>OY728131.1:2040406374-2050406374 GCA_963277665.1 Viscum album
TAGTGTGAAACATAAAATTTTCTAAAAAACCCTAGAAATAGGGAATAATGACATGATCTTTCTAGATAGTGAAATAAATGGAGAAAGGTTGAGAATAGAAGGATATCCTTATAACTAGATCATAGTTGGGATGAACATCACTAGAAACGGATAAGATACCTCAACTCACCATGTTAGGTCACAGAGTTTGGTAGACCACACACCAACCATGTCAATTACCTCAATGAGGGCTTCTATGTCTGTATTTGGGAAGAGGTTAAAGGAGTCTAACCTAGATGGGGGAGTTGCATCCGATCAGATGGAAGACCTCAGGTTAGGGTTTACCTACGCAGTGCCTTCTAGAAATCGGAGGAAATAAAGAGTTATCTGCTTCTGTGTAATTAGGGGTGGGCTGTCCACGGGGGTGGCGAGGCTGTCCAGGGGGGTACGGGGTGTCCAGGGGGTGGGCGGGCTATCCAAGAGGGTGGTGGGGCTGTCCAGGGGGAGGGGGTGTCTAGGGGGTGGGTGGGCTGTCCACAGGGGTGGGGGATGTCTCGGGGGTACGAGGTGTCCAGGGGGTGGGGGTGTCCGGGGGTGGGGAACTGTACAGGGGGTAGGAGGGTTGTCCACAGGGTTAGGGGGCTGTCCAAGGGGGTAGGGGGTGTCCAGAGGGTGGGCGGTCTATCCACGGGCGTGGTGGGGTTGTCCAGGGGGTATAGGGTGTCCAGGGGGTGGGTGTATTGTCTACGAGGGTGGAGGGGGTTGTCCAGGGGGTAGGGGGTGTCCGGGGGGGTGGGCGGGCTGTCCATGGGGGTGTGACTAAGATCTATGAGATTTAATTGGGTTGTCATTAATGTTATGAAAAAAAACGATGGGTGTTAAGGATTAGAATAGTATTTTTTAGTGAAAATCCAATTTGGTAGGATTAGTGACTTGGTAACATGATGGTATCAAGTTTGCAATTGGGAAAATGTTGGGGCATTGGATTCTAAAATGCTCCCACAACCTTCCAAGGATATATTATTTCTATAAAAATGTGTTGTGGGAGAAGGAATTCATCCTATATAGTTGATGTCACTTTTAGATCATGTGATACCTTACTCGTCAAGATGGCTAGACAAGAACTAAAACCAAAGAGGCCTTAAACCTATCCAAATCTCTAGAAGTGATGACTTCCCAGTGCTTATTAGTGAAATATGGAAGTGATGACTTCCCACCTATATAGCCCCCCCTCCCCACCTCAGCCCCAGCAGACTCCCCCTGCACAACCCCCCTCCATCCACCGACTGCACAACCCTCCCCCCCACCTGCACCCCCCCCCCACTTGCAAAGCCCCCCCTCCCCCACCCCCACCTGCAGAGTCCCCCTCCCATCCACCCACTGCACAACCCCCCCCCCCCCACCTACACAACCCCCCTCCCCCCACCCCCACCCCCACCTGTACACCCCCCACCTCACCCCCAAACATACTCCCACATGCCCAACCCACCCCCCCCCCCCCCAACATGCACACTCCCCTCCCCCCCACCCACTTGCACAGCCACCCCCCCCCCCACACCTATACCCCCCCCCCCCACTTACACAGCCCCCCCCCCTCCCACCCCCACCTGCACAGCCCCCCTCCCCCCACCGCCACCTGCACACCCCCCCCCCACCTCACCCCCCAACAGATTCCCATCTGCCCACCCCCCTAACCTGCACACTCCCCTCCCCCCCACCCACTTTCACAGAACCCCCCCCCCCCACCTACACATCCCACTTGAACATCCCCCCCTCCCCCCACCCCCACCTACACAACCCACCCCCACCCCCACTTGTACAACCCCCCACCTCACCCCCAACATACTCCCCCACACTACACACCGCCACCTGTACATCTCCCTTCACTCATTGCACCCCCCCCCCACCTGAACACCCCCACCAACACACCCCACTCCCCCCACCCACTTTACCCCCACCCACTACACCACCCACCACCTGTACCCCTTTACTTCAAATAAATTGATTCACACATGACAGCATAACAAAAATAGAAAAAAATCAAATTGAAATTGTTGGGTATAGCATACTACAAGAACCTTAGGTTTAAGCCAAATCAGAACAGAAAACAAAAAAATAGATGCAAAACATTAAACATAACGTACTACTTACAGATTTGAAGTGTAGAAATAAACAACTTTGTGATTGAAGATGGATCTGGTGGAATGATTTTTCGAGCAATAGAGCTATTAGGTCTTGGATTTAGCACTTCAATCGCGTGGATGGGAGATCGGGTTCGCTGGCAATTTAGGGGAAAACGTTCACAACGGTTTTAAAAAATTATTGGAAAAGGTAAGATTTACCAACAGTTTGTCTAAACCATTGGTAAATCATTCTTAAAATTGACATATCCCATTGTTTTTATCAAACCGTTGGGTAAAGTCATCTAAAAAATCATATATACCAACGGTTTGATAAAACCATTGGGTAAAAGTCTCTCCACACCCCTATTCCAATGGTTTATAAAAACCGTTGGAAAACTACCATTGGTATATCCTCCATTTAAAATAGTGTTAGCTTGATTTATATGAAACACTAAGTTTATCTTATGTTGTATCTAACATTGAGTTTCATTGATAACATGTGTTACTCGCAAGACTGAGTTTTATGGAACAAAAATATAATATTAATATTTAATATGATAGTTATCACCTAGATGTTAGAATGGAGTGATTGAATATGATTAACTATATTATTAATATATGGTTTACACATGTTTATATAATTAATTCTTTGGTGACCAATTAATTATAAATGAAAATAAAAATCAATTGAATATAAAGGATTTGTTTTATGAAAAAATATTTTTATGACCAGAATGGTGTTTTATATTAATAAATTAAATTAATTACTATTATTGAAATATATTAATTAAATTTAAATGTTATATATTAAATAAAATATTTTTCAATTCATTCAATATGTTTTATAGGAATAAAATAAGAATAAATCCAATTTTAAGCATAAAAAGTTGTATTTTTCTAAAAGGCGGTTTTGCCACCTTTTAAGGGCGATCTTGTTTTAAAACTAAATTTTTACACTTTTATAAATTTTATTTGAAAAAATTAACTTATTTTTTTAAATTAGTATATCACAATTTTTTTGGGTGAATTTTTTGTATTTTTCTGAGAACTTTCGTATTTTGATGAATAGCGAATTATACTGAATTTTAATTGAAAACTACATTTTTTATGATTTATTTATATAGTTAAATTATATTTTTAATTGGTTTTAAAGTATAATTAGATCAATTTTACATTAATAAATCCAATTTAGGTCACTGGAATCAATTTCACATTGAAATTGGATATAAACACATTTTAAACTTTTGAACTTTTTCCCTTTAAAAACTCATTGTCTCATCCCATCTGTGGGATTAATTTTAAATTAATTTATGAAACTTCTATGATTTTAATTGGAAAAAATAGATTCTATATTTGAAATTGGTATAATTTATAATTTCTAGTAAGGTCAACTTAATTTTTTACAAAAAATATTAGTGAAATAAATTAAAATTAATTACAATGATTAAGGTAAAAATGAGTTTACTTAATAGTTTAAATTTAAACTTAAGAGGCCAAATGACCTATACACTTGTCCAAAACCCATTTTATGGCCATAATTTGAACATATCCTTAATTTTATATAATTATTTTTATTATTTTAGGCACATTATGTAAGTAATACCTCCCAATAGTGTTTACCTTTTTATATTTACAAGAATGTCACTCCCCCTCCACTATAAAAAGGAACTCACCCCCCCCCCCATAAATTCTTCACAACTATAAATACATTTGGAACATACAAAAATTAACAAAATAATCTCAAAAAATCTCTCATATAATCCTAAAATCCTCACCTTGGTCATTAAGTAAACCAAGGAAGTCCTTTGGTGCAAACCAAAAGGAGTTACCCGAAGAAAAGGTGACATTATTCAATGAGAACTTTTGTTTTATTTCTTTCTCCACACCTTGAAATTATTATTATTACATGATTATATAGTAACATAAGTATCATAAATATACTTATATGTTTTCATGTTAATTTTTTGACCTACACCTACACATACTTCCATCAAATGGGTAACAAAATCAATGTTTGTGTGTACGGTGAACTACCGCCTTGCAAAACGATGTCATTTGTTTTTTCTTTTAACACATCTTATGGTTGGGAATTATGATGCACATAATATTTTTATATGATATATGTGATATTTATAATTTCTGCATACTTCTATTATTATTATACAACACATACCTTCATGCTTTCCATTTTATAGGAATATGACAACATCATTTGTGGATGTATGGACTACCGCCTCCTCAAAGTGATATGATACGTTCACACTTTACATGGAATGTATTAAGGATGGGTTTAATAAAAATATGTGATATAAATAAAATATTTATGATATTAATGATATAATTATCTATTTGGACATATAAAATATCATTTTCTTCTTTCCATTTCGCACACTGAAAAAAGTGATAACGTCGTTCGTGGATGTGTGGACTACCACCTCCTAAAAGTGATGTGATTCTTCATTTTTCATCACCACATAACTAGAATTATATATATAAGTATATATAATTAAATAATATGGTATTTATGATATAATTTTCATTCTATAAAGACAAACATTACTCATCTTCTTTCTATAATGATCATTTAAAAAATGGGAACGTTACTCATGCGTATGTACGGCCTACCGTCTTCATGATCGTAATGTTGGTTCATTTTTCATAACCATATTTTCTGTATGATTTTAAAAGTATAATTTATATAAAAAATTTATAATTATTTCATGATTATTATTCTAGATATTTTTAAATAATCACCTCATTAACCTTAGTCGACCTACCAAAGTTAGTTTTGACACATAAGCCGAATATAATCAAAACATACAACTTAAACCTAATTGATTAAGTAATTATATATAACTCATTTATAATTGAAATAAAAGTAGTAATAAACTTATAAAAGGTTATAAATAAATTAAATATTTAACATAAGTTTATTATTCGGTAATATAGAGGACAAGATGAAAAATCAGACTCATGTTAAGGGAATTTCATCTCACATTTTACATCTGTGAGATAAATGTCATATTCACCACTTAATTATTTTTTGTGGTCTATATACTACCCATTTTGATATATTATATAATAAATTATTTTATCTTCATGGTATTTAAATGTTTCATTTAATTTTTATTACTTTTGGGGTTTCTGATTCAGATGTTACCACAGTTGTAAGGGGATTTCTAGTCTCACTTTTATTTATACGATACTTATTCTATATTCACCAATTATTTTTGTTATGTGATGTATATACTGCCCATGAATTTATTTTATGATTATTATACTTTAATTTATGGGGTTTACATATCTATTTTATTATCTCTCTTTTATGGGGTTTATGGTTTCAAAGTTACCAAAGTGGTAATGGATTTTTGTCATACTTTTCCTTCTTTGAGGCGTTTGTTATATTATAAACCTATTTTATTTTATGAGGTGTATATACTGCTCCTTTGACATGTTATATCATTAATATATTTATTCTCATGATATTATAAGTTTTATTTAATGTTATTCCTTTATGGGAATTATGATTCAAATGTTTCAAAGTGGTATGGGACACTTTGAGGGTTTAAATATTATTTTCTTCAAGAATGTTTTTAATGATATTTTTAAGGTAATTTCCATTCATAAAATTAAAAAACCCTTGTTGTTACTTATCCTCAACTAGGGATATTTTGTGTTGATACCATCCAAATTTTTTCTTTGTATGGATTAATATTGTTTCAATGAGACTGTTATAGAACCCTTTTCTTCTCCACTAGATAACCATGTTTCAAAGAGATTGTTATGGAAAGTGTTTATTTTCCATGGGTCAATTATGTTTAAAATAAATTGATATGAAACCCATTTATTTTCTATGGGTTTATCATGTTTTTATTATTTTTATGATTAAAGTGTTTTATTCATGGAAATTGAGTATTGTATGAAATGGGTGAGCCCTATATAGCTTATATGAAGTTTTTAGGCTCATTATAGATCACGAGTGAGTCTGATATAACTTATATTAAGGGTTGATCCCCATTATAGATCATGGGAAATCCTCATATAGCTTATATTAAGTGTGATTCCCATTATAGATCTTAAATTCATTGGGTAATTATTATATTATAAGTCATCCATATGGTTATTCCAGTTAAAAGGGTTTTGAAAGGGTTTTGAAAGGGTTGTGAAAGGGTTTTATGAAGGTTATGCTCCAAGTTACCAAAAAATAGTTTTAATTGATTGTTATGGGTTTATAATGGTTCTAATGATCGATATTGAATCACATGGATCATGATTATTTATTCTAATGACTCTTTCCTTTTACATGTTTTTATATTGTATGATCTAGGTATTGATGGGTATGAGTTATTTAATGAATCGTTCATGCACTTTGATTATGTCATCATACCCTTATGAAATATTATGCTCATTGATGACTTTTAATTATTAATGCATATTTTTACCCTTAATGATCATCTGAGCTCACCCTTATTATGTTTCATTTTCCTCGGGTTATAAATAAAGTGATTGAATGATTTATGTATATAAAGGATTTCAAAAGGATGATATTGATGACCTAATGTGAAATAAGAAAATCTAGGTATAATGGGAGATGATGTTCAACTTTATAAACCAGTTTTTTATGAGTCCAGGTTAATATGAGTAGTTTATATAAGAGTGTGTCCTAATTCTATAAAACTCTAAACCTAAATGGTCCTCCAAAATATAAGCTATCCAATTTTTCCTTTTTATTTTTTAAGGTTAATATGAAAAATTTAGGTCACAATTATCAAGATCATAGCTGGGAATGTAAATTTATGTATTTCAGCACAATATTCAAGAGTATGGGTCCTAGTCTATTATATTCCCAATAAATGGAACTACTCAAACCCACACTAGGTGTAGCAATAAATGTTGAAGATTCCCTACCAAAGACAACTTATGGAGTAGGCCTAGAAACTATCCTCCATATAGGTCTGTGATGTTCCTTCCCTAAAACAATTGTAACTTCATCATTCTGGGATACCAATGATGATTATGAAGGGTTTGTATCATAGACTTCTTGAATTTTAACTTTTTAATACAATAATATTAATAATGATTTTTTAAATTATTTGAACTTAATAATATTATCAAATTCATAATTTTTTCATTACTATTTAATGATATTTCATTACTATAAAAAAAATAATGAAAAATAAATCATAACAACAAACATGTCTTAAACCCAATTAAACGGGGCCAACTACATGGATAAAATGACACCAATGGAGTCAATTGGCACCATTTAATCCATATAGCCAGCCCCATTTAATTGGATTTAAGGTGTGTTCGTTTTTATAATTTATTTTTCATTAATATATTTTTATAGTAATGAAATAATATTAAATGGTAATGAAAAGTACTTACTCCAACATCTCTATTAGGTTCATTTACAAAATTGTCATCAGGTTTCCTATGAAATTTAATTTGCATCTCTGTTCAGGAAACAAAGTGACCTAATTCATTAACCTTTATAAAAAAATATATACAAGTTATAAAAAAACCTTTAATTAAATAAAATAATATAAATAATAATGAATAAAATATAACCAATATTATTCTTTTTCTCAAAAAACATTGAGACTCAGTGATATGAGGAATGACTTGTCTCTCATGATTTACAATATTTTTTTAGATAATTCCTAAAAAAATAGAAACATTAATAAAAATTATAATTTTATTTTGTTTATGTTATTAAGATACTGTAAAATATGTAATTACCTCATGATATACATCTTTATTAATATTGAAAAACATCTTCCACTACTCATGAGAAATGCCTTAATACACTTTCTCATACATTTTTCATGAGCTCAGAGATGTGTCATTAAATTCATTCCATAATCTCCATTTAAAATATCTCTATTTCTTGGCCAAAATTTTCAGAGTCCATGGGTGTGAAATAGGATCAGGTGCATCAAAATGAAAAAACATCTAAAAATAAAAAACATAACACTTTATAAGTATATTAATAATTTTACTCATGTATTTTAAATTAATTATCAATGAATATTAAATTAATACTACCTTTACTTAGTTATCAAAGACATCTTTTTTCCAAGTTGTGGGAATATTCTTCCAATATTTATAATCAATAGGAAAGCTCACTGTCTTGCAATCAAGTTTCCCAAGAATCTATCCATATATTCTAGCAGCATCATTAGTAAGCACCCCAAACTCATCAAATGGAATGATAATCTTGAAGTCTTTTAGGTATCATACATCTGTTATGTTCATATTTATATATCTTTTTTTAATGTATTAAATAATTAATAAAATATATAGTTTTTTCTATAATGACACACATACCACTAATGGTAACTTTCCAATATCCCCTAGATGGAGGGGTGACCAACTTCTCCATTACCAAAGGTGCATTGAATAGTGGGCTACCAAACAATTTTGGGGAAACTGTCAACTCTCTAGAAGTATCTGGTATAGTTTAATCACTCAAATCCACTGAAGATGAGGGTAGTGGTGGTGTTCTCTAAGATATTGATCAGATAGGACCTTGATTTTTTTTTTTTTTTTGTTCTTTACATTACTGTAATTAAAATGGTTCGAAATATATTAATTTTATAAAAAATTCATAATTAAAATATTTTTAAAAAAATAAAAAAATAGAACAATGTATATATGTAAAAATACCTTATAAATGAGAAATCATAGTATAGTTTCATTACCAAATTATACATTCAATTATATTCATCTTAATTGTCTTTATTGTTATCAACCTACATTGTGATGAGTACTTTATTTCCACCCTCTCTTTCATGTTCTATTATTTCAATATTATCAGGAAAAATTGTTCAATGTTTTTTGGTTAGTGAGGTTCACTTTCACAAAGTACTAATAAATCTTCATTGTCATATCATATAAGTATCTCTGCTTTAAGTGTACAACAACACTTCAATCTTTATGTATTTCATCATCCACATAGTAAACCATCTTCACTCGTGAATCCAAGATAAATGGATCATGCATTGCACGCTTACTGGTATAGATCAAGAGAGAGAAGTTAACAGAAGTAAAATGTAATGAATCTTTCATTATACCCCTATCGATGTTGACTTACTTTAATTTGAATAAGGTAACTAAAAACTGACCATGATAGTTTAATTCGATTATATCAATCATCTTTACATATTATCACACCTCTGTAAGTGTAAATAGACCACTATTTTGAATTTTCAATTCTTATTCATGATAAATAGTACGAAACCTAAATCCAAGAATATTGTATTCATCGAATCTCTTATCCTTCCTTAGATATCCTCAAGCCAAAAACTTCAAATCATTTGATATTTCATATCAGTTCTCAACATTCATTATCTATAAAAGAAGATATAAGTTTTTACTTTTTACATAGATATAATAACTACATTTCAATAATATGAATATGAGTGTATACTTACATTATGGGTGAACCATCAGTTTTTCTACATATTAATAACTTTTTTTTAATTCTAGCTCATTTTGAGCTTGACCCCTTAGATTCCTCTTTATTGGAAATATCAATTCTTCAATAAATTGATCTATAATAAGAATATTGAGTGGCACATATCTATGAACTTGTATCAACTCCAATTCAGTCAATGTAAAATTTGAACCCTTTCTAATTGTTTTCCCAATAGTTGGAAATACCGATGACTAGTTTTCAGAATGAGAATTAGTGGAGATGCTGTCAACACATCCAACATGATTGAATCTAGTATCAATCTCATCCAAATACCTATAACATAAATTCAAGCACTCTTCGACTATGTAACCATTAGCAGAGACTTCTGGTTGAGCTTTATTTCTCGCATATGATTTCAAATGACCTATGTACTTGATGAAAAAAATATGAAACATATTAAAAAAATTACACAATGATTTGATAAAACTGAATTCATCAATGAAAATAAAAATAATATTAACGTATCACTCAATTGGATATATCCATAAATAGTGTATCAGTTGACCAAGTTTAGCTTCTTCAACCAAATAAATAGTCAAATGAATCATGACTATAAATAATGAATGGGGAAATAATATCTCTAAATGAAAAAGTGTCAAAATAGTTCTTTCTTTAAGTTTATCAAGCTTATTTTGATTTAGAGTTTTTCCAAAAAAATCTCTAAAAATGGTATATATCTCAACTAGAACTATAGTTACTTTTTTAGGTACTATATTATGTAATTAAAATAGCAACAATTAATCTATCAAAATATGTGAGTTGTGACTTTTCAATCCATATAACTTTTTATGTTTTAAGTCAATGCACCTTGAAATGTTACTTAAATATCCATCAAGAACTTTCACCTTCTTTAAAGTTCTAAGGAATACATCTTTCTCATGATTTTTCATTGTAAAAATAGATGAATGATACTTTCCATTCTCATTTTCCCACAAACCATGCTTTATATTCATTAATTTCAAATCCTTACGAGCATTAAAGAGATCCTTTAATTTACCCTTCTCATTAAGCAATGTAAAAATTACATTGTCATAGACGTTCTTCTCAATATGCATTACGTAAAAATTATGACATGTCAAATTAAACTCCCGATAAGGGAGTTTGAAAAATATACTAATTTTCTTCCACTATTGTGTTTCAGCTGCTTCGGATTCTATACCCCATACCCTTTTCCCACCTCTATTAAACTGATTACATTTTCCAAATTATAAAGTATAATTCATTAATTGTCCCAAGATTTATAAACCATATAACACCTCTGGCGTCTTTCTCAATTAAATATCTCTATTTAATTGTGTCTTGTTAAACTAAAATTTATAAGAATCATCAAGAAATCGATAATGAAACATAAAACACCATTTCCACTGTGAGGTAATCATTGAGGTTTAAAAACAAAATTACAAACTGGACAATCCAAACCAGTATGAGTGTGCCAACTGGATAATTTTCCTATTCTAGGAAAGTAACTAATTATACAAATTAAATTATAATTCATTTTGAATAGTTTTCTCAATGAAACATCATATGTTTCCATGCCATCATCCCATAATTCTCACAATTATTTGATTACAGGTTTGAGGTATTCATCAATTTCATTTCCAAACATTTTCTTTTCAGGAATAATCATCAAAATATTAAAAGAAGTCTTCTTCATACACATCCATGAAGGTAGATTATATGGGATCAAAACAACTGGTCAAATTTTTTAATTAGTACTTAATGTACCAAAAGGGTTAAAACCATCAGAAGTCGATCCCAAATCTATATTCCTAGGATCTAAATAAAAATATGGATATAATTAATCAAACACCTTACATGATGTTGAATATTTTGGATATATCATCAAGTCATTGTTTTTACTATCTTGAGTATGCCACTTCATGTCACATGTAGTCTTAGATGACATGAATAATCTTTTCATGTGTAGTTTCAGAGAAAAGTAATGCAATAATTTTATGGGATTTTTATTCTTCTATTTCTTACTGGTTTTTCATTGTTTTTTACTCTCATTGTTGTTCATTGGCTTCTATATACTTGTATAACGTATTGTGTATTCTTGTTTATTATACTCTTCTTCCCGTAAAACCATGCAATCATTAGATAATGTATGTATCTTTATACAATCAAGTCTTAGTTTGTTGATGATTTTCTTCATCTCATAGAATGATGTAGGGATCCTAGATTCACTAAATACATCATGAAGAAACTCTAAAATCATGGACAATAATTTATCAATAATTCCATAGAAACACTTCATATGATACAACTTAAGTATAAAAGACAACTTATAATACTTGGCACACCCTTCATACAATTCTTGTTGTCCATCTTCAACTAATTCATAAAACTCATTTTTTGTCACTAATTTTTTTAGCAATATTAATCTATTCAGGATCAACTAAAGTTTCTTTTGATCTATTAAAATCTTATAAATTGGATCTTGGAAATCCAAATGCATCATTTATCAATTTTTGAAATTAATTCTCCTATGGTGGGTCACTTTTTATTTCGTTAATAGGATAGTCATTGTTTTTAATTTCCATAACATTCAATTCACCATTCTAAATCTAACATACATATCAAGTAGGAAATAGCTTAAATATCAAGTATTTATATACTTTATTTCTATTCAACCATTTCTTGAATTTACAATCAAGACACGGACATTTTATTCTACCATCCACTGATCAGTTTGCAATTGAATAATCTAAAAATTATTACAAACCCTTGGCATACCAAGGTGTGTTTCGAGGTAAATTAATCCAAATTTTATTCAAATATATTTTATTGTCACTCTTATCCCTATACATTAATATATAAAGATATAAATATTTAATCAAACAATTATAATCAATTTTTAACATCGCCCAATTTCATCATTGACTAGGTTAGTGTCTTGATTTGATAGAATGAAAATTTAACATGAAAAATGATTCAATATAATATATAAAATATAAACATAAATGAATAAATATTACCCTTCATAATAACAGGGTCAAATGTTGTGGAAGAAGGTCACTGAGACAAGAAGAAGGTAACAGACAGCATCGAGGTTGGGGATACGATCCCAGCAACGTCTTACTTGGATAGAATTAGGGGAAATAGAGGAGGGAGGTAAGAGTACAGGGTATTGTGAAAATGTTTAAGGCTTGATAGCCATTGGGGATGCGGTCGCCAAGAAATAGAGAATAGAGGTTTTTTTCTCCAGAGAAGACTCATCAGGGGGCATCCCTATGGTCGACATCGACGGAGGGAGGGTCAGGGTTAATGGGTTTCAGTGATCGTCAAAGATAGAAGGGGGTTAAGGGTGAGGTATCGGCATTGAGGTAGGGGATATTGGTGACTGGTGGTTGGTGTTGAGGGAGGGGGAGTCGGCGGCTGGCGGTTGGTGTTGAGGGAGGGGTGCTCGGGAGGGTAGCGGTTGGGGTGGAGGGGCGGGGGTGAAGGGGTTGTGGGGGTCAGGGTGTGGTGGGGGAGAGGGGAAATGTTAATTAGGATTTTTTTAAAGTATTTAGTGGTTGTTTTATTAAAATCATTACTAAATCTAATTATTAGTAGCGGTTTTATGAAACTACTGCTATATTTTAAATAATATCACTAGTAGAAAAAAGGCCTTTAGTGACCACCAAAAGTCATCACTAAAGGCTTATAGTGGCCACCCAACGTCCACTGAACTAAGGATGCTTTAGACTCATCATTATTTCCTATAGTTTCCTCTATTTGGTAGACACTATAGACTGGCAGTTTCTATAGGTTCACTCCCTCTAACCAACAGTGACCTCCATATGAAGGCCGCTATAATTTTTTTATTTTTTTAGAAAAAAAATGAAAAACAGCATTACAAAAACCACTATATTTCAAAAATACAATAAATATTTCCAAAATATGTAAAACAATGGGACCATAATTCTCTCTCCCTTGTCATCTTACAAGCTCCACAGTCATCATCAAATAAAATTTCCAGACAAAATTTAATAAAATAATTATTACAATAAAAAATATCACAACTAATAATTGAAATGAAATAAAATATTTCAATTAAAACTTAGTACAACAGACCGAAGTTATTTGATTTTGAAAATATATTAATAATTTCTAATCATTTTTTTTAATTTGAAACAACTTATTATGTCGTTATGAGAAGACTGTGGATCCAATTGAATATTTTTCTACTTGTACACATCAAAAATAATAATAAAATGTTTGTCCTATGATTTCAAGTCATTATTAGGTATTTTTCTATATATATGACCGTTAAATGTGTGTTTTGGTGTTTTGTGACACTAAAAGTGTGTTTTCTATCATCCCAGATAAACATCACCTCTGATTGATGTATCGTCTACTCGATCATTTCGTAATTCACTCTATAGTTATTTTCATTTGATTTCATAGTATTTGAAGGTTGTTCGACTAGTTTTGACCCCTTGTATATTTTTAAAAGGCATCAAACCTTTAAAAATTTCATATTCAGATGTTCTGGGAAAACCGCACATCTGATTGGTGTGTCGTATCCTCATACACATCACCAATAATAATAAGATGGTTTTAATATGATTCCAAGTCATTTTGAGGTTATTTGTTATGGATCTGGCCATTAAAAACACATTTTTGTTTTTTATGAAACTAAATGTGTGTTTTCATTCCTCTTGGGAAAATGTCAAATCAGATTGACATTCCATCTACTTGACCATTTTACAATTTACTCTATAGTTTTTTCGTCTGATTTCATAGAATTCAGATGTTGTTTGGTTGGTTTTAACCCCATGATGCATTTTTTTAAATGGCATTAAACCTTTAAAAACCACATATTATGTAATTCCAAACAGACCTCACTTTTTATTAACATGACTAATATTCATACACATCAAGAATATTAATAATGAGATGGTTTCCTTATGATTTCAAGTTATTCTGAGGTTATTTTCTATATATCTTATCATTAAACGCATGTTTTGGTGTTTTATGACACTAAAAGTGTGTTTCCTGTCATCTCGAACAAACGGCACCTCCAATTGATGTTCTGTATACTTGACCATTTCAAAATTCTCTCTACGTTTGTTTTTTTTTATGGAATTCAAAGCTCATTTGGATGGTTTTGACCCCCCCCCCCCCCACATGTTTTTAAAGGGTTTCAAACCTTTAAAACCCACATATTCAGTCGTTCCAGATAGACCGTACATCTGATTAATGTTTAGTCTCCTCATACACATCAAAAATAATAATAATATGGTTTTACTATGATTCAAAATTATTTGAATGTCATTTTATATGGATCTAATTGTTAAACGTGTGTTTTGTTGTTTTAGGACAATTAAATATGTGTTTTTAGTTCTCCCAAGAAAATGTTAGCTCGTATTGACATTTTTTCTACTCGGACATTTCATAATTCACTCTACGGTTGTTTTTTGTCTGATTTCATGGTATTCAGATGTTGTTTGGTTGGTTTAACCCCTAGACACACCTTCTTAAATGGCATCAAACCTCTAAAAACTATATCTTTTGTCTTTATGAATAGGTCATGAGTTTTATTGATGTTTATTCTACTCGTACACATTAATAATAATAATAATATATTTTTCCTATGATTTTAAGTCATTCTAAGGTCATTTTCTATATATCTGACCGTTAAACGCATGTTTTTGTGTTTTATGACACTAAAAGTGTGTTTTCCATCATCTCAAACAAATAGAACCTATTATTGATGTACTATATTCTCGGCCATTTCATAATTCACTCTATGGTTTTTTTATTTGATTTCATTGCATTTGGAGGTCTTTTGGTTGGTTTTGACCCCTCGCATGTTATTAAAGGGTATCAAACCTTTAAAAACTGCATATTAGGTTATTCTAAATAGAGCGCACATAGGATTGATGTTTTGTGACCTCATACACATCAAAAATAATAATAATATGGTTTTCTTATGATTTTAAGTCATTCTGAGCTCGTTTACAATGGATTTGACCATTAAACGTGCATTTTGTTATTTTATGAAACTAAATGTATATTTTTTTATCCTACTAAAAAAATGTCAGCTCGGATTGATGTTCCCTCTGCTTGACTATTTTAAAATTCACTCTTTTGTTGTCTTTGTATAATTTCATTCCATTCAGATTTCATTCAGTCGGTTTTGACCCTCAGGTGAACCTTTTTAAAGGGCGTCAATCCTTTAAAAACTGCATATTCGGTCGTTTTGGGAAGATAGCTCATTCAATTGACATGCCATATACGCTTACAAATCACAAATAATAATAGGATAGTTTTTATGTGGTTTTAAGTAATTATGAGATCATTTTCTATATATCTAACCATTAAATGTGTTTTACTAGATAATGACTGATTGAATAACTCAATGGGGTTAATTGAGTTCTTAAAAGATTCTTTGAAATATAGACCACCCTTTTCAAAGTATGCATGTTAAATTTTCTCCCTTAAGAGTATATGAAATAGAAATGTAAAATATGTAGAAATAAAATTGAACACAAATGTTTTATAGTGTTTTGGGGAACATAAATCCCCTAGTCCACTCCACCAACGCTCTACTCCTCAAGCTTGGTGATTTTTACTAATCAGCCCTTTTACAGGGGGCTCCCATCTGAGTACAAGAAGATATCACTTAGTACAAATATCTAAGAGATTTTAACTAGGATCTCCCTTTACAAGACCTATCCATGGTTTTACACACTCTTACACTGAGTGAAAAAAAAAAGATAGAAAGAGATACAAGATTTGTGAAACGTTTGTAGTGCATAGTTGCATGCAGTAACTGACAGTAGATGAAGATTCATCCTGAAAAGATGATGGAATTTAATGTATCTTGGGATGATCTTCAATGAAAATGATAGATCTAATAAGCTTAGAACTAAACATATTGATTCTTAATATGTACAGATATCCAATGTTAGATAAAGGCAACCAACCTTTCTTTCTTATTTCTTTTCTCTGTCTATCTTTTTTTTGTTTTGGTTAACTATTTTTTATATTATGTTTAAAATGAAGAACATGATAACTCTAATGGTTTAATTATCCATTAAATGATCAAGATAATATAGGAAACATATTGTATGCATCCACACTTTCCAAATATGAAATTGCTTTTGTGATCGCGATGTTGAATATTTTATCGTTCTCTGAATTTTCCTTTTCCTGATAAGTCATGTGCACTCCAATATTTCCTTAAATGGATAATCATCTCTTGATATACTCAAAAGTTATGAAATGACTTATCATGGTATTAGCAGTAATCATGACATTCTGTAATATTAGATCTCTATAAGATATCAGTTGAACATACTATTCATTATAGAATGTATTTCATGAAATAAGGTGACTTGTCTTCGTAAGATAATCAGTCTTAAACTAAGCATAAGATAATTCTTTAGCATAAGGTAAAGTTTTGATGTGATGTAGCATTATCTTTTCTTCAGCTTATTTTTATTATGAATATTTTTCTTGAATAAATAGAGTCCTTTAATATTCTCATTACTAACTAAAAGATATTTCTTGAGTAACTCAGTCGAATATCGTAAAAAAAGTCTTATGTGATACTTTTTTATTCCTAACAACTAAAGATGTTCTTCGTATTTCGTAAGATAAAGTACTCTGTATGTAGAGAGATAAACATTTGAGCATATAGTGTAAGATAATTATAATCTAAAACACTTAACAAACTTGTTAGAATAAAAGTGGGGATTTTTTGAATCACCAAAAGACATAAAGTGGAGATATATTGGAACACAATAATCTTTACAACAAAACGCATGTTTTGGTATTTTATGACACTAAAAGTGTGTTTTTCATCATACTGGGAAATTGGACCCTCTGATTTTTTTACCGTCTACTTAACCATTTCAAATTCCACTCTATGATTTTTTTTGTCTGATTTAATGGCATTTATAGGTCGTTCGTTTGGTTTTGACCCCTATGTTAAAGGGCATCAAACCTTTAAAAAATGCATATTTGGTTATTCTGAACATACCGCACTTCCGATTGATGTGATTTATCCTCATACACATCAAATATAATAACAATATGGTTTTCTTGTGATATCATATCATTATGAGGTCATTTTCTATGGATCATACCACTAAACATGTGTTTTGGTGTTTTATGACACTAAAAGTGCGTTTTCAATCCTATTGGGAAAACGCTAGCTCATATTGATGTTTTGTCTACTCTACCATTTTCAAAATTTACTCTACAGTAGTTTTCTTCTAATTTCATGGAATTTGGATGTCGTTCAGTTGGTTTTGACCCCATACACACCTTTTTAAATGGTGTTCAACCTTTAAAAATTGCATATTCGATCGTTTTGAGTAGACTATTTGTCTGATTGATGTTATTTCTACTCATACATGTCACAAATAATAATAATATAGTTTATATATGATTTCAATTCATTTCAAGGTCATTTTTTGGTATATATGACTGTTAAACGCACGTTTTGGTATTTTATGACGACACGAAAAGTGTGTTTTTAGTCATCCCAGGAAAAGGCACATATGATTGATGTATCATCTACTCGACCATTTCACAATTCACTCTAAAATTATTTTTGTCTGATTTCAAGGAATTTGAAGGTCATTCGATTGATTTTAACCCCCTACATGTTTTTAAAGGGTGTTAAACCTTTAAAAACACATATTCAGTCATTCTGAACATACCACACATCCTATTGACATTTAGTCTCCTTTTACATGTAAAAAATAAGAAATAAGATGGTTTTCCTATTATTTCAAGTCATTCTAAGGTTGTTTTCTATGGATCTGGTCATTAAAAGTGCATTTGGGTGTTTTATGACACTAAATGTGTATTTTTGATCCTATCAAGTAAATTCCAGCTGGGATTGACATTTTGTATACTCTGACATTTTACAATTTAGTCTACAATTATTTCCATCTAATTTCATAGCATTCAAATGCCATTCGGTTACTTTTGAACCTTGGATGCACCTTTTTAAAGGGTGCCAAACCTTTAGAAACTGCATATTCAGCCGTTCTAAGAAGACCACATATCTGAATGACATTTCACCTACTTATACACATCAAGAATAATAATAATATGGTTCCCTATAATTTCAAGTCATTTTGAGGTTGTTTTCTATAGATCTGGCCATTAAATGCATGTTTTTGTATTTTATGACACTAAAAGTGTGTTTTCCATCATCCTAGGAAAACAGAACCTCCGATTGATGTACCATTTTCTCAACCATTTCAAAATTCACTCTATGGTTGTTCTCGTATTATTTCATAGTATTCAGAGACTGTTCAACTGGTTTTGACCCCCCATATATTTTTAAAGGGTATTAAACCTTTAAAATTGCATATTCAGTTGTTCCAAACAAACCACATGTTTGATTAAAGTTTCGTATCCTTATACATGTCAAAAATAATAATAAGATGGTTTTTATATGATTTCAATTTATTATAAGGTCTTTTTATATGGATCTGAACATTAAATGAGTGTTTTGGTGTTTTATGACATTAAATGTGCATTATCAGTCCTCCTGAGAAAACACCAAATCGGATTGACATTCCATCTACGAGACCATTTCAAAATTCACTCTATGTTTTTTTTCATATGATTTCATGGAATTTGGATTTCATTCTGTTACTTTTGACCCCCGAACATACCTTTTTAAAGGGTGGTAAACCTTTAAAAACCGTATATTCAGTCATTCCAGGTAGACCATTCATCAGATTTATGTGTCATCTACTCGTACACATCAAGAATAATAATAAGACAGTTTAATGGTGATTTCAAGTCATTTTGAGATCATTTGTTATATATATAATCATTAAACACGCGTTTTGGTGTTTTATGACACTAAAAGTGTGTTTTTCATCATCTCAGGCAAACGAAACCTCCAATTGACGTATCGTTAGCTCAACTATTTCACAATTTACTCTACAGTTGTTGTCATGTGATTTCATAGTATTCAAAGGCTGGTCAGTTGGTTTTGACCCCTCTGCATGTTTTTAAAGGGTGCCAACCCTTTAAAAACTAAATAATCAGTCGTTCCTGATATACCACATATTCGATTGATGTGTCGTCTACTCTTACACATTATAAATAATAATAAGATGATTTAATTATGATTTCAAGTAATTTTGGGGTACATGAAACATGGTAGTAAGCCAAAAATGAATGATAGATATTCATCTTAATATACTCAATGAAGAAACACACCAAGAAACATAAAAGGGATTCTCCTAAGTTACAATATCAGAATGATCAAGAACACACATTTATCCATAAACAAATGCACAAATCAGAAAGTAGGAACACGGTCCAAGCGGGCAAGCCTTGTAATAGGCCCACATAGAAATAATCACAGTACCCAAGCAGAATCAAAAAAAATTAAGTATTAAATATTTAAAAAATTAAATGTAAAATTAAACATGCTAAAAAAACATTCATATTAAAATATAATTAATTAATAACTTAGTGAATTCAGCATTTAAAATTTTCCACCTTTGAAATTAAACACATAAACAATATTTTATATACAATAAGTTATTAAAACTAATTTCACATATTTAGACCATGAAAAGTAAAATACATAAACCTAATGATGTTATTGTACTACCTATGACCATTAATCCATGCATAATAACCAAAAAAATCTTATGTATAATAGTAGTATGGCATTTGTCGCACTATTGGTCTAGTTATCTCTAAACATGTATCAAAATATCACATAACCCTAATTAATGATATTTCCAATGATACTATAACTTGCTTTGAATTAAACAATTATAAGGAAATCACATAATAATAAAATACACCTTACATTCATGAGTCACCTATTGAGATCACTATATTGAGAAATTCCTAGATACCACTTACCTGTACATGAAAAAAATTGAAAAACACAACATTACCTTCCTCAAATAAAACTAGGAAAAATAAACAACTTATAAAAATTGAAAGAGAATACAACTAAGTAATAATAGTTCAATATGAAATTAGTAAAAATAGAAACAAACATGATGTAAATAATAGTAAACTACAACAAAATAAAAAAATAGTTTCACCCCTATAATCATGAAACTAATTGATTGAGATATCCTGCATTGTTGGATTTAATTTGAGACATGTAGACTTAACACCAAAAAAATAGAATATTTTTTGAAACAAGGAACCATCGAATCCAAAATAATAGGATCCATAATATTTATATAAGTAATTTAATACCTAAACCAATTCTAAAAGGAGAGTTCCAAAATTACATGGAAACACCTTATGTACATGTTGTCTTAAGGTTTTGAGGACAGCATCTGAAACTAAATGAAACAACATTGATCCAAGGGAATCTCTCTACTACTTCAAAAAGTCTCATCCTAGTTAATCATACCTAAAGACATAAGTTTAAAATTCCTAGGAAAACCTTTTTAAATCACAAAAGGGTTCTCTAAATTCAACAATGAAGCTTGGTGGCCAGCCGAGTATATACTTATAATTCTGCTAGCCCTAAACACTAAAGCTAAAACAAGTTACAACTTAGAGAAAACAATTTTTTCATGGAAACAAAATAGATTAAAAAAATAAAACTAAATGATAGATCAAATTATAAGGAATATAAAGTGAAATATAGAGAAACCAAACACCTGAATAGACCATGTTGATACAACTCATTACTAAAATAGCTTTATGACCCATGTTAACATCACTTTAATCCCATCTAACAAGGATTCAAAGACAAAAACCATGCATTACCCAATCTTACTACATTATCTTTTAATGTAGATAAAAAAGAAAATAATAAGGAAACTACATCAACAAATGGAGAGTGAATCAATAAATTAAATTAATACAATATAAAAAAAATGAGTTAGATAAACATAATAATTAAAAGAAATTTTAAAACAATAATGCATAATAAAAATCAATTTTAAGAATTTTATATTCTAATTTTGAATTTTATCAACATAAATGTAAACATGAGTCTTCTTGTATACCAATTTTCATCAAGAAACCCTAAATATAGTGGATAAAGAAGATTATTAGGTTAAAATTTGATTTTCGAAACAATAAAATATGAAATATAGTATGTTTATTTTTTATTTTCTAAAAACACAAAATAATAAATATAACAACAAAATTTTAAAACAAATTCCAATTATCCCAGAATGAAGAATGATAAAACCAATGAAGTTATTGATGCAAAAAAATTAAAAACATTTAAACAAAATTTATAAATAATTAAGCCACACAAATAATATCCAGCCAAGTCCCAAGTTGGTAATTTAGTAAAAAAACAAATAATATTTTGGGGATGTGAGAAAAGGGAGGATAGTATCGAGAACCATTTGTTATTTCTAGATCACCTTGGCCTCAATTTATTTCTAAATCGATGTACAAATTTTTAATTACATATTGAGGAATTTATGATTGGTTGTTTACATTTTATCTTTTTTCAAACTTTTTATGTCTATTTTTTTGTTGTCTCATTAATTTTCAAATAAATTGACTAATTTTGTTTCTCATGTAGTGATTACATATCTCAGTTGTGTAAAAGGAGGTTTATAAGTGATTTCCACCAAGTTTGGTTTGTGGAAATACTAAGTCATTTGTTATTTATTAATCTTCTTGGCCTCAATTCTAAACTAGTTTATAGTTTGGTTTTTCTTATATTGTAAATGTTCTGAAGTTTTTTATTAATAACTTGAAAATGCATAATGAGGCATTAAATTATAACAAATTATAGTAGTAAGTATATGGTGTAAATATTTTAAATAAAGTTTCAACCAAAAATCTAAAGTAGTGATAATTTTTCATTCAATAAAAAAATGCCTCAAGTTAAAAGGGTTTTATAAGATATATTGAAAAAAGTAAAGTGAAATTACTAAAATAAGGCACAAAAAGTGATATAGAGAGAGAGAAAACCATAAATATATGTAGTTTTTAGCGATTTAAGACACTCCTATCCAAATGAGGAGATGAAAATATGTGATTCTCCTGATTAAGTTCATGTTGTGAATAAAATTCATAACAGTCGTTTATCTTAATAAAATCATTGGAATAGTGGAAACATCAATAAAGAACATAAAATGTGATACGGATTTATTAAAATTCAAAATCTAATTAATATGGTAAATGGATTTATTACTCAAGAAGAAAACTAATCATTTCAATCTCTAAAATAATTTTCAATTAAGATAAAATTTAGGACAAGAGAAAAAACGTATCATATTATTTTCTGGAAGCACAATTTGAAATTATAATTATACATATAAAACCTTTATATGATATTATTTTTAAATTTATATTGAATTCAGCTTTGCAAACCACAATTATTATTGTACCATTAAGATCCAGTCCCCTTATTAGCATGGGAAGCAACCAAATAGGATGCTTTTATGTATCTTGATAGCCAATCTAAATTGAATATGTTATTTTCAACAATTCCACATTTAAAAAGTTTAACATGGCATTAAAGATAAGTGTGATGATTTAGAAGATAAACATGAATGGTTATAAATCATTCCTTGGAAATGAATTAAAAATAATAATATAAATAAAAAATTAAAACCATGCTCAATGAAACTTCTCTACCTATGATGATGGATCATACATATGTGTTTTTTCCTCTGATTAATTATTTAGACCAAAGCCTCCATACCCTAATTTTCTCATTCATCAATATCTCCTCATGTTTGATGGTTTTCACTATTCCGCACTTCTATTGATTGGATGGTGGAAAATAATTTCTTCAAACATTCAAAGATACAATGAAAATATGAAATGTTTGTTTGAAAATTATTGATACAAAAAAACATTCAAATATACAAAAAAAATCAATGAAGCTTGTACCTCATAAAAAATGTAATGATTTTTCATTATTATGATGAAACATAGAAAATATTGATTCATGTGAGGATGATAAATAATAAAGAAAAAAATCTTGAAAATAGACCCCAACATATAAATGTCACTGAATGTGAAGATTCTTCATACCATTAATTCATAGGTAGAAATTCATTATGTCGTGTTCATGGGCACAACACAAGGGCCTATACTAATCAAATGGTTATTTGTGGTAGACATGTATGAAACATAAACCTGGGTTGTAATTGTTGTCTAACTTTTCCAATTTCAATAGAATGTGCTTCTTATATTAGAATATTGAACTGCATATTAGTAATGACATATTTCAAAATAGTGAATACACTATGAATAAAATTAGATTAAATTAAAAGAAATAGAATAATGATATTTCCATTGAATAATTCCAATTGATTTGAATTATAAAATATTATGGTTTATCCACAATTAATTTTTTGGATTAAACTTTAATTAAGTAAATGGAAGGCCACTTATAGATTTTCTTAGACATGTTGGAGCATGTAGTGAAATAAGAAAAAGGTGAAAATGTATAAAATGTAAGACATAGCATGTTATGAAATAATATCATAAAATATTCATTAAATTGATAAGTTAACTAAATTGAAAGACATATAATGTTATTAATTAATATCATAAAATAAATTGAAGACAAATAATGAATAATTGTTTGTAATTAAACATATAAAATGTTAGAAAATTATTGTTTTTATGAAATTAAAACATCACTATAATTTCATCTAATGTATGGATATACATACCTTGTCCTTCCACAAACTTGAATACCCTTTAGAAAATCCTCTTATGCTAGAAAATCATCTACAGTGAAATTAATGTTTTTCATGGTCTCTCAGAGCCATGGATGTTGTGGATCAATGCTTTCATCTAAAAGAAACACATGGATATAGAAGACTAAAAAAAAAGGAACCAATGATTTTAAGTTATTGTTTTTTTAAAAATTAACTTACAACTTCAAAGTAAAAGTAAAACTGTCATGAATTTGTACTCAGCATAAACCATGAATTACAAATAGACAATCATAAATTATAAAAATGAAAAGCACCACTAAATAAACAATTCTAAGACCCCAAAAAAATTATGATTCCTAATAAGATCACCCAGAAACATGAACTACATAAAGACATATATATGTGATCACATTAGAATACTGTGAAAATAAATAACATCAATAACTCACTGCCATCAATTAAAGGAGAAGGATGAGAAATAATAAATTGGAATGGGAACCTGAAATGTAAGGATTACATCATATAGGGGCTTTAGGTGGGATTATCTAGAGAATTATTTACTGCATTTTGAATTTAATTGAAAAAAATAAAAAAAACAAATATGAAAGATAGATCTTAGGATATATTTGATTTAATAAAGATAATAACATATCTAGATCAACGTGAAGTGTAAAAGATATGTGAACTCCTATATAGATAACTCCATGCATAGATTTTATTTTAATGAGGATTTTTTTTCAAAATTCAATGAGGGAACCAAGCTAGATCAATTATTAGGAAGGTTATAGGTGGATGAAATTTTAAGAAAAAAATATATGAAATGAAATGCATATCTATTCATGGATAATACCATGACTTTTACTAATAGCAAGGTGCAGGGACATGGTCGGGACTAATCATGAAAACATCTGTAGTTGCATGACATGCTACAAATGGAATTTAGTATACTAAATTCAAAAATAATATAATTATATGATAGTGTAAACATATTTTTAAAAAATATAATCTATAAATTTAGTGTATACTCTTATAGTGATTGATTATTAGGTAGAGATAGACAACACATAATATATAGTAAGCTACTACATATGAGCACTACAAAATTGAGAAATTCATAAATCAACTAAGGTGTGAGTCTAACTGAAACTACACATTATTATACATGTCAAGAAAAAATCTAAATAAACCCATAAATTTTAAGGAATTTATAAAAACACCTTTCCTTTTAATGGTGAAGTTTATTTATAGTGAGAATAAGATTCCATTGGAAACTAAATACCAAAGGGGTAGGATGAAGAATATGTATCGAATAGGAGAGTCATTAGACATTCATTCACTTCACATAGCATGTATTTGTTTTTTACAAACCCAAAATGGAATTAAAAATAAAATTATGGGAAATAAATGAAAAAAACATTAATTTATATGGTAAAAATTGGGGGAGGTGGAGTTTTCTGGACAATGAACAAAAATGTATAAACATAGAAATCAAATTTTCTAAGGTGATAAATAGGAAAATACCATAAATATTTGGGCTTCTAGGAATCAAATTAAATAATACCAAAAACCTAATTAAACCTAATAGGGTGAGTAGAGGACCCTCCTTCTGATTTAGGAATGTGTACTACCCAGAGTTGATAATAGATAAAGGAATTGAAGGAAGGGAGTTGTGGGGGGGTCTACAGCTAAAGGAGGGTCAGCGGCCAGGGGGATCAACTGTGGGAGAGATTTGGTGGCTTGAAGGGGGGATCCATCATGTTGGACCTAGAAATATGGTTACCCAAGGCCATTGAGTAAAAAATTTCCCTTTAAACTATATAAAAAATAATTAAAAATGAGAAGGTGGATAAAAATATGATTCAAAAAAACAATACACAATACCTATAAAAAATAAAAAATAATTATGATTAAAAATAATAATAGTGATGATGATAAATAGGAATAATAAAATTAGCTGAAAGGACTGACCTGGATAGAGTTTACTAGGATCGTTTGTAGAGAAGGGTTCAAATACCTTGCACTCAAATCATCATTGAATCATTTTGTTGAATACCTTTAATGTGCACTATTTCATCTTTAATCTCAAACCAATTGTTCAAAACGGATCTCTATAACTCAAACCTACAATAATAAAAAAACCAGTGGGAAAGATCTTTCACTTCATATCAAATTCCCCAGCCTCGATCAAGGGTTTTCAAGTGGGTTCCTACATCTATAAAATCGGAGGGTGGCAGAGGAAAGGGCGATAAAAGAGGAAGGGAGATGTGAAGGTGGGGATGGGGGCGTCATGGTGCCAACAAGGAGAAGGTGAGGTGGGGAGGATGGGGGGATTGATGGTGAGTGGAGAGGAGGGTGGCGGGATGGGGGCTCAATAGTGGGGAGATGTGGGGATGTGGGATTAACAGTGGGGGTGGGATGTGGGATGGATAGAAACGAGGCTCAATGGCAAGAGGCAGGGCAGTGCGGCACATCACGGTGGTAAGGGGGGTGGCTCAATGAGGTAGGAGGAGGAAGGGGGACTCAATAGGGTTGGGGTTGGGGAAATTAGAAAAATTATCTATAAAAATTATATATCTAGTTTGTAACATCTCATTACCGATCTAACAGGTACATCTTAAAACTTGTTGTGGTTTTCCTTTTCGTTATTTGGGTAAGGGTTGAGTTTGGATTGGGAGGATTCCTTTAATGGTAAAGACCGACACTTGTTGGATTTTTTTCAGCTTTAAATAGGGTGTTTGTGTAAACTTCTAGGATATTACATGTCGTGTAACTAGATTACATGTCATGTAACTGGTGTTGGGTAAAATCCATGAAACATGGTTCACAGTGTGATGGGTACATGTTGTGAGTGCCTTTTACATGACGTGATGTATTTTCATGTCAGTTTTTAATGCATAAAGACGGGGGTTTTGACCGTTACGAATCTCAAGAGTTTCATAATGTGAATAGGGGTTAAACGCCATATAATACCCTGAATTTAAAGGGGCGTTACAAATTCTATGTGTCATCGTTGTTATGAAAATTAAAACTTTCACATCATGTAATTGGATTACACGTTGTGTAACGCCCTGATAACAGCTATAAAAGGGAGGTAGTGCATGGTTATTTCTTCATTCTCTCCTCTATAATTCCCACTCTCTCAACCCAAGGCCTTCCTTATGAAATTTTGGAGTCTTCCAACTCTTCCAGATCCATTCCTTTGGCATTTGATCATCATTTCTTTGACGTGTGATATCCGGGTATGCGTTCTTCATCATTCTTTGTCTATCTATCTTTATCCTCTCTTGGTTTTTAAATGAATCATCTTAGAATTGATGGATCTATTCCCTTTGGTGTTGGATATTAATTCTAAGTTGGGTGTTGAGGTCTTCTCCACCTTCGTTATCATTGATAGGTGTTGTTGCGAGTGTTCAGTTTCGAGAAGAGGTAGGTGGTTCCATACCGATTACCCAAATTGATTATTCCTAAATTGATTGATTTATTTAAATTATTGATTTAAATTTAATTAATCAAACTTTGTTTTAATTAAATTGATAAAAACTTGATTCCAATGAATTGGTAGATTTGAAATGGTTTTGGCACGAAAATTTGGAAAACCCCCAATTCCATTTAATTGGGGTGTGTTTATAGAAATTGGTTGATTTAAATTGTTGAATTTAAATTGTGGATTTGATGAAAATGGTTTCAATTAAATTTTTGAATTTAATTGTGGAAATAAATTTTTAAAAGGATGGAATTGGTTTTGAATAGATTTTAAACTTTTGAAAATGGCTTAAAATGATTTGATAGAAACCCAGTGGTTTTATCTTGTGAAAAGGGAATGTTTTTATTAAAACCTGTTTTGGTTTTAAATAGAAAAATTGGCATTTTGAAATTGAAGAATGATATTTAATTGTATTTTAATCATTCTTAAAATAAATTTCCTATCATTTAAGAGTGAATGCAAGCCTTAGTTAGTTGGTGAGTTATTTGGACACGCTCTACGCTATTACAACGTTCTAAAACATACTTGCATTGGGTCACATCCCCGATGGGAGGGAGATGAGTTGCCTCTAGCCAAAGTCAGAGGGATGTAAGTATACTCATTTTTTGTGAACACTTAGAGAGTTTGGAGTCCTATATTTGGATAATACTTTCATACCTACTTGGTAGATGACCATGTTTCTCGCTTTTTTATTTATATTTAAGATATAAATGTATACCAATTTTGTTAAACTGCTTTACATGCCTTTTCTAGATTTACATAAACTATTTTATGTAAATGTTTTATTTAATCCATTGTTTTAAATATTTCATCTCTTATTAAAATCATGTACTTTAAAATTATTTTCAATCATTTGGAAATTTTATAGGATGTTTTGTTTAAATATGCTTTTTGAATTTCTAAACCTGTTTATTTTGAAAATTGAAAGCTTTTCCTTGGATAATCTATACTTGGAATCTGTTTTGGAATATTTGGTGGTATCCTACTGGAATTAGTCTCACACCCTAATTTTTACTTTAGGTGTTTTTATACTTTCTTATTCTAGTATCAAGAGCAGCGCCTTCAGACGGCGTGCGATTCCGGGCCCCGGAGTGGCCGGAATTAAATTTTCAGTGCGTTCACACTGGAAATGATAAATAAATGCAATAACTCCTAAACGGAGTTCCGGATCAGAGATCCGAGTGTACGGATGGGTCCAAAATGGGGTTTTTACCCTAGTAATGAAATAAAACTTGTTGGCGCGGGATGTTTGGACCCCTCGCCCGCTCCCAGAACGTTAAACGGATAAATAAATTAATTAATTTATCCGTTTAATGGCGAAACGCTAGTATCTCTTAAACGGTGGCTCGGATTGGAAAACTGAGGGCACCGTTGAGTTTGGAGCGTGCCTTTTACCCTAGGAGGGGTATAAGTTTCGCGGGCACGGGCCGTTTGTGAAAAATGGCCCCAGGGGCGTTTTCGTAATTTGGCGGCCTCGGGCGCTAAGTTTAATAACTTTTGAACGGGGTATCGGATTAAAATTTCGAGACTGCCGTTGTGCTCGAAGCGTCGTGTTTACCCCAGGGACGCCCTCCTTTTTGTCTGCTTCGAGAGCGGGGTCGGGGGTGTGCCGGGCGGGGTGTTTAAGTGTTTTTATTTAAACACACCCCCCCCCTCCTTCCTCTTCTTCTTCTCCCTCACACCCTCACCTCTTCCCTCCTCCATTCCGGCGAGCTCCGGCGAGGCGAGCTCCGGCGAGCCAACTCCAGCGAGGCAACGGCGCGGGGCGGATCGCGCGGGAAGCGTCGGGCAAAGCCCCATGAGGTAGGAGTTATTTCGTTTTCGTTTTTAAATTCCCGCATTCTTTGAGCCCGATTTATACCATCGAATTGCCGCCCGATCTTCAAACAAAGCCCATAGATTAGTAGAGCTCGATCCGAGCTTTCTGACGCACCTTTCGGATGTGAAATCGGAGCTCCGAGGCGTCCGCGGCGGCCCGGCGAAGTTGGCGGTGGTTTTGCGGTTTCCGGCGGTCCGGCGGCTTAGGCGGCGGCGGTCCGAGGTTGAGGCGGCGGCGGCGGCGTCGACGCAGGGTGGCGCGGTGGCTCGGTCAGGCGAGCGCGACGGAGGGAAACGGCGGCTGGCCGGGGCGCGCGGTCGGCGAGCGGGGTCGTCGGCCTTCGGCGGCGACGCGGGGGGAGCAAGGACCCGCATCTTGCGGGTCCTGTTGGCGCGACGCGGAGACCGGCGTTGGCCGGTCTTCTGGGAATAAAACCGGACCCGAGGCGGGTCCGGTTCAGTTGGAGTGGGCCGCGGCCAGCCGGCCGCGGCGGTTCGGACCGGGCCGGCCGGGGTGGACCGGCCCGGTTGGCCCCCTTGTTTTCGGGAGGCCGTAACTTCCAAAGGGCGCGTCCGTTTGACGCGCCGTCTACGGCAGTAGATCCGTATTGACGAGGCGGATCTTTTGAGATGGTTTCGGGAATTTTTAATTCCCGAAATGAGGGGCCGCGGAGGCGCGTCACATCTTTAAGTGGGCGAGCGTTTCCCCCGAGTTTCTTGTTTTGGACGGCGCGGACGCGTCCGACATCCGTTTTGAGCGCCGTCAGCGGCGTTGTGACCCTGGCACTGAGGCAGAGGTTTCCAGTGCGGTTCTAGGCATTGAGGCTGGAGTTGAGGCGTGGGCCCCACGGCCCGTCTTTTGAGCTGCGTGCAGCTTTTAGCAACTTTATCCTCGGACGTTCGTTCGGGGCGTGCGAGCAGTCGATGTTGGGTGTTTTTCCGAGGGGATTGAACTAGTGCAATCCGCCCGCTGTAATTCGGCACGATGGTGCGGGGCCCACGAGGGTCGTTTCGGCGTCGACGCTGATTTTTCTATCTTAATCATCGGGCGACCACATTGGACAAGTGAATAGTCTATCTTGTGTACTTTTTCGAGAGGATCGCAACGGTGCGATCCGTTCGTTGAGCTTCGGGACCGGGATGCGGGTCCCACGTGGCGCCGCTCGTGTGTGGTGTGCCGGAACGCATCTTTTTCTCCGGGTACCCGTTCCACGCAAGTAAGCGGTCAATTTGACGTGCTTTTCCGAGAGCTTTGCGATGGCGTAGTCCGCCCGACCTTTTTCGGGGACGTGGTGTGGGTCCCACCCGACCCGGCTACGGTGAATAGTGCCCTTTTCACCGGGTGTCTGTCTTGGGCGATTGAGTACTCAATCCCGTGTGTTTTTCTGAGGGGATCGCAGTGGCATGATCCATTGGTTCGGTTTCGGGATCTTGGGGTGGGCCCCACGCGGGTTTGGTCACGGTGAATAGTACCCTTTTCACCTGTTGACCGTTTCGGGTGAGTGAGTAGTCTAACTCGCGTGTTTTTGCGCAAGGATTTCAACGGTGTGATCCGTTCGGCTGTACGGAGCCTCTTGCGTGACCTTGTTAAATGTGGAAGCATGGAAGGTGCTCCACTGGTGGTTCTCCCTACCTTGTTTGTAGCGGACCCTTGGCGTGCGATCGCGCACTCTTGGGAGAGTGACGTAAATGGTTCACGAGATGTGTCTGGCTGTGGCTGGGTCTTTGAGGTGGATTTGTTATGTCACGCCTTCACGTTGACGTTGGGTGCCGTGTGCACGATAGCCTATGGGCTGGAACGAGGTATACTATGGGAGTATACGGGAGCGCTTGGAGGTACGTGTGGTTTGTACCTGAAATGTTCATGCGCTTGGTTGGGGTTGACCTGGGACCACACGTCGTGTGGGCCCCATGTGCATGTCGTGTTCTGCCTTACGTACGTGGACCTCTCGCGGCGTAGTGGATCCCTCTGTGTGTTTGTTTGACCAGCAGGGTCGAGTTTTCCCCTGGCTCGGTGCTCGTTTTTTGACCAGCAGGGTTGAGTGGTCTCCCCCTGGTTTCGTTCTCGATGGATTGGTCGGTAGTGGCGCTAGTGACACCCAGTGCTGGAGCAGACGCTGCACCTCTTTTGGGAGAGCTGTTCTGGAGTTGGGTGGTTGCACGACACCCACTCTATGTTCGGTCGGCCAGTGATGTACCCTCCTGTGGAGATGGCAGAGCGGTTCTGAGTCTTACCCTTCAGCGAGGCTGGGCAGTGGGTTTCTCATCGACTTCCTCGGGCTTACCCTCCAGCAGGGCTGGGAAGTGGGTTGCTCACTGACTTCTAGGGTTTACCCTTCAGCAGAGACTGGGCAGTGGGTCACCCGACGCTATTAGGGTCTACCCTCCAGCAGAGACTGGGCAGTAGGTCACCCGAAGACCTCTTAGGGTCTACCCTCCAGCAGGGCTGGGCAGTGGGTCACCCGTCGTCTAGCTCCAGGTCTACCCTCCAGCAAGGCTGGGCAATGGGTCGCCTGTCGACTTATTCCTAGTTTACCCTCCAGCAGGGCTGGGCAGAGGGTCACTGGATGATGTGTTATGGTTTACCCTCCAGCGGGGCTGGGCAGTGGGTTGCCTGACGACGTATTAGGGTTTACCCTTCAGCAGGGTTGGGCAGTGGGTCACCCGGTATCATATTATGGTTTACCCTCTAGCAGGGCTGGGCAGTGGGTCACCCGATATCACATTATGAATTACCCTCCAGTAGGGATGGGCAGTGGGACACCGGTTGGCATTCCAGACTCAGTCCTTACTACTAGGCTAGTTTGAGGCTTTCCTCCGTGACCACCGGAGCGGGACCCTTGGTTGTACGGGTCGGTGATGGATCGGCTTGACTTTGAGGAGACCTCTCGACTGCAGGGCAGTGACGAGGTGTGGTTTGACTTTCCCTAGAAGTCTCAAGTATGAGGGGCGCTTTCCCTACCGAGACGCGTTCTTTTGACGCGATCTAAAACCGTGCGGGCGAGTCAGTGCCGCCCAAAGCGGATAGTGTCGAGGTGCGGTGATTGAGCCCCTTGTCTTGCGGTTCGGGGCAGACGTGCGGGATGCTGGGCATCGATGATGGGTTATTTTTGGGACTGTTGGCTACTTGTTTTCTTGGGCTGAGCTACGGGACGTAGATCCCCTTACGACCTTGTTCGGGCTTCTTGTTAAGCATATGTATCTTTTATATACCTTGTTCTGGTACCCACTTCTTGGGTTTGGTTACTCTCCTTCTAGGTGAGGCAAAGACGTGCGGGGTATGCCACGTGATTTCCGTGTCTAGCTTCTCGTGGTTGGACGAGTCTACTCTCCTGCTATAGGCAGCGAAGACTCGACGGGAAGTTCATCTTCTCACCATTTCCAGCTCCTTATGCCTAGACGAGTCTACTTCCTTCCTTTTGTTGGGTTGAGCTGGACTCTTTACTGCACCCTCGGTTGGACCCCTTTACTTTTCTGTTCGCTCTACCGCTCACCCTTCGGTACCTCCTTTGTTGCTCCCTCGAGACTTCGGGGTATCCTACTGAGTATTTGTATACTCACCCCTGCTTGGGCTTTTCCCGCACTTGGTGTGCCCTTGCAGACGATGTACAGGTGGAGCGTGACTTCAGTAGAGCGTAGGAGCTTGGGATCTTGGACCGCGTGCGGTGGTCATGGCCGGGTTCCAGGTGGAAGACCCTACCAGCTGTTTTCTTTTGTTTACCTGTTGCCGGGTTGTGGCACTTTTCTGATTGGGCGCGTGTTTTGCCCCTTTTTCCTTTTCAGCACTTTACTTGTATCTTGTAGTGGTCGATGCACTATGTGGTTTATTTATAGCAGTTATTCTTTTTTACTCTGCTTGTCTTTTCTTTTACTCTGCACTTTTGCATTGAGTTTGATGCGTGTGCGTGTGTACAGGTGCTTAGGCAAAGGCCTCCCCGAGTTGTTGTGCCTTCGGCGCTGGTCACCAGCCCCTGGCCTATGGAGGCGGGCCTGGGGTAGTTGCGGCTCGAGCCCGGGTAGGGTCGGGTCGTGACAAAGTGGTATCAAATGTGGTTCATTCCTTGGGACGTTGTTCGGACGTCCCTAAAAGAGGAATTGGTTGGGATTTAGGGCAACAGTTTTAATGTGTCTTGAGAGCGGCTCTCAGACCAGGGAGTCCAGTGATGGTGCGTCGGCCGACGTATCCATTCACCAGGACCTTGATAACCCGCTTGTCGACTCGGCATGCTGAGACACTTGTTGTAGGGAAATTTGTTTATGCATCACATAGGAATGCGTCTTTGACTATCCTTCTTGAGTCAGCTCCCCATCGTTGCTATTGGTATATAAATATATGCTCATCTGACCGCGGAACTCCTTGATAATATTCAGGATGTCTCCGCGAGGACAGCCAGCCAGGGTACCAGCTTTGGGTGCGTGACGAAGACCCTGTGAGCTACGAGGCCTCAGTCCAGAACCCATCATGCGAGCCCCTTTCTCCGGGTGGGACGGTAGCAGCACCCCCACCTGTTGAGCAGCAGACAGTTTCAGCCAGAGCAAGCTGAGTTTGAGCACTGGTTGAGCGTACTCCGTGAGTTCCAACTGCAGGGACCACTGAGGTTCAGTGGTGAGCCAGACCCTCAGGCAGTAGAGGCTTGGCTCGAGAAAGTGGTTCGCCTTTTCAGGCTTGTGAAGACGCCGACAGATCAGGGAGTGGCCTTGGTAGCCAGCCTTTTTCGTGGAACAGCTTGGCGTTGGTGGAGTCTGGTGACTCAGTTTCTTGACGAGTCATCGCTTTCGTTGGACGACTTTCAGTTGTTGCTCCATGAGGAGTTTTTCCCCTCCTGCTTGAGCTCCGTTTGGATTCGGGAGCTCCTGCAGTTTCAGCAGGGAGGGATGATGGTGGCCGAGTACGCGGCTAGTTTTGCAGACCGTGCACGCTTTTACCCGGACTTGGTCCGTGACGACGACTTCCGAGCACGGAAGTTTGAGCAGGGTCTCCGCCGAGAGATTCGTGCTGTCATAGTACCCTTGGGCATTTCCACATATGTCGGGGTGCTAGAGCAGGCGCTGGTGACAGAGGGCTTCCTGTCATGTTTTGCGGTTGGTAGTGGTAGTGGGCGCGATGGAGCCGGGACGTCTACCGTAGCTAGCAGGCGCCGGAGGACAGGACCTTGATACAGGTGGCCTTCCCACTGCTGGTTTCGGAGACGTGGTCGTATACCATAGTGGCGAAAAGGCGCAGGGCCTCAGCCGAGGATGCCCTTCCATGAGTGGATCCCAGGCCATGGTCGTACACCACAGTGGCGCCGAAGGTCACCAGGGCAGCCCAGAGAGCGCTGGTGCTATGCTTGTGACGGGCTAGGTCACTTGGCACGAGACTGCCCGACCCGAGTTGTTGGGAGCTTCGGGCAGGCAGCAGGCGCACCACCATGGAAGAGGCAACGCCGTGATCGGAGTAGCGCCCAGAGAGGTGTTGATAGCAGAGGAGCGGGAGGATATGGAGGTGGGGGACGACATTACGAGGTCTTCCCATCACCACCAAGCGGTCCACGTCAGGCTCCGGGAGCTGACAGTTGGGACCACGGACAGCTGCGATCTTTGGATGTCTATGATCCTGCAGAGCATGGGATGGTGAGAGGTACCCCTTGCGACTCTTCTACTCCTTGCAGTAGAATTGTTAGGCTCTGTGTGTGAAAGGATTTTCTCCCTGCTCCTTGTTTGATGTGTTACCAGGGTGACACAGGGCGTCAGGTGTGACCCTGTGTTGGTAATGAAAAAGGCGTGAGACCTTTTCCTTTAGTCGATGGTGTTGGCTCCTTCGCCTGTTGAGAGTGTAAGAGAGCATCGACTGTGGAATCTTCCATGACCAGATATCCTTGGGTGTTTCACCATATGGATATTCTGAAGGAGGGAATCACCGGGCCTTGTTTCCGGTGCGGGTAGTGATTCCAGTCACGGCGTGTGACGTAGAGGTTTGACCGGGGAGGTGAGCTACCCCCGAGGGCCTTCGGGCCGTGTGAGACCGTGCAAAGGGATGGCGAGGTACCCTACCGCCTTGCCCTAACCCCAAAGTCTGAAGTGGGTGCACGACATCGTCAAGGGCCGACCTCGCGTGAACAGATCAATCCTTTGGTCTGTGTGCGGTGACGCAGAGCTGTGTGTGGGTTCTTCTAGGTATGGGAAAGTCAGGTGGGGGCTTAGTACCCTGTGTTACTCCCTAGTTTTTCTTTTCGAGGACGAAAATATTGAAGGAGGGAATGATGTAAGAACCCGGTTTTTGATACGAAATACTTTGGAATATTCTTGATGATATTCCTGAGCAGCGCCTTCAGACGGCGTGCGATTCCGGGCCCCAGAGTGGCCGGAATTAAATTTTCAGTGCGTTCACAATGGAAATGCTAAATAAATGCAATAACTCCTAAACGGAGTTCCGGATCGGAGATCCGAGTGTGCGGATGGGTCCGGAATGGGGTGTTTACCCTAGGAACGACATAAAACTTGTCGGCGTGGGATGTTTGGACCCCTTGCCCGCTCCCAGAACGTTAAACGGATAAATAAATTAATTTATTTATTCGTCTAATGGAGAAACGCTAGTATTTCTTAAACGGTGGCTCGGATTGGAAAACCGAGGGCACCGTTGAGTTTGGAGCTTGCTGTTTACCCTAGGAGGGGTATAAGTTTCGCGGGTGCGAGCCGTTTGTGAAAAATGGCCCCAGGGGCGTTTTCGTAATTTGGCGGCCTCAGGCGCTAAGTTTAATAACTTTTGAACGGGGTCTCGGATTAAAATTCTGAGACCTCCGTTGTTCTCGAAGCTTCATGTTTACCCCAGGGACGCCCTCCTTTTTGTCTGCTTCGAGAGCGGGGTCGGGGGCGTGTCGTGCGGGGTGTTTAAGTGTATTTATTTAAACACGCACCCCCCCCTCCTTCCTCTTCTTCTTCTCCCTCACACCCTCACCTCTTCCCTCCTCCATTCCGGCGAGCGCCAGTGAGGCGAGCTCCGGTGAGCCAACTCCGGCGAGGCAACGGCGCGGGGCGGATCGCGCGGGAAGCGTCGGGCAAAGCCCCACGAGGTAGGAGTTATTTCGTTTTCGTTTTTAAATTCCCGCATTCTTTGAGCCCGATTTATACCATCAAATTGCCGCCCGATCTTCGAACAAATCCCATAGATTAGTAGATCTCGATCCGAGCTTTCCGACGCACCTTTCGGATGTGAAATCGGAGCTCTGAGGCGTCTGCGGCGGCCCGGCGAAGTTGGGGGTGGTTTTGCGGTTTCCGGCGGGTTCCGGCGGTCCGGCGGCTTAAGCGGCGGGGGTCTGAGGTTGAGGCGGCGGCGGCAGCGTCGACGCAGGGTGGCGCGGTGGCTCGGTTGGGCGAGCGCGACGGAGGGAAACGACGGCGACGCGGGGGGAGCAAGGACCCGCATCTGGAGGGTCCTGTTGGCGCGACGCGGAGACCGGCGCTGGCCGGTCTTCTGGGAATAAAACCGGACCCGAGGCGGGTCCGGTTCAGTTGGAGTGGGCCGCGGCGGTTCGGACCGGGCCGGCCGGGGTGGACCGGCCCGGTTGGCCCCCTTGTTTTCGGGAGGCCGTAACTTCCAAACGGCGCGTCCGTTTGACGCGCCGTCTGCGGCAGTAGATCCGTATTGACGAGGAAGATCTTTTGAGATGGTTTCAGGAATTTTTAATTCCCGAAACGAGGGGTCGTGGAGGCGCGACACATCTTTAAGTGGGCGAGCGTTTCCCCCGAGTTTCTTGTTTTGGACGGCGCGGACGCGTCTGACATCCGTTTTGAGCGCCGTCAGCGGCGTTGTGACCCTGGCACTGAGGCGAAGGTTTCCAGTGCAGTTCCAGGCATTGAGGCTGGAGTTGAGGCGTGGGCCCCACGGCCCGTCTTTTGAGCTGCGTGCAGCTTTTGACTACTTTTTCCTCGGACGTCCGTTCGGGGCGTGCGAGCAGTCGATGTTGGGTGTTTTTCCGAGGGGATTGCAAATGTGCAATCCGCCCGCTGTAATTTGACACGATGGTGCGGGGCCCACGAGGGTCGTTTCGGCGTCGACGGTGATTTTTCTATCTTAGTCATCGGGCGACCGCTTTGGACAAGTGAATAGCCCATCTTGTGTAATTTTTCGAGAGGATCGCAACGGTGCGATCCGTTCGTTGAGCTTCGGGACCGGGATGCGGGTCCCACGTGGCGCCACTCATGTGTGGTGTGTCGGAACGCATCTTTTTCTCCGGGTACCCGTTCCACGCAAGTAAGCAGTCAATTTGACGTGCTTTTCCGAGATCTTTGCGATGGCGCAGTCCGCCCGACCATTTTCGGGGACGTGGTGTGGGTCCCACCCGACCCGGCTACGGTGAATAGTTCCCTTTTCACCGGGTGTCCGTCTTGGGTGATTGAGTACTCAATACCGTGTGTTTTTCTGAGGGGATCGCAGTGGCATGATCTGTTGGTTCGGTTTCGGGATCTTGGGGTGGGCCCCACATGGGTTTGGTCACAGTGAATAGTACCCTTTTCACCTGTTGACCGTTTCGGGCGAGTGAGTAGTCTAACTCACGTGTTTTTGCGCAAGGATTTCAACGGTGTGATCCATTCGGCTATACGGAGCCTCTTGCACGACCTTGTTAAATGTGGAAGCATGGAAGGTGCTCCAGTGGTGGTTCGCCCTACCTTGTTTGTAGCGGACCCTTGGCGTGCGATCGCGCACTCTTGGGAGAGTGATGTAAATGGTTCCCGAGATGTGGTTGGCTGTGCCTGGGTCTTTGAGGTGGAGTTTTTATGTCACGCCTTCGCGTTGACGTTGGGTGTCGTGTGCACGATAGCCTATGGGCTGGAACGAGGTATACTCTGGGAGTATACGGGAGCGCTTGGAGGTACGTGTGGTTTGTACCTGAGATGTTCGTGTGCTTGGTTGGGGTTGACCTGGGACCACACGTCATGTGGGCCCCATGTGTGTGTCATGTTCTGCCTTACGTACGTGGACCTCTCGCGGCGTAGAGGGTCCCTCTGTGTGTTTGTTTGACCAGCAGGGTGGAGTTTTCCCCTGGCTCGGTGCTTGTTTTTTGACCAGCAGGGTTGAGTGGTCTCCCCCTGGTTTTGTTCTCGATGGATTGGCCGGTAGTGGCGCTAGTGACACCCAGTGCTGGAGCAGACGCTGCACCTCTTTTGGGAGAGCTGTTCTGGAGTTGGGTGGTTGCGCGACACCCACTCCGTGTTCGTTCGGCCAGTGATGTACCCTCCTGTGGAGATGGCAGAGCGGTTCTGAGTCTTACCCTCCAGCGGGGCTGGGCAGTGGGTTACTCATCGACTTCCTCGGGCTTACCCTCCAACAGGGCTGGGCAGTGGGTTGCTCACTGACTTCTAGGGTTTACCCTCCAGTTGAGACTAGGCAGTGGGTCACCCGACGCTATTAGGGTCTACCCTCCAGCAGAGACTGGGTAGTGGGTCACCCGACGACCTCTTAGGGTCTACCCTCCAGTAGGGCTGGGCAGTGGGTCACTCGTCGTCTAGCTCCAGGTCTACCCTCCAGCAAGGCTGGGCAGTGGGTCGCCTGTCGACTTATTCCTGGTTTACCCTCCAGCAGGGCTGGGCAGAGGGTCGCCGGATGATGTGTTATGGTTTACCCTCTAGCTGGGCTGGGCAGTGGGTCGCCTGGCGACGTATTAGGGTTTACCCTTCAGCAGGGCTGGGCAGTGGGTCACCCGGTATCATATTATGGTTTACCCTCCAGCAGGGCTGGGCAGTGGGTCACCCGATATCACATTATGAATTACCCTCCAGCAGGGCTGGGCAGTGGGACACCGGTTGGCATTCCAGACTCAGTCCTTACTACTAGGCTAGTCTGAGGCTTTCCTCCGTGACCACCGGAGCGGGACCCTTGGTTGTACGGGTCGGTGATGGATCGGCTTGACTTTGAGGAGACCTCTCGACTGCAGGGCAGTGACGAGGTGTGGTTTGACTTTCCCTAGAACTCTCAAGTATGAGGGGCACTTTCCCCACCGAGACGCGTTCTTGTGACGCGATCTAAAACTGTGCGGGCGAGTCAGTGTCGCCCAAAGCGGATAGTGTCGAGGTGCGGTGATTGAGCCCCTTGTCTTTCAGTTCGGGGCAGACGTGCGGGATGCTGGGCATCGATGATGGGTTATGTCTGGGACTGTTGGCTACTTGTTTTCTTGGGCTGAGCTACGGGACGGAGATCCCCTTACGACCTTGTTCGGGCTTCTTGTTGAGCATATGTATCTTGTGTATACCTTGTTCTGGTACCCACTTCTTGGGTTTGGTTACTCTCCTTCTAGGTGAGGCGAAGACGTGCGGGGTATGCCACGTGATTTCCGTGTCTAGCTTCTCGTGGTTGGATGAGTCTACTCTCCTGCTATAGGCAGCGAAGACTCGACGGGAAGTTCATCTTCTCACCGTTTCCAGCTCCTTGTGCCTGGACGAGTCTACTTCCTTCCTTTTGTTGGGTTGAGCTGGACTCTTTACTGCACCCTCGGTTGGACCCCTTTACTTTTCTATTCGCTCTACCGCTCACCCTTCGGTACCTCCTTTGTTGCTCCCTCGAGCCTTCGGGGTATCCTACTGAGTATTTTTATACTCACCCCTGCTTGGGATTTGCCCGCACTTGGTGTGCCCTTGCAGACGACGGATAGGTGGAGCGTGACTTCAGTAGAGCATAGGAGATTGGGAGCTTGGACCGCGTGCGGTGGTCGTGGTCAGGTTCTAGGTGGCAGACCCTACCAGCTGTTTTCTTTTGTTTACCTGTTTCCGGGTTGTGGAACTTTTCTGATTGGGCGCGTGTTTTGCCCCTTTTTCCTTTTCAGCACTTTACTTGTATCTTGTAGTGGTCGATGAAATATGTGGTTTATTTATAGCAGTTGTTCTTTTTACTCTGCTTGTCTTTTCTTTTACTCTGCACTTTTGCATTGAGTTTTCTACGTGTGAGTGTGTATAGGTGCTTAGGCAAAGGGCTCCCCGAGTTGTTGTGCCTTCGGCGCTGGTCTCCAGCCCCTGGCCTATGGAGGCGGGCCTGGGGTAGTTGCGGCTCGAGCCCGGGTATGGTCGGGTCGTGACAAGGGATCTCTTGGAGGTGGATCCAGTTGTTGAGCTTGGGACTTAGTGAGTTGTGTCCTTAGGGACCTTGGAGTTGTTTTCCCTACTTTTAGTACTTGGGTTGTAGTGATTTTTGGCTCTTTATACCTTGTTTTATTCTGGTACTTTACTCCTAATGGGGTTTCTTTGATATGTATACTATCTTGTTTTCTTTTTCTTCCACATTATTAATGGAAAAATCATTCCTACTTTCATGTTTTATGATGTTAGGTGATATTCACTGACCCATATGGATCGGTAATTCCCTTAGAGCTATGTCAATGTTGGCTTGGTTATCAGGTTACCAGGGTGCCCGAGCTAGTTCGTGATAAAGTGGTATCAGAGGTAGAGGTTTTGAGATTTTTTCATAAAGTCAGTGTGCATTTTTAAAATATTATTGGGACTTAGGAGGTATTTGGGATTGAGTGTCTGGTCAGCTCTCACCACAATGAACCTTAAGTCACCAGGGGTGGTTAGGGAAGGACATCTTGTGGAATAGTTCTAGTCCTTTCCCTATTCTTATTTATATAGAGTGGAATCCAAATATGATTTTTCTATCTTTAGGGAATAATCTCCCTTGATTCTCAGTTTGAGTGTGAAGATAATGTCTTCAACATTACCTACTGATGTTGTGTTTCATCATGCCTCTAAGAATATGTGTGAATCAAATCCATGAGGAATTTGTTGTTGAACCATGATGATTGAATTCACCAATGGACCCAAATCTAGTGGAGGTGATTGTGCGCACTGTCCAATATCCGGTATAGGCACCAACTTTGGTCCCCATTTAGGATCCAATTGTGGATCCTTATGGGGGTGTTCTTCGCAATCATTATCAAGAGTTCCTTTTCTATAAGCCATCAGTTTTCAAAGGCTCCACTGATTCTTAACATGTTGAGGAATGGTTGGGAAAGATAGAACATTTGTTTGAGTTTTTGGAGACACCAGAGAAGATCAAGGTGAAGTGTTCCACCTTTGTGCTGGAGGGACCAAGAAGGAGATGGTGGGACATGATGGTGACAGCAAATAGACATGAGGGATTAGATTGGAAAGACTTCAAGGTTCTTTTCATTGACTAGTTCCATCCAGATTCAATGGTATTGGCTAAGGCTGTAGAGTTTTTCAAGCTTGAGAAGGCCGATAGAACCATCAATGAGTATTCAAATCATTTTGCTGTGTTGGTGTAGTTTTCTCCTAAGATTGTATCTAATGATAGAATAAAGGATCGATGGTTTGAGTTGGGACTTTGATCAGACATCCGTTCTTAGGTTTTCTTACTGAATATTCCCACTTATGCTGATGTGCTGGATAGGGTGATTATGGTTGAGATGGACCTGGATGGAAAGTCAGGGTTATCGGGAGTTTCTTTTCTACCCAGTGGCAGCATTGGTTCTTTCAAATAGAAACGGAAGCGTGATGATTCTCATGGAAGTTCTCAATGGCAGGGCCAATCTAGACCTCCTACAGCACCAGGAATAAGTTCTTCAGTTTTCTATCAGTGTGGAAATCTAGAAAATTTTAAGAAGTTTTTCACTGAGGCACCCAAGAAATGTAGCTCCTGTGAATGTTCTGGGAACTTATAGAGATTCTTCCATCACTTATCTACTCCATGTAGTGCAATAGGATCATCATCTTCTCCTAAAACTGAGGGGTAATCAGATGCTTCACGTACAAAAGGGTTCGAACCAGAAGCATTTGAATTGAATCTTATTCATGCAGTGGAAGAGTCTTTAGAGGAAGCAGACATGATTCCAGTGATCGTGAGAGGTACCATTACTATAGCATTATCATTAGTGACTACTCTTTTTGATACTTGTGCATTTCACTCATTTATTTCAACTTGTAGTGTTAATATTATTAATCTTTATATGGAGTTTTTATCTTGTGCAATGGATATTACTAAACCCCTTGGTACGAAGAGAGAGTAGGGTATTTGTAGTCCCACTTATGTATTATATCTATCAGACATTGAGCTTGATTATAGTTTTCTGGTTCTCGACATTAAATATCTTGATGTCATGTTTGAGATGGATTGGATCATTACCAATAAAGCTCTAATTTATTGTTATGTTCAATGGGTCTATCTTAAAACACCCAGTGGTGTGCCTCTTATCTTTTAAGAAGAATAGGACCCAAGGTCGAGCAGAACCAGACCCTCTTATCCAGAGTTGGGGAAAGTGATATTAGTGTCTGCTTTTGATCTGGAGTAGGTTTCAGTGAGTGGGGATCTTCCTTTAGTCATCATCAAGTTTCCTGACATGTTTCCTTCTTATTTTTCTAGTTTTCCACCAGTGAGGGAGGTCAAGTTTTCCATTAACTTAATGTTTGGTACTCAACCAATTCCAATTCCATCTTACCACATGGAACCAGCTAAACTTAAAGAGATGAAGTCCCAGTTGGATGATCTTATTAAGAAAGTATTTATACACCCGAGTGTGTCACATTGGGTGGCGCTGATTTTATTCACTAAGAAGTTTGATGGTTCTCTTACCTTATGTGTTGATTATCGAAATCTCAATCGAGTTACAGTAAATAATAAGTACCTACTGCCATGAATTGATGATCTATTTGATCAGTTGAAAGGTGAGAAGTGGTTTTCAAATATTAACCTTCGATGTGGTTACCATCAGTTAAGGATAAAGGAATCTGAAGTTTAGAAAACTTCTTTTTGAAGTAGGTATGGCCATTATGAGTACCTTGTTATGCCCTTTGGTCTGACAAATGATCCCATAGTTTTCATGGATTTGATGAAAAAGATTTTCCATGAGTATCTGGATAAAATTATGGTATTCTTTGTGGCTGACATCCTCGTTTACTCTAAATCTGAGGAGGATCATGTCAAAAATCTAAGAACATTTCTAGTTCTACTGATAAATCACCAACTTTATGCCAAGATTTCAAAGTGTGATTTCTGGATTTAGGAAGTGAAATTCTTGGGACACGTGGTGTCTGAATAGGGTATATCAATTGATCATGAGAAGGTAAAGGATGTTATGACTTGGGAGAAACCATGAAATTTCTTTGAAATTTGGATCTTCTTGGGCTTAGCCGGATACTACCGTAGGTTCACAAAGGACTTCTCGAAGTTGTCTTCTCCAATGACTACTCTGACTCGAAAGGGGGTGAAATTTTCTTGGGATGATAAATGTCATAATTATTTTGTTGAGATGAAACATCTTTTGACTATTGTGTTGGTGTTGACTCTTCCAGAGGTTGGTCAGAGCTATGTGGTCTTTTGTGATGCATCGGGTTCAGGTTTGGGTTGTGTTCTTATGCGGGATGACCATGTAGTTGCTTATGGATATCATCAACTTAGGCAACATGATAATAATTATCCTACCCATGATCTTGAACTTATAGTTGTGATGCATGTGCTTAATAGTTGGCAGCATTACCTTTATGGCGAAAGGTTTACCATGTCATCATATGTAAGAACCTGGATCTTCTTTTCAGGTATGTTCTTCTGTTTTTTGGTGTTTTGAGAAAAAGAGGAGTTTCTGGAAATTTTTGAAGTACACACCGTGTACTAATATGTACATGTCGTGTACTCTTTTTCTGCACATAGACATGTGTTGGACGTATAACAGCTGAGCACACAGCCGTGTGTGGTGACCTAGAGACCACCTAATGCGGGGGATGGTAAGGGAAATTACACGTCGTGTACTTCTAAAGTACACACCATGTACTTTCTTTTTATTTCATTAAATGGATCGGGGTCATGTCTAATTATCAGAAGTGTCTTCTTCTTCACCTTCTTCAATAGAGGGCATCTGTATGGTGTTGATCCTTCCTCGAGCCCCTGATCGAACATCCGTTCTCTGAATTGAACTTCGTCGGTTGCGTTGGAATCACGTCAGTGAGTTCTCTCTTCTTCTTGAACCTCGTTTCCTATTTTCTCTTCTCTGGTGAGTTATCCTCGATTAAAAAATTTAGACATTTTTTTTATATCTACCATGTTCTAGTTCGATCCAAGAGCCGATGTCAGAGTATATCGATCATACAATGCCGAGGTAGGTGGTTTCTGCCTTTCCGTAGATAGTCTTTGAGTTTTATGTGCAAAAGTTCCCAATACCCTAGAACAGGGTATTGCTTGTTACGGTTTTAACCCTGTTATTGCTTTCTATGATTTATATGCTTGAGTATAGGTCAATTGAATGTGAATAGGTTTAATTGATATTATTTGGAAGTGTTTTTTCATGCATGTTTTGTTTATGACTGTTTGTTCTCGCTTAGCCTGTTAGGCTGTTGTGCTTTCCATTCCTAGTGCTGATAGGATGGAGTGATATTTTTATCTAATATGTTGTTATGCTGTAGACTATTTATCCAAGTAGTTCTTGAGGTATACTTTGGCCATTATATATCGATGTGCTTGATTGACTTACACAGGGCTGTGAGAACCTGGTGTAGTAGACCATAGGGAGAATAGATGTTGAGGGCTTCTCCAGAGTGTCTGTTTACTGTTACGATGCAAGACCATAGGGGGAATGAACGTAAGTGCTTACTCAAAGTGTCTATAGTTCCTCGATGTGGGACAAAGGGGGAATTGGATGTTGAGTGCTTCCCTAGAGTGCCTTTTTGTTACCGATACGAGACTATAGGGGGAATTGATGGTGAGTGCTTCCTTAGAGAGTCTGTGCAAAAGCCGAACCAGAGGGGTTAGACTGTGTGTACTTCCCAGGGGGTTTCTTGTGTTTTTTTTTGTTATACCAGAGGGTTTAGGATGTGAGTACTTCCCATAGGGTTCTCTGATTGTGATTAGTTGCTTACTTGATATCTAAAATTGAATGCATTGAAACTGTAGTATTGTTTACATTTGAGTACTTCCTTGTTTACTGCTTCTCTTTGCTTATTGTCTGCCATATATATTCAGTGAATGTTAGGCACAGATATTTGGGTGGTTTCCTACTAGTATTTAGTCTCACATCCTATTTGGGTCATGATTTTGGGCCCAAACATATTATATTGTTGTAGGTCTAGATAAGGGCAAGCGCCCTTATACTTCAGGTACTTGACTGCTGAGGAGCTGGAGAGCATGGGACCAAACTGATGCTTGCGATGATGAGGAGTTTATCTATTTTCTTTTGTACTTTTATATAGTACTGTATTCCAGCATTTTGACTTGTTTGTCTATTTTCCTAGACATATGTATCATGCATAATTTATATATGTGCTCCAGTTGTTCTTACTTTTAATCTTCTGTTGTTTACTGTTGTATGGTATTATACTGCTTCTGGTATTTTTATTTGTTTACTTCCACTGTGTTACTCTGCCAATGAGGGCATAGTTTCCCCACTATCACAACCAAGGCCCTCGCTGCTAGTCGGTACCCTCTGGCATTCAGGGAAATGCGCTTGAGGCCATGTGACCAATCGGGTATGGGGCACCTCTGGGCGACTTCCGGAACTGGGGCGTTACAAAGTGGTATCAGAGTATTTTTTTTCTTCATAACTTACTGTTTGGAGCCTATAGCTAGGGATAGGAAGGAATAGGTACTTGGTAATGAGCTTTGCCCAAGAGTAGCTAACTCATGTACAGGGAAATCCAATATACCTCATTATTGCATTTTTTTCTGGTTTTGCAATTTTACAGTTGATTTGATTTCACCATTGGGTGATTCACATATTTTTTGCTATTATCATTGATATTATCAAGGTTCTATTTCTATTACAACCTGGTGAGATGAGGGTATTCCATCTCATGCATCATATATGCACTTGTTAGATATCACATGTCATGCATTCTTGCCATGCCATTTAGGGTGAATTAGTGATTTCATGTTGTTGTGATAGGTTATGTGCTTGATATGCATGCTATTGTGATAGATGATTTGATAATAATACCTACTGTTTGATAGGGTATTAAATTTTTAAATTTTTTGTTTTAATGAATGCCAAACTTCGGTTCTTGAGGTGTTATGGTCCCTCATGGATCAGAATTTGGTGGATCATTGCATTTTTTCCTTATATATGACATGTATAAGATGTCAATCTTTGATTTGCAGGGATTATGGGCCCTCACGGATCAGAATTTGGCACTTTAATGTTTGTTTCAGTTTTTTTCTGGGTTCTAGAGTAGTTTTTGAGGCTTACTGTCCGGAAAAACCCAGAATACACGGTGTGTAATGTTGTATACACACGTCGTGTGTTCTTCTATTCAGGAAGAAACTATTTTTCTTAAGTACACACCGTGTACTATATGTACACTCCATGTAATCTCTAATCATGTTATTGACTATGTGGGCAGAAACATGGGGTTGGGAAATCTTGGTAGAACACGTCGTGTATCGGATGTACAAGTTGTGTGGGGTAGACCATGTGTCCACCCATGTGACTAACGACACGGATGGATAAATATTAGCTTATACACATTGTGTCAAGTTTGAACACACTGTGTAGTGTAACCTGAGTATCCAGCCGTGTATCAAACAACACAGGTCGGTGAAATCCTTTCTAATACACGCCGTGTCTGGAACAAACACATCATGTAGAGTGATCTGTGTAACCATCCATGTGACTAACAACACGGGTTAGTGAATTTAGTCTAGTACACATTGTGTATGGAACTAACATTCCATGTAGTCTTGTTCTAGTAGAACCATGTGGCTTATCCATGTAGAAGAACTCGGGCAGGGGAATAGGATTCAAGTACACGCCTTGTATTAGGACAACACGTTGTGTGTATGGGGTGTTACACAACCAATTTTGGAAGAAGTACATGCCCATGTGAAGGCTTAAGGGAACATTCCATGTATGAATTATACACGTCGTGTATCCATGTTTTGAAAAAAAAACTTGAATGCTTTATTTCTCCTGTTCCCTTCTTACACTTCTAGTTTTCAGTCTTTGATAATATTGATCTAAGGTGTGCACTTGACCTTGCAAAGTCATGCCACCGAGACGTCCTACGGTTTTCCACCAGTTACAGGGTAGTGATCAGACACCAGACATGGCTGAACAGGGACTACAAGTATATCCTCCAGTTGTGCTAGTCTTGGCACTAGCCGTTATTCCAGACACAGGTGTAGACGCACAAATCTGAGAGGGATTTATGAGGTTCATGCAAACCTTCCACGGAGTACCGCATACTACCCCTTCTATAGCAGAGTTGACGTAGGTATTTTAGAAGCAACATCCTCCCACCTTCACAGGGGAAGAAGGACCTCAGGATGTAGAGTCATGGTTAGAATCCATGCTTTTTTATCTTCGACCATCTGGAGACACCTCCAGAGAGGAGGGTGAAGCTCGCTACGTATATGCTTTAGGATTCCACCAAGAGATGGTGGGATGTGATCTCATAGGCTGGACGCCAACAGGTTATGGCATGGGATGTGTTCCATCATGCCTTATATACTTCTACCCAAAGACTTTGAGGGCCGATTGAGCCTGAGAGTTCATGAGTCTGGAGCAAGGTACTTTTTTTTATGGAGTATTCTTCTTGCTTTATAGAGCTGCAGCACTTCACGCCCATCCCAGGAGGTGATGAGTTATTTCTGGCAAGGAAGTTTGAGGATGGTCTCAGGCAGGATATCCAATCTTAAGTGAACATCTTTAGGTTGACTTATATCACTTCTATAGTCAACCAGTCACTGATCACAGAATGTAATCTGAGGGATTCTGAAGCTGTGGGCCAGGGCGGTTAAGCATCTAGAGTTAGTCTTCATAGACGATATCTTGGTGTACTCTCACACTCAACACGACTATACTACCCATCTTGAGATCATTTTGAGTATAATGAGAGAGCATCAGTTATATTCTAAGCTCTTAAAATGCAACTTTTGGATGGGCCAGATTCATTTCTTGGGTCATGTTATCTCTGAGAAAGGAGTATTAGTAGACCCCAATAAAGTGAGAATAGTAGTTTACTGGGAGTATCCAAAGAACATCTTTGAGGTATGGAGTTTTCTAGGGTTGGATGGTTACTACATAAATTTCATACAGGACTTTTCATTCTTAGCAGTGCCACTGATGGGCCTGACTAAGAAGGGTGCAAAGTTATTGTGATCAAATTCTTGTGAGTCATCCTTTCTAGAGATGAAAGGGAGGTTGACTTCAGCACCGATACTAGTATTTCTAGAGCCAGGTAAGAGCTATACTGTGTACTGTGATGCATTAGGTATCGGGCTAGGAGTAGTGCTTATGCAGGGGGAAGGAGTCATTGTGTATGGGTCTTGGCAGTTGAGACTACATGAGAGGAATACCCAACGCACGATCTCGAGTTGGCTGCAGTTGTTAATGATTTATGTTGTTGGAGACACTATCTTATAGGAGAGCATTTGTTGGTTTTCACTAACCACAAGAGTCTCAAGTATATCTTCACTCAGGGTGATCTGAATTTGATTCAGTGAAGGTGGGTTGAGTACCTTCAGCCCTTTCACTTTGATCTTGCCTATACGTCTGGGAAAGGCAACGTAGTGGCTAATGCATTGAGCAGGAGGACTCAGATACAAGAATTTCAGGAGGCCAGTAGTGAGTGGTAGCTTATGGCTCTTTTCTCTGAGATGCATTTGGAGGTGCAAGACAGTCAGGGATATATGTTTCTTTCTTCTATAGCTATTACCACGACTCTACTTGATCGATTGAAAATGAGGTAGCTATTAGATTCAGAAGGTCTAGTCCTACAGGAGAGTGTGTTATGAGAGGACCCTATTCCTGGATAGACAATAGGTGAGGATGAGATCTTGAATTTTCATGGGCGTGTATGGGTATCAGCAGACATACGCGAGAAGCTGATGCGGGACTTTCATTCCTCAGTTTGGGCAGTTCATCCTGGTGTCACCAAGATGTATCGTGGTCTACACCAACAGTATTGGTGGCCAGGTATGAAGAGAGATGTTGTTGGGTTGGTCATGAGGTGTTCCACCTGTCAGCATGTGAAGGCGGAGCATCAGCGACCGGCAGGACTTTTGCAACAGTTACCCATTTCTGAGTGGAAATGGAATGATGTCGGGATGGATTTCATGACAGATTTACCGAGGTATCCTCGAGGGAATGATGTTGTTTGGGTTTTTATTGACAGACTCATGAAGGTTTCTCACTTCTTACTGATCAAGGATACCTTCAGTGTTAATGAGCTAGGACTGTTGTACATCCGATATATTATACATCATGGGGTTCTACACTCCATTATTTCAGAAAGTGATGTGTGTTTTACTTCTCGGGTCTGGTAGGGACTTCAAAGGGCTTTGGGTACACAGGTACTTCTGAGTACAGCTTACCATCCCCAGACAGATGGCCAGTCTGAGTGTACGATTCAGGTGCTTGAGGACATGCTTTGAGCATGCATCCTAGATTTTGGAGGTTTGTGGGAGAAGAACATACCTCTTTTGGAGTTTTCCTACAATAATAGTTTTCAAGGAACTATTCAGATGGCACCTTATGAGGATTTTTACGGTAGGTCATGTCGATCACCCTTATGCTGGCTGGAGGTAGGAGAGGCAGCTATGTTGGGACCTCGTCTTGTCCAGGAGACCATGGAGCAGATAGAGTTGATTCAGAAGAGGATGGATACTTCACAGTCACGACAAAAGTCTTATGCTGATCAACGGAGACAACCTCTAGAGTTCTAGGTTGGGGATCAAGTTTTGTTGCATGTCACATTGAGGTTGAGACATAAGAGTATTAGAATACAGGGTAAGCTTTCACCGAGGTATGTCAGGCTGTTTGAGGTGTTGGAGAGAGATCGATTGCAGTTACCTTAGAGGTACTGGGCTATGCACAACGTCTTCCATGTTTCTTAGCTTCGACGTTACTTCTCAAACCCATCTCATGTTTTTTAACCCTATTAGATTGAGTTAGAGGTGGATGCCTCGTTTGAGGAGCATCCTATTCGGATTGTTGATCGAAGTACGAAAGTTCTCTATGGTCGGTATGTTCCTCTGGTATGAGTGTTATGGAAGCACGAGCGAGTACAAGACGAGACCTGGGAGAGGGAGGCTGATGTACGATCACAGTGGCCAGATATTTTCAAGGATTCTTCTTCTATGTCACCTTGCTAGGGAAATTCGGGGACAAATTTCTTTAAAGGGGGAAGTTTTTAAGAACACGGATCTTCTTTTCAGGTATGTTCTTATATTTTTGGTGTTTTGAGAAAAAGAGGAGTTTCTAGAAATTTTTGAAGTACACACTATGTACTTATATATACATGTTATGTACTCTTTTTCTGCACGTAGCCATGTGTTGGCCGTGTAACAGCCGAGCACACAGTCGTGTGTGGTGACCTGGAGACCGCCTAATGTGGGGGCTGGTAAGGTTAAGTACAAGCCGTATACTTCTAAAGTACACACCGTGTACTTTCTTTTTATTTCATTAAACAAATTGGAGTCACATCTAATTGGCAGAAGTGTCTTCTTCTTCTCGTTCTTTGATCGAGGGTGTCTGTATGACGTCGATCCTTCCCCAAGCCCCCGATCGAGCATCTGTTCTCCAAATCGAACTCTGTCGGTTGCATTGGAATCGCATCAGTGAGTTCTCTCTTCTTCTTGAACCTCGTTTCCTATTTTATCTTCTCTCATGAGTTATCCTCAGTTGAACATTTTAGACGTTTCTATAGATCTACCATGTTCTAGGTCGATCCAAGGGCCGATGCCAAAGTATATCGATCATAAAACACCAAGGTAGGTGGTTTGTGCCTTTCAATATATAGTCTTTGAGTTTTATGTGCAAAAGTGCCCAATACCCTAGAACAGGGTATTGCGTGTTATGGTTTTAACCCTGTTATTTCTTGCTATAATTTATATGCTTGATTAAAGGTCAATTGAATGTGAATAGGGTTAATTTCTATGATTTAGAAGAGTTTTCTCATGCATGTTTTGTTTATGATCATTTGGTCTCGCTTAGCCTGTTGGGCTGCTGTGCTTTCCATTCCTAGTGCTAATAGGAAGGAGTGGTCTTTTTATCTAACATGTTATTATGTTGTATATTGTTTAGCCAAGTAGTTCTTGAGGTATAATTTGTCCATTATATATTTTTTTGCTCGATTGACTTACACAGGGCCGTGAGAACCTGGTGTAGTAGACCATAGGGAGAATAGACGTTGAAGGCTTCTCTAGAGTGTCTTTTTACGATGCGAGACCATAAGGGGAATAGACGTAAGTGTTTCCTCATAGTATATGTAGTTCCTCGATGTGGTCCACAAGGGGAATTGGATGTTGAGTGCTTCCCCATATCACCTTTTTCTTACTGATACTAGACTATAGGGGTAATTGACAGTGAGTGCTTCCTCAGAGAGTCTGTGCAAAAGTTGAACCAGAGGGGTTAGACTGTGTGTACTTCCCAGAGGGTTGCTTGTGTTTATTTTGGTTGGACCAGAGGGGTTAGGCTGTGATTACATCCCAGAGGTTTCTCTACTTGTGATTAGATTCTTACTTGATATCTAAAATTGAATGCATTTAAACTGTAGGATTGTTTACTTTTGAGTACTTCCTTTTTTACTGATTCTCTTTGCTCTGCCATATATATTCACTAACTATTAGTCACAGATCTTTGGGTGGTTTACTACTGGGATTTAGTCTCACACCCTGTTTGGGTCATGTTTTTGGGCCCAAATAGATTATCTTGTTTCAGGTCTAGATAAGGGCAAGCACCCTTCTACTTCAGGTACTTGACTGTTGAGGAGCTGGAGAGCATGAGACCAAGCTGAGGCTTGCAATGCTGAGGAGTTTATCTGTTTTCTTTTGTACTTTGGTTTAGTATTGTATTCCAGTATTGTGACTTGTTTGGATGTTTTCCTAGACATATGTATCATGCATCATTTATATATGTGGTCTAGTTGTTCTTACTTTTAGTCTTCCTTTGTTTACTGTTGTATGGTATTATACTACTTCCACTATTGTTATTTGTTTACTTCTGCTATGTTACTCTACCAATGAGGGTATAGTTTCCCCATTATCACACCCAAGGCCCTTGTTTCTAGTCGACAGCCTCTGGAATTCGGGGAAATGCGCTTGAGGCCATGTGACCAACCGGGTATGGGGAACCTATGGGCGGCTTCTGAAACCAGGGAGTTACATCATACCACAAAATCCCAAGTTATGTCTTCTCTCAAAAATATTTTAACCTTCTCCATAGTCATTGGGTGGAGTACCTACAATCATTTGACTTTGGCATCACCTATACCCCAGGTAAAGGGAATTTCATTGTAGATGCATTGACTAGGAAACTTCCAACCCATGCTATGAAAGAATCTTCAGAGGAGTGGAGTTTGATGGCTCTTTTTTCAAAGTTGTGTATTGGAGCTCAGAATAAAGGGTTTGAAGTTTCTTTATCCAATGTTCAGTTGACTTCTACTCTTCTCGAGATGATTCTTCAAGAACAAGAGCTTGATGATAAATTTTGTAGCATTATAGACTCTCTTTATGGTGGGGAGACCGATGATCAATGGTCATTCTACAAGGAGGGTATTTTGTGTTATTAGAACCATGACGTTGTGCTGCTAGTGGCAAATAAGGCTCTAATGGGGGATTTCCATAATTCCCAGTGGGTTGTGCACCCAAGAACCACTAAGATGTTCTATTACATGAGGTAATAGTTCTGGTGTCCACGTATGAGATGAGTCATTGCAGATTTTGTTTCCCATCACTATATGTGCCAACAGGTAAAAGCCAAGCTCCAGAAACCTTTGGGTTTGCTTCAACCACTTATAGTCCCTACTTGGAAGTGGGATAAAATCTCTATGGACTTTTTGGTTGGGTTTACTTGTGCCTAAAGGAAGAAGAATGTGATATGGGTTATGATCGATAGGCTAAACAAGTTGACTCACTTTGTACCCATTTAAGATACAGCCAAAGTTGAGGAATTGGGAAATCTCTATGTGAAAGATATTGTTCGTTTTCACAGAGTTCTATATGATATAGTCTTTGATAGGGATCCTTAGTTTACTTCTCACTTTTGGAAAGGCCTTTAGGAGGCACTGGGATCTTAGGTCTGTTTGAGCACGGCCTACCATCCATAGTTGGATGGCCAGATAGATAGAGCTATACAGATTCTTGAGGATATGCTTCGCACTTGTTTTCTCTACTTTGGAAGGGCTTGGGATAATTGCTTGGGACTAGTTGAGTTCTCTAATAACAATAGTTACCAATCCTCGATCAGAATGACACCTTTTGAGGCCTTGTATGGATGGCCTTGTTAATCTATGCTATGCTGGTCGAAGATTGGTGAAATTTTCTTGGTTGGACCAAGTTTGGTGAAAGAGATGACATCAAATATTCAGTTGATTTGTCAGAGCATGTTGATAGCACATATCCAGTATAAGTCTTACATTGATCATTGTCATAGGCCTTTGAAATTTTCAGTTGGTGGCCATGTATTCTTGAATTTTTCACCCCAGTTGGGTCATCGATGACTTGGGAGGCAATGGAATCTTGCTCCTCATTTTTTGGGACCTTTCAAGGTTGTTGATCAGGTGGGGAAAGTTGCTTACCATTAAGGACTACCACTGCAGCTGGCGTCGATACATAACGTGTTCCATGTATCACAGTTGAGAAAGTATTTATCTGATCTATCTCATGTTTTGAGCTGGAGTGATCTTTAGATTGAACCTGATTTATCTTTGACTGAGCATCCAATCAGGATAGTTGATTTTGAGACCAAGGTACTTCTTGGGAGGAAAATTTCATTGGTTCATGTGCTATGGAAGCATGGTTCTGATAATCACGAGATGTGGGAACGTGAGGCATTGATGAGAGAGCAGTGGCCTCATCTCTTTGGCATGGAAGCTTCTTCATAGGCTTTCTGGGGATAGAAATTTTTTATTGTGGGGAGGTTTTAACATCCCGTTACTGATTTGATAGGTACATCTTAAACCTTTTCATGGTTTTCATTTTCTTTGTTTGGGTAAGGGTTGAGTTTAGATTGGGAGGATGTCTTTAATGGTAAAGTTCGACACTTGTTGCATTTTTTTCAAATTTAAACAGGGTGTTTGTGTAAACATCCATGATATTACATGTCATGTAACTAGGTTACACACCGTGTAACTACTACCAGGTGAAAGCTATGAAATGTGGATCACAGTGTGATGGGTACATGCTGTGAATTCCCTTTACATGACGTGAAGTATTTTCATGTCAGTTTTTAATGCGTAATGACGAGGGTTTAGAATATTAAGAATATCAAGAGTTTCATGACATGAATAGGGGTTACATTCTATGTAATACCCTAACTTTAAAGGGGCATTACAAATTCAATGAGTCTTCTTTGTTACAGAAATTAAAACTTTCATGGCGTGTAACTAGATTACACGTCATGTAATACCCCGACAACAGCTATAAAAGGGAGTAGGTGCATGGTTATTTCTTCATTCTCTCCTCTATGATTCATATTCTCTCAACCCATGGCCTTCCCCCAGGAAATATTGGAGTCTTCCAACTCTTTCGGATCCATTCCTTTGGCGTTCGATCATCATTGCTTTGGTGGGTGATATTTGGGTAAGTGTTCTTCATCGTTCTTCATCTATCTCTCTTTCTCCTCTCTTGGGTTTTCAATGGATCATATTGGGATTTATGGATCTATTCCCTATGGTGTTGGATCTTGCTTCTAGGTTGGGTTTCTAGGTCTTCTCCACCTTCGTTCTCATTGATGGGTGTTGTTGCGAGTTTTGAGTTTTAGGAATAGGTAGGTGGTTCAATCCCGACTAGCCAAATTGATTATTCCTAAATTGCTTGATTTATTTCAACTGTTGAATTAAATTCAATTTCTCAAACTTTCTTTCAATTAAATTGATAAAAACCCGATTCTAGTGAATCGGGATATTTGAAATGGTTTTGACAAAAAAATTTGGAAAACCCCCAATTCCATTAAATTGGGATGTGTTTATAGAAATTGGTTGATTTAAATTGTTGAATTGGAATTGTGGATTTGATGGAAATTTTTCAATTAAATTGTTGAATTTAATTATGGAAATGAATTGTGAAAATGATGGAATTGGTTTTGAATTGATTTCAAACTTTTGAAAATGGCTTAAAATGATTTGATAGAAACCCAGTGCTTTTATCTTGTAAAAAGGGCATGTTTTTTTATTAAAACCGGTTTTGGTTTTAAATGGAAAAATTGGTATTATGAAATGAAGGAATGAGATTTAATTGTATTTTAAGCAGTCTTAAAATAAATTGTTCATCATGTAAGAGTGCATGCAAGCCTTGGGTAGTTGGTGAGTTATTTAGACACACTCTATGCTATTACAATGTTCTAAAACATAACTGTGGTGGGTCACATCCCCGATGGGAGGGTGACGAGTTGCCTCTGGCCAGTGTCAGGGGGATGTGAGTATACTCATTTTGTTTTGATCACTCAGAGAGTGAAGAGTCCTATAGTTGGATAATACTTTCGTACCTACTTAGTAGATGACCATGTTGCTCACTTGTTTATTTATATTTGAGATATAAATGTATGTCAATGTTGTAAAACTACTTTACATGACTTTGTTAGATTTACATAAACTGTTTTATGTAAATATTTTATTTAAGCCATTGTTTTAAATATTCCATCTCTTGCAAAGTAAAATTTTGTGCTTTAAAAGTATTTTCCATCATTTTGAAAATGTATAGCATTTTTTGATTAAATATTCTTTTTGAATTGTCAGACCTATTTATTTTAAAAATTGAAATCTTTTTTGGGATAATCTATATTTGGCATCTGTTATGGAATCTTTGGTGGTGTACTACTGGGCTTAGCCTCACACATTACTTTTGTCTTCAGGTGTTTGTAGACTTTCTTCTTCCAGATTCAAGCAAAGGGAATGGATCTCTTGGAGGTGGATCCAGCTGTTGAGCTTGGGACTTGGTGAGTTGTGTCCTTAGGGACCTTGTGGTTTTTTTCCCTACTTTTGGTACTTGGGTTTTAGTGATTTTGGGCTCTTTATGCCTTATTGTATTCTGGTACTTTACTCCCAGTGGAGTTTCTTTGATATGCATATTGTCTTGTTTTCTTTTGATTTTTCATTTTTAGTGGAAAAATCATTCTCACTTGCATGTTTTATAATGATAGGTGCTAGTCGCCAACCCGTGGGGATCAGGAATGCCCTTCGGGCTATGTCAGGGTTGGATCAGTTATCAAGTTACCAGGGTACCTTGGCTGATTCGTGACATAGTTGTAAATTACAAATTGTCATTAGATGTAAAGGATTGATTCAAAATCATAAATAGTCTAATGCACACACTGAAAACAGTTTACATTAATTTTAATTCAATATAATAATGCTGAAATAATAACTTCTTGATGAATACCTAAAGAATCGTGCATAAATGACAAACACATAAATAACAGATTAGGAGACACGTAAATAGCAGATTAACAGACACATAAATAACAAATTATAGTAATTGAAATAAATAACAAATGATAAATAACATATTACAGTAATTGAATTAAATAACAGATAATAAATAACAGATTAGTCGATTAAAAATTCAAAGTTTGTCTCTGAAACCTTGTCATGTCTATGGTTTCTATTGTTGTATTTTCTTCATTCTTTGTTACTCCCTGATTAGCTCCATAAAACACAGATGACATGACAATATGCAATTGGGGAGATTATTGGAGTGCTGGTTATCCATAAAACTCACATAGACCTTGAAATCGTTTTAATATACACCTCAAGTAAACGAACTAATAAAGACCACCGATGGATTTGAGTCAAACCTTTATAAGTGGTTGCCATTAGTGGGTGAGCATTCACCTAAAATGCAATGAGTGTTCTGCACGTAAACAAGCGAGGCCAATACTAGGGGTGGAGCAGAGGTGGATCATGTGTGAGGTACCTCAAATGTCGTTAGAGTAAAGTGGGGTGGTAATTCTGGCTATAAAGACCCGTAAATTTCAAAGAAAATTTTTTTCTTAAATTCTTTGGGATTTTACGAGTACGCAGTTTCTGACGGAACCTGATTCCGAGGCCCGGTGTGCCCGGAATCAATTTTCGAAGTTTAGCTCGGGTACATTTAGTGAATGAACGAGTGGGTTTTTCTAACTTTTGAACCGGTGCTCGGAATCAAAATCTGAGGGCACCGATGAAACCGCAGCGCCGGTAATTTCTTAAGAAGACCTTTTCTGGAGTTGCGTTTGCTCGGGAGGAGTTGTTAAAAAAAGGATTAAGTTTAATGTGAAATAAAAATTGTGTTACAATTTTATTTCACATCCTTGTGGTTTATCTCCCATGTGTGGGAGTTGGGGTGGTACCAACTCGACTCTTGTTAGGATATTAGTGAGGTGGGGCCCACACGAGCCTCACCCCTTCAAATTCCCTAACCCCTCAAACCTCCCTTGTATTAAATGTTGTGGCTACCCCTCTCCCTCATGAATGAATGCCAACCTATCTCACCATTAATTGTGTCAATTCAAGACTAATTAATTGAGTTAAGGCTTTTGATTTTTGAAAAGTATTGGCATGAGTAATAAAATAAGGCAAAAGCCTTATTTTATTGGTTGGTTGTTTCGTTGTGTGAAGACTTGGGAGAGAATACTCAAGTCTTGAAGATCTCCATCTTCTACGTTGAAGAACACTGAGGCTTCAATGAAGAACGTCATTCCATCTTCTCTCCGCATCAAATAAGGGAGACGCCGCTTCCTCCTCAAATGTTCACCGTCAACATATACAGAACTTCACCTCGTGACGCCATTTTCCCATGACGATCATCGTTCGACAACTTATTCAAGGTAGGGGTGTGTTTGAATTGAGAAATATTGGTTTTCCTTCCATGTTGATGTTTCTTTCGAAACCTTTTTGCTATCAAACTAATGTGGAAGGAACTGGACCAAACTAACACGGTCTGATTCCTATGTCGTTCTTGATGTATGGTGTTCTCCAACCATTCTTGAGCGGTGAATCAAGGCATGTTTTCTAAGCCGATCGGAGGCCTAAAAACATCAGAAACGGCCTCAGAACATCGGGATGACCTAGGAACGGAAGGTTTGTAGCAAAAGGATCATCGGAATAAAGGACGGATGCCTCTGAAGGCATGCTGGCTAGAGGCGTCATTTCTGCAAAATTCCAGAATACACGGTGTGTACTTCCAAAGCACACGCCGTGTAGTTCAAGCGTTCAGCGAAAGAAGTAAAGGACATCAGAAGAAGTGACACACGGCGTGTGACACCGGTCACACGGTGTGTACTGTCCACACAGTTTGACAGAGGAGTCTTCGGTGGACATGGCGTGTATTCAAGGGAAACACATAGACACGGACAAAAATACACGGCCACGAGGCATGACGTGTATCATCTTCTTTGAAAGGTGGAAGCGGCTTTGCGAGGCTTAGCGTGTAATCCGGAAGATACACAGACACTGGAAGAATCATACGGCCAAGAGGCACGGCGTGTAATCTGGGTGATACATAGACACGGGGTGGAGTACATGGGCAGGTACTCCACCACACGGCCAAGCATGGTCAGTGTACATGGAGCCGACCCCGGAAGTTTTGACATGGCGTGTAACCATAACACACGTCATGTATTTACTTTTTACACGAATAGCCCTTCGACACGGGCAGTGGTACACGGATAGTACCCACGGACAACGCTGATCGAGGTGGGAGCTCGTGGAGCTGGACGGTACCTAGAGGTGGATTACTGGACGGGACGTACACAGAGCGGACAGCTAGAGCCTAGGAGCATAGGAGACTATTTTTACCCACCCTTCAAGTGGGATTTCCAGAGGACGACTCGGAGTTGCTGCTTTACTTATCTATTGTTGTACTTTCTTTCAGTTGTACTTTACTTTCTGTTGGGTTTGTATTCTGGCCCATTTACTTTCCAGAACTTACTTTTATACTCAGTTTACTTAGTGCTTACTCAGCTTGCATACTCTGTGGTGTTTGTTTACTTTATAAAGGCAATGCCTTCCCTTTTTATCGGGATTTACGCCTTTGGTGCTAGTCGCCAGCCCCTAGCCTATGGGAGGTGGGCTTGGGGTAGTCACGGCACGGGCCCCGAGGACAGGTCGTGACAAATTGGTATCAAAGGAGTTCGGTTCTACCGTAGAACTCAGGACTCTAATCATTCTTCTATGTGAAGCAATAGTGTTAAGGGTATTGAGTGTGGTTATCAGTCCAGGGAGTCCGGTGTTAGTGCGGCGGCCGACGTATCCATACACCAGGACCCTGACTTCTGATTTCCGACTCAATACACGAAAACATTGATTGCATGTGTGTTTAAAAAATTTTCTTTGTGATTACTTTGTGTCAGATCACCAGGTATACTGTATTAACCGTGGCGCACCTGTTTCTTTTCAGGATGGTCCCAAGATGGCAGCCAGCTAGGGTTCTGAGCTTTGTGCGAAACAACATCCCACCAAGCAACGAGGCCTCGGTGCAGGGCCCTATTATAGTGGAGGTACCGGTGGTATCTCTACCCACCGAACCACCGATGCTACCAGCCCCAGCTGCTAAGAGTGCACGTCGCCTTAGTGCACTGCACGAGTTTTAGCATCAGAGACCGCCCATGTTCCACGGGGAGACGGACCCTCAGGCAGTTGAGGATTGGCTGGAGGCTGTTGTACGAGTTTTCAGGTTAATGGGGACACCAGCTGACCTCATGGTGATCCTTGCAGCGAGTCTCCTGCACGCGGCAGTAGGTAGATGGTGGATCCTGATGCTTCAGGTGCACGACGAGGCATCTCTTCTTTGGTCAGATTTCGAGAGCCTCTTCCGCTTGGAGTTCGTACCAGCCACCCTCCGTGCGGTGTGCATTCAGGAGCTACTACAGCTGCGGCAGGGCAGCATGATGGTAGCCCAGTACTCGGCGAGATTTACCGATCTCTCACGCTATTCCATAGACATGGTACGGGACCCATTCTTCCAGGCCCAGACCTTCGAGCAGGGACTGAGGCATGAGATCAGGGCATCGATGATCTCCCTCAGCATTCTGACGCAGGCAGGAGTACTAGAGCGAGCCCTTCTCGTAGAGAGCTTTCTTGCTGAGCCTACACCAGTAGAGAGACCTACCGCAGGGCGGCATGTAGCTGAGTCTTCTACTGCTGGTAGTCGACGGATGTCATAGGGGTCCATGCGGGCCAGACCATCAGGCGGACGACTTCGGGACACTGGCTCAGAGGTGTGGGGCACACAGCGCAGAGCTAGTCTTACGAGGAGCATACAGTGCTATGCATGCGGCGGGCAGGGCCACATGGCTCGTGACTGCCCAACCCGCCATGCAGAGGAGCAGCAGACGATTGAGGGACCACCCAGGCAGAGGCAGGGGTTCGACCGTGGCAGTCTTCAGGGAGCAGGCAAAAGAGGCAGAGGAGTTGGCCAAGCAGCAGGTGGTGGGTGACGCTTTGAGGTTATACCACCACCACCACCAGGAGGTCCACCCTGACCACAGGGAGTTGGAGGACAGGGGCAGGCTCAGCTTCAGGCAATGGAGGCCTACGACCATAGCGCACCAGAGATGATTCGAGGTACTATCTGTGTCTACTCCACCCTTGCTGCAGTTCTTATAGACACAGGAGCGAGTCATTCTTTCATTGTCACTGCCCTTGTTCGGAGCTCGGAGATTCCGACGGAGCTGTTGGCTCGATTCTTACGGCTAGAGACTCCTACGAGAGCAAACTCGACGATTATGCATTGGTGCTGGCAGTGTGAGTTTACTCTAGGAGGTGAGAGCTTCGGCTGGGATCTTCTTGTAGCGGCGTCGAGGCCTTACGATGTCATCTTGGGAATGGATTGTTTATCTACGGTCCATGCTCATATCGACTGTATTAGGTGCAAGGTGTGATGTATTCGCACCGATGGGAGCAGGTTCACCTTCACCGGCGAGAAGGGAGTCTTTGCAGCGCAGGATGGACTCACGCAGAGGAGAGGACAGCCGATCACTCATCAGTTGGCTAGCCTCATCCTAGGAGAATTTTATGCGCGGAGTCCGAGTTTCCCTGTTGTGGTGGATCAGTATGCGGACGTTTTTCCTGACGACATTCTAGGACTACCTCCTCACAGATAGGTATACTTCTATATTGACTTGTACCCCGGGACGGCCCCGATATCTACCCCAGCATATCGTATGGCACCCGCTGAGCTTCAAGAGCTATGAGTACAGCTGGAGGACTTGCAGGGAAAGGGATTCATTCGACCCAGTGTTTCACCCTGGGCTTCCTCGATTTTGTTCGCCAAGAAGGCAGACGGGAGCTTGGCACTGTGTTTCGATTACTGTCGCCTGAACTAGGGGACCGTGAAGAACAAGTATCCACTTCTGAGGATTGACGACCTCTTTGATCATCTCAAGGGAGCACGGTGGTTCTCGAAGATAGACCTTAGGTCAGGCTATCATTAGCTCAGAGTTCGAGATGAGGATGTGCAGAAGACGACCTTCAAGTGTCGGTATGGCCACTATGAGTTCTTGGTTATTCCTTTCGGTGTAACCAACGCTCTAGTAGTGTTCATGAGTCTCATGAACAGGATCTTCCAGCCTTACCTCGATCGATTTTTCGTGGTCTTCATTGATGACATATTGAATTACTCAACCACTGAGGAGGAGGACACCTACCACTTGCGGGTTGTACTGGACACACTCCGAGAGCACCAGCTTTATGGTAAGCTCTCGAAGTGTCAGTTTTGTATACGTGAGGTCCACTTCTTGGGACACGTCATCTCTGGGATGGGATTTGTGGTGGATCCTACGAAGATCGAGGCAGTGCTATCTTGGGAGCCACCCAGAAGCGTGACGGAGGTGCGGAGTTTCTTAGGTCTGGCTGGGTACTATCGGAGATTTGTGCCAGACTTCTCCAGAGTTGCAGAACCTCTTTCAGCTTTGATGAAGAAGGGAAAACCCTTCGTGTGGTCAGATAGATGTCAGCAGAGCTTCTAGGAGGAGGTGTTGAGAGAGTTTCACACTTTCCCATTAGCGGTACATCCAAGAGTGGCGAAGATGTACCAGGATCTCAGATGATAGCACTGGTGGCCGGGTATGAAGAAGGTTGTGGAAGAGTTCATTTCTCGATGCCTCACCTGCCAGCAGGTGAAGGCGGAGCACCAGGTACTAGCAGGCTTGGTATATCCCTTGGAGGTCCCGGAGTGGAAGTGGGACGGGATATCTATGGATTTTGTGACTGGACTTCCACGTACATCCAGAGGACACAGCTCTATTTGGGTGATCGTCGACCGACTCACCAAGTCGGCCCACTTCTTACCCATCAGGGAGCAGGGCTCAGGGGAGAGCTTGGGACGTCTCTACGTTCAGAAGATCGTACGACTTCATGGTGTGCCATCATCTATCGTCTCCGATTGAGATGCTCATTTTACTTCCCAGCTTTGGAAGGGGTTATAGGAGGCATTTGGGACGCAGTTACGCCTGAGCACAACCTTTCACCCTCAGACGGATGGTCAGACGGAGAGGATCATTCAAACTCTCGAGGACATGCTTCGTGCATGTGTCCTCGACTTTGGTCGCAACTGGGATAATCACCGACCTTTGGTGGAGTTTGCGTACAACAATAGCTACCACTCCACCATTGGGATGGCACCATACGAGGCATTGTACAGCCGACCTTACAGATCACCTTTGTGCTAGACAGACCCTGGGGAGTCAGCACTTGTGGGACCAGAGATGGTACAGGCCACGACAGAGAAGGTCCAGGTCATCCAGGAGTGGATGAGGACAGCTCAGAGCCGACAGAAGTCTTATGCTGATAGGAGGCGGAGACCACTAGAGTTCGAGGATGGCAACCACGTTTTCTTACGGGTCTCACCTCGACGTGGATTACGGAGATTTGGACGGGGCGGCAAGTCATCTTCGCGCTTCATCAGACCATTCCAGGTTCTCAGCAGGATAGACGAGGTGGCTTATCGCCTGGCTCTACCACCTCAGTTGCATCGGGTGCATGATGTCTTCCACGTATCTCAGCTGAGGAGATACGTCCATGACCCGACGCATATCATCGACCATGGGGAGTTGGACATTGATGACGGGGCGACTTTTGCGGAGGTCCCGGTGGAGATCGAGGATCAATAGGAGTGGGTCCTACATGGGCATTAGATTCCTCATGTGCGCATCAAGTGGCAGTACGGGAACCTCCAAGAGAGCACATGGGAGCGGGAGGCTCAGATGCGTGCATAGTACCCTCATTTGTTCCCCTAGTTTGTGATGTATCTTTACGGGGATGTAAAGTCCTGAGGTGGGAGTAATGTAAAGACCCGTAAATTTCAAGGAATTTTTTTTTCTTAAATTCCTTGGGATTTTACGAGTACGCAGTTTCTGACGGCACCTGATTCTGAGGCCCGGTGTGCCCGGAATCAATTTCTGAAGTTTAGCTCGGGTACATTTAGTGAATGAACGAGCAGGTTTTTCTAACTTTTGAACCGGTGCTCAAAATCGAAATCTGAGGGCACCGATGAAACCACAGTGCCGGTAATTTCTTAAGAAGACCTTTTCTGGAGTTGCGTTTGCTCGGGAGGAGTTGTTAAAAAAAAGGATTAAGTTTAATGTGAAATAAAAATTGTGTTACAATTTTATTTCACATCCTTGTGGTTTATCTCCCATGTGTGGGAGTTGGGGTGGGACCCACTCGACTCTTATTAGGATATTAGTGAGGTGGGGCCCACATGAGCCCCACCCCTTCAAATTCCCTAACCCCTATAAACCTCCCTTGTATTAAATGTTGTGGCTACCCCTCTCCCTCATGAATGCATGCCAACCTATCTCACCATTAATTTTGTCAATTCAAGGCTAATTAATTAAGTGAGTTAAGGCTTTTGATTTTTGAAAAGTATTGGCATGAGTAATAAAATAAGGCAAAAGCCTTATTTTATTGGTTGGTTGTTTCGTTGTGTGAAGACTTGGGAGAGAATACTCAAGTCTTGAAGATCTTCATCTTCTACGTTGAAGAACCCCGAGGCTTCAACGAAGAACGTCGTTCCATCTTCTCTCCGCGTCAAAGAAGGGAGACGTCGCTTCCTCCTCGAACGTTCACCGTCAACATATACAGAGCTTCACCTTGCGACGATGTTTTCCCACGACGATCATCATTCAAAAACTTCTTCGAGGTAGGGGTGTGTTTGAATTGAGAAATAATGGTTTTCCTTCCATGTTGATGTTTATTTCGAAACCTTTTTCTATCAAACTAATGCAGAAGGAACCGGACCAAACTAACACGGTTTGATTCCTCCGTCGTTCTTGATGTATGGTGTTCTCCAACCGTTCTTGATCAGTGAATCAAGGCATGTTTTCGAAGCTGATCGGAGGCCTGAAAACATCGGAAACGGCCTCGGAACATCGGGACGACCTAGGAACGGGAGGTTTGTAGAAAACGGATCATCGGAAAAAAGGACGGACGCCTCCGGAGGCGTGCTGGCCAGAGGCATCATTTCTGGAAAATTCCAGAATACACAGCGTGTCCTTCCAAAGCACACGCCGTGTAGTTCAAGCGTTCAGCGGCAGAAGTAACGGACATCAGAAGAAGTGACACACGGCGTGTGACACCGGTCACACGGCGTGTACTGTCCATACAGTTTGATAGAGGAGTCTTCGGTGGACATGGTGTGTATTCAAGGGAAACACACGAACATGGAAAGAAATACACGGCCACGAGGCACGGCGTGTATCATCTCCTTTGAAAGGCGGAAGCGGCTTCGCGAGGCTCGGCGTGTAATCCGGGAGATACACGGACACGGGCAGAATCATACGGCCAAGAGGCACGACGTGTAATCTGGGTGATACACGAACATGGGGTGGAGTACATGGGCAGGTACTCCACCACACGGCCAGGCATGGTCAGCGTATACGGAGCCGACCCCGGAAGTTTGGACACGGCGTGTAACCATACCACACGCCGTGTATTTACTTTTTACACGAACAGCCCTTCGACACGGGCAGTGGTACACTAACAGTACCCAGGGACTGAAGACACGGCGTGTCACCATACCACACGCCGTGTACCTCCTTTTTACTCGACTAGCCCCATGACACGGGCTGTTTCACACGGGCAGTACCCGGTGACTGATGACACAACGTGTATTGATTACCTACACGCCGTGTACTTTTGGGAATGGCTTGGTCATCTTATTCTTCGTGACTCGGGCATGTTTTGTTTGGTTTTCTCATATGACGTGGGACGGGACGTTGGGATACATCATCTATGGTCTTCGTGACGGTTGATGTATTCACCCCTTTGAATCGAGGAGCGGACCCTCCCGGAATCGAGTATGCTGTGTGCGGGAACCCTAGAGCTAGCTGCGATTGCGACGACGATGAATACTGTTCTGAAATCCACCGTGGGTTCGACAGCGACGACAACCGTACTGGAATCCTCCTTGGGTTCGACGACAATGACCAACTGTTCTTGTATCCTATGTGGGTCCGGCAGTACTTGACTACTGTTCTTGTATCCTATGTGGGTCCGGAAGTATTTGACTCTGTACTTGTATCCTATGTGGGTCTGACAGAGTAGCTGGTCTTGTATCCTATGTGGGTCTGACAGCTTAGCTGGTCTTGTATCTTATATGGGTCCGACAGCTTAGATGAATCAGTGGCTACATCTGATCATCTCTATCGCCTTACGAAAAAGTATACCTGTGTGAGCTGAGTCTTGACTTGCAATCATTATCATTGATATGATTGATGTGCTTTCCTATGTGGATTGGGTTGTGCTTTCCTGTGTGGATTGGGTTGTGAATTCCTATGTGGAATGGGTTGTGTTTTCCTGTGTGGACTGGGTTGTACTTAGGCTCGTGTGCTGGAGCCGAGCTGGAATTGATGACTTAGGTATATGTATGGGCATATATCTAAGTAGAGTTGATTGTTATCTTTCCTTTGTGGTTTATCCTTCGTGAATTCTGGGAGACCTTCGGGGGTCTCGGGGTCCCTACTGAGTAGCGTATACTCACCCATGCACGAGCTATGCCCGCACTACGTTGTGTTGGATGCAGACGACAGACAACGTTGATCGAGGTGGGAGCTCGTGGAGCTGGACAGTACCTAGAGGTGGATCACTAGACGGGACGTACACGGAGCGGACGGCTGGAGCCGAGGAGCAGAGGAGACTATCTGTACCCACCCTTCAGGTGGGATTTCCAGAGGACGACTCGGAGTTGCTGCTTTACTTATCTGTTAATGTACTTTCTTTCAGTTGTTCTTTACTTTCAGTTGGGTTTGTATTCTGGCCCATTTACTTTCCAACACTTACTTTTGTACTCAGTTTACTTAGTGCTTACCCAGCTTGCGTACTCTGTGGTGTTTGTTTATATCTTCCCTTTTTATCGGGATTTACGTCTTTGGTGCTAGTCACCAGTCTCTGACCTATGGGAGGCGGGCTTGGGGTAGTCACGGCACGGACCCTGAGGACGGGTCGTGACACTGGCGGAGCAAGGGGTGGGTTGTGTGAGGCAGCACTGACGGAGCGGAGGTCGTGCAAGGCGGTGCCGACGAAGCAGAGGGGGTGGGTCGTCCGAGGCGACGCTGACGGAGCCGATGTGAAGAAAGTAGAACCCCTAAGCGGGATGGGGGCTCAGTGATTGGGGGAGGTGGCATGGCGCAACGAGTGACAAATGACAGCGAGGGGGAGGGGAGTGAGCTCGACGAGTGGCGAGGGGGGGGGGGGCAACGCGAGAGGGGTGGAATATGGGTGGGGGTTTAAAAAGCCCGACAACCGCCATTTGGTGGTCACTAATAATGTCAATAGTGACCACCATTTCACGGTCCATGAAAACCCATTTTTCTAATAGTGTATACAAAAAATTTAATCAGCGACGATTTTTAGAACTGCCGATAAGACCTTTTTGTAGTGGGTACCTTTTATCAGTGCTAAAAATATGATCACCTTTTATCAACACTTTTTTTAGCATTGATAAAAGGCACCGTTATTTTTAACACTAATAAAAGGCACGTGTTGTGAGGCCTTTATCACCGTTTTTAAGCGTTAATAAAGACTCACCTTTATCATTGTTTTTAAAAAAGTGTTGATAAAAATGCACATTTATGAGTGCTTTAAAAAAACACTGATAAAAGAGCACTTTTTAAACCATTTTTTGTAGTATCGAAACCACACATTGTCTTTATACAAAAGTGCATTTTTTTATTACTACTTATACATTACTTGTTTCAATTACAAGTACATTCATTTAGCATAGTTTAAAAGATAAAGGATTATTGATTCACCGATAAACTCTTATTTGTGTGTTTCTTTATGTGAATGTGTTATTTATAATTATTGTAATAACAACTGATAGTTATAATGTATACAAATGTCACTAAATAATGAAATATATATATACATATATATTCATTTTGCCAATCTTGGTTTGCACTATACTAATTCCGATAATGATTTGTTTGTAATGTTTTTTGGTATTTGGACCGCTACAACGCTAAATAGTGGTTGCGATAGTGTGCAAATGTCATTCTCAACACTTGAAATCTTAGAGTTTTTAAGCGCCGATAAATCCATTTTTGAACACTGAGAAAAAAATGATTAGTGATTGACATTTTATTCATACGTGTATTTATTTTACATTACATATTTTTATTCTATATTTATGACAGGGGAGTACTTTTGATATAAATCACCATCTTCTATTCCGTTTGAATCAAGTTTGGATGACACTCACTGTTTCACAATCGGGTTGAGCATGAGTGTCACGAGATAGAGGTGTGACAAACTCTACAAGATTGATATCATTCATATTCATTGATCACACGTAAAACACTGCCACATACATATGATATTATTTGAATAATTTAAACTTGTGAGTAATATTTATTATTAATATCAACAATTAATAATCTAAAAACATACAGTAGTCACGATTTTGCAAACGTGCACATTACACCAACCTCGTAAACTATTTGGTCACATGCGTATGGTAATGAGTTCGCTCGCAAGATCATTATTATTTTGCGAGAGAATGACATGTAAGGACCAAAACAACCTCATAATTCCAATTAAAGACGTGCATGTTTTTGGACAAAGTAAAATGACATTTCAATTAAAAAAACATTATCATGTTTTTGATCAACAGTCAGTTTTGGTCCATCATTGTCATTTTTCCTTATTGTGTCAAAAAAAAAAAAAACATTTTGCCATTAAAATTACAGAAATGCCATTCCGTGGAACCTTGTTCTCCAAGTTTCATGCAACACGGGTTTGTTTATTCTTCAAACAAATTTACGAAAATGCCATCTGCCCTAAACCTCAACCCTTCTTAAGACGGTTCCCAGCCGTTCGATCTCCGCACATCGCATCCGTGCTCCTCTTCTGATTCCTACGGTCCCGATCCTGCGCCGCGCCCTCCTCTTCACCAGGTCGATCGCGTGGCGGCGACGCTCCCCAATTTCTTCACGACTCCTGCCGGCTGCCAAAATTGGGAAGCTGATCTTCACGCCCGAAATCCCCACTGCGCCCCACGTCGAGTTGCAGGACGGGATCCGTAAGCGTCTGGTCACTAACTTTGTTGGCCTCTCCTGACAGCAGAACACAAGCAGTCCCCCTCCTCCTCACCAGGTCGATCGCGTGGCGGTGCTGCTCCCCAATTCGTCACAACTCCGGCCGGGTGCCAAAATTGGGAGCACTCAAATTAGCGGAGTGGAGCGTGGTGGGTCGCAGGGCAACCCTTTTATTCGCCAGTAATGGCGGAAAGGTGCGGCGATTACGGGCAGTTTTATGGGAACCAGGCGTGGGATGATGGGACGGTGTTGGTCTGTCGAGGGAGGCCAACAAAATCAGTGGCCAGCGGGTGCTGCCCCGGGATCGTCGATGCCATTTTCGAGCGTGCTGACCAGCTTCACCATTTTGGAAGAGACGGGAAACCACGCTGACACTGGGCGGGGCTCGTGGCCAGATTCTAGGGGGAATGACAACTGGGGACCAAAAGTCACCCCTAATACCGGGAAGTACCTCCGACGGTTCCGTGAACAGTGTTTTTTTCACCGTTCACAAAACTGGTCATGATACGTATTAGGGGCACTTTTGGTCCCCTGTTGTCATTCCCCCCAGATTCTATGCTGGTATGTAATCTTTAAATTAGTAAGTTGCTTTTAATAGTTCACTTTGCAATGGATTCTAAAAGGTTTTTGCATTAGCATGACAGGTTTCTTTTTCTGGAAGCGCAAGTGACGGTTTCTGAGTCCACCTTTCCAGACATCCTGATTTGACATCTGGATTTTTGACATCAAAACGGAATCCGGTGTTTTGTTGACTAGAGGGTCAATACTCTTTGTCATCATGATTCATTTTAGACCTCATTAAAGGATTATAGTGTGCCAATACACAGTTTATCACGTTTCATTGAAACCCATTAACTCTATTAACACACACAACATCCTTGGTGTGATAAAAATTCCTTTTAAGACAAGAAGATGATATGAAATCTTGGTTTTCTGATTTGTACAGTTGAAATTTGTACATCCTAAAAATCTTCTTTTACCGTCGAGATCACCTGTTCATTTTTGCTTACATATTGGGTGCCCCATCATGGTCACGGTGATGGTGCTGGCCCCCCTTGTGGGGTTGAACCAGGTGGCTCTGTCTCTTGTTGCGGGGTTGTCTATTCCTCCTCTTGCTTTCAATTCACCTTTGCCTCGGCCTCCCTCTTCCCCACTCATTCCTCTATTTGACCTCTCACCCGCCCCTGCAATTTTGATTGCTCCTCAAGCTCTGATTTATAGTCAACGATTCTCCCGCCTTCTCTCTTTCACCTTTGGAATTCCAAGCTGCTGCTGCTTTTCACTCGTTGCTAAGTTCGGTCACCAGTGGATGTCTTCAAGAGCTTTGTGCCTAAGGGAGCCCTTTGCCTTTCAATTGACTCTCACCTATGTGATAATCGTAGGTTTTTGCTCTTTTGATGGATTTTGGATTTCAACAAAGGTCGTGATTCCAAGCGTGCGTCGTTGTAGCTTTGTTTGTCTGGGATCCCTTTGCCTTTCAAAGCCCATCTGTGCCTAAGGGAATTGGCGATGTGCTTGGTCGCTTTTTGCAGGCAGTTCCGCTTTGAAGCACACAATTTATGCATATACATGTGTAAAGATGAATATTTCAAAAGCTTTCACTCAATGACTTCATCTATTTGCGGGTAGTGAGGAGGGATTCTGGCCAAAAATGCAGTACGAATCTAGGATTGGTTTATGTTCTGTCTGCCATCTGCAAGGCCACTTACTTGGTCCCTGTTTACCAAGGGATGGAAAAGGGTAGTTAGTCTTGTCAGGACGCTCATTCCTCCATTGCTCCCATTGAAGAGACAGTTGCCCCCAATGTGTCCCGGGCTGGGGAAAAAATCGTCTCAGGTTCACTGTTGAACCTGAGAGTGAGGTTGGCCAATGGATGGCCGCCACATCGCCAAAATTTCCAGCGACGTGGCGGCCATCCATTGGCCCAAACCCAACCTGAGGGTCAGGTTGGGCACCTCAACCTGAGACGATTTAAATCCCCCGGGCTGATACTGTTCTGCCCGACGGACCTCTGCTTTTGATGCTCCTCATCCTTGTTTTCCCCAGATGCAGTTGAGGGGTTTCGTCAAAATCGAGTCTCCTCAAGTGCCTACAAGGGTGGAGTCTCCTCTAGTACTTGTAGTAGGCTCAGTATATATTTTTTTGTTTCTTTGTATTCCCCCTCTGACCTATTGTAATGGTTCAGGTACTCCCTTCTTTTTTGTAACAGGTGTCTCACTGCTTTAAATGTGATTTTTTTAATAAAAAAATAATTGTTGGTATGAAAAAATAACAAAACATAATATATACTGAATCATCACTCCACATATCGTCACTCAAAAACTCACTATCCTCGACTTATTTTAGAGCCAGCTACTTTCACATTTACATAACAAAGCAGCAGTGAAAGATGTAAATCCCTAGATTGACACTTGACCCACAACCTACTCTAGAACTGCCACCCTCGTGCTTTACTAAAACAAGCAACCCACACAACTTGGCCAAATTTCATGAGAGGGCACTAGCAAATGCCTATACTAACAACACTCATGTCCTTTAAGTTAACCAAGATTGCTTAATCTTGCTTGGGTCCGACCTTGATTTACATGGGAGTGGTTTGTAATGTTTGTTAGAAACATAACATGTGAATCAGAAAGAAGTTTACATTTGATGCAAAAGCATGAAGTTTGTGCAGAAGTGTTGTTTTTGTTTTAGGTTTTAGGTGAGGTCTTGTATGATGAAGTGAAAGAACCCATCGGCAGCTCTTTGGAAATGACTCGGGAATTTTGGCTGTGTGAATGGAGACCATTCTTGCACCTCTGGGTTTTTCTCCTTACTGCTTGTGCTCATAGGTGGAACTCTCATCAATTGGTATCAAAGTTTTGTTGGCCTTTTATTATTGTAATTATTTTTCTGAATTTTCAAAGGTTGTTGATTTTATTTGACAGGTTGAAAAATCTCTGCCAAAATTATGGACACCAGTTAACGATAGTGATGCCCCTTTTTTATGTAATTAATTACTATATCTGTAAAAACAAAAATTACGGATTCACACTGGTTAACAATAAAGGTGCCAGTTTTTTCAATTCAAGAATTGTATTTAATAAAGCTGGGAGAAAATTTGGAAGAAGAAACTACCATCAACTCTAACCTAAACTTTTTTTCCTTAGCGCGCACTTAAGGTGGTCTTGTCCTCCCAATCTGCGGAATCTGCTTCTCCTTCGCTGATGCTTTGCGCTTGCCCGTGCTCCTCTGGTGTTTCACCGGTTTATTGTGTGTTGCAGTTGCAATTTCAATTTGATATTTATTGTTTCAGTTAATTAGACTTATTTTTTATGATCAAATTTTATTCATCATTTTTATTTTTCTATTTATATGAATTGTTTTGTTTGATTTTCAGAAATTATCTGAATTGCAAATTTATTGTTGCATTGTTTGTCTCAATTGCTCTAGTTATTTCAGTTGCAATTTGCGTTTTGCCTTTGGGTAATTAGTGTTTTTTTATTATCAATTTTAATTAACGTTTTATTTATTTATTAATTGTTTGTTTAAATTTTAGAAATTATCTGAATTGCGGATTCGTCGACGTGTTACTCGCCTCAACTGTAATTGTTTTGTTCATAGGTAATTGGTGTTTTTTATTATAATTTTTTAATTATCATTTTTTGTTTTTGTTTTATTAATTGTTTTATAATCATTTTTTAATTATCATTTTTGTCTTACTCGTCTCAGTTGTAATTTGTCAATCTCATTTTCATTTTTTAGGAAATGAAAATGCAAATAATATCCTTTTAAAATAAAAGAAAACTAACATGCATTTGGTTTTTGAAAAAAAAAATCTTTTATTTTTTTAAAACATGTTATAAATTATGTCAGTTTAGATTTTTCATTACATTTTAATAGCAAAAAAAATTAAAACAAGATTCATTTTTCAAAATAAACTCAAACTTTACAATTTAGTGTTTTAATATTAAATTTTTTACTTCTAAATAACCACATTTTTTTTTGATATAGTTATAACAATTTGAGTTAGTATTTGTCTAATTTTAGTTGTTAAATGTATTAATTGATTTATATTTGTTTTTTTGTCTTGATGGAGAAATATTCACAACAATTGTTGAATATTAAATAAAAAATCAATTAGTTGGAATATATGTTTTTTATTTTTAAAGGACGACTATTTACTTTAAATATGTTATAGTTCCAAATGAATTATAATTATTTGAATTATAATTTATAACTTAGGTATCACAATGAAGAGAATTTAAAATTCTGGATCTCAAAACAGAAAAATCAAGTAAAGAAAGAATGGAATGAAAAAATCACTAGTGAGTTCGATTTCTAAATTATTTGATGCAAGAAGTGAAAAATAGAGTTCATCTGTTCAGTTTAATGAGCAATCTCTAGGCGACAATATTTCTGAAGTGAATCAACAATTTATAGAGGAGTTTATGATTCAAAGTATTGATATGATAAATGAAGGTGTGGATGTGGATTATAAGGAGGAGGATAATGAAAATGATATTCATATGATTCATGATCTTGGAGATCAAAGCATGTTTAACCTTGAAAAAGATGTGGATGTGAATTATGATCTAGGATTATGGGAAAGTATCAATGATGCTAAAAGAATTTTGTTGGTTCGACATGGGCCGATTAAAATACTAAAAGAAAATAATGCATTTTCTAAGGAAGTTGGTCGTGAGAGACACTTTACTTCTAATCATTATTTTTGTCTACTTTCTAACGGTGAAAAACATGAGATGACTTGTGTATTTTAATGAGTTGGACAAGGTATTTTGTTTTTGTCGCTGAATAGGGCTTTGACCGAAGGTGGATCTAATGATCAACACAACCTTCCAACAAGACTTAGGGAGCATGAAAGAAATTTTAAACACATTGCTAATGTTGTGAAGTGGGTGGACTTTCATAGAGGGCTTGAAAATAAACAAATAATTGACAGACATTGAATGTTTCATTGAGAAGGAAAGAGTTCGTTGGAAGATGCTAATTACTAGAATCATTGGAGTTGTGAAGGTAATTGTACAAAATAACTTACCATTTCATGGAACAAATGAGAAGATTTATGAAAAGGATAATGGTCTTTTTTGTAAACTTATTAAATTTGTTGTTGAATTTGATCCAGTCATGCAAGATCATGTTCGCTGTGTTGTTAATAATGAAATTTAAAAGCGTTATCTTAGTCATAAAATTCAGAATGAATTAATAATTTTGTTGGGGAATGCGATTAAAGAAAAAATCTTGAAGAAGATCATAAGAGCAAAGTATTTTTCGATTATTTTTGATTGCACTCTAGATTTAAGTTATAAAGAACATATGTCAACTATTATAAGATGTGTGGATGTCGAGGAAGAATTTAAAGTTAAGGTGGAAGAGTTTTTTATTGACTTCATAAATGTTGATGACACATCCGATCGTGGGCTTTTTAAGTCACTTAAAGATGCTTTGGTTGATCTGAAACTCAGTATTGATGACATAACAGAACAAAGTTACGATAATGGATCAAACATGAAAGGTAAACATCAAGGTGTCCAAAAAAGGCTTCTTGATGCAAATCTTAGAGCATTTTACACCCCATGTGGATGTCATAGCCTCAATCTTGCTATATGTGACATGGCAAAATCAAGTGTGATTGCATATGTGCAAAAGATTTATACATTGTTCGCAGGTTCACCGCATCTATGAGATATTTTAAGGACTTCTGTGAAGGGTTTGACACCAAAACCATTATCAATAGATCGTTATAAAAGTCACATTGAGAGTATTAGAGCTATAAGAATACAAACACCTGAGTTAAGAAATGCATTGATTGAAATTGCCAATCTTTCTAAACATAACGATGTTGTGATGTTGGATGCTAAAGGATTATGTTCCGATGCGTTAGAGAATTTCAAATTCATCATTAGCTTATGGATTTGGTACACGATTTTAGATAAAGTCAACCATATTAGTAAAATCCTTCAAAGGGAAGAGATGGATATTGAAGATGTAAGTACAAAAATAAGAGTTGATTTTGTTCTTTGAAGAACTTCGAGCGGAGGGGTTTGAAGGGTTAATGAATGAAGCGAAAGAACTTGCATTCGAAGTTGGTATTGATCCAATATTTGAAGAAAAAAGAGTTGTTTGTAGGAAGAAACAATTTGACGAGGATGTAGAAGATGATGCTATTAGAAATTTGTCTGAGGAAAAATTTAGAACAAATTATTTCCTTCAAATTATTGATCAAGCTTTTATGTCATTAAGGGAACATTTTATGCAATCTGAACACTTTGATGAAATATTTGGATTTTTGTTGACGTCAAGTTTTATAAATATTTCTGAAGAACAATTGAAGAAACATTGTACTCAGTTTCAATGTTTTTTGAAACACAATGAACATGATGACATTTGTGGAGATGAATTATTTCAAGAGCTTATACATATTGCCAAGTGAACTGATAAAATCAGTTGATATCCTTGATTTTATCAAGCCTTATTGGAAAGGTGGAGGGTTTCAAATGACATGGGTGACATATCGAATTTTGTTGACTATACCAGTTACAGTTGCATCAGTTGAGAGAAGTTTTTCTAAGTTAAATTTGATCAAAACTTATCTTCAAACTACCATGTTACAATAGAGATTTTGCACATTGACAATGATTTCAATTGAAAATGAATGTTTGGATAGTTTGAATTACAATGAGTTGATTGAAGAATTTGCCTCAACAAATGCAATGAGAAGTGTTTTCCTTTGAATTGGATTATAAAGTACCATAATCGGGTTTGTGAAGTGCGACAACATGCTCTGGTATGTCATACTCTATTTCTTTGTAATTTTTGATTTTCTTTGAATTGGATTATTTAACATGTTTGATTAAGAATCTCTATCATAATTGCAACATCTGGATGAAATTTCAGCATTGAAGGACTCGTGTTAAACAAATATAGGTGTCACTTAAAAAAAAAACAAATCCTTGATTTTTATATGAAGCTGCTTCATGGTTTTACACCAACTAGTAATGTTTTAAACTATTTGGAAGTGTGTTTTTGAATCCAGCTATATGTTATTTTAAATTTGTAAGTTCAATTTTTTTTAGGTTTAGAAGAAGTGGGTGATGGTGATGGTGATGTGGATAAAGATGAAGATGAAGATGAAGATGATTCATTCTTTTTTTTTTCGAAGTCTTAACAGGTTAGTTTTTACAAACTTTAATGCATTTTTTGATTGGTTTTGAAGTGATATAAAAGGTTAAAAGGTGTACATTTTTTTTGTTTTAGCAAAAATGGTTGTTTTGCCTTGTTTACATACATAAGGATTGAAGTTTTTATACGATTTAATGTATTGTTTGACATTCTTTTTAGTCGTTTTTTCAAGCAATACAGGTGTAGGTTTAAACATATATTTTGTATTTTTTTTTGCCTTTTAATAATATGTTGTTCAACATATGAATTGGTTCGTATGTGGACCAGACTTATTTTTTGGAGTCCTCATGTAATGAGGATTTAAATGGATTTATAATTTTAGGTCCGCAAAGTGTGGTCTCTGCTCTCATTCGCTCTGGTATAATCCTTTACCCATCCATATTTAAAGGATAATATTTTTATAATTTGTCTCGGGCAACAAGATTGTCCGGGCCGATCCTATGTCGAGATAATTTTGAGTCCATTTATTAAGGCTAATGTCTTAGAAAATTGAGATTTATTCTTACAATTATTTTTTGACGTGTGATTAATGAGAGTTAAGAGTAATTTAATGACATGGAATTTATGACATTCATGTGACACATGAAAATATATTGAGAGGTATGCAACTTTATGATGGTAATGTGTATTAAATATTCATGGAGGAATAATGTTAGAGGATGAAGAATTTTTAATCTATAAATATAGGAGTCTCTTGGCATGCTATTCATTTTGAACCCTCTATATTTTTCTTCATTTGGTGATGATAGATCTTGGCATTGGCATGAGGTGACCGGGGGAAGATGAGTTGGATGGTTTATCAGTGGATTGTTAAGGTATTTTCTAAAATCATTAAGAACATAGTAAAATTATTAGATAATCCATCTTTAGATCCCAAAAACCCTTATTCTTAGGTTCTCGAACTCTCATTTTCATTGTTCTCTTTCTAAAAGGAGATTGAGAGGTTTATGATATTTGAAATGTGGTCAGGCTAAATGGCATGGTGGGGCTATGCCTCTCTCTGGATTTATCCTTCGACCCTTCTTATTCTACACCTTGAGGTAGTGAGTTGCACGAGGATATGAGCATGGTTTCATGACAACCTCTCTTGAATTGAGAGTTTAGTATGTTTGGTGACTCAAATTTCTTTCTCGGTTGGTTATGATTCTATTGCTTGTGATTAATGTTATTTTCAAAAGTTTGATTTAAAGTGAGTTTTTATCAAATAATTTATGGGAAAGTGATTTGACAAAATTATAATTTATCTAGATTTGCTATAAATAGGAAAATGGGAATTTTCATGAAAGGCATGAGCTGATGCCTCTTTTCCAAAGAGATAAATGTAAAATGTTTTCCTTTAGATGACTTTTAACTTTCTTTTGCATTAATTTTAGAATGTTTGTCCTTCGAATAAGTTCTCACTTATCTTAAAAAAAGACTCACCAAGTCATGACATCCATTTTAAGCGATTTCAATCCAGATCACCATCCTCTCCATTTCCCACTTGAACATGTGGGTTAATTCTCACGTTGGAGGGAGAACACGTGTAGTAGTGACACGTGAAGAGAGATCCAATTAACATTCTCTTTCCTTCGTATGTAATTTTTTTTTCACTTATAAACTTTGAACAAATATATTGTTTTTAAATGATATCAAAATTTCACTCTAGTATTACTATGATCATTGTATCAATACAAATAATTTTAGATCCATATATGATACATTATTTTGAACTTTTTTTATATACAAGTATAGATTTACACTGTAAATGTACACTTTTTTTTTTGAAAAATCTTAATACGTATTTTTTTATAAAAACAAAAATATATTAAATAAATAACATAGATAATTTTTTAAAACCCCCAATAAGTATGCAAATATTTGTGTGTATGAATGTATAAAAGTACATACATATATACACATATAATAATACAATTACATAAATACATATTACTATAATCATTTACAAATTTACACATATATATATATAACCGCATACAACTAATGTATGTATACGCATGGGTCTGTGCATGTATACACATGTATATAAGTATTTACAAATATAATTATTTAGAAGTATATATTAATAGAACTATATACAAAATCACATACATACGTCATATAAACATGTGTATCTGTAAACATATATATAATTATACATACAACATAAATTTTACAACATAAATTTATTGTGTATTTTGTTGTATACATTGTATATACTAATTAAGTTTTTTATAACAATATTTTAATACATGTATATACATGCATCTAAGTATTATTATATGTATAGTTGGGAAAAAATCTCTCAAAGTGTCTTTTCAGTGTTTTTGGGGTGATTGTATTTGTTGACAAAGCCAGATGATCGCGAATTAGTATGTTTGGTGTTGCCGAAACAAATATATAAGGTGACGCAGTTTCTCTGTGTTTGCTAAATTTTTAGGCCTCAAAATTGAGAGTTTGTTTTTGGCAAAAGAAGGTTTTTCGCAAAGGAGTTCATAGTTTGCAGACTGAGAAACACAGTTTGCGGACCGAAAAGGTGGTACACGAAACAACAAAGGAAAATTGGCAAATGAAGGATTTTCGCATAGCAGTGCTATGCGGACCGTGAAGCGCGCTACGCGAACCGCGTAGGGAAAACAGTTCCTGAGAGGCTCACACCTCTTAGGAGGCTTGAAGTTCGTGGGAGGCTCGTCGTTTGCGGAATGGAGGCGGTGATTTGTGGAACCACAAAAGGTTTTCATTCACGGAAGACAATAACCATCTTAAAGGATAATGACGCTATGCAGATCACATAACACAGTTCGCGGTGAACGCTGTACCACATCGAAGTTTTAGGTAAATCAAATTAGGAGGTTTTGCAGATCTATTTTCCTATATAAGGACCCTTAATCAGATCATTAGAGAGAACAAATTTCATTAGAAAGTATCATCGCTCCAGGAAGAATTCGGTGAAGTCTGAAAGAGTTCGCGAGGAAGGATTCTGCGAAAGAGAGTTCGTGAGGAAGCAATTCCTCGAAGGGTTGTCTGCTAAGTCAGTTTGTGGGAAGGGGTTTGCGAGGCTCTGTATCCCGCAAAGGAAAACAGTCCGCAAAGAAGAAACGGTCCGCGAAAGAAGAGACAATCTACGAAAGAAGAGGCAATTCGCAGAAGAAGAGACGACCTGCAGAAGAGGAGGCAGTCCGCATAAGAAGAGGTTGCCCGCGAAGCACTCACGCCACGCAGTGCAAGATAGTTCGCAGAGGAAGCATGATAGTTCATGGAGGATTCAAGGAAGTTATCAAAAACACTAAAACAGTTCGTGAAAGTAATTTTCGCAAATTAACAGTACACATAAAAGTGGATTTCATTTATGGGTGAAAATGAGACTTCAATAGAGTATCTACCTACAATTGAGGATGCGTTCAATCATGAAAATGAAGGAACCTACAAGTTCATAAACTGTGTGTGGATCCTTTCCAAAGCAGTGAGCAAAGGAAGATGAATACAATGATCATTTCCACTGGCAGTGAGCCAGAGGAAGAGACTCAGGGAGTGACCCTTGGGAAAACAGTGAGTTGACCCTAAACATTGTGAAGACAATGAGTATGAGCATAAAAGTGATCTAGCCAGAACCTTGTAATTTGGCACTGAACTTTAGTGGATTTGGCACATCGGCACATCGCCGTTGTATGCTCCTTGGACGTAGCCCTGTGAGAGTGAACCAAGTAAAATTGTTGTGTCTCGTGCGTGATTTCAATTCTGTTCATACATTGTTACGGGAAGGAGAGAGAAGAGTGTTTTGTTTAATGATGAAACAAGATCCGAAGAGATAGGTGTTTTAATCTGTCATACCCTAATTCACCCCCTCTCAGGGTATTTAACCTAATTGGGCTGACAATTGCTATCAGTGCTAAAAGTTGAAAGTCAGTGGTTCTCTTTCAGTAGAAGAAACAGAGGTTGTCAATCACAAAGGGATTCCAATCTTCGATGGAAACAATTTTCAATTATGGAAGAATCAGATGCAACACTACTTCCGATCATTAGGAATGAATGTTTTTACAAAAACGGTGCATATAATTTCGGCTAGTATCGACAATGGTGCTTTATCAAAAGCTGACCGAAGAGAATTGGATGCTAACACTAAAGGAATCAATGCTTTAGGGGGAGCCTTATCAAATGCAATATATTTGAAGGTGATGTCATGTAAGTCGTCGCATGCTATGTGAGAAAAGTTGCCGAATATTTATAAGGGTGACTCAAAAATAAGAGAAGCAAAGATGAAAGTTTTATGGAACAAGTATGAGGATTTCAAAATCTACTCTAATGAGTCTATTGATGCTTTCTTTGACCGGGTGAATATTCTTGTGGAAGACATGCATGGTCTCAGAGAAATTATTGAAGATATAAAGATTGTTAAGCACATCTTGAGAAAACTACCACCTCAGTTCAATCCGAAAGTTTATGTATTGGAAGATAAAGACCCAAAGGAGCTGACATTGGATAGTTTGCAGAACACTCTTGTTGCACACGAGATGAGAAATGAAGATAATGAGTCCGAGGAAAAAGGGAAGTCCAAAGAAGTCGCATTTAAGGCCATGAAGAAGCTCACCATTGAAGATGGTCAGGAAGAAGAAGAGACATATGAGGTGATATCATCCCTTTCCTCAAATCTTCAACAAGGAAGAGGAAAGTTCAAAGAGAAACTCCCGCTTACATGCTTTCGATGTGGAAAGGTTTAGACATCTTGCAGCAAGGTGCCCCAAGAAGTTTGAAGAAGATGAAGAGGATAAAGTTGAAATTACCATGAAGAAGTTTTCAGCCTACGTAAAAAGTAAGAAAATTTTTAAGAGAAATTTATTCAAAAAGAAGAATCTAGTGTCAAGAGAAGATGACAGTTCAGAAGAATCTGAGGAAGAAGAAATGGAGGACTGTAAGGATCATAAAATAGATGCTTTGGTGGCAGTTGTCAAAAATTCCCAAACAAGGGGAGAAAGCGACGATGAAAAAGGAGAAGTTGAAGAAAATTTTACCTTCAGGTCGAATTAGAAGCTGCACTTGAAGAGATAAATGTTTGGAGAGCCAAGATGAAGAAAACCAACAAAGTGGTTCATGATGCTAAACTCTATATGCAACAGCAGGAATAAGAGAAGTCTGAGCTGAATGTTGAAATTGAAAAACTCAAGTGCTTAATGTCAGAGAGCTCAGATATGGTTGCTGAGTACAAGCTCAAAATTGAAAAATAGAAAATGAAAATCGATAGTTTGACTGAAACGGGAAAAGATCAAACCAAACATATCAAAGAACTTGAAGAGGAAGTCATCGGTCTGTGATGAAGTGTTAAGGATCAAGAAAAACTCTTGACTCTCGGTACAACATCGGGAAAAAAGATCACACATGCAACAAAAAAATGAAAGTGGAGCATAGAGGTCTAGTAAAACAAAAGCAACAATCAAATCCAAATGATATGGCTGGTATGAGGCTTGATCGAAAACAAAAAACAGTAACAGTTGAAGTCAGACCACACACACCCACTCTGAGATTGAAGATTGATTTGGGTACGAAGCAGAATCAGAAGATTCAAAAAACCCAAGGGGCAACCAGTGGTGCAGTAGTGACACATAGGAATGCACCCCACATTAGATGTTATTGTTGTGGAAAGACGAGACACTCACAAAATGTATGTTCCTTATCCAAGAGCTATCGAAGAGAACAAGACCAACAAAGACAACCATACTGAACTCAATATTCCAGGATATCATTTAATGATCACTATTTTGGGTGTGGAGGAATCAGACACATGACACGATATTGCACATCAACAATTCAAAGAAATGTGCCGAAACATAATGAATGTGGTCATAAGAAACAATTCAATGTATCATCAAATGAGCTGAAAATGTAAAATCGGTTTGCAACGCCACAAGATGAAGCTGGTCCATCATACTTTAGGGAAGATCAAGATTATACCAGGTATGAAGTCAAAAACATGAACCAAAAAGAAGATAGTTGAACTGGCAGTGGTTGTTGAGATTACTTTTAAAGCATCAGATTACACTGGAATATGGATCATTGATAGTTGATGCACCTTCCATATGATAGGAAATAAATAACTAGTGTCGGGAATCAGATATAACAAGGAACGTATTGTGGGATTTGGTAATGATGAAGGTTTGAAAATTATTGGCTCTGGAAAAGTAAAGTTTGGAGGAGAAGTCATGAGACGTGGAGATGTCTTGGTTGTTGAAGGTCTCAGTCACAACATACTAAGTGTCCGTCAATTATGTGACTCATGACATTCCATAAACTTTTCCAAGAAATTATGTGTCATCAAGTCAAAATAAGGTGCCATTATTTTGCAAGGAAAACATACAAAAAAGAATCCCTACCTTGTAAGTGGAGAAGAAGATATGTGCTTTCCATCCACGGAAGAAGAAAACAAGTTATGGCATATAAATGCTTCAATAAGCGGTTGAGAATGGTTGTTGAAAGCCATGATGTAACTACAGTAGAGAATGAACAAAATCTTCAACAAATACATGATTAGTCTCAAAAGGATAGCGATGAAGAGATAAACATATTAGAGGATATTCTATTTCCAGAGGCTGATTCAGAAGAAGATTCAAATAATGAAAAGGATGAGCACAATTCAGTATCTACACAAAGACTGAAGAGAAGAGCCGAAATTGATAGACATAACATAATTGGTGATCAGACAGTGCCAGTGCAAACAAGCAGGATGAATACTCTACAACAAGAATCATTCTTATCACAGGTAGAAGCTAAATGTTTTGATGAAGTAGTTGGAGATGAGAATTGAGTTCATGCTATGAATGAAGAGCTTGACCAAATTGAGAAGCATTAAACATGAGACTGTTTTGATACCAACAAACAAGAATGTCATTAGAACCAAATGAGTCTTTTGCAACAAGATGAATGAAGATGACATAGTGATTCGAAACAAGGCACAGTTAATGTGCAAAGGGTACTCCCAGATAGATGGTATCGATGTCGACGAAACATTTGCACCGGTTGCAAGGATAGAGACAATCATATTATTCTTGGCCATAATAGTGCACAAAAAGTTCAAAGTTTTCTAGATGAATGTTAATTTGTCATTTCTTAATGAGGTTTTGGAAGAAGAGGCTTATATTGAGCATCCAGATGATTTTTTTCATTCATGAAGATGAGAACAGAGTTTGTCGGCTGAAGAAGGCACTATATGGGTTGAAGCAAGCACCAAGAGCATGATATTCAAGACTAGTCCAGTTTCTAAAGAAGCTTGGTTTTCAACATGGTGAAGTTAAGTACAATCAATATGTCAACAATGACAGTAATCAAAGGATGATGGTGCTGGTATATGTCAATGACATAATCTTTGGTGGATCAGATGAAGCTCAGTGCAAATAATTTGCATAATTCATGAAAAATGAATTTGAGATGTCAATGATCATGAATAAATGTTTTTCCTTGGTTTACAGGTGATACAAGGAAAGAATGACACATTCATTTCTCAATCCAAATATAACAATGAGGTTCTGAGAATATTTGAAATGGATAACTCCAAAGAGATGACGACTCCGATGGCTTCTCAGATGAAACTATCACAGGATGATGAAGGCAAAATGGTTAATGTCACAGAATACATACATATCATTGGAAGCCTGTTGCACTTAATAATGACAAGACCTAATATTATTTTTGCAACATGCCAAGCAACGAGGTATCAAAGTAATCCCAAAGAAGCCCACTTTCTTATAGTAAAAAATAATACTTCGGTATATAAAAGACACAATGGATTTCGTCTTTCTATACAATGATAAATCTCAACAAGAGTTATTGGGCTATACAGATGCAGATTGAGCTGGATCAACAGATGATAGAAAATCAATGTCAGGTGGTGCATTCTATCTTGGTGGATTGTGTATTTCTTGGCTAAGCAAGAAACAAGATTGCATCTCATTGAGCACCGTAGAAGCTGAATATATTACGGCTACTCAGGCTTGCACACAATTATTGTGGACGAAGCAACATCTTGATGATATGTGAGTTGAAGTGAAGTCTTCAATCAGAATCCATTGCGATAATTCAAGTGCTATAAATATTAGCAAAAATCCAGTCCATCACTCGAGGAAAAAACACATTGAAATAAAGTATCATTTTATCAAGGAGAAGGTGGAGCAAGAGCTTGTGAAGTTGGAGTATGTGCCTACAGAACTACAAGTTGCATACATTCTGACGAAGACCTTACCCAAAGAAGCGTTTGAACGACATCAAATGGCTCTAGAAGTTCAGTCGATTCCCCGCACTTGAAAAAGTGTGGATGTGAGACCCCCTCTCCCTGCGGTATGATGTATTTTTTCCTAATGTGTTGATTTGTGTTTTTTACTCTGTTACAGACCATAACGAAGTGAACTTTGAGTTCGTTGACAAAGAGGGAGAAATTGTGGCTATAAAAGGGGAAAATGTTTTAATGAAGACAGAGGGAGAAACTGATAGGGGGGGGTAGCGAAGTAGGGGGGGGGGGGGTTTAAATCTGACGATGCTAAAGGTGATCGATCAAAGATTATATATCACGACAAATGAGGTTCATGATGAAAGCAGATGAGTGGTTTTAAAATGAAATTAAGTGATTCATTGATTAACTTTGCATTATACTCTTGTTTCTCATGCCAATCATGACTCATGTGGGTTAAAGTGTGTATTGAGTAAATCTTTGATCGCTATCTGAATCGCTATAAGTGAATTTTGGTAGAAGATGACAAAATCTTTAACAATGTATCAAATTGTGAAGAGTTGTCAAAAAACCCAAAGAGGGAGATTGTTGGGAAAAAATCCCTCAAGGTGTCTTCTCGGTGTTTTTGGGGTGATTGTGTTTGAAAAAACCAGATGACTGTGAATCAATATGGTTGGTGTTGTCGAAACAGATATTTAATGTAAAGACCCAGAAATTTCAAGGAATTTTTTTTCTTAATTTCTTTGGAATTTTACGAGAACACAATTTCTGACGGCGCCTGATTCCGAGGCCCGGTGTGCCCGGAGTCAATTTCCGAAATTTAGCTCGGGTACGTTCAGTGAGCGAACGAGCAAGTTTTTCTATCTTTTGAACCGGTGATCGAAATCGAAATCCGAGGGCACCGATGGAACCGCAACACTGGTAATTGCTTAAAAAGACCTTTTCCAGATTTGCGTTTGCTCGGAAAGAGTTGTTTAGTTTTGTGGATAAAGACTTCCGAGAAATAAAATTTTGTGCAACTACTTTTATTTCTTTAAAGTGGTTAAAACCTAAGGATGGAGGTTGGGTGAACCTAACTACCTAAGGGAGGTTAAATGTGAGGTGGGGCCCACATGAACCCCACCCCTTCACATTCCTTAAACCTACTCTAACTCCCCCATTAAGTGGGTGACCTCTCATTTTCCTTAACTCCTTAACCCCCCCTTTAAGGTGAGACCACTCACCTCCTCTCTCACTTCTTTAATCATGCCAACTCACTTAATTAATTAAGTGGTTTAATTCAATTTTTGAATTTCAAACTTAAGTCATGAGTAATAAAATAAGTGAAACACTTATTTTATTTTTGGTTGGAGCTTGTTGTGTTGAGAGGGGATTGGGAGAAAAAGGGGAGTCTTGAAGTTCTTCTTCGTCGAAGAACGCGAAGAACGTGAAAAAACGCGAAGAATGCGAAGAATGCACCGATCTCCGATGAAGAACGCCGAATCCTCAGAGATCGACTATGCGACGCCGTGTACCGCGACACCAACGACCCTCTCCTTCCACGACGCCTTCTTCCGCGACGATAAATTCCGCGATGAAACTTCACTCAACGAATTCGACGAGGTAGGGGTTTTATTGTTGTTGTTATACGAGAATTCTTCCGTCGCCGTTACTCGTTTCAATTGGACCGCTTGCTATCGATTAACGGGAGGGGGCCAGACCGCACAAACACGGTCGACCCCCTCCCTTATCTTTGTGTTGTTGCGGTTTGAAGGAAAGTGACGCGGTGCTGTCACACCGTGCGGGATGATGCGGCAAGGATGCGCGGCGCCGTCGCGCCGCGCCGGAGAATCACGAAAACACCGCTGCTAGAGCGGGGCCACGATGGAGGGGCACAACGCCGTCGCGCCGTGCCGGACGGACCAAGGCCGCGGCTTTAGGCCGCGGCCGAGCAGGGACCGGCATCCAACTTCCGGCCGCCGGCGTCGAAACAGGGGGACCGACCCGCGCCGGTCCCGTGGTATAGCAGCCGACCGGCCGGTCAGAGGAGGAACCGGGGGTTCGTAACCCCCGGCTGGCCAGACAACAGTGGCCCCCCGCATGGGGGCCGTGGTTACGAAACAGGGGGGGTAGCGCCTCCCCCCCAAACTGCTCGACCGTTTCGGTCGAGCCCTCTGGCCAGCAGACTGCGCTGGCCGCGCCAGCGCGCCGGGCCGGGCCGCCCAGACCGGGCCGGGCCGCCCAGACCGGTCCGGGCCACGCCCAGGCCGGGCCGGGCCGTGCCCAAGCGGGCCGGACCCGGTTCGGGCCGACCCAGGGGGTATCGGGCTGGGTCGGACCGGGCCCGAACCCCCTATTCGCGGACCTCTTATGATCTTTTGACAATATCTTGGGATACAGACCTCCGATCGACGCACCGTCAGCTGCGATGTGATCCTTGGATCGAGACGGTCGTTTCGGTATATTACACTCAAGGTTTCGGAGTACTTTGGGTTCGGCCGGGTTGGTTCGAACACGAAACCAACCGGGCCCTCGGAGCGGAAACACTTATATCTTGAGCTCCGGACGTCCGATTGACGTGCCGTCGACTTTGTTGGATTCCTCTTTATGAGACGGAACTTTTGACATATTTCTCCTGAGATTTGGATGCAGTTGGAGTATGGCCGGGTTAGATTGTACCCGAAATCCAACCGGGCCCCTGGAACGGAAAAACTGATAACTTTCAGACCGGGCATCTGTTTGACGAACCGTCAGCGGCGTTGGTGATCACGTTGAGAAACGGGCCCTATGAGCATACCCTATGAGAGTTCGGGGTACAGTTGAGATACGGCCGGGTTGGTTCGCACACGAAACCAACCAGACCCCTTGGACGAAAAGGCTAATAACACACAGACCGGGCGTCCGATTGACGCGCCGTCTGTTGCGTTGAGACCCCTATGACGAGGCGGTCCTTGAGATACTTATTCGTGTGACTTTGTGATACTTGGAGTATTGACCAGTAGCTCGTGGAGCGGACCCTCCCGGAGACGAGCGTGCAGAGTACGAAGACCGTGTAGCTGACTGAGACCTGACGAATGCTTGACCGACTCGACTTGGAGTGAGTCGACTAGCCCAGTGGACGGAGCACTACTTTGTTTGGGTGCAGACCCATGGCGGACGAAGCACTACTTGTTTGGGTGCAGACCCGCGGTACTCATCCGGAGAGTACCTCTACAGGCTATTAGGGGGCGTGCACTACTGTGTTTGGGTGGCAGACCCCGGCAGGAAGCACTACTATGTTTGGGTGGCTGACCCACTGTACTCAACAGGAGGAGTACCTCAACAGTCTTAGGTTAGTGAGCAGTATCTCGGAGTCGTGACAGGACCACTGTACACTCCAGAGACGGGGCTCTTCAGCAGTTACGGTTTCGATAATGAAAATCCTGGTTTGAGCTGAGTCTATGACCTTTGTGTTTACCCCATGATTGAGATGGGTCACTTGATAACTTAGGTATATGTATGAGAATATACCTAGGTAGTGGTTATCCGTTGATTTCATAACCTTTGTGTTTCCTCATGATTGAGATGGGTTACTTGATAACTTAGGTATAAGTATGGGCTTATACCTAAGTAAGTGTTATCTGTTGAGATCCTACTTTGTGGTTATCCTTGTTGGATTTAGTGAGACCTTGAGGGTCTCGGGGTCCCTACTGAGTATCATATACTCACCCCTGCACGGGTTATGCCGGCACTTCGTTGTGTTGGTTGCAGACGTCGGGCAGCGCTGTCAGAGACCGAGTGTTCGAGGACTGGACGATACCCGGAGGTGGACCTCACGACGAGTCAGTATCTGGAGGTGGACTTCACGACGAGATGACACACGGAGGAGGTTGACGAGTGAGAGCATTGTGGAGGCTATCTGTACGTACCCTTCAGGTAGGATTCGTGGTGGACGATCCAGGAGTTGCGCTATCTGTACCTACCCTTCAGGTAGGATCCGAGGAGGACGACCCAGGAGCTGCTTCCTTTCTTCCAGCTGTTTGTCTTTTTCTGTTGTACTTTTGTTCAGTTGTAGCTGCACTTTCGATTGGGTTTGTATTCTTGCCCATTTACTTTTCAACACTTCCTTTTGTACTTAGTGTATTACTTCTGCTTGTACTCTGTGGTGTTTTGTATACTTTTATAAAGGCAATGCCTTCCCAGTTATCGGGAATTACGCCTTTGGTGCTAGTCTCCAGGGCCTATAGAAGGCGGGCTTGGGGTAGTCACGGCACGAGCCCCGAGGACGGGTCGTGACAAATTGATATCAAAGGAGTCAGTTCTACCGCAGAACTTATAACTCTAATATTCCCTTTCTGTGAAACAATAGTGTTAAGGGTACCGAGTGTGGTCTTCAGTTCAGGGAGTATAGTGTTGGTGCGGTGGCTGACGTATCCGTACACGAGGACCCTGACTACTGATTTTCAACTTTGTGCACGAAAAAAACTAATTGCGTGTGTGTTTCCAAAAAGTTTAAAAGTCAGCTCAAACCAGGTCAGCTCACCAGGTATAAGTCGTTTGACCGTGTCACATCTGTTCAGGATGTCTCCACGCAGACAGTCAGTTGGAGTTCTGAGATAGTACACGATGACGGCCCACCGAGCAACGAGGCTCCGGTGTGGGGCCCCTTTTACTATGTTGGAACCCTCGAGTGGTGTACCAGCAGCACCACCACCTGTTGGGCAGAAGATGCCACCAGCCATACTAGCGAACTGTGCATGCTGGCAGAGCGCGTTGCACGAGTTCCAGCAGTAGAGGCCTCCGAGGTTACGAGGCGAGGCAGATTCCCAGATAGCAGAGCACTGGATGGAGGCGATTGTTAGAGTTTTCCGCCTAGCTGAGACATCAGTAGAGTGGATGGTGGACTTGGCTACTAGTGTTTTCCAGTGAATGACCATGAGGATGGTCCGTATAGTGATGAGGCTTCGGTATGTGGACCGATGCCTGAGATAGTGCCTTCGGGTAGTGTGCCAGCTATACATCACTACCTGTTGGTCAGCAGTTACAACCGGCGGTACCAGTATGTGACACATGTAGACTTATTGCCTTACACGTGTTCCAACATCAGATACCCTCAAGTTCCGAGGTGAGCCCGACTCACAGGCGGCTGAGGACTGGCTTGAGGAAGTGGCTGAGAGTTTTCTAGAGCTTATATAGCTTCGACAGGATGACATGTCGATATCTGAGAATTCATCGGGGCGTACCAATCGTTCTTGGTACTTGATGATTACAATATGATCAGTGCTTTAGAGCTCGGATCTCAGAGCGAGGAGTGTTTAAAGGATATCCGAGTAAGCACTCTTTCCTCTATGCATTCCAACTTATGTTAGGGTGCTAGAGAGAACCTTTTTGGTTGAATGTTCTTTGGCTGATCGGTTATAGCCAGTGAATGTTAGCAGTGGGAAGATGCGAACTGGCGTCAGTACCAGAGACTTGGACGTGTAAAATGTTTCAAGAAGAGGAAGTGTCAAGGAAGGATGAATCTGCAGAGTAGCAGACGTGGAAGTAAAGCTAGGAGAGCAGCATGGGGTGGTGTACTTTTTGACATGTTACAATCACCCGCCTTTGTAGTCCCCGCTAGGCTCAGGGAGCTGGAGGGCATGGGAAGAGAGTAGCTGCATGTGGTCAAGGAGTGTGACCCAATGGCTCTAAGAATGATTCTAGGGACAGTCTGTGTCCACTACTAGCTACCGTAGTAACAGATGTAGATATGAATCATTCCTTCCTTCCACGAATCTTGTCCCAGACCTAGAGTTTCCGGTAAGCCGTAGACTTGACCCTCATGTCTGGAGATACCTTAGGAGGAGACTCGATAATCACAATTACGCCAACAGTGTGATCTGACCCACGAGGCGAGAGTTTCGGTTGGAATCTCTTGTTGGCAGCGTCAAGGCCTTACGACGTTGGTTTGAGTATGGACTGGGCAATCACAGTTCGTGCACAAATTAACGGTATTAGGCAAACGTCGGGATGGGTTTTCCTTGGTCGGCGAAAAGGAAACCCTAGGCAGCACATGATTAACTCTTACATAGGAAGGTGTAGCCGATCACTCTTGAATCGGCAACTTCACCCACGTGGCAGGAGGAGTTTTGAGTTTCAGTTCTAATCAGGAGCGGACTAGTTCCAAGCATAGAGGCCTTTGATCTTGGTGCTACCAGCTTCCTTGTTGTTGTTGTTGTTGTTTATGGTTGTTGTGTGTCTTGTACTACGAGCTGCAGTAATAAAAGTCACTTATCTTTGTGACGTTTACTTACCTGCCCTTTTTGGTTTGATTGATACTAAGAGGATCCGGTTAAAAACTGTCGACTTGACCCTCAATTTTGAGATTCATACTGGAGGAGACCCAGTGACCACACACTAATGCCGATAGTGTGACTCAACCCTTGGAGGCGAGAGTAACAGTTGGATCTCTTGGTAGTAGCGTCGAGGCCTTACGATGTCATCCATGGCATGGATTAGTGCCATTCATGACAGGATTGACTGTTTTAGGCAAAGAACATGGTTCATCCAGGGGATGAGACCAGATTTCTCTTATTGGCAAAGAAGAAATCTTAGCAGCTCTTGTGGGACCAGAGATGGTCCAGACCACGACAGAGAAGGTCCAGGTCATCCAGGAGTGGATGAGGACAGCTCCGAGCCGACAAGTAGTCTTATGTTGATAGGATACAGAACCACTTGGATTTGAGGATGCCGACCACGTTTTCTTACGGGTCTCACCTCGACGAGGTCAATGGGGATGTGGCCGAGGCGGTAAGTAATCTACGAGGTTTAGCGGACCTTTTCAGGTCCTCAACAGGGTAGGCGAGGTGGTTTACTGCTTGACCCATCCACCTTAGTTGCACCAGGTGCACGATGACTTACACGTATCTCAACTAAGGAGATACGTGCACGACTCTTCACACATCATCGACCTCAGGAAGTAGGACGTCGAAGATGGGGCGACATTGGCAATGGGGTGACTTTTGCGGGGTTCTAGTAGAGGTTGAGGATTGACAGGAGCGGGTCCTACGAGGACAGTCGATTCCTCTTGTGCGCTTTCGTTGGCATCACGGGAACCTCCAGGTGGGCACATGGGAGCGGAAGGCTCAGATGCGTGCTCAGTACCACTTTAGTATCCCTAGTTTGTGTTAAAGCTTTACGGGGACGTAAAGCCCTGATGTGAGAGTAATGTAAAGACACGAAATTTTCAAGGAATTTTTTTTCTTAATTTCTTTGGAATTTTACGAGAACACAATTTCTGACGGCGCCTGATTCCGAGGCCCGGTGTGCCCGGAATCAATTTCCGAAGTTTAGCTAGGGTACGTTCAGTGAGTGAATGAGCGGGTTTTTCTATCTTTTGAACCAGTGCTCGGAATCGAAATTCGAGGGCATCGATGGAACCGCATCGCCGGTAATTGCTTAAAAAGACCTTTTCCAGAGTTGCGTTTGCTCGGGAAGAGTTGTTTAGTTTTGTGGATAAAGACTTCCGAGAAATAAAATTTTGTGCAACTAATTTTATTTCTTTAAAGTGGTTAAAACCTAAGGATGGAGGTTGGGTGAACCTAACTACCTAAGTGAGGTTAAATGTGAGGTGGGGCCCACAAAACCCCACCCCTTCACATTCCTTAAACCTACTCTAACTCCCCCATTAAGTGGGTGACCTCTCATTTTCCTTAACTCCTTAACCCCCCTTTAATGTGAGACCACTCACCTCCTCTCTCACTTCTTTAATCATGCCAACTCACTTAATTAATTAAGTGGTTTAATTCAATTTTTGAATTTCAAACTTAAGTCATGAGTAATAAAATAAGTGAAACACTTATTTTATTTTTGGTTGGAGCTTGTTGTGTTGAGAGGGGATTGGGAGGAAAAGGGGAGTCTTGAAGTTCTTCTTCTTCGTCGAAGAACGCGAAGAACGCGAAGAACGCGAAGAACGCGAAGAACGCGAAGAACGCGAAGAACGCGAAGAACGCGAAGAACGCGAAGAACGCGAAGAACGCGAAGAACGCGAAGAATGCACCGATCTCTGATGAAGAACGCCGAATCCTCAGAGATCGACTACGCGACACCGTGTACCGCGACACCAACGACCCTCTCCTTCCATGACGCCTTCTTCCGCGACGATAAATTCCGCGGCGAACCTTCGCTCAACGAATTCGACGAGGTAGGGGTTTTATTGTTGTTGTTATACGTGAATTCTTCTGTTGTCGTTCCTCGTTTCAATTGGACCGCTTGCTATCGATTAACGGGAGGGGGCCGAACCGCACAAACACGGCCGACCCCCCTCCCTTATCTTTGTGTTGTTGCGGTTCGAAGGAAAGTGACGCGGTGCCTTCACACCGCGCGGGATCATGCGGAAAGGATGCGCGGCGCCGTCGCGTCGCGCTGATGAAGTCAAATAAAGGCGCGACGCCATCGCGCCGTGCCAGAGAATCAAGAAAACACCGCGGCCGGAGCAGGGCCACGGCGGAGGGGCGCGACGCCGTCGCGCCGCGCCGGAAGGACCAAGGCCGCGACTTTAGGCCGTGGCCGAGCAGGGACCGGCGGCCAACTTCCGGCCGCCGGCGTCGAAACAGGGGGACCGGCTCGCACCGGTCCCGTGGTGCAGCAGCCGGCCGGCCGGTCAGAGGAGGAACCAGGGGTTCGTAACCCCCGGCTGGCCGGACAGCAGCGGCCCCCCGCATGGGGGCCGCGGTTACGAAACAGGGGGGCAGCGCCTCCCCCCCAAACCGCTCGGCCGTTTCGGCCGAGCCCTCTGGCCAGCGGACCGCGCTGGCCGCGCCCAAGCGGGCCGGACCCGGACCCTGGTCCGGTCGACCCGGTTCGGGCCGACCCAGGGGGTATCGGGCCGGGTCGGACCGGGCCCGAACCCCCTATTCGCGGACCTCTTACGATCTTTTGACAATATCTTGGGTTACGGACCTCCGATTGACGTACCGTCAGCTGCGATGCGATCCTTGGATCGAGACGGTCGTTTCGGTATATTACACTCAAGGTTTCGGAGTACTTTGCGTTCAGCCGGGTTGGTTCGAACACGAAACCAACCGGGCCCTCGGAGCGGAAACACTTATATCTTGAGCTCCGGACGTCCGATTGACGTGCCGTCGACTTTGTTGGATTCCTCTTGATGAGACAGAACTTTTGATATACTTCGCCTGAGATTTGGACGCAGTTGGAGTATGACCGGGTTGGATTGTACCCGAAATCCAACCGGGCCCCTAGAATGGAAAAGATGATAACTTTCAGACCAGACGTCCGTTTGATGAACCGTCAGCGGCTTTGGTGATCACGTTGAGAAACGGGCCCTATGAGCATACCCTATGACAGTTCGGGGTACAGTTGAGATATGGTCGGGTTGGTTCGCACACGAAACCAACTGGGCCCCTTGGACGAAAAGGCTAATAACACACAGACTGGGCGTCCGATTGACGCGCCGTCTATTGCGTTGAGACCCCTATGACGAGGTGGTCCTTGAGATACTTCTTAGTGGGACTTTGTGATAATTAGAGTATCGACCAGTAGCTCGTGGAGCGAACCCTCCCGGAGACGAGCGTTCGGAGTACGGAGACCGTGTAGCCGATTGAGACCTGACGACTGCTTGACCGACTCGACTTGGAGTGAGTTGACTAGCCCAGTGGATGAAGCACTACTTTGTTTGGGTGCAGACCCATGGCGGACAGAGCACTACTTGTTTGGGTGCAGACCCGCGGTACTCGTCCGGAGAGTACCTCTGCAGGCTATTAGGGGGTGTGCACTACTGTGTTTGGGTGGAAGACCCCGGTGGGAAGCACTGCTGTGTTTGGGTGGCTGACCCGTGGTACTCGACAGGAGGAGTACCTCAGCAGTCTTAGGTTAGTGAGCAGTACCTCAGATTCATGACAGGACCACTGTACACTCCAGAGACGGGGCTCTTCAGCAGTTACGGTTTCGATAATGAAAATCCTGGTTTGAGCTGAGTCTATGACCTTTGTGTTTACCCCATGATTGAGATGGGTCACTTGATAAATTAGGTATATGTATGGGCATATACCTAGGTAGTGGTTATCCGTTGATTTCATAACCTTTGTGTTTCCTCATGATTGAGATGAGTTACTTGATAACTTAGGTATAAGTATGGGCTTATACCTAAGTAAGAGTTATCTGTTGAGATCCTACTTTGTAGTTATCCTTGTTGGATTTAGTGAGACCTTGAGGGTCTCGAGGTCCCTACTGAGTATCATATACTCACCCCTGCACGGGCTATGCCCGCACTTCGTTGTGTTGGTTGCAGACGTTGGGCAGCGCTGTCAGAGGCCGAGTGTTCGAGGACTGGACGATACCCGGAGGTGGACCTCACGACGAGTCAGTATCCGGAGGTGGACTTCACGACGAGATGACACACAGAGGAGGTTGACGGGCGAGAGCATTGTGGAGGCTATCTGTACCTACCCTTCAGGTAGGATCCGTGGTGGACGATCCAGGAGCTGCGCTATCTGTACCTACCCTTCAGGTAGGATCCGAGGAGGACGACCCAAGAGATGCTTCCTTTCTTCCAGCTGTTTGTCTTTTTCTGTTGTACTTTTGTTCAGTTGTAGCTGTACTTTCGATTGGGTTTGTATTCTGGCCCATTTACTTTTCAACACTTCCTTTTGTACTTAGTGTATTACTTCTGCTTGTACTCTGTGGTGTTTTGTCTACTTTTATAAAGGCAATGCCTTCCCAGTTATCGGGAATTACGCCTTTGGTGCTAGTCGCCAGCCCCTGGCCTATGGAAGATGGGCTTGGGGTAGTCATGGTACGAGCTCCGAGGACGGGTCGTGACATTTAAGGTGGTGCGGTTTTCTAGTGTGCCAAATTTTGGGCCTCAAAATTGGGAGTTTGTTTTTGGAAAAAGAAGGTTTTTTTCGAAAAGGCGCTCATAGTTTGCGGATCAAGAAGCACAATTCGCGGATCACAAAGGAGGTACGTAGTACAAAAAAGGAAAATAGATAAAGGAAGGATTTCCGCATAGCAGCTCTATGCGGACCGTGAAGCGTACTACGCAGACTGCGTAAGGAAAATAGTTTGGAGGAGGCTCGCGGTTTGCGAGAGACTTGAAGTTCATGGGAGGCTTGTTGTTTGAGGAATAGAGGCAATTATTTGTGGAACTGCAAAGGGTTTTTGTTCACAGAAGACAACGACCGCCGCAAAGGATAATGGCGCTATGTGGATCGCATAACATAGTTCGCGGTGAAGGTTGTACCACATCGAAGTTTTGGGTAAATCAGATTAGTGGGTTTTTTGGATCTATTTTCCTATATAATGACCCCTAATTAAATCATTAGAGAGAACAAATTTCATTAGAAAACATTATCGCTCTGGGAAGAATTTGGTGAAGTTCGAAAGAGTTCGCGAGGAAGGATTCTACGAAAGAGAGAGTTTGCGGGGAAGCAACACTACTACAAAAACGGGCAAGGGAAGCACCCCCTTATATCAACGCTAAGCAAAACCGCTGATAAAGGTTTCCCTGTATCAGCACTAAAATTTTAGCGCTGATAAAGGAGTTCTTTATCAGCGCTAGTAAAGTGCTGATAAAGAGGCCCTATATCAGCGCTAAAATTTTAGCAGTGATACAGGGTAACCTTTATCAGTGCTAAAATAGCGCTGATAAAAAGACCCTTTATCAGCACTAAAATTTTAGCACTGATACAGTAAGGATTTATCAGTGCTTTTTTAGTGCTGATAAAGGGTACTATTATCAACGCTAAAATGTTAGCGCTGATAAAGGTAGTATTTATCAGTGCTTTTTTAGTGCTGATAAAACCTTAATGCATTTTTTTTATAAAGTCGGTCACACAGTGCCCTCGTTTTATCGTGACCTAAAGCTCTCGCGGTACTGGAACCCTACGACTCCCCTCTGCCACCCGCTGAGATCACGTTGCCGGACCTCAACCACCCTCGCTTCTCGTTACCGGACCTCCGCCGCCCTTGAGCTTCAGTTTGCCGGACCTCCGCCGCCCGCAACGCTTTCAAGCTTCGGTTTGCCGGACCTCCTTTAAGGCATGTTTTCCAAATCTTTTTTCAATATTGTTCTCCTCTCCCATTTGTATATCATTTTTTTAACATGATTTTTTATTCTATGGGTGAGTATTATGGATTTACCGATTGAAGAAAATGAAACATACTTGATGGAAAATGATGTAAAGGGGATGATTCACATGTGTTTACTAATTTTCATTATATTTCTCAAGAACATGGTGCTTGTTTACTTTTATTGTTGAAAATCATCATTGTTTTTTGGTGGGGTTGTTTGAGAAGTTTTTTGTTAGTTTGGTTGTGATAGATTCCATTGGGGGAAAATGTGAGATGGTTGAGGTGGTAAATCGTGCAGTGGGGTGTTTTGGGTGTACCTTTCCTTAGGTTTCAAATTACGCTCTTAGTGGTTCTTCATGGTTAGTGGTTGTAGTCTCTTATTTGGGTGAAGGGATGTGTTCTTAGTATATTTCCATCTTATGATGTTCTTCATGGTTAGTGGTTGTATTCTCTTATTTGGAGATGTATGATGTTCTTGGTGAGGGCCACTATCTAGCTAGTGGTGTCGTTGTATATGAGAAAGCATCGATGTAGTTGGAGATGTATGATATTCTTCATTTGAGTAGAATCATTCAGATTCCAAGTGGGTGTTTCTATACTATATCTTCTTTTTGGGATTCATGTGTTTCATGAATTCATATTTTATCCATTTGAAGTTGGTTAGACATGTTTTGATCATTTTGAAGCACAAAATAACCCTATTAATGAAAATAATATATGGAATGGATGGTATCTTGTTGTGAATTAACCTTTTTCATTGAAATAAATTAGGTTTCCTTCTACCGTTGGTGGATTTGATATTATAAATGAAAATCATGGTTTAAAATAAAGATAAGTTGATTCTTTAAATAAAATTACAAATGGTTTGGCATGTGTTTGTTTATTGATTTTTTTTGGGAATGATTTCCAAAATAAATTAAAATGTCTTGTTTTTAAATGGTTTATGGTATTGGTATTTTAAAAAATTGAGGGGGATTGATTGTCCTTTTGAACAAAATACCTTCGATCCCGACCACCATCCATTTTTTTTGGGGGTGACTTTAATGTCATTTCCAACCCAAAGGAAAGGAAAGGTAGAAGCCCATTCCAGAGGAAGGCCATCATGGAGTTTGTTCAGTTCATGGCTAGGAAGGGCCTCATTGATCTCAGCTTCTCAGGTGACAGTTTCACCTGGTACAACAACTGCAGGGGCCATCACCGCTTGTGGAGTCTATTGGATAGGTGTCTAGCCAACATGAAAGCCACTAACCTATTCTCAAATACCATGTTTTTCCATCTTGTTTGGGGTATTTTGATTCACTCCCCCTTTTGGTTTCCATTTCTTCTTGGCATGATCATCAGGAACGGTTTCACTTCCACCAGCAGTGAGTATTTAGGCATGATGATATTGAATGTAGGGCAGAGACCTAGGAGTGGTAGATGTATCATTCTTGATTATTCTTGTGTTTGGTCTGGGGTGATTTGAGGAAAATATAATGAATCTAAAGTAATTATATTTAATGAAGATGAATAAATACTAATGGTTAGGCTCTATTAATCTCCATTTTTATAAGGAAGTGGTTCTCTTCTACTGCATTTGTAATTCTTGTTTTGTGTACTTGAACCATAAATACTAATATTTGAGATTCAAATAGGATGGAGATGAATAAAGATTGGATGGATTCTAATCGTTTAACAATAGAGTACGAGAACAGAGTGAAAGAGTTCATCAAGTTTGCAAAGGATCACGCAAAGGATCCTTCTCAAATCCTTTGTCCGTGTTTACATTGTTGTTATTCTAGACTACTTACTCCAGAGGAGTTGGAAGAACATTTGATATGTCATAGAATAGATCAGAGTTATAAATGTTGGAATAAACACGGAGAAAAAGAGAATATAGCTACTGGCTGGGATAAAACTGCGTTTTATGGATCGTCAGATATGAATAAAAATATGGATAATGAAGAAGACCTTATGGAGGATGTGATTACAGATGTTAATGATGATAAAGATTGTATTGAGGAAATGACAAAGACAATTCAAGATGAACTCCGTGATTGCCCAAAATTGTTTGAGAAGTTAAAGAGTTGTGCAAAGACGCCATTGTATGCTGCTTGCACTAAGTATACAACATTGTCAGCTGTACTGAAGTTGTATAAATTGAAAGCAGGCAACAGATGGAGTGATGTGAGTTTTACGAAACTACTTTCTCTCTTGAATGACATGCTTCCGAAAGATAATGAGCTCCCAAGTCAGACATATGAAGCTAGACGAATGCTACGCTCGATGGGAATGATTTTTGAAAGAACACATGCCTGCCCGAAAGACTGTATATTGTTTCTCAAAGAGAACAAATCAATTACAGAATGCCCAAAGCAACCAAGCGCTTTCCAGCAAGCTAACAAGCCACTACAAACAGCTAACACAAAGCAACAAGCTGAAATCACTAAAACATGATATAACACAGAGCATGACACACAAGCAAGATAGAAAACATGACATGTTATCACCCAAACATGTTAACTATCACCGAAACATGCTTTCTAAAGAGGCGTGCTAAATAAATCCAGGCATGAAATATTTTCAAGGCACACAATCAAAATCAGCAGGCATTCTACTAATGCAACTACATGGCATGGCACATATGCATGACATGTGAATATCTAACTCTAAGTGCCTAATATGATGCATGCAATGCAATTTCCTGGCCATATCGGGCCAAGGCAAATTTTCAAAACCTCTTCATAAACAAATAAGAAGTGGAAAGTACAACATTCACCCAAGGTGAAAACACATCAACTGTAACAGCAAACAACATGAACATCAATTCCCAACCCTGGCCACTTGGTCATTCACCGTACGTGGGGTGATCAGTCCCAGACACGACTATTACCCAAGCGCCAACACATTCCTAGTCTCCTGTCTACCATTCCCGAAACAGTAAGACAAACGAAAAGAAAGAACATTGGTCCTCTGATACCATTTTGTCACGAACCAACCCAGGTCGACCCTGAACCGGACACCCAGGTCACCTAAGCCGGCCCGCGACATGGCCTCAAGCGCGTCTCCCCTTACGCCAGAGGTTGCCGACTAGCGGCGAGGGTGTAAGGTGAGTCAGGGGGGGGGGGAGACGATACCCTCTTATCAAAGTGGAACAAAGGGACCAAAAATACAGCAACGGAAGTAGTGTAAATAATAATAAGAAAACAGCGGAAAACATTTTTCATTTATAAGGTTTGAATAAATTTGGCGAACAACAGTTTATATAAGAGATGCATGCATGACATGCTAATGATACAATGAAAGCATTAAATCACGCGACATGCTTACACATCAATGAAGGAGTGAATGAAAAAAAGTCTCCAGCCCTGAGGGCGATCTCCATGAGCATCCCGAGCCCCAACTCGGTCCTTTTCTCCTAACTCCAAGTACAAGAAACAGCAACAACACGGTCCTGCAACCAAATAGAATCTACTCGGGTACCCCAGTGCAATGGCGGCCCGAGTAGGGTGTGAGATATATATATCTCAGTAGGCCGGAACCACCTGGGTCTAGCCCACTCTAGACCATGAAATATAATTAAACAAAGTGCTTGTATTTTCAAACAATAACGACACAATGCAAACAATAAACGCCCGTCCAGGTTCCAGAAAGGACACCTGGCGGCACTACCTGCTTCAGCCCATAGCCGGGATGAAAAACTGTTTAAAACAACACAAGTAAATTTGGTTCAAGCATAAAAACACTTTTTTTTATCATTTTGCTCACCTACTCTATTTATTCACTTATCATTTCAACTCAGACTGGAAATCCACTCATTCTTACCTTTCTTTATTTGATCACAATTCACTCGGGTTTTACCCACATCTCTCATTCTTTTCATAAATCATTATTATCATTCGTTCGGTGTAGATCGCCATGTCTAACACCTCGTATATCACAAGCTTGGATAACCATTGGGAAGGAACGCCATGTCAAAAACCCAAATTTTAAGTCGATCTAGAACGTCATGTCTAGGACCCAAAATCTCATTCAGTGTAGATCGTCATGTCTAACACCCTATATCACAAGCTTGGATAACCATTGGGGAGGAACGCCATGTCCAAACCCAGATTTTAAGTCGATCTAGAACGCCATGTCTAGGACCCAAAATCTCATTCATTTATCACTTAATTAATCAATCGACGAAATTCTCATTTCATGATTAATCCTTCACGTTTAGTTATCCAAATCAGATCTCAACTTTTTATAATCAATTCTCATGATTAACTATCCTTGTTCAACATTCTGGAACTTGCACGAGCAATAGAAGGTAAACAAAATCATATGGCACCAACATGCCTCTATGTTAGGTGATTAATGACATTAGATGGTACGAGTACAAGCATGCCATTGATCAAGTATAATGGCAAGCATAAAGTGTCATAAGACTTTTAAGCAAGCAATCACAAAAAAAGAAATCTGCTACTACACGTTTATTTTGAAGGCAGCTCACCTCCATTGGAGGAGTTTTATTAGAAAACATGTCATTACTTTATCAAACAATTCATTTAGTGATATTTAGAATTTTCTTTAAAACTCATTCAACACTTAACAAAGTTAAGAAGCCAAACAGTAGGAAAGGCAATCATAAAATTCTATTGCTACATTTTTAGATTGAAGGCAGCGCACCTCGAAAGAGGGGTTTTATTATTAAATCGTTAGTTTAGTGACCAAACAAACTCTTTTATCTTATTCCTGCAATTCACACGATTTGCACAGAAGCATTTAATCGGAACTAAACTTGCATAATTAAAATACTAAGTGAAATATTAAACTCACTATTACTTTACTTAAATTTAAAGGGCAAGGAGAGGGACCCTACCTCAAGGTGGATCCATCCGTCCACTCCGGCTCTTGGCGCTTTCTAACTAAAGCTGCCGCAGCTGCTCCCCCACGAGGCATATGTGATTTCACATACGTATAAGGACACCTAGCCTCTATGCACACGCTCCGCATGGCCATGAGCGTGTGCAAGAGGATCCTTACACATATGCTTATACACATAAGCCTGTCTCCGCTCACCTACACAGACACTTTTTATATATGTAATGGGGACAACTAGCCCTGTACGTGTGTATATTCGCTGCCATGGACAAATATATGCACGCCGAGGGAACCCACGTACATATAAATACGTACCTATGCCTGCGCAGGTGAGTCGCCTAAACTCCGGCAACCCGAAATCATACCGAAACCTCCAACGCACTATAAGACAACCACTACGAACCTTAAGACACAAAGATAAACCAATTTAGGCCAGGCAAAACCTACCAGAAATAATAAACCCTTACCTCGGTAATTGGCCATGCCGAGCTTTCTAACTTATCGCAGTCGCTCGCGCACATGCGCTTTGACATAAGCGCGCACACACTCAGGGTCCAACGCGCATCCCGAAAAACAGAAGTCGCACCCAAATATTAGTGCGGTAAATACCTTCGCACAAACAAAATAATCATCAAGAACTCAGATAAATTAATCAACCTTAATTTAAGCGGTGCGAAACAATTCGCGGGTTTAAGACACTCACCCGAAACATCGGCGGTAGGACGAAATCAACTCGGACCGCCTCGCCTTCGGCGGCGGTCACCGGAACACGAACCATCGGAACCCGACAATTAATTGCGTACCCTAAAACCAGATAAAAAAACCACAACCGGTTAAACCCAATTAACGGGTTTCAATCAAAACCAAATCGGACTATGAAAAACCAACGAATCGCCAAAGCAATGTTGGAGATCCCATCTAAGGATTATACCTCGAAGAATCGGCCCCAAACAACGGAGAAATTGGACCCAAAAAAAATCACCGCAGGAGGAGGGTCGCGTGCTGGGCGTCGCTGCGCGCTGCTGCGGCTCGGCCGGGCGTGTGCACTGCTGCAGGGAAGGCGGAGGCCGCGCCGGGCCATGGAGGGAAGGATACGCCGCGCCATGGAGGATGCTCGGCCGAGGGAGGAGAGGAAGCTGCGCCGCGTGGAGAGGGAGAGAGGCGGGAGCCGCGCCAGTAGGGTTTACAGGGAGATGGGGGGGTGCGTGTCTCGCACAGGAAGAAGAGGAAATTACTCTTCTGATTTTCTTGTTTTTTTTGATTATATTAAAAAAAGTTAATATATTATTATTATCAAATATAAAAATTCTTATATTATTATCTTACATAATAATTTGAACTGTTCTCATAAAATTAAACGTTTCATCGGTGAACTCCAAAAACAGTCGTTAAATTAAAACGCTCCAACATAAATTATAAAACTCCACATTTAATTCGTTTGACTGTTAATTAAAATAACGCATCAATAAACAAAAAAAAAAAACGTAACTTCCCATTAAAATTAATTTGACCGACATTTAATTATCTTCACGCATTAATTAATTTTCCAATAATTAATGCAAGGTCATTCATTGACTCGCGCCACATTAATCAACTCGCAACTGTCTAATTAGCTCAACACATTAATTAATTCACAATTAATTGATGCAAGACAATTAATTGAATTACAAAATAATTAATTTATTCCCAACACATTAATCAATTCACAATTGATTAAGTATACACGCTTCACATAATTAATTAAATCCATTTAAATTTGATTTAATTAAATTATAAAACCACCGCACGTCATTACTCACATGGTCTGACAGACCGCGCGCAGCCCGTGCGCACGCTACCGAATACCCGAGGTATCCTGCATGACTGACCCGTACGATTTAAATCAACCGCACGCAGTCCGACACCATCGCTTTAAATGGTTCCAACACTCGGAACCTCATTCCGAAGCTCAGTTTTAAAACCAACCCGCTAATAAACGAAAAAGTTTAAAAACCTTCATATTTTATCCGTTCTAAAAACACGGTTCATTACAAAATGTCATGTGTTATATTGATTTCACGTACATATGTATATGTAATTAATGCAGTTTATATACAAACGCACACACAAATATATTTACGCAATATATAGAAACATATACACCTAATATTTATGTAATTTATTAAAATTTCAGTATATTTTAGAATTTCATTATTAACACGATACATTTAATATATTATGTTTTTAATCAGAAAATTTTATTTATTTATTTTTAATACTATTATAGTTAGGGCATTCATTTATAATATATATTTTTTATTTTATTTTTTGAATTTTACCATTTTCTATTACTTATTTATATATATTTATTTATTATGTTTTAGTATTTTCAATATGTATTCATCTTTAATTCAATATATATATATATTCATATATTTTTAATAATTTATATTTAATTAATAAAACTTATCCATTTTTTCAATATTTTTAAAGTTCACTCATTTTGAATTATTTAATTTCACTCATTTTTAAAATGCATGTATTTAAGATTATATATCCACTAATAATGTTAAAAATATATTTGTAAATAAATATTTATAAATAAATATATTTTTAAATGTATATTTACTATATTTATAAATTTATAAATTTATAATTATTATAAATAAATAATAATTAATTTTTAAATAAGTATTTATATAATTATAAATAAATAATTATATATATTTAATAATTATAAATTTATAATAAATTTATTTAAATAAATCCTTTAACAGCGCAAAAAAAGTGCTGTTAAAAATAATTTTTATCAACGCTTATCAATTTAACGTTGATAAAAGAGATATTTATTAGTGCTTTTCTAAAAGTGCCATTAAAAGTGTTTGAGATCTATTTAAAAGAACCCTAACTGATACTCACTCATTGCGATTCTAAAGCTCTCGCGGAACTCCTTTGCTATCGGTACAACTCCACTACGATCCATCGGATGAATCAAGGATAGAATCCAATGTATGTTATTTTATACTTTTCCTATATCGTTGTTTGATCTTTTGGGTTCCGTGTTTTGTTTTTTTGCACTGTTCTTAACCTTGAAGAACCCTACATCTCATCTCCTCACTGCTGTCAGCATGACTCCTCTATGCATTTTAATGGCTTGTTGACAAAATGAATATTTGTAGTTTAACTTCATACAACTAGTATGAGAGACGCTGTGCAATTTAACTTCATACTACCATGATGAATTTGTACAGTTTAATGTCATGAAACCAAGACGAGGGATGTTGTGAAGTTTAACATCTTTCTCCTAGAATGAATTTGTATAGTTTAACATCCTATAACCAAGATGAGATATAGTGTGCAATTTAACGCCTTACTGCCAAGATAAATTTTTATAGTTTAACATCATGAAAATAGGACGAGAGACACCATACAGTTTAACGTCTTTCTTTTAGGATGAATTTGTGCAGTTTAAAATCATGAAAGCATGATGAGAAATGATTGACAACCACTATACAAAGTATTTCATGAGAAATATAGTATTAGTGTGGATTTTGACTCGTTCCTCATCCATTGTGGCCAATGTGCATGCTCTATTTTGTGGATCATCTTGGATTAGTTTTCCAAAATGGTTTTTGGAAAGGGGAAAAATGATTTTTGAAATTGGATTTACTTTAAAATTGTGGGTTATTATGTTGTCAAAAGTGGTCTTAGAATAATGTGGTTTGAAATTGAAAATGAAATAGTGGTTTTCAAAGAGATAATTATTGTTTTGTTATGAAATTTGGATTGTGATCAAGTTGTTTTGTCCTGAGATATTCCTTTTGGTTGTGTTTTAGATTGATTTTGAACCTGATTTTATGATTTTTGTGTTATTCGGAATATGCCGCCCAAAAAGGTCCCCAATGTTTCTAGTGGGTCTGGCCCTGTTTCTAGTTTTCCTCAGTTGCTGTCTATCTTCCATGGAAATCGAGGTTCATTAGAGGCAGTGAAGTGGCTTGAGGAAGTTGAGCATGTCTTTAGAGTGTTTGGAATTCCCAAAGCTATTAGAGTTCGTGCTATTTTGGGTCTGCTTGGGGGTCTAGCTTTGGAAGAATGAGAGTTGTTTTCCCCACCAACGATGCAAGTTGGGATGATGTGGGAAGATTTTAAGTCCCTCTTTGTGCGATGGTTTATACCTAAGGAGGTGAAGATGAAGAAAAAGGAAGAGCTCATGAGTGTCCAACAAGGTTAACAGATGATGAAGGATTATGTTGAACACTTCAAAGAGATGGTTTCCTTTTGTCCAGAGGTGGTGTCACTGGATCTATTGAAATATTCTCTTTTCATTGGGGGTATTCATCTAGAGATCAAGGAGCAAGTCCTCTTCTCCAAGGATCTCCATTTTGAGAAGTTGGTGAAGGAAGCGTTTTTGGTTGAGTTGTTTTGAAAGAAGCATAAACACATTGGCTCAATTGTTATCTCCCGTGTTGGGGTGAATACATTTTGAGTTTCCTCATTTTTGTTTTGTGGCTGTTGTAAGTCCATATTTCATTATACAAGTCTGATGAAATTATCCTTTCATAGTTTAAATGTTTTTTTTGAATGTGAACCATTAAATGGTTATCATTTTAAGAATTAGTTACCCTCTTTCTATCATACTTGTTTGGAGATGTCTATTTTTGTGGAAATATCTCTTCATGCCTTGTGTACAGATTCATTTATATTCTATATTTTGGTCATTTATACTATTGTATCTACTGATTTAGTGTTTTGGAAGGATATTTATGTCTATTTGGATCCATTGATCAATGAAGCCAAAACATGGATTGGCTATGCATCACTCACAAATTTAACAACAAAACCAAGGATTCTCAATACACTTCACTATTGTTGGTTAACTACCGCTTAGAATAGAATCTGATATGAACTTCCTTCCCGACATCCCTATGATACTCTCATCTCACACATGCTCACCACCATTTGTATCATATCACCATTCATAATTCACATTTTCTTCTCTTCCTGCACCCATTTACTATATGCATGCAGCTGCATGCATCATGCATCTTTACAAGTAGTAAATGGGTGCAAGAAGAGAAGGAAAAGTGAATGCTGAATGGTGATATGATATAGATGGTGGCGACCATGTGTGGGATGATAGCATCATGGGGACATCAGGTAGGAAGTTCAGGTTAGATTCTATGCTAAGCGGTAGTTGACCAACAACAGTGAAGTGCATATAGAATCCTTAGTCTTGTTATTAGCTTATATCTGGACCAAAGAAACCCTTTAAAAATATGTAAAGGTAATGTTACGATATACTTTCACTATTTTACTGAAAAATTATATAATAAAATTTTGATTTAATTTTCATTATCCCTTGTAAAGTTCGTTTATTTTAAAATATTTCTGTCCATGTGTCAGGCCTTCGCAGGAAGAGAAACAATGCTGTCTCTACTCAATCATAGAGGTATCTTGATGTTTTCACAGTAAAATCATTGTCATTATAATTAATACACTGTTTCATATTTATGTTTAATTTACTTCTTTTTAGTATTACTCATATAATAATTGTTTTCTTATACAGGTGGATACTTTTGTTCGAGTTGGGGTGCTCTATCCAACTTTCATGCTTCTTCTCCCTAAAAAACTTTTCACCCCTACAATGTTACATTTATCACTTTCTTTCAAGTTATATCCATTGCCTTTATAGGAAGATAAACGTCATTGCCTCTGATCAATTACAAATGTAATCTTGATATTTGCACAGTAAAATCATTATCCATAAAATTAATGTATTATTTCACATTTATGTTTAATTTATTTATTTTTAGTATTACTCATAATAATTCTTTTCTTATACAGGTGGATTCATTTTTTCGAGTTCATGTGGTTTGTTTGAAACTACTTCTACAGTGTTGGCAGTTCAACAAATAAATTCATTGGAAATCGTGGTAACATTGACAGTTATGATTGTTTTTGAATGTATGTAATAATTTATATTTATGTAATTGTATAAACCAATGTTTGAAATGTTTATAATGTAGTGTATTTTTTCTGGTATTTGTGTTGTAAATTTCATTTCATTTAAATTCTGCATTGAGACTTGTTTTTGTTGATATCTGGTGTATTTTTAGTGTGTTTTTGGTGCTTATGGTGTTGTGGTGTGCTGTTACAACACACTATAGTATGAACCTTTATTAGCGCTTTTAAAATAAATGATAAAGAACACATTTATCAACACTTTTAAAATCACTGATAAAGAACACATTTTTCAGAACCTCCAAAAGTGGTGATAAAGGTATACTTTATCAACGCTTTTACAACACTGATAAAAGTCCTTTATCAACACTTATAAAAGCGCCGATAAAGGATTCCTTTGACAACATTAAAGAAACGCACTGATAAATGGGACCTTTATCACCGCTTTTAAAAGCAATGATAAAAGTCACGAGCTTTTAACTCCATTCATGTATTTAGCACTTTTCCAGCATTGATAAAGTCCATTTAGAGCATTGTTAAGGGCCAGTTTTGTAGTAGTGCTACCACCACCGCTCCCTACCCTCACCGATCTTCATCAAAAAATAATTATCACTCTAAGGTATGAGATTATTTCTTCTCCTATTTAATCGATTCTTCCATCTAGTTATTTACTCCCTCCAATATCGACGCATGCCATTCGGGACGGATTCACCCCCTTATTTATATACCCACACCATACATTTGCATTAATAGTGTATAGGTTGATTTAATATTAATTTACACTTTCTATATTGGAAGAATTTCATTTTTATAGGGGTTGAACATAGGTTAATCAAGGATTCTATGGAATAGGTTTCATGAACATATATAATATGTTTCAAGTGGTGATAATTATATGTTTTAATTTTAGTATTAGTGTCAACGTGTATTTTATGGCCATGAAGACCCTTTTATGGATTTATTATTTTTGTTTACAGTGATTATATTTTCTCAAAAATTAAAATTAGACATAAATACATCCATGTTATAGTGGATTCTTTTAATTGTGTTTGTTGTGATATGATTTTTTTTAAGATGCTTTAAATAATCATTTTTCCAATGTAATGATATAATTTATTATGAATTTATTTTGGTTTTCTAGAAGTTTATATTTTAAACTGTTCATGATTTAACTCTTATAAATACCTAAGAATTGTAAATTAAATTAGTTTTTAATATTTTAAATTAAATGATTAAATATTATCATACTGTAAATGATTTTGAAAGGTCTAAGGTTGAATTTTTATTAATTTTAATGAGTATATGGTATTTTTTTGGAATTATTTTAAAATGGTGATAATGTGTTATGTAATTTTCATAGGAAAATTTAAATATTTTATAAACCCATTTTATATAAATTAACTATGAATATATTCATTTGTTTCATGTCTCAGTGTTCGTGAATTGATCTTAAATTCCATGGGTGCATTTTTACAATTTTATTTGCGTTGGGGGATGACTGGTATGTTTATGTTTAGTTTTTATTTATTATAAGTATATATTAATTGTAATGGGTGTTTTTTTACTATTATTTGTTTGGTTATTAGGATATCGTAATATTTGACAAACCCAATGCTAATTTAAATGTCATTTAACAAGAATATAACATAGGTTAAATGGTTAGCTATAATGGTGACATATTTGGTTAAAGGATTATGACACACTTTCTGATTATTGTGATTTTTTATTTTCATATACATATATCAATATATTTATTTCATTTAGTCACAAGAATTTATTTTGTTAATAGTGTTTTGTAAAAAATGGATTGCATATTTTTTTTTCAATATTTATCCTTTTTTAAGATCTGTGTTTGGGTAAAATCATTACTTTCATAATTTAAAGTATAATATATCATGATATTATATGTCCTTATTTAATGATTTATAGAAATATATTTTGATTTAATTTTAATTTTAATATGATATTTCTTCCCTGATCTTTTTTCTAATTTGATTTTGATCTCACCACTTTATGAGCCATTTATATGTCCTCCATTTCTAGGAATTTGATATCCATCCTCCTTTTGTTTCCCATTTCTATAGGGAATCATATATGAGATTATTTTTAGAAGGAATAATTATATAGAGACACATTTGGGAGATATTATTGTTTATTACACATGATTAAGGCTTTTGGTTTTAGTAATGGATGGATCCGAGAGGAACCTGCTGGACCCTTTGTGAAATAGTTGTTTTCATAATCACAGATCATGCCAATTTATAAAAGGTATTAATTCACATATTCTGTTTTAAGTAATATTTATAACTGAATAGATTATGTAACATTATATAATACATTTCAATAAGTTAATAAATTATGGATATTTATGTTTCAATATGTTTACAAATTTATATTTATGTGTATTTATAAATTTCACTTAATCTGGTATTATTCTGTATAAACTAGACACTTTGTAAGTCTTTAAGAGTCCCTAAAACTGATAGTTCAAAGGAGTCACCGATGGATGACTCACTGATGAGGACTCACTGATCCGAGAACTCACCGATCGAGGAAGTCACCGATCGAAGAAGACACCGATGCCAAACTCACTGATAGAACAAACGATACACAGATGGACAAGTCACCGATGATCAGTCACACTAATAGTTCAATCAACTCACTGTTGGATGACTTGCCGATGAGCGACACACCGATGAATGAGTCACCGATGGGCTACTTACTGATGAAATAATCACCAATGGGCTACTTACCGATGGATGAGTCACCTATGGGCAACACATCGATAGTTCTAAATGAGTCACCGATGATGACTCACCAATGCCCGGACATACCGATAACACAAATGACTCACCGATTCCTAGAGTCACTGATACTGATGAAGAGGAGTCACTAATATAGAGATTCAGTGATGCTAATAGACTGATGCTGATAGACTGATGCTGACAGAATGATGCCAATGACTCACCGATACTTATGACTTACCTATGGTCATAAAAACTATTTTTAATTTATTAATTCAAATTTATATCTAATGGTCATATTTAGACAAATTAATGTTTCTAACATTATTTAATGTTGTATGTAGGACATTTAGTAGATAGTACTAGGTACATGCACATAGGGAGATCTTCGTGTTTACTGGACCTCGAAGTATAAATGAATTAAAAGTTGGATCATTCAAAGGAAGAGTAGTACATGCATACACAATAGAACACGCCAAAACTCCTACAACTCTCAAACATACTTCCAAATCCCAAGAACCCAAAGGAAGACCATAAAAGGAGATCAACAAGAAAAGATAAACCTTTTGAGCTGATCAGAACATCTTACCAACAAAAGTTGGACATCTCATTCCTGGAAGCCATACCAGAGAGACTACAATACTTTATTTTGGAGGCAACTTCCAGAAAAGGAATTGAACATTAATTCCACTACATCATGAGAATCCAAAGCTTCACTACATAACACATAGATATTTCTAAACCTTATTCTACACCTTAGCTCTGTTGTGTTCTTTTGTTTACATTTTTGAGCAGTGTGTGTATCTGTATGTTACACACACACTGACTCTTGTGAATAAGTGGAGGATACTTGATATCCTCAAACTCTCTCTCTATTTATCCTTTTGTATCCCCCATATAACAGTGGAAGAGTTCAAGTGTGACCTTTTTTTGTTTTTCCCACAAATAACTGTGGTAGAGGTCAAGTGAGTCTTGGATAGACTTGTGTGCTATTGTGAACCTCCATCCAGGGTATGAATCAAATTGTTTATTAATTTAAACTGCTTGGTGGCAGGTGATCACTAAGTGAAGAGGACTAAGTCTCATCTTGATATTGAACCTCTTGTTTTTATCTACTGTGTTTTTACCTTTTAGTTTTTACTTAATTGTTTATTAATTTTTTCATAAAACTAAATTGAACTTTGATAGTTTAGAAAGTGTTTATAACTGTTTTGAATCGGTATATTAGTTTCAAAAGTTATATTAATTTATAGATTAGTATAGATGAGAACTAATCAATCTTTTGATAAATTAATTGAACATTCAGGACTTTTATAAATTCACTACAAACTGAATTAGATTATATTTTTAATTGGGGGAAATTTTAAAAGAACCAACTTTAATAGAAATTTTTATAGATACTCAATTCACCCCCTCTTGAGTAATCTACTCTAACCAACATTTGGTATCAGAGGCTAGGAATTTTTTAGTTTATAAAGATTTTTCAAATCTTTTTCAACTGTGACTGTAGTTGTATTTCAAAGATCTTAAAATTTCTATTATTTCTAAATTTTTATCTCTTTGAAATATTTTCAAAATTTATATTATGGACAATAGACTAGAAGGAGATACTTAAAATAGACCACCTTTTTTAATGAAACAAACTATGATCAGTGGAATCTTAAGATTAAAATACATCTAGAAATCATGGTATTTGAAATATGGACTACTATTGAAAGTAAATATGCAATCCCTAAAACTACTATAAAAACTTGGGATGAACCTACCAAGACTAACTATAACAATAACTGTAAAGAAATAAATTCTTTATACTAAGCACTTGGAGATGAAGAGTTTAATCGAATTTATACTTGTAAAACTGCCCATGAGATTTGGGACACTTTATCTATTTCTCATGAGGGAAAATATAATGTGAAAGAGATGAGATTAAATACTTATACTATTAAATATGAAAATTTTATAATGAATCCTGATGAATCTATTTCTGATATGTATCTCAGGTTTAGTGAAATTGTGAATACCATGATTTCTTTTGGAAGAGTTGTCACAAAAAATGAACAAATCATGAGGATTCTATGATGCTTACTAGAGAGATGGTGAGGGAAATCAGTGTCCATTAGATAATCATGTGACATTGATAAGATTCCATTAAAGGAGTTGATTGAAAAGTTAATGATGTATGAAGAGGAACTCAAATTAAATCAAGAAGAGGATGAACCAAAAAGAAAATCTATGGCCTTCAAAACAACCACTTCCAAGAGTAAAGACAAATAGAAAGTCCAAGATGTTTTTGATAACACAAGTAGTAAAGAATTAGCTTTAAAAATTGATGAGGAAATGGCCCATCTAGCTAGAAGATTCAAGAAAATTTATAGGAAAAATAATTTTTTCAGAAAGCCCAATTATAAAGGGAATTATGACAATAAGGGAAACTGGAAAAAGGATTGGAAGAGAAATGAAAAATTAGAAGATATTGTTTTCTATGAATTCAAGAGGAGAGTACATGTCAAATATGAATATCCAAAGTTGAAATAAAAAATTAATTATGATAATAAGGATAAGAAATATAAGAAATCCATGAAGGCCACTTGGAGTGCATTTGAGGATAGTTCCAGTGAATCTGCTTCTTCTCAGGATGAGAAAGAAGATATGGAAAATATATGTTTTATGAAAAACACATCTTAGGTAACCTTAGACTCTCCTGCACACAATTCTTATTATTCTAAAAATGAAAGTGAGTCTAAAAATATGACAAGTGATGAATTGTTTGAGTATTGTAATATGCTGGAAGAAATATGCAATGAACTAAAAGATAAATATAAATATTTAAAGAAATGTCATGCTCTTACTGTAACTATGAAATCTGAAATTAATACTGAAAAAGAAAATAATGCTCAACTAATAAAGGAAAAAAACGAGTTAAAAATATCTAATGAGAAATTGAAGAAAGATTTAGAAAAGTTTACCAATGGGAAAAAAAAACTTAATCAAATTATTGGAAAACAGATATCTCCTAAGTACAATTATGGAATAAGATATCATCTAGGACAAAAGAATTTATCAAAAACACACTGTATACCAAAATCTGGAAAATCTACTTCTTTATTCAAAAACCATAATTTTACTACAAGTTCCAGTTCTACAAAATATTTTACTGCATCGAGTTTTTCTGGACCAAACAAAGTTTATTTTTCAAATACTTTACAATCTATATATATGAAACCCATAAGAAAAGTGTGGTTTCCTAAAGCTTTTATTACTAATGTTTATGGACCCAGACAAATATGGGTACCAGAATATTTTCTTGGATGAATTTTTTTGTAGATAAACTGCCTAAAGAGTTCCTGTAGAAATCTTTGGTACTTAGACAGTGGATGTTCAAGACACATGACAGGAGACTACTTAAGATTCAATAATCTCATCAAAATTGATGGAGGACATGTCACATTTAGTGACAATGGTAAAGGAAAAATCATCGGCTTAGGTCAGATTGGTAACCCTAACTCTATTTTAATTTCCAAAATACCTTTTGTTGATGGATTAAAGTATAACTTTCTTAGCATATCCTAACTTTGTAATGATGGATTTAATGTTAAATTCAAAAATTATTCATGCCATGTTTTTGATTCCAAGAATAATCTAGTATTTACTGCTCTTAGAAATGATAATGCATATACTGTAAACTTAGACACATTAGCATCACAGAATGTTTCTTGTATAAGTACCTTTCAAAAATAGTCTTGGCTCTATCACAAAAGACTAGTACATTGTAATTTACACTGCCTTAATAAATTTACTAGAAAAAGTTTAGTTAAAGACCTACCCTAACTAGTGTTTCTAGACAATAAAGTGTGCAATACTTATAAAAAAGGAAAGCAATATAAAATCTATTTTAAACCAAAGAAAGAAGTTACTACTTCTCAACCTCTCAAGTTGGTTCACATGGACTTGTTTGGACCATCTAGAGTTTCAAGTCTCAGTGGGAAGCACTATGTTTATGTTCTTGTAGATGATTTTTCTAGGTATACTTGGACCTTTTTCTTATCTCAAAAAAGTGAAGCCTACTCTCTTTTTATCAAGTATTCTAGGACTATAGAAAATCTTAGTGGACTTAAAATTAAATCTCTAAGAAGTGACCATGGCTGTGAGTTTGAAAATAAAGACTTTGAATCTTTTTGTTATCAAAATGGCTATATTCATAACTTTTTTTCCCCTAAGACACCTCAACAAAATAGAGTTGTGGAGAGAATAAATAGAACCTTACAAGAGACATCCTGAACTATGCTCAATGAATACGACCTACCAATTTACTTTTAGGATGAAGCTATTAATACAACTTGTTATATAATAAACAGAGTCTTAATCAAACCCATCCTTATGAAAACTCCTTATGAGTTATGGAATAATAGGAAAACCAAGTTAAATTATTTTATAGTGTTTGGATGTAAAGTTTATATTCTTAAAACTGAGGATAATCTAGATAAATTTGCCTCTAAAAGTGATGAAGGAATATTCCTTGGATATTCTACATCAAACAAAGCTTATAGAGTCTTTAATAAGAGAACTAAATGTGTGGAAGAATATGTGAATGCCAAGTTTGATGAAACCGGTCCACATGAACCTAATACCTCACTAGGGAATCTATAAGAGGATATGTAAAACCTGGACATTAATTCTAATCATTCAGATCATCCTATAAAAGAATATGTTAAAACCTCAAGTTCTAGAAATTATCCAGAATCTAGTCATAATGAACCATAACCAAATGGAGAACCTGAAATAACTAGCCCTACTTTTACTAGACCAACTAGGATCCTTAAAAAACATCATTTAGATGTTGTTGTTAGATATTTATATAGAGGAACACAAACTAGAGATTCATTGAGAAATCAGGTTGAACATCAAGCATTCTTGTCACAACTTGAACCTAAAAATATCAATGATGATATCAATGATGAATTTTGCATGATGGCTATGCAAGAAGAGCTTAATCAGTTTGAGAGAAATAATGTCTAGAAGCTTTCTGATAGAAGAAAAGACACTTTGACTATAGGAAATAAATGGGTGTTTAGAAATAAAGTAGATGAAGCTGGAAATATAATTAGAAACAAAGCTAGATTGGTTTCACAAGGCTATAATCAAGAAGAAGGAATTGATTATGAAGAGACCTTTGCACTAGTATCTAGACTTAAAGCCATTAGAATCTTACTTTCATATGCAGCACACATGGATTTCAAACTTTATCAAATGAATGTTAAAAGTGAATTCTTAAATGGTTATATAATTGATGATTTTTTTGTTGAAAACCCCCAGGTTTTACAAATCTGATTTTTCCAAATCAAGTTTTCAAATTTTCTAAAGACTTATATGGTTTGAAACAAGCTCCAAGATCTTGGTATAAAAGGTTAAGTAACACTCTTATTTCTAAAGGTTTTACAAAAGGAGTTATAGATCCTAATCTATTTATAAAAATAATTTCTAAAGAAGTTTTAATAGCTCAAATATATGTTGATGATATTATCTTTGGATCTTATAAAAATTATTTATGCAATGATTTTTCAAAAATGATGCAAAGTGAATTTGAAATGAGTTTGATGGGTGAACTTAAATATTTTATTGGATTTAAAATATTTCAAAATAAGGAAGGTATTATTATAAATCAAAGTAATTATACTAAATATATTTTGAAAAGATATGGATTTGATAGCATTAAGAGTAGTTAAACACCTATGAATTCTATATGTAAGTTAGATCTTGATAAAAATGGGAAATCTATTGATCAAACTGCTTAAAGAGAAATGATTTGAAGTTTACTATACTTAACCACAAGTATTCCAGATATCATGTTTAGTGTGTGTATGTGTGCAAGATTTCAAGAAAAACCAAAAGAGTCTCATTTAAATGCTACTAAAAGAGTTTTCAAATACCTCAAATATGCAACAAATTTAGGATTGTTCTACCTAAGAGGACAACCTTTTGATTTGGTTAGTTATTGTGATGCTAAATTTAGTGAATGTGAGTTAGATAGAAAGAGAACCTATAGAACATGTCACTTTTTTGGAAAATCTATAATATCATGATGTAGTAAAAAGCAAAATTCGGTTGCATTATCAACTGCTAAAGCAGAGTACATTGCTGCAGGTAGTTTTTGTGCACAAATTTTGTGGATGAAACACACTTTATTATACTATGGATTTATATTTAGACATATCCCCATAAATTGTGACAATACAAGTGCTATTAACATTTATAAGAATCCAATTTCTCATTCTAGAACAAAACATATTGATGTAAGACATCAATTTTTGAGAGACCATTATCAAAAAGGTGATATAACTCTTGAGTTTATTGGGACTGAGCATCAACTTGTTGAAATATTTACCTAAAACTTAAACTCTGAGAGATTGAGATACATCAGACATGAACTAGGAATGATAAATCTATAAAGACTATCCGACCTTATCCCCTTATGAAAATTCTGTTTGTTGGTGAAATTGATCTGTAAAAATGATATGTCAAACTGATCTGTGAAACTGATGAAGTAAAACGGATCTGTGAAACCGTTCGACTGAGACCATTCATGTGAAATCAATCTTGTGAAGCTGATTGAGTGAAACCGATACTGATAGGTTTTTTTAATAAATCCGTATGTCTGTTTTAAAATAAAACGACACAGTTTTGTTTCTTTTCTTTTTACCATTATTCTATCTTCTATTTCACTAAGTACAATCCCTAAATGATAAAATCACTTCGATACACACTTTTACCATTCACCTCCCTCACTCTACCTCTTTACCTTTGACCTTTCAACTCCCTCCTTTAAATCTAAACCTTCAGAATGGCGAGAACCAAGTGCGTGATGGAAGGGATGAGTGAATCACCATAATATAAGCATCAGAAAGGTGAATCTAGTAGTACCACAGGCTCTAAGAAGCTAGGTGTGGGAATCCACGTAGTGACTACTGAAAAGGAAGTGTCTACTAAGTGGTTGTTGTCGAGCAGGTCACTTTTTCTAAAAGTACTGGAGTCTCAAGGATGGATCAATTGGTTCACAAATAATGAGAGAGCATTCTATCCTTAGTTGGTGCATGAGTTTTATCTCAATTTAAAAGTTTCTCTAGAAGGAGTTGAGGAAGTTAAGATGAAATCAGTAGTAAAGGGAAAAGAGATCTCATTTTCTTCAAAAGAATGGGCTGAATGTTTAGAAATGCCACATGAGGGAATTTATGCTGATTACTAGGGTAACATTCCTCCAACCTCAGACTTATTTTCTTATGATAATCATTTGAATGAGTTGACTGGGAATGAGGAGTCGAGGAGAGATATTTCCATAGAGTTAGATGGAGAATCAAGATTACTTTTAAAGTTAATTCAACATCAAATCTTCCCAAGGAAGGGAGACTTTACTATTGTGAAGTATCAGGATGTCTTCCTAATTTATCTGTTGAAGAATGGGGTGAATGTGAACTCATGTAGGTACCTTATGGTACAAATCTTTGATATGATCAAACCATCTAAGAAAGAAACTTGTTTGTACTATCCTAGAATGATTTCTGTGATGCTAAAGAAGCTGTGATGTGTAGAAGATAGAGATGAAGTGATCAAAACTTATAGTGGATTCTAACTACACATAGAAATTTTCAAGAGGATGAAGATATTTTGGAATCCATCGAAGAGATGTTGGGTAGAAGATGAAGAGAAGATTTATGAGGATTACAATCCTATTGACCATCCTACTAGAATAAAGTATCAAACTAATCTAGGTCTTAAACTGGGTGAAGAGGAGGTTTATTCTAATGAGGAACAGGCTGAGGCTGAGCTACCAAGGGAATAAGGGTCTCCTATAGATGATAGGAGTGACCTAGATATAGATGAGATCCCAAAGGACATGTCTTATGGACCTTCCATTCCACCATTGAAATTACCCTCTCGAGAGCCTTTGTTAGGTGATGAAGAAGATGAAGAGACTGAAGTCCCTAAAGTAGAAGGATATGTAAGAAAAACAGATGGTAATGATGATGAGGATGATGATTATGATGAGGATGATAATGGTGAGAATTTTAGTTATTCCTTAAAAGCTAGACAAGATGGAGCCAATTCAAGTGAGGAATCTATTCATGGAGAAGATGTAGAGGCTGATGGGCAGGGTGATACTGATCCTGTTGGACAGGATGTTGATAGAGATGGTGATAGAAATGCTGGAGATGGGGACAGACATGACCATATTTCTTATGAATATCAAGGAATCATTCAAGAGATAAGTGACATTATGGATGGAGTACAAGAAGATGAGGTTGAGGATCATATTGCTCCTATACCTCAGATTGAGGAAGATCCTAGAATAGATAGAGTGGCTGGAGTTCAAGAAGAACCTCAAGTTAAAATGGTACCATTACCTCAAACTTCTATTTTTACTAGAGGACAAGAAGAATAAGAAGAAGATAAAGTTGATATTATACCTGAGCCTCAGGGAAGAAGAGTAAAAATAGACACTATAGATCCAAGAGATAGGACCTGTTCTGGTGAATAGAATAGAAATATAGGGTTCATTATATTTGGGTTGGACTATGACATTGGTGAGGATAGGTTAGGTCCTCCTCCTCCTGATCCCCAAGCACAAACTGGAGTGGAACCGGTTTCTCCTGCTTCACCAGTCTTACCTGCTGCTAAGCCTGTTATACCTGTAGTTCCTAGCGACTATGTCACCAAGGCTGATTTAGAACAGTTCAAGACTAATATATGTGATTTAGTAAGATCTTCCGTTGGTGATAGAAATTATCCCTCTACTTCCATGAGTATTTCAGAAGCTGATGTTGCTAGAATTGTAAGGATATTGATTCAGAAGATTCAGCCTAATCTAATCACTACATCCGATAAAATCATTAGACACAATACACTACTGAGAGAAGAAGTGAAGAGAATGGGTAATGATTTGGAATCTCTGAACAATGATTTCAAGACCACTCTTGGTGGTGTTATAAAGGTTCTGAGGAAGTTGGTTACATATCTACTGAGTGTAGATTTGAAGAAATTAAATGAAGAACTTGGAAAAATGCCTACCGGTGCCTCTAGCTCTAAAGGTACCAGGGCTGCTGCTACTAATTTGGAATCCCTCAGGTCTATGGTGAGGGAAGAGATGAGGTCTATTCAGAGTGATTTTAATAAAGAGACCCTTTCTAAGGTTCATAGAAACACTGATCTTTTTTACAATATGGTAAGTCAGTGCACTAATGAAGCCTCTACTGCTCAGAAGGAAATCATAGAAAAGGTGGATAAGTATTTCTCAAAAATCTATACCAAGTATGATCTAATCAAAAGCTTCAAGTATTTGGATGAAAATCTCAAGATCCCTCTAGTGATAGAATCTTTCAAAAGGAAAGTTGGTCAGTTGAATGAATTTTTCTCCTATCTTGGAGAAATTCATGGAGAATAAGGATAATTTCAAGAAAGAAATGCAGTATGGGGGTGAAATCATCAATGATTTCATCAAGTTTTTGCAGCCCTACTTGCAAGTACAAGATGAGGCAATAGTGGTCCTAGATACTGCTTTAATTGGAACTAGTTCTCTGCCTCCTGCTCAGATGATAGTCCCTCAAGCCTTATCTCAGATATGGCTAGTGATCAAGGAGAAACCTCAAAGTCATGTTCCATCAGAGAGAAGACCCAACCTTGTAGAAAATTTTCCTATAGGTGTTGCCTCACCTAGTGTTGTCATTTTACCAACCCTTTCTAAAACCACAACACCACCTCTTTCACATCCATTTGACCCTTTAGACAAAGGGAAATCACCTCAATAGCTGAAGACTTATCTGTGGATTTTTTATTTGATAGGGATTTGTACTTTTCTTTTCTTGATTGTACTCTTTGACACTCAATAAATATCAATTTTCATTCCTTGTGTTTCCAATTTTTCTATGTGTTTCCACTATTCTTTGTGTTATTTATTTTTATTATTTATCCTTCTTTTCACCTTTTTGATAATCACAAAAAGGGGAGAAATCTATAGATGGGATGGCATAAACTCTTAATCTAAGGGGGAGTAATTCTGGCATAAAAAAAATGGCATGTACTCAACAAAATATATGTATATATCTCACCTTTGATACAAATCACTCTAACTACTATAATACAAAGGGGGAGAATGAAAATTCTCTGATATAAATTAAACTTCTATATTTTCTTTGATACAATAATTAAGGGGGAGCTTAAAAGGAAACACCTTAGTTATATTGAGAATTCACATTCACTACTGGTATTCTAAGTCAAGTAATTTTTATTCCTTAACATTTTGTATAGTTCATTAATGCCATAATTTGTGATTATAAAAAGGGGTAGATTTTTGGACCCTTGGTGAAATAGTTGTTTTCATAATCACAAATCATGCCAATTTATAAAAGCTATTAATTCACATATTCTGTTTTAAGTAATATTTATAACTTAATAGATTATGCCACATTATATAATACATTTCAATAAGTCAATAAATTATGGATATTTACGTTTCAATATTTTTACAAATGTATATTTACACGTATTTATGAATTTCACTTAATTTGGTATTGTTCTGTATAAACCAGACACTTTGTAAGTTTTTAAGAGTCCTTGGTACCGGTAGTTCAAAGGAGTCACCAATGGATGAATCACTGATGAGGACTCACAAATCAAAGAACTCACCGATCGAAGGATTCATTGATCGAGGAAGTCACTGATCGAAGAAGACATTGATGCAGGACTCACCGATAGAACAAATGACACACAAATGGACAAGTCACTGATGATCGGTCACACCGATAGTTCAATCGACTCACCATTGGACGAATTTCTGATGAGATACACACTAATGAACGAGTAACTGATGAGCTACTTACCAATTAACGAGTCACTGATGGGATACTTTCCAATGGATGAGTCACTGATGGGCGATACACCGATAGTTATAAATGAGTCATTGATGACAACTCATCGATGCCCGGATAGACCGATATCACAAATGACTCACCAATTCCCAGAGTCACCAATACCAATGAAGAGGAATCACCGATACAGAGAGTCACCGATGCTAACAGACTGATGCTGACAGACTAATGCTGCCAGGCCAATGCCAATGACTCACTAATACTTATGACTCACCGATAGTCATGAAAAATGTTTTTAATTTATTAATTCAAATTTATATCTAATTGTCATATTTAGAAAAATTAACATTTCTGACATTATTTAATGTTATCTATAGGACATTCAATAGAAAGTACGAGGTACATGCATGTGGGTAGATCTTCGTGTCTACTGGACCTCGAAGTATAAAAGAATTACAAGCTAGATCATTCAAAGGTAGAATAGTACATGCATACACTATAGAACATGCCAGAACTCCTGAAACTCTCGAGCTTACTTATAAATTCCAAGAACCCAAAGGAAGACCATACGTGGAGATCAAAAAGGCAATATAAACCTATTGAGCTAATCAGAACATCTTACCAACAAAAGCTGAACATCTCATTCCTAGAAGCCATACCAAAGAGACTACGATACTCTGTTTTGGAGACAACTTCTAGAAGTGGACTTGAACATCAATTAAACTACATCATACGAGTCCAGATATTCACTGCATAACACATAGATATTTCTAAACCTTATTATACACCTTATCTCTATTGTGTTATTTTGTTTATATTTTTGAGTAGTGTGTGTATCTGTCTGTTACACATGCACTGAATCCTATTCATAAGTGGAGGATACTTGATATCCTCAAACTCGCTCTCTATTTATCCTTTTATATCCCACATAGAACAGTTTAATAGGTCAAGTGTGACATTTTTGTTGTTTTTCCCATGAATAACTATGGTAGAGGTCAAGTGAGACCTGGACAACCTTGTGTTTTATTGTGAACCCTGATCCAAGGTGTGGATGAAATTGTTTATTAATTTGAACTGTTTGGTGGTAGGTGATCACCAAGTGGAGAGGAATAAGTCTCAGCTTGAGGCTGAACCTATTGTTTTTATCCACTATGTTTTTACCTTTTAGTTTTTACTTAATTTTTATTACTTTTTTTATAAAACTAAATTGAACTTTGATAGTTAGTTTAGAAAGTGTTTATAATAGTTTTGAACCAGTAGATTAGTTTCAAAAGTTATATTAATCTCTAGATTAGTATAGCTTAGAACTAATAAATATTTTGAGAAATTAATTGAACATTCGGGACTTTTATAAATTCACTACAAACCGACTTAGATTATATTTTTAATTGGGGTAAATTTTCAAAGAACCAAATTTAACAGAAATTTTTATAGACACTCAATTCACCCCCATCTTGAGTAATCTACTCCAACCAACAGAACCATTATAACAATGGGTGAAATGGACAATGAGGTGAATATCCCAATAGGAAACCAAATGGGAAGAGAGTTGGAGTGAAAAATATCATGATAATACTTACTCAACATTATCAAGAAATGAATAATAATATGAACCATTTCAAACTCCCAAACATGATAAAGATGAAACAACTCACCATGGATTCATTCATGTGAAAATTCACTCCAAACGTTTGGGTTTCTCTAATCAACTAGTTTTTAAGAAATGGATAGCTATTTAGAATTTGGAAGGTGAAGTAGATAGATGGTGGGTGTTGATTATAAATATGAGGAAAAATAAAGAAGTTAATAGTATGAAATGGGAGGAGTTTAAGGAAATATTCTTCCCCAAACATTTTCCCGAACTACTCACAAAAAAATAGAGAGATTTTTTTTAAAAAGTAGTTTGAATACATTGGTACTTATAAATGAAACCTCATGAGACTCGCAAGGCACATCTAGAGTTATTCTATTAATGGTAAAATCAAGATTGATCATTTCTTCAATGGACTAAAATCGAATAATTTTATACTTTTATAAATTTCACTTTTATATACTATAATTTTATACTTTTATAAATTTGTAAAACTATATACTTATATAAATTATTTATAATTTTATAACATATTTTTACTTTTATATAGTTTTGTAAATTTATATACATTTATAAATTATGTATATTTATTTAAAATATATATTCTTTTATATAATATATTTAATTTTAAACTTATATATATGTCAATAATTTTATGTACCAATATAAATATATATACATTTTTAATTTATACTTTATACCTGTATACATTTTTTCAATTTATCAACAGTTTAATACTTTTATACTTTCATAAATTCAATGTCATTTTTGAATAAATTTTAAAAAATACAATAATTTCTTTTTTTATTTGTGAAACCATTATTATATTCAATATTCATATTTTCTATTATAAAAAGTGTTTTAAAATAATATATCTTTTATTATTTTTATATTTCCATGATTACATTCATTAAACATATTTCATCAGGTTTTTTATAATGTAAATGTGATTTTATACTTCATTTATACCCATACAAAAAGGGTTTTGATCATTAAAAATATGAAATAAATTATCAATCGATCACCAATCCTTCTTGATGATAGTTCTATCATTTAATCTTCTAATGAATCATTTATTCTACCTTAAAATATTTTCATTCCCATTTTAAAAAAGTTGATAAATTCTCAAGGGATTGTGCCTCAATACATCAACAAAAAGAACATAATTTGATCCAAAATTCTTCACTATAATTTTAGTGATTACTAAACCATTCAATTGATGTGAAAAATAGTTTTTAAAAGTGGAATATCCTTTATTATATTTATAAATTTCCTTTAATAAGTTTTTATTTTTGATCATGTGGGATGATAAACCATTTTTCAATCTTTCCATTTTCTTTCAAGAACTTCCTGAGATACATCTTCAATTGAACATATTTTGTGTATTTATTTTGTTAAATATTAATATTATTGAATCAAATGGGGTGGATATGAATAGATAATGGATGGATGCCAATCATATGACAAACGAGTATGAAGATGGGGTGAAAGAGTTCATCAAGTTTGAAAAAGATCATTCATATGAACCTTCTCAAATCCTTTTTCTGTGTTTACGCTGTTGTTATTCTAGACTAATTTGTCCATAGGATTTGGAAGAACACTTGATCTATCATTGAATTGATCAAAGTTATAAATGTTGGAATAAATATGGGAAAATATATCTAGTGTGAGAGATAATACTGCGTTTTATAGATCATATGATATAATTACAAGTATGGAAAATGAAGAAGACCGTATCGAAGATGTGATTACAGGTGTGAATGATAATGAAGTTCGTATTAAGGAAATGAAAATGACAGTTTAAGATGAACTCCTGATTGTATAAAATTGTTTGAGAGTTTAAAGAGTTGTGAAAAGACACCATTGTATGTTGGTTGCACTAAATATAAAGCATTTTCATCTATACTAAAGCTGTATAATTTAAAAGGAAGCAATAGATGAATAGATGCCAATTTTACTAAAATACTTTCTCTCTTGAATGATATGATCCCAGAAGATAATAAGCTCCCTAGCCGAACATATGATGTTAAAATAGTGTTACATTCGATGGGTATGATCTCTGAAAGAATACATGCATGTCCAAATGACTATATAATATTTCTCAAGGACCACAAATCACTTAAAGAATGCCCAAAGTGTGGAGTTTCTCGATATAATAAAGATTAATTGAGTCCTACAAAAGTTATATGGTATTTTCTAATCATTTCAAGGCTTAGGAGCCTATATGGAAGTGAGGATACTGCAAGGCAATTGACGAGACACATAAATACAAGAAATAAATATGGGAAACTTCATCACCTGGAAGACTCTTCTTAGTGGAAGAGAATTGGTCATGATTATCTTGAATTTGGAAATGAGATGAGAAACCTTTGTCTTGTGTTATCTACAGATGGAGTGAATCATTTTGGTTTTCAAAGCAGCACTCACAGTACATGGATGGTTATATTAGTAAATTATAACTTTCTACCATGGTTATATATGAAACAAAAATATATTATGTTATCTATGCTTATATCAGGACCAAAACAACTAGGTAATGATATTAATGTTTATTTGGATCCATTGATCAAATATTTGAAATTATTTTGGGATCCAGGTGTAATGTTGTATGATGGTTACAGAAATGAAGATTTCACATTGAGAGCCATTTTGTACGGGATGATAAATGACTTTTCTACTTATGGAAATTTTTCAGGATATAACATTAAAGGAACTCAAGGGTGTCCCATTTAAGAACAAGGTACACATTCAATTAGGATCAAACATTCATTGAAGATTGTGTTTCTAGGAAATCATGGATTTCTACCCCGAAAACATAAGTACCGATCTTGGAGGACATCATTCGATGGAAGTTTAGAAGAATATAGAAAACCATCTCCACAAATAGGTGATCAACTATTTGAGAAATTAAAATATGTGGAAACTACTTTCGGTGAAACTTTTTCAAAAAAACTTATGAAAACAGGTTAGAAAAAGAGATCAATTTTTTTAAAATTACCATACTAAAATTCTCTGTATGTCACACATTTTCTTGATGTTATACATCTTGAATAAAATGTATATAATATTGTCATTGGAATGTTACTAAATTCACATGAAAAAAAATAATGTAATTAAGGCTTGGTTGGACATGATTTACATGGTAATAGTGAAAGGTGAAAAACAAACTTTTCTTCTTCTAGATACTTAAACCTTTTCCAGGTAGGAGAGATATCAATTTTTCAACTTCTTGAATGATATAAAGTTCCATAGGGTTTTTCATTAAATATCAAGAATATCATGTCAATGATTGATTTAAAGTTAAAGGGTCTGAAATCACATGACTATTATATTTTGATGAAATATCTAATACCTATAGATTTATGTTACATTTTTCCCAAGAATTTCCGTCATATATTAACCAATCTCTATTTTATTTTTCAAAGCTATATACAACAAAGTTATAGAATTGGAAAAATTTCCAACTATGGAAAAGGAAATTGCCACCATATTATGTGAATTAGAGACATTCTTCCTACCAACATTATTTGATATGATGGTTCGCATGATGGTTCACTTGGTGAGAGAGATTCAACTATGTGGTCCTATACATTATAGATGGATGTACCCCATTGAATGGTATATGAAGATTTTGAAAGGGTATGTCAAAAATTGAAGTTGAATATAGGGTTGTATTGTAGAGTGATATATTATTGAGGAAGCTATTGAATTATGTACTAATTACCTATTCGGTGTGGAAAGTATTGATCTATCAAAATCTCATAACATTAGGTGGCTTGTGGGTGAAGAAATTTCTGGAAGAGATGTTGTCACAATCAATATTACAGATCGGGAGTATAACCGCCTTTACTTTTTTCATAATAGTTTAGAGGTTTCCCCATATGTTGAAACCCACAGAGAAATTCTTAGGTATTTGAATCCATGAAGGGATGACAACTAGATATAAAATACACATAATCAATAGTTCATAGGATGATTTTGAGACCATATTTTTAAGGAGTCACATGCAAATACAGATTCAATTTTATAATAACTTCGATGGTTAGCTAGAGGAACAAGTGTGTATGTATTATCTTACAGTTTTTATATAATTAATGGATATATGTTCTATATAAATGAACATAATGAAGGCATTACCATGAAAAATAGTGGAGTTACACTTGTGGATGAAGCGATGCATGTTTCTAGTAGTAAGGAAATAAATCCAATTTATGTGAATATTTTATACTTTGGCATCATCAAAAAAATATGGGATTTGGATTATAAAACATTATAAGTGCCTATTTTTAAATGAAAGTAGGTTGATAACAAGAGCTCTATTAAAATAGATGAATAGGGATTCATGAAAGTGGATTTTATTAGGGAAGGGTACAAAGGCGAGCTGTTTACAATGACATCATAAGCAGTACAAGTATTTTATGTTCCAGATCCTACAAACCAAAAGTAGTCAATTGTTTTTTATCAACCAAAACCACTGATGTGTCAGATAAAAATTCAACCGAGGATGAACCTTTCATTAGGATGTCGCATTAATTTCCCAATGGTCCTAATGTTGACAACATTTTGTACATCACATGAGACCACAATAAAGATATTTAGATACTCGATAGAGGGGTAAAATCCCTTCAAACCTTAAAAAAAGAGATTTCAACTGACATGAGACCACTTTGATTGTGAATTTTTTATTTATGAAATAGAAACTGAGTGATGAAAATAAGGAATGAGGAACAAAACCAACATACCTCTATTGTAAAGCAAGGATGGGGTATGTTTCTCTTGAAAAAAATTGGTACATATTTTAAATCCACCATAATAATTTTATGTGACATGAAAAAAAACATAATGATGTTCCTCTATTTATATGTATACTGATTCATCCAAAGACAATTCCACTTCCATCTCACGTCATGTGCTATGGAAGGAGGCATGTGTAAATAAATATGAGATACTAATAGATGAAAACACATAAAAAGTGTGGGAAACATGTGTAAGTATGACATAATATTTTTTTCTTTAAATCACTATTACATAACAATGATTACTTATTTTCATATATTTTCTATCCGACTTAGACACAAGAATCATCAACACCTGTACTAGATGAAAACTTACTATCTATGACCTTGAAGTGGATAGAATAGTATGGCTGTGTCATAGGTGTGGGTTTTGGGGTGACACCGTGAACATATTTTGATAAAAAAATAATAGGAGGATAAAGATAAAGAAATGGAAGAGATAAAATAAATATTAGCTTCCCTTGAAGAAAATTTTTATTGGAAGACTAACTTTCTAGAAAATTTTATAGGTAGAAGAAAAGAGAAGAAAAAAAATCAAGAACCATTGCATAAAGATTCATCCCCCACCCCCACCATCTTTGAGGTGAACCATTCCCCTCAAAGAGATGTCTTAGATGTGGTAATCAATATTCTAATAAATGTTTTTGTGAAATGTGAATTATATAGAAACTGATACCTTTCTTGTACTGATATTATACAGGGTTAAAATGAATATGATTTATATCTATAAACACCCACTCATATTGTCACGACCCGACTCATACCAGGGCTCGATCCGCAACTACCCCAAGCCCGCCACCATAGGCTAGGGGCTAGCGACTAGCGCCGAAGGCATAACAAACTAGGATAGGCCTTTACCTAAGAAACTGTACACACACACGTAGCTAAATCAATGAAAAAGTGCAGAGAAAATAAAGCAAGACACAACACTGCTACAAAAGGGAAAACAACATAAATGCATCGACCTCTAACAAGTACAAGTAAAGTGATGAAAAGTAGACTAAACAGTAAAAGGGTAAAAACACGCGCCCAACTAGAAAGGTGCCACAACACAACAATAGGTAAAAAGAAAGTAAACCACTAGTGAGTCTCACACCTGAATGTCCTACTACGGCCAATGAACGTAGCCCAAGCTCTTGTGTCCTCTACGCTCCTCTGTAGTCTCGATCGACCTATCTGTCATCTGCAAGGGCACACCAAGTGCGGGAAAAGCCCAAGAAGGGGTGAGTATAAAGATACTTAGTAGGATTCCCCGAAAGCTTGAGGGAGCAAAAAAGGAGGTACTAAAATAGTGAGCAATAGACAGAACAAAGAACAGTGTAAGATTATAATAGTGAGAGTACAGCTCAACCCAACAAAAGAAAGGAAGTGGACTTGTCCAATCCAAGAGGAGATAGACACGGAAAGCACGTGGCATACCCTGTGCATCTTCGCCCCTCCTAGAAGGAGAGTAACTGAACCCAAAGAGTGGGAAGAAAAGTAGGGTGTATATATATGCTCAACTAGAAACCCGAACGAGTGTGTAAGGGGATATCTATCTCCAAGCTCAGCCCAAGAAGAGTCACTAACAGTTCCAAGGATATCCATCACTGGTGCCCAACAATCCCGTACGTCAAGTGGCCTCATCGCTAAACCGTACAACCAAGGGTCCCTCTCTGGTAATCACGGAGAAAAGTCACTGACTAGCCTCATAAAAAAGGGATGAGTCTGAAATAATTCGTCGAGTAACCCATTTTCCAGCCCAACTGGAGGGTAAACCCCAAGAGATCATCAGGTAACCCACTGCCCAGCCTCGCTGGAGGGTAAACCCTAATAGGTCATCGGGTAACCCACTGCCCAACCCTACTGAAGGGTAAAATCTAAGGTCAATGGGTAACACACTTCCCAGCCTCACTGGAGGTTAAACCCTAAGGTCAACGGGTAACCCACTACCTAGCCTCGCTGGAGGGTAAACCCTAAGGTCAACGGGTAACCCACTGCCCAGCCTCGCTGGTGGGTAAACCCTAAGGTCAACAGGTATCCCACTGCCCAGCCTCACTGGAGGGTAAACCCTGATACACCGGTGGGTAACCCACTACCCATACCCACTGGAGAGTAAACCTGGAACTGGTCCGATATCTCCGCACCACCCGTGCCATCACTGGGCGTCACTAGCATCGCTACCGTGCATTAGTTCAGAGTGTATCAAAGGAACCTCCGACCAACACCCTTTCATGTTTCTACATTTAATGAGATATAAAAAGAGGCTCTGCTCGCCCGAACATATTACACCGTTGTAATCCTTGCAGAAAATCACACGAGATAGACTACTTAATTGCTAGAAACTGACTCCCGATGAAAAAGTTATTCAACACCGCTTTATGATCATACGGTGTATCATGGGGCCCACACCTCGGTCCCAAAAAATTTCAGGCGAACTGCGCCATCATGATGCTCTTAGAAAAACACGCCAAAATGACTACTCATATGCCCCAAATGGGCGTCTGATGAAAAAAGTCACAGTACGCTGCACACAGCTTAAAAGACAACTCATGGGGCCCACACCTCAACTCTGGATTCAACGCCTAAAACCACCCAGGTCAACTTCATCTCGATGTCAGGGTCATAATGCCACTGACGGCACCTAAAACAGACTTCAGATGCAGAAGCTGCAACTCCCCGCGTTATACAAATGGGGCCCTGTGGGTCCCACACCTCGACCCCAAAACACGTCACGCAGATCATACCATTGTGTTCCTTGCAAATAACCACGTGGCGTAGGCTATTCATTTACCCCGAACAAACTTATGAAGCATAAGTCATAAAAATGCAGCATACGTCCGAAAGCCACCTCGTGGGGTCCACGCCTTGGGGCCAAATTTAGGCGGGAGGATTGCGTCGTCGTAATCCCCTCGGAAGAACACTCAGAAACGAGTACTCAAACACCTCAAATGAGTGTCGGGTGAAAAGTGGCATTTCACCGTAAAACGTGTGAACTCGGCCCTATGGGGCCCACACCTTGTCTCCAACCAGAACGCTTCGAAAAGCGTCTCGAAAAGTTTGCACGAGGACTGGGGTCATGCTGCCGCTGACGGCGCGTCAATCGGACATCCCAAACAGAAGTTAGGTCCGACACAAGATTAATTAATTAAATAAATAAATAATTAATTATTCTCATTAAGCGTTTCGTGCCATCGAGCAATGAAACCAAACATCAAGGGTTCCGAACCAACTTTGGAGGGACTGTCTCGACTCCAGGTCCACAACGCCTCTGACGGTGCGTCAAACGGACGTCCGGCTCGTGAACCACGTCTGTCGCAACTTTAACAATAATTTAATATTATTAAATTAAAGTATTTTTGGTTACCTGCCTTCATGAGTAGAACCCAAAATCCCGGAAGCCCACTTCAAATAGTCCTCCTCGCCGACACAAACCTGCACCCACAGACAGCGCATCAAACGGACGCACCGTTTAGAAGTTACGACCCCCCGAACGTAAGGGGGCCCAACCGTGCCGGTTCACCCCGGTCGGCCCAGTCAGAACTGCTGGCCCGCGGCCCAGCCGCGGGTCTGGCCCATAGGCCGTGGCCCGCTCCAGCAACACCGAACCCCCCTCAGGTCCGATTCTTCAAGCAGACCGGCCTTTTTTCTGGTCTTCATTGCCCACCAGGACCCGCGAAGCGTGGGTCCTTGTCCACGACTCACCCTGAGGAGCTGACCTCGGGGTCTTCCTTCAACCGCGATGGAACAGCGCCGGCGCCCTCGGCTCCTGCAGCACGCCGCCACACCACCTCTTGCCTACACCGCGACGTGCCCCCCCTGGATCCCTTGCCCCGCCACCGGCACAGCCGGCTCCGCCCGACCTACTCGGCTCCTCCACCGGACTCCTCCGGCCGCACCCCGTCCGCGCCGACCACACCCGACACTGCCACACTGGACCGGCCCCTCCGAGCTCCGCCTCGCCCTACTCGGATCCTCCGCTGGATGCCGCCACACCGCACCGACCTCAACCAAGCCCGCTGCTTCGGCCACACCTGCTGCCTGACGCCTGAACCCCACTACGCCGCCCCGACCTCCGGCCACCGCCCTTGCCGGAGCCGGGGCTTTCGACGGCTGCTGCCACTGCTCTGGTGTCCCGATTCCAAATCTGAAGGAGGATTCAGAATCCTTGGGGCGAGGTCTTCGCAGTGCCTGCCCCCGATTGTCGATCCAATAAGATTTGGTGCGTCTGAAAATTGGGACGAAGAATGCTCAAGAACGAGAATTAAAAATGGGGCTCGGGTGTTGGTCGTGTTCGTTCAGACATTGCACAATTCCAAAATTATAGAATTTAAATGAAGAAATTGTTAAAAACTCAAGAATTGATGAAGGTGCGAAAATTAATTAGAAATCCTACCTCGATCCGGCCGTTCCTCATTGGCGATGCATTCGCTGTGATCCCACTTCGATCTGCTGGAGTTCGTTCCTCAATCTGGCGAAGAACAGTGAAGAACGGCTAGAGAGATAAAGAGAGAGAGAGCTTGGGTGCTAGAGAGAGAGAGATTGAATAAGAGTTTTTCCTTAACCCTAAACACTTAAATTCTATTTATAGGGATCCCACTCAGCGCAAAATTTGAATTCACCGCGCCCTCTCATTTTACATCGCACTTAGGAAAAACGCCCCATTTAGAACTCAACGAAAGTCTTGGATTTCCATTCTGAGGCTTCGTTCAAAAGTTATTCGAAAATAATTCCAGTGATATAAATCACTAAGTCATTAATTTAAAATGAGGATTTTCCCCTGGGTGACATCTCTCACAACAGGCCCGCGCCCGTAACTTTTACACCCCGCCTAGGGTAAACAACATGTTCCGGACGCAACTGTGCCCTCATATTTTTGATCTGAGCTACCATTTAGGAGAAAATACAACCCCGACACATGCATAGTATAAAGCACTTAATATTTTTATAAAATTAATTCCGGGAACACCGGGCCTCGGAATCGCACGCCCTCTTCACTCCTAGCTCTGGAATTATATGTAGAAATATTCCAAAGTCTTACAGGGCAAAAACTGGGTCTCTACATCATTCCCTCCTTCAAGATTTTTGTCCCTGAAAAGAAAAACTAGGAAAAACAACTCGGGATATAGAGCTCACACCTAGCTCTCCCACTCCCAAGAAAACTTGTACAACACCATGCTGGTACAATAGGAAAACCAAGGGATGGTTCATACCCATAAGGTATGCTACTTTCAATGAAATGCATATGAATACACACGCACCTCATCAACTGCGACATGTTGAAGACACTGTGCATCCACTCCTACTACTGGGAGGATAGGGAAAGATGGTAGGCAACCTCTCAATCACTTGCACGATTCCTAAACAACCTAAAGAAACTCGGGGGAATTCCCCGGATGAACCTCTACTTTCCACATTGAGACTGAAATCACGGTTTATTCCTGGAACAAGATCTCGTGATTCCCTCCTTCAGAATACCCATCGGGTGCGTCGCCCATGGATATCTAATCACGCAGTACCTTGCTATCGACATCCCCCACCTGCGACTCTCTCACAAGATCAAGGAGCGAAGGAGTCAACACCATCAGCTGCAAGAAAGTTGTACCCTCCTGCTCCACCAAGGTTTGCCGTAGGGAAGCTAACTACTATGAAACTTCCCGCGCCTGATGAGTCTAGGAATTTCTACTAAGGGAACCTGCTACAACACATCCATTTTCCAGGAACATAGTCTATCTCGACATCATAGTTCTGTAGAAATTTCAACCAACACCGTCGTCTCAGGTTCAAGTCTCTCTGGGTGAGGGCGCACCTAAGAATCTGGTGGTCTGAGCAAACCACAAAGCGCTCTCCCAGAAGATAGCGTCTCCACGTTCCCAGGGAAAAAACTGCCAATCCCAGCACTACATAGTGAATCGCATAATTTTGTTTATGGGGTGTCCATCACCTCGACCTGTACTTGATAACGATATCAAGATTGAAATTGAGCACACAAGGTACCAACGAATAGGGAATGCAAGCAAACTCATCCAACCGCTAGAGGTAGACACAGAAAGCACGTGGAATACCCCATGTGTCTTTTCCCCTCTTGGAAGGAGAGTAATCCCCAAAACAGGCACTCTGCCAAACCCACTAGTGGCACCTCAAATAAAGGGAGGTCAAGCAGAAAAGCCCCACTGGAAAACCCAGAACCTGCTCTGATGCTCCACCAAACAACCCCGCCATGAATGCACATGTTAGAGGGACTCATCCACCACACCTCAATACTATCTTCTTTGGGTGGTACTGACTCTCCCTCATGGTTTTGATTGCATCACAAAAATGTGTCTCGGTGGGGGAAGCACCCCTCTTTCCTGTGCATTCAAAGCTACGTCGGACAACACCAACACAGGGTTACACCAACGCCCTGCATCACCCTCGATAACCCCTCAAACAAAGAGTTAGACAAAAAGAGTACCTCACACATTGTATAACAAGTTCTACTAAGAAAAGTAGAAAAAGAAATAGAGCTTACCTCTTATCATCTCATGTGATGCAAGATTGTAGACATCCATAGCACACAGCCACCCACGGCCCCATCCGTCAGCTCCCTAAGCCTAACATGGGCCACCTAGTGGTGGTGGAAGGAACTCAAAACATCGTCCGCCAACCACAGTTCTTCTTTCTTTTTTTCCAACACCGCCTCCCTGGGGACCACCCTGTCCTCACCTGGGAGTTCTATGATCACGACACTACCTTTGTTATGGCTGTGAATCTATCAACTATCTAGAAAACTCAGCACATTTGGTCGAGTAGTCTCACGCCACATGACCTCACACATCACAAACATAGCACTAGTCCTCCCTGGGCTGTCTCGGTGCTCTATGTTATCCCCAACCATGTGCCTGAGTCTCATCAAGGGGAGACCTCCGGTGCTGAGGCCCTGCCAATCGACGTCCCTCTTCCAGGAATTTCTCTATCACCAGTACTTGCTCCAGCACCCTGAGATGGGTGAGGATGCACAAGGTAAATACGCTGGCACGAATATCCTCTAGACATATCTCGTTCAAACTTCTGTTCTTGGAAGTTTCCATCATAGACCACGTCCAAAGAGTACCAAGTAATGTCTGTGAACCCAGTCGCATACTCATCCACTGCCATTACTGCCCACTGAAACTCCAGCAGCTCCTAAAACCGTATAAAGCATAAGTAGTAGGGGTAGTACTCCTCATGAAACAGCTACTAGAAGTCATCCCATGAGAGTACCAACTCATCATGCATCTGAATAACCCTAGCTCTACTACGCCAAACTGCTTGGTGGAAAAAGACTGGCTGTCAAAGCCACCATCTAACATGTCAGTGTCTGAACAAGCCTGAAGAGGAGAACCACTGAATCTAGCTAAACCTTCACTTTCTGAGGGTATGGATCACCGTGGAACATCAACAGTCTCTGATGCTGGAACTCACGTAGCGTGCCAAGCCTGTGCTCATCATCGGCCTTCACTGCCGGTACTATCTTCTTCTCCACAGGTGGAGGTGTTGCTGCCTATCCTCCTGGAGAAAGGGTAACCGTATGATGGATCTTGAACTGAGGCCTCGTCGCTCACGGAGTCGTCGCCATGAACCAGAGCTAGTATCCTGGCTGGCTATCATCGTAGAGACATCCTGAATCAGATCAAGGAGTACCGTAGTCAAATGAGCATATATATATATCAACAATGATGGGGAGTTGACTCAAGAAGGACATTCAGAGACTCAATACTATATGATGCATGAATCAAATTCCATACAACAAGTGTCTCAATGTGCCTAGTCGACAAGCGGGTTATCAGGGTCCTGGTGAATGGATACGTCAGCCGCCACACCATTACTGGACTCCCTGTCCTAAGAGCCGCTCTCAAGACACATTGACACTATTTCCCCAAAACTCAACCAATTCCATTTTAGGGACGCCTGAACAATGCCCCAAGGAACGAACCACCTATGATACCACTTTTTCATGACCCGACCCATACCGATGCTTGAGCCAAAACTACCACAAGCCCGCCTTTATAGGCCAGGGATGGCGACTAGCACCGAAGGCACAACAAACTAGGGGAGGCCTTTGCCTAAGAAAATGTACACACACACGCAACTAACTTAATGCAAAAGTGAAGAGAAAAGAAAGCAAGATACAAAAATGCTACAAAAGGGAAACCAACATACATGCATCGACCTATAACCAGTACAAGTAAAGTGCTAAAAAGTAGACTGAACAGTAAAAGGGGAAAAACATGCGCCCAACCAGAAAGGTGCCACAACCTGGAAACAGGTAAAACGAAAGTAAACCACTGTTGAGTCTCTCACATGAAAGTCCTACTATGGCCACTAAACGCAGCCCAAGATCCTATGTCCTCTACGCTCCTTCGTAGTCTCAACTGACCTGTCTTTTGTCTGCAAGGGCACACCAAGTGTGGGAAAAGCCCAAGAAGGGGTGAGTATAAAGATAAATAGTAGGATGCCCTAAAAGATCGAGGGAGAAAAAAAGGAGGTACTAAAATAGTGAGCAGTGGATAGAAAAAAGAATAGTCTAAGAGTACAATAGTGAGAGTATAGCTCAACCCAACAAAAGAAAGAAAGTGGACTCATCCAATCCAAGAGGAGCTAGACAGGGAAATCATGTGGCATACCCCGTGCATCTTCACCCCTCCTAGAAGGAGAGTAACTGAACCCAAAGAGTGGGAAAAAACGTAGGGTGTATATATATTCTCAACAAGAAACCCGAACGAGTGTGTAAGGGGATCTCTATCTCCAAGATCAGCCTAAGAAGAGTTGCCAACAGTTTAAAGGATATCCATCACTGATGCCCAATAATCCTGTATGTCAAGTGGCCTTATCGCTAAATCGTACAACCAAGGGTCACACTCCGTTAATCATGGAGAAAAGTCACTGACTAGGCTCATAAAAAAGGGCTGATTCTGAAAGAAGTCATCAGGTAACCCACTACCCAGCCCAGCTGGAGGGTAAACCCCAAGAGGACATTGGGTAACCCACTGCCCAGCCCTGCTGGAGGGTAAACCCTAAGAGGTCATTGGGTAACCCACTACCCAGCTCCGCTGGAGGGTAAACCCTAAGGTCAAGGGGTAACCCACTGCCCTGCCTATCTGGAGGGTAAACCCTAAGGTCAAAGGGTAACCCACTGCCTAGCCTCGCTGGAGGGTAAACCCTAAGGTCAACGGGTAACCCACTGCCCAGCCTCACTGGAGGGTAAACCCTAAGGTCAACGGGTATCCCACTGCCCAGCCTCGCTGGAGGGTAAACCCTGATACACCGGTGGGTAACCCACTACCCAGCCCCGTTGGAGGGTAAACCCGGAACTGGTATGATATCTCCACACCACCTGTGCCATCACTGGGCGTCACTAGCATCACTACAGTGCGTTGGTTCGGAGTGCATTAAAGGAACCTCCGACCAACTCCCTTCCATGTTTCCACATTTAATGAGATATCGAAAGAGGCTCCACTCGCCCAAATAGATTACACCATTGTAATACTCATAGAAAAACACGCGAGATAGACTACTTAATCGCTGGAAACAGACTCCCAACAAAAAAGTTATTCAACACCGCCTTATGCTCGTGCGGTGTCTTGTGGGGACCGCATCTCGGTCTCGAAAAATATTGGGTGAACTGCGCCATTGTGATTCTCTCGAAAAAACACACCAAAACGACTACTCATACGCCCCAAATGGATGTCTGAGGAAAAAAATCACAGTACGCTGCACACAGCTTAAAAGACGGCCCGTGGGGCTCACGCCTCAACTCCAACTTCGACGCCTGAATCCACCCAGGTCAACTTCATCTAGATGTCAGGGTCACAATGCCGCTGACGATACCTAAAACAAACTTTGGATGCAGAAGCTGCAACTCCCCACATTATACAAATGGGGCCCTGTGGGCCCCACACCTCGACCCCGAAACACATCATGCAGATCGTACCATTACGTTCCTTGCAGATAACTATGTGGCATAAGATATTCATTTTCCCTAAATGAACTTATGAAGCATAAGTCGTAAAAATGCAGCATACGTCCGAAAACCACCTCATGGGGCCCACACCTCGGTCCCGAATTTAGGCGGGCGGATTGCGTCATCGCAATCCCCTCAGAAGAAAACTCAGAAATGAGAACTCAAACACACCAAACAGGTGTCGGGTGAAAAAGTGGCGTTTCACCGTAAAACATGTGAACTCGGCCCTATGGGGACCACACCTTGTCTCCAACCCGAACGCTTTAGAAAGCATATAAAAAATTCCACACAAGGACTGGGGTCATGCTACCGCTGATGACACGTCAATCGAACATCCCAAGCAGGAGTTAGGTCCGACGCAAGATTAATTAATTAATTAATTAATTAATTATTCGCATTAATCATTTCCTGGCATCAAGCAAAGAAACCAAACCGCAAGGGTTCCGAACCAACTTTGGAGGGACTGTCTCAATTCTAGGGCCACAACTTCTCTGACGGCGCGTCAAACGGACATCTGGCTTGCAAACCACATCCGTCGCAACTTTAACAATAATTTGATATTATTAAATTAAAGCGTTCTGGGTTACCCGCCTTCCGGAGAAGAACCCAAAATCCCGAAAACCCACTTCAAATAGTCCGCCTTTCCTACATGAACCCGCATCCATAGACGGCTTGTCAAATAGACGTACCGTTTAGAAGTTACGGCCCCCCGAATGCAAGGGGGCCCAACCGGGCCAGTTCACCCCGGCTGGCCCAGTCCGAACCGCCGGCCCGTGGCCCAGCCGTGGGTCCGGACCGACTCGCCGCGACCCGCTCCAGCAACACCATACCCCCCTCGGGTCCGGTTCTTCAAGAAGATTAACCTTTTGGCCGGTCTTAGTCGCCCAGCAGGACCCGCGAAGCGTGGGTCCTTGTCCACGACGCACCCTGAGGCGTTGACCTCAGGGTCTTCCTCTGATCGCGACGGGACGACGTTGGTGCCCTCGGATCCTGTAGAGCTCCTCCATGCCAACTCTCACCTACACCCCCCCCGGGGCTCCCCTGCTTCGCCGCCGGCACAGCCAGCTCCGCCCGGCCTGCTCGGCTCCTCCACCGGACTCCTCTGGACACACCCCGTCTGTGCCGGCCACACCCGACACCGCCGCACCGGACCAGCCCCTCCGAGCTCCGCCTTTCCCTACTCGGATCCTCCGCCAGACCCCGCCACACCACACTAGCCGTAACCAATCCCGCTGCTCCGGCCGCACCTGTTGCTTGACGCCTGAACCCCGCTGCGCTGCCCCGACCTCCGGCCACCGCCCTTGCCGGATCCGAGGATTCCGATGGCTGCCGCCACCGCTCTGGTGTCCCGATTCCAAATCTGAAGAAGGATTCAGAATCCTCGGGGTGAGGCCTTCGCAGCGCCTGCCCCTTCCTCAATCCGATAAGATTTGGCGAGTCTGAAAATTGGGACGAAGAACTCCCAAGAACAAGAATTAAAAATGGGGCTCGGGCGTTGTCTGTGTCCATTCGACCATCGCCCAATTCCAAAATTATTGAATTTGAATGATGAAATTGGCAAAAACTCAAGAATTGATGAAGGTGTGAAAATTAATCAGAAATCCTACCTTGATTCGGCCGTTCCTCATTGGCGACGCGTTCGCTGCGATCCCACTTCAATCCACCGGAGTTCTTTCCTCAATCCGGCAAAGAACAAAGAAGAACTAATAGAGAGATAAATAGAGAGAGAGAGATTGGGTGTTAGAGATAGAGAGAGTGAATTAGAGTTTTTTTATTAACCCTTTACTTAAATTCTATTTATAGGGATCCCACTCAGCGTAGAATCCGAATTCACCGCGCCCTTTCATTTTACATCGCTCATAGGAAAAACGCCCCATTTCAAACTCAACAGAAGTCTCGGATTTCCATTCTGAGGCTTTGTTCAAAAGTTATTCGAAAGGAACACCGGTGATAAAAATCACTAAGTCATTAATTTAAAATGACAATTTTCCCCTGGGTGACATATCTCACAGCAGGCCCGCACCCACAACTTTTACACCCCCTAGGGTAAACGACATGCTCTGGACGTAACCGTACCCTCAGATTTCCGATCTGAGCTACCCTTTAGGAGAAAACACAACCCCTCCATGTGTATAGTATAAAACACTTAATATTTTTATAAATTTAATTCCGGGAACACTGGGCCTCGGATTCGCATGCCGTCTTCACGCCTAGCTATGGAATTATATGTATAAATATTAAAAAGTATTACAGGGAAAAAATAAGGTCTCTACACATATCCTTTTTGTGAGCATTACTGTGTTTAGTATCTAAAAAAACACTCTACACAATAGACCACTTCCAAAAGGTCATGTGAGAGTGGGGATTACCATAGATCATGAGCTAAGAACCGAGCTACCTATTCCACTTGATGATACATATATTTATATGGACAACCTAGTTGTTGGAACATTCTTATCATGGCAATTAGATTTTTTTAAAAAACATGTCGATAAGGAGGTATTCATTTCCAATTTATTTTTCATACTAAACCTTTAACAATTAATGAAAAAAGGTATGGACCAATGAATGTTATTAAAAATGGAAAAAGGGAAGGGGTGAAATTAAAGGTTGAATAAAAACCATATAATGGATCAACCAACTGATTGAAAATAACTTCAGAAATCACATTTATCCTATCTTTTCAATATCCACATTTACTAACATTGAAGGTACATGAAGATACAAAGTTACGAAGTGGTAGTAATCACATAATTTATTTTGAAGAAAATATCTATGGGGAGGAAATTATAGACTACATTTTTCTTGATAATGTAAATGAAATCCTCAACTATTAATGTCAAGGATGATTAGTTGTAAATGTATACATGAGGTATGTTTTCATTATTTTTTTCCAAAAACTGATATACTATGTTAATTATGACTAAATATATTTCAAAATTTTTTAGGTGTATATATCAATACCAATTGAAGGGATTACCCTATGAACATAAATTTGGACTCATTATTTCTCACATAACTTCTACAAAACAAACAGAAATAGAATAAAAAAACGAATGAAATAGTGGGAAAACTGGCCAAATCGTTTGAAAAAAACTTACAGATGACAAACTCTTCTTAACACCAATAATGTAGGGTTAAAACTCTACGATTTAATCATACAAAATGTATTTTAATTTTTTCATTACTTATTATTTTTTTTTTGTTTTTTGGTAACATTGGATGCTCATTGCGGTCAATTTGGATACACCAAGGATTTATTTCCTGGATTTACTACATGGACACCCAGAAAACCGACCACACATGATGACATTTTTCAATTTGTAATACACTACATCAAATGTTTTAGAACTAAAATTAAAGTTAGATATTTTATATTATGTTTTAATGAGAATTCTATTATGATAGGGTAGTGTATAAATATCATGAAAATTGTGGCATGAGGATAGCCCATGCACATAAGGAGCTTGACAAGTTCTAAAAGTGGAAAAGTATCAGGGTATATATAATAAGATTTCACTATCCAAACAAATATAAAAACACATTACTTATTTTTATCAATGTTTCTATAGTGTCTGAAACAAAAAATGGAAAATATTGTGGTTATTATGTTTATAAATTTATGAGAGATATCATATTCCACCAACAAATTAGCATCCTTAAAGAGATATTTTCGAAGATAATTATTATTTAATTTAAAATATTTATTAATAATTTGTATATTTATATTTTTTTATTAATACTATGACTATAAAAAATTATCATATTCACCAAATGACATAGATTTGTTTATAAATGAATGGAAAGTATACATAATGGTAGTATGTACACATATATCATGAATATGTGACTTTTTAATTCTTATTTAGTTGTTTTTTTTATTATTTTATCTATATTTTTTAGTTATTTTCCTCAGTATTTCTATTTGATACATATTTTGTTAATTTTCAAAAATATTATAAATAAATTACCTCGTAAGAGATTGGACTTTGAGGATGAAATTGAAATAATGTCAATAAAGAAATGGGTTAAGAATTTATACAACCATCATGAAAAGGTAAATTCCTACTACCTTTAAAAAAAATAAAGAGATATTAATGAGAAGGTTAAAGTGTTTTTTAATATACTATGTTTTTCCTCATAATATTATCCATTATCTACTATATTAACATAATATAAATTAAATATTTGACTACTCATGTAGACAATGTCTTCTACACATGATGATATTACCAATCCCACGTAAGAACAAACTATAATAAAGGAAAACCTTTGGGAAGATGTAAAGGTAGTGTTGCAATATAACTTCTTTATTTTACTGAAAATTTGTAAAATGAAACATTAATTTAATTTTTGTTATTTCTCACAGAGTTTGTTTATTTTATAAGATTTATGTCCATATTTCATTCCTTTATGCACCAAAACTTACACAAAATTCTTCTCCCTAAAAAACTTTTCACCCCTATAGTGTTGGCATTTATCACTCTCCTTCAAGTTCCCTCCACTACCTTTGAAGGAAGAGAAATGATGCCACCTCTTCTCAATCATAGTGGTAATCTTGATGTTTTTACAGTAAAATCATTATCCATAGAAGTAATGGATTATTTAATATTTATGTTTAATTTATTTATTTTTAGTGTTACTCATGTAATAATTTTTTTCTTATACAGGTGGATTCTTTTGTTTGAATTGTGGTGGTTTGTTTGAACTACCAACACTATATATTGATTTGATGTTCTTTTCTAAAAAACATTTCTAATTTTTGAAAACCAAAAGAGTAGAGGAAGGTTTTTTGGCTAATAATATAGAATCAATATGTAGTGTTGGTAGTTTTACAAGGAAAATAAATGGGAGGTGTGACCAATATGACTCTAGGTGCATCCTTTTATTTAAAATTGATATTAATTTTAGTAAAAAAGACAATTGACATAATGAAAATTGATAAAACACATCAATATTGTTTTAATTCTTTATAAGAATGATCCATAATTCATTTTCAATATGTAGGAATCAACCAAACCTAAATCCAATGCACAATGTGATCGATATGACTCCACATGTGTCTTTTTATTGAAAATTGACAATAATTTTTGTAAAAAGAAAAAGTGATATACTCAAAACTAAGAACAAATATTCAAATTATTTTGATACTTTACGAAAAATATCCATAAGTCATTTGTGATGTGTAGGAATCAACCACACCTCAATCTGACACACAATGTGATCAATATAATTCCAAGTGTGTCTATTTATTTAAAACTGACATTAATTTTAGTAAAAAGAAAAAGTGGCATAATAAAAACTAATAAAACACATTTATATTGTTTTGATACTTTTGGAAAAATATTTATAATTCATTTACAATATGTAGGAATCATCCCCACCTCAATTAGACACACAGTGTATCCGGTATGACTCAAAGTGTGTATTTTTATTTAAAATTGACATCAATTTTAGTAAAGAGAACAAGTGACATACTGAAAACCTATAAAATGCATTCATATTATTTTTATACTTTAATAAAATGATCCATAAGTCATTTTCAACATGTAGGAATCAACCACACCTCAATCCAATGCATAGTGCAACCGGTATGACTCAAAGTGTATATTATCAGTTTAAAATTTCTATTTTTGTTAAAAAAGTATCACTCACTAAAAACCAATCAAACACACTACGATTATATTTATAATTTAGGAAAATTATTCATAATTTAGTTGTAATTTGTAGGAAGCAGTCTCACATAAAACTGACACATGATGTGATTGATATGAATCAAAGTGCTTGTTTCGAATTTTAAATGGCATTTTAATAAAAAAACACAAGTGACATACTCAAAACTAGGAAAACACATTCGGGTTGTTTTGATACTTTATGAAAATGATACATAAGTCATTTTTTATGTGTAGGAATCATCCTCACCTCAATCCGAAGCACGGTGTGACTGATATAATTCCAAGTGTGTCTATTTATTTAAAATTGGCATTAATTTTAGTAAAAAGAACAAGTAACGTACCGAAAATAAAGAAAACAAATTCACATTGTTTTGATACTTTAGGAAAATGATCCAAAATTCATTTTTGACTTCTAAGAATAAACTAAATCTTAATCTAATTCATGGTGTGTCCGGTATGGCTCAAAGTGTGTCTTTTTATTTAAAATTGACATTAATTTTTTTAAAAAGAACAAGTGGCATACTGAAAACTGAGAAAATTCATTTGTATTATTTTGATACTTTTGGAAAATGATCTATAATTTATTTTTTATGTATATAAATCACCCTCACCTCAATATGATCCACAATGATACCGATATAACTCAAAGTGTCCATTATCAGTTTAAAACTGTCATTTTAGTTCAAAATGTGTGTCAATCACTAAAAACCAAAAAAACACACTATGATTATCTTGATAATTTAGTAAAAAGATACATAAGTCAGTTTTGATGTATAAGAAGCAGTCTCACATCAAACCGACACACGATGCGACTAATATAACTAAAAGTGTATGTTTCCAGTTTCAAATGACATTTTAATAAAAAACACAAGTGACTTACTCAAAAATGAGAAAACACATTATGATTGTTTTGATACTTTAGGAAGATGATCCATAAGTAATTTTTTATGTGTAGGAATCAGCCTCACCTCAATCCGATGCATGGTGTGATTGGTATAATTCCAAGTGTGTCTATTTATTTAAAATTGACATTAATTTTAGTAAAAAGAATAAGTGACATACTAAAAACTGAGCAAACACATTAATATTACTTTGATACTTTAGTAAAATGATCTATAATTTATTTTTGACATTAAATAATCAAACTAACCTCAATATGATTCATAGTGTGACCGGTATAACTCCAAGTGTGTCTTTTTATTTAAAATTGACATTAATTTTCGTAAAATGAATAAGTGACATATTGAAAACTAAGAAAATGTATTCATATTATTTTGATAATTTAGGAAAATGATATATAATTTATTTTTGAGGTGTAAGAATCAACCAAACCTCAATATTATGCACAATGTGACCAATATGACTCCAAGTGTATCTTTTTATTTAATTTTGATATTAATTTTAGTAAAAAGAATAAGTGACATACTAAAAATAGAGAAAACACATTCTAATTATTTTGATACTTTAGTAAAATGAACTACGAGTCATTTGTGACATGTAGGAATCAACTGAAACTCAATCCAACACATGGTGTGATCAGTATGATTCAAAGTGACCGTTATCAATTTAAAATTGACATTTTAGTTTAATACGTGTGTCACTCACTTAAAACCAAGAAAATTCACTCTAATTGTCTTGATTATTTAGGACAACGATTCTTAAGTCATTTTTGACGTGTAGGAAGTAGTATCATGTCAAAACAACACATTATGTGACTAATATGACTCAAAGTGCATGTTTCCAGTTTGAAATTCCATTTTAGTAAAAAAAGTGATTTACTGAAAACCAAGTAAAAACATGCAGATTGTTTTGATACTTAAGGAAAATGATCTATAAGTAATTTTTGACATGTAGGAATTAGATTAACCTTAATTTGACACATGGTGTGACTGATATAACTCCAATTGTGTCTTTTTTAAAAATTAAAATTAATTTTAGTAAAAAGAATAAGTGACATACTCAAAACTGAGAAAACATATTCAAATTATTTTGCTACTTTAGGACAACGATCCATGACTCATTTATGACATCTAGGAATCAACCACACCTTAATATGATGTATGGTATAACCAATATAACTCCAAGTGTGTGTTTTTATTTAAAATCGACATTTTATTAATTTATTCTTTCATATTAATGTTTAATTTATTTATTTATATTATTACTAAAATAAGATTTTTTTTCTTCTATAGGTGAATTATTTTTCTTGGTTTGAGGTTATTTGTTCGGTAACCGATACCATAGACAAATTTTTTTGAGAGGGGATCATAGGTACCAAAGACAATGAAACATTAATATTTTTAAATGTTTGTGGATGGTAATTATAAATGTAATTATACAAAAAATTGTTTGAAATGTATATAGTAGTGTTTTTTTGTATTCATGATGTAAAATTTATTTCAATTAAACTATATATTTTTTATAAATATTACAGGTTGTTATAGTGTGGTGTTATAAAAACATCAAACTATAGCTGGTTGGGCCTTTTTCAACACTAATGAAAGTGCTGATAAAGGGGAATACCCTTTAATGGTGCTAAGAACCATAACAATTTAATAGTGTTGTTAAAGTCTTTTTTGTGTGCTGTTAAAGGGAATATATGTAGTAGTTCAACTTACCACATAAGAAAAAATCCTTCATTTTTCTAATTAGGATAAACAGGCCAAAATTCTGAAAAAAACTGCCCTGTGGTCCTAAAATACCAATTATCATTGCCATTATTTAAAACCATCATAATAAAACACTTTTCATAAAATCCACATTTTCCACGTTCTAAAAACCAAGTTAAACAACTACACATTTTTTGAGGTACCCAAATACCCCCAAAAATATTTTTGGGCATGTATTGTCTCAACAATACTCTATTAATATTATCAATTTTGATACTCACAAATACCCTTGTTTCTTTTACTAATGATATGAATTTAAGTGTATTTTAGAAAATTAATATTCCTTGTAATATTTATTCTGGAATTATATTCAAGTTATTAATTCCCAAGGATTATTCTTCAAAGTGTTTGGAATATGTTTTATGTTTTTTAGAAACACTGTTCATACCCTATATTCAGAACAACGTGTAAGGAATGGAACCTACATTGGTAAATGTAGCGTAAGGAATGAACCCTATGTTTAGAAAAGTATTTATGGATCATCAAGCCTATGTTATCTTAAAAGTATTGTTAAATAACCTTATATTTGGATGGAACCTTACGTTTATTAAGAGAATAAAGTATGGTTATGGAACCCTATGTAATTAAGGAACCCTATGTTTGAGAAACAAACATATAGTTCATAAACCTTTCTTTTATGATCAACCTTAAATTGTCAAAATTACGTTCGAAAAATTAACACTATGCAGATAAACCCTACATTTGGTATTTTGTCATTTTATGAAGGAACCCTATGTTTGAATATTCAACATCAGAGATTTAAATCCGTGTTTTTATCTAGGATTTCTGAAACAGTCATGACAAAATTAAAGATCTATTAAAATCTCATTTATGACTGATTCAAAGGCTCATTTTGATTGATTCAAAGAACCATATTCATCAAAGTAATTCTCTCCTATTGATAAGGGAATTTATGACTCCCCTAATTATTTTTTATTTGAATATTCATGATCTATAAAGCTATTTTCTTGGATCTAGAATACCAAATCAAGACATCTTCTCTCTATATTATATTGTGATTTCTTTTGAAATATATATATACAACTGTATACTGATGAATATATTTTTACAGTGCTGCTACAACGAATGATCTACTCTTTTTGTGAAAGAGGAACGACTTTAGAGATATACATTTTCTACCTTGAACTACTGCTTTTTTGTTTCTACTTTTATTGAAGAACATGTGCAACCAATATCACTTTAAAGTTATTATTTCTTGAAGAATTTAATTTATGAAGAATATGATACATCTACTATCAGTTGTTGCTGCTACAATTGTGAATTTCGACCTGAACCATCATCAAATCAAAACTCATTTGATTTAGTGGAGTTTAGATTGCTCAGACTTAGTCATGGTGGTGTATCTATTTCTCAGTTTAATATTTGGATAACCATTTACTTGTAAAAAGAACTAGTAGACTATATTTTTAGCCTTGTTTTAAAGGGGTCAACTATCTTCACTCAGTTTTGGTTTTGAAGGTCTTGTGATAAGAGTAACTTTCTAGTGAAATTCACTAAGCTCGCATAGAGAGCATTGGCAGAGTGGACTAGGAGATCTTTATGCCCTGAACAACTATAAAATTTCTATGTTCATACTTTTTTTTATCTATTGCTCATACTTATCATAAAAGATAATGCTGCATATCTACATAAATTACAAAGAGATTTAAAATCCAGAATCTATAGAGATTTTTAAAAATACACAATTCACCACCTCTTATGTATATTTGTATTATTCTAACCTAATAATTGGTATCAAAGGTAAAATTTTGTGTCAAAGATATAATAATCTTAGAGAGAATAAGGTATATAAAAAGAATATGAAAATGGATGATCCGAAAGAAGGAATGTCTATAGTTCATGCTCCATATTTTATTGGTGAAAACTATGGATACTAGAAATCATATATGATCATTTATCTGAAAAATCTAGGCTTCAAAGTCTATTTGAAGATCATCACTTCTTATGTGATTCTTGAAAAACTAGAGACTTGGGATGCTACAATAGAAACAAAATATGACATCAATTCAAAATATATGAATGCTATAATCCATGGACTTGGATCTGATGAATTCAATCGAGTCTCACAATGTCCTACTACCAATGATATGTGGCAAACTATTATAGTTTGTTACGAAGGAATAAATAATATTAGACAGATGAGGTATACTACTGCCAAACTAAAGTTTGACACCATTATAATGTTTGATGGTGATATCATCACACAAATTAATGGATTCTTAACATATATTGTCAACAATATTACTACCTTGGGAGATCCCATCAGTCAATATGATCGAGCATTGAAGGTACTTAGAGTAATACCCTCAAAATGGAATGGGATATCAACAACAATTCGACAATCATAACCTATCAAGAAATTGACTATGAAGGAACTAATTGGAACATTGATGATGTATGAAGTAGAAATTCAAGATGAAGCTAAAGATCAAAAGATAATTTTTAAAAGGAAAAATACTTCCCTTATGGTGGCATCTCAGAATCATGAAAGAAAATCAAAACAAGAATTCAAAAGAAAAAATTATGATTCCTCAGACTTTGAAATGGAACTGGATCAGTTAGTCATAAAATTTAGCAAATTATACAAGAAGAAAAGAGGATTTAAAAAATCCTTTAAGAAGGATGAAGATGATTAAAGATAAGTAAGATTCTACAAATTCAAGAAGTTGGGTTAGATCAGACTTGATTTCCCCCAATTAAAATATAAAAGAATAAGGAAAGAAAAAAATATTAGAAGAATTTAGATTATGAGAATAAAGGAAAAAAGAGCCATAAAAGCTATGTGGAGTGTATATAAAGACTCCAATAACTCTTCAAAATCTAATTCAGAGAAATAGTAAAAAAATCTAAAAGCCAATATGTTATTTATGGATAAGGAAGAATAAGAGGTACAATCATATTACTCTTTTGATTCTGATACTGGTAGTTGTTCAAATCATAAATTGGTTGCTTACTATTCTATGCTAGAATAAAAATATGATTATTTAATAAAGAAACACAAATCATTAAAAAATATACATAATATTGTTTTGGGTGAAAGAGACACAATTATTAAGCAACATCAATATATAATTTAAAAATTAAATTCATCTACAACAAACTGTATTGATCATGAGAAAAGAATTAAAGAACTATAGGATGAAGTAGAATCTTATAAAAGTGATGCAATTATTTTAACTAAAGGGGAAAATTGTTTGAATGATATTATTGGAAATAATTTTTTAAATGAGAAAATTTTAGAATAAGAATCAAGGGTAAAAAAATCAAAATTATATAAAAATTATTTTGTACCCAATTCAAAAAATTATACCCGCTATTATTGTGGAATAAAAGGTCATTTTACTAACAACTATTATTTGAAAAATCCTCAAATTAGTGGTATTAAAATTGATTTTATTTCTAAAAATATATCTGAAGCAAGTGATATGAATTATGGAAAAATTTGGAAAATCTGGATTCCTAGATCTTTGCTCGATGACATTACTGGACCCAAGAAAATATGGGTACCAAAATAAACACTTGTTTAATTTATTTTGCAAGAAAAAGGGCATAAGAATAAAAAATCCATATGGTACATAGACATTGGATACTCCAGACACATGAGTGGAGACTCATCAAATTTTTATACATCTATTGAAATGCATGTAGGTCTAGTCACTTTTGGTGATAATGAAAAAGGAAATATTGTTGGAGTTGGAACTATTGGAGATCGAAAGACTATCTCAATCAACAAAGTACTATTTGTATAATGGCTAAAACACAACCTGATAAGTATTTCTCTACTTTTTTATGATGGCTATTATGTTGATTTCTTTAATAATTCCTGCTCAGTTTTCAAAGATAAACTTCTTAAATTTAGAGCACCTAGAACTAAGAATGTTTATACTTTGGATCTTAATTCCTTGTGTAAATAAAAAGTGAAATATTTAAATAATAAGAAAAATGATTCATGGATCTGGCATAAAATACTTGGACACTGTAATATATATTCTTTACATAAATTTTTTAAGAAACTGTTAGTTTTTGATTTTCCTTGTCTTAATTTTGAAAATGATATATTCTATGATGCATGTCAAATCGGAAAACAACACAAATCATCTTTAAAATCAATTAAAAAATTGATATATCTAAACCATTAGAACTTATCCATATGTTTATGTTTTAGTTGATGATTTTTCTAGATTTACTTGGGTTTAATTTTTAAAACTCAAAAGTGAAGTATTCACTATTTTTGAAAGATTGTTCAAAATTTTTCAAAATGAAAAAGATTTTAAAATAATTTCTTTGAAAAGTGATCATGGTGGAGAATTTTAGAATCAAGAATTTAATTATTTTTGATCAAATCTAGGTATCAAACCAACCTTCTCTGCACCAAGAATACCTCAATAAAATGGAATTGTTGAAAGAAGAAACAAAACAATTCAAGAAATGGTAAGGACTATGCTGAATGAATATAGTCTTCCTACCTATTTCTGGAAAATATCTATAATAATAGATTAATATATCATGAATAGATTTTTAATAAGTCTAATTATTAAAAAGAAACCCTATGAACTTTGTAATAACAGAAAACATAAATTAAAGAACTTTAAAGTTTTTGGATGAAAGGTTTATATCTTGAATACTAAGTAAAACCTTGGTAAATTAAATCCAAAAGTTGATGAAGGAATATTTATAGGATATTTTTCTACTTATAAAGCCAATAGAGTTTTTAATAAAAATTCAAGGATTATTGAAGAATCAGTTCATGTGAATTTTGGTGAAACTGATCCTTTTGTTAAAGAGAAAGTTCAAAAAAATGAAATTACTAACTCATTTGACAACATGATACTTGAATCTCCTAAATATGATTTTGAAAATGATTTAAATAAAATCTATTCCAGTTTAGAAGAACATGAAATAGAAGAACCTGAAAGTGTTTTACTTAGATAGTCTAGAATCTTAAATAACCATCCTTTAGAAACTGTTATAGGAGACCTAGACACAAGAATTAGAACTAGAAGAAATGTTGGAAACCTAGTTGAATTCTCCACCTTTATATCCTACTTATAACCTAAGTTCATTGAAGAAGTATTAGAATATGAGAGTTGGATGTTATCCATGCAAAAAGAATTAAACCAATTCAATAGAAATGAAGTTTGGGATTTAGTGGAAAGACCGTCAGATTATTCAATAATATGAACAAATTGGATCTTTATAAATAAATAGGATGATCAAGGGATCATAACTAGAAATAAAGCTATATTAGTAGCTAAAGGATATAATCAAGAAGAAGGAATATATTATGATGAAACCTTCGAATCTGTAGCTAGATTAGAATCCAATAGAATCCTTTTAGCTTATACATCTCATATAAATTTTAAAATATATCAGATGGATGTTAAATCTTCCTTTTTAAATGGATATTTAATAGAGTAAGTTTATGTTTAACAACCCCCAGGTTTTGAAAACCCTCATAAACCAAATTCTATTTTAAACTTACCAAAGCTCTCTATGCCCTTAAACAATCACCCATAGAGCTTGGAATGAAAGATTAAGCTCTTTTTTTTGGAAAATGGATTTTCAATAGGATTAGTTGATCCTAATATTTTTAAGAAAACTATTTTTTCTAATATTTTATTAGTTCAAATTTATTTTGATGATGTAATTTTCTGTTTTTCTAATAAAAATCTTTCTTATGATTTTTCAAATCTAATGAAAAAAGAATTTGAAATGAGTATGATGGGAGAATTGAATTTATTTTTAGGATTTTAGATATATAAAAAATATTATGGAAATGTTTTAAATAAAAGTAAATATATTATTGATTTATTGAAAATGTTTGTACTTGAAAATAGTAAGAGCTACACAACTCCCAAGTGTACCAATATAAAACTTGATTTAGATGAAGCTGAAAAACCAGTTGACAACAAGTTATATAAAGGTATGACTGGTAGTCTATTATATCTTACTTCTAGTAAACTAGATATAATGTTTTATGTATGTTTATGTGCTATATTTTAATCAAATTCAAAATAATATCATCTTACTACTGTTAAAATAATTTTTAGATATTTAAAAGGAACTATTTTTCAATCTCTTATTTACCCCCAAAATTATGATTTTAATTTAATTTCATATTCAGATTCTAATTTTTGAGTTTTTAGATTAGATAGATAAATAACATCAGGAACCTATCACTTTTTAGGAAAATCTTTAGTATCATGGTCGAGTAAGAAGAAACACTCAGTTGCCCTATCAATAGCTGAGGCAGAATATGTGTCTGTTAGTAGTTGTTGCACATAGGTGTTATGGATGAAACACACTCTACTATATTTTGGACTAAATTTTAATAATATACCTATTTTATGTGATAATACTAGCATTATTAATATTTAAAAAAAATCCTATAATTCATTCTAGTACTAATCATATTGATATAATACATCATTTTCTAAGGGATCATGTTCTTAAAAAAGATATATCTTTAGAATTTTTAAATACTGAATTTAAATTAGCTGATATTTTTACTAAACCACTTCCCACTAAATGTTTTGATTTTATTAAGGTGGAGTTATGTTTATTTAATTTTAAGTAAGAATTTATCAATTTATTTTGATTAAATTTGTTTATTGTTTTTATTCATTTTTAATCTAGTTTATTTTAATGTGTTATTTTTGCTGTCGAATTATTATTTCATTTATTTTTTTAAATAAATTTTACTCATTTTAGTTTTTAAACCACATGTTTTCAAAATCTAAAAATTTAATGATTACACAATGTAATCGGCATGAGAAACCAGACCATGTCACTATCCATCAGAAAACCCTTCATCTTTCCGTACCCTTTGTTTTCAAACCATTTCTCCCACTAGAGACCTCATCCTTCTACCAAACCCTAGAATATAAAAACCTTCAACCTTCAAATTCTTAGAAATGAAAAATACCAAGAGAATAGAAGAAGGTGAACCAATAAATCTAAAGCATCAACGTATCCGCTTCTAGAAGATTCTTTAAGGAAAAATCATATATTTTGAATGGATGTATGAGATGAATCTTATACTCAAGTAATATCTTGAATTTCAAGGTTTGGAATTTCAATTTAATTAAGAGAATATATATTTTCTTTATGAGATATAAATGAAGTGGTTTTATAGTAATTTTCAGTTTGGTTTCAGTGAAGTAGAAGAGACGATATCTTCTTGAATATAAGATAAGGAATTTTCAATCTCTACAGTTGAAATTTTATCATATTTTAAAATTCCCTCATGAAGGAGTATTCCATTTTGATCTTTGATCAATTGTAAATCAAGATCAAAAATCATAATATATCATGTTATTTATTTTTGGTTCAAAAAATATTAGGAAAATGTTTGTAAAGGATCTTGAGTCAGACTAGAAAGTTTTGGTAAAGTTTATTCAAACTACTATCACTCCTAGGTTTGCTGAAATGGATAATATTTTATACCCAAACATACATATTATGTTTCTTTTTATCAGTGAAATAAATTTGAACTTTACTAGATATATACTAAGATATCTGAATTACTATTTCCAATAAAAATCTAGGATGACATTATATCCTTATAGACATTTAATTTCTCTTATTTTGTTCAAAAAAAATTGATTCTTCTTTTTGATTCTCAAATAAAATTTCATCACAAAAATGAATTAAATGCTGGTACTCTAAGAAAATTTAGTTTCTTTTGGAGTATAGTAAAAGGTAAACTGATGCCTATTGGTGCAGATGATAAAAAAATATAGATCTTTTGCTCAGGGAGAGCAAGGAAACCTCATGTATATAGGTTTAGATCATTTAATAAATGAAGAAGTTGAATAATAAAAAATAGAAGGTTTTTCTCAGCCTACCAAAATAAAGATTCGTTATGATGACACAGATCTTACAGAAGAAGGTTCATAATAAGGACACCATGAGGAGATTTTCTTAAGACCATGAATCAAAGAAGAATCCTAGCATGAGGATCTAGTGTTAGGATATAGAGATGCGACTCATTCAGACCATTTGGAAGAACCAGATCATGCTATGGATCAACAAGAAGAAAGTCAATCTTAAGAATTTTAGTTTGTTCCTCAACCTGATCAACAGAAAGTAACTGTACAAGTAGAAGATAATGTTCAAAAATCATTAACTGAGACCACTGATATTTTTGAGCATCAGGATGTCTCTGTCATTTTTCAATACTTGGAAAGAACAATATCTATTTCTAGAGAAAGGACATAGGTACTTTATGGTATGTATTTTTCAAGTGAGAAGTCTGTAGATAAATATTTAGGTGTTGTGGAAGTTTCTCCTCAGTCAAATAATCACGATGAAGGAACATCTGACTCTCTAAGAAAATCAGATTGAAGATCTTGTAATTAAGTTTAACAAGGTTATAGAGGAGAACACCAATCTTCAACAAGAACTGGAATCATCAAGAAAATATTTTAATGATTTAAGAAACTCATATTTTCTAAGAATTTAATTAGAGTATGTTCAAACTCAGATTCAAGAGTTTAGAGAAAATTTTGTGTTAAAAATAGATTTTGATGAATTCAAGAGAGATTTTTTGGATCAATTTTCTAAATAGAAATCAGAATCTATCTCTAAAATAGATTTTTCAAATTTGAAATGGTACTTGGGAAGTCAATTTGAATCGGTAAAAGGGAGTATCAATCAGTTAAGAGATTTTACCTCTGCACCTCCAACATCACCAGACCTGATCATAATATTTCAAGCCATCAAAATAGTAATGGTTGATATAAATGAAATACTTCAAGCACTTCAGTGTAAACATGTTCCTTTTTCAGTGATTTTGGATAATCATAAAGATATTTTTGAGAAACTGACTTCAAGTGAACCTGGATTTAGGATGCTACTTAATAAGTTTAGTGATAATCTTTCCCAGTTTCTATAAACAAAGGATAATCTTAATGAATTTTTAAAAGTAAATTTTATTTAAAATTTGAAAGTAATCCAAGATTGAAGAATTTTGATAAGGCATCCATCATACAATTTTTCAAAGAAGTTACAATCTTAGTCGGTATAGTTGAAAGAAGTTTTTCAAGTAGCTCATGCTTCACCAGAATCAGAACCCACCCCTAATCAAAACCTTTTACCTTCTACCAGACTTGTTATTTAAAACTCTTCCTCAAATGAAAAACACTCATGTAATTGTACAGTTTTTATAATAAAATTTTTGATGATTTTTTATTCTATGAATCTTTTCTATATTTTATTATATTTTTATCTCTACTTCTAGAACCCATGTCTTATTTATCAAAACATCAAAATATGAACATTAATTTTTTTTGAAAAATTAAATGTGTTTTAATCCATTTTCATATGTTTTATTTTTTGATATCAAAAAATGGGGAGAAAATTAGGTAAAAAAACATTCAAACACAACATACAAATATTTTTTTAATCGAAATAGTTCTGTGAAATCAAAATATTTCTTTGATAATATTAATATTTAAAGTAACAATTGTTTTCATTAAAATATTATTTATTTAGTGTTTACAAAATCCTATTTTTTTCTTGGTAAATTATTTTATGGGTTTTTTTGTGATCATTAAAAAGGGGGAGATTGTTGGGAATGTATTGTCTCAATAATACTCTATAAATCTTATTGATTTTGATACTCAAAAATATTCTTGTTTGTTTTAATAATGATATTAATTTAAGTATATTCCAAGAAATTATTATTCTCTGTAATATTTATTCTAGAATTATATTCAAGTTATTATTCTCCAAGTATTATTCATCAAAGCATTTGGAACACATTTTTATGTTTTCTAGAATCACTATTCATACCCTATGTTTAGAACAATGTGAAAGGAATGAACCCTATGTTGGTAAATGTAGTATAAAGAATGAACCCTATGTTTAGAACAATACATATGGATCATCAACCCTACATTATCAGAAAATTATGGTTAAATAACCTTACATTCAGATGGAACCTTATGTTTATTAAGAGAAGAAATTATGGTTATAGAACCCTATGTAAGTAAGGAACCCTACATTTGAGAAACAAACATATGGTTCATCAATCTTACTTTTATGATCAACCTTATATTTTCAACCATAAATTTAGAGAATGAACACTACACAATTGAACTATACATTTGGTATTTTTTTCATTTTATGAAGGAACCCTATGTTTTACTATTCAACATCAGAGATTTAAATTCATGTTTTTATCCAAGATTTTTGAAATGATCTTGACAGGATTAAATATATGTTAAAATACCATTTATTACTGATTCAAAGGCTTGTTTCGATTGATTCAATGAACTGTATTCATCAGAGGAATTATGTCCTATTATTAATGGAATTTACAAATCCCATGATTATTTCATATTTGAATATTCACGATCTATCAGGATATTTTCTTAGATCTGGAATACCAAAGCAAGATATCTAATCTATATATTATATTTCAATTTCTTTTGAAATATATAAATAAAATTTCATTCCTATGAATATATTTTTATAGTTCTAATATAATGAAAGATCAAATCTTTTTGTGAAATAGGATACACTTTGGAGATAAACATTTTCTACCTCAAACTGATTCTTGTTTGTTGCTACTTTTATTGAAGAATATTTGCAACCAGGATTGGTTCAGATTTATTCTTTCTTTAAGACTTTCATTTTTGAAGAAGAAGATCCATCTACTGTCAGTTAATGCTACTGCAATTTCAAAGTTCAACCTGAACCGTCATCAAATCAAACTCATTTGATTTAGTGATGTTTAGACTGCTCAAACTTAGTCGTGGTGGAGTATCAGCTTCTTGATCTAAGTTGTGGATAATCAATTCTCTATAAAAAGAACCAGAAGGCTCTATTTTTAGACTTTTTATAAAGGTGTCAACTTCTTGCACTCAGTTGTGGTTTTTAAGGTCTTATGATAAGATGAAATTTCTAGTGAAATCCACCAAGCTCATAGAGAGGGAGTTGGTGAAGTGGACTAAGGGATCTTTGTACCCCAAACCATTATAAAATCATTGTGTTCATACTTTCTATTTATCATATTCTAATACTTATCATAGAATTTAATACTGTATATCTATATAAATTGAAAAAATATTTAAAATACAAAATCTATAGATATTTTTGAAAAGGAAAAATTCACCCCCTCTTTTGTATATTTGTATTATTCCAACCTAACAAAGATAACAAAGTTTAAAATACCTTTTAAAACCTAAAATCATTTCATTTACCAAATCAGGTTCAAAATGAAAAATATCAACATGAAATTATCGTATCCACTTTCAGATGTTAACACAACTTGAAAATATTTTCCTTAAAACATGCATTGCTTAAAACTTCATTGAGAATCTTTAAAACCAAGGAATCCTTCACAGTAAACCAAAAGGAATCTCAACCATTGGAATAAGATAAACAATCAAAGGAACCATTCCTATTTCATAAAGTGAACTGTGTACATTGACCCAATTTGGTCGCTACCTAAATGAACTATTTATCCTTATCTATGTAGTTCTTTATTGAATTTTAAATAATTCAAAGTCTGTTCCACTCTATGGAATCCTATCAAAAAATAAGGCACAATAATAGTGATCAAGATAACTTATAGTGAAATATATATTCATATCAAATCTCTTTAATAACTTACTAAAACCTTAAAAATTTCTAAAAAATGTAAGTATACCTTTACAACCATGTACTTGCACCAATTTTACTTTTCCCAGTCTATTATCAGAGTATTGCAACAACCAATACTGCATAACAAAGTCTTTATTTTTCCAAAATTCAATAATAAAGGGAGTAAACCATTATTTTACAAGGTTTTAATATCATTTGGCCACAAAACACATCAACAGGCAAAAATAATGAACCATATTCCCTGAAATTTATATCATGTTGCCACATGATTCATAAGACACAAAGCTTATCTCATTCTACCATATCCAAGACACAACACATGGTAAAATCTAAAATAAACTGAATCTTTTTAATTCAACTGACACCTCACATTCCTCAACTCCCATAATAACTTAGGTATCACTATAAATATGTTGAAAATGCATTTTTATAGTTTACCCCCTCAAGTCACACCACATTCTTTCTCCACACCACTAGAACTTGACCAAATCAAGTTGATACCATTTGTAACATCTAAAACTGACACAAATACTCAAAACCAACTCAAAGATGAATCATAATTCTCCTTGGTCCTTTTAATTATCCCCTAACCACAAAAGACTCGATAGATAAATACAAACACCAGTAATAGTTTCATAAACCAATACAAACACCGTCTTCATACCTGAAAGACAATACATAGTAGAAAACATGAATACAATGTATACTACTATAATACATAAGTATAACAATATTACAATAGTAAAATGTAATAACCTCCCTAATATAGGTTCAACCCTAGACAACAACCAACCCACCATCATCGACAACATGACCCATCCTACACTAGTCTCCACTAAACCACCACTACTACACCATTTCATCCAATAAATACACATTCAAAAACCTTAAACTTGTGTAACACCATCTATATAGGAACTAATATTCACATGTAGATGATGGGTGCATGATCCAATAGGATTTACCCAATTCCCCCAAGCACCCTAACTATTTTAAAATCAAACAAGTTATAAATATGTTTTATAAAATGTTCCCAATTTATAAAACCATTTGAAAGAACTTTCAAAATAAAAAAGCTTACAATAAACCATGTAACATCGATAAAAAAAAAATAAAATCCACACTTTAGTAATAATCATGCTTTTAATAAATAAAAACCATGAACAACAACAATAATATAGTCTCAATAAAATAACCAACACACCCGTGTAAATAACCAAAACTCAAGGGAGCCCTTAGAACATGAGTAATATATAATGATGGGTATCACCAACTCATGAGTGGACCAACTATCTATAAAACTCACCTTATCATGACTCAGAAAGGACCCTGCACCCAAGTGGGAGTTTACCATTCTCATGTCTAATCCCTAATCAAAACCAAAACCACAATTTCAAAAATGTAAACACTATCTCATGCATCTCAATGCACAAACCACACAAAAAAACAATATCTCAAAATCAATGCACAATAAATAACATCAACCATGAAACTCAACACACACACACCAAATAACGTCAACCGTTCAACCCAATGTACAACCCATATAACCTCAATAACAAAACATGTGTACTTAAGGCACAAATCCACAATGAAAAATACACTTGTACACAAAACCATAACAATAAAAACCATAATGAAACTAAATGCACAAATAAATCAAAAACAAACCCAAAACCAAGCAACCATTTAATAAACCAACCCATTTCAAATCATTACTTGAAAAATCCACAATTTTTTCAGAAACCACACATACACTTGGAAAACCCCCATTTCTTTGTTCACCAAAGTTACTCACACCAAACTAACACTTTTAAACCATGGTAAAATCACTACCATATCTAAATCATTTTAAATACATTAAATAATATATCTAAACACCAATATTAAATCCATTGTGATTTTTTCACTCAATAGCATGAGTGAGAAGTCACTTACCTCAATCATGATATATGATCCAATTTGTACTTAAAAATATAAGACCCTATCTCCTAATAGCCTCCAAAATCCCCTAAAAACAAAATATCCATGAATTGAATGAGTTTCTCCATGACATGGTGAAAAACCCATGTCAAAACCCTAAATCTAGGGAGAAACAAAATATAGGAAGAATGAGGAGGAAGATACCTTTGATTTGGAATCCTAACTTCCAAATATTTGAGGGAGAAGAAAACTAATATAAGGGAGGAAATTAAGGCATCACCTAATGCACAACCCATGGTCCAATTCTTAAACTATAAGGAAATTGGTCACTATGTATGTCAGTTCACCAAACCAAGGGTCTTCTGGGGTAATCAACACCAGAAACCACTTAATCCAGGGGACACAGGGAAATATTGTGCCATTACCTCTACTACGGTGGAGTTGAAAAATGAATTAGTTCAAGGTACACTTACTATTAAATCAATAATGATTAAAATTTTGTTTGATTTAGGTTTTATGGATTCTTTTATATCTTGATTTTTTTTAGAAATTTTGAATCACCACCTCGATACCTTGAAGTAGATATATCTATGAAAACACATAGTGGTGAAATTGTTGAAACCCAAGTGTTGGACTCTACACTTGTTAACCTATGTGTGAATATTTTCCCTATAAATGTCACAATTCTTCCTTTAGTGGAATTTAATTCTATACTAGGATGAATTGAATATCATTATATAGAGCTCACATCAACTTTTGAGGAAAGGAAATCTCCTAAAATATACCATGCTCCTATAAAAATATAAATAAGATTATGAATCTCCTTTAACAAATCCTTCAAAGGTCTGGGTGTTATACCCAATGAATAAGTATATTTTGATTAAATGGTTGAGAAAAAGGAAACCATTGACCTTTAATACATTCCTATTATGAGGAAATATACTGGTGTATTTCCTGAGGAATTTCCCATCCTTCCCTTATAACACCTATATATAAGATACCTTATAGGATTTCCCCACTATAACTTTAGTAGATAAAGAATTAATTGTAATAGAATTTTGATAAATGGTTTGTATACCCTAGTGAATAATATTGGGTGCACCAGTTCTCTTTGTTAAAAATAAGTATGAATCAATGAGGTTGTGCATCGATTACTGAGAGCTCAGCAAGATCACCATAAAGAACAAGTATCTACTATCATGGATTGAGTACTTGTTTGAAAAAATATGAGGTGCTCAATACTTCTAAAAAGTGGACTTCATTTTGAATATCATCAGATGAATGTGAAGAGAGATGATATCCAAAATATATCTTTCCATATAAGTTATAAACACTATGAGTTCATTGTGATTCTATTTGAACTTACAAACACCCCAATAATATTCATGATCATAATGAATAGAGTCTTTAGAGATAGAATCAATAAATTTATGGTAGTCTTTATTTATGATATTATCATATAATTCAAGAGAAAGGAAGAACATGAGAAACATCTAAGGATTATACTAAATAATTTAAGGAAGGAGGAGTTGTATGATATGTTAATAAAATGTGACTTTTGGATACAAAAAGTCACATTCTTGGGGAACATGATCACAAGTTAATGAATCTTCATTAATATTTAAAAGAAAACGTAAATTGAGGATTGGTCCATAAAAATAAGTGTCATGGATATTGGTAGTTTTCTTGGGTTCTCCGTGTATTACCGATGCTTTGTGAAAACTTTCTCATGATTATATTTCCTATTAAATAAGTCAACACAGATGGTTGTAAAGTATAAATGGTTGGAAGAATGTGAAGAGAGATTTAAGGAGCTCAAAAATAGGCTACTCACTACACCTATACTCACACTACCCTCAAGTGGAGAATTTTAAGATCCTATCTTTTTGTAGGTACATCCCTATTTGAGTTTCATTGGACCTATTTTGGTTGGGTTTTTCTTGTCTTTAATCCTTGGTGGTCAAGTACCGTTCGAAGATAAAGAGATTTATTGGGGAAAATAACCTAAAATTCTGGGATGAATGTTTGTTTGAATTAATGGAGTCTGGGTATAAATATGTTAATTGGTCTTATGAGGGTTTTTTCGTGAGTTTGGAAGGATTCAGAGGTGGTTCAAGATATTTTACAGAAGTTGGCATTAAATCAGTCTGCAGGGCATTTACATGTCATATAAATGCATTACATGATGTGTAACTGTCACTAGGAAGATTCCATGAAAGGAAGATAGGTTAAGAACTGGTTACACACTGTGAAACTATATTACACAATGTGTAATGTTCAAATTGGGTTAAATTCACCCAAGGTGATGTGAATTTCAACATTCTCATAAATCTTGAATTACATGTTGTGTAATACATTTACATGTCTTGTATTTCTTAGGATCAATAGATATAAGACATTCTGTGCACTTATGTTTTTATTCCTTCTATGTAAAAATCTCCTTTCTCAAGCCATAGGAAATTTCCATATGATTTTGGAGTGCCTTCCTCTATTCTGGACATCTCGTTCAAGTGATCAATCTTTAGTGAGTTATTTTTCTTAGGTTTCCCCACTCTCTTCCACTTGTTCCTCATTATTACAGTGTAATCTTTTGACTGCTATAGAATCGGGTTTTGATCTTGATCTTGTGTGATTCAGTTCTTCTTATGATCTTTTACACCATCATTCTTGTTGGTGTTACATGTTGGAAGTGTTTTTTGATCACCAGATAAAGGTAGGTGGTCTAAAAACTAACCCTATGGTGTGTTAAATTTTTAAGTATGTGTGATATTGCGATTTCACTGACATAATGCACACAATAATTAATTGAATGATTAATGATGATAAATAATGTATTTTATTATTCCTTATATCTCTTTGGATTCAATGATGTTGCGACCTGGCTTGTGGCAACCCGTTGGGTGAGAGAACTCTTGAATATTAATGAATTGGCTAGTGTCTTAAAGTGTGTTTATCATGAAATGAGTTCTCAAATGATTTATTGATATATAATCACCTTGGTAATGGATTGTTCTTAATAAAATGGCTATGTTTTATATGATATGATTGGGTGAAAATTGGCATGTTAATGGTTTAAGACCCACTTGATAAATGAAATGTGTAATTGAAAGACAAATGGTAAATTGTAGAATTAACCATTGAGGTTGATGATATAATATTATGATATCCTTGATGTTATTACTTGTGTTCAATATCATTTTTTAATACTTATATAGAGGGATTGGCCTAGTTTCATACTGTAATACTTATATAGCTAGTGTGGCCTAGTTTCATGTTGTAATGCTTATATAGTGTGTGTGGCCTAGTTTCATGTTGAAATTATTATATAGAGAGCTATGACCAAGATGCTGAAATGATTATATAGAGGGTTATTCCTAGGATGCTGAAATGATTATATAGAGATCTATTACTGGGATGCTGAAATGCTCATATAGAGGGATATTCCTGGGATGTTGAAATGATTATTTTGAGAGCTATGCCCAGGATGTGGAAATGATTATATAGAGGTATTTTCCTAGTTTTGTGATTATTCCATGGTTTGTGGTTATGGTTGGCATGGTTTTACTACAGGATCAAATATATTCCAGCAAGGTGTCAAAGTAGGTTGATTGCTTTATTATATTAAGTTGATTAATTAATACACATATCTATCACTTTTTTTACATGCCTTTATTTATTAGAATGATTTTATTTATACATGGAAATGTCGACCTACTATGTTTTACTCACACCCTATTTGGGAAACCATTTGGTACCCAAGAAGATTACATGGATTCATTTTTGGACAAGGGAAAGGGACCTTGTTGCTGATTGCTGCTTTCTGGATGGGATGGAGTTTGGAAACAGGACTGACACATGTTTTGGGATTAGGGTCTTTTGAGTTTATTTATGTTATTTTTTTATTTTATTTTTATTAATTTTAGTTTTAAATTTATATAAATTTCATATTTTCATTACATTGTTCATTATTGTTGATTTATTGGTTTCTCCTTTTACTTATCAGTTGTATGTTGTACTGTTTTTTCTATTTTCCATTACTTAGATATTTATTTATATTTTTTTGATGTATTTTAACTCTATACCATGGGGTATAGTCTTCCCACTACACTCATCACACCCCTTATTTTATTTATTAGACTCTAGTATACATGGATGTATGCTTGAGGTCTCATAAACAACCTGATTTGGCCACGTGAGAGAGTGCCAGATTGGGGGACATTACAAAGTAGAATCAGAGGAGAAGATTTTTCTTTTCTATTATTTTACTATTTGGTAAAGGTATAAAAGAGACTAGTATATGTATGGACTTGGTAATGATCTTATGCATGGGAGTAACTGACCCATATATGGGAAAAAATCTAAGTGCACAGGGATGGGATTTTTTTTCATGATGTTCTCTTATTACAATTTATATTATTTCACCCAGGGTGATTCAAATGTTGTATGATGTTTTTGTTTCTTGAGATTTATACTCATGGCCTAATATAGTCTGGGATGAGTATGCATGCATCATGATAGTTTCATAGGGATATATCTTGACATGAATTGTTTATTATAGGGACACATTTATTATATGTGATATATACTTTCAAATATGGACTATGAAATGAGATACCTATTATATCTGATAAATGAAATTAAAGAACTATTATGTCATTCTAAAAAACTTTTAATCCATGTTTAGAGAGAGAATGAACCAATAGTTCTCTATTGTTTTCATAGGTGAACGTATTTTCTTGAGAAACTTTTTGGATGTGATGAATCAGGCACTCATCATGAAAGGGAATCTAAGAGAGGTCCCAAGTAGCATCCAAACTATTTCAGATGGGAGAACTGGGAGCTATTATTTTAGTGGAAAGAAGTGCTTCTATGATAGTTATCTACAAGGAAATAGTGGGTAGAGTATTCAGGATAGTGGGAATTCATATTAGGACCGTGTTCCATTATAGTGATATCTATGTGGAAATTTGGGATACAATTGGCCTCCGTGTCCATACCATTCTTTGGAGTTCCATTCTTGTGGTAGGATGGTCCACCTAAAAAATGTTTTGTAGGGGAATAAAACATCAAATCAGTGTTAGGTGATCAAGATAGGTACCATATTATAAGAAGGACACAACTACCCCTCAGTAGATTGGTATCTAGAATTCCACTGGACATTTAGGTCATAGAAGGAGATGTGGTAACCCATTACAAGAGAGGAAGTAATAGGAAGAGGAGATAGCTTAAGGGAGTCAAAATAGAGCCTAGGTTATAGAGTCTATTTATATGCATGCTATGCGGTCTACTCTGGATGGTGTGGATGTAAGATCTGCTACCGTCAGAGGTATAATTCTTGTGTCATCCACCCTTTCTTCAATTTTGTTTGATACAAGGGAATCACATTAATTTTTTATCTTCTCTTTTTGAAATTTGTTTGGTCTTGGTTGTGGAAATATTGGATGGTGTTTTGAACATCAATACACCATTGGGAGTGTGATCAAAGGATATCAAACATTTCAAGGCGCGTTCTCTAGAAATTGATGGTGTAACGTACCCTGATCTGGAACTCTCTCATGTGGAAAAAATGGGTTGGTTACAAGACCTCAAGCATGCATCCCTGTATGCTAGATGATTTCAACTAGCAGTAGGGGTGTGATATGTATAGTGGAGAGACTATAATCCCTGGTATAAAGAATAATACATTAGAATAATCTATAATAACAAACATCAGAGTAATTAAAAAACAACAAAAACACTATATAATACAGATAGTAAATAAAAGGAGGAACCAATGGACCAATGATAAAGAATTATGAAATGATATTTAGAAATGTATCTAAATGTCAAACTAAAAACAATAAAAATAATAGAATCAACTGACAAAATATAATCTCAGAAGACCTCGATCTTGAACCCCATGTCAGACCCATCTCCAAACTCCATCCCATATAGCAAGTAACAAATTACCAACAAGGCCCCTTTCACTTGTCCAAACCAACATCCATGTAATCTAATTGGGTACCAAATGGAAGATCTAAAAGGGTGTAAGTAAAAATCATTAGGTAGACACCATCGTGTCTATACAAAACTAGTTTGGTAATAAGTGTATGCAATAAAGTGATAAAAATATGTATTAGTTAATTAATTAATATAATACATCAATCAACCTACTTCAAATCCATGCTAGAATGTCTCTAAGCATGAATCCTAACCATGCCAACCATAACCATAAACCATAGAATAATATAACAATTAGGTAGAACCCTCTATATAATCATTTCTTCCTCTAGTAAAATCTCTCTATATAATCATTTCATCATCAATTGGGAAAATCCCTCTATATAATAATTTCAACATGTATCACTAGGCCAAGCATGCTATACAAGACTTTAGTATGTATCACTATGAAGAGCCCACTATATAATAATTTCAGTATGTATCACTAGGACAATCCCACTATATAATAATTTTATCCTTAGGGAAAAGACTTATATATAAGCATTTCAACATCAACTCAAACTAGTCATAATAGTAAGGATATCACAATATCAGATCATAATACTCAATGGTTAATTATTCAAATTACCATTTGTATTTCAATTCCACTTTCATTTATATATCAATTAATCAACAACCATATCAATAACCCATAAGATATTACCAAAGTCATTCTATATCAAGAAATAACCTTTAATATCAGGTCATGCTAAACACACTTTAAACCATTATCCAAGTTCTTATTAAATCAAGGGTCCACTCATCCAATAGGTATCCATAAGCCAGGTCACATCAAAAATTGAATCCAAATAGATCCAACCAATATTCCAATCCATGATTTACCATTAATTAATGAATAAATTAATTATAGTGAATGCTACTTTGGTGTAATCACAACATTGCATAGACTTGAAAATTAAATAGACCATAGGGATTAGTTTAGACTCTCTACCTTAATCTGGCAATTAACCAATGCTTCCAACCCGAATAAACAATAAGAACGAAGTAAAGGATGATCATAAGAAAGAACTAGGGATTAGATGCATGATTAAGACATCTAGAATGGAGTAAAGGTCTCCAGAAACACCTAAAATTTACCTAAGGCTTGAGAGGAGGAAGGGATACATTGGATGAATGAAAAACACAAGCGTTTCACATCCTTAAAACTACCCATACCTTGACTTACATGATGTGTAAGTATATACACAATGTGTAATTATTACTTATGAGTTACACTAACAAACTATAACCTTAGATTAATATTTATATTGATCAAAATTTACACAATGTAAATTAGGTTCATGACGTGTAACCACTACATGTCATGAACCAGTTCACAACATGTGTCCAGTGGTAGTTAAACGTCATGTAACATATACACGACATGTAATTTTTTAGTGAATAGTTTTTATCCCAACTTATGTGAAAGAGTTATAACCACCTCCAAAGCCTTCCAAACTCATAGGAAACCCTCATAAGCCCATTTAATACATTTATATCCAGAATCCATTAGTTTAAAAAAAATACATCCTTGATCTTTAGTTCATTTCCCCCAAAAAAGGCTCTTAATCTCTAAACAATAACCAACCATCAAGGTTTAAATATAAAGGAAAACCCAACGGAATATGTTTAATAAAAAAATGAAAGAGGGAAATACCTAGAAAACTATGGGATCTTATAGGTGGTTATCATTTATTTTGGGAACTATTTGTTTTGAAAATGATAGGTTTTTATTTTATTCTTGGTATGAATTGACTAGTTCTATAGTAGGCTCATATCGAATTTTACTGTAGGAGAGTTACCTTTCTATCTCCAGATGGAGGCAGCTATTCTCACCAAGGTGAGTGGGATATTTATGCTATTCATTTAGAACAAGTTCTTCATAGATTGGATTTTCTCACAACTTAGATAAAAATCCTTGTTCTAAATGATGGTGGAATGCAGTAGGATACTTTTCCACTAGTGGTAGACTATTTTTAGGATGTATTTTCTAACGAGTTACACTGCTTACTATCCAAGAAAGAGATTGAGTTTATGATCAAGTTTGTGTTAGGTGAAAAACCAGTTTCTATTCTACCTTATAAGATGGAACTAGAATAACTTCATAAGTTGAATTTTCTATTGGAATATCTAGATGATACAGGTTTCATAAAGCCTTTAGTATATCTCCACAGGAATCCCCAGTTCTTTTCTCCAAAAAGGTTGGTGGGACTTTTCACTTATATTTGGATTATCAGAGACTGAACCAGATGAAAATAAAAAACCGGTATCCCTTTATGCATATCAATGATCTCTTTGATCAACTGATATGTGCTAAGATATTCTCCAAGATTGATTTGAGATCAATATACCACCAGTAGAGGGTGAGACCATCAGACACACCGGAATACTTTTAGGAGTAAGTATGGATTTTATGATTTCGTAGTGATGTAATTTGTTTTTATAAATGCACCAGTGATATTCATGGCCCTGATGAATAAAATATTTCATCCTTCCTAGATTACTTTGTGATTTTGTTGTTGATGACATCTTAGTGAACTCCCAGTTAGCAGATGATCAGGCCTAACATATTGAAATAATCTTGAGTACAATGATAAAGAATTGAGTTTATGTCAATCTAACCAAATGAGGTTTCTAGATTGATAAATTGAACTTCTTAGGATATGTCATCTCAGAGGAAAGAGTGTTAGTGGACCCATATAAAGTTACATCCATCGTATCTTGGGAGTGAACCAATAATTTCTTTGATATTCAGAGTTTTTTTTGGGTTTTGTAGGTTACTATCAGTACTTTATCTAGGACTTATCCCATCTAGAAGCACAAATATTTGAGCTGACCAGGAAAGGGGTGAAGTTTTTCTAGTTGGATTCTTGTGAGAGAGATTTTTAAGAGCTTAAATCTAGGATGACCTGAACACCTATCCTCACTTTAACAATTCTAGGTAAATCATATATTTCGTACTGTAACACATTCAGAGTTGGACTTAGAGAAGTTATGATGTATGAGGATCGGGTAGTTGCTTATGGCTCCGAACAGCTAAGAATGCATGAGAGAAATTATCCTACTCATGATCTATATTTAGTTGTGGTGTTACATTCCCTAATATTATAGAGACACTATCTTTTTGGTGAGAGTTTTGTGGTATACACAGACCACGGGAGTCTCAAGTACATCTTTTATAAGATGGACCTAAACCTTCGGTATAGGAGGTGGGTTGAGTATTTATAGTCTTTCGACTTCAAATAATATTATACAATAGGAAAGGGAAATGTAATTTCCAATGACTTAAGCTGGAATATGTAGAAACATGAAGTGAAGGAGTCTAATAATGAGTGGTGGATGACGACACTCTTTGCAAACATGCATCTATATCTTTAAGAGTCCCATAGATGAGTAGCTACGACTTTGAAATCTATTATACCTATGATTCTTGACTGGATCAAGATAGAGAAATTATATGATATGGAGGGCTTAGTTCTGAGAGACATCTTATATGGGGGGGAGACACCATCAGGATGGTCTATTGGTAGTGAAAATTATCCTATTTTTTATGGCTGAGTATGGGTTCTTATGGGAACATGTGAGGATCTAATGAGAGAGTTTCATGATTCTAGATGGACGATACATCCTGGTTTGACAAATATGTATCATGATTTCCATAGACAATATTGGAGGTCAGGAATGAAGAAGGAGGTAGGGGGATTTATGGAAAGTTGTTTCACCTTTCAGTAGGTGAAAGATGAACAGTAGAGTCCTATTGGTATGTTATAGTCTCTATTCATTTTGGAGAGGAAATGGGATGATTTAACTATGGATTTTGTGATAGTATTACCCTAGACACCTCATAAGAATGATGCAACATGGGTGATCATAGATCAATTGATGAAGGTAGACCACTTTTTTTCTATCAGGGAGACCTTCACCATTGATGATCTGGGTAGTATTTATGTTCATGGCATGGTTTAGTTGTATGGTGTTTCGAGGAGTATCATTTTTGATAGAGATCCTCATTTCACATTGTGGTTATGGAAGGGTCTTTAGAAGGCTTTGGGACCATAGGTTCTTTAGAGTATTTACTATCATCCAAAAATTTACTATAGTGACCCTAGCCTTTTATATATAACATTACATGATTTTAAGCATAATTATACATCATAGTACAATCCAAGGATCATAAATTCTAGTGTCTTGGAAGACTAGGTACATAAAACTGAAAACATAGAACTATATAAAACATTTATTTATTTAATCTTCAAATTGAGATTCTGACTTCCATTTTTCTCAAACATATGCATAAAAAGAATAAAGCATTAGCAGATGGGGTAGAAGGTGTGACTTGATGATATAAAAAGGCATGTAACATATGGAATCATAACATATAAACATGGAATCATATAAATATGGAGTCAAAATAATTTGGAAGAAACATAAAACATGAATTTATCATGATTTAAGTCTAACCTCAAAGACCGTTTCACATGGTAGTACAGGCCAAGGCTAACCGCCAAGACCATTGCACATGGTAGCACAAGCCAAGACTAACTGCCAAGAACGTTGCACATAAAGTATCACGAGACTCAAATTTACCCAATTAATTGGAGAGATATCTGGGAACACCTATATTAACTTTTCATGAATATGTTTTCCACATAAATAATCATACATAATTAATCTTACATAAACATAAGGGTTACCCATGGAAAGAATTGGGTACCAAAATCATGTCATAAAGCATAACTAATGGGCATATCATAAATGTCCATGAAAGAAAGGAAATAAAATATACATGTAAATTCATAAGGGAAAATGGTAATGTATCACGGTAAGTGATGTCAAGTAGAAGTGACAACATGTAAGAAAAGTTTTTAGTAAATTTTAGCATTAAAACATTTTTGTGTGGTTTTAAGGAAAATACTGTAGAAGCCTTTAAAATAGAAAAGTAAAAAATCCTTTATATAAAACCATAAGTGAACCAAGAATGTTTTCTTAATAAAAAGACTGATTTTATAAAGACAATGGTGGATTAAAACAGAATATAGAGTGCCCTTGAAATCGGGTAAGAATTCAAGAAGTTCCCTCAAAACATGTTTGCTTATCATGAAGTATTGAGGAGGGAATCACTTAAAAACATATATATCCTCGAAAGGGAATGATGAAAGAGTCTTGATAAATTAATTTGATACATTTAAAAATAATTTATAATATGATTATAAAAAGATAAGATAACATCATTTTGGTAAAAGGATGATTAGGCAACCTGAAGGAACAAAGGAGGTTCGGGTAGAATCCCTTACGGATTATCAGCATGGTATCAGGTGTACTTAATAGGTATTAATGATAGAGAAAGGAGTTTCTAATCACTTATACATCATGAGGGAAGTATGAGGGAGGTTCAAATCATACCCCATCATTAGTTATTACACATAAAATGGCATAACATAGAGGACATTCTTGAATAAAAGTGAAATAGAGAGGATCCCTTACCTTAACTCCGATGGTGTTCTCCACTTGATATTAATGACCTGAATAATAAAATTAGGTTCATTAATTAATAATTAAATAACATATTATACATTTAAAAGATTTATAATAACATTTTTAAGTTCATTAATGACCTTTTTTATGGGTTAAGTGGTTCAATTTCATTGTTCGGGTCTGTTTGTTTTCTTGGTTTTTACCATCGATTTACTTATTTTCATGAATAGAGAATCATGTAAAATGGGGATGGTTGTCAATAATTGGAGTTATATATTATTATTGAACATACAAAAGGTTACATGGTTTTAAATTTAATTTGGTTACTTGTAGTGAAGGTGAATCATGATATAAAAAATTAATGATAAACGCTTGGATTAATTTGGCGTTTTTCTCAGAATTAACTTGTTTTGTATTATTATTTTACATCAAGTGTGAAAAATTATTTAAGAAAAAAACATAAGATAAAATACATAAGAGTCTGGTTCGACCATAAAAATGTTTTCGTTACCATAATTGAATATGGTAAAATAAATTGAATACCCATCGTCCTTGAATGTGGTAAATTAACACATCCCAGATGGTGTCTTTACTACTAGTATAAAAGAATAGTAAATGAGAGATGATAATAAATTATTCAATTATCATAAAAAAATTCCAATACATGTAAGGTAATGGAGTTTTCATAACATTTGGATTAAGAGAGGTAAGTATAGAAAATAAAACAAATGAACTTGAAAAGAAAATGAAAGAAAAGAAAAGAGGGATTTACCTCTTGATTCAATATTCCTTAAGAGCCTCTTAAAGGGAGAGGATTTGGTATTTTGAGGAGACCAAGGGCTAATGGAAACGGGGGGAGGATCTTAGGGATAGACTTGGGCATAATTTAGGGAAGGCACAAGGCTTTAGAGGAGTGAAAAGAAGAGGGGAGTGTGGGTGGTTTTTATAGTGGAGGGGAGGAGGGTTTTCTTAATATTTTAATCATTAGTTTATTATTTTTATATAAGACAATAAATAGTAATGATTATTGTGACAAAAAATATTAATATGTGCATGTGATTTCAAACCAATGTCCATTTAAATCATCCATGACTCAAGCAGGATGTAGAAATTCAGGTTTTAGCATATATTGTGAATTATCATATTTTACTATTCATAAAAAAATCAAGTATTTTAGAAAAATCCCAAAAATTCACCCTAACCATTTTTCAACATGTAGAATCCAAAAATGAACTCCATTTTTTAAAAATAATTTTATAAATATGATTAATTTAATTTTTAATTAAAATCATAATTTACATGAAAAATACAGATTTTAAAACTATAACTAATTTTATAATACTTTCAAAAATTAAATAAGGTCTTATAAAATTATCTTAAAACCAGAAGAAATAAAATTGTAAATTAATGAATACCTTTTAGAAAAATACATTTTCTTTTAAATTATTTAATTAATTTTAATTAATTATTTTGGACTTACAAAAATACTAATACTTTTACTATGGTCATATTATCACTTATAAGATGCCTAAATTTGAATTATACATTCACGGGTGAGGATAATTTTCTTTTGTAAAATTTATTATTCATAAGTTTCATATTAATATTCATAAGTGTATGACACTATTCATAAGTGTAGTTTACTATTCACCAAAAATTAATTTTGTCTTATCGGTCTCCAAACATCTTACTGGTCACATCTGTGTATGTTAGATTTTCAAAATTCAAAACACAGAAGTGTCAAAATTATGTTTGAAGGGAACATAGTACCTAGTAGTTCATTATGTTGTGATTTAATGTGATTATATTACATATTTATAATAAAGGAGTTTCCATTGATAAAATAGTGGGTTGTTACATTATTGCCCCTTATGAAATTTTTCCCTTGAAATTTTGTTTTATATTCTAAGCCATAAACAGGTGTGTGTAATTTTCCTTCATTGCTTCCTCCAGTTCCCATGTTACCTCTTTGTACTTATGGTTCTGCCACAATATTTTGACTAGGCGAGTAGTCTTGTTACGTAGAACTTTATCTCTATGATCTAAGATCTTAACTAGCTGATCCTCGTAAGAAATATCATTCTCCAACTGTACCACCTCTGAAGAGAGTACATGTGAAGGATCTAGTATGTACTTCCTTAAGAGGGATACATGAAAGACGTCGTATACTTTGGACATGGTAGGTGGAAGTGCTAGTCGATATGCCAAAACCTCGACATGATCAAGTATACTAAAGGGGCCGATATACCTGGGACTTAGCTTTCCTTTATTCCCAAAACTTTTGACCTTCTTCCATGGAGATATGCGTAGAAATACCATGTCTTCAACTTTTAACTCAAGGTCTCATCAACAATTTTTTTTATAACTCTTCTATCGACTTTGGGATGCCTTGATGTGATGCTGAATGGTTTTCACCTTCTCCACCATTTCTTTGACCATTTCAGGTACTATAATCTTACACTCACCACTTTATCCTAATACACCAGTGTTCTACACCTTTTCCCATAAAGGGATTCATATGGTTCCATTCAAATGCTCAAGTGGAAACTATTGTTGTAGGAGAATTCAACCAGTGGAAGATGTTTGTCCCATACTTATTTGAATTTCATAGAACATGCTCTCAAAAAATCTTCTAGTGTCTGGATAGTTCGCTCATATTGGCTATCAATTCAAGAATGATAGGCTATACTGAAGTTCAGTTTAGTACTTAGAGCATATTGGAGACTTTTCCAAAACTTCGAGGTGAATCTCAGATCTCTATCAGATACAATAGATAGTGGTACTCCATACAACCTTACCACCTCTTTGATATATATCCGTGCAAGTTGATCAAATGAAAATTCCTCTCGAATCATGATAAAGTGATCTGACTTTTTAAGATGATCCACAATGACCCATATAAATTTATTTCCTCTGGATGTCCTTGGAAGTCCAGTGACAAAGTCCATGGTTATGTTCTACCACTTCCATGTTGGTATGGGTAGTGGTTGTATTATCCCCTTAGACTTCTGTCTTTCATCCTTCACTTGTTGACATACCACACACTTTGATGTATATTCAACAATCTATTTCTTTATATTGTCTCACCAAAATTTCTCTTGGAGGTCTCGATACATCTTTGTGCTCTTTGGGTGAATAGAGAAGGTTAGCTATGTGCGCAATTCAAAAGCTCCTTCTTTATCTATATATCGGATGATACACATAATCATGACCCAAATCTTACAAATCCTTCCTTATAAATCATGAACTCATAGGATTTCCCATTTTTAACAGCTTCCACACTTTTTAGAATGTCCACATCTTTTCTTTGAGCATCCTTTATTTTCTCCATGAGGGATGGTTGAGTAATCATTTGAGAAAGGATTTATGATGTTCCTCCCTTAATGATTCCCATGTCCATACTCTAAGAAGATAATATCCTTTTAAATTCTCATCATTGATAAAGATGTAGGATCCTTTATACTTAGAAAATCTGCCACCTTATTTTCCTTACCGGGATGGTAGTGGATTGATCATTCATAATCCTTGATGAGATCTATCCATCTTTTCCAGGGCATATTAAGCTCTTTTTATGTGAATATATATTTGAGACTCTTGTGATCGGTATATATCTCAAACTTCTCCCCATATAGATAATGCCTCTAGATTTTTAATGCAAAGATCACAGTCGCCAACTACAGATCATGTGTAGGATAGTTTTGATCATGGATTTTCAACTGCCTTGAGGCTTAGACTATCAATTTATCAATTTTCATCAGCACATTGCCTAAGCCCATCTTTCAAGCATCATTGTACACTATAAAGAGTTCTATACTTGTTGGGAGTGTGAGTACTGGCGCAGTGATTAGCCTCCTTTTCAACTCCTTAAAGCAGTCTTCACATTCCTATGTCCAGAAAAACTTTACTCCCTTCCATGTTAGCTTGGTCATTGGGTTTTAAAATCATGAAATTTTCTTCACAAATCATCGATAATACACATCTAGACCTAGAAATATGTGGATCTTCATTATAGATGTTGGACTGGGCCATTATTTAATCGCCTTTGTCTTAGAAGGGTCTACATATATCCCTTTGCTGGTGATAACATTCCCCAAGAATGCTACTTCCTCCATCCAGAACTCACATTTACTATGCTTTACATATAAATTCTCCCTTCGCAAAGTCTTTAACACAATATTCAAATGCTCCTCATGTTCGTCCTTTCTCTTAGAGTATATCATAATATCATTGATAAAGACTAACAAAAATTTGTCGAGGTAATCTCTAAAGACTCTATTCATTAAATCTATGAAAATTCCTGGAGCATTAGTGAGTCTGAAGGGAATCACTATGAATTCATAGTGTCCATACCTCATTCGAAAGGCAGTTTTGGGAATATCTTCCTTCCTCACCTTTAATTGATGATATCCTGACCAAAGGTCCACCTTAAAGAAATAACTGGCCCCATGAATCTGATTGAACAAGTCATATATCTATGATAGGGGATACTTTTTCTTTATCTTGATTTTATTGAGCTTATGATAATCAATGCAGAGGTGCATTGATCCATCCTTTTTCTTGATGAAGAGGACTAGAACACCCAATGGTGAAGCACTCGGGTGTATAAAACCCTTCTCTAGATTCTCCTTTAACTATTTATTTAGCTCTTCTAGCTCTATGGTGTCCATTCTATAAGGTGTCTTTGATATAGGTAGAGATCCAGGAATAAGTTAAATTGATAACTCAACCTCTCGATCAGAAGAAAGACCAGATAGATCTTCATAGAATACATTAGTGTTATTCCTTACTATGGGAATGTATTCAAGCATGATTCTCTCCTTTGTCTCAATCATTTTATCTAGAAATGCTTGCTCATAAGGAATTAATATCCACACTTGATACAATGATTATAAAGTAGATGCACCTTCCTCCTTATAGTTGTATAGAATTAGAGGATGTTTCGGGATGTGAAGAGTGATCTACCTTTCCCAATAGTTGATGTTATCTTTGTATAAAGATAGCCAATCCATGCCCAAGATAACATCTAACTCCACTAAAGGAAGTATGAAAAGTTTTTTTGGGAGGTTCAGTCCACAAACATTTACTGGGGAGGTGTTATAAAACTTGGATGCAATAATTTATCCATTCATTGTTCTCACAGATAAAATATTCTCAAAATTTTGAGGTGGTGTTTGAATAGTTCTACTAAACTTGCAAGATATGAAAGAATGCATAAAACTAGAATCAAATAGTAAGTTTTCTATTCTTGAATGAATAACTAGCATAACTTTCACCACATCTTTGTCCAGATCCACCTCAGTAGTAGTGATAGCATAATCCCTTGTTTCCTTGGAGGTTGTTGTTGATTTCCTCAGACAACCCTTGGATTAGGGAAGTTTTTCGCATAATTTCCATGCTCCTTGCAGTTGTAACACTACACTATAGGTTGAGTGTTGATATGAACCTTCCTTTATTCTTCCACATTAGCGAGATTCTTCATATCCCGTTGGTAGTTTTTAACCAGATGTCCCAAATTTCCACATTTGAATAAATTCTTGGTTCTATTTAGACATTTCCCAAGATGCTTCTTCCCACAATTTTTACACGTGGGATGATCGATCTTCTTTCTAGAATTAAATTTATTTGTGGGACCGCCCACATTAGATTCCATTTTCTTCTTCTTGTCGCTGAGCCCACGATACCACTAAGATTCTCCGATATCCATTTCAACCTTGAGGGCACAAAAGACAATCTACACATAACAGTCAAAGTCTCAAATTGCCAACACTTTTTGTAGACTCAAATTTGGTCCTCTAAAGAAGCGATCCACCTAGATTTTGGTGTTCAAGACAAATCTAGAGGCGTACCTTGCAAGACTTGTGAAGTTTTCTTCATACACCCCAATGGAATCATCTTATTTCTGTTTGAGTCTGAGGAACTCTCTTTCCATATTGAGACATAGGGTTTGGGGGAAATATTTATTGAAAAACATTTTATTAAATTCCTCCCATTCCATGGAATAAATTTCCTCATGGGGATTCGTATTATTGATTAGTGTCCACCACTGATCATCTTCCTCATAAAAATGATAGACTTCCAGTATGACTTTCTCTTCTTCTGAGCACTGGAGGGCAGAGAATATATTTTCAATGGAGTTAATACACTATTCCACAAGGAGGGGATCAGAAGATCTGCTAAACATGGGAGGAATTTTTTGAATGAATGATTCAATGGAAACTTTCTCTTTACTTTTAGGAGGAGGGTGTTCCACATGATTCAAGTTATTATTCATACTTTATCCAGATGATCAAGTACTGTCATGAAGTTTTGAGCACCCGTTCCCATCATATCAGGCATATCATTAGGTAAATCTTCACATTACCCATCACATTGATTGTTGGAATGTGTTCTTTTATTTTCCTCCATTAACTATAAAAAATAATTTACAATTAGTGGTCTTTAATAATTAGTTATTGAGCATAAAAAGGTAACTTTGAACATAAAAGGATAAACTTATAAAGGAGAAGTATATCTTAACTCGTGATTCCCTATGTTTCAATCTAGTTTATCCTTGATCTATTTATTAACTTATATTATTATGGGATATTTTTTTCATCCCCTTAATAATTGTTTGTACCAAGATCATGAATTTACCAAAGCATATCCCCAGGGAGTGTCAAACTAAGAATGCAGCAAGGCCCATTGTCGTGCACCAGTTCCCGTTCAAGTCTAGATCAAATTGGTGTTTTATAGTTATACCCCTAGATACATCTGTGCCAAATCTACCTCTACCTATTTTTATCCAGATAGGGATGTATTTTATTGATAAACCACTTACTCTATACTTACCAAAATTTAAAGGTGTTTTCTTATACTTAGTCTCATCATTAAGTTTCTTACTAAAGTACTCTAATCCTAATCTCAAAAAATAACTAGACCATCCTCTGATAACAACTATAGAAACCCTAGACTTTTACATATAACATTACATGATTTTAATCATAATTATACATCATAGTACAAGACAAGGAATGTAAATTCTAGTGTCTTGGAAGACTAGGTACATAAAACTGAAAACATAGAACTAAATAAAACATTTCTTTATTTAATATTCAAATTGAGATCCTAACTTCTATTGTTATCAAACATCTGCATAGGGTACCTTGGGGAACATATGAACAAATGGATGATCTAAATATCCCAGTAGGGGAATAACCATAAGAACAAAGCATTAGCACATGGGGTAGAAGGCATGACTTGAGGATATAAAAAGGTATGTAACATATGGAATCATAACATATAAAAATGGAATCATATAAACATGGAATCATATAAACATGGAATCATATAAACATGGAGTCATAATAATTTGGAAGAAACATAAAACATAACTTTATCATGAGTCAAGGATAACCACCAATACCACTGCACATGGTAGCATAAGCCAAGGATAACCGCCAAGACCGTTGCACATAACATCTCATGAGAATAAAATTTACCCAATGAATTGGAGAAATATCTAGTTTTACCCATCTTAACTTTTCATTAATATGTATTCCACATAAATAATCATACATAAACATAGTGGTTAACCCTGGAAAGAATTGGGCACCACAATCATGTCATAAAGCATAACAAATGGGCATATCATAAAAGTGTCCATGAAAGAAAGGAACTAAACTATACATGGAAATTAATAAGGTAAAATAGGAATGTATTATGGTAAGTTATGTCAATTATAAGTTACAACATGTAAGAAAAGCATTTAAGAAATTTTATCTTTAAAACATTTTTGTGCGGTTTTAAGGAAAATACTATAGAGCCTTTAAAATAAAAAAGTGAACAATCATTTATATAAAACCAGAAGTAAACCAATAAGGTTTTATTAATAAAAATACTGATTTTATAAAGACAAAATAGGCTTAAAATAGAATATAGAGTTCACTTGAAATCAGGTAAGAATTTAGGAAGTTCCCTCAAAACAGGTTTTCTTATCGGGAAGTATTGAGGAGGGAATCACTTAAAAACATGTATATTCCCGAAAGAGAATGATGAAAGGGTATTGATAAATGAATTTGGTACATGTAAAAAGAATTTAGAATATTAACATAAAAATATAATATTACATTATTGTGGTAAAAGTATGATAAGGCAACATGAAGGAATAAAGGAGGTCCGGGTAGAATCCCTTACGGATTATCAGCATGGTATCAGGTGTAATTAATAGGGCTTAATGAGAGAGAAAGGGGTTTATCATCACTTATAAATCATTAAGGAAGTATGGGGGAGGTTATAAATCATACCCAATCATTAGTTATTACACATAAAAGGTAATAACATAGAGGACATTCTTGAATAAAAGTGAAATAGAGAGGATCCCTCACCTTAAGTCTGATGGTGTTCTCCACTTGATATTAATGACTTGAATAATAAAATTAGGTTAATTAATTAATAATTAAATAAACTATTATATATGTAAAATATTTATTATAACCATTTTAAGTTCATTCATGACCTTTTTGATGGGTTAAGTGGTTTAATTTCATTGTTCGGGTCCGTTTGTTTTCTTGGGTTTTACGATCGGTTTACTTATTCTCATGAATGTAGAATCATGTAAAATGGGGAATAGTTGTCCAGAATTGGAGTTATATTTTATTATTGAACGTCTATAAGGTTACATTTTTGTAAATTTAATTTGGTTACTTGGAGTGAAGTTGAATCATGATATGAAACATTAGTGATAAACGCTTGGATTAATTTGGCGATCTTGCTCATAATTAACTTGTTTTGTATTCTTATTTTACATCAAGTGTGAAAAAGGAATTAAGAAAAAAACATAAGATAAGATACATATTTAAGAGTCTGGTTCAACCATAAAAATGTTTTCATGACCATAATTGAAGATGTTAAAATAAATTGAATACCCGTCGTCCTTGAATGTGGTAAATTAACACATCTCGAATGGTGTCTTTAATACTAGTATAAAAGAAGAGTAATGGAGAGATGATAATAAATTATTCCATTATCATAAAAAAAATTAGTACATGTAAGTTACTAGAGTTTTCATAACATTTGGATGAGGATAAGTAAGGATAGAAAAGGAAACAAATGAACTTGAAAATAAAATGAAAGAAAAGAAAAGAGGAATTTACCACTTGATTCAATCTTCCTTGAGAGCCTCTTAAGGGAAGAAGATTTGGTCTTTTGAGGAGACAAAGGGATGATGGAAATGGGATAGTATCTTGGAGAGATAATTGGATTGTAACACCCTAAGCTTTCACGATACGCTTCTCTTTCAATAATGCAATAGCTTGCATTGTACGCAAGTTCGAGATTCTAACACACCGTGACCAATCAAAGTAGCAGTTATGAATATTAATACCCACTTTTTGAAATTATATAAATTTTATATTTAAAAATGGACTTAATTTTTGTATTCAGAATATCGAAATTATCCTAAGTTTAATTTTTTGTAATTTTATGAGAACTTCCAATTTTTTTATGAATAATGAAAAATACTTAAAAACAACTTTTTTAATCAAAATAATTTATAGTGATAAATTATAATATTGAGTTGTTTTAAAGTATAATTAGAATATATTTTTACCATTTTATCCAATGGTGGTCATTAGAATTAATTTCACTTTGAAATTGGACATAAACAATTGTCAATCTTTTGATATATATTATTTCTTAAAAACACGCTATTTGTTTTGACAGCGGGAATTAATTATAAAATTAATCAATTCAACTTATAGGTTTGGAATTTTGTAAAATAGAAATCATTTTTGAATTCGGAATATCAATTATATCTTAGGGTGAAATTTTGGCATTGTTCTGAAAAACTTCAATTTTTGATGAATAGTGAAACCACTAAGTGGTAGTTAAAAAACTGATTTTTCGTTTAAATGAAAAACTACCACTTCTGTGATTTGATTTTCAAAAATCCGACATACATGGTTTTCATTAGGAAGTAAAATGTGGTTCAATGGGATTAAAATAATTTTTTTGTGAATAGTAACTTTTAAGTTTAATTAATCGCGATTAAAGGTAATTAGTGAAATTTAAGGTAAAAATGATATTATAAAAATATTAAAATACCTTTAAACTTGTCCTACCCTTATTATATGAGTCATGACAGACCAAGACAATCCATGGGTCAACTTGGGGACTCCATGGAGCCACTTGGGTAAGAAAATGACATTAATAACTTTTTATTTAAAGTAAAAATAAAATTGTCACAAACATGTGTTGTTTTACTAAAACAATTATTAAATGGGGTTATACAAGTTAAATTTTTGACTATAAATATTAATTGGAAAGATAAAACGATTTCCTAAATCATGGTATTTTTTTATAATTTTTATACATTAAATAAATTAAATTTTTTATGACACCATGATGATGCAGCGATTACCTCATTAATTAACGATTTTAATAAAATGGAAGGATAATGTAAAATACAATACTTACACTTGTCAAAAACCTATTGGATGAGTATATTTCTAACCCTTATCACCTTATCCTAGAAATATATTATTTTGGTACCTTTAGAATCCGAAAAGCATTTCATAATAAAGTAACATTTCAATCTTTCCAAGAGTGCCCCTCCTCTCCTCTTATAAAAGGCCCCCACCTCTACCACCTTATTCACACCTTCCAAGCCATTTGGATCATCCAACCTCTTCCCAAATACTCTCTCAACTTCCCTCTATTACTCCTATAAGCCTCAATTTGGGCAAAAGTCTTCCCAAGGAAGCCTTTGGATCAAATCAAAAAAGAGTTACCCGATTTTAAGGTAATGTCTTCTCTTGTGTTCTTTTGTTTTATTTTGCTTCTACAACCCCCTAAAATATTTTTATTACTTCATTTTGTAATAAAACCAGTATACTAAATATACTAGGATGTTTTTATGAGAAGGATTTTATTTACACTTACACACACCTTCATCTAATGGTTAAAGAACATACTGTTTTTGTGGGTGGCGAAATACTGCCTCACGAAACGATGATTGTTCAATCTTCTTTTAACACATCTCATGGTGGCCATTATGATGAAACTATTTTTTATATATGATATATATTATGTTTATGTTTTCCTTATGCTTCTGTATTTTTCATTTATGGCACACCTTTATGATTTACAATATGGGTAAACGCGATGATTTCATTTTAGGAAGTGTGGACTACTGCCCCCTCAAAGTGATTTGAATCGTTAATATCATATGTGGGATGTATAAAGGATGGAGTAAATAATATTATAAATGATATTATACTGGAATTATATTATACCTTTATATAATTATAATTTCATACCATTAAATATGAAATAGAAATGAAAGTAGCGTTCATACGTACGTACGACTTACCGTCTCCATGAACGGTCCATTTCATTTCTTACCTCTAAATGTAATGTAATATTATAAATGAATTTATATAATGGATATATATGATATATATGATATCTACATCATGAATATAATTCTGTATATAACGGATATTTCACCACATGAACAACTTGTAATTATAAGAAGTTTATTTTTGACTCAAGTACCAAAGATCGAAAAAATGACCGTTATTAACTTAAATAATTACATAATGTTCATAAAATGGTAATAAGTGATATAAAATGAATTATGAACATGAAAAATTTTCTTAATCAAGTAGAAATTAACTCTAGTTTATTATTCAGGAGGTTAAAGAACGATCAAGTCAAGTCGGACACGAGGTAAGGGAACTTCTTAACCCAATTTTCGTTCTTTGGGTTAATCTCCTACTTTCAAATTATGTCATGATATTATTATGTCCTATCTTGTATTTGTACTTGATTCATGTGTACTTATAGTGAATACACATAATAGATCTATTTTATTTAAAAATGATCTTTGTAAGGGACTTCGTCTCAATCTCCATTCATTGAGGCATATTTTGTTTTATACAAAAATTTCTTTTATATGGTGTATAAAACCCTTTGACATTTATGTTGATTCAAAAGGAATATTTTTATACGAAGAGTTTTACTAAATGACAAAAAGGAATGTTTTTCTTGTTGTATGTATGCGGTGACAATGACTTCTCCGCCGCCGTGACCATTATTTGAGTTTCGGCTTCCTCTACAAGCCATAATTTTTTTTAAATGAAAAATAAATACCAAGTTTTAATTTTATTTTATTTTGATATTGAAAATGGTTTTGAAAGTGTTTTTTATTATATCAATGTGTTGTATTGATATCTTGTGATTAAAATGTGGAAATTTTATGTTTCCTTTATTCATGTTTTATGTGATATGATTATGTTATGGTTTATGATATGTTTAAACCTGTTCATATGAGGAATGCATTGGACTTAATAAGTGACGGGTGGATCCCACTATAGCTCCTCGATGCATCGGTAGGTCTCATGAGACAAACTAGTGTCTTGGCACGAGGCCTTGACAAAATCTTATTTGTAGTCATGGCACGAGGCCTTGGCTACATGGTTATGATAGTCTGGCATTATGCATTACATCATTATGAAAGTGGTTATTGATATTGCATGTGATTATTCGACCAGTAGAATATCTATGTGAATAAGTAAATGGAATTATTTCATTTTAATTTTTCCATATTATGCTGAAGTTCAAGTTTTAAAAGGCTTTTGTTTTAGTTATACATTTCATTAAATGTTTATGTTTTTTTATGAAAGCTTCCTCTATATTGTTATCCTTACTGAGCATCTGAGCTCACCCCTTCTAATGTTTTAATTTTTCCCGGATGTGAAGAAGTATATTATGAATGACCTGCAGGGATAGTATGAGGGGATATGAAGACAAGATGTTGTTGTAGTTTTTTTTTTAATTTATTATGTAATGTAAGACTTATGAATGTATCTAGTGTTTCCAAGTCTACTAAACTAATCGGTCTTTCGAGACTCGATCTTTTGTGATCATGCCAATGTTACGTAATAATGCACCGACTCTGGGTAACTGGGGTCGGGGCATTATAGTTGGTATCAGAGGCAGTTTAGTACTAACCTTGGAAGCTAGATTTAGATAAACTCTGATTAGAGCACATAGCCCAAAGATAGACTTTGAGGATTAGTATAGAAAAACTTCCTAGAATTTTGGTATTATAGAGATTTTGTGAGTTTTCTGAGCAATACACCCCTGTCTAGATACGAGCAGGTAGAGGCGGCTTTGGCACAGATGTACCTAGGGGTAAAACTTGAAAACACCGCTTTAAGCTAGACTCGAATGGGAACTGGTGCATGACAACGGGCCTTGCTGCACTCTTAGTTACGACACTCCCGGGGGATATGCTTAGGATAATTCTCATATTCTTTACAAACCATTATAAAGGGTTTATGAGTATATACTTCCTCAAAGAAAACATTTTTATGATTATGGATTATATCCATAAATAGTTCAATTTATGTTAAGTGTTTTTCAAGTTTGTTATTATGTATTTCGATTCATAAACTAATATAGTTTATGATGTTGTTTAGAAATGGAGCCTAGTGGAAGGAATGGAAACCGTATCAATGCACGCACTCCATGTAGGGATTTCCCTCCTGCTCAAGATAATTATAATGGAGTTGGTGATACAACTGGTGTTGATCAACTTATCACCATACTGGGACAACTCACTCAGGTTATGAATAATAACCTTACTCGTATGGAGCACCCAGATTCACAACATGGAGGATCAATGTTAGACCGCTTCATGAGGCAACAACCACTAACATTTAATGGGGGTAAAAATACATTAGTAGCTGAGAAATGGATAAACTCCTTAGAGAAAATATTCCACGCCTTGGGGAGTAGCAAAAGGGAGAATGTTGTCATGGCAGTTTACCGCCTCACTGGAGATGCCAATCAATGGTGGTCGCTGATTCAAAACACAAAGGAAGATGATGAAGTATCAAATATGGAATGGAGGGAGTTCAAATAGATTTTCTTAGAAAAATACTTTCCTCATGGCCATCGAGCAGATATGGAAAGGCAATTTCTGAGTCTGAGGCAAAAGGAGGATGAGAATGTCGCAAAGTATAAGTCTAACTTTACACGGTTAGCGAGGCATGCTGCAGATTATATACGTAACCCAAGAAGTAAGATCGATCATTTCTTTGATGGGTTAAAACCATTTCTCCATCGAGCATTAGTCTCAAAAACCTTCTCGTCGTACGAAGATATTGTCTCATGTGCTATCAAGACAGAAAAGGAATTCTCTAAATCTTATGACAATAAAGTCAAGCAAGAGAAGAAGAGAACAATGGAACAAGAGACAAATAAAGGGAAAAAGAGAAAGAAGGATTTTCCATTATGCGATAATTGTGGGAAGAATCACCCCGGTGCTTGCCTAAAAGGAATGGGAGTTTTTTTATAAATGTGGAGAAAAAGGTCACCAGGCTCGTGATTGCAAGGGAAAGAAAGAGGCTATCAATGTTGAATGCTACAATTGTAGGGAAATGGGGCATTATGAAAATGAATTTCCTAAGCGTCAGGGAAAATTACCTCAGAAAAGCACTACTGGAAATCCAGCCTTTCCCAACGGTTCCAAACCGTTGGGAAAGGCTGCAGATCCGTTGGTATAAGTTATACCAACGGTTCAGCAAACTGTGGGGAAGTAAGCTGTTGGGAAAGGCTTTTCCCAACGGTTTACACAGAACCGTTGGGATATCTGAGAAAAAATCAGCCTTTCCCAACGGTTTGGCCCGTTGGGAAATCAACCTAAAATTTTCTTTCCCAACGGTTTACAAACCGTTGGGAAAGGTTTTTACCAACGGTTCATAGAACCGTTGGTAAAAACAACAATTATATGGGTATTCCCAACGGTTTTAAACCGTTGGGATAGGCTGTTTTTACCAACGGTTTTCAAACCGTTGGCATAGGCTTTGCTGTGCAAATTGCACAGCAGCCTGCAATTTGCACAGCAGGTCTCATTTTTGGGCATTCACCCTCGGTTTCAATTCAATTTTCAATCCAATTATGCCATCGTTTTCAATTCATTTTTCAATCCAATTATTGTACCTGTAACACATATAATGCATACATATAGAGAACAAACCAACACATACAAATAATGAAAACCAACCAACCAACACATATAATGCATCCTGAAAATATACTCATCCATAATTAAATTAGAATTCATAACATAATTATAAACATACATAATTCATTTAGAATTCATTTTAAAATTTAGATGACAATCATATGTGGAATCCGGAATTCAATTCATAATTTGATTGGTTTTTCATATACCATATATTTTTAATAGAAATGATATCCATTTTAAACAAAATACATACATCTGGAATGATACCGGTCACACCATGCCTCGGATTGAGGCGAGGTTAACTCGTACACGTCACAAATGAATCATTGATCGTTTTCCTAAAGTATCAACATATTCCGAAATCGTTTGGTCGGTTTTGCGTATGTCAGTTGTTGTTTTCACTTAAAATGAAGTGTTTTTTAAATAAAAGAGAGACACTTTGAATGGTGTCGGCCACACCGAGTCTCGTATTGAGGCGGGGTTAACTCGTACACATCACAAATGACCCATGGATTGTTGTGCTAAAATATAAACACAATCAGAATGCGTTTGGTTGGTTTTCCATATGAATTTAAAATGTAGTCCATTTTAAAGAAAAGAGATACACTTAGAGTGGTCTCGGCCAAACCACGACTCGGATTGAGGCGTGGTTGACTCGTACACGTAACATATGACCCATGAATCGTTGTCCTAAATTTTCAACAGATTCCGAATGAGTTTGGTCAGTTTTTCATATGTCAGTTGTTTATTTCACTTATAATCATGTCCATTTTAAACAAAAGAGACACAGTCAGAGTGGTACCGGCCACACCACATCTCGGATTTAGACGGGGTTGACTCTTACACGTCTCAAATGACCCATGGATCATTTTCCTAATGTATCGACACAATCCGAATACGTTTGGTCGGTTTTCCGTATGCCAGTTGATGTTTTTCACTTAAAATGACGTCCTTTTGAAACAAAAGATGGACACTATGAGTGGTGCCAACCACACCGCGTCTCCAATTGAGGCGGGGTTGATTCGTACATGTCACATATGACCCATGGATCGTTCTCCTAAAGTTTAAATGGAAACCGAATGCGTTTGGTTGGTTTTCCGTATGTACTTAAAATGTTGTCCATTTTAAACAAAAGAGTGACACTTAGACTAATCCTGACCACACCGCGACTCAGATTCATCCCAGGTTGGCTCGTACATGTCACATATGACCCATGGATTATTGTGATAAATTATCAAAAGATTACGAATGCGTTTGGTCGGTTTTGCGTATGTCAGTTGTTCTTTTCATTTATAATCATGTCCATTTTAAACAAAAGAGACAGAGTTAGAGCGGTTTCGGCCACACCGCGTCTCGGATTAAGACGGGGTTGACTTTTACACGTCACATATGACTCATGGATCGTTGTGCTAAAGTATCGATAGAATCCTAATGCGTTTGGTCGTTCTTCCGTATGTCAGTTGATGCCTTTCACTTAAAATGACGTCCTTTTGAAACAAAAGACGGACAATTTGAGTGGTGTCAGCCGCACCGCATGTCGGATTGAAGCGGGGATGATTCGTACACGTCACATATGACCCATGGATCGTTCTCCTAAAGTTTCAATGGAAACCAAATCCGTTTGGTCGTTTTTCCGTATGTACTTAAAATGGTGTCCATTTTAAACAAAAAAGAGTCACTTAGACTTATCCTGGCCACACCGCGACTCAGATTCATCCCGGGTTGGCTCGTACACGTCACATATGACCCATGGATTGTTGGGATAAATTATCAACAGATTCGGAATGCGTTTGTTCGGTTTTCCGTATGTCAGTTGATGCTTTTCACCTAAAATGACGTCCGTTTGAAACAAAAGACGGACACTTTGAGTGGTGCCGGCCACACCACGTCTTCGGATTGAGCTGAAACCACCATGCAACATTCTAATTATTATTCGTGACGTGTACGCGCAGACGGCACGTCAATCGGACGTGCGGTTTGCGCAGTACGACTCAATATTCGTGTTTTAAGTGATGCGCGCGCTTCGTAAACGCGCGTGAGGGGGGTCCAAACGGGCCGAATGAAGTCTGAATGGCCTGAAATCAGACGAAAAATACGGGAGAGTGATTTATGAAGTGGTCGAGTAGACGACACGTCAATCGGACGTGTCGTGTGCCCGCGGTGACCGACAACGGAGTTCTGGTGTCAGAAACGGCCAAAACGGGCGTCCAACTGTCAAATTCATAGAGGACGACCTCAGATTGAGCTGAAACCACCGTGAAACATTCTAATTATTATTCGTGACGTGTACGCGCAGACGACACGTCAATCGGACGTGCGGTTTGCGCGGTACGGATCAATATTCGTATTTTAAGTGATGCACGCGCTTCGTAAACGCGCGTGAGGGGGGTCCAAACGGGCCGAACGAAGTCGGAATGGCCTGAAATCAGACGAAAAAATATGGGTGAGTGATTTCTGAAGTGTTCGAGTAGACGGCACATCAATCGGACGTGCCGTGTGCCCGCGGTGACCGACAGTGCAGTCCTGGTGTCATAAACGGCCAAAACGGGCGTCCAACTATCAAATTCATAGCGGACGACCTCATATTGAGCTGAAACCACCGTGAAACATTCTAATTATTATTCGTGACGTGTACGCACAGACGGAACGTCAATCGGACGTGAGGTTTGCGCGGTACGGCTCAATATTCGTATTTTAAGTGATGCACGCGCTTCGTAAATGCGCGTGAGGGGGGTCCAAGGGGGAGGGGGGGTTGTCCAGGGTCCAAGAATGAGGGGGGTTGTCCAGGGAGTTCAAAAACACACAACCACTAAAAGACAACAACATCCATAAAAACAGACAATATATAAAAATAACTCAACTCCAATACTATACTACGAGTCTAGATAAAACCAACAACTAGAATAGATTAAACATCAAATCTCAAGTCAAAAATGTAACGGATCAATATGTCCCACATCAGCATAACCATCACCATCATCATCATCATCATCACCCTCGTCATCGTCCTCCTCATCGTCCTCACCCTCCACAGCGCCTTCCTCCTCGCCTTCGCCCTCCTCCTCGCCCTCCTCATCTCCCTCCTCTTCCGCATCAGACTGCTCGCCATCATCATCTTCAAGCTGGAAATCAGCCTGAACACCACTGGAACTGCCACCTGGTGCACCATATATAGAATGTATCGACGAAATGTATTCATCAATCGCTGGGCTGGCCTCTGCTGGAAGTGTTGGACGTAGAACTTCAATAAATTTCATAAATGCACTGTTTGCCCTAGCAGACTGTTCTGCCGTCTCTGTGGCCCTTTTCTCAGCCTGTTCTGCCTGTGCCCTAACTTGCTGCAGCTCGGTGGCACTACAACTCGTACCTGAGGCAGGCCAATACCTCGTCGGGGCTATCCTAGGTCGGCAGCGTACTCTGCCAGAATGATCCTCTCCCAACACCTGATGTAAGTGATCAGATGGCCCAAAATTGTCTGCTTCTTGGGCATCAAGGGCCTCTAAATCATACTGTTACAAATATAAATATATTATTAAGTTACGAAATAGATATTAAAAAATAATATCAATAGATTAAAACTTACAATCTGCTGCTGAGTCGCTTCGTTGACAGCACTTCCATCCTTTTTTCGTCTACTCGAGCAAAACAGTTTTGCTCGAGGCACACGTCCTTCAATATTTTGTACTTGCCTCTACAATGACATTGAAAACAAAAGTTATATAAAGACTTCAGAAAATAATTAAATAATTGAGGAAACAAAAGAAAATTTAAGTCGTAAAGAAAAATTATAAACAATTGTGATACCTGCTGCCTCTCATGATCCGGCATCATCGTGCGTCCTAGTGTATGGAGGTATTTTTTTGCATCAATGTTTTTTTTTATTTTTTCCAGATGATTCCTAAATAAAATTCGATAATACAAAGGATAATATTAATGCAAAACTTGAAAGTTATTATTTAATTACCTCAAATGTAATTCATACCTTAAACTGGGTACTCGTCCAATGAGTAATCATCTGACGATACTGCTCTATAGGACAATCATCCACGACTGGTACCGCCTCTAACTCAGTGCCAACTCTAGCACGCCAGCCAATATACAGCTCATGCTTGTAGGCTCTCCAAAGCTCACCTAAATCCTTTAGACGTTCCCGTCGTGCACCCTCACCATCAGGAAAATTAAATCGAAGCTGAAATGAAAATATTAATTTATATAAATACAAAAAAAATTCATGGCATTAAATACAACAGATTTTTTTACCCATATCTCTGCCCAAGCTCTATCTTTGACCTCATGTGGCAAATGTCTCCACGACAGCGGGCTGACGGGAATGATGTCGTAGTATTTGGCAAGCGTCGCCATAAAACTCCGACATTGCTGCCCTGTTTTCTCAACCATCTGATTGTCTTCATTATATTCCACCATAACCTGTGTGCGACGGTTCCACACCGAACGCATGCATGTACGGCCCCGCCCCCGCCTCCTGTCAGTAGATGTATCTGTCATGAAAGAAAAACAAATATTTTATCAAAACATGTTATAATGAAAATAAATATTGCTATAAATTTTTTTTAGGGTTTTATAAATATACCTGCGCTAGTCTGATCAATGAGTGGCGCCGGATCCACAGAACCTGATGGAACACCCTCTGGTGGAACAGGAGTCGAAGACGATGGAATATAAAAGCTCGGAGAGACAGAAGTAGAAGGAAAAGAAGATGGAACAACTGTATGACCTGATGCTGACTGGGGAGTGGGAATCATCATGGGATGTGAAAATGATGGGGCAGAAGATGCAGAAGGTAGCGAAAACATGGGAGGTCTAAATATCCCGTGTGTCCCTAACGACACACCGGGATCAGAATGTGGGAAGGCTGAAATGTCAGTGGGAGGGGCAGGGTCTAGTCGGGCACGCGCAGCTCTACGTCCACCTCTGGTACGAACCCTCCTCGTACCACCGGCCTGAGTACTAGGACCAGTACTAGGCTCCTCGTCGAATAACTGTCGACGTAATGGTGGATCCTACAAAAAAGTTGACAAAAAAAATTAATCACATGACATTATATATTCTGTAAATATATATATATATATATATATTTGAAATAAAGTACTCACTGTAGGCACTAATGGTGGAATGCCCATCTCCTCCATCCGACGATTGTTCTCCGCCATTTTTTTCTTCGTCTCTCTTCAATTGGCTTCATTTCCTGCATTGGAAAATAAATATGTAATTAATTAGAAAAAGAAAATTAATGTGTAAACCAAAAAACTAAATATATGAGGGAATGAGGGGATTCATTGGTAATTTAGCTATCAATTGTTTTAGAAGATCTTGAATGAATTTAATAAAACATACAAGTTGTAATGTTCACCAAGTTAGAAATATTGTTTGATTTGGTTTGAATACAGTTCAATTCCAAATTAGAAAATGCAATTCAAATAAAACAGAAACCAATAAACATTGAAAATTCACATAACGGTCAAGTCAGCTAAAACATATTTGTGATCAATACTAAATAAATATGAATATTACCAACCTTAACAACCCAACTCGAGGTAAACCAAAAGAATTGAGAACATGGATGAATGATTCTATATATTTCCAACCACAACTTCAGGTTCACAATCAACTCTGACAATTGAGCTATTGGAGTCATCAAAAGAAATAAATGGATTGGTTCCAATGGCAATAGGGACAGTGTCAATTCCATCATCAGCATCATCAAAAATATGTCTTGGAATTACTTCAACTATGACACCAAATTCAGGTTGAAGTTGATCTTTGACATAAAAAACTTGTTTAACCATTGGTGCCAACACATATGGTTCTTCGGTTGCAAGAGTGCGGGTCATATTAATTACTCGAAATCCACAATCATCAATAAATGTGCCATGTCTCGTCATCGAATCAAACCAATGGCATTTCATCATTGTGACTCGTCCATGAGAGTAATAATCCAATATTATTATTTTCTCAACGACTCCATAATAACCCACATTTTCAAGTTGCGGTCTACTATCTAATGCACTGGCATAACAATCTGTTGTGACAGTAACCATAATACCATCATGTTGTGTTCTCATGTTTTTGGCTCGTTCAGTGACAATAAATCTGTACCCATTGATAACAATTGATTTACAGTCACGAACCACGGTATTAGGACCAAAAGCCAAAGCTCTTATTTCCTCAGAGACAGAGTCAACAGACAAACTCAATACCTGCAATATAAATGACAGTTAAACTTAAGTAAATATTGAAATAATTAATTTAAACAGTAATATTTTTACCTTCAATTTTAACCAAGCAGAAAACTCTTTGTTATGAAAAGTCTCTCTCCTTCTCAAAGATAAAGAACGATGCTTCCTATTTATCATTGTTTTATGTTCCCTGTAGATAAAAAATATGAATAGTTTAACAGATATATATGTAAGATATACATATTCAATTTTGTTACCTGATATAGTCATCGAACAAATCACAGTTGAACAAAACTGTGCGATGTGCCATCTCCCGCTCTTCATGGCTTAATGTCTTCAATGTATATGATCCATGAATTCCTCCTGTTTGAGGAAGTGATGGAAAACTGGGTTCAATTTGCTCATATTGTTCTTCTTCATTTCTCATTGGTCTGTTCATTCTTGTAGTAAGATCAGACAAATACATTGAACAGAAATCCATACATTCTTGAGCTAAGTAACCGTTCACGATAGAACCTTCGGGATGATTCTTGTTTCGAACATAAGACTTTAATGTGAACATATTTCTTTCAATTGGATACATCCAACGAAAAGAAACAGGTCCTCCGAGAAGTATTTCAGTTGGAATATGGACAGTCAGATGCAGCATGCATGTGAAAAATGATGGGGGAAATATTTTCTCCAACTCACACAAAATTAATGGGGCATCTGTCAACATTTTTTGCAAGAAAGACTTGGACAACTTCTTAGCACAAAGATCTCTAAACAAATGGCACAACCAAATAACACCCACCCTTACATTATTGGACAAAAGATGACGGATTGCTATTGGAAGCAACTCATGCAGTAGAACGTGATAATCACGAGTCTTCAAAGATTTTAGCTTCAACTCTCTTCTGTTGACCCGTTTAGATATGTTTCTTGAATAGCCATCAGGAACTCTAATAGTCCCTAATACTTCCAAAAATTGTTTTTTTTTTCAGTAGGTGTCATCACATAAGAAGCACATGGAATTTGCCATTTATTTTTCACTGATACGCACAGGATGCAATTCTGGTCTGATGCCCCAATCCACCAAGTCACGTCGAGATCGTAAATCATCTTTTGTCTTCCCCTTGACATTTAGAAGAACTGAAAGCAACATTTCACATATATTCTTTTCAATATGCATTACGTCTAAGCAATGATGTAGAAAATTAGTTGACCAATAAGGCAAATCAAAAAAGATACTCCTCTTCCTCCAATTGTAACAGGTTTCTGTGGAAACATTCTTTCTCTTTCCAGATTTCATTTGACCTTTCCCGAACGAAAAACTGAAATCTTTCAATTCATTAAGCACATCAGCTCCAGACATACGCTGAGGTGGATCATCGGTCTCTATAGTATTATCAAATCTTCGAAGATTCATTCTATATGGATGATCCTTCGGCAAAAATCGTCGATGTCCCATAAAACTGAAACTACAACGATGTTTCAGTCTTCTAGATCGTGTATTCTTCATACAAACTGGACATGACAGTTTTCCCTTCGTGCTCCATCCAGACATCATTGCATAAGACGGAAAATCATTGATCGTCCACATAAGCACATCACGCATCTGAAATATGTCTTTCGAACATGCATCGTATGTGCGCACACCCACATCCCAAAGAAGTTTCAACTCTTTTATTAAAGGTTGCATGTATACATCAATATCAATGCCGAGATCAGAAGGACCAGATATGAGTATACTCATGAAAGTGAAAGATTTTTTCATACACAACCATGGGGGAAGATTATAAATGTGTATAAAAACTGTCCAGGTGCTGTGCGAAGTAAGCATCTGCCCAAACGGATTAAAACCGTCGCATGAAAGACCCAGCCTCACATTACGCACGTCAGCTGCAAAATCAGGATGTAGATCATCAAATCTCTGCCATGAAAATCCATCTGCAGGATGAACCAACTCATCATTAGTCTTCTTTCTCTCGGTATCATGCCATCTCATTTTTATTGATATGTCATCAGACATAAAAAGATTCTGGAGTCTGGGGATCAATGGAAAGTGCCACATTACTTTCTGTGGAACGCGGGATGGTGTTCCATCAGATTTTGACTTCCAGCGGGATGTGCCACATTTTATACATTCATTTCGTTCAGCGGTTTCTTCCCAGAATAAACAGCAATCTTTCGGGCAAGCATGAATTTTGTTTCTGGAAAATCCAAGTTCTTCAACTAACTTCCATGCCATATAGTGGTTTGAGGGAATATCTACATCATCTGGAAGTAAATCCTTCAAGAGGATAAGAATGTAATCGATTGCTGTATTAGAAATCCCATACATAGTTTTTCTATGAAACAATCGGATTAAAAATTCCAGATTTTTTATTTTATCGCATTGTCGATATACTGGAGTCGTGGCAGCATCATTCAATTTTTTCACCCTATCAATATCATCATTTTCACTAGATGCATCAGTTGTCCTCATATCGACATCTTCTTGAGTTGAAATCCTTTCTTTTTCATGATGACGAATAAACGGAAACCGATCATCTAACAAATTCTCCATTCCAGTCCTTTCATTTCGATCATCACCAATTTGAGATTTCATTTTCTCCCCATTGTGATACCACACAAAGTAGTTTGCTTGAAAACCATTTTTGGTTATGTGGTAGCTGACTTCTTCACGACTCAACCAAGGTTTACCAACACAATTGGAACATGGGCAGTGTATGCGACCACTATCTGAAGCATTGTGAAATGCAAAATCTATAAAGCTCTCCAAATTGTTTTGAAAATCGCTTGAGATACGATCGGTTTCATACATCCAACTTCTGTCCATTCTGTAAAAAAATTCATATAAGTCATTTTGTCATAAACAATTCAATAGGATTTAACTTTAATAGAAAATACATTTAAGTAAACGATAAAGGAAGAAAATAATCATGGTATCAACTAGACATGTGAAAAAAACATACTAATGTGTTATTGAAAAAATGTAAAACCAACAAGAACTTAATGTGTTATCACATCAGGGCATGCCTCATCCCATAACCATATTAGTAGGGTACCCTCGTGGACAGCCCCGCCCACCCCCGTGGACAACCCACCCACCCCCGTGGACACCCCCTACCCCCTAGACAGCCCAACCACCCCCGTGGACAACCCACCCACCCCCCTCGACACCCCTTCTCTCTATGGACAGCCCCCCACCCCCTTGGATAGCACGCCCACAACCCTGGACACCCCTACCCCCTGTGGTCAATGTTGTACCCCTCTCTATTGGATTTTAATGATCACAATCACTCTCATCGTGTTCTAACTTGTTTTCAAGTTTTTTTGATGATAGGAAAAAGGTTGCCAAAGAGTTGGCCCAAGAAGACTGGAAAAGGACTCTCTGAGTCCACCGGCCAACCGGTGGATTTCCACCGGCCAGCCGGTGGTCTCTGGCAGAAGCAATGCTCTCTTCCAGGTTCCACCGGTCAGCCGGTACCTGACCACCGGCCAGCTGGTGGAACCAGACAGTAGGCCTTGCCCACTGCCAGGTGCCACCGGCCAGCCGGTGTCCCAGCACTGGCCAGCCGGTGGAACCCAGACAGAAAGCTCTGCCTTCTGTCTGGAGCACCGGCCAGCCGGTGGCCAAGCACTGGTCAGCCGGTAAGCCCAGTCAAACTAGCCCTTGGGCTTTGACAAGACTTGCCCACTTGACCCCCAACGGCTCCGAAAGCCCTCCAACGGCCATATTGAAGTATTTGGGGATATTTCTCCTATAAATAGACGAGGATGGATGCCAGGAACAAACCCCCGATACATTGGAATGATATTTTGATCCCTTGAAGCTCTAACGACAAATCTCTAAGGCTACTTGTGATCCATTTCCATCCTTGAAGCTTGGGCTGCCTCTACATCAACTACTCTCACACTCTTGGTGCTCAAGGCTTCCTCTAGTTTGTTATAATTTATTTATTTCAATTGTTTAGTTCTTCATTGGGTTTGTATTAAAACAAACCATCCTTTTCTTCCTCACTTTCATTTTGGGTTTCTTGCTACAACCTATGGACAGCCCCCCACCCCCGTGGATAGCCTGCGCACCCCCCTAGACACCCCTACCCCCCGTGGCCAGCCCACCCACCCCCCCTGGACAGCCCGCCCACCCCTCCTTGACAGCCCGAACACCCCCGTGGACAGCCCGTCCACCCTTGTGGACAACCCGCCCACCCCCGTACCCCCCTAGACACCCCGTACCCCCCTGGATAGCCCCGCCCACCCTCTCAAACAGCCCACACCCCCCTCCCCTGCAACCCCACCACCACCACCTAGACATACCACCCCCCCTGGACACCCCACACACCCCTCCCCCACCAGGACACCCCACCCAGACCCCCAGGACAGCCCACACCCCCTAGACAACACCGCCCACCCCGTGGACAGCCTTTCCCACCCCCGTGGACACCCCCGCCCACCCCCATGAACAACCCACCCACCCCTGTGGACACCCCCTACCCCCACAATCCATTATCCAAAACATATCAAATTGGTTTGAACACAATGCATAATTCCCACAATCCATTATCCAAAACATGTAAACGTCCCAACTCTGATTTACATGTTTTGAACACTCTCCTTCCAAACATAGAATACAAAAACATTAAAGAAGTCTTCACAAACACAAACAATATCCTATTTAGATATTAATTTCAATAATCAATTAAACAACCAACACCTGGAAAAAATCTATTCATTAAAACAACTACAACAATATGGTTGAGATCAAATTTTACCTATTCGTATGGGGTTCGCGAGAGCACCTGAGCGAATAGATTAGGGCTCTGTCCGAATGGGGAGAGGAGATCTCGATCTGCAATTTGGGGGAAACCTTTGCCAACGGTTTATAAAAACCGTTGGCAAAGGCACACATTTCCCAACGGTTCACTGGAACCGTTGGGAAATGGTTGGGTTCACTGAGTTTTCCCAACGGTTCCACTGAACCGTTGGGAAATGTGTGATTTTAGCACCCTTTCCCAACGGTTCCAGTGAACCGTTGGGAAAGGTTCCACCGAAATTCTCTTTGCCAACGGTTTTCTTAAACTGTTGGCAAAGGCTCACTATACCAACGGTTTACGCAAACTGTTGGTATACTTCCGTTGGGAAAAGACTAAATTCCAGTAGTGAAGTCCAAGGGATCAAGGCCAATCTTATGCTATTACTACAGTTGAAGTGGAATAATTAATGTATTGGTGCTTTTGGACTCAAGGATTATATTCTGGTTATAAGAATAATGTGATATATATAAGGATTGTACTGCAGTACTTATTGTTTCATTAAGGTTTTAATATGATGAAGGTAATCATATTTTTAGAATGTGATAATAAGAGAAACTTTAATTTGTTTGGGGAAGCTGATGTTACAATTGATTTTGGAATTTAGAGACCTTTTAAAGAAAGTATGGACAGAGGTATTTTGGATAACTATAAAGGTTGGAATGGATTAATTTGATCTTTGGATAGTATTGTTTAAGGTTAAAACATTTCTGAAGATTGTTTTTGGAATATTATAATACTATAGTTTTAGGAAAAGGACAACCTGCAGGGTGGGGGATAACCCGTCGCGTCGGACAAAGATGCAGGAATCGAACCCACAACCATAGTGAGATAGGCCTTTATTACCTACCACTAGCCTACAGGAAGTCCCTGGTTATTAAAAAATAGTTTTCCTAATCTAAATGGTATGTGTTAATATTTAGAACCTTGAACGATTAGGATAAATATAATATTTTTGAGTTCTATTATATTTTTGAGTGAAAGATGGGTCTGTGGTAAAAAATTATTAAAGAATGAAAGTCTACATGACAAGTATGTATATTCCCTTACATCCTTAGTAAATCTCCTAAATAAATTACTCAACTTTATAAAAGGTAACTTAAAAAAAACGTTGTCGGTTTACTTTTCCTACTGGTGAATCAATGATCGTTTAACCAATCACAAGTTTCTGATTTTCTTATAGTTAACTTTCTCCTAACCCTGTTTTCTACAACTCTCCATCAGACCTTGATGGTATGTTTTTCCTCCATATACATATTTTCATAGAATCCTAGTATGGGCTATCTCGGGTGACCTTTGTACTTCTCTTTCTTTCTTTTAATGTTATATTTTTATTAACCTTATTTCCGATGTGGGTTTTCCACAAAGGTATTTTCTATTTTCAACCTTTTATTTTCAAAGAAAAATTTCAAATTGCGAGGACGCAATTTATTGAATGAGGGGAGAATGTAACACCCCAAGCTTTCATGATATGCTTCTCTTTCAATAATGTAATAGCTTGCATTGTACGCAAGTTCGAGATTCTAACACACCGCGACCAATCAAAGTAGCAGTTATGAATAGTAATACCCACTTTTTGAAATTATATAAATTTTATATTTCAAAATGGACTTCATTTTTGTATTTGAAATATTGAAATTATCCTAAGTTGAATTTTTTGTAATTTTCTGAGAACTTCCAATTTTTTATGAATAGTGAAAAATACTTAAAAACTACTTTTCTAATCAAAATAATTTATAGTGATAAATTATACTATTGAGTTGTTTTAAAGTATAATTATAATATATTTTTACCATTTTACCCAATGGTGGTCATTATAATTAATTTCACTTTGAAATTGGACATAAACAATTGTCAATCTTTTGATATATATTGTTTCTTAAAAACACGCTATTTGTTTTGACTGTGGGAATTAATTATAAAATTAATTAATGAAACTTATAGGTTTGGAATTTTGTAAAATAGACATCATTTTTGAATTCGGAATATCAATTATATCTTAGGGTGAAATTTTGGCATTGTTCTGAAAAACTTCAATTTTTGATGAATAGTGAAACCACTAAGTGGTAGTTAAAAAACTGATTTTTCGTTTAAATGAAACATTACCACTTCTGTGATTTGATTTCCAAAAATATGACATACATGGTTTTCATTAGGAAGTAAAATTTGGTTCAATGGGATTAAAATAATTTTTTGGTGAATAGTAACTTTTAAGTTTAATTAATCGCGATTAAAGGTAATTAGTGAAATTTAAGGTAAAAATGACACTATAAAAATATGAAAATACCTTTACACTTATCCTACCCTTATTGGATGAGTCATTACTGACCAATAAAATCCATGGGTCAACTTGGGGACCCCATGGAGCCACTTGGGTAAGAAAATGACATTAATAACTTTTTTATTTAAAGTAAAAATAAAATTGTCACAAACATGTGTTGTTTTACTAAAACAATTATTACATGGGGTTATATAAGTTAACTTTTTGACTATAAATATTCATTGGAAATATAAAAATATTTCCTACATCATGGTATTTTTTATATAATTTTTAGACATTAAATAAATTAAATTTTTTATGACACCATGATGATGCAGCGATTACCTCATTAATTAACGATTTTAATAAAATGGAATGATAATGTAAAATACAATTATTACACTTGTCAAAAACCTATTGGATGAGTATATTTAGAACCCTTATCACCTTATTCTAGAAATATATTATTGTGGGACCTTTAGAATCCGAAAACCATTTCATAATAAAGTAACATTTCAATCTTTCCAAGAGTGCCCCTCCTCTCCTCTTATAAAAGGCCCCCACCTCTACCACCTTATTCACACCTTCCAAGCCATTTGTCTCAGACAACCTATGTCAAAATACTCTCTCAAATTACCTCTCTTACTCTTATAATCCTCACTTTGGGCATAAGTCTTCCCAAGGAAGCCTTTGGATCAAATCAAAAAGAGTTACCCAATTTTAATGTAATGTCTTCTCTTGTGTTATTTTGTTTTATTTTGATTCTACACCCCCCCTAAAATATTTTTATTACTTTATTTTGTAACAAAAAAAGTATCCTAAATATACTAGTATGTTTTTATGAGAAATATTTGATTTAAACTTACATACACCTTCGTCTAATGGTTAAAGAACATACTGTTTCTGTGGGTGGCGAAATACTGCCTCATGAAATGATGATTGTTCAATCTTCTTTTAACACCTCTCATGGTGTCCATTATGATGACAATATTTTTTATATATGATATATATTATAATTTTTTTCCTTATGATTCTGTATTTTTCACTTATGGCACACCTTTATGATTTCCATTATGGGTAAACGTGATGATTTCATTTTAGGAAGTGCGGACTACCGCCCCCTCAAAGTGATTTGAATCGTTAATTCCATATGTGGGATGTATAAAGGATGGAGTAAATAATATTATACATGAAATTATACTTTAATTATATTATACCTTTATATATTTATAATTTCATTCCATTAAATACGAAATAAAAATGAAAGTAGCGTTCATGCGTACGTACAGCTTACCGTCTCCATGAACGGTGCATTTCATTTCTTACCTCTAAATGTAATTTAATATTATAAATTAATTTATATACTATATATATACGATATATATTATATATACATCATGAATATAATTCTGCATATAATGGATATTTTACCACATGAACAACTTGTAATTATAAGAAGTTTATTTTTGACTCAAGTACCAAAGGTCGACAAAATGATCGTTATTAACTTAAATAATTACATAATGTTCATAACATGGTAATAAGTGATATAAAAGGAATTATGAACATTAAAAAGGTTCTTAATCAAGTATAAATTAACTCTAGTTTATTATTCAGGAGGTTAAAGAACGATCGAGTCAAGTCGGACATGAGGTAAGGGAACTTCTTAACCCAATTTTCGTTCTTTGGGTTAATCTCCTACTTTCAAATTATGTCATGATATTATTATGTCCTATCTATTATTTGTACTTTCTTTATGTGTACTTATAGTGAATACACATAATAGATCTATTTTATTTAAAACTGATCTTTGTAAGGGACTTCGTCTCAATCTCCATTTATTGAGGCATATTTTGTTTTATACACAAATTTCTTTTATACGGTGTATAAACCCCTTTGACTTTTACATTTATTCAAAAGGAATATTTTTATACAAAGTGTTTTACTAAATGACATAAAGGAATGTTTTTATTGTTGTACGTATGCGGCGACAACGACTTCTCCTCTGCCATGACCATTATTTGAGTTTTGGATTCCTCTACAAGCCATAATTTTTTTTAAATGAAAAATAAATACCAAGTTTTAATTTTCTTTTATTTTGGTATTGAAAATGGTTTTGAAAGTGTTTTTATTATATCAATGTGTTTTATTGATATCTTTTGATTGAAATGTGGAAATGTTATGTTTCCTTTATGCATGTTTTATGTGATACGATTATGTTATGGTTTATGATATGTTTAAACCTGTTCATATGAGGAATGCATTGGACTTAATAAGTGACGGGTGGAGCCTGCTATAGCTCCTCGATGCATCGGTAGGTCTCATGAGACAAACTAGTGTCTTGGAATGAGGCCTTGACAAAATCTTATTTGTATTCTTGGCACGAGGCCTTGGCTACATGGTTATGATAGTCTGGCATTATGCATTCCATCATTATGAAAGTGGTTATTGATATTTCATGTGATTATTCAACCAGTAGAATATCCATGTGAATAAGTAAATGGAATTATTTCATTTTAATTTTTCCATATTATGCTTAAGTTCAAGTTTTAAAAGGCTTTTGTTTTAGTTATAGATTGCCTTAAATGTTTATGTTTATTTATGAAAGCTTCCGCTATATTGTTATCCTTACTGAGCATCTGAGCTCACCCCTTCCAATGTTTTAATTTTTCCAGTATGTGAAGAAGTATATTATGAATGACCTGCAGGGATAGTATGAGGGGATATGAAGACAAGATGTTTTTGTAGTTTTGTTTTACTTTATGATGTAATGTAAGACTTATGAATGTATCTAGTGTTTCCAAGGCTACTAAACTAATCAGTCTTTCGAGACTTGATCTTTTGTGATCATGCCAATGTTATATAATAATGCACCGACTCTGGGTAACTGGGGTCGGGGAGTTACATGGATAGAATTTAGGGAAGGCACAAGGCTTGAGAGGAGTGAATAGAAGAGGGGGTGTGGGTGGTTTTTATAGTGGAGGGGAGGAGGGTTTTCTTAATATTTTAATCATTAGTTTATTATTTTTCCATAAGACAAGAAATAGTAATGATTATTGTGACCAAAAATAGTAATATCTACATTTGATTTAGAACCAATGGCCATTTACATCATTCATGACTCAATCATGATGCATAAATTTAGGTTTTAGCATATATTGTGAATTATCATATTTTACTATTCATAAAAAATTCAATTATTTTAGAAAAATATCAAAAATTCACCCTAACCATTTTTCATTGTGTAAAATCTCAAAATAAACTCCATTTTTAAAAAATAATTTTCTAAATATGATTCATTTAATTTTTAATTAAAATCATAATTTACTTGAAAAATAAAAAATTTAAAACTATAACTGATTTTATAATGCTTACAAAAATTACGTAAGGTCTTATAAAATTATCTTAATACTAGAAGAGATAAAAATTTTAATTTATGAAAACCTTTTAGGAAAATACATTTTATTTTAAATTAATTAATTATTTGTAATTAATTATTTATGAATTACAAAAATACCAATACTTTTACTATGGTCATATTATCACTAATAAGATGCCTAAATTTTATTTATACATTCATGGGTGAGGATACTATTCTTTTGGATGATTTACTATTAATAAGGGTCATATTACTATTCATAAAGGTAGGTCACTATTCATAAGGGTGGGTTACTATTTACCAAAAATTAAGTTTGTCTTATCGGACTCCAAACATCTTACTGATCGCATCTGTGTATATCAGATTTTCAAAATTCAAAACACAGAAGTGTAAAAATTATGTATAAAGGTCATATAGTACTTAGTAGTTCATTGTGTTGTGATTTCATGTGATTATATGACATATTTATAAGAAATGAGTTTTCATTTATAATACATTGGGTCATTACATTGACAATCAATCTGAGAAGACTATTCAAATTTTGGAGGATATATTACGAGCCCGTGTTTTAGATTTTGGTGCTTCTTAGGTGAAACATATGGAACTAGTGGATTTTTCATATACTAATAGATTCTGGACATTGATACAAATGGAGCCTCTTTAGGATTTTTATAGAAGTTCATGTCGTTCACCTCTTTGTTGTATGGAGGTAGGTGATTCAGTGCTTGTTTGACCTAGTCTCATGTAGGAGATGTTTGAGTAGGTTCATTTGATCAAGAGGTGGTTGGTGACCGTGAAGAGTATGTAGAAATTCTATGCTGACCGCAGAAGAAGGCCTCTATAGTTTGAGGTTGGTCATTGTATTTTCCTTTGGGTGTTTCCTAGGTTTGGGCAATGTCGTATCAGGAAACTAGGAAAGCTAACATCTAGGTTTTATGGGCCATTTGGGATAGAGGAAGGGGTCAGTCTAGTGGAATGCCTAATATTCCTTCCATATTGATATAGTGCCATGCACAATGTGTTTCACACATCACTTCTTCATAGATATCATTCAGACACTTCTTGTGTGGTAGACATCGAGGATGTTGAAATTTGTGTAAATGCATCCTTTTAGGATAATTTAATATGGATTATAGACCATATTGAGAAGTATCTCTAGGGTAATAATATACATATGGTTCAAGTGAAATGGAAGTTTGGGAATATTTTGGAGGATACCTAAGAGATAAAATTTGATATACAAGTATAATGGATAGACTTGTTTGCTGAGGCCCCATTGTGATGCTTGGATTATATTAGGGATGAGCTATTATATGGTGGAGAGGTTGTAAGATTCTGTCTTTTAAGGTACACCCCTCTTTGATTTTTCAATGTACCTCTTTTGTTTCGGTTTTCCTTGTATTTAATCCTTGGTGTCCAATTATGAAGGTTATAGGTGCAGCGGAAGCATGTGATGGGTCATGACCAACTTTTTTTTGTCATGATCTATGATTAATATGATATTTAGAAAGCAATAAATGTTGTGATCAATATAATTGAATCAAAGAATATAGACAATAGATAAAACACTGAAACTAAAGTATAGGATCATCACATATTATTTACAATTAATTTAAATAGTTAAAGAATTACATTGTGAGAGATTCTTTCTTAATTGATGGATCTGGAAATTAATCTACATCATAACATCATTACATTGTAGGAATAAAGTGTATATTACCTCTAGTGGTGTTCCACATGTGTTCCAAAAATATTTGAACATCGTCGTAGGAATCTTTGGGTGCTAGCACAGTAGATCCTATCACTTGCGTCATTCACCTTTGATCACCCCAAGAATAGCTTCCAAAGGATTATCTTTGATCTCTCTTGAATCAAGAGTGGAAAGTGGAGGAATACCGCTCTCCATTATTGGGAGCGTTCTTGGAGAAGTGAGCTCTCTAGGAATTAGAGAGGATTCTCCAGATTTCATTATGCACAAAAAAATAAATGAATTGGATCTCTTAAAAAATAATATAATTGGGTTTATATACCACCAGGGTTACAAATAAATAATTGTACATATACTCTTTAATATTTATTTAATACCTATGAAACCCCATGTTAATAATAATAATAATAATAATTATTATTATTATTATTATTAACATGTGATAAACTTGTGAATTAAATTAAATATTATTTAATAAAATAATATTCAATATATATTATTTCTCACTGGACCATTAAACTCGATCTACCATTCCTGTACAATATTTATTGTTCATTAAATATTGACTATTTAATTAATAAATAAATATTATATTCACTAAATATAAAATAAATATTTATTAAATATTCTGCTCACATAATATTCTCTCTAATAATTGGTGACAGAATATATGAGATCAAGCAAACATGAATAATTATTAAACCACTTACGAGAATAATATTTATTTATATTTTTAAATAATAAATAATAAAATATATTTTTTACTGAGATTCTGGATACACTTAGGGTGTGACCCTCTATGACATTTTCTCAGTGGAATTAGGTGAATTATCCTAAAATACAAGGTTATCATTTAGCAACACACTAAGGCACCCATAGATAAATAATTTAATGTTTCAATGAAATAATACCTCATATGAATGTTTATTGTGTAATATAATCCCTTTATCATGCTATCTCTTATCAAGAAGGTTTCATGATGTTTCTATCAACCTATGTGCTCGATGTCTATTTCTTTGACTTTCCCAAAAATTGAACTTTCCTATAGAAAACCATGGATATGGATTTATTTAGTCTATATCATTTCCATAAAAGGGACTGAGATATCAACTTATATTAAAGAACATAAGGGACAAATCATTTCTCACATTATTCATTAATGAAATTTTTCTCGTGATGCACCCAATGTATCCTACCTCACTGTGAACATATTTCATCACATTTTTCATCAATACATCAAATTAAGTGACTTATAACACTCATTAATAATAATAGTAAAGCATAAGGATCAATACACATGTTTTTAGATAGGAACATCCAATTATACATATAAAAGTGGATTTCCTACCGGCGGGTCTCATTCTCATAATATCTTACACCATATATTACCAAGGGAATACACTATGAGAAGGTGCATCAAATTCCTATTAGTATACACACCAGATAGTCTCTATAATTTTTTCTTAAAATTATTTCATTCAAATATAGAAAATATATTTAAGAATGTTATCATGACACTTTTGGGTTCTCTTCATAGTGGGGAACTGCTATAACCTTTCAGTGTGATAGATACTCTTAGGACATTGTCACATACTATATCACATAGAAGAACAATCATAATGTTATAAATAGTTTATTAATATTCAAAAAATTAATAAATATTATCATAAAGTACAAAGAAGTTGGTTATAGGGCATCAACTCCAACAGAACCCCACATGCACTAGAGTCAACTGTTAACAACCTTCAGTCTACTAGCTTTTACCTAATACTCTTGATTCTTATGAGATAGACCTTCAGTAAAGGGTTATAGCACATTTTATTCTATGGGAACTCTATTTACTATTACTTTACCCCTTTAAGAATAATCCCTCGAGAAGTGATACTTTTGGAGTATGTTATTTTTCTATTGGTGCGACCTTGGATATTTTACAAGAGCCACCACTGTAGTATTATCACAATATAAGGTACCACATCAAGCTCCTAGAAAATTTTTCATATTCAAATGGATTCTTGGATGCATAAGAAGCTTCTATATACATATAATTCACTTTAGAATCGGTGAAAACTACCAGTTTTGAACTCTTCCATATCATAGCTCTTCTGTTGAGATAGAAAACATGTCCTAGATACAAGTTTTTATCATTATTATCTATTTGAAAACTAGCATTAGTATAGCCCCTAAATACCATCTCTTCATCTCCTCTATACACTAGGAATATATCCTTAGTTATTCTTGGATGCATGAGGATAGCCTCAACAGTAGACTAATGATGTTCTCCTAGATCTACTTGATATCTTCCTACCATGATAAATTCATAGGAAACATCAAGTCTAGTACATAACATGGAATACATGATTGATCCTATCACTGAAGTGTATATATTTTACTCATTATCTATTTCTTTTTTTGTGTATGAGGAAACATTTTACTATAAAGATGTATACCATGTGACACTAGAACCAATCCCCTCTTGTATTATTCTATACTAAATATCATTAGTATCTGGTCAATATATATAATTTGACTTAGTCCATAAAACCTCTTGTATCTATCATGAATGATCTTGATCCCTAGAACATTGGATTCTTCACCTAAGTCCTTCATGTAGAAAAACTTGTTCAACCAATACTTAACAAACGGTAAGACTGGTATGTCATTTTCATTAAGTATTATTTGATCAACAAATACTACTAGGATAATGAATTAATTCCCACTAAACCTCTTGTAAACACATGGATAACTTTCATTCTTAATGAAACCAAATTATTTTATATCTCTATCAAATCAAATGTTCTATGACCTTGATGCTTGATTCAATCTATAAATGGATATCTGCAACCTAAAAATCTTTTTGGCATCACGTGGAGTCACAAAACCTTCTGGTTGTGTCATGTAGACATTTTCCTAAAAGTTACCATTAAGGAAATTTGTTTTGACATCCATATTATAAATTTCATAGTCATGGTAAGCTTATATAACAAGTATAATTCTAATTGATTTATACATGGAAACTAATGAAAAGGTTTCATCCTAGTCAATTCCTTGACACTATTTAAACCCTTCATCCACTAGCCTTTCTTTATAGGTATTTGATTTACCTTCCATGTCCAGTTTTCTATTGAATACCAATTTTCACCCTACAAGATTTACATTAACTAGAGAATCAACTAGAACCCAAAATTGGTTATGATATATGAAATCCATTTTAGAATTCATGGATTCTTTCCATCTTGCAGATTCTGAGATCTCTACTATCTCTTTTTATGAGAGAGCTTCATTATTGTCAAAAAATAATAAGTTATCATCTTTGGTGACTATAAAACCATATCTCTCTAGTTCTCTTACCTATCTAGTGTTCATATACATACTTGTGTTTTAGGAACTACTTCCACAGGGACATATGGAATATGTTCTTGTACTAACTCTTGTGTATCTTAAGCATCAACTTCATTGAAGTCAATATTTATACCACTATAATTTTTGAGGATGTGATCACTCTCAAGAAATATGGCTTGTCTAGTGATAATAACGTTCTTATATAAGGGGTTGTATAGGTATTGTCCCTTTATTTCGTTATAATATCCTATAAAGACACACTTTATGCCCTAGGGTTCTAGTTTGTTTCCTGATAAGGCCTTAACAAACACCTCGCAACCTCATACATGTGTATTCTACAAAAGGGTATCTTTCCACTCCATAACTTGAAGATAATTCCATTTTATACTTTAGTTGGTATTTGGTTTAATGTGTATTCCACAATTTATAATGTACATCCATGAAATGATAATGGAAGATCTTCATGATTCATCATCAACCTTACCATGTATAACAAGATATGATTCCTCCTTTCGCTAACACCATTCCCCTATGGTTTTTAAGGTGGAGTGAGTTGAGATAAAATTCCAAACTCCCATAAAAGGTCGATAAACTCTTGGTTAAGATATTCACCACCTCTTTCTAATATAATCTTCTTTATCTTCTTTCTAAGTTGATTCTACAGTTAATTATTAAATTATTTGAATTTATTAAAGGACTCAAAATTATACCTCATTAATTAGACATATCTATATCTACTCAAGTTATCAGTAAAATTTATGAAGTAAGAATATCCACCTTCATATTCTACTGAAAATAGTCCATACACATCAGTGAATACCAATCCTAAAAGCTCTTTGGACCTTTAACCCTATCTACAAAATGGTGGTTTGGTTATTTTTCCTTGTAAACAAGAATGACATATTTTAATTGGTTTTATATCAGAAGATTCTAAATAACCATATTGATAGAGATCTTTCAAATGATTCTCATTTACATGACCAAGATGGTGATTACATAGCTTGATGTTATATAAGTTGTGTGAACATGATTCATTATATATTACCAATACTTGTTTTTTGTAATTTAATATATAAAGGGCATTATTTAAATGAACCATACCATAAAATATGTTGTCTATATAAAAGAAACAACTTTTATTTACAAACATGAAAATAAAACCATATGTATCTAGGAATTATGCATAAATTATGTTCTTGGTAATAGTTGGTACATAATAAAAATCCCTTAAAAACAATATCATTTTGGTTGGAAATGAAAGGTGGTAGTCACCAATGGTTAGAACAGCCAGCCTTGCACCATTGGTAGCTTTAAAATCCACCTCTCCTATAGAAATATTTTAGAATCTACTTGGTTCCTACATTTGGATACAGTTGTGACCACCAAAAGCTATATCTAATACCCAATGTTTATATACTGAAATATTACACTCAATAACAAATTCACTTTTAGCTTCCCCTTGCTTCAGGGTGAAGTTTCTCTTCTAGTGGCCTTTCTTTCCACATGAAAAACATAATTCCTCCTTTACCTTACCCTACATATGGATCTTCCTCTTCTTGGAAGGATGGTGATTTGGAGATTTAGATTTTTTATGATTCTTGGTCCCATTTCCCTTGTTCTTCCTTTTCTTATTCACAAAAAGGACCATGGTTTTTTCATGCCCCATGTAATTATCCACTTTTCAAATCAAAGTAAGAATTTCAACAAAAAAAATTCTCAACACTACTCATATTATAATTAATAATAAAACTAGAGAAGGTCTTGGGTAGTGATGAAAGTATGAAATCTGTGCACAATTCATATAGAAATTTAATCCCTAAGATGTCTAAGTGTTCAATATAGTTAATAATATTGAATAAATGAGGACCAAATGGAACTGACTCTCCAAGATTAATTATAAAAAGAGAATTGGAGATCATGTATCTTTATTATCTCACCTTCTATTGATAGAGATCTGGAAGGTGAGACATCATGCTATATGCATCCATGTCCTCATGCTCCTTTAGAATCTCATTGGTCATTAATGATAGTTTGAAACACTAAACATATATGGAATCATTCAAATGTTTCTCATAGAGAGTTAACTCTTCATCACTAGCCTCATTACTAGGCCCATTAGGAGTAGGTTCTTCTAGAACATACAATTTCTTTTCATGGCATAGGATAATATGCAAGCGCCTTTTATAATCTTGGAAATCTATGCTAATTATAAGGTTATCCTTCGCAAGTATGTATCATAGTGATATGTTTGAATTCATTTTTATTATTTTTTCTACAAATAATATGAGAAAATTTTCAATACTTTATCTAAAAAAAATTATACAAATAAATAAATATTATATTTATTGATCTCCCACTATTTTATCAAAACCTAATATCCCTCACCATTGGCTTCAGAATATCTTTTTTCTTGGATGTTCTAGTGTTAAGGATCCATATTCCCCGTCTCATCACCCCAAATTTGGCTGGTCAATAAATTTGAAGGGTTTTAGGTTGTAATTCCAAATTCCAGTTGCATTAACTCATGTTACTTGATCTGTTGAGTGGACTCCCCAATACTAAAATCCTTAAAATTGGTTTCTTCAACCCTTTGCCTCTCAATTACACCAAATCCTTCTTTGGTAGTCAAACCTTAACTTGAAATAAGTTAATTTAACCCAAAAATTCAAGTTAAAATTCCTTGATAATTGAAAGCACCCCAACTTTGGCTAGTCAATTACTTTGAACTATGGTTTATTTTAAACCAAAGTAGTGGAAGGATATAATGACTTAATATATATAATTGAGAGATTTTATCTGCATTTGTAAATTTCCAATTATTATCTTTATTACATGATTTTTAATATTAATTGGATTTAATTAATTTATCGACCATGTATTAGATAATATTTATGCATAATCCAATTTATTTTAGTTCTATCTTGAATTATTGTTAATTCATTAATTCATACGATTGCAACAAAACATCCATAATGAAATAACCATGAAACTTGAAAAAAAATAAATTAATAAAGTGGCATGATCATGAGATTTTACTAATGGATAGTTTATCTAGCAGATGATAAACTTACTTTCAACCTAGGGGAAAAACACCTTGAACCAATTAAGGTTAGTGTTGTAGCTTTCCACCTGTCCACCTATGTATCTCTCTTGGAATATTTTTTCTTCGACTCCAAACTTGAACCACCTCCACTAGCTTGGGAAATCTATCCATTACATATACTTTTACTCACATATAGGTTATGGGAAGTGGTTTACATAAAAGAAACCAAGGGAATATAGACCCTTATATAATAATAGGAGAGATGATGCACATTCCAATAATTTAATTTAATAATAAATTAAAATAAACAAATCACATACAAAGTTATGGTATAAGATCATTGTCATTCATATGCATACAAAAAATTACGCATTTAAAAAAAATTAGAATTCAATTCTTAATCATTATTATTTAAGATAAATCATTCTCGAATCAATTGATTATATTATTTAATTAATAAATTATTTTATCTTAATTATCATATGAATTTCCTTGATATTCTCATCCATCATAATTTTAAACAAATTAAATAAATTTATTTAAAATTAATAGTGTACAATATAAAATGTACCTTGGAGGAAAAACAGTGAGTAGCAGTTTGAACTACCCAATGTGTATTATACTAGTATATTGTTTACTATTATGACATGTGGAATACACAACTTATCACGTAATATTCTGACATGTACTGTCAAATTAATGATCACACAATTTATATGATTCCATTTTTTTAACATAACATGTAATTCTTTAATGGTAGAGTAATAATTGTAATATGATTTATACATGATATGTAGATCTAAACATTACATATAAATTAATTAGATATTTATATATATAAAATCCCATCACACGGAGTATCTTATCAACTTAATGACCACACACAAGAACATGTTGATAATGTTTAAATAGTATAATAAATTAATTTTAATTTTTCATAATTTAGTATAAGTACATGGTGTGTATAGGCTAGCTAAATGGTGTGTAATATTCTCACCATTTATCTGAGTAACATTCCTAGGGACTCGGTTTTTAACCATGCCATGAAAAATATTAGAGTACATGACATGAACATGGGATATATGATGTGTGGTCTTCGAGTTACATGGTCACCAGTCATGTAGGCCATGTAAGAAGATACATGACCCGCCTGTGACTATGGACTAAACACCATGTATGGAAATTACATGGTATGTAATCTGGATAACTGTACACTAGGATAACCCAGTAAACACGTGGTGTATAATTAAATTCATTGCAATCAATACATTCACATTCCTTGAATTAATTTCAAATTAATTCTTTGTGCATTAAATACTAGTACACAATGTGCACCTCTGAGTTACACAACATGTACTCTTGTGTTATCCATACATATTCCTTGTTACCTCCAGATAAGATCTTCAAATTTATTTCATTCATAAAATTAATCAATTTTATTATATTTACAAGAAATTAAGAGGAAGAAGAAGATCTCTCAATTAGGATTTAATAATGATTAAACGGGAATTGAAAGCTAAATTAAAAATGTGTAAATCAATTATTTTTTTTAAAAAGGTGATGACTTGGTCAAAAACGACCAAATCATAAATATTATTAAAAAAGAAAGATTACAAGATTCTAAAAGATAGGATCATATTACAATATTTTTCATGAAAGGAAATAAGATCAATGGGAAGGTCTTCCAAACAAGTAATGTCCTGATTGACTCACATGTTGGCCAGAACATCTGCAACTGTGTTTTCTTCTTGATAAACATGTGTGATGATATAGTTAAGATCACTAAGTGAACAGGATCATTCCATCCAGCGGGTAGTAATTGGCCAAGCAAGGTGGATTATGCCATTCCAAATTGCTTGGACGATAGTCATCAAGTCACTTTTGATCCAAAGGTTATTCCAACCAAAGGATTTGGAAAAGGTAATGGAATGAATCAATCCCAACATCTCATCTTAGAGGGAGGTGGCAATGCCACATTTACCCATGAAGTATCCAAGGATCTGGCCGTGGTGATTTCTAAAGATAGCGCCACACCCTGCAGGTCCCGGATTGCCCTTGTAGGCACCATCAATATTGATCTTGATCCATCCAGGTAGGGGGTCTCTCCAGAACACTTCCAGTGTACGATGAGGCTAAAAAAAAATTCCTTTAATCCTGAGACACCTCAGGATCACAAATTCATGCACGGTGTTTTGGTAACGTCCCTTTTGAATTGAGGCTGCTTCTTGTATGGCAATGAGAATCCTCATCTGACCTGCATTTTGAGTGAATGAGTAATTATTATGAATAATAGAATTCTGATCATACCAAATCACATGGTGGAGCTCAGCAACCACAACCTAAAAGAGGTTCCTGATTTGTTGATAGCCAACCATTTCTGCATATTTTTTAAGTTGAGATTTTATAGAATTAAACTTCAACCATCTGTAGTAAAAAATGTCAAGAATAACTGGTGAAGGAATATATGAGATCAAGAAAACATGAATTAAATCACATGTGGGAATAATATTTATTCAACATATTAAATAATAAATAATAATATATTATTTAACTGATATTATGGATACACTAAGTGTGTGACCCTCTAGGTCTCTTTCTCAGTGGCTTTAGGAAAAGATAGATAAAGTAAAAAGGTTAGCATCTATAAAAATTCCTATACACCCATAGAGAAAAAAGTTAATGTCATAATGACATAATACCTCATATAGATAATTACTATGTAATACAACCCCTTTATCATGGTATCTCTAATCAAGCAAGTTGTATGTTGGTGCCATCAACCTATGTGCCCGATGTCTCTTTCTTTGAATTCCTAGAAATCAAACTTGCCTATAGAAAAACATGACCATGGATTTATTTAAGATATATCATTTAAATCAAAGGGCCTAAGATATCAACTTCCATTAAAGAAAAAAAGGGACAAATCCTCTCTCATATTATTTATTAATGAAATATCACTTGTGACACACCCAATGTATCCTACCTCACTGCGAACATATGTCATCATGGTTTTCATTAATAAATAAAATTATGAAACTTCTAACAATCATTAATAATAATATTAAAGTCTAAATATCAATACACATGTCCACATATAGGAACATCCATTGACACATATAAATGTGTATTTCCTACTGGTAGACCTCATTCTCATAATATCCTACACTAGATATTACCAAGGGAGTACACCATGAGAAGGTGACTCAAATTCCTATGAGTCTCCACCCATGATAGCCTATATCATTTATATCCCTCAAATTATTTCATTTGACTATAGAATATATATTTAAAAATACAGTCATGGAACTTCTGGGTTCTCATCATAGCGGGGAACTGCTATGAACTTTCAGTGTGATAGCTACTGTTAGGAAATTATCACATAATATGTCACACAGAAGAATAATCATGGTGTGATAATAATTTTATTAATATTAAAAATAATGAATAAAAGTTATCATAAATTAAAAAGAAGTTAGTTTTAGGGAACAAACTCCAAAATAGTCTCATTCAGAGATAGAGATTTTTGTTGGGGAAAATAACCTAAAGTTTAGGGATCTATGTTTTCTTGAAATAATGGATCCTAAGTATAAATTTGTTAGTTGTGATTATGAAGGTTTTATATAAGTTTGGAAGGCTTTATAGGTGGTTTAATCTCTTTTTTATAAGATGGGATGAAAGATATTTGCAGGGCATTTACACGCCATGTAAATGCATTTTCATGATCTGTAACTGTAGCTAGGAAGACACCGTGAAATGAATACATGCCATGAACTGGTTCATGAAGTGAACCGGTTACATGCAATGAATCTATATTACATGATGTTTAATGTTCAACCAAAGTTAAATTCACTCTAGGAGATGTGAATTTTGGCATACTCATAAATCACAAATTATATGTCGTGTATTTCTTGTTCTCAGCAGATGTAATCCATACCATTCACTTATATTTTTATTCCTACCAAATTTATCTCTCCTCTATTGAGCCCTAGGTGATTTCTAGGTAATTTTATAGTCCTTACTCTATTCTAGACATCCTATTAAAATGATCACTCTTCGGTGAGTTGTTTTTCTTAGGTTTCCCCCTCTCTTACACTTATTCCTTATTATTGAGGTGTAATCTTTTGTCTGTTGTGGAATCAGGTGTTGATCTTGATCTTGTGTGATCTGGTTATTCTTTAGATATTTTGTGCCATTTTTATTTTTGGTGTTACATATTGGAAGAATTTTTTGATCACCAGATAAAGGTAGGTGGTCTAAAACCTAACCCTATGGTCTATTAAATTGTTAAGTATGTGAAATATTGCAATTGCACTGACATAATGTGCACATTAATTAATTTAATAATGAATGATGATAAATCATGGATTTTATTATTCCTTGGATCCATTGGGATTCAATGGTGTTGTGACCTAGATTGTGGAAACTCATTGGGTGAGAGAACCCTTAAATATTAATGAATTGGCTAGCAGATTAAAGTGTGTTTGGAATGACATATGATCTCAGGTGACTGATTGATATAGAATCAACTTGGTAATGGATTATTGTTAATAAAATTTATATGTTCAATATGATATGATTGGGTGTAAACTGTTATGTTAATGGTTTAATACCCACTTGATAAATGAAATTTGTAATTGAAAGAAAAATGGTAATTTATATAATTAACCATTGAGGCTGATGATATGACATTTTTATATCCTTTCTATTATGAATTGTGTTCAGTTTCATTTTTTAATGCTTATATAGAGGGCATGGCCCTATTTTATGCTGAAATTATTATATAAAGGCCTACACATGGTATACTGAAATTCTTATATAGAGGGATATGTCCAAGATGATGAAATGCTTATATAGAGGGATATGTCCAAGATGATGAAATGATTATAAAGAGGTATTTTCTTATTTTTATTATTATTCTATGGTTTGTGGTTATGGTTGTCATAGATGTGCTACATACTCAGAGATATTCTAACATGGTGCTGAAGTAGGTTGACTATTTTATTATATTAATTTGATTAATTAATACACCTCTTTATCGATTTATTTCATGAAATTATTAATCAGAATAGTTTTATTTATACATGGTGATGTCAATCTACTGAATTTTTATCACACCTTATTCGGTCCATCATTTGGTACCCGAGAAGATTACATGGATACAGGTTTAGAAAAGGGTAAGGGACCTTATTGTTGATTGTTTCTTATTTAATGGGATGGAGTTTGTAGATGGGACCAACATGGGTTTTGGTACCAGGGTATTTTGAGTTTATTTATGTTAGATATTTATTTTATTTTTATTAATTTCATTTTGAAACTTAGATACATTTCAATATTTCATTACATGATTCATTATTATTGGTTTATTGGTTTCTCCTTTTACTTCCTAGTTGTATAATGTATTGTTTCCATTATTTTTAGTTACTATTATGTATATTTTTTATTTCTACTATATTGTAACTCTATATAAGGAGGCATAGTATCCCCACTATACTCATCACACCCCCGCTACTAGTCGACAGTCTCTGGTGTAAGTGGAGGCATTCTTGAGGTCCCATAACCAACCTGATTTGGCCATGTGAGAGAGTTTCAGATCAGGGGACATTACCAGAATGATTTTTGATATACAATGATGCTTTAAAGAAATATTTTGGTTGTATATTCATGAAAAATGATAAATTTATAACCTATGACTCACACCAATTGAACATCCATGAGTAACTACCCGATGCATGATCTACAGTTGGAAACTATGATTTTTTGTATTGAGGATTTAGAGGAACTATCCCTATGGAGAGAAGTATGAAATATATAATGATAAAAATAGTTTAAAGTATACGTTCATGCATAAGGATATGAACATATTCTAGAAAATATAGTTAGATTTAACTAAGGACTATTATAACTCAATTCACAACCATCTTGGAAAGGTGAATAATGTAGCAAATGCAATTAATATAAAGGAACCCGTTTAACTGTCCATGGAAAGGATTGATAAAGACCCCATATTGATGGATATTTAAAGTTAGGGAAGACATTATACCTTACCCAAATGATTTACCAACCATATATATAAGATGAAATCAAGGAGGAACAAAGGGATGATCTAGAGATTTAAAATAATGTGAAAGAAACAATGGAATGGAAGCTTCATGAATTTAATATAAAAAATATAGATTTATTTAGTTTGGAATAAGATTCTATGTGCCATCATAACTAGAGATAAAAAAGATCTATTGTATGATTCACATATCCCATATTTCTCCATCAACCTTGAAAGTACCAAGATGTACGGAGATCTTTGAGATCACTTTTTGTGGTACAACGTGAAGAAGGAGATTGCTGAGTACACCTTGAAGTGATTGGTATGTTTACAAGTTAAAGTAAAGCATCATAATTCAAAATATATGATGAAAACATTACCCATACCAACATATAAATGAGATATCATTACAATGGAATTCATTATAGGGAATACAAATACATCTAAAGGAAACAATTCTTTATGGGTTATGGTGGATTGAATCAACAATATTTTTCACATCATAACTATAGAAAATATTTATCTCTCGGTAAACTTGAGAAGATATATATAAAGGAATTTATGATGCTACATGGGGTACCACTTTTGATTGTATCATATCAAGATCCAAGGTTCACCTCTAAGTTAAGGAGTTTTCTTCAACATTACATGGATATTGAGTTATAATTTAGTATGAATTATCATCCCTAGACTGATGGATAATATGAAAGAACTATAGAATAACTTGAGTATATTATAAGAGATTTATTGATAGAATTTAAAGGAGTCTAGGATCAACATATTCCCATGGTCAAGTTCTCATACAAAAATAGTTTCCACTCAAGTATTTTTTGAATATATGAATCTCTATATGGAAAGATATGTAGAATTACAACATAGTGGGATAAAGTTGGTGAATTAAATATTCTTAGACCAAAAATTGTGAAATATATGACAAATAAGGTTCAATACATTCGAAAACAAATCAAAACAGTAAAAATTCAACAAAAATATATATTAGAAATCATTGAAGAGGCTTAGAGTTTGAAGTTAGAGACAATTTGTTCCTTTAAATACAACCCTGTAATAAAGTCATGAGTTTTGTAAAGAAGGTAAATATTAGTTCTAAGTACATTAGTCCATTTGATATCCTTGACTGCATAGGAGATGCAACCTATCAACTAGCACTTATAGCAAAATCATCTCAAATTCATGATATATCTATCCTGAGGAAGTACATATCTAATCCCTCACATGTACTAAATTTAGAGGTGGTACAACTGGAACATGACCTATCCTATAATTATTAGTTTATAAAGATCTTGGATCAAAAGATAAAGTTATATACAACATGAAAACTCACCTTGTAAAACTACATTGAAAAAATTATAAGTATAAGGAGGAAACATGAGAAATTGAGGATGTAATGAAACAAAAGTATCCCAAACTATTTAAAATTGAGAATATGATTTAAAATTTATATAAGGAGAAGAATGTAACAACCCCTAAATTTCTATGGTATTTTCATTCTCAATATTTATGAGTGTTATATTTAGTTATAAGGTAAAAAATAAAAAATATGAACAACATAATAAAAAAACCAATACTACTTCATCCTGTCAATGTAGAAAATTACATATAGAGAATATATATAATCCCCAAAATTTAAAATATCACAATGATACAACAAACAAAAAAATAACATAACTAGAATTTGAAATTTTGAAACATCATAGACCCCTAGAATTATCATGGTCATGAATAACACTATAACATAAAACAAAACATAAATAATATGATTAACATTTTGTAGAGGATGTAGATAACTTTGAGAGGAAAATAAATGAATGATGAACTAAGGAAATATAAGGTATTTAAAATAAGTATAAACCCAATATGACTGTTGGAATAGTAAAACTGACTGTTAGAATAATAAATCGATCGTTAGAATTGTAACCAGATCATTAGAATGGTAAACCGACAGTTGGAATAGTGACTTAACCATTATAATATTGAAATGAAATGAAATAATATTTAATATGAATAATGTAATTAAATATAAATATTATAACTCCATTAAAATTAATAAATTCAAATAAAATATAAGTGTACATTTTTAATAAAGTTCATTTTAACTTGTTTTGTAAAAACCATAATTTATACATTGATAATTAAATATTAAAATAACATAGTTAGAAAATTATTTTTGTAAAATGAACTTAATTTTTGTAATAAAAACATATAAATTATCTAAGTTTTATTTTTGGTAATTTTTTGAAAAATTGTAATTTTTAGGCGAATAGTAAAAATACAGTTTTTGAAACATCAGTGTTTTATGATTTAATATTAATTTAATAACGATATAATTAATCTTAAAATGTTTATATCGAACCAAATTAGATTTAATAAGAAAAATAATTCACTTAAAAAATAATAAAATCGATTTTAAAACCTAAAAAGAAAATTCCAAAGTCTAAAAATATTAATCATACCATTAAAATCAATTTTTTAATTTTTATTCATTTAATTTGTATAAAATAATAAATTAAATGGTTTAAGGGTTAAAAAGTAATAAAAATGAAACTTTAAAGAAGAACACTATTGAAAATATAATTCATAATGTCAATGAAGACACCTATTACATGAAATATTTTAGTGCACATTCAAATATAATTCAAAATGTCAAGGAAGACCACTATTACAAGTTTTACTTTGAAAATAATATTTTATTCATTATTTCTACCAAAAATACCCCTCCCCTTAAGTATAAATATCCCCTCACCCCTAGGTAAATCAATTTACAAACACTTCTAATTACCCAAGCTCTACCCAATTCTCTCATCCTAAGACTTCTTAGAACCATAGTGACATTATAGTGTCATAAAACTCCAAGACCTTAAGGCTTTAATTCCATAACAAAGGAGTAAAACTTTAACGAAGTTGTAACCCCACAATCCTCTTTTTTTTTCATTTTTTATTTCCAATCTCCTAATATATTTTCCTTTTATTCCTTTCTAAACCATTTAATTCAAAATTATATAAAATATTAATTTTATTATTATATGTTACAACTATTTTAATCCATCTATAATATATATATACACTCCCCCTCTCTTTTTAACACATCTCGTAATGGATGTCTTCATCTCACTATAAAGAAGTTGTAAATACTTTATTTATCACTAAATTCATTACTGGTTAGATTAAATTATTCACAAATTATAAATAATTAATTTTTTATATTTTTATTTTTCTATAGATAATTTGAATAATAGATAAATAACAATGAATCAAAACAATGAAATCAAAACGAGATGAGATAATTCAAAGAAACATGTCATTAACCATTTCATATTTAACAAAATAACTAATAAATAAATTATAATGATTATAATTATTCAATAATAACATAAATTAATGTTATAAATTTTTGGATTCATGTTTTAATAAACATAAGTTTACTATATAGGAGGTGTAAATGTGATGAAACAAAATGGAACCTAAGGTAAGGGGACTCTCAATCCCAAATCTTTCTTTGGGTTCATCTTCTCTTCCTATATCTTTTCAATATGTTAGTTTTAAAAACCCATCTAAATATATTTTATTTAACTTACCCTTTTCTTTTTTTAAGTACATGAATTCCTTTATTACATTGGGATGCATTCATAGCGATCTTAGTGTTTTTACCAGTTTTTTCCCTCAAAATATCATATTGGATATTTTAATGATTATTCTTATCCTATTATTTAAAAATACCTCCTTTAATTATTAATGAATCCATTTAATGTTTTAAATGATGTTTTTCCTCTTTTTTGTAACCTCTAGGTTTACTCACCATTATAAGATCCATGATACTATTATGAACTCATTCTTTATAATGGGTTTTATTTCATATTTATTATTGATATATTCTTCATTTGTATGTTGAAAACATGGTTATGATCATATTATAACATGAAATGTGGCCCTAGAATTATTTAGTCTTTTATACATTGGATAAAATGATATATCTTCTGAGATTATTATTCACGAACCCGATTCTAGTTGTGTTCTCATTCTATGTTATGATATTTGTACACATATTTTATACATGAACATGATTCCAACATTGTTCACATTATACACCTGTGAATTTTACACATTATATATAATGTTTCATTATTATCCATGTTTCACATTCTATGTATCCTTCAAATGATTTATTTATGTATATAGTGATGATGATTATATTCACCCATAAACTATATTGATTCATGTCTTATGTTCCTTCCTAATTTCCCCTCTTCTTTCAAAGATTTTAGTTCACCATTTCTTTGATGTGTTTCCACAAGAAATTATATGTACTAAGGTGATCAAAAATTCATATAAGATGACCATGAATAAGGATTTAAATAAATTTTAATGTTTTGTATTCATGTTGTATAGACCTAATTTTATAAAGACATAAAGCTGTAGATTTTTAGATTCATATTATTATATATGTTTGTTATAAAAATTATGTAATAATCATGTATATAAGGTACATGTCTATATATTAAATACTTCCTCCTACTTAGTTCGACCTCCAATAGGAATAGATAAAACTAATGGAATGTGAATTCCCTCCACCTTATACCCTAATCATCAAACTAAAGTAGAAGTGATAAGTGAATGGGATGAAATAGTATATATTAGCATAGAAACCAAAGTATAATAAAGGTATATAATATTTTAAACAACCTTTGGTCTATCTAGGGAAATTAAATCCATCACATGTCCCACATATATCTCCTCTACGTTATTTCCCATGATGCCTACTTTTACCTCATCCCTAATCTAGTCGAGGTCTTGGAGTGTGAGGAATATTCCTTGGCTACCCACTACTACACTACCCTATGGAATTGGTCCTAATACTTATATATCATGTTGTTGTGAGTGTTATAAAAGAGGTAACAAGAACCACCATGTAATATGATAATGAAGTGGTATATTCATCATAATACTACCTATCCCTCACCAAATTCCTTAATATAAAGGACATATGAATTATTGAGGTTTATTTCTAAAAAATATATAAAAAATAATGTTAGAGTTCCCAAAATATCTTCAATAACTAACATCACTAAATAAATGTGATGAGGATGGATGTTGACACACACACTTACATAAAAAACTTGATTTCTCATAAAAGTGATAGCTTGTCTCCATACTCTGACCTTACAAAAAACTCCAATTACTTCCCTCCTAAACTTAACCCATTCACACCATAGTATTCTCAATTAACTCATCTTTCATCATCAAATCAAAATATTTTTCTAGTGTAACAATACAAACCTATCAATTTATCTATAGGAATTAAAATATCCCAAGTGATGCACCCTTAACTACTCACCAACCAAAATGTTAGGTGAGTAATATAATAGATTGAAAAATATATATCCAAACTTACTCATTTAATTGCTCTCATTTATAATGTCCAATAGATCCTAATACCACTCTACCTTAAGAGCCAATTATATGAATTCCTTTTAGAATTAACCAGCAATTAATTCCATGAAACTTTAAATACATTTCAATCACCAAGGTAAATAATCCACCATTTTTAGATTATACTTGAAAAAAGTAGCAACATGATACTTATAATTTACTTAAATAAACTAAAATGAGATATCCAAAACCTTCAAATAACGATTCATCACCTAATAAGAAATAAATACCTCATACTTCATATTATTCTACTATCGTAACATATGAATCATCATCCTCTAAACCTTACCTTTATCTGGATCAATCTTCCAACAATACCGCTCAAGTTTCTCTTACTCCTCTTCTAACTAAATAACATGATTACGTCAAGAAAATTATATATCTAAAATATAGAAGAATAAACCCTAATTCTAAGGATATGATAACATTTACTAAATCCACCTTATGTGAAATCATAATTTCCTTATACTACATGATTAATTTACACCCTAACATGGTATCTTGAAAACAATATATCATTCCTATGGTATTGTAAGTGAACAATTAAGTTCCTTATGCATGATTGGATTATACACCACACCCATTGCTGGTTTCACTAGTCTATGTTCTATCAAATGTTCAAATACACTATTACCACAAAAAATAATATAATAATAACCATTTATGACTCCGAACTTCATCCAAAAATAGTCTCTAATACCATTGTATCACGGCTTGAACCTACCAAGAATCCTCTTGAATTAGTGAAGAAATAAAGAGTGACCCCTGAATCCTATTTCCAATAGAACATAGGGTGGATATTCGAAAAAATGGTATAAATATCACATTATTGGAGGCATTGGCCTTTTTATTTGAAAACCCATCTACACACAAACCATAAAACTTCAACACATAACACAACTACATGAAATATTTGTAACTATAAATATTTATTCTATATCAAAAAAGTGATAAGAAAATCTAGCGGTGAGTATGACACTATAATCAGTTGGTTCATCTGTATAACTCTCATGTATTAATTTTTATGAGGCATACTAAAGCCTTTGTGAATAAAATATAAATACCAGATAACCCATCCCATCCCAGTATATATCCACACTAATCTAATATATCACCATAATCACACACTTCCACACTATAATATATAAATATAATACAACAACCATAAAATAATATATCATAAAGGGCTCATAGGACCCACTTCCCACCAAATCCACCTTTATAGGGAATTAAAAATACCTATGGGAATATAAAAAACTATATATATATATATATTGAAAACAATATATGTGAAGGGAATATAATGTCCCATGTGAGTAAGAAAATAGGTTGCAAGATGAAAATCCAATAAAACATGGATGTCATATCTTGTGTAATCAAACTCAAGTGGTTTTCATGTAGCTAGTGGAGAATACAATATCGATACATTACTAAAAAAAATCACACTCATAAAATCCATAACTTTTTATCTCATCTCCCTACTCCTAATAAAACTCCCAATCTATCTCTATCAATAAGCTTTCAATAATATAATTGCATTTATTATTCAATTTTAAAGAATTTATTTATTCTATATCATACTTTCTATATCAAGTTAAAAATTTAAGTTTATATATCTCAAGAATCTACTAATATAATATCATTATAAATTCTATTTTAATAACTATTTACTACACAATCACAATCACCTCAACCCTTCATATAATAATTACTTGTCCTCTAAAAAACACACCATTCATTCTCTATGAAACTCATTATGTCAAATAAGACCACTATAAAAATTTTTACTTTGGAAATTATATTTTATCCATTATTTTTACTAAAAATACCTCTCCCCTTAAGTATAAATACTATAATAACCCAAACCTTAAACACACATTATTCCATGATTTTTAACATAGTTTTCCAATAATTTTAAACCAAGGACTAATAAGTATAGTTTATTTGGTAGATTAGAAACATAAATAAATCATATTAAACATAAATTAAACCATATTTATTTAAAAATATATATAGTGTGCTTCGGATAACCACCCATGCACTATATATGAGGCTCACTTCCAAGACAATATAACAGAGTGTGCTTAAACTGACCACTCGTGAACCATATGTGGTATCTCTTGAGATGGAAAAATTATCCAATACATTAGAGATATATGAGGTTGAAACCTTCATATTCATAACATGTTCATGTATACATATGCCACAAGAGGAAAATAAACTCTACATAAATCATAAGCATGATAAAACCTAGGAGAAGGAAGTGGGTTTCATAATCTTGTCTCAAGGCATAATTGGGGGCTATATCATAAGAATTTTCAAGAGAAGAAGGAATTGAATAATTTTGGACGTTAATATTTGAATAAATAAGAAAAATTATTTAGTATTGGGTTCCAATTTATAAAAAACTAGGAGAAGGATTGGAAAATTAAGAATAAAAATGAACCACATATGTGATGCTTTATGAAATGGGTAAAAGATATTTTAAAGAAGGGGAAGACTTATTATTTTCCTTTAAACCTGAATTGAAACGAGAGGTTTTCATATAAAATAATTAGTTTTCTAAAAATATATTCATGTTAAAAAAAAATTTATAGAGGTGGTACTTGACATAAAATAATGTATTTTGAAGTTCCCTTAAACCGGGTTCACTTAAAGGAGATAATTACAAAGGGAACAAAAAACATGTATTATCCCCAAAAAATAAAGGTATTGTAAAAAAATTATATATATATATATATATAAGTAAAATATATACAGAATATGGAATAAATATATGAGACTAATATAGATTAAAATAGAGAAAAATAAATAGAATTAATAACTCATAAATAACGAGGGTGGTTTGGAAGATCCCATACCTTGGGTCCTAATTCGTTTTGTGTGTGTGCCTAACTTCCCGAATAATAAAATTAAATTTATTAAATATTTTATAAAGAACATTATTTATCTATATTTAATTTTTTAAGTCCTTTTTATTCTTATATATTATTTTTTTATTATATAGTCTTCTCTAATGTTAATTACTTGAGGTTGTTCGGTTAATTTCTACGTAACTCTTTTGATATGTTTACCCTAGTCAAAGGTGTTGTAAAATAGCTTCATAATCTCCATAATTTTATAGGTGTTTGTATTTTACTATTACATCAACACAAAATTTATAAATTTCCAAACATTTTTCCCTAATGGTCTCAAATTAATAAAGGTTCCTTGATATGTTCATTTTTTGTGGTTAAATTTACTATGATTATTTATTATTAATATCACTTGTATAATGTTCAATATTATCTTTATAGAATATTAATAGTGTCATAAATATCATTATTATATATTAAATAAAATTTTAAATTTATCTATTTTAGACAGTAATATAAAAATGAAATATTTTGTTCAATGGTGGTGGTAGTCTTCACGTAAGGTGGTTGTGAAAAATAGAACACACTGTTCATAGAGGTTGTAATCCACACAAATGCATGACGATGTCTTCATTTTCTGAATGGTACTAGAGAGAGGTATAAAATTGATATTCTATTTTTATAATAACATTCATCATATTAATAATATTTATGTTATGTTTCTTTCATGGATATAAAATATTTGAGAGGGTAGAAGATTAAAAGAACAAAGATAGATCAGTTGAGAACAATACCTCTCCCATTGGATGTTCGCCACTGGGTAAAACTTTAAGGATACATAGCTTCATATTTTGGAAATAACATGGATTATAGGACATGGTTATATGGTTTAGGAGATACTAGGGAAGAGTTTTGGTATATTTAAGACTTTATAATGGGTGTAGAAATATGGTGGAAGCAGTCTCATTTTATAATCTTAGAAAATAGAACTTTTATAAATACCCATAAATTTTTCAATAATGGAATGATATTATTCAAGGTTAAAAGATTCTAAAATGTAAAATAATTGAGTGTGGGATGAGTTAAGGTCAATAATACCTCCAACATTTATTTGGTTCCATGTTCTAAACATGTTTTAGTCTTTTAACATTAGGTTTTTAACTTTTACCATTTTGGTTTTTACCTTGGTAACTGGATTTTACCTAAATAATTTATATTTTATTAACAATATAAGGTAAACACACTTAATAAATTTTGATGTTATAAAACTAAATTTACTATCCATATAATCTAATTAAATTTCTAAATAATGGAAAATTAACTTTTAAATTAAAACATTTAATATATAGAAAAATATTTTTTATAAAAAATACTAGTTTTACTATTAAGTGTTATTAATCTTATATGAAATTAATTACTAATTAAATGAGTGATAATATATTTTTTATACCAATTAGGTCAGATACCCTGAGATGGGGGGGGGGTGAATTAGGTTATGACATATTAAAACAACTGTCTCTTTGGATCTTGTTTCATCATTAAACAAAACTCTCTTCTCCATCCTTCCTATAATATAAAATAAATGGTAATTAAAAAATGCACATGACACATCAATTTTACTTAGTTCACTCTCATGGTTCTAAATAAAAAGAGTATAAAATGGAAATTTTATGATGTACCAAATCCACTAAAGTGAACTACTATTACAAGGTTTGGAGTGGATTCACTATCCCTCCAAGTTTACAACCATTCATAACTTGAAAGCTCAATACTATATTTCCATTTAAGTGAATGAAATTCTCCTATAGTAGTAACTTCTAAAAATTAGTTCTAAGTTGATTTTTCATTTTTTAGATCTTTATGATCTTGTTTCATCAAATAGATGATATCCACCTTTTCATGAGACTTTTCCTCTTAGAGTTTGTTACTCCTATGCAAGATCCCTTCACAAGGCCCCTTTGTGAGACTCCTCTACAAGACCTATCTATGAGACTTCTCTCTAATACCTATCCAAGATACCCCTCCATGAGACCCATATGTGAGACCCCTATGCGAGACCTCTTCGTGAGACCTCTCCACAAGACCCCTTTATAATACCTTATTCAATTCATGTGGATCATGTGACTCTGTCATGAGAGCTTATTCAAGTTAAATAGATCATGTGATACCAATAGGTTTGCCTATTCCCAATGCATACATCTATTCACAAGATACCTTCGCAAGACTCCTTCACAATACCCCTTCATGAGACTTTGTTCTATTTACGTAGATCTCGTGATTACGATGCAATACCTTATTATGATCATGTGAAATATTTGTTTTGGATCAAACCACTTAGGAAATCTTATCTAATTTCTTAAGTATGGGTTATGGGGGTATTTATAGGCATAAATACACTAACTTAACTCCAAAAATCAAGGTTATCCATATGTTCCACCAATTGAGAAATCGGTCTTATGCACTTTGCATGATCCCATCACAAGATGCAAAGAAAATCATACAGTGGTCAATGAAATTATCTTCTAGTGCTTCATGTGATCCCATAATGAGATCCAAATTCAATCATGTTCACTTCGTATGATCCCATCCTGAGATCCAAATATAATCATGTGGTCAAGGAAATTTTCTTCCAGCGCTTTTTGTAATATCATCATGAGATCCAATGATAATCATGTGGTCAAAGAAATCCTCTTATATATCTTTGCATTAAATCACCACGAAATCAATTTTAAATCATGTGGTCACGTGAATTCGGATGATCGTGAGATATATACATCATTTCCATCCTCTTTGTCTTCATGCGCTTCGCATGATCTCTTCTCAAGTTCCCTTGACCATCATGAAATTTATTCAATTACTTTACATGATATCTTTGTGAGACCCCTTGAAAATCATTTGATATCTTAAAGTGCTTTGCATGATATCATCGCGAGATCCTCCAATAATAATATGATCCTTTACATAACTCCTTCGCATGATCTATTGGTACTTCATGCGAACATGTGATCCTTTTTTGTGATCAGTTTGTACATATGTGATCACATGATCCCTTCATGTGATCAGTTTAGTCATATTTTATTTACTGATCCATTCATGTGATCAGTTTGGACATATGCGGTCATGTGATCCTTTAGGAAATTTTCACTCTGCATGATCCTTTAGTACATTCATTCCAAATAATCACACATACTTTAACAAACAACCTATTTAAATAATGTCAACCCTTGTCAATAAACACAATCAACCCAAAAGAACCATCAAGTGGTATTTCTTCTAATAATATCCCCCTTTGGGTTTATTTAAAACGCTTCAAAACTTCAAGAATCAACTTGTTTAAGAGTTATGAATATGTGAAACCAATTACCTTATACAACCTTAGATAGTGATCAAGAACTTCTTTAACATATAATCAATGCCCACATGAGTCAATATCATTATGAGAAATAAGAGTAGCATCAAATTTTCATCAATTAATCACTTCTTTATTGATCTTTCCTTGGGAAACATTATCAACACCAAAAGATAAAATAATTCCATCCATTGAGAACACTTCATCTTTCAACAACTATCATCATGAAATAATCATTCCAATTCATGATTCTTCTATATTGATTGATCAGCCTTTTCATCATCATGACCAAAACCCCCTATATTTTTATGCTCCCCCAATTATTTTATCCCCTATTTAATTAATAAATTTTCTCCCCCATTGTTAATGAACCCAAAGGTAACTCATTTGTGGTCTCCAACATGGTAAAGAACAAAAATTGATACATAGAAAAAACACACCATACCACAAGGGAAGGGGGTTCGACATCCACACTATTCATGTGCAGGGAGTTGACTAAACTCTGAGATCCATTCTATACCATTCAAACACTTCTTTGGTTAAGGCCTTCCTTAAGATGTCTGTAGCCTGTAGTTTGGTAAGCACGTTCTCTAACTTCACAAGTCTATGCTCCACTTTCTCTTCGATAAATTGATATTTTATTTCAATGTGATTTTTTTATAGTGATGGACTAGATTTTTTCTAAGATTTATAGCACTTTAATTGTCATAATGGATTCCAATTAGAGAGTTCACTTCAACTCCCATATCTTTAAGTTGTTGTTTTATCTATAGTAACCACATGAAATCATGGGTAGTTGTGATATATTCAGCTTTTACAGTGCTTAAAGAAATGAAATCTTGTTTCTTTCTTATCAAAGAAATACATAGTCTACCAAGATAGAATGCACCATCCAATTTTGAATTTAGATCATCTATTGAGCCTACCCAATATGCATATGTAAACCCCAATAACTCTTACTGATATTTTTCATTGTATAGTAAACCAAAATACACCATTATTTTGATATACCAATGTATTATTTTCACTGCAAGTAAGTGGATTTTTTTGGGATCACCTTGATATCCATATGAAAAACTTTGAATTTCATTTGCATTGTTATGTTCAAGAATAATCGAATTGTCTCCATACTTTCAATAAGTGTGAATGTTTCATCAACATAGATACCCTCTATCTAGAAGTATCCCTTTTACACCAGTCATGATTTATTTCGAATTATTTTTCCATATTCATTTATATTGGTACATAAAATTCATTTGGTCCCAATGAAAATTTTATCCATCAGTCTCAATACAATCTCCCATGTATGATTCTTTTCGATTTGGTCAAGATCTTTATTCATCACTTGAACCCAATTCGTACCTCTTGAAGGTTCTTAAAAACACTTTAGATCTACCTATGACAATAATTATGCTTTTTGTAGAGTCTTTATCATCCTTGTATGTATTTGTGATGTATAATCCCTAAGGATATTCTTCCTATAAATTTCATTTCAGCTCTTTGGTTTCTGTATAGGTTTATTCTAGCATCATTTGAATCTTCTTTTGAATCTTCCTCAGGTACTTTCACTCCCTCTAAGTTTCTTACCTCTTCATCCTTATCCTCTAGAGATTATTCATGATTTTTTGAAGATTCCACTCATTTTCCTCTATTACAACATCATTTATTCCCATTACATTATTTAACTTCTTATTGAAGAATTTATATGTGTTGATTTTTCCTGAGTAAACAAGAAGTGTACTTTCATCTCCATGGGATTAAAACTTTTTTTATTTCAACTTATTGAGAATAAAACACTTACTTAAGAAGACTCAAAAGTACTTCTGTCACAAACCATCTTGGGTACCCTAGTAAACTGATAACTGAGTTGGCCTTAACATAACCCAAAGGGAGTCCCTAATCCCCAAGGGTTGGTGAATGACAACTAGAACCATACAACATGAATGTGAGAATTAATTTTCCATAAAAATATAGAAAAAGGAAAAGAAACAAGACATTATTCATAAAAAATGAAGATCCATTGGGAGTAAAGTACCATAATACAACAAGGCATAAAATCCCAAAGTACTACAACCCAAGTACCAAAATTGAGGAAAACATACCAAGTCCCTAAGGAAACAACTCACTAAATACTGGGTTCAACAACTAGATCCACCTCCAAGAGATCTTTTTTCCCTAATAAAACTAGGAAGGAGATAATCTACAAACACCTGAAGTCACAATTAGGGTGTGAGATAAAAATCATAGTGGGGTATCACCAAGGATTCCATAACAGATGCCAAATATAGACTAACCAAATAAATTCTTTCAATTTTTAAAATAAACAGGTTTGGAATTTCAAATCATATTTAAACAAATCATGCTATAAAGTTCAACTGATTAAAAAACACTTTAATCAAAGGCTTTACTACTGATGGAATATTTATAAAAATATGTCTTAAATAAAATAGTTTAAGTAAATTTAGAAGGAATGTAAAACAACTTTAAAACATTGGAATACATTTATATATCAAATATAAATAACAAGTGAGCAACATGTTCATCTTCCAAATAGGTATGATAGTATTTCCATCTATAGGACTCCACACTCTCTAAGTGATCTCATCAATATGTGTATAAACATGCCCCCCTGACACTAGCGAAAATGTGACTCATCACCATCCCATTAGGGATGTGACCCACTACATGTATGTTTTTGAATGTTGTAATAGTGTAGAGTGTGTACAAATAACTCACTAACTACATAAGGCTTGTATGTTCTCTTACATAATCAATGATGGGAAATTTATTTTAAGGATTCTTAAAATTAAATTAAATCCCATTCTTCCATTTCAATATCAATTTTCTATTTAAACTCAAAATGGGTTCTAATAAAAAAACATGCCTCTTTAACAAGATAAAACCACTGAGTTTCTATCAAAAAAATTTAATCCACTCTCACAAGTTTGAAATCCATTCAAAACCAATTACATAATTTCAAAATTAATTTCCAAAATTAATTCAACAATTTGATTGAAATAATTTCCATCAAATCTACAATTTAAATTCAATAATTTAAATCAACCAAATTCTATAAACACACACAAATTCAATGGAATTGGGGGTTTTCCCAATTCTCATGCCAAAATCATTTCAAATCTTCCAATTCTATGGAATTGATTTTTACAAAATCAATTGAAAGAAAGTTAGATCAATTGAATTTAAATCAAAAATTTAAATAAATCAAGAAAATTTAAAGTTAATTCAATTTGGCTAAATAGGATGGAATCGCCTACTTTTTCCCTAAACTCAACACTTGCAAAAACACCTATTAATGATAAAAAAGGTGTAGAAGAACTTGAAACCAAACCTATAAGCGATATCTAGTAGTATGTAACATAGATCCATCAATTTAAAGATTATCCATTTAAATAACAAAGGAGGAGAAAGAGAGAAAGATCAAGAATGGGGGAGAACGCTTACTCAGGAATCGCACCGCAAGCGCAATGATGATCGAACACTAAAAAAGAGGATCCAAAAGGGTTGGAAATATTCAAGATAACATGGAGAAGTATTTGGGTAGAGTGAGTTGAAATTGGAGTAGAGGAAAGACAAATCTCAGTCGTGCTGCTTGTTTAAAAAAATGCAGTCGGGGTATTTCATGACGTGTAATGCAATTTCACGTTGTGAAATAGTTAATATATAAAATTTCCAAAAAAACATCACCTTGAATTAAAAACCATCCATTAAATAACTCATAATTTGTAAATTCTATTCACAATGTGTAAACTTCATAGCGTGAAGCCTTTCACATATTGCATCTTGAAATCCTTACACGTCATGTAACCTAGTTACAAGACATGTATTCCTCCTAAAACCTTCAGAAAAATTTAGTTAAGTATGAGAATCCAAAAAATATATGAATTAAACATTATATTTATCCCCCCAATTCATTATCAAACCTATCCGGTAAAAAAAAGGATAAATATTGACAAGGTTAAAGACGCACCTGTCAGATCGGTAACGAGATGTTACAACCTCCCCACCATAAATAATTTATGTCCCTAGAAATCCTAGGAAGAAGTTTTCATTACAAAAATATGAGGAAAACTATCTCTCATCAGTGCCTCTTGTTCCCATGTATCATGATTATCATAACCATGTTGTCATAGCACATGAACCAAAGGTATCATCCTCCCATGAAGCACCTTGGTCTCATAATCAACTATCATGACTGGTCGTTCAATTATAGATAAATCAGGTTCAACCTCAAGATCACTCCAACTCAAAACATGAGATGGATCAGATAAACACTTTCTCAGATATGATACATGGAATATGTTATGTATCGATGTCAGCTATAGTGGAAGTTCTAAAAGGTATGAAAATTTTCCCACCTGCTCAATAACCTTGAAATGTCCCACAAAATTAAGAGTGAGTTATCCCTACTTCCCAAGCTGATGATGACCAAAATAGGGTGAAAATTTTAAGAACACCTAGTCATAAACTGATAACTCTAAAGGTATATAGTGATAACTAGCATAAGAACTATATCAGCTCTATGATGTTAACATTCTCTGATGAATCAACTAAATCTTAGTTGTCGTCTCTTAGACCAAACTCATCCAACCAAGGAACTTCCACCAATATTCAACCAACATAACATAGATTTAAAAGGACGACCATACAAGGCTTTAAAAGGATCCATTTTGATCATGGATCCGTAACTATTGTTATAAGAAAACTCAACCAATCCCAAATGATCATGCCAAGACCCACCAAAGTTGAGAACACAAGTGCGAAGAATATCCTCAAGGATCTATATATCTCTCTCTATCTAGCCATATGACTGTGGATGGTAAGCCATGCTCAAATGGACCTGAGATCCCATTACCTCCTGAATTCCTCTACAAAAGAGAGAAGTAAACCTAGGATCCCTATAAGAGACTATAGAAGATCGAAATCCATGAAAACGAACAATCCCTTTCACATAGAGACTTCCCAACTCCTCAACTTTGGTTATATCTCAAATGGGTATGAAGTAATCCAACTTGGTAAGCCTATTTATCATAACCCATATCACATTCTTCTTTATATTGGTATGATAAAACCCAACCACAAAGTCCATAGAGATTTTGTCCCATTTCCAATTAGGGACTGGAAGTGGATGAAGTAAACCCAAAGGTTTCTGATGCTCAACCTTAACCTACTAGCATGTATAATAGTGGGAAACAAAATAAGCAATGACCCATCTCATACATAGATACCAGAACTTCCACTTCATGTCATAGAATATCTTAGTGGTTCTTGGGTGCACAACCCACTGGGAACTATGAAAATCCCCCATCACATCCTTCCTTGTCTCTAAAGTCACAACAAAGAAATCCTGATAGCATAGAACATCTTCTTTGGAGAATGACCATTGGGTCGCTGTCTCCCCACCATAAAGAGAGTATCTAATGCTATGGAATTCATTACCAATCTCTTGATCCTAAAGAGTCACCTTGAGAAGAGTAGATTTCAACTAAATGATGGCTAAAGAAACTTCATCCCCTTTCTCCTGAAATCCAATATGAAACTGTGAAAAAAGTGCCATCAAATTCCACTCTTCCAAAGATTCTTTCACTGGCTAGGTTGAAAGTATCCTTCTCAACACATCTATAATAAAATTACCTTTCTCTGGGGTATAGGTGATGTGAAAGTCAAAATATTGCAGGTACTCCACCCAATAACTTTGACAAAGATTCAAATATTTTTGAGAGAAGATATAACTCAAGCTCTTATAGTCTGAATACATAGTAAACCTTTCTCTATAAAGTTAATGTCACCAACACTTAACCTCGTGCATTAGAGCTATAAGTTAAAGGTTGTTTGTAGTATATTTCTTCCTGTGATTATTAAGTTGGCGATATACATAGGTAATAACATGACTAACTTTCATAAGAACACAACCCAAACCTGAACCTGATGCATCATAGAATACCACATAGTCTTTCCTGGACTCTAGAAGAGTTAACATTAGTGCAGTAGTCAAAAGATTATTCATCTCAAGAAAATAAATCTAACATTTATCATTCCAATAAAACTTAACTCCCCTTCAATTCAGAGTAGTCATAAGAGAATCCAACTTTGGGAAGTCCTTGACAAATCGACAATAATATATAGCTAAGCCCAAGAATATCTGAATCTCTAAAACATTTCCTATTTACTCCCAAGTCATAACAGCCTTCACCTTCTCTGGATCAACTGATATTCCTTTTTCTTAAAACATGTTTCATAATAATTTCACTTTCCAAATCTATAAATCACACTTCAAAAGTTTCTCATAAAGTCGGTGATTTATTAGCAGACCCAAAACTGTTCTCAGATGATGCACATGATCCTCCTCAGATTTAGAGTAAACAAGAATGTCATCCACAAAGACTAGTATAAAGGTATCCATATACTCATGGTAAATCCTATTAATTAACACCATGAAACTGTAGGATAATTTGTTAGACCAAAGGGAATAATAAGGTACTCATAATGGCCATACCTTCTCCAAAAAGTGGTTTTCTGAATGTCAGATTCTTTTATCCTCAACTGATGGTAACCAGATCGAAGGTTGATCTTTTAAAACCACTTCGACCCTTTCAAACGATCAAACATATCATTAATTCATGCCAATAGATATTTTTTCTTTACTATAACTCAATTGATATCTCTATAATCAACACATAAGTGAAGAGAACCATCATCTTTCTTAGTGAAGGTAATTGTCACCGCCTAAGGTGACACACTCATGCATATAAACCCTTTCTATAAAATATCTTCCATTTGGGACTTCCACTATTTCATTTCAACTGGTTCCATGCGATAAGAGGGAATTGAAACTTTTTAATTACCTAGAATTAAGTCAATAGGAAAATTAACTTCCATTATTAGTGGAAAACCAGAGAATTCAGAAGGAAACACATTGGAAAACTCAATGATGAATGGAGGGAGATCACCACTCATTGAATCCCACTCTAGATCAAAATAAAACACTAATATCACCTTCCCCAACTCTAGATAAGAAGGTATGAATCTACTCGACTTTGGGTCCCATTATTCTTAAAATACAAGAGGCACACCACTAGGTGTCGTAAGGTAGACCCGTCAAATATAACAATCAATCCAAGCTTTATTGGAAATGAACCAATACATCCTAAATATGACATCAAGAGATTTCATATTGAGAACCAGGAAATTACAAGAAATCTCAACATCTAATAGAGAGAAGACACAAGTGGGACTATGGATACCCTGCTCTCTCTTCATAGCAAGGGGTGTGGTGGTATCCATTTCACAAGATAGAAGTTCCATAGGAAGATTAAGTAGATTAACAATACACATTGAAATAAATGATTGAGATGCACCAGTATCAAATAGAGCAGTCACTAATGATGAAGTTATAGTAATGGTACCTCTCACAGTGGTTAAACCCGTATCAGCTTCCTCTAGAGACTCTTCCACTATGTGAAGTAGATTCGTTATAGATTCCTATTTTATACATGAAGAATCTACTTGCCTCGTAGTTTTAGGAGGATCTAATGATCATGTTCCACTACATGGAGTAGAAAATTTATGGAATAATCTCTGTAAGTGTCCTAAATGCTCGCAGGAGCTATAGTTCTTAGGTTCCTCAGTGAAAGACCTCTTAAAATGCCATATATTTCCACACTAATAGCAAATCAAAGGGCATCCTCCTAGAACTGTAGGAGGTCTAGAATGACCCTTCCATAGAGAAATTCCATAAGAATCATCACACTTTTGTTTTCCCCTGAAGTAACTCAAACTACCACCGGGATAAAAAGAAACTCCTGAAAACCCTGAATTTCTGGTTAGGTCCATCTCGACCATCATCTCCTTATCCAGTACATCAACATAAGTGGGAATTTTTAGCAATAAAACCCGAGAACATATATCTGATCAAAGTCCCAACTTAGACCATCAAACCTCCATCTCTCATTAGATACAATATCAGGTGAAAAATCCATGAGTTCAATAAATAATTTTGAATATTCAATCTTGGTTCTGTCGACCTACTCAAGCTTGAAAAACTCAACAGCCTTGGGTAATACCATAGACTCTGGATAGAATTTTTTTGTGAAAATAACCTTGAACTCTTTCCACTCTAAGACCTCATGTTTCTTTTCCATCACCATCATGTCCCATTATCTCCTAATCGGTCCTTCTAGCATGAAGGTGGAACATTCTACCTTGATCATGTATGGTGTCTCCAAGAACTCAAACATACATTCTATCTTTCCCAACCATTCCTCAACATGTTTAGGATCAATGGATTGTTTGAAAACTGGTGGATTTTGGTTAAGGAACTCTTGATAATGATTTCACAGAACATCCCCCTGAGGATCCACAACTGGAGGCTGAATAGTAACTAGAGGTAGTGCCTGTCCTAGAGCTTGGATAGTGCACATAATCACATAACTAGATTTGGATCCACAGGAGGATTCACTCACTGAGGTTTAGTAGTGGCCTCTTCCTACATCCGATTTTCATTTTTTATTAGAGGCATGATACTACACAATATCAGTAGAAAAAAGGAATACATTATATTAACTCTCAAACTAAGTAACAAGGGAAATTATTCCAAACAGATGGAATAACAAGATTTGGATTCCACAAAATCCAAATCAAAATAAGGAAAATAATATAACTAATCCAAAAGAAGTCTTTCCCTAACCAACCCTAGAGAATTAAGGTTCATTGAGGTGAGGTATGGATAGACACTCAATATAAACTACCTCATAAGTCCTGACAAGATTTCAAACATGCATACTGACTTCAAGACAAAATATCAACCTCCCTTTGATACCACTTTGTTACAAACTAGCCTGGGTACCCTGGTAAACTGATAACTGAGCCGACCCTGACATAGAACAAAGGGATTTCCTAATCCCCACGGGTTGGAAACTAGTACCTGGCACCATAAAACATGAAAGTGGGATTAAATTTTCCATAAAAATATAGTAGAATCAAAAGAAACGAGATAATATGCATAAAAAAGGAAGCTTCATTGGGAGTAAGGTACCAAAATACAATAAGGAATAAAATCCAAAAGTACCATAACCCAAGTACCAAAATAGAAAAAACACCCAAATGCCCTAAGAACACAACTCACCATGTTCTAGGTTCAATAGATGGATCCACCTCCAAGATATATTTCCCCCCTAATCGAACCTAGAAGTAGATAATCTACAAACACCATAAGGCACAAGTAGGGTGTGAGATAAAAAGCCCAGTAGGGTTTCACCAAGGATTTCATAACATATTCCAAATATATATTAACCAAAGAAATGCTTTAAATTTTTAAAATAAATTGGTTTGACATTTCAAAGAATATTTAAATAAATCATGATATATAGTTCAAATGATGGAAAAATAATTTAAGCAAAGGATTTACAAGTGATGGAATATTTATAAAATAGTAGATTATATAAAATAGTTACATAAAATAGATTATGTAAATTCAAAAGGCATGTAAAGTAGTTTTAAAACATTGGTATATATTTGTATCTAAAATATAAATAACAAGCAATCAACATGGTCATATGCCAAATAGGTACAATAGTATTTCCGGATATAGGACTCCAAACTCTCTAAGTGATATTAGAACTATGTTTATACACACGCCCCCCTAACACTGGCTAAAGGTGACTCATCCCCAACCCATCGGTGATGTGACCCATTACATGTATTTTTTCGAACATTGTAATAGCGTAAAGTGTGTCCAAATAACTCACCAAACACCTAAGGATTTCATGTTCTCTTACATAATCAATTATGGGAAATTTATTTTAAGACTGCTTAAAATACAATTAAATACCATTCTTCCATTTTAATTTCAATTTTCCACTTAAAACCAAAATGGGTTTTAATAAAAAAAAACATGCCTATTTGGAAAGATAAAACCTCAGGGTTTCTATTAAAACATTTTAAGTCACTCTCACAAGTTTCAAATCCATTCAAAACCAATTCCATAATTTCAAAATTTATTTCCAAAATTAAATTCAAAAATTTAATTGAAATAATTTCCATCAAATCTACAATTTAAATTCAATAATTTAAATTAAACAATTTAAATCAACCAATTTCCATAAACACACCTCAATTAAGTGGAATTGGGGGTCTTCCCAATTTTCATGCCAACACCATTTCAAATCTCCCAATTCACTAGAATTGGGTTTTATAAAATCAATTGAAATTTTTTTTGAGCAATTTAATTTAAATCAAAAATTGATATAATAAAGAAAAATAAAATTTAAGTCAATTTGGATAAACTAGAGGTAATCACCTACCTTTTCCCAAAACTTAACCTTCACAATGACACCCATCATTGAGAAAAAAGGTGTAGAAGACCTAAAAACCCAACCTAGAAGAAAGATATAACATTATGGAACATAGATCTATCAATTTCAAGATGATCCATTGAAATCCAAAAGGGGGATAAAGAGAGAGAAATGAAGAATGAGGGAGAAATCTTACCTAGGAGTCACACCACAAGTGAAATAATGATTGAATATAGAAAGATAGGATATGGAAGGGTTGGAAAGATTTAAGATCACCTGGAGAAGGATTTGGGTTGAGGGGGTCGAAACTGGATTAGAGTAAAGAAAAGATATCAATTGTGCTACCTGTTTAAAAAAAATACAGTCGGGGTATTTCATGATGTGTAATACAATTTCACGTCGTGAAATAGTTAATATTCAAAACCCTTGAAAAATTTGTCACCTCAAAATTAAAAACTATCTATTAAATAACTCACGATGTGTAAATTCTAGTAACTATGTGTAACCTTCACAGTGTGAAGCCTTTCATGAATTGTATCCATAAATCCTTACACATCATGTAACCTAGTTACATGGAATGTAACCCTCCTACAGCCTGCAAAAAAAGTTTTTTAAGGCTGAGAATCCAAAAAATATCTAACTTTACCATTATAGGTATCCTACCAATTCATTATGAAACCTACCCAGTTAACAAAAAGAATAAACCATGACAAGGTTAAAGACATACCTGTCATATCAGTAATAGGATGTTACAACTTCAATGTCATCTTCTTTCCATACGACATCTCATATAGAGTCTTCTCTTCCTTTGGACATAATAAGGCTCCGTTAGAATGTAGACTGATTTCAATACTACTTCTTTCCAAAACTTCTCTATAAGGTCTTTCTAAATAAGCATCGTTTTATCCATGTTACTAATAATATGGTTTCCTATCTCAACCACTCCATTTTTATATGAAGTTCTTATAGAAGAAACTTGGTACCTTATCCCATGTTTCTCAAGATAATATTCCACTTGGATATTTGTGAACTCTCTTCCATTATTACTTTAAAACTTATGGATTTTTTGACCTAGAATATTTTTATCTTCCCTATGATAATGTGTTATGAAACCAAAAACCTCATAATTGTGGGTGATAATTGAGACCCATTCCATTTTACTAAAATCATTAATGAAAAGGACATAATATCTCTTCCCATAAATATCTCTAGGTGAAATAGACCTACATACATCAACATGAACCATTTCAAGAACTCCTGTTGAAATTTGATCTTTTTCCTTATATGTATTTCGAGTAATATTACCTCGTTGGAAATCATGAAACATATGAGTATGATCACATGATAAATTATGGAGATTTAGAGAGACATCACATTTCAATAGATCTTTCAAGGATGTTTAGGCTAGATAACTAAGATATTTATGCCACAACCTATTATCTTCTTATTTGGATAGAAAGAACATGTATACTTCTCCACTAACAAGGTAGAGATTGCTATTTTTGTGCTTTCCTTGTAAAAGAAGTTGTGATCAAGACCTTCAATAACCAATACATATGCATGTCTCATGTATTTACCCCCAAACTTTTATTTTTCCAAGACAATAATCTCCAGGCCTCCATAATTTCCAAATATTATGAAAAATTCCTTATCATACCTAATTTTTATTAACATATTATTATTTCCAATATTATGGAAAGTTAAACCACTATCAATGATCCATATTCTAGTGTGATCTGATGCTTTGAAGGAAATCTCTTCAACCAATTCCTACTCAACTCTTTTTTTTCTGATCTATGTCTTTGACTTCATACATGATACTGACTAGTATTCTTGATCTTACTTAGAGTATAATGGTCCAACATCATCTTGTAAATATTAAAATTGATTTTATTTTCTTGCCTCATTCAACGATACCTTGAGTTTTTGCATGAAACCACTTCGATATTCTCCAATGCATTCCTTTGCATTATCGATAAGAAATATTTGTCCATCTGTCTGAATCCTCCACACTAAAAATAGTGACCATCAATGGAATTCCTAGAATATTGAACTATATTTGGATGAATATGTTTCTATTTCATCCATATATACCTATTATCTATAGAACTAAAAATTTGAAAATACCCCATCTTTGCACAAAAATAACACCTAATATGAGGTGTATTACTATTCACCATTACTGCCCCACTGATTTTACCTTAGGATATTTGAATCTCATGATTCTGATTTATACCCAAATAATTATTCAACCTCAGAGTGGGATATTTTTGTCTGACATCAGCCATTACTAATTTATTTTTGTGACGAATTACCATACCATTTGTGTCATTATGATGTGTCATTTTCTTCTTTAGACATTACTTTAATTGTTTTACTAAACCTCCAAACCATAATTTCACTTTTTCTTTAACCTGTATGATTTTATTTCCTAATATAATATCATGAGCTAAGAGTTTCTCTTGATCTTTTACCTTTGAGGCCAAAAAATTCTACCTCAAGTTCATCAATACATTTGAGTTAATCTTTTATTATGTTATTTAGATTATCGATAACCTTGGAATGTTCTTCAAACTTAAGTTTTAACTCAGTGAATTTCTATGATTTTTCTATATATTTTTATATGAGATTTTTAATTTCATCCTTCAACTCATACTTCACTTATTCTTAATTTTGTATATAGATTTTTGAATCCTGAACCACCCCATTGTATTTATTTGTTTTAGATCTCTAAATTTATATATCCTTAAGTGTTACTTCTAATTCAACTTGAAGATAAACTCTTCCTTTGAATTATCCTTCATCATTGTATATTTATTCCATTATTTGGTAATTTCCCACAACTTCCACCATATAATTTTCTCAATGATCCTTATAGTATTTTATCTCTTCTGCCTAATATTATTTTGAACTGTCATTTTCTTATGAAAGAGGATTCTTCTTTCTGAAGAATTTTCACTTTGTATTTTTCTTTCCTTTCACACTGGTTGAAGACATCTTCTTCAGAGTTTCATCATCATCCTTATCACCATCTTGAAACTTATTGGGACATTTTTCTACAAGATAACCAACATTTCCACAACAAAATCATGTAATAGGAAGTTTCCCTTTAAACCTTCCTTTTACCTTTTTAATATTTTATGAAAGGAATGACATGAAATCATCCAAAACATATTATTCCTAACCATATTCTATATTGAACTTATTCATGGACTTGAATACCACCTATTTGGACTTCCCTTTTTCTATAGACTCATTATCACCATTTCTCATCTCATATATGACAAGAGTACTGTGTAAGCTATCCAACGTCAACTCCTTTTGATCTTTATATTCTAGTAAAAAAAATTATTATTGAACTGATGTGGAAGTCTTCTCAAAATAAACTTGATGATCTTTAAATCTTCAAGAATATCTCTGAGATCATTCATGTATTCCATGAAAATATTCACCTAATTAATGAATGCATCAACAGACTCATTGGGATACATTATCAGGTCCTCATATTTATTCTAAAGAACCAAAAATTTATATTTTCAGACTTTTGAACCACCTTAATAGATATTTACCAGCTTTTCCCACATGGCATGTGATTAATTACATGACATCACCTTTTTGTGGAGTGTGTTGTATAAAGCTCCTCCTAACATGTTTATTCCTATAGTATCAGTATCTAATTCTCTTTGATATGATTCTAAAAATTATCCACTATATATTCTAGCTAAAATACCATTAATTTACACTATAAACACATCCATACCAAATTATAAGCTTTATTGATGCATCTGATTCATCTATAGCTAAAATTTTTTTCCATAGAATATCAGAACCCCTTTGTAATTAACAACTTCCATTACTTTTTCTAAGAGAGAAACTATGACTTTAAACCTTCCCTATAATACCAATTGTTAGAAAAACTAGGTTAAATACCCTGAGAGGGGGTGAAGCAGGGTATGATAGATTAAAAAAACTATCTATTTGAATTGTTTCACAATTAAATAAAACTCTCTTCGCTCTACTTCTCATTGCACAAAATAAAAGGTAAGTAAAATATACACAGGACACATCAATTTAACTTGGTTCAACCTCACTAGGATACATATAAGGAACATGAAAAGGAAATGTGCCAATGTACCAAATACACTAAAGTGAACTATTGTTACATGGTTTGTAATGGACTCATTGTCCCTCCTGGTTTACATCCATTCATAATTTGAAAGCTCACTACTCTCTCTATGTTGAAGTGAATGCACTGCTCCTCTAGTAGAATCTTATGACAATAAGTTATGATTTGATTCACAATTGTGGGTGTCTTTATTCTCTTGTTTCATAAAATAGATTACAAACAAATTTTTGTGAGAATTTTCCTCTTGTATCATGTTACTATTTCACAATACCCCTTTGCTAGAACCCTCTGTGAGACTCCATCATAAGACCACTCCATGAGACTCCTCCATGAGAACTCTATGTGAGACCCCTATGTAAAACCTCTCTCTGAGACCTCTCTATGAGACCTCTTAATGATACCACTTCTAAAGACCCCTCAAAAAGACCATATTTAGTTAATAAAGATCACATGACTCTGGAATGAGACCCTATTCAGTTTATGTAGATTGTGTGATACCTATAGGTTTCAAGAATAGTAGAAGCATCAGAAACTTTATGCTCAACTTTTTTTATAATTGATGATTAATATGATATTTACATAATGATGAACATCATTATCAACATAATTGAAACAAAAAATATATACAATGGATAAATTTCAGAACTGAATCAAAGTATCGTCACATATTATTTATAATTAATTTTAAGAAATTAATAATTACCTTGAAAGAAATTATTTCTTCATTTATGGATATGAAAATATATCTACATTGTACCATCATTTCATTATAGGAGTCAAGAATATATTCCATATAGTGGTGATCTACACATATTCCATAAATATAATAATTTATTTGTAGGAATCTTAGAGTTCCAATGTATTAGATCCTATCGCTTTCATTTTTCTCATTTGATCACCATGAGAATCACTTCCAAAGGATTCTCATTAATCTCTCTAGACTCGAGAGTGGAAGGTGGAGGAAGATAAATCTCTATTATTAGGAGTTTTCATGGAGATGTAGCTCTCTAGGTCTTGAGATAATTCTATATAGATATCTTTGTGCACAAAATATGAATTGTATCACTTGAAAAAAATATATAATTGGGTTTATATATCACTAGAGTTAGAAATAAATAATTGTAAACGTTACCTTTATTATTTATTTAATACTTGTGGAACCCCATCTCTATAATAATAATATTATTATTATTTCTTAACATGCATTAAATACGAAAATTAAAATAAATATCATTTAATCAAATAATATTCAATATATATTATTTCTCATCGAACCATTAAACTTAGTCCACCATTAGTAGTTAATATTTATCAGGCCTCAAATAATGACTAGTTTTTTAATAAATAAATACCACCACATTATTTTCCAATGAATAAATAAATACTATATTTACTAGTATCAAATAAATATTTATTAATTATTCCACTCACATAATATTCTCCTAAATAACTGGTGATAAAATATATTTGATCAAGAAAACATGAATAATTATTAAACCACGTATGGAAATAATATTTATTCAACTTTTTAAATAATAAATAATAATATTTTATTTAACTGAGATTCTGGATACACTTAGTGTGTGACCCTCTATGCCTCTTTCTCAGTGGAATTGGGTGGAGCAGTCTAAAGTACTAGGTTAGAGTCTAAAGACATTCTAAGACACCCATAGAGAAATAAGTCAATGTTGCAATGACATAATACTTCATACAGACACCTACTGTGTAATATAGCCTCATTATTATGATATCTCTAATCAAGCATGCTGCATACTGGTGTCATCAACCTTTGTGCTTGATGTATCTTTATTTGACTTTACATAAATAAAACTTTCCTATAGAACACCATATCCATGTATTTATTTAGTTTATATAATTTTCATCAAAGATCCTAAGATATCAACTTCCTTTAAAGAATAGAAGGGAAAAATAATTTATCACATTATTAATTAATGAAATATTACCCATGATGCACCCAACATATCCTACCTCTCCAAAAACATGTTTCCTCATGGTTTTCATCAATACATCAAAGTAAGTAACTTATAACAATAATTAATAATATTATTAAAGTCTTAGGATCAATATACACTTCTGAAGATAGGAACATACAATGACACATATAAATATGGATTTCCTAATGGAGGGTCTCATTCTCATAATATCCTACACTAGATATTACCAAGGGTGTACAATATAAGAAGAAGTCTCAAAGTCCCATGAGTATCCAACCCTGATAATCTGTATCATCTGTGCCCCTAAAAGGATTTAATTTTTCTATAAAACATATATTTAAGAATACTGTCATGGTAATTCTGGGTTTTCATCATAGTGGGGAACTGCTATGACTATTTAGTGTGACAAATACTATTATGAAATTATCATATACTATGTTATTTAGAAGAATAATCATTATTTTATAATAAGTTTATTAATATTAAAAAATATGAATACAGGTTATCATAAATGTAACAGACCAACTCAAGTCAACTAGGATAGTCACCCAAGTCAGTCCATTATGGTTTGAGGTATAACAAAGCTAACAAGGAAAGTTTCAAATATAATCAAAACAAGACATATAACTAGATAATAAAGTAGAAAAAACAAGAGATAAAACTAAGACAAATAGTATAAACCAAGTAGTATGACAATTCTGGACTAACAAGTCGCTATGTGGCTAACCATCACCTCCACAAAGCATCCCAATAAGAAAAAATGACAAAAAGAGAATACAACATGATATAGAATGACCTTCCCTTTACCCGTGTCATGAAAAACAAGGTTTAAAGCCACCCAAAGTTAGAATTAGGGTTTTCACAATAGATCCTAGTAAGAAACCACAAAAGAATATATACAAGTTATAATATCAGGAATTCATAAGTTCTAGATTTAAAACAAAATAATTTTACAAGAATTTTTATCAATAAAAGATTTTTAAAACATTTCTCAAATACTACTTGGGATTTACAAAAAATTTCATATCATGTTTGAAAAATATAGAAACATGTGAGTTATAATAAAAACTATTAAACACACCAAATATAAATATACATGTGAGACAATATCCATGAAATAATTTATCATAAAATAAACAACTAGAAACAAAAAATCACCTACCAGTCAAACTCTATCCTATAAAACAATATATACTATAAAATAAAAAGCCTAAAAAGGCCTAAGGTTGGATCCAAATAATATTAATTTCTACCACAATCCATCGATATATAAGTGGTTACCTCCTAGTGGTGTCACACACACTAAGGCATCTTGTATCTCTTTATCAACACATACAAGTTTACCATTGTGCAATGTTTTTCAATTTCTATTTTTTAAAACCAATATCACATTTTTATAAAACCATTTCAAATCTAAGACAATATGCTTCAGGGTTTTAAAATCCATTTCTTTATAAATCAAGGCAATTTACTTTTCAAAGAAAAACCCCCTTTAAAACAAGAACCCATTCCTTTTTCAATTTCAACATATGAAATTCCATTTCAAATCTCAAGGAATCAATAAGAACAACAAGAAATTAAATAAATTATAACACTTAAAAAGATCCACCTACCTCAAGGATGTAGTAAACCGAACCGCCTTTGACAATGGGGATTGGAAACCACATGATCCACCTTTAGAAGACAAGGAATGACTAGTGACTAAAAAGGATTGTTAGAAAATACAATATGATTACCAATCCATATCGTAAAAGTGCCACAACCATAAATGAGAGAGAAAATGAGAGGATTTCTTACCTGAAGAGATGAAGTGCCTATCCCTGTTGATCAATCACTGAACAGGGAAATTTAAAGGGAAGGAAGTCACTCAAAATTGCCTAGTGTGAGAGCTTTGGATTATAGGAGAAGGATAAAAAAGATAATGAAGCCTCAAAAACCCACATGACACTTTAAAATCAACAAATTCTAGAATTACATGGTGTGTAATAGATTTACACATTGTAAAATTATTCCATTTCAAGTTATTCCAAAAAATGAATCATCCATGATTAAAAACATGATTTTTTACATTACACAATGTGTAACACTTACATGAAATTTAAAATCTACATGTTATGTATTTAGTTCATGGGATCTGTCTAGCGGCCATTACACGACATTTAATTTACTTACATAGTGTGTAAGTTACCAGTGAGTAGTAGAAACTACAAGTTTTATGTTGAAAATTATAATAAATACTCAAATTCACTATTACAGGCATCCTCTCAATTCCATGTTTAGTAATACTCAACCAATTAAAAAGGAAACCAAAAGAACGTATTTAAACATACCTAACTGAAAGGTAATGGGGTGTTAAAATCTCCCCACCATAAAATATTTTTATCCCCAAAAAGTGCTCATGATCTTGGATCCACAAAAAGAGTAGGTCACTTCAACCTCATCAATGAATCTCACTCCCATGTCTCATAGTGATCTTGTCCACACTTCCATAGTACCTGGACCAGGTTGATCATTTTATCATGAAATACCTTATCATGGCGATCCATAATTTTAACTAGCTACTCAACCAAAGTGGTTTCGAGATCAAGATCAATATCCTCCCATATAATCGCATGGGAAGGATCTGGTATATACCTCATAAATTGGGAAACATAGAACACATCATGGATAGAAGTCAAATCAGATATAAATTCCAACTGGTAGTCCACCCTCCCCAATTTATCAATGATATCAAATAGACCCACAAACCTTGGTGCCAACTTAACTTCATTACCCTACTGATGGTGTCCCAAGAAAGGTTAAACTTTGAGAAAAACCTAATCACCAACCAAAAACTCTAGTGGCTAATGAAGATGGTCTGCATAAGATTTATGATGAGTCTATGCCATGATCAAATGTATCCAGATCAACTGCACCATATTTTTTGTCTCCTGATCATGACTCGGCCCAACAAAGGACCACTCTCCCTACTCTTCCCAGCATAATGGATATCAACATGGCCACCCATACAAATCCTCAAAAGGAACCATCCCTATCGATGCCTGATAACTATCATTATATGAAAAATTAACCAAAGGTAAATGTCTATACCAAGATCCATTGAAATCAAGCACACAAGACTAAATCATATCCTTAAGAACCTGGATAGCCATCTCTGGCTATCCATCCATCTACGGATTATAATTCATGCTCAATTTCAACTGGGAACTCATTTCCTCTTTTAAACCTTTCTAGAATTTGTATGTGAACCTTGAGTCCCTATTAGAAACAATCACAGAGGGAACCCCATGAAGTATCACAATCTCTTGGACATATAATCCCCAAGATCTTCCACTTTTATCATTTCCTTTATTGGTAAGAAATGTGTTGATTTAGTGAGTATATAAATAATCACCCAAATCAAATCCTTCCCATTAGGATTTTATGGTTAAAAAATGAAAAAATACTTGGAAATTTCATCCCACTTCCATAACAGAATGGGTAAAGGATGAAAAAACCTATAGGTATTTGGTGTTATGCCTTAACTATTTGACAAGTGAGACACCATGATACAAAATTCACAACTAACTGCCTCATCTCTAGCCACCAATACCGACATCTCAAAAATCATAGTACATATTTGTAGCCTCATGGTTAAAAAACCAACATGAATGGTGTCCACTATCTAACAACTTATGTATCAGGGAGAAAGGAACAACCAAACTGATATAAAAACAAAATACTCCACTAGGAGAGCAAGACCATTCTCCTAATATCTCCCCACCATTTATGATTTCTACAAAGCATCAGATCTTGGTGTTTTTCATTTGATCAAGTCGAACTCTCTCATCAAATGATGATTCAAACTTTATTGAATCCAAGAACACATATCCACCAACCTCCTTTACTCCCAAACTCATCTCAATAAAAAAACACATCAAATACCACTACTCAACTGATTCCTTCATGGCTTGTGTCGGTAATTTTATGCTCAATGCATTTGCAACCATGTTTCCCTTCCTGGGGGGTATATGCGATATCAAAATCAAAGGTCTAAAGATACTCAAATCAGTATATCCATCACAAGTTCAGATCCCTATGAGTGAAAATATACTTTAAGATTTTATGATATGAATACACTATAAATTGATCCCCAAAAAGATAGTGATGATGTGTTTTAAGAGCGTGCATAACCACCGCTAACTCTAGATCATTAGTAGCATAATTCTTATCATGAGGGAATAATTTCCACGATTAATAAGACACAACCACTTTCCCCTGCATCAAGACACATCCCAAACCCCTACCAGAAGAATCACAAAAAACATAATAACATGAACCTAGTTCTGGGAGAACCAACACTAGTGTTGAATTCAACCTCAATTTCAACTCCTCAAAATATCTCTAACACTTTTTGTTCCATTCAAACTTTACAACCTTGTGGGTTAAATATATCATCAAAGATGTGATCTTGGAGAGGTCCTAAAAAAACTATCTATAATAACCCTCCAACCCCAATAATTTATAGATCTCAAACACATTTATAGTATTTTCCCATGACAAAAATTCTTGTACCTTTTTTAGGATCCACTGAGATTCACCTCTCAGATATCACATGCCCTAGAAACTTTACCTCTCATATCTAAAACTCACACTTGGAAATTTTTCCATACAAAAGATGTTCTTTCAAGGTTCAAAGAATGATATCCAAATGGTTCACATGTTCCTCCTCTAACTTGAAGTAAACTGAGATATCATTTACAAACATTACCTCAAAAGATTCCATGAACCGATGAAAGATCTGGTTCATTAAATCCATAAATACCGTAGGAGAATTAGTGAGTCAGAATTCCATGATTCAAAACTTGAAATGACCACATTGACTCTGAAACACTATATTAGGTATTTCCTCCTACCAGACTCTAAAATGATGGTACCCTGACCATATTTTAATCTTAGAAAATCATCAATCCCCTCTAATATAATAGAGGATATCATCAATTCTAGTTAAAGGATATTTATTATTAACGGTCACCCAATTTAACTTTAAATATTCAATAAAAATCCTGACACGTCCATATAATTTATTAGAAAATAGTAAAGAAGAATCCCATGCTGACACTATAGGACAAATAAATCCTTTCACTTCCGGGCCCTCAAGCAGGACTTTAAGCTTCACCAAATTAGCAGGTTCCATTAGATAGTATGGCATAGAAATGGGTATCATTCTGGGGAGCATTTCAATAGTAAACTCATCCTCTCTCTATGGCGGTAAACTATAAAAAATAATCTAGAAAGACATCAGGGTGTGCACACACAATAGAAAGAATTTGACCACCCAAAAAAGGGTCCACTACATCAAGAAACATTTATGAAAAAGGGCATGAGATCATATCGACATAAGGAACAACAACCATTCCCTTCCTGATCTAGAGTCCCACTAAACCTGGAAAACATGAGTTACCCCATCAGTAGATAAGAAATATACCCAATGGTGATAATAGTCTATCTATTCCTTAACACTGATCATCTGATTCATGTTGATAATCAAGTCTAAGGTGTCAAGATCACACACTAAGAAGTCCCAAACCACCTCAAAGTCAGCTATCATCACTTGAAACACGGGACAATTAAAATATTGTTCATACCTATTTCCTAAAGGTGTTAAAATATCCAATAAGAATGAAATACACTCTGAATGAACTCCCAACACAACAACCAAATTTATATATAAAAAATAATGAGTATCATTAGTATCAAACAAAGATAGCACCATATAGGATGAAATAAGCACCGTACCTCTAACAGTATCTGGACCTACTTTAGATTCCTATGGTGCACAATATATTGCATAAAGTCATATGGACTTAGCCACCTAGAAATCCCCATTGACTGAGAATGATACCTGCAACCCTTGGGAGAATCAATGTGAACCTATGATCCCTTGGTGAAAGTGGATCTTGACTTACTACCTTGGGACATCTTATCACAGAAACGTTTTAGATTTTTAGATTTTACAAAAAGATAAAAAGTCCTGGGGGCCTCCATAAAATTAGGCCTTTATGACCATACCACCCACAATGGTATAAGATAACATGTTTCTTCCCTAAATAATCCCCCAAAACCATCCCTCTAGAAAACTAACCACTTTTTAACATTATTTTCTAACTAGAATAAGCACCTTGGATAACCACTTCACCCACTGAAGTTCCTCCTAGTCCTGTACTTCCAGATATGCCTACCTTGTCCAAAGATACTTTATCCACTACCACCATAAAGGATAGAAAGAAAATTAGAACTGGCATTGATTGGATATTGGCCATCAACCCCATCTTGAACCTCTGAGCCTTCAGGTAGTCATTAGTGATAAGATTTGGTTTTAGATGCACCAACTTAGTAAAATGGGTGGATTACTACAGAATGATACACTCCCCTTACTCAAAGTTCATAAAATACTAGGTCTTTTCCATGTGTAAATTATCAAGATAAAATTTATGATTGAATATTTTATTGAAATAAACCTAGGTAATGTCTTCATGAAACTTAGTTTTTACTATATATTTCCACCATCTTCTTAATGGTACCTTAATCATATACATGGAAAAATACACCTAATAATATCTAGGAGTATTCAAAAAAAATTAGATCCTATAAATATATTCAATCCACTCATCTAATTATTGAGGTCCTTTATCACCACAGGAGATAGGTGGATGATTCTTGGTAAATTTCAATCCATGATCCACTACTCATCTAGAGTTCACAGTTCCCTCAAAACCCATAGTATAAATGGTATGGATAACTACTTCAACAAAAGAAGGTTCCACTAGAGGACCCACATGAGTAACCTACCTTGTGGATTCCCCTCTTGTAATTATAAGAGATCTTCTAATTGGTATTGTTTGTTAAGCACTAGACAATAACCAATCTATCACAAGAAAATTCCAAAACCATTCAACTAACTTTTAGAATCCAAAACCATGATTTAAAATGATAAGAAATTAAATCCATTATAAATTATTCTATAAAAAGGAAACACCTATAAAAAGGAACAGGTCCATATAAATAAACTCCCCACTTAGTTAATTCAATTGACCTTACTCACACCAATCCCCCAAACATAGTATATAGGTCAATTTATGTAGAGACCAAAACCTTGACGTACATGGACATTACATTAGTTTTATGGAATACTTAATACAGAACAAAAACCAACACTCAAGGACCGTAATAGTTTAGTGTATTTGAAAACTCGGAACATAATCTTCTAATCATGGTGAAAGATCTTCAACATCTCCCATAAAGATCTTCCCCTTTTTTGATTTTCTTACCTAAAACCTTTCTTTATATCCTGGGGAAAAGAAAACATAAAAAGGGTGAGCTCAAATTCTTATTAAGGGTAAACATATAGAACATAAAACAATCCATAAACATTTGAATGCAAAAACTTGAACATAAAATCTAAACATCAAAATATTGAGCAAAGACATAAATCTTGGAAGTACATAAGGCATATATCATAAAGGAACATCAATCATGATAAAATATCATGGTAATAAAACATGTAATTGTGGAAAACCATTAATTACATGATATTATTTCCATAGTAGCCAAGGCGTTGCTGCCAAGACTATCTTAGTGGAAAAAGTCCCTTTCTGAATCGAGTTCACTCCTCGTTCCAGTCCTGTATCACTGAACCGGATTAACTTACCATTCCATCCATGTCTATCTCATGAGATATAAATCTTTACCCAATGAATTGGAGGGAGATATAGGTCTCACCCATCTCATAATGAAATCATTATTACTTGTTCCACAAAATATACATAAATCATTCACCATAACCCAAAGAATAAAATGGGTTTCATAAACATCATCCCATCATCACATAATCCATATAAATAAAATGGATATCATTTCATCATAAGAAAAGTGAAACCATGTAAATCATAGATACATTATACTTGAAACATACACATATGAAATAATGTCATCTTAAATGGAAAATGGTTTTGATAAAACACTTGAAATGAATTCTTGAGGAAAATATCCTTTCTTTTCAAAATCATTTTCTTTTCACAAAATTCCATGTAATTTTATAAGAAAAGGAATTTTGTTGAAAATAATCATGAAATATTTTAAGGGAAATTTATGAATATTGGGTGTTATGAAACCATAAAAATCAGTTCGTGCCGTATAAGTTAAAAATAACATTCTCCTCATACTTTTTTCAGAAAAGTCAAAAAGTACCTCGTATGGTAATAAAAAGAAAGATTCCTTACATACCATGTAGTAAAAGTAAAAAATGGGTAAAAAAGACTTTAAACATACATGAAACCATTTTTTAGAAAATAGGGACATGGATGATAAATATAACCCCAGTAAATACTTACAAATAAACAATCTTGGATAAAAACGAGATTGGAAAAGTTATCCCTTACCTTATGTACGATATGATTCGTATGTATCTGAACCTCCTGTATAATTATTTAAATAATGTCATTGACTTATTACAGAATCATATTCATTGTTATGATATCATATATGGTTCACTTATGACATTATATTACCAGTTCTTTTGTAAATTCCATGTTAAAGCAGCGTTTTGGGTAAAATCGTTTCATTTATCGCACGTGTTTCGACTTGTTGTTCTTGATATTATTACTTTTATACTGATTTACTTAATTCCAGAATGTAAAACATGATTTATATATAATATATATTCATAATATACATATATATATGATATATTGATAAATGGAATGAAATACACCGTTCATGGAGACGGTAAGCCGTACGTACGCATGAACGTTGTTTTCGTTTCCTTATTGAATTGAATAGAATTAAGTAGATGACATAAATACATATATATAAATAAATCCAGTATCATTATTATGTCATATATTTAATTATTATTCATTATATATACTTTATAATCATTCATGAATGGTTAACATGGAGAATGAATCTCATCACGTCGTGGAGACGGTAGTCCGTACGTACGTACAAGCGATGATATCATTCCCATGATCGTGGAATTGTATTTAAGTGTATGTATAATATTTCAGAATCAATATAATTTTAAAATAATCATATATAGTTATTTATTCACACCATTATACCCATCCAAGTAAGGTGGTGGTCGAAAACAGATTACACCACGGCGTGAAGACGGTATTCCGTACGTACGCACGCGCGGTGATTTCATTTTCCGTAGGATGGATAGAAGGTGAAATAGGGTTATTTCATATTTATAATAACATATAAGTATATAATTAATACTTATGTTATTACTTTATAATGAAACAACTAAAGAAGGTGAAGTAGAAGAAGAAAGAAACTTGAAAGAGTCGGTAGAAGAGATTACCTATTCCTCGACGCACCTCCTTTTAAACTTCTTCTTAGGGCACTAGAGTTGGTATTTTTAGAATACCAGAACCTATATGATGTAACTAGAGAGGTTTATAAGAGGAATTTTTAGGGTTTTTCTGAGATTCAAGGCTCAAAAGGTTGTGAAGAGAATAGGGAAGGGGTGCCCTTTTATAAGGGAGGAGAGGGGCACCTTAGGAAAATTTAAAATATTATTTTATAATAAAGTCATATTCGGTTTTTAATAGCTCAAAATTGATTTATTTAGAAGATAAAGTGGGGATGGTTTGAAATCCTCTCAAAAAATAGGTTTTAGACAATTTTAGGTTACTATTTTATCATTATCATTTAGATTTAACTCTAAGTTAAATAATTTAACTTTTACCGTGTTCTTTTTGTTTTCTTACACTATATGGTTAATAAACTTACTATAACAAGACAAAAGAATCCCAAGTGGTTAATTATTAAAATATATATCATTATCTAAGTCATTTGGCCGAAACTTAGATTTTTAGGAATAAAATAACAATTAATAATATAATATTTTTTTTAAAAAACTATTTTATGTCAATTTTGACACTATTTGGTACTTGATTTTTGTGAAAATCTTAACAGAATTATTAGTTCGAAAAAAGTTAATTAAATCAATAATAACATGTTATATTAACCTATAAAATTAGTGGAATTCATAAAAAGTCTAAAATAACATTTATTTGGGTATTTATAACATCAATTATGTTAATATTTCATTAATAAGGTAATTACTGCATCATCATTGTGTCATAAATAAATTAAATTATTTAATGTATAAAAATTGTAAATAAAATACCATTATGTAGGAAATATTTTTATCTTTCTAATGAATATTTATAGTCGGATTTATCTTATGTATAACCCTATATTAAAAATGTTTTAGTTATTAAACTTTGATTTTAACTATTTTAATTCTTCTTTAAATAAAATAATAATAAATGTCCTAATCTAATACAAGTGGACCTAAATGGTAATATTTTATCCCTAAGGTTGTTTCTGGTTGAACTACACTTATCCAATAGAATTATGACATGTGTTAGGGTAATAATAATATCATTTTTACCCTTAATTACCCTATTTACTTTTAACCGTGGTAAATAAAAGTAAAAAGTTACTATTCACAAAAAATTATTTTTATCTTATTGAATAACATTTTACTCCTTAATATTAACCGTGTCTCTCAAATTTTCAAAATTCCACTCACAGAATCGGTAAAATTAAGTTTTATGTAAATTTTCAAATTCTCCTAGGAGGTGGGTAAAAGACGGTGAAAAGTTCAATAAAATTTTTATATATCTAAAATTATTATAAAATGACTTCAATGAATTACATTGAACTTATATAGGTATTATGAATCAATTTTTTACCTAAAATAAATTTAAATAAAATAAATAATTATTTAAATAAAAAGTCGGTTTTTAAATAGTAACCTAGTGTTTTCACTATTCATCAAAAATTGAAAGTTTTCAGAAAAATACCAAAAATTCACCCTAGGCTAATTTCGATATTCAGAATCCAAAAATGAAGTCTATTTTGAAAGATAAAATTTATAAAATTTCAAAAAGTGGGTATTACTATTCATAATAGCTAGTTCATAATAATATTATAATAATAACCCGTTTAGTGAAACTTGGTATTGCGTACTACACACGCTATCGAAGAAGGTCTTGATTGCATGTAATTCAAGCCAAGTCAGGGCTATGTGTAGTAAAATCTCTATTTGGTGTTTCGTATAACATAATCAAAACTTATTTCATTTATACATTAAACAAAATCTATACTTAATGTTGCGTAGAATAATTTCCACAAAACGAACTTGAATTTGTGTGTAACATGAGCCAAGAATAGTGTTGCATATACTGCAAGCTAATGCGGTGTTGCGTATAGTACAAGCTAATCTTGGTGTAGTGTATAATAGAAGAAATCAAAGAAATTAAATATAATATATCTCATAAAATCTCGGGGTGTTACAGTCTACCCCCCTTAAAATGAATTTCACCCTCGAAATTCATTGGGGTTATAAATGGTTTTCTTCTTGAAAGTTTCTTTTATAGAACCCCACATTGTAAAAAGGAATACTAAAACATCATTTTAAAAAAGGAACGTCAGAAACATAACGGATACCCTAAGTAACTCATCATTGGGTTTCCACATAAGAGAATATAGGTGAAAATATGGATATGGAAGAGAAATCTAACCATCAAGTTCTAATGGAGAGTGGTAGAGAACATGGCCATAAAAAATCCAATAATCACAAAGCCATAAATTTGTGATGATTTAAGGTACCATCTAATTTATCAGATATAAGGACACTAGGACAACATTTTTGGTTTTCAATATCATTTCCCTAAAGTTGAAAATTTTGAATTAGAAGAAATACTTACTTGATTTTGGTACAATCTCACCGTTGTTTGTGCCTTGAACAATTTCCACTTCATCTCTTAAAGAAATGAAGTTGAATTTATCTTCTGTGAAGTGTTAGCAGATCATGCGATAGAATGATAGTTCATTCCATCTATCTCAAACATAAGGTTAGAAAAAGTTATATACATTAGTCCATCTATGGTGAGATTAATCGTATATGGTTCCTAAAATGGACTTATACTTCATATATCATACCACTTAATAAATTAAAACTAATTTATACTAACCAGGGACCTCCTGTAGGCCAGTGGTAGGTGATAAAGGCCTTTTGAACTTTGGTTGTCAGTTCGATTCCCACAGCCTTGTCTGACGCGATGGGTTGTCACCCGTCCTACAGGTTGTCCCTTTTTCTAAAACTACATTATTATAACATTCCTGAAATAATATCAAAAAAAGTTCTAGCCTTAAACAATACTATCTTATGTCTAACATAATTCATTCCAATCTTTAGGATTATCCAAAATACTTTGGTCTAAGCTCATAGTATAAATAAAATGATTACTTGAAAGGTCATATAACAAGAACGTGAATACCATCATTTATCCCCCATATATCATATGATATATCTTGGTGGTCACATTCCAAACATGTGAATACCTTAATCATGTATTCTCTTGAAACATAATTTATCATAGAACCATAGTGAAAACATGAATTTTGTCAAAAGGTAACTCTTTCCACATACCAAAATCCAAAAAATTCTATATACTCAAACCATGATATCACTTTGTCCTTATATCAGTTAGGAGCTCATTAATACTATCCAACATTTCATTATCTCATTATCCCTTCTTTATGCACATATCATCTACCTTCCAAAAATATTTGAATAACCTTTCATGGTTATCGGTACCATTCAAAATATACTTTCAAATACTTTAGGAAAAACAATAGTGTAACAATCCTTAGATGTGTCTTTATTCCATAGTACCATTACTTATACAACATAACTCTTGATAAACACAAATCATTCCACTACCTTCTTAAAACATTGACCGAGCTTGAACAATTATTTCATCTCACATATCATTTGTATTCTCTTCATCATCAACAACATAAATACTACCCATATGACCATGTTGATTCTCTTCATGAGACTTTCCCTTAGGGAATTGGTTTTCATAATGCCCGTACATTCCACATTTAAAACATTTAACCGTTGTTGATGTCCTAGAAATACCATTATCCTTATCCATGGTGTTAACTGAACCTTTTCCTTTTCACTTACTGGCTTTGTGTCCTTCTTTTCCACACCCAAATCATCTTCCAGTTACTTTGAAACATTCTCCCTAATGCCTCTTACCACATGATTTACATGATGGAAATTGAACTTTCTTTCCTCTATGATCATCATGAAACTCCACCTTTCTCTTATTAGCTGAGTCAGGAAACTTACCAAAGTTGAGATTATTGATCATATTATGAGATTGCTGATTAGGCATAATAACAATGTTTGGACTTCCAAATCCCATTTCATTTGGTTTCTCATGAAAAATATCATTACATTGTCCATCATATCCTCCATTATCATGAATCTTCATGTTTCTATCCATTTTCTAAAACCCAAAAAGAATAGTGTGAGAGGAAAAAATCATGCTAGGAAAAACAACATAATAAAGGGGGACTACCTTCAATATCTAACATCTTAGGTTTAATTCTAAGATCTTTACCGTAATTCTAGGACTATAACCTATACGTATACTTATCCTTAGGGACATCCCTAGACATACATTATAAATATCTCTAGGGATCTCAATAAAGTTTTCGCATCCAAGTTTCCAAAGGTTAACTAAACCTTTCCTCTGATACCAACTGTAGAGACCCAAATATTGACGTACATGTACATTACATAACTTTTTCGGAATACTTAATACATAACAAAAACCAACACTCAAGGAACGTAATAGTTTAGGGTCTTTGGAAACTCGGAACATAATCTTCTAATCGTGGTGAAAGATCTTCAATATCTCCCATAAAGATCTTCCCATTTTTGGTTTTCTTACCTAAAAACTTTCTTTATATCCGGCGGAAAAGAAAAAATAAAAAGGGTGAGCTCAAATTCTCAGTAAGGGTAAACATAAAGAACATAAAACAATCCATAAACATTTGAATGCAAAAACTTGAACATAAAATCTAAACATCAAAATCTTGAGCAAAGACATAAATCTTGGAAGTACATAAGGCATATATCATAAAGGAACATCAATCATGATAAAATAGCATGGGAATAAAACATGTAATTGTGGAAAAACATTAAGGACATGATATTATTTCCATAGTAGCCAAGGCATTGCTTCCAAGACCATCTTAGTGGACAAAGTCCCTTTCTAAATTGAGTTCACTCCTCGTTTTAGTCTTGTATCACTGAATCGGATTAACTTACCATTCTATCCATATCTATCTCATGAGATATAAATCTTTACCCAATGCATTGGAGGGAGATATAGGTCCCACCCATCTAATAATGAAATCATTCTTACTTATGCCACAAAATATACATAAATCATTCATCATAACCCAAAGAATAAAATGGGTTTCATAAACATCATCCCATCATCACATAATCCATATAAATAAAATGGATATCATTTCATCATAAGAAAAGTGAAACCATGAAAATCATAAAGACATTATACTTGAAACATACACATATGAAATAATGTCATCTTAGATGAAAAATGGTTTTGATAAAACACTTGAAATGAATTCTTGAGGAAAATATCCTTTCTTTTCAAAATCATTTTATTTTCACAAAATGCCATGTAATTTTAAAATAAAAGGATTTTTTTGAAAATAATCATGAAATCTTGTAAGGGAAGATTTATGAAAATTAGGCGTTATGAAACTGTAAAAATCAGTCCGTGCCGTATAAGTTAAAAATAACATTCTCCTCGTACTTTTGTCAGAAAAGTCAAAAAGTACCTCATATGGTAATCAAAAGAAAGATTCCTTACATACCATGTAGTAAAAGTAAAAAATGGGTAAAAAAACTTTAAACATACATGAAACATTTTTTAGAAATAGGGACATGGATGATAAATATAACCCCAGTAAATACTTACGAATAAACAATTTCAGATAAAAATGACATTGGAAAAGTTATCCCTGACCTTATGTCCGATATACTTCGTATGTATCTGAACCTCCTATATAATGATTTAAATAATGTCATTGACTTATTACAGAATCATATTCATTGTTATGATAACATATATGGTTCAGTTATGACTTTATATTACCCATTCTTTTGTAAATTCCATGTTAAAGCAGTGTTTTGGGTAAAATCATTTCATTTATCGCACGTGTTTCGACTTGTTGTTATTTATATTATTAATTATATCCTGATTTACTTAATTCCAGAATGTAAAACATGATTTATATATAATATATATTCATCATATATATATATATATATATGATAGATCGATAAATGGAATGAAATACACCGTTCAAGGAGACGGTAGGCCGTACGTACGCATGAACACTGTTTTCGTTTCCTTATTGAATTGAATTGAATTAAGTAGATGACATACATATATATATATATACATAAATCCAGTATCATTATTATGTCATATATTTAATTATTATTCATTATATATACTTTATAATCATTCATGAATGGTTAACATGGAGAATGAATCTCATCGCTTCGTGGAGACGGTAGTCCGTACGTATGCACAAGCGATGATATCATTCCCATGATCGTGGAATTGTATTTAAGTGTATGTATAATATTTAATAATCAATATAAATTTAAAATAATCATATATAGTTATTTATTTACACCATTATACCCATCCAAGTTAGGTGGTGGTCGAAAACAGATTACACCACGGCGTGGAGACGGTATTCCGTACGTACGCACGCGCGGTGATTTCATTTTCCGTAGGATGGATAGAAGGTAAAATATGTTTGTTTCATATTTATAATAACATATCAATATATAATTAATACTTGTGTTTTTACTTTATAATGAAACAACTAAATAAGGGGAAGTATAAGAAGAAAGAAACTTGAAAGAGTCGGTAGAAGAGATTACCTCTTCCTCGACGCACCTCCTTTAAACTTCTTCTTAGGGCAATAGAGTTGGTCTTTTGAGAAGACCAGAACCTCTATGATGTAACTAGAGAGTTTAATAAGAGTAATTGGAAGTGGTTTTCCGAGCTTCAAGGCTCAAAAGGGTGTGAAGAGAAGAGGGAATGGGTGCCCTTTTTATAAGGGAGGAGAGGGGCACCTTAGGAAATTTTAAAATATTATTTTATAATACAGTCATATTTGGTTTTTAATAGATCCAATTTGATTTATTTCAAAGATAAAGTGGGGATGGGTCGAAATCCTCTTAACCAATAGGTTTTAGACAAGTTTAGGTTACTATTTTATCCTTATCATTTAGATTTAACTCTAAGTTAAATAATTTAAATTTTACCGTGTCTTTTTGTTTTCATAGACTATATGGTTAATAAACTTACTATAACAAGCCAAAAGAATCCCAAGTGGTTAATTATTAATATATATATCCTTATCTAAGTAATTTTTCCGAACCTTAGATTTTTATAAATAAAATAACAATTAATAATATAATATTTGTTTTAAAAACTATTTTATGTCAATTTTGACACTATTTGGTACTTGATTTTTGTGAAAATCTTAACAGAATGATTAGTTTGAAAAAAGTTAATTAAATAAATACTAACATGTAATATTAACCTATAAAATTATTATAATTCATAAAAAGTCTAAAATAACATTTATTTGGGTATTTATAATATCAATTATGTTAATATTTCATTAATCAGGTAATTATTGCATCATCATTGTGTCATAAATAAATTAAATTATTTAATGTCTAAAAATTATAAATAAAATACCATTATGTAGGAAATATTTTTATATTTCTAATTAATATTTATAGTCTAATTTATCTTATGTATAACCCTATATTAAAAATGTTTTAGTTATTAAACTTTGATTTTAACTATTTTAATTCTTCTTTAATTAAAATAATAATAAATGTCATAATCTAATCCAAGTGGACCTAAAGGGTAATATTTTATCCATAATTTTGTTTTTGGTTGAACTAAACTTATCCAATAGAATTAGGACATGTGTTATGGTAATTATAATATCATTTTTACCCTTAATTACCCTATTTACTTTTAACCGTGGTAAATAAAAGTAAAAAGTTATTATTCACCAAAAAATTATTTTTATCTTATTGAACCACATTTTACTCCTTGATATTAACTGTGTCTCTAGGATTTTTAAAATTCCACTCACAGAAGGCGTAAAATTAAGTTTTATGTAAATTTTCAAATTCTCCTAGGAGGTGGGTAAAAGACGGTGAAAAGCTCAAGAAAATTTTTATATATCTAAAATTATTATAAAATGACTTCAATGAATTAAATTTAACTTATATAGGTATTTTGTATCAATTTTTTACCTAAAATAAATTTAAATAAAATAAATAATTATTTAAATAAAAAGTCGGTTTTTAAATAGTAACCCAGTATTTTCACTATTCATCAAAAATTGAAAGTTTTCAGAAAAATACCAAAAATTCACCCTAGGCTAATTTCGATATTCTGAATCCAAAAATGAAGTCAATTTTGAAATATAAAATTTATAAAATTTAAAAAAGTGGGTATTACTATTCATAATGGCTAGTTCATAATAATATTATAATAATATCTCGTTTAGTAAAACTTGGTATTGCATACTACACATGCTATCAAAGAAGGTCTTGATTGAATGTAATGCAAGCCAAGTTAGGGCTGTGTGTAGTGAAAGCTATGTTTGGTGTTTCTTATAACATAATCAAAACTTATTTCATTTATACATTAAACAAAATCTATACTTAATGTTGCATAGAATAATTTTCACAAAACGAACTTGAATTTGTGTGTAACACGAGCCAAGAATAGTATTGCGTATACTACAAGCTAATATGGTGTTGCGTATAATATAATCTAATCTTGGTGTAGTGTATAATAGAAGAAATCAAAGAAATTAAATATAATATCTCATAAAATCTCAGGGTGTTACAATTTAAATAAATTTCCAATAAAATTAATTCAAATGAACCTAAATGCTGGGTCTCAAACTTGGTAAAGATTTTCCAACCACCCATGGAAACTCAGATTCAGTCATGGGAGTGAGATGGCTAGGCCCATTTTCCACACCTATTATCCAAATTCTGATGATCATACTTCTGTCTACTCAAGACACATAACCAACTCAGGTAATGCTAATATACCTCAAGATAAGTAACCCCTGTGATACCAAATTGTAACAGAACAACCTGAGTCAACCAGACTAGTCACCCAATTCATCCCATTACAGGGTGAGGTGTAACAAAGATAACAAGACAAGTCTTGAATATAAGAAAAATAAGACATACAACTAAAGTACGAAGTAGAAAAAATGAGGGATATAACTAATCCAAACAAGCTAAACTAGGTAGTATGACAAGTCTATACTAACAAGTCTCTATGTGGCCAACCATAACCTCCAAAAATAATCCCACTAAGAAACAATAACAAAAGGAGGATCCAAAATGCTATAAAACTCCCTTCCCATTGCCTTTTTTCTATAAAACAAGGTCTATAGACTCCCAAAGGTAGAAGTAGGGTATATTTAATAGAGTCTAGTAGGAAACCTTCAAAGAATCTTTAAAAGTTATAATATCAGGAATAAAAAAGTTCTATATTTAAAACAAAATAGTATTATAACCATTTTTATCAATAAAAGATTTTACATTCCTTGGGTTTTCCACAAATTTCATGTCATGTTTTCCAAATCCAAAAACATTACAGTTATAAAAAAACTTGTAAACATATTAAATATAAATATACATGTGAACCAACATCCATGAAATAATATATCATGAAATAAACAACCAAAAACAATAATGAACCTACGATTAGGTCTCTAGCCTATGGTTTAATATATACTAGATACTCACAAGACAAAAAATTCATAAGGTTTGATCCAACTAATATCAATTCCTACCAAATTCCATCAACATACAGTAGGTTACCTCCTAGTAGTTTCGCACACACTAAGGCTACTTGTGTCTCTTTCTTGATGCACCCAAGGTTCCCACTATGAAATGTTTGTCAATTTCTATTTTTTAAAACCATGCTGATATTTTTATAAAACCATTTTAAATCCAAGCCAATTTTCTTTAGGGTTTGAAAATCCATTTCTCTTCAAATCAAGGCAATTCCCTTTTCAAAGAAAAAAACACTTTAAAATATGAACCCATGCTCTTTTAAATTTCAACACATGAAATTCCATTTAAAATCATAAGGAATCAATAAGAACAACATGAAATTCAAGAAATTAGAACACTTGAATAGATCCACCTACCTCAAGGACGTTAAAAACCTAATCACCTTAGACAACAAGGATTGGAAACCACAAGATATACCTCTGGAATAAAAATAATGACCAGAGACTATAAAGGATTGTTATAAAACATGATGTGATTACCAATCCCTACCATAATGGTGTCATAACCATAAATAAGAGAGAATATGAGAGGAAGGCTTACCCAAAGAGATGAAGCACCTATACCTACTGATCAATCATTGAACGGATCAATCCTGAGGGAAGGGATTCATCCAAAATCACATAGGGTAATAGTTCTAGTCGAGAGGAGAAGGCTACAAAAGAGAATAAAGCCTCAAAAACCCCCAAGACACCTTAAAAGATGTAACTTGGGGAATTACAAGGAGTGTAATAGATTTACATTTCATGAGATTATTTCATTTCAAGTTACACATAAAAACACATTTCCATGATTAAGAACAATATTTTTCACATTACATAATGTGTATCACTTACATGGAATGTAAAATTCTCACATTGTGTATTCATCTCACAAGATCTATTTGTCAACCATTACACGATGTGTAATTAACTTACATAGTGTGTAAGTGCCCAGTAAGAATCATAAACTAAAGGTTTTATATTGAAAATTAAAACAAATACATAACTTATCCATTATAGGTATCCTTCTAATTCCATGTTTGGAAATACTTATTCAATAAAAAAGGAAACCAAAATCAAATATTTGAACATACCTAATATAAAGTTAATGGGGTGTTATAATAAATCACACATAATATGGTTCTAGGGAACCAAATCTAATATACTCCCACTTTCACTAGAGCTAAATATGAATAATTTTCAATCCCCTAGCTCTCAAATGATGCTAATGCTTCTACTAACATAGTCCTTTATTCAAGGGTTCCACCATTTTTTCTTCTGTGGGCACTCTGCTTACTATAACTTCACCCATCTAAGAAAAAATCCTCAAGATGTGATACTTCTAGAGAATGTGTTTATCCATTGGTGTGACCTTGGATATTTTCCAAAAGCCACCACTATAGTATTATTGCAATAAAACGTGATAGGGAATTTACTTATACTTACCACTTTAAGATCCTAGACAAAGTTTTGTATCTAAATGGATTCCTTGGCTACATTAGAAGCCTCTATATACTCAAACTCTACTATAGAATCAGTGAAAATTGGATGATTTAAACTCTACTATCTCATAACTACTCCATTAAGATGGAAAACATATCCTGATTGTAACTTTAGATCATTCAGGTCTATTTGAAAACTAGAATTAGCATAACCCCTAATGACCAGATCACTAGACTTTCATTATAGGTATTTACCATACCATTTATGTCTAGTTTTCTCTTGAATACCCATTTGCACCCTAAGGGATTTACATCAACTAGCACATTGACCAGAACCCAAACTTGGTTTTGATACATGGAATCTATTTCAAAATTCATGGATTATTTCCATCTGATATCTTTTGATCTCTCTACTACCTCTTTATAGGAGAGAGGTTCATCATTTTCAACCAATAACGAGTCATCATATTCAATTACTAGTAAACCATTTCTCTTTGGTTCTCTTACCTCTCTAGTTCTCCTATGTAGTACTTGTGTTTCAAAAAATATTTCTTCCATGGGGACCTATGTAATATGTTCCTGTACCAACTCTTATGTATCTTGAGAATCATCTTTATCAAATTAAATCTTTCTCCTGCTATCCTTTTTGAGGATGTGATCCCTCTCAAGAAAGACCATTTGGTGACAACAAATTTCTTATCTGAGTTGTTCTATAGGTTGCATCCTTTTTTTCCTAATGATACCCTATAAAGATACACTTTTTTGCCTCAGGGTGCTAGTTTGTTTCCATAAAATTCCTTGACAAATTCATCACATCTCCATACATGTGTATGTGAAAAAATGGGTTTCTTTCCACTCCATAACTCGAAGGGAATTCCATTTTCCTCTTTAGTTGGTACTCAGTTTAGTGTGTATGATGTCATTTATAATACATATACCCAAAAGAATAATAGAATATCTTCATGACTCATCATCGACCTTACCAATTCTAATAAGGTATGGTTTATCCTTTTACTAACACTATTCCACTATGGTGTGTAAGGTGGAGTGAGTTGATATAGAATCCCAAAATCCTGTAGAATGTGGATGAAATATTGGTTAAGATATTCACCACCTTAATCTAACTAAATATTCTTTATCTTCTTTCCAAGTTTATTATCTAATTCATTCTTGAATTATTTGAATTTCTTAAAGCACTTAAACTTATACCTCATCAAGTAGACATATCCATATCTACTCAAGTCATCAGTAAAAGTTATTAATTAAGAATGACCACCTATAGCTTCTATTGTAAACAGTCCACACACATCACTATGTACTAATCCTAAAAGCTCTGTGACCCTTTCACCCCATCCACTAAATGGTGGTTTGGTCATTTTTTCTTATAAACAAGCATGACATCTGTCAAGTGGTTTTAGTTCAAAAGAGTCTAAATATCCATCTTGATAGATCTTTTTCAAACTTTTATTGGTTACATGACCAAAATAATGATTCCATATCCAAGTGTTATATGAGTTGTGGGAACTTGATTCATTATCTATTTAAAATACTTATTTTTTGTAATTTAATATATAAATACCATTATTTAAATGTTCCAAACCATAACATTTGTTGTCTTTATAAATGAAACAAATTTTATTTCTAAATTTGAAAATAAAACCATTTGTAACTAGACATTATACATAAATTATGTTCTTGGTAATACTTGGGACATAATAGCAATACCTTAAAACCAAAATCATTTATGTTTTAAATGAAAGGTGGTAGTCACCAATGGATAGAGAATCTAGCCTCACACCATTAGTAGATCAAAAATACACCTCTCCTCTAGAAATATTTTGTAATCTACTTGGTTCCTAAATTTTGAAACATATGTGAGAACAAAAATTTATATATAATACCAAATGAGTAGATATTAAAATATTACACTCAATAATGAATGCACCTTTAGATTCTAATTGCTTTTAGGTATAGTTATTCTTCTAGTGGTCTTTTTTTCCACATGAAAAACATAATTCCTCATTTTCCTTACCATGTATCTGGATCTTACTCTTCATGGAAGGATGATGCTTGGAAGATTTATAATTTTTATGAGTCTTGAGACACTTTTCCTTATTCTTAATTTTCTTATTCAACATAAGGATTGTGGATTTGTCAGGCCCCATGTCCTTATCCACTTGGAGAACCAGAGTAAGAAGTTATGAAAGAAACTTCTCAATATTACTCATATTATAATTAATAATAAAACCAAAGAAGGTATTGGGTAGTGAGGAAATTATGATATCTGTTCATAAATTATATGGAAGTTTAATCACTAAGATGTCTAGGCATTCAATATAGCCAATAATCTTGACTACATGAGGCCATGTTGGCATTGAGTCTCTAATATTAGTTATAAATGGAGGATTGGATATCTCATATCTATCTTGTCTCACCTTATCTTGATAGTGATCTCGAAGGTGAGATATCATGTTATATGCATCCATGTCCTCATGTTGCTTCAAAATATCATTGGTCATGGATGATATCTTGAAACACTAAGTATCTGTAGAATCATTAAAATGTTTCTCATAGAGATATAACTCTCCCTTACTATCCTCATTAACAAGAACATTAAAAATAGATTCTTCTAGCACATATAATTTCCTTCCATGACAAAGGATAATGCATAAGCGCCTTTGACACTCTTGGAAATTTTTGCTGATGAGAAGGTTATACTTATCAAGTATGAATCATAGTGATATTTTTGAATTATTTTTAATTATTGTTTCTATAGATATGGTGAGTAGAGTTTTAGTACTTTATTTGATAAAATTTAGACAAATAAGTAAATATTATATTTCTTCATCTCCTACTATTTTATCATAACCAAATATCCCTCACCATTGGATTCTGAATATCCTATTTCTTGGAAATTATAGTGGAAAGGATCCATATTAACCTTTTGATCACTCCAACTTTGGATGGTCAAGAAATTTTAAGGGTTTTAGGTAGGAATTCCAAATTCTAACTACATTAACTCATAGTTCCTTGATCTTTTGAGTGTACTCCCCAATCCTAAAATTGGATTTCCTCAACATTTTCCTCTTAGTTACACCAAGTTCTACTTTGGAAGTCAACCCTTGATTATAAATAAGTTAATTCAACCCAAAAATTCATCTTAGAATTCCTTGATAATTTAAAACACCCCAACTCTATATGGTCAAGAACTTTGAACTATGGTTTGATTTTAACTGAAGTAGTGGAAGGATATACCAACTTAATATATATAATTGAGGGATTTTATCTTTATTTTTAAATTTTCAATTATTATCTTTATTAAATTCTTGTTAATATTAAGTGAATTTACTTAATTTATTAACCATTTCATAGATAACATTTACTCATAAGACATTTTATTTTATTTTTATTTTCCATTCTTGTTAATTCAGTAATTCATGTGATCATAAAAAACATCCATAATGAAATAACCATGCAACTTGAAAAAAATAAAATAATAAATTGGTATAATCATGAGATTTTACTGATGGTTATTTTATCTATAGGATGATAAACTTACCATTTACCAAGGGGAAAAACACCTTGAACTATTTATGGTTCATGTTCCATATTTCCATGAGTACACCTATGTATCTCTATTAGATTGATTTCACCTCAACTACAAACTTGAACCACCACCACTATTCTAGGAGCTCCATCCATTACATATGATTTTACCCACATGTAATTGAGGGGAAACAAAGGATTGGTTAAGGGGTTTATATAAAAGAAACTATTGTCACACGTTCCCTTATATAATTAGAGGAGATATGACACGTAAGCCAATTTAATTTAATAATAAATTACATAAAATCAATCACATACAAAGATTTGGTCTAGGCTCATGATCATCCACAATCTTAGAACAAATCACATATTAAAAAAACTATCATTCAATTAATATCATTATTATTTAATATAAATCAATCTCGGATCAATTAATTATCTTTTTTAATTAATCAATCCTTTTATCTTAATTCTCATCTAAATTTCCATGATATTCTCATCCATTTTAATTTTTTTTTAAATTAAATAATTTTTTTAAAATCAACTTTGTACAAAAATATACATTGGAGGAAACATAGTGAGTACCCATATTATATTTATCCTCATTTTTATACATTAACATTACATAACTTTTTCAAAATACTTAAAACATTACACAAACAGACGCCCAATGACAGTATTTGTTTAGCACCTTTGGAAACATGGAAACATAAATGCCGATACATGAGTGAGATTCATTATATCCCACTAGGTTATATAAGACTATAACCACTCTTATAAATACCATAACTAGAATATATCTTCATAACCTGGGGAAGGAAACACAAAAGGAGTGATCTCAGATGATCAGTAAGGGTAAATAAGGGAAATATGTAAGTAGAATCATGAGAATAAGGATATGATAATGTGATCACAACATTATAAAATCATACCTTGTATATCAAAGATTATAACCATGAATCATTTCATAAATATTGGTAGTTCTTAAGACATGAATCATAAGTAAATAAATAACATAATCCATGAAATAATTACATAGGAATAAGACATGGAATTGTGGAAAACACATAAGCATATAAAATTATTTCCACAGTAGTCAAGGCATTGATACCAAGGCTATATTAGTAGTATGGGTTCACTCTCTATACCATCTTGGTAGTCATGTTCCACTCCCATGGAAATATTATTAGTATGAGTTTACTCCCCATATCATCTTGGCAGTCATGGTTCACTCCCAAGACCATCTTAGTCTATCTCATGAGATATAAATATTTACACAATTAATTAGAGGGAAATATAGGTCCCACCCATCTCATAATGAAATCATACATAAATGTTCCACAAGATCATAAAAAATCATATCCTAACCTAATAATTGGAATGGGTATCATAAACATATAATCATATCATAACCTATGGAAAATAGATAGGTTTCATAGTCATTTCATCAAATCATAACCCATGAAAAGAAGAAGGTTTCATAAGTATATAACCGATGAAAGATAAATAGATTTCATAAAAATATAACTCATGAAAGAGAAACAGATTTCATAAAAATATAACCTGTGAACTATAAATGGATTTCATAAACATATAACCCGTGAAAGAGAAACTAATTTCGTAAACATCATTACATAAAACATAAATTATTCAAAGAAATAATATTCATGAAACCTTTGGATCATTTCTTGGAAAGATATGAGTAACACCAATGGATTACATCTTATATGGGAAATAATTTGAAATATCTTAAAAACATTTCTTGAGAAAAATATATTTTCTTCTTTGAAAAACACTTCATAAAACAAAATTTTTTTTTGAAAACCATTTTATTTGAATAATACTTTGAAAACTTAAAAATAAATCTTGAAATTATTTTGAATAAATTTTCCCCTGAAAGCTTATAAAATAATCTTGAAAATATTTTGGAAACTTTTTTCCTTGAAAACATATAAAGAATCTTGAAAACATTTTGAAAACAATTTTCCTTGAAAACATATAAAAGAATCTTGAAAACATTTTGAAACCAATTTTAATTTAAAACTTATAAAATAATCTTAAAAACATTTTAAAACCCTTTTTCCTTGAAAATACTTTGAAAACTTATAAAGAAAGGTTGAAAACATTTTAAAAACCATTTCTTTGAAAATACTTTAAATTTTTTAAAGAAATATTGAAAATGTTTTGAAAAATATTTCTTTGAAAATACTTCAAAAACTTATAAATAAATATTGAAAAAGTTTTTAGAACCATTTAAACATAAAACATTTTTAAAAAAAAATTAGAAAACATGGTTTTTAAGGAACAAAAATTGTCGACCAAAGAGAGAGGTAAAGTCTGACTTTCTTAAAAACACTTTCTTGATCATATTATTTACTAAAGAGTAAAAAAATGGTACCATTACTTGGATATAACATGAATAACCAGAGTTTAAGAAAAATCATGAGTTCTATTGAGATGTGTATCATAATATTTCATCAATGTAAGCATAATCATAAATAACCTCAATAAACGATGAGATTGTTTCAATAAACTCTTACCACTAGGTAACTTTGAATCATACTCCCCATGCAAGAAAATGAAATTAAATGGATCAAAAAATATCATGAAAAATAAGTATATTCATGATATAAAGTGTCAATTAGAAGAATATACACCTCATAAAATAATATAGGTGCATAAAAAACATGTTTCTCAAATAAGGAAAATTGATACAAAATTACTTTACCAATTTCGTAAATTTTGAACCATAAAACCCATGAAATAAAGATCATAAAATGGATATTTAAAAACCCATAAATTTAATTATAAGAATAATATAATACATTTATTGTTATTATAAACACCACATATAATATATATTATGTGAACATGGCATGTATCTCATAGAAATAAAAAGTGAGATGAGATTCCCTTACCTTATGTATTGACTCTCTTCGCACTCATACAAACCTCATGTATAATAAATATAAGTTTATTATAAATATTTTATAGAACCATATTATTATATCTAATACCTTATGTGGTTTTATTATGACTTTATATTTCCCTATTATTTATAATTCTAAGTTAAGTTTTCCCTTTGGGTGATATCCGCTTTGTTTTTCGCATGTGTCTTAATTTGTTATATTTTTTGTCAGCATACTTATATAATTATTTAAATAATGTAAAAAATGGTATAAATATCATTTATAATCATTATATATGTATTAATAATAATCTATAGAATATAAAAATGTGAAACTGGACTACACCATTCATAGAGACAGTAGGTCGTACGTACGCATGAACAATGTTTCTGTTTTTCTTTTTAATATTGAAAGAAAGAAAATAAATGACGTATTTATATATAAATATATATAATATATTTAAAATATAATTATTATGTCATATTTATCATATAATTTCACTATAACAATCCTTAATATATTCCATGGAGTGTGTGAATGAATCGCATCACTTTGAGGGGGCAGTAGTCCACACTTCCCTAAACGAAATTATCGTATTTACACAAAATGGAAAGCATGAAGGTAGGTTTCATATAATAAATACATAACTATAAATAAATCATAAATATAATATATATAATATAAAATCATATTGTTCATCATAATTCTAAACCATGAGAGGTGGTAAAGGTAAAATGAACAACATCATTTTGTGAGGCGGTAGTTCACCATACACAAGAATGGTAAGTTTGTTACCCATTAGATGAAAGTGTGTGTAAGTGCACGTAAAACCCTTATAATAACAACAAATCAGTATATTTATTATAATTTTGTTATTATATGATAATTTAATCATAATAATTGGGTTTTTGGGGAAATAAAATAAAGGAAAGGAGCTTGGGGAAGGATGTTACCTCTTCTTTGAGTAACTCCTTTTGGTTTGCACCAAAGGGATTCCTTGGTTGGATTTCTACCCAAAGGGATGATTAAATAAGTAAGGGAGGGATTATGGGAAGTTTATTTGGTATATATTATCATAACATAATTGGTTTGAGATGTGTGAATAAGGGGTAGAGGTGGTGTCCTTTTATAGGGAAGGGAGGGGACACACTTGGTATTTTTGAAAACAAGTTAGTTGTTCCCGTGTTTTTACTTTAAAAAGTCATAAAAAACTAACCAAAATCAATAATATAAGGTTTATAGATAAAATTTTCCATAAAATGGGTTTTGTAAAAGTTTATATGTCATTTGGATCCTTAATTTTAAGGTTTATTCTCTTGTTAAGCTTAATTTTACATTAATCGCTGTAATTAATCTTAATCACTTTCACCAATCTTTTTGGTAAAAAATTAAGTTGATATTATTAGAATATAAATCTAATAATTATTAAAAAAATGTATTTATTTTTTTCAAAATTCAATTAACATGAGTGGAAAATTTAATTTTAAGGCAAATCTCGCAAATGTGACAAGAAAACAGGTTTTTAAAGTGAGAATGTTCAAAAGTTCATTAAGATTTTATATCTAAATTCAACATAAAAATGATTATAATTTCCTAAATTGTATTAATATATGTATAATTTATCTATTTTTACCTTTAAACAAACTTAAAATATAATTTAAATATATAAATAAAACAGATGAAAAAGCGGTTTTGAATTAAAATTAAGCATTTTTTACTATTCACCCAAAAATGAAGTTTCTTAGAAAAATACCAAAAAATAAAACTATGTTAATTTTTAAATTATAAATTAAAAAAATGATATTTATTTTATACAATTAAATTTATAAAATTTTCTAAAATTAATTTTATTATTATTCATAAAAGGACATAAAAAGAAGTTCTTTTTGAGAAAATAGTATCTTTAAACATTTAAAGACTACCAAAAATTATATTTTTTATTATCACCATTATAAATAATATTTGAAAAGTAGTTATTACAATTAATATTACTAAATTTAATGTCTAGGTTATTATTATATTGTTTAAATATTTATAACAATAAAATGATGTTTTGTAGAAACTCAGTGTTACGTGTAACGTACGCCGAGTTGATGTTGCATCTAGTGCAAGCAAAGTCAGTATTGCGTGTAGTAAAAATTATATTGGGGTATCATATAATGAAATACTAACATGGTGTTGCATAAAATTCAAGAATAATTTGGTACTTTTATACAACACAAGCAATATTCAGTGTTGCGTGAAATGAAATATATCAAAAATAGATTAAATTAATTTGAAAAAAAATATTTCAAAAAAACTCAGAGTGTTACATTCTACCCCCATTAAAATGATTTTTTTCCACAAAATTCATATAGGTTATCAAAGTTTTAATAATTGAAATTCCCATTCCAAGAAACCCACATCATAAAAATGAATACTAAAACTTCCTTTAAATTTTTTTGGAAGCATAGCGGTTACCAAAAGTAACATGTAACTAGGTTTCCACATAGGAGAACATAGGTGGGAAGTGAAAACATGTACATGGAAGAGAAATAAAACTATCAAGTTCTGTAGGAGAGTGATATATAACTTGGTCAAGATAAAGTTAACAATCACAAATCCATAAATCTATGATGATCTAAGGGGCCATTTGATTCATCTAAAAAGAGGGTTCTAGGATAGCCTTTTTAGTTTCAAGATTATTTCCCTAGAGTTGAATAATTTTCATAAGAAATTATACTTACTTGATTTTATTCCATTTCATGAGTAAAATCTCACCCTTTGGTCGTGTCTTGAACAATTTCCACTTCACCGCTTTCTCTAAAAAGGAAGGTAATTTTTTTCATTCTAAAGCACTAACAGATCATGAGGTCCATGATAATTCATCCCATATCTCTTCTGTTACCATCAATAAAAGGTTGTTAGAGTAGTTTATCCAATATGTATAAATCTTCATTTGGTGTTATAATACTTTAATCTCATAAACTTAATCTAAATTTTGACTTAAAAATTCCATAAATGGATAACCTTATAACCCTTCTGAAAGATGATGAAAATCAACAACTTTATAAAGAAGGTCACGAAATTAGCATAATATTGATCTACCATATATCACAAAGTAGATATTGGTTGTCACATTCCAAAAATTTGAATACCCTCATCGTATACTCTCTTGAAATATGGTAATAATCTAAATTAACATAAATAATTTTAGAAAACATAACTGATTCCTTATTCCAAAGATTATAGGATTTATTCCTTAAATCCAAGAAGTTGTAAAATTCATTCATAGACTACTTTTTCAACAAATTATTTATCAATTATAAGGTAATCAATACCATCCAATTTACTTATTCATTTCCAACATATATTTATCCAAAAAACATTATCTTAACATAAGGGACATATTAAGGGTTATATTCCCTTATTCAAAATATCACCTTGTCATTAAATCACTTTTCCAGTCTATCAGAAATATTCAATATAATCTTGTAAATCCTTAGATAAAAAAAGAAACTGAAAAATCCTTGTATATTTCACCATCTATATAACATAATTATTGAATAAAAATACATATAAACTTCAATAATTCCACTTTATCCATAATCCATAAGAAGGATACCTCATCTTATTACTTAATACCTCTTTCCTTTAACATTTAATCTATAGTTTCATCATCAGCAATAATATAACCATTACTTGTACCACCTTGCGGATTCTCTTTAGGATCTTTCTCATTAGGAAACCGATTTGAATAATGACCATTAATTCCACACTTAGATCATTTAACCTTTGATGATGTATTAGGCAGGCCAATATTCCCATCCATTTCATTAACTGAACCCTTCATTTTTCCTTTACAGTTACCTTCTTTGTGTACTTATTTTCCATAGTCAAAACATCTTCTTATTCTTTTAAGAAATTCACTTAGGTGATTCTTTCTTCATTCTTAACATAAAAGGAACTAAATATTATTTCTTCTACGGTCTTTATTAACTGAAATCTCAATGAACTCATTCCTTCTCTTCCTTGGTGAGTCTAAGAGTAGGTTAAGGTACACTTTATTGATCATGTTCTATAAAAACTGGCTGAGCATGATCACAAAATACTTCACTCTAGTGACTATCTTTAATGGACCAGACCTCACCGGTCCATTACTTTGTGAAAATATAGTGTTTGGGGTGTTTTGGGAGATCAAGGAAACTTATTCCAACACTTTTTAGTTTTTCTAGTTTTTTGTAGTGATGAATGGAACTGATAGGTCTCTAGTGGTGAGTCATAATGGTTGGTCAATAGCGGTGATTTGTAATAGTGGGTCGCAATGGTAGGTTGTGATTGTGACTCACAATGGTGAGTTGTCCAACAGTAGCTTGTAATGGTGAGTCATCCATTGGTAGCTCGCAACAGTGATTCATCCACCGGTATCTCTCAATGGTGATTTGTCCACTGGTATCTCAGAATGGTGATTCATCTATTAGTAGCTCACAATGGTGATTCATCCACTGGTATCTTTCAATGGTGTGCCAGGACCAGTGAGTTATAATAGTAAATCGCACCAGTGATTTGCACCGGTATCTCACACTGATGACTCACACCAGTGACTCACATTAGTGACTCACCTAGTGGTGAGTCATTTCCAACATTTTTTCAAAATTCTATATTTCTCCAGTTTTTCTAGTTTCACCCCTTTAACATTTTCTTTGACGTAAAATGATTTTAATACCATATTTAATGGTTTTGGGATCTGTTTCCAATTGTATCTATCTTTTAAAAAGCTAAATATTCCCTTGAATTCCAAACCACATGGTATTTGTCAAGATCCTTCTTTAATGGATTTTAAAAACTATTTCTACCATTGATTTAGGATATGACCTTTCTAAAGTTGAGATCATATATTCCTTGTGCTTTTTCCTTTCTGTATATACCAGACATCCCCAGAACCTTTCTTCCCCTAGGAGTCGTGTGTTGTGCTATAGCCTTAGGATCATGTTTTCCCTGGAGGCACTTCTTGCTGCATATGCACCCCCTACTTTGGCACATTAATGATGTGATTATCACTTCTTCTTCCAAGTAGGTTTTCCTTCGTCTCTCTTTATCTATGCATCATGTGGGATGGGTGTATCAATGTTTCTTGAGAACAAGATTGAATTCTAATTAAAAAAGATAATTAAACTATATAAGATCAATCTATGGGGCTTGGGGAAAGTGGCGTATGATCATACCTTTTTATTGATATGTTGATCAATGTTGTGAATTGTATGGTCTATATACCTGCTGAAAATCATAGTAGTTGGGGGTCTCTATTTTTTCACCAAATAGATTCTGTAATGCAAGGAATTTTGGTTCCCTATTGAAAAATTGTTATGAAATCGATTAACCACATACACTCGGCTAATAAATGGATTCCCCAGGATCAAACTATTTATATGATAACCCTGCAAGTTAACAAGTGGAATAAAATAACAGATACTTTTTAAATCAAAATATTTTTTGTTTGGTTTGTGTGTTGGTATGGTTATAGACATGGCTTTGTGATGTGGGGTGGATTGTAAGGTTTATTGGAATCTCAGGTTGATAGATTGTTTGATTGTGGAATGGATGGGAAGTGTTGTACAGAATGGTTGTGATCGGGTTATGTGGTTATGTGTTGCTGGGTGTGGCTATGAATTAGGGATTTTATCTATTGATATGATGGATTTGGCGGAATAACTTTGAAGAATTATTATGGCAGTGGTTGGTATGGGTAATTCATCTGGAGTTTCTCCATGAGTATAATGTTGAAAGCTTCACCCCATGTCTCAGGATCGATGTATGTTATGTTATGAATGGGTGTTAAATGGAGAAGAAATATAAAGTGGTTTAATTTACCATGGTTCTTCTTCCTTTGTGTGAATTTTGTGGTGTGGCTTGTTGTGCTTATGCTTAGTAGTTGATTGAGTAGGGATAGAAGGAATAAATGAATTGCTTAATAAAGTATGGAATGGTTTGGGCTGGTTTGGCCAATGGGATGGAAGTAATAAATATAACAACATGAATGGGTGTTAAATATAGAATAAGTCTAAATTCACATTAGTTTATCAAGATCTTTACTTTCTAAAACATGTGATTGTGTGTTGTTGTTATTTTTGGGGGTAGCAGTGAGGGTGGTAGTATTGTAAGTTGGTGGGCTATTGTAATCCATAAGTTGGGTTTGAGTGCTTGAAATTATATATATATACTTGTATTTTTTCTTATTATTTCTATACGCACCCCGACCTAGTTTAGAACCATGTGAAAAACACCCCCATTGTCATGGGGGAGGGTGTATTTACCTAATATCATAGTGGGAGGTTGGATGGATGGCCACCCGCTCTTCCTGCTCCTTCTTCTAAGAGGTGATAGCCTAAGATTCTTCAGGAAAGTTGTGGTTTTTTAAGCCCAAGTGTGTGAAGGCGAGTTGTGTTTTCCTAGGTGTCTTTGGGATAAGATGTGTGTGTTCTCTAAGGTGTGTTCAGGGTGAGATGTTTTGTTCTTTACTAGGTGTTTCCAGGATGTGATGTGGTATATGGCCCAAGTGTCTGTGGGTAGAATGTGACATGGTATGTGGCCCAGGTTTCTATGGGAAGGATGTGTCATTCTTTGTGAGGTCTAGGTGTGTGTGTGTGGGATATGATGAGATTCATTTTCCCAGGTGATGGGACTAGTTATGAGTCCCATGTGTGCATGGGCGGGTTGTAATGTGGTACTTTCTAAAGAGGTTGGAGTGTCATGATGTTTTTCGTTAGGGTGTGAGAGTGACTAATTAGTGGGAAAGTGGTGCAGGGTACCCAAATCATCGATGTACTTAATATATTACTTTACTTGATCTTAATTACTTGGTGAGTGTGCCTTGGTGAGGTTGGGATGGTTAGTGCTCCTTGTTAGGTGTTGTTGGTTCTACTATTTTCTCACAGGAGCATTAGTATGCTTCTGTTACTTGTGCATGAGAGACTTTGGTTTTCCTACTGAGTATACTTGTATTCTCAACATATGTATATAAATCTATTTTCAAGTTTCTAGGAAGATTTTTTTGATCGTGATGTATCTTAATAGATCAGATCTCAATATTTATTGTGTCGTTGCTTAGCTTTACTTCTGGTACTTTAGAGACTTTTACATTTGTGTCAGTTTTATTTTTTCCCATTCATATGGAATGGTTTGGATTTATTTTATGCATGTATTGGAGTTATTTTTTGGATGATACATCATATCTTATGATCATGTTTTTATGAAAAGGGTAATGCCTCTCATTTTGTGATATTTGTATACCCATGGTGTTGTTCGACACCCTGGGGACTACTAGAGGCGGGACTCGGGGGTCATTATCTCTATTCCTTTATTTATAGCTTAGGAGGGACATCTTTGGAGGGAGGGTTCATGACAGAATGGTATCAGAGGTGATGGTTGAGATATAGGATGAATTTTGTGGTTAGGAATAGTGAGTATTGAATGGGTTGGTAGGGAAACAGTGTCAGGTGATCTTGGTGTGTGACATAGTCTAGAGAAGATCGGCTGGGAAATGGGATATTAGGGCCCCCTATGATCCAATTCAAGGACTCTAAGCCTTCCAAATGACAAATTTAGGCTACACCATTTACAGGGTAGAGACCCTAGGAAAGGTACATGCATCATAATGACTTGGGTTCTTGTCTGAATTGGGTTGTTTTAGGGAATTTGGAATGGGTAAAAAATGAGTAAAATTAGTTAAAATGAAGGATGAGAAGAGAAAGGATTTACTCTCCCTCTAGTATAGGAATATGTCAGTGTGAGAGCTAGGTATTAAGTTCAAGGATCTCCTTCATTTCCCCCCTGATCTTTTTCTGGAAGAGGATTCTCATGTGAGATGCCTATAGGAAGCACTTCATCCTTCTATTCAGTACACGGTTACTCCCTTTAAATTTCCAATGTACTTAGAGGTTTAGAAGAAGGTAGAGATAATCTAGTGGATGCACTTGCAAGGAATTATACTACGAGAGGGGATCCAGCAGAGTTCTTCGAGAGGTAGGTCCATTAGTGGAAAATCTTCGGTGCTAGGACCTTTGAGTTTTTGACCGGTAGGGAAGCGAACTCAACAGTTTCCCTTCTAGCCTTCTAGTTCCAGTGGTTCATGTGCCTCTCCTATGGGGCTGATGTGCTTCTTCTATGGAGTTCAGAAACATCTTAAGAACCAGTTTCAAATAGTCATTTGATCTATATATAGTGGAGGTGAATAGGTTTTGTGCTATCCTCAGCAGCAGTTTCTAACTAGGTTGTTTCAGCAGTAGGGACAGTAGGATCATGCTCCACTAAGGGTAGATGGAGAAGGTAGAGGGAAACCTTATAGTGTTCCTTAGGGACCTCAGCCTGGGCGTGGTCATAGAGGAGGTCATCAGCAGATGGGTAGAAGAAATGGGTGTGGTCAATTTCATGCCATAGAGGTAGCAGTTTCAGTAGGTCCATATATTGTTAGAGGTATGATCAGCTTTCTTAGTACCCTTGATTTTTTTTTTGATTTGGTAGCTTCACACTCCTTCATTTCACCCAATCTAGCCCATTCTCTGGGACTAGATGTAGAGAGTCTTCCCATGCCCCTGGTGTTGAGTACGCTAGTCAGAGGTTAGACCATATTGTTTGATGTGTGTCAAGGATGTAGAATGATTATGGGACCACATCAGTCCCATATGGATCTCTTCTTTCTATAGATGTAGCCATACAATGTCATTCTTGGAATAAAATGGTTGTATTCTGTATGTGCTATTATCGATTGCTTACATAGAAGAGTCTTGTTTTCATACATAGATGGGCATTGTGTGGTTTTTGTTAGTGAGCAGAGCTGTCAGGTGGGAAGTCAGTTCATAGAGCCTCTTCAATCCTTGTTGGTTGATCTGTTAGTGGAATCAGCAGATGTCGAGATGGTGGAGGTTCCCAAGGTTTTTGGGGAGTTCTTGGATGTTTTTCGTGAGGAGTTTGGGACTATACCCCCTTGACGTGACATTGAGTTTGGGATAGACCTGTAGCCCAGTGCTTCTCTGATTTCAATGGATCATTATCAGATGGAACCTTATGAGTTGTGGGAGTTGAGGATTCATATCGATGATTTGATGAAGAAGGGATTTATCCGAACCATTGTTTCATTGTGGTGTGCTCTGGTGTTGTTTGTGAAGAAGGCGTATGGTGGTATGAAGATGTTCATAGACTACCGGAGATTGAACTAGGTGACGTTTAAGAACCGTTACCCTCTCCCAAGGATAGATGATCTTTTCGACCATATGAGAGGAGAAAGTTGGTTCTATAAGATTGATATGCGGTCTGGATATCACCAATTGAGGGTGAAGGATGGCGATATCCTGAAGACTGCTTTTAGATGCATGTATGGGCACTTAAAGTTCATAGTCATGAATTTTGTGTTATGAATAAACCAACTATATTCATAGGACTCATGAAATATTTCTTCCATGAGTTCTTATATCAGTTCATCATCGTATTCATTGATGATATCTTTATTTACTCAAAATTATATTAGAAATATGATGAGCATCTCAGAACCATCTTATAGGTTCTTTGATTCCACTAGCTCTACAGAAAGTTGTCCAAGTGAAAGTTTTGGACATGGGAGGAGATTTTCCTTGGGAATGTGGTATCTTAGTAGGTTGTAGTAGTAGACCTGTTTAAGGTTGAAGTAGTTTTTTCTTGGGGAACACTCAATAATGTGGTAGAATTTCACAGTTTTCTCGATATAGAGGGATATTATCAGATGTTTTTACCTAATTTCTCTCGAGTTGTAGCTCCGTTGATAGATCTAACCAGAAAGGACCAAGATTTTGTGTGGAGTGAGCAATACCAAGTAGTGTTCAACTACCTAAAGGGGAATTTGTTTAGTGCTCCAGTTCTCTGGTTTCCAAATTAAGGGGTGATGTTTGAGGTGTTTTGTGATGCTTCCCATCTAATCTTGGGATGCGTATTGATGCAGCAACATGCAGTGATCTCTTATGGGTTTAGGTAGTTATTTCCCCATGAACATAAATATGATACCCATGATCTAGATATATAAGTGATAATTTTTACATAGAATTTGTGGAAACATTACCTCATTAGGGAGTTCTTTGTGGTCTTCAGAGATCACAAGAGTTTTAGGTATATCTTTTCCCAGTGAGATCTAAACTTATGACAATAGAGGTGGATGGAGTTTCTTCAGGACTATGATTTTAAAATCTCATAAACCTTAGTAAAGGGGAACTTCATGGCCAATTACATTAGAAGAAAGTCATAGAAGGAGGTTGTTTTGGAATCTACGGATGCTTGGAAGGAAATGGAGGAGTTATCAGCCTTGCACTTAGATGTAGGAATGGACGTTGGTAGAGGCTGTTTGTTTTAGATGAAAATGTAGTATTCTATGATGCAACAGGTGGAGGATTCTCAGTGGGTATACTTATAGGAATAGAAGATATACGATCATGTTTACCATAGTGATGCTTCGAAGGGATGGTTAGAATCAGATGTTGTTTTGTGGAAGGTTGTTTGTTCTGATGGCGACGCATGAGGGAATCCTCCATGAGTTTCATAGCTCACCTTTAGCGGTACACCCAGAAATTTATAAGATTTTTTGTGGCTTGAGGGTGTATTTTTTTTTTGCCCAAGATAAAATGGTTAGTGGTGGAGTTTGTGGCAAAATTCTTAGTGTTCTAGTAGGTGAAGGCTGAGCACCATGTTCCCAGTGGTTTTTTGCATCCCATAGATGTCCCCAAGTGGAAGTGGGATGAAATATCAATGGATTAAGTCATAGGGTTACCCATATATCAGGGTGGATATGATGCTATCTGGGTAGTAGTATATCAGCTAATAAAATAATCTCACTTCTTAGAAATCAAGGAGTCGGGCGTAGTGGGTGCCTTCAAAAATATATATGTGGGTGAGGTGGTATGGCTTCATGGAGTTCTGAGATCCATTGTCTCAGATCAGGATACATGTTTTACATCACGAGTCTAGAGGGGATTGTATCATGATTTTGGAACTCAATTATTCCTCAGCGCTACCTTCCACCCTCAGATAGATGGGAAGATAGAATAGACTATCCAGATGCTGGAAGATATGATGTGAGCATGCATATTAGACTTTAGTGGATCTTGGGTACAACACCTGACCTTGGTAGAGTTTTATTAAAATAATAGCTATCACTCTTCCATTTTCATGGATCCATTTGAGGCATTTTATGGGATACCATGTTTTTCTCTATTGTTCCGGACGGAGGTTAGAGAGATAGCTTCTCTTGGTCCTAAGTTAGTGTAGAGAACAACAGAGAAGGTTCGGCTCATTCATGAGAGGATTAAAGCAGCACATGAATGGAAGAAGTCGTATTCTAATCATAAGAGGATTCCCTGGGAGTTCGAGGTTGGGGACCACATGTTCTTGAAGGTTTCCCCTTGATGTGGGAATCATAGGTTTGGCAGAGGGAGTAAGATTTGTCCCAGTTTCATCGAAACCTTCGAGGTGTTGAGGTGAGTTGGAGAGGTGGCATACCAGTTGGTGCTTCCATTGTAGTTAGAGAGGATCCACGACATATTTCACTTCTCTCAACTCCATCATTATCTTCATGATGACTCCCATGTCATTGACTAGGGAGAGTTAGATATCGAAGATCATGTGACACATGTGGAACAACCAATAGAGATCCAGGATCATCGGGAGAATTTGTTGTGTGGACAGACCTTTCCTTTGGTTTGTGTGTTGTGGAGGCATAGTGTCCTAGAGGAGAGTACTTGGGAGTGAGAAACATAGATGCATGCCCAGTACCTAGAGTTGTTTTAATTTTTTCCCTATTCTATTTTTCCTTGTGATGTAATGTTTAAACCTAGTCTGTTATGAGATGAGTTGTTTCCTTATTCCATAATATATGATAAAATCCTAACACGTGAAGATGGGAGGACCTGATTCCTGATCAAGACACATTAATTTTGATGTGGTTAAACCCATGTGGGTGAGTTAGTGCCACCCAGAGCAGATAGTATCTTGACATGGAGGATGGAATTCTCTGGTTCGTGTGTTCAGATAGTGTGGTTGTTGTGGTTGGGTGGTGTTCATTTTGGTTGTTTGGGTTAGAATATGTTAGAGGAGGTGTTCTTGGATGAGGAGGTTTCCACTCTATATTTAAAACAACACAGGGTGGTTTATCGTTGAGCTTTTATGTCGGTAGCAGTGTTTCAAGCATAGAGAGATCTTTGAGATTTATCTCATGGGGTGGTTGTTCAGGCCCCTCTCTTCCTTTTGGGCCTAGTTTTGGATTCTCGAGGGAAAGAATTGTTTGATAGGAATATGATGTAATGGGTCGGACCTCACTGGTCCATTACTTTGTGAAAATCTGGTGTTTGGGGTGTTTTGAGAGATCAAGGAAACTTGTTCCAACACTTTGCAATTGTACAATTTTTTGTAGCGGTGACTCACAACGGTAGGTCACCAGCAATGATTCTTAATGGCAGGTCACCAGAGGTGAGTCGTAATGATGGGTCATAGTGGTCGGCTATGACAGTGACTCTCAATGGTGAGTTGTCCACTGGTATCTCACAACGGTGAGTCGTCCACCAGTAGCTGGAAATGGTGAGTCATCCACCGGTAGCTCACAAAGGTGAGTCATCCAACAATAGATCACAATGGTGATTCATCCACCGATATCTCAGAATGGTTAGTCATCCACTGGTATCTCACAATGGTGAGTCATCCACTGATAGCTCACAACGGCGAGTTAGGACCGGTGAGTCAGAATGGTGACTCACACTGATATCTTGCATCGGTGACTCGCACCGGTATCTCACTTAATGGTGACTAAAACCGGTGTCTCACACTGGTGAATCACCTAATAGTGAGTCATTTCTAATAGTTTTTCAAAATTCCATATTTCTCCAGTTTTTCTAGTATCACCCCTTTAAAAAAAATTGACGTAAAATGAGTTTAAAACCATATTTAATGATTTTTGGAGCCGTTTCAAATCATATTTATATTTTAAAAATCTGAATCTTCCCTTGACTTCCAAACCATGTGAAATTGGTAAAGATCCGCCTTTAATGGATTTTAAAAACTATTTCTCTTTTTTATTTAGGATGTGTCCTTTCTAAATATGAGATCTTCTCTTCCTTGTGCGTTTTCCTTTCTATGGATACGGGATTCCCCTAGAACCTTTATTCCCCAATGAGTCATGCATTGTGCTATATCCTTTGGATTGCATTTTCCCTAGAGGCACAACCTACTGCATGCACACACCCTGCTTTGGTGTATTAAAGAAGTCCTCGTCTATTCTTCTTCCAAGTAGGTTTTCCTTCTCACTCTTTATATGTGCATCATGTGGGGTGGGTGTATCAATATTTCTTGAGAACATGGTTGAATTCAGATTAATGAAGATAATTAAACTGAAAAAGATCAATCTGCGAGGCCTGGGGAAAGTGGCATATGATTGTATTGTTTTATTGATATTTTGATCAATGTTGTGAATTGTATGGGATATATACCTACTAAAAATCATGTCCTTTGGTGGCCTTTGTTTGTGCACCGAATAGATTTTGGAATGCATGATATTTGGTTTCCTGTCGAACAATTGTTATGAAATCAATTAACCACATACACTCAGCTAATAAATGGATGCCCTGGGATCAAACTTTTTCTATGATAAACCCTAAATTTAAAAAGTGTAATTAAAGAACAGAACCTTGTTAAATCTGAATATTTTTTGTTTTGTTAGTGTGGTGGTACAGTTTTGGGCATGGTTGTGTAATGTGGGTGGGCTTGGAAGGTGTGTTGGAATCTCAGGTTGAGAGATTGTTTGATTGTGGAATGGCTGGGTGGTTTTGTACAGTAGGACTATGATCGGGTTATGCAGTTATGTTTTTTTGGGTGTAGTTCTGAGTTAGGGGTTTTCTCTATTGAGAGGATGGATTGGGTGGATTGAATTTGATGAATCATGATGTAAGTGGTTGGTATTGGTAATTTGTCTAGATTTTCTCTATAAGTATCATGTTGAAAGCTTCACCCCATGTCTCGATATTATTGTATGTTATTTTATGAATGGGTGTTAAATAGAGTAGAAATATAAAGTGGTTTAATTTACCATGGTTCTTCTTACTTTTTGTTACTTTTTTGTGGCTTGTTGTGCTTATGCATAGTAGTTGCTCGGTTAGTGATGGAAGGAATACATGAATTTCTTAATAAAATATGGAACAGTTTGGGTAGGTTTGGACAAAAGGATGGAAGTAATAAATATGACAACATAAATGGGTGTTAAATGTGGAATAATTCTGAATTCAAGTTATTTTATCAGGCTCTTCACTTTCTAAAACATGTTGTTATGTGTTGTTGTGATTTTTAGGGGTAGTAGTGAGGGTGGTAGTTTTATAAGTTGGCCAGTTATTGTAAACCCATAGGTTGGGATTGAGTGCTTGAAATTATATATGTATGATTTTATTTTTCCTTGTGATTTCTATACACACCCCACCCTAGTTGAGCACCATGTTTTGAACACCCCCATTATCATGGGGGAGGGTGTATTTATCAAACATCCTAGAGGGAGTGTGGATGACTGGCCACCCGCTCTTCCCTGCTACCTCTTACAGGCAGTGATAGCCTAATATTCTTCAAGTGGTTTGTGGTTTGTGAGGTCCAGGTGTGTGCAGGTGATTTTTGTTTTCCCAAGTGTCTTCGGGATGAGATGTGTGTGTTTTCCCAAGTGTCTTCAGGATGATATGTGTTGTGATTTCCCATGTGTTTCTGGGATGTGACGTGGTATATGGGCTAGGTGTCTGTGGGTGGGGTGTGATGTGGTATGTGGCCCAGGTGTCTGTGGGAGGGATGTGGCATGGTTTGTGAGGCCCAGGTGTGTGCAGGTGGGATGTGATGAGCTTTATTTTCCCAGGTGATAGGACTAGCTGTGGGGCCCAAGTGTGTGTGGGAGGCTTGTGATGTGGTATTTTCGAAAGAGGTGGGACTGCCATAACGTTTTCCATTAAGGTGTGAGAGCGGATAATCCATGGGAAAGTGGTTCAGGATACCCAAATCATGGATGTGCTTTCTATATTACTTTACTTAACTTGAGTTACTTTTTCAGTGTTCCTTGGTGAGGAGGGGATGGTTAGTATGCCTTGTTAGTTTCTGTTGGTTCTGTTATTTTCTCACGAGAGCATTAGTATCCTTATCTCACTTGTGTATGAGAGACTTTGGTTTTTCTACTAAGTATACTTGTATGATAACCCTATGTATATAAAACTATTTTCAAATTTCCATGAGGATTTAATGTAAAGTGATGGACCTTACTAGCTTGGATCTTAACAGTTTTTATGTCCCTACTTAGCTTTACTTTTGATACTTACTTTGGATAATTTTTCATTTATGTCAGTTTTATTTTTTTACATGCATGTGGGATGGTTTGGATTTATTTTATAGATGTCTTGGAGTTAATTTGTGGATGATCCATCATATATCTTAATTGTGTTTTTCTAAAAAGGGTAATGCCTCCCATTTTTTTAGATTTGTATACCCTTAGTGTTGGTTGCCTCCCCAGGGCCTACTGGAGGTGGTACGTGGGGGTAATTATCTCTCTTTCTTCATTGTCAACTCAGGAGGGGCATATTTGGAGGGAGGGGGTCATGACACTATCCCATTTAACTTCTCATCAGAAAACTTTCCTTCACATTCAACATTAACCCAATTCCTTTTGGTTCCCTCTATTGACTAAAACTAAAAAAACATTGAGTGAGAAACAATTATCATATTATGGAACCACATAATCATGAAAAAACACTAATAGAATGAATAAATTATGATACCTTAGGTTTATACTAGGTTATTCCTAGCCAACTTATTTTTAAATCCTTCGTGATGGTTCATGAAGAGTCTGTGAATTACCAAAGCATATCTCCTAGGAGTGTCAAACCAAGTGTGCAGCAAGGCTCATTGTTGTGTACTAGGTTACGCTGAGTCAAGCCCAACACACCTTATTGGAGTTGTTACTCCTAGGTACATCTATTCTGGAGCTACATCTACTTGTAGTATCCAGAAATAGATTTATTTCTAGGATACCACTCTCTCTATCTTTTACCAAGATTCCAGGACATTTTCATATACTTTTCCTAATCCTTATACTTATCTATAGACATGCAATTAGGGTTCTCACTAAGGTTTTCTCATACTATATTCTAAAGGTTAAATAAACCTTTTATATGATATCAACTATGGTGACCCTTTCTTTTCATACATTAACATTATATAAAATTTCCAGAATACTTAAAACATTACACAAACAGACACCCAAAGACTATATTAGTTTAGTGCCTTTGGAAACATGGAATCTTCAACACTGATACATGAGTGAGCTACATTATCTCCCACTAGATTCTCCAAGACTATCACTCCTCTTAAAAATATCATACCTAGAATATATCTTCATATCCCAGGTAAGGAAACACAAAAGGGATGAACTCAGATGCTTAGTAAGGGTAAATAAGGGAGATCTATAAGGATAAACATGAGCATAAGGGTATGAGAATGTGATCATAACATTAGAATATAATACCCTATATATCAAATACATAATCATGAATCATGGAATAAATATTTTTAGTTCTTAAGACATTAATCATAAAGAAATAAAGAAAATAATCCATGAAATAATAACATAGTAATAAGACATAGATTTGTGTAAAAAACATAAAAATATAAAATGATTTCCATAATAGTCAAGGAATTACTTCCAAGGTCATCTTAGTAGTATGTGGTCACTCCTCATACCATATTGGTAGTTATGGTTCACTCCCATGGCCATATTAGTAGTATGAGTTCACTCCCCATACCATCTTGTGAGTTATGGTTCACTACCATGGATATCTTAGTAGTTAAGGTCCACTTTTAAGGCCATCTTAGTCAATCTCACAAGATATAAATCTTTAACCAATGAATTGGAGGGAGATATAGGTCTCGCCCATATCATAATTAAATCATATATACATATTCCACAAGATCATAAACAATCATATGATAACCCAAGAATTGGAATGGGTATCATAAACATGTAATCATATCATAACCTGTGGAAAAGATATAAGTTTCATAATCATTTCATCAAATCCTAACCCATGAAAATAAGTGGGTTTCATAAGCATGTAACCCATAATAGAGAAATGGATTTCATAAACATATAACCAGTGAAATAGAAATGGATTATGTAAATATATAACTTGTGAAATAGAAATAGATTTCATAAAAATATAACCTGTGAAAGAGAAAAGGATTTCATAAACATATAACCTGTAAAAGAGAAACGTATTTCCTAAACATATAACCCATGAAAGAGAAACGGATTTTGTAAACATCATTCCATAAAACATAAACTATTCAAAGAAATAATATGAATGGAAACTTTTGATTATTTCCTATAAATACATGAGTAACACCAATGGATTCCATCTTTTACGGGAAATAATTTTTAAAGATATTAAAAACATTTCTTGAGAAAAATATCCTTCCTTCTTTGAAAAAATCTTCTTAAAAGATAAAATATTTTTAAAAAACCATTTTATTTAAAAAACAATTTGAAAACTTAGAAATGGGTCTTGAAATCATTTTTAAAATCTTTTTCCTTTAAATCTAATAAAATAATCTTGAAAACATTTTGAAAATCGTTTTCCTTGAAAACATATAAAAGAAGCTTGAAAACATTTTGAAACCCATTTTCCTTGAAAAGATATAAAAGAAACATGAAAAACATTTGAAAAACATTTTCATTAAAAAATTATAAAATAATCTTCAAAACATTTTGAAAACATTTTTCTTTGAAGAAAATTTGAAGAATTATAAAGAAAACTTCAAAACCTTTTAAAAACCATTTCTTTGAAAATACTTTGAAAAATTTTAAAGAAATATTGAAAATGTTTTGAAAACCATTTCTTTGAAAATAATTTGAAAACTTATAAATAAATATTTAAAACTTTTTTAGAACCATTTAAACATAAAACATTTTTTAAAAACTTTTTAAAAAACATGGTTTTCAAGGAACATAGATTTCTGACCGAAGAGAGAGGTAAAGTAAAACTTTTTTAAAAACACTTTCTTGATAATATTATATACCAAATAGTGGGAAATGGTAACATTACTTAGATATAATATGAATATCCAGAGGTTAATAAAACTCATGAAATTTATTGAGATATGGATCATAATATTTCATCAATGGAAGCATTATCATAAACAATCTCAACAAATGATGAGATTGTTTCAATACTCTTACCACTTGGTAACTTTGAGTCAAACTCCACATGTAAGAAAATGAAATTATATAGAGCCTAAAATATAATGAAAAAAAATTATATTCATGATATAACATGTTAATTGGAAGCATATACACCTCGTAAAATAACATAGGTTCATAACAAAACATGTGTCTCAAAGAATGTAAATTGAGACAAAATTACTTTACCAATTTTGTAACTTTTGAACCATAAAACCCATGAAATAAATATCATAAGATGGATATGTAAATACCAATAAATTTAAGTTTAATAATAATATAATATAAATATGTTTATTATACACACCACATATATGAAATATTATGTTAACATGGCATGTATCTCATAGAAATAAAAAGTGAGATGAAATTCTCTTACCTTATGTCTTGACTCTCTTCACACTCATACAAACCTCCTACATAATAAATATAAGTTTATTATAAATATTTTAATGAAACATATTCTTATTTATAATACCATATATGGTTTTATTATGACTTTATATTATCCTCTTATTAAAAATTCCAAGTTAAGGTTTCGCTTTAGGAAATATTCGCTTTATTTTTCGCATGTGTCTTAATTTGTAATATTTTTGGTCCTAATACTTATATCATGATTTTAAGAATTTAAAACATGGTATAAATATCATTTATAATCAGTATATATGGATTTATAATAATCTATATAATATAGAAATATGAAAATGGGCTACACTGTTCATGGAGACGGTAGGTTGTACGTACGCATGAACAATGTTTCCATTTTTTGTAATATTTAAAGAAATAAAGTGAATGAAATATATGTATATATATATAATATATTTTTATTATAATTATTGTATCATATATATCATATAAGTTCACTAAACCCATCCTTAATACATTTTATGGAGTGTGTGAACGAATCACGTCACTTTGAAGGGTAGTAGTCCACACTTCCCCAAACGAAATTATCGTATTTACATAAAATGGAAAGCATTAAGGTAGGTTTTATATAATAAATAAATAAGTATAAATACATCATAAATATAATATATATCATATAAAAATATATTTTCCATCATAATTCCGAACCATGATAGGTGGTAAAGGTAAATTGAACAACATCGTTTCATGAGGCAGTAGTTCACCGTACACAAGAACGGTAAGTTCAGGTAAAAATCTTATAAGAAAAAAATCTCAGTATATTTAGGATACTGGTTTTATTATTTTATAATTTAATAATAATAATTTGGGTGGTTTATAAAGAAAATAAAGAAAAGGATTTTGAGGAAGGATGTTACCTCTTCTTTGAGTAGTTCCATTTGGTTTGCACCAAAGGGGTTCCTTGGTTGGATTTTTGTGTAAAGGAATAATTCAAGGAAGAATATAGGTATGTTTGTAAGTGGATTGGGTATATATTGTACGAACATAATTGGTTTTAAATGTGTGAATAATGGGGATATGTGGTGTCCTTTTATAGGGAAGGGAGGGGACATACTTGGAATTTTTTAAAACAAGTTAGGTGTTCCCATGTTTTTACCTAAAAAATCATCCAAAACTAAAAAAACTCAATAATTGAAGGTTTATAGAAAAAATATGTCCATAAAATGGGTGTTGGAAAATTTTATAGGTCATTTGGGCCCTTAAGTTTAAGGTTTATTCCCTTGTTAAGCTTAATTTTACCTTAATTATTGTAATTAATCTTAATCACTTTCACTAATATTTTTGGTAAAAAAATAAATTGAACTTATTAGAATATAAGTATAATATTGATTACAAATATTTATGTCCTTTTTTCTAAATTTAATTCATAGAATCGGTAAAATTAATTTTAATTCTAATCTCACAGATGTGGTGAGAAAGAAGGTTTTTAAAGTGATAATGTTCAAAAGTTCATTAAGTTATATATATAAATTCAATATAAAAATGATTTAAATTACCTAAATTGGATTAATAGATTTATAATTGATCTATTTTTACTTTTATACCAACATAAAATATAATTTAACTATATAAATAAATTATATGAAAAAGCATTTTTCAATTAAAATTTTATTATTTTTAACTGTTCACCAAAAATTGAAGTTTCTCAGAAAAATCTCAAAACTTCACCCTAAGATAAATTATACATTCTGAATTAAAAAATTATATTTATTTTATCAAATTAAATTTCTAAAAGTGTCTAAAATTAATTTTATTATTTTTCATAAAAGGACATAAAATGAAGTTCTTTTGACAAAATAGTAATTTTAAACATTTAAAGACTTTACCAAATATTATATTTTTCATTATCACCATTATAAATAATATTTGAAAATTATTTATTATTATTCATATTACTAAATTTAACAACTAGGTTATAATTATCATGTTTAAATAATTTTAACAATAAAATGATGTTTCATAGAAACTCGGTGTTGCATGTAACGCATGCTGAGTCGGTGTTGTGTGTAGTGCAATCCAAGTCAGTGTTGTATGTAGCACAAACTTATCTTGAGGTACCGTATAATTAAATATTAATATGTTATATCCTACAAGGCAATATTAAATTATTTATTTCATATAACACAAGAAATATTCAGTGTTGCGTGAGAAGAAAAATATCAAAATATATTAAATTAATTCAAAAATATATATTTCACAAAAAATCAAGTTGTTTCACATCCAAGATACCCAATGTGTATTATAATAATATGTTGTTTAGTCTTATGAAATGTGTAATACATGACTTATCATGTAATTTCACGGTGTGTACTATCAAATTCATGACCACACGGAACACATGGTATTTACATAGCATGTAATGCTTCAATGTGTGTAGAGTAATAACTGTAATACTACTTATACATGATATATAAATCCAAACATTATGCATAAATTAATTGGATATATATATATATATATCATCACATTTATTGTCATGTAAACTTAATGAACGAACACAAGCACATTTTGATATGGTTTTCACAATACAATAAAATATTTTTTTATTCTATGTAATTTGGTAAAAGTACACGATGTGTATATTGAATTTTACATGACATGGATTATTCAAAAAATATATCTATGGAAGACTCCTAGGGACACATATTTTAAAAATTCCACATAAAACTTTGGATTAAATGGCATGTACATGGGCTACATGGTGTGTGGTGTCTGAGTTACAAGACCACCAGTCATATAGTCCATGTAAAAAGATACATGGCCCATTTGTGACTAAAGGACTACACACCATGTATGGAAGTTACATGAAATGTACTATGGATTATTGTGCGCCAGGATAGCCCAATCAACACATGTTCTATAATTAAATTCACAACATGTAATAAATGCAAATGACTTAAATTAATTCCGAATTAATTATTGGTGCACTAAACACTAATACATGGTGTGTACCTCCATATTACACGGTGTGTACTCGTGTTTTATCTAGATAGAATCCTCAAAACCTCCGAATGAGATATTAAAATTTATTTCATTCATAAAATTAATCGTTTAGATTATATTTATGAGAAAAAAGAGAGAGAAATAATACCATGCAATATGAATTAAATAATGATTAAACTAGAATTGAAAACAAATAATAAATTCATAAATCAATCAATGATCCTAAAATAATTATAAATAATTATATGACACATATGATACCACTTTTAGGTCTTGGGCATAGTGGAAGTGTCAAAAGGGTTGTTCCCAAATTTATTTTTTTTCATGATCAATGATTAATATAAGATTTACACAATGATTAACATTGTGATCAATGTAATTAAATCAAATAGTATAGACAATGGATAAATTTTGGAACCAAAACATAGGATCATTACATATTATTTATAATTAATTTTAAGAAATTAAGAATTGCCTTCAAAGAAATTATTTATTCTTTGAATAATCTAGAAATAGATCTATGTAATAACTTTGTTTCATTCTAGGAATCAAGAATAAATTCCCTCTAATAGTGATCCACACGCATTCCAAAAATCTTTGAACTTCATCGTAGGAATCTCTGAGTGCTAGCATGGTAGATCCTATCACTTGTGTTGTTCAACTTTGATCACCCCAAGAATCAATTCTAAAGGATTATCCTTGATCTCTATAGACACGATAATGGAAGGTTGAGGAATATCACTCTTTGTTCTTGGGAGTGTTCTTAGAGATACATCTCTCATGGGATTTACATAATTCTCTCCAGATGTCATTGTGCAAAATAAATGAATTGGCTCTCTTAAAAAATAATATAGTTGGGTTTATATACCACTAGGATTAGAAATAAATAATTTCACAAGTTCACTTTATTATTTATTTAATCCATGTGGAACCCCATGTCTATAATATTATTATTATTATTATTTCTTGACATGCGCTAAAATCATGAATTAAATTAAATATTCTTTATTAAAATAATATTCAATATCTATTATTTATCATCGAGCCATTAAACTTAGTCTTACATTCCTCCATAATATTTATCATGAATTGAATAATAACTATTTATTTAATAAATAAATATCACTACATTATTTTTTAATAAATAAATAAATATTATATTCACTAAATTGAAAATAAATATTTATTAAATATTATGATCACATAATACTCTCTTGAATAACTGGTGACAAAATATATATAATCAAGAAAATATGAATAATTATTAAATCACATATGGGAATAATATTTATTCAACTTGTTAAATAATAAATAATAATATATTATTTAACTGATATTATGAATACATTTAGTGTGTGACCCTCTAGACCTCTTTCTCATTGGAATTAGGCGATGCAGCCTAAAGTCCAATGTTAATGTCTAGAAACATGCCAAGACACCCATAGAAAAATAAGTTAATGTCACAATGACTTAATACCTCATAGATATTCCTACTGTGTAATATAATCTCTTTATCGTGATATCTCTAATAAAGTAGGTTGCATGTTGGTGCCATCAACCTATGTGCTCGATGACTCTTTTTTTGACTTTCTAGAAATTAATATTGCCTATAAAACACCATGGACATGGATTTATTTAGGCTATATCATTTACATAAAAGGGATTGATATATAAACTTTATTTAAATAACAGAAGGTACAAATACTTTCTCATATTATTCATTAATGAAATATTACTTGTGGCGCACCCAACATATCCTACCTCACCCAACCATGTGTCATCACGGTTTTCATCAATACATCAAAGTACATAACTTATAAAACTAATTAATAATAATATTAAAGTATAAGGATCAATACACACATCCACATATAGGAATATCCAATGACACATATAAATATGGATTTCCTACTATCGAGTCTCGTTCTCATAATATCCTACACTAGATATTACCAAGAGTGTACACCATGAGAAGGTGCCTTAAAGTCCCATGATTCTTCACCCCTAATATCCTGTATAATTTTTTACCTCAAATGATTTCATCCAGATATAGAACATATATTTAAGAATATCATCATGGCACTTCCAGATTCTCATCATAGCGGGGAACTACTATGATCTTTTAGTGTGAAATCTACTTTAAGGACATTATCACATACTATGTTACATAAAAGAACAATCATGATGTGATAAGGAATTTATAAATATTCAAAATTATGAATAAAGGTTATCATAAAGTATATATAAGTTGGTTATAGGGAACCAACTCCAACAATACCAAAATTTCTTCCTATACCCATCACATACATCCCTTCACAAGATACATTTTCAAGACTCCTTCATGAGACCACTTCATGAGAATTTGTTATGTTTATGTGGATCATGTGATTATGACTTAATACCATATTATTCTCATGTTAAATACTTTTATTCAAATAAAAAAACTTAAGAAAACTTATCTACTTTATTAAGGATGGTTTAGGGGTATTTATAGGCATAATTCCACCGCCTTAACTCCATAAATCACGGTTAGCCATCTGTTTCACTAAATCAAAAATAGACCTTATGTGCTTCACATGATACCATTACAATATCCAAATAAATTCATACATTGGTCAGAAACATTGTATTCCATCACTTCATGTTATCCCATCATGAGATACAAAGACAATCATGTGCGCTTCGCATGATTCCATCGTGAGATCCAAAAACAATCATGTGGTCAATGACATTGTCTTCCAATGCTTCACATGACTTCATCATGAGATCCAATGAAATCATCCAGTTATAAACATTGTCTTCTAGTGATTCATGTGACCTCATCATGATACCAATTGAAAATCATGTGTTTATATGATTTTGAGTGACCAGGAGATATCTCCTTCATTTTTAACCTCATTGTCTTCTTGTGCTTCATGTGATCTCTTTATAAGATACCTTGAAAATCATACAATGTCTTAAAGTTCTTTTCATGATTTATTCATGATATCCCTTTACAATCATTCTATGGCTTCAAGTTCTTCATATGATTTCATCACGAGATCCTATGAATACCATGTGGTTCTTCACGTGACTCCTTCACATCATTTATTGGTAATTCATGTGAATGTGTGATCCATCCACATGATCAGTTCAGAAATATGTGATCACATGATTAGTTTAAAAATATGTGATCATTTGATCCCTTCACATTATTAATTTAGACATATGTGATCACATGATCCTTTAGGACATTCATGCTCTATGTGATGCTTTAGGACATTCATGCCAACTCTTCACACCTCCTTTGATAAAAAAAAAATTATCAACAATATAAAACCATGTCAACAAACACAATCAACCCAAAAGAACCATCAAGAGAAATTGTTTCCAAAAATATTTACATACATGTGTAAATTTTTTATAATTCCTTTAACTTTACTATCCTTTCTATAGTCTACTAGAAGTAGTCATTCAAGAATCACCTGGTGGAATCTGATTCAAGAAGGAACTCTACCAACTTAATGTTCCAAAAATTGTTAGAAAAAATGTTCTCCAAAATCACTACACTAAGTTGTAGAATCTAATTATAGCCCTATTCACCTTAAAATATACAACATTAATGAAATTTAAAGTAAATGAAAGAAATAAAATAACATTGTGGTTTTACATGGTTCAGAATGATATTCCTAAACCCATGGAAGAAACATTGTAGCATTTCATTTATCCAGAAAGAAAACTTTACAAATTAGTGAATTAAGAGTCACCCAAGATTACTATATACAAGTAATAAAAATATGTACAACACTTCACATCATAGGGTCCCCATCCTCCTTATATAAAAAGAACCATCCAGTCGTCCTATTGCACCAACCTCTAAAAATTGTAGGAGTCCATCTATTCAACCGTTCCAACCATTGATCAACTATGGAAATATTCAGTGTAACTGTCACCTCTAGTAATATAGAAAACATATAAAACATAATACCCCATATTATGGAAGTATAAGTTGAAACATCTGAAACAAAATTTCCTACACTGATCCCATTCAGATAAATCACCTTCTAAAAACCTCATTCTGGATTGCTGAAGGAAATCCACTTCCACTTCCACAACTTCAATGAACTAAATAAATTATGAAAGTACACCTTATGATCATATTCTTCCAATCAACTAGAGTGGGATTTACATTCACAATAATCTCCCACTTAAATACTACTTTATAGAAAATATCTACATCATCTTCAACTTCCACTATGTGCAATGTTCCTCTATATCCTTCCATTCAACAAAGTCCAACTGAGGATTTATATTGACTCAATACCTATATACCTAGACACTTGGGAAACATATTCATTGGATTTTATTCCCCAAAAACCTTCCATAACCCCAACTCACAATCTTACAATATATTTTGAATGTAATGGTACTTCAAACGAATGTGTTTAGTTATTAAATGAAACACAAGATTCTTTTAAAAATGAACTTCACTTTGATTATCATAGAATAATAACCCTTTACACTAACTAAAACCAAGTAATTCAACTAAATATCTTAACCATACCATCTCCTTGCTTTATTTTGTTACTACCACGTACTCTGATTCTATTGTAGAAAGTGAAATCATCAGTTGAATTCTAGACATCTAAATTACTAAGGTTCTACCAAAAGTGTAAACATATCTGGTTACACAATTTAAAGAATTGTAATTTCCCTCAAACTCTTCATCAACAAACCCAAGTAATGGATTATCATCATTGAAACAAAGATATATTCCTTATATTTTTTTAAGATGATGAATAATCAATTTTATTGCTTCCCAATAAATCTTTTCTAGATTTTCCATAAACTGTATGACAACTCCCACTACATGAGAAATGTCCAAGAATGTACATACCATAACATACATTAAGCTTCCAACTACTGAGACATAAAAAATTACCAACAAGTTCCTCTTTTTTTTCTTCCATTCATGGTGATTATTACTTCTATAGTTTAAAGTGGCTAGTAGGAGGAGTTGTAACAAGCTTATATTCACTCATTCTAAATCTCTCAATGATATTATGGATATAATCCTTTTGTGATAAAACCAAGATTCTAATTTTCATATCATATTCAATCTTCATTCCCAAGATCTTATTAGTATTCCCAATATATTTTATCTTAAAATTTCATAATAGATCCTCCCTTAACTTCTGAATCAGCTGAATATCTAGACCTACCAACAACATATCATCTAAATACAAAAGTAATATTATGAATTCATTTCCATTTAACTCCTTTTGATATAAATAATGATTAAAATTATTTCACAAGAAACCTTTTTCTTCCATGAAGTAATCAAACTTATTATTCCAACATCTTGGTGCTTGTTTCAAACCATAGAGACTTTTTTTTAGTTTTCACACTAATCCTTGATTATAATTTTCCATAAAACCAACAGGTTGCTTCATATAAATTTTTTCCTCTAAATATTCATGAAGAAAATCCATATTCACATCCATTTTTTCAAGGTAAAAATTTATGGAAGAAACCAAACTTAGCATAGTTCGAATGATAATATCTTTTACTACTAGAGAGAATATATCAGAGAATTCAATCCCTTACTTCCACTAAAATTCTATAATAACCAGCCCTGGTTTATATATATATTCCTCTCATTAACCTCTTATTTTAATTGGAATACCAAATTTATTAAGTGTTTTATTACCTAGTGGTAATTCTATTAGCTCCCAAGTGCTATTAACTTTTAATGAATCCAAATCCTTCTAAATTTCCAACTATCACCTTAAAAAATCTCCCAAAGTAGCCACTTCTTCCAGGATCTCTGGTTTTATTATGTCTATTAAAATTAATAAACTTATATCATCTCCATACCTCTACACAAACCATATAATCCTTAAATACCATCACACATTAATATGTGATTCAACATCTTCTAGAATTGTAACTTATGAAACTTCTACTTCTAGAAGTCATACTTTTAAAACTCTCCTTCTAGAAATCTTGAGTGAACTTCCCCAGTTTCTGACATTTCTGATATATCTTCTACTGGATGAACTTATCAACTTTATGCACTCCCTTATAAACTTCCTTATGTGATGTGAGTCCTTCAATTAGATTCAGATACATCTGAATATTCTAGAACATGTGATCCTCTGGAAACACCATTCAAATCAACATGAAATGAAGTTTAATCTTTATTCATAAATTATTTTTTTCCTTCAGGTTTTGATCTTTCCATATGATCTTCTCGTTAAAGAGAACATTCAAAATTATAAAAACTTTATTCTTTTCATCATCCCAAAATTAAAAACTAAAGTTATCATCTCCATATCCTATGAAGAATCATGATCAAGATTTAAATTTAAGTTTTTTCATCAAAAAAATGTATGTTAAACTTATGAAAACTTTGAGATCGGATACTTCCATAACTTTTCTGAACGATATTTATTTCAGTATATACTATCCAATTGGTGTTAAAGGACTTATATTGATTATGTAAGTTGTTCCTAATGTTTCCTCTCAAAACTCCTTAGGCGTTCTAGAATTTATCAGCATACTTCTTTTCCTTTCCATCAATATCCGATTCATTCTCTCAGTTACACCATTTTATTCATGTGTTCCTAGAACAACCTTCTCATACAAGATTTATATTTTCCAATAGTATCTATAAAAAATCCTTCATTTAAATTCACCACCAATATTTGATCTCAAACACTTCAAATTACTTATGATTTCTATTTTTACCATATCCTTCCATTGAACAAATATTACAAACACTTCATTTTTATGTTTCAGAAATTAAACCCATTATTTTCTTATGGAATCATCAATGAAGGTAAAAAAGTACCTAGACTTACTATAAGAAAAAATAAGGGTAGGTTCCTAAAAATATATATGAACTAACTAAAACTTTCAGTATTTGTGTGTCCTTCCAGAGAGATTTAAAGACACCTTCTGAAGTTTGATTGATCCAACATCAAAATGACACTTTCTTATAGAATCTTCATACCTTTCTGAGCGAAGTTCCCAAACCAATTATGCTATAGTTCTGAAATTATAAAAGATTTCATTCTAGAAATTGTATCTTACACTTCCCTTTTGATCAAATACAATGACCCATCTTTTATACCTCTAGTTATGACAGGAGAACCCCAAGTAATCTTCCATACTCTTTCTGCAAAGATCATTCCAAAACCTACTTCATCCAGCTCACCTATTAAAATCAGGTTCTTTTGAAGTTTTAAAACATGTCGAACTTCCTTTAGTATAAGAAAACTTCCACTCCTCAACTGAACCTTTACTTCTCCCTTTCCCACAATGTTAATATCTTCATCGTCAGTAAGATACACTCTTCCAAAATTTCCTGATATATAATTTGTTAAGTACACCATTTCTCTCATTGAATGGAATGAAGCACTGGAATCAATTATCTATGATTCCATTTTTTTAGAAACGTTTTCACGTATATTTTCACTACTATTTGTTTATATACTCATCTCTTTAGAAGAATTACATTTGGAAGTTATCTTCTATCATGACAATCATTCTTAAGTGACCTATATTTCTAAAATTCCAATATACATGACCACTTCCAGAAGACTCTCCCCTTCTATTATCTATTGATTTCCTCTCTGATTTCTTCCAATTATTTTTATGAGGTGATAATCACATTAAATATTAATTCATTTCATCACCAGAAGATGTTTCATGCTCTTTGATTCAGAGCTCCTCACTGAGAATCAATTTCTAAGAATTAGTGAATACCAAATTATACTTTCCACTTGAACAACTCATGACTATAACCATGAATTTACCAGACTCTGGAAGATATTATAACAAAAAAATAATCCAAACATAATCTGCAAAAGCAAACTTCACAAACTCCATCTAGTTATAGATTAAGTTAAAATCACTCAACAAATATAATACAGATCTTCCTTTCAAGAACCTCATATTGAATAACATATGCACCAAGAAAACTTTTTTTAGTGTTATAAGTTTCTCATACATATCCTAAAGGGATTACATAAACTTTGGTATGGTATTATTATCCCAAATATTTAAATCCATATTCTTAACTAAAGACATTCTCACCAAACCAAGTGCCTTCCAATCTAGTTGTTTCCATTCACCTTCTTATATTACTTCTAGTTTGACCCCTTCAATAAAAGATCTACATATTTCTAAATAATATAATATAATATATTAATTTTAGAGAAACTAAAATATATTCTATCAAACTTTTAAATTTGAACCTTGATCTCTTTTGACATCATCCTTCATAAAATTATGAATTCCACTGAAAATCGAAAAATGTCTAGGAAAAAGAATGTTACCTAAACTTTTGAGAGAACTGCTCAGCCTCTTGAGAACCTTCCCATTGATACCACTTATTAAGAATTCCTTAAATCGCACTATCCTTCTAAAATTCCATCGAAATTATTTATTTTGGAATCACCTGGTGTAATTTGATTCTAGAAGGAACTCTCCCAACTTAATATTTCAGAACTTGGTAGAAACAATGCTCACCCAAATCACCACACTAAGTTGTAGAACCTCACTACAACCCTTTTCACCTAAAAAGATAAAACATTTATGAAATTCAAAGTAAATTTAACAAATAGAAGAAAACTTTGATTTTATATGATTCAGACTGATAGTCCTACATCAATGAGAGAAACACTACAACATTTCATTTCTCTGGAAAAGAAACTTTACAAATTAGTGACTTAAGTGTCACTCAGGATTGTTAGAGATAAGTAAACACAATATATACAATACCTCACATCATAGGGGACCCACCATCATTATATAGAAAGTACCATTTGGTCATCCAGTTTCAATGACCTATTAAAGGTGTGGGAGTCCATCTATTCCATTGTTCCAACCACTGATCTCCTATAACAATCTTCAATGTGACCACCACCTCTTGTAAACTAGGAAACACAAAAAAACTAAAAACCCCATATTTCATAAGTAGAAACTGAATCTTCTAGTACAAAACCACCTAATCTAATACCATTCAGAAGAATCCCTTTCTAAAATATCCTCCTTTAAAAAGCCTCATTCCATATCACCAAAAGAAAACGTTTTTCACTCCCATAACTTTAACTAACTAAAGAACTTCCATAACCACTCCTTCTGGTCGGCTCATTTAGATCAATTGAAGTAAGCTTCACATTCCAAACATAAGCATCATATAAAATTCATTATATAAAATATATGAATTTAATTTATTAGAAAAACATCACATAACATTAATAAATTTTTTTTAAAAAAATAACTCATTCACCATTATCGAAGTCATTATCTTTAATTTTAGTAATCATATATTTATGCCTAAAAATGAAATTGACATTATTAAATAATATGAAAATGATAATATAAAATATTAAATATGTTTTTTATATTTAATTTCTATAAGTGATGAAAACAATTGTTAATATAAGAGAATAAAATAATTTTTTTGTGTAAAATGTTGCTTAAGTTTCCAAAACATTAAACATGGGTTTTATAAATTCAACACAATATTATAAATGATTTATTCTACCACTTAAATATATATTTGTTAAAATAAAAATATTTATAAGTTTTTAAGTAATATTTACTTCATTATAATGTCATAAACATTACAGTATTAGTAAAAACAATATTTTTTTTACTATTTATCTAAAAATAAATTATTTTAGAAAAATATGAATAATTAACCCTAAGATAATTTTGACATGATGAATTAAAAAAAATGAATTTAATTTTATAAAATTAAAATTCTAAAATTTATAAATTTATCTTTTAAATGAAAATAAAATATATAAATAAAAACTATTTTTATAGAAAATTTGTTTTTTTAAAACTTTAAGTGTTCTTAAATCCAATTTTATATGCATTTCTAATCGATTAAGATCTTTCTGTTTATTATATATTTTATTATTAATTAATTTTCTTACTAATATTAAAATAATTTGTCATAAAACATTTTATTTTTATGTTTCATGTGAATCAAATTATCAATCATTGTATTAATTTAGAGAAAAATATATTCTAAAATCTCAGGGTGTTATAAATACCCCCTCTCACCCCCTTGGAAAATAACTTCCCAAATGATTCCCATTGCCCAATATATACCCAAGTCCCTCCTATTAAGTCTTATTATAACCCTAAAAACGTTTTTGTGTCATAAAACTCTAAGCCCTCAAGGTCTTAGTTCTATAGAAAATTAGTAAATCTCTAATGAAGAGGTAACCTCCCAATCATTTTATTCTCATTTTTTCTTTCTACTCTTTGGATGTATTTTCCTTTAAACCTTCCTAAAATATTTAATTCAAAATTATATAAAATATTAATTTTATTATTATATATTAAAACTATTTTAATATATATATAATATATATACTCTCTCTCCTCTTTTTGACACATCTCATTAATGGTCGGTTTCATCCGCCTATGAGGACATCATCGATACTTTTCTTTTTTGGTTTGAGTAATTTTTATATAATTTATAAATAAGTAATTTTAGGTATTTTTAATCTTCTGAAGATTATTTGAGTAATGGATAAGTAACAATGAATCAAAACCATGAAATTGAAACAAGATGGGGTAGTTCAATGAAACATGTTATCAACCATTTCATCTTTAACAAAAAATTAATAAATAATTACAATGATTTTAATTGATCAATAATAACTTAAATGAATGAAATAAATTTATAGATTAATTTTTTATTAAACATAAGTTTACCATAAATGTGGTGTGAATGTGATGAAACAAAATGAGACCTAAGGTAAGGGGACTCTCAAACCCGACTCTTTCTTTTAGGTTTATCTACTCTTTATATAGCACCCCTAGTTTGAGGAACATTCATGTAATGAGAAACCTCATGAGGTGAATCACTTGGTATAATTTATAAAGTATAAACCACTAATGTTTTTTAGTGATTCTAGACTTGAGAAATCAGATGTATGGATAAGAATGATGACCATAATTTTTAACTTATTGGGGACTTCACATGAAATGAAGGTCAAGATAACAATGTATATGCTTGAGTAACTAATGAAAGAATTGTATAACTTAGATATTTAATCTAATTTGGATCAAGATCTTACTTGGAAAGTATTTTTGGAACTTTTCAATAAAAAATTATTTCCAGAAACCTTTAAAACAAAAAATATGGGAGACTTATTTCAATTAGAATAAGGAAGCATGATAGTGACTGAATATGCTATTAAATTCAATCACCTTGTTCACTTTACACTAAAATTAGATACTATAAAGAGACTAAAAGATCAAATATTTGAGGCATGTCTTCGGGTTGATATTCTCTTAATGGTGGTAATGTTCTGTATTACCAACTATACATAAATAGTGAATACAAATCTGACTGGAGAGAGAGAGAGATCTTACAAGGAATCCTTGTGGAGGGGGCACTTTTTTTCATCTAGGTGTTGGTGAGAATTTTATCATGGGGAATAAATGTAAGAGGTTGGGTTATTACCAGGGTATCAAGGGAATAAAAAATAAATCCATAGGATTAGTCTCTCATCAATCATATCATAACAATGACTAAGCTGTTTCTTATGCGGTGCACTTACGTACAGGAAGAAGGAATGCGTGAAATCATCAAAGAATTTATACCACTATGGAAAGAAAGGGAATATCAATAAGTATTACCCTAAACTTCTAAAATCAATAGGTAGAACTAGACTGACTTGGCCTCAATATTCTAATTCTTGGATGGAACAATCCCATCATACATTTAATAACCCAAACTTTTATAAATAAATTTCCCTTAGTGATTTAATTAAAATGACCTATTATGTATTATGGTTATAGAAAACACACACAATTATTTGATTTTATTATATATTATCATATTTAAAAATCCATTAAGTATCATAACCATTGATAATATATTCTTTTAACAATGATTATATGATTAGTATAAATATAGAATTATGATAAATCCAATTGACACATACAAAGATAGTGATGGCCTCAACTAGTAGGATCGTGCCCTATGAAGCCCATTTATTGGAAATTATGAGGGAGATAGCATCACTGGAATTTTCCCTTGACCAATCCCAATATGAGATCCAACAAAAAAATCATGAGCTAAACTATTTATAGAAGATTTTCAATCTTATCAAGATCACGGACCAAACCATGTATGTCGAACCACCAAGTGAAAATCTCACCATCACGCACCTTACCCTCAGGGAGTTTTCTAGTGTAATAAAGGGATATGTAGTAAGACCCTAATAACATAAATATGTATATTTTATATTAAATAGAATAATGTTTATATTTACTTATTTTTTTTGTTACTTTATAAATGATTTTTATTTTGATAAGATAAAACACAATTTGTTTTTTGGATAATATAAAATTTCAATTAAGAAATTTCTTTTAATGATTTAATAGTTTTTTGAAATAAATAATATTTTAATAAAATATTATTATTAAATAATTATTATTAAATATAAATGATAATATAATTTATATGATGACAAATGTAATTTTTATAAGGACTCGAAAACTATTATTGTCAAAAAAACCAATATTTCTCAATAAATATTGATTATGTTTTAAAAGTGATAATTAAAATATTTATAAAATTATTTTGATAAAATAAATATTATTTTTGGAAGAATCACATAAAAATTATCTAGTGGTTAATTTTTCATAATTATATGAGATAATCGAATTTTTGAGTAAAAATTAAATATGGTATAAATATACAGTGTTTATTATGACATCATAATGACAAAAAATTAATGTAATAAATTATATAAAATGTATCCATGACCAAATATATGTTTCCAATTTAAAATAATTTGAATCTGAGGTTATTTTATTTATTTTATAAAGCCTTTATGAATCCTCCAAAATCTATATTGTATTTGAAGGTTTTAAAATTATTTCTTTAAGAACATGACCCACTTCCACATCACCAAGGGTAATGTTTTAATAAGTTAGTACCATGACCTTAAAAAATAATTAAAAAATCCTATTTTTAGAAACCATGGAAAAACCATGATAAGGTTTTTGGTTTTTATTACTTTATTATATAGATTCCAAAACCTAAGTTTAAGAAATAATAAACAACCCCCCTCTCTTTTCCTATATAAACCCACGCAAGATCTCATTCCTCTTCACTCAAAAACCTTGTATCATGTCATTAATCTTCCCTTACATCTATATATTCCTCACAAGTATCCTCAAATCTCTCAATAATCTCATCTAAAGATTTTGTAATCACCCTCTCAAGGTAAAGGATCCTCTCCTTCTCCTCTTTATTCAAGAATCTTCTTCATTTTATAACCTTTTATTTACAATTCCTAATATTGAGATATATTTTTCAAAATCCCTATTACTACCCATTTGATGTAAAAATTATTAGAGACCCATTTCACTCTCAATAAACCATTATATGAACCTTTATGTACTATCATTATACTGCCAAAATTTGACTGTGATTCTTCCATGAGAAAACTTTTTGTTGTGAATACCATCGCTATTTCCACTCAAGGGTATTCACCTAGACATAACTATAGTTATTTTTTTTGGGACTTACATGTATTTATTCTACACTCCTTTATCATGTAATTAAATGTGATGAAAAATTTTATTATGTTATGTGATCTATGTTGAACACTTATGCATGTATATGATATGATTATGATGGGTACGCCTAGATAGCACTTCAATGCATTGGGTAATGTTTTAGTCTCATTATAAAAACATGTATGGTGAAAGGGAGGTTATTTTAAGAACATTATGTTATGATGTATTTGTGGTTAAACTTGAATTATGTTTATGATGTCATGTTTAAAGTTGTTTCCACATTCACATGTCGTCTTTATGTTATCATGTTATATTATGCTTCATTGTTCATGTTTATGATTATCACCAATTTTATGTCCCATTGAAATGCCTATTATCTAACATATAATATCTTTTTCATGTTATGATTTTTTTATTCCCTCACTAGTCTTTATAGATCACCCCTTTCTTATGTATGTCCCCAGGTTATACCATGCAGTTTAAAAATGATGGAATAATATGATCATGTTAAGGGTGTATTCAATAATAACCATGTAACACCCATTTTAAGTTGTTGTGTAGTGTACTTAATTCTCAAAGACACTATATTTCTTGATATTTAGAGTTGTATTATATGTACTCTTATGTAATAAATAATGAATTAATGTGTAATAAAGATAAGGGTTTTCATAGTTGGTATTAATGGAAAGTTTAGTTGTTTTTGGGATTAGGATTAGGAAACTCTATAAAAAAACCTTAGGGATAAGACTAATCATATGAAAACATCCTTAAATATTGGTAAAGTATAGATTAAGTGGTTTGAAACCAAATAAATCCCTATTTGTATACTATAAGTGGATGTGGATCTTCCATATATGTACATAGGAATAACACCCGAAAACACCGAATTGAACTAGACTCAATCGAGAACTGGTGCATGACAACTGACCTTACAACACACTTGGTTTGAAACTCCCAAGGGATCTGCTTTTTTAATTTTATAAGCTCGTTATAAATCATTATTAGGTGTAAAAAAAATTCCATGAAAGTTTATATTAGGAAATATATCATGAATAACATAGATTGGAATCTAGAAATTCATAAGTTAAAGAGTAGATGATATTTATAAGTTATCCCTTTAATGTTATTGGATTCTCGTTTATGTGTTTAATATTTTAAAAATATTCATTCCTAATTTTCCATTTTTCTATCCAATGTACAGAAATAGAAGGAACCGAGTAAACAGCCAATGTGTAGGGAAATGTGATGACTACCCAAACAAGATTCACAGCCCAATGGGAGAAGGAATCATGAACTTTTTGAAGATACTATCTCATTTGAATCAAGTTCTAGATAGAAACCTAAATCATGAGGAACATCTAAATCCACCTACGAAATAACAAGCTTCAATTAAGACCTTTATGTAATAAAGGTCTCCAATATTCAATGGATCATTTGGTCCCTTAATCACAAAAAAATGGATCAAATCCATTGATAAGATATTCTCCATCCTTCAATGTTCCAAGAAAGAGAATTTTATACTGGTTGTTTATCATATGGAATGATAATCTGATCAGTGGTGTACATTGATCAAGAATATGAAGCCTAAGGAAAAGATCGAAGTGATGGGGTGGAAGGAGTTCTGAATTTTTTTTAAAAAATTGTTTTTTGAAAAATATTTATCTCACTCTCTAAATTAAAATGGAATGGGGTTTTCTTTCCCTCAAGAAAAAAGAAGATGAACCCAAGCGTACGAGGAAAAATTTACAAGACTTGCATGATATAACTCCGACTTTGTCATTACCCTCGAATGCAAAGTTAAACTCTTCTTTGGTGGGCTAAAACCGATTCTACAAAAAGACCTAGCAATCTGATACTTTGATAAATATGAAGAAATTTTATGGTGTGATCTCAAAGTAAAAATAGTGATCATCGAATATCAAGGGTCTCATAGGTATAATAAGTAGAAAGTGTAGTTTAATTTTGGTGGTGTGATGGAGAAATCTAGTGGTGCTAATAAATTTAAACATCCCGCTTTTCAAAATTTTGGAAAGAAGCACCCTAGAAAGTGCCTAAGGGGTGAGGAAATGTTTCAGGTACAGAAAGGAAGGTCACCTAGTTAGTTATTGCTGATGGTAGAAACCCACCAATGTAATAGAAGAGATGAATCCTCTAGTTGTAATGACTCGAATTTTCTCAAAGGTATAGATCATTGTTTTCTTACACTAATTCCTTTGTGTGTCCATTTTAATGTCACCTAATGGTGTTACAAAGGTCACGAGGGTGTCCAGGGCTTGTTCATAACCCAAAATCTTGGATTTTGGAGAAATAGACTAGGCCACACGATTAGAAGAAATGGTTTCGCCCATCCCGCATGGTTTCCCCTAACCATGTGGGTAATTTCAGAGGGGATAAGGGAGCTCTGCATGGTTTTTCTACAACCATGTGATCTAAGGCACATTCCCATGTAGAAATTTTAGACATCTTAATAGTTGTTTTTGCATGGATTGGGCATGGTTAGGCAAACCATGCACCTAGCCCATGCGGGGTCCCTACTTAGGTAGTGCCTGACACATAGTTGGTGCACAGTTTGGCCAACCATGTAGTCAAACCATGAAACCTTGTATGGAAGTGTGAATTTACCAATTTTACCTTAATGAAATTAAAATACTTTTCTCTTTTTTCATCCTCTCATTTGTAGTGGTTGAAGTCTCCTCCCCGCTCCTATGAGTTCTCCCTCTTCCTAAGATAGGGATGAAGGTAGCTCCCTCATTCAGAGTCCAAATGAATTTTCATCAAAATAATTGTATATCTAGAGGTAAGATATCAAATATTTTTTATTATATTATATGTTTCTATTCTCATTCATTGATCTATTTTGGTACAATCTCATATGATATATTTTTAGGGTGTTGGATCGTTCTTCATTTTTCTTTTGATCTACTTCAAATATGAATCCAATATTGGATAAGGAGTAATCTATGGACCTAAGGTAGGTGGTCTAGTTATTTTTCATAAATGTTGTAATGTTTTCATAGCCTCACCATTATGTTGTATTTTGGAAATTGTCGTCATTTTACTTAAATTTTTTTATTCCTTATAAATAAATATAATCATATCATTATTCTCATGTGGACCCTTTCTATGTGATTAAAGGTAGTTGGCATTGTTCAATTCAACCATTTGGGGTGTGCTAAATTAATTTCCCTCTCTTATGTAATTTTTTAAATGACCAAACACCACATAAGTGTTCGGTTTGGCATGGAAAATGGAATAGATCTTTTTTATATAATTGTTCAATGGATCAGAACACCTTTTAAGTGTTCGGTTTTAAATTAAATGGATTTTTTTAAATGAATGGAAGTGGGTGGAAAGGCCACACCTCATGTTTTATGATTATGAACTTGAATTATATAAATTGTGACACCCATTGATATATTTTGATTAATGATTATAATTATTGAGAGGTTATTTATCTTGATATTATTATTATTATGAGTAATTCATTTATGTTGGCTGGTGAATGATGGTTAAGGGGCTTGTTGAGCATTACATTTCACTCTCCCTTACATTGGGCGTTGATCATGAAGACTCTCACCATTATACTTTTATTTGGGAAATGTTCATGACGTTCCACATTCCTCTGTATTGGGTGTTGGGCATGAAGACTCGCCATACTTATCTTGAGTGATGAGCATAACATCTCACATTCATCATGATATTCAGGGAATATACCCTTTTATGGAGCCTATATCTCATTAGACTAGTTATGGATGCTTGATTTATGCCCCAAGTCCAGCTAGCACCTAGTATCCATGTATATGCCTACTTATGTCCTCATGTACTTAGTGCATATACGTGTATAATGTATATAACTATACTATGTATATATATATATATATATTATTACTATATATATGGTTACTAATCATACTTTTACATCACCCTATGTCGAAGTAGGTAGATCCAACCAGGTGTCCTATAGGAACTTGAGTCAATTGATATCTATTTATTCATATTTATTTATTATTCATTATAAATGCACATTGTTGTTTCTATGTACATAGGTTGGATTAATTATAGACACTATTGGTGGTAGAATACTGAGTTTATCTCACACCCTACTCAGGTTGCCTTTGGTGCCCAGGTATATTACATGTTTGTAGGTATGTGTAAGAGCAAGAGTCCTAATACTGATGTTTGATTTGATTTACTTATAGCATGGAGCATGGGAGCAGAGGACCGAGCATATGTTCATGATGCTAGTGGAGCAGTCTTTTTTGTATTTTTTGTATTTTTGTATAGCATGATGTATATGTATGTCCTATTTTTCCCTTTTTTGTATATCAACATGTCATGAAATCATTTTATATGACTCAGACTTTAGTATTTTGATTATTATTACAATTACTTAGTTATTTATGATTCCATAGTAGTTTATTGTTATATTTGTTTCCGTTGTGCAGTCTGTTATATCATTCTCCTATTATTGTATATTTATTTATCTTGTCTATTTTGACACTCTGATATGATGGAATGGTCTCCCTGATGTACCACCTTCAACCCTTGTTACTAGTCTGCAACCTTTGGAATATAGGGAGGTGCGCTTGAGGCCATGTGACCTACCAGCTCGTCCCCCCCAATTAAGTGGATCCCAGGTCATGATGTTATAAAGTGGCATTAAAGCTTATTTTTCCTTTTGTATTATTTTTTGGGTATTAGACATGAGAGTGGGATGTAATGGAATTTGGTAATGATCTTGTTCCTAGGTGTAGCTAACCCATGTGTAGGGAAAACCCAAATTACCTAGGATGGAATGTTGTGGTTATTGATTGTGCATGTTACAGTTGATATGACTTCACTGTTGGATGAAAAATGTGTCTTATGATGTTATTATTATTGGTGTTATTAAAATGTTATTTCTTTTTCCTATTCCTGATGAAATTAGGGTGTCTCGTTGCATGCATCATTATAGGCACAATAGGACTAATATGTCATGCATTTTTCCATGCCATATCAACATTATGTATGCATTTTCTTATTGCATATAGTTAGTGCCTAGAATATTATATATTGAAATGTGATGAAATTTATTATAGGGAGAATATAATTGGATTCATTAAAGTAGCTAAATCAATCTAAATGGTGTTTTCCTGCATATATTGGTGATGACACCTTGATTAGACAATTATACCATGTTGTGGGTTCTTGAACTATTAGTTCCATATAGCGATATCTTTATATATTCATATAAAATACTAAAAACTCTAATGAATTTGAAACTTTTAAATAAAAGGGTTACTGCTAAATGGGATTCCAATTTTAAAAGGGTTTTTTCTTCTATACTTTGTAGTTGACACTCCATATATAAGAAGATCTATTTTTTATATGAGGCCTAAAGTCAGATATAGACTTAGTAGTGGGTATTTGGGAGTGTCTCTTGCGTTCTTATGGCCTATTATAGTCTTTCCTACTCACCTAGACCTAGATTTTGGAGCATGCAGAGAAGTGTGATCTTTACTATAGGAAGGTTATGTACCTATACTATTATCTTTATGTGATTATTTCAATGTTTGGTTTCTCTTTTGAGGTATTCATTTGAAATTATAGAATCAATCCACATGAAATCCTTGATTTTTATGCTGGGAAGGTGGTGACGACTATGCACCTGAGGTGGTGGGACCAGATCAACCAGTAAATCCTCCTATTTTTTCACCTATGGAACTGCCTATTAATCCTAATGTGAGAAATAATTCCTAGTTTTGAGAGGTTTTTCTTTGTATGTTACAGTCTATGAAAGGTGTTTCTCGACCTACCCCGACTATGGAAGAGTTGACTCAAGAGTTCTAGCAGTAGCATTATCCCCACTTTTTAGGGTATGGAAAATCACACACTACTGAGTCATGGCTGGAAGCCATGATTTATATTTTTGAGCATCAGTAAACATCTCCAGGGTAGAGGTTCAAGCTCACTGCTTATATACTATGCTAATATTCCAAGTGAAGGTGGGATGTTATTACCCAGACAGACCGAAATTGAGATATGATCTGGGAATATTTTTAGACAATATTTTACAATTACTTCTTTCCACAAAATTTGATGGTGACTGGGATAGAGATTTCATGAATCTACAATAGGGATCCATGTCTTTCATGGAGTATTCTTCTCATTTTACTGAGCTACAATGGTTTGTGATGACTCTATCTGGTGACGATCTTATGACTATGAGGTGATTCAAGGATATGCTAGTATACCCCATCCGATTATAGGTCAATGTCTTTTGGATGACTATTATTTCTGAGATAGTCAATCAGGTCCTCAATACTGAGAAAAATATAAGGTAAGATGATGGTGGGAACTAGAGAAGTTCAACACCCAGGACTTCTAGTGGGTGAAAGCATTGCTTTGAGGTTTCTTGTGGGGGTAGAAATACTCAGACAGGTCACACTGATAACCTCCTTATTTGTCACTAGTGTAGAAATTCGGGACATACAAAACCCTAGTGTTTATGGGATCTAGTGGAATATAGAGGTTGTGATGGGATGCAGCATATCCATCACTTCTACAGGACCTTTCCATCAGTGCCTAATAAGTGGGGATCTACACCTACCTCATGTTCTATAGTGGGGCCAGTAGTATCTCATTAGGAAAGTAGCTGGAATACCACCAGCTATTCAGGCTGATGTGGTGGTCAAGGCAGAGGTAATCATACATAGGACTTGTAGTGCCAGTAGAGCAGGCCTACTTAGAGCAATCAGGTTGTGACTTAGGTCCATGATATGATCCAGTTATAAGCAGTGCATCCTGTGTAATAGGTGAAAAACATCAGACATTCTACTATTTAAGGTACTGCTATAGTAGCCTCTACTTTAGTGTCTTCATTATTTTATATAGTCACATCACTCTCTTTCATATTTGAGGTAATAATAGATAGTTTATGCCTTGAAATAGATTTCTTTTATGGTGTGATGATGCATGATACTCAATTGGGTATCTGATCAGAGATAATTATCCATTCTAAGGATTGTACCCTAAAGATAGGAAGATGTCTCTTCATATGGAATCATTTATTCAACAATGTGATGGGGTTTGATGTAATCATTAGGATGGATAGGTTAGTTCTCTGTCAATACCATATTGATTGTTATCACTATAGGGTGACGTTTATATCACCATAGGGCGGTAGACATATCCATAAGGGATAATGGGATGTCTATGTGTCTCAAGCTAGACTAGATCACTAGGGGATGGGTATAGTGACATCACATATTTATAGTCTCTTCTTGGATGATCGGGGGTTTCGACCCACTGTTTTCCCTCATGTAGTCATTCATTTCAGGGATGTATTCCCCAATGACTTTTATAGGATACATCTATTGAGATAGGTAGAATTCACCATTGATCTAGTGACAGGAGCATCACCATTTTCCATTCCTTATTATAGGATGGAACCTATAGAGCTTCTCGAGATCAAGATATAGTTGTAAGACCTATAGGATAAAGGTTTTATATGCCCCAAAAAAATTTAATGGGTTTCACCGATACTTTCTTCCAAGAAGGTAGGAAGTATTTTAATGTATTGGGTTTTCATATAGGGTTGAATTCCTCAACCCATTTGAATTTTCAAAGTTTGGTGGTCGGACCAACTTATTTCTCAATTATCATAAATTAATTCTGAGGGTTTCCTTAACCAAATGACCTATTTTTAGATGAGTTTAGATGCTTGGAAAGTGTCTTAGGGTTTAGAGTGGGTTTTGGGTGTTTTGGAGGCTAAAAACCCAAGTTTTTAGGGTGTGTAGATAAAGGTGCACAGTTTGGGAAAATTGTGCTGGATCCTAGGAGAAACTGTACGGCCCTCCTTCCTCACTATGCATAGTTTGAAAAATCATGCCAGAGGGGGTGTACAGCCATGTAGGGCACTCTTTAGTTTTTAGCAGAGGCTCACGCACTATTGGAATATGGTTTATAAAACTATTAAGTCCAACTATGTGAGTTATGGTTCCCAGTCAGTGGGTACTGCATGGTTTACGCACAATTTTCCAAACCATGCGGTAACTGTACGACCACTTTAAAGGGTCAAAATTATCATTTTGACTCTATTTTCATTAATATGGATCACCCTATTTTCTTCCTCTCATGTGGGATTCTCCTCCAGGTAGTCTTGGGAGCTCCCTTCTCCTCCTTTGGGATTTGATCTCATTTCTTCATATGATCTATAATCTTCTCACCATCGGGTGCATTGAAACTACATAAATAAGGCTGTTAATCCTCTTATATACTCTCTCCTTTGATATTTATATACAGTGTGCTAAATATATGAGATCCAATTTACCTTATTTTTAGGGAATTCTTCTAAAATTTCAATTTCTTCCAAATCATATCAAGTTAGAGGATGATATTAGACGTGCGAGTGTCTTCTAAAATGAGTTAGGTGGTACCTAGATTTCTCTTTGGTTTCACTCATGTTTTGGGGGTTTTTTCTTGAGAGCATCATTGGGTAGTATAAGTGAGACCTTTTTAAATTAACTCATTACTTTTAAATAAATTAATTGACCATTAGATATGCCTATGGTCATGCTCCTCCATGTATAAAAATGGTACGAGTCTAGTGAGAGGCTTCGGACCTTGGGTAGATTAGGTCGGGGTGTTTATTTATTTAAATTAAATTGTTTATGATGCTTGATTGGTTCTGAGGTAATGAGATGGCCTTGGACCTAGGATTGATATGGTGTTGACCATATGGCTTGAGGTAATGTTGGTCGCTAGGTTGAGCTTGTCCTAGATACTTTGGGTGATGTTGTTCACTGGTTGGATGACATGGTCATCAGATTAAGGTGGTGAGGTCGTCAGGCTATGGGCACGGCCTGTGTAATATTGGATGGTGTTGACCATCAGATTGATTGCAATGGTCATAGGGGAACAAGGTGCTAGGATGATGTGTCTTAGGTACTATGTTGGTGGTTTCTTCTCATCATGATTTTCTGACGCACCATTGGAGTCACGTGCACACAAATAGGACTCGGATGATGATTCGGTGTTGACCACTCATGTGGGTAGAGGCCTCTATTAGATATGGATTAGGATAGTGTTGACTATCAAAATGGTTGGAGGTACTTTCCATAGAAATCCATGGGGATAGTTAGGATCCATCGATTTATGGTGTTGAGACCATCAGTTGGGGGATGAGGCTCACCATACATTGAGGCCATTGGGTCGGGATTATTTAGGAGGATGAATATCACTATTCCTCAGTACATAGACTATTGAGTCGATGGTGTTGTTATTTGGAGGATAGAAATCATTGTGCCTCATACATTGGTATTCGAGACAACATGGACTCATATGATTTAAGGGCAATGGTCCCAAGTACTTTTTTAGGCGTGCCTTCGGGATGTCAGTTACTTGATTGATGGAATGAGGTTATAGGTTATGACATGAAGGTAGAACCTGAGGGTTCACCTGGTATGTACTTTCACCAGTGTATGCCTTGGAATTTATGTTAAGGATCCTCTCCACTACTATTATACCAGCGATGGATAAAGCAGGTAATTGCTTCCTTGTAGCTTCTGAGCATAAGGGAAGTAGGTTAATTATGTGATGTGCATGTGCTATTTTATTTATTTTTAGAAACACCTAATTTATCATAGATATAAGTTAGGAACATATTTCTAGTGGATTACTAAGATTATTCTCACACCCTACATGGGCCTTTCAGGATTATTATAGGCTTCATGCTCTTGTGATCAAGTAAGGGTCTCAGCTCAGAATCTTGACCTTAGGGATCATTTTAGACCTTTTGCATGGTATGAATGGCAAGGATCTTTGGTTCCTGCATTAGCTAGAGTTATCTTTTTGTGCATTTATTTTTTATAATCATACTTATATATGTGTACATAGTGAGTTCATCCATAGAAGACCCTTTTTATTTTTGTCTTGTATGAACTGAATTGTATGCATGCTTAGCTACAAATGATGTTTACTTTTATTCTACAAATGTGTGTTTGGATAATTTATTTATTCTTTCCACTACTGTCTATTTATGATTTTACTATTCCATGTTACTATGATTCTACTATATACAGGTTACTAGTCCAGTTTTTATGGTCTTTATTTTCCGCTTCTTATATGTGTGTGTGTGTGTTAACTATTATAATTTTATCACTAGAGGTTATGGTTTCCACACTAACACCTATTTAAACTCTTTATGCTAGTCATAAGCCTTTGACATATAGGGAGGTTCTTCAAAGGCCTAGTGGAACACTGACCCTGATCACTGTTTGGGTGGAAAAACGGGTTGGGGTGCTACAAATGGTATCTAAGAAGTTCATAGATGGAAATTAGTAGAAATTTTCATCTAGATACTAATGATATAAAATTATTTCCATTTTCTATTTGGTATTAATTTTTGAGTTATGGTGGACCGAAGATTAGGATGTTGTTAGAACTGGGTTAAGAGATCATGTTTGGGTGCATGAAGCCCCATGTATGGGGGACAAACCAAGTTTTTAGGGGTGGAAAATTGATATTTCATTTTTCTCTTTTACAGTTGATATGATTTACACCTTTATTGGTGTACTTTGATGTGATTATTATCTATTATGATATGTGACCCTTGTCCTAGTATGGAAAGGGAGGATTTTGGACCTGTAGCCTAGTATGGAAAGGGAGGTTTTTCTATGATTTCTTTATAGGAACATGTGATGATTTATATATGTGTGTCTATGATAAATTTCTCCTGATCATCATTGGGAACCTAGATTTCACTAAGAGGGGTTGGGTGTAATTATACTCAGCCAACCCAGACATGTGGTTCCAATGAGATCTATATGTGATGTGATATGATATGTGATATATGTATATATAGGATTGGCTCTAATATGAGTAGATAGAGATGATTATTGGGTGGGTTGTTTAAAATGTCTAAAAAGGAAAATAAATAGTTTTTTCCTACATATCCTTATTTGGTGGAATCTTACTCAACTGCCTCAAATTGATTTGTGACATCTAACTATGATGTGGATAGGTGAGGGGCCATGAGGCTGGACTTTTATGTCATACATGGATCATATATGGGAGGGTAAGTGTCTAAGAGCCCAGATGTAATGTGACATGGTTGCGATGGATGAGTGTAAGGTTGGTGTGACTGTGTTTCTTGTTACAACTTTCCTTATCTGTATTATATATATTATTATGGTTGTATGGCCAATTTATTGGTATTCAGTGAGATTCCATCTAGACGGTATCCAGTGGAGCCTCAGGAGGGAGATGATTTGGTACCATAGGAGAATGCACAGTTTGAGGCCCCTGAGGGTCGGGATGAGTCCCTGAAGGGTCAGGCAGATCATGAGACGTAGGTATAGGCTCCAATACAGGTGGGGTAGCCACCGAATTTGAAATATTTTGGGTTGTGTCTTGATGAGTAGCTCATGAAGATCTTGTTTCATGCCATCCAGGGGATTAAAATAGGAGCTCAAGGAGCAGATCCTTTGATGGTATACCTGACTCGAGAGTTCTGGTTACAGAACCCACCACTATTTCAGGATGAGGGTGGACTGTAGATGGAAGAAAACTAGATATAGTTAGTACAGACCATCTTTGAGTAGCTTGAGACACCCATAGGCTAGGGGGTGAATCCGGTGACGTACATGCTCAAAGGAACAGAAAATCATTGGTGGGACATGCAGGTTTAGGTAGGCATACATGAGGGACTATCTTGGAAGGAATTTGAGGCCAAGTTCTTTGATCAATTATTTCTGAAGATACTAAGGACAGAGAGATATCAGGATTTCTTGAGCCTACTACAGGGAGACATGTCCTTCATGGAATATGCAGCTACCTTCATATATTTGTCACTTATCTCACCCTATATAGTGGGTGACAACACCTCAAGGGTGAGGAGTTTCAAGGATGATTTAAAAAATTCCATTTGGGCAATGGTAAACATCATCAGGTTGGGATCATTCTCAGAGGTTGTAAATCAGGTGCTGATAGCCAAGGGAAATCTGATGGGTCAATCATATTCGATCCGAGTGATAGATTTAGGTTATTTCAGTGGTGATACTTTAGATAGAAGGAAAAAAATTGAGAGGAGTCTCAACAGGGTGTTCAGTTTACAGACTCAAGCAGACCACCAAGTAGTGGGTCTTCGGTAGTGTGCTTCTAGTGTGGGCTGCTGGGTCATGTGTTGACACAGTGTAATCATCCATCGAAGGAGTTTCGAGCATGTGGATAGGTTGAGAATCTCAATTGGTTCTACATGAATCCTTATCAGATAGATGAGAGTCAGGGAAGGGGAAAACTTAGTCGTATGATGTTGGTCTAGGAGCAGTACTAGGAGATGATCACTAAGATTCAACTGTGTGTGGAGTTCATGGTAGAGATAGTGGGAACCAATAGTGGGGTTAGTGGTCAGTGGCTGGTGTAACACCATAGGGAGTCCAGACCTAGGTAGTTGGGCTTCAGGGCAAGTGTATTCCATTGATCTGTTAGGGTTAGATTAGGCAGGTGAGCTGGTGACAGTTAGAGGTATGTTGTGGGCATTATCAGGGTGTTTTCCTTTTGGCATGAATCCTTTTATAGGCATGTCCAATTTTGGATGCATGAGGTGCACATAATTTATTTTAAGACTAACCATATGTTTTTTAGTAGGTTGTAAATGGCTCATATGTGTTATATATATATATATACATGAGGTGCATGGCATCAAGATTATTTATGGGCATCGATGCGATGTGAGGTTACTTGTGGTGCAATGGCATCTGGGCATCGACGTGATGCATGTTTATTTGAGGTGTGTTGGAATCTGGGAATTAGTGTGATGTGGGATCTATGTGTAGTTCAAGGCACCAGGACTTTTTATGGGAATCTTTTGAGATGTGAGACCTCATAGGTTCCATGTTTGACATGGGCATGAGGTGGGTGTCTATTGAGATGTGGTACTTAATGGGTGTCAGATGTGACATAGGTATGACATGAGAACCTGGTGAGGTGTAGTATTGGAGATGCATCATGGGAGGAATTTGAGTCTGGGGATGGTCAGTGGACCATCGGTTTATTTTGAATTTTGTGTTGGGAAGCAACCGGGGTAGGTAACTCCTAAGGTGGAGAGTGCCTTGAGAGAGTTGACTAATGATTTTGTAACCAGGGTAGATCTGGGTGTTTTGAACAATATGGGTATGTTCAGTACTACATATGGCTATGGATTGATGGTTTTGGGATAAGAAATGTTAAGGTGGGGATATTGTAACATCTTAGGTTTTTGGAGCGGGTCAAATTCCTCAACCTGTTTGAATTTTCAGATTTTGGTGGTCAGACTAACTTCTTTCTCAGTTGTCAGAACTTAATTCTGAGAGTTTACTTTCCCCAAAGCCCTATTTTTAAATTATTTTAGATTTTTTCAAGTTTCTTGGGGTTTTGAGTGGGTTTTGAGTGCGTTGGAGGCTGAAAACCCCAAGTTTTCAGGGTGTAGAGACAGAGGCCCACAGTTTGGGAAAACCATGCAGCCTTTGAAGAGAAACCGTGTGACCATCCTTCCTCACTGTGTATGGTTTGACAAACCATGAAGTATGGGGAACAAAACCATGTGTGGAACTCTTTATTTTTTAATAGAGTCTCATGTACAATTGACACATAGTTTGGAAAACTATGTGGCCCAACTATGCGAGGTATGGTGCCCAGGCAGTGGGTACCACATGGTTTGCACACGGTTTTCCAAACTGTGTGGTAACCATGTGGCCTCTTTAAATGGGATAAGTTACCATTTTAACTATTTTAATTATTATGGATCACCCTCTTTTATTCCTATCACTTGGGGTTCTCCTCCAAGAGGTTGTGGTAACTCCCTTCTCCTCTTTTAGGATTTGTTCTCATTTCTTCATATGAGCTCTAATCTTCTCGCCATTGAGTGTGTTGGAACCGCATTGTCAAGGCCTTCAATCATATTGTCTCCTTTATCCTTTACTCTCTCTATATGGTTCACTAAATCCATGTGATTCAGTTTACTCTACTTTCAGGGTGTTCTTCTAAAACATTGATTTATTCCAAATCGAATCATGTTAGAGGATGATATCAGATGTGAGATCATCTACCAACACAAGTTAAATAGTGCCTATCTTTATCTTTGATTTCACTTGTGTTTTGGGGGTGTGTTCTTGAGAGTGTCGTTGGGTAGTCTGAGTGAGATCCTTTTTAATTAATGATTTTCTTTGAAATTAATTAATTGACCATTGGACATTCTTATGAGTATGATCCTCTATGTATACAAATGGTTTAAGAATGGTGAGAGGTTTTAGACCTTGGTAAGATTAGGATAGGGTGTTTATTTATTTAAATTAAATTTTTTATGATGATTGATTGGTTTTGAGGTAATAAGATGGGATTTTCCTGAGGATTGAGATGGTGTTAACCATTTGGATTGAGATGACATTAGTTTCCAGGTTAGGCTTGGCCTAGATACATTGGTCGATGTTGATCACTAGTTATACAACATGGTCATCGGATTGAGGTGACAAGGTTTTCAGTCTATGGGTATGGCCTTTGTGATGTCACATAATGTTGACCATCATATTGAGTGACATAGTCATGGTGGAACGAGTTTCCAGGATGATGTGGATTAGGTGCTATGTTGGTGATTTCCACTCATTGTGATTGTAAGACACACTGTTGGAGTCGTGTGCACACATATATGACTCAGATGATGAGGTGGTGTTGACCACTCGTGTGGGTAGAGGCCTCTATTATATGCGGCTTAGGATGGTGTTGACCATCAGAATAGTTGGAGGTTTTTTTCTATAGAAATCCATGGGTATGGTGAGGATCCATCGATTGACAGTTTTAAGACCATCAGTTTGGGGTTGAGGGTCTTTTTACATTGAGGTCTTTGGGCTGGGATTATTTGGTAGGATGGATATCTCCATTCCTTGAGACATCGGTTGTTGAGACAATGGTGTTATTATTTGGAGGACAGATATCATTGTGAATCAAATGTTGGGCTTTGAACTGTCGGGGACTCTTCTGAGCTGAGGGCAGTGGGGCCAGGTACTTATTTGGGTGTACCTTCATAACTTCAATTACTTGATTGATGGCATGAGGTGTTGGGTTATGAAATGAAGGTGGAACTTGAGGGTTCACCTGATATGTACTTTCATCAGGGGATGCCTTGGCTTTATTCTAAGGTTCCTCTATACTACTATTATACCAATGATGGCCAAAGAAGTTAATTTATTCCTTATGTATATTGAGCACAAGGGGAGTGGGTTAATTATGTGATGTGCATGTGTTGTTTTATTTATTTTTATAAACACCCACTTTAGCACATATGTAAGTTAGGAACACATTGGTGGTGGAATACTGAGATTATTCTCACACCCTACACATTCCCTTCAAGATGTGTGTATACTTCATGCTCTTGCGTTCAGGTAAGGGACTGAGCTTAGGAGATGGAACTTTGGGGTCATGTTGAACACTTTTCATGGGATGGATGAAAATGAACTTTGGTTCCTACGTCATCTGGAGTTTTCTTTTTTGTTTCTTTCTTTTGAATCAGCATTCTTATATATGTGTAAGTACTGAGGTCGACCAAAAGAAACCATTTTATTATTTTCTTGTATGACCTAACTTGTATTCATGCTTAGCTACAAATTATGTTTAGTTTTATTCTAAAAATGGTATGTTTGGATTATTTATTTATTCTTTCTACTACTATTTGTTTATGATTTTGTTATTTCATGTTATTGTGATTCCACTATATGTGGGTTATTGGTCCAATTTTTATGGTATTTATTTTCTGCTACTTATATATGTATGTGTGTGTGTATTGACCATTATATTTTTATTACCATATGGTATATTCTCCCCACTATCACTTATTTATACCCTCATTGTTAATAAACAACCTTTGGATTATGGGGAGGCGCACTTGAGGCCCACTGGCACACTGACCCTGAGCACTATTCGAGTGGAAAAACGGGTTGGGGAATTACAGGTTCCCTCAGGCTTTACATGGATTATCGATGGTTGAACCAGCTTATAGTTAAGAACTGGTATCCACTACCTCAATTATACAACCTATTTGATCATCTCTGAGGAGAGAGGGTGATTTCAAATATTGATTTGAGTCCAAACTATCATAAGGTACATGTATGATCTTCATACATGCCTCTTATAGATTTATGAAGTAGGTATGATCTTTAATAGTACCTGGTAATGTCGTTCAAGCTCATTAACGCTCCAACTATTTTCATGGCTCTAATGAATCAAGTTTTCCATTCATACATGGATTCATTTTTTGGTAGTATTTGTGGATGAAATCTTAGTATATTCTCATTCTCGACACGACCATTTCAATCATCTTGAGATTGTGCTGAATACATTGAGAGAGCACCAGCTTTATACTAAGCTTAGTAAATTCCACTTTTGGATTGAAAAATTCCACTTATTGGGTTATATTATCTCAGAGTCAGGAGTATTAGTAGACCCAAAGAGAGTGAGAGATGTAGTTTCCCAGGAACAACCCAAGAATGTATTTGATATACAGAGTTTCTCGGGGATAGACAAGTATTAAATATGCTTTATCAAGGATTTATCATGCCTATCATCCTATCTTATGAGCTTGACTAAGAAGGGTGTGAAATTATTATGGTCAGAATCTTGTGAAGCATCCTTTTAGTAGTTGAAGGGAAGATTTACTTCAACACTGATCTTGATTCTATCAGAACCAGGTAGGTTCTATATTGTTTATTGTGATGCATATGGTATTGATATGGGATCAGTTATAATGTAGGATGAGCGAGTTGTATTATACAAGTCTCATTATTTGAGGTCTCATTAGTAGAACTACCCAATGCAACACCTCGAGCTAGATTTTGTTGTTCATGATCTACACTATTGGAGACACTATTTACTTAGAGGTCATTTTTTTGTATTCACATATCACAAAAGTATCGAGTATATTTTCACCTAGCATGATCTAAACCTCAAGTAGTGGGGATGGGTTAAGTACCTTCAATCCTTCTATTTTAAGCTTGCCTACACGCCTGACAAAGGCAATGCTCTAGCCGATGCTCTGAGCTGGAAGTAAATACAAAAGAAATTCAGGAGGCCAGTGGTGAATCGAATCTCATGGCCTTATTTTTAGAGATGCGTGTTGAGGTTCAGGAGGATCATGGGAAGATTGTCCCCTCATATTTAACAGTGACCTATACCCTTCTGGAATGGTTAATAATGAGGCAACATTCAGATACTGAGAGCTTAGTCCTGATGGAAATTATCACAGATGAATATACATCTTCTGGTTGGACTGTGGATGGGGATGAGTCTTTACTCTTTCATGGGAATGTTTGGGTCCCAAAAAACATCAGAGAGGAGTTAATATGGGAATTTTATGCCTCAATTTTGGCAGTACATCCTAGTGACACCAAGTAGTATTGAGACTTAAGTCTCTAGTATTAGTGTCCTGGTATGAAATGGGAGATAGCTAGATTTATCACTTACTATTCCACCTTTCAGCAGGTGAAGGTGGAACATCAGTGATCGATAGGACTTTTACCGCCATTGTCTATTCCCAATTAGAAATGGGATGATGTTACTATGGACTTCATGAATGGTTTAACTAGATCACCTCATGACAACGATATAGTTCGGGTAGTTCTTAATCATTTGACGAAGGCTGAAATTTTCTTACCTATTCAAGAGACCTTCTTGGTAGATGATCTAGAGAGACTACATGTCAAGGAGGTCATATATCTTCATGGAGAACCATGATCTATCATATCTAACAGGGATTCTCTCTTCATGTCTTGGTTTTGGAAGGGGTTGTATAAGGCCTTGGGTGCACAAGTTCTTCTAAGCATAACCTATCACCCTCAGACTGACAGATAGATAGAGTGAATGATTCAGGTGTTAGAGGACATGCTTTGTGCATGTGTCCTTGACTTTGGGGGTTCTTAGGAGAAACACATACCCCTAGTTGAGTTTTCTTACAATAAAATTTTTCAGAATACCATTGAGGTGAATCCTTATAAGGATTTATATAGTAGGTCTTTCCAATCACCTCTGTGATGGCTAGAGGCAAGGGAGGTACCTTTTCTTGAACCACTTCTTTTTCAAGAGATTATAGAGTAGGTCCAGTTATTCCGGAAGTGCGTGCTAACACCTTAATCCAAACAATGGACTTATGTCAACTGATGTCGATGGCCTCTTGAGTTAAAGGTTAGGGATTAGGTTTTCTTGCATGTTTCACCTTGGTTGGGACATAGACGTATTTTAAGGTAGGGTAAAAATTTTCCTAGTTTCATTAGACCCTTTAAAGTTTTAAAATGAATCAGACTAGTGGCTTACCAAATAACACTTCCTTAGAGATATCGGTCTATGCATGATGTCTTTCATATATCTCATAACCATTAATATTACCCAGACTCAATGCATTTTTTCAACCTGGTGAGGTTGATTTAGAGATAGATGCTCTTTTTGAAGAGTAACCAGTGCGTATCATGGATCGTAGCATGAAGACACTCTAAGTCAAGGTAGTTACTTTAGTACGGGTACTATGGCAGCATGACCAAGTGGAGGACAAGACCTAGGAGTGGGAGGATAATATACAATCTCAGTTATTGGAGATTTTCTCATATGATCCCTCTTTACCCTCAAAAGGAAAACTTAGGGATGAGTTACTTTAAGGAGGGGAGGTTGTAACGACCCAAAATTTCTAAAAGGTATGGATCATTTTTTTCATCTTTAATTCCTAAGTGTGGCACTTGTAATGTTACCTAATGGATTCATAGTGGTCAGAAGGGTGTATAGGGATTTTTCGAAGCCTATAACCCTAGATTTTGGAGAAATGGATTGGGTTACACGGTTAGAAGAAACCACGTATCCCAGCCCGCATGGTTTCCCCTAGCAGTGCGGGGTGTTTTAGAGGGGAGTAGGGAGACGCATAGTTTCTACAACTGTGCGATCTGGGGAACACACCCATGTGAAAATTTTAGACATCTTGATAGTGGGTTTCTTGTGGATTGCGTATAATTAGGAAAACTATGCACCTATCCCATTCAAGGTCCCTCCTTAGGCAGTGCTTGGCACATAGTTGGCCCACATCTTGGCCAACCCTACAGCCAATCCACATGACCTTTTCTATAAGGTTGAATTTACCAATTTTACATTAATTAACTTAATTTTTTTTATTTCTTCCTCCTATCATTTCTAGTGGCTGGAGTCTCCTCCCATATACCGTGAGCTCTCCCTCTTCCTAATCTAGGGATCAAGGTATCTCCCTCATCCGTACTCAAAAAAGATTTTTGTCAGAAGCGTTGGATAGCTAGAGGTAAGATATAAAATCCTCTTAATTCTATTCTAAGTTTATCTTCTTGTCTATTATGCTATTTTGGTGTGATCTTATATTCCCTATTTTTAGGTAATTGGATCGTTCTTAATTTTTATTCCAATATACTTCAAATATGAAGTTGATATTAGAGGAGGAGGAGTCTACGACCCTAAGGTAGGTGTTCTAATTATTTTACCTAAAATTTGTGATCTCATAGCCTCATAATTGTTCCACACATTTTCCATTGATGTTTGTTTCACTTAAATGTGTTTATTCCTTCTAAATAAATATAAACATATCATTATTCTCCTATGGACCCTTGCTATGTGATTAAAGGTAGTTAACCTTGTTCAATTCCACCCCTTAGGGTGTGCTAAATTAATCTCTCCATCTCTTATGTAATTTTTTAAAATACCAAACACCACCTAAGTGTTCATCTTGGCATGGAAAATGGAATATCTCTCTTTTATATAATTTTTCAATGGACTGGAACACCTTCTAAGAGTTCATCTTGACCCTTTATTGAATTTCCTTTCCCTTTAAATTAAATTAATTGTTTTAAATGAATCGAAATGGGTGGAAAGTCTATGCCTCATGTTTTATGATTATAAACTTGACTTATATAAACCATGAAACCCATTGATATACTAGAATTGATGATTATAATGATTGATAGGTGATTCCTCGTGTTATTATTATTATTATGAGTACACCATTTCTATTGGAAGGTAAATGATGGTTAAGGGACTTTTTGATCATGACATTTCACTCTCCCTTACATCAGGTGTTGACCATGATGACTCTTATTGTTATACTTTTATCTGGCTGATGGTTATGACGTTCCACATTCCTCTGTATTAGGTGTTAGGCATGAAGAATCACCCCACCTATCTTGAGTGATGAGCATGACATCTCACATTAATCATTTGATTTAGTGAATATACCCTTTTCTAGAGCCTATATCTTTTTAAACTAGTTATGGGTGCTTGAGTTACTCCCTAGGTCCATCTAGCACCTAGTGTCCATGTATATTCCTACTTATTCCCTCACATACTTAGTACATATAAATGTATATAGTATATAACTATACTATATATATATTATTAATATATATGTATATGGTTACTGATCATACTTTTACACCGACCTATGCTGAAGAAGGTAGAGTTATCCAAGTGTCCTATAGGAACCTGAGCCAACTGGTATTTATTTATTCAGCTTTATTTGTTATTTATTATACCTTAACATTGTTGTTTCAATGTACACATGATGGATTATTCATAGACACAGTTGGCGGTAGCCTACTGATTTTACATCACACCCTTCTCAGGCTGCCTTTAGTACTTGAGTAGAGTACATATATGTAGGTATGGATAAGGGAAAGCATTATGCTACCATTGCTTGATCTAATTTACTTATAACATGGAGCATGGGATCAGAGGATTGATCATATTCCCATGATGCTAATGGAGTATTATTTTTTTATTTTTTTATTTTTTATAGCATGATGTATATGCATGTCCCCTATTTCCCCTTATTGTATATCATCATTCCATGACATCATTGTATATGACTCAACCTTTGGGGTTTTGATTATTATTATAGTTTCATAGTTGTTTATGCTCCAACTGTAGTTCATTATTATATTTGTTTCTGTCGTTCCATTTGTTATATCATTCTTCCACTATTGTATATTTATTTATCTTATCTGTTGTGTCACTCTAATATAAGGGTATAGTCTCCTCACTATACCACCTTTGACCTTCACTCCTAGTTGGTAGCCTCTAGCATACGGGGATTCACGCTTGAGGCCATGTGACCCACCAGATTAGGGACCCGGTTAAGTGGATCTCAGGTGAGGATGTTGCACCAGTATACCATCAACCTATTGTCCAATGTTTCAAATAAAAGGAACAAGGACACTATATGAACCACTACCCTAATCCAAGGGTTGTTAGATACAATCAACACTAACAACCTCCAAGGTAGAAAGGGTGAGTATATACCATCACAAATACTGTGGTGGATCCCGACAATGAAGTGGTGACAGGTACACTAGTTATTCATTCAAGAACAGTGAATATACCTTTTGATTTTGGTTTTATGAATTTATTCGTATCACGCAAGTTTAGTAGAACTATTCAAACACCACCACAAAACATGGAAGTATATCTATCATTGAAAACATAAAATGGGGAAATTATTGTATCCCAAGTATATAAATCCTCCCATATCAAAGTTTTTGGGATGAAATTCCTAGAGAACCTTATGATACTCCCTTTAGCAGAATTTGATAAAATTCTAGGTATGGATTGGATTTCCTTATATAGAGCCAACATAAATTGTCACGAGAAGGAAATCACTCTCTGTATTATGAATCATCCTTTGATTATATACAAGTGCAAGGAGTATTATGAATCTTCATTAACACCAACATCTCAAGAATGGATGTTATTTCCCAATGATCAAGTGTATCTAGCTAAAATGATTGAGTCTAAGTAAAATGTCATCCTTGAAGACATTCCCATTGTGAGAGAATATGCTAGTGTGTTTCCATGAGAATTTTCTGGTCTTCCTCATAACCAATAGGTTGAATTTCCAATCAAGCTTTCCATTATACAAGACTCAATATATAATGGATATTGTGTAACTAGATGATCTAAAGAAACAACTAAATAAGAATCTAGATAAAGGGTTCATATACTTAAGTGTTTCACCATGGGGTGCACCAGTCCTCTTCATCAAGAAGAAGGATGGGTCAATGTGCCTTTGCATTGATAATCATGAGTTAAATAAGATCATGATCAAGAACAAGTATCATCTTCCATGGATTGATGACTAATTCAATTAGCTATGTGGATCCAAATACTTCTTCAAGGTGGATCTTCAGTCGGGGTATTATCAAGTAAGGGTGAAGAAGTGGGATTTACTCAAGACTACTTTTCGTACAAGGTACAGGAACTATGAGTTCATATTAATTCAATTTGGACTCACTAATGCTCTAGAAATATTTATAGAATTTATGAATAGAGTCTTTAGAGGTTGCCTTGAAAAAATTGTGATAGTATTTATAGATTATATTCTAATATAATCTAAAAGAAAAGAGGATCATGAGAAGAATTTGAACACTATGATAAAGACCTTACGAAAGGATAGGATTTATGAAAAGTATATAAATTGTGAGTTTCAGTTAAAGGAAGTATCATTATTGGGTAATATTATCACAAGTAATGGGATATCTATGGAACCTTCAAAGATAGAGGCAATTAAAGGATGTTTAAGGCCAAAACATTTGATAGAAATCCATTTCTTCCTTGGATTAGATGGGTACTATCATTAATTTGTGAGAAACTTCTCATGATTGTCAAACCATCTAACCAATATAAATCAAAATGGAGTCAAGTTTTTTTGTAATAATGAATTTGAAGAGAGATTCACGGAGTTGAAAAATAGGATTATTACTACACATGTACTTACACAACCCACAAGTGGTGAACTTTTTTAGTATACAGATATGCTTCGAAGAAATTATTGGTTTGTGTACTAATGAAGAATGATAAAGTAATAGACTATACCTCAAGGAAATTGAAATTTCATGAATAGAACTACCCAATGCATGGTCCGGAATTGGTTGTAGTGATCATCACATTGAAAATCTGGTGGCATTATCTCTTCAGGGAGAAGTGTGAAATATATACGGATCATAAGAGCCTCAAGTATATATTCACATAGAAAGATTTGAAAATAAACTAGTGAATATGGATAAATATGATTAAGTACTATTAATGCTCAATCCACTATTATCCTAGGAAATAAAATAAAGTGGTAGAAGATACTCTAAGTAGAAATGATCCATCAATTTTATCATTGTTGAGAACTGATAAGGATCTGATCATCTTATAATTGAAAAGGATGGACATGAGAATCATAAAGGAAGGAACATCATCAATCCTTTCACAAATTATTTTTCAACCATCCCTTATAGATAAGATAAAGGATGCTCAAAGATATGATATATGAATTCAAAATAAGGTGGAATCTATAAGAAAATGGAAATCCTCATATTTCAAAATTAATGAAAAAGAGGTTGTAAGATTTGGGTCAAGACTATGTGTGCCATCAAATCTTGAGTTAAAGAAGGAGTTGTTGCATAATGCACATACCCAAACCTTCTCCATCCATCCAAGGATAAAAAAGATGTATTGATATCTCTAAGATCACTATTGGTGGGACAATATAAATAAAGAGATCACGAAATATAAATCAAGGTGTATTTTATGTTAGTAAGTGAAGTATGAAAGGAAAAAAAATTACAAGGGGATGTTGTAATCATTACCAATACCTACATGGAAATGGGAAAAAATAACCATGGACTTTGTCACTAGTCTTATGAAGATATCAAGAGGAAATAATTATATATGGGTTATGGTGGATCGTCTTAAAAAGTCTTCTCACTTTATTTCAATTCGAGAGGACTTATCACTTAATATAATTGTAAGGATATACATTAGAGAAGTGTTGAGGCTTCATGGAACACCACTATTTATTATATCTAATTAAGATCCAAGATTTACGTCCAAGTTCTAGAAGAGTCTCCAGCATGATCTAAACACTAAGTTGAACTTCATCATGGCTTATCACCCTCAAACTGATGGCCAATCTGAGTAGACTATCCAAACACTTAAGGACATGTTGAGATCATTCTCAATGGAATTCAAAGAAGGATGGGATCAACATCTTCCTCTGGTCAAGTTCTAATACAATAATAGTTTCCAATAAATAATTTAAATGGATCCCTATTAATCCCTTTATGGTAAGAGATGTATAACACCTGCATTCTTGGATGAAGTTGGTGAATGAAAACTGTTGGGTCCTAAAATGTTTGAGGAAATAATGGAAAAGGTGAAGACCATTAAGTAGTACATCAGGGATGCTTAGAGTCAACAAAATATCTATGTTGACAATCATTGATGATACCTAGAGTTTAAGTTTAAAGATAAGGTATTACTCCGTATATATTCATGGAATAAAGTCATGATATTTGGGAATAATGGAAATCTTAGTCCAAGATACATCTTTCCCTTTGAGATCTTTGATCGCATTGGAGCGTTGGCCTATCAACTAGAACTCTCACATAACCTATCTCAAGTACCTGATGTGTTCCATGTATTCCTCTTGAGGAAGTAAATATCATACCCCTTGCATGTGATGAATCCATAGGTGGTACCATTGGATAATGATCTTTCATATGATGATAATCCAATGAAGATTTTATATCATAAAGAAAAAGTTCTATGAAATAATACAATGCACCTGGTCAAAGTACTATGTAGAAACCACAAGTTTAAATAAGAGACATGGGAACCAGAGGAGGTGATGAAACAAAATTACCCTCATCTATTTTAGTGTGTGAAATGAAAATTTCAAGGTTGAAATTTATGAAAGGTGGAAGATTGTAATGACCTGAAATTTTATAAATAAAATTCCATTTGTGATTGAATTAAAATTCCCTATTATGTATTATGGTTATAGAAAACACATGCACTTATTTGGTTTTATTATATCACATCATATTTAAAATTCCATTAAGTATCATGATTTTTGATAATATAGCTCTTTAATAGTGATCGTATGATTAGTATAAATATAGGGTTATGATAAATCCAACTGACATTGACAAAGTAATGGCCTCTACCAATAAGATTATACCCTATGAAGCTCATTTATCAAAGATTAGGAGGGACATAGCATCACTGGTATTTTCCCTGGAATAATCCCAATATATGATCTAATAAATAAAGTAGGATTGAAACTGTTTATGGGATAAGTTCAAGCTTGTCATGATCACATCCCAAACCATGTACGCCAAATCACCCCATGAAAATCTCATCATCATGCGCCTTACCATCAGGGGCGTTTTATGGTGTAATAAAGTTCTATGTATCAATACCCTAATAATATGAATATTTATATTGTATTTTAAATAGGATAACGGTTATACTTACTTATTATTATTGTTACTTTATAAATGATTTTGATTTTAATATGATAAAATGAAAATTTTATTTTTGGGTAATATACAATTTCAATTAAGACATTTATTTTAATGAATTGATGAATTTTTGAAATAAATAATATTTTAATAATATATTATTATTAAATAATTATTATTAAATATAAATTATAATATAATTTTTATGATTTCAATTGTAATTTTTTTAAGGACTCAAAAAGTGTTATTGTAAAAAAACCTGGCATTTCACAATAAATGTTGATTCTATTTAAAAAGTGACAATTAAAATATTTAGAAAATTATTTTGAATAAATAAATATTATTTTTGGAATAATCATGTCAAAATTATCCAATGGTGAATTTTTCATAATTTTCTAAGATAGTCAATTTTTCAGGTAAAAATTAAATACAGTATGTATTATAAATCATAATGACCCAAAACTGATGTAATAAATTATATAAAATGTATACATGAACAAATATATGTTCCCCCTTTAAAATAATTTGTTTTTGAGCTTATTTTATTAATTTTATAAAGCCTTTATGAATCCTCAAAAACCTATATTATATTTTAAGGTTTTAAAATCATTTCTTTAAGAACATGACTCACTTTCAAATCACCAAAGGTAATATTTTAATAATTTTGGCCCTTTGCCTTAAAAAATAATGAAAACACTCCCCTTTGGTAGAAATTGTGAGAAAAAACCATGGTAAGGTTTGTGGTTCTGATTACTTTATTATATAGAGTCTAAAACCTAAGTTTTGAAAATAATAAAGAACCCCCCTCTCTTTTCCTATATAAACTCACCCAATATCTCATTAATCTTCAATAAAAAAACTTGGATCACATAATTACTCTTCCCACACCTCTCTATAGTCCTCCCAAGTTTACCCCAATCTTTCAAGAAGCTTCTCCCAGTCTTTTGGAATCACCCTCTCAAAGTAAGGGATCCTCTCCTTCTTCTCTTTATTCTAGCATCTTCTTCATTTTATGCCCTCTTATTTCCAACTCCTAATATTTGGATATATTTTTCCACATCCCTATTACTTCCCATTTGATGTAAAAAAGATTATAGACTTCTTTCTCCCTCATTAAACCATTTTATGAACCATTATGTACTTCTATTATGCGGATGAAATTTCACTGTGATTTTTTCATACCAAACCTTCTTGTTGTTAATACCATCACTATTTCCACTCGAGGGTATTCACCTAAAAATACCTATAATTTTTTATGGGTAATCCCATGTATTATTTTACACTCCTTGATCATGGAATTAAATGTGATAAAAAATGCTCTTATGTCATATGATTTGTGTGGCACACTTATGCATGTACACGATATAACTATGATGGGTGCGCCCAGATAGCACTCCAATGCATTGCATAATGTTTTAGTATCATGAGATGTCATGTATGGTGCATGAGAGATTATCCTAATCACATTATGTTATGATGTCTTAGTGGTTAACATTGACTTATGTTTATTATGACATGTTTAAATTTGTTTCCATATTCTCATGTCGTTGTTATGTTATCATGTTATATCATGCTTCATTGTTCATGTTTATGATTCTCACCCCTTTTATGTCTCATTGAAATGCATATTGTATAAAATATAATATATTATTCATGTTATGATTTATTTATTCCCTTACTGGGCTTTATAGCTCATCATTTTCTTATGTATGTCCTCGGGTTATCTCATGTAGTTTAAGAATGATAGAATAATATGAGCATGTTAAGGAAGTTTTCAATACTGACGATGTAGACCCTATCTTAAGTTGTTGTGTAATGTACCTAATTAATAGAGACATTAGACTTCTCAATCTTCTAGTTTGTATTATGTGTAATATTATATAACAAATCATGAATTCATGTGCAATAAATACAATTGTTATCATAAGACTAGTTCTCGTCCACAGACCCAGGTGAACCAGGGTACCTCTAGGAACACTTCAATTGCCCAGTCAACACCATAGTAGGAAAGAAAGATCTATCTTGTGGAAGCTGATTGACAGTTATATAGATCATAGTGGGCTATCTCAACCAAGCAACTAGGTCCCACTGTAGTACAAGTTACTATTCTTCTGAACTTGACTCTTATGCATGTCTTGTTTGATAATGGTACATCACATTATTTTCTTTCTTTTTTAATGTTTCAATAATTGGTAATACGTGTCACTATAACAAAATCGAATGATAGCAGCAGTTTTTTTATTTGTTAATAGTTTAAACCGCTGCCATATAGTTTCATGACAATTTCCAAAAAACACTGCTAAAGTTAGCGTCCGCATCCAACTCACATTAGTTTTGTCCATTTAGTAGCAGTTTCTAGGAACCACCGTGAAACATTTTTTTAGCATTCGTTTACCCTCCCAAAAAAATTATAAGGGGATAGCAGTGTTTTAAACCACAATTATCTCCTCGTCATTTTTTGGGAGGGGAAACCACCTCTAAACAATAATTTGGCTTATATAGTGGTAATTTAAACTGCTTCTATATATCTCTTTTCAAAACAAATACAGCTGAATAAACTAAAACCCCAGAACAACCAAAAAAGAAATAGATAATATAATATACAAATAGTAAACAAACTATTCCAGTATAATAAAAACATAATTAGAACATGTAAAGTTCAATTTATAAAAAACCATAATACAACAAATCCTTAATATAACAAGGATAATAACCAGCAATTAATTAATGTGAATAATGTTATTTGATGTTCCTATTGAGTTTAGTTTGATGGATAGGTTATATATTACCATTCATTTGACCCTCGTGCTACATAAATGATATAAAAAATGTGGGGTGTTTTCAAGTATGCCATGTACTAGTGAACTAAGTTATAAACCTTGGACCACTCTATGATAAATTATATAATGTTAAGGTAAGGAAAACAGGGTGGTATCCTTATGAATTTGTGGGAATTTGAAAGAGGTTGGGTGTGTGACTATAGGTACCCTATCTTGTGTATCATTTAGTGTTTCGCAACGGTGGTTGAGTTCTTTTGAATGGTGGGATGTGGGGGGTGTGGCGGGACATAGGGCCTCTGTTCCTATCATGACTCATTTTCCTCAACGTCCCTGGAGCGTTGTGGGTTCGTCTGCTTAAAATCTGCCTCATGGCAGTTGAGTTCCTTCGGAAGTTGAGGTATTTTTCTAACCTATGAGAACCCTTGGCCTTTTATATTTTTTCTTAGTATGTTTCATATTATCAATTTGAATAGTGAGTTATTAATCGTGTCTTAGGATTATCTATGATTGGATTTTATATGGGAGCTTTATGACATGAGTTGGGTGAGCATGCAAACCTCTGGAATGTGATTTTATAAAATGGTTATATGGATTGGGTTGGATGATGATGCCAACAATGTTGGGATCTATGGTGGAAATGTGGGTTGGGTGTTCATGTCAACCATGGTCATGTGAGATGTTATCAAACATATTATGTGTTTTAGTACTGGAATTCATTCCAAACATGGATATTAACATTGTAATGGGATGGATTATATGATGAGAGTAGGGAAAGCATTCCAACCATGGATGTGAGTTATATATCATGTCATATCAGTATGCACATTTATAGTGGATTTGAATGCATATGATGTGATTTTATTATAATAACATTTTTATTATTGTATAATGATTTTATTTAGATGTTATAGAAGAGATAAATCGGATCCAAGATGAAAGAGGATGTGAATATAAAAGAAAAATAAGGAAAGTGATTTATTAATTATAGAGAAATTCGAGTTCCCACTTCCAAACATTACTTATTTGGAGGACTTGTAGTTTCATCTTAAAATAAGGAAATTCCAAACACAAGATTTCATTTTTAGGGATGGAATATGGACAATTCACTTCTAAACAACTGAACACCAGGTATGTCTTTCAATAGTATAAGAAGGCCCCTTTTATAGATTAAAATGACTATAATTTATGAAAATATTCATTCCTTAATCTATAAGAATTATAATTTTATAGGGAAAGTGACACAAAAAGATACAAAGGATAAATAAAGTCCATGAATTCCTTCACAAAAACACTTATGTGACAAGGTTCCAATATATTTTAAATAGAATTTATCAAATTAAAATTTACATATTGATAACATCTTAAAGTGTACTTGAAAACCCCCAAAATACCTTCACATAAGCTCTAAGGGTCAGATAACAAATTTTCATAGTTGAGGGTGGTGATTCATCTAGTATAAATATTGAAACTACTTGGTTTTTATTGTATTTTTCATCTATAAAGATGAAGGTAATATGTAAGAACTCAATATTTATTGTGGAGTACATCTATGAAGTAGTTTGGATCTCCCAAGCATGTTGATGAGAATAGAATTTTATGTTCTCTCATGGTTTATCCATACTAAATAATAGTTGATATTATGGAAGAAGTTGCTACCATTAATAATACTACATGAAGAATAATCATTTGGAAAAGCAGGTTAAAGATGATGTAGATGTTTCATCTTGTAGCATGAAGATATTTAAGATACTCATTATGCAGAATTAATGTGGTAGATTATTACATTAACTGGGTTTTAGGGTACCATTACAATTAGAGAAGAGTTTTTTAGAGTGTATAGACTAGTGAAAATTTTATATCTATGAATAAATTAGTTTAAGGTCTGTTTCTGAGAGGAGAGTGAAGATGACAATATATATGTTGCATAGACAAGCAAAATACTAGTGGGAAGTCCATATGCAAGATGACCAACATGTTTAGTTATCTAGGTAATACTTGGTGAATTACCAAGTGGAAGTAAAAACTGAATAAAGCTCATAAATGGATAAAAGAGACTATAGATTTTGAAAATAACAATAAGAGGTGGAATTTCAAAGAGTACTAAAATAAATAAAAACTTGAATAGCCTAAGAATGATTAGTATAAGTTAAACTTCAGAATAAAACAAATAAAATGAACCAAGCATATAGATTTTCATACAATGTAAGGGAAATATAGATGTCCCTACCAGAAACCAAAACATAGTTTCTAAATCACTATATTAGTGTTAGTCTATCACAAGTTTAGTTACACATCATCACTAAATCCAAAGTGAACCATAATCACTACCTGATAACTTTGATTGATACCCTCTCTATCTCTATCTTTACTCCCTGCTACCTGCATGGTAGTTTTCTTGAAAATTAAACATTGTTTTATATTTAAATTTAAACTTAAAATAAATAAAAGTTTGTGTAATAAATGATTATGAAGTTGTTTGATTTACCTGCTCACTAACATCCATCAATGCAATATCACCGAGGACAGATCCATTTGTCATCTGATATAATTCAATCAATAATTTCTACAGAGCAACAAACTTTGCATATTGCATCTTTATATGAGCCCATGTTCCTGAATTGTGCTTTTCATTGCAACAAACTCCCTTTAAGCATCTTGAGGTAGGGAGTAACTACAAGCAAGAGTGGATGCTGCTATAATCCTCGATGGTCTTCCAAATACCTCAGATGGTAATGGTCCCAAACCTATCATGCACATGCAACCAGGATGCTCCTTCTAAAGGACTTGGACAACTGGATCATCCTGGGAGATCGATAAGGACTGTGTGGGATTGACATCCCATAATTATTTTATTTTTACCTATAAATAAAATATCAGTAATATTTGAAGCAATACATATTATCATAGTGAAAACCGATAATAAGTTATTACAATGAAAAAGGAATTCATACCCTCAACTTCTTTGGTGAGATCATTAACATAACTCCCATCAGATTTTGTATGAGCATCCAACTGAAGTTATGTTCGAGAGACTTGGTGCCCTAAATTCTTTGAATACATTAAATAAAGATAAATAAAAAATTTAATATATGAAACAGATAATGTTATCTTATAAATATTCAAACTAATGAAAATATTACCAGAGTCAGTTTGTTTCTGGAAAAACTTTTTGACCTGGCAGTGTGGTGGATGATTTTTTTATCTTGACTTGATGCATCTTTCCTTAAAAAATCCTGAAATAAATAATATATAATTTAATAATAATGTATACAATTTCATCTTCTTGTCATATTCATGTGTGTGTGTGTGTGTGAAATGAGATTAATATAGTAATATATATTTCAATACCACATGCTTCTCATGACGATGTCTATCATCAAACACCTTCCACCACTCTATAGGTGCCCCTTCAGGTACTTTATCATACCGCTATTGAGTGTTCAAGGATGTATAGTTGAATTCATTCCATAAACTCCATTTAAAATCTTTTCATTTCTTACCCAAATTTTTCAACATCCACTTTCATGCGATAAGATTAGCAATATCAAAGTGGAATAACATCTGTAAAAAGAGATCCATTATTAAAATATTAGAATTTAATAACAAAATGACATTAAATTACACCATAATATATTAAAATTACCTTTATCTGGGAATCAAAGAATTCATTTTTCAAGATCGAGGCACATGCCTCCAATCAATATACGTAATCAGAAGGGTAACCAGCTCCGCTGCCAGCTGGCCTAGAATCTAGAAAAATAATCCTACACCATCATCTGTGGGGACCTCATAACAGTCAAATGGAAAAACTATCTTCAATCTATTTAGATTCTAGACATTTGAACTATTCATATTTCTCTTCTTAGTAACATTATTTTCATCTATTATGAAAAGACGGTTAGTAGTATAAAAAAATTTCAATAACTTTATTCACATTAAAATCTGTACCTATAACTGTCACCCTCCAATATCCTCACAAAAATAGGAGTGATGACCTATTACCTTGTTGTTAAACCTACTGAATGGGGAGGCACTATCTCAGATACTAATAGGAAGGAGAAGGAGGTTGTTCCAAATGATGATGGAATGGAGGAGGGTGTTAGAGATGTTGAAGGGGGCAGACAGAGGGTGTCTCAGATGTTGTAGGGAGGGAGACTGGTGGATCATCATTTGTTAGTATGGTTGAGGGAACATCAAATGGGAGTCATCTGGGATCAATGAAATGATTATTTCTTGTCATTCATATCATTTAATCAAATAAAATTAACTTTAGAACATATATTTCAAAAATTCATGCAGAAAAAAATTAGAAATGATAACATATGCATAGTACTGACAAACAAAATATACATAGCTATAATAATGAATGACTGCACATATAACATAATTGGTTGGTAAATTAGTGGTTGACTACACATAAAATCATTTTTTCCTTCAATCATGTCGTTGTCTTCCTCCATCATTACTTCATCTACTTCATCCACTCTTACAAGACTAATATTTTCAATATCATGATGGAAAATATAAGTTCATTTTTTGTTGTTGATGGGATTCAATGTGAGATGTCAAATCTTCAACTTCATCACTCATATCATACACGTCTCTTTGTTTTATGTGAACAACTACACTCCACCCTTCATCCATGACATCTTCCACATAATATATCATTTTTTCTTGTGATGAGAAGACAAATGGATCATGTAATTCAGGGTCACTGACATCCATCAAGAGAGAGAAGTTCAGAGAAGTAATTTGCAATGAATCACTTTTAATACCATTAGTAATATTGAACCACTTAAAATTGAATAAAACAACTAAAAAAATTTCAGGGTAGTTTAATTTGATAATATCAGTCAACTTTCCATAGTATCCCAATTCAGAAACTATAAATATACCACTATTTTATGTTTTCAAACCCTCTTCCCGATCTATTTTATGAAATTTAAAGTCATTGACATTGTAACAATCGAATTTTCTAGCCTGTTTTAGAGGACCTCAATCCAAAAACTTCAAATCTTCTGAAAACTTATCCCAAGTATCAGTATTCATGATCTAAAAAAATAATATACATTATTAGATTTAAAAAATATGTGGCAACCTAATATCCATATTGATTTCAATATTTATGTACTTACACGACATACAAACCATTCTACAAGCTCTTTATTAATTGTTTTTGTTATATCTTTCTCATTTTGTGTTTATATTCTCATTTATCTCTTTGTATCCTGAGCTCTTCAATAAATGGATATGCAATTTCACTATTTAGGAGCACATATCTATGTTCATATAATAATTCCATTTATTTCAGTGTAACATTTGAGATCCTCCCAACTGATTGGATAATATTAGGAAAGATTTTTTATCTCCCATGTATTTGAGATTGATTCTATGTGTCTTCAACACGTCCAAATCGATTGAATCTTATTTTAATATTATCCAAGTATCTAGAACAAAAGGTAAGACATTCCTCTACTAAATAGCCTTCAGAAATAAACCCTTCAGGTTGAGATATTTTTTTCATGTATAATTTCAAATGACCAAGATATTTGTGAAATAAAATAAATAAAAAATAATTATATACTTAATGAAGTTCCAAGAATTGTTTACTTAAGATGAAAAACATATAAATAAAGTAACTCTCAATTGGATACATCCATCAATAATGTATGAGGCCTCATAATTTAGTTTCTTTGACCAAATGCACAGTTAAATGCATCATGATAGTAAAAAATGATGGAGGAAAGATCATCTTTATTACACAAAGTGTCAATACAAATCTCACCTGGAGAATTTCAAGCTCAGCTGGTTATAGAGTTTTCTCACATAGTTTTCTGAAGAATGTGAAAATTTTGAGTACAACTACAGTAACCTTTTCAAGTAATAATACATGCAATGCCAATCGTAGTAACTACTATAACAAAATATGTGAATCATGAATTTTCAATCCATGTAACCTATGATGCTTTAAGTTGACACACCTTGATATTTTACTTGAATACCCATCAGATACCTTCACATGTTTTAAAATTTGAAGGAATGTATCTTTATCCTTATTTTTCATTGTGAAAATTGTCGACGTATACTTTCCATTCTCATCTAACCAAAGATCATGATTTATGTTCATTGTTTGTAAGTCTTTCCAAGCATTGACATGGCCCTTTGATTTTCCATGCTCATTAGACAATGTGAAGATCAAATTATCACAAACATTTTTCTCAATATGCATAACATCAAGATTATTTCATGACAAATTAAATTCTCAATATGAAAGTTTGAAAAATATGCTTTTTTTCTTCCATTAGTGCATTCCAATTCCACTTGATGGTGCACTTAGAACTCACTTCCCTCTATCATTCAAATGATGTACCTTCCAAAATTTTGTTTCAACATTTCCAAGTTGTTTCGATATTTCAGAATCTGTCAACAACTTTGGAGGTGGTCTACGATTAATAGAACCATTGAATTTAGACTTGTTCAACTGATATCTATGATATACATCAAGAAATATTCAATGATACAAGAATAACCATTTTTTACTATAAGGTAGTTGTTCGGGCTCAAAATCAAAATTACAAACTGAACATTCCAAACTCATGCAAGTGTTCCAACTAGATAGGTTCTCAAGTCTAGTGAAGTCACTAATGGTACACATTAGAGCAGCGTGAATTTTGAACATTGTTCTAAAAGATGCATCATATGTCTCAACATTGTTGCTCCATAACTCCTGTAATTATTAAATTAGAGGCTGCAAGTATACATCGATATCATTTCCATACATTTTTTTTTCAGGAATAATCATCAAAATGATAAAAGACATTTATTGCATACACATACATGGAGGTAGATTTTAAGGGATCAAAACAACCGACCAAATGCTATAACTGGTGCTCAAAGTCCCAAATGAGTTGAATCCATCGACAGTCATTCCCAATCACACATTCCTATGATCGGATGAGAAAAATGGATGTAATGAATCAAATGTATTCCATGATTATAAATCTCTTGGATGTCTCATTAACTCATCATTGTTATTATCTATAGAATTTCACTTCAAGTGCTTGGTGATTTTCGATGACATGGATAATATTTTCAATCAAGTATTTAAAGGGAAGTAACGCAAAAACATTTGTAGGTGTGTTCTTTTTCTTCTTATTCATAGTAGTATGTTGATTCAAACTTCCAACATCACACATTGATTGTCGTCTAGAAGAATAAAGTTTTTTGCAATCCTATCTGCATGAATCTTCTCTCCAATAAAGCATACAATCATTGGGACAAGCATGCATTTTTTTATAATTTAGATCAATCTTGTTAACAACATTTTTCATATCGTAAAAATACTCAGGGATCTTAGCTTTAAAAAATTCATTATGAAACAATTCCAATATCATGGAAATCGCCTTATTTTTAATTATTCATAAGCATTTTATATAGTACAACTTCAGTAGAAAATAAAGTTTTGAATATTTCAAACACCCACCATACAGCTCTTGATTTTCATCCTCAACTAAATCATGAAACACACTTTTATGCTTAGTGGAGTTCACTCTTATGTTATTCTCCACAGAATCAAGAGGATATAATGATATGTTACAATCTTGATTTGGTTTCCCCATAGTCCCAAAAACATCACTTGTCAAGTTACTATTTATAACACCCTCAACTGGTTGTTCTAATATGTTTTGATGTTGATGTTGATGTTGTTGCCTTTCAATTCTGAAACCATCATTTATAATGTTTTTCATTTCATTTTCCATTGTCAATGAAGTTGGGAGCTCATTTTTTTATTAACATCAGTGCTCAAACTTTCTGTAACGCTTAATTCTCCATGATAAATCCAACATAAATATTGAGCAGGGAATTGCTTCAATATCAAATGTTCATAAACTTCATGTCCCTTCAACCATATTTTAAAATTACATTTAGGACAGGGACATCTTATAGTCTCATCAACAGATCGATTGGAAATTGAAAAATCTAAAAACTCCTCCAAACTCTTAGCATACAGAGCTGTGTTCCTCGGTAATATGATCTAACTTTTATCCATATATGTCACAATGTTCCTATACTTTATAAAAAAAATTAAAACACATAAGTATTACTAAGTAGGAAAAGAGATAAATGGAAGTGAAAAAAACACAACCCAAGTAGTTATAAGAAGAGTCATATAAGTACTAAAAAAGTCAAAGTAAAAAAAAGGAAATCAATCATGGATAGTATTATGTAAAATAGAAGCAAGAGAAAAATCATACAATCATTAAGAAAGAAACTTTTAAAATGTTCTTTGAAAACCATTTATCAAACTGCACATTGAAAACCAATTTAGAAATCTAATAAAATCACTTTTGAAGGAAAGAAACCCCTCTTTAAAGGAATTCAACTGGTGTCAAGCATCCATTTTTCAAGACCAAAATTTCACCTTTTAAAAACATTTCAAGCTACCATGAGACTTGTGGTCTCAAAAACATTTAAAAAATATTAAAAGTCAACTACCTTCAATTCCTAAAAAATACCTCTAAAACAACACATGCACATTTTAAAGACAAGACTGGTGTCAAACACCCCGTTAAATAGTTAATTACCATTACAAAAAACATTGGAAATTTTAACTACCACTTGGAATGTGTCCTCATTCTATGTCAAGTCATTAAACCATTTGAAACCATTTAAAGACAAAAATGGGAATTAATGCATTTTCTTAGGTTCATGCTAAGTATAAGGTATGAAATAAATAAAAATAATGGAATACTATGAGAAATATAAACAATTACCAAGGCATGATATAACTGACCACTGAGGTATATTAATTGCATTATAAACAATACATATGGAATTGAATAACCAAAATCAAGGTCATACTAACAGTAAGCTAAGAAAAGTACAAGAGGTTAAATAGGGAACAACTAGTTCACATTAATAATAAACTAAACAACGTATAAGAGATGGAATTTGAAGCAACTAATTCAAACTAGTAATATGAAAAAAAAAAGATATAAGAGATAGAAAATGAGAAAAATTAACATACTAGTAGAAAAATAAACAAATGATAAGAGATCGCATTAGAAAATGTCTAATTTATACTTGTATAATTCCAAATGAAGTATAAGATATTGATTAGGAAATAGACAATTCATACTAGGAAACCAAAAAAAGTACGAGATATGGTAAAGGCCATTAAAAATACATACTAATAGTATGAAAAACATTGTTTAATACATGGTATAAAGAATATGAATACAAGAGGTTGTGGTTTCATAAACAACAACATATATGTATTCAACTTTCTCAACATGGTCAATAAGTCAAATGGCATGTTTCATGATAAACTTAACAATTATGGCATGGAATAAAACTATCAGATCACTTTAGTAAATGATAAAAAAATATAAAACATGATGAATATTTATTGTTTCATACTTCACTATACATATTAAAGTAGTAAACATGCCAAGCGATTATATGATAGAACGAAAGACTTGTAATTTAATTAACTTAGCATGATAATAATGTAAAACCCATACGAGAGTCACAAAAACAAATCATTTAACCATTAAGGGTTCAGGAAAAACATTTACTTGTTTTAAACTCTTAGTCTCAATATGGTTCACCTAACCCTATACCATTTTCAGGTTAACTCTCTCTAGATATGAGAGGAAGAAGGGGCACACCTACCAATTTAATCGTAGACTAACTCTTTGAAGCCTCGGGAAGAAAATAGATTTCACACAAAATATAATCTCAGCCACCTATTAAGGGATTGGAATTAGGTAAACACTATTTACACTTGAGGATAACAAATCCAGGAAGAAAAACCCAGGGCTTACCTTAGATTCACCTAAGTAAAGCCTTTATAGCTGCTATCTTGGAAGGAATCCAAGTGATTAGAAGATTATAGCATCCCTAGATTATTATGGGATATTCTTACACCTATTACCATCCAACAAAGAAGAATAAAGAAAATGTTAATAGTAAATAGGGCCTTACCTTTCCAGATGAGAGCTTCCACAATCAATCTGAGCCCTAGAACCAAGGAAGAAAAAGAATCCACTGGGAAGATTGAGAGGAATGGGATAGATTAAGAGAGAGCCAAAATGAATTGAATGATACTGAAATCCCATGCCCTAGAATTTATGGGGGGTACCCATTCTAGGTCTTACCTAATGACCTCCTAGCGGGGATGGCTTGTGGGAGAAGAGGTTGCATGAGGTGAGGGAGAGGGTGAGGGCAAGGGGGCTTAGGGGAAATCAGAAAGCCAATGACAGTGAGGGTGAGGAGCCTCAGGAGAAACCAGAGCACCAATGAGGGTGAGGGAAAGGGTTCAGGGGGGCTCATGGGAAACTGAAACGCCGATGAGGGCTCAGGCTCAGGGGGATCAAGGGAAATCGGAGCACCGATGAGGGCTTAGGGGGGCTCAGGGAAAACCAAAGCACCGATGATGGGGGGAATGCAGCGGTGGCAAGGGCTCGGTCTAGGGGTAATCGGGGGAGAGGGGGTGGTTCTCGGGGGAGGGGGTCGAGGAGAAAGTGTATTTTTTTAGTAAATGGATAAAATTTAATGGTGGTTAAAACACTGCAAAATTCTCACAATTTTTTTTAGCGGTGGTTTATTAAACCACCACTAAACTATGAATATGGTGTAATGTGTGGAAATGATGCTCCATACCATGAGTATCAAGTCACTCCTCAGACAATGGGAGTGGATAGGATTCTAGTGTCTATCATGTTTCATTACCATTGACTTGGTGTAATTTCTCTGAGATTTTATGGTCCTAGAGATGGATGTTTTTTATATAATCTTTGGAATGGATTGACCGATGGAATTTAAATACCATATTGATCGCTACACTTGAAAAGTGACATTCATATCCTCAGATGGAACTCTTTAGGTATTCAAGGGGGATTGGGACATAAATGCAGGTATAGTAGGACATTTAGTCTCAGTGGAAAAAATCATCTCTGGTTAGTTAGAAGCAATGACCCTAGGCACAGCAGATGAAATTGGAAGTATGAATCTTCCATCCATAGTGGATTGATACCTGGATGTCTTTATGAATAATTTCTCTAAGTTTCCATTTGAGTAGGAAATCGAATTTTCTATCAATATACACCTAGGAATAAGACCTATTTTTATATTGTCATACAAAATGGATCTAATAGAGTTTCGGGAATTAAAATTCTATCTATAATAATTGGACAACAAAGGCTTCATCAAACCTAGTACATCGTGTTGGGCTGCACCAATTTTATTTATAAAGAAGGCAGACGATTCTCTTCGATTATGTGTTTATTATCATAAACTAAACCAGGTTATGATTAAAATTCGATACCATCTTCCTCAAATTGATGATTTTTTGATTAATTTAAGGGAGACAAGTGGTTCTCTAAGATTGATATCCGATGAGGATGTCATCATATCAAAGTCAGTAAAGAGGATATTCTGAAGACAACATTCCGAAGTCGATATATCCATTATGAATATTCCATCATTCCCTTTGGTATAATGAATGCACCTAAAATATTCATGGCCTTGATGAACCATATCTTCCACAAGTACCTCAATTCTCTTACTGTGGTATTTTTTGAATTTCTTTTCGGTTTATTCTTAAAGAAGGAATGGCCATGAGGAACACTTGGAAATTGTACTAAGCACATTTTGTGATCACTGATTATATGATAAGTTTTGTAAGCGTGACTTCTGGATATTAGAAGCCTATTTCCTTAGGCATGTCATTTCTAAAGAGGGGATAACAGTTGACTCGGGGAATATTGAAGTAGTCACTTGGCCGCCACCCAATAATTTTTTTTTTGAGATATGTAGTTTTTTGGGATTAACAGACTATTATCATCATTTTGTTCATGATTTCTCATGGATTTATTCTCATATGACTACTCTGACAAGAAAGGGTATTCCATTCACATGGAATAATGACTATCATATTTTCTTTCTCGATCTTAAAGATCATATCACCTCAGTGCCCATCCTAATCTTATCAGAACCATATCAGAGATATGTGATATATTGTGATATGTTTGGATCTAGTATGGGTTGAATCCTCATGCAGAGAGATCATATTATTGCCTATGGTTTGAGGAAGTTGTGAGCACATGAGAACAGGTATTCTACACATGACATGGGATTAACTACAGTTTTCCATGCATTAAATACCTGGTGTCACTACCACTTTGAAGAAAATTTCATAGTTTTCACTTGCCATAAGAGCTTGGAATACACCCTCTCTTGATGAGACTTGAATTTGAGGCAATGAAGATGGATGGAGTACCTCTAGATGTTTGATTTTGACTTGGTATACACATTTGGGAAAGGGGATTCTATGGAAGATGTGTTGAGTTGGAAATTGTATAGCGAAGTGGTTAAGGAAGCTCATGACCAATGGTAGTTGATGATCTTTATTACTGACATGCATCTGGATTGTACCAAATGAAATGAGAATGTAATTTTCTTTTCAGTTAATCTTATTCCTAACCTGATGAATTTTATAATAGATGCTTAAATATCATATCTTGATTGCATCACCATTAGGTAAATATGAAATGGTGAGGAGACTTCTGACGAATGGACATAGGATGAAAACTATTTATTTAACTTTTAGAACCAAATTGTGGTCCCTCGATCTTTCCAGAAATAGACTCTTTGGGTGTATCACAATTCGAAAAGGGATATTCATCTGGGTATTCAAAAATTGTATATGGTAATGAAAGTTCATTTTCGGTGGTCAGGTATGAAACACAAGATTTCAGATTATGTTACAAAATGTATAACTTGTCAGTAGGTAAAGGATGAACATCAACGACCAGCTGGTATGCTGCATTTTATTCCTACACCTATATGGAAGTGGGAGCAGATTACCATGGACTTTGTCACTAGTTTACCGAGGATGTTTCGGAAGAACAATGCTCTTTGGGTGATTATGGATCGACTCGCCAAGTCGTCAGACTTCCTCCCAATCAAAGAGTCCAACACGGTAGAGGATTTGAAAAATTTATATATTCAAGAAGTGGTCAAGTTGTATGGAGTTCCAATTTTGATTGTCTCAGATAGATATCCTCGATTCACCTCTCAATTTTGGCGATCATTGCAATAGGATCGCACAACTCAATTGACCAATGATCATGGCATGTTAGACGGATAGATAGTCAGAACGAACAATTCAGATGTTAAGAAGATATTCTTAGATCTTGTTTCATGGACTTTAGCAGCTCATGGGAAGATCATATGCCTTTGGTGAATTCTCCTATAATAAGAGCTATCAGACAATAATACATATGGCTCCGCTTGAGACATTATATAGTTGTCCTTTTCATTCTTCACTATTTTGGGTGGAAACGGATGAAATTTTGTTGATTAGACATAGTTTAGTCCATGACACTATGGAGAAAAAACAAATAATCCAAAAGTGAATGACCACAACTAAGATCTGATATAAATCGTATGAAAACCATCATCATTGAACTTTATCTTTCAAAGTGTGTGGCCACGTTTTCTTGAAAGTATCGTCGAGACATGGTCATCGATGCTTGAGAAAACAAGGGAAATTGGTTCCATGGTATGTTGGAAGTTTTGAGATTCTGGAGTGGATTGGAGATGTCACATACCGATTAAAATTACTACAAAGATTCAGTACTATCCATAATGTGTTCCACGTATCTCAACTGAAGAATTGTCAGTGGGATCTCAGTCATGTGATCGGTTGAGATCATGCTACTCTTGAGCCCGATGCAATGTTTATCCATGAGCTAGTTCAGATTCTAGATAGACGGGAAAAGACATTGTGATGGAGATCTATTTCCTTGGTATGAGTACTATGGAAGCATGGGAATATCCAAGAAGAAACTTAGGAAAGAGATGAATTTATACTGGAGCAATGGTTTGATCTTCTCAAAGTCTCTAAATACCTCCAACTTCTCGAGGATGGAAAGCCCGATGGTAGGGAGAATGTAACACCCCCCGGTTTGAGGTACATTGTCATTTTATGCTTCTTCTTTTATATTTGGAGCCATTGGGATAAATTGTTGGAAGAGTTCATATGGTTAAAGAGTTGGTAGTCTAGAATCTGGCTGTAGGAACAATTCACACCATGAATGGTTATTCACAACATTAATGTTTTATGGACAAGTGTCGTGAGTTATTTTTAAGGCGTGAATGGGTTTCTGGGAAGAATCAGCTCACAAAATGAGATCCATTCACGATATCAAATGGTTTTTGGGATTTTCAGTCAAGGTGATGTGAATTTCGATGTATGTGACGTCTCAAAGATTCACAATGTGAATACTAAATTCTTACAGCGAATCAGGTCGTGTTCAGAAGGTTTATTTAATTATCTTTCCCTATAATTCTCATAAGTATCTCTCCCTTTCCTCTCGACTCCTAGGGTTCTTCTAGGTGATTTTCAGCAATCTTCGACTTCTAGACCTTTTCTTCAATGAATCTTTGAGTATTGGACTTTGGAATCAAAGAGGAACAAAAAAACAAGCTTGGATCTTTGGATTCATTAGGGATTGGTTGCACCAAACAAACATGAGGTAAGTGGTTTTTCCCTCTTTCCACTTTCATTAGAATGTGAAGGCTCTTAGATTTCTTAGATAAATATCTAATAATTTTGAATGAATTTACCTTGCTGAAAATATAATGGGTTTCTCTCAAACTGGTTGGCTTTTGAAACTCTGTTATTGGTGTTGCCCACAACATGTTTGATAAATTGAAAAAAGGTTTTCTTAAAGGAAAGATGGTTTTGGCACATGCTCTTGGCATAACTGGGTTGTGGGTGTCAATTGGAAAGACACGCAGTTAGTGTGTGTTCATGATTTTAATTCTACAACGACTTATTGAAATAGACTTGGTGCTCGGTGCCGACTGGAAAGGCACGTGGAGGATTGCCACCAAGCGATGAATTGGTGGAGGATGTAGCGACTCGGGTTTTTGGCCCTGTCAAACTTTGGATTATTTCTACGAATAATTCCAGAGCTAGGCGCGAAGACGACGTGCGATTCCGAGACCCGGTGTGCCCGAAATTAATTTTATAAAAATATTAAGTATTTTTATACTATGCACGTGGTGGGGGTGTGATATCTCCTAAACGGTAGCTCAGAACAAGAATCCAAGGGTACGGTTGCATCTGAAACGTGTCGTTTACCCTAGGCGAGGTGTAAACTTCGCGGGCGCAAGCCTGCTGTGGAAAACACCACCAGGGGCGTTTTCGTAAATAAGTGGAAAAATTGGTTTGCGGGCGTCGGCTCGAATAACTTTTGAACGGAGTCTCGGATCGCAAATCAGAGTCCGCCGTTGCGTTCAGAACGGCACGTTTACCCTAGGGGTGACCTTACCTTTGTCTGCATCGGGTGCCGGGACGAAGGCGAGTTGGTGGGGAGTTAAATGAGTTTAAAAAAAATTAAAACATAATCAATCTCCCCCTCCCCCATTTCCTCCTACGCGCAAGCGGCGGCGACCTCCACACCTCCTCCGGTTCTTCGTCGATTCGAGTCTCGGTCGTCTGTTTTCCGCGCCAATCGTCAGCGGATCGAGCTTCAGCGCGTCGTCGGCGTCGTTCTGCACTCGAAGCTTCAGCGTTTTGCCCGCGAGGTAGGCAGTTTGCGTTTTAATCCCCCGATCCCATTTTTGCTGCGAATTGCTTCGTTTTGAGGTCGTTGCAGGGAAGATCGCGTCTCGAGGGTCGCACCGGTACTTTCGGATCGCAAAACGGACCACCGGGGTGCCCCCGACGGTCCACGGAAGGTCCGCCGGTGCCGGCGGAGCGCGGCGGCGCTGGCCGCGGCGCGGCGGAGGGCCGCCGGCCAGGGCGGGCCGGCGGCGGCGGCCGGTCTGGGCCGGTCGAGGCCGGTCCGGCCCCTTTTTGTCATACGGGGGTCTTTAAACCTCCGTTTCTTGCAATCCGGGAGTCGGATTCGCGTGCCGTTTGCGGTGACGCGGCCCTAGGGACGAGGCGAACCCTCCAGTGTAGTTTCGAGGGTTTAAATGTTCGGGATCCTGGCCCGGGAGTTAGAAACGTCGTATAAAATAATAATATTTTATAATTTTACGACTTCGGGTCGTTGTAACTTCTACCTGGAGCGTCCAAACGACGTGTCGTCGGTGGTGTTGAGACCATGATGGTACGGCGGACTTTTTGAGATGGTTTCTGGGTGTTGGGGCGGGGAACGGGGTGCGGGCCCCACGAGGCCGGGTTTTTGGCGTTTTTAGAGAAACACAACTTTCGCACCAGGAGTCTGATTTTGACGGATGAATAGTCGATCATGTGTGCCTTTCTGAGAGGATCGCAACGGTGCGATCCGTTCGTTGAGTTTCGGAATCGAGGCATGGGCCCCACCCGAGCTGGCTTCGGTGAATGGTACCTTTTTCACCAGGTGTCCGTTTCGAATGAACGAGTATTAGATTCCGCTTGCTTTTCTGAGGGGATCGTCGTGGTATGATCCGCTCGATGGGTTTCGGGATCGTTGTGTGGGCCCCGCACGAGCTAGCTATGGTGAATAGTGCCTTTTTCACCGATGCTCTGTTTCGAGCGAGTAAACAGCCTATCCTGCGTGTTTTTCCGCGTAGATCGCGATGGTGGCCTCGGTCTCAGCCTAGGAGGTGCGCAATGTGGTGTTGTTGTGGGTCGCTCGGGTTAGCGACGTTTTGGACCAGTAGTGGTTGAGGGAATTCCCTTGGTTCGTTCCCACGAGGGTTCGTGTGGCATCACAACCTTCGTATAGGTTTGTGATCCTCTCGATGGGATGTTTAAACTGTTAGAGTTGTGGCATCCCTCCGGTGTGCTCGAAGCGGAATCCTCTAGCATCTTTACCCTAGATCGGGTTCTTGGTATCGTTGTGACCGCTTATCCACGGGCGGCGATCCCCTATCTAGCAGGTTAACCCTGTAGGGTTTGTGGCATCATCGGGAATATAATCCCCTACGCAGTGAGCCGTGCTCAGTAGGGTTGTGGCATCGTCGGGTATAAGATCCTCTGCTTAGCATCAGGTTTATAGTAGGGTTGTGATATCGTTGGTTATGCGATCCTTTACTCAGCGCGTGGTTTCTGTAGGGTTGTGATATCGTCAATTCGATCCCCTACATCGCAAGTTATACCAGATAGGGTTCCAGTATCGTCGTGACCACCTTTATATGGGCAACGATCCTCTATCTGAGTGACGTGCTTCTGTCGAGCGCCAGATCGGGTTGTGGTATCCCCCAGCGGATCCTGGGAGTGATCCCCTATCTATGAGATTTAGGAATGCCAGATTGGGTTGTGGTATCCCCTAGCGGACCCTGAGAGTGATCCCCTATCTATGAGATCTTTGTCTACCGGAGTGGGTTCTGGTATCCCCTAGCGGACCCTAGGAGCGATCCCCTATCCAAGGAGTTTGGTGGTTATGTTGTTTCAGCGAGGTTTCCTCAGTGATGTTATCCGACGAGCGTGATCTCTCGGGTGAGCGTCTGAGAGGTTTGTGAGAAACGCGGTGGAGTGTATCTCTCGGATGAGTGTCATCTGGGATGACAGTGATCGTGTGGTGTACTCTCCTGGTTGTGGACAGTTGCTGGTGATGAGGTCGGTACCTCTTGTGCCTTGGTGCGTGAGCTGGGTATATCTGGATTGTTCAAGGTGTATGTATGGGCATACACCTGAGCTGAGCTGACTAGTTGTGTTTAGCCAAGAATGGTCACGAGATGAAATTTCTCTCTCGTCTGGGTTCCCTCTGGTTGGGATGAGCAGACTGTTGTCTTTCAGCTGCACTCTTTTGTTTTAGGTTTTTGGGGTGCCTATTGAGTATTGTTATACTCACCCATGCACGGGCTTTTCCCGCACATGTTTGTGTCTTGTGCAGACCACAGACCTTTCGACGGAGTCCCAGGAGGACCCGGAGCAAGCGAAGCTTAGTGAGCGGGTTTGACCGAGGAGCTGACCGACGGGTGTTTGGCAGTGTTTACCCTCCTTCTGAGCAGGTTGGACACTTTGCAGTTTTCTTTTGGTGGGCTATGTTTTTCCCTTTTGTACTTTTATTGTACTCTGGTTGGGATAGATGTATGCATGCATTTTCTTTTCAGTTTTATATATCTCTGCACTGTTGCGTGGAGGTGTATGTGGGTGTGTGTATAGGTACCTTAGGCTAATGCCGCCCATTCGGCGCTAAATGCCAGCCCCTGGCCTATTGGAGGCGGGTTTGGGGTGTCGCGGCTCGAGCCCCGTTGGGTCGGATCGTGACAGAGTGGTATCAGAACAGGTTCCACCTTTGGGATCTCAGAGCATAGCTGGTCTAGCTGTGAGTTTGGTTTGGGTTGCATAGCGGCAGTGTTAGGGTGTTTCGAGTTCAGCTTTCAGGCCAGGGACTCTAGTGTTGGTGTGGCGGCCAACGTATCCATACACCAGGACTCTGATAACCTGCCTTTCGACTCAGGACATTCGTACACTGGTCGCAGGGACATAATGGTATATGCATCATATAGGACTGGGTTTTGGGTTTTTCCTTGTCCTTCTTGAGGCAGCTCTCCAGATACACTCTTTGATTGTGATGCGTCTTGAATATATTTTAGGATGTCTCCACGACGACAGTCAGCAAGGGTTCCGCAGCAGGATTGTGCTGACGATCCGCCCCATGTAGAGGTTGTGGACCAGGGCGCAGGTTCTGAGGCTGGACCTCTAGGTGGTCCGCCAATTGAGTCACCACCTGTCGAGCAGCTGGTTGTACCGGCAGTGAAGGACGAGGTTGCACGCAGGCTGAGTGCGCTATACGAGTTCCAGAGGCAGCGACCTCTGAGGTTCTGGGGTGATCCAGACCCTCAAGCAGCTGATGACTGCCTCGAAGCAGTCACCCGAGTTTTCTGCCTGGTGAGGACACCTCCAGATCATATGGTGGTCCTAGCGGTGAGCCTTCTGCATGGTTCGGTCGGGCGATGGTGGAGCCTAGTGACGCAGTCCCACGACGAGGAGACGCTCATGTGGGCAGAGTTTGAGCGTCTCTTCAGAGAAGAGTTCTATCCGGTGACGCTGAGGTCAGTGCGGATTCAGGAGCTTCTCCAGCTTCGGCAGGAGGGTTTGACTGTGTCGGAGTACTCGGTGAGGTTTACGGACCTGTCGCGCTACTCCCTAGATATGGTTCGAGGCCCGTTCTTTAGGGCCCGGACCTTCGAGCAGGGCCTACACAGGGACATCCGGGTAGGTGTGGTTTCCTTGTGTCTACCCACCTATGTTGGAGTGTTGGAGCGAGCTTTGGTGGTAGAGAGCTTTCTGGCCGAGCAGATCCCACTTGTTAGTGCTGGGCACGCGAGAGCTGAGACTTTGTCAGTAGGATCGGCATCTGGTAGCCGACGACAGACTCAGGGGCCCGGTCGTGGACGACGTTTCAGGAGGCGACCCCAGGATGGAGGATCTGAGGCTCAAGGCTCACAGGGATCGCAGGCCAGTTTTGGTCAGTCGCGGGAGAGGCGGTGTTATGCTTGCGACGGTCAGGGACATCTTGCTAGAGATTTTCCGACCCATCGTCCTGCTGAGAGGGAGTCGGTCGATGGACCACCTTGGCAGAGGCAGCGTCTCGAGCAAGGAGGTCCACAGGGCGGCGGACGTGGCAACGGAGTTGGTGCAGCAGGAGGCGGTGGTAGGCGGTATCAGTTGCCACCACCCCCACCCCAGGTGGTCCACGCGAAGCTTAGGGAGCTGGGGGACGAGGGCGAGGCCAGCTGCATGCCCTAGAGGCTGTTGACCCAGAGGCTCTGGGCATGGATAGAGGTACGCCTTGTGTCTTTTCTACTTTCTACAATAGTTTGATAGACATTGTTTAGCGGTACTCTTTCCTTTTCGTTGCTAGATCGAGTTTTGTTCAGGGCGTTGGTAAGACCCTATGTGAGTGTTGTTCGGTGTGCTTCAAATGCGTGAGGAAGAGGGATCCTTCCCCCACCGAGACGTGTTTTTGTGACGCGATTAAAACCGTGCGGGCGAGTCAGTGCCGCCCAAAGAGGATAGTGTTGAGATGTGGTGGATGAGTCCCTCTGACTTATGTGTTCGGGCATGGGTGTTGGTTGGCGAACTCGCTGGTGTGGGAGATCCAGTTGAGAGTCCAGTCGCTTTCCTTGTGCTTATTGCTTTTCGGGGACGAAAAGTTATAAGGGGGGAGGATGTAGCGACTCGGGTTTTTGGCCCTGTCAGACTTTGGAATATTTCTACGAAAAATTCCAGAGCTAGGCGCGAAGACGGCGTGCGATTCCGAGGCCCGGTGTGCCCGGAATTAATTTTGTAAAAATATTAAGTATTTTTATACTATACACATGGCGGGGGTGTGATATCTCCTAAACGGTAGCTCAGAACGGGAATATGAGGGCACGGTTGCGTCCGGAACGTGCCGTTTACCCTAGGCGAGATGTAAACTTCGCGGGCGCGGGTCTGCTGTGGAAAACGCCACCAGGGGTGTTTTCGTAAATAAGTGGAAAAGTTGGTTTACGAGCGTCGGCTCGAATAACTTTTGAACGGAGTCTTGGATCGCAAATCTGAGTCAGTCGTTGCGTTCAAAATGGCGCGTTTACCCTAAAGGTGACCTTACCTTTGTCTGCATCGGGTGTCGGGACGGAGGCGAGTTGGTGGGGAGTTAAATGAGTTGTTTTACAAAAAAAATTAAAACATAATCAATCTCCCCCTCCCCCATTTCCTCCTACGCGCAGGCGGCAACGACCTCCACACCTCCTCCGGTTCTTCGTCGATTCGAGCCCCGATCGTCTATTTTTTGCACCAATCATCAGTGGATCGAGCTTCAGGGCGTCGTCGGTGTCGTTCTGCACCCGAAGCTTCAGCGTTTCGCCCGCGAGGTAGGCGGTTTGCATTTTAATCCCCTTATCCCGTTTTTGCTGCGAATTGCTTCGTTTTGAGGTCATTGCAGGGAAGATCGCGTCCCAAGGGTCGCATGGTGAGGGGAATATCTACATTGTAGCAATGGGTATTTATATATATGTTCATTTGTGTGCAAGTGTAAAATGAGGGTCTCTTGCTTTTGTGGATCTCTTTGAAGTGGATTCAAGTTGTCATCGTCAAGGGTAGCATGTTTTCAGGTAGGTTCCCTATGTCCAAGCCTTTAATTTGGAAATTATGATAGCTTGCTTATTTACCCACATGTTTAAATTATATTATGAAGTAAACATAATATAAGAAATGCTTGCGATGATTGGAACAAGTTTCTATCGTGTTTTTCATGCCTACCTAAGTTGTCGTCTTGGTTTCCTTCTATTAAAGCATGTTTCCAAGTTTGTTTAAAATGGAAAGAACCTTGGATGTTGGATTTATTTTCAAAAAGGTTTTAATATATAAATACTATTTATAAAGGGGATTTCCAAATGATTAATTTCTATTTCAAATGCTAAGGCCCATTTGGCACCTTTGAATGTTTTCTTGAAAAGAGGTTGCCTCCATGGACACTCTCCACTCTGTGGGGAATTCGCATGAATGGTGTCGAGAGGTGGGCCCTAGCATGCATGGGAACTTTCCTTGTGTTCATGCTTTCTTCTTCACCCCCATGTTTTCTATAGCCATGGGATCATAGGCGTCGTAGTGAGAGTCGAAAGACAGTTGCTATTTAGTCCCAATTAGATGAACTAGATCCCCATGGAGTAGTCATGTGGGTTGTGCCACCAGTGAGGCTAGTTGAGAGCAGTCGGGTTGATTATTGACTTTGGATCACATCGATAGGCTGGAAGATGGATTCCAAACTGATTATGTCTGAGGTCTCTTCATTTGGTGTCTAGGTATATCCCATGATAAGTGTTTCACATGTATTCTATTTTTCCTCATTTTGTGATGTTTCTATAAAATAATTTAAACTATTATGCTTCTTCTGGAAACTCTTACTTAAGCAATTGTGGTATGTTTTTCACTATTTTTCATTGAAACGTATCTTCACTGTAAGTACCTTCTTATAAAGGGATTATTGAAAGTGTATTATTATTTAGAGATGGTTTTCAAACTAAAAAGGGGGAAATGAGTTTTAAGAAATTTTAGCTTGATACTTGTTTTGAAAAGAATGGAAACCTTATTTTCTCTATGTCTTGATTTCAAACTAACATCATTTGGATTTTTCACAGGGAATAGTTTATGCCTACTGAGTTTTAATACTCGCACTTATAACTCTATCTTTTTTTATCTTTTGGTGCTACTTCGAGCTCAGTCTCATTCACCGTGGAGTGATGTTGATTCAGCGGTTGGTGGCGACCTATAGGGTTAGATAGAGGTATGTCCAATTTTATTTCTTTTCCGCTGGTAGTTATAGTTTTATTTGTTCTACTTTATTTGTCGGTCATTTATGGGCTAAATCGTACCCAATTGAGAATATTTGATGCCCAACACTATTTGTCAACCCGGGAGGATTAGGAACGCTTCTTGAGCATTGTCGCGGGCCGACTCGGGTGACCGGTTCAGGGTTGACCCGGGTTGGTTTGTGACAAAATGGTATCAGAGCATTAGCCCTTGTTATTTAGGGATGTCCGACAGTTTGGAGATAGGATTGTCAAAATTCAAGTGGTCAAACGCAGGTAGGTGCTTGATCACGACTATTCAGAAGGATGTTTGAATTGTCAGGATGGTCCGGGACGGGTTTTCCTCAAAATCCAATCTTGGATCTTAGGTGTTTTCAAGGTTTTCTATTTTTGTTTGAGCATTTCTAGTTAGTCTTGAGAATTTGTTGGTTATCATGGAGGAATTCAAAGGGATGTGTGGCTTTTGTGCACGAAAACCATGTGTAGACCATGTAGCTGCCTCTGACGACCTCCAATGTGCTCACCTGATTGGCGCACAACCTACCAAACTGTGCGACCAAGTCGAGGGTAGCGGCTATTCTTTTGAGATTTTGGGATTTTTGACCCGTTGAGTGGTGGATTGCTTTCATTTGTTCTTAATGTTGGCTTAGGATGATTTTGGGGTGTTTTTATTTAGATTTTAAAATGATATTTGGTTTGACAAAGTGGTGATTGGTTTATAAAAAAAATGGGATTTCCAAAAATGAAAACTATGAATCTTTTTTAAAGTGAAATGGGTTGTTTCGAAAGCGGGAGTCATTTTGGAAAGCGATTTTGGATTTTCAAAAAGTTTTACAGAATGTGAAATGGAAGTTTCTTGGGAATTTAGAGACGTGTTGTTTTAATGATAAGAGGCGGCTTTGAAAATTGGTTGGGAATTTGAAATCTGGGTTGGATGTTTTGTTTTAGAAATGGAAATGTCTTGTTTTGACCCTTGGTATTCCTATGAATGCGCATATATATAGATGTATGTATGTGGTAAATGGATGGTTATTGGTATGTGTGGAGGTGTGATTGATTTGGTGGGGATGTATATATATGTGAGGCTTCATGGAATACCATCAGTGAGTTCCCAACCTTTTTATCTTGTTTTTCTTTATGGAAATGTTTTTTAAAGAGGATTGGAATGTTTTAGTAAGTGGGTGTGTTGGAATGATTTTAGTCCAAGAGGACTTGAAATGGAAAGTGGATTTTGAAATGGGTTTTGATGTTCATATGATTTTGGAGGAAAATGGTTTTGAATTCGGAATGAATGTGGTGGTTTCAAAAAGGGATTTTGGTTTCGTTGTGTGGTGCTTGGTTTTTTGAATTGGTATTTTTGGATTGAAATGTTATCTCGATTGAGTTTTAGTTGAGATTTGGTTTGATATTGACCTAGTTGGGTGTTTTTATATTGTTTGGAGTATGTCATCCAGAAAGGCCCGGAAGGTTTCTAAAGAGTTTCTTTCAGTTGTTGGTTTTGTCCAGATTCCCAGTGGAGTGGTGGAGTCAGGTTCTTTTCAACTATTGCATGTTTTTCAAGGTGGTCGAGGATTATTAGAGGTTGAAGGATAGTAGATCTTGTGGGTGTTCAGCTAGGTCAACATACGGTGAAGGGTTGTGTTTATCGTCTTGAATAGACTAGTTTATTTTCCTCAAAGTTAGCGTTGAGCGATCAGTTGAAAACTCCTCTCCGTGTGGGGTTTCCATCCATAGAGTAAGGATTGTGTTCTCTTATCTGGGCAAGTTTTGTTTGGGAAGTTAGTGAATGAGGTGTCCCTATCTGAGTTGGTCTGCGGAGGGCAGATTGTGGCAGTTGGCGGTCTAGTTTCTTGAGATGCTCATGAAGAGTTCCCCATTCGGTGAGGAGTGTGAACTGGAAAAACCTGTTATTGGGGTGTCTCCTTCGTCAGTTCTTGCTTCTTGTTCGTCAGACCACCCACTTGTTTGCTTCATATATAGTCGGTTCGGGCACTTTAAGTCGCTTTCCATAATCCTCTGAATGCTTGTTGAAGGTGTGGTCGTGGAAAAGTTCTCTAAGTTGTGTTGCTAGAAGAGGAGGCCTCGGTCGGAGGTTGTCAGTTCCCGACTGCGGGGCAGCAGATGCTTTAAGACATTAGGGCTTCATCCATAGGTCCTAGAGTGAAATTATGAATCTTGGTTCGGTTTGGTGTTTAATTTTAGTCTCTTTCTTTGGGGGCCCTTATGTTGGGGGTTCGTCTGAGCTAGTCAGTTCCATAATGGTGGGGAGACCCACTACGGGTCTCGTTGATATCCTCTCTTAATCTGGTCAAGTGTGACTCGAGAAATTAAGAGGCCACACTAAGGTTTTGTCTGGATTTATGGGTTGTTTTGGCATAAGAAATGATGTTTGACCAAAGTCCCAAAATGGTGGGGAGACCACCATAAAAAGGGACTCATGATGAATTTGATCTTCAACCTTCTTGATGGCACTAGTGCAGAAAACGTGTTTTACGTCGGTTATTTTTCATTTTTTACGTCGGTTTTTAGCCGACGTTAGGTTTATCACGTCGGTTATATAATAACCGACGTCATAAACCCCCCCCCCCCCGGTTTATCACGTCGGCTATTAATTAACCGACGTGATAAACTCCTGGGAGATGGTTTATCACGTCGGTTATATAATAACCGACGTTCTAAACCAGTCCGGGCGGGGTTTCTCACGTCGGTTAATAAATAACCGACGTGATAAACCATTTCCCAGGCCTTTTATCACGTCGGTTATGAAATAACCGACGTGATAAACCATGTCACGGGTGTTTATCACGTCGGTTATTAAAAAAACCGACGTGATAAACCCTTCCCGATTTATTTATCACGTCGGTTATTTTATAACCGATGTGGAAGCCAAAAAAAATTAAAAAAAATTGAATGCAGTCCTCTGCTCTCCCCCAAAATCAACCAGAAACCAAATCAAGAAATCGTACCACAAAAACAGAAGGAGACCAAAACAAGAACTAAAGCAAATTTAAGCATTTACATTGATAACATATAAAACTTACCCCACTTGACAGCCCCCACCCTCATGTATACCCCCTGGACAGCCCTCCCCCACCCCATTGGAGCCCCCACCACACCCCTGGACTGCCCCCCCCCCCCCCCCGACCCCCTGGACAACCCCAAACACCCCTCGACAACCCCCCACCCTCCTGAACAGCACCCTCTCATCCCACTTGACAGCCCCCACCCCATTGGAACCCCCACCACACCCCTGGACTGCCCCCCGACCCCCTGGACAGCACAAAACACCCCTCGACAACCCCCCCCCCCCCCACCCTCCTGAACAGCACCCCCTCACCCCACTTGACAGCCCTCACCCCATTGGAGCCCCCACCACACCCCTGGACTGCCCCCCTGGACAGCCCCAAACACCCCTCGACAACCTCCCCCCCCCCACCCTCCTGAACAGCACCCCCTCACCCCACTTGACAGCCCCCACCACACCCCTGGACTGCCCCCCAACCCCCTGGACAGCCCCAAACACCCCTCGACAACCCCCACCCTCCTGAACAGCACCCCCTCACCCACTTGACAGCCCCCACCCCATTGGAGCCCCCACCACACCCCCGGACTGCCCTCCGACCCCCTGGACAGCCCCAAACACCCCTCGACAACCCCCCCCACCCCCCACCCTCCTGAACAGCACCCCCTCACCCAACTTGGCAGCCCCCACCACACCCCTAGACTGCCCCCCGACCCCCTGAACAGCTCCAAACACCCCGGGACAACCCCCCACCCTCATGTATACCCCCCCCCCCCCCCTCACACACTGGACAGCCCTCCCCCACCTCATTGGAGCCCCCACCACACCCCTGGACAGTCCCAAACACCCCTGGACAACCCCCCCCCCCCCCACACACACACCCCTGGACAGCCCTCCCACACCCCTGGACAGCCCTCCCACCCCCCTGGACTGCCCCCCCCCCCACCCTACCAGACAGCCCTCCCAGACCCCTGGACACCCCCCAACCCCACTGAACACCCCCCACACCCTTGGAACCCCTCCCCCCAGACCAGAATCCATACCAGAAAAAACCATCATAAGTAGACCAAAATAAGAAGTAGAGCAAAATTAAACATTCACATATATAACATTCAAAACTTACACTGTCAACTTCAAAAAAAAACTAAATCCAACCTAAACGACTACCAAATACACAATTACAACGACAATATTCAAAATTACATTTTACATTACAAACAACTAAAATTCAATCAAACCTGTAAAATAATTTGACCACTCCACTTGTAAGTGTTTGATGTCTTCAGCAGTATAGGGTTGAGGGTCATCAAAAAGCTACAAATGAAAAGGATAGTAGTTAACGTGTATAATTAATAAATCAAATTGAAATATTATGGCAAAGTTTAAGAGGAAATCTTACCAGGTCAAAATTCACAACTGTCCCAGTTGTTAATATTTCATACATAAATCTTAACATATAATATCCGCATTCGATGACGCCTTGTTGTTCATGACAATTCTGTTTGAATGAGTGTAAATTCAATATATTATTTTTATGTAATAAATCAAAAAGTACAAATTATAAATGGATATTTACCTTCGCATATACATATTTGATCTTTGCACTCCTTTTCTTTGTATTTTTTCGAAAGTAGGCCCATGCACTATTAGAAAATAATATGAATGGGGTAAATTTAAAATTCATTATAATATATAAAACTATTGAGAAATTGAAACTTATTTTTCCAATATATTCTTAAAACTTTCCCGCACATCATCATGGACAGAGCATATCCAATAAAGTGCTTTCTCCCTTGGGCAAAAAACCCCTAACATCCAATGATCACTGATAAAAGGAAATTTAACGTCAGTGATTTTTTATGTTAAAAGATAATAAACTCTTTGAGAGAAATGTGTTTCATACCTCTCACAAAAAGGCATCATCCAACATTGTGTGACTATATTCTTTTCAAGTCTTTCAGCAATATAAACCATTCTTTGTTTCTCATTCAATGCACATGCTTCAGGGGAAATCAATTGCGGGTCCATGAATCCATATACATCTGTCAGCTCATTCCTCTCACAAATTTTATAAAGATACCTAATACAAAACATACATAAGTATACATTTTTAATAAATATAACGCAGGGAAAAGGTGTTAAGACTTGCATGGAAAAAATTTGCACCATGTTGAAGCCTAACTTATCTCCAGTAACAAGCTCCATGATATCAGTTTTCATAATCTCCACACTTATTTCACATCCACAAACATGAGCTTCCATTGGAAACTCATAATGACTCGCCAACAAATTTGAATATCTTGACAATCTATCAAGACTACTAGAATTTGTATCTGATGTCATAGTCATTTGTCTTTGTTGTTGTCTATACAGTATTTCTTTACCTTTGAAGTATTCCTGTAAAAATAAATTGAAAAATATATTAGTTTTCAAATGATAAAACAACTTTAATAAAAAAATAAAATAAAAGATATAACATTCATAGCTCTATGGTAATGAGTAGAAGAAGTCTGAATGGTCAAATTAAAAAATGGTCGATACTATGTCCAACTGTCGCCACCTCATCTGTAGGTAATGGTACCCGAGCTGATCTATCTATAATATCTTGTACAGTGACCCTCTGATTCTCTACCTCTAATTGTTGATGATGAACTGTATCTCCTATACAATATACCAACTCATATGTTACTATATGATGTTAAGAATCATCAACATACAACTCGCAATAAGTAGGAAGTTGCGGCGGAGGAGTAGGATAAAAAATGGGGTCCACAGGCTGAGGTGGGGGAGTGGGAGCTACTGGCGGAGGTGGATGATAAATAATGGGGTCTGTAGGGGGAGGTGGAGGAGTGGGAGCTACAGTCTGAAATTGTCTTTGCATGTCTGCAAACATAGACTGCACCGACGCTCTAATCTTGTCCTTCATCGTCGCATTAATATTATGAACTTCAGCCTCCAAGGATTCTATTTTTTTTTATAAACCCCCTCAACGTTAGAAGTTGAAGAACGTGGCAACACTTTTCTTACCGATACACCTGTCGGATATCCTCTTACACGACCAGGATGTCCGGGCCTTCCCAATGCTATAGATAAAATATCTTCCCTCCCAGTAGCTGTAAATGTCTCATGTGAACTCTGTTCCTCAAGAGAGTCATGTATTAATTAATTGAACATTTATGTAATGATTGAAATTATATGAAGAAAATAGTTAATTTAAATAAATAAAATAGATATCTTACAATCCTCTCAGCTACAATTTTTTATTATTCCGAAAGATATTGCCCTTTTTTGTCCTTCCGAGCTCTCTTTCATTTTTCATGTCTAGATGGAGGGGATGGAGAAGCCACCTCTCCAGAGCTTGAAGACTCAACTCTTAGTTGTTGAAATTTTTTCGCCATCATTTGTTCTTCCAAAAATGCATACCCTCCCTGAGATAAACTATGAGGGTATACATTTTTAGATTGGATCTCCTGATGAGCTTTCCTTGTTTGCTGTAAATTAAGAATAAGAAATCATTAACAAAACATTAATAAAATCATTTATATAAGAAAGCTTATAAAAGTTTACATTGCCCTTACCAAAAATGACTATTTTCTTCTACTTTCAAAAAATTGTCTTCATGTGTCTTCATCTATAAAAGGATATATACGACATGGATTGTCATGACTCCTATGACCATAAATGAAATCAGATGAGAGGGTTGATTTGAAATCCCTCCATCTCCTGGCAGCCAACGATAAACATTTCTTCCTGACTCCTCCAGTGACAGGAATATCAAATGTCATCTGATAAAGAAGAGGTTAAACATATTATATATACTAGAAATATTAAAAGAATAGTCAAACAATAACAAAAGATCTTACCAAAATCGTCTCCCACAACTGAGAGATTATCGCTTTATCCACACTTCTTCAGTCATCATACAGAATGTTTACTTTGCTCTTAGCCTGAGTTGCTACAAAACTCTTAAAATCTTTTGCATTCGGACCTCTAGGAATATCATTATCATCAAACTCAACGACTATCCTCTGATCCTGCATACGGGCAAGTGATAATTTTAGTAAACGTGTGCACCCACGTTTACCAACCTTTGAACTCTTTGTCGTAATAGGAGCATGTGAATGTTCATCCCCAGAGGTATGACCAGCAATATGCACATCTCCAAAATCATGTGGTTGATCAACTGAATGATTTGTCATTATCCTTCAAATCAAAAAAACAAACGTTAGTTCACAAATATACAAATTCAAATATTTTAATACTACTGTAATCAGAAAATAGAAAAGTGTACTAAGTTACGTAATAGTAAACATTGGTAATATGGTAAGCATGTTAAACAATAGTAAAGATGGTCAAGATGGTCAAGATGGTCAAGATGGTCAAGATGGTCAAGATGGTCAAGATGGTCAAGATGGTCAAGATGGTCAAGATGGTCAAGATGGTAAACATGGTAAACATGGTAAAGTAATTGTCACTGAACAAAAATAATAGATATATAATTCATGTAATGGTTATAAACATGATAAAGTAAACTAAACAAACTTAAAACAAACAAAAACTTATACTTATTTTGTTTTAAAACATGTTTTAATAAATAAAAAACTTACAATATCTAACATTTATGAAAAAAAATAAATGTAAACAAGAAATAAACATATGTTATTACCTGTAATTTTAGGAATGTACAAATGGATTGTTTTCCCAAATTCCTTCGTCGTGATCGTTCCTTATGGCACAAACCATGTCTTCAACATGCCCATCATTATGTTCTGTTAATCTTTCCATAGAAGTAGGGATCTCACATAAATCAGCATCTTCATCAAGTTCATCATCACCAACATATTGTTTTTTCCCTTGTAAAACAACAGCTCACTGCATATCTAATTGATCTACTACATAGAAAATTTGTTTTGCATGTGTTGTCGTTATAAAAGAATCAGTTGTGTCTTCCAATCTATTCAGATTAACAAGTGTCATTCCAAATTCATCGTGTCTGACACTGTTGTTACCGATAAACCATTTACAGTTAAAAACAGGAACTTTAATTTTAAAGTAATCAACCTCTCATATGTTTTCAATCACTCCATAATATGCACTTGATGCAGAAATTGGGTTTTTGTCCTTAGCACTCGAAAAATGCATTGCTTCTGCAAACACCAATACACCACTATTATGAACTGCACTTCTGTTGTCCTGAGCTTTCGTATGAGAAGTATAACCATTAATGTCATAACCGGACCATGTTATCACATTTAAACATGGACCACTCACTATCCATTTTAATGTCTCTGATACATCTGATCTACCAAGCAAGGTATCTTTAATCCATGACAAAAAAGTGTTGTGCTCATTCAAAATCCACATTTCTTTCTTCTTTAGATGACATTGTTTCAACTCATTAATATGCAATGTGATATACGGTTGAACACCAGCTATGTTATTCAAGATGTATGATTCTAACTTCTTCATCTGTTCAGCTGATAATGATTTGACTTTCAAGCCACGAATCCTCTTTCCCTCATTATTAACTCGTTCATGGCGAGATGGAGGCAAACCTATGTGTTGCGCCGCAGCCAAGTAGCTTGTACAAAACTCTGCTACCTCCTCAGAAATATACTTTTCAATCATAGAGGCTTCAGGTCGATATGAATTTTTAACATACCCCTTTAATATTTTCATATACCTTTCAAAAGGATACATCCAACGAAGATATACAGGTCCACAAAGGTTTATTTCTCGAACCAAATGAATCATTAAATGCACCATTATATCAAAAAAAGTTGGAGGAAAATACATTTCCAATTGACAAAGTATAAAAATTGCATCCTTTTCCAAAATGTTCAAAGCATTCACATCAATAACCTTGTTACAAATTGAATTGAAAAAATAACACAACTTCATTATAGTCTTTCTGACACGAATGGACAATATTCCACGCAATGCAACTGGTGGAATTTGTTGCATCATGACGTGACAATCACGTGATTTCATACCTATCAACTTCAAGTCCTTCAATGAGACAAAAAAATTTACATTTGAAGAATAACCTTGAGGCACTTTGATATCATGAAGACACTGACAAAAGCTAATTTTCTCCCTCTTCGATAATGTATGACAAGCCGGGGAAAGAAATGTTTGTCTTCCTTTAGAAGTGGGAGCTAACTCCAAACGTATTCTCATTGATAGTAAGTCTAATCTTGCATTCAACCCATCTTTTGTCTTTCCTTTAATATCTAACAATATTCCAATCAAACAATCACATATATTCTTCTCCACGTGCATGACATCAATATTATGTTTAACTTCATAATACCTCCAATATGGTAGCTCAAAAAATATTGACCTTTTCTTCCAAATATGTCTATCATTACCAAATTTCTATGTCTTTCCCAATGTCACATCAAGGTTTTTCACCCTCTCAAAATACAGATCAGGGGATAAAGGTTTTGGAGCAGTGTCAAATTTTTGTGAGCCATTGAATGCCTTTTTTAGTCTTCTATAAGGGTGATCCATAGGCAAAAACTTTCGATGACCCATGTACACTATTTTCCTCCCATGATGCAATTGACAATATGACGTCTGTTGTTCGCAAATTGGACATGTTTTATGCCCTTTAACACTGTATCCAGACAAATTTTCATACGTTGGGAAGTCATTTATAGTGAACAGAAGCATTGCATGCAGTTGAAAATATTCCATTTTATAAGAATCATACACCCTAATATCATCAGCCCATAACAGTTTCAAATCATCAATCAACGGTGACAAGTAAACATCAATATCATTGTCGGGTTGCTTTGGATCAGAGATCATTATACTCAACATGACATATTTGTGCTTCATACAAACTTCAGGAGAGAGGTTGTAAATTACCAATAAAACAGGTCATGAACTATGTGTGCTACTGAGGGTTCGGTATGGATTCATTCCATCTGTGCACAACCCTAGTATGAGATTTCTAATTTCATTTCCAAATGTAGAATATTGCGCATCAATTTTCTTCCATTGTGGACAATCAGCCGGATGACGTATTTTTCCATCACATACTCGCTCATCAGCATGTCATCTTAACCTTTTTGCATCATGTGAATTAGCAAATAAACATTTGAAACGATGAATTATAGGAAGATATCAAACTACCTTTGAAGGGAGCTTTGTAATCTCTACATCAGCCTGTGATTTTTCTTTCACCTTATACCGTGATGTCCCACATTTAGGACACTCTGATAGAAATTCATATCTCTTCCTATATATAATGCAGTCATTCGGACATGCATGTATTTTCTTGTATCCCAATCCCATCGGGCATAATATTTTCTTGGTCTTGTAATGTGAATCTGGAAGATCGTTATCTTTTGGAAGAATGTCTTTCATCAATTGTAGCAGCTCTGTAAAACTTCTGTCACTTCATCCATGTTTCGCCTTCAGGTTAATCAATCTTAACACCGCCGACAAAACCGTAAAATCTGTACAACCAGGATATAATGATTTTTCAGCATCACCATATAGACGTGCAACTGTCGGTTCTATCTCAATTTGTTCTGCTACAATATCGTGAATCATTTCTTCAATTCCATCGAAGTTACCATCTTGCGAATCATCATCATCAGTGACATTTCGTCCAGTTTCACCATACCAAATCCAAGGGTTGTAACTCGGATTAAAACCATGATAAATCAGATGATCTTTTATCTCTCTACTTTTCAACTTCTTCATATTCAAACATTTCAGGCATGGACAGAAAAAAAAATGTCACTACTTAGAACATTTCGTTTAGCAAATTCCAAAAAGGCATCAACACCTTCCTCATATTCATTGCTCATTCGATGTGCCGTAATCCAACTTCGACTCATTATTACCTATAACAAATATCAAAAATATATATATTTTTAAGATAAGACAAATATATGTTTATATGAAAAAAATCATAATTTGAATGTAAAACAATTTTGAAATATAAAACAAATCTATGGGTATTTAAAAAAATATGCTTGAATATTATTTTTAAAACAAAATATAGTTAGATATAACAGTTTTAAATTCCTTTGAATCAAAGAAAATCATGGCGCCTACATGGTTGATAGAAAATTAGAGAAAATGGAGTAAACCTGGGAATCACCCTCACCCCCCGGACAACCCCCAAAACTCTCTGGACAGGCCTCCACCCCCTTGGACAGCTCCCCACACCCACCCACCCCCTTAGACCCCCCTGGACACCCCCCCCCAACCCTCTGGGCAGCCCCCCACCCCCTGGACAGCCCCCCCACCCCTCTAGACAGCACCCCCACCCCTCCTGGACACCACCACCCACCCCCTACCCCCTTGAACACCCCCAATCCTCTGGACAGCCCCTCACCCCCCTGGACAGCCCCCCACCCCCCGAACAACCCCCAAAACCCTCTGGACAGGCCCCCACCCCCAGCCACCCACACCCACCCCCCCCCCCGGACACCCCCAACCCTCTGGACACCCCCCCACCCCCTAGACAGCCCCCCACCCCTCTAGACAGCACCTCTCACCCCTCCTGGACACCACCCCCACCCCCTACCCCCTTGGACACCCCTCAACCCTCTGGACAGCCCCCCACCCCCCGGACAACCCCCAAAACCCTCTGGGCAGACCCTCACCCCCTTGGACAGCCCCCCACACCCACCCACCCCCTTGGACACCCCCCCCCCAACCCTCTAGACAACCCCCCACCCCCTGGACAGCCCCCCACCCCTCCAGACAACACCCCCACCCCTCCTGGACACCCCCCCCCACCCCCTACCCCCTTGGACACCCCACTGGACACCCCCCAACCCTTTGGACAACCCCCCCCCCCCCCCACCCACCCCTGGACAGCACCCCCACCCCTCCTGGACACCACCCCCCACCCCCGACCCCCTTGGACACCCCCCGGACAACCCCCAAAACCCTCTGGACAGGCTCCACCCCCTTGGACAGCCTCCCACACCCACCCACCCCCTTGGACACCCCCCTGGACACCCCACAACCCTCTAGACAGCCCCCCCCCCCCCCCCCGAACAACCCCCAAAACAATGGTTTACATATAAAAACTAGGCATGGTGAACAACTAAAAACACATGCATTTAATATATACTTCAACATGAAATAGATGGAATTAAATATTATTAAATATGGCTACTTAAATGATCATATGATAATTAAAAATAACCAATGATATTCAACTAGTCAAATGATCACAAGTTTTCTCAATAACTAATATCATAATGAGGTAATGGATAATTCTAGAAATCGTAAACATATTGTCAAGGTCTTAGCCAAGGCCTCAAAAAATACTAGGGTAAGCCCTCAGCAGAACCCATTTTTATTTGGAATCATGAGACATAGCGATGCATCGAAGGGTCATAGAGGTCAACAGCCATTACATTATATGTCTAATAGATTCTCATATAAAAGAGGATAAACATAAGCAACAACAACACATGAAATATCATTTCTGAATTCGCACATTTAATCAATAACCATTCTATGCAGTAATATAGGTGAATGAGATCATTAGTTGTCAATGACAACAAAAATTACCATATCAATGTCGGGCATTCACGAAACAAAAACAAACTAAATAGAAGTAGTTGAGGGTTACGTGAATATTGCGAGTCGATCTAATAGATCTTGGGATGATAAATAAGATGATGATGGCAAAAAGAGGTAAGAGGGTTCGAAATGGAAGAATCTTACCTAGTTTAAACGCAAAAATCGCAAAACATAAATATAGACTATCCGGGAAAAAAACGAACGAAATAAATTCGTGGAAGGCTTACTTGAGTGTTGCGAGTTGAGATGATAGATCCGATGAGAGTAAAAATGATAAACGATGAAGGCAAAACGAGTTTAACGCAGCGAGATCGACGAGCCGATTAGGGTTTACCGCGAGAGAGAGACGAGCCGCCGAACTGTCGATCGAAAAATCGTAAATGACAATCCACGGGGCTTGTTAATTTTTTTAAATGTTTTATAATGTCGGTTATTTAATAACCGACGTTATAAACTGTTTTTTTACATTTATAACGTCGGTTATTATAATAACCGACGTTATAAATGTATCAGATACGGCTTTTTTTACGTCAGTTATTTTATAACCGACGTAAAAAAATCTGCGTGTATGTTTTTTACGTCGCTTATAGAATAACCGACATAAAAAATACATCAGAAATCACAGTTTTTTACGTCGGTTATACAATAACCGACGAAAAAACTTCTGCGGGTTGTTTTGTTACGTCGATTATAAAATAACCGACGTCAAAAAGGCCTCAAAAGTCTTGTTTATTACGTCGGTTATCAAATAACCGACGTAAAAAACCTCGCGCTTTGGTTTTTTACATCAGTTAATTTATAACCGACGTAAAAAACGAACGCGCGCGATTTGTAACGTCGGTTATTAAAATAACCGACGTTAAAAATATACTCGCCGCATTTTTTTACGTCGGTTATAAAATAACCGACCTAAAAAACCATGTTTCACAGATTATCACATCGGTTATATATAACCGACGTAAAAAATGGTGACGTAAAAAACGTTTTCTGCACTAGTATGGGTAACCCTTCGTCACCATCCCACCCGACCCCAATGAGTTTCTTTGGTGATTTCTATGTTAAGGGTCGGGGTGTTCATTGTTTGATGTTGTGTTTGGAGACATGAAAGTCATTCTATGTCCATTTTTCAGTTTGATGTTTGAGTTCATTCGATCTCATAAGTTGTATGCTTAGGTGTTGGTTTGTTTTTGAGGATGGTCACTTGGTTTCTTTGGGGACCTTAAGGTTTTGGGCTTTGGGAGGGAAGTGAGTTTTTCGTTTTCGGCTTTCCAAGAGGCGAAGGTTTCGTTTTGGGAGGCATTTCATCCTTGTCTCGTGACTTGATCAACCGAGTCTTTTGAGAATTTATGGGGGCAGAAGGTGTCAATGGTGGGGAAAATTGTCACACCTTGACCTAACACGACTATTATTTTATTTATTTTTAGTCATTTCTTTGTTTCATAGTTTTTTCAGGTAGTTTTCCCTAAAAATGGGAGTTTTTTTAGAGCTGTAGGGTGGCGCATAGTTGGCACACGATTAGGAGAAACCGTGCACCAGCCTAAGGAAAATCGTGCGCCGACCTAGGGTAAATTGTGCGGCGCGGCCTAGACAGTGGCTATGTCTATACCGCACAGTCAGGCACACGACCGTGCGCCAGCCCCTGCAGCCTATGCAATCCCAGACAAAGGTGGTCGCACGCACGGTTGGTGCACGGTCTGATTGACCGTGCGGCCAAACCATGCAGCCAAGGGTTTAACAAAAATATTATTATTATTAATTATTATTGTTATTATTGTTGTTGTTGTTTTATTAATTATTGTTGTTGCTTTATTAATTATTGTTGTTTTAATTATACCCTGAAGGGGTCTTCCCCCAACCCCACCCACGTGACACCCCACCTTCCCCTCTCCTGCTCACGCGGTCGCGCCCCCTCCCTTCCCCCCCCTCCCGCGCACGACCTCCCCCTCCCGCCCCCTTTAGTTGCGGTTTTGCCCCTTGATTTTTGGTGTATCCATCTCCGATAAGCTTCTCATCTTATCACCATCCTTCCTTTCTATTTTATTTTTTGGTTTCCCTTCCCTCTGGTGTGGTGTGAGCGCCATGGATGAACCCCAACCTGAAATGGGTCTTTATTTTGGTTGTTTCTTGATTTTTAGGGTTCATGAAGTCTAATTAAGGCTGGTTTTAGTCGTGGTTGTTGAAAGTGGTGGGTTCGTCAAGGGTTTCTAGTAGGTTTTCTTCCGTTCTTCAATTTTGATCAATTTTTAATTAGGTCTTTTTATAACTTTTGGGTTCCTAATAATTTTCTAGTGCATTTTGGATCGTCGTTCGTGAAGACAACTTGCACGCATATGCATGGATAAGGCATATATATATATACATTCTTTGTACATATTCCCTTATGATGAGGGGAATATCTACATTACAACTAGGGGTTATTTATATATATTTGTATATGTGCATATGTGTGTAGCCATAAAAGGAGGGTGTCTCTTGATTCTGTTGATCTCTTTGAAGCGGATTCAGATCATCGTTGTCAAGGGCATCAAGTTTTGAGGTAGGATCCCTATGTCAAAGCCTTCAATTTGGAAACTATGATTGCTTGCTTATTTATCCACATGTTTAAATTATATTATGAAGTAAATATAATATAGGAAATGCTTTCAGTGATTAGAACAAGTTTATGCCATGTTTTTCATGCCTTCCCAAGTTGTTGTCTTGATTTCCTTCTGTTAAAGCATGTTTCCAAGTTTGTTTAAAATGGAAAGAACCTTGGGTGTTGGATTTATTTTCAAAAAGGTTTTAAAATATGAAAGATATTTATAAAGGAGATTTCCAAATGATTAATTTTTATTTCAAATGTTAAGGCTCGTTTGACACCTTTGAATGTTTTCTTGAAAAGAGGGTGACTCCATGGATACTCTCCACTCTGGGGGGGGGGGGATTCGTAAGGATGTTGTCAGGAGGTGGACCTTAGCATACATGGGATCATAGGCGTCGTAGTGAGAGTCAATGGACGGTTGCTATTGAATCCCGATTAGACGGACTAAATCTCCATGGAGTAGCCATGTGGGTTGTCGGTGAGGCTAGTTGAGAGCAGTCAGGTTGGTTATTGACTTTGGATCGCATCGATAGGCCAACAGATGAATTCTGAACCGAGTACATCTAGGGTCTCTTCACTTGGTATCTAGATATATCTCATGATAAATGTTTCACATGTATTCTATTTTCCCTCGTTTTGTGATGTTTTTTTTAATCATTGAAATTGTTATGCTTCTTCTGGAAACTCGTACTTTAGCACTTGTGATATGTTTTTCACCGTTTTTCATTGAAATGTCTCTTTGTTGCAAGTACCTTCTTATAAAGGGATTATTGAAAATGTATTATTCTTTAGAGATGGTTTTCAAAATAAAAAAGGGAAAATGACTCTTAAGAAATTCTGGCTTAATACTTATTTTGAAAAGAATGGAAAATCTTATTTTTTATATGGTTTGTTTTCAAACTAGCATGATTTGGATTTCTCATTAAAGGCAAGGCATGGAGAATAATTTATTTGAACACGCCTACTAAGTTTTAATATTCACGTCTATAGCTCTGTATTTGTTTTTAACTTCTAGTGCTGCTTCCAGCTCGGTCTCAGTCACCATGGAGCGATGCTGGTTCAGTGGTTGATGATAGCGATGCAAAGCGAGCTCGCGGCCCGCGGGCTTTGCGGGTATGAGGCGGATGTGGGGCGGGACGGACCTAAAAATTTTGATCGTTTAGAGTGCGTTCCAATGCGGGTTGAGCCCGCGCGGGTGCGGGCTTGCCCACGGGTCTGATTTAAAAAATATATAATATTTTTACAATATATATTTATTTAACATTTTAGTTTTTTTAATAAAAAAATCATGGTTAAACGATGACATGATTTCTCACCATAATGGTCATATTAATTCACCATTTATTTACATGTGAATTTTAAGTAGGCCTATATTTATTGTTTTAATGTGATATTATATTATTTATATAGTAATTATTAACCATATTCACATGGTGTGTCAACCCATCTCTCGAAAAATGGAACTCATCGCCCCTACGCATGGTTTCAATTCTATAAGAGTTATTATAATCATAATATTTTTTAGATCGATTTAATTTTTTTATTATTTAATTTTATTTTGTTATTAAGAGAATTGGATAGAACCTCATGAAAACACTAATAGCTTCCTATGAAACTGATCGTTGCCTGGAGAGACTTCATTCATTCACAAGTTTAGTTGTTCACATTACCACACAACCAACATTATCATTCATCACTCATCACCGATCACTCACCTACTTTCTATCGCAACAGTTCACCACCACATCCGCGTTACCGCATGCCACCATTAACCCACAAAAAAAATGTTCCATCACATCCTTTAAAAGTCTATTTATTGTTAATTCATACTTCTCCCCACAAACACCTTTAAGAATGATAAAAAAAATACAGTATTTAAATGATTATAAATAGTATTTTTTTTTTGTAAATGTGGGTAAGCCTGTGGGCAACCCGCGGGTTTATACGGGGCGGGGTGGGCTTGAAATTTTTTGTTCGCATTATATGTGGGCTTTTGCGGACAAACTCGTGCGGGCTCAAACCCGTGCGGGCTTGGCCCACCCCGCCCCGGCCCGCCCGTTTCGCATTACTAATTGATGATGGTCAGCACAGTCACATAGAGGTATGTTCAAATCTATTTATTTTCCGTTGTTAGTTACAATTTTATTTGTTCTACTTTATTTATCTGTATATCATTTATGGGCTAAATTGTTTCCAATTGAGTATATTTGATGCCCAACACTAGTTGTCAGCCTGGGAGGATCAAGAACGCTTCTCGGGTCTTATCACAGGCCAGCTTGGGTGACCAATTCAAGGTTGACACGAATTGGTTCGTGACATATTGTCAACCTTTGGTGTTCGTGGAATGTAACCTAATGTTAGTAACACCTCCAGCCCAGTCCAAGCGAATGGGTTGGACAAGGATGCTACACTTCTATCTTTTCATTATGTTTCTTCTAAAACCCCTTATAAATGTTTTTATTTAACTTTCTCTTTTCTTTTCTTAGGGATATGCATGTCTTTATTACATTGGGATGCATTCATATTCATCTTCATGTTTTTTATCAGGATTTTTTTCTCGAAATCTCATATCAACTCTTTATGATTATTATTCTCCCATTCATATTTAAAATGATGTTTTTCCTTCTATTGGGAACCTCTAAGTTTACTCATCATTATAAGATTCATGGTACAATTATGAAACCCTTTCTTTCTTATGGATTTTATTTCATATATATGATTGATATATGCTTCCTTTCTATATGATAGGCATTATTATGAGCATATTATAATATTACGAGTGGATCTAAAATTATATAGTCCTCCAATACATTGGGTAAAATGATATATCTCATGAGATTATTGTTCATGAACATGATGCTACCTTTGTTCACATTCTATGTTATGATCTTTGTACACATATGTTAAACATGAACATGAACATGATGATATCATTATTCACATTCTATGCTTGAGCATTGTACACAATGTTTATAATGTATCATTATTATAAATGTGCCACATTCCATATCTCCTTCAAATGATTTCCACATGCATATGGTGATGATGATAATGCTCACCCACTATATCAATTCATGTCTCATGTTTCATCCCCATTATTTGTCCCCTTATTGAACTTTTAGCTCACCTTTTCTTTGATGTATGACTTCATAAATACACATAGGAGAACTACGAAGAAGGATTTAAATAAATTTTAATGTTTTATATTCATGGCTATGGACCTAATTTTTCCAAGACACTAAACCTATCGATTTTGGGATTTGTATTGTTATGTATGTATATTATAAAAATGATGTAATAATCATGTATGTAATGTATGAGTCGTTATATGACATACTTCCTTCTACCTAGTCTAACCTCCAATGGGAATAGATAAAACCAATGAACCATTGGGTCTCTTGTTTGGATCGATTTCCTCCCAACCCTAGGTCTCTTGGGCTAACATATAAGCCCTTCTGAGGTTTCATCCTAAAACTCATGGGTGAGAAGAAATTGTCCATCCAAACTTATATGTGAGCCACCATCCTTGATGAAATCCGATGTGGAATAGGGTTTGCACCCAATAATCCACCTCTCAAACCAAAGACCACAGAGGCCTCCCTTACAACAATAATCCATCAGATCCAACCATCTTGTACCACCGTTTTCTCATCACCGGGACCGTCGCCTGACCGCCAATTATCAAGAAGACTTTAGACACAAGGCATCATGGATTCACATGCTTCAAACGAGCAACTGCTATCATTGTCAAACTGGTTTGGGGAATACTTCACCCTACATCACACATGGGTTACACCATGCCTCTGATACCATTTGTTGTGGTATACCTGGAATAGTTTTCTCCCACCGAATTTCATTATCGAAATAGAATTCTATGAACTTCTGACTGTCATACTCTTCACCGTTATCAGACCTCAAGCATTTCGGCTTATAGCTCCTGACTCATTCTCCACCATGACCTTCCACTTCTGAAACATCTTAAACACACCAGATTTACCTTTTATAAAGTAAATGCATATCTTTCTTGTTAAGTCGTTGATGAATGTCACATAGTATTGCGACCCTCCAAGAGGATGTACTAGTGCAGGTCCCCAAACATCTATGTGCACCAAGTCCAACTTCTCAGCCTTCGGTGTTCTGCCTCTCCTTTTGCAAAAAACATCTTATTCTGCTTTCTGAAGATATAATCTTCACATAGGCCAACATCCACTAACTTTAACTCTAGTAGCAACTCTTTTGCTGTCACCACCTTCAACCTCTTCTCACTCATGTGGCCTAGTTTGTAGTGCCACAATTGTGAATCTCCGACAGCTTTCAGTGATGCAGCCATGTTTATGCAAGCTTCTATCATGTTGTATAGGGTATCATTTTTTGCTCCACTGGTTTCAGGTCCCTTCTGTTTTTCTCAGCACTCCTTAACATGTCCCTTTTTTCTGCATGTCCAGCAGGTAGGACCAGCCCACTTTGCCTTGTCTCGTCTTTTCCCTCTTAACTTTAATCGCCCTCTCTGATTGTCTCGTTGTGGGTATCTTCCTCTTCCTTCAACGTTCAGAGCAATCTGTCTGATTCACTTCTTCGCATATCCTCTCTGAGGATCAGGACTCGTACATCTTTCAGAGTCAGTTTGGTATTCCCCGAAGTACTGCTCACAGCTGTTGCAGTTGCTTCCCAACTGTCATGTAAAGAAGATAGTAAGACCAGCGCACATACATCATCGCCAAGATCAATTTTCACCGATATCAGCTGACTTATGATGGTGCTGAATTCGTTGGTGTGGTCTGCAACAATTCTCCCTTCAACTATTTTCAGGTTGAATAATTGTCACATCAAGTGCACCTTGTTTGCCGCAGAAGGATTCTCGAACATATTCGCGAGAGCTTTCATCAGATCAATCGTTGTCTTCTCCTCTCTAATGTTGGACGCCACGTTTTTTTCCAATAAGGCACACAACGCCCAGAACTTATCGATCCAACAGCTCCCACTCCGACTGCTCCATGTCCGTTGGCTTCAAACCCAAAAGCGGCAAGTGCATCTTTTTTTGATAAAGATAATTCTCGATCTGCATCCTCCAGAAACTGAAGTCAGTTCCATCGAAGCAATCGATCTTCACCTTTCCTTCTTCTATATCCATCATTGGAGAATCTCAAACTCAACCCTTTAATACCAGTTGTTGGGATCGATTTCCTCAAGCCCTAGGTCTCTCAGGCCCAACACATAAGCCCTTCTAGAGTTCCATCCTAAAACTCATGGGTGATAGGAAGAATTGTTCATCCAAGCTTATATGTGAGCCATCATCCTTGATGAAATCCGATGTAGGATAGGGTTTGCACCCAACATCTCTCCATCTTATATCTCAATCCTCAAACTAAAATAGAAGTGATAAATGAATGAGATGCACTAGTATCTATTAGCATAGAAGCAAAAGTAGAATGAAGGTAGATAATCCCTTAACAACCTTTGGTCTATATAATGCAGGTAACTCCATCGCATGTAGCTTTCCACTTTTAGATCCTTCACCTCATTTCCCCTGAATCTATTACCACCTCATCCCTGATTTGGATAAGGTCCTTAAGGGTGAGGAATATCCCTTGGTGCGATTGGGGGATTACCTTAGTGATAAAGTCATCTCGTAATCCTGTATAAAACCCAAATTCAAATCTAGGCGGGAGTGAATTAATGTGAATGTGGTAGGATAGCATAGTAATGTATTATTGATATTATTCGCTTAATATGGGTTGTTCAGCTATGTATTGGGTCATCAAGCCACTAGGCCTTTGAACCACCAAAGCTGGGCCTTCAAGGTTCTGTAATAGAGTAGCTTCTGACCAATGGAGTGCAAGACAATGCAGTGGCAGTCACTAGAGAAGTCAGGTTGGGCGCAAGAAAGACCATCTATGGAGCGGCAAGCACGCTCCAGGATGTAGGCTCTACGCACCTCTACATAGGGTGGTGATGACGAGCCCCATATGCGATGAGTGAGAAGCTGGAGTGGACGAACGACATGAAGGCGGGGAGTGGGGGGGTGTTTCAGTGTATGACCTTTGGTCCACTTATCCAAGGCATGTGTGCCTAAACCTTCGGGTCATGTATTTTAGGCCTTCAAGACATATTAGAGCTCCCTCTCAATATAGTTAAAAAGAGAGTTATCCAGAAATAAAATAAAAATGGAATTAGAGGAATATCCCTTGGTTACCCCCTCTCACACCACCCTCTACCATTAGTTCAAATGTCTGCTGATCCTATTATTGTGAGTACTATAAAAGAGGTTACTGTCACCACAATGTCATTCGATAATAAAGTGGTCAGGGAACAAAATGCTTTGATATAAAGGACATAAGAACCGTTGATGTTCGCGTCCATTAAAGAGATAATAGATAATGTCAGGGTTCCCAATAGTGTCAAGAACTACCATAAGTAAATAAATGTGATGAGGATGGATGTTGGGTGCACAAACTTACATCATAGACATGATTACCCATAAAAGCGAGAGCTCTTTTCCACACTCTGACATCATAGAAAACTCTAAGGTCTTCCCTATTTAAACTAAATCCATTCACACTATAGTCCTCTTGATTACTTCACTATCTTTAGGGGGGAAATCTCTCAATGTTACACACTCAACCACTCATCTACTAGAACGTTAGTTGAGTAATATAACAGATTTGTAAATCTAACTTTAGACTTTCTCATTTTAGCACTTCTGACCTGACACTTTATCTCTAGGGCAAAAAATCTCTCAATGTTACACTCAACCACTCATCTATAGAATGTTAGGTGACTAAAATAACATATTCATAAATCTAACTTTAGACTTCCTCATTTTAGCACTTCCATGTCTTATGTCCAACAACTCCTACAAATATACCCTAAAAGTTGATGATTTGAATTCCATTTAGAATTAACCATGCAACTAATTCCATGAACCTTCAGATACATTTTGATCACCAAGGTAAATAATCCATCACTGTCCAACTTCCCCTCACAAGAAAAATAACCTGTCTAAATCAACTAAGAGGTGATATCCACCTCCTTTAACTAATGCTTGGTCACCCGATAAGAAATAAATACCCCATACTTCAGCTAATTCTACTACTAGAACATCCAAATCATCATCCTCCAAACATTACTTTCATTTGGATCAATCTTCGAAAAATCCGACTTAGGTTTCTCTTACTCCTATTCTAACTGAATAACATGAGTAGGTTGAGAAAATGATATATCTAAATTATAGAATAGTAAAAACTAATTCTAAGGATATGATAACATTTACTAAATCCAACTTATGTGCAATCATCGTGACCAAATACTACATGATTCATTTACGGCCTAACATAGTATCTTGAAAAAAGTAGATCATCCCTGCGGTATGGTTAGTAATAAACCAAGGTCCTTGCGTATGAATGCCTCAACTTCCACGCCCATTGCTGGTTTCCCTTGTCTATGTTCTATCCAGAGTTCAAATATAATATTACCTTACCAACCCAATATAATAATCACTACTTTCTACTCCACACTTCACCCTAACTCTCACTGATACCATTCTATCAGGTGGGGTATAAATAACAGAGAATAAAAACAACATTAAAACTGCAAAAAAGAGAAGAAACAGAAATCGTTAGGCAATGAACCTGCAACCCACACCAGTACAATGGAGAACCATCTTCGCATCCCAATCCCATCTTTCCATCGCATAACACGAACTCAATCAGAGGCTGTCACCGCGCCATCGGCGCTATGTTCGCTGAAGAAGACCACCACGACTAACTCACTAAGCAGCCACCCAAGGAGCAGGTCGGGATGGAAAGACCAAAGGAACTGTGTGAGGGGAATCCAAGAACGGGAGAGACCATCACCACCACAAACAAATTGGTAGAGAAAATTGACCGGAAGAGAGAACTAGAGACCAAACAATGCTAAAAAAAACCCCAAAATGGAGAGAACCACAAGTTGAACCCAACCAGAATGAAACCCACACCAAAAGAGGAGAAGAAATCGACGCAGGTTATGTCGCCTAGAACACTGTCAAACGGTCGACCAACGCAACCCAAATAGCCTAAAAAAACATCAAACCAGACAAAAATGGTGTCTTCTACGATGAATCAGGCAATACGAGTAGAGGAGAACTGATCTAGGGCTTCAACAATGAGTGATGACCACAGGGAAACCAAAAAACCAGGGAAAACCACAAGAAAACTATGAGAGGAGAGGCCTGAATGCGTTCAACATCATAAACCCAAAACTCATCATGTTTGACCAAGAATGGGGTCCTGCGCGACACGTCAGAATGTAAGAGTAGCGTAAGAGGTGAACGAGGACCTCAAAAACAGACAAAAATGCAAAACGAAACCATCAAAAACCAGAGGGAACCGAAACCCTAAACAGAGGATAAAAAACACCCATCCAGACACAGGAGGCCCGATTGGAAGACAAGCCACCGGAAGGGGGGAAGAAGCTTGAAGGCTAGTCGATGCAAAAGAGCCGCCGCCACCGAGATCGCTTAGGAACCCTAGGCCAGGGAAGGGAGGGGAGGGACGTCGAAAGATGCAACCAGCTTCAATAATGCAGAGACGTCAGATCGACTGTGATCCAACGGATCGTTATCCTCTCCGATGCTACCACATACATTCCCAAAAAAAAAATGTAATTAAATTAAAATGGGTTAAAAAAACTGAATTATCGGATATTTTTCAAAAACTCGTTTATACCCATAGCATTTTAAACCTAAAAAATAGTAAAAAAATAATTTAAAAGATTTTACCAAATTGAAAAACTTGAAGAAGAAAAATTGTTTATTCATATGGTAAATAATTTATAGATTTACAATTAACTATTAATTTTTGAAAACATTAAAAATTAAATAACTTGAAATTATACATTAAATAAATATTTTATAACTGAATAAATAAAGATGGGGGAAAATAAAATTATAAATAGTTTAAAAAACTAATTATTTTTTTATTACTGTAAAAAAATGTTTTTATGTCTAGCATTGCATGGTAATTTTTTAAAATCTTATAAAAACAATAATTTGTATTTGTGTGTTGAAAATAATAATTTGAAACTCAATTCAAAAAGAAGGAAAGATTATTCTTAAAAATAATAATTTTGAAATTGTTATAAAAAAATTATATATTAAAAATTATCCATTTAAAATTTATTTTTTGATATTTACAAATAATTAATAATTTCTTAAGTCTGTTAAAAAAATCTTATATGCATATTTTAAAAATCAAATTCAATTCATATAAATACTTTAAAAACAAACATTAACATAAAAAATTATTTGAATTTTATAAGGAACCCTTTCATTGAAAATTTATACTAGAAAATTACATTCAAAGGGTTCACATAAAAAATCCAATGCATAAATTCAAAAAAAAACTCTGATAAAGTTTCACCGTAGTTTTATAGTATAAAGTTCTACTAGAAAACAACATCTAAATAACAATATTGTAAAAAAAAAATTGCAAATTTATAGTTGAAATTTTCACTTTAAATTTTTAGTAAATAATTATACTAAATTTTTTAACTAAAAAATCACTAGAAAAATTGCACTAAAAACACACTACGTATGAAAATTATTAAAGAAACGTTATAGTGAAAAGCATAATATTCCAATAGAAAATTTCAATGGAAAGTTCATCTTATTTGGGAAAATTCATATCGAAGCATCCATTGGAAAATTATGATTGAAACATTCATTAGAAAATTTTAGTATTAACATTGAAGGGAAAAATCAGCTAGAAACTTTAATGGAATATTCAAGTGGAAACATCCACCAGAAAATTACAATGTTTCTATTGGAATACAATTATAACTTTAAACAGAAAATTTCAGTTGAAACATTCACTAGAAAATTTCAGTGGAAACTTCCAATGGATAATTCTAGCGGAAACTTTCAATGGAACTTCCACCTAAAAATTCAAATGTAAACTTCAATCGAAAAATTCCAATTGAAACTTTTGATAGAAAGTTATAGTAAGAGGAAATTCTAGTGTCACTTTCCACAGAAAATTATTGTTAAAACTTCCACTCCAAAATTTCAATTGAACCTTTTACTAAAAAAAATAGAGTTGAATCTTCTATTAAAAACCCCACTTGAAACATCCAATAAGAAATTTTAGTAGAAATTTCACCAGAAAATTTCACTGTCAATGTCCACCAGAAAATTCCAGTGAAACTTTCACTGGAGAGTTCGTATGAAACTTCCATCGTAAAATTCCAGTGAGAAGCTCCACTCAAAGTTCTAGTGAGGTCTTCTATTCAAATTTGTAGTGGAAATCTTCATTAAAAAATTTCATTAAAATTATAGTGGAAATATTCTTTGAAAAAAATCACTGGAAAATTTTACTGGAAGTTTCTGTGGAACTTTCACTGGAAGCTCCAATGTAACTTTCGCTGGAAGTTTCAATGTAACATTCACTGGAAGTTCCAGTAGAACTTTCACTGGAAGTTATAGTGGAACTTTCATTAGAAGTTTCGGTGAAACTTTCATCAGAAATTTTCAATTAATATTTCCAAAATAAAGTTTTATTGGAAAATTTAAGAGTAACCTAATGTTAAGGGTAAACTAAAATTATGTAAGGGTAAACTGAAGTTAATTAAGGGCAAAACAAAGTTAAGTAAGGATAAACTAAAGTTAAGTATGGGTAAAACAAAGTTAAGTAAGGGTAAAAACTAAAGTTAAATAATGGTAAAAAAATCTAAGAAAGGGTAAACTAAAGTTATGTAAAGGAAAAACAAAGTGAAGTAAGGGAACTTTCATTGGAAGTTCCAGTGGAACTTTTATTGGAATTTCGAGCTGAACTTTCACTGGATGTTCTAATAGAACTTTCACTGGATGTTCGAATAGAACTTTCACTAGAAGTTCTAGTGGAACTTTTATTGGAAACTTTCAATGAACATTTTCAAAATAAAGTTTCATTGGAAAATTTCGATGGAAACGTTATCGATTAAGATAGAAAATTTCATTAAAAATTATAGTGGAAATCTCTATTAATTTTTTTTTGTGAAAACCATTACTAGAAATTCTAATGAAACTTCCACTGGAAATTCAACTGAAACATCCATTGGAAATTCTAGTGAAACTACTTCTAGAAACTTCCTTTAGTAACTTCAAATTCCACTTTAAATTTTTAGTTGAAAATTTTGATGGAAATTTCCATGGAACTTCCATTGGAAAATCTGGCGCAACTTCCAACGAAAAATTCCAGTGGAAACTTTCATTGAATTTTTTCAGTTGAAACTTCAACTTCCACCTAAAAATTCCAGTTGAACCTTTCATAGGAACTTCCAGTGCCACATTCATAATAACTTCCATTGTAATGACCCGAACCTCTCTGGCCCATTCCTTTGTCAAAAAGAAGGTCACGAAGTGTTCTGGAGGGTAAAATGGACTTTTCCCACACTTTACAGAATTTTGAAACTACACGCCGTGTAGTTTGAGTACACGCTGTGTACCCCCTTTCTGGGTATACCCCGTGTTGAAGACCGTGTCCTTGCTGTGTGAAATAATGGGTGCACGTCGTGTTCCCAGTTCTACACGCCGTGTAGTCTTTCCCCGCGTACGCGTTACCAGTCAACGGCCGTGTACCGTGTTGGAGTCGTGTCCTTGTCGTGTGCAATAAATGAGTACACGCCGTGTGTCTAAACTACACGTCGTGTAGTCCTTCCCCGCGTATGCGTTACCCTCAAACCGTGTGTTGACCAGTCAACGGCCGCAGAGCCGTGTTGGAAGCCGCATGGAGACCGTGAAAAATAACCGAGTACATGCCGTGTACCATAAAGTACACGCCATGTACTTTTCCTTTTCTTGCCTATAAAAGGAGGGGTCCCCTCCTCCTTTCAACTCACTCCTCTCCTCCCCTTTCCTCTGATCAGAGTTCTCCCAAGAGACTCGAATGTTCATTTTCTTCCATAACTTCTTCGTCCGAGCTCCGATTTATGATCCGCCAGCGGCCACGGGATCGTAACGACGAGGCGAAACTTCCGAGCTTGGATCCGTTGTCTTTCCTTCGGCCTTTCCTTTTTGACTTCCACCCAAGGAGTTTTTTCCGGAACCCGACAGAAGTGACGGACGCCGACGGACGTCTTCTAAGGTTGATCCGGGGGAGCATTGCGATCAGAACCTGTTGAGGTAGGGATCTTACCTTCGTCTCTCTAGTTTGTGTATTATGCGGGGTGGGTGTTCTATTGTTTATGTGAAACACTTTTGAACCGGTTTAAATGAAGATAATAACTGGTTAAAGAACGGGGTTGGGAAGTTTGAGATTGTTGTTACTTTATATCCTGTGATATTATGTTGTGAATTGAATGAGCTTCTACCTACTGAAAATCACGGTCATTGGGGGCCTTTGCTTACGCAATTAAATATTGCCCTCTCCTTCTGGATTTTCTTATGGATGGAAACTTTGTGGAATGTGGAAATTGGTTAATCACGTAAAGTTGGATGTTTAAAATCTAGAACCCTTGTGTGATCACCCCGGTTGAACAAAACAGAATAATGAACATGTGGGTGTTGGCTTGGATACGTGGCATGTGATGGGGGTGTTTTGTGGGTTGTTGTGGATAGGGTGAGCAGCGGGGCTATTGTTGACTTGGTTGTGGGTTGGTGACAGGCAGCGGGGCTGCGATAAATGGTATTAAAGGGATAATGATATACGATGCGGTTGTGGTTATGGCAGTTGGCCGCAGGGCTGTAGGGATGGGTTGAATGTGAACGGACTATGGGTTGTGAATAATAAATAAAAAGTGAAAGAGTTAATGAATGGTGGGTCATGGAAATGGAACGGGTTTAATAATCAATGGGGTTGGTTGGTTGATAAGAAGGGCTTGGTTGTGTTGCTTGTGTTTTCCTAACTTGATTTGTGGATGGTAGGGATATGTTTTACAAACGTTTGATGTGGTTGGTTGTAGATAGTTTCCCAGTAGTTAAGGAATTAAATAAACTAATTCTGCTAAAACGTGAAAACCTAAATGGGGTTGGGGTTGTTTGTTGTATGCATGCTTCGTAGTAGCAGTGTCGAGGCACGTGCTCAGTTTCTCTGTTTAGAAGCCATATGTTGGGCTGTGTGGTTGGTATATATATATCTGTATCCTTTTTGTTTTATCGCACCCCACCCATGTTGAGCACTTAGTGCCGAACACTCCCATTTCATGGGAGAGGGTGTTTTTCCCTTAGTTACTAGCTCTTTCCTGCTCCTTCTCCCCTAGGCTGTGATGGCTTAAGGCGACCTTACAAAAAATAATTTAATTTGTATTTACAAAAAATAATGATTATTAAATAATTTTAAGAGTAATTTCATTATAAAATGTTACAATTTTTTTATAACTTTAAAAACATTCATGTACCTTTTTTAGGAAAATTACAAATTATTAATTTTTATGAAATGGTTAAAATTTTTAAAAAATATAACATAGACCAATTTTTAATTTCTGAATATAAAAAAATCATAAAATAATTTTTAAATGATTCATAATTTTTCGGTTTGATCTATTATTAAAAAATCTGTATAAATAGTATTTTCTATGATGAATAATATTTTTTATAAATTTAAAAAGTAAATTTTAATGATTTTTAAAGAAATAAAATGTTGTATGTTTATAAAAAAAATATACTTTCCTAAAAACATAATTTTTATGTTTATGTACAAATAGTATTTTTTAAGATGATTAGCAAAATTGTAATAAAATTTCAAAGCTATTTTTAATGTATTTCAAAAAAATAATAAATTTTTAGGTTTGCAGGAGTATTATAATTTTTTATGACCATGAAAAATAATTTCATTTGTATTTATAAAAAATAAAAAAAATAATAATTTTAAGACTAATTTTATTATAAAATGTTACAATTTTTTATAACTTTAAAAAAATTAATATACCTTTTTTTAGACACATTACAAATTATTATTTTTTATGAAATGATTAAAAATTTAAAAATCTATAACATAAACTAATTTTTCATTTATAAATCCAATTTTTTTTATAAATATAAAAAACTATTTAACATATTTTCATTTTTTGGACACTCAATATTTATGTTTTTTTTATAAATATAAAAAATCAACATCAACATAATTATTGAGCATTTACCCAAATTATCATCAGACCAAAATACCATGTAGCCTCTCTCATCCTCTGATCTTAACGCGTGTATAAGTCCCCAGATGTCTACATCTCACACCATCACAAGATAATCCCATTATTTGGTAAACTGGAGATGATAAATCTTGGTGATCTAACTCAAGTGGTTTTCATGTATCTTATGGAAAATACAAAATCCATTACTAAAATAAAAAATATATAAAATAATACTCATAAATCCATAACATGGTGTCTCATCTCTCTACTTCTAATAAAACTCTCAATCCATCTATATGAATAATATTTCAATAATATCATTACATTTATTAGATAATTTTAAAGAATTTATTTATTCCATATCATAGTTTCTACATCAAGTTATCATTTTAAGTTTTTATATCCCAAGAATCTAATAATATAATATTGTCATGAATTTTATCTCAATAACTACTTATTACAAAATCACTGTCACATCAACCCTTCATAACCCAATTAAATATCCTTTATAAATACCTCATCATCTATCATCTAAAAAATACAACATCCGATCATTTTAGTCCAGAATGCCACATTCAATTATCTCCCCTTCAATTATTATCTTTTTAATTTTCTATGATATACCACATTTGTACCACACCTTAGAATACCACATCCATTCGTCCCCTCATAATACCACACCCATCTCCCCTAAATAGAATACCACATCCATTTATCCCCATTAGAATACAACATACAAACCACTGCTTCCTCTAATCTTCACATCTCAAAAAATAAAAAAATAAAAATGTCAATTTATCAAAAATAACAAAAAATTATTTATATAAACACTATCATATTTCTTATTAAATAATTTAGACCAATATGTTAACTAGATAATTGCATTAATCCTTTCACCCATGATCACTAAAAAATAGTAAATTCATATAAACAAATAAATATGATAAGAATCCTAAATCACACACCTCAATTCATTGTTCGTGACAATTAATTTTAAATATATCTCCCTAAATTTCTATATATGCACAATCAAAATTTGAGAAAATATCTTCTCAAATATTGAACAATTTCCCACAAATCAATTTCTAATATCCCATCATCATAGATCTAATATACTGAAATATGTTTTTTTAAAATAGATAAGGGGTAGTGATATAAAAAAAAATATTTGGAATTTCCTTCAATCTAGTGATAATATAATCATTCAACATCAACAATAAATTAATCCTTTGAAAATAGAACTAAAAATCATCCTAAGGAAGCCCAAAATATCATGGAGGCATTTAGGGACAGTTTTATATTTTAAATAGGGATTTTTAGGTGGTCAAAATTCAAATCAAAGAACTTAATATTATGTGTATGGTTAGTCTACATGTTCTTCCTAACCATTCTTCTAACCATGCATTCTCCACTACCTCAAAGCCTAGAATACAAGGTTGAAATTCATGGATTTTATAATCATTCTAACCATGTATTCATTAGTACCTATAAAAACACAATGCATGAAAAAATGCATTGTTTTCTTAATCATGATGTGACGTCCTGATCTGGGTGCCACTCAGAGGTGCCTCAAGTATGGAATCCTACCTTTTTATCACGTAACTTTTCATTACATGGGACAAAACATAGGTTCTTTTAAAGTTTTTTTTCTTGGAAATAAGATACATAATACCTGCAAACATAAAAAATTATTCTAAATCCACTTCAAATACATCTTCATGGGTTCACTCTAAGTTAGTTTTACAACACCTCATATCCTGGGGACATACATCAAAGTAAAGGGGTGATCTTAAAGCCTAGTAATGGAATAATCAAGGGAGGTAGAAAACATGTGATCATGAGACATATCAATAAGATCACGAGGCATAAAAATAAGGCATGAACAAGAGGCATATAATAACATGAATCATAACATGAAAATGTGGCTACGACATTTAAATGATACATTCATAATCACATCACCAAGGTTTATCACTAGTGTGTCATAAATGAAAATTACCAAGGTTATTCATCAATGTATCATAAAACACTTCATCTCTAGAGATTAAATTATTTACCTAATGCATTAGATTGATATTAATGTGAAACCTTAATGTGTATTAATTTCATGAGATCCATATAGATCATAATAAATCATTTCATTAATAACTCATGGAGAATAAATAATGGGTTTCTTATCAAAATCTTGGTGTACAAATGTACTTAAAGACATGATCATTACGTAATTTTTAAACCATGAAAGGAAAAGTGGGTTTCATATATGTAAATACTCAAATAAAAAATTCATATTTAAATAAAGTTGAATACCTATTGAAAATAATAGAGGTTTGGGTATTCAAATAAAAAGTAAAAGAGAATTTATCACGTAAAAGAGAGAAATTTGAGAAGTAAATTCGGCAGCATGATGAGTATAAAATATGGTTTTAGAAAATGATAAAATGAAGGATAAAGAGGGTAGCCCATTAATAAAATACAATTATTATAGTAATGGGATAATAGAAAGTGGAAAAAAGAATTTATTTTGGAAATTAGAAGACATAACTCATAAAAAGGGAACTTTAATGGAAAAGAGAAGTGAAGATTTACCTTACCTTGAAGAGTTGTTCCTAAAACATGAGGATGAAACCTTGGGGGATTGAGGACACCTTGGGGGGAATCCTTGGGAGTAAAAATCTTCATAAAGTCATGGAGGATGGATTGTAAGTGAAGTTAAATAGTGAAATGGGTGGGTATTTATAGAAAAAGTGGAGTAATTGTTTAATAATTTCCAAATATAGGTCTTGGAAATCTAGGTTGTGGAAAATGAAAAACCATGAGATTACCCATGATTTTTTCACATGGTTTTGGAAATTTGAGTCACAATTTATGATATTTTAATCCAAAAAAACCAAACATCATTTTAATATGTCATTGGACATGAAAAGTTAAATTTTCCACAAAATAATGCTTTTAAAATCAAATTTTCCATTTCAGACTTTGGAAAGTCACTTATAGGTTTAGAAATTGATCAAAATATATTAAAATGCTTAATATTAATAAAATAAAATATTTTAGGCCTTGGATTGTACTTAATTAATTATTAAATCATTATGAGATAAATATGAATTCATAAAATATACCAAAAACCCAAAAACTGTATTTTTACTATTCATAAAAAAATAATGTATTTTGGAAAATTCTAATAAATTCACACTAACCTAATTTTTATGCACTAATTTAAAATATAATGTTTATTTTTCTAGAATAATTCTCTAAATATTATAATTTTAACTTTTAAATATAAAAATCCTTATTTATTTAAAAATAGTAGTTTTTAAGGCACATTAAAATTTATGACACTTATAAAAAATTTCCTAGGAGATTATAAAATTATTTTATCATTTATATTTAAATAAGAGTATTTTAAAAGACTCTTTCATTAAAAGAAATATTATTTAGAATAACTTGGTTTATAATAATATTATATCATTTCCAAAAAAACAATTATGTTTTATTTGTCTCTAGAATTCAATTTATCAAATCTCTCTCAATAAAACATATATTTTATTATGCAAAACTATTATTAAAAGAAATGAAAATGATTGAATAAGAATTTTATTTATACAATATAAATTACACTTTAAGAAACTAAGGCTTAGGTGTGTAACCCCTTATTACACCCATGTATGCTCTAAGGGTGAGGTGTGAAATGGTATTAGTTTCATGGGGTGGCTCAGCTAACATCGACTGAGTGGTAATATTAACTAAATTATATTTCTCCCATAGGAGGTTTTATTAAATCTTAAATTATTGAAGCTTGTCTTGGGCTTGGTCAAGGGTAAACCCCTGTGACGCTACCTCCCTCCCAAGTTCTTAAAAGTGGGATTTAAACAACACAACTCTACTAGTTGAGGCCATGTACTATTCTTTCTGTATCAATTATCCTTTGTCATTACTACTTATAAACACTAATTATAATTGTAAAATTATCAAAAAAGGGTATGGTTTTCAATGGTCATATTGACCAATGATCATATTGACCAACAATTATATTTGACCAATAGTCATATTTGACCAATGATCATATAACAATCAAATCCCAACAATCACATTTCCATTTATACCCTATAAATACCACTCTATTCTTTCACAAAAAATAACTACAATACCAGTTAAGGTTATATTTTTATTTTTATAATATGTTTATTGGTTTACTAATATTTTGTTTTATTTCTATAGTATTTTCTATGGGGGCAATGATTCTAGTAGATCGGGGAAATCCCTATTTTCCCATTTTAGCTTTTCTATTATATATTTTTTGTTCAGTTGTAAGTTTGGCATTTTAATTGGTTTTATAGATGACTAATGTAATGGTCTTTATTAATGATTTTTTTTCAGTTTCTCTATATTTTGTACATGTATAATATTATATAATATATAAAACACATTTATTCAGGAAACAAATATCATTTAAAAAGTTTGGGTTGTTACATTCTCACTTACTTAAGAGATTTTATTCCCAAAATTTCAACTCATTCTCTCAATTGAGAAAAGGTGAGGGCACTTTTGTCTCATTGTCTCATCTAGTTCCCACATCACTTGTTCGTATTTATGGTTCCTCCACAACACTTTGACAAGGTGGGTAGTCTTGTTTCATAGAACCTTATCTATACAGTCCAAGATCTCCACCCTCTACTCCTTATAAGATAGGTCATGTTCCAATCGTACCAGATCTAGATTTAGTATATGTGAGGGATCAAGTATGTACTTCCTCAAGAGAGATATGTGGAATACATCATGAACTTTAGAAAGATTTTGTGGAAGTTCTAGCTGATAGAAAACTGCTCCTATATGATCAAGTATTTCAAAGGGGCCAATATACCGAGGGTTAAGCTTCCCTTTACTTATAAATTGCATGACTCTTTCCATGGTGATATCTGAAGGAAAACTTTGTCTCCAACATCAAACCCCAAGTCCATTCAATGGTTGTCAACATAGCTCTTCTACTTAATCTAAGAAGCCTTTATATGTTTTTGGATGGCATGAACCTTTTCTATCATATCTTGTACAAGATCAGGCCCAAGTTGCTTTCTATCACCAAATTCATCCCAACATTTAGGAGTTTTACATCCCTTCCCATATAGATCTCAGTATGGTTTCATTTGAATACTCGAGTAGAAGATATTGTTGTATGATAACTAAACTAATGGAAGGTGTTGATCCCATCCACCTTTAAATTCTATTGCACATGTTCTAAGCATGTCCTCAAGTGTATGAATAATATTTTCATATTATCCATAAGTTTGGGGGTGATAGGCCATACTGAAATTCTATTCATTATTCAGATCATGTTGAATACTTCCCTAGAATTTAGATGTGAAACTTGGATCATGATAAAAAAATATAGAAAGCGGCACCCCATGTAACCTCACCACTTCCTTTACATATGTTTTGGAAAGTTGATCAAGAGAAAAATATTCATGAATAGTGATGAAATGGGTCTTCTTGGTGAGTTGATCCACTATAACCCATATCACATTGTTTCCTTAGGATGTTCTTTGGAGACTAGTTATGAAGTCCATAGTGATATTTTATCACTTCCATGTTGGTATGAGTAGTGGTTGCAATAACCCTTTTGGAAGTTTTCACAACACTTTAACTTGTTGACATACCAAGAACCTTGTAGTGTAGTAAAAAATATCCCTTTTTATATTATCCTATCAATAATGATCATGAATGTCCCTATACATTTTATTGCTTTCAGGATGTATAGAGAATGTAGAGCTATGAACTTCATCCATCAAATCCTTCTTTATATCCGGGATAGATGAAATACATAGCCTTGTATGAAATTTAAATACACCTTCTTGATTAATATTGAACTCATGAAACTTACCATTCTTCACAGCCTCTAACTTCTTTTATATCAAAAGAAATTATCTTTGATATTTCTTGATCTTCTCTAGTAATGATGGTTGATAAGTCATTTGGGATAATATTGGCGATTTCACTTCCCTCATGATTCCCATATCCAACCTTACTAGGTCCTTGGTCAATGGATCTCCTTGAATCCTCATCATTTCCAACACAATAAGGTCTTTCCAACTTAATGCATCAGCGACTTTGTTTTCTATTCTAGGGTGATAATGAATTGAACAATCACAGTATTTAAGAATTTCTAATCATCTCCTTTTTAACATGTTCAATTCCTTTTGTATGAATATATATTTCAAACTTTGGTGTCCTATGTATATATCACATTTCCCCCTATAAAAATAGCACCTCCATATCTTCAGAGAAAAAATGACTACAACTAAATCTAGGTCATACATAATATAATTCTTCTCATAAGGCTTTAACTTTTGTGATGCATAAGCAATCACCTTGTCATTTTACATGAGGATTCACCCAAGACCTTTCATAGATGCATCAATATAAATAACAAATCCTTCTCTGAAAGAGGGCAGAGTTAACATAGATTCAATAACCAATAACTTATTTAGTTCTTGTAAAATTTATTCACACTCTTTTTTCTAGATTAACTTCAATCCTTTTCAAGTTAACTTGGTTAGTGGATTAGAAATTTATAATTTTTTTTCAAAAACCTCCTATAATATCCTACTAAACCAAGGAAACTGTGAATCTTAGTTACTGTTATGGTATGAGGACACTCCTTTATAACCTCTATCTTGGTAGGGTCAACTGAGATTCCTTTTTTGGTTATAATGTACTCCAAGAATGAAACTTTTTGTAACTAGAATTAACATTTTCTGAATTTTACAAAAAACTTCTCCTTCCTCAAAGTTTTTAGTATAACCCTTAGATAATCCTCATGATCCTTGTGAATTTTATAATATATCAAAATATCATCAATAAAAACCACCACAAATTTATGAAGACAGTCCTTAGAGATTCTATTCATAAAATCTATAAATATAGCAGGAACATTAGTCAAGCTAAATGGAATAACAACAAACTCATAATACCCATATCTTGTTCGAAAGGCAGTCTTTGGAATATATTTTTTCTTCACCCTCAATTGAAGATTCCTAGATTGGAGTTCAATCTTAGTGAAGTATTAAGACCCATGAAGATGGTTAAATAAATCATCAATCCTTGGGAGAGGGTAATTGTTCTTTATTGTGATCCCATTGAGTTATCTATAGTTAATGCATAGATTCATTAATAAATCCTTTTTATTTACAAAGAGAAAAGGTTCTCCCCAATTAGGTACACTTAGCTATATAAGTACCTTCTATAGAAGATCTTGAAGTTGTTTATTTAATTCCTCTAACTCCATATTTTCCATTCTATATAGGGTATTCGATATTAGCTTGGATCTAGGTATGAGTTCAATGGAGAACTCTACCTCTATTTCTAGGGGAGGTCAATGAAAATATTCAAGAAATATATCAATGTATTCCTAAACAATAGGGGCATTATCTATATTTGTATTTTCATTCACTTTTCCCTCTTCACCGATCATCTCCATAAAGAAGGCTACATGAGGTGATTCTAGACAAATCTTAGGTCGAGATATCTCTCCTTTTAAATTAACTATAGGTTTTCCATTCAAGACTACTAAAATTTCCTTGCTTCTACAGTTGATATTAGCATTATACTTGAGAGCCAGTCCATCCCTAGTATAGTATCGAATTCTATAACGGGAATGACTATTATATTTTCAATTAGGTTGTGCTCACCAAAGTTAATACTATAGATTCTATACACCATTGATTCTAGGATAATCCCTCCAGGATTCTTGATTGATAACTCTACTTTTAATAGCTCCGGGATTGATTCTATATTCTTTGAAAACTTGGATGAAATAAAGGAATGCATAGAACCAGAATTAAACAAAGTACTTTCTAGATTTGAGAGTACGATGTGTGTACTTTCCACCACATAATTTAGAGCCTCTAATCCAGTCATCATAATAGAAAATGCCCAAAATTGCTTCCTTGTCCCATGATGAGGTTGATTTTGGTTTCCATCCATTATATTTTGATTTATAAATTGATTGTAAAAGTGCCCAAGCTATCCACACTTGAAGCATTGAACTTCTAGTTGGGCCTACACTATCTTTCCTTTGTCATTAGTGTTGATAAGTTGAGGATTCACCTCACTATGATAATTATGAGATATATACCCATCTCTTCTGAATTTTTAGCACTTTCCACTCCAAAGTAAGCAGTTCCCCAAATGCTTCTTCCCACATTTGTTACACATGGTAAATTTTACTTTCTTTCCTCTTCTTCCATGATAAAAGTTCCTCCTTGAGTTTCGCTCCATTTATCTCTTCTTTTCATTTGACCTATGTGACCACTGTTTCTCTCCAAACTCCAATTCAATATTTATAACACTCCACACTATCTCCTCATAACTTTCATAGTCTCAATTTTCTATATTACTCCATAGATGGGGTCTTAATCTACCAAAGAATCTATAAAACTCACCCTTACAATACATAACAAAGATAGAGGTGTATCAATAAATTCTTGTAAAGTTCATATCATAGCTTACCACCAATTCACTTTCATTTTTATTTAGCTCTAGGAATTATGTCTCCATTTTTGTTCACATTTAATGGAAAAAATATTTATTAAAAAATATTACCTTGAACTCTTCCCACTCCATAACATCAATATCCCTTCTTGGATTCATGTTTTTAATCAGTGTCCACCACAGATCAGCTTCTACTTCTAAGTGATATACTTCCAGTGTGACTTTATCTAGCTCTAAAAAATAGAGTATGAAAAAGATCTTTTCTATAGAGCCAATCCATTGTTCAGAAATCAATGGGTCAGTAGATTCACTAAAAGGAAGTGGTCATTGATGCATAAAGGAGTCAATGGAAAGTTATTCTCTTTGAGGTTAATCTAGTATCTCGACTTGATTCAAGTTATTATTCATAAGTTGAGTTAGATGATTCGTCATTCTCATGAAGTTTTCCACTCTAGATTATATCAGATCACCATTAGTGCATCATCCATTGCACTCATCATTTACACATCTCCTCCTATTTACTTTTATTTTTATAAAAGAAGAAAACCTTAGTGAGAAATGTGTTACTTTTAGTAATATTATAATTATAAAGGTATTTTATGTCTTAAGACATCATGCTTGAATATGTTATTAATACCCACTAATAACCATTAGATTTTCTATATATCCTTCATAATGGTTTATAAAAATCTTGTGATTAAGTAAACATATCCCTTGGGAATGTTAAACTAGGTTTTCATCAAGGCATGTTATTGTGAAACAGTTCCCGATTGAGTCTATCTCAATGTGGTGTTTTCAGGTTTTACCCCTAAGTACATCTATGCTAGAGCCACATCCACTTATAATATACAGGAATTGATGTATTTTCTTAGAAACCACTTACTTAATACTTACCGAAATACCAGGTTGTTTTCCTATAATTATACTTGTCCCTAGTGTTCATTATAAAGTTTTCAAGTCCTAATTTCAACAAATAACTAAACTATACTTTGATATCAACTATGTCATCCCACCTTTTTATTATATAACTTTTCATTACATGGGACAAAATAGAGGATCTTTTAAAGTTTAGTTTCTTGGAAATAAGGCACATAATACATGAAAACATAAAACATTATTCTAAATATAATTGAAATACATCTTTATGGGATCAACCTAAGTTACTTTTATTACATCTCATATCCCGGGGATATACATTAAAGGAAAGGGGTGCATATGAAGCCTAGTAAGGGAATAAGCAATGGAGACAGAAAACATGGGATCATGAGACATATCAATAAGAACATGAGGCATAAAAACAAGGCATGATAAAGAGGAATATCATAACATGGAAATGTTACTATAATATTTAAATGATACATTCATAAGCATATCACCAAGGTTTATCACCAGGGTGTCATAAATGAAAATTACCAAGGTTATTCACCATGGTATCATAAAAAATGACATATCTAGAGATTAAATTATTTACCCAATGAATTGGATAAATATCAGGGCACACCCTTCATATGTACTAATTTCATGTTATGCACATAGATCATAATAAATCATTTCAATAATAACCCATGGAGAATAAAGAACGAGTTTCTTATTAAAATCTTGGCATACAAATGTGCTAAAAGACATGATCATTGTATCATTTTTAACCCATAAAAGGAAAATTGGGATTCATATATGTAAATCCCCAAATCAAAAAATCATCTTTACATCTATTTTAATCCACATTGAAAAGAAAAAAGGTTTTGGTATTCAAATAAAAATGAAAATAGAATTTCTCATGTAAAAGAGAGAAATTTATGGGTATAAAACATGATTTTAGAAAAGGGTAAAATGAGGGAGAATGAGGGTCCCCTATCAATAAAATAATATTATTACATTAATGGGATAATAGAAAGTAAAAAAAATAGTTTTTAAATTAGAATACATGCCACATAAAAAGGGAACTTGAATGGAAAAGAGAAGTGGAGATTTACCTTACCTTGAAGAGTTGTTCCTAAAACTTGAGGATGGAACCTTGGGGACTTGAGGACAACTTGGGGGGTTTACTTGGAAAAAAACCATAAATTAATGGATTATTTATTGATAGTGAAGAGAAATGACGAAATAGTAGGGTATTTATAGTACAAGTGGAGGAATTTTTTAATAATTTCCAAATATAGCTATTGGAAATCTAGGTTGTGGGAAATGAAAAACCATTGGATTAACCATGGTTTTTGCTCATTTTTTTGGATAATTAAGTCAAAATTTATGATATTTTAATCAAATATAACCTAACACCATTTTTTTAATATCCCTTTGGACATGTAAAGTTAAATTTTCCACAAAATAATGCTTTTAAAATCAAATTTTCCATTTTAGACTTTGGAAAGTCACTTATTGGTTTAGAAATTTATTAAAATATGTTAAAATAATTAATATTAAAAAATAAACATATTTTAGGCCATATATCACATTTAATTAATTATTACATCATTATGACATAAATATGAAGTCATAAAATATACTGAAAACCCAAAACCGTATTTTTATTATTTATGAAAAAATTAAAGTATTTTAGAAAATTATCATAAATTTAACCTAACCTGATTTAAACATGATTATTTAAAATATAATTTTTATTTTTGTATAATAATTCTCTAAATATGATAATTTTAACTTTTAAATATAAAAATACTTATTTATTTAAAAATAACAGTTTTTAAGACACAACAAAATTTCTAACACATATAAAAAATTTCCTAGGCCATTATAAAATTATATTATCATTTATATTTAAATAAGAGTTTTTTAAAATAATATTTCATTAAAACCAATATTATTCAAAATACCTTAGTTTATAAAAAATATTATATATTTTCTAAAAAAACAATTATGTTTTATTTGTGTCTAGAATTCAATTTATCAAATTCATATCATTAACACATATATTTTATTATGAAAAACTATTCTTAAAAGAAATGAAAATGATTGAATAATCATTTTATTTATGCAAAGGAAATTAAAATTTAATAAACTAATTCCTAGACACATAACCCCTTATTACACCTGTGTATGATCCAAGGGTGAGGTGTGCGATGGTAGTAGTTTCATGGGGTGGCTTGGCTAACATCAACCGAGTGGTAATCTTCACTAACTTGAACTTCTCCCACAGGTAGTTTCATTCATGATTCATTTTTTGAATCTCATATCAATCTTGGTCAAGGGTGAACCTCAATGATGCTACTTTCCTCCCAAGTTCTAACAAATAGGCTTCAAACGACATGACTCTACTGGTTTAGGCCATCAATTCTTTTTTATGTATCAATTATCATTTATTATTACTACTTATAAACACTAATTATAATGGTAATATTATAAAACAAGGGTATATTTTCAAATGGTCATATTGATTGACCAAAAGTCATATAACCGTCAAATCCCAATGGTCACATTTACCTTTACACCCTATAAATACCACTTTATTATTTCACTCAAAAATCACTACAACACCGCTTAATGTTATATTTTCATTTTTATAAGATGTTAATTTTTTTACAAATATTTTGTTTTATTTCTATAGTATTTACTGTGGGGGTGATGATTCTAGAATATTGGGGTGATCCTTATTTTTACATTTTAGATTTTCTATTTTATATTTTTTATCCAGTTGTAATGTTTGGAATTTTAATTGGTTTCATAGCTGAATAATGTAATTATATTTATTAATGAAATAAAAATTTGTCGGTTTCTCTATATTTTGTACATGTATAATATTATATAATATATAACATACATTTATTTAGGAAATAAATATCATTTAAAAATTTTAGGTCATTACACCGAGATGGTGGGCCACATGGCCTCAAGAGAGCCTCCCTGTATGATAGATGTTACTGACTAGTAGCGAGGGCCTAGGGTGTTCCTGTGAGGAGACTATGCCCTCATGTCAGAGTGGAGCACAACAAATAAGCAATAACATATAAAAAATAGCAGAATCGTAAGGTAACTATATAACTCAGTGAAAGAAGACATAAATGATAAGCAAATCAAGAAAATGATAATAATAATTAAAAGTTGGAAACTAAATAATATAAAAAATGATGATGATATATTTCATGTCTCTAAAAAACTAGAAAACAGGTATATATGGAAGCAGGAAATACATGCAATTCAAAAGAATAAAAAAGAAGAAAAAACTATCCAAGAATACCAAGCACTGGCTCAGTCATCTGCTACCAAGCTCAATCCTAAATAAAGTAAGCAAGATCAGTTGTCCAAAGTGGGATGATTACCCTTGTCAACACCTGCATACATATAATCCGCCTGGGTACCATCGACGAATCAGACAGGGTGTGAGATAAATCTCAACAAGCCACCACCAACAATGTTTATACAATCCAGTATGTGAATATAAATTTAAATAGTGTACAAGTATATATAAAAGTAAAGCATTTCTATAATGATAATTGATACCTACTTCAGCCTCTTATAGTAGTGTTTCTAAACATGATATCATTTAATTCATTTAAGTTCAGTTTATACAGATAAGTCATGTGAGATGTAAACAACACTGAAAATATAACATGATAATAACAACAAAGGATCTAAGGTATAACAAGGAATCCTATAATGATGATAATAATGAAGATAATACAAGGTAATGACCAAGGAATCCTTAACCTTAGGGTTCAAGGCAACTCAGTAATAACATAAAACCTAGATATAGGGGTCTGAGTGTAATCCAAGGAGCATCACCCAAGGTATTCCACTATAAATAGTTTAAATCGAGTCCCAGGATCTCTTCCAAGGTAAAACAGGCTAAGAAATACTGGGCCCAATGGGGTGAATCTATGGTGCCTCATGTCTGAAGATGTTAAGATGGATCCAAGGAGTGTATCTGAGGCATCCTAATATCTGAAAGATAGTGAAGGAATCCTACGACGTCTTGTCGAACATCCTCTAGTAGACAAGGACCATGTTCCAAGGTGGGTATCTACCCTGGAAACCGACTCCTTGAATCAAAATTGTGTCCTCTTAGTGATCAAGGAATTCCCTCATGAATATAATGCTGGATAAAGTCTGACCACTCATATAAAGATGAAAATATCCATATGAAATAGGCACCTTATACATAATTCATTATTTAAAATAGTCCATGTAATACTCATGCCTTTTTAATAAGTCGATATGTTTATTCCATTGCCTTTTATACTAAGTGACAAGGATAAATATGACATGAAAACATTTATTACTTAGATTCCATATTCAATTATTAGGTTCATTTCTTTACTTTTTATAATCATGAAAAGGAAGGATAATGACATGAAACCAATTTACATTTAATTGTAATCAACTAGGCCAAGTGATATCTAATAATATACTTTCCAATTACATTTAAAAGATTCATTGATTAACTCGAAACAATTACCTTAGAAGGTTCAAGTGATTATATATATGTAATAACCATTAATTTTTTTTTCATTTAATTAAAAAACTTACCTTTATTAAGGACAAGTCACAACACACCCGAACAGTGGTGCAGATAGTCATAACAAGATATTAAATGCATAAACAAGGAATCACCCTAATTGGGGTGGATAGCATTCACTACTAAAAAACTGGCCTTTAATAGCATTAGAAAAGTGTTGAAAACATGAGTGACATTAAAAGCCAAGTACTTTTATCAGTGCTTCAAAAGCGCTGATAAAGGGGACATTTATCAGTTCTAAAAAAGCACTGATAAATGGGACCTTTATCATTGCTTTTAAAATCGGTGATAAGGGTCACATTTATCGGCACTTTTATTTATCACCACTAAAGGAATCCTTTATCAATGATTTTATGAGCACGGATAAATGAATTTTTATCAGTGCTATATAAGTGCTGATAAATGTGTCCTTTATTAGCACAGATAAATGTGATCTTTATCAATGCTTTTAAAAGCGCTGATAAAGGTCCATACAGAAGTGTGCTATAACAGTACACTACAACACCAGAAACACACCAGATATCAACAAAAATAAGTCCCAATACAAAATTTAAATGAAATGAAATTTACAACACAAATACCAGAAAAAACTATATTATAAACATTTCAAACATTGGTTTATACAATTACATAAACACAAATTATTACATACATTAAAAAACAACCTTTACTGTCAATGTTACCATGATTTCCATTGAATTTCTTTGTCAAATTTCCAACACTGCATGAGCGTCTTCAAACAAACCACATAAACTCAAAAAAAGGATCCACTTATATAAGAAAACAATTATTATGAGTAATACTAAAAAGAAATAAATTAAACATAACAATGAAATAATACATTAATTCTATGGACAATGATTTTACTATGAAAATATCAATAATACCTTTTTAACTGAGCAGAGGCAGTGACATTTCTCTTCCTGTAAAGGTAATGGAGAGAACTTGAAAGAAAGTGATAAATGCAACACTACAGGGGTGAAAAGGTTCTGAGGGAGAAGAATCATGAAAGTTGGACAGAGCACCCCAACTCGAACAAAAGAGTCCACCTATATAAGAAAATAATTATTATGTAAGTAATACTAAAAAGAAATAAATTAAACATAAATATTAAACAATGAATTAATTCTATGGGAAATGGTTTTACTGTGAAAACATCAATATTACCTCTGTGATTGAGTAGAGACAACATCATTTCTATTCCTATAAAGGCATGACACATAGACAGAAATCTTCTAAAATAAATGAACTCTAAAAGGAATAATGAAAACTAAACCAACATTTTATTATATAATTTTTCAGTAAAATATAGAAATTATATCATAACATTACCTTCACATCTTTCCAAAGGGTTTCTCTGGTCCAGATATAAGATAATAACAAAACTAAGGATTCTCTGTGCACTTCACTACTGTTGGTTAACTACCACTTAGCATAGCATCTAACATGAACTTCCTGCCAGGCGTCCCCATGATGGTATCATCTCACACATGCTCATCACCATCTCTATCATATCACCATTCAACATTCATTTTTCTTTCTCTTATTGCACTTATTTACTACTTGTAAAGATGAATGATGCATGCAGATGCATGCATATAGTAAATGAGTGTAGGAAGAGAAGGAAAAATGAATGATGAATGCTGATATGATAGAGATGGTGGTGAGTGTGTGTGAGATTATAGCATCATGGGGATTCTAGGTAGGAAGTTTAGGTCATATTCTATGTTAAACGGTAGTTAACTAATAATAGTGAAGTGAAAAAATGATACTTAGTTTTTTTTATTAAATTTGTGAGTGATGCACAACCAATCCATCTTTTGGCTTAATTGATCAATGGAGCCAAATAGACATCAATATTCTTTCAAAACACTACATCAGTAGAAACAACAATAGAAATGATCAAAATATATAATATAAATGAACCCACAAAAACAGCACAAAGAGAAATTTCTATAAAAATAGATATCTCCAAACGAGCACAATAGAAAGAGGAGAACTAATTCATGAAAGGATAATCATTTAAAGGTTCACATTAAAAAAAACAAAACCATTTGAAATATGAAAGGATAATTTAATTAGACTTTTATAATGAAATATGAACTTATAACAACCACAAAAAAAAAAGAATCTTTGAACATCTTCACCCCAACATGGGAGACAAAAACTGATCTAATGTGTTTATGCTTCTTTCACAACAACTCAACCAAAAAATTCTTCCTCCACCAACTTCTAAAAATGGAGATCCTTAGAGAAGATGACTCGCTCCTTGATCTATGGATGAATACCCCCAATGAAAAGAGAATCTTTAAACAAATCCTATGACACTACCTCCAGAAAAAATGAAAACAGCTCTTTGAAGTGTTTAACATAAGCCTTCATCATCTGTGGACCTTGCTGGACACTCATGAGCTCTTCCCTTTTCTCCATCTTCACCTCTTTAGGTATAAACCATCAGAAAAAGAGGGTTTTAAAATATTCTCATGTCATCCCAACTTTCATCGTTGGTGGAAAAAACAACTCCCATTATTCTAAATCTGGACCCTCAAGAAGACCCATAACATTATGAACTCTAACAGATTTGGGAGTTACAAACACTCTTAAGACATGGTCAACTTCCTCAGGACACTTCACCGCCTCTAACGAACCTCAATTACCATAGAAGATGGGCACCAACTAAGGAGAACCAGAAATAGGGTGAGACCCACTAGAAACTTCGGGGACCTTTCTGGGCGGCATATTCTGAATAATAAAAAAAATCACAAAAAAGGTTCAGAATCAATATGAAACACAACCAAAAGGAACATCTCGGGCCAAAAAAACTGGTTCACAAGCCAAATTTTATAACAAAATAAGAATTCTCTTTTCAAAATCCACTATTTCATTTTCAATTTCAAACCACCTTCTTTTAAGGACACTTTTGACAACATAATAACCCGCATTTTTAAAGCAAATCCAATTCCAAAAATCATATTTCCCCTTTCCAAAAACCATTTCAGAAAATTGGGCCAAGATGATCCACAAAACAGAGCATTCACATTGGCCACAATGAATGAAGAATGTGTCAAAACCCACACTAATATAATATTTCTCATTAAATACTTTGCATAGTGGTCATTAATCATCTCTTATCATGCTTCCATGATGTTAAACTGCCCAAATTCATCCTATAAGAAAGGCATTAAACTTCAGTGTCTCCCATACTATTTTCATGATGTTAAATTGCAAAAATTCATCCTAACAGTAAGGTGTTAAACTACACACTGTATCTCATCCTGGTTATAGGATGTTAAACTACACAAATTCATTCTAGAAGAAAGATGTTAAACTTCATAGTATATCTCGTCTTGGTTGCATAACATTAAACTACACAAATTCATCATAATATTAGGAAGTTAAATTGCATATCATCACTCATCCTGGTTACATAAAGTTAAACTACAGATATTCATCTTGTCAACAAGCTATTAAAATGCACAAAGGAGTCACACCAGCAGCGACGAGGAGATGATATGTAGGGTCTGTCAAGGTTAAGAAAAGCGTAAAAATGCAAAATGTGGAACTAAAAAGACCAAAAAACAATATAGGAAAAGTAGAAAATAACATACATTGGATTCTATCCTTGATTCGTTTGATGGATCATAGTGGAGTCACACTAGCAACAGAGGAGTTCCGCGAGAGCTTCAGAATCACGATGAGTGAGTACTGGTTAAGGTTTTTTTAAATAGATCGAGAACACTTTTAACAACACTTTTAGAAAAGTGCTGATAAAGATCCCTTTTATCAGTGTTAAATTGGTAAGCACTGATAAAATAGATATTCATCCATGATAAAAAAGCATTGATAAATCTCGAGATTTATCAACACTAATATTTTATTGCTGATAAAAAAGGATCTTTATCAGCACTAAAATTTTAGCGCTGATAAAGGATTTATTTGAATAAATTTATTATAATTTTATAATTATTAAATATATATATTATTTATTTATAATTATATAAATACTTATTTAAATAAAAATAATAATTTATTTTTAATAATTATAAATATATAAATATATAAATATATTAAATATACATTTATAAATATATTTATTTATAAATATTTATTCACAAATATATTTTTAACACTATTAGTGGATATATAATCTTAAATACATGCATTTTAAAAATGAATGAAATTGAATAATTCAAAATGAGTGAACTTTAAAAATATTGAAAAAATGGATAAGTTTTATTAATTAAATATAAATTATTAAAAAAATATGGGTATATATATACTGAAGTAAAGATGAATACATATTAAAAATACTAAAACATAATAAATAAATATATATAAATAAATAATAGAAAATGATCAAATTCAAAAATAAAATAAAAAATAAAAAAATATTAAAAATGAATGCCCTAACTATAGCAGTATTATAAATAAATAAATAAAATTGACCGATTAAAAACATAATATATTAAATATATCATGTTAACAATAAAATTCTAAAATATACTAAAATTTGAATAAATTACATAAATATTAGGTTTATGTGTTTTTATATATTGCGTAAATATATTTGTGTGTGTTTTCATATAAACTATATTAATTATATATATATATGTACATGAAATCAATGTAAAACACGACATTTGATATATGTTAAATTGAAAAATCAAACAAAATTAAAAATGAATAAGACATTAATATGTTTTTAATTAACATTTTATTCATTTTATATATATTTATATTTCATATATATTATTTATTACTATTTATAATTAATATATATATATATTATACTTACTTATTTTTATTAATAATTATTTCATTAATAATTTTTTAAATAATTTTGTAATTTATTCATTTTTACTTTTTTTGTTTGATTATATATTCATTCATATATCTACATTTAATATATATTATTTATAAATATTTATAATATATATATATATATATTAAATTTATTTATTTTTATAAATAAATATTTAATTAATAAAATGTTTAATATTTTTATTAATTTAATCATTTTAAATTTTTATTTTTTTAATTATTTCATTTTATTCATTTTATATATCTATATATTTAATATATACTATTTAATAATTTCTAAAATTTATATATATGTTTATTCATTTTTAATAATAATTATTTAATTAATTAAATTATTAAAATTTTTTAATTTCATTTTCTGAACCTTTATCAATGATAATAAAGTCCTGATAAATGGTAACCTTTATAAGCGCTTTATTGTTAGCGCTCATAAAGGGTAACTTTTATCAGTGCTAAAAATAAAGCACTTATAAAGGGTAACCTTTATTAGCGTTAAAAGAAAGTGATAGTTAAGGTGAACTTTTATCGGTGCTAAAAAAATATGCTGATAAAGGGTACCCTTTATCAGAGCTTTTTTTAGCACTGATAAAGGCCTCCCTTCATCAACACTTATTTTAGCACCGATAAAGATGGACTTTCTCAGCGCATTTTTCTAGCGTTGATAAATGTCAACACTATTAAAAGCCATTTTTTTAGTATTGGTTGAGGTCATAACCTCCAACAATATAATGAATATATATATAAGGGACTCTATAATATGAGCACAATGATTATAAGCATGATATATGAATTTAATAAGAAATGAACAATGAAATCCCCATGCGCACAATGATGATAGTTTATAAAACTATGAGACTTGAGGGATGAGTCATAGACCACATACCTTGAGCCTATAACACTCTCCTCATCCAACATCAAAACTTATTTTGTCCCGTAATAGAAGAAAATGGAAGAAAGGATCAATGAACTGAAAATAGGTCATATGAACCTACATCAAAATAGTGTCGTTGAGGAGAAGAAAAATGATAAACCAAGCCTAAGGATTGCAAAGTTTACCTATAGGAATCCAATGAGATCAATAGTAGATGAATAAGACTTCAGACGGAAGAGTATCAAGAATCCTAGCTTAAGGGAGCTTGATAGCTTGCTATGGGAGAAGATGGAGTCTTATGTCTGCTGGAATGAGGAAAATAAGGGTGGGGGTAAGTTAAATAGATTTAAGAGAATTTTGGTCATTTTACCCAAAAATCAATGGGTCACATGGTTTGGCAGCATGGTTGGCCAAACCATGCACCAACCGTGAACCCTCAAATTCCTCAAGGGGCACATTGCATGGTTCATGTGCACATTTTGACTAACTGTGCACAAATCATGTAAAATCAATATGCTAAAAACCTGCAACATTTTGTATGGGAATGTGCCTAAGGGTTTATAGTTTCCTCAAACCGTGCAGCCTCCTGCACCCCTCTATCAATCCCCAAATGGTTAGGAGTAACTGTGCAACCTATCTTGCATGGTTTCTACTAACAGTGTGACCTACCTTGTTTTTCTAAAAAGTGGGGCTCCAGGTTTCAAACAATCCCCAGCCACCCCCAATACACCCATGAACTCATTAGGTATCCATATTAGGTCCAAAAAAATTAATTAGACCAAATCTAAAAGGATTTACACCTAATATAAAAACTGGATTCTTATAGTCTTCCCACTTAAAGGAACCCGTCACTGAGTTCACCTTCCAAGGGCGACAAAACGTTGTCTAAGAACAAATATGGCCACTGGTCATGTATATCGGCCTACCACTCCCAAGCTATGTTCTATACCCAGTCATGCTACCATAACATCCATAATAAAGGGACATACCAACCTTGGAGATCCTTTATGCTTCGATCAACGATGTGTATATGATACTCCTCAAATGAAGCATCAACATCTATCTCAACCTCCTCAAGATAAAAAATATGAGATGAGCTGGCAAGATAACATCAAATCTATGAAAAGTGGAATATACCATGCATGAAATGGTACCTTTGAGGTAGTAGCAACTTATAGGCTACCAGTTCAACTTTATCCATAATCTGAAATGGACTGACATAATTAGGTGAAATCTTCCCTTGCCTCTATATCTATCTATTCCCAAGACTGGGTGATACCTACAGGAAAACATGATCTCCAATCTCAAACTCCAGATGTCATCGACAACGGCCTGCATAAGATTTCTGTCTAGACTGAGTAATAGACATATGCTTCCTAATTAGTTGAACCTACTATGAAGTCTATAGAACGAGATAAAGACCTATTAATAATACCTCTCATACCTCTAACCAACACAGGGGTGAATAGAATGACCTACCATATAAGGCCTCATAAGGAATCATATGAATAGTAACCGGGAAGCTATTATTATAGGAGAACTTGATGATAGGGATATTCTTCTCCCATGAACCATTGAAATCAAGGATGATTTCCTAGAGAATTTCCTCTAACACCTGCATCATCCATTATGACTAATCATCAGTCTGAGGGTGAAAATATATGCTTAGAAGCACCTGTGTACCCATAGCTCTCTATAACCCCTACCAGAACATCAATGTGAAATGAGAATCCCTATATGAAATGATAGTACAAGGGACCCCATGCATTCATATGATCTCATAGATATATAGTCTTCCCAGTTCATCAAATGATAAAGTCTCTCAAATAGGAAGGAAGTGGAATACTTTCATCAGTCGATCCATAATGACCCAAAATGTGTCACTACCTCAGGGCAACCTTGGTAAGATGACTACAAAATCCATCACGAAATCTTTCTATTTCCATTATGAGGCTGGTAACAGCTATAATAATACAATAGGTCACTGGTTCTCCACCTTCACCTATTGAAATGTGGAACAACTAGTGATAAAACCTACAATATGAAGTTTCATCCTAGACCACCAATACTGGCATCGCATATCTCGAAACATCTTTGAAATGCCTGGATGAACTGCCCATTGAGAAGTGCACGAATCTTGCATCAGTTCCTTTCTCATATCTATATGAATCCAAGTATGACCATGTACACACAGGATATCATCTCCATCCATAGACCAATCATAAGGTGGGTCCTCTCTAGAAATATTCTCTCAGAGAACCAAGCCTCCAGGATCAGAAAAATACCTACTCTTCACCATATAAAGAAGAGAATAGGTAACTATAAAGGCTAAAAGATAATACTACTCAGGAATATCATGAAACTATAGATACAACTTAAATAATAGGTCCATCAATTTCCATTCATCATTGGATTCTTGTACGACCTATGCTTGAGTTTTCTGGTTCTGTACATCCACTGTCGCATTGCCCTTTATAGGCATATAGGCAAGCTAAAAGTCAAAATACTAAAGGTATTAGACCCATATTCACTATCTGAGATTCAAGTCCCACTAAAAAAAGATATATTTTAGGATCTTGTGATGCATATACACCATAAATCACTCACCCATCAGATAGTGTCTCCAGTAGTGTAAGGCATAGAAAAAAACTATTAACTCAAGGTCATGCATTGGGTAATTATTCTCATGAGGCCTCAACTTATGAGATATGTATTCAATGAATATATCCTCATGTATCAACATTGATTCCAGTTTGATGCCCGATGCATCATAGAACACCATGTAGCCTCTTCCAGGCTTTGGTAGAATCAGAATCGGTGTTGAAACATGCCTTCCTTCAGATCCTAAAAGGATTTATCACACACTTATGACTATAGGAACTTCACAACATTATTTATAAGACCAGTAAGAGGTGAAAAAAGGAATGATAATTCCTATATAAAAAGGTCAAAATATCCATCCATCTCCAAGAAACTCTGCGTATCAAACACTTTCTTAGGATACTCCTAGGAAACCATAACACTCACCTTCTCCAGGTCAACAAATACTCCTGATTCTGAGATAATATGACCTAAGAAGTGATTTTTTTGATCCGGATGTGGTAATTAGAAAGTCCAACATAATGATGATGCTCTATGAGAGTATTCAAAATGATCTCAAGGTGTTTATCATGGTCTCTATGAGTACACAAATACACCAAGATGTCGTCCACAAAGACCATGACAAAGGAATCCAGATAAAAGTGGAAATCCCTATTCATCAAATCCATAAAAAAAGTACATGTTTCTAATAATGAATGACATGATGAGATACTAATAAAGACCATACCTACTATAAAAAGTTTTATAAGGTATATCCAAAGTCCCGACTCGCACCCGGTGATAGCCCGATCTTAGGTCGATCTTCGAGAATAACCTAGCTCCTCAGAGTTGGTCAAAGAGATCATCTATTCAAGGAAGTGGATACTGATTATTAACTGAAATCTGATTCAACCATTGGTAATACATGAGTAGCCTAAGGTTCCCATCCACATTCTTGGTGAAAAGCACAGGTGAACCCCAAGAGGAAGTACTGGGTATGATAAAACCTTTAGACTTCAAATCCTTTAATTATCTCTTAAGCTCTTGGAGCTCAGTAGGTTCCATCCTGTGTGAAGGAATGAACAATAAATCTACTCCGAGAATAAGATTGATCATAAACTCTACCTCTATCTCAAGAGGCAAGCTATAAAAAAAATCAGGAAATATTTCCCTGAAACGATCTACTATGAGAGGAAAATATATCTAAGGAAATCCCTGATCCTCCATGAAAAAAATTAGAAATATGGGTGGTAACTCCATTTATCCCATGATACTCTGATCCAACCCTACTATCCTGGACATCCCAATCACCCTTATAAAGATAACTACTACCTTCTGGTGATGTAAAAGACACTATATGATGATAGATATCCACATAGGCGTGATATAGAACCAGCTAATACATTCTGATAATGACATCAAAACCTATCATCTCAAGTATGAAGAGGTCCTATAAGATTTGATAAATGCCTACCTCACACTACAAAAAATACTAATATTAGAAGGGGTTATTTTTTAGATTAGAAGGGGTTATAACCACTTCTAAACATATTAGCAACGGTTATACAAACAACCACTAATACGACCTCCTACTTTTCATTAACAGTAGTTTATGGAAAGTGCTGGTATCATAAAATTAATAGTGGTTGTATTAGAGGGGGTTAAAACCCCTTATAATCTAAAAAATTTAAACACGTAAAAAATTAGAAGGGGTTAAAACCGCCTTTAATAAAAAAATTAAATTCTAGGGGTAAATTAGATGTGGTTTTAACCCCCTATGACCATGGAAAAAATATTAGAGGGGGTTATAACCACCTCTAATAAAAAAATTTAAAATTCCACGGGGAAATTTAGAGGCAGGTTTAACCTCCTCAAATCAGAAAAAAATATTAAAGGGGGTTATAATAGCCTATAATAAAAAAATATTCCTAAAAAAATAGAGGCAGTTTTAACTCCCTATAATCATAAGGAAAAGATATTAGAGGGGGTTATAACCACCTCTAATAAAAAATTTCCCTAAAAATAGAGGTGGTTTTAACCTCTTCTATTTAAAAAAATTAATTTTTAGAAAATATTATAAGGGGATAAAACTGAATCTAATCTAAAATAAATTCAACTATGAAAAGAAAATAAAGGTGGTTTTAACCCCCTTTTATAAAGAAATTAAAACGTGGGAAAATTATACGTGGTTAAAACCACCACTAATCTAATAATATTTTTTTAAAATAATAATTCAATTTTTATATATTATTTGAAAAAATTAAAATAAATATATATATACATACATATATATATATATATATATTATAAATACATGCTCCATGAAACACCACCCCAAAATCTCCACCCACCACAAATCCAAAAACATAATATTAATAAATAAATATTTATACAATATTTAAAAATAAAAATTATTATTATTGATAAAACTCAATTAAATCAATCATGAAAATCTAAATTATGAATAAGATACAAATATTTTATAAAAAATAGATCACATCATTATTCATGGTATTCAAAACCAACCATAAAATTAATTGACTTTACCAAAATACAAGTTTTTCATAAAAAACATCAAATATTTCATCAAAAAATCACCAAATTCACCTAATGAAAAGGTGAAACCTTGACACTAGATGAAAAGCACCACCCACACCACTGGATGAAAGGCAGAACCCTCACCACTGGACGAAAAGAAACAGCCTCTCTATTGGATGAAAATCACCAACCTCATCACCAAACACACAGCAGCAGTAGCAAGTAATATCAACCTGGTGAAACAAAATAATAATAATTAAAGGACACAAAAACAAAAGAAATGAAGAAAGAAAATAGATTTCCTTATATAAAAATTCAATATATATCATTGAAAAACAAGGCTCAACACCTACATATACAATACATTGGAAACATGGCTATATATATTCCATATCAATAAGAATCCTCTAAACATTTTAGTCATGACAAAATTATAACATGAAGCATGAGCATATTAGGATCAAATTAGAATTAAAACCAACTTGCTACAAGGGATCACATTAAAGAAATAACATGTCTTTTATAACATTTACTATCATGTTGGAACACTATATTTGACATCAAATGAGGTCATCCTTAAACATGTTATCTTAGAAATGAGTTTTTACCTTAAAGTCCATAATCATGTCTATATTATGCTAAGTGAATACTTTATACCTTAACCATTGTACATTCTTGCCCCATATGTATTTTAATCACTACATACATTAAATGAGGTTATCCTTAAACATGATTCATATCATGATAGGTGTATTTTAATCACTACATTTGACATCAAATGAGGTCAGCCTTAAAAATGTTATATTTGAAATGGTTTTCATTGGAGGTGGTCCACTATAGATAAAGGTATATAGGATTAGATATGGAATATAAACTGAAATAATATGAGCCACACCATGATGATGTTTGAAAATCTTTGGGATTCACCTTCCATATCTATTAGATCTAGTCCTCATGCTATAAAGAAGGATTTCAGGCCCCAATGTTTGCCTACACCTTCCATATCTACCGGTTGTGTGTATTGAAGATGTGTGTATTTAAGATTCCTATCAACGTTGTTTTGAGTTTTCCAAAGGTCAAATTATGTGGACACCAATTCTACTTTTGGTTCCTTTGGTTCTAGGACTTGAAAAAGTCAACTCCAGGTACATTCCATTATTGGAAATAACTTTCACATTTCCTCAGAGCATTGGAATCTTGGGTGGAAAACCTAGTGCTTCTACTTACATAGTTGGTACACAAGACAAGAAGGACTTTTACCTTGATCCACATGATGTTCAATAGGTAATGCACAGGAATGAACTTGTATTTTTGAACTGACAAAATTTTACATATGTGTTATGGATTGTACTAAATATGTCATTTGTTTTCATTTATCCCCTTAGATATCGAAAAAGTTGATTATATGCGTATGTTTTAAACAAGATTATCTGTATATGAATAGTATGGGCTTAGTTTTTTTTGAAATAATAGAAATTAAAGAAAGGTTATGGTATGTGTAAGACTAACATTTGTTACTTGATTTTTTCTATGAGAGTTTGGCTAAGACTTAAGGATAAGAATAAGGGTGAACACTATATTCATATTTCAGATCACTACCAGAAAAAATGGCTTCTGCGCCTGCCGAAAAGGGCGACCGCCATTGGCGGTCGCTATAGAGAGTATTAGCGACCGCCATTGGTGGTCGCTAATGTCGAAATAAACTGGCCGGGAATTTTCCCGCCCCCTGCCTTCCTCTGCCGCTGCATTTTCCCGCCCCCCGCCTTCCCCTGCCGCTGCAACGCCCCGAACGCCGTGAGACCTCCCCTGCCGCCACCCTGCCTCCCTTGGTCACCCCCATAACAACCACGCATCACCTCCCATAGCCTTCCCTTACCCACCGTGAGAACTCCCCCATCGCCGCCCTGCCACCCAATCCCTCACCGACGCACCTACCTCTCACTCTGGCCATCGTAGATCCGCCATGGTCGGCGACCCGAGCTCGCATCCACCGGTCATCCCTGCGGGTTCATCGCGTCGCACCCACCTACTGTCCCGCAGGTATGAAATATGGATTTTTTAAAAGGACCAAGAGCGACTGCCATTGGCGGTCGCTGTTGGTCTTTACCGACGAAGCAACAGCGACCGCCAAAAGCGGTCGCAAGGCGCCGCTACAGCCCTTTAGCGACCGCTTTTGGCGGTCGCTAAAGGTCTTTATTCTAGTAGTGGATGCACTTGAGGTAAGGGAAATAATGATAGACTAACTTATTAATAATTTTTGTTGTTTTTGGTACATGGGAGTGTGGGGAAATCTCCTTAATAATTTTCTCATTCTTATTGATAATAGAAAAGGAATATGAATAGCAGGATCTCAACTATTGCATAATAGGGATTATACAATTGATATCTAGAGTCAGTGAACCTTATATTTAATTCCTGTGTTATTTTTATTTTATCTCACACTTTCTATCTCCATTGTATCATTAAACTAAGATCCATATTCCCTAACTAGATATGAGAAACATTTTTTTATAGTGTGTGTTTTTGGTTAACCGATTCACCCCACTCTTCTCAATAGTTTTTTAATATATCGTGGGGCCTATTAGTTAGTATTATGACACACTATTTGTGAGGATTAATATCATTTCTTGTCTAATATATTTCAGTTAATATATAACAAGGTTTTGGTTCTATCAAGTAGGAATTCTTACATGATATTCACATGGAATATAACATAGTAGGACTAAATATTTTTTCATAGATATGAGTTTTCTTTTCACTATTTATATATTTGACCAACTAGATCAACAAAGTCAATGAAAAACATCAATATAAAAGGAGTTCACATGTTCTATAGAAATAGATTCCATCTATTAAGAGAGAGAATGTTTCTATATCTTCTATCACATGGATTAGACATTATATATATAACTAAGAAATGTGTAAATATTCTAAATGTTATGAAATACTACATATTATAAGATATAAAGAATATTAAATCTAATGGGATAACATGTAATTAAATAATATCACCCCCCTAATAGAAGTAGTTGATAAAATTTAAGTGGATAAAAATAGTGAATGGAATATAATAGAAACCCTTTGAAGTCAATAAGGTGGAAAATGAAGTAAATGAGTCATGGTTATATAATTTTTGGTATTATTTTAAAGATACTAATAATAGGGAAGATGAAATAGTGGAAGAATTATATATCTAATTAATCAAAATTGTGATACCAATTTGAAGCTATAGAAAAATTCTTATCAATTCCACCATGGATAGGAATTTAAATATAATCCTCATAGATAAATTTAATCCAAGGATTTTCTAGAGGATAAATACTATGATGAATTGAACTTTGAAAAATAAATAAAAAATCTATTGATTGTCTAGGATAAGAGGAGTGGGTCATCCATAAATATAAAATGAAAATTTGAAAAGTATAAGGCTTTCCAATCTATATATGATTTAAAACAACATGATCTAATGAAGTATCATAAGTATTAATCTTAATATGATGTTTCTGCCATGTATTTTATTGAATTTATATCTTAATTTCAAAAGTCATGAAATGAGTCAAAGGAAATAAAATGGTAAGCGCAGCATCCAAAAACATTGTATAATCCAAGATAATACATATGTAAAAATTTATAACTTATATTATTCATCTCTAATAAACATGGGTGTAACCAAAGAAAAACTACTAAATAGTGGGTGTGATCAAATATACAAGGGATAACCAATTCTATTTGAGGTTTCAAGAAAACCCAATTTTTTTTATTAAAGTGTTTTCCATGAAAATAAATGGTATGATTATTCCCCACTTTTCCCCATTCCCCTACAATATCCACACTCGATAGTATAAGAGAAATATGAGAGGATCACCCACCCAAGCCTGTGTATGTGCAAATACCTAAGATCATAAGAGAATATATGCCACCACCGATGGATTTGAAAACTAGGATTTAAGTTAATAGGGGATTTGAGTCACTAATCTAATTGGAAAACAAAATCAAACCAAATTAGAAGTAGATAAACCTTATAGATAATTATTATGGACTATAGATACTAACCAAAGGAACAAAAATTATATAGAAACCTCAAATTAGAACACTGGTGGATCAAATACCTCAACAGAAGCAAGGGTATGTGCAGCTTTCTAATTAAAATTACTTCCTCCGAATGATCTTCTATGACATAGTGAAGGTTGATCTCTAGTTTCCCCCCAATATTATTCATTAATGGGATCCTAAATAATATTTAAAAACATAATGTTTTAACATTTACACATAATAAAAGTCATCAAACATATATTAAAAAGATATATTTATAGTTAACAATAAAAATAATAAACCATATAAATGGATAACTACTGGATATTTGAATTTATTAATGATATGTGATCTAAACATTCCCAAACATTAAAATAATACACTAGTGTTCATAAGTAAAAAAACACCATAAATGATCAATTGGCTGCCTATGATCAAAACAAGAATGCTTCAGTGTGTGGTTTTGGGTTTGCTGAACTATCCAATAGTAAGTCCACATATGTTATTGGTCTACATCACATAACTGTGAACTATTGTGGTATCAGTGATAGTTGTGATGTTCACAAAAATGGTGACCAAAACATGGTTCTTTGTCTTGTTTTTTTTGGGAGCATAGAGATTGTTCATCCTGGATCCAAGAAATGCTACCCTAGTTGTGCAAACTTTGATAGTGGAGTTGACAATATTTTAAACCCAATGCATTATGATGTTTGGAAAATGAACATGAACACTTGTATATATCCTGAATAACTGAAACACACGGCTGATTGTCACCTATCGACCGGTCAAGTTTCCGGTGCTCTGCTAATGTGTATAGCAGTACTCGGGTCGAATCCTCGGCGATGATACTTTGTAATAGTCGTTTGTTTTTAGTTAATTGTATTCTGATTGGGGGGTTTGTTTGCAGAGCTTATGAAATAATTTATGTATGATGTTTGATTTAAAAAATTTATAAATATTAGGGTGATTTCATCATTAGGTAGTTAAGCTTGTGATATCCTTGAGCTTTGCTTTATATTGCATTAAATTAACACCCATGTCACAAGTTGATTTTGATCGGAATTCCCAAGTGTTAAAGCTTTAATCCAAGCTGTAAATTAACTTAGGTTTCGAATCATTACCATTACTTGTTTATGGTAGTGTATTTTTGGTTCCAATAATCCATGGAATCTACATATTAAACAAAACATGTCATTAATCCATGACATATAAAGTTCAACATACACAATATTAATTTAAAGAACATTCGTCGAGTAAAATCTCTCAATCACTTAACATAACTAAATTATAACTCACCCCAATTAAAGATTTACCCAGAAATTAAAATTATTACTAATCTGGTTATAATGATTATGGTGATGAATTATAAAGAGAAGAAAAATAACGGGACAAGATAAGAGTAGTGCGCCGAACACACACACAAACGATAAAGAAAATTAAAAATGGATTTTTGATTGAATGAGGAAGCAGAAGAAGGGAAGGGGATTCAACTAAATTTAAACTATTTTAATAACATAAATATTAAACTACAGAAGGTGGATGATAATAAGAGATATTGAATAAGTAACTTGCATTAAAACAGAATTACAAAGAAAGAGACTTACAAAATTACAAAAACGAAGAACACGAAATTAAGTGAAAACAAAGAGAGGAGGAAATGTCTCTCAAGTGAAAACTTGAGTATGGAAGATCCTCCCAAGACTTTGGAAAGGCTTTGGTTGTGAAAATATGTTCTCCTCTCTTCTGAAATGCCAACCCCGCTCAAGGAGAGAAGGGGAGAGTATTTATAGCCCAAAGAGTGGACTGTTTGCATTCCCAATATGTCCCTCCACTTGCATCACCAATTTGGCTATTCAGACAGCCGAATCTCCAAATATATCCTTCTTAAAAGTTGTATATAATAAAGTTTTCCGACTACTTTCAAAATTTGGAGGCATTTGGACAAGTGGATATAAAGTTATGACGGTTTTATTAAACAAAGGTAAACTGTCCATTTCTATCCATGCTTTTTCGATGGCCAAAATGTGAAAGGGTTTTTGAATATGAATATGCCTTCAAATCCGAATGGTTTATTCAACAACATAGGCAGACTATATCTCCTCTTTCACACTGCAAAATATCAGCTTGATTTGATTCATACATAATGAGATATGTCATGAATACTATACTGATTTTATTTATCGGCCAGAATGGTGGTATGGACTTCAAAGCTTCATTTGGGCCCCTTGTACTTAGATTTGGGCCTTGAAATTTTTATCCAAGATGGCATGTAGTGTCCCCCGAATTATTGTGGAGATTTAATGTTTTTGGATTTCTGGATTGAGCCCAGTAAATCAATCTTAAAGGCTGGTCCAATTTGTTCACAGATTCTTTGGTCTTGATTGTGAGGATCATATGACCCTTCAAATGGCAGAATTGGCTCATGGTACCTTCTAATGAAATGTTTTATATTTAAAGGAGAATCCTAAAAAACAAGAACCACACAATTTGGATCATTATATTTATAGTTATTATTAAAACATTAAACTGACTCAATTGGACTACTTCTAAAAATGCTCAAAAATTATACTTAATATTAAAACATTAATATTTCACACAAATTATGCACATTTCATATAAAATAAGTAAAGGGAGTATATAATAATTCATGAAAATATTAATAACATCAACTCCCCCACACTTAGTTTTTTGCATGTCCTCATGTGCAACAAATATAAAAACATGACAAAATCATTTTCACTCACCAACAAATATAAAATTTTTGTTTTCTCCAATCAGGGGAGGTTTAGACTATTTTACTCATCCATTTTGAAATCCACCACAAGTTTTTATAGAAACAATGTTCCAAAAACAATTCATTTTTCATGCTCAAAATTAGAAATAGAAAATGTGGGCACTCAAAACTTACTCCACTCAAGATGATAAAATTAATTTATGGAGCTTCACTCATTCACCAACCAAAAGTGAACATCTTAGAGTTTGAAAGAGCTCTCAGATTCCATTCTCCATTATAAAGTGCACAAGAATCAAGAGGAATTTTGGGGGTTTTTCTGTGGATATGGGACGATAGGATTATAATGTCCAAAAGGGTGGAAAGAGGGGCTAAAACACTAACATGGATAAAACAATGCACAATTTTTTTGAAACTGAAACATGGAAGAAAATGGAAACACATTTTTACAAAGGAAAAAATGAAACATGACACAAAAGTGGAAGAAAATTTGAAGGGGATGAGAAGATGGAATATTTACAAAACACAAATCTTCTCCCAATAACATAAGTGTTCCTTTTTCTTTTCATTTCTTTTTTTTGTATTTTTTTGAAAGTTGAACTTGAAATAGATCTCACACTAATCACCCAACCCATGTTTGATCTCCTCACGACACTAATTGTAATAGTTATAAGAAGATCAAAGGTTGAGGAAGAGTGATTTTTGACCTAACCAAGACACAACCCATTCTTTGCATTTTTTTGTTTTTTATTTTTTGTTTTTGAATTTTTTTTGAACACTTTTTAATAATATTTGTAGAAAAGGATGTCAAGACGAGTCCATTACAACAAAACTCACTAAATTATGACCTCTCCCCCACACTAAAATGGATGATTTCCCTCAATCATATGAAAACACATTGAAAATCAAGAAAAGGATACCCAAAATGAAATCCATCCTCCCCACACTTAAATTTCAAGAAATTATGCAATGTAAATCCATGTAGATGTTGGGTGGGACAAGGTATTGGGTTTGTAATGTGGCTATCAAAGAAAAGGTTTACATAGGCTTGAAGGGGCTTTCAAAAGGAGGATTGATGTAGGGTAATGGGAGGCTATTTGTCCATTGTGATTCTCATGAGGTTAAAAAAATGCCTCTATCATATTAATGTACACCAAAGTAGGAAATTCAGCTCGAAGGTCCAAAAACTCAAGACTCACAAATGGGGGTGAAAAACACACATTTTGAAAAGATGGTCTTAGGTGACCTTGGCATGAAAGTTAATGATGTTCCTCACGGTAGGGGTAAATCATTTTCCAAATCAAAAATTGGGCATTCAACATTTATTGTTATTGACACAAAATTCTTTATCCAAAGTCATGATGAAAATGCAAAATTTTTGAGATGAAAACATGTCTGTTAAATCCCCAAAATGGTTGGAAAAAATTTCAAAACACGATGGTGAGTAATTATGACTCTTTAATATTATTTTTATTTTTTTAAGTGATTGTTTTCTTGGTTTTTTAAGTTTTTAAGGTTTTTTTAAAATACACACCCTCACAAGAAAGAAAAAAAAAGGGTTTAAAAAAAAGTGGTAAAAAAATGAAGGAGAGAAGAAGAAGAAGAAAGAGGTAGAGAGATGAAGAGATAGAGAGAGAGTTAAAGGTAAAGAGGTGCCCCCTGGTTTGGATTTGGCGGGTCGCCATCTCTATCTAGTGGTTGGTCGATTGGAGAAGTTAGAGATCTAGGATTGTGGGATGTTACCTGAAAAAGAAAAATCATTATTCATATAATGAAAAACTAAAAAGAAATTGAAATTTCACAAAAGTAAAAGAAAACATGGGTTGCCTCCCAAGAAGCGCTGCATTTATTTTTCTACAGTTGGACAGTTACAGTGGACTACCCATAGTCTGACGGTGGCCATCGTATTTTCTCAACTCTAGTGTGCTTCTAGAAAAACTTTTTCTTTGGAAGGCCTGATGATTCATTGGATAATTTCTTCACATCCTTGTTGGTGTGCTTGAAATTCAATGGGGTTGGAAAGAGAATATTTCTATCCTCACTTTGGTCTTCAACCTGAGGAATGATGTTATCCACAAAGTGCTCATTTTCTATGCTTGGAAATTCAGGAAGATGGCTCAATTCTGATGGTTCATTTTTGTAAGGATCAGATAACACATAACAACAGTATGAGATCCCAATTGTTTTTGACTCATTTATTTCATCACTTATTGATGTATAGTAATGAGGATTAGTGGAGTCATAAGATTGAATAAAATTTTCAATATCCTTTATTTCAATATTGTTCACCAATGAATTGTCAATTTCAACCTCACCAGTGATCACTTTATTAATTAGGGAACAAATGTCACAAACATCACTACCATCAGGACAATATAAACACATTGGTTCAGAGTTCACTTCACATATAACAAAATTTTCAGAATCATGGATAGGAAAGGATGAATGTGGAATAATCATATTTGAATAAAAAAATGAGCATTCAAGTTCATTTTCTTTATTACCATTCATGTTGGAGCATTGGAGGTCAGAGGTGAGATGAGATTCCAAAGATTTTTCAAGATCCTTTAGATCAATGGAGTTTGCATTTGTAATGTCAACATCAATTTCACCATTTATGACTTTGTTAATCATGGGGCAGATTTCACAAGATCCTTTTTCATTAGAACATAAAGAACATGGTGGATTGGGGTTTGATTGACTCTTATAAGTGTCCTCAGAAGCATGGATTGAGAATGCAGAGTGATCCTCAGATGGGTATCGCATGGCTTGAAAAATGTTGAACTTGACCAGTTGGTCACCAAATTCCATGGATAAGATGCCAGAATGGACATAAATATTAGTTCTCATAGTCATGAGGAATGGTCTTCCAAGAATTAGGGGAGATCGAGAAGAGTTCGTCTCACCTTCCATGTCAAGGACATAGAAATCAGCAGGGAAGATAAGATCATTGACTTGGACAAGGACATCCTCAATTATTCCCTCAGGACTGGTTGTGCTTCGATTGGATAACTAAATGACAACACCCGTTGGGTGTAAGGGACCTAGACCAAGGTTAGAGAATATGGATTTGGGCATGACATTAATTGAGGCTCCTAGGTCTATGAGTGCATCATCAAAGTTGGAACTTCCAATTTGGCATGGAACCGTAAAGGTCCCTGGATCTTTGCACTTTATAGGAATATACTGTTGGGTGGAAGCATTTTCGAAGGTCCTAAGTTGCCTCTTATGGGTACACAACTCCTTGAGAAACTTGGCATACTTAGGAATTTGTTTTATGGCATATAAGAGGGGAATGTTGAATTCAACACGTCTAAACATGTCGAGCATTTCAGGATTAGGTTCAAAGGACTTCCTTGGTTTAGAAACAGCTTGTGGAAAAGGAATTGGATTCCTAAGTGGAATAGAAGGAGGTGAGGGAATGGATTCAGATTCCTTTTCAATTTTCTTTGTCTTTTCATTTTCTAGGTCAACACTCAAATGAGGGTTGGAGGACTTATCTTGAGGCATAGCAATTTGCTTTCCCGATCTAAGTGCAATTGCACTTACATTACCCTTGGGGTTGGGTAATGGTTGAGCTGGGAGTTGGGAAGAATTGGATGGTTGCTACTGACTAAGGTGGGATGCAAGTTGACCAATTTGGGTTTCAATGTTTTTAAGGATGGAACGGGTGAAAGAGGCAAGATCTTCTACTACACTTTCCCATAGTTGCTTGGAAGAAGAGGCTTGTCCCGGATTGGGATTGCCTTGATTTTGGTTCTTGGGAAAGCAATTGTATTGGTTTTGGAATTGGGAAGGCTCATTAGGATAATGGAATCCAGGAGGAGGATTGTTCCTTTGAGGTTGAGGAACAAAAGGATAAGGTTGATGGAAGTTACCACCACTTTGACCATATTGGAATTGGTTTGGGTTTTGAGGAGGGAATTGAGGGGGGTGAGACATGGGGTTACCATACCTTAGGTCTTGGTTATATGAAGAAGAGAAGGGCTCAGAGTGAGGTTGGTTGAAGTTTCTAACAAATTGACCTGATTGTTGAGGGTTGGGGTTCCGCTGAGCATATGCTGCATTGAGCTCTATTGGTCCGGATGAATCAGATTGATCCTCTTGAAGTTGTGGACATGTGTCTGTTGGATGAACTGGGGAGCTACAGATTCCACAATTCTTGATAGGTACAGGGAATAGTGACTGTGGAGAAGATGAGGTTGGGGATTTGGTAGCCATCGCTAGTTGACGCACAAGACCTGTAAGTTCACTCATCCACTCGGTCATTTTGTTCGACTCAATTGATTGATTATCTTGGGCTTGTTTGACTTGAGCATATGCTTGAGTATGGAATTGTTGTGTGTTTTCAACCATGTTACTTATGAGATATCTTGCTTCTACAAGAGTTTTATCAACAAGAGCACCTCCACTTGCGGCATCAATGAGAGTTCTCTCCATATCCAATAACCCCTCATAGAAGTATTGGATCAAGAGTTGGTCAGGGATTTGATGGTGTGGGCAGGTTGCAATAAGGTTTTTGAACCTCTCCCGGTACTCATGGAGTGATTCACTTGGGAACTGATGAATACCACTTATTTCCTTTCGGATAGAAGCAGTACGAGAAGCAGGAAAGAATTTTTCTAAGAAAATCCGCTTCATGTCATTCCATGTGGTTATGGAACCAGGAGGTAGGTAGTAGAGCCATGACTTAGCAGTGTCAGCTAGGGAAAAAGGGAATTCTCTGAGTTTTATTTGTTCTTCAGAAACCCCTTGAGGCTTCATGGTAGAGCACACCACCTGGAACTCTTTGAGATGTAGATGCGGATCCTCACCAGCTAGCCCATGGAAATGAGGTAGAAGATGAATCAAACCCGATTTGAGTTCGAAGTCTGCCTCTATGTTTGGATATTGAATACCAAGGGGTTGGTAATTCATATCAGGGGTAGCGAGTTCTTTTAAGGTTTGTTCCCTAGGATTGGCCATTTCAATTTCAACTGGTTGGATGAGGACTGGTTCTTGAATGAGTTGATTATCTCTTATGTTACTCCTAAGTTGGCGAAGTGTTTGATCAATTATAGGGTCAAAAAAATCCGAGGGATTGTTTGGAAGGCTACAGAGAATTCAAAGAGATTTTGTAAGAAAGAGGAAGATGGGTTTTTCTTTGTATTTTTTTTTTCAGTTTATGATTTTTAAGAGGAATACGGGTTTTTCTTTGTGATTTTTTTTCAATTTTTTTTTAAAATTTTGTTTTTTTTGTTTTTTTGACAATAACCAGAAACTAATGACTACTTGAAGCACCATCCTCGGAAACGGTGCCATTTTAAATTCACGGCCGATTTTCGCCTATCGACCGGTCAAGGTTCTGGTGCTCTGCTAATGTGTATAGCAGCACTCGGGTCGAATCCTCGGTGATGATACTTTGTAATAGTCGTTTGTTTTTAGTTAATTGTATTATGATTGGGGGGTTTGTTTGTAGAGATTATGAAATAATTTATGTATGATGTTTTATTTAACAAATTGATAAATATTGGGGTTTAATCTTGTGATATCCTTAAGCTTTGCTTTATATTGCATTAAATTAACACCCATGTCACAAGATGATTTTGATCGGAATTCCCAAGTGTTAAAGCTTTAATCCAAGCCGTAACTTAACTTAGGTTTCTAATCATTACCATTACTTGTTTATGGTAGTGTATTTTTGGTTCCAATAATCCATGGAATCCACATATTAAAAAAAACATGTCATTAATCCATGGCATATAAAGTTCAACACACACAATATTAATTTAAAGAACATTCGTCGAGCAAAATATCTCAATCACTTAACATAACTAAATTATAACTCACCCCAATTAAAGATTTACCCAGCCATTAAAATGATTACTAATATGGTTATAATGATTATGGTTATGAATTATAAAGAGAAGAAAAATAACGGGACAAGATAAGAGTAGTGCGCCGAACACACACAAAAACGATAAAGAAAATTAAAAATGGATTTTTGATTGAATGAGGAAGCAGAAGAAGGGAAGGGGATTCAACTGAATTTAAACTATTTTAAGAACATAAATATTAAACTACAGAAGGTGGATGAGAATAAGAGATATTGAATAAGTAACTTTCATTAAAACAGAATTACAAAGAAAGAGATTTACAAAATTACAAAAACGAAGAACACGAAATTAAGTAAAAACAAAGAGAGGAGGAAAGGTCTATCAAGTGAAAACTTGAGTATGGAAGATCCTCCCAAGCCTTTGGAAAGGCTTTGGTCATGCCAATATGTTCTCCTCTCTTCTGAAATGCCAACCCCTCTCAAGGAGAGAAGGGGAGAGTATTTATAGCCCAAAGAGTGGACTGTTTGCATTCCCAATATGTACCTCCACTTGCATCGCCAATTTGGCTATTCAGACAGCCGAATCTCCAAATATCTCCTTCTTCAAAGTTTTATATAATAAATTTTTCCGACTACTTTCAAAATTTTGAGGCATTTGGACAAGTTTATCCAAAGTTATGGTGGTTTTATTAAACAAAGGTAAACTGTCCATTTCTATCCATGATTTTTCGATGGCCAAAATGTGAAAGGGTTTTTGAATATGAATATGCCTTGAAATCCGAATGGTTTCTTCAACAAAGTCGGCAGACTATATCTCCTCTTTCACACTGAAAAATATCAGCTCGATTTGATGCATACATCATGAGATATGTCATGAATACTATACTGATTTTATTTATCCACCAGAATGGTGGTCTGGACTTCAAAGCTTCATTTGGGCCCCTTGTACTTAGATTTGGGCCTTGAAATATTTATCCAAGATGAAATGTAGTGTCCCCAGAATTATTGTGGAGAGTTAATGTTTTTGGATTTCTGGATTGAGCCCAGTAAATCAATCTTCAAGGCTGGTCCAATTTGTTCACAGATTCTTTGGTCTTGATTGTGAGGACCATATGACCCTCCAAATGGCAGAATTGGCTCATGGTACCTTCTAATGAAATGTTTTATATTGAAAGGAAAATCCTAAAAATCAAGAATCACACAATTTGGATCAGTATAGTGATAGTTATTATTAAAACATTAAACTGACTCAATTGGACTACTTCTAAAAATGCTCAAAAATTATACTTAATATTAAAACATTAATATTTCACACAAATTATGCACATTTCATATAAAATAAGTAAAGGGAGTATATAATAATTCATGAAAATATTAATAACATCAATAACCTATTAGTTTCAAGGTCCCTTCTAGAAATTAAGGTTCTCCTACTCAAAAATAGGGGAAACATGATGTTTTAGGTGTTACTACTAGTCTAGGCCCTTTGCAGTTCTGTTCCCATGGAACTACACCATAAATCTTTATTAAATATCTCATCATTTTTAATTATTTTTATCTAATGATGTGGAACTTTAAGTTATGACATATTAACAATAATAATTACTTCTTTTCCATTCCCCCAGTTGTTACCTACATTTTTTTGCTCTGTCATGTTCTTTTTTTCAAGGCCTTTCACTTGAACCATGTCATATCCACGAGACAAATGTTCTAGATCACTGATATGAATTTTATTATGGATTTTTGAATATAATAGTTATTTTATCTGACCATTTTTTTCTTGATGATTGTTTGCTTATTTTGTTGTCATGAGCATGCATGATTTTATTTTTTCTACATAGGTGTAATATGGGAATGATTTTGAACTTCTCTCCAAATCTATGGAAGAAGTGTTGTTTTTTAAAAAAAATTAGCATTAGGTGTGACAAATAAGAATGGGAATTTATTGTTTCTCTATAAAAAAAATAAGGATTCCTTGTTAGGAATATGTGGGGGTAGGATAGGGCTTGTGTGGGTTGTGGAGAATAATTAGGGGCAGTTTTTATTTTCGTTCTTTGTTAGTTGTTAGGGATAGTAAAGGAAAGTGGGGGGTTTTTGATGAGTAATAAATATAGGAGTACATATTTGGGAGAGGTTATGTTTTATTTCGATCATTTTATGGTAGCAATATTTTTTACATTTGTGTTGAAAAACTAACATTTATTGGAAACAACATTTGCTAGAAGCAACATTTTTTGTATCAAAAAATTACTAGTAGAAATTCTATATTTGTGCTAGAAAGTTAAACATATGATGAAAAAAGATAATGAAAAATACCTTTCTAGAATCTATGGTTATGTTGATATTCATTTAAGGAATATTGGCCCCCATTCCTTTAAGAACATCAATGATCGTAAGCATTTTTGCTTTTGTTTTGGCTAACTCATCTTCATTCCTTTGTAATTTCAATTCATCTTGACCCAAATTTGATTTCAAATTAGAAACCTATTTTTGAGATGTAGGATGGAAATAAGATATAGTGTCATTGATGCCTCTAAATTTTTGAGAGGATGATATGAATATACTTCTCATAAATGCTCCCAACCTAAGAGAACGTACATGACCCAAGTACTCTTTCCTAAATACTTTTCTAAGAGCATCATCTGGAGAAATTATTGAATGTTTTAATGATTCCTCTTGACTTAAAACCAAAATCATTTTTTTCTACATAAAGATAACATCAATTTGGTTATGTAAAAAAATCACACAACTTTAATATGAATTCTTACTCCAATTGTTTTTTCATCATCATTTACATACAATCCATCAATTTTTTGATGGACCACATCCTATAGATTGTCCCTACCAATCAGATGTCCATAATTTTTCTCCTATAATAAAAAATATTATAAAAATAAATAATATGCAATTAATTTATTAAAATGTAAATGATATACTAGCATCTCATCTTTATTATAGGATAATGTTTTAGTTTCGAATGTATGTGGAATGGTTTGATTGTTATGATTTAGTGCATTTTTCTTACACATGTCTTGTACATATAAAGATGAAAATTTTAGTAACATTTAATGAAAAAAAATGTTAAAATATGATAGAAATAAAAAAAATATGAATGTACCTTGTGTTTTTTCTTATCATATATGAGGGTATAAAATTTTCATTGCTCCTTTGTTATACCATTTAGATAGTTCTGCTCAACATTTTGTTCTTTAGTTGAGTTATAATCATAATTTTTATGAAACAAAATCCTTATATTATCTCTCCATATTTTTCCTATTTAAATCTTATCAGACCACTTTGCCAACTTATCATGCAGAAACTGAAAGTAGGGCTTTGATAACAAAATAAAAACATTAGTTGTGCAATTCTAAAATAAAACTTAAAAATTCATTAAATCAATAACAAAATAAATACCATAACCAATATGCATAAAACGTATTCTTTTAGAGAATTTGGTATGCTTTTCCAAGATTCATAATCTATAGGAAATTTAGTCCTAGCTATATGTCCCACTGAATGTAAAAATAAACCTCCTCCTTCCCCAATTAGATGGACCTGATCATCAAATTTCACTATAACTTTTTCATTCATCAATGACTAAATTTTCTCTATCTGTAACTTTTTCACCTTTTCACACCCTCCAGATCTAATAAAATAATGAAATAAATTTAAAAATGTATTAATTAAAATAAATAATGCATGAAAAAAATTAAATGTACCTATAACATCACATATCTGAAAAATTTATTGTTTTTCCCTCCTTACACTAATTGATGTCGAAGAAACATTCACATCCATCTCAGCTTCAACAACGAAACCACTTTCAGGGCTAGATAATAGAGTATTTTCATCTACATTGGACTTTGATAATGTGAACTATGTTTATTTATCATAATATGAATGTGTTTACTGGGGGAAAACATCTTGGGTGATCTGCACTCGTGTTGATATTGATGAAACATCTTCAGTTGAAGAAGGATGAATATTCACATTGATATTTGATTTTGTTGTATGTTGTTCATTTATATTCTAAACTCTAGGATGTTTTGAATTAGGTGTATCTATATGTTGATTACAATCATAAATTTTTTGAATAAACAATTATAATGTAGTTAAAATACAAAATAAAAAAAGATGAAAAATTCACTTTATTGACAGGATCAATAAAAAATTTCAAATTTATCATGTATACATCTTGTATACATTTATCATATCCTAGTTTAAGGGGTATGGACAACATGGTAATGGAATAAAAGTGTATGGAATGATGTTCACAGTGGTGTGTTGGGTGCTATATAAATCAAGGGAGTGAGAGAAGGTAGGTCCTACTCTAATCTCTATATTCTAAATTAGGTGAAAGCCCTTATGATGGATCATGACAAACATTTCTTAGATAGGAGGTCATCATATTTTACTAGGGGGATCCTCCTAACGAGTGCCTCATGCAAGGTGGGTGGATCCTTCAAAGGTGATGAGATAAATAGAGGACACCTAATATTTGGTTGAAAATTAATACAGATGGATCTTGTGTGTATGAAGAGATGATAGGGGGTGGCTTGGTGCATGATGTAATGGGTTTGGTGATCTTCAGTTTCAACACTGACCATGAACTGGGAAACTACATTGGGAAAGATATAAGGGAAATGAAGACTTTCACTGTGCAGTCTATAACATCAGTATGTCTATAGTGAATCCTAACTCCAAAATTCTAGTTGGTTTCCTTCATAATAATGTGAGAAGACAAGGGGACACATCAATTTCACTATTCATACTTATATACTTCTTATCCAGTGTCATGAATTTGTCACAAATTTGAGTTAAATATACAATTCTGAATACACATTAATTGTCCTGTCATGTGCAGCATAGTGAAAAACTTTGGAAACCATAAACATTAATTAGTAATGTTTACGCCTCCTCTGATCTAACACATAAAATATTAGAAAACATCATTTTTTTATAAGCTAACACATGTAAAATCCTTGATTAGTTTCTATATATATATTTAACAAAAAAAATGATTAAAAAAATTTCCATATAGAGTTTAAATGCATATATTATTTATTGATATATAGAAAAAAATAGGCACCAGAATTAATTACAAAACTAATGTTTTATTAAAAAAATAACATTTTCTCTTATAACTATTTTAAGCAAAAAATACAACACAATGATTTCCCATGACATTCAAAAAACAATTAATACCCACAAAATAAATGCGCTTTTGTAAAAAATGAACAAAAAACAAATATTTTTTCTCTAGTTAGTCAAAACAATTAAAAAAAAATCAAAAAATGCAAGTATTTATTCCAAATTGTTTTCATCTTCCTCCAAATTTGCAAATAAAACATCATCATATTCCTCTTCTATTTCCAGTTGAATATTTTCAATTTCATTGTCAACATATTTACTTAACTCTTGTTCTTCAAAAGGTGCTTGGTCACATCTATCCTCATCATCTTCACCCATTTAATACAAATCTATAGGCTTAAGATGCACCAAAACACTCTATTTAAGTGACGCCTCAACATAATAAGTCATTTGAGATTGATATGCATAAATGAAAGGTTTATGATCTTCACATTTTCTAGTGTAAATCAATTTACTAAAAATGACAACATTGAAACCCCAATCATCCTTTTTAAAATATCTAACAGTTTTTGTATCATCCCATATACATTTAAAAAGAGTCATAGATTTTCCATAGAAATTGAGCTTGACAATATCTTTAAACTTCCCATAATATAAAGGATCAACATCAATTTAATTTTCATCATGGAGACTTGAAACACATTCGGTTCTAGAAGTCATGAAAACTACGAATTTTTGTGTTTTTAATCATTTTTCATGATCTATTGTACGAAACATGAATCCATTAATATTGAATGCAGAAAACCTTTTAGCATTCTGAAGAGGGCCTTATTCTAGACGTTTCAAATCATCTGATAGATTACCAATAATATCTTCCAAAAATACCTAAAAAACAATAATCTTTAAGAAAATAATTATAAATACATATTTAATTATAAATCATTCCTTTCACTTACCCATCCAGAAAAACAATCAAAAAAGTCTTTACTTACAATATTCTGCACTACATAAGAGAAGAGTGTCTAACTCCTCATTTTTCTCTTCACATGTAATGTGTATTCCCTATAAGTGATGATTATTAACATAATAATTCATATAATTAAATTAATTAATACAGAAACATAAATTTATACCCACTCTATGAATGGATCAACCTCTTCTTAATTGAATAACACATGCTGGTGCACTTGTTTCATCTCAATGTAAGTTAAGACACAATTAGTACCACTCCCAACTAGTCTTATGATCTTTGAAAAGATAGTATACACTTCATCATTTTCAACATCCATTAATTCATCATTAAAATGAATTGACCTATTTAATTTGGTCTCAATCCCATCTAAATATGTTGAACAAAATGTCAAACATTATTATGATATATACCTCTCAACAATAGAACCTTCATGTTGAGACTTGTTACGAGCACAATATTTTAAATTCCCAAAATATCTACATAAAATACACAAATAATAAAAATAAAAAATAAAATATTATTGTGTGAAATAATATCTATATAAAATTTCAAATTACCTTTTAATAGGATACATCCATCGATATTGTACCGGCCCACCCAATCATAGTTCATCAACTAGATGCACGTACAAGTGAATCATGATAGTAAAAAATGAAGGAGGAAATAACATCTCCAAATGAAAAAGTGTGAGAAAAAATTGATGTTGGACATTCTCAAGATCAATGGGATTGATAAACTTTACACATATTTGTTCAAAAAATAAACATAACTCTATCAATATTACAAAAACATTATTCAGCAACACATTACGTATTGTAATGAGAATTAATTTCTCCACAATGACATGACAATCATGACTTTTCAAGCCAAATATTTTATGATCTTTTACATTGATAGATCTATAAAGGTCGCTCGAATAACCATCAGGCAACTTCATATTCACTAGAAATTTCAAAAAGACATATTTCATTTGATTTTTCATTGTAAAAATACATGGATGATATTTCCCCTTATTATTAGTCCATAAATCCCTTCTTATACCTATTGTTTGAAGTTCTTTTCGGGCCTTAATATGATATTTTTTCTTTACACTTTCATTCAAAAAATTATAAATGACATTATCACATACAATTTTATCAATATTCATGACATCAATATTGTGACATAACATGTTAGTCTCCCAATACAACAATTCAACAAATATAGAATTTTTCCCATTATTCGTAGTTGTCCTCTTTGTTATTACCCCGAGCTCTATTTCCTTTACCATCCTATGTTATTGTCTTTCCAAAAAAAACATTTATGTTTTATACCTATTTTAAAATATCCATGCCAGAAAATGCACTTGGAGGTTTTTGAAAATCCTTATTTCCATCAAAATGTAATCTCATCAATCGAAATTTATGACTCTCTCAAAGAAATAGACGATTCCCCCAAAACACCACTTTCTACTATAAGGAAAATACAATAAACTTGTGTCAAAGTTAGAAGTCAGACAAGCTAATTTAGTATAAGTATTCCATCTAGACAAGGTACCGAGTCTGGGAAAGTCACTGATTTTCCACAGTAATGCTGCTCGTATTTTAAACTTTTTAGACATAGAGACATCACAGGTGCAAACTCCATCCACCCAAAACTCTTTCAACTCCTTCAAAAGAGGTATCAAATAGACATCTATATCATTTCCCGACATTATTTTCCCAAGAATTATCATTTAAAGAATCATAGATGTTTGTTTCATACACATCCATGGGGGTAGATTATATGGTATCAATATAATAGGCTAAATACTATAACTTTAACTCATGCTACCAAAAGGATTAAAACCATCAGCTGTGAGACCCAAGAAAACATTTTTAGGATCTAAATAAAATTGAGGATGTGTGACATTAAATTTATTCCATGATTTAGAATCTCTAGGATGCCTCACCAATTCATCATTACATTTTTCACTTTCATGACAATGCATATGCTTGGTAGTTTTACTAGAAATAAATAACTGTTGCAACCTTTGTTTAAGTGGGAAATAATGGAAAACTTTTTCTGGTTGTTTATTTTTTTTTTATAATTTTTTTTACTTCCACCTAGATGATTCAAATTTATTACATATTTATTTTTCCTCATCACCCCCAATACAACATGCATTCATTCAGACAAGCATGTATCTTAATATAATTATGCCCAAGTTTATTGATGATTTTCTTAGCCTCATAAAAAGAGTCAGGGATTTTGGAATGTTCAAAATAATTTCATAGAAAATAAAAAATCATTGACATTACCTTATCAGTCATTCCACATAAACAATTTATGTGGTACAATTTTATTATAAAAGACAATTTGGAGTGCTTTTTATAGCCTTCATATAATTCTTGATCCCATCATTCAATAACTTAGAAAATTCTGTAGAAGTTTCAACCCTATTTACACCAAGAGATGAGTCTGCTTCATTTTCACCAAGCATATTATCAAGCCCAAATGCATCATTGACCATTTCCTCTATAGGATCTATAGTATTGATATTATGGGGAGAAGTCTCATTCTCTTATGATCTACTAAATGGTAATTTAACTTCATTAAACTCTTCATGCCATACCCACTTGGTGTATTCAATCGGAAATTGTTTTTGACTCAAATGGGAATATGCTTCAACTCTGGTAAACCATTCCTTAAATTTAAAAGTATGAAAAGGAAATATTATTCTTCCCTCGATAGATTGATGATCAAATGAAAAATTGAGAAATTTATTTAATCCTTCCTTACACTCATCAATTTTTCTTAACCAGGAAATCCATGATTTATCTGTTTCTACTACATTAATTGAAATAGAATATATTAATCAAATATGTTAAAATAAAAAAATAAAAAAATAATAAATATCTAAATAAATTTTATACAATAAAAAACATCTAGAGAAAGTTTATTCATAAAAAACTTTCATTAAAAAAATATAAAATGTAAATTTATTTTCTATTTAAGGAAATTAAAAACTAATTTTTTTAAGTTTAGTCTTTCTATTAAAAAAAATAAACAAAAAATATTTTTTCCTTTTAAAAATTCTAGAAAAAACATGAGAAGTGTGGTCAACAAAAAAACTCATACTTTAGAATAGTTTGTAATTTCTTATTGAAAACTACTCATATCCTTTATCAGTTATGATAAATAGTTGAAAAAATAAACAATGTTTGTTTAGTTTCTAAAAAAACAATGCACTTTCATTTCAAAATAAAACCACTTAAAAAGTGACACTTATTATAATTAATATTTCTTATAGGAAGTTAATAGTAATAAAATTGAAATACCAGATAATTAAGATATAAATAAAATCTATGGTGATTATGCATGGGTATCAGAGTGAATAGGAATATTTTTATAAATAAGAAGTGGTTATAAATATTGAAATTAACAAAATAAAATCAATGCTGAAATTCCAGAAAAAAAATTTTTGCATTAATTTTCTAAATCAATCTAAAGAAACCAAGATCAAAATTGAGCAGTCCAATTACCTTACTGATGTTTACTATAAATTAGTTCTAGAATTAGTATCCTTGATGTCCAAAGAAGCTTTGTGCCCCTTAGAAAAGGGGAAAAATATTAAAACAACTTGTTCACTGAGGGTTTTATTGAGGGCTTATAAGAAATAGGAAAAGGGTGAATAATTCCTAAAAACATACTGGTCAGGTGAGGGTTCCCATTGGTCAAGGGTTTTAGTAGGGAGATAGCAAGGAATCAACTTCTGAAATGGGGTTTCTATAATGAATTAATGAGGAGAAGTACCTAATTTTGTTGGAGTACCATGGAGACCTACACATGAGGAGTATAATACTCAATCTGAGGGGAGATGTAATCTAAGAGAGAGGGAGAGAACTCACGAGTAAGGGGAGGGGGTGCCGTCACGCTCACGAGGGGGATGCAACGTCAAAATCTGAGAGAGGGGGAGCTGTCATGATGGGAGTTAGGGGAAGCCATCAGCTATGGAAGGGAGATGCGCATTGTAGAGATGAGAGGTAGGGGAATCCATCGACCGTGGAAGGGAATCCATTGAACACGGAAGGGAGGGGACTCTTGTGAGGTAGGGGAAGCCATCGAACGGGGTAGATGGTGGGGTAATACCGACTAATGTGGGAGAGGGGAGTGCTAGGAGGGGTGACGATAGAGGGGAAATATGGTTATCAAGGGTGGGGGTGGGGAATACCAGGGAAGAGGGGAGATGAGGGGTGACATTCAAGGGGTTATCAGGGGTGGGGTTGGGGCACTAGTAGGGGGATAGGGGAGAAAAAGGAGGGGTGGTGTTCAAGTTGAAATAGGGTGAGGGTGGGTTAATAATTTATGGATGATTTTGCATCAAACCACCTCTAATCATAAGGGGTTATTATTAACCACTTATATTTTTTAGAGGGGGTTTAGAATAATCTCTTCTAAATTTATGACACTAAATACAACCTTTTTTTGTAGTAGGAATTCTCTATATTGGCGTATGTCCTCAGACTATACACCTAACTATGTATCCAAGGTCATCACACCATAATAATACTGAATTTCCAACTTGATAATTTCCATGTTTAATAAAGAGATAAAGGAGTGTGAATAATATGTATCGAATAAGGAAGATACAATAGTAGATAATACTAGGATAATACCTCATACTTTCAATGACCCTACACTATGATCCTTGGGTATCAACTGTAAAGCATGAAACTGGCCTAATACATGACCCTATGCTATAACTGGACTACCCTATGTAGGTCTGATATACTAGCATTGATAATCAGAAGTATGGATAATATGGATATAAACTCCCCCTCATATTATCCGGTCAGTGCTACTCCAACACCCCACCTGATGTAGTACAACAAACCCTGCTCTTGAAGGTGGAGCTGGTGCGAATCCTCTTCCACTAGAAGCAGATGAAAAGGTCCAACATAATCTCTGAAGATTCCCCATACAACCAAAAGCATGACACTCCATAGTATCTCTATCACAATGAGTCTTTAGATACCCCTACTATCCACACTGATGGAATATAATGGATTTAACAGTGCAAATACTATAGCTTCCATTGCTCTGATGAGAAGACTCAAGGGTATTCTTCCTACTACTGGAAGAACTACCACCCTAACTCAGAACTAAACATATATTCCGAGAACTATAGACTCCCCTTAGGTTTTACTCAAAGATAAGAGCCTTTTTCATGATATCAGAAAAAATATACAGGTGAAATAAATTCACCTGAGCATGAATGACATACTTGAGACCATCCTCAAAGAGTCTAGTACACAATAGATCATCACCATCTTGAAGTGGTGCAAAGCATTGAAACTCAATAAAACACACAAAATAGTACATAAAAGACATAACACACTACTCCAAGTGCATGAAATATCTAGGATCAGTCAACTCTCATCATCTAAGGAAAGAAGTAATCATAGAAAGTGGTCTGAAAGTCATCCCATACCATGCCCTGATAACAACCAGCCTGAGCAATCACATCTCACCATCGCTTGTCCGAATCATGGAGCATAGAGGTGGTAAGATTTACCCTCCTCTCTAGAGGTGTCTCCATATGCATGAAAATTGAAAGAGTAGCATCCAGATAAGAATCATTATCCTGTGGACCTCCATCCCTTGAAAAGGTGGGAGGATTCTGCTATTTGAACTCACGAGTCAGATAATCCATAGTAGGTACAAGTCATAGATCAAATTGCATGGACTGCATCATAAATAGAAATCCCTCTCAAATATGAGTGTTATTATGTAATTAGGGTATAATAGGTAGTTCTTCAAGTGGAACTCATAGTAGTAAAACTGGCGGCTCAAGGATCATCATATCTGGAGCATGGTCATCGCCACCCTCTTGGCCACAAATCAAGGACAGTGTGGTGGCATAGCTATACAAATTACAATAAAAAACCTAATAAAAATATTTTAAATAGATATAAGAACTAATGAGAGTAGATCATAAGAATAAGGTCTCACTACCCAATGTATAATACCCCAACTACCTGCTTAGAAGGCCAGAGTATTGGTAAGTGTTCAAGTTTAATTTATAGGGGTTCTAGTAGATGAAGGTTCATCCACACTTTTCCTCTTCATTTATTAGAAACCATTTAATTTTATAAGTCAATATTTATATTTTAAGTTTTCATTTAATTATATAAATATATAAAGGTTTGATTTAAAATGTATTTCCATTCCTAGTGAATAAGGTCCCATACACATTATCGTTGAAATTGACACCCATTTAATTCCATTTAACCCCATATACACTCAATATTATAATGTAATGGGTAATATACAATGACTCAACTCAGTAAATCACCCATTTCAATCCATGAGGGCCGATGGTCCTCATGAATTGAAACTGGAAATCAATCAATTGCAGCCAAAGAGAATCTCATGTATCCATAAGTACATATATGACATGGGTAGAAACTAACTATTTAAGATTCCACCATCAACCTATATAGGAAAACACTATTTAGGTTAATTCTAACACTTTAAATAATCAATTACATTAACCTATAAAATATTTTAGTAGCGCAATAATATATATCAATCATATATCACTCAACAATAATAGGCAATACAGGAAAATGCAAGCAGTGAAATGCACTCATATGGCATGGCATATGCATGGAATGTGAATTAGAGGTGCCTATAATGATTCATGATTGATGATTCCTTACCCTCATATCATCATAACAAGGATAAAATGAAATCCTCAATCACCATATTAATAATAACTATTTCATAGCATGTGCATCAACCAATGGTGAAAGTTTATCAACTATAATAAGTAAAATACAGAACAACATTTATTATTTTAGGAAACTCATTATTTACCTCAAACATGGGTTAAATACTCCCATTCATGGCTTATAACCAAGTTCCATAGCATTCCTAATATTCTGTCTATTGTCTCAAAATAGTAAAGAAAATAAAGCTCCAATATCAATTTGTGATGTCTTGAATTGGGTGACAATTAGAGGTGCCTTGATCCGGTGGGCCACATGGCCTCAAGCATGCCTCCCCATATGTTAGAGGCTATCGAATAGCAGTTAGGGCCTAGGGTGTGTCTGTGGGGAGACTATTCCCTCATATCAGAGTAGAGCGCAATAGATAACCAATAGAAAATAAACAATAATAGAATCATAAGGCAACTTTATAACTTAGCAGAAGTAGACATAAATGATAAAAAATCAAGCAACTGATAATAATAATCAAAATATGGAAACCGAACCATATAAAAAGGATTATGATATATGTCATGTATCTACAAAATTAGAAAATAGGTATACATGGAAGCAAGAAATACATAATATACAAAAGAACAAAAAATAATCCAAAAACTATCCAAGCATCCCAAGCATTGTCCTCATCATTTGATACCAAGATCCATCCTAAAGCAAGCAAACAAGATCATGTGTCCAAAGAAAGATGCTACCCCTTGTCAATACCTACATAAATATAATATGCTCGAGTACCATCATCATCCTAGATAGGGCATGAAATAAATCTCAATAGTCCACCACCAAAATTGTCTATACAATCTAGCCTATGAATATGAAATGAAACAGTGTGTAGGTATATATAAAAGTAAAACAATGATATAATGATACATGATACATGCTTCAACTTCAGTTGGTAATGTCTTTGAACATAAGATCATTTAATTAATTCATTTAAGTTTAATGCCAACGAGCCTGTACCCTAGTGGTACAGGCTCCTGCTTGGCATCCAAAAGACCCAGGATCAAATCCGGGAAGAGACGAATTTCCGGGGTACTGTAGTAGTACTATAGTAGGGCACTGTAGTAGTACTGTAGCAGTGGCGGAACAGTAGCAGTGACGACACTGTAGCGGCGGAGGGACTATTGCAGGTACTGTAGCGGCGGCTGTACTGTAGCAGGAGCTGTAGCAGTGCGGGTACTGTAGCATTACTGTTCACCGAGGGGTCCTTTGGGCCATTTAATGGGCTTTTATGCCTTGTATTCATGCCACTTGGCCTTGGGCCTTCGGGCTATGTAATGGGTCTCCCTCTACCCAGTCTTAAGAGGTCTTTGCTTTAAATAATAAATTGAGGCTTCAACCCCAACCTTTAAAAAAACTTCATTAAATTTAATTTGTAAGGATAATTCATGTGTGATGTGAAAAACACTAACAATATAACATGGTAATAATAAAAAAGGATCCAAGGTATAATAAGGCATCATATAATGATGCTAATAATGAAAAGGATCCAAGGTAATGATTGTAATGTCTCAGACCTGGATTCCTCTCAATAGTGCCTCGAGCCTAGTTGGACACATGGCCTCAAGCACATCACCCAAAATGCCAAAGGCTACCTATTAGTAGTGAGGGACTAGGGTGTGTCTGTGGGGATACTATTCCCTCTTACTAGAGTGAACACAATAGATAAATATAAACAGATAAGTAGCTAAAGTAGTAAAAGAATCATACGACAAATAAATAACCAAGAAAGGATTATATATATAATTCCATAAAGTAATATAATATATATAATGATATGTCATATGTATACAAACTATTAAAAATAGGTATACATGGAATGTATACAATACATATATCAAAAGTATAAAATGACAAAAATCACTATTGCCAGATAGAATCATGAGCCTCAGCTCGGTGCTATGCTACCCTGCTCCTAAGCATGGAACAAAGTTAAGCATAAAACTATGGGTTCTTTACCTAGTCCCTACTTGCATCCATATAGTCTTTCTGGGTACCCAACGACAGCTTGACCAGGGTGTGAGATGCAATCCCAGTAGGTCTCCACCCAATGTGTCTATAAAAAATCATGGTTATTCAATATAATCTAAAGCAGTATGAAATTTATATCACAGTTAAGCAGTAATAAAAAGTAAAGTTCCTATGGTGCATATACCACGATACAAGTGATAATGTATATCCCAACAAGGCTCTTTGAAAAATATGGTTCAAGATCCTATAACAAGGAAACTACAAACAACACTAAAATAACTATCATAGCCTCTCTGTACATCTAATTATATCATACCAACCATGACCATGATGTATAACCTATGTATCAAATAATCATGACCTTTATTTATAACTATAAATGTCATATCAACCATGGATATGTTGTATAACTAAGCATATCACATTTTCCATAACTGTGTTGTATAATCAGAAGTGTCAGACCATGAAAGGCCGGATCCAAGGTATAGAAGACTAATGCACCCTCATTAAGTCCCAAGTGCGTCTCAATGGAAACTTGGTTAGACTTAGAATGGATTCCTAGGATCATTTCAACTGAATATGTCCTATGAGAGTCCAATCATGTCGTATCCAAGGGGTAGTAAGGCCCAATGCATCCCAAAAAATCAAGAGCAATCTCATCCAAGGAATCCACTGCCATGTTCAAGACTCATGGGAGAAACGTCCATGTCATATAATGTAATCAAGATCCAAGGTATACCAACCAAGGAATCCACTACCATTTCAATTCACATCTTAATCCAATTATCAATTCACAAGAATTCAAGTTCCATGAGTATACACACATATAAAAATCCATATAAACCATTCAATCAATTAAATCAAGGAATAGCATGTCAACACATGAAAAAGGAGGAATCACCATCTCCAAATCAATCAGTTCAGTTCAATTCATTTATAAACAGGCTTCCTCTAACTAGTAAAGCACCAACACACACCACATGGGTGGTATAAAAAAGGTAAATAGGAAAATACAATTCACATGGCACACCCCATGGGTGGCCTTGGTTTGGGAAACAACCTCCAACCATATCAATGGTATTCAAGGTAAACCTAGACAGGTTAAAAAATGTTCAATTTTTTACATTCAATTCATTTTAGGGACAACTCTATAAATATCGGAATGCTGGCACATGGAAACTAGATCTATAAAGCACCAAACCACTTAGGAAAAGTATATACCACATAAATTAGGTTTATAGTAGAGTGATCATCGATTTTCAACTTCTAATTCGACTCATATCAGAAGAAAAATGAAGAATAGATGAAGAACCTAAAAATAGGGCATATTATCTTGCACCTGAATAACTCTTTAAATCCAAAGTTAAAATAATAAAAGACAAAAGTAATTGAGTACTCACCAATGCAGATCCAATGAGATGATTGGTGCTTGAATCTGAGTTAGGAAGGAGAATTGGGAGAAAAGCTTATGAACTGGCTTCAAAATAGACCTCCCTGCATAAAGAGCTTTCCCAATGAAGGACAAGAAGAATATTTTTAGGTTATAACCTTCATTAAGGAAAAAAATGACATTTATCTTAAAAACGCTGGGCTACATGGTTAGCCAAATTGTTCACCCTCTACTATTCTAAGGGGGAACCTACACAGTCACCACACATAGTTTGACTAACCATGCATAAACTTTGAAAAACACATCTGCTAAAAATTTCAGGTGCTCCTGCATGGGCATGTGCCTCCATCCACATGGTTTGAAAAACTATGTGGGCTCCTCTTTCCCTCTATCCAATCCTTGCACGGTTAGTTAGACCATGCATCCTACCCTGCACGGTTTCTACTAACCATGCAGCCTACCCCATTTTTCCCAAAAAGATGGTTTCTAGGATCTGAACAATCCCTAGACACACTTGTAACACTCATGATCACATTATTCCATAAAAAAAGAATTTAAAATTAAATTAAAAAGACTCGTACCATGTATAAAAACCTAGGATATTACAATATCCCCATCCTTAAACCAATTAATCCTTAAATTTCCCTCTCAATGGTGGTCAAGATTCGTTTGAGAATAGCTCTAGACACTGAGCACATACGTCAGTCTCCCACTCCCAAGTAGCATCTTATAAACTGCCATGATACAATAGAACCCATACTAGAGTAACTAACCTATAACATCCCACCCCTCTTCATTGGCTTGAGAAGGTGGAAGGATATAACTTGGCCTTAGGTGACATCCCCAAGACACTAAAGGATGAAAATAAATTCCTAGGGCTTCATTAACATTTGGGGGAAAATTTTCCCTTTTGAAATTAAACAATCAAACTAAGATAACCATGAAAAACAACCAATACATGATGCATATTAAAAATGTAAGACAACTCAATGTATAACAAATCAAGAAATTCTATATCATAGTACCAAGAAAAAACCAAGATCAAAATAAACTAAAAAGAGGAAGACAAAACTAACAAAGCTTAAAGACTCTAATGACACCAACTTAGAAACTCCCAACAAGCTCCAAGATCAAACACCACCATCCATGCTCAAGTATCACGAAACACCACTAAATAAATGGGATACTTTCCATTTACCAATGTCTTGATAAACGATATCTACAAACACACCAATGTTCCAAAGTAGGGGGTGAGTAAAAAAAATTAGTAGGTTTTCCCCAAATTACTTATCTACTCCTGCCACTAGGACAAGACATGTTAGAACATTTATATGAAATAATTCAAAATAGTTTATATCAAAACCAAACCATTTATAAGTAAAACAATTTATATACCAAAAGAGTCTTCCAAGACAAATCGATTTCCAAGGAAATCAACTAAAAAAGTAATTCAATCATTTCTCCATAATTAATTGGAACTACCCATTCTATTTCACAACTACACACACACACACACTCAACCACACAAGCTTGGTGTTTTCCATTGACAGTTGAACTTCACATCCATACTTCACCCCTTTGATGGTGGTACTTCACGTCCATTATCCATCCTATTCAAATCATGCTTAACCATTTAATCCAAAAACCATTCCAACCTAATTGTTTAAAACCAATTAAATAAAACCATCATTTTATTAAAAACACTTTTCAACCAATTTGCATGAATTGAAACCAAATAACCATTTTAAAATCATGGTACCAACTTCAATTTCCACCAAAACACCCAATTTTCATAATTCCATAAACCATCACCAAAGAGGCTTTACATAAATAATTTGAACAAAAAATTCACAATAAATTTCAAGAAAATAATCAATTTGAAATCAATCCTTCTAGTTCTAATAAGAGGAGTCGAGAGTAAAGCCACCTACCTCAGAAAGTATGGTGAAAATGAATAACAACAAAAATTATTCAACAAAAATGCGTTGAATATCCAAAAATCCACCTTAGATCTTGTTCCATAACATCAACACAACCAAATATCATCTTGATTAGAATAAAAAATCACATATCTATCCCCAATTAACTAGATATATGAATCTTAGTGAGGGAAGAAGAATAGATATAAGGAAAACCACCAAGAACAAATACTTACCAAGAAATACGGCCTTCAACACACCAATATTTTCCAATAGATCACTACCGGATCAAAGGGAAGAGTTTCCACAACCTTTGGGAGGAGAGAAAACTGAGTTAGGGTCAAAATAATTGAGAAATGATAGGTTTAGGAGTAAAGCTGAGTGAGATCCACTTTTTTAGGATCTAAAAATTAACCGTGCATGAATGGGTCACATGGTTAGTAAAACCATTCACAAATCATGCAGCAACCACTACCTCTTAACACCCTTCACATGGTTGGATCGCACTTTTAGATGAACCATGCGCCAACCGTGTTTTTCCATATGTTCCACTTTTCATGGTTACTCTTAGGTGGCCGCATAGTTTGGAAAAACTGTGTGCCTAACCATGTGCTAACCTAGATCCCACTCTCTTCCTTTTTACAGTTTCCTAAAAGTGTTTCACAGTTTCTACTAACCATGATTAAACCATGAATCTCCATAAAATCCCAAAAAACATTCCAAAAGTTCTCTAAACCCTCCCAAACTTCACTCAAACACTTTACATACTTAAAATACATAGAGAAAGGGTTACTTACTTGAAAACGGGGGGTGATACATTCTCCCCACCATTGGTATTTCCATCCCTAGAAAGTAGAAAACCACTAATGTCCTGAAAGAGATCAGGAAAATTTTCGATCATTTCTTTCTCCCGTTCCCAAGTTTCTTCCTGAACCTAACCTTATTACCACAAAACCACACTAGACCAATGCTTTTCCCATACAAGAATTTATCTTACCTATCTATAATATTCAATAGGATATGAACCAATGAATCATTTGAATCTAGGTCAACATGACCCCATCGAATCATATAGTCAGAATCAGGATGATACTTCTTAAACTGAGATACATGAAATACGTTGTGCACTATACCAAACCATGGTGAAAAATCCAACCGATATACCACCCCACTAACACATTCAAGTATCTCAAAATGGCCTATATATTAAGGATATAAATTTCACTACTTCCCAAAATAATGATGCCTAGGACTTGGAGATATTCTCAAGAACACATGATTACTCACCTTAAACAACAATGAATGATTAGTTACTGAAAGTGGATAATATTAATTTTTAATGTCTTTATATTCATTGTTCCAAAGTCCATAAACATTTTTTTTAGTGCATTACATAAATAGAACTTCATTTCTCATCAAAAATGCAATTCATGTTTAAAATGCAAATTTGGGCCCAACCATTCATTTGTTTTTTGACAATATTATATTCATTTTCTGAATTTGAAAATTTGGGATATGATTGATCACTTTGTTTGGAAAATTTTATCTTTTAGGTCCGCTGGATGAATCCCAAAGGAAGATGGAGAAGTTTGCGCCTGAATGCAGAAACTTGCTGGAAAAAGCATAATGGGCCTAAGGCCCATCAAACAAATGTGGGGCCCATAAACCAAGCCCAATGAAGCTCAAATTTATACAGTAGAAATATAAAAATATAAGGATCATTTTATTCAACTGTGTCTGGAGCTAATTCTGATGTTTTCATGATGATAAAGGGATCTGAAGTTGAGATTTAAATGGTGGACTCGTCATTAATGCACAGAAATCCGTCCCACCATTTCGACCATAACTTCCAAACGGATGATCCAAATTTCCTAAAATTTTGAGATCTTCTATAAGACACATGGAATAAAATATTTCTATTCTACAACTCCTCCGGATTCGGCCTTCTTCAATTTTGAATTCACACGTCAATATGGTGGACGAATCTGGACAGTTTTCCGGGTCAAATTCAAAACATCAATTTCCTTTTGATTATTCACTCTCCTTTCGACTCTATTAATTGTTGGGGGGTGAATTAATTATTTGGGGATGGACATAAGGCTCCTAATATGCCTATATAAGGAGATGGTGGTGAAAGGAATTGTGATCTAACATTTTCCTTTGAATCCATGTTTTTCTTTCAATTGTAATTTCCCTCTTTCGTTTTGTAATGGCATCGTCAATTTCTCTAATGTAAGTTTTTCATTCACATTTAGTATTTTAATAAAATTTCTTCTTCTTCTTCACTTTTTATTTTTCTTTTCTTCACACGTTGATACCGTTGAATCATGGTGTGAAATTATTCACACCAGCACTTGTGATTTCAATCACACAACGGTGGAGTGTTCGTTCTTTTAATAATTTTCTTCTTCTTCAATTCCGCCCCCATAAGTCTACATCCCGCTTCCCTTGGTAGAATAGAATCAATGGAGGGCTAAACTCTTAAGGTTTGATCCAAGGGAGTAGCAAGGTCAGGGATTGAATGTTATTTCATGTACTTAATATTTAAATCTATTCGTTATTTTAGGATTTCCATTTGATGAGTTACATTCTTTCTCATCTTTGCCAACTTTAATGATGACACATTTTGAGTGCTAGTACGATCTATTTCCTTTGAGTTCTCATTAAAGTGATCCTCAAAGTGAATTTGTGATTAGCCTTGGAATTGTGTAGGGATTAAATTGGTGAATTATTTGGAATAATTATCTCATTGTTTGGATATGTCTTGAATTAATGACATGAAATTTTCTATGAAAAGAAATTCATCCAATCCACCCCAAGAAAAACCCTAAGATCAACCCACCATCAATAATTGTTTAGTTCACATCATTTTTTTATTATATATTATTTAAATTATATCTTTAGTTCTCCAATTAAAATCTACCTCAAAGTTGGCCACTTCATAGCCAATCCATCAATAAATCATAGCGTCTCAAGGTTACTTCTTCGGTCCCTGTGGATTCGATCCCTACTTGTACTTCAACGACCGCTTTTACCAGTAGGGTAAATTTGGGCGCAACCAAATTTTGGCGCCGTTTCCAGGGACCCAAGTAAGTTTTCTTAGACACTCATCTTCTTTTCTCACCCCAAATTCTCTATTCTCACCCTAATTTCTCTTCTCTTTTCCCCTTTCTGTTTCTGTGTGTCCAAAAAAACCCCAAAACTAATTTTCAATAAATTCCAATGGATTATCCTCTAAAATACCCCTTTATAAATCAATGCTGTAATCAAGTCGGAAATCAATATTGGGAAACACCTCACATAGGGAATTTCATTGACCAATCCTTAATTGAATACACCACACCAGATGAGATGTACAATCAATGGGATGCTGAATGATTACAAGATCAATTTCCATACCTATCAAGAATGATTGAAAAGATAAATAATGAGGAAGTCAATGATGTACAATCATATATAAACCCTAATACTGAAAAAATTCTTGAACAATTGTGTGAACAAATGGATAAAATGAATTCAGAAGTTTCATCTTTCAGATTAGAACTACAAAGCTTTAAGACTTTTGAGGAACCCGTTCCCACTCAAGATGTTCTTTCCTCATCATCGATAGATGAATCTTTTATCCCCAAAACCTCCAATGAATTGAAAAAAGAACTAACCTTTGGATATGGGATAACTGAACAAGATCAAATAAATGTTGAAGGGTATTTAAATCAGGATGAAATTAATTCACAAGGGGAGAATTTGTCTTCATGGATTGAGTGTTCGGAATATTGCTCCAATAACAATTTTTTAGAATCAATGATCATTGAAACATTGGGAGATATAACGAATATTGTGTCTATACCCACTCATGAAATTAAAATGGAAAATTATTTGGATGAATCATCTTTTCAAAAGGAACCAATTCTTTCAAATGTTTTTAAAGAAGAAACAATTTTTGATTCAAATTATCATTCTTCTTTAGGAAAATTCAATCAAACTGAACTCGATGTTTTAATACTTCCTTCCCTACTCAATAATACCTCTATTTATGATAACCAAGACCATTCAATTATCATCAATTTTCATCAAGAATCTCACCATGTAGGAATGAACCTTGAAATCATAGGAAATAATCCGGATAAAACACGATCAACCATTTTAGATATTCCTTGGATTTTACCAATCATTGTAGAAAATAGGATTTCATACGAAAAAAATTTCAAAAAAACAATCAATCTCAATCTTGTTGAAGTGGAGAAAGATAGGTTAATTAAAATTTTGAAAGTTGGAATTGGATAAGTTGGGGGGTACAAGTCGAGCTAACGACGTTAAACAAAAGCGCTGCATGGGAGGCAACCCATGGTTTTCTTGTTTCCAATCATTTTGAATCATTTTATTTTTCATATAATAAATTACCATAAGCTGTTGACCTGTTCTTCTTTTATGAGTAAGGATGGGTATGAAAGGGGAGCGCCATATTCATCCGTGTCACGTGGTGTGATCTCTAAGTAATACCTTACCCAGAAAATATAAAGAAGACAATGTATCATCAGTTTATTTTGTTTTGTTTTATTTTTTTTATAGGTTAAAAAAAATAAAAGGACATGTTGAAACCCATAAGGAAAATCCATTCACCACCATCCAAGCTGCTGAGACTCAAATCCAGGATTGAAGGGAGACTATGGCATGCACTATTATCATCAACCACTAGGTGACTTCATTCCATGATTTTCATTTTAAATTTCTTTATTGAACTCCTCTCCTACCCCCTTCTAACTTTTCTTTTCTTTAAACACTGGGGACAGTGTTATTCTAAGTTGGGGGGGGGGATAAAAAATGATTTTTTTTGAATAAAAACATGCATGAAAAGAAAAATTCCATTAACCTTGAACATGATAACACACATTGAAAAATCTAAAATTGGATATCAAATAAATTTTTCATGCCTTGATTCTGATTTTAATGCAAGTTTAAGTTCATGAGCATAGTTTTTGGAAAGTGCAGTTGTCCGATGTGATTTTTCAAAGTTTACATTTTCATCCTCTTAAAAAAAATGCCACAATACACGTCTACTAGATCGTGGGTGTAAATTTGAGTTCTTGGGTCCCTTTCATTATAGCATAGGGTTCTGGGGTCACTTTTAGTTTAATTTGAGTATCCAAAAAAAACAAAAAAAAAAAAAAACAAAAAAAAAAAACAAAAAAAAAATGAAAAAAATAATAATGACCACATAGAGCAATGTTTTGTCCAAATGCGTGGTGTCCGACACTTGGGGATCGTGACTCCATAGTTGTCTTGCCCAGAGTTAGGCTTTATATCTCTATTGTAGAGCATGAAATTGACAATATGTGTGGCGTCCGACACTTGGGGATCGTGACTCCATAGTTGTCTTGCCCAGAGTTAGTCTTTTCATATCTATTGTGGTTAAAAAAATAAAATCAAAAAAAAAAATAAAAAAAAAATGGATACTCATTTTAAGGTTTAATGTGATTCCCACCTAGCGCTTCCATTTTTTCCACTTGAACAATAAAATGGGCCCCATATCTTTTATGATGCACAACACTTTATCATGCTTAATTGGAATTGGATGAAATGTGGCGATGAATTCGAACAAAGGAATGAGCTTGGGATTGAGATATGCTTATGGACCTAGCTTGTTTTTAATGATTTTGATGGGTTTTCATAATTTTTTTTGATATTAGATATTTGGGTGAGCAATGTGTATTAAAATGTTTTTGGAAAAGGGGATTTGAATTTCATATTTTTAATTTATTTTTCTCGGGACTAGCAAAACTCAAGTTGGGGGGTGTGATTAGTTACTGAAAGTGGCTAATATTAATTGTTAATATCTTTATATTCATTGTTACAAAGTCCATAAACATTGTTTTTAGTGAATTACATAAATAGAACTTCATTTCTCATCAAAAATGCAATTCATGCTTAAAATGCAAATTTGGGCCCAATCATTCATTTGTTTGTTGACAATATTATATTCATTTTCTGAATTTGAAAATTTGGGATATTATTGATCACTTTGTTTGGAACATTTTATCTTTTAGGTCCGCTGGATGAATCCCAAAGGAAGATGGAGAAGTTTGCGCCTGAAGGCAGAAACTTGCTGGAAAAAGCATAATGGGCCTAAGGCCCATCAAACAAATGTGGGGCCCAGAAACCAATCCCAATGAAGCTCAAATTTATACATTGGAAAGATAAAAATATGAGGATCATTTTATTCAACTGTGGCCGGAGATAATTCTGATGTTTTCATGATGATAAAGGGATCTGAAGTTGAGATTTAAATGGTGGACTCGTCATTAATGCACAGAAATCCGTCCCACCATTTCGACCATAACTTCCAAACGGATGATCCAAATTTTCTAAAATTTTTAGATCTTCTAGAAGACACATGGACTAAAATATTTCTCTTCTACAACTCCTCTGGATTCGGCCTTCTTCAATTTCTAATTCACACGTCAATATGGTGGACGAATCTGGACAGTTTTCCGGGTCAAATTCAAAACATCAATTTCCTTTTGATTATTCATCCTCCTTTTGACTCTATTAATTGTTGGGGGGTGAATTAATTATTGGGGGATAGACATAAGGCTCCTAATATGCCTATATAATGATATGGTGGTGAAATGAATTGTGATCTAACATTTTCCTTTGAATCCATGTTTTTCTTTCAATTGTAATTTCCCGCTTTCGTTTTGTAATGACATCGTCAATTTATCTAATGTAAGTTTTTCATTCACATTTAGTATTTTAATAAAATTTCTTCTTCTTCTTCACTTATTATTTTTCTTTTCTTCACACGTTGATACCGTTGAATCATGGTGTGAAATTATTCACACCAGCACTTGTGATTTCAATCACACAACGATGGAGTGTTCGTTCTTTTAATAATTTTCTTCTTCTTCAATTCTGCCCCCATAAGTCTACATCCCGCTTCCATTGGTAGAATAGCATCAATGGAGGGCTAACCTCTTAAGGTTTGATCCAAGGGAGTAGAAAGGTCAGGTATTGAATGTTATTTCATGTACTTAATATTTAAATCTATTCGTTATTTTAGGATTTCCATTTGATGAGTTACATTCTTTCTCATCTTTGCCAACTTTAATGATGACACATTTTGAGTGCTAGTATGATCTATTTCCTTTGAGTGCTCATTAAAGTGATCCTCAAAGTGAATTTGTGATTAGACTTGGAATTGTGTAGGGATTAAATTGGTGAATGATTTGGAATAATTATCTCATTGTTTGGATATGTCTTGAATTAATGACATGAAATTTTCTATGAAAAGAAATTCATCCAATCCACCCCAAGCAAAACCCTAAGATCAACCCACCATCAATAATTGTTTAGTTCACATCATTTTTTTATTATATCTTATTTAAATTATATCTTTAGTTCTCCAATTAAAATCTACCTCAAAGTTGGCCACTTCATAGCCAATCCATCAATAAATCATAGCGTCTCAAGGTTACTTCTTCGGTCCCTGTGGATTCGATCCCTACTTGTACTTCAATGACCACTTTTACTAGTAGGGTAAATTTGGGCGCAACCAATGACCATCGATGATGATTTTCATACAATTTATAAAAGCTCTAAGCTATCTCCATCCATTTCCTGATCAACTGAATATTCTCTATTGTCTTTTGGACAAGGCTTGACCCAACCAATGAAGTATCACATATTTCTGTCCAACATAGTGGATAATGAAAAGGATACCCACACAGTGCTTCAAAAGTATCCATATGTATCGAGGATTGATAATTATTGTTATATGATAACTCCACAATAGTATATGTTCCTCCCATGAGCCACAAAAATACAATAAATAAGACTAAATCATGTCTTACAATGTTTATATCATACATTCAGATTATCCATCTTCCTGAGGATGATACGCCATACTCATGGTCAACTGAGTCCCAAGGGCTTGTTGTAAGGATTTCTATAAATGAGATTTAAAACTTGGATCTATGTTTGAAACTATTGAAACTAGTATTCCATGCCTCTTTACCACTTCTCATATATAGATTTTTGACAATTCCTCCACCATATGAGATTAACGAATTGGGATGAAATGGGTTGACTTTGTGAGTTGATTCATTATCACCCATGTGGTGTCGTGTTTCTGAACCATTCTTGGGATACTTGTTACAAAATCCATGGCCATATGCTCCTATTTTCAAATAGGAATTGGTAAATACTATGACATACCCACTGGTCACTAGTGATCTACTTTAATTTGTCGAAAAGTTAACCATCTAAAAACAAACTCATACACCTTCCTTTTCATTATAACCCACCAAAATTGTGCTTTCAATGCCTTATACATCTTTATTACAAGATGAACAGCCCATATCTAATGGTGGTAAGCATGAAATAGTTATTCTTTACAAGACATAGGTATGACTATATAATTTCAAAACCATACAAATGAACTCTCATAAATCTTCCATTTCTCAATGGTATCCCCACAATTGAGTTTTTACATCATAAAAATGCATTCAGAATCATACATCTATGCCTATTTAACCATATTCACCAAATCATGAATAAAAGAAAATGAGAAGAAAACGGATACACTACCCCAGTATTTAAAATCCAAGTTCATATCAACTATCACTGACATCAACTGACATTTATTAGAATCCTCATTTTCCAATTAAAAATATGAATTTCTTCTTAATTCACCTTCCATCAAATTTCCTTTACCTAGTGTATACATCAAATCAAATTTGAACATTTGGATATACTCCATCCAAATTATTTGTCTCATATTCAAATCTATTTGTGAGAAAATATGTTTCAAGATCTTATGTTTTGTAAACAGTATAAATTTCTCACCAAATAGGTAATGAACCCAAGTCTTATAATCATTGAATATGACATCTAACTCCAAATCATGTGTTGGGTAGTTTTTATCATGAAATTTTAACTTCCTTTATCCATAAACAACAACATGATCTCCCTATATGAGAATATATCCCAACCCAGATCCTGAAGAATCACAATAAAACATGTAACCCTATCTTAATTTCGATAATATCAAGATTGGTGCTAATTTAAGGTGAAATTTTATCTCTTTAAAAGATTTATGACATTCCCCTTCCATTTAAATTGAATATTTTTTTTAAAGATGTCATATGTGAATCTAGTTGTGAAAAATCATGAACAAAATATTGATAATAACCAGCTAGACCAAGGAAACTACATATCTCGAAGACATTATTTAGAGGTTTCCAAGAGATAGAAGCCTCTATATTTTCTAGATCCATATAATGTCCTCTTTAAAATATTACATGGCCAAGGAAACGTACCTCTTGTATCCAAAAATCACTCTCTGGTAATTTGGAATATAGAGGATGATCCTACAAAATTCCCAACACTATTTCCAAGTGTTTATCATGCTCATCCCTATCCTTGAATACACCAAAATTTCATCCATGAACACCACCACAAAAGTATCAAGATAGATTTGAAATATCCAATTCATCCATTCCATAAAGGCTACTAGTGAATTTGTAAGACCATAAGGAATAACCACATAATTTTAATGGCTATATCTACTCCTGAAAGATGCGTTTGGAACATCCTCTTTTTGAACCTGTAATTGGTGATATCCTGACCGCAATTCAATTTTAGAGGACCTCTAGGATCCCCTAAATTGATCGAATAAATCATTAATGCGTGGATGTGGATACTAAATCTTTATCATAACTTGGTTAATATTATGATAATTCATACAAAACCTAAGAGTTCCATCTGCCTTTTCGACAAACAATACCAGTGTTTCCCATAGAGACATGATAGGTTTCATGAACCTCTTATTTTCAAGATCTTACAACTGTAATTTCAATTCCATTAATTCTATTGGTTCCATTCAATAAGACAAAAGGGAAATAGGATTGGTCCTCGTAAGGAGATCAATCATAAACTCTACTTCTCTTATTTGTGGAAACCCTAAGAAATTTTCAAGAAAAACATATGGAAACTGAACAATAACCACTAGAAAACTTCTATTCTTAGTCTCTTACATTGATTCTAAAGTCAATGCTACCAACTGATATGATATCATTCCAACTACTGGTATCAACAAGACTGTTTCACCCACCTTTACATCCTAATCTCCTTTAAAGAGATGCTTGATGCCATCATCAGTTGTAAAACTAACCCATTGTGTATAATAGTAAATGTGAGCCTTGGAAAATTTTAACCAATCCATACTCAGGATTATATCATAGACCTCTATATCAAGAATAGAGAAATAACATATCAACTCGTCTTCATCAACATTTATAGAAAACTCTTTACACATAAAGGCTCGACATTCTCTTTGACCAAGAGAAGTTTTTAATTTTCAAAATAGAAGGCATCATCTAAAAATGCAAACCCAACAAATCAATATAAAAAGAGGCAATAAAAGAATGGGATTCACCCGTATCAAAAAAATATTTCATAAGGGTAGAATTAATTTTTTTTACCTCTCACCATCAATGCTCCCAATTGATAATCTACAATCACTTTCTCAGCTCCATATAAATACTTACTCGTTGCACTTTGTTCTTTGTTGCTCTATTGAGATTGCACTACTTGAGGAGTCATGGTATTTATAGAATCACCATGGCTAGATCGGTTCTTTTGAAGAGAAGTATTATGATTCCCTCATCTCGTTGAGGCATAAAACATCCATGAAACATGATATGTTTCCCAAACACCCAAACTCAGATCACTAGGACAATATCACTGAAGATACCCTATTTGGTTGCAATTATGGAATGCTCTAGATGGTTCTGTACATTCTCACTTCATGTGGTTGAAAAAACCACATTGAAAACATCCAGATTTGGTCTTGGGTCTCGTAGGAATATTAACCAATCTATCCATATGATGTTGAATCATCCCAATACCTTGGAAATATGTGTCCCTCTTCCTCTTGTTCCTAGCATTAGAGTTCCCACCATTTACCATAGGTATCAACATTCCCCCTTTAGCCGTAGCTCTTGATATGTCCTTTTTTCCATTATCACTCTATTGACCATATCTGTATAATCCATTATACAAAGAACAAAAATATTCGATTGAATATCTTTCCTCAATCATGATTCAAAAATGAATACCTTCAAGGATACACTAGTAGTAACTTTTTGTGAAAAATAGACTGAATTCATAAATTTAGCCACATACTTTTTCACTAAAAGGTTCTCCTACTTCAAGATGAAAAAGTATGTCATTATTGAAATCCTGAACATATGAGGATAGAATTTTTTGTTGAAAAATTCTTCAAAATACTCCCATGAAATTACATGGTCTAATTTATCCTGAATTTCTAAATCCCACCATTGGAATGCAATATCCTCTAGTATATACATCACCAACTTGAATTTCCACTCTTCTATTGTGACTAAGAAATCGAAGATTCAATTTATCTTATTTATCCACACCTCTTCAGTCTTTGGTTATAAATCACCTTGAAATATGGGTGGATTCTACTTATAAAACCTAATGGAATGATCCACTTTTTCTTGGTTCATCCCTTCAGTTCCCTCTATCCATAGCCTGAAAGGCTTGGACTATACTCTGAACCAGCTGTTGGTTCACTTATGGCTCTGGTGCAACCACATTCTTATCATCCTCTTCAAGTTGGTTTCTACGATGCCTACCAGGTGAAATTTTCTATAACCAAAACAAAACATCATAAGTATCACTCTCTAGAAATTTAAGGATTAATAATTTCAAATTTACCACAACACAACTATCACAACAATGATTTCCTTTTTTCAACCCATTTTTGAAAATTGCACCATACTTTTGAAAATTAAACCATTTTCAAAATACCACAATGATCCCATTTTAAAAATATCACATTGAAAACAATTTCAAATTTTTTAAAAAATCAACATGTTCTCACCAAATGATAAATAATTACTCAAAATTAAATATGCACTCCTAGTGGGAAGTCATTTCTATAAATGTCTGCCATGCTCTTCTCATTAGATAAACCCATGAAAATGAGATTAAAACTCCTATAAGTGTCTCCAAAATGATTATGTAACCAACTCCATGGTAACTTTAAGTTCAACATAAATAGGTTAGATATGTATTTTTATGCTCTACATTTCAAGTTATGACAATCCTACTCCTCTATACCATCTCAACTCAAGGACTAATCAAGAATTATTTTCCAACTCCAAGACCAAAAAACTAATATGATCTATCCCAAAATGAATGGCAGACCGACCAATACTGATTCTATTTGTAACATTCCACCCCTCCTCATTGGATTGAGTCAAGGTGAAATTAATACTTAGCCTTAGGAGACATCCCCAAGACGATAATGGATGAAATTAAATTCTAATGGTTTCATTAATAATTGGGGGATGATTTCCCCCTTTTGAAATTAAAACAACCAAACTTTTATAACCATGACCAATAACCACCATGTTATGCATGTTAACAATGTAAGACAACTCAATGTGTAACAAATCAAGCCATTTTATATCAGAGTACCAAGAGGAAACCAAGATTGACATCAACTATATAATGGAGGAAAAAACCAAAAAAGATCAAAGACTCCAATGACACTAACTCAGAAACTCCCAACAAGCTCCAATCTCTAACTCCACCATCCATTCCCAAGTATCACAAAGCACCACTAAAGAAATGCGATAATTTCCCTTTACCTATGTATTGATAAATGATATATGAAAATGAACCATAGTTCCTAAGTAGGGGGTGAGTAATGAAACTTAGTAGGTTTTTCATAAATGAATTCCCTACTCACGCCATTAGGATGGAACAAGTTAGCACATTTATAAAAAAAATTCATATAAAACAATTAAAAATAGTTTTTTTAGTCATAGTAGGACACTCAAGAGGGGGGGGGGGTGAATTGAGTTCCTATAAAAATTTATATTAAAAATTTTATTTAAAAGATTCCCCGAATTAATAATAAAACATACTAGTTAACCAAGGTAGTAAAATTATAATAGTTTGATTGTTAAAATAGTTTATCAGAAGATTGATTAATTATCAGTTATATCAATATGAGATATTGATACAACTTTTGAAACTACTCTAATAAGGAAAAATAGTTATAATTACTATCCAAGACTAACTATCAAAGTAAATTTTAGTTTTCTTAAATATGTGTTAAAATAGAGAAAGACTAAATTTAAAAATACAGCGGATAAAACAAGTGGTTTAGTCTCAATCTGAGACCTAATCCACTCCAATTGGTGATCAACTGCCACCAAGAAATATATATAAAAATATTTGATCCAAACCCTAGATTGGGGTTAAAAATAGTACATGAGACTGTCCAGGTCACAAGACCTCTTCCATTGTTCTTCCTAGGAAAACTAACAGCTAGGTCACACAGGACCTCTTCCACAGTTATATGTGGGTAAAACAAGGTGTATAAAGATATTTGAGTGAGAATATCTTGTATCCTCTTATTCAGTGTAGAAGAATGTGTGCGTTTTAATAAAGATACACACACTGATCTAAAAGTAATGAAATAGTACAAAATAGAGAAAAATGTAAAGAAATAGAGTTTAGAAGGATCTGTGTGTCATGAATTGCAGTTCTGGAATCTTTGGATGTAGCATATGCAAAGTTCCAGTCCTCTTCTGAAAGAAGAGTGTCGTGAGTCGAGTGTTCTATTTTTTAGTGTAGTGATATGTTCTTCTTCACCTTCGAGTTGCTGCAAGGATGCTTTAAAGATGGATCACAACAGATTCTTCATTGTTTACATCCAGTAGGAATCAAAATTTCTTTCTTCGGTGTATTCTTTCATGTATGGGTGTTCTTCTATCTTTTCATGCAATCCAATTCTATGTATATTTTCTCTAGTGCCATGCTTTTATTTTTTATTTTGGGTGCTTGTGTTGTAGCCGAAAAGATGCACTATCTCCACAACTCATATCTCATACCGTCTACTGAAAAGACTACAAAATATCATTAATTATATCAGTGTCATTAAATGAATCAAATATTACCATTAGAAACAACTTTTTAATTTAATTGAAAAATACAAAAAAATGGTTAAGTATGGAACAATTTCATAGTTACGGTGAGATAGTCACAGTGAGATAGTCATGGTGAGATAGTCATGATGAGACAATCATGGTACCATAGTTCCATTGAGATCTAGAACTAGTAGCACATTTATGGTGTCTGGTCCTTTGAAAATTCTAGAATCAGTAGTAAGACTATGGTCTCAGGTAACAGTGTCTAGTACTTTGTCAAAATTCAGAATGGTGTCTTGTTACAGTGTCTTGGAAACAGTAGCAAGGAAATGGTGTAAGGTCCTTTGAAAAAATCTAGAACCGGTAGCAAGATTACGGTGTCACAGACTTTGTGAAAATATAGAAGCTGTCTTAAGAATCAATATTCACATAATGGATTAAGATTAAACATAATCATAATGAAACATAATAGAACAATATTAAACATAGTTTAAAATATTCAAACATGATTTGTGAGATTCTGAATCATGATCTTGTGAGAGTTTAAAACATGAGTTATAATACTGTAAAACATGGTTTGTAAGCATTAAAACATGAGGAGTCCAATAATATACAAACATGATTTGTGAGCATTAAAACATGAGGAGTCCAACAATCTCCCCTTTTTTGATGATCATAAATTATAGCATTTACATACCAAATATTTTATAATGAAATAAACATATTACTTAACAAATCAAGATATTAAAGAATATATATAATAAATAGAATAAAGGGTAAATCTTTTCCCTTATATATCCTCCTTATTATTTATTCCCCTTAGAGTATCAGGGTAGATATGTTCTCCTATTTAAATGACTTTGTATTATTTCTCCCCCTTTTGGGATTATCAAAAAGAGAAAAAGAAAATAACAAGTGAAGAAACAATAGCAGGCCATATTCTATTAAATAAAAGGAAAAAGTCCATTACAAAAAAGTAAAATACAATATATCCCTATAAAAATCAACAATCACTTATCGGTAGAGTTAGTAGACTTAGATTTTCCTTTTTCAGAGACATCAAATGGAGAAGCAAGAGGTACAGAAGTAGAGGTGGTAGAAGTAGTGGTTAGGGAAGGCAGTGACACTCCTTCAATGATAGAAGGGGCAAGGGTAGGTTTGGTGGAAGACCTAGGAAAAGGTTGCTTAATGATGATAGGTCTAATCTAGCTCAGATCCCGAGTAACAAACATGGTCACAGGTGAAAAAGAGGTGGAGGAAAAAGGATAGGGAGTAGAAGGGAGTCTAGGACTCAAAGGAGCAGCTACAAGATCCGCATTGCAGTACTCTAAACATGGAGATAAGGATTAAATAGCTTGATAAAATCTGAGATGATCTCTACACCATACTTTATGGCCCTCTCAAAGTCATCCTTGTTTTCTAATAACTTCTCCAGAGTGGGTGTGAATTCCTTGATCTTCTGCACTTGATCCTTAAAGGCTTGAGTAGAGGCATTTTTCAATTCTTTACAAGATACTTGAAGTGATTGGTCAACTCATGCTTAGAATAAATTCTCTTGAAGTAGAATTACACTTTCTTAGAGATTTATTCTTGAGAATTAGTGGAAATATTTGAATGGATCCTCACCAAATCAAGTACACGGTCACTGTTCTTGATGACATCAGAGAGAATTTCCTTATCAGCACCACTCAACACCGACTGAAGCTCTTCTCTAAACACTGATATGATCAAGTCACTGTCTATAGGATGAGATAGCTGTCCAGAGGTAGATGAAGCTGTAACAGCTGATGTAAGAGACTTAAGTTGATTTAGAACCTTTTTTAAACATACTTTATATTCACCAGTCAGCTTATTGAGTCCAGTAACAAGCCCACACATCTCATTGGCTATCTTGGTGTTGTTCTCAACCACTTTTTCATACACAGTAATCAAGTTTGGTTGAATTAGAGATACAACCTTCTGTGGAATCTTATTAGAATTATCTTCACTAAGATAAGAAATAGGAGGTTGAGTAGTTGTCAAGAATTTATGTATATCTTCAACCATAGTTTTTATAGATTTCACCTCCTCACTCAAAATATTGTTCTCAATCAGAACTTACTAAATTTCATGAAGAATCTTTGGTTGAATCTTCCAAATAATTTTCTCTAACTATAGTGCAACATCCCTTTCACTAAGGTTTGTCACAGGTGTAGGATGGGACTCTAACAGTTCCCCAAAGCCAGAAAAAAAGTTATCTCCAAAAATTTCCATATCACTTTGACTCACAAATCAGAATATTTTTGAGTAGATTCAAGAATAGGAACTAAAAGAGGTTTAGATTCCTTAGCAGGAGACACTTCTTTGGTAGAAATTGGTTTCAATTGAAACAAAGTGAAAAGATATATCCATTTTACTGAGTCCTCTTGGTTATTATCCACATCAAAATAACTGGTAAACCTATACTAGGTATCCATAGAGCTTTGGTCAACATGATTTGGAAGTTGAATACTTTCTAAGCTAGGGTGATGCTCCCCCTAAACAAGTGCATCTATTCTAGGTTTAAGAGATTCCATCTCTTAACCCATTCCCAAATTCTCATCTCTGTTAGGTTCACCCAAGTCGTCTCTAGATAGTTGAAAGGACTATTCCATTCTTTCCTTAGAAAATAAGATTATTTTAGGTTCAATTTTTTCTTCAGACTATTCCACAGCAGCAGGCTCTTCTTCAACAACAAGCTCTTCCTCTACCGTATGCTCTCCCTCAATACTAACACTTCATTTAGAAGAAGCTTTAACCTTTTCACTTGCATCAACATCACCATTAGATATAGGTGACATCTCAAGAGATACTCTCACAAAACCTTCACTAATACCATCATCTGTTTCTTCATCCATATATTCAACAATCGCATTAGCTTATAATCCAGGATCACCTATATTTTTAGGTTTGGAGGGATTATAAATAGGATTAAAATCCTCATACAACCTATCATTATCCTCAACCCATAATTTCTTCCATAGATTCTATATTATCTTCATTCTCCTGTAAATATCCTTGGAGATACAAAAATCACATTCCTCAAGCACCTCTTCATTCTGACCAACATCACCTTTAGCTAAAAGAATATAAGAAATGAACTTGGAATAGAAAAGGGAGGTGGAATTTGATATAGTTTTGAGCATATCACACATGTGAAGTATAATATACTTACACAAGTTGATTATGTGTCAATTTTTCATAAGATTAATAAAAAATACACCCTGATACTTAAGAGTGGAAAAATCCCATTTCCTTGAAAAAACGAGGTGTTGAACAAACTTGATAAACAACCTTAAATCACCATCAAGATCAGAAAAAATTGTCCTTCTCTTCTTATAATTTCTAATCATAATTTCAAGAGCCCCTTCTAGGATAAACACATCACTAGGTGGAGGATAACCTCTTTGGTAGACCTCAAAAATCCATTTATGAGGTATTCCTATATAGGAAACCCATAACCTTGAATAAAAAGTGCATCTTTGACCATTTACCTAGCTCCTAACCACAAAATCATCCTTGGAGTTGAAGAAAAACTGAACATACTAATAAAACTAAAAAACAATCCTTGGGTAGATGGGTCTTTTCTCCTTAGTAAACCAATCCAACCACCCCTGTTCTTTTAGAACTCTTAGAACTAGATATTTACTAGTAAATAATCACTTTGCATATATTTCCTTTTCTGTTATGACTTTTCGATCCTTAAGACTTGGGTTCAGTGGTTTATTGGGCATTACAATAAGATCCTTCTTCCATTTCTTTTGAGATCTACACTTCTCAGGAGTCGATAAGGATGGACACTTCATACTAGGCATTCAACACGGGCTCACAAAAGATAAGAAGGAGGGAAAGCAGTTTGAGAGAGACAAAGGGTTTCAGTTTCGAGAGAGGTGAGCTTGAGATAAGTAAAGTGATAGGTATATATCATTAGGGAGTTCAAATGTCAAAAAAACCAAAACATGGTAAAAAGAAATAAAACACTTGATAAAAATAAATGTTTTAAAAAAATCTGAATAATAGAGTGAGACTGGTACATGCATTCATAGTGTTAGTATTATTGTGTGACTCAAAATGGTGTGACCGTAATGAATGAGACAACAAACAATGACAAAAAGCTATGAGATAGTAATCCTAAGAAAGTAATATTGAGACAGTAATCTTAATATAGTAATTTGTTCACTCAATGTTAATCATTCCTAATTCATGTATGATATAATTCATCCTTTCATAATTTAATGTCTTAGTGAAAATTTCTGCAAGATGATGTTCTGTGCCAACAAATTCTAAAGTAATATCACCCTTTTGATAATGATCTCTCAAAAAGTGATGTCTAAAATCAATATTCTTTGTTCTAGAATGAGAAATTGGATTATTTGATATGTTAATAGTACTTGTATTATCACAATTTATAGGGACATGTCTGAACTGATATCCATAGTCTAGAAAGGTGTGTTTCATCCACAAAATCTAAGCACAACAACCATCACCAGCTATATATTCAGCTTTAGTAATAGATAATTCAACAAATTTTTCTTTTTACCACACTATGAAACTAGTGACTTGCCAAAAAAGTAGCATGTTCTAGTGGTTCTCTTTCTATCTAACTTACAACCACCAAAATTAGCATCTGAATAGCTAACCAAGTCAAATGATTTTCCTCTAGGATAAAACAGTCCTAAGTTGGTAGTATGTTTGAGGTATTTGAAAATCCTTTTAACAGCAATAATATGCGACTCTTTAGGATTTTCATGAAAACAAGCACACATACACACACTAAATATAATATCAGATCTACTAGCAGTTAAGTAGAGTAAACTCCCAATCATTCCTCTAAAAGTGGTTTGATCAATCGATTTACCATTCTCATCAAGATCCAACTTACAGGTGGTACTCATTGGAGTATCACTGCTTTTAGTATTATCTAAACCAAAACATTTTAAAAGATATTTAGTATATTTAATTTGATTTAAAATAATACCTTTTTTATTTTGAAATATTGGAAATCCAAGAAATAATTTTATTTCACCTATGAAACTCATTTCAAATTCATTTTTCATCATCTTTGAAAAATCAATACATAAAGAATTTTTTTAAGATCCAAAAATAATATCATCTACATAGATTTGAACAACTAAAACATCTTTAGAAATTCTTTTCATAAAGAGGGCAGGATTATCTATACCTTTTGTAAAACCTTTGGAAATAAGAAAACTACTTATTCTATCTTACCAAGCTCTTGGAGCTTGTTTTAAACCATATAAATCTTTTGTTAATTTAAAATCATTATTTGGAAAATGAGGGTTCGTAAAACTAGGGGGTTGTTAAACAAAAAAGTCCTCAAATATATACCCACTTAGGAATTCACTGTTTACATCCATTTAATATAGTTTTAAATTTAGATATGCTGCATATGCAATCAGTATTCTAATGGATCCAACTCTAGAAACTAGTGAAAAATTTTCCTCATAGTCAATCCCTTGTTCTTGACTATAACCTTGATCAACCAATCTAGCTTTATTTCTTACTACGGTTCCAGATTCATCTACTTTATTTCTAAACACCCATTTAGTGCCTATGGTCAAGATATCTTTAGGTCTATCCACAAGTTTCTAGAATTTATTTCTTTCAAAATGATTTAATTCTTCTTGTATAGACATCACCCAAAATTCACCATTGATTGACTCATTGATGTTTTTAGGTTTAAGCTATGATAATAAAGCTTTATGTTCAACCTGATTTCTTAGAGAAGCTCCAGTATGTGTTCCTTTATCTGAATATCCAACAACAACATCTAGAGGATGGTTCTTAAGGGTTCTAACGGATCTAGAAAAATAAGGACTAGTAATTTCAGATTCTTCAACAGGTTTGGGTTCATTATGGATAGAATCTAGAGAATTTCCAGAACTAAAAGTTTTAATATATTCCTTCATAGGATGGTAAGAAGATTTAACATTGATTTATAGATTTGACATATCATCCTCAAGGTTTTCTATAAAGGTTTAGGTTCATGTGAATCTGTTTCATCAAATTTGACATGTACAAATTCTTCCACACATTTGATTCTTTTATTAAATACCCTACGGGATTTACTAGAAATTTAATAACCTAGTAAAATTACTTCATCCCTCTTGGAGGCAAATTTTTCCAGATTATCTTTAGTTTTAAGAATATAGACTTTGCAACGAAAAACTTTGAAGTAGTTAACCTTGGGTTTTCTATTGTTCCACAACTCACAGGGAGTTATCTTAAGGATAGGTATAATTAAGACTCTATTGATTATATAGCATGTTGTATTGACAGCTTCTGCCCAAATGTATATAGGTTGGTCACACTCACTAAGCATGGTTCTAGAAATTTATTGCAGGGTTCTATTTCTTCTTTCTACAACTCCATTTTGCTGAGTTTCCCTAGGGGAAGAGAATTTATGACTATATCCATTTTGTGAGAAAAAAGATTCAAAATCTTGGTTTTCAAACTCACATCTATGGTCACTTCTTAGGTTTTTAATTATAAGACCACTAAGATTTTCTATAGTCCTATCATACTTAGTAAAATGAGAGAAAGCTTCACTTTTGTGAGCCAAGAAGAAGGTCCTAGTATATCTAGTGTAGTAATCTACAAGAACATAGATATAGTGCATCCAATTAATACTTTAGACTCTAGAAGGTCCAAACAAATCCACGTGAACTAACTTGAGAGGTTGAGAAGTTGAAACTTCTTTCTTTGGTTTGAAAGAGATTTTGTGCTATTTACCCTTTTGACAAGGATTACAGAATTTTTCATTTGGAAACTCAAGTTTGGGTAGATCCTTGACTAAAAATTTTCTAGTAAGATTTATAAGGGAGTGTATATTTCAGTGTCTTAGTCTTCTATGCCAAATCCAAGACTCTTCGTGAAATAAACTTAAGCATGAAACATTTTGAGAAACTAAAGAATCTAAGTTAACAACATAAACATTTTCATTTCTAAAAGAATATAATACTAATTAATTCTTAGAATTAAAAACATTGAAAGAATTATTTTCAAATTTATCATGAAAACCATCATAAAATAATTGTTAAATACTAAGCTGATTATATTTTAATCCATAAAAAAAATTACTTTAGAAATTAAAACTGAGTTAGAGTTACCAATCTGGCCGAGGGTAATTATTTTTCCTTTAGCATTGTCACCAAAGGTGACATGACCACCATCAATCTTTATTAGGTTCTTGAAGCATGATTAATCTCATTTCATGTATCTTGAACATCCACTGTCCAAGTACCATAAGATTTTGTTGGATATTTTCATGCAGTTTTCCTATATAAGAGTCAAACAAGAGACGATTTTGGTACCCAAATTTTCTTGGGTATAAAAACATTAGTAATAAATGATTTGGGAACCCATATTTTCTTCATGGGTTTCCTATAAGAAAATTTTAAAACATTTTAAAAGTAAACTCTATTCAGTCTTGAGAAACTGAATGTAGTAAAATAGTTCCCAGTAATGGAACTTGCATAATATTTTTCAGTTTTAGGCACAAAAATAGTTCTTCTAGAATTTTCAGAAAAGTTCCTTTTTCCAGGTTGATATCCTATACTAGTAGTATACCTAGGACATACTTGTTTACCAAGAATTTTTGTTAGAGTATTATTTACATTGGTAATTTTTTCTAAGACCTTTTTCAATTACTCATTAGATAATTTATGTTCATTGTTTTCTTTAAGCAGTTGAGAATTTTCCTCTTTTTCTACAGTAAGTTTATATTTAACAGTGGTAGTCAAGGCATGTTTTTTCTTTAAAGATTTGTATTTATCTTTTATTTTCTTACATGTGTCCTCTATCATTTTTTAGTATTAAAACATTTATTCATTGGTCATATTTTCAGAATCACTTTCATCTCCAAAATAATATGAACTATGTTTAGTAGAATTTAGTGTTACCTCAAATGTGTTTTTCATAAAACACATATTTTCTTTATCAGACTTTTCATGAGAGGATTCTGAGTCACTTAAACTATCCTCAGAAGCACTCCAAGCTGCCTTCATGTCCTTTTTATACTTTATGTCTTTATCCTCACATACCTTCAGGACAATTATCCTTTACACGTCCTTTTATCTTACATTCATATCATATTACTTCACTAGTGGTATCACCTTTCTTCCAATCCTTTTTCCAGTTTCTCTTGTTATCATATTTACCTTTATAGTTAGTCTTCTTGAAGAATTTCTTTCTTCTATAAAACTTCTTAAACCATATACATAATTGAGCCATTTCCTTATCACTATCATATGGTGAATCTTCATTACTTGTACTATCATAATAAGGTTGTATCCTTTATTTTTCCTTATTCTTAGAAGCAATGGTTTTGAAAGCCACTGGCTTTCTCTTCGATTCATCTTCCTCTTCCTTATTGATTTTTAATTATTCCTTTTACATAATCAACTTGCCTATAAACCCCTTTACTGGAAACTTAATAATTTCACAAGATTATCTAATTGATACAGAAGTCCCTATTCATCTATCTGGTAAGCATCTGAGTATTATCATGATTTTCTCCTTGGCTGTAACATCTCTTCCAAAAGAGATCACAATATTCAAAATTTCATTAAACCTGAGATACATGTCATAAATAGGTTAATAAAGCTTCATTTTAAAGTTATCATATTTAATAGTATACATGTTAATTCTCATTTCCTTAACGCTATAGGTTACTTTATATAAAATAGATAAAGTGTCCCAAATTTCATGGGCTATTTTACAAGAATAAATCCTGTTAAACTCTTCATCTCCAAAAGAATAGTATATGGAATTCATGTCTTTGCAATTATTATTATAATCAACCTTAGTTGGGTCATCCCAAGTATTTCTAGTAGTATAAGGAATCTTATATTCATCTATAATTGAAGACCAAATCTCAAAACCCATACATTCTAGGTGCTTTTTCATTTTAATTTTCCATTGTGCATAATTTGTTCCATTAAAAAATGGAGGTATGTTGGTATCAGAACCTTCCAATATATTATCCATGACAAAGAAATAGACTTTTAAAGAGATGGAAATTTAGAACTAAAATAAATTTAAAGATATTTAAAACAAAACTAAAATCACAGTTGAAAAAGAAGTTAAAATAGATTTAGAAGTTAGAAAACATTAACTTGAAAACAACCTATGATAGAAAATGTTGGTCGGAGTAGGACACTCAAGATGGGGGTGAATTGAGTTCCTATAAAAATTTCTGTTAAAATTTTTATTTAAAATATTCCCTCAATTAACAATAAAACAAGCCAGTTAACCAAGGTAGTAAAATTATAATAGTTTGACTATTCAAATAGTTTCTCATAAGATTGATTAATTCTTAGTTATAATAATATGAGATATTGATATAACTTTTGAAACTACTCTAATAAGGAAAAATAGTTATAACTACTATCCAAGATTAACAATCAAAGTAAAATTTAGTTTTCTAAAATATGTGTTAAAATAGAGAAAGATTAAATTGAAAAACACAACGGATAAACCAAGTTGTTTAGTCTCAAGATGAGACCTTATCTACCCCACTTGGTGATCACCTACCACCAAGAAATATGTATAAAAATATTTGATCCACACCCTAGATTGGGGTTAAAAATAGTAAATGAGATTTTCCAGGTCACAAGACCACTTCCACTGTTCTTTGTGGAAAAAATAATAGCTAGGTCACACAAGACCTCTTCCATAGTTATACGTGGGTGAAATAAGGTGTAGAAAGATATTTGAGTGAGGATATCTTGTATCCTCTAGTTCAGTGCCAGAGACAGTGTATGTTTTAATACAGATACACACACTACTCAAAAAGTAATGAAACAGTACAAAACATAGAAAAATGTAAAGAAATAGAGTTTATAAGGCTCTTTATGTCATGAAATACAGCTCTAGACTCTTTGGATGCAGCAGATGCAAAGTTCCAGTCCTCTTTTGAAAACAAAGTTTCGTGAGTCGAGTGTTCTATTTTTCAGTGTAGTGAGATGTTCCTCTTCTCCTTTATGTTGCTACAAGGATGCTTTAAAGATGGCTCACAGTAGGTTCTTCTTTGTTTATATCCAGTAGGAATTAAAAGTTATTCTTTCAGTGTATTCTTTCATTTATGAGTGTTATTCTATCTTTACATGCAATCCACTGCTACGTATATTTTCTCCAGTACCATGCTTTAATTTTTTATTTCAAGTTCTTGTGTTGGAGCTGACAAGATGCACTATCTCCACACCTTGTACCTCATACTATCTGCTTATAGAACTAAAAAATATCATTAATTATTTCAGTGTCATTAAATGAATCAAATATTATCGTTAGAAATAACTTTTAAATTTAATTTAAAAGACATAAAAAATGGTTAAGTATGGAATGGTGTCATAGTTGCGGTGAGATAGTCACGATGAGACAGTCACAGTGAGATAGTCATGGTGTGACAGTCATAATGCCATAGTTGCGTTGAGATCTAGAACCGGTAGCACAATTATGGTGTTTGGTCCTTTGTGAATTTTGGAATCAGTAGCAAGACTATGATGTTAGGTAAATGGTGTCTCAGGTAACGATGTCTAGTCCTTTGTCAAAATTCAGAACAATGTCTTGTGACAGTGTCTTGGAAACGGTAGTAAGGAAATGGTGTTAGTTCCTTTTCAAAAATCTTGAACCGGTTGCAAGCTTACGGTTTCACAGACTTTGTGAAAATATGGAAGTTGTATTAAGAAGAAATATTCACAGAATGGATTAAGATTAAACATAATCATACTGAAACATAATAGAACAAGATTAAACATAGTTTACAAGATTCAAACATGATTTGTTAGATTCTAAATCATGATCTTGTGAGAGTTTAAAACATGAGTTATAAGAGTATAAAAAATGGTTTGTAATCATTAAAACATGATAAGTCCAACAATCTCCAGACATGATTTGTGAGCATTAAATCATGAGGATTCCAACAAGTTTATATCAAAACCAAACAATTTCTAAGTAAAATAGTTTCCATACCAAAATATTTTTCCAAAACAAATCCATTTCCAAGGAAAGAAACCAAATAATCCATTCAACCATTTCTCCATAATCAATTTACATAACCCATTCTATTTCACAACCACACACACACACTCAACCACACAACTTTGGTGTTTTCCAATGAAGATATAACTTCACGTTCATACTCTACCCCTTTGATGGTGGTACTTCACAACCATTATCCATCCCATTCAACTCATGCTTAACCATTTAATCCAACAACCATTCCAAAACAATTATTTCAAACTAATTCAAGAAAACCATCCTTTTTTTGAAAACACTTTTCCAACCAATTTTTATGCATTGAAACCAAAAAAACCATTTTAAAATCATCATTTTAAAACCATGTTACCAATTTCACTTTCCAAAAAAACACCCAATTTTCACAATTCCACAAACCATCACCAAAGAGGGTTTCCATAAAGTATTTCACAATAATTTCACAATAATTTTCAAGAAAAACAATCAATTTTAAATCAATCCTTCTATTTCTAATAAGAGGAGTTGAGAGTGAAGCCACCTACCATATAAACTATTGAAAAAATGAAGAACGACACAAATTCTTCAACAAAACCGGGTAAAAAACCCACATTAGATATTGTTCCCTAACATCAACACAACCAAATATCATCATGATTAGAATAAAAAATCATATATCTATCCCCAATAGACTATATATATGAATCTAAGAGAGGTAATAAGAATATATCTAATGAAAACCACCAAGAACAGAGACTTACCAATCAATCCAAACTTAAATGCACCGGTATTTTCCAACAGATCACTCCTAGATTAAAGGGGAGAGTTTCCATAGTATTTTGAAGGATATAAAACTAGTTAGGGTCAAAATAAGTGAAAAAATGAGTTGTTTAGGAGAAAAAATTAGTGAGATCCACGTTTTTAGGATCTAAAAATCAATCGTTCATGCTTGGGTCACATGGTTAGGCAAACCATGTGCCAACTGTGCGCTGACCACTATCTCCCAACACCCTTCGCATGGTTGGATCGCATAATTAGATAAATCTTACGCCAACCATATTTTTCCCTCTATTACAATTTTCATGATTACTCTTAGGTGGACACACGGTTTGGAAAAAATATTTTCCTAATCATACATCTACCTAGAGCCTAGTGTCTTCCTTTTCATGGTTTCCTGAAGGTGTTTCACAGTTTCTACTAACCATTCTCAAACTGTTCACCTCTAAAAAAGCCCCAAAATATTCCAAAAGTTCTATAAAACCTCCCAAACTTCACCTAAACACTTTACATACTTAAAATAAATAAAGAAGGGATTACTTACTTGAAACTGGTGGTGCTACATGACCACCCTCAAAGAAATTTCTATCTTCTATCAATGATATGAATAAGATGATTCTGAAAGTATGCATCAACCTATAACTCCACCTCCTCATGATGAAAAGTGTGAGATAGGTCTGAGTGATAGCGGCACAACTGAGATAAACAAAATACATCGTGCATGGATCAACACGTATGAGGTACCTGTAACCAATAGGCTACCATACCAACTCTCTCTATAATCTCAAATAACTTTACATATCACAATGAAAGATTACCCCATCTCCTAATCCGTCTGTGTCTTAGCCTTGGTGAAACATATAAAAAGGCCCGATCCCCAACCTCAAACACTAGAGTTCATCTATGGTGATCGGTGTAAAATTTCTATCAAGACTGTGTAGTATCCATCCATTTTATGATCAACTATACCTACTCAGAAACATCTTACATGAGACACTGTCCCAATAAAACTGCCTCACCAACCTTTAACTAGCACAATCATGATCGACATGGACTACCATAAAAATACTCATAAGGAACCATCTAAATATTATCATGGAATCTATTATTATATGTGAACTCAACAAGATGTATATTAATCTCCCAAGATCCCCCAAAATCTAGGATGCATGATCGCAACATGTCCTCAAGAACCTGTATTGTAAGCTTGGACTGACCATCGGTATGCGGGTGGTATGTTGTGCTCAGAAGAACCTGTGTACCCAACACCCTCTATAAAATATTCCATAAAAAAGTCATAAACTAGGATTCCCTATCTGAAACAACAGTAAGAGGGACCCTGTTAAGTCATACTATCTCACATATATAAAACCTCCCAATATCATCTAACCGAAGGTCTCCCTGATCGGTAGGAAATGATAAAAATTTATGATCCTGTCTAAAAACACCCAAAAAACATCACTAACTTAAGGCGACCTCAGAAAATCAATCAAAAAATCCATCACTACATTATCCCATTTCCACCCAGGAATAAGAAACTATTGTAAAATCCCAGCTGGTTTCTAATGTTCTGCCTTCACCTGCTAATAGGTGGAACACCTCACAATAAAACTAGCTACATCATGCTTCATACCTAACCAACAGTACTGATGATATAAGTAATGGTACATCTTAGCGACGTTGGGATTCACTGACCAAACTGAGGCATGAACCTCTTGCATCAGATCCTCACATATGTCCACTTGAACCCAAACATGACCATGGATATGCATAATATCATCCTCGCTTACGGTCCAACTTGGAGGTGGGTCCTCACCTTCACACTTCCCATAAGACTAGGCCCTCAGAATCCAATAGCTACCTCATTATTACCCTATCCACAAGGGTAGAGTTCACAACTAAGGATGAAATAAAATTCTTCCCCTGACTTTCCTGTACCTCTAAGTGGATCTAAAATAAAAAATTAATAAGATTCCACTCACTACTGGCCTCCTAAACTACCTTTATTTGAGTCCTCATACTCAGTGGATCAGCCACCACATTGACTTTTCTAGGAATATAGGAAAGTTTAAATTCAAAATACTTTAGGTACTCAACCCACCTTCACTGCCTCAAATTCAGATCATGCTTTGTAAATATGTACTTGAGGCTTTGGTGGTTTCTGTAGACCACAAAATTATCTCCCAGTAAGTAGTGTCTCAAGCAGTGTAAAGCGTGAACAATTACAACTAACTCAATATCATGCATTAGGTAATTCCTCTTATGTGGCCTCAACTTACAATACCCATACACCACAAATATATCCCCTACATTAGAACTACTCCCAGTCTGATACCTGATGCATCACAATACACGGTGTATCTCCCATCCTACTCTGGAAAAATAAAGACCAACGCTGAAGTCAATCTCCCTTTCAGATCTTGTAAGGCTGTATCATAGGTATCTGGACATACAAAATTTACACCCTTATTAGTCAATCCCATCAATTACACTGATAAGTGTGATAAGTCCTGTATGAAAGTCTTTCAATATATAGCTATCCCCAATAAACTTCACATGTCAAAGATGTTCTTGGGTTGTTCCTAGGAAACTATAGCTCTCACCTTCTTTTGGTCAACTGATACTCCTTTCTCTGAGATAATATGACATAGGAAGTGAATATAATCCATATAGAAGTGTCACTTTGTGATATTAGATTATAACTAATGCTCTCTCAATGTATCCAAAAATAATCTCAAGATGTTGGGCATGGTCGTGTTGATTGTGAGATTACACAAATATATATTGAACAAAAAACTACCACAAATGAATCCAGATAAGGATGGAAAACTTAGTTTATCAGTGCCATTGAAACTACTGGCATGTTTGTGAGACTGAACGACATAACCAGATACTATTATAGACCATAACTTCTATGAAAAGTTGTATGAGGTATGTCCGCAGGTCAAACATGAACCTGATGATATTCAGATAACAAATTGATTTTTGATAATACTTGATCTCCTTAAAGCTAATAAAAAAGGTCATTTATTTTTGTAAAGGGACACTGATTCTTAACCATCAACTAGTTCAATTTCTAATAGTCCACACATAACCTAAGGGTACCATCCACCTTTTTTGAAAAAAAGTACCAGTGAACCCCACATAGAAGTACTGGGTTGAATAAACCCCTTTCCCTCCAAATCCTCTAGCTACCACTTGAGCTCCTATAATTCTGTCATTTCCATCCTATAAGAAGGAATGGATACCGGTGCAGATCCTAGAACTATCTCAATGGAGAACTCAACCTCTATCTTAGGAGGTAAACCAAAAAATTCATCTTAGAAAACTTGCCTAAATTGATCAACCAGTAGAGGAAAATCTACCTGATGTGCTCCCTAATCATCCAGATACAAACTTTCAATATGGTTTATTATCCCACCTATACCATGATGCTTTGGTCCATCTTGACTTACCTGGACATCCCATTCACCCTTGTAAACATAAAATTCACCCTCTGGTGATGTGAAAGTCACCCTACGATGATAGAAATCAACATAGGATTGATAAGAAACTCTCTAATCCATTCCGAGCATGACATCAAACTCGGTCATCTTGAGGAAGAAAGGATTCCATACGAAGTTACACCCACGAACCTCAATGTTCAATCCCTACACCAACGTAATATTTCATTCTTATCCCCAATGGAGTGTAAAACATTATAAATCCCTTATAAAACTAAACAAAAATCCCAAGGCTTTCCACCACAGGTGAAGATATAAATCTATACGATGAACCTATATCAAAAAGAGAAGATACAAGAGTAGAGACTACTAAGATCATAACTCTCATCATAGATAGTCTAGCGCTTTGCTCCTCAAGTGTAGGTTGTCTAGGAAATATATGACCAAAACCACTACCATGTGATGTAGCCTCACTATCTAGACTATGCCTGCTCTACTGTCTAGGTACAATTGGTTCCTAACTTCCATGTCCATGACCACCACCACCTCAACCTGAACAACTGGTACTGCTCTAGCTCCTTGCCTGACACAGAGCTATAAAACTTGCTCCCAAACTTTGTTTCTAAGTTTTCCACCCACCAATCACTATAGAAGGGAAGGTCCTGTAGAAATATTTCATGTGTCCCGTCCTTTTGTAATCTCAGCACTCAACTGGGTTATGATCGCACTGATTCCTCACGTGGAACCATCTTCCACATAGATGATAGAAAACAACACTACCAGAACTAGCATCCTAGATGGTACTCATCTCATGATAAGCCTCAAAATGTCACTTCCTGCCACTAAAATTTGAACTACTAGGTTAAGAGACTATATTTCTCTACTTTGGTCCCCTAGCTTCTCTCAGGTTCTGCTATGTAATTATCTCTTTATTCACTACCTTAGTAATCTTTATAAACTTGAACATGATGACATGAGATCTAAAAGCATGTCAAAGTGATTTCTTGAAGCGTTTCACCCTCGATAACTCATCAAAAAGGTATGTCGGTGCAAAACACCACAACTCTATAAATCATGCCGAATAATCCATAACTGTTATGGCGCCCTGCTCCAGATGCATAAACTCACTACCCCACTCTATTATTAAAGTCTTTGGGTAAAAGTAGTTGTAAAACCTAGTTTGGAAATCAGACCAAACCATATCTTGTAGCCTATCAGTCTGGTTCAAAACATCCCACCATTACTATAGAGACCCGGTTTTTTCCTTGTAATACTTTGGAACATTTCTACATATATTTCTAGAGTTAGGTGCTGAGACAACATGCAATTTCAAGGCCCGGTGTGCTCGGAATAAATTATATAGAAATATTATGTTTTTTTATAATATACACATTTTAGAAACTGGATATCTCTTAAATGGTATCTTAGATAAGAAATATGAGGTCACAGTTGAGTCTGGAACATGGCATTTACCTTAGGAGGGGTATAACATTTTTCGGCAAGTGACTTCTGTGAAAAACTCCTCCCAGGGGAAAAATGATAATTAAAATAATTAAACTTAATTATTTTATCTCAAACAAAAAACCAAATAACATTCAAATAGGGACTCAGATTGGAAATCAATGAACGTCGTTGAGTTCGTAATGGGGTGTTTTGTATAAGCATGACATAAAAAGAGGGGGTGTGGGAATTTCAGATTCCGTTCCAAGTAGGGGCTCTATAAATATAATTTTAAAGAAATAGAATTAGGGTTATCCCTAATTATCTCTATCTATCTAAAAATCTCCCCCCTCTCTCTCTACCATTCTTCACCACTCTTCACCAGATCAAGGAGAGATCTCTGCCCAAACTTTTATGGATCAAAGCAGGATCACAGCGGATGCGTCGTCAACAACGAACGGATCCAACGAGGTAGGATTCTTTCTTTGTTTACCTCCGATTGAACTTTTAAATTTATAATCTGCCCTTTTTCATTTTAAATTTTTATTATATTATCATTCGTTGATGGATGCACTAACACGACCATCAATCCATGCGTGAACCCTAAATTTTATCCGATATCCATTTTTTCTTCACGGATATTAGACTCCCAAATTTTGGACACAAGAATAAACCATCAGATTATTGATCATAGGCTAGTGTTTTGAAGGGTTCATCATAGGGATCATATATCCATTGACGAATCTAAAATCGGGCTTCTGATGAAGTCGTGGTGGTCTGCAAAAGGGACCACTAGAGCAAGGTCAGCTGGCGGCGGAGGCCGGCTCAGCAGTGCAGCCTGGTGCCATGGAGAAGGCGACTAGGTGCGAGCCGAGTGAGATAGTCAGGTTGAAGGAGGTGGATCCCAATGGGGTAGTTCCATGGTAGCAGGGCAGAGATCCTATGTGAGTTGGATGTGGCGGTGCACTAGTCTAAGGCGACCGGTGGAGCAGGGTCATGAGGAAGGCCGAACGATGGGCCACGAGCGCAGTTAGGTAGGGAAACCAAGGAGGTGATAAGGCATTGGGAAACATGGGGTATGTCACATTGACAATAGTGGATAGTGGGGAGGAATATCCACATGGCCGTTCGGTGTCAGCAGGTGTGTCATTCTGGCCGAGAGCGGGCCAGCGGACTGGGTCGGTCTAGCCTGTTTCAGGCCCGAGCTCTTTAAATGCCTGTATCTTTTGATACAAGCATCCGATTTGCAATCTGTCTATAGAAATGAGATCCTTGATTTGAACTAAACCATTTGTGGTGGTTTTGGGAATTTTAATTTTCAACCTCAAATGAGGAAGGCACGAAACGCTCGCTTTGTCAATAATAATATTTAATTATTATTATTCAAGGATCTTATATTAGACATACCTTCTAAATGGGAGGTCCGTTTGATGTGCTGTCAGTGGTGAAACAACCCTTGTCTCTATGTGTAATTTTCAAGACAAATTTTGGGTGCTTAAGATAAAGTTGAGGTATGGTCCCCACGAGGTCCGGTTCACATGCTTTATGGTGAAATGATGCCTTTTCACCGGTTATTCATTTTGGACAAATGATTAGCCTGAACCTTGTATTTTTCTGAGAGGATTGTAATGGAATGATCCATATATATTTCTTCGGGACTAAGACATGGGCCCCATGGGATGTCTTTTGGGTGAAATGTGGCGACATACAACTTTTCAATCAGATGTTCTTTTAGGGAGAATGAATAGTCGATCTTGCGTGTTTTTTAATAAGGATCACAACAATGTAATCCATTAAAACTTACAGATATTTGTTTATGATATAATTAAATGTGGAACCATGAAAGGAATATCGGTGGAATATCCTTTGATGTGTTTGAAGAGAACCCACAACTTGGGTCAACCTCAACTCTTGTGAGAGTGGAGAAGATGTATGAAGAGATGCAGTCAAATGTTCTTGAGCTGTTTGAGGAGGTGTGCTAGCATAATTATGATTTTGGACCTCCATATCAATGAAGAGAGACATGCGCTCATTGACCTTTTGACTAGGTGTGTTAAGTAATCTAGGAGTAAGCTGACATGCCTAGGGGTACTTGTTCATAGTTCAGTACCTGAGAATGGTTAGGTACATGACCAAATGATGATGTGGGGCCACACAACATGTTGGACCCGCACCCACCGTGTACCACTTTAATAATATTCTGTCTCTTATATAACCCTCTTCTGAACTCGAATTTTGGCAGATGAGTAGCCTATCCTGAGTGTTTTTCACTTAGAATGCAATGGTTCCCTCCATAGTGGCTTACGAGTTATGATGTGAGATGTTTCAGGAATGATGACTATTCAGGGTGACACCTGATGGATGAAAGAGTGTTTTACTAAAAGATACCATCCAATAGGGATGGCCAGTGCCCCTCGATTCTTTTCTGAGAGGTACCATCCAGCAGGGATGGCCATAGCAGTTTCGAGCTTACCTCCAACTAGGCTGGGCAGTGTTCCCCGAAGGCAGTTCAGAGTAGAACCCTCCAGTCGAGCTGGGGATGGGTCCTCGATGACACTAGAGTGGAACCCTATATATGTAATGGGCATGGGTACTCAATATATCTAGAGTAGAACCCTCCATCTAGGATGTGGATGGGTCCTTAATGACATTAGAGTGGAACCCTCCAGCTGGGATGGGCATGGGTCCACGATCTTTTCTAAGTAGAACCCTCCAGCCGGGCTGGGCATGAGTCCTCGATATTTTATGAGTGAAACTCTCCAATTGGGATAGGCATAGATCCTTAACTTTGTGACATGATATATAAACTATGAGACACAGTGATGAGATGTGCATTGACATGAATTTGGACTCTCAATAAAGAGGGACACTTTTCCCACCATGACACTTCCTTGTGAAATGACCTAAAACCATGCAGGTGAGACAGTGCCACCCAAAGCGGATAATATCAAGGTGTGGTGATTGAGCCCCTTTGACTTTCAGTTCAGGGTAGACATGGGGGATTCTAGGCATTGATGGTTACTTCTAGGACTGTTGGCCACTCACTTTTCCTAGGCTGAGATTGTGAGATGGAGATCCCCTTACTCCCTTATTTGGGATTCTTTGACTAAGAATATATATATATATATATATATATATATATATATCCTGTTTCCAGTACCAACTTCTTGGGTTTTGGATACTCTTATTCTAGGAGAGGCGAAGGCATGTGGGTTATGCCACGTGATTTCCGTTTCTAAATTCTCATGGTTGGACGAGTCAACTCTTTTACTATAGGTAGCGAAGACTCGACGAGAAGTTCATATTCTCACCATTTCCAGCTTCTTGTGTTTGGACAAGATTACTTCAATTATTTATTAGGTTAAGTGGAACTTATTTTACTCTAACTTGTTATCTCTACTACTGTCATATTCTTCAATTATATCTCTCTATTTATCGCCTCTTCAGTACTTCTCTTGCTTCTCCCTTAAGCCTTCGGGGTATCCTACTGAGTATTTTTATACTCACCCCTACTTGGGATTTTCCTTCACTTAGTGTGACCTTATAGACAACATACATGTTGATCATGATATTAGAGGAGCTTAGGGATACAGGTTGCTTGGACCGCGTGTGGTGGTCATAGCTTGGGATTCAGGAGTGAGACTCTCCCAGCTATTTTACTTTTTCACATGTTGTCGCATTGTGTAACTTTTCTAATTGGGTGTGTATTTTTCCTCTTTCCCTTTAAAATTTAGTTTTCCTATACTTGTAATTTTTAGAGGTCGATGCATATATGTTCAGTTTTTTTTATAGCAGTGTTGTATCTTTGTTTCTTTTCCTCTGCACTTTTTCATTGATTTGGATGTGTGTGTGTGTATTGTTTCTTAAGAAAAGGCCTCCCCTATTTTGTTGTGACTTCAGCACTAGTCTCCAGCCACTGGCCTATTGATGTGGGATTAGGGTAGTTACAGCTCAAACATCAGTACAGGTTGGGTTGTGACAAAGTGGTATTAGAGGTGGTTCAAACCTTGGGGTGTTGTTCAGATGTTTCCTTAAAAAGGTCTTGGTTGGGTTTAGGGAAACAATGTCAACGTGTCTCGAGAGTGGCTCTTTATCTAGGGAGTCCAGTGATGGTATGAGAGACTGACATATCCATTCACCAGGACCCTGATTACCTGCTTGTCAGCTCAACACCCTGAGACCCCTATTCTAGGAAATAATGGTACATGAATCATATAGTGTTGAGTCTTTGACTGTCCTTTTTGAGTTAGATACCCATTTTTGTTGATATATATATGCTCATATGATCACGATACTTCTTGATAACATTCAAGATGTCTCTGCGATGACAGTGATCCATGATACTAGCTATAGTTCATGATGATGATCCCATGAGCGACGAGGCCTCAGTTTAGGACCCATCATGCGAGCCCCTTTCTCCAGGTGGGCATGTAGCGACACCCCCACCTATTGAGCAACAGACATACCCAATAGAATGGGCTAAGAACGTGAACAGGATGAGTGCACTTTGAAAGTTCCAGCAACAAAGACCGTTGAGGTTCCACAGTGATCTAGACCCTCTGACAACAGAGGTTTGGCTAGAGTTGATGTTCTACCTCTTCAGGCTTGTATGGACACTGAAAAATCAGATGGTGGTTTTGACAACCAGCCTTTTCCATAGAGCGTTTGGGCATTGGTGGAGCTTGGTTACTCAGATAAATGATGAGTTTACACTCTCATGGGATGACTTTCATCAGCTATTTCATGAGGAGTTCTACCCCTCATGCTTTCTCTCTATTCGACTTCAGGAGATCCTTCAGTTATAGTAGGGAGGGATGACAGTGACTAAGTATGCGACTAGGTTCATAGACCTTGTGCACTACTCTCTGGACATGATCTATAACGTTTAATTTCTAGCATGGAAGTTTGAGTAGGGACTCCACAGAGAGATATGTGCTATAATAGTACCCTTGTGCATCCCCACCTATGCTGGGGTGCTGGAGCACGTGTTGTTGATAGATAACTTTCTGTCAGAGTGATGCCATGCAGTTGGTTGTGGTAGTGATCATAATAGAGATGAGGCATCTTCAACAGCTAGTAGACATCAAATGACAAGATCTTGACATATGAGATCTTCTCATGATCAGAATCAAGCACCAGGTCATCCTGTAGATGGCTGATGTTATGCTTGTGACGAGCGAGGTCACATGACATGAGTCTACCTGACCAAATGTATTGAGAACACCAGGTAGGCAGTAGGTGGACCACCATGGTAGAGTTGGTGGTGTGATCAGGGTGGTCTTTAGGGAGGTGGTGTTGTGATAGGAGAAAAAATAATTGTGGTTAGTTGATGATGTTATGAGGTCCTTCCACCACCACCGAGTGACCCACGTCAGGCTCGGGGAGCTGGCGACTGGGGTTGCGGTCAGCTGCATGTTTTAGATGTCTACGATTCTGCAGCACACAAGATGATAAGAGGTATGCTTAATGTCTTTTATATATATTTTTAGTATAACTTGTTAGACACTACACGAGGTACTCTTTTCTCCCTACTCCTTGATTGAGGTTTTATTGAGGTGACGTGGGGAATTAGTGTAACCCTGTGTCGGTGTTGTTTGAAATAGCTTTGAATGCATGAGGAAGAGGGGTATTTCCCCCACTGAGACACATTTTTATGATGTGAGAAAATCTGTGAGGGTGAGTCAGTGCCGCCCAAAGAGGATAGTATCAAGGTGTAGTGAATTAATACCTTTGACTTGTGCATTCATGGGTGAGGTTGTGTAGTAGAGTGTTAGAGCAGGTCCTAACATTTCCAGTGGAGTTTTTTATGAGTGACCTCCTTTTTTCTTGAGGTGCCACTAGTGGGATCATTAGAGTGACTATTTTGGGGATTACTCTCCTTCTAAGATGATAAAATATGTGTGGGGTATGCCATGTTCTTTCTGTGTCTAGCCTCTTACGGTTGGATGAGTTTACTCACCTACCCTGTTCGTTGGTACCTTATGTGATCAACGTCAAGTCTTGATACTGCAATTATCAAGTATAGGTCAAGGTGATGGAGACCCCATGAATAGAACTGTGTGACTCACCATCTGGTGCTGAAAGTGGTAGTCTTTGTCCTGAGAATGTGGTGATGCTACCTTCTAGGAGGGAACTTGTGTTTTGTGTAGACCACCAAAGTCTTAGGTACGTATCCACCTAAAGAGATCTGAACCTGAGGCAGCGACACTGGTTGAACATCCTATTGGACTATAACTTCGAGATAGTATGTACTCCTGGAATGGGAAATATTGTAGTGTATTCCCTTAGTAGGAATTCCCAGGCTCACCTAGTGTGGGAAGTTTCAAAGTAGTTAACTTCTCTGCAGTTGACCCTGGTGGAGCAGGAGGGTACAACTTTCCTTCAGTCGATGGTGTTGAATCCTTCATTTCTTGAGCATGTGAGTCACGATTGTGATGCACCGACTGTGAAATATTATATGACCAGATATACTTGGATGTTTCATCAGATGGATATTATAAAGTATAGAATCACAAGATCCTATTCTAGGGACAAATAGTGATTCCAGTCATGACGTGGGATGTAGAGGTTTGGCTGGGGAAGTAAACTATCCCCCAAGTTTCTTCGAACCGTTTGAGATCATGAAAAGATATGAAGAGGTTTCCTACCACCTTGCCTTACCCCCAATATCTAGAGTGGGTGCATGACGTCTCCCACATGTCACAGTTGAGGAAAAAAACGTGCAGTTTTTCCAGGTAGTGGGAGATCTAGGTGCAGGCTCAATATATCGAGTGGTTTTCCTTAGTTTTTATTTTCAAGAACAAAAATCTTGAAGGAGGGAATGATTTAGAGAATCAGTTTCTTCTTTATAAGACTTTAATATTTCTACATATATTTCCAGAGCTAAGAACTGAGACGACATGCAATTCCGAGGCTTAGTGTTCCCATAATAAATTATACAAAAATATTAAGTGTTTTTATACTACTCATGTGTAAGAAATGGGATATATCTTAAACAGTAGATCAGATCATAAATTCAAGGCCATGGTTGAGTGTAGAATGTCTAATTTACCCTAAGTTGGGTATAATGTTTGTCAGCATGTGACTTTTATGAAAAACACCACCCAGGAAAAAAATGGTAATTAAAATAATTAAAATTAATTATTTTATCTCGAATGCCAAACCCAATCACTTTAGAACAGTGAATCAGATTAGAAATCTGAGACCACTATTGAGTTCAGAATGGGGTGTTTTCCCTAGGCGTGACATAAAAAGAGGGGGAGTGGGAATTTTGGATTCCGCGTCGAGCAAGGCTTCTATAAATAGAAGTTTAGGTAAATAGAATTAGGGTTAGCCCTAATTCTCTCTCTCTCTCTTCAAAGCCACTCTCCCCCCTCTCTCTATACTATTCTTCACTGTTCTTTACAGGATCAAGAAGCAATATCCATCAGAACTTCAACTAATCGATGCAGGATCACAACAGACACATCATCAACAATGAACAGATCCAAAGTGGTAGGATTCTTCCTTGGTTTACCTCCTATTAGAGTTTTAAATTGATAATCCACCCTTTATCATTTTAAATTTTTATTGGATTATCATCCGTTGATGGAAGCACTGACACGACCATCAATCCATATGAAAACCCTAACTTTTATCCGATATCCATTTGTTTTTCGCTGATATTCGACTCCCATATTTTGGATGCAAGAATCAACTGTCAGATCATCAATTAGAGGCTGGTGTTGTGAAGGGTTCATCGCAGGGATAGTAGATCCGTTGACGGATATGAAATCAAGATTCCGATGAAGTCGCGGTGGTCCACAAAAGGGACAACTAGAGCAAGGATAGTTGGTGGTGGAGGCCATCTCGACGGTGCTGCCTGGTGCTGCAGCAAAGGCGGTTGGATGCGAGCCGAGCGAGCCAGTGAGGTCGGAGTAGGCAGAGGCTGGCGGGGTGGTTCCGTGGCATCAAGGCTGAGCTCCTGTGAAAGCTGGATATGGCGGTACACTGGGCTGAGGTGACCGATGAAGTGGGGTCGCGAGGATGGCTGGACGATGGGTTGATAGCACGGTTAGGGGTGGCGACCGAGGAGGGGAGCAAGCAACAGGAAACGTGGGTCACGACTCGTTCACAAGAGGGGACAACAGGGGAGGACCGACCGCATGGCCGGTTGGTATTGGTAGGCGGGTCACACTAGCCAGGAGTGGGCCAACAGACTGGGTAGTGGAGCGCAGTCCGACGGGCCCACCCAGGTGGGGTGGATCGGCTAGACCGAGCTGGTCTAGCTTGTTTCGGGCTCGAGCTCTTTAAATGCCCATATCTTTTGATATAGGCTTCCAATTGATGATCCATCAGTAGAAAAGAAATCCTTGAGTCGAGCCAGACCATTTGAGGTGGTTTTGGTAATTTTAATTTTCTATCCTGAATGCGGGTGGTGCGAAACGCTCACTTTGTCAATAATAATATTTAATTATTTTTATTCGGGGATCTTATATTGGACATACTTTCTAAACGGGAGGTCCATTTGATGTGCCGTCAGTGGCAACACAACCCTTGTCTCTATGCATAATTTTCAAGACAACTTTTGGGGTGCTTAAGCTAAAGTTGAGGTGTGGGCCCCATGAGGGCCGGTTCCCACACTTTATGGTGAAATGAAACCTTTTCACCGGTTATCCATTTTGGAAAAATGATTATCCCAACCCATGTGTTTTTCTAAGAGGATCTAAATGGTGCGATCCATATAGCTTGTTTCAGGACTGAAACATGGGCCCCATGGGATGTCTTTTAAGTAAAATGTGGCTACGTATAACTTTTACACCATATGTCTATTTGAGGAAAATGAATAGTTTATCTTGTGTGTTTTTCCACAAGGATCGCAATGATGTGATCAGTTCGAACTTACAGATCATTTTTTGTGATCTAATTAAATTTGGAACCATGAAAGGAATATCGGTGTAATATATTTTGACGTTTTTGAGGAGAACCCATAGCTTGGGTCAACCTTGACTCATGTGAGGGTGGAGTAGATGTATGAAGAGATGCAATCAAATGTTCTTGAGCAATTTGAAGAAATGTTACAATTTAATTATGTTTTTTCCCTCTGGATCAATGACGAGTGCCGTGTGCTCATTGGCCTTTTGACTAGGTGTGTCAAGTACTCTGGGAGTAAGATGTTATGCCTAGGGGAACTTGTTCATAGTTTAATACCCGAGAATGATTAGGTACACGTTCAGGAGACAAGTTAGGGCCACATGATGTGTAGGCCCCACAAACACCAAATACCACTTTAATAATCTTCTGTATCTTGTATCTCCCTCATTATAACTCAAATTTTGGAATGAGAGTAGCCTATATTGAGTGTTTTTCCATGTATAATGCTGTAGTGACCTCTGTAGTGGATTATGAGTTATAATGTAGGATGTTTCAGGAATTATCCCTATTTAGGAAGACACTCAATGGCTACAACAGTGTTTTCCCGAGAGATACTATCCAGTAGGGATGACCAGTTCTCCTCAATACTTTTCCAAAAGGTACCATCCAGTAGGATGGCCAGAGCAGTTTTGGGTTTACCTTCAGCTGGGCTGGGCAGTGGTCCCTAAAGGCAGTTTAGAGTAGAACCCTCTAGACGGGCTGGGGATGGGTCCTCAACGACACTATATTGAAACCCTCTAGCTAGGCTGGGCATGGGTCCTTGATCTTTTTAGTGTAGAACCCTCCATTCAGGTTGGGGATGGGTCCTCGACGACCCTAGAGTGGAACCCTCCAACCGATCTGGGTATGGGTCCTCGATATTTTTTGAGTGGAACCCTCCGGCTAGGCTAGGCATGGGTTATTGACATTTGTGACACAATCTATCGTCTATAATACATAGTGACGAGATGTGATTTGACTTGACTTTGGACTCTCAAGAAAGAGGGGCGCTTTTCCCAGCAAGACGCATCCTTGTGATGCGACCTAAAATTGTGCGGGTGAGACAGTTCCTCCCAAAGAAGATAGTATCAAGGTGCGGTGATTGAGCCCCTTTGACTTGTAGTTCAGGGAAGATATGGGGGATGCTAGGCATTGATGGTTACTTCTAGGACTGTTGGCCACTCACTTTTCCTGAGCTGAGATTGTGAGATGGAGATCCCCCTACTCCCTTGTTTGGGATTATTTTACTAAGAATATATATATATATATATATATATATATATATATATTCTATTTCTAGTACCCACTTCTTTGGTTTTGGCTACTCTTCTTCTATGAGAGGCGATAACATGTGGGGTATGCCACGTGATTTCTATGTCTAGCTTCTCATTCTTGGAAGTTTCTACTCTCCTACTATAGGTAGAGAAGACTCGATGAGAAGTTCATCTTCTCACCATTTATATCTCCTTGTGTTTGGATGAGCTTACTTCACTCCTTTATTGGGTTGAGATGCACTTCTTTTACTGTACCATGTTCTCTCTACTACTGTTTTCTTCTTCAGTTATATCTCTCTACTGATCCCCTCTTTAGTACTTCTCTTGCTGCTCCCTTGAGCCTTCAGGGCATCCTACTGAGTATTTTTATACTCACCCCTGCTTGGGATTTTCCCACACTTGGTGTTCCCTTGAATATATCAAACATGTTGATCATGATATCAGAGGATCTTAGGGATATGGGGTGCTTGGATCGCGTGTAGTGGTTGTAGCTTGGGATTCAGGAGCAAGACTCTCCTATCTATTTTACTTTTTCACCTATTTCTGGGTTGTGACACTTTCTAGTTGGGTGTATATTTTTTCCCTTTCCCTTTAATCTTTACTTTTATTGTACTTTTACTATTTAAAGTTCAATGCAAATATTTTTGGTTTCCTTTTTATAGTAGTGTTGTATCTTACTTTATTTTCCTCCGCACTTTTTCATTGATTTGGATGTGTGTGTGTATAGTTTCTTAGGAAAAGAACTCCCCTAGTTTATTCTACCTTTAACACTATTCTCCATCCCCTGGACTATGGAGGTGGTCTTGGAGTAGTTGCGGCTCGAACCTCGGTATGGTTTGGGTAATGAAAAAGTGGTATCAGAGGTGGTTCGACCCTTGGGATGTTGTTTGGATGTTTCCCTAAAAAGGTCTTGGTTAGGTTTAGGGAAACAGTGTCTAAGTGTCTTGAGAGCATCACTCAGGCATGGGAGTCTAGTGATGGTACAAGCGGCCGACGTATCCATTCAATAGGACCCTGATTACCCGCTTGTTGACTCGACACCCTAAGACACCTGTTGCAGGGAACAATGGTACATGCATCATATAGGATTGACTCTTTGAATATCCTTCTTGAGTCAGATCCCCATTGTTGTTGATATATATATATATATATGCTCATTAGACCATGATACTCCTTGATAACATGTAGGATGTATCCACGATGATAGCCATCCAAGATACTAGATACGGTTCATGATAACGATCCTGTGAGCGACAAGGCCTCAGTTTAGGACCCATCATGTGAGCCCTTTCTCCAGGTGGGTAGGTAGTAGCACCCCCATCTATTGAGCATTAGAAATCCCCAGTAGAGTAGGATGAGGATGTGCACAGGATGAGCATACTTTGTGAGTTCCAACAACATAAAACACTAAGGTTCCATGGTGAGATATACCCTCAGAAAATAGAGGGTTGGCTATAGTCGTTAGTCCACCTCTTCAGGCTTGTATGGACACCGAAAAATCAGATGGTGGATTTGGAAGCCAACCTTTTCCATGGAGCAGTTGGGCGTTGGTGGATCTTGGTTAATCATATTTATGAGGAGTTGACACTCTTATGGTATGAATTTCATCATCTGTTTCATGAGGACATCTACCCCTCCTTATTGTACTCCATTCAACATTATAAGCTCCTTTAGTTACAGTAGGGAGGGATGATGGTGAATGAGTATGAGACTAGGTTCACAGACCTTGTTCAATACTCCATGAACATGATCTATAACGTTTAATTATGATCATGGAAGTTCAATAAGGGACTTCGCAGAGAGATCCTTGCTATCATAGTACCCTTGTGCATCCCCAGCTATTCTAGGGTGCTGGTGCAGGTGTTGCTGATAGAGAACTTTATGTCAGAGCGATACCATAAAACTAGTTGTGTTAGTGATCAAAATAGAGACGTTGAGTGTTCATCAGCTCGCAGACGTCAAATGGAAAGATCTTGACATAAGAGATATTCTCATGATCATACTCGGGAACCAGGTTATCCCAGAGAGGGCCGATGTTATGACTGTGATGGGAGAGGTCACATGGAACGAGTCTGCCCGATGAGAAGTACTATGAACACCAGGTGGGAAGTAGGTGGACCACCATGGTAGAGTTGGCACCCTGATCAGGGTGGTCCCCTGGGAGGTGCTGTTGGTAGAGGAGTATAAATAATTTTGGTTGGTGGATGATGTTATGAGGTCCTTCCACCACCACCACCGAGTGAACCACATCAGGATTGGGGGGATAGCGATTGGGGTTGCAGTCAGCTACATGTTCTGGATATCTATTATCTTGTAGTGCATGATATAATAAGAGGTATTATTTTTGTCTTTTATACCTTTTTGTAGTATAAATTGTTATAAACTGTATAAGGTACTCTTTTCTCCCTTCTCCTTGCTTGAGGTTTTACCGGGGTGACACGAGGCATTGATGTAACCCTGTGTCAGTGTTGTTCAACATAGCTTCGAATTCATGAGGAAGAGGTGTACTTACCCTATTGAGAAGTGTTTTTCTGATGCGAGAAAAACCGTGAGGGAGAGTCAGTGCCACTCAAAGCAGATAGTATCGAGGTATGGTGGATGAATCCCTCTGACTTGTGCATTCCTGGGAGAGGTTGTGCAGTGGAGTGTTAGAATAGGTCCTGACATTTCTAGTGGATTTTTTTTTCTTGACCTCCTTTTTTCTTGAGGTTACACTAGTGGGATCAGAATAGTGTCTATTTTGTGGATTACTATCCCTCCAATAGGGAAAAATACGTGTGGGGTATGCCACATGTTTTTTGTGTCTAGCCTCTTGCGGTTGGATGAGTTTACTCACCTACCCTATTCGTTGGTACCTTGTGTGCTCAACGTCAAGTCATGATACTATAGTTATCAAGTATTTCTTGAGGGTATAGAGACCCCACAAATAGAAATACTTGACTCACCATATGGTGATTAAATTGGTAGTCTTTTTCCAGAGAATGTGGTGATGCTACCTTCTAGGAGGGGGCTTGTGGTTTAAGCAGGCCACCAAAGTCTCAGGTATGTCTCCACCCAGAGAGATCTGAACCTGATGAGGCGACACTATTTGAACTTCATGTAGGACTATGACTTTGAGATAGTATATACTCTAGGAATGGGCAATGTTTTAGTGTATTCCCTTAACAGGAAGTCCCGGGCTCACCTAGTGTAGGAAGTTTTAAAGAAGTTAGCTTCTCTATAGCTGACCCTGGTGAAGCATGAGGGTACAACTTTCCTTCAGTCAATGGTGTTAACTCGTTCACTTCTTGAGCATGTAAGTCTCAATTGTGATCCACCGACTGTGAAATCTTATGTGACCAGATATCCTTGTGTGTTTCGCCAGATGGATATTCTAAAGGAGGGAATCATGAGACCCTATTACAGGGACAAACAGTGATTCCAGTTGCAATGTGGGGTGTAGAGGTTTGGATGGGGAAGTAAACTATCCCCAGAGTTTATTTAGACTATTCAAGATTGTGTAATGATATGGTGAGTTTTCCTACCACATTTACCTACCACCAATATCTAGAGTGGGAACATGACATCTCCCACATGTCGCAGCTAAGGAAAAAAATGTGCAGGTTTTCCTGGGAGTGGGAGATCCAGGTGCGGGCTCCGTATCCTAAGTGTTTTACCCTACTTTTTCTTTTTAGGGACAAAAATATTGAATGAGGAAATGATGTAGAGACCTATTTTTTTTCTTTTAAGACTTTGGAATATCTCTACATATATTTACAGAGCTAGGCATTGAGACAACGTGTAATTCCAAGGCCTGGTGTGCCCAAAATAAAATATATAGAAATATTAATTGTTTTTATACTATGAACATGTTAGAAATGGGATATATCTTAAATGGTTGTTCAGATCAGAAATACTTGGGCACAATTGAGTCCGGAATGTGGCATTTACCCTAGGTGGGATATAACATTTGTCAGCATGGGACTTCTCTGAAAAACACCACCTAGGGGAAAAATGGTAATTAAAATAATTAAACTTAATTATTTTATCTTGAACTCCAAACCCAATAAATTTCGAATGGGGAATCATATTGGAAATCTGAGACCTCTATTGAGTACATAATGGGGTGATTAACCTAGGCATGACATAAAAATACGGGGCTTGAGAATTTCAGATTCTGTGGGGAGCAAGGATTATTTAAATAGAAGTTTAGGGAAATAGAATTAGGGTTATCCCAAATTATCTCTCTCTCTCTATCTACAAATCCTATCTCCCTCTATCTCTCTCTCTATCACTCTTTATCATTCTTTTTTGGATCAAGGAGCGATCTCTACCAGAACTTTTACGGATCAAAGCAAGATCACAGTAGACGTGTCATAAACAATGAAAAGATCCAACGAGGTAGGATTATTCCTTTGTTTACCTCTAATTGGAGTTTTAAATTGATAATCTACCCTTTTTCATTTTAATTTTTCGTTGGCTTATCATTTGTTGATGGTCGCACCAACACGACCATCAATCGATCTGCAAACCCTAAAATTTATCCAAAATCCATTTGTTCTTTGTGGATATTTGAATCCCAAATTTTGAATGCAAGAATAAACTATATGATCATTGATCATAGGCTAGTGTTGTGAAGGGTTCGTCATAGGGATCGTAGATCCATTGACAGTTCTGAAATCGGGCTTACGGTGAAGTTGCGGTGGTCCAGAGAAGGGACCACCGGAGCAAGGCCGAAGGACGGTGGAATACAACCATGGTAGAGGCTGGCTCAGCGGTGCATCCTGGTTCCATGGAGGAGGAAGATGGGTGAGATCCGAGCAGGCTGGTGAGGTCGGAGCAGGCATAGGCCGGCGGGGCAGTTTCGTGGTGGCAGAGTGGAGCCCCAGTGTGAGTTGGATTAGGCGGTGCACTAGACTAAGGTGACTGGCGGAGTGGGTTCATGGGGATGGAAAAACTATGGGTCATGAGCGTGGTTAGGTGGGGTGACTGAAGAGGGTATTAGGTGATAGGAAATGCGGGGCACGCCATGTTGACAAGAGGGGATATCGGGGGAGGACCAGCCACATGGCGGGTCAACGTCGGTTGGCGGGTCACGCTAACCAAGAGTGGTCCAGTGGACTTGGTAGTGGAATATGGGATGGGCCGAATGACCAGGTCACAGACCGGCCAGTGCAGGTCAGCCCAGGTGGGGAAGACCATCCAGATCGGGCCGGTCCAGCCTGTTTCAGGTCCGAGATCTTTAAATCCCCGTATCTTTTGATACAGACCTCCAATTCATGAACCGTCTGTAGAAACACAATCCTTGAGTCGAGACAGACCATTTGATGTGGTTTTGGGAATTTTAATTTTCTATCCCAAATTCAGGTGGCATGAAAGGATATTTTTGGAAATAATAATATTTAATTATTATTATTTGGGGATTTTATATCTGATATACCTTCTAAACAGAAGGTCCATTTGGCACACTGTTAGTGACGATACAACCCTTGTCTCTGTGCAAAATTTTCAAGACAAATTTAGGGTGCTTAAGCTAAAGTTGAGGTGTGGTCTCCACAAGGGTTAGTTCACACGCTTTACATTGAAATTCAGCCTTTTCACCAGTTATCTATTTTTTTCAGATGATTAGCCCAACCCATGTGTTTTTTTCCAAGAGGATCGCAATGGCGCGATCCATATAGCTTGTTTCGAGACTGAGATGTGGGACCCACAGGATGTCTTTCAGGTGAAATGTGGTGATGTAAAACTTTTCTTTCAGATGTCCGTTTGGGGTGAATGAATAGTTGACCTTGTGTGTTTTTCCGCAAGGATACAAATAGTGTGATCTGTTCGAACTTACATAACCTTGTTTATAATCTAATTAAATGTGGAACTATGAAAGGAATATTGGTAGAATATCCTTTGACGTGTTTGAAGAGAACCCACAGCTTGGGTTAACCTCGACTCTTGTTATAGTGAAGAAGATGTATGAAGAGATGCATTCAAATGTTCTTGAGCTGTTTGAGGAGGTGTGATAAAATAATTATGCTTTTGGATCTCCAGATCAACGGTGAGTTCCGTGCAATCATCCACCTTTTTATTAGGTTTGTTAAGTACTCTGGGAGTAAGCCGACATGACTAGGGGAACTTGTTCGTGGTTTAGTACTTGATAATGGTTAGGTACACGACCAGACGACGAGGTGGGGCCACACAACATTTGGTCCCCACATGCACCATGTACGACTTTAAGAATATTCTATCTCTTGTATCTCCCTCTTCTGAACTTAGATTTTGGAATGCGAGTAGCCCATCCTGAGTGTTTTTCTGAGTAAAAAATGATGGAGCCCTTTGGAGTGTCTTACAAGTTGTGATGCGAGATATTACAGTAATGACACCTATCCAGGGCAACACCTGATGGTTGCAATAGTGTTTATCCAAGAGATACTATCCGGTAGAGATGACCAGTGCTCCTTAATGATTTTTGAGAGGTACCATCTTGTAGGGATGTCCATAGAAGTTTTGGGCTTACCTCCAGCTGGGTTGGGTAGTGGTCCCCAAAGGTACTTCAAAGTAGAACCCTCCAGCTGGGCTGGGGATGAGTCCTCAACGACACTAGAGTGGAACCCTCCAGTAGGGTTGGGCATGGGTCTTCAATCTTTTCAGAGTAGAACCCTCCAACTAGGCTGGGAATGGGTCCTTGATGATACTAGAGTGGGACCCTATAGCCAAGATGGGCATGGGTCCTCAATATTTTCTGAGTATAACCCTCTAGTCAGGATGGGCATGGGTCCTCAATTTTTTTTGAGTGGAACCCTCCAGCCGAGCTAGGCATGAGTTCTTGAATTTGTGACACGATCTCTTGACTGTGTGAAATAATGAAAAGACTTTATTTGACATGACTTTAGATTCTCAAGAAAGAGGGGTGCTTTTCCCACCAAGATGCATCCTTGTGACGTGACCTAAAACCATGCGGGTGAGACAGTGGCACCCAAAGAGGATAGTACCATGGTGCGGTGATTGAGCCCCTTTGACTTTTAGTTTAGAGAAAACTTGTGGGATTCTAGGAATTGATGGTTACTTTTGGGACTATTGGCCACTCACTTTTCCTAGGCTGAGATTGTGAGATAGAGATCCCCTTACTCACTTGTTTGGGTTTCTTTGACTGAGCATATATATATATATATATTCTATTTCTAGTACCTTGGCTACTCTTCCTCTAGGAGAGGTGAAGACGTGGAGGGTATGCCCCGTGCTTTCTGTGTCTAGCTTATCATTGTTGGACGAGTCTACTCTCCTACAATAGGTAGCGAAGACTCGATGAGAAGTTCATATTATCACCATTTCTAGATCCTTATGTTTGGAAGATCTTACTTCACTCCTTTGTTGGGTTGAGATGTACTTCTTTTACTGTACCTTGTTCTCTCTACTGTTATCAACTTTTTCGGTTACATCTCTCTACTTATATCATCTTCATTACTTCTCTTGCTTCTCCCTTGTGCCTTCAGGGCATCCTACTAAGTATTTTTATACTCACCCCTACTTGGTATTTTCCCGCACTTAGTGTGCCCTTATAAATGATGAATATGTTGATTTTGATATTAGAAGAGCTTAGGGATATGACACTACTAGAAAATGGACCTATACCCACGGTTTTGGAAAAAACTGTGGGTATAGGTCACCCTATCCCCACAGTTTTCAAAAATCGTGGGGATAGGCAGTTTTCTAGAACCTATACCCACGGTTTAAGAAAACCGTGGGTATAGCGTACCCTATACCCACGGTTTGGGAAAACCGTGGGTATAAGGTCTCAAAAAAATGCCTATACCCACGGTTTGGCCATAAACCGTGGGTATAGGTGAGCTCTATCCCCACAGTTTGCCCAAAAACGTGGGGATAGCCTTTGGTTAAAAACCTATACCCACGGTTTTGACAAACCGTGGGTATAGGTTTCCCGCGTTTGCGCGGGAATTTTTTTTTTCGCGGGATTTTTTTTGGCGGGAGTTCTATACCCATGGTTCTTCCCTCTATACCCACGGTTTAAATAAATATATTTAACAAAATATATATACATATACGTAAAGTCGACATTGGGGCAGTGGTAAGGTGGTTCGTTAGCGGCGAAGAGGTCACGGGATCGAATCCGGACACCCGCTATTTTATAAAACCTATACCCACGGTTTGAAAACCGTGGGTATAGAGTATTGACACGGTGGCAAAAACCTATACCGACGCCGTTCAGCCACACGGTTCCCAGAACCGTGGGTATAGCCTATACCCACGGTTTTGGGGGCTATACCCACGGTTTTGAACCGTGGGTATAGGTATATTTTCCAGTAGTGAGGTTCTTGGACCGCGTTCAGTAGTCGTAGCTTGGGATTCAGGATTGGGACTCTCCCAACTATTTTACCTTTTCACCTGTTGCTGGGTTGTGGCACTTTTCTAGTTGGGTGTGTATTTTTTCCCTTTCCCTTTCAGGTTTACTTTTCTTGTACTTGTACTAGTTAGAGTTTGATGCATATATATTTGGTTTTCTTTTTATAGTAGTGTTGTATCTTGCTTTATTTTCCTTTGCAACTTTTCATTAAGTTGGATGCGTGTGTGTGTATAGTTTCTTAGGCAAAGGCCTCCCCTAGTTTGTTGTGCCTTTGGCACTAGTCGCCAGCCCCTGACCTATGGAGGTGAGCTTTGGATAATTGCGTCTCAAAACCTAGTACGGGTTAAGTCATGAAAAATTATTTACTACTCCATATAGAATATAAGTTACATGCTTCACTCTACTCTCAGGTGGTGTCTCTAGATGATCAAATATCAAAAACATAGTCTCAATTCATAACCCAATAGCCTGTGGACCACTGTCTCCTGAAAACATGAGAGGATTATACTATGGGAACATATGCGTCAGCTTATCCATAGACAAGATAGGTTGCGGTGATCCCTGAAAAGTCTACATAAATTGGAAAAGCCCCTCATGGAACTATGCCTCGGCACCTGTGTTCGGTAAAATAACTGGTGCCACATCTGGAACTAGAGGAGAATCCACCAGTATACCATGGACCACCACCTCTAGATAGTGGTCATATCTACCCTCCTAGCGTATGATTGGACGTCATCATGGTGGCATATCTCTACAATTCCAAAAACATGCATCAGAAAAGATAAATACCAAAGTTCACTGCTAAAATTGTAAGACAGGTTAAAACCTTTCTATAAACTATTCATACCACACAACTTTCTCCTAAAGCTAGGACTGGTAAAAAAAATAGTCATAAAATTTACCAGAGACACTGCCTCTTTTACACTCAAAAGTCAGGTCTAGGTCAAGTTCTCTATTTCACATTTCAATTTTCATTTGAATTCATATTCATTTCACATTCCATTTTAAATGGTTGAACCCAATGGTGCATCAATTCCAATCCATAATGTCACATAATTCTCATAAACTGAAATATGGAATCCACCTAATCCACACTATAACATGTTTCATTCCACCCAACTCATGGTCCACAAATCAACGTATCATAATTGTCTACTTAGAGTGTCTGCAGTAGCCTAATCAAGAAAAAACTTTTTAGGTTACAACAAGCACTCTAAGTACCAACCATGTTTTCCAATTATTTTCTCAAAAATATTTATGACAATTTATGGTATATCACACAAGGAACATATCACAAAGTCATGCTGTCAAGCAATTCATCCTATATGGCATGAAATAATACATGAAATTTTAATTCTAGCAGGTTCCTAAAATTATGCATGAGATGGAATACCCTAATCTCATTAGGTTTCAAAAAAATAGTATCCACAATCATATCAATGATAACATCACAATTCAATTTCATCACCCAACAATGGAATCAAATCAATTATAATGGAAAAAAATACAAAAAATAACAATTTGATTCATGGGAATTTGGATTTTTTCTACACATGGGTTAGCTAATCACAAGCATAACTCATTACCAAATTCTAATACCTTTCTATACCTATCTATTGTATCCAAATAATAGACTAGAAAACAAAATCCTCTAATACCACTTTGTAATGTCCCATACCTAGATTCCACTCAACAGTACCCTGAGTCCCGTTGGCCACATGGCTTCAAACGCATCTCCCCAAATGCTAGAGTCTATAGACCAGGAGTGAGGGACTAGGATGTGTCTGTGGGGAGAATATTACCTCTTACTAGAGTGAACACAGTGGATACATAACAATAGATAAGTAGTAGAAGTATTAAAACAATAAAACATTAAATAATTAATCAAGGAAAGATTATATATATAATTTCAAATAGGAATATCATATACAAAATGATATTTAATATGTCTAAAAAGTATCCAAAATAGGTATACATGGAATATGTATAATAAATATATCAAAAGAAAAAAAATTCCAAAAGTGTTATCTCCAGATAACATCACAAGCATCCGATCAGTTCTGTGCTTCCTTTATCCTAAGCATGGCATAAAGTCAAGCATCAAACTATGGTCACTTGCCTAGGTACCTACCTATATCCACATAGTTTGTCTAGGTACCCAACGATGACCCGAATAGGGTATGAGATACAATCCATGTAGGTCACCACCCAAGGTGTCTATAAAAAATCCTCACTATACAATATAATCTAAAGAAGTTTGAAATTTATATCACAGGTAAGCAATAATTAAAAGTAAAGTTCCCATGACATATATACTAAAAGAAAAGTGATACTATATATCCCAATAAGGATCCCTAAAAAACATAGGTCAATCTCCTATAATAAGGCATCTACAAACAACACCAAAATAACTATTATAACCACACTGTACATCTAAGTATATCATACCAACCACGACCATGTCGTATAACCTGTGTATCAAACAATCATGACCTTTCTGTGTAATCATAAGTTTTATATCAACCATGGTCGTTCCATACAACCAAGAATATCACTTTTACCATGGTCGCGCCGTATAATCATAAGTGTCAGACCACAAAGGGCCAAATACAAGGTATAGAAGACCAATGCATCCTATTTGAGTCCTAGGAGCATCTTGATGGAAACTTTGTTATAATTAGAATAGATTCCTAGGATAATTTCAACCAAACATGTCCTACGTGAGTCCAAGAAAGCATAATCAAAGGGGTAGTAAGGCCCAAGTAATCCCACTGAATTAATACCCAAGGAGAAATCTCATCTAAGGAATCCACTGCCACATTCAAGACCCATGGGAGAAATTCCCATGAAATCTAATGGAATTAAGATCTAAGGTATACCAACCAAGGAAACCACTAAGATTTCAATTCACATCTCAATCTACTTATCGATTCACAGGTATTCAAGTTCCATGAGTATACCCACTCTTATACAAATCCATATAAACCATTTAATCAATTAAAGCAAGGAATAACATTTCAACCCATGGAAAATGAGGCATCACCATCTCCTAATCAATCAATCTAGTTCAATTAATTTATAAATAGGCTTCCTCTAACTAGGAAATCACTAACACACACCACATTGGTGGCATAATAAAGGGAAATAGGAAAAGGTAATTCATATGGAACACTCCATGGGTGGCCTTGGTTTGAGAAAAAAATCCAAACATATTAAGTGTATTAAAGGGAAACCTAGAAAGGTTAAAAAATGTTGAATTTAAACATTCAATTCATTTTAGTGGATACATCAGAAATTCTGACATGCTGAAACATAGAAACTATCTCTATAAATAAACAAACCACTTGGGAAAAGTATATACCACCTACAATAGACGTCCTTAGTTGAGTGTTCATCTAGTAACACCTTCTGATTTGACTTAGATCAGAAGAAAAATGAAGAACATATGAAGAAACTAAAAATAGTGCATATTATCTTTCACCTATATAACTCTATCAATCCAAAGTTAAATGAATAAAGAAAAAAAGAAATTGATTAATCACTGGTACAAATCCAATGAGATCATCGGTTCTTGAATATGAGTTTAGATGGAGAATTGGAAGAAAATCCTATGAATTGGATTCAAAATGGAACTCCCTGTATGAAGAGGCTACCCAATGAAGGAGAAGAATAATATTTTTAGGTTATAACCTTTATAAATGGAAAAATTTTATTTTTCCTCAAAACAATGGGCCGAACAGTTTGGACACATGGTTAGATAAACCGTGCATCCTCTGCTATGCTAAGGGGGCACCCGTGTGGTCACTGCGCACAGTTTTACTGTGCACAACACCTCTGCTAAAAATTTCAGGTGGTCCTACACGTGCATTCACCTCTATCCACATGGTTTAAAAAAACATTTGGGATCCTCTTTCCCACTTTCTAGGCCTTGTATGATTATCAATACTATGAAACTTTCCCCACATGGTTTCTACTAACCATGCAACCTACCCTACTTTGTAAAAAATTTGGGTTTCGATCTCCAAACAAGCCCCATATACCCTTATAATACCCATGCTCACATTAGGGTGTAAACACACATTTAAACTAAAATTAAAAAGATCCATACCACATACAAAAACCAAGGATCTTACAATGACCAAGGCATCCTTGACCTTAAGGGTCAAGCCAACCTAGTAAAAATATATAGCCTGGCTATAAGAGTATGAGTTAAATCCAAGGGGCATCACCCAAGGCATTCAACTATAAATAGTTCTAACCAAGTCCCAAGATCTCATCCAAGGTAAAACAGGCTAAGCAAGATTGGGCCCAATGGGGCGAGTCCATAGTTCCTCATGTTCGAAGACGTCAAGATGGATACAAGAAGTGTATCTAAGGAATCTTAATATCCAAAAGATAGTGAAGGGATCCTACAACATCATACTGGGAATATTTTAGTAGAGAAGGACCATGTTACAAGGTGGGTATCTCTCTTGGAAATTGGATCCTAGAATCAGAATAGTGTCCTATGATTTCTCAAGGAATTCCCTCAAGAATCCAAGGTGGGCTCATGTCTGACCACTCCTATAAAGATGAAAAGTTCCATATTCAATAGGCACCTTATACACAATTCATTATTTAAAATACGCATGTAATACTCATGTCTTTTTAATAAGTCAATCAGTCCATTTCCTTTTATACTAAGTGAGAAGGATATAGAGGATATGCAACAATTTATTACTTTGATTCCATATTCAATTATTAGGTTCATTACTTTAATTTTAATAATAATGAAAAGGATGGATAAGGACATGTAGCCAATTTCCATTTAATTTTAATCAACTAGGCCAAGTGGTATATAATTATATACCTTCCAATTAACTTTTAAAATATTCATTGATTAATTTAAAACAGTTACCTTAGAAGGGTCAAGAGGTACTATACATGTAATAGCCAATAACAATTCCTTCATTTAATTAAAACACTTACCTTTATTAATTCCAAATCATAGCACACCCAAACGGTGGAGTAGATAGTCATAAAAAGATACTAAAGGCATAAAAAAGGAATCACCTCACTTGGGGTGAATTACATTGAGATCATAACCTCTAATGATATGATGAAAATATATAGAAGGGGATCTAGAATATGAGAAAAATGATTATAATCATAGCATATGAATTTAATAAGAAACACCTGATGAAATCAACATACACACAATGAAGACATTTTATAAAATGACAAGACTTGAGTAATGAGTCATAGGCCACCTACCTTGTGCCTGTAGCTATCATGACTCAAATTGCCGAGGTCTGATCCATGACTACCCCAATCCTACCTCAAATTGGCCAGTAACTAGCGACCAATGCCAAGTAGACATATCCCACAAATGGGAGGCATTAGACTAAAGTAACTGCATACACACACACATATCCAAGCCCACACAATACTGAAATGTAAAACAACTAAAAACAATTCATGCATACATCTAAGATCCCACAACAGAGTATGATAGTAAAGTACTGAAAGTGTAAAAGGGAAAAAATAAAAGCCCAATGAAAAACTGTAAAGAGTATAACCTACTCTAAGGGTTAGGACTAAAGTCAAATGAATGATCTCAGTAAAAAAACTCAGTCTGACAAGCTTGATCTATAGTCCACCTGCTCCCAATCCTCCTATTACACTATCAAAAGGGTCGTCATATGCATAAGACACAACATGTGTGGGAAAATCCCATGCATGAGTGAGTGTAAAAATACCCAGTAGGAAACCTCAAAAACACTAAACATGAAGCTCCAAGTATAGTCATCTCAATAAAAGATATAAAAAATCACTGTATATAAGAAACGACTAGATATACTCTGTAAAGACACCACGCCACCGGGTGGTCATAAAGAACTACTAGCCACAAGATTCTTCTTAAAGGAAAGCTTATTCTGGTAGAATCCACTACATGAGCCATGCTATCACTAGATACACTCAATTAAGAGGTCTATATCATTGTGACCCACCAAAGAAATCTCACTGGTTTAAGAAGACCCTGATACTAATACATGGGGTCATGCTTAGAATTGCTGGGGGACACCACAAACCCAATCCGAATCAACCTGCTATGTAGGGGATCATATGCCAATGATACCAAAAACCCTACTGATATGGCCTATTAGATGGAGGATCAACACCCTACTTAGGTAGGTCATGCTGATTCCACAAACCCCACCTTGGGAACAAAGATGATAGAGGTCACACTCCAATCTCACGGAGGGACACAAAAACTATATATAAGACTCATCCTCTATAGAGGATCAAAATCCTATGATGTATATGTAATGTATAACTGTACCCTTGAGGGAATGAACTAAGGGAATACACTCAACCAAGACTGGTCCAAACTAAGGAAACAAAGAGCTATAAAAACTCTTGAAGGTGGTAAATGGTGTGTACTAGGGGTACATGGCACGTCCAGCTATCCCCAAGTATGCATGTGTTGAAAAGACTCACATGGAATGTAAATCTCAGAATACATAATGTGTAAAATGAGTAAACAGTGTGTAGAGACACATGACACCCTACCTGTGTCTCCTGGTCTCGTCTGTGTATTGGTGGTCATGTCCGTGTCCAAGTACACGATGTTCCACATGCTGTGTAATTTTTCCTATGTTCATGTAATTTCTAAATTACACGCCGAGCCATCACAGAGGGGTCACATAGCATGTGACCAAGTCACACGACATGTGATACTTAACTCTAGTAAAAAACCTACCACTGTAGCCATGGGGACCCCACAACGTGTAACGCCGAAACATGCCATGTTTCTTAGGATTTTCCAAAAAACCTTGGTTTTATTCCACATCATCTACCACATCACTAGATCCACCACCCTCACTAGAAACTGTAGATACATGATCATACTAGCCTCATGTCATTGGTGATCATAGATCTGGGATTCGAATACACTTGAGAATCCTCCATTCACACCATCCATATCCATGCCATGCGTCCCTCAGAAAAAATAAAGAACACCTGATTCAGTCTCATTCTACCTCAATCCATCAATTATCATCATCGATCCTTGAACTGAAATATCCATTATGTGCCTTACACATGGTTTTGATCTGTTGTGCTGAAGAATAGTCTTGCATTGACCCAAAACCAGGTATTGGTTGAATCATTAGACAAAATAAATACCAATGATGATCAAATGAGGAAATAGGGTAGAAAACCATAAACCATAAAACATGAGGAATGAATCTCATTTGTTTTTAATTTGACCTTGATTCATTGTCATAGAAGAAGACAAATGTAGAGGGATAAATCAAAACGAACAAAATAAAATTCCATCAATTTAATTCTACCAACAATGCACGTATCAATTTTGTTCTGGGAATTGATTTTAATTCATCTAGGATTAAATAAAGGTATGGAAAACATATAATCAAACATCCTACCTGGATTTTGGATTGATTGTTGCTGAAGAATGATTGTGTTTCTGTCACTGATGATATCCACGAACTCCGTTGGGCCAATGATCCATGATCTTATTATGATATGTTATCATTCACCAATAAATCCATCATCTAGTGGTATCTAGGTCTCTATGTTTTAGTGGAAAACCCTATTAAAAGACCTATAATTGTGTACTTATAAGAGAAATAATATACTATATAAAAATAAACAAAACAAACAAATAAATTTATTAATTTTATTTATTTATGCCTCTAATGAATTTTTCACAAATGGCCCATGACAACAAAGTTTATATCACACCTAGGGTAAGAAACATATTATAAAATCAATGGTTCCCTAATATTTATGATCTAAGACCCCATTCATAAGTTATTACACATTTTTCATAAAAACTATGTATGCATTATATTTAATATATTTAATATATTTCAAACATTTATTTCAGGCACACTGATCCTCAGAATCGCATGCCATCTCAACTCCTGGTCTAAAAAATAATCCATATAATATTAAAAAATTATACCTAGAAAAAATTATTCATTACAATATAACTCTCCTTGTATAGTATTGGACCATAGTTTTTCCTAGATTAGAAGAAAAAAACAAATCAATGTTATGAAAATAGGGCATATGATCTTGCATCAAAATAGCATCATTGATGAGAAGAAAAATGAAGAATCAAGACTAAGGATTGTATAGATTACCTAGAGAAATCCAAATAGACCAATGGAATTTGAATTGAAATTTATAAGGAATAAATATCAAGAATCCTAGCTTGAGGGAGCCTGAGAGCATCTTACAGGAGAAGTTAGAGCTTCATATCTGATATAATGAGGAAAATAAGGGTGTGTGTGTGTTTGGGGGGGGGAGTTAAATATATTTAAGGTAATTTTGGTCATCTTACCCAAAAATAATTGGGTATCATGTTCAAAATTATAAAAAATTTACATATGGAGTGAAATTATTCACTTATAAATTCTATTCTTAATTTAAAAAACCTATGTTCAACATTCTAAAAAATTAAGCAATATTTTTCTAATAAAAATTAATTTTAGTCTTTATATTTTAATTAAGTTTTCCTAGATTAAAGTAGGTTTTTGATTTATTTTAAATTCACATAATTTTTATTAGGTTAATAATAAACTAATTAATTTCATTAAAATTCAAAAACATTGATATTTTTTGCACAAACATAATTTTTATGCTTAAAATTATACTTTTTCTAAAAATGAGTTTTTACAAATTCCATGCACAAAATGTTAAAATTAACAATTATTACAAATATTTTTTTTAATAAAATGGATTTAATATTTTTAATAATTGGTATAAATTATTTAATAATCACCATTTTATTTTTAGGCATTAAAAGTAAATTACTTTGGTAAAAACTAATTACCATGGGAAAAACAAAAAATGATAAAAGTGAAAAATATAAGTGTTAAATAATTAAATACATGTTTAAAAGATGTGGGAAAATTAATGGTTGAGGTATTATCAACCATAAGTCATTCCCAACTCCATTATTTTCTTTTTTTTCACATTACATCTGAAAAATGTGCACTCTTTATATTAAAAATTTATATTTACAAAAATTTCATTCCCTTAATTTATAAAAGGTGGTCACCTCCACCCCATTTCTCCACTATTTATAAATAATTAGATAAAAAATAACTTATTATATAACCCAATATATCTCCATGTCCAAGAATCATTGGTCTTTTCAAAATACTAGGCTAATAATCCTTGAGGTATTACCCAAAAGAGAATATCCAAAGGGAGTGGTAATGTTCTGAACCAGGCTCTATTAATTATTTTATTATTCTACCCCCTAAAACATATTATATCCATGAATGTATAATAAAATAATTATTATTAATAAGATTAAATTTTATTATACTAATCTAATATCCACTTTCAATCTTCCTCCAAAACCATTCAAAAAATAAAGACGTCGTCATGCGTACATGTGAAATCCCACCTCTATAAACGACCTACTTAATTTTTCATCATCATATTACATGTATGGTTATAAAATTATATTTAAAGGATTAATATGATATTTATAAAATTATTAATACTTTTTTATTATAAAAAATTCCATATATTCCCCTTTATCTATGTAAATGAATGCATCACTTGTGCGTACATGTAGACTACTGTTCCACAAAAGTGACATATTTTATTTTTTATCTAGTATCTTATTTTTTCCAAATCCATTAAAATATTATTCAAAACCTTAAAAAATATAAATAATATCTTTATTATTATTTAATAATTATATTATTCTAAAATAATCACTTTCTTAACCATACCCACCCATATATTATAGCTTGTTCATGTTTGATTCATTTTAACCACCTACTTGAACAATGACATAAATTTTTATCATGGATTACCATGAAAACTTAAATATTTTTTTTATTAATAATTAATTATAAATTAATTTTTTGGTTTTTAGTTCTTTAAATTTTATACTTACATTTAACTTATTATTATTATTTTACTATATTTTTGTTCATTAAAAATTACTAAAGCAGGCTCGTCACCAACATAATTATCACAAATAATAACAAAAATACTTATTAAATTAAATTATAACATTATAAATAATTATAAAAAATATATTATAGTATCTATAATGATCTTATAATGATAAAATTTGAATTTATAAATAATAACCTACACCGCCACTATGAAACTAGTACTAAACAAAACAATCGAAACTAATAATATGAAATGATGAAAATAAAAAAAATATAACTAATATATTTGTAATAAATAATTATAAAATAATTTTATAAAAAGGTTATATATATGAATAAGGTTATTAAATAGGTGACTAATATATTTATTTTTATTATACAGGAGTTTAGATCACGTTTGGATAAGTGGGAATAAAAGGTAACAAGTTTTTCATCTCAATTTTATTTCATTAAGATATGATATGTATTCACTACATATTTATTTTTTGTGGTGAATATACTTTATATTAATTTTTTATTAAATATAATGTATTTTTAAATCTATATCATGTTCTACCTTTAAAGGGTTATGAATCCAATACACAATGATGATATAAGGGCGTTTCATCTCAATTTCCTTTATTTAATACATGTTTTGTTTATGAACCTAATTTAATTTAAATAGTGTGTATAATACCTATTGGATATATATAATATCTTGAATTATATTTTATTTGTGTTATTTAAATTTAAATCTCTCTCTTTAAAGGGGTTTTTATTAAAATATTTCTTAATCCATAAAGAATATTCATAACTTAAAACATATTTCTGTGAATTATGATATTTATTATATAACTTCTTTATTTCATGCTTGGGTTCTTACACCATAAAATTGTATTATATTGTATTTTATCTTCCTATCTAGGTAATAATTTGTTTTTAATTTATAGATTCTTCCATGATGAATTCTTTTTTCATAAAATTATAACATTGTTAAGAATAATTCCCATCCTTCCCAAGTAAGATTGTTGTCTTATATATACATGTTTTATATTCCCTCTAATGTTATAATTTATATTTAGAAATAAAATTATTTTATATCTATTATAATATTTACATTTCCCTTCTTCTATTTTTATAAGGAAGTTTTATTACTATTTTTATGATGTGGGATTCAAATAAATGTATTTTAATATATAAAAAATGTTTTATTTTAATGTTCCTTTATTTTATCTTCCACTCCAAATTTACTTGAGATAATTTTTATATATTTTTAAATGATACACTATTGAATTATTTTTAAAAGTAAATTATTTATAATGTATTCACATCGCTTTTTTAAAAACGACTTTTCAAATTGGTTGTGACTTTATCTTTTATGCTCATGATAAAAGTGTTTTCTAAAAACTCTTTTATGATTTCTCTTCTATTTTTATCTTGATTTATAAAGGATTTATTTCCATGGAAAATATTTTTCATGAATCAAATTTTAAATTTTATTATAAAATACTCTTTTGAGGTGATTGAATTTTGGGTATGAACCATTTATATTCTTGAAGAAAATTTTGGTGATACCATTTTTAAATGTTACAAAACCCATTTTTATTTATACAAGTTATTTATGATGTGATGAATGATTATTTTAAATTATCACACATATATATACATGATTGAAGAGTGTGGTCCTATATCACACTCCAATGCATCAGTTTTGTTTTTATATCTCATGATATAACAAGGTTGTCTGTGGACATGATCATGTTATTATTTTTTCACATAAGGGTGCATGAACATGATTTCATATAGCTTTGTTCACATGATGGTGCATGTACATAATAAAAAGTATATTTTTTCACATAATGGTGCACAGACATGATCACATATATCATTGTTCACATGATTGTTCATGAACATGATTTCCTTTTTCTTTGTTCGTAGTATTTTTCATGGTGAGTTTTGAATTTATCTAAGTATTGATGAGAGGACATTGATGGGACCATAAGGGGTGATCCTTAGCTAGGGTTTCCCAATCTCCACCTTCCTCCCTTCTACCTTGGGTTGGCTCGACACTCCTCGGTGTTTGATCGGTGTGCTCGCAGCAGAATCCTCCTTCTGCGGTGGTGTCGTGTGACCCTGTGGGCTCGGCTGCCTTAGAATTTCTCTCTATTGCTAGTATGCTCCTCACCTCAATCCACCTACACTGGATAAAGATTCCCAAGGCGGTGCGGTGATGGGTTAGTAGTTGAGAACCAGTCTCTATGTCTGAGGGTTGCTGTTGCGGCTCCTATGAGTGCATTGGGTGGTTTATCACGGTCGTCGGGTGAGTTTTGGTGAGGGAGATAGGATTTGGGAGTAGGATTTCATTGGGTTCTGGCATTCCATGGATCAGGTGGTTGTTGTTGAGGTGATGGTTTCTTGATATTGGAATCTTTCCTTCACATTTTGGTTTAGGATGTGGATATTATATTCGTGTGTTGGTTTTGGGTGACTCGGCTTCGAGTGTTTGTTGATTCGGTGTTTGTTTTGGTGCTTCTGCATCTTTGTTATGGATTTTATTCTCTTCATGCTATTTTTTGGTGAAAGAGAAGTTGATCTGAGGATGGCCTATAATGGTGGAGTCTATGAAGGCGTTCTGGTGTTGAGTTTTTGATTTTGTGATTGTTGGTGTGCAAACTTTGCATTTTGGATTTCTTCTGTCTGTGACTCGATAGGGCTCCGATGTTGCAGTGGTGGTGTGGGTCATACCAGTAGCCACATTGATGAATTTTCCTAATTTGGAGTGGTCTTCTCATGATTTCCATTTGGATGACTATGATACTGGCTTTGGATGACTCTGTGTATTTCTATTTGGAATAAATTTTTGGTTATGCAGTTTGATATGTTCTATGGCGGTTCCTGAATCTATTGTTTATTTTTGGATGTGTGTAAACTACCACACTACTTGGGTCTAATTTAGATGAGGTCTAGAACCTGAATCTTTCACCTTTGCATGCCATTCGAATTTGGATTTTTGAGAGGGTATGGCTCTACCATTGGTACCATGCCCGTGCATCCCTGCACGGGACAACTAGCCGAGCAGTCATGCGACGGTGAATGCTTGTTATCATGATGTAATCATTAGGGAGGGGTAGATCCTGTAGTCTTGATTTGGTTTATCCTATTTCATATATTTATTTGGTTTTAATGTTTGGACTTTGAGGTTTCTCACTTTTTCCTCAAAAGTTTTTTGATAATAAAAAAGTTAACCATGAGTCATAGTATTTTTCATGGACTAGATTTATATTAACTTTGTTCACAATATTATGATTTATGATGCCTATGCTTATGACATATTTTTATGTCATAAGACTATTATTATGCTCTATATATCATGTTTATTATCTCACAATATTATTCCATGGTACATGTTTGTTAAATTTATATTACATTTTTTTCTATCATGACTTACATACAACTCTTATTGTTCCATATTCTTTTTATTTCTCCCAGGATCATGTTTTCTCATATGTGTATGGTCTTACCTTTGATAACATGTTGATAAGTTTTCCATTACTGAGTGTTTTATATCACCCCTTTCTTATGTTTCCATTACTTATGTCATGAATATGGGCATGACCAATAAAGAGTATATAAGGGGTCTAGTGTGGTTTGATTATAGATTAATGTTTACAAGTATCATAAAATCCATTACTAATGAAGATGATGATAAAAGAAACCAAACCTTCTATTATTGGGATTGTGTGATTATTTATGATATACAATGCTTAACTTATGAAAATTATTTAAAATAAAGACATGTTTATCTTGGTTCATCTCACTTTGTATCAAACCCAATGTTTAATGAAAGTATTTTTAGCACAAGATCCTAGAGTGTGGTTCTAGGGTGCCTCAGTTGGAATCAGATCCATGTTTATTTATTTTTGAGACTAGTTTGGTTATTTTTGATAATTTTGATGAAAAATTTAATGAAAACTTAAGGGATATGTATAAGGGTTAAGTCTATTTATAGGATAACATCTTGAAGTTTTGATAAAGTAAAGACTATGTGGATTCCTATCAATTACATCCCCGTATGGATACTAGAAAGTAGATATAATTGTGTAAAAGATGAACCTAGGAGTAATTACCATGAAAAGACAAGTTGAGAGTTAAATTGATCTTCACTCAGTGCATAATGAGTGGGACTAAGATAACACACCTATCTAGACACTCCCGGGGGATATGATTTAGTTAATCAATATTCTCTTTATGAACTATTATGAAGGATTTAAATGGAATTTAATGATGTCATATATACCTAGTAATATTAGGGAACCTAATAGAAAAATGATCATGGGTATCATAGGTTAAATAGAGAGAGTTATAGGATAAACTAATCATGAAATAATTGAACCAAAAGTGTCATAGTTTGAAATGGAGGTGTCATTAAAGAAGACATATTAGGATTAAGCTTTAATATTCATATAATCATTTACTATGATTTTATTAGATATTATCATAATCATTTTTGGTTTTAATATTTGATTGAAAATAGGATCTTGAAAATGAATCTGTGGAAGTTATGTCTGTAGAAACTCCTAAGAATTATCTAAAGAGGTATATTTGGAATAAATGGTTGAGAATCTTAATATATGACTATTATGAGGGAAAAGATATGTTACCTAGTCTTCCCTAGGATAAAATTTTTTATCTATTTTTAAGTTATATCTTGAGTCATGTTTATATTTTATACCCCCTTATATATTCTTATTAGTATGATATAATTAAAATTTTGAGGATTAAATTATTTAAGTTAGAGAATGTAATTCCCTAAGTGTTTGTAATATTTGTTTTCTAAATTAATATTATGTTCGATAGATTTTTTCAAACAAAAAATAAAACTATAAAAAAGTGATACTTTAAAATAAAATTATTAAATTAAACCATTATAATATAGCCATTAAATTAGTTGGAAAAAAATTAACCATATTATGAAATCTATGAAGAAAAGGGAATGAAATGACACATGGTAGTGGAAATCTCCCTTATGAAGCTCAATTTCCCAAGCTTGGTAAGGAAGTAGCTTCACTATGGTTTTAACTATACTAATCCCAAGTGTAATTAAAAAAAATATAGTATGAGTGAAATCACATGTGATAGAATTTCAAGCTCATGGAAATTTCCATAAGATCTATGCTAGTGGAATCACCACCCATGACTACCACTAGAGACTACCTACTGCTTAGATTTTATGTGAAGATCTTGAAAGTTTATATAAATATAAATTAGGTTGATATGAAAATTTAATTATTAAATTAATTAATTATTTATCAAATTTATTTTTATATATATTTTTTATTTTTACTTTTAAGGAATAATAATGTTTATTTACTAATGCATTGATAAAATTAACAAAATTATTTTATTCTTAAAAATACAATTTTTCTAAAATTGGGTGTTATGTATTTATTTAAGGAAACTATGACAACCCTGCTTTTATTACAAACTTAAACATGATTTATTAAATAAAACTTCACTTGATACAACAAAGAAGATCGAGAGGTTTAGTGTCTTTGGGGCTTAGGAGCATTACATAAAAACTTGAAACATGAAATAAAACATGTTTATTGAAAACTTCCTTTACATGACCACTATATTCCCTCGTACTTAGAATTTCATGGGATAACCTGAGGATATGAATAAGAAGAGGGTGAGCTATAAAACCCAGTAAGGGAATACACATGGAATAACATGAGGAGTAAAATACATGTTAGACATTAGGCATATCAATAGATCACAAGAGAAACATGAACATAAAGGCATGATAAAGCATGATAATCATAACATGGAAATGTCGCAACAACACTTTACATGGAATTAGCATGAGTCAAGGCTCATTGCACATGGAGCATGAGTAAACCCTCATCACACAAGAAGCAAGAGTAAACCCTCGTTGAACTTGAATTAGCATGATTCAACACTCATTGCACTTGATGTATCATGATACTATACTTTACCCAATGCATTGGAGCGCTATAAGTGCGCACCCTTCTTAAACATTTCATTTCATGCATAAGTGTGCCACATGGATCATAAAACATTGATTCATAAAACATAATAATTTATTCCACGATAAAGGAATATGGAATTAATAAATGAAACTTTATAATCAATAATTAAATGTGCATAAAGGTGAATACCCTTGATGGAGAAATGGGCATGATATTCACTACACAATGGCATTGGCTTAGAAAATTGGTGCAATTTCGGCAGCATAACGGCGTGACATAAGAATTCATAAAAATGGTTTATGAGAGAGAAAGGGGTGTCTCATCATATTTAAATGAAATGGACAGTAAGGGGGTCATATAGATACATGTCCAAACAATTTTAATGGAATTTAGATTCATGATACAAAAGTATTGCTTGAATGTAAAAGAGGAGAGAGAAGTTCCTTTTGGAATTTCGGCATAGTAACGGGTGTTCATGGGAGGAATTTAATGAGAGATAAAGGGGTCTCCCATCATTCAAACATAAAGAGGGAAGTATGGGAGATGTGAGAAACCATACCCCAACATTCATAATTGAAATTAAAAGGGCAAAACAACTTAAAGAAAATTGGACAAAAATGAGAAAGGAAGAAAAAAACCCTTACTTGGAAGTGTGCTTCCAAAGGCTTGAGAGAGGCTTGAGAGTGGATTCTTGGGAGCTTGGGGAACCTTGGGAGGATTATATAGAGAGTAGGGAAGAGGTTGGACGAACTCCAAAGGCTTTGAGTGAGGAGGAAGTGGGAGCTTGGGTGGGTTTATATAGGGAAGGTGAGGGAATTCTTTATTATTTAGGTTTGGGTCCCCTTACATTAAAGTAATCCAAACCACAAACCATCCCATGGGTTTTTCCCATGGTTTTTGGAAAAGGGAATAGGAAAAAAATATTTTATAATTCCAAAGTCCGAACTTCTTAAAATAATAGGGTTGCTTATGTGGAGGTGAGTCACACTCTCATGGAAATTAATTTAAAAAGACAAGGTGTTTAATAAGTCTTGAGGGGTCCATTAATTATTTTAAAAGTAAGTCAAACAAACCCAAAATCACATTATTTTAATGTTAAAACATATATTGGCCGAACATAAAGATTATGTTATTTTATTACATCACTATCGGGTCATTATGATGTCATAAAACACATTATATATTTAAACGGTATTTAATTTTTACCAAAAATTTGACTGTCTCAGAAAATTATGAAAAATTCACCATTGGATAATTTCGATGTCCTAATTCCAGAAATAACATTTATTTTATCTAAATAATTTTCTAAATATGTTAATTTTCACTTTTAAAATAAAAACCGACATTTATCGAAAATTCAAGGGTTTTGACAGAAATGGCTTTCAAATATTAATAAAAATTACAATTGCATTCATAAAATTATAAGATCATTTATATTTAATAAAAATTAATTTAATAATAAAAATAAAATTTTAATAAAATATTATTTAATTCAAAAATCCATTAATTTAATAAAATAGATTTCTTAATTAAATAATAATTAAAAACACTATTTGTACTTTAAAAACTATTTACAATGTATCAAAAATGACATGAGGTATATTCATTATTATATACAAAAATAATATACATGAACATAGTACTAGAGATTTGTTACATAACCCCTTAAGACAGCCGCATAAGACCTAAGGGTAAGGTGTGCGACAGTGACAGACTCTTGGGGTGGCTCAGACAACATTGCTCGAGTGGTAATCTCTATCAACTTCCACTTTTCCCATAGACGGTCCCGTTCGATCTTGACATGATGAAGCTCAGCTTGGGCTTGGTCAAGAGAAAAGCCCAAGGACGCCACCTCTTTTCCGAGCTCCGATAAATGGGCTTCGTACGGAGCAATTCTACTAGATGAGGCCATCGCTTCTTTTGTCTGAGTAAATTGGATTTGTTAAAGCCCTATATTTATACTAATCATGTGATCACTGTTCAATGGCTATATTAGCAACGGTCAAAATTCTTAACATAAAACCAAAGAAGTTGAAATTTTATATAAACATTTTACATAAAGAGACATTTAATTAGATCAAGAGGGATTTTCCATTAATGAAACTTTGGGTCGTTACAATATTCCCCCATTAAGAAATTTCACCCTTGAAATTTCCTTTTTCCCGCACTAAAACAGATGTGGGTAACTCAGCTTCATCATTTCCTCCGATTACCAAGTCGCTTCTTCAAACTTGTCGTTTCTCCACAACACCTTGATGAGGGGCATTATCTTATTTAGTAGGAATTTTTCTCTACGATCTAAGATCTTCACTGGTTGCTCCTCATAAGAAAGATCATCTTCCAATTGTACCACCTCAGAAGAGAGTACATGTGAAGGGTCTAGTATGTACTTCCTTAAGAGGGATACATGAAAGACATCATGTACTTTGGCCATGGTAGGTGAAAGTGCTAGTCTATAGGCCACAGCCCCGACACGATCAAGAATCTCGAAGGGGCCGATGTACCTTGGACTTAACTTCCCTTTCTTTCCAAACCTCGTGACCTTCTTCCATGGAGATATGCATAGAAAAACCATGTCTCCAACTTTAAACTCAAGGTCTCATCGACGGTTATCTTCATAACTCTTCTATCGACTCTGGGATGCCTTGATATGTTGCTGAATGGTTTTCAACTTCTCCACCATTTCCTCGACCATTTCTGGTCCAAGAAGCTTACGTTCACCGAACTCATCCCAACACGCCGATGTTCTTCACCTTTTCCCATACAGGGCTTCATATGGTTCCATTTGGATGCTCTAGTGGAAACTATTGTTATAAGAGAACTCAACCAGAGGAAGATGTTGATCCCATCCTCCTTTAAAGTCCATTGAGCATGCTCTCAAAATGTACTCAAGCCTTTGGATAGTCTACTCAGATTGGCCATTAGTTTGAGGATGATAGGCCGTACTGAAGTTCAGTTCAGTATTCAGAGCATGTTAAAGACTCTTCCAAAACATAGAGGTGAATCTTGGATCTCAGTCAGACACAATAGATAGTGGTACTCCATACAACCTTACCACTTACCTGATATATATCCGTGCCAGTTGATCCAATGAGAAATCCTCCCGAATAACAATGAAGTGTGCAGTATTTGTAAGACGATCCACAATAACCTAGATTTCATTGTTGCCTTTGGATGTCCTTGGAAGTCCGGTGACAAAGTCCATGGTGATGTTCTCCCATTTCCATTCTGGTATGGGCAATGGTTGCATCATCCCCTTATACTTCTACCTCTCTGCCTTCACTTTCTGACACACCAGGCACTTTGATGTATATTCAGCAATCTCCTTCTTCATATTATCCCACCAAAAGTTTTCTCAGAGATCTCGATACATCTTTGTGCTCCCTGGGTGAATAGAGAAATTTGAACTATGTGCATCATCCAAAAGTTCCTTCTTCAGCTCCGGACTTGATGGAACACATAGTCTTTTCCCAAACCGCATAATTCCTTCTTCATTAACATTAAACACCAAGGATTTACCTTTTTTGATAGCTTCCACTTTTTCATGAATTCCCACCTCATCCTTTTGAGAATCCTTTAACCTTTCCAAAAGAGATGGTTGAGCAATAATTTGTGAAAGGATTGATGATGTTCCCTTCTTTATGATTCCCATGTACATATTCATCAAGTCTAAGAAGATTGGATCATTCTCAATTCTCATCACTGATAGAATTGCTGGGTCCTTTCTACATAGGAAATCTTCCACCTTGTGCGCTTTCCCAGGGTGGTAATGTATTGAATAGTCATAATCCTTGATGAGATATATCCATATTCTCTGGCGTATATTAATCTATTTCTTTGTGAATATATATTTAAGACTCTTGTGGTCAGTATATATCTCACATTTCTCTCTATAGAGGTAATGCTGCCAGATTTTCAAGGTAAAGATCATAGCCGCCAACTCTAGATCATGTGTTGGATAGTTTTGCTCATGGATTTTCAACTGCCTTGAGGCATAGGATATCACTTTATCATTCTGCATCAGCACACAGCCTAAGACCTTCTTTTAAGCATCACTGAATACCACAAAAAGTTCCCCACTTGTGGGTAAAGTGAGCACGAGCGCATTGATAAGCCTCCTTTTCAACTCCTTGAAGCTTTCTTCGCATTCATCACTCCAAGAAAACTTTACTCCCTTCTGAGTTATCTTGGTAAGAGGGTTGGACAATCATGAGAAATTCCTCATAAATTGTCGATAATATCTAGCTAACCCCAAGAAGCTACAGATATCCGTTACCGATGTTGGCCTCAACCATCCCTCAATTGCATCTATTTTGGAGGGGTCCACAGATATCCCATTGCTTGTGATGATATGGCCCAAGAATGAGACCTCCTTAAACCAGAACTCACACTTTCTATACTTTTCATAGAGCTTCTCCTTGCGCAAAGTCTCTAGTATAGTTCTTAAATGCTCCTCATGATCCTCCTTGGTTTTGGAATATATTAGAATATCATCTATAAAGACTACCAAAAATTTGTCGAGGAAATATCTAAAGACTCTATTCATTAAGTCCATGAATATTTCTGGAGTATTAGTGAGTCCGAAAGGCATTATTATGAATTCATAGTGCCCATATCTTGTGCGAAAAGCAGTCTTGGGGATATCTTCCTTCTTCACCCTTACTTGATAATATCCCGACCGCAAGTCCACCTTGGAGAAGTATTGTGCTCCACACAGCTGATCAAACAAGTCATCAATTTGTGGTAGAGGATACTTGTTCTTTATCATGATTTTGTTAAGTTCACGATAATCGATGCAAAGACGCATTGACCCATCCTTCTTCTTGACGAAGAGGACTGGTGCACCCCATAGTGAAGCACTTGGGCGTATAAACCCTTTATCCAGATTATCCTGTAGTTGTTTCTTCAGCTCTTCAAGCTCAACGAAAACCATTCTATATGGAGTCTTGTATATTGGTAGCGCCCCAAGTATAAGTTCAATTGAGAACTCAAAATCTCTTCTAGGAGGAAGACCAGGCAGTTCCTTGGGAAACACTTCAGTGAATTCCCTCATAATAGGAATTTCTTCAAGGATGGTTTCTTCCTTGGACTCAATCATTTGAGCCAGATACGCGTGCTCATAAGGCAATAATATCCATGATTGAGATGATGGAGCTAAAGGAGATTCATCTTCCTCCTTACACTTGTAAAGAATCGGGGGTCGATTCTCCATATGGAGTGTGATTTCCCTCTCCCGACAATTTATGTTGACTCTATATAAGGAAAGCCAATCCATGCCAATAATTGCATCAAATTCCATTAGAGGGAGTATGAAAAGGTTCTCCAAGAAATTAAATCCACATATTATAATAGGGGAGGACTTATATTCATGGGATGCAATGATTGCCCCATTTTCCGTACTCTCTGACATCTTCACTTCCATGATTTGTGGTGGTGCTGGGATTTTTCTACTAAACTTTCGAGATATAAAAGAATGCGTAGAACCTGAATCAAAAAGTACATTCGATATTCTTGAATGAATAACTAGAGTACCTTTCACCACTTCATTTTTGGGGTTCACTTCGGCAGAAGTGATGGAAAAAGCTCTTCCTTGCTGCCTTGGAGGTTTTTGGTTGCCTCCGAAAACCCTTAGATTAGGGAACTGATTTGCAAAATGCCCCAGTTCTTTGAATTTATAGCATTGAACAACGCGTTGAGGTTCTAACAGAGCGTTCCTCTCCTCTGTCGCAGTTGTGGGTCTTTCTTGCTGACAGTTAACATCTAGGTTCCCTTCTCTTCCACACTTGAAGCATTTCCTTGTCCCTTTAAGGCAATTTCTAGGGTGCTTCTTTCCGCACTTTTGGCAAGAGGGGTGCTGGATCTTCTTATCACCATTGGATTTATCCATCAGACCACCAGCATTGAATTCCACCTTATGCTTCTTCTCCCCTTGATACCCCTGTGATTCCCCGATCTACATTTCGACCTTGAGGGCACATCGGACAATTTCGTCATAGCTGTCGAAGTCACGAATTGCTAATGCTTTCCGCAGGCTAGGCTTCATCCTACCAAAGAAGCGGTCAACTTTGCATTCGGGGGTAACGAAAAAGCTGGAAGCGTATCGTGAAAGCCTTGTGAATTTTTCCTCGTACGATCTAACAGATTCTTTGTCTTTTTTCTTGAGGGAAAGGAAGTCCCTTTACATCTTAAGCCGGAGGGTGCGTAGAAAATATTTATCAAAAAACATCTTTTGGAAATCCTTCCATTCCAATGCCTCGATCTCCTCCTCAGGCTTTGTATTTTTGATCAACATCCACCATTGATCAGCTTCACCCTCCATACGATAAGCCTCAAGGAGAACCTTCTCTTTTTCAGAACATTGAAGTATGGAGAAGATCTTTTCAATGGAGTTGATCCATTGTTCATCGATCGTGGGATCATATAATCCACTAAAAGTAGGAGGCCTTTGTCTCATGAAGCTCTTGATAGCAACTTGTTCTTTCTTAGGGGGGGGTTGAACGTTCCTCTTGACCCGTGTTTCTATTCAAAACTTGAGTTAGCTGAGAGAGAAGCGTGACAAAGTTCGCGATTCCCGCTCCCATTGGATTGGGCATCTCATTAGTACAGTCATCACACTGATCTTCACATCGGTTGTTAGACCGAGTCCTCCTATTACCAGCCATTGGCTGGAATAAAAGGAAATTTAGGGGTAACACATAAAGGGTAATCCAAATACAAAAGTTGATGACTTATAAATAAACTTTTATTTCCTTAACTCATGAGTCTATAGGCTTCAATCTAGGTTTTTCTTGATCTACTTTCTAACATATATTCTTAGGGGAATTTTTTTTAATTCCCTTAATAAGGGTTCATAATAAGCTTGTAAATTTACCAAAAAATATCACCCGAGAGTTTCATAACCAAGAGTGCAACAATTCCCGTTGTCATGTACCAGTTCCCATTCGAGTCTAGCTCAAAGCGGTGTTTTTGGGTTTTACCCCTAGGATACATCTGTGCTAGAGCCGCCTCTACCTGCTCATATCCAGACAGGAATGTATTTGTTTCATAAACCACTTACTCAGTAATTACCAAAACTTAGGGATGTTTTTATTATACTTAGTCTTGTCTCTAAGGATTTACTAAGGTTTTCTAATCCTAATACCAAAAATAACTAAACCTCTCTCTGATACCAACTATGACAACCCTGCTTTTATTACAAAATTAAACATGATTTATTACATAAAAATTCACTTGATACAACAAAGAAGATCGAGAGGTTTAGTGTCTTTGGGGATTAGGATCATTAAATAAAAACTTGAAACATGAAATACAACATCTTTATTGAAAACTTCCTTTACATGACCACTACATTCCCTCGTACTTAGCATTGCATGGGATAACCTGAGGACATGCATAAGAAAAGGGTGAGATATAAATCCCAGTAAGGGAATACACATGGAGTAACATGAGGAGTACAATACATGTTAGAAATTAGGAATATAAATAGAGCACAAGATAAACATGAACATAAAGGCATGATAAAGCATGATAACCATAACATAGAAATGTGTCAACAACACTTAACATGGAATTAACATGAGCCAAGGCTCATTGCACATGGAGCATGAGTAAACCCTCATTGCACATGAAGCACGAGTAAACCCTCGTTGCACTTGAATTAGCATGAGTAAAAAATAATTTCACTTGACGTATCATGATACTATACTTTACTCAATGTATTGGAGCGCTATAAGGGCGCACCCTTCTTAAACATTTCATTTCATGCATAAGTGTGCCACATGGATCATAAAACATTGATTCATAAAACATAATAATTTATTCCACGATAAAGGAATGTGGAATTTATAAATGAAAATTTATAATCAATTAGTAAATGTTCATAAAGGTGAATACCCTTGATGGAGAAATGGGCATGGTATTCACTACACAATGATATTGGCTTAGAAAATCGGTGCAATTTTGGCAGCATAACGGCGTGACATAAGAATTCATAAAAATGGTTGATGAGAGAGAAATGGGTGTCTCATAATATTTACATTAAATGGACAGTAAGGGGGTCATATATATACATGTAAAAACAATTTTAATTAAATTTAGATTCATGATACAAAAGTATTGCTTGAATGTAAAAGAGGAGAGAGAAGTTCCTTTCGGAATTTCAGCATAGTAATGGGTATTCATGGGAGGCATTTAATGAGAGAGAAAGGGGTCTCACATAATTCAAATATAAAGAGGGAAGTATGGGGGAGGTGAAAAACCATACCACAACATTCGTAATTTAAATTAAAAGGGAAAAAAAACTTAATGAAAATTTGACAAAAATGAGAAAGGAAGAAAAAAAACCCTTACTTGGAAGTGTGATTACAAAGGCTTGAGAGAGGCTTGAGAGAGGATTATTGGGAGCTTGGGGCACCTTGGGAGGATTTTAGAGAGAGTAGGGTAGAGGTTGGACGAACTCCAAAGGCTTTTAGTGATGAGGAAGTGGGAGATTGGGTGGGTTTATATAGGGAAGGTGAGGGAATTCTTTATTATTTAGGTTTGGGTCCCCTTACATTAAATTAATCCAAACCACAAACCATCCCATGGGTTTTGCCCATGGTTTTTTGAAAAGGGAAGAGGAAAACAATATTTTATAAGGCCAAAGTCCAAACTTCTTAAAATAATAGGGTTGCTTATGTGGAGGTGATTCACACTCTCATGGAAATTAATTTAAAAAGACAAGGTGTTTAATAAGTCTTGAGGGGTCCATTAATGATTTGAAAAGTAAGTCAAACAAACCCAAAATCACATTATTTTAATGGTAAAACATATATTGGTGGAAAATAAAGCTTATAGTATTTTATTACACAACTATTGGGTCATTATGATGTCATAAAACACATTATATATTTAAACGGTATTTAATTTTTACCCAAAAATTTGACTGTCTTAGAAAATTATGAAAAATTCACCGTTGGATAATTTCGACGTCCAAATTCCAGAAATAACATTTATTTTATCTAAATAATTTCCTAAATATGTTAATTTTCACTTTTAAAATAAAAACTGACATTTATCGAAAATTCATGGGTTTTGACAGAAATGGCTTTCAAATCTTAATTAAAATTACAATTGCATTCATAAAATTATAAGATCATTTATATTTAATAAAAATTAATTTAAAAATAAAAATAATATTTTATTAAAATATTATTTATTTCAAAAATCCATTAATTTAATAAAATATATTTTTGAATTAAATAATAATTAAAAACACTATTTGTACTTTAAAAACTATTTACAATGTATCAAAAATGACAAGGAGGTATATTCATTATTATATACAAAAATAATATACATGAACATAGTACTAGAGATTTGTTACATAACCCCTTAAGACAGCCGCATAAGACCTAAGGGTAAGGTGTGCGATGGTGACAGACTCTTGGGGTGGCTCAGATAACATTGCTCGAGTGGTAATCTCTATCAACTTCCACTTTTCCCGTAGATGGTCCCGTTCGAGATGGAAAAGATTATGCTCAGCTTGGGCTTGGTCAAGAGCGAAGCCCAAGGACGCCACCTCTTTTCTGAGCTCCGAAAAATGGACTTCGTACGGAGCAATTCTACCGGACGAGGCCATCGCTTCTTTTGTCTGAGTAAATTGGATTTGTTAAAGCCCTATATTTATACTAATAATGTGATCATTGTTCAACGGCTATATTAGCAACGGTCAAAATTATTAACATAAAACCAAAGAAGTTGACATTTTATATAAACATTTTACATAAAGAGACATTTAATTAGATCAAGAGGGATTTTCCATTAATGAAACTTTGGGTCGTTATAGAAACTATATATATTATAGATAATAAATATTATTTTTATTAATAATATATTAGCACCAATCTAATTAGTAAGTGATAGAAAAAGAGTAAGAATAATTAATATTTTTTTAAAGTTATTTTCTTATATAAATAGTTTTTATTTTTTTATTTTTATTTAAAATTTAAGTTTTATAATTTAAATTAAACCAAATTAAATTAATTTTTTTATTTAAAATAAAAATATTATCTTAGGATTAATTTTCAGTATTTTTAAAAAATAATTGTTTTTTAGGGGAATAGTGAAAAATATAGTTTTTACTAAAACCGTAGAATTTATGACTATATTAAGAAGTAAGTATAATATAATTTTTTTTTAAAAAAAGTCATGATTAAAAAGTTTTTTATGGAGTGAAATTATTAATTTTAAAATACTATGTTTAATTTATAAAACCCATGTTTAATATTTTTAAAATTAAGTAATATTTTTCCTAATAAAAATTATTTTTAGTTTTTCTCTTTTAATTAATTTTTCTCTAGGTTAAATTATGTTTTATGTTTATTTTAAAGTCACATAAATTTATTTATATTAATATTAAACTAATTAATTTCATTAAACATAAAAAACATTGATAATTGTTTCCTAAACATAATTTTATGCTTAAAAATATACTTTTTCTAAAAATAGTTTTTTATGCATTACAAGCGCTAATGTCATTATTAATTTTTATTACAGATAGAAATTTTATTTTATAAAATGGATTTAATATTTGGAATAATTATCACCAAATTATTTAATAAGGACCATTTTATTTTTAGTCATTAAAATTCAATTACTTAGGTAAAAACTAATTACCATGGTAAAAAAATGGTAAAAGTGAAAAATCTAAGAGTGAAAAACATTAAAAATGTTCAAAACATGTGTTAAAATTAATTTTTATGGGATTAAATTCTTAAAATAATCCCCAAATCCATTATTTTCCATTTTTTATTCTCATTCCTTATGAAACATGTGTTCTCTTTATTTTAAAAAGTTATATTTACAATTTTTTCCCTTCACCTATAAAAGGAGATCACCTCCACCCCATTTATAAAATCATTATAAAGAATGATATTGACCTAAAATATATCCCATTATCTCTTAAAATATCTTATAATTTCTTATAATACTTTTTAATTTCCAAAATACCAAGCAAAGAAGCCTTAAGGTGTTTCCAAAAGGATAACATCCAAAGGGAGAGGTAGTGTTCTCAACCAATCTCTCTTAATTATTTTATTCTTCTACCCCATAAAACCAATTATATCTATAAAATTATGATAAAATAATAATTATTAATATTATTAAATATTATTATACAAATTAAAGATCCATTTTTTACCTTCCTCAAAAACCATTTGAAAAATAAAGATGTTGTCATGCGTTTGAGCAGACTACCACCTCCTTGAATGAACTACTTTATTTTTTTCACCACTGCTATACATGGATAGTTATAAAATTATATTTAGAAAATTAATATGATATTTATATAATTATTAATATTATTTAATTATAATCTATTCCATATCCACCTCTTTATCTATTTTATCGAATGAGTTACCCGTTCGTACGTGCAGACTAGAGCATCCACAAAAGTGACATATTTTTATTTTTCATATAGTCTATTGTTTTTTATCAAAACAAATTAAAATATGATTTTAAACCGTAAAAAATCTAAATAATATCATTATGATGATTTAATAATGATATTATGCTAAAAGAATCACTTTTTTAACCATACTCCCCCTATATTATAACTTATTCTTATTTGGGTCAGTTTAACCACCTACTTGAACAATACCATAACTTTATATCATGGATGACTATGAAAACTTAACTAATAGTGTAATTAGAAATTAATGATAAAATAATGTTCATTTTATGTCTTTTTAAAGGTTATACTAATATTTTAATTATTATTTTTGTACCTCATTTTTGTTCTTTATAAATATAAATTACCAAAAAAACTCATCACCAACTTCATCACCATGAATAATAACAAAAATAATTATAAAATGAAATCAGAACATTATAAATAATTATAAAAAATCTATTCCAGTAGCTATAAGGATCTCAAAATGATAAAATTTGAATCTATAAACAATAATTTACACTACCATTATGAAACTAACACAAAACAAAACTATCAAAACTAATAACATCTGATGATGAAAATAAAATATAACTAACTAATATATTTGTAATAAATGATTATAAATTAGTTTTACAAAAAGTTATATGTATTAAAAAGGTTTTTAAATAGGTGATTAGGATATTTTTTTATATATGAGAGGACCAGTTTGGGATATGCCTAACACTGAGAGGGGGGTGAATCAGTGTTGGGGTCTTTTTAAACCAATTTCTTATTTTTATCTCTATACCACTTGACCTGTTGAGATATTGATTCTCTTATTATTTTTTCCCTGTCACATTAAATAACATGAAAGTAGTAAAAATATGCACATGATATTTTTACAAGGTTTACCACTCAATAAGAGCAGCTACATCCTTGCCGTGTATGGTAATGACAAGTGCACAGATTCTATACTATAATGTAGTAACTGTTATAGTGGTTGACTAGGAAAAGAATCCACTAGTCAGTGTGGCTCCCTACACTTGGATAAGGGAAGGAAATAATCACTTCTTAGTGTTTTTCCCTACACTCGGAGGGGGGAAGGGAAATAATCCTCTTCCAACTTGCAACAAGTAGGATATACACTTACACTCACTGGTTCTTTATATTGCCAATATAGATAGTCTCTTGCAGGCTATAGCTGGTTCTTTATACTACCTTTGAAGATAGTCTTCTCTCTGTTAAAAGAGTTTGGAACACCAAAAGAATCTTCCACCTGTTGAGACCTGTTGGATGCTACAGTGCTATTTTGTTCTTCCAAAACCTTCTTCTCCTTGTTACTTACTTAGCAACATGCAAGTAACCAACCTCTTCTTTCTCTTCAGCAAACCTGTAAGCTGCACACTCTTCTTCTTCTACTTATTCAATGCAAAACTAGATGCACTGAAACCTTCTCTTCTTCACACTTTCTATTTTAGTGCAAAACCAACTACACCGAACTCTTATTCTTCTTACTAGAATCACAAGTTATCTTTGTGATTGTTAAATAAATAAAGTCCATCTCAACTTAGTATCATCACAGTTGACCAGAAGCTGGTAAGAACTTCTATCACAAATCACAACATGCATGCTAATCCCTACTTGTGCTCCACCCTACTTGTTCACCTCCCTGGTTTCACACCACCAACTACTTGCGCGCCACAATTGTGCATGACTCAAAACATGCATGCCACTTCAGGATTAGACACAACACACTAGTTTCACACAAATCCATGCTTTCACACCTCTTACAACTTACGCACCACTTCTTCTTGCGTGCCACTCTTCTTTCACACCACCCTTCTTGCGTGCCTCCCTAATTGTGCACCTTATGAATAAATACCGACTTGCATGAAACTTTAGCTTGCGTGCCACTTTCTTCTACTTGCACGATAATAGCTCAAATTTTCTCTTAAGTGTTGAGCTTAGAAAAATGAGGAGGGTATCCATCTATTTATAGGCATTTTAGTGACCCTGTGTGTGAGGCATGCAACTTAGATTTCACACCGCTCCATAACTTGTGCGCCACTCCATCACTTGGGTGCCGCTCCATCACTTGGGCGCCACTCCATCACTTGTGCACCACTCCATCACTTGCGTGTCGCTCCATCACTTGCACACCACTCCATCAATTGCATGCCACTTCATCACTTGTGTGCCACTTTATTTCCTCTGTCTTATTTTGATGTGATGACATTAAAATATGACTTACGTGCAACATACACTTTCACGCTACTTATACTTGTATGCCACTTTCTACTTGCGCGCCACTCTTTAATTTTCATGCCACTTTATTTACTTTGTCATATTTTGATGTGATGATCTTGAAATATGACTTACGTGAAACATATACTTGCATGCCACTTATAATTGCGCGCCACACTTGCGTGCCACATATACTTGCATGCCACTTAATTATTATAATTTTTGGAATCTGAATTCCAAATTACTTCTTCATCCTCAATTCCTTTTGGAGTGTTAATTCCAAAGAACTCTAATCATATCTCTTCATCCAAAATCAGAGGCCTGAGGATTATTCAAACACCTTCAATGTTGTAGACAATGTATCACCATTGATACATGTATTTTTAACTTTAAGAACAGTGCAATGATCATATGATTTCAAGGCAATGTGTAATGAATGACCATCATAGAATGCCGATCCCTTCCACACACTCTCTTCTTCTTCAACCATCATTATCTACTTCAAATCCTAATTCTTCTTCAATCATATTCATATAGATGATACTTCACCATTATGCTCCAATCATCCTCAAATGGATGATACTTCTCCATTCTTCATTGTTGTAAACAATGTGTCACCTTTGAAAAATGTTCTTTGAACTTAGGATCAGTTAAAAAATCATCTGAATTAAACTAATCGTCTTAGATAATTGCTCAAGTATGACATCCAATGCTATGATTCCATAAAAATTCTCTAGGAAACCTCACTTCAACAGATCTCCATTAACTTTTTAGTCCTTCTTCATTTTAACTAGTATTGAAAACTGTTGACAAAAAATAAAATCTTCATACAAAAAGTGGTCCAAACAATCTCCCCTTTTTATTTTTTTGTCAATACCTTAAAGTCTCCTCAAATGAATGTGTCAATGTCAAAATGAGAATATTCTCTCTCCCCTTTACTTATTTATCTCCCCCTTACTTTTCAAACTTTCATTTCAATTTCTCTCCCCCTTATTGACAAGAAATACAAAGTTCATGTTAGAGAGAGTATCGGTCCTTACTTAAGCAGTGTGACATCAATAATTTCACTATAAGTCTACTTGAGCAAAGCTTGATGTAGAAAACAAGAGAATTTTATTTAGACAAAAAAGCTTTCCATTATCCACTAATCATGATACCTCATGAGATGAAATCTCATACACTTGTCTTCAAGAGTTTTCCACTTTCGTTCCAGGATGAAGATATTGAATGTGATAGGAAATAATCAACCTGAAATTCCTGCACTCACTTCAACAAATGGATCAAAAACATTCAAGTGAAATTGGTAGGATAAGTGGCCTTGGGGAAATTTCATTCTTCTTATGTCACTGATTGACATAGTTACTCCACATTTGTAAAAATATCTTTATTTTGAGTAACCAAGGATGAGAGATTAAGAAATGACATACCTTTTCCAATGACATTATATTCAAGCAATTTCTAGAGTAATTGAATTTGATACCTACTGAAGTTGATACTGATTGAAATAATAACTCTGGAAGCTTCTTCATATGTATCCCCCTCAAGGGAAAACTCCTCATCATATTCATCAATGGTGATCCCTTATCATATTAATATTTGAATATCAATTGAAAAATCTTCAACGGATGACAAATTCTTCAGCTTTTCTATCAAGAGTTGATAACAATCACTACTTCTCAGGTTCTCCTCCTAAGAACTTGATTCTTCATCAATTACCTATATTATTAGAGAGAATACAATACAAAATGATTTAAAGGAATAAGGTGGATCCTATTTACTTCTTCAATGTGATTAGGAAGATTGAGATGATTTTCTGAACCAAGATTCTCCATTTTCTCCACTCCTCACACTTTCACATATAATCTTCAATTCAGACTGTGGTTGTGTGGATCTCAATACTTATTCTATATGTTTGTGTGTGAATATTCTTTCTTCAAGAGATTTATAAGCATTAGAATCTCCTGGAGAAATTTTCATCCTTTTGATAAATTCTTCTTGGGTTAGAATAAGTTTAATGTAATTTTTAATAGTGTGACCAGCCATGTTTCACCTCACACATAGAAATTCCTGAACATGAGAGTTTCCTTTTTTAAACCTCTTATTCAACTTTTCTTCATCATGTGGAATCTTCTTATTAATTTTTGTACTATCCTTATCCTTTGAATCTTCCTCCTTTCTCATTATTTACAAATATTTAGGCTAGATAACCAATATGTACTTAGGAACTGTGGCAACATGATTTTAATTTCCACATGGCTTATTTAGAGTGTTATCCTTCTTGATTGTTCTTTTGGATGCACTACCCATAAAATTCTTGGATTTATAATCCAAGGACTTCTCAATTTTCCTCCTTGTAATCTTCTTGGGAGCATTTATTTTTGCAACATTCTTATGATTACTTACCAAGATAGCTTCTTCATTCTTCTCCAGCTTCTGTAGTCTTATATTCTTATTAGCTTTGAATAAATTCTGAGATAAGCATGCACCATTCTAGTTACCACTCCCATTGCATACATCACATATATTGTCTAGAATTCCAAATTTGTTTGCAGTATATAGATGCTTCTGGATTTGTGGATGTTGCTTCTTCTTTTATATATTCCCCCCATGAGATGGGCTTTATCTGTACTTTTACATTTAAGGAATTATACCAAAAATCCAGTGCATAATGCCCAAATCTTTTTCAGTACCAACATTGACCCACAAATCTTTACTTCTTGATATCTTCTGTATTAGATTGCTAAAACTTATTCTTGATGTGTTGTTCTCCATCTAGGGAACCATCTTCCACATTTATCTTCATATCCACCCTATCCATGGTGGTAGGAATATTATCACCTTTCTTCATCCATACTTGTTTAGAGTTTTTATTCTAACCTGTACTTTTTATAGAAACAATTTTAGAAAATTTAGTACGAGTCAGCATGGATGGTACCTTAAATTTCTTAGATTCTTATGATAGATCAATGAGTGAAGCCATGATATTATTATCACATGTTGGAGGTCTTTTGATAGTAGAATCTTCTAGTGATAATTGAGTACTAATAGAAACTATTTCCTTCTTTTGTGAAGACTCAATGTGTGTCTTCTCAAAATTGGTCAACTGAAATTCCAACTCTATACATCTCATATTGAAGATGAATTTTTGGACTCTAATCATAGTAATCTTATCTTAACAAGCCTTATTAAACCTTTCAACCCCCTCTTCATGCATCTTTACTCTGTTTTCTAACAAAGAGTCAAGTTCCTTGATCTTCTTGAAATTTTATTCCAGATATAAATTTTTGACTTTAGTTCTCCTTTTTAGCTTATATTCAAGTTCATGGACCTTCTCTTCTAGAGTCTTATTGAATCCCTCTTTCTCCTCAAATTATTCGATCCATTTTTAGGAAATTATTTCAAATTACCTATTTGTTGCTTCAAATGCTCCAACTTGTCTGGAAAGCTTTAGACATTCAACAATTTTTTCTTGTAAGCCCTTCTCCAAAACATCATTTTCTTCTTCCAGTTGGGTGACATATTCTTGAATACATTGAAATACTCCACAAACAAGGGATGCACTTTTTTTAGGGATATCATGCAGAATAACTCTTAATCTATCAAATGATAATTCTTGAGAGGTTGTAGTTTTATCATCACCACTTGTGCTAGCATTTTCATCATGAGAATAGTTTTCAAATGTACTAAAACATATCTCCTGATCACTAGAGGTAGAAAGGTTTTCCATATTCTAGGTGAAAACATGATCCACTGTATCATTACTTTACATTTCTTATATGTCCTCATTTTCAACAAGGCATGGAGATATAGATACTTCATCTTCTTTAGATAAGAGGGACATATTATTCAGCTTTCTCTTCTCCTTATTTTTCCTGTTCATCATAGTTTTGGTAGATATAGAATTCTTCTCAGAGATAACCGACTCTTTATCAAAAATGCACTTCATTGTTGACTTAGGAAAGAATCTCAAGTCTTAAAAAGATAATATATCCAATGTAGAGAATAAAAAAGAGGTGAACCTCCCTCTAATACCAATTGAGAGGACCAATTTGGGATATTCCTAACACTGAGAGGGGGGGTGAATCCATGTTGGGGACTTTTTAAACCAATTTCTTCTTTTTATCTCTGTACCTCTTGACCTGTTGAGATTTTGATTCTCTTATTCTCTTTTACCCATCGCATGAAATAATATGGAAGAAGTAAAAATATGCACACAATATTTTTGCAAGGTTCACCACTCAATAAGAGCAGCTACGTTCTTTCCATGTATGGTAATGACCAGTGCATGGATTCTACACTATAATGTAGTCACTGTTACAATGGTTGACTAGGAAAACAATCTTCTAGTCAATGTGGCTCCCTACACCTGGAGGAGGGAAGGAAATAACCGCTTCCCAGTGTTTATCCCTACAATCGGAGGGGGGAAGGGAAACAATCCTCTTCCAACTTACAATGAGTAGGATATACCCTTACACTCACTAGTTCTTTATACTGCCAGTGTAGATAGTCTCTTGTAGCCTCTAGATGGTTCTTTATACTGCCTCTAAAGATAGTATTCTCTCGGTTAAAAGAGTTTGCAACACCAAAAGAATCTTCCACCTGTTGAGACATGTTGGATGCTACAGTGCTACTTTGTTCTTCCACAACCTTATTCTTCTCCTTGTTACTTACTTAACAATATGCAAGTAACCAACCTATTATTTATCTATAGAAAACCTATAGGCTACACACTCTTCTTCTTCTACTTCTTCAATGAAAAACTAGATGCACTGAAACCTACCCTTCTTCACACTTTCACTTTTAGTGCAAAACCAACTACACTGAACTCTTCTTCTTCTTCTTGATAGAAAAACAAGTTCTCTTTGTGATTGTTAAATCAATTAAGTCTATATCAACTTATCATCATCAGAGTTGACTTGAAGCTGGTAATAACTTCTAGAACAACTTACATCTTGTGCGCCAATCCCTACTTTCACGCCACCCAGCTTACGCGCTTCCCTACTTGCGCACCACCAACTACTTGCGCGCCATAATTATGAAAAACTCAAAACTTTCGTGCCACTTCAGGCTTAGACCCAACACACTTGTTGCACACAACTCCCTACTTTTTCACCTCTTACAACTTGTGCATCACTTCTTCTTGCACGCCACTTTGCTCGCGTGCCACTCTGCTTGCGCGCCTCCCTACTTGCGTGCCTTATGAATAAATCCCGACTTGCGTGACACTTCAGCTTGCACGCCACTTTCTACTTCTTGTGTGATCAGATCTCAAATTTTCTCTTAAGTGTTGAGATTATAAAAATGAGGACGGTAGATGTCTATTTATAGTCATTTTTGTGACCCTACATGTGAGGAATGCAACTTAGCTTGCATGCCTCTCCATCACTTGCACGACACTCCATCACTTACGGGCCACTCCATCACTTGCGTGGCGCTCCATCACTTGTGCGCCACTCCATCACTTGTGCACCGCTCCATCACTTGCATGCCCCTCCATCACTTGCGCACCACTTCATCACTTGCACACCACTTTCTTTCCTTTGTCATATTCTGATGTGATGACATTAAAATATGACTTGTGAACAACATACACTTGAGCACCGCTTATACTTGTGCACCACTTCTTACTTGTGCACTTCTCTTGAAATTGCACTCCACTTTATTTCCTTTGTCATATTTTGTTGTGATGATCTTGAAATATGACTTGAACACAACATATACTTGAGTGCCACTTATACTTGTGCGCTACACTTGTGCACCACATATAATTATGCGCCACTTACTTCCTATACTTTTTGGAATATGAATTCCAAAGTACTTATTCATCCTAAATTCCTTTTGTAGTGTTAATTCCAAAGAACTCCAATCATATCTCTTCATCTAAAATTAGAGGATTGAGGCTTCTTCAGACACCTTCAATTTTATAGACAATGTATCACCTTTGATACATGTATTTTAAACTTTAAGAACATTGAAATGATTATATTATTTCAAGGTAATGTGTAATGTATGACCATCGTAGAATTCCAAGCCCTTCCACACTCTCTCTTCTTCTTCAACCATCATTCTCTACTTCAAATCATCATTCATATTCAATCATATTGATATAGATGATACTTCACCATTCTTCTCCAATCATCCTTAAATGGATGATACTTCTATATTTTTCAATCTTTTAAAAAATGTGTCACCTTTGACACAAGTTCTTTGAATTTAGTATCAGTTCAACAATCATCTTAATTAAACTAATCTTCTTGGAGAATTTCTCAAGTATGACATCCAATGCTATGATTCCATAACAATTCTCCAGGAAACCTCACTTCAGCCAATCTCTATTAACTTTTTGGTACTTTTTTATCTCCTTATTCATTTTAAATAGTATTGACAACTGTAGAAAACAAATAAAATCTTCATACAAAAAGTGGTCCCAACAATATTGGAGGTTAGATCACATTCAAATAAGTGGGAATAAAAGGTAAGGGTTTTTGAATATCAATTTTGATTCATTGATATATGATGCATATCCACCACTTGTTTCCTATTTATGGGGTATATATTTTCCATGACTTTATTTTATAAAATATATGGGATTTATAAATCAATATAACATTCCACCTTACATAGGTTTTGAATTCGAGATATAATGATGATGTTCAGATGTTTCGTCTCAATTTACTTTCTTTGAGACACGTTTTTTATGCACCTAATTTAATTTAATTAGAATGTATACTTATATATTGGATATATAATATCATAAATTTTATTTTATTAAATGTATTTTAAGTTCAATTTCAATCCCTATTATTCAAGGATTTTTTATTAAAACATTTGTTAAGCAGTAAATGATATTGATAATTCAAAACTTCTTTCATTGAGTTATGAAATTTCTTCTTGAACATATTTCTTCCATGCCTATATTCTTCCAACATAAACTTATATGACATTTTATTTCCTCTTCATATCTCGGGAAAAATAATTTTTAAATTCATAGCTCCTTCCACAATTAATTTATTTCTCATAAAAGTATAAAATTATTAACAATAATTCCCATCCTTCCCAAGTAATCCTGATATCTTACATATCCATGTTTACTATTCCCACCAATTTGATCCTTTATTTTTGGAAACCTAATTATGTTTTGTCTCTTATGATCTTCAAATTTCCATTTTCCACTTTTTAAAATAATTTTTTATTACCATTTTTATGAAGTGGTATTTCAATAAATGTATTTTAATATATTAATTTTTTTCCTTCCATGTTCCTTTGTTTTATCTTCCACTCTAAATTTCCTTGAGATAGTTTTTATGACTTTTTCAAGGATTCATTATTGAATGTTTATTATAAAATTTAGTGGTTTCAAAAATTTTCACCTCACCATTTTGAAAATAAATTTTCAAAGTGAATGTAACTTCATCTTTTACACCAAATATCATATCATTTTCTAAAAACTCTTTTATGACTTCACTTAAATTTTTATCTTTATCTCTAGAGGCTTTATTTCCATAGAAATTATTTTTTCTTGAACCAAAATCTAAATTTTCTTATAAAATACTCTTTTAGGGTGATTGAATTTTAAGTATCAACCATTCACATTCTTGAGGATAATTCTTTTGATAATTTCTTGAAATGTTACAAACCCCATTTTTATTTTCATGAGTTCTTTATGATGTAATGAATTATTATTTTTAATTTACACACATATGTATATATTATTTATGTATAGGGTCCAATATCACCCTATAATTAATTGGTTGTAACAACACAAGCTAAACATGAAATAAATAATACATTAATCTCATGATTTAAATAATACATTTCACAAATAATCTCACAACCTAAGAACTTAAATGTCCGGATTCCTAGAGATTAGCTACATAAACATCTTATTTTATAAAACTTGATAACATTTGTCTATAATAATTATCCTATAGATCCTTTATATATATCTCACATGATTTAATCTTCTTTATAACCTAAGGAATTGAAACATACAAAAATGGCGCGCTCAGGCTCCCGATAAGGGAAAAACACATCATAACATGAAGAAGAACACAAGGAAGACATAAATATAATAATAAAATATAAAAATTCCTTAGATGATAATCATGAAACATGTTAGAGAAACATAAGATCATAAAAATAATAATTACATAAGCATAAAATATATTACCCGGATAAAAAAATATCTTAATAATCATATAACATGTGATCATGAAATAAAAGTGCATAACAATTTAAAAATAAGGAATAATCATGAAAACATGGAATTTCATGGAAATGAAATGCATACTTAAAATTTGGAACAACTTTATTAATAACTTAAAAACGTGGCACAACCATAAGCATATAAAATATTATGAACAAATATTTCTACATCACATTCACACAAAAACTTGTAAACAATGATTCCCACATCCCATTCACACAAAAAACTTGTGAACAAATCATCCCACATCTCATTCACAAAAAAAAACAATGAACAAGGATTCTTGAATCTAATTCACACAACATTACATTGTCTCATGTGATATGAAACCTTAACCAACTCATTAAAGGGCGATGTAGGATCCCACCCATCATCAACCATACATATGTTTCCACTTAAAATCAATCATACAAACATATTAATTAACTCATGGTAAAAGAATTAGTTTCTTAAAACTTTAAAAAACATAACATAACATGAACTTAAGAAATAATAGGATATAAAATCTTCCTTTTTACAAAAATAAATCATATCATAATAACATATATAGGGTGATCAAAACATTACTTTATAAAAGATAAACCATAAAGTGTAAATAGAAATGAAAATAAAAAAGTTTTCACAAATCCTTTTAAAAAATTAACATATAAAAAAGATTTTTATAAAGGGAAAGATAAGAATTTTTAAAACCTTATTTTAAATATTTCCAAATAAAATATCATTGTTAAGACATAAAGGTTATTAGAGGAAACTGTGAAGTGGACGATGAAACTTTTTATTTTTAAAGGATGGAAAAACCTTTTGAATATTTTGAGATAAACTTATTGAAAACCCAAATCATTTAAAGGATGAAAAACCTATTATTTTAAAATGAATAAAGGGTATAAAAAAGGGTCATTGGATTTAAAAACAATTTGAGTTTCCACTAGGTAAAGGATAACATTGGTGGGAATTAAAAACAAGGATATAGAAGAAAAAGACATTAAAATAAATGAGAATTATTCTTAACAAAAATTAATTTTCACAAAAATTAATTTTCACAAAATAATTGAATCATCATGGTAAAATAATTTGTTATGAAAAATGTTTTCCCCAGAAAATAAGGTGTAATATTGAATTATAATAGTCAAAGAAAAGTTATTATGATACGTGGAAAATATTTGAGTCATGAAAACACATTAAAAACTTTTTAACTTTTGAATTAAAACCCCTTGAGAGGTATAATGTCATGACCCAACCCACCAGGGACCAATTAGCTGATGATGAGCTGAGTGTTACACCCCGTTACCACCTCTAATAGGATAGAGGCTAGCGATATGCACTGAGTATGCATATCACACACATGGGAGGCCTTAGCCTAAGGTAACTACAAACATACAACTCCAAAATCCTATAAAATGATGAAATATAGATACAAATGATACCAATGCATGAATATATCCAAATACCAAAATCACAATACAAAAATCATACTTGAAATAATTAAGGGATAAATACAGTCGCACCAAAATTTGAAAATAATTAAAACCTATTAAAATAAAGGGACTGTAATAAAATGTGATGACTAGTACAAACCATAGTCTGTCTAGCCTAGCTATGGACCATCTTCTGCTGGTCCTCCAAGGACCTTGTTGAATGGTTTTTCATATGAATATGAAAAGACATGTGTGATAAAATCACATGTAGTGGTGAATATAACAATACATAGTAGAAAACTCCCAAAAACAAAAAACATAAAGCATCATGAGAGAAGTCAGCTTGTCCCAACGGAATGTCAATCAAAACATAATAGATATAATAATAACATCCCAATATACTCATGATATAATCTAAGTCTCAGGGTAAGGTCCAAACCATAATGACAAGATATGATTCTTTTTGAGATTATAAGGTAATGCTTTCCTGGGAGAACTCACTCCATGACTCAGATGACACTAATGGAGCTCATTAGAGAGGTCGTTCTCATCGGGTCTCACTAGGATAAAGTATATAATGGAAGTAAGAAGAGATTTATAAACTGATAGGGGATCACACCCATGATCATGGGGGACACCAAAAACCCTAACTGGATTAACCCACTAAGTAGGGGATCAATTCCCATGTACGTTAGTCACACCGATACCTAAAAACCCACCTAGGGAATAAGATATGACAACAGATCCCACCTAAGGCGTCATATGGGATTTCTAAAACTCTATCTAAAACTAACTCTATAGAGGTTATCCCATCCTATTCTTAGGATAATATTCCTCACTCTACTCTCATGGGGGATGAACTAAGGGAACACACACTATAGAAACCTGTTTTACTAAAGAAATAAAGGGCCACAAGCCATACTGGAGAAACTAAACAATATGTATTAGTAGTACATGACATGTATTGCCTACCCTATGTCTACCTAGTGCTCTATCCTATACTCATATACCCCAGACCATTCCCATGTACCAATCCATTTCTAGGTACCTGACCATGTCCGAGTACCGAGACATGCCTGTGAACTCTGGTCATGAATGTATACCTATCCATGTTCATGACTATGTACCATAAGGGTATATTAAAAGTTTCCAAGTAATTTCACATGGCATGTGATACTTTTATTTATGCATAAACCCTAGCTATATAGAAGAGTTTCTACACGACATGTGTTTTTTGGACTATATGTCATGTAGCTCAAGATTTTCCAAAACCTGCAGGTTCTTCACATAGTTTTTCCCTATGACTCCATTCCTACTAATTCTACTACCAATCTCACCAATGAACATAGATATTAGGTTGATCAACCTTAGTCCTTATCCAGTGACTAGAATCCATCCTTTCATTTTATTGCAACAACTCCCCATTCACACTGCTGTGTGGAGATGCCAAATCTCGCAACCAGGGATCTAAAAATATGAACCCGATCTTCTATAATCACTATGCTTCCCAACCACATCATCAATATCTATACCAAAACCATAGTAATGATCATTTTCACCAAAGATTGATTGTTCAATGATATTTTATTGAGTATTTTTTGAACCACCGGCTAAATCAAATACCTATGATGATCACATGAAAAATGGGGAGAGAAATTCATAAAACAAAAATGTGAGGATCAAACCTCAAGCAGTATTCATGTTAGGATCAAACCTGAACCAGTATTCATGTTAGAATTGATTCATTGTCATAGTAATTAATAATGATGTGGAATAACAAGTCACAATAAAATAATATAAATTCCTAATATTCTAGAAAGACAAAAAATCAACTGTAATTTATTAATCAACCTAAAAATCAAAAATGTTGAAAGAATTGATTTTCATTCGATGCAGGATAATAAAAAATATGATAAAATCCACAAAGAAACATCATACCTGAAGTTTGGATCAATCATTGGTGAAGAAAGGTTCCATACCATCTTCATTGGTGAGATCCATAAACTCTATTGATGCTATGATATCCAAATCATGATCTAATGTTGTTCAACCACAAATAATCCTCCTACAACTCCTCTCTCAATCCCTAGGTTTATGTGAAAAACCCTAATAATTTTTCATAACTATGATTATATTTAGGATTATAGGTCATGGAAATATAATAATTAATTAATTAATTTATTAATTTACTAATACTCCCATGACTACACTTTCACAAAATACCCGACACTGGAAAAGGTTATGTTGTGTCTAGGGTAAAACTTTCATTCTGGATTCAATGGTGACCTTAGATTACTAATACAAGAATTATTTTTAGATTTATTCTATTATCTCTGAATAAATACATGAACATGATATAATATGTTTAAAATTTTATTATATCAACACTCTGGCTCACCGGGCCATAGAATCTCACAACGTCTCAGCTCCTGGATCTGAAAATATTTCTTAATATATTCAAATGTCTTACATGAAGAAAACCATGAAGTTAAATCCTCACCACCTTATATATTTCTATCCCAAAAAGTAAAAATACTACTAAAAAAGATGAGGGTACTAGATTGAAATCTGGGTCTCCCACTCCTAAGTGCTCTTTTACAGATTCCTTTGCTACAACTGAACACACACCAAGTGAATTTCTCTCCTACATAAGATCTTCTCTTACTGATTCTCCATCTATACTAGGTACTCTAAAAAGGCAGATCTATCATCAATGTTTAGATCACCCTAGTAAATAACATGTGATCGTTCATACACATACCTACTCAACTGTGACACATGGAAGAAGTCATGTACCCAGTTTAACTATGATAATAAATCCATGTGGTATTCCACTTCACTAACTTTAAACAATAAATGGAAAAGGTTTATGAATCTTGGAGATAAATTACCACCTTGGCCAAATATCCATAATCCATGTTGAACCGAGACCTTTAAAAATACATGGTCTTCCTCCTTGAACGCAAAAGGCATTCATCATCAGTCTATATATTATTTTTGATGTCTATGGGTAGTATTTATCTCCTCCTAGATGATTTAAACCTTCTATTTCATCACTCTCACCAACTTTAATCCCATGAGTACTGAGTTATCTGGATCCATCCAATATAGTGGTTACCTATAGGGTCTCCCACATGAGGTCTTTAATGATGCCATAATAATGGGGGAATTATAGCTTTTTTTGTAAAAAAACATCACCAATGGGGATAATCCCAACTATGTCCAAATTCTAACATGAAATCCTGAAACATTTCTTCTAGAACTTGAATGGTTCACTCTGTTTGGCCATTAGTCTTGGGGTGAAATGTCGTGCTCAAATGAAACTGAGTCCCAAAGGATTCTTTCAATCCTATCGATAATAATCATGTGAATTGAGTATCATGGTCTAAAATGATAATTGAGAGAATTACATGAAGTATGATTATCTCCTACATATATAGTCTTCCCAAGTTCTCTACTAAACTCTACTCTCATATAGCTAAAAAGTGGGATGACTTGGTGAGTTGGTTTATGATCACCCATATGTAATCACTTCCTTTAGAGGATCATGGAATCCCCCTCATGAATTATATAGAAAAACATACCAATTCCAATACAGAACCTCAAGGGGTTGAGATAAAACCACTAGGACCTAGTGCTTTGCCTCTACTTACTTACAAGTGAGGCATTGAGAGACAAACTCCACTATACAATTCTTCATTCATGACCACTAGAACTATTATAAAAGGTCATTGTATTTATTTTTTACTCTTGTATTCACCACTAAGGGGGATTTTTGAAACTTCCTCAAAACCTCCTCACAAAACATCACTGGTACCATCGTTCATCCTATGAAAAGGTTTATATACTCCCTACCTTTAAAAAATCCATCAGGAACATGTATAGTGGATATATGAGTATGTAAGGTATCAAAATCGGTATATCCAAGATGATCCTCACTAACACACTATATGAGTGGTGGGGTGATAACCATTGACCAAAGGTAAGATTCCCTATCTTCATCTATAAGGTATAATTGAAACTAGGAAAACTGATTCAACGCCTTGGCCAAAAAATGCTAATAAGATCTCCTGCTGAGAGAATATTCCATCACATCCCCCTTACTGGGAGTATAGACTATCTTAAATTCATAATCATGGAGAAAATATATCCATCACCTCTATCTCAAGTTAAGATCCATATGTGAGATGATGTACTTGAAACTCTTGGGTTTAGAATAGATGATAAAACACTCACCCATAAGGTAGTGTCACCACATAATTAGGGAAAAGACTACCACATTCAGTTCTATATCATGGGTCATGTAGTTCTACTCATGAGGTATCAAATTATGAGACCCATAAGAAAACAATACATTTCTCTTCATCATAACACATCAAGTATAGTCCCTGAGGCATCACAGAACACTATATACTCAATACCCTTCTCCAGAAATATCAAAATGGGAACTCTCATCAACCTACACCACAACTCCTAAAAATAATACTATAAAATCTCTTTCCAAATGTAAGGCTTACACTTCCGAGTCAAATAATTTAGGAGTGATGATATCCTATAGAAAATGGTCACAAATTTCATATAGTAGCCACCCAAACCAAGGAAGCTCTGTAAATCTATCACGCTCTTGGGTGGCTCCCAAGATAACTTTGACTCAACCTTCTCCGATTCCACTACTACACCCTCTATTATGATGAGATTTCTCAGTAAGTGGACCTATCAAATCCAGAACTGACACTTCAAGAGATTCCCATAATGCTGGTTCTCTCAAAGTATTCTTAAGAACATCCTAAAGTGTCATGAATTCTTCTCCTCAAACACTGAGTACACTAGAATGTTATCAATGAAGACCACCATAAACCAGTCTAAGAAAAGATGAAATATCTGGTTCATGAGTCCCACGAACACTTATAGGGAATTTTTCATGAATAAATTCATCACCAAGTACTAATAATGATCTTATAAATATTATAATTCCATATTTGGTATATGTCTGTCTCATACTTGAAGCCGATAATAACTTGATCTAAGGTCTATATTTGAGAACCATCTCACCACTATCAACTGATCAAAGAGGCTGTTAGTCCTCGAAAGTGGATAATTATTCTTCACAGTCACCTATTCCAGTTAATTGTAATTGACACACTACATCAAGTTCCCATCTTCCTTCTTGGTGAACTATACCAGGGATGCCTAGGCTAACACACTGGTTCTGATAAATCCCTTCCTCTACAAGTCCTCTAACTGCACCTTTATCTCATGAAGCTCTATGAGAGACATTCAATATTCTATTATAGATATTAGGGAAGTCATTTGGTGTAAGTCAATACAATATTATATCTCTCAGTGGGGAGGTAATCCTGATACTTCCTCAAGAAATACATCCTCATACTCACCACTACTGTAGGAAACTGAAATCTCATAGTATCAACTAATCCAAAGGTAATACTAGCCAACTAGAGACTAATATTCCATACTTTCCTATATATTATTCCATCCTACTATTCCTAACTTTCCTTCTCATCCATGAAGGAAAACCTCATTCTGTTGCCCTGGATACACTACATCCTCCACATAAAATAGTCAATCTAGGCATGAACTATAGATAGACAGTCCATACCCAAGATGATTTCATAAGGCCTCATTACTACTACAAAGATATCCCATATGTAGCTCTATCCTCTAAGAGTCATGTCACATTGTCGACAGTAGTGCATGATCCATGAATCCGTTCCAGTCAGAGTATTCAAGCACAAGGGTTGAGCTAAGGTCTCAACTAGAATCTATAAGTCTCAAAATAGGGATATAATAAGAAAATAGTGGCTCATAACTATGTATATTAGTACTATAAAAATTTATAAAAGGCATATATTGTACCTTTAATTATCCATGGATCCTCTGGGTCATAGGTCTGCACCATATGGAGCTGTCCTCACCTCTATACACTAGCTTCTTGAGTCTAGCGGGGACCACTTGGGGTGGGGTGGTAATAGGTCAAACTATCTACCACCTCTAGCTTCTCTTCTTACACCTATAATACATCCTCCAACCTACTCACCTCCCCATTCCTTCCATTGCCTCTACCTAGATGGTCCATCCACCATCTTTGTATGACGGGTCATAAAATCCCACACAAGATGTCCCCAACCATCACAAGTGTAGTACTGCCTCTTCATAGGATTAATAGAAATTTCATGAGATTCCTAAATCACATACCCTATTTACTAATTTTTCCTCCTGAAATATCTCACATATCTAGATCCCTACATACGTCATTGGCTACCTACTGCTAAAGTATCAGCTCCTATGTTCCTACCACTCATATGTAGAAAATTTGGCTATAAAAACATCCCAAAACCATTGCTATAGGGGTAAAAACCATGGATACAATTTATATCTATAGTTATAATGGGTTGTGGATCCTATTGGAAATGATATAGAAAATAACTATAGCCACAATTTTAATGGGTTGTAGCCATGGTTGCCACCGGGGCAACAACACCTATAGCCACTATTTTCAAAACCATTGAAATGAACCTTCTAGTTTTCTACCATGCATATAGAGCTATAGAAATGGTTAAACCCATGGATATAAGATCTATTACATGGTGGAAAATCATGGCTACATCCCCTGTAAACCATGGCTATGGGGGTAAAATAAATTGCCTCTAGTGGGATACGATCTCCATACCTCCGCTATAGGTACCATCCACATTACCATTACACTACAACTAACTTATGACATATTAATATATATTTTATTTTATATACATTTAAAAAATGTGTTAATAGGAAAAAAACCATGGCAATAGGTCTTCCCACCACATTTACGCATAGATTTTTTTCCCACGCTTACGTGGGAATCCTATAGCCACAGTTTACACAAAACGTGGCTATAGGTACAAGATCTAGACATAGTTTCCAATACCCATGGATATAAAATTTGAAAAAACTATCTATATACATAATTTAAGCAAACCATGGATATAAAATCCCCTTATAGCCATGGTTCTATCAAAACCATGGCTATAACCATGACATAAATACTTATAGCCACAGTTTTGGAAAACCATATCTATCGTTCCATGGATATTTCCTAGTTTTCTAGCAGTTAATAGCACCCACTATTAGTGTATTCTTGGCCAGAAAGATATCTACTAACAAGCCATTCTCTAATATCCCTATATAGGTAGGAATGTAAAGAGGTATCACACTATCCCAAATATATATTCTTATGGCTCACTCAAAGGTCCATGACTAAACTAAATGACCACGAACCATATTCATAGAGTATTATTAAATGTTAGTGAACCTTGATGAATACTCAACTATAGTCATGCTACCCTGCTGAAGCTGCAGAAACTCCTGGATACACACTACATGCAACATTACTGGAGATAACTCCTATCTGAAAAGGTGCTCAAACTCTGTCTATGAAAGAGTCATCTAATCATCTAATAGAGTCACTAGACCCCATGATCTCTCTATAAATCCATGAATAAGGCTTACCTATAGGATGACCATATGTTCTTCAGGTGTCCTAATGAGGAAAATATTTATGTAACTACCTCGATCCATCCTCAGCTTCCTTGAGGTCAGGATCACCATGAAACACAAGGGATCACTATCACTGGAACTCATGAAGCACGCTTATCTTGCATGCATCATCTACTGATAATACTAGTGTAATATTCTACTCAATGAGTGGTGTGGATGGAAAATAATTCAAAGTTATCACCTCTTGAATAGTTCCATATATGAAAGCCTTATCACTAAGTGGATCATCCTTCTGATCCTACTTCAAAATCCTAGTTGAAAATCATCATGAAATCATCCTTAAATAGATAAGATATAGCATGGTGAAGAATATATCTAGAGATATGACTCAAGAAGGACATGGAAACCACAAATTATTCCTATATGATTCATGTATTTATGTTTTACCTAAAACATTTTCCAACATTTACTGAGTCAACAAGTAAGTTATCAGAGTCCTAGTGAATGTATATATCAGTCACCACACAAACACTGGGTTCCCTAACATGATATCTGAACTCATAACAATTTAACACTATTTCTATAAATACCAAACTAAACCTCACTACTAAACACTCTCCAAAATTTGGTCCTAATATGAAAACCCACTTTGATAACAATCTATCATGACCCAACCCATTGAGGCCTACTTTTCTGGTGATGAGCGGAGTGTGACACCCCAAGCCTACCTCTAGTAGGCTAGGGGATAACAACAAGAACTAAGGAAACATATCACACACATGGGAGGCCTTAAACCAAGGTACCTATACACATGAACACAAATAAAAAAGCCTATACAATGCTTAAAGATAGATACAATTGATACTAATGTATGGATATATCTAAATCCAACAATTAGAGTATGAAAATAATACTAAAAAGCATAAAGGGAAAAATACAAGCCAACTAAAGCTATAAAATAAGTCCAACCTACTAGAAGGAGGGGAATATAATAAAATGTGATGCCTGATATGAAATAAAGTATATCTAAACCAACTATGCCCCATATCCTCTTTTTCTTAAAAGGAATACATCAAATGGCCTATCGTCTGTATAAGACACAATATGTGCGGGAAGAATCCATGTAGGTGTGAGTATAACAATACCAAGTAGGACAAACCAAAAATACCATACATAAATCATCAATAGAGTAGTAAAATCATTATAATGGTATGTCAATTAGAACATGAGACATATAATAATCACATCCAGATATACTCATGATAGACTCTAAGTCCTAGGGTAAGTTCAAAACTACAAATCTATCCTAGGATTCTACCTGAGATTACATGGTAATGCTCATATGAGAGAACTCACTCCATGATCTAGGTGACACAGACGGTCCTCATATGAGAGGTCATGATCTTCGGGTATTTTGAGGATAAAGTATAGGTTGGAAGTAATAAGATATTGATACATAGATATAGGATCACACCCAAATTTATAAGGGACACCGTAAACCCTAACTAGATTAACAAGCTAAGTATGGGATCAATTCTTGTGTACATTTGTCATGCTGATACATTTTAACCCACATAGAAAAAAATATATGATAGAATATACCACCATGGGCCCCATGGGGGATTCCTACAACTCTATCTGAAACTAACCCCACAAAGGGGATATCACATCAGTGTTTTTATTTTCAGGTATTTCTTTTGTTTATTTTAGTATTTCATTTATCCTTTGGGTTCCTCATGAGTTTTTGGTGAAAATGAAAATTTTGGGCTTGACAGTAGGTGGTGCATGGTTATGGGAAATCATTCACCCTCCTCTAAGTAAGAATACAACCAATTTTTACATTAGATAGTGGAAAATGCACAGCTGGAACACGGTTTGGAAAACCGTGCGAGATAAACATGCGATATGTTACTCTTGGATAGTGAGGGACAGACAGTTACTGAACGGTTTGGAAAACCATGCAGGCTAACCATGAGACCTGTACATGTTATTAAAAAGTGGTAATTTACCTTATTTTCCTCCTTAGATTTGACCTTAAATAACCTCTATTCTTCCCCATTCAGGATTTGCAGCCATGGGAGCCTCCTCTAAGCCTTCATGGACCTCTTGATCTTCATTCCATGAGTAGTTTTGGTGTGGGAACTTTAAGTAATCTTCACGTGATCCTCTTTTTTTCATGATTTATCCCTCTTTCTAGGGTTTCCATTCCCTCCTTCTTGTGTTCTTATTTTCCAGTGGATTATTTAACCTAAAGAGGGTTTGATCTTTTTTTTGGAGAAATATTGATGGTTATTATTCAATATTGACTTTATAGGGTCTTGTGGTGGTGTAATTGTGGGTTTTCACTGATTTCCAAAAGTTTCCAAATGTAAGGTAGGTGGTTCCATGCTTTTACACTATTGGATGATTTTGATATGCTTACTTTATTGTTTAAATGTGTTATATGAACTTTTTGTGTGGTAAAAAACATGTTTTGGAAAGGTTTTGAGATTCACATGTGATGGAAATGGGTCTTCTAAAATAAAGTGGTTATGTTCCATGTGTTATTTGTTGTGGTGCTTCTTGAATATGTTTTATGCCTTATGTGAAAGGTGCAGAATTATTTTTCAAAGATATTTAAAGGTTCAAATGTGTTGAAAGTGGATTTTCTAAGATAAATAAGTTTTTGTTGCATGTTGGATTCATTGTTGTGAACCTTAAACGTGTCTTTGAATTATGAAAGTTATGTGAATCATTTCATAAAATAGTTTTGATACTAATATGAACATGAAATGGTATTTTCCCATGGAAATGGTTAGATTCCATATGCATTCTTCTTATTGTATATTCAAATGGGTTTCATAAATTTTTAAAGTGGTGCTAAATGTATTTATAAATTATTTTGGTGTGTGTGAAATGGAAAGTGGTTTTGTTTATAGAAAATTGTGGATTCCTTGTGGATTTTGATCATTGGATCAATGTGAAAATATGAAAGCGGTAATTTACATATGTGCTTATGATGTTGCCATGTTTATGTGAATGTGTTGATTTATGTGATATTTGAAATGTAATTTGAGAACAAATGGAATGATGGGTATCTAGGTGGGTGAACTAGAACTAGTATCTAGTTGATTCATAAGTGGTTGAGGACCAGATTCATCTAGAAGGATTGATGATTACATCACTAACTAAACATGTGATATGATCGAAGACCACTACACCTTAGGATGTGTTTCACTCTAGTGGCTCATGTATGGGAACACTATTGGTATTGGATTATGATATGGAGACCATTAGACCTTAGGATGGGATTCCCTCTAATGTATCTTGCATAGGAACATTATTAGTAGTTTAGTGGAGGATTTTGACCACTGAGGTATGAGGTTCAAAGTGTCCCACTTGGGATAGTTACCTATATGGATTTACCCATGGTTTTATCTTGTGATATGATGCTTATGTGGTGTGGTTCTAGTCATTGAAATATGGTATAAATTGTGTACATTTTTATTTTCAAGAAAGATTTTTTTAAAATGGTTTTCCTTAAAAAATGTTCTTGTGAAAGTTTTACTTAAAATGTTTTTTTAGAAATGTTTCAAATATTCTTATAGAAATTTTCATGTTGATTTTACTTCTAATGTTATAGCATGTAATATTTTCCTTTGGGTGGAATCCTACTGGTATTTGGATCACACCCTACATAAAACTTTGGGTGTATGTAGAATTTGTTATGTATGACTTAGGTAAAGGAAAGAAGTGTCATGGTGATGATGGTGTATCTAGTTTCAAGTGTTTCAATTATTGTAGGAATTAGCGGTGGTGGCTTGAGGGTGATGTCCCTCTTGTTTCTTAGAGATTTTTGGTATATATTTTTGGCTATCTTTCCATTGTAACACTTTTTGTTTCAATTAAAGTTATAAAATTTGAATCAAAAAAATTATTGTATCTTATTTGGTTATCAGTTATTGTGTTTCCTATTATTTTTGGTTTTTTGTGACCATATAAATGGGTAAAATAATTCCCAAAGAATATTTTTGATACCCAATAACTAGTTTCTAGCCCGTGGGGATCAAGAACACCCTTTAGGCCATGTTATGGATTGGGTCAGGTGTCAGGTTTGATGGAACTCTTACCCGGTTTGTGAAAAAATTGTATTAGAGTAGGTCATGATTTTTTTGGGTCAAGTTATGTGGTATGAGTCTAGATAGACCAGATATAGGATTTTCGGGGCTTGATGTTTTTTTTGTCACTGGGGTGTCTGGACAATACACATCATGATAGGACTTGAGTCTCCATGGGATGTTGGGATTTGGTTTGACTTCTCCTCTAAATGAGATGTAGAGGCTAAAGATTGTATATGGACATTAGGTTGGTGTAGAGTGGTTTGGTTTATCTTTTTATTGTGATGGATTTGGTTTTGTTTTGATTTATGAAAGTGTTGGTATTTGTTTTTATTCCTAGAAATTTTCAGAATGGTTATATTGATGGGTTTTCTTGTGGTCATTGCTTGCTGTAGCATGATGCCTCCTTAGAGACTTCCTATATGACCACAAGAAGAGTCCAGAGATAGTTCTACCTAAAAAATCAACAAAAAATTAGTGGAATATGTGTTTTGGGTTGTTTAAGATTTGGGATAAGGGGTATCCTCTAGTTCTTCTCATGTCTGAGAAGCTGAACCAGGTCATGGAAAGGAAAAATATTAAGAGTTTCTCAAGATGAAGCCTCATTCTTTCTAAGGCAGTATGGAACCTCAGGAAGCATAGGAGTGTCTTGATAAGATAAACAATATGTTAAAGTTTCTTGGTACCTATGAGGTAGTTAGAGTGAAGTGTGCTTTGTTCTTGTTGGAAGTTCCCAGTTATAAGTGGTGGGACTCAGTGGTGCAAGTTGGGAAGCACTAGAATATGGGATGGAAATATTTCCTGGTTGTCTTCAACAAAAAAATATTTCTCTGAGATTTTGTATTTTTCCAGGTCTCAGGATTTTTTGGATCTTATTTAGGGATAGGAAACCATAATGGAGTATACTAACCACTTTGAAGAGTTAGTTCAGTATGCACCCAAGATCATTTCCAATAATCAGATGAAGGCTTAAAAGTTTGAGATGAGGTTGCATCCATAGATTTGATCTCAGGTTTTCTTATTCAAGCTAAGAAATTATACTGAGGTGGTTGATCGCGTGATGATGGTTGACATAGATCATAATGGAAATCCTGGTTTCCCTAGATCAATATTAGTAGTGGGCAATGACAGTTCTCTTGAGAAGATGAGAAAGTGGGATGAGTAGGGGAAGAAAGGAGGTGGTATTTTATGCCATTTTTCTCGGCTATCTTTATATGTAGCCTCTGATGCTTGGTCAGTTATGTTCTATCCATGTGGTAAAGAAGGGAACATGAGACCAATGTGTTCATCTCCATGCAGAACTTGTCCCCTATAAGAAGTTATGGGGAACTTGTAGTGATTTTTCAAAGTGGCGCACCCATATCAGAGTGGTTTATGATCTATAGCTTCTAAAGGGATGTCAGCCTGATTAAAACTATCTAGGAAAATGGGTTCTCAGTTTGGAGGTCATGGTGGAAGGGATGGATCATATTTTTGGTAGAGTCAGTTTAGGATAGATCTATAGGCTAGTGGTTGTTCTCAGGATCACACTGAGATGAGGAAACTTCATACAGTGGATCAAGCACTAGTGAAATCAGATGCAGGTCCTGCAATAGTTCGAGGTACCATTCTTTTTGAATCATTTTTTATCTATTTTTCTATTTGATAATGGTGATTAATTTTATTTTATTTCCACCCATCTTGTGGATGTGTTAAAGCTTTCAACTGATCTTATGCTGTATGCGATGGATTTGGTAATTCCACTTGGTAAGAAGTGAGAATAGGGATTTAGGTGTCCATCTTATGCATTCACTATTTCAAGGGTCGAGTTGGAATGAGATTTTATGATTTTGGAGATGGAACTATTTTACATGATCCTTAGTATGGATTGGATGTTTCATTTTTAGGCACACATCGATTGGTATCATCGATGAGTGAGTTTTGTGTCACTTGATGGAAGTACCCAAGTTTTTAAAGGTGAATGGGATCCTTAGTCAGGACGTGATGGACCTCCACTTTTCGAGTTGGGAAACATCATTTTTTATATCTCATCACTCATATTGGAGGACGATGATTTCACTCTTAAGGGTATATTACCTCATGTGGTGGATGAGTTCCTAGAGGTTTTTATAGAGGGTTTATTAGGTTTTTAACTAGAGCAGGATGTGGAGTTCTCCATTGATTTGGCACTGAGGACATAACCGATATCTATTCCCTCGTACCATGTGAACCCCACTGAGTTGATGGAATTAAAGGTACAACTAGAATATTTTGAATCCAAAGTATTCATTTACCTGAGAATATCATCTTGGTTCACCCCAGTTCAGTTTATGAAAAAGGCCGATGGATATCTCTAGTTGTGCATTGATTACTAGAAGAAGAATAATATAACGATCAAGAATAAGTACCCGTTTCCACTTATTGGAGACATTTTCAATTATATTATGGTTTCAAGGTGGTTATCCAAGATTGATATGAATTCAGGGTATCAACAAGTCAGAGTTAGATAGGAGGATGTTCCGAAGAGGGCCTTCTGAAGAAGGTATGACCATTTTGAGTACTTGGCCATGCATTTTGAGTTGAAAAATGCTCTGACATTATTTATGGTGCTTGTGAATAGTGTGTTCTAGAAGTATCTCAATTCCTTTATTGTGGTGTTAATGGATGATATCCTGGTTTATTTTGGGATTGAGGAGGAGCACGAGCGAAATTTTAGGATTATTCTAGGCACTCTTTGAGAACATTGTCTCTATGAAAAGTTTTCTAAGTGAACCTTATAGATTAGGGAGGTGAAGCTTCCAGGAAATGTGATATTAGAGAAAGGGGTTTAGGTGGACCTTGAGAAGATTAGTGTAGTGATGTCATGGGAATAACTGAATAATGTGTTTGAAATCAGAAGCTTTTTGGGCCTGGCAGGGTATTACGAGCGATTTGTTTGGGATTTCTCTCAACTTTCTTCTTCCATGACTGCACTTACCTAGAAAGGGGTATAGTTATAATGGATCCTAGTGTGTCAATATTACTTTTAGGATATTAAACAGTGTTTGAATACAAAACCTATTTTGATCTTTCTAGAATCTGTAATGGGATATGTGGTCTATTGTGATGCATTAGGTATAGGTATTGGGTGTGTGCTGATGTAGAATGAACATGCGGTGTTGTATTGTTATCTCTAACTATGACCACATGAAAAGAATTACCCAACTCATGAACTTGATTTATAAGTGTTTATGCTTGCCTTAAAGACATGGAGCCATTATCTTTTTGGGGAGAAATTTGTGGTTTATTCAGATCATAAGAGATTGGACTACATTTTCTCCCCAAAAGATCTGAATTTGATAAAATGTTGTTGGGTTGAGTACCTCTAGGGTTTGATTTTGATATAGTATATACCCCAAATATGGGTAATGTTTTGGTGGATACTTTGAGTAGGAAATTTTTAGTGAAAGCATTGAAATGGTTTAGTGATGAGTGGTATTTGATGGGTCATTTTTCTCAGATGCGTCTCAAGACCAAGGATCATAATGGAGGTGTGTCCTTGGATAGTTTTTAGCTAAAAGATTCTCTTCAAGAGTTTATTATAAAATAGAAACTGAGTGATGAGTTGTTATAGTGCTCTATATAGATTTTAAATAGTGGTTTGGTGCCTTGTGAATGGTCGTTGTCTCATGAAGGAGTTTTATGCTTCAAGGGTCTTCTCATGGTGCCATTATCATTGAAGAAGGTGGTGATATAGGATAGTTTCCAGTCTTAGTGGGACATTCATCTTGGTGCTACCAAGACATACTATGATGTGAATCAGTAGTTCTGCTGGCTAGATACAATATGAGATGTAGTTAACTATATATCATAGCATTACACATATTAGTAGGTTAAAGTAGAGCACCAAAGTACCTATGGTTTTCTTCAGCCGCTACCCATTCCTACTTAGAAGTGGAATGAGATCACCTCATATTTTATTGTTGGATTAACTCATACACCATAATGGGGGAATTCCATTTGTGTAGTGATTGATCGTTTGACTAAATCAACCCATTTAATTCCAATTAGGGAATCATCCAAATTGGATGAGTTGGTTTAGTTGTGTGTTTAAGTGGTTGTGAGTATTCATGGTATGCCATTAACAATTGTTTCTAATAGGGACCTCCATTTTACCTATTGGTTTTGGTAAGTCCTTCAAAAGGATATGGGGTCACAAGTTAAGTTGAGAATGGTATACCATCCTCAAACAGATGGTCAGATGTGAAATCAGATCTTGGAAGACAGGCTCTGGGCATGTGTGATGTATTTTGTAGGTTTATGGGATATAAATTTGGGATTTTTTTAGTTTTTATATAAAAATAGTTACCAATAATAGACCCAAATAGATAATTTTGAGGTTCTTTATGGTCATCCGTGTCAGTACCCTTTGTGTTGGGATGAGGTGGGTGGGACTTTTCTATTGGGACTAGGCCTTATGAAAGTGACTTATGATAAAGTCAAGTTGACCAAGAAATGGTTTTTAATGGTGCAGAGTCATCATAATTCTTACTCTAATCAGTGGTGCTGCGCTTTGGAGTTTTCTGTGGGTAACCGGGTGTTTCTAAAAGTGGAACCTTTCTTGGGTCATCGTCATTTGGGTAGAAAGGGAAGTTGATGTCAAGGTATGTTAGACCATATGAAATTACCAAGTGGATTGGTAAGGTAGAATACCAATTATATTTTCCCTATAAATTGATATAAATTCATTATGTGTTTCATGTCTATTAGCTTAAAAAGTATAATCATGATCTGTCTCATATATTGAATTGGGAAGAGTTAGAATTGCAGCTGGATTTGTTAGTGTTTGAGTGTCCAATAAAGATTACAGATTCTTAGGAGAAAGTGCTTCATGGTAAGTTAATTTCGTTGGTTCGATTTCCTTGGAATCATGGTAATGATGCACAAGAGACTTCGGATCATAAGTCTTGGGTTGAGGAAGAGTATTCATTTTTGTTCTCTGATCAAGCTTCACATTGACTTTTCAGGGGGAAAAATTATTCATGGTGGAGAGAATTTTCAGATACATATTTTTATTTTTAGTTATTTTTTTATTTTGGTCATGAATTTATCCCTTGGGTTCCCCATTATTGTTTGGTGAAAAATGGAAATTTTGAGATTGATAATAGGTGGCGCATGGTTGGTGCATGATTAGGGGAAATCATACGCCCTCCTCTAGGTAAGTGTGTAACCAATTATCACTTTGGATAGTGACAACCGCATGGTTGGTGCATGTTTTGGAAAACCATGTGGGATAATCATTTGACATGTTCCTCTTGGATATTGATGGATGCACGGTTTCCACACAGTTTGGAAAACCATGAGGGATAACTGTACTAACTATCAAGGTCATTAAAAAGTGGGAATTTATATTTTATCCCTCAAATTTAACCCTAAATCACCTCTATTCTACCCCATTCTGGATTTACCTCCATGAGATCCTCCTCTAAGACTTTATGGACCTCTTGATCTTCATTTCTTGGGTGGTTTTGGTGTGGTAACTTAAAGGAATCTTTAAGTAATCATCTTTTTCTCATGATTTCTCCATCTTTCTAGGGTTTCCCTCCCCTTATTCTCACATTCTTATTTTACAGTAGCTTATTTGACCTATAGAGGGTTTTATATTGTGTTTTTGGGGTAAATCTTGATGGTAATTATTCAATATTTCATTTATAGGGTCTTATGGTGGTGTAGTTGTGGTTTCATACTGATTTCTGGAAGTTTCCAACTATGAGGTAGGTCGTTCCATGCTTCTAAACTATTGTATGATTTTTATATACTTTATTGATTGTTTAAATGTGTTCTATGAACTATTTTTGTGGTGGTAAAAATGTTTTGGAAAGGTTTGATATGAACATGTGATGAAAATGGATTTTCTAAAGAAAATTGGTTATTTTTCATGTGTATTTTGTTGCAGTGCTTCTTGAATTTATTTTATGCCTTGTGTGAAAGGTGAAAAATGTGTTTTGAAAGAGATTTAAATGTGAGAATGTGTAGAAATTTGATTTTCCAAGAGAAATGGTTTTTTTGTTTCTTGTTGGATTATTTTTTTCACCTTAAATGTGTCTTTGAATTATGAAAGTGATGTGAAGAATGTCATAAAATGGTTTTGATTCTAATATGAATTTGAAAGGGGATTCTCCAATGGAAATGGTTGGATTCCACACATGTTCTTCTTAATGTATTTCTAAATGGGTTTCATAAATTTTATAAGGGGTGTTAAATGTATTTCTACTTTTTTTGGTGTGTGTGTGAAATAGATAGTGATTTTTATGGAAAATGGTGGTTTTAATATGGATTTGTATTATTGGTTTAATGTGAAAATATGAAAGTGGTGATTTCCTTATGTGCTTATGATGTTGGAATGTGTATGAGAAATTATTGATTTATGTGATATGTGAAATTTAATTTGAGCACAAAGGTAATCCCATGTATCTAGGTGGGAAAACTATAACTAGTATGCTAGTTGATTCAGAAGTGGATGAGGCACAAATTCATCTTAAAGGATTGAAAATTACAATACTACCTAAACATGTGATATTATGAGAGACCACAATAACTTGGGATTTTTTTCCCTTTAGTGGATCATTCATGGGAAAGATTTTGTTATTGGGTTATGATATGGATACCATTAGAAATTGTGATGGTATCGCCTCTAATATCTTGTGCACAAGAATGCGGCTGGTAGTTTAGTGGAGGATTTTTTCCACCGAGGTACAAGGTTCACAGTGTCCCACTTCTGCTAGTTACCTATATGGGTTTAATCATGGTTATATCTTGTAACATGATTATTATGTGATGTGTTTCTATCCATAGAAATAAAGTAGAACTTGTGTACATTTTTATTTTCAAGAAAGCATATTTGTGAAAAAGGTTTTCCTTAAAAAGTGTTTCTTGATAAAGTTTTCCTTAAATTTTTTTCTTAGAAATGTTTCAAATATTATTATGGAAATGTTCATGTTTATTTGTATTCTAATGTTTTATCATGAAATATTTTCTTTTGGGTGGAATCCTACTGGGATTTGGATCACACCCTAGATACACCTTTGGATGTATGTAGACTTTGTTATGTATGAACCAGGTAAAGGAAAGATGTGTTGTGGTGGTGATGGTGGATCTGGTTGCTAGTGTTTCACTTGTTTTAGGTGTTGGTGGATTTAGGTTGATTTAAATCATGTTTCATGGAGATTTTTTGGAGATTTTTGTGGTTACCTTTCTATTGTAGAACTTTTGGTTTTGATTAAAATTGTAAACTTTGAATATGAAAAATTATTGTACCTCATTTGGTTAGGTTTATTAGTTATTATTTTTCTATTATTTTTGGTTGTTTGTAACCATAAAAATGGGTAAATTTTTTCCCAAAGAATATTTTTATACCCATAAACTAGTTTCTAGCCTATGGGGATTGGGAACACCCTTCAAACCTTGCCACAGATTGGGTCAGGTGTCGGTTTGGATGGAACTCCTGCTTGGTTCGTGATAGGGGATCCCATCCTATGCTCAATACATTATTCCCCACTTTACCCTCATTGGTAATGAATTTAGGGAACACACCCTAAGAAAACCAGTTCATATTGAAGAGAGAAAGTTCCTCAATCCATCCTAGAGAAAGTTCATAGAGTGCAATTGTAGTACAAGATATGTATTTCCTACCTTAGGTCTTCTCATGTGCTCTAAAACATGACCATGTAACCCAGGTTATGCCCAATAATTTTGTCATTCTTGTGTACCAGCCTATGTCTAAGTACCTAGCCATGCCTGAGTATCAGGCTATGCCCTTGTGCTCTGGCTATGCCTGTGTACCTGGTTGTGTTTGTGCTTGTATACACCAAGGGTACACACTGAGTTGTGAGTTCATGTCACATGGAATGTGATACTTTTATTTGTGCATAAACCCTAGCACCATATAAGTGGGACTACATGACATGTGTTCTTCTAGACTATACATTGTGTAGATCATGATTTTCCAAAACCCATAGGTTCTTTATGTAGTTTCATCCTATGCCTCCATTACTACCGATTCCACCCCAAATCTCACCAATGAACATGGATGTGAGGTTTACCAACCTCAATCCATTTCTAGTGACTATAATTTTTCCTTATATTTGATCACGATGCCTCTCCCATCGAACCACCATGGGGAGATGCCAAATATCATGACCAGGGATCTCAAAATTTGAACCTAATCCACAGACGTCACTATGCATTGCAATCATGCCATCAATTTATATCCTGAACCCATGTTAATGATCTATTTCACTAAAGATTGATTAACCAAGGATTATTTACTGGGTATTTATCAAATCTCTATTCAAAATCGAATATTGATGATGATAGTATGAGGAATGGGGAGAGAAATGCATAAAGAAAATTGAGGATAGAACCTCAACCAATGTTTTTATCAGCCTCAATTAATTTTCATAGTAATTAATAATGAAGAGGAATAATAAGGCATAATGAAATAATATAAATTCCTAATATTCTAGGAAGATAAAACATCAACCGTAATTCATTCCTTGACCTGAAAATCAATCTTTTGGAATAATTTATTTGATTTCAACATGAGATAATCAAAAATAGAATAAAATCCAAGAAGAAACATCCCACCTCAAGTTATTATTAATCATTGGTGAAGAACAGTTCCATGTCATCATCATTGGCAATATCCACAATGTTTCTTGTCACTCCAATCACCAAAGCATGATCTAATGTTGGTCACACACGAATTATCCTCTAACAACTCCTCTCTAAATACCAAGGGTGATATAACTAACCCTAGTGATTTTTAATAATCATGATTACATAGAGGATTATAGTTCATGGTGATATAATAAGTAATAAATAATTATATTAAATTACTAATCATCCCATGATTCCATTTTCACGAAATACCCGACGCTGAAAAAGATTATGTTGTCTCTAGGGTAAAACCTGTATTCCATATTCAATGATGATCCTAGATTTATGATCCAATACTATGTTTAGGATTTATTCCATTATTTATAAAAAACTAAATATGTGTGATATAAGCTTTAATATTTTATTTTATTAACATCAGGGCTCACTGAGCCTCATAATCTCATTATATTCCAATGTATTACATGTAAAAAAATTGATACATTACATATAAATTTAAATATAAAATTTAATAAAATTAAATATAATATAATCATGATATAAAATAACAATTTTGAAGTATTTACACCATTGAAAATGAAACATGGTGTATAACTTAAACATGTCTCAAATGATTTAAATTTGTGGCAAATAAATCATTACCTTATTTCTTTTGTTAGTCAGATGCACTATAAGATTATATATAATAAACATAAATATATTAATAACTATTTTAAAAACCATATTAATACATATAAATATTTTTAATTTTCATCTATAATTTTTATTTACATGTATATTAGTTAGTTTTTTCCTATTTTCCCACATCTGGTGTTTATAATTTTGACTGTTTGTACTAGTTTTATAGGAGTGGTGTTGGTTATTCATTATTCTTACAAATTTCATCATTAAATGTTCATTAAATTTACTCTAATGGATTTATTATAAGGATTTATGAATTTTAATTTTTTTTTCATGAGTAATTTAGTATTTATCTTAGAAGATGAAATTGATAACAAACATTTTTTTGTTATTTTCAACCTATAAAGGATTTTTTCTTAATTAATGAGTTAAATATTGATTTATCATTTCCAGAACAAAAATAATAATAATTATTTACATATTTATATCATATTATACTAGTAATTAATTTCTCAAAATCATCCATGATATAATTTCATAGCATTGTTCAAGTATGTTGTTAAACTGGCCCAAACATTAACTTACCAAGAATATCAATGATTATGAGGTTATTTAGTTGTAATATAATTAAAATAGTAGAATAATGATATAATTTAGTGTTTATAATTGTGATATATAATAATTATAAATTATTATTAATAATAAAAAATGGATATAAAAATATTACATAATTTTAATTAAGGATTTTCCACTTAGTATGATTTTTTAAATATTTGAATTTACGATGAATGCTTATTAATCATATCATTAGTAGGTTCTAAAATTTTAAATTATTTAAATTTAATGATATAATAAAAATAATATTTATCCTTTAAAATCATTATCATGACTATACATATGGGTAAGTGATGAAATAAAAAACATAAATCAATCATTCCACGGGGGCGGTAGTCCACCACGCGTACACATTGTTGGCGATTTCATTTTCCATAGAACAAGGAAAAAGAATAATGTTGTTTATCATTTAAAAATTTAAAATATCTAAAAAATATAATAATAATATAATAAATTCCCTATTAAGTCCATCTTTATATGGCAGTGATGGAAAAAAAACATGTTACATCATGGAGAAGGTATTCCACACAACACATGATTCATGTTTTCACCTTTCTTATTAGAAAAGAAGAGGGTGGTTAATGCTTGTACCATAATTATAATAACATAATATTATAATAATTATATTAATGTTATAATTTTACTTTTTTGAAATTAAATTTTAGGAATAATACAATCACTTAAATAAATTGAAAAAAGAAAGAGAGGTTAAGAACTTATACCTCACTTCTTGGATTATCTCTTTACATAGGGAATTAAACCTTAAAGGGATGGAATTTTGAGAATAAAAATACCTCATTAAGGTGTTTATGAGTGTGGAGGGGATATTTTTGTAGATTTTTATTGAACTTAATGGTATTTTTTTGTGATGGGAAGTGGGGATAGGAGTGCTCCTTTTATAAGGGAAAATGAGTGACATTTTTTTCAAATAATGAAAACTTTTCAATAATGAGATTTAACCCTTAAGTAATGTGGCTAAAAAATTGAGATATAATGTATTTTAGAATTTATAAATTCTATAAAGGCATAAAAACACATTCCTACACATTTTTAAACATTTTTTAGTTTTTTTAAACCTAGATTTTTTACTTTTACCATTTCATCTTTTACCGTGGTAACTAGTTTTTACCTAGGGAAACTTATAATTTATGAAAAAAATGGACCTCATTAGATAATTTGGAGCTACTGATTCATAAATTTAAATAAATTTTTTTGATTCAATTTTTAAAAGTGATAATTTTTTTTAAAATTCTAAATACGTAATGAATTAAAAACAAACTTTTGAAAAATATAACATAAATTCTAAAAATCCAAATATGAATTTATAATTTTTTTAAAAAATTATAAATTTAATTATAAATTTAAATTTTTTTCTTAAAAAAGGTTTCATAAATTTAAAATTCATATTTATATACTAACAATGGCATAAAATTCATAATATTAAAAAAAGGGTATATTGCACTATTTACCTGAAAATCAAGTATTTCTGAAAAATATAAAAATTTAATCTTAATATTATATTATTATTATTAATAAAAAAATGATTTTAATTTTTACAAAAATAAATTTCTAAAATTTGATAAATCAATATTTAAATAAAATTCCAAAATATAGTGGAAAACTGATCATATTGGAAAATAACTTTTTAAAATGTTAAATATTCATTATTATTATTCCTATCATTTACTAACTAATTTATTGGTAATATATTATTCATATTTTCAGTATATGTTATTATTATTTTATCATAATATACTTAGTTACATGAAATAAAACATCAATTTTTGAAAAATATACGTATAAATGGGTTTTTAGTTGTTTTAGCTATAATAATTAAATTTCATAAGTATTACAAGTGTATTTTATTTTCATTATACCCATATTTCATAATTTGGTTACTCCTATCCATACCCACCAATTAAATGAATAATTCTTTATAGTTATATTTAATAGTTATTTTTTTATCTAAACGTGTCATTATTTTCCATTAAGTTCCAAATTTCTTGTGGATTATATTATCAAACATATTATTTATTAAGGAATATTTATAGTGAAATATAAGGTCATTACATTTTCCCCCATTAAAAAAAATTGCATCCTAAAAATTTTAATCACCACTTACAAGTGAATCTAACCGAGGGTATCTATGAGATAAACTCGACTGATGCTATAATTTCTAGAGTTTTATCAACAAATATAGGAAATATATCATTTTACCTCTGAATAAAAAAATATTAATATTATGTTTTTATCTAATAATTTGTGCTAAACATCTATCATTATTAGGTATCATATCTCCTATAATTGTATTAGTTTTTCAAGATAGGCCATAGTCATCATTGTACTGATTGATGATCATTAGTTGGTTTGAAATATGTAATATGTTTTCCCTGTTTTATTGATTACTATAGATTTTATGTAGTGATGAACAAAAAATTTCGACAATCACATTAAATTCCTATAAAGGAGGGATAATAATTATTTCATGAAGTACATTCTACAAATATTAAATTAGGATACAATAATAATGGAAGATAATATCAAACCACTAGGGTGTTAATTTGATGCTCTTATAAAAATACAAGGTCTACTTGTGTGTAGAGAAATAGATTACAATTGGATATTAACAAAAAAGAGTGGAGGGTGATTATACCTTTTACCCTTATTTTTCATGGTCCACTTTTATTAGTAGGGATAACATAGTATTTCCCTTATTTCCCTGGTTTAGAAGGTTGCTGATGTTTGTTATCCTCATTGGCTATTGGGTTAGGGAATTGTTTCTCATAATTCCTAAAATCTAGAAATTTAGGGAATGTAAATTATTCACCACTTTTTTATTGATCATATTATTTATCCCATATCAATAATATTGAGCTTGATATCTAATTCATACACACTTGAATCACTTTATTATTCTACTAAGACATTCTCTTGGGTGCTTCTTCCCATATTTTTAATATGTAGGAAGTTTAATCTTATTTCCTTAATCATCTTCAACACCTGATATTCTATAAAACATAACCCTTATCTCATTTGGAATCTTCATATAATTGGAAAGACTCAATATATCAATTGTAACTTGAGATTGTTGGGTGATCATAACCATATGATTTTCAATGTTATCTTCCTTACCACTTGGTTTCTCATTACTATATTATCCATCACATACATTATTAATTTAGTTTCTCCTTGATATATCTATTTTTAAAGCCAAAAAAATTTAATTGTGAGTGCCAATTATTTAAATCATAGGAGAATTTTGAAAAAGTGAACCTCAAAATGTGTTACTCCTTGAAACCATCACATTATCTTATATTTCAACCTAAATCACTCTTAAATCAATCTACATTTCTTTAGGTTGGGTTCTCTCATATTACTTAACCTAATTCCTTAAAATTATAAATACTTCATAATAGATTTTAAATGAAATGTGATTAACCAAATCATATTTCACAAGAGTGTTAAACTAGGTGTGCAGTTAGGCCTCTTTGTTAGGCTTTAGGTGACAATTAACTTAATACCCAACACACCCTTTTTAGGGTTATTACCCCTAGGTACATATGGGCTAGATCTTGCGTCCTTTTTTAGTATCCATTAAGGGATTTAATTTCTAGGATAATCATATATTCTTTATATTACCGAAACTTCAAAATGTTATCCTATACTTATACTCACCCTATACTATTTCCTAGGGGTTTTCCTAAAGTTTTATAAACTAATATAAAAAAATAAAAAAACCTTGATTTGATACGAACTATAAAAAATCAAGATAAACATAACATAAATAATAAATCAATCTCATGATTTAAACAATAAATCTCAAAAATAGTCGCATAACCTAAGGACCTAAAGGATAAGTGTCTTGAATATTATCTACTTAAACATCTTATTTTTTGACACTTGAGAACATTTATCCATAATCATGCACCTAGATACCCTTTATAAAAGTCTCCCATGATTAAGTATACTTCATAAATCTGAGAATGGAAATATAATAAAGGGGTGAGATCAGACACTCAATAAGGGAAAAAATATCACAACATGATAGAGAACACGAGGAATAAAAAAATATCATCATAAATGATTAAAAGACCATATATGTGTGCCACTTAAAATCAATCATAAACATATCTTAATGAACCCATAGAAAAATAATGGGTTTCTTAAACCGTTCAAAAAAATCACATAACATGAACCTAATAAATCCTAGGATATTAAAACTCTCATTTTACAAAATAAATCTTATCATAATAATATATAAAGGGTTATCAAATCTTTACTTCATAAAAGATAAACCAAGGAGGGTATACAAGATTGAAAATAAAAAAGTTTTCATAAATCCTTTTAAAAATTTAACATATAAAAAAATTTGTGAATAGAAATAGAATAATTTTAAAAACCTTATTTTAGATATTTAAAAATTAAATATCCTTGTAAAAAGAAAATTGTTATCCAAATAAAATGTGAAGTGTATGATATAAATTTTTATTTTGAAAGGGTGGAAAAACCTTTTGAACATTTTTAGATAACCTTGTTAAAAACCCAAATCTATAAAAGGATGATGAAACCTTTGTTTTAAAATGAATAAAAGGGAAAAAAGAACATTGGTGATAAAAAAAATTTTATTTTCCATTAGGGAAAGTATAATATTGGTGGGAAGTAAAAATATGGATATGTAAAAAAGGCATTAAAAGCAATGCGAATTATTATTAATAAAAGTAAATTCTCATGAAATAATAGAATCATCAAGGAAAAATAATTTTGTGTGAAACATGATTTACCCAAAAAAATTGTAAATAAAACATAACATCATAATAATAGATGAATCTTGAAATATAATATTTAAACAAGAGATATTATAACCCAAGGAAAATATTTGAGTCATGAAACCCCCTTAAAACCTTATTACCTTTCGAATCAAGACCCCATGAGGGGTATAAATTTAAGTAGAACATTAAATATCATGAAACATAATAGAATAATAATAAAAAATTGAAATTTATAAATATTTATAGCTTTGAAAAGGAAGTATGGTGTATAGCTTAAACATGTCATAATGGATCAAATTCGAGACAAATAAATCCCTACATTGTTTCCTCACTTTGTTAATACACTCTAAGATCCTCTATAAAAAATATAAATATATTAATAAATAATTTAAAAAAATACATTAATACCTAACACTATTTTTAATATTCATATATAATAATTATCTACATGTATATTAGTTTGTTTTTTCCTATTATCTCACATTGGGTGTTTATAGTTTTGACCGTTTATACTAGATTCATAGGATTAGTGTTAGTTATTCATTATTATTCCAAATTTCATCATTACATGTTCATTGAATTTAATATTATTTATGAATTATAATCATTTATGAATTTTAAATTTCCTTTCATGAGTACTTTGTCTTTATACTAGAAGATGAAATCGTCAATGAACATTTTTCAGTGAATTTGAACCTACAAAGGGTGTTTTCTAAATTATTGTGTTAAATATTGATGTATAATTGATAGAAAAAAATCATTATTTACATATTTATATCATATTATACAAGAAATTAATTTTTCATAATCATTCATGGTATAATTCCAAAGCATTGTCCAAGTAAGTGGCTAAACTGACCCAAACATGAACATACCATGATTATAGATTATTATGAGGTGATTTAGTTATAATATCATTAGAATAATAGAGTAATGATATAAATTAGGGTTTATTAGTGTTATATATCTAAATTAGAAACTAATAATAATATGAAGTAATGGACATGAAAAGATTACATAAGTTGAATTAAGGAGTTTCCTCTCAGTATGCTTCTTTTAAATGATTGAATTTGTGATAATCATTTTTTGATCATATAATTAATAGGTTTTATAATTTTTTATAACAGAACCTTAAAAATATCACAAAAATAATATTTATCCTTTAAAACCATTCCCATTACCATACTTTAATGGAGTCAATTCAATGAAAAATAGAAATTGATCGTTCCATAGAGGTGGTAGTCTACAAGTACACATGGTTAATGATTTCATTTTCCATAGAATGAGGAAAAGGAGTAATATGGTTTATAATTTAAAAATATAAAATATATCATAAATATCACAATTATATATTAAATTCCAAACTATTACCATCCTTATATGGTGGTGATTTAAAATGAAACTGGTTGCGTCATGGAGGCGGTAGTCCTCACAACACAGGATTCACGTTTTTGATTTTCTTAATAGAAAAGTGGAGGATGGTTAATGATTATACCAAAATTATAATAACATACCAGTATAGTAATTATACATTTGTTATAATTTTAAGTTGGTTAAATTAAATTTTTGGAATAATAAAATCACTTAAATAAATAGAAAAAAATAAAGGGAGGTTGGGAACTTATACCTCACTTCTTAGATTATCTTCTTTGTAAAGGGGATTAAACCTTTGAGGGATGGTATTTTGAGAAGAAATGTAGAGACCCGAAGCTTAATGTACATGGAAATTTCATTTCTTTAGCAGAATACTTAATACATAACAAAAACAGACACACAAGGACCGTAATAGTTTAGTGTCTTTGGAAACTTGGAACGTAATCTTCTAATCGTGGTGAAAGATCTTCAACATCTCCCATAAAGATCTTCCCCCTTTTTTTTCTTACCTAAAACCTTTCTTTATATCCTGGGGAAAAGAAAACATAAAAAGGGTGAGCTCAGATGCTCAGCAAGGGTAAGCATGTATAAAATAAAACATACCATATACATTTGAACTTAAAAACATGAACATAATGTCTAAACATCAAAAGCTTGAGCAATGTCATAAAACATGGAAGTACGCAAGGCACAGATCATAATGAAACATTAAGAATGATAAAATAGCATGGGAATAAAACATGTAATTGTGGCAACCATTAAGCACATGATATGATTTCCATAGTAGCCAAGGCATTGCTGCCACGACCATCTTAGTGGACAAAGTCCCTTTCTAAATCGAGTTCACTCCTCGTTCCAGTCCTGTATTACTGAACCGGTTTAACTTTCCGTTCCATCCATGTCTATATCATGAGATATAAATATTTAACCAATGCATTGGAGGGAGATATAGGTCCCACCCATCTCATAATGAAATCATTCTTACTTGTGCCACAAAATAAACATACATCACCTAATAAATAAAATGGGTTTCATAAACATCATCCCATCATCAAACAATCCATATAAAAGGAATGGATATCATTTCATAATAAGAAAAGTGAAACCATGTAAATCATAGAGACATGATACTTGAAACATACACATATGAAATAATGTCATCTTAGATGAAAAATGGTTTTGATAAAACACTTGGAATTAATTCTTGAGGAAAATATCTTTTCTTCTTCAAAATCAATTTCTTTTCACAAAACGTCATGAAATTTTAAAAGAAATAGATTTTGTTGAAAATAGTCATGAAATATTTTGGAGGAAGCTTCATGAAAATAAGGCTTTATAAAACCGTAAAAATCCTTTCATGCCGTATACGTTGAAAAAAAAACATTCTTCTCATACTTTTGATGGAAAAGTCAAAAAGTACCTTGTAGGGTAAATAAAAGAAAGATTCCTTCCATACCATGGTGTAAAAGTCAAAATGGGTAAAAAGGACTTTAAACATACATGAAAAAACTTTTATAAAACATGTATATGGATGATTGAAATAACCCCAGTAAATACTTACGAATAAGCAATCTCGGATAAAAATGAGATTTGCAAAATTATCCCTTACCTTAGGTCCGATTTGCTTCATAAGTGTCCGAACCTCCTGTATAATGATTTAAATAATGTCATTTACTTATTCCAGAATCATACTCATTGTTATGATATCATATATGGTTCACTTATGGCTTTATATTACCCGTTCTTTTGTAAATTCCATGTTAAAGAGCGTTTTGGGTAAAATCGTTTCATTTGTCGTCCGTGTTTTGACTTGTAATTATTAATATGATTACTTAGATCATGATTACTTAATTCCAGAATATAAAACATGATTTATATATAATATATATTCAGAATATATATATATATATATATATAATAGATCAGTAAATGGAAAGAAATACACCGTTCATGGAGACGGTAGACCGTACGTACGCATGAACGCTGTTTTATTTTCCTTATTGAGTTGAATGGAATTAAGTAGATGACATACATATATATACACATAAATCTAGTATCATTATAATGTCATATATTTCATGATTACTTATTATATATACTTTATAATCATTCATGAATGGTTAACGTGGAGAATGAATCTCATCGCGTCGTGGAGACGGTAGTCCGTACGTACGCACGAGCGATGATATCATTATCATGATCGTGGAATTGTATTGGAGTGTATGTATACTATTTCAGAATAAATATCACTTTACAATAATCATATATAGTTATTATGTACACCATTATACCCATCCAAGTAAGGTGGTGGTGGAAAATAGATTACACCACGGCGTGGAGACGGTATTTCGTACGTACGCACGCGCGGTGATTTCATTTTCTGTAGGATGGATAAATGGTGAAATAAGGTTGTTTCATACTTATAATAACATATCAGTATATGAGTGATACTGATGTTATTGCTTCGTAATGAAACAACCTAAGAAGAAGAAGTGGAAGAAGAAATAAAGTTGAAAGAATCGGTAACGGACATTACCTCTTCTTTGAAGAGCCTCTTTGAGATCTCCTTTTAGGGCACTAAAATTGGTCTTTGAAGAATAACAGAACCTCTAGGATGTTTCTAGGGAAGTGGAGAAGAGAATTTGGCAGGGTTTGGCCGAGCTTGAAGGCTCAAAGTGGTGTGAGGAAGAGAGGGATGAGGTGCCCTTTTATAAGGGAGGAGAGGGTCTCCTTTGGAAAAACTAAAAATATTATTTTATTATAAAGCCAAATTCGGTTTTAAATAGCTCCAAATTGAGTTATTTAGAAGCTAAGGTGGGTATGGGTCGAAATACTCTCATAAAATAGAATTTAGACAAGTTTAGGTTCCTATTTTAACCTTATCATTTATATTTAACTTTAGTAATTGATTTTTGTAAAAATCATAACCGAATTATTAGTTCGAAAACAGTTAATTAAATTAATACTAACATGTCATATTAACCTATAAAATTAGTGGAATTCATAAAAAGTATCAAATTACATTTATTTTGGTATTTATAACATCAATTATGTAAATATTTCATTAATAAGATAATTACTGCATCATCTTTGTGTCGTAAATAAATTAAATTATTTAATGTCTAAAAATTAAAAATAAAATTCCATTATGTAGGAAATATTTTTAGATTTCTAATGAATATTTATAGTTGAATTTATATTATGTATAACCCTATATTAAAAATGATATACTTATTAAACTTTGATTTTAACTATTTTAACCCTTCTTTAAATAAATTAATAATAAATGTCCTAATCTAATCCAAGTTGGCCTAAATGGTCATATTTTATTCCTAAGGTTGTTTTTGGTCTAATTAAACTTATATAATAGAATTAGTACATGTTTTAGGGTAATAATAATATCATTTTTACCCTTAATTACCTTATTTACTTTTAACCGTGGTAAAAAAAAGTAAAAAGTTACTATTCAACAAAAATTATTTTCATCTCATTGAACCACATTTTACTTACTGACATCAACCGTGTCTCTCGGATTTTTGAAATTCCACTCACAGAAGTGGTAAAATTAATTTTTATGAAAAATTCATTTTTTTTAACTACCACTTAGTGGTTTCACTATTCATCAAAAAATGAAAGTTTCCAGAAAAATACCAAAAATTAGGCCTAAGCAATATTTGATATTATGAATTCAAAAATGATGTCTATTTTACCAAATTCAAATCATATCAGTTGCATGAATTAATTTAAAAATTAAATCCCGTCGTCAAAACAAATAGTGTGTTTTTAAGAGATAATAACTATAAAAAGATTGACACTTGTTTATGTCTGGTTTAAATGTGAAATTACATTCAATGACCAACATTGTTTTAAATTGTAAAAATATATTATAAATATATTTTAAAACCACTCAAATTAATAATTTATCACTATTAATTATTTCAATTGAAAAATTTGTTTTTAATTACAATTTAGTAATTTTCACTATTTATCAAAATATGAAAGTTATCTGAAAAGTACCAAAATTTCTCCCTAAGCTAATTTTGATATTCTGAATCCAAAAATGAAGTCCATATTGAAAAATAAAATTTAAAAAATTTCAAAAAGTGGTTATTACTATTCATAACGGCTAGTTTTAATAATAATTTAATAGCATATTGTTGTTTAGTGAAACTCGGTATTGCGTACTACACACGCTATCAAGGAAGGTCGCGATTGCGTGCAATGCAAGGCAAGTCAATGATGTGTTTTGTGCAAGCTCCTTTGGGTGTAGCGTGCAACACAAGACATTAATGAAATTAAAAAGAATATTTTTCATAAAATCTCGGGGTTTTACAAGAAAAGTACCTCATGAATATTTATAGGAGTTTTAAGGAGATATTTTTTCAATTTTGTTCCTAAATTAATGGGTTTTGGTGTGAGGGGATGTGAGGATAGGAGTTCCCCTTTACTAAGTGAAAAGTAGTGACATTGTTTGTAAATTCCCAAAAGGTTTCAATAATGGTAAGTCACTCTCTAGGAAATTAGCTAAAAAATTGATAAATAATGAATTGTATAAGTTATAATGTTTATAAAGTTCTAAAAAACACATTCAAACACATTTTTTAAACATGTTCGAGGTGTTTTACACTTAGATTCTTTACTTTTACCATTTTAGATTTTACCGTGGGAACTAGTTTTTACCCAGGGTAACTTATCATTTATGACAACAAATAAAATAGACCTTATTTCATAATTTGGACCTATTGATTCAAAATTTTAAAATATATATTTTTTATTAATTTTTTTTATAAATTTTAAATTCATACTTATATACTAATAATGATATAAATATATTAGAAAAATGGTATATCTCACTATTCTCTTAAAAATAAAATGTTTCAAAAAAATAAAAAAAATCATCTTAATATTATATTATTATTATTAATAAAAATATATATTAATTTTTCCAAATTAAATTTCTAAAATTTAATAAATAAATATTTAAATAAAATCCTAAAATATAGCTAGAAACTAATAATATTAGAAAATAATATTTAAAAATATTAAATATTATTTATTATTATCTACTATAACTTAATAATTAATTTATTGGTAAAGTATTATTCATATTATGAATATATTTTATTATTACTTTTCATAGTATACTTAGTTTCTTGAAATAAACCGCCAATTTTAGAAAAATATATTTTTAAGCATAAATTGATTTTCTTAGTTGTTTTATCAATACAAATTTAATTTCTTTAGTATTAAAAGTAGATTTTATTTTAATTATACCCATATTTAATAATTTGTATTATCCTATTCATAATTAATAATTCAATGTCTAAGTTTTATTGATTATATTTAATTCTTATATTTTTATCTAAGTGGATCATAGTTTTCCTTTAAGTTCAACAATGCTTATGGAGCCAGCTATTAAACATATTATTTTTTAAGGAATATTTATAGTGAAATATCAGGTCATTAAATTCTCCCCCTTTATGTAAATTTCGTCCTTACAATATTAATTATCAATTTATAGTGAATTTAATTTAGGGTATCTAAGATATAGTCTCAACTCACGATATAATTCCTAGAGTGTTATTAACAAACATAGGAAATAAATCATTTAACCTTAGGATTGGTCAATCCTAATATTGAGGTTTCTACAATCATTTTAGATAATAATCCCTAATTATTAGGTATCATAACTCTTATAATGGTATTAATTTTCCAATAAACTCATAGTCATCCTTGTATTGATTGATGATCATAAGTTGGCTTGAAATATGAAATGTGGTTTCCCTATTTTTTGATCACTATAGATTCTATGTGGAGATAAACAATATAATTTCAAAATCACATTTAATTTATCTAAATAAGGGATAATATTTATTTCATGAATTATATTCTATAAACATAAAAATTGGATGAAATATAATATTGGATAATTTAAAATCATTTGGGTGTTGATTTGATGCTCTTAAAAAAATCCTAGACCTACTACGGTGTCTAGAATTAGATTCTAATTAGACATACAAAAATATAGAGTAAAGGGTGATTGTAACTTTTACCATTTTTTTTCATGAAATAATTTCACCAATAGGAATTATATAGGTTTTCCCATATTTCCTTAGTTTAAGAGGTTACTGATGTTTTTTATCCTTATTGTCTATCGGGTTAGAGAATCATTTTGAATAATGCCTAAACTAAAAAAATTTGAGGCATTGGAAATTATTTGAATCTATTTTTTTTATTATATTCTTTATCCCAAATTGAAAATCATCAGATCGATGACCAATCCTTCTACACATGAAACACTTTATTGTTCCCATGAGACATTCTCTTGGGTGATTCTTCCCATATTTTTGAAATTTTGGAAGTTGGATTTTATTTCCTTGATCATTTTTGACACCTAATATTTAATGAAACCCTGTCATTATCTTCTTTGGATTGTTTATATTTTTTAAAAGACTCATGTTAATAATCATAACTCAAAATAATTGGGTGAGTATAACCATAAGGTTTTCAACACCAACTTCTATCCCACTTGGGTGATCATTACAATATCGTCCGTCACATCCATTATTAAATTGTTTTATCCTTGATCCAACCATTTATAAGACCCAAAAAGAAATTCAAGAGTGATAAATATTTAAATCCTAATAGAGTTATGAAAAAATCAACCTATAAATGCATTAATCTTTGAAACCATCACATTATCATGAATTCCAATCTAAATCAATCTTTGATCAATGTAGGTTTTTTATGTTGGATTCTCTCATATTACTTAAACTAATTACATAAAATAATAAATCCTTTATAATATCTTGTGAAGATAATGTGACTTACAGAATCATATCCCCATAGAGTGTCAAACTAGGTGTGTAGTTAGGCCTCTTTTTTGTACACTGGGTGACAATTGAGTTAATACCCAACACACCATTTTTAGGGTTATTACCCCTAGGTAGACATATTTTAGAGCCTAAATCTACATGTAGTATCCAGATAGTAATGTATTTACTAGGATAACCACATAATATCCACATTTTTGAAACTTCATAATATTATCATATACTTAGACTAATACCTTAGAATTTTCCATAGGGGTTTTTCTAAAGTTATCTAAACTAATCTCAAAAAATAACTAATCCATACTCCGATACTAAATATAGTGACTCAAGATAAACATGAAATAAATAATGAATTAATCTCATGATTTAAATAATAAATCTAAAAAATAGTTTCACGACCTAAGGACCTAAAGGTTCAGTGTATTTGAGATCAACTACAAAAAAATATTATTTTACAATACTTAAAAAATTTCCCCATAATCACGATCCTATATAACCTTTCTAGAAATCTCACATTATTTAATATTATTCATAACTTTGAGAATGGAAACATGATAAAGGGGTGAGATAAGATACTCATTAAGGGAAAAACATATCATAACATTAAGTAGAACATGACGAAGACTTAAATATCAGAATAAAAGATAAAAATACCTTAAATGATAATCATGAAACATGTTAGAGAAAAAAAATATCATAAAAATATCATTATGGAAGCATAAAATATATTACATGGATCAAATCACATATCAATAATCATATAACATTTTATTATGACATAAAAGTGCAGAATAATTTAAAAATAAGTCATAATCATCAAAAAATTACATTTCATGGAAATTAAATGCAACATTAAAATCTGGAATAACATGATAAATAACTTCAAAATATGGCATAACCATAATCCAAGAAAATATTGTGAAAAAATATTTACACATATTTTTCAAAAAACAAAATGTGAATAAATCTTCCCACACATCATTAACACAATAAATTTATAAAAAAAGTATCATGTATATCATTCACACAAAAAACTCATGAAAAAAGATCCCTACATCTCATTCACACAACATTATATTATCCAATGTTATATGAAACCTTAATCAATTCATTTTAGGGCGATATAGGACCCCACCCATCATCAACTATATTTATGTATGGCATTTAAAATCAATCATTAACCTATATTAATGAGCTGAAGTAAAAATAATGGGTTTCTTAAACCTTTCAAAAATATCGCATAACACAAACTTAAGAAATCATAAGATATCAAAAATACAATTTTCCAAAAAAATAGAATCATAATAACATATAGAGTGTGATCAAAATATCACTTCATTAATGATAAACCATGGAGGGTAAATAAAAGGGAAAATATGACTGTTTTCAAAAATCCATTTAAAACATTAAACTAAAAAAATTATGAATAGAAAGAGAATAATTTTAAAAAACTTATTTTAAATAGTTCAAAATAAAAAATACTTTTAAAGGAATAAATGTTATCCAAATGAAATGTAGAGTGGATTATCAAAATTTTTATTTTGAAATGATGGAAATACCTTTTGAACATTTTGAAATAACCTTATAAAAAACCCACATCGTTAAAAGGATGAAAAAACCATTACTTTAAAATGAATAAATGGAAGAAAAAATGATCATTGGAGAAAAAAGAAATTTTAGTTTCCACTAGGTAAAGGATAATATTAGTGGGTAGTAAAAACATAAATATGGAATTAAAGTCCATTAAAGGAATTTAGAATTATTCTTAACAAAAATGAATTTTCACAAAATAATGGAATCATTAAGAAAAAATAATTATGTAACTTTTAATAAAAACCCCATGAGATGTTTAACATTAAATAAAACATTTAATATCATGAAATATAAGAGTATCATGATACAAAATTAAAGTGGGGTAGTATTTACACCATGTAAAAGGAAACATGGTTTATAACTTAGACATGTGTTAAGTGATTCAAATCTGAGACAAAGAAACCCTTACATTTTTTCTCTGCATATTTAGATGCACTGTAATATTTTGTATAAAAAATAAATATCTTAATTAAAAAATTTAAAACCATATTCATACCTAAATCTATTTTTAATTTTCACCTGTATTAATTTTCTACATGTATATTAGTTAGTTTATGCCTATTTTCCAACATAGCGTGTTTATAGTTTGACCTTTTGTTCCAGTTTCATAGGATTTGTGTCAGTTATTCATTCTTCTTAAAAAGTTCATAATTACATGTTAATTAAATTTACAATAATTTATAACATATAATTATTTATGAATTTTAAATTTCCTTTCATGAGTACCTTATTTTTTCTCCTTTAATATGAAATGAACAACGGACATTTTTCGATGATTTTCAACCTATGAAGTGTGTTTTATTAATTAATGAGTCAAATATTAATGTATAATTTACATAAATAATAATAATAATAATAATAATAATATCATATTATACTAGTAATTACATTTTCATAATCATCCATGATATAATTTCATAGCATTGTTCAAGTAGGTGGTCAAATCAACCCAAAATGAACATACCATGATTATCCATGATTATGAGGTTCTTTAGTGGAAATATCATTAAGAAAGTAGAATAATTATAAAATTTAGTGTCTATTTGTGTGATATATCATAATATAATTTAATACTTAGAAGAAGTAATTTATATGAAAATATTAGATAATTTGAATTAATTTTTTTCCTCGTAGTATGATTGTTTTAAATGATTGAATTTATGATAATCATTTATTGATTATATCATTAACAGTTTATAAAATTTATCATAATATAACCTTAATTATATCATAAAAATAATATTTATACTTTAAAACCATTCTCATGACTATCAATACAGGGTGATGATGAATTGAAAAATGGAAATCGATCATTCCTTGGAGGTGGTGGTCCACACATACGCATGGTTAACGATTTCATTTTCCATAAAATGAGGAAAATGAGTAATATGATTTATCATTTAAGAATATAAAATATCTAATAAATATGATAATTATATTTTAAATTCCATATTAGGATCATCCTTATAAGGTTGTGATGAAGAATGAAACGCGTTGCGTCATCGTGGTGGTAGTTCGCACAACACACAATTCGCATTTTCATTTTTCTTAATTAAAAAAGTAAGGGTGGTTAATGATTGTAAAATAATTATAATAACATACTGGTATAATAATTATACTGATATTCTCATTTTAATATGGTAAAATTAAATTTTAGGAAGAATAAAATTACTTAAATATAAAAAAAGAAAGATAAGTTAGGGACATATACCCCACTTCTTGGATTATCTCCGTTACGAAGGGTATTAAACCTTTAAGGGAAACTATTTTGAGAATAAAAAAACCTCCTTAAGGTTTATAATAGTTTTTAGGATGGGTTTTTGAAGATTTTGGGCTGAAATTAATGGGTTTTTGTCTGATGGTAAGTGAGGATAGGAGTACCCTTTTATAAGTGAAAAGGAGTGGCATTTTTGTATATACCCAAAACCTTTCAATAATGAGAAGTCACTCTCAAGTAAAGTGGCTAAAAAATTCATAAATAATGGAGTTTATAATTGATAAGGTTTATAAAGTCCTCAAATATACATTCAAACACATTTTTAAAACATTTTTGAGGTTTTTAAAGTTAGATTTTTACTTTTATCATTTTAGCTTTTACCATGGTAACTGGTTTTTACCTATTATAACTTATCCATTATGATCAAAAATAAAATGGGTGTTATTAAATAATTTGGACCAAAAATTCCAAATTTGAAATAAGTTTTTTATTAAAATTTTAAATATGATAAAAACAAATTTTAAAATACAAAAAAGTATAATTTATTATATTTTTTAAAAAATATAACATAAATTATAAAATGCCAAATATGGGTTCATAAATTGAAAAAAATGTTTAAAACATATGAATTAAATTTTAAGATAAATATTTGGAATTTTAAAAAGGTTTCATAAATTTAAAATTCATAATTATATTATATTATTGGAATAAAATCCACAATATTAGGAAAGCAGTATATTGCACTATTCACCTAAAAATAAAGTATTTCTGAAAAATCCAAAAAATTCTTCATATTAATATATTATTATGATTAATCCAAAAATATTTTAATTTTTACAATTTAAATTAATTTTTTTTATAATTCTATGTTTAAATAAAGTTCCAAAATATAGCATAAAACTGATGATATTGGAAAATAGATTGTTAAAATGTTAACTATTCTTTATTTTTATTTCCTATAATTTACTAATTAATTTATTTGAAATATATTATTCATATTATCAATATATTTTATTATTATTTTATCATAATCTTCTTAGTTTCTTGAAATAAAACACCAATTTTAGAAAAATATATTTTTAAGCATAAAATGATTTTCTTAGTTGTTTTAGCTATACCAATTTAATTTCATTAGCATTACAACTAGAATTTATTTTAATTATACCTATATTTTATTATGTCATTACTCATATTCATACCCGCTAATTCAATGGCTAAATTTTAATGCTTATATTTAATACTTATATTTTTATCTAAATCTATCATGGTTTTCCTTCATGTCTAACATTAGTTGTGGAGAAATCTATCAAACATATTATTTTTTAAGGAACATTTATAGTGAAATATTGGGCTGATACATTGGTTATGTTTTTATATCTCATGAGATAATATGGTTGTATGTGGATATGACCATGTTATGCTTTGTTCACATAATGGTGAATGGCCATGAACACATATATCTTTTTTCACAAGATGGTGTGTGGGAATGATTGTATATAGATTTTTTCAGATGATGGTGCATAGACATGATCTCATATAATTTTTTTTCAAAAAATTACATGTGGAAATGATCAAATTTTTATTTTTTGACAATATTTTTCCTAGAAATTATTTATCTTAACTTTGTTTATAATATTACAATTTCTAATAACTATGATTATGCCACATTTTAATTTTATATTCCTATGATTATGTTCTATGGATCATGTTTGTTATCTCAAAATATTATGCCTTGGTACATGTTTTTTCAATTAATATTAAATTATTTTATATCATGACTTACATACAACTCTTATTACTCTATTTTTTTAATATGATATTTCTCCCATGATCATCTTTACTCACTTACTTATGATATTAACCTATGACATGTTGATAAGTTCTCCCTTACTGAGTGTTTAAGAACACCCATTACTTATGTTTATATTCCCTAGGTTATGAAGATGAGTATAACCTATGATGAGTATATAATGGGTCTAATGTGGTTTTATTATAGAGAAATGTTCAAAAGTATCATAAAATAAATTGCTTATGTAGTTGATCCTCAAAGAAACTAAACCTTCCATTATTGGGATTGTATGTTTATTTGTGATATGTAATGTTTATCTTATGAAAATGATATAAAATAAAGATATGTTTATCTTGGTTCATCTCATTTTTTATCAAATATAATTTTTAGAGAAAGTGTTTTTAGCACTAGTTCCTAGAGTGAGGGTATGGGGAACCTCAAATAAGGAATTAGTTCAGTATAAAATCCCAATTGGTCTACTGCCCATGTAAAATATAAAGGAATGTGGTATCTATATATCAAATAAATCAATAATAAACGTTTTTAAGTAATAATGGTATATCAAATAGTGGTATATCTTTACTTAGACTCATATTACTTAGCTGCGTGCCCTTTAATAAATCATTAGATTAGGTTAGATTCTCCTATACTAGATCCTCAAGAGAAAAATTTATAGAAATTATATAAATGCATCATCTTATTGAATTAGTGTCTATGTTAATGTTAATAAATGAAATAAGGATTCATGTGTCCCACTTTACCATACTTATAATATATATGAGGAAACATTACTTGAGTAAAACTTAAATAAAAACCTATATATTTATTCTAAAATTCATTTTACTACCCTTTGACTAGTAAATGAGCATCATAGTCCAAGATATATAAACATATATATTTAAAAGCCTTAAGTTAACATGCCTTAGTAAGCTGCATCAGCTCTAGAAAAAATTTATTTTTGAACATTTTCTAAAATAACATTTAAGTAAGTTTCTCTTGAATTTTATTTTTAATTATTATATCTCACCATTTCTGTGTTTTCCCCTCTAAAATAAATATTGAAAATCCCACCTCATAGGTATGAGATTTTTGAAAAAATTAAAAAATATAGTTGATCATATTTAACCAATATTCCATTATTGAAGCCTAATGTCACCTTAAAAAGATGGTGAATTATACCTCCAAATATTTTTCCCAATATATAGTCATATCCTGATTGTCCTCCCTTATAATTACTTGGATAACATGCATTTTTTTTCAAAATATATAGATAAATGAATTCATTTATCATAGAACCATTCCTAATTAAATATAAATCCTTCCTAATGACACTATTTTCTACAATACCCAAATATCATTATAATTATGAAATATTATCAATTTTATATATTCTAGATACATCTAGGTGTCTTTATTTCTTCAAATATATAATATCAAAAAAATTTAAAACATGTTTTAAAATCATATTAAAAACACATTTTAAAAATCATTAACTAGAGGATCCATTTTAAATTCATGTCTATAAAACCATTTTAAAATTATGATTATATAATTCAATCACTACCCTTTTTAAAATGATTCATAAATACTTGCCAATTTCAATGTATCATGGTTTTATATACTTACATGGCACAAAAATATAAACATACTATAAGATACTATCCAACCTATAGTTCTAACGAAACTCCCTGACAACTCAAATTTTGCTACAAATAAGTTTGATATACTTTTTTATATGTACATTTTATTCTTTAAGCATGATATCTCTAAACCTACCAACTCTTTCCCAACTCAACTTTAACAAACATAACTTAGATATCATTTTATAATAATCTAACTTGGATAAGAAAATATCAATACCTAAGATTGATCATCACTTGAACATAAGTACTTCCCTAAATTTCAAGAATCCAAAAACTTGCGAGGAGGGATAAAATAAAATATTGGTTAAATATTTTCCCTATATAAAATAAAACAATGAAAATTATGTGATTTTTTTTTTAAATTAAGTTTTTTCAAATTATAATTTGTTGGAAAAAATATTATATAGAAAGAATTAAATAATTTAAACCAATAAGAAAACCAGTTATATAAAGACAACATAAAGAAATAAAAAGATGAAACGTCTATAAAGGAGGCATCTTCTACTAACTCCATAACCATGTCTCCATACATGTGTCTATAAATCACCATTGAAAATGAATAAAGTATTATTTTTTACCTATATGATAACAAATTATGTCTATATGAACACGAAAATGCATATATAGGAGGTGAGTTCAAAAATCAATATGTTTTTCCTAATGCCTAAAATATATTCCCATGCATAAAAAATCCTAAAATATAAAATGTTAATGAAAATTTTTAAGTAAATCCAAATCCATAAAAGATAACTAGTTTAATGAAAACCCATTTGAAAATATTTTACAAATAATATGTTTACTAAAAATTGTTAAAACCAAACATTTATCCAATCCTATCATAAATAAGTTATTTATTTTATCCATATTTGAAAAGTTACCAAAAACCTGTGATTTTATATTTAGAATTTCATTTTATAAAATCCATCAAAACTGGTGATTTCCATAAAAATTAAATTTTTGAAAACCTATTGTATAACATAGGTTTATGATTAGCCCAATTGCTAGAGAAACACGTGATAAATTTTTAATTCCTAAATTTTTCCAAGTCTTTCCTTTTTTCAAAATTGTGTTTTTAGTAGCTTTATGGAGTTATCATATTTTATCAATTTTTGTTTTAAAATAGTTTTAAAATTCATGAAGGTAATTTTAAAGTGGTTCAATTATTTTAGAAGTAAATTTAAAACTTTGGAAAAAATAATAAATCCATTTTCTTTATCATTTAAGAGTTTATTTAATTAGAATTTAATTATATTTAATACCCCTTACCATTATACAATACCCCCTCCCCGCATCAAGGTAATGTTTCATTAATCGATTATATAAGGGTAAGGATAGGATTTGTTGTGTTTTGTAAAGGTAATGCTAGAGTGTAACCATTTCATAAAGGAAAGGCTAGAGTTTATCTTATACACAAAGGTAAAGATAGATTTTATCCATTGTGTAAATGTAAGATTTGATTTGGAATAATTATGTAAGGGTAAAATCTTGGCTTGTGTGTGGGTAGCTCTGTTGTGTAATGGTACCTTTGATCCCGCGTAAGTGTATATATCACATCAGTGCAGATCTCTCTTGTGTATAGATAGTTTATGGGACAAATTGGGGTAGTTTCTCTATATCAGTGTGAGTTTGATCCCATATCAGGGTAACTGAATACATAAGGGTAAACCATATTACACTTATACAGTGTATATCCCTAGCATATGGGTAACTAATTTGTATATAAAATACATTTTTCTTTCTAAATTTGACGTAAAATGATTTTTAATGGAAATAAATGCTAATATTAAATAAAATCATGGGATTTAAACCAGTTATAAAGAGATAAATTTAAATACTAGAATTAATTAATTTTAGGAGTTTTAAAAAGAGTCCTGGAATGAAATTAAATCTATAAATCATTAATGAACATTAAAATAGTAAAGTTTTATGGAGTTTTTTCTAAAAATATTGAGACAAATACATATATGTATTATAAAACTAGAATTATTACCTATTTTTAGTTTCTTTCTTCCTCTCTAGTATGGGAAATAAAAAATCACTATTTTATTTTAGATAGTGTACTAAAATTCTCTATATCCATTGCATTTCCATCTCGTGTGATTATAATTTTCTCTATCTCTATTTTTAGTGCAGCATGTTGTGAAGCTTCTTTCAGGTAGGGGGTATGAAACTTATATTTTATTTTATGTGTAGGTGTGATAATATAATTATTTTGATTACATTGAATAAATGTATGGGATCATAATTAAATATTATAATAATATGGTATTTAATGGAAAAAATAAAATAATTTTATTATAGGAAATAGATAAATGAAATTTGATAATATGTTAAATTAAATATAAAAGAATAATATAATATCACATGTAGTGGGTTATATTTACTTCAAGAATATAAAAAACATATACAATATTATTATTTAATCATCTATAAATTATTTAAAGAAATAGAAAGAATTTTTTGCAAGTAGATTAATTATTATAAGATAATATCAAAAACAAAGAAATAAGTTAATGGTTTTATAATATATTATTGTTGATATTATTTTCTTGGTATTTTTACCATTGGTATGGAATTATAATTATTATTTTCTTACTTCTTGGTATTATCATACGTGTATGGGTGAAAAAACAAATATAAAATAATGATATATTTATTTTCATTATCATAAAATCACATGAAATGATAATCTTGGGTTTGTGAATAATTATTATTAAATAATAAGAAATTGGGATATATTATCACATGTGATTTATTTTATGTTTATATTGCATATCAATTTACTAGATATTGTGTGTTTCTATCAAAATATGATGGATGTATGTTTATGCCTGGGGTTCAAGAGACATGATGTCCAATGCTTATAATGATTTATTTATTATGTCATTACATGATTTCATGTTGGGTGTAACATTTTTGTTTCCTGTTTGAGGATTGATTATATTGGATTCAAGCATGTAAGAATAATCATTTACCCCAACTTTACCATTTCCTTATTTTTTTAGAAAACCCCAATGGTTCCCACATCCATAACTGACTACAAACCTGCTTTCCAAAGGCAGGCGGTTCATTGGGGATTTAAACCCAATGGGGCTTAGGAACTCACATTGTTAAAGAAGATGGGAGGTAAGGATCATCACACCCTTTTGGTGGAATTATTTCCTATTATATGTCTCTCTTATATATTTAATCTATGTTGTCGAATCCCTTCTTAATCCCGATACAGAACCTGTTACCCTAAAAAAATGATCAAGTATTGAATCCTTATATGTATAAAACGTGGGTTCTATTAATGAGATCATATGTATGTATTCAAGTATATTTATACATTTATCATTATTTATTATTAATGGGTAGATATTTATATTTTAAATCCATATAACTAGGAACTCTAGAGTATATAGTCATCCAGGAAGGCGATTTGTGTTTCGAGGATATGCTTTAACCTTGATGAGGCATCCTATGTATCCTATTTATAAGAGGAATCAAAACCTAGATAGTTTGTTTCAACCATGCAGTTTAATGTTATTTTGAAATAAATACATGAAGAAAATTAGGCTTTAGGTATTAATCTCGTGCCTTAGAAAGATATCCTATATATCCTACTTATAACAAGAATCAGAGTCATCATAGTTTGATCCTCCCTTAATTTGCTGATGGGTGATGAAAAATAATTAATGCCCATGATGGTTATTTACCCAGGGTTTACCAATACAGTAGTTCCTTAGGAACCTACCACGAGGTGGATGACATTGTATGGGGGAAATTCATGATGCAAGTGATATGTTTTTTTTTTCAAATCCCTAAGCTCATGTGAGCCATGCGAAATGTGATAAACAAGGGATAGTAAATGACCAGTCTCATCGAATATGGATATGGGGATTTTGCACTAGGATGACCCTAGAAAAGTGTTTGTTATAGGGTTTGGCCCATATGAAGGAATCCTATATATCCTGCTTATAGTAGAAATCATATTCCTCATAATTAAATAAGCTTCTTATTCCATTGATGGATAAGTAAGAATGTATAAAATATGGAGGGAATTTCAATGAGGTGGATGCCCATTTAGATATTGGGACCTAAGCATGTGTCCTATGTATACTGTTTGGAAAAGAATTAGAATCTTCGTAGTTCAGTTCTCCCCTAACCCTCTAATGGGTTTGAGGTAATTGAGGGCATGTATAAGGCATGCACATAAAGGGATACCTGCGTATGAGCCCAATTATCATATACTAATGGATGAGAAAGCATAGTAGAATTATGGGAGAATTTATTCATATGAGTTAAGGATATTTGAGATATGGAGGGACTTACACCAGGGTGGATTCCCATTCATTCCTAGGCCTTAGGAAGGTGTCCTACATATCCTGTTTGGATAGAAATTAGAGTTGTCATAGTTCAGTTTAGGGAATTTCACAATATGTCATAACAGAAATGGTTATCATGTTCCGAGGGGTCTATCTAATATGCTATGACATGTTAGATGGTTTATGCCCGACATGCCCTAATTGTCTGTCTGAAATTCCCTAAGCGTTTTTCTAACATCTCCTGAGTGTCTGTCTGACATGTCTTGAGCATTTTCCTCACATCTCCTAATTCTATATCTAACATCTCCTAAATTTATGTCTGATAAGGCTAACATGTCTCATGGTGCTTCACATTATTGAAGAAAACATATTGGGGTACTGTCACATGGTCTTACTGGCATGTTCAGAGGACTATTTCATGAACCAATTGACACGTACAAGGGTATTTTTTTTTATCAAAACAGATATATATAGAGATGTCTCATGGACAAGGATGACATGTCAGAAGACTATCACAAGACTTGTCTAGCATGTCAAAAAGACTTTTCTTGACTTGGAAAATATTTCTAAAGGATTTCAAAAGACTTGGTTGTAATGTCTAAAGGAATTCTCAAGACTTGGATGATATATATGGATGATCCCATGTGGCTTGGATAACATGCCCAAAGGATTTAATGAGAATTGTATTATATGTCTGGAGGATCATATGTGGCTTGGCCGATATGTATAAATTATTTTGTGAGACTTGGATAACATGTCTAGAGGATCCCATATGGCTTGACCAATAGGTTCAAAGGACTTCACGAGTCTTGGTTGATATGTTCAGGTGTTGTTTCATGATCTTGATAGGTCATGTGAATCACATGATGCCTTCACATAAAAATAATCATATCCATATTCACATAGGGATTTTGTATTTTTGAGTACTTATTTTATATATGCCTCAATGTTTGTCAAGAATCATCTTATTAAAGTATTTAATGACCAATGAAACATGCAGGAATTCCTTCCCATAATCTGGCTAGTGCACTAGAGGTACTTCATGCGATCAACAGAGTGATTAAGAAAAGAACATATTTATTCCACGTAATTCCTTAGGATGTTCCCTAGATTTTACCTGGTGGAAGACCCTTACAATAACATGAATTTTTGATCAAAGAACTATACTATTCTGTGTTCCTATGAGTGTAGTATCTATAGTGTGTGCATCATTTTTGTGAAAAGGGTGAAGAATATATAGGCCTCATCACCTTGGTTCCATGATAACTTTCATGAACCATATCTTGCAGATATGGTATTGAGTCAGTGGAGGGAGTATTGCATCATGTTCTTCCCATGATCATGATGCGGGTTGTTCAAAGCTTCATATGAAAAATAAAGGCCATGATAAAAACTATCATATCCATAATTATTAGACTTGTAGCTTATAAAAGGGATTCTACAAGATCAGGATGACATGTCTAGGAGTCTTTGCGAGATCAAGTGGGATTGTCAGGGGTATTCATGAAACCAATTTGTCTTATTAAGGGGGCCTCCACGGGATCCAAATGTATTATCTAAGGGCCTTCACATTTTCAATGGTGATCACATGAGGCACATTACCCCTTTCACATGAAAATAAGTGTATCCTCCCTTCATGAAAAGTTTATGACTTTTCTATTTTTTTATTCCTTATTTTATAAGTCTCTCATCTTTTACCCATTGGTTGTCCATTAGGGCATCACATAATTAGTAGATGATCTCATGATGTCATGTAAGCATTATCATGGATAATCACTCTATTTATTTGTGACACACCACATAATAAAATTTACCTTTCAAAGGGTTTCCAAAATACTGAGGTGACATGTTTGGGAATCTTCATGAGTTTAGGTCACCTATCAAGGAGTATTTCACATGATCAATGTGACTTTTCAAGAGCCCTTTGTGAGATCAAGATGGTTTGTTAGAGAGATTTCATTATATCAAGGAATCATGTTAAATGATCTCCAGATGATTCATGGAGTGAATAAACCCCTTTTCATGAAAATTAGTATAACTTAAACCAAACAAATCCTCTACCTTTTTTAGATTTATTATTTTTATTTTATAATGGGCTTCAGGTTATTGTTTGGTGTCTATCTCCTAATGTATAATAGGATCAAAGGAACTCATTATGTATCCTTTTTTATGGTCATCTTTGCTTATTTTGACACCTTCATAAGAATAAGAGGGTATGTCTATGGGGCTTTGTATGATAAGAGTTACTTTCCAAAGGGGATTCTTGTAACCATATAAAGATCATGAAATAAAAAAGATCCATTCAAATGACCATATCGAGGTCATTCGATCATGTATCTTCTCAGGAGTTATGTAATCCATGTGATCACGCCATATATAGTCATGATTATCCTTCCTTTTTATTACAGATAAAATAATACCCATTCGTTAGGTATTTCTTCAATTCTAGAATTTATTATGCTCATTTGGTGGACATAAAAAAATGTACCCCATCAAGAGTGAAGTCCATCAGAACAAGGAATTATTTCTAAGGAGATAAAATTCCTGCATGAGTCCCTAAGGATTTCATTGATCAGTATCCCAAGTGGAATTTGGTATTCAAGGTGACCTTTGGTATTTCATGAAGCATCATATAAATAGGGAAAATAGAGCCACTCATTACCCTGGTGGATTAAACTCTAGAGCTCTTGTTTTTTCCTTCATCGCATGAATGCTTAAAAATACTTCATTGAAAGATCCATTTCACAAGACCACTCTACAAGAACCGATTTTTGAGATCCGATCACATGATCTCACCGCATAAATTCTTTGTATCATTACTTGTTCAAACAAACTATAAACAAGTTCTTAGAAATTTTCTTGAATCTTATAACTTTCTATTTTATGTATAGCTGTTCTATGGGATTCTCATGATATTATAGATTGGTCTTGTGATCGCTCGATCATTATTCGGTTTGCGTGAATATATCAGCATCACGTGGTCACAAATATTTCAATGGGTCATGCAATCATGAGATTCACTATGGGTTATGCGATTAATTATACCCATCTCAAGTTATGCGATCATAAATCCTCTTTCGGTTCATGCAATTCACATGATTCTATCTGATTTACGAACCTATTTTAGAAAGGTTCTTGTATTATATGATGTTTTCTTCTTATTTTCATATAGATAGCTTCCATCTCTTATAAATCTTCCAATAATTCCAACTAGAGGGCCATGATTTCTAAAAATAAAAATGATGACCCTATTTATTACATTTTATCCAACAACGAGTCTTTAAAGGTCCTTCTCCCATGTAAACTTCATAGCTATCCCCTATCACATCGAATTACTTTATATGGATTTGGTCTATGGGATGATTCTTTTATTGCCCCACCTAATTATATTCTTCCATCTTGTGGTATGTCATATTACCTTGATTTTATTCAAAGTAAAATCATTAAGGATAGTAAATTGGTAGTTTTACCACTCTAGGGGTTATCTCATATGTTAGATAGCCCCCCTTGGGGTCTATATGGTTGCAATCTTTCCCATCATCCAATTTCTCAGAGCTATTCGAGCATACTTGTCTCATATTTTAATAATAAAAGAAGAATTTGGAGCTCAAAGTAGGACCTTTGATTGGTCATTAAATTCTATGATTAATGGGAATTGATGTTATGGGTTAGTAAGAGATGCTCGTAATTCTCTAACCAGTTACATGCTATTCATCTTTACATGGTAGCATGCACTTCTCAAGTTGTTATGTATCATCATTCAAAACTTCTCAAAGAGATGATTAATCATTGGTTTCCTGGAACTAATTCCTTACATACATCCCATGGAGAATTAGGGAACATCATTTGGGATATTAATTTACTGATAGAAATACCCCTTTTTGGGGAGATGTATAACAAATTTCCTCATACTGCAGACGTTTGGGATGATATTACAAAAACTCCGACCTTGAAAAGGGACATGATCACCATCGTGAAGGCATGGTTAAGGAAGGATATGAATCTAAACTCACTCATTTAATTTAAGGATTGATTCAACATCTTTATCTACTATAGCAAGACATATCCACTGCCATGTGCCCTAATCAATTCCATTATTCATAGGTTCACGATATCATGGGATCTTATTAGGATATCCTTGAGGATAGGGGGTATGATACATGGGGCTACCATGTGAGATATGAGGTATCTCCAATACTTTTTCTAGTAGGGTATTTAGGTATTTTTTGAACATATGGATTTTCCCAGATGAGGATGCATTCTTGGTAATTTGAGTGGGTGTATTTGTGATGACATCTTAATTAGAAAAGGTTTGGCCCCTTAATATATTCATACCAACTCTTTCTCACCTATATAAACTCAATGACTATATCCAACAATGAAAAAAATCATCACTATATTTATGTCCCCTTCCAGTTATTATTTGGTTGGATATGAGATAATTTATGATGTTACCAATATCATAACACCATTGGTATCCATAATACTTCATCTCTTCCTAGATTGTTGAATGTATCCAGAGTTGAGGTTATTCCACTGGGTCCTAATGAGGTTATTGAAATGTTGAGACAACATGATCATTTCAAATTCATGAATTATCCTATGCTGACTAGGATAATTAATGATAATGGTAGTACATCTCTTGATTAGAGGTCATATAAAATCTCTATCTAGGATGAGGTTCTTACGGACCATGTAGATGAGATAATTATTTTTGATCCGTATACCCTATCATTTTTCTATCCAATTTGGATGTATTCAAAGGTTTTCTCTTCCCCATTCAACTGGCATTTAGGGAGAATGATATCCCAAAATTATATGCTAATTTTGGCTTATGTTGGTGCGTGAAGAAAAAAATGCTGAAATTATTCTAACCCCACCAGTGCCCCAATATTCTTATCTTAAGACTATGCCCAAGATTGGGTGGAAGCCTACATGGGTGGTGTACTGAATAGATTGTTCCTTTTGGTGGACAAACCCTATGCTTTACCAAACCCCTTATCTATAACATCAAATAAGTTTATTCATGGCTTGGGAGAGCCTCTGAGGAAGTGTTATCTCTATAATGATGAACATACCATTAGTGGGAAAAAATTTGTAGAAGAGGTTGTTCCTTCAATATCAGCGATGAATGATGAATCTATTGAGAGGAGAGCACATGAAACTTCCACTCTTTATTCTTCATTATCTCAACTAACCATTCCTCCATATGATGTTACCACCCTAGTCATTATAGATAACCAAGTATCACAAAGGAAAATATGGCAGTAAATCCATTTTTTGATTACCAAGACTCCCTTGTAGGAGTTTCATTTCCATGAGGAACATCTTCACTATCTCTTCTACGATATGGGGGCAGGTGGCTTTGATTTCCAACCGTTGTATGATATCATGCGACCAATTTTCTTGAACCAATAAAAAATAGTATATTAGTAAGGGGGACTCATGTAGTTTTGATGAAGAGACTCCACTAGTTGAATTAATAAGGGAATATTTGGAGGTGATGAAATAGACACTTTAGATAATATCTCAGCTTCATGCCTAGATGGATGACTTGGCTACACATTTAGTGAAATGGGATGAGAACTTAGCTCACTCAAAGTCTGATATTTTGATGTCATCATCCTTATTATTGACTAATCATAAAGTATTTGGGGAGTTATCCTCTTTTATCAAAACTCTTTGTCCTCAAGAATCAGCAGAAGAAGCAGGGTGGATAGGAGTTCAGCTCTCAATTAACACTTCTCACTAGACGTTGGATGATTTTGAAAATCTATCCAATCAAATTTTATTATAGTCTAATCATATTTTTTTTGATGGAATCCATAGAGAGGCTACAAATTGTGGGTATTCCTCATTTTGTATGCTATAAATGAATAAATCTTATAAACTTTACATTTCATTGTCCAAATTTCTTGATGTGCATGAAATTTCAATAACTTGATATCATATGAATTGTCAATGATACCCATCCTTTTTATAACACCAAGAAAACCCATACACCTGGATTTGAATTCCTAAATAATAAAAAAATTTATCTTAAGAATTTATTATGAATTACCACCTACACGAGATCCCTTATAGAAAACCAGGCTTGATATACATGGATATTACATCATTTTAGATGAATATTCACAATATTATAAAAATACATGCCCGAGGACTATAATAGTTTAGTGTCTTTGGAAAATTGAAAACAAAATATTCTATCCTAGTGAAAGATCTTAAAAATATCTAATAAATATCTCCACCTTTAGTTCTTCTACCTAAAAATTTTCTTCATTACCTGGGGAAATGAAACATAAGAAATGAGTGAGCTCAGATACTCAATAAGGGTAAATAAAGGAAATACGTAAGCATAACATGATAAAAGGGTATGGAACTTGAGAATAAAATTTAAATATCACAACCTAAATATTAGAGATCATAATAAAGATTATTAGTTCATAAGACATGAATCATAAGGAAATTAAGAGCATAAGTCATGATAACATAACATAGGAATAAGATATGGGATTTGTGGCATACACATTGGTTTATAACGTTTTGAACATGTATAAGTAGAAAATAGTTTACTCATTAAGTTAAGGACATGAAATAATGCCCCCAAATCAACTTATGGACATGAAAAATGGTCCATGAATAACATTGTGAACATGTAATCAGGTTCACACATAACCTTATGGACATAAAACTAGGTCTATGAATAACTTTTTTGAACATGTAATCAGGTTCATACATAACATTGTGATCATATAATCAAGTTCAATCATAAACTTATGGACATGAAACCAGGTCCATTCATAACATTGTGAACATGTAATCAGGTTCACTCATAAATATACATACATGCAACTAGGTCCATTCATAACATTATGAACATGTAATCAGGTTCATGTATAAACTTATAGACATACAACCAGGTCCATGGATAACATTGTGAACATGTAATCAGGTTCATGCATAACATTTATACTCATGAGTCATCCTTTATTACCCAATGAATTTGAGGGAGATATAGGCCCTAACCATCTAATAAAAAATCATTCATACATTTTCCACAAGATAATAAAAATTCATCATATCATAACCCATAAAAATACATAGGTTTTATAAATATCAAATAATAAGTCATGAAATTAAATGGGTATCATTAAAATTTAATCACACCATAACCTATGAAAATATATAGGTTTCATAATCACTTAAATAAGTCATAACTCATGAAAATAAGTGGTTTTCAAAATCATAAAACCTGTGGAATAAAAATGGGTGTTATAAGTGTCATTGCATCAAAACATAACCATTCAAGAAAGGATATGAATGGAAACTTTGGATAAATTTTTATATGGGAATGAGTAACATCAATGAATGTAATCTTATAAGTAAAATTACTTATAAAGATATTTTGAAAAAATTTCATGAGTAAAATATCCTTTCTTCTTTGAAAAAATCTCTTTAAAACATAAAACATTTTGAAAACAATTTCCTTTGAAAATAATTTGAAAACATAGAAATAAGGATTAAAAACATTTTGAAAAACATTTTCCTTAAAAAAATATAAAATAAGATTGAAATTTTTTTGAATAACATTTTCCTTGAAAATATAAAAAATAATCTTGAAAACATTTTTGAAAACATGGTTTTGAAATAAAACAGATTTCTGACCAAAGAGAGAGATACAATCAGATTTTTCTTAAAAACATTTTCTTAAACCAAAGAGTGAAAAAATGGAGCTAATATCTATATATATATTGAATAAATATATTATAAGTAAACTAATTAGTGTTCTTGATATATAGATCATAATATTTCTTCAAAATAATCATAATCACTAACAATCTCGAAAATTGATGAGATTGTTTCAATAAACTCTTATCACTTGGATACATGGGATCATACTCTTTATGTAAGAAAATTATATTAAATTAAGCATAAAATATAATTAAAATAAGGATATTAATGATATAAAATTTCAATTGGAAGCATATACACCTTTTTAAAGAACATTGGTGCATAACAAAATATTTTTCTTAAAGAAGGTAATTTGAGACAAAGCTAATTTACCAATTTGGTAATTTTTGAAACATTAACCCCATGAAATAAAGATAATAGAATGGATATTTAAAATCACATAAATTTATGTATAAGATAAATATAATAAATTCATGGGAATTACATATACCACACAAAAGAAGTGATTGGTTAATAAAACATGTATCTCACGAAAATAGAAAGTGTGATGAAATCCCCTTACCTTGTTCCTTAACCCTCATAATAATCATTAAAAACACCTGTATAATAAATATAAATTTATTAAAAACCTTTTAAATAACCATATTATTAAATATAATACCATATATGGTTTTAATATGACCTCATATTATCCTCTTGTTAACAATCATAGGTTAAAGTTTCACTTCGGGTAATATTCGCTTTATTCTTCGCATGTGTCTTAATTTGTTATATATTTGGTACTTGTGCTTATATAATGATTTTAAGAATGTAAAACATGATATAAATTTAATTTATATACATTATATGTGTATTTTAATAATTTATATAATACATAAGTATGAAACATAATACACTATTCATGGAGACGATAGGCCGTACTTACACATGAACGCTATTTCCATTTAATTGTCACGTTGAAAGAAAAAAAATAAAAAAAAAATATGTACGTATATATAATTATTAAATTATATTTATTATATCATATATATATAATATATATTCACTAAAACCATACTTAATACATCCATTTTGTGTATGCATGAATCATATCACTTTGAGTGGGCGATAGTCCACAATTCCTCAAACAAAATTATCATTTTAACACAAAATTCAAAGTAAAAAAATATGTGTTGTGAAAGGAATAAATAAGAATAAAGAGATAATAAATATATTATATGACATATATAAATATAATTTCCATTATAATGGACACCATGGTAGGTGGTAATTTAAAAATGAACAATCATTGTTTCTTGAGGCAGTAGTTCACCGTACACAGAAACAACATGTCTATTACCCATTAGATGGAGGTGTGTGTAAGTTTAGGTCAACAAATTATGAAAAAAACATCCCAGTATATTTAGGATACTTGTTTTTTTATACAATAATGTAATAAATAGAGTTTAGGGGGTAGATAATGAAAATAAAGGAAATGATCTTGAGAGAAGACATTACCTCTTAATCGGGTAACTCTTTTTGGTTTGTGCCAAAAGGATTCATTGAGTTGCCTTCTACCAAAGGTAAGGATTATAGGATAAATTTAGGGAAGTTTTGAACTTATTTTATTTGGTTTTTTATGAACCAAGGGGCTTGATATGTGAGAGGAAGTGGGTATAGGTGGTGTCTTTTTATAGGGAAGGGAAATGACACGTTTGGCATTTTTGAAAACAGGATAGCTGTACCCAAGTTTTTACCTAAAAAAGTCATACCAAACAAAAAAACTAAATAATGGAATTTTCATGGATAATAATTTTTATAAAATGGGTGTTTTATAAGTTTCTAGGTCATTTTGGGCCTTATATTTATGGTTTAGTACTTTATTAACCTTATTTTTCTCTTAACCAGTGTAATTAATTTTAACCACTTTCACTAATAGTTTTGTTCAAAAACAAATTTGACCGTACTAGAAATTATAAATTATTATGACTACAAATATTTAATCCATTTTTAGAAATTATAATCACATAATTGGAAGAAATTAGTTTAAAATTAATCCCGCTAACGGGACGACACTGCTTGTTTTTAACGTAAAAATGTCCAAAAGTTTGCTAAGTTTTTATATCCAATTTCAATGTGAAATTGGTTACAGTGAACTAAATTGGATTAATTGATAAAAATTTTATATAATTAAACTATTAAAACAATTAAAATATAATTTAAACTTATAAAAAATTAGATAAAAAAATATTTTTGAATTAAAATTCAATATTTTTAACTATTCATTAAAAAATGAAACCTTACGGAAAAATATGAAAAATATATCCTAACCTATTTTTTATGTATTTATTACAAATATAGAGTTTATTTTTGAAATATTAAAACTATAAAATTTTGTTTTTTTTGAAATGAGTTTACCATTAAAAGGCAGTAAAACTACCTTTATAAAAAAATTGGGTTTTATGCATAATATTGTGCTTGTTATTATCTTATGTCTATCTAATCTATTGGATGAATACAAAAAACATTTTATTGAATATATAAAATATTTATTACATTAATATAACTTACCAAATTTAATTGATTTAATTTACTAGGTTAAAATAACTTTGTGACCATAATAATATTTTCCTTTATATTCAATCAGTTTTCATATTCATTTCTAATTAATTGGTAACCTATGAATTAATCTTATATTTATGTAAACCAAAAATTTTCATAATTTATTTAATAATATTTATATCCATAAACCTAAAATCTAGGTTATATCTCATTGTAATAATATTTTTAATAATATACTCAGTCGTGCATGTTATGCAAGACATCGAGGAAGGTTAATCCTGCATGTAATGTATGCTAACCTTGTTATTCTATGTAATGTACACTAAGTCGATGTTGTGTATAACATACACCAAGTAGTGTTGTGTGGAAGGAATATTTTACTCAGTGAAAAACTATTTTTAGTGTTATGTGTAATGAAAAATATCAAAAGATTAAATTATTTTGAAAAAATTATTTCTAAAATATCCGGGTGTTACATTCTACCCCCCTTAAATTGAATTTCACCCTCAAAATTCATCCGGGTTATCAATGGTTTACTACATGAAATCTTCTTTCATAGAAACCCAAATCGTAATAATTAATGTTAAATTTTCCTTAAAAAGGGAAATTTGGAATCATAATTGTTACCCAATGTAACTAATAATGAGATTACCACATTGGAGAACATAGGTGGGAAGTGAAAACTTAGACATGGACGAGAAATATTACCATCAAGTTTTTATGGAGAGTGATAGAGAACAAGGCCATGATAAAGTTAACAATCATAATTTCATAAATGTATGATGAAATTAAAGGGCCGTCTGATTCATTGAAAATAGAGTTACTAGGATAATTTTTTTGGTTTCAAGATCATTTTCCTAAAGTTAAATAATTTTAATTAAAAGATATACCTACTTGATTTTAGGACAACCTCACCCTTTTTTGTCCCTTTGTCCACTTCACCTCTTTCTCTAAAAAGGTAGGTGAATTTTTCATTCCCAAATTAGTAACAGATCTTAAGATCCATGATATGCTATCCCATATATCATCAGTTATCATCATATACATGTTTTTATAATAGGTCATTAAATATACATAAATACTCATGTGGTAATATAATACTTTATTATCAAAAACTTTATACAAATTTAAAATTTATCATTCTATAAAATTTTAACCTCATAACCCTTCTGAAGGATGAAAATTTAAATCTTTAAAAATAAACTCATGAAATCATCTTAACATTGATCCCCCCATATATCACAAAGTACCACTTGGTTGTCACATTTAGAACATGTGAATAACCTCATCGCATATTCCCTTAAACTACGGTAATAACTTTAATTACCATAACTCCTTTTGGAAAACATGCAACCTTATTTATTTCTATGATTACTGGATATATTCTTTACATCCAAAAAGTCATAAAATTCATCCTTGATGATCTGGACCATTTTTTCAATAATTAGTTCTAGGGTAATCTATACCAGCCAATATGCTTATTCATATCCAACATATCATTATCCAAAGATCATTAATTAAGGGCTAACTTCTATTAATTAAAATATCACCTTTCTATGAAATCACTTTTCTATGTCTTCATCACCATTCAAAATGTCCTTTCCAATCCTCAATGAAAACTTATACTGAAAATAATTATACATTACACGATTCATATAACATAATCCTTGAATTCCAAAACATAAATACTTCCTTAATCCTAACTTATTCTTAAACCATTACTTAGGATTCATAAACTTATTCCTTAAATTTTTTTTCTTATAATATGAATTATGAATCATTCTTAAGGTTACTTAACCTCAATATAATCATGATTATTTTGTTTAATGTAAACAATACTGGAATAACATCACATACCTTTCACATTTCATTTGCGATATATTTATCTTTAAAAGTACAGCCAATACCCACACTACCTTATTGATTCTCTTTCTGAGATTTCTTATTGGAAAATAGATTCAAATAATTCCCATATATTCCACATCTGAAACATTAAATTATAACCATGTTTCTTATAGTTATCTCCATTGAATAAAACCCAAAATCATAGTGTGAGAAACATTTATCATATAGAGGAATCACATAATCACGAAAATTCACTTATAGGATGTCTAAATTATTACACCTTAAACTATGACACCATAGGGTTATCATAAGTTATTAATAGACAAATTCTATTTAAATACATTAGGATGGTTCATGAAGAGTTTGTGAATTCCCAAATCATATCCCTCAAGAGTGTCAAACTAGGTTTGAAGCAAGGCTAGTTGTTGTGTACCGGATTACCTCGAGTTAGGACTGAAACATCTTGTCAGAGTTGTTAATCCTAGGTACTTCTGTGCCATATGCACATACACTTGTAGTATCTAGGAAAGGATGTATTGCTAGGAAACCACTCACTCTATCATTTACCAAAATTCCAGGATATTTTCCAAAATGTTAACTAATCCTTATACTTATCCTTAGAGACACCGTTAGACATATCCTTAGAAATATACCTAGGGATCTCACTAAAGTTTTATCATCCTAGCTTCTAAATGTTGACTAAAATTCCCTATGATGCCAACTATAACCACCAAGGATTGACATACATGGATTTTACATCATTTTAGATGAATATTCAATATATTAAAAAAATATACTCGAGGACCATAATAGTTTAGTGTATTTGGAAACATGGAAAAAAAATACTCTATTATGGTGAAATATCTCTAACATCTCCCATAAATATCTCCAGATTTAGTGCTTCTACTTAAAACCTTTCTTCACAACCTTGGGAAAGGAAACACAAGAAAGGTGTGAGCTTAGATGATTAGTAAGGGTAAATAAAGGAAATGTGTAAGCATAACATGAAAAAAGGGGTATGGAACTTGAGAATAACATTTGAAGATCATACCCTGTAAATTATATATCATAATAAAGATTGGTAGATTATAATACATGAATCATAAGGAAATTAAGATCATGATTCATGAAAGCATAACATAGGAATAAGACATGGGATTTGTGGCATGTGTAACGGCCCAAATTTTTTAATTATATTTGTTTCCTAAATTTGTGTGTTATTTTATTTTATACTCAATAAAACTATATCCTTCAATTAATGAAGTGGGTATAATTAAAATGAGATCATTTTATTTAGACTATTATATGACCGTTAGTCAATATAACCGTTGGAAACTATAATCTTAACGTTGTGTTTTTACAAATACAGTTATCTTGGTTAATTAATACAGAAATAATATTGAATGACCTCATCTAGTAGACTCGGGCCATATGAAGCCCATCTGTTAGAGCTTGGGAAGGAGGTAGAATCACTGGGCTTTGCTCTGGACCAAGCCCAAGCCGAACTTCAACATATATATCTTGAACAGTATCAACTAAGGGAGAAGTTCAAGCTGATAGAAATCATCATTCAGGAAATGTTGTCTGAGCCACCCCAAGATTCTATCACCATAGTACACCTTACACTTAGGTCCTATGCTGGTGTTGTAAGGGGCTATGTAACGAGACCTTAGCTACTTTATGTAATCCTTTTATATAAATAAATTTTTTATTTCTTATTATAGAAAAGTTTTTGAATTTTAAATATCCGGATAAATATAGGATGTGTATTATTGATTAATTTAGGAAAAAGGGGTATTTTAATTTTTTTTGTATTATTTAAATAATTAATAATGTGAAATTATTTACAAAAAATAGTACGGTTGTGATTAGTGAGAAATTTAGAGTCTAATAAGATCAACTTGATTTTTAGTGAATAGTAAAGTTTGAATAGTAACATACCCATATGAACAGTAATAAATAGTAAATTGGCCCAAAAATTGAAACTTCACCCATGAATATATAAATATAATTTAAACATCTTAAAAGTGAAAAAGCGATCATAGTATAAGTTTTGGTATTTTTGTATGTCATAAATATTTTATTTAAAATTTTATAATTAATTTAATAATTTAAAATGGAAATATATTTTCATAAAATGTAATCATAAATTGTTACTTTATTTTATTATGGTTATATGATAATTTTATGGGACCTTGATTACTTTTTTATGGTGTTACAAAATGAGTTATAGTTTTAAAGTTGTATTTTTGGAATAAATAATGATTTTATTTAAAAATTAAATAAAAATTATTTAGAAAATTATTTTCATAAAATGTAGTTCATTTTTGAATTCAGAGAATCGATATTAGGTTAGGGTGAATTTTTGGGATTTTTCTGAAACAATTGAATTTCTAGTGAATAGTAAAAATACAGTTTTGAGTTTCGCGTATTTAATGACATCATTAATGATGTAAGCTTTCTGGTCAACTTATGAATAGTGATATATTCTATGAGGTGCCCCAAGTGTCCAATACCATGGGAAAATACCATGGGAAAGCCCATGGTTTTGCAAATACTACTGATGAGGTGTCCCTTGGAAATTAATAATTTATTCCCTCACTTTTCCTATAAATACCAAGCCACTCCCTCATTCATTTTATTACAAAATTCTTCTCAATTAAGTTCTGGTATATTTACCTCCCAAGGAGTCCTCCTAAGGTTCCCTCAATCCTCACAAGGTCCTAACCTTCAAGCTTTTGAAGTTACTCTTCAAGGTAAGGGAACATTTCACCCTCCTCTTTTAAGTCATGACTTCCTTTATGTTATGTCTTATAGTTCCATTTTATTATGAGGGGGATTGTTCTTCTATATGTTTACTACTGTACATTTAATTTCCAAATTATTAGAGACCCTTTCCACTCTCATCAATTTATTTTCTGAATTTTTATGTGATGCCGTTAGGCTGCCGAATTTTCATAAAAGAAATCGCGCTTTCTCTTTCCTAGCAAGTTTCCTTTTCATGTGGTGTGTCATTCAATTGTCCACACCACAATCTTATTTCTTTTTATTATTTACCTATACTATAAAATGATTCATTTATTTATGGGATACCCTTGTCCCCTCTCTTTATATTATTTTCTAAAACCATGTTATATAGCCGTTATGCTGCAAAAATTTCATCTCAAAATTTCTCTCTTTTTCTCAAGGAATTATCTTGTTTTATTTATGTGAATACCCAAAACTAATTTTTTTATATGGGTGTTCATAGATACAAAAAAATGATATATTTTATTTTGTAATTGACATACATGTAACCCTCACTCCCTTTACATGGGTTATAAATGACATAACGATCTTATTTTTAAGCACTTTTTAAAACGTCACGATTTTGAAGTGAAACCCATTTCTTTTACTCTCTTTGGGTTATTTATGAAATGTATGATTATGATATATGTGGATCACATGAAAATAAAGACATATTAAGGGTGATACCTTATAGTGCTTCAATGCATTAGTTAAAGAATTAATCTCTAGAGATGAAAAGTTTCACGATACCTTGGTGAATGACCTTGGTAATTTTTATGACACCTTGGGGATGAACCTTGGTGATATGTTCATGAATGTATAAATGAAATGTTATAGCCACATATTCAAGTTATGATTCATATTATTTTTATCATGATATTCCTATTCTTCCATTTATCATGTCTTTATGATTTTTATCATGTTCTTATTAATATTGCTCAAGATCACATGACAACTATTTCACTTGTTTTCCTTACTGAGCCTTCTGCTCACTCTTTCCTTTGATGTATGTCTCTAGGATATGATATGAAGTAATTGTACATAGGATTAACCTATGATGAATCCTTACAAGTGGTTTAGAAGAATTTTTTATGTTGTTTTCATGTATTATGTTCCTGATTTCTAAGACACCAGACTTTAAAGATCCTTTGTTTGTAAAATGTAATGAAAAGTTATGTAATAAAAAGGTGGGTTTCCATAGTTGGTATCAAAGGATAGTTTAGTTATTTATGGAAATTAGTCTGTGAAAACATTAGGAAGAATACTATAGAAAAGTTTAAATATAGGAAAAATTCCTGGTATTTTGGTGAGTATTGAGTAAGTGGTTTATCAAGCAAATACATCCCTGTCTGGATATGAGAAGGTAGAGGCGGTTCTGGCAGAGAGGTACCTAGGAGTGAAAACTCTGACAAGGATTTTCGAGCTTGACCTGGGGTATCGTGATACATGAAAATGTGCCTTGCTGAAATCTTGGTTACGACACTCTCGGAGGATATGTTTGGTTAATATCAAGCTTTTTATGAATCATTATGAAAGATTTATAGAGAAATGAAATTGATTAAAGAAGTTTTAAGACATAAAATCATTTATAGTTAAAAGATTCATAAATGAAATAAGTTTCTAACTAAGGTTTTATTCTTTTAGAAAATGGTGGGAAATAGGAGGAACTGTGCAAATGGTGACCACAATGGACCATGTGATGGCGATCCTCCGATAGAAGCTGGAATGGAAACTTTCATGTGAATGATGAACCAATTGACTCAAGTTATGGGAAATAACTTGAATCAAGATGAGAGACCGATCTCATTGAAAATGGAACAACTTTCTATGGAATCATTTATTCATCAATGAACACCAATATTCAGTGGATCAACTGACCCATTTATTTCTGAATAGTGGATCAAATCTATAGAGAAGATCTTTTATGTGATCCATTGTTCAGAGAAAGAGAAGGTCACCCTGACTGTCTATCGCTTAGAAGGAGAACCTGCTCAGTGGTGGGAACAAATTAAAAACACAAGACCAAGAATGGAAGTTGAAGCTATGGAGTGGGAAGAGTTCAGAGGGATATTCTTCAACAAGTATTTCCCTTGATCAATGAGAACAAGAATGGAGAAGGAGTTTCTCAAGCTGAAGCAGAAGGAGAATGAATTTTTGAGAAGCTACAAGTTTAACTTCACAAGTCTTTCACATTACACCTCTAGCTTTGTCATGGATCCAAATGGTAAGGTTGATAGATTATTCGGTGTACTGAGACCTCATCTACATAAGAAAAAGACTATGATAGCTATGAGGAGATCATTCGGAGTGTGATGAAAGTCAAGATGGAGTTTGGTGAGACACAATGGTCTCATAAATCTAATAACAAAAAGAGATCGATGGAGACCAGCTTAGGGAGGAACTTTGATTAGGGAAGAGGAGGCAAGCTAGTGCAACTTCCCATGTGGAATAAATGTGCGAAGAAGCATTCAGGGAACTGCCTGCTCAGGAGAGGGAAATTCTACAAGTGTGGAAGAGATGGCCATATTGTGAGGAATAGTCATAGTGAGGTGAAACCTCAACTTATAAACACTAACAACAAGGGGAATATGGTGCATGCCCTTCCTGATGTACATTGCTTTAAGTGTGGACAACTTGGGCACTTTCCCAATCACTATCCAAATCTGAGGGCAGTAGAGGGGAACCACCATCAGCATCAGCAAAGGCCAAGGGAGTAAGGTCATACTTTTTCTATCATGACAGATGAAGTTGAAGCTCCAAATGATATGGTAGCAGGTAATATTGTTGTTCTCTCAAAGCTAGCAATTACTTTGTTTGATTCTGGTTCTACGCATTCCTTTATTTCCTCCAAGGTTTTAAAGAATTTGGAATCAACCACCAACTTGCTAAAAGTAGAGTTATCAGTCAAGACTCCTGGTGGGATTATCCATGAATCACTAGTGTTTAGAAACTCTAGTATTTACTTTGGTGAGCACAATCTTATCGCAAATATAGTAGTCATTCCCATGTTGGAATTCAAAATTATACTAGGGATGGAATGACTCTCAAATTATAATGCTAAGATCAAATGCAGAAGTAAGGAAATATCAGTATTCTTGAATAGAAAACCTACAGTTATCTTCCAAGGAGAGATATCTCAACCTGATCTTTGTCTAGAAGAACCTCCTATATATTTCTTTATAGAATTGATCAGTGAAGAAGAAGAAGGAAATGAGAGTTTGAGGATAGAAAATGTCCCCATCGTCCAGGAATATGTTGATGTATTTCCTGATGAGTTGCCTGGACCTCCCCTAGAAAGAGAGGTAGAGTTCTCTATTGAACTCGTACCTGGATCTCATCCAATATCAAAAACCCCGTATAAGATGGAAAATGTAGAGATGGAGGAATTAAAGAAACAACTCCATGATCTTTTGGAGAAGGGGTTTATCTGACTGAGTGTGTCTCCTTAGGGAGCACCAGTTCTCTTTGTGAAGAAGAAGGGTGGATCGATGCGGCTATGCATTAATTATAAAGAACTAAACGAGATCACAGTAAAGAACAATTACCCTCTTCCAAGAATTGATGACTTATTTGACCAACTTCATGGGGCTCAATTATTCTCTAATATTGATCTTCGATTTGGTTATCATTATTTGAGGGTGAAGAAAGAATATAATCCAAAAACTTCCTTCCAATCAAGATATGGGAATTATGAGTTTGTTGTTATGCCTTTTGGACTAGATAATGCACCTTCTATTTTTATGGATTTGATGAATAGAGTCTTTAAGGACTACCTTGATAACTTTTTGGTAGTTTTTATTGATTATATTCTGATATATTCCAAAAGTCGTGAGAAGTATGAGGATCATATAAGGGTTATTTTTCAAACTTTTCAAAAGGATTGGCTTTTTGGAAAGTTCAGTAAATGTGAATTCTGGTTAGAACAAGTTTCTTTCTTGGGGCACATTGTTACCAATGAAGGAATCACAGTTGTCCCTACAAAGACAAAAGTTGTAGAGGAGTGGCCTCAAACTATGATAATAACTGAGATTTGTAGTTTCCTTGGATTAGTGGGATATTATAGGAGGTTTGTGAAAAACTTTTCACGATTTTCTAATCCATTAACCAAGTTAACTCTAAAAGAGGTCAAGTTTATATGGACAAAGGAGTGAGAGGAAAGTTTCGAAGAGCTGAAAAAGATATTGGTTACTGCACCTGTGTTAACTCTTCCCTCAAGTGGATAAGGATTCATTATTTTTAGCGATGAATCTCTAAAATGGCTTGGGTGCATCCTTATTTAAAATGACAAGGTCATTGCTTATGAATCTCGACAATTAAAGACTCATGAGCAGAACTATCCTACATATGATCTAGAGCTGGCTGCGATCGTTTTTGCTCTGAAGATATGGTGGCACTATCTTTATGGGGAGAAATGTGATATATACACAGAACATCAAATTTTGAAGTTTATTTTCACACAAAAGGAATTGAACATGAGACAAAGGAGATGGTTGGAACTTCTTAAAGACTATGATTGTTTAATTCATTATCATCCCAGAAGAGAAAACAAAGTCGCTGATGCATTAAGTAGGAAAGACCCAGTTGTTTTGTCCATTATGAGGATTCAAATAGATCCTTTGATCAATGAACTAGTAAAACTGGACATGAGAATTATAAAGGAAGGGACATCATGAACCCTAACCCAAATGATTTCTCAACCGTCATTACTAGAGAAGATCAAGAAGTCTCAAAAAGAAGATCCTTTGTTACAGAAGAAGTTTGTGGTTGTGAAGAATGAGAAATTTCCTGAGTTCAATACTAATCAAGAAGGTGTACTGAAATTTCGTACAAGACTATGTGTTCCATATATTCCGGAAATAAAGAAGGAGATGATGGATGAAGCTCAAATATTTACTTTCTCTATACATACTGGTAGCACAAAAATGTATAGGAACCTTCGTGATCATTATTGGTGGGATAATATGAAAAGGGAGATTGATGACTACACGTCAAGGTGCCTAGTATGTCAGCAAGTGAAGGCGGAGCCACAAATTCCTAAAGGGGTATTACAACCACTACCCATACCAGCATGGAAGTGGGACAATATCACTTTGGACTTTGTCACTAGTCTCCCAAGAAATTCTAAAGGAAACAATGCGATATGGGTTTTGTGGATAGTCTCACCAAGACTTCCCATTTTATCTCTATCTAAGAATATCTATCTCTTGATCAACTTTCCAGGATTTATGTGAAGGAAGTGGTAAGGCTGCATGGATTTCCACTTTCTATCGTATCTGATCATTATCCAAGGTTCACATCAAAATTTTGGGGAAGTCTTCAACAAGCTATGAGCACTGAATTGAATTTCAATACGGCCTATCACCACCTAACTGATGGCCAATCTAAATGGTCTATTCAAACACTCGAGGACATGCTGAGAACATACTCAATGGAATTTAAAGGTGGATTGGATCAAAATATCCCTTTAGTTGGGTTCTCTTACAACAATAGATTCCACTCGAGCATTCAAATGAAACCCTATGAAGATCTATATGGGAAGTGATGTAGAACTCCTACTTATTGGGATGAAGCTGGCGAGAGAAAGCTTCTTGGGCATGATCTTGTGCAAGAGATGACAGAAAAGGTCCATGCCACCCAAAAACACATTAAAGATGCTCAGATTAGGCAAAAGAGCTATGCCGACAACCATAGAAGGGACTTGGAGTTTGATGTTGATGACAAATTCTTTCTTTGGATTTCAACTTGGAAGAGAGTCATGAGGTTTGGGAAAAAAGGGAAGCTCATCCCTAGGTATATTGGCCCCTATGAAATCATTGATCATGTGGGATAAGTGGCCTATCAACTTGCACTTCCTCCAAATATGGCACAAGTTCATGATGTCTTCCACGTATCCCTCTTAAGGAAGTAAATAACTAACCCTTCACATGTACTAAATCCAGAGGTGGTACAACTAGAACATGACCTCTTTTATGAGGAGCAGCAAGTAGAGATCTTGTATCGAAGAGACAAGGTTCTACGCAACAAGACTACCCACCTTGTTAAGGTGTTGTGGAGGAACCACAAATGTGAAGAAGCCACATGGGGACCATAGGAGTCTATGAGACAGAAGTACCCACACCTTTTCTCATCAGAGGGTACGAGAAAAAATTTCAAGGAAGAAATTTCTTAAGGGGGGAAGAATTTAACTGACCTAAATTTTTAATTATATTTGTTTCCTAAATTTGTGTGTTATTTTATTTTATACTCAACAAAACTATATCCTTTAATTAATGAAGTGGGTATAATTAAAATGAGACTATTTAGTTTCGACTGTTATATGAACATTGGTCAATATGACCCCATTGGAAACTATAATATTAACTTTGTGTTTTTATAAATACAATTATCTTGGTTAATTAATATAGAAAGAAGATTGAATTGCCTCATCTAGTTGACTCGGGCTATATGAAGCCCATCTGTCAGAGCTTGGGAAGGAGGCAGCATCACAAGGCTTTGCTCTGGACCAAGCCCAAGCCGAACTTCAACATATGAAGCTTGAATGAAATCTCCTAAGGGAGAAGTTCAAACTGATAGAAATCACCACTCGGGCAATGTTGTCTGAGCCACCCCAAGATTCTATCACCATAACACACCTTACACTTAGGTCCTATACTGGTGTTCTAAGGGGCTATGCAACGAGACCTTAACTGCTTTGTGTAATCCTTTTATATAAATAAATTTTTTATTTCTTATTATGGAAAAGTTTGTGAATTTTGAATATCCAGATAAATATATGATGTGTATTATTGATGAATTTAGCAAAAAAAGGGGTATTTTAAAATATTTTTGTATTATTTAAATAATCAATAATGTGAAAATATTTTAAAAAAATGGTCTTCTACAGTTATGATCAGTGATAAATTTAGATTCTAATAAGATCAAATTGATTTTTAGTGAATAGTAAAGTATGAATAGTAACATACCAGTATGAATAGTAATGAATAGTAATGAATATTAAATTGTCCAAAAAAATAGAAACTTCACCCATGAATGTATAAATACAATTTAATCATCTTAAAAGTGAAAAAAACAATCATAGTATATGTTTTGGAATTTTTGTATGTCATAAATATTTTATTTACAATTCTATAATTAATTTAATAATTTAAAATAGAAATATATTGTCATAAAATGTAATCATAAATTTTTAATTTATTGTATTGTGGTTATACGATAATTTTATGGGACCTTGATTACTTTTTTAAAGTGTTACAAAATGAGTTATAGTTTTAAAGTTGTATTTTTGGAATAAATAATGATTTTATTTAAAAATTAAATTAAAATATTTAGAAAATTACATTTATAAAATGGATTTTATTTTTGAATTCAGAGCATCTATATTAGGTTAGGGTGAATTTTTGGGATTTTTTTGAAACAACTGAATTTTCAATGAATAGTAAAAATACAGTTTGAGCTTCGGGTGTTTAATGACATAATTAATGAAGTAATAATGATGTAATATTTTTGGTCTACTTATTAATAGTGATATATTCTATGAGGTGTCCCAAGTGGCCAATACCATGGGCAAATATCATGGGAAAGCCCATGGTTTTACAAATACCACCGATGAGGTGTCCGTTGGAAATTAATAATTTATTCCCTCACTTTTCCTATAAATAACAAGCCATTCCATCATTAATTTCATTCCAAAATCCTCCTCAATAAAGTTATGGTCTCCTTACCCCCCAAGAAGTCCTCCCAAGGTTCCCTAAAGCCTCACAAGGTCTCAACCTTTAAGCTTTCAAAGTTACTCTTCAAGGTAAGGGAACCTTTCACCCTCCTTTTTTAAGTCATGACTTCCTTTATGTTATGTCTTATAGTTCCATTTTATTATGAGGGGGATTTTTCTTCTATATATTTAATAATTTCCATTTTATTTCCAAATGATGATAGAAACTTTCATCTCTCATCAATTTATTTTCTGAATTATTATGTGACGCCGTTAGGCTGCTTAATTTTTGTAAAAGAAATCATGCTTTCTCTTTCCTTGCAAGTTTCCTTTTCATGTGGTGTGTCATTCAATTGTCCACACCATGATCTTATTTATTTTTATTATGTACCTATACTGTAAAATGATTCATTTATTGATGGGATAACCTTGTACCATCTCTTTATATTATTTTCTAAAACCATGTTATATAGCCGTTATGCTGCAGAAATTTCGTCTCAAAATTTATCTATCTTTTTCTCAAGGAATTCTATTGTTTTATTTATGTGAATACCCAAAATATATCATTTCTATGGGTGTTAACAGATACACAAAAAATGATACATTTTATTCTGGAATTTACATACATGTAACCCTCACTCCCTTTCGATGGGTTATAAATGACTTAACAATCTTATTTTTAAGCACTTTTAAAACGTCACGGTTTTGAAGTGAAACCCATTTATTTTACTATATTTGGGTTATTTATGAAATTTATGATTATTATATATGTGTATCACATGAAAATAATGAAATATTAAGGGTGCAACCTGATAGAGCTCCAATGCATTGGGTAAAGAATTAATCTCTAGATATGTCAAGTTTCACAATACCTTGGTGAATGACCTTGGTAATTTTTATGAAAACTTGGGGATGAACATTGGTGATATGTTCATGAATGTATAAATGAAATTTTGTAGCCACATATTCAAGTTACGATTCATGTTATTTTTATAATGATATTACTATTCTTCCATTGCTCATGTATTTATGATTTTTATCATGTTCTTATTAATATTGCTCAAGATCACATGTCAACTATTTCACTTGTTTTTCTTACTGAGCCTTCTGCTAACCCTTTACTTTGATGTATGTCTCCAAGATATGAGATGTAGTAATTGTACATATTATGAACCTATGATTAAGCCTTACGAGTGGTTTATAAGAATGTTTTATGTTGTTTTCATGTATTATGTTCCTGATTTCCAAGACACTAGACTTTAAAGATCCTATGTTTGTAAAATGTAATGAAAAGTTATGTAATAAAAAGGCGGGATTCCATAGCAAGCACATTGGTTTATAACATTGTAAACATGTATTAGTATAAATAGGTTCACTCATTAATATAATGACATGAAATTTGTCCCCCACATAAACTTATGGACATGAAACCTGGTCCATTCATAACATTATGAACGTGTAATCAGGTTTATAGATAGTTTTACAGACATGAAACCAGGGCCATGCATAACTTTGTGAACATGTAATCAGGTTAACGCATAACAATGTGAACATGTAATTAGGTTCACACATAAACTTATTTCCATGCATAACATTGTAAACACATAATAGGTTTCACTCATAACATTGAGAACATGTAATATAGTTCATTCATAAACATATGGACATGAAACCAGGTTCATTCATAACATTATGAACATGTAATCAGGTTCACAAATAAACTTATGGACATGAAACCAAGTCCATTCATAACATTGTGAACATATAATCAAGTTTGTGAATAATTTCTTTACTCATGATTCATCCTTAATTACCCAATGCATTGAAGGGATATACAGGTCCCACCCATCTCATAATACAATTATTCATACATGTTCCATAAGATAATAAAACATTCATCATATCATGACCAATAAAAAGACATAAGTTTTATAAAAATAAAATAATAACCCATGAAATGAAATGGGAATCATTAATATTTCATCACACTATAACCTATGAAAAGATATAGGTTTCATAATTACTTCATGAAATCATAACCTGTGAAAAGAAGTCGTTTCCAAAAGCATAAAACCCATGGAATAGAAATGAGTTTCATAAGTGTCATTCCATCAAAACATAACCATTTAATAAAGGATTTTAATAGAACCTTTGGATAATTTCCTATATGGGTATGATTAACATCAATAGATGTCATCTTAGAAAGAAAATAACTTAGAAGGATATTTTGAAAACATTTCTTGAGGAAGATATCCTTTATTCTTTGAAAAACTCTCTTTAAAACATAAAACCTTTTGAAAACCATTTCTTTTGAAAATAATTTGAAAACATATAAATAGGGGTAGACAAATTTTTAAAAACAATTTTCATTGAAAAATTATAAAATAATCTTGATTTTTTTTTGAAAACATGGTTTTGAAATAAAATATATTTTCAACCGAAGAGAGAGATACAATCATACTTTTCATAAAAACATTTTATTAATTATCCTAAGTGAAAAAGAGTGGGAAAATGGTAATAATACTTCGATATATATTTAATAATTATAATATAATTAAAATCATTAGTTTTCTTGATATATGGATCATAATATTTCATCAAAATAAGCATAATCACTAACAATCTCAAAAATAGATGAGATTGTTTCAATAAACTCTTACTACTTGATTACTTGGGATCATACTCTTAATGTAAGAAAATATAGTTACACTAAGTATAAAATATCATAAAAATAAGGGAATTCATGATATAACATGTCAATTAGAATCATATATATCTTGTTAAAGAACACAGGCATATACCAAATCTATGTCTTAAAGAAGGAAATTTGAGACAAATCTACTTTACCAATTTGGTAACTTTTGAAACATTAACCCAATGAAATAAATATCATTGAATGGATATTTAAATACCCATAAATTTAATTATAAGAGACATATAATACATTCATGGTAAGTACATATACCAAACAAAATAATTGAGTGGTGAATAAAGCATGTATCTCACATAAATAAAAAGTGAGATGATATCCCCTTACCTTGTGTATTGAATCTCATCATACTTGTTCAAACCACTTATATAATAAATATAAATTTATTATAAACCTTTTAAAAAACCATATTATTATATATAATATCATATATGTTTTTATTATGAGCTTATATTGCTCTCCTGTTAACAATCATATGTTAAGGTTTCACTTCAGGTAATATTCACTTTATTCTTCGCACGTGTAGTTATTTGTTATATTTTTGGTCCTTATACTTATATAATGATTTATAGAATGTAAAACATGATATAAATATAATATATATATATATAATATTTGTATTATAATAATCTATATAATATATAATCATGAAATAGAATACACCATTCGTGGAGATGGTAGGCGTTACGTACGCATGAACGCTATTTCCGTTTAATTGTCGCGTTGAAAGAAAAAAAGTAAAATACATATATGTATATATATGTATATATATAATTATTATATTATATTTATTATATAATATATATATATATATCATATATATTCATTAAACCCATATTTAATACATCCATGTATTGTATGAACGAATCATATTGCTTTGAGGGGGAGGTAGTCCACACTTCCTCAAACGAAATAATCGTATTAACAAAAAATGAAAAGTAAAAATTTATATTTTTGTAGAATGAATATATAATATTAAATAAATAATAAATATAATATATTAAATATATAAATATAGTGTCCATCATAATGTCCATCATGGTAGGTGGTAATGAAAAAATGAACAATCATCATTTTGTGAGGCAGTAGTTTTCCGTACACAGAAACAGTATATTTGTTACCCATTAGATAGAGGTGTGTGTAAGTGTTGGTTGAACCCTTAGAATAAAAAAATAACATTATATTTATGATAATGTTTTTCATACAATAATAGAATAAATATATTTGAGGGGGTGGAGAAGGAAAATAAAGGAATGAAGCTTGAGAGAAGACGTTACCTCTTAAACTGGCAACTCCTTTTTGTTTGTTCCAAAAGGATTCCTTGAGTTTTTGTCTTCCCAAGGTAAGTCTTCTAGGAGTAAGGGAAGGAATTTGGAATATTATTTTATCACTTTTTTGGGTGATCCAAGGGGCTATATATGTGTGAGTAATTGGGTAGAGGTGGTGGCCTTTTATAGGGAATGGAAATGACACACTTGAAATTTTTGAAAACAAGTAAGGTACACCTAAAAAAAGTCATAAAAACCCAAAAAAAACTAAATAATGGAAGTTTAATGGCCTAATAATGGCAATATAATGGGGTTTGGACAAGTTTATAGGTCGTTTTGGGTCTTATATTTATCATTTAGTACTTTATTAACCTTATTTTTCTCTTAACTAATATAATTAATTTTAATCACTCTTCCTAATAGTGTTGGTAAAAAATAAAGTTGAACTTTTTAGAAATTATAAATTATTCTGATTAAAAATATGTAATCCATTTTTCTGAATTATAATAATATAAATGCTAGAAATTATTTTAAAATTAATCATGCTGATGGGATGACACTGTTTGTTTTTAACATAAAAACATCCAAAAGTTTGCTATGTTTTTATATCCAAATTCAATGTGAAATTAGTTTCAATGAACTTAATTGGATTAATTTATAAAAATATTATCCAACAAAACTATTAAAATAATTAAAAACATAATTTAACCATATAAATGAATTAGATGAAAAAGCAGTTTTGAATTAAAATCCAGTATTTTTAACTATTCATTAAAAAATTAAAACTTACGAAAAAATAAAAAAAATTATCCTTACCTAATTTTTATGTTTCTATTGTAAATATAATTCTTATTTTGAAACATTAATTCTATAAAATTTTTAAAAATTGGATTTGAAATGGGTTCTCCATTAAAATGCAGTAAAACTACGTTTATAAAAAAGTAGGTTTTTGTGCATAAAATTGTGTTTGTTTTTATATTATTTATATCCAATATATTGGATGGATATAAAAATTATTTTAATTAAATATATAACATATTTATTACATTAATATCACTTACCAATTTTAATTTATTTAATTAATAGGTTAAAATATCTTTGTAATTATAATAATATTTTCCTTTATATTTATTCAATTTTCATATTCATTTCTAATTAATTAGTAACCTATAAATTCATTTTATATTTTTTTAAACCACATATTTTCATAATTTAGTTAATAATATTCATATCTATCAACTTAATGGCTAGATTATATTTCATTATAATAATGTTTTCAATAATATACTATAGTTAGGTAATACTCGGTCCTACGTATTACGCAAGCCATTGAAGAAGGTAAATCTTGCATGTAATGTATGTTAACCTTGTTGTTTTGTGCAATTTATGAAATGTTGGTATTGTGTATAACATATTCCAATTATGTTCCATGTGGATTTAATGTTTGACTTAGTGAAAAACTATTTTCAATGTTGTGTGAATTGAAAAATATCAAAAGACTAAATTAATTCGAAAAACATATTTCACAAAATCTCAGGGTGTTACATCCCTCATTGATGTATCTTCTATGGTTGTCCTAGTATAACATGGTTTAAAAGGATAATTTGTTTAAGATATGTATTTTATTAAGAGTACTCAAATTATTTCCTATGTTAAGGGACCTAGGGAGCATAAATTTATTTTTTCTAAGGACAAATAATGATCTCTACAATATTTGTATCTTATTATTTTTAAATTACCCTTTCTTTTTCTTTATTTTAATATAGGGAAAGATTAAAAGGTGTCGACTTGAGTTTTTCTTATGTTTCACTCTAATGGGTTTTTGTCTTGATAAGTTTTATGAAATTTTTGTTTTATAAGAGATCAATATTGCCTGGATCACACAAAGTGTGTGTCTAATGAGTGGAGACTTGAATTTTTCATAGGGTTACTTTTTTAGATTTTCAACCTACTAGGGATTGTTTCTCTTTTAATTAGATATTTTAATTCCTTCCAAAATAGACCGTTGTTGTGCTATATTTTAGGATATCCCATATGATACCATCTATTTTTGTAATGTAACATTATCATAATAATGATTTCTATACATGTTGACATCATATGATAAGGATTTACTCGTGTAGTTTTATGTCATACATTAAGGATTCAAGATGCAATATAGTTTAAAGTTTTGTTTACAGGACTTGATATGTTGTGCAGTTGAGAGTCTTACTGCTAGGCCTTGAAAATAATAAGGGAATGGGGAAGACATTATGGGGATAAACCGAAACACCCTAAGGTGCTGAGTTCCATTGTGTTTTTTCTAGGCCTCATGAGTGTATTGGGTCCACCATATCAAGGATGACCCAAAACACCCTAAAGAGATGTGTTCCACCATAGTTTCTAGGTATCATGAAGATTATATTTTCTTTCCTATAAGGATGATATTCCTCTAGTTGGTGGTTTAGAGGCCCTTATGTATGTGCCTATATGTCTTACAAACATGGTCAAGAAAATAGGATCCATGATCTTTTCCAAGGGCTATGAAATATTTATGAGGATGGTATTGGTGGATGGTAAAATTAGGGAAGATGAGTCCATTGGGATAGTTATAATATGGGTTGTGTAAATCTTATGTCTAGGAGATTGAATCGATGAATATGGAATGGGGTAGACATATTGGGGATGAACCAAAACAACCTAAGGTGCTGAGTTCCACCATGGTGTTATTGGGGCTTGCAAGGATTGGATTTACTTTCCTACAAGGAGGGTATGCCTATAGTTAGTGGGATAGAGCCCCTTTTGAATGGGACCATAGAGAATACATACATGGTCAATAAAATATGATCCCCACTATTTTCCAAGGTCTATGAAATATTTATTAAGACCAAAATGTCTAGATGATGGAGTTGGAAGTGGGTTTAAGACTATCTATGGAGGGTTTTAATACCATAAAGCAATTTATCTTTTTAGTTGAGAGGATTGGGACCTATACAATTTGTTTTCTAGTCACATTTTGTGGGACATAAAAAGGTTTGGGAATGTAGTGTCACATTCTTTATTTGATAATGGGTACAGTAAACATTGACGTAACATCAAGGATGTCAAATGTACTTGAATATTCTAGTTATGGGGATTGTAAATCTTGGTATAGGAATATCTGAGTTAATTGGAGGTGGGAACTGGTGGGTATAGGCAAACCATTGGTAATGGTGGAGGCCTATAATGTTCCACATGGTTATGAAAATAACTCCTAGATTTTAGTGGGGCCTTTTTGGAACCAAATGGTTCGTTTGGATTAGTCTTCCCCTATTACCATTTTGCTATATGGAAGATCTAGGAACAATGGATCCAAAGGTATTTGGGGTTCCATGAGAAGGATATAAACTAAAGGAAATGGTTTTGTTATCTCAAACTTCAAATACATGAAGTTGGTTTATGGAAAAAATAATATTTAAGAATGGTTTTAGCACCCTAAAAGTTTTGTAACCTTCATATAGAAAATGTTATCATGATGAGGAGATATGAAAAATTATTAATCTAACTTTTTACTAGTATAAGGGGGCCCAATAAGCATGGATAGACTTTTACTGGGGCCATAAAGTGGGACTTGTGAGATTTATGATTTATTTATTTACGCCATAATTTTTTTTCCTAATCTCTAAATATGAAGAGTTTAGTAAGAAGATACTTGAAATTTTCACAGGCCAATATTTGTAGGTTTTCTGTCTAACTAGTTTTATGTCTCTTCCAATACCAATTTAGGGTCTTATAGTTTGGAACATCAAAGTATAAAGTTTAAGGTCATACGAATTTAACCAAAGTGTATGAAGTTTAAGGTTATGATGCCCTTGGACCTAGTATGAGGGGAATGTTACACAACAATACAATTAGGATAAACAGGGTTAAGAGTACTCCAATATACTTTTTATTGGGAGATGAAATTGTTGTAAATATGGATGAAGGTTCTTGGATCATGAGTAATGATATGGGGAAATCATTTTGGGGATGACCAAGAGCACCCTAATGTTTTGGGTTCTTTCATAGTGACTTCAAGCTCATAAGGATTAGAAATCCCTTCCCACAAGGCCAATATGCCTCTAGTTGGTAGGTTAATGCCCTTACGTAGGTTCACCTCTTGCATGGTCAAACATAGAGATCTCTTCTCCTTTACTAGGTCCATGAAAGTTTTATGGAAACCCGAGGCACTCAAGACATTAAGTGTTATTTATGGGTTGAGATGCTTAAAATATGATGGAAGAAACCCTTACTCTAGTTGAATGGGTTCAAGATATATTTTTTCATTTGATAAGGAATTACGATGGGTGATGGTCTATATATTTTAACATCATGTAGTGGGATGTATCTATCATGAAATTTAACATCATGCGACAAAGATTTCTTCTTTATAGTTTAACAACATATAATAAGGAAATTTTCCTTGCAGTTTAAAATTATGTAGTAAATACATTTTCCTTTCAATTTAACATTATATAATAAGTATATTTCCCATGAAGATTAACATCATGTAATAAGGATGTTTCTTGAGTAGTTTAACATCCCATGGTAAGGATGTGGGAACCGATGTGAAACTGTACAAGATATCCTTGGGGAAATTTTGTACTGGTTAAGGGAATTTAAATATTGGAAACAAATTTTATCCATGAATTGGATTATTTATGGGTATCCATATGTTGGATCCATTCCTAAATAGATTTATCTCATGAAAAAGTGATCCATACATAGATCTGACTTGTAAGTAGGTAGAATGAGTTTATATGACATAACCATTTTTAAACAAAGGTATATAATAATTTTATGGATAGGCTTCCTTGGGGTTTCCTATTCACATTTCAAGGGTATAAATCATTCCATAATCATATCCTTTAAGGAGATTCTACTACATAGATCTGGCTCATATATAAGGGACATGGGCATTCTATCTTTTCCCCTTAGCGAGTCCTAACATCAAGTTCAATCAAGGGGTCCTCTATATAGATTGGGGTCATAGGTAGGTATAAGGAATTTACATACATCATTCTAGTATGGCGGTTACAAATTTATCTATAACACATATTCTTGAATAGGATGGTTTGTTCAAAATTTTTTTAGGTCTCACAGGATGGATCATATGTCATGCTGTTTAATGTCATGAAACTAGAAAATCATCATGATGTTTAATGTCATGTGACTAGTATGTGGTTCCCCATCCAAGACATGTCTTGGTCGTGCCAGCCAAGGTAGCTTTCCATGTTTCCTAAGATCACATGATCCATGATCGGTGCATGAAATAAGAGATAACTTGGAAGTCGATCAGGCTACATGTGAGTACTTTATGGGGAATATATATGGGTGTCCACAATTTATTATGGAATATGACCACTACCCAGATTAGAATCTCATAGAGGAATGTGATTGGGGGTGATAGAAACCCATGGATGGGCCTAAAATATAGAATCTAGGCATTACTATGTATCCTATGATAACAATAATCAAACCACATGTATTTCTTATACAGAAGTTCCCTGTGAAAATCTAACCCATGAGCCGGGTGGTTAGAAATTTTTATCTTGCGGTTTGACCCATGATTGCAATTATAGGGGTCACTATATATCCTATGATGACAGTAATCAATCCATATGTAGTTATTGAATGGGAAATTCTCCATGCAAGTCTGACCCATATGTAGAGGGGGGCAATAATCTCATTGATTATTATGGTTAGACCCAAGATTGGAGATCTGAGCATCCAATGTATCCTATGATGGTAGGAATTAAGCCACAAATAGTTTTTAAATGGGAGTCTCTCTACATAGTTTTAACCCATAAACAGAGGGGGGAATTTTTCCTATTTATTATTATAGTTGGACCCAGGATTGGAGATTTGGGTGTCACTATGTACCCTATGATGACAGAAATTAAGACACATGTAGTTCTTTAATGGGAATCTCTCTACTTATGTATGACCCATATGTAGAGGGGGGAATTATTACCATTTATTATTGAAAATGGATCTAGGATTGGAGATCTAGAAATCATTATATATCCTATGATGGCAGTAATCAAGCCATAAATATTTCTTGAAGAGGAATCTCTACACATAGATCAGAACCATACATAGAGGGGGGAAATTTTTCTATTTATTATTATTACTGGACCCAATATTGGAGATCCTATAATCACTATGTATACTAAGATAATAGGAATTAAGACAAACATAGTTATTGAAGGGTAATAACTCAATACAGGTCTAACCCATACACAGAGGGGGGTATTGTTCCTATTTTATTATTATGGATAATCCTAGTATTAAAGATCTGGGGGTCACTAAGTATCCTATAATGGAAGGAATCAAGACACACATAGTTCTTGAATGTTAGTATCACCATGAAGGTATGAAACATACACATAGTGGAAATGTTTCCTATTGATTATTATGGATAGACCTAGGATTAGAGATTTGGGCATCACTACATATCCTTTGATGATAGGAATAAAGACAAATATAGTTCTAGAATGAGACTCTCCACATAGGTATAACCCATATGTAGAGGGTGAGGGTAGATTAATCCCATTGATTATTGCAGTTGGACCTAGGATTGGATATATGTGCATCACTATATATCCTGTGATAGCAGGAATCAAAACACACATAGTTCTTGAATGGAGGTGTGGTGGGAGACCAACACTAAGGATAATGGTCCTCTCGGGTGAGGTCCATGGTAATTCATAGTTTTATGACATGAAGGATATGGAAACCAAGCAGTTTAATGTTATTCAATAAGAATTTATGGCGTTCCTTTTAAGGTATTTCATCCAAAACCATGATAACCCTGACGTGAACTGATATGTTTAAATCATGTAGGAAAGAAATTTCCAAAATTCCTAATCCCACATGATATATACTTAGTGTGAGAAATAAGGAATGGTAAATGTTTCTTTCATAACATATAGGTGATTAAAATAAAGGTTATGGGAATTTTTTTCATGTGGTGGCTGGGCCAAGTTATAGGATCCATGAAACTCTATGTATCTCTTTAGAATGATAATCAAGACACATGTAGTCCTAGGGTAATTTTAATATCAAATCAAAAAGAGATCAACCATGTATTTTAACGTCATACAATAAGTATTAATGGTGTCTCATAGTTTACAGTCATACAAATAGAAACATGGATCCTATGCATTTTAAATTCATTCTACTAGGAATTATTTTATGCAATTTAACATTATGCGATAAGGATATATCTGTCGCTAAGTATAACATCATATGACAAGGATGTTTTTATTATAGTTTTACATCATGTGGACAATATCTAGGATGATTGAAAGTAACCACACAAATTATTTGTTGAGAATCCTCACATTGGTGGGGGGCATGATAGATTTCCCATCCACTATGTCTAACAAGTAAGATCTATTGAAATAGATCTTATTTATGAGTAAGTACCTTCCCATTTGGGTTATAGATTTAGAGGTTTATTTTCTAGTATCATTAGTATTTGGAGAGCCAACACCAGTTCTCTTTATAGGAATGAGTGGAGGTGAAATTTTTTATTTAAGGCTCGTATGATCTGATTTTTATAGACTTTGAAGTTGTGTAATATATGCAACCTTTTCTCATCGGATCGTTCCAACTCATCCATACTCTTTTGCGGTCTCTATTTATCTGAAATTTATCTATATATAGCTATCTAGAGTGAGGGAAACTATAATTCTATGGGAAACACTACCACAGTTATATACACCAATGAATATGGGGTACCTTGTGAAGCCATGTTCATGGTGGTACGGTAGGCCCATAAATCATGAAAGTGCTTATCTCGCAAATAATTATTGTCTTTTCCCACTATCTTATAGAGTATATTCAACATATTCTTATTAAATGAATATATTTTTCGATTTTCCACTACATGATAGAGTGATGAATGGTTGGACTCAATGTTGTACTCTAGAAATAATTTATCCAACATGATAAAATGGGATTTGGTGAAGTTGTTCATCAATATCATGTAGGGACTCTGAATTTGGTGATAATATTGGATTTTATGAAGTTAATGATATGTTTCATCCTGAATTCCTTGAGGGTTATTTCCTAAACACATTTGAAAAATAATTCAGCAGTAGTAAGTATGTACTTAAACTATTTAGTTGTGGCTGGGGGATATGACCCCATAAAATCCATCCCCCATACAACAATCAGAAAAGAATATTTATCTATTTGTAGAAATTATGGGGGTTGATGGATGAATTTTTTAGGAATTTGGAATGAATTACATTTTCTGGATAATTCCACATAGTCCTATATCATTTTTTTCTAGTAGTAACCAAACCTATTAATTTTATGGGAGAGTCTAGTCATGAATTGATGAGCGCTACAGGCGCTTGCATAGACTTCTTACATGAAAACATGAATATATCTTTGTACTATGTATCTATGGAGGATTACATAAATCCTCATTTATATAGGTACTTTTTCTTATTTGGACCATACCTTAGGATAAAGTTCTCTTCTCAGCATTGAGCCTTCTCCCTTTCGACTCGGTCTAATGGGAGAGTCCCATTTTAAAGGTAATAAACTATGGGTTCTATCCTTCTAGGGGTTAATGCAGGTTCATCATGATTTGGGGTTGTGTTGACCTAATTAATTTCCTCCATGTAATAGATGATGAACAATGTGGCCATCCTTTTATGCATAATGCGAAAGACCACCTCATCCCATTCAGGGTCAACCATAATCATGGAAATATTAGCTAGTGGATTAGAACAAGCATTTTGTTATTGAGGTACATCATGAAACATTAGTTTAAAAAAGAACTCTTCTATCAATCGTCTGCTGTATCTAATGATAGAGGAATTTTCTTCCTTATTGATGGAATATTCACCACTAATTTGTTTTATCACTAGCTCTAAATCCACATTGATGTTTTGGTAGGCTATCTTCAGCTATAACATTAGTTCCAAACCAGAAATTATGGCTTGGTATTCTGCCTCATTATTAGTGTATCTTTTTGATAGTGAGAAGGAGTATGGAAAAACTTATTTATTTGGGTAAGAAAATAAAATCCCTAGACTAATCCAATTGAGATTCAATTTTTCTAGTCTTTTTTCAATAGGACTTCAAGAGGCGCTATAATAAATACATCTTCTATGTTTGGGGAGTGTCATGGGAATGAAAAACCTCTTTATTTGGAATTTCAGTGTCTACTAGTGTACCTTTTAGGGAAGGACGTGTCTTAATAAAATCAGCCAGGGCCTTCCCTTGAACTGCATTTTATGACGTAAACTGGATTTCATATTTTTGAAGAATAACCCCACATTTGGGATAAAAACCAAATTACAATTGGACAACCTAGGATGTAATTGAGAGGGTCAATATGAGAGACCAAGTAGATCTTGTGATGATGCAAGTAATATCTCAGATTTTTCACTACAAAGATGAGAGTGAGTTAGTTCTTATCAACATCAGAACACCGAGTATCAGTACCTAGTATCATTTGAGTGAGGTAATAGAGACTGTTTTCATTCCCCACATCATTTTTCTATATGAGTAGAGAACCAAGTAATCATTACATGGATGCCACATATAAGATAAGTGACTTTCCTTTTACCAGCGACATCTAGACCAGTTGGTGAAGCAAGTACCTTTTGAGATTCTCAAATGCTTCTTGGAAGTCCTTATCCCATCGGTAGGTCCCTCATTAATTAACTTAGTGAAGTGGGGGGGGGGGGGTGATTTTCCATCTAGGTTATCTATGAAACACCAAATATAAGTGAGGTGCCCTTAAAACCCCCTTATTTATTTAAAATTATGAGGGGTTAACATTTATAGAATTTCACTAGTCTTTTCTTGGTCAACCTCAATGCCATGGTGGTATACCACAATACCAAGGAATTTCTCTGACATTACCTAAAAATTGAAGTTTCTTGGATTCATCTTCAAACTGTTCTAACAGAAATTGTCAAAGATTTTTTGAAGATCTATAAGGTGATCATATATCTATTAAAATTTTTACAAACAAGTCATAGATATAAAATTATTCTATTCATCCTAAAAAGGGTTTAATGAAATTATGCATGGAAAGTTAGTAAGCAGTTATATCATTCTTTTATCCAAAGGGCATGACCTGATAGTAAAAAATCCCTTGAGGTTCTCTGAAGGTGGTGTCTTCCACATTTTCAGGGGCCATATTTATTTGATTGTACCCAGAATACACATCCATAAAGGATAGGTCTTGTAATCTAGAAATTGTATCAATCAAGATTTCTATGATCGACAATGGGAAATCATTCTTCTGGAAGTGTAAATTAAGATCTATGAAATCTATACAGACCCTGATATGCTCATTCTTTGATATGGATGATGTTGGTGAGCCATTTTGGATATTTTAGTTCATGAACAAAGTTTTACTTGATCAAGTTTTCAACTTCCTATTCTATATTAGTATCATGAGAGGGGTGCCTCATCCTGGATTCCTGCTTGAAACCTCAATGGTCATCAGGAAAGCATAGATGGTGTGTAGCCACATCAGGGTTCAACCGAGGAATTTCAGTATAATTACAAATGAACATGTATTGATGTTGATTTATAAATATAATATACTTATACTTCTATTTGAGATGCATGGAGGCACTAATCAACTTAGGCCATGAGTCTTCTTCTATTCTTAGATTCACTTGCCTCGGCTCATCAATGGTGGTGGAGACCCCTTCCTCAAATACAAGAGGGTTGTTCCCAAGGTCATCCTCTTCTTTCTATATCTCTGAGTCTATGGAGGCATTTTCAAACATGGTAGGTGATATTAGGGAATCCATGTCATTGTCGAGGTAATAGAGGCCATGGGAAGATACATTTTCATCCAAAATTTTCAGAGTCATCATAGAGAGATCCTGCAACTGATTGCCTCATTTTATGATGCCACTAGGGATATGAGGATCTTGGACATCTGGGATTAATTCCACTACCTCAATCAGGTTTACGGGTAGCACATAATCACTATCAAACATACTCAATGGATTTTAAAGGGTAATCCCCAAGCTATTTCGGGCTACAACCTTCATATCATTATCCACCATTGGCTATTTTCCTTTCCTTTTATAGAAATCTGCCTCATCATATTTGGCTTCAAAATACTTAAGGGGGAACTATCACCATGTAGTATGCAGAACTTCCCATAAATGGGGTATTTCAAACACCGATGAAATTTTGAAGGTACTACCACATGGTATTGAATCCAAGGTCTTCCAAGTAGAAAATTATATGTTTATTACTGGATCTAACAACCTATAATTTTTAAATGATTTTTATTCCATGAGAAAATGTGTGTTATTTTGTACTCAACAAAACTATATCTATTTATTAATGAAGTTAGTGTAATTTAAAATGTGACCATCTAGTTTCCACTATTATATGACCATTGGTCAATTATGACCATTGGTCAGTATGACCATTGGTCAATATGACCATTTTCAATATTACCATTGGTTAATATGACCATTTTAAACTATACTCTTAATAATAATTTTAATATTATAATTAGTTTTTATAATTAGAAATGAAAGAGGATAATTAATGCAAAAAAGAAGAAACAATGGACTCAACCAGTAGAGTCGTGCTGTATGATGCCCATTTGTTGGAGATTGGGAGGGAGGTTACAACTTTGGGGTCCACTCTTGACCGAGTCCAAGATGATCTTTAACAGGTGAAGGTTGAACTAAATCACATACAGGTGAAGATCAAGTTAGTGGAAATTACCACTCAGGCGATGTTAGTTGAGTCGCCCCATGAATCTATCACCATTACACACCTTACCCTTAGGTCATATGAGGGTGTTATAAGGGTTTATGTGTCGATTCCCTAGTTACTTAAATAATAATTCTATTGTATAAATAAAATTTTTATTCCATCAATTCCATTTTAAGAACAGTTTTTCTTAATAAAATTGAAATGGAATTTGATAAATTATTTTTTTGGGCATAAAATATAATCTCTAAAAAAGATATAAATATTTATAATAAACTAATATATTATTAAAAATACTTATTTTAATTAAATATTATTATAAAAACACACTTATTTAAATATAAATTATAAAATAATTTTATTTTTTTCAAGTATCATAAATTTTACTATGCATTTTAAATCTGATATTATTTTTAATAAGTAATGATTTTTATATTTAAAAGTTATAATTATAATATTTATAGAATAATTATGATAAAATAAATATCATTTTTTAAATTATAATGTCAGAATTAGGTTAGGTTTAATTTATAAGAATTTTCTAAAATACTTTATTTTTTTTCATAAATAGTAAAAATAAAGTTTGAGTTTTTTCGATATGTTTAATGAATTCATAATTATATCATAATGATGTAATAAATAATTAACCACAATACCCAGCCTAAAATATGTTATTATATTAATACCAAGTATTTTAATAGAATTTATCAAATTTACAAACCTATAATTTACTTTCCAAAGTCTCAAATGGAAACTTTAACATTAAAAACGTTATATTTGTGGAAACTTTACTTTTCCATTAAAAAATATGTAACATAAAATTATGTTTGATTATTTTGGATTAAAATAACATAAAATATTACCCAGGTGTCTAGAACCATGGAAAAATACCATGGTTAAGTCTATGGTTTTCCATTTTCCAGAACCTAGGTTTCCAAGGCCTATATTTGGAAATTAATAAACAAATCCCCCATTTTTTATATAAATAACCACCAATTTATCCATTTAATTTCACTCCAAATTCATCCTCCATGAAAATATTGTAGTTTTAACTCCTAAGGATTCCTCACAAGGTGCCCTCAAGTCCCCAAGGTCCCAATCCTTAGGTTTTAAGAACAACTCTTAATGGTAAGGGAAATATCCTTATTTTCTCTTTGTTTCAAGAACCTCTTTTTGTATATGTCTTATGAATGTTATGGAAACTATCTATTATTTCCTTTTTATTCATTAAATTATATAAAATTTTATTTTATCAATGATATACCCCTAACCCTCTCTTTTTACCCTTTTCTAAAACCACATTTTATACCCATTATGCAGCCAAATTTACTTCTCAAAATTTCCCTCTTCCCCTCAAAAAATTCTATTTTTGTTTTCTTTTTGTGAATATAAAAACCTATTTCTATTATAAAGTTATTAAACTAGATTTAAAAATTATTTATTCAGTTATTTAACAAACATTAAATCCTTATTCCATTTTTATGGGTAAAAAATGACATAATAAACTTGATTTTACGCAATTTTTAAAAACGCCCTGATTTTGATAGGAAACCTATTTATTTTTTTATCCAAAGATTATTTATGAAATGTTTAATTATAAAAAATGTATCTATTATTAATTAATACATATTAAAGGATCATCATGATAGCACTCTAATGCATTGGGTAAAGAATTTAATCTCTAGAGATGACATGTTTTATGATACCTCAAGAAATAACCTTGGTAATTTTGATGATACTTAGATCACAAAACTTGGTGATATTATTATGAATGTATCATATTAATGTTGTATCCACATTTACATGTTATGATTCATGTTATTCTTATTATATTATAACTCATTTTCTCTTTCTCATGCCCTAATTATATTCCTCATATTCTTATTGATTTTCTTCAAGATCTCATGTAAATTATTTCCATTATTTTTCCCTTACTGGGCATTATGACCAACCTTTACTTTGATGTATGTCCCCAAGTTATGAGATGTATTAAATTTACTTAGGAAGAAGCAATGAATAATACTTTTATTTTTTTTATAATAATGTTTTATGTTTTCATGTATTATGTACCTTTTTTATGAGAAAATAAACTTTAAAAGATACTATTTTTGTATAATGTAATGAAAAGTTATGTAATAAAAATATGGGATACCATATTTGATATAAAAGTATGGTTTTGTTATTTTTGAAAATTAGGACTCAAAAAATTTATGAAGAAACTTATACACAATTTTAAATATAGGAAAACATCCGAGTATTTTAGTGAAGTATTATGTAAGTGATTTTTGAGAAAAGAAATCCATGTCTATATACGAACAAGTGGATGTGGATCTGGAAAAGATGTATCAAGGGGTAAAACATAAAAATAGAACTTTTAGATAGACTCAAATAGGAACTGGTGCATGAAAACGGGCTTTTCTACACTCCTAGTTTGACATTCTTGGGGGATATGTTTGGTTAATCTCAAGATTTTTATGAACCATTATGAAGTATTTATAGAAAATATAATTGTTGTTAATGATTAACATAGTTAAGCATGATGTTTTAAGAGATAAAATTCCTTTATAATTATAAAATTATTAAAAGAAACACATTTCTCACTATGGTTTTATTCTTTTAGAAAATGACAGAAAATAGGAGGAACCATGCAAATAGTGAGCACAATGGACCATGTAGTGATGGACCCCCAATGGAACACATAATGGAAAAATTTATGAGAATAATGAATCGACTGAATTGAGTTATGAATAAAAACTTGAATCAAGATGAGAGACCAAATTCACCAAGAAGGTTAAATTTTTTTTTGAGTCCTTAATGCATTAAAGAACACATTCTTTTAGTGGATCTATCAACATATTGATTTTTGAACAATGGATAAGCTCTATAGAAAAGATATTTTATGTAATCCATTATTCAGAACAATAGAAAGTCACCCTAGCTATGTACTGCTTAGAGGGAGAAGATGATCAGTGGTGGAAACTGATTAAAAACATGAATCAAAAAAGGGATATTGATTATATGGAGTGGAAGGAGTTCAGGGGAGCCTTTTTTCAAAAAGTATTTCTCCCATTCGTTGCAAATGAAAATAGATAGGGAATTACTAGATCTAAAGTAGAAGGAAAAAAATATATTGGATGCTATGAGATGAACATTACAAGACTATATCATTACACCTCTATCTTTATCATGGATCATAATGGAAAGGTTGATAGATTATTCAGTGGACCAAGACTAAATATATAGAATAATCTAGACAATTGAGATTATGAAAACTATGAGGAGATAATGGAGAGTGCTTTGAAGGTTGAACTGAAGTTTATAGAGACATAATGGGCTTGTAGATCAAATGAAAAGCATAGATCAATGGAGACAAGTTTAGGGAGGAACTTTGATAATATAAGAGGAGTAAATCAAGAGAAACTTCCCACATAAAACCAATGTGGGAAGAAGAATTCAGGGAATTTCTTTCTCGGGAGTGGGAAATATTACAAATGTGTAAGAGATTACCATATTTCTCAGAACTATCATAGTGAGGGGAATGATCAACTTTTCAACACTAAGGAAAAAGGGAAGATGGTGGAGGACCAACCTGAATTCCAATGCTATAAGTGTGGAAATCTTGGGAACTTTTCCAACTATTTTCAAAATAATAAGATAATGGAGGGGAATCACCATTAACCTTAACATAGTCTAAAAGAGAAAGGTCATGAATTTTCTATCATGATGGATGAAGTAGATACTCCAAATGATGTGGTGGTAGGTACTCAAATTGTTCTCTCAAAGCTGTCAAATAATTTGTTTGATTCTAGTTTTATGCATTCCTTTATTTTCTCTAAGTTTGAAAAGAATACAGAATAAACCCCTAAACTTATAAAAGTAGGGTTATTAGTCAAGACTCTTGGAGGGATTATCCAAGCATAAAAAGTATATAGAAACTCTAGTATTCACTTTAGTGAGCACACTATCTTCGTAATTATAACAGTCCTTCCCATGATGGAATTTGACACTAAACTAGGGATGGACTAGATCTCAAAGTATAATGATACTATCAACTATAGAATCAAGGAAATATAATTAGTATTGAATGGAAAACCTATAGTTATATTCAAAGGAGAGATATCCCAACCTGATATTTGTCTAGAAGCACCTCCCATAGACTTCTTTATGGAGATGATCAGTGAATATGAAGAAGGAAATGAAAGTATATGAATATAAAATGTCCCCATAATTTATAAATTCATTGAAATATTTCACAAGGAGTTATGTGGACCTCCCTTAGAAAGATAGGTAGAGTTATCTACTGAACTCATGCCTGGATCCAAGCTGATATCAAAGACATCGTATAGAATGGAAGAATATGGAGTTGGAGGAATTAAAGAAAAAAATTCAAGATATTTTGGGGAATAGGTTCGTCCAACCAATTGTGTCTCATTGGAGAGAACCTATTCTCTCTGTGAAGAAGAATGATGGATCAATGCAGTTATGTATTGATTATATAGAACTTAATGGGATCACAGTGAAGAAAATGTACCCTCTTATAAGGATTGATGGTTTATTTAAAAAATCTTCATGGGGCTCAATTATTATCCAAGATTGATCTTCGATCTGATTATCTTAAATTTAGGGTAAAGAAATAAGATATTCTAAAGGCCACCTTCTGATCAAGATATGAGAATTATGAGTTTTTTGTTATTCCCTTCGTCTTTACTAAGGCTCCTACTATATTTATGGATTTGAGGAATAGATTCTTTAAGGACTACTTTGATAACTTTTTGGTAGTTTTTATTGATGATATTATGATATATTCCAAAATTCTTGTGGAGCATGAGGATCATCTAAGGGTTATATTGAAAACTCTAAGGAGGAAGAGGATATTTGTAAAGTTTATCAAATATGAATTTTAGTTACAAAAAGTTTCTTTCTTGGGGAAAATTATAACCAATAAAGGAATTTAAGTTGATCATTCCAAGAAAAAGGTTATGGATGAGTGGCCTCATCCTACAATAGTAAATGAGATTTTTAGTTTCGTTGGTTTAGCAGGATATTAAAGGAGGTTTGTGAAAAACTTTTTATGACATTCTAATCTATTGACCAGGTTAACACAAAAGTGGATAAGTTCATCTAGAAAAAGGAGTGTGAAGAATGTTTCCAAGAGTTGAAGAAGATATTAGTCACTTTAACTATATGAAATATACCCTCTATTATAGAAGGATTTGTTATTTTTAGAAATGCATCTCTTAAAGGGATTTGGTGCGTCCACATGAAAAATTACAAGGCGATTACTTATGCATCTCAATAGTTGAAGCCTCATGAGTAGAATTATCCTACACATGACTTAGGGATAGATTTGGTTATTTTTTCTATGAAAATTTGGAGGTACTATCTTTATGGGGAGAAATGTGATATATACACAAACCACCAAGGTTTGAATTATATTTTCATGAAAATGGAATTAAACATGAGACAAAGGATATGGTTGTAACATCTAAAAGACTATGATTGTTCCATTCATTATCACACCAAAAGAGAAATCAAAGACATCAATGAATTAAGTAGGAAACATCCTGTTGTGCAATAAATGATGATGATTTAGGGATATCCTTTGATCAAAACCCATTTAATGAAATGAGTTTCATAAACATCATTTAATCATAACATAAACCATAGAAAGGGAATGATTTTCATAAATATCATTCCATCATAAACATAAATCATTCTTAGAAAGAATAATAATGGTAAAAATGAATCATATACCTAGTAAAACTTAAGTAATATCAAATAACATTTTCTTAGATGGAAATTAATTTTGAGATATCAATTAAAAACTATTTTTTAGTAAAATATCATTTCTTATTTTAAAACATTTTCATCTCTTAAAATGACGCATAATTTTAAAAGAAAAAAATTTGTTTGAAAATAACCTTGTAAGATTATAAAGGAATATTCAAATCATTAAGGCATCAAGGAAGCACAAAATCCATTCATGCTGTATATGTTAGAGAAAAATTCCTTTCTTTCTTCATCCGAAAAAGTTACAAAGTACCTTGTTTGGAAACCGACAAAAAATATCCCTTTCAAAACATTCAGTAAAAAGTCAAACATGGGTAAAAATGACTTTAAACATCCATAATAGCATAATAAAAATATTTTTGAAAACTTTTTTTAGAAAACATGGACATGGATGATAAATATTCCCCAATGGAGACTTAAAACCAAACAATCCCAAATATTGATGAGATCATAAAATAAATACTCATCAACTTATAATTAGTAGAACTGTATGCCCTATTAAATGAATAAAATTATATGGATATGAAAACACCATAATATTTCATATAAGATTCATAAAATACATTAATGGGTAGTACATACACCATATAGAAGAAATAATTAGTGTATAAGGCATTTTTCCCAAAGAAATAAAAGTGAGACATAAATCCCTTACTACTTGAGTTACTTTAGAATTATGAACCTCATGAAATAATAACATAAATAAAATATTTTAATATTATTAAATAAAGGTAATTGATTATATAACATTTTATAGGTTATTATACACACCACACAAAAGAGGAGAGTAGTTAATATGACATGTATCTCATAGAAAGAAAAAGTGAGATGAAATTACCTTAGCTTATGTCTTGAATCTCATCATACTTGTGAAAACCACATTTATAATAAATATAAATTTATTAAACATATATTAAATAAAAGTATTTTGTTGTATCATATAATTTATTATTTACTAATAGCCATATATTACCCGTTTATCAATAATTCCATGTTAAAGTTATATTTCAATTAATAATTGATTTTCTTTTCATTCATGTTTTGATTTTTTATATTTGGTCCTATTACATAGATCGTGATTTAATTATCTCCAAAATGATAAAAATGATATAAATACTATATATATTCAGTATATATGTATTTTTAAAAATTTATAAAATATGTAAATATAAAATGAAATACATCGTTTATGGAGACAGTAGGTCATACATACAGATGAACACTGTTTTCATTTTCTTATCATGTTAAAATAATGAAAATTATATGATTATTTATCATTATAGAATCATGTTTATGTTATATATATATATATCATATATATTCATTAAATTCATCTATATTACCATAAATTTGAAATATAGATGGGAAACGAATCACATTCCATCATGGAGATGGTAAGCTATACGTACGCATGAGCGACATTATCATTGTCCAAAAATATTAGATGGTGTGTAAAAATGCCTACATTATATTATCATAAAAATAATATAATTATATCATAAATATCATAAATATCATAAATATCATATAAAAATAGAGTTTCCATCTTAATTCCCACCATGATAATTGGTAAAGGAAAAATAGACAACATTATTTCGTGAGGCGGTAGTTCACTGTACACAAGAACGATAAGTTCATTACCCATTAGATAGAAGCATGTGTGAGTGTAGGTGGTAACCTTAATATAAAAACATCCCATAATATTTAGGATATTGATGTTATTATATAAACAAGAAATAAAAATAATTTAATGAGTTTAAGAAAGAAATAAAACAAAAACATTCATTGATGAACATTACCTCTTCTTTGGGAATCTTCTTTTTATTTGGAAAAAAGAACACATTTGGTTGGATTTATGAACAAAGTAAGGATTCTAGGACTAATATAAGTATGTTAGGAGGAGATTTGGGTATATTTTTTCCAAGACAAAGGGATTTAGAGGTGTGAATAAAATATAAGGAGATATTTTCTTTTATAAGATAGGGGATGTGCACTTTTGGAAACTCCCAAAATTTTAATTTAATATAAATTGATTTTCAATTTCAAATAGTTTGAAAGTGGGTTATTTAGAATATAAGATGATTATGGGTCAAAATAATCTCAACCATTATTTTATACATGTTTAGGTCAAAATATTAACTTTATCTTTTTAATTTAACCCTTAGTTAAACCCTTTAACTCTTACCGTGACAACTTTGATTTTTTACTCTTTATGGTTAATATAGTTACTATAAAATGAAAAAAGAACAAAAAATGTATCATTCATGAAGTATTTAACCTTATTATAGTAATTTTTCTGAATTTTATATTTATATTAATTTTATATCATTTATTAAAATATTATTTATTTTAAAGTATTATTTTTGTCAATTTTGATACTATTCAATATTTTTCTTTTTAAAAATATCCCTACAATATGATAACTTGTAAAAAAAACTTCTAATATGTCACTAACATATCATAGTTATCTATAAAAAACATGTATGTTGTTAATTATGTTAAATTATATTTATTTAAATATTTTTATTATCATTTATTTGATATTTCCACTAATCAAACAATTACCGCATCATCATAATGAAAGCCTTTAATTAAATTATTTCTTCTATAAAAGTTATAAATAAAATTTCTATTGGGTATGTATTTTATCAACAATACTCAATAATTTATTATTATTTTGATGCTAAAAAACACCCTTGTTTATTTTCTAATGAATTTTTTTTGAGTGAGTTTTCAGGAATTTATATCTGGGTTAAAGAAATTTAACATTACATGAATTAATCTAGAAACATTATTTCAAACCCTACAATTGAAAAATGAGCATATGGTTCATCTTATGTACATTAAACTCAAAAGTGAAATTCTTACATATGGTATCAACCCAACGTTATTCTAAATAGTTTTTGTTTGGATCACCATGCTTATGTTTGGAGAATCATCATACATATAGATCAGAAACCATATATTAGAGTCTTGAAATACTATTAGTACCCTACATTCATAAAATTTGAATGATGATTAATCAATGCTATGTTTAGGATATTTTTAAAAAAAATCAAATGTATAGATTATCATCCCTATGCAACTTTTTTCCCTACATTACATGAAGATTAAAGTATGGTTAAAGAACCATACGTTGGTAGAAACCCTATGCTATGTAAAGTAACCCTACGCTATGTAGTTCAACCCTACTATGTGTTTTCAAAAGTGATGTTTTAAGCCAAATTTTCAATATGAGATTGATGCAATGATTAAGTTAGAATTGAAGACTCATTCATGGATCATTATGATTTCTTCAAAGAACTGCATTCATAAGAGAAAATATCTCATATTCTTAAGGAAAGTTATGACACCCCTAGTCAATTGGAATTTGAATTTATGTGATTAATCAGGCTATTATTTTGGATATGGAATACCAAAGTAAGCCATCTGTTCTATATATTCCTTTAGAGTATCTCTTCAAAAATATTTGTGTGATAAGTGATTCACATATGTGACTGCATTATTGAAATTATATTTTATAGTGCTACTATAATGAAGGATCAAATCTCCATTATTTGTAAAAGAGGTTATGCTTTTAAAGTTATATATATTTTAAACTAGATTTACTAATGCTTTTTAGTTGATATCTTATTGAACATCATTTTTAAATAAGTATTGCTTCTGACTGTTTCATTCTTAAAAATATTCTTTTTTGAAGAAGAAGATCCATCATTTGTCAGTTTCTTACTACTGTAACTATGAGGAACAACAAAAATAAAAAAATAAAACTCTTTTGTTTTATTAGAGTGTCAACTGCTCATACTCAGTTATGGTGGAGTATCATCTTCTTGATCTAAGTTTTGGATATTTGGTTCCCTGTTAAAGAATTATAAGGATTTGTTTTTAGTCTTGTTGTAAAGGTGTCAACTGCCTGCACTTAGTTATAGATTTATGGTCTTATGATAAGAGGGCCATTCTAGTGAAATCACCTAGCTCACAGAGAGAGTGATTGGTGGAGTGGACTAGGGGATCTTTGTACCCCAAACCACTATAAAAATATGTGTTATTTATTACAGTTTTATTCACTGCCAATTTCATACAGAAGAAAACACTTCTTATATGCATAAATCACAGTGGGTGTCAAAATCCATAATTGTGGAAGATTTTTGAAAAGACACAATTCACCCCCACTTGTGTTAATTTGTATATTTCAACCTAAAAATTGGTATCAAAGGTGAGACTTTGGATAAATATATAACAAGAAAAAAATTATAAGGTCTATACAAATATGGATATAGATAATCTAAGATAATAAATGTCAATGGTACAGACTCCATACTTTAATGGTGTAAATTATGGATGATGGAAATCTTGAATTATTATCTATATGAAAAATCTTGGATTCAAAGACTACTAAAAAATCAATACTCCTTATAAGATTCTCGAGAAACCAGAAACTTGGACTACTGAAATAGAAATGGAGTATGATATCAATTCTAAAGCGATTAATGCGATTATTTCTATTCTCAGACTAGATAAATTTAACCATGTATCACAATGTCCAACTGCCTGTGAAATGTGGAAAACTATAACAATTGCTTATGAAGGAAAAAATAATGTCAAAATAGATGAGGTATTCTATAGCTAAGCTAATGTTCGACACATTTAGAATTTTTGATGGTGAAAGAATCACACATATGAATGGAATGATTATAGAAATTTTTAACAATATTATAGCCTTAGGTGAACCCATAAAAAATCTGATCAAGCTTTGAAAGTACTAAGAGTAATACCTTCTATATGGAAAGACATATCAGCTTCTATTATACAATAATATCATATAAAAGATCTAAAAATGAAAGAACTATTTGATATAATAATGATTAATGAATCTGAGATGAAAGATGAAGTTTAAGATCATAAGATTATAGTAAAGAAGGAAAATACTGATATGAAGGCGGCATCTCAGAAGTATAACAGAAGAATAAAGAAAAAATATGAAGAATATAAAAATTCAGATTCCTCATATTTTTAAATGGAATTGGCTCGGCTATCCAGAAAGTTTATAAAATTTTACAAGAAGAAAACAGGTTTCAAAAAATCCTTCAAGAAAGATGACAGATAACCAAGATAATTTTGATGCTATGAATGGAAGAAATTGGGTCATATCAGACCTGATTTTCCTCAACTGAAAGATTAAAGAAAAATGCCAAAAATAATATATAAGAAAAATTTTGATTATGAGAACAAAGGAAAAAGAGCAATGAAAGCTACATGGAGTGTATCTAAAGACTCTAGAAACCCTTAAATGTTTGATTTAGAAAAATATAAAACAAATATAAGAGCCAACATGTGCTTTATGGAAAAAGAATAAAAGGTACAAACTTATTACTCTTCTGATTCTGATTCTGGTAGTTGCTCAAATGAAAAAATAACATCCTATTTCTTAATGTTAAAAGAAAAATATGATTCCTTATTAAAGAAACAAAAATATTTTAAAAACATTCATAATTATTTTTTAGATGAAAGGGATACCATGCTAAAATAACATCAAGAGTTATGTGAAAAATTAAATTCCTCTACATAAAAAATATCAATCATGAAAAAATTGAGGAATTTCAGGATAAAGTGGAATATTATAAGATCTCTGCTCTTATTTTCACTAAATGAGAAAATATATAAATGATATTATTGGAAATAATTTCATTGAAAGTTAAAATTTTTGAATAGGAAGTATGGGAAAGAAATCCAAATTGTATAAAAATTATTTTATGCCGTATTCTAAAAATGATACTTGTTATTTTTGTGGAATAAAAGGTCTTATCATCAATAAGTTTTATTTGAAAAATACTCAAATTAGTGGAATTAAAAGATATTTTTCTTCTAAATGTTTTTATGAATCTAGTGATATAGATTATAGAAAAATAAAGTAGATCTGGATTCCCAGATCATTACTTGCTAACACTTCATGACCAAAGAAGATATGAGTACCAAAACAAACATTTGTCTAATTATTTTTGTAGGAAATAGGTCACAGAAAAAAATCCATATGGTATATGGACAGTGGATATTCTAGGAATATGAGTGGAGACTCAACAAACTTTCATACACTGAATCAAATGAATGGAGAACTAGTCACTTTTGGTGACAATTTGAAAGAAAAAATAGTTGGAGTTGGAACTGTTGGAGATACGAAGACTATCTTAATCAACAAAGTACTGTATATACAAGGGTTAAAGTATAATCTAATAAGTATCTATCAAATCTATGAATATGTATTTTGTGTTGATTTTTCTAGTAATTCCTGCTATGCTTTTAAATACAAGTTGCATAAATTCATATCACCTAGAACTGATAATATTTATACTTTGGATTTAAATTCAATGTGTGAACAAAAAGTGAATTGTTTAACTATTAAGACAAATGAATCATGGATTTGGAATAGAAGACATGGACACTGTAATATATATACTTTACATAAATTATATAGGAAACAATTAGTTTTTGATTTTCCTAGTCTTAAGTTTGAGAATTATAGATTCTATGATGCATGACAAATTAGCAAGCAACATAAATATTCTTTTAAACCTATTAACAAAATTGGTACATCTAAAACATTAGAACTTATACACATGGATTTATTTTAAAAATCCAAAATAGAGAGTTTGGTTGGTAAATTATATATCTATGTTTTAGTATATGATTATTCTAGATTTACTTGGATTTATTTTCTAAAACTCAAAAGTGAAGTATTCACTATTTTTGAAAGCTTTTAATTTTTTTTTTCAAAATGAAAAAGGGGTTCAAATAATTTCATTGATAAGTAATCATGGTGGAGAATTTTAGAATAAAAAATTCAATACTTTTTTCTCAAATATATGTATTAATATCACCATCTCTTCTCCAAGAACACCTCAAAAAAATTGAATCGTTGAAAGGAGAAATAGAACTATTCAAGAAATGAGAAGGACAATACTGAATGAATACAGTATTCATACCTGTATTTGGGAAGAAGCAGCAAGCACAACATACTATATCATGAATAGAGTTTTATTAAGGTTTATTTTCAAAAATCCACCCTATGAACTTTTGAATAACATAAAACCTAAAGTAAAGTACTTTAAAGTTTTTGGATGCAAGGTTTATATATTGAATACTAAAAAAACCTTGGTAAGTTCAATCCAAAAGATGATGAAGGAATATTTTTGGGATATTTTTATACCACTAAAAATTATATACTGTTTAATAAAAAGTTTAGGATTGTTGAAGAATCAGTTCATGTAAATTTGGATGAAACTGATCCTTTTATTAAAGAGAAAGATCAAGCAGATGAAGTCACTAACTCTTTTGACAACATGAGACTTAAAACCCGTAAAAATGATTTTGAAAATAATATTAATAAAATTCAATTCAGTTCAAAAGAAAATGATATTATATATCCTAAAAGTGTATTTCCTAGATAGTCTATAACTTTAAATAACTATCCTCTAGAAACTGTTATATGAGACCTAGACACGGGAATTAAAACCTAAAGAAATTTAGGAAACCTAGAAGAATTTTTTGTCTTTATATCTCAGTTAGAACCTAATACTATTGATGAATCCTTAGAAGATGAGAGTTGGATGATATCAATACAGGAAGAGCTAAAATAATTTAAAAGGAATGAAGTATGGGAATTAGTGTAAATACTAACCAATTATCCAGTTATAGGAAATAAGTTGGTATTTAGAAATAAATAGGATGATCAAGGTATTATAACCATAAATAGAGCTAGATTAGTAAATAAAGGATATAATTAGTAAGAAGGTATAAATAATGATGATACATTTTCCAATGCAGTTATATTAAAATCCCTTATAATCTTTTTAGGTTATTCATCATATATAGATTTTAAATTATATCAGATGGATGTTAAGTCTACCATTTTAAATGGTTATTTAAGGGAGGATGTTTATGTTGAACAACCCCATGATTTTGAAAATCCTAATAAACACAACTCTATTTTTAAACTTACTAATTATTTATATGGCTTTAAATAAGCACCTAGAGCTTGGTATAAAATATTGAGTTCGTTTATTTTAAAAAATGAAATTACTGTTCGATTTGAAGATCCAATACTTTTTAAGAAAATGATTTTTCTAATATTTTATTAGTTCAAATTTATATTGATGGTGTTAATTTTGGTTCAACTAATAATAATCTTTGTAATGTTTTTTCAAAAATTAATGCAAAATTTTTTTGGAATGAGTATGATAGGAGAACTGAATTTCTTTTTGGGATTTTAGATTTATCAAAAAGATTATGGAAATGTTTTAAATCAAATTAAATATATTATTGATTTACTAAAAAAGTTTGGACTTTAAAATAGAAATACATATACAACTCCCATGTGTACCAATATAAAAATTTATTTGGATGAAGTTGAAAAACTAGAAGACAATAAGTTATATAGAGGTATGATTGGAAGTTTGTTAAATCTTATGGACTTTAGACCAAAAATTATGTTTTCTATTTTTATTTGTGATATATTTCAATAAAATCTAAAAGAGTCCCATATTACTCTTGTTAAAATAATTTCTAGATATTTAAAAAGAACTATTTTTCGATCTCTTCTTTACCCTAAGTCTTCTGATTTCAATTTAATTTCATATTCAGATTATGATTTTAGAGGTTATAGATTATATAGAAAAAGTACCTCAGGAACCTATCATTTTTTAGGAAAATATTTAGTATCATGGTATAGTAATAAACAAAACTCAGTTTCCCCTTGAATAATTGAGGAAAAATATGTGTCTACTGACAATTTTTGTGCACAATTATTGTGGATAAAAAACACCTTACTAGACTTTGGACTAAATTTTAATAGTATATCTATTTTATGTGATAATACTAATGTTATAAATATTTCAAAAAAAAAATCCTATAAGTAATTATAAGACCAAGAACATTGATATAAGGCATCATTTTCTAAGAGATCATGTCCCTAAAAAAGACATCTCTTTATAATTTTTTAATACCAACTATCAATTAGATGATATTTTCACTAAACCACTTCCCAATGAAAGATTTTATTTTATTAAAAGAGAGTTAGGATTATTTAATTTTAAATGAATGATTAATTTAATTTAATTTATTTTAATCTCTCTATTTATATGTAAAGTATTTCATATCATGTATATAAACTTTTATCATTATTTATTTTAATTATTTACATGTTAGTTATATTTTAAAAGAATTTTATATTACTTTTCTTTTCAAATTAAAAACATAATGAGTACATTCTCAATCAGCATGAGAAAAACATTTGTATTCTCCCAATATCTTTCTCCTCTCCTATACATCCCTTAATTTTACAGAGTATCTCTCTCACTATTTTGATTCCTATTTATTAAAACCCTAAACCTTTAATCCCTTCAATCTAGAAACCTTTAGATATAGAAACCTCTAGAAGATATGAATATGCTGAGTTGGATGCAACTACTTATTTGTTAGGGAAAGATCACAAAGTGCTCTATGGATAGGTAATCGATTTCGAATATTTAGAATATTGAAATATTTTACTCAAGGAAGAAATAATATTCCAAGTTCTAGATTATAACTTTAGAGAAGACAACAAACCTATAATATATGATATTTAATTAAAGGAATTTTTTAGAAATGCTTCATTTAGTATTATATTCAATGAAGATACTATTGTGTCTAAGATTGATGATACCAAATTTTCTTTTTCTTCTATGAAAATGGATGAATTGTTACATTGTACCCATGAGGGGGAGTTTTAGGTTGATTTAATGAATATAGGTAATGGATTTTTTTTTCAGAGGACATTATTTTTTTGTTTTTTGGAATGAGAACTATCAATAAAGTAATGAAAAACTGATTACTCCCGACCATTGTGTAATGATGAAATTCATTCAATCTGGAATTTTTCCAAGGACTTTTGAGCTAGAGAAATTCCTATATCCTGACATATATATCATGTTTTTGTTTTTGAATCAAATAAAGTTTAATTTATATCAATTTATGATATGGTATCTAAAACATTGCTGCCACAAAGATGTCAAGATTAGATATTATCCCTATGGAAGGGTTATTTCCTTTTTTATATAAAGAGATGGAAAATTGTTAATATGTTTAAAAAAAAAACATATAATCATAACAACATTTTAAATGATAGGACTATTAATAATTTTGAATTTGTTTGGAGAAATTCTTGAAATAGGCTTCTACCTGTTGGTGCAGAATAACAACAAAGGCTTATGACAGCTGCTCATGGGGAGAAAAAGATGATTTATTTAGTTGGATCTGTCAGATGGAGACCTGATTAAGATTCTGAATCTTGGATATAAGGAAATATTTTTTCCTGAAGAAGAATTACAGTTGACATTCCAGTGAATGTAGATGAAGCACCAGGTGGAACTGTTCATGAGGCTCTAATAATTGAGCATGTTGAGAAAGAGGCTCATAGTCAAGAACATCAAAGGGAAGATGTACCTGATCCTACAACTCAATATCTTATTATTCCAAATTCTAAAGCTTCTGGAGGATTTAACTTAAGAGATAGATCAGTTGGTGATAAAGATATATGTTTGGCCTTAGTATAATTTCATAATAGGGAAGATATCCTTGACCCTAGCACTCAATTTCATGAGTCTTATGATTCTCATGCTGAAGCCTAAGATATAATGTTAAATATATTGTAGGCTTAGAAATTGTTTCTTAAACAATAATTGTAATATGATAAAAATAAGTTTTAAGAGTTTAAAATTTCTATAGTGCCATGATCTGAGTTTGAGGCTCATAAGATCCATATAAGGAAATTCAAAGAAAAATATTATTTTTGTTGGAGACCTTCAAGAGTTTATCAGGAAGATTTCTAGAGAGTTCAATTTTTTGAAAGATGAATCTACCAAGAAGTTAGGTTTTGATGATTTTAAGATGATGATAGGGAGAGAATTTCAATATCATAGGGAAAGCCATTGAGCATCAACCTCCTTTCAATAGACACCTCCAAACCTGATGATAAGGTTTGAAGAAATTACTTTAGTTCTTCCTAATTTCAATGATAGACTTCACATTCTTCAATGTGACAATAATCCTTTAAGTGTTTTGTTAGAAAATAAAATGCATCTGGTTATTAAACTAACTTCAAATGAATCTTGGTTGGGATTAGAGATTAATCAAGCTAAGGATAATTTGACTTCATTCATTAAGTCATATGAAGATGTGAATGAGTTTATAAACGTTAATTTGGTTGATTATCTAAAAGCTGGTCAATATTTGAAGAATATTATTCAATATTGGTCAGAAGTATTCAACAACTATTTCCATAGCTTTCTGCTAAATCTCATTGATATCAATGAATCTATCCAAGCCATTCCTCATGCTGCTGCACCCACTTCCTCTGGATATTCTGATCATAGAACCTCATTTTGAAGACCCTTTATTTACTGAGGATTGTACTCTAACTTTAAAACATTTTAATTCATTTTAAATTCAATTTATTTTATTATTATTTAGGTTTATTTTATTTTATTTATGTTCAATACTTAACTACCAATCCAAAATTAATTTCTTTTCTCAGTTTTTATAACTATTCATTTATAGTTAAGTGATACATTAACTATGGTTTAAATAATTTATTCTTTCAAACCGTCTTTTTGATATCACAAAAGGGGGATAATATTTATAAGATAGTTGAGAATATATATGGATAATATCTAAGAAGAGAATATTTTAAAATAACAACTTTTTATTAGGGAAAATATTTAACTTACAAGTATATATTTTCCTTTATCAAAATAATACTATGAAATTTAAATATCAAAATATTTTTTATATTTATTTTTGTATGTTTACAAATACTGATTTTTCTTTAATTTTTTTATAGATTATGTTATGGGTTTTGTGATCATAAAAAGGGGTATATTTTTAGGCATATATTGTCTAAAAAATACTAAATAATTTATGATGATTTTGATGCTCACAAATACCCTTTTTTGTTTTCTAATGAAGTTTTCTTGAGTGAGTTTGCAGGAATTTATATCTGGGTTAAAAAAATTTAATGTTATGAGAATTACTTTAGAAACACTATTTCAAACCCTACATTCAGAAAATGAGTGTATTGTTCATCATACCTACATTACAATAAAAATTTAATTTCTTACATATGATATCAACCCTACGTTACACTAAATATTTTGCGTTTGGATCAGAATCCATATGTTTATAGAATTATCAAACGTATGGATCAACAACCCTACATTAGAGTCTGGAAATACTGTTCATACCCTACGTTTGAAAATTTTGAACATATGGTTAATCAATGTTATGTTCGGGATATTATGCTAAAAACGCGAATGTATGAATTATCATCCCTATGATACTTTTGTTACCTACATTATGTGAAGATGAAATTATGGTTAAGGAACCATATGTTGGTAGGTACCCTATTCTAGGAAATTCAACCCTACGTTGTGTTTTCAACGGTGATGTTTTTATGCCATGTTTTCAATATAAGATTTTTGAAAAGAACAATTCAAAATTAAAGACTGATTCAATGATCATTATGATTGCTTCAAATAAATGTATTCATCAGAGAAAATCTCTCCCATTCTTAAGAGAAGTTATGACTCCCCAGGTCAATTAGAATTTGAATTTCTGGGATCAATCAGGCTATTATTTTAGATATGGAATACTAAAGAAAGCTATCTATTCTATATATTTCTTCAGAGTATATCTTCAAAATTATATGTGTGATAAGTTATTCACATATGCAACTGTATTATTGAAATTAACTTTTACAGTGCTACTGCAACAAATGATCAAATATCTATTATTTGAAAAAGAGGCTACACATTGAAAGTTATACATATTTCAACCTCAAGTTTCTACTACTATTTAGTTTTTATATTATTGAAGATCATTTTTCAATAAGGATCGCTTTAGAATATTTCATTTGTAAAGATATTCTTTTTTGAAGGATAAGATGCATCATTTGTTAGATATTTGATGTTGCAATTGTGAAGAACAACCTGAGTCAACAAAGAAAACTCTTTTGATTTATTAGAGTTTCAACTACTCATACTTAGTTGTGGTGGAGTAATATCTTCTCGATCTAAGTGGTGGATATTTAGTTCCCTATTAAAGAACCAGAAGAATTTTCTTAGTCTTGTTGTAAAGGTTTTTACTACTTGCACTTAATTGTAAATTTATGGTATTATGATAAGAGGAGAATTCTAGTGAAATCACCAAGCTCATAGATAGAGTGATTGTTGGAGTGGAATAGGAGATCTTTGTTCCCCAAACCACTATAAAAATCTATTTTATTTATTTCTGTTTTATCTGCTACTCATTTTCATACAGAAGAAAACTACGCTTATTTTCATAAATCACAGTGGGTGTCAAACACCTGAATTGTAATTTTTTTTGAAAAGGAACAATTCACCCCCACTTATGTTACTTTTTATATTCTGACCTAACATTATCTTGATGAAGATAAATTTATTTTATTTCAACAATATTAAAAATCACTTATTAAAAATATAAGTGTGACATTTTTAACTTATCTTTAAAAAAATAATAATAAATGTCATATTCTTAACCAAGTGGCATAAAAATTTTATAATTTCAGCCTAAGGTTGGTTTTGATCAAAACCCACTTATCCAATAAAATTGGAACAAGTTTTAGGGTAATTTTATAATTTTATAATATTATTTTTATCTTTAATTACCTAATTTATCTTTAACCGTGGTAAATAAAAATTTACTAAAGTTACTATTCTTAATATCCAAAAATTAAGTTGATCCTATTAGACTCTAAATATCATACTGATTACAACCATGAATATTCATTTTTCAAAATTCAAATCACATAAGTTGCTAAATTAAGTTTAACGCTAATCCTGCAGATGTGGTGATAAGGTGAGTAAAAGGAAACGTTCCAATGTTCAATAAGTTTTTATATCTAATTTCAACATAAAAACGATTACAATAACATAAATTGGATTAATATATTAATTATTTATCTAATTTGACTTTAAAAACAACTTAAAATATAATTTAAATATATAAATAAATCAGATAAAAAATCAATTTTAAATAAAAATTCAGTATTTTTCAATATTCACCCAATAATGAAGTTTCTTTGAAATATAAAAAAAAAATTAAAAAAAAGTAAATTTTTATATCCAAATTTAAAATAAGTATATTATTTTATTATATAAATATTCTAAAGGTGACAAAAATTATATTTAAAATGATTTAGCCATTAAAGGGCGGTAAAACTACCCTTTTGAAAAATATAGGGTTTTATCCTTAAAATTGGGTTTGTTCTTATCTTAGGCCTATAAAATCTATTGGATAATAGAAGAAATATTTAATTTAATATATAACATATTTATTTCATTATTATCATTCATGAATTTTAATTTATTTATTTTATTAAGACAAAATGACTTTGAGAGCATAAAAATAAAACTATTTTCCTTATACTCAATTAGTATATATTTTAATATCTAATTAATTTATAACCAATGAATTCATCTTATAAACCATATATTTTCATGAGTTAGTTAACAATATCAATAAATTAAAATTTAATATAAATTTTATATCTTATTATATTAAATAATAATATTTTAATAATATAATATTGTTTGGTAAATCTCGGTATTGTATGTAATGAAAGCTATGAAAAGAACTCTGCATTGTGTGTAACACAAGCTAAGCATAGTGTTGTGTATACATCAAGATAATCCAAGAGTTTCATGTAGTGTAATATAAACTTTTAGTTTCATATAATGTATGCCAAACATAATGTTTTTTTATATAAATATATATATATTTAGTAATGTGTGAAATGTAAAATATAGAAAATATTAAATTAATTTGAAAAAAAATATTTCACAAAATCATTGGGTGATACATTATACCAAATTTAAGATGAATTTCTCCCTCAATTTTTTTTGGGTTGTGAAAGGATTATTACATGAAAGTTCCTTTCTTGGAAACCAACATCGTAAAAAAATGCTAAAACTTCCTTAAGAAAAATAAAGTCGGAACCATAATGGTTACCCAAAGTAACTCATAACTAGATTCCCACGTAGGAGAACATAGGTGGGAAGTGAAAAACTATACATAGAAGAGAAATATAACTATCATGTTATGATGAATAATGATAGTGAACATAATCAGGAGAAATTTAACAATCCTAAGGCCTTAAATATTCAATTATCTAAGGGAAAATTTGATTCATTTAATATGAAGGTATTGGGATAACATTTTTAGTTTCAAGATCCTTTTTCCTAAATTTGAATAATTTTCTTAAAGAGATATACTCACTTGATTTCAGTATTATCTCACCATTTTTTGTGCCTTAATTAATTTCCACTTCATCTATTATTCAATGAAATGAAGGTGATATTGTCATTCCCGAAGTACCAACATATCATAATATCCACAAATATAATGATAGTTCATCACAATAAATTTTTTAGCACAAGTTATTAAATATGCATAAATCCACTTATGGTTAGATAATACTTTAATCTCACAAATGTCATCCAAAGTATAACTTAAACTTTCCATAAATGGATAACCTTATAATCCTTAAAAAATATGAAAGTTTGAAACTATATAAATAAGGTCAATAAATTACTCAATATTTTTTAACATTGATCCCTTGTATATCATAAAGAAGCTCTTGTTTTTCACATACTAAACATGGGAGTACCTTTATCGTGTATTCTATTGAATCATGGTAATAACATGAGTTACCATACTTACTTATTTATAACATACATGTTTCCTTATTACAATGTTTTTTGGATATATTCCTTAAGTCCAAAAAGTTATAAACTCCATCAGCGATAGCACAAACCACTTTGTGAATAAATCCTTAATCAGTCCCATGATAATCAGTACCGTCCAACATATATTTATCCAAAAATAATTATAACAACATCATGAATATGTTAAGGGTTACCTTACCTTAATCAAAATATCACCTTTCATGAATTCAACTTTATAGACTATTGGAACCATTCAAAAAATTCTTGTAAATCCTTAACAAAACATAAACTAGACAATCCTTATATAGGTCCCCATGCATAATTCTGGAATCCAAATACATAAATTATTATATTATTTTACTTCATCCATAAGACATTAATAAGAATAATTCATCCTATTACTTAATACATTTTTCCTTTTACATTTCATATGTAGTATCATCATCATAAACAATATAACCATTACTTGTACTACCTTGGTGATTAATTTCGGGATCTATCATATTAGGACATTGTTTTTCATAATTCCAATTTATTATACATATAAAACAGTCAACTGTTTGTAATACCTTAAGAAGGAAAATATTTCCATCCATTGCATCAACTAAAAGTATCATTTTCTCTTTGCAGTTACTTACTTCATGTCCTTCTTTTCCATAGTAAAAACATCTTATTATTCCTTTGATATGTTCACTTGGGTGTTTATTTGAAACTTATAGACATGTAGGAAACCAAATCTTATTTTATACATGGTCTCCATTACCTAATCTCTTAGTGAACTCCTTATTTATCTTATTTGGTGAGTCCTAGAGTTGGTTAAGGTAACTGTTGTTAATCATGTTCTGTGAAAACCGATTAGTCATGATCATAATATCCTTCACTCTAATGATCATCCCATTTTACTGATCATCAGAAATTTTTCCACCATATTCATTGTTAATATAGTTCCTTCTTGTTCCTTCCATTGACTAAAACCAAAAGTACAGAGTAATAAATAATTCTCATAGTGAGGAACCACATAATAATGAAAAAATATTTATCGGATGTCTAAATTGTGAAACCTTATTTAATCTACAACAATTTAGGTTTTTTCTAGGTTATTTATAACCAACTTATATTTAAATTATTCATGATGGTTCATAAAGAGTTTCTAAATTTCCAAAGCATATCCCTATTGAGTTTCAAAATAGGTGTGTAGCATGGCCCATTATCATGTGCCAGGTAATGCTTGAGTCAAGCCCAACACACCTTTTCAGATTTGTTACCCCTAAGTACATCTGTGCTAGGGCCACATAAAATTGTATTATATAGAAAGGGATATAATGCTAGGAAACCACTCACTCTATCCTTTACCAAAATTCCAAGACATTTTCCTATAATTATCTTCATCCTTATAATTATCCTTAGATACATCCCAAGACATATCCTTAGAAACAACCATAGGGATATCACTAATGTTTTCTCATACTAGTTTCCAAAATTAGACTAAACCTTTTCTCTGATACCAACTATAATAAACAAAGATTTACTTAAATTGAAATTACATCAGTTTTTCAGAACATTTAATACACTACACAAAAACACACCCAAAGACCATATTAGTTCAGTGCCTTTGGAAACATGGAACACATTATTATATTCTTTTTGAAAGAACTTCAACATATACCATAAAGATCTTCTTATTTAGTATTACTAACTAAAACTTTTCTTTATATCCTGGTTAAAAGAAACACATGAAAAAGGGGTGATTATATGGTCAGAAAGGGAAATTAAGGAAAATGTCAAGAAAAACATGAGCATAATAATATAAAAACACAAACATATCTTTTGAAAATCATTCCCCGTATCACATATATCAAAATATCGAGTCATAGAATAAATATTTGAAGTTCATAAGACATAAATAATAAATTAATATAGAGTATACGCCAAAAAATCATAATATGGAATAAGACATGAAATTTGTGGCAAACACATAAGAATATAACATGATTTCTATAGTAGTCAAGGCATCATTTCCAAATCCATCTTAGTAGTATGGGTTCAATCCCCATACCATATTGGTAGTCATGGTTTACTCCCATAACCCTATTTGTAGTCACAGTTCACTCCCATAACCATCTTGGTATTCATGGTTCACTCCTATAACCATCTTAGTAGTCAAGGTTCACTCCCAAGACAATCTTAGTAGACGAGGTCCTTTATATCTATCTCATGATATATAAATATTTACCCAATGCATTAGAGGGAGATATTTGTCCCACCAATCACATAATAAAAAGAATACATATGTGTTCCAAAATATCATAAATCATTCATCATATCATAATCCATGTAATGAAATGGGTTTCATAAACATCATTCAATAATAACATAACCCATGAAAAAGAAATGGTTTTCATAAATATCATTACATCATAAAAATAAATCATTCTTGAAAAAATTAATAATGGTAACATTGAATAATTTCCCTAGTAAAACATAAGTAACATCAAATAAATTTATCTTAGATGAAAAATAATTTTCAGAGATCTCTTGAAAAAAATTATTTAGGAAAATATCATTTCTTCTTTGAAAGTGTTTTCCTTTCTTAAAATGATGAAAAATTTAAAAAAAATATTTTATTTAAAAATAAACTTATAAGATTATAAAGGAATATTAAAATAATTAAGGCATCATGAAATCATAAAAATCCATTCATGACGTATATGTTAAAAATATTCCTTTCTAACTTTTGTTAGAAAAGTTTCAAAGTTCCTTATTCAGAAAATGAAACAAACCCCTTTCAAAAAATTTAGTAAAAAGTAAAAAATAAGTAAAAATTACTTTAAACATCAATAAGAGCATATTAAAAACATTTTTGAAAACATTTTTAGAAAATATGTACATGGATGAAAAATATTCCTCAATGGAGACTTAAAATGAAATAATCCCAAATATTGATGAGATCGTGAAGTAAATACTCATCACTTTTTAATCAGTAGAATCGTATTACCCATGAAAGAAAAAAATTATATGGATATTAAAATAATATAATATTACAGATAATACTAATAAAATAAATTCATGGGCATTATATACACCACATATAAGAAATAAGTAGTGTATAAAGCTTGTGTCCCAGAGAAATAAAAGTTAGACATAAATCCATTAATACTTGAGTAACTTTAGAATTATAAAACCCATGAAAGAATAACATTAATTAAATATTTTAATATAATTAAATAAAGGAAATTAAGGATATAAAATTTCATAGGTCATTATATACACCACACAAAATAAGTGAGTGGTGAATATGGCATGAATCTAATGGAAATAAAAAGTGAGATGAAATTCCCTTACCTTATGTCTTGACTCTTTCCGTACTAGAGAATTTTTTTTATAATAAATATAAATTTATTATACATATATTAAATAAAATTATTTAATTATATAATATCCTATATGATTTACTTTTGGCTTTCTATTACCCGTTTATCAACAATTCCATGTTAAATTTACGTTTCAGGTAATAACCTCTTTGTTTTTCATTCATGTTTTGACTTGTTATCGTTGGTCCTATTATATATAAAATGATTTAATTATATAAATAATTATTAAAATGATATAAATATCATATATATTAATTATATATGTATTTAACACAATTTATAAAAGATATAAAAATAAAATAAAATACACTGTTCAGGAGACAATAGGCCGTACGTACACATTAAAGTTGTTTTCATTTTCTTTTCATATTAAAATAATGAAAATAATATGATATATTATCATTAAATAATAATATTTATGTTATATATATTATATATATTCATTAATTTCATCCATATTACAAAAAAACTGTAATATAGATGAGAAATGAATCACATTACATCGTGGAGATGGTAAGCCATACATACACACGAGTGTCATTATCATTTTCACAAAATATTAGATGAAGAGTAAAAAGGTAGAATTTATATTATAATTAAAAAGTATAATTATATCAAAAATATAATATATATCATATAAAAATAGAGTTTCCATCTTAATTCCAACCATGACAGGTGGCAAGGAAAAAACAAACAACATCGTTTCGTGAGGTGGTAGTTCGCCGTACACAAGAATGGTAAGTTCATTACCCATTATATGGAAGTGTGTGTCAGTATAGGTTAAAAACATAATATAAAAACATACCAGTATATTTATGATACTAATTTTAATATATAAACAAAAAACAAAACTAATATAATGAGTTTAAATAAGAAATAAAATAAAAACATTCGTTGATGAATGCAACCTCTTCTTTGGGTATCTTCTTTTGATTTATAGAAAAGGAATCCTTTGGTAGGATTTATGAACAAATTATGGATTATAGGATTAAGGAAAAGAATTTGGGAGGATATTTGGGAAGATTTTTTCTGATCCAAATGGATTTAGATGTTTGAATAAAGAGAAGGACAAGTTCTCTTTTTTAAGAGAGCGGAGGGTAACTTTTCTAAATTCTAAATCTATTAATTTAATATTTATTGATTTTCAATTTAAAATTGATCCAAAGTAAGTTATATAGAGTATAATATGATTATGGGTCTAAATAATCTACAAAATTTATTTTTAGACATATTTAGGTCCCAATATTAACCTTATATTTTGGATTTAACCCTTAGTAAAACTCTTTAACTCTTAATGTGACAACTTGGGTTTTTATGATTTAGGGTTAATATAAAATAAAACAGTAACCCCAAATAGACCACTGATGAAATATTTAACCTTATTAAAGTTATTTGGATGAATTTTATATTTTTATAAATTTTATATCATTTATTAAAATATTATTTATTTTAAAGTATCATTTATGTAAATTTTGATACTATTCAATATTAGTCTTTTTAAAAATTTCCTAAAAACATGATAAGTTTTAATAAAACATTTTAATATATTACTAATATATTAAATTTATCTATAAAATGCTTTTATGTGATTAATTATGTTAAATTATATTTATTTTAATATTTTTATTATTATTTGTTTAATATTTCCATTAATTAAACCATTACTACATCATCATTATGAAATCTTTTAATTAAATTATTTCTTGTTAAAAAATTAATAATAAATTTTCATGATTAATATAAATTTATTTTATTTGAAATGAATTTTTATAGTTGAATTTATCTTTTTAATAACCTTATATTAAAAATGATTCACTAATTAAAAATATGAGTATGACATTTTTTACTTATCTATAAATAAAAGATAATAAATGTAATATTCTTAAAAAAATGGCTTAAAAAGGTTTTAATTTAAGCCTAATGTTGATTTTGGTTTAAAAAAACTTGTTAAATGAATTTGGGACAAGTTTTAGGGTAATTTTAAAATTTTATAATATTATTTTTACCTTTAATTACCCGATTTACCCTTAATTGTAGTAAATAAAAATTTACTAAAGTTATTATTCATAATATAAAAAAAATTAAGTTCATATTATTATACTCTAAATATAATACTAATTACAACCATTTATTTAATTTTTTAAAAATTCAATTCATAGAAGTGGATAAATTAAGTTTAATGCTAATCCCGCAGATGTGGCGAGAATGCAGGTAAATGGAAACTTTCCAAAGTTCAATAAGTTTTTATATATAATTTCAATATAAAAATGATTCAAATAACATAAATTGGATTAATACATGTATTATTGATATAATTTTACTTTAAAATAAACTTAAAATATAATTTAACTATATAAATAAATTAGATGAAACAATAGTTTTAAATTAAAATTCAATATTTTTTCACTATTCATCAAAAAATGAAGTTTCTCTGAAAAATAAAATAAATTAAAATGAAGAAAATTTTTATATCTTGATTTAAATTAAGAATTTTATTTTTTCATATAAATATTCTCAAAGTTTCAAAAATTATATTTAAAATAGGTTTTCTATAAAAGGCGGTAAAATTACCATTTTGAAAAATGAAGGGTTTTATGCTTAAAATTGGGTTTGTTCTTATATTATGCCTATAAAATCTATCAGATAAATATAAAATTTATTAATTGAATATATAACATATATATTTCATTAATATCAATCAATAATTGGAATTTATTTAATTTATTAATATAAAACAACTTTGGGAGCATAAAAATGAAACTATTTCCCTAATATTCAATTTGTATATATATTCATTTACAATTAATTGGTAACCAATGAATTATTATTATATACCATATATTTTCCTAATTTAGTTAATACTAATAATAAATTATAATTTAATAACAAGGTTTTATCTTATTATATTAAATAATAATATTTTAATAATATATTATTGTTTGGTAGAACTCTGTATTTTGTGTAATGAAAGATATCAAAAGAACTCAACATTGTGTATAACACATGCCAATAATAGTGTTGTGTATACCTCAAGATAATATATGTGTTTTTTGTTGGGGATTATCGACTTGGAGTTGCATATAACATAGGCCAAGCATAATGTTTTTCATATAATAAATGATATATTCAGTATTGTGTGAAATAAAAAATAAAGAGAAGATTAAATTAATTTGAAAAAAATATTTCAAAAAATCTCAGGGTGTTACACCCATGGAATAGAGTCATTATATTTGGGAATAATGGAAAGATACGTCCTAGGTAAATTAGACCCTTTGAGATACTTGACCACATCAGAGATTTGGTATATCGACTGACAATTATACTAACCCTATCATAACACACAATGTATTACACGTATCCCTCTTAAGGAAGTACACACTAGACCCATCACGTGTACCAAATTCAAAGGAATTATATCTATAAAATGATCTCTCTTATGAGGAGCTGACATGGGAGCTAGAGGAAGACATGAAGCATTAGTACCCTAACCAATTTTCACCTTAGTATATAAAATGAATTTTCAAGGGAAAAATTTCTTAAGGGGTAATAATGTAAAGAACCATAATTTTATTAATGTAACTTCTTTTCTAAATATATAATTGTGTCATATTTAGTAATATAATATTATATTATTCACACACACCACTTGATAAAAGAAACTAAATTTTATTATAATAATTTAATGTTACATTTAGAGAATAAAAATTTCCATAATAATTGAAAATATTATAATGGGATAAAAAATAGAAATTAAGATAACTAAATTACAAAAATTTAGATATACTCAATCAACTAGAATAACTGTACTCATGAACAACACTGTAGACATGAAGTATAATATTAGTAATAAAATATTCATTTTTAAAATAAAAATATATAACCTTGAGGTAAAATAGAATTGAATGAATAATGAGTAAAATATGAGTTATTTAAGGAAGTATATATATCTCATATGACCATTACAAATATGACCATTGGAATAATAATCTGACAATTGGAATAATAATCTAACCATTTGGAATATTAACTTAAACGTTATAATAATATACTCACCCATAAAATTTTAAATAATATTTAGTCATCTTATAAAATAAAAATATGAAATATTTATCATGGTACAAATAAATAAATGTTTTAAAAATGATAAATTAAGTGTTTGTATTTTTGTAAAACAAAAAAGTTTTAATTTCACTTTTATAATAAATATAGTAACTTAAAATAAAATTTATTTTCAGAAAATGGATTTATAAATTATTATAATGTTGTATTATTATGAAAACATAATTTTATGACACCTTATGTAATTTTTCAAAGGGTTATAAAATTGATCATAATATTAAAATTGATATTTTTAAAATAAATGAGGATTTTATTTAAAAATTAAATTTATAATATTTTAAAAATTATATTCATAAAATTTTATTTATTTTAATAATATAAATTTATAGAAATTGTTATTTTTAATTTTGGCATTTGTTTAAAATAGTTGATTTTTTTTTCAATAATGAAATGTGATAAAATACGATATTTAACATTATAAGATAAATACATGAATTTTTGAGTTATGGATGATTTAATAACCCATTATTTAGAACCCAAATGAACCATTTAATATATATATATATATATTCATAATATTCATCACTATTTTTAGTCTTGATCCAAAAATAATAAACTAATGATTATAAAATTAAAAACCACCCTTCTCCTCCCCTTATAAATACCACCCCTCACAACCCATTCCCCACAAAACTTATAATCATTATAACTTACCAAATTTATGAAAAAATTACCTTTTAAATCCTCTCCCCCACATCCTAGTACTTCTAGTGTCATTAAAATACCAATTCGAAGTGCCTTAAGAAGTTTTCAAGGAGATGAAATCTAAGAGGTAATATTCTCAAACTACCCCTTTTAATTCTTTTCTTATTCAAATTTCTCCACAAATCCCTCATCCAAAATTTATAATAAATATAGTACCATATATATACTATAATTTTATTTTTATAATTTAATATCTATAATTAATCCTCTACTCTTCTTCTATTATTCTAAAGAATGAAAACATCATCCATATTTTGTCGGTTCACTACCTCCATGGACAATGAGTTTTTATTTTCCATTAATTCCATCATGGAAGGTTTAAATTAACATATAATGGTTTAAAATGACCTAAATATGTATATTATATATTTTTAACACTTGTTAATGAATATATTTCCACAATATTAAATAAAACAAAACTAGTTTGTAATGGTCGATTAGACCACCAAAATAAACTAAGAAAATAACATTAACATTTTTAATAAATGAACCAACCATATATTGGAAAACATATATATATTTGGGACCATTTAATTTTTTAAGGTCATTAATTCCATTTCTTTTCACTTATGTAGTTTTATTCCTATTTTGAAAAGAACATCAATAATTATCCTCAAGTGATTTGATCTTGGAACTAGAAAATGAAGGCCCTCAGAACCAAGAAATTAAACATTACATCTCATTAAAATGAATATAAATGAACATAATAAAATAAAATTAAATAAAATATATAATTAAAAGGTTCTTAATTAACTATTTAGTGAATATAATTTGATTATATGTGAAATTAAGTGAAAGTGCATAACGATTTTGGAACATATGGTAAGGGATCTCTCTAAAACACCCTTTTTCTTTGGGTTATGACCTTTCTATATCGAACTTACTTTATATCTCTGTTTTATGTCATGAAGTGATTATAAATTATTAATATATGTTTATTAAATATTTATCCATCTTATTATACCTTCCTTGGATTGGGTAATACATACCTTACGTTCATTTCTCAAACATCAACTTTAAAATCATAATTGATTAGGGGGAATGCTTCATTCCCTTAATAATTTTGTGTAACACTCATTTAAATTATTTATTTCAATTAATGATTTCATTAAATAAGGGAATATATTTGTTATAACCATTTTATTATACCTCTAGTTTTCAATAAAAATTCTGTATTACTTCTTTCTATAAAAGTATTTTACTGATTCCTTAAAACACAATTTCGAAAGTTCATTTCTATACCCAATTATATATGATTTCTCATAATGTTATTTCCAAAATGAACCCCATAATTTGTGGCCTATTATTTTTACTCAAATTTAAACATCAAAAATATTTATTTCTCTTTTCTCTTTAGAATCCTTATGAAATATCATATGATTATGATTTGAGGCAAGATTGTACAACCCATTTATTTCTATGGGTAATTCTTATATTTATGCCTTATGATTGATTTCCTTTTGTGGCACACATAAGCATATTCATGTTATGATGGGTGCGACCAACCTTCACTCTAATGCATAGGGTAATATTTTGTCTCATGATATGGTATGTATGAGATTCAAGCATAAACCTAATCCCTGATGGGACTCTTTGCGCCATGTGATGTTGTCTTGGCGGTTAGCCTTAACTTATGCTTATGCTTATGTTTTATTTTTCTTCCACTTTACTATGTTTACATGATTTTATGATAGAATTTTATTTATATTATGATATCATGTTATTATTCATGATATTTCTATTTTATGATATCATATTATGCTATTTGAATCACATGTTAAGCTTTATTATCATATTTATTTCCTTACTAGGTTTTTAGCTCACCCCTTTATTTTATGTATTCCCTAGGTTATCCTACATAGTTTTAGGAGATCAATTTTATTTAAGAGATATTTGAGGAGAATAAAATAAAATTATCATATCATGGTTTTTGTAACACTCTAAGAATTTACAAATAAATTTAATATTGAATGCATGAAACACCGAGTTTCTACAAAACAAAACTTTGTTATAATCGATATAATAAACATAATTTTTCCACTTCTGTGATTTGAATTTTAAAAATCTGGCATACACGGTTGCGTTCGGGGTGATTTTTGGAGTCAGATAGACTAAACTTAATTTGGGTGAATAGTAACTTACCCTTATGAAAAGTAACTATTGGTCGGAGTAGAGTACTCAAGAGGGGGGTGAATTGAGTATCTATAAAAAATTCTGTTTAAACAGTATTCTTTAAAATTTCCCCAATAAAAATAAATATAGCCTAGTTAATCAAAGTAATACGGTTATGAAATTTTTACTGTTTAAATAACTTCTCAAAAGATTGATTAATTTTCAGTAATCTTAATATCAGTTATTAAGATTACTTTTGAAGATTTTATAATAGGGAAAAACAATTATAACTTCTTTACAAGATTAAATATAAAAGTAAATTTAGTGATTTCTAAATTATGAAGTAAATCAGAGAAAAACTAAATCAAAAAACACAGTAGATATAAATCAAGTGGTCCAGTATCAAGATGAGACCTAATCCACTCCACTTGGTGATCACCTCCCACCAAGCAATTTATATTAACAAACTTGATCCAAACCTTGGATCGGGGTAAACAACATTTCATAGGACTATCTAGGTCACATGAACTCTTCCACAGTTCTTCGTGGCTATAAACTAACAGGTCACACATGGACCTCTTCCACACTTATCCATGGGAGTAAACAAGTATAAAAATATATGAAAGTAAGGATATCTTGTATCCTCTAGTTTAGTGCTGGAGACAATTCATGTTTTAATAGACACACACACACACACACTACATGAAAGATAAAAACAATACACAACAGAGTTGAAATGATGAGATGAGGTTAGAAGTGCTCTGAGTGTTATTCTATGCAGCTCTGGACTTCTTGGATGAAGCAGATGTAGGAATCAAGTCCTCTTGTGAGAAATAGAGTATCGTAAGTCAGGTTCTCTGGTTTACATTTATATTTGACTTGTGTTCTTCATGGATTTGGTATTGCAAAGATGTGCTCGACTATGATATATGGTATTACAATGAATACTTCACGTGTTCTGCAGATCTATTGAGTTGCATGAGATGGTTCTTTTCTCAAGAATGCTCGTGCTTCTTCGTTATCACGCGCTCTTGTTTTTGGACCACACTTCTCTCTTTAACTTGGAGTGCATGAATTGGAGCTGAAAAAAATGCATTTATTCTGCACCTCATACCTCGTAATGTCAGGTGATATGTCTATAAAGAAATATTAATTATGTTAGTGCATTTAAAGGAATCAAATTTGAACGTTAGATATTAAATTTAAAAAGGACAAAACAGATTAAAGAATTATGTCATAGTCATTCTGGAAATAGTGTCTTCATGAAACCATGTCTCCTTGAAACGATGTCTCCATAAAATAATGTCTCTTTATTTTCCTTTTGAGCGGTGAGATAGTTATGATTTCACAGTTGTATAGAGATCAGGAACTGTTAGCACATATGTGGTGTCTGGTCACAATGTCTGGTTCTGAGTGTTTGGTCACGATGTCTGGTTATGGTGTCTGGGTCACGGTGTCTAGGTCACGGTGTCTGGGTCACAGTGTCGGGGTCACAATGTATGGTCATAGTGTCTCAAACTTAGCCAAATATCTATATATAGACTTAAACAATGATATTCATAAAATGTATTAGACTTAATAATTTATCAAGGAAATACATTATAAAAAAAATTAAAATAGTTTACAATAATCAAACATAACACTCAAGATCTTGGATAAGTTTATTTAAAGAATAAAGATATCAACCAGAGATATATTAAACCGGACTAACAAGGTTTAAAGAATGTATAGGATTTGTGATCATTAAAACATTATTATCACATGAGGAGTCCAACAATATCCCCCTTTTTGATGATCACAAATCATGTGAGTGAGATATCTATTCTTAATGAATGTGTCTCTCCCTTAGTGTGCATGTCCCTCCCCCTTTTGGGATTATCAAAAAGAGTACAAAAGTAAATAAGGGAATACATAAGAATAGATCATAATGCATTAGATGGATAAAAAAAGTTTCATTACAAATAGTAAGCAAAAAAAATACAAAAATCATCCCTATTAAAAGATAGTAGTCACTTTTCTTCATCATCAGCTGTTTTCTCTTTTCTCTTGGCAAGAGCATCAGGATAAACCAAAAGTGAAGATATGGAAGTTGAAGAAGTAAGTGATCCAACTGAAAAAGATGGTAAAGGAAGTCCTTCAAAAATAGAGCGGTCCAAGGTAGGTGTAGTGGAAGACCGAGGTAATTGTTGGTCAAGGATAACAGGTCTGATCTGACTCGAGGATGAGAGATAGACATAGAGTTAGAGGCAAAGGCATAAGATGATAAGGTAGGAAAACTAGGTCTCAAGGGTGCAGCTGTAGGATCCAAAATATCAGTGCTCTAAACATGAAGACAAGGCCTCAAAAGTTTGATGAAGTCAACAATAATCTCACCACCATAATACATCGCTTTCTTAAAGTCATCCTTATTCTCTACGAACTTGTCCAAAAAGGGAGTGAAATCCTTAATATTTTGAACTTGAGTTTTGAAAGCTTGAGTGACAGGAGGGTTTTTTAGATTTTATACAGGGTACTTGAAGTGGTTTGTCATATCATGCTTGGAGAAGATTCTATTGAAGTAGAATTTGACCTTATTAGTACTTTCCTCTTGTGCATCATTGGTAATATTGGAATGAATTCTCACCAAATCAAGAAATCTGTCACTATTCTTGACAACTACAGAAAGAATCTCTTTTTCAAAACCACTAAGCACAGACTGAAGTGCTTCTTTAACAATGATTCTGAGAAGTCACTGTCCAAGGATGGTTGAGATGATTTTATAGAGGCAATAGAAGCTGTAACAGCTTAAGTAAGAGACTTTATTTGATTCAAAACTTTCAGGAGACAACTCTTATACTCATCAGCCAACTTGTTAAGTCCAATAACAAGATCATGCATCTCATGAACAATTTTCTTGTTTCTTTCAGACACCTTGTCAGCTAAGGAAATTAGGTTAGGTTTAATCCGGGAGGCTACTTCTTGTGGAAACTAACTACCAACATACTCGAAAGGATGAGAAATAGTTTCTGGTCTTGAGTTCATCAATCTATGCATTTCTTTAACCATGCCTTTGAGAGACTTCACTTCATCATTGAGATGTTTGTTCTCAATTCTCACTTCTTGAATTTCAGGAAGCATTTTCTTCTGAATCTCCCAAATAATCTTCTCTAACAACATAGTTGCATATTTTTTACTCAAGTTTTTCACATGATCAGGTTGAGTATTCATGAGCTTTTTAACCACAACCAATATGGTATCTCTAAATGATTTCAAACCATCCTTACTCACCAAGTTTGAAGGTTCTTATGAAGGTTCAGGGATAGGAGTTGAGACAGGATCAACTTCCTTTATAGCTATAACATCAGGAGCAGATACTGGTTTCAATTAAAACATAGTAGATAGATATATACCTTTCACTGAGGCTTCCTAGGATTCATTAACATTAAAATATCTCGGAAATTTATACCATGTATTTATCGATATTGAATCAACCAAATTTGTAACTTCATCACTTTCCAGATTCGAGTGATAATCCCCCTCAACATGTACAACTTTATTAGGAATAAGAGATTTTGATCCTTAATATAATTCCAAGATTTCAACCCTAATAGACTCACCCATTTTCTTGATAGCTAATTGAAAGTATTGATCCATTATTTCTTTAGTATATGGGATAAATCCAGGAACAAATTGTTCCTCTGGGTGTTCCTCAAGAGCATATTCTTTCTCAAGAGAATGATCTTCCTATAAATGTTCTTCTAGAACAACCTTTTCTTTTTCAACTACAATAGATTATTCCTTAGAGATAGGTTCTTATTACAGATCAACAATCTCTTCAGGGATAGATATTTCTTTCTCAGTTATGTCTTGGAGAACAATTTCACTGTCTTTCTCATCCAGGACAGTTTTCCCTATAGGTACAATAGAGTCTTCTTCTTCTTCCCCATCAGAATAGTCCATGATTTCATCTGGTTCCAAACTAGGATTAAAAATATCCTTAGGTCTTGAAGAGTGTTCAAATGGGTTGAACATTTCATAGACCCTATCATTATCTTCTACCCATGCTTTTCTACATATATTCCAACTGATTTTCATTCTCTTGACTGTAACTTTTAAAATACAATATTCATAATCCTTTATGAATCATTCATCTGGTCTAACCAACCATTTTTCATGAAGCATAGCTGAGATTAATCTTGAGTAGAATAGGGAGGTTGACTTAGAGGTTTTCTTGATCAACTCCCACATATGGAGCATAACATACTTTCATATGTTGATCTTGTGTCCATTATTCATAAGGTGAATCAAAAATACATCATAGCTCAACATCTATAGCTCTTCTCTTTGTTTCATTCCAAGTTAATCTTCTCAAGGCTTCTTCCAACAAAAAATCTCACCTTTGTGGGGGTTGATCGTATTCTGAACAAATTTAAACAAAATTCCGGTTTCCCCATCTAGCTCAGCATCTATAGCTCTTCTCTTTGTTGCATTCCATGTTAATCTTCTCAAGGCTTATTCCAACACAAAGATCTCACTTGGAGGTGGAGGACCTCTTTTTCAGTCCTCAAAAATACCCTCATGATGTATCCTTAGGAATGAAACCCATAACTTCAAAGAAAAGGTACATATATTCCCATTGATCTGGATTCTCAGAATAAACCCATCTTTTGTATCAAAAGAAAATTGAATGAACTGATAAAACTATAAAACTAGCTTCAAATATATCAGCCTCTCCTCCTTTTTGAACCATTCCAACCTCCCTTGAACTTTTAGTACTTTCAATAATAAAGACCTACTTGACAACAACCACTTGGGGAAAATTTATTTTCCAGGTACCACTATTATATTAACCAGGTTTGGATTCAACGGACCTTTGGGTGCTAACTTTGGCACTATATTTATCTTCTTCTTAGATCTGCGCTTCTCAGGAGTTTATGATGATATAAATTTCATTCTGGGCATTCAATGAAGGTTCTAGAGAGAGAGAGAGAAGTTTGAAGAAGGGGTTACAGTTTGATAGAAGAGAGCTCGAGTGAAGAGAGTAGTGAAACTTCTTTAATTTTTATCATTTAGGGATACCAAGCATTACAAAAACAAAATCGTGAGAAATTAAAAAAAATTAATTTCCACGATACAAGCTATAGTATATAAATAAAATAATAAAGAGTCTTTACGATGAGACCGAAACTGGCTTTCATGGTGAGACTGTAACAAGATTTCATGGTGAGACTATAATTGGCTTTCACGGTGAGACCGTAACTGTGTGATTTCTAAACTATGTGACTGTATTGTTTAAGACAGTAAGTGCCGGAAAGTGACTGAGAGATAGAAACTGCGAGACTGTAAACATGAAATAGTATACTTACAACTTAAGATTTATCATTCCCAACTCATGTATGATGTAATATATTCTTTCAGAATTTAATGGTTTGGTGAATATATCAGCAAGCTGATATTTAGTTCCAATGAATTCCAAAGTGATATCACATTTTTGATAATGATATCTCAAAAAATGATGCCTTACATCAATTTTTTTTCCTAGAGTGTGAAATAAGATTTTTTGAGATGTTAATAGTACTTTTATTTTCATGATTTATAGGTACATGCCTGAATTGATATCTATAATCTAGTAATGTGTGTTTTTTCTACAAAATTTGTGCATAACGACTACCAGCATCTATGTATTCAGCTTCTGCAGTAGATAATGCAACAAAATTTTGTTTCTTACTACACCATGATACTAGTGACTTGCCTAAAAAGTGACATGTTCTAGAGGTGCTTTCTCTATCTAAATTACAACCAATGAAGTTAGCATCAGAGTAACTAACTAATTCAAATTATTGTCCTCTAGGATAGAATAATCCTTGATTGGTTGTATGTTTGAGGTATTTGAAAATTCTCTTAACAACATTTAAATTATATTACTTAGGGTTTTCTTGAAAAATAGAACACATAAATACACTACACATAATGTCAGGTCAGAAAACAGTTAAATAGAGTAGGCTTCCAATCATTCCTTTATAAGTGGTTTGATAAACATATTTTCTATATTCATCAAGATCTAACTTACAAGTAGTACTCATTGGAGTGTCACTACTTTTAGTGATATCCAAACAAAAACATTTTAGAATATCTCTAGTATATTTGCTTTGATTTAAAATAATACCATCATAATTTTGAAAGATTTGAAATCCATGAAATAATTTTAGTTCACCCATTAAACTCATTTCAAATTCATTTTGCATCATTTTAGAAAATTCAATACATAAAGAATTTTTTGAAGATCCAAAGACAATGTCATCTACATAAATTCGAACTACTAAAACATAATTGGAAATTTGTTTTAAAAAAAGGGTAGGATCAACTATTGCTTTTGTAAAACCTTTGAAAATAAGAAAATTACTTAATCTATCAAACCAAGCTCTTGGAGCTTGTTTTAAACCATATAAATCTTTTGATAATTTAAAAATATGATTTAGAAAATGAGGATTTTTAAAACCAGGGGGTTTCTCAACAAATACATCCTCATCTATATACCCTTTTAGGAATGAAATCTTAACATCCATTTGATATTGTTTGAAATTTAGATGAACAACATAAGAAAGAAAAATTCTGATGGCTTCAAGTCTAGATATTGGTGCAAAGGTCTCTTCATAGTCAATTTTTTCTTCTTGACTATAGCCTTGTGTAACCAATCTAGCCTTGTTTCTAACAATGTTACCAACTTCATATACCTTATTTCTAAACACCCACATAGTTCCTATGTTAAATGTGTCATTAGGACTATCAAAAAGTTTCCAAACATTGTTCCTTTCAAATTGATTAAACTCCTCTTGCATATCCATCACCCAAAATTCATAATTGATTGGATCATTAATTTTTTTAGGTTCAAGTTGTGATATAAATACATGATATTCAAACTGATTTCTAAGAGAATCTATAGTTTGAGTTCCTTTATCTAAGTCTCCTACAACAATATCTAAATGATGGTTCTTAAGAGTTCTAACAGATCTTAAAAAATAAGGACTAGTGATTTCAGGTTCTTCAATAGGTTCAGGTTCATTGTGACTTGAATCTAATGAATTTACAGAATTGAAAGTTTTCACAGATTCCTTTACAGGGCAGTTAGAAGATTTTGAATTAATGTCCAGATTTGATACATCATCCTATAGGTTATTTAAATAGGTCTTTGGCTCATGTGGATCTATTTCATCATATTTGACATGGAAAGATTCTTCTACACATTTAGTTCTTTTGTTAAACACTCCATAGGATTTACTAGAGATTGAATATCCTAGAAAGATTTCTTCATCACTATTGAATTCGAATCTTTCAAGATTATACTTAGTATTAAGGATATAGACTTTTCAACCAAATACTTTGAAGTAACTTACATTAGGTTTTCTATTGTTCCACAACTCATATTGAGTTATTTTAAGAATAGGTCTAACCAACACTCTATTAATAATATAGTATTCTTCATTTACAGATTCATCCAAAAAATAAATAGGTAAGTCATATTCACTAGGAATGGTTCTAGAAATCTCTTTCAAGGTTCTATTCCTTCTTTCGACAACTCCATTCTGTTGAGGTGTTCTAGGGGCAGAGAAATTATGACTATAGCCTTTTTGTGAGTAGAAGGATTCAAACTCTTGATTTTCAAACTCACGACCATGACCACTTCTTAAAAATTTAATTCTAAGTCTACTAATATTTTCTACATTTTTGGTATATTTGGTAAAATGAGAGCACACTTCACTTTTGTGAGCCAAAAATAAAGTCCAAGTATATCTAGAGAAGTCATCTAAAAGAACATAAACATAGTGCTTCCCATTTAAACTAGAAACTCTAGATGGTCCAAACAAATCCATGTAAACCAATTCGAGAGGTTGAGAAGTTGACACATCTTTCTTTGGTTTGAATGAATTTTTTGTGTTGGTTTCCCTTTTGATAAGGATTACCCACTTTATCATTTGGAAACTCAAGTTTGGGTAGGTCTTTGACTAGACTTTTTCTAGTTAAATTTCTAAGAGAGTGAATATTAGAGTGTCATACTATCCTATTCCAAAGCCAAAACTCTTCGTGAAATACACTTAAACATGAAGCATTTTGAGAGACTAAATAACCTAAGTTAACAAAGTATACATTTTAATTTATCAATGCAGAAAACACTAATTCATTTTTAGAATTAAAAACATTGTAAGAATCATTTTCAAATTTAACATGAAATCCATCATCACATAGTTATAAAATACTAAGAATATTATATTTCAATCCATCAAAAAAAGTACTTTGGAAATTAAAACTGAGTTAGAGTTACCAATTTGGACAAGACTAATGATCTTTCCTTTGGCATTGTCACCAAAGGTGACATGTCCACTATCAATTTTTATTAAATTCTTAGTGCATGAATTGTCTCCTGTCATGTGTCTTGAACACCCACAGTCCAAGTACCATAATCTTTAACATTATATCTTTAAGAAACTTTCCTACAAAATTTTCAAATAAAAACAGATTTTGGTACCCATATTTGTTTGGGTCTAGTAATATTAGTGAATAGTGCTTTAGGAACCCACATATGCCTCATAGGTTTCCTATAAGCATTATGTAATGTACTTGAAAAATAAACTCTATTTGGTCCAGAAAATCTTGAAACAGTAGAGAGTGTATCATAACTTTAACTAGCTGAATGTTTTCTAGAACTAGGAGTAAAGCTGTATATCCTAGACTTAGAGACAAAATTAGTTCTTCCAAAATTTCTTTTACCAGGTTGATATCCAATGCTAGTGGAATATTTAAGAGCAATTTGTTTACCTAATATTTGTACCAAAATATCATTACCATTAGTAAACCATTCAAGTTACTTTTTCAATTGTCATTAGATAACTTTAGTTCATTGTTTTCTTTGAGTAATTGATCATTTTTCTCTCTTTCTACAATAATTGCAAATTTAACAATTGAGGTAAGAACATGCTATTTCTTTAAAGATTTGTATTTATCTTTTAGTTCATTACATATATCTTCAAGAATATTATATTACTCAAACATTTCTTCATTAGACATATTTTTAGAGTCTCTTTCATCTCGAGAATAATAGGAATTGTGTTCCTCATATGTTTCTGTCATAAAACCCATATTGCCTTTGTTGGCCTGTTCATCATGTGAAGATTCTTAGTGACTTAAACTATCCTTAGAAGCACTTTATGTTGCTTTCATGGCCATTTTATACTTTCTATATTTGTACTCATATTTTTTTATTACTTGAGATTGGGATAATCATACTTTACATGTCTCTTTCACTTACATTAATTGCATACTATCTCATCAGACTTGTCACTTATTTTCCAATCTTTCTTCCGGCTTCCTTTTTTATCATATCTTCCCTTAAAGTTAGGATTTCTGAAAAATTTCTTCTTCTTGAATAATTTCTTAAACCATATAGATAATTGATACATCTCTTAATCACTATCAGGTGATGATTGTCCACTGCTGGAAATTTCAATAGAGACTTCAAATTTCCCTTTCTCTTTGTGTTTAGAAGTGGTGGTCTTAAATGCAACGGATTTTCTTTTGGGTTCATCCTCCTCTTCCTTGTTGACTTTCAGCTTTTAACACCCCGAATGATAAAGGGTTAATGAATAAAAGATATGACTAATGTCAATAAGGTGCACCTTCCCTTTTAGGAGCCTGCATGAATAGAACTCCACAATTAAGTATACTTGGCCTAGAGTAGTGATCAGGATGGGTGACCCTCCAAGAAGTTTCCCAGGGCGTGTGTGAGTGAGGACAAAGCACACTGGAAAGAACATGTGTTGGCCTGTGGGGACAATTATTAGTCAAATGAACCATTCAGGCATGTGGGTGGGCCCTAGGGTGTGGGGACCACATGTCTGCGGGGGCAACTGATGGTACCTAGTGGCCCAGGACCCGATGGTCATGTTCAAGGTAGGGTGTCTATACTGTCACCGGGTCCTAGTTGTCACATTTGATATTAGAGGTGGTACCCTGCCTTAAGTGTAGTGCACTGCCTGGGTTGAGATGTAGGGCCCACAATGAGGATGTTGTTCTCTTGGGGGGGGGGTGATTGTAACAACCCCTATTAATAAAGGGTTAAATGACTAAATGATATGACTCATATCAACAAGGTGAACCTTCATTTTTGGGAGCCTGCCTGATTAGAACTCCATAGTTAAGTGTGCTTGGCCTGGAGTAGTGATCAGGATGGGTGAACTTTGAAGAAGTTTTCCAGGGTGTGTGTGAGTGAGGACAAAGCACACTAGAAAAACATGTGTTGGCCTGTGGGGACATTAATTAGTCAGATAAACCATTCGGGCACATGGATGGGCCCTAGGGTGTGGAGACCACGTGTCTGTGGGGGAAACTGGTGGTACCTAGTGGGTCAGGACCCGACGACCATGTTAAAGGCGGGGTGTTTGTGTTGTCACCGGGACCCATTTGTCACATAACTACTCTTCATACAACATTAGTTTCATAATGAGTTCTTTTACAGGTAACTTGCTGATGTCACATGACTCTATAATAGAGACAGAGGTTCTTCTCCATCTGTCAGGTAGGCATATGAGAATCCTCAAAATTTGTTCTTTGGCAGTGACTTTTCTTCCAAGAGAAATCATTGTGTTAAAAATTTCATTGAACCTAAGATACATGTCAGAAATAGGCTCATCAGGTTTCATTTTAAAGTTATCATATTTAATAGTATAAGTATTAAGTCTCATTTATTTCACACTAGAAGTTCCTTTATGTGAAACAGACAAAGTATCCAAAATTTCATGGGAAGTTTTACATGTATAAATTCTGTTAAATTCCTCATCTCTTAAATAGAAATACAAAGAATTATTGGCTTTGTAATTATTATTGTAGGTGGTCTTGGTTGGGTCATCCCAAGTGATTCTATCAGTGTCAGGAATCTTATACTCAACTATAATTGAGGACCAGATTTCAAAGATCATACTTTCTAAATGCATTTTCATTTTAATATTCCATTGGGAATAAATGGTTCCTTTAAAGAATGGTGGTATATTTGTTGTGAAACCTTTCTGTCTATTATCCATAATAAAGAAATACTTTGAAAGAGATAGAAATTTAGAATTAACATAAATTTACAGATCTTTAAAGTACAACTAAAATCACAGTTGAATAGGGTCAAAAAAAGAGTCTCAATAGGAATAACAAAAAATCCTTTAATACCAAATGTTGGTCAGAGTAGAGTACTCAAGTGGGGGGTGAATTGAGTATATATAAATTTTTTTTTTGAAAATTATTCTTAAAAATTTCCCCAATAAAAATAAATATAGCCCTGTTAATCAAAGTAATACAATTATGAATGTTTGACTGTTTAAATAACTTCTCAGAAGATTGATTAATTCTAAGTTAGCTTAATATCAGTTATTAATATTACTTTTGGAGCTATTATAATAAGGAAAAACAATTATAACTTCTTTATAATATTAACTATCAAAGTAAATTTAGTGATTTCTGAATTATATAACAAACCAAAGAAAAAAAAAATCAAACAACAGAGTAGATATAAAACAAGTTGTTCAGTCTCAAGACGAGACCTAATCCACTCCACTTGGTGATCACCTTCCACCAAACAATTTATATTAATAAACGTGATCCACACCCTGGATTAGGGTAAACAATAGTTCACAGGACTGTCCAGGTCACATGACCTCTTCCACAGTTCTTCATGGGTATAAACTAACAGGTCACACATGGACCTCTTCCACACTTATTTGTGGGAGTAAAAAAGTATAAAAAGGCATGAGAGGAAGGATATCTTTTATACTCTAGTTTAGTGTAGGAGAAAATGCATGTTTTTATATAGACACACACACACACACTGCTCAAAAGGTAAAAACAATACAAAATAGAGAATAAATGATGAGATGAGGTTGGAAGTACTCTAAGTGTTATTCTATGCAGCTTTGGTGTCACGAACCAGGCCGGATCGTCATCCGACTCGGCACCCGACCCGGTCCGCGACATGGCCCGAAGGGCGTTCCCGATCCCCACGGGCTAGCAACTAGGACCGAGCATCAAAACAAAACAATTGGGAACGGTTTGGCCCATGACAAAGATAAATAAATGTAAACCGAACAAGTAGATAAATAAAGGAGAATAAATTGAACAACGTGGCAGTGGAAGAAGGAATAAACAAAGAAACGTGACATACCTCAGGTGACCCCGTGGATCACCACGGTACGACAACCACACTCGCTCCCAAGGGCGATCCAAGACTGAAACCTACAACTGAAAAGTAGAGTAGTCGTGAGCACCGAGATGCTCAGTAGGAAAGCCAAAAATGTAACCACGTTATATGCCCCTGCCTTTAGTAGGAAATGAAGTCATGCCAGTTTGAAAAATAAGATATAATAAAATAGTGTTTTCCTTCTTTTCAAATTCAAGTAACGAGTTTGCATTTTTAGGTAAAGCCTTTTACTCCCACTACATTTTCAAAATAGGTTTCAAGCATGCATTAACATTTCAAAATGAAAAGAAACCAGTTTGAGTTTAAATATGGTTTTCACAAACAAGACATCAAGTATGAAACAACTAAAGAGAAAGTTACATCATTAGCAGCATGACAAAAATGAGCACCATGGGTAATCCCTATAGGCATCTAGAACAAGTGGGAACCTAAAGACCTCGTACCTCAGTGAAACGTGGCTTAAAAGACCACTACCCTCAGAAAACGTGGCTTAGAAGGCCACAACCCTCAGAAAACGTGGCTTAGAAGGCCACGACCCTCAAAAATTCATAAGTTTAGTTAGTGTTATTTCATCAATCCTGCTAGACAAACCGGGATGAACCCCTGCCATGTCATCTAGCGTACTAGTCCTGGTCACCCACCTAGATACCTGGGTTTTCCCATTGTGCTCTATTTCAAATGGTGGTGAGTTTTCTTTATCAAACAATCAAACAAGTACATTACACTTTCTTTATCAAAAATTCATTCAACCTTTCACCACCACACTCCCTACTTAAGTGCATTCCCCCTCTTTACATCACACAATCACGCACAAGCCTTTACACTAGGCACATATATCACAAACCGCTCATAAACACTTGCATCAGATTTTATTTTCAAATTTAGGGGAATGACTCAAAAGGGGTTTTCTATTTCCACAACTCAAATCTCAAAGTGCCAAACGGGCCTCAATAGAGGTTTTTCTATTTCATAAAACATTATTAAGATGCCAAACATACTTAACTACAAAAAAGGAACACCCTTTTACAATCAACCGGCCAAAAGGCCAAACACCTTTGGAAATACCTCTTACCAATTCAAAACCACTTAAGAAATCCATTTCTCAAGAAAGTCACTTAAGACCAACGGCTTTGAAATACATTTTCAATTTTCCAATACAAGGCGTAATAGTTTCTAGCAACCGAAATCAGGTTCCATAGAATGTGTATATAGAATAGTGTAAAACATGTTTTTAAAACAATCAAGCAATTATGAATTTCAAATTAAAAGCTTAGGCATAGGGGACTTACCTCAAACATGTCACTATTTGCCGATGGCCACTCGAACCGACACTTGGCGCACACACGCACATGCATTTATACATATATATATACACACCCCTAGCTGCATTGCACATATTCCCCACGCCATGAGGGAATATGTACAAAGAGGGCATATATATATATATATATATATGTCTTACCCTATGCATGTAAGTGTAGGGTACTTCAACACCCGCGGCCCAAAACCATCGCAACAATGTCCAACACACTACACATATAATTTAATAAAACAAATCAAACACTAAAATAATCTATAAAACATTTCAAAATAACACATCAAAGGCACGAACCATTTACACACTCAACTTCTTGTTGGGAAGCCACTTTGAAACCAGATTTACAACAAATAGGCATTAAAACATACCTTACATAATTTAAAAGAATTTACAATACATATTGAAAAATTCACAACAAAACACACGCAAACCCCAATTCCATTTTGAAAAATGACGCACAATAAAAACATTTGAAAACTTTATCTGCATCACCCACACAATTAAAGAAACCACCAGAAAAACTTGCCAACCCATTTGAAAATACGCCACATGACTAAAACAATGAAAAACCACTCAAATGCTCATTTATGACAGAACGCATACCGACACTACCCCAAAACACCAATTGCGCACCTTGCACACCCTAATAAAGTAACTGCATAACTTACAATACACTAGTGAATAGTCCGACATAGGTTTCCACAACAACAACATACTCATACCACTTAAACACACTAATAAACAAATCAAGAAATACTAAAACTCAAATAAAAATTTAATCACATCAAAGAAACTAATTAATGAACTAACCTCACAATTAAAAAAATGTTAACATAACCAGAGATGATTTCAGCATCAAGTACACATATTATGGAAACACGCTACTAAACAATTAGATGCAAAAAAAACTTCAATGAAAATAAACATCGCACCACATGCATTAATTAAATAACACTCTAAACAAATTAACCTTGAAAATTAATTAATCAAATAATAAATAGACGTGGAACCACTTACCAAAGTGTCGCAAACTTCGCACAATTGGTGTGCAAAAACCACCACACCCAATGAACCTCAAATAAAATCAAATGAACCCTAAAACAAGCAAAACATAAAAGCATCAAAATGAATCAAACACAACTATTCGCAACAACACCAAATCAGGAGAAAAACAACTGAAGTGTTCCACACCTACGACAATGGGTTCGAAAGGCTGGGTAGATGAAATTGGGGGTGCCGGAAGGCTATCCAATGGAGGAAGGAGGTGTGCGACGTTGGCTGGGAAATCCGGAGGGCAACAGGGGGTGGCCAGGAGAGCAGGAGGAGCAGATTCGATTGGGCAAGTGGGGGAGTAGCAGGCAGAGGGATGCGGCCTGGGTTATCTTGGTCGAGGAGGATCCGGCTGGTCCGGTGAGGAGGCTGGGTGGTGGGACTTCGGCTGGATAAGAAGGAGGATAGCAGGGGGATGCGGAGGTGGTCGACTGGGTCGAGAGGGCACGAGGTGGAAGGTTGGCACGCAGGATGGCGGCGCGAGCCCAGTCCACCGGAGGAGATCAGGGGGTCCGGCGAGGGGAGGGAGTTGGACGGGGAGCGCTAGGGTTAGAAGGGGGGGGTTGGTTTTTTGCGCGGAACAGAAGGAAAAAAAAGAGGGTCCGCACGGGGAGAGTGGGAAAGAAAGAGAGGAGGGAAAAAAAGAAGAAAATAAAAGAAAAAAAACCCTAAGAAAGAAAGAAAAAAAAGAAAAAAAAGAAAAAAAAAGAAAATAAAATAAGGAATAAAGGGAGGGAAAAAAATAAAATAAAATAAAAGATCAAACAAAAGAGGATAAAATGAAAAAGAAAATAAGAGAAAATAATAATGAAAAAAAATGAAAACAATAATCTAATTAATAAAAAAAAATTATTACTAATGATAAAAATAATAATAACAAAACCAAAATAATATAAACGACCAACTTAAAACATTAGCTGAAATAATAATAATAATATAATAAAACAAACCAAAATAATGTCACTATTAACTGCGCCTGGACACCGCGTATGGCCACTTGAGCGGTCGTGTGCGCGGTCGCATGCACGGGCGCGTTCGCACGCTTAGTCGCGATTACAGTCGAGCACCCGTAAAAGATCTCAAAATCCTTTTAAAATAGAACCGGTTCAAACTGCAACTCAAAAGAAAGACTTAAAATAATTAAATTAAAATAATGCGTTGGTCGGGGTGTGACAATTCTCCCCACCATAAAAACTTTCTGCCCCCAGAAAGTAACCCAACCAAACGAGGAAACAAAGTTGAGTTCGAAACTGAACGAGGCCAACAAAATCACAACTCGGCGTGACTTTTCACTCCATCAGTCACACCCGACCAACTCTGAGGGAAACTGAGAAGAGAAGAATCATCAGGAAAAGAGGAGGGTTCTCCCCACCACAGGAACCCGACTAGCACAACCGACATTGAGGCTCTTAGCATGACCTAACTCTGGAACTGCTAACTTGATCCAAGAGGGAACCGCCACACCGACCAAACCTCGAAAAAGGCACGAAAAGATTCATGGTGAGTCTACCCACCATTTAAGAACCGACTAGTTTAAACCAACCAGTATAAACCGACATGAGAACTTCCAACCCAAACCAGAAACCACTACGACATGAGAAAACCCATAGAAGAATTCTACCAAAAGACAAACTTAACCATGACTCCTCATTTCCACAAGAGGGGATCATGTCCAAAACGAGCATGTACTAAAACAAAACGGGTCACATTTGAGGAGGCGCAACTACTGGAATTTCCAAAAAGACGAGATTACCACACCTTCTTACCACCACAGTGGGATATTCAAAGAACAAAGACTGCAATGAGAAAAGAGACTTTTGCGCCTCTTACAGCAAAACAGAACCTTCAAAGACGGGGAATCATGAACCAAGAAATTTAAACTGTCCCTATTTTAGCACTGGGGACAAAAGTTGGACCATAGTGACCCACACCCAACGATTCCTGACTGCGTGAAAGGCTTTGCTCCGAGACCTGTGGTTGGAGCTCTGATGTCATGAAGCATCTGCTGCCCCACAGTCAGGAGCTGACATTCTCCTGTCGAGACTCCTCCTGACGAAGCTGCTAGCAGAACCTCTCTAAGTTTCCCAAACAGCCACACCGACAGCAAGTCTTCAATGGATGATGATGACAAGGCGGCTTAAAGTACCCAAACTGGCCACAAAGAAGTGAACAAGAGGGTGGCTTGACTAATAGAAGATGGAATTGACAAGAAGACTTGTCTGAGATGGGTTCCTCCGGCTCGCTCTCACAGAATGGGGAACCATCCCAAACACCAAAGGAAACCGGTCCTTGAACAATAGACGAAGACCCCACACAAGAGAAACTTTAACTGATTCCACGACACTACCTCTGGATAAAATGGAATCAACCCCTTGGCATATCCCACGTAGGCCTTCACAGCCTATTGGCCTTACTCGACACCCACTAGTTCTGCCACTTTCCTCACCTTTACTTCCTCGGGTATAAACCATCGGACGAGCGTCGCCTTAAACACCTTCCAAGACGCACCATAATGCAATGACGCTGGGATTATTTCCTCCACTAATCCAAAGTTGCACCTTCAAACGGACCCGAACCAACATGGACTCTCAGAGCTTTGGGAGTTCCCAATAACCTGAAAACACCCACGACTTCACCATGCCAGTCTACTACCTTTGATAGATCATGATCACCACGAAATATGAACAACAACCGAAAAGAATTAAATTCCACCACCCCGCTAAGAGTCTGGGTAGAACCAATAACTAGAATAGGCTCACTAGAAACTTCTTGGACTTTTCCGGGCAGCATACTCAAAACAAGAGGCACAAATCCGAATCAAAAGTTATCATAAATCAAATTTCCACACCACAATCACAAAAAAAATCTCAAACTCAAATCACTATTCCAACCACAATTCAGTACGTCAAAACCAAGAACTCAAGAAAAGGAATACCCAACACGAAAAGAGAACGCTAAACAATTCCTCACTCACTTTTCTAAACATCTGAAAAATCCCTTTTGAAAACCATTTTCAGCAAACAAAACAACTTATATATCCACCATTGGTATCCCATGAATTATCGCACATACATATCCAGTGCGAGCTCAAGCACCCATCCACTCACATCACCAATTCCCCACTTGCCACATGCGCACCTCAATGTATGTGATCACTCATAGGAATACCAAGGGTCAATTCAAGATACTTCTCATTTCCAAAACAGACCATTAAGCACAAAGAACAAATTCCCAACCAATTGAGAAAGTGACTTATCGTTAAAGAAATACATTTCCAATTTCCAAAACATTTTCCAATTCACATTCCAAAAAGTGTTATTGAGATTCCAAAAGAACTTCCAAAACACCTCCCATTTTCCCTATTGAAACCACACATTCGTTAAAAGAAAACAATTTCTATTTCAAAACCACTTTTCCACTCTAACAACCATATTCCCTTTTGAAAACACCTTCAAAAAAATCCATTTTCATTTTTTTGAGATGTACTCACACCAACCAAAATGAAGGTTAAACATAACTCACATTAGAACATCCAAAAATAAGGGACTAGTGGTTATACCAACCCGGTAACATGGCTTAGCAGGCCATGCTCCAAGCAAGCATCAACCACAGGAAGCATCTTGAACCGTGCGCTTGGGCTGTACATGGGTCGCTACTCCAAGAAAGACCGCCGCGTAACACTGGCTCACTTCCTTGGTCATCCCTCATCCACACACACCAATCCAAAGAAGAAAATTCAAATCCCAGACTACCCCTGGAAACTCGAGACTCGGGACGGGAAAGGGTTCATGACGTCCTTCCCACACCTACCTCTCGAGTCCTGAAACACCTAATCACCAAACTACTTGACACCCCAAATAACAAGGGCCCATCTGAAACCATTTTGTCACAAACCAGGCCGGATCGTCATCCGACTCAGCACCCGACCCGGTCCGCAACATGGCCCGAAGGGTGTTCCCGATCCCCACGGGATGGCAACTAGTGCCGAGCATCAAAACAAACCAATTGGGAATGATTTGTCCCATGAAAAATATAAATAAACATAAAATGAACAAGCAGATAAATAAAGGAGAATAAATTGAACAATGTGGAAGCGGAAAAAGGAATAAACAAAGAAACATGACATACCTCAGGTGACCCCGTGGATCACCACGGTACGACAACCACACTCGCTCCCAAGAGCGATCCAAGACTGAAACCTGCAACTGAAAAGTAAAGTAGGCGTGACCACTGAGATGCTCAGTAGGAAAGCCAAAAATGTAACCAAGTCCTATGCCCCTGCCTTTAGTAGGAAATCCAGTCATGCCAGTTTAAAAAATAAGATATAATAAAATAGTGTTTTCCTTCTTTTCAAATTCAAGTAACAAGTTTGCATTTTCAGGTAAAGCCTTTTACTCCCACTACATTTTCAAAATAGGTTTCAAGCATGCATTAAAATTTCAAAATGAAAAGAAACCAGTTTGGGTTAAAATATGGTTTTCACAAACAAGACATCAAGTATGAAACAACTGAAAAGAAAGTTACATCATTAGCAGCATGAAAAAAATGAGCACCATGGGTAATCCTTATAGGCAGCTAGAACAAGTGGGAACCTAAAGACCTCGTACCTCAATGAAACGTGGCTTAGAAGACCACGAACCTCAGAAAACGTGGCTTAGAAGGCCACGACCCTCAGAAAACATGGCTTAGAAGGCCACGACCCTCAAAAATTCATATGTTTAGTTAGTGTTGTTGCGTCAATCCTTCTAGACAAACTGGGACGAACCCCTGCCGTGTCATCTAGCGTACTAGTCCTGGTCACCCACCTAGATACCCGGGTTTTCCCATTGTGCTCTATTTCAAATGGTGATGAGTTTTCTTTATCAAACAATCAAACAAGTACATTACACTTTCTTTATCAAAAATTCATTCAACCTTTCACCACCGCACTCCCTACTTAAGTGCATTCCCCCTCTTTACATCACACAATCATGCACAAGCCTTTACACTAGGCACATATATCACAAACCGCTCATAAACACTTGCATCACATTTTATTTTCAAATTTAGGGGAATGACTCAAAAGGGGTTTTCTATTTTCGCAACTCAAATCTCAAAGTGCCAAACGAGCCTCAATAGAGGTTTTTCTATTTCATAAAACATTATTAAGATTCCAAACAGGATTAACTACAAAAAAGGAACACCCTTTTACAATCAACCGTCCAAAAGGCCAAACACCTTTGGAAATAACTCTTACCAATTCAAAACCACTTAAGAAATCCATTTCTCAAGAAAAGTCACTTAATACCAATGGCTTTGAAATACATTTTCAATTTTCCAATACAAGGCGTAATAGTTTCTAGAAACCGAAATCAGGTTCCATAGCATGTGTATATAGCATAGTGTAAAACATGTTTTTAAAAAAATCAAACAATTATGAATTTCAAATTAAAAGCTTAGGCATAGGGGACCTACCTCAAACATGTCGCTATTTGCCGATGGCCACTCGAACCGACACTTGGCGCGCACACACACATGCATTTATACATATATATATACACACCCCTAGCTGCATTGCACATATTCCCCACGCCATGAGGGAATATGTACAAAGAGGGAATATATATATATATGTCTTACCCTATGCATGTACGTGTAGGGTACTTTGACACCCACGGCCCAAAACCATCGCAACAAAGTCCAACACACTACACATATAATTTAATAAAACAAATCAAACACTAAAATAATCTATAAAACATTTCAAAATAACACATCAAAGGCCCGCACCAATTACACACTCAACTTCATGTTGGGAAGCCACTTTGAAACCAGATTTACAAAAAATAGGCATTAAAACATACCTTACATAATTTAAAAGAATTTACAATACATAGTGAGGAATTCACAACAAAACACACGCAAACCCCAATTCCATTTTGAAAAATGACGCACAATAAAAACATTTGAAAACTTCATCTGCATCACCCACACAATTAAAGAAACCACCAGAAAAACTTGCCAACCCATTTGAAAATACGCCGCATGACTAAAACAATGAAAAACCACTCAAATGCTCATTTATGATAGAACGCATACCGAAACTACCCCAAAACACCAATTGCGCCCCTTGCACACCCTAATAAAGTAACTGCACAACTTACAATAAATTAGTGAATAGTCCGACATAGGTTTCCACAATAACAACATACTCATACCACTTAAACACACTAATAAACAAATCAAGACATACTAAAACTCAAATAAAAATTTAATCACATCAAAGAAACTAATTAATGAACTAACCTCACAATTAAAAAAAATGTTAACATAACCAGAGATGATTTCAGCATCAAGTACACATATTATGGAAACACGCTACTAAACAATTTCGATGCAAAATAAACTTCAATGAAAATAAACTTCGCACCACACACATTAATTAAATAAAACTCTAAACAAATTAACCTTGCAAATTAATTAATCAAATAATAACTGGACGTGGAACCACTTACCAACGTGTCGCAAACATCGCACAATTGGTGCGCAAAAACCACCACACCCAATGCACCTCAAATAAAATCAAATGCACCCTAAAACAAGCACAACATAAACGCATCAAAATGAATCAAACACAACTATTCACAACAACACCAAATCAGGAGAAAAACAACCGAAGTGTTCCGCACCTACGACAATGGGTTCGAAAGGCTGGGTAGATGAAATTGGGGGTGCCAGAAGGATGTCCGATGGAGGAAGGAGGTGTGCGACGTCAGATGAAAAATCCAGAGGGCAACAGGGGGTGGCCAGGCGAGCAGGAGGAGCAGATTCGGCTGGGCAAGTGGGGGAGTAGCAGGCAGAGGGATGCGGCCTGGGTTAGCTTGGTTGAGGAGGATCCGGCTGGTCCGACGAGGAGGCTGGGTGGTGGGACTTCGGCTGGACAAGAAGGAGGATAGCAGGGGGGATGCCGAGGTGGTCGGCCGGGTCGAGAGGGCGCGAGGTGGCAGGTCTGCGCGTAGGATGGCGGCGCGAGCCCAGTCCGCCGGAGGAGATCAGGGGGTCTGGCGAGGGGAGGGTGTCGGACGGGGAGCGCTAGGGTTAAAAGTGGGGGTTGGGTTCTACGCGGAACAGAAGGAAAAAAAAAGAGGGTCCGCACGGGGAGAGGGGGAAAGAAAGAGAGGAGGAAAAAAAAGAAGAAAAAAAAAAGAAAAAAAACAAGAGGAAAGAAAGAAAAAAAAAAAGAAAAAAAAGAATAATAAAAATAAAATAAAATAAGGACTAAAGGGAGGGAAAAAAAATAAAATAAAAGATCAAACAAAAGAGGATAAAAAGAAAAAGAAAATAAAAGAAAATAATAATGAAAAAAATGAAAACAATAATCTAATTAATAATAATAATAATAAAAAATTTATTACTAATGCTAAAACTAATAATAACAAAACCAAAATAATAGAAATGAACAACTTAAAACATTAGCTGAAATAATAATAATAATAATAATAACATAATAAAACAAACCAAAATAATGTCACTATTAACTGCGCCTGGACACCTCGTATGGCCACTTGAGCGGTCGTGTGCGCGGTCGCATTCATGGGCGCGTTCGCGCGCTTAGTCGCGATTACGGTCGAGCACCCGTAAAAGATCTCAAAATCCTTTTAAAATAGAACCGGTTCAAACTGCAACTCAAAAGAAAGACTTAAAATAATTAAATTAAAATAATGCGTTGGTCGGGGTGTGACATTTGGACTTCTAGGATGAAGTAGATGTAGGAATCGAGTCTTCTGGTGAGAAATAGAGTATCGTAAGTCAGGTGCTATGGTTTCTAGTTAGATCTGGATCATGTTCTTTGTAGAGTTGGTATTGAAAAAATGTGATTGAATCTGATCTATGGTATCACAGGAATGCCTCATGTGTTATTTAGATGTATTGAGTTGCATGTTCCAGTTCTTTTCTCAGGAATGCTCATGCTTCTTCATTATCATGCACCCTTGTTTCTAGGCCACACTTCTCTCTTTAATCTTGGAGTGCATGTGTTGGAGCTTACAAGATGCATGTATTCTGCACCTCATACCTTGAACTGTCAAGTGATATGTCTATAATGAAATATTAATTATATCAGTGCATTTAAAAGACTCAAATATGACTGTTAGAGAATAAATTGAAAAAAGAAAAAATAGAATAAAGAACGGTGTCACAGTCAGTCTGGAAATGACATCTTCATGAAACAGTGTCTCCTTGAAAGGGTGTATCCATAAAATGGTGTCTCCTTGTTTTAATTTTGAGTGGTGAAACAGTTATAATTTCACAGTAGTATAGAGATCAAGAATCGGTAGCACAGATGCAGTGTCTGGTCACGGTGTCTGGTTCTCAGTGTCTGGTCATGGTGTCTGGTTACTATGTCTGGGTCACAGTGTCTGGGTCATGATGTCTGGGTCATGGTGTCTAGGTCACGGTGTCTGGGTCACGGTTTCTGGTCACAGTGTATTAGACTTAGCTAAATATCTGTATACAGACTTAAATAGTGATATTCATAGAATGGATTAGACTTAATCATTTATCAAGGAAATCCATTATATCACAAATTAAAATTGTTTTCAACAATCAAACATAGCACTTGAGATCTTAGATAGGTTTATTTAAAACATAAATAAATCAACCATATGTACACATGATTTGAGATAGATTAAACATGATTAACAAGGTTTAAAGAATGTATAGAATTTGTGATCATTAAAACTGATTAACACATGAGGATTCCAATAATAACCTACCCTTATGAATAGTAATATACCATTTTGAATAGTAATATTACCCTTATGAATAGTAATATGAACCTTTTGAATAGTAACCTCACCCATAAAAGTATAAATAAAATTTATCCACCTTATAAATGAAGTAGAATATCTTATAAATTATTAATTAAGTATTCGTATTTTTGTGGGTGTTAAATATTTAATTTCAATTTTAAATTAATGAATTAACAAAGTGGGTTTCTAAATAAATATTTTGTTTCCCTATGATTATAAGATAATTTTATGAGACCCTAATTAAATTTTCAAAGTGTCATAAAATTGGTTTTAATATTAAAATTGGTATTTTTCAAGTAAATAATGATTTTAATTAAAAATTAAATTACTCATATTTAGAAACTTATTTTCATAAAATGGAGTTTATTTTTGGATTCTACATTTCAAAAAATGGTTAGGGTTATTTTTTTGGTATTTTTCTCAAAAACTTGAATTTTTGGTGAATAGTAAAATACGACAATTTATGATAAATGCTAAATACATGATTTATTGAGTCATGGATGATGTCATACTGAGATAAACACACTTGGTTTGAAATCACATGAAATTATTACTATATTGGGTCATGGAATAATCTCTATTAAATGTCATAGGGAAAATAATAAACTAAGAAAACCCTCCTCCCCTCCACTATAAATACCTCCCCTCACGCCCTAATTTCTTCACACCTATCAAGCTTCAATAACTTCCTAAATTCATCTCAAATATCTCCCTAAGTTCCTCCTCCACGTCCATAATACCTTTATATCCTCAAAATATCAAATCCTATACCCAAAAGAGGCTCTCAAAGAAAGATAGATTCCAGAGGTAAATTCCTCTTTTCAATTCTTTTGTTTTCTTTTAAAGTTCCTTTGTTTTCTTTCCTATTTTAACCTATTCTCATGAAAATTTTATGACAACTCCAGTACCTTATATGAACTGTAATTTTGTGATGATAATGGAATATTCCATCACCATCTCTACTTTTCCCTCCTTTTATACTATAAATGAAAACACCATCTGAGATGTGTTAATTTATCACATTCAAGGACGATGAGTTTTCAATTTGCATTAATATTTTCAATTATGGTTATGAAACCATTATTATGATTTAAACATACTATAATATATGTATTATTTATCTTCTATTGTTATGTAATCTATTTTATACATTTTTTTATTTATAAATTAAAATGAGTTTGTTGTGTTCAAAACCGCTAATTAACCCAAATAGTTATCATTAAATAATTAATATAATGATTCATGTTCACTCTACGTAACCAAATGAAATTTAAAAACATGTAACCTTCAAGATTTTAACTAAAAATATATAATTTAAATTATAGAAATCCATTCTCATTTTACACGATTATCCATTCATGTATATAAGTAAACCGGTCATGAATACCAAGTAAGACGCTCCCAAAAAATAAAATTGAACCTCTTAAACCCATCCAGAAGGACATTAGTGAACTTAATAAGTCTATAGTAAATCAATTAAATAAATATTAGGTTCTTTAAATTTTAATAAATGAATTTAATTTGGTTATCTAGGACACTAAGATCAAGTGAAGAACACCATCAGACTTAAGGTAAGGGTTTTCCACCTGAACCTCCATTTTCATTCGGGTTACTTTTATTATCTACTATCTCAATTAAATTCTTATTTATTCTTATGTACTCATCATAAATTCTGTTTGAATGTTCTATATATGTGTATAAATCATATTCCTTCTTTATTTTATGGGGAGTTATATGTTTCAAAATGATCTTTCAAAATCTCTTCCTGATATACAACCCCATTTCAATGGAAATTCTCGTATTAGTACCTATTTTCAAGTTCACTATGTACTCTATTTTAAGCCATTATTTTTTTTAAAATCAAAAATTTTATCAAGAAAAGCCATTTGGTTCATTTTTGGTTTTATGTAAGAAAACATGCATTTCCTCTTTAAAATCTCTTTAATATTTTTCTAAAACCGTACTAAAATGTTTTTTTATAAAGTTAATTTAAAAACTCTTTTTACATAATTTCCATTCAGTGGGACAACATTTATGCCTAAAATATAATTTAAATGTTCTTCATTCTTATTTTTTGGGAAATACATGTTTATAAATCTGATTTTAGTATAAATATAAATGATTTTTCAAAAGAACTATTCTTTCCGAAGTAAAAAGGATTTTTTCTCGTCTCACTTTAAATTTTATGAGATATACTCCTTGTTCACCACTTAGTCCTTGCATGTAGTGTATGTACTGAACTTTGGTATTTCATATAAATATTATAATTATTATAATGATATTATAAAGGATTATGATTTGAATATTTCAATGTGGCATGAGACACTTTGGAATGTTTAAGGATTATTTCCTCAAGAATTTTTCAACAGTCTCATTTAAAAGTATCTTCATCTAATTCAACATCCTTTATTGAACCTTTTACTATATTAAGGTTTATATCTTATGATATAAAATAAAATATATTGTTTAAATGTTTCTTATTAGTTTGAATATGGATTTGTTTTCTTGATACCATTCACCATATTACCCTGAATGGTTAGTGTTTATGATTAATGATTGGGGAATGTTTCTTTAACTGTGGAAATATTGATGAATATTTATCCTCTAATAAATAAATATATTTAAAAGGAATATTGTTATTGTATTAAGTCTTGTATAAATAATTATTTGGAGTGTAATTATTGGATGGGGCCTGATATATCCCCTCGATGCATCAACCGGTCTGACGAGACAAACTAGTTGGCGACAAACCCTTCGTGTTTGTTTCCAAAAATCAAATGGGTTTCTACCCATAAAATTAAACCATATCAATGGTATGGTGGTTCATGTTCCAGATAAATGACTTATAAATAATGAAAATTCTATTTATTCATTATTCAGTTATTACTATCCAAGAGATTTTCACTATGACAAAATTTATGGATGCACTTTCATTATCAGCTTATTGATGATGGTTGTTTTTCAATAATTTACCATGCCATAATAATTGTGTCTAATTGATTATGATTCAATTATTATTGATTCATGATTAAATTATATGTAACCCTTACTAAGCATTTGATCTCACCCCTTTCATGTGTTTTATTTCCCCAGGAAATGAAGAATATATTACTTTTTGAGTTTTCAAGGATGCAGTTTGTTAGCTTTTGTTATGTATTATATGTTATTTCCTATTCCCAATGTAAAATGGGTTCCATGTATATATATAGTTTATTCAAGACTACTAAACTGATCAGTCCTTTAGGATTTTATTCCTTTTACTCATGACAATGTAACAAAGTAATGTACCAGCTCTAGGCTTCTGGGGTCGGGGCGTTACAGTTGGTATCGGAGGAAGTTTAGTAGAAACCTTGGGAACTGGATTTAGAAAAATTAGATTTGGGAGCACAAACCTACGATATACATTGAGGATAATTATAGAATAACATCGTAGAATTATTTTAAGGTAGATATTTTATGGGTATTCCTAGAAATACCGCCCTGTCTGGATACTACAAGTGGACGTGATTCAAGCATAAATGTACATATAAGTAACAAATCTAACAAGGTGTTCTAGGTTTAACGTAGGGTAACCTGGTACACAACATTGGTCATTACTGCAAACCTAGTTTGACACTCCTAGGGTATATTCTTAGGATAATTCACATTTTTTACAAACCATTATGAAGGATTTATTCTTCCAAAGTAACCATAGTACATGGTTCATGGATTTACGATGCATAAATTTATGTTATATGCTATACCATGTTTAGAGTTATAGAGAGTCCATAATTTTATGACCTAATATATTATAAGGAATTAATTATAAATGGCTTTAAGTAGAGGGAATGATAACTTCACCAATGCACGCGATGAAAAGTGTAAGAAGGATCATATCTTTCATGGTCTTAATCCACAAGTTTGAAGGGAAATAGTCTCCAAGGTATCCTCATTATATAAAGAAATTGTATCATGTTTTAGAAAAGTATCTAAAGAATTCTATGAGTCCTATATATTTTAAGGGTAAAAAAATAATAAGAGAATGATAGAGAAAAGCAATCGATAAAGGGAAGAAGAGAGTTGTTTTCCCACATTTAATAACTGTAGAAAGAATCATCCACGATAATTATTGAAAGGAATGAGAGTTTTTTTATGTGTGGAGAAAAGGGTTACTAATCTAATGAATATAAAGGTAAGATACAAATCAATGACTTTAAATGTTTCAAATATAAGGAGATGGGACATTATGTGAATCAATGTCCCAAGCATCAAAGAAATATACCCCAAATGATGTTACTGGATAATGATCAGGTCATGATATTACCGTAGATGAAGTGTAATGATTAATATGACTCATAAAGAATCATTTCATTTGAATATTTTATCAGTAATCTATTGGTTATAATAATTATGTAATATTTGGGGATTGTACTCCAGTACTATTTCATTAAGAATTTGAGGTCCTATGATGAATTATAGAAAGGATAAGTGACTCATTAGAATGTTAATATCCTAGGAAAGTATTTGGATGAGGGAAATACAACCCTAAATATATCCATGATGATTAAGATAATGATGAAGAAATGATTGATTTGGATAAGTAATCACTAACTCAAAACTGATTACCCATTTTTTACAAGTGGTCTATGCTATCATTAATGGAGTTTACAACATTTATGAATATAAGGAATATATCCAATATCATGTTTAAGGATAAGTGAATGTTTCAAATAAGGATTTATGGTAATTTGAGTTATTACCATATTTTAAGAGGATACATGATGGAGATATTCACATGTTTGGAATGTGAAAATTTATGGATGCTTCAGGTTGATTAATGGAAAATGAGGTAGCAGATGCATTGAGTAGTATGGATCATGGAGTTCTATAAAAAATGAGGATTTACAAGGACCCCGTGTACATGGATCTTGTAAGGATGGATATGGTAATGATTCTAAATTGTTATATCATGATCTTTTGAAAAGTTAAACCATTTATTAAATCGTTTAAGTTGATCATTGTATGAGGATTTAGAGTTTAATGTCACCACATGATGCAACATGTTCTAAGAGATGAAGTATATATAATTAAAGGGAAAAAATGGATAAGATTGTGTTTATGAAATATAAACATATATTTATACTCCTATAGAGTGAAATAATTCCTAAACTCTAGGAAAATAGTCTTAAACAAATTTTTTTCCTGTTATCATTTTTTTCATAACTATTGTTTATGGTTTTGTGGTAATGATCTTTCATGAGAGCATGTTCTCTATCACTTTCCATCAGAACATAACATATTTATTATTCTTCCATGACTATGTTTTACAATTAGAATGAATATTTTTGTAGTAATAAATGAATTTCCCTTTCCCTATTATTAAGATGATATTTTAACCATATTTCTAATGTTGGTTTCCCACAAAGTAATTTTCAAGTATCAACTGTTAAATTCTAAAAATCATTTTCAAAATTTTGGGGATGAAATTTTTGTGAGGGGAGAATGTACCACCCCAAGGATTTATAAATAAATTTAATATTGAATGCTTGAAACACTGAGTCTTTACAAAACAAAACTTTATTATAACCGATCCAAAAACATAATTTTTCCTCTTCTGTGATTTGAATTTTTAAAATTTGACAAACAGGTTTGCGTTCAGGGTGATTTTTGGAGTCGGATAGAGAAAACTTATTTTTTTGGTGAATAGTAACCTACCCTTATGAACAGTAATATATCCTTATGAATAGTAAATGTACCCTTATGAAAATTAATATGATTCTTATGAATACTAACCTCACAAATGAAGGTATAAATAAAATTCTATGCACCTTATAAATGAAGTAGAATATTTTATAAATTATTAATTAAGTATTCATATTTTTGTGAGTGATAAATATTTAATTTCAATTTAAATTTAATAAAATATTAAAATGGGTTCATAAATAAATATTTTGTTTTCCTATTATTATAAGATAATTATATGAGACCCTAGTTAATTTTTCAAAGTTTCATAAAAATCAGTTATAATATTAAAATTGGTATTTTTTGAGTAAATGATGATTTTAATTAAAAATTAAATTTATCATATTTATCATTTTTTTTCATAAAATGGAGTTCTTTTTTGGATTATACACATCAAAAAATGGCTAGGGTGATTTTTTGGGATTTTTCTGAAATACTTGATTTTTTTTGTGAATGGTAAAATATGACAATTTATGATAATTGATAAATACACGATTTATTAAGTCATGGATGATTTCCTAATGAGGTAAGAACACATGGTTCAAAATCAAATGGACTTATTATAATTCTTGGTTATGAAATCATCACTATTTCTTGTATTATAGAAAAATAATAAACTAAGAAAACCCTCCTCCCCTCCACTATAAATACCACCCCTCATAGCCTCATTTCTTCACACCTCTCAAGCTTCAAGACTTGCCTAAATTATACTAAAATATCTCCCTAATATCCTACCCCATTTCTATAACCCCCTTTTATCCTCAAAAGATCAAATCGTCTCCCCTAAAGAGGCTCTCAAAGGAAGATAGATTCAAGAGGTAAATTCCTCTTTTCAATTCTTTTGTTTTCTTTTCAAGTTCCTTTGTTATTTTTTCTATTGTCAAATATTCTCATACGAATGTTATGATAACTCCAGTACCTTATATGTAATATTTTTTTTATGATAATTTAATATTCCCCCATCATCTCTTCTTTTCCCTCCTTTTATCATATAAATGAAAACACCGTCCGAGATGTGTTAATTTATCACATTCGAGGAAGATGGGTTTTCAATTTGAATTACCATCTTCAATTATAGTCATGAAACCATTATTATGGTTAAACTAGACTATAATATATGTATTATTTCTTGTGTATGGTTCTGGAATCTTTTTTTATACATGCTTTTGATTTATGAAGCAAAATGAGTTTGTTGTGTTAAAAACCGCTAATTAACCCAAACAGTTGTCATTAAATAATTTATATAATGATTAATATTAACTCCAAGTGACCAAATGAAATTTACAACCATGTAACCTTATATATGTTCACTAATAAAATATAACTTCAATTATTTAAAACATTCCTCATTTTACAAAATTCCCTGTTCATGTATTTAAGTAAACCGACCATAAATACCAAGTAAGAAAACACTCCCAAACAATAAAATCGAACTTCTTAAACCCATCAAGATGGATGTGAATGAACTTAATAAGGATATAATTAATAAATTAAATAAATAATAGGTTATTAAAATATTAATTAATTAATTTAATTTTGTTATCCAGGACAGTAAGATAAAGTGAAGAACACCATCAGACTTAAGGTAAGGGTTTTCCACCCGAACCTCCATTTTCATTCGGGTTACTTTTATTATCTACTTATCTCGATTAAATTATTATTTATTATTATATAAACCTCATAAATTATTTTTTAATTATATACATATGTGTATCAATCAGATTAATTCTTTATTTTATGTGGAGTTATATGTTTCAAAAGGATCTTTAAAAAAGTATTCCCGATAAACAACACTGTTTCAAGGGAACTTCTCGAATTCTTACTTATTTTCAAGTGAACTATGTAATATATTTTAAGGCATTATTTTTTTTATAAAATCACACATTTTATCATGAAAAAAAAAACATGTTTAATTTATGTTTTTATGTAAGAAAACATGCATTTCAACTTTAAAATCTATTTAATATTTTTCTAAAACTACACTAAAATGTTTTATTTCTAATGTTTATTTAAAAACTCTTTTAACATAATTTCGCTTCAGTGGGACAAAATTTATGAATCAAATATAGTTTCAATGTTCTTAACTATTATTTTATAGGATATAAATGTTTACAAATATTATTTCATGACAAATATAAATGATTTTCCAAAATAACTCTTCTTTCCAAAGTAAAAAGGATTTTTTCTCATATCACTTTAACTTTTATGAGATATACGCCTTGTTCACCACTTAGTCCTTGAATTTGGGGTATGTAATTACCTTTTTTATTTCATATAAAGATTCTAATTATTCTAATTATATTCTAAGATGTTATTATTTGAATATTTCAAGGTTTTATGAGACACTTTGGAATGTTAAGGATTATTTCCTTAAGAATTTTTCAATGGTCTCATTTAAAAGTATCTTCTTATAAGTTAACACCTGTTATTGAACCTTTTACTACATTATGGTTTATCTATTACGATATAATATAAAATATGTTGTTGAATTTTTTTATTAGTTTGACTATGGATGTGCTATCTTGATACCATTCACCATATTACTCTGAATGGTTAGTGTTTATGTTTAATGATTGGGGAATGTTTCTTTAACTATTGAAATATTGATGAATTTATATCCTCTACACAATAAAGATATTGTAAAGGAATATTTTTATTGTATTAAATATTTCTATAAAGAATTATTTGGACTGTTAGTGACTGGTGGGTGCCACTATATCCCTTAGATGCATCGACAGGTCTCATGAGACAAACTAGTTTGTGACAAACCCTTCAAGTATGTTTCCAAAAATCAGATGGGTTTCTACCCATTGCCTTAAGCTGTCTTGATGGTATGATGGTTCATGTTCCAAATATATGTAGTCCAAATAATAATAATTATATTTATTCATTATTTAGTTATTACTATCTTTGAGGTTTTCACTATGAAAAAAATCTATGGATGCACTTTCATTCTCAGCTTATAGATGGTGTGTATTTTTAAATTAATAACCATGCCATAATGATTGTGTCTAATTGATTATGATCTCATTATTATTTTTTCATGCCTCCATCATATGTAACCCTTACTATGAATTTGATCTCACCCCTTTCATTTTTTTCCTTCCCCAGGTTATGAAGAAGAGATTACTTTTTGAGTTTTCAAGGATGCAGTTTGTTAGATTTTGTTATATATTATATATTGTTTTCTTCTCCCAATGTAAAATGGGTTCCATGTATGTATCTAGTTTCATCAAGACTACTAAACTAATAAGTACTTTAGGATTTGATTCCTTTTAATCATTCTAATATAACAAAGTAATGCATTGTCTCTAGGATTTTGGGGTTGGGGTGTTAGAGTTTCTCTTTTGATGTATTATAAACCTAGTCTTAAAAATACACTAGTCCATATAATCTCTTGGTTATTTTTATTGGATTTTTATGTTAAAAATCATGTAATAATATGTGTAAAAGTGTTGGGTATCTATATATGGGATCCCACATACACTCACACACTCCTATTCATAAACCTGTGCTAACCCTCAGGGGCCCAGCATGCCTCAGTCCTCTCCTATGTGGACTTACTATTCCTTATATACTCTTTTCATGGTTAACCTTGTAGGATCATTCATACAGGGATTTGTTCCTTAGGAATAGTAGAAAATCCAATTTTTTTCCTAATGATATTTTAAAAACTTAATAAAATTTCAACAAAAAATCTATAATGAAAAAACATCAATTTTATTATTTTATTTAGTTTTTATCCAAATCAACTCTTCAAATGTAAATTACACTCATTTAAATCAAACAATTAATTATTTTGTAAAAAATTAAAAACCATTAAAATTTATTAAAAAAATGTTAACATTTTCACTTGGAAAATAAGGGCATCAAATAATCCAACACTTGAACTCATTCTTGTCCTAAATAATTTAACATCAACAATAAATTAAAAAGGGAACCAATGCTTACACTATATAAATTTCAATATAATAAAATCATAAAATTATCAATGGGAAAATAATAAACTTCAAAAATCTCATAAAATATTTTTAAAATTTTACACTTTTCAAATAAACTAATCAAACCATGTATTTTACTTTCACCCACTGGAAAATATTGAATCCCCCCATTTCATTCATTCACTTATATTAATTTTCTATTTATAAAGCATGCTATGCTGTGATCTAGCTCCCAAAGAATTCTTCTCTTGTATAACTAATTATATATATTCAAGTAGAGTTATGATAACATCCTTAGTGAATTCCCCTTTTCCATAGACTTGAAAAGTATTTACATTCCTCACCCCATAGAGATGGAAATAAAAAATAATCGCAATGTATTACCATAAGGTTCTAATGACTCTGATGTATTAGGTTGGTGGGTATTGATTTTTAAAACATTAAGGCTCAAAGAGTAGGTTTACTCCAAAAAATAATGCATGATATATAAGGTAAAGGGTAATGAAAATATTACCTTCAAAATTACAACACCCTATTCTAAAGCTCAATGTAAAGTTAATTACTAATATAATCATAATGAAATATATACACCCTTTTGAATTTTTCAATTTGATTTTTTTTAAAAAATTATTATTTATTTTAATTTTTTGAAAGTTATTCTTGCTAAGAATCTATTATCCACTACCTAACTCTATATAATGAAAAACAAAAGTATGATAATAAGGATTTTTGGTTTTCCCAAGTCAGAATTCTATTTTTTTCTAGAGGGTTACCAATGAATTACAATGAATGTGCACAATCCTTTCCCGATACCTAGAGGATAACCCCCACACTTATCCATATCAATTTGCTATATCCGTTTCACCATGAATTCGTTAACCCCAACAATTATAATTTAAAACATATTGAAAAATAATAATTTGGGTAGGAATGGATTTAATTGTCTTGTAATGTGGATCATTTATAACAAGTTTATCCATGGATTATATAGGCTAAACTGGAATTAATGTAATATATCGACTCAAGGATATTACATAAGTAAATTAAAATGACTCAATAATTTTAAATGTTACTATGTACTATTATAGATTTGGAAAGTTCTAATGAAAGTTCTCGTAGGTGGACTAACCCAATTTTAGTCAAGAAATATTCTCAAGATAGAAATTGATGGTATTATGTTTAGAAATCATCTCTGTATGAAACATAAAATTTTGGACAATCACTCATGTAATGAATAATAATAAAAAATAAATTTGTATGAATTTCATAATTTAAAATTATGAAAATTAGAGGCAAATTTAATTTACATCAATTAATAGATTCCCAAAAATATTGATTCACCAGATCAAATCCTATGTTTATCTCTAATCATTTAATCCATCCACTTTACTCATTAAATATCATTAACTTAGGAATCAAAAATAGGGTATCATTATATTTCTAAGCATGTCATGTTTTCTAGATAAGTAAAGTAAAGTAAATAGTCAAAGTGTGGGTATGAAATTATTCTTTGGAGATCAAAAGTAGGTTTTGTAACAAAAAATGAGGGAAGAATATAATGAATTTAAAAGTGAACTCCCCTTTACACATGAAGTTATTCCTATATTTTTATACTCTAATTAAAGTTTCTATACTATCCTATTTCATACTTCCTTCATGATCCTAAAAAAATAAAAAAAACATATAAAAGTGTAAGGACCATTTCATTTGAAGTTCAAGAGAAAAGGGAAGGGTGACTATATCCTAAATTAATAAATCCTAGGAAAACATTAAATATCAAGTTTCCTCCCATAAGTTATTTTGTTTAAATTCATTGGATTGACCTAACCTAATGAGTAGTGATCAATAGATAGGTTGGAGAAGCGTAACCTCTTCCACCAATTATTGGATTAAATTTACATGGTAATTTTCAATTCTATTCCCATTGAAAGTAAATGGGTTTCCTTTACCTTATTTTTATTCTTCATTGAAACAAAAGGATAGAAATGAGTTACTATAAATGTAAATTAATACTTAGAAAAATCTTTACATGAAATTAGCTTTAGTTTGGAATTATAGAGAAACACTTTTTCTCTAGGTCAAAATATTTTTGGTTGGATTATATTTTCATGAGAAACTCAAGTTATTTATTTATAAATTCTAGAATTTTCAAGTTCCTCTCTATAAATTTATTCCATATCTTGAAATTGTAATTTCATCTCTTTCCCAACTCTTTCTAAGTATAGATTCATCTTTTTAATATCTCAATATGATCGAATCTTCAACTCTATAGGTATGTGTAAACTTTTTCTATCAACCAAATGGTTGGGGATCATTCCTATGGGTGTCTTGTAGGCTATCCTGTAGGCCCATAAGGTGTCCTGCAACATTTTTATCTGATCATTAAAATTAGATTTAACTATTTTTTTTCTAGAATACATTCAATTTCTCTATTATACAATTACACTTTGATATTTGTTTTACGATGGTAGGGTATATATGTCTTATGATGTAATATATACTTACTAAGTATATATTCAATTATCTCACTAAAAAAGTAAGTCCCTTGGTCACTAATGGTGTATCTTGTCACTATAAACCTAGGGAAAATTTTAGACCTAAAAAAATCCTAGAAAAATTTGGAATCATCAGTTTTGATAGATTTTACTTTTATACATTTTGAGACATAATCAATAGAAATAATAATAAATGAATTTCCAAATGACATGAGAAAGGTTACAATAAATTTAATGCCCCATAATTTAAAAATTTCTTAAAAAATAATGAGTTTTTGAGGTATCTCACATATTTTTGAATTTTTTCCAAAAAAATAAAATTTTTCACACTTCATTCAATATTCATGTGCATCCTTAAATAATGTTTTCCAATAAATACTAGATTACAAAACATTTATTTTAGTTATCTAAGGTATAAAGTTCCCTCCATAGGTCTGTGTGTAATAAAATTCAAGGAAATATTCAATTTCACTTAAGGGAAAACATCTTCTTATTACTTGATAATTGAAATTTTTCTAAATGAATAGATCCTACCAAGTATAATATTTGGATTAAGATTTAAGTTTGGATTTTTTATGGGAGTTTATATGGGATGGTACCTGAGAAGTAACTAAATAATTTACTATATATACATACCATGGTACTTAATATTATATAATGTAAAGTTCTTCTCTTAGAATATGGTCATTCAATGGGTAATGATCAAGAATTTACAATTAAATGGTGTTGATAAGTCTACTTATGTGATATTCCACCTAGTTTTCAACTCCATTCTTATCTTTAATTTCCAGTTTCGATTCTTGAAAAAACAACATACATCTAACAAGAATGAGTTTTATATATGACTTATTAATTATTTACTTAAGATATCCATGGTTAGGAAATATAGTAACTTTAGTTCCATGAATGTAATATATAAATTTAAATATTGCAAAGACAACAATAAAGAACTCCTTATTTATAGTGGTGTAGTTGGGTTGGGTGGAATCAAATGTTCTTGAGGAATAATAAATGACTTGTGGTCTTCCTTAAATTATTTGAGAGAGATATACCCCCATATCTTGACTTGAAGCATCATAAAGTATCTTAAATGGATGTTACCAATTTGATGGTTTCATTATTGGTGGGGCGATCGATCTTCTCTTTAGCTCACCAATTTTTTTTTTAACATTTATCATTAAAATAAAAATAAATTTCTTTTAAAAGTAACCAAAAAATAAGAAGATAAATCTTAATAAAATACTTTATTAATGTTCTATAAAAACCTTCATGGCCTAAAAATGATCTAATATTATTTACACAAGTTGGACAGGGAATGAATTTATCACCTCAACATTACATTTTTCCACCTCAAAGTTTTTTTTGAAATTATTTCTCCCAAGACTACCTTTTTATCAACCATGAAATGACAATTTTCAAAATTTAACACAATATTATTTTCAATGAATGTTTTCTAAAATTTTTCTAGATTTCTCAAATAATGATCAAAATAATTATGAAAAATAGAAAAGTTTTCAAGAAATATCTCCAAGAAATCCTTTATATGATATGAAAATATACTTACCATAAACATTTGAAATATAAATTGGGTATTTCACAACCCAAAATGAATCATTTTGTAGGAAAATGAACCATAAGGGAATGTAAAGGTTTTCTTTTATTGAACTTAAAAAGCTACGAGAACCTAAAAATATCTTGAAAATCTATCCAAGAAACTGTAATTATTTCTTACTTGTAACCTTTCTATAATTTTATCAATTAAGGGAATGGGAAAGTGGTATGTTCTAGTTACTTGATTTAGCTTACTATAATCAATACTAACTCTCTAGCTATTTTTAACTCTTATGGGAATCAATTAATTATATGCATTCTTCACAATCGTCATGATAGTTTTCTTGGGAATTTCATGGATAGGACTGACCCAATATGAGTCAGAAATTGGGTATATTATATCAGATTCTAACAACTTATCCATATCTTTCTTTATTAACTCTAGTATAGTCGGCTTGATCCTTTTTATGGCCTTCTATTTTGTCTACAATCCCTTTATAACAAAATTATATGTGAGAAGATTTTGGGGTTTATTCCTAGGATATCACCTAAGCTATACTTTATGTCTTGGAAATTTATTTTTAAAAGGTAAATCAAGGGTTGTTATGGGTTTTTTGATAGGTTATTAGAAATTATTATTGTAAATTTATCTTCTTATGTAAGGTATTTGTATTTTAACTCACCAAGGAGAGGTTTTAATTCCATAGTTGGGGGTTGTTCAAGAGATGAGGTCGAATTTAGGTTTACCACTTGCAAAGATTGCATTTTCTATATATAATAAATCACATAAAATTCTTCAATATCTAATAATTTATCAAATAAATTATATTTTACATCTTATTCCAACTTGAAATAATAATTTATATATTTTTGCAAACTCACATATTCCATGGTATTTTCAATGGAAATGTTCAATCATAAGGATAATAATTCATGAAATATACATGAATATTCAATAGGTTTAGTACCTTCTTCGTGGGAATGTTAAAAAATGGAATGGTTTTTTGAAGGGTGCTTCATGGATTTAAGAATTTTCAAGTGCACTATGTTGTCTCCAAGCTCCATAGTAAGGGTTCCTTCTTGTATATTTATTGTTGTTTTTTCTATACCAAAGAATAGTCTTTGAAAAATGATTAGTGAATAACCTAGTAATTTTCTTCGTCCATGGTAAGAATATATAATTCACTTATAAAAATATATCATTTTGCTCAAACTATCACATATTATAAGAATACTACAAAAAAAAAACTATAGATCTATTTTCAAGTTGGATCAGAACCCTTGTGGGTTTTAATTCTCTTACTTGTAGAGATGAAAACACAAAGTGAGGAATTTAATTTATAGAAGCACCAAGATCACATAAATATTCATAAAAATTAAAATAACCAACAATATAAGGAATAGAAAACATCCCAATATATTGACCTTTTTTTTGGAATTAGTGGTGTGATATAAGTTGATACAATTATTCCTAATATTATTCTCCAATTCCCATAAATTATCCTCCTTTTATTACAAATATCCTTGATAAATTTGGCATACCATGGATTTTTTCATATTTTTTCCAAAATAGGGATGTTTATTGCTTCTTTTTGGAAGGTTTTTTGAATTTCTCTTTGATTTTCTTCTTCTTAAATATTATTTTACTTAGTTATCCTATAGGGGAATGGAAATGGAACATTATTCTTCTTCCTTTGTTTCATTTATATGGGTGTTTCCATTATTTTCTTACTAAATATTTTATTCAAAACTTATTTATTCTTTTCATCTTTTGGTTATCTGGATTGATCATTAGAATTTTTCTCAGAATTATTATCCTCCCTTTATTTAAATGTAGGTTTAAAATTCTTAGGTTCATATAGACGACTCTTCTTTCCACTCCTTATTGTAATAATCCCCACACTCTCCTTTTGATATAACACTATTTACACTGGAGGTTTTCCTATATTTTTTTTATTAGGTTTAACATTATTTGGTTTATAAACATCTATTTGTAGAAATTGGTGTTCATATGATGGTGCATTTTATGAGAGTTATTCATATGACTTTTTTTTGAAAGGATGTGCTTAATTAACATGCTGTTGGTATAACTATTTTTAAATTTATTGGAAAGGTGGTGGGTTCTAGTATTGATTTTAGTGTGAGGGTTGATTTGGGTATTGGTTTTTATAAGAAGGTATAAATTGAAATTATCGGTTTCCAAATCTTGCCAAGGCTTGTAAACTTTCTTTCCATGGATGATTTTTATGGAATTATATTTGCTAGAAAGCTGCCACAAATTTTTTTTATCCCTTATACTTCAGCACATTGATCTATAAAGTGATTGAATAAAGAACACAAACCACGTACTTGAGGTGGGTCCTATTTTCAATCCTTTGCTTCATAACCATTTTCTCACTAAAATAGTTAGTTATTAATGTTTTTTTCAAGTAAGGGTGATGAATTAGAAGTTATTACCTTGTCAATATCTCTTGTATCTATACCTGTTGTTCCAAATTGTTGGTATTTTTTTCTACCTTTTCAACTAGGTTCCTAAATTCTATTGGTTAATTCTAATTATGTATCCAATAGGTTCCTTTGATTTTACATTTATCCTTGATAAAATAATAATAAAAAGTTACATTACTCTAAATCTTAGTGAGGGTGACATGCACAGATCTTTCTAAACATTTCTCAATACTTGTAGAGAGTTTCTATAGTTACTTTTTAGATGAAATATAGCTCCTTTATTAGCACTATGATCCCAGAGGTTGGAGAGAAATTTACATAATTATTCTTTGTATGTTATCCAAATCATGGATTTATCTCATTTGTAGGTTGTACAACCACTCCTTAGTAGCCACTTCAAGATAAAAGTGGAATTCCCTCTACTTGAATTTCACTTCAATTACACCTAGAGTCTTGAAAGTTGAGAAAATATAGGTGAAATCTTGGATACATCTATTTTGGATCCTCACATGAAAGAACATGATATTATAGTAGTACCTAAATCATATTTATTCATAATTAAAAATAAATTTTTAATGAAAGAACAACAATATGATTATGTTGATTTGAAAATTAAGAGGCACATAAGTCCCTTAAGGTTTGATTTAGATTTACTGCAATTATTGTAGTCTAGGATTGAACCCTAAAAGTTTAAATTGTGTCCTCAAGATTAATTTATTAAAATTTATTTTCTAAATTGAGGTTCCTAAGTATAGTGATAAAAGATATTTATATTTCAGTGAAAAAAGAAAATAATTCTAATACACCATAATTCACTCACTCTATGAAAAACCATATATTTAATACACCATAATTAATTATTTATTACATAATGGTGCACATTATACAATACCATAAGATCATGAAGCCTATTTTATTTGGGAAATTATGTAAATATAATAAAAACATGGAACATAAATACAATGATATTATTGAAAACTTCCTTAACATGATCCTAAAATTACACCATTATTAGAAAACTATACACGATAACCTGGAGATGTACATAAGAAATAGTTGAGATATAAATCCTAGTAAGGGAATAAATAAATCATATCATAATTTAAAACATTAAAAGTGATCTAAGAGGCATATAAATGTAGCATAATAGGGATTAGAATCATAATCTTGAACAATGATACATGATATAACATGATAACATAAAGGCAACATATGAATTTGGAAACAACCTGAAACATGAAATCATAAAAAAACATTGAGTCTAACCACTAATAAAACATAAAATAGTGTGCTAAGGATAAAAAATATTGAACCATACTTGGAACATAATGATATAAAAACATTACCCAATTAATTTTAGGGATATATAATTCCAGGCCCACCCGTCACTTTCATATCATGTACATGAATAAGTGTGCCACATAGATCACACAATATAAGGATAAATTTCATTAAATTTAACCCCATTACTAAGAAGTGAGGGATATATAAATATAAATCAAAAGTAAATGATTTATGAAAACAAATAGGTGAATACCCTTGAGTAGAAATGGAGATGGGTATTCACTATATAAATGTTTGGTATGGAAAATCACAGGAAAATTTCGACATCATAACAGGTGTACATAAAGGTTTATATAAGGGGTGAATGATAGAGAAATGGGTATATAATTACTTTTGAATCATAATTATAGTAATATATATTCATAAAAAAATATCAAAACTTTAAAAATTTGAAATAAAAGGCATGACATAAAGAATGTTCTTGAATAAAGAGGAGAAGGAGGGGATCCCTTACCTTGAGAGGACACTTCTAAAAGCTTTAGAGGAGGTTCTTAAGAGCTTGTGGGAACCTTGGGTGGACTATAGAGATGTATATAAAGATTAATTTTTTACTACCAAGGTTTTTAGTGAATATGGATTGGAGTTTTGGTGAGTTTATATAAAAAAGGGATGATAATTATTTATTAATTTCACAACTTAGGTTTTGGACTCTATATGTTAATGTAACCAAAACAAAAAACAATCACATGGTTATTTCCCATGATTTATACCTAATATAAGTGGTTTTAATTATTTTATAATACTAAAAACTGAACAAATTAAAATAATTCCCTTAGTGATGTGGAAGTGAGTCATGTTTATAAATTTTTTATTTTAAAACAATAAAAAATAATATTGGTTTTGGAGGATTCATTAAGGGTTTATAAAAGTAACAAAATATATTAAAAAAATAATAATTTTAAAGAATAAATTTTATTTTGGTTATTATACTCTTTATTGTATTTATTAAATCACTTTTTTGATTTTATTATGTCATAATACATACCGTATAATTATTCCGTATTTAATTTTTACCTGAAAAATCAACTATCTTAGAAAATTATGTAAAATTAATTTTTGGATAATTTAGATGTTATGATTACAAAACTAATATTTATTTTTATCAAATTAATTATCTAAATATTAGAATATACACTTTTAAATCAAAAATCTCCATCTATTGAAAAATACTATTTTTTACAATAATAGTTTTCTTATTATTAAAAAACTACATTTGATATTATTAAATTATATTATCATTTATATTTAATAAATTTTATTTAATAATAATATTCTATTAAAATACCATTTCTTTCAAAAATATTTAATTAATAAATAACATTGTCTCAATTGAAACTATATATTTTATAAAATATAAATTTTTGTTTCATCATATTATAATATAATTTTTATCAAACTCATTATTTAATCATTTACAAAATAATATTAAAATGGGATAAATATAACAATTGTTTTATTAAAAGTAAAATTTACAAATTCATATTTTTAGTGTCTAGATACAAATCCCTTTATTACACTAGAAAATTTCCTAAGGGTAAGGTGTGTGATGGTGAGATTTTATTAGGGTTTTTTGGTGAACATAGTTTGGGATAAAATCTCTCTGATCTTGAAACTATTACATAAATGATTTCAACCATGAATTTGTTATTGAATCTCATATTTATATTACTCAAGGGAAAATCCTAGTGATGTTATCTCCCTTGTAAGTTCTGATAAATGGGATTCATAGGGTATGATCCCGTTGGTTGAGTTCATCGCTTCCTTTTTCTGTGTCAAATAAACAATATCATAACCCTTAATATACTAATCTTAATGGACACTATAAAATTACTATATTATCAGTTTTTAGGATTCTAAACAACATTTTAATTTTGAAATACCTTATAATGGTCCAAAATAACCATAGTTGTGCATGGGTTTTCTATAACTATATTACTTATTAACACATTTATTCATTGAAAAAGAGTTTTTTTATAAATGTTTGAGTCATTAAATTCTTCCCCAGTTCAAAATTTTCAATGCACCATTTTTAGGGTTATTACCCCTATGTATAACTTGGCCAGAGCCACATAAAATTATAGTATCTAGACAGTGATGAATTTTCTAGGAAACTAATTACTCTTTACTTTATCAAAATTTAGGTAAATTTTCCTATGTTTAGTTCTATACCTATGGAGTTCACTAGATTTTTCTAATCCTAATCCCAAAAATAACTAAACATTTCTCTAATACCAACTATGACAACCCATATCTTTAATAAAACTAAATTCATGATTTATTGCATAATTATAGACATTATAGAATCCAAGAATATCATGAATACTATTGTCTTTAGGAAATTAGGTACACAACATAACTACTTACAATAGAAACACAATGACATTATTTAAAACTTCTTTAACATGCTCATAAAATTCCATTGTTCTTCTAAAACTGCACAAAATAACCTGGGGACATACATAAGAAAGGTGTGAGATATAAAGCCTTGTAATTGAATAAATAAACAATATAATAATGTAAAATATTACATGTAAGACAAGAGGCATATCAATGTAACATAAGAGAGTGGGAATAATAATCTTGAATAATGAGGCATGATATAACATGATAACATAAAGGTAACGTAGAAACACATAAAAAACATAAAAAATGACATCATAAACATAAGTTTAGGATAAAACTGAAGGTAACATATTTTTTTACTAAAGATAACGTCTCATACACCATAAATTGTATCTCATGAGATAAAAATAATACCCAATCCATTGAGGGCTATATAATTTCAACCCCACCCTTCACTTTAATATCAGGTACATGCATAAGTATACCAAATAGATGATACACAATAAGGATGTATTTCATCAATTTTAACCACATAATCAAGGATTTTGTGTTAAATACATGAAAATACCCAATAAATCAAGTATAGGTAAAATTATGTGAATATAATTTAGTGGAAATGGAGATGGGTATTCACTACACAAATGTTTGTCATGGAAAATCGCAAGATAATTTCGGTAGTATAATGTGTGTTCCTAAAGGTTTATATAAAAAATTAATGAGAGAGAAATGGGTCTATCATTAATTAGTAATAATAAGGACATTAATTTGTGTGTGTAAAAACATATCCCAACCTGAACAATTGAAAAAAAAGGAATGACCTAAAGAAGGTGCTTAAATAAAGAGGACGAGAGGATCCCTTACATTGAGAGGATGCATCTAAAAGCTTAAGATATGATTATTATAAGATTGGGGGAACATTGGGAAAAATATTGAGAGGTAAAGGCAGATTAATGTTGTGATCCAAGGGTTTTTAGTGAAGAGGAATGATATTTTGGGTGCGTTTATTTAGAAAAGGGAGGATAATTCTTTATTAATTTCCAAATATAGGTTTTATACGCTATATTATAAATTATTAAAAAATAAAAATCTTACCAATGTTTTTACCATGATTTACACAAAATATTAGTGGTTTTAATTATTTTATAAGGATAAAAAATGAACTCATTAAAATAATGTCCTTGGTGACGCAGAAGTGAGTCATGTTTATAAAGAATTGATTTTAAAACCTTAAAAATATAATATAGGTTTTTGAGGATTCATTATGGGTTTATAAAATTAATAAAAATAACTTCAAAAACACATTATTATAAAATGGAAACATATTTTTTGTTTTTAATACTCTTTATATAACTTATTTCATCACTTTTATGCTTTTATTATGTCATAATACATGCAAAATAATTATATCATATTTAATTTTTACCCACAAATTTGAGTGTCTCAAAAAATTATGAAAAATTCCCCATTGGATAATTTGAACAAGGTTATTTTAAAAATATTATTTATCTTATCAAAATATGTATCTATATATAATAATTTTCACTTTTAAATAAAAAACCCTATTTATTATAAAATTCCTATTTTTTACAATAACAATTTTATAACCATTAAAGAAAATTATAGTTAATTAATAAAATTATATCATAATTTATATTTCATAAAAATTATTTAATAATTATATTTTTGTAAAATATCATTTATTTCAAAAATTATTGAATTCATTAAAAGGAGTGCATTGATTGAAACTATATGTTTCGAAAAATACAATTTGTGTTTTATTATGTAAAATTATAATTTTTATCAACTTCATTATCTAATAATTTAAAACGTAATATTAAAAAGGGATAACTATAATCATTTTTATTAAAAATATAATATAAAAATCATACTATTAGGGTTTAGATACATATCCCTTGATTAAACTAGTGAATTCCCTAAGGGTAAGGTGAGTGATGGTGAGATTTTATTGGGGGTAGTTCAATGAGCATGGTTTGGGAAATGATCTATATGAGATTGAAATTATCCCATAAATGTTTTTCATCATGATTTAGTTATTGAATCACAAATTGGGATTTTTCAAGGGAAAATACCTTTGTTACTATCTCTCTCAAAAGTCTCGATAAATGGGATTCATTGGGTATGATCTTACTAGTCGAGGTCATCTATTCCTTTGTCTATATCAAATAGACTTTATCGTAAACCTTAATATACTATTATTAATTGTCACTATAAAATAGATATATTATCAATGGTTATGATGATTAACATTCTTTTTAATTTTAAACACCATATAATGGTCCAAAATAACAAAAAAAGTGCATGTGGTTTCTATAACTATATTAATTAACAATGGATTTTTTCATTCAAAAAGGTAATTTAATTTATAAATGTTTTAGTCATTACACACTCCATATAATTAGCACCAAGGTATGATCCAAACTTTATGTAGGGTGTGGAAAAAGATAGTTAATTTCCTAGGGAATGTAGTGATATTGGTAAATTATGTTATTTCCAGAGAGGAGTGTTGTAAATCTTTTTTTCACATGTGAGAAAGGAAATTATGATATTTTGATTTCAAGGATAATGAAACAAAATAAAGGATTAATATTTTGATCAGGAAACAAGTGATCAAGTTAGGTATTGTTTCCCAATTTCAAAGCTATCATGGTTTTCAAAAGTAGATCTCTTTTCCTTATTAATTGATAAATGATGGGTTCCAGAATCTCTTCCCCTAACCACCCTTGATTTATTGATTATGGTGAGATTGATTTAATTTTTTTATTCATTATAGCCTCTATTAAATATGTAAAATACGTAGTGAATTACCCTAAATTCACTCAGTCCATTCCCAAATAGGTATTGTGATTCCCAAAAAAACCATGTTTAACCACTACAACTTCTTTATATTCCATAAATCACCAAACAAGCACAACTTGGTCTACAATTATTAAATTGATATAATCTAAAACCAAGAAGAGGGATATTATGGATCCTTAAAAATGGTAATAAAAATTATTAAGGAATTAATTCTAAACACAACTGTATTCAATATAAAATCTACAACTAAATATTGAAATCAATTAAAAATAAAAAAACAATATTTTCATTTAAATATCTTAAACTCAATCACAAAAAATGGGTTGACTGACCATCCCTATTCACAAAAAAGTTCTAACTATACATTTGAGATAATAAACATAATAATATAGGATTATAAGACATATTATAATAAAAAATAGAAAAAGAATAGGAGGAATCTAGAGCAGTAGGTTGATCTTATCTCGCCCAGTCTTCAATGATCCTCTCCCCATATATTATTGATATATATGTATAGAATCTTGGAACTATATTTATAAGATTTTTTTTTCCAAATTTCATCCCTTATATCCTAAAATAATCTCCTTAAAATCCCTATATTTCTCTCTCTTTGAATTCGGTCGAAATTTATCTATTTCCTTTATGAAGTCTTTGAGAGTTCTTAAAATCCTCATGAATCATGACTTTAAAATTCTTTTATCCATCATATAATCATGTGATATCTTCTCTAATAATTTTATGTTCATCAATTTAACATGAATTTTCTATGTGAAACTTGGTTAGAAATATGGTTCTATTCATTATATGATTATTTCAATGTCTGAAAATTACCTCATACATAGTTTTGGATTTCCCTACGAGCGTGAATTTATTGAAATTATTTAGGGGAAACTGATCACGACATTGTTGAAATACCTATTTTGGTTAATGCATGATAGTTATCATGAACTCCATGAATTTTCATTAGACTTGAGGTCCCGATATGTACTTCATATAAATAACCATCAATATAGCTATAACTTTATGCGATTAAACTCCCCATGACATAAAACCACTCAATCCACCCTACAGGTCTCAATATTGGGGTATCGACTTGATCTTTTATGATAAGAACATGCTCTAATTATTTATCCATTGGATTTTTTTCCCAAAGGGTGTTTCATTATTGGTAATTTTTTTATTTCCTTACTAGAACATGAGCCTCATACCTCATCACACATCCAAATCACCGTGTGGGTTTTCTCTTCAACATTAGAGGATTGAGTGGTAAAGGGAATGAACACTATCCTAAAATGTGTACCCTTAGACTTAGCTCGATGGAGGAATCTTCAGGGAAATAAGAGCATGGATAGGGGCTGGTGTGGTCCTTCAGGTTCAGTTGTGTGGGGGCCACTCCCAATTATGGGAGAAACCAATAGAGGATGTGTTTCATATGATTTTTTTCTATAGAAATTTTTCTAATGTTGAAAACCAACCCAACTATGAAGGTGGACAAAAATCGGTGATGATTAGGTTTTTCAAGGTTTGAGGAACCAACCCAAACCAAACCCTAACACCATTTATTTTTTTGTCTATAAAACGAGATCAAAATCCAATGTACTATAATCTATGTATGTTATCCTCTGATCAATTTATCCGGAGATAAATAATCAAGAACAATCCCCCTTTCTCCCATGGATGTAGGAAATATTTACGTATGACATAAATCCTTGTGTTATTCCATTTTTGTTTTCTTTTTATGTTTATTTAATTTTTATGAACCTATACTCTCCAGAAAAAGTGATATCAAAGGGATTTGGTCCAAAAAAATGAAGGTGCATAGAGTTTTTCCAGTGAGAGGAAAATTGAATGTGGTCAATTTTTTTTGAGTCCAGATCTGAGCAGAGCTCGATGATATGATTATAATGGTGTAAATTACATCAAAAAGAGAGTTGAAATAAAACCAGTTGATCCAGTCAATGTTTGGTCAAATCAAGGTGCTACAATAATCCCTTGCTGGAGAAGATGAAACTATTCATGCCAGCGGTGAATTTCTAGTGACTTTTCCAGAAACTCTTCCAGCGAGCCACATCTACACCACATTATCAGTCAATCTCGAATATTGAAACTTTTTTTGATATATCTTGGCCAATCAGAGTCCATTTTCAGCAATCTAGGCATCGATTATGACTATTACAAGCATTCTAGACTGATCTGTATGGTTAGATTTTCAAAATTCTGAATCCATCAATGGATGAAAATACCAATAATATGACTAAGATTTCTTCTTTTAATTATTCCATATGAAAACCCAAAATAGTGGGTATTTTATATATTAAATATTTTTGGAAACCTATAGTGGAGACTACTAAGTCCATTCTAGTGAAATTAGAGGAATATTCAACAAGTGATCAATCTGTTGAGAAAACATCCATTAGAACCCCACCATTTTATGCAGACTTGGTCATTCTCGATAGAAATTGCACTACCCAAATCAGATAGTGGATTGATAAGAGTATCTTCTAAATTATTTCCAATGAAAACCCAATGCTTCTTCTCTTTGGGGAAAATTAAAAAAGATGTATGTGAGGAAAACCACACAGAACAAAGAAAAAATGATACACTATCTTATCAACTTGAAGTACAAAGATGAGAAATTTTTTTAGAGAACCTGAGTGAGTTACAAGGTACCATTGATCAGCTAAATTCCAGGAAAATGATGATTGATGATGAGTTATAGGCACTTTTTATGTTGAGTTCTTTACCAAAGATGTGGGAAACACTAGTTGTGTCGACTAATAATTAAACTATAGATGGAACTATCACCATGGAAATGGTGAAAGACGTAAGGATGAATGAAGAATATAGAAGAAAAGACGAGTGAAATACACTTGAATCAGAGGATATTATCACTAAAAGATAAGGAAAGTAGAAATGGAAGGGAAACAAAGAGGAAAAGAACCCCAAGACCAATGTCTATGAAGGAGGGAGCGATCTAAATATCAATCGATATATGAAATGAAGTGACACCACTATTGAATTCCTGGACACTTCATATAAGAGTGTAGAAGTTTGAAGGCTAAGAAAAGGAATCCTGATGGTAAGAACAAAAATAATGATGTTGCAATTGTTAAGGAAGAAATCATTATTGTTTAGGAAGATAATCAGGCTCGTCTTGCAATAAAAGAATTGACATGGGTGATCAATTCGTGTACCTCATACCATGTCATTTCTAGAATAGATTTCTTCTCATATTAAACTTCTTAGAGTTTCAGACATGTAAAGATGAGAAATTATGGTGCATCCAAAATCATTAGTATTGATAATATTTTTTAGAAACTAATATTGGATGAAAGTTATTGTTGAAGGATGCAAGGCATGTTCATGATATTCAGCTCAATCTTATATCCACTATAATTATTAAGGAATATAGATATGTCAGTTCCTTAAGTGATGAGAAATGGAAGCTTACCAAAGGAAACTTGATAATTTATAAAGGAAATAAAGATACTTTTCTTTATCTCATAGATTCGAGACTTTGTGGAGAATTCAATGCATCTAGAAAAGATATTCATGTAGAAGTTTGGCATAAGAGGCTTGGTCACATGAGTGAGAGAGGAATCAGAATTCTATCTAAGAAAGATCTCTTTGCCGGACTAAAAGGTACATATTTAGATAACTGTGTTTATTATGTTAGTGTAAAACAATACAAAGTATCATTTCATGGTTATTTACCATCCACGAAAGAAAGTGATTTAGTTTTCATTCACACTAATTCATTCATAATGATCACTAAGTTAATGGGAGGTACTATTATTTTTTTTACCTTCATAGATGGACATTATAGAAAAGTTTGGGCCTTTTCTTTGAAAACTAAAGAGAAAGTGCAAGATGTTTCCAAGAAGTTTCACGATAAGGTTGAAACAAAAATAGGCCTACTGTTAAAGTGTGTGCTAGTAGACAATAAAAGAGAGTACTATGATGCATCTGAGGAGTACTACAAGAGTTTCAACATTAGGCAAGAAAAAATAGGACCAAATATTCCTCAAAATAACAATGTTATTTGGGTATGAACAAAAAAATTTGCGAGAGTCATATGTATGATCTAAAATGAAAACAATTGAAAACACCTTATGGGGGGAGGTAATGAGGATGACATTTGATCTTATCAAACTTTCTTGATCTGTTCCACTGAACTAAAATATTCCAGAAAGTGTATGGATAGGTAAATGTGTTTAATATAATCACTTGAGAGTGTTTGGATGTAGGTTATTTATTCACATACAAAAAGATGAGCGAACAAAGATGGATAAAAAAGGAAATCAAGGTATCTTTTTGGGATATGATCATGAGGAATTTGGATACTGAATTTTTGATCCTATTAGTAGGAGGATCATCAGAAGAAGATATGTAGTGTTTCTTGTGGATCAGACAATTTAAGATTTTGGGAATACCCAAAATGTAGAGAAGTTTCAATCTAGGGAAATTGCAGTCATTCTAGAACCAGTATCTCCACCATCAGTACAAACTAGTGTAAGGGAGATACGTGAAATTGATGATACATCACAAACAGGTAATATTTCTCTATCTTCTAGTACATCAATATTATATGATATTACAGAATAGATTTACCTTGAAGCATAGTTAAATAGATCCACCATATAATGACAACTGAGTTTTAGATACTCACCACATGAGTATGTGGTGCTCATTGACAGGGGAGAGACAGAAAATTATGATGACTCATTCAGGAGTCAATAGTAGATAGAATGGAAGAAGTCCATGCAAGAGCATATGCGATCCTTACACAAGAACCATACATTTGATTTGGTGTAATTACCACATAAATAGAAGGATCTTGAGAACAAGTGGGTGTACAAAATCCAAGGAGAATATGGTATGTCACAGTTGTGATACATAGCTAGAATGGTTATAAAGAGATTCAGTCCAAATAATGGTATAAGATTTTAATAAATCATTTCTCCTATGGTTAAAATGTATTCTATCAGAGCTGTTCTTATATTGGAAGCTAGTCTATACTTGGAGGTTCAAAAACTGGATATAATGATAAAAATCTTACATGGTTATCTTGATTATGAGATTTACATTGAGTATCTAGAGGTATTTAAGGTGAAAGGTCAAAAAAACATGGTATGCAAACTTAAGAAAAGTTTATGTGGTTTGAAATAGGCACTGAGGCAGTGGTACATGAAATTTGACACATTCATAGAGAAAAATGAGTATAGGAGGATGTCTGTTGATCACTATGCTTCCATAAAACAAATTTTTGATGATTATTTCACTATCTTATTACTCTATGTTGATGATGTGATGATTATTAGCATAGATATCACCAAAATTGATAAGTTGAATAAGGATTTGAAAAAATATTTTGAAATAAAGGACTTGTGAGATGCTACTGAGATTCTTGGTATGATGATTACTCATTAAAGGAGGACTCAAAATATTTGGCTATCTTTGGAGCGATACATTGAGAAGGTTATTGAAAGATTCAACATGAGAAAGGATAAACCAGTTAGAAATTAACCTGTGAGTCATTTTATGATCAAGATAGGTCATAGTTTTTTGAATGAAGAGAATATTAAAAATATGGAAAAAGTTCCTTATCAGTTAATAGTTGGCGGTCTTATTTATGCCATGGTGTGACGAGACCAAAAATTACTCATGATGTTGGTGTTGTGTGTAGATTCTAATAAAATATAATAAAGCAGCATTAGAAAAAAGTGAAATGGATATTGATATATCTCTTAGGTATATCCAGTCATTTTTTATGTTTTGGAAGTGATAAACCTATTTTAGAAGGATACACAAATGATGATGTGGCTATATAAGTAGACATGGGGATATTCATATCTAGGAACCTGATATCATTTTTAGGGGAAGTAATCACATAGAAATAATTACTTTAGAAGTGTGTTACATTTTCTACCATAGAAGTAGAGTATATCGTAGTTACTTAAGGATATAAGGATATCTTTTGGATAAACAAGTTTTTATAGGATCAATGATTGATTTAGGAGAATTATATTTTCTATTACAATACTCAAAACACTATTCATCTCAACAAGAACCTGAAATTTCATTCTAGGTATAAAAAAATTAATGTACGATATCTCTGGATCTGAAACGTGTTGGAAAAAAGATTGTAGAAAGTTGATAAAATACACACTAATGATATTTTGGCAGACATGATGATGTAGGTTCTACCGAAAGTGAAGTTGAATGTCTATATAAATATTGTAGGTCTCGCTTCTATGTAAAATTGACCGTGAGGGAGAGATTTGTGGGTCCACTCCCAATTATGGAAGAAATAAATTGAGGATGTGTCTCATGGGAGTTTTTTCAATAGTAATTTTTTTTTCTGAATTTGGAAACCAACCCATCCATCACGATGGACAAAAACTGACGACGAGGAGGTTTTTCAAGATTTGATGAACCAACCCAAACCAACCCTTGAAAGCCATGAATTTTTTCCTCTATAAAATAGGATCAAAATCCCATGAACTATAATCTATGTATGTGATCCTCGAATAAATTTATCTAGATATAAATAACCAATAATAGGAACCCCTTTCTCCCAAGGACATAGGAAATATTTGGAAAACACTTAAAACCTTGATTTATTCCATTTTTTTTATTTTTATTTCATCCCAATGAACCTCCGTTGCCCCAGAAAGTTGGTACAAAGGTATGAGTGGAGGTAGAAGTTGACTGTGGTGGAATCAAGTCACCAATAGAATATTGTTGGTAATAAAGGTAGCATGACAGAAGGAATAATAGTAGCACACACTTATACCTCTTATTATAGCATCTTATTTCTAGCAGGAAATAGAAGAAATGAGTGGTGATGGAAGTAGACTAGTAATCCAATAGAATCACATTGATTTAAGCATGAAGACAACCACAGATCGATGGAATCATGTGGAAAAATCATGGAGGGATTGATGGAGGGTAGTGAAATCAAGTTAAGAAAATCATATATCTATTATTCAAGAAGTAAACAGTGGAAGAAAATAAATGGTATTGAAGGCACATGATAGAAGCGATTCCAATGGTGGTGATAGTGGGTGATGATAGTGGTAGAAAGTGGTGATATAATATTGTTACTGGAAGAATGCGATGGAATCATATCAATAGAATAAAATTGTTGGAAACAAGGCTTGATAGTACACAATGCTCAGATACCGATGGTAGGAAGAATCATAGAGACAAAATCACAATAGTAGTGGAATATCTATGATAGTGATAATGAAAACATATATCAGTTGTGAGAAATTATGTAGGATAGAGATTGTAGAAGAAAGTCAGTGTCATGACTTGGTGGAAGTAGGGCATGGTGGTAGCAGGCCTCTGCTGCCATTGGTGGTTGCATGACCAATGGTACCAGTAACTTGTATTAGAAGTATCTCAATGTAATCATCTTAATGGAATCATTCCCAAAATGGAAGCAACTGATAGATGTAGACAAAATTGATGGTAGTGAAGCATTTATCTTTCCATTCTTGGTGTTCTTTAGATCAATCAATGATTCCATTATATATGTTTTATGTTTCCAATAATCATCCAAACTTCTAATGATCCTCCATGTAAGTGTTAGTATTCATAATATATCATTAAAAGTGGATCAAATTTAGTAGTTGGACTCCATTGAGGTTTCTAGTGACTTCAGTGATGCTCTGGTGAGTTTGAGCATAGAAAATGAGTGTGAGTGGTGGCGGGGATGAGTTTTTGAGTGAGGGGATGAGTGATTGAAGTGATATGAAATTTATTTTGTCAATGATGAACATTTCCTTTACAAACTCACATCCCACACTAATTTATGGCACAACATCACACTTCCTTCCTACTATCAGGATAGGCTCCTATATACACTCACAGACTCCTCTTCATAGATTCATGAAAACCCACATGTGCCTAGCGGGCCTCATCCCACCCCTATGCATGAGTACTATGCCTCTTATAATCTTTTCTAGGTTATCCATGTGCAATCCTTCATACTGGGTTTTTATCATTAAGAATAATATAAACAATACAATTTTTTACCTAAAGATATATTAAATTATTGATAAAATTTGAACAAAAAATTTATAATAAAAAACATCAAATTTATCATTTTATTTATTTATTATAAAATCTAATTCTCAAAATTTAAATTAACCTCATTTTAATAAAAAAATAAATTATTTAGGTAAATAAATAAAAAACATTAAAATTTATCACTATATTGTTAAAATTTTCACATGAAAAATAAGGGCATCACAACTTTAAAGCTTCTTCCATGTAAGGGATCTGGAACCTCTCTTTTATTTTATATGAAATTGTAATTTTATGATGATTTATATCCCTTTGAACAAATAGATAGGATCATACTTAAAAAAGAAAATTATCTGAAATTTAAAGGAATAAATATGATAATATTATCACCTGCTATGGTTAAATAATATTTGATAATCTAGAAAATTAAATGGAAAAGAAAAAAAATCACATTTAGCGGATTATATTTATTTAAAGAATCTAAGAATAAAATACAGTATTATTGTTTCATTATATAGAGATTATCAAAATAAATATGAAGGAATTATCACATGAAGATTAATTATTATTGGATAATATTAATATTAAGGAAATAAGTTGGGGGTTTTATCATATACCGCTATTGATGTTATTTTCTTGGAATTTTTCCTATTGGTATAGAATTATAATTATTCTTTTATTACTTCATTGTATTATCATATTCATATGTGTAAATGAAAAAAATCATAAATAATGATATATCGAGATTAATTTTCATAAAACCACTTGAAATAAAAATTGTGTATTTTTTTCATAATCATTATCTAATAATAAGAATTTGGGATGTGTGATCACATGTGATTTAAATTATGTTGATATTGCCTCCTGTTTTCCTAGATAGTGTGTTTTATATTTTACTATATTATCAAGGGTTTTTAGAATGATTACTATTCTATAAATTGATAAATAACATAAAGAATAAATGATGTTAAAATTAATGAGAGGAATGAAAATATATTATTTTTCTTCCTTAAAATTCATGGAATTGGATGAGTAGCTTGAAGCATGTGACTAGATTTATTTATTCATTATTTATCCATTATAATTATAAAGCATTATTTATAAAACCTATACATAATGAAAAGGTTAATTCAATATAGTAATAAAATGGTTTCTTACTAAAAATAAATGTTTGGGACAATGATATCTCATTATTGTTTGGGAATGGATTGATTGCCTTGGTTATGTGGCGTTAGTTTTCCCATGAGTGTGCAATGTTGATAATAGTTTTATTTCTTGTTGTATTTTCTATAGGATGATAAATCCTTGATGTGTTTTGTATATAACCTAGAATAGTTGAATAATTGAGGAACAATGGGCTGGTTTGCCCAGGTTCTAGTGATGGATTTATGATGGTGACAATGGGATGATATGAGATGTGCACAATGGTGTCTGGGATGATACTAGGGTGAATGAGATTCATTGAGAACTATAATTTATCATCAATTATATTCTTGATGTTGCTTTTTATGGATGTATTTATGAATGACTATATGTTATAACTCTCAACAACTTTCTATATTTAGTATACGCACGATAAGTGAATCTTTATATTTGCTATATTAGACTGTTTCCTATAGTACCTAGGAATCATAGAATGATAATTAGTTTAATAAATGAATCTATGGGATAATGTGTTATTTATGTAAGTAAGGATAAATGATTTATACACTAATGATAACCATAGAATGTTTAGAATGAATTCCTTAAGGGTATTTGGTTGAATTTGGATATTGAAATGAATTATTAAGAATGTTTGATTGAAATTGAATTAAATGGTTAAAATAGGATTAATGATGGTTTAATGAAATTTTGGTAATTTTTAAATTACTAAATGGAATTTATTAATGTTGAACCTTGATGACTATGTGCATGTTGGAATCTAGACCTTATCAGCAGAAGCCATGTGTCTTGAAATATGATAGTTATAGTTGAGACTAATGCTAGGTAGTTTCCATTAGTGTGGTTGTGTGCAATATATATTATTTATATTTTATGATTTTAGATTTTTAAGCACCATATTCGATAGGTAAATAGACACCCGTATGTTTTGGTGGTGTTTTTACCAATATCCATGTTATTGAGGGAATAAATGGCTAACTTGTAACTCTCCCTCACCATCCCTTAAACTGTACTAAATTATGTGGGAATATCTTTGGTGTGATGGATTTTGGTATAAGGTATGGTCTCACATGGGCTATGATGGGTATTATTCTTTTTATACAATTATGTGTCTCCTGTGATGACTTGAGGTTACAACACATACTTGTATCCAATCAAGGTGGATAAAAATTCCCATAGGATTACATGAATGTGATATGATTCCTTGAGGTATAATGAATTATATATAGGTTATAATGGATTTCATAATTCTACTTGGTTACAAATGAGATGATAGTGATGTGGTTAGTCTGGGCTACATGGGATGTTGAATGACTAGGATACAATTTCCCAAAATCTAGGTGGGATGATTCATGGGAGTGATGAGCACATGATGTGATCCATTGGGGTTTAAAAGTAACAAACTAGTTGGGAAATGGAAAAAATACACCTATATATATGTTTCAATATGGATTACTTACTTCTATGTGTTACATACCGAGTGATCCATGATGAGGATGGGAATTATCTTTATTTGTTTTGGTAATGAATTTTTTAAATTTGTTCATTCATTGGGATTTTGTGTGATTATTTCACATTTTTCATGAGGGGTTTTAGGAAGGATCCTACTGATTATACATTTTATGCTCACCATACATATATAAAAACCATTTTCTGATTTCTAAGAGCCAGCTGGTGATTGAGCTGGGCATAATTTGATCATGGAGTTGTTCAAGAGTTGTAGGAGTTCATGGTCATTACTTAAGTGACGGTTTTAATATTTTCATTTAATTTTTTTAGTTTATGTATGTCATTACATTCATATTTTGTGATAATTATTTATTTATACATATATTTTATTGATGATATATCATACTACCTCTTATTCCTTAAATTTACATATAGAGGGAGATTCCTATCATTTGAGGTTATATACCCTTGGTGCTAGTCTCCAACCCATGGATTATTAGAGGTAGGATTCCATAGTCATACCCATTTATCTATTACCAACCCAAGGGGGTACCCATAGAGGAGGAGTGGGGGGGGGGGTCATGACATAACTAGTTATCGAAAACCCAACTGAAATAGGCCCTCATACATATAGTGCATTATATAAAAAAAGTCATGACATGTGAATACACCTATATTATAATTATTCAAGTTAATAAATCACAGTATACGAGTACAGAAACGTGAACCTATAACCTTTATGAGATACTATTTACACAATTAAAATATCACCACCACAAATATATATATAATTAATCATCACAACCAATAATGGAAATATATCTCTTTGTTTTTTTAAAAACAATCAAAAACCATTTTCCTAAATTAATCTCAAAACACACATCATCATGTAATTTTATAAAAATATTTTTACAAAAGATTCATTTAAAACTAACACATTTTGTAAAGAAGTATCATCATGATTTTGAAATCATTTATGAAATCTATTATTTAAAAAAATTTAAATAACAACTTTATTCAAAATTGGAAATTTGATTTAAAAACCATGATGGATAAAAATAATACTTTTTTTAAAAAATGTTAATTTATGAAAAAAATTAATTAAATATTATAAAAAATTGTTTATCATAAATCAAGCATCAAAAAAAAATAATTATTTTAAAAATTCATCAACAATTCATATTTATATTTTCTATAAAATAAAAATAAATCAGGTCTATATACTAAGTTAAGTTTTTATGTAATCCATGAATTTTATAAATTGATGTTCCTTCCTAACTATCCAAATCTAGAATGATTGTTCTAAAAATAATTATATCAAAGTAAGTTCATAACACATGAATAAATCCTTCAGTACAATTCATCGACAAAAACGAATTCTCTTTTAGCTCTACCTCTACAAATTCTTAGGAAAAGAGTGCACATAATCAAGTAAAAATCATGACTTTTTTACTATATAAAACACACATTGTGTCACTGACTATTTCAAGAATATAAATATGATTAAGTATAATGAAAAATTATAGAATCTATCATGACCTCAATTCCATTGGGAATTATTTTGTTTTAAATGTTTGAACCCTGAATTCACTTCCACTAAAACATGAATAGGAAAACATACCCCTTTTAGCATTGGCATGTCACCATTCACTTATTTTATGCTAATATTCAATTAAAGTGAAAGATATACAAGATCATCAAAATAAGAACCTTTTCAAATAATTAAGAGTAATATTAACATACCTTAACATATTTATCAAAATTCCACTTTCAATATTTATTTATAAATTTATTCACTACCCACTAAAAAGGATTTCTATACATTGAAGAAAAGGTGTAGAAACTGATAATTTACATGGTTTAGAGTTTATAATATTTTAAATATTGTTCTAGTGTTTTTAACTATAATGTGTAAAATGGAAAATTTACTCAAATTAGAATAAAATTTTGGAAATTTCATTGGATTTAAGTTGTAATGTTACCCCTTTGGTAGAATTTTAGTACCTTTTGATGTTAATTGGTATTTTTGGATAATACTATATTTATTATGAATGTATTTATTTAATTAAATCAGTATTTTTAGATTATTTATTATAAATAATTATTTTGATATGTTTTATGTGGTCGATATTAACATGAGGATAATAGAGAAAAGTGATGGTTAAAAAATTTATTAGTCAATGATATGAGGTTTTTTCTAGTCAGTGATTTAATAAGGGGGTTTAAATAGGATACACAATAGAATAATTAATGGACCTTTTTATTAGAAATTTTATTATTATTGACCTTGAGTATATGTTTTTATCGATATTTATACCAAGTGCATTTTATCTTTATTTTCTTTATAGAACTTCTTGGATTCTATGTGCCATGGAGAATCAAGAGCATTTGATAAATAATGAGATGAGATAAAAAAGGGTGAAAATTGAGGATTGATGATCATTGTGAGAAGTGAGGTAGGAGACTCAAGATTATAATATATTATTATTGTATGTGAATTTATTATTATTTTTTATTCTATAATGGGAGGACGATTCTTAATAATTTAAGACAAATATTTAACGCTAAAATTAAAAATTAAATATTAGGGGACATATATTTGATGTGATTATTTAAAATGATTATAATTTTTTCGTGGTAGATTTAAGAAGAAATTTGATATTATAATAAATAAATATGATAATTTTTGAAAAATGTTCTATGAATATGGATAATGTTTTATAATTTAATTTTTTTGAATTAATGGATGTATTTTTTAAAAAGGGGAATGGTTTTATGAAAATATAAATAACATGATTTTGATAATATATTTGTTATAATTAATTTTAGTAGTGATATTATATAATTTTTTATATATTTATTTTTTTATCTTTAATATGTGATTTTTTCCTGAAATGATGTTGAGTTTATAAAAATTTTCTAAGTGTAAACAAACCTAGATTTTATGAATTTTTTACAGGTAGCCCCAATTTATAATGAAATCAATGACACGTAGTTTAAAATCACCATAGATGATGGTTTACTAATGAATGAAGAGGAATTGAGTTATCCATGGTTTATGGAAAATATAATAGGGTTATTGTAGATATGATTGAAGATATACTATTATATAGTGAGTTTTAGGGGAGCTATGTAATTTCTATAGAGACCATACCAGGCCAGGAATGGGGTTGTGCTATTCCATTATAGGGGACATGTTGTTTGATGTTTTTATTACACTTTTATTATGTTTTATAGTGTAACTTCTGAGTTGTGTGATGTAGTTATTATGATTAGAGTTTTTGGTTTGAAAATTTTAAATTATTAAGATATTAGGAATGTTAATGATGTGACATTTAACAACCTAAGATCGTGATTACAAAAGACCTAGGTGGGAGTGTAGTATATTCATATGATATGGTTATTAAATCCTTTATAACTATTTAATATCTATATGTTTGGTTGTACTAGGTGTGTGATATAATTGATGGTAGGGTGATGAATTCATTTATTATAATTGGTGACACTTTATATAGAGGATGATAATGATGTGGTTAGGTAGTTTGTGACATGTAGTAGTGACGATTTAGGTTGAGGTGGTATGTTCACTGAGGGAATAAACCATATAAAATAAGACTATATATGAGTAGAAAAATACCCAACCATTGTATTATAGATAAGGTGGGGATACTCCTTAGGGTGGAAACTGAATAACACTAAGAGTCCCTATGGATGGACAACTACCCAACCATTATATTTTATAGGTAGTAGGTTGAGGCATAGAGAGTCATTGGTGGTGGACACCCAATAAAAGTGAGGGCTACCATTGGTGGAAATATTCCCGACTACTATACATTATTATGAGGTTCCAGTGGGTGAATTTTTGTTAAATACCATACAATGAGATTCCTTACAGGTGGGAAGTTGTGTGGTTATGATTTACATTTTAAAATAGTATAATTTATTTAGTATGAACCATATGTTGTTTTAAGGTATAAAAATGGTTTGGTTATAATTATTGGAATGGAAATAGATTAGAAGTTTGAATTTAGGGATGGATAATTGATTATATTAATTTATTTAGTTAATTTATAGATACATTATCATGATTTATTCACATAGACACATATTTTTTTGGGCCGACCAAAATGAGTGTATTTAAATTTTCACCCCTATACTATATATATTATTTTTAGATGTTTTTGATAGATGTAGTGCTGTTATGTGACCTTATATATTAATACGAGATGCATTTTGGGAGATATTTTAGTGGTGGTGCTTTGTATTATACATTGATTAGGGTAGAGATGTGATTTTTTCTTATAATTGTTTTTACAAAATTTCTTGGAATTATATAACATAACATGAATTTGATTATAAATTTTAAATATAATAGTATTATATAGGTTCATTGATATTATTAGAGTGATTTTTAGTTTTTATTTCAAAGGGAAATGGGTTCTATCTATGAGATACTAAAACACTATTTCTAGTTACCAACCTATATCCTATTAAAGGTGGGATTCAAGGGTTTCACTCAATCTAGTTTCTAGATCTGGTGGAGACCCAACATGTTTAGTTCATGATAAATTCAAGAAGAATATATGATATCTATGAAGTAAATAGGGAAGAGAATACCCTTAAACGTAACATCTCCCTCTCATGTCATAAGTCATCCATGTATGACATTTATTTAAATTGGTAAAACATTTATCATTCACCCTCTAGTAATCCATCATGTACCAACTTAAATTCTAGTTATCAAATTCATATTTTTAAAACCTAATTAATTTTTTTATTTTTACCCTTGGAAAAATCAATTCTCCAACACCATCAAAATATCTTTAGGGAAAAATAACATAAAATATGTTATCTTATTAATAAATAATCACAATAAACATAGTGGTCACTTTATACATAATAAAAACCATTTTTTCTATATATACAATAACAAAAATTAAATAAAAACTTTAATGAAAAAAAGGGTGTTACATTTTATTTTTTAGAAATAATTTATAAATATTTTATAGAGTATAATTCATTTCAAATGAATAAAATATTAGTTTTAAAACATATATATAATGGAAAATGATATATACTATATCATTGGAGAAAATATGTTAAAATACTTATTATAATGGATAAATTCAAAATTATATCTTATATATATAACCTCACTTAGTTCTAAATTCTAGGTAATTATATCACATATATCTCACTTAAATGTAGTGAGTTATCACTACCAAATCACCATCGCCAACTACATTTATTTCAAAGAAAGTGACAACACTATATCTCCCATTATTTTATTAAAAAAAATGAAGTTTTAAACTATAAAATGGGATGATATACCCTTATATACCTATTGTTTTATAACATGCTATTTTCTGAATAACAATATAATATTATTATATAAAAAAAATTTCATGAGAAATATTATTCTTAGAAGTGTTTGATGAAGATCTCTAAATAATATCCCAAACTAATCTATCTTCATAGGTATATACCAACCATGTGAATATCCAAAATATTTTTGAATAATATCTCTCAACTCCATGACATGATAACACCTTATTTAACTACAATAGGAATAGAGATAATTTATAACTTAGGAGAACAATATGTACTAGTGACCATAAAATTTCTATCATAATTTGATCCAAATTATATATAAATTCTTTAACACTATAAGTATTAAGAAAATCATGATAATTATATAAACACTCTACACATTACAACATGTATAATTCATACAGTGTAACTAAAATCAAATCGACCACAACTTTTTAACAATGAAAAATTAATTATATTTCATTATAAAATTTTTAAACATAATAAAATGATGTAAAATTAAATATATGATAGTTTTTATATATTAGATGAATTTTTATTATAAAAATATATCCAATATCATATGATAAAATATATCATATTTCATTTTCATTCCCAACAAGTATATCCCACAAAGTTATATACACATAAATATATAACTCATGATGCATTCCTATAATATGAAGTGGTATATATTATATATTATGATGTAATATAGGATTTAGGAAATAAATAAACCACTTAATTGTATATGTTATGGTTTATGAAAGAGAGATTTTAGAGTTATTTATAGGATTAATTTTCTTTATTTTAAAAATATCGTGAGTTATATTATTATATTTTTTATCTAATAGGTGAAGACATTTTATTCTATCATTCACTATAGGACCACCACCCATGTTGGTTTCTGGTGAAATACAACATTCATGGTGTATTATATGATCAAACACTTTCCATATCATATTATATATTATATGATGTATTATTAATGAATATGTATAGATTATTATGTGAGTTTTGGTATAAATATTATTTATATATTTGGTTGATAAATGAAAAGTAAGGGATCCATATTATGTCATACATTGAGACTTGTGATTAATAAGTAAATGAGAGTTAGTTTACAGGTGACCTTTATGATATATATCTTTTTGTGATCATGTGTTATATTAAATTTTTCTTTGTGTTTTTAATAGTTTGATTAGTATGAGATCTGCATGAGACTAATATATAGTGGGTATGACATTAAATAAGTTAATTATTTTATTTTATTTCTTTATTTATTTAAAAATTATTATGATACAATCACATAGACACTTGAGTATTTAAAAAAGGGTCATATTTAATATTTTATACCCATCCTTACTATATATACATTTTTTTAGTTCTATAGTGTTGTAAGAATGGGTATATCAGAAAATGTTAGCTTAAACATGATTTTCATTGGATTTGGATTTTTTTACATTTATTTACATATATAAGGATTAAGATTATTATTTTTTGGTTGTTTTGAAACTTTTTATTTTATAAAAATTTTATTTTTTTGATATTCATGAATTTATATCACTATTATCCTTGGTTTTTGAGGAAAATTATTCTCATACTAAGGGGAATAAATAATTTCATACATATATTTATATATTATTTGATGAATATTCATTACATATCATTAATATACACACTATAAATATAAAGGTTAAGTGTATTTGGAAACATAGATACATAAATAATTGGTATATAAAATATCTACATTATCTCCGAATATGTTCTTCATAACTTTCACCCTTGTTAGACATATCATACTTAAAACCTTTGTTCATATCATTAGGATAAGGAAACATAATAAAAGGTGAGTTCACATTACCAGTAAGGGTAGATAAGGGAGATATTAATAAATAATAATTTTTAATCATAAAACGAGCATAAGGGTATGAGAACATGAGCTTAAAATTTTAAAATCATATACAATAAGTCAGATATCATAAACACGAGTCATGAAATATAGCTTAGATGTTCTTAAAACATGAATCATAAAGGAATCAAAGAAAATGAGACATGAGAGAATAAAATTTTCATAAGATAATATCATAAAAGAGTGGAAAAAAGTTTGAATAATTATGATATTATAAATATTATATTAAGTCTACCCACTAAGTCATTCATCACAAGTTAGGCTTAGGATTATGACCCATGTACCCACTTTTGGTTTTAGAAAACCTTTTGTGTACCCTTTTTGGGATTGGTATAACCACCTATATACCCTTTAATATCATAAAACAATAATCTTTACCCAATGGATTTAAGGTTTCTAATGGACCCACCCATTACATAATCCCAATCCTTTCATATGTATGCCCCAATATCATTAAAACATTTATCATTTCATCATAGATTACTAATAGAAAAGAGAATAAGTTTCATCAATATTTCATCATAATAATAATATTCCGATTAGAGAAAGAGTAAGGATGGTATCATAGGATCATATCCTCAGTGAAGTATAAATAACATTAAATGTTGTTATCATAGATGAAAAATGAATTTAAAATATAACTAAAATATTTTCTTAGGAAAATACCCTTCTCATTTTTAAATCACTTGTTTTAAATCTAGATTTATTATAAATATTATGAAAGAAGTTTTATTTAAAAATAAAAATGAAATTATTAAATGAATCTTTAAATATAAGATTATTCATGCTAGTTTGAAACATCATTCATGTGATATACGTTAAAAGAAATATTTTGTTCACAACTTTGGTAAGAAATACCACATTCAGAAAATGATAATAAGGTTCATTTTAATTCTTTTTATAGATAGTAAAACATGAAAAAAATGAATTTAAAAAATAATTTAATAATTTTATTTTTTTTTGAAAGAATTAAAAAAAATATTTGGAAGGAAAATATTTTTGAATGAATTGAAACACAAAGTCGGTTTTCTTTAAAAACATTCTTTTATACTTTTGAGTACTTTGAGAGAGGAAACTAAAATGAATAGATGAAATTTTCATAAATAAATATAGTATAAGAAAATTCATAATATTTTTGAGAGATCATTCATATAATTTCATTATTGGAAATTTAATCATAAACAGTCTCAGTAAAAAGTGATACTGAAACATAAAACACCTACCACTTTGGTAAATTTTGAATCATTACCCCAGTGAAATAAAAAAATAAGATGAAAAATTAAATAAAATTATTACGAATATATTCATGATATAACATATCAAATGGGTATTATTTAAACCATGTGAATGAAACAAGTGGTGAATTCGATATATGTATCTTGAAAACAAAAGTGAGATGAGAAACCCTTACCTCAAGTTTAAATTACTTAATAAGCACTCTAACCTCATGTATAATAATTTTAAATTTATTATAATTATTTAAAAAACCATATCCACACTAATAATACAATACATGGTTTACTTATAATATATTATCCCCCATTCATTAATAATTCTTTATTAAAATTATTATTTTTTGTGATGACTATTTCGTTTTTCATTTATGTTTCTGTTGGTCCTTTTTTTGAATTTATTTTCAATGATGTGTGAAAATGTGTTTAGTGATTTTGGATGAAGTATCGATTCCTAGAAATGTTTTACAAATTCATTTAATGTCATTGGATTTCATGCTTGACAATTATCCATGTTATAATTGTGATAATTATTGAAGATATTCTTAAATGTTTAACACACGTGCTAAAGAGTTTGTAAATTGCATACAACAACTGGAATTCCATGTAAAAAGTTATTTTCATGAATATAAGATTTGGAATATTTTTTTAATAATATTTAAATAACTTCAGAATATTGATTTTCATAAATAATAATTATGAATCAGAATTAAAGATGCCATTCAAAAAGAAGAGGTATTTTTCATGAAGTTTGTGTAAGTTGGCTTGGAATTTTAATAAAAGATGGCTTGTAATTCCATGTTATAAATATATTATTTATAAGTATATTAAATATAATCGTATAAAAATATGGCCAGAAAATTGGATCCCCTAAAATATTTACCTCAAACACATATAGAGGAACCTGATGGTCAACCCCTATTGGAGAGCCTGCCCAAGGTGGATGCTCATGGCGGTAGATGGGAAGGATCATGTATAAGGCTTGTAGAAGAGTGTGAGGGAGAAACTAAGACACCACCATGCAAGGAGACATGGAAGAAATGGGAGCTGGCATGGGGCAGTGCCAATGAGGGTTCGAGAGAGGGCCTCAGTAGTCTCTTCTGGCGACCGGAAGGAATGACTTCAGAAATAAAGTGGGTCAAAGCCTAAGAGAATTGTCAATATGGGATAGAGGAACATTATAACTATTTACCCATAGTTTAAAAATTTGTACATTTCGTTGGACTCAAAATGCAGTTAATCTGAGCCTTCCGATCGAAGGAGTTGTGTTATCTTCACCCTTCATTCTATGGATCTACACAACATGGGTTCTACCACTATTATTGATCTATGTCAGTCATGGTTGAGAATACTTAGTTCAAACCAAGTTTTTTTCTCATTAATAAGGTTTATTTAAACACCTATGATACATGAATGTGTTAAAAACATGTTTCATGTGTTTGTTATCTGAGAATAATGAATCATGAACTGCCTGATGAAATAGAGTCACCTGGATGAAGTAAATGCTGTGATTTAAGAACATGCATGTTTTGAATTATTCATGCATGAATCTCTACATTTCATGCATGTAAATAAAATGATTTCATCGATGAGATTCCATGGATATTTAAAAATAATTATCTCAAGTGAATAAACATGATGAAATCCATGGATCATGCATACATTACATGATAATAAGCCATGATTATTCAAGTATTCTGTAATTAATGCACTATGTGAGAGTTATGAATACACATGAAGTGGACAAGTCTTTTGATGTTTACAGTGTAAAGAAAAAGAGGAATTTTAGGTGATCAATTAGCCATGTGTGAAGTCATACAAGAACCTGAGTCTCTTGGGTGATTGAGATTCATGTATCTATAAATGAAAATGGGGGATTCGTGGGTGACTATGCTATTTGATAAGAAGAAGAAAACACCCAAACTCCTTGGTATTTTCTTGATATGTTGTGCAATCCTCCGGAATTTGACATTAAGTGCATGAAAGAATGAAATACCCAAACCATCATTTGGGTATTTTAAAATGAGCATAAAATTAACTACACATGGTTCAATAGGGTATTTCGTAATGATAATAATATATTAATACTAATTTGGGTATTATTATTTCAAGTAAGAAAATAATAAATGTGTTTATTCATAAACACATTTATTTGAGGATTTAAATGAAGGAATTAATTCATGAAATTATTGAGACCCCATGCACCACAATCTGGTTGTATGAATATGTGTGTGTAGGTGATATGAATTTTATAATTAATTTAAATATCCTTTGTAATAATGATACATTTTTATATCAAAGAGGGAAATATTAAAAATTTTGGATCCTTTGAATAATAATCATCATGTAGCTCGAGCATTCAAATTTTGAAGAGATTCTCGATTTCACCAAATCTTGAAGGAGTCTTGAGACTAGAATTTATAAAGTTCTTATGGATTCAAACAATAAAGTAAGATTTAGAAAGCTCAGGGAGGAAGATAAAAGATCATCCTATAGTGTATAAATCCCTCAACAAAGGTTATATCTTCTGGTTGGTGTTGGGAGTTGGTGAGGTCTTCTGGTTGTATGCAGGAGTAGAATGAGTCTCTCAGTTGGAGCCAAAGAAAAAATTATTTTGGTTGGATACAAAAGAAAATAGAGTCTCTATGTTGGATCTATAATATAATTATTTAATTTTTAGTTTAAATCAATTTTAATCACTTGTTTGATATCAAAGAATCCTTGTTGGAGTGTCTAACCAACATGGAAAGGAGTAGGTCTTTCATTGCCGAACCTTGTAAATACCACATATTGCCCACTCTTATTTTATTACTGCATAAAAGTGATATTGATAGATTTTATAGAGTTGATCAAGAAACATAACAAGTTTAAGACGATCAATTCAATGTAATTTTTTTAAAAAAGATTGTACTATTGATTCACCACCCCTCAGGGGAACCTAATTTGGCCCGAGGCACTAAAGTTTCTATTTTGATGTTTTGGCTATTGCATCTTGATAATGGGTAAATCATATGTAAAATTTTAATCATGACATAAATTTCATATATACTCATTATATACATATTTAGAACCACCCATAAAAGGTAGATAAAGAAAAAAATTACTCCATTCATGGAGATGGTTGTCGGTACGTACACATGAAACTTATTTTAATTTTGTAACCCAAAAATGGAAAAATGATATATAATATTTTATCATTATAGAATCATAATTATACAATAAATATTATATATATTTATTAAATACATCATTATATCCATCAATGTGAGTTGGTTATTTAAAATGAATCATATCACTATGTGGAGGCGGTAGTCCACATGTTTGCACAAGCAATACTTTAATTTCACACTTGATGAAATAGAGGTAGAAATTGGTTGTGAAATCATAATAATAAAATATCATCATATTTATGATAATATATTAATAATTTTATGATACATATAATGATTTTAGAGAATGTGAAATAATAATTACAATTAAAAGAGCTTAGTTAATATTTAAACCTCTTCTTTGAGAGACCTCTTTTGGATTATTCCTTAAGCATTAAAAGATAAGTCTTAGGAGAAGAATATTGGATCTAGAATTAAGGAAAGTAATATTATAAGGCTTTATTTCAGGGATGTTTTTAGCTATAAGGTCGAAATTTGTGAAAAATAGAGGAGACGAGGTGCCCGTTTATAAGTGAGGGAGAGGACACACATGGAATTACCAAAAAGAGTTAAATAATATAAAGTCATTTTCTTGTGAAATTAGAACAAAATGGACAAGGGTTAGAATTTAAAATAATATAGGGTCTAAATATATTCAAAAAATAATAATTAAACAAGTTTATGTTGCATTATTACCCTTATCTCTTTGTTTAACCCCCGATAAACCCATTTTAACCCTAACCACGATAATTTTCTTCTTCTATTTTTATCATTCATTATAACCAAAAAATGAAATTAGACTCATTACCATAATTTTAAATTATCATTAAAAATATGGAATAAATTTTAACAAATTCAATTTCTATAAGTGGAAAAAATTAATTTTAAAATAAGCACATAAAATACAATAAAAACTTGTTTTTAGAAAAATTCATTTATAAGAATAAAAATGCATTTAGCTTTATTCATTTCCTAGTAAAAACTATCAAATTAATGTTAAAATATTTAAATGAATATAAAATATTTAAATTTAATTTAAAAAATTAATAAATAATTATTTATTTGATTTATTATTATATAAACACATTGCACACATAAAAATAGTTTTTTATAAAATAACACTTTTTACCTTAAAATGATTTTATCCTAATTTTTGACCTTTAGATATATAATTTATGAATTATTAATCATAAATTAAATATATATTTAACTAAAATTAATTTTTTATAATGATTAATATATTTTTTTCTTATAAAAATTCAGAACATCTAGAAAAAAGAAATTTCTTAATCAAAATAGTTCTTTTAATAATGAGATTATTTTATTAAAAATTTAATGATTATTTATTAGGAATTGATAAATAAATTTAAATTTAGTAAAACATTAATATATATATATTATATTGTGGTTAATATTATTCATACCTTCCAATACAATGAATAGGTTATATAGGTATACTATATCACATGTTAATTTAAACTCTGGGTTGCATATAAAACATGTTTTCGAATAATTAAAGTTTATTTCCAAGTAAGTAGATATACAATATTGGGGTGTTACATTCTACCCACCTTATAATGAATTTTGCCCTCAAAATTATATCACTTTAATACAAACAAACAGAGATAAATTTTTTTCATCATATCCTCAGGTTCCCTTATAGCTTCCTCTAATTTATGATTCCTCCATAGATATTTGACAAGGTGAGTAGTCTTATTCCATATCACTTTATCTCTATAATTCAGTATTTTTACTGGTTTTTATTCAGAAGAAAGATCATGATATATCAGTATAACCTCCAAGTTTAGTACATGTGATGTATTAGGTATGTACTTCCTCAAAATAGATACATCGAAAACATTGTGAACTTGAGAGAGGTTTTGTAGAAGTTCTAATTGATAAGATATAGTTCATACTCAATCAAGAATCTTGAATGGACCAATATATCTAGGGATAATATTTCCAATCTTTATGAATGGAATAACCTTATTCCATGAGTAAATTCATAGGAATACATTCTCATTATCTTCAAATTCCAGATATCATCAGTGATTGTTAGCATAACTCTTATGTAAACTTTGAAATACCTTGATGTGATGTAGAATGGATATAAACTTCTATTATATTTCCTAAAAAAGAATAGGTCTAGATAAATTTATTTATCAATCTTTATTCTATCTCTTTGAAATTCATTACTTCCTTTTATAGAGGGATTCATAAAGATCCATCAGAGTGCTTGAGTGAAAGCTATTGTTTTAAGAGATTTCAAATAGAAGATGGTGTTAATAACAACCACATTTAGAATATAGAGAAAATGATCTTAGAATATCCTCTAGGGTTTTAATGTTTCTCTTATACTAACCATATATACATGTATGATGGTAAGTACTGAAAAATAACTTTGTATTTCGATCATACTAAAGACTTTACTAAAACTTCAAGATCTCCATCGTATATAATAGAATGTGGCACTCCATGATCCCATAGAACTTTATTAATGTATATATTAATAAGTTGAAAAATCTCGAAATATTATTCGATCTTAAATAAAATGCGTTGACTTTTTAAGGTGATTGACTACAACCCAAAGAGAATTATAACCTTTAGATGTTTTGGGGAGTCCGAAGATAAAATATAGGGTTATTTTTTTAACATTTCCATTATACTATGGGTAATGGTTATAACAACCCTTTTGAATTTTACCTATCAGCCTTAATTTACTAATATACCAAGCAACGGGATATATATTATTCAATATCTCTCTTAATATTTTCCCATAAAAAATACTCCTTCATATCTCTATACATCTTCGTGCTTTCAGGATGAATAAAGAATGATGAGATATAATATTCTTCCAATAGATCCTTATTCCTGAATGGTATTCAAAATACCCATAACCAGTTCTTAAACCTTATCATTCCATCTCAATAAAGTTTACACTCAGGAACATTTCTCATTTTCTTTTATAAATCTACACATTTCTTATGCGACTCTTTAATCTTAACATGGATAAATGTTTGAACACTTAGTTAGGAATGATAATATTTCACCATTAATTTAATATTTAAAGGTCAATACTTTGTAAATATAGATATATTAGATCACTTTAGATCCTCATTATAGATAAGATAACATGATCCTTTTAACTCAAAGCAATATCCACCTTGATTTCTTTCCTAGGGTGGTAATGTATTCAGAATTCATAATTATTAATCAAAACTAACTATCTTATCTGGTGAATATTCAACTCTTCCCAGGTGAATATATATTTTAAACTTTTATTATCATTATATATGTCAGACCTTTTCCCCTAAAGATAATGGCTCCATATATTTAATGTAAAAATTTCTACGTCTAAAACCAGGTCATGGTTCGTGTAGTTTTTCTCATGAACCATTGAATAAAAAGATAAAAAATCAATCAAAATATCATTATACATAAAAAATGTCTCGACATGTTATTAGATGCACCACTATAAATCACAAAACCTTCTCCATTTTAGGGTAGTTTTAGTATGGGACACTTACCAACTTTCTCTTTAGTTCCTTGAAATTTTATTCACATTTATCAATCTAAAAGAACTTAACTCCATTTCAAGATAAAATGGTGAGTGGATTAGATAACCATGATAAATTATTCATGTAGCATTGATAATATGATACCCATTTAAGTGAACCTTTCACAACTTCAATATCATACCACAAATTATAAATATCCTTCAGATGACATTTCCCTTTGCCTCTGAGCTTAAGACTTTACTGATGTCGATCATCATCATTAACCCTTAGGGTCGAGCACTAGTTAGAATAATGATTATGATCATTATATTTTAAACATTAGAATCTAGGTCGTTTATGGTATATAGATTAATCTCTACTCACAGTATTAGATAACTTCTTTCCATCACTTTGAAATTTAATTTCCTGATAACCTTCCATTCCCCACTTAAAGCATATAATAGTCCCCTTATCGAAATTTCATCTATGTTTCTTTCAAAAATTCTAGAATAAAGGAAGAATCATATTCTTCCCTCCATTGTTTTTATTATTATAATTTCATTTTAATTATATATATATATATATATATTTATATATATATTTTATTGTCAAAACTATGAGATTGATGGATGACATCGATCTCCATTTCTACTATGGGAGCACATCGAATGATTTATTCATTTTTACTGAAGTATCTTATGGATAAATCCCTTTAGAGAATTGGTTTTAAGATAATTAATAATATATCAATCTTCATTTCGGATTGGATGATAATACCTAAAGTGTACCTCCCAAGTCTTGTAAAATTTTCCTTATAGGAACTAATTAATTCATTATCCTTATACTTTAGCTCAAGGAATTCCTTCTCAATTTTCATATTAATAATATGCAGAAAGTATGTGTTGATGAATATCCATAAAAAAAAATCCTAATACTTTGAGTGAATTTATTCCAATTGCCTCATGTTCATGATAAGATACCACTATGGATATGATTTACATTCAAAATGAAAAACATACAAAATGACTTTTTTATGATATGAACACCAGAGGACATAAAATATATTTTTAGTGGTATTGATCCATTTTTGAAAAATTAGTGGATCAAAGAACCCACTAAAATATGGTTGATGTTTCCTCATTAAGGACTCAATAAAAAATTTTCCCCTTCTTTATCATTTAGAATCTCAACATGATCAATGGATTGAGAAAGTTGTGTAAGTATACCAATGATATTTTTCATTCTATATCCCATTTAATTTACTATCTTAAGAGGAAAATCATTGAATTTTCCATCACATTAAATGTTAACATGGATTCTTATGGTTCTATCCATTGAATACAATAAAAAACAATAGTTTTAGTAATGAAAATCAGAGTGATAAGCTATATAATCATAAAAATTATCTATAGAATATCCGTATTGTGAAACCTTGTTTTCAATCTACGACACCATGTGATTATCCTATGTCATACATGGTCATCGTCTATTCAAATAATTCATAATAGTTAATAAAAAAATGGGAATTAACTTAATCATATCCACTGTAAGTGTCTAACAAGGTGTGATGTATTAGGCCCACTCATTATACACAAATGAAAATCAAGTTAATACCAAATATTCCATTTTCAGAGTTGTTACCCCTAGGTTCATTTGTGCCACAACTATATCTAATTACTAGTATTCATAAATGGATGTATTTTATAGGAAAACCACATTTATTTATTTAATTTAATTTTGTATGTTCTCCAACACTTAGGATTATCCTAAGTGTTCTCTATAAATTTTTCCATCCTAGTTTTCAAAAATATCTAAAACTTTCTCTTATACCAACTGAGGTGACATAATAATTTCATACATAAATTTACATCTTATTAGATTAGTATTTATCACATATCATTATGATCCATGACAGAACTATAAAGTTTTATCATCATTGGAAACTTAGATACATAAACAATTGGTATATAAAATATCTATATCATCTCCCATTAAGTTCTTAACAGCTAACACCATTAATAGACAACATACTTAAAAATATTTCTTCATATCTTAGGGAGAACGAAACATAATAAAGGTTGATCTCAGATGCTCATTAAGGGTAAACAAGTGAGATATCAATAAATAATTTTTTTTAAGAAATCCTGAAAATAAGGTTATGAGAACATGAGATTTACATTTGAAAATCATACCCAACATTTCATAGATCTCAATAATGAGTCATGTTATAAATATTTTCCATTCCTAAGACATTGATAATAAGTGAATAAAAGAATAAAATATATGAGAGAATATAATTGACATAATATAATGTGATAAAAGCATGTCATAATCATAATAATAGAAATATTATATCAAGGTTACCACCATGACATTCATCACATGTTAGGATTGGGCTAACTTGCCGTTTATTTGCTTTGGGCTTGTGATAACCTCTCATTTACCGTTGTTGGTTGTAACGTCCTGGGTCCAGATTCCACATAGCAGTGCTCTAAACCTGGTTGGCCACATGGCCTCAAACACATCTCCCCCAAAGCTAGAGGCTACCGACTAGAAGTGAGGGCCAAGGTGATGATATTGGGGAGACTATTCCCTCATTGGAAGAGTCTAACACATAATAAATTACAAACATATAGTGGAATGAAAATTACCATACATGTCACGACCCAACCCTACCTGGGCTCGAGCCGCAACTACCCCAAGCCCGCCTCCATAGGCCAGGGGCTAGTAACCAGCGCCGAAGGCACAACAACTCGGGGAGGCCTTTGCCTAAGTACCTGTACACACCCACAAATAGCACACTCAATGAAAAAGTGCAGAGTAAAAAGGAAAGACAAGCAAAGAAAAGGAAAAGGGAAACTGCTATATATATATACCACAAGAGTGCATCGACCTCTAAATAGTACAAGGTACAAGCTGAAAATAAAGGGGAAAAACACGCGCCAAACTAAAAAGTGCCACAACCCAAAAACGGGTAAACAAAAAGAAACAACTGACGGGTCTCCCACCTAGAACCTGGCCACGACCACCGCACGCGGTCCAAGCTCCCAAGCTCCTACGCTCCAATAAAGCCATGCTCCACCTGTCTGTCGTCTGCAAGGGAACACTAAGTGCGGGCAAAGCCCAAAAAGGGGTGAGTATAAAAATACTCAGTAGGATACCCCGAAGGCTCTAGGGAGCAACAAAAGAGGTACCTAAGGGTGAGCAGTAGAGCGAACAGGGAGTAGAACAGAAGTACAACAGAGTGCAGTAAAGAGTCTAGCTCAACCCAACAAGAGAAAGAAAGTATACTCATACAGGCACAAGGAGCTGGAAACGGTGAGAAGATGAACTTCCCATCGAGTCTTCGCTATCTATAGCAGGACAGTAGACTCATCCAACCACGAGAAGCTAGACATGGAAAGAATGTGGCATACCCCGTGCGTCTTCGCCTCTCCTGGAGGGAGAGTAACCAGGCCCAAGAAGTGGGTACTCAAAAAAGGTATATACATATATGTATGCTCGACAAGAAGCCCGAACAAGCTCGTAAGGGGATCTCCGTCCCGTAGCTCAGCCCAAGAAAATGATTCTCTAACAGTCCCAGAAGAAACTCCATCGATGCCCAGCATCCCGCACGTCTGCCCCGAACCGCAAGCCAAGGGATCAAACACCACACCTCGACACTATCCACTTTGGGTGGCACTGGCTCGCCCGCACGGTTTTAGATCGCGTCTCAAGAACGCTTCTCGATGGGGAAAGTGCCCCTCACACTTGAGAGTTCTGGGGGAACGTCAAACCACAACTCATCACTGCCCCGCAGTCGATAGGTCTCCTCAAAGTCAAGTCGATCCATCACCCACCCGTACAACCAAGGGTCCCACTCCGGTGATCACGGAGGAAAGCCACAAACTAGCCTAGTAGATAGGTCTGAGTCTGGAATGTCAACGGGTGTCCCACTACCCAGCCCTGCTGGAGGGTAATTCATAACCAGATATCGGGTGACCCACTGCCCAGCCCTGCTGGAGGGTAAACCCTAATACATCGTCAGGCGACCCACTGCCTAGCCCCGCTGGAGGGTAAACCATAACCAGATATCGAGTGACCCACTGCCCATCCCTACTGGAGGGTAAACCCTAATACATCATCAGGCGACCCACTGCCCAGCCCCGCTGGAGGGTAAACCAAATTACATCATCAGGCGACCCACAACCCAGCCCTGTTGGAGGGTAGACCTGGAATAAGTCGAAAGGTGAACCACTGCCCAGCCTTGTTGGAGGGTAGACCTGGAACTAGACGACGAGCAACCCACTGCCCAGCCCTGCTGGAGGGTAGGCCCTAAGAGGTCATCGGGTGACCCACTGCCCAGTCTCTGCTGGAGGGTAGACCCTAAGTGCGTCGGGTGACCCACTGCCCAGTCTCTACTGGAGGGTAGACCCTAAAAGCCGATGAGTAACCCACCGCCCAGCCCCACTGGAGGGTAAAACTCAGAACCGCTCTGGCCACATCCACTGGAGGGTACAACACTAGCCAACCAAACGCGGAGTGGGTATCGTGAAACCACCCAACTCTAGAACAACTCATCCAAAAGAAGTTCTGCGCCTGTCCCATCACGGGGTGCCACTAGCACCGCTACTGGTCGATCCATCGAGAATGAAACCAGGGGGAGACCACTCAACCCTACTGGTCAAACAAACGAGCACAGAGAGACCCTCTACGTCATGAGAGGTCAAAGTACGCAAAGCAGAACACGACACGCACATGGGGCCCACACGACGTGTGGCCCCAAGTTGACCCCAACCAAGCGCACGAACGTCTCAAGTAAAAACCACACGTACCTCCAAGATTTCTCGTATACTCCCAGAGTATACCACGTCTCCCGCCCAAGGGCTATCATGCACACGACACCCAACATCAACGCGAAGGTGGGACGTAAAATCTCCACCTCAAAGTCCCAGGCACGACCAACCACAACTCATGAACCATTTACATCACTCTCCCAAGAGTGCGCGATCACACGCCAAGGGTCCACTACAAACATGGTAGGGCGAACCACCAACGGGGCACCTTTCATGCTTCCACATTTGACAAGATCGTGCAAGAGGCTCCGCACAGCTAAACGGATCGCACCTTTGTAATCCTTGTGAAAAAACACGCGAGTTAGACTACTCACTCACCCAAAACAGTCAACCGGTGAAAAAGGTATTATTCACCATGACCAAACCCGTGTGGGGCCCACCCCAAGATCCCAAAACTAAACCAACGGATCACGCCACTTCGATCCCCTCGAAAAAACACACGGGATTGAGTACTCAATCGCCCAAAATGGACACCCGGTGAAAATGGTACTATTCACCGTAGCCAGGTCGGGTGGGTCCCACACCACGTCCCCGAAAAAGGTCGGGCAGACTGCGCCATCGCAATGCTCTCAAAAAAGCACGTCAAATTGACTGCTTACTTGCGTGGAACGGGTATCCGGAGAAAAAGATGCATTCCGGCACACCGCACACGAGCGGTGCTTCGTGGGACCCGGAACCCGGTCCCGAAACTCCATGAACGGATCACACCGTTGCGATCCTCTCGAAAAAGTACACAAGATGGACTAATCACTTGTCCAAAACGGTTTCCCAGTGAAAAAAAAACAAAAATCACCATCAACTCTCGAAACGGCCCTCACGGGGCCCGCACCATCGTGCGGAATTACAACGGGCAGACTGTGCCAACGTGATGCCCTCGGGAAAACACCCAACATCGACTGGTTGCACGCCCCGAACGGACGTCTGAGGAAAAAGTCGCTAAAAGCTGCACGCAGCTCAAAAGACGGGTCGTGGGGCCCGTGCCTCAACTCCTGCTTCAACGCCAAGAACCACCCTGGAAAACTTTGCCCCGACGCCAGGGTCCCAACGCAACTGACGACACTCAAAGCGGACGTCGGATACGTCCGCGCCGCTCAAAACAAGATTTCCGGAAAGACGACATTACACTTAAAGACGCGTCACGTCTCCAAGACCCATCGTTTCGGGAATTAAAAATTCCCAAAACCATCTCAAAAACATCGCCTCGACGCCAGGAAGGCTCTGTCGTAGACGACATGCAAATCGGACACCCGTAGTGGAAAATACGGGTGTCCGAACACAAAGGGGATAATCCCCTTGGGCAGGACCGGCCTGGACCGGCCGGTCCGCCCGTTCTGGCCGGCCCGCGGCTCAGCCGCGCGGGCCGACTGAGGACCCGCGGTCCTACCTGAGCAGACCGGCCACGAAGGGCCGGTCTTGGTCACCCGTGGAGACCCGCACACGGCGGGTCTCTATCCCAGCATGGGGGTCACACACCACGACCCTGCGGTGGCCGCGCCCCGGCGCTCCCACGGTGAGCTCTGCCTCGCCTCGCCGACAGACGCCGCGCCCCGCTGAATCCGCGTGCCCGCCGCCAACCGCCACCGCCGAAGAGCTCCGCAGCGCTGAGGAGCGCCGCCGCCAGCTGCCGCCGAAGCCCCTGCCACCGCGCACAGAGCTGCCGGAAACCGCCGGAAGACCTCCATACCCCCAAAATTCCAGCAATCTTCGCTGGACCGTTGCGGCCTCCTCACAACTCGGATTTTGATTCCGAAAGAAGTGATTGAAAGAATAAAATGTGTACTACGTGACCAAGGAATTTTATCGAAGAGAAATCAACAAATAGACGCTAAAATTGGTGTTCAAAGGGAGGTTCAGGAATTAAAACGCAAATACATAACCCTACCTCGTGGGCGTTGCCCGAAGCTTCGCCGCGAGGGATCTGACGCCGCGCCGCTGCCTTGATGGAGAGGAGGAGGTGAGGAGGAGCTTCCTCCGTTGTTGGGAGCTACTGGCGCCAGGGAGAAAAGGGAGAGGAGAGGGGGTGGGTTAAGTGTTTAAATAGAAAACACTTAACCACCCGCCCGACGGCCCGAACCCAAACTCCTGACGGGGTCGGGATTAAGCCCCCCCTAGGCTAAACACTACCTCCCGAGCACATTGGCGGTCTCGGAATTTTAATCCGAGACCCCGTTCAAAAGTTATAAAGCTGAACGCCCAAAGCCACCAAATTACAAAAACGCCCCTGGGGCCATTTTTCACATACGACCCGCGCCCGCAAAACTTATACCCCTCCTAGGGTAAACCGCATGCTCCAAACTAAACGGTGCCCTCAGTTTTACAATCCGAGCCACTTTTTAAGAGATACTTGCATTTAACCATTAAACGAATAAATTAATTAATTAATTTATCTGTTTAACGTTCCGAAAGCGAGCGAGGGGTCCAAACATCCCGCACCGACAAGTTTTATGTCGTTCCTAGGGTAAACACCCCATTCCGGACCCATCCGTACACTCGGATATTTTATCGGAAGCTCCGTTTAGGAGTTATCCCATTTATTTAGCATTTCCAGTGTGAATGCACTGAAAATTTAATTCCGGCCACTCCGGGGCTCGGAATCGCACGCCGTCTAAAGGCGCTGCTTTGGAATATCATCAAGAATATTCCAAAGTCTTTCGTAGAAAAAACCAGGTTCTTAAATCATTCCATATTTCATGATTTTCGTCCCCGAAAAGAAAAACTAGGGAGCAACATAGGTTACTAAGCCCACACCTGGCTTTCCCATACCCAGAAGAACCCACGCACAGCTCTGTGCCTCCGTACACAGACCAAAGGATTGATCTGTTCACGCGTGGTCGGCCCTTGCCGATGTCGTTCACCCACTACAGACTTTGGGGTCAGGGCAAGGTGGTAGGGTACCTCGTCCTCCCTTTGCACGGTCTCAAATGGCCCGAAGGCCCTCGGGGGTAGCTCACCTCCCCAGTCCAACCTCTACGTCGCACGCCGTGACAGGAATCACCGCTTGGGCATGGGCAAGGCCCGGTGATTCCCTCCTTCAGAATATCCATATGGTGAAGCACCCATGGATATCTGGTCACGCAAGATTTCACAGCCGATGTCTCTCAACCAAGACTCTCTTACACACTCGGAAGTGAAGGAGTCAACACCGTTGACGAAAGGAAAAGGTCTCGCACCTTTTTCCTTACCAACACAGGGTTACACCCGACGCCCTTCGTCACCCTGGTAACACCTCAAACAAGGAGCAGGGAGAAAATCCTTTCACACCCAGAGCCTAACAATTCTACCGCAAAGAGTAGAAGAGTCACAAGGGGTACCTCTCACCATCCCATTCTCTGCAGAATCGTAGACATCCAAAGCTCACGGCTGTCTGCGGTCCCAACTGTCTGCTCCCGGAGCCTAACATGGACCACCTAGTGGTGATGGGGAGATCTCATAACGTCGTCCCCCACCTCCAGCTCCTCCCGCTCCTCTGCTAGCACCACCTCTCTGACCACTACTACGATCACGGCGCTGCCTCTGCTGTGGTGGGGCGCCTGCTGCCTGCCCGAAGCTCTCAGCAACTCGGGTCAGGTAGTCTCATGCCAAGTGACCTCACCCATCACAAGAATAGCACCAGCGCTCTCTGGGTTGCCCTGGTGCCCTCCGGCGGCACTGTGGTGTACGACCACGACCCAGGATCCACTCACGGAAGGGCATCCTCGGATGAGGCCCTGCACATTTTCTCCACAGTGGTATACGACCACGTCTCCGAAACCGGTAGTGGGAAGGCCACCTACATCGAGGCCCTATTCTCCGGTGCCTGTTAGCTACGGCAGACGTCCCAGCTCCATCGCGCCCACCGCCACTACCAAATGCAAAACATGACAGGAAGCCCTCTGTCACCAGTGCCTGCTCTAGCACCCCGACATATGTGGAAATTCCCAAGGGTACTATGAAATCACGAATCTCTCGGTGGAGACCCTGCTCAAACTTCCGCGCTTGGAGGTTGTTGTCATGGACCAAGTCCGGGTAAAAGCATGCACGGTCTACAAAACTAGCCGCGTACTTGGAAACCGTCATCCCTCCCTGCTGAAACTGCAGGAGCTCCTAAATCCGAACAGACCGCAAGCAGGGGGGAAAAAATACTCACGAAACATCAACTGGAAGTCGTCCCATGAAAGCGACGACTCGTCAAGAAGCTGAGTCACCGGACTCCCCCAATGCCAAGTTGATCCACCAAAAAGGCTGGCTGCCAAAGCCACTCTCTGATCTGCCAGCATCTGCACAAGCCGGAAAAGGTGAACCACTGCCTCGAGCCAAACCTCTGCTGCCTGAGGGTCTGCCTCACCACTGAACCTCAGCGGTCTCTGCCGCTAGAACTCATGGAGCACGCTCAACCAACGCTCAAGCTCAGCCAACTCTGCTGAAACTGCCTGCTACTCAACAGGTGGGGGTGTTGCTACCGGCCCTCCTGGAGAAAAGGGGCTCGCATGATGGGTCCTGGACTGTGGCCTCGTACCTCACAGGGTCGTCGTCATGAACCAAAGCTGGTATCCTGGCAGGCTTTCTTCGCGAAGACATCCTGAATATTATCAAGGAGTGCCGCGGTCCGATGAGCATATGTGTATATACCAAAAACAACAACGATGGGGAGCTGACTCAAGAAGGACAGTTAAGACTCAATCCTATGTGATGCACAAACAAATTTTCCCTGCAACCAGTGTCTCAGCATGCCGAGTAGACAAGCGGGTTATCAAGGTCCTGGTGAATGGATACGTCGGCCGCCGCACCATTACTGGACTCCCTGGCCCGAGAGCTGCTCTCGAGACATGTTAACACTGTTGCCCTATATCCCAACCAATTCCTCTTTTAGGGACGTCCACACAACATCCCAAGGAACAAACCACCTCTGATACCACTTTGTCATGACCTGACCCTACCCGGTTTCGAGCCGCAACTACCCCAAGCCTGCCTCCATTGGCCAGGGGCTGGAGACCAGCGCCGAAGGCACAACAACTCGGGGAGGCCTTTGCCTATGTACCTGTACACACCCACACGCAGCACACTCAATGCAGAAGTGCAGAGTAAAAAGAAAAGACAAGCAAAGAAAAGGAAAAGGGCAACTGCTATATATATAGACCAAAATAGTGCATCGACCTCTAAATAGTACAAGGTACAAGCTGAAAAGAAAGGGAAAAAACACGCGCCCAACTAAAAAGTACCACAACCTGGCAATAGGTAAACAAAAAGAAACAACTGACGGGTCTCCCACCTAGAACCTGGCCACGACCACCGCACGCGGTCCAAGATCCCAAGCTCCTACCCTCCACTGAAGCCACGCTCCACCTGTCCGTCGTCTGCAAAGGCCCACCATGTGCGGGCAAATCCCAAGAAGGGGTGAGTATAAAAATACTTAGTAGGATACCCCGATGGCTTGAGAGAGCAACAAAAGAGGTACCAAAGGGTGAGCAGTAGAGCGAATAGGGAGTAGAACAGAAGTACAACAAAGTGCAGTAAAGAGTCCAGCTCAACCCAACAAGAGAAAGGAAGTAGACTTGTCCAGGCACAAGGAGCTAGAAACGGTGAGAAGATGAACTTCCTGTTGAGTCTTCGTTACCTATAGCAGGAGAGTAGACTCATCCAACCACAAGAAGCTAGACATGGAAAGAACGTGGAATACCCCGTGCGTCTTCACCTATCCTAGAGGGAGAGTAACCAGGCCCAAGAAGTGGGTACTCGAACAAGGTATATACATATATGTATGCTAGACAAGAAGCCCGAACAAGCTTGTAAGGGGATCTCCATCCCGTAGCTCAGCCCAAGAAAATGAGTCACCAACAGTCCCAGAAGAAACTCTATCGATGCCCAGCATCCCGCACGTCTACCCCGAACCACAAGCCAAGGGATCAAACACCACACCTCGACACTATCCGCTTTGGGTGGCACTGACTCGCCCACACAGTTTTAGATCGCGTCACAAGAACGCGTCTCGGTGGGGAAAGTGCCCCTCACACTTGAGAGTTCTGGGGGAACGTTAAACAACAACTCGTCACTGCCTTGCAGTCGAGAGGTCTCCTCAAAGTCAAGTCGATCCATCACCGACCCGTACAACCAAGGGTCCCGCTCCGGTGATCACAGAGGAAAGCCACAAACTGGACTAGTAGATAGGTCTGAGTCTAGAATGTCAATGGGTGTCCCACTGCCCAGCCCTGCTGGAGGGTAATTTATAACCAGATATCGGGTGACCCACTGCCCAGCCCCGCTGGAGGGTAAACCATAACCAGATATCGGGTGACCCACTGCCAAGCCCTGCTGGAGGGTAAACCCTAATACATCATCAGGCGACCCACTGCCCAGCCTTGCTGGAGGGTAATCCAAATTACATCATCAGGCGACCCAATGCCCAGCCCCGCTGGAGGGTAGACATGGAATAAGTCGACAGGCGACCCACTGCCTAGCCTTGCTGGAGGGTAGACCTGGAACTAGACGATAGGAGACCCACTGCCCAGCCATGCTGAAGGGTAGGACCTAAGAGGTCTTCGGGTGACCCACTGCCCAGTCTCTACTGGAGGGTAGACCCTAAGTGTGTCAGGTGATCCACTGCCCAGTCTCTGCTGGAGGGTAGACCCTAAAAGCCGATTAGTAACCCACTTCCCAGCCCCGCTAGAGGGTAAAACTCAGAACCGCTCTGGCCACATCCACTGGAGGGTAAAACACTGTCCAACAAAACACGGAGTGGGTATCATGAAACCACCCAACTCTAGAACAACTCATCCAAAATAAGTTCTGCACCTGTCCCATCACGGGGTGCCACTAGCACTGCTACTGGTCGATCCATCGAGAACGAAACTAGGGGGAGACCACTCAACCCTGCTGGTCAAACAAACGAGCACAGAAGGACCCTCTACATCGTGAGAGGTCAAAGTACGGAAAGCAGAACACAAAACGCACATGGGTTCCACATGATGTGTGGCCTCAAGTCGACCCCAACCAATCGCAAGAACGTCTCAGGTACAAACCACACGTACCTCCAAGCTTTCTCGTATACTCCTAGAGTATACCACGTCTCCAGCCCAAGGGATATCGTGCACAAAACACCCAACATCAACGCGAAGGCATGACATAACATCTCCACCTCAAAGGCCCAGGCACGGCCAACCACAACTCGTGAACCATTTACATCACTCTCCCAAGAGTGCGCGATCACACGCCAAGGGTCCGCTATAAACATGGTAGGGCGAACTACCATTGGGGCACCTTTCATGCTTCCACATTTAACAAGATCGCGCAAGAGGCTCCGCACAGCCAAACAGATCACACCGTTGTAATCATTGTGGAAAAACACGCGAGTTAGACTACTCACTCGCCCGAAACAGTCAACCGGTGAAAAAGGTACTATTCACCGTGACCAAACCCATGTGGGGACCACCCCAAGATCCCTAAACTGAACCAACATATCACACCACTGCGATCCCCTCAGAAAAAAACACGGGATTGAGTACTCAATCGCCCAAAATGGACACCCAGTGAAAAAGGTACTATTCAACATAGCCAGGACAGGTGGGTCCCACACCACGTCCCCGAAAAAGGTCGGGCGGACTGCGCCATTGCAATGCTCTCAAAAAAGCACGTCAAATTGACTGCTTACTTGCGTGGAACGGGTATCCGGAGAAAAAGATGCATTTCGGTGCACCGCACACGAGCGGTGCTTCGTGGGACCCGCAACCCGGTCCCGAAACTCCAAGAACGGATTGCATCGTTGCGATCCTCTCTAAAAAGCACACAAGATGGACTAATCACTTGTCCAAAACGGTTGCCCGGTGAAAAAAACTAGAAATCACCGTCAACTCCTGAAACGGCCCTCGCGGGGCCCGCACCATCATGCAGAATTACAACGGGTAGACTGTGCCAATGCGATGCCCTCGGAAAAACACCCAACATCGACTACTCGCACGCCCCGAACGGACGTCCGAGGAAAAAGTCGCTAAAATCTGCACGTAGCTCAAAAAACGGGCCATGGGGCCCGCACCTCAACTCCGGCTTCAACGCCCGGAACCACCCTGGAAAACTTCGCCCCGACGCCAGGGTCCCAACGCAACTGACGTCACTCAAAGCGGACGTTGGAAACGTCCGCGCCGCTCAAAACAAGATTCCCAAAAAAACGACATTACTCTTAAAGACGCGTCGCGCCTCCGAGACCCATCGTTTCGGGAATGAAAAATTCCCAAAAACCATCTCAAAAACTTTGCATCGATGCCAGGAAGGCTCTGCCGCAGACGGCATGCAAATCAGACACCTGTAGTAGAAAATACGGGTGTCCGAACACAAAGGGGATAATCCCCTTGGGCTGGACCGGCCTGGACCGGCCGGTCCGCCCATTCTGGCCAGCCCACGGCTCAGCCGCGTGGGCTGGCTGAGGACCCGCGGTCCTCCCTAAGAAGACCGGCCATGAAGGTCCGGTCTTGGTCGCCCTCGGAGACCCGCACATGGCGGGTCTCTGTCCCCGCATGGGGGTCGCACACCGCGACCCTGCGGTCGCCGCGCCCCGGCACTCCCCTGGCGAGCTCTGCCTCGCCTCACCGACAGACGCCGCGCCCCGCTGAAGCTGCGCGCCCACTGTCAGCCGCCACCACCGAAGAGCGCCGCCACGCTGAGGAGCGCTGCCGCCGAAGCCCCTGCCGCTGCGACTGGAGCTGCCGGAAATCGCCGGAAGACCTCCATACCCCCAAAATTCCCGTAATCTTCGCCGGACCGTTGCGGCCTCCTCACAACTTGGATTTTGATTCCGAAAGAAGCGATTGAAAGAATAAAATGTTTACTACCCGAACAAGAAATTTTCTCGAAGAGAAATCAACAAATAGGCGCTAAAATTGGGGTTCAAAGGGAGGTTCGGGAATTAAAACGCAAATACATAACCCTACCTCGTGGGCGTTGCCCGAAGCTTCGCCGTGAGGGATCTGCCGCCGCACCGCTGCCTTTTCAGATAGGAGGAGGTGAGGAGGAGCTTCCTCCGTCATTGGGAGATGCTGGCGCCAGGGAGAAAAGGTAGAGGAGAGGGGGTGGGTTAAGTGTTTAAATAGAAAACACTTAACCACCCGCCCGACGGCCCGAACCCAAACTCCTGGCGGGGTCAGGATTAAGCCCCCCCTAGGCTAAAAACTACCTCCCGAGTACAACGGCGGTCTCGGAAGTTTAATATGAGACCCCGTTCAAAAGTTATAATGCTGAACGCCCAAAGCCTCCAAATTACGAAAATGCCCCTAGGGCCATTTTTCACAGACGGCCCGCGCCCGCAAAACTTATACCCCTCCTAGGGTAAACGACATGCTCCGAACTCAACTGTACCCTTGGTTTTCCAATCTGAGCCACCATTTAAGATATACTTGAATTTAACCATTAAACGAATAAATTAATTAATTAATTTATCTGTTTAACGTTCTAAAAGCAAGCGAGGGGTCCAAACATCCCACGCCGACAAGTTTTATGTCGTTCCTAGGGTAAAAACCCCATTCCGGACCCATTCGTACACTCAGATATTTGATCTGAATCTCCATTTAGGAGTTATCCCATTTATTTAGCATTTCCAGTGTGAATGCACTGAAAATTTAATTCCGGCCACTCCGGGGCTCAGAATTGCACGCCGTCTGAAGGCGCTGCTCTGGAATATCATCAAGAATATTCCAAAGTCTTTCGTAGCAAAAACTGGGTTCTTAAAATACATCAGAAGTAAATATTAGAAGACTGATAATTCAAATAACCTAGTGTCATATCATATAAAAAATGATGCATATCACATGTTTCTAAGAAAATAGATAAAAAAGTCCAAGGCTATCATATATAGTGAAATATCCAAAAAGTACAAAAGAAAAAATGTATCCCAGAAACATCACAAAACATGGATTAGTCCCATGCTCTCCTACTCCTAGACTGCATATCAAGAACCTGATGGAGGGAACTTTACCTTGTCTAATCTTCCAACTATATAATCATTTTGGGCCCAAAGCATGACCAAAATAGGGTGTGAGACTAAATCCCAATAGGAAACCACCCAAGGTTTGTGCCAGTCTGTCAGTGAGTATATATAACAGGAAATGTATAATAGTGAAACTAGTAAGCTAGGAATTATTCCAATGTAAACAGTCCTACATGCACTAGTTTTCATTTAGAGTCATCAGACAACTCAATTACATTTATTGTTATAAGGCTCAAGATTCGGCCTAAGCCTGAAAATACCCCATATAGTAGTAAGCACAAACGATACCTCATAAGGATATCAAAACAAGTATAAGAGAAGATTCAATAGAAGCATGTGCTTTGGCATAGCAAATGAATCATAAGTAACTTCAATATTCAAATAAAATATAACCTGAGGCCATACTTTACATTAATAAGTTTGAATTCAAGTATCACTCTAGGTTCTAATCTACCAACACGCTACATGACCATCCCAAATAGCCTCTCAAGGACACTATATCACTCTAGGTTTGGTATAAATCCACTTCAATTGGGCCTATCCTTAGAGGTCCTATAGGGAGCCCCAAGTATCACTCATGACATATACATGCCTCTAGAGCACATCCATGATATCCTATAAGATCCATGATTCACTTGAAATTTAGTAAATAGCCTCTATGAGGCCATCCATGGCGTCCATGGTTCACTCATGACCTAACATTAATTAAGAAATCCATTGATCCGAGCCAAGGAATTCTAGAGAATCCAAGGTTCACTCAAGGGACCATGGTAAAATAGACATATAATCCCATCCATGGAATTATAATATAATCCAAAATTCACCTAATTCTATTTACCATTAAAACATAATAGGTTCAAGTTAACTAGTCAATAACATGCTGGGGTCAAAACCATAAGCATTTCACAACTCACCACTAAGGGTGTCACAAGCTAGGACTAAACTCAAAGGCTTGGCCTATCATTACTCACATGGTAATATTTCATATAAAAATCCTATCAAGAAATCTAAACCATTACCAGGCATAAACATATCCTATCTCACATGGGAAGGTTCATAGTTGGAACTAAATAGTCCAAACACACTTCACCAAGCATAGACATAACATGGTTCAAGGGTTAATTCACATATCCCATACCCTTATCTAAAAGGAAAACATCTAAAAACATGGAAGAATCCATTTGAATAAAAATTAATTTTCAAAAACTGATAAATGGGATTCAAGGTATACCACATGTCCTAGGCCAATTTGCAATAAATGGGTCAAAACAGAAACTTCCCCATGGGGTGGACCTTATTCTAGGTAATGAACCTATAAAATGATTTGAAACCCCTGATTAAATACCTATAAAATGATAGGAAACAACGTGAATAATTTATAAATCAAGGTGAAAACCCAAAAATGGGTTTGTGACACTCCGTTATTTATAAACAGCTTGACAATTAGCGAAATGCATGAGACCACCTACCTTAAGATCATGTTTGATAGCTCATACAATATTAGGCTCTAATTCACCCTGGTTTGGGAGAAATATAAATAACATAAAAACAATGGGATATTAGGTCATATGAGCCTAAATAAAAATAGAAAAATAAATAATCAAAAGAAATGAATATGGATAAAAAGGAATTGAGGCATTACCATTGCAAATCTTTGGAGACAAATGACGCTCGATTCAGACAACGAACAAAGAGCTGGGAGAAAATCCTAAGTTAGACACTTAGAAGGGGAGATCCCATGCATGGGATTCTATCTAAATGAATGAAGAAACCCAAAAGGGTTAAAAGGATATTATTTTAATTAAAATATTTTAAAAAAACAAATCTAGTAGGGTCGCATGGTTTTTGTGCAAGGTTTCCCAAACCGTGCGAAAACCATGTAAGGCTCGCTATATGTCTGAGGAATAACGCACGATTACACCGCACAGTTTGAAAAACTATTTGAAAAATATGAGAACTCAACTTCAATGGTCTTCTAAAATTGCAAACCTATTTTCAAGGCCATGAAACCTGACCCTCACAATTTGCACAAACCGTGTAGACTCCTCTTTTCACTAAAAACTTGGGTTATGGGCTCCGGACTAGCCCCAGACACCCCCAAAGACCTCCGTGACCCCAACATGCATTCACTTAAGGACATTTTAAAGAAATTAAATGAATAATAGATGGAAAAATCACAATTCATATCTCAAAGTAGAACTGGGTTCTTACAAACATCCCCTATAAAGCAATTCGTCTCCGAATTTCCCTTCCAAGGGTGGTGTAAAAGTATCTGAGAGCAACTCCAACCATTATGATCGAACATAGGCCTCCCTATATTAGGAATATCCTACAATTGGCCATGCCTCCATAGCACATGTACTAAAGGAATAGACTAATCCCAAATAACCTTCGTGCTACGATCCCTAATTTGTATAGGATGCTCATAGAAGGATGCATTTTCCTGTAACTCAACCTCCTCCACATGAAAAGTGTGAGATGAAACTGAATTGTAATACTGAAACTAATAAATATTAAATATTTCATGCATATACCGGTACCTCTAAGGTAATTAAAATCAATAGGAAACCAACCTGAATCTATCCAGAATCTCAAATGTCTTGGTGTATCTCAGTGAAAGGTTACCCTGTCTCTTAATCCTCTTATGTCCTAGCCTCTGTGAAACATGTGGAAAAAATCAATACCAAACCTTGAACTCTAGAGGTCATCTAAGGTTATTGGTGTAAGATTTTTTATGAGAATGCAAAGTAGACATCCGCATCCAAATCAACTGCAGCTGCTCAATGGTCTCCTAAACAAGATGAGGTCCCAACATAGGTGCGTCTCCTGCCTCCGGCCAACACAAGGGTGATCATAATGGCCTACCATATTAAGATTAATATAAATCCATCTGAATATTATACTGAAAGCTATTATTATAGGTGAACTCTACCAGGGGTACATGCTTCTCCCAAGAACCCCCAAAGTCTAGGACGCATGCCTGAATCATGTCCTTAAGCACCTGAATCGTGTACTCTGATTGACTATATGTCTGGGGATGGTAACCGGTGATCATAAGCACATGAGTACCCAAATCCCTATATATCCCTTTCCAGAACTGGCAAGTAAACCAGGTGTCCCTATCTGAAACTATAGAATGTAGGATCTCATGCAACCCTACAACCTCATGGATATACAACCTACCAAGATCAATAACACTGAAGGTTTCCTTGATCGGTAGAAAAGTGGAATCTTCACAAACCTATCAAAAATAAACCAAATGACATCGTTACCTCGAGGTGACCTCAGTAAACCCATCACTAAATCTATCATGACATCATTCTATTTCCACTTAGGAATGGGTAGATTCTGTAAAAGTTTGAATCATCATTGGTGTTTCATCTTTACCTACTGACAGGTGGAGAACCTCATTATAAAAACAAATACATCCCTTTTCATACATGGTCACCAATACTAACATTATAAATCCCAATATATCTTAGTGAAACCAAGATTCACTACACATACAGAGGCATGAAAAACCCACATCATATCATCATGAATGTCTGTTGAAACCCATAATTGACCATGTAAATGCAGTACTTCATTCTCTCCTATAGTCCAATTGAGAAAAGGGTCCTCACATGACATACTCTCCTATAGAACAAGGCCTTAATAATCTAAAAGCTGCCACATTTTAACTTTCTCCAGTAGGGTTGAGGTAATAACTAAGGATGAAAGAAACTTCTTTCCCTAACTATTTTGCACCTATAAATGCATCTCAGATAACAACTCCATAATTTTCCAATCGCTACTGGATTGTTGTACTTCTTGCAACTAATTTCTCATGCTCAATGCATTGGCCACTACATTGCCTTTACAAGGCATGTAGGCAAGCTTGAAGTCAAAATACTGAAGGTATTCCACCCACCTTCCCTGTCTCAAATTAAAATCACATTGAGTAAAAATATACTTGAGGATTTTGTAGTCTATTTACACCAAAAAAATCTCTCCCACCAAGTAATGTCTCCAATAAAAAAATATAGTAACAAATACAGCTAACTCAAGATCGTGCATATGGTAATTTATCTCATGTGACATCAACTGATGAGACCTGTATGCGACGAATCACCCCCTACGTAAGCAATGGTCCTAGACTGATACCTGATGTGTCAGAGTACACAATTTAACTCCTTCTTAGCTCTGGGAAAATTAGTATGGGCACTGATGTAAATCTCCATTTCATATCATAAAATGCTATCTCGTAGGAATCCATCCAAACATACTTCACACCCTTTTTATTCATAACTATTTATAGTGTTGCTAAAAATGAGAAGTCCTGTATGAAATTCATATAGTAACCAACCTTCCCTAAGAAACTCCGCACCTAAAATACATCCTTGTGATACTCCAAGGAAACTACTTCTATTAAATTCTCTAGGTCCACTGATACTCCTATCTCTGAGATGATGTGTCCTAGGAAGTTAATCTGATCCATCCAAAAGTGGCACTTTGTGATCTTAGCATATAACTGATACTCTCCCAGTGTACTCAGAATGATCTCAAGATATGGATCATGGTCATGTCGATTATGAGAATACACCAATATATCATCCATCAAAATCATAATAAATGAGTAAACATAAGTATAGAACACCCGATTCATCAATGCCATGAAAACCATTATCATTTTCATGAGACTGAACAACATAAAAAGATACTTATACATACTGTAATTACTCTGAAGGGTTGTGCGAGGTATGTTTGATGATCTAACATTCACCTGAAGATAACCAAATCATAGGTTGATCTTTGAGAAGACATGAGCTCCTCAAAGCTGGCCGAAGAGGTCATATATCCTTGGTAGAGGATACCGGTTCTTAACCATTAGCTGGTTTAGTTTATGATAATCCACACATATCCTGAGGGTACCATTTTCCTTTTTTTTCAAAAAGGACCGATGAACACCACCGAGAAGTATCGAGTCAGATGAAACCCTTTGCCTCTAAAGCCTCTTGCTGCCTCTTGAGCTCTTACAACTCTGCAGTAGCCATCCTGTAAGGAGGAATGGATACTAGTGAAACTCCTAACACTAGCTCGATAAAAAATTCTACCCCTCTCATTAGAGGTAAACCTAAAATTTAATCCGAGAAGACTCCGCTGAAACAATCAACCAATGGAGGGAAATCCATCAGTCGTGTTCCCTTGTCATCTAGATACAAACTCATAATTTGGATTGTCATTCTGCCCAACCGATGATGCTTGGGTCCCTCTTGGCTTGGCTGAACATCCTATTAACATTTATATAGAAACCATCCACCCTTTGATGATGTGAAACTCACCCTACAGTGATAGTAATTGACAAAGTCTTTAAAGGATACTAGCTAGTGTATTCCGAGAATGAAATAAAAAACTATCATCACTAGGAAATAGAGATCCCAAGAGAAGTGACACCCACCAACCTCAAGGGGAAACTCTTTTCACTGATGAAAACCTACCTTTTTATACCCTAATAGAGTGTCTAATGCCATGAAGTCATCATAAGAAAAAACATAGAGCCTAAGGTTATCCATGATAGGAACAAACATAAAACAATCTAAAGACCCTGTATCAAAATGTGCAGAAGCTAAAATAGAGGCTACTAGAATAGTACCTTAGACCATAGAAGGTCTAGGATCCCACTCTTACTAGGTCTGTTGCACTTGAAAATTATATCCTATACCACAACCCTGAGACGCTGCCTGTCTACCCTAAACTAATCCAACCTGATGTCTTTGTAAACCTGAGGTCTGGCTACTATAGCCACGACCACCACATCTGTCAGAACAACCCATGCATTATAGTTCCCTAACTAGTGAGAAGCTTCGTACCTTTATCCTGAATATAAAGATGGTGAAAACCCTCTCTCACTAGACACTAGTTGAAAAGTCCTATAAAGGTGCTGAAGATGGCCCATATTTCAACAAGATCGGCACTCGACTAGGTGATGTGAACCCTACAGCCTTTTATGCCCCATATTACTGCATTGGTAACATCTCACATGGATATTGGAAGACACATTATGTCTTTTCAAATCATCGCAAGGAAACTCTAGATGATGATTTCTATTTTCAGTTGAGATAGTACTAGATCTAGGTGCCAAACTTCCCTGGCTCACACCTCCAGATTACCTCAGGTTACACTCAGTGATCAGCGATTAATTCACTATAGTGGAAATGGTTTTCAACCTGAATATGTTTACCTTTGATAGAATGTCATAAATGAGTCCATCCTCGAACTGCCTAGCCTTTGATAAATCATCACCCGTTAGAATAATTGTGAAACATTGGATCTCAGTAAAATGGGTCAAGTAGTCCATCACTGACAAAGCGCCCTACTCTAGATTCATAAAGTCCCAAGATTTATCATCCCTCAACATCTTGGGATATTAATATTCATAGAAGATAGTTTGAAAGTCTTCCCATGCCATATTCTGATTAATCCCCGCCTGATTAATCACATCCCACCATCTCTTGGTGGAATAACACAACATATACGTCGCGAGATTTACCCTCCTCTTAGGAGGAATATCTAAATTCTTGAATATGAAAAACATGAACTCTAGCCATGAATTTGTATCCTTTGATCCACAACCCCCCCCCCCCCCCCCAAAAAAAATTGTAGGATGCTACTTTTGGAACACCCATGTCAGCTCAACTATAAATGTGGAAGGTTGTAGTGCTTCTTGTTAGGTTTACATGAACCTCATAAAGCCTTCAAGGAACTGTGCATCTACACCTATGTCCAGTAAAATAGATGGTGCCTCAACTAGAATGACTAGAGGATCTAATGGTATCCCATGTCCTAAAACCTCTGGGGTATAATCGTCACCACCCTCCTAGCATACAGCAGGAGGTAATCATGGTTTCATGACTCTACAAGTTCAAACATGAACCTTATTTCTAGATCCAACATGGTTGTAGCTCAAAAGTGTTTAAAAAACAGGACAGATAAAAAACCTTCCTCTAAACACACACCCCTATTCCTGCCCCATGTGTCGGTTCTAAGAATAAATCAATGAGAACCACTAATGAAATCCCACTACTAAGGTCATTCTTGTCAAGTTCTCAATCAAAAGAATATTTAGTTCACTTTATTTTCACATTTATTCAATTTTTTAAGATGAGTCCACATTAAAAACTAGAATTGGTACTTATTTCAAGCTTATCACCTTCCTTTTATCAATGGGTAACCAATTTTATTTCAAATTCTGAACCATGAGGGCCATATTTCCCATGAATCGAATCTTGTCATCCAAGTATAGAACATAGTAGCACAATTCAATATCAGGCCAAAATAAGAGCCACCAAATTTTGATCTAAGAGGGCCCATACACCTCAAGGACCAATGTTTGGCATCCATATAATTCAAACCATAGAACATACCAATACACCTATCAGAACAGTCAGAATATCTATCATAGTACCTATCACTACAACATGAAATCATTAATTCTCTTAAATGTCATGATAAGAATGCATGACATGTGATTTATAAAAAGTTACTATATGATGCATGATATAGAATACCCTCATGCCATCAGGTTGCAACACAATATAACCCACAATTTTATCAATAATAACAGCACAATACAAGTGTATCACCCAATGGTGAAATCGAATCAACTGTAATAGATCAAAATCCAAATTCACCATACAATTCAAGGTAATTAAATTTTCCATGTACATGGGGTATCTACTCACAGGAAAAACTTATTACCAAATCCCAATTCCTCCCTATCCCTGTTTTTCAGTGCTAAAAATTAAAGACAACCTAAAAAATCTCCTCTGATACCACTTTGTAACATCCCAGGTTCGGATGCTACATAATAGTGCCCCAAGACTGATTGGCCACATGGCCTCAAGAACATCTCCCTAAATTCCAAAGGCTTTCGTCAAGCAACAAGGGCCAAGGTGATGATAGTGGGGAGACTATTCCCTCATTGACAGAGTATAACACAAAGAAAATAACATATATATAGCAGAATAAAATTTTCCATACATCAAAAGTAAACAAATGAAGACTAATAATACAAATAAGAAGGTGTCATATCATATACAAAATGATTCATGTCACATGTTTCTAAGAAAACATCCAAACAAGTCACAAGGATATCATATACAATGTAAGATCCAAAAGGTACAAAATAATAGAAGTATCCTAGCAGCATCACAATCCTTGAGTTGGTCCCATGCTCTCATGATTTTAGGCTGTATATCAAGAACCTGATGGAGGGTGCTTTCCCTTGTCTAATCCTAAAACCATGTAATCTATTTGGGACCAAAGAATGACCCAAACAAGGTGTGAGACTAAATCCTAGTATGCAACCACCCATGGTCTAGGCCAATCTTTCAGTGAGTATATATAACAAGATGTGTATAATAGTGAAATTAGTAAGCTAGGAAACACTCAAAAGTAAACAATCCTACATGCATTAGTTTTCATTTACATTCACTAAAAAACTCAATTACATTGATTGTTATAATGATCAAGATACAACTTAATCCCAACGATCCCCCATATAGTAGTAAGCACAACATATCCCATAGAATGCTATCTAAACAAGTATAAGAGAAGACCAAATCCAAGAACATGCTTTGTCTTGGAATAAGCATCATAATTAACTTTAATATTCAAATAAAATATGACAAGATCCCATCATTAACATTCCTAATATGGAATTCAAGTATCACTCCAGGTGCCAATGTACCAACACCCTACAAGCTTGTCCTGGTGAGTCTCTCAAGGACCCGATATCACTCTTGGTGTGGTATAAATCCATGTCAATTGAGTCCGTCCTTGGTGGTCCTATAGGGACCCCCAAGAATTAATCATGAAATATCCATGCCTCTAGATCCCATCCATGACATCCTATAAGATCCATGATTCACTCAGCATTTAGTACGTAGCCTTTATGAGCCCATCCATGGCATCCATGGTTCACTAACGACCTAACAATAATTAATAAACCCATTTAGCCCATCCAAGTCCTTACATAGAATATAAGGTTCACTCAAGGAACCAAGGTAAAATAAACATATAATCACATCCATGAAATTCTAATAGAATCCATGAATCACCTAATTCTATTTACCATTCAACCATAACAAGTTCAAGATAATAAGTCAATAACATACTGAGGTCAAAACCATAGGCATTTTAGAACTCACTACCAAGGGTGTAACAAGCTTGGAACAAACCTTAAGGCTTGGACTATCATTACTCACATTGTATTATTTCATATAAAAATCCTATCAATAAATATAAACCACAACCAGGCTTAAAAATATCCTATATAATGTGGGAAGGTTCATTGTTGGAACTAAACAGTCCAAACATGATTTACCATGCATATGCATAAAATGGTTTAAGGGTAAATTCACCTATCCCATAACCTTACCCAAAGGGAAACCATCTAACAACATGGAATAATCCATTTAAATATCAATTAATTTTAAACAACCCATAAATGGGATTCAAGGCATACTACATGGGTATCCGAGGCCCAATGGCCATAAACGGGTCAAAATGGGAACTTCCCCATGGGGAGGACCTTATTCTATGTATTTATCCTATAACACTCTATGAAACACCTGATTATATACCTAAACAATGATAGGACACAACATGTATAATTTATAAATCAAGGTGACTCCCCAAAAATGGGTGCATGACACTCTGACATATATAAATTGGTTGAAAATTTGGAAAAGGCATGAGACCACCTACCTTAAGCTTAGGCTAGATATGTCATCCAGTATTAGGCTCTGATTCACCAATGTTTGGGAGAAATATGAATAGTATATGAAGAATAGGATATTAGGTCATATGATCCTAAATCCAAATAGCACAATCGATAAGAAGAAGAATCTAATTTGGCTAAAACGGAATTGTAGAATTACCTTTTTGGATATTTGGAGATGAACAATGCTCAATTCAGACAACATATTGAGATACTAGAGAAAATCATAGGTTAGGAAATTCAAATGGGATCTCCCACGCATTGAATTATGTCGAAATGAAGGAGGAAACCCAAAAAAGGTTAAAAAGGATATTATTTTAATTAAAATATTAAAAACAATCCAGCAGGGTCACATGGTTTCTGTACAAGATTTCCCAAACTATGCAGAAACTATGTGAGGATCACTATAAGTCCGGGGAATAATGCACAGTTACCCCATATATCTTGAAAAACCATGTAATAACCATGAAAATTCCACTGTCTAGGTTTGTTAAAACTATAGACCTTTTCGCACGGCCCTGCGACCTAACCCGCATAGTTTGCACAAACCGTGTGACCTCCTCTTTTCACCCAGAACCTGGATTCTGGGATCTGGACTAGCCTCAAACACCTTAGATACCTCCATGACCTCGACCTTTATTCCCTTAATGACATCTTAAAGTAATAAAATGAGGAATAGAAAAAAAATCATAATCCTTACCTCAAAGAAGAATGAGGTTCTTACATTGGTCTTGAGATAACCACCAATATACCATTTGATCTCATAAAATAATAATCTTTACCCAATTAATTGGAGGGTTATAGTAGACCCACCCACCATATAATCATAATCCATTCATATTCATTCTATAGGATTATGAAAACATCTATCATTTCATTATAGTTTAGTACATGGGAAAGAAAACGAGTGTAATCAATATTTAATAATCATAATCACAATCATAATACATCCAAACAAAGAATAAGGATGGTATCATAGTATCATAAACCCAATTAAATATAATTAACTTGAAAGGATAATATAATAGATGAAAAATTCCTTTAAAAGATCACTAGAAAATTTGTTGAGGAAAATACCATTTTCATTTTTATTTCACTTATTTAAAATCTAAAAATTTATAGAATATTATGGAAAAAATTTTATTTGAAGATAAAAATAGAAAAAATATAATGTATGATTAAAATTAAAGAGTATTCATGATGTAGGGAAACACTATTCATGTAGTATATGATAAAATAAAGATTCCCTTCACACCTTTGGTAATAGTACCTCATTTAGAAAATGACAATAATATCCATTTTAATTTTTTATATAGTAAAACATTGCTCAAAATGAATTTAAAAAATCATTTAATAATACTAAAAACATAATTTAAAACATTCTAAAGAAAACATGGTCATGGAAGAGAAAGATACCCTACCGAATAGAAAAACAAAGCTGGTTTTCCTTAAAAAAATTATTTAAAATTTTTGAGTACTTAGTGAAAGGAAAATTAAAGAAGAATTTATAATTTCTATATATAAAAATAGTATAATAAAAAACATAATAGTTTTGGGATATTATATATATATATATATATTTTTAAATTTGTGCATAAAACCCCAGGTAAAAAGTGAGATTTTAACATAATGCCCTTACTACTTTGGTAACTTTTGAATTATAACCCCCATGAAAGAAATAAATAAAAATGAAAAATTATATACCATTATTATAAATAAATTAATGCTGTAAAATATCCATGTGGAAGTATATACATCACATAAATAAAAAAAGTGGTGAATATGGAATATGTCTCACAAAAGAAAGTGAGATGAGAAACCTTTACCTCAAGTTTTAATTTCTTCGTAAGAAATCTAAAATACTATATAGTAAATTTAAATTTATTATAATTTTATATAATAACAATATTCATAATTTTAATACCATAAATTTTCTACTTAAAAAATCTTATCACTCATTCATTAATAATTCTTAATTAAAATAAATATTGTAGGTGATAACTGTTTCATTTTTCATGTATGTTTCGATTTAGGTATAATGTTCCTTACATATAGATCATGGTTCCATAATCTATATAATTTTAATCATGATATAAATCTAATACATATTCATTAAATACATATTTATAATAATCCATAAAAGTTAGAGATAGAAAAATGAATTACACTATTCATGTAGACTGTAGTCCATATGTACACATGAACACTATTTTAATTTTCTAATGAAAAAAGGAAAGAAAGATGAATAATATTTTATTATTATAGAATAATAATTATATAATAAATATAATATGTAATCTTTAAATCCATCATTATATCCATCAATTTAAGACAGTGATGGAAAATGAATCATGTCTTTATGTGGAGGCGATAGTCCATAAGTACGCACAAGCGATACTTTCATTTACTGTTTGATGAAAGGGGAGGAAAATGATTGTGAAATAAACATAATAAAATATCAATATATTAATTATACAATATTAAACATAATTATTGGATAAAATATGTTTAAATAAGGTGTAAGAAGAAATAAAATTTCAAGATATTCACTACTGGAAAATAGGTTTTTACCAATGCATTTATATAAACGGTTTAAGAAAACCATTGGTATATATGTGGTAGGCATGTCTATCCCTACAGTTTTAAAGAAACCATAGGTATACCATCCTCAAAAATCAATCCCTTTAGGCTCATCCCTACATTCCACTCCCCCCGCAAACTCTCCTCGCCCCTGCAACCCTCTTCTTCCCCGCAACCCTCTTCTCCCCTGATTAATCATTGCACTTATCCGGTGAGTGCCTCTCCCCCGATGCTTATCCGGTGAGTGCCCCTCCCCTGCAACCCTCTTCTTCCTGATATTATCCATCACTCTCATCCTATGAATTCTCCCCTCCATTGTAGTCAAATTAGAGAGGAAAATCGTACAATCATACGAGTTTGCAGATGGAATTATCCCCTTCAATGAATGAATAATTGATTTGATGCAGCTTCAAACGCACAGACTCAGAGAGAAATTGGTCACCCGGGTAGACTCGGTGCTTCCATCATGCGATATCACATTTCTTTTTTAATTTCAAATTTGATGGTTTTTAATCAGTTTCAACCCGACAAACCTCGCATACCTAGGGTTCAATTTCTTCCCCTATGCTCCCATATCTTTGCTCTTCGGCGGTGTTTCCCTCTTGCATAGCCCGGATGAGCTCTGCCAGTTGCACCCTGATGTAGAACTCCTCCGGGTCTTCATATCCTTTTCTCAGCAGGTGCCACCACCAACATCAAAAGTAGGTATATACTAATTTCATTCAATGCATCTCTCATTTAGTATATCACTTGATTTTCCTACTGGTAATATATAAAATCAATGCATTTGGTGAACATATATGTCTATTTTAGTGTTCCTGTTTTATAATTGCTTCATTGACATGGAAAAGGTTCTGTCTTTAGAATCGCTGCCCCACCATCGAATCCCTTATCCTGTGGTGTTTCTCTTGTAGGACCTTCCATCAAATCCCTGCTCACAATCTAATCTTTCCTTTTCATCTCAAATTAATTACTCCATTATCTTGTTCATCATATTATGAATATAATTAGTACCAGTTAAGGTAGGTGGATCGACCGATCTGGGAAAATTAAACCGATGGGTGGATTGATTTTGTGTGGGCCTGCATGTCTTTTATAAATTCTATTGCATTATGTATATATGTGTGTGGCTAAATTTCCAATAAACTCACAGATCTCCAATTATTTTTCTTGGTTTCCTTTTGGGTTTCTTCTTCCCTGTTGTAATTTTTGGTTTGGTCAAACCCAGTTTTAAGGGGCCAACCTGATTTTTGTGGTTTCTTTGCTATTTAGGGTTCATGGTAGTTTCTTATTGGTTGTTTGGCCATACACCGTCAGAGGAGATGCATTCTTGGTCATGTGTTGTTGATTTGAGGTAGGTTTTCTTATTCCCTTACTCTCAAGTTCAATTTTTTAATGATTAAATATAGATTTTTTTATACATTTATTTAAAAACCATGCATGTTGATAAATATAATCTTTTTGATATAACATTGTGACTTAACTCATCCATTTTCATCGACCATTTTATCTTCATCTGTGAGTTGTCAATCAATCTTTCAATAATGCCCAAATTATAAAATTTATCTAGAACACATTATAGATGATTAAAATAATGATATATATATTAGGGCTTATCTTAGACTTGTTTCATAGATCTTATACCTACAAAAATATCTTCAATTGGTGAGGAGTTTCTTTCCATATAATTGATTGTTTCATAAAACATAAGTTGGTGCTGCATATATTATGTAATTGGAATTGGTAAAGTAAAATGTTGGTCTCATATTTACAAGTTGGTTATTTGGATGTTATTCTATATCAAAAGTGGGTATATCTCTATTGACTATGGGTGTATTTTCCAATTGACCAATTTATTTATTAAACTGACCATGAAATACACATTTCCCACAATACTAAAGCACCACATAAATCATAGATAGACACTACACACCACAAGACACCCATGAGAGACACCCCTTGACATCTACGAATAGTTAAGGGGCCATTAACTTAGGAACTGAAGCGGATTGGCACTCAAGCCTTGAGAAATTCCCATTGCTGGTAGAAAAGATACCAACAACTTTATTCTTAGTAGAGTATAATGAAATAGTTTACACCCTCATGAACAAGTAGACCATTTGGTTTATGGACTAGTGCCCAACCAGGTTCAAGAGTAGGATCAACTACTAAACATTGATTGTGATCCTTATGAGGTTCTTTCTATAGTGAAGCAGGTTATGTGCACAATCTTCAACTCAACTAATGTAGAATAGGTGCATATTCAATGGATAATTGTACTAGTATGGTGTTTCCAACAATGTGATATATAAAGAACATAATGAAAAATGAAGAGATTATGAAATGGAAATGTTTCCTCTTTGCTTGCAGGAACATGATTTGACCCATGGGGCGGTGTGGTTCTTATATATTGGTCAGTGACATGTATATTCACAGGATAAAAGTATGTTTTTGTTTAGTTTTTATTTTATTTTCTTTATCACATTGGCCACTTAGGTATTTTACTTCTTTCTACGAACGTAGGGTAGTGATGCTATCCTGACTAGTTGACGTAGATCACTTGTATAGTCTAATACCATGAGGTGTGAGTGTGAGGAAACATTGGAAGATAAAAGAGCCTTGGGGTCTTCCATGAGATGCATTTTTTTTCTAAAACATTGTGTGGGAACATTTCTGGAGCATGTTGGAGTCATGAAATAACCCCAAGTGTCTCCATACATTGTATCATCCTCTCATGGGTTGGACACTCACCCAATCCTATAAAACCTATCCTAGTCTATCCTCTCAGTCACATAGTCTAGATTCATCTCTTGAGGATTATCCCATGCCTTGATGCACATCTCGTCATCCAACTAGACAAAGAGGATTATTCACCTTATGATTTTCCTAGTCACAAAAGCACACCATGTCGAACCCATCTACATTATATTCTCAATAATCCGGTCAAGAACCTCATCAAAATCATGTATTATAACCCAAACCCACTAACCAGGTTCCATCCTAAGCTAAATCACACCAAGCCTCTTGTCATTATAATGCCAATCTGTCTGAAAATACCCATACTTCATCTCTTTAGTTGAACTCACTAGTGGAAATTCCAGATATACCAATGCTTTTTTCCCAATGGATTTAACAAACAGTTGGAAAAAAGACCCATTGAAAACTTTTCATATGAACCATTGGGATATATCTATCTAAAATCACTTTTCCATCAGGGTACATCTCCTATCACTAAGCCGCACTTCTCCAAACCCTCGACGCCACTCACATACTCCTCCCGTCCTCACCACCGCTCCCATACCGACCACCCCTCACCACCGCTCCCATCCCGACCACCCCTCGCTGCTTGCCGCTCGCCACTCACCACTCACCGCTCCCCGCTCATCGACACTCACGCATCCCCCTTCAATCCACAGTTATCCAAACTCTACAGGTCCACTCCGCTCCTCCCGTCATTTCCACCGCTCTCATCCCCCTTGAGTTCCCCTCCTCCCATCCTGACTCCAACTCACCGCTCGCAGCTCCCCACTCATGGTCGCTCACGGATCCCCCTTTCATTGTGTAAGAATCAATTATAACTCTCCGTAAGCTTGAATTCAGGTTAATTATGAGTTATTCTTAGTATTTATATGATTCATTCAGGCTATATACCAGTCATTTCCAGTGTTTTATATGATTTATTTTATCTCTGTTGATGATTCATGCCTTTAAAAAATTATCCAAAGGAGGGTGATTCAAAAATACATCATTGAGTTCACCTGTACATTGATTCAATGTTTTTTGATTCCACATTTTCATACGTGAAACCCAATAACTGCAGGACATGTGTATTATAATCAGTATCCCAATTTGTTTGTGGGGTGATCTTATTTATTTTGATTCTTTTCTTGTTTCCTTTCTATTGATACAATGTTTTTGACTTTATACTATTTTATGAGGTCATTTCTCTTCTTCAATGTGATGATTTTTAATGGATTTTCCCTTTTTTGAGAGGCATCTCACATGAGAGATCTCTAGATATAACTTGGTTAAGCTCATAAAACACGATATGTACAATTTCCACATCTATCATCATAAGGCCCAATCCTCTTAGGAATATTTTACTTGATCTAAACCCTCATTCACTACTAGAAAAACAGATATTTGCGACGGGCTAGTTGCGACGGGATCCCGTCGCAAATGGCTTTTTGCGACGGGACCCCGTCACAAATAGCCCGTTGCTGAAAACGCCGTCGCAACTACACTTATTTGCGACGGGCCCGTCGCTATAGCGGTTTATTGCGACGGGCATTCTCCCCGTCGCAAATAGTATTCCGTATTTTTGTAAAAACTTTTAAAAACGTTTTTGCGACGGGACCCGTCGCAAATACCTTTTGAGACGGTACCGTCGCAAATACTATTTGCGACGGTACCGTCGCAAAAACGTTTTTAAAAAAATAAAAAAATATTAATAATACTAGTATTTGCGACGGGCATCGCATCCCGTCGCAAATAATATTGATAGTATTTGCGACGGGTCCCGTCGCAAATAATATTTTTAAAAAAAATAAAAAACTATTAATAATATTAGTATTTGTGACGGGTATAGTATCCCGTCGCAAATACTATAAAAAAAATAAAAAAAATAAATTTTTAATAAATTATTTTAATGAATATAATAATAGAATTATAATTTACAAATGAAAATAATAAATTATTTTAATTACTATAATAATAGTAAAATTATAATTCAAAAATAAAAAATAATAGAATATTAATAAATGATTTAATTAATATAATAATAATACAATTATAATTCATAAATACAAAAATATTAATAAGTTATTTTAATTAATATAAAAATAATAGAATTATTTTACATTCAAATATTAAAATAATTCAAGTATTACAAAAAAAATAATTAAATTATAATATTATAAAATTTTAATATATATATAAAATTTAATATTATAAAATATAAATAATATTATTATTCATATTAATATTGTTATTTAAAAATATAATATTATTAATATTTTATAATGAGACAGAAACTACGAATAGAAAAAAAAAATTTGATTTCTCAAATTTTATAACTGAAATACAAAATCTAATCTGAAGGAGGGGGGGGAGGTGGGGGATCTGCAGATGGTGGTGGAGGAAACTCCACCCCTAAAGCATGAGTGAGTCGGCGCATGTACTCCATCTGCTCCTGATGCTGCTGCTGCCACCGCCTCGTCTGCTCCTCGTACAGCTGCTGCTGGCGTCGACGCTCCTCCTCATGCTGCTGACGAATCTGCTCCTGCTCCTGTCGGAGACTCTCTATCTGTGCAGTCTGAGATCGCAACTGATCCTCATACTGTGTAGAAAAAGATGCACGAGCTCCTCTCGAGCTGGACGCCGACATCGCAGCACTGCCATAATAATCTCCGGGAGTCAGTCGAGAGCCGATACCAACTACCCGGCCCTTCTCGAAAGCATACTGGGTGGCCTGCATCCATGCCGCCTCATCAAACTGACGGGCAGTGGTCTGATCTGATGACTCGGCCTGACTCTCAGGCCGGGTCTGTGACGCTGCGGCCTCATATGACTCCTATAGTTGCAATTTAAAATTAAAATTGTGAATATATTATATGCAGTTAATTTTTAAACTTGAAAACAAATTATACTGACCACGATGTGATGCTGACGATCACCTCTGAGCTCCCCAGTAGCAGGATCACTATACATCCTCCGATATACGTCGTACTCTGTAATATCGGGGTGCTCGACAGCCTATAAGAATAAAAAATAAACTGTTAATATTTATAGTTATATAAAATATTTATAAATAATGTACGTACCAGATGCTGTCTATGAGTACTGAAAGAACGACTCCCAGCTCGATGAGTCACCTCCTGTCTCCCCCGATTCTGCCTCCCCAGCGATGATCTCCTCTGAAAGGCACCACTCAACCAGTGCGCACATAATCCATCCCATACATGGGATGAAATATACTCTGGTCGGTGTGCTCTACATGACTCCTCAAAATCTGACACTCCTGCTTTCTTCATCGCAGCTTTTCTTAAATTGTGCAAAAACTGACGAAGGCGATCACGCATGGCCACCTCCCATGCCTCGTGGATGGCGTCACGCATGGTATCCTCGATCGGATACCATAAACCCTACAAAAAAAATAAAAATATCAAGTTAGAAATGAAATAATTTTCAAAATAAAAATTATTTATTTACGTACGTACCAGCCAATGGTCGAACATGGCCTGCTGCACATCAATGGGAATCTGCTCCCATGTGGTCCACGGCTGAGAGAAATAGTTGCGCAAAATAGCGCTGCCCTGTCCGACTGCTATATGCGGAAAACTGAAAAAAATAATAAACATTTATTATGTGAATAGATTATTGAAATCTTAGTCAAATCCACGGGTTATCACACAGGTTATCACACCTCCGGGTGCGCGGATCAAACCCAAGGCGTGGACGTCGCTCGGGGACGGGGTCAGGAATCATCAATCGTGCAAGACCGCGCCCCCTCCGCGTACTCCCTGAAGCGCCTGCAGGCTGAGGGTCATCTGCCAGCAACTCATCCGCATCGAAAGGCAGGTCAGCATCCGTCAACTCACGAAATGTGGCCTCGTCCATCTGAAACAGAAAATGTTAATGTTAGCAAATAATTGATAATTACTATTATATATACATATATACATATTATGATTGTATATAAATACCATGGAATTCTATAAGTGTTCATCTTCATCATCATCTTCATATATGTCAATGTCATCTTCATATTCCTCCTCAACATCATCGATATCCATTCGAGTTGCAGTTGCTTCATCTCTTACCATTTCAAATTCATGTGTGACATTCGGTTTCATCAATATTCCTCTCATTCCGTCCCATTCGGTTGTGTTTTGAAGGATACTCAGATTCAAAATAATGGGAGCAGAAAAAAGATATTTCCTCTTGCAAATAAGCTTCTGCAATAGATCCTTCAACAGATGCTTTGTTGCGTACTTTTCTTTTCAATTTTTGCATGCATCTTTCAAATGGGTACATCCATCGAAACTGTACCGGACCTCCACATTTGGCTTCATATGGCAAATGTAACATCAAATGTTCCATTGAGTCGAAGAAAGACGGCGGGAATATTTTTTCCAATTTACATATAATTACAACAACATCTTTTTCAAGTTTGCCTAGAGCATCATAATCTGCCGTAGCCGCACAAATTTCCCGAAAAAAATGAGACATGTCTGTTATGGAATCCCAAATCACAGAATTCAACAGACCTCTTAATCCAATTGGTAGAAGTCTCTCCATTATAACATGACAATCATGACTTTTCAATCCAGTAATATGACCATTCTTTACACATCTACCCAAATTGGAAGCACAGCCATCTGGAAGTCTCAAATCTGCAATCCACTGACAAAATAATAAACGGTTTTCTTTAGAAAGTGTATAAGCTGCTTTTGGTTTCAGTAACCTTTCTGTTCTGACATTCTCAAATAGTTCCAATTCTGGACGTCTGCAAATTTGGGCAAGATCTAAACGTGCATTTACATTGTCTTTGCTCTTTCCTGGCGTATCCAAAACTGTATGAAACAAATTATCAAAACAGTTCTTCTCAATATGCATGACATCTAACATGTGTCGGACCAACAAATCAGACCAATATGGCAAATCCCAAAATATGCTACGTTTAATCCAATTGTGTTCTTTCCCAAAACCAGAAATTTTCTGTTGGTTTATTGTGGGACCAAAAGTGATGGGAGGTAATGAAAATACAACCGATTTTAACTCCGAACCTGATAGCATTTTTGGAGGTCCATCCCTTTCAACTGTTCCTTTTCTGAAATGAGATCTGTTTCTGCGAAAAGGATGATCAGCTGGAAGAAATCTGCGATGACAGTAAAAATAACAAGGTTTCTTTCCATGAATGAGCATAAATGCTTTGTTCTCTCCCATACAGTAAGGACATGATTTCTGACCATGTGTACTCCAGCCAGATAACATCCCATAAGCCGGGAAGTCACTTATTGTCCACATCAATGCTGCTCTCAGTATGAAATTCTGTTTCGTTGCAACATCATATGTACTGACACCAGTACTCCACAATAAATTTAATTCATCAATCAATGGCTTCAAATAAACATCAATATTTTTCTTCGGATGTCCTGGAATTAGTAAAGTCAAAAAGATATATGGCTCCTTCATCAACATCCATGGAGGTAAATTATACGGAGTTAAAAAAACAGGCCAACATGAATATTGACTACCATAAGATCCAAACGGACAGAAACCATCAGTGGAAAGGCCCAGTCGAACATTTCTAGCTTCTAAAGCAAATGATGGATGCACTCTATCAAAATGTTTCCATGAATCACCATCGGCTGGATGATTCAAGCTTTTATCGGTTGAAATATTCTCTTTATGCCATGACATCATTGTCGCTGTATTCTTAGACATGAATAAACGCTGAAGTCTGGATGTAAGCGGAAAATATCTCAGCTGTTTTACAGGAATCAAACCAGACTTCCCGTGTTGTCCTTCTTTATATCTCTGTTGCCCACATGTGGGACAACTATCCAACGACTCATTTTCCCCTGAATATAAAATGCAGTCATTTGAACATGCATGAATCTTCTGACAAGTAAGTCCCAAATTTCGAACCAACCTCTTACTTTCATAGTAATTTGCAGGTAAAACATTTCCTTCGGGTAACAGTGTTTTCAGCAAAGAAAATATCTGGTCAAAACATGTGTTTGACATTCCGTTATCTGATTTGATGGCCATAAATTTTGCAACTGCTTCTAATTTGCTCATCTTGCAGCCAGGATATAATGCATCCTCAGCAGACTTCAACAACTCATAAAATTCAGACGGTCCCAACTCAGGATTTGAAGCTATATCAGCCGGAGTTTCTGTATGTTGAACAGATGAACCTCCAACATCATGTACTAAATCTTGAAACTGGGATGGATCCGGAATCAAGTTGGTATCACCTGCTCTGGAACTGCGTTCACCGTGTTGATACCAAAAAACATAATCTGCTTGAAAACCAAAACGCAAGAGATGTTCCCCCACTTTGTCAAACGTGTCAAACGTTCTCAATGCACATTTTCTGCAAGGGCATTTTATCTTTCCTTCTGAAACAAATTCGGAATTTGATGCCGCAAATGATAAAAAAATCTCCACACCCTCTATATATACTGGATTTAAACCAGAACCATTTGGATTTCTACGTTGATTTATCCATATGCGGTCATCTAATAATGACTGTTGACGACCTCGCTGTTCCATATTTTTCTATAAAATATAAAAGCATTACTGGTTTTGAATAATTTGTTAGAAAAAACACTCAAGCAAGGATTACTAATTATTACAATTTATTACTAATTATTACAATTTATTGCTAATTATTACTATTTATTACTAATTTAGCAATACTTAGCAATACTTAGCAAAAGGAAAACTACTTGAATAATGAAAGGAAATTTGATAATCATCGTTGTGGAGATGGTTATAAATTTTCCCTTCATTATCCAAGCAGATTTCGTTTACTAATTATTAGTAATAAAAAAAATATTATCAATATTTACGAAAAAACAATATTAATATTATTAAAATAATAAAAAAAATTAAAAAATATTAAAATTATCAATATTCAGAACAAACTTTGTTCTATTATTAACATGTTCAAATCTTAAAGGGTCGTCAATTGTCAGGTCATGCGCAATAAAAAGTTTGTGTCAGCCATGTCTAATGTAAACTCTATAATTGTCCTTGCATGGTTGATCACTTCGCAAGTAATGTTGCAATCAGACAAACCAAGTCATTCCCTTCTTAACTATAAGAATTATCTCACATGAACCTCTACATAGATCATTCTTCCTTAAAAATTTGAGGGGATATCATTATTTTTCCCTTAAATTTTCAAGGAAGAATGGTCTATGTAAAGGTTCATGTGAGATGATTCTTATAGATAAGAAGGGAATGACTTGGTTTGTCTGATTGCAACATTACTTTTGAAGTGATCGACCATGCAAGGACAATTATAGAGTTTACATTGGACATGGCTGACAGAAACTTTTTATTGCGCATGACCTGATAATTAGCGACCCTTTAAGATTTGAACATGTTAAGAATAGAGCAAAATCTGTTGTAAATATTGATAATTTTAATATTTTATAAATTTTTATTATTTTAATAATATTAATATTTTTTTCATAAATATTGATAATATAATTTTTTTTGCTAAGTGTTCTTGAGTATTCCTGAGTATTCCTGAGTATTCCTGATTATTTGTGAGTATTCGTGAGTATTCGTGATTATTCGTGAGTATTCGTGATTATTCGTGAGTATTCGTGAGTATTCCTGAGTATTCCTGATTATTCCTAATTATTCCTAATTATTTGCAATTATTCCTAATTATTTGCAATTATTGGTAATTATTGGCAATTATTGGTCATTATTGGCAATTATTACTAATTATTCCTAATTAATCCTAATTATTCCTAATTAATCCTATTTAATCCTAATTAATCCTAATTATTCCTAATTATTCCTAATTATTACTAATTATTCCTAATTATTGCTAATTATTACTAATTATTGCTAATTATTTCTAATTATTGCTAATTATTTCTAATTATTGCTAATTATTTCTAATTATTGCTAATTATTGCTAATTATTGGTAATTATTTCTAATTATTTCTAATTATTCGTAATTATTACTAATTATTGGTAATTAATACTAATTATTGGTAATTATTGCTAATTATTGGTAATTATTGCTAATTATTGGTAATTATTGCTAATTATTGGTAATTATTGCTAATTATTGGTAATTAATACTAATTATTGGTAATTATTACTAATTATTGGTAATTATTACTAATTATTGGTAATTATTACTAATTATTGGTAATTATTACTAATTATTGGTAATTATTACTAATTATTCGTAATTAATACTAATTATTCCTAATTAGTACTAATTATTCCTAATTATTGTTAATTATTCCTAATTATTACTAATTATTGTTAATTATTCCTAATTATTACTAATTATTGTTAATTATTGGTAATTAATACTAATTATTGGTAATTAATACTAATTATTGGTAATTAATACTAATTATTGGTAATTAATACTAATTATTGGTAATTATTACTAATTATTCCTAATTAATACTAATTATTGGTAATTATTACTAATTATTCCTAATTAATACTAATTATTACTAATTATTGTTAATTATTCCTAATTATTACTAATTATTGTTAATTATTCCTAATTATTACGAATTATTGTTAATTATTCCTAATTAATACTAATTATTGGTAATTAATACTAATTATTGGTAATTAATACTAATTATTCCTAATTAATACTAATTATTCCTAATTAATACTAATTATTCCTAATTAATACTAATTCTTCCTAATTAATACTAATTATTCCTAATTATTACTAATTATTGCTAATTATCGTTAATTATTACTAATTATCGTTAATTATTCCTAATTAATACTAATTATTGGTAATTAATACTAATTATTGGTAATTAATACTAATTATTGGTAATTAATACTAATTATTGGTAATTAATACTAATTATTCCTAATTAATACTAATTATTGGTAATTATTACTAATTATTCCTAATTAATACTAATTATTCGTAATTATTCCTACTTATTGTTAATTATTCCTAATTATTACTAATTATTGTTAATTATTCCTAATTATTACTAATTATTGTTAATTATTCCTAATTATTACTAATTATTGGTAATTAATACTAATTATTGGTAATTAATACTAATTATTGGTAATTAATACTAATTATTGGTAATTAATACTAATTATTCCTAATTAATACTAATTATTCCTAATTAATACTAATTATTGGTAATTAATACTAATTATTCCTAATTAATACTAATTATTCCTAATTAATACTAATTATTGGTAATTAAGACTAATTATTGGTAATTAATACTAATTATTGGTAATTAATACTAATTATTTGTAATTAATACTAATTATTTGTAATTAATACTAATTATTCCTAATTAATACTAATTATTTGTAATTAATACTAATTATTCCTAATTATTCCTAATTATTGGTAATTATTACTAATTATTCCTAATTAATACTAATTATTCCTAATTATTCCTAATTATTACTAATTATTCCTAATTATTCCTAATTATTACTAATTATTGTTAATTATTCGTAATTATTGTTAATTATTCCTAATTATTACTAATTATTGTTAATTATTCCTAATTATTACGAATTATTGGTAATTAATACTAATTATTGGTAATTAATACTAATTATTGGTAATTAATACTAATTAGAGGTAATTAATACTAATTATTGTTAATTATTGGTAATTATTACTAATTATTCTTAATTATTGATAATTATTAGTAATTAAATGAATAATTATCAATAATTAGAAATAATTACCAATAATTACAAATAATAACATTATTAATATATTTTATTATTAATATTAAAATAATATAATTTTCTAATTTATATACAGTTCTGTTTTCATCTGTGCGTTTTCTATCTCCACATACAAATAATACATGTGAAGACAGCAAACACACAGATGAAAAAAGAACTGTATATATATAAAAAATTATATTATTTTAATATTAATAATAAAATAAACTAATAATGTAATAATGTTCTTATTCTTAATTATTGGTATTTATTACTAGTTATTAATATTTATTCTTAATTACTAAAAATTATTACTAATTATTCCTAATTACCATATAAACAATTAAAAATAATTAAATTACAACTAATTAATAATAATAAAAACTAATAAAAAATTAAAAATAAATAAAAAATTAAAATAAAGATAAATACCTTGAAAATTGATCTGTTCTGATCGTTCTTCAAAACTTTAATATCGGCTCCGGAGAAAAAACTTACACTAGAGAAAAACTCAACTCTAGAAATATGATTCTGAGAGAGAGAGAAGATAAGGAATGAGAATGAAATGAAAAAAACGGATGGGGGTATTTATAGGTTAGATTAGTTGCGACGGGCTCATTTGCGACGGGATTCCCGTCGCAACTAGTATTATTTGCGACGGGACCCGTCGCAAATACCTTAGCCAACATTTATTACGGTCAACCGGTAAATAGTTATTTGCGACGGGTCCCGTCGCAAATAACCCTCTGCCGACAACGTATTTGCGACGGGGGAATATTCCCGTCGCAAATACCATTTACCGCCGCCGGTTATTTGCGACGGGAATATTCCCCCGTCGCAAATACGTTTCCCGCGATTTGTTATTTGCGACGGGAATATTTCCCCGTCGCAAATACGTTTCCCGCGATTTGGAGCGCATCGCGGGAAAACTATTTGCGACGGGTCCCCGTCGCAAATACGTTTCCCGCGATTTGGCGCGCATCGCGGGAAAACGATTTGCGACGGGGAAAAAAATCCCGTCGCAAAAGCCTCCTTATTTGCGACGGGAAAATACCCCCGTCGCAAATAATTTTTTAACATGACTATTTGTGACGGGATTTATTCCCGTCGCAAATAACCCGTCGCAATTGCTCATTTTTCCCGTAGTGATTCAATCCATACACATATCATCCAAATTATAAGACATATGTTAGACCACTCATATCCCAATCGATATCTTATCCACTTGGAGACCTAGTGACAAGGTGATTTCATTTCCATAAAATCACTAAAGAATTTTATCTAAACCTAGGCAGCTTGTGAACACCATATCTATAGGTATACTATGTTAATCTATTTACATTCATTTACCATCCTTAGACTCCATGACTCCTATGTAACATAGTTATAATCAATCCCTTGGAAATCTATGATCTAATAATCAATTTTGTGTTTAAGGGTCTATTGAGGTTCATAATACTGTCTTTATATACATAAGAATTCTTATTTAAAGAAACAATTAATTTAAGTAATGGTTGATCACCCATGTAGGTGCTTATACTTCATCATCTAACTGCTAATTGATGTATTCCTTCCACCAAAATGAGGAATTAAATAACTCCCCTTCTATGTTCATGTAAAACCTATATTTTCCAAAGACATCATACTAACCACAAATATATAGGTGATAAAAATTAGAATACTGGTCCATGATCACATCATTAGTCATAGCTTCATCACAAATCTTCATGCCATAAGCCTTATACTAATCATATGATTTGACATATACTTACCAAATTAGTGAATGTTGATTCATATTCAATAACTAACAATTTTTCCTACTCAATATCTAAGAGATCTCAAGATCTAGACTGTTTAAGATCATCTAGGATGTTTTGGTCATTGAATATTAGTTGGAATAACTTCTAATAATGTTTTCATCCTTCCATTCCACAATAACTTTTCACTACAACCTATCTTGACCCTTTAGTAATGGTGTAGCCATGTAATTTCCCAAACAAACTTGTATTGAACAAAACCAAACTAAGATGAAACTCAAGCCAAACTAATTATATACCATTTATAGGAAGATTAATTGTTAATTAATAGGAATTTACTTTTTGTTAGTATCATTTTGAAACATGGATTTGTTTCCCCCTTGCTTGCAGGAACATGATTTGACCCATGTGGCATTGTGGTTCTTATATGTTGGGCAGTGACATGTATAGTCACAAGAGATAGGTATGTTTTAGTTTAGTTTTTATTTTATTTTCTTTATCGCATTGTCCACTTAGGTCTTTTACGGGTTTCTATGGACATAGAGTAGTTCTATTCTATGAAGGAGGCCAGAAGGGGTTCATATAGTTTTAGTCCACCGGCTTTGATCCGAGGTAAGATTCTATGATTACTACTTGTCTCGCACCTCATATATTTTGGGTATTTCAATGTTTTTGACTCCATATTATGTTTTTTGTAGAGAGTTGGATCGTTTTGTGTTGGTTCGGGTGGATTTGGTGTTCGCCAATCGAGGTAAGGCTTTAATGCTGTTGGTTTATTTTTCACTGGTTATATAGGGTCCTTTAGGTGTTTTAATGTTCTTAATATCCTTTATGTAGTGCGTTGATCCCTACTTGTTGGTTTCGATTCACCAAGTCAAGGGTAACTCGCCTGCGTGTGCATAGGTAAGTAATTATATGTACGTGGGTTCCCCCGTTATGTGTATAGTTAACCATGGTAATGATTATACACATATGGGGCTAGGTGTGCCCAAGTATATATATAAAAATGCATACGTAGGTGAGTGGAGACTGGTATATGAATATAACAATATGTGTAAGGATTCCCTTACACATGCTCATGGCCATGCAGGTGTGTGCATAGGGGCTAGGTGTGTGTGAAGGTGCATATACCCAGTTGGGGATTAGCAGATTTTAGTTAGAAAGATCCAAGAGCTGAAGTGGATGAATTGGTTCCACCTTGAGGTAGAGTCCCTCTCGTAGACTCTTTAATTTAAGAATGCTTTAAATTGAATTTAGCTTCTTTCTTAATTCTACTTAATTATATTTAATTGCATATCTTGAATAAGTTTTCTTTAATATAATTGTTTCATTTGATAAATAAAGTCATGTTTTTATAATAGAAAAACTTTTAAAAACAAAAAATATGAAAAATATATCTTTATCATACCATAACCCCGAATCAAGAGTCTGTTTTCTATAACATAAGATCGGTTTATATAATGTGAAGGACAACTACATAGGATTTATTTGGAATCCCGTCCAGAAGATGCTGCCCCACAGATTTTGCTAGACCAGGACAACATGTCGCGGTCATGTCATGGTCACACGACGATCACGCCACGGTCACACTGTGATTTGGCCCTGATCTAGGATGACACCCCACGGCGATTCGTAGTCCTGTCATAATTCGATGTATGATACCTAGATAGAGTTTTAGATACATTACCCACCCATAGTTAATGGGGAGGGAGGTGACGACTGGAATGTTGCCCCGCTTCCTCCCGCTCCCTTCACTCCTGGATGGAAGATGCTACCCCGCAGATGTCACTGGACTGGGCCAACAAGCCGTGGTCATGCCGCGGTCATGCCGCGGTCACGCCGCAGTCACACCGTGATTTGGCCCTGCTCCAAGACGACACCCCGCGAAGGTTCACAGTCCTGTAGTAATTCGATGTATGATACCTAGATAGAGTTTTAGATACATTACTCACTCATAGTTAATGGGGAGGGAGGCGATGACTGGAATGTTTCCCCACTTCCTCCGGCTCCCTTTGCTCTTGGATGGAAGATGCTGCCCTGCGGATGTCACAGGACCGGGCCAACACGCTGCGGTCACGCCGCGGTAATGTCGTGATTTGGCCCTGCTCCAGGATGACACCCCACGACAGTTAGCAGTCCTGTCGAAATTCGATGTATGATACCTAGATAGAGTTTTAGATACATTACCCACCCATAGTTAATGGGGAGGGAGGCAACGATCGGAATATTTCCCCGCCTCCTCACGCTCTCTTCGCTCCTGATCGGAAGATGCTGCCCCGCGGATGTCGCTGGACTAGGCCAACACACCGCGGTCACACCCTGGTAATGCCGTGATTTGGCCCTGCTCTAGGAAGACACCCCACGGCGGTTCTTAGTCCTATCTAAATTCGATGTATGATACCTAGATAGAGTTTTAGATACATTACCCACCCTCCTTCCTGGACCCTGGACAGCCCCCCACCCTCCTCCCTCGACCCCAGACAGCCCCCGGACAATCCCCCCACCCTCCTCCCTGGACCCCGGACAGCCCCCCGGACAGCCCCCCCAACCCTCCCCCCTGGACCCCAGATCCCAATCTAAGCTCTCTTCAAGATTCACCCTAAATACCAACAGAAAAGAGGGTTTTAGAGCTTCAGAAGAAGATGAGAGAAGAGTGCAAACCCTAATCGAAAAGAGGAAGCAAGAATAGGATTACACTCACCCGGATCTTCAATACACACTTAACTAAACTAAAAATTCCCAAGTGACATGTACGAGTCAACCCCGCCTTAAACCGAGGCACGATGTGGCCACTACCACTCAAAGTGTCTCACTTTTATTTGAAATGGACAACATTTTAAATGAAAACAACAACTGAAATATGGAAAACCGACCAAAAAGATTCGGATTGTGTTAATACTTTACCACAATGATCCATGAGTCATTTTTGATGTGTATGAGTCAATCCCGCCTCAATTAGAGGCACGGTGTGGCTGGTACCACTCAAAGTGTTTCACTTTTATTTGAAATAGACAACATTTTAAGTGAAAAAAATAACTGGCATACAGAAAACCGACCAAATGCTTTCGGATTGTGTTGATACTTAAACACAATGATACATGGGTCATTAGTGATGTGTATGAGTAAACCCTCGCCTCAATCTAATGCACAGTGTGCCCGGTACCACTCAAAGTTTTTTTTCTTTTGTTTAAAATGGATACTCTTTTATGTAAAAACAAATGGAATACAGAAAACCAACCAAACATGTTAATATTGTGTTGATACTTTATTTAAAAGATCCATGGATCATTTTTGATGTGTAAAAGTCAACCCTTCCTCTTTTCGAGGCACGGTGTGACCGGCACCACTCAAAGTGTGTCTCTTTTTTTCAAAAGGACATAATTTTTAGTGAATACAACAACTGATATATGGAAAACCGACCAAAGGAATTCAGATTCTATTGAAACTTTAGGAGAATGATCCATGGGTCATATGTGACTTGTAAGAGTCAACCCCGACTCAATAAGAACCACGGTGTGGCCAACACCACTCAAATTGTCTCTCTTTTGTTTAAAATGAACATCATTTTAAGTGAAAACAACAAATGACATACGAAAAACCAACCAAACGCATTCAGATTGTGTTGATACTTTGGTAAAATGATTTATTGGTCATTTGTGACATGTACGAGTCAACCCCGCCTCAATCCGAGGCGTGGGGTGGCTGGTACTACTCAAAGTATCTCTCTTTTGTTTAAAATGGACATCATTTTAAGTGAAAACAACAACTGACATACAGAAAACCGACGAAACACATTCGTATTATATTTAAACTTTAGGACAACAATCCATGGGTTATATGTGATGTGTAAGAATAAAACCCGCCTAAATATGTAGCGCGGTGTGGCTGACACCACTCAAAGTGTCTCTCTTCAGTTTAAAATTAACATCATTTTAAGTGAAAACAACAATTGACATACAGAAAACTGACCAAACTCATTCGGATTCTGTTGAAAATTTAGGAAAACGATCCATGGGCCATATGTGACATGTACGAGTCAACCCCGCCTCAATCTAAGGAACAGTGTGGCCAACACCACTCAAAGTTTCTCTCTTTTGTTTCAAAAGGACACCATTTTAAGTGAATATAACAACTGACATACGGAAAACTGACCAATGGAATTCAGATTCTGTTGAAAATTTAGGAAAAAAATCCGTGGCTCATATGTGACTTGTATGAGTCAACCTCGCCTCAATCTGAGGGCAGGTGTGGCCAACACCACTCAAATTGTCTCGCTTTTACTTGAAATGAACAGTATTTTAAGTGAATAAAACAACTGGTATACGGAAAATCAACAAAACGCATTCAGATTGTGTTGATACATTAGGAAAATGATACAAGGGTCATTTTTGACGTGTACAAGTCAACCCTACCTCAATCCGAGGCACGGTGTGGCCGACACCACTCAAAATGTCTCTCTTTTGTTTAAAATGGACATCATTTTACGTGAAAACAATAATTGACATACGAAAAAATGACCAAACTCATTCAGATTCTGTTGAAACATCAGGACAAATATCCATGGGTCATATGTGATGTGTACGAGTCAACCTTGCCTCAATCTAAAGAACAGTGTGGCCGACACCACTAAAAGATAGTGATTTACATCCATACCTTCACAAACTTTGAATCTCTTGATACCACTTTAAAATATCATGAGAGATGAGTAGGGAATCAATACTTCTTCAATCTAAAAAATATTCATTGAACCCGTAAATTAAATATTCATGCAACCATGATTAGAATACTTTTGGAGAAGTTCACAGGTTACAAAAATAGTTAACAAGTTTTTTGATTTTGTAAAAATATTTTAGATTTTTTGCAACCATGATCAATAAAGATTTAGAGCAGTTCAAAGGTTATAAAAATAGTTCACAAGTTCTTGATTTTTTAAAACTATTTCATATTTCCTACAAACATGCTCTAAAAACTTTTAGGGTAGTTCACAGGTTACAAAAATAGTTTAAAAATTCCTGATTTTGTAAACATATTTCAGATTTTCATTTTTTTGTAAACAAATTCCAGATTTTGACAACCCAATGCATTGCTGAATTCACAGCTTATCCCTTTTAGAATCTCTTTCTAAATACATGATTCCCTTTTAGAGATCACTCCCCCAAAAGGTTAGACACATATCAAACTCTAAACGTACCTATCATTTCCAAAACCACACAATAGATGTATCATGAAACCTTAAGAACCCACACTATCGACTCAATCATATACTCTAAATGATTTTCTATTTAAACACCCTATGAAAACTAATTTCACACGTCAAGGATTCCTCACTATAATCACAATGCCACCCAAACCAATCCAATCACAGTGGCACTCCAACCAATCCAAATCCAATTCCACAAACTTATGAGCCTTCTAGAACACGGATTATATCTTTGCAACAAATACATCACTCCCCACCATAGAAGTTTCATCATCATCAACTCACCCAAAAAACCTCAACCACTTTGTCGAACTATCCAACCACTAATAAAGACAAAATTCGACGTGTCTATATTTCATACACCTGGGCAACCAAATGAAACATCAACTATCACTCATTCCATACATCCTTGAATGAAACCCAAGGTATTATTCAATATTTGATCCACTATGAGGACCTCTCCCATAAATAGTCAACGGTGTAGTTTCCACCATGTGGCTTCACAAAAACTCTCCATGATCATAACCCCTAAGATGTTTCATATCTGTCCAAAGGATAATAGGGTATCAAGACATATAGCCATTTCCCCCATTATTCTAATGAAGATATTATTATTTTTGGAATGATCGTCACTAAATAATTGTATGCAATGATTTTATCGATGAATATCACCAACAGTCATCTATTTCAGATGTCTCCAATCACTACATGGACATGTCAAAGTAATTTAAAAGTATTGGTCATCCCTACCCATTATAATATCATCACATAGAAATCATTCATCCGCCTACTCATAGTTTTATTCCCTACTCAAGAAACTCAGCCTACGCCCTCTAACCGGTCCTACCCCTAGTAACCACGTGCACTAGCAAAACACCAACACTCCAAGAGACTCTCATTTAATGAAAATAAGGCACCTCCATGTGCTTCCTACCAAAACAAAATCTCCCATATACAATCTCCACCCAAAGAGAAAGATTGCACATAAAACCACATTAACCCACATTTCTTTGAGCACCTATTATTCTCATGATAACATTTATAAGTATAAGGACCACCCATTTTAATATACATTACACGGTCTAGGCACCCAAACATGTCCATCCCTCTAGAAGCTAGCCACAAGGGTAAACCACAAGCACTCAAGTTCTCTTCTTCAAAACCAAAGCCACCATATATTCCAATACCCATATCAGGTTTCAAAATTCATGTACTACTTTCAAAGGTCCAAAAAATCCATCTTGATGTCACACACCCAAAATCACACATAGCCTACTTGACCTATCTCATCTTCTGATGCATTTATCTAAGACTAATTTTACATCTGAAGTAATCACACATTTATTCCTTTCATTTTCTCATCTACTTCCAGAGCCTTAAATACCATATTTTCTTCTTATTTCTTGCGAATTATTTTCAATTTAACATTTCATAATTTCTTCCGTTGATTACTACACCATATTTTTTCTATATTTTTTTATTGAATGTATCTACATAAGGTGAAGTTAACCTTACATTCCTCATGAATCAATCTTATGGAATCAATCTTAATGACATTTTCAATTCGTTATGGTGTTCTATTCTTTAGATCATCCAATTTTCATCATATTTTGATGACCATAGTTTCTCGGTATTTATAAAACCTTAAAAAGTAAAGTGTGTGACTTCTAGTTAGTATATTAACCAAATTCATCCCGATTTTGGGACGATTTGAAGATGTCTAAAATCATTGGGGAGAAATCTGTTTGTCCCCTTTCTATGGAATCTATTTCACTCAGTGGTTTCAAACTCACCAAACAGATTCAATCCGTTTCTTTCGGTGGTCCTATGACTTTCACTAGAATCGAGATCCTCTGAATGCTTCACTTTGGATGTTTCGAAACCTCCTACAAGTTTTTTGTGGCTTGAGGTCAACAAATGGGTTAGTGATCTGGTCCTTCATCTCTGAACTACATATATGTAATTTTTGGCTTGGATCTTGGGAAAAAAGAGGCATACCATGAAGGTTCACAGAACATAGAAGAAGCGAAGGCCTAGAAGGAGGGTGATGTTGGCAGATCCATTTTCATGGGAGTTCCCCTTCAGAACAGATTCTTAGATTTAGGTGAAGGGCCTTTAGATGATGATGATTCATGGAGTGGAAAAGGGTTGGTAACAGAAATCCCAAGAAGGTTGGGAATTTTAACAAATATTAATCTTCAGTGATTCAGGAAGGAGTAATTGAACCTTCCAAGAATTATCAGACTTTATTAGAGTAAGAGGATGAGAAACCAACATTTTTATAATAGAATGGAATGAATAAAGGAAAGAAATTGGCCATTTAATTTGATGATCACCTAGTTACTATTAACCAACCAGTTTATTTAATATATCTCCAAAATTTCCTTTGGATTTTCAATCTCTATTAACCAACCAGTTTCTTTAATATATCTCCAAAATTTCATTTGGATTTTCAATATCTCCAACTACTGGATTCTCAACATTTATCAAACCTTTTGTAAAAAACTATCTTTAAACTATTAACACATTGTATTTAACTTAAAGATCAGTTTAACAAAAATTTTATATCTTGGAGAGGTGTAGGTTTTCAGTTTTACAGGTTGGGGTTTACAGGTTGGGAAATATATTGGAGAGGTGCAGGTTTATAGTTTTACAGGTTGGGGTTTACATCTTTGGAATCAGGGGTTTACATGCATGCTGTTTACATGCAGGCTGTCCACATGCAGGATGTAGTCTGTTTACATGCAGGCTATCCAGTTTTGGGGATATAATATTTATACCAATGGTTCTGCAAACACTTGGTATACAAAGTATGCTATACAGAGTATGCCAATGGTTTCAGAACTACTGGTATACATGGAAGAGTATGATAGAGTATGCCAACGGTCCTGAAACCGTTGGTATACTCCGGGTTGGAATAAAATGTATACTAATGGTCTGAACAATGTTGGTATAACCACCAGTACCATCGGTTCATCAACTATTGGTACATATATATGCCAATGGTTTATGTAGAACCGTTGGTATAGATTAATTTCAGACCATATATGCCAATGGTTCTCTAGGAACCATTGGTATAGAGATACTGCCATGCCTCACATACCAACGGGTTGTGAAACCGTTGGGATATACTATCCCAATGGTTTCAGTAGATATCCCAACGGTTTAAAACCATTGGGAAGGATGGAATTTCATGTAGTGGGTGGTTATGATTTATACCTCTTCTTTGAGAGACCTCATTTGGATTACACCATAAGCCTTGAAATATTGACATTAGGGGAAGAACAAGGGATATAAAAGAAATTTAATTAACATAGTTAGTTTTTGGGTAAGGTATTTTTTGATATATATGTCTCAAAATTCATGAATAAGGGAGTACATGATGTGTCCTTTTGTAAGTGAGTGAGATGACACACATGTAATTAGTTAAAAGATTTACAAAATATAAAGTCATTGTAATGTGGAAGTGGCACCAAATAGGAAAAGATTAAAATTTAAGATAATATATGGTCTAAATATATTCAAAAAATAATAATTAAGCAAATTTATATTTCATTATTTCCCTTATCTCTTAGTTTAACCCCATGCTAAACCCATTTTAACAGTAATATTGGTAACAAATTTTTACTATTTTCACAATTGATTATGAAAAACATGAAATTGGACACATTAAGAAAATTTTAAATTATAATTAAAAATATTGAATCCATTTTATAAAATTAAATTTCTATAAGTGAAAATAATTTATTTTAAAATTAGTGCTCAAAATTCAATGAAAATATATTTTTATAAAAATTAAAATTTAAGCATAAAATTGAATTGAATTTCCTTAATTTCTTAGTAGAAACTATAAAATGAATGTTTAAATATTTTATTAATTATAAAATATATAAATTTACTTAAAAAAATAATCAATAATTATTTATGTAATTTATTTTGATATAAACACATTATGCACATAAAAATATTTCTATGAAAAATAACTATTTTTACCTTTAAATGATTTTATCTTCATTACTAACCTTTAGATAAATAATGTATTTGTAATTATTCATTAATTAAAAATAAATATTATCAAAATAAATTTTTAATAACGACCAACATTTTTTTTCCACATAAATATTCATAACACCTAGAAAAAACACATTTTTTTAGAAAAAATCGATCTTTTAATCATGAAATGATTTTTTTAAATTTAATTAATATTTATTAGTAACTAATCAATAAATTTGATTTTTGGAAAAAATTACTAAATATATTTCTATAATTTGGATAATAATATTTATACCAACCAATAAAAAGACTAGGTTATATTGTTATACTATATCACACATATATTAATACTCGGGGTTGCATGTAATGTAAGCTATAAAATACATCATGTTTATTTCAATAGAAATTCATATAAAATATTGGGGTGTTACACATATATTAAGGTTTTCATTTGACATATGAATTGAAATTTTCTAATCTCTTGAGGGTAATTCCTCCCATATTATATAATTATACCCTCAAAATTGGTTTCAAATCTTTGACATATTATAGGTTGGATTGGGGTGTCATTCATGTTAATAAAGCTGCTTTAAGGGAGTCAATACTAGGTTTGGTCATCATAGAAAACGATCATTATTACTTGTTTAATGCTTGATAAAATTATATTGACTATAATTTCTTGTCATTTTCACTCCAAATTCCTTGAAATGTCAGCATTTTATCCATTTTTTATCATGGAAAATAGAGATACCTCACAAAAACCCTTATTTTTTTAATATGAATTGAAAAAGTATTTATATATTTTTTATCTCTATGTTTTACTATTTTTATCTGTGCTATGAAATCTATGTTTTTCATTTTACTTATCACTATAAAATGGTTTCTTCTTGCTATGCCATTTTTATCTATGTTTTTTGGTTATTTTGATCGAGATCAAAGCTCCATATATTAAAGCTTATAAATTACCGAAACATACCTATGATAATGATATAGTTTACTTATGTTATTTCATTTCACATATTTTTTCCTTATATATAATTTATTTCCAAAACCATGTTTTTTTCTAACATAGAAATAAAAACCACCAAAAAAATTTATACAATGATTTGGTTTTAGTATAACTTCAACATTTTCTTCCTTTTCAACTCTAAAATATATTCAGTATTATTTCTTCAATAACAAGACAATTATAGACATAATAGGCATCATAATAAACAATACGTCAAAATTTCCATTAAACTCAACTATATATTCTAAAGATTCTTGTAATGTGCTCAATGATGACAATATCCTCCACACAAGATCAATATTAATTAATACCCCCCTATGGGTTTTTTTGTAAATTCTTTCATGAACCCACATATGTCAAATAATTTCCATGTTCAAATAGCTAAATGATATCTTGTCTGTTGGCTAAAATCCCATTTAACATTTTATTCATGTAAGAAACAAGAGTGAGTAAAATATTTATAATCATGTTTAAGCTTCAATAACTCAATTCCCATTGAGTCTTAGTTAATGGATATAAGATTTAACTTGGATTTTATCCCCCCATATCACTACTTCTCTTCATGTGATGTCTTCCCCTTATACTAAAATATTTATTTTTCTTTCTTTTTGAGCATAAAAATTTCTTTTTCTTTGGAAATAAACTCAAAGGGTTATTGTATAAATTGATTATATATACATTAATAACTATTTAATATAATAAATAAATATATATAGGGTATTTTACAAACATAATTATGTTAAGTAGTGGCTAAACTCTGAGATTTAATCAATGCTTCTCAAATGCTGGTTTGACTAGTTGTTGTTTGAATGTATCTAATACTTTCTAATTTTTTAAAATATGATCTACATATAATAGTTCTTTATCTAATTCTATATAATTAAATTATTATTAATTACAATATTTTTAATATGAAAATGTTGTGTAGTATTTATTGTAAAATTAATTATGCTCTTGCTATCACACATGACCATATTTACTTCTTCACAAAATCCTTTCAATTATTTCTTTATCCAAGCCATTTTGGTATATGCCTTCATTATTAATGTATACCCCACTTTAGCTATACTATGATATGTTATCTCTTTATTATTATCATAAAAAACTATATGAAATAAGATTATATTATAAATATTTCATTACAATGTAATACCTTTTATTTTATTAGAGTAATACAAATTAATAATGGAGGTACATTAAATAGAATGACTAGGACGTGTAATAAAGAAAATTACATACATAGTATAAATATAATCAATAAAATTGAAAATAATACAATTGGATAATAAAAATATGTAAATAATATATTTAGAAATTAAAATTACGGTACGTCATGGTATCATATAAATATCAATCCCCTAAACATCACTATGAAAAGGAAATAAAACAATAATAATATGATTTGAATTATTAAATGAAGTATATAGATCCTTGAGAGAAAAAGGAGTGGATGAAGAATGATTTAAATTAGTGGTATTTACAGTTTTTATAAAATTATATATATTTTGGAAATATGACTGTTATGATTGTAAACTAACCATTAGAATTGTAACATAACTATTGAATTGTAACTTGATCATTGGAATCATAAAATAAAAATTATAGTAAATAATGATTTGGGTTCTAAATAATGTTTACTATTAATTAAATAACTAAATATTGGTACTAAAACAAAATGAAATAAATACTCAATCAATGTAACATAAATTAAATATAAGTAAATTTGTTTAGTAAATCATGTTTTAAATTATTTAATAAACATAAATTTTTATATGAAAATTAAATATTAAAATAACTTAATTTAGAAATTTATTTAGTAAAATGGGCATGGTTTTTTGAATGAGAATATTTAAATTAGGTAAGGGCGAAGTTAGGTAATCTTTCATAAATATTAAATTACAAAGGTGAATTGTAAATGGACTTATAAATAACATTTTTTATAGTGATACATTATTGGATTTTGGGGTTTTTATTTGTTTTAAACACACCATATTACCCAATTCACTATTAATTCTCAATACCCTTACTATTGAAACTCAATTATGATCACTATTTAGATAAATATTTTTTTATTCTAATATTTTATTCTAAAACACCCCTCTCCCCAAAAAAATAACACCCTCATCACTCCACTTATAATCACACCTTAAGCACATCAACTTACCAAATATCGACCAAATTTTCTCCATGAACTCTCATATCAATATTTTAGATGTTTTGGTTCCCATAAAAGACCATTCCTTGGGCCTTAAGAATCACATTAAAGGATATTTTCCAATATAAGAGGTAAATTATCCCAACATAACTCTTTTGAATTTTTTATTCATCTATATCCTCTAAATATATTTTATCAATAATTATATAATGACATAAGGGTCATTTACATAATAAAATATTATTGTATTAATGGAATATCTATTATCCTACTGATGAGAGCCAACATTATCATAATTTTAATATGGTATTCATTGGAAATTAACATCAAAATTAATATAAAAAATGGGAAATTAACTATTATTTTTTAAATTTTTAAATCTAGGATTTAATTATTAAATTGAATAAAAATTTATTTTTAATTATTTTACTATTTTTTAATTAATTGAACTAGTCATACATTGATTCTGTAATTAAATTTTTAATAGGTATATAAATATTGTTCTCATTGATTTAATTCATTTTGATATTAATATAGAATAACCCCATATTAATTATAGATTTTTTATCAGTTATATACAAATGGGTTAACTATATATGAATATGAAGTTCACCAAAATCTAGTAAAGGGAAAGGTTGTATCCAACATGTGTATGGATTTCACATGACATCAAACATTGAATGTATGAATTTGAACTCATATAATAATTTCTAATTATAAGACTTTGAAACCACATATGACTTCAGTAGTCATGATAATAAGAATTCAACCCCATATCAAGCTTTTTTATTTATGCATATGAGTCAACAATACTTGCATAGTAGGCTTTTTAGAGTGTGTTTGTGTCATGGAAAGGTGTGTAAAGGCCATATATTCATTCTACATGCTCTTTAAGTTTACTTAATTCCCTTAAATAATTGTCATAAAATGGTAACTTTGGTGCATAAAGGTTAAAAATATATTGTGTAAGGGTAACAAGTTCACTCCAGTTACTATGTAAAGGACTTAAAAGAGTTGTGTAAAGGTTATCACCCTTTTCGACCGGGATAAAAAATCATAATTTCAAAAATTGAAAAGGATAAAAAAGAAATAAAAATCCAATCCTACACTTCTACCAAATTGGGAAGGACTTTTCTTGGAAATCCATGTAGCATTTGCTCGACTAAATAAAGAGTTCACTGAACACTACACTAAAGACCAAGAGGACGAAGTGGAAGAATGCGCTAAATATAAATATTTTTCCCATAACTATTTTGTAACAAAGATGAGATGAGATTAAATTCAAGACCATGGAATTTGGATTTGGATTGACTCAATATAAGAACTTTTAGATTTTTTTCATTTTAATATAGATTCAACATTATGTTCATTTTTTCATTTTTTCTACCTTCTCTATTTTTCTTTAGTTTTTTTACAATGATTATAAAGCTTTTATATATGATGATATGATAAACTGGGGATCACATACTAGATGAAAAATAGTGATTCAAAAGATCAAAAACTTTGTTAAGATTTTATTTTTCTTATTTTAAGAATTCAGGTGATTGTGGGGAAGAGGTGACTATTATACCATGAGCTTCAATTTGTTTTCACTTCCTTTCACATTGATAAAATTAATTACTCTTTTTCATTTGGATCAATTGTGTGTGACAGTATTAGTGATTTAATGGGTGGATGGATTCAAAATCATGTTATATTTAAATGAGAAGTGGGATGAAAACTTGGGATATTTACTAAGTGTGATGCACATTCACATAATGTATGTAGTGAGGTTGTGTGTAACCAGTTTGAACACATAGAGAGTAGGATATATGATCAAAGATATGAGATAATGAAGGATCTCTATAGTTTATCATGGGTTATCTCCTTTCTTGAATTTCATTCTGTTTGAATTTTCATTTATCATTTTCTATTTTGAATTCATTATTTCCATTACTATCTTTATTTAAAAAAAAAACATAAGTGAAAGAATAGGGAATCTCTAAGCCTATATCCTTGACATATGAACCTAGTTAGCCACTATAATACTTCCAAATTTTTATAAAAATATGTTTGATCGTGATCCCATGAGAGTTTCATGTCAAAATTGTAACCATTATCTGGGAGTTGGGTTTAGCTTTTATTATCTATTGCATATTTTTAATTATTTTTTTTTCATTCAATTTATTTTTTTTATTTATTTTTTTACTTTCTCTAATATAGGTAAAAACTCATAGGGTGACCATTCTTAAATAATGGATTACCAACTTTATTCCTGGATAAACGTGATTGAAAAAATAACTATTGAGGTTATGAAACTATACCTAACACACTTATTTAACATTATTTAATATATATTCCCATGGGACCTCAAGGAAAAAATTCAAGAGTATAAGCATGAGAAACCTTTTATATATACAAATGGGTTAGAGGATGAAATCTACGACACCTATAGAGAAAATCAACATCAACAACATATTCCTTGAAACTATTTGAGTGAAGAAGAACCTACATTAGAGGAGATTCAAGAAAACATTAATAACTCTTCGTGGATGAACCACAAACTAAAATATTAACAAGGTGAGATGGGAGAGTTAAAGGAAATGATGAATATTATGTCTACCAACCTCCAAGAATTAACATTGAAATAAAATAAATAACAATAAGAACAAGAATAAGTACCCTTGTACTATACATAAGAAGACATTAAATAAGTACAAGAAGCACTTGAAAAACCATCCCTCCCTCACATTTAAAAGTACTTTCCTAAGGCACTAATGGAGAAATGAATACTTAAAATTGAAACATTAGAGGTATATGACCAAACCTTGAACTCACTTGTTTTTTTATTATAAAATATATTTGGAAAACTACCCTCTCTTTTTAACCATAATGCATGTTCGTAAATTTTTTGAGTTTTCATTGGAGGATAAAGAAGAGGAGATACTTGTATTTGAAGAAAAATTGATGGATCCACTACCCTATCCAATAAAAATTAATTCATAGGAATTCATTCAAGACTAAGAGTTCATGGTTGATCCACCCAATGTTGTAGAACCGATAGGCCCAAAGGGAATTATTATTTACCTACGGGTCTAATCAAATAAAAAATTTATAAAAAATAAAATTATGATAATTATTTAATTAAAATATAATATTAGGAATGTATGAGGTTGAACCCACATAGATGTTGAATTAGTTTGACTAGGTTTTTTAAATGAAATATTTTTTATTTTATTTTTTAGAAAGAAGAATGAAATGATATTAATTGATTTTAAAAGTTAAAGAGAGAACAAAGCAGATTTGGTTTTTCTTTGAAATAAATTTAACAAAGGTGTGCTCAGATTTTTTAATTTTAGGGTTTGGGTGCAATTAGATTTCAAAAATTAAATTTATTAATCCATGTTTTCCATTTAAGTTGAGATGAGGTGGATCCAATGGTTATGGTATCCCCTCCTCAACATGGTAATCCCCTATTACCCTTGGTTCACTAATTTTGGGTTTTTTCCGAAACAAGTTTTGCATGATACCAAATTTAAACGTGGTTACCCAGAATGCTAAAATGCCCATTACTTAATTATGGGTACCTACATGGACAATTATAATGTTTTTTTAGATTTATTAACCAATGCTCATGATTAAAAAAATGTAATTAGATAAAGTAATTGTAGAAAACCAAATACATTATTAAGAATAAGAAATAGATCCAATGACACCTTTACCCTATGTCACGAACCATCCGGGGTCAACCTTGAACCGGTCACGCGAGCCAATCCACAGAAAGGCCCAAAGTGCGTTTCTAATCACTAAAGGTTGGGAAATGGTTTCAGGTATCAAAGTAAAGATGTGGGAATGATGTTAAGCCAAATATATAAAACCGGGACCAGATAAATAAATAGAACAAATAGAGCACGCAATAAAACAACCACTAAATCTTATGAGTAAATAGATTAAGTTACAAGCTATAACTAACTAATAAAAAACTGAAAATAAGAAAACCTAACCATGCTATCAAAACCACTCTTTAACCTCTTGTTAAACTCAAAAAAAAAACTGAAACTGACCCAACATTGAATAGCTAGACCGGGAACTTGAACCAAAGATGGACCTGCAACTAAAAAGATATAATAGGCATGGGAAATGAAATTATCAGTAGGGATTCCAAGATAAACCACTGAATCCAAGAATCCCCCTTAACAAAACAATACATTAACACAAGTATGAAATAAAAGTAAAAAATTAGGGTTTTCACATTTCAAAAACCAATTTACATTTTATAAACAAAACCCAAAAACAAATGATACTAAAGTTGGGCTGAAGTAAAATAGGTAAATAGTGCAGGTTGGAAATAAAATAGTACAACAGAAAGTAAAAAAACAATGAAAATAATTAAGTAAACATGGGTGATACTAAATATCCCAATGAGAACCCTATACATACTCGGTTTGGAACCACCTGGTGGTATATGGTGAATCCCCTAAGTAAACAACCAACTAGTTGCCCTAACCTAGCCCCACTAGTGGCACAACCCGCTTAGCCTAACAAAAAATCTAGGGGGGTACCAACCCGTATAATTGGGGTTGATCAGAAACCGTCACTCGACCCTCTAAAAGATTCTTAGAAACCCATGATGGTTGTAATAATAATACTGTGTAAGTAGGAGGCCCTCGCATGCGTGACTCGTCTCACCCACTGTCATCGCACTTGCCTACTCCAAAAACGGACACTAATATACAATAACCCCTAAGGGATATACATCCTATAAAGGTGACCAATATTAATATACATAAAATTGATATCACACAAAGGTTCCAACTGGGACATCATACGATTAAACATTTAAACCATTTCATAAAATGCTCAAAGTTGCCAACCGGGCATACACTATCACCAAAACCCAATCTCCTTTAAAAGTTAGTAAAAACGTTACCCTTGGTATAAAAGTGAAAAACAAGCCTTTACCTCAACTTGTATAAATACATTTACCCAAAAAATATTACCAATACCCCTTTTAAATTTAGAAATACCAATGATCCCTTAAGAAAACATTCACCAAAAACCACACCAAGATCCAAACATGCACACAGTTTCAAATGAACACACCAAAGAATTTTTCAAGGCCAAGTAGAGTAAAACCTCGAGTAATAAATTTAAACCTATCCTTTTAAAATTCAAAAAAGAACCCCCATCCTTTAGATTCTGAAGAGTCATTTTGTGGAACCAAGGTTTTTATGAAAATAACATTTTATATCGCCATCTTCATTTGGAGGCACATCCATGTGTGCACCTAGTGCACCCATGGATGTGTCAACATCTAGTGGTGCATCACACATCCAAAGGGTTACCCAGAAAACATTTCCATAAAACACCATCTACATTAAAATCATCGCTACTCACCCACTTTATTTTAAAATAACACAAACTAAAACATTGAAGACATTAAATCCTTACCAAAGTGTTTTAACACAATAACCAAGACATAACATAACCAAATAACATTCACTAAACCAAGTTCATTAAAAAAAATTCCAATGCAACATAATAATGCATATACATTTCATAAAAGACCAAATTCCCCATTAAAAGATAAAAGGAAATTCAAATAAGCTTCCTAGGTAAAACAAACCGAGCTAATTTACACATAACTCATTTAAAAACTATTTTTAACAAACCAAATAAATTTTAAATTTATATAATAAATTAAACAGGGGTTTCATAGAGGTGCGAGAGTAGTTTATAAATTTATTTAAAATTTAAAGCATCAAAGGAAAGGATTTAGGAATTAAAAACATGAAAACTCTATCCGAAACCTCATGCAATTGGAATGAAAATTCAAAGGAATGAAGAACGATTCCCTGTGGACAAATCGTATCCCCTAAATGCAAATAGAACCAATGATACACATTAAAACCAACATTTTGGGTTCATCTAACAAGAAATTCCACATGGAAACCCTATAAATTGAGTGAGGATAGGAGAATATAGGGAACAAAAGTCACCTGAAGGAACCACCGGTGGGAGGAGCAGCCGCAAGAAGGAACACCAGAGGGGAGGGAGGCATGCATGAGTGCATAAGGGGGAGAGTGGTGGTGTGAATGAGGGATAATAGGGGAGATAAGGGGTGTGCATGAGGGATCATCATGAGAGGGGTGAGAGTGGTGCGTGAGGGGATAAGGGGAGATAGGTGAGTGTGTGACGGGATATGGGGAGATAGGGGTGAGCATGAAGGAGTAAGACGGAGTAAAAAAACCAATAAAAAGGGAGTAATAGGGATAGAGATAGGCATGCATGATGGGGATAATGGGGGGTGTGCGTGATGGTTAAAAAAGGAAGGGGGTGCGTGATTGGTAAAAAAAGTGAGATTAAAACCCTATTAAAAATAATAATAATAATAAACTAAATAAATAAATAGAGATGATGATGATGATGATAATAATAATAATAACAATGATTATAATAAAAATGTTAATAATTATAACTATTTAAATAATAATAATAATAAAAATTTAATGACAACACTTATAATAATATTAATAATTATATAATCATGACAACGTCATTAATTTTCTTAATGATAATAATAATAACAATAAAAATAATAATAATGATAATAATAATTTTATTCATTTTCATTTAAATAATAAAAAAATGAATAACAACTGAATAATAATTATATTTATAAAAATCTTAATGATAATAATATCATTAACAATTTTTTAATAATTTAAAAAATATTTTTATCTACACAATAATTTTATTATTACTACATTTTAAACATTTTACTTATTTCATTTAAATAAAAATTTATTTATTACAAATGATAGATATCTGCACAGGAACCTAGGCCGACCACGTGGCTATCACCAATCGTGCGGTGCTCATGCACCGATCTGAAACCCACCGAAGTCATTAAATGATAAAAAATTTAAACTGAGACCCAACCTGGACTGTGATGCTAGAACCCGAATCCAATTAATAATGAAATAAAAATAAATTTAAATGTCGGGGTTTAAAAAATCTCCCCACCACATATACTTTCTACCTCCATAAAGCCACTAATATGAAAGTTAATAAAAAATTGAGTCAATGTCCAAACACAACCAGAAGAAAGAAAGAATTTTGGGGTGACTATTTATTCTCCAAGTTACACCTGACCGATCTAGATGAAACCAAAACAAAAAAAATGGGGAGAACATAAGGGGGTTATCCCCACCACAAGGATTCTACTAAAAAAAATATTAGAACTCAAACATACCACCATGGGGAGGGGGGAGGGAAACATAGTAACTTCCAACTGATCCAAACCAACTTCTATATCATGAGTGAGACAACATCTCTGCTGACACTTGGAACTCTTGACCCAAGCTAAAAAACCCCCAACACTAGAAAAAACCTTTGAGAAGAACATATCCCAAAAAGTGAACTTGAGAATAACTATAAACATTGATTATTCCACATGCAATTACATCTCCAAATGAACATAGATAAACCGAGTTCAACCCATACAAGGGCCAAGCACACTTTTAAGAAAAATGCACGTTTCAGAAGACCCTATTCAGACAAACAAGACTATTTGGATTGCAATAGAACAAGTTAATCACATTATTTCATTAAAAATATGACCTCACAATAACAATAACACTTTAAGAGAAGAGAAACAAGAATAAAAAGTCTTTAAATGTCCAAATCCAAACATGGAACACAAAAATTGAACTGAGGCTTCACACCTCTGACAACTCCTGACCCCACACAGGCTTCACCCCAAGACCTGTTCCTGGGGCCCTGATGGATAAAGCATTTCCTGCCTCATAGTCAGGTACTAAAATTTCTCTGGTCAGAACGTCCTCTTCAGGAAACACTTCCTGCAAAACTTCTCTAGAAGACCAAGATAGCCGCAATGATGAGACGTCTTTGGAGGGAGGTGAAATGATGGATTCAAGTGACTGAACTGGACACACTGGTAGCACACCACTGATCGATCCAAAAAACTAGAATCTAGAACCACTTCAAAGGATTATTTAGAAGTAGGTCTCTCTGTAACACCCTTCTCTCCAGATGGGGAACCCTCATGATTAACTGGATATGCTGTATTGCCAACTATCTATTCTTTGGAGACCAACTCATCTAGGAAATCCTCATCCACTAGCTTATCAAACAATGGTCCTTATAAGGGAGGACCTACTCCATGATCTCTAGATGAAGACCCCTGATGATGAGAGAAGTCTTTATCAAATCATATGATGCTACCTCTGGAGAAAATGACATAAGTTCCTTGAAATGGTCAATATAAGTATTCACCGTCCATTGGCCTTATTGAATATGCATTAGTTCTTCCCGTTTCTTCATCTTCACCTCTTCATGTATAAACCATCAGAAAAAGAAGGATTAAAGGCATCCCACGTCATCTAAACATTCATTAAGGGTGGGGAAAACAACTCCCATTCTTCGAGAGATGGACCTTCAAATATACCCAAAATTACATGCACTCCAACATCTTCGAGAGTTCCCATTATCCTAAAGATGCGCTTGACCTCTTTAAGCCACTCCACGTCCTCTGACAGACCTCGATCATCGTGAAGGATAGGCAATATCTGAGACTGACCAAAAACTGACCATGACTTATTATAAACCTTAGAGACGTTTATGTGTGGAATTTTCTAAAAAACATATAAAACAAAAAACTAAAACCGATATTAAACCAAATAAAAATAAAAAGAGCACCCCAATCTAGAAATAACAAAAAAAATATAAACATGGACAAAAAATTTCTTGAAAAATCACTGCTTTTATTTAATTTTCAAAACTGCCTTCTTCTAAGGCTGATTTCCAAAAACCAAACCACACTTTTTAAATGAAATTTAGTTTCCTAAAATAATTTCCCCTCTTCAAAATCAATTTATAACAACAAGTACAGGTCATTAACTTCAAAAACACTCCCATGAAATCCCAAATACCATTACACTTATGTTCATCCATTCTATTTATTTACCAATTTCAAGAAATTACCGAATTGTCAGGCCAAAACATTTTTCCTTTAAAACAAATTTTACCGATCCCAAAAACATTTAAAAAGAGGCATAATCATTTCCAAAATCCCTTTTCATTTTTAAAAACACACTTAAAACAACCAAATCCATGACAAAACACCACTTACACCAAACTACTATAGAGAGGGTCTAGTAGTTATGCTTAAACTGATGACATGGTAGTGATCCATGACCTAAGAAAGAATAGCACTAAGAGTACCTTGAGCCAAGAACCTAGGATTCACATGGGTCACTACTCCATTTGGGTCAAAATGTGACATCGAGTCACCTCTATTGCCATCCATCAATCAGAAACAAAGACAAAAGTTTCAAAGCCTAAACTTCCCCCGGTGACTCGAGGTTTAAAATGAGCAAGGGTTCATGACTCCCTTCCAATACCTACCACCAAATTCCCACAAATCCTAATATATATCTACCAGATATCCAAAATAACAAGGGACTCCTCTAAAACCATTTTGTCACATACCATCCAAGGTCGACCCTGAACCGGTCTTCTAAGCCAGTCCGCGGTAAGGCACGAAGGGCATTCCTAATCCCCACAGACTGGAAACTAATGTAAGGTATCAATGTGAACATGAGAGAATGATTTAAGCCCAGAAGATAAAACTAGGACTAGATAAAAAAATAGAACAAACTGACCACACAACAAAACAAAAACTAAATCTTATGAATAAACAGATTTAGTTACAAGGTACAACTAACTGATCGAAAATTGAAAACAAGAAAACCAAACCATGTTATCACAATATTTGTGTGACCTCTTGGTGACCTCCAACCACAAACCAAAACTGATCCAACACTGAACAGCTGGAATAGGAACCTAAACCATAGATGGACCTATAACTGAAAAGATAGAATAGGCGTGAGCACCAAAATACTCAGTAGGGATTCCAAGATAAACCACTAAATCCAAGAATCTCCCTTCCCAAAATAATCCACAAACACAAGTTTGAAATAAATATATAAAATTAGGGTTTTCACATTTCAATTTTTTTTCCATTTTATAAAAAAAACCCAAAAAAATGATACTGAATCTGGGCTAAAGTGAGACAGGTAGATAGTGCAGGATAGAAATAAAATAGTACAATAGAAAGTAAACAAAAAATGAAAATAATTAAGTAACCATGGGTGATCCAAAACATCTCTTGAATAACCCTGTACGTACTTAGTTTGGAACTACCTGGCGGTATATATTGAAGCCCCTAAGTCAAAAACCAACTAGTTTCCCTAACCTGGCCTCACTAGTGGCACAACCCGCCACGCCTAATAGAAAATCCATGGGGTACAAACCTGTATAATCAGGGTTGATTAGAAACCATCATTCAACCCTCTAAAAGATACCCAGTAACCCATGGTGGTTGTAATAATAATACTGTGTAAGTAGGAGGCTCTCGCACACATGACTCTTCTTACCCGCGATCATCGCACATGCCTACCCCAAACATGGACACCAATATACGATAACCCCTAAGGGATATACCTCCTATAAAGGTGACCCATATTTATATACATACATTTAATATCACATGAAGGTTCCAAACGGGCCATCATACCATTAAACATTTAAACCATTTCATAAGATGCTCAAAGTTTCCAACCAGGCATACACTTTTTCCAAAACAAAATCTCCTTTAAAAGCTAGTACAAACATTACCCTTGGGTTAAAAGTTCCAAACAATCCTTTAACTCAACATGTCTAAAAAAATTTACCCAAAAATTCTTACCATTACCGCTTTTAAATTTACAAATCCCAACGATCCCTTAAGCAATCATTCACCAAAACCCACACCAAGAGACAAACCAGAACACCGTTTTAAACACACACACTAAATAAGTTTTCAAGGCCATGTGGACCAAAACCATTAGGAATAAATTTAAACCCATTCTTTTAAAATTAAAAATATAACTCCCTTCCTTTAGAATATTATGATTTATTTCATGGAAACAAGGTTTTTTATGAAAAAAACCATTTTATGTCACCATATTCATTTGAAGGAAAATACATATGTGCACCTAGTGCACCCATGGATGTTTCAACATCTAATGGTGAATCACACATCCAAAAGGTTTCCCAAAAACCATTTCCATAAAACTCTATTTTATTTAAAACCATCACCACTCACCCACTTTATTTTGAAAAGAACACAAACCAAAACATTAAAGCCATTAAATCTTTACCAAAGTGTTTTAACACAATAACCAAGCCATAACAGAACAAAATCTTATGAAATAAACCAATTTCATTAAAAACAATTCCAATGCAATATAATAATGGAAATAAATTTAATAAAATACCCAATTCCTCATTAAAAGAAAAAAGGCAATTCAAATAAGCTTCCTAGGTACAACAAACCTATGTAGTTTATACAATACTCATTTAAAAACTATTTTTAACAAACAAAATAATTTCCAAATTTCTATAATTAATTAAAAAAGGGTTTCATGGAGGATAAAAAGTAGTTTATAAATTTATTTAAAATGTCAAGCATAAAAGGAAATGGTTTTGGAAATAAAAATATGGAAACACATACTAAAACCTCATGTAATTGGAATGTAACTTCAACAGAAGGAAGAACAACACCCCGCGGACAAATCCCACACCCTAAATTCAAAGGAAACCCAAGATACACATTAACCCTAAAATTTTGGGTTCACCCAACAAGAAAAACCACATGGAAACCCTAGAAATTGAATGAGGGGAAGAGAATATGGGGAATAAAACTCACCGGAAGGAACTGCCATAGGGAGGAGCGGTCACCATAAGAAGAGTTGGAGGGGAGGGAGGCATGCATGAGTGGGTAAGGGGGAGAGTGGTGGTGTGCATGAGGGATAATATGGGAGAGAAGGGGTGTGCATGACGGTTCATAGGGAGAGGGGGGAGAGTGGTGCGTGAGGGGATAAGGGGAGAGAGGTCCGTGCATGTTGGTATAAGGAGAGAGAGGGGTGAGTGTGGGGGAGTAATAGGGAGTAAAAAAAATAAAAAAGGGATTAACAAAGAGAGAGAGAGAAAGGAGTGCATGATGGGGATAATGGGGGGTGTGCTTTATGGGTAAAAAAAGGAAGGGGAGGGGTGCGGGACGGGTAAAATAAAAAAAGTGAGATTAAAACCCTGTTAAAAAATAATAATAACACAATAAATAAATAAATAATGATGACAATAATAATAATAACGATGATGATGATAATGATGATCATAAAAATGATAATAATTATAACAATTTAAATAATAATAATATTAATAATAACAACAAAATATTAATGAAAACACTTATAATAATATTAATAATTATATAATCATAACAATGTCATTAATTTTATTAATGAAAATAATAAAATTAATAATAATAATAATAATGATGATAATCATAATTTTATTAATTTTATTTTAAATAATAACCAAATTAATAACAACCAAATAGTAATTATATTTATAACAATCTTAATGATAATTAGATCATTAAAAATTTCTTAATAATTAAGAAACATTTTTATATACATAATAATTTTATTATTATTACATTTTAAACATTTTACTAATTTCATTCACATAAAAGCTTATGTATTTCGAATGATAGACATCTGCACGAGCACCTGGACTAACCATGTGGCTACCTCCAACTGTGGGGTGCCTGCACACTGGTCCGAAACCCACCAAAGTTATTAAACGTTAAAAATTTTAAACCGAGACCCAGCTCGAACCCTGACGCGAGAACCTGAAGCCAAGAAACAATAAAATAAAAATAAATTTAAAATTCGGGGTGTGACACCCTTCATCTACATAACCCTAGAAGAAGGGATGTTTTACACACTCATCCTAGAGATATGGGAGTAAGGGGTAAGGAATAAAACAAAAGAAAAAATTAAAGAAAAGAGTGTAGACATTGAACTCGTGAGGACCCTGCAAAATGAAACTTCTTTCTCATGCTTTGATCTTCAGATATCTCTCTAGTAGCAGTAACCCAAACCTCTATTTATATTATCATAGGGGCTTGAGGTTCATTTAATTTTCCATTAATATGTCCCATAATGATTCTCCAATCATAATATATCTTTAAAAGCCTCTCCAACTTGAAATTCCTTGTATCTAATCGACTTAGGCCTCATTATCCGATCTTCACAATGTGTAATTTGTATGGGATGAACACCCCATGAATAATTTCATGACTTATTTTCAAATCCTATAAATTTGGAGTATCATAGCCTGTAATGGTATCATTTATTGTATTGTTTACATGATTTGAATCTTTAATTTCCAACACTTAAAGCTTTATTTTTCCTTGATTCTTCACCTTCAGGATCCGTTGTGACTTTAGTTTCCCAATGTCACACTTTTACACATCACATCATGGAAAAAAGTGTCTTTTCCCCATAAAATTTATTCCTTTTTATTCCTTTTACAAAAATTGGTTTTATCCTACCAATTATCACAAAACAAGTTAAATAGTCATATCTATTGTAATATTAATCAATTATTTACAGAAATCATTGTATTAGGACACCCTAAAATATATGCATGAAATAAATGTACCAATAACCTTATTTAGAATATGTTTTTATTGATTTTTTATTAATTAAACTGAATTTTAACACACTTTTAATTGAATTTTAATGTCTAGAAGAGCTATATAAAGACCTATATAATGATAAATATAAAGATGAAACCACTATAGAAGAGATTATGGAGTTGAAATTCAAAGAAATGGCTACACAACATTGATAAGAGGATATAGGCAACTATTACTCTAATAACATTATTATATATTCTCTAGAATATTTTGAATAAGAGACTTAGGGACCTATAGAGAAGACCTTACCTCATCATAATTATCATGAACATTCACTAGACGAGGATACAACATCAAACAAGGAGGCTCCTTTCTTTATCTTACAATACATTATAAATTTCTTTTCTATTAATTTGGGGTTGAGTATATTTTACTTTTCTCATTGGGTTCCCATAAAATAATTTACACAGACATACATAGGTAAAAATCAAATGTGGTGTTTTTTATCAAGGAAACCAAACACCCTTATGATTAGGGTTAATAACTAAAACTAAACACTAGGGGTAGTCAAAACCTAGTACCCACTTATGGGTTAAACCATGATTTCTTTCTTTTATTTATTTTTACTAATTTTCAATATATTTTTAAACATTTAAATTTTTTATATAGTTTTTCAAGTGGAAAAAAGCTTATGATTTAAGCTCAAAGTTTTTAATGGAGAACCAAGTGAAGAAGTTAACTAAAACTTTTTTTTTGGAAAAAACAAATAGGTTGAATTTTTCCTTTTAAATTATATATATATATATATATATTATATTTTAATAATCATTAATAGAGAAATTTTGAATAAGTATGAGAGAGGATTGAAATATATTTAGGATTATTTTATGACTTGTTTAGAATATTTTTAGGATCTATTTTTTATAATTAGTTAAATAATATTTTCATGTTGTTTTATTTTTTATTTTTTATTTTAGAGTGCTTTTAGGATAAAAAATTGAGTTTCAAAGATATGAATCCTAGTAAAAAAATACCACGCTAGATTGGAATATACCACATATTTTAAAATTATTAGAGTTAAATGATTGTTGAATTTTTTTTCTGCTAATTTCATGTAAATTATTATTTTAGAACTAGGGAAATGAGTGAAATGAATAATATTTAAGTGGAATCAAAATTATAACATAAGGAAATTGGAATTTTGAACTTTATTCGGTAAATTTTACTTTATGAAGGTGAACACCTCCTAAATAAAAATTAAAAGACATCCATATAAGTCCATTTAAAATAGAGTAAAATGGGAAATTGTGATCCCACATAAAGTTATGACATGGTTATGAATTGATTTTTTGAGTAATAAAATCCAATTATATATATAATAAGTGCTTTTCAGAAAATATAGTTGGAAAAAATTCAAGAATATATCAATTATAAAACATGAATAGATTTATGTAAAGAGAATATTGAACCCTGATGAAAAGTGGGGTAATTGAATTATAATAATGTCATTTGAATTGTATCAATTAAGTAATAAATTGAAATTTGGTGTATAGAACTTTAGGAAGATGGATAAATTAAAGGGGTACTTATTAAATCATACATTATACTAATTTCCATTCCGTTTTCACTCATAAAATTGGAATTTTTTCTAAAATAGAAGTGAGATAGTGGGTAGAACTTACTGTGGGGGAATAATATATTTCAATGATGGATGAATATATTTTTTTATTTTATAATTTTAATATTTTTAATTAGGTAGATAAACCTTTTTTCAGGTTGTATTTTTTGTACTTACTAGGATTGAAATAGTGTAAGTCTGAGAGAGTGATGAGAGATAATGTTTTTATAATTTTAAAATGTTTTTCATCAGAAATTAATCTTAAAATTTATATAAAACCCAAGAAATTAAATTATTTTGTTACTTTTATAAATCTAGGATTTAATTAATTAATGGATTCAATCTTATTTTTTAATTTTTTACGTTTTTTAAATTAATTGAAAAATCCATGCATTGATTATAGAATAAAATTTTCAACAATATTATAAGTATGATTCTCATTATTTTAATTAATTTTTATATTAATTTAAAAAAAACTTCCTTTTTTCCTAGTTTTTACATCTGAAGATAGAAAAATGAAAAAGGGATTAGTTTCTTGTAAAAGTTTAAAATAGTATCTGCATATGAATTTAAAGTTTTAAAAAATTTGGAAAAGGATTGGGCTATATCCTGTGTGTGTATAAAATTCACACCATGCCAGAATCCCACTGTTTGACTTCAAACACCTATCAGACTTTCTTCTTTTTAATAATTTCAATATGTATATGAGTTAAATAGACAAGGTTGTAATACATCGACCACCACATCAATCATGAAAGATACTATGTATGAGTCCCCAAATTTTTCACAAGACTCAAGGAAGAGTGTGTATGAGTCATGTAAAAGTGTATAAATATCATTCAAAAATTCTACATGCAACCTAAGGGTCCTAACATCCCCAATGTAAAGTTCATCCCACTATACCTCTACTACGTTTAAGTCATCACACCATTGCATAAGGGTAATAGGTTCACTTCATATTCTATTTAAAGGTCATCAATGATCTGTTTAAAGTTTATTATCATTCTTCAAAGGGTTAAAAAATTAGAATTTTTGTAAATATGAAAACCTTGACTAAAAATAAAATTCCTTTTCTCTTGTTTTTCCAAATTGAGAAGGATATCTCTATGTAATCCGCACAGTATTCATCCACCTAAATAACAAGATCACTACTCACTACAGTGAACTATATTAAAAGGAAGAGTATGAATAAATTTATTATAAATATTTTTATGGGATTATATTATATTCAGTACCTTGTCCTTTGGCCTCATATTGATTTAGCATAGGAAATTTTGGATTTTCTACATTTTAATATAGTAACTGTATTCAGTTTATCTTTTCATGTGTTCTTCCTTCTACATTTTTTTTATTTTGTTACTATGATTATCAAGATCTTAACTATAATGATAGTCTAATGTGAGTATCACCTACTAGATTAAAACTAATGAATGATGATTTTATGTACCTAGATATGATTTTATCTTTTTTATTATGGGGATTTAAGTGATTGAGGGGTAGAGGTGACTATTGTACCTCTAGTTTATCTTTATTCCACCATCCTTTCACATTTATAAAATAAAATAGTCTCCCATTTCTAGATCATTACTTTATTATGGGATCAATGATTTGATTGGTGGATGAATTCATGGGTTTTTTTTCTATTTGTGAGAGTGGTGAGCATATCAATTAGGATATTTTCTGAGTGTAATTTCCATTCACATAATGTATACAATGAGGGTGTTTCTAATTGGTCATAACACACATAAAGAAGTATAAAAGACCAAATATTTGATAAAATGAAGGATAACTATGGTTGAATCCATTAGTGTCTTTTTTCTTTCATTTTATTCTATTTACATTTTCATTTTTCATTCTATTTTTTTCATTAGTCATTTCCATTACAAAGTTTCTTCAAAAAACATAGAAAAAAAGTAAGTTTAAGAATATTTGAACTATAGGCCTAGATCTTTGGGAGACAAAACCATTATCAAATGACTAATGTATAAGTGATTATATATTTTTCTTTTAAATCCCTCCACAATGATGACACTATCTCCTACTCCCTATTATTTATTCTAAAATTAAAACACCACCTATATTATGATCTATTCATAGGGTCAAGGGATGATTTATTTCATTATTTATTACCTCTATAAAGGATGGATTTAATATGTTATTATGGTATAAATTAATAAAATAAAAAATAATTAATATTATATAATATGAAATGTAAAACCCTAAGTTGAACATAATATTTGTTTTTTTTAAAAACAGCCATTTATGGCCAGTATAACCACCTATAAGGAATTTGTTTTAAAAAAACTATTATCACCTTAAATGGATGATTTTAAAAATGTATTTAATTAATAAATATAATATCTTTGACATAATTGAGATTTTGGAAATATTAAATGTGAGTTATATTAATAATATTAAAAATATAAAATCATAATTATTTTTAGATCTTAAAACATGTATAGTATGATATGTTTACAAATTTGAAACCATTTGGTCCATATATTAAATTGTGAAACTTATATTCTACAATAATGATGAATAATCTAAACCTTTACAGTTTAGGAGAGTTTGGGAAAGTTTGAAGAAGAAAACAAAATATTACTGTTATACTCAATCAATAATGTAACCACAGACTGAATAACCTTTAATGAATAACACAAGAAAATTAATCTAAAAAATTAATGAAATATGACATTAAATTTATTATAATATATGAAATAAAAATCAACATAGATCAAAATTATGTAAATCAAATATGAAATTCAAATTTTCATGAGGTTAGAGGAGTATCTGTGTGAGTTGGTACTAGAGGTAAGGGGATACCTTTCACCCTTTTTATATATTTTAGTTTATGATTATTATTTCACTCACTTTAATATATTATTTATCTAAGGACATTACAAAATTAATTTATTCTATTTATCATTTATTTATTTAAGGGATATAAATTTTTTCTACTTTATTTAAAATAATTTCTTTTAAGACAATATTTTTCAAAGTATATATAAGAAAGTTTTCAATCAATTACCATTTTAAATTTATTCCTTCTTTAATGATTATTTTGTTCGATAATTTTATAAACCACATTATTATATGAAAAATAAACTTTTTCTCTATGATTTTTATAAAAAACCACATCAATTTATTTCCTTGAAATATAATTTTCCCATCACTTTTAATTTTGTCTGGGGGTTCCCTCTCAATATTTACTTTAGGATTCTCTCTCCTAATATAATAAACAATAATTTTTTTTCTTTTTTTTATAAAATAGATCTCATATTAATTTCTTATTTACAATATTATAGTGGTTTACATACCCAATATTAAATATTCAAGCTTAATACATGGCTTACAAAATTCAAAAGGAACTTTATATATTAATCTTTTCTATTTAAACCATTTTCAATATTTTCTATCTTTTTATTCCATATCATTGTTAATTATCTCATGGATATATTATATAAATTTTATTACTATTTATATGGATTATATATTATTTACATAACCATATTACCACTAATCTATACACTGTGAACACCCTCTATTTTATAATTTATATTGAATGGTGTTTACATAGAATGTTATTTCATTTATTTCATTAGGGAAATATTGAAAATCCTTTTTCCCATTTTTTTAAAATGGATAATCATTGATTTTGTAGACATGTTATTTGTGAGGTTTATTAGAGAATAATATGTATTATGTTTTTTATCCATTTATTATTTTCATATGATGAATGCTTTCTATTTATTTAGTGATGGGTGAGGCCAAAAATTATATAGCCCGTTGATGCATCAATAGATATCTTGGGACAATCTATAATAAATTTATGGGATCATCCATACCCTAATTTATGATGTCTTATAAAAATGCATTAACGGTATGGTTATTATGTTTGAAATTATTCATTCCACTATTATGAGATCTATTATTACTATAAATGTGACTATTTATTTCCTTTGTTATGGTTATGGATGCATTTATATTCAGATATAATGATTTTTTTATTTATTCCCATTATATTATATATGTCATACCTTTTCCATGATTAGATTTTACTCAATTTTACCTCTCACTAAGAATCTAATCTCACCCTTTTGTATTTTTTTCTGAATTTTTCTAAGAAACCATGGTAAAGGGTACATGAAACCTAAGGATAATAATGGAAGGAATAATGCAGATTTTTGTGTTTTGATGATGTATTTTAATTTATATTTTAATGTGATTTTAAATTATATATCTAGTCTGCTAATAGATCTATACCGTTGATAATGGAAGTTTCCAACATAATAAAACATCTAAAATATTTTGGTATCCAGATTTTGGGTTTTTATAGCTGGTATCAAAGAAAGTTTATTATGAACATTAAGAACTATATTTACAATAAAATACCTATCGAATAATACATTTTGAAAAACCCTAAAATATTATAGAAAATCTTCTATTATTGATAGAGTATCTGGTATGTATTTATAATACATACATATTAATTATATTCTATAATTCATAGTTTCTTGTGTTATTCATGAAATCATTAGTATATGTAACTTTTTAGAAATGGAACATACTATAAGGATCAGAAACTAGGCCAACTCCTATGATCAATATAGATAATTCCTTATTAATCCAACTAATGAAGTTGATGTTGGAGCTAAACAAATTTCCCCTATATTTGGGAAAATAACTAATATTATAACAAATAACCTTAACTATATAGATAATCCTATTGAACATTAATATAATGTGATAACATATATTGTTTCATGAGGTAATAACATCCATCGTACAATGAATCCTCTAATATATTAGTGGTAGAGAAATGAATTAGGTATAAAAAAAATAAATTCAGTGCTTTTGGATGTAGTTAATAGAATAAATTTTTGGATGTATGCCGTTTAAAGGGATACGTTGATATATGGTGGTCATTAATTCAAAAGTAATTATATGTATAAATAGATTAAAATATGTTAGGAAGACATAAAATATCTTATATTTAGAGGAGACACATTACTTCCTAAGTTATATTTGGAACCAACTCTAGAGGAACATCTTAATTAAATTAACAATAAAGAAGAAGATTAAATCCAACTAATGAAATAGAAGGATATATTAGGAATTAAAGATTCATTTATTGTTCAAGATTATATTTATGTATTTCCTATGAAATTACCACGATATCCACCTGATCATGATGTTGAATTCTATATTGATCTTATTTCTAATGTGAAGACTATATTCAAGAAACATTATAGAATGGATCTAGTGGTATTGGTGGATTTAAGGAAGAAACTCCATTATTTTTGTGTGAAGGTTTTTTTACTCTAGTGTATAACCTTGGAGAGAACCCATCCTATTTTTAATGAATAAGTATGGTTCTATGAGGTTGTGAATTGACTATAGTGAAATTAATGACATTAAAACTAAGAATAATTATCCTTTTCCATACATTAAAAATCTATTTGATCAACTTCAAGTAGTTCAATACATCTCAAATACTAAACTCCATTTGAGTTATCATCAATTAATAGTTATGAAGAATGACATGGAAAATAAATATTTATATTTGGGGTATGAGAATTATAAGTTTACATTAATACCTTCTGGAATAAAAATTTCACCTTCAGTGTTTATAAAACTAATGAATAGTGCATTCAAGGGTCATATTTTTGAAATAATGATAATATATTGGTGTAATATATGATATTTTTAGAGAATAAAAAAATATTTATATTCTCTTATAGACTCTAAAAGATAAAGAGTTATGGGAAATTCAATAAATTTAAATTTCAACATTAATAAGTTTCTTTTCTTGGCCATGTTAACTTCGTGTATGGATTATCTATTGACCCTTCAATAACTATAATAGTTAATGAATGGAAAAAACAAATGAATATTACTAAGTATATAGTTTCACTAACTTATTTGGTTTCAAGCAGTAAGTTAATGAAATTTTTCTTGATCAACTAACCCATTAACCTAGTTGATTCATAAAGGGGTCACATTCATAAGGTTGAAGGAATGAGAAGAAAATTTTAAGAACATTATAAGAGAATAATAAATACATCTATATCAACTTTATCAATTAGTAAAGGAAGGATTTATTATATTCAATGATTCATCAAAAAAATTATTACGATGTATCTTTATAAAATATGATAAATTTGTTACTTATTAATAAATGTAATTAAATTCCAATTAAAAATTTATCCAAATCATTATCTCAAGTTGATAGCTGTAATATTTACTTTTAAGATATGGAGACAGTATCTGTATGGTGAATTATTTAACATATATATAGATCCTAAGAATCTGAAGTATATATTCACATATAAAGATCTTAACAGAATGTAAAGGAGACGGCTAGAAATACTCTAAGACTGTGACAGTATGATACACTACCACCATGACAGGGAAAGAACTTGTAAAATTACATGAGTAGGAGGGATCATGGAGTTCTATCCCTAATGAAGATGAAAAAAGGCCCAATATTCATGGATTTGGTAAATATGGACATAAAAATAATTAATGAAGAGGAAAAATCATTCCTTTTTAAAAATAAATTCCCAACAATCATTATTAGAGAATATAAAGAAGCTTCAAAAAATGGAAAGGGTTTACAAAAAACAGTAATGATATAGAATATGGGAAATTGATAGAATTAAACTATAAAGATGGAATTTTAAATTTTATAAAGAGATTACCTCTACCAATATAACCTAATTTGAAGAAATAATTGTCAGATGAGGCCCATAAATATAAAATTTCTCTATACACTATGGTAGCACAAGGGTGTATAGGGATTTGTGAGAACACTTTTCATGGGACATTATAAATTGGGGAATCATTGATTATGTGTCAAGATCATTTATATGTAAGGAAGTAAAGTCTAATATGTAACTTCCAAAAGGTTCCATGTGACCTATTCCTATACCAATATAGAAGTGGGAAAATACCACAATAGAAATTTCCACTAGAATTCCCATGACATCCAAGAGGAATGATTCGATATTGGTTATTATGTATCAACTTACAATGTTTTATCATTTCCTAGAAATAAGGGAGGATTTAACACTTAACCAACTTGCATTAATTTATATTAATTAAGTTGTGAGGCATCATGGAGAACCTATATTAATTGTATCTAATAATGACCATCACTTCACATAAAAATTTTAAAGGAGTTTTCAGAAAGCTATGAATAATGAGTTATATTTGAGAAACTTTTATTATAATTATACTAATTGGTAGTATAAAAGAACTATCTAAACATTATAGGACATGAAATATCATGCTCACTCAACATCAAAGATACTTGGGACAAGTACCTAACTTTTTTTTAAATTGTACGCAATAAATTTTTTCACTCCAACATTCAGATGGAACTATAAGAAAATTTATATATGAAAATAATTTTTATTCCAACTTACTAGGATGATTTTAAGAAAATAAAGATACCTGGTCCAAAACTACTTGAGGAGACAACATATAAAGTGAGAGACATCAAAAAATATATCAAGACAATTTTAAGTTGACCAGAAATATATAATTATAATAAAAATAGGTACTTGGAGTTTCATGTTGGGTATAATGTATTCCTAAAGGTATCACTATGTAATGGAGTTATAAGGTTTGGTAAAAATGGAAAGCTAATTTTAATGTATATTATAAATTTTGAGATTTTTGAAAGAATTGGTGATTTTGTTTATTATTTGGTAGTGTAGCCCAATTTATCTTAAGTATATGATTTATTATACGTGTCATTGTTAAGTAAGTACATTCCAAACCAAATTGGTGTACTCACACTTGAAGAAATAAACATAGAGCCTAACTTGCGCTATTAGAAATATCCTATCTAGATTCATTACATTGGATAGAAATTATTGTGGAATCAGAAAACTCAGTTAATAAAAGTATTTTAGAGGAATCATAATTTAATAAAAGTAATGTAGGAGCCATAGAAATCAATGAGAAAAAATTACCCATAATTTTTCATGGATTGATGAATAACCCAAATTTTAAGAATGAAATTATTTCTATGGGGGGATAATGTAATACAAAAAATTCTACTACAAATATATAATTATAATGAAATTTATATTTTCTCAACATAGTATCACAACACTGTAATATAGTTAAATTCACTAGAATAAATATGACTATTAATATAAAAATCTGAATATAAATACACTCTATATAATTTTAAATAGTGAAATTAGATAATAAAAATAAGTAAATAATATAATAATAAACTATAATTTTTTACATCATGGCCCCCTAGAAATATCACTTCTGCAAACAACCCTATTAAAAGGAAACAAAAAATTAACAATGGGTTTGGAATTTTATAAATTATGTATAGATAACCTTGATAGAATATGGATTGAATAAATAATTATAGAAATAAGTGGTATTTATTAGTTGTGTAAACTTATATAACAATTGGAAATATAAATATTAGAAAAGTAACCTAATTGTTATAATAATTACATGATTGTTAGAATAGAAAACTAACCATAAGGGTTAATGATGAATTAAAGTTATAAATAATGTTTATAATCCATTAAATAAGTAAATATATATACCAAAATAACATGAAATAATTACCTAATCAATATAGCATAATGTAAGAATAAATATAAATTTTTAGTAAATCATATTTTATATTATTTAATAAAAGATATTTTTTTATACAATAATTAAATATTCATTCAATATAATGTATTAATTATTTTGGAAAAATGGATTTTATTTTTGGAATAATAATTTTAAAATTAGTTGAGGGTATTTTTTTCTGCATTTTTTTGAATAATAAAATATATAGGTAAATAGTAAAATACTGTATAAATACCTTATTTTTTTAATAGTGATGTATGAATTATATTTTGGGTTTCTATATTTTATATGAGCATTCACTACTATATTTAATGTTAACTCGTAATCCCCTTAATTTCCAATCATATTCATGATCTACATTTAGAGGAGCAATATTTCATTCTAAAACACTCTCCCCATTCCTATAAATACCACCCTCTCCAATCCACTTATCCTCACTAACTAAATAAATTAACTTGACTAATATATACAAAATTACATCTCCAAACTTCTATATCAAAATTATGGAGGTTGTTTTCTTCACCAAATACTATTCTATAAATCCCAAGTAGCATATCGAACGAGGACTTCCAAAGGGAGAGGTAAATTATTCCAACCCAAATCGTTTAAATTTTACCCTTCATCTATCTCATCCAAATATATTATATACAACATGATATATGAAATAAATATCATTAGTATACTGAATTGTTATTAAATTAATGAAATATTTATTATTTGATTTCCTTCTACTTATTCTAAAATGAAAATATTTCCCATATTATGGTCACCTTATCGCCTCCCCAGATGATGTATTTAATTTTTCATCACCACATCCAAGGATATTTTTAATATTTTATTGTGATATAAATGAATAAATTAAATCATGATTAATATTTTTTAATATGATTAGTAAAACCATATATTTAAAATAATAGTTTTTTTAAATAAACATATATTCATTGTCGATATAACCTCCTTTAATGATGATGTTTTTAAAAAACTATTACCACCTTACATGGGTGGTTTAAATAAAATATTTAATTAAAAACTATAATATTTACGATATAATTAAAATTATTTAAGGATAAAATGAGAATTATATCAATAATATTAAAATATAAAATCATGGTTATTTATTATCCAAAAACATGCATACCATGATATATTTCTTAATTTGTAACCATTTTGGATAATCTATTAAACTAAAAATCTTATATGATATTTTAATGATGAATAATCTATATATTTTTACTTTCATATATTTTGGAAGCATTTGACATAGGCTATTTAATGTTACCATTATACCAAAGTGATAGTGGAACTGAAGAGCGAACAACCATAAATGATTGAAATAGTTAAATAAATCTAATAAACGAATGAAATATGATAAAAAAAAGAGTATAATATATAAAATAAACATTGATATGGTTTTTTATAATTTAATTAATATATTCAATTCAACCATTCAGGGGGTTGGAGGAGCATATGAGTGAGTTTGGACCTGAGGTAAGGGGACACCATCCAATCCCTTTCAACATATAAGTTTATGATTTTTCATTTATGATTGGTATAATTACCTTTCTAAATTCATATAATTAATTTACCCTTTCTTTATTTAGTGAATATTAATTCTTCTCTAATTAATTTCAAATAATTTCTTCAAAGACAATCTTTTTCAGAGTATATATGAGAAATTTATCGATCTATTTTCCTTTTTCATTTATTCATCCCCTAACGATTATTTTAATATATTATTTATTATTTAAATAAAAATATGTCTCATTTATTGTTTTTTGGATAACCATATCGATTTAATTATTTTAAAAGATAATTTTCCCAACCATTTTAATTTTTAAGGGGTTCTCCCTCAATATTTAATTTGGTATTCTCTCTCCTCATTTAATAATCAACCAAAAGTTTTCCATGTATTTTATAAATTAAATATAATATTCATTTATTATTTACCCTTTTCTATTTATTTACATTCATAATATAAATATTCATGCTTAGATCATACCTTATAAAATTTATTTGGGGATTTATGTATTATTCTTTTTCTTTTGAGTCATACTCCCTCTTCATTATATTTTACTTCTATGTTAATATCCAAAATCTCATATATATATATATTATATAAAACTTTCTACTATTTTTATGGTCTCTTTTTTATTTTCATTATCTTATATCCTTTACTCTATACTAAAAACACACTATATATTTCATAATTCAGATTAAAGGGTCTTTACATAGAAATTTATTCCATTTATTTGATTGGAGAAATATTAAAAATAGTCATATCTATTTTTTTAATATATAGAATTATTGATCATGTTTCCAGGTTTATATAAGAGTTTACTTAGGCTATAATATGTATTTAATTTTTTATCCATTTATTCCTTTTCATTTTATGAATGCATTTCACTAGGTAAGTGATAGGTGGAACCATGAATTTTATTGCATATCGATGAATTGGTAAGTATCATGAGATAACTAGGAATAAATTAATGGGAGCATCCTTACCCTTTATTTATAATGTTTTGTCATAAGTAATTGACGATATGGTTATGATATCTGACATTATGTAATCCATAATTATGAGATCTATTACAGTTATCCATGTGATTTTTTATCTCCATTTTTTTAGTTAGGGAATGTTGTTGTATTCAATTATATGATATTTTATTTATTTATTCCTCCCATATTATTTATTTATTACCTATTCCATTGTTATTTTCCTCTATACTGTAACCCTTACCGATCAATTTATCTCACCCATTTCTATTGTTACCCCATTTACCTAGGAAACCATGTGGAAGGCTACATGTGATCTAAGGATAAGAAATGAAATAATTATGAATCATTGTATGTTTTTATGATGTGTTATAATTTTTAATATAATTTAATAACCTATTACGAATTTAGTATCATGATACTAATAAAATTTTGATTTTTTTAGTTTTTAATGTAATAAAATGGTCTCTGGCTCCAGGTAGTTGGAGTCAAGTCAATTTTAAAACCGAAGAATTTTTTTTCTAATATAGAAATATTATCCACTTATGAACTTTTTTGTCTACTATATCTCTTGTCCAAAATGAACCAAGAGATTAGAAATATATATTATATATATATAATAACTTTATAACCCTTGGTTTTAGTTACATGACCTTTTATTCATTTATATTAAGGTTATATAATGTTTGGGTGAAGTTTTAGGAAGTTTGGAGGAGTTTTGGCATGATTTTGGGGATTTATAGAAAAATATAGATTGAAAGAGGATATTAAGAACATGAAACTCCTCCTAGAAAATTGTGCAACTAAAATAGTGGGAACTGGGTAGGTTCATGGTTAGCTACAGAGTATGGCCAAATTGTGTGACCACCCATGAGAAATCATACAATGTTAGAAAAAGGGGTTTAGCATGATTTAAACACATTTTTTCTAATCATGTGATCAAACGATGTGTGGGGTGTTTGGTGATAGTGGCTAGAAAATGGTTAGTGCACAATTTTCTTAACCGTATACCCTAACCATACACCATTAAAAATTTGATCATGATTTTGGGGATCTAACTCAGTTTACCCCCTTAATGAATTGTTTTCCCCTAATCTGACCGTAACATAAATTACACTACTTCCAACGGCTGGATAGAATTTTACCTTCAATCCTAGAGTGATAATTAGGTGAATCTAAGTGCTATGGAGGCCCATATTACATGGTAAGTTCATGTTATTGGTTGTTTTCCTTAGTTTTATTCTTATTCCATCTCTTGGAATAATTTATCTAATCCATTGGGGATATATATATGGTGTGTGATGCTAATCATGGCGAGATATGGCTGTTTTTTATAAATAAAGAAAGATATAGAGACATTTCTTGAAGTTTCAAGCTAGGTTTTTGGAGTTTTGTGCCATTACTTATTTTCAAAAAACTTTGAGAGGTAGGTGGATTCACTCTTGAATCCTCTTGATTAGAACATGAAGGCTTGATTTTAAAATAACTGAATTGATTGAATTGAATTGTAAAATTGATGTGAATTTCTGTGTGAAAAAACTCTTTAGTGATTGTTTTGTGAAATTTGGAAATTTTAAGGAGTTATGAAAAGTGTTTTAGTTCATGTATTTAAAATGAAAATTTTAAAATTATAGTTCAGTTTTAAATGCATGAAAAAATGTTTATAGAATTTTTACCAATAAAATTAATGTTTTATTGAAATGGATTGGCATTCTTTTTTGGGATATATAGTTGGTGTGAGTTCATTTCATTTACATGACCCTCAACAAGGGGTGTTTACCATTTGGGTAAAATGGAATGACCCTTTAGAAGGGGTGTATGCCATTGGGGAACTTGAGATATGGTTACCTTGTGAAGAATTGGTAGATCAATGAGTGACCACTCATATGCGTGGAACTTCCACCTGATAATGCATGTGTATAAGTGTGGATGTGTGGAATGGGAATGCCAAAAATTGGATTTGGGAATGGTTTTAAAGAATGATCTGGTTGATTTCATTTGAGTGGCTTTGGTTTTGATATTAACTATTGAAATGCTTTTATATTTTTTTACAAAAATTCTTTTATATAAATTTTCTTATATAAATGTGATGACATGTTCTATAATTGTGGCATGAGTTGGGATGTTTTTGGGGAAAACCTAATTAGTTTTATACTCATCCTCAACTTGGGGACTTTGGGGCATTTACAGATATTGTATATCAAGTTACAGGTAATGGAATAATATCTTATTTATTTAGAGATGAATCATGATACCTTGGTAATGGATTATAGAGTTAGATCTTGGATTATGTTGGGAGCTATTGAGTTGATATCATTGGTGTCTTTGAGTTTTTATGGTTTTGGTTTCTACTTTGTACTATGATGTAGTTTGGTTTCGTTGTTGGTTTATTTATACTCTAATTTGTATTACATTGTATTAATGCATCATACTTGGGTTGTTTATTTATATATATAGTTTGGTTTGGTTGTTTTATATTTAAATAGAAAATCATTCCAATAATTTTTATAAAGCCCTTGGCATTTATTGCCAGCATTTAGTGTCTTGGGATGACACCTAAGGCTAGTAACACGTCTGCCTCTTCCCAAGCCAATGGGTGAGGGGAGGGATATTACAAATGGTATCTATTTGTTTGGTCAAGGATTTGAAAAATAATTATTGTTTATTCTTCATGTTGGGTTAGTAGTAAGGATATAGGATTATCAGAACTTGGAATGTAGAGCCCAAAATGGTGTAGCTAACCTCTTTCTAATAAACTTCATGTTACCAAGAATTTTGGGTAGATGAGTGTTTTGAGACACTTATATGATATGTCACCTCATTTTCATGGGTTTAGTCGATGAGAAAACATGACATTCATTTATAAAAATGTCTTCACACTAGGAGGGAAGAATTCATTTCAGGTAATGATTTATGATTTAGTGAAAAAGTGTGGATTTTTAAAAATAGTTAAAAGCTGTTTGATTTTCAAAATCATGGTAAAATTTTAAAAAATGAATTGAAATTAGAAAATTTTAAATTTTGGAACGCCTTTTTGTGATATGTATGACATGGTAAATTTAAAATTTATAATCCTTAAGTTTCTAGGGAGTGAGTCTAAATGGAATTTTCTTTTTGTTATAGAGATCGAACTGGGTAGGCTCTATAGAAACCAACTGGAATAGGCTATTAAGAATGTGGTTGCACCTAATCTATAGATGAACCAACAGTTGGTTCAGATTATTTTTCCAATATATTTAAGCAATGGATAGAGGGAATATAAGTGTTAAACAAAGGAAGGTGGATCATTCTGTTTTGTTCCAAAAGAATAATCCACCCATCCTTTAGGGTGATTTGGAACAAAAAAAGTAGAAGTGTGGATAAATATGATGAATCAAATATTCAATTTCCTTGGAACTCCATAAATACTAAAATTCAAGTTTGAAATGTAAATACCGAAATATATTTAATAAAAATGGTGGGATTTAACAGTTTAGGATAAATTAGACCAAGGCATTTCATGGGAGGATTTTGAATAATTTTTCAAAAAAATTCTATCCTCACACATTCAAAATTTCTATATTGATAAACTTTTTCATCTTGAAGTAGGAGAACCTCACAATGACAGATTATGTGACTAAATTTATGAATTTATTTTTCTTTTCATTGGAAGTTTCTAGAAGTGTGTCCTTGAAGGAGCACATTTTTGAATGGGGTTAAGGCTTGAGATTATATAAAAAATTATCAAGATTTATATATCATATTATATTGATATGGTTAATAGAGAAATAGTGGTAGAAAGTGATATCTCAAGTAATATGGGTGGAGAAAGATTTTTGATACCTATGGGAAATTGTGGGAACTCTAATGTGGGGAATAAGAGGAAGAGGGACACATATTTAAAAAGTGTGGTTATGAATCACAATCAAATAGAAATATTGGTAAATCTTTATTCTAAACCCAAGAGTATGTTAGGATGTTTCCAATGTAGTTCTTTCAATCCCATGAAGTGAGATTGTACAACACCCCCTATAACATGTCACAATTACAACCAGTTGGGGAATCTTCAGCACTATTATCAAAGTGCTCTAAGGTTGGGTGATAATGAAACATCTCATGTTTTGTAGACATAATATGCTTTGAAAGGACAAGGGTAGAAGAAAAATTATCATCAACAAAACCGAGCAAGCCATGGTGATTCTAGGAATACCATGACTCTTCAACCAGTGCAATCTTAATGTGCTTATAAAGATAAAATTGAACCAAGTAAGAAATTGTATGGAGAAGAGAAAATGATCATTAATGATCAATTGGGACCTTAAATAGTGATAGGTCTGATTATTTTGAATTATAACCTTATTCAATTTTTTTTTGATTTGGGTGCATCCCATTCATTTATTACTTTTTATGTTTTTGATCTTCTAGGATTTCATGTTGACATGATGCCTTCTATTTTGAAACATCAAACTCATCTTGGATAAAGATAATGTCATTCCTTTATGTTAAAATAATTTTCTATAACTATAAATGGGGATGCATTGATTTTGGATTTATTTATTCTTTATATGGATTCCTATGACTTAATCTTGGGTATGGATTGGTTGAAAATATTTAAAGCTCATATCGTCTCTTATAATCGAAGGGTTAGTTTTACAATAGATAATGGTGTTGATAATCTATTTAAAGGAAGTCATAATATAAAGACAAGTGAAATAGGCTTATTGGAACCAAATTTTGGAACTATATCATACTAATGGGAAGCTTTAACCTTGGCATTGGTCGATGAGATTTAGAATAGTTGTTTTCCAACAATTGTTGATTAGTTTCTTAATATGTCTCTAGAAAATTTACCAGGGTTTTCACCCACAAGAAAAGTGGATTTAATGATTGATCTCATACTAGGAAACAATTATATATCACCTTTTTATTATTTTATATAACAAACATAATTAATACAATTTAAGGTATAGTTTGAATATTTTGAATGTAAAGGGATCAATCAGACTTGTGAATCTCTATGAGAAATAATAGTTTTCATTATGAGAAAAATGATATAAAACATAGGCTTTGGGTAGATTATCATAAAATTAACCAACTTATAGTAAATAATTGTTATCCACTTCCATTAATTTATGATCTATTTAATTAATTGTGGTGAGCCCAGTGGTTCTCTAAAATTTACTTGTGTTCAGGATATCACAAACTACAGGTTTAGAAGAAGGATATTCTGCAGAAAACTTTTAGTAGAAGATATTTCCATTATTAGTATATGTTTATTCCTTTCTGTATTAAGAATGCACTAACCATCTTTATGAAATTTATGAATAGGATATTTCAATGGTATCTGGATTATTTTTTGGTGTTGTTTTTGGACGAAATACGAGTGTATTATAGGACAATTGTTGAAAATAAGACACACCTGGTGATAGTGTTGTGTATCTTGTAGGATCATCATCTATATGAAAAAATTTCAATGTTTTATTTTTGGATACAATAGTTATGTTTCCTTAGAAATGTTATCCCCAAAAAAGTGTTTCTATGGATCTAGAAAAATAGATACTCTGACATCTTAGAAACCACCAAAGAATGTATTTGAGATACACAATTTTCTTAGCCTGGATAGTTATTACTGCTTTATTGTTCATGAATTTTCATGACTAGATTCTCCAATGATATCTTTGATAAGGAAAAGTGTTCCATTCTAATGGAATGAATAATATATAAGGTCTTTCCAATAGTTTAAAGTTTTCCTTACATCAATATTGATTTTGATATTTTTGGAATCAAGAAAAAGTTATGTGGTGTATTGTAATGCTTTAGTATCTAGGATGATTTGTGTTCTCATGTAAGTAGATTATGTTGTTTCTTATAGATCATGACATTTATAGTTTCATGAGAATAAATACCAAACACATGATTCAGAATTAGCTGATGTAGTCCATGCTTTGAATACTTGGAATCATTACCACCTTGGTGAGAAATTTATAGTGCTTTCGAATAAGAAGAGCTTGAAACAAATTCTCTCATGAAGAAATGAAAATAAGAGACAATGAAGATGTATTAAGTATCTTTAAATGTTTTTCTTTGACTTTATGTATAAAATAGTAAAGAAAATGTAGTGGAATATGTATTAAACATGTAGTTGTATAGTTATTTGGCCTAAGAGGCTTCAAGTCAATGATAATTTATTTTAGTGATAGCTAAAATAAACATGGATTGTAAAGACCAAGGTAGTGTGGCTATTTTGTTTTTGGATTATTTGGTTCTCGGTTTGGTTGATAAAGTTAAATAGGTACATACATACGATTTAGAATGTGTTGCAATGAGGTCAAAACTCAATAGTGGGGAGACCATTGAGGGATGAAAGTAGGATGGTAGTTTAGTGTTGTGGTTTAGATATAAGATGTCCATACCTTTGGATTATTAAAAAATATCATTATTATTACCACTACTTGAGATGGTTTTTTTCATCTGAGAATAAAAAATTTGTATAAGGCATTAAACAAACAATTTTGGTGGGTTGTAATGAAAAGAAAAGTGTCTGAGTTTATTATGAGATAACTAAATTTTATGAATGTTAAGGAAAATAAACTAGGTCCGGTGGGTATGTTGTTGTCTTTACCTATTCCCATATGGAAATGGTAGAAGATAGATATAGTTTTCACAACATTTCTACCAAGGAAGGTTCTCAAACATGATTCAATATGGGTGATAGTGAATTGACATAAAAAGTTGGTACATTTCATGTAGCACCCCTAGTTTGAGGTATGTAACCTTTTTTTATTCTTTTTTATCTGTTTAAAGTTCTTGTGATGAGTTGGTAAGAGATTGAGAGGGTTTGGAATGGTTTTTAATTTGTTTGGAGGCTTTTCAAAGGGCATGCGGTTTGAGCATGGTTAGGGAAAACCATACAGGTTCTCTAGGAAAATGTATAGGGGAGACAGTGGGCTTATCACAGCCTATGCATGGATTTCCAAATAGTACTAGGAAACTGTGTAGACCCCTTTTCTCAAAAAATTGGTGTGTGCACGGTTCATACACTATTTTCCAAACCGTGTGGGCCAACCTTGCGGCCACTTAAAAATGGGGTTTTTAAATTTAGGATCCCTCGGGATTGCCTCATTTCATTCCAAACTTCCTCCTACTTGAGCCTCACTTAGGTTTTTTGTTTGTCAAAGGTTTTAGGTGCTCTCCAACACATCTTTGAATCCAATCTAAGGGATTTCTTAGTGGTTTAAATGCGTTTCTTCTCAAGTAAGTCCCCTCTCATGGTTCATTGTGGTTTCTTCTAGATCTATATCTCCCTCTCTCTTGTTTTTCTAGATCTACACCCTTTATGTGTAAATATAGAGCTTTGGTTGCCTTGGGTGTTGATTTTATTGATTTTTTATGATAGTAAATGATATCTTGAAATGTTTTCATGGATTATTTTCCAAGATTGGGGCGTGGTTGCTTGTGGGTCGAATTCGCTGAAACCCTAAAGGTAGGTGGCTTCCCTATCAACTCCAATTGGTTAGAAATAGTGGTTTTGGTATGATTAATTAGTTTTTCTTGAAAATTAATTGTGATAATGATGTGTTAATCTTATTGGAAACCCATTATGTGGTGATTTTGGGGGATTTTGGGGAAAATGGGGTTTTGTTGCAAAAAAGGGGCTTGTTGTGTGATTTTTGAAATTTTGATTTTAAAACCGTTAGTGGTTGATTATGAATTTTTTTTTGTGAAAGATGGTTTTAAATAAAGATGTTGTTTATTTAAATGTGGTTGGTCATGGAAAATTAAAGAATGTGTGTTTTCAATAAATGGGTGACTTATTGAAGTTAATTGGCATGCGATGGGAATGATGATGTGATTTTTTGTGGCCTTAGTGCTTAGTGCTTGTTGGGGGATTAAGTGTTATGAATTATGTGGATTATGTAGAAGATGGTGGGAAGTAAACCTATAAAAGGGTATGGGTAGTGGAAGGAAGGGTCACCATCAAAGGATAAGTGGGCGGGAAGGACCACTAGTTGGAAATGTAGTGAACGAGTTGGACGGAAGCTCAACTATTTTGGTTTCCTAATTATGTGTTGCTTTGAAAGATGAGATTTTTTGTGCTAATGCGAAAAGGTGAAATGGATTGTGGAATGGTTGTTTGGATTTCCTATGTGTTTTGAGAAATTGGGTTGAAATGTCTTGGTAAAGGTGTGTTTGGATTATTATAAGTTGTTGTACTATTGAATGTTTTATATAAATTGCTTTATTTAAATGTGCTAACAGTTTCATCCTAGTGGCATGTGTAGGGAAGTCATTTGGGGAAATCCTACTGAGTCTTTGTACTCACCCATTCTTTAGAACTGGGGTTCATTTTCAAATGATGTATTCCATGACACATGTAAGAGTAAATATTCTCATTTTTCTAGCGATTCTGTATGATGCTTTGGTGATGTTGTGGTGCTTGGAGCATAGATCATGGTGAGGATCTATGCATGGTGTCCTAGTTTTATCGGATTTTTATTATAGTCTTCCTCTTGGTACTTTGATTTTATCTAGGTAGTATTTGGAATGTGGGATTGTTATGGATATGTTGGATATCTTTTAGTAATGCATGGGTTTGGTTATTTTGTCGACATGCATCATGTAGTTTGTTAATAGTGGATTTCATTGTTGGTTGGTTTTATCTCAAGGGAAAATAATTCCTTAATTTATCTTCAAAGCCCTTGGCATTTATTTACAGCCTTTGGTGCCTTGGGAATATTTCTTAAGGCTGAGTATCATTCCTCCGCCCTCTCAATCGAATGAGATGGGGGGTAGGGGTGTGGTTGTTACAAGTGATATCCTTATGTTCGGTCCTTGGCTTTCATGTGAGAGTAGTTTTTCAGTCTTTTGGTGTTGATTGTTGGTCTTGGTGTTGAAATTCGTTATTAGACTATTCCTTAAGTTGGGATAGTATCAAGGCAAAAGATTTTTGGAACTTGGAATGTATATCATAAAAGGACATATATAACCCTTTTATGTTGAACTTAAAGTTACCAGGGAGTTGGGTACATAAGTGTTTGTAGACACTTATAGGTATTAGAAGTCTCATTGTCGTGGGTTCAACCAATGAGATGATCATGACATGCATGGTAGAAATGACTTCCCACTAGGATTCACATTTCATTGGGGGTATAATGATCTAAGGTGTGATATGAATGTGTTGATTTTGAAAATATAAATTGGGTTTCAAAATGGAAGGATTTGAATAATGGAAACTTGTGCTATTTTGAAAATGGGTTGATTTTCAAAACATGGTGGATTTTTGTTTTTAAAATAGCACAACATGGGAAATGTGAACTTGTGGAAATTATGGTTGTGATAGTTGAAATGTATAGAAGTTGAAAATTGGATACCCTTTCTTGTTAAGGGAGTGAAACTTAGGGTTGTTTTTTTGTTGGTAGATAAGACACGAGGAGGCATCGTAGAGATCAACTGGAGGAATCTTCTAAAAATGTGGTTTCACCTAAGCCTCAGGTGAACCAAAAACTAATGAAGAGTATAGTGAAATATTTACAAGCTGTTGAAAGTGGGAATAAAGTAGATTAATCAAGGTATGTGGATTATATAGTTCAGTTTCAAAGGTAGAATCCACCCTTGTTTAGGGGTGATTAGAAGACAGAAGGGGTTTGATGAATTGTTTAATAAAAAATTCTACCCTAATATGGTTATAATTCAATATACAACATATTTATTTAGTTTGAAGCAATGGAACATGGTGGTGATGGAATATGCAGCTAATTTTATGAACTTAGTATGGTTTTCACCTGAGGTTTTGGGTAGTACATCGTTGAAGGCACAAATATTTGAAGTTGGGTTGAAATGGGAAATTTATTCCAAGATAGCGGTGTTGTTTATAGATGATTACATAGAAATAGTGAATAAATATATGGTGGTGGAGCATGATATTGTGGGGTCTACAAGCAGGGGAAGTATGTTGGTACCCATGGGGAATAGTGGTAACTCGAACACTGGGTTCAAGCGGAATATGGACACTTATTTTTAGGGCGGGGGTACCATTCATAATGCCACGACATGATCAATGAATCTTCCTCTAAAGCCTCAGAGTAAGATAAGATGTGTTCAATGTGGTTCTACGAGACACATAAAGTGGGATTTTATAGCATAATGTTGAGCATGCCATAATTATAAAAATGTTGGACATCTGCACCGTTATTGTCAGAATGCTCCATGGTTGGGTTTCTGTGACACTCCTCCAGGGTTGCAGGGGTTCTATGCCTCGATGAGATGGGGGAAGCAACATACCCCTCAGTAGTAGAGTAAAGTGGGTCATAGTGATTCTCTGAAAACCAAGATGCCTCAACTGGGTAATAAAGAGCAGAGTGTGGCAAGTAAGAAGTTGTTTGGAGCTGACAAGATTGTGGTGGATGATTAGTTGGTACCATCCATGGTTTGAGGTATAGATCTTTTAAAATCAACATCGATTAAAGATTTTTTGATATGGGTGCTTCACATTATTTTATTTCTTCTCACATCATCGATTGTTTGGGTTTACATGTGGAAATGATGCCTTCTGTTTTAAAACTACAAACTCCTCTAGGTCAAAGAGAGTGTCAAGCTTTCCTCTGCAGAGCATGTTGCATAGTTGTGGATGGCATTGAATTGATTTGGTATTTCTTAGTGATTGAGATGGATGGTTATGATATAATTTTGGGAATGGATTGGTTGGTGATGTTTAAGGCCCATATTGATTGCTATGCACGAATGGTTAGTTTTACGACACAGGATGGGATTAAACATATCTTTAGAGGGGAGAAGAATGAAAATATAGGTTCAAGAGATTTGTTGGAACAAGCTATTGGAAAGAACTTGTATTAGTTATAGGATTTATCATTGGCATCGGTGGATGGCCTTTAGAAGAGTGTTCTTCCCACAGTTGTGGATTAGTTTATGTATGTATTTCCTAAAGAAATCTCAGGGTTTACACCCATGAGAGAAGTGGAGTTTAATATTTATCTCATTATAGGGATCAGTCCCATCTCACTTCCATATCACTGAATGGTGTCAATAGAATGGTAGGAAATTAAAGGTGTAATAGGAAGAGTTAGAAAACAGAGGGTTTATCCGGCATAGCATGTCTTCGTGGGTAGCGCCAGTTTTTTTTGTTAAAAAGGAGGATGGAAACTTGTGGCTTTGTGTTTATTATCATAGACTTAATCAGGTTAAGATAAAGAAATGATATCCCCTTCCACGCATTAATGATTTTTTGACCAGTTTAAGGGAGCTCAGTGGTTCTCCAAGATTTAATTTAGGTCAGGGTATCACCAATTATGGGCGAGGAAGGAGGATTTTCTAAAAACAACTTTTAGAAGTAGATATTGCCATTACAAGTATGTGGTTATTCCCTTTGGTCTAACTAATGCACCAGAAATGTCTATGGAATTGATGAATCATATATTTTAGAGATATTTAGATTATTTTTTGGTGGTATATGTGGATGATATATTGGTGTATTTGAGGACAAGGTTAGAGCATGATCATCACTTGGAAATCATGTTGGGGATCTTGAGGGATAATTGGATGTATGAAAAATTTTCAATGTGTGACTTTTAGATACATGAGGTTTGTTTCCTTGGACATGTTATATCTGAGAGGGGTGTTTTTTTTTATCCGAAAAAGAAAGAGGTTGTTATCTCATGGGAACCACAAAATAACATTTTTGAGATAAAAACCTTACTTTGTCTAGCAATGTATTATCAACATTTTGTTCGTGATTTCTTAAAATTGGCTTATTCGATGAAAGATTTGAAAAGGAATAATATCCCATTTGAATGAGATGAACAGTGTGAGAAATTCATTGAAGAGTTAACGGATTGCCTTACATCATCACGAATCTTGGTTTTTCCATAACTTGGGAAAGGGTACATGGTGTATTGTGAAACATTTGGATCAGGGTTAGGGTGGGTTCTCATATAGGGGGATCATGTGGTTGCATACGACTCACATTAGTTGAGTTTTATGAAGAAGAAATACCCAACACATGTTTGGGAGTTGGCTGTAGTGGTTCTTGCTTTAAAAATGTGGCATTATTAACTCTTTGGTGGGAAATTTATAGTGTTTACTGATCGTAAGAGATTAAAAGCATATTTTCTCATAGGGAGATTTGAACTTGAGGAAAAGGAGATGGATGGAATATCTCCATATTTTTGATTTAAACTTAATATACACACCAGGTGAAGGAAATTCAGTGGCAGATGCATTAATTAGAAAAATCATATGCTCAAGTGGTGAAACAAGCATCAGATTAGAGGAAATTGATGTCGGCCATAACCGACATGCGGTTGGAATGTGGGGAACAAGGTGTAAGAGTAGTATTATTTATCATTTCATTATTTCCTGACATGGATGATCTGGTTAAAGAGGCAAAAACATTGGATTTTGAGTATATGAATATGGGGTTGAAACTCAATGGTGGGGAGACCATTGAGAACTAGGAACTGAATGGAAATTCAGTTTTGTATTTTCAAAATCAGATGGTGGTACCTGTGGATTCTCAAGTGGAACTTCTCAGGTACTATCATCATTCAAGTTAGGATACCCATACTAGAATACAGAAAATGTATAAGGCATTGAAATCCCAGTTTTGGTGGGTTGGTATGAAAAGGTATGTGGCCAGATTTGTCTCTAGATTTTTGACTTGTCAGCAAGTCAAGGAAAAGCTCCAGCAGCCAGATGGAATTTTTTAGTCTTCAACTATACCAATGTGGAAATGAGAGCAAATAACAATGGATTCTGTGACATTTCATCCAAGAATAGTCCGGAAACACGATGTCATATGGGTGATTAGGGATCGATTCACAAAGTTGACCCATTTCATCCCAATTCGTGAATCTCATATAGTGGAGGATCTGTCCAAAATATATATCCTAGAGGTGGTAAATAGGCATGGTGTTCTAGTTTTGATTATATTAGATAGATATCCAAGGATAACATCTTTTTTCTAGAAATCCTTGAAGTAATCCCTTGGGACACAATTGAGACAATGAGAATGATGTATCATCCTCAGACAGATGACCAATCTAGGAGGACAATACAAACCTTGGAGGATATGTTAAGGGATTGTGTGATTGATTTTTATGGTTTATGGGAGGATCAATTACCTTTGGTAGATTTATATTATAATAACAATTATCAGGATTTGATACATATGGATTCTTTTGAGGCTTTTTACAGGTGTTTGTGTCGATCTCCACTATGTTGGGTGGCAACAAGCGAGACTTTGATGATAGGACCGATCCTTGTCCAAGAGACTATGAAAAAGATCAAGTTGATCAAGAAGAGTATGGAGGCTGATAAAAGTCTTTAGAAATCATATGTGGACCATTGTCAATGACCATTGTCATTTGAGGTGGGTGATAATGTGTTTTTGAGAATCTATCCTAGGTTGGGACATTGTTAGTTTGGGAAGTAGGGTAAGTTATCTCCATGGTATATCGGGCCTTTTGAGATAATTGAGCGGCTTGGAGAGGTGGATTATTATTTATATTTTCCACCATGGTTTTGTGAGGTGCAAAATGTGTTTCATGTTTCTTAGTTTAAAAAGTATCAGTTGGATCATGATCATGTGATTCTTTGGGATCATGTTGAGCTAGAACTAGATGCTTCCTTGATGCATGTGCCAGTGTAGATTGTGGATAGGCAAGAGAAATTATTATGTGGTAAAAGCATCGGTTTAGTTCATGTTTTGTGGAAGCATGGTTAGATTCAAGAGGAGACCTGGTAATGAGAGAAAGAGATGGCCGAGTAATGACCCGATCTCTTTCAGCAAAGCAATGGTTCCGTACTTTCTGAGGACGGAAATTAAAATGGTGGGGAGAATGTACCACCCCTAGTTTGGGGTATTTAGCTTTTATTTATGCCTTTTTATGTGTTTAAAATGTTTGAGATGTGTTGGGAAGAGGTTGTGGGAGTTTTGAATGGTTTTGAATAAGTTTGGAGGCTTTTCTAAGGGCGCACAGTTTGAGCACGACTAGAGAAAACTGTGCGGGTTCTCTAAGAAATCGTGAAGGGGGAGACAGTGGGCTTTACATAGCCTGCACATGGTTTTCCAAATCTTGTGAGGCAACCATGTGAACCCCTTCTCTCAAGGCAATGTCATTCACATGGTTAGCGCACGATTTTCCAAACCATGCGGGTTAACCATGCGACCACTTAAAAATGGGTTTTTTATATCCGAGCTCCCTAGGGGTAGCCACATTTCCTTCCAAAACTTCCTCCCACTCAATCCTCACTTGTAATTTTGGGTTCAAAAAGGTTTTAGGTTCCCTCCCACATGTTTAAGAAGCAATGAAAAGTGGTTTCTTGGTGTATTGAAGGTGGTTCTTCTCGGGTAAGTCCCCTCTCATGGTTCTTTGTGGTTTTCTATAGATCAACATCTCTCTTTCTCTCGGTTTTCTAGATCTACACCTTTTTTTTGTAGATATAGGGTTGTGATTTCCTTGGGTGTCAATTCTGAGGCTTATTTATGATAGGGAAGGATATCTAGAGTAGTTTTCATGGAGCGTTTTCACGGATTGGGGTGCGGTTTCTTGTGGGTCGAATTCGCCGGAACCCTAAAGGTAGATGGCTTCCCTCTCGAACCCACTTGGTTAGAACTAGTGGTTTTGGTACAATTAATTTATTTTTATTGAAAATTAATTCTGATAATGATGTGTGAATATTATTAGAAACCCATTTGGTGGTGATTTAGGGGATTTTGGGGAAAATGGGTTTTTGTTGCAAAAAGGGGCTTGTGTGATTTTGAAATGTTGATTTTAAAATTATTAGTTGTTCATTATGAAAGATGTTATGTGAAATATGGTTTTTAATAAATACATTGTTTATTGAAATGTTGTTGGGTATGGAAAATTGGTGAAAGGGTGTTTTCAGTAAATGGATGATTTATTGATGTGAGTTGGAATGTGATGGGAATGATGGTGTGATTTTGTGTGGCCTTGGTGCTTAGTGCTTATTGGGTTATTAAGTGTTATGGCTTGTGTGGATTTGGGGAAGTGGGTGGGAAGTAATAATATAAAAATGGGATGGATAGTGGATAGAAGGGACACTATAAAAGGATAAGTGGGAGAGAAGTACTGCTAGTTGGAGATGTAGCGAACGTGTTGGACGAAAGTTCCAACATTTTGGTTGCCTTGTTATGTGTTACTTTGTAAAATGGGATTTGTTGTATTAATGTGAAAATGTGAAATGTATTGTGACATGGTAGTTTGTCTTTGCTGTGTGTTTTGATAATTTGGGTGGAAATGGATTGGTAAAGGAGTGTTTGGATTGTTTTAAGTTGTTTCACTATTGAATGTTTTATATAAATTGTTTTATATAAATGTGCTAAAGGTTTCATCTTAGTGACATGTGTAGGGATGTCATTTGGGTAAAACCTACTGGGTATTTGTACTCAACCCCTACTTTGACACTTGGGTGATTTTGTAGATGCTGTATTTCAGGACACATGTAAGAGTAAAGAATCTCATTTTTCTAGAGTTTCATCATGATGCTTTGGTGATGTTGCGGTGCTTGGTGCTTGGATCTTGGTGAGGATCTATGGATGGTGTCCTAGTTCTGTTGAAGTTTTGTTGTAGTTTTCTGCATGGTACTCTGTTTTTGACTTGGTTGTATTTGTCATGTGGAATTGTTATGGATATGTTGGTTGTATTTTGGTAATGCATTGGTTTTTTATTTTTTCTGCATGCATCATCTAGTTTGTTGATAGTGGATTTCTTGAATGGTTGGATTTATCTCCTGGGAAAATTGTTCCCCAATTTATCCTTGAAGCCCTCAGCATTCATTTCCATCCTTTGACACCTTGAGAATGTCACTTAAGGTTGAGTATCATTCCTCTGCACTCTCAAGAAAATGAGATGGGGTGGGATGTTACATTTCATCCCTATTCATGAATCTAATATCGTGGAATACTTTTCAAAAATATATACTTGAGAAGTGGAAACAAGCCATTTTGTACCAGTTTCTATTTTATCAGATAGAGACTCAAGGTTTACATCTTATTTATATAAGTCCTTAATGTAATATATTTGGAATTAGTTGAATATGAGCTTAGCGTATCATCCTTGAATGGATTATAAGTCAAAAAGGATGACACAAACATTGGATGATATGATTTGTAATTTTGTACAAGATTTTGGTGGCTCGTTGGGGATACCATAAAATTAGTGGAGTTATCATATAATAAAATTTATCATGCCCTAATACATATTGATCTTTTTGAATCATTGTATGTTTTTCCTTTTCATTCTCCACTTTATTGGGTGGAAATAGGGGAGACTTCATTACCTGAACCAATCCTTATCTAAGAGATAATGGAGAAGACCCAGTTGATCATAAAGAGAATAGTGACAGCTCAGATTCTTCAAAAATCTTATTCATATCAACAATGATAACCATTATCATTCTAGGTGAATTATAATTTATTCCTTATAATCTCTAAAAATCTTGGGAATCATTATTTTAGGAATCCTGGAAAGTTATCTCTATGATACATAGGCCCTTTTGAGATACTTGAATGGGTAGTTGAGGTGGAATATCTATTTACATTACCACCAAGGTTCATTTCAGTGCATAATGTGTTTCATGTTTCTCAATTGAAGAAGTATAAACCCAATCCAGACTATCTGATTCGATGGGATTATGTTGAAATAGATCTGGATGATATTTTGTTTCATATAACTCTGTAGATTGTGGATAGGAAAGAGAAAATATTGCATGAGAAAATCATCAGTCTAATGTGGGTTTTAGGGAAACATGGTCATACTTAGGAATAAATGTGGGAGTATGAAAAGGAAATGGTTGAGTAATGTGCTAAACTCTTTTAGAAAAATCATGGTTTTCACGTTTTTAGGGATGAAAATACCAATGGTAGGGAGAATTTAGCACCACCGATTTCTAGTACTTGAACCTTTATTCATTTATGTTATGGATATACAATGTTTGGGTGAAGTTTTAGGAGATACAATGAAGTTTTTGTATGTTTTTTGGGATTTTTTTAGTGTATCATGTTTTAAAAATGGTTAGTAGAAACCATAAAACCCCACCCAATAAAAACTTCAATAGAAATAGCAGGCATTAGTTTGGTGCACGATTAAGAGCACGGTTTAGAAAAACCATGAATACAACCAAAAGAAATAATGAAATGTTAGAATGAGGTGTTTATTAATTTTTATGCATGGTTTTTATAATAATGTGATCCAACCATGTGTGGGGTGTTTGGTGATAGTGTCTAGCACACATTTTTCTAAACTGTGCACCCTAACTATGCACTATTAAAAATTAGATCCAAGTTTTGTGCATATGACTAGTTTTACCCACTCAATGACTCTTTTTTACTCCAACACAACTATAAAATGTATTCCAATCCTTCACAGGGCTGGATAGACCATTCCCTTTGATCGTATAGTGATCTTTGGGAGAATCTATCTGCATTGGAGGCCCAGATTCCTTGATAAGTTTCCATTTTGGTTGTGTTCCTTAGTTTTATTCTTCTTACCTCTCTTATAATCATGGATATAATTAATTGGGGATATATACATGCTATTTTATTCCAATCATGATGATATATGGTTATTTTTTTAAAGTTGACAATATCTAAGGATGTTTCTTAGAGTTTCATGCTGTTTTTTAGAGTTTTGTATCATTGTTTGTTTTCACCAAACTTTGAGAGGTAAATGGCTTCACTCTCGACTAATCTTGATTATAAATTTAAGTATTGATTTAAAATTGATCAATTTTCTTTAATTGAATTGTGAAATTGATGTACAATACTTTTTATAAAACCTCTATAATGATGGTTTTTGTGTAATTGTGAAATTGTATGGTGTTGTGGAATGTTTTTTGTTCATGATTTTAAATTTTGATTTTAAAATTATGCTTCAATTTTAAATGCAAGAAGAAATGTTTTTTAATTGTTTTCACTAAAGTAAATATTTCATTAAAATTTCTTGGCATGGTTTTTTTATATATACAGTTGGAGTGAGTTCATTTAATTAACATGACTATGAATAAGGGTCCTGTACCATTGGGGTACAATGATGTGACCCTGTAGAAGGGGATTGTTCCATTAGGGAACATGGGATATGGTTACCTTGTTATGACATGGTAGATATATGAGATAATTATCATGAGTATGGAACTATCACCTATACATGAATGTGTGGAAGTTTGGATGTGTGGAATTGGTATGAAAAAAATTGTATTTGAGAAATGGTTTTAAAGAATTGTTTAGTAACTTTTATTGAAATTGATTTGTTTTGACATAAACTATTGAAATGTGTTTAAATTGTTTTATATAAATTGTTTTATATAAATTTATAACATGTTCTATCCTAGTGGTGTGAGTTTGGAATTCATTGGGTAAAAACTATTGAGTTTTATACTCACCCCCTTCTTAGGAACTTTTGTGCATTTGGATATGTTTTATATTGAGACACATATAAAGGAAAGGTACTGCATTTCATTAGTGATGAATCATTATACCTTGGTAATGTATTCTGGAGTTGGTGCTTGGATAATATTGGGGGTTATTGAGTTGATGTATTTAGTGTCTTTGATTTTTTTTGGTATTGTGTTCCACTTTTTACTCTCATACAGTTTGGTTTGGTTGTTGGTTTGGTTATGCTTTGAGTTATATTAAATTATAGTCAAAAATAATATAATAGTTGTTTGGTTTTGTCTATCTTGGTTTAGTAGGTATATATTTAAAGTTAAAATAATCTCCCAACTATTTATGAATCCCTTGAAAATGATTTCCTTCCTTTTCTATATTGGGGATGCCAATTAAGGCTAGTAACACCTCCGCCTCTTCCGAAGACGATGGGTGCATGGTTGGATGTTACAATAACATAAAATAAATAATTTATATTATATAAATAATTATGATTTTAACTTATATAAAATTTTATTCCTTTGAATCAATCTAAAAATGTGTACTCAAATAAGTATTAAATAATAAATTCGACCAGGTGATCGTAAAGTACTGCATAATTCTAATAATTAGTTGGTAAAGATATAGTACCTGGGCCAATGAACTTGAATTTTTTATTTATCCTAATCCCATATTTTAACTAGGTTTATAAGATACCCTAAAATAGACTAAAGGTCCATAAGTATATAGTCCTTGGAGGATATGTGTTTAGAAGGATCAAACCGGGTTGAAGGCCTATATAGAAGCCTAAAGACCAAAATAGTGACAAAACCTTTCCATTTCCTCGCTAACCATCATTTCCAATCTTCTACCCTTGATTTCATATTTGTATATGAGTATTTCCTTCCCATGAAATTACCTTGAGTAATTATGTGAGTTATCAAATCACAAACATATCAAATTTTAATCCCATCAAGATTGAACATTTATCTCATGTTTTTATGTTTTTATCCAAAATCTGATATTATCAATATATTTGAGTATCCCATATTATTCTCCATTTTTCCTTAAAAATAATTTTAATGAGAAAATATTTCTTAAATTATTTATTATATAATTCATTATTTTAATAAACCCATTTTTCTATTTAATTCTCACCAATGATGCATAAGATTTTATGCCACATTTCTCTAAATATTTTCTCAACCTTAATTATGTGTAGTCCATGCCATTATCTGATCAAATATTTTTTTATCATTCTTCCAAAAAATATATAATTTTTTGAAATAAACCTTGAAATACCTCATTAATTGATTATTTTTAATTCTTGACTATGATACATTCTATCCCACTATAGTCATTGATTAATATGATTTGTTTTTTCACATTTAACTCCCTTTTGTATAATTGAAAAAATATCAACATGTATTAAGTAAAGTAATTTTTTATAACTTTTATAACTTCATTTATAAAGCTTAAAAACAATTTATTTTATTCCATGAAAGAAACACACATCTTCTCTCATTGTAACTTGAAAATGGGTATATAATTCACTATCCTGAAATCTATAATATATTACATGTTTTTGGTAAAGATAGACTATCCATTGATGCAATAAGATCTTCAATTATTATAATGTTAGATAACATGTAATTCCCACCAAATAATATAGATTAGTATTTTTTTCCAACCTTGAATTAAGGCACCTCAATATTTTATTTTGAAAATATATCCCCTATTATTATATAAAACATCAAGTCTGAATTCAAAGATTTGAATCACACCCAAATTATTATGAAAAAATACATCAAAAAATATAACATTTAAGATCTTCAAACATTTTTTATTTTATATTTTCACAATCATTTGAATCTAAATCACTGTAATTTTTAAATAAAATAACCATCTCTATACAATACATAATTTTTTTATATGAATTCACATTGTTATTCATGTTTTATGAATATCTACCATTAAGGATCCACATGAAATTTTTATTAAATGAATTTAATTTTTTTAACCTTGTTTTCCATATAATGTTTCTTTTTTTTACTTCCATTATATTTTTTTTGACCTGATAAAGATTTCATTATATATTCATTATTCATTATATGTTCATTTACCACATTTTCTTCCTCCTCGAGTATTAGAAATATATTCCTTAATGGTATAACATCTATGATACTGCTTTTAATTTTCTTTAGAACACAATCACACTTTTTTATAGCCGCCTTAAACCTATAATCTTATGATTTGTGTCTATAATTAGAATAACAATAGAATATTTTTTTAAAATTCATTTCTATTTATTGAGTAAAATTTATTAAATTCCTTCTCTGTTTTATTCTAACTACCTTACCACTCAGATATATTCTATCCAACATGAATTATATTTTTTTACCCAAATAACTATAAAATTTAGACTCTATCAACGAGATAATTTTCATGAATATCTTTTCTACTTATACTATATAAAACTCAGATTTTTGAGATGCTCTCAATAAAATTGATTGAGAGTTCTATTTTATATTTTTATTTATTTTATCCAAGTATCTTTATAGATAATAATTATTTACATATTTATTATATAATTCAAAATTGTATAAAAATTTACTATTTCCAATAAAAATTTCCTTTTATTTTTCAAAAATCCTGTAACTTTTATTGAAACATTTCTATTGATTTTTTATATCTAACTCACCAATGTAGTTTTCAAACATTATATTCATATCTAGCAATCCAAAGTTCATTTTTTTCATCAACCTTATTATTTAGTATGATTACAAAATTTTCTAAAGATTTAATCATCATAATTATTTATTTAATATACACATTAATATCAATAATCATCATAGATTTTTCTTTAATATCTAGGTTGAAACCAACCACAAATTAGGAATTTTATTGAGCCATTTTTTTCTATTTGGCTTAAATTTTCAGGCATGGATATTTGAATATCGTGTTCATCAACTTATTTTATAGATACTTTCAATAATATATTCGCTTCTTCTTTTACTTATTTATAATTATAGATCTTCAAATAGACATTAAATCTCATCCATAAAATTCCTAACTTCATTTTTATCTTGATAATCAACCTCTTTTTTTTTAATTCAATATCCATGAAAACTAATATATATTCTAAATCATGTTTTAATTTTATTTATTCTTCCTCATAGGATAATTGTTCATCAATATCCTCCTTTTTTAATCAACTCCTCCTTTAAAATTTCATTTTATATTTATTATAAAAATAAAATTTATTGATATTATTCAAGGGAAATTTATTTTTCCCTTTCCCAGAGAAATATATCTATTTATCATCCTCTTACTATGATATTAGATACATTTTTATTGAAGGTTCTGGGTATAATTGAATCATCCTTTTCTGGTTAGACCAAATAATATTTTAGTCATGAATCACGTGTAATATTTTTTTTACATGATAAAATTTTAATGTCTAATGAAAAAATTAGATTACTTAACTAGATTAAAATATTGGTACCATGGGTTATGGATCTTTACATGTAATTTATAATTAATTTATAAGCAGATATATAATTACCTTAACTCATAATTCTATATTTATTGACGATTGGTGGAATAGATCTCATCACACTATCATTACACTACAAGATCCAAGTAAACTATTAATCTAGCAGTGATCCAATCATGAAACATAATCATTGAAAGAAATCTTAGAGTCACCAAGTTTTAGCATGATCGATCCAAATTACTTGCGTTGTTTGTGGTTGACCGTAGAATAATTATCCCCAAGAGAGGAATGACTCTTAATGATCTCTTATTGGCTTGATAGAGGAAGGATAACACTCTAGATCTATTGATCTCTCTATAGGTAATGAGAGTGTATCATTCTATCATTTTTTCACACCAATTGTGTTTTTATAAATAAATATAATTAGATATTTATTTTGGAAGGTTTTGGGTTTGAAGATCACACACAAGACCTTTCTCAATTCCATAATTCTTAGTTGATCCCACGTCCAATAATAATAATATAAATATTATCATAAAAATATTAAAATGTGAAATTAATATGAAAAAAATATCACTGTACCATTTATAATCAGTCTAATAAACTCAATCCTCTTTTCATCATCCACATTTATCGATCCTTGAATAATGACTATTTCATTGATAAATATCATTGAGTTATTGATCAACAAATATATTATATATTATATTTTCCAAAATTTAAAACAAAAATTTATTATTATTATTTTAATAATTTATTCTTTTTAATAACTTGTGATTATATTATTGAAATCTAAAAATCCCAAATAAATATTATTTGTTCTAACTTGTTAAATTCAAAACTAGAATTTAACTGAGATTGTGGATACAATTTCTGTGTGAATCTCTATGCAATTTTTTTTGTTGAATTGGGAATAATCATTTAAAGTCTAAGGTTAGAATCTAACAACACACCAAGGAATCCATAGAGGAAAAATTTAACATCACAATGACATCTAACATTCTATAGACATTAAACGTATAATATAATCCTTTTATCAAAATATATCAACTCAAGTAGGTTTCTTGCATGTTCTGTCAACATATATGCTCAATGTATCTTTCTTTGGATATATATAAATGAACTCTCAAATAAAAAACCATGGAAATAGATTTATTTAGGAAGTTCTCTTCCCATAAAAAGGATTGAGATATTTACTTTCATCATGATATAAAAGTGATAAATCGTTTATCATATTATCCATTAATTCTATATCATTCATGACACACCCAACATATCCTATATCAATATGAACATATGTAATCATGGTTTTCATAAATACATCAAATTATGTGATTCATGATATCCAATAATGATAAAATTAAAGTCTAAGGATCAATTAAATCATCCTAAAATAATAACATCTAATGAAAAATAGAAATATGGACATCCAATTGATGAGCCTGCTCTCATAATATCCTATGTGGAGGTTACCATGGGTGAAAACCCTAAAAATGTGTATACATGTATTATGATGCTCCTACCAATAATAACAGGAATTATCTATATCCCAATAGACAATATCAGCTTACCATGGAACAAGGTTGAAGAATAATGTCATGGAACCTCTAGGTTCTCATTATAGATGAGAAATTATTTGACACTTTAGCATAACGTATATTCAAAGGAAATTATTACACTAAAATATAATATATAAGAATAATCAAGATGTGATAAGAAAAATTATTTAATAATTAAAAATATTAATTATGTACTATACATGTTAGTTCTAGTGAACTAACTCCATCAGAATCCCACTTGAACTAGAGAAAATTGAAAACATATTTCAATCCCCTAGATCTCACATGATACTCATGCTTCTGCTAAGATAAATCCTTCATTAAGGTGCCCACCAAATTAATCCCTGGATAATATTCCCACCATAACTTCGCTTAGATGAGAAAAATCCTTAAATAGACGAAACTTCCAAAGTTTGTGATTTTTCCTTTGGTGTAACTTTGGTTATTTGGAGAGAGCCACCACTGTAGTATTATCATAGAAAACTGTGATACGTTCTTTACTTCTAGGGACCACATCAAGATCTCAGATAATGTTTCAAATCCAAAATACTTCCTTGGATATATTTTAAGCTATAATATACTTGGAATATGTAGTATAATCCTGGAAAATTAGTTTCTTTGAACACTTCTAACTCACAACTCATTTGTTGAGACAAAAGACATATCTAGTATGCGAATTCATATCATTCTGATTAGTCTAAAAACTAATATCTATATAACCCCTAATGATTAGTTTTTCATCTACTCCATACAACAGGTACATATCATTAGTACGCCTTAGATACTTGAGGATAAATTTAACAATAGTCTAATGTTGTTCACCTAGATCTACTTGATATCTAGAAACCATGATCAAATAACAAGAAACATCAATCCTTATACACAATATGTCATAAATGATAGATATTATCATAGAAGTGTATGGGATCTTACACATTCTCTATATTTCCTCTTATGTTTGAATACAAATTTTCTTCGAATGATGTATACTATGTGAATCTTGAATCGATCCTTTATGGGATTGTTCTAGACTAAATCTCTTCAGTGTCTAGTCAATATAAATACCTTGACCTAGTTTTAGTAGCCTCTTGGATCTATCATGCATGTTTTTGATCCCTATAATATATGTTTCTTCATATCAATTCTTCATGGTTAATAACTTTCTCAACCATACCGTAACATCTTTTAAGGTTGGTATATTATTTATAATTAGTAATATTTCATCAACATTCACTAATATGAAGAAAAATGCTCTACTACTATACCTCTAGTAAATAGATGGATCATATTCATTTTTAATGAGATAAAATTTATTTATATATTCATGAAAACGAATGTTCAATAACCTAGAAACTTTATTTTGTTTATAAATTGACCCGTAAAACTTTCATAACATATTGGTATTTCCTAGAGTGGAAAATCCTTCTAGTTGTGACATATACAGATCCTTATGGAGAAAAGGTTTCATTACAGTCATGCCTTGATGTTTTCTAAACCCTTTTTCCACTAGTCATGATTTATAGTTATTTACATTAACTTCCATGACAAATTTCTCTTGAATATCCATTTTCACCCAAAAATATTTACATAAACTGGAAGATCGATCAAAACCGACACTTCTTTATGATACATGAAATCCATCTCATAATTCATGACTTATTTCCAATTACAACCTCTGAACTCTCTACTTTATCCTTAAAGGATATAGGATCATCATTGTGAACTAATAATGAGTCACCATAATTAGTGATTGGAAAACCATATCTCTATGGTTCTCAAACCTCTCATATTCTACTATATAGTACTTGTGTTTCAATAAAACCTTACTACTTGGTGACCAGTGTAATTGGTTCTTATACCAACTCTTTTGTATCTTGAGCATCAATTTCATTGAATCCAATATTACTCCCATTATCCTCCTTAAATATGTTCTCTATATTAAGAAATATGACCTATATTGTGACCATTTCATTATTTTTTGAAGGTTTTTATAGATATTATGCCATTACCTCCTTAGGATATAGTATAGAGATACAATTCATGCCTTAGGGTAATATTTTACTCCTATAGTGAGACTTTACATATTCCTCACAACCCCATGCAAGAACATTTGACGAAAGTGGTTTCTTTCCACTCTACAACTCAAAGGAATACTATTTACCACTTTGGTTGGTACTAGGTTTAGTAAGTATAATACTATCTATAATTTCTATCCTCAAAATGATGATGAAAGTCTTGAATGAATCATCATTTACCTAACCATGTAGAATTAGGTACAATTTATCCTTTTAATAACACCATTACACTATGGTGTATATGGTGGAGTGAGTTGAGATAAAATCCCATATTCTTATAAAAATTTGATAATGTCTTGGTTAATAAATTAACCACCCCAATATGATAAATTTTATTTGTCTTCTTACCAAGAATATTATGAAACTCATTCTTAAACTCTTTGAAATTCTTAAAGGATTAATAAATATACCTCATTAAGGGAATATAAACATAAAATCTCAAGTATTTGGTAAAAGAAATAAAGTATGAGAATACACCTATAGCTTCTACTTGAAAAGGTTCACACTAATCAGTGTGTACCAATTATAGAAGATACGTATCTATTTCTTCATGATCATAGAAGGGGGTATTTTTTCAAACCATTATATATTTCAAATGGACTTAGCTCAAAATATTCTAAATAACCATATTGATAGATATTTTTCAAACCATTTTTGTTTTTGTTACCTGGATGGTGATGAAAAAACTAGTTTTTATATGATTCACATGTAATTGTTTCATTATCAATTTAAAATATTTGGTTTTTTAAAATTTAATACATAAAGAGCATTATTCAATTATTTCATATCATAAAATATGCTATCTTTATAAAAGTATCAACCCTTATTTCCAAATATGAAAATAAATCCATCTATATATAAACAAGAAACACAAATAATGATCTTAGTGACACTAGGAACATATTAAAAGTTCATTAAAAATAAAATCAATCCTATCAGCAATTTGATATAGTTGTCTTAAATGACCTGAGTAGTCGACCTCGCTTCATTGGAAGCCCATAGATCTATTTCATCTTTAGTAATATTTCAAAATATACCTGGTTTTGGATATTAATGTGATACTAGAAGAAGTATCTAATACCCAAATTTATGATATATAAAGACTATACTTAATAACAAACACACATAAAGATTCTCCTTGCTTATTTAGATGGGTGAAATTCCTCTTCCAGTCGCCCTTATTGCCACATACAAAACTCACTGCAAAATATTACTTTCCTTACATTCAGATATTCTAATTTTTAGAGGGACAATGCTCAAGAGACTTTGACTTGGAATTAGCCTTTAACAACTTTTCCTTTTTTCCGTTCTTATTATGCACCATAAGGAATTAGGTTTGTCACACCCCAAGACTATATCATCTTGGCAGATAAGAGTAATAAATCCAAATAGTTCCCTCTCACTATTTCTTATTTTATAAATTAAAATAAAATTAGAGAAGTTTTTGGGTAGTGGGGAAATAATCATATATGTACAAAACTCGTCAAGGATTTTAAAACCCAAGATGTCTAGGAATTCAATGTAGCTAATAATATTGATTACATGTGGTCCATCTAGTGTCAACTCTCCATGTTTTCATGTGGAAAGTGCATTGGAGATCTCCTATCTCTCATATCTTACTTTTTATTGATCGAGATCATAATGGTGAGAAACCGTGTTATGCACATCTATATTCTCATATTACTTTAAAATATCATTGTACATGGAGAATAAAATAAAAAATTGGACATCCATTACATTGTCCACATGCTTTATATAGAGAGATACTTCTTCCACACTAGCCTCTTTGTAAAACAACTTAGAAAGTGGGGTTTCTGTCATATATTATTTCCATTTGTGGTGTTGTATAACATGCAATGATGTATACCATTCTAAGAAATTCATGATAATGAGAAGGTTATTCTACCTTCTCTAGTATGAATCATAGTTAGACTGCTGAAGTTTTTTGATTTTCCATTCTACAAATTAAGAGCAGATAATTAGTACTTGTTTTGATTAAAAAATAGATTAATAAATTTAAAATTACTTAAATTTTAATTAATCTACAACTATTTTTTGGAAAATAATATCCCTCATCATCAGTTTCATAATATATTATATCTTAGATATTCTAGTATCAAGGATTCATATTCCCTTCTCATAACCCAGACTTGGTCCTGAAAAGCTATTTTAAGGGTTTTATGTTGTCATAAATTTACATTTACATTAACTAAAAGTACCTTGATATTTTGAGTGAAATCCCAAATCCTAAAATCCTATTTTATGATTCCTCAACATTTTCCTCTTAATAACACCTAGTCCTACATGGGTAGTCAACCGATGATGTAAACTACGTTAAGTCAACCCAAAAATCCAAGCTAAAATTTACATGATAATTGAAAAATCACAAACATGGGTTGGTCAAAAAATTTAAACTACAAGTTCAATTCTAACATAATTAGTGGAAAGATAAGATGAATTAATATTTTAGTTGTTGTATTTTTATCCTTATGCTTAAATCCCATTTTACCCATTTACATGCCTTGTTAATATTGAGTTTATATTACTTAAGTGATTAACCATGTATGATAAAACTTTTTTTTCATAATCCAATTATATTTTATTTCGTATTTCATTCTTATTAATTTATTTATTTTCGAATCCTAAAACATCAACATACATATATAATTAACCATACAACTAAAAGGAATAAAATTTAACTGGCATGATCATGAGATTTTCTAATGGTTATTTTATCTAGTAGATTATAAACTAATCCTTGAACCTAGGGGAAGAACCTTGAAATCTAGATTGTATTGTGTTTTAGTATTCCTCCTTGGTAGATATATATCACCTTGTCTATTTTTTCATAGAACACTTGACTCAGGCCGCTTCCTCTAACTTGGGAGCTCCATCCTTACATAAGATTTTACTCACACGTAGGTGAGGGGATCAAATGTATTAGATACAGGGGGTTTACATAAAAGAAACTATGGGAATGAAGGATCCTACATAAGAATGAAGAGGGGACGAATCACAATCTATCAATAATAATTTAACCATAATAAATTAAAACAAACCAATCACACACAAGGGCTGGTTTAATCTCTTGATCATCAACACATCAAGTAATGATTATACATTTTAAATATTTTTATCAATTACTTTGATTTGTTATTTAATTAGGATTCCCCATTAATTAATCAAATTAATTAAATTTATCTAAATTCCATAAAACTATCCTTAACTCACTAACATATATTATTTTTTTAAAAACGATTTACTTCAAAATTAATTTAGCACACATGTGTACTTGGAGGCGATCTCGTGTGTTCATAAAAATTTTAATATAGAAATTAATTTAATATATAATTGTTAATCCTATGACATGTAATGTACTATCAATTGAATGAAACAAAGAACACATTATCAATATGATTAATTATACAAATAATTCTTCTTTCTGTGAATATTTTAAAACACTACCGGTAGCAAACTAAACCGTAATCACCTTTCTTCTACCCATGTCCATAGTAGATGCATAGATCTTATCATGTTGCATGATTTGGATGTGTTAGAGATACATGCTGTGTAATGGGAATACAAAAAATTTAACATATGAGTTTTACAACATATATGTACCTGTTTCATGTATTCAATACATGAATTTATAGGACATCTAGTGTGCCCTTCTACAAGAAGAAAGGGACTACACAGTGTGTAACGTACTTACACATTGTGTAGTTCTATATGTCATGTACTAGTATATCTAGATCCCCATAGAAATCCAATTTTTTCATATATTAGATCCAATTGGATTGGATATATCTAACTTTAACACATGATACAGATGGGAAAAAATATTTACACATCATATATACTGGATGTACACACCATTTACGCTGGTTTTTTCCAATCTAAACCATTGGAATCCCCATATTGCGTGAATGAAATTATTCTTTGTTATTAATCATTAATTTATTACTCTTATTGTTTTAAATAATGAATAATTATTAGAGATTATGATGTCATATATTAAAAAAGATAACATTATGTAAATGAAACCACAAACACATGCACCTAATCAATGAATAATAAATAATTTTAAATGAAACATGTGATCACTCTGATACCACATTGAGGTTCCAGGTGCATAAGAACTATCCTTATATAGTATAACCAACTCATATTTTAATCATGAATAAAGGGTAATCATTTTTTACATGATCAAAGGTCATGTATAATGAATATAATAGATTAATCGACTAGATTAAATTATCACAACCATGAGCAAAGGATATTCACATAAACATTATAATTAATTTATAATAAGATATAGATTTACCTTAACTCATAATTCTCTCTTCATTGATTATTAGTAGAATATATATCATTGCACCATCATTTCATTGCAGGATCCAAGTGGAGACTCCCTTTAGTGATGATCCACATATGCACCACTATCCTTGAATGATATTATAGAATCATTCAGTGCTAGCATGGGTAATCCTGATCACTTTCATTATTCATGGTTGACAGTATTAATATTATTTTTAAGAGTGGAAGAACTCTTGATGATATCTCAATGGATTTAGAAAGGAAGGGAGGAGAAAAATATTGATCTCTTGATCTATCTAAAGGGATTTAGATAGTCTTAATCTATCAAATATGCACACTAATTATGTTTTGAAAAAGAGATATAAGTAGATATCTATTTTGGAATGTTTAGGGTTGGTAAATCACACCCAAGACCTTTCCAAATTCCATATTTCTTAGTTGACCCAATGTCTAATAATAATAATATAAATTTTATTGTTAAATTATTGAAATATGAAACACAAATAAATAAATATCATTCATACCATTTCCAATTTTACCATTAAACTCAATTCACTTTCCCTTTTCCACATTTACTGATCCTTGAATAATAACTATTTATTTAATAAATATCACTACATTATTCATTGATAAATGTAATAAATATTATATTCTAAAAACTTGAAACAATATTTATTATTATTATTTAACTCATTTATTAATTAAAATAACATGTAATTAAATTTTGATGATCAATAAAACCTAAATAATTATTATTTATTCAATCATATCAAATTCAATAGTATAATTTTACTGAGATTACAAATACAATTACTATGTGACTCTCTAGGCCACTTTCTCAGTGGAATTAGTTATAACTGCCTAAAGTAAAATGTTATCATCTAGAAATACACAATGGTATCCATAGAGAAATAATTTAACGTCACAATGAAATCCAACCTCCTACAAATGTTTACTAAGTAATATAATCCTTCTATCATGACATCTCAAATGAAGCATATTGTACGCCAGTTCCATTAACCTATATGATTGATGTCTATTTCTTTTATTTTTTGGAAATGAACTCTCCCATAAAACACCATAACCAGAGATTTATTCATAAGGGTCCATTACCATTAAAGGGCTAATTATATTAACATTCATCAAGATAAAGAAGGTATACATCCTTTCTTGCATTATCTATTAATTATATATCATTTATTATTCACCCAAAGTATCCTAATTCTCCATGAACATTTGTAATTAGAATGTTTTTAGATACATAAAACTACACAAATCATGAAATAAATTAATGATAATCTTAATGTCTAATTATTAATAAAGAAATCTAAATATAAGAACATCCAATGACACATGGAAATGTGTATCTCCTATTGATGAGATTATTCTCACAACCTCTTATCTTGAATATTACCAAGGGTGAATACCAAGACAATGTGTCTCAATGTATTATGAGACTCTTACCCTAGATAGATTATATTTTATTTGTTTTATTTGAAAATATCACCTGTCTATAGAATAAGGATCAAGAATAATATCATGGCACCAATAAGTTCTCATTATAGTTAGGAAATGCTAAGAACTTTTGGAATGAAATATATTCTAAGTAAATTATCATATAAAAATATCATGTAAAATAATAATAAAAATTTCATAAGGAATCTTATTTAATTATAAAAATATGTTATCAAGTACTAAACAAGTTGGTTCTAGGGAACTGAATCCAATAGTTATTACATGACTAAAATTTACCCAATAAAAAAACTAGTAGCATGTTTATGTAAATGATTCCATTTACGTGATTTAATTTACTTTTATCTTATATTTATTAATATGTATTATTATTTAATCACAAAAACCTTTTCATTAAATAATTGTAAAATTATTCACAATATATTGTTTACAATTTCAAAATCTATCAATTTTTTACTATGTTCTCATATCACGTCAATTAAATCAATGATTCTTTAGATGAGCTAATCAATTCCTTCACTAGGGTGAATCCTTATACATTAAAATTTATTTAATAATAATTGTATCTTATTATACAAAACTTTGAAATATTTTTCATACGTTTTTTTTATTTTCCTTGAAAGTAGTGCAAGTCATAACCTATATTTATATATATATATTTATTTCTAGAGATATATTTTGATAAATCATTTTCAGATTTCACATTCATATTTGATAGTTTCTTTTTTAGGTTCAGTTAGAAATACCTCCACTGGTTTCACTAAAATATACTATATATAAAATTATTGAGAAAAAAAATCCAAGTCAAAAGACTACATATGTGATCTCATTGAATTCCTCTTGATTTGGTAATTTATCCTAACAAAGATTTGTACTGTAAGATTTTTGAAGGGATAATGAAACATAGAACACAATATAAGAAAAAAAATCCATCCAAGATCAGTATGACATGTAAAAAAATAAAATATAAAAATAAAATAAATATACTATAGTTTATGTTTTTTTAAATGGATAAAAATATTGGATCAAATTTGAATAATTTAATATGGTATTTATCTTGTAACCATTGATAATAATAATAATAAATATCTTGGTAGGTCCCTCTTTCTATCTAAGTGGTATGTTTCACTCCAATACAAAAGGATGAAAGTGAGGACTGTTGGGTACTAGAGAATATTAATGTTGAAGAAAACTAGGGAACCAATCAAATGATCAATATTTATTTCTCATAATTTAATGAATACTCTATACATATTTCCTTTTATTTATAGTAATTGGGGAATTTAGTTACCTTCTAAGGAAGAAAAATGTCACAAAACACCTTTGGAGGTGAAATAATGAGACTCTAAAAGTCATTTTGAGTGTTGAATAACCTTTATAAGTGTTTTAGTTCGTGATCTATCTTGGTAGGTGAATTAAGGGCCTCCTAAGGAAGTCCATTGCAATTCATTTGTGCGTTGAGCCTAAGAGGAACATTTTATCAAACACAATCCCAACTGTCATTTGAGATTTATTATTTTTACATATTTAAGTATTAATAATATATATAACCAATTATTTATATAAATACAACATTATTAATTTAAATAAAATTTTGAAATGGGATAAGAAAAATTCTAATTTTCATTTTTAATAATCATAAGAATTATAATACATAGACTAATTACATTAAGAAAAAAGATCTTAATTAGTATTATCTTATATGAATACCAAATGGAATTTTTTAATTATAAAATTGATTATGAATCTCATTTATAATCATAATCTATGAGAGATATTAATAAACTCATCATTACCACCCTAATTAAAGAAGGATTTTGTGAGATCCAATCAAGCACACATTAATTATCAATATTAAATTTTTATTGACATAGAGAATAACCATGGGACATGAAAAATTTAATCCTTGTAAAAATTATATATTTTTATAAATTCTAGTTATTAATAAAACATATATAATTACATCAAACACAAATATATTTTAATGGTTATAAACATACTCATTGAAAATTCAATTTCGATCCTTGATTTCATTTACTCATTATATGGGTGAAGAAATAAAATATTGCTAATCATCCCTTCTACTTGACTAGTAACATGCAATATATCATTCCATTTAGATAAATTATTAAAAAAATTATATTTTAATCAAGGTATAATTCTTTAAAAGTATAGAAACATCTTAAAAACTCAAGTTAAAGTATCTATAGACAATTTCCACTTAAGTAACATGAATGAGACATATGATGATTCATGTGATGTATTTATGTAGGATATTATAGATATAAGTTCACAAAAATGTGTCCCATGTGTGATTATTTTCATCTTTTTACAAGTGATCCTACACATAATAGTCAAAATATATCTTAAAAAAACATGTTAATCATTATATAAGAGTATCCTAGAAATAAATATATTCTTTGATGTTATTATGATATATTATACCATGTTCGATGAAAAAAACAAAAATGAAAACGTATTACTATTAACTTATATTATTAAATTCATCTATGATATGGAATCTTAATCTCTCTTGAAATATGCTAGTAGGAGAGATGATTTATGAAACTATAATCGGGGGATGATTGATCTATATGTTTTTATTTTTCATGGGGTTTGATGTTTTCATGTGGGTTTCATAGGATTTTCCTTTATTTTATGCTTCTTTTTTATTGTGTTATTTATTTATTTCTATGTGTGTTTTAGATGATTATTTTCTTTCATCCACTAGTGTTGATGCTACCCCTTATTTGGTGACTGTTACCCCTCTTCCCTCTATTTAGTGTTCTTGATTTTTATTTATTACATATATTGTAGGGTTATTCACTAATATTATGTTTGTGATTACATTTATGAGATCTAATATTTATCAGTATAGGATGGTTTTAAGAGTGCAATTTTACCTTAGTGGGATTGAAGTTGTTTTATGACCACATTAGGGTGTGGTTTCTAGTGATTTATTCTTCACTATGGATTTTTAATGGATTAGGTCCCCAAGGGTATTTAAATCTAATATTATTAATGGTATATTGTAATGAAGAGTAAGCTCGAGTACCTCAATTTATTACTTCCTTCAAATTATCTTAAGGTTATGCCAATAGTTTAGAGTTAATATGTCTGTTTTGAGTCCCCATTATTATTTGATTGATTCTACCTCTTCCATTACATGGATTTAATATGTGGATTTCTTATGGATACCATTATTTTATAATTTATTCTATCCTGTGTTTTGTCTTGATTTTAGTTTTTGGTTCATATCTTAACTATGTAGTTTTTTGGCTAATGTGTCCATCATTCTTCCCTATTTACATGGTGTAAAATTTTTAGAGTTGGAAAGATTATGAATCATACTCATATTTTTTTTATTCAAGTAGTATTTCTCAGATTATGGTTACATTACGTAACCCAATCAGACCTTTCCTAGGCTAGTGACAAGCTATGAGTGCTAGCCCAAGAATTCCTCAATTATTCCAAGAGATGGTGACTAGGACGAAGAATACATAACTCAAACAAGAGGTCATAGCCTAATAAATAACCTATACATGACCATATATATCTGGTAAAATATATTATAATGAAAATCAGACATAATTACTAACTACAATATAACATGCATGCATATCATGAAAAGAATATAATACAAAATAAAAAAAAATGAAACCTTCAAAATAGAAGAAAATATTGGAGACCAACATCCCACATAAATATAGAACATATAAAAATTTAATGGTTGATGTAAACTATTATTTATAGTGTATCTTGAGTTATATTTAATTTGAATATTACATAACTCAATGTGTGAAAAATAAGAAAATAGTTTTCAATAATGGAATATATAATTGAGAATCTATCTCAGGATGGTAAAGGATGTGTGAAGGTTTCCCATGTATTTGGGAAAAGGGGAATTAGTTGGGTGATTGGTTAGTAGGACAAAATAAACTAAAAAATTGAATGTATTGTTCATCATGATAATTAATTTCAATTGTTAGTGTAAGTGTTGATGTGCTCTCTATAATAGGTTAGAGATGTTTAAAATGAAGCTATCTATATAGGAAGATTCAATATATGTGATCGATGTATAAAAAACTAGACGATAAGTTTGATAATCCATCCTATATTTCTGATATGATTAAATGATAAAATTAGTGCAATAAAACACTAGAATGATGGTCTTCTAAGTTAATGTAGATACCAAAATATAAAGGTAGTAAGCTATGTGAAAAAATAGTATTTGAGTATTTTAATATGATGCAAGGATTTTGAACTAGATAAAATTAGTTTTGAATTATTATAATAATTTTTGTAAATATTTAGATCCATTATAAAGTGGTTGGATTGGATTGAGAAGTCCTATTTATGATTTGAAGAATCATAGAGTTGATTTCAATAAATTTGGAAATACTATTCTTTAGTAGGAGTCTGGTAAAATAGATAATGAAATTTTCATATGCATAAGAGATTCTATCTAGTTCATAATTAATTCGGAATTTGTGAAATAAATTTGAGATCACATATGATGATATGACATTATATGTAATAATTTTCATGATATGTAAGAATATTAAGCTATGAATATGATATTTAAACAACACAAAAGGGATTTATCATTTTCGTAATATATTTTGGAGTTCTGTGTAATAAGTTTCAGATATGAAAGAATATTGATATATATATATAAATATATATAAGTGAACTATTATATTCATATGATATTTTCCATGTATTATATTTTTGACATCTAGTGTTGTTTTGGGGAAAATTAAAATATCTTACAGAGCCCATAATATATTTCACTTAGTGAAAATATTGTTTCTAGAATCCAGGTATTTTGAAGAATAGAACTAGGATGATTCTTATACTAGTCTAATGGATCAAAATATCAAAAATACATGTGATATAAGTTATTAATTTTTGAGTAACTAATCTTAAAATCTGGTGAATAAGATCATTGCAATGAGGCAAATTTGAGTGACCTTCTAAAGTTTGAAAATAGGGTATTTATAATGGTTATAATTTTTATGAGAATATAGTTGAAGATTCGAGTGATATGATTAAATTTCAAATAATCATGATTCTTGGTTATCCATGATTAAATACTAGTATGAGTAAGGTTCAACTGCTTGAGTCACTTGATAAAGAATATGAAGCTACATGGAGTTTAAATAATAATTTAAATGAAGTTAAATTTTTTCCCAACCAGTCCATCAAAGTCCTAATTCACTCTGATCTGAGATAATTAAGTTCTTATTTATATTCTTGATTTAGAAAAAATGGGGTAAAGATGAAATAGATGTTTAATAATTTATAGAAGCCTAAAAATGATAATATTTATAGATTTCATGAATCTAGAAATGCTAAATCAGTGGTTTCTTATTCTAGTTTACCAGTGTTCATAAATATCAAAAGAAAATTTATGATTCAAACTGAGAATGAGAAGATTGTATAGAGAAGTTGAGATGCAAATTCTTTGTACAAATTTAATTTTAATCTAAATGGATAATTATTTAAGCACATAAGGTCAATAGTGAGGGAATATTGAGATTGGAAAGATAATGTGATCATACTTCATAAATCACTTGAATATTTATTTTATGGAGCCTTCATGAGTTAATTTTATAAAATAATATGAAGTTGAGGAAAATGTACAAAAAACTTGAGAACTTCTTTGTATTATATTCATAAATGTGAAGGATAAATAAATAATTTTATTCTTATAGTATCCTTTAATATGAAAAAGAAGATATGAAAATCATTGGGGAAGAGTTGTGCACATGGGGATTTTTATTTTGTAATACAGAAAGCTACTATATCATTAAATTTAGGAAAAAATGGTATGATTCCATAAATAGGAGAGGATCTTTATGTATATTTTTGTGCCTTAAAGAATAGAAAAATATTATTTTTGAGTTTCTACTATTATCTAGGGAGGTTTGAATAAGCCAAGAGAACTACGTGAAACTATAAAATAAAGAAGATGAAGAAAGAGAAGTCAAGAGAAACATGAATATTTAATGAGTAAGAATAGAAGAAAAAAAATTTTAAAATAGAAAATATTGTTTGTTTTGGGGGAAAATTAGGAAAACTTACCGAGTACTAAGGCTGATGATATGCTATATTTTTAAGGAAAGAGAAAAAGAAGTACTGAGATAAATGACCTATAATTTTAATCATAAATTATTTAGGGATAAGTGAGAATAATATAGAGAAGAAGAAGTTCCTATTTCCAATGTAGAATTTAAATAATAATCAGTGTTCTATCAATCTTACAATAGAAGGTTTTCGAGAATAAGTGATGTGTTGAGTTACTCACAAAACAATTATATAAATAACTAGATGTTGTGGACAGATTCAAAATTGGAATTGCTTGTTTTTTAATTTAAGATATTTAAGAATTCAAATACACTCTGTTTTTAAGGAAAATATCATAGTTTTATGGGGCATAGGAATACCTGGATATAATTTCCTGAACTACTTCAAAAATAAAATGAAATGAATAATAGTTGATGTGATTCCAACTTGAAGAGAATCTATGAGATGAAACTCCATTCACACGTGTAATATTGGGAACTTCCATAGTTTTTTAATATGGTGATAGAGTTATGATATCCCTACGGGCATCATTATCCCCTATCAGGTTACCAAACTTATTAATTTAAAACACGAAATAGAAAAGTCATTAAACTATAAGGTAGTATAGGAATTGTAATTCTGAGGTTGAATCGACCTAGATAGGGTTTGAGAAAATATCAATAAAATAAAATAAAGCTAAAATAATTTCTAATTGCATAAAATAAATATAAACTTCTGAGAATTGGATTTGGTGAAGAAGGTGGGAGAATAAAATATAAAATATGTGTCATACATTAATGATTCTAGGTTCATGAATGACGAGGTATGAAATAATTATTTAGAAATCATGCAGTTGTCAGAATCAGGTCTTAGAGAGTTCAATGATCATGATAAATTCATTCCATCCAAAGTTCTCCTTTTATCATGGTCAGGTACTTTAGATTACATAGAATGGGAAACCCAAATCCTTATTTAAACACAGGGAAGGGACAAACCCAATATTGTTGGTGGAATTCTAAATCCTAGATCAAATATTAAATAAATGCATTCGATCAATCTAGGAAATGGTCACGATGAAATAAAGAAAGAAATTAAAACTGATCCTCAACCTCTCTCACAATGGTCATGCAATAAAAATCAAGAATGAGATAGAATTGAATAAAACATATGAAATCCCAAACTGAATTTCATTCAAATGTAAAATAACTTATACATTCAATTCCCCTTAATCATGCATTCCTCAAAAAAAATCACCCACCCATTCTAACCATGAGATGGTGGAAGAAAATAAATAAATAAAATTCTGAAGATAGTGGGGAAGCAGGTGAGAATGTCCTTGGAAGGCATCCCTTATCAAGATCTATCCCAAAGTGTTTTCAAATAGTGTACTGAGGGTCTCTATTTATAGGTGATAGATTAGTTTTTCCCAACCCATTTCACGACTTGTAATTTGATTACACGTTTTGTAATCCTGATTTGGTATTTCCTTCTAAAATTTTGAATCTATGTGAATCTCGCATGTGGGTTTGAATCTTTGACTCCATTCACAACATGTAACCCACACTCATGATATGTAAACTTCCTGACAATGTATACCATCATCCTGACTTGTGATAGTGGTATCATTGTTCACCAATGAAGTCACAAGGTGTACTGAAGACACATGATGTGTAATCATTATTTGTCCAGTTTTCCATCTTCATTCTTCTTTAAAATTCTAGTGTCACATATCTTCGATTGTAGTGTAATGTTTCTTTTAGCTCTATTTCCACCACTTTTCATTTGTTTTTCTAATATTCATAATTTATTTCCATAAAACAAAAAACAAGTCTAAACATTCTAAAACTTTCAATATTTATCATTTAATTACTTAAATCAATACATTAAATTACTCTAAAAATTATGCATGAAATAGACTTATCAAGTGGGATAGGATAATAACAACCCACTTCCACTTGTATTGATAATAATATTTATAGTGGAAACTTTATATATCAGGATAACAACCACCTTTAATAAGGATTAGGGTCACATTGAGTATGATCCTTCAAAAAACTCATATTACATATTTATTGAATTATCTATATTTCATATATGTGTATTATTGATTAAAAAAATAATAAATACAATTTCTTAATTGAAACTGTTGGTTATAATAAAAAGTAGTAAAAAGAAAAAATAAATTTTTAGAATTTGGAGAAAATTTTACAATACATGATTGACCCCTTTTTAGGTGTGTTTTATCGATCCTACTGGGTCTTTAAATTGGTATGAGATATTAGGTTCCTTATGATATGGATATATACTATTTATTTTAATATGAATCAATTACAAGGTTTATTATCAAATTAGTTCTGAAAATTTAATTTCTTAGGTTTTTATAAGAATATATGAAGCATATAAATTAGCATTGAAGAGTGTTTCTAAGTACCTCATATGGAATAATTTTTCTCCATCCTTGTCTATATAGATCTACAAATCTCAGAAAATAGCAAGAGAAACATACATAATAAAGAAGATATAATGTGGAGAAATGATTCATAAAATAGAGGAGGAGTAACCACCAATTTAAGGTAGTAATGTTGGTAACTATTATTTTAAATTTTTTTATGATTATTCCTTTGATTAAACAAGTAGTTCCAGCTGTGAAAATGATGTTTTTGTTGAGTTAATTGGTGGTTTTTTTAAAAAATAACTATCAATTAAGGAAAGTACCTATTGAAGTTATCACTTACACATGTTTATATTTCAAGGGGATACATGTTGAAAATTTATATCTAGATGAAGAATATGATTCTTTGGAAGATTAATTATCAATTAATGTGAGTTATTATAACACTCTAAAAAGGTATCAAAATCCAGAGAAGAAAATATTTTAGTTTTCAATTAAGAATTTTCTCAAGTTGATAAAAAAATTCAAAGATATTTAAGCGAGGAAGAAATTTTTGAAAGGGTTGTTAAATATGTGTTTTATGCATTACATAAATTTCATGAAATATCTACAGTTGTCAAATCTACCTAACTAGAACTTAAACAAAAAAGGGTAAAAGAGCTAATAGTTCTCTAGATGTGACAAATCAAATTCATGTAGATCAAAATTTTAAGATTAAGAAGGTTTGGGAAGATATATTGAGATTAATTTATAATGAAAAATATTCTCTCAATATTATGTGTCTTGAGATAGATGTGAAACTAAAAAATCTAAAAGAATTAAAACCTAAAACTTTCAAATATCTTGAGAAGAGATTTTTTTTCCAAACAAACTTTAGACAATAATTTAAATTCAATAAATAATCTAAATGGTGGATAAAATAACTATAAATAATCTCAATATCAATATTTTACCATCTCATAAAAAGGGGTAGCTAATGTTTATGTTCAATCTATTAGGAATGAATATTTTTAGAAGTATAGTAAAAAGGTTGAATTTTGAATAAATTTGGAAAATTAAATTTTTTTAAATACCCCCAAAATCATTAAAGGTAATAGTGAGCATGTAATAAAAAATTTCCCTCCAAAAAATGAGTCTAAAATAGTTATTTTCCATCCCAAATACAAAAACTATGTAAATAGGTCCATATTTAATGCATAATAAAAGAAACAAGATTAATTTGAAGATGTTGGTGTGGGTGGAGATTTAAACATAGAGAATTGTTTTAGGGAATAATATGTATATATGAAAAATTTCAGGGAGACATAGAGTTAGGGGGAGTAGATCTTCAAGAAGAAGGAAACCTGCAGAAATATATTAGACTCAATAGAAAATGGAAAATATTTCTTAAGGGAACAAAGTTTAAATTCAGAACAATATTTTTAAGTATTTATAAAAATATGTACATTTATTTATGGAATATTGGTATAAAACATCTCATTAGAAATATTATTCTAATGAGAAGATAATTTCAGGACTGTAGGTTAAGAAAAAAAAGAAAATAAGTGAGTCTAACTTGGGTTCTAACTTCGTTAATAAGTATACACATAAGAAGGTAGTGGAAAAAGGTAATTATGTTTAGAAACCTATAAGAAATAAATGATTATTTTATGAAAAAAGTATCCACATAATGGACCATTTAAAATTTTTGTTTAACATAAAAAAAGAATATTACATTTTTAAAAATAAATGGGAATAAATTCAGGAAAGAAGTAGATTTATTAGGTTAGTAGTTGACAGTCCTAATAATGATATTGAAAGGTTTTCCCAAAAAATGTAACTCTTAGGATGAAAAGGGGTGTGTACAAATTTAAAAAATGTAGGATATATGGTTTTCTAAGGTATAAATATATTATATAGATAAATTAAGAACAAATAGAAAGCATGCTTAAATCCTTGTACTAAAAGTGATTCTACTAAGACAAAGTCTACACACACAAAGAAGGATGACCATATAATGAATTTGTCCCTAAAACTATGGCTAGATCAGTTGGAAAATAAAAGGAAGGTGGATAAAGTTGAAAAAATCAAACTTATCTATTTTTAAAAGTTGATAATCCTATTATAACTGAGAATACATTCATAACAAGAAGAGAAAAATGCTATAAAAAGTGAATAGACCTGGAAAACCAAAGAGGAAGAAAGAATGAAGAGGTCTAGACACTTTAGAACTTTAAGAAAAGGTGTCAATGGATTAAGAAATATATCTACAACCCATTTTTACTATTGAGTATAATTTAGATCATCCACGTTATTCTTCATTTCTTTGTGTTTAAATTCTAATATTGGCAATTGAAGATGAAGAAGTATAGAGAGAATCCATTGGTGAGGATTAATTAAAAATGATCAAGCTTATAGACTTCATCATTTTATATTAATTTTATAAATTTGGAAAAATGTAATTTAAGTTAAATTTTGAGGTATAACTTCCACCTTCTAACTTTTTTATTCATAATGAATATTATCAATAGGTAGAGTAATTACTTAACTAAATGGGGAATTTAATCCTCAAACATAAATGTTTTTGATGTGTGTGTTCAAGTTGGTACTTGTTTTTGAAATCTTTTGAAAATATATATGAATATACCATTGAGAAAGAAATTGAAATGTGGTAGAAACTTGAAATTAGTAAATTGATTTCATTATTGTATAATCTTAACTCTCTTATTTCCTATAAAGTTTTAACCCTATAGACTTAGAGTATATTAGTTTATGGAACTCTTCTAAGTGAATATGTGGTTCCAATATTCTCTCAAATAAATGTTTTTAAATATATTAAAGTGGTTAAAAAAAAGAAATGGGGGGAATATATGTTTATTTAAATTAAAAGAGTTAGTTGGAGTTGATAATACTATTCCCTACAACTTCAAAATGGTTGAGAACATAAAGAGAAGAAATAAATAGTAAAAATATTGAACGTAAATGCTATTGATAATAACTGTAAAGGTAGAAATGATGTTTTCTTGGATTTTCAGTGTATGTTGAGTTTTATTTTCTTCTAATATAAATTAAGTTAATGTGTGATAAAGAAGAAATGATTTGGATTCAATGGAACATGGAAATAAAATTCTATCTAATGATGGAAAAGGAAGTGATATGGTTACTCATGTATTTAGGAAAATAGAAATGAGTTATATTCTTGGTGAGAATACCATAATAAATAATTTTATTTAATATGTTAATCATTATGATAAATAAGTGCTAGTGATAATTTAATTTTTCTAGTTTTATATAAAATCATTTAAAGATGTTAATAATGAAGCTGGAAATATGGGGAGATTGAAGATATGATATTGGTGTAAGAAAAGTTACATGGGAAGTCTAAGAATCCATCCTAGGTTGATATTGTGATTAAACACTTTACTAATATTATTAAATATTTGGATAATGTTTTTTTATGGTTGAAGTTGATTGTAAAGTATAAGGGAAATAAGTTATGTGAAAATAATATATCTGGAGTATTGTATATAATGTAAGGATTTAAAACTAGCTAAAAAGAGATTAGAATTTTTCTAATAATTGATATAATTATTTTGAGTTGTTCTCAAGTTATTAGGTTTTATTGATAAGGTTTAGAGATGATTTAAAGATGCTCAAAGTTGATTTGATGCAATATGGAATTACTATAATTGATCAAGAGTTTGTAGAAAATAGTAAAGAAAATTTTCATACGCGTAAGAGATCCTATCAAGATCGTAAGTATTTTTAAATTCATGTAAGAAATTTGAAAATGTGTAATTTATATTAATTTTTGTTTGAGATGTTTTTGTCCATGTAATAATATTTATCTACATGTAAGATATTTGAATTTATTTTAGGAGATTGTTCATATGCATAAGATATTTTAGATCCGTACGCAAGAATTTTGGGACACATAAAAAGATTGATCTACATGTTAGAGAATTTTTCCACATGTATGATGTTTTCCATGAATGATATTTAGGACATATAGTTCTATTTGGCAGAAAAAGAAAATATATTATATATCCCATAATATATTTGTCTTTGTGAAAAAACATTTCTTCATTATCATGAGATTTTGAAGAATGTAACTTGGGATGATGCCTAGACTATTCTTAATAGATCAAAACATCACAAATAAATGGGATAAAAGATACAAATTATTTAGGAATTTATCTTAAAAAAAATTATAAAAAATTAATCAACTCAAGATAACATTAGATACTTTATATATTTTAAAAAGGGGTTTCCAAAATTGTTTAATTTTTTTAGGAAAATAGAGTTTAAGATGCTAGAACTTTTATTTAATTTTAAATTATCATGATTCTTTGTATGTAACAACCAAATATTATTAATATTAAATCAATTTCATTAATTATTAATATTAATGAATTTTAATTATAGATTTATATTCATTATAATAATATTTGGTAAATTTCCCGTTAAAGGGAAAATGTTTTATTTCTAACCAATTGGATTTTCAAGCATTATATAGTTATATTTTAAAATATGATTTATAAATTTATAAATTTTAATTTTAAAATTAATATAATTTTTAATTTATTATATCAAAACTATCTTATGGTGAATCTTTGATATATTTCTGAAAAGTTTGATTATTCAGCAAATAGTGAAAATTAATGATTTTCATAAAATTGTCATTTATTTTCAATAAATAAAGTAATTTAAAGGTCCCATTTGATCATAAAGAAACATAAGTATACATTAATTTGAAATAATATAATTAATTATATAGGGGTCACCATTTTTCCTAATTTTGGTATATGTCCATTTTTGGGCTCAAAACACATTTTTCTAAAAAAAACTATTTTTATTGCGTTTTGTGATTTTATCAAAAATTAATTTCTTCCACTTAATGAAATTGAATATAAAAAAATGTATTCCATATTTTGAATCATTAGGTCCTAATTTTTTTAAATATTTCTCTTTTTTTAGTTATTATGAATATTAATTATGGTAAATATTTTTCTCCTCAATAAGGGTAAATCTCATAATTAAAGTTGAAAATAACATGAGAAAGACAAAAAACAACCCTAAAAATTGACTTAAAGCTATTTTATGGGTTTTTTTACCATCCTCATCCAATGTTTTATTTAATGTTAATGTTTTACCATTTTTCTATGAAAATGACTTATATAATATTTTAGTTAAAGAAAAATACAAAATACCACTCTCTTGCTTTTAAATATCCCTTAAATTTTCAAATAGGGAGAAAACTAAGTTGTGAATGAATCTTAAAGTTTATTTTGAGAAAAATAATTTTTTTATTTAGTAAAATTATTTTTAATTTGTAATGATGAAATAATTACCTTAAACACTTACGTGATGCCATCACAGTGCTCGTTCAAGCATTAGAGAAATCAAGTAAATGATTTTAAAAACTCTTAAAGTAATTTTTAGGTGATTTATAGTATTAAAAGGATTTTATAGATATATATAAAATATTAATAATTTTTTTAAAATTCGATATTATAATATCTTTTTATCTTGGTGACTTTAAATCGAATATAATGAATAGTTCCGAAAAATGACATTAATGATATATTTTTTATTTTTTTATTCAATGATTTAAAATTCATAAAAATCCAATATTTTCATAGGTGAATGGGTTATGGTTGAAAATATCAACCATTATCCATTTATGTTTCACTTTTACTTTTAAAGTAACTTTCTTTACCCAGAAATATTAGAAGACTTTGATATTGTGGTCATAATCGAAAGGGTTAATAGTGGAATAAAACAAATAGATAAAAGTGAAAAAATAACCTAAACTTTGAATTTTTTTGTTTCCTGATAGTATTTATACTCATCCCCATAAAATATTTAGAATACATAAATTTTTTTACAATTTTCAAAATTAACTAATTTATAAAATACCTAACCAAATAACTTAATATAACCCGTTAACATGTCTTAGAGTTATTATTTTTAAATAAATACCATAATTAGAGGGTTTAATATGTAAAATAAATGAGGTTGTCCAAAGAAGTGGTATTAATTTTTGCAGTGCATTTTCATTTTATTTATTCTAATAATTCTTTAAAATATTATTTAAATAAGATTAAATAATATCATAACTATTTTAGATATTCTTATATTATATTATTTTAATTTCATAATCTATATCTATATTATTCTTCAATTAAATGGGAAATGAATCCATCGTTAATCAGTACGGTGGACAACAACCACTCGAATCAATGTAATTCATTTCCCACCACAACCACTTATAAATGGTTTTAATTATGGATTTAATGTATATATATGATATTAATTACATAATTATTTTTCCTTAAATATAATTTATCATATATTTTCATTCAGTTCCTTCCATTGAAAAATGATAACGTCATTCATGCGTATGTGTGGATCACCACCTCCACAAAGTGAGGCAGTTAGTTTTTCACTACCTAAAATGGATGTTATATATAAGTGTAATGAAATATAAAATATGATATTTATTATTATATCATGATTTTGGGAATAAAAAATAATTCTCACCTTCTTTACATCATAATCATTAAAAAATGGAAACATTACTCAAGCGTACGAACGAGGTAAGGGATTTCATAACTCAATTTAATCTCATTAGATTATATTACTAATTAAATGTCTATGTTTTTAGAAGATTATGTGTGTGATGAAATATTGTTATTTTCAGTTGTATTTAAACTTATTTTATGTGGACATACATTTGTCACAAAAAATCACTTCATTGATTATTTCTCATTTCAATGATGTCATCTTTAGAAGGGATTCCTATCTCACTTTTATTTCTATGAGACATATTACTTATCTACCACATGTTTCCATTGTGTAGTTTATATACTACCCTGGAATCCATTTTATGAATATTATCATGAAAATTATGGGTATTTCAAAATCTATCTAATTATATCTATTTCACAAGGTTTTGATTCCAAGATTACAAAGCGGTAAGGATTATTCGTCTAAATGTCATTTTGACAAGACATGTATAATGTTATGAACTTATTTATGTTTATTATATAGATATAATTCCCATATTTCATGTTGTATCATGAATATACTTATCTTCATTATTTTTAAAGTTTGATTTAAATTTATTTTTTAATGGGGCTTACAATTAAAAAGTTACCAAAGTGGAAAAGAGTTTATGTTTCAATCCCATTATAATTGGTATTTTTATTATTGAATTTACATTGATGAAATTATATGATCCTTATTTGATAAACCCATTTAATTTTTCTAATCCACTTTAATTTTTGTGATTTGTTATGTTTTAGTACCATTTTATCTCTTTAGTACTCAAAATGGTTAAAAAAACAGTTTTAAGAAAATCCGACCTTATTTGTCCTCTTTAAGTCAGAAAAACTTTTTTCATATCCTTATTTTCTAAATTTTATTAAAGAATTATTTTGAATATTATTAAATTATTTTTTAAATTCATTTTTTCCCATGTTTTACTTTTTTAATAAAGGTTTAAAAAGAATCTTCGTATAACTTTCTAAATAAGGTACTTTTTACCAAAGGCATGAACAAATTAATTTTTTTAACAGTTACAACATAAATGTAATATTATACCCAAATTATAGCTCAATTATTTGATTCTTAATTTTATATTTTGAAAATTTATTTTAAAATAAAATATTTTTCCTAATATTCTAGGAATTTATAGTTTTTAAAAGTGATTTTTTAGAAGAAAGGGTATTTTTATCAAAATTGTTTTAATGATATTTTTATGGTTTTTTATCCATCAAAGACAAAAAAAATTATTTAATTTATGATACACTTGGTATATATTGTAATGATAATATCCTTATTCTTTATCTGGATATATTATGACCGTTTTAATGATATTTTCTTGGAATCCATTTATTTTTCATGGGTAATTCAAGATATGAAAGAACAATGGTTATTGTTTTGTTGAAAAATGAAATATTTCATGGGCTATGATTATGATATGGTACTTAAACATTATTTATCCACGAAGGATTGGGTAGTGAACATAAATCCAAAAGGTACATTATTTAATATGTTATGGGTAATAATTATAAATTTCACAAATTCATTGGGTAAAAAGATAGAGTTAACAAGTTATAGGTTTTTCCTTAGAGTTTTTTAGAATTTACCAGGTTAGTTATTCCATTTTAAGAGTTTTTTTAAGATTGATATTATAATGATGTTCCAATATACCAACTTGTTTTATCCATTTTTCTAATGAGTTATAATAAAAACTCTATCAAGGATTTTTTTTTCACATGGCTCATGATTATTAACTTATATGACCATTTTATCATACAAAATATTTATGAAATGTATAATTATTTGTGATCCACATTTTATGATTATGAATTCTCTTAGGTTATGATCATGTACTTTGATTATGTCATCATTACTTGATTCTTATCTTATGCCCACTAATTAAATTCAGTTGTTAATATTTTTTACCCTTACTGAGCATTTGAGCTCACCCTCCATCTTCTTGTTTTCCCCAAGTTATTAATATATATGTCATGTAAGATATATGTTGAATGATTCCATCTGAGATATGATAAAATAATAATGTATAATAAGAAAATTTGAGAATAGTGGAAAAAATTACTCTTTTAGGGGAATAAATAATTTTATGTAAGAATTTTTCATAATTATATAGAACTATAAACCTAAATGGTACTTTGGTATATATGTGATCCAATATTTACTTTTTATTTTTATGTTTTTTATGGTTGAAATTGGGTTAACTTTATTGGTATTAAATTAATAAATTTAAAGATTATATCTCAAGCATTAGATCCAGAAGTGCGAGTTTAGCGCTGTTATAATTGGTATCTGAGAAGGGTTTAAATAACTGTAGAGATTAGTTGAGGTTAACTTAAGTGTTACGGATACCATCACAAATTTATAAGTTTATTGATTTTCATATTTTTAAAGGCATATACAACCGTTTTTAGGTTTTATGTGATATGATTTTAAGGTGACTAATGATATTTTTGGTGGACTTTTTTTGGCTTGAGGTATATGAAACGCTTAAGTTTAACATGAAGCAATATTTTTGAATAATTCTATTACATTTTTGTGGATGTATGTTGAAAGTCATGAGACAAATTTTAGGTTAAACCATACATTCATATTGAGGTTATTGAGGTTAAATAGGATAAATCATCAATTATTTTAGGATTGATTTAATTTTATCTTTGGGTGTTATTGTAGTATTTTGAAGATTAACGTATTATTTTTATACTGGAAGGTTTATTCATTTTGGGTATTATATTATCATGTGATGACTACTTTGGTTTTAATAAATACAAGAAGAATATATTTTTATCCTTTTATATACCTCATGTCCAATCCAAAGTTGATTGTAGTGCATTAAGAATTAAATATTGATACTCTTCATTTCGAGTGAAAGATGATATAAGGGTGGAATGTTTTTCAAACATGAAACAAAATGATGAAATATAATTTTTGTATTTTAATAAAATAATGTAATTATATTTTCTTATGTTTTTAGTATATATGGAAAATGAAGTCCACAACTTTAAGAAAATGATCTTGAAATAAAAATGATATTCTATTAGCTTAATTTCTGAAGAATTAATGGAAATTTTTATGCCTATTTGGTTTATGGTCATATGTTCATTGAATTTCTCATGATCAATAAATTTCTTTGGATCAAAGTTCTCAATGAATATCCACAATTATTTAGACATTAAAATTTTCCTCCATGTGTATATTTCCCACTAATGTTCTTCTATTTAAAAACCTAGTTATGTGTTATTTATAATGAACAAAGTATTTTACTTTAAATACTCATAAAAATAAGTTTTATTATATATTTTAATGATTTGATTTTTCAAAAAAGTTTTTTCTAAATATTTTTTTTCCACTTTCATGTTTGAATGTTTTATTTTCCACTCCTTGTAATTGAATTTGAAAATGGTTCAAACCCTTTCTATCAAAGATGTGACATAATTGCGAGGGTAAAATTTATAAAATGGGGAACAAATGTAAAATCCCAAGTATAATTAATATTAAATAAATTTAATTACTCATTAATATTCATAAATTATATTTTATATAGTTATATTCATTATAAGAATATTTTGTAATTTTTCAATCAGAAGAAAAAAAAGTTTTTTAACCTATTTGTGTTTTCATGAATTATATAGTTTCATTTAATAATATAATTTATAAATTTATAAATTTTAATTTTATAAAAATGATATAATTTTTTAATTCATCATATAAAAATTATCTTAGAGTGAAATTGGTGTTTTTTTTGAAAAGATAGATTTTTTCAGTGAATAGTGAAAATATCGATTCTTATAAAACTATAATTTATTTTCATTAAATAAAGTAATTTAAAATAACCAATTTGAATTAAAGTAAAATAAGTATATATTAATTATAATTAATTTAAAAAATTTACAAGATTCAATATAATACTTGGTTTTTGTATAAGTTCATTATAGGTATTAGAAACTCATTTTTCTAATAAAACTGTTTCTCATTAAATTTTTCAATTTTTATAAAATTAATTTCTTCCACTCGTATAAATTAATTATGGAAAATTTATTCCTTATTTTAAACTAGGAGGTATAAATTTTATAAATAATCCCCTTTTATTTGAGGTTATTATAAATAGTAATTGTGGTAAATATTTCTTAGTTAGGTATCAGTAATTCGGGTAATTAAGGTTAGAAATAATATGATAAAGACTAAAAATAACACTAAAACATTCCTTTAGTATATATTATAAGTGTTTTTGACCATTCTAATCCAATATTTTAACTTATGGAATTTTTTTTTATATTTTTATTTGAAAATGATATATTATTTTGGGTAAAGAAATTTACAAAATGTCACTATTGTTGTTAAATTTATATTATATTTTTACATGGGTGTAAATATATGTTTTGAATGAATATTAATGTTTATTTTTATAATAATGAAATTATATTTATTTAGAAATTTTATTTTCAAATTTTAGTGATGAAATAATAACGTTAAGTGCTTATGCAACACCAAAATTGTGCTTTTGCAAGAAATAGAAAAATCTAGTAAATGATATTAAAAACTCTAAAAGTAATTTTTTGGGTGAGTAATAGAGTTAGAAGAATTATATTGATATATATAACATATGAGGGATGTTTTTAAAAGTTTATATATTAATTCCATTATTATATTTATGACTTTAGAGTCAAAGTAATTGAATTTTTCCAAAAATGACATTAATGATATTTTATAGTAAGGAATATTTTATTAAATTAATTAAAATTCATAAAAATAATATCATCATCCATGTGAATGGGATATGGATGAAAATATCAAACATGGTCCATTTATTGGTCAATGTTCCTTTTATAGTATCTTTTTTAACCCCTAAAGTGTAAAAAATGTTGTTGTCGCAGTAATCATCAAAAGTGTTGACAAAGGGATTAAAACCAAGAGATAAAGGTGAATAAATCACCTAAAATTGTACAAATTTTATTATACGAGAGGATTTAGACACATGATCAACCTAAATTCTAAATATATCAATTTTCCACTTTTATATAATAAATTATTTATGTTAATTTAATACTTTATGTAATTCCAAGAGTGCCCATGTCCTCACTTATAAAAGGGAACCTCCTATCCTATATTTCCTACAAATTATGAGAGATATATCTCTAAAAATCCTTATATAAATCCCTTATAATAATACATACCCATTTCCAAGAGGTATTAGTCTAATAATAATTCTTACCTTAGATAGATTATGGTGTAAATAAAAGGAAGTTTCCCAAAGAAGAGGCATTACTTTTAACCAAGAATTTTCATTTTATTTATTATTATACTCATTCAAATGTTATTTTACCATGTTGATATAATAACATCAGTATCTTCTATTAGGATAAATTTTGGACTACCACACTGGGTGGGGGGGGGGGGGGTGAATGAGTGTGGGATAACAATTTATCACTTTAAAAGTTCTATCCTTTTTTATACATCTATCGCTTGACTGGTGAATGATTTTATTTTTTCTTATTAACCTATGGTTATCAAGAATAAACATAAAAAACAAATCACAAATAATAAAAAGATTTTTTAACAAGGATTTCTTATAATTTGGATGATTACACCCTTGGTGGATGGTGGTTACTATATCACTCATGCAAAACTTCATTTTATTAACAAAGAAAGCACGAGAAAGGGGATATACTTGGACTAATTATCATAGAACCAACCAGGTATAATTAAATATATAATTTAAAGCAAAATATTATAGGATATATTCCTAACCCTCTGAAGTTATAATAAGTGTAGTATATTTCTTCTTGAATATACACTAATGAAATCTGATCAGACTTCTTAAACTACAACAATCAAATGGCTACATATAATTTACATCTATCAATGGGATGTATTAGAAATGAAATAGTCACGTAGGCTAACACTTTCTTTCATTCAATAAGAATGATATGAATATGACCATGGACTGAAATGTCATATTTATTCTTTGACCCAAATTATTATTAGCATATATAAAACTCATTCACTAACTCTTTTTCATCTTTTTATCTTCAAAATAAAATATGATATATTAAATGTCAGTTATAGATTATCAAATAGAACATATCAATTATATTTCATGCATGTATTACATTATATTATCATATTTATTAATCTTATAAAAAAAATATTATTTGTTTTTTATTTTATGTGATATATCTCAAAAAATGCTTCATCTTCATGTAATTGGTGCATGTATACATGATATTTTGGTTCCTTCATGACAGAAGGATCACATGAGAAAATAATTTACTTATCCTCACCACCTTCATGAAATACAAGTATTTCATATAAATTATTATTGTCCTTTACATGATTATATCACACAACTTTCGTATCTTACTCATTCACATGACTAGGTTAGTCTACGAGTTCCTTCACTTTACAAAAGTAGTAGGTGCTTCACATCTCTTTTTTGATTCATGATATCCATGGGATTTTTGGTTCTTATTCACATAACCAAGAAGGTTTTCAATATCTCCTACCTACATGAGAATGGATCATTTAATAAATATTCACATGAATAGGGCCACACATAGAAAATTTAGAGTATCTATTTTTATAACTCTTGAATCTTTCATAAACCAATATCCTCATCGAGCCCCTATATTTATAGGTGAGTTTACACCAATTCATATTTTGATTTCATAGTGATCCAAATTATACTAAACACCCAAAAATATCCTCATATCTCTCATATTTATATTTCAAAAAATCTTGGATTATTTATGTGACTCCAAAGCAATCATGTGATCACATGATCACTTTTCTTGATAATGTTACACCTCAGTCTAAATCTACCATAGTATTTATGTGACAAGGTCTATCTAGGATGAGATCATTATTTGATGGAGGTTTCAAAATTTTTAATGTGAATAATTCACACAATACTATGGATTCATATAATTATACTGGTTCTTGAATTCAGTGATTTTATACACAGATTCATTTGAATTTGGCAATATTTATGTGTTCTTACATGATTGTTTAATCCAATGTACTTCATGTGAACGAGGATAATTATTTCAATAAATTATTGGATAATTTACCTATAACATTTTTTCATTATTTAATAGTATCATAATAATTAAAAAAATAGTTTAAAACATGCCGAAGCATGCTTAAATGGGCTCTGTATCATTAATATTTAAAGTTCTCATGGGATCAAGCTTGGTTTAATCCTTGGATCTCACAGAATGTAATAGTTTGTTGAAAAGAATACCCAATGTCATGTAAGATTTGGAAGAGGTTGAAGATGATATGAAGGATTTATTAGATAGATATGATTAATCTGATTGGATTCCATTTGAAATATGCATATGGTTTTTAATGTGTGAACAATATAAACATTACACCATCCCACACCACTTTTCCACTGGTTTGGATATCACTGAATAATACTCTTCCTGGATTCTACCCTTAGATCCACCACCAAAGTCGGCACTTGGAATACCTTTGCACAAACATTCCGTCACAGGCTATGCCACACACTTACATGGTCCTCTAGGAACCCTAAGGTCTCTATTCATCAACTATTCACCTTACCATTAATTATTCTTATGGGAACTATGAATTCCCAATCTAACACACCTACCACCATGCTGGATGGCCGGGATAACATTCCCACATGGTTGATCATTCTTCTTCAATTGTGGGATTAAGATGGAAATTTTAGGTAGCCTGGTTGGATGATTTTTCGGTTAAACCCCATATATACACCTTTTAATTACTAAGTATTAAATTTTCAATCCAACTCTTATTCAAGAAGATTCATCCCGAAAAATATATGTATTTATATTTTTTTCATGGCCTTCAACTTCCTTCATGCAATTAATTTCTATTTACACGGTCTTCATATATTATTCCAACTTCTATTCATACATAAAATTATTTTCAAGGAACTATTCAATTTTAGTAAACATTCTGGTAGTTATACAACTCCATTAACACATTCCTTAGAAGTTACGACTAGTACAATAATCATCAGAGTTAAATTCACCTCATCTAAAATTTATTATATGACCTTTTGTCTTATTATAAATGGATCTTCTTCCAAACATTAAAACATCCAATATTGTTGATGTAATGCACAAAATTTCCTGGGAAAATCAATTTTCACATATTACTAATATGTTCTCTTTCATTCCTCTCACCCTTTTTCATTTTATTCAATAACAACCCTGCTATTTATTTCACACTTAAAAAATATTTTATTAAATATATCATTCACTTGATACAACATAGAATATCAAGAGTTCTAGTGTCTTTGGGGCTTATGAACATTACAAAACAAATAAAAACAATAAATACACATCTTTATTGAAAACTTATTTTACATGATCACACACATTCCTTCGTACTTAGCATTACATGAGATAACCTAAGAACATGAAGAAGAAAAGGGTGAGATATACAGCCTAGTAAGTGAGAAAACAAGGAATAAAATGAATAATAAAGTACATGTTAGGAAATTGGAATATCAATAGAGCATAAGAGAAACATGAACATAAATGCATGATATAACATGATTATCATAACATGGAAATATAGCATCAACATTTAACATGATATTAGCATGAGACAAGGATCATTTCATATGGAGCATTAGTAAAACCTAATTGAAATTGAATTAGCACTAGTAAAATCTCATTGAAATTAAAGTATCATGTTTCTAATATTCACACAATGAATTGGAGCACTATCAGGGTGCACCCTTCTTAATCATTTCATTTCATGCATAAGTGTGCCACATGAATCATATAACATGGATTCATTAAACGTCGTCATTTATTCCCTGAAAAAGGAATGTGGAATTAATAAATGAAAATATATAATCAATAAGTAAATGTTCATAAAGTTGAATACCCTTGATTGAGAAATGGTCATGGTATTCACTACACAATGACTTTGGATTGGAAAATTGTAGTGCAATTTCAGCCACATTACAGCTTGACATAAGATTTCATAATAAAATGGTTGATGGGAGAGAAATGGGAATATCATCATATTTACATGAAATGTAAAGTAAGGGGTCATATAGATACATTTCCCAACATATGTAATGGAATTTCATATGCATAATATAAAAGAATTACTTGAATGTAAATGAGGATAAAGAAATCCCTTATGGAATTTCGGCATGGTAACAAGTGTACATGGGAGGCATTAATGAGAGAGAAATGGTTATATCACCATTAAAAAATAAGGATAGAAGTATATAGGAGGTTTAAAGTTATACTACAACATTTTTAATTTAAAATAAAAGGGTATAACATTATAAGGAAACTTGGACATAAATAAGGAAGGAAGGAAAGCGAGGATCCCTTACAGAATTTCGGCATGGTAACATGTGTACATGGGAGTAAATAATGAGAGAGGAAGGGGTATCTAATTATTCAAAAATAAGGATTTAAGTATAGGGGAGGTGATAAATAATACCCCAACATTTTTCGTTGATAATAAATGGGAATACCATCATAAAGAAACTTGGAAAAAAAATGAGAAATGAAGAAATCCCTTTTTTTGATCTGTGATTCCAAAGGCTTAAGAGAGGCTTGAGAGAGGATAATTGGGAGCTTGGGGTGACTTGGAAGGATAATAGAGATATTAGGCAAGAGTATGTACGTTATATAATGATTTTTAGTGAATATAAGTGGGAGCTTGGGTTAGTTTATATAAGAAAATAAAGAGAATTCTTTATTATATAGGTTTTGGACACCACACATTAAACTAATCAAAACCCCAAACAAAACCATGGTTTTTCCCATGGTTTTTACTAAGGAGAGTGGAAAAAATTATTATATAAGGCCAATGACCAAAATTCTTAAAATATTAGGCTTTATTATGTGGAGGTGAGTCACGCTCTCAAGGAAATCATTTTAAAAGTTAAAATGTTTTATAAGTCTTGGAGGGTCCACCAAGGCACCATAAAAATAATTAAACAAATCTAAAATAACATCATTTTGAATTTAGAACATATATTGGTAGAAAATACCAATTATAGTATTTTATTACATCACTATTGGGTCATTATGATGTCATAAAACACATTATATAATTAAACAGTATTTAATTTTTACCGAAAAAATTGACTATATCAGAAAATTATGAAAAATTAACCATTAGATAATTTGGACATCCTGAATCCAAAAATTACAACCATTTTCTTTTAATAAATTTACATATATGAGAATTTTTACTTTTAAAATAAAAACCTACATTTATAAAAAATTCTTCAGTTTTGAAGAAAAATAGCTTTTAAAGCATAATAAAAATTAAAATTGTATTCATAAAAATTATTTGATCATTTATATTTAATAAAAAACTAAATTAGTAATAATATTTTATTAACATATTATTTAATTCAAAAATACATTAATTCATCAAAATATATTTCTTAATTGAATACTAACTAAAAATACTATTTTTGATTTAAAAACAATTTACAAAGTAACAATAATAATATGAATGTGTATTCTCTATAAAAAAATAATGTACATAACCATAGTGTGAGGGTCTTATTACATAACCACTTATAAGACCCGTATAATACCTATAGGTAAGGTGTGCGATGGTGACATACTCTTGGGGTGGCTTGGATAACATCACTCGGGTGGTAATCTCTATTAACTTCAACTTCTCCCGTAGGCGGTTCCGCTCAAGCATAACATGTTGAAGATTGTCTTGATATTGGTCAAGATCAAAGCCCAGTGATGCCACCTCCTTTTCGAGCTCCAAAAAATGGGCTTCATAGGGATCAATTCTACTAGATGAGGTCATCACTTACTTTTTCTGAGTAAATTGTATTTGTTAAAGACCAATATTTATAATAATCATACAATCACTATTCAACGGATATATTAGCAACTAATAGAATTATTAATGGTATTTTAAAATCCACAAACATAAAACCAAGGAAGTGAATATGTTATATAACCATTTTACATAATAATAAACTTAATTAGGTCAATAGGGATTTTCATTAATAAAAGTTTGGGTCGTTACAATCTTCCCCCTTAAGAAATTTTGTCCATGAATTTTTTTTCCACACTAAAATAGATATGGGTATGTATGCTTCATCATTTACTCTGATTCCCATATTGCTTCTTCAAACTTGTGGTTACACCACAACACCTTGACAAGGGGAATTATCTTATTCCGTAGAAAGTTTTCCCTATGATCTAAGATCTTCACCAGTTTCTCTTCATAGGATATGTCATTATCAAATGGCCCCACATCTGGATTGAGTACATGCAATGGGTCAGGGATGTACTTCCTCAAGAGTGATACATAGATTACATCATATACTTGATATAGGTTTGGTGGCAGTGCTAGTAAATAGGCCACTACTCCAATGCGATCAAGGATATCAAAAGGGATGATGTACCTTGGACTAAGCTTTCCCTTCTTCCCAAATCTCATAACTCTCTTCTAAGATGATATGTGGAGGAATACCATGTCTCTAAAATCAAACTGTAGGTCTCATAGATGATTATCATCATAGCTATTTTTTCAACTCTGAGCATCTTTAATGTGCTGCAGGATGGTCTTAACCTTCTCTACCATTTCTTTGACTATTTATGGACCTAGGAGTTTTTTCTCCCCAACTTCATCCCAACATGCTAGTGTTCTGCACCTCTTCCCCTAAAGGTCTTTATAAGGAGCCATATGGATGCTTAATTGGAAACTGTTATTGTAAGATAACTCAACTAGAGGAAGATGTTGATCCCATCTTCCTTTTAATTCCATTGATCAAGCTCTCAATATGTCCTCAAGTGTTTGAATAGTCTTTTTAGATTGGCCTCCAGTTTAAGGATGATAAGATATAATAAATTTTAGCTCAGTATTCAGAGCATGTTGAAGAATCTTGCAGAACTTAGAGTTGAATCTTAGATCTCAATTGAATATAATAGATAGTGGTACTCCATGTTTCCTTACAAATTATCTGATATATTTCTATGCCAGTTGATCCAATGATAAATCTTCTCAAATTGAAATGAAGTGTGTAGTATTTTTAAGATGATCCACAACAACCCAGATAACATTGTTTTCTTTGGATGTCTTCGGAAGATCGGTGAAAAATTACATGGTGATGTTCTCCCATTTCCATGCTATTATGGGTAATGGTTTCATCATCCCCTTATACTTATTCCTCTCAGCCTTCACTTGCTGACATAACAGGCACTTTGATGTATACTCAGTGATCTATTTCTTTATGTTATCCCACCAATAATTCTCTTAGAGATCTCGATACATCTTTGTGTTTCCTGAGTGAATAGAGAAATACGTACTAAGTGCATCCTCCAAAAGTTCATTCTTTAACTTCAGATTTGATGGAACACATAGTCTTGTCCAAAATATTACAATTCCTTCTTCATTAACATTAAACTCTGAGGATTTACCTTTTCTAATAGTTTCCACTTTCTTCTAAATTCCCACATCATCCTTTTGAGCATACTTTAGCCTTTCCAAAAGAGACGGTTGAGCAATCATTTGTGAAAGGATTGATGATATTCCATTTTTTATGATTCCCATGTCCATCTTCATCTAATATAAGAAGATTGGATCCTTTTCAATTCGACTTAATGATAGAATCGGTGGGTCCTTTCTACTTAGAGTATCCGCCACATTTTTCTCTTTCCCAGGGTAGTAATGGATCGATATGTCATAGTATTTGATCATATCTAACCATATTCATTTGTGAATATTCAACTCTTTCTATGTGAATATATACTTGAGGATTTTGTGATCTATATATATTTGACACTTCTCCAAAAAGAAGTAATTTTCCCCAAATTTTAAAGTGAATATTTCTGTATCTAACTATAAATCATGTGTTGGATAGTTTTTCTCACGAACTTTCAATTTCCTTGAAGAATAAGCAATAAATTTGTCATTTTTCATCAACACATAGTCCATTCCCTTCTTGTACGCATCATTAAATACCATAAAAAGTTCTCCACTTATGGGTAGTATTAGAATGAGTGCAGTGATAAGCCTCATTTTCAACTCCTTGAGGATATCTCTACATTCATCACTTGATGAAAACTTTACTCCCTTACAAGTTATATTGGTAAGAGGGCTGTACAATCATGATAAATTTTGTCACAAATTAGTGATAATATCTAGCTAACCCCAAGAAGCTACAGATATCCATTATCGATGTTGGCCTCAGCCATCCCTCAATTGAAGCTATCTTGGAGGGATCCAGAGATATCCCATTTCATGTGATGATATGACCCAATAATGAGACCACCTTAAACCATAACTCACACTTGCTTTACTTTTCATATAGGTTATCCTTTCACATGGTCTCTAGTATATTGCTTAGATACTCCTCATGCCCCTCCTAGGTGTTGGAGTATATTAGAATATCATCTATGAATACTACCCCAAAATTTTCAAGGTAATCTCTAAAGAATTTATTCATCAAGTCTATGAAGATTTATAGAGAATTAGTGAGTCCAAAAGGAATTACTATGAATTCATAGTACCCGTATCTTGTATGAAAATAAGTCTTGGGGAGATCCTCCTTTTTCACCCTTACTTGGAAATATTGTGACTACAAATCCACTTGGATAAGTATTGTTCTTCACATAGCTGATCGATGAAGTCATCAATTCATGGCAGAGGATACTTTTTTTATAGTGATTTTATTTAGCTCACAATAATCAATGGAAAGGTGCATTGACCCATCCATCTTCTTGATGAAGAGGATTGGTGCACACCATAGTGAAACACTTGGGCGTATAAACCTTTTATCCAGATTCTCCTGTAGTTGTTTCTTTAGCTCCTAAATCACCATAATATCCATTATATACTAAGTATTAGATATTGAAAATTCCCCAGTTATAAGATCAATTGAGAATTCAACATCTCTTCTAGGAGGAAGAGCATGCAATTTATTGGGAAACACTTCAGCAAATACCCTCACAATAGGATTGTCTTCAAGGATGGTTGTTTCCTTAGGCTCAATCATCTAATAAAGAAACATGTTATCATATGGAAGTAATATTCATGCTTGAGATGATAGTTCTAAAGAAGACTCAACCTCCCCTTTGAACTTGTACAGAATCTGGGGTCGATTCGCCATATGGAGAGTGATTTACCTCTCATGAAAATATATGTTGGATCTATATAAGGAAAGAAAACACATGACAAGAATTTCATAAAATTCCCCCAATGGGAGTATGATGAGGATATTCGGGAAGTTCAAACCACAAATTGTGACAGGGGAGGAGTTATATTCATGGGTTGCAAGGATTTCCCTTTTTTTCCATTCTAACCAATATCTTTACTTCCATCATTTTTGGTGGTGTTGAGATTGTTCTACTAAATGTTCTGGATACAACAGAAGGTGTAGAACCAGAATAAAAAAGTAGATTCACTATTCTTGAATGAATAACTAGTGTACCTATCACCACTTTATTGCTAGGGTTCAATTCGACGGTAGTGATGGAAAAATATCACCCTTGCTGCCTTGGAGGTTGTTGTTTTTTTCCAAAAACCCATTGGATTAGGGCACTGGTGTGCATAGTGACCTAGTTATTTGTAGTTGAAGAAATGGACAATGAATTGAGGGTTGAACGGAGCTTTCTTATCCTTTGTTGCAGCATCAAGTTTTTCTTGTCCCTAGTTAATGTCCAGGTGCCCTTCTCTTCTACACTTAAACCATTTCCTCATCCCCTTTAGGAAATATCTGGGGTGTTTCCTTCTGAAACTTTGGCAAGTGGGGTGTTGAATTTTCTTATCACCTTTGTATTTATCCATCATACCACCAGAATTAAATTCCACTTTATGCTTATTTTCCCCATGATTTCACTGAGATTCGATGATCTCGATTTCTACCCTGAGGGAACATTAGACAATTTCCTCATAGCCCTTGAAGTCATGAATCACAAGGGCTTTGGCTAGGTTTTAGACCACAAAAGAAGTGGTCAACCTTGAATTTGGGGGTAATGATAAATCTGAAGGTATATAATGAAATCCTTGTGATTTTTTCCTCATACACTCTGATGGATCCTTTATCTTTTTTCTTGATGGCAAGGAAGTCCATTTCTATCTTAAGTCAGATGGTGCAAGGAAAATATTTATCAAAAAACATTTTCCTAAAATCCTTCCATTCCAACGTTTCAATCTCCTCCTCAGGCTTAGTATTTTTTATCAATGTCTACCATTTATCAAATTCACCCCCAAACTATATGAATCAAGAAGTAACTTCTCCTATTAAGAACATTGATGGTTGGATACAATCTTCTCAATGGATTTGATCCATTGTTCGATGTTTGAGGGATCAAATGATCCATTAAAAGTAGGAGGCCTTTGTCTCATAAATCAATCGATTGCGACTTGTACTTTCTTAGGGGGTTGAATGTTCCTATTGACCCATGTTTCTATTAAAAACATGAGTTAACTAAGAGAGTATCATGAAAAATCTCATGACTATCACTCTCATTAGATTGGGAATCTCATTAGAATAGTCATCACATTGATCTTCACATCGGTTGTTAGCCCGATTCCTTATGTTACAGAAAATTATCTAAAATAAAAGGAGAGTTTGAGGTAAAACAAAAAGGGTAATCCAAATACAAAAACATATGACTTATAAATTACATTTATTTCCCTAACTTATGAATTTATAGGCATCAATATATGTTATCCATGATCTACTTCCCAACATATATCATTGTTGGACTTTTTTTATTCCTTTAACAATGGTTCATATTAAGCTTGTGAATTTAATAAAGCATATCTCCCAGGAGTGTCGTAACCAATAGTGCATCATGTCCCATTGACATGCACTAGTTCATGTTCGAGTCTAGCTCAAAGTGGTGTTTTCGGGTTTTACGCCTAGATACATCTCTTCCAGAGTCACCTCTACCTGATCGTATCTAGAAAGGGATGTATTTTCTTTATAAACCACTTAATCATTAATCACCAAAATTTTGGGATGTTTTTATTATACTTAGTCTTATCCCTAAGGCTTTCACTAGGTTTTTCTAATCCTAATCCCAAAAATAACTAAACCTGTCCTCTGTTACCAACTATAACAACACTACTATTTATTTCACACTTAAACATATTTTATTAAATAAAACATTAACTTGATAAAACATAGAAGATCTAGTGTTCTACTGAATTTGGGGATTAGTAACATTACATAACAAATTAAAACATGAAATACACATCTCTATTGAAAACTTCTTTTACTTGACCACACACATTCCTTCGTACTTAGCATTGCATGGGATAACCCGAGGACATGCCTAAGAAAAGGGTGAGATATAATGCTTAATAAGGGAGTAAAAAAGGAATAAAATAAATAATATAGTACATTATAGGCAATGGGAATATAAATGGAGTATAATAGAAACATGAACATAAAGGCATGATATAACATGATTATCATAACATGGAAATGTGTCAACAACAGTTTACATGATATTAGCATGATCCAAGGATCATTGCACATAGACCATGAGTAATCCCTAATTTCACATTAATTTTACTGAGGAAACCCTCATTTAAGTTGAATTATCATAATACTAATCTTTAACCAATGAATTGGAGCACTATCAGGGCACACATTTCTTAACCATTTCATTTCATGCATAAGAGTGACACATGGATCATAAAACACCGATTCATTAGACATCATAATTTATTCCACGATAAAGGAATGTGGAATTCCTACATTAAAATATATAATCAATAAATAAATGTTCATAAAGGTGAATACCATTGATAGAGAAATGGGCATGGTATTCACTATACAATGACTTTGGCTTGGAAAATCGTGGTGCAATTTTGGCAGTATAACGACATGACTTAAGAATTCATAAAAAATGGATTAGGTGAGAGAAAGGGGTATATAATAACATGTACATGAAATGGAAAGTAATGGGGTAATATAGATACATGTCCCAACATATTTAATGTAATTTACCTATATAATATAAAATAATTTCTTCAATGTAAATGAGGAGAGATAAATCACTTACAGAATTTCAATAGGGTAACGAGTGTACATGGGAGGAAATAATGATAAATAAAGGGGTATCTCATCATTAAAACAGAAGGAGTGAAGTATAGGGGAGGTGAAAAATCATACCCCAACAGTTTTAATTGAAAATCAAAGGTCACAACATTATAAGGAAACTTGGACATAAATAAGGAAGGAAGGAAAGTGAGGATCCCTTACAGAATTTCAGCATGGTAACAGGTGTACATGGGAGGAAATAATGAGAGATTAAGGGGTTTATAATAATTAAAAAATAATGAGGGAATTATAGTAGAGGTGATAAATCATACCCCAACATTTTTAATTGAAAATAAATGTGAATACCAATATAAAGAAACTTGGACAAAAATGAGAAAAGGAGAAACCCCTTACTTGGAATTGTGATCCCAAAGGCTTGGGAGAGTCTTAAGAGAGGATTATTGGGAGCTTGGGTCACCTTGGAAGGATACTAGAGATATGAGGGAATATTAGAGACATTTTAAAATGGTTTTTTAGTGAAGAGAAGTGCAATATTGGGTGGGTTTTTATAGGAAAAGAGAGGGAATTCTTTATTATTTAGGTTTTAGACACCACACATTAAACTAATCAAAACCACAATACAAACCATGTTTTTGCCTATTTTTTCTTCCAAAGTGGAGTGGAAAACATTATTTTATAAGGATAACGACCTAAATTATTAAAATATTATTCTTTCTTAGGTGGAGGTGAGTCACACTCTCAAGGAAGTCATTTTAAAATTTAAAATGTTTTATATGTCTTATAGGGTCCACTAAGGCACCACAAATTTCATCAAACAAATATAAAATCACATTATTTTAAAGTAAAAACATATATTTTCCGAAACTACCATTTATAGTATTTTATTACATCCCTATTAGGTCAACATGATGTCATAAAACACATTTTATAATTAAATGATATTTATTTTTTACCCAAAAAATTGACTATCTCAGAAATTTATGAAAAATTCACCGTTAGATAATTTCAACATCCTGAATAAAAAAATTATATTCATTGTATATAAATAATTTTCTAATTATGTGTATTTTTACTTCTAAACTAAATACTGACATTTATAAAAAATTCATCGGTTTTGACAAAAATAGCTTTCAAACCATAATAAAATTTACAATTGTATTCATAAAAATTATAAGATCAATTATAATTAGTAAGAAAGTAATTTAGTAATACTATTTAATTAAAATATTATTTAATTCAAAAATCCATTAATTCATCAAAATAGATTTCTTATTTGAATATTAACTAAAAATTCTATTTGTGATTTGAAAACCATTTACAATATATCAATAGTGAAATGAATGTATATTTTCTATAAAAAAATAATGTACATAAACATAGTTTAAGGGTATTTTTACATAACCCCTTATAACACCCTTATAATACCTAAGGGTAAGGTGTTTGATGGTGACAAACTCCTGGGGTGGCTCAGATAACATTGCTCAGGTGGTAATCTCTATTAACTTCCACTTCTCCTGTAGGTGGTTCCACTGAAGCTTAATGTATTGAAGCTCAGATTGGTCTTGGTCTAGAGAGAATCCCAGTAACGCCGCCTCTTTTCCAAGATCAGATAAAGGGGCTTTGTATAGAGCAATTCTACTAGATGATTCCATCACTTCCTTTTCCTGGGTAAGTTGGATTTGTTAATGCCCTATATTTATACTAATAATGTGATCACTATTCAATGACTATATTAGAAATGATCACAATTATTAATAGTATTTTAAAATAAAAAAACATAAATCCCATAAAGTACATTTTTTAAATAACCATTTTACATAATATGAAATTTAATTAGATCCTGAGGAATATTCATTAATAAAATTTTGGGTCGTTACATATTCTCTCTCCCTTGTTGATAAAAAAAATTCAAAGTACCTAAGACAAGATGATATCATTTTTTTATTAAGAACTATTCCAAAAATTATTCCAATATAAATATACTTGGGATAATCAAGTGTATAAAATAATAGATACTAATTTAAACGTCAATTCTATCTAATTTAAATTCAAAATATGATTCCAAAATGATATGCCTCAACTTTGATCCTTCATTAGAAACTGTTTAGCTATTTTTAGGTTGATAGTAATAGGTTGAAAACATTTTATTCCATGTAGGTGGAAATTGTATGATACCACTTGTAAAGAAAATTCCAAATATATACTCAAACTAAAATTCATTCATTAATATCAACACATAAATTAAGAAAATTAAATTATAATAGATAGGTATTGTGTATGAAGTCAGTCCCAGAACATAGTAAATGATTCTCAAATTTTTATGTAATTAATTTATTAAAATTACTCCACATAATTTTAGATCTAATTTTGATTTTTTAATTTGGGATGAGAGAGGAAGCACACATACCTTATCAATAAATTTTAAAATCAATACCTTTTTGAGATTTTATATTTGAATGAAGTATAATTCTTTTGGGACTTCTTTAGATACCCCCTTCACGGGATAATCTATATATTTAATTTATCAATATGTATATTTTCATTATTTTTCCTTCTAAATTTCAATTTATGTGAGTACCAATTATTGTGATAGAAATCATGGTAGTTAATTAAAATTTATTGATTGGATATGAAATATTTATCATCTTCATCGAGACTAGTCTTTGATATTTTGTAACAAATAATATTAAAGATATCATTAGATAGATAAAACTAGGATGGTATCTTCCATAAGTCATGCAATGAATATTCCATATTACAAGTATAGTAATATGAATCTTCCAATAAATTCCCCTTTGAGTATGCACGTCACCTTCAATTCCTAGTAAGTAATGAACAAACACAATGAATATATGAATAAAGTAGATCTATTTTTTTAGTGAGAGAAACATGGTTGAAATTGTTTTTCTCAACAATGAAACTCAATTTTTCATCTCCTTGTGAGGTTTAACTCCCCATAATTACTTTTCTTAATTTCATGGTAGTTTTCTATAGTATGGAATTTCAACTTACTTCACTAACAACTTTGTGTATAATTTTCTTATTAATACTAGAAAAAAAGGATCATTTATCATTTAGTGGTTTCTATATATTATTTATTATTTCCTCTTGAGATTGATTTATAAAAAAACAATCATTTGATATGTGTCCAAACTTCTTATACCTTCCATATAGAACTTCCTAGATTTTTTGGTCATCATATGTTGACAAAATCTCTTGAAATTTTATTTCTTCATTTGGAATCTTATTTTTTTCCTTTTTAATTTGGTTTTATATTTTCTTATTCTAATTTTCATGTTATTTATAAATCATATTTTCAAATTACTAGTATATCATCTAGAGTATTTAATAAATTCTTGTTAGATCCACTTGTCATCTAAGGTGTGATCTTTACAACTTAAGTCATTTCCTTTTTCTCTTATAATTGTATCTCTATTTTTTAATTAAGATTTACTAAATTCATTACTACATTCATGACCTAATTATAACGATCCATGGATCCACCTATTAATCCATAAAAGAAGAAACTTATTCTCTTTGGTGTAAAAACCCTTTTGTTCTTCATGGGTTTTTACTGAGCATCAATATTATTATAATTTTAAAACATGTTTGGGTTATTTGTAGTCTACAAATTCTATGGTATTTTATTCTAATTTTTTTTATTTTCATGCTTAAATGATTTATACTTTCATACCTCCTCGCTGTTGCCACAACCATTTTAAATACCACATAGGTTCTGATATTTTTTAAATATTTTTGTAATAGGATGATTTTTTCCATTCATTTGTGGTCTTTTCATCTTCACTAATTTTATCCTCCTTAATTTATCCATTATTTTGTTTTCAGATACTAACCTATTATACCATCAATCATATTCTATGTTCCAAAATCTATCACAAAACCAATAAGATAAAAAAATATTGATCTCTTCATATAGATTACTATATAGATAGACTAGGTTTCTTCCTAATCTTGTTTTTATTCATTATTTTTATGTGATAATTTAGATTGATAGATTCCTAAACAATTACATTTCTTCACTACTATTATAGTGGTGAGTACTTCTTCTTCATGAATTTTCTTATAGGTATTTATTTTTAACATTAAATATGTATAGAACTAGAATTAGTACAAATAACAATATTTAAAGTGTATGGTAACTTTTTCATTGATACTTGTTTATATTGATTATTAGATTGTTTTAGTATATAATTTCCACCATATGAAGGTATTTTAAGATACGAATCCTCTTTATAAGTTTTTGTGGCTAAAAATCTTGTAGTAATGACTCTTATTTCATCATGTATTGAAGACTCAACTAAAACAATTTCAGTGTTTTCTAGTTTGACCCAAAGTTCAAGTCATCTGAGATTTAGGATGAATTTCTAATCATTCTCTGATTTCAATATATCATGACATTATTTATTTATCATCTAAATTTATTTATCATGAATTTTTACCTTTTATCAAGTTTGAAGACCCCTTATCTTATTTTATTTTATCTCAAGTTGAGAATTCTTGACAATAATATAATATTTTTTTTTCTAATTCATCATACTTATTTTGAAACTCTATAGTAGAATTTTATTTTTTCATGAATTGTATTTAGCCATTAATATTCAAAACTAGAGTATATTTATTCAAGTACAACAATCTATACTTATTTTGATCTAATTTATTTGGAGATATTGATACTAGATAACATTATTTACTCAAAATATTTGTCAAAATTCTCTATATTTTCTTTAAGATTAGTGATCTATTACTTTATTCCTTTGAATTAGAAACACATAAAAGTGACTATTTCCTTAAGATATTTTTTCAACAAATTATTCAAAGTTGAAATTGATTCAACATGGAATTATTCAGATATGTGATCACTACGAATATGGCTTGGATCTTCTTGAGGACACTATTTTCAAGATATCTTAATTTTCTACTATTTATATTGGGTTGAAGCAATACATGATGTAGAAATGTTTTCCTTGTCTTTGATAGTAGAATAAATAACCAAATATTTAACTCCCATTCATGAATATTCTTTCTATGAAATTATCTATTTAGAAAATGACTCATCACACTCTTTGCACGATAGGGATTTCTTCTTCATCTTTCTCAATTATTTATTTCTTATATTATTCAATGTGTTAATAAATATAAAATTATTATCTACAATAGATACAACTCATATAATTGTACAATACAATCTAAATTGAGAACAACAATAAGATCTTGTACAAGATTCCAAACAAAGAATCCAATCAGAGGCTTGACCTTCCACTATGATACCAATTGGTACGATCACTTTGGGATGAATACAATGAGAGAGGGGGTGAATTAGTATGGTATGAATATTTATCACTTTAAAAAATTTATCTCTTTTTATACCAATGTCACTTTTTCTATGAATGGTTCTATTATTTATTCACCATTGGTTAACAATCATGCACATAAAAAATAAAGCTTAAAGAACACCATGATTTGTTAATTAGTCCCCCCCCCCAATTTGGATGAATACATCCCTAGTGTATAGTGGTTATTATACCACTTGCACATAGATTCATTTTTATTATCCAAGGAAGCATGGACAAGGGGATGGGATTGGACCCGTTCCCCTAGAACCAACCTAGTAAAATAGAATCCTTAACTTTGAATCACAATATTAGCAGATATCATCCCCTCTATTATTAAGTGAGAAAGTTTTTAGAAATATTATTCTTTAATAGAAACCAATGAAATATAATCATCTTCCTCAAATTACAACAAAGAAATGAATGCCTCTAATTCACATTAATTTGTGGGATATCATATAAATGTTGAAATAAAGTAGGTTGCCTCATTATTTCCTTCATTCCGAATGATATGAATATTACTATGGACTATGATATCATATTTCTTATACAATAGAAATGATTGTTAATAAATATCAAACTATTTAACCAACTTTTCTTTCACTTTTGGTCCTCAACAAACAATACAAGATATTAAATATCAGTTTCAGGTTCACAAATAGAATAACTCAATTGTGCTTTGTTCATGTTTTTCATGGGATTATCATATTTATTAACCTTAACAAAAAAATATTATTCTTTATTATATTATATTCTATATCTCAACCAAGTGCATTACCTTTGTGTAATGGGTGTATATATATCAGATATCTTGGTCACTTCATTAATGATGGATCACACAAGACAACATGATGCACGCCTATCATAGGGCATGGGAAAAGTATATTTTTATGTTTTCCTAGTGAAACATAGAGGTTGAAAAAGGTTGTCTCACTTGAGGATCTTTCTCAGTTCATTCACCTACTTAATATAATTCACCTAAATTAATTATTTTTGTTGTTTTATATTTTATGAAATAAATTAAATTTAATAAAATTGTAGAAATGAAAAAAATAGGAAACTAACGTTCAATTATAAATTACAATACAATGCTAAACAAAATGGAATTATGGAAGAAAGGAAGTTCTCCTGATAGAACATTCTAGGAGCACCATCCTTGACCAGCTTCAAGTATTCATAGTAAACACACTCCATCGTATATGTGAACACCTTAGTCTATCCAGGTTATGAATGAAAAGTCTACTTAGCAATATCCAAGAACACCCTCCATCCACCTCCTCAATCATGGGAAAATGGTTGTAGATTAAGAAGTTAAACTTTGGACAAACACATTGAGGATTACACCCACTATAAATTATCCTTCGAATTAACTCAAAAAATATTAAAAACATGGTCTTATATTCAAGAACCCGATTAATCCCTTGGTATATTCCTTAGAATAGTAACTCATGATCATGATTATTATAGTTCATGATGGTATGATGAAAATAAGAAAAGATAGGGTGGATGGGTGAACATAGAAATAAAAACAATGCATTAATCTATTAGAAATCTAAATTACAATTGAAAAATAAAACAAAAAGTAAAGAAAAAACAAATTAAAAATAAAGGGGAAAGAGTTTTGGATGAAATCCCTCGTTGGAGATCACCCCCTTCATGCCTTGAAGGAATGGATTGAAAATGGGATGATTTGGGAAGAAGGCGAGGGCCTCTTTTTATAAAAAGAATTATGTACTCAGAAAGTTTTTTGCGTTTTTGTCCCATTAAATGGCCAATTCACGTGTGGTAGCCTTCATAAAAGTTGTTTTTTAATGTCTTGGTTGTGAACCCTCCAAATGGAAGCTCATTTGTCCTCCTGGTGGAGGAGTTATGAATTTTTGAATTGGTGGTTTTTATTTCTGGATGAAGGATCCAGGCAGCTTCCTTTAACAATATGTCATTCAATGGCTGTCTTATGTTATTCCAAACACCATGTAATTTATTTAGTGAATTACCCTTTTAGTATTATTTCATCCCCAAGTGTATCAAACTAATTTGGAATTGTGTATACCAAGATAGATTTCCATTAAGGTGGTGGGGTCCATGCAGTCTGCCCGGAAAAATCTTCGAATTAATTGATTTTTTATGGCCTCTGGATGATCAATTCTTCCCCTGGTCCAGAAGACAAGAAATCAAGGAAATTAAATAAGGATTATAAAAAAACATTTAATCACAAAAATTTGATAGATATTTTATGAGAAATGACAAAAAATACACCTATGATAACAATCTATTAAAATTGTAAAATTAGGCCATTTATGCATTTAGGCTCAAATTACCACTAAAACCTAAAAATATGACAATTACCCATAAAATAGCACTATGGTGGGATTATAAAAAATTATTTAAAATATAAAATATTTAAAAATTTGAGGTTCATAACTCCCCCACCCTTAAGAATTTCACTATGGGAAATCACCTTACATCCAAATCAAATTCCACACAATAATCAAAAATGAGAAAATATTAATGATATTATCCAAAATAGAAGTCCATCATGTATCATCTATAAAAAAAAATTATCTATTATTTTCATTTCAATAATTAAAATTTTTTCAACGTCATTAATCAATCCATGGACTAATGACAACCTACCTCAAATTGAATTTTATGTCACTCTTTACTCAAGAGAGATTGAATCTAGAGTTATGATCATACTTGAAAATCACATGTATCACCATAGGTTGGTGAAGATTCTCATCTCTCCACAGTGTGAAACATGAAAATGAATTCAATCATTTGGTATTTAATTAATGGTTCAATTGATTTTGTGGCTTAGGGTTGGTGTTAAATGATTGAAAAATGTTTCAGGCAAGAAATTCGAGGTTGGAATTTTAAGTACAATGCATGATTAATTCAAGGGAAAACACAGGAAATTCCTCACTCAATCCAGCTTGAAAATGTAAAAAACAACACCACGCCCTATTATTACATGGTACATGATCCAATCATTGATTATAATGAATGATATCATATAAGTTCTTCCTTTTTTTCAATTCTCTAGAAAGGCACAACTTTATTTCCTCTCTTTTTCTTCTTTTTTTTTTTCATTTTATTTTTGATGGAGAAATGAATGAAACAAATAAATCAAAATAAAATGATGACACATTCCCAATTATCTTATTATCCACTACCCAAAATATTAACAGACACCTCACACCACCCATAAATCATACACATCCCAATGAATGGACAGGAAAGGCCCTTCCCCCACACTCAAACTTGAAATATCCATGAAAAATATACTAAAAGTGCGGGTAGGTAAAGAAAAATTGGATTGTAAGGTGGATTAAACCAATAAGGTAACACATGTAATCTAAGGGCTTATTAAGGATAAATGTAAAGGTGGGAATCAAGACAAAATTTGGCTAGCCAAAGAGATGCCTCAATCATTTCAAATACATTCCATGAAATCCAAAGCATCAAAAGAGAAAAATCACAAATTATGGTTCTCACACAAAATTCAAGTTTCTCTAAATAATGTGTGGGTATTAGGAATAATATTTTAAATTACTTTATAATACCTCACAGGATTGGAAAAATATTTTGAGTCAGTGTTTCATGGGCATGGATTTCAAAAATCAGTCAAACCCATAAAAATGCTTGAAAATCTATTTCAAGGAAAAAGAATTCATATCAACAATAATTTAAAATCCATAATTTAAAAAATCATTTCTACTCTTTCAAAATTGATTGATTTATGAAAAGTGATAAGAACATTCATTAAAGCTGAAAAATCCAAAAAATATAATAAAAAAACACAAAGAAGAACTAAGCAGGTTAACACTTCCCCACACTTAAATTTTACTACACCTCATTTAAACTCATATATATATATATAATGCATAAAAAACAATGGGAAGGAAAGATAAAACTTGACATTATTTTTTTGAAGTAGATTCCTTGAGTTAATCTCCTAGCAACTGTCACTTTAAGACTACAAGAAATAAATGAAAATACATAAAAAATAAATGAAATGAAAGAGAAAGGGAATAGAAAGGAGATAATGCTTGGTTTACACCCTCAAGAGGGTGATAGGTTTTTACTACCTCTAATTAGGAAGTTTTAGTGGATTATCTCCAATAATAAGGTGGGTGTGTTTTCTTTGAGATGAACCACCGCATGTGAGTTTTCCCAATGTCCATGATTAAACACTGATAATAGAGAATCCCAAAGTAGATAAGAAAGTTCCCAACCCCCAAGAAAGAATAAAGATGAAATTTGAGGTTTTAAGTGGGAGGGAATATAATATAGGGGTTCTCCATATTGACTTATGTGGTTTCCTCCCCCATATGGTATAAAAAATGTTGTTGAGGAAGTAGGCGCACCACTATCTTCTCCAGATCTTCTTCTTTAATAATAACCACTTGAGTGGTCTCTTCTTTAACATCCACAGTCTCCTCTATTTGTGCTGTATCAGAAATTTGATAGGAAGAGTTGTTAGAAAACAATTTATCTTGAATAATATTAACAAATGAAGAATTAATAAATAAATCTACCCTTTAAAGTAATTTAGTTTGGTAATTGATCTCTTCAGGCATGAACATTGGAAAATCAATCTCAGCAGGTGCATATTCTTCATTATCTTCCAAAGAAAGATAGAGGTAAAAAGTGTCTTATGTTTCATTATCAAGGATGTAAAGATCACGTTTCATGTTATCTTCAACAAAGATATTCTAGGAATCTTCCAAAAAAATTTGATCTCCTATCAGTGCATGAGCTAGAATGTGTACTTCTGGAACCTCCTCAGGAAATGGTTGAGTCTGGGATGATATAATTAGTTACTTTAGAAGTTCTTTCTCTCCCACCTCAGGTTCATTAACATAAAAAATGATTGGTTAAATCTCTTCCACCACTCATTCTGGTTCAGGTTCTAGCACAAGTTTGGGATGCTCCTGGGAGGTGCGCATATATTTAGTAATCAATTGTATTTGGCTCTCTAAGTTTTGAACATTATCACTAATCCTATGAAAATGAGAATCATATTCATTGTAAACATTTTTCGGCACCTGAGATTATTCAGTCCATGAATAATAATTTGAATTGAAATACTTCATGAACAAAGAGTTTTTGTTGTTGATATTTATGATTTTTTTGTTCTTTTTTAAATGATAATCTATCTATAATGTGAAAATAGAAAAAGATAAGTCAAATACTGATGGGATCCCCAAAAATGAAGATAGTTTTGAAGCCCACCTATTGTAGGGCGTGGCAAAAGCATATTTTTATGTTTTTTTAGTGCATCATAGAGGCTGACCAAGGTCATATCACTTGAGGAGATTTCTTAGTTCGTTCACCTACTTAATCTAATTCACCTAAATTTCTCCTTTTTTTTGTTTTATGTTTTATGAAATAAATTGAATTTAATAAGATAATTGAAATGAAAAATAATAAGAAGATAACATTCAATAATAAATTACCATGCAATGCTAAACATAATGGAATTATGGAAGAAAGTAAGTTCTCCCAAGAGAACTTTTAGGGAGAACCTTCATTGACCAACTTTAAATATTCTTAGTGAACACACTCCATAATATGTGTACACACATTAGTCTACCCTGATTATGAATGAAAAGTCTAACCAACAATGGCTAAGTACACCCTCCATCCACCTCCTCAATCGATGGAAAATGGTTGTAGATTAAGAAGTTAAACTTTTGACAACCACAGTGAGGATTACACCCACTATAAATTATCCTTATAATTAACTCAAAGAATATTAAAAGCATGGTCTTGGGTTAAATAACCTAATTAATCCCATGAGATATTCTTAAGATTAGTTACTCAGGATCATGAGTATTATAGTTCACGATGGTAAGATGAGAAGAAGAAAAGATAAGGTGGATGGGTGGACACAAAAATAAAAACAATGCATTAATATTTTAGAAATGTAAATTACAATTGAAAACTAAAACAGAAATAAAGAAGATAAACAAATTAAAAATAAAGGGGAAAGATTTTTGGCCAGCCTCCCATGGTGGAGATCTCATCCTTGGTGCCTTAAATGAATGGATGGAGAATGGGATGACTTGGGAAGGGGGTGAGGGTCTCTTTTTATAGGCAAAATTATGTACTCAAAAGGTTTTCGCATTGTTGTCACATTAAATGGTAGATTCATGCGTGTTACCCTTCATAAAATTTGATCTTTAATGTCTTGGAAGTTCACCGTCCAAATTTCAGCTCATTTGGACACCAGTTGGAGGAGTTAATAATTTTTTATTTTCGGATTCTGTTTCTAGATAAAGGATCCAGCAAGCTTCCTTTAACAATATGTCATTCAATGGCTACCTTAATGGATTTCAAACACTATGTAATTTATTGAGTGAACCACCATTTTAGTCCTCTTGCATCCCCATGTAGAATAAAATTATTTGGAGGTGTGTAGGACTAGATAGATATCCGTTACTTTTTTGGGGTCCACATTATCTACCCTGAAAATTCATCAAATTCATTAATTTTTTACGGCCTTTAGATAATCGATTAAGCTCCTGGTCCAGAAGACAAAAATAAATAAAATTAAGTACAGATTCTATCAAAATTTAAATCAGTAAATATTGAAATATATTTTATCAGAAATGAAAAAAATAACCGTATGATAATAATATGTTAAAATTGCATAATTAGACCATTTTTGCATTTAGGCTCAAATTACCACTAAAACCTAAAAACATGAGAATTACCCATACAATAACACTATGGTGTAATTATAAACAATTATTTATAGTATAAGATATATGAAAATTTGAGCTTCATCACAACACTTTTCTCATCCTCACTACCTTTGAAAAATCCAAGTATGTATTTCAAATTGTTCTTCTCTTTCACATGAATAGAGCATGAAACTATATTCACTTTATCCTTCTTATGACTAGGTTAGTATGAAAGTTACAACACTTCCTGAAAGAAGTTGGTTCTTTGGTATATCTCTATTTTTTTCATGATATCCATGGGATTGTGGTTCTTCTTCATGTAATCAAGGAGCTTCATGATATATCCTTTGTTCATGAGAATGGATCACATGGTAAATATTCACAAGAATAGGTTAACACAAAATAAATTCTAATTCTCTAATTAGAGAACTATTGAATATTTCATCAAATATTTTTAATATCAATCCACTATATTTTTGAATTAGTTTACACCAAATCTCATCAAGATTTCATGCTGATTAAAAGACTTTAATGACACAAAATACTACTATATTTCGTTAATTTCAAGTTTCAAAAGTCTGAAATTCTTCATGTGAAACCATAGTGGTTATGTGATCACCCGATCGCTTCTCTTGATCATTTGACACCTCATTAGACAACTACCACATAATTCATATGATGTGGGATGTATATGATGAGATTAATACATGATAGATGTTTTATTATTTTTCAAAGAAATACTTTACATGATGCTTTGGATTTATGTGATTCCATTGGTTCTTGATGGTCTTCATGGATTTTTTTTGCATTCTCTAGTCTTTATGTCATGCCAAATGATTGTTTAATCCAAATTAATTCACATGACGTATGATTTTTCTAGAAATGACTCAATGGATAATTTCTCAAAATCATAATTTCATTCCCAAATGTTAGAGTAATATTTGAAAAAATTTTTAGAAACATGCCGAAGCATGCATTCATGGGGATCCATATCATTTTTGGTTTGAGTTCTTGTGAGATGAATCTCGGATCAAAATTTTGATCTCATGACATGTAACTATTCAACAAATAGAAACCCCAATGTTATTCTAAGGTTGAAAATGGTTGAGGACCGTATAAAGGATTGATATTAAAAATATGATTATTTTTATCAAGCACGATGAGTTATATGTTTATATTTTTAACATATGAAAATTAGCCTCCCCATGTTATGCCACATTGATTTTTACACAATTTAATTATCTTTAATAATACTATTCATGTTCTCCACCCTTTTAGTCAACATTGAGGTTTGCACCTGGAACAGATTTTCATTCAAAAACCCTCATGGGCTATGAAAAACCCTTACACAGTCCCTTGGTAACCCTATAAGCACTATTTGTACACTGTGAACACCTCCATGCACATTCCATATGGGTTCTATTGAAGCCCAATATCATAAACCTGCCACTATGTTGGCTTGTCTAGCTATCTCTCCCATGGGGTTGAGCTTTATCCCACATGTGTGGGATTGATCTACCTTCGTTTGCTTTATTGGTTGGACAATTGTTTGGTTAATCCCCACATACATACTTATTAATTACTAATTATGAAATTTTCAAGCTAACTCTTCTTCCATAATATTCATCATACATAGATACATATGTATTTATATTTTTTGTATGGACATCAACACTTTTCATGAAATGAATTTATTTTTAAATTGTCTTAATATATTTTTCCACTCCTATTAAAATAAATAATTATTTTCATGTTCTAATTCACATGTAGTAAAAATTATGTTAGTAAAATAACTCCATTAACACATTCATTTTAACTTAATACCAGTTCAACAATCATTAGACTTAAATTCACTTAATCTAGGATTTAATATGTTAGCTTTGAACTTATTTTGGATAATCTTTTATAATAAATTAAAAAACATCAATGGTTCTTGATGTAATGAAAAAAATTACATGCGAAAAACATTTTTCACACCTTAACAATCTTGAGAACACTAACTCCCACTTCCAAGCTAGTGAAATTCTTCATTTCATATCATCATCATATTTTTAATCACTTATTGACTTAATGAAAGAAAATATAATAAAAAGTAGGATCACCATATTCCATATAATTAGATGTTATTATGTTAATTCAATAACCAATATTCCATCTCTTTCCCCAATAAAATGGGAAATGAAACCATTATTCATGTGTTCAGAGGACCAACACCCCGCAATGCAATTTATTTTCTATAAAAACCCATTATAGATGGTTTTAATGATGGATTTAATATATATATATATATATATGATATTAATTATATAATTATCCTTATTGGAATTTATGGAATCAAATATTTTCTTACCTTTCTATCCATTGAAAGACGATAATGTCGTTTATGCATACACGTCGATTACTACTTCCACAAAGTGATGTATTTTTTTTCAGCACCTAACATGGATGGTATATATAAGTATTTTAAAAGGGATGATATAATATTTATTATATATAGATCCTAATTTAAAAATAAAATAAAACTTACCTTCTTTCCCCCATGTTCACAAAAAAATGGAAACATTACCCATTAGTTTGTATGACGTACCAACTCCCTGATTGTAACATAATTCATTTTTCTTAACCATATTAAATATCCGGTTATAAAATTAGAATAAATTTATAAAAATGATAATCTTTTAATTATTATTATTCTATATATTATGTAATAAATAATTCTTGGACCACAGTCAACATGCCATTTTTCTAGGAAATTATTAACTAAAAACCCTCAAAATACCAGACGTGGACTTGGACGATTAAGTAATTAAATTTTTAATTGAAAAAAATAAATAAATGGTTTAATTATAAAGTAATAAATTTATAAAATTTTATTAAATAATTAAAAAAATTGATATAAGTTTATTATATAGGAGTTAGAGTACATACATGGGAATTCTAGACTCAAGGTAAGGGATTTCATTACCCAATCTCATTTCATTGGGTTATATTAATTCTTCCCAGTCTATGTTATGAAAAAATTATTTGTGTAATGATGTATGATTGTTTTTATTATATCTAAAATTATTTTATATGGATTTAAATTTTTTATAAAAAATCACCTCATTGATTAATTCTAATTTCAATGATATGATCTTTGTAAAGGTTTTTCGTCTCACTTTTATTTATGTGAGAAATATTCCATATTCTTCACTTTATTCCCTTTTGTAGTGTATATACATCCCATTATTGTATTTTATAATTATTACCATGAAAATTAAGGGTATTTACAAATTCATATAAGTCTCTCTTTTTCTTGAAGATTTAATTTGAAGATTACTAAAGCAGTAAAAGTTCTTCATCTCAATAGTGTTTTGCTAGGACATATTTGATGTTATTTATATATTTATATTTTTAAGGTGTATATACTTCCACACTAAAATTATATATAATTAACATCCTTAGGTTCAGTATTTTTAAAGTTTAATTCGAAGTTATTCTTTCACGGCGCTTACAATTCCAAAGTTACGAATGTGCTAACGATTTTATATTTCAATCCCATTTTAATCATGATTAATTATGTTTGGATTTCCATTGAGAAAATTAAATTATAATTATTTAATAAAACCATTTAATTTTAATTCTCCTCTATATATCTTTGAAATTTTGTTTTTTAGTACTATTTTTCTATCTATGGCCATCCTAATAATTTAGAAAATGTTTCTATGAAAAACCAACTTTATTTAACCTATTTCAGTTAGGAAAACATTTTCTTCCATATACTTATTTTCTAAAATGTTTTAAACAATAAATTTAAAAATAATTTAGTGATTTTTGAATTTATTTTTACCCATGTATGAATTTTTATAATTTTTTTAAAAAAAAATATTCTTATCATTTTCTGAATATGGTATTTTTACCGAAGATGTGGACAAAATTTTTATTTTAATGATTAAATCATGAGAAAAATTTACAGACATCATGATTGATCAATTAATTGATAATTAATTTAAAAATTTATATAATTCATTTAAAATAAATTATTTTTCCTAATGTTGTAGATTTTTTTAGTTTTTAAACTTGATTTTAAAAGTGAAAATGTTATTTTCCTCAAGAATATTTTAATGTTATTTTTATTGTATTTTTATTCATAATTAAAGAAAAACCTTGATTTTACTTATTCTCTACATGGAATATGTTGTAATGATACCATACTTATTCTTTTTTTCGATGAATTATGATGTTTTAAAAGTTAATTTTATGAAATTGATTTCTTTTCCATGGGTAATTAAAGATATGAAAAATCAATTATCATTGATATGTAAAAAAATTCAAGATTTAATGTGTTAGGATTATGATTTGGTATATGGAAATTATTTATGAATGAAATATTTTGTATTGAAACAAAATACTTATGGAAATTTTTCTAATATGTTATGAGGGTACTTGATATAGATCTACAATACATAGGGTAAAGATATAGAGTTAGCAAGTTATATGATTCCCTAATATAACGTTGGAATTTACTTGTTAAGTAATTCCATTTTTAATAGTGATTATAAGAGTGATATTATAATAATGTTCCCAGATACCAATATATTTACTCTACGTTTTCAATAAGTTTTAATAAATCCTCAATCAAGTATTTTTTTTAAAATGGATCATGATTGTTGAATTATATGACTCTTGTCTTATATTAATGATTTATTCCATGTATCATGATTTATGATCCACGTATGATGGGAATGAATTATCGAATTTTATGTTCATATAATTTGATTATGTTATCATATATTTATTCACTTCTTATACTCACTGATGAAATTCTATTGTTAATGCTTATGTTCACCCTTACTAAGAGTTTGAGCTCAATATTCCTTTGTTTCTTCTCCCCATGTTATAAAGAAAGTTGTCATGCAAGATATGTATAGAGGGAACCCATGTGAGAGATTATATAGATATAATGTGTGTTTAGAAAATATTTTAGTAGTATAAAAACTTTAATCTTGTAATAAATGAATAATTACGTGTGAGTTTTTCATAATTCTCTGAAAATCTAAACCTTAAAGGTACTTTGGTTTGTATGTGATCCAATATTTCCTTTTGATGTTGTATATTCTGTATGGTTAAAATTGGGATATATTTATTATTATCAATGAAAAAAATGTAAATATTATTTTTTAAGCATAAAATCTAGAAGTTTGGGTTCAGAACTATTATATGGTCATCCTAGATCATATCCCATTTTGAGTATTGATTACATGTATGAGTCACTTTATAAAGAATATGAAACAATATGGATTTTTATGAAAAATATATATGAAGTTCCATCATTATTGAGCTATCCATAAAAGGCCTAATTAATTTTTATCTATGATGATTGAGTTATTTATGATATTCTTGATCAAGAAAAAGTAGATCAAGATGAGATGAAAGGATGAAAAATTAATCCTATCTTTAAAGTTATAATACTTCTTGATTTCCAAAATCTAGAAATGAAAATTTAATAGACGATTATGGTATTAATTAAATGTTCATCAATATAATAAGAAATTTTATTATTCAAGATAGGAATAATAAATTATAAAGGTAAAATTGAGCTACTAATTTGGTTTATAAATTCAACTAGAATCTATATAGGTTATTATTTAAGCAGTTAACATCGATAATGAGAGAATCTTCAAAATGCTAAGTTGCTGCTGCTGTATTTCATACATCTCCTGAAGAAATATTTTTTAGAGTAATACTGAGCATATTATATAGAAGAAGATAAATCAAAGGATATTTTATATAATGTGTAAATAATTATTTGTTAGATATTCAAAAATGATAAGGAAAATTAAATTAGTGTATTCCAGTAATATCCTTTGAGTTAAAAAAGACATACAAAAATCATAGGGAAGATTCATGAATTGGAAACAATATGAATTATCTTACATAAAACTGATTTATTTATATATTTATCAAGAAAAATGAGAATACCCAATAGAAAATGAGAGGATCCATTAATATAGTTGTTCATATTAAGGAAGATAAATATATTATTTTTGGGCCACTATTTTTTTTCTAGGGTGGCCTAAGTGAGTAGAGAGGACTATGTGAAGCTCTAAAAGGAAGAATAATTTGGATGATAGGGGATGTAAACATGAAGATATATTTTTGAATAATAGAATAACAACTAGTTAAATGTAGAAAATAAATTAGGTTTCAAGGAAGTAGAAGAAAAAATAAGCTAGTTCTAAAGTTGAAGATTTATTTTGTTTTTGAAGAAAGAGAAGAAGAATACCTGAGTGAGATAATCTATATTTCCATTTAGATATATTTGATGAATAATTGAAATGATGGATATGTAATTTTTCATATATTTGAGATAGTATACATTTAAGAATAAGTGTTTCCTGAACATATAGTGTTGAGTTTATGAGACGAAGAGTTGAGTTTCCAAAAATATATTTTGTAATGAACTAGAAGATAAGGATAAATTAAATGTTTAAGTATCATTTATTTTACATGAATTTATTTAGATAGTCGAAGAAACTCTAATTTTGAGTAATAAGATCAAATTTTTAGGTTACAAAGATATCCTTAGATAGAATTCTATGATATACTTCAAAATGATAAGGAAACAAAGAATAGTTTGTGTAATTTCAAATTAAAGAGAATCCATGGGATGAATATTTATAAAAATGAGTTCTAATATGAACTACCTCACTAGTGTAATAAGTGAGATACTGTCCTGAGATAATAAAAAACCACTGCCACTTATATTTTTAATAACATTCATACTAAAAAAATATGCGGAGTTGGATAACAACTGGCTACGACAATGAGTATGCTCAAATTGAGACAAAACCTTGTAAAAAAATACATTACATCTTTACTACTTTATCAACATTTCATATTATTATATTCTGGGTTATATTACAATATATCCATTTGTTTTATCCTATATCGTATTTTCTAATACCAAATGGGTAAAATGCTTAAAGGAATATCTAGAATTTGTTAAAAATTTGACAATACCTAATTAATCCACTCTCAGGAGTGTCTAAAAAATACTACTGGGAATTAAAAAGGTGAAATATACTTCACACCAGATCTTAACATAAGAATCATTAGCAAAAAACTCTAATAAACACCTCTTTTCTTTGGCTCCAATAGAACCACACCCACTGATATCTCCTCCCATTGGTGCATTTTTTGTATAGACACAAAATGTGTGGGCATAAGTCACAAATATATGTGGCTATAAACATACCTAGTAAGATTCTATAAAAAAAGGATAAAATGAACAATAGGTTTGATCAAAAATATAATAACGCATATATTCTTTATAGAATAAATCAATTGGGGATAAAGGAAACCCCCAATCTTCATAGCTCAGCTCCATAGATATTTTATTCTAAAGGGAAATTGAAACCCCCAAATTAATAAAAGGAATAAAAATTTGAAATGAACCCACTACCAGACAACCATAACTTCCACAAAATATCTCTAAAATTGTAATGGGGGACCCAATCATTTCTATAGAGTTCACAATATTCATGGGCACCGACCCCTATGATATCCTCACACCTCATGATGTGGTATGTGTAACATCCCGCTACTATTTCAGGTATTCCTAAACCCTCTTCTTTTTAATTATTAGTATATCAAGTGGGAAAAATGATATATCCACAAAATAATTTGAAAAATGTGTTAAGGGACTTAAATACCAGTTAAAATTTTGGAATATTCAATTGAATATTTTTGGTGTTCGACACTAAGTTAGTGTGAGATTCTAATGCATGGAAAGCCTCAGTGAAGTTTGAATGAAAATATTAATTATATAATATTAAGCACACACAATTTATTCAAAATAATTGCATAAATCCAAAATGTTGCATTATATAGAAATATGAGACCACTGTTATGTTTGAAGTATGAGTTTTACCCCAGAAGAGGTATAATATTCGAAGGTGCTGAATATTCGGATGCCTTTCTCATGAGATAAAGTTATTACATAATATTTAAAATATTATTTTATTATAAATAACTAAATATCTCCCGAACAGTGTGTCATATGGGAAATGTGAGACCACCTATGAGTTCAGAATGAGGGGTTTACCATTGATAGGGTAGAATATTTGTAAGTATCGGGCGTTTGAACTCCTTGCTCGCAAAATAACCCTTTTTTATTTTAATTAATCATTTATTCTGATTTTTAAATAATAAGTCATTAATAACATTAAAACGGTGCATCGTATGATAAATAAAAGAACATAGTTAGGTATGAAATGATGGTTTTCCTTAGATGGTGTATAATATCCATGCACAATAGTCGTTTGGTGTTATTTGTTTTTAAGTTAAATAAATAATTTTAATAAAATAAATTTTTAAGGAATACTATTCATCTTCCCTATTAATGCCTTTCCACCACTTATAATGACTGAACGCTTTAAAACCATCTTTTATAACCCAATTTTACCATTTTAAATTTGAAAAGTATTAATGGAGGGATTTAAGACACTCTATTGGGGATTAAACACAAATTAATTTGGTGTTATTAAATTGGGATAAAAACTAATGTTGTACTGGTTTTTGTATTAGTCGAACCACCATGTTTCTATCATGGGATGAATTTTTCTTAATCAAAGTGTTCCAAAACCTCTCTATACACAATTAGTGAGGTATCCATGATCTTGATCAACATTTTTTAGGAATCCAGGCATGCCAGTGTCTCTCCTCCTACTGCTTGTGCGCAACGCTAAGGTTTCCTATCTTTTTTATTTTATTATTATTTATTTATTTTTCATGTTATTTATTTTCCCAAATCATGATTTAAGAAAAAAAATTGTTTAAAAAAAATTATAATTCAAAATTAGAATACGATAATTTTAATTGCATTATCAAAATGTAATCTTAATATAAATTATCAAACGATGTTTATCAAAAATTATCAATGGAGATTTTTAAAAATATTATCTTGGATAATTTTATACAATTTATTAAAATATAACAATCATCAATATCAAAGGTTAATTTCCTTATATTATCTATGTTAATCCTACCAGATTTCTAAATGATAATTTTAAATAAAAGTTTCAAAGGAAAAATTATAGAATATGGAATACAATATTTCCCTTTATTTTTCAAATAATTACTACACGATAATATAAAAGATAATTTATACAAATTAATGAAGGAGAATTACAAATTAATAATATGAAATCATCAAATAATAATTTATAAGAGATTATTAAAAGACAATTATTATCATTTAATCAATTATCAGAAATAATTATCAAATATATAATGATAATTTTTATTAAATTATCAGAAGATAATTATAAAGGACAATTTCTAATAAAATTATCAATAAATAATTGTGAAGGATAATTGTATAAAATTATCAAAGAGTGAGAAAGTATTATGACATGTGTTATTTTAGTTCATTTCGAAATAAAATAACCCGTATTGGCTCTAGGAAACCTTGAAGAAAATTGACCATTGGTGTGTCGACTCTTACGATAATAATGCAGTGGGGAAGTGTATTGAACCACACAGTGTAGTTTATCATTTATGCGGACATCTAAAACCTTGAGATAGGTGGTTCCGTCATGATTCCTAAGTTATATTAACCCTAATTTCTTTTTTTATGTTTCAATTTTTAAAAATCAAATCCAATTTTTTAAATCTAATTCATATAGCTTTCAAATTATTTTTTTAGAAAAATCCAATTTTGGGGAATTTGGGTTTTTGATAAAAATGGGTCTTTGGCATGGAAATTAAAATTGGATATATTTAAATTGTAAAAAATTTAAATTCCAGTTTTGATGGAAGTAGAAGAAATTTAATTATTTAATGTAATTGTAGAAGTTAATTTGATAGAAGATTTATTAGAAACCACAATTCCATTGAATTGGGGGCTTATGATGAACTTGTTAGAAATTTTTAAATTATGAAAATAGATTAAAATGTTTTGATATAAACCAATTGGTTTTATATTGTTAAAGAGGAATGTTTTTGATAAACAAATGTTATTTTTTTAAATGAAAAACTTAAATTTAAAAGGAAGTATGAGATTTAATAGTATTTTAAGCAGTCTTAAAAAAATTGTCCATAAATTACTGTGTAAGAGAACATGAAATCCTTAGGTAGATTGGGAGTTATTTGAACCCAATCCATGATTATACAATGTTATAAAACATTCATACAACATGTCACATCCCTTAGGCGATGGTGATGAGTCCTCTCTAACCAGTTTCTAGAGGAAGAATGTGTACAAATATTTTCATGATCACTTAGAGTGTGCAAAGTCCTATAGCAAAGAAATTTTGTACCTATTTTGTAAATGACCATATTTCTCTCTTGATTATATTTAAGATATAAATTTATGATAATATTGTTAACAATTTTACATTCTCTTTTGATTTTATATAAATTATTTATATAAAATATTTTATTTAATCCATTGTTTTAAAATATTACATCACTTGTAAAGTAACGCCAATGATTAAATTATTTCCCATCATTTGAACTCTATAACATGATTTTTTTACATATGATTTAAAATTAAAAACCTATTTACTATAAAATTTAAAGTACTTACCTTGTTTAATCCATTATTAGCATCCACTATGGAATCCTTAGTGAGACACTTCTGAGATTTTTATCTCACATCCTATTTGTGCCTTAAAGTGTTTGTATATTATCTTCTCCTAGGTTTAAGAAATGGGAAAGGATTACTTGAAGGTGGATCCAGCTACTGAACCATGGTCTTTGTGAGTTGTGTCTTTTGGGACCTGGGTTGTGTTTTCCTATTTTAATGCTTGGGTTATAGTAGTTTGGGATTTTTTTCCTTGTTGTATTTTGATACTTTACTCCCATAGGAGTATTTTTTTATTATTCATATTGTCTTATTTAATTTACTTCCCCATTTTTAGTGGAAAAATCATTTCCACTTGCATTTAGTATGATTCCAGCTGCTAGTCTCGAACCTATGGTGACTAGGAATTCCCTTTGGTCTATGTCAGTGCTGACTCAGATATTGGGTTTATGATTTCCACACTTTTGTTACATACATAAACATAATTTATTATATAAAACATTCACTTGATACAACATATACGATCGAGAGGTCTAGTGTATTTTGGGATTAAGAACATTACATAAAAACTTAAATCATAGAACACAACATCTTATTGAAAACTTTCTTTACATGACCACTACGTTCCCTCGTACTTAACATTGCATAGGATAACCTGAGGACATGCATAAGAAAAGGGTGAGCTATAAATCCCTATAAGGGAATAAACATGGAATAACACGAGGAATAAAGTATATGATAGATGATAGGAATATTAATGGAGAACAAGAAAAACATGAACATAAAGGCATGATAAAGCATGATAATCATAACATGGAAATGTGGTAACAACACTTAACATATGATTAGCATGAACCAAGGATCAATGCACATAGAGAATGAGTAAACCCTCATTTCTCATGAAGCATGAGTAAACCCTCATTTCACATGAATTAGAATGAGTCAACACCCATTTCACATGACGTATCATGATGCTATACTTTACCCAATGCATTGGAGCACTGTCATGGCACCCATTTCTTAATCATTTCATTTCATGCATAAATGTGCCACATGGATCATAAAACATGGATTCATTAATCATCATCATTTATTCCATGATAAAGGAGTGTGGAATTAATACATTAAACTCTTTAAAAAATAAGTAAATGTTCATAAAGGTGAATACCCTTAATAGATAAATGGGCATGGTATTCACTACACAATGACTATGGCTTGGAAAATCGTAGTGAAATTTCGGAAGCATAACGACGTGACATAAGAACTCATAAAAATGGTTGATGAGAGATAAATGGGTTTCTCCTAAAATTTAATTGAAATGAACAGTAAAAGGGTCATATAGATAATGTCCCAACAATTTTAATGGAATTTATTTTCATGATACAATATAATTACTTGAATGTAAATTAGGAAAGAGAAATTCCTTATAGAATATCGGTATAGTAATGAGTGTACACGGGAGGAAGTTAATGGGTGAGAACGGGGTCTATCATCATTAAAACATAAATAGGGAAGTATGGGGGAGGTGAAAAATCATACCCCAACATTTATAATTGAAAATAAAAGGGCATACCAATATTAAGAAACTTGGATAAAAAGAGAAAGGTAGGAATCACTTACTTGGAAGTGTGAATAAAAAATCTTGGGAGAGGATTGATAGAGGCTTCTTAGGAGATTGGATCACCTTGGGAGGATTATAGAGAAAGCATGGAAGGGGATGGTCGAAATCCAAAGGCTTTTAGTGAAGAGGAATTGGGAGCTTGGGTGGGTTTATATAGGAAAGGGGAAGGAAATATTTATTATTTAGGTTTGGGACACCTCACATTAAACTAATCAAAACCACAAAATAGCCCACGTTTTTTTCCAAATGGGAGTGGAAAACAATATTTTATTTTTCCAATGGCAGAAATTCTTAAAATAATAGGGTTTCTTATGTTTAGGTGAGTCACACTCTCAAAGAAAACAATTTTAAAAGACAAAATGTTTTATAAGTCTCGAAGGGTCCACTAAAGCTTTGTGAAATAAATTAAACAAACCCAAATCACATTATTTTAATATTAAAACATATATTTTCCAAAAATAATGTTTATATTATTTTATTACATCACTATTGGGTCATTATGATGTCATAAAACACATTATATATTTAAATGGTATTAAATTTTCACCCAAAAATTCGAGTATTTTAGAAAATTATGAAGAATTCAGTGCTGGATAATTTTTGACACCCTGATACCAAAAATAATATTCATTTTATCTAAATAATTTTTCTAAATATGTGAATTTTAACTTTTAAAATAAAAAGAGACATTTTTCAAAAAAACATAGGTTTTGACAAAAACATCTTCCAAACCTTAATAAAAATTGCAATTGCATTCATAAAATTATATGATAATTTATATTTAATAAAAATTAATTTAATAAAGATAATAATATTTTATTAAAATATTATTTAATTAAAAAATCCATTAATTCATCAAAATTTACTTCATTGTTGAATATTAACTAAAACTACAATTTGAGCATTGAAAACAATTTACAAAGTAATAATAACAGAAAGAATGTATATTCTCTATACAAGAATAATGTACATAACCGTTGTACTAGGGTATTGTTACATATCCCCTTAAAACACATGCATAAGAACTTAGGGTAAGGTGTGCGATGGTGACAGACTCTTGGGGTAGCTCAGATAACATTGCTCGAGTGATAATCTCTACCTACTTCAACTTATCACATAGGTGGTTCCCCTTAAGCTTAATGTATTCACCCTCAGATTGGGCTTGGTCAAGAGTGAATCCCAATGACGCCACCTCCTTTATGAGCTCCGACAAATGGGCTTCGTTTGGGGAAAGTCTATTGGATGAGGCCATAACTTCCTTTCTCTGAGTAAATTGGATTTGTTAAAGCACTATATTTATACTAATCATGTGATCATTTTTCAATGACTATATTATAAATGGTCACAATTCATAATGGTATTTTAAAATCCAGAAACATAAAACCAATGATTTTTACATTTCATATCACCATAATAAGACATTTAATTAGATCAAGAGGAATTTTCATTAATGAAAGTTTAGGTCATTACTGGGTTACCATGTATCCCAGGATGGTTCATGAAAAAACGGTATCAAAGGGAGGTTAAGTATTTTGTATTGAAGTTAGTATGCAATTGTGGAATATTTTCAGGACTTAAGAGGTAGTTTCGATTGAGTGTCTGGCCAGCTCTCACCATAATAAACCATATATAGCCAGGGGTGGTTAGGGAAATAAATCTTGTGGTTTAGATCTAGTATTTTCCCTATTGTTATTTGGATAGAGTGAAATCCAAATCTTGTTTGTTCTTTCAATTTTGAATAATTTCTCTCGTTACTCAGTTTGATTATTAATCTAATGTCTTCCTTTTTTCTACTGATGTTGTGTAACATCATGAATCTAAGAAGAAGTGAAAATCAGACCCAAGAAGAGGCTGCTGCCGAATCTCTACAAGAAAATCCTTACGTGGATCCGAATCTAGTTGAGGTGATCATGCATACTATCCAACCTCTAGTACCCAAACCACCTCTTGTTCCTATTCAGGTTCTAGATTTGGATCCTTAGGGGAATTTTCTACTAAATCATTCTCAAGAGTTCCTTCACTAGAAACCACTAGTTTTAAATGGCTCCATAAATCCTCAACATGTTGAGTAATGATTGGGCATGATAGAATGTATTTTTGAGTTCTTGGAGACACCGAACAAGATCAAGTTGAAGTGTTACACCTTTATGCTAGAGGGACCAAGCAGGAGATGGTGGGATACAATGGTGATAGAAAATAAACACGAGGGATTAGAGTGGAAGGACTTCAAGGTTAGTTTCACTAATTGGTTCTATCTAGAATCATTGGTGTTATCCAAGTCGATGTAGTTTTTTAAGATTGAGAATGCAGACAGAACTATGACAGAGTATTCAAATCACTTTTATGAGTTTTTGTAGTTTTAACCTGAGAATGTATCTAATGAGAGGATGAAGTCTCAACGGTTTTAATTGGGGATTTGATCAGATATCCATTCTCATATTTTATTTCAAAATATTCCCAATTATGCTAATGTGTGGGATAGAGAAATTATGGTTGAGATGGACCTAGATGGAATGTCAGGGTTGAAAGGAGTTCCTTTTTCTCCCAGTGATGGAATGAGTTCTTTTAAAGGAAAGAGGAAGTGTAATGACTCTTATAGTGGTTCTTGAAAACAAGGTTGTTTTCAACCTCCAACAGTTCCTAACAAAAGACCTTTGATATGATACCAATGTGGATATCCATATAATTCAAAGAGGTTATGCATCAAGACACCCAAGAACTTTAGATCCTACAGATGTTAGGGTACTTGAAAAAATTATTCCATAACTTTTCCACTCCACTAGTGTCATGATATCATTAGCACCTCCAAAAATTGTGGGGAAATAAAATGATTCAAGTAAAAAAGGGTTCCGGACACAAGGAACTGGAATGAAGCTTCTTCATATAGAGGAACAATCTATAGAGGACAATGATACAGGTCTAATGACTGTGAGAGGTACCATTACTATAGCTTCTTCTTTAGTGACTACTCTATTTGATACCAATGCATCACACTCATTTATTTCAACCCATATCATTAATATTATTAATCTTCCTATGTATATTTTATCTTATGCAATGGATATTAATACACCCCTTGGTACAAAGATAGAGCATGGTCTCCATTGTCTTACTTGTCTAGTCTCTCTATCAAATGTCAATCTTGCTTAGATTTTTCTAGTTCTTGACATGAAATCTCTTGACATCATATTAGTGATGGTTTGGATCATTTAAAATAAATCCCTGATCGGTTCTTATCTTCAATGGGTCTACCTTACGACACCCAGCGGTGTGTTTCTTGTCTTTTAAGGAGATTGGTACCCAAGGTTGAGTAGAGTCAGAGCTTCTTATCCAGATTTGGGTAAAGTAATATCAGTGTTTTTATTTTATCTGTAATGGATATCTTTGAGTAGTGATCTCCCTCTAGTTGGTGTAAAGTTTCCTGGCGTATTTCCTTTTGACTTATTTGGTTTTCCTTTAATAATAGAGGTTGAGTGTTCTCTTAACTTAATGCCTAGTACTCAACTAATTTATATCCCTTCTTACAGAATGGATCTAGATGAACTAAAAGAACTGAAGTCCCACTTGTATGATCTTCTTGAGAAAGGATTTATACGCCTAAGTGTGTCACCTTGGGTGGTTCCAGTTATCTTCTCCAATAAATCTGATGTTTATATTTAATTATGTGTTGATTATCGAAATCTCAAGTGAGTTACGGTAAAAAAAATATCCATTGATACTGAATGATGATCTATTTGATTAGTTGAAATGGGAGAAGTAGTTTTCAAAGATAAAACATCTATCCAATTACCATTAGATGAGGATAAAATAATATGAAATTCAAAAAACTGATTTTTGGAGTAGGTATGGACATTATGAGTACCTTATTATGCCCTTTTTCCTAACAAAATATTATATAGTTTTCATGGATTTGATGAACATGATTTTCCATGAATATCTAGATACCTTTGTGGTTATCCTTGGGGATGAAATTATTGAATAATCCATGTTTGAGGAGGATCATGTGTATCATCTGATAATGGTTCATAGTCTACTGAGAAATCACTGACCTTATATCCAGCTTTCAAAGTCTGATTTTTGGATTCTGGGAGTGAAATTCTTTTGGAATTTGGTGTCAGAACAAGGAATTTTAGTTGATCCAGATAATTTTAAGATTATTATGAATTTGAAGAAACTAGGAAATATTTTAGAGATTCATAGCATCTTGGGATTAGCGGGATATTATCATTGGTTCATGAAGGAATTCTTAAAATTGGCTTCTCTAATGACTGATTTAACTCAAAAGGGAGTAAAGTTTTCCTAAAATGATAAATTTCAGAGTTATTTTGTTGATATGAAGTGACTTTTGAATTTTGTACTAGTGTTAACTATTCTTGACTATAGGAAAGGATAGATGGCTTTTTGTGATGTATTGGGTTCAGGTTTGGGCTATGTTCTTATGATAGGTAATAATGTTTTTGCTTATGGGTCTTCTTATTTTAAGCCTCACGAGAATAATTATCCAAAACAAAATCTTGAATTTACAGTTTTAATGCACACAATTAAATATTAGCGACATTTCCTTTAAGTATAAAGGATTACTATGTATTCATACCCCAAGAGCTTGAGTTATTTCTCCTCTTAAATAGATTTGAATCTTTTATAGAGATGGTGGGTGGAGTATCTACAATCTTTCGACTTTGAAATATTTTATACATCGTGGAAAGGAAATGTAATTGTAGATTCGTTAGGAAAAAAAATTATAACATTGGCCATAAAAGAATATTCCGAAGAGTGGATTTTGATGTCTATTTTTTCATAGTTTCATATTGGTGTTCAGAAGAAAGGGGCTGAAGATTCTTTTTCCATCATTCAGTTGACATCTATTCTTCTCAAGATGATTCTATTGGAATAAAAATTTGATGAAGAATTTTTTAGCATTATACACTCTCATTATGGTGGGGAGACCCATGACCAATGGTATTTCTCCAAAGAGGGTGTTCTTTGTTATCAGAACCTTTATGTTGTACCATTTGTGTCAAGAATGCTGTATTGTGGGATTTCTATAATTCACAGTGGGCTATGCACCCAAGAACCACTAAAATTTTCTACGATATCAAGTAACAGTTCTGGTGGCCATGTATGAGATATGACATTTATGAGTTTGTTTCTCATTACTATACCTGCTAATAGGTGAAATCCAAGCACTAGCAACCTTCATGTTTTCTTCAAACAGTTCTAGTCCCTACTTTTAAGTGGAACAAAATCTCTGTGGACTTTTTGGTTGGGTTTCCTTGTACCTATATTAAGAATAATGAAGTATGGGTTATGATGGAGATGCTAACCAAGTCGGATCACTTTATAGTTATTCAAGATATAACCAAATTTGAGAAGTTTGTAAATCTATATGTGAAAGAGATTATTTGAATTCATAGATTTATATTTACTCGTCTCTGACATGGATCCTTGGTTTACTTATCACTTTTAGATAGGTATTTAGAAGTCACTAGGATCTCAGGTCCAATTGAGAACAACCAACAATCCATATTCAGATGGATAGATAGAGAGAGCTAGAAAAATCCTTAAGGACATGCTTCACACTTGTGTTCTCGTCTTTTATAGGTCTTGGGATGATCATTTGGGACTAGTTGAGTTTTCTTATAACAAAAATTACTATTCCACAATAAGAATGCATCTATTTGATGACTTTTATGACCGTCCTTGTAAATATTCATTGTGTTGGTTGGAGATTGGTGAAAATTCCTTGTTTAGACCATGTTAGGTCTAAGGGATGACAACTAAGATTCTATTGATTCATCAGATGTAACACCCCCACCCCAATTACCTAGAGTCGATGCATTATTACATAACATTGGAATGATCACAAGAGATCATGTCTCAAAAGACCGATTAGTTTATTAGCCTTGGAAGTACAAGATACATACATAAGTTTTACATTACATCATTAAAAAAAACAATGTGTCCACTTTGAACACACTCATATCCCTTAACCTATCTCTATAATTCAAGCATAATATACCTCTTCACATCCTGTGAAGAAGAAAACATAATAAAGGGATGATCTCAGATGATCAATAAGGATAATAATATAGCAGAAACTATCATAAATAAGAACAGACATTTAAGGCAATGTATAAGACTAAAACACAAGCCTTTTAGTTTATACTTCAGTATAATATGGAAAATATAAATCAAATAATTCCATTTACTTATTCACATGGATATTATACTAGTTGAATAACCACATGTAATATCTATAGCTAATTTCTTAATGATGAAATGCATAATACTGGACATCATAACCAAATAGTCAAGGCCTTGTGCCAAGACTACAGAAAGATTTTGTTAAGGCCGTGTGTGAAGAAAAAAATTTGTCTCATGAGACCTACCGATGCATCGAGGAGCTATACAGGATCCAACCATCACTTATTAAGTCCAATTCATTTCTCAGATAAAAAGTTTGAAACATAATCTAAACATTAATATCAAAACTAGCATACAAAATGTTAATATTTTAACCATAACCCATGAATGGTATAAAAATAGAACATCCAGAGTCCAACATAACTCACTCAAAACAATATGGAAGATTTTGTTATAATAAATCAACCTCAATATAGAATAATTAAGGATATTTACATAGATGAAAATAATCATTAAAACTATTTGAGAGAAATATCCCCTTTTCCTGAAAACATTTAAAAGTATCACTATTTATCAAAAAAAAATTAAAAATTAGATTTTTAAATCAAAGTTTCCCAAACCAATTTTAAAATTTTAAAATTAATTTTAATTTTAAAACATTAATTTCTATATAAATAAATCATTAACACCATTTTAAAACATGGACATTAATGAGAAATATTTTGAAGAATAAATCTTTAAAACATTTAAAATGATATTTTAGTTAGAGTTCCTAACCAAATGAAAGGCTCTTGAATACAAATAATTGAGGTAATAAAAACTCTATAATATCATGAGAATAAAGCAATTCATGATTTACTATTTCAAATAACATTAGGTACACCATATAAAAGTGAATGGGTGCATAACAACAAAGAAATATCAATGGAATCTAAATTGAGATAAAATCTATTATAAAGACTATACCCTAAGGTTAATGATAAATCAATGAAATATTCATATGAGAAAAATATAAATAAAATAAATATGATTGGATATTCAGTGTAAACCAATCAAAGGACATTCACACATATTCTTATAAAAACAACACCAATGACTTGGATGTTTTACTCAATGAATGGAAATTATGTAAAGATTACTCTTATCAAGTTCATATCAATGACATGAGAATTTATCAACAGAGTGATTATGTGTATAAAAATAATATACAAACAAATGGGAGTGGAAATTACTACATAAATAAATATAGAGTTATTTCACACATAATATTGGAGTAAAATAATAATAAAGTTTGTGTAAAACCCAATGAGTGAAAATTGAAATTAGAAATTTCCCTATCGATTTGGTAACATACGAAACAGACACCCCATTAATGAATGACAATACAATGAATATGTAGATACTCACAAATGAAAGTATATTATACAAAGAATACAATCGTGGGAAGTACATACACCACACAAAAGGAAATAGTGGCAATATAGCATGAATCTCACACGAATAAGAAGTGAGATAAAAACTCATTACCTAGTACTTTTCCTTAGTAGATGGTGGGTTAAACTCTTGTATGATGGTGAAATAATTTTTATTAAATTATACAATAACCATATACATAAATATGATATCATATATGATCTTCTAATATTGCTTTTTTAATAATATTTTAGTAGTATCATTATTTCGGGTGTTAACTAATTCATTCTCCTTTATATGTTTTGTTATGTAAGTCATATTTGATATGGATAGGATGTGTTTTATTCCTATACAAAATGATATTATGTTCTTAAAAATTATTTTTAATCATAAAATGAAAATTATTCTTGAAGGGTTACGATGGGGAATACATCTCATCACGTTCGTGGAGACGGTAATCCGTGCGTATGCACAAGAGACAATACCATTCTATTGATGGTGAAATCATATGTAATTGGATGGTATATCATATATAATGAATCATTAACATGTTTTATTTATTATTTACATCAATTATACTCATTATTATACCCATCCAAATGATGGAGTTTTGAATAAAAAACTACACCATGACGGGGAGACGGTAAGCCGTACGTACGCACGTATTGTGACTTTGTCATTAATAGGATGGATAGAATAATTAATATGGTTGTACCATATTTTCAAAAACATTACAATTTGTATAAGGTATTGGATTTATTATTTTGGTATGGAAACAATGAAGAAAGGGGAAGTGGAAGAAGAAAAGAACTATGAAAGAGGTGATGAAATTATTACCTGTTCTCCGGGTTCTTCCTTTTGATTTGATCAAAAGGGTTCCTTAGGTTTACTTATAATAAAATTAAGGACTCAAGGATGAATTAAGGGTAGTTTTTAGGATATTTGAGTAGGATTTGGCCAAGTCAAATGGCTTTGGATGTGTGATTTTGAGAGAAGGGGAAGTACCCTTTTATAAGAGGGGTGAGGGTCACTTAAGGAAAATCTTGAAATATTATTTTATTATACAATCATATTAGGTTTATAATGGCTCCAAAAAGATTTATTAAGAGTATAAGTTAGGTCTTGGTAAAAAAACTCTCAACCAATAGGTTTTATATAGGTTTATGTCACCATATTAAACTTATATTTTAGATTTAACTCTTAGTTAAATAGTTTAACTTTTACCATGTATTCTTGTATTATTATAATAAATGGTTAAAAAACATAGTATAAAAAGCCAAGAGAACCCCAAGTGGTTAAGTTTTGATATATATAACCTTATATAAGTCCTTTTTACAAAACTCAGATTTTTAGGAATATTATATCAATTAATAATATAGTATTTGTTTTAAAAACTCATTTATGTCAATTTTAACACTATTTAGTATTTGGTTTTTGTGAAAGTCATAAAAACGTTATCAATTAGAAAAAAATTAATTTAATCGACCATAAAATTTCATATTAACCTATAAAATTATTGGAATAAATCAAAAGTCTCAATTTACAATTATACTAAAACATAAAATATCAATTATTTTAAACTCTCAATAATAAGGTAATTACTGCATCACTATTGTGTCATAAATATATTTAATTATTTAATGTCTAAAAATTAAAAATAAAATAATATTATATAGGAAATATTTTTATCCTTTTAAGGAATATTTATAGTCTAATTTACTTTATGTATAATCCTATATTGAAAATGGTTTAGTTATTAAACTTTGAATTGAACACTTTTAACTCTTTTTTAAATAAAATAACAATAAATGTCCTAATCTATTCCAAGTGGACCAAAAGGATCATATTTTATTCATAAGGTTTATTTTTGTTGAAATAAACTTATCCAATATAATTAGACATGTGTTAGGGTAATTATAATATCATTTTTATCTCTAATTACCCTATTTTCTTTTAACCGAGGTAAATAGAATTCAAAAGATACTATTCACCAAAAATTATTTTCATCATATTGAACCACATTCTACTTATTTATTCCAATCATGTCTCTTTTATTTTTTAAATTAAATTCACAGAAGCGGTAAAATTATGTTTTATACAAATTTGCAAATGTGCCTAGAAGGTGAGTAAAAGACGGTAAAAAGTTCAATACAATTTTATATATCTAATCTTATTATAAAATGAATAAAATGAATTAAATTAGACTAATATAGGTATTATGTATCTATTTTGATTTTAAAATAAATTTAAATTAAAAATAATAATTTAAATAAAAAGTCGGCTTTAAACAATAACACAATGTTTTTCACTATTCATTAAAAATTGAATGTTTTTAGAAAAATACCAAAAATTCACCCAAATCTAATTTTGATATTACTAATTAAAAAATGATGTCTATTTTACCAAATTAAAAGCATAGAAGTTTTATTAATTAATTTAAAAAAAATATTCCCATAGTCAAAACCAGAAAGCGGGTTTTTGAGAAGTAAAAACTATCAAAAGATTGATATGTGTTTATGTCCAATTTAAATGTAAAATTACTTACAATGACCAAAATTGGATTAAATGAGGAAAATATAATCTAATTATACTTCAAAACCATTAAAATTTATAATTAAAAACTATAAAGTATTTTTATTAAAAATGTTGTTTTCAATTAAAATTTAGAATTTTTTAACTATTCATCAAAATATGAAAGTTATCAGAAAAGCACAAAAAATTTATCCAAACTAAGTTATTATGTCTTTATTCTAAAGAAGAATATTATTTTGTAAAATTGAATATATAAAAGCATCAAATATTATATTTAAAAAGGGTTCTCCTTTAGAAGGCGGTAAAATTGCATTTTTTCAAAAATACTTATTTTATCTGAAAAATTAAATTTGTTCTTATATTATTTCTAAGAAAACAAAATATAGATGTTAAAATTATATGTATTATATAAAATAAAAAAATTGGTCATTACTATTCAAAACCTCTTTTAGATGGTTAGTTTGATAGGTCGGGGGTGCTTAAACTCTTTGTTGCGTACTTCACACGCTATTGTATTATTCAAAGAGAAACATACCGTGGAAGCTTGGGGTGTTACATTCTTCATTCCTTAAATAAATTGCATCCTCGAAATTTGAAATTGTTCTTTTTAAATAAAATTTTAAAAAATCAAAGATACCTTTGTAGAAAACCCCAATCAGAAATAGGGTTAATAAAATTTAGTCTTATTAAGAGGGAATGGGAAATGAAAAAGTCACCACGAAATTAGGATTTCAAATAGGAGAAAATTGGTGGAATTATATTGGGTGGAAAAATGTAAATATTTATAGGGAGTGATTGGGGTCATCAATCACAAACAATTTAATGGAGTAATGGGGGTCTCAAAGACATAAATCTATGATGATTTAAAATATCAGAAGTTCAACAAAACATAACATTTTAGGATAACACATTTTTGGTTTTAAGATCCTTTCCATTAAGTTTAAGAATTATTTTATTCATAGAATAATAAAATTAATACTTGATAAGAAGAGTTCCATCCTTAAACTAATTTCTACAACAAACTCATCTTTCACTCCAAAAGATAAGTATACAAGATGACTTTGTCACACCGGAAGCGCTAGAATCAACTTATAGAGAATCAAATAATCCACAAAAGATGAACTATATATTTCCCTTGCCTTTAGACATTATCCAAAACCAAAGTGGTTAGTACAAGTTTAGATGATACCTAAAAAGGATAATATTTTTAGTAATAAATAATACTCTTAATCCCCAAAATTAAATAAAAAATACCCAAAGTTCAATAAAGGCCATTAAAAAAAATCATTCTTAAAATTATTCAAAATAATCCAAACTAATTTTGAAACCCAAAATCTAGAAGGATTTGATCACATAGTCTTCCCTGATAAATCGTAACATTAATATCCAAATAACATAGACTAATCTTAAATTCACATTCTTAAAAGTAATTAACCTAACCACATATTCTCTATGATAGGTTAATCATTTTTCATAAAGAACACAAATATCGATAAGTCCACAAAAAACATACATTATTCTAAAATAAAAATCCACCTTTACTCCTCAAATGAAATCCCATTGTATTGTATTTTCTTTGGCATATAGTTTTCTCAATAGAGTGAACATCTTCTAAAATAACATTTATCATTTAATCACCAAATCACTTTCCTATAGTAAGGATAAATAATGAGTTCCCAAAATCAAAAGATTATTGATCCATAAAATCATTTAACTAAAAAGAATTTGTTATACTAACCAGGGACATCATATAGTCTAGTGGTAGGTTATACATCCCAATCACACCTTGGTTGTGGGTTCGATTCCCGAAGCTTTGTTCGACGCGACCAGTTTTCACATGGTCTATGTGTAGTCCTTTTTCAAAAACTATATAATTTTATAACATTCCAAAAAATGAGATAAATTCTTCAAAAATAACAATAACATATTTTAACTACAACTTTTATCTCATACCTTTCATTTTCTTCCCAAAAATTAATAACAATCAAATTCAAGGATTGTATAAACCCAAATGGTTCATTATAACTATATCTACAGAAGAAAAGATAATTCTTCCTCAAATAGAATTTTCACATAAAAAACTACAGGGATACACATACAAGAGAAAAGTCTTCCAAAGTAATCCCATCAACAAAAAAATTTAATACTTTTAAACATTTATCCATCTATTTATTTACACATAGGTTCTTCCTTGACATAGAGGTTATCCTATAGAATAGGATATTGACTCAGGTTAGGCCCAGGTCCCCTATATTTATGGAAAATGGATGTAAATGGATTGTTAGGATCATTTTTATTTTCTTCTTTAGTACTCTTCATTTTTCCTCAGAAATTCTTTATTTTATGTCCTTATTTCTCACAAATAAATCATTTCTTTGGTCTATTGAGACAATTTTCTGGGTGCCTCCTTCCAGATTTCATGCATAATGGAAAATGAGCTTTCTTTTCTCCATGGTCCACTACTGGAAAATTGGTATATACCCATGGTTTTACAAAAAAATGTGGGTATAGAGTACCCCTATACCCACGGTTTTCAAAACCGTGGGTACAGTGATAGTATGTGAACCTATACCCACGGTTGTGCCAAAAACCGTGGGTATTGTTTTCATTTAAGACGTATACCCACGGTTTTGGAGAAAACCGTGGGTATAGGGTATTTTCCGAAGACCTATACCAACGGTTCTTGAAAACCGTAGGTATTTCGGTTTTTTTTGAAGACCTATACCCACGGTTCTCCAGAACCATGGGTATAGATTTTCCACGTTATGGTGGGGGAAAAAAATTAGGCAGGACACCAAAAACATTTAGCGGGAATACATTTTTCATGGAAAATATTAATATATATACGCAGATGAATGTCTATATATAAATTAAAAAATTTAGCTCGGTTGGTTCCTCAGTGAATAGCGGCGCTGAGACCCTAGTTCGAATCCCCGTGCCCATGAATTTTGAATTTAAATAACGCTTATATTAATATATATACGCAAATATATGTCTTTATATCAAATTAAAATAACAGATCGGTTGGTCCGTCCTGGGGTGCGGGCGCGAAGCGCAGTTGGCGGTGCGAGTTCAAAACCTAGTGGAAGCGTTTATTTTTGAATATGCGACTTTGATTATATTAATATATATGAGCAGATATATCTATATATAATAAATAAAAATTGCAGCTCGGTTGGTGCGATTGGGTGGCATGGGTGCGGGGCGCAGCTGGAGGTGTGGTTTCAAAACCTGCTGGGCGCTTATTTTTTGAATTTCAATAACCCATGGTTTGAAAACCACTGGGTTTGTTGTGTGCCACGCAGAATGCGCAGTGTGCCACATTTGACTCACCTTTACCCACGGTTCTCTAAAACCGTGGGTATAGGCTGAGACCCCTATACAACCGCCTCTCCAACCCACAGTTCCCAAAACCGTGGGTATAGGCTATACCCCCTATTTTGGGGGCTATACCCACAGTTTTGAACCGTTGGTATAGGTCATTTTTCCAATAGTGGTCTCCACTGCTGGTGATATTATAATTCTCCACCTTTCTCTTATTTGTTGAGTTCAGGAGTTGGTTTAGGAATATTTTGTTGATCAAATTTTTGGAAAATTGATTTGGCATGAACACGATATCTTTTACACCTATAAAAATTCTATTTTGTTTCTCATTTCCACCACTATTCCCACCTTGTAAATCATTTTCAATATTAATATGATTCCTTGGAATCTAGCCATTGACTAAAACCAGAATGAAAAGTGTGAGTAAAAATAGTCATAAAATCATTTCGATAATATCATGACACCTTATTTTCAATCTAAAACACCATAGGATTAATCAAGGTCATTTACTCAGATCTTATATTAAAATCCTTCAAATTGATTTGTAAAGAAAATGTGAACTATCCTAAGAATATCCCATGGGAGTGTCATAACCAAGAGTGCAGCAAGACCCATTGTCGTGTTCCAAGATACCCCAGGTCAAGCCCAAAACTCCTTGTCAGAGTTTTCACTCCTAGGTACATCTGTTACACAGCCTCCTATACCTACTCATATCCATACATGGATGTATTGCTTGGAAAATACTCAAAATCTCAAAATTACCAAAATTCAAGGAAGTTCTTATGTACTAGTCCTCAAAGTCTATCTTAGGGTAATGTTAACTAATCAGAGTTTTTCAAAATCTAGCTTCCAAGGATTGTACTAAACATCCTATAATATCAACTGTGACACCCCGACCACGGTTACCCAGATTCGATGCATTATTACATAACTTTGGCTTGACCACAATAGATCAAGTCTCAAAAGAATGATTAGTTTAGTGTCCTTGTAAGTACTAGATACATACATAAGTTTTACATTACATCATAAAAAAACAATGTGTCCACTTTGAACACCCTCATATCCCTTAACCTATCCCTAACGGTCAAGTATAATATACTTATTCACATCCTGGGAATAATAAAACATAATAAAGGGGTGTGCTTAGATGCTTAGTAAGGATAAAAATATAGAGGAAACTATCATAAATAAGCAAAAACATTTATGGCAATGTATAAGACTAAAACAAAAGCCTTTTAAACTTAAAAGTCATCATAATATGGAAAATATATATCAAATAATTTCATTTACTTATTCACATGGATACTATACTAGTCAAATAATCACAGGTAATATCAATATCTTATTTCATAATTATGGAGTGCATAATTCTGGACATCATAACCACATAGTCAAGGCCTCGTTCCATGACTACAAAAATATTTTATCAAGGCATTGTGCCAAGACAATAGTTTTTCTTTTGAGACATACCGATGCATCAAGGAGCTATAGAATACTCCACCCATCACATACTAAGTCCAATTCATTCCTCATATGAAAATGTTGAAACATAATCTAAACATTTGTATTAAAACTAGAATACGAAATGTCAATATTTTAACCACAACACATGAATGGTATAAAAATAGCACATCCACCTTCAAACATAACTCATTCAATACAACATGGAAGATTTTATTATAATAAATAATCCTTAATCAATAATAATGAAGGATATTGATATATATGAAAATAATAGGTAAAACTATTTCATATAAATATCCCTTTTTTCCTGAAAACATTTAAAAGTATCACTATTTATCAAAAATCTGTTAAAAATAGATTTTTGAATCAAAGTGTCCCATACCACATAGGAAATTTTTAAAAGGAATTTTAATTTTTAAACATTCATGTCTATATAAATAAATCCTTAAAACCATTTTTAAATCATGGACATTAATAAGAAAGATTTAGAAGAATAAATCTTTAAAACATTTGAAATGATATTTTAGTTTGAGTTCATAAACAAATGAGAGGCTATTAAATACAAATAATTGAGGTAATAAAAACTTTATAATATCATGAGAATAAATGTATTCATGATATAATATTTGAAAGTATAGTATGTACACCATATAAAAGTGAATTGGCGCATAACAATGAAGAATTCTCAATGGAATGTAAATTGAGATGAAATACCTTATAAAGACCATACCATTAGGTTAAGGATAAATAAATGAAATAATTATGTGTGGAAAATATATATATACTCATTATGATTTTATATTTAGTGTAAATCAATCAGAGGACATTCACACATATTCCTATAAAAACAACACCAATGAATTTGATGTTTAACTCAATGAATTGAAATTGAGTAATGATTACTCTTATCAAGTTCATGTTAATGACTTGAGAATTTATAAATGGAGTGATTATGTGAATTAAAATTATATCCACAAAAATGGGAGTGGATATTACTACATAAAAAATAAATAGTGATTTCACACATAATCTTGGAGTAAAATAATCAATGAAGTTTGCATAAACCCCAATGAGTGGAAATTGAAATTAGAAATTCCCTTATCGATTTGGTAACTTACGAAACAAAAATCCCATGAATTAAGGATCATAAAATTAATATGTAAATAAACATAAATTAAATTATATTACACAAAGAATACAATCGTGTGAAGTACATACACCACACAAAAGGAAATAGTGGAAATATAGCATGAATCTCACATGAATAATAAGTGAGATGAAATACCCTTACCTTGTGCTTTTCTTTAGTAGAATAAAGTTTAACCTCTAGTATAATGGTGAAACCATTTTTTTTAAATTATAAAATAACCACATAAAAAAATATGATATCATATATGATCTTCTAATATTGTTTTGTTAATAATATTTTAGTAGTATCATTGTTTTGGGTGTTAACTGATTCATTTTAATTTATATATTTTGTTACGTAAGTCATGTTTGATATGATATGATTTATTTGATTCATATCCAGAATGATATTAAGTTCTTAAAAATTATTTTTTATCATAAAATAAAAATTATTCTGGAATGGTTATGATGAGGAATGAATCTCATCACGTTCATGGAGACGATAATCCGTACATATGCACGAGCGACAATACCATTCTATTAATGGTAAAATAGTATCTAATTGGATGGTATATAATATATATAGAATAATTAATATGCTATATTTGTTATTTACATAAATTATACTCATTATTATACATCCAAATGATGAATTGTTGAATAAAAAACTACACCACGACGTGGAGACGGTAAGCCGTACGTACACACATTTGGTGATTTTGTCATTCGTAGGATGAATAAAATAATGAATATGGTTGTACCATATTTATAATAACATCAAAGTATGTATAGGGTACTAGATTTATTATTTTGGTATGAAAAAAAATAAAGAGGAAGTGGAAGAAGAAAAGAACATTGAAAGAGGTGATGAAATTGTTACCTCTTCTTTGGTTGCTTCCTTTTGATTTAATCTAAAGGGCTCCTTAAGTCGGATTATAATAAATTTAAGGCCTCTAGGTTTAATTTAGAGTAGTTGGGAGGATATTTTAGTAGGTTTTGGATGAGCCAATGGATTTAGAGGTGTGATTTTGAGAGAAGGGGAAGTACCCTTTTACAAGAGAGGTGTGGGTCACTTAAGGAAAAGCTTGAAATATTATTGTATTATACAATCATATTCGGTTTATAATGGATCAAAAAGGATTTATTTCTAGGATAAGGTAGGTATGGGTCAAAAACCTATCAAAAAATAGGTTTTATATAGGTTTAGGTCACCATATTAACCTTATATTTTAGATTTTACTCTTAGTTAAATAGTTTAAATTTTACCATGTATTCTTGTATTATTATAATAAATGGTTAATAAACTCACTATAAAAAGTGAAGAGAACCCCAAGTGGTTAATTATTGATATATATAGCCTAATATAAGTCCTTTGTATGAAACTTATATTTTTAGGAAAATTATATCTATTAATAATATAGTATTTGATTTTGAAAATCATTTCCGTCAATTATGACACTGTTTAGTATTTGGTTTTTGTGGAAGTCATAACAACTTTATCACATTGAGAAAATTTATTTAATCAAACCTAAAATTTAATATTAATATATAAAATTCTTTTAATACATAAAAAGTATCAATTTACAATTATATTAATATTTATAATATCAATTATTTTAATCTTTTAATAATAAGGTAATAACTCCATCATCATTGCATCATAAATAAAATTAACTATTTAATGCATAAAAATTTAGAATAAAATACCATCATATATGAAATATTTTTATATTTCTAATGAATATTTATAGTCTAATTTATCTTATGTATAACCATATATTGAAAATGGTTTAGTTATTAAACTTTGAATTTTACACTTTTAACTCCTCTTTAAATAAAATAATAATAAATGTCCCAATCTAATCCAAGTGGACCAAAAGGATCATATTTTATTACTATGGTTGATTTTGGTTAAAATACACTTATCCAAAGAAATTAGTACATGTGTTATGGTAATTATAATATCATTTTTACCTATAATTACCCTATTTACTTTTAACCGTGTTAAATAAAATTCAAAAGTTACTATTCACCTAAAATTATTTTTATTCTATTGAACAAAATCTTACTTAATGATGTAAATCGTGTCTCTTGGATTTTTTAAATTCAATTCACAGAAGAAGTAAGATTATGTTTTATGCAAATTTACAAATGTGACTAGAATGTGAGTAAAAGAAGGTAGAAAGTTCAATAAAATTTTATATATCTTATCTTTAATAAAATGAATTAAAAGAATTAAATTAGACTAATAAAAGTATTATATATCTATTTTTTCTGTGAAATAAATTTAAATTAAAAATAATTATTTAAATAAAAAGTCAGCTTTAAACAATAATGCGATGTTTTCACTATTCATTAAAACTAAAAGTTTTTAGAAAAATGCCAAAAATTCACCCAAAGTTGATTTTGATATTACAAATTAAAAAATGATATATATTTTAGCAAATTAAAAAAATAGAAGTTTTATTAATTAATTTAATAAAATATTCATGTTGTCAAAAACAAAAAGTGGGTATTTTAGAAGTAAAAACTTTCAAAAGATTAATATGTGTTTTTGTCTAATTTAAATGTAAAATTACTTACAATGACCGAAATTGGATTAAATGGTAAAAATATAATCTAATTATACTTCAAAACCATTCAAATTTATAATTTATCACTATATATTATTTTTATTAAAAAAGTTGTTTTCAATTTAAATTTAGTACTTTTTCACTATTCATCAAAAATATGAAATTTATCAGAAAAGCTCCAAAAATTTACCCAAACTAAATTTTTATGTCGCTCTTTTAAAGAGGAAGTTTATTTTTTCAAATTTAATATATAAAAGTGTCAAGTATTATATTTAAAAAGGGTTCTCCATTAAAAGGTGGTAAAATATTATTTTCTGAAAAAATACATCTTTTATTTGAAAAATTGAATTTATTATTATATTATGTCTAAGAAACACCTAATATGGATGTTTAAATTATATGTTGTATATAAAATTAAAATTTTTATTATTACTATTCATAACCACTTTATTAAATGACTAGTTTGATAGGTTGTGGTGCTCTTGAACTAGGTGTTGCGTACTTCACACACTATCATATTATTAAAAGGGAAACATGCCGTGGATACTTGGGGTGTTACATTAGAAAATTTTAACAACACATAGGAGATATAAGTCTTACACTGATTGTTTTTTAGGCCTTAGGAATTTTTAATTGGTGACTAGGTATTCTTGAAGGGTTCACCCCAGTTGGGTCATCGACGGCTTGGGAGGCAACAAAAGCGTACTTTTCATTTTGTAGGAACTTTCAAAGTTATTTATCAGGTGGGTAAAGTTACTTACCATTTAACACTACCACCGCAGCTGAGGTCAATACCTAACATGTTCTACGTATCAAAATTGTGAATGTATCTCTTTAATCTATCTCATGTTTTGAGCGAGAGTGATCTTGAGATTGAATCTGATTTATATATGACCGAATGACCAATCAAGGATGTTGATTCTAAGACCAAGGTACTTCATGGGTGGATGATACCTCTGGTCCATGTTCTATAGAAGTGTGTTTCTCATTATCATGAGATGTGGGAGAGGGATACACTCATAAGTGAACAATGGCTTCAACTTTTTGACATTGCGAATTCTTAAAAGGCTTTCTGGGTATTTAAAGTTCCAATGATGGGGAGGTTGTAACATCCCATTACCATTTTAGTTTTTATTAAACCTCATTGTGTTAAATTAATAATATCTTAAGTGAGAAAAAATGATTTATCAGTGAAATAATTTGATAAATTTGATAAGGGTCTTAAATTCCAGTTAACATCCTGGAATATTCAATTGAATATTCTTGGGGTCTAAAACTGAGTTAGTGTTAGATTAGATGGCCTGAAAATGATCGGAAAATATGGAAAAAATATTAATTGTATTATATTAAGAATGAACAATTTATTCAAAATAATTGAATAAATCCAAAATATTGCATTTTATAAGAAATATGAGACCACTGTTATGTCTGAAATATATTGTGTACCCTAGGAGGGGTATAAAATTCAAATGCACCAGACATTTGGATGCCTCACTCATGAGATAAATTTATTAAATAATATTTAATGTATTATTTTATTAAAAATAATTTAATATCTACCAAACAGTGAATCTTATTTAAAATTCGAGATGACTGATTGGTCTGGAATGAGGTGTTTTCCCTAGATAGGGTATAACATTTATAAGCATTAGACGTTTGGACGTCTGGCTCGAAAAAATAAATCTTTTATTTTAATTAATTAATTATTCATATTTTTAAAAAATAAATAATTAATATCTCTCAAACGGATCATCTTATGAGAAATATGATACCACCATTGGGCTTGGAATGGGGGGTTTACCCTAGACAGGGCACAACATCCATGCGCAATGACCATTTGGTGTTATTTAATTATTACTGTTCATCTTCTCTATCAATGACTTTCCACCATTTCTAACACCCAAAAGTTGAAAAACCTTAATTTATAACCCATTTTGACCATTTTCAATTAGAAATCTATTATTAGAGTGATTTAAAACACTATGTTGGTGATTAAAAACAAATTAATTTGGTGTTCTTATATTTGGATAAAAATCGACGCAGTGTTGGTTTTTATGTTAGTCCAACCAGAAAGTCCTTATCGTGGGATGATTTTTTCTTAACCTGAGTGTTCCTAAACCTCTCATTGCATGATTCGTGAGGTATCCCTGATCTTGATCGGCATTCTTTAAGAATCCATTCTTGGTGAAATCTCTCCTCCTCTTTCTTGTGCGCGACGCTCCAGTTTCTTATTTTTTATCCTTATCTCTTTTCACAATTCATGATTTAAGAAAAAATAAAACAAAAAAATTTATTTCAAATAAAAATGATAATTCAAAAATTATCATATAATAATTTTAATTGAATTATCAAAAGATAATCTTAAAATAAATTATCAAATGATGTTTATCAAAAATTATCAAAGGATATTTATAAAAATTATTATCTTGGATAATTTTATGCAATTTATCAAAATATTATCATCATAATAATGAAAGATTAATTTCACCAAATTTTCAATGATAATACAAATAAATTATCATATGATAATTTTAAATAAAACTATCAATATATTAATTATTGAATATGGAAGACAATATTTCCTTTGATTTGTCAATGAATTATTACATGATAATATCAACCATTATTTATAGAAATTATTGTAGGAGAATTATGAAGTAATAATATGCAATCATCACATGATAATTTATAAGAGAATATTGTAAGATAATTATCTGTATATAATTATTTATCAGAAATAATTATCAAATATAAAATGATAATTTGTATTAAATTAAAAAAAGATAATTACAAAAGACAATTTTTAATAAAATTATCAATAGATAATTATAAAGGATAATTCTATCAAATTATAAATGGGAGAGAATGTATCATCACATGTGTAATTTTATTTACTTTTGAAATAAAATAATTGGTACTGGTTCTTGTAAACCATGACGAACTTCGACCATTGATGTGTTGACACTTATGATAATAAGGTCGTGAGGAAGTCTATTGAACCACATAGGGTGGTTTATCTTTACCGATGATATCAAAGACCTCGAGGTAGGTGGTTCTATCAGGATGCCTACTTTATATTAAACATAATTTCTTTTTTTGGGTTTCAATCGTTTGAATTCAAATGAAATTTTTTAAATCTGAGTCTTAAATATCTCAATTTATTTATCGAAAAACCCAATTCTGGGGAATTTATGTTTTTGAGAAAAACTAGTTTTTGGAATAGAAATTTGAATTGGTTATATTTAAATTGTAAAAATTTAAATTCTGGTTTTGATGGAAATTGAAGCAATGAAATTGCTGAATTTAATTGTAGAAATTAATTTGATTGAAGATTTGTTAAAAACCAAAATTCCAGTGAATCGATGTCTTGTGATGAAATTATTGGAATTTGTTAAATTGTCGAAATGGATTAAAATGTATTAATAGGAACCCAATGGTTTTATATTGTTAAACAAACATGTTTTTTATTGAAACCTTTTTTGGTTTTAAATGAATTTTTTTCATTTAAATGTAATTATGAGATTTAATTATATATTAAGAAGTCTAAAAATAATTTTTCCATCAATTATTTTGTAAGAGAACATGCAATCTTTATGTAGATTGTGAGTTAGCTAGACACACTCTATTATTATACAACATTCTAAAACATATATGTAATAGTTCACATCCCATAGGTGATCGTGATGAGTCCTCTTTGACTAGTGTCCAGAGGACATATGTGTATACATATTGTCATGATCACTTAGAGAGTGTGGAGTCCTATAGCCTAGAAATTTTGAACCTATTTCACAGATGACCATGTTGCTGACTTGTTTAAATTTGAGATATAAATGTACGCCAGTATAGTTAAACTAGTTTACATAATCTTTTGATTTTATGTAAACTGTTTATGTAAAATGTTTTATTTAAGACATTATTTTAGAAATATTCCATGACTTGTAAATAAATGCATGTGATTAATGTATTTTACATCATTTGAAATGTATAGAATGATTTTTAAAAATATTATTTAAAATGAAATTTTTTTTTACTTTAAAATAAAAATCACTTCCTCCGGTTAGTTTATTATTGGCATTTGTTATGGAATCCTTGGTGAGACTCTACTAGGATTTTTAGCTCACACCCTACTTGTGCCTTTGGGTGTTTTTAGATTATCTTCCTCCATGTTTGAGAAAAGGGAAAATATCACTTAGAGGTGGATCCAATTGCTGAAGTGTTGTCTTGGTGAGTAGTTTTCTTAGGGACCTAGATTGTGTTTCCCTATTTCAATACTTGGGTTGTAGTACTTTGGGATTGTTTGTGCCATATTGTACTATGATACTTTACTCCCAGTAGTGTTTTATTTTGTTATACATACTCTCTGGATTCATTTACTTCCACATTGTTAGTGGAAAAATCATTCCCACCTGGATGTTGTAAGATGCCAGGTGCTAGTCGCCAACCCATGGGGATTGATAAAGCCATTCAGGATATGTCAAGCCTGACTCGGTTATCATGTTACCAGGGTACCCAGGCTGGTTTGTGATAGTTTTCACATCTGATGAGGGGGTTAGAAACTCCATAAATGGAGGACATGAACCCCATGACAATGGGGTTTATATACTACACTATGCGTATAGAAGAACCAATCCCTAGTATCAATGTGTCTCCATGGGGTTTCCCACCCCATATCTACTCTAACATCTCACCCACATTTATTATACATATTTACAATGTTATCGAATTAGAAATATGTATAAAGGATCGGAAATGCATCATTATGATAAATAAATATGAAATATTTCATTATACATGGAAAAAATATCATAATGAATTAATTTCTTATACTATTTTGAAACTCGAGTGAGATAATGTGAAAATGTTAAGGAATATATAATGCATGATATGTACTTTACTGTATATAGAATGTTGGCCACTATCACTAGATAGTGTATACCACCACTTTATAGTTGTGTAACGGAAACCTATAAGACATTTTATCAAGTAATACATAGTGTGTGGGATTCTTGGCTAGTCAAACATGTACTTCAATCATAGCCTGATTAGTATTTTCAAAATACATGACGTGACCATTAGAACACATAGTATCTAGGGCCTGGGGTTATCCTGACATGCAATTTTTCACACCCTAGGCCACATGGTCTGATATATGCATCATGTGATTTATAGTCTCATACAATTTGATATTTAATAGTGTGCATAAACCCTATTCTCTATTAATGATAATACATTACATGTACCTTGAAGTTACCTTCCATTTGATATTTCAATTCCCTATAAATCTCATCACTATAGATGAAAATGATTATAAAATGTGGTTTCTAGAATATATTTTGAATAATCTATATTCTTTTAGATCCATGTTACTCACTGTTTTCCATCACCATCATTATTTTTGTCTCTGGTAATGCTTGAAACCTCATACACCACATCTCCCTATTCCTTCCACCACTACCCATCTTTGATGATCCCCACTAGCCTGCATCACCCACCAATCCATGAAGAAGACTCGAACCGTTATCCCAAAGAGACTTCCAAAAGTTTTCATCACATTTTCAACCATCAAGAAACACTGTTGATTTTCTCTACAATGATTCCTCATTAATTTAGAACCAACCTTACCCCATTTCTGATATTCTGCTATTTTAGGAAACCAATGTCAAATTGATAATAAATGTGAAGGATGATGAAAAACAATTTTTGTGAGAATAGGGAAACAAGATAAATAAAGTGAAGAAAGGAGGATAAGTATAGTGACTAGTGATTTATTAGACATTAATTCACTATTCACTAAACATTAGGAATAAATTCATATAATTATAATATTAATTACAATAACCTCATAAAGAAATTCTATAACAAATGAGGAATAAAAAAGGGTGAATAATTTCAAAACAAAAAATTTCAAGGAACATAAAAAAGATGATTCTCATAGTGATTAAAAAACCAAGAGTTTAAGATCTATAGATTTATTAAAAAAAAATAACAACTCAAAAATAGGATATTGATTCAATACCTTGATGGATAACCACCATCACATCAAAATTCATTATCGGTAAAGATCATTTTCTATACCCCCATGAATAAAGAGACATTTACCTAAAAATACTTCAATAATCATATATATATTTTTGATTTTCAATTATCTGAGATCACCATTGAGATTTTTTTTTAAAAATATTTATTAGGAATATCAGGGTTTTATATTCACTGGTCAAGATTTTTTTAATGAACCATTAAATAGTATTTTTACAACCTAAAAACTAAAAAAAATTGCACCTATCCTAGGTAAAACCTATAATTAAATAAACTAATACATTGTTAGAATATCCATTATAGGAAATTATTTAAAGTTATCAATTATTCTCATATTCACATATAAAAATAATATTTTTTAAATATAAATTATTTAATTATGCACCCACACTAAAAACAAAATTAAACAAACCAAGTGTTCATTTATTAAAATTATTTAGGAAATATTTTAAAGGATAAATTATGAAATATGGTCCACTAAATCCACCCCAACTTGATGTATTGTCATCCTAAAAGGGATAAATCAGTCAAAAATATGAGGGTATTATGGTCTCATATGATTTTTATTCCCCCCTGATATGAATATTCTCATGTTACCACATGATATATAGAAAAGGTATCATATATCCTCAAATGATCTTCTCCTTCTAATCCATGATCACAATAGAATACTCAAAAAAGTCGATTTCAACCTTTATATTCAACTCACCCTAGTTGATAATGTGTGATGGACCATTCTTATACCAATTTAACTGTGACATATTAATGATGTTGTATACCCAATCCATTTATTAGGGTAACACTAGGTTATAAGGAGCCTCATATACCCTCCAATGTAACACCCCAATATTTCATACTTTGTTATTTCTTCAAAGTAATTCAATAACATTCATTACACGCAACACCGAGTTCAAGCACACCACAACTTACCAAACTAGTTGTTCAAAAGCGGTTATGAATAATATTAACTGAATTTTGAACTATATATAATCCTTATAATTTTAGAATCCATATTATGAGTTTCTTAGACATAATGTACGAACTAATTTATGTTTTTCAGATAAAAGAAGTATTTTTCAAAAAATATAATTTACTATCTTTTAATGGTGAACCCTTTTTAAATCCAATATTTGATACTTTTATATATTCAATTTGAGAAAATAAACTTCTTCTTTATAATAGGGACATATGAATTTATTTTCAATAAATTTTTGGTGTTTTTCTGATAACTTTCATATTTGGGTGAATAGTGAAAAATACTATATTTTAACTGAAAACAACTTTTTTAATAAAAATAATTTATGGTTTTAAATTATATATTTTAATGGTATGGAAGTATAAATAGATTATATTTTTAAAATTTAATCCAATTCTGGTAATTTTAAGTAATTTCACTTTGAAATTGAACATAAAAAAGTGTCAAGCTTTTGATAGTTATTATTTCTTAAAAATAGGCCTTTTGGTTTTGACAGCGGGAATTAATTTTAAATTAATAAATGAAACTTATATGTTTTTAATTTTGTAAAATAGACATCATTATTGAATTCAGAATATCAAAATTATCTTAGGGTGATTTTTTGGTATTTTTCTGAAAACTTTTAATTTTTGATGAATAGTGAAAAAACACTGAGTTATTGTTTAAAGCCGACTTTTTATTTTAATAATTTGTTATTTTATTTAAATTTATTTTAGGTAAAAATAGATACATAATACTTATATAAGTTCAATGTAATTCATTGGAGTCATTTTATAATATGTTTAGATATATAAATATTTTATTTAAATTTTACCGTCTTTTGCCCATCTCTTAAGAGCATTTGAAAATTTAAATAAAGCTTAATTTTACCACCTCTCTTAGTTGGATTTCAAAATTCCGAGAGACATAATTAATATCAAGGAGTAAAATGTGGTTCAATAAGATAAAAATAATTTTTGGTGAATAATAACTTTTTACATTTATTTACCACGGTTAAAAGTAAATAGGGTAATTAAGGGTAAAAATGATATTATTATTAACCTAAAACATGTCTTAATTATATTGGATAAATGTAATTTGACCAAAAAATACCTTAAGAATAAAATATGACCCTTTAGGTCCACTTGGATTAGATTAAGACATTTATTATTATTTTATTTAAAGAAGAGTTAAAAGAGTTAAAATAAATTTTTAATAACAAAAACATTTTTAATATAGGGTTATACATAATATAAATTCGACTATAAATATTCATTATAAATATAAAACTATTTCCTACATAATGGTATTTTATTTATAATTTTTAATATTATATAATTAAATTTATTAATGACACAATGATGATGCAATAATTACCTAATTAATGAAAGAATCGAATAAAATTTATTATAAATATTAAAATAAATATAATTTCAAAGTTTTTATGACATACAACAATTTTATAGGTGAATATGACATGGTAGGATTTATTAAATGTATTTTGTTTGAAGTAATAATGCTGTTATTATTTTATCGAAAAACAAATACCAAAGAGTGTCAAAATTGACATAAAATAGTTTTTAAAACAATTATTATATTATTAACTAATATAATAGTCCTAAAAATATATTTTTCAGAAAAAAGACTTATATAATAATATCTATGAAATTAATGAACAAATTGGGGTTTTATTGGAATTTTATAGTATGTTTATTAACCATATAAAACAAAAATACAAACAGACATGGTAAATGTAAAATTATTAACTAAGAGTTAAATCTAAAGGTTGAGGTTAATATGGTAACCTAAACCTGTATAAAACCAATTGGTTGAGTTTTTTTTGACCCATAACCACCTTATATTTTAAATAATTAATTTTGGAGCCATTAGAAACCTAAAATGAGTTTATTATAAAATAATATTTTAAGATTTTCCTAAGGTGACCCTCCCCCCTCTTATAAAAGGGCACTTCCCCTTCTCTCAAATTCACACCTCCAAAGCCATTTTTCTCAGCCAAAATCTGCCCAAATATCCTCAAAACTATCTTAAATTCGTCCTAGATGCCTTTATTTGGTCATAAAGCCAACCTAAGAAGCCCTTTTGATCAAATCAAAAGGAAGAACCCGAATAAGAGGTAATGATTTCACCACCCTCTTTCAAGTTCTCTTATTCTTCCACTTAATCATTATTTGTTGTTTCTATTATAAAATAATAACTCCAGTATCTTCTATATACTGTGATGTTATTATAAATATTTCACAACTATATTCATTATTCTATCCATCTTATGAATGATAATGTCACCATGTGTGCGTACGTACAGCTTACCGTCTCCACGCCGTGGTGTAATTTGTTATTCAACACTATGTTATTTGGATGGATATAATGATGAGTGATATGTATATAAATAATGTAAACAACAAGATAATTTCTCTATAAAATTAATATACCATCCAATTCCACACCTTTAAGGAAATGATATTGTCGCTCGTGCGTACATACGGATTACCGTCTCCACGACGCGATGAGATTCATTTCGACATTCACCATTCATCGATGATTATAAAAATATATATTACTAATAAGTATATAATATATGACATAATAATTCTACTGGATATATATATATATATATATATGTACTTACATATATCTTTTTCACTTAGTTCAGTTCAATACGATATGAAAACAGAAACAACGTTTATGCGTACGTACGGACTACTGTCTCAAGAAACGGTGTTTCTCATTTCCTATATATGTATATTATACATATTTATATTCTAAATATATATGATATTTAAATCATGTTTTATATTCTGGAATTATTTAAATCTTTATCTAAGTGATACAATCAAGAGTAACAAGTTAAGACACGTATGATAAAGAAAACGATTATTACTCGAAATGTTAATTTAACATGGAAATTATTATTAAATGTGTAGTATAAAGTAATAAATGAATCATGTATGATATCATAAATATTAATATGGTTCTGGTATAATTTAATAACATACTACGATCTTCATATAGGAGGTTAAACATACCCTCAACTAAAGGAAAGTGCAAGTTAAGGGTTAAATCCTCAATCTCATTATTATCAGAGATTGTTTATATGTAAGTATTTACTGGGACAGTTTTATAATCCATGTACATTTTTCATAAAAATGATTTCAAAATGAATATTTTAGGGATTTGTGAAAGGTACTATTTATCAAGATCAGAATTTTAAATGTTTTAATGATTTATCTTTCTCAATCTTTTTAATTAATGTTCTTGTTTTTAAAATGATTTTAAGGATTTATTTATATGGACATGAATGTTTTGAAATGATAATTCATTTAAAAAGTTTCAAAGTGGTAAGGGACACTTTTATTACAAAATATCTTATAAATTAATTCCATTATAAATGTATTAATTTTAAAAGATTATACCAAAAGGATATTTCTCTCAAAAAGTTTTACTCATCAATTTCAACTATGTCAGCATCCTTTACTGCATATTATTTTTGATTGAGGTTGATTTATTATAATACAATCTTCCATGTTGTATTTAATGAGTTATGATATGTTTGACTGTAGATGTTATATTTTTATACCATTCATGGTTTATGGTTAATGTAATTACACTTCTTATGCTAGTTTTAATATGAATGTTTGTGTTATGTTTCAACTTTTTCATATGAGGAATGCAGTGGACTTAGTAAGTGATGGGTGGAGCCCTCTATAGCTCCTCGATGTATCAGTAGGTCTCATGAGACAAACTAGTGTCTTGGACCAAGGCCTTGACAAAAATTTTATTCGTAGTCTTGGCAAAAGGCCTTGACTATATGATAATGATGTCTGGCGTTAGGCATTTCCTCATTATATAATTAGTTAATACATGTGATTATTCGACTAGTAGAATATCCATGTGCATGTTTATATGGTAATGTTTGATTTTTTTTTCATATTATGTTCAAGTTTATGTTTAAAAAGGGTATTGTTTTTATCACACATCTTTCCTTAAAAGTTTATAGCTTTTGCTAAATTATTTACCCTTACTGGGCATCTGGGCTCACCCCTTTCTTATGTTTTATTTTCCCAGGATTCCAAGAAGTGTATTATGATTAATATAGAGGGTTAAGATAAAGGGAATAATGGCATTCTAAAACTAATATTTTTTGTATTGTTTGTTAGAAAGTGTAATGTAATGTTCATGTATGCAATCTATTTTCCAAGACTGTTAAATTGATCGGTCTTTCAGGACTTCATTCCTTGTAATAATGCCAATGTATTAAAATAATGCACCGACTCTGGGAATCTAGGGTCTGGGCGTTATAGTTGGTATCAGAGGAAGTTTACCAATAACCTTGAAAACTAGATTTAGATAAACTCTGATTAGAGCACATTACCATAAGATAGACTTTGAAGATTAGTATAGAAGAACTTTCTAGAATTTTGGTAATGTAATGATTCTTTTAGTTTTCCCAAGAAAATACATCCCTGTCTGGGTACGAGCAAGTAGAGGTGGCTCTAGCATAGATGTACCTAGGGGTAAAACCCAAAACACTACTTTAAGCTAGACTCGAACGGGATCTAGTGCACGACAACAGGCCTTACTTCACTCTTGGTTATGACACTCATTGGGGATATACTTAGGATAATTCAAATTTTCTTTAGAAACCACTATGAAGGGTTTATGAGTATATACCTCCTAAAAGAAAACAATTATGTGATTATGGAATATATCCATAAACTGTTCATTTTACATTAGGTATTTTACATGTTTTTAATTACGAATTGTGATTCATAAACTGACCTAGTGTATGCCATTGTATATAAATGGCGCCCAATAGAAGGAATGTGAACTCCAGCAATACATATGATCCAAAGAGTAAGAAGGATCATATATTTCATAGTATTAATCCATCATTTAGAAGGGAAATAGTCTCCCATGTATTCTCAACATATGAAGAAATAATATCATGTGTTAATAAGATAAGTAAATAATTCTCCGAGTCCTAGGGCTTTTAAGGGAAGCAAGACAAGAAAAGGATGGAATAGAGAAAGATAGAAAAAGGTAAGAGGGAAAAGAAGGATTTTTCCATATGTGATAATTGTGGAAAGAATCACCATGGTAAATGATTGAAGGGAATAAGAGTTTGTTAGAAGTATGGAGAAAAAGGACACCAAGTATGTGATTGCAAGGGTAAGAAATTTTTTTCAACTGTTCAATGGTTCATCTGCAAGGCGTTGGGACACTACGCGAATCAATGTATTAGTCATAATGTTATACCTTAAAATATTCTATTGGATAATAATCAAGTTATGATACAACCTCATGTGAAGAGGAGTGACTAGTGTTCTTATGTTTTTAATATAGAATTATTTCATTTGAGTTTTTTATCAACAATATACTGGTTATATGAATTAGGGAGATAAATAATGATTGTACTGTAGTACTATTTTATTGAGGATTTAAGATTATATGGTTATAAGAAAAATGACTTAATAGTAAGCTACACTTTTTTGGAAAATACATGGTTGAAGGAAAGGTAATCCTTAATATGTTCCTGATAATGATGTAGTGATTTTGGAAAAAGAGATAGTTGATTTGGATAAATTATATTTGATATTCTTGACTTCCTTGAAACTGATTAATTATTTGTATATTCCATCATTATTGGAGTTTACAATAGTTTTTGGATAGAAGGATTATATCCAGTATTCTATAAGGAATAAGGGAGAAAAAATATAATCAATAATGTTTTATGGTAATTCAGGATGTTTCAGTATTTTAAAAGAATACATGATGAAGGCGTTCACATGTTATTACCTAGAAAAAGGATCTTCATTGTGTTTAACTTCCTTATAAATTTTGGATAGAGAGTTTGGATATAAGTATTTTGGATAAGTCTAAATGTTTGAATAGATTAAGTTTGAAATTGGATGCTATTGTTAAGGTTATTTTGGATTGTTATAAAAAGGACAACCTAGAGGTTGGGTGACTACTAGTCGCGTCCGACAAGGCCGTGAGACTTGAACCCGCAACCGAAGAGCGACAAGGGTGCATCACCTAAGACTGGACTACATGATGTACTGGTATGTATAATTTATCTTTTCTTAAATAGTCTGATAAATGAATTATAAATTCATTATTTTTGGAACCCTATATGATTAGGATAAATAATATTTTTTTGAAATCTTTTGGTGTGAAAGATGAGTTTGTGGAAGGAATTAGTTTAAGGATGAAACTCTACTTGTCAAATATATATATATATATATAAACATATTTTTTTCCTCTTATTAAGACTAAATTTTATTAACCCAATTTCCAATGTGGGTTTTCCCACAAAGGTATTTTCAATTTTCAACCTTTTATTTTCAAAGAAAAATTTAAAATTGTGAGGACGCACTTTTTTAAAGGAGGGAAGAATGTAACACCCCAAGATTTCATAGTACGTTATTTCTTCGAAGTAATTCAATAACTTTCACTACACGCAACACCGAGTTCAAGCGCACCACGACTTACCAAACTAGCCGTTTAAAAGCGAATATGAAAAGTATTAACTGAATTTTGAAATATATATAATCCTTATAATTTTAGAATCCATATTATGAGTTTCTTAGACATAATGTAAGAACTAATTCATTTTTTCAGATAAAAGAAGTATTTTTTAAAAAATATACTTTTACCGCATTTTAATGGTGAACCCTTTTTAAATCCAATATTTGAAACTTTTATATATTTAATTTGAAAAAATAAACTTCATCTTTATAATCGAGATATAAGAATTTAGTTTTAATAAATTTTTGGCGTTTTTCTGATATCTTTCATATTTGGGTGAATAGTGAAAAATACTATATTTTAACTGAAAACAACTTTTTTAATCAAAATAATTTATATTGTTAAATTATAAATTTTAATGGTTTGGAAGTATAAATAGATTATATTTTTACCATTTAATCCAATTATAGTCATTGTAAGTAATTTCACTTTGAAATTGGACATAAACAAGTGTCAAACTTTTGATAGTTATTATTTCTTAATAATAAGCCTTTTGGTTTTGACAGCAGGAATTAATTTTAAATTAATAAATACAACTTCTATGTTTTGAATATGGTAAAATAGACTTCATTATTGAATTTGGAATATCAAAATTATCTTCGGGTGAATTTTTGGTATTTTTCTGAAAACATTCAATTTTTGATGAATAGAGAAAAACACTGAGTTATTGTTTAAAACCAACTTTTTATTTAAATAATTTTTTATTTTATTTAAATTATTTTAGGTCAAAATAGATACATAATATCTATATAATTTCAATGTAATTCATTGGAGTCATTTTATAATAAGTTTATATATATTAATATTTTATTTAAATGTGGTCGTCTTTTACCCACCTCCTAGGAGCATTTGAAAATTTACATAAAACTTAATTTTATTGCTTATATGAGTTGAATTTCAAAAATACAATAGGCAAAATTAATATCAATGAGTAAAATGTGGTTCAATAAGATGAAAATATTTTTTGGTGAGTAGTAACTTTTTACTTTTATTTACCACGGTTAAAAGTAAATAGGGTAATTAAGGGTAAAAATGATATTATAATTTCCCTAAAACATGTCCTAATTATATTGGATAAGTTTAATTCGACACAAAACAATCTTAGGAATAAAATATGACCATTTATGTCCACTTGTATTAGATTAATACCTTTATTATTATTTTATTTAAAGAAGAGTTAAAAGAGTTAAAATCAAAGTTTAATAGCTAAAACATTTTTAATATAGGGTTATACATAAGATAAATTCAACTATAAATATTCATTAGAAATATAAAATGATTTAATACATAATGGTATTTTATTTATAATTTTTAGAGATTAAATAATTAAATTTATTAATGACACAATGATGATGCAGTAATTACCTTATTAATGAAAGAATCAAATAAATGACATTATAAATATTAAAATAAATATAATTTCAATGTTTTTATGCCATCCACGAATTTTCTAGGTGAAAATGACATGTTAGTATTGATTAAATGTATTTTTTTGAAGTAATAATTCGGTTATTATTTTATCAAAAAACAAATACTAAAGAGTGTCAAAATTGACATAAAATAGTTTTTAAAACACATATTATATTATCAATTGATATAATAGTCCTAAAAATCTAAGGTTCAGAAAAAAGACTTATATAATAGTATATATGACATTAATGAACTAATTGGGGTTCTATTGGCATTTTATCGTAAGTTTATTAACCATATAAAATAAAAATACAAAGAGACATGGTAAATGTAAAACTATTGAACTAAGATTTAAATCTAAAAGATAAGGCTAATATGGTAACCTAAACCTATCTAAAACCTATTGGTTGAGTTGTTTTTCAACCCATACCCACCTTATATTTTAAATAATTCATTTTTTATCCATTAGAAACCGATAATGATTTTATTATAAAATAATATTTTAAGTTTTTCCTATGGTGCCCCTCACCCCTCTTATAAAAGGGCACTTCCCCTTCTCTCAAATTCAAACCTCCAAAGCCATTTTGATCGTCCAAAATCTGACCAAATATCCTCCCAACTATCCTACCTTCATCCTAGAGGCCTTCCTTTGGTCATAATGCCAACCAAAGAAGCCCTTTTGATCAAATCAAAAGGAAGAACCCGAAGAAGAGGTAATTATTTTCCGCCCTCTTTCAAGTTCTCTTATTCTTCCACTTACTCTTTCTTTGTTGTTTCCAATATAAAATAATAACTTCAGTATATTATTTATAATTTTATTTTATTATAAATATGTAACAACTATATTCATTATTCTATTCATCTTATGAATGATAATGTCACAATGCGTGCGTACGTACGGCTTACCGTCTCCATGACGTGGTGTAAATTGTTATTCAACACTATGTTATTTGGATGGATATAATGATGAGTAATATTTATATAAATAATAAAAATAACATGATAATGTCTCTGCAAAATTAATATACCATCCAATTACACACCTTTAAGGAAATGATATTGTCGCTCGTGGGTACGTACAGATTACCATCTCCACGACGAGATGAGATTGATTTACACGTTCAACATTCACCTACGATTATAAAAATATATATTACTAATAAGTATGTAATATATGACATAATAATGCTACTGGATATATTTATATATATATATAAACACTTACATATATATTATTAACTTTGTTCCGTTCAATACGATATGAAAACGGAAATAGTGTTTATGCGTACGTACGGACTACCGTCTCCATAAATGGTGTTTGTCATTTCATATATATGACTATTATACATATTTATATTCTAAATTTATATGATATATAAATCATGTTTTATATTCTCGAAGTATTTAAATCTTTATCTAAGTGATACAATCAAGAGTAACAAGTTAAAACACATACGATAAAGAAAACGATTATTACCAGAAATGTTAATTTAACATGGAAATTATTATTAAATGGGTATTATAAAGTCATAAATGAATCATGTATGATATCATAAATTTTAATATGGTTTAGGTATAATTTAATAAAATACTAATATATTCATACAAGAGGTTAAACGTACCCTCGACTAAAAGAAAATTGTAAGGTAAGGGTTAAATCCTGAATCTCATTATTATCCGAGATTGTTTATGTGTAAGTATTTACTGGGAAATTTTTATCATCCATGTAAATTTTTCATAAAAATGATTTCAAAATTAATATTTTAAGAATTTGTGAAAGGTACTCTTTATCAAGATCAGAATTTTAAATGTTTTAAAGATTTATATTTCTAAATCTTTTTAATTAATGTCCATGTTTTTTAAATTATTTTAAGGATTTATTTATATGGACATGAATGTTTTTAAATTATAATTCTTTTCAAAAGTATCAAAGTGGTATGGGACACTTTGATTAAAAAATATATTTTAAATTACCTTAGTTATTAATGTGTGACTTTTAAATGATTTTACAAAAAGGATATTTCTCTCAAAAAAAATTTCTCATATTTTTCAACTATGTCAGCATCCTTTACTGGATATTATTTTTGATTGAGGTTGATTTATTGTAATGAAATCTTCCATGTTGTATTGAATGAGTTATGATATGTTTGACTGTGGATGTTCTATTTTTATACCATTCATGGTTTATGGTTAATGTAATGACATGTTGTATGTCAGTTTTAATACGAATGTTTATATTATGTTTCAACTTTTTCATATGAGGAATGCAGTGGACTTAGTAAGTGACGGGTGGAGCCCGCTATATCTCCTTGATGCATCGGTAGGTCTCATGAGACAAACTAGTGTCTTTGCACAAGGCCCTGACAAAAGTTTTATTGGTAGTCTTGGCACAAGACCTTGACTATGTGGTAATGATTTCTGATATTAGACATTACCTTATTATGCAATTAGTTATTACATGTGATTATTCAATTAGTAGAATATCCATGTGCATATTTATATGGTAATGTTTGATTTATTTTTTTCATATTATGTTCAAGTTTATGTTTAAAAAGGCTGTTGTTTTTATCACACATCTTGCCTTAAAAGTTTATAGGTTCCGCTAAATTATTTACCCTTACTGGGCATCTGAGCTCATCAATTTCTTATGTTTTATTTTCCTAGGATTCCAAGAAGTTTATTATGATTGATATGCAGGGTTAAGATAAAGGTAATAATGGAATTCTCAAAGAAAGTTTTTTTGTACTGTATGTTAGAAAGTGTAATGTAATTTTCATATATGCAATATATTTTCCATGACTACAAAATTGATCGGTCTTTCTGGATTTGATTCCTTGTAATCATGCCAATGTATTAAAATAGTGTACCAACTCTGGGAATCTAGGGTCGGGGCATTACATCAAAAGTATCTGGAATAGATCAGTGAAACTTTGGAACAAATTTATTCTTCATAAAAATATTCTCAAGCTACACTATGGAGAGACATTTATAAATACAAGGTATACCTCCTTAAACACCCTGGTCCTCTCTATTTAGTATATGTAGGAATTTTGATGGCCATGGGATATTTGTATAAATTATTAGATCATGTTCACATTATTTATAAAAAAATACCAAACCATTCATCAAAATAAATAAATCCCCTATCTCCAACTAGTGTAGGGGATACTAAAAGGGTCCATTAGACATGTCCTTGAATGGTTATATGTTGATATTAGAGTAATAACTATGGGTTTTCAAAAAAAAATCCACTAAATTTAGGTGATAATTTCTACAATAGAAAAACCTTATCCTAAAATATCATAAAATATCCTTAAGAAACTAATTAGTCCTCTCAGTATATATATCTATATAGGGATGTAATTAAAAAACAAATCATAGTTAAAACCCTAATCTCACCTAAAAACGTCTGCATAACCAGGGTGTGAATTGAGAGGAATTTTTAAAAGGAACAGTTAATGGAATTCTTAGTAACTGTATAATCTATTAATTGTAAAATAATCCCATGCTCTCCACTAAACTGTACTTTTGAATAGGGATAAAGTGTGATGAATTGTCCATTTAGACAATAATTACCTTGTTATCATTGTGACCTTTCACCTACCATGTATGTCTAGTCACAAAATACTTTAATAGACTATCCCAATTTTACTCTGGAACCTTAATAAGTTGACTTAATCCATCATTAATCTGATTCAAAATCTTAACCTATTGACACGTGAGGCACCATGATAGGAAATTAATAGCCCCTCACTTCATTCTTAGTCCCCCTAACTAAATCATAATCTATTGTTACATCTTTATCATGCCAGGATGTGCCTCCAATGGGTAAGTGTGATACTCACACAAAATATCCTAACACAAAACTATTAGGACCATTTTCTTCCCCTAGAATAAAATTATATACTAAAAAATTTAGAGAATATATTATATGAATTGATTGAGAATATATGGTCATGCAATACCACACAATCGATGTCTCTCAGATTGGTCTCCCTCACCCGATGAAGATGTGTGGGGCCTACTACCATTGATCGAAGGTAATAAATGGTTACATATTCTTCCAAAATAAAAATCATTGATCTCAACTACTTAGATTACTCCTTTATCAGTTTAGCATGAGATTTCATGTTAAGGGAATCAACCAACATGTTTATCGTCCTTAGATTATATTCTATCTCAAAGAAATGTTATTAAAAAGAAATTATTCAATGCTTCTACCATAGGTTGTGATATCTATAATAGAATATATACATTATAATATTACGATATGTGAATAACATAAAATAGTTTCAAAGAATACAATGTCTCCATATCTTCAAGGAAAAAACTATCTCAAGATTCAAGTCATGGGTCACATAGTTTGGCTCATGAGGTCTTAACTGCCAGACCCCTAAGAAATCCCTTATAACCTCTATATTAGAAATCATCTAATCCCATATCTAAAAAAACCACAAAAATACTTATACTAAACTTCTTCCTATAGTAATTTTAAAAATAGATAACTTTACAACCTCGAATTAATCTCCCCAAAATCTCTCTAACAATGTTTGTACTAAATCAAAGGCTATCTTATTCGGGTCAGTATAGACACACGATCCAAAAAACTAGATAATTAATCTGGATATTTTATAACAACTTACTAACCCAAGGAAACTATGAATCTCATTTGGGTGGCTACCAAGCCATCACAACCTTAACCTTCACGGGATCAACTTACACACCACCTTTTGAGGAGACATTCTCAAAGAAATTAACTTATGAAATCATAAAATTTCACTTTGAGAGCTTACCTTATATATGTTTCTCACATAGAAAATCTATGATAATTATCAAATTCATGAAATTATATTTCTTCATCTGAGAATAAATGAGGATATCATTATAGAAAACCACATTGAATTGGTCATAGTGACTATATAAAAAACCCTGAACACTATCTTTTGGAAATTTTTATCCTAGACCAAATGAAGGTAATATATAGATCTAGGATTGATCTTTTAGAATCACTGTAATCTTTTTAGTTGTCCAAATTGATAATTTATCCTAATAAGAGAGAATTTTCACTTGATTATTTACTAATCCAGATAGTGAAAGTCAATATAAATCCTCAAAATCACATCATCATTCTTAGATAAAAAAAAATATGTCGGAGGGCACTCACTGGATCTGATGAAGGATGTCCATAGAAGGACCTATAACTATAAATTTATCTCCCTAATCTTAGTTAAGGAAATTACATAATACTTATATGAAATAAGTATAGTCCTAGGGTGAAAATAAATGATGAAATTGAATTCTCAATGATGAAGCAACCCAAGAATATCCTTTGAGAAAATTTACATGTACTTTTCCATTACAATAGGAAACCAATACTCTAAAATACCAATGTAACCCAATAATAGGCTTACAAAAAACTGGGTAATCAACTACAATCCTCTAATGGATGGATCAACTTATTATTCTTGACGGGATAACTCACCAGTGAAGGTAAATATAGACCCATTAACTGAATAAGATAACACCATAAAATGAAATAATATATTTATAACTTTAGTATAAATGATTTTTTCATTTCAAGGATAAAATTGTAGGGTATCATCTCCACTATGATAAAATATAAGGATAAGAGTTTGGGTTGGGTGATGTACTAAAATCTATAACTCTTTAAAAAATGAAGTAGTTAGAAAATAATGGATCATGCTAGTTTTGATGCGTATATGTTCTAAAGTAGAAAATAAAAAACCATACCTCAAACCATGTAGGGTATTTCTTGATCAAATCCCTTTAATACCTATATCTGACCTCAACCTTAACAAACAAAATTATATGATTGAAGTGGACCACCTGAGGTTAGTAGCAGTTACAGTGGATCGAATATCCATCCATCTATATATACCCCTTAACCACCAGCTCATATACCATAGCCTCATTATAAAGGCCACCCTTTATACCTTTGGTAGGCCCATGATCTCTACACTATCACTACTAGAGAGGTCTAACCACGATTCCTACCTTGATATCCTTATCTAACCACTTATTAGGATAAACACGATCCATGTTCCCTTTTCCACCATAAGAATTGACTGATCTATCTCTCTATTGGTTAAAACCATATGGGATACCTCTACTATTTTTCCCTATATTAAGATATATAATGTTAATATCACTAATGGTGTGAACTCACCATATCACTTCAACTATCTACTACTAAGGAATCTACTCTAGGAAAACCTAAACCTTCCCCAATATTGGGTTATACCTCCAATAAGAAACTATCAATCACTAAATCATACTATAAAACTTTATAAATGGTGGGAATATGAAATTATGTGTCCCTATACAGAATATCCATTTGAAGGAATCGACAAAACATCCATGTATTAATAATATCATCATGAACCATTTCTTTAGCGTACCAAATGGGGCATGGGAACCTTGAATAATACTGGGTAATGGTCATGTGTTCCCTCGAAATGTCTAACATAATTTGAACTCATACATTCATTAGAATCATTGTATTATACAACTCATTTAAAAAAATGATAAAATTTTTACTAGGATAAAAAGGCCTATTCATGAGTGTGATTGATCAAGGTACACTGTTTTTAGATATTCCATGATTTATAATCAATCTATGACTCACCTTGGAAGGCTTTTCGATTGGATTAAAAACAGAAGTCTTCAATTATAGACATTCCTCCATCACTTTAGGATCTCAATTTTCTTAGAACCTATAATTAAATTATTATTAAAACTCATGAATTACTCTAAATACATAGTTAGTGTCATCCTAATCAGTGGGAATTATCATATACTAAATTGGTGGGACTTATTTCCGAGAAGCTGGTGGATGATCTAACCAATGATTATTGGGTGGAGATACATTCTGATCATGTAACTATTATGATACATCATCATTCAATTAACCAGTGACTAGAGGTTGAAACATTGACATGAGATTATTACAAACCTATCTCTACATCTGGGATGACTGTATATAGGGTGGAATCCTCTTTTTTGATAAGATGAAACAACAATTATTAAAGAAGATATAGTTGACCTGACATAATATGGATATGAATAATAAACACAAATGAAATTATATATAATTAATATACCAACTAGTTGTAACCCTAAACTAATTCCTTAGAGTTCTAAGTTAATTTATAGATGATTATAGTGCTAGGGAAATGATATTTTGATAAGCCACATGAATTAATGGGTTCCATATTTTGAAAAAAAGAACACGAGTTAAGTTAATATCATTTTCCATGTTTACCAATACAAACCTCATAATAACACTAAATATAAACTCCATACCTAGGAATAGGACCACTTTGATACCATTACAACATGACTTAACCTAATAAATAACCTTAAAATAACCATATAACTGTGGGGAAATATATAATATTGTAAACCATAAAAAATAATCAACTCTAAAAAAACATGAAAATGATACATTCCGAGTATCTAACAAAAAACACAAAACATCTGAAAACAAATAAACTACTGGAGAAGAATAATTTGAACTAAAGATAGTCCTCATGAAACTATGAGGGATAACTATATATGACACCATATATAGACATGATGATAGTTATCAATAAAATTTTTTGAACACCAATAAGATCTAGCTTCACCAATACCATGTCCACCAAAATCACCTCCAAATTGTGAACCATTTGTAGTCATAAAACACATACAAGAACAAAGATAGGGAAAGGGTAACTATAAACATACCTACATTTACACCTCAATAATTGAAGATAGAATAAAAAAACATGTCATTTTAATTATTATAAATCTATACCTTATTTAGGGAATAAATCTATCAATAATAAAGGTGAACCCTAAATTTCACAGATCATCTCTAGAGAGATAATATAAAAAAGTGAATCGAGAACTCCCTGAATACTATAAGATCTAATGTGATAAAAAAACCCACCACCTAATTCATATAACAAATATAAAACCTTTATAGAATAATAGCGAGGGAAAAAAACCTCACTTGGGAGTGTACATTAATTGAGGGGGAAATGACCCCTATGGAGGACCTGGACTTCATCATGTTGTATATGCATCAATTGAATAGATTTCCAACCCCATAAGTAGAGGATCAATGTATCATAAAAATTTGGTTATATACTCCACTAAGTGGGTTTAGGATCTATAATTAGGTATTAATGTATCTATAGGGGGATACTAACCCCATGGATACCCCAACATCTCACCCATACCACATATATATATCTATGAAGCTAAGGAACTACAAATTCACAAAAAAACACAAAAACAACTCTTTATATTTAATAAATTAATTGATCATGTTTTATGTGAATACAATTATTAGAATAAGATACTCAATGAATCAAAATTTAATATTTTATTGAAAGAAAATCCTAGGGTCTACCTGAAATAGAATAAGTTACTCATCATGTTTTGTCACCTGATAACAAAGATATAAAAATGATAATTAATACCCAGAACACAGTATTTAATTTATTTTACGTAGTGTGTACTCCTTAGATAATATCTATTATATATCGCCACTACCCAGTGTGTTTTAAACCAGTACAAAGCATGTGATGCCTATATATAGGTGGGAATTTACTACCCCCAGAGCTCATGTTTTGTTGCAAAAATACAAGGAATTATCATAGGAGATTTTTTTGGGTAGATCCTAGGAGTTATCTAGGAATTTAATTTTTTACACTATGGGTTGTGTGGCCGAATATATATAGTGTGTGACCCATGGTAATATGTCATGTGATATTTATGACTATAAATATACCTCAGAAACTAAAAATGAACATACCTTAAATTTACCATAAATTTATACATTTTGTGCTATTTTACTTCCAAGTAAACCCCATCACTCATACTGAAACCAAATTTGACTTGTGGCATCTAGAATACATTCCATTTGGATAGGTTCCCATCTAGATATAAGTTACTCATTGATTTCTCTACTTCCATCATCATTTCTTATTATATGTTATCTTGAATCAGTTTATATCAAGTCATATATTCATTATTTGCGATCCTCTCAAATAAGATTCACTGTGCATCATCACCTTCAATCATTTCAAGTCGGGCTGAGATGCTACACTCGAGCCACCACCAAAAGTACCTATAAATCCATCAACTATCAAGCTAGACCAGTGATGCACCTCACCCCATTAACCCATTATTGAAACATAATTCTCACATTTTTTATATGTATTCCTTCATTCCTAGATACCAATGTTGAACTGCCAGGGAATTTAAAGGTGAATAATGATTTTCTATTATGATAAATGGGTATCAAGTTTAAATGGAAAGAAGAAAAGAGAATTAAAGTGGAAAATGATTGATTATAAATCCATTCATCATTCATATAAATTCATTCATCAATTCAAAAAATGAAAATATTATCATTAATAACCAAATAATTAATTTCTATTAGAAATGAATAATTTGAAAAGAAGGGATAATAATTTAAAAACAGTAATGTGAAAGAACATAAAAAAGATTATATCCCTGATTATAAAAAATTAATAGTGAATTTTTTTTAATATTTTTGAAGTTAATAATGATATCAGAACACATTATTTATTCCCTAAATTTATTGAGAAACAACATTGCTTCAAAACCCATCCTCGATTTTCAATTTTTGTTGATTCCCCCAAGAAGAACAAACCTGTTATCTAATAATCCTCCCAGGATTTCATGTTATCAATGATGGATGACCCCTAGAGAGAGTTTTAAAAAAATACGTATAGGAGGGACTCAAGTTTTTTATTTTAAAAAAGGTTGAATTTTTTAATGGTCCCCCAAAATAAGCTCAAACCAGCGTGGAACCCCAATGAAAAATAACAACTCCACTAGGTTAAAACTCTATTCTAAGAACGACCACAATGTTATAATTTCCATTTGAGTATGCATTTAAATGATAAATTGTTCCCCATTCATGAATTTAAAACTTATATAGTTTAAATATACACTATTTATTTAAGTACCTACACCAAAAAGTGAGTCAAACCAACAAAGATACCTTTTATTAAAATTTAATTGGAAATGTTTTAATGGATAAAAAAGAAATCTAGGTGACCACATAGGGTCTAAAAATATCATTGATAAAAATGGATTATCTATGGAGTATATATATATGGAAAAAGTATTTTCATTATTGGTTAAGTTTTTTTTATTTTTATATATGTGTTAAATATTTTGTGTTGGTTATTTTGGTCTCAATTATTTATTCTTCTAGTGATGAAAGTGGTTATGATAATGATTCACGATAGAGTTGTACAATTATTGTTTTTGTGAGATACATTTTACTTCGAAATTGGAATATTTTGTAAATAACCAATTTGGGTTTCCATGGTCTTATATTTATGGTATATATTTCAGTACTTTAAAATATGACAATTGTGTGATGAGTCCACTACTTGATCAACAAAATTTTATATTTAGAGGGAATGTTTGTAAGATTTAATTGATATTTTTTAGTGATTTCGAGTATCAGGTGTTTTTTTGGCCTAATATTTGATAATAAACCTATTTTTGTTTTTTTTATTTTCATTATGGGAAACTGCATTGATATGTGTTTCTAAGGTCTTTTTATTTTTGTATGTTTTTTTTGAGATTATAAGAAAATCCTCATGGATTCAATGAAATATTGTAACTTGGGTATCAAAATTGCCATTTCATGTTTTGTAATTGGTCATATAATTTTTTTATACAAAATATAGTATCAAATCAATCATTCTAATTTATATAAAATTATATATAATTCCATAAATCCAACAAAACTTGATTGAAATTTTGGAAAAAACACATGTATTTTACAACTTTGATTAATGCCAGTCACCCATGCATATAATACCTAGAGAGATAGAGTAGTTTTCATGCCTTTATTGAATAGGGATATTTATTAAGGGATACAAAATATTATACACATTATAATCATTATAAATCCTAATATAACCTCTATTGATAATATGAAAAATTATATTAAATGGGTAAATAACATTTTTGGATCTCAATGTTAGATTTTATGGAATACAAATAAAATTTTTATATAATTTTTATTAAAATACCATGTATTCAATTTGACATATAAATTTTTTATTAATATAAAATATTTTATTTTCTACTATGTGTTACACAAGGTAATTCACTTAGAGTATTTTTATATCAGTATGTTATAACAATTTCTCTCTATAATGAAGGTTTATAAATGTCATGATAATATTCTTCAAACAACATTCTATTCTTGAGAAACATCAGATCATAGGGCACACAAAATGTTTGACTATTAGAAGCTATGGGAAGTATTTAGAATAATTCAAATAAAGTTTATACTTTTAAGTAATAAAGATGTGGATTCATGAGGATAAACCTAGAACATGTTTTATATATAATCAAATGTTTATATAAGTGAGTGTATGTATTTATCAGTAGACATTATTTCATTAGTGTTATATAATATGTATCACATACTTATATTCATGATGAAAAACATGAAACACATACTCATGGAGATGTATCATGATTTTTAAAGGACATGAGTTGTATGATATTAACTGAATGATGAAAATAGAAATTATCTTTTCTATGTTATAGAAGAATGAATATCAAGTTCTTTTATTGAATTAGAAGTGAGTGATAAAAATCATTGGGCATGGTGATTACAAGAAATTCAATCATGGGATGCAGAAGAAAAATAGATCAATCATTAAATGTGGAAAAACAAATATCCATACTTCTTGTTGTGATATGAATAAAAAATAGGTTTATATCAAATTGTTTCATTTATTAGAAGGTTTTCATTGCTAGGAATTTCCATTTCTCTATATGTGTGGTGATATATTTATAGAAAAATATATTAAACAATTATTTGGAATTAATACCACTGATATATTGGCTTTAACGGTCATATAAAGAGTGTATCAAGAATATCTATTTGTCTTAAATTTACTATATATAAATTCAATCACATGTTTTTTCCAGATTGGGATAAGTGAGTTGGAATTTATCTCTCATGGTTTTCAAAACATATCTTAGGTTGGATAAGTGAATATAGTAATTTATATATAATTATAATAATTAATTTATGGTCCTAATTTTTTTAATTAGTGGGGTTTACTTAAGATAATACATTAGGTGATATCACTTGAAATAATTTTAATATAATTACAATTAAGTTGAATTGTTTTATGAGATTTCTTTATCTTAATGAAATAAATAAATATTTATTTTAAAATAATTTCCATTGGTTTATTATTTAGTTTAAGTTAGAAATTATCTTTTATGTAATTATACTAACATAAACCTAGATATAAAATTAAAAAAATACATCTTTTAAAACCAAATACTCTTAAACCCTTTATCTAAAATTCTAGAGAGTGTTTTCACAGAATTTAGATCTATTCATATTAATTCAACATGATGGTGTATAGAAAATTAATTAGAATATGTAAGATATATTTATCTCCGTGACATAATACTCTAGAAATCAATATATATTTCCCTGAATTTATAGAACATGTGTGGATGTCACTAGAATAACTCTTGTTTTGGTTCTTGATGTAATGAAATTAATAACAATGAGTAGAGTGTGGATTGAATTGAATTAGGATAATATATTTTGAGCTATTTTTTAAATTTATATTTAATTATAAGTCACATTTAGAGACCATGGATGGTTATATATGGGTCCTTTGAAAAGATATTATATTTTAATTTAGATTTTGGTGAAAATTTTAATTTCTTGAAATACATCCTATATTTGTTTTTTGTGCTAAAATCCTTAACATGGTATCAAAGTATTTTTATAATGATTTAAATTTTATTTACTAAATTTTCATTTCTATATTTCATACTCATGGAATAATTTTTGTTCTAATAACTGACATCACATATAAATCAGAGTTTAAATTACCAATAATGGGTCAAAATAATTGTGAAATGAACAATGGCTAGAATGGAAACCTGTAATTGGTTTCATACATTAGAGGGCGAGGGAGGGTTCCCTTCTAGCAAGACACAATTTCTATATGCATGGGTCTCACAAAACGCATGGGTTACACAACATAGTCCATGTGAGGTTTTTTTAACCTGAGACCAAGATACATGTAGAAATTTGTATTGATCATTAAATATGAACTATCAACCATTGGAAACATATTATTTACCATTTATTGTTGATTATTATCTATTTTTTAACCATTTAACATTTATTTTTGACCATTGATTAATGATAATTGATTATTGATATATATAAATTAATATTTTTTAAAATAATTGATTCAAAAAATAAAATATCTTAGTCAAATGGATAAATAGATTAATAATTAAGATTAATTTGTTAAATTTTTTACTTTATAGGAGACCATAAATATAATTTATATAAATTTAATTTTTACAATTATTATATAAGGGTGAATGATAATCAACTGGACCCACTTGCACATATTTGGATATTTTTAATTTTTTTTATTTAGTAGTTTTATGTTATGTATTAATTACAATTAAATTAATTGTTGATGATATATGTGTCATCGCTCCCTAATTTATAATGTAAGATCATGTATGTACATGATTAATTTTACACAACTCTATACCATCAATGCCTATCATATCTTTATAAGTAGCACTACAAAATATAAATATTCCCTTCATAGAAGACAATTCAATACCTGAGATAATTTTAATTTGAATGAGAAGAATCATTTAATAATGATGGATACCGTAATTTGATAAATTTTTTATCAAAGGTCAAGGTTGGTTTATCACCCTCTATAAATCTTCTAGTATATTAAAACTCATAGTTATGTGACATCTATTTTATATTTTCATGGTGAATTACCCATTTATGGGATCACATTAATTATAATAATTATTAAGCATGTCTATCTAAATTTATTTTACTTTTAAATATATGAATTATTTTAAATCATTCATTTTAAATTATTTATATATTCAGTTGAATATAATCTTTGATAAAAATTTGTAGATAAAATTTTATTTCATATACTGGAATAATTTAGAAAAAAATACTTTAAAAAATATTTCGGAATTGAAGGATATCCATTTATTGAATTAGAAGATCAATTTTTTCATTAACCTTAGTAACCTCTATTTATACATATCTAAGAGTCATAATAAAATTGGTGTGTTAACTAAATAGAAATTGACATTAAAGAAGTATCCATAACTAGAATAGTTCAATTTTCGAGGTAAGTGTTGAGTGAATAAGAGTATAGGTTTTATCGATTAGATTATCCATGAAATAGATTAAGGATATATTTTTTAAATGAGACAGTCAGAGATAGGTATAATTAAATATCTTTATGTTGTAACAAGACTATAATATATAATAAAATAAGGGAAATATTGATCCTTCATTTAATAATATCCAAGTGTCTGGATATTCAGAATTCAATAATGAGAGATATTTGGATTTGATAAAATAGTTTAAAAAACATATGATTTATTAACCAATAATGGTTTCTTAAAATTAGACATCAAGATAAAATTACTAAACTGAAACATTTGTTTTTTTACATGGCCATTAACACAACAAAATCATTATCATTAAAATTAGTGCTGAAATAATAATTTTTTTCACTGATGCTAATTTCTGGGAGTGGTATACGTTCTTGTGTACAATAATATGAAAATAAAGGAAATTTTATGCAATGATATCATCTCTAATTTTTAATATACCTCAAAGGATATTAATCCCGAGTTAGATGAATTAAAGTTGTATTTGGAGGATATATTATATTTCTAATGTATCATGTTGTCTTGAATAACTTGTGAGTTATAGAAACTATGCGGGGGATAAATATTACTACACCATATCATTCCTTCTATACAATAATTAGTACGAGAGAGTTGTTCAAGAATTGTATTATATTGTTAATGTATTATTCACAAGATCTTTTGGATAAATAATCCAACACATACCTTATGTGATCTAGATAATATGGTATATTATTCAATTGATGAATCTATGATTAAAACAAGATAAGTATCTTTTAATTAGGTAATTAATTTTCATGATAAGAAAACTTTCAAGGGTATAATGTTAAATTTATAAAATTACCCAATAAATACATGAAAATTATGTTACACATGACATCATAAAAACATTCCAAGATAATTTTATAAAATTTGAGTCGTACACCCTATGTAACTTCTTGTCAATAGATATTTATTCCCCAGATCATAATTTAAGACATCTTAAAAAAATCTATCTTTTCCCCAGACATTATGAATTATTCCATATTGATATTCCCTTTATTGAATCAGTGAGTCAAAATGAGCTCTTGTTTGTTGATCCATGCATCTTTTTCATCATTTATATAATATTTGGAACTCTTTTTTGTCCTTTTTCTAGTGTCTTCCCTTGAGTTATTTATTTTTATGGTATCTATAATCACATCCTATAAAGAATGAATTAGTATTCCAATTGAACTTCTATCATCTAGTAAGATAAGTTCCTCATTGACCTATGATTCATGTGTTGGACCAAAATTTGTTGGTAAATTGATATTCACTTTGGTTTCAAAATCCTCTCCTGGGAAAACATTAGTTATCTTTCCATGTAATTTAGAGTTAGTTATTACTTTCACATTAATTTTTATCTCCCTTGGAAATACGGGATATCCTAGGAAAAATCTCCCTTTGTATTATTGAAATTTCTTTCAAACGTAAACAAATTTCCTTACACATTTACCTAGTAGTCATTTTTTGGTAGCTCAGTATAATCCCTGTGCTTCCTATTTTTTACCTATTTTAACTAGATAGAACTGTGTTAAATCTACCTTGCTTCCTATATTTGTTGAATAATTCCATAGATTCTCTATCCTCCCTACAAGGAGAGGATTTTATTGAATCAGTATCAATCTATTGTGATTTATCATCAGAACCTTCACTATCCTTAACTATAAATTACAGAAACTCTTATCTAAATTATTTGGCTTAGTATAATTCCCCTTCCATCTATGAATAATTAGTTATCATCCACCATGATCATTAGGTTCTATGTCTTATTTATTTATAAGTGAGAATAAATTTTGGAAGCATGCTCTCATTGAATTCTCTTGCTGCAAGGATATTAGTAACCTACCATGATTGTTTTCTATTGAATCTAAAACACTCAAGTTTTTATAGGTATTAACATCACTAACTTTAGGCCTTTCAATATCTTGAGGTAAATAATCTATTAACACATGTATAAACTTGGAGTGCATTGGGTTATCACATTTTTATTCCTCAATATCAAGAGTATCCACATTATCAATACCAATAGTATTTCCACATTTACTCATATGGATTGGGCTTTGTCATAGTGCTTTTACATATGTCAATACAGTAACAAAAAAAATCAGGGAATAATTCATTTACCCAAATCCGCCTAATTTTCCAAATAAAAAATTTCTTCAATAATAGAGGGATTAATAAATTAAATAATATCAGGATAAAAACATATGTTATTATCTTTGTGACCTAAATTAGGTAGTTTAAATAAACTACCCTCAATCAGTGGATTTTCCCTCATAAAACATCAAGGAAAATCTTGTCATAGATACACTAATTGGTAGTAGGAGGAGGAATAATAAAATCATTTTTGAAACTTCACCACTTAGTAAAATTAAAATCCATCTTCTACTATAATATGAAAAATACTCATTTGGAGTCTTGCATGCACAAAATTCAATATAAATTCATAATGTGATTGGGTGACATAGGTATTTGGACATACTTTCAAACCATAAGAAATTACTAATCGAATTTATGAGAATTTGAAGATTGGTTATATTTTGGAATGTAAAATTAAGTTACAAGAATCTTACCCATATCACTATAGATATAAAACTTTTATGCATATAAAAATCACAATACCATATGAATAAAGATAAATTACATCCATTGGTAAGTCACTGGGCTTGGGACCAGGAGAAAAAAATCCATATTTAACCATGAATAAAATCAATAGGTGATATAAATTTGTAAGACAACAAAATAACAATATTTCAATCCCCAAGGAATATTGATAAACCTATTTAAAGTATCAACTGGCAGGCATCTCCAATAGAAAGAAGTAACCAATGGAACGACTCCCCAAGTATATAATGATGTGAATAAAACAAAGAGTTCATTTCTTATAGTGAGTATAAAAATAATGGGAAATTTGAGGAGGCCAATGGAATGATCAAAGAAAAAGATACCCATACACCATCCATTAATGATTCTGAAAATTCTTAGGGAGAGTGATGAGAAAGAGACTATTTTCTTTACATGTTTAAAGAAAGTATATTGAAAAAAACTATAATGTTAGGAAGAATAAGTAAGGGTAAAATTTATCTTTAGGAATATTCATCATCAAATGAAATATTTCCATTTCAATAGCATGGGTATTAGATAAAGCCTACGATTTAAATATTTTTACCCAAATATAAAAACTATGTATATTTCAAAATATTAAAAAGGGTGAAGTAAATATTCAATCTACTAATGGAGAAAAAATTATTTTATTAGGTATAAGAGATTACTACATAATTTTTCACATTAGATTTAATACTTTATTAGAGAAAAATTATTATATGATTATAATTACCTAGAACATAATTTCTTTTTCCTTTTTAGAAACAAAGCACTTTTATTTAAATTTTTGAAATAAATATTACATCTTTTATAAAGATAATTTATATTATGAAAATATACATGTAAATAATGTTTTATATACAATAGAATTAAGAAAATACATTATTATAAATAAATAATCAGTCCAATTCATTTGAATTATTTTACACATGATTAAATCATTGTAAAATTGGTTATATAAACCAAAATCATTTTACAATGTTATATCATGAATGGTATTTCAACTATTTGGATTAACACCATTGGAATTTTTAGGCTCATTTATAAGGGAATATGAATATGTAACATTTTACTCATAAATATAGGAGACACACACTTGTTCTTGAATTATTATGTTAAATTGTATATAGTAAATTTCTAGTAGAATATATTATTAAATTATCATAATTCAATATTTTTAATTATTCCATCACTGGATATTGATATCTCTACTTTATATATAAAAAACCATATTTTTTGGGATGTTTAAGGAATATAAAAGTGATGTAGAGAATCAAGTTATCAAAAATGTAAATAAAATATAATAATAATCATGTGAAAATTATCTTAACCAACAATTTATCAATTATCTAAAAGAGTATGGGATACTATCCTAGATGAATCCACTTTATACAACTCATTGAAATAGTAAGTGATAAGAGGAATTAATTATTGTTAGACTTAGAGAAATCAATGATGATTAATGAATGTATTCCATCATCTGTTGTAGAATATATACTATAAAATCAACATATAAACTCAACCATGTTATAGTCAAGGTTGTAAATAACATCCTATATGAGTTATAGTATGAAAAGAAAATCGATATTTCAAGTATACATTTATGTAGATAGAATTTTTTCAAGGATTATGCCTATGAAAAACGTGTATCGCAATGAGAAAAATGATATTTTTGAGTTTTCTAATAAAATAAGTATATTATATATATAGTTCGTTATAAAATTAAATTATAGTGGAAGGTCATGATTTTTTTTCAAAAGGATCACATATACAATTATGTTAATGGAAGAAAAAAATATTTCAATGAAGTTGACGCTCAAGATAAAAAATAGTTGTAATTATAATAAACTTAAAAATACTATATGGATGAAGTTATTCCCAAGATACATGTAATATAATTATAAAATTTGTAAGTTATAGATCCATAGATATTTTTTTTCTAGTTTCTATTGAAGGCGCCATGTTATTATTTTTGGATAATAGATACTTATCCTTCAAGAATGAAGTATAAAATTGATAATATTCTAAGCAGAAATATTCAATGAATATATAAATAGATTCAATGTAAAAAATAATTCTTTTAGATAGGAAAACCATCCAATTAATGTTAATATACCTGGATAAAGATAACAATTCAATAAAAATTTATATATGAATGATAAAATTAGTAGCTATAAGTAATTATTATTAATTGAATGTTTTAGAAAATGTTAAGGCATAAAATATTAAAGGTAATTCTCTCCAGATACTATAATGAAATCGATTGTAATTTTCATTATATAGAATCATACCAATATTATTTTATTTGATAAATAGATGTCAAAATCCATTTTCAAAATTTAAAATTTTTACAATTTTCTATATGGATGAATCAAAAGTGTTTGCAACTCCAAGGAATCTAATAATTTATTAAATATATAGAGATACATTTATGGGTTTAAGTTGAAAACATTATCATGGAATAGATTATTTTATAAGACCATACATGATTCTTATTTTTATTATAAAGGAAATTGAGAAGTTAGTCTAAAATATTTTAGTTTGAATTCCAGGGATTTTCTAGTGGTATATATCAATCTCATAAAAATAACAAGTTATTATATACCAGTCCTAAAATTAATAAAAAATTAGTAATATTAATAACCATTCATGAAGGAATTAGGTAAATAATTATATGTTCTATGGATCATTATCATCTAATATAGATCTAAATGTACTCTTGGACTATGTGAAAGTTCATATATTGAATTGGTATTATAAATTTACACATATGATAACTTCTAAACAAATCAAGATAATCTATAATCAAAATCAAGAAATATTTTTTTCTTTAATAATGGGGAACATATCTAGAATATCATAAAACAACCCATGGTTATAGATTTTACAGTATAATATAAATATACAATAACTATTAATACAAATAAAGAAGTAATATAGATACATATTTTTTTTACCAAACATTGGAATTTTACATAAAATTGATGATCCAAGAAATTTTGTGTGTGAAAATACTATAATAGTAGCCCCTTTCAGGGATCCTATGTTACACTAAAGAACAAATCTTATAATTCAAAAATTCACCACTTAAGATATCTTAGATTAAGTAGTGAAATTGAAGTTATCATATTTTCCATAGAAGATAACATGGTATAAGAATTGAATAAATCCATCTCTTAGTATAATAATTAGTGAAATATGAGAGAAAAAAGATTAAATATTGTTAGTAGTAGGATCTAATGAAAATGTGAGTTTTTGAGAGTTATTTTACCTAAACCATATTTTTCATATAATATTTATGACTTGTCCACATACTTATTTTGATATATATATGTTTAATTTTTATAATGTATTTTCTTTTTTATGTATATAGTATATGATAATTTACATTGAATATATTTATTAGTAGGTTATAATAATTCCCCTATGTAATGATAACCTATATATTTTTTGGATAATAATCCAAAAACTATATCCTAGAGTATAAATACACTAGTTTGATTAGTAATAAAAAATATGTCATTATTAGGTTCTCATAGATATTAAAAATCGAGATCTATTCTCATAAAGATTTTAATTTCTGATCTCTAAAGAGGGGATCATGAGGTTAGACCCACAAATATGACTTCGAAATGTTTTATATGACATTAGATAACCCTATCTACAAGTATATGTATCATTACATAGACTTGCAATTAGTTTTATTATGTACCAGGACTCATATACTTATATACATGACAAAAACCATGAGACATAAACTCTTAGTTATGTAGCTTATATTAAGTGTATCATGATTGGTTTGAAATTAGTTTAATCTTCAACTTTTATTTTTTTCCTTACAAGCTATGAAAAATGACATGTATTTTAATTTTATTGATATTAAAGGTACTAAAGAAAATCCATGGTCATTACAGTTATAGGAAATTTTATTTTAGGGTGTTCAAGAAATATAGATCAAGAATTAAGTGTGATAACACATCTATACATCCTACATTATGAGATATAAGTAAATAACAGCATTACATTACATAATTTTATAAATAGGAAGGTTTTTTATATTATTATTTATCTATGGGGACCATGATGTGTTAATAGAAAATAATACTGGTCTTTGGATTTGACTTTTGGTACTTGAGATAAGGGGTTAGATGGAGGCACACCGAATTTATACAAAATATCCATATGAGAGTTATCAATCATAAATTTTTTTTAATTAGTAGTTATTGAATATTAGAATAAGTGAGATGTAATTTATCTATCAGGGTATTCAAAAGTTATCCTATTATGATTATGTGAATAAAAGAATTTATAAAAATAGGTATAATTATTTTAAGGTTTTTAGTTCGATAGTTAATGGGGATGACATTAGGTGAGCCAATGAATATAATACCCTCAGATAATTTCAAACAATTTTAATAATTTTGTTAGATTTCAATTCTACATTAAAATAAATACATATTTTTTAGAAAATAAGTGTTGTGAAGTCATTATTTTGTTTAAGTTAAAATGAGGGATATTATGAAATTATTTTAACTTAAATCTAATCCTAAAAGTAATATTTATTTTAAAAAATCTAAACCTCTATAATTATATATTATTTCACCTAGGGAATGTTTTATTGGATATTCACAAATCATTCGTTCTATAGGGTGATTGTTAAGAGAGGTTGCTCATAATTTCAATCTCTTATTATTGACTTGATATGGTTATGTATACATGACCCATTGGATATTATAATAATAATATATTTCCATGTTCGAGCACTTGATGAATCATGATTGATGACCAAAAATTTGTATAACACATATCAAAATATCTAGAGGAACCCTCTCTTGGGTTCTTGATTCAACAAATTTTTTAACACTTATTATTTATAATAAGATTTGAATAAGAATATTATATGTTGATTTATCATTAATTCAATTTTTTAATTATAAATATTGTTTAATAATCCTGGATAGGGATCCATGGGTTATTTTTATAAATCTTGAGTATCAGTTGAGATATAAATGAAAATTCTAGTTATATATGGTATATTAGGATTTTCTATTGTGGCTAGATCCCTTACCAGAGTGTAATATCTTCTCCATAATTTCTAAAACCCATCAAAAGTTATCATATTAGTGTTTTATTAAATTTTTAATTTTAGGGACCCCTGAGTTTGGAAATGGTCATATTTATCCCCCAAAAAATTATTTTGTCATATTAGATATAAAAATATATTCAAATTTTATTATATAATAAGAACACTTATTTTTATTATTATTATCTATAATCCTAAAATATATTTTATGAAATCACACAAATATCAAATAAGATATAAATTCAAATTTCTTTGTTTAGAAATAATAATTGGTGTTACCTTTTACAACAAGCCATTCCTCAATATAAAATACTAAGACAACTTATGCAAAATAACCTAATGACAATTCAATGATTTGGTTATTATCCATTTTTTAGACATAATTTATAATACATATCTAGATGAATACATAATATAAAATATAGGATTTATAAAATAACTGAGCATATAAAATATTACTAATCCTATATTACGCTCATGTTATTTTAGGGAACTATTTATTTGAATGAATCTCACAATATAATTAAAGCATAATCGATTATCACCTATTTATCATTCAATATTTAGGGTATCCTCTATAATGTTTATAGTGGTACTCTAGTTGAATCCTTGGCGATGGTACTATTTGTGGAGTTGATGGTATTTGGTTTTGTCTTTTGAGTGGTGGTGGTGGTGGTGGTGGTGGGGGGGGGGGGGTTGCAGAGATTAATTAAATTGGTTAATGGAATAATTTAGATTTTATAATTTGATAAATATTTTGATGAGTTCATTATTGCGGAAATAATATTTTTATATCCTTGATATTTTTAAAACATTTTATTAAACTAACATCCACTTCACGATATGATTTCAATAGTAATTCCCAATGGTTTTGAATTTAATCCAAGACATAACTACGGTTATAATAGTTATCAATTATCATAGATGAGAATTTTAAAATTTCATGAACCCATGTTTACTTATTTTTATAATAGTACATGTAATCCATAATTCAAACAAATCATTTCATTAATCAATAACATATTTTGTTTGAAATACATGTAATTAATTTAAAGAATATTTAATGAGTAAAATACCTCAATCAATTAACACCAAAAAATTATTAATAACCATAATTTAATATTTAATGATCAATTTTTGTGGTTAATAATCTAGATTTTTATGTTAATAGTGATTATTTTAAATAATTAGAAAATGAATGATGCAAGAAAAGAGTTGTGAATTGGACACACACACGAACATTGAAGAGAGTTAAACACAAACTGCGGATTGTATGAGAATGTGAAAGAGTGAAGGATTTTGAAATTGATTTAATCTATTTTAAGATCATTAATATTAAAAAATAGAATGTTTATGAGAGAAATAGCATAATATTAAGAGTCATACATTAAAATTAAAATTAAATTAAAATCAATGTTACATGATTACAATTGAAAGATAATGAAAACGGACCAAAACAAGTGGAGGAGAGGTTTATCAGGTTGAAATAAGTGTATTTAATGTCATACCAATCCATTGTCAAGGATATGGTTATACCAATTCCCCTTATTGAGTTATGAAATTCCAACCCCTTTCAAGATTATGATGAGAATCTATTTATAGTCAAAGGGTGTGGTCTATTTTCCTTAAAAAATTCCATCCAATTTGAAACAACCATATAACCATAAAGAAATATTAATATCTAAAAATCATATTCATAAAAGTTATAAAAATGGTTTTGGGTAGTATACCCTGTATATTTGGAGTCCATTTGACTTTTTGAGAATATAATATGACAATTTTCATATACCATGTGAATCTATCCAGTTTTGTCTTGTATTTTTAAAAGGACTGAATGTAAATGGGTTTAGGCTTGGAATATGTCTTTAGCTCCAAACTATTTAATTTTAAAATTAGGCCGTCTATATGTTCAATTTCTACCTAAAAAGTTAAACTTTATTTTTTGAGTGTATTGGGGGAAAATACATGAATTATTTGCGGTTTTCAAATCCTAAATATAATTGTGGGTTGTAGATTCATTCATCAATTTGGACACTTATTGGTTTATTTGGGAATTAAAATTTTTATCCAAGATTTATTTGGATATACATGAAATTTTGGTGGAGTACCAATGAATTTATATTTTCTTATTGAGCCCAAAAAATATAACATCCTAGGTGGTCCAGTTTCCTTTATAGATTTATTAGCCCTTCTTGTGTAGTCTGTATGACCCTATATATGGATGAATTAAATGAATATAAAGTTGCATGATTTTTTATAAATTTAATCAGGAGAACTATAAAACAATAAGAACATCATTTGGATTAGTATATTCAAAGATATGATCAAAATAGTAATCTGTAGCATGATTGAATAAATTTCAACAATGATCTCTTTATATGTTTACGATCAGAACATAAACATTGATTATAAATTAATCATTTTAAGTGAAAATAAAAGTATGGGATTAACATAAAATCATGAATTAGTATGTAATATCAACTACTCCACACATAAGATACTGCATGTACTCAGTCACACAGAAAAATCACTCTCAATGGAATATTAAAATTTTATTTCCATCAATCAACGGTGGGTCTAGACTTGTTTATTCATACATAATTAATTCCACTAAAAATTGTTACAAAAATAATGTGTAAAAAAAATTCATTTTTCATGCTCAAAATTAGCAATGAAAATTGTGAACCAACAAATCTCACACATCTCATAATGATGTCATGTTATTGATGAGGTTCACTCATTAACCAACCAAAAGTGAAAATATTAGGGTTTGTAAGAGCTCTCATATTCCATTACATTTTATAAAGTGTTTGGGAATCAAGGGGTATATTTTTGGGGGGTTTTCAATGGGTATTATATGGGAGTAATTTAATGATAAAAAGAGTGGGAAAAAGTGGGAAAAAATTAATATGGAAAAAATAAATACACAATTTTTTAAATGAGATATAAAATGAAATAAAAAAACATATTTACAAATTAATTTATGAGAAAATAAATACAATAGAGAGAGATAAAATTAGAATAGGATAAAAAAATTAAATATGTACAAATCACAAAACTTATGATAATCACATAAGAAAATACGATACACATTTTTTTTTTCAGAAGTTTAACATGGAACTAATATCACACTTATATCACAACCCTTATTAGATCTACTCATGACAGTAATTGTAATAGTTATAAGAATAAAAAAGGTTTAGGAATATTTATTTTTGACTTGCCTAAGTCACAAACCATTCATTTTAATTTTCTTATGTTTTTTAACATTTGTTTTCATTTTTTGAAATTTTTTAAATATCATTTGTAAAAAATGACATAAAAATAAATATATTCCCAAAAATCACCAAATTTCAACCTCTCCCCCCTCAAATAAATGGTTTCTATACCTCAAGAATATTATAAATCATTAAAAATAAAGAAATGTTCTCCCAAAATGAAATCTAGTCCCCCACACATAAATTTCGATTAATCATGCAATGAAAATTTGTGTATATGTTTGGTTGGAATTTTTTTTATATTGTAATGTGGGTATAAAAAATTGTTTCATAGACTCAATGGGGTTTCAAAAGGAGAATCAATATAAGGGTAATGGGAATATATATGGTTATTTTGAATCTAATATGGTTTAGAAAATTCCAATATCATATTAATACACACTAATGTAGGATATTCAGATCTAAGGTCCACAAAATCAATACTCACAATATAGGGTGAGAAAAACACAAGATGAAAATATGGTCCTGGGTGACCTTGGCATGAAATATGACATTTTTACTCATGGTAGGGAAAGAACCATTTTCTAAATAAAAAATTGATCAATTATAAAATATTAGTCATGAAACAAAATTTTTTATCTGATAATATGATATAAAAGAGGTTTTAAACAAATAAGTATTTGAAATCCCCAGAATAGATGGAAAAGATTTCAAAATTATATGTTGAGTTGTTATGCATCCCTTTTTTAGTTTTTTTTCTATTTTGTTTAAAAAAACACTCACATAAAAGATAGAAAAAAATAGTGGTTGAATGCATTGGTAAAAAAATTTATAGAGACAATTATACTTAATTATAAATAAGAAGAAAATAAGGAAAGAGAGAGAATTATGGAGAGACTATACTAATATATTTTTCCCAACAATCCCTCATCAAAATATTTTTCCTTGTAAAAATTACAAGTTTTCACACCCTAAAATGACTTATTCTAGATTTAAGCTAGTAAATGAAAGATTATACCAAAAACTATCTGAAATGAATACATCTCTATTAGTGTTTTATCGATAGTTTGATAAACCAAATAACATGACCAAGTCTTTTTAGGCCAGTCTTTTCTTATTGGATTTAAAATTCTATCAAGAATCCTTTTCACTTATCTATTAGAAAGCTTATCCAAGACATTTAGTATGGGGTGATATACAATTGATGTTTTATGTATAAAAAATTCTAATTAAAAATGGATTTGTGTAATTTTATTATAGAAATGAGTTTCTAATTAAATTACCAAGGCACATGGATTTTCCAATTGATGGAATATGTGGTTTTTGATAAACACAATAAAATTATGTGCATAATAATTTCTAGTGGGTTTGGCCTTAAAAAAAATAAAAAAATAGATAACCAAAAGAATAATGGTGGAGAATATATTGTGAGTGGGGAATGGTCCCATGAAATCAACGCCCCAATGATTGAAGATTTAAGAGAATATTAGAGGATTTTTTGGAATTTTATTTCTTTTGGAAATTGGGCCAATCATTTGAAAAGAGGGAAATGATTGAAAGAAATCATGTGAGTCCTTGAAGAGTAAAATCTAGAAAAATACAAAGTCAAGGACCTTTTGGTTGGTTATTTTTGTTCACAAGTGGAAACCTATGGGCACTGAGTGGGAAAATACCAAGATAGAGGAATTATCATATTTATCATCACATCTCTTAATATTCCTATCAACTATAATTTTCCAATGATTATTATCATCCTTAAAATAGTTTTTGAATAACTTTTTTAGCTTCATTTTATGTTATTTTGAAACAATTTCACTAAAAACACTAGATACCAAATAATTTACAATTGTATAATACCATGGTTACTTTGGATTGTGAAACGAGAGGTGTTATGTGGTAAATTTAGGATAAATGATTTTGGAATGAGAAAAATTAGAAATTTTACTCAAGTGACCAACCAAAAGGTTTTCTTTTTTAGGTATATCTTTGATCTCAAGGTAGAACTCTTGGAGAATAGGGTCCATTATACTAGCCTCTATTTTTAATAACTTTTCTCTTGTATAAACATTAAATATGAATGTTATATAAAGATGATGGGTTTTCAACCTAAGAGTTAGGGTCAAAATTTATCACAAGAAAATAATAGATCCAAAAATTCATTTTTAGTTATAGTGTAATGATATTGAGTTTCATAAATTTTTTTGAACGATGATAGATAACATAGGAAATTTTCTCTCCTATTTGATCAAGAATGACCCCAATGGACCTATCATAGGCATCACACATCAATTATATGGGTAACAAATAATCTGAGGGTTAGAAAATTTAGGAATATGTAAGAATAATTTTGAGTTTGATTATTTATCTCTTGTAAGACTTACTTAAATAGGATTTAACATCATTCTAGAGTATCTGATTGAGTGAGAGGGAATCCCTAATGAATTTGTTGATGCAATGAAGATAGAAACATAAATTACTATAGAATGAACAAATGTATCGACCTGATATGGGTTCAGGAAGCGATTAGATTACCTATATCTTAGTTGGATCAACTTGAATACCATCTTGGTAATTATGTGTCCTAGAACTACCCCATTAGTAATCACGAAGTGATATTTTTTAAAATTAAGGGTAAGGTTACATTTGAAGCACTTTTGTAAGGAAAAAGGGAGTGAATGCATGTTAGTTTCAAATTACTCACCATATATGGTAATTTAATAGATGGATACCTCCAAGAAATGATAAATTAATTCATAAAAGATAATCATAATACAACTCTAGAATGTTTTAGGAGAATTTAAAAGGAAAAAAAGGAATTCTCCTAAATGTGTATGCTCCAAAGGGGAAAGTGAATGTAGTCTCTTCTTAGCCCCAAGGTGTGATTAGGATTTATAAGTAATTGGTGTATCCCTGAATAAAGCATTAATGTTATTTTCCAAATAAAATTTCTAGAATTTGATTGAGGAAATTATGCGGGTAGTGATATTTTCATGTTTCAACATTCAATTTTTAATAATCAATTCACACATGAAATTCTTTTTTCAATCGAGTTATGACCAATTTACCATGTTTGTTAGCGAAACAATTTACCCAACCCTTCATAATCAACACTTGAATATGAATAACCCATTCATGATTAAAAAAATTATGTAGAAAACACTATATTAAATAAGCTTAGAGACCTATACCCTAAATATCTCAAGAATTAGTGGATAGATTCTTGTTTGAGGTTGTATGATTAGTTTGTATGATTTGTCAAGATGGATGTCTTACCTGAAATGGATGGGTTCATTTCATGTATGTCATATAATCCCCAACCTAGCCTTTTTTATTTTCCTCTAAAATTTGAAAAATATTTTACTCTTTGGTTTTTATAAGTGAATATGAGAAAATGACATGGTAAGAGTGATCATGGAACAAATGCATACTATAGGTGTTTAGGAAAAGGTTTCAAATCTTTTTTATCCTTCATTTGTGGGCCAGGCAACTTAGGAAGAGAGGAAGGGCTTCCAATTGGTTTTGATTAATTTTCCTCATTACAATCCAATGTAGAATAATATACATTATAGGTGATATGGGATTAAAAAACATTTTAAGATCCTTTATAATGATGTATTCTATAAAGGAAATATGAATATAAATTTAAATATTTATGAATTGGTTAATAATGGTGAGAATTTATAAAAATCATATATCATTAGAACATGAAGAACATATTGGAATAAGATTCAGTTAACTCTCAGAAGTGTCTTCAAAATTATGGATAGGGAATTAAATGTTATCCTACTATGCGTATCTTATGGCTTGAAAAATATTTAACATGACTAGTTGGTCACCAAGTTCCATGGATATATTGCATACATGGACTTCAATTTTAGTTCTAGCTATCACAAGGAATGGTCTTCCTATAATATAAAGAGACAAAAAAGAATATTTATTACCTTCGAAGTCAGGGATAGAAAAATCAGATCGGAAGATAAGAGTATTGACTCGGACAAGGACATATATGATTATTCACCTAGGACTAGTAGTTAATTATTTAAATAAATATATGAAAACATTCATTCGGTGAAAGGGACTTAGACCATAGTTGGAGAAAAGGGATTTGGGAATTAAATTTATTGAGGATCTGAGGTCTATGAGTGCATCATCAAAGTTGGAACTCCATATATGGAATGAAACAATAATGGTCCTTAGATATTTTAAATTCCTAGGAATGGACAACTGGGTTAAAAAAATTTCAATGGTCCTAAGTTGTCCCGTAAGGGTGAAAAATACCTAAAAAAACTTTGAATAATTAGGGATTTTTTTTATGGAATCTAAGAGGGGAATGTTAAATTCAACAAGTCTAAACTTTTAAATCATTTCAGAATAAGGATTAACATGTTCTTTTTGGGTTATATATGGCATGATGGAATGGATTTCATTATTTATAGGAATGAAAGGAGGTTATGGAGTAGATTTAGGTCCATTTTCTAGAATTATGTTCTTGTTTTATATATCAATATTTAAAGAGGATTTCCCAAATTGATTATTAGGGATAGAAATTTAATTTTCTTATTGAATTAAAATTGAACATTCATTTCTCTTTGGAATGGAAAATAGTTTATCTAGGAGTTAGGAAGAATGGTATTTTTGTTTTCAACTTAGATGGGATGCAAGATGACCAATTTCGTTTTTAATGTTTTTGAGGATTGAATGGGTGATGGGGGAAAGATATTGAACAAAAATTCCACATGTATTCTTATAATAAGTTTAATTTATTTCATTAGTATTTCCAGGATTTTGTTTCTTGGAAAATTTATTGGATTCTTTTTGTGATCACACATCGATTCACTATTTTATTTCACCCTTACAGGACTGTATTTAATTGATTTTTTGTATAATAAATTAAAAATATAATAATAAATTTAATTTAATGTTTAATTAAATTATTTTATATTTATCACTTTTAAAAAGGTATATTTCACTTGTTTTTATTATTTCATTGTAGGTGGAGGTGATTTGGAGGGCCTAGCATGAAGTTGAAGAAAAATGGGCCAAACTGTACAAGATTCCAAGCACACATGTGGACTCAAATGGACACTCAAGATAATTTTTGACTCTAATTGGAATGAAATTTTGTGGGATCATCCGAAATTAAGTGGTATATAAATTTTCTTAAGAGACCCAAGACCAATTATTTTTTTAATGGGCCTAACCAAATAAATATATCCACAAAAAAAATTTCTTGAAGTTAAATATTTGGTTATGAATTTCATCCATATATAGGTATTTATTTTTACAAATGGTACCAAATCTTTGGTTCAAATAGTAAAGTGGATGGGAGAAAACTTTTTAATTTTTTTCAAAAGCAATATAAGGCTGTATAACTACCCAAAACAATGGGCCAAGTTGTTTTTTTAAATCTATATGCCCAAAACAACCTCCCATTTTTGATATAAAAGGGAACCTTTAGAACCTCATTTGTATGTTCAAATATCAGAAAAGCTATATAATTTTTGGGATCTAAAAAAACACTTTCCTCATTCTATAATTTATGGAGGCCACTATCATCACATGGAGTTCATGGTTGAAGGTAAAGTTCCACCCAATCCTCTTTCTCCTCTCGTTGGTGAGCTAAATGGTGGACCATTATTTCAAGAGAGCTTATCACACTTGGGAGGAAGTTCATACACTTTTTATTCTAATGGTCTTGTTTAATTTTTTTTAAAACATTTCATTTATGTTTTATATTCGCATTATTTTTTGTTTAGTGTATTATTTTGATATAAAAAAGTGAATCAATTTTCATTTCAATACTGATTGGGTTGAGATTTCAAGTGGTAATCTTATGTTATTCTAATTAGGAAATGCAAGAAACATATTTTTTTGACACATAAATAAGATTTCAGTAGTCTTTGGTATCCATTGCTCTATGATTGAGGTCCAAAAATTGACAACAAAATTGTTTTCTAAAGGTTTGGTTCTTTGTGTATCCTATATATAGGTAAGAGGGGAATCAAGATCTAGTCAAACCTCAACCAAAGGATTCCATTAAACCATGAATTTTTTTAAGAACAATGAACTATAAAATATATTTAGTGAACATGAAATTACCTCAATATATAATAATTATAAAAAAAACACCTTTTATTTTTTACTATTAAACTCTTTAATAAAATATTTTTTAAACCATTTTAAAAAACACCACTTTTTTTGGTCTTTTTTTAAAAAATATTCATGTTAAAGATCCAAAAATCCTTGAGATATGACCTAGGTTCCTCCCAACGCTACAAATAAACTTTGAAAACATATTATATTCCATGTTTCATGAAAATACGGTAAAATTTTGGCTATATTCCTTGGGATCACTATGGGTTTTAGTGTGTTTTTTTATAATATATTTTCAAATTTTGTGAATATTTTTTTATCTTATACATTTATATACCTTTTTGTTTTCTAGTTTATTTATTTTGTAGAATCTATGCATGAATAATTCCAATCCATTAGAATTACCTCCTTTTAAACCCAAACTAGAGAGGATCCCATATTAGCGACATCAAGACACATAGGACAACCCTTTAAAGGAGGACACACCACACATTTATACTTTTCTAAACCCTTCTAATTTTGAAACCAAAATAGAAAAAAAAAATAATCCGTATAACATGGTTGAACATAACCATAAATTTATAAAAATATCCTCTCTTATTGTAGATATCAATCTGATATTCATTTTAATACAAGTTAAATCACCTAATTTGTAACTAAAATCTGGTCTAATTAACCGATTAAAAAAATTTCATAGAATGGATGAAGACAACCCACATAAGTATTTAAAATAATTTCATACCATGTGTTCAATAGTAAAACATGATAATGTGGATGAAGACTAATTAACGCTTAGTGAATTCAATTTCTCATTAAAATTCACTAAAAATGATTGGTTTTGTTATGTTAACTCCCATATTAGAGGTTGAGCGGACACTAAATGCCTTTTTTTGAAAAATTCTTCCCATCCTCTAAAAATGAAACTATAAGGATAATTTTTTTAATAAGACAATCATAAGGGGTAACACTTTCATGAATACTGGGAAATATTTAAAAGTATTTTTTCAAGTTTCCATCACCACTAAATAATTGATCAACATTTAATTAAATATTTTTGTGAAGGATTAGCTGTAATTGATTATAACATGATTAACGCTACTATAATTGGTGCACTAGTTGAAAAAAATAAACTTTCTATAGGGAACCACATTGGAAATGTGGCACAAAACACTCAAAAATTTGGTTCAAGGTCTAGAATACCCATTAATGGTGTCTATAAGGTGCATAGTTCTAAGTTTGAGAAGAAGGTGGACAAGATGTTTGAATAAATTAGTACCCTTCCACTATAACTTTCTCCTTCCCATAGAAAATACCAACCTCATCCTCCAGTTCATTGTAGTATCTGTTCCACTGAAACCCACTATTATGATCGATTCCTATAATTGAGAGAAACATCTAAGTGTAGTGAGAAAATATTTCTAGGAAACCCCTATAATCAACCCATTTGTAAAGAACCATATTATCCATAGACACTTCGGTGGAAAGATAATCAATCCTATAGGACACAAGGTATTCAAACCAATCTCAACAATTATAGAACAAACTGGGGAAGAGTAGTCATTCACCACCACTACACATAAATCTTTAAACACCCCAAATTACATTAAAAAAAAACCCTCTAGACACCAAGCCTAGACTATAAGACATGATGAAAAAATATCATCAAATAATATCCAATTATAAAAAACCACACAAACATGCATACAAGACCTAAAAATGTAATTAGAACAACTCATTAACTTGGTGGAGGAAATAAAATGTCATGGGTTGGGTAAACTACCCTCTCAACCTCTAGTTAACCCTATAGATAAATGAAATGTTAGTTTCATCACCCTTTAGGCTATAAGACAACTTAAAATCCAAATCATCTCTTAATTGGAGTCATCCCCTCCCATGAAAAAACCACCCTACCAACCATTGAAAATGGTCTAAATAATGAAAAACCTTATCTTGAGAGAATAAATACCAATGGAAATAGTGTTTAATTGAATGAAACATTAAGATAAATAATTACTATTCCATTTTCCTAATGGGATAACCAACCACAGAAATAAAAAGAAACTAAAATTAATAAAGGAATATTGGAAGCCTTCAAAAAGGTACAGGTTATCATTCCCTTAATTGATGCTATAAGAAAATTCCATGATACATTAAGTTTTTGAAGGATATGTGTACACACTGAAGGATACTTTGAGGTGATGAAAAGGTGGTATTTTGGTGGAACATATCAATATTAATAGATAAATCACTTCCCAAGAAATTCGATGATCCTAGAACATTCTCGATTTCATGCACCATAGGGGTGTATTCATTTTAAAATACTATTCATTATTTGAATGATTATATTAATGTGATGCCTAAATCAATTTTATATTTAATAATTTTTTGGAAATTTAATCCCATATGAAGTTTTGTTAAACTGGAAAACTGGAGTACCGTACACCCTATTGGCATGTTAGAGGATGATATTATGAGAGTAAGCAATTTCATTTTTCTGCTGATTTTTATATGATTAAATTTTAAGATTATAGGATGAATAGATATGATCCAATTATATTGGGGAGGTATTTCTTGAAAACAAAAAAATATAATTAATTTTTCATAATGGTACATTATCTATGGGGTTTGGTTGTGGAATTTTCCACATAAACATCCTTGATTCCCTGAAACACACCTTAGAAGAACATTCCTCACTTTCCATTAATTCTATTGATGTACTACCTTACCATGAAAAAAATATTTTCTTTCCCATGATAAACTTTATGATTTTTCATCATTGACATACATGCTACTTAATGAATCATGTAGTGAATTTTGTATTATTCTTGAAAAATGTCATTCATGTTCGTTAATTGATGATTTGTTGTGAACTGAGAATACTATGACCATTAATGACACTGAACAGATTGTAAAAGATTATTAATAATCTAAGGATGTTACCATTAATAAGTTCTATGAGTTCAGTGACCTATCACTTTCACATTTTCTCCCATCAATCAAAAATTAACATGAATTGGAACATAAACCACTCACTGAAGAATTGAAATATTTATATCTTGAGAATAGAAACAATATTCCTATCATCATTGAAAGTTCACTCCCTTTAGTGCATGAATTTAAACTACTTGACATTTTGAGGTAGTATAAAAAAAAATTGGAATGGAAATTTCTAACATTTCTGGTAATAACCCTTCAATTTTCATGCATAATATATTGTTAAATGAGGAGGCTAAACCAGTGAGGCAGGCATAATGTCGACTGAACCAAAATATACTTGATTTTTTTAAAAGGAGGTAATAAAATTATTGGTTGATGAAATCATTTATAACATATTTTATAGCCCATGGTTCAATCCACTATAGTTATTTATTAAAAAATCGGTCTTACAGTAATTAATAATGAAAATAATTAAATGCTTCCAACCCATGTTCAAAATAGTTTGCGTGTCTATATAAATTATCTTTCACTAAAACAAAACAATAGGAAGGACTATTTTCCATTTCCATTCATTAACTAGATGTTATAGAAGATAATGGGAAGTCCCAATACGTTTTCCTTGATGGATATTCTGAATATTTTCAGATCCATATCACCCCCAAGGATCTAGAAAAGACAATCTTCACTTCCCCGTGGGAACATTTTCATATAAGAAGATACAATTTTGTATTTTCAATTCTAGAGGTAATTTCCAATGATATATGGTTAGTATTTTTTGTATTACCTAGAGAATTTCATGGAAGTATTCATGTATGATTTCAAGGTTTATGGATTCTTTTTTTATTAGTGTTTGAGTAGTCATGGTTATGTCCTATGTTGCTGTATTGAAAAGAATATCGTATTAACTTTTTAGAAATTCCATTTCTAATTGTGAAATGGTATAGTAATTTGACATGTCATTTATGGAGAAGGTATCTATAAAGATAAATCAAATGTAGACATCATTTCTTCCCTACCATTCCCTAAAAATGTATGGGATGCGAATTATTTCATAGGTAATGATGGATTTTATTATCGTTTAATTCATGAATTTAGCTATATTTCACTTACCAACTCTCAATTACTCAAAAAAATAAATAGATTTTGTGTTAAATAAAATTTCAATGAAGATTTTAAGAAATTGAGATGGAGTCTCAAGTCACCCCCGATAATTCAACCACCTCAGTGGGGTTTTCCATTTGAGATCATGTGTGAATCCTCTAAATATATTGATGGGGAAGTATTGTCATAGTTGGTTGATTGAGATCCAAATGTCATAGCCTATTCCTCATGCATAGTAGACCCTACCCAAGAAAACTACACTACTATGATAAAAGAGTTACTTTCCACTGTGTTTTCCTTGGATAAATTCAGTTCATAACTTTTTGGGTCCAATGTAATTTTTTTATCTGATCATACAACCCTTCGATATCTCCTTATGAAATTGGAAACCAAACCATGACTCATTCAATGGATTCTCTTACTTCCAGAATTTAATATAGAAATTATGGACAAGAAAGGTGAAGGGAATGTGGTGTCCGACCATATCTGTAAGATCATTTAATCCTTAACCATTGAATCATCCCATCCCATTCCTATAAATGAATTTTTTTCCAATGATCAATTGTATTGTGTGAAATATTCCATTCCATGGTATGGTGAAATTGAAAATTAATTTGTAGAATATTTAATTCCATATTATTTCAACAAAAACAAAGATGACTATCTGAAACATGAGTCTGATTGGCACATTTAGGATGACCTCTAAATTTGGAAAACATGTAGTGATAATTTCCATCCAAATTTGTTTTCCCGATAGTTAGTTTTTTTATATACTTATGTTCTACAACACTATGGCTTGTGGGGGCCACTTTTGACCAAAATGGAATTCTCAAAATTTCATCAATTCTGTTATCACTTTCCAACACTATTTTTTAATGCCAATGATATTTTTAAAGCTTTTCCAAACTATCAAATATTTGGGAACAAATCTAAAGCAATGAAATTCAACAACACCCTTGCTATTTCAGGACATTTACAAGGTTTGGGTTATAGAATTTCTGGGACTATTCCTCAATTTATTTGGGAAATTGTACAATATTCTTACATTGTATTATGTGTCAAAATGAGTAGAGACATGAGCCACAAACAATGACAAGTCAAATGAAGTTTTTGAATTTTTGAGAACACAAATTTTCTATAGTTTTGGATTACCTAGGTTAATCATCACTGAATAGGGTTCTCCTTTCTATAACAAAATAATTTAAACACATTTTCATTAGTATGGGTTTAGGCAATGAGTTTCTAATGTGTATCACCCAAAATAAAATGGTCAATCCGAGGTTTCAAATAGAGAGTTAAAACAGATTCATGAAAAAATGGTTTAACCCAAAATAAAATATTGGATTCTTAGACTCAATGATCCATTATGATCTTACAATATTTGCTTCAAAACTCCCATTTGAATGTCACCATATTAGTTTGTTTTAGAAAGATTTGTTAACTCACTATTGAGATAAAGAATCTGGACTATTGGAATTTTAAATGATGCAATTATAATCTTTATAGTGTAGGTTTTCAAAGAATTTTATATATTTAGGAGATAAAAAAAATTAGAGGTGAATAATTTCATAAATCCCGGATTTATAAAGAGATAACCAAGGATAACCACAACCTAAAAACCCTTGATAGTCAATTTATCATTCAATGAAAGTTTGAAGATACATCCAGTTAAGCTTCATTTATTCATGTTTGGACAATAAAATGTTACTAATATTTATCCATTTAATGTTGTTTAGGTTAAAAATTAATAAACAAAATAAACCTTCACTGTCAATGGGTAGCGGCTAAAGAATTTTCATGAAGCCATTCTGGAGTCCTCGATGGAGGAAATCTAAGTTGAATAAGTGACCTACTAATAAAACCCATATGGTTTTATCCTTCCTTACCACATTATCTTTTATTATATTTAGTACACTACACACTATAGGTGTGTATGTGTGGGGTGGGTGAGAACATTCCTGGGTCAGTTATGAATTTTCATCATCTTTCTTCGTTTTCCACTTTTTTTCTTACGATATAGTATTTTAACTTTTCTACACATTCATGAGTTTGTTAATATTCTCATCACCTTTTTATATTTTTCCCTTTTTCACTTTCTACCTAGTATTGTTACCTCCCCCTTTCCCCTCTTAACTCTTTTGTTAATGTTTTCATTTTTTCCTACTTAATAATAGAAATTATTTAAAACACATTAAGAATTTCCCTATTTCATGTTGTTTTATTTTTTTTAAATGATAGAATGTGTTTTTAGCATGAATATAAAATTTATCTGTGACATTTTCTGGAAAATTGGATGTTTTTCGATGATATAAATGGTTTTATCACTTTGAAACATTTGAGATAATTGATACCGTTTGTGAGAATAGTTTTTGGGAAAATTATGTCTCTAAATATGTCCACAAATCTTCGCACCCAACCATGAATTGTGAATTTATCTTAATTAATATAAGATAAATATATGTTATGTTAATATCTAATCTATTTCAAAAATTATTTTTCCATTAGTTCATTACTTATCTGATCATTTTCTTTACTATAGAATATTGACTTATGCATTTGTACATTTTATCTGAATATCATACTCCCTAAAAAAATGTATGATTTAACTTGGGTGGTTAAAAAAATATTCCTTAACCTTTTATCTTGTTATAAATATTTCCATTAGTGTTATAAAGAGATCAAATAGGTGTCAAGAGATGAGTTTTAGATTTTTTCTAAGTGCATCCTTTGAGACAAAAAATAGGAAAAAAATAAATAAATGTGGGGATTGATGAAATGTACAAAGTATGGGGTTATCTAGGATGGTAGCTCAAAATTTGACCTCAATGAATTCTTTTGTGAGTGGGTTTTGAAATTTTTTTGTAAAGGTCGCATGACAGGTTTAGTGGATAGAATCATGTAAGCATAAATACTTTAAAATTACATATATTTAATGGATAGAAAGTGGAAAGAATATCATGAAATGGTTGTCACAGAAAAAATAGAGAGTTAGTTATTTTATTTTTAATTTTTTTCTCGAATTAGTACCATTCATCTCCTTGAATTTAATTATGATAAAATTTTTGAGACATCTTTTTCCATGATCATTAAGAATAACTCTTTAGTGAGGTTTTTCTTCGATCAAATTACTTTCATGAATTTAATTTTTAATAAATAATAAATATTCATGAATTTAGGAATATCTCCATGATTTTTTTGTGAATTGTTACTTTTCACAATTGTGAATTTTGTTTGGCGTGGGGGTGTGATCGGACAATGATTCACTATTTTATTTCACCCTTACAAAATTCTATTAAACTGATTTTATATTATATATCACAAATATAATAAAAAATTGAACTTCTTATTTAATTAAATTATTTATTGTTTATCACTATTAAAAATTGTTATTTCCCTTGTTTTGATGTTTTCATTATAGGTGGAGTTGATTTGGAGGGACCAATATGAAGTTGATGAAAAATGGGACATACTGTTAAATATTCCAAGCACACATGTGGACTCAAAGAGACACTAAAGCTATACATGAATCCAATAAAGACAAAAAAAATTATAGGATCCAAAATTTAGTTGGGTACAACTATTATGAGACACCAAATCCTAATTCATCCATTAGGAGGAACAATTTAACCGATATATCTAAGAAAAAGAATATTTTTTAAGTCAAATGTATAGTTCTATATTTTGTCCATATACCGAGATGTAGTTTTCCCAATATTTCCATGTTTTTGGTTGATATAGTAAACAAAAAATTAAAAACTATTTTAATTTTTTAAAATAATAGATAATACTGTCTGCCGACCTAGAACCATGGTCCAAGTGGTATTTTGCAATCTTGGTCCCCAAAACTACCTCTCATTTTGGCTAAAAAAGGGAACCTTGTGAACCTCATTTGTATGTTCAACCCGGAAGCAAGGATCTATCATTTTGGAGATACAAAGGATTCATATTATAATATTAGAAGTTACATAGGCTTATATCCTCATAGGGAGGTCAATTATTAAGGAAACTTTCCACTCGAGACTCCTCTCAATGACAAGCTAAATGGTGGAAAATCATTTCTAGGGAGCTACACACACTTGGGATGGAGTTACAAAACATTTTTTTCTACTGGTTTTGTGTAATTTGTGTTTTATAAATTCCATTTATGCTTTAAATTTACATTATTATATATTTAATGAATTTTATTGGTATATTTAAGAAAACCACTTTTCATTTCAATACCAATTGGGTTGAGATTTATACTGGGAATCTAGGGTTGTTTCAATTGGACACCCCAAAAAAACTATTTCTCTCACACATATATAATATTTTAGTATTATTTGATATTCTATGTTTTATTAATGATGTCCCAACCTTGAAAAAATCTTTTTTGTGTCAATGGTTGGTTCTTTTTGTATCTTTTAAATAGGAAAGAGTAGAATCACGAAATTGACAACCCTAAACCAAAGGAATCTATTAAACCATATGATGTTTTCATAATAATAAACTATCCTATATGTGTAGTTAAATTTAAATTACATCCTTAAATCATAATTATAAAAACCTCTCGTTTTTATTTTCCATCATTAAACCCTTTATTTATGTTAATTTTTTAAACTGTTTTCAAAACCACCCCCTCTTTTGGTAGTTTTATTAAAAATACCCAATTTAAACATCCAATGCTATTTGAGAGAAGACCAATGAAATATCATATCATATATATATATATATATATATATATAATTTAGTATCATAGCAAATTTGAGATTTCATGATTACACGATGAGTTGGAAATTGGGAAGGCTCACAAGGATAGTAGAATCCAGGCGGAGAAGGAGGAGGATTACTTCTTTATGTTTAAGGAAAAAAATGACATGATTGTTGAAAATTACTCCCACCATGTACATATTATAATTGGTTTGGATTTTAATGAGTTAATTTAGTAGGCTTGGGTATGATATTATTATACTTCATGCTAGGATAATATTTCCATCTAGAGTTATTTGTAGGAGAGAAGGGATCATTGTGAGGTTGGTTGGTGTTTTTAATGAACTAACCTAGTTGTTGAGGGTTGGGTTTTCAATAAAAAAATGAATCAATGATATCTATTGGTCTTGATGAATATGATTGATCAACATATAATTTTGGATATGTTTCAGTTGATGAGTGTGTTTTATATAGATTCAACCATTTTTTTCAAGTCTAGGAAACTAAGATTTTGGAGAAGATGGGGTTAAAGCATTGGCAGCCACAACTAGTTGTCACAAAAGACCTAAAAGTTCCCTCATCCACTTTGTGATCTATTTGGGATATATTTATTGATTCTATTGTATTTATTTTACTTGATCATGTTGTAAAGTATGGAATTGTTTCAAATTTCAATCCATGTTGCTTATGATATTTCATGTAACAACTAGAGTTTTGTCAATAAGAGAACCAACACTTTTGACACCAATGAGAGTTATATCCATTTAAATAAATACTAATATAAGTATTATATCAACAATTAGTTATTGATTTTGTGGTGATTCTACATTTCTAGAAGATTTTTTAACCACTCCTAGTATTCATGGATTGATTCATTGAGGAATTGATTGATAACACGAATTTCCTTTCAGATAGAAAAAATTCAAGAAGTAGAAATTTTTTTTCTAAAAAGATATTCTTCATGTAATTACATGATATTAAAGAACTATAAGGGAGGTATTAGAGCCATGATTTGATGTATCCATCTAGAGAGAATGGGATTAATTGACGTTTGTTTTTCTCTTTCAAATACCCCTTGAGGATTCATGATAGATCCCACCACTTAGAACTCTTTGAGGTGAAGATATGAATCCTCACCAACTAGCCCTTGGAAGAAAGGTAGATGATTAATATAGCCTGATTTTTGTTTGAAATTAGAATCAATTTTTGGATATTTAATACTAATGGGTTGGTAATTCAAATTAGGGGAAACAAGTTTTTTGTGGATTTGTTCCCTAGGATTTGATATATCTAGTTCATTGGATGAGAAATGTTTTGATTATCCATAATGTTCTTCCTAATTTAATGATTATTTTTATTGATTTATAGGATAAAATAATTTGAGGGATTTTTTGGGAGGCTAAAGGTCATTCATATAAATTTTGAATGGATGAGGAAGGAGGGTTTTTCTCTATGTCTTTTATTAGATGTTTTTTCGATTTTCTATTTGTTTTACAAAAATAAAATGTGACTGAATAATAATCAGGCCATCCCCTACAATAGTGACATTTTAAGTGCAGTTGATTTTATCATATTGAATTTTTATTATTTCATTTTTATTTTATAATGTGTATAATGTGAATCAGGTCAAATCCTTAGTGATGGTATTATTTTTGGAGTAGATTGATTTTATTTCGTATTTCTAATTTGTGGGGGGGGGGGGTTGCTGAGCTTAATTAAATTCATTGATGGATGAATTTAGATTTAATAAATTGGTAAATATTGGGGTGAGTTAATTATTGAGGTTGCAATATTTTTATATCCTTGCACATTATAAATCATTGCATTAAACTATCACCCACTTCACGAGATGATTTCAATCGAAGTTCTCAATTATTTTGGCTTAAATCCAATCCATAAATAGAGTTCTCATTCTTATCAATTCACTTTGATGGAAGGTTAAATATTTCATGAATCTATATTTACATCTGGTTCCCATAATCCATATAATTGACATTACATACATAATATGTGCTTAATTAGTAACATATTTTGTTTTACATACACATTATTAATTTGAAGAATCTTAAACAAGATAAATCCATTAATTACTTAAACAAATATAAATCACCCAAATGAGAGTATTATATATACATTTTAGTGTTTAATAATCTGGATGATGATGTTAGGATTGATGATTTTAAATAAGATAAAAATTAATGAGCTGAGAAAAGAGTTGTGTGCCGAACACACACATGAATGGTGAAGAGAGTTAAACATAACTTTGAATTGAATGAGAATGTGAACAGGGATGTATTTTAATCATAATTTAAACTATTTAATAATCCTAACATTATAAATAATAAGGTTTTTGAGAATAAGGGGATATGATGATGATTCATCCATTAAAATTTAAATGAAATTATAATCAAACATTCACAATTATAATTCAATGCAAACAAAAATGAACATTAAAAGAAAAGAAGAAGAGAGGTTTAATTTGTTAAAAAAGAGCATGGAAAGTACACCAAGGACTTAAGAAATGATATTTCAATTCCGAATATACTACTTGAGAGATGAAATTCCAACGAATTTGAAGGTGAGGATGAGTATCTATTTATATCCAAATGGAGTGGACAATTTTCCTACAAAAAATTCCCTTTAAGTTGTATTTACAATTTGACCATGGATAAAGATGAATCTAAAAAAAATCCTCCACCTAAAATTTTTATATATGGATTTTTAAAGTTTATCATACAAATTTTGTGTCCATTGGAATTTTGGAGCCAAAGATATGGATATTTTTATAAACCATGGGTTGTTGTCCAGTTTTATCTTTTATTTTACCTATACTGAATGTGAATTGGTTTTAGTACTAGAATATGACTTCATATAAAATAATTTCTTAAAAACATTTATGAGGCAATATATTATATTTCTACCCATAAAATTTAAGATACATTGGTTGATTGTATTGGGAGAAAAGTCAAGAATTTTGTGAAGTTCTCATATCCCAGAGATAATTTTGGGGCACTTATTGGTTGATTTGGGACATAACATTTTTTTATCCAAGATTTATTTTGATATGAAAATAATTATAGTGTAGTATTAATGAATTTTTATTTTTTTATTGATACCCCAAAATATAACATCAAAGATGAGCCGTTTTCATTGTCAGATTCATTAGGCCTTCTTGTGTAGTACATATAGCCCTTTAGATGGATGAATTATCCAAATATATAGTTTATTGATATTTTTTTAATTTTATGTATGAGAAATAAAATAAAATAATAACTTAATTGGATAATTATATTTAATTTTGTAATAAAAATAGTAAATTGGATTGTATTTGAATGAATCTGAACAATGAACATTACATATTTTTAGTGTCAAATCACGAACCTTGAATGGATATCAATAATTTTAAATGAAAATTTACGGATGGGAGTAAAATAAAATAACTAATTAGATTTTAATATAACATATATTTTCAAAGATCAATTTTTATAGTTTTCCATGTGAAAATACTTGAAGACATTAAAAATATATATTTTTTTTCTTAAGATTAAGAGATTACCTAGATCTATCTCCATATATTTTTACACCTAGAATGCACATTGATTCACCAAGATAATTTATGAAGAATAAATTCTATAAATCTTTTTTCATTGAATGTAATGTTAGGTTGTCATTTCCAATGAGAATTATGTCATCAAAAAATTGTACAAGAAAGTCAACTATGCTTCTACTAACCTATTTGTATAAAAGAGTCATACTTATTTTTTATAAAGTGAAACTATTTTATTTCATTATTAGAATAATTACCAAAATTCTGTGAATTGTGTTTCAAAATATAATTGGATTATTACATATTATAAATATTTACACCATTTTATGAACCTTTAAAACTTTCAAGTTGAATCATATATAAATCCCCAAATAAATTCCCATGAAATAATATAGTTTTGACACCCATTTTAAAGTTATCATAATGATAATATAGTACCATAAATTAAGGATAAAAATATATTTTTTCAATTATATTAGATAAAATATTTCTTTAAAGAGAATAACATAATTGTTTTAAAAATATTTAGACACTAAGCATGATTTATTGGTATATAATCTATAATCTATTCCAATATTCTTACAAAATACTCACTTGAACATTATTGGTTTCACCCATTGGACGATGCAAGAACTTATGATGAATTCTAGGTAAGATATCATCTTTTATTCAATGATCATTAAATAACCTATATGCAAAATGAAAAATATTTATGTCCTGGGTTCTATATTAATATAATGTCCCATAACAAAATAAACCCAGTATTACATGATTTATAATAATGTTTTTAAATTTCTTACATTTATAGGATCTTTTAGGTTTATAGTTTTATAAAATTAAGATAACCATTTCGTAATAAAGTATAAATTTCCACATAATTTATATTTTTTCTCCAAAAAACAGGTTCTGAAATTTACACCTTTATTTCGTTCAAGAATATTATTATTATATTAAGATGTATCACCATTGTGGAAATAATAACCTTGATATAAATTATAATAATCCCTATATCTTGTGATTTTTTTTTATATCATGGGATGAGAAAAAAAATCTCTGTAAGGGATGTAAGAATAAAGGAACAATATTAGTTTAGTTAAAAAAAATTAAAACCCTTGAAAATGTTTAACAGAACTTTAAGAAGATAAATAAAAAATATCCACATCATAAAATATAACTTTAATTAAGGAAATAATTTAAATCCCATAATAATTATAGATAATTATAATGTAAACATGAGGTATATGAGAACTCATGTAAACAATCCTTGACAAACAAAAACTTTAATTTTAATCTTTATAAACATTTATTTCAACTTGAATTAAAAATATTTCCATAAAAAAAATTTTCATCCATGAAATATATATCCTATATAATCATATTCATAACCCATGTTTATTCATGTTTAACCCATTTCAGAATAACTAATTCCTAGTTAATTCCATAGGAGTAATTTTAAATGTTATCTCCATTAGTTCCCCTTCTAAGTCAAATTCTTAGCCAATGAATTAGAGATATATATTTGGATCAATCGTCATAATATATAATTATAAAGTATAATATTATATTATTTTATATTTCCCTTTTATATCCTAGAACCCATGAAAAAATCATTTTAACTTACAAGAAAAATAATTTTTAATTTTTCATAAAAATACTATGAAAAATTGATTTAATTATAAAAATATTTTTTAAAAATATTCCTTAGAAAATGAAAATATTATATTCATTATAAAACCATGAAACCATATAAAATAATCATTATAAATAATAATTTCTATAATTTCAGTAAAATCCAGTCAAGTTGTATATGTAATAAAACATTCTTTTACACTTCAGTTAAAAAAGTTGAAATGACCCATATGGTAAATGGTAAAAATATAATTTTTAAACCCATTTAAAGAGATTTAAAAGTAGTTTATAATTTTCAAAAATTATATTTGATGTATGAGAACATTCTCAAAACATTTTATAGAATAGGTACATAAAAGATAAATATTTGAAACGAATACTTTAAAAAAGGTTCTAAAGAAAAATACCTTACCCTATGATCCTTATAACTTCATAATTTTTATACAGCATAAATAAGAAATACATATTATTTATTTAATTATTTAATAACCATTTTATTTTTCATTCCATTATAATTGTTCATTTTAATTCATTTATTACAACATTTTATTTAGTTACTAAAATTGTTATGTTTATAATGTTTGTTTTGGGCGTCGTTTGATTTATAACATCAAAATAACATTTGTGAATTGATCATGATGAAAGGGGTAATCATAAAATTTTCAAAATAATCCTAAAAATATTATAATTATCATTTTTATATAATAAATATTATTTTATAACCATCCATTTAAGTTGGTCATGGAAAATAAATTGTGCAGTTTTATAGAGATGGTAGTTCATACGTACACATGAATGATATTTTCATTTTTCTAAGACATATAAATAAACTAAAAAATAAATTTTTTTACATTTAAATAATCATAATAATATTATAAATTTAATATTTATTCATTAAGTCTATCTTTATGACTATCCATGTAATTCATAAATGAAAAATGAATCACATCACTTCATGGAGGTTGTAGTCCACATGTATGCACAAGCGACATCGTCATTTTCCAATAGATGAAATGGTAAAAAGGTTAATATTATATTATATTTTGAATACAGTAATTATATAATAAATATCATATATATGTTTTGAATATACTATAATAACCATCGATGTAAGGCGGTGATGAAATATCGAAACACATCACATTGTTGAGGTGGAAGTCTAAACGTACACACGAGTGATGTTTTCATTTCCCATAGGTTGGAAAAGAAGATGAAAAAGGGTTTTTACATCAACATAATAAAATTTTACCGTATTTAAGACACTAATTTTGTTATATAATCATGGTAAAAGTATATTTGAAGAAGGTATAAGGAGAATAAATATGAAAAAACTCAGTTAATAGTTATACCTTATCTTTGGGAAACCTCATTTAACTTACACCTTAATCCTTATAGGTTTTTTTATTTGGCGACACTAGGACATGTAAAAAGTGTTGAGTTATGTTTTAAAGGTATTTGGGTAGGGTTTGGTTGAGATAAAAGGCTCAAAGTATATTAATAATAAAGGATAAGAGGTTCTATTTTTTAAGTTACTTGAGTGACACTCTTGTAATTATTCTTATCATTAAATACTATAACTGTGTTAATCATGGGAAAGTGGAACTAAAGAAATTAAATTTAAAATATAATCTGATATGGTTCTAAATAATCTCGTAAAATATGATTAAGTATATTATTTTGTGATCTTATCACTTCGTTTTAACCTTGATTGACACGTTTTCCCCTTTACTGTGATGAAATTATTTTACCACGATTACTATTCATTCTAGCCATAAATTAAATTTAAATAATTAGTATATATGAAATAAAAATAATAAATTCATTTTTAAAGATTAAAATTTCAAAATTGAAAGAAAATAATTTTAATATAAGAACGTAAAACACAATGAAAAGCAATATTTGATAAAAATTATTTTTAAGCCTAAAAATGAATTTAGACTAAAATGATGTATAGTAATACTGCATATAAAATTAATTGTATTATTTTAATTAAAAGGTACTAATTTTAATTTAACATAAATCCAAAATATAATGGGTCTTTTTAAATACTTGAAAAGAAATGACTTCTATTTATAAAAATCAGTATTTTTTCTCTATTCACCTCAAAATCTATCTTTTTAGAAAAATACCAAAAATAATCCCTAAGATAAATATGATATACTATAATAAATATATCATATTTTGTTAAATTAATTTCTAAAATTTATATATTTTAATTTTAAATAAAAACATATAATTCATGATTTGTTTTGTAAAAAATAAAAATTTATTTTGAACTAAAAAATGGGTTAAAATCAATATACTGAATATGAACCCATAAAATATAATCATTATTATTATGAATACATGAATATGATTAATTTTTTAAACTACCAAGTATTTTACAATGAAATATACCAAATACTCATTTTTTATATGTTTACTAAAATGCTTAATTTTCTGTAACACTTTTTGTTTTTAAGTCAAAATATCCTAAATTACACTTTCATATTGATCTAAAACATCCCTCTGTTCAAGATTTCTCACAAAAGGTATTCTAAAAATAAATTAAATTTCTTGTATGAAAACATTTCTATCCAAAATTACTTTTTTTATAAAATATTATATATATATATTAACCCACTATATATTTTGGATTACCAATGAATAACCATTTATCTAATTTGGGTTCACATTTTATTATTGTAATACATTTTAGATATACCTCTCAACCCTAAATAATAAAGAAATAAAATTTTAAAATCTTAATATTTCACATGAAATATAGTTAATTTTAAATATACATTTATGGGAATGTATTTTTTAAAATTAATTAGCATTTAAAGCATAACCTTAGAGGTAATTATGGATTATACCATAACACATTATTGACCAATCCATGTTCAACAAGTATTTATTCTTACTTTAAATAAACCATTAAATTTTAGTTTACCATGTGGAGAAATTTTTGATATGATACCATAATATTTTAGATATCCATAATATACCTGGAATGAGTATCATCCCTATATATTTGAAAAAAAATATTTTAAAAAATTTACCATGATTATTTTGTGATTTATTATTGAATGATTTTTAAATTTTAGGGGATTCATAAATGTGATCCATATGATATATAGACCTATATCTATTGAATCCATAAATAATAGTGATAATTCACTAAAATATCTACATTAGTTTTTTGAATACATACGTCACTATGTATGTGTTCTAAAAAATCATTTGTTTTTTTATCAGTATTAAGATATTTGACTATTTTATATCATAAAAAAAGACTCACATTTGTTGAATTATTATTAATAAATTGAATATAATAACCAATCATTATTTTTTTGGAAGTGATTATTTTCTATATATCTATGGGGGAAATGCGGAATGATAAATACATTTCAATTAATTATTTTCTACCTCATTATTACATATATTATTAAATGAATTATCAAGATTCAATATGCATTATGAATTAAATATGTAATAACAACCATATTTATAAGCTTGCATCAAAGAGAATAAGTCTGCGGGGGATTTTGAACCTAATCCTCAATGATGACTCGTATACCAATGATTTTGAGGGGGAGAAAAGCTATCTATATCAAACTTTAAGTCTTTGCTTTCAGTTGTGATCCATGACATAGGTGAAGATTACTCAAGAGACAATCCTAATGTAACCATATTTATAAATATCACATGAATTATGTAGTATGTGGATGATAATATTCTAAAAGGAATATTAGAGGAGGCTGGGATAATGTATGAAGTACATAGTCTTAATCTAGACAATTCTCCCAAACTCGATGGCTTCCCATGAACATTCTACTATGTTTCCTGTAAGTCTTATAAGGATCATTTGTTCAAGGAAGTAAAAGATCTATTTAGAAGGGGTTCTCTTCCAAGAGTGGTGTATTCCTCCACCAATGTTCTGATACCTATATTTAATTGTCCCAACTCATTAAATCATTATCATTCAATATGCCTTTTCATTTTCCCATATAATATCCTCAATTGAATCATCAGAAAAGGGTTTCAAAATTGATTCCCAATTTTACATCAGAGTAAAAACATGGACTTATAAAAGGAATTATAATGTTTGAATCCATTGGGATGATACAAGAAATGATTAACAATATAAACATAAATAATTTTGGATCTAATATAATTGTTAAAGGAGACATGGTTAGGGACTATGATAGGATGAGGTGTAATTACATTATAATTATTATGAAGTCACTTGGATTCTCAGAGTGGGTTTGTAAAATAATATTTATATGATATTCATATAACTGGATATTTATTTTTATTATGGGGATGAGGTTTAGTTTCTCCTTTTCAATGTGAAGGTTATGATAAGGTGATCAACCATCTCCTAGATTTATTACTTTTATGAATATGCTATCAATAGAGGTATTAGGCTAGGAGTTTCTATAGGGGAAGTCATAAATTTAAGAATCATGACTATTTTTCCGTAATTCCTCCTCTATTACGTGAATATGACATGACCTTATTCATTAACGGTTGATAAGACTCTATCCAAGGGTTTTGATAAAATCATGGATGATTATATTATTTTGAGAATTCGACACATTAACCAAAGTGAAATGTTAATTTTTATCTCTAATACAAGAAATAATTTTTATTCTATTCTCATTTAAGAATGAATGGAAATGGATAGATGGAATATTCCAATGAAATACCTGGGGGAACCTTTTCCCCTAGGATAATCTTAGTCCATCATTTTTATGGACCCATTAACCAAATTAAAACACATATCAATAATTGGAAAAGTATGTTTATTTATTTTGGAGGCATGATCACACTATCAAATAACATTCTTTCTTCTTTTCACATGAATGTTATCTCCACCCTTATAATTCATAAGGAAATCATATGAGAAATTGATAACATTATGAATTACTTTTTATGAGACTCACATTCAGAGGTAATGTTACACTATAAAAGTTTTACATAGATGGAATAACTATTACAGAGGGTGTAATTAACATGATAAGTGTCTGTGAGACTATTAAATACATATAGGTTAAGCTTACATGAGAAGTCATCAGAGTTAAATCACTTGGGACTATTTAATTTAAGAAACTTATGAGAATGACTAGTATTATAGGTTGAAACTGAATGGTATGGTATATTTTATCAAGATGAGTGTGAACGGGTACCCAAATACCCTTTAAAACCATGAATAGTTAATCATTGGATGTGGTGAGATAAAATTATGAATCAATTAATTGTTTAGGGATCCCATTTTCTTCCTATGATTCTTGGTTTGATACATATTAATCCATATTTATAGAATATATCCCAATTTTATCAAAATTTTCATTCAAATAAATTAAAAATATCACTTTGGAAATATTCGTCTAGTGGAAGAACTAGATCACCATATGCTCATATGAATTGTATTAGCCTCCTTTAATATTTTTATGTTTTTTAATATAAATCTACTTGATAAGAGTTTATTTAATGGGTGATTCATCTATGGTAAAAATATATCCCATCTATATTCACCTTTATGCTTGGGTACTTTCATAACCATTCCATTCTCAGCGATAGTTAACCAAAATATAAAGGAATCTATTATGAATGATAGAAAATTGACATTTTTATTATGAATGAAGATAAATAATAAATAAAGTGAGTGTTTTTAGAAATGGTAATTTATGAGGGACCCCCCCCCCCCGCACAAAATTATATTTCAATCCATGGGTAATAATATATTAATCAAGTAGATAATCCACCAATTTTCATGTTCACCTTTTAAAGTATGAATATCATCCATTATATTCAATTAATTATAGGTGTTCACAATCTCTGAATTCTGGTGAAGCAAGTTTCTATAGAATTTTATAGTTTAAGTGGTTCTATAATGAATGTATAAGTGGACCAACAAAAAATTTACCACCAAATATGAATCATATTAAACCCCTGGAAGGTTAATGTTTTTTCAGTACAAAGAGAGATTCAATTTTTCATTGCATGAGATTCATGTTGAATAGGACCATCCCCCCCATAGATGTTTGAGAACATTATGATATCCAAACTCTAATAATATAAAATAATACCTCTTCCATGCATGATACTATGAATTCATTGAATGTTTATGTTGAGTTTAAGCCTCTTCCTTAATGATTTCCAGTACACATAAGACCATTTTCCCTTTGTAATAAATAGGTCCAAATACCATAGAATGTGGAATCTAATTCCATAATAAACATGGTTATATTTATTAATTTCATTGTGAACTGTGTGATACAACAAGGTATAAAAACTTGGCATTGACTAAGGTTTCATTTGGTTTCAAAACATGAGAAAAAACTACATTACGAGTCCCCCAAATTACTAAGAATATAGCTAAAATTATAATTAACCTATCATGGGAGTAAAATTACACACCACTATAGAAATTAAATAATGTTTTAAGGAATATATTAATGCAATACTTTACTTTAATTTTCTCCCATGAAACCCCTAATCGAAGTTAAAAAAATCTAGACTGGTCACTTTCCGGGAGGAAATGCTGCATTGATTTAGTAGATTCTATCTCACAATACATACATTTAAATAAATAGGAATAATTGTTCTTTTTATTTTTATATATATAGGGTTAACCTAGTTATTAAGATTCCACACGTGAATTTGAGTTTGGAGAGAAGATATTTTCACCATAGATTACTATCAATGACATCCAAGTTCATCTCAATGTGAATAATTTCACAAAGTTCTAAGATGAAAAATTTCCCAAATAATAGGAATAAAATACACATTGATTAGGGTTTTAAACCATTTTGATGATGTAATATAGGGTTTTTTTCATTATTTTGGACTACTTACATGAATTAGGGGTGATCATTAGCTTATATAATGCTGGGTTCTTGGATAGAAGACCCTATATAAAAGAGAAAAGATCCCACCCAGTTGCCTTTTTAGAAACAAATGTTACATATAATAATAATACATCAATATATGTCAATTAAATTTCATAATTTACCATTTATGCTATGCCAAAAATAAAAATTTATAGGGCCTTCAATCCATTTGATAAGAGAGATACCACAATTATTATTTGATGAAATTGTGCCAGAGGGATCACCTTGAGATCACATCCGAGATCAACTTAGATTGTAATAATTCCTAATAATTTCCTCAATTCATCAGAGATCAATATCCACTTCATAAATTGGGTTTTCAATCCTAAACCAGCTAGATCAATAATGAATAACCTCATGATTTATGTCCCAAACTAATACATTGAGGGTGTTCTCAACATTCCTAATCAAAGAATTGGGGTCCCCACAAACTTAAACAACTTTCAAAGGAATAAGTGAAAGAATGTTATTTATTTGGGTGACCATGACTAAGAAATAAAGAACGTATCTCTTATAATTCATGATATATCCTATTATTTTGAATGTACCATCAAATTTATGGATTAAAATTATTCCATTGGAAAAGGAATCACTCATATGATCCAAGGGGAAATTTCTTATAAAAATTCTTATCCTCTCCAAAATAATTTTGGGGAACCTATTGGTGCATTTATTATAAATATAGATGCAAATTTTGGTCTCATTAATGCATTGAATACAACTACTCTAATAGGAATTCATAATAATGTTGAAAATTGGAATTGAGTTTCTACTACCATTCATGAAGAAGAGTACATAATTGAAAAAATAAGTGTGAAAATCCAATGAATCCATACCTACCATTAAATGGATAAACCAAACCATTTTATATACCATTTTTAAGGTTCCTATTATGAATATTATAATTTAGGAAAATAAGGCTTAGAGAGTGTGAATAACATTTCCAAAGACCCCTCACTGAATTAAAGAACCCAAATCTATATCTTAAGAGAGAAATTATAAACTAACGTGAGATGAAAAAACATAATAGTTCAAAGAACCAATTAGAAAATACATAATTTTATATAACTCTAAGGATGAAACTCCACCTCATCCGATAAAATGCATGTTAAATTTTAATTTTCCCCATAAAGTTAAGCCAACCACTCAATGGTCATGGTCTGTTATCATTTATTGAGATAGACCAATCACTCCATATATACTGATACCTTGTAAAACTCCATGTTGTTTATCCAATATTTCAAGGGATAAGTGATAGGAATGTCTTTTTTTTCAAACTATTAGCAAAAAATTTTTATGAAAAATTACACATGCTAATGGGATTAAATTTACCAAATTCATTAGCATATATTACCATAGGAAATAAGACAAAGACCATGGTAGTGATTAATCTAGGATGATTACCACATTTAAAATAATCTTTAATCACATTATTGAAATATTTCTTGAGGATGTTCCATAAATCATAATAAAAAGATCTTGTAAATCCCTTTGATCATAGTGAACTATATAGATTGAGGCTTTTATGGCCTCTTTAGTCTCTTCGTTATCAAGATTATCCCTGAAATTGTGGATTTCATAATAATAAAAATCTTTAAGAATATTTTTAAATAAGTGATCATCCACTTCTTATATAACACCCCAATATTTTAGTTTAAAAGTAATTCTATGTTCAATTCCTTTCACCACATGAAATAATGAGTTTAAAACAAACTGTGGTATACTATCAAAATATTATTATTTAAATATGACTATTTTAACATTGTAGATGGATTGGTTGGTATGAACATGATTAATCACAATATGAAATAAATTTAGGAAATTTTTTTTAAAAAAATATACTGATTAATTCTTAGGAAATAAGAACAAATTTTCTAAATCATATATGGTTAATGGATATATTTTTCCAAATTTTTTTATGTCTGAAAACAGTTTTTATCAATGTAAATTAAGATAAACATGATTTATGAATAATTTTAATGAAATTAACAGATCATATATTTAATTTATTAAATTAAAATTCATATAATAGTTGTTACTATATAAATAATGAGTTTAAATTCATTTTATACTTCAAAAATTCATTTTATTCAAAAACGTTTTTAATGAATTTTGTGTCTGAATATTATGATTAATTTCTAAAAATTTTAGCAATTTTATTTTATTAAATAATCATAATTTTTGAAATCTTCTTTTTCAAAATAATATTAATATAATTTTTTGGTAATTTTTATGTAAATGATTATTTTTAGGTGAATTGTGAAAAAAATAAATTTTACAAAAAGTGTCAATTCTTTTCTTTTAATCAATGTAATATCAATGCTCCATTGGTTTTTTGATTTTTTTAAAAATAAAAATAAGAGTAATTTTATTAATAATAACTCTACTAGTGTTATGGTAATAAACACTATATGTGATTTTTGGTATAAAATCATTTTTATGCTTAAAATATATATTTTTCAAAATACTGTTTTCTATTATATTTTTAAAAATTATAATAAATATATTTTATTCCAATTCTAGATATAAAATCCTGAATAATTAATTTCATATCTTAAATCATGATGTTAGATTTTATTAATAATTATAATTTAAATTTTATTTATAATTAATATTAGCCATGATAAAAGTTGACCAACTCAGTAAAGGGTAAATAGGTAAAATGAGGTTAAAAATATGGGATAAGTTCCCAAAATCAATAAAAAACATATCATTATTTCCTTTGATGTGTTTTTAGACCATAATCATCCCAATTTTCAAAATATTTCATTTTGGTGCCACTTTACTTTGATTACAACCTTTATAATATTTTAATAAAATGATAATTAGGAAATGTAACTCTCTTTCTTTTAATATATTTAATATGTTTTTATAGAGACAAAAATAAATTAATAATTGTTCTAAAATATTATTTCAATTTTGAATAAATTACTATTTTATAAATTTACTTTAAATTTTTATTGATGATATAATTACCTTGAACGCTTACGCAATGACAATTCAACACTTGTGTAAGCTATAAAAAAATAATAAAATGATTTTAAAGTAATTAAATGTAATATTATTTTGATTAATTATGGTTTCACACAAATTTATTTGATAATTATTATGTATAAGTTATGGTAACAGAGTTTATATTAGAATTTAATTTTTTTCTTCATGAATGTAATGTCGATTTTTTTAAATTGTCTCAAAAATGAATGTAAATGGTATTTAATGGGAAAAAATTATTTTTATATCATTAAGAAATCATAAAAATCATATATTAACTCTAGGGGATTTTAAATTATATATAATATCATTAATGGTACATTCATGTGCCACTTGGAATTTTAAAAATTACTTTCATGACCCTAAAAGATTAATTTTTTTAATGGTTAAGGTTAAACAATGTTACCAAGGGGGTTAAAATGAAATATAATGTTTAAAATGATAATTAAACCTGTGAAAATTTTATCAGTTTAATTTATTTCAACCTTATACTCCATAAATTTTAATATATGTATCTTTTGATACATTTTACTAGAGTTAGAGAGTTACTATATATTTATATTTCACATATTTACAACATTGTTACCCTCCTCTTTAACAAAAGGACACCTCACATCCGATATTACTCACACATTTTGAGACATTTTGGTCATTTTTTTAAAATACCTTGAAACAATTACAAATAATTTCCTAGAGGTTCTAGTCTCACCAATAAATAAACCTATAAATCGTGAGGTGTCATCCAGATGAGGTTTTCCATCGAAGTTGTATAAATCTTAATCATGTGTTTTCCTATTTATTTCTTCTTCCACATCATATAAATATTCAATAACCATCAAGATATAATAACATATAAATCTTAAAAATAAGAATTTTATTATGTTGATGAAAAAACACTTTTAATCTATTTTTATATGTTATTGGAAGTGAAAACATTTCTCATGAAAACGTGTAAACTTACACCTCCACGAAACGATGCCCTTCATTTTTCAATACCAAATCATTTGGACGATCAAAATAATGGATTTAATGAATATAAATAATATTTATGGAATAATTATAATTCAATAAATACAATATATTACTTATGTTATTACCCTATATCCATTGAAAAAGGATAATATCGCTCGAGCGTACGTGTGGGATACCACCTCCATGAAGCCATGTGATTCATTTTTAATGTAAACATTCCATGGATAGTTATCAAAATATATTATATATATAATAATAATAATTTATTCTGGATTAATATTATGTAAATTATGGAACTGTGATGCCTTTGACCATTCTCATCCCATCGATGTCATTTTCAAAAATTGAATTGAACATCCACAAAATATCCAACAAAAACATAATAAATTTAGTAACTATATAAGAAATGGTAATAAATAAAAAAGGAATTATGATAATTTAATTAACCTTAATTTTTCTCTTAATTATATAAAAATTTAATATAAATTTGTTTTATAGGATATAAATAATGTACGTGGTTCATCATATTTGTGGTGAGAGATTTCTTGTGTCAATTTCCTTTTATTTGGAGTTTGGGAAGGTTCACCATATGTTTTCATTTATGTGGTTTATATAATATTATATGGATTAATTTTATCATTAATTTACTTAAATTAAATATGTTCATAATAAATTTTTAGCTTATCTCTTTCAATGATCATTTAATTCCAAATTAACCAAAGTGAAAAAAGATTTTTCTTTTAAACAAATTTTTAAGTATTTATTTCAAATATGATTCCTTTATGTAAATTTAATTATAAATTTTTTAAGAATTTTATTTCATATGATTCAAAAATTGTTATATTTCAATCTTAAATATTTTTTAATTTATTTATAAGGTTATAAATAATAATCATTTTGTTATTTTCTGTATGGATCAGTTTTTAATATTTTGACAAAAGTGGGAAAAATAATGTTTTTTTAACATATACGACATGAGGGGAATTTCCTCTTTTCATATCATTCATGACTTATAAATTTTTATCTTATTATTTTTACAGTTTTCCAAAGTGAATTTAATTCCTATTTTTAGGTATTTGTTTTTTTAAAGAGTTTTTAAAAATAAAAGTGACATTTCTTCATATTTTATAAAAAATTGAATGTTATTTCCTTATCATTACAATTTTTTTCCATGGGGTTTATAAGGAAAAATTGAAAATTGAAAAATTATTTGTTTATGATAAGATACTTTAGAATTATATAAAATGGAATACTAGCCTCATATTGCTCTCTAATGCACTGGGTAATGATTTTGTCTTCTAAGGAGAAAAATTAGGTAGATAACCTTGTATTTTACTCATTTATAATTAACTAGAATTCAGTTATTCTTTCATTATTCAAACATGAGTGGAAATATGTTATGAATATGATTATCTAAGATACCTCTTTTATATTTTTCATTGGGTTTTTATGGAAATATTTTCACATCATAAGTTAAGGAAAACTCTTGAACTTTTAAACGTGAATGATTTATTAAGAAAATAATTTCTTAAAAAAGATTTCATGGATTGAATATGCTTTATAACCAGTTTAAAATAGTATCTTTATGAAAGGGATGATTTTATAATGTGTCTATGATTATTTTTAGGTTTAATGTTTTATTATGGGAAACATAATCATTTTATTGATTATTATTTTTTTCACTATACTAATGGGTTTCTATTATTTCTAATCCCCTTAAAAAGATTTGTTTTTATCATTACATGTTTGAAAATATTTTCACATGAACTAAGTATGTGTAGAAAATATTTAAAGGTATTTAATTCAAATATAGTGATTCTACTTGAAAGAAGAAAACATGTTTCAAATAACACAAGAGTTTAAATTTAAGAATCAATATTTGGGAAAAAATAGACCTTGAGTGTAATTGTCCACATTATATTGTAAGTGTTTAATATTTAAGAGTTTTTTCATTATTATATAAAAATATAAACCTAAAATATCATGAGAATTGAATAAAAATAAATACATGCTATTAAATTCACAATTTTGAGTTGGTATAAAATATTTTGAATAGTTTTAAGGTTAATTATTTATATAATATCTTAAGTTGAAATTTATGTGTTTTTTATGGGATTTATATATTAAATTATTATTTCTTCACATTGGATATTATCAAAATGTGTGATCAAAATTTTTTCTTTTTCTTAAGGGAAATAAAGAAGTGGAATAACTTGTTATCCTTTTATGAATCTTGTGAAAGGTTGATAAATAATTTTAGTGATTTTGGTATGTAAAATTCATTTTGAATTGTAATATCTTGGAAAAAGAGTTAAAATATTAGTGTAAAATAATCAAATAATAAAAAAAATGATGAAATTTAAATTTTGAACTGAAAAAGAAATCTAGTACATACATTTTCTTAAAATGTATATCGTGATTCTAAAATAATTTCCTAAATCTATCAAGTATTAGGTGGAATGTGATAAAAAACTATCAATGTATTGTTTTAGAACATAATATTAATGTATGTATCTTATGTAGGTAAATTATTTCATGAAATAATATGTTTCCTAGTCTTGACCTTGAAATTAATGTTCATGATAAAATATATATATGATTTCATTACTATATTATGATAAAATTATTTTCTAAGAATCAAATTAAAATTTAGAGGATGGAATTTTATTATAGGGGATAATTTTAACAACGTGATATTCTAGTTTGAAAATAATAGTATATTTAATTTCCTTCACTACACACAATACCGAGATTAATATAAACTGTAATATACTATTTAAATATTACTATTTAAATATGACCATTATAACCTAGCTGTTATTTGATAGGTATGAACCTGAGAAACATCATTTTGGAATATATAAAGAGATTTTTTCTTCGATACATATTTTATAATTAATTCATATTAAATAAGAACCCAATTTTTATAAAATGTTCATATAATATTAAATGAGTTATTTTTCAGAAAACTATTTTATGTTCGTAAAGTATTTTTATATATTTAAATTAAGAAATCAATATAGTTGAATGATTTTAGTAAAATTTATATATCATATATTTAATAAAATAAATTCAAATTCATGTAAAGGAGGTTACTAAATAAGGAAATATTGTAAATTTTTATTATACTTCAAAAATATATTTTCATAAAAAATATTTTTATTTCATTTTGTGAACGCTTATTGTGATTAATTTATAAAACATTAGAAAAATTAATTTTATAAAATAGAAATATTTTTAAAATAATAGTATAAAAATAATAATAAGATATATTCTAGAGATTTTTTTAAAACGGTTGATTTTTGGCTAAATAGTGAAAAATTCCAATTTTTCAAAAACTATCACATATTTAATTTTAATATAAGTAATTTCAATATCCCATTTGTTTTAGGATTTAAATTAATGTCATATAAGTTTCATTTTATGAAAAAATAATTCAAAAAATTCTATGTTAATCGAAATTATACATAGTTTTAGTATAAATTTATTTTTATACATAAAAGTGGTATTTTTCTAAAAATACATTTCCTTTGCGTTTTGTAAATTAGAAAAAAATTAATTTCTTAGAGTTATGGAAATTAAATGTTGAAAATTTTATATAATATTTGGAATTTTTATGTCAATATTTATTAATGAGGTTAATTGAAATTTTATTCATAATGAATTGTATTCCTGATTAAAGTGTATAATCTTATTTAAGTGTAAAATAGGTTAAATAGTGTTAAAACATTGAGATAAGCTCTGAAAATCAATCCAAAACCAACCTTTATTTCATTTTAAGAATCTATTCCAACCAAAATTACCTTATATTATAAAATACAGTATTATTTTACCATTTTACTTTGATTATAACATTTAGATTATTTTAATTAATGGATAATTACAAAAATGTCACTCTATTACATTCAATTTCATTAATGTGTTTTTTATAAAGAAAAAAGTTATGAATTATTATAAATGTATATTTAGAATATTTTGATATAATTTTCATGATATTAATTTATTTTCTATTTTTAGTGGTGGAATAATTAATTTGAACCCATACACAACACAAATGTTGTGCTTGTGGAAGATAAAGAAAAATAAATTAAATGATTTTAAAATAATTAATGTATTATATATTGGATGAATTATGGTATTACATGAATTTATTGGATCATTATAATGAATATGTTATGGTGAAATAGTTTATATTATAAACGCAACGTTTCATTGATGTTTTTAAATAACATTTTGTGAATAGTATCAAAAATGATATTAAATGGTATTTAATGATTAAAAATTATAATAATATACTAATAAATCATTAGAAATACTATATTTACTCCAATTTATAGGAAAGTGTTAAGACTATGATGAATGGATCATTTAAATGGCCCTTCGTATTTTTAAAATTATTTTCATGACCATTAATGGTGGAAATGTTTTTTATAATGATTAAGGTTAAATAGAGTTATTGAGGGGGTTAAAAAAAGATAATGTTTAAAGTGAAAATTATTATTATCAAAATTTTGTTTTAGGAATTTATTTTGACCATATAATCCTTATATTATAACATAATTTTGTTTTTATCAATTAATAAATGATTCATAAGATGGCCTCTCCCCTTTATCAGAAGAACTGATAGTGTAATTATACCCTTCTTCTTCTTCTTCTTCTAATGGAGAGTATCTTTTTTCCAATGGAATCATATTATGTTTTATTGAAATCATCCATATTTTAATTATATGGTAGAAACTACAAATTATTATTCATCATAAATTAATAAATTTATTCTTATAATTAGAATAATTAAAGTGATATTCGTAAAAATAAGTTCTTCTTTGAGATAATGGACATAGTCTCATTATAATTTTCCATTTTTTAGTACTTATACCACTAGATAACTTTCCACATATTCATAATAGGACATTTTGAGACCAAAATATCTGAAAAAATTATGAGAGGAAAAAAATTCTCACATCCATCCCTCTACATGTCTCTAAATTTTTATTAGCTCCGCTATTGTTGGTTTAAGCTATATTGCTGCTAAATATATGCAAAACTATGGTCCCCTTTTTTCTAATCCATAATCATTTCTATTTTTGATGTCTCAATTTTGAATCAAATATATTCAATATTATTATTTCCTTTATACAAATCTATCAATATTATTGCTTATGATGTCTCAATGTCGATGCCCAAGACACTTTTACCCATGTATTTAGAACTTTGATAATTATGTATTTTGTCTATTATATTTGAACTTTACTTTTCCAGTTCTAATAAATATTTATTTGAGAAATTTCTAAATAAAAAATTATTCTTTTGATAACTTTATTTCATTTTAGATTGAATATTATTTATCAATTTAACGATCCATTCTTCAAGGGATCCAACCAAGTTTGTTCTCTTATTTAGACATGCTTTAAGTTCACCAATAACCTTATTTTATTATTTAATCTTCATCTTGAAATTCACTACTTCTCCCAATTTTCTGTAAATTTATGATTGATTTCCAAACTCATTTTCTAGTTGGCCAATCTTATCTTTAAGATAATCAATACATTTAGAAAATTTTTTCAACAATACATGAGTTATTTTTATTTTATTCCTTTGATCAATGAGCTCTCAAATATCCCTCACAAATTACACCTTGATATCAACAACACCTTTTGTTTGATTTCCTCCCACCATTTCAGATTTTACCTTTTCAATATTATCAACCATACAATCTTTGATATTTGACCTAAATTCTTCTTATACTTACTCTAAATAATATTCATCATGATATTACTATTTTTCACCATTATCTTATTAGGAGGCTTCTTTTTAGATGAATTTAAAAATTTAGAGTATCTTTCTGATAGGAAATTATTTCATGAATTTTCTATGGCTTCATCTCTACCACTATATTCATCATAAAATATACATAGACACATCAATACAATGTGAACAAGTATACCACATAAAAAACATGACAAGAGAATTTTTCCTTTGAAATTCCCCTTTCATATCAAGAATTTCTTCATGATATAACACAAGAATTTATCACTTAAATCTTGTTCCTTATATTTACTATTAGTGATGTAAAAATTCAATATAAACTTAAATTTATTCTTATAATTTGAGTGATTTTATGTTTATTATAGATTTATAGATTTCTCACATATAGTCAGAATTCTTTACAGATCACCCTATTATAGTTATGGAAAAGTACACTCTTCAAGAGTCGATGAATTTGGATTTTAAAGTGGTAAAAACCTTTACAAGATCCCTTTAATAATACTAATATCTTTTATTAATTCAAAAACTCCCCTAAAGATTCAATATCCTGAAGGATTTTGTTCAAAAATCGATCAAAATTTTCAATAGGATATATTTTTGAATTATCAAACTTATTATAAATCACTTGAATATTAACTCATTTAATTTACTTTCACTATCATATATATTGTGAAATTTAACACATACAGCCTTTTCACAAGTAAAACTCATCACCTTTTTATAAATTTTTCTTTATATAGCTCTATAAAGGTAATTTTCAGCTTTAATATTACCATTGAGAATATCTCTATCTTATTTAGTCATGAAAAATTATAAAACATCACTCACATGTATCCTATGTAAGTCTTTATATAAAATTTCAATACCATGTCCTCCTAAATGTGATCTCATTTTATTTTTCAATATATCATTTTGTATTCACAATGTTCTCCATGATGATAAAATTTATGTGACAGACTTTATGCCCAAAAACAAGAGATTTGATACAACATTTTTCAATAAAGAGTCCCAAATACAATTTAATAGGTGGAATGAGATGAACTAGGGTGTAACATTTTTCTCACATCATGTTGGATCTTGTCCCCACATTGGAAATAACTCATTAGACACATTGAAGTAAATTTAAAATTCACCACAATCACTAATACATAAATTAAAGTAACACATTAAAATTTTACTTGGTTTATCATTAAGGGACACATCTAAGGAGTGCACAATAATGATGTAGTGATGTTCTAGAATCCATTATACTGCACTAATTTAATGGATATAATTTTTTGGTCACAGTCACACTGTGTTAGGTTCACTTCCCTTAAAATTAACATTCAAGATTTAACATACTACCACCCTCAGATCACTCTATCAAAATCTTCCATCACATAATTCAATAGATGGATTCCTTACTTGTTTATGGACATGAAGGTCACTTTTATATTAATAATAATGTGTATTGAGATTTATATGATGAAATCTCTAATTATGATGCTCTATTTAAAACAATGATCTCAAGAATAATATCCAACATTAACTTAATTAATTATATATGGTATACTTATAACCACATAATTTATTTGATAAATTATTCATTTCATACAATTCTTTCATATTCTCACTATTTAAAAAGTTTTATTTCAACACTACCTTTCACGCAATGCCTTGTGGTTTTTCTGTTCATGAAATTTATCTGTGGTTTATCTTATATTCAACCCATTTGTAGTTATGACATTTTTTAATGTTGAGATAAACTCACTAAAATGTTCCAAAAATTACTTATTTATTCTTCAATGAGAATATAACCAGTTTATTTATAAGTAAAGGGTCTTAGAAAAATGACATTTCACAAGATTACATTTCTTCCATTCCAATAAACCCACCATTTATAAAACAATATTTTAGTTCCATGACTTTCAGTGTCTACATAGGTTATTTCTTTAGTAGTTCATATAAATTTTCCACTCTATAATCACAAATGAAGATAATTTAGCATATGGTTTTTCATTTAATGGATGGTGAGATTCACCTCATCATTTTTAAAAAATGAATACCTCTGTGGTTTTCTCAAAAACATAATCCTTAATGAAAATACTTCATAACATATCAAAAATCCTTCATGAACAGTATTCCCTATAAATTGTTTGAAAAATTGTTTCTTTATTCTGTATTTTCCACTAAAATTCTCCATAGAATCCTAATTTTCTCAAAATATAAAAACTTTCTCTGAATTCTCTATTAGATTAAGGAAATTTACTTTCACAAAAGTTTCCTCTTAAAACTAGATCCATGTGTAAGATTTAGACTATGATTATGATTTACTATCCCTTGGATTGATTGATTATAATGGATACTTTTTCAAACTATATCCCTTTGAATTTAAAACACCAAGTTCAACTAGGCAGTCTATTTAAGAAAAACACAACATGTCCACTATCTTCACCAACTATGTAATTCCATCATCTTATTTTTAGAATTCCCTTAAAGTATGATCTAGATTTCACCAATCATTATCATATATATACTTGGTTCCAACACCATAACTATAGAATAAAGTAATCCAAATTTCCTAAATTTTATGTCTAACCACAATTATATAACCATAAATCACCAAACATCATACACTATAAACAAAAAAACTTTGTCTATATATACCCTAAGTGATACACATAGAATGTAAATACATCATACCTAATAGGTTTTCATCACCCAAACCCTACATATTTATCGTATATGTATGTGTTTATATAATTAGTAAAGTATGGATAAAAAGAAAATGAAATATTAACTATAAACTAATATGAAAAAAATAAATGATTAGAAAAGATTTATTTAAAATGGGAATAATTTTATTATATTAAAATAATGACATTCAGTAAACCAACCATTCATACTTTAAGAATTTCTCAATATCCTGAACTATAAATTTTAACTAAGAGGGGAACAAACCTTTTTTAAATTCTATTTATGACGAAAAATAACTATTTATACTATGTTGAATCATCTTGGAATGATGTGACACATCAATAGACTCGAAAATCCATTAGGACCAAAGTTAATTTTCGATGCCTATGGGTTGGAAACTAGTTATTGGGTATCAAGGATGAACACTTAGGAACCATTTCACCATTATATTGTAATAAATACGCAGTAATACTAAAACAAATTGGGTATGAACTATCCATAGATTGGACATCCATGAAACTAAATACGTAGAAACAAAATAAATAAAGCAATGAAACAAGGTTTAAGAAAATAAACATCCATCCAAAATATAAAAATAAATAAAATATAGTGGGAACCAATAATACAATAGGGATGAATTATTGATACAAAATCCCAAAAATAAAAGATATAAAACTTGAAAAGTGCTAACTTCACAACTAGTGACCCATTACCTCTCTCCACATCAAGTCATCCATCAATAGAAAGACCTAGACAACATTTATGGAAGCAGAATCTAGAACATGAAATAGAAACATAAGGGCCACACACACACACACAAACATGTGTTTATGAAGGGTTCAAGATAAATGTTACTATAATGAGTTCACCAAGGATTATAGATAAATCCTTTTATAAAACATTTCATAAATTATTGTTATAAATATAAATTATAATATAGATAACATAAAGAAAATTAAATAGTAATCTATATTCAAAATTTTTTATGTAACCACCCCTTTTCAAATAAAATATAGGTAGCTAAAAATATTAATATAAATTTTTTAAAACCATAAAATAGGGAAGTTAATGTCATTTAAAATAAATATAAGTCCACACTTTTCCCTTGTTCATAATTTGTTTCATAGATCCCATTTAATAAACTCACAATTATTTTCTTTTTAAACTACACATTCTAATCCATTTTAAAAATAAGTTTCGATGTAAACCAAAGACATGCACATGGTGAAATATTATAAAACCTAGAACGAAGGTATCAAGCCCTCATATAAAAAATAAACTCAACCAACATAATTGTAATGTAATAAAAAACTGGGGGATATAATTAATGGATAGGATGATATGTCCTAAAGTGTCCAATGAAGGACCTATGCATCATGAGAAACATTTTAGGACTCAAGTAAAATTATATTAAATCATGAAACAAACCCTAGGAAAATAATAAATAACCTTTCTATCCCAGCAGTTCTGTTGAACTATCAATGACCTATATCCATCCAATGAGCATGAAGCTATTTTTGGAAATATAACACATCCTTAGAGAACATTGTGTATATGGGAAGTCATCCCCAAGTAAGAGAACCATCCAAAAAAAAACAATTTACTTATCCAAACCATTAATTAACTACCTAGGACACTTATGACATATCATATAAAGGTGAGAGAACAAATAAACAACAAAATGGGACAATTATAAGGAATTTAAATCAAACATAATCTTACCTCCAATAGATTATCATGAAACCACCCATTTTTATAGTATATGAACAAGTTTTTTATAAAGGGATAACAATTTCAGACATCCCACAATGGTTTAGAGGATATTAAGGTATATCAATCAGTAATAATCTCAACTAAGGGCCTCACAATTGTTTTTAAAAATAAACCACTTCCTTAAAGGTCCAAACTAGGATTTCTAAAGGTTGGACAAGATTCTAATCCATTTAATACCATTTAAAATATTATCCAAAACATCTATAAAAAGATTATTTTCCAACTCACACTTAGTAATTCGTTTGGAAACCAAACTATTTTCGACATATCCCCTATTAAATAATTATTAAACACAAATTCCACAAAAAATATAAATAAATTAAATTGAGGGCCAACACACTCGTTTTTAAAAATAAATTCATAAAACACAAAAAAAACATAAAAATAAAATCGGTGTCAAAACCCTATACAATCATTACAACTCCTTTAAGAGATCCACTGAGGTATTTTTTATAACACTTGACATGTTTCAAGTCCATTATAAGTATTGAAATTTTTTGGAAACCACTTCAAAACCTTCAGGGAAAATTTTATATGTATAATTAGAGTGAGTGAGGGAGAGATAATTTAAATTAATTGAACTATTTTATGAAATGAATTATAATGGATATTTATATAGACATTTACCAAATCATAAAATAAATTCATTGCAATAACTCAACTTTAATAGATAATTCCCAAAAAAGGAACGAAACAATATCTATATCCCCTATATAATCAAGACCAAAACAATTAAAATAATCTTAAACCCTAATCCCATCCCAAATAATGGTTATAGATCCATAGAGAAGGAAAATTGAGGTGAGAATGAAAGGGGAGAAACTAGGGAGAAGATTAAGGAAGAAGTAAGAGATTAACTTTTAAAAACCACTTGACAACGAGGGAGGGGATGGTTAAAATAAAAGGATAGAGGAGGGATGGAGCTCACCCCAACATGAACAAGGATCACTAATCGAGTGAAAAAAGGTGGGTCTTAGTCCATTTAATTTGGGTTGGAATAATTAGAATTTCATAATTTTTAGAAATCAAACAATTCACATGGGTTGGTCATATAGTTTTTTAAACCGTGTTCCATCAGTGTAACCTACATTGTACAGTAATTTAAAACTCTCATGGTTTGGACACATGGTTAGAGAAATAATGTGCTAATTGTAAATAATTACATTTTCAAATTATAGACCCACTTTCCATGCTTGTAACATAGATTTCTTAATAGTGTTCAATCCATATTCCAGATGAATAATAGAGAAAGGTAAACCACAAATTTTCAACTAGGACTCATATAGAGTGGAGAATAAAATATTCACATTCAAAATGAACTGTAAAAGAATCTATGTAAGAGGTAAAATTATAGAATATTAAACCTTAAAACCAAACCTCTGAAAAACATAAATTATCCCAGTGTAAAATAAAAAATTTGAAAATATTGATCAGTAATGATATGTGAGTGTCATGTATACATCATCCATAAGTTTAAAATATCCAAATTAGCTACATAACCAGAGTGGCTAACCATTTATACTAATTTTTAATGGATGACATGATTTAGAAATTTATTACAACATTTCACACCATGTAAAATCCTATATAAAATTGATATTAATACACTACACATTAATGGTGAAATTCCATCAAATCACAATTTAAATTTTATATACATATTACTCTATATTATACATTACAATTTTAAGATATTATATGGTATGAAATACATTATTCAATGTCATATCATATTCATTGGTTTATATATCATAAATCACTACCTGAGGTATATCGTATAATATTATATGGTGATATTATATCATTTCAACTAGTTACTTTAACTATAACATAATATATGGAATAAACATATCTCAAGTGTTATGATATGTGAATGTACTAGCACAAAATAAGAATTCACTAGGGGGGGGGGGTGAATCCCTAAATAAGATAACTTTTTGAATTTCATGTTTGAATATCCTTTGAATCCTATTAAACTAATTCTCAAGATTACTATATAATATCCACAATAACAACAATGAACAAAAATATTAGGCACATTTAATTTTTCAAGGTTCACCACAAAAAATGAATGGCTACATCCTTGGAATTATATAAAGAAACCTCTGATCACACGTTCCACTAGTTTCAACATGGTGTATATAATGAGAAGAGTTTATCCTTTAACTCATGCAACAAAATATATCTTCCATAATGTTTTTACTATGATTATTTTTCTTCCTCATATTCTTATCCATCTTACCGTACTCTTTATCCTTTATATATAACATCAACATAAACTCTATCTTCCACCACATTCTTTACAATATCCAACTTTCCATTTATTTATTCAAATTTGAATTTTGATTTCAAATTAAAATACTAATCTTTAAATTAAACATCACCAACTTTAATTCAAGATCATGTATCAAGAAACACCTTATTGTAACCATTTTCATGTTTTAATAACTTTAACGATCGAGTTAGAGAAGACCATAAATCACACAATGTGCCACATCAGAAGTATATATGGAATATGGAAATTAGATTCAAAAATAGTGTAAATATCATCATTGTAGTGTGTTCATGACATATATAGAACAATATGGAATCCTCAAATATGATATAACATTTAACCATTCAACCAAATCACAACATTCAAGATATATATATATCGTGACCGTGAATCTAATGCCATGGACACTAAAACACTAAATTTTTGAAGAATAAATAAATTATCATTGCCTCAAAATTACAATATGTTTCAATAGAATCATGATACAAAAAAATTCTTCATGTATAAACCATTAATTTCCTATTTTAAATTATTTTCTTTATCTATCTGACTTAGAACATAACTGAATTATTCACGAAACAACCACATCTTCCCTAAAGAACTGTGTGAACATGAAAAACCAAAGCGTGAGTATTTTGGTCTGATCTCCATGTCATGAAGAATAATATCAACAGCATAATCATATTTAAAACTAAATTACTTATTGTAACCATTACGGAATGACTTATTTTTATTTAATATAATTAAATCTTTATGAAGTGTCATATAGAATGGCCAACAATCATTATAATGTGATTTAATCTAAAGCTCCAAAACATATTTAAGAATGAGTGACCCTTATTTTAATCACATTACATGATCTTGAAATTTGAAAAAAAAACCACCTCAACTAAAATAACATCAATCAATTGAGATTGAATAATAATCATATTAAAAAAATATATTTTTGGGATACAAAATCTGACACTAATGTAATGTCCCATCCCAGACCACTCTATAGTGACCAGATCAAAGTGTCACTCATCTTTAGGCATGCCTCCTCATATGATAAAGGTATACAACTAGTAATAAGGTTTTAATGATTGATAGTTAGGATATTATACCATTTAAAGATAAATGATATCAATTACACAAACAAACACTAAATAAAATGAAATAGCTCATCAGAGAAAATATATTTTAGGTTAGGAAAAATCTATAATATCATGTAAATCATACAAAAAATAAAATTGATCACCCATAGGTTGATCAAATATATACATGAAAAAAATACCCAAAATAAATAGCCATTTTTTCACCAAGGAACTACTAGGACCGTCTATCAAGACAAAAAATTCCATCCTATGTACAAAATTTACTTCCATAACCATTATATTATTAACTAAAACCCTTTACCCATACCTTTAATACGGACCATAAAGTATACACGTACAACATAGGGATCATGTAGGGTGTGAGTATGAACTTAGTAGTCCACCAATAATGGTGTCCCTAGATAATTTATATACATATAAAAGTTCATGAAAATTAAAAAAATAGACCCCAAATAACACCACTTAATAGAATCCAATCATGATCGACCAATCAAGAGCGAGCCTTAGTTAATTTGGCTAGTTATAAAGTGGGTTGATGCATCCATATTAAGTCATATCAAAAGTTACCTCAGCCTTCCAATAAATGTAATTTCACACTATATCAAATTCCAACCCATAACTAAATAACCATCTTGATTTAACCACTAAAGCTAAAAATTTTATCCACAAACCATATCATAAGTCACATATTCATATAAACCCTTTAAAAAATGTTGGACTGACATAACCATGAAACCCAAGGAACGATGTCACCCATCCTTTACAAATATTATCCCATCATCCCTAACACATCCCAAAGATACAATTAGTGTCCTTCTCCCAACCGATGAACCCAATCAACCCCAAAATCTATAATTAATATATGGTTTATGTAACGACAAGAACATTTGAATAATAGTTTTCTCATGATTTTTTGTATTATTTTATTTTTTACTAACTTCTTTATCCTTTTATTAATGAAGTTAGGATATTTAAAATGATATCATTGGGTCTCAACTATTATATGACCGTTAGTCAATATGAATGTTGGAAACTATACTCCTAACATTATGATTATTGTTTATAAAAACAATTGATCATTATTAATTAATATAGAAAGAAGTTTCAATGTCCTCATCCAGTAGATGTGGGCCATACTAATCCCATATATCAGAGCTTGGGAAGAAGGTAATATCCCTGGGATTTGCTCTGGACCAAGCCCAAGCTGATATTCAACATATTATGCTTGAACGTAATCACCGTCCGGAGAAGTTAAAGCTAATAGAAATCACCATTTAGACAATGTTGTCCGAGCCACCCCAAGATTCAATCGCAATTGAACACTTCACTCTTAGGTCATATACAGGTCTTACAAGGGGTTATGTAATGCGACCTTAGTTACATTGTGTAATCCTTTTTGTATAAATAAAATTTTTTATTTATTATTTTGGTAATGTTTTGAAATTAAAATATAATGATAAATATATGATTAATTTATGGAAGATCAATTTTATTGATAAATATTATGAAAAGTTATTTTATTTTTTTATATTCTTTAAATAATTAATAATGTGAAATGATTTAAAAAAAAATGGTCTTCTACAGTTGTGATCAGTAAAAAATTTCAATTCTAATAAGATCAACATAATTTTTGGTGAATTGTAAATTATGAATAATTATATTACCTTTACGAATAACAATGTGACCAATGGGATATTAACCTCACTTAATTAAGTATAAATATAATTTAGGCATCTTATCTGGTAATGTGATATAATAACATAAATAAATAATTGTTTCAGAAATTATTAGTTAGGTATACCTCGTTATCATCGTGGATCATGGGTTGTTTTTAGAAAAATACTATTTTCACAATATTCTCATGTTTTCAAGAGAGGTAAATATTATCAAGGTATTTTCAAATATTTTACCTTATCACAAGAATTTGAAGCATATTATGATTTTCAAAATGTTGCTGAGGAAGGAGACCCTTGCGCAACCTATTTATATTTTCTTTTAAAATATAGTCTCACATCTCATACTTATGGTATTTTAAAAGGACCAATGATAGAAAGTTTCAACTCAATTTCGGTCCGACTATTTTTTAGAAATCATGTTTTATCAGATGTTTTGGAATTATATGTCCTACATGATTATTTTCCAAAACTGTTTTTCTGCGAACACCCATATGACCCATGTTGTGCGAGGTGTATTTGGATGGAGGAAGCAAATGATTTTGAAGTATCTCTAAATCATTGTTGTAATGCATGGGACTTCTACCTACGTGAACAAGATGACGATGAAACCGAGTGGACGCCATGATCAAGGTATGCTATTATGAGTTTGTGTAAGAAACCTAGAAAGAGTTGAAAGTCAACATGACAAGTATGTTTCCTTAAGATCAAAAACTAAATTCTTAAATGAAAAGTAACTTAAAAGAAAAATGTTGTCTATTAACTTTTAATACTAGGGAATCAAATACTATTTAACCCATCACAAGTTTGTGATTCTCTCATGGTTAACTTTCTCCTAAACATGTTTTCTATCACTCTCCATCAGAACATGACCCTATGTTTTCTCCTCCTTGTCCATGTTTTCATACTTGGAATCCTAGTATGGGTTAACTTGGGTGACCTTTGTACTTATCTTTCTTTATTTTAAAGTGATTGTTTTACCGATCCTTGTTCCGATGTGGGACTTTCAAGGATGTTACCAAGCCCAATTTTAAAATTGCGAGGACGCAATTCCCAAAAGGGGGGAAGGATGTAACACCCCAGGTAAATGAAGAATAGACATTTTCATATTTATCCATATTTGTGAATAAAGTATTAATATTACTTTAAAGGGTTGCTATGTTCGATAGCGTACCCGATACACAACAAAGAGTTTCATTGAATTCTTACGTTGCACTCTAATAATAAAATAATATTATTTTAAATGTTAGTTAACAAGTAGCCGTTGTACTGGAGGGAATGGATAGAAATAACTAAAATATTATTAGATATGTTTTTAAATGTTTATACATTTACCCAATAAAAGATAAAGGCTTAAAATACGGAAAGAGTTCAATTTTAGGGCATATATACTCTAATTTTCACTAAAGGTTCACTTATCACCTTTTAATGGTGAACCGTCATTAAATATAGTTTTGATCACTCTTATAAATTATTTTGGACCAAATATAACTCTTATTTAGAATCGGGACATCAAAATTTACTTTGTGTAAATTTTTGGTACCTTTCTGATAAAGTTCATTTTTTTTATGAATAGTGTAAAATGTTGTATTTTAATTCAAAACCTCTTTTTAATATAAATTATTTATATGATTAGATTATTATTTTAATTGGTTTTAAAGTGAAATTAGAAAATATTTTTACCAGTTAATCCAATGGTGGTCATTGGAATCAATTTCACTTTGAAATTGGACTTAAACTGGTGTCAATCTTTTGATACTTATTGTTTCACAAAAACACGCTATTTGTCATGACAGCGGGAATTAAATATTAAATTAATTAATTTGACTTATATGTTTTGAATTTTGTAAAATGGACTTCATTTTTGAATTCGGAATATCAAATATAGCTTAGGGTGAATTTTTTGTAATATTCTGAAAAACTTCAATTTTTGATGAATAGTGAAACCACTAAGTGGTAATCAAGCAAACTGATTTTTCAGTTAAATGAATGTTTACCACTAATGTGTATTGAATTTTGAAAATCCGACATACATGGTTGTCATTAAGAAGTAAAATGTGGTTCAGTGAGATTAAAATAATTTTTTTGGTGAATAGTAACTTATTTAGTTCTTAATCGCGATTAGTGGTAATTAGTGTAGTTTAAGGTATAAATAATGCTTTAATAATATGAAATGACCTAGAAACATGTCCCAACCTTATTGGTTGTGTCATGGCCGACCAATACAAGCCATGGTCCAACTTGGGGACCCCATGGAGCCACTTTATTTGGAAAATGACATTAATATATTTTTATTTAATGTTAAAGTGAAAATGACACTAACATAAATTGTTTTACTAAAATAATTTTTTAGTGGGGTTATACAAGTCCAAATTTTTATTATAAATAGTCATTGGAAAGATAAAACGATTTACTACATCATAGTATTTTTTTTATAATTTTTAGACATTAAATAAATTAAATTATATATGACATAATAATGATGCAGCGATGACATCATTATTTGACGATTTAAATAAAATGGAAAGATAATGAAAAATATAAAACCTACACATGTCCAAAACCAATTGGATGGGTGGATTTAGAACCCTTATCACCTTATCCACTAATTATATCAATGTGGGACCTTTTAAAACCGAAACACATTTTCAAATAAAGTAATATGTCTTTACTTTCCAAAAGTGCCCCTCCTCTCCTCTTATAAAAGGCCCCCACCTCTACCTCATTTCACACACTACTAAAGCCTTTGTCTCGTCCAACCCCTGCCCAATTACTCTCTCCACATACCTATCCTCATCCTAGAGGATTTAATTTGGGCAGAATCCTTTCAAAGGAAGCCTTTAGGCTCAAATCAAAAGAGAGTTACACTTTTAAAGGTAATTCATTCTCTCTTGTTCATTTGTTTTATTTTGCTTATCCAACCCTCTAAACTCTTTTTATTTACTTCTTTTGTAACAACACCAGTATCTTCAATATACTAAGATGTTTTTATAATATTTATTTGAGCTACACTCTCACACAACTACATCAAATGGTTAAAGAACATGCGGTTTCCGTGGATGGCGAAATTCTGCCTCCCGAAACGATGATTGTTCAATACTCATTTAACACCTTCAAGGGTGGCCATTATGATGTCACTATTTTTATATATGATATATAATATGTTTATGTTTTCTTTAAGATTCTGTATTTTTCATTTTTGGCATACCTTTATGGTTTCCATTATGGGTAAACACGATATCTTCATTTAAGGAAGTGCGAACTATCGCCCCCTAAAAGTGATGTGATTCGTTAATGCCATATGTGGGACATGTAAAGGATGGATTTAAAGTTATTATATATGATGTTATAATGGAATTATAATATACCTCTATATCATTATTATTTCTTTCCATTAAAGTATGAGATAGAAATGAAAGTAGTGTTCATGCGTACGTACGACTTACCGTCTCCATGAACGGTGCATTTCATTTCTTATCCCCAAATGTAATGTACTATTAAAATTACATGTATATAATGTATATATATAATTAATGATATATCTAAATGATGAATATAATTCTGGAATTAAAATATAAATACCTCTCATTTAGTTTTAATTCCACTAATATGACAATGAAATGAATGTAGCGTTCATGCGTACGTACGGCTTACCGTCTCCATGAACGGTGCATTTCATTTCTTACCTCTAAATGATTATGTAATATTATAAATACATGTATATGCTGGATATATATGATACATATTATATTTATATCGGTAATTTCATTCTAGATATAAAGAACTTTTGACCACATGAACAACATGTAATTGTAAGAAGTCAACTTTCGACTTAAGAACCAAATATTGACAAAACAAACATTATTAACTTAAATGGTAACATAATGTTTATAACATGGAAATAAGTGATATAAAAATAATAATGAACTTTAAAAAGGTTCTTAATCAAGTATAAATTAACTCAAGTTTATTATTCAGGACGTTAAAGAACGATCGAGTCAAGTCGGACCCAAGGTAAGGGACTTCGTCTCAATCTCCTTTCATTGAGGCATATTTTGTTTTATACACAACTTTCTTTTATACGGTGTATAAACTCTTTTGACTTTTACTTTTATACAAAAGGAATATTTTTCTATGAAGTGTTTTACTAAACAACAAAAGGAATGTTTTTTTAACGTACGCGGTGACAACGACCTTTTCCGCCGCCGCGAGTATTATTTTGGTCTTTGGCTTTCTCAACACGCCGTAATGTTTTTAGAATAAAATAAATACAGTATACTCTTTTATTTATTTTGGTATTGACAATGGTTTTGAAAAAGGATTCTATTATGTCAATATATTTATGATATATTGTGATTGAAATGTGGAAATTTTATCATTCCTTTATATTGGTTTTATGTTTTATGATTTTATACTGGTACTTGGACATTTTAACGGGTGGTTACATTATAAACCATATGACGAGTGGTTCCGTGAATACTAGGACGGGTGGTTACGTTATAACCTCCAATTCATTGGGTATGGAAGTCGGCCGTATGGCTATTCCATTAAGTATGTATGGAAATTGGCCGTATGGCTATTCCATTAAGTGATATGTGTGGAAGTCGACCGTATGGTTATTCCACTTAAGTATGTTTATGTCCCAAGTTACCTTTATATATTCTATGTGTTTTTTATATGGGTTTTATGGTAATCCTTTGGTTACAAAAAGGTAAGTAATGATACTTTATTCAGGGAAGATTTTTTTTACTACTTCATGTAGGTGAAGGTATTACTTTGATATAGTATACATGGTTTACTTGATGTTTGAAAAACTAACAGTTTTCATTCTTTTTGTATCCCTTACTGAGCTTTTTATGCTCACCCCAAGTTTTTCGAAATGTTTTTCACAGGACTTAAAGTGGAATAAGGTCAAGGATGGGATCAAGGGAATTTCATGCTATCTAAAACATGGAATCTAGACATCTTTCTTTTTAAGAGTTTTTATTTTATGGAGACTTAGTAGAAGTGTCTACTTTGTAATCTTTTAAGATGTAATAGTTATGTTCTAATTCTCTAAAACTCTAAACCTGAAAAGATCCTCAATGTGAATTATTCATTTAATTCAATATTAAGTAAGGTTTAAGGCTGGGGCCTTATAGAATTAATGAGATTTTTATAAAATATTTTTTTTGGTGAATAGTAAAAATACAGTGTTGAGTTTCGATGTGTTTAATGAAATCATTAAAGATGTAATAATGATGTAATAATTCTGCTCAACTTTTGTACAGTAAAATATGTCATTAGGTGACCCAAGTGACGAATACCATGGGAAAGCCCATGGCTTTTCAAATACCACTAATGAGGTGTCCCTTGAAAATTAATAAAATATTACCCCACTTTATCTATAAATACCAACTCATTCTTTCATTCATTTCATTGAAAATTCCACCTAAATGAAGATCTGTTATTTTCACTAGACAAGTTTTCCTGAAGCCCCCCAAGGTCCCAAACTTTGAGTTTTTGAAGTTACTCTTCAAGGTAAGGGAACCTTCCACCCTCCTTTTCAGTCAACACTTATTTTACGTTATGTATTTGAATTTTAATTTTCATATGTTGGGGTATGATATTATATATCCCTATTAATATCCTTTTTATTTTCAAATTATGGTATTACCTTTTTTCTCTCTCATCAATTCATTTTCTGAATTTTTATTTGACACCGTTAGACTGCTGAATTTTCGTAAAAGAAATCGCATATTTTGTTTTCTTTCATGTTTTTTTTCATGTGTTATGTAATTAAAATATCTATACCATGATATTATTTATTTTTATTATATCCCTATACTTTATTATGAGGTATTTATGAGTGTTTTACCCCTGTACTATCTATTTTAATTGTTTTATAAAACTATGTTATATAGGCAATATGCTGCAAAATTTTCATCTCAAAATCACTCGATTTTTCTCAAGAAATTATCTTTTTTTATTTATGTGAATACCAAAACTATTTCATTTATAGGGTTATTCATAAAGGTAAAAAAATGATATACTTTCTTCTTTAATTGACATACATAAAACTCTCATTCCCTTTCCATGGGTTATAAATGGAATAATGATCTTGTTTTTAAAGCACTTTTTAAAACGTCACAATTTTGATATGAAACCCATTGTATTTTATTCTTCTTGGTTTATTTATGAAATGATTGATTATTATAAATTTGAATCACATGAATTTAAATATATTTTAATTTTTCACCCTGATAGCGCTCCAATGCACTGAGTAAAGAATTAATCCCTAGAGATGACAAGTTTTACAATACGTTGGTGAATATCCTTTGTAATTTTCATGACACCCTAGGGATGGAGCTTAGTGATATGATTATGAATGACTAAATTAAATTTTGTAGCCAAATTTTCAAGTTATTTTTGAGTTATTATTATGATATGCCTCTTTATCCCCATGTTCTTACTGTTATCGCTCAAGTTAATATGTAAACTATTTCACTTGTTTTCCTTACATGGAATTATGATCACCCTTTCATTTGATATATGTCTCTAGGTTATGGGATTCCATAATTTTAAATAGGATGAACATTTCAAGAATATTTTAAATGGGATTAAAATAATTTTTTATGTACCTTTTTCCAAGACACTAGACTTTAAAGATCCTCGGTTTGTAAAATGAAATGAAATGTTATGTAATAAAAAGGTGGGATACCATAGTGTATCCCTTATCCATAATGGGTTTCCACACATAAAATCATAATTTGGTTCATATCTGGACAATACCATAAAAAAACAAATAGTCATAACCACCTCATGGGACCTATCCTATGTACATATGACTCTAACAGACTCAACCCCATTGTGAGTGGAAATCACCAACAACCTTTGTCCATAACTTGGCGAACAAATTTCACCACATGTAAAAATGTTCAATACCATCCACATCCCACTAATGGACTAAATTTACACTAACATCAATGGTTAAAACCAACCATATCACATTATAAAACTACAAGACACCATTCCCATTGATTAATATCATCCACATTCATAGGGGTCACACCGATCACTTTAATAAAGAACCACATTAATAACTATATCCAATGATTATTCACCATCAAACATGGAATTATTTCCATCGAGCCCTCAAAATGCACAATATTGAAAATAAAGATATACCAGGAAAACCCCATCATATTACATATGAGGATACCACTAGGTAGCTCTTATAAAAAAACCATATGTGGTTTCATTTCAGGCCCCTCACACAAATCTACCCTCATTTGGTTACTACACAATGCATAACTAATCATATAACATAGGAAGAATCTTCTAACCACTAACTTGGAGTTAGCATGACTCAAATCACCATGAAAATATGGCTGATCCGACTCATTTTTTGAAGAAATCGAGTAGTATAGATTTTTTTTTGATTTAGTGTCTAATAAAAAAATAATGAAAATAATAGAGAAACTAAAAATAGACACCCATGCTCAACTATCCTTACCAATGGATACTCCGTACAAAAAATTGTGTAAAAATAGATAATAATCGATGAGGATATCTCTAAGGGTATTAGAAGAGGATGTGGCAAAGATAAGAGTTAGGGTGTACCAACTAGATTACTAGACAAAAATGAAAACTGTATTTTATATTTATTTTAATTAAATAATTAAATATTTTATAAAATAGAAATAAGGAATGTTATAGTGTGACCCCCGAGATTATGGAATGATCTCCCATCTAGATTAGCTCACTCAATATTTGGTGATTTCTAGAATCCTTACATATCATCCAATTCTTATGTATCATCCATAATAACCTGTAAGCATCATTCAACACACTTCAAATTTTTCATAGTCTATATAAACTCTTATGTATATCCTAGAGAGAACTCTTTAGAAGCATCTAAACACAACCTTTACGAATCATTTAGAGATAACTATTATGTATCACCCATAGAAAATACATACTTATCTTTCTAATATAACCTTTATTTATCATGTATATATAAACTTTATATATCATCCAATCAACCATTACATATTTAGAAGTTTACCATTTTATGACTCAACTATGGTGTCCCTTATATATCATCTTAACTACCTTAACATATTATATGGATAATGAGATCAAACTCTACGTACTGGGTGTTAACCCTTATGTGTCATCGGGTAATATTTTTTCATTAGAAATTAACTACATTTCAAATGATTTATACACCCTTACACATAATTACCTTTATACACAATGCTGTAAAAATTTATTCTTACCTAATATATATATATATATATATATATATATATATATATATATAACTAAACAATTTCATGATTTTATCTCAGCCTTGTTAAATACGTCCAGACTTCCAGATAACTACAAACCCAGGCCAATAAATCACCCTCAACCTTCACAATGTAGTTTTTTGACTGAGGTTGAATTCTATCTTTGTCCCAAGGCCAACACCCGAGACTCGATTTCTAGATTTTAGTAACATCCACTACTCGAAAAACCACCAATATCTATGATCAATCTTGTTCAGGGTTATAGGATACCTATAATAATGGTAATGAAATGGCCATGCCTATAGACCACCTATACAACATGCATGATAAACTATAGCCACAACCAATGTCCATGTTATAAACCAAATATATCAATTTATAAGATTGGATATTTCCATAGGAAATGCTTATGGTTGTATCCTACCTATAGCTAGGGGAAGGATAGGTTATAACCATAGGCATGGAGGGATACCATCATAGGCATTTATTACAGATACAACCTATCTGTGAAGGTAATTTTTTTTACCTATAAAGAGTGTGGAAATTTATTTTACGAAATAAAATTACATTTGAAAACACCTATAACCACATGCATAGTGAGTCCATGAGTATAGTCTACTATGATAGTTTCTGTATCCATGAGCATTTTTTCTTTTGGATATAATTCTTCCATGTCAACACAAGTGGCCATAGGTATTAGTTCTATGGTTAGAGGTATATCCATGTGTACTATAAAAATAGTATATATATTCTTAAGACTATGAACATTGTTGTAGGGTAATTATTCTGTATATAGAAAATGTAGGGTTAAAACACAATCTATTCAATTTTTTTACCACTATATTTATGAGAATTATACATATGAATATAGGTTGATCCACATAGACCACATATTACACAAGCACCATTAGATATATCCATGGTTAGTTCCCATGGATATATCCAATGCATATAGAGTAAGCTAATTTCATGGAATGGGTTCTATGTGGAAATGACTTATAGCCACAACCAATTCCCGTGGCTACATCTAAGGATACCCATGTCTATAGCTTCCAAGATATAGCCACAAAAATATGAGCCATGGGTTCCATTCTCATGGATATAGCCCCATTTTCCACTTTTGACACATGATATATTGATAGGGTCTACATATATATGGTTGATATGATATTTCACAAGAAATATCAATCCAGAATATCTGATCCATTAAAACCTCCCCAATATACGATATCCCATCATGGAGATATCTCAAGAGACACACTGGAAATTAATTTTCAAAAATAGTGAGTATATCTATTAATAATCTTATGAAATGGAGATGATGATAAAAATTCCCGTCCAATCCCAACTATATTGGCTAACCAAATCAAACATGTTGAGTCAATTTGTGGGAACTCCCCACCATAGGAATCACCTACAAAGTCACATCACAACCCAACTACCCAATACGATAACACCATAATAACCACCCATTATCCTATAACACTCATTTTTTAACCATTATATGTAGTCTTTATTTATCATACAAGATACCACTATCATTCTAAACTATACTATATTCCCAGGAAATCCACACATAATAACGATTCCCACTATCTTCCCCCATAATATATGACTCCCACAACATCCTTTATCATACATGATTCACACATCTCAACCAATATCTTGTAGATCAATTTATCACACAAGATCATCATGCACCAGTACTTAGGATGTAAAACTGTAATACCCCAATATTTTTAAAATAATACTATGTTCAATAACATATACAATACACAACACCGATCTTAAATAAACAATGAAATATTATTATTTAAATAATATTTTTATAATCTAGTTGTTGAATTGGTGGGTATGAACATTATTATCCATTTTATGAACTAAATATTATGGTACTATTTAACATAAATTTATTTATTAATGATTATGAAATAAGAACTCAATATTTTTCAACCATTTTATTTTTGGAAAATAGGTTTTCTTAAAAATGTTTTTATTAAATTTTTATGAGAAAATATTATAACTAATTTATGTAAATTTTAGAAATTTTATTTGAAAAAAATTATATCATTTTTGAAATCATCATGTTAAAATTATCTTAAAGTGATATTTTTGGAATTTTCTAAAAGGACTGATTTTTTAGTGAATAGAGAAAAATGCCGATTTTTTGTTGTAAAACTATCATTTATTTCTATTTAAGAAGCCCCATAATATTTTGAATTTGAACCTAATTTAATATCAGTATAATTTTGTTATAAATAACCTAATTAAATATATTTGAATATACATTATACTATTACTTTCAATAAAAATACATTTATACTTAGAAAGGTATTTCTTTCTTCTAAAAAACAATTTCTTATCATGCTTTGTGGGATTTTTATAAAATAAATATCTCCAACTCTCTTGCTTTTAAATATATATTATGTGTTTAAATTGGAATAAAATAAAGTCTTGAATGTATATTAATGATTATTTTGAGAATAATGAAATTATTTTCATGATTAAAATTTATTTAAAATTTTTACAAATTATTTATTTACATTAGATGCTTTCACATCATTGATACAATATTTGTTCAATTTATTGAAAAATAAAATTAATGATATAAAAAATACAAAAAGTAATATAATTTGAGTTATTTATAATGTTACATGTATTTAATTTATGGATATTAAATATTACTTATGTTTTAATGGATTATAATCCAATCCTAATTTAGATTGATATTTTCAGATTCAAATTAAAATGAATAGTTCCAAAAATGACATTAATAACATTTAATAATAAATGGTATTTTATTAATTTATCTAAAATTCCTAAAAATAATAAATATAGTCATGTTTTTGGGATATAGTTTAAAATATCCACAATAATCAATTTATGGTACTATTAATCTTTTATTGTAACTATTTGGACCCATAAAGAGTAAAAAATGTTGATATCACTATAATTGTCAAAAGGGTCAATGGGAGGTCAAAACATAAAGATTGGGTGGAAAATAAAATAAACTTGTAAAAATACTATTGAATGAGAGGATTTGGACTTATCAATATATTTTATTATGATATTATCACTTTCAAGTCATTTTAATATGAAAATTAATTTATATTAATTTATTATTTCAATAAATTCCAAAAGTCCCCTCCCCCAATTAATAAAAGGAACCTCCTACCCTCACATATTAACACATATTAATCCATTTATCTTGACCAAAATCTAAAAAAATATCCCCATAACATCCTTATACATGTTATAAAATATTTTTATTCACAAAATTCCAAACCTATGTTCCTTAATTTGAGATCCAAAGGTGGGATTTCTAAGAAAAGGTAATCATCTTCACCAAGATCTTTCTTTTTTACAAGTTCTTTACCACATTCAGTAATAGTTTAAAAAAATATAATTAAATTTTTTTTAACATATATTGAAATTTTATTATGTTGTTGTAATAATACATAACCATCATCATCTCCATAAAATTGGAAATAAAACCATCACTCACGTGTACGATGATCTACTACCTCATGAAATAATGTAATTTGTTTTCAATCACTGAATCACATAGATAGTCATAATAATAGAAATACTAAATATATGTGATACTTATGAAATAATATTGACTTTGGATTAATATATCAACAAATTCTTTACCCTTTCACCCATTAATGAAATGATAAGTTTTCATGTGTGTTCATACAACCTACCACCTCCACATAGTGACGTGATTCATTTTCAATGTAAAAACATCAAAAATTAATTCTAAAAATGTATCTATTGAATAAATTTAATATTTATTACATTAATATTATTATTTATATGATTTAGCTATATCATATGCACAAAAATGGGAACTTCAATAAAAAAATGTGTAGAAATAAAATGAATAAATTAACACATAAAACAATGGTAATAATGAAATATTAATAGAAAAAGGGTGATAAAATGTTATAAGAGGATAATATATGATATTATAAAAATTAAATTTATTATATAATAAATTAATAACTTGTTCAAGACTATTATATAGGAGGTTAAATTACATTCATATATAGAGAAGTGCAAGGGAAGGGATTTCATCTCGGTTTTCATTCTATTGAGACATATTTGATATTATGATCCTATTTAATTTTATGTGATGGATATAACACACATTTGATATAATTTAAATGAAGATATATTTACTCATTATTATTAATGTTTCAATTCCTGTTTACTCTTTTAAGGGTTTATAATTTAATGGTTACCAAATAGGTAAGACTTTATTTTACAATTTCATTTTTTGAGATTACCTCAATTGTTTTGAAGGAATATTATAATCCATACTGCATAAAAGATTTCTATTTTATTATCAACATGATATTTAAATTTTTTTAATATTTTATTCGATACATTATACTATTTTTAACTGAAAAAATGACAATAATTTTTTAATATAAAAACCAATTTTATTTATCTTTTAATCTGATATATTTTTCTTCCATGTCCATATTTAATAATTTTTTTACCTAAGTGATTTTATTAATCAAATGGTTAATTAAGGATATTTTAATTAATAAATGATTTTTCAAAATGTTTTAAAAGAATCAGTCTATTTTTTTTCTAAAAGGTTTATTTTAGAAATTCTATAACAAAATTAAAAATGATTTTTTAACATATATGAAATTAAGAGACTTCACTACCACTATAGCCATATTATAATTTTTAGATTATTCTATATGATATATATTGTTTTATAGAGGAAACTATTTAAATAAAGTTAATTTTAATATTTAAATTCCATTTTATTTATTTCCAAAAAGGACTTGATTTTATTAAAAAACTAATATTTCAGATGAAATGATTGTTTTCACTTATATTTTATTCATTTTATTGTCATTAACTTTATTTTGAAAAATTCATTTTATTTTGATCCTTTGGAATTAAATTTATCTAAAATATCTATATTATTTTTATGATGGATAAAATTATTTTCTAAACCATATACCATTATTATATATGGTATTCTACTATGAATTTTATTTGATTGGCTGTAGAAAATCCCGCTAAAACCATATTTCTTAATCAATAGAGATATTTATTAATAAGAAATATTGTTTATAAATTTAATTGATCATTAAATATATGAGTAAATCATTAGAAATTCATTAAGTGGTGGGTTCTAATTATTGATAGCTCCTTGATGCATCAATAAGTCTCATGAGATGAATCATTTGGCCAATATTAAATGGGGGGGGGGGTTGGTGTATATATACCCATCAATTAAACTATATTGGAATAATGTTTTGATGGTATATGTATCATGATTTCTAAGGTCATGAAATCCAATAATATGAATTTCCTTCATTTATATTTTGGTTTTTATTATCAAGGATATTATTGCATTGATATTATACATGGATACTTTTTACGATCAAGTCATTGATTAAATGGAAATTTTTTTCAGTTATTTTCCTTTCCATATTTATTACACCTTATTTAATCATGATATATTCCACTATATATAACAATCACTAGATATTTTTTCACATTTCTATTTTGTTTCCTTTCTCTAGGTAATGAAGATGAAATCATTGAATGAGTTTTAATGATATAGTATGTTTAATTTTGTTATGTTTTACATTTTATTCCCATTGTAAAATTTGTATAATGTATGTATCTATTTATTTAAGAAATAATAACTAATAAATACATGGTGATGTGATACCTTGTATATTATTCCAATTTAACAAAGTAACTAACTACTTTGGGTTACTTAAGTCATGGTTGTTATAGTTGGTATCAGAGCATGTTTAGTATAAACATTAGTAACTAGATTTAGGAAATCATGGATTAAGGAACATAACCCTATGATTCAATTTGAGTATAGGTATCATTAGAAGAACACATATTAATTTTTTCAAGTTATAGATTATGTTGTTTTACTAGAAATTGGTCACAATATGCATAATACAAGTGAATTTTGGGGTGAAATAGATTTATATAGGTTTAGTAACCATAAAAAGAGCTGGTCAAGTATATCTTGGCCATTATTCTGGTCCTCAGTGATCTCAAGCTTACTGTGCACCTATTTAAACAATCCCAAGGGATATTATTAGGTCAAATCACATTTTATATATGAAACAACATGAAGGATTTGAATATATGATGATCATGGATGGCCTAGTTTAAACATGAGTTATTGAATAGTGAAAAGAAGGTGTCCTAATATAGACACCCTATAAATTATTTGTCATTATTATGTGGTTTTACACTAAGATTATAGTTTTTTCACTAAATAAAAGTTAATTTCAGTACATTTTTATTTCCAAAAACAATTATGTTAATGATGAAAATGAAAAACAATGGAATTATTGTCCTTATGAACAACCAAATGAAATGAGATTTGGAAGGTGAAACCTTGTGATTATGACTAATATGATTTCTTGATATATGATTAACAATATAAAATTGGTTGAGTTTCATGACACACTGTATCAGAGAATGATTTGATGAGTCATAAGTTACCTTATGAATTTTCCATTCCTTTATGTTTTTTAAATCACAAACACATTTTATTAAGGAAAATGATATTTATCTAAGAAGTATTTTCTTAAGAAAAATTTTATTTCACTTAAAATGGTTTTGACCTTAAGTATGGTTTTCAATGCCTTATATAATTTTAACTCAAACCAAGTCTAACAAACTCTTATTAAGTAAAAATATAAGATCCTTATCTAACTCAGAAACTTACAGTTCCTTAGAATCTGATTTCTTCAAAATTGTTAATCTGATTTTTTTCTGAAATGAGACTCAGATTTCTTCTGAAATTAGACATTAATTTCTCTTGAAACTAGACACTGATTTATTCTGAAATCAGGCTCTGATCTCATCTAAAATTAGACTCTGATCTCTATTGAAATTAGACTCTCATTTATCCATAAATCAGACTCTAATTTATGATGAAATAATACTTTAATTTTATCTAAAATCAGACTTTCATTTCTTCTAAAATTAGACTCTAATTTCGCTTGAAATTAGACTCTGATTTCTTTACAAATCAAATTCCAAATTCATCAAAATTCAAAATCCAATTGTCAATATTTCTTTACATAGATTTTCAATATTTTATGAATCCTATTAAATTATTTTCTTATAGATACCAAATTTTCTTAAAGTAGTGTTTCATTTTATCGGATCCTAAAATCTGATAATGTATTTTAATCTTGTTAATTTTTCTCATAGTTATCTATATAAAAATATATTGTCCAATCCATTTTAACTTAATAGTTTCCTAAGTTCTACATATATAGGTCCATCCAAAATTTAAGGAAAAATATGAGCATTGGATGTGGAAGTCGATTATTGGAATCCAAGCATATAAATACCCTTCCATTTAAATGTTCTCAAAAACAACCCTAGAGCTATAGATCTCTAGAATGATGTGATAATATGTGATATATTTTCTAAAACTTGCTTTGGTCAAATGCTATGAACAAATTATTCAAGATTAGAATGGATTTTTCAGCCTGGATAGTGTGAATCTGATTGTTACTGTTATCAATCAAGGGCTTCCAGGGATAAGAAGATAGAGGTGTCTATCACCTTAGAGATTGATGGCTTGTGGGGATAGAAAGATAGATCCTAATATTTGTATTGATGGATTACCCTAGTTTGGGTAATAAAGTATTTCCTAAAAGTATAATTCAAGGGACCTTTATCCAAGGTTGTTGGATACCCTTCTCTCTGGGATAAAAGATTCCTTATTCTTGTCCTATTTTGTTTCAAGTATTAATTTCACTGCATTTTTTCAAATATAGGACATGAAACATTATTACACTTTCTTATACTTGTTTACTATGATATAAATAAATTCTATATGATTTAAGGTAGAATATTACCCTAAGTAAAATTTTCTTATTTATCATCATTTGATCCATATTGTTAGACCCTAAGAAGTTAGTTTCTTTATTAACAACTAATGTGGGTTTGTGAATCCATCTTGTTTAACTTTGTTAAAAATAAATTTTATTGAGGATAAAAATATTTTTTAAACCTATAATTAACCCCACTCTTTTAATTGTGCAATATATATATAGATTTAGATACAAAAATTGGTATGAATGGAAGTATCCAAAATTATTATACTTACATATAAGTTTTCTTACTTAACTTTTCGTACATATATTTATTTGTTCATGTTTTTCTTAAATATTTTATTTTTTTATAAACTTTTTCTTATAATCATTTTTTTGGAATATAATTTATTATAATAATGGTAGGAATGAACATTGGATCAATAGATAATCTAAATTCTACCATACACCCAATATTTGATGGAAATGATTATGAATACTAGAGAGATATTATGATATCTTTTATTATCAATACCAATGTAGATAACTTTATTATGTTAATTGGAAAATACTAAATTATAGACATAAGAATAAAAAAATTATCCAATCAAGAAAAACAAGAGTATTATCTTAACATTATGGTACACAATACTTTATTATGTTCTATGACCAGGAACATTTATAGCTAAATTCCGTCATGTGAAGCTGCTAATAACATCAAGAAGATATTAAAAGTTACACATTTTGGCACATCCAATGTTATTGAAACATGAAGTGCTATAATTAGAGATAAATACCATAGTTTTATGTTTCCTTATCGGAAACCTATATTAAATGTTCAAAAAGGGTTATGACTATCATTAATAACCTTCAGTTTATGGGTGAAAAAGGACTTGATGATGAGATTCTTGGGGATAAGATAATAGATATTAAGCCCAATGAGCGGGAATCCAGAAGAATAACTACTGAATAGAATATGAATGTTTTAAATATCACTCTATATGATTTTTAGAGACTCTTCTATAGCACAAAACAAAAATAAAGAGATATTCATAGATCCATAAGAAAAATAATAGTAGTGGAAGGGCTAATTTCACTACTACATAAAATCATATGAAATCCAGGAATCCTGAAAGAGTTACTAGATCAAAAGCTAAGAATGCTATAGTTATATTTGAATCATGTGAGAGTGATCATTCTGAGAATAATATTTCCAATAATGCTCAAAGAATGAGCAATTTTGTGGGAAATAAATATTTCGAATACAAATACAAGAAGAAAGACAAAAAGGATAAGAAAGATTTAGAAGTGACTTGTTATGAATTGAAAAGGGAGGTCATATCAGACCAGACTTTCCTATGATAAAAAGGAAATATAGAATGGATATGTATTCAGAAAGAAACAAGAATAAGTATTATAAGTCTAATTATAAGAAAGTATTAAAAGATAATGACACCTGGATTACTAGTGGTGGTGATTCCTTTGATGAATATTTAAATATTGAATCTTTGGGACATAAGAATATTGGTCTTATAGCTAGAATTCCTACAGAAATTAAGTGTCTCATGGATGAGGTAAATACTGCTGAATTATTAACCAGTGTTTATTTAAATTAAAAATTTCCTAATAAAGAATATTCAGAGTCTTCAGATGAAGAATATTCCTCATCTGTAGGTAATACTTTACCTTATTTTGAAGAAGTATCTTGGTTTTCCAAGTTAAATGAGATTGAAAATAGTAAGATCAATAAGAAACATAACATGGAAAATTCTAGAATATCTATTTTATGAAAATAAGTTTCAGATCTTTTAATAGATCTTGTTCAGAAAACACTTGATTTATAAAGTGTTTCCAAAAACATTAATGATGTTAATTATGAAAAGTATAAACTTTCTAAGGATCATGAAAAAGTAATTTGTAAGAAAAATGTTTTAATAACAAACTAAAATTCCACGACTAATGATGATGAGGACAAGAATTTAGTCATTAGACTAAAATCTGAAATATTTTCCTTAAAAAAACATTTTCAAACTTTACTAATGGTAAGGGAGGTTTTGAAAACATTTATTCAAAACTTCTTCCTCTAAGAAATAGTTATGGATTTTGTTACTCTCAATCAAAACCAGTTTTTAGTCATAACTATTTTGTTCCCCAAAGTTCTCCTTTTTTCTCTAAGAGTCAATGTGGTGGACATTGGAAGAAATTTTTTTCTTTGAATAAAAGCCAACCCTTAGGTTTTCCAAAATACTATTTTTTTATGAAAATGTGGATAACTTTGATTTTACTTTCTAACATTCCTATATCCAAAAAGGGCTGGTTTCCAAAAGTTTAACTATTTTATTTTCTGTAAAAAAGAGGAAGTGACAAGAACAATACATGGTACATAGGTAGTGGATGTTTCGAATACATGGCTGGTAACAAAACTATCATTGAAAATTTTATCAAGATTAATTTTCGAAAAGTAACTTTTCATGAAAATGATCAAGGAAAAATTGTTGATATATATAATATTATTCATCTTGGAAAAGATTTAATTTCAAATGTTTTATTTGTTAGAGGTCTTTAGGGAAACCTTATAAGAATACGTCTATTATAAGATGAAGGTTACCTTGTGAATTTTATGAATGATAAATGTCTAGTAACAATTACAAGGAAGAGTTTATTCTCTCTTCCCATAGGCATGCGAATGTTTATACACATAACTTAGAAGACCTTAAGAGACATGAACTACCTTGACATAGTGAAGTGGAAGATCAATATTGGTTATATCATTGATGACTGGGACATTGTAACTGAATAAACCTATTCAAACTATGAAAAAAAATATTTGATAAGGATTTACCAGAGCTTGTATTTGATTATTCAGAAGTTTGTGATCCTTATAAATAGGGAAAGAAACACAAGTCAAGATTTAAATCGATCTGTGAATTATCAACTTATGATGCATTACTTATAGTGCATATGGATATTCTTTGTCCAACATAAACTACCTGTATTGGAGGAAAATACTATGTATTTATTTTAAGTGATGATTATAGTATATTTACATGGGTTTATTTTATAGATAATAAATATGAAGCCGTTTCTTATTTTAAATCTTTTCTATCCAATGTAAATAATGACAAAAATCATCCATTGATAAATATTTATAGTGATCATGGGGGAGAATTTGAAAATTCATATTTTGAAACTTTTTTTAGAAAGAAAACCATTACTCATAACTTCTCATCTCAAAGAACTCCTTAAAAAGAATAATGTTGTTAAAAGAAGAAAATTAATTCTTCAATGAAATACCCTAACCTTAGTTACCCAGAGTCAGTGTAATAATACATAAATTTTACTTGATCACAAGAGATCAAGTATCAAATGACTGATTAGTTTAGTAGCCTGGAAAGTACTAGATACATACATTAGTTTTACATTACATCATGAAATGGAAAAACAACAACATTGTGTCCCCTTTCAATACACTCATATCCCTCAGCCTATTTCTATAGGCTAATTATTATATACTTATTCACATCCTATGAAAATTAAAACATAGAAAGTGGTGAGCTCAGATGCTCCGTAAGGATAACAATATAGGGAAAACTATCATAAATAAGAATAAACATTTAATGCCATGCATAAGACTAAAACACAAGCCTTTTAAACATAAACCTATGAATAATATTGAAAAGATAAATAAAATAATGCCATTTACTTATTCACATGGATATTATTGTAGTCAAATAATCACATGTAATATCAATAAATAATTTTATAATGATGGAATGCATAATGTCGGACATCATAACCACATAGTCAAGTCCTCGTGTCAGGATTAAAATAATATTTTTTCAAGGCCTTGTTCCAAGACACTAGTTTGTATCATGAGACCTACCAATGAATCGAGGAGATATAGTGGGCTCCCCCCATCAGTTACTAAGTCCAATTAATTCCTCATATGAAAAGGTTAAAACATAACATAAACATTCGTATTAAAAATATCATATGAAAAGATAAATCATTAACCATAAACCAGGAATCGTATAAAAATAATAGATCAATGGTCAAACATATCACAAAATCTTCAATACAATATGTAATATTGTATCATAATAAATCAACTTCCAAAAAGGGTAAAATCCATCAAAGGATGTTGAAATAGATGAAATCAAAACTATTTGAGAGAAATATTTCTTTCTAATTTGAAATCATTTAAAAAGTCACATAATTATAAAAGAAAACAATTATTTTGAAAATATTCTTATAATCTTGTAAGGGGTGTTTTTAAGGTGTTATAATGGTGGAAAATAGTCTTACCCTCCGTATAAGTTAAAAAAACATTCTTACCCAATTTGTCAAAAAGGTTATAAAATACCTTGTTTGGAAAACGACAGCAAGATTCTTTTCAAAAAAATTTATAAAAAATCAATAAGGGTATAAATTACTTTAGCCCATATTCTAGGAATTAGTAAAAATGTTTTGAAAAACATTTTTAAGAAATATGGATGTTGATGATAAAGAGGTCCCAGTCGATACTTACGTACAAACAACCTTGGATAATAAAGAGATTGTAAAACTAACCATTAACTTGTAATTTTCCTTTGTCTAGGGTAGTTTAACCTCCTATATAATGGTCAAATCAATGTTATTTAATTATAAAATAACCAAATAAATAAATATGATATCATATATGATCTTTTAATATTTCATTGATAAGGATATTTCAGTAGTATCATTATTTCGGGTGTTAACTGATTCATTTTACTTTATATGTTTTTTTACAATAGTCATGTTTTTTATAGATAGGATGAATTTGATTCATATCTATAATTATATTAATTTATTAAACATTATTTTTAATCATAAAATAAATATTATTCTGGAATGGTTTGGATGGAAAATTGAATCTTATCACGTTCGTGGAGAAAGTAATCCTTACATCACAAGCGACAATATCATTCTATTGGTGGTAAAATCGTATGTAATTGGATGGTATATAATATATACAGAATCATTAAAATATCATATTTATTATTTAAATCAACGATACTCATTATTATACCCTCCCAAACAATGAAGTGTTGAATAACAAACTACACCACGACGCGGAGACGATAATCTGTACATATGCATGTATGGTGACATTTTCATTCATAGGATGGATTGAATAATGAATATAGTTATAACATATTTATAATAACATCATACTATCTATAAGTTACTTGAGTTATTATTTTTGGTATGGAAACAACAAAGAAAGAGGAAGTGGAAGAAGAAAAGAACTTTGAAAGAGGTGAGGAAATTATTACCTCTTCTTCATGTGATTCCTTTTGACTTGATCAAAAAGGATCTATCGGGTTTATTTATGATCAAAGTAAGGCCTTTAGGTTGAAGTGAGGGTAGTTGTGAGGATAGTTGATCAGGTTTTGCCGAGACAAATGGCTTTTGAGGTGTGAATTTGAGAGAAAGGAAAGTAAAATTTTATAAGAGAGGTGAGGTTCACTTTAGGAAAAGCCTCAAATATTATTTTGTTATAAAATTATATTCGGTTTATAATGGCTCAAAATGGTTTTATTTAGAGGCTAAGGTGGGGACGGGTCGAAAACCTCTTAACCAATAGATTTTAGAAAGTTTAGGTCACCATATTAACCTTATCTTTTATATTTAAATCTTAGGTAAACAGTTTAACTTTTACCATGTATTCTTATATTATTATAATAAATGGTTAATAAATTTCCAATAAAAATATAAGAAAACACGAAGTGGTTAATTATTGAAATATCTAACCTTATTTAAGTCTTTCAGACAAACCATAGATTTTTAGGAATATTATATCTTTTAATAATATTGTATTTGTTTTAAAAACACATTTATGTCAATTTTAACACAATTCGATATTTTGTATTTTTGAAAGTCATAAAAACATTATTACTTAGAAAAAAAAATATTTAATAAACCCCAACATGTCATATTAACCAAGAAAATTAGTGGAAGGCATCAAAAGTATCAATTTACATTTATTTGGTTATTTATAATATCGATTATTTTAATCTTACATTAATAAATAAATTACAGCATCATCATTGTGTCACAAATAAATTAAATTATTTAATGTAAAAAAATTATAAATAAAATACCATTATTTAGGAAATATTTTTATATTTATAATGAATATTTATATTCTAATTTATCTTATATATTACCCTATATTAAAAATGTTTTAGTTATTAAATATTGAATTTAACACTTTTAACTCTTCTATAAATAAAATAATAATAAATGTTCTAATCTAATCCAAGTGGTTCAAATAAGATCATTTTTTATTCCTAATGTTTATTTTTGTTTAAATACACTTATCCAATATAATTAGGACATGTGTTAGGGTATTTATAATATCATATTTACCTTTAATTACCCTATTTACTTTTAACCGTGGTAAAAAAAATCCAAAAGTTATTATTCACCAAAAAAAAAATTTCATCCTATTGAAACACATTTTACTTACTGATGTCAACTGTTTCTATTAGATTTTTGAAATTCAATTCACTAAATCCGTAAAATTACATTTTATGAAAATTTGCTAACATGCCTAGAAGGTGGGTAAAAGACGTTAAAACGTTTAATAAAATCTTATACATCTAATCTTATTATTAAATGAATTCAATGAATTACATTGAAAAAAATATAGGTATTATGTATCTGTTTTGATTTAAAATAAATTTAAATAAAAATAATAATTATTTAAATAAAAAGTCGGTTTTAAACAATTACATATTGTTTTTCACTATTCATCAAAAATTGAAAGTTTTCAGGAAAATATCAACAATTCACCCAAATCAAATTTTGATATTCCAAATTCAAAAATGATGTCTATGTTACAAAATTCTAAACATAGATGTTGCATTAATTAATCTAAAATTAATTCTTGTAGTCAAAACCAGAAAGATGGTTTTTGAGAAGTAAAAACTATAAAAAGGTTGATATGTGTTTATGTCCAACTTAAATGTAAAATTACTTCCAATGACCTAGATTATATTAAATTTTAAAATCATAATATAATGATAATTTAAAATCACTTTAATGTATAATTTAGCACTATAAATCATTTCGATAGAAAAGTGGTTTTTAATTTAAATTTAGCATTTCTCACTATTCATCAAAATATTAAAGTTATCAGAAAACTAAAAAAATTTAACCAGAAACAATTTTAATGTCCCGTTTATAAAGAAGAATTTTATTTTGTTAAATTGAATATATAAAAGGGCCAGATATTGGATTTAAAAAGGGTTCACCATTAAAAGGCGGTAAAATTTCATTTTTTGAAAGACTAATCCATTATCTAAAAAAGTGAATTTGTCCATATATTATGTCTAAGAAATAGAAAAGATGAATGTTAAAATAATATTGGATATATATAAAATTCAAAATGTGGTTAATACTATTCATAACCTCTTTTTAAATGGCTAGTTTGACAGGTCGTGATGCGCTTGAACTCAGTGTTGCGTATAGCTCAAGCTATTGAATTAATTTAAAGAAATAACATTCTATGAAATATTAGGGTGTTACATTCAAGATATAACTATATTCATGTTGAATGAATATTATATTTCTAAAAAAATTTGGCCTGATGTTGTGTGTACTTCTTGCTATACTATAAATTCAGTTTTAATCAGATGCTTTCTTAATAAAAAACCATATGAGTTTTGGACTGGTCAAAAACCTTATGTTTTTTTCTTAAAATTATTTTGATGAAAATTATTAATCTTGAATACTCAAGATGACTTAGATAAATTCACACAAAAATATGATGAATTAATTTTCCTAGGCTACTTAACTACTTCTAAGGCTTATAGAGTTTTTAAAAAAAATTCGTGTACTGTTGAAGAAACTATACATTTTAAATTTTATGAAACTGGTCCATTTGTTTTTAAGCAACCCCAAACAATATATTTAGATGCGTTTTCAGAATCGGATTATCAACCTTTGACGGAGGGATCTTCTAGTAAGAAAAATACTCAAGAAAATATTTTTGAAGTATTTACCCCATAAGAATTTTTACCTTATATTGATGAACAGGTTTTACATAACCCAAATCCGTTGTTTCTTAAGAATCATTATATTGATAGTATCATTGGTGATGTAAATCAAACAGAAAGGACTAGAAGTAATTTATGAAAATAATAACAGAATTTATAATTTCTCTCCCAATTAGAACATAAAATTACTAATGAATCTTTAGGTGATGATGATTGGACTAAAAATATACAAGATGAAATAAATGAATTTCAAAGGAATAAAGTCTTGACCTTGGTTAAAAGACCTAAGGAAACATTTGTAATCAGTGTAAAATGGGTCTTCAGAAATAAATGTGTTGAAAATGGAATCATTTTAAGAAATATAACACAACTATCTTCTAAAGGCTATAATTAATAAGAAGGAATAGAATATGAAGAAACATACGCTCCAGCATCTTGAATTGAATCAATTCGTATTCTAAAAGCCTTTATATCATTTTTAATTTCAATCTTTTTCAAATGGACATGAAGTTTTATTTCCTTAAAATATATGATCAAGAGGAATTTTGTGTTGAATAACCTCCTAGTTTTTAAAACACAAAAAATCATGAACATTTTTACAAACATATCAATGATTTATATGGACTTAAACCATCCCTAGAGCCTGGTATGACAAACTTATTTTGATTCATTTTCAAATCTCATGAAATCTAAGTTTGAAATGAGTTTAAGGGGTGAGTTAACATTTTTTCCTGATTTTCAAATTTCTCAAAAATGATAAGGAACTTATATATCTCAACATAAGTATATTAAATATCATCTTAAGAAGTATGTATATGACAACACTAAAAGTATAAGTACTCTGATTGGTACATCAAACACTCTTGATCTTGATGTAGTTAGGAATCCAGTAGACCAAACATCTTTTAGAGGTATGATCTGATTTTTATTATACTCAATACCTATTTGTCTATAAATAATGCATTTAGTATGATTATGCATAAGATATCAATCTAATCCAAACGATTCCCATTTAAAAGAAGTGAAAATAATTTTTTGTAATTTACAGGGAACCATGGATTGAAGACTTTTTTATTCTTCTAGAAATGATTTTGTTTTAAAACGATTTTCAGATGATGACTTTGGTGATGGAAAAATCGATAAAAAAATTACATCCAAAACTTTTAATTTATTAGGATATTCATTAGTTTCATAGTCATGGAAGAAACAATACTCCGTAGCACTTTCTACTACTGAAGCTAAATATGTAGCAGCTAGAAGTTTTTGCGCTCTTGTGTTGTGGATGCAACACACACTCACAGACTATGGGAAGAGTTTTACCAAAACATAGTTAATGTGTTGTAATAATTGTGCCATTTACATAAGAAATAACCAAATACAACACTCTCAGAAAAAATAGAATGACATTTGACATCACTTTCTTAGGGATCACACACTAAAATAAGATATCATTCTTCGATTTATTAGAACACAAGATCAACTTGTTGACATATTAACAAAATATTTACCCATTGATAGATTTGAATATATTAAAAAAAGTAAATAATGATAACCGTAAGGTAATATTCCATAGTAAATTTCTATTAAAACCAATCTCCTTACATTAAGATGATACTTTTCATAGGGGGAGTACATATGTTTACTCCTTTATATTTCCTTTTTAAAATTATTTTTTAAAACATAAAAATGTTTTCTTTCCCAAATAAAACTTTTTGGAACCTATGTTTTATAGTAGGAAACATATCAATACTGAAAATTCTTTCTGAGTAATCAAAAAGGTACAATTTCTAATCTATATCATCACAATTTTATTTCATCCAGTTGGTATATAAATCTTGTTTTAATAAAACCTTATTAGATTCAATTTCCTTAAATCCTATTTTCCCACAAAACAACAAAAGATCAAAACCTATAAATCCTTATATGGCTTGGATATCAACTATTAGATAAGATTAAGTAAATCTAAATTGTTTTATTGATTCAGGAATATGAACCTTCACCATGAATCCTCTATAATGGACCCCCGTATTCACATCCCACATCAGCTATCTCAGTGTTTTTGGACCAAATCCCCTCTTCTATTCAATGATTCCATTCATTTTCTCCTTCACTTCAACTCTAAATGTCTCTTGATGTTTCCTCGTAGACTCTAATGGAGTCAAATAAGGAACTCAAGGATTGGATAATTTTTAGGGAATGGTTGGTGGATCCAAATTTATTTATCAAGTAAGACACCATGATTTAAACAATTATAAAGAAGAATGGATGAAAAAGTCTTTAACTAGCCAAAAAAATTCCGGATCCAATGTATACAGATTTGGTTATTAAATTTTATGATGCAGTTCATTTTTATAAAAAAGGATCAAGAGAAATGTTTTCATTCAAGAGTTTTGGAATCACTTATTTTTTTTATTTCAACAAGGCTGCAAGTATCTTGGATATACCTTGTGAAGGCAAATCAATCTTCTTCTCACAAAGATTTACAGATAAACAAAGTTCTTTTGAGAATGTTATGGCTATTGAGTGCCTTGAGATTAATAGAGTAGACACTGAAGATCGCTCATCTCTCAACAAACCACATATTTGTTTCTCTTTGGATGCTAGTTATTCTGATTCCAAGAATGGGAGAAAATGATTCTATTAATATTAGTGATATATTCATGATAGAATTTGTAGTGAATGTAAAGATGTTTAATCTCATCAAGTACAATATTTTGACCATTAGGAATATTAAGAATGGAACCATCAACTGTCAAATCATTATATACCCAACGATCTAGTCAAATATCATTGTTTTGTGCCTAGAATCTTTCAAAATTACATGCTACTCGAGGCCAAAACCATTAAGATAATGTTTTTAAGTGATGATACCTTTAGAAGGATGAATATTTATTTTATTGTTAATAAATTAGAGTTATATGAACTTCTTGAAAAGGGTGATCAAGTGGCCAACAATAAAGGTGAAGTTGGAGAAAGCTGCAAACCAACCCCTAAGAAAATAAATGATAAAGATCTGGAACCAAAAGAACAAGCACCAACACCTGAGTTAGAATCTACTCCACCAAAGCTGAAGAAACAGAAGACTATTTTTGATGAAGTTGTTACGAAATGGAAATAGCTTAAGAAGAAGAAGGAATGAAGGATATAGAGTTTTTAGATTAGATCCAACTAAGGCTAAGACATTAAATATTCAAGGAGACAAAGAGCTTGAGAGGTAAGCCTAATAATAGAATCTAAAGAGAAAAATGTCGAAGGATGAAATTACCCGAGCATTGTTAAGAGACACTGAAAAGGAATCTGAACAAGTTTAGTTACCAGAATCTTTCCTACAAGAAGTATCCATAACCAAGACTTTGGTTATAGGTACGAGAAAAAAATGATATTTCAATTCTGTAACTGATATTTGATGAAAATGAAGAATAATAATGGGAGTAGAAATGTGATTATGTGATCAAAATGGTTGAAGAATATAAAGATAAGGAGAGATATTATTAATTTTTTTAATAAGAACATACCCAGATGAATCCACCAAAATAATTTTAGAAGGTCAATCTATTCAGAAAGGTGATGTTTCTCAGGATGAGTTTAATAAAGCTTCTTCAGATGATGAGAGTAGTAATGATTATATTGTTCAATATGTTGATGATAAGGCTGATAAAGAATTTTTTTACAAGATTATTAATGTTGATAAAGGTGCAGATAAAGAAGTAGATGATGATGATGATAGAATATTTCAATTATGTAATAGTGAGAAAGAAACTCAAAAAAGTAGAAAAGGAAATATATAAGACTAAGAAAGGTTAGTAGGTTATTATTGACTCACCAAAGAAAGATGTAGTTGAAAAATCAATGAAGGATTTTGTTGGAACTCCTAAGAAAAAATTGTATGAGCGAGAAAATGATCTCTCTCAAACAAATGAATCTATCTCAGAGTATTCATCTTCTTTAGGACATGATTTTGTAATTCATTCTATGAAGAAGATTGTGAATTCCACCCCTTTATTTCCTTCTATTGATTCAAGATGTCATTTGATTCAAGAAACAGTTAATCAGAAGGCAAACACAAAAAATTTCTTATGAAAAAATTCTTCAAACCTGAAGTAGAGTTCAATAATTTTCAAATAAGTTATGATTCTCATTGAAGATATTGCCACGAAATCACAACATGGTCGAAGTTAGTTATATATGATCTTATAATTATGGATGATTTAACTGACTTAGAAAATGATGATTTTGATAAGCCTGATTAAAAGATATTAAATTGATCCACATGTTTTTAGATAAACTATAGGAAGAGAAAGCTAGTCGTCAATAGAAAGATGAAGATCTCAATGGGAAACTGAATTCAGTTGATATCAATCTAAAAAGGGAAATGGAACTCAAGGAAGAGATCACTGAAAAACATAATGATAAAGAAGAGTTGATTAAGTATCAAGGAGAAATTATTATTTCTCAATTAGATAGAATCAAATATCTTGAAAGGAAAAATCAGGATATAGAACATATAATCAAGAATTCTGAATATGATCATAAAGAATTAAGGAGGCTGAAAGCTACCTTGAAAAGATGATGCCAAAAGAGAAAAAGAAGTATGAATAATCATTTCAAACCAAATTTTTTGTTGTAATTTTTTTTATATTATTGAAATTTTTTATATTTTCATTTTTTTTTGTGTGTTTCCCAAAATTTCAAGGAATTTTTTTTATCCCCCTCTATGCCTTTTTAAAAATCACAAAGGGGGAGAAAATTGTGATAAAAAAAATTATGTTAAAGGAAGAAAATGTCTATGTAAGGGGGAGATTACTTAAAGAATAAATTATTAAGTAAGGAAGAGTTATTTCTCTAAGAAAGGCAAGAATATGATCCTTAGGGATTTCATAACCTAAGGGAGAGTTAGTTATATTCACCATGAGCCATAAACAAATAAAATGGGGATATGTATTTCTTTTATGTACAAAAATGAAAACATTAGTCCTTTATATTATTTTATAAAATGTTGTTTATGGTTTCCAAAAAGGGTGGGATTGTTGATTCAATAAGTTCCCTTATGACTTTTCAGTTCATTTATGTTTTGAAAATGTCATGAACCAAACCGGGTCTCCATCTGACCTGTCGCCCAACCCAGTCCGCGACAAGGCCCGAAGGGCATTCTCGATCCCCACGAGCTGGCACAAGTGCCTGGGTATCAAAACACAACATGAGAACGATTTACCCAGAATAATAAACACAAACAACCAACATGGTAGATAAAATAAAATTGAAAACTGACAACCAGATAGGCCCTTAACTTTGGACAAAACATAATGTTTACAATTCAACCTAAAACTCCAAGAATACTGCAAGGATAAGAAAACCAACACATTTATTCACTCATTCATGCCGCATGAGGAGCCACCTCCTCAAACCACCTTCTTTAGACCGGCACAGGAAACCATCGACAATCCGAACCACCATCACCGAGAACGATGTCACAACCTATAGACCACAAGAAACTAGGTCTACATACACTCGAAGGTGTATGCAGGGTGTGAGCGAAAGGTCCAGTAGGACGTCACCCAATAAAAAGGTCCCACATATAAACATTAAATGAAAAATACATTTGTAGGCTAAATAAATTCAATGGCCCAAAATCTTGAACAACTTTAAAGAAACAATCTATATAAGAAAACCATTTTTCAAATAAAACAACTTAATTAAAAAAAAGAACTATTGTAGTTAAGAAAACCCAAACCTTCAAGAAAACAGAAAAGCTACACCATATACCGATGGTGAGTGTATAGTAGTTCAAGAGAACCAAAAGTGGGAGAGGCCCTATTAGTTCTAGTAAAATAATGGGACCCTAGAACATCGCGTCTCAGTGAACAGTAGTATAGAAACCACAAGAAAATATGTTCTCGTGTACGAGCCACTAGTACGGTAACACATCCATAACCTAGTAGTCTCCAATCATTATAAAATGTTTAGTTAGTGTTGTAATCATCAATCCTGCTAAGTGAAACCGGTCCAGAACTACTTCCGTATCACTAGAGCACTATATCTAGTCCGCCCACCTTGTAACCAAGCTTCCCCTTTTGTTCTCAAGATGTTAAAATTTCACATTTCATGTCAAACTCAGACAAATAAAACAAACAGGGTGTAACATAAACCCAACACAACACTTCCACAGACACAGAAATCCATTTGACAAAGTACGCACGCCAAAAGATTTTACCCAACTCAATTAAAACATTTTTTTCATTACTAATAATTCTTTATTAAAACATATTAAATTATTTGTCCAAAAATTATTTAAAAAGAAACATAACATGACTAACACAAAACAAACAACTCAGACCTCCACCCTGAACAAACATACCTGATGCCATATGAAGAACAGAACCTGTACCACTCGCATCAATTAAAAACCCAATCACACAGTTAAACGACCATTTTCCCAATTAAAAAAAACAATAAAAATTTTATTACACAATTCTAGAAGATGAATCATGACTTTAATCACCAAATACGCACTCAAATTCTCTTTTCGAACAAAATGCATATGAATGCTACACTAGAACATAAACTGCGCTCTTTGCGCATTTTTACAATACCAACACAAAAATTTTAAAATATTAGTAGATAGTTTAGTGTGGGTTTTCATGGAAAAAACCCATTCAAACCACACAACACCTTCCCTTATGACCAAACACATGCAACAACGTATCAAAAACACATTTAAAACCACTTGCACAGTTGAAAAACTAACTACACATATTATTAAACACTAACGATAGACTAAAAAAACATTTTTTCAAATAGGGAACATACCCACACCACATATACCTACTACTAAACAAATATAATGCATAGAAAAACTTCAAGATAACAAAATCCGCACCCAAAAGAATTAATCAAGTAATATTGTAAATTAACTAAGCAAGTAAATTAACTTATTAGATAAAGTTTAAAGGTGGAACCACTTACCTCAGGTGTCGAATACTCCATCACTTGACGTGAAACTCCAATTTCCCATCAAACGCACCACAACAATTCTGAAATGAACCTTAGAAACAATATATCGACAAATTCATCAAAATGGAACCAAAACACACCAACCATTCCAAAACAAAAACACCATTTTCACCACATAATCAAGTCATGAACACAATAATATATTCAATAAAGCATATTAAATTCGTTGAATGGTGTTAGGGCATGTAACGACTTACCTCGCATGAAGAAAATCCCATATTTGGGTGTGAATTCTAATTGCGCGCCAAACGCACCCCAAGAAAACCCTATGGAGTCAAGATCCATAAAAAAAAAAGACAAAAAAAACATGACACCATACTAAATCTAATACCCAACCAACTAGAAAACTAAACCCCAAGAACAATGGAAAAAACCCTAGCAAAGGGGAGAAAATGTTATACCATATGGAGAGGGTGTGGCTGCATGACAAAGGCTCGACCAAGGGTGAAACGGGTAGGGGTGCGACGTGAGGGGAAGGCCGGTGATCTGGTCAATAGGGGGAAGCCCGGTGAAGACCCTTGGACAACAGGAGGGAAACGCGCAGAAAAATCCAGAAAAGTGGGGAGGGGGTTTCCTGCGAGTTTTCTGGTTGGGAGGCAGGGTGGATGACCATGGGGGAAGTAGGGTGCGATGTGGAGGGCCAAGGGGAGGTGGCGTGAACCATCAGACATGGTCCGAAGGCCGGTCAAGGAGAGGGAGAGGTATGGAACAGCCGAGAGGGACGTTTGATGGGGTGGCAGGGAGGATGGCGCAAGGCTGAAGAGGGAGAAGGCTGGCCGGGAGGGGGCGATGGTGAGATGGGTTGGTTGAGAGGGGCGACGACACGACGAGGAGGAGAGTCGCGATCTGCAGGAGAAAAAAACGATGGACCAAGGTAAAAGGGGGGTATCACAACCCTAAAGAAAAATAAAATAAAAACAAAAAATATGAAAATAAAATAAGAAGATAATAAAGATAATAATAATATAAATAATAAATTACAACAAAAATATTAATAATAAATAAAATAACTTAATCATCATCAATAATATTGACAAAAGTAATCATAAAAATGATAAGAATAAGAATTTTGAATAATAATAACATTATTATCATTATTTAGACAATTATATTATATTATATTTTTTTTCCTATTTTGTGTTCTCTTGTTAGTTATATAATTAATTATAATTTATGGTATTAACAATAAAAACCTTAATGATATTAATAATTTTATAATAATAAAAAAAATGTCATAACATAACATAATATTAGCAAGAATAATTATTATCACAATATTAATAACCTAATAAATTATATATTCTTAACATTATTATTAATAATTATATTATTATTATCAAACAATAATCTTATTATTGTCATTAAAACAATTTTCTTAAATTCTGTTAAACTTCTTAATTTTATTTTATTTTTATTTTACCACTCATTTAATTCTATTTATTCATCACTAATTCATTTAATTTAATTATTATAACATCAAGCAGGCATGCGGGGAACCGGGCGAGGATGTACGGCTTCGACAGCAGCACGCCGAACATTATCATGACCAAAATATGTGATTTTGAATATGTACTCAAAATTTTAAACCATCTCCAAACCAGAATACCTGATTCCCATAAAATTTATAAAATAATCTATTTAAAGACGACATGTGTGACAATTCTCCCCACCATAAAGCTTTCCATCCCTGGAAATCCACAACTTAGGCTGAGACCCAAAGTAGGAAATGACACACCCTTAAGGTTCAAGAGGATCCCTATGAAAACAAGTAGAGGCAAACACATCGTGCTCAGAGAAGGTGACTATATTGACAAAATCAAGAAACTTGTAAAAATACTTTCTGATATGCATCATCCTCCCTGAAGAGCTAGAACACCTCCAGTTGACTGATCAAGGAAGGGAACCCCCACACCCACAGAAACAAACTTCACAAGCTGGAACATCTCAAGAACTATTAAATGAAAACCACACCATTTGGTTTGAATGAACAAATAAGGTCAAACCACGTCTGAGGAACACTCATATCACTTATCATCAATTCATACTTAGATAAAAAACCAAAAGGTCAACATGGGGGTGTCCGAGGGGCTCCCCGCCATTAAGAGCCTACCAACGCCCAAGATGAGGGTTGGAAAACCGACATGGGGAGGTCCGAGCAGACTTCCTTCCATTAAGAAGATGACCAACACTAATTCAATCCAGAGATATTTAAGAGAGACCTATCACGGGTCTCCCCACCATCAGGGCTGACAAAAGATACAAAACCATGAAAATTTCCCAATAGTGACCAAACACTCTAACACAAGGGGCAGGGAGGGCGGGCCCAAATATTCGGGCGTCCAAACCACGACCCAAGATGAACCAACATCTCCACATCCTTGGATTAGCATTATTAAAATTTGAGACTAATTTAACCAAAATACTCCATAAGGACGACTAAGGATATTGCATCTAGTGGGACGCAACCCCTAAGACTTTAAGGGAACCAGATGAACAAGCCTCTTCATACTCACAGAAACCTTACACAGCGAGATAGTTCATTTAGAACAGAACAACCATGGAAAACAATTTAAAATGGATTTACTTTCAACACTGATGACAAAAATAAATTTGGGGTCCCATAAACTCCCGGGGTTCCTGACCATGCGCCAGCTTCACTCTGAGCCCTATAGTTAGAGCCCTGATGTTTGAAGCATCTCCTACCTCACAGTCAGGTGTTGAATAATCCTGAACAGAGATGCTCCTTTTGGTATCACATGCAACCACACTACAACCAAAAAAACACCAGCAAACACAACACATTGGGACATCCCACTGAAAATACACGAAACATTCACCCACACAAGAGCTGAACTGGTGCATGCACATCACCCTTTGTCACACTGAATGAGAACACGACACCACAAATCGTCACTTGAACATGACCATTGCTGTATATAGGAACATTATACAGAGAGGGGCATCAAACTAAGTCTTAAACAACAAATGATTCTTGAAATCAACCGTATCCTCCCCATATGACTGGGTCTGCCACACTAGTGGCCTAACGTAGACCCTTTCTTAAACAAAACCATGGAAGGACCAAAGGTCATTTAGAATAGTGGTCATCACCAACCACTCTAGGCCGCTTCCACCTTTTCCCACTGGAATCTCCTTCACCGTATCAAAATATGGCTTCCTAATCAATGAGGTAAAACTTCACCCATGACTATCAAGTAGAAATCAAACTGCAATACGTCACCAAACATGACCATTGCAGCTAATGAAAATACTATAAAGCCCTTAAAGACACTGGTCAACACTGATAATACTCAACCGCCTTCACCCTTCCCCGCTGGAATTCCTTTTTCCATTTCTAGGGGGAACCTTCAAACATGACAGTGTCAAACTTTATAACCTATGAGTTAGACACTGAAAAGACCAAAACTCTCTTCAATTCCCCTTGATTCTGTCATCTAGCTGTGGGAGGATCCAATTTGATGTAAAAAGGGGAGGTGGGTTCAATTCTAAAATCAAATAAGAGATTCCTATGACCAACTGGAGGGACGGCCAACGGAAAATTTCCTATGGCCACACTTCAATCACATGTCAACACTTTATGTGGGGGGCATACACTAGTCAAGAAATAAAACCATGGATGCAACCAAACTGGTCCAACGGTCAAGACATACCACAAGTGAACACCAGACGTGCAGGTGGAACCACAGAAAGGGCTCCCCGGTGTACATTTCAAAAGAATTAACTAACTACACGCTTGAATACAACTTACAAATAAGAATTCAAACTCAGGACACAAATCAATCAGAAGGGATCCTCGGCTCCAAATGTCTCACATCCAACATTTCCAAAACACAAGGACACACCACACAAACACCGATTATTAACACTCCAAATTCTCATTTAACAATACTTTTTATAAAATCTGTAAAGCCAGTTGGTTGTGCAAACACCAATGGTGTCCCATTTGCCTCGCACATGCGTGTTCCTATGCAACACCGAAACCCACCTCACATCCATCCAAGAACTCATCCGCTCGTTCCATTAACCCTTTCTCTTTCCATATACACTCATTCATGTGGTTTCCCATGAGAACACCAAGGATCAAAATAAAACAATTCCATTTTTTGAAACCAAAACATTCAACCCAAACCTTTCAAACCTTAATCATCATTCATTTTTTTAGTGATTCATTTAAAAACATTTTATTTTCAAAACCAAATCATTTTACTTAAAAACTAGATTTCCAAAATTCCAAAACAAAGAGATGAGGAAAAGTGTAGGAGGAAAGTAGTGTTAGCGGGTGATTGGAACATATGGTTGGGCGCCATACGACAATCACGCCATTGGCCACAGAGAGTATTTTAGTACATTGTCCCTAGATCCACAAGGCTTGCCAGGCCCTGCGAGCTCACTGAGACCACTGAACCTACTTGCTTTTCATTTCCCCTAAACAAGATTAATCGCAAAGACTAAGAACTCAGAAAAACCTCAACTTACTTTGGTAACTCAAGTCCCGCCACGAGGTGTGCTGGCCAGGAACCTTACACGTAGCCAGGACGTCAAGTCCCGACAACCTTAACTCTAGTCTACTGTGACTCTATCCCAAAATGACACGACCCAAGAGAGAAAACCTGCCTTTGATGCCATTTTATCACGAACCAAGCCGGGTTGCCATCTGACCCATCACTCGACCCGACCCGCAACAATGCCCGAAGGGCGTTCCCGATCCCCACGGGCTGGAATAAGTGAATGGGTATCAAAACACAACTTGGGAATGATTTACCCAGAATAATAAACACAAACAACCAACAAGGTAGATAAACTGAAATTGAAATCTGACAACCATACAGACCCTTAACTTTTGAAAAAACATAAAGTGTACAATTCAACCCAAAACTCCAAGAAGACTACAATGAGAAGAAAACCAACACATTTATTTACACCTTCATGTCATATGAGGATCCACATCCTCAAACCACCTTCTTCAGACCTGCATAGGAATCCATTGACAACCCGAACCACCGTCACTGAGCATGATGTCACAACCTAGAGACCACAAGATTCAAGGTCTATATACACCCGAAGGTGTATGCAGGGTGTGAGCGAAATGCCCAGTATGACGTCACCCAATAAAAATGTTCCACGTATAAACATTAAATAAAAAATACATTTTCTGTCTAAATAAATGAAATGACACAAAATCTAGAACAACTTTAAAGAAACAATACCTATAAGGAAAATATTTTTCAAAGAAAACAACTTAATCAAAAATAAGGAACCATTGCAGTTAAGAAAACCCAAACCTTCAAGAAAACCAAAATGCTACACCGTATGCCGATGGTGAGTGTATAGTAGTCCAGGAGCACCAAATGTTAGAGAGGCCCAATTAGTACTAGTAAAATAATGGGACCCTAGAACATCACATCTCGGTGAAAAGTAGTATAGGAACCATAAAAAATACGTTCTCGTGCACGAGCCACTAGTAGGGCAACACATCCATAACCTAGTGCTCTCTAATCACCATTAAATGTATAGTTAGTGTTGTAATCTTCAAACCAGCTAAGTGAAACTAGGCCAGAGCCACTTTCGTATCACTAGAGTGCTAGATCTAGTCCGCCCACCTATTACCCAAGCTTCCCCTTTTGTGCTCAATATGTTCAAATTACACATTTCATGTCAAACTCAGACAGATAAAACAAATAGGGTGTAACATAATCCCAATGTGGCACTTTCACACACACAAAAAACCATTTGAAAAAGTACGCACGCCAAAAGACTTTACCCAACTCAATTAATTTTTTTTGCATTACTAATAATTCTTTATTGAAACTTATTAAAATCTTTATCAAAAAATTATTTAAAAAGAAACATAACACGACTAACACAAAAGAAACAACTCAGCCATCCACCCTGACCCAACATACCTGATGCCACATGAAGAACACAACCTGCACCACTCGCATCAATTAATAACCCAATCGCACAGTTAAGAGACCATTTTCCCAATTAAAAAATCACTAAAAATTTTATTACACAATTCTAGAAGATGAATCATGACTTTAAACACCAAATACGCACTCAAATTCCCTTTTCGGACAAAATACATATGAATGCTACACCAGAACCTAAACTGCACACTTTGGGCATTTTCACAATACAAACCAAAAAATTATAAAACACTAGTAGATAGTTCAGTGTGGGTTTTCATGGACAAAACCCATTCAAACCACACAACACCTTCCCTTAGAAACAAACACATGAAACAATGTATAGAAAACACATTTAACACCACTTTCACAGCTAAAAAACTTACTGCACATATTATTGAACACTAACGATAGACTAAAAAAACAAGTTTTTAAACAGAGAACAAAACCGCACCACATAAACATACTGCAAAACAAATATAATGCATAGAAAAACTTCAAGATAACTAAATAAACACCCAAAAGAATTAATCAAGTAATATTTTAAATTAACTAAGGAAGAAAATTAACTTATCAGATAATGTTTAAATGCGGAACCACCTACCTCAGATGTTGAATACTCTAACACTCGACGTGAAACTCCAATTTCCCATCAAACGCACCACAATAATTCAGAAATGAACCTTAGAAACAATATATTGACAAATGCATCAAAATAGAACCAATAAACACCAACCATTCTAAAACAAAAACACCATTTTCACCACAAAATCAAGTCATAAACATAGTAATAAATTCAATCAAGCATATTAAAATCGTCTAATGGTGTTAGGGCATGGATCGACTTACCATGCATGAAGAAAAGCCCAAGTTTTGGTGGGAATTCCAATTGTGCGCCAAACACACCCCAAGAAAACCCTAAGGAGTCAAGCTCCATCCAAAACAAAGACAAACAGAAAACAACATGACACCTTCCTAAATCAAATACCCAACCAACTGGAAAACTAAACACCAAGAACAATTGAAAAAAACCTAGAAAAGGGGCGAAATGGTATACCTTAGGGAGAGGGTGTGGCAGCATGGCAAAGGCTCAGGCAAGGGTGAGGCGGGTAGGGGTGAGGCGTGAGGGGAAGGCCCATGAGCTGGTCGGCTGGGGGAAGCCTAGTGAAGACCCTTGGACAGTAGGAGGGCCATGCGTGGGAAGATCTGGAAAAGGTGGGAGGGGGTTGCCAGTGAGTTTTTTGGCTAGGAGGCAGGGCAGATGGCCGTGGGGGAAGCATGGTGCGACGCGGAGGGCCGAGGGGAGGTGGAGAGGACCATCAGATGTGGTTCAGCGGCCAGTCAAGGAGAGGGAGAGGGAGGGCGTAGCCAAGAGTGATGTGAGATGGGGTTTCAGGGAGGCCGACACAAGGCTGAAGAGGGAGCAGACTGGCTGGGAGGGGATGACGATGAGATGGGTTGGCTGAGAGGGTCGACGACGCGACGAGGAGGAGAGTTGCTATCCATAAGAGAAAAAAAACGACGGACCAAGGTAAGGGGGGGGGGGTAGTGCAACCCTAAAGAAAAATAAAATAAAATCAAACAAGATAAAAAAAATAAAAAAAAAATAAAGATAATAATAATATAAATAATACATTAAAACAAAAGTATTAATAATAAATAAAATAACTTAATCATCATTAATAATATTGATAAAAGTATTCATTTTAATGAAAAGAATAAGAATTTTAAATAATAATAACATTATTATCATTATTTAGAAAATTATATTATATGTAATTTTTTTCCCTATTTTGTGTTTGATCATTACTTATTTAATTAAATATAATTTATGGTAATAAAAATAACAACCTTAATGATATTAATAATTTTATAATAATAATAATAATAATAATAATAATAAATGGTCATAACATAACAAAATATTAGCAAAAATATTTATTATCACAATATTAATAACTTAATAAATTATATATTCTTAACATTATTATTAATAATAATATTATTATTATCAAAAAATATTATTATTATTATCATTAAAACAGTTTTCTTAAATTTTGTTAAACTTGTTACTTTTATTTTATTTTTATTTTACCACTCAATTAATTTTATATCTTCATCACTAATTCATTTAATTTAATTTGTAGAACACCAGGCATGCATGTAGGGAACCGAGTGAGGACACGTGGCGTCGACAGCGGCGCGTCGAACACTGTCAAGACCAAAATGTGTGACTTTGAATACATACTCAATATTTTAAACCGTCTCCAACCCGGACTACCCAATTTTCATAAAATTAATAAAATAATTTATTTAAAGATGACGGTTGTGACAAAAAATTAAAAAAAAATTCTTAAAAAAATTATCTTTCTTTAAAAAATATTTTCTTAAGGAAAAATTTATTTCCCTACAAATGGTTTTGACCTTACCTATGGTTTTAAACTCCTTATATAATGTTTTACCAAACCAAGTCTAACCCTATTTCCTTAAGTAAAAAACATGATCATTATCAATCCATAAACCTTTCAGTTACCTAGAATACTATTTCATTAGAATTGTGAATATTATTTCTTATGAATTTAGACTCCTATTTATTCTAAAATCAGAAACTAATTTCCCTAGAAATCAGTCTCCAATTTATCCGAGAATCAGACTATAATTTCTCCTGAAATCGAACTCCAATATCTTCTGAAATTAGACTCCAATTTATTCTCAAATCAGACTCTGATTTATTTTTAAATAACTCTGATTTATTTTGAAATTAGACTCATATTTCATCCAAAATAAGACTCTGATTAAAAAGAAATAAAACCCTTATTTATTCTGAAATAATTCTACGTTTTATTCTAAATTCATACTTCGAGTTCTCATGAAACCAGACTCCAATTTCTTCAAAAATCAGATTCTGAATTCATCAGAATTCAGTATCTGACTGTCAATATTTTTTTGTTTGAATTTTCAATATCTTAAGAAGCTTATTAAAATTTTTTCTTACAGTTACCTCAATTCCTTAAAGTAGTATTTCTTTTCACCAGATCCTAATATGTGATAATGTTTCTTAATCTTGTTAATGTTTCTCATAGTTAGTTTTAAAAAATGATTCCGTCCAATTTATTTTAACTTAAATGTTTCTTGAGTTCCATATTTCTAGGTCCCTCCAAAATTTAAAGAAAAATATGATTGTTGGAGGAGGAAGTCAATCATTGGAATCCATGCATATAAATACCCATCCATTTCAACATTAACAAAAAGAACTTTCGAGCTGTAGATCTTTGGAATGAAGTGATACTCTTCAAGTGATCTACTCAAACATACTTTGTACGAATGATATGAACAAAATTTTTAAGATGAGAACATCTTGTTCAAACAACCTAGTGAGAATCTAATTATTATTATTATTAATAAACATGCTCTAGGGATTGGAAGACCGAGGTGCAGATCCCCTTATAGATCAAGGGCATGTTGGGATGACAAAACAGATACTGATATTCATATTGAGGGATTACCTAGGTGTGGGTAAGACAAAATTTATTGAAAGTATAAATCATGGTAATTTTATTCACGGTTTTTGAATACCCTACTCTTTGGGATAAAATATTTTTTATACTTGTCCTATTTTGTTACAAGTTATAATTCAGATTCATTTTTCACAGATAGGATGTGTAACTTTCTTACAATTTCTAATACATGTATACTATGATATGAATAATATTATATAATCTTTAAAGTATAATATTTCCCTAAGTAAATTTGTTTTACGTATCTTTATCAGGTCCATATTATCAGACCCTAAGAAAGTTAGTTTATTTGTTAAGATCTAAAGAGGGTTTGTGAATTCATCTTTCTTAACATTATTAAACATAGATTTTCTTAATGATAAAAATTAAAATTTTTAAACCTACAATTCACCCCTCTTATAATTTAGAAATCTACTTATATATTTCAATCCTACATGATGGTGTGTTTGTAAAGACCCGTAAAATTCAAGGGAAATTTTTTCTTAATTTTCTTTGGAATTTTACAAGAGCGTGGTTTCTGACGGCACCTGATCTCGAGGCCCGGAGTGCCCGAAATAATTTTCCAAAGTTTGGCTCGGGTACGTTCAGTGAACGAACGAGCGGGAATTTCTAACTTTTGATCCTGTGCTCGGAATTGAAATCCGAGGACACCGACGAACTCACAGCGCCGATATTCTCTTAAAGAGACCTTTTCCAAGGTTGCGTTTTATGCGGAATGAAAGTTAGTTTTGGGAAAAATTAAAAGAAGTTAAATAAAATGTGGAAACACATTTTATTTTTAACTTGTTGAATAATTTCTCCCAAAGGGAGTTAGGGGTGGGACCCACATCCACCTAACCTCCCTTGAGAGGATTAAGTGTGGTGGGGCCCACACGAACCCTAACTCTTCATCTTCTTTTTTTTTAAAAAACTCTCTTTAACTCCTCTTTTAATGAACTTGACAACTTGGTTAATTAATGGAGTTGAGTTATTTGAATTTCAAACCTTTGAAATTCAAATTGTTAATTGTGTAAATAAAATAAGCCTTAGCTTATTTTATTTTGGTTGGTCTCCTTAGCCATCTTGAGAGGTTTTGAAGAATTCTCTCCATCTTCTTCAAATTTTGACGAAGAACGCGAAGAACTTTCGGACATCGACTAAGAACGCCACATTCTTGGGAACCGCCTTCCACGACGCCATACCCGCGACACCGACGACGTCTCCTTCTGCGTCATCTCTTCCGCGACGGTTTCCCATGAAGAAATTTCCGTCAAAGAGCTTCAAATCCTCGCTTCACGACATCGACGTCCTTTTTCCGCGACGCCGACCACCACGACGCTCGTCTTCTGCGGGTCGTTGACGAACATCATTCTTGAAACCGAGGTAGGGGTTTGTTGTTGTTTATTTATTTATTCTCGTTATTGGTTCTAGCATGAAAATCTTGAGAATAAATGATTATGTGTTATCGTCTAAAGAGAGGGGGGGGGGGGGGGGGGCGGTCCGCACAAACACGGCCGAACCCCCCTCCTTTGTTCTGGAATGTTTCTTGCGGATGAAACGTGATGGCGTGGTGCCGTCGCACCACACAGATATCTTTAGGCTATAATTGCGCGGCGCCGTCGCGCCGCGCTGTGGAAAGATTATCATGATCGCGACGCCGTCGCGCCACGTCGAAGGAAACTAAAGGCGTCGTGGCTGGGGTGGGGCCACGGCGGAGGGGCGCGGTGCCGTCGCACCGCGCCGGACGACGAAGTCCGCGGCCGGTTCCGGGCCGCGGCGGGATGTGATTACCGGCGGCCAGCCGGGCCGCTGGTGTCGGATGATGGAAGAGGACCGGTCCTTGCCAATCCGGTTGAGAAGAAGTCGGTCGGCGAAGTCGGGCCGGCCGGAATGGTGAAAATCGGGGGAATTAAATTCCCCCGGGCTACTTCTTTGGCCCCCCATGAAGGGAGGGGGCCACGGTTACAAAGGGGGGGCAGCGCCCCCCCCCCCCCCCCCCCGTTTTCTCGAAGGAAGGCCCCCCACGTGAAGGGGGGGGGGGCGTTTTTTTTCCAAGGCGCGGCATCCAGCCGCGCCGCCAGCTGAGGAAGGGCGGGGGCCTTGCCCCCTAAGCGTGGCACCCGAGCGGCGCCCAGGCCGCACCGCCGCACCGGACCGCGCCGCGCCGCACCGGACCGCGTCGCCGCGCCTCCACGCCGGGCCGCACCACCGGCCCGCCCGGGTCAGACCCGGGTCGGGTTGACCCGGTTCGGGCCGACCCTGGGGGGGTCGGGCCGGGTCGGTCCGGACCCGGACCCCCCGTTTTCGAATCGACTTCGGACTTTTTCCCATAACTTAATCTACGGACCTCTGATTGACGAACCATCAGCGGTAATCCGATCCATGGATCGAGACGGTCGTTTAGGTATATAGAACTCAAGATTTCGGAATACTTTGAGTTCGGCCGGGTTGGTTCGTACACAAAACTAACTGGGCCCTCGGAGCGGAAACACTCATATCTTGAGCTACGGACGTCCGATTGACATGCCGTCAGCTTTGTTGAGTTACTCTTAGTGAGACGAATCTTTTGGCATACTCCGACCGAGGTTTGGACGCAGGTGAAGTATGGTCAGGTTGGTTTTGCCTTAAAAACCAACCGGGCCCCTAGGACGAAAAAGCCAAAAACTCTCATACCGTGCGTCCGATTGACGCGCCGTCTGTTACGTTGAGTTCCTGTTGGCGATGCGGAACTTTTGGATACATCAACTTCGGACTTTGTGATAGTTGATGTATCAGCCTCTAGGCTAATGGAGCGGACCCTCCCGAACGAGCTTGCTGTGTGCGGGAACCCTAGTGCTGGCTGCGATTGCTACTTCGACAGCGATGACCCTGCAGAGATCCTTAGTGGACTGCGATGATGACCGTGCAGAGATCCTAATTGGACTGCGGCGACGACTGTGCAGAGATCCTTAGTGGACTACGATGACGACGGTGCAGAGATCCTGAGTGGACTGCGACGATGAAGACATCTGGTCTTGTATCCTATGTGGGTCCTAGCTGTGCTAGTCTTGTATCCTATGTGGGTCCCAGCTTTGATGATTCAATACTGGTCTTGTATCCTATGTGGGTCCCAATATAGTTGAATCAATGAAGATAGCTGGTCTTGTATTCTATGTGTGTCCTAGCTGTGCTGGTCTTGTATCCTATGTGGGTCCCAACATAGATGATTCAATACTGGTCTTGTATCCTATGTGGGTCCTAGTATAGTTGAATCAATGAAGACAGCTGGTCTTGTATCCTATGTGGGTCCTAGCTGTGTTGGTCTTGTATCCTATGTGGGTCCCAGCTTAGATGATTCAATACTGGTCTTGTATCCCATGTGGGTCCCAGTATAGTTGAATCAACGAAGATAGCTGGTCTTGTATCCTATGTGGGTCCCAGCTTAGATGATTCAATACTGGTCTTGTATCCTATGTGGGTCCCAGTATAGATGAATCAATGAAGAGTGCTGGTCTTGTATCCTATGTGGGTCCCAGCTTAGATGACTCCGTGCTGGTCTTGTATCCTATGTGGGTCCCAGCATAAATGAAACAATGAGGACGACTGGTCTTGTATCCTATGTGGGTCCAACTTAGATGATTTAGTATCTATGTCTGATCATCTTTTTCACCTTTTCGATGATGTATACCTGTGTGAGCTGAATCTTCTGTTACTCTCCTTTGTGGATTGTGTTGAGCTATCCTATGTGGATTTACTGTTTACTGTCCTTTGTGGATTGTGTTGTGCTATCCTGTGTGGGTATACGTTTTTCTTTCCTGTGTGGACTGAGTTTTACTTGGGCTCAGAGGTTGGAGCGTATTGGAATTGATAACTTAGGTATATGTATGGGCATATATCTAAGCAGTGTCAGTTGTTACTTAGTGATTGTATCTTACCTTTGTGTTTTATCCTTTGTGGATTTTGGGAGACCTTCAGGGGTCTCGGGGTCCCTACTGAGTAGATTATACTCACCCCTGCACGGGCTATGCCCACACTACGTTGTGTTGGTTGCAGATGACGGACAACGTTGATCGTGGTTGAGGCTTGCAGAGCAGGACGGTACCTAGAGGTGGACCACTGGGCGGGACGTACTCGGAGCGGACGGTGGGACCCGTGGAGCAGTGGAGCTATCTGTACCCACCCTTCAGGTGGGATCTCCTGTGGGCAGCTCGGTGTAGCAACTTTTACTTTACAGTTGTTGTTATCCCTTTCGAGTAGTACTTTACTTTTAGTTTGGGTTTGTATACTGGCCCATTTACTTTTCCGCACTATCAGTTGTACTCTGTCTTTACTTAGTGTTTACTTTTCCTCATTCTTACTCTGTTGTTCTTGTTTACTTACAAAGGCAATGCCTTCCCTTTTTACCGGGAATTACACCTCGGTGCTTGTCGCCAGCCCCTGACCTATGGAAGGCGGGCTTGGGGTAGTCACGACACGGGCCCGAGGGTGGGTCGTGACAAATTGGTATCAGAGGAGTTCGGTTCTACTGCGAACTCTGATCTTTTCTATGTGAAGCAATAATGTTTAGCGTATTGAGTGTGGTTATCAGTCCAGGGAGTCCATTTTTGGTGCGGCGGCCGACGTATCCGTACACCAGGACCCTGACTACTGATTTCCGACTTAATGCATGAAAATATTGACTGCGTGTGTGTTTCAAAGTTTTCTTTGTGATTAATTTATATCAGCTCACCAGGTATACTGTTTTGACCGTGGCGCACCTGTTTCCTTTTCAGTATGGCCCCACGACGACAGCCAGCTAGAGTTCTGAGAGTGGAGCGTGATGACAGCCCACTGAGCGACGATGCCTCGGTACACGGCTCCTTGTTAGCAGAGGCACCGGCGGTACCTTTACCCGCGGAGCCACCGATGCTTCCCGCCACGACCGCTGACGATGCACGTCGCCTTGGAGCTCTGCATGAGTTATAGTGCTAGCGACCACCCAGGTTTCGTGGGGAGACGGACCCCCAGGCAGTCGAGGACTGGCTGGAGGCGGTCGTGCGAGTTTTCAGGTTAGTGAGGACACCAGCAGACCTCATGGTGATCCTCGCAGCAAGCCTCCTGCATGCGGCAGCAGGCAGATGGTGGAGCTTGATGCTCCAGGTGCACGATGAGACATCTCTTCTCTGGACGGACTTTGAGAGCATCTTTCGCTCCGAGTTCGTCCCAGCCACCCTCCGTTCGGTGCGCATCCAAGAGCTGCTACAGCTACGGCAGGGCAGTATGATAGTGGCCCAGTACTCGGCGAGATTTACTGAACTCTCGCGCTACTCCACAGATATGGTACGGGACCCGTTCTTCTGGGCCCGGACCTTCGATCAGGGACTGAGGCACGAGATTAGGGCTTCGATGATCTCCCTCAACATTCCGCCATAGGCATAGGTGTTGGAGAGAGCCCTTCTAGTGGAGAGTTTTCTCGCCGAGCAGGCTCCAGTGACAGGGCCCTCCACAGGACGGCCCGTAGCAGGGTCTTCTGCAGATGGCAGTAGACAGGTGACGTAGAGGTCCAAGCGGGCCATACCATCAGATGGGAAGTCACAGGATGAAGATTCGGTTGTGCGGGGCACCCGAAGGAGAGCCAGCTACGCGAGGGGCAAACATTGCTACGCATGTAGTGGGCGAGGTCACATGGCTCGAGACTGCCTGACTCGTCTTATAGATGAGTAGCAGGCGGTAGAGGGACCTCCCATACAGAGATTCGGCCACGGTGGTCCGCAGGGTACAGGTGGACAAGGAAGAGGAGCTGGCCGAGTAGTCGATGGTGGGAGACACTTCGAGGTGTTGCCACCACCACCACCAGGAGGTCCACCCCGACCGCAGGGAGTTGGTGGACATGGGAGAGCTCAGCTTCAGGCAGCCGAGGCCTTCGATCATGGAGCTCTGGGAGCAAGTGGACAGGAGCGGAACTAGTGGATACGTCTTATGTACTTCTAGTTACTTGTTGATTTTGTGTAGCGTCTTTGTATTATGAGCTGCAATAATAAAATACGCATACCTTTATGATGTTTTCATTCCTGTCCTCTTTTGTGTTGTTACTAAGAGGTTCCAGTTTTGACTGGAGGAGACCCAGTTACCACACACTGATGCCGACAGTGTGACTCAACCCTTGGAGGCGAGAGTAACGGTTGGATCTCTTGGTAGTAGCGTCGAAGCCTTGCGACGTCATCCTTGGTATGGATTAGTATCATCCATGTCTGGATTGACTGTATTAGGCAAAGAATGTGGTTCATTCAGGGGATGGGACCAAATTTTTCTTATCGGCAAAGAAAAAAAAATCTTGTAGCTCTTGTGGGACCTGAGATGGTCCGGGTCATCCAGGGGCGGATGAGTACAGCTCAGAGCCGGCAGAAGTCATACGCTGACAGGAGGCGGAGGCCACTAGAGTTCGAGGATGGAGACCACGTCTTCATGCGGGTCTCACCTCGACATAGTATACGGAGATTTGGCTGAGGCGGCAAGTTATCTCCGCGCTTCATCGGACCCTTCCAGGTCCTCAGCAGGATTGGCGAGGTGGCTTATCGCCTGGCTCTACCACCTCAGTTGCACCGGGTGCATGACGTCTTCCACGTGTCTCAGCTGAGGAGATATGTGCATGACCCGACGCCCATCATTGACCATGGGGAGCTTGACGTTGACGATGGGGCGACTTTTATGGAGGTCCTGGTGGAGATAGAGGATCGGCAGGAGCGGGTCCTACGTGGACGGTCGATTCCTCTAGTGCGCGTCAGATGGCAGCACGAGAATCTCCAGGAGAGCACTTGGGAGCGGGAGGCTCAGATGCGTGCTCAGTACCCTCATTTGTTTCCCTAGATTTTGATGTATCTTTACAGGGACGTAAAGCCCTGAGGTGGGAGTAATGTAAAGACCCGTAAAATTCAAGGGAACTTTTTTCTTAATTTTCTTTGGAATTTTACAAGAGCGCAGTTTCTGACGGCACCTGATTCCGAGGCCCGGAGTGCCTGGAATAATTTTCCGATGTTTGGCTCGGGTACGTTCAGTGAACAAACGAGCGGGAATTTCTATCTTTTGATCCGGTGCTCAGAATTGAAATCTGAGGACACCGACAAACTCGCAGCGATGATATTCGCTTAAAGAGACCTTTTCCGAGGTTGTGTTTTATGCGGAAAGAAAGTTAGTTTTGGGAAAAATTAAAAGAAGTTAAATAAAATGTGGAAACACATTTTATTTTTAACATGTTGGTTAATTTCTCCCAAAGGGAGTTAGGGGTGGGACCCACATCCACTTAACCTCCCTTGAGAGGATTAAGTGTGGTGGGGCCCACACGAACCCTAACTCTTCACCTTGTTTTTTTTAAAAACTCCCTTTGACTCCTCTTTTAATGAACTTGACAACTTGGTTAATTAATGGAGTTGAGTTGTTTGAATTTCAAACCTTTGAAATTCAAATTGTTAATTGTGTAAATAAAATAAGCCTTAGCTTATTTTATTTTGGTTGGTCTCCTTAGCCATCTTGAGAGGTTTTAAAGAATTCTCTCCATCTTCTTCAAACTTTGACGAAGAACGCGAAGAACTTTCGGACATCGACGAAGAACGCCACGTTCTCGGGAACCGTATTCCGCGATGCCATAACCACGACACCGACGACGTCTCCTTCCACGTCATCTCTTCCGCGACGGTTTCCCGCGACGAAATTGCCGTCAAAGAGCTTCGAATCCTCGCTTCACGACATCGACATCCTTTTTCCGCGACGCCGACCACCGCGACGCTCATCTTCCGCGGGTCGTTGACGAACATCGTTCTTGAAACTGAGGTAGGGGTTTGTTGTTGTTTATTTAATTATTCTCGTTCTTGGTTCTAGCATGACAATCTTGAGAATAAATGATTATGTGTTATCGTCTAATGAGAGGGGGGGGGGGGTCCACACAAACATGGCCGAACCCCCCTCCTTTGTACTTGAATGTTTCTTGCGGATGAAATGTGATGGCGTGGTGTCGTCGCACCACGCAGATATCTTTCGGCTATAATTGCGCGGCGCCGTCGCGCCGCGCCGTGGAAAGATTATCATGAACGTGACGCCGTCGCTCCGCGTCGAAGGAAACCGAAGGCGCCGCGGCCGGAGCGGGGCCGCGGCAGAGGGGCGCGGTGCCGTCGCACCGCGCCGGACGACGAAGGGCGCGGCCGGTTCCGGGCCGCGGCGGGATGTGATGACCGGCGGCCAGCCGGGCCGCCAGTGTCGGATGACGGAAGAGGACCGGCCCTTGCCGGTCCTGTTGAGAAGAAGCCGGCCGGCCAAGTCGGGCCGACCGGAATGGTGAAAACTGGGGGAATTAAATTCTCCCGGGCTCCTTCTTTGGCCCCCCATGAAGGGAGGGGGCCACGGTTACAAAGGGGGGGCAGCGCCCCCCCCCCCGTTTTCTCGAAGTCAGGCCCCCCACGTGAAGGGGGGGGCATTTTTTTTCCAAGGCGTGACATCCAGCCGTGCCGCCAGCTGAGGAAGGGCGGGGGCCGTCCCCCCCCCCCCCCCCCCCCCCCCCCCAGCGTGGCACCCGAGCGGCGCCCAGGACGAGCCGCCGCGCCGGACCGCGCCACCGGCCCGGCCGGGTCGGACCCGGGTCGGGTCGACCCGGTTCGGGTGGACCCGGTTCGGGCCGACCCAGGGGGGGTCGGGCCGGGTAGGTCCGGACCCAGACCCCCCGTTTTCGAATCGACTTCGGACTTTTGCCCATAACTTGAGCTACGGACCTCCGATTGACGAACCGTCAGTGGTAATGCAATACTTGGATCGAGACGGTCGTTTTGGTATATCACACTCAAGGTTTTGGAATACTTTGAGTCTGGTTGGGTTGGTTCGTACACGAAACCAACCAGGCCCTCGGAGCGGAAACACTCATATCTTGAGCTACGGACGTCCGATTGACGTGACGTCAGCTTTGTTGAGTTCCTCATAGTGAGACAGATCTTTTGGCATACTCCGCCCGAGGTTTGGACGCAGGTGAAGTATGGTCGGGTTGGTTTTTCCTTAAAAACCAACCGGGTCCCTGGGACGAAAAAGCCAATAACTCTCAGACCGGGCGTCCGATTAACGGGCCGTCTGTTACGTTGAGTTCCTGTTAGCGTTGTGGAACTTTTGGATACATCAACTTCGGACTTGGTGACAGTTGATGTATCGGCCTCTCGGCTCGTGGAGCGGACCCTCCCGAACGAGCTTGCTGTGTGCGGGAACCCTAGTGCTGGCTGCGACTACTACTTCGACAGCGATGACCCTACAGAGATCCTCAGTGGACTGCGGCGACGACCGTGCAGAGATCCTCAGTGGACTACGACGACGACTGTGTAGAGTTCCTTAGTGGAATGCGACGACGACGATGCAGAGATCCTCAGTGGACTGCGACGATGAAGACAACTGGTCTTGTATTCTATGTGGGTCCTAGCTGTGCTGGTCTTGTATCCTATGTGGGTCCCAGCATAGATGATTCAATACTGGTCTTGAATCCTATGTGGGTCCCAGTATAGTTGAATCAATGAAGACAGCTGGTCTTGTATCCTATGTGGGTCCTAGCTGTGCTGGTCTTGTATCCTATGTGGGTCCCAACTTAGATGATTCAATACTGGTCTTGTATCCTATGTGGGTCCCAGTATAGTTGAATCAATGAAGACAGCTGGTCTTGTATCCTATGTGGGTCCTAGCTATGCCGGTCTTGTATCCTATGTGGGTCCCAGCTTAGATGATTCAATACTGGTCTTGTATCCTATGTGGGTCCCAGTATAGTTGAATCAATGAAGATAACTGGTCTTGTATCCTATGTTGGTCCTAGCTGTGCTGGTCTTGTATCCCATGTGGGTCCCAGCTTAGATGATTCAATACTGGTTTTGTATCCTATGTGGGTCCCAGTATAGATGAATCAATGAAGAGTGCTGGTCTTGTATCATATGTGGGTCCCAGCTTAGATGACTCCGTGCTGGTCTTGTATCCTATGTGGGTCCCAGCATAAATGAAACAATGAGGGCGGCTGGTCTTGTATCCTATGTGGGTCCAGCTTAGATGATTCAGTATCTATGTCTGATCATCTTTTTCACCTTTTCGATGATGTATACCTGTGTGAGCTGAATCTTCTGTTACTCTCCTTTGAGGATTGTGTTGAGCTATCCTGTGTGGATTTAATGTTTACTCTCCTTTGTGGATTGTGTTGTGCTATCCTATGTGGGTATACGTTTTTCTTTCCTGAGTGGACTGAGTTGTACTTGGGCTCGGAGGTTGGAGCGTATTGGAATTGATGACTTAGGTATATGTATGGGCATATACCTAAGTAGTGTCGGTTGTTACTTAGTGATTGTATCTTACCTTTGTGTTTAATCCTTTGTTGATTTTGGGAGACCTTCAGGGGTCTCGGGGTCCCTACTGAGTATCTTATACTCACCCCTGCACGGGCTATGCCCGCACTACGTTGTGTTTGTTGCAGACGACGGACAGCGTTGATCGTGGTTGAGGCTTGCAGAGCAGGACGATACCTGGAGGTGGACCACTGGGCAGGACATACTCGGAGCGGATGGTGGGACCCATGGAGCATTGGAGCTATCTGTACCCACCCTTCAGGTGGGATCTCCAGTGGACAGCTCGGTGTAGCATCTTTTACTTTACAGTTGCTGTTTTCCCTTTTGAGTTGTACTTTACCTTCAGTTTGGGTTTTTATACTGGCCCATTTACTTTTCCGCACTTTCAGTTGTACTCTGTGTTTACTTAGTGTTTAATTCTCCGCTTTCTTACTCTGTTGTGCTTGTTTACTTACAAAGGCAATGCCTTCCCTTTTTACCGGGAATTACACCTTGGTGCTAGTCGCCAGCCCCTGGCCTATGGAAGGCGGGCTTGGGGTAGGCACGACACGGGCCCAAGGGCGGGTCGTGACAAATTGGTATCAGAGGAGTTCGGTTCTACCACGAACTCTGATCTTTTCTATGTGAAGCAATAGTGTTTAGCATATTGAGTGTGGTTATCAGTCCAGGGAGTCCAATGTTGGTACGACGACCGACGTATCCGTACACCAGGACCCTGACTACTGATTTCCGACTTAATGCACGAAAACATTGATTGCGTGTGTGTTTCAAAGTTTTCTTTTTGATTACTTTATATCAGCTCACCAGGTATACTGTTCTGACCGTGGCACACCTGTTTCCTTTTCAGGATGGCCCCACGACGGCAGCCAGCTAGGGTTCCGAGAGTGGAGCGTGATGATATCCCCCTGAGCGACGAGGCCTCGGTACACGACTCCTTGTCAGCAGAGGCACCGGCAATACCTTTACCCACCGAGCCACTGATTCTTCCCGCCATGACCGCTGACGATGCACATCGCCTTGGAGCTCTGCATTAGTTCCAGCGCCAGCGACCACCCAGGTTTCGTGGGGAGACGGACCCCCAGGCAGTCGAGTACTGGCTGGAGGCGGTCATGCGAGTTTTCAGGTTAGTGATGACACCAGCAGACCTCATGGTGATCCTCGCAGCGAGCCTCCTGCATGCGGCAACAAGCAGATGGTGAAGCTTGATGCTCCAGGTGCACTATGAGACATCTCTTCTCTGGATGGACTTTGAGAGCATCTTCCGCTCCGAGTTCGTCCCAGCCACCCTCCGTGTGGTGCGCATCCAAGAGCTGCTACAGCTACGACAGGGCAGTATGACAGTGGCCCAGTACTTGGCGAGATTTACTGATCTCTCGCGCTACTCCACAGATATGGTACGAGACCCGTTCTTCCGGGCCCGGACCTTTGAGCAGGGACCGAGGCACGAGATCAGGGCTTCGATGATCTCCCTCAACATTCCGACACTTGCAGAGGTGTTGGAGAGAGCCCTTCTAGTGGAGAGTTTTCTCGCCGAGTAGGCTCCAGTGACAGGGCCCTCCGCAGGACGGCCCGTAGCAGGGTCTTCTGCAGCTGGCAGTAGACAGGTGACGCAGAGGTCCAACTAGGTTAAAAAATATTTATACCACTTATAGGGATTTAATATGGTAAAATGGATTAAATATTTTGAATCATAATAAATTAAATTAATTAATAATGGAAACTAAATTTCTGGTTATAATGAATAAAAAAATAAAAAATTATGATGACAGAAAAATGTTAAATCAGGTTAAACTAGGTTAAAAATAATTGATAAGGAAAAAAATTTTCATCTTAATTCTTATTGGATAAAATTATTTATATCATAATCACCATGTTATTTATATTTAACTATTTATTGGACACTTTTTCATGGAAATGTCCTAAATAATATTTTGTTTAATGAAAAATACAAAAATATTAATCTCTTACTTTTAAATATATATTATGTGTTTACATAGGGACAAAAGTAAGTGTTTAACAAATTTTAATTATTATATTTATTATAATGAAATTATATTCATGATATGAATTTATTTATAATTTTTAAAAATTATATTATTACCTTAAAGGCTTTAACATCACATACACAATATTTCTTTAATCCATAGAGAAATAAAATAAATGATTTTGAAAATACTAAAAGTAACATAATCAGAGTGATTAATAGTTTAAAAAAATTATATATGAATATAAAATATTATTTGTGTGTTAAATTATTATAATTAAATTCCTAAATGTTCTTGATATATTAAAATTCAAATTAAATGAATAGTTCAAAAAATGAAATTAATGATATTTTGTAATAAATGGTAATTTATTAAAAGATTTAAAATTAAAACATTCATATATTCATTTAATTTATTCTTATGCGATTTATAATATCAACTAGGGTCAATTTATGAGACAATTGTAATTTTTTAGTAAATATTTTGACCCTAAAAGAGTAAAACATTTTATATCACTATAATTGTCAAAAGTGTTAATGGGGGATTAAAACAAAAAATAAGGGTAAAAAATAATATAAACATGTAAAAATTTTATTAAATGAGATTATTTAGATTCATAATAATATTATATTTTAATATTATAAATTTTGAACCATTTAAATTGAAAACTTAATTTATATGAATTAAATATTTATGACATTCCAAAAGTGCCCTTCCCCTAACTTATAAAAGGGAACTTAATCCCCTCGCTTGTTCACATCTATTAAGTGACTTATAATAAACAAAAACTAACAAAGTATCTCTACAAAATCATTATAAAAGATTTAGAGGTTCTGGTCTTCCCAAAATACCAACCCTAGGGTCCTCAATAAGAGATCCAAATGAGTTTTGTTAAGCGAAGGTATCGTCATAACCAAACACTTCCTTTTTTATTTATTATTTTACCACATTCAATTATGTCTTAATAATTCCAAAATAATAAAAAAATTATCTAACATATAATGAGATGTTATTATGTTGTTGGAATAATATTTATCCATCCCCTTCAACATAAATTGGGAAACAAAACCATCGCTCGGTTTTAAAGTGGAACTACTACAAAACGGGGCAAGGTAAGCGCTGCACATTTATCAGCGCTTTTATAGAAGCCCTGATAGGGGGGGTCATTATCAGCGCTTTTATATAAGTGCTGATAAAGACCCCCCTTTATCAGCGCTTCTGTAAAAAGGCTGATAAAGTCCCCCATTTAGCAGCGCTTTTATAAAAAGTGCTAATAATGGGTAAAATTCAAAAAAAAAAATTAAGAAGATTAATTAATATATAAAGCTATAAATATATTTATATTGATATTAATATAATATTTATTTTTTAAAAATGTTTTAGAAAAGACGAATGGAAATCAAATATGAATGTATATGATATTTAGTAAAAGAGGATTATAAAATAATTTTAATTATTAATTATGTAATTTTTATCCACTAATCGTCATGTAATAACACTTTGAGAATAAAAAATTAAAAAATATATAAAAGATCAAAAATAGGTTCAAAACACAACTCAAACATCAAATGACCATAAATTTTGACCCAGGGCTCCGTTTGAGCTCTACAACATATCAAATCGAAGCCTTTGATGAGCTCTACAGTCCTATGTACTGGTGGAATCCGATTAAGGTTGTTTCGAGGCCAAAAAGTCCCATAAGGCCTCCAAAACTAAGTTTTTAGTCGGGGTACCCTGATTATTTAGCATTCAAACAACTATAACTTCTGATACCGATGTCCGATAAATGTGTACCATATATCATATCGAAGATAGTTTCATTTTCTTCGATTTGACTAATTGTGGAACTGAAACGGACTTCTCGATTAGATGTTATGGTCGTTTTAACATTCAAATACCTCTAACTTCTTATCCGAATGTCCGTTTAGGTTGTACCACGTATCATATCAAAGGTCGTTTCATGTTCTTCGATTTGACTGGTTGTGGAGTTGAAATAGACTTCTAGATTAGAAGTTATAGCTATTTTAACATTCTCGATGACTTTTCACATCCACATTTCTATGTATTCATTCATAACTAAATACATACATACATACATATATATATATATATATCTGTGTGTGTGTGTATTGTATATATGTTTTTATTTATTTATTTATTTATAAACCCACATAAAAACCCATATTCTCTAAATGTATTTGAAATTAATCTGATAAATATATATATATTAGTATACAAATAAATATACAAATATACAATTATATCTATATATATATTAATATACGAATAATTTTTTTTAACAATATATATATATATATATATTAATATACAAATATATATATATATATTAATATAACTAAATAAATTTATATTAATATGCATTTATATTAATATACGAATAAATATAACTACATATATATGTAAATAACTTCATATATAAATAACTATATATATATATAAATAACTTGATATATCATTAAAGTGATTACAAAACAAAATGGCTAAGTGGTAAAGTTGAAAAGCGCAAGAGGGTAGGTCTTGTGTTTGAATTCCAGTGGCAGCAGGGTCGCACAGGCGTAGCAAAGCAGGTGCAGCATGCAGATTGAGGGGGTGGGGGTGGGGATGGGTGAACAATCACTGTAAAGGGGGAGGGGGGGGGGGGGGGGTGAAGAAAGCGCTGTAATGAATTATATATATTTTTTATTTTTTTTTCAATTTTTTGACATTTATCAGCGCTAAAAATAGTGCTGATAAAGGTCTTCTTTATCAGCGTTATTTTTAGGGATGATAAAGGTTCCCTTTATCAGTGCTATTTTTAGGGCTGATAACGGTTCCCTTTATCATTGCCTTTTGAGTGCTGGTAAAAGGGACCCCCCTTTATTAGCTTTGTCCCTATACAGTGCTCAAAAAGTGATTATAAAGGGGTTTTTTTAGTGCTGATAAAAGCGACTTTTGTAGTACCGTGGACAACCACCTCACGAACCGATGTACTTTTCTTTCCATCACCGACCCACATAAGTAAAAATAGTGATGAAAATGATGAATATATGTGATAATAATGACATAATATTACGTATTTAAAATTAATATATCATATAATTAATTACCCTTTCACCCATTGAGGAAATGATAATGTTGTTCTTGCATTCGTATGACCTACCATCTCCACGAAGTGATGTGATTCATTTTACAAGTAAAAATTTCAATGTTGATTCTAAAAAATTATCTAATGAATAAATATAATATTTATAATATTAATACAATTCTATATATTATGGAACAATATCCTATGCACAAAAACTATAACTTTAATGAGGAAGCATGCATATAAAACAAATTAGTTAACACAAAAAACAATAGTAATAATTAAAATATTATTAGAGAATGTATGATTAGATGTTACAAGAGGATCATAATGATATTATAAATATAAATATTCTTCTATAATATATCAATAACATTTTTAAAACCATTATACATGAGTTTAAATCCTTTTTAACTAAAAGGAAGTGTGGGGTAAGAGATTTTTCCTCAATTTCCATTCCATTGAGACAAATTTGATATTCTACACCAATTAATTTGTAATTGGAATATATACGGACCCATTAATATATTGATCATTCATACCTATTTATTCATGATTTTTAATGTTTCAATTCAATTTAATTATTTCATGGGGTTATAATTTTAACATTTCCAAAGTGTTAAGGATTTATTTTATAATATGTGTTTTTGGATTACCTCAATATTTTTTTGAAGGAATCTTATAATCCATCAATAATAAAATGCATATATTTTCATATCCTTTAGACATTTAAATATTTTATATATTTTCTTCGTATTTTCCTATCAATTTTCACATGAAAATAAGTAATATAATTTTTAAAGGAAAAAATGACTTTATTTCCCTTTAATCGGATATATTTTTCTTCCATGTCCAAATTTGTTAAAATTTCTTTACAAAAATTAATTTTATTACTAAAATAATTTATTAAAGATCACTTAAATTATCAATTAATTTTTAGATTTTTCGAATGGAATATTTCTATTTTTTTTGAAAGTTTAGTTTTTGACTTTCTTTTTGAAAATTCAAAAGGAATATTTTTAATATAAATGATGTTAATTTGAATCCTCTAAACCATCACTGTTTTATAATATTTATCTTCTTATATATATTTTCAATTTTTAATTAAAATTATTTAATGAAATCATATTTTAATAATTCACTTTTATTTGGTTTATTTTTCAAATGGACATGATTTTTTACATGAATTATAATTCTGATGAACTAATGGTTATATCTAATTATTATTAATTTTATATTCATTAACTTAATATAGAAACATTCACTTTCTTGTGATCATTGTATATTAAATTTCTTTCGAATATATATATTATTTGTATCATGGGTATGATTATTTTCTATACTTTAAACCATTTTTTCAAATGGTGTTTTACTGTGAAAGTTATTTTCATTGACTAGGGTAAATCATGGTAAATCGATAATCTTTTACTAAATATTAAATATTCATTTTTAAAAAATATTACATATAAATTGAATTAATAATTCAATATATGAGTAATGTATTATAAATTCAATAATGGTTGGGGCCTAATTATAGATTTCCCCTAGATGCATTGAAAGTTTTCATCAGACAAAGAAACTAGCCAAAATTAAATGGGTTTCTGGGGTATACTTACCCATTGATTAATCTATCTTATCATAAAGCTTTAGTTCTAAAGATATCATGATGTTTGAGATTATGATTTCTAATATTATGAATTTCTTTCATTGAGAATTTTTGTTATTATTTTACTTGAGATTATTTTATTTATTTTATCTATGGATGCATGAAATGCTCAAGTTATTGATTAAATCACATTTGTTTTTTGTTGTTTACCTTTAATTATTGATTATTACTTAGTCACTGATGATAAATTCCACTTTAAAAAAACTCGTAATAATCATTTTATCTTTCATTTGCTTTTTCTTATCCCCAGTTTATGGAGAATAAATATTTTTAATGTGTTTCATGGATGCAGAATGTTTACTTTTGTTATGGTTTATATTTTATTACCAATATAGAATGAATATCATGTATATATCTAGTTTATTAAGAATACTAAACTTATTGGTCCATGGTGAGTGATCCCTTATTTCTGACTCCAACTTAATAAAGTAACCACCAAATTTAGGTTACAGGAGTTGGGGCTATTATATAAACAAAAACAAACAAGCCCACAAAACACCTTTGTCTGTCAATAGATCCTCATACCATTCTTAGTACATTATCTTGATCACATATATCTGATCAAAATCCTAAATACTATATACCTATTATAAATTAAGATTCACAATCAATTTTTTTCCATTTCATGCACTACTGGGTATCTTATCCTCTATTGTTATGAAATGATATAGAAATTATCCTTACTAATGACTCATAGTAAAACTCTTAGTCCTATATTAGACACCTATGTTTGACTGAATCCCAGAATCCCAACTGACTATGAGTTCATCAAAAAAAAAATTATCTAGTTTTTTTTATCAAGATACATTCCTAAAATCCTTTGATAGTTGATCATACCTAGTATTGAACAAGTTATTTTTCCAACACTAGAAATAACTCACTGATGGACCACTCTATAGGGGAATCATCATGAATCCACCCTAACATCCCTATTGGGTATTATCATGTACAAAATTTAGTTACCCAGTTCTCTATTACTTGTATCAGTTGAAAATATGGTCTAAATCAGTATAATCAAATCATTTAAGTTTTTCTACACAATTTACACCTAGTTCACCTGTCACGAACCAGCCCGGGCCGACCCTGAACCGGTCACCCGAGCCGGCCGCCGACATGGACCGAAGGGATTTTCTGATCCCCATGGGCTGGCAACAAGTGTCGGGCATCAAAACCTTAATCATTGGGAACGATTTGGCCCATGCGAAAGAGATAAACAGACAAATAAAAACTGACGATAAAAATAAAAACCAGCAGCGGAAAAAAAACAAAATGGAATGTACGTCCTTGTGAACCTTTGGTCACCTCCCATCTAAGGTCATCCTTTCCCCAATATCGAGCAACTCGGCCATAAAAACCCGAGCAAGGGAAACCTACAACTGAAATGGTAATATAGGCATGGGCATTAAAAATACTCAGTAGGAATGCCAAAGTAACCATAGAATCCAACCACACAACCACTTTCCAGAAACAATCCCAAAAAAAAACACTAGTTTCCACATACAATGATAGAAAATAGGGTTTTCACATTTTAAAGGAGAAAGATCCTAATTTACCATTTCAAAACCAACACATGCCACAACCCGTTTTTCCAAAAACAATGCATTTATTAAAAACTAATTTCAAGTCCATGTTTATCACATTTGTGAGAATGGAGAACATGTAGTAAGTAAATGCTGAAAACCAAGTGCAAGTAAAAGTCAACAAGAAGATATAAGAAATAACCATGAGTGATCCTAAACATCCCTCGAAAACCCCTAGACGTACTCGGTTTCAGAATACCTTCCGGTGTGGTACTCTATAGTCAATAACCAACTGGATGCCCTAATAGATAACCAGTGGAATGCCCCACAAGGCCTACCTACCAAGGGGGAACCAATCCGTCTAATCGGGGCTGGCTAGCAACTGTCACTCGATATTCTAAAGGATTCCTAGGAACCCATGGTGGTTTTAGTAATACTGTGTACGTGGGAGGCCCTCGCACACGTGAGTCATCTCACTGCACTTGCCAACCCCTTTACACATACACCGCTATATGAAAACCCTCAAGGGAAGTCCCCCTGTAGAGATTCCCCACAAGCATGCACACATCAAAAGTTCTTTCACATTCAATAAGGTGACAACCGGGCCTTCATAACATTATAACCTTTAAACATTTCACAAATGGGTTGGATTGCCAATCGGGCACATCCACCTTTCTCAAAATCCAACACAATCATCCCTTTACATTTTAAAAATTTGAATGGACCTTTACACCAAAAAACCATTCAACTCACACCAAAATCCAACTGGGCCAACCACGCTTCCACTCCCTTATTTTTAAACACCAAACCATTCATCAAAAACCTAGTTTTAAGAAAATCTAGTTTGAATGTGTCATTTTCATTTAGAGTCACATCCATGTGACCACCTAGCGCTCCATGGATGTGCCAACATCTAATGGCACATCTAGTTTTTAGGAGGAACACCGTAGAACCCATCCTTCATAAAACACTTTAGTATTGAAACCAAACCCGATCCTTTCACAACACTTTTTAAAAGAAAAAATGTCTTTTTCAAACCATCACCATTTCCAAAACATTTCTAAAACAACTCATAAGTGTATAATTTTGTTAACCAAAAAAACACAAAACCAATTTTACATTTTAAAACCCCAATCACCATTAATTTCAATTAAAAACATCACAAGTCACTCAATTTAACTTTACCAAGAACCTAGGCATTTCATATAAACCAACATCAAAACCATTTTTAGAAATTTAAGACCACTTTATAACCTTGTTATATGTTTTTTCATAAATATAAAGGAGATGCAAATACTATATAAGAATTTATTGAAAACATTAAAGTGCTCAAGGTTTGAATCAAAAGTGAAAATGGTTAGATCACCTACCTCAAATACGCAGCTTATATGACAGCAGATCGAACCCACTTCACACTACCCATATACGCAGTACAAAAAAATTAGAAGGAATCTTTAAAACAACAAAAGAACACAACCTTAGAACCAACCGTGCAACATCACCATGCCAAAACATGACTCACACCATTTAAACAATTTAAATAAACCCTTTACATAGAGAAAAAAACAAAAAAAATCCTCTTTTGAGATCCTACACACACCAAACCTTTTTAAAACGTAAATCTCACAACTTACACAATCAAATAAACTATCAGCATAGTCAAAGAAACCATTTTAACGATTAAAAAAACCACTAAGAAAATTTATTAAATATTTTTCAAACATGACGCAAAATTTTCAATGTCCAAAGCTCACTTAAAACCTCTTTCAAGACAAAACCCATTTTGACACCCACGTGAAACAGTAAAACTGCATTATCTACACTTCATAACACACTAACTGCACAATTTTCAAATACCGATAAACAATTTGATATGGGTTTTCATAATAAAATACACTAACATCACTTGCACATTCTACTACATTTTTAAAACACTACTGAATGGCTCAACATGGGTTTTCACAGAAAAAAGCTCTCATATCACATAAAAACGATACTAGATATCGGGCTAGCCTACCGAGTTTTAATACTCACGCCTATAGTTATTTTCTGTTTTAGTGTTTATAAAGGATTAATCTTGGGTGCATTCGCCTTGGGAGATGTCTGGTCGTGAACTAGAGAGTGACCCACGAGGTCACACAGAGAGAGTGGTTCTCTTTCGGTTAGTTTTTTTTCTTTTGTTCCTATATAGTATTTTTATTTAGTTTGTTTATTTTGCACTACTCTGTTTTTATTTCTGTTGTTTATTTAATTTTATTGGGAGAAATCATTCCCACAACCTCTGTTGATGCCTTGGCACTTGTCGCCAGCCCATGAGGATCATGAACGCCTCTCAGACCGTGTCGCGGACCGGCTCAGGTGACCGGTTCAGGGTCGACCCGGGTTGGTTCATGACATCACCACTTTTGAAAATTCAGTTAACCGAAAGATATTTCCATATACTCAGATAACATGTTGTAAACCATACTTGAGTCACCACAACTTAGAGATCTAATAATTCACTTGATTTATAAGAAACCACAAAAATATATAACCCATAATGTTATAATCATTGATTAAGGTATCTTCCTATAAAGGTGTTTGAAATCCCATGTCAAGTATACCTTATAAAGATTAGACCCTCGAGTTCCTCGATCAATAATATGGATAAGAAATGCTAGGAACTCCTTGAGTTTGTTATTCAAAAACTTACCAATATCCTCTTTCCACTATTGTTAAATTTCATACATTAGAAACTCTATTTATATCTCATTATCACTTATTTTTCTAGGGTTTATATCTTGTTCATACCTAGGTGGCACCATATCTCAACGTTCCAGATGCTCTATTGGAGGTCTTCTAGTAAAAATGTTTCTAAAAACCGAGAACTGTTTTCAATAAAAACATAATTGTCTACATATCATAAATCGTTATAGTTTTAATAGGAATCATGACCCACTATCCCTTACGCTTCCCCTCTTCACCCAAATCCTATATTATCCAACCTTATAAATCCACTTACCCATGCCAAGGTTAGGTACCACACACACCAAAAACACACAGATTCACATAATTAGTCAAAATAAGAATTCTATCACTAGCATGGATGAGGAAAATGACAAAAATAATATATATTGGAAAAAAATATATTCTATTAAAAATAATTTAAATATAAAAATTACAATCCATTCTACTTCCAAAATGGAAATAAAGAGAAGTAATACACCTATCACATGATTCCTATATTCCTCAAGCGATTCAGGAATACTACCTATTTTATCTCATGTCCATGGGTATAAAATATAAATCCATAATATTAAATACCCATTTTTCCTAATTAGTTACTCAAACATAACCATTAAAAAAAAATAAAAGTCATATTTTCCGAGGTAACATGGAATTCTATTTGTAGTTTTTATAGTTACACACAAAAAATAAAATCTATCACATGTTTTGTTTGTAGATTTTTAGAACACATTTCATAAGTCTCCAGTCTAAAAAAACCCAAATAAAAAAAAATTATATGCCTTTGTAATATCAAAACCCATCTCATTTTATAATAATTATATTAGAGCATTACTAGAACTCAAGAGTAACTCCCAATATAAAGAGGCTGGTGACTATAAGTGAGGGTCTAAGAGGTGATAGTGGGGATAATTTATCATATAAATAAATTGATAACAATAAATTACAAAAAGTACAAGAAATAGTAAATAAAATTAAAAAAAATTCAAATAAAACTTAAATTAAAGGAAGTATCATTTACAATATCATTTCATTCATATTAAAATATAACAGATCAATTATAGGTTGATTATTTGTGTACAATTATAAAGTAACCCAAATAAATAGCTATTCTAGAACTGTGTTGCCACCTAACCCTTAAGAAAATCCCCATAATCTATCACATACACCATCTACACTTCCATTTCCACTAAAGTATTAATGAAAAACCCTTATCCTTACATATTATAAGGATCAATAATTGTTTACATGTCCCATAGATCATGTATTGATTGTGAGTATGAAATCATTATACCTCCACCTATATTGTCACCAGATAAAATGCATACACATATGGGTGTAAACAAAATGTAATAAATAGAAACCAAATAACCCTACTAACCTGACTCCAATCTTTATTGATTGACTACAATCGATATTTAATTACTTTATATAGTTTTATAGTGGATTGATGCATCCACGGTCTCTCATAGAGGAAGTTCCCTTCGCCTTTAGACCAATTTCATGTCACACTAAATCCCACCTATCCCATAACTAAAAAATCACCCTAAGTCAACCCTAACACTAGAGAAATACATTCATAAAATACATCACATGTAAAATGGCCATATAAACCCTTTACTTACCATCGATTCAACAGATCAATGAAACCCAAGGGCTGATGATGCCAATTATTGTCCAAGACTGGCCCATTAATCCTAATATATCACACATATATGGCATGTATACCACTCCAAAAAATTCATCTCAAACATCCACAAGATCATATGTCCATATATAACATATTCCTTATCTAAAATGATAGAAAACACCAGAACCCATAAACTTCAAAATCTCCAATGAATACTACCAACAACCAGTTTTTAAAACCACCTCATAGGCTACAACATATGTGAAAATTTCTGCAAAAGCTACATCCTCATGGTGAGCAGAAATAAAAAATACCCTTGGACTATAAATTGATAAAATTCCACCACCACATATGATAATTACAGTCCCACCCTTAGTAATGGTCAACACCATCAGTAACACAGTTATGAACCATGTTTTAACATTCTCAATGATAAACAATACACACACTCACATAATTTACACCCACCACATTCATAAGGAACAAAATTGATCACCATATCCTAAAAATCTTCATCCATAATATAAATTATCATTCCCATCATTACCACAAACCACACAATCCAGAAATCAAAGTCATATATGGTCAACACAATAATCTTCCACATAATAATACCCCAAGGTATCGATTAAAAATAATGGAAATCCAATTTTTTTCATTTCTAGTCTCTCAAATCAATATAAAATTACCAAATTACCACAAAACGTTTGAAAACATGTATAACAGAGGAAAAATATAAGCACCACTCACCTAGTGTTAGTATGACACCACTTATTGAGAAATTTTGGATAACCAGACTCTGATTGAAATAAATAAATTAATCTTGAAAAAATTTATCTAGGGACCTTCTTATTGAAAATATGGAAAATATGTGAGAAATTAGAAATAAACACTCAAGGTCATATAACATTACTTGTAGATACTCTTTATGATGAACACGACAAGGAATGAGAAACAATCGATGAATATATATCTAATGGGAATAGAAGAGGTTGAGAAAAATATGAGTGTTAGGGTGTACCCACTATACTACTTGATGAAATATAAATACCTTCTTTTTATATTTAATCTAACCAATTAATTAATTATTCAAAAAAGTATTCATGAGGAACATTTTGACAAAACACTTTGGATTAGTATGTGATTAAAACTCTAGCCTATCACATTATATATTTGGATTTATTTAGAACCCTAAAATATCATTCTACCTTTATATATAATATAGACTAACCCTTACACATCATTTGACACACTTTAATTTTCTCAAAATGTTTGGATCAGGCCATACCCTATCACCTATAGACAACCCTTATATATCATTTGGATAAATTCTTTAGAAATAATATAGAGAAAAACCTTACTAATTTCTTATAGTTAACCCTTATATACCATCTATATACAACCTTAATGTTTCATCCAGAGATAAAGGTTACATTTCATTTTGAAAACATTTTAGCATTAGGTACTTTACCATTTTTTCTGACCCAACTCTGGTAACACATGTGTATCATCACAAATAACCTTATGTATTATATCAAGAATTAGTTCAAACCTTTCATACAATATGGTAATACTTAAATATCCCAAGGTATCCTTTATATATCATAGAATAACCATTTACTGAATGAGGTATGTACCTTTCTGCATGAGAACCCTTAAGAATGTGGAATTATCCATTTATTTTGACACGATATGAAAAGTACCAACCATTTCCATATTTCTTCCCAACCTTCTACAAATAGGTTCATACATACAATTGAAAACAACACTATTCAAAAAATTCACCTCCATATATTAAATTGAGGCTTTATTTTTACTACAGAATCATTTCCCCATGCATGGGAAAAATCTATTTAATCGATTTAGAACCTACACTAAAAAACCATGACACCTAGATGAGGAATTGATACACAAGATCAATATGATATATGGCATGAATTACCACTCCCCAATACTTAGTACATTCCAAAAATAGTTCTAAACCATATCCACATCAACTTCACCACACTTCATCAACCCTCCCCTTTGAGATACATCACATGAAAATGGGATTCATCTTCATAATGTTCAACAATTTCTTGAACCTCTATGGTCACAAAATATACCCCACTGGGTTTTTTATGAACCAAATCATCAATAAATTAGATTATTCTCAACCATTAATGAAAATAACACCATTTAAACATTTCAAAGAGTCAACATTAAATAATTTAAATTCCTTTTTAGTGAATTGGGTGTATAAAACCGGAATAGTAAAAAATACAAAATATATACCTTAAGAAAACATATATTCACTACTAAAAAACATAGATACCTTCTTAGACTTCTAATTACTCAATAATTATTCAAATTTTTTCTTACATGTGACAAATGAAAACACCCTATACTTATGATCAATAAAAGAATTATAACTACTCACAAAAATTGGGGACACACTTATTGAATTCATATCTTCCATATTTTAAACCTCCCTATAAATATACTCCATTAGAAGAAGTGGTCTCTCGACCATTAGGTTTATCTTATGTCTTTGGATTTTCATTAATTTTTTATTCCATCCCTTATAAAAATTTTTCTGAAAGAATTTAAGAAATTAATTAAGTAATGTAACATAAAGGTATTAATGATGTATCTATCCCACTTTGATAAAAAAATATCCACATAACAAGTGAGAGAGTGAGGAAGAAATCACTTTATATTAGCCTTGAATAAATTGTGGATTAACTATAATCATAAACCTTATTTTATAAAATGTTTCTTTTTTTAGTGGATTAGTTAACATATCCATTATTTTATCCTTCTTTAGAGAAAACAATATGTTATACCCTCCTTGATCCATAAATAATTTAATAAAATGGTACTTGATATTGACATCATTTGATTGATAATGATGAACATTATTTCTCAATAGATTTATGGAACTCTAATGATCACATACCATGAGTAGTGCAAACTTCACATCCAATTTGAGATAATGTAATTGAGTTTTCATCCTTATCAATACATTTTTTACATATTTTTCAACAATATATTTAACCTTATAAATACTCAAGGCCACCATATTTTCATTATTTTTATTCCATATCAACACCTTTCACCAAAATGGAGGGCAAAACTAGATTTTGATCTTATATAATTATCATCTTTAGTCCAATCTATATATTCAAATAAAAAAATTAACAATATTTAAATTGTTTTTATTTATTAATGTGCAATCAATTATTCCATTAATATATCAATGGATATACATTGAATCAACAAGATATGATTCATTTAGCATACTTTTAAATATTGAACAAATTGTAATGACATATACTAAATTTTTCCTTGAATCATTTAGGTAGTGTAAACTCCCAATAAGTTTTTATACTCTGTTGATATAATAATTTTACATATCAATTATTTGATATAACTTTTCCAAATAATTTTTTTAGAAACACGTTTTGAATCTTTTATAAAAAACAAACCTAAATTTTCTTGAGCATAAATCTATTATGAATAAAAATTTGATATTCCACTTAAGAAATATTAAAACCCAAAAAATATATCTTCTATCCAATATACAAATTTTAAATATATTTTTACCTTTTAAATAATTCTCTTTAAAATCATAGTATTAATTTATTGTAAATATTATATCTTATACATAGGAAATTAATGACTTATATTCTTCTAGGTATTGTTTGATATAGAGGTTTTTGTCTACTCTTCCCTTATTGATTTTTTACAACTATAGGGAAGTTTATAAATTTTTGCCTAATTCTCATATGGACTATTTTAACCAAAAAATGAACTTATTTTTCCAAAAAACATATCTATCATGGTCTCTATTAAGGAATAGATAAGGATAAATAATGTAAACTCCATCCTCAAATTCTACATTAATAATGGTTGATTTGACATCAATTTGTAAAATATAACATAAATTTTGTTTAAAGATAGTTAGAAAAATACAAATGGGTTCAATAATATAAATTGATGTGATTTACTCATTCAAATGAATTCATTTCACATGTGAGTAGGCAATTCACACAATTCAAGCTTTATTTATCATCACCTCTAATTTTTATTGAAATTGATACAAAATATCTAGTTGGTTCCAAAAATATTCCTATTTATTGGAAAAAGGTTATAATACCCAAGTATAATTCTTGTTGATATGATATAACTAATTATTTATGTCATGAATCCACTCAGGAATATATTGGACATCATTTACATTTTCGGTATTATTTGTAATAAAATGATGTTTGTGTTGTTGTAAACATACATAAAAATATTTTTAATAATTTTTACTTGATATATAATGATATTTTAAATATCCAAATGCTTTGTAACCCTAGTATGAGTTGAAAAATAATTTTCATTATCACTGCACATAATTGAATCATTATATTTAACATATTATTTATAAAAATTTTCATTATTTTTTCAGAAAAATCCTCCCACTTTTCAAAAAACATACATCCATTATATTCACTTCTAGAAATTCATTCTTGATGCATAATATAATTATTTAAATATTTTTCACCTTCACATCAACACTATCCATAATCATATCCATTTATTTTTAATCATAATGGTATCCTCTAACATTTGGACTATACCCATAAAAGATACCTTCAACTCCTTATTTCTCAAAATATTCTATCTTTTCACATTTATCCTTGATAATTTAATGGTGATGAATTACTTAATTTATTTAAATCATGAGGTATTAATATAATATATCTCATATGGAAATATATTTGAATTATGATAATAAGAAAATATTTTTGAATCTGAACAACTGTGCCAATAACTTTCCTGTAGAAAAATTGGGAATTATTATGATCCAATAACGTAGTATAATCCATTTCCATTGATCACGTATTCTTCTATTCAGAAATTCTTTTTTCATTTGGGGTATGTGTTGAAAAGGATTCATGATGAATACAATGATTATTATGATATTTTTTCATATTCTCTACTTATTTACTCATCCCTATTGTTCTTAAATTCTACTTTAATAATAAAATACACTTCTTTTAAAACATTTGAAAATTTTTAGAGCCTCTAAATTATTATTCATGAACATAATAAATTCAATACATTTTAATTAATAAATAAATGAAATAAAATACTAATATAAATTATTCAATTTATTATTTATCGGTTTATAAAGATTTAATTGAATTAGATCTAATAGGGAAGATGCTTGAATGTCCACTTTATTATGTGAAGATTTAACCATCTTCCCCTTTGGGAAGGCAGATAATATAGATTTTATTAATATATTAACTAAATTATAATCAAAACCATTCTCTAAAAGGGTAATATTTCTCAAATTCTTTTGACCATGGTGGATACAACTTCAATTCAATAACTGATTTTCTTCATTCAAGATTAGGAAACATGAATTTTCAGCATCACCACTCTTCTACATGTTTACTCTTATTTATTATCCTCCAGTTAAAACAAACCATTCAACCTAATCACTAAGTTTTCATTCTTAAAAAACATTTTTTCCCCTCAACCAAAGGTTGAGGAATACATAATATGTTTTCCTTCATTCAATCTTCCAAATAAGTTGTTCTTTGATTTCACCTTTTCCTCTCTAATAAATGTTGGAACAAATCCTCTTATTTTGAGTTACCCATTATTTACAAAGATCACTAAAAATTTCTTAATATTATCTATATCCTTTAAGTGATTAAAATATCTAATCATGTGTGAAGAATATACAATATAAAAAATCCATGGACATTCCTTTTGATATAATTTAAGTGTCATTTCAAAAACTAAAGACATACAATTTATTATTATTCATCTATTAATTTTAATTATTTAAATCCATATATATATATATTGGTAGTATGAAGGGGAGTCATTTTATATTATGGTGACCCATTTGGTCACACCTAATATAAATTTCCTTCAATGATTGAAACTTTTTTTCAAACATAAGTTTAGAATATACATATTGTTTAAGAACAGTTATTATTTGAGTGGGTTATACCACATAAATAGTTCCCCCTATATATTATAGTTTCATAGTGATATTTTTAATTGAAATAAAATATATTTTACATGTTCCCAAAGCCTTCAAGATTCAAATATTATACAAAAAATCTGTATTTATTTTTGTACACCACTTATTTTCCATTTCATGTTACATGATTATCCTCCACACCTTGACCATTAACATTAGAGGTGATTTATTAAAAAATATTATATTTAAATCCAAAAACATTATTTATTATTATAGACTTGTTTTCTAAATGTTTCTAATTGACATTTTAGTATTTTTCTCATTCAAGTTGGCATTACTAGAATTCCCAGATTTTTGTGAATTGTATTGGTTTAGAACAATGTTTTATCCACATTATCTTCATCTTTCATGAAAAACTAAATTCTTTACAATAATATTATTTTAGAATTCCCCAAATCAATAGGAAGAATTATTAATATTTTATTTAGATTTTTTTGATTTCCCATCCACTTATATTATTTTTTATTTGAAATTTACAATATAATTCTCCATTAATTTGGAATTATCTTCCCTGAAAACATTTAATTTTTTATATTCATTAAGTTGATTTTTTAACCATTCAATCTCATTTATCGCCTTCCAATCTTTTCTAGGTTGTAACTTTCATTACCTTTTAATGATTGGATACTCTCTTTATATTCCTGTTATCCTTATCAAAATTTAATATCTTTGAAATTAATTAATTGATTTGATTCATTAACACATTATACAATTATATATTTTCCTACTAACTACAATTTCTACTCTCATAGATTGTAAAATAATTTTTATTAAATTTTTAAATAAATATTATTTGATTTAATTCACTGGAAGTAACTATTTCATCTTCTTCCCCATTGAAATAATTTTATTCACATATAGATAAAAAATTACTCATCTTGGATTTAAAGAAACTAACACATTTTATCTTTGATGTAAAATTATTATCGACAAACTAAAAAGAAATCATCCTTGATTATCTCCTTGAATTGTTATCTATATATTCATAGTTTTCTTATTCTATCTAAATTTGAAAATTTTATTTGAAATTTCTTATAGATACATACATGATATACTAGACTGGATTAATACCTTGATACTTTTGTTTTAATTTATTACACTTTTTGGGTTGAATAACCTAATTTTTTTATTTCATTTTAACATTTTATTCTTTAGGAAAAAATTCTTCATCGTCAATAATATCTTATTTTAAGTCTTTAAAGAATATTTCCTAATCATATTTAATATTCTTTTTGAAATAAGTTCCTTTCCTCATTTCATAGGTAATATGTTATCTATATAGATAATCTGATGGAAGTTTTTTTGAATTAGGATATTAAATTGTTGTAACATTTTCATCAGTTTTTTTCAGAAATATATGAACAATATTTTGACAAATCATAGAATCTTCTTATTTCACACCAAAATCCCTAATGTTTCTAAAAACATTATTGAATATAAATATGAAATGATACATTGATTCATCATAAATTATCCTCATATCTTTATATTTTAATCTCTAAAACATTATCTTATATTACTTCAATTTCACATTACATTCACAACTTTTTTTCCAAACTATTTTAAATTCCATTTTTAATTTTAATACCTTATAATTTGAGAAACTACTTTTTTGAAAGAGATGATAAAATGAAATTCATAATAGGGACATCATTTTACATATTATTCTTATCTATTTAATTCATATAAACACTATTATAATGAGGTGTAAAATCATTAGTAGGAACATCCAATACATCTGAATTGATTGATAATAAATATAGAATAATTTGACCTTTAAAAATATATTTTTCCCATAAAATTTAGAATTCCTTTTTAGTTATCTGAATTTACGTGATCCATACTCAATATAGAAAATTAAATGTCAAAACACCATTCAGAATAAATAAAAAAATTTATAGAAAATTACAAATAGAAGGAAATTTCATTTAAGTGAACCTGGAAGTCTTTGATACCACTTTAAAGTACCCATATCGATATTGAGAATGCACTAAATAAGGGGGGGGGGGTAAATTAGTCAATTAAATTTCTATTTTAAAAATAATTCAAATCATATTCAAGAGAATGAACATATTACAATAAAATTTCTAGTACAAAACTGCTGAAAAAACATACTAGGAATAATTAATTTTAAAAGGATCACTACTCAAAAGGAATGGATAAATACTTTTAATGATAATAGAACCTATGATCACATAATTACCTAGTTTTGTTGAATTGAATACAATGATCTTGGTTTATTCTTATACTCAAGATTCAAAAATATGCATTACTAGAGTGTATGAAAACTTAATCTAAACATATATTTATTTTACAACACTACCATATGTTAAACATTATAAATAAAAATAATCATACAATCCGATGAATAAAAGATTTAATGTCTTTTAAAAATAATTACATTGGAAACTTATTTTATAAAAATTGTGAACATTTCTCCTTAATTTATGCACACTAAAATCCCTTATTGACTTCCTATAAGTTACACTAATATTCATAACCTAGGGGATGGAAACATAATAAAGTGGGGAGATTAGATTCCTAATAAGGGTAAAAATAATAAATAACAAGCAAAGATCATAATTGATCATAATATGAGCATATGTTCATAATTAATATATAAAAGAAAATAATACCAAACAAAACAAAATAACATAAATAATGAGAAATGGAATAAGGATTGGAATAAAATAAGAGATGAATGAAAAGTGTATGGAAAATTTTATCAATAAACATGATCCATGAATGAATAAAACAGACATAATTATATTCATAAGAGTGTGGCATAATCATAGGAATAAGAAATCATATCATTGTAGACATATATTAACAAAATTTAGGTCTACAAATACACGTTTGAGTATATCTTGACCACAATTATAACAAGGTATAACATTGAGACCAAAACTAAACTATAATTTTACACACACACTACCTTGTGATAAAATAGTAACCACAATATTTACCATTCATAGTATTGTTAAAATAGCATAACAGAAATTATACCCACACAAAACCTTGTGTGAATAGCTCAAGTGATATTATACTGACATAAAACCTTGTGATCATAGCTTAACTGCAATTATATCAATGAAAAAAATGATTTTTTCATCATATATAAAACATTAAATAATGAATTTTTGGGTTATATTTGACTCTAATAATTAATTATGCATTCATTTTTATGCCAATTGAAAATAATAATTCATCACATTATAAAGAACCCATGGAATGAAAAATATATATCCCAATAGTTCTAGTTGGTATCGCAAAAAATTGACATAAAAAATGAAAATATATGATACCCAAAGTTCAATCATCCAAAATTAGTATTTTATAAGAACATTTATAGGGTGGTACATGAAAAATAAAATCCAATGAAATAATTCATGTAAAGATAAATAGGAAAACGTTAGTGAAATAAAAAAAGAGTTTATTAAATAATAATTTTTTTACTTTGGTGTAATTGATGAAGTTAGGGTTCTCTTTGAAAAGCCAATTTTCAAAAGTTCACTTCTGAGATATTAAAAATAAGGTAAGGTAAACATCAATATTTTCAATGAGATCTTCATAATTAATCCTTGAAAAAACATAAATGTAATAAACCTGGTATTTATAGAATAAGAATTTTTATTTTATATTATTATTCTTGAATAATATATAAATTTTACTTTAAAAGGGGGTAATTTTTCCGATAGAGTACTCGACGCGCAACAATGAGTTTCTCTGAAATCTTAAGTTTCACACAACATTGAGTTATACCGAAAAATAATACAATAACAATATTATTATTTTAAATGGAAGATTAATGCCGAACTGTTAGAATTGAGGGAATTAATAATATGAAATTTTTTTTGAAATATGGTTTACACATGTTGAAGTAATTATTCATTGGTTGAAAAAATTTTCAGAAAAGGAAATAAAAACCAATTGAATATAAATGATGTGTTTTTATATAAACCTATTTAAAAGAGAAAAATTGTGTTTATAAAATCATATCACTCTTTATGGATTTTTATTTAATGGAAAATATATGTTATATATTCAATGAAATGTTTTAAATTAATCTTATATTTTTTTTAGATATGTTATAAGAACAAATTTTATTTTCTGGATTGAAGAAGTATTGTTCTAAAAACGTAGTTTTACCGCCTTTTTATGGAGAACCTTTTTTAAACAATTTTTTGTCACTTTTATATGTTATATTTGACAAAATAAACTTCTTTTTTATAAATGAGACATAAAAATTTACTTTCGATGAAATGTTGGTATTTTTCTGAAAAAGTTTATTTTAATGAATAGTGAAAAATACTAAAGTTTAATTCAAAACTGTCTTTTCATCGAATTTATTTATATAGTTAGATTTTCATTTTAATTGGTTTTAGGGTATAATTAGATTATTTTTTTTATTATTTAATCCAATTCTTGTCATTGGAATTAATTTTTCCATTGAAATTGGACATAAAAAAAGTAAATCTTTTGATAGATTTTACTCATAAAAACCCATTTTTTTGTTTTCACAGCGAGCTTTAATTTTAAATTAATTACTGAAACATATATGTTTTGAATTATTAAAAATGGATTCCATATTTGGAATCATAAGGTCTAAATTGTGTGAATAGTTAACTATTATTTTTAGACATTATGAATAGTAACTTCAGTAATTATTTTATTTATCATGGTTAAAGGGTAAATCTGGTAAAAAAGGGTAAACAATATTATTATAATAATATTAAATTACCATATCATAAGTAATAATCCTATTGGATGAGATATGTATCACCTTTTGAATTCTTAAGTCTATTTTGGGACCCCATCGATCCACTTGGGAGTGATAATGACATTTTATAATAATTAATTAAATGTAAAGAGAAAAAAAAACATAAACATGAATATTTTTACTAAAAATTTTTTATATGAGGTTATATAAGTTATAACTTTGAATATATATAGTAAATAAAAATAGAAATATATTTCATACATCATTATATTTTATTCATAATTTTTAGACACTAAATAAATAAATTTTATTATGACACAATGACGATGTAGTGATTTCTTCGTTAATAAAGGATTCAAATAAACAATTTTATAGATGTTAAAATAAAAGTAATTTGGTTATTTTGATGTTATAAACTAATTTTATGGACAATATAGACATATTATATTTGTGTTAATTCCTTTATTTCGAGAGAATCAGGTTGTTATATATTTGTAAAAAAATCAAGCAAGAATAGTTTCCAAAATTGACAAAATTTGTAACTTAAAATATAAAATAGTTTTGTAAATGATATAAAATTTCTAAAAACTATAATATTTTAAAAAATGGTTAATATAAGAAAAAATATGTCATAAATTACTTTCTTGGGTCCTTTAACAATATATTGTAATTAAAGTTACCCATAATGTGTAAATAACATGATATTAAAGTATGATTTAAAATGGAAAAATAAGGGTTAAAAAAAATAAAATGATTAAAAAATATTGAAAACTTGTATAAAAATTATTTTAAGATGAGTATTAGAACCAAAAAAAATATTATATTTAAATTTAGTGAGTTTTTTAAAATTTTTATTGGAAATTTAATTTATCATAAATTAATATTTCTAGACATTCGTAATGTGCCCCTCCTCCCTCTTATAAAAGTCCACCACCTCTACCCACATAAATCACACCTCTAAATTCCCATGTATCATAAAAATTATACCAAAATAAGCTCCCAAAATACCTCGCTTACTTCTATAAGTATTAATTTGGGAATAATGCAATTCAAGAAAGCCTTTTGGCTCAAATCAAAAGAAGTTACCCGATTGAGAGGTAACGTATTCTCTCAAGTTCGTTTCTTTTATTTTCATTCTCCACTCCCTATTCTATTTTTACTATTTGATTACATAATAAAAATTGTATCCTCAAAATAATGGTTTATTTATTTGTATTCGAACTACAATTACACACACCTCCATCTTATGGATTTGAACATATAGTTACTATGTATGGAAAACTTCTGCCTCACGAAATGATGATTGTTCAATTTTTTTCTACCACCTATCATAGTGGCCATTATTATGGAACTATGATTATATATGATATTGTTTTTTATATTTTCTACATTATTCAGTATTTTTTTATTTACATCATACCTTTATGATTTTTATAATGTGTAAATATGATAATTTCATTTGAGGATGTGCGGACTAACGCCCCCTCAAAGTGATATGACTCGTTCATGCCATATGTAAAATGTATAAAGGATGGAATTAATTAACATATGAAACATATTTAACATATATATTATTATGGAATTATAATATATATATGTATCATTTTTTTTCTTTCCTTTAAATATGAAAAATAAATGAAAGTAGCATTCATGCGTACATACAACTTACCGTTTCCATAAGTGGTGCATTTCATTTATTATCTCCAAATGTTATGGAATATTCTAAATAAATATATAATGGATATAAATAAAATAATATATATATATATATATATATATATATTATTAAAATCTGGAATACGATTCAAGAGAAAATAGACACTTTACCATATTGACAATTTGTAATTTTAACAAGTTCATTTTTGACTCAAGTATCGAACATTAGCAAAACGGCCGATTAGAACTTAAATAATTATTTTATTATTATATCAAGGTAATAAGTGATATAAAAGAAAAATAAACTTTAAAAAGGTTCTGAATCATGTATAAATTAACTTAAGTTTATTGTTCAGGAATATAAAGAACGAACGAGACAAGTCAGACTCAAGGTAAGGGACATCGTCTCAATCTCCTTTCATTGAGGAATATTTTGGTTTATACACAATAATTATACCCTTATTATTTTAATTTCCTTCAACGTTTTTCAAAATTAATCCACTATATTATGAATAATTTTACTAAACGACAAAAAGAATGTTTGTTTTTAACATACACGATGAAAATGACATTTTCACTCCCACAAACATTATTTGATATTTGGAATTTTTAACAAGATGTAATGTTTTTAGAATGAAAATAAATAACATATACTATTTTTACGTATTTTTTTATTCATATTGGTTTTGAGAAAGTATTCATTATTCCAATATCTTGAAATAATATATTGTGATTGGGATGTGGAAACATTATATTTCCTTTCTGCTTGTTTTATGAATTATGATTATGTGATGGTTCTTGGGAATTGATTATGTGTATGGGTGGTTCCATGATAAACCAAGGGCGGGTGAGCTCGAGATAGATCTCTAATGAATTAGGTAACATGAAGAAGGTAAATGTTAATTTTTATCCAAAGAGATTTAGGTAATATACAGTGATAAGTATTCCAAATGTAACTCCTTATATAGCTATAAAAGCTATAATGTATGTATGTTATTGATTCCAAAAAATTACATTATGATTTATGATTTCTATGTGTTATTCATAAATATTACTATTTCATGAGGCATGTTAAAGAGATTATGTTTTATGGTTGAGCTTAGGTTTCATTATTGAAAAGTATGATCATTCTTTGATTTGTATATATTTGTGGAATAATGTTTTTCTTTATTTATTTTAATTCCATTACTGATAATTTTATGCTCATCCCATGTTTTTGAAATGTTTTTCATAGGGTATAAGTAAGGGTAAGATAAAGGAAGATTTCAAGAATATTTATATCAAGAAAATAATTCTTGTTTTATTTAAGGAGTTTTATTGTTGTGAAAAAATTGAATTGTGTAGAAGTGTCTACGTAGAAATATTTGAGATGTAATGTAATATTTATTGAATAATTTTCTAAAACTCTAAACTTGAAAATATCCTTAATGTGAATTATTAAATTAAATAATGATTAGGTAATTTTTAAGGCTGGGGCCTTATAGTTGGTATAAGAGGTCGGTTTAGATACTTTTAGAGGTTAGGGTGTTATTTAAGCATAAGTGACATAACCATAATGATTATCATATTATAAAGAGTCTCAATTATTTTAAATAAATTGAATGATTTTAAGATAACATGATTAATTATATCTTAGTGTTTACCCTCTTCATAAGACAGTATATGATGATTTTAATGATTCACTCACACAACCTTTTTGGTTTCAGTAAATAGATGGATCTATCAGGGAAGAAAGTGACAATGGATGTGAATGATACTATTGTGGTTTCTAAATAAGATATTGAATGAAAATATATTTTCAATTAGAACTCTTGTGTTTATTCTCGACCAACTATCTAGAGTCATTATTGACCACTTGAACCTTGGTGATTTGTCTAAGGCATCATATATGCAAGAAACATATCCCTATGGATGTTATGGTAAAAAAGAAAAAGGTAATTATATTAAAAAACCTATGTGCCAAATATGTGGAATAAACCCCTAGGAAAATGCTTCAAATTTATGGCAAGACGTTGTTGGTGTGGTATTGAAGGTCATAAAGCAATAACCTTCCATAGAAAAAAGAAGCATTCAGTTGACTCCAGGAAAGGGAAAGAAGTTCATTAGGATGGATTAATTCAATGTTTAAATGTGGTGTGCATGGTTATTAAGAAAACTTATGTCCTACAAAGAAGGGTTAGGAATGGGATAAGCCATACTATACAAATATATGCTTACCAATACCTAATTACATTTAAATTGAAGATGTGGAAACTAAAAATGACCAATGAAAGGCATGGATTATCTCTTAGCTCATGTTTTGACATTATTGAATCAATAGATATTATGAATGAATTTTTATAGGAAAAAATTATGAAAGAGTAAGATTAAAAAAAGTACAAAGGATCATAATTAATATTTAATGATTAAGATGTCAACATTGTAGGAATTTAAGAGTTATGCCAGTTCTATGGATGCTGATATGTTTAAATATATTAAAAAAGGGATTAGTTTAGAATAATTCTAGTGTTTGTAAACCTTAAGTTTTTTTATATAAAAATTATAATTGATTATAATTATATTTTATTTTATGGATATTTTTATAATGAACCGTTAGGGTTTATAAGATCCTTAAATTTGAGGAAATTACAGTTTATTAATTTTTGGGAAGCTAAATGAAAGGTATGAAATTACCTTTGAAGTTGAAATATGTTATGGTTATATTTAAGGAAATTATCTTATTTTGGAGAATTTTATAAGAATGATATTTTTTTGTAAAATAATAACTTGCAGGATGGGTGTCAACCCATCGCATCCGGAAAGGCCATGTGAATCAACCCACAACAGAAGGGCGACAAGGGTGCATCGCCTACCACTTGCTTACATGAAGTCCCTAGTTAGTATAACTTATTCATTTTAGTTAAATAATTTTATGGATCAATAATAAGTTGATTTTTGGACTTATGTTTTATCAAATGTATATCTTTAGTATAGGAAAATGTTTATGTGATTAAGTGATAAATGTTATTTGGGAAGATGTTCTCTCTTTTGGGAACACTATATGCCTAAGGAAAATAGAATACTATGGGATTTCATTTGAGGAGTAATGGTTGAATTTTATTTTGGAAGAATCTATGTTTTTATTGTGTACATATAGAAATTTGGGTTATTTATGAAAATGATTAACATATTATAGAGAATATGTGATTAGGTTAATTACTTTTAATTTTGATACTTTAAGAATAATCGACGTTATTTGGATATAAATGTTTAGATTTATCATGGAAGATTATGTGATCAAATCCTTTCAAATTTTTGGTTTCAATAATAGTTTAGATTGTTTATAATAATATTGATGACAATTTTTTATTGAATAGTCTTTATTGAACTTTTCATATTATTTTTTGAATTTTGGAGATTAAGAGAATTATTTCTTTTTATAAAGGATTAACATTTTTGGGGAGTATCTAATCCTGTACTAACCATTTTTGATTTGGTTAATGTCTAAATATATAGTAAATATATAGTCAATATTTGTGGACTATGTGATGATATTGGTGATTATTATAGTGCTTCAGGTGTGACCATGTCTTCTTGAATACTCATCGTTTGAAGAAAAGATGAGTTTGAGGTAAAAATTTATAAAAGGATGAAACTATACTTGAAAAGTAACTATATTTTATTATGTTCTTAGTCAATATCATAAAAAAAATCCTTGAATTTATGAAAAGTAACATAAAACAAAAACCTTTTTCATTTACTTTTCCTACTGGGGAATCAAAAACTGTTTATTCCATCACAAGGTTATGGTTTTATGGTAGTTATCTTTCTCCTGATCATGTTTTTGATCATTATTAATTAGAACAATATCATTAGTTTTTCTTCCATATCCATGTTTTCCTATATCCCAGTATGTGCTACCTCAGGATACCTTTGTACTTATCTTTATTTATTTTAATGTGGTAATTTTATTGACTCTTTTTCTAATGTGGGATTTTCAATGCAGCTTCCAAGATCAATTTTAAAATTGCGAGGACACAATTTTCCAAAATGGGGGAATGATGTAATGAGATAGGTATTTATATAATAATAATTTTTCTCTATTAATATTTAGGAATAAGATATTAATTTTAAGTTAAAAGGAGTTACTTTTCTAATAGCGTACTTGAAACGAACAATAGGTTTCTCCTAAATCTAACATTGCACACAACATTGAGTTTTACCGAAAAATAATACAATAATATTATAATTATTTTAAATGGTAGATTAACTACTGGACATTGGGATGGTGGGAATAAAATGATTAAACTAAATTTTGAAATATGGTTTACACATGTTACAATAATAATTCATTGGTTACCGAATTTATTATAAATGTAAATTGAATATAAAGAATGTGTTTTTATGAAAACCTATTTAAAAAATAATAACTCTGTTTATAAAATCATATCACACTTTATGGATTTTTATTTATTGAAAAATATATGTTATATATTCAATTTAATGTTTTAAATTCATATTTTATGTTTTCTAGATATTATATAAGAACAAATTCGATTTTTTGGATAAAAGAAGTATTTTTTTTCTAAAAATACAGTTTTACAACCTTTTCATGGAGAACACTTGCAAAATCTAGTTTTTGCCTCTTTTATATTTTATATTTGAAATAATAAACTTCTTTTATATAATTTTGACAACAAAATTTACTTTGGATGAAATTTTGGTATTTTTCTAATAAAGTTTATTTATTAATGAATAGTAAAAAAATATTGCATTTTAATTAAACACTACATTTTCATCTAATTTATTTATATAGTTATATTGTAATTTTAATTGGATTTATAGTTTAATTTGATTATATTTTTATCATTATTTTCCAATTTTGTTTGTTTTATGTAATTTCCCATTGAAAATGGACATAAACACATGTTAATGTTTTGATTGATTTAATTCTTAAAAACCCACGTTTTGGTTTTGACAATAGGATTTAACATTAAATTAATTACTGCAACTTATGTGTTTTGAATTTGGAAAATGGATTCAACATTTTAAATCAAAATTTCAAAATTTTCTGAATATATACCTTTTATTTTTGGACATTATGTATATTAACTTCAGTAATAATTTTATTTACCATGGTTAAAGGGTATATTTGGTAAATAAGGATAAAAAATATTATTATAATAATATTAAAATATCCTAAAACATGTACTAATAATATTTTATGATATTTTTATGATCATTGGAATCATTGGGTCGATTATGGGACCCCATAGATCCACTTGGGAGTGATAATCACATTTAATAATAATTAATTTAAAGTAAAGAGAAAAATAACAGAAACATGTATCTTTCTACTAAATTTTTTTATATGAGGTGATATAAGTGATATCGTAGATTATAAATAGTAATCAAAAATCTAAAATTATTTATTACGTCATTATATTTTATTTAACTTTTTTATACATTAAATAAATAAATTTAATTATGACACAATGATGATGTAGTGATTGCTTCATTAATAATGGATTCAAATAAATGATATTATAAATATTAAAATAAATGTAATTTGGTTATTTTGATTTCATAAAAGAATTATATTGATGATATTGACATGTTAAATTATATTTTATTCCTTTGGTTTTAAGGAATCAGGTTGTTATGAATATATAAAAAAGTAAAGTGTGAATACTTTCCAAAATTTACATAATTCATAACTTAAAATATAAAATAGTTTATTAAATGCTATTAAATTTATAAAAATCAATGATTAATAATTTTTTTTAAAATAAGTCCAAATATGTCATAAATGAATTTTTGTGGGTCGTTTGACAAGATATTATAATTAAATTAACCCACAATGTTTAAATAATATGATATCAGGGTAAGATTAAAAAGGTTCAAATAAGGGTTAAACCAAAAAGATAAGAACAAAAAAGATTCAAAACATGTTTAAAAATTATTGGATGATTTTTATTAGAACAAAAATAATATTATCTTAGAATCAAATGAGTTTATTGAAATTTTTAATTGAAATTTAATTTCTAATAAATTAATATTTCTATAATTTTGTAAAGTGCCCCCTCTTATAAAATGACACCACCTCTATCGACATAACTCCCACCTATCAAGACCCTTGTCACATCTAAATTCTATCCCAATAATCTCCTAACATCCCCCCCTTCCTCCTATAATACTTAACATGGGTATAAAGAAATTCAAGAAATCCTTTTGTCTCAAATCAAATCAAGTTACCTGATATAGAGGTGACATCTTCTCTCAAGTTCTTTTATTTTATTTTCATTCTCCGCTACCTATGATATTATTATTTGTTTGATTAAATAAAATAAATATATCCAGAATATAATATAATTTTTTATGAGATGTTTTATAACTACACTTACACACACCTCGATCTAAGGGATACGAACATATTATTTCTGTGTACGACGAACTACTACCTCACAAAATGATGATTGTTCAATTTTCTCATACCACCTATCATGGTGGAAATTATGATGGAAATGTACTTATATATGATATATATTATATTTATATTGTCTCTATGATTATTCATTTTTTATTTACAATAATCCTTAATGCTTTCCATAATATATAAATACGATAATTTGATTTCAGGAAGTGAGGACTACCACCCCCTCAAAGTTATATGACTCGTTCAGGCCGTACATGGAACATATAAAGGATAGAATTAAATAAATTATATATCATATATAACATAGATATTATAAATTATTTATATTATAACTATGTATCATTTAGTTTTCATTCTGTTAAATATGAAAATGAAATGAAAGTAGCCTTCATGCGTACATACAGCTTACATCTCCATGAACGATGCATTTAATTTCTTATCTAAAAATTTTATGGACTATTATAAATAAATATTTACTGGATCTAAATACATATATACTGGATATATTTGATATTCAAATCATGAAAATTATTATGGAGATAATAGACATTTGAGCACATGGACAATTTGTAATTATAACAAGTTCATTTTTGACTCAAGTACCGAATATAAAAAAAACAACCAATATGAACTTGAATACTTATATGATAGTTATATAAAGTTAATAAGTGATATAAAATAAATAATAAACTAAAGAAAAGTTCTTAATAAAGTAAAAATTAACTTATGTTTATTATTCAGAAATATAAATAATGAACGAGACAAGTCCGACTCAAGGTAAGGGACTTCATATCAATCTCCATTCATTGAGGAATTTTTAGTTTATACAAGAAATTATTTAATATGGTGAATAATTATACCATTTTTCTTTTAAATTTCATTTTATTTTTATCAAAAGTTGTATTTTATTTTATGAATCGTTTTACTAAATGACAAATGGAATGTTTTTTTAACGTATGCGGTGACAATGACCTTTTTGCTGCCGTGAACATTATTTAATACTTGTATTACCTAACAATATATAATGTTTTTAAAAGAAAAATAAATATCATATAACCATTTTATAGTTTTTTTATTGAAAATGGTTTTGAGAAATCATTGATTATGTCAACATCTTGAAATGATATATTTTTATTCCAATGTGGAAATGTTATGTTTCCTTTATGTTTGTTTTATGTGTTATGAATATGTTTTGGTTCTTTGGAATTGTATACCTATACAGGTGGTTTGGTGATAAACCAAGGGTAGGTGAACCCAACATATCTCTCTAATGCATTGGGTAATGTGATATAAGTAAACATTAATGCTACTACTAAGATATTTAGGTAATATACCATGATGGGTATTACAAACGTAACTCCCTATATAGTTGTGAAAGCTACAATATAAGTATTTTAGTGATGCCAATGGTTTCTGTTATAATTTATGACTTCTATGAGTTATTCATAAATCATATTTTTTCTTGAGGTATGTTAAAGATCTTATTTTTTATGATTGAGATTTTGTTTTATGATTGAAAAGTATGATTTCTTTAATTTTTATGTATTCATAGACTAATGTTTTCTTTACTTATTTTATATCCCTTACTGAGATTTTTATGCTCATCCCATGTTTTTGAAATGATTTTTACATGGTATAAGGAAGGGTCAGAGAAATGAGTATTTAATGAAGATTTATATAATAAATTCTTTGTTTTATTTATGGAGTTTTATTACTGTGAAAAAATTGAATAGAGTAGAAGTGTCTACTTTGTAATATTTGAGATGTAATGTAATTGTTATGGAATAATTATCTAAAACTATGAACATTAAAATATCCTCAATGTGAATTATTAACATAACTCAATATTATGCAATTTTTAAGGTTGGGGCCTTATAGTTGGTATAAGAGGTTGGTTTATATACCTTTAGAGGTTAGGGTGTTATTTAATTGTAAGTTACATAACCATAATGGTAATAATATTCGAAAGAGTTATGCTTATTATAGATAAATTGAACGAGTTTAAGATAACATGAATAATTATATCTTAGTGTTTACCCTACTCATAAGATATTATATGATGTTTTTACTGATATAATCACACTAAACTTTATGGTTTTAGTAAGTGGATAGATCTAGTAGGCACCAAAGTAACAATGGATGGGAAGGAAACTATGGCAATTTTATGAATAAAAAACTAAATGAAATGGGAGCTGAAAAGAGGACTCTTATGTTTATTCTCAAAAAACTATTTGGATTCATGGTTTTCGACTTGAACTGTGGTGATTTTTATAAGGAATCATATATGTGAGAAACGAATCCCTATGGAAGTTAAGGTAATAATCATAAAGGTAAGTATATTCAAAAAAACATATATTCCAAGGATGTGGAAAGAAACAAATAAGAAAATTATTCAAAGGTATGAAGAGGTGTTATAGGTGTGGTAATTAAGGTCATAAAGAAATAACCTACCATGGAAAATAGAACTATTCAGTTGACTCCAGGAAAGGGAAATAAGTTCTCTCATAGGGATTAATTGAATGTTTTAAATGTGGTATTCATAGATACTACATAAATTGATTTCCTATGAAGAATATTTGGGGATGGGATCAGTAGGTCCATTCAAATATTTTTTTTACCAATAACTAATTCCATTCCAATTTCAGATGAGGAAAATAAAAATGGGCTATGAAAGGTATGGATAATGTTTTAGCTTATGTTTTGACATTTTTGAATATTAGGAAATTATTAATGATTTTTTATAGGAAATAAGTATAATAGAATAATATGGATAAACAAGTATAAAGGATCATAAAGATTGTTTCATCATTAAGATGTCTATATTTTAGGAATTTAAGAGTTATGTCAGATCAATGGATATTGATTGGTTTAAATGTATTAATTATGGGATTACTTTGGAATAATTATAGTATTTTTACCACGTAAGTTTTTTTATATAAAAATGTTAATTGAGAAATAATTGTATATTATTTTATTGATATTGTTTTAAAGAACCATTAGGGTTTATATAATCCCTGAATTTGAGGCAATTAATGGTTATTACTTTTTGGGTTGCAAAATGAGATGTAAGAGATAACCTTTGAGGTGAAAATATTTTATGATTATCTTTTAGGAAATTATCATATTTTTTATAATTTTATAGGAATGATATGGTTATAGAAAAAGGATAACCTGTAGGATGGGTGTCAACCCATCATTTCTAGAATGACTATGTGAATCGAACCCACAACTAAACGACGACAGGGGTGCATCACCTACTAATGGACTACATGAAGTCCCTAGTTTGTGTGAAATATTGTTTTAGTTAAATAATTTTATGGATCAAGAATATGTTGATTTTGTATCTTTTTTTTATAAAAGGGATATCTTTAGTATAGGGAAATTATTTTGTGATTAAGTGATTGTTTCTATTTTGGAATACATTCATTATTTTGGGAACACGCTAGCCCTAAAGAAAATAGAATTATATGGTGTTTCATTTGAGGAGTAATGATTGAATTTTATTTTTGAAGAAAATATTTTTTTATTGAGGACATATGGTGATTTGGGTTATTTATGGAAATGATTAATGTATTTTTGAAAATATGTGATTATGTTAATTACTTTTATGTATGAGAATTTAAGAATACTCAATATTATTTGGAGATAAATTTTATGATTTATCATGGAAGACTATGTGATCAAATACGTATGAATTTTGGGTTTCAATCTTAGTTTGGATTAGAAAACTTTTAAGGAAAATTTTGTTTTTAATGGTATTTTTTTAACATTTAGTAATTTTTTTGGTATTTTGGGGATTAAGAGTAGTATTTATTTTTATAAAGGATTGTCATTTTTTGGGGATTCACTAATCTTTTAATAACCATTTTGGTTATGTTTAATGTCTAAAGATAGGGGAAATATATAGTTTATATTTTGTGGATTATGTGATTCTTTAAAAGTTGATCCAAGTGCTTTAGGTGTAACCATGTCATCTTTAATACTCATCATTTAGAGAAAAGATGAGTTTCTGGTGGAAATTTATTAAGGGAATAAAATCTACATGAAAAGTAAGTATATTTACTTATGTTCATAGTCAATATTATAAATAATTTCCTCAAAATTATAAACAAGATCTTAAAAACAAAATTTTTTCCATTTAATATTTCTACATTTGATTTAAAAAATGTTTCACCGATCACATGCTTTGGGTTTTCTTGTAGTTAACATTCTCTTGATCCTATTTTCGATCACTCTCCATCAGAACAAGATCCTTAGTTTTTCTTCTATATCCATTATCTTCTAAATCCAATTATGTTTTATCATGGGGGACCTTTGTACTTATATTTTTGTCTTTGAATGTTGTAGTATTATTGACTCTTTTTCTGATTTGGATTTTCAATGATGTTTCTAAGCCCCATTTTAAAATTAAGATGACATAATACCCAAAAGGGGGAATGTTGTAATGACCCAGATATTTTTAGAATAATAATTTTTCTTTTTTATTAATATTTATGAATAAGATATTAATTTTAATTTAAAAGGGGACTCTTTTTATGATAGCATACTCAAAACACAACAATGAGTTTCTATGAAATCTTACGTTGCACATAATATTAAGTTTTACCAAAAAATAATACAATAATACTATTATTATTTTAAAGGGTAGATTAATGGCCAGCCGTTGGAATTGACATAATGTAAGTATCAACTATGTTTTGAAATATGGTTTACATATGTTTAAATAATGATTAATTGGTTAAGAAATTTATTATAAATGGAAATAAAAACTAGTTGAATATAAAGGATGTTTTTTTATGAAAACCTATTTAAAAGAGAATAATTGTGTTTATAAAATCATATCACTCATTATTAATTTTTATTTAATGAAAATTATATGTTATATATTCAACATAATATGTTAAATTCATCTTATATTTTTTCTACATATTATATAAGAACAAATTTGACTTTTCAGATATAATAAATATTTTTCTAAAAATGCATTTTTACCTCCTTTTGATGGAGAACCCTTTTTAAATCTAGTTTATGATTCATTTATATGTTATATTTGATAAAATAAACATCATTTATAGAAGAATAAAATAAAAATTTACTTTGGATGAAATTTTTATATTTTTCTGAAAAAGTTCATTTTTGATGAATAGTGAAAAATACTATATTTTAATTCAAAACTGCCTTATCATCTAATTTATTTATATAGATAGATTTTCATTTTTATTGGTTTTAAAGTATAATTGGATTATTTTTTATCATTTAATCCAATTCTGTTCATTAGAAGTAAATTTCCATTGAAATTGGACAAAATACATGTTAATCTTTAGATAGACTTTACTTATTAAAAACCCACATTTTGGTTTTGACAACGAGATTTAATTTTAAATTAATTACTGCGATTGCTGTATTTTGAATTTGGAAAAAATTGATTCCATATTTGAAATCATAATTTCCAAATGTGTGAATAGTTATCTTTTTATTTTTGGACATTATGAATAGTAACTTCAACAATTATTTTATTTATCAAGGTTAAAGGGTAAATCTAATAAATAATGGTAAAAATATAATAATAATAATATTAAAATACCCTAACAGATTTCCGTATCCTATTGGATAAGATATTCCCTACCATTTGAATCATTTGTTCTATTTTGGGACCCCTTGAATCCACCTGGGAGTGATAATTACATTTTATAATAATTATTTTAAAGTAAAGAGAAAAATAACATAAACATGTATCTATTTTCCAAAATAATTTTTATATGGGGTTATATAAGTTATAACTTATGTTGTAAATATTTCTTAGAAAGATAAAAATATTTCCTATATAATTATATATTATTTATAATTTTTATACGTTAAATAGATAAATTTAATCATGACACAATGATGATGGAGTGATTGCTTCATTAATAAAGGATTCTAATAAATGATATTATAATTGTTAAAATAAATGTAATTTGACTATTTGGATGTCATCAACGAATTTTTTGGATTATATTATCATATTTATATTTGAGTTAATTCCTTTTCTTTGAATTAATCTGGTTGTTATGAATCTGTAAAAAAGTCAAGTATGAATAGTGTCTAAAATTGACATAATTGATAACTCCAAATATAAAATTGTTTACTAAATGATATTAAATTTATAAAAATATAAAATTAAGAAAAATGTTTACGATAAGTCCAAATATGTCATAAATTATTTTTTTGGGTCTTTTGACCTGAAATGGTAATTAAATTAACCCACAATGTGTAAATAACATGATCTCACAGTATGATTAAAAAATGTAAAATAAGGGTTAATCAAAAAATATAAGGATACAAAAATATAAATCACTTGTCTAAAAATTATTGGATGATTGGTATTGGAACCAAAAGAATCTTATCTTAGAGTTTAATGAGTAATGGACCATTTTTAATCTAAATTAATTTTATAAAAAACAAATATTTCTAGACATTCTTAAAGTGACTCTTCTCCCTCTTAAAAATGGCCACCACCTATACCCACATAAATCACACCACTCATGCCCCTTAGATAGCCAAATTCTACCCAAATAAGCTACCAAAATATATAAATTCCTCATAGAATCCGTAAAATGTGAATAAGGTAAATTAAGAAATCATTTTGGCTTGAATCAAAAGAAGTTACCCGATTTAGAGGTAATGTCTTCTCTCAAGTTATTTTCTTTTTATTTTACCCCTCCACTCCCTATGATATTATTATTATTTTATTGCATAAAAACACAAGTATCCTCAATAAATTAGTTATTTAGGAGATAGATTCTAACTAAACTTACACACACCTCCATATAATAGATACGAACATGATGTTTCTGTGTACGAGGAACTACTACCTCACGAAATGATGGTTGTTGAATTTTCTCCAACCACCTCTGATGGTGTCCATTATGATGGAAATGAATTTATATATGATATATATTATATTTATATTTTATCTATTCCTCTGTATTTTTTATTTACAGTATACCTTTATGCTTTCCATAATGTGTAAATAAGATAATTTCATTTAAGGAAGTGCGGACTACCGTCCTCTCAAATTGATATGAATCGTTCATGCCATACAAGAAATGTATAAAGGATGAGATTAATGAAATTATATAACATATATAACCTAGATATTATATTATAAATATAATATACATATGTATAATTTATATTTCATTCTTTTAAATATGAAAAACAAAATAAACTAGCATTCATCCCTATGTACGACTTACCATATCAACGAACGATGTATTTCATTTCTTATCTCCAAATTTTATGGAAAATTCTAAAAAAATATATAATAGATCTAAATACATATATAATGGATATATATGATATTTAAATCCTGAATACAATTCTAGAGATAATAACTTTTTACCACATTGACAATTTGTAATTATAAGAAGTTCATTTTTGACTCAAGTAATGAACATTGACAAGACGACTGATATGAACTAGAATAATTATATGATTGTTATATCAAGGTAATACATGATATAAAATGAATAATAAACTTTAAAGGGTTTGAAATCAAATATAAATTAACATAAATTTATTATTCATGAATATAATAAATGAACGAGATAAGTCTGACTCAAGGTAAGGGACTTAGTCTCAATCTCCTTTCATTGAAGCATATTTTGGTTTATACATGACCATATTTTATACAGTGTATAATTATACCATTTATTTTTAATTTCGTTAAATGGTTTTCAAAAAGAATATTTTGTTTTATGAATAATTTTACTAAATTAAAAATGGAATGTTTCTTTTTAACATATGCATTGACAATGACCCTTCCGCCACCGCAAGAATTATTTGATATTTGTATTCCTTAACAAGCTGTAATATTTTTAAAAGTAAAATAAATACCATATACAATATTACTTATTTTTGTACTAAAAATGGTTTTGATAAAGAACTGATTATATCAATATCATGAAATGATATCTTGTGGTTGCAATGTGGAAAAGTTATCTTTTCTTTATCATTGTTTTATATATTATGAATATGTTATGGTTCTTTTGAATTGTTTAGGTATATGGTTGATTCTGTGATAATAAAAGGGTGAGTGAGCTCGATATAGATCTCCATTGCATTGGGTAGCATGATGGAGGAAAACGTTTATGTTTCTCCTAAGAGATTTGGGGAATATACTATGATGGGTATTCAAAATGTAACTCCCTATGTAGGTGTGGAAGCTATAATGTAAGTATGTTACGAATACCAAATGTTTCCATTATGATTTATTATTTCTATGTGTTATTCAAAAATCTTATGATTTCATGAGGTATGTTAAAGATCTTATGTTTTATTATTGAGATTTTGTTTTATGATTGGGATGTATTATTTCATTTATATGTATGTATTCATAGACTAATGTTTTCATTCCTTATTTTATATCCCTTACTAATCTTTTTATGCTCATCCCATGTTTTTGAAATTTTTTTCATAGTGTGTAAATAAGGGTAAGATAAAGTAATATTTCATGATGATTTTTATAAATAAAAGAATTACGGTTTTATTTAAGGAGTTTTATTATGGTGTAGGAATTGAATAGAGTAGATGTTTCTACTTTTTAATATTTCATATGTAATGAAATATTTATAGACAAATTATATAAGACTCAAAACCTGAAAATAAGCTCAATATGAATTCTTCACGTAACTCAAGATTATGTAATGTTTAAGGCTGGGAAATTATAATAAAGTTTAAATAAATGTAAAGTAAAAAATTTAGAAAACATTATTCTTAAAGAACATGATTAAATAATATATCCCCGAAAAATATAAAGGTTATCAAAAATAAATTTGGAGTATATGATATAATATTTTATTTTGAATGGATGAAAATGCCTTTTAAAATATTTTTCAATGCCTTGGTTGAAACCCCACATCATAAAAATAGAAAAAAAATTATTGTTAAAAATTAGAGTACAAATATATATAGGTTAAATGAGATAACACATAATTAGGTTTCCAATAATGGAGGATGACATTGACAGTAAAGAAAAATATGGAGAAGTTTAAAAAACCATTATTGATGAGGATGAAAATTATTCTCAACAATGATATGTTTTCTGAAGAATATATTAATAAAGAAACAATTTAGGATTTTCAAATTAATTATCCCTAGAGAGGAATAGAATATAAATTTTAATAATATCATAGGTTGAAAATAACCAAACATTAATAATGATGCTTCATAAGAAGTATTCAAACTCAATTAATGGAGTTGAGTTAACAAAGACCCTCCTAACCTTAGAATCATTAGAATCTAAATAGATTTAAATAAATAATAGGATATTGGTATTAAAACCCCATGAATTTCTGGAATATGGTAAAATAAATTCATTATTATGTAATCACAACATATTAAATATTTCATGGTACACAATAAGAAACATGTCTCATGAAATTAAATTTGAGACCAAGAAACCCTTACCACAATTTTTATCTTCAAATAAAGTCCTTAAATATCATGTATAAAAAAAAACTATCATAATCACCTATTTCAAAACCTTATTCATAACTATAACATATTATAATATAAATTAATAATTATTTTCTATATTTATATTAGTTATTTATTATTTTTTTTCAATATTGTGCGTGAGTAATCATGGTCCTTTTGAACTAGTTTCTTAATAGTGATGTTTTTATTCATTATTCTCCCAGATTCCATCTTTTATGGGTCATAAAATTTATAATAAGTTATGATTTATAAATATTTATAATATTATAATTTCATTATATGGGATTCTTGGTTATTATCCTTAAAGATGAAATCGATAATGAGCCTATTTCGGTGATTTTTGACAAATAAAAGTTGATATCATAATTAATGATTTTAATATTAATTTTACCATTGAAAAGACAAAATAAATTCATTATTTACTTATCTATATCATATTTTATCTTTAATTATATTCTAATTATAATAAATTTTATTATTTAATTTAATTTTTGAAGTTGTTGGTTAGATCGACCCGTATATAAGCATACCTCATTTAATAAACGATAATGGTTATGAAAGTAGTTTATTTCATAATAATATAATAATTAATTAATAATAATGATATATTTTAGATAATATTATGTGTTTTAATTAGGTTTTAATATATATTACAAAATAATAAATAAATTTGATGAAAAAATTGATATGTTACTTCATGGAGGTAGTAGTCTACACAACTGCCCGAATGGCATTTTCATTTTTTCTTATGTAAAATGGTAAAGATAGTTGATGGTTAGTTCTAAAATATAAAAATATTATTTTAAATATTAATACATAATAAATCATATATTATTGGGGAAATAATATTTTAAATGGAACGATTTAAAATAAACACCTGTTGGGAAAAGTTAGTACTTGCATTGATAATATTGAGTTTTCCTTGGTGGATTCATTAGAAATAGAGTGTTTAAGATAAAAAATTATGTCTAAAATTTTAATTTATTAAAATAATATTATATGTTAATTAAATTGGTTATATTTTCAAGAGTAAATCAAAATTTAATGTGGTCTTAAAGGGGTGGTTAAAGAACCCTTTTATAAGTTGTGAAAATGGATTTTTCAATAATTCATCTTAATAATAAGATAGAATATGTTTCACATGTCATAGAGACTAAAAAAATAAACAATAATGGAGTTGAGATATGGTTCTTTTGATACACACCTAAAAAAATAAAATATAAACATGTTTGTAACATGTTATGACTTTTACCCCATTGAGAAATCCTTTTTCCCCTCTGGGCTTTTACAATGGATACTAGATTTTACCAAAGTAATTTATTTTTATGCCTAAAAATAAAATTTTATTTATTAACCAATATTTATGTTCTAAATAGATTTTTTAAATCTATTTGATTATATTCACATTATAAATTTTATAGAAATTTATTTTTAAATAAAGAATAAAAAATGTATTCATAACAGTTCTAGAGAAATGTGTAAAATTAGTTATACATTATCAAACCTAGGTTTTAAACTATGATCAATATATAAGTTTAAAAATATATTTCAAGGTAGATATTGTTTTCTATAAAATTTTATATAAATTTTCATTTTATACTTGTATACTAATAATGTAGTGAAAGTTGTTGTTTTTCTAAAAATGGTATTTTTAACAATTTTCCTAAAAATCAATCTTTTTAGAAAAATATAAAACATTGTTCCTATGTTAATATTTTCATTATAAATAAATAAACTATGTCCATTTTTTAAAATTAATTCTCTAAAATATTGGAATTTAACCTTTAGATAAAATCAAAAAATAATGCAAAAAATTATTTTGATGGGAAAATAACCTTCTAAAATACTATTTGTTCTTATTATTAATTTATATAAAAACAATTAAAACTATAATTGAACAATAAATATTATATTTAATTAACATATTTATTTACCAATAATATGATTGTTTTTTTTAACAAATTTCACTATTCATAAAAGGGTAAATTTTTATAAAATAGATTTTAAGCATAAAATTAAGTATGTAAATTTGTAAAAATTGTCCACTATATATATATAATTATATTATAACTTTTTTAATCATATTAATAACATCTATTTTGATAGTGAGGCTTTAATGGTAGTATTTCCATATAAATAAAATATATCATGTTTTAATTTTTTTGGGTGTTGTGTGTGAAGAAAGTATTCAAAAACAGCAGGTCTACTTAAATTAAACATGTATAGTAAATATTAGGATGCTACAGTCCCCCCCAAAATAAATTTTATCCTTACAATTTTAATTATCACCCACTAATGAAAATAAATAATTGTAAATAGAAGGTAATCACAAATAAAGGTATAATTTATAGATAAATGTCAACCATATAATATTAGGGAACATCTATTTTTCCTACAAATAGGATTATTTTTTATATTTAGTTTTTATCCAATCATTTAAACTAAATTTACCTCCAAATTGGGTATCATGAATCATATAATAGATTTAGTTTTCTAAGAGAAATTATAGTCATCCATTCATTGATAGACTACCATAGGTTGATATAAAATATAATTTCCTTATTCCAAAGAGTTTTCCCTCTATATAGAGGGAACCAATCCATTTAGGAAGTCATATTAAATTCATTTAAATTAAGTTTAATAATATTTTCATAATGAATGTTCCCAAAAAACATTATTCTAGGATACACTAAAAAAGGTTTATTCGTTAATAAAATCATCGGGATGGTGATTTAATTACCTAAGAAAAAAAATCTAATATACACTAGACCCTAATCCAATATGTCATATACATTTATAGAGTGAAAGATATGTGTACCTTAATTATCCTAATATGAAGTAATGAAATGATTTTTCGAAGCATGAAAATAGATATTTTACTATTTTGGGGTTGAATACATACTAAAAATTCTTAATCTAAAATTGTATTTAAAATGATTTTTCATGGATCTCATGTAATAAAATTGAATCATGATTAAAAAAATTGAATGAAACCATAAATGGTACATTGTTTGTTTTAAAATTCCAATATGATTTTACAACTATTAATGCGTCATAGCTCAAAGGATCCAAAAGATTCATCATGTATAACATTTACAAATTCACCATAACTCATGTATTATTATTCTTTGATTCCTAGGTTCTATCATGGGATAATAATGTTCTTTACAAAATCCCTTCAATCATGAGAATTCTGAGTTATCAATTCGTGAGAGGGAATCAATCAAATATTATTCATATTTCAGTTTCTCTATCAAAAACAAGAGAGAAATGATGAGAGAAAACTCAAATTTTGGGAAGAGGCTAGTTATAATATTGTTATATTAAACAATATATATATATATATATAAGTTTAAGTTTTCATGAAATGTGTTTTGGTCTATATGGAAAGTTAACATTTAAGAACACCGAAAAACACAGTTATAACTTAGTTAAATGCTGATAAGCATCATAAATATTTTTCACTATATTATAAAATTATTAACATGTCATGTAATAAAATTTGAACAATTTTACTAGCTTGTAAACACCATTAATAATTTAATGAACCTTAAACATGTTATTTTAATTTAAAAAATTGTTTTCCATAATCACTTTTATAATTGAATAACCCAAGAATAATTAAGAAATAAACCCAATAATTATAATTATAATCATAAATTATTTTACTGAATTTATATTTATATGCGATCGATCACACATGGATGTTTACTTCCCCACACATGGGGCCCACTAAATCCAAAATTCCTATGTGTCTAAATTGGTGGAACTTGTGGATACACTTATTGTGTTACCCTTAAGGAACTTATCTCAATAGTAGTCAATATAACATAGAGACCATGAGTAGAGTCTAAAAACCCATCATGGTGCTTATAGTGATAAGGAATACCATAGATAAGAAAAATTACAATGAATACAATATGTGTAATTTAATATTTTTTGTCTCGTGATATGTCATAAAAGAGGGTTCACACTCTGTGTTATTATCCTTTATTTATTTATTTAATTTCTAACCATACTAGAAAGACATGCCTTTGATCATCTTGGATTTTGATTTAATAAGGGTACTACTATCATGATGAAATGGGATTGAGATATATATTCATTTCCAAAGTGACAAATATGGTCTTGATCATTCAATCTATTCCATACAACCAATGACACACCCAATTAAATAGACATCCCAAAAAATTTAATACCATGGAATTTATCTTGAAAATAATTACATGATAATATTGTACACATTGATAAATATATAAAGTTAAGAAACCAATAAACATGCCCCTATATAGGAATAATCAAGGGAAATTTAAAAATGTGGCATTCCTATTAGAAGGTTAGTCCTTATGATCTAATCTACTTTAGATCCCTAACTGTGAAATTCATGAGAATAGGTCTTAATGATTATGATCCACCAAAACCTGTTTGTCAGATATCACCTTTATCCTAATAGTATGACGTATCTTGACCAAAAAACATGTGTTTAAGAATACAATAATTGTATCTATAGGCTCTCATTATAATTGAGAACTATTTTAACCTTTTTATATGACATATAAACTAAGTAAGTTACAAAAAAAATAATATGCACATAAGAAATATTACTATGACAGTAAGAGAAATCCATGTATATATCAAACTACACACATGTAATGGTAATAAAGTACATATTAGAGTTGGGTCTAGGGACCCCAGTCACAAGTCATCCAAATAAACTATAAAAAACTAGTATCAACTTTCAAACCACTATCTCTTACTTGATAATTTATCTTCAACTTAGATGTAACTTTTGTTCGGGGTCAACCATGTTATACTATGTTTCTAATTTGCTAACTAAAACTTAACCAATCTGAGTAAAATCCATTTATATAAGAAACATATATAGTATATTATTTTTCAAATGGTGTAACCTATGTTCTTTGGAATGTATCAATACTATTATAATATCATTGTAAACTATAGAGGGGTCTATAATACTAGGTACAAACCATGTTTTTAGAAAAATTTGTGTATCTAGACTACTTCCTTAGCTACATTAGAAGCTGTTATATACTCAGATTCCACTATAGAATCAGCGACCACAGACTAATTTCAGCTTCTTTAGCTCATTGATCCACTGGTATGATAAAAAATATCTATATTACAATTTAATATCATATTAATCTATTTGTAAGATAGAATAAGTGTAACCTATCATAACTATCTCTTCCTATTCTCTATACATAAGTAACATATCCTTTTTACATCTTATGTACTTTAGGATAGTATTTAAATATTCTAAATCCACCTCTTTTAGATTATATTTATATCTAACCATCCTTATTAAAGAAAATGAAACCTAAAAACTTTTATATATCATTCTAAAAAGGATATAACACACTGTCAAAGTTTAAGGGATTCAAATCATCCTTTCAATACCCCTATACCTATAGACACATCTTTATGGAGAGATTAATACCGAATGACATTGGTAGTAGTCCTCTAATGTATTTTTCCATATTTTTTCCATATTATACTTGTTGAGTACCTTAACAATATATTCACTTTGACTTAGACACATCGACCTATGAGATCTATCTTGATATATTTTGATACCTAGAAAATAGACTACTTGACCGAAGTCTTTCATTGAGAAACATTATTTTAACCTTGTATTAAATTACTATAAGACTTAAACTATTTTCCCCTGATTTATATTTCTTACATATTTCAAAATAGGAAAACAATGCCACAAACACTAACATTCTTATAAAAACATTTCATGTATTCATTATTTATGAAACAAAATTATTCTCTACCATCATGAAAACAAATTTTCCCTAATAATGATCCCTAATTAAACCCATAAATTAATATTTATTGATTACACACTTTATTGGAACTCTTTTATATAGTAAAATTCTAAAGTGCTTTCTTATAGTTGTATTCAACTAGATTACAATTTTGAAAAGTAGTTTTGACATTCATTTTCAATTTTTCATAATCAAATAATGCTTCTATTGGATGTAATATTCTGATGGATTTCAGTATCTCCATTGGTGAGAAGGTTTCTTTATATTTAATGGCTTAATGTTTCTAAAAATACTTTAAAACCAATCATCCTTTATTGGTACTTACATTTCCATCAATGTCTATCTTTTTTGTTGAATACTTTTTCCACCCAATAGTTATTACATCACATTGAAGATATATCAAAATAAAAATCTGAATGTGTTATATGGACATCATATAATAAATCATTTACCATTTTCATCACCTTTTTTCATTTTAGGTTAGATGTTCACTACCCTAAAAGAGTAATGGGTCACCTAACTCAGTGATAAGAAAACCATACTGTCTTGATTCTATAACCTCTCTCATAGACCCACACAATACTTATTTCTCATAAACATATTCATCCCATTTTATATCTTGTAGAGATCATTCTTATTCCAATTATTATTAATCTATAGCATCAAATTAATTTAATCAAATATTTATCCAACTATTTTTAGAGAATTGTTTTCCAATTATAGAAATATGATATGTCTTTGAATAATTAATTTTCAATCTGTATGTTTATATTAGTAAAATCATTTAGTTTCCTTATTATAAACTATAAATTTGTAATTTTTTATTTAGAATTACAATTTTTATTAGGTATAGTATTGGTAAATTCCTCACATACCTAGACATGTATATATTGAAAAGTAGATTTATCTCTACATCATAGGTTATATGATATCCCATATACTACTTTAGTCGGTAATAAATTTATTGTATATGATGAAATATTCATTTCATATCCCCTAAAGGATAATGGGAGAGTTTCATGAAACATCATTGATCTTACTATGTAAAGAAAGGTATGATTACTCTTTTTAGTTGAACCATTCTATTGAGGTGTAAAATGGGGATTGAGTTGAGATAATATCCCACACACATTTAAGTTATTGGATAATTCTTGGTTTAGATATTACTCACCACGGTCTAAGAGAAGATTACTCATATTCTTACAATGTTGATTCTATACTTTATTTTAAAATTTCACATACTTCTAAAAGGAATCTGATTTATACCTTATTCGGTAGATATAAAGATACATAATAAATTCATCAGTAAAATTAATGAAATAAGAGAACACACCAATTTCATCTACTTGAAATTAAACACATATGTCAACATGAATCAACATTAGTAGTTTTTTGGCCTTTCTCATTTCCCACTGAATGGTTTTTGTTCATTTTACCATTTGAAAATGCATGGTGTACATCCAATGGTTTCATCCAAATCGAGTCAAAAATATCCTTCTCGATGTATTTTACTAAAATACTTTTAATTTAAATGACATATCCAAAAGTTCAATTGGTAGGAATTATATTTTTTACTTTAATAGGATTTTTGATTGATTTAAAAAAAATGATTTTAATGTTTAAGTATATATAATAAATTTCTAGTTTGGGCCACACCACAATATATGTTATGCTTATCAAAGTGACAACATTTATTTCAAAAATTGAAATTAAATCCCATAGTATCTAATATTGATACTAAGATTATGTTTTTGGAAATAGAAGGTATGTAATAAAAATTATTTATTATAATAATCAATCCACTAGTAAATGTTTCATGATAATATCCCACTGCTAATGTAGCCATTATTTCAAAATTTTATCCTTAGAGGTCCAACTCAAACATTTTAAATTTCTGAAATCTACTCAGTTTTTATTTTTTAATAAAAATATATAAACCACAAGTTATATATAATACCCAATATATAGATATATAAATATTATATTCAAGGACAAATATTCATGAAGTAAAAGTATCTCTTTTCTCTCTATTACTAGATGTGAAACTATTCATCCAGTGAAATTTCTTCTAACTTAAAAAGAAAACAACCTCATGATCGTTGTTCTCTCTTTGTATCATTAGATTCTTGGAGGGATGACATGTAATTATCTTTAGTTAATACATTACATTTAACACCCTAGACTTTACATTCACAATATTATTCACTATAATGATTAAATAGTAATAAATTTTCATATATTTATCTTCTAGCGAACAAAATTTTATAACTCATAGGGGAAATTATAAATTTGACAATAGTATAATTAATGATGAATATTGGAAAGGTAGGCAGTAAACTTGAAGGAATGATATAATTCTTTAGTTCTGGTTTAATTTGAACCCAAGGGATCCCAGTCTCTCAATTTCAGATATAATAATAAGTATATGTGGTCCTTCTTGATTTAATTATACCTTCCTACATCTATAAAGTTCAATCCATATCTTATATATTTCTTGTCAAGCTCTATTTGGGTATAACACTTAGGGAAATTACATCATTGGGAAGACATATTTACACTTTTTCATTTCTACACTTCATCAGACATAATTAAAAACATAAATTAATGAACATATAATGTATCATCTATATGTTTCTTTAATTTTTCTTTATCTGAATTTTTCTCTCACTGAGGATACTCAGTGGGAAGTGAAGATCCCATCACATAGTGATTACATTCATAGAATAATATTAAACCCAAGAACCTATAATACTCATTGAATTTATGGTTGAGGAAGACATTTTTTATCCAATATTTATTACAAGGTAATTGGATTTGTGGTGGTTTCATTTTGATCTAAAATAATTAAAATTATCATATTAGTATTTTACTTTGATTAAAATAAGATATTATAAATTTATTAATTTTAAATGTCTCCTACTATTTTATCAAATCATTATATCCCTCAACTACTAGATTCATAATAATTAGTCATTTGAGTATTATAGTGGATAATATCTTTAAAACTATATTTATAGAGCATTCTATGGAATCTACACTACTCCAAGAGTCTAATGTATGGTTTTGACTATCCAACCACATTAACTTAAAACTCCATGATTTGTTGGGTGGATTCACATATCCTGAAAAGGATTACCTTGATTTATTCAACTCTTTTCCTCTACTGTCAAATCAGGATTTCTATTATTAATTATTTTTAGGAAAATTTAGTAACGTTTACTTACTGTATTCATAGGAATTAACTTTTGGCAAGAGGAACCCTCAACTAGTGGCGATGTGCACCTCAAACCTACTGTTTTGTTCAAAGTCAATGGATGGAAGGAATTTTTATTTTACGTAACATTAAAATATTTTAAATAATCTTGGTGAATGAAATCATTTTTCATTTACCATTATTATTATTCTTGATCATAATCACAACATAACCATCGTTTAAAAAGATATATTTCAGCGAAAATTTTCATTTTATTTATTCATTCATGTTTATCATCTTATGTTATCACCCATAATTAATAAACCTACATATAATAATAAAACATGAAAATGATAAATTAAATAAATACAAAATGATGTGATCATGATCCATTATCTATTGGTTAATACACTTATAAAATAACGGGGTAAATGAGAACCCAGGGATATTCCTTATGTTAATACCTAACTTAAATTATAACACCTAGAACTCTCATACATTTCTTCTGTTTAGTTCACACCAACTCATGAAATGAATCACATCTCCATGAAATCCTCAATAATTTAATACAATATAAAATGACTGTTGGTGAGGGGAAATCAATGTGAAAAATTAATTTTTTCACTCAAATTGGGTAACACAAAATCTTATGCATTTTAATATGAAGGGAAGATACAAATATTTTCAATACTAAAATAATCATTACATTTTAAAAATTAATTCAACATTTAAAATAAATAAAAAGTATACCAAAAATGTATTGGTCAGTCTTGGATCATGCTCAGTCAACATTCAACAAAATTTCTTAAATAAAATTAAAATTGACAAAATTTCAACTATAGGGTAATTTTAATGCATTAACTCTCATTAAGATAGTTTCAATTAATTATTGATACGTATCCCGACAGATGAATTAATTTTTTTAAATGTAATAAATTTAAATTTTATTTTTGAAATTTCTAAACATTATTTCAGGTCTATTTGGACTTGAATAATGTCCCTAAAAATTTAGGGATTATAGTGGGTCTAATGTGTTAGCTAGGTTTGATCCAGACTGAACTTCTCTATCTTTGGATAGGGTGACCTAACTAAGAGCTGAGTCTTCTGTAGATATTGTAATTTGGGAACCCAAAGGGGAACAACACACACACACCCACACCCACGCCCACACACCCAGCCACCCAAATATATAATTTTTAGATATTTATCCTTCTCAAGTGGATGGTATAGAAAATTCCTACTATAAATTGGCAGGGGGAAAAATATCGACACTACATTTAAAAAGTGTGGACCTAAATTATTATTTTAATTTTATTTTCTAATTTATGTTCACATACATGCACATCAAGAATCATCTGATGCCTATATGATAATATATTTGAATTAGGTATATATAAAAATAATATATTCAATTATATAACATATTTTTATAATATTTTTTTTCTAAAAAACCATTGATATTCAATTGACCATATATTCTCTATACGAACTTGAATTGATGCACCATCAGTTGCAATGGGACCCTATCAAAAACCTATTTCTAAAAATTAGAATATTTATCTTAATTTGTTTTGTTTTTGACTTAATTAAATGTATATTCACTATGATACCAATTGAATGAACCCAATGCATTGTGAAAGCATAAAAATAGGTATTTTAAAATTTTGGGTTAGGAATCATATTTACAAAACTGAATCCACAGTACCAATTTATTTTATTTTTGATAGATCCCATGAAATTAAATTTAATCGTAAAGAAAAAATATAAATAATACAATAAATGGTATCTTATTCACTTGAAAATGCCAATATTATTTTCCCACTATCAGAATGTCAAAACTTGTACATGGAGAATGAGAAATCCTATAGATCCTCCACTCAAGCACCAAATATCCCGAATCATCATTTTTAAATTATTGGGTTCTATCTTGGGATATTAAATTTCATTACATCTTCCATTCAATAATGTGATGAATGAGTGATTGATTTGAGAGAGGGAATAAATTAATGCTTGTTCTTTATTTTGTTTTTCTATTTAAAACTTGTGAGAGAGAAGGGAAGAGAACACAATTTTGTGGAAGAGGCAGGTCATAACCTTTTGGGGTTAAAAAACTATATATTCTAGAGTTTATGTTTCTATAAATATTATTGTGTCCCTATAGAAACATACCCTTAAAAAAGAATAAAACACACACTTAGAAATTAGTCAACTTGTCATAAGTATTGTAAATATTTTATCACTATCTTGTGATATTATTAAGACATCACATGATAAAATGATAACTGATTAATTCGACAATAAATTCCCCTAATTATTTATTAAACTTACAAAATTTTATTTTCATTTGAATATATATATATATATATATTGTTTTCATTTTTAAAATTAATTAAATTTTGAATACCTTTGGTTATAAATAACTTCATAATTTTTCTAAACTAGAATAGTATACTTAAATTTATTATTACATAAAATTGATCAAACATGGATGTTTATCAACCCCCACACATGGGTCCCATTTCTTCCTAAACTCTTATTCATCCGAATAGGTGGAACTTGTGTATACACATAATGTGAGACCCTCTAGTACATTATCTCAATAGTAGTGAGTGTAATTCATATTCTAGAGAGTTGTCTATAAATCTATCAAGGAACATATAGAGATATGGAATATCAAAACTACGAAAACCTATTCTAAACACATACTATGTAATATAGTCTCTATCTTCTTGCAGATCATAAAATAGGTTTCACACTCTGGGTAATAATCCTTTATTCCTTTATTTATTTATTAACCTTACTACAAATAATTTATTTGAATAACCATGAACTTGTATTTAATAAAGGTAATATAATCCTATTTTACTAGGTTGAAGAAATATCTTCATTCTAGAAGTGATAAATCCTCTTTTGATCATTCAACTAATTCTATACAATCAATGAAAAATCCAAAACAATATGTCTTGCTATAAATTAAATTCCATAATTTTCATCTAATTACAAATTAATCTAATAAATGCTACATATTGAAAATGATCTAAATTCAAGAGACTAATGAACATGATTGTATATAGGAACATCCAACTAAACCCAACACATGTTGGGTTCCAATTGGAGGGTCTGTCATCATGATCTCGCATACTTCAAATAACCATGCTTGAACTTCATGAGAAAAAGTATTAGTACTTATGATCCCCCAAGACCTCATAGTTAGTAATCATATGTTGTTTTATCAGTATGATGAATTTAGACCATATGATATGTGTTTAAGATAACTATCACAACATCTTGAGGTTCTTGTTATATCTGGGAACTATTATAACTTTTTGAAATGATTTATAATCTAATTAAATTTCCATAAAATAGTAAATGAAAAATAAAAGATACTATTATTGAAGAGAAAAAACTATTTATAAAACTATATATATGTAATGGAAAAAAATTTTGATATATGATTTGGTTCTAGGGAAGTCACTCGCAACATGACCCTCATTAGTTGTGGAAATTAGATTATGTTTCCATTATTCCTTTGGTTGAAGAGGTTGTTGATACCTATAATCCTTTTCAGACCATGGATTTGGGCACTGATTTACCTAATTTCCAAAAATCCATGTTCTTAAATCATTGAGGTGTGGGTGGTGTAGTAGTTGAGTTGATAATACCATCCACTGTATTGGATTAACTCTTTAACTCTTCAAAAAGAACAAGCTCGATGGACAAAACTTCCAAACATGAATTGTTTTATTGTTCCTTTGATACATTCCCTTGAGTAATTATTCCAGTATTTTTAATACAAAGGAAATTGAATCTTATTTTCCTTCATAAAATCTTTTACCAAATCACCCTTGAGACTTCATCCTTCCGTTACAATACCATAAATTTGTTCACGAATCCTTTATAATGTTATTTAAAGAGAATGTGAATAATGAAAACATATCCCATAGGAGTGTCTAACCAAGTGTTTTGTTTTTATCCCACTCATCATATACTAAGTGAATGTCAAGTAAAATCTCAACCATCATTTTTAGGGTTATTTCCCCTAGGTGAATAATTTCCCCATCTACAACCACCTTTTAGTATCCAGATTAGGATGTAATTTCTATGAAATCCACCTACTCAATAACATTACTAAAATTATAGGATATTATCCTACACATAGGCTTATTCCATAGAAATAAACTTTGGGATTTCATTAAATGTCTCTTATCCCATTCCCCATAATAACTAAACTAATCCTAAAAAATCACTAAACTCCACTCTAATACCAACTACAAAAACACAAGCTAAAAGAATATTTATTTTAGAATAAAGTGATAATTTATACATTACATATCAAAATAATAACACAATCCTAAGAATGAAAGGCTTATTTTATTCGGGTACAAAATTTTCAAGAATATGATTTTATAAAAATTATGAAAATTTATTCATAATTGAACCACACTAAACTCCCTTCTTGACTTCACATAAATGACACTTATATTCATAACCTGGGGTATGGAATCATAAAAAAGGTTTTAGATCAAATTCTCAGAAAGGGTAAACATAAGAGATAATGATCAAATATCATAAGTGAGTATAATATGAGGACATGGGTATTATTAACATGAATAATAAAATCATACCCAACAAAAAAATATCATAAATAAAGAGGCATGGAATAATGATTGAAAAAACATAATACCTTAATCCAAAGAGTTTGGAAACATTATCCAATAAACAAGATTCATGAGATCATAAAACATAAATATTTTTATTTATAAGAGTGTAATATATAAATATACATAAGAAAACATTTTTTTAACATAGATTAACGGCAATTACATCTACATGCAGTCTTGTGAGCATAACTTAACTACAATTGAACCCCTACATTACCTTGTGAGAATAAAATATCCATAATTATATCCACAAACCATACTTTGTTAGAATATATTATCCATAATTACTAACACACACAGTCTAGTGAGAATAATGAAACCAAAAATACACCCACACACAACCTTCTAGGAATAGATTAATTGCAAATATATGTACACATAACCTTATTATTCAAGATTAACCGCAATTATACCAATACACAAAATCCTTATCTCATGAGATATAAAACATTAACCAACATATTGAAGGGTGATATATGAAATATACTACCAATTATCTATAAATATGTGTTCCTTTGGAAAATTATCATTCATTACATCATAAAGAACCCATAGAATGAAAATGGGTTAACCAACATTTCAAGATGTTATCACTAAAATTTACCACATGAATTTAAATAGTTGATTACCAAAATTTATTCACCATAAAAAATTATTTCATAAAAATATTTATAAGATGGTTTATGAAAAATAACATCCAAAGAAATTATGAATTTTGAGATAAAGTGGAAAATGGTTGTGAAATTATAAGAGTTTTTGGACAACCCTTTTAACACCAGTGTAAGTGATGCAGTTAGAAGTCACTTTGAGAATTTATTTTTGTAAAGTTCACTTTTGGGAAATTTTAAATAAGGTAGTTTCAAAATAAATATTTTGAAAGAAATTACAATAATAATGCCTTAAACAGGACATTAATATTTCAAAAAGTTGAAGAGAAAATTTTTAAATTTCTTTTAAAATGAAATTTCAATAAATGATCCTTGAAAATAAATTACTTTTATCAAAAAAAATGTGGAGTGGAATTAAAATCCTTTTATTTTAAAAGGATGGAAAAATATATTTTAATATTTTGAAATACCATTTTAAAAAAAACACATCATAAAAAGAGTAAAAAACATTTTTAAAAGTGTAGAATGTATATATGAAAGTTAAATGAACTAAAACATAAATATTTTTTATAATTATAATTGTTTACATTAGTGTGATGAAAAAATATAAACAAGGAGGGGAAAATATTTTTAGAGATGATGAGAATTATTCTAAAAAATGATATACTTTTTTAGGAATAAATATATCAAGGTAAAATATGTGAATTAAAACATCATTCTCCAAAAAGAGGAGGATAAATCCCCATTAAATAAAATCATATGCTTGAATCATCCAAACATGCTAGAAAAAATTTTCAGATGAATAATTCTAACTCAATAAATGGATTTTAGTTAACAAAGACCCTTACATCCAAGGTATCCTTTAAATTGAAATAATTTAAAATAAAGAACCTGATGTAGATTATAAAACCCTAAGAATTAAAATAATATGGTAAACTAAATTTATTAAGAAATATTGACAATATATCAATGTTATTTGGGTTCATAATAAGAAATATAACTCATAAAATTAAACTCAAGACACAAAACCCCTTACCATAATTCCCAAATTCCACTAAAGCATTTGAAGATGTTGTATAATAATAATACTTATCTTAATCAAATATTTCAAGACATTGTTCATATATATGATGTTATAAAAAATTCCTTTATAGTTATTTTCTATATTAATATTAGTTAGTTATCATTTATTTTCAATATTAGGTATGCGAAATCTTGAATGTTTTGAAATAGTTTCATAGTAGCATTGTTATTATTCATTTTTATCCCAATGATCATCCTTAATATATCATAAAGGTCTCAGAATTTATGATTAATAATTATTCATAATATCATAATTTTTTTATATGGGAGTTTTTTATAATACTTAAATATGAAATTATTGATGACAAAGTTTCATTCATTTTTAACGAACTGAAGTCGGTATCTTAATAAAATATTTAAATATTAATTTTAACATTATATATCCAAAATAAAATATTTAATTACATATTTATATTTTATATTATCATTAATTAGGTTCTAATAGTGATCCATGATATTATTTTATATCATTGTTCATGTTGGTGGTTAGAGTGACCCATATTTTAACATACAGTAATAAATAGATGAGTATGGTTATGAAAGTTGTTTCTTTTAGAATAACATAATTATAATTGAAGTATATAGATATTATTTAGTTATTTATATTAAATTTATTCATATTTTATGATATTTCATTAAATAATAAATAAATTACATAAGAAATGTGATATGTTACTTGTAGAGGTGGTAGTCCATACAAAAACACAAATAATGTTTTCCTTTTTTATTAATGGAAAAGTGGAATGGTTTTAAGTGGTTATTACCACAATATAAATATATTGAATATACTATAAATAATGAATTAATCATATAATATTGTGTAAAATATATTTGAAATGAAAATATATAAAAAAACTCTAAGAAAATGTTAGTACCTGCATTGAGAACTTTGAGTTTCTCTTAGAGGATTATTGGAAAATGGAGGGTTTAGGTTACAATATGGTGTCCATAAGATTAATGAAGTTAAATAATATTCTATGGGAAGTAAATATGGAATATTTTCCAGTGTAAAAATAAATTTATAGTGGTCTTTAAGTGGTGTAAGTGGATCGTTTTACAAGTTGTGAGAATGATGTTTCTATAAATATTTCATCTACATAGAAAGAGAGAATCTATTTTACATTTCAAGAAGACTCCAAATTAGAAAATAATGTATTTTAGAATTATTTTGGTTAAGAAACTATAAAAAACTCTACTAGAAACATTTTTTTAACATGTTACGCCTTTCTCCCCATTAGTTAACCCTTTTTACCATTTTGGATTTTACTACAGTAACTAGTTTTTACCGAAGTAATTAATTTTTTGTTAAAATAAATAAAATGATACTTATTAAATAATATATACCTTATAAATAATAAATTTAAATCCATTTTATTAATTTCACTTTATAAAATGGAAAAAATAATTTTAATATAATAAATGTATTATGTATTAAAAATAGTTTTAGAGAATAATGTAATTCTGTTCTAAAATATCAAACATTGGATTGTAAACTAAGATAAATAAATTAAATTTATGGTATATATTATAAAATACATATTTTTCGAGAACATGTTTTCATAAATTTCTGAGTCATACTTTTATAATAATAATTTTCTAAGAGTGACAATATTTTTAAGAACAATGTTTTTTTTTTCTACAGTCATAAAAATAATCATTTTCCAAATAAATAAAAAAATTTATAATATATTAATATTTTAAAGATGAATCTAGAAATGATATATAATTTTTTATATTAATTTTATAAAATTTAGAAATTTATCCTTTTAATAAAATCATTATATACAATAAAACAATTGTGTATAGTAAAATTTATTTTTAAAATAGTAGTTGTTCTTATTCAAAATTTAGATAAAAGAGAAATGAAACTAGAATTAATCAAAAAATATTATATTTTTTTGATATTATAATTTAGAAATAATTTAATTATTTTTATTTAATAAAAATCATAACAAATAAAAGAATACTTTTTTTAATATTGATTTTAAGAACAAAATAATCTATGTAAATTTTCATAAAATAAACTTTATATATATATAGGTTTAATATGAGGCCAATACTATTCATAACTGCAAATTAGAAGGATAGGTTTTAAGGGTATAATTTTTATCTAAATAACATATATCATGTCTTCATTTTAGTTTGGTGCATGTGAAGTAATCTATCGATCACTTTAATCATATTTAAAATGAAGACTTATAGTAAAATATTATAGTGTTTCATTATATTTCCTTAAATAAAGTTTGTCCCCGTAATTTTAATTATCACCCCCTAATGAAAATAACTATTAGTATATAAAAGTTATTCATTACTCAAGGATTAATATCCTGATAAATATCAACTGTACAAACTTTGAGCACACATATTTTTTCCTTTGAATCAGATTATTTTTTATGTTTAGTTTTTCTTTAATAATTTAATCTAAATATCCATCATGATTGGTTATCATGAATCATATAATATAATTTTTATTCTAAGAGATCACATGGAATCCATGCATTAATATACCATCATATATTTATATTAAAGGTTATTTCTATGTTACAAATAGTTTTTCCTCCAAGTTTTCATAACCAATACAATTCTAAAATCACAGTAAATTAATCTAATGTAAGGACAATAATATTTTTACAGGTCATGTTACCATAAACATTAATATAAGACACAATTTAATAATATTTTTTCATCAATAATTAAAACATTAGGATGTGGAATTAATTCCCAAATAAAACTTGTTAGATGCAGTAAACAAGAATCTAATACAACATCAAAAATATAGAGTGAAGGATAAGTGTTACATAATTATCATGATCCAGTTCAGCAGTTGATATTGGATAGTCTTTCCTCTATTCCCATGGTTTAGGAGGTCATTGTTACTTATAATCCTTATCATACCTTAGATAGAGGCATCAATTTTCATAATTATCAAAAAACATGTAGTTGAAACAATGATGTGCTTATGGTCTAGTATATGGGACTATAATACCTTCCATTTTATTGGATAAATCATCACAAATCTTTGAAAATAATTATTTCGATGTCCAAACCTTGGAAAGTTGACACATTTTCTTATTATTTTAAGAAATTACCTTAGGTTCTTATTCCCATATTCTTGACATAAAGGAAATTTAATCTTTTTTTAATCATATTTATCACGGAAAAATCAATAAGACTCTATCTTTCTATTCTTTGGTGTGTTCAAGAGTTCTGTTAGCCTTAATTTATTAATAATAACCTGTTATATTTTATTGAGGATGACAATAGTATTTTCTACATATGTATCAATCCCATTTGGTCACTCTTTAAGACCATCAACACAGTTTTCATCATATCTAATGTCGACATAGTTTATCATTTCTCCATCCATTACATGAATAAGTAACTTGAATATAAGAATAACTAATTTGTTTAATTTATAAAGTAATACCTATTTACATAAAAGGAATAAATCATAAATGGAATTTTTACCCTAAGTTATAAATTTCATGGTTTTAATATATATTATTCACTGTGTATCTCTTATTATGATCTCTGAGAATACAGTAAAGATGTCCTCAAATCCTTTATAATGGTTAGAATGTGATTATAAAAATAATATCCCTTTAGAGTTTCTATCTAGGTGTGCTATCTATGTAACACTCATTACGTAAAGAGTTAATATCAAGGTAATACTCAACCAAATTATTTAGAGTGGTTACACCTAGGTGCATATGTGTCCCAGCCGTATCAACATTCCAAAATATATACAGGGATGCAATTTCTGAGAAAACTATATAATCAAAACTTTTGTAAAATTCTTGGATGTTACCCTATACTAAGACTTATCCCTAGGGTTTTCACTAAAGTTATCTATATTGAAAAAAAATATTTTTTACAATAAGAACATAAATTAAACATTACATCTAACAATAATCAAATAACCCTAATATTTGAAGGATTATTGTCTTTAGGTTCAGTGACATAGGAAAATTATTTTATAAAACCATTGAAAATTTATCCATAATAAAAAAAACAATATACTCCCTTATATGCTTCACATAAGTTTAACTCATCTTCATAACCTAGGGTATGAAAACATAAGAAATGAGTGAGCTTAGATTTTTACTAAAGTAAAACATAAGTTATAACAATCAAAGATCATATGTGATCATAATATTAGAATATGGGCATAATAAGGATAAATAAAAAAAGAAAACCCAACAAAAAATATCTAAATTATTAGTCGTGGAATAAGGATTAGAATAATACAATACATGAATTGGAAGTTCATAGAAACACATGTAAATAAACCTGATCCATTATAGAATAAAATTTCCCTAAGATTATGCATAAGAGTGTGGCTTAAACATAGGAAAAAAAGAATATCATAGTGAACATAGATTAATTGAAATTATATCTATAAAAAGTATTGTGATCATATTTTAAAGCACTATTACACCCATTGAAAACATTTTGAAAATAGAATAATCAATGTTTTACCCACACAAAACCTTGTGAGTATATATTAACAACAATTATACCCACACACAGTATTATGATCATAGATTAATTGTAATTATACTGACACATAACTTTGTTAGAATGAATTGTATATAATTATATCCACACATAACATTGTGAGAATATATTGAACACAATTAGAACCATACACAAAATCATTATCTCAAGAGATGTAAAAGTTTTACAAATGAAACAGAGGGTGATATAAGACCACACCCATCAATCATCCCTACACTTGTTCTTCAATTGTAAATAATCAATCACAACTTCATAAAAAACTATTGTAATTAACATAGGGTGACATAACATTTTCAGGTGGTATCACTAAAATTTACCTCATGAATGTAAATAGTGTATACCCATAATTCAATATCATCAAAAGAGTATGTCATAATAACTTTTAGTGGGGGTTCTTGGAAAATAACTTATAAGTAAATGATTTGTTTGTAGATAAAAGTATAAAATGTGGTGAAATCATAATATAGTTTTAAGATAATTATATTGACTTTAGTGTAAGTGATGAAGTTATTGGTCACTTTGAAATTTCATTTTTATAAATTTCACATTTGAGAAATTGGATATTAGGAATTTTCAAAATCTATATTTTTTTAGGAAATATCTATATTGATGTCATGAAAATGAAATAATGGTTTTTAAAAGGTGAAGTGATTTTTTTTGAAAATATTTAATTTTAAAAATAATATTTAATAAATGACCCTTGAAAAGGCCTAACAATTATTTAAAAAATGTAGATTGTATGATAAAATATTGGATTTCAAAATAAAAAAAACCCTTTTTTAATATTTTAAAACACCCTTGTTGAAAACCAACATCATAATAAGGGTAAAAAAATATATTTTTAAAATGTGAAGGGAAAAAGAAAGGTTTTAAGAGATATAAAACAACTAGGATTCCAATTATCAAGAATAAAATTGGTAGGAAAAGAATATATAGAAAAGTATGGGAAACCATCATTGACGATGATGGGAATTATTATAAAAAATGTGTTAATTTGTTAGGAAGAAATTCATAATGGTAAAATCATTAAATTAAAAAGTAAATATATCAAAATAAGAATATAATTTCTTATGAAATAATATCTTAGGATGGAAGAAACCATAGTTGTAAAAAAATTAGTTCATGAAAAATCATTCTAACTCAACAAAGTGAGTTGAGTTAACAAAGACACATATAACATCGTTATATTTTGAATTGAATGTAATTTATAAAAATATAATGATATTAATCATACAAACCCATGAATCAAGTTAATATGATAATGGAAATAAATTAGACAGTAATCAAACCCTATCAAATATGTTATTGTGCACAATAAGAATTATTTCTCATGAAATTACCTTAAGGAAAATAACCCCTTAGCTAAATTTATGACTCACTCTAAAGAAATTTAATCACATATTTATTAAAAATAAATATCTCTATCAAATATTTTATATAATTATTAATATTGATAAACTTTTATAAAATACATTTATATTTACTATTTAGATGTATATTAGTTAGTTAATATCTATTTTTAATATCAGGTGTGAGTAATCTTGATCTTTTTGAACTAGTTTCATAATATCAATGTTATTATTTCTTTTCACCAAAAGTTCATTATTAAAATATAAAAAATTTATTTTAATTGATAATTTATAATAATTTATAATGTTATAATTTAATTATATGGTATTTTTGGTTATGATCCTAAAATATGAAATCAGCGATAAGTATGTTAAGTTATATTTAATGAACAAATGTCGGTATCATAATTAATGGGTTTAATATAATTGTTACCACTGGATAAAAAATGTTATTTACTTATTTATATCATATATTATTAATAATTAATCCCTCAAAGTCCTCCATGATATTATTTTATAGCATTGTTAAAGTAGGTGGTTGGACTGACCCATACATAAACATACCATTATTAATGGATGATATTAATTATGAAAGTGGGTTCTTCTAGAATTAAATAATTATTATATAAAAATAATGATATTTTTTTTTATATTTTTTATTTTTTGAATGAGGTATTGCTATAGTTTTCTAAATAAGAAACAAACTACAAGAAAAATGAGACATGTTACTTCATAGATGTTGTAGTTCGTAAAAACACACGATAGACATTTTCATTTTTTATAAATGGAAAATGAGAATGGTGGTTAATGGTTAATAAAAAACATAAAAAATTAATTAAAATGAAAATAATAAATTCATTATATAATCATATAAAAATTATATTAGAAATTAAAAGATTAAGTAGAAATAACTTTTGGGAAAATTTATTACATAAATTAAGAACTTTGAGTTTCCCATGGATAATTATATGCAAATGGAGGGTGTATGATAAAATCATTTATATTGAAGATTAAAGAAGAGAAATTGGATTCACTAGGAAGGAAATATGGTAGTAGTTAAAGATAATATTTAAATTTATAGTGGGTTATAAGGGGTTATGGGATGCCATTTTTATATGTGATGAGAATGAAGTTTCTATAAATATTTCATCTTACAAAAAAAAGAGTAAATGTTTTACATATCAAGAATAATTAAAAATTGAAAATAAATTATTCTATATAATGTTTGGTCATGAAATGCCTCGAATACGAAATTATAAACATGTTCTTAACATGTTATTCCTTTTAACTCTTTGGAATTTTTTTACCATTTTGGCTCTTACCATGACAACTAGTTTTAACCTAAGTAATTAATTTTTAATGCCTAAAAATAAAATGGTACTTATTAAAAAATATGGAAATTAAAATTATAAAGTTGAATAACATTTTTTTATATTTACAAAATAAAAGTGAAGAAATTAATTTAAAAATAATAAATGTATAATGTATTAAAAATAATTTTAGAGGATAATATAGCATACATTTTAAAATATCGTGAAAATGTCAATAAAATAATATTAAAATTTATAATTTACAATTTATATTATAAAATTGATATTTTTATATTAAATGGATTCATAAATATCCATGTAAATCTTATATACTTATTAGGTTATAAAAGTTCAACTATTAAAAAAATAGTATCTTACACTATTTGACCCACCATTAATCTTTTCAGAAAAATTAAAAAGAAATTCCAAAGTTAAATTTTTCATGATGAATAAATAAATGATATCCCTTTTTAAAATTAATGTGATGAAATTTAGTACATTAACCATTAAATAAAATCATAAAATATAATGAATTGTTTTTCGGAAAATAAAATTTTTAAGTACTTGTTCTTCTTTGTAATAATTTCTATAAAACACTAATAAAATAAAAATTAATAAATAAATATTATATTTTATTACCATAATCAGTTAATAATAATATAAAAAGTTCTATTTAATTAAATTAATATCACCTAAAAATAAAACATTTGGTAAAATAGATTTGTAATCATAAAATAAATGAAGAAAATCTATATAAAATTATCTTTATATATATATATATATATTTCATAATTCAATTACAATTATTAATAACCACTAATTCGATGGATTGTTTTTAATTGTTATATTTTTATCTAAATAGAATATATCATGGTTTCATTTTAGATTGGTATTTGGTGTGAAGAAATCTCTCAAACACAATATATTTGTTTAAAATGAAGATGTATAGTAAAATATTAGGGTGTTACATTTTCAACCTTAAATAAATTACATTCTCATAATTTTAATTATCTCACACAAATAAAAATACATAAGGGTATCTAGATTTAGGCATGACTCAAGGTATAGTTTCTAGAGATATATCAACATTAAAAACATAAGGAACATATCTTTTTCTTCAGAATTAGATTATTTTTTATATTTAGTTTTACTATAATAATTTGAGATTAACATCCCATATCAATGTGTATCATGGCTCGTATAATAGAATTAATTTTCCAAGAGATTTAATAATCATCATTTCATAGATAGACTACCATGTCTTGATATAAAATGTAATTTCATTATTCTAAATAGTTTTTACTCTAAGTAGAGAGAACTAATCCATTTCTAAAATCACATAAATTTATATAAGGTAAGGTTAATAATATTTTCATAAGGAATGTTCCCATAAAATTCACCTTGGGATAAAATAAAAAAATAAGTTTTCAATTATAATCAAATCATTGGGATAGTGATTTAATTATCTGGTAAAACATCCTAGATACAATAGACTTGGAACTAATAATTCATCCACAAAAATATAGTCGAGGATAAGAATTCCATAAATATCATGACCCAATTTTTTATTTTAGATTTTATAGTCATTCTATATTTCCCTTGGATTATGATATCACTAAAACCTATAATCCTTGTCTATCCTTATATTCGTGAATAAATTTATATAATTCCCAAACTACTTTTAATTGATGTATTGACATATGGATAGTGCAGTATTTGGGACTATAATTCCTTTAATTATATTGCATTACCTCTTCATATCTCTTTGAAAGTCCTGAGTTCGATGTCCAACCCTCTCACACTTGAATCATTTTATTGTTTCCTTGAGCTTTTCCCATGGGTGATTCTTCCAATATTTTTGATAGTAAATAAATTGAAAAATCATTTCCTCCATATCTTAATCACCAAAACATACATAATTCTACACTATTAGCTTATTTGTTGTGCTTGGGTGTTTGAAAAGACAAATGTTTATAAAAATTACTTACCATAGCTTGGTTAGTATAACTATATTATTTTGACAACAATTTCAATACCGTTGGATTTTTCTTTTGGACAATCACTACATTTTCAATAATATTCAATATTAACTTATTTCCTACATAAACTATCTATTACTTAAAAAATAATGTTGAACTAAATTTGTTACCACATATATTTTTGTGAGTATAACTTAACTGGAATTATACTGATGCAAAACCTTCTAAGAGTATCTAAAAAATAATTATATCAATGCATAAAATTATTATCTTAGTAGAAATAAAACCATAAAAAATTAATTACAGGTATATATAAGACCCCACACATAAATCAGCCATATATATGCTTACCAGTCAAAAATAATCATTCATCACATCTTAAAGATCCCTTGAAAATAAAAAATTGTTTCAAACATTTTATAGATGACATCAAAAATATATACCCCAAGAATGTAAACAATTGATACCCAAAATTAATTCACCATAAAAGATTATTTTATAAGATAATTTATATGGTGGTCAATTAAAAATAACTTCCAAGGAAATATGTACTTTGAAGATAAAGAGGAAAATGATAGTGAAATAATAAAATATTCTGTAGATAACGCTTTTAACTATAGATTAAGTGATGAATTTATGGGTAAATTCAAAAATATGTTTATGGAAATGTAAATTTTTAAAAATTAAAAATAGTTATGTTTTAAAATTAATTCTTTGATAGAAATATCAATAATTAAGCCCTGAAAAAAATATAATATTATAAAAAATGTGAAGTTAAAATAGTATAAAAAATTTACATTTTAAAAAAATACTTCCATAATATATCCATGAAAATAAATAAAGGTAATCAAAATAAATATGGAGTGGATGATAAGGAATTTTAAATTTAAAGGATATAAAACCCTTTTTTAATATTTTGAAATGCCTTTGTTGAAAGGAATATAGTTAAAGGAGTAACAAAATATACTTTTGAAAATTTAGAAGGGAAATATAATGGTCAAATTAGATAATAAATAATGAGGCTTAATATTACAAAAGAGAACATTAGTGGGAGAGGAATATGTGGAAAAGTAGGTGGGACCTTCATAAAAATGGATGCTAATTTTTCAGAATAATGATATACTTTATGATTAAAGAATTCATCAAGTTAAAATTATTCATTTAAAAAATCATTTTCAATATATTATAAGAGAAAGTACCATGAAATAAAATATTAAGGTAGAGGTATCCAAATTTTAATGAAACAGGTCCATGAAGAATCATTTTAACTCAACAAAGAGAGTTGAGTTTACAAATATCATTTTAAGCTTGTTATCATTTGAGTCAATTTTTTTAAATAAATAACATGATATGGTTCCTCAAACCCCATTAATTACATTAATATTGTAAAATAAAATAATTTGTAAGTAATCACACCATATTAATGATGTCATGGTGAACAATAAGTAATTTTTCTAACAAAATTTAATTAGATTCAAAGATCTCATTACCTTAAATCACGAATTTCACTAAAGCTCATGAATATAATTTATAAAATTACCATTATAATAAATTATTTATGGAAATCATTCATATTTATAACCATTTAATAAATTTAATTATATTTATTTTATATAGTCATATTAGTAAGTTATTATCTATTTTCCATATCTGGTGTGAGTAATCTTGATCATTTTAAATAGTTTTGTAATAGAGTTGTTGTTCTTCATTATTTTCTAAAATTCTTACTTTATAAGATCATAAATGGTACTACAATTTATGTTCAATTCTTATTTATAATTTTATTATTTAATTCAATGAGTGTTTTTGTTATGATCTTGATAGATGAAATCAACAATGAACATGTTTTAGTAATTTTCAATGAATAAATGTTGGAATTTTAATCTTTGAGTTTAATATTAATATTAACAATATATAATGAAAATAAAATAATTTCTTTATTATATATATAATTTATTATTAATAATTACTCTCTCATATTCATCAAGGATATTATTTTATATCTTTGTCTGAGTAGGTGGTTAGACCATCCCATACACGAACATGTCATAATTAGTAGATGACTACGGTAATAGAAGAGGTTTAATTTGGAATTATATTGTTATTATATAAGAATATTGACATTATCAAGATATTTTCATGGTGTTGAATAATATTTGAGGAAAATTCAATAAATTTTAATGACAGATGATGATACATGGGATACTTTTGTTCATAGAGGCGATAATCTGAAAAATAAATGAATAAATTTTTATTTTTTTATTTATGGAATATGGAAAATGTGGTTAATGGTCATTATGTGTATATATATAAATTATTTATAATAAAAAACATAATTATTAATATACTATTTGAAAAAATACATTTATAAGGAAATGATATAAAAGCACCAATGTTAGAGAAATGTTAGTACTTCTGTCGAGAAGTTTGTGTCTCTATTGAATTATACATTGGTAATGGAGATTTTATGATAAAATCTTATGCATGTAATCTTAAATCCTTTAAATAGGATGATAGGTGAATTAAATAGTGTAGTGTTTCAAGTAGAAACTGAATCTTATAATGGTCTTGATTGGGGTACTGAGACACCCATTTTATATGTGGAGAAGAATGATATTTTTTTAAATAGTTCATCTTAATAAATAATATTAAATTTTGACAAGTCATGACAAATATAAAATAGAAAATATTTTATTATAGATTATTATTTTTAAATAAAAATCTCAATAACACAATTATAATCATTTTTTAATGTTAGGGCTTTTACCCCTTTGGTTAACCCTTTTTTCCATTTTGGATTTTATCATGGTAACTGGTTTTCATATAAGTAATTAATTTTTATGCCTAAAAATAAAATGGTACTTATTAAATAATATTTAACTTATAATTTAAAACATTAAAACTATTTTTTGATATTATAATTATAAATTTTATGAAAAATAATTTTAAAATAATTTATGTATAATGTATAACAAACAATTTTAGAGAATAGTTAATGTTAAGTTCAAATATATCAAACACAAGTTTGTAAACTAAGTTGAATATTTTAAATTTAAAATATCACTTATATAATAATGATTATTTTAAAAAAAAATGGTTTATTAAATTTCTATGTTATACATAAATACTAATAATGTCATTAAAGTCGCAATAATTTTAAAAAATATATATTTCCCTATTCACCTAACAATATTTTTTTCAAAAAAATCTGAAAAAATTATTCTAAGTGAATATTTTCATGATTAATATAGAAATTAAATAAATTTTTTAATTCTTGATTTAAAATATTTAATTCTAACCATTACATAAAATCATAAAATATAATGAAAAACTTTTTTAAAAGTAAATATATTATTTATATACTAGATATTTTTATAAATAATTTCTATATAAATAAAATAAAACTATAATTAATAAATAAATATATCATTTTTATTAAAAAAATTATTCAACAATAATATACTTAGTTTAATTTAATAAAATTTATGACTCATAAAAAATAGATTTGAGTAAAATTGGTTTCAAGCACGAAATGATCTTTGTAAATTTGTGTATAATGAGCATTATATTTATTTATACACACATATTCTATAATTTTTTTCTCCTATTCATAACTATTAATTAAATGGATAGATTTTAATGGTTATATTTTTAACTAACAAAATTATATCACAAAATTCATTTCTTTTTTTTGTGTTTTATGTGTATCAAGCTATAAGAAGTTTATTTAGTTAAAAGAAAGCTTTAATGTAAAATATTGGTTTGTTACAACCTCTTTAATTTTCTCCCACATTAAAAATAATAAAATTAAATTAAATTTAAAAAAAATGTATAATTTGACCAATTTATACTTCTATAAGTGAATTTATGTACTTATTCTTCGTCTTCTACTTCTTCTGAAACTCTGATTTTACTTCTCAAACTCTCGATCCTCTGTATATTACCTTAAAAGAAATTATCTATTTAAATTTAATATTAAAAAAAATTACTCTTCATCATTAAAATTTTAAATTTGAATTCAAATTGAAATAATCTTTTATCAACGTAAATTCCAATAATTCAAGACAATATGTCAATAAAGACCCACTCATAAATGTTGATATAACAACAATGATGTGAAACCAACCTATTACTGTATTATTTTTTAATTTATTTTAAAAAAATGTTTTCCAACATAAAATTTTAAAAACTTCCTAGATAAGTATTTATAATGTTAATGAATATTTTTTCTATACATAGGCTGCACAAAGTTAACAGTAACTTTGCAAGAAATGTGCAAGGGTTTCCTTTTAAAATGATAATGAAATTTTTCATGGTTGTTGCATGACTAGTTATACCATGAAGGGACCTATATTGTTAGTATAGGGTGATTTAGGGATGTCTAGTGTGACCCATATGGTTATCACATGGCTCGTTAAACTATATGGGTAAACCGTGTAGGCTGCCTAGTGTTTAATTTTTTTAGAAAATCTAATTTTTCCCTTATATTTATTTTTTGGGCATTTGATATCCTATACCTCTTTCTTCGCCCAAAATAACACCCCAATATGAATATTACACATCATAAGGCCTCCACTACCATGATATCCCTCCTTTTATGGTGATGCTTTATGGTTTCTTTATGATTCTTGGCCAAATCCCCAAGTTCAAGAGTCCACCTACCTTATTTTTCCTTTACCCTTTTATTTATTCCTCATTGTCACCATTTTGATTTGGATAAACCCTATGGTGTTTTTTAATTGACATTATTTTTCTTATTACATTGATGTAGTGGTGTGAGATGGGTCATTTGGGTCATTTTTTCCTTATTTGGGTGTTCTCCCAAAAAGGTGACATGTTCTGGATCAATTACCCATGATTTGTAGTAGTTTCGTTAAACTCCTTTTTTACATGATAAAAATTTATTGTGTGATTTAAATGATTTCATATTAATTAAGAATCATATTATATGTCATATTATATATAAAATGGTATTGTAATTGTGATTTTTTTTCTTAAAATGGACTTTGGTCACATTCTAAGTGCATGTGAATTTTCCTAAGTGGGACCTTTAAAATGATTATAATAAATTAAAATGAATCTTATGGGATTTCATTTATGTATCATTCCATTGTTTTTTAAATTGGATTTCAAATATTTTAAATACATGTAATGGAATTAAGTCACATTCTACGTTTAGTTTTAAATGACAGTTTGACTTGATTAAATGGATTTAAATATTTTGAAAGCATGTTTGATTGTAGAACCATTTTAAAAATAGAGCCGTGATATTTTAAGGGTTCATTTTTAAAATATAGAGGGATGGACCTCATTTTTTATGTTTAAGTCCATTGGGTATTCATGTTTTTTGGATGTTTTAAAAATGGAAGTGTTATTATTTTCTATTATAATTTTGACTGTGTTTTGATAAATTGGTTTTCAAAGGACATATGAAACCCGAATTTTAAATAGTGTGAAAATGGCTTAGTATTCATGGAAATTTTATGAAGTAATGATTAAAACATTTTGTTAAATGTATTTATAAATTCCAGAGTCCCAAAATTAATCCCTGTGTATTTATTTTTTCCCATTGTGTCCTGTAACCCCATAGAGGGATTCATTATTCAAAATATTTTTTTTCTAAAGAATGGATATATGATTGGGACAATTTCTTATGGGGGTGTAACAGGTGAGTCATGAGTACTTTGAAATATTTTTATATTCAATGTATGTGATTATTGATTTCTCAACACCATTTCACATATAATTGGTGTCTTAGAAATATTTTCATTTACCTATATGAGGGAAAACCCTAATATAGACAATGCACCAACAAGGGAGTGTTGCAAAACTACTTTTAGATGGTAAGAATGGAAGGGGTATCATGCCTTTTGAGCAAGAAACTTCTTTATTAAAATGTAACAAATGATATCTAGATATTCCTATTTCCAAATAGTCCAACATGGATACTGGGTATGTGTACATGTTTGGTATTGTCGATATTTGTTCCTCGACTCTAATTTTGGTATTTATTATTAGTTTTATAGGATGTTTTCTATGAATCTTAGGACTTTTATAAAACAATTTATGGGATATAATATTGGTGCTTATTTATATTTCCTCTAGATTTCTTGGAATATGGAACCATTTTAGGGTTGTGTGATTCTATTATTCTTCTTGGATATATTTTTTCCCATTTGATCATTTATTGTCTCAGGGGTATTTCTATTTATATTCAAATGGGTTTTTTACATGGGCTGAAAGTTTATTTGAAAAAGGAAAATCATTTAGTTTTTCATATAGGAATTTTTATGTAATTGGTTTTCTTTGAGAGTGTTTATGAAAAGAGAATATTCATGTGATTCTTAGTGAGATATGAAAATAGTTATTTGGTTTATTTTATATGGTTTAAAGAACCCCATTACATTGTTTAAAACGTTAATTTTAAATGTTCAATCATCTTTGTTTTTATTTCACAAAAAGGGTTTTTGATTGAAAATGTTTAGGTGGAATATTGTTTGGATTTATTTATATAACTTAGGAAAACTTATTTTCTACCTTATTTTAAAATTGGAATTTTATATTATATTTTAATAGGGTATTTATATCATTTTGGTAGGTGGTGACCTTCTGGTTATTTTTTTCTCAGGATTATATTATTACCTTTTTGTTTCAGGCTCTTATATTATTAGCTTTTCACTATTAGGGATCTCATGCCTTTCTGAACAATTATTGAATAGTGGGTATTGAGGTTAGTGTATATTTCATTTATCATATTTGGACTACGGTTCTTATTACATGATTTTATATGACATTATTTTATTTTTGTAGAATTCCCGACCAAGTGTTCTATTTAAATGACTTCTTTATAACATTACATAATGTTTACAGGTGTTGGGTTATAAATGTGGAGTAAAAATGAATGGAATCAGAGTGGGATAGATAATGGTGCTTAGAGGGTCAACTAATGGATTAGACTATATATGTTTATATTAGTTAAAATTTTATTTTTTAATATCTGTTTCTATCATGGACTTATAAACCACACATGGGTCATGCAAAATTTTCAAGAGAAATATCTACTGTAATGTTACTCTAATATTAGGCGGAAATTGTTCCATTGATTATATTTTATGTCTTGGTGTATTTCACCTACCCATGGGGATCGATAATTCCGCATAGGACAGAGACAAATCGGTTTGATTTTCGATTTAGTTAGTGGCCTAGGGCGGTTAATTACCAATGGTATCTGGGATTAGTTTCTATGGTGGGAGACTTGGTTTTTGAGTAGTCATATTTTTATTTGTGTGTATCATAGTAATATCTTGTAATAACATTTCATCAGGATCCAAAAGGTTATTCTAGGGTGTTTATTGATCACCACCATTTGTGAAGATTCTTTTGTAACCATTGGATGTTGGTTATGATTTTTTATTTTAGAATACTGTTATATTTACTAGATTTTATGCATTGATACACAATAGAATAGTTTTAGTTACATTGTTAGTTGAATATTATTTTGATATTGGGACATAAAGTGGATTTGAGGTGTGATGTTGCTCTATAATACCTAATAAATTGGAAAATGACCAAGTACTCAATATTTAAACATCTTAGGAATTATTGTGTGGATGGACTATGAGCAATCAAAACATATTAATGAGTTTGGTATAGTTATACAACCCATTTGAATTATTATTTTGACCAAAATTGAGAGATCTCTCGTATCATATGATGAGTCGAGTTGGGTATTATGATTATTCTGTGAAATTATTTTTGTGAAAAGGAAGAATTTATGGAACAATGTTTCTAGTTTAAAAAGAATCCATCAGTATTGTTTATAAAATTTATTTGAATTTAAAGAAATATTTTTTTGTTTGTTGAAATTAAGCCTTTTTGATTGTTTGTGAAATATATTTTTTTTTCTATAAAATGTATTTTCTTAAAAACTAGTTAATGGTTTTAGTGTAATGGGTGATTAGAATCTCTTGGGGTGTCTTTTAAAAGTGATTGTTTTCATTTTATTAAAATAAAGTGATGAATGACTTACAACCTATTTAAAATTTGATGGAAGTATTTTAAAACATTTTAAAGGATGAGATTTTGGAAGCTATAGATAGTGAACTATTTTACAAAGGAGTTGGTGGAGTCAAAATCCAAGTGAATGCTTATGAGAAATTTGTTTTTTATTCTATTGTGAATGTGGCGGTTTCCAAATAAATGAATTTTTTTCATGTTATTTTCCATGATTTATTATGTTTCTCAATTTTTATCAATTATGTAGGTTGAGGAAGGTTTATTTTATTTATAGAACATAGTGGATTTGAGTTATTGTATCATTTTATACAATGTATCCTAAAATGGTTTAGGTAAAAGCGTAGTGGCATGTCTTTATTCCCATTTAGTGATGTGGAATTCTATTAGATATAGGTTTATTTTTGGGAATTAATCTTGAAGAGTATTGAATAGTAGTGGTTTAAACTAATGAGAACATATCTAGTTTATCTTTTGTTTCAACGTTTTTTCATAGGATGATGGTTAGTTATAGGGAATTGGCTCGATGGGTTTAGATCTATGTAGCTTTTTGGTGGATTTTATATTTGGATACACCTTTGGTACTCTTTTGGTTGACTAATTTTAGTGGAAAAAGATTGATATTTTTCATGGAAATTGATCTTTATGCCGAATGTAATGCCATTTGGTGATACTGGGCTTGAATAGGGGTATATTTTTGGGTTTTTATTCATTTATTGGATGTGTTATGGCCTTGGGTGAGTAATTTATGTATTTAATACCATTATCATAACAATTGATATTATTCATTGACTATGGAATGATTAGATCTGGTTTAGTTCACCCTGAGATCGAATTCTTCTTGTGACATCCTTATTTTCCACATTTTCTATTAGTTTGGGATCCAATGATTGGGATCATGAGGTATCTTTGATTTAGGTATTTATTTTAAAACTAATTTCTTTGGGTGGTTTGATATGTGATTAACCTGGTTACTTGGTCATTGGAAATTTGGTTATTATAGGTTTACTGGATATGGGTTTCTACAGAAAACAAATCATAAAATGTTGTATGTTAATTGTCCTTGGGATCCTTTGGTTTTTTCTTAGATCATGGTTACTTTTTAGAGATTTCAGGTACAAATATTTAGATGGTTAGTAGAATATTATGGTTTCCCTTATGGTTTTGAATAAATATTGGCTATTTTAGTGATGATGCCATTATAGGAGTGATGATTTTTTTCTTTTCCATTTTGATCATTTCTAAATGGTGGTTATACAACCATTCCATCTCCCTTCTTTTAGTGTTTCATGTTGTACGATAATTTTTTATTCCTATTTAATGTAGTTTTAATTTTTTGAGGACTTTTAGTCATTCCTTTGAAAATGGATCATGTTTGAGGTTTTTGTGGTCCTAGAATGATCAGTTATCCCTTACCCTTTTCACTTCTTTAAAGGAAGTGATGATCAATCCTCTTATTCTGTTACATATACCTTGAAAAGGAGATATTTTGAAAAAAAATGGAATGGTCCGGAGAATTATGGAACCCAAATATCACATTATTCTATTATTTTATACTATATTAAATTATTTTCATGATAATTATTATTTTAGAATCCATGTTATATGGATTCCAAAATTTTATGAACTTTCTTTGAACACATGATTTACACATTTAGAAGTAGCAATATAAGAACCCTAAATGAGGTATGGTTAATGAGATAATTCCATTTGGAATGGTTTGTGAAAGTCTAGTTGAACCATGAGAGGTCCTAGGTTAACTATGGGAGCTAGTTTTGGGGTTTTTAGTGGGAAACACTTGATCACCACATAGTTTCATAAATAGTGGGGGTAAACCGTGTGAGTTACTCAAGGTTTATATATATTTTTTTGAAAATTATCATTTTTCCCTTATTTTATTTTCAAGTCATTTGATATCATATCCCTTCTATTCTCCTATCAAACCACTCCCAGGCCTAAAAACCTCTTTATATGACCTCCCCTCTCCCAAGATCACTCTTTTTATTGTTGTTCTTCTTGGTTTTTTCACAATTCTTGGCTGAATCCCCTAGTTAGAGCGTCCACCTCTATTATTTCTACTCTTCCATTTTGTTTTTACATCCCCTTTACATTTTTTATTTCGCGTAACCATAGGTTTTTTCTTTACTAGTTTTTTTACTTATTTGAATATAGGGAATACAATGTGTCCTTTGTTCTATATTCTTTCATGTTTGAGTGTTTCCCCTAAATAGTGACACGTTCCAACTCAGTTTTTGATTATTTGTGGAAGGTTCTTTTTACAACTCCCTTGTATTGCATTTTATAAAATTTTTATATGTTAAAAATGTATTTTTATGAATTTATATCCTATTATATTATTTACTAGGCATGAAATGGGTTTTGTTTGGCCTTTTTTACATGGCATTGGCTTAGGCCACATGCTAAGTGCCTATACAAAGTCCCAGGTGGACAATTAATTTTTATTTTAGTTCTTTGTAATGTTTCTTAATGTATTTTTTAAATGATATTACCTTTTGGTTGTAATTTGTTTTAAAATGGTTTATAAACATTTAATGGACCTATTTAACCCTTAAATTGTTAGTTTAATTATATGTTTCACATTATTAAACGAATTTAAATGTTTTAAAAGCATATTTCATGTTAGTATCATTTTATAAATTGGTGTGTGATGTTTTAGAGGAACATTTTTCTGAAACCTAGAGGGTTGTACCTAATTTTATTTTTTTAATATTGTTGGGTCCTTTTAGTTTCCCTAACTTTTTAAAAATTGATGTTTGGTTTTGTTTATTGATTATTGGCACCATTTGATTTCTTTTTAAAAGGGGAATGTTTTTAAAAAAATGATTATATTGAAATGGTTATATTTAAAAATAGGATATCAAGTCAATTTTTATAAATTGGATTCAAAAATTCATTTCAAATGTGGGTTTTTAATGGTTTGAAAACAACTCATCTTTCTAAATTTTTTTGTTAAATTTGGGTTATCAGATTAGGTAAAGTGGGTTTATAAATATATTATATCCTAAATTAGTTATCATGTGTGGATTTTTACCCACTGTTTCTTGTGACCGAGTGGCTGGGGTAATTATTTATATTGAAATTCCCTTCTTTTATGCTTAGGCATTAATATGTGTTTGGGGTTGTTTCTTATGAGGGTGTAGGAGGAGATTCATGAGTAATTTTCAATGTTTTATAATTTATTTATGTGATTACTGATTTCTCACATCTATTTGACTGTTCATTAGAGTCCAAGAAATATAATAGGTGACCTACATGATATAAAACCCTGATATATATAGTATATTGACTATATAGTGTTCCCTAATTACTCTAATATGGTTAGAGTAGAATAGGAAGAAGGATTGTGAGCTATTAACTTATTTGTTCCCATGTAGAAAATATTATCCCTTGGTCATTATTTCTAGATAGAATGATGAGGCTATAGGGGATGTGGATAGGTTAATTATTTATGGCCTAGTTTCAATATCATAATTTTGGGTCTTTATTACTAGAGCTATATGATGTTACCCATGAAACATATTTCTTTTTTATGATGTTTTAGGGGATCATATGTTTTGTCTCATTTTTATTTCCAATGGTTTTCATTGGACGTGGAACCATTTTAGGTGTGTTTTCCTATTATGTCTCTTGGAGTACTTGGTGCATGGTTGATCTTTTAAGACATTTGGGGTGTTTTGGTTTAATTTTAAAGAAGTTAATTTTATATATTTTGAAATCGAGGTTTAAATAGAAAATTAGTTTGAATTTTCTAAAAACATTTCTTTAAGAAATGGGTTTTCCCTGAGATTGTTTATGAAAAATATTTTTCATGAGAAGCCTAAAAGGTGGGGAAATAATGATTTGATTTGTTTTTAATGGTTTAAATACACCATTTATTTGGTTTAAAAGCACGATTTAAATTTTTTAATCATCCTTTTTATTATTTTATAAAAAATTTTGTTTTTTCAAAATTAAAATTTGGCATATTATTTGGATTTATTTTATAATGAATATGAAAACCTATTATCAACCTTATATTTAAACTATGTTTTTATAAATATTTTTAAAATGTTATTTCTATAGTGGTGTTTGTTGGTGAACTATTGATTGTTTTTTTCAAACAACTATATCATCATGCATCAGTTTTTGGCCCCTATCCAATTATTGTTTCACTTGTGTGGGTGTGTCCCACTTCTAGACTGGTTACTGACTTGTGGGGATTGAATCTTGATTCCATTTTATTTATCACATTCAACCTATGGTGATAATTATGTGTTTCGTTAGGTGTTAATTTTATTTTCATAGAATTCCTGAACAAGTGTTCCATTTAAATGAGTTCTTAACTAATTTCATTTATTATTGTGGGTGGTATTTTATATATTTGGATTCCAGATGAGCCACATCAGAGTAAGTTAGGTGAGAGATTTTGGATGTTGAAATGAGTGATTACACAATATCTATTTATATATGATACCTATTTATTTATTCTTATGTATTTTTGGAATGGATATCTAAAGCATGGATGAGTCATGCCAGATTTTCGAGGGAGAAAACTATTGTTTCATAATTATATATTAAATGAAGAATATTTCCCAGTGATTATATGAAATTCCTTGAATCTTATCTAAAATCCATAGGGATCCAAAATTATCCTTAGGCATGTGACATATTAGTTCATGCACTAAATCAAAAGGTGTACTCGGTCAGTTCATTACACCCAACTCCAGTAACCCAGTGATAGTTTGTAATTTATCACATTGGTACAAGATATAAGAGATCAAGTCGTAAAGGATCATACAATTTAGAAATATGAAGATAATAGATGGATTTATTATTCCCATAACACATTGGAAACAAAAAATATAACTTGTAAACATCATAACAACTTTATTCGTTCATTTAGTAAATTTTTTAAGTAATTCGTTAATCACTTCATGGTACTTTAGGGAAAGGAAATCATATTGAATGGTGAGCTTAAATGATCCATCAGGGATTGTGTGCAATGATATTTATCATAAATAAATATTTCATAAAAAATATAGTAGGGTGAATAATCAATTAATATTGCATATAATTTAAAAATTGATCATGAAATGTATCCAAGGATAAAAATTTAAAGAGTCACATGGACAAAAATAATTGATTTCATAATGATGAAATTTATAATGCCATACATCTTAATCCACGAGCTAAGAGATCATTATATTACTATAAAGGTCTCATTGAAAGAATTCATATATTACCATCAAGGGAAATTTAAAAGATATCTTTATCTAACCATAAAACCTCATGTTAATACCTTATGATGTTAGTGTCAAGGATTCATGCTAAGTCACATAACAAAAATGGGATGACATAAAAAATACACACCCCTTATTATTTAACTGATGAAACATATAGATGCATCTAGAGGATATAACATAAACCACTTTTCACTTATACATGTATAATTAATTTCATATATATTTAATGAAAAATATATCTCATTATGAATATGCCATAACAATCAATAAATATCTACATTGAATCATTAATATAGAATGCTAATATTTCCCAAATTTGTGGAATGTACCTATTTGGAAAATTCCATCAATTCAAATTAAAAAACTAATTATTATAAGGTTTGGTTAAAATTGAAACTTTTCTAAATATGTCATCGGTATTAAATAATATGGAGATAAACAATATAATGTTAAAAAAATGATGTAGAGTGATAGATAAATATGAATAAATCCCTATGGGTAAAATGTGGAATAAACCATTGTTGGAATCCTCAAGTATAAATCAGGTTTTTATGGTCAAAAATTATATTCAGTCTCTAAACCATGTTAATCCCATGTAATATATCTCACATCAAGTGTAAAGTTGTTTAGTAAAGCTATACAATGATATTATATTCTATACATTCATTTTGATTACTATACACTATATTTGATTTACTTTATAATGATTTCTTTGATAAATGATTAAGTCTAATACATTTTATAAATATCACTGCTTAAGTCTGAATAAAAATATTTGTCTAAGTCTAAGACACCATGAGTCTTCCACTTGTTATGTTTTTTTGGAAAAGGACCCAAACACTGTGACCCAGACACTGTGACCCAGACACCGTGAACTAGAAACTATAAACTAGACACCATGAACTAGACACCATGATCAGAGACCGTGACTAATACATACACCATTTAAAGGAGACACAGGTTCATAGAGACACCGTTTACAGACAAAATGTGACACTGTTTCTTAATTTTTTGTTTTTGTTTTTCAATTTAATCTCTAATGGTCATATTTAAATATTTTAAATGCACTAAAATAATTAATGTTTCTTTGTAGACATGTCACCTGATAGTACGAGGTACAAGGTGAAGAATACATGCAACCTGTCAGCTCCAACACATGCGCTCCAAGATAAAAGAGTAGTGCGGCCCAGAAACAGTATGTACATGAAAGTGGAACAACATGGAGAAAGTGTGTGAGCACTAAAATAAAGAAAAAACATAGAGGTTTTTTATAAGATAATTGTCACATACAACTCGACACTTCTTAAGAACACACGTAGCATAATCGAATCCAAGATTGGACGACCTCTTCACCCTGAAGAACACCCGCCAATCTAGTTAACTTGCGATACTCTATTTTCTAAATGAGGACTTGATTTATATATATGCTTCCTTGTATAATTCCAGAGCTACATAGACAACCACTCAGAGCACTTCTAAACTTATCTCATCATTTATCCTTTATTGTGTTCCATTTTTTAGCTTTCGAGCAATGTGTGTATCTATATAAAAACACACTTTTTTCACATGAATTAAACTGAATAATAGAAGATATCCTTTCTCAAACATCTTTTTTACACCTGTGTATACCCACATATAAGTGTGGAAGAGGTCCCTGTGTGGCTTGGTAGTTTGTACCCATGTAGAACTCTGGAAGAGGACATGTTACCTGGATAGTCCTATGTACTGTTTCAACCCCGATTTAGGGTGTGGATGAAGTTTATTTATATAAACTAATTTGTGGAAGGTGATCCCCAAGTGGAGTGGATTATGTCTCAGTTTGAGACTAAACGATTTTTTTATATCCTCTGTGTTGTTTAAATTTTGTTATCTCTATTTTACTATTTAGTTTGGAATTCATTAAATTCACTTCGATAGTTAATCTTGGAAAAAAGATATAATTGTTTTACCTTATTAGAATAGCTTCTAAATTAATATTAATAACTACTAATAAAATTATTGATAATTAGTCATTCTTTTAAGAAGTTATTTAAAAAGTAAAATATTCCTAACGGTATTACGTTGATTAACTGGTTTGTATTTAAATTTATTGGTGAAACCTTATAGGACTATATTTTAAATAGATTTTTTATAGATACTAAATTCACCCCCCCCCCCTCTTGAGTGATCTACTATGACCAACATTTGGTATCAGAGGCTGTTTATTAAGACTTTGTTTTTAACCATATTCAACTGTAATTGAAGTTGTACTTTAAATATATGTAAATTTCTATTAATTCTAAATTTCTAGCTCTTTAAAAGTATTGATTTATTATGGATAATAGATTGGAAGGTGCTGCAACCAATAATCCACCATTCTTTAATGGAACCAATTATGCTCAATGAAAAATTAAAATGAAAATGCATTTAGAAAGTACAGGTTTTGAAAATTGGTCTTCAATTATAGATGAATATAATATTCCTGCTACTGATAGAATGACTTGGGATGAAACTACCAAAACTGCCTACAATAATCATTTTAAAGCTATGAATTATTTATATTGCACTTTAGGAGATGCAGAATTTAATAGAATTTATTCTTGAAAAACTTCCCAAGAAATTTGGGATACCTTGTCTATTTCACATGAAGTAACATCTAGTGTAAAAAAATGAGGCTTAATACACATACTATTAAATATGATAACTTTAAAATGGAACCTGATGAGCCTATTTCTGAAATGTATATTTGGTTCAATGAAATTGTCAACACAATTATTTCTCTTAGAAGAGAAGTCACTACCAAGGAACATATCATGGTAATTATCAGAAGTATACCAGATAGATGGAGAGGAAACTTAGTCTCTATTAGAGAATAATGTGACATAAGAATGATACCTATTAGAGAAATCATTGAGAAACTAATGATGTATGAAGAGGAGTTAAAAGTCAACAAGGAATAGGAAATGAAACCAGAAGAAAATCTGTGGCATTGTAGACCACCACCTCTAAACACAAAGACAAAGGTAAATTGGAAGCTTCTGTAGAGATTTATAGTAGTGAACAATCATCACCTAACAATGATGAAGAGATGGCTCAATTATCCAGAATATTCAAAAGATTTTACATGAATAATAACTTTTTCAAAAATACTAACTTCAAGGGAAGATATGATCAAAAAAGAATTTATAAGAATTATTGGAAAATAATTGACAAGACTAATGAGATTGTATTCTATGAAAGTAAGAGAAAAGGACATATCAAGACTGACTGTCCAAATCACAAGTACAAAAAATAATATTAGGACAAAGAAAGAAAGTATAAAAAGGAAATTAAAGAAACCTAGAGTGCTTCTGGGGAATGTTCAAGTGACATAGAAACATCACATGTTGAACAACCTATCAAATACAATATGTGTTTTTATGACAAACACACCTGAGGTAACACAAGAATATCATGTACATAATTCAAACTATTCTAGAAATGAGGGTGACTCAAAAAATATGTCTAATGAAGAAATGTTTGAATATTGTAATATTATTGAAGAAACATGCAATGAAATAAAAGATAAATATAAATCATTGAAGAATAATTATGCTCTTACCATGACTGTTAAATCTGAACTCACTATAGAATAAGAGAAAAATGCTCAACTGCACTAGGAGAACAATGAACTAAAAATGACTAATGAGAAAATGAAGAATGACTTAGGAAAGTTTACCAATGGAAAAAATACTCTTACTAAAATTCTAGGTAAACAAATTGACCCTAAATACTATAATGACATTGGTTATCAACCTATAAAAAGAAATTTTGTTAGAAAAAACCTGGTTTCTAAATCTAGGACATACAGCTTTACTCCCAGTTCTGGAAACAAATCAACTAGTTCATGTTATGATACACTTTCTACTGTTTCATGTTTTTTTGGACCTAATAGAGTTTATTTTTCAAATACTTTACATAATTTGTATAGGAAACCTATGTGGAAGATATGCATTTCTAAAGTACTTATCTCTAATGTTACTAGACCCAAACAAGTACAGGTAACAAAATCTGGTTTCTCATGATCATTTTGAAGGAAAGCTTCTTAAAGAGTTCTTGTAAATGTTTTTGGTGCTTGTATAGTGTGTGTTCAAGACACATGACAAGAGAATACTCATGATTCAAGAATCTAATAAAAATTGATGGAGGACATGTCACATTTGGTGACAATTCCAAATAAAAAATCATTTTCCTTGGCTAAATCAGTAACTCTAAATCTGTTTTGATTTCTAAAGTAATATTTGTTTATGGATTTAAATATAATCTATGTATTATTTCACAATTATGTGATGATGGATTTCATTCTATATTTTAAAATGATGCTTGTAATGTTCTTAATTCTAAAGTATAATTAATGTTGTTTGCATTAAAAAAATGAAAATGTTCATTCTATTAACTTAGATTCTTTAATTTCTCAAAATACTTCATGTTTAAGTGTATTTCATAAAGAGTCTTGGATTTGGAATAGAAGACTAGGACACTATAATATTCACTCCCTTAGAAAGAAAACTAGAAAAGTCTTTGTCAAATACCCACCCAAACTTGAGTTTCCAAATGATAAAGTGTGTAATCCTTATCAAAAGGGAAAACAACAAAAAAAACTTACAAACCAAATAAAGAAGTGTCATCTTCTAAACCTCTCAAACTAGTTCACATGGATTTGTTTTGACCATCTAGAGTTTCAAGTTTAAATGGTAAGCACTATGTTTATGTTTTTGTAGATGACTTCTCTTGATATATTTGGACCTTCTTTCTAGCTCACAAAAGTGACGTCTGCTCTTACTTTACCAAATATGCCAAGTTTATAGAAAATCTTAGTGGACTTAAAATTATATCATTGAGAAGTGATCATGGTCATGACTTTTAAAATCAAGAGTTTAAATCCTTTTTGTCACAAAATGTCTATAGTCGCAATTTCTCTACCCCTAGAACACCTCAACAGAATGGAGTTGTAGAAAGAAGAAATAGAACCCTGCAAGATATTGCTAGAACAATTCTTAGTGAATATGACATACCTATTTATTTATTTGGGTTAAATATATAAATACAACATTCTACATAATCAATAAAGTATTTACTAGACCTATTCATAAAAGGAATCCTTATGAGTTATGAAAAAATTGAGAATCCAAAGTTATCTACTTCAAGGTTTTTGGTTTCAAAGTATATATCCTTAATACTAGGGAAAATCTTGAAAAATTTTCATCCAAGAGTGATGAGGGAATATATTTAGGATATTAAATTTCTAGTAAAGCATATAGAGTGTTCAATAAAATAACTAAATGAGTGAAAAAATCTGTCCATGTAAAATTTGATGAAACATATCCACATGAGACTAAAACCATTCTAGAGAACTTGGAGGACGATGTATCAAATATAGAAATTAATTCAAAATCCTAAAGTAATCCTCTGAAGGAATCTGGGAAAACTTCCAGTCTTGTAAATTCCTTAGACTCAAGTAACAATAAACTTAACCTATTAATGAACGTGAAATCACTAGTCCTTCCTTTTATAGACATGTTAGAACTCTTAAGAACCACCCCTTAGATGATTTTGTAGGAGACCTAGACAAAGTAACTCAAAATAGAGCTTGTCTTAGAAATGTGGCTGAACATCAAGTCTTCTTATCATAACTTGAACCTAATAACATTAATGATGCTATCAATGATGAATTTTGGGCGATGGCTATAGAAGGAGAACTTAATCAGTTTGAAAGGACAATGTTGGGAAACTTATTGAAGACCAAAGGACATATTCACCATAGGAACTAAATGGGTGTTTATAAATAAGGTAGATGAAGCTGGTAACATATATAAAAACAAGACTAGATTGGTTGCTCAAGGCAATAATCAAGAAGAAGGAATTAACTATGAAGAGACCTTTTCACCAGTAGCTAGACTTGAAGCCATCAGAATTCTTCTTGCTTATGTTGCACATATGAATTTTAACCTATATCAAATGGATGTTAGGACTGCATTTCTAAATGGGTATATAGCTGAGGATGTCTTTGTTGAGTAACCTCCGGGTTTTACAAATCATTATTTTCCAAGTCATATTTTTAAATTATCAAAATCATTATATGGTTTAAAAAATGCTACAAGAGCTTGGTATGATAGGCTGAGTACTTTTCTTATTTATAAAGATTTTACAAAAGGAATAGCTGATCTTACACTTTTTATAAAATGAATTTCCAGTGATGTTTTAGTAGTTCAAATTTATGTAGATGAAATTATCTTCAGATCTTCATGAAATTATTTATATATTGATTTTTTTAAAAAAAGATGCAAAATGAATTTGAAATGAGTTTAATGGGTGAACTAAAATTCATTCTTGGATTTCAAATCATTCAAAATAATTATGGTTTTATTTTAAATCAAATAAAATAAACTAGATAGATTATAAAACGTTTTGGATTGGATATCATTAAAGGTAGTGACACTCCAATGAGTACCACTTGTAAGTTGGATCTTGATGAAGATGTAAATTCAGTTGATCAAACCACCTTTAGAGGAATGATGGGATGTTTACTATAATTAACTGATATTCAACCATACATTATATTTAGTGTATATATGTGTGTTCGATTTCTTGAAAATCCTACGGAGTCTAATTTAAATGTCGTTAAGAGAATTTATAAATACCTCAAGTATACACCCAATATAGGGCTATTCTATCCTAAAAGACAATCATTTGAACTAGTTAGTTATTCTAATGCTGACTTCAGTGAAAATAAGTTAAATAGAAAAAGAACCTATAGAGCATGTCAGTTTTTAGGTAACTCACTAGTATCATGGTGTAGCAAGAAACAAAATTATCTTGCTTTATCTGTTGCTGAAGCTAAATACATAGCTTCTGGTAAATGTTGTGCACAAATTTTGTGGAAAAAACACACATTACTAGATTATGAATATCAATTCAGGAATGTACCTATAAATTTTGACAACACAAGTTCCATTAATATATTGAAAAATATTGTTTCACACTCTATGAAAAATCATATTGATGTAAGACATCACTTTTTGAGAGAGCATTATCAAAAGGGTGATATCACTTTAGAATTCATTGGAACTGAATATCAGCTTGCTGATATATTCAGAAAACCATTAAATTCTAAATGAATAGACCACATCATACATGAGTTATATATGATAAACATTAAGTAAATATCTTACTGTTTCATATCTTACTCACTACTAAAACTTGGACTTTTATCAACACTAAAAACCGACATTAACAGCAATAGAAAAGAGCTGTTAATGCAGGCATAGATAAAGGGGGGTCCCCTTTATCAGCGCTCCGAAAAGCACTGATAAAGGCAACCTTTATCAGTGCTAAAAAATCATTGATAAAGGGGGTCCTTTATCAGCACTTTTTTTATCACTGATAAAGGGTGGATGTTATTAGTGCTATCTTGAGCACTGATAATGAGGCCCTTTATCAACACTCTTTTAGCGATGTTAAAGGAATCCTTTATCAGTGCTCAAAAAAGCGCTGATAATAGAACCTACCCCTGAAACTACACAACCAGCACCTACACACCTTCACACCTACACAAAATACCACCTTCACACGAACCAAGAACCAAAATACTACACAATGCACACAATATTTTGACAAACAATTATATATACATTTACCTAACATCATGAATAACAAAAAAACACACTGCTATATATATTTCAAACAATGTTTTACATTCTTACAATTATAATTATCCAAAAATAGTTATAAACATTAATGTTTCATCCTATGATATCCGTGATTCCCTCTCAAAAATTGCCGTCCACGGTATTTGTTGCCGAACAAAGCATCCAAACTCAAGGAAAAAAATTCACCTATATAAGAAAACAAATATTATGTTTGTTATACAAAAATGAAATAAATTAAAACATTAATATGAAAGAATACATTAATATGGAAATGTGAAACTAAAATATGGAAATGATAAACTCAAATTTTTTCATTGTGATAACAATTAAAGGGAATAACGTCAAATCAATATGTTTTTGGATGATTTATCTCATTTAAAAAATACTGATTTTTTATCTAATGAAAAGATTTACTGGTCACACTGTGTGTTGGATTGAGGTGCGGTTGATTCGTACACATCAAAAAAGAATAATGGATCATTTTCCAAATGTATCAAAACAATCCGAATGCATTTTCTCGGTTAGCTATATGTTACTTGTGTTGTTTTCTAATGTTAATGTCAAATTGAAACTGATATCAGACACCTTTAGCCATATAGGTCACACCGTGCATTAAATTGAGGTGTGGTTGATTCATACACATCACAAATGACTCATGTATCATTTTCCTAATGTATCAAAACAATCTGAATGCGTTTTCTTGGTTTTTCATATGTCACTTGTGTTGTTTTCTAATGTTAATGTTAATTTGAAACTCATATCAGAGACTTTTATCCATACCGGTCACACCGTGCATCAGATTAAGGTGATATTTATCCATACACATAAAAAATGACCCATGGATCAATTTCCTAAAGTATCAAAACAATAAGAATATGTTTTCTCAGTTTTCAGTATGTCACTTGTGTTGTTTTCTAAAGTTAATGTCAATTTGAAACTGATATCAGACACTTTTGGCCATACCGGTCACACCTTGTCTCAGACTGAGGTGAGGTTAATTCGTACATGTCAAAAATGACTCATGGATCATTTTAATAATGTATCAAAATAACCGTAACATGTTTTCTAAGTTTGTCGTATGTCACTTGTGTTGTTTTCTAATGATAATGTCAATTTGAAACTGATATTAGACACTTTTAGACATACCACTCACACCGTGCCTCCGATTGAGGTGTGGTTGATTTTCACATGTCAAAAATGACTCATGGATAATTTTCCTAATCTATCAAAACACTCCGAGTGTATTTACTCATTTTTTCATATGTCACTTGTGTTGTTTTCTAAAGTTAATGTCAATTTGAAACTGATATCAGACACTTTTGGCCATACCAGTCACACCATGCGTCAGATTGAGGTGAAGTTGATTCATACATGTCACAAATGACTCATGGATCATTTTCCTAAAGTATCAAAACAATCTTAACACCTTTCCTCGGTTTGTTGTATGTTAGTTGTGTTGTTTTCTAAAGTTAATGTCAATTTGAAACTGATATCAGACACTTTTATCCATTCCAGTCACACCCTGTGTTATATTGAGGTGAGGTTGATTCGTACACATCATAAAAGACTCATGGATAATTTCCGTAAAGTATCAAAATAATCCAAACGTGTTTTCTTGGTTTTCTATATGTCACTTTTGTTATTTTCTAAAGTTAATGTCAATTTGAATCTGATATCAGACACTTTTAGCCATACTTGTCACACTATGCGTTGGATTGAGGTGTGGTTGATTCTTGCACATCCCAAATGAATCATGGAACATTTTACTAATGTAAGATAACAATCTGAACATGTTTTCTCAGTTTTCCATATGTCACTTGGGTTGTTTGCTAAAGTTAATTTCAATTTGAAACTGATATCAGACACTTTTATCCATTCCGGTCACACCATGCATCGGATTGAGGTGCAGATCATTCTTACACGTCACAAATGACTTATGGATCGTTTTCCTAAAGTATCAAAACAATACAAATGCGTTTGCTCAGTTTTCCGTATGCCACTTGTGTTTTTTTCTAAAGTTAATGTCAATTTGAAACTAGTATCAAACACTTTTAGCCATACCGGTCACACCGTGTGTCGGATTGAGGTGTGGATGATTTATACACATCAAAAATGACTCATGGATCATTTTACTAAAGTATCAAATCAATCCGAACGTGTTTTCTCCGTTTTATGTATGTCACTTGTGTGGTTTTCTAAAGATAATGTCAATTTAAAACTAATATCAGACACTTTTATCCTTACCGGTCACACTGTGTGTCAGATTGAGGTGTGGTTGATTCCTACACATCAAAAATTACTCATAGATCATTTTCCAAAAGTATCAAAACAATCTGAACGTGTTTTCTTAGTTTTCCATATGTCACTTGTGTTATTTTCTAAAGTTAATGTCAATTTCAAACTGATATCAGACACTTTTAGCCACACCGGTCACACCCTATGTCGGATTGAGGTGTGTTTGATTCTTAAATGTCAAAAATGACTCATGGATTGTTTTCCTAAAGTATCAATGCAATCCGAACACATTTTCTCCATTTTACGTAAGTCACTTGTGTTGTTTTATAAAGTTAATGTCAATTTGAAAATGATACGAGACACTTTTAGCCATATCGGTCACACAATGCATCATATTGAGGTTCTATTGATTTTTACACGTCATAAATTATTCATGGATTTCTTTCCTAAATTATCAAAACAATCAGAATGCGTTTTCTTGGATTTCCATATGTCACTTGTGTTGTTTTCTAAAGTTAATATCAATTTGAACCTGATATCAAAAAAATTTAGCCATACCGTTCACAACGTGTGTCAGATTGAGGTTCGGATGATTTTTACACGTCACAAATGACTCATGGATCGTTTTCTAAAGTATCTAAGAAATCTGAATGCATTTTCTCAGTTTGTCGTATATCACTTGTGTTGTTTTCTAATGTTAATGTCAATTTCAAACTGATATCAGACACTTTTATCCATACCAGTCACACCATGTGTCAGATTGAGTTGTGGTTGATTCATACACGTCACAAATGACTCATGGATCATTTTTCTAAAGTATCAAAACAATAAGAACGCATTTTATGGGTTTTCCTTATGTCACTTGTGTTGTTTTATAATGATAATGTCAATTTGAAACTGATATCAGACACTTTTAGCCGTACTAGTCACACCGTGCGTCAGATTGAGGTGTGGTTGATTTTTACACATCAAAAATGACTCATGGATCATTTTCCTAAAGTATCGAAACAATAAGAACACGTTTTCATGGTTTTCCGTATGTCACTAGGGTTGTTTTCTATAGTTAATATCAATTTGAAACTAATATCAGAAACTTTTAGCCATACTGGTCACACTTTGCATCAGATTAAAGTGTGGTTGATTCGTACACATCAAAAATGACTGAAGGATTATTTTCCTAAATTATTAAAACAATCCGAACACGTTTTCTTGGTTTTCCGTATGTCACTTGTGTTGTTTTCTGAATTTTATGTCAATTTCAAACTGATATCAGGCACTTTTATCCATACCGGTCACACCGTGCATCAGATTGAGGTGAGGTAGATTCGGAAATGTCAAAAATGACTCATGGATCTTTTTTCTAATGTATCAAAACAATTATAATGCATTTTCTTGGTATTCCATATGTCACTTGTGTTTCTTTCTAAAGTTAATGTCAATTTCAAACTAATATCAAATAATTTTAGCCATACGGGTCACACCATGAGTCGGATTGAGGTGCGGTTGATTTGTGTACATCACAAATGAATCATGGATCATTTTCCTAAAGTATCAAAACAATTCAAACACGTTTTCTTGGTTTTCTGTATGTCACTTGTGTTGTTTTCTAAAGTTAATTTCAATTTCAAACTAATATCAGACACTTTGAGCCATACTAGTCAAACCGTTCATCGGATTCAGGTGAGGTTCATTCGTACACATCAAAAATGACTCATGGATCATTTTACTAAGGTATCAAAACAATCCGAATGTGTTTACTCGGTTTTCCATATGTCACTTTTGTTATTTTCTAATGATAATGTAAATTTGAAACTGATATCAGACACCTTTATCCATACCGGTCACACCATGCATCAGATTAAGGTGCAGTTGATTCATTCACATCCAAAAATGACTAATGGATCGTTTTCATAAAGTATTAAAACATTTCGAATGCATTTTCTCAGTTTTCTGTATGTCACTTGTGTTGTTTTCTAAAGTCAATGTCAATTGGAAACTGATATCAGACACTTTTATCCATACCAGTCACACCGTGCATCAGATTCAGGTGATTTTTATTTTTAAAAATCACAAATGACTCAGGGATCGTTTTCCTAAAGTATCAAAACAATCTGAACGTGTTTTCTTAGTTTTCTATATGTCACTTGTGTTGTTTTCTAAAGTTAATGACAATTTCAAATTGATATCAGACACTTTTTTACATACCGGTCACACCGTGCATTGGATTGAGTTGTGGTTGATTCGTACATGTCATAAATGACTCATGGATATTTTTCTTAAAGTTTCAAAACAATTCAAATGCATTTTCTCAGTATTCTGTATGTCACATGTGTTGTTTTCTAATGTTAATGTCAATTTCAAACTGATATTAGACACTTTTAGCCATACCGGTCACACCGTGCATTAGATTGAGGTTTGGTTGATTCATATATGTCACAAATGACTCATGGATCGTTGTCCTAATGTAACAAAACAATATGAATGCATTTTCTTGGTCTTCCCTATGTCAGTTGTGCTGTTTTCTAAAGTTAATGTCAATTTCAAACTGATATCAGACACTTTTAGCTCTAGATGGATTCAAATGACTAAGAATTTCTTTGTGGGTTTCAACATATGGGTAAACGTCAAAATTGTTATATAAAACATAAATGTGGGCCTTCTCTCAATCTATAATATTGATTGTGACAATCTGTCTTCCATAAATTCCTTCACTCTCAAGCCGCCCAGTGTGAAGATATTTCGGTAGGCTAATTCTTTCCACACCAGACAAGTATTCGGTATATAATTCAACGGATTCCTCAATAGTATATCTCTCTACAATACAACCCTTTTGCCGACTTCTATTTTTGACATACCCTTTCAAAATCATCATATACCGTTCAATGGGGTACATTCATCTGTAATGTACAGAACCATATAGTTGAATCTCCCTCACCAAGTGGACCATCAAATGAAACATCATATCAAAAAATGAAGGTGGGAAGAATATTTCTCATTCATATAATATGATGGAAATTTCTATTTCCATAGTTGGCAATTTCGCCAAGTCTATAACTTTTCTTCATATAGATATAAGGAAAAACACAGTTTCGTTAATGTATAGTGGACATTCTTGGGAAAAATGAAACGTAAAGCAATAGGAATGAGATCATTCATCAAAACATGGATGTCATGTGATTTCATAACTTTTAACTTCATGTCACTCATTTACACGAGGTTCTGGATATTTGAAGAATACCCCTCTAGAACCTTTACGTCATTCAAGAAGATACAAAACTGATATCTCTCCTACCAAGAAAGAGCATATCCAGCAAGAGGAAAAAAAATGTTTGTTTTTCACCCTTCACTGGTGCCAACTCTTCTCGTATTCCCATCTCAACCATGTCCAAACTAGCCTTAATTCCATATTTTGTATTTCCAGGAGTATTTAGCAGCATGACGATGACACTATCAAATAAATTTTGTTCTACATGCATAACATCAAGAAAATGGATGACATACAGACAATTCCATTATTGTAATTCAAAAAAACTGATCTCTTTTTCCAGCTGATTTTCGTAAGGTTTTTTGAATCCATTTTACCAAAATTAGTTTCCACATTTTTAGCTTTCTCAAAAAATTTATCACATGTTAGTGGAAACGGTGTTGTGTTTTCTTCTGAACTTCCATCGAATGATGTCTTCCAAGATCGGTACTTATGTCGTCGGGGTAGAAATCATCGATTTCCTAGAATCACATAATTCAATGAATGTTTCAACCTAATTGATTGTGTACCTTGTTTTCAAATGGGAAACCCTTGATTTCTTTTAATGCTATATCCTGAAAATTTTCCTTAAGCAGAGAAGTCATTTATCCTCCCTTATAACATGGCTCTCAAAGTGAAATCTTCCTTTTTGTAAGCATCATACAATGTAACACCTGAATCCCACAATAATTTCAAATCTTCAATCAATGGAGATAAATAAACATCAATATCATTACCCAGTTGTTTTGGTCCTAATATAAGAATAGAAAAAATGATGTATTTTCATTGCATGCATAACCACAGTGGTAAGTTATAATTTTCCAACATAACTGGCCATGTACTATGACTGTTGCATTGAAAACCAAAAGGATTCACTCCATCTGTAGATAACGCAAGACAAAGGTTTCTCGACTCGTTTCTAAATTCAGGATACTCATGATCAATTCTCTTCCACTGAGTTGAGACTGTCGGGTGACATAGTATCCCATCTTTAATTATTTTATCTGCATGGCATGTCAATTGTCCTGCAGTCTCCTCACTTCCATATAGGCGCCTAAACCATAGAATGATTGTAATGTACCAAACAAATTTAGTCGGAATGGATTAATCATTCTTGTATGGAGAAGCACATCACTTTGGGAATTATTTAAGTGATTTGTGGTCCTTGAGAAACAGTATACAGTCATTCAGGCAGGTATGTATTCTTTCAGAGATCATATCCATCGCGCGTAGCATTCATTTGGTGTCGTATGTTCGTCTTGAGAGATCATTATATTCTAGGATCTTGTCATTCAGGAGAGAAAGTAGTTTCATAAAACTAGCATCACTCCACCCGTTGTATGCTTTCAAATTATTCAGCTTTAGTACGGCTGACAGTGATGTATATTAAGTGCAACCAGAATACAATAGTGCCTTTGTACAAATTTTTATCTTCTCAAACAATTTTGGAAAATCACGAAGTTCATCTTCTATGGTCCTTGTCATTTCTTCAATACGATCTTCATCATCATTCACATCTATAATCACATCCTCCATACAGTCATCTTCATTGTTCCTTCTTGTAATCATATATGATGATCCATAAAATGCATTGTTATCCCAGCCACTACATACATTCGTTGTTTCCCCATGTTTATTCCAACATGTATAACTCCGCTCTATTTCGTGAGAGATCAAGTGTTCTTTCAACTCCTCTGGACTATTTTTTTTGAATAACAACAGCGTAAACACGGACAAAGGATTTTAGAAGGGTCATATGCATGATCTTCTGAAAACTTGATAAACTCTTTCACGCCTTCTTCATACTCTTTTGTCAATTGATTGGAATTCATCCATTCTTTTTTTATATTCATCCTATTTGAAATCTAAAGGATGGTTATATAGGTTAGGGTAGAAGTAATATGAGTATAATTTAGATAAAAAACTAGATAGATCAAAAATGGTGGGGGCGTGCTCATTAATAGAAAATCTTGGGTGGTTCTTGGGATCCATTCATTCTCTTCATCTCTTAGATCCCCCTGGATGAGGGGTGGTTCTTAGGAGTTTTATATAGTGTGTTAGCGAGTTCTTCCCTCATACTTCCTCCATTACTATTATCCTTTATTTACCTATTATTTGGGATGATTTTAACTAGGATTTGTTTGATGATATCACTATATCATCTTCAAATCAATTCAGATGATGTAGATTTTGTTTGTATTAGCTATAGGTTATCCTCGTATGATGAACACACCATGTTTTATGTGGTTTAGGTGGTGTTCAATTTCCCAGTGAGTTTTTAAAAGATTATTCAAAATTATATTAAAGTGAATAATTAATTATAAGTTTCTATAATTAATAATTTGGGAATTATGCCTTGAGATTGGATCTCAATCATTGGTACAAGATTAGATAAGGCATTTATAGTCTTGGTTGAGGATGAGTTGATCTTGGTGAGGGGGTTAATCCATTTTTTGAGATAAGTGGAGCCTATAATACAAAACCATGTTTCAATTTATGCATAATTTTTCATTCATGCATGAGTATATGTGTTCTAGTGAAAGGGATAGAAATCAAGAGAAACCTAAGTAAATAAATAGGGTGTATTTGATCCACCAAGAGATATAGTGAGGGTTTTATTGAATGTTTGTGATTTTGTGATCATCCAGAGATTATGTCTCCATGGAGGTGAGGTTTCTAGTTGTGTTTATGAGAGGATCGGGTTAAGTATGAGATTTTTATATCCCAATTAGGTTTTCTATGGCTATTTGAGTAGGTATTAGAGTCATAGGACTAAAGAAGATGGATAATATCGTTTTATATCTCACGTATGATGGGAAACACCCTCTTAAAGATATATAAGAGTCATGGTGTGTGTGATGAGCAGGATATTCCATATAATGATTGGTGAAGTATGACATAGAGGATTTCTTCCTTATAATTGGATTAAGAGATCTCCAAGGGTAGATATGATATGGTACCTATGTGAGGGTCATGGTAATAGTATGGATGACTTAACAAAGGGTATCCAAGTCTCTTAGTGTGAGTTTCTTAGGATGGTCATTATTTAGTTTTAGTGAGTTTTAATGTGGGAATTAGAAGATGATATAGACTAGACTATCAAGGCCTTGATCAAGTATAGAATATGGGTTGTGACATTACCATGTATAGATGAGTGTGTGTTGGTATCAATGAGTAGAGATGGGTTAGGTTTGTAGAACCCAGAAGATTCCCTTATAGGAGGAATTAGAATGGTGATAGGTTGGGAGTAATTTTCATGTATAACCAAGATTGTTTTAAAGAGATTATAATGCAAGGCTAAATGGATGGTGACTATTATCATTTGTGGTCAGACTGACTAAAATATTTGGACTTCATATGACTTCACCTAGTTGAAGTATGATCATCCATGGGGCCCACCTATTGATGATGTGGTTTAGCTAGTACGAGAGGTTGGCTATCTAGATACCCTACTTAGATTACTATTTATATGTTCTGTGTCATGAGACAAGATAGATGAACTTTATTTAAGTTATAAGGTGTTGGTAGGACCCTACTTTGAGAGAGAAGACATTGGTCAAAGGGGATTGGTGTGTGACTTCCATGGGATCCACCTATTGATGGTTCATTTTGACTTGGGATAGAGGTTGGATAATGTGATTCCCTCCTTAGATAATTTTTTGTATGATAATATGATGTGAGATTTGAAAATGGGGATCACTTAGTATTGGTTTGGAGTAGTTTTTTTAGTGGTTCTCTATAGATATTCCCTCCTCAAATTGTTTTTTATGTGATGTGATGGGGAGACCCACCGTATGTGAGAGGGGAGCAGCTACTATGTTGTTGAATTAGAGGATATGTGAATCACACCCAATGTGAGAGGTTGGTGGCACTGTTATGTTATAAGAAAAGATGTGATATTTAAATTGGTATATGACCCAACCCAGAGAGATGGGTAGTGGGCAGGAATTGGTAGAAACCCTATTAAGGTTCATTTTTTCAAATCCAAGGAGAATTGTGTACAATATAGTGTACAATTTAGAACTTACTAATCATATGTCTCATCCCGTTGGCATGCCTCTCCTGATGACATGAATTCACCAACATGGATAGTTCAAACCCTACCTGGCCTAATTATGGGGTAGTATCCAAAATCAAAAAAAGATCTATACTAAGGGCCACTAGGCGGAGTGAAATAATAATCTAGTGAAATGACCATTCACAAAAAATACTCTCTCTATTCAGGTTTCTTTCACAAGGCTATTGTGGGGAGAGCTAATAAAGATCAAACAAGTAACCATCCATGTATACATGTGTCACACAAACACGCATCACACACAAGAATCATGCCAAATCATAATTAAAATCAATATTTACATTAAACTAAAACATAATTAATTCATGAAAATTCAATTTTACTCACCTTATGGAGGAGGACCCGGTGGAGGAGGAGGAGGAGGAATCAACAACGGAGGCAGCGGAGGCCGCAGAGGCAGTAGAGGCAGCGGAGGCAGCTCGGAGGCTACTGAGGCGGCGGAGGCAACGGAGTAGGCAGAGGAGGAGGAGGAGGAGGAGGAGGAGGCAGAGGTGAAGGTGGGGGAGGAGGAGGGTGCGGTGGTGGTAGAGGAGGAGGAGGATCTGCGACAGAGGAGGAGGAAGAGGATGAGCCACGGTGGAGGAGGAGGAGGAGGAGGAGCTGTGGAAAGAGTAGGAGGAGGAGAAGTAGGCACTGGAGGAGGAGAATGAGGTGGTGGCCGTGATAAAGGAGGAGTAGAAGGAGGTAGCGGCGGAGTTGTAGGGTAGGGCTTCCACGAGAGCTTGATAGGGTATGGGGAAGAGGAGGAGGACCCGATGGCATTTATAAATCTCATGGGGACCTTTATCAGCGATTGTTAAAAGCGCTGATAAAGGGGGTCTTGATCCGCACTTTTCATTTTAGCACTGATGAAGACCCCCTTTATCAGCGCTTTTAACTAGCGCTGATAAATGTATTAATTTAATAATTTGTTTATATTATTATATATTTATTTAAAATGATATTTATGATATATATATATATTTATTTATTAATAATTGTTACTCTAAATAAATATATCTTTATTTATACTTATAAAATTATAAGAAATGTAGTCATTATATTTATAATCATATAAATATATAAAATAATTATATTAATTATATATATTTAAAAGATTATAAATATATTAATTATATATAGTTAATTATAATTATAATTAAAAATGTATTTGAAAGGAATATTTATATATATCATTGAAAATATAATAAAATATATATTTATTTTTAAATATAATGTAATTTTAAATATAAGTGTACATTTTTTAGAACATATATATTATATGGGTAACATAATGAATTATAAATCAATAACACATCAACGTGATATGCAATTATAATCTATAAATGAACATTATTCATGCACATATATGATCACATAACATATATGCATGATATATTCATTGACCTTGATTCATTGGAAAACACATATATATTCAAAAAATTTAATTATACATATGTATTAAAAATTATTATATAATTACATTAAATATAAAAAAATATAAAAAATATATATATTATAAATAATAAATTAATAAATCTAATAAATATAATGAATTAATAAATCTTATAAATCTTATAAATCTAATAAATATATTTATTAACCTTATAATTATATAATTATATATATATATTTATATTTAGTTATAACTTGTGTTTTTTATTTAATGTATAAAATATGCATTATTTTTGAATATAAATATAATAATTTCATATGAAGTAAAGAGTTGATAAAGGTAACCTTTATCTACGCAAAGAAAAGCGCTGATAAATGTATCATTTTTCAGCACTAAAAAAGTGCTGATAAAGTGTACAACTTTATCAGAGCTTGTTTTAGCATTGATAAAGGGTACATTTATCAGCGCTTTTATCTAGCACTAATATAGTCATACCCCTTTATCTGCGCTTTTCCATTAGCACTGATAAAGGCAGGCACCTGCGTTGCCCAGTTTTGTGGTAGTGACTGTTTCTTATTTTACTGTCTTAAGACTTACTATTTCGTGTTTACGGTCTTGCAGTTACTATTTATTGGTTACTTTCTGACACTTACTGTCTCTAACAATATGGCTGCACAGTATAGAAATCACACTTGTTATGGTCTCACCATAAACACTTGTTACTATCACACCGTGAACACCTGTTACTGTCTCACTGTGAGAGTCATTTACTGTCTGACCATAATAATTCTTTGTTATTTTATTTATAAATTAGAACCTGTATTGTGGTTATTACTTATTTTACCTTTTTTCTTTCTCACACTCATGTTTTTGCGATGTTTGGTATTCCTAAATGATAAAATAAAATAAGTTTCACTATTTATTTACTAGACCCCCTTCAATTCTCTCAAACTATAACCCTTATTCAACCCTTCAACCCTTATCCCTCTCTAACCTTCAGTGAATTCCTAGGATGAAACGTCATTCGTCGTTGACTCCTAAGAAACGTAGTCCATATAAGAAGAACATTGCGCCTATGTTAGAACCCAAGGGTCCACTGAATCAAAATATGGTGAACCTAATAGTAGTACCTAAGAAAGAGATATGCCCTATGTGTCTTCAATCGAGTAAGTATCTGGTTTTGAAAGTATTGAAAGAGAAAGGTCGGTTAGATTCGTTTGCAAAAGAAGATAGACCTATCTACCTAAAGCTAGTTGCACAGTTTTATCAGTATGTAAAATTTTCGTTTGATTCAGAAAGTGGATATGTTGTAAGAAGTTATATAAATTGCTAGAGATGCATGTTTTCTTTGAGGTTATGGGATGCATGCATTCGAATACCTCATGAAGTTATTTGTGAAGATTACCAAATAGGTCCTACACCTCTAAGTGAGTTCTTTGTTTTTGGAAGATGCCTTGAAAAGATTAACTAGAAATGGAACCAAGAGGAGATCCATCACTGTTGAACTGGATAGAGAATATAGACATCTGTTTAAGATTATCCAGAACTTGATTAGCCCCAAAAAAGGTGATTTTTCTATTCTTAAATATTAAGATATATTTTTGGTTCATCTCATGAAAAATGGAAATAAGATTAATCTTTGTAAGTATTCCATACACCATATGTGTGAATTGAACAAGACCACATCCAAGTCAACCTCCCTATTCTATTCTCATGTTATCTCAGCCATGCTACATGCCAAAGGATTGGTTAGACCAAATGCAGAAGTTATCAAGGATTATGAGTTATGTATTTCAAAAGTTATTATAAAGAGGGTGAAAATCAATTGGTATCCTTGGAAAAAGTCATGGCTGGAAGATAATGATAGGATCTATGAAAATTTCAATATAGTGGAACATCCTTCAAGACGAAAAGGTATTTTTGATCCTGGTTTGGAACCAGATGAAATTGTTGAGTATTATGAAGATGAAGAAGAAGAAGAAGTGGTTGTTGTACCTCCCAGAGAAACTGTTTTTAGTGAGGAAGACAATACTCATACTCCTCAGGTAGTAATTGAGATTGAAATACATGTTCCTAAAGATGTTGCTGATTTGGAAGAATATCCCAATATAGAGGAATAATCTATTACTACTGAAATAGAAAAGGATTTTGTAGAAGATCATAGAGGAGAAGATCTTCCTATTATGCAAGAAGCTACCCTTGAGGAACTCCTAGAGGAACAAGTTATTCCTGAAGTCATTATTTCTCATGAAGAGAGAATGGAGATAGCCTATCAATTGGATTGAAAGGAAATGATTGAGGAAATAAGGGTTGAATTTGTGGAAATAAATCAAGGTCCTATGTCTTTGAGTCCTAGGAAGGATGCACCTATTGAGGGGGAGCATCCCACCAATATGGAATTTGTTATAGTTCCAAATCCGATTGATCCAAGATCAGTGTACACATGGTATAAATTTCCCAGTTATTTTGATGTGAATGACTCACAGGATGTCTCAGTCAAAGGTCTTGACCTGTATACTATGTTTCAGTTGAAAATGACATCTTCTCCTAAAGCTATCTCTTCCAAAGAATCTGAGCCTATCTCAACTTCTATCTCTGAGCCTTCACCAGAACCTCTTACCTTGGTGAATAAAGATGAACTGAAAGAATTTGGATCAACACTTTTGGTTGGGGTTGAAAGACCCCTGAATACCCAACCAGATACTGTAACTAATCTAAGTGATAGAGATTCTCAACTGTTACTGGAAAAAGTCATTTGTCAAATTCAACCAAAAATGCTTCATGAGATTCAGGAAGTTAGAGCTGAGAACAAACTGCTTAGTGATGAAGTACAAACTCTAAAAGGTATGGTTGATAAAATACAGAAAGTGATGAATTCGAGATGATAGCTTGCTTCTCATCCTATTGAGACTATTTTTCTTCAAACCCCACAAGATATTGACTCTCCAATTCAACCTCATTTATCATCATTAGTTTAAAAGGTAGCTAAAAGAAACAAAAAAATAGTGAAAGAGATGTGGGAGATTGTTGTTGGTCTTAACAAGATAACCGATTAGTATAAGGGATGCCTTCAGAAAGTGATCAATCAACTGAAATCTATTACCTCAGTTGTCACTACTTCTAATGCCTCTAGTAAATCTTCTCAAGATTCCTTAGATAGTGGTCTGTTTCGAACATTGGTCACAGTGGAACATCAGGCTGTGCTTAGTAGTTTTAATAAATAATCTCCATATGAAGTTATCATGAATAGGGCTAGAGTTCTTGACTTTGTGCAAATCCATTATAATATTGCTAAGGATTCTCATCAAGAAATTTCCAAGAAAGTGGACTTCTATTTCCCCCATATCTTCTCTAAGACTAATATGACCAATCATTTCAAGCACATTGGGGAAAATTTGAGGATTACTACTATTACTCAAGCGTTTAAGACTCTATTTTTAAGGCTCACAGAGCTCACTCGTCTGTTGGACATGTTTATGGAGAATAAGGATGACTTTTAAAAAGCCATGCAGTATGGTGGGGAGATCATTAATGATTTTATGAAGCTTATCAAGACCTATTTTCATTTACAGAGTACTACCATAGTTGCTCATGTGGCTACCTCTCTGAGATCTGGTTTTCCTACCTTCACCTCTACCCTAGCCTCCACTACTTTGTTAGTTAGTCAGGCCCTGAGTTAGATCAGGCATGTAATCCATGATCAACAGTTGCCCCAGACTTCTATTGAACCTACATTGGACCCATCTGTCTTTGAAGCTCTTCATTTAACTTCTATGTTAACAATCTACCTCCCTTCTTCTACCTCAACCTCTACTCCTATGGAATCTTCTTCTGATCCTACTAATAAGGGAAAAGAGAAGACCGGCTAGTGATGAAGAATAGTGAATACTTAATTTTGATAGGAATGTTGTTGCATTTGTTTTTCTGTCTTCTGTTTGTACTGAAACTCTTTTTCTAATGAATTGGGAACTTTTATTATCTTTTCCTATTCACTCTTTTTGATAATCCCAAAAGGGGGATAAATCTTCATATATTATATGAACATTGGTAATATGTATTTTGAAAAAATATACACTCTAAATACACATGATTGGTGATCATAAAAAGGGGGAGATTGTTGGACTCCTCATTTATAAATCATTATTTAATGATCACAAATCATATTCAGTCTATAAACCTTGTTAATCTTGTGTAATCTATCTCGCATCAAATGTAAAGTTGTTTATTAAAGTTATCCAAAGATCTTAAGTGCTATACATTTATTTTGGCTAATGTACATTATCATTTATTTACTTTATAATGATTTCATTGATAAATGATTAACTCTAATCCATTTTATAAATATCCCTACTTAAGTCTGAATACATATATTTGGCTATGTTTGAGACACCATGAGCCTATCACTGGGTAGGTTTTTCTGGAAAAGGACTCAGACACCATGACCCATACACCATTAATCAGACACAGTGAACCAGACACAGTGAACCAAACACCATGAATGAGACACCATGACCCAGATATTGTGACCCAGACACGATAAAACAGACACCATGAATGAGACACCGTGACCCAGACACCGTGAATGAGACATTGTGAACTAGACACCATGAACCAGACACCGTGAACCATAAACCGTGATCAGACACTGTGACCAATCCAGACAATGTTTCAAGGAGACACCTGTTCATAGAGACACCATTTACAGACAAACTATGACACTATTTCTTAATCTATTTTTTTATTTTTTGATTTAATCTCTAAAGGTCATATTGGAATATTTTAAATTCACAAACATAAGTAATGTTTCTTTATAGACATGTCATCTGATAGTACGAGGTACGAGGTGCTGAATACATGCAACTTGTTGGCTCCAACACATGTGATTCAAGATAAAAGAGAAGTACGACCTAGAAACAGTATGTACCTGAAATTGGAATAACGTGAAGAAAGTGTGTGAGTACGATAATGATGAAAACACTTAGAGCATTTTCAATGAGATAATGGTCACATACAACTAGACACTGCTGAAGAACACACGAAGCATACTCAAATCCCTGTGTGGACGAAATATTCACCATAAAGAACACCCATTAATCTAGCTGACTTGAAATACTCTATTTTTCATATGAGGACTTGATTTCGACACCTGCTTTATTCTAAAAGTTCATATCTTCCTAGAAAACCACTCTGAGCACTTCTAAACATACCTCATCATTTCTACTCTATTATGTATCATTTTATTACCTTTCGATCAGTGTGTGTATATGTATAACAACACACGATAGCTCCTTCATTAAATTGAAGGATAAAATATAACCTTTCTCAAACATCTTTTTACACTTGTGTATACCCATGGATATGTGTGGAATAGGTCCCTGTGTGGCCGGGTAGTTTGTACCCACATAGAACTATAGAAGAGGTTGTGTGACCTGGACTGTCCTGTGTACTATTGTTAACCCTGAACCAAGGTGTGGATAAAGTTTATTTATATAAACAACTTAGTGGTAGGTGATCACCAAGTAGAATGGATTAGGTCTTGGCTTGAGACTAAACCACTTTTTTTATATCTACTCTACTGTTTGAATTCAGTTTTCTCTATTTTACTATGTAATTTAGAATTAACTAAATTCACTATGATAGTTAATCATCGAAATAAGTTATAATTTTTTTGCCTTATTAGAATAGCTTCAAAAGTAATATTAATAACTATTATTAACATTTTTTAGAATTAATCAATCTTCTAAGAAGTTATTTAAATAGTAAAACTTTCATAATCATATTACTTTGATTAAATAGGCTGTATTTAAATTTATTGGTGAAACCTTATAGGAATATTTTTTTAAATAATTTTTTTATAGATAATAAATTCACCCCCCTCTTGATTTATCTACTCTGACCAACAACCATAAATTTGTATAGTGTGAAAATAGGCTAGAAATTAATCAAAGTACATTATTTTACTGAAAATAATTAGTTTGGATATGTAGGAAAAATACTAATGAAAAAAATTGATAAATTAGATCAGTTTTATTATAAAAAATATTTTAGTTTCTTTGAGGGAAAATTATTTTTAAACAATATAAATAACTAGTATAGAATAAAAAATATGGGTTTTATGAGAATAATAACATAAAATTCATATAATATAAATTGAAACATAAACAATACACATAAAAAGTGATATTGATAAATGAACCATTACCTTGGATTACCACCTGGTCAGACATGTTCAACTTCCTATAAAAAATATTTTTATTTATTATTATTATATATAAGGTAGATATTTATATATCTCTAACTAAATATCATTTATTCATAACCTTCTATTTTACCTATTTCCTATTATTTCATTGTTAATATCAATTATTTATGTGTTAACTATTCTATTTCTTATGAAAATTTTGAATTAGTGGTTCATTTTATAGAACCTTAGTCATGGTTCCATCACATATTGAACAATAATAATGTATTATAAATCATAATTATAAATAAAATATAATTTTATAACCATCTATGTAGTATTTTTATGTGGAATGAAATGTGTCACTTTTTTTAAGGCTGTAGTCCACATGTATGAATGAGTAACATTTTGTCATCCAACGGCCTGAAGGCCTTAAAAATTTTATTATATAATAAATCCTCTTTATAAGGGATGAAGTGGGTTTAAAACCAAACACATCATTGAAATATGAAAATCACACATGAAGGATAGAAATTGTAAAACCAGAATGACAACACCATTAGTAACATTTTCATTTTTCAAAGAATAAAAATAAATAAATATAGATATTTATTTATCATTTTAGAATGTGAATTATTTTATAAATATAATATTTATCAATAAAATACATCCATATAAACATCCATGTGAAGCAGTGATGAAAAATTAAATACATCACTTCATGGAGGTGGTAGTTCGCACATATGCAAGAGCAATGTTTTTATTTTCCATTGGATGGAAAAGTGATAAGAAATGATTGTAAAATTTAAATAATTTTTTATTATAGTAGTTAAACTTATTTAATTATGTTAGGAATGATTTAGAATATTTTCTGGTGGATTAAAAATAGAAAAACACAAAATATTTTTGAATGAACATATACATCTATCTTGGATAATGTCATTCAAAAAACATATTAAGGATTATTGGACGAGACATTTAGAAAGAACAAAACCTATAAATTATGGAAAAGTTTTTTTCTAGGTTATTTAATAAGGTCTTGGTTTATATAAGGGGTATTTTTTTTCTTATAAAAGTGAGGATTTTTGGTTCCCTTTTATAAATGAGGGGTGTCACACAATTGTAAATACTCTAAAATTTCAAAAAATATAATGTCATTTTCATTGGGAAGTGGAATTCAGTGGTCATTGTTTCAAATATAATATAATTAAAGGTATAAATCCCATAAAATAATATTTATAATAGTATTAGTGATAGTTTAACCCTTATCTATTAATTTATTCCCCTTGTTAACCATTTTGACCCTGACTCTTGTGATAAAATTTTACATTTATAAATATTCTTTATGTTTAAAAATGAAATGGGAATTATTAATAATTATAATATTATGATTTAAAATATTTAATAAAATTTAAAAGATTCAATTTCTAGACGTGATAAAAATTAATTTTAATAAAAATATAAAAACCCCAATAAAAAATAGTTTTTTAGAAAAATATCATTTTTACCATAAAAATGAATTTATAACTAAATAAAGTATAGAGTTTATTATCATGATATTTTATGGTCTATAGATAAAAAAGGTGAGTTATTTAACTTGTAAAATAATTATAAAACAATGTAAAAATTATCATTACCTAAATAAATAATATTTTCAAAAATAGTTCTTTTATTAGTATAAAGCTACACTTGTGATTTAAAATATCAAAAATAGGTTTCAAAATTAAAAATAGTATTTTTAAATTTAAAATTTTTACTAACAAATATATATTTCTCATATAAAAATAATCTAAAAAAATATTTAATTTTTATATCATAATGAGGTCAAAAAAGGGACAATATTTGAAAAATCATCATTTTTTCAATAATCCCATAAAAATGAAATTTTGGAAGAAAATAAAAAAAATTACAATATTATAATTAACTGATAGATAATTTAAAATTTTCATTCTTTTAATATAATAAAAATTAATTTTTTTTATAATTCATCTTCTAAACACAATCTTGAATAAATCTATTTTTATTTTTTATAATTGTGAGGTAATAGTGTGTGCATTATGAAATAGTCAAGGAATTTGGGTTTTTCATACTATAATAGAATCTTGGGAACTGAATTATCACCTATTAATATAATTCTATCCTTGAAATTACTTATATAGATCAATTAATAGTCACGTGTGGGAAATTATTCATTATATTTTCCTTGGGTTCCCACATTGCTTCTTCTATATTGTGATTTCTCCAAATCACTTTAACTAATAATTCCATAACACTTTGTATCTAGTGTAAAGAATAAAAATTTGTTATTCATTATAAGATAAGTTGGGTTATAACTCTATTAATTTATTATTGCAATCATATATTTGTTCTAAAATGTACTTTCTCATCAATGAAACATGGGAGACATCATGATCTCTAGTGAGGTTTGGTTGAATATCCAGACAGTTGGCCATGATTCAAATTCTCTAAAAAAATAGAAAAATCATTGAAATACCTATGACATTTTCTCCTTCTTACGAATCCTTATAACTACCTTCCATGGATATACTGTTAGTAATACATGATTCACCACTTGAATTCTAATTCATTCCTCTAATTATCTACATTTTTCTTTTGTTTTCTTTGAGTAATCTGAATATGATTCTAAATAGTTCCAAATTTTACCATATCCTCCATAAGGATTTATATTCTTATAAGAATCCCACCTCATAATTTATCTCAATAAGTTATTGTATAACATCTATTCTTGTGAAACGCATCATACAGTCCCATTTCAATTATTGAGTGGAAGCTAATTTTAGTGTCATATCCTACCAAAGGTAGATGCTAATCTAGCGTTACTTGTAAATCATGTGATCATGACCACAATAATTATTATAATATTTTAATAGTCTTTTCAAATTATCCATCTATTTGTGGATGATATTAAGTGTTAAAATGTATTTCTGGGTCAAGGTTTTTTTATGAATCCTATATAATTTTAATATAAACTATAGGTCATGATATAATATAATTGAAAGTGGTATACCATGATTTCTCAAAACACCATTAATATAGACCATAAAAGGCACACAAGAGGTATAAATTCTCATATTGAAAGAAAATTATGAGAGTTGGTATTGTGATAAAAAATCACCCAAATAGTATCATACGTCCAAAGGATCATTGGTTTAGTGGTGAAAATTTATATAGTAATATCACCCAACTCCACATAGGTATATGTATATGTTTCATGAAACCCTTTGGATGTGGTCTATCATCCTTTAAATACAAAAAATCCATTGAAGTTGATAAATAATTAGTAAATTATCACTTCTTATTATACAACAAAACATGTTTCAAAAAATCCATATGCATTTTAGTGTTACCATGGTGTATATAAAAATTTAATCTATGTGATTCATCTAGTAATTATCTCATCATATATGGTAGGGATGAAACACATAGTATATTTACAAATTTTGACACACTATATTTAAAGTTAAAGTCTATCAATATACCATTATTCATGGATTTAATCTTCTTTTGTATTCTTTTTTCATAAAGTTCTGACCTTTTTATCCTCTCTGGTAAAGATGGTATAGAAATCATTTGGAAAAGGGGTGATTTATCTCCCTCACTAATAATTCATATATACATATCTACTATATAGATGAATATTGGATCCTTTTGAATCCTAATAATTGTGAAAACCCAATGATTATTCCTACCCAATGTGTTGAATACCTTTTTTTCATTCCTAGGATGCTTGGGTATAATGAAATCCAAAACCTTGAGTAGTCACAACCATATTATTTAACTCATGTTGAGATATTTATGATATGATATGTATTTTATACTCATGAAATCTATATAAATTTCACATCTCTATCCATATATGTTCTACCTCCATATCCTCAATGAAACTATTATGGCCTCATATTAAGGATAATGGTATTGATAATTCCATTAATGGATCTTTAACTATCATAGTGCGTAAGAAACAATGCTATCATTCTATATAAGGTCGAATACAATTTATTTCTTTGTTTAATCATTATATAACAAAAAATAGTTCTTTTCCAATAGTAATTTCAATATCATTGGATTGTACAATCTCTTATTTGACTCCCCATAACATTCTTCACATTTCTTTGACCATGTTAAATTATCCCCTTTATACATAAACAAGGTTAAGGAGTTTTCCAATTGGTATTTTTATAAATCACTTATAATAACCAGCTAATATTAGGAAAATACATATCATTATTATATTTTTTATCTTAAAATAATGTTTGAAATACTTTATTTTATAAGGATTAATAGATATCCCATCATTGGATACACTATGGACTAGGGAAAAAACTTCATAGTGCCAAAATTCACACTTGCTAAATTTATGATATAACAAATGTTATTTAAGAGTCTCTAGAATAAAAAAATGATTGTTATTCTCATTATATCATTTATAATATACCAATATATGATTAATAAATACCAAAAAAAAAGTATCAACATAATCCTTGAAAATATTTTTCATTAGATCTAAAAACATTGTGTCGTGTTAGTTAGTCCAAAGGGAAATATTGTACACTCATAATGTCCATACATAATTCGAATTTTTGTCTTCAATATATCAGTTTTCTTCACTATAAACTGATAATACCTAGAATAAATATCAATGTTTGGAAGATATTTAACGTTATTAAGGATCACTGAGATGAACATTACATATATTATACATTTATATCATGTTTTTTATAATACATCTCAAAAACAGTTACTCAACCTGAGGACCAAAGTTATTATCTATAGAAAAAATATATTTTACAACGAATTAAAAATTAACTCAATAATAAAAGTCATCTAAGTCCATTTTTCACCTTATATGATATAACCATGGGGAAAGAACAATTAATAAAGGGACGAGCATATACTCTTAGTAAGGGAAAGATATATCCTAATATATCATATCATAAACATGAAGGAGAACATGAGGAAGACACAAATATTCTAATAAGAAATCATAATACTATAGGCGATAATACTAAAACATAATATATCAACATAAAATCATAATAAGATAATTTTGGAAGTGTAAAAGTTATGATGTGGCTCAAAAAACATATCAGTAATCATAAAACATGTGACCACATGTGAGCATGACAAAAAAGTGTATAATAGTTTATAAATAAGTTGTAAACATGAAAAATGGAAGATCAAGAATATTAAATACATCATTTAAATTTGGTGAAACTTTATAAACAACTTCAAAATGTGGAACAACCATAATAAAATGTAAACATTAGTGAGAAAACCCATTATTCCCGCATCTATTTGAAAAAACTCATTATGTCAAAGCCTGAAAATTAGAGATAACAAATTACTCCCATGATAATATAGAAAAACTCATTATGTCCATATTTTAATATATCATGATATATAAAATTAAATTAATTCATTGTAGGGTGATATAATACCCCACCTATCATCATCCATACAAATGTGTTCCACTTGAAATAAACCATAATCATATCTTAATAAACCATGGAAAACGAATGGGTTTCATGACTTTTTAAAAAAGATCACATAAATTGAATTTAATAAATCATAAGATATTAAAAAAATATCATATTACAAAAGTAATCATACCATAATAATATATAAAGGATGATTAAAACATCACTTCATGAGAGATAATCTGTGGAGGGAAAATAGAAGTGAAAATACAAAAGTTTTTATACAAACTATTAAACGCTATTTTAAAAGATGATGTGGAAATTAATTTCAAATAAAATATGGGATGGAAAATTAAAGACATAAAAAATGATTATAAGTAATTAAAAATAAATTATTTTTAAAAATAAAAAAATTTAGGATAATATATCTGAGGTGGTAAATAAATAATTGAAAAACTGTTATTAAGACATTTATTCAATTATAAAAAAACAAACATCGATGAAACATAAAAATGATTTCATTTCCTAGAAGTTAAATGAAAGTATTCATAATATAAAGAACAACTAATATTTTTATTTAATTAAGAAAAAAAATATTATTAGAAAAAACATGTTCATGGAAGAAAAGATTCATTTGTAAGAGTGGGAGTTATTATTACAAATACTATTCCTTAAATCCATTTTTTATTAAAGAAGTCGTTTTTTATAATGAGAATTAATTTATAAAATTAAAATGAATATATAAATATAAAAAATGGAATGGTAGGATCTGATAAAAAATAATATTATATTCATTTAAGATGACTATGACCGAATAAATCCGAAATTGATTAGATGAAAAACATATAATTAACATCGATTCCTAAGGATGTTCTTAAACCACATATATAATAAAGAAAAAAATATTACTTACCAATTTTGGAAGATTATTCATATACATTTCCATTTAAATTATTCACTAACAATTATTTAATTTCATGTATTATATTTTTAAAATATATTTTCAACATCGGGTGTTAATAATCATAACTCTTTTGAACAAGGTTCATAAAAGATGTGTCATTCTTCCTTTTTTATCACAAATATAATCATTTAAAAACCATTAATGGTACTAAAAATTATGTTTTATAAATAAATATAACGTTATAAATTCATTACATTGGAGTTTTTGTCACATTTTGTGAAGAATAAAAAAATGATGAACTAGTTTCAGGTTATTTCTTGATATCAAAGGATTATCTTATGGCGATCATAAATACGATAACCCTTATCTTTATTACACATTAATTCTTGATTTATTACATAATATTTCGCATAATATATTTTAGAATATTGATAATTCTAGTGTATTTTCGGAATTAGGTGCACAGAATAACATCTTGAACATGGGATACAACATCATTGTTGAAAACATCAATGACATGAATATAAGATTCCATAGCTTTAAAAAGATCATGAGATAAACTTGGGATAAAAATAAGAAAGGGGTGTGATATAAAGACTAGTAAGGGAATGAAAATGGAATAAATTGAAGAATCCAACATATCTTAGACACTATGCATATCAATTGGGGGTAAAATTGTTGACAATCATAAACATGAATAATGAGGAAAGTTATAGCATGACAATATAAATGTGATATGATAAATGTGGAAACAACTTAAAACACTACATCATAAACATAGGTTAAGGGTACCTACTCATAAATCATGATGAAAAATGTCATGTAAAATATTTGGTTCACTCTTTATTACCTTGGACGATTTCTCCAGAAAATAAGTCATTACCCAATGCATTGGAGTGCAATATAATTCCGGGTGCAGCTATCACTTTAATTTCATTATCATGCATAAGTGTGCCACATATATCTCACAACATGGATTCATTCATCATAATATTTTATTACAAGATTGAGGATTGTGGAATAAATATATGTAAGTAGCAAATCAAGTAAGTATAACTACATTAAGGTGAACTCCCTCGATAGGAAATGAGTACAGGTATTCACTATACAAATGTTTAGCATGGAAAATCACTGTGAAATTTCAGTAGTATAATAAGGGTGTATGAATGTTCATTGGTGGTATTAATGATATTGAAATAAGTATATCATTATTTATACATATAATAGATAGTAAGGGGGATATGTATGAATATATCCTAACATTATGAAATGAAGATAAAAAACCTAAGATAAAGAAGATACACAAATAAAGAGGAGAAGAAAAAGATCCCTCACATTAAAGGTGTGATTCCAAATTCTAGAGAGGAGACTCTTGAGAGCTTAATGGCACCTTGTGAGGACTCTATAGAGGGTATGTAAGAGTAAAGATGTACTATAAGGGTTTTTAGTAGAGATAAAAGAGATCTTGGGTGGGTTTATATAGGAAAAAAGAGTGGAATTATTTATTATTTGTCAAACCCATGTTTTGGACTCTATATAATTATATATAAATAATAAAAACATTACCATGTTTATTTACCATGGATTATTTTAAAGTGGGGTGGTATTTTGTTTTTATTTGTAAAATGAAATAAATTATTAAAATAAAACCCAGGATAATGTGGAAGTGATTCATGTCCTTAAAGAAATGATTTTAAAACCTTAAAATATATTATAGATTTTGGAGGATTGATGAAGTATTTATAAAATTATTAAAATAAAAAAATAAAAAAGATTTTTAAGGGGCTTGTATACCATTTATAGTATTTATTATATCATTTTGGGTCATTATGATGTCATAATATGCATTGTATATTTATACATTATTTAATTTTTACCCAAAAATTTGACTCTATTTATAAGTTATTAAAACATCACCATAGGAAAATTTTGACATTCCGATTCAAAAAAATAATATTCATTTTATCATAATAAATTCTTATGTATTTTAATTTTTTCTTTTAAAATAAAATCAAAATTCGGTGAGAAATGATGTGTTTTTTGACAATAACAATATTTTTAACCCTTATGAAAATTAAATAGTACTTTATAAAAATTATATGGTCATTTATATAAACAATATATAATAATAATATTTAATTTATTTATTTAAAAATTACATTAATTAATAAATTCCTTAATTTAATTAAAATATTACCCATAAAAATATTTTTTATTTTATTGTTTGAAAATAAAAAATCCTTTACAATGAAACAATAATTAAATGAAAATTTATCCATTACTCTATACAATATATATATTCAACTTATTTGGGTCTTGATACATATCTATTTAATTTACCAGCAAACACCCCAAGGGTAAGGTGCATGATGGTGAAACTTTCATCGTGTAGTTCTGCATACATTGTTTGGGTTGTGATCTTGATGAGATTAAGTTTATCCCATAAATTGTTTCACTCATGATTTAGTTGTTTGATATCTTCCTAGGATTGGTCAAGGGAAATAGTAGAGAATCTATATCCCTTAGAAGTTCTGATAAATGGGCATTATAGGGTATGATCCTATTAGTTTAGGCCATAACTTCTTTTGTCTCTGTCAATTATATTTGTTAAAACTCTATATTTTTTATAATCATATTATCACTGTTAAATAGATATATAAATAACGGTAATGAACCTTAATGGTAATTTATATCCTACATGATATAATAAAACTAAATAATTTCATGTGTTTTTATATCCATTATATATACCATTCATTTAATTAAATAGTAAGAGAATTTTTTTATAAAAGTTTGGATTGTTATAAAAATTTTTATGTTATCCAAAATGAACCACATTAATGATATGTATTATTTATATATATAATATATACTAATCAAATATATTCAAAAACTGTCCATGTTGATCGTCCTGAAAAACGAATCGTTTGATGAAGGCAGTAGTCCACACATACGTTTGAATGATTATTTCATTTTTTGAAGGGAGGATGGAAGAAGAATCATGGTATACTTTTTATGATAAATAAATAGGTTATATATATCAGAAAAAATTATTTTATTCAATTTTTAGAACATTGATGTTAGTTTGTTAGGGGGAAAATAACCATATTTCAATACGGAGGCGGTAGTTCACACACACACACACCCGATTAACATTTTCAATTTTATTAATGGAAGATGGAAAAGTGGTAAATGATTTTACCCTCATAATAATAACCTAATAGTATAATAATGATAATAATTTTATCATTTTAATATGTTGTAATGGAATTTGAGGAAGAATATGATCAAATAAAGAAATAGGAATGGGGAAGGAGATATTACCAATATATATCTCATTTCTTGGATTATTGCTTTTATAAAGGGGTTAAAACTTCAAGGGATGGTCTTTTGAGAATAATAAAACCTATTCAAGGTATCTATAAGGGTTGAAGAGAGGGTTGGATTTTTTTTGGAATGAAAATAGGGGGTTGCGGTGTGTGGGAAAGTGAGGAGAATAATACACATTTTTAATTGAAAATTGGTGTTTTTTTGTAAAAACCCAAAACTGTTCAATAATGGGAAGTCAATATCAATGTAAGTGGCTCAAAAAATAGAGAAATAACGAATTTAGAAGATATATGGTAAACCAACACCTCAAAATCTCAATGAAAAATATTTTGTGACCTGTTAAGCGCTTCCCCTCTTATGTTACTCAATTTTAGCATTTTTATTTTCTAACATATAACTATTTTTTACCTAGGGAAATTATCCTTTATCCCCAAAAATAAAATTATATTTATTGTGTAATTATGAAATAATTATTCATAATTTGAAAATAATTTTTTTATTAAATTTATAGATGAGATAAAAATTATTATAAAATACTAAATATATAATTTATTAAAAATAATTTTATTTGAAAAATATGACTTAATTTATAAAATCTAAAAAATGGATTTTTAAATTTAAATTTTTTTTTAAAAGTATAGTTTCATTTATGAAATACAATTTTTTTATAAAAATTTTCGATGAATTTTCAGTCATACTTATGTACTAATAATTTCAAAAAAGTCATGTTCTTTTTTAAAATGATATTTTTTTACTATTCATATAAAATCCAATTTTTATAATAAATTTAAAAATTAATATTCATATAAAATATACAAGATATATAAGAATTTTTTGTATAGTTGAAATAATTATCCAATAATTTAAGAAAAAAATTTCATTAAAATCATTAAATATAGCAACAAAATGTTTTATATGAAAATGAAATTTTGTATATTATCTATTATTCTTCTAATTTCTTATGAACATGGGCCTCATCCTAGTTGGGGAGGACCCATCCGGGGCATCCAAGAGACCCAAGATCAAATCTAGGTGGGGCCATATTTTTGTGTTACTGTAATAGTACTGTAGCAGTTACTATAGTAGCCGAATCTATTCATCCATCTGGGCCTTCATGCCACCGGTTTTGTGATCGAGTCCGGCAAGGATTTTGTGCCACGTAAGGCCTTCAAGAAAATTTTCTATGAAGTTATTCAGGAACCTCAAGGCCTTCAGGACACCCGAATGCCTTCGGGCCATATGAAATTTGTAGATTTACAAGTCATATTTTAAGAGACCAGGCTCCAGATGAGGATTTAGAGCAGCCACATTCACTAGAGTAGAGATAATTGTAATTGGATGACTGAGAGGGTATGAAATTTCCATTGGTACTAGGCATGTGCATCTCGGCCTAGGATATCAAGTCATCCAGCCTTGCGAAGGAGGATTTCTGATATCTTGACATTTTAAGGGGAGAAGCAAATCCAAGTTTTCTTGTCTAGGTGATTTCCTCTAAGACCAACGAGTCATGTAATTGTCTCTTAAGCCTTTGGACATTTTAAGGGTTCCACCTCACCCCCTGAAAGGTAAATTATAAAAAAAATAAAAAATGGAAGGACTTTGAGCAATTTAGGTAAGATTCATCAAATTTACTAAAAATTACTAATTAAACTAGAGTCAATACATTATTTTTATCAAAATATATTATCCTTGAAAATCTATAAAATTTAGAAAAAAATATTTTCTTAGTTTCTTGGATTTACTATTATAATAAATGTTTAAAGTGGATTTTTTTGTTTTGTTTATATATATAAAAATATTTCATAATTCTGCTACCATTTTTTAAACCCTCCAATTCTATGGATAAATTAAAATGATTTATATTTATTTGGTATTGGTATTATATGAGGAGGAAACAATCAAACATAGTATTTATTAGAGGAATATTTTACTAAAACTTTTTTCGTTATATTCTTCCCCCATTAAAAAAATTCATATTTAAATTTCTATTATATAGAAGAAAAAAATTGAGAGGACTTTTATCTAATAACTTGTTTAGGTTACCACTTAGCTTCTTCATACTTATGATATCAGCATAAAGCTTTAAATATAAGGGTGGTATTATTTATCAGAACCCTTTTTCTTTATTCCATGATTTCAATAATGTATTGTTTATATGAATGTTCATGTTCTAGTTTTATATATACTTAGTTCAAAACATTTTATAAATCTAGTATGTATTTCATTAAAAGACATATAAAGAACACATCATGTACATGAGAGAGGTGTGGAGGGAGTTCTATGCAACATGAAATGACACTGACATGATCAATGATCTTAAACGGGTCAATGTATCTTGGCCCCAACTATAATTTATTCCTAAATATTATAACCTTCTTCCATTTAGATATTAGAAGGAACACTATTTCACCATATTTAAATCATATATATCATCTATGATTATCTACATAAATTTTATGTTGACATTTATACACTTTTATATATCTATGAAAGGTTTGAACCTTCATGGTCATTTCCTAGATAGGGTCAGGACCTATCAGTTTATTATCTCTAACTTCATCCTAGCATGTCAAAGTCCTTTATTTCTACCCATATAGAGCTTTATATAGTGCCATATGAAATCTATAATTGAAAAAAAAATTATATGAGAACTCTACCAATGAGACATCTAAATCCCAACATCATTAGAAATCCATCAAGTAATATATGAACATTTTATATAGAGTTTTAATGGTCCTTTAAGTCTGAATATATTTTATAGGATGATAACAAGTGTTGAAACTCATCTCTAACACCAATTATTTCTAAAAAATTCTCTAGAACTATGAGGAAAACCCTTGATCCTAATAAGATATAATGTATAGTGGTACTCTATGAATCCTCACAAATTCTTTTATACATATCATTGTGAGTTGATCAGGGGAGAAAATTTCTTTGATAAAACATAAAATACACTAAACTTAATAAGATGATCGACTAAAACCAAAATATCATTATTTACACTAGAGTATTTGGGAGTCCTATGATATTTTCTATGTTGTTGGATTCTCTTTTACTTACTGATATAGGTAAAATTTGAAACATAAAATTAAACTTTTTTCATCTCGCCTTAATGTATTGGCATACCAAGCATTGAAATACATATTCAATAATTTTACCCTTTATGGTTTCCAACTATACGTATTGATTCATATCTATATAAATATTTTTACTTACTAGATGTATAGAGAAGTGTGAGCTTTGTGCATTATCAACATGTTCCTTCTCTAATTCCAATATTTATAGGAGACATATCTTGGATCCAAACCTTATAACTCGATCTTTATCAAAGTTCATATATAGAATATTCACTACCTTCTTTTATAGAAATACATCATCTTTTTTTGCTTTATTTATCTTTAAATGAATGTAATGTTAATTTGTTAGGAGGTTAGGAGATAATATACTCCTCACATTATGAATTTAGGATTCATACTATAAAAATCCATGAGTATGGAGTCTTATTCAATGTTCTTCATGGATAAAGTATCATTATATTTCTTATTAAAATCATCATCCACTTTATTTTTTTTACCCTATTGGTAATTTATTGAGAAATCATGATATTTTATTAATTCTAGCCATATACCCAAGTGAATTTTAAATTCGTTATATTTTAATATATATTTTAAGATCTCATGATCAATATATATATATATATCATATATTTATCCATAGAGAAAATTTAACCAAATCCTTAATGAAACATTCATTACTACTGGCTCTAAATCATATCTTAATTAATTTTAATCATGAGACTTTAATTTTCATGTGGTATAATAAATATCCTTATAATTATACATGATGATGAAACCCAACCCCTTTTTCAAAACATCACTATATATTACATACCCTTCTCTACTATATGGTAATGTTTGTATAGGATAAGTGATCAACCTCTTTTTTAGTTCATTAAAGGTTTATTCATATTCTTCTATCCAAAGGAACTTTACTTATTTTTGTGTTAAATTGGTTATTGGATTTTTTAGATTTGAGGAATTTCACACGAAGCATTAGTAATATTCGGCTAACCCAGGAAAATTATGAATATTGGATATATTTTCAGTCTGGTCAACTAATTGATATGTTAAGTCTTTTATGGATCTATTTATATGTCATTTATTGTGATTACATTACCAAATAATGATACCTTTTATAGATAGAATTCACATATACAAAATTTGGCATATAAATTCTCATTTTAAGGCCAACAACACAATTTAAAAATTATATTCATAATCATCCTTTCAATTTGAATATATATGAATATCATATATAAATAAAAAAAATTATCAAAATATTCTCTAAAGTCTCTATTTATTATATTTATGAAGATATCAAGAGAATTAATAAGTATAAAGGGAACCACTATAAATTTATATTATCTGAACCGCATACAAAAAACATCCTTGGAAATATCCTCCATTTTTACTATTGAATAAATATATCTAGATTGAAGGTTATTCTTTAAGAATTATCAATTTACTATAAGTTGATTGAATAGATATTTGTTATACATTATATGATACTGTTTCCTGGTCATGATTTTACAAAGCTGTTGATAATCAATATAAAGATTCATCAATCCATACTTATTTTTGAAAAAGATAAAGGTTTCACCCCATGGGGAAGCATTGGGGTATATAGAACCCTTATCAAAATTTACTTATAGTTTCTTATTTAATTACATAAATTTAGTGTGATCCATTTTATACAAACACATTGAGGTTGGAATGGATCTTGTTATGAGTTTTATTGAAATATCAACCCCAAACTCTAGGGGAAAACAAGGAAATTCATTTGAAAACATCGTAATATACCCTCAAATAGTATGAATGTCATCAATTTTTACCTCCCCAATAATTTGAGTCAAGAGTCCCTCATTGTTGGGTATCATATACGATATTATTTAATTTTCATCCCTAGGGAGTTCATAATCATACTTACATTGATACTTGATTATAAGATAATTTGGGATAAGAAATGAGAATTCCTCATGCAGACAGTTGATATGTGCTTTATGAAATGAAATCCAATCCACAACCAATATTATGTCAATATCAACTAAAGAAATAATAGTTATATATATAGTAAGTATCATCCAAAAATCTCAATCAGAGTAGATTTATAATACTTAGATGTGATAATTATGACACGAGGGGTTTTCACCAATATTTTAATATCCATTTCATGGGGTGATAATTAAAAATTCTTAGAAAAATTGTTTAATATAAAATAATTGAATGATCTATAATAGAATGAGGTATTTTAGGATATAGAAGATATGTTACATTACACCGCACATCAGTTTATTATCGTGATATACCTTAGTGGTAGTGATTGAAAATTTCCCTCCATGTACCTCTCATTTGGATGGTTTTTTGGACTATTTTTTTATTTGGAATATGGTTTTGGGAATTGATTTACGTAATGTACAAACATTTTTCACTTGAAGCATTATAGTGGGGGTGGATCATTAGTTGGGACATTCTTATCTTATGTTGTGTTAATCATCCTCTTAACCATTTGTTTGATATTTGTGGGATTTTTTCCTTCTATACCATACTAAAAAATTCCTTTATCCCATAAGGTAATTACCGGGGTACTTTATCCCACATTTATTACATGTAAAAAATTATACTTTCTTCCCACTCTGTGACTTATTCGTGATGCTACCATGATACCCCAATTTCTATTTTTCTCAAAAAAATTAAGAGGTTTTGGTTTCCATTTCTACTTAAAGGGAACATTGAAAAATATATTTATAGCTGAAAAAGTATCTTAGGACTAATACCATTTGATGGCTAGTCTTTAAGACAACAAATAAGGGATTTAATTTTTACTCAGTATGAGAGATGAAACCAGAGGGTTACATTTTATGTCTTATGAATGTTTCTTTACATAGCTCAATAGAATTATCCCTCTTTTTCTTAAATCCTAATAATTCCATCTTTATTTTTGTGCTATGAATCTATGGAAAATAGTTTTTAAAAAATATCTTCTTGAATGCTTCCCATTACTTTGATCTTATATCCTTTCCATTACAGTGAACTAGTTCTAAAAAATATTGGATTATAATACCCAATAAAAGGTTAGAAGATTTCTAATAATTGACTCAATAATTAGATTTTAATTCCTTTTATGGTTTGGTAACATCACAGGATTTCTGTTACAGTCTATAGATTGAGATACTTGGGTGTGAATTTTCATGTGGTTTTTCATACCAACCCCAATCACATTTTTTTTCCAATGATAAAATCTCTATATTTTCTATTAGACCCATTTTCAACTCGATTCCCATGGGATCCTTCTATTACCTTGAGTAAAGGAAAATTTTGAATCAATATACTTACATTAATGAATGCACATATACGTAAACTATAAACTCTTATTTTATAAATTATATGAATAAATTAGCCTATGATTCACTAAGATTCAATATAACCTATCAATGATAATTTTTATATTTAGTTATCTAACCAAATTAGTTAACATAAAACTCAAATCCTTCATTTTTTATAAATATAATTTGATTAACCAAAGCATATCCCTCAGGTGTGTCAAAACTGGTGTATAATAAGATCAGTTTGTTATACACTTGGAGATGATCAAGTTAATACCCAAATCACACTTTTCATGGTTATTAACCCTATGTAAATATATTTCATAGCCTAAATAAACTTGTTTTTAATAAAAAGATATAATTTATAGGATAACCACAAAATATCTTCTTTACAAAAATTTCAGAACGTTATCCTATATTTAAATGTATATGTTAGAATTTTCCATATGAATATTCTTAGTTCTCTAAATTAATATCTAAAAATAAATTCTTTTCCCTTTTGATACTAACAAAATTAAAATATGATAAAAAAGTAAACAAAACATTAATTTCATGTTTTTAATAATACATCTCACAAAAAATCACAGAACTTCTGAAATGATTAATGTCTTGGAGATTTAAAATAAAAAAAATATTTTACGACACCTAAAACTCTTATCCATTCTCTAGACCATTTTACAAATATCAAATTATATTATACACATTATAACCTATCATATAAAATCATAAGAAAGTGGTGATCTAAAAATCTCAGTAAGGGAAAAACATATCATAATGTATCATATCATAAACATGATGGAGAACATGAGGAAGAGATAAATGTATTAATAAAAGATCACAAGATCATAAATGATAGAAAAAAACATTATAGATAAATATAATATCATATAAATTCTATTAAGGAAGAATAAAAGATTTTATGTGGCTCAAAATACAAATTAATAAACAAAAAACAAGTGAGCACCTTTGATCCTGATATAAATGTGAGAAAAACATTAACAATCAGGTATAATCAGAAATGTATGGTATTCCCTGAAAAATAAAAAACATATTTTAAATGGGGAATAACTTAATAAATAAAATGTAGTTTTTTCACAATGATAATAATAAAAAAACTATTATGAGAAAACCCATTATGCCCATAACAATGTGAAAACAATCATTATGTATACACCTAAACATGTGACCAAACCCATCACCATCATACATGTGTGAACAAACTTATTATGTCCATACCTAACACTATCATGAAATATAAAATTAAAACAAGTCATTATAAGTAGATATAGGACACCAAACATCATTATCCCTTTGTGTGTGGCACTTAAAATCTTCCATAATCGTATCTCAAATGACCCATGAAAAAAATCAATTTTGTAAAATATTCAAACAAAATCCCTTAAAATGATCTTAATAAATCATAGGATACCAAAAAATATCATCTTCAAATAGTAATCATATAAAAATAATTTATATATGATTATCAAAACATCATATCATGATATATTAACTTTAGATGTAAAATATAAGTGAAAATTCCAAAATTTTCCGAAAACCATTTATATATTTTTAAAAAGATGAATTAAAAATCAATTTTAAAATATATTTTTGATGGAAAATAGGTGAATTGAAAAACAAATATTATAAATTGTTATAAATGAATGATCCTGTAAAATAAAAAATAATTCTAATAAATTCTATGTGGTAAATAATGAAAATAAATGTTTTATTATGCTTTTTAGGCTGTTTTGAAAAAAGATGACATGAAAGAAATTTTAAAAGACTTTAATTTCATAAATTAGTTAAATTAAATAATTATGAATATAAAGGACAACATTTATTTTTGTTTCATTATGTAAAACGCTTTTTATTAAAAAAAACATGGCCATGGATTAAAAGATTCATTAGTAAGAATCAATTTTTGTCTTACCAAGGATGTACTTTTAATTCATATTTTTTTTTCAATGAATTGGTTATTTATTATGAGAATTAATTTCATTAAAAAATTATAGTAAATACCATAAAAATATAGTAATGGCATGACTAAATAAATAATTAATATTATATTCAAGTAATAATGACTATCACCCAATTAATCAGAAAGTGAGTCAATAGAACCCTTACCTTTACTCTTAATCACCAAGAAAGTTATTCAACCTACTATATCATAATTAAAATATATTAATTAACTATATTATATAATTATTCATCCATATTTCCATTTATATTATTCATTAATAACAATTCACTTGTTGTATAATATATTTATAATCTCTTTTCAACATTAGGTGTTAATAATCTTTACTATTTTGGACTAGGATTCTCAAAGAAGTGTCGATCTTCCTTTTTTTCACAAATATATTCATTTAAGAACTATAAAAGTTTATATATTTTTTAAAAGGACATATAAAATTATAATTCCATTACATGGTACATTTAGATGCACTTTGTGAAGAAAAAAAATGATAATGGAGATGTTTCATCTTATTTACTAATATTGATGGATTAATTTATAAAGGATGTTATTATTTTTGTTACCAAAAAAATATAGATGATATATATTACATATATATATATATATATATATAAATATATATATATATATAAAATATGTAATAATTTTGTATAAACTAAAACCAACCATGTTGGTGGAAGTGAAAAACAGAATGCATCGTTCCATGGACGAGATGATCTACACATCCACATGGATGATGATTTCATTTTTCAAATGGATGAAGAAATTAGAAACATGGTTTATCATATAAGGAACCTAAATATGAAATTAATATAATAAAAATTTATTTAATTCTTCTTTTGTAATATCCAGGTTATGTAGTGAAAGAAAACAAAACATGTTTCATCATGGAGGTGGTAGTCTTCACACACACATGATTTACATGTTTATTTTTCTACAAGAAATAGGGAAAGGTATTTAATTCCTATAACATCATTATAATATGATACCAGTATACTAATGATAATATTTCATTACTTTTAAAATAGTGTAATGTGGTTTTATGATGAATAATTGAACATAAATAAATAGAAATGAGGAAGGGGTGGTTATAAATCCTTACCCCACTTCATGGACTATCTCTTTTATTAAGGGGTTAAAACAATGACTAATGGTCTTTTGAGATGAATATAACCACTTTATGGTGTCTAGTAATTTTAGGGGAGTATTCTATAATGTTTGGATTAAATGAAGAGGTTTTTAGTGTGAATATAAGTGAAGAAATGAGTGCCCCTTTTATAAGTGAAGAAGGGATGACTTTTTTTTTAAATACCCAAATATTTAAAATAATTGGAATTCATTATCAAATTGAGTGTCTTTTAAATCTATAAATAATGAATTTTTTAATATATAAATTCAATTAAACCCCCAAAAAATCAATTAAAACATTTTTTTCACATGATAGGCTCTATACCTCTCTGGAAAATCAATTTTATAATTTTTGTTTTCGCTACATTAATATGTTTTTACCTAGGTAAATTTTTCTTTATAATCAAAAATAAAAACAGTTATTATTCTATAATTTATAAAAAATATCTCAAAATTCAAAATCCAATTTTTATTTTATTTTTACAAGTGATAAGATTTAATTTTAAAATTATAAATTTTTAAAAATTATATTTTTTACCATCCATAATAAAAATAGTTTTTATTATAGAATTTATAACAAATAATTCAAAATTCAAAATCCATTTTTTATTTTATTTTTACAAGTGTTAAGATTTAATTTTAAAATTATAAATTTGTAAAAATGATATTTTATTATGGATGGTGAAAAATATAATTTTCTAGAAGAATTTTATTATGGAGAGCCACTGGAGGTGGATCCAAACAGTATTCCAATAATGAAGTCTCTTTTCTAAAGACATGTAATTACATTTCTCGTTTATTAAGTATGATTTCAATATATTGGAAATGAATTTTCCCACTATACTATGAAAGCCAATAATTACCCATGATAATTTCAATGTCTACCATAAGTATGAAAATAAAGTTTTAAATCATGGTATATTTTTGAATTATAATGGTAATGGATTAAAATATCGTTAATTTAATAATATTTCAACTAAGTTTCTTTATTTAAATATATCTTCTCAAGGTGATAAGGGATGATTTGACATTCATAGCTCAAAATAATAATTTAAAGGTATGAGAATATCTATAATTAAAAAATAAATTATATAAATATGAGTTTTTGATCAATGTAAATACTATCATATCTCTAGTAACATCAATATTATCAATTGTAATAATAAAACACCATCCTTTCCCCCATCACCTTCTTTGAGGTGGATTCCATTGACCCATGTGGTGTTGGTTTAAATAATTACTATATAATTAGAATAAAGGAATTGGATATTATATAATTATTTATTACCAATGATATCATGATCGATATGACCCTTTTCTATAAAAATGTAACAAAATACAATTCACTTTATGTATGTACCATGATGTTTTTCTTCAATAATTATAATATGATTGATGCTCAACCTTTCCATTCTTATTCTTTTCAACATTTATTTTTCTATGGATCTCCTCCATCCTTTTATTATCCTGAATTCATTTGGAAATATAAGATCTGGAGAAAGATTTCCCTATATTAGTGGATAATATGTCCTCATATTATTATATTATTTGAGATAATAATTTCATTTGGAGGCCTATATTAATCTCATTAAATAATCTATCAATAATTCTATTTGGATTATATATATAATGGGAATCGTACATGGATAATCTTGTAATGTTATCCTAATAATAAAAAACACTTCCCCCATCTTTTTTCATTAAATTAATAAATTTTCTTTCAATACCAGCTTCATTTATCTTGAGGAATATATATCACAATATTACTTTAAATGTATTATATTACATGTTCCCAATATCTTCTTACCCCTTATTATTTGGAACCAATGGCCACAAGTGATAAAAATAAACCATTATGAAATATATAGTTAAGAGATCCTCCTCCTTCTTATTATATCTCAAATCTAGGAATATATTATCAAGGGACTTGACCCATTTATTATGTACTAATGGATTAGTAATTATATTAATGGATGGAGGTTTTTACTATATTAATTAGTCCATCATTGTTTCAATATGCTATGAAGAAATAGGTTGACCCATATAAGAAAGGTTAGGGGTCATAACCTAAGAAAACTACCCTAATATAGACACAATATACTTAGTTGAAATACTAATCCTTTTCAATTTCATTGTATTTGAATCCATAAATTGATTACATGTTTTGATAAGATTTCCCTTCCATACATTAGGTTCTCTCTTAAAATAATTACACACTCTTAATTAGATCATAATATTATGAAAATTGAGATATAATATAAAATTTCATATTAATGTAAAAGTTCCTGAGAATTATAAAGGGTTTATCAAAATGATCATTCGAGCTATGTTCTTTTAAAATCTAGTTCATGGGTTTTCTACTAAACAAACATTGATACATACTATAGAAACCTCAACTATAATATCCCTAAACCGTTGTACAATTTGTTAATTTGGAAAAATATACAGAGCCTCACACCCCAAAGGGTTGAATATTTTTGTAGTATATGGAGACTAGATAGATACATGATTCACATAAAACATTAGAAAAATAAATAATACATCTTTTTTATTTAATTTATTAAATCCTTGAAATAATTTAAATACCCCTTCTTTTTTCCTTAGAAAAAGGAAAACATAATGAATGGATAACTAAAATTATTTATATTATATTATGTATAGTGAAAGTTATCATGAATAAATAAGGCATACTTAAATAATATAAGAGAAAAAATAATCTATTAATATGATATATAAACAAAAAATTGATCACAAATTATATCTAATTAAAAAAAATAATGACATGGAAAATAATAGCTAATTTTGTAATGACAAAATTCACAATCCTATGAATCTTAATTCTTATGCCAAGAAATCATGATCTTTCCATCAAGGAATCATACTAAGACATCATTATCTTACAATAAAGGTCCCAAAAAAAATCATTATCCTACCATCAAGGCTTTATTCCAAGGAATCATGATCTTAGCACTAAGGTCTCATGCCAAGAATCCTTACATATATTGGACAATATACACCATATTACCCCCATTATTGTTTTTCTCATGAGACCTTCCAAGGTGTATATGAAATATAACAGATTCACCCATCACTTATTCATGTCTAATTCATTCCTCATATATTTAATTAATAATACAATTCATCATCAATATTCCTTAATAATAAATAAATATTTTTATTGAATCAAGTAATACATGAAGTTAATATTCCCCAGTAAATGGAGTACATTCTTAGTAATCTTATTTTAATTAAAACAGTATATAATGATCATCATAATGTTTATTAAAATTTGAGATGATTTCAAATATATCCACATTATAATATAAAAATGATATAAAGTATAAAAATAATGTCAAAATAATGTTAAAGATTGATAAAGAACATCAAGTAAATATTTGTTTGTAAAATATGATATAAACCATAATTTATTATGGGATAGAAGGATACTATAAATGTATCATAAAATAATATTCTTTAGTAAATTTATTCCCATTGTAAAATATTATTGGAAAATTTGAGCAAAACATTTATATTAACTTTTTTATAACCTTTGTAACTTGGTTAAAAAAATGAAGTCAAAATCACTTCGAAAAATATTCACATGATGTGTTAACTTTTTTTGTAAAAAATATATTAGTAAAATTGTTTACCATAAATTGATATTGAAAATAAAAAACGATTTATTATTAAAATTTTAATTGGAAGATAAAAATATACATAACTAAAATGAAATCTTTTTCAAAGCATTTTAAAAAATAATATTCTTTTTTTAATATAAAAACTTAGAAAAAACCTAGAATAATGGAAATAAATATTACATTGTAAAATAATTAAAAACTAGAAAGTAATGTTAATAATTAATAATTATTATGATTATAGAAAAATATAGTCATGTATAAATTTTCTTAGAAGATATTCTTGTCATACATTTTTTATGAAAGTAAAAACTGAATTATATGGAAAATGTAAAGATGTTTGATTGTTTAATTTTGAGAAGAACAAAATTGATTATATAAATTGACCATTTTAAATAATTTATGAATATTAGAGTTAATTATTAATGAAAATTAATGAATATGTATATATATGAAAATTATTCTATATAAAAAAGATGAAATAAGGCTAAATATTCTTATAAATATCAATTTAGTGGGTTTGAGTTCAAAAGAGAGGAAAATAGAAACAATACATATAAACACAAGAAATAAATAGAAGATAAAAAATTAATTTATGGTTAGGATATTGATAAAATGAAATTATATCAATTCAAATTTAAATATAAATAATCCTCATAAAAATTATGATTGTAAAATAAACCCCATACATAAGATTCCCTCTTTTTTGGACACATCCAAAGATCCTATATAAAAAAATTATATTTATTATTAATAAATATAATATAAATATTTATATATATATTTATTAATTAATATATTAATTAATTCCTTTATATCAATTACCTCATAAATCTTTGTTATATTTAATTATTTATGTGTTAACAGGTCAATTACTCAAGAGGTTTTGATTCAGTGGTTCTGGTCGTTAAACAATATTCATGGTATCATGATAATAGAGTGGTAATCATGTAATGTATTTAATATTTATACATTAAATATACTTTTTAAAACCATCCATATATGGTGGTTATGAAAAATGAAGCAATCCTCTTCTTCTAGGCAGTTGTCGGCATGTATGCATGGGTGACGTTTTCATTTTTCAACAGATGAAAATAAAGGAAGATAGATAATTATATATATTTAAATAACCTTATTTATGTCATAAATATAATATTTATTTAATAAATCTATCTAAATAACTATCCATGTGAGTTAGTGATGAAAAATGGAATATGTTTCTTTAGGGAGGCGGTAGCACACATGTATGTAAAAGCAATGTTTTTTTTCTATTAGATGTAAATGAGATTTAAAAAGTTAGTACCAATAAAATAAAAAAATTCTGTATAGAAAATATAATAATTAAATTATTTTAATATGGTTATATATTATTTTTAGTAGGTTTATGAAGAAAAATATTTGATAGAGTTTGGTAAGAACATAGACCTCTTTGTTCGATAATATCCTTTTAAAAACACCTTAATTCTTCTTTGGTGGGTCTTCCAGAATGAAATTAATATCTAGCTAATTTATAATTGTTTTTGGAAAGAATTTTGGATTAATTTTGTTGATATAAGGGATATTTTTTTTATAGAAGTGAGGATAGGAGTATTTCTTTTATATGTGAGGGGAGTGGTGCCGATGTAAATTATCAAAACATTAAAATAATATAAATTAATTTTTGAGGGAAAGTGGTAGAAAAAGGAAAAAATTTCATTGATAGTATATGATAATTTATAAATACCCAAATCCATTCATATTTAATCAATTTTGAGGGATATATGATGCCTTATCTATTAGTTTAAGCCTCCTGTTAATTATTTTTACCCTTACCATAATGTCAAACTTTTTCCAATGGTAATTATTTGTTATGAATAAAATTGAAATAGAAATTATTACATAATTTGAATTTGATAATTTTAAAAAACTAATTCATATTAAAATATTAAATTTCAATTGGTGGTAAAAATGAATTTTTATATAAGTATGAAAAAAAACATGTTTTTCAGAAAAATGTATTTTTAGCATAAAAATAAATTTATACCAAAATAATGTATAGAATTTATTATCATGAAACTTATTAGTTTATGAATGAAAAATTAGAGTTATGTGACATTAAAACTAATTCTAAACTAAATGAAACATTTTAATTACTTAATTAATGAAAATGATAATAAATAGTTCTATTATCAATATATATTTTAGATATTTGGGTGTATAAATACAAAAAATCATACACACCACAGACACACACCACTTCAATTCAAAAAAGGAAACCATAGTTTTATAAATTAATCATAATAATTTTAAATGATATATTTTATATATTAAATATTAATTTGGTTATCCAAAAGGATTTATATATTTTAACTAAATCTTATTCCATGATGATTTCATAAAAGTGAAAGTATTTTTGAAATTTGTATTTTTCAATCTTTACCTAAAAATCCAATATTATAGAAAAATACAAAAAACTACAATAAGTAAACTTTTGTAATATAAATTTAAAAATTAATTTCTTTTCATATATTTTAAATTATAAAATTTAGGAATTTATATTTTGAACACATTTTTGAATAAAGCTATTTTTATTTTTTTATAGTGGTGAGGTAATAAAATGTGTATTATAGTATAGTTCATGAATGTTGTGTTCAACAACTATAACATAATATTGGTTATTATTATTTATTTGTTTTTGGAACTTGAAATATAGGGTTATAGATTTACTTTAATCACAAAATAAACGACATAAAAAACACTCAAATAGTTGAAATTGAACTCCATTAAAACATGAATTACATCATTATGGGGTGATCATAATCTTACAAACTCAAAAGGTACACTACAGTGGGACAAAAAAAAATCTTTTCAATAGAATTAAAACTTATAATAATCTATAGAGTGACCATAAATATTTCAATGTGATGTTTGAAACCCCAATAATATATATAATAAATAGATTCTCATATATTTGACATTATGGTGTGATTGTACAGATATATGGGGAAAGACACATCTTCTTAGGGAAAATTTTAGTTTACATTTCCGAAATTTTTTATTCATCTATGTTTTTATACCATTGGAATAATATAATTTAAATGTATAAATGTTACATAAAATTTCAAAAGGTTAACCTTTATTTTTTGGAACATATTTGATTTGAATTTCATAGTTAAGAATGCCTGGCCTAGAGTAGTGTTTGGGTGGGTTGCCACATAAGATGTTTCACATGTTATGTGTGAGTGATGAAAAATCACACTGAAAGAATATTTATAGGAATATATGGACACTAATGATTCTGAGAATTGACCATGGTGGGTAATATCTCACGATGTCCATGTAAGGAAACAAGGTCCTATAGGAGACCCATGGGGTCTGATGACCATGTTCATAGCATAAGGGGGTAAATTCATGTCAAATGGAATCATATAAAATACCCTACTAGAAGTGCCGTGGCACTGCCCAATTCTGTGGTGTGGGGTCTATAATTTGTTCATTTTGAATCAAAGGGGTGGATAACATAACAACCATCAAAAAGTGAGACTTAAAATAAAAAATGTTACTACTCACATCAACAAGGTAGACCTTTTTTTGATACTATCTAATTAAAAATCAATATGAAAAAATTATTATCATGATGTAGTATGAAGATGGGTGACATTCTGGTATATTTTCCAGGGTGTGTCTGAGTGAGGAAAAAGAACACTGAAAGAACATATGTTGTCAAGTAGGGACAGTCATTAGTATAATAAGTGACCCCTGGTGTTTAATAGACAATGGTGAGATGGGATTGAAACCTTGGCAATATAGGAGGCTCATTATAGTGAACAAATCTTATCATAACACAAATAGTAGAATAACATCATGTTCTAAATAATACAGATGACAGAAAGTCCCAAAACCCAAAGACATAAAGTTTTACTGTCTTATAGACTTGTTATATAAACTTATTATTTTCCCACACTTATAATCATTTATCCATATTCATGAGCCTATAGATAGTTTCTAGACACCTCACATGATATAATCATCTCCATAACCTGGGAATTAAAAACATAATAAATTGGTGAACTCAAAACCCTAGTAAAGGAAAAGATATATCATAAAGAGTCAGATCTTAACCATGAAGTTGAAAATTAATAAAGAATAAATTTTATTATAAATTATCAAAATAAATTTTATAATAATCATAAAACATGATGGAGTAATATAAGATCATAAAAAATACTTTTAATGAACCATAAATTATATAAACTGGCTCAAAACACATACCAATAGTCATATAACATGTGGGCATGATATAAAAGTGTGGAAAATTTTAAAAATAATAAATAATCATTTAAAAATGTTATTTCCTGGAAATAGGTGCATCTTGAATATTTTTATAACTTGAAGAACAACATGGAAATATGGAACAATTACAATCAGAGAAAATATTTGAGAAAAGTCATTCCATATCATGTCCACACAACAACTTGTTAAAAAATATCTTCACATCTCATTCAAATAATGAACTCGTGAACAAATATTCCTACATCTTATTCACAGAAAAAACTTGTGAGAAAATATTTTTTCATCTCATTAAAAAAAATTAGGAAAAAATCCCTCTATATATCATTCACCCAAAAAACATGTGATGAACGATTCATGTGTCTCATTAACACAACAGAATTTTGAAAAAATATCCCCATATAACTAAATTTTTAACAATTATTCCCACATCTCAATCACATAAAAATCTTATAAATTTTTTTTCTGATATCTCATTCATACAAAAAAAACATGTGAATAAATATTCCCACATATCATCCAAAGAACATTATATCGTCTAATGTAACATAAAACCTTTAAAAAATACATTTCAGGGTGATATATGACCCCACAATTCATTATTAGTACATATGAGTTCCATAAGAAAAAAAATTCATCATGTTATAAAGAACCCATGGAAAAAATGGGTGGGTTTCTTAAAACATTTCAAAAATATCCGATAACATGGAATTAAAAAAGTCATAGAATATAAAGGACAAAATTTTCCAAAATAAATTATATCATAAAAACATAAAATGGGTGATGAAAACATCACTTCATTAATTCTAAACCATGGACGGTAAACAGATATGTTTTTTTAAAAAAACCTTTTCATATATTGAAATATAAATTTTTTAAAAAAAATTCCTGTGAAGAGAAGTATAACACTATTGAAAAATAATTTTCTAAATAAAATATACATGATAAAAAATAATGGTTTCAAAAAGGAAAATATAATATACTAGGAAAAATTATAACTTTTAATATATCTTTAATAATTAACACCTAGAAATGACATAATGATTCTTAAAAGACGGAGTGAAAATAAATTTAAGGCTTTTACTTTTAAAAGAATATTTAATTATGTATATTTAAAAATATAGAATGTTTTCTAAATTATAATTGAAATTACTCTATAAAATTTTATTTTTAGGAAAATCATTAATAATGTAACCCTGAAAAATATAAAAAAATTCCAAAGGATAAGTGAGAATACTTTGAAAACTTTTAAATTGAAAAATATTTGTTAATAATAGAACCATAAAATAGTAATAAATGATTAAAATGAAATATAGAGTTTAATCAGTCATGGAATAAATAATTTCAAGAAAATGAATATTCACATAATGACGAGAGATGAGTTAATAAAAAACTATATAACCTTGGTATCTATTGAATAAAATCCATTAAAGGAAATAAAATGATATAGATTTTCATATCACATGAACTATATGAATATTATAAAATACATTCATTAGGAATTAATCACAAAATACCATAGATTTTGTGGTTCACAATAATAAATATGTCTCAATAATGTGAATTTGAGACACAAAACCATTATGACCTTGGTAAAAATTAAATTAAAACCACCAGAAAAGGGATAACATGGAATTGATCATCAAATAACATTAATTATAGATAATTTTAGAAATTTTATATCTGATAGATAGTATGAACACCAATTTAATAATAATTGGTGTGAAAATATGAACTATTTCTCAATGAAGGAAAATTTAGATGAAATCTATTACACCCATTATAACATTTGAATCAAAATCCCATGAGAGGTATAAATTTAAATAAAATATTCAATATCATAAAAAATAAGGGGGTCATTATACAATATTAAAATAGGGTATTAGTTACACCATTAAAAATGAGAAATGGTGTATATCATAAACATGTTGCAATGGTTTAAAATTTAGATAAAGAAAACCTTATCTTATATCATTTCATAGTTTTTCATACTCTAACCTCATTGGATAAAATATATTTTATTGGAATACTCGTTATTATTTAAGGTTATAGATTAAAATATTTTTACTGGGAAAATTGGTATGTTTGAGTAGGTTATGGTGGGATAAAAATTGAATAATTTGAAGGATTATTGTGAAGGGGAAGTGTAACATTGAAAGGTCGAAGTGGTATCCTTTTATAAGATATGAAAAAGATAAATTTTAGAAATATTCATTACATATTCAAGGATCAATGGGTAAAAAATTGAATAAAATTACATTGTTTGGCATTTTGGTTTTAGAATGGACTAACTAATTATTTCCAAAATTGTTTTAAATATGTTTCAAACCATTTAATATTAACGTTATTTTTACTTTTACCTTTTATTACGTTACTAACAAATTTTCACCTAGGTAATTTAATTTTAAGAACTAAAAATAAAATGATACTTATTGGGTACTAATTACCTATTGATCCTAAATATGAAATCCATTTTATTAAATAAAAATCATATGTTTATGTAAAATTAATTTTAACAAAAGATCATGTAAAGTGAAAAAAACCTTTTTTAAAGTGTATTTTGAGGAAAAAAATTATTATTTTGATAGAATTACAAATTCTATTGATTCCACTAAAATTAAAATAATTATTATCATTAAAACATTATTTATTTAAAAATTATATAAATAAAAATTTCTTTTCATTATTGTATAGTTAATTAAAAAAATAGACATTTTTTTATAATGCTATATACCTTTTAAAAAGTAAAGAATGAGATTATAAATTCAATATATTATTTTAAAATAGTTTATTCTAGCTTATAATAAATTATTCAATATTAAAAGTGTTTAGAAAAACATTCAATGTATTAATATAGTAAAATTATTTCATTAAAGTGACAATGTTTAAGAAATTAGTATTATCACTATTCAACTGAAATGTAATTGATTATGAAAAAACACAAATATTTATATTATGTTAATTTAAAAATGATAAATCAAAAAATTATAGAATTTTTTCATAGTAAATTTTTAAAATTTTTAAATTTCAATATATAAATAATATCACAAAATATAGTGGAAACTAGTCATATGGTAAATTAACTTTTTAAAATGAAAACAATTCTTCATTATTATATCCTATCATTAGATAAATTATTTATTGGTAAATATTATTTATCTTATAAGATTTTAATATTATTATTTAATCATAATGAACCTAGTTTCTAGAAATAAAACAACAAATATATAAAATTTTATTTTTAAGCATGATATGATTTTATTAGTTGTTTTAGCTATTATAACTAAATATCATTAGTATTATGAGTTGTATTTATTTTCATTATACCCATATTTCCTAATGTGGTTACTCCCATTCATGCCTAAAAATTCAATGGCTATGTTTTAATGGTAATATTTTATATTCATATTTTACTTACATATATAAAAATTTCTATTTTATTTCAGTGTTTTAAGGGGATCAAGCTACTAAAAAAATATTCATTAATGAAAAATATATCGTGAAATGTAAGGTTATTACATCATCCCCCAAAATAAATCAAATCCTTTATATTTTAAATATATTTTACTAGTGAATCTAGCTGAGGGTGTCTAAGAGATAGAAATGAATCAAGATAAAATTTCTATAGTATTGTCAACAAACAAAATAAATACATCATTCTCTCTCATAATAAAAAAATCATAATATATTGCTTTTCTCCAATAATTTGAGATAAAGATCCTCATGAATAGGTATAAAAAATAATATAATGGAATTATTTTTCTAATAAATCTAATTTCCATTATTGTATTGACATATGAGAATAAGTTGGATTGAATTATGAATTATAATTACCTTGTTTTGTCTTTTAATGTGTATTCTATGTGGGGATGACCAATACATTTCCAAAATCACATTGAATTACTACAAATTAGGGATAATAATACTTCCATTAATAATATTTAATAAACCTCAAATTGGGAAAATAATAACAATATATGATAATATAAAATCATTAGGTTGTTAATTTGATACTCTAAGAATTTTTCTAGGTTTATAAGGTTGGATAGAACTAGATTCCAATTAGATATCATCAAATCTAGAATGGTGGATGAGTGTACCAATTACCCTTATTTTTTATAGACTATAATCAATAGTTGAGATAACATAGGATTTACAATGTTTCCATGGATTATGGGGTTGTTTATGTTTGTTATCCTCATTACTTATTATGTTAGGTAATCATTTTTCATAATTCCAAAAATCCAGAAATTTTAGTCATTTGAAATTATTCACCCCAATTTCATTGATCATCTTAATCATCCCATATTGAAAATCATTTTCTCAATTTCCAAAACTTATACAATTTAAACACTTTTTTTATTCCTATGAGACATTCTCTCAGACACTTCATCACACATTTATGACATGTAGATTGATTAATCATTTTTTCCTTCCACTTATTTGAGACATGGTCTTCAATTAAACTCTATCATTCACTTATTTGGTGAGTCTAGATATTATTAATGATTTAATTAATTTGTCAAAACTCAAGATAGTTGGGTGATAACAACCATATGTTTCTTAACACCAGCTTCTATCCCACTTGGTTTCTCATTACTATATTATCCATAATGTCCATTTCTATTTGATTTATCCTTTCTCTATCCATTTCTAAAACCAAAAAATTATAATCTAGAGTGATAAATATTTACATCACAAGTGAGTTATGAAAAATCAACCTATAATTGTGTTACCCTTTTAAAAAAACACATTATCCTATTGTTTAACCAAAATCACACTTATATAAATATAGGTTTATTTTGGTCGGGGCCTCTCTAATTACTTATCCTAATTTCTTAATATAATAAATTTTTCATAATGAATTGAAAAGACAGTGTGATTAACCAAATCTTATCCCCTAGTATTGTTAAACTAGGTGTTCAATTAGATCTATTTGTTGTCCACATTATGATAATCCGAGTTAGTATCTAATCCTCCATTTTCAGCATTATTACCTCCCAAGTACATCTATTTTATATCCTTCATCAAATTTTGGTATCATTACAGTTATAAAATTTATAGAAGAACCTTACAACATATACTTTACCAAAATACCAATATGTTATCCTATACATATAAATATAGTATAGAATTATCCCTTAGGTTTTTACCAATGTTCTCTTATTTGAATCCCTAAATAAAAATTGAATTATTTCATTAACAATAAATCCTAAACGTTCCCAATGTTTTATCTATACACGTGAAATTGTTATCATCCAAACCTTTTCAATCCTTAAATGATCCTCAATAAAAATCATAATTTCCATATATCTTTAAACTTTCTCTCATAAAAACAAAGATGACCCATTCATAACTTGAAAACAATAGTACAATTATATCATTTTCTAAATAAAACATTGCACAAAAAGTTTAAAATCCTAAAGATTAAAAGGTTTAGTTCCTTATAGATTTACTATATAATCATCTTTTTTTTACAGCTCTTTAAAACATTTATTATTATTCCATATCTTATAGATTCTTTTTAGACATTTCAATTAATATAATAATCTTCAAAACATGGGGATTTTAAACTTAAGAAAGGTTTGAGATCAAATTCTTTGTAAGGGAAATTACAAACTATAATGATATATATCTTAAACATGATTAATAATATGAGAAAAACAAAAATATCTCAATAGAAGATAAAAATACCTTGGATAATAATCATAATACATAATAGAGTAGTATAAGATTATAAAAAGATAATCAAGGAATCATAAATGAAATTACCAAGATCAAAACACATACTTATACTCAGATAACATGCGTGCACAACATAATATTGGGAAATAAATTAAAAATACGAAATAATCATGAAAACATGAATTTTTAGGGAAATGAATGGTATCCAGGGAATTTATCATAACTTGATGAAAACATGGAAATGAGGCACAAACATAAGCATATAAAATCTTGTGAACAAATAATTTTACATCACATTCACACAATAACTTGTTGATAATGTTTCTTACATGTTATTCACACAATAAACATGGGATCAAATCTTCCTGCATATCATTAATAAAAATAAACTTGGGGACAACATTTCTAGTATCTAATTCACATAAAAAACATTTAATCAAATATTTACTCATCTCATTAACATAAAAAATTGTGAACAAAAATTTCTATCTTTCATTTACAAAAAATACTTATGAAAATATATTCCCACGTATCATTAATAAAAAATCTTTTGAAAAAATAATTCCATATCTCTTTCAGACAAAAAAACTTGAGAAAAAAGCTTCTTACATATCATTGAAACAAAAATATTTTGAAACAAATATCCCAACATATCATTCATGTAATACTACATCATATTTTGTAATATGAAACCATATAAAATTTATTAGAGGGTGATATATGATGACAAAAATTATTATTCATTAATGTGAGTTTCATAATAAAATAAATAATTCATAATCTCATAAAAAAGCCTTGAAAAAAGTGGAGTTCTTAAAATAAGGCAAAAATCACATTATATAAAGACAAAAATAAATATATAATATCAAAACTCAAATTTTATAAATGAAAATATATTATAATTATATATAAAGGGTTATTAGGATATCCCCTCATGAATTGTAATTCTTAGAGTGTAAACTGAAGTGAAAATACATTTTTTTAAAAGTCATTTTAAAACACTAAAATAAAAATTACATCAAAAAAAATCTATAAAGGGATTGATAATAGTTTTAAAACATAAATTTTAAATAAAATATCCATTATAATACAAAAATGTTTTAAAAATGATAATGTAAAATAAATTGAAAAATATACATTTAAAATCATTTCTAATAATGAAGTCCTAAATAAGAAATAATTATTTCAAAAAGGGGATATGAAATTTATCTAAAATATATTACATTTAAAATAAACTTTAATAATGGATACTTGAAAAATAACTAATGTTTTTAAAAATTTAAGTGAAAGTACTTTGAAAAAGTTTTCTTCTAAAAAAAATATTTATTAATAGAACCTTGAAAATGATAAATTATTTTAAAATATTTTTTCAAAAATAGTTAAAAATACATAATGTTTTCATAAGAAATATATTGTGGAATCAATCTTGGAAGAAAAAAGTTCAATAAGAAGCATTTCAACAAAACTAAGGAATTTGAGTTAATAATGAAACTTATAAACATGGTATCATTAGAGTCAAAATCCATTTAAAGAATAAGAATGAAAAGGATCTTCAAACACCATGAATTATATGATTATTTTAAAAGATATTCATTATGTAGTAATACAACCATACAAAAAATTTAATGGTTAAAAACAATAAATCTATGTCTTGAAATTAAATTTGAGAAACGGAACACTTATAACCTAGGTAAATATTCAATTGAAACCCCCCAAAAAATGAGATAATGGGATTTAACTAAAAATACCATGAATAAAAGAAAATTCATGAAATTTTACATGCAAAAGAAAGTATACACACCAATTAAATAAGAATTGAGGAGTGAATAAAAACTATTTCTAAATGAAGGGAAATTGAGATCAAATACTTTATAGTCAGTGTAAACTTGAATCAAAACCCCATGAGTGGAATGAAATTAAATAGAATACTGAATATCATGAAGCATTATAGGGCCATGTTACAACATAACAATATAGTAGTATTTACACCATTGAAATGGAATCCCAGAATATAGTTTAAAAATGATTCAAGGGATTAAAATATGAGACAAAGAAAACCTAACATGTTTTCCTTTCATATTTGATCTATAACCCACCCACCCCAGAACCTCAGATCTAGTGCATTGCTTAATTTCATTGAAATGATTATAAGGAATCAAATCCTGAAAGGAATATTAGTTTAACAGTATTGGGAAGAAAAATTACATGAATTATACACATAATACATTGGTGAAATATAAAATACAAACATAATACATAATAAAATGAAACAAAAAAAACATTAAAACTCATTCAAAGGATTCCTATTCACATCATAGGAAAAAACATAATAAGTGTGTGCCCAAATTCTTAGTAAGGTTATGTAAATAGGAAGAAATAATGAATCAATGAGAATAAATCAATATGTCAAGTTAAATAACCGATCAAACATTCAATTAAAATAAATAGATAATGAATAATCGATATGGGAATTTAATAAATAGAATTTTTTTTATTTAATTAATAAAATGATAATTAAATACATTAACAGAGTTTATCATATGAAAAGATAATGTACATTAACAATTTTGAGTGAAATATCTTTGAAAAAAATGCTTAATTATTGGACTTCATGTATAAGGAAAATGAGAAACTATAATTTCAATATACATCCCCCAGAAAGTTTAAAAATACATTTAGAAATCTATTCAATTTGGCCAACATAATTTTCACATGAAAACATATGAATGCATTGAGGGTCTATATAATGTCTAAGCCCCACCCGTCAATGCTTTTCCAAAGCATTCCTCATATCAAGTAATCAATAATTAAAAAATATTACATATCATAAAAATATCCATATTTAATAAATAATAAGAATTTATCCATAATTACTCGGTGTAGGATAATTAATAACAATTATTTTCATGTTGATGAATGGAAATACCATTGAAAGATCCTTAAAATATTTTGGAATAAAATAATCTTCAATCACTCTAAAGTGTCACACACCACTTTGAAACATTTGAATAATAATTCCCCAAGAATTAAATGAAACATAAAATATCTTGGGAATAAAGATATGTATGATATAATATTTCAAAAGGCAGTATATACACCATATAAAAGTGAGTTGGGGAATAAAAACAAATTAGTCTCAATAGATTGTAAATTGAGATGAAATAATATACCTTATGTTTCCCATTTGTGTGAAAGGGATTTATTATCATGTATAAATATTTTAAGAGTTTTAAAAACTTATTAAATTATCATATTAATGTTTATAATAACATATATTATCTTCTGGTCAAATCTTATTACCCGTTCGATATTAATCATTCACTACTTTTACTATTTAGGTTGTCAATTTCCTAGTTTCCAGAGTATGTGTTGATTTGTTACTTTTTATAATTGTTAATTAGATCATAATTTCATAATATAAATAAGTGAAAAAAAGATTTAAATATCATATATATTCATTATATATTTATTTATAAAAATTCATAACATTTGGAGATAAGAAATTGAATGTGCTTTTCATGGAGACTGGTAGGTCGTACATATGCATTAACTCTACTTTCTGTTCTTTATTGTATTAAATAATAAAAAGAAAATGATATATATGTATATTATAATTAATTTATCATATATAGGTAATATATATTACATAGTTTTATTAAAATCATCCTATGTACTTTCCATGTATAGAGTAAATGTATCACATTGCTTTGAGGGGGCGGTAGTCCACACTTCCAAAAATGATATTATCATATTTAATAAAAATGGAAATAATATGCGTATGTGTTATATAAAAACTAAATAACAATAAATAAATTATAAATATGTTATATATATTATATATAATTATTTTTTCAATCACAATTCCCATAGTTAGGGGTAGTAAAGGAAAAATGTAGAATCATCTTTTCATAAGGCAGCAGTTCACCATACACATAAACAGTATGTTTGTTACCCATTAGATGGTTGTGTGTGTAAGTGAAGGTCAAAAAAAATACCATAAAACCGTAAAATTATATCTTGGATACTTATTTTGCTGTATAATCTTTTAATAATAATATTTGAGAGGGTGGAGAATGGAAATAAAACTGTTGTGCTTGAGGAAGGATGCTACCTCTTTATTGGGTAACTCCTTTTAGTTTCCATCAAATGGATGAATTGGGGGGAATTATTCTAAAGATGAGGGTTATATGTTTTTTAATTGATTTTTAGGATATATTTTTTCAGATCTTGGTCGAGCTAATGTGTCTTGAGTGGTGTGAGTAAGTTGGAGGCTTGAGAGACTTTTTTATAGTGGAGGAGGAGTGGAACTCTTGGAAATTTTAGAAAAGGTAATTACAACCATTTTTTCCCTTGAATGTGGATAAAATAAGGAAACATATCTCTACAAGTGTGGATAAATTTTATATATGACATTCTAATTTCTCTTCTACAAGTTTCAATTTCATTTTAGTCCTTATGATAATGTGTCAGTCCCTTGTTAATCTTAATTTCACCTTAATCATGGTAATTAATTTTAATTACATTTTTAAATATTTTGTGTCAAAAATAATATTAACTGATAACACATTATAAATAAGTATGACTCCAAATATTGAATTCTTTTTCTGTAAATTTCAGTCATACATGTGGTAGAAACTCATTTAAATCTTACCCCGTAGATGGGACAATAATGCATTCTTTTTAATTAAAAACGTTCAAAATATTACTATGTTATTATATCCAATTTAATAGATAAATTTATTCCAATGAACTAAATTTAATTAATTAATAAAATATTGATCTTATTAAATTTTTAAACCAATTTTAAATATTATTTAACCTTATAAATAAATTAAGAATAAATTTATTTTTGAATTAATATTTCGTATCTTTAAACTATTCATTAAAAAATTAAACTTCACAGAAAATAAAAAAATTCAATCCAAACAATTTTTTATATTCCACTTTTAATTAATATGTTTATTTTAACATATATCAATTATAAAAGTTTCAATATTTGTATTTAAAATAGGTTCACCATTTAAAGGTTGTAAAAGTTCCTAAAACAAAATATTCAATTTTATGTGAAATATTTGGGTATTCTTATATTATGAATATTGAATAAGTTGGATGAATATAAAAAATACTTTATTGATTATACAATATATAAATTTAGTATATAAAATCTCGAAAAGTTTTATAATTTGATTGACTGTGCAAAACGTGACAAAATAGTATTTTGTTTATATAAGATGTTGTGTGTATTAAAATTTTATATAAAAAATTAAATTAATTATAAAAAGATAATATGGTAACGTATTGGTGTGATACATTCTTCCCTCATAAAATATTTTTCCCCTAAAATTTTTGGTATATTACCTTTAGAAATTTAAGGGTAGTTATTCTTCATAGAGACCTATGGTTCCCATGTTTCTTCTTCCATTTTTGGATTTTTCAAGAGTACCTTTATAATATAAGACCTCAGATTACTAAATACATGTTCTCTACTATCAAGATATTTTGATGGGTTCTTCACAACATGAAAGGTCAGGTTCCAAATATATCTCATCATAGATGAGAACATGCATTGGTTCTGGAATTTACTTCCTTATCATAGATATATCTAACACATTCTGTACCTTTTGGAGATATTGGGTGGCATTTCCAAATGATAATAAACAATTCCCACCCTTTTAAGAATTTCAAAGGGTCTGTTTACCTATGAATTAGTATAACTTTATTACCCAACCTTATAACACCCTTCTATTGAGATAATTTCAATAAAACCTAATATAACACTTATAACTCTAAATCATTCATTCGATTATTAGAATATGTATTTTCTCTACATTGAGATGATTAAATATGCTCTTGAATAGCCATTACCTTTGTTGTTGTCTCTTAAACATGTTTTGGGCCTACGAGTTTCCTTTCACCAACTTAAACCCAACAATTTGGACTACGAAATCTCTTTCTATATAATTAATCATATGGTTCCATTTGAAAACATGAATTGAAATAGTTATTATAGGAAAACTCTACCAAAGGTATGTACTGATCTCACATACAATTAAAGTAGAGTGAGAATCACCTCAACATGTCTTAAATTCTTTGAATTGTTTTTTAATATTGTGCATCAGTTTGAAGATGGTACGAAATTCTAAAATGAAGCTCAGTATCAAGATCCTTCTGAATAAATGTCCATAATTTTGAGGTAATGAGGGGATCCTGATTAGAAACGATTTATAGATTTCCACCATAAAGTCATACAAATTTATTAATATAGAGACTTGTGAGGATCTCAAGAGACATGTATTCTATTATTATAAGGAAATGGGCATATTTGCTTGTGCGATTAATAATAACCCATATTTCATCATTCGTTCTAGGAGTATTTAGTAGTCCGATGACAATATTCATAGTAATTTCATCCCATTTCAATAAAAAAATAGGAAGTGATCACTATAATATTTTAGCATATTACCTCACAACGATCACTTTTTGGAAAACCAAACATCTGGACACATAATCCGTACTTCATGCTTCTTGTTATTCCACCAAAAATGTTACTTCAAGCCAATATACATATATTTTCTACCACAGTGAATAAATAAATTTTTGTTATGGGTTTCATCCAATAATTTCTTTTTTATCTTTGGAATATATGGAACACATAACCTCCTTCTAAATTTTACAACACCATTTTAAAAAAAATTAATTCTATATTTCCACTATTTACATCTTTGTTTTTTATACTGAAATCCCTCATCATCATATTGAGAATTATTTATAAACTCTAATAATGATTGGTTTTCAATAATTTGACAATTAATTGATTTCTCCCCTTCCTTATAATTTTCCACATCCATTTATACTATATCCATGAAGATAAGATGCATCTCAATTAGTATTTGTGTTAGAACTCCATGATCATTCCTACTGAAAGCATATGTTATCTTATCTGCTTTCCCAAGGTAGTATTGTATTGAGAAATATTAAATGTTCAGTAGCTTGAGCCATCTTCTGTGTATCAAATTGAGTTATTTCTATGAAAATATATATTTGAGGCTCTTTTGATTCATGTATATATCACAAATTTCACCATAGAGATAATGTCTCCATATTTTCAAAGAGAATATTACAACCACTAACTCAAGATCATATGTTGGATAGTTCTATTCATGATTCTTCAATTACTATGATGGAAAATATATAAATTTGTCATTATTTCATTACACACCACAAATTACCTTCCTCAAGGAATCCCTATATATAAAAAATCCATCACTACTAGATGGTAGAGTAAAAATATGATCATTGACTAATATTTAATTTTTCCATCAAATCATTCTCCATATTCATTTATCCATACAATCATAACCCCATTAATTTTGGTCTTGGTTAACAGGATAGCTAACTATAAAAAACAACGAATGAATTGCTGGTAGTAACTAGAAAAACAAATGAAATGACATACCTCAATTATGGTTGTTGGTGTAAGACATTCTTTGATAGCCTTTTTCTCTGTAGGATCAACTGATATTCCATCATTGTGGATAATATGGATAAGAAAAGAATCTTCTTGAAGCCATAAGTCACACTTTATAAATAGCTCATATACCTCATCCCTTATAAGAGTCCAAAGAATAGTTAATAAGATATTCCCATGGTCCACGTAGCTTTTAGAATACTCCAGAATATCCCTAATGAATACAAATTTTTTTCAAGATTTCCCTAGAATAATCTATTCATTATTTACAAAAAATAGGTGTTGCATTAGTTAATACAAATATAACTACTAGAAACACGTAATGTCCATACTTCTTCTGAAAAATGTATTTGGAAAGACTTAATTCTTCAGTCACAATTTGTGATACCTAGAATAAATATTAACCTTCGAAAAATATTTGTCTTCATGAAGTTGATTAAACAAGACATTGATTCAATTTATAGGATACTTTCTCTTTATTTTAAAAACATTGACTTCACTATAATCAATTAACATCTTCAATTATCCATCTTTTTTCTTAATAAAGAGGATGGGGATCCCCACAGGGAAACACTAGTGAGAATAAACCCTTTATTAAACAAATCATATAGTTTTTTTTCAAAAAATACACTAATTCCACCATGGCCATTATATAGGGTGTATTTTATTTTTTCCTTACACTTGGGATCAAATTAATGGAAAATTACACTCCATTCTATGGGATACATCAATATAATTATTCATGAAATATATCAATGTATTTTGGTAAAATAGTTACATCCTCAATCTGAATATTAGATTATTCTTCCCCATGTGTTTTTTGTTGTTCTTCACTATGAATTTCATTTAGTAGAGCTACTAGGGGTGGATATAGATAAGAATCTAGTGAGTAATCTTCTTCTATAAATATAATGGATTCTATATATTCCTCACAAATCATAATTTCCTTCTTCATGAAATAGAGTTTTGAGACATATATTGAGAGAAATTCCATTCCATGGATAATATCAATGTGAAACATATGTATTACAATAAGTTCAACATTTAAATTGTATTTATGTGTCAAAAATTGGGGTGAGTGACAGATATTAGTTATAATGATACTACCCTTAGGAGTATTTAATGAATACATCATTTTAAAATCAAATAGGAAATGTAAAATTTTCTTGGAAAATAGGGTATATATTGAAGTGTATAATGATCCAGATTAAAACATTGAGTTAGCTCAATTTGATGATAATTTCAATGTACCTACCACCATGTCTTTTGGTACTTCTACCTCTATTGTAGTGATCACCTGAGTTTGGACATCTATCCTCATCTTCTTCTATGGTATATTCTCTTGATGCATGGGGAATTAATTTTCATTGTGCCTTGTATCCCTATAGTTGTAAAATTGGGAAAAAGTTTTTTCTTTCTTCCTCTTTCACTCATAATCCTGGTGACACATATACCCACACTTATCATAAACTCCTAGTCCCTTTAAACATTTTGAAATGTTCTTTTTCTGAAGTATTCACAAGATGGAAAAGGTTGATATTTCTTATTCTTCTTGGATGAATTCCCTTTTTTCACTATTACTTGATACATCTTCTTCTCTTTGTTTCCCATGAATATATTTATTCTAGAAAGTTCCTTCCCTATTTTTTTATCACCTAAAAATATTTATTCTTATTGTGAAAATTTATTTAAAACTAGTTCCCCTAGTATATTTGTGTTAAGAACATAAAATAAGTGGTCTATCATACACAATAAATTACATATAAAAAATTTACTATACCTGGATTACCTTGTAAAGGGGGATTTATAATATGAAACACTCTCTTATTCTTTTTTCATTAAGCTAAGAAAATTCGTTTTCATCTTAATTTGTTTATCTTGAGAGAAGTACTTATTGATGAATGTCTCCTTATAGGTTCTCCATTCAATGAGTTATATTTCATATTTCTACCAAGTATTTTGGATCAAGGTTCACCATTTATCAACATCACCTATGTGGAAATATACCTCAAGTATAACCCTTTACATTTCACAGCATCCCAAGGCCACAAAAATCTTCTCCGAAGGCATAATTCATTTCTTAGATATAATTGAATTATTATTCCCATTGAATGATGGAGGATTATATCAAATAATGTTACTAAACATAGGATATTTTCTTTGTATAATATTTTTCTCTATTGGGAATGGATATTTTGTATAACCTGGTTAAGTTGACATAATATAGGCCTAATTTTCTCTACTCTAATACAAGCTGTATTGGATTTCTTTGAAGGGAAATTCCTATATTTTCATAATTATTGATACCATTCTTCCTACCATTTTCCATTTCTAAACAATGGCATATACTATGTTAGATTATAAAAATATAAGCATTGTATAATTCTTAATATCTCTTAACACTTAACCAAAATGGAAAAAATCATGCATATCTAATATTATTATCACAAACAAGATTTCATTAGGAGAATTTTTATTCTTAAATATTACCTAATTTGTTTTCAAGATAATGTGAAATATCCTATGTGTATCTTATGAGAGTGTCAAACCAGGTGTGCCGGGAGGCCTGTTATTATGTACCGTGATACACCGAGTTAGGCTCGATGCACCTTGTTAGAGTTTATACTCCTAGGTAAATCTATTACAACACCACATCCAATTGTAATGTATAGATAGATATTTATTTCTAGGAAGACCCACATAATCTATACCATAATAAAATTACATGATGTTCTTATATACTTATACTCAAATTCTATCATAGCATTATGTTCCTTAATATTCGATTTCTAAATCTAGTTTCCAAGGGTACTGATAACCTTTCTATGATATAAACTGTAACTCCGAGACCCTATAAGACTAGATCTAGTGCATTATTTTATTACATTGGTTTAATTACAATGAATAAAATCCCAAAGTACCAATCATCTTGGCAATCTTGGAAAGCCTAATTACATATATGATACCCAAATACATTGTAGAAATAGAAAATAAACACATGATACATAATAAAATAAAATAAATAAAATACTTGAAACTCATTTAAAATATTCCTCTTCATATCATGGAGAAAGGAAACATAATAAGGGTGAGCTGAAATGCTCTTTAAGGGTATGTGAATAAGAAGAAATAATGAATTGATGAGAATAAATCAATATGGAAGGGTAAATAACTAATAACACATGCCATTAAAATAACATGATAAGGAATAATAAACATGGAACGGTAAAAACAGAAAATATTGCCTATTTAATTATTATATTTATACTGAAATGAATCCATAGATTTTATCATAGGAAAACCTCATGGATAAAAACAATTTCGATTAGAATATCAGTAATGTAAATGATTAATTATTAGAAATCATATATAAGGTTCATGAGAACCTATATATTCAAGATACATTCACTAGAAAGATTAAAATTATAGGTAGAAACCTATTAAAATTTTCGAACATAATTGTATCATGGCATCCTATCAATTCATTAAAGGGATATATAAAGGCAGGGTCCCACCCATCACTATATCCCAAAGAATTCCTCATAGCGAGTAATAAATAACTAAAAAAATATTCCTTATAAAAAAGAATCCATATTGAATGAATAATATGGATTTATCAATAGTTAATCATTAAAAGATAAATAATAACAAGGTTTTTTCATGTTGATGAAAGGAAATACCCTTAAATACCATAAAAATATTCTTGAGGAAAATAATCATTAAACATTCCAAAGTGTCCCACACCACATTGTAGCATTTTAATCACAAATCACCATATAATAAATGATACTTATAATATCATGATAAAAATTAGACCCATAAAAAAACATGTCAGAAGGCAATATATATACCATATAAATGTGAGTTAATTAATTGAAACAAATAAGTCTCAATGGAATGTAAATTGAGAATAAATCCCTTATCTTGTGATTCCTTTTGTGTAAATTGGATTTAACCACCTGTACAGTAGTTTTAAGAGTGTTAATAACTTACTACAAAACCATATTAATTTTTATGATATCATATATTATATATTTTTTAATATCTTATTATCTTTTTGATAACAATATTTAATTATTTTCTCTATTTTTGGTGTTAATTGGCTTGTTTCTTGAGCATGGTTTGAATTGTTACTTTTTATTCCTATTAATTATATCATACTTTCATAAACTATATAATGTAAAAAATTATTTAAATATCATATATATTCATTATTTATACGTTTATCATAATCCATAATATTTAGAGATAAGAAATAAAATGCACCATTGCGGGAGACGGTAGGTCGTACGTACGTATGAACACAACTTTCATTTCTTTGTCCTACTGTATGACTGAAACTTAAGTGATATACTTTTATATTATTATTAAATTATCATATATATGTCAAATATATTACGTATATATTTTAAAACCATTATTTATACATTCCTTGTATAGTGTGAAAGAATCACATCGATTTGAGGGGCGATAGTCCACACTTCGACAAACGATGTTATCATATTTACCCAAAATAGAAAGCATTAGAGTATGTGTTATATATAATATAAATAAGAATAAAAAAACCATAAAAATCATATGTATCATATATAAATAGTTTATTCATCATAATTCCCACCATTAGAAGCAGACAAGGAAAAATGAACAATCATTGTTTCCTGAGGTAGTGGTTCAACATAAACATAAAAGGCAGGGTTTTACCCATTAGATAGATGTACGTATAACTTAAGGCAAGAAACATAACATAAAAACATACTAGTATATTTATTATATTTAATTTATTATACAATATTTTAATAATATGATTTTCGGGGGTGGTTAATGAAAATAAAACTAAAGATCTTAAGGAAGGGCATTACATCTTTTTTAGGTAACTTCTTTTGGTTTCAACCAAAGGGATTCCTTAGATTGATTTATTCTTCTGGTGATGATTCAAAGATGAGGTAGGGATGCATAGTTGATATTTGGGTATAGGTTTTTTGTTCCATAGTGGATTTAGAGGTGTAAGGAAGTGGGAGGCTTGAGTGTCATTTATAGTGGAGGAGGAGTGACACTTGTAAATTTTGGAAAAGGGAATTCCACCCACATTTTTACAATTTTAAGTATCTATAATAATGAAAACAATTATAGAGAGTCAAGTATAGCATATTGATATGACCATTAAATGTATTTTGCATAACTTTATAGGATATTTTGGCTCTTGAGTTTATGGTTTAGTCCCTTGTGAAGCTTAATTTCAGCATAATCGTTTTAAATAATTTTAATTAATTTCATATTTATTTTTGGTATAAAACTAATTTAATCATATTATAAATTATAAACAATTCAAATTATAAATATGGAATCAAATTTTCCACATTGAAATCACATAAGTGGTAGAAATTCATTTAAATTTAATTCTTTAGACAGGACAAGAATAAGAGATTTTAAAGTAAAAACATTCAAAAGTTTGCGAAGCTTTTATATCCAATTTCAAAAGTGAAATTGATTTCAATGACCTAAATTTTATTCATTGTTAAAAAATTGATCTCATTAAACATTAAAACAAACTGAAAATATTTTATATCCTTATAAATAAATTTTTAGAAAAAGTAGTTTTGAATTAATATTCATTATTTTTAACTATTCATTAAAAAAATGAAACATCATAGAAAAATACCAAAAACTCATGATAAACAAATTTTAACATTCTTCTATCAAATAAAGTTTTTATTTTTACACATAATATTTATAAAAGTTCCAGAATTCTCATTTAAAATAGGTTCTCCATTAAAAGGTGGTAAAAGATCTTTAATAAAAAAAACTAATTTTTATGCCAAATATTGGGTTCCTTACTATATTATGACTATAGAATCTATTGGATGAATTTTAAAAAATATATTGAATATATAATATATAAATTTACTATATAAACTATCCAAAACATTTATAATTTTATTTCATATGAAAAATGAGGCTAAATATTATTTTTGTTAATTTGGGTGTTGGGTGTATTGCCATGTTATCCACACAATTAATTTAATTCTAAAATGAAAAATGGTTAATGTATTGGGGTTCTACATGATCATAATAAAAAATCATTGGATACTTGACATTTCTATGGAATACTCCATTGAATTTAATGGATTAGGACTACATAGTGTGACCAAGGGCTTTATAGAGTTATATTATGATGTGGTGGGAGAAAATATAATAATTCTATGAATGAATTTGAAAGTGAAGAGTAACTTTAATGGTTTAAAGTGGTATCTTTTTATAAGAAAATAAAAATATATTTTTTTTAAAAATTCATCATTTTTCAATAATGCCTTGACACTATTCAAGGGTCAAATACTAAAAAAATGGTGAAAAATGGAATGTGTTGTATGGTTATGTCAAGAGGGACTCATAATGGTGTTTTCACACATGTTATAAACTTGTTTAAACCGTTTAATCTTAATTGTTTATTTTATAATTATTTTTATATAACCAAGGTAACTAATTTTCAATTAGATAATTTATTTTTAGGCACTAAAAGTTTATCCGAATTAGATAATTTGAACCCATTGATCGTAAATATGAAATCTAATTTATCAAATAAAAAACCTATGTATAAGAAAATTAATTTTAACAGAATCTCATGTAACGTTAAAAAAACTAAAATTTTATCAAAAAATATTTTAGATTAGGATAGTATTATCAATGACATTGATACCAATTAGTTTAAAATAATAATTATCATTTAAATAGTAAATATTTAATAGTGAAATATATAAAAAACATCATTTCATCATGTAGTAATTAATTAAACAAAACATTAAAAATATAATTTTCATTAAAACACTACATATGTTTTTAAAATGATGATCATGAGTTTAAAAATTTATCATAATATTTTGAAATTTTTTATTCTAATAAATAAATAAAAAAATATTTATTTATATAGGAAAATGGTTTCAAAAACATTGAGTTTGTTTATATAAAAAATAATTTCATAAAATTGATGACATTAATAAAATTATTATTATCACTATTCACCTAAAAATTTATTGCTTCTGAAAAATACCAAAAATTAATATTTTGTTAATAAAACTATTATAATTCAAAAATGATGTTAATTTTGTAAAATTATGTTTTCAAAAAAATATGGAATTAAATATTTAAATAAAATCCAAAAATATAGATAAAAACTGATAATATTAAGAAATAACAGTTTAAAATGTTGACTATTATTTATTATTATTTTATATAATTTGAAAATTAATATATTGGTAATATATTATTCATATTATCAAAATATTTTATTTTTATTTATTCATAATTTACTAATTTTCTTGAAGTAAAACCCAAGATTTAGAAAAATATAATTTAATAATAATATGATTTTGAAGGTTGTTTTAGTTATAATAATTGAATTTAAATTATATTAAAACAATAACATATTTTCAATATACCCATATTTAATAATTTGGTTACTCTTAATCATGAATAATAATTCAATGGATATTTTTTAGTGGTCATATTTAATGTTTATATTTCACTCTCATGTATCACGATTTTAATTTTAGTTCTGTATTTCTTTTAGAGAAAGATGTGCAACACAATATTTATTAAATGAAAATTTATCGTGAAATATCAGGTTGTTTAACTCTTGGGGTTATATGAATAGGTTCATTTCTTACGGATAACTGACTCAATAACATTATCACAACATTATGAAGACACAAAATCATAGATTATTCTTTTTATCATGACATCAATTTCATGAATGACCAACTCAACAACATTATTAGAATTTGGACATCAATCATGAGGTGTGTTAAATAACTATAAAAAATTTTATATTAAATGTGGTTCACAAAATGATTAATTCATCAAAAATAAAACCCAACATGACATTTATGAACCATTTTCACATCAAAATTAATACAATTTGGAAAAATACCTCCTTGAAAAACATCAAAAGTCTAGAGGATTGATTTTATTAAACTTAAATAATTTTTTCCAATAGTGTAGTCTAAAATATATGGATCAATTGTATTTTACGATTGATAAGGATTCAAAGTTTTAAGTGTAAATGTTTATGAAATATTCCATGTATAAAATAATTAATCATTACTATTTATCATAATAAAACATTTAATAGAATCATGAATTAATTTAAGTGTTAAATTTATGGTAAAATAAATGGTTATAAATAATTTTTAATTGTTAGAAATTTACACATATATAATTAATGTATGAGTAATTCTTAGGGGATCGTGGATAATTTGTGAGGCCTATATAAAGAGTCCAAAGTCTATGAATATCAAACCCATTAATTCTAGGACTCTCCCAATCCATTTCCATTTTCCCTTTCTACTTTTACAATCAAGAGGTACTAATATACCATAGTTATAAGAAGAAACCAATGATATACTTTCTCCCTGAAGAATCCATGAAAAAAAAATTGTTTTAACTCTATGAAATTTACTCATATGTTATAAATATATTAGTAATGATTTATGGATTAGGGATAATTTTTATGTCCTATATAATGTGGAAAAATCCTTGGAAAATGATTTCCATCCTTCCAATGATTCTTCCAATCCATAGATCTATTCGCTTTATTATTTTTCATCCAAGAGGTACTGGTATAACATTTCATAAAAATAATCCCACCGAAGAGTTGTGGGATTCATCATCCATTGAATTATTAATGGGGAAAGGATCTCATTGTTTTCTTCTTTGTGGTCTTTATCAACCACTTATTTGAATCGTAAGATGGGTCCATCATTAGTGGAATGTTTGTATGTTCTTTATTTTATAGATTACCTGATTTTGTTTAAATATTATGGTGATATGGGTTTTATGGTTTCTTTGAATCTGATATTACATGAATAATTTTTTCTTCAATCATTGTAAACCCATCAATGGTGTATTAGAGTAGTGGCATGATTTTTTATTCTTGAAATTATATCGAGAATGAAGAAAAAAGGATATCATTTTGGATATTATAAAAAAGAGTATAGAATTTTAACATTGGAATACAATATGATATGGGATATTATAAGAAATTATATGATAACACTTTATGATATAGGATACCATATTTGAAAATAAAGTGTAATTTATTCGATTTATAATATATCATAATATATTAAATGGATAATTATTATATATGATAGCATTGATGTACACTGTTTTCATGCCAAAAAACATTGTTTGGAATCATAAATGTTACATCAAGCATGTTGTAAAATATGATTCCATGCTTCAGAAGATGATATCACGAATTACATCCACATATCAAATGTCCCAATAATAATTTTTAGCTATAGCATAGATTAAAATATAATATATCATTATATAGGATTTGAAATTCTGGATTATCTGTCATAATAAATATTTTATATGTTTTAAGACATGATATGAGTTTTGAACTGGATGTAAGATCCCATATTTTTCCTAGTTTGTTTCTCTTGGATTTTTTTGTAAGCTTTTATTTCAGTTAAGTTTTTCCTTCTTTTTAAACCAAACAGAGGAAAAACAAATGTGGATTACATGGATAAATGTTCTGTGGAAAATGACCTAAAGTACAAAGAAGTATTTTTATATTAACTAATGGAGGTTGTGTATAAATGGGTTATTTATTTCACAAGTTCTTAGTATGCTAAGAATCATTTAAGGGGGTTTGGGTTGTTTAATAAAAAAATGGGCTCAAAAAAATATTCAGAACATTTAATAACTCTGTAAAGAGAGTACACATCTTGTAATGTATGGTAATTTTTTAAAAAATATATTCTAGGCGATGTGTTTCTTGGCATATACCATTCAAAAAATTGCATGACGTGTAACTAAATTACAAGAATATGTAATTCCTAAAATTAATTTTTTAACATATGACATCATTTCATTTTTATTTTTAAATCCTTGAAATCTACTCCTCTTGACATTAGAGAATATTCTAATAATATTTAGAGAGCTATACTCCCTTCTCAATGTCTCGATAATTCCTCTAGTCCCTATAAAGTTGTTTTTGTCATGTTTCTCCCTTCATTTCCTCGGTTCTCAAACTGTTGTACTGAAATTCTTTGACAGTGTCTATTGTTGGGTTTTGATCTTGACTAGTTTTGATATAGGATTTTCTTGGCAATAATCTGCACCTTCTTCCTTATGAGTGTTTTCCATGAAATGTATTGTTGGATTGTCAGATAAACATATGGGGTAACAATATTAACCCTATTTTTTAATAGTTACCAATTTTATGAAATATTATGATTCGTACAACATGGAATACAGATAAATAAATTAAAAAATGAATGGTATCAATCCATGAATTCCATTGGTTTCAATTGGATTATTACCATGTTTACGGAAACTCTTTGGGTGATAAAATCAAAAAGATAATTGAATTGGAAAAGGGATTAAAGTGTGTTCTGCTTGAAATGAGGCCCTATTTGATTATTTGATATAAAATCCGTATGTTGTGGCATATTACATATTATTACAACTGTTAATGAGTTGTGATTTAATTAAAGGTTGTATGCTAAAGACAAATGGTAGTTATTATAATTAACTATTGAGATATAGAATGTGATACTGTGATATACATATTTTATGATAGGACTCGTGTTCTATGGTGAAATGCTTATATACAGGGTTCATGACTAACACATGAACACTTATATGTTGTAATGATGATATTTAGTGGGCGTGACCTAGTCCCATGTAGTAATTCTTATAGAGAGTTGGATCTACCCAGTGACATATTGTATTACTTATAGGGATTTGAATGAGATCTTGTAATGATTATAGGGATTTGATCCATATTGTTGTGACTATATCATGGTTATATGGTTGTTCTTGTCATGGTAATAAGACATGCTCAGAGATATTATATAATTTTGCTAAAGCTTGTTATTTGACCTCATTTATAGGGTTATGGATGGAATGGTATAATGACATGCCCAGTGATATTATTGCACGGAGCCAAAGCAGGTTGTTGTCGTATTTTCGGATTTATTTAACTAATTAATATTCATATTTATTTATATATTTCATACACTTATTATCAGGATGGTTAGTTAAGAAATTATGGTGTTAACTAGCTGAATAATAGATATTTCCTTTTTGGGATCCCACTTGGTACCTATATAGATTACATGGGTGAATGTTTGGACAAGGGAAAATGACCATGCTATTGATTGATTTATTTTTGGATGGGTTGGAAAATGGAGGTGGGATGGATGTGGGGTTTAAAATTAGTGAATTTTGATTCTTTATTTAGTCTTATAGTATTTTAGTTATACTGTTTTTCTAACATGAAAATTATCTATATTACACAACGTCACTACATTACTCTATTATTTATTGGATTATTCAATTAGATATTTTTTTTTGTTTTTAACTATGTCAATAGATTCATTTATTTTTTTATATGGATTATTTTATACTTCTATGACACTTCATACTAGGTGTTATAGTCTCCCTACTATAAATTTCACACAATCGCTACTATTTGGAAGCCTATTCCGTAGAGGGAGGTGTGATTGAAGTATTGTAATCAGCCGTTTTTGTCCATAGAAGATAGTGTCAGATTGGGGGATGTTACAAAGTGGTATCAAAGTAGAATGTTTTCTTTTCTTATTCATTACATTTTTTAGAACGGTGTAAATGATAGAAGCATGTTTTGAGACATTGTAATGAAATTTTTCATTAGAGTAGATAACCCATGTACATGGGAAAATCTGAGTGCCTATGGATGGGATTGTAGTTGTGTTGTGTTCTTATTACAGTTGATGTTATTTCACCTTAAGTGATTCACATGTTTTGTAAGGTTATTGTTTTATGATTTTACTTTTTTAGAGGATTGAACTCTTGGCCCGATATATAGAGATATCATAACACATGCCTCATAATAGGCACATAGAGATATATTGACACGAATTGTTCATGATAGGGTCATATCTATTTTTCATATGATATATAATTTCTTTTTGAATTGCGATATGATATATCTGTTTTACATGATAAATGAAATGAGATGATGTGTAATACTAAAACATTTGCAAGCCATTATTAAGGAGACCCAGAGTTAGTGGTTCTCTATATTAGTCACCTTTTGAGGATGAAATTATTTCTACCATGTTTTTTAAGGTGTGCATTTTTATTGTAGATAAAATGAATCCTCAATGTCTTAGATGTGAGTTTAAGGAGAGTGAAAATCATCACACTCATAATAGTAAATGACTGGATATTTCTATAGTTACTGACGATAATATGGATGTTAATATCTATAACAGATTCCCTAGGGTCATGTGATCCTGGGAAAGAGACCTTGTTAATACCATTCCATCGATGTTTGAGATCACAAGAGAGTTTTAACAGAAACATCTGCTAATTTTTACGGGTGATTGATGACCCCAGGAAGATGAGTTCAAGATATAGTCATTCCAAATTATCCTCATGAATTTTGTTACACCCGCAGATAGGATGATAAAGCTTGCTGTATATATCCTTCTCTTAACTCCTAATTGTTGGTAAAATATTATAGAGGAATATGGGTAGTAGGATGATATATCTTGTAAGGAATTCCAGTTTAATATCCTGATCCATTTTTATCCTAAAATGTTGAGGGATGATAAAGATCATTAATGCATGCATTTGACATAGAAGAAAATATCACTGCTCTTTTATGCTTGATGTGTCACTGACCTACAATTTTTTTCTCCATCATTGTAAAATGATGATATTTTAAAGGTATGTTGTTTTCGAGACCTTCTTTTGTGTGAGATCAGATCGTAGGTAAAATTATTCCATTAGAGCAGCTTTGAGGATGTGATAAATTAGGATCTCATAATTGAAGGGAATATGATAGAGGTTATTAGTAGTAGCTTGGAAGTATCGTTCGACCGAACTAGGAGAACTTCTTCAAATGGTAAGAAGCACCACGATGTTATTTTTCACCAAAGTAGTTGTGGAAAGAGTAATTGGGAAAGTTGGAATCTATCTCAGGATTGTGTTCCATTCTAGTGCTATAAGTGTGGCATGTTTGGAGACAATCACCCACATAATCCTTAACCCAATTTTGAGGGTCATATCTATGGGAGACTGTGTCATCTTCACAGGTTATGAGAAATCATTCCAAAATATAAAAGTTGAAGAAGGTTGGAATAATAACCTAATTTAGGAAGGTGCTCAGCTACCCATCAACATGTCAGTAGCTGGAATTCTAAAATTTATTTAGGCTAAGGTAGGGGATGTTTTACCCCAATTCATGAGCCGAAGTACTATGTGGGGGAGATAGATCAGGGTAGTCAGACTGCAGCCTAGGGTAGAGGGACACGTTAGTTTCATGTTATGAAGACTACTCCAGCTTTCATGGATACAAGACCATATACCATCGGAGGTATGATTCTTGTATCATCTACCTTAGATTTTGTTTTGTTAGATGTAATAACATCACATTATTTTCTATATTTTCTTTTTGAAAAGTTTTTAGGAATGGATGTGATGATATTAGATGCTTCATTTACAATCAACACACCATTGGAATTGTGGTCAGAGAATGTAAAATGTTTCATGGTGTGTTCTCTATAGTTTAGTGGTTATTGTGTTTTTGGGAACTGTTCATCCTATAGATGATAGTCTTCAACTTGATTCTTTGTATGGATTAATTAGTTTTATACCAGGCTCCTGCCTACTGTTTCATGAGGAGAGTTACCTTTATATCTATAGATGGGATCAATTATTTTCACCAAGGTGAGTGGGATCTTCAAGATGGTTATGAAAGACCAATTTTGTATTGGTTGGATTGTATCATGACTCAGATCTCTAGTATTTCTCTCGATGATGGGAGAATCAATCAATAATTTTTTCCTCTAGTGGTAAAACATTTTTAGGATGTATTTTTTGATGAGTTATATGGATTACCACTCAATAATGATATTGAGTTCATGATCATGCTCGTGTGGGGAGAAAATAAAATTTTTATCCCATCCTATTTAATTGAAGTAGAATAGCTTCATGGGTTGAATGTTTAGTTGGATAATCTAGAATGTAAAGGCTTCAAACAACCAAGTTTATCATTGCTTTATCCAAATTTTCACCTACATTTAAAAAACAATATATGGTCTTACAAAGAAAATGGGTGAATTTTATTTGGTCTAATTCTTGTGAGAGTGATTTTAAGGAGTTGAAATATAGGTCAAAATTAGAAGCTACCGTCACTTTACCTATACGGGATAAAGCTTATACCATTTAATGTAATGCATCGGGTGTTGGAATTGAATCAGTTCTAATATAGGAGGATCGAGTGGTTGCTTATAACTCTTAGAAAATGAGACCACATGAGACGAATTACCCTACTATCAACCTAAAGTTAGTAGTAGTGGTACATGCCTTGAGAGTTTTGAGACACTATATTCATGGGTAAGAGATATTCGATATACATGGACTACAAGAGATTCATGTAAGTATTTTCTATGTGAGACCAAAACGTCTGGTAGAGGATATGGGTTAACTATCTGTAGTATTTAATCATTGAATTGGATTATAATCCAGTTAAGGTCAAAGTAATTGCCAATTACTTGAGAAAAAATACATAGAATGTGGCAGAAAAGTATTCTTATGATGAGTGAAAGATAATGGATCTCTTTTCAAACACACATATGAATGCTTAGGAGTCTCATTGATGGGTAGATATGAATTTGACATCTATTATACCCATGATTTTTTACTGAATTAAGACTAAGAAGTTATCTAATATAGAGGACTTAGGTCTGAGAGAAAAACTATATAGTGGGGAGATTCCATCATGATGATCTCTTAGAAATTAGAAATTCCTTTATTTTACATTAACAAATATGGGTTTCTATAAGCTTATGTGAGGAGATAATGTGGGAGTTTCATGATTCTAGATGAGAGATGAATCCTTGATTAGCAAAGATGTATTGTGATCTAAGTTGATAGTAGCGGTGGTCAGGAATGTATAAGGATGCAAAATGTTTGTGGCTAGATGCTTGAGTTGTCTACAGGTGAAAGTCGAGAATTAGATACAAGATGGGATTTTCAGCCTTTTCCCATTCTTGAGTGGATATTGGATGTTCTCTCAATGGATTTTGTGATAGGATTTCCTAGGAAAACCCATAAGAATAATGTTTTATGCGTTATTTTTGGATTTAATGACTTTGGTAAGACACTTCTTACCTATTGGGGAAACCTTCAATGTTGATGATATGGGGATTCATTAAATGCTTAAGGTGGTTCAATTTTGTGGTGTTTTGTTGAGTATCATTTTAGAATGTGATAATTGTTTCACATCGCACTTCTAGAAGAGTCTTTAGAAGGATTTGTGACGATGGGTTCATTTATCACATCATATCATCCACATAATTATTGTCAATCTAAGTAGACTATTCTAGTTCTAAAGGATATGTTAAAATCTTTTTTTTTGAATTTTGGTGCTTCATGGAAGTAATATATGGAACTATATGAGTTTTCATATAATAATTGATTCTTGGAATTGATCCAAATGAAAAATTTATATGGTTTTTAATTCCATTTACCTTTTTTTATGTAGGTAGGTCATTTAAAACTTTTTGGTCCTAGTCTTGTGTAAGAGAAACTTGAGAAATTTCAGTTGATTAGTAAGTATTTTGAAACATCATAGAGTGGGAAGAAATCGTATGTTGAACATCAGAGATTACATCTATAATTTTAAGATGTTTATCATCATTTCCATTAGGTGTTTTCTAGGTTGGGGTAACACTATATCAAGAAACCAGGAAAGCTATCACCCAGGTTTATCTGGCCATTTAAAATAGTGGTAAGGGTTGGTCTAGTGGTGTACCATTTAGCCCTTACACAACATTAAAGTGACACACATGATGTGTTCCATATGTTGTAGCTATATAGATATCATCCAATCCCTTCACATGTGATAAACATAGTAGACGTCATGCTTTAAGATGATGTTTCCTTTGAGGAATATCTGATACATGTTTTCATATAATAGTGAGAAATATCTTTGATGTAGGACTATAAATTTGGTTCGACTATAGTGGAAGCATGAGAGTGTTTAGGAGGATACCTGGAAGAGGTAGTTTGATATGTGAACACAGTGGCTAGATTTATTCACTGAGACGTCACAATGATTCTTGGATAAAATATAACAACCCTTGTATTTTATTTCACACTTATACTTATTTTGTTACCTAAAAACTTTATTTGATACAACATAGAAGATAGATTGGTATAGTGTCTTTGGGGATTAAGAAAAATACATAAAAACTTAAAACATGAAACACAAAACATTATTAAAAACATATTTAACATGACCACACACATTCCTTCATACTTAGCATTGCATGGGATAACTTGAGGACATGCATAAGAAAAGGGTGACCTATAAATCCTAGTAATGGAGTAAAAAAGTCATAACATGAATAATACAAAACATGTTTGGAAATAGGCATATCAATGGAGCATAATAGATACATGAACATAAAGGTGTGATATAGCATGATTATCATGCATGGAAATGTGGCAGCAACACTTAACCTGGTATTAGAATGAGACAATACTCATTATAGATGCATCATGAGTAAAAAATAATTTAACATGAATTATAATGAGTAAACCCTCATTTCACTTGATGTATCATGATACAAATCTTTTCCCATTACATTGGATCGCTATCAGGGCACACCCTTCTTAATCATTTCATTTAATGCATAAGTGTGGAACATGGATCATATAACATGGATACATTAAACATAATAATTTATTCCAAAATAAAAGAATGTGAAATTCATACTTTAAACTATATATTCAATTATTAAATGTGAATGAAGGTGAATACCCTATATTGAGAAATGGGCATGGTATTCACTACACAATGTATTTGGCTTGAAAAATTGAGGTGCAATTTCGGCAGCATAACGACGTAACAGGAGAATTCATAAAAATAGTTGATGAAAGATAAAGGAATGTATCATCATATGAACATGAAATATATAGTAATGGGGCCATATAGATACATGTCCCAATATATGTAATGGGATTTAAATTCAAAATACAAAATAATTGCTTGAATGTAAATGAGGAGAGAGAAATTCCTTATGGAATTTCCGCATGGTAACAGGTGTACATGGAAGGAATTAATAAGAGGGAAAGGGGTCTCCCATAATTCAAACATAAAGAGGGAAGTATGTGGGAGGTTAAAAATAATACCCCAACATTTTTAATTGAAAATAAAATGGTATAATAACATCAAACAATTTGAACAAAATTGAGAAAGGAAGAAATCACTTAATTAGAAGTGTGATCCCAAAAGCTTGGGGAAGGGCTTGAAAAAGGAATCTTGAGAGAATGGGTTGCCTTGGGAGGATTATAGAGAGGGGATTAAATTGGTTTTCAAGCTCCAATGTATTTGAATTCAGTGGAAGTGGGATCATGGGTGGGTTTATATATGAAAAGAGAGGGAATTCTTTATTATTTAAGTTTTGGACACCACACATTAAATTATTCAAAACCACAAACTAGCCCATGGATTATGATACATGCAAGTGGAAAAAATTATTTTACAAGTACAATGGAATAAAGTATTAATATAATAGGCTTTCTTATGTGGAGGTGAGTCATACACTCAAGGAAATCAATTAAAAAGATTAAAATGTTTTATAAGTCTTGGATGGTCCACAAAGACACCATAAAATTAACCAAAAAAAATAAAAAATCACATAATTTTAAAGGTATAAAATATATTGGCCTAAAATAAAATTTATAGTATTTTATTACATCACTATTATGTTATTATGATGTCATAAAACATATTATATAATTAAACAGTATTTAATTTTTTCCTAAAAATTCGACTATCTCAAAAAATTATGAAAAATTCTCTGTTGGATAATTCCGATGTCCTGATTAAAAAATTATATTTATTTTACCTAAATAATTTTCTAAATATTTGAATTTTTACTTTTAAAATAAAAAATTACATTTATTGAAAATTCATGGTTTTTGACCAAAAACTGATTTCAAACATTAATAAAAATTACAACTGTATTCCTATAAATTATATGATCATTTATATTTCATAAAAATTAATTTAGTAATAATATTTTAATAAAAGATTATTTAATTCCAAAATAAATTAACTCATCAAAATAGATATCTTAATTTAATATTAACTAAAAATACTATTTGTTCTTAAAAACTACTAACAAATTTACTGTTATAAAAAGAATCTATATTCTTTATAATATAAAAAATATAATGCACATAATCATAGTTCTAATGTCTTGTTACATAACCCCTTATAACACCTACATAATACATAAGGATAAGGTTTGCGATTGTGATAGACTCTTGGGGTGGCACGAATTAACATCACTCAAGAGGTAATCTCTATCAACTTCCACTTCTCTCGTAGGCGGTTCTATTCAAGGTTAAAGTGTCGAAGCATGACATGGGATTGGTCAAGAGAGAATCCCAATGTCTCCACCTCCTTTTCTATCTCTAAAAAATGGGATTCATATGGAGAAATTCTACTGGATAAGGTCATCGCTTACTTTGTCTGAGAAAATTGTCTTTGTTTTTATACTCATCGTCTGATCACTGTTCAATGGCTACATTAGAAACTGTCACAATTCATAACATTATTTTAAAATCAAAAAACATAAAACCAAGGATTTTTATATGTTTTACATACCCATTTTACATAATAAGATATTTAATTAGATCAAGAGGAATTTTCTTTGATAGAAGTGTGGGTCGTTACAATCTTCCCCCATTATAAAATTTCACCCTCAAAAGTTTCTTTTACCACACAAAAACTGATGCGGGTAACTCTGCTTTTTTACTTCTTCCAATTCCCACATTGCCTCTTCAAACATGTGGTTTCTCCAAAACACCTTAATGAGGGGCACTGTCTTATTTCAAAGGACGGTTTCCCTACGATCTAAGATATTTACCAGCTTCTCTTCATAAGAGAGGTCATTATTCAATGGTACAACCTCTGGATTAAGTACAGATATGGTTCAGGTGTGTACATCCTCAAGAGTGATACCTGGAACAAATAATTTACTTGAGATAGGATCTTTTGGATTTCTAGTCTATATTTCACTTCTACAATGTGATCAAGGATCTAAAAAGGGACAATGTACCTTGGACTAAGATTTAAATTCTTCAAAAATCTCATAAATCTCTTCCATGGTGATATGTGGAGGAATACCATGTCCCCAACATCAAACTCTAGGTCTCGTCGATGGTTATCATCATAGCTATTTTGGATAGACCACTCAGATTGGCAATCAGTTTGAGGATGATATTCCATACTATTGTTCAGATCTATATTCAGATCATATTGAAGACTCTTTCAATGCTTAGAGGTGAATCTCAGATCTCGACCAAATAAAATTGATAATGGCACTCCATGTGTCCTTAACACTTCCCTGATATATATCTCTTCTAGTTGATCCAATGAGAATTCTCTCAAATTGCAATGAATTTTGCATCCTTCATAAGATGATCCACAACAACACAGATATCATTGTTACCTTTGGATGTCTTCAGATGCCTGGTGAAAAGGTTTGTGGTGACGTTCTCCCATTTCTATGCTTGTATGGGTAATGGATGCATCATACCCTTAGACTTCTGCCTCTCAGCCTTCACTTGATGAAATACCAGACACTTTTACTTATACTCAACAATCTTCTTTATCATGTTATCCCACAAATAATGATCTTATATATCTCAGTATATATTTTTGTTTCCTAGGTGAATGAAGAAATTTGGACTTTATGATTCATCAAAAAGTTCTTTCTTTGACTCTTAATTTGATGGAACACATAGTCATATCCCAAATCTCACAATTCCTTCTTCATTAACATTGAAATACAAGGATTTATCTTTTTTTATAGTTTTCATTTTCATTTGAATACCCACATCATCCCTTTGAGAATCCATGACTCTTTCCAGAAGAGATGGTTGAGCAATCATTTGTGAAAGTATTGATGATGTTCCATTCTTTATGATTCCCATGCCCATCTTCATCGTATCTAAGAAGATTGGATTATTTTCAATTCTCATCAATGATAGAATCGCTGGGACCTTTCTACATAGATAAACCACCACCTTGTTCGCTTTCCAAGGGTGGTAATGGATTGAGTAGTTATAGTCTTTGATAACCTCTAACCATATTCGTTGGCGCTTGTTCAACTCTCTCTCTAGGAATTTATACTTGAGGCTTTTTTGATCTGTATATATTTCAAACTTCTCCCCAATGAGGTAATGTCTCCAAATCTTAAAAGAGATAATTACTACAACCAACTCCAGATCATGTTTTGGATTGTTTTTCTCATGAAATTTCAATTTCCTTGAAACATAAGCAATGACTTTTTCATTTTTCATCAACACACAACCCATGCCATTCTTCGAAATATCACTAAATACAACAAAAATTTATCCACTTGTGGGTAGTATTAGCACGGGTGTAGTGATAAGCCTATTTTCAACTCCTAGAACTTCTCATCACATTCATCACTTCATGATAACTAGACCTCCTTCTGAGTTATCTTGGTAAGAGGGTTGGAAATTCATGATAAATTTCTCACAAATCAGTGATAATGTCTATATAACCTGTGGAATCAATGGATATCCGTTACCAATTTTGGCCTCAACCACCCCTAAATTGCATATGTCTTAGAGGGATCCATATATATCCCATTATTTGTGATGATATGACCCATGAAAAAAACCTCATTCAACCAGAACTCACACTTGTTATACTTTTCATAGAGCATATCCTTTCACAAGGTCTCTACTACAGTGCTTAGATGGTCCTTATGCTCCTCCGTAGTTTGGGAGTATATTAGAATAACTTCAATAAAAACTACCGAATTTTTTTGAGGTAATATCTAAAGACACTATTCATCACGTCCATGGAGATTGTTGGATAATTAGTGTGTCTGAAAGGAATTACAATAAATTTATAGTGCCTGTATCTTATACGAAAAGTAGTCTTGGGGATATCCTCCTTCTTCACACTTTCTTGGTAATATACTGACTACAAATACACATTGGAGAAGTATTTTTCTCCATGTAGATGATCGAACAAGTCATTAATTCAGGGTAGAGGATACTTTTTCTTTATCGAGATTTTTTTGAGCTCATGATAATCAATGAAAAGGTTCATTGACCCATATTTCTTTATGATAAACATAACTGGCACACCCCAAGATGAAGCACTTGGGAATATAAACCCTTTATCCAAGTTCTTTTGTAGTTGTTTCTTCAACTCCCCAAGCTCCATAATATCCATTCTATGTGGAGTCTTGGATATTGTCAATGCCCCAAGTATAAGATCAATTGTGAAATCAACATATTTTCTAGGAGGAAGGACATGTAATTCCTCAAGAAACACTTTGGTGAATTCCCTAACACTTGGTATGTCTTCAAGGATGGTTGCTTCCTGGGAATCAATCATTTGATCAAGATACGCATGCTCATAGGGAAGTAATATACATTCTTGATATGATGGTGCTAATGACGATGAATCCTCCTCTATGAACTTGTACAGAATCAGGGGTCGATTCTCCATAAGGATGTTGTTTTCCCTCTCACAACAATTTATGTTGGCTCTAAATAAGGGAAGCCAATCTAGGCCATGAATTGCATCAAATTACACCAAAGAGGGTATGATGAGGTTCTCCGAGAAGTACAATACACAAATTATGACCGGGAGGAGTTATATTTATGTGATTTATTGATTTCCCCATTTTTCGTACTCACTGACATCTTTACTTCCATGGTTTGACGTGGTGTTGGGATTCTTCTACTAAACTTTTAGGATATAAAAGAATGCGCAGAACCAGAATCCAAATGTAAATTCGATATTCTTGAATTAATAACTAGTGTACATGTCACAACTTCGTTTTCAGGGTTCACTTCAATTGAAGTGATGGAAAAAGATCACCCTTGCTGCCTTGGAGGTTGTTGGTTTCCTCCAAAAACCCTTAAATTAGGGTACAGGTTTGTAAAGTGCACTAGTTTTTTTCTAGTTGAAGCAATGGAAAATATGTTTAGAATCAAACAGAGTGTTCCATTCTTCTATTGTAGCTGTGATTTTTTCTTATCGGTGGTTAATGGCTAGGTTCCCTTCTCTTCCACACCTAAAGAATTTCATCTCCCCTTCAGGAAATTTTAGGGGCGCTTCTTTATACACCTTTGGAAAGTGGGGTGCTGCATTTTCTTAGCACCATTAGATTTATCCATCTGACTCCCATAATTAAATTCCATCTTACACTTCTTATCCACATGATTCCCATGAGAGTCTCCAATCACTATTTTGACCTTTAGGGAACATCATACAATTTCCTCATAGCTCATGAAGTCACTAAACTATATGGCTTTATTTAGGTTTGGTTTTAGCCCACCAAAGATACAGTCAACCTTGAATTCATGGTTAACGACAAAGGAATAGGTGTTTTTGAAAGCCTTGTAAATTTTTACTCGTATGCTCCAATGGATTCTTCACCTTTTTTTCTTGAGGGAAAAGAAGTCCCTTTATATCTTAAGTCATAGAGTGTGGGGAAAATATTTATCGAAAAACATTTTCCAGAAATTCATCCATTACAATGCCTTGATATCATCCTCTGGATTTGTATATTTGATCAATGTCCCCCCTTGATCAGCTTCACTCTCCATATGGTAATCATCCAGAAGAACATTCTCGTGTTTGGGACATTGAATGATGGAATAGATATTTTAATTGGAGTTGATCCATTGTTCAAAAATTGAAGGATCAGATGATCCATTAAAAGTATAAGGACTTTTTCTCAAGAAGCTCTAGATTGTGACTTTTTCTTTCTTCAGGAGGTGGAATAATTTTCCTCTTTACCCCTGTTTCTATTCAAAACATGAGTTAAAAAATAGATTATTGTGACAAATTTTGTGATTCTAGCTCCCATTGGATTGGGAATCTCATTAGAATATTCATCACATAGATCTTCCCATAAGTTGTCAGCTAAAGTCCTCTTATTTCCATCCATTGGATAAAATAAAATGAATATTAGGGTTAAAAATAAAGGGTTATCCAAATGAAAAAATGGGTGACATATAAATTAATTTTATTTCCAAAACTTATGAATGTATAGTCTTCAATCTATGTTATTCATGATCTACTTCCCAACATATATTCTTAGGGGATGTTTTTTTTACCTTAAATAGTGGATAATACTAATCTCATAAATTTACTAAATAATATCCCCCAAGTGTGGCATAACCAAGAGTGCAGCAAGTCCCATTGTTGTGAACCATTTCCCGTTTGAGTCTAGATCAATTCGGTGTTTTCTGGTGTTACCCAGAGATACATCTATGTCAAAGCCTCATCTACCTACTCTTATCCAGATAGGGATTTATTTTATTAATAAACCACTTTATCAATACTCATCAAAATTTAGGGATGTTTTTATTATACTTAGTCTTATCCCAAAGTCTTTCACTAGGGTTTTCTAATCCTAATCCTAAAAATTACTGAACCTATCCTCTAACACCAACTATAACTTCCCTAGCCTTTTATTTTACACTTAAATATATTTTATTACCAAGAAAATTCACTTGATAAATCATATAAGATTGAGAGGTAAAGTGTATTTGGGGCTGAGGAACACTACATACCAACTTAAAACATGAAACACACAATTTTATTGAAAATTTCATTTACATGACCACACACATTCCTTCGTACATAACATTTCATGGGATAACCTGATGAAATGCATAAGAAAAAGGTGAGATATAAATCTTATTAAGAAAGTAAAAAAAGAATAGCATGAATAATATAGTAAATTTAGGAAATAGAAATATCAATGTATAATAAGATATTCCTGAACATAAAGGCATGATATATCATGATTATCATAACATGGAAATGTGTCAACAACACTTAACTTTACATTAGCATGAGCCAAGGATCATTACACATGGATAATGAGTAAAACCTCATTTAACTTTAAATATAATGAGTAAAACTTCATTGAACCTGATGTATCATAATACTAATCTTTACCCAATTCATTGGATCACTACCAGTGCACACCCTTCTTAATCATTTTATTTCATGCATAACTGTGCCACATGGATTATATAAAATGTATTAATTAAAAATCATTATTTATTCCATGATAAAGGAAAGTGGAATTCATAAATTAATCTATATAATTAATTATTACATGTACACAAAGGTTAATAAATTCTATAGAGAAATGGGCATGTTATTTACTACACAATGACTTTGGCTAGGAATATTGTGGTGTAATTTCGGTAGCATAACGACATGACATAAGAATTAATAAAAATGGTTAATGATAGATAAATGGGTGTCTCAAAATATTTACATGAAATTGAAAGTATGGGGGTCATATAGATACATGTCCCATCATTTTTAATGGAATTTATATTCAAAATACAAAACAATTGATGGAATGTAAATGAGGAGATAGAGATTCCATACGAAATTTCGACATGGTAACAGCTGTACATGGGAGGAATTAAAGAGAGGGAAAGAGGTATATCATCATTAAAAAATATGTATGGATTTATGGGGGAGGTTATAAATCATACACCAACATTTTTAATTGAAAATAAGAGGTTATAACTACACAATGAAATTTATAAAAAAATTGAGAAATGAGGAAATCCCTTACCTATAAGTGTGATACCAAAGGTCTAGGTAGGGATTGAGAGGGGATTAGTTGGATATTTGGGTTCCTTTGGAGGATTGTAGAGAGAAGAGGTAAGAGGTAGTTTGATCTAAGAAGGCTTTGATTGAAGAGGAAGTGGGATCTTGGGTGAGTTTATATTGGAAAAGAGAGAGAATTCTTTATTATTAAGGATTTAGACACCACACATTATGATAATAAAAATGACAAAGTATCCCTTTAATTTTTCCCATGTTTTTTTTCCAAATGGGAGTGTAAAAAAATATTTTATAATTCCAATGGAATTAATTTATTGAATTTTAGGATTTTTTATGTGGAGGTGAGTCATACTCTTAAGGAAATCGATTAAAAAGTTTAAAATGCATTATAAGTCTTGGAGGGTCCACTAAGACCCCATAAAATTAACCAAACAAATCTAAAACCACATTATTTTAAAGGTAAAAGATATATTGGGAGAAAATAACATTTATAGTATTTTATTACATCAATATTAGGTCATTATGATGTCATAAAACAAATTATATAATTAAACGGTATTTAATTTTTACCAAAAAATCGATTATCTCACAAAATTATGAACAATTCACCATTTGATAATTTCAATATCCTGATTCCAAAAATAATATTGATTTTATATAAATAATTTTCAATAAAATGTGAATTTTTACTTTTTATAAGAAAATTGACACTTATTAAAAATTCATGGGTTTTGACAAAAAACAGCTTTCAAACCTTAATAAAAATTACAACTCCATTCCTAAAAATTGTACTTTCATTTATATTTAATAAAAAGTAATTTAGTGATAATTTTTTATTAATATATTTTTAAATTTAAAAATCAATGATGTGGTCTAAATAGACTTCGTAATTGGAAATTTACTAAAAATATTATCTATACATTAAAAACTATTTATAAAGTAACAGTAATGAAATGAATGTATATAATTTATTATATAAAAAATATAATGCATATAATCATAGTGATATGTTCTTGTTACATAAACCCTTATAAAACCCGCATAAGACCTAAGGGTAATGTGTGCAATGGAGACAGTCTCTAGGGGTGGCTCAGATAACATCGCTCGCATGGTAATCTCTATCAACTTCAATTTCTCCCATAGGTGGTTCCGTTCGAGCTTAATGTGTTGAAGATTAGATTGGTCTTGGTCAAGAGAGAATCCCAATGACGTGACCTCCATTATGAGATCTAACAAATGGGATTCATAACAACCAATTCTACTAGATGAGGCTATAACTTCCTTTTTCTGAGTAAATTGGATTGATTAGAGACCTATATTTATATTAATCATGTGCTCATTGTTCAACAACTATATTAACAAAATTCACAATTATTAATGGTATTTTAAAATAAAAAACCATAAAACCAAGGATGTGCATATGTTTTAAATAATCATTTTATATAATAATAAATTTAATTAGATTATGAAGAATTTTCATTGATATAATTGTGGGTTGGTCTAGAAGATCGAGTATCATCTATTATATTGTCTGGAGTCAGTAAGATCCCTTAGTTTTTAGGTAAACCTCTCTATTATTTTTTCAATAACTTTTATTTCCACTAATATTTTCACTGTCTTTAAACAGAACTTGGGAAAACCCATAGGGGATCCATATGGAAACCTTATATGAGGAAAATGACTTAAATTCTATAGAATTATGTTTATCTGAACTAGTGGATTCTAGGTATAATTGAGATAGGTGTTTCATGGTTTATTGGAATGTTTAAAATCATTAAAGGGGGTCAGGATTGGTTAGAGGGAAAATGGGATGAAAACCCATCAATAAAAAATATAAATTCCTTATAAAGGGATTACATGTCATGTAATATGTGGGAATTTTAATAAAATTAATTTTGGGTGACGGGTTTTTCGGTGTATCCCCTTAAAAATAATTACACTACATGTTACTAAATAACATTCTATGTAATTCCAAATCCTTGTGTTTTAGTTTATGTCTTTTGGTTGGTTTTTCATTTCAAATCATATCTTCCTTCTCCTCGCGACCTCAGGGTATCTTTTTGGTTAACTTTGAGTGAAAATATCCCTTTCAAAAATCCCTATAATGACTTCGATCCCTGATAAGTGTCATTAGTATAGTTTATCCCTTCTCGTCTATGGTTCTCCTACCATTGTGATGAAATCCTTTGACTGTATACATTTTTTTTTCATCATGATATGTCTTGATCTACGATTTTAGGGGAAATCATTTTCACATTCATCTCCATGGTATTTTTCCATTGGAAGAATTTATGGATCGTCATATAAAGGAAGGGGTCTAAAACATATCCCTATGGTTTGATAATTTTTGAGGTTATGAAATTTTGTGATTATGACAATGGCGTGTGTGACCAAATTAATTAAATAATGAAGGAGATCAATCCTTGTAATCCTTTTGTTTCAGTTGGCTTTTGTCCTTGATAATAGCTACCATCTGGGTTAAAAAATCATGAACATACTTATATTTTCTAAAAGATTAAAGTATTTCTAACATGACATGACCCCTTAGGTGATTATTTGATATAAAATTCCCATGATGTGTTTAATTTCTTATTGTTATGATTGTTAATCAGCTGTGATTTAATTAAATGTGGTAATAGAAAAGAAAATTCCAAATCACATAAGTAACCATTTATATTTAAGATATAATATTATGAAATATATTCTATATGATCAGAATTGGATTCTACACTGAAATGAATATATATCATGCTTGGCCCTAGAACATGCGTAGTTATTTTTAGAAATGTTGACATTGAGTGAGCTCAGCCCAATCCCATGATGTAATGCTCATAGGAATTTGACCTGGATGTTGTAATGCTTATAGGTCTTTGAACTTGATTATTCTGACAATAACATGAATATGTGGTTGTGGTTGTCTTGGTCTTAAGACATGCTCACAGATATTCTAGCATTGTGATGAAGATGGAAATTTTACCTTGGTTATATGGTGGTTGGGGGAATGGTTATAAGAGATTCTTGAAGATATTACCATATAGGGCCAAAGTAGGTTCTTGATTTTCTATTATTTATTGAATTAAATAATACCCATATTTATCACTTTATTACATACACTTCTTGTCAGACTAGTTAGTTTAGATGTGGTGGTGTCTACCTACTGAGTTATACACACACCCTATTCAAGAATACATTTGGTTCCCAAGGTGATTACATGGAAGATGGGTTCAATATGGGAAAATGACCTTATTATTGGTTTTTTTTCTTATTGGATGGGATGGAGTATAGAGGTTGGACTGATGTGGGGTTCGAGACCTGGGACTTGTGAGAAATTATCTGAGTTCCATATTCCTTTACTCGTATTGTTCTAACCATAACAATTAGTAACATTCCCACATGTCATTTCATTATTCCCCTATTATTTATTAGATATTTTATTAAGCTCTTATTGTTGTTTTTTGGTATGGATATAAATAGATATATTTATTTTATATGGTTTATTTTCTACTGTTGTGACACTTCATACTAAGGGGTATAGTCTCCCCACTATACATTTCAGACCCCCGCTGCTAGCTAGTAGCCTTTGGCGTATAAGGAGGAACACTTGTGGTGTCATAATCATCCTATTTTGGAAATGTGAGAGAGTTCCTGATTGGGGGACATTACACAGGATCATATTTTATAATATATTATTTATCATATGATATGATATAATAAAAAATTGATTTTAAAAATTTTCAATTATTGATTGTATTATAAATTTTATAAAATGTTTATATATTATATAAAGAGGTATTTTGCGATATTTAATTAATTTATAAAGTTTTTATACATTAATTAATTATTATTTCATTATAATTAATGTTCAAATGGTTATGAAACATTTATTAAATAAATATCAAAAATATTAATTGTTTAAATTAAATACCATTTGAGTTATAAGGAATGACTTATAATTTTAATATTAAGTGTTTATATAAGAATTATAAGAGAAATTTATAATTTTTCTATAAATAAAAATATAATTAAATATAAATTAGGCTAAATAGAATTTTGAATTTTACATAATTTTCAATTTGAAATGTTAAAATTTAAAACCATATTTGAGAAATTATTTGAACCCTATCAATTTTTTTTATAATTAATATGATAAAGGCTCAATTTTTTTGAGATATGTGATATTTTTATTAGGTAATAATCTTACACAATAGATATAACATTTAATATTTTTATATTAAAACTATAATATATTTAAGAAAAATGCCAAATTAAGGATAATATGAAGGATTAATAAATATAATGAATTTATTTTTATTTTATTATAGAATTTATTTAATGAATGGAATTTTTTTAAAGTGTTTATAATTAGTTTACATATAAATTGTTTGTAAAAATATATCACAGGTCTAAATTTATGAGATGTTCATTGATAAAATTTACCCTTTAATTTTTCCATAAATATAAATCTTTTATTATAAATGGGTATATACACCATTTTAAATAGTTAAATTGCATGAATAAGTTATAATAGATGAATTTAAGCAGTTATATGGAATGTATGACAATTGGATTACTTTTTTCTACCTTGACGTTGGATTGTATTAGGTTATGAGCATTAATTTAGATGTTAATTATACTATATATGTATTAAGTGCTAGAATTGTGATGAAATTGTGGTCTCTCTTGAGTAAAGAACCTTAGGTAGAGGGAATTTGAGGTGGGGTTCTCATTATCCAAGGATCATTGAACATGTCTAAAAAGACTGGGGACGAAAAATTCACTACAATAAACAGACCATATAATGAGAATTTTTTATCGGTGATTATCAAAATCGCTACTAAATGTTTCATTTCATATTTTTAGCAGTGATTTTAGGAAACCATTGCTAATTCACAACGATTTCTCAAAAAACCACATCCATTTAGTGACATATTTTTAACAGAGATTAGAACCATCACCAAATAAGTTTTTTTATAATTTGTATTTAAATTTAGCGACGATTTTTTAAAAATCAGCACAAAATTCATTATAATTAATAATTAATGTTGATAATTGAAAAATGATTCTTAATTATTAATTATAACTAATTATTATTATCTATTTAATATCATAATTAATTTCTAATGGTAAATATTAAATATTAATTATTATTTTTCAATTTTTTTAAATAAAATAATTGATAATTATCTATATTTTTAATTAATAATTATTATTTATTAATATAAATTTTTAATTATTAATTGGTAATTAGTAACTTGTAATTATAAATTAGTAATTATTAATTAGTAATTACTAATTAGTAATTTGTAATTAATAATTGCTAATAATTAATGATTAATATGTAATAATTAATAAATATTTATTAATTATTTATTGTTTTTAATTATTAATATGTAATTATTAATTTTACTTTTGTAATTAATAAATATTAATGACATATTAACTATTGTTAAGTAATAATTATTTAGAATTTATCATTAGTAATTATTAATTTGTAAATAGTAAATATTAATTAGTAATTAGTAATGATTAATTAGTAAATATTATTTAAGAATTATCAATTCATAGTAATAAATTATTTATAATTATCCATTATTAATTATATATTTTTTAAAAAATTCATTACTTGTTAATTATTAATGAATTCTTATTAATAAATTTTTAAATAATAATATTTATTTATTACTGAATTTATTTTCAATGAATCAATTAATTATTTTTTTAGAAAATTTTAATAATTATTAATAATTATTAATTTAATATGAATTTTTAATTTTATTCATTATAAATTTATCTAATATATATTATTTGTCAAATTTGTTAAATAACATTTGTTGATATATTACTTCATGTGAATTCATTTGGTGGAGTGATTAATAAGAAGACAATTAAATGACAGTGGGTGGGACTAGTGTTAGGATGAGTGACATATTGATAAAAATTTTTTGTAATGTTTAAAAAATAGTGAAATAGGAAGGTTGAATAATATTTATTGACATTTTAACACTAGTAAATAAATTTGATGGAGTGGTTAGTACATAAAGAATAACAAAATCAAAAAGTGATATCTAAAATACCAAATGATACTACACCTATCAATAAGTAACACCTTTGTTTTCAAGATAATATTAGATTAGAAAGCAACTGTTAAACATTCTTGGTTTGGAAAAGTGTCAGAATAGGTGATGCCCTATGATGTTTCCCAAGGTGTGTTTGTGAAGTGAAAAATCTCCCTAAAACATATGTTTTCTTTTGGGGAAAATAATTAGTATGATCAGTTATCCTAGTGGGATAATATCATGTGAGGTTTTTAGAGGATAACCAAGGTATTACAAGAATCCCATGGGGTTACATGACTAGGTTCAAGCTTGAGGAGGGCTGGTTATGAAAAATGTTATCAGATCCCATACCCATCCTGAAGTACAACGACAGTACTTGGGTTTGAGTTATAAGGTCTAAAATGTGGAAATTGTTCATTAAAGGTGTGGAGAGTGTAAATTTCTTAAAAAGTGATACCTAAAAGACTAAATATTACTAACCTTTTCAATAAAGTGGACTATTTTTTTCAGAATCCATCCAGATTATAACTAAATAGTTATGAAAGTTTCTCCAGGAGTACTATTATCATGGGTGACCACCTGGTATGTTTCTTGGGGTGTGATTGATTAAGGAATAGTAAAAAAAGAAATAGATTTTTTGGCTTGTTGGGAGATTCATTCGTCTAAAAAGTGACCTCGATTAGTTATAGACTATGGTGTGCTCAGAAGGCAACCAAGGTATTACAGTAGATCAATGGGGTCAGATGACTAGGTTCAATTCTATTGGAGGACATTTCATGAAAAATAATTATGACACAATTTATTTTGAGGTTGGTAAATACCTAGAGTACTTTTAGAGGTTTCTAGGAGTATGGGGTTTGTGTGTGTGTGTGGGGGGGGGGGGGGGTAAAACATGGAATTTTGGAAGAAATAGGTTTGACATAGTTTAGGTGTACATTTAGTACTAAACATGTTGTAAAAGTGTGATATTGGGTTGTGAGTATCTAACGACACTTTAAATGAATTCATAATGTTTTTCAAACTATGTGACTCATGAAGAAAACCTTTCAATTAAAGGTATTAGTATAATAAGTGAACATGATAAGTAATAACCTATGGTGTTATGGGATGAAAACCAAGGTAATACAAGGTACCCATGAAGTCAGATGGCTAGGTTTAATTCCCATGAAGTTAGGGTCTTGAAAAATAATAATGTGTCCCTCTAGGTCATAAGTATGATTTAGTTTGATCCTGTTTTATCCCTAGGGTCTTTCTATTGGGTTGTAGGTGTCATGGGTTAAAAACGTGAAATTTTGAGGAAATAGGCCTAACACATGGTTTTTGTGAAGAAATAATACTAACCATATAGAAACTGTGTGTTATAGTAGTATGAGGCTCCTGTGGAATTTCACATTGTCTGATAATGATTTTGTAAACCATTCACCTCATCATGAAAACCATGAGGATGTCTAGGTTCTTGTCGAGAAGTGTTGTATGGCTTTATAATGGATTGTTTAAACATGCAGATCTTCCCCAGGTAACTACTCACATTGATTTAAACCTCTTAAAAGTTGAAATTTGCCTTAATATCCTTGTTATATTATATATAATCTAACCCTAATACCTCTCAAGCTCTAAAAACTCTATCCATATATATCTATATTCTTCCCTTCTTACTTAATTGGTTTTTCCATCATTATTGATGGATTTACTCAAGGTATGTTCCATTTTTAATATGTTATCGTCCCTAATTTCTAGATATCTATTTTATCTTTATTCCCCTCATAACATTGAAACCTAATTGGGATGTGGTTTATAGATATAGAGTGTGTTCTGGGTAAATTTATGATGTTTCTTGGGATATCAGCTTCTAAGGACTGGATCACACCTTTTCCAATAACTATTTTTGAAGGAGACTAATTTTCATCTATTAGAAGGCAATCATCTCTATAAAATTTTTCTAACCCATTATTTTATTTATATTCTTGTATATTCCTTGGGAATTATTTTTTAATTAATTAATTTATTATGTCTTCATCAAAAATGAGTTTTTAATGGGGTTTTCGTTAAAAATAGTCTTTACACATTATGTGTTCGATGAAATTCCTCAATGATGGATTTGTATCTAAAATGGATTTCTAAATCATGAAAGAGGTGATGCATCACTATGAAAATGTTTTATAAAATGTGATATTTATTTATTTATATGTTTTGGAAAACATATTACAATGGGAACATTAGGTTCCTTTAGTTATGGACACATACAAACATAGTAATTGTGACACCACTTGGGGTTATTCACGTGACATTGATATACTATTAAACGACTCGATATTAATAGGATTCACATTATTCCTAGATTAGTGTTTCTTAACATGTTATGTAACACATTCCAATAAGGTATATATATATATATACCATTTTTTCTTGGTTTTATTTATCATGGTATTGTTTTGTGTTTGATTTATCACATGCTTATGTTATGGTATTTCCAAGGATAGTTTTGTTTATGAATTCATACTATATTTTGAATTCATTCATTATGTGAATATGAAATGCTTCAAAAATAATCCAAATGATGTTATATGAAAAATTGTTTTCATTTGAATTTTTTAAAATTTTATTAAAGTTTGAACTAATGGTTATATGGAGTTAGACATTATATAGATTATTGGATGCATCCTACTGGGATTTGTGATGTCAACCTAGTTTTCTCCTTCAATAATTTGAATTTTTTTGTTGGCATGGGGTAATGGTAAGGGAATCATGTTGATCACTATATTCCGTTTTTTTACTTATTTTGGAGATAAATTAGTTGTGAATGTTGGTCCTATGAAGACATGGATTTTATATTGTCATGTGTAATTTTATGGTATACTATTTTTTTCTCAACATTTTATGTCTTATGGATGTATAATATTATTCTATATTGTACTATACTAGTTTTTCTAACATTGGTTCTTCATATGGGTTTTTGGTTATTGATTTGATCTTCACCTTGAAATGGGTCATATCGGGTGATGTTTCATATTGAACCAGGTTGGTTTATTAAAAAAGGGTATCAAATCCATTTTTCAGCTAGAAGTGTGCTGGCACTTCTGGTGTTCGGTTCAAGCTTCACAATATATATGAGTCAAGACCCTAAAAATTTGGGTAGTATGGGCTTGAGGGTTCATTTTGAGCTCCTTCCATGTCTAAATGTTAGTTAGCCTGGGTGGTGATGAATTTCTACCAAGATTGAGACTTTTTATTTGATATTAATTAAAGAAAATTGATTTTGGGGTTTATTTAGATGGGCCTGTTATTTTTAAAGTTTTTTATCTCGTTCTAAGATATTTTTCACACATCAAATTATTTTTCATTAAATATTTAAAATTTTATACTTGGTGTTCGTCTTTTAATTTATTGATTTATTCTTAAGATAATCTGATAATTTATTTTACGTTTTTCAAAAAAAAAATCTACCTGTTGATCTCTTTTGAATCCAATATAGGATGTTTTGATACAAATTTCATAGGAGAGTCCATCAATTAGACCCTTATATGGTGGAATATATTATTAAAACTACACAGACTCTGGACTAGGTGGGTGTTGGAAGTTAAAGATGAATGATGGGTCAAGGATTGGAATTTAGTAAGAAAAATCCAACTATTTTTCATGCTGAAAATTACATGTAAGATTAAGTAGAGTGGATCAAGATGATTCAAAATAAGTCCTACATTTTTAAAACTCTAGAGGACTCTAAGGGGTGTTTTCCCCATACATTCTTTATGGACTGATAATGAAACAATGTTAATCCATCATGAATGTCAACTTACATGAGGATACCTGTGAGACTTCTTTAAAAAATATCATACACCAATAGTTCTATATTGAAACATTATGGGTGGAAAAAATTGATAATTTATTACCTTAGTACAAGGGGATTGTTCAAATATGGAGTATCCCACATACTTCACTATGTTTGTCCACCCAATACCCAATAATATTTTAAATGATTACATCAAATATTAGTGGTTAGAGATGGGTATGAGGGATGGTATTTTATAGATTCTCATTCTCATATGCCTATAGACCATTTAAGAACTATTCAATGAAGTTCATCTAGTGAAGGATTATATTACATGTAAAATTGGCATAGGTAGAGAATCAGTAGCTGTAGGAGATATCAAGGGTGTATTTTCAGGATAGAAATTGGAGTGTAATAGTACTCATTTTACATTGGGAATAGTTTATGGGGGTTAATTGGGACAAAAAAATTGTTTTATATCAAGGTGTGAGACCTGGTCTTACCATAACTAACTATACAAGAGAACCCATGACATGTCATCATTGTGGAAAATCTATTCAGATTAAGTATTTATATGGAAGAATGTAATTATGTAGTAGAGCAAGATCAACTCTTACCAAATGACCATATGATCATTTTGATGCACCAAAAGGGTGTTTTATATCATTATCATACAACGGGGTATACTTATCCATTGAAAAATCCTCAAGGAAGATATGAGTCTCAAAATATCGATGATGCAAAGTCAGTTCCATATGAATCAATAGTAGGGCTAACTTTTGATATTTGTATGTTGTTGATCACATCCTCCATAGTTCTAAATTGTTTTTATATACATCAATCAATGCATCTTATATTGTAAATGTTTATTGAAATGTTGTAATTACATTCTAAGCTTATGTAGTTCATGATAGATAACACCATGCTGATGGGAAAGAGGTAGGAAGAAGGTTTCAAATTTCCAAATTGTTGAGTGATTATTGATGACCTTGAAGTTGTGTGGGACTTCTTAGTAATTTATCTTGATATCCTTGGCCTTATCATCAATATCGATTGGCTGGAGAGTGTAAAAATCCATCCTAGGTTTCCCTAAAACCCGAAACCTGAACCGATCCGCCACATACCCTAAGGGCGTTCCCCATTCCCATGGGCTTGCGACAAGTACCCGGGCATCGAACAACAAAACTGAGGTAATGATTTCACCCAACCAGAACCAACACATAATATATATATATATACTGGAAGAAGGATCCTTGAAAGGATAACAAATATATATTCTATAATTGTGTGGAAAATGGTAGAAATAGAACAAATGTAATAGTACCTAAAACCCAAAGGACATGTCTAAATGCAATGGACTCAAAACCAAACAGCTACTACAACGATGGAATAGACGGAATCCAACCATATCACAACCAACTACACATCCCAGCTGACACCAACCTCGCCACATCACTACAATGCCTTTCCATTCCCTACACTAGAAGACAAACAAAGGTCTACGCTGTCATGGACCCCTCCCCACAATGTGTACCCCTCATGGCCCAGCAATGTGATAAGGGAGAGAATAACCCCCGAGTCCCACCTTCAGTAGGCCCGAGATTAGCGACTTGTACTGAGGGTATAGTAAACACACATATGGGAGGCATTACCCTTTAATAGATCACATGTGAAAGAGAGGGATATGATATACACCAACCAAATCCAACTCAGATAGAAAATTAAACAGAATCCCAAATATAAAAATGTAATGTTATGAAAAGCTACTACAACTGAAAGTGGAAAACTACAAGTACAAAAATAAAATAAAAACAACAGAAACCACGAATCCCAAATAGCTCCTGCAACCCCAAGCTAGTAGAATCTATCCTGATGTCCAACCTACTCCATGTGACCAGAAAAATTGTTCATATAGACATAGGGTGAGTATAACAGTATACTAAGTAGGATCCTCCCCAGCGCCTCTCATGCTAAAGTAAAGAAATCATGACAAAGCACAATAACGAACAAATAAAACTATCTAATCACCCAAAAAGGTATTCTATGTTCCTAGCCTCACCATTTCTACTCTCACTAAGAATCTCATACAATAGTATATAATATAATAAAGAATATCAATGGTACCTTATTACTACTTCCCCACTGGTTTTTCGCTTTTCCCCAATGTCGCACGTCCTAAACATCTCTCTCCAAAAATGCTTACCTGTATACAACTAGGTGAAGCACCAAAACATGAACCTCATGCAATTAAACCACCATGTCGACACAAGAAATTAACTAGGTTGTTTTTGGGAGCCACCATATCTTGCATAACGTGTATCATACATCGATCATTATACATCAAGCCATTACATCCCACACACCGAGTAATAATCTTCAAGCCGTCACAACCTATACACGTTACACCTATAGTAGTCCATAGGATACTATATCTAGAATATATTTTTGTAAATAACCACAAGCCATTATAGTCCACTTTTCACATATATGGGAAAAAATAACCGGTGTGCCTACCAGCACAAGTAACTACCAAGAGAAGAGAGCAGGGCCAAAGAGGGTAGTCAACCATCCATCCTCCCACCGGAATATTGGGGAAAACACCCCCTATGGCTCAAAATCTCTAGGGTTCCAGTTGGCTAACTTATGGGGTGTAGTAGCGTATAGAAACACAAAAAGTATAGAATATAATGTAGCTCACAATGACAATATGGGCATAACCTTGATAAAGACTCAACTACAGCTAATGTCTCACAGACTCCCAGCTACCACTTCTAAGACTAGGTATTCAATAAGCACACAACCATTTAAAGAGATTTATTACATTACTTCATTACCTTTTTATCAGTTACACTTTAAGAAAGTTAATTATTTAAACATTAATTAACCATTAGAAATTCCACATGTAATTTTATTAGCATCACACCTAAAGTCCACTATCCCTTTAAAATTGAAGCATCAACATTGTATCCTAGTAATCTCTAATTCCATGGGTTAACATCATTTATTCAATTATTTATTTAAAGAAATACTTTATCATATTCCCATGCTTTCTAGAAAAAAATACTATGCTACTAAACACAAGGGGGCACAACACTGTGAGAAGATGAACTACCCATAAAGTCTTCATCACCAATAGCAAGAGTGTAGACCCATCCTCCCTTGTGAAGCTAAACATAGAAAGCATGTGGAATACCCCGCACGTCTTCGCCCCTTTATAAAGAAGGGTAAGCAAGACTAGCTATCTTGTGTAGTGGGAAAAGTAAAGTAGATAATCAACCAAAAATAATGAATAAGTTTCCAAACATTCACATCTAACCCATTTCATCATCCCTAGTGTCCTCCCTGACACCCACATACATAAACTAATGCATCTCACCACTCTAGGCATCATCTGCTGCCACAACCAATAGGCCTCCCTTCCCCCACATATCACAACAGCCTTCCAGGCTCACATCACAACACAAGTAGTATCAAAACAAACATCATATCAATTGGGCTCTTGGCCCTTAAATAAGAAACAAGGTAATTAAGAACCCTTCAAGGAATTATCCTTTATCAAACTACCAGTTATTTAATCCTTCTTGAATTAACTGATTTATTAAACACAGGTTCCAACTATGGTAAACCTAAATTGTAAGCTATCATAAATTGATTAAACATACTTACTATAACAAGTTGATTAGCATAAAATTACAACAACAACAATCGGGTTCTATCACATGCCTCTTTATTTTTATCCAAACAATTATCAAGTAATTTCGGATTTACGTTCTTTACCAATTTCCATAAAGAACCAAAAGCTAAACAAAGAAAGTATAGATATCACACAGTCTTGCAAAACTAGAGGCTATTACATATGATTAATATCAATTTATTTATCCAGTTGAAATATTTATTATATCGATTCCATTGTGATCCAGTGGGATAAAATATGCTAAATATATAGTTTCATGTAAAATAAAAGAGAAGCAATGAATCCCCTACCTTAAATATTTCTTAACGTTATTTATACAACAAGTAGGCACACAACGGGTTACAATATCTTCCCCCCATGACAACAGAATCCACCTCAGGATGTAGAGACACCACCAAACTAGTCAACACCCATGAAAAACCCATTAAGAGCATGGAGATACCATTCCATAAAAGGTAAATCCAAAATAGAAGGAGATGAATGAAAAAGAATGATAATAGATCATACCTTATATCGACGATTCATCGATACTGCTTGGTTGAATCAAAACAGAGGGGATCCAATCTAAAGAGGAATGTTTGATTATGCAACACTTACGGGATGGAATGGATGGTTCAAGAATCTCACCCCAGAGATCATGGATGAAGAACTATAGAGGATGATATCTCGTCCCTTTAAAAGATTTAACAGAGTAGTAGTTTAAGATAGGATGGATATTCCCTTAAAAGTGGATCGCATTAAACCGCATGGTTTGACCAAGTAAAAGCATCCTGAGCCTTTGGAAAAATTAATATAGGATTTATGTCCTTTGAATCTGCCTTAGAGTCCTATAAATGATGCTTTAAATGCATTTTACATTAAAAGAAATGTCAAAGGGGAAAATAGTAGGAAGTTGGAAACATTGTTCATGAACACAAATTTTTGAAAAGGAAAGACATTGTTCATGAACCACACTTTTGAATCCTTACCATTGGAACCTCACCGTTCTGGAAAAACTATTCATAAAACTCACCATTGAATCCTCACAATCAGAACCTCACGATTCTGGAAACACTATTAATGAACCTAACCGTTGAATCCTCACCATTGGAACCTCACCGTTCTGGAAACACTGTTCATGAAACTCACCATTGTAACCTCACTCTTGGAACTTCACTGTTCTGGAAACACTATTCATGAACCTCACCGTTGGAACCTCACCATTCTGGAAACACTGTTCATGAACCTCACCGGTGGAACCTCACTATTCTGGAAACACTATTAATGAACATCACTGTTGAAACCTCAAAGTTGGAACCTCACCATTCAAGAAACACTGTTCATGAGCCTCATCATTGAAACCTCACCATTTTGCAGACACTATTCCCGAACCTCACTATTGGAACCTCACCATTCTGGAAACACTATTTATGAACATGAAATTTGGAAAATGAAAGAGGCTACCATTGAAACTATTCACATAAGGCTACCGATGACACTGTTCACATAATGTTACCATTGCATTGTTCACATAAGGCTACCGATGCCACTTTTCACATAAGGTTACTATTGCACTATTTACATGAGGCTACCAATGACACTATTTAGATAAGGTTACCGTTTCACTCTTCACATAAGGCTACTGATGACACTGTTCACATAAGGTTACCAATGACACTGTTCCCATAAGGTTACCATTTGAATGTTCACATAGGTCTACCAATGACACAGTTCACATAAGGTTACCATTGCACTATTCATATAAGGCTACCGATGACACTGTTCACATAAGGTTACCGTTGAACCGTTCACATAAGGCTACCGATTACACTATCCACATTAAGCAATTGTTTCACAATTCACAGAACTCGAAACACTCTTCACAGAACTAGAAATTTGAAAAGGTGTTGGGGATAAGTCACCATGACCTCCCAGAACACCTCACACACAAGATTTTCTAAATGTAATGGACTATAGAGGATCGGAAAATTACATCATATACCCCTCAAAAGATTCTATTCATTAAGGATTCAAAACCAACCTAAAAGGAAATAGAAAATGATCCCAAACAACCACCCATTATGATACCTCGCAAAAGAGAGAAAACCCCAAGAAGCAACCAAATAAGGCCATATCATAAAAACGACTAGTCTACAACCACAAAGAGAACATCATTACATGAAAAGAGTTAAACATTTAACAACTCTGGGTAATGATCATGTATATGTGTCTCACATTCCCAGGAACTCTCCATCAAGCCACTCTGTCACCACAAGACATGAACCAAGGAGATAAAACACCCACACAACACCTACCCTTTGCGGTCTTGGATCTCCATAGGTCTCTCTTAAAAGTTTGCAACATCATCAACATCGACCTATCCTCAATCGATGATGTGAGAGTCATCATGAAGATAACAACAGAGCTGTGACACATGAAAAACATCATGTATCCGGATCATCTGCGGGGGAAGTGCAACTTGATACGCCACAACCCCAATACGAGCTAACACCTCGAAAGACCCAACAAAATAGAAAGAAATCATACTCCCACAACCAAACCTTTGCTGCCTACAATGGGGATTCACCTTTGGAAACATGTGATCCCTATCATCAAACTATAAGGGTCTCCTAAATTGATCAACAAATGATTTCTGAAGATCATGTTCCATATTCATCCTCTCATGAATCACCTGAACTATTTCGATTGTATTCTAAAATAGTTCAGGTCAGACAATTACTGACTCTACGACCCCAGTCTAGCACAACGAAGAATGACAAGAGTGACCATAAAAGGCTACAAATGGTGCTATAATGATGGTGGAGTGAAAACTATTTTTGTAAGTGAACTCCACCAAGGATAAGTTCCTCATGCACGATCCTCCAAAATCTATGACATAAGAGAATAACATGTCTTCATGAGTCTGGATGGTTCTCTCTGTCTGACCATCCATCTGAGGATGTAATTTAGTGACATGGGATAACTGAGAACCAAAAGTATGCTGGAGACCACTCCACACCCTAGAGGGGAAATGAGGATCTCAATCAGAAATGATCATCTTCAGGACTCCATGAAGTCACACCACCTCTTCCAGATACCGCCTCGACAAAACATCCATTGTGCTTAACTCCTTGATAAATATGAAGTGGGATGATTTTGTTAGATTATCCACTACCACCAAAATAGAATCATGTCCTCCTAGAGCTCATGGTAAACCAGTAATAATGTCTATTGAGATATCCTCCCACTTCTGCTGAGGAACATCTAATTTCTAGAGAAGACCACTAAGAACACAGTGTTCGGCCTTCACCTTCTGTCAGACCAAACACTGAGACATAAACTCCGCAACTACACACTTTAGCACAGGCCACCAAAACTGACTCCACATGGCTCGGTATAGCTTTGCCATGCCAGCATGCACCGCTAAAGGTGAACTATGGAACTATCTAAGAACTGTCTCGCACATCTCCAAAGAAAAAAAAACTCATCCATGATAACTAAATCGGTGTTGTTCATCAACGGACCAACCATCATGGGCCACGCCACAAACAACTCGGTCTCTCTAGACCTCGACCTCTAGATCCCCCAATTGGGACTCTTCCACCTTCTGCACCAAAGATGACCGCACCATCATCTAAAAAAGACAACCTCTTCCCCAAAATTCTCCCATATCAAGATGTCATGCTGAAATTTCTCCCATTACTCTCTAGGAGTCACCAGATTCATGTACTGTATCACAGCGTGACTTCCTACTCATCGCATCAGCTACAATAATCCCCTTTCCAGGTGTATATTATATTTCAAATTTTTATTCCTATAAGAACTCCATCCACCAATGTTTTCATAAGTTCAAGTCACACTGGGAGAAAACATACCTCAAACTATTATGATCGGAGAAAACCCCAAATCGCTCGCCAATGAGGTAATGTCTCTACAACATAAAAGAAAACCCCACAGATACCAACTTAATATCATGGGTGGAATAGTTACATTCATTCATACACACCTATCGAGATCCATAAGAAACAGCTGATCTCTGCTTCATCAGAACACTACCTAACCCCAGATGCAAAGTATCACAGAAAAAATCAAACTGAACTCCCTCTGCTGGAAGAAAAAAACCGGATCCCTTACTAACTTCTCCTTTAGATACATGAAAGCTATCAAACACTAATCAGTCTATGTGAATGCCTAATCCTTCCTGGTCAAAGATGTTAGAAGAGTCACAAATCAAGATAAATCGGCTATGAACCTCCTGCAGTAACTTGTGAGACCAAGGAAACTTCGCACCTCTGACACTGTCTTGGGGGGATTTCCAATACACAACTGCTTCTATCTTTGATGGATCCACTGCTACTCCCTGGTGGGACAAGACATGCCCCAAAAAATGGACTTCTCAAGCCCAAAACTCACACATCGACAACTTCCCAAATAGTTTATGTTGACGAAGAAATCCTAAAATGACTTATAGATTCTATGCATACTGCTTCTCAGATGTGGTGTACAAAAGGATTTCATTGATGAAAACCACCACAAACTTGTCCATGAACTCAAAAAACAGAGTTTTCATCAATCCCGTGAACAAACCTAGAGAATTCATCACACCGAACATCATTACGGTGAACTCATAATGCCCATGATGACAATGGAAAGCAGTCTTCGGGAAATTCTCATTCTTCACACGCATCTGATGATATCCTGACTGAAAATATTTTTTTGACAACAAAGTTGCACACTTCAATTGATTGAATAAATCACAAATAACCAGAAGAGGATAGAGATTCTTCACTGTCACTTTTTTAAGCGATGATAATCGACACACAACTGCAAATTTCTGCCATCCTTCTTCACGAATAAAATTGGTGCACCCCACAATGACACACTAGGACAAACAAAACCACACTGTAATAGACCCTCATGCTTTATACGTAGCTCTTGTAACTCAGAAGGGGCCATCCTATATTGATACATAGAGATGGGAGACGATCCTAGTTATAGCTCAATCCCAAACTCGATCTATCATTGAGAGCGTAATGCTACAACCTCTTTTGGAAAGACATTAAGGTACTATTCTACGACCCTAGGAAATGCCAACTGCTGAACCTATTATGAACTCAACATCAGCTCATCCATCATGGATGATAAGGACGGAACATGCCTCTGACCCATCTGAGGTCATCTCTCATCAACGAACACCACTAGCTCTCCATCCTCATCAATGAACACAGCATGCCTCCTAAAGCAATACATGATACCCTGCACCGAATAGAACCAATCCATGCTGAGGATGAGAGAATATGGGTTTATTCATAAATAGAGGAAATCACCCCAAGAGCTGTTCTACCCCAAAACTAGCTCACAGTCTCTACAATCTTCAAACAAGTTAGCTCGGCCTCCAACATGCATTGTCAACGCCAATGGCACTGGAAGGATCTCTACCTCAAGTCCCAAATCATGGACATGGGTAGGTGATATGAAGGAGTGTGTCTTTCCAAAATCAAAAAAGGTATACACCAAGGTAGAAAACAAGAAAAGGGTACCTCGAACGATGCCTGGCTCTCCTGGAGCTGGAAATGCTAAAGCATAAAGCTGGCCACGACCTCCTCCACGACCTCTATGACCCTGATGATAGCCACCACCATGACCGCACTTAGCTCCCTGAAGATGGGGAGTGTCATGAGGCTATCCTATATCTACCCCATCTACCCATTCCTAATCTAAAGCTGGTGCAACCTGCTACTGCTACCTCAGCTAGAACTTCTTCAACGGAGGGACCTGGAGTGGAAAACCTGTTGCACAATGATGGATCCCAAAGGTTGGGTACTCTCGCTGTTGATGACCTCAAGCACTATAAAAAAATAAGCACTTGATCCCTTGGAATAGGCCTAAGATCTGCTGTGACCATAGAAATGAGATGCTGAGGGTTGGGACCTACACCCAGCTGAAGGGAAACTCTTCTTCCCTGAAAACAAGGAACCCCGAACCATAGCTCTGCTTCATGAGGAATCATGAAGACTCCTCTCTCATGATGATCCAGTACTGTAAAATTCCTTCTCAATGACCTCTTCCCATGCCAGTATCTCCAGATATGTCATCAACATAAATGGGGTGACCTGGCGCTGGATCTCTTGACACAAAGCCTCCTCGAAATTGTTCGCACATGCCTCCTTATCTGGAAACAGGTCCAAAGAATATCATAAAAGGTTTCTGAAATGGATTCCAAACTCTCTGAAACTAAAGCTACCTTTTCCAAGGGTAAGGAGCTCATGGAGAATGGATGCCTTTATGGTCGAGGAAAGAAACTAGACTCTAAACTTGTCTTAGAACTCCTCCAATGAGATCGCTAACTCCTCGAGATCCCCGAGGAATATGAACCACCACTGCCTCGCTACTCCACACAGTATCCTCATAACCAAGGACCCCAATTTCTCCTTACGAGCATGGATTGAACTGAATCCTATCTCTACCTACTCCAACCAGTCTTCCTTGACTACATCTAAAATAGAGCCCTCATACTTCTGTAGACTCTGGTCCTGAAACTCTAGGTGTGTCCTCTTCTATGTGATTTCGTTGTCAACCTCTACCTGATGATGATCTACTGGAACAACCTAAAAGACATATTCTATGAAATTATGATAAGGACATTGACCTGGAGCCATACCTACAAAATATCAAATAGTTAGATCTCCTAAAATAAGAATATGGAAGACTCAACATTAATTAATTAATTAAGTTCTTTTATTCATTTTAGGTTAACCTATCGCAAGGTCTACCCATTCAAACACAGGCACAAAGAAGAATGATGCATGATCCTTTCTTAAGTCTCTAGGCTACGACAAGTATCCCCTCGTTTAGTATCCATTGTAAACTTAGAGGTCCGTACATCAGATCATAGGGGGCAATAAATGCCTAATTCTCAACCCATCTCCAATTTTTACATCACTTTCTAAACATGACAGACACCATTGCCTTACCAACCCATGCCACCTTGCCAGTGCCTAACACCAAACTCCATCATATCCCTCAACCAGGCCTTTGATACCACTCTGTCATGACCCCCTCCCAACAAGGTGTGACCCTCCTAGTCCATCAATATGATAAGGTAGATAATGACTCCTAAGTCCCACCTCCAGTAGGCCTCGGGTTGTTGAATAGAACCGAGGGTATATTAAACACACAGATGGTTTACATAACCCTCTAAGAGAACACATGAAAGAGAGAGAGAGAGAGAGAGAGATAATATATACCCAAACCAACTCCAACTCAGATAGAAATATAAATGAAATCTCATGTACACATATATAACTTCATGCAAAACTACTACCACTAAAAGGAGAAAACTACAAGTACTAATAGAAAGTAAAAATAGCAGCAACCACGAACCCCAAACACCTCCCGCAACCCCAAGCTAGTAGAAACTAGCATGATCTCCAATCCACTCCAAGTGACCTGAAAAATAGTTTATATAGACATAGGGTGAGTATAATAGTATACTAAGTAGGATCCTACCTGGAGCCTCTTGTGAAAAAATAATTAAATCATGATAAAGTAAAATGAAAAACAAGTGAAACTAACTCATCACATCAACAAGTATACTAAGTTCCCAGCCTCACCATGGATACTCTCACCAAGTATCACATACAATAGTATATAATAAAACAAATAATATCAATGGCACCCTGCTATTACTTCCCCAATGGTTTTCCACTTTTTCCCAACCTCGCATGTCCTAAGCATCTTGTAACATCCCGACTCGGAAGCCACTAAACCGGTGCTCCGAACTGGTTCGTCACAAGGACTCATGTGCACCTTCTTCTATGCCAGAGGCAACTGACTAGTAGAGAGGGCATCGGGTGAAATAGTGGGGATAATATTCCTTCATAATAGAGTAATAAAACATAAGAAATAACTAAGTATCATAAACAACAGAAAGTAAACCGAGTGCGGAAGAAATGAACAACTGAAATAGAACTAGATGTAATAGTAAAATTTTGTAAAATCTCGAACCGTTATGCAATATAATACAACAATGGTCACCCAAAAGGCTGACCATACAGATACAAGTACAAAAGAAACGGAAATTAAAAGTACCGGGCTCTACTACTCACTCCGAGCCAATCCACATACCCGATCTCCAAACACCGTTGAACTGCAGCAGTCCGATCTGCAGAACCACTCGAGCAGCTCCGCTCGATCATGAAACACTGGGCCTTAGACCAATCCACCATGAAACTCATGCACAACCTGAAAAGAAGACATAAGGTCTACACGTACACCGAGGTGCATGTAAAAGGGTGAGAAATAATCTCAGTAGGGCACTCCAACAAGCAACCTATAACTGTGCTGCTATGTGTATGCAACAACAACGTGCTCAGCCTAGTTGGAACACCAGAAAGGAATTAAAATAAACATGCATCCATAGTCAAACCTAGGGTATGTAAACCCTGTCAACTTGGAAACTTCAACCATGGATGTCCATATCTATATACGTACATATGTATAGTCTCATACCTATACACATATACATAAATATGAATATTCATGATTAGGTGATTCAAATAACAAGAAACCACATCAGCAGTCGATCATTGGAACCATTGGCCTAAGATTATGGACTTCCTGTGCAAGGGCATTGAGTTGTACGTTGTTCCAATGAAGTCGTGTATCATTAAGTCGATCTCTGGGTTAGGAGTACCATCGACATATACCTGCTTCGGCCAATGCCGGAAATATATCTCTGAACAAGTTAACCAGAACCATTCCCTCAGTCTAATCAGAACTCTTCCCTCAGGATAAATGTAAACATGCATTTAGACTAATGTAGTCATTCCTTATAGATAAATATAAACATGTCCCCAAGATTATATAGTCATGCCCTAAGGCTAAATATCAACATGCCCTCAGGCTAAATATCACAATCACGCCCTCAGGCTAATATAACCATGACCTTAGGCTAAATATAATTATGCCATTAGGATAATCAGAACCATGCCCTTAGGATAAAGTAAGACGCTTCCCTTAGACGTAAGTAACCAGGCCCAGACCAAAGCATAAACAAGTAATTTATATACAATTCCTTTCAAGTCAATTAAATACACATTAATAATTATGGCATACCATTGGGTATCCTGTACAAATGGCTAAACAGAGGAACGCACACCCGAGGTGGTCATGGATCCATGAAGTGATCCAAAATAGCAGTTTATAGTTACATTCAATTACCTATATAGTTCTAGGTATTTAAAACAGCCATGTCCTCAGCCACATGACACCCCAAACATTGGTTCGTAGCACAACGGTAAACAATTTCAACACCAAAGTTTGAAATATACATCAGACCACCTACTACTCAGGTACACAAGGTAAAGTAGGCATCCCAACAAACAAGAAGACGCCTTGCATCAGGATCAAAAACCACCAACTAGGAATCACCTCTGGTAACCACTACAACACCAACAACCCAAGTCAGATATAAACAAACAAGTGCAGGTGGCCTGAATGCCCAACCCATCAATTCATCCAAATCCCAAAGGGATAACTTGTTTGGAATGGGTTCTAGGTGACACCTGATCACCATATCTACCCAAAACCAGTGTAACAACTCAGGGTCAGTCAAACAACGAGCACCCACTAGGTCCTTCAAGTCAAACACTAAGGAAGAATCATACTCAGGATTCTCTAGGTAAAAACTAGTGAAGGCATCCAATGCGGGATCCTTAGTGAAGAGTAAGGGAGGAATCCTACACAGGATCCTCATATGAAGGACAACATAGGCATTCCATAACATGGTTCCTGTCAACAGAAGAATAAGAGAGAGATCCTACAAGGGACTCCCTAGGCCAGCATACAAGCAAAGGCATCCCTCAAGGGATCCTTAGAAGTATCTGGTCTCAAAAAATCATAGGCCAGAAGGGAATGACTCACAAGGGAAATTTCCTCTAAAGAATAGGTAGTGGAAGATAGCTCACATCTCATCTCCTATTAAAGGTCTCAACTAAGTTGGTCCGAACACCCAACATATCGTACACGCCAAGTCTCACTCTCCTGAACTCGATAACTGGAAGAAGAACCACTCCATTTAGATAAAATCCGCCAAAAAACCATTTACATGACCGCTAAATGAACAAATAATTTAACCATCATGATCTACATGAAAAAATGCTTAGAATTGACTACTCACACGCCCAATTCTGACATCCAGATCCCTAGATATCCCCAAAACCACCAAACTGAAGTAGTACATGGCCAGAGCACATGGCCAGAGCACATTGGGCCTACCAGTGTAAGAGTAAACGGTGTTTACTGTTCAAAAAAAGTCACACCCTCTGCATTTTCACTAAAACAGATTCCCAATTACCACAATACGACATGTACTTTACTGTACACCGTGTGTACTTCAAAAAAACCATCATTCCGTGTTCTATTCCACACAGCCAGCCACACGACCACACAATAAATAGCGTGTACTCAAAGTACACAGAGTAAACTTAAGAAAAATTCTTCTTCCTTGAACTGGAAGAACAAAAGGGGTGTTCCCCTAGAACGCACGCCGTGTATACTGGGTTTTCTGACAGGAAATCCCTAAAATTGCCCGATTTCCCCGTTTTCTCCCCCGAAACAATAGATCGAGCCCCATGGGCATACAAGCAAGCAATATAAGGCGTTAAAAACATCAAACAACTTTTTTAAAGGGGATATATGGGGAAAACATAAATGGCCCTATATTTGGGAAGAAACCACCAAAGCCTCGGTTGATTTCATGGTCCACGGATGTCGCACGCCGACTCAACGCGTTGAGGGCTTTGAATCGGTACCCCTCTCACCTCCCAACTCTACCTCTTTCTCAATATCCAAATCCCCCCATAGGACACAGACAAGGAGTAGCACACATGGATCATGTGCAAGGAGGAGGAAGGAAGAATGAGAAAAGAAAATAAAGGAAGAAAAGGAAAGGAAGAAAAAGGGGCTCGAGCCGGCCCCGACACCCGACATGAGTTTATTCCTTCTCTAGGATAAACACCCCATTCGAAACATAATGGAATATATAGAATCTAAATCTGACGCTCCGTTTAAAATTTATTTCCAAACAAACCTACGCAAATAATTTAATATTCAATTAAATAATATTAAATGTTAAATATTCTGCTAAAATTCGAACAACTCAGATTTCTCCCAAACTCCAATCCTAGGGTAAACACCCAATTCCGGGACCAACAGAGTTGTAAGAAAAATTATCCAATATCATTTGGTAGGGTAAAATGAAAATTTTACCCCTCACAAGCATCCAAGAGAGAAAATTCAAATTTCTACTAAAAAATATAGTCCGTATAAACATGGGTTCTTACAAACTCTCTACCATAAACCTTATCGTCCTCGAGAAGCCCAGTGAAGGACCAGCATCAATGCTCCCAAACTTAGCATCTACACAACCAAGCTATCTGAATTGTCTAACGACCATTCATAAAGTGCTAACAACCACCTTCTTCACAGAAGGCACTCAACTACGACCAAGCTGGTACTCCCCACCATAGGAATACCCCTTCCGCCGTCTTAAAACAACTGAGCTCAAAAGCTCCTGGAAAACAACCAATATTAACCAGAAAGAGGATAACCACCCTCAAACGGGCAATGGTGCAGTCCCCACCATATGTATTTCTTTAAACCGCTCTAAGAGAACAAACGGAATAGGTTCCATCCTCAACAAGTATGAACATTAAGAAAGAAAAAGGAGCTCAGTGTAGGGAACACGCTCTCTCAGCATACTCAAGATGAATCAAGATAGTGCATGATCATATCTAACTGGAGTACACTAATATTTAACCGAAGGAATTCCATCTCCCTCTGAGGAATGCTAACATACTTCCATAACTCGACCAGCATTCCAACATGGGTCAACCATTTCATGGTAACCCGACATTTCAAATAGTCACCTATAAAACAAAGGGACATTCCAACAAAACTTCTGGGATCTGATTCTACATAAAGTATTGAAACATCGGTCCTCAGCTCACATCCTGCCACTCACAAATTTAGATTCAAACGATGCCACCCGCAACAGCAACATTAAAACACTGGTTGAAAATTCCAGGCACCAGAACAGTCTTGCCCATCAAATCGAGTCGCGAAATAAAAACCCGCCAAAAGGCATTGGAAAATGTTGGCCAACCTTTCACACATAGGATTCTATAGAATAGAAAAGACATCGACCTACAAGGGTTCTAGTAAAAACCATGGGTATCTAGGTCTTCCACCTAGACCTATAGAAAAAGACTCACAACTAGGTCACAACGTCTAACCACATAGCCCAACAGATCCAAAACATCTTAGAAGAAGGTAAAAATCACAACCAAAGAAAGTCAAAACCAAAACACAGCCGTCAAGGTCCCTGATCCTCTCCGAACATTCTCAGAAAGAACTACTCCCTAGAGTTCCCAACCCAAGAAGAAGAGAAACCGAACTAATGCTCATCGGGTATCTGTATACAAAAATACCATAAAGAGGTCCAGTTCACAAGAAAATCCTTGGTATATATCGACATCGTTCTCAATGATCCGACTAGATAACCAAAGTCCCAAGAAACAAAACCCAATAAGTTTTTAACAAAATGGCATCACGTTCCACACAGACCAACTGGGGTTACTGCACCACCTGTGCATAAGGACTGAGTCATCAGCCTCAACAAAAATGCCTCAACATAGATCCATGTAACCTTTCATAAGAGTGAAAAGTATGTGTAAGAAGACCAAAATGTCTCAATATTTAGTAAAAACACACACTAGCATTCCTATATGATGTGAATCCAACATACCTAGTATGATGATTGAGATTCCACTTAACTTTACTGGCCAAGAGTCAAAATCCATCCCCAGCATCTTACCAATTTCCAAGAGCCAGATATCCATAGTAAATCAAAACACCACACAACATGTGTTCTGCTCAAGGAGAAAATCATATACAACTATAACATTGCAAAATCAAAACAACAATCCCAACCCCTAGAATCCAGGACTTCTTACCGGAACAAGTGTTCTCGATGCACCATCCCGATATCCATCATAGGTTCTGACACATTCCTAATACTTATATCTACCATATACCAAATATTAATGACCAATAATGAAAACTCCTCTGATTCCACTTTGTAACATCTTGAACCGGAAGCCACTAAATCGGTGCTCCGAGCCGGTTCACCAAAAGGCCTCAAGCGTGCCTCCTCGTATGCCAAAGCCTTCCAACTAGCAGCGAGGTACTAGGGTGTGATAGTGGGGAGACTATTCCCTCATAACAGAGTAAGAAAACAGTGTAAATAACTATGTATCATACACAGTGGAAAGTAAACCGAGTGCGGAAGAAGTGAACAACTGAAATAGAACAAGTTGTAATAGTAAAATGTTATAAATCCCGAATAACTATGCAATATAATACAACACTGGTCACCCACCAAGACGACCATACAAATAAAAGTACAAAAGAAACTGAAGGTAAAAGTGCAAGGCTCTTCTATTAACTCCAAGCCAATCCACGTACCTGATCTCCAAAAAATATCAAACTACAGCAGTCTGATCTGCAGAACCACTCGAGCAGCTCTGCTCGATCATGCAACACTGGGCCTAAGCCTTATCCACAATGCAACTCATTCTCAACCTGAAAAGTAGACATATGGTCTAGACATACCCCTAGGTGCATGTGCAGGGGTGAGAAATAATCTCAGTAGGGCACCCCGACAAGCAACCTATAACTGTGATGCTATGTGTAAGAAACAACAACGTGCTCAACGTAGTTGGAACACAACAAAGGAAGTAAACCAAACATGCTGCCACATTCAATCCTAGGGTATGTAAACACTGTCAACTGGGCAAGTTCTACCATGGATGTTCATATCTATATACGTACACATATATAGTCCCATACCTATACACATATACATAAATATGAATATTCATGATTATGTGATTCAAATAATAAGAAACCACATCAACAGTCAATCATTGGAACCATAGGCCCGATATCTTGGACATCTTGTGCAAGGGCATTGAGCTGGACATCGGGCCACTCAAGCCTTGTATCATTAAGTCGATCTCTGGTTCCTTAATCCCATCTAAATATACCTTCTTTGGCTAACACCGGAAATATATCTCTGAAAAAGTTAACCAGAACCATGCCCTCAGGCTAATCAGAACCCTCCCCTCAGGCTAAATGTAATCATGACCTTAGACTAAAATAGTCATGACCTCTGAAAAAATATCAACATGCCCTCAAGCTAATATAGTCATTCCCTTAGGCTAAATATCAACATTACCTCTGGCTAAATATCACCATGCCCTCAGGCTAATATAACCACGCCCTCATGCTAATATAATCACCCCCTTAGGCTAAATATTATCACGCCCTCACGCTAATCAGAACCATGCCCTTAGGATAAAGTAAGATGCTTCCCTCAGGCACTAGTAACCGGGCCGAGCCCAAAGCATAAACAATAAATTTATATACAATTCCTCTCATGAAAATTCAACACACATTAATAATCATGGCATACCCTCATGTATCCTTGCCAAACGGCTAAATAGAGGAATGCACCCCCCGGGGTGGTCCTGGATCCAAGATGTGATCCCAAATAGCAGTTTATAGTTACATACAATTACCTATATAGTTCTATGTATTTAAAACACCCAAGGCCTCAGCCACACGACACCCCGAACAAGTGTTCGTAGCATAACTGTACACAATTTCAACACTACAGTTGGAAATAGACATCAAACCACCTACTACTCAGGCACACAAGGCAAAGTAGGCATCCCAATAAACAAGAATATGCCTCACGTGAGGCTCAACAACCACCAACCAGAAAGCACCTATGGTAACCACTACATCACCAACAACCCAAGTCAGATATAAACAAACAAGTGCAGGTGGCCCAAACACCCAACCCAACAATAAATATGAAGCCCAAAGGGATCACTAGTTTGGCATGGGTTCTAGGTGACACCAGGTCACCATCTCCACCCAAACCTGACATAACAACATAAGGTCAGTCAAACAACACGCACCCACTGGGTCCCTCAAGTCAAACATTGAGGATGAATCATACTCAGGATTTTCCAGGTAAACACGAGCGAAGGCATCCAACACGGGATCCATAGTGAAGAGTAAGGAAGGAATACTACATGAGATCCTCAAATGAAGGAAAACATAGGCATTCCATGACATGGTTCATGTCAATGGAAGAACAAGGGAGAGATCCTACAACGGAATCCCTAGGTCAGCATATAAGCAAAGGCATCCCTCAGGGGATCCTTAAAAGTATCCGATCTCACAAAATCATAGGCCAGAAGGGAACATATTCCAAGGTAAACGTCCACTAAAGAATAGGTTGTTGAATATAGCTCACATTTCATCTCCTATTAAAGTTCTCAACTAAGTTGGTCCGAACACCCATATTATCATACACACCAAGTCTCACTCTCATGTGACAACTGAACCTGATAACTGGAGGAATAACAAATAAATTTAGTTAAAAACCACCAAAACCAAATTTATATGACCTATAAATGTTGTAAGGATTCCACCACCGTGATCTAAATGGAAAAATTCTCAGAATATACTACTCACATGCCCAATTCTGACTTCTAGAGCCCAATATATCCCAAAAAACACCAAACTGAAGTAGTACGTGCATGGCCTGAGCACATGGCCAGAGAACATTGGGCATGCTGTGTAAAAGTACACAACATTTTCATTACTATACATGGAGTGTCCTATTCATAAAAAGTCACACCATGTGCGGTATCACTAAAACACATGCCCAAGTACCACTACACGACGTGTACATTACTGTACACGACGTGTACTTCAAAAACCACTATTATGTGTTCTATTCCACACGGCCAGCCACACGGCCACCCACTACACGGAGTGTACTCAATGTAAATGATGTGTACTTAAGAAAACTTCATCTTCCCTGACCAGGAAGAACACACTGCGTGTTCCCCTGGAACACACGCTGTGTATACTGGGTTTTCCATTGGGAAATCCCTAAAAACGCTCGATTAACCCGTTTTCTCCCCCTAAACAACATAACGATCCCCCTGGGCATACAAGAAAGAAATACAAGGCTTTAAAAGATTAAAACAACCTGTTTAAAAGGTATTTATGGTGAAAACATAAATTACCCTACCTTTGGGCAAAAACCGCCGAAGCCTCGGTTGATTTCACAGTCCACGGATGCCACACGCCGACTCAGCGTGTCACGGGTGTCGAATCGGTACCCCTATCGCCTACCAACTCTCCCTATTTCTCAATATCCCAATCCCCACATGGGACACAACCAAAGAGGAGCACACATGGAGCATGTGCAAGGAGGAGGAGGAAGAAAGAGAGAGAAAAGAAAAGAAAAGGAAGAAAAAGGGGCCCGGGCCGGCCTGGGCGACCAACATGAGTTTATGCCTTCTCTAGGATAAACTCCCCATTACGAACTTAAAGGTGTAGGAAGAATCTAAATACGATCCTCCATATAAAATTTATTTTGAAACAAACCTACGTGAATAATTTAATATTCAATTAAATAATATTAAATATTAAATATTCTGCTAAAATTCGAACAACTCAGATTTCCCCCAAACTCATATCCTAGGGTAAACACCCTATTCTAGGACCAACAGAGTTGTCAGAAAAATTATCCAAGATCAGATGGTGGATAAAAATTACCATTTTACCCCTCACAGGGGTCTAATAGCAAAAAAAATCAAATTTCTGCTTGGAAGTACAGTCGAGATAAACATGGGTTCTTACAAACTCCACACCATAAACCTTCTCATACCCAAGAAGCCCAGTGAATGACCATCATCCATGTTCCCAAACCGAGAATCTACAAAACGAAGCTATCTGGACTGTATAAGGACCATCCTTAAAGCATTAACAACCACCTTATTCATAGAAGGAACTCAACTATGACCACACTGGTACTCCCCACCATAGAAATACCCCTGTTGCCGTCTTAAAAGAATCTTGGAGCTCAAAAGATCCTGGAAAACATTGAAGATTTACCTGAATGAGGTTAACCACTCTCAAACGGCCAATGGTGAACTCCCCACCATATGGCTGTCCTAAACCATGTTTAAGAGAATAACTGAAACAGGTTCTGTCCTCAGCAGGGATGGACATTAATAAAGAAAAAGGAGCTGGGTGAAGGGCCAAATCTCTCTAAGCATACTCAACATGAATCAAGATAGTGGATGATCGTATCTAACAGGAGTACACTAATATTTAACCGAAGGCGTGTCCAGCTCCCTTCGAGAAATGTTAGAATCCTGCGATAACTCGACCAGGATTCCAACACGGGTTAGCGATTTCATGGTTACCCGACAATTCAAAAAGTCACCTATAAAACATAGGTACATTCCAACACAATTTCTGGGATCCGAGTCCACAAAAAGTCTTGAAACATCAGTCCTCGGCTCACATCTGGCCACTCACCGATTTAGATTCAATCAATGTCACTCACAACAGCAACATCAAAACGCTGGTTGAAAAGTCCAGGCACCAGAACAGTCCTTCCAGTCAAAGCCAATCGTGAAAGTCAAACATTGCCAAAAGGCATTGGAAAACAGTTTCCAAACATTCACTCATAGGCTACCCTAGAATAGAAAAGACATCGACCTATAAGGGTTTGAGTAAAAAACAAGGGTATCTAGGTCTTCCACCTAGCCCTACAAAAAGGCCTCACAACTGGGTCACAAGGTCTAACAACCTATCCCAAGAGATCCGAAACCTCTCAGAAGAAGGTAAAAATCACAACCAAAGAAAGTAAAAACCAAAACACAACCTACAAGGTCCCTGATCATCTCTAAGCATCCTCAGAAGGAACTAATCCCTAGAGTTCCCAACCCAAGTAGAAGAGAAACTAAACTAACGCTCATCAGGTATCTGTATACAGCAATTCCACAAGGAGGTCCAGTTCACAAGAAAAGCCTTGGTATCTATCGACATAATTATCAATGATCCGACTAGGTTACCAAAGACCTAAGAAACAACACCCAATAAGGGTTGAACAGAAAGGCATCACGTGGAACATTGACTAACTAGGGTCACTACACCCCTTGTGCACAAGGACTGAGTAATCAGCCTAAAAAACGCCTCAACGTAGATCCACATAACCTTCCATCAGAGTGAAATGTATGTGTAAGCAGACCAAAAGGTCTCATTCATCATTAAAAACACACACTAGTAGGCCTATATGATGTGAATCCTACGTTCCTAGTATGATGCATGAGATGCCTCTTACCTTTGCCGGCCAAGAGTCAAAATCCACCCCTGGCATCTTACCAATGGACAAGAACCAAAGATCCATAGGAAATCAAAACACCACACAACATGTGCATCACTCAAGGAGAAATTCATATACAACTATAACATTGCAAAATCATAACAGCAATCCCAACCCCTGGCAACCAGGGCTTCTTACCGGAACAAGCCTTCTTGACGCAACAGCCCGATATCCAACACAGGTTTTGACACATTGCTAATACTCCTGTCTACCATATCCCAAATAGTAAAGACCCGGAATGAAAACTCATCTGATACCACTTTGTAACGTACTGACCCAGAATCCACTAAACTAGTGCTCCGAGCCAGTTCACCATAAGGCCTCAAGCACGCCTCCCCATACTCCAGAGGCTGCCGACTAGCAGTGAGGGCCTAGGGTGTGATAGTGGGGAGACTATACCCTCATAACAGACTAAGAAAACATCGGAAATAACTAAGTATCATACACAGCGGAAAGTAAACTGAGTGTGGAATAAGTGAACAACTGAAATAGAACAAACTGTAATAGTAAAATGCTATAAAAGACCGAACATCTATGCAATATAATACAACAATGGTCACCCACCAGTCCTACCATACAGATACAAGTAAAAAAGAAACTGAAAGTAAACGGGCATGGCTCTACTACTAACTCCGAGCCAATCCACGTACCCAATCTCCAAACATAGTCGAACTCCAGAAGTCTGATCTGAATAATCACTCGAGCAACTTCTCTTGATCGTGCAACATTGGGCCTCATACCTATCCACCATGCAACTCGTGCTCAAACTGAAAATCAGACATAAGGTATACACGTACACTGAGGTTCACATGCAAGGGTGAGAAATAATCTCATTAGGTAGCCCCAATAAGAAACCTATAACTATGCTGCTATGTATATGCAACAACAACGTGCTCATCCTAGTTAGAACACAATAAAGTAAGTAAAACAAACGTGCATCCACAGTCAAACCTAGGGTATGTAAACCCTTTCAACTGGGAAAGTGTCACCATGGATGTCCATATCTATATACGTACACATGTATAGTCCCATACCTATACACATATACATAAATATGAATATTCAAGATTAGGTGATTCAAATAACAAGAAACCACATTAACAGTCGATCATTGGAACCATAGGCCCGATATCCTGGACATCATGTGCAAGGGAATTGAGCTGGACGTCCTACCACTCAATCCGTGTATCCTTAAGTCGATATCTGGGTCCGTAATCCCATCAACATTTACCTTCTTCGGCTAACACCAGAAATATATCTCTAAACAGGTTAACCAGAACCATGGCATCAGGCTAATCAAAACCATGCACATAGGATAAATGTAACCATGCCCTCAGACTAATATAGTCATTCCCTCGGGCTAAATATCAACATTCCCTCATTCTAATATAGTCACACCCTCAGTCTATAATTCAAAATGCCATCAGGATAAATATCACCATGTCCTCAGGCTAATATAACAACTCCCTCAGGTTAATATAACCACGCCCTCAGGCTTAATATAATCACGCCCTCAGCCTAATCAGAACCATGCCCTTAGGATAAAGTAAGGCTTTGCCCTCAGGCACATGTAACTGGGCTAAGTCCAAATCATTAACATGAAATTTATATACAATTTCTTTAAAGTCAATTCAATACACATTAATAATCATGGCATACCCTCAGGTATCCTGGCCAAATGGAAAGACAGAGTAACGCACCCCCCGGGTTGGTCCTGGATCCAAGAAGTGATCCAAAACAACAATTTATTGTTACATTAAATTACCTTTATAGTTCTAGGTATTTAAAATATACAAGGCCTTAGCCACACGACACCCCAAACATGGTATCGTAGCATAATGGTACACAATTTCAACACTGTAGTTAGAAATAGGCATCAGACCACCTACTACTCAGGCACACAAGGCAATGTAGGAATCTCAAAAAACTAGAAGACGCCTTGTTTCAGGCTCAATAGCCATTAACCAGTAAGAACCTCTGGTAACCACCACAACACCAACAACCCAAGTTAGATATAAATAAACAAGTGCGGGTGGCACGAACGCACAACCCAACAATACATTCGAAGCCCAAAGGGATTAACAGTTTGGCATGGGTACTAGGTGACACCTGATCACCATATCTACCCCCACCTGATGTAACAACTCAGGGTTAGTCAAACAATGAGAACCCACTGGGTCCCTCAAGTCAAACACTGAGGAAGAATCATACTCGGGATTACCCAGGTAAACATGAGAGAATGCATCCAATGCAGGATCCTTAGTGAAGAGTAAGGGAGGAATCCTACATGGGATCCTAAAATGAAGGACAACATAGGAATTCCATAACATGGTTCCTGTAAAAGGAAGAACAAGATTGAGATCTTACAAGGGACTCCCTAGGTCAGAATACAAGCAAAGGCATCCCTGAGGGGATCCTTAGAAGTATCCGGTCTCACAAAATCATAGGCTAGAAGGGAACATATCACAAGGAAAACACCCTCTAAAGAATAGGTTACAGAAGGTAGCTCAGATATCATCTCCTATTAAAGGTCTCAACTAAGTTGGTCTGAACACCCAACTTATCATACACGCCAAGTCTCACTCTAAGGGGACAACTGAACTCAATAACTGGAGGAAGAACCCATCCATTTAGATAGAAACCAAAAAACCCATTTAGATGACCTCTAAATGTAAAAAAGGATTCCACCATCATGATCTATGTGAAAAACACTCAGAAGAGACTACTCACATGCCCAATTCTGACTTCCAGAGCATAAGATATCCCCAAAACCAGCAAACTGAAGTTGTACATGGCCAGAGCACATGGCCAGAGCACATTGGGCCTACCTGTGTAATAGTACACGACATGTACTTTACTGTAAATAGCTAGTAATATCCACAAAAAGTCACACCGTGTGTGTTTTTACTAAAACACATGCCCATGTACCACTACACGATGTGTACTTTACTGTACACAGTGTGTACTTAAAAAACACTATTCTGTGTTCTATTCCACATGGCCAGCCACTCAACCACCCACTACATGACATGTAATCAAATTACATAGCGTGTACTTAAGAAAACTTCGTCTTCCCTGAATGGGAATATCACACGGCGTGTTCACCTGGAACACACGCCTTGTATACTGGTTTTTCTGATGGGAAATCCTTAAAAACAAGCGATTCGGCCGTTTTCTCCCCCGAAACAACAGATCGAGCCCCATGGGAATACAAGAATGCAATATAAGGGTTTAAAAACATAAAACAACTTGTTTAAAGGGGATATATGGTGAAAACATAAATGGTCCTTCCTTTGGGTGGATACTACCGAAGCCTCGGTTGATTTCACGGTCCACGGATGTCGTACGCCGACTCAACGTGTTGTGGGTTTCGAATCGGTACCCCTCTCACCTCTCAACTCTCCCTCTTTCTCAATCTCCCAATCCCCCCATAGAACACATCCAAGGATGTTCACACATGGAGTGTGTGCAAGGTGTAGGAGGAAGGAAGAGAGAGAAAATAAAAGAAAAGAAAAGAAAAGAAGAAAAGAAAAGGAAGAAAAAGGGGCATGGGCCGACCCGACGCCTAACATGAGTTTATACCTTCTCTAGGCTAAACTCACCATTCGTAACATAACAGTGCAGGTGGAATCTAAATTCGACACTCCATTTAAATGTTCGTTCCAAATGAACATTCGTGAATAATTTAATATTCAATTAAAAAATATTAAATATTAAATATTCCGCTAAAATTCGAACAGCTCATATTTCCCCCAAACTCCTATCCATGGGTAAACCCATATTTTACGACCAACGGAGTTGTCAAAAAAATTATTCGAGATTAGATGGTAGAGGAAAATGACAATTTTACCCCTCACGAGCATCCATCAGCAAAAATTAAAATTTATACTCCAAACTACAGTCCGTATAAACAATGGTTCTTACAAACTCCCCACCATAAACATTCTCATACCTAGGAATCCTAGTGAAGGACCAGCAACCATGCTCCCAAGCCGAGCATCTGCACAACCAAGAAATCTGGACAGTCTAACGACCATCCTTAAATCATTAACAACCACCTTCTTCATAGAAGGAACTCAACTATGACCAAGCTGGTACTCCCCATAATAGGAATACCCATGTCATCATCTTAAAAGAAACTCTGAGCTCAAAAGCGCCTTGAAAACATCTAAGATTAACCAGAACGAGGATAACCACCCTCAAATGGCCAATGGTGCACTCCCCACCATATGGATTTCCTTAAACCGCTTCGAGAGCACAACCGGAATAGGTTCCATCCTGAACAGGGATGAACATTAAGAAAGAAAAAGGAATTCGGTGTAGGGACGAAGCTCTCTCAGCATACTCAAGACGAATCAAGATAGCGCATGATTGCCTCTAATAGAAGTACACTGAGATTTAATAGATGGCACGTCCATCTCCCTCTGAGAAATGCTAGAATCCTACCTTAACCTGAATAGGATTCCAACACAGGTCAACAATTTCACAGTAACCCGAAAATTCAAAAAGTCACATATAAAACATAGGGACATTCCAACAAAACTTTTGGGATCCGAGTCCACATAAAGTCTTGAAACATCAGTCCCTGGCTCGCGTCCGGACACTCATCGATCTAGATTTAAATGATTCCACCCACAAAAACAACATCAAAACATTGGTTGAAAAGTCCAGGAACCAAAATAGTCCTGCCCATCGAAGCCAGTCGAGAAAAAAAACACCGCTAGAAGGCATTGGAAAATGTTGGCCAACCATTCACACACAGGTTTCCCTAGAATAGAAAAGACATCGACCTACAAGGGTTTGATATAAAACCAAGGGTATATAGGTGTTCCACCTAACCCTACAAAAAAAGCCTCAGAACTGGGTCACAAGGTCTAACCACCTAGCCCAACAGATCCAAAACCTCTCAGAAGAAGGTAAAAATTACAACAATAAAAGAAAGTCAAAACCGAAACACAACCTACAAGGTCCCTGATCCTCTCTTAGCATCCTCATAAGGAACTACTCCCTGGAGTTCACAACCCAAGAAGAAGAGAAATTTAACTGACGCTCATTGAGTATCTGTATAAACAATACCACAAGGATGTCATGTTTAGAAGAAAATCCTTTGTATCTATCGAAATTGTTCAAAACGATCTGACTAGATAACCAAATACCTAAGAAAAAATACTCAATAAGGGTTTAAAAGAAAGTCATCACATGCCAAATAGACCAACTGGGGTCACTGCACCCCCTGGGCACAAGGACTGAGTCATCAGCCTCAACAAAAATGCCTCAATGTAGATCCACATAACCTTCCATCAGAGTGAAAAGTATGTATAAGCAGACCAAAAGGTCTCAGTCGTCAGTAAAAACACACACTAGCAGGCCTATATGATGCGAATCCTATATGCCTAGTACGATGCATGAGACGCCTCTTGCCTTTTCCATCCAAGAGTAAAAATTAATCTCTGGAATCTAGCCAATGGACAAGAGCCATAGATCCATAGTACATCAAAACACCACACAAAATGTGTGTCGCCCAAGGTGATAATCATATACAACTATAACATCGCAAAATCTGAACAGCAATCCCAACCCCTTGAAACCAGGACTTCTTACCGAAAGAAGTGTTCTCAAAGCACCTGCCTGATATCCATCATAGGTTCTGACACATTCCTAATACTCCTGTCTACCATATCCCAAATAGTAAAGATAGTGAAAGAAAACTCAACTGATACAACTTTGTAACGTCCTGACCCAGAAGCCACTAAACCGGTGCTCCAAGCCGGTTCCCCACAAGGCCTCAAGCACGCCTACCTGTATGCCAGAGGCTGTCGACTAGCATCGAGGGACTAGGGTGTGATAGGGGGAGACTATTCCTTCATAAAAAAGTAATAAAATAGCAGAAATAACTAAGTATCATACACATCATAAAGTAAACCGAGTGCCGAAGAAGTGAACAACTGAAATAGAACAAGTTGCAACAGTAAAATGTTGTAAAATCCCGAACAGCTATGAAATATAATATGACACTGGTCACCCACCGGGCCGACAATATAGATACAAGTACAAAAGAAACTTAAAGTAAAAGTACATGTCTCTTCTAATAACTCTGATCCAATCCACATACCAGATATCCAAACACTGTCGAACTGCAGCAGTCTGATCCGTAGAATCACTCGAGCAGCTCCGCTTGATCATGAAACACTGGGCCTCAACCCTAGCCACCATGCAACTCATTCTCAACCTAAAAAAGAAGATATAAGGTATACACATACACCGTGGTGCAGATGCTGGGGTGAGAAATAATCTCAGTAGGGCACCCTGACAAACAACCAATAACTGTGCTACTATGCTTTAGCAACACAAACACACTCAGCCTAGATGGAACACAACAATATAAGTAAACCAAACATGCAGCCACAATCAAACCTAGGGTATGTAAACCCTGTAAACTGGGCAAGTTCCTCTATTGAAGTCTATATATATATATGTACACATGTATAGTCCCATACCTATACACATATACATAAATATGAATATTAATTATTAGGTGATTCAAATAACAAGAAACCACATCAGTAGTCGATCAATGGAACCATAGGCCCGATCTCCTGGACCTCCTATGCAAGGGAATTGAGATGGATGTCATTCCACTCAAGCTGTGTATCATTAAGTCGATCTCCGGGTCCGTAATCCCATCGACATATACCTGCTTTGGCCAACTCCGAAAATATATCTCTAAACAAGTAAACCAGAACCATGCCCTAAGGCTAATCAGAATCATGCCCTCAGGATAAATGTAACCATGGCCTCAGACTAATATAGTCATGCCCTCAGGCTAAATATCAACATTCCCTCAGGATAATATAGTCATTCCCTCTGGCTAAACATCAACATGGCCTCGGGCTAAATATCACCATGCCCTTAGGCTAATATAAACACACCCTCGGGCTAATATAACCACGCCCTCAGGCTAATTATAATCACTCCCTCAGGCTAATCAGAACCATGCCCTTAGGCTAAAGTAAGATTTTCCCTTATGCGCAAGTAACCGGGCCTATCCCAAATCATAAAAAAACCAATTTATATACAATTCCTCTCAAGGAAATTTAACACACATTAAAAATCATGTCATACCATCAGGTATCCTGTCCAAACGGCTAAACAGAAGAATACACCCCCCATGGGTGGTCCTGGATCAAAGCAGTGATCCAAAACTGAAGTTTATAGTTACATTCAATTACCTATATAGTTCTAGGTATTTAAAACATCCAAGGCCTCAGACACATGACACCCCAAACATGGGTTTGTCGCACATCGATACACAATTTCAACAGCACAGTTTGAAATAGACATCAAACTACCTACTAATCAGGCACACAAGGAAAAGTATGCATCCCAACAAATAAGAAGTCACATCGCGTCAGGATCAACAACCACCAACTAGGAAGCACCTCTGTTAACCACTACAACACCAATAACCCAAGTCAGATATAAACAAACAAGTGTGGGTGGCCCGAACGCCTAACCCAACAATACATCCAAAGCCCAAATGGATCACAAGTTTTGCATGGGTTTTAGGTGACACCTGATCACCATCTCTACCCCAACCTGATGTAATAACTCATGGTTGGTCATAAAATGAGAACCCACAGGGTCCCTCATGCCAAACACTGAGAATGAATCATACTCAAGATTCTCCAGGTAAACACGGGCGAACACATCCAACACGGGATCCTTAGCGAAGAGTAAGGGAGGAATCCTACAAGGGATCCTCAAATGAAGGAAAACATAGGAATTCCATAACATGTTTCCTATCAAAGGAATAACAAGAGAGAGATCCTACGAGGGACTCCCTAGGTCAGTATACAAGCAAAGGCATCCCTCAGGGGATCTTTAGAAGTATGCAGTCTCCCAAAAACAAAGGCTAGAAGGGAACATCTCACAAGGGAAACATCCTCTAAAGAATAGGTAATGGAATATAGCACACAACTCATCTCTTATTAATGGCCTCATCTAAGTTGGTTCGAATACCCAACTTATCATACACACCAAGTCTCACTCTCAGGTGACAACTGAACTCGATAACTGGAGGAAGAACACCCCAATTTAGATAAAAACCACTAAATCCTTATTTAGATGACCTCTAAATGTAAAATGGATTCCCCCATCGTGATATACATGAAAACATACATGTAATTGACTACTCACATGCCCAATTCGGACTTCCAGTGCCCAAGATATCCCCAAAACCACCAAACTGAAGTAGTACATGGCCAGAGCACATTGGGCTTGCCTGTGTAATTGTACACAATGTGTAATTTACTGTACACAACATTTAATTTTCACAAAAAGTCACACCATGTGAATTTTTACTAAAACACATGCTCGAGTACCACTACACAGTGTGTACTTTACTGTACACGGCATGTACTTCAAAAAAATCACTATTCCGTGTTCTATTCCACACGGCCAGCCACACAGCCACCCACCACACAGAGTGTACTTAAAGTACACAGTGTGCACTTAAGAAAACTTCGTCTCCCTAAACAGGGATGACACACAGTGTGTTCCCCTGGAACACGCGCCGTGTATACTGGGTTTTCCGACAGGAAATCCCTAAAAACACCTGATTCACCCATTTTCGCCCCCGAAACAACATATCGAGCCCCATGGGCATACAAGCATGAAATATAAGGCTTTAAAAACTTAAAACAACTTTTTTAAAGGATATATATGGTGAAAATATAAACATCCCTACCTTTGGGTGGAAACAGGTGAAGCCTTGGTTGATTTCATGGTCCATGAATGTCGCATGCCGACTCAGCCTGTCGAGGGTTTCGAATCGGTACCCCTATCATCTCCCAAATCTAACTATTTATAAATCTACCAATCCCCACATGGGACACGGCCAGGGAGAAGCAGACATGGATTGTGTGAAAGGAGGAGGAGGAATGATGAGAGAGAAAAGAAATGAAAATATGAAAAGAAAAAGAAAAAAAGGGGCACGGGCCGGCCCTAGCGCCCGACATGAGTTTATGCCTTCTCTAGGATAAACTCCTCATTCCTGACTTAACAACGCATACAGAATCTATGTAAAACCCTTGGATTAAAAGTTATTTCCAAAAAAACCTACACAAATAATTTAATATTCAATTAAATAATATTAAATATTAAATAATCCACTAAAATTCGAACAGATCAGATTTCCCCCAAACTTCTATCCTAGGGTAAACACCCTATTCCGAGACCAACAGAGTTGTTATAAAAATTATCTAAGATCATCTATTAAGGGAAAATGAAAATTTTACCCCTCACGCCCGTCTAACAGCAAAAATTGCATTTTTTTCTCAAAACTGCAGTCCAGATAAACATAGCTTCTTACACATCTCTCTCCAAAAAGGCTTGCCCACAAGACACCTAGGCGAAGCACCACAACATGAACCTCTTGCAAAAAAACCACCATGTCCACACAAGAAAGTAAACAGGTAGTTTTCAGAAGTAACCACATATCACATAACATGCATCATACATCAGTAATTATATATCAAGAAATTATAACCCACACACTGAGTAAGAATTCTCTTGTTGTCACAAACTATACATGTTACGCCTATTGTAGTCCATAGGATACTATATCCAGAATATATGTGTGTGAATAACAACATGCCATTACATCCCTATACAAACATATATGGGGAAAACTAATTGTTGTGCCTACCAACACAAGTAACTACCAATAGTAGGGAGAGAGACCAAAGGGGGTAGTCAGCCATCCATCCTCTCACTAGAATGTTGGGGAAAACACCACCCAAATGCTCAAAATCCATGAGGTGTTAGTCTCCCTAACTGACGGGGTGGAGTAGCATATAGAAACACAAAAAGTACAGAATATACTATAGCCCAAAATCAAACTATGGGAATAACCTAGTCTTAGAATCAACTTCAGCAAATGTCTCTCGGACTCCCAGATGCCACTTCTAAGATTAGGTATCCTATAAGATCACAACCTTTTAAAGAGCTTTATTACATTACTTCATTCCATTATTATCAGTTCCACTTTAAGTTAGTTAATCATTTAAACATTAATTAACCATTAACAATTCCATAATAAATCTCATTAGTATCACACCCAAAGTCCAATGTCCGTTTAAAATTGTAACTTTAGCATTGCATCTTTTCAAGACCCAACCCCATGGGTTAATATCATTTATTTAATTATTTATTAATAGAATTACATTCACATATTCCCAGGAATTCTAGAAAAAAATTCTAGGCTACTAAACTTATGGGGGTTCAACACGGTGAGTAGATGAACTGCATGTCGAGTCTTTTCTGCCTATAACAAGAGCATAGACCCATCCTCCCTTAAAATGCTAACCACAGAAAGCATATGGAATACCCTGCTTGTCTTCTCCCCTGTCAGAAGAAGGGTAAGAAAAACCAGCTATCTTGAGCAGTGGGGAATGTAAAGAAGATAAAAAACCAAAAAAAATCAATAAGAATCCAAAAAATTACATCCAACCCATTTCATCACCCAGTGTGTCCTCCCCAAGACCCACATTCTTATACTAATGCATCTCACCACTATAGGCATCAACGACTACCACAACCATTAGGCCTCCCTGCCCCCACATTTCACAACATCCTTCCAGGCTCACATCACAACACAAGCAGCAGCATAACAAACATCATATCAACTGGGATCATTCCCCTTAAACAAGAAAGAGGGTAACTTATAACCCAAAAGTAATTATCTTTTATCAAACTACCAGTTCTATAAACCATCTTGATTTAACTGATTTATTAATCATAGGTTCCAACTATGGAAAACCTGAACAATAATCTATCAAAAATTGATTAAACATGCTTACTAAATCAATTTGATTAGAATCAAATGACAAAAACAACAATCAGGTCCATTCACATGCCTCATTATCTTTTTCCAAACAATTATCAAATAATTTGAGCTTTACATTGTTTACAAATTTCCATCAATAAAGAAAAGATAAAAAAATCAAGCATAGATATCACACTATCTAGAAAAACAAGAGGTAATAACATACGATCGATATCAATTTATTTATCCAGATCAAATAATTATTATGCTAATTCCATTGTAATCCAGTGGGATAGAACATGGTAACTATATAGTTTCACATAAAAAAAAGAGAAGAAACGAATCCCCATCCTCAAATGGTTCTTGACGTTATTTATATGACACTGAGCCACACAACATGTTACAATATTCTCTCCCATGACAACTGTATCCACCTGAGGATGCAGAGACCCCACAACACCGGTAAACACCCAAGAAAAACCAATTAAGAACATGAATATATTATTCTATAAAAGGGAAACTAGAAATAGAAATAGATTAACCCTAAAGAATGAAGATAGATCATACCTTATATCAAAGATTGATCGATACTGATTGGTTTCATAAAAACAGAGGGGAACCAATCCAAGGAGGAATATTTGATTTCACAACTCCTATGGGATGGAATGGAAGGTTCAAGAATCTCACATATGCGAACAAGGAGAAAGAACTATAGAGGATGATATATTGTCCCTTTAGAGTATTTAACAGAGTAGTGGTTTAAGATACGATGGATTTTCCAATAAAATCGGATCACATTAAAACACAAGTTTTGACAAAGTAATAGCATCCCAAGACTTAGGAAAAATTATTATAGGGGTTATGGCATTGGAATCGGCCTTAGAGGCATAAAAAAGTGGCTTTAAATGCATTTTACATCAAAGGAAATGACAAAGGGGAAAAACTATAGGAAGCTAGAAACACTGTTTATAAACACAAAATTTTGAAAACTAAAAACATGGTTCATGATCCTCACTGCTGAAACCTCACCGTTGGAACCACACCGTTTTGGAAACACTATTCATGAATCTCACAGTTGTAACCTTACAGTTCTAGAAACACTGTTCATGAACATCACTGTTGAAACCTAACCATTGGAACCTCACCGTTCTCAAAACACTGTACATGAACCTCGCCGTTAAAACCTCACCATTCTAGAAACACTATTCATGAACCTCATCGTTGAAACCTCACCGTTCTAGAAACACTATTCATGAACCTCACAGTGGGAACCTCATTATTCTAGAAACACTATTCATGAACCACACCATTGAAACCTCCCTGTTGGAACCTCACCTTTCAGGAAACACTATTAATGAACCTTATCATTGAACAACCGCAGTTGGAATATACCGTTCTGATAACACTGTTCATGAACATGAAATTCGGAAAAAGAAACAGGATACCGTTGACACTATTCACATAAGGCTGTTGATGGCACTGTTCACATAAGGTTACCATTTCTCTTTTCACATAAGGCTACCGATGCCACTGTTCACATAATGTTACCGTTGCACTGTTCACGTAAGGCTACCGATGACACTGTTCACCTAAGGCTACCTATGACATAGTTCACATAGGGTTACCATTGAACTGTCCACATAAGGCTATTGATGACACTGTTCCCATAAGATTACCATTTCATTGTTCACATAAGGCTACCGGAGACACTGTTCACATAAGGTTAATGTTGTACTATTCACAAAGGGAAACTGATGGCACCATTCACATAATGTTATCATTTCACTATTCATGTCACGACCCATCCTCGAGGCTCGTGTCGTGACTACCCCAAGCCCACCTTCCATAGGCCAGGGGCTGGCGACTAGCAGCAAAGGCATAAATCCCAATAACTGGGAAGGCATTGCCTTTATAAAAGTAAAGAATACACCATAGAGTACACGCAGAAGTAATACAGTAAGTACAAAAGAAGTGATGAAAAGTAAATGGGCCAAAATACAAACCCAATCGAAAGTATAGCTACAACTGAATGAAAGTACAACAGAAAAGACAAGTAGCTGGAAGAATAGAAGCAGCTCCTAGGTTGTCCACCTCGGATCCTACCTGAAGGGTAGGTAAAGATAGCGCAGCTCCTGGATCGTCCATCACGGAACCTACCTGAAGGGTAGGTACAGATAGCCTCCACAACGCTCTCGCCCATCAACCTCCTCTGAGTATCGTCTCGTTGTGAAGTCCACCTTCGGATATTGACTCGTCATGAGGTCCACCTCTGGGTACCGTCCAGCCCTCGAACAGTCGGCCTCTGTCAGCGCTGCCCGTCGTCTGCAACCAACATAATGAGGTGCGGGCATAGCCCATGCAGGGATGAGTATACGATACTCAGTAGGGACCTCAAGACCCTCAAGGTCTCACTAATCCCAACAAGGATAACCACAAAGAAGAATCTCAACAGATAACCCTTACTTAGGTATAAGCCCATACTTATACCTAAGTTATCAAGTAACCCATCTCAATCATGAGGAAACAGAAAGGTTATGAAATCAACGGATAACCACTACTTAGATATATACCCATACATATACCTAGGTTATCAAGTGACCCATCTCAATCATGAGGTAAAAACAAAGGTCATAGACTCTTCTCAAACCAGGATTTTCATTATCAAAACCGTAACTACTGAAGAGCCCCGTCTCTGACGAGTACACTGATCCTGTCACGACTCCGAGGTACTGCTCACTAACCCTAGACTGCTGAGATACTCCTCCTGTCGAGTACCTCAGGTCTTCCACCTCACAAAGTAGTGCTCCTCCGCCATGGTTCTGCCACCTCACACAGTAGTGCTCCCCCTCAGAGCCTATAGAGGTACTCCTCCCGTCGAGTACCGCGGGTCTGCTGCCTGCTACTAGGTGCTCCGTCTGCCATGAGTCTTCACCCAAACATAGTAGTGCTCCGTCCACTGGGCTAGTCGACTCACTCCAAGTTGAGTCGGTCAAGCAGTCGTGAGGTCTCATCCGGCTACACAGTCTACGTACTCCATATGCTCGCCTCCAGGAGGGTCTGCTCCACAAGCTACAGGTTGATACTCCAAGTATCACAAAGTCCCACGAAGAAGTATCTCAAAGGACCGCCTCGTCATAGGGGTCTCAATGCATTAGAAGACGCGTCAATCGGGCGCCCGGTCTATGATTTATTAGCCTTTTCGTCCTAGGGGCCCGATTGGTTTCATGTACCAACCAACCCGACCGCATCTCAACTGTATCCTGAACTCTCATAGGGTATACTCATAGGGACTATTTCTCAACGTTATCACCAACGCTGCTGGCAGTTCGTCAAACGGACGTCCAGTCTGAAAGTTATCGGATTTTCCGTTCCAAAGGCCCTGTTGGATTTCGGGTTCAATCCAACCCAGCCACTATACAACTACATCCAAACCTCAAGAGAAGTATTCCAAAAGTTCCATATCATCAAGAGGAATCCAACAATGTTGACTGCACGTCTATCGGACGTTCGGAGCTCAATTTATAAGTGGTTCCGCTCCGTGGGCCCGGTTGGTTTCGGGTTCGAACCAACCCGGTCATACCCAAAGTTCTCTAAAACCTTGAGTGTAATATACTGAAATGACCGTCTCGATCCAAGGATCTCATTGTAACTAACGGTGCGTCGATCGTAGATCCGTAGCCCATGTTATGGGCGTTTGAACGGATCTGTCCGTAGGTCGTGGGTTCGGGCCCGGTCCGACCCGGCCCGATACCCACCCCCTCCCCCCCCCCCCCCCCCCCGCGTCAGGCCGAACTGGGGTGACCCGACCCGGGTCTGGGTCCGGCCCATTAGGGAGCTTCCCGGCTCGGCTAGCATGGCCCGGCTCGGCCTACACGGCCCGGCCCGGCCTGCGCGGCCGGTTGGCCCGACGTGAGCGCCCCCTGCACAGCCAGCTTGGTCGTGCCGTTGAGAAAGGGGGGGGGGGGGGTGGCTGCCCCACTTAATTGAACCGCGGACCCCATGTGGGGGCCGCTCCCTTTGACAGCCGGGGGTTACGACCCCCGGTCTCCCACTGGTCCTGCGCGGCTGCGGGACCGGTCGCCTGCCGCCGTGGCTTCAGCCGCGGTGGTCCCTCCTAGCGGTGCGTCGGAACGCCGCCACCTCCGGGAGACCAGCTAGTGTCGTCCACCGCCTCCAGTCACCGGCGCTGCCGGGCCGGCGGGGCACACCGACAGGGTTTTCCGCGGACCACCGGACGCGCTCTGGTGGTCCGTTTTGCCTGCGGTCTTCACCAGTGGTCCTCCCAGAACCTACTCTTCACTAAAAAGTCTTCAAATCACCTCTACGGACCGTTCCATCATCCCCCGTCGATCCGCACATCAAATAAACAATCTGCGGAGTCTTCGAATCTCCTCTGCGGCCCCGAATTTGGCCGCGGTTTCGTTCGGCCTCGACGGCGCCACACTTCTTCGCCATGATTCTCCATGGTCCTGCATGGTGCCATTGCACCGCACTGCCTTTGTTTGTTCCACAAAAAGAACAAAAACCAAGAGGGATGAGGGTCATCCATGTTCATGTGGTCCGACCTCCTCCCGTTACAATGATAACTGGTGGCCCCAAAAGAATAAAAAAACCCTCGTGAAGCAAACACAATAATTACACCATAATATTTGAACTCAAACCCCTACCATGAAAATGGTTTGTTCGTTGAAGATGTGGGAAGCGATGTCGCTCCGTCAACACCGGGAAAGAACCGTCATCATTAGTGAGTTTCCCTGCGGTTGAGTCTCGTCCCTTGACGTGGAGGAAGAAAAGGATTGGAGAAGTGTGGAACATTCTTCGCTGAGTCGGAAGGCCGTTCTTCGTCGAAGAGTCGGTGTTCTTTAAAAACTCAAGAGCTCTCCCCGAATGTTTTCCCAACACACCAAATGCTCCCAAAATAAAATAATAGATCATGCTGTTATTTTTATTCACACAAGAAAGACCCAAAAATTCAAAACTCAAACCACTTAAAACAATGAAGAGTGTTGGCACGATTAAAGATGAGAGAGGGGGAGGTGAGTGGTCTCACATTAAAGGAGAGTTTCAAGGGGTTATGGGGAATGTGAAAAGGTGGGGGCTCATGTGGGACACACCTCTCCTTTATTCTCCCAAGGGTAGTTACCAACCCAACTTCCACACAAAGGATAAAACTACTTAGATGAAAAATAAAATTGGATTACAAATTTTATTTTATTCTTCACATACACCTCAAATTTTAAACAAATCCTCCTGAGAAAATGCACATTCGAAAAAGGTCTTCTTAAGAAATTACCGGCGCTGCGGTTCCATCGGTGCCCTTAGATTTTGATTCCGAGAACCGGTTCCAAAGTTAGAAAAACCCGCTTGTTCGTTCACTGAACTTTCCCAAGATAAACTTTCGAACATGATTCCGGGCACACTGGGCCTCGGAATCAGGTGTCGTCAGAAGCCACAGTATCGTAAAATTACAATGAAATTAAGAAAAAAATTTCCTTTATTTTTCTAGGTCATTACATTACTCCCACCTCAGGGATTTATGTCCCCGTAAAGCTATAACAGAAACTAGGGAAACAAAAGTGGTAATGAGCACGCAACTGAGCCTCCCGCTCCCATGTGCTCTCCTGGAGGTTCCAGAGCTGTCAGTGAAAGCAAACCTGAGGAATTGACCATCCATGTAGGACCTACTCATGTTGATCCTCGTTCTCCAATAGAACCTCTTTGAATTTCACCCCTTCATTGACATCCATATCCCTGCGGCTGACGATGTGTGAAGGGTCACGCACGTATCTCCTTAGTTGAGATACAAGGATGACATCGTGCACCCGGTGCAACTGAGGTGGAAAGGTCAAGCGGTAAACCACCTCGCCTACCCTGCTGAGGACCTAGAGAGGTCTGTTGAACCTCAGAGATATCTCACCGCCTCGGCTACATCTCCGTAAACCTCGTCGAGGTGAGACCCATATAAGGACGTGGTCGTCATCCTCGAACTCTAGAGGCCTCCTGTCATCTCTGTTGGAAGTGGAGCCGCAACTCTGGAGAATCCTGGCACAAAGGAAATTTTGGCCATCTCCTGAGTGATCTAATGCACCCTCTTATGCATGATTCCATCCTGTGCTGCCTGGGTTTTCCTTTTCGCCGACCAAGGAAAACCCCATCCCAACGTTGTAGATAAACCACAACCTTTTTGCCTAGTACAGTCAATCTGTGTATGAATTGTGGATCCAATGCATACTCAGACCAACATCGTAAGGCCTCAACGCTGCCACCAAGAGATTCCAACCGAAACTATCGCATCGTGGGTCAGATCACACTGTAGGTGTAAGTGTGATTATCGAGTCTCCTCCCAAAGGTATCTCGAGACGTGAGGGTCAAGTCTACGCCTTACCGGAAACTCCAGGCCAGGGACATGATTCGTGGAATGAAGGAATGAATCGTATCAACATATTGTTGTTACGGAAGCTAGTAGAAGACACAGTCCATACTTTGAATCATCCTTAGAGACTTTCGGTCGTACTCCTTGACCGCATGAAGCTAATCTTTCCCCCGCCCCCCAGCTCCCTGATCCTAGTGGGAATTACAAGGGCGGGTGGTCGCAACATGTCAAAATGTTTACCACCCCATGATGCTCTCATAGCTCTGCTTCCATGTCTACCGCCTTGCAAATTAATCAGTCCTTTTTTACTTCCTCTACTTGAAACATTTTACATGCCCAAGTCTCTGAGACTGGCGCAAGTTTCTAGCTTTCCCACTACTAACCTTCACTGACTGCATCCATTCAGTAAAATAATTCTCAACCACAAAGGTCCTTTCTAACACCCTAGAATAAGTAGGAATTCATAAGGAAAAGGTGCTGGCTTGGATGTTCGAGCCCTGAAGCACCGATCACATCGCATTCGCGAGTACAATGAATGGTTTTATACGCCCTGATGAATTATCAGCTACCGACATGTCGTCCTGCCGAAGCTGTATAAGCTCTAGAAAACTCTCAGCCACATCCTCAAGCCAGTCCTTAGCTGCCTGTGAGTTGGGCTCACCTCATAACTTGAGGGTATCTGATGTTGGAACATGTGTAAGCCAGTAAGCCTTCATGTGTCACCTACCGGTACCTCCGGTTGTAACTGCTGACCAACAGGTTGTGATGTATAGCTGGCACACTACCCAAAGGCACTATCTTAGGAATCGGTCCACATACCGAAGCCTCATCCCTATGCGGACCATCCTCATGGTCATTCAAAGAAATTCTCTAGTAGCCAAGTCCCCCATCCACTCTACTGGTGTCTCAGCTAGGCGGAAAACTCTTGAAATCACCTCCAGCCAGTCCTCTACTGTCTGGGAATCTACCTTTCCTCATAACCTCGGAGGCCGCTACTGTAGGAACTCGTGCAACACGCTCTGCCAGTGTGCATAGTTCGCTAGTATAGCAAGTGGAATTTGTTTCCCAACTGTTGGTGGTGCTACTGGTAAACCGCCTGAGGGTGCCAATATAGTAAAAAGGTCCCCACACTAGAGCCTGATCGCTCGGTGGGCCGTCATCGTGTACTATCTCAGAAACTCCAACTAACTGACTGCATGGAGACATCCTAAACAGATGTGACGTGGTCAACGATTTATACCTGGTGAGATGACCTAGTTTGAGCTGACTTTTAAACTTTTGAAACACACACAAAATCATTGTTTTCGTTCACTAAGTCATAAATCAGTAGTCAGGTTCCTGGTGTACGGATACGTCAGCCGCCGCACCAATACTGGACTCCCTGAACTGAAAACCACACTTAGTACCCTTAACACCATTTCTTCACATAAAAAAATATCAGAGCCCTATGTTTTGCAGTAGAACTAACTCCTTTGATATCAATTTGTCCTGACCCGTCCTCAGGGCCCGTGCCCTGACTACCCCAAGCCCGCCTTCCATAGACGAGGGGCTGTAGACTAGCACCAAAGGCGTAAATCCCGATAAATGGGATGTCATTGTATTTATAAAAGTAAACAAAACACTACAGAGTACAAGAGGAAGTAATAAACTAAGTAAAAAAGAAGTGATGAAAAGTAAATGGGCCAGAATAAAAACCCAACTGAAAGTACAACTACAACTGAATGAAAATAAAACAGAAAAGACAAGCAGCTGGAAGAATAGAAGCAGCTCCTAGGTTGTCCACCTCGGATCCTACCTAGTGGGTAGGTACAGATAGCACAGCTCCTAGATCGTCCACCATGGATCCTACCTGAAGGGTAGGTACAGATAGCCTCCACAACGCTCTCGCCCGTCATCCTCCTCTGAGTATCGTCTCGTCGTGAAGTCCACCTTCGGATACTGACTCGTCGTGAGGTCCACCTCTAGGTACCATACAGCACTCAAACACTTGGCCTCTATCAGTACTTCCCGTCATCTGCAACCAACACAATGAGGTGCGGGCATAGCCCGTGCAGGGGTGAGTCTATGATATTATGTAGGGACCTCGAGACCCTCAAGGTCTCACTAAACCTAACAAGGATAAACACAAAGCAGAATCTCAACAGATAACCCTTACTTAGGTATAAGCCCATACTTATACCTAAGTTATCAAGTAACCCATCTCAATCATGAGAAAATAGAAAGGTTATGAAATCAACGGATAACTATTACTTAGATATATGCCCATACATATACCTAAGATATCAAGTTACCCATCTCAATCATGAGGTAAAAACAATGGTCATAGACTCAGCTCAAACCAGGATTTTCATTATCGAAACCGTAACTGGTGAAGAGCCCCATCTCCGAAGAGTACAATGATCTTGTCACGACTCCGAGGTACTTCTCACTATCCTTAGACTGTTGAGATACTCCTCTCGTCGAGTACCGTAGGTCTGCCACCTCACAAAGAAGTTCTCCTCCGCCTTGGGTCTGCCACCACAAACAGTAGTGCTCCCCCTTACAGCCTATAGAGGTACTCCTCCTGTCGAGTACCGCAGTTCTGTTGCCAACTACCAGGCACTCCATCCACCGTAGGTCTGCACCCAAACATAGTAGTGCTCCATCCACTGGCCTAGTCGACTCACTCCAAGTCGAGTCGGTCAAGCAGTCGTCAGGTCCCAGCCGGCTACAGGGTCTCCATACTCCGTACGCTCATCTCCGGGAGGGTCTGCTCCACGAGCTACAGGTCGATAATCCAAGTATCAAAAATTCTCACAAAGAAGTATCTCAAAGGGCCGCCTCGTCATAGGGGTCTCAATGCATCATACAATGCGTCAATCGGGCACCCAGTCTGTGAGTTATTAGCATTTTCGTCCTAGGGGCCCAGTTGGTTTCGTGTACGAACCAACCCGACTGCATCTCAACTATACTCAGAAATCTCATAGGGTATACTCATAGGGCCCATTTCTCAATGGGATCACCAACGCCGCTGGCGGTTTGTCAAACGGACATCCGGTTTGAAAGTTATCGGCTTTTCCGTTCTAGGGGCCCGGATGGATTTTGGGTTCAATCCAACCCGGCCACTATCCAACTGCATCCAAACCTCAGGAGAAGTATGCCAAAAGTTCTGTCTCATCAAGAGGAATCCAAAAAAGTCGACGGTACGTCTATCAGACGTCCAGAGCTCAAGTTATAAGTGTTTCCGCTCTAAGGGCCCGGTTGGTTTTAGGTTCGAACCAACCCGGCCATACCCAATGTTCTCCGAAACCTTGAGTGTAATATACCGAAACGACCATCTCAATCCAAGGATCTCATTATAACTAACTGTGCGTCGATCGGAGGTCCGTAGCCCAGGTTATGTGTGTTTGAATAGATCTGTCCGAAGGTAGGGGGTTGGGGCCCAGTCCGACCCGACCCGATACCCCCCCCGGGTTGGCCCGAACCAGGGCGACCCGACTCGGGTCCGGGTCCAGCCCATTAGGGCACGACCCAGTCGGTCCTGGGTGGCTAGTTGGCTCGGCGTGAGCGCGCCCCGCACGAACATCTTGGTCGTGCCGTTGTGAAAACGGGGGGGGGGGGGGGGCTGCCCCCCTTAATTGAACCGTGGCCCCCATGTGGGGGCCGCTCCCTTTGACAGTTGGGGGTTACGACCCCCGGTCTACCCCTGGCCCCGCACGGCTGTGGGACCGATCACCTTCCACTGCGGCGGTCCCTCCTAGCGGCACGCCGGAACGCTGCCGCCTCCAGCCGCCGGCGCCGCCGTGCCGGCGGGGCGCCCCGATAAGGTCTTCCGTGGACCACCGGATGCGTTCCGGTGGTCCGTTTTTCCTACGGTCTTCGCCAGCAGTCCTCCCGGAACCTACTCTTCACTGCGAAGACTTCAAATCGCCTCTGTGTCCCGTTTCGTCATTGCCCGTCGATAAGCACGTCAAATAAACAATCTGCGGAGTCTTCGAATCGCCTCTGCAGCCCCGACTCCGGCCGCGGTTTCGTTTGTCCTCAACGGCACGGTGCGACAGTGCCACGCTTCTTCGCCATGATTCTCCATGTTCCCACGTGGTGTCGTTGCATCACACTGCCATTGTTCGTGATGAAAAAAAAACAACAACAAAGAGGGAGGAGGGTCGGCCATGTTCGTACGGTCCAACCTCCTCCCGTTATAATGATAATAGGAAGCCCGAAAAGAATAAAAAAACCCTCATCAAGCAAACGCAAGAATTAATCCATAATATTTGAACTCAAACCCCTACCATGAAAATGGTTCGTTCGTCGAAGACGTGGGAAGCGATGTCGCTTCGTCAACACCGGGAAAGAACCGTCATCATTGGTGAGATTCCCCGCGGTTGTGTGTCGTCCCTTGACGTGGAGGAAGAAAAGGATTGGAGAAGCGTGGAGCGTTCTTCGCCGAGTCGGAAGGCCGTTCTTCGTCGGAGAGTCGATGTTCTTCAAAAACTCAAGAGCTCTCCCCCAATGTTTTCCCAACACACCAAATGCTCCCAAAATAAAATAATAGCTCATGATATTATTTTTATTCACACAAGAAAGACCCAAAAATTCAAAACTCAAACCACTTAAAATAATGAAGAATGTTGACATGATTAATGAGGAGAGAGGGGGATGTGACTGGTCTCACATTAATGGGGAGTTTCAAGGGGTTATGGGGAATGTGAAATGGTGGGGGATTGTGTGGGCCCCACCTCTCTTTTATTCTCCCAAGGGTAGTTACCAACCTAACTTCCACACAAATGATAAATCTACTTAGAAGAAAAATAAAATTTGATTACAATTTTTTTTATTCTTTACTTACACCACAAATTTTAAACAACTCCTCCCGAGCAAACGCTCCTTCAGAAAAGGTCTTCTTAAGAAATTACCAGCGTTGCGGTTCCATCGGTGCCCTCAGATTTCGATTCTGAGCACCGGCTCAAAAGTTAGAAAACCCGCTTGTTCGTTCACTAAACATACCCGAGCTAAAATTCGGAACTTGATTCCGGCCACACCGGGCCTCGAAATCAGGTGCCGTCAGAAGCCGCAGTCTCATAAAATTCCAAATAAATTAAAAAAAAATTTCCTTGAAATTTCTGGGTCTTTATAGTTCACATATGGCTACCGATGACATTGTTCACATAAGGCAACCATTTCACTATTCACAAAACTAAAACACTATTCACATAACTGGAAATTTGGAAATGTGTTAGGGAAAGAAACTATGACCTCCTAGGAGACCACAGACACCAGATTTTCACAATGGAAGAGACCACTGAGGTCTGGGCCATTACATACACACCACCGTAGAAGTTCACAAGGTATGAGCTAACATGCTCATTAGGATCCCACCAAGGTGTTCTTTAAAAAGAAACTTTATAACAATCCTATATGATCATTTTAAAATAAAAGATATCTTGATAAGAAGTAAATAAATTTTATAAAAAATTAAAAGTGATGTCGATTGTTGCATATCGACCGATCAAAGTCCCAATGCTTTGCTAATGTGTATAGTAGCACTCGGGTCAAATCCTCAGTGATGATACTTTTTTAACAGTCAAAAGTTTTTAGTTGATTGTATTCTGATTGGGGGGTCTGTTTGCAGTTCTTATGAAATAATTTATGGATGATGTTTGATTTAACGAAGTGATACATATTTGTGTGAGTTCATTATTGGGGATTTAATCATATGATATCCTTGAGCTTTGCTTTATATTGCATTAAATTAATACCCACTTCACAAGATGATTTTGATCAGAATTCCCAAGTGATAAATATTTATTCCATGTAGTAAAATAACATAGGATTCTAATCATTACTTATTTATGGTAGTGTATTTTTGGTTCCAATAATCCATTTAATCCACAAATTAAAAAAAACATGAAATATAAAGTTCAACATACACAATATTAACTCAAAGAATACCCATCGAGAAAAGGTTTTCAATCACTTAATATCCCCAAATTATAACTCACCCCAATTAGATATTCAATCATCCATTGAAATAATTTGTAATCTATTTATAATTATTATGATGATAAATTAGTAAGATAAGAAAAATAAAGGGATAATAAAAGATTGGTGTGACGAACACACACACAAACAATGATGATAAAAAATGAAATTTAGATTGAATGAGAATGGAAAATAAGGGAAAGGGATTCAATAGTGTTTAAACTTTTTTATGAACATTAATATTAAACTACAGATTCTGGATGAGAATAAGAGATATTGAAGGAGAAACTTTCATTAAAATAGAATTAAAAAATAAAGACTTACAAGATTACAACAAAGAATAACACAAAAGTAAATAAAAACAAAGAGAGGAGGAAAGGTCTATCAAGTGGATATATGAGTATGGAAGGTTCTCCCAAGCCCTTGGAAAGCCTTTTTTCGTGCCAATATGTGCTTTTATCTTTGGAAATGGCAACCCCTTTGAAGGAGAGGAAAAAGATGTATTTATAGCCCAAGGAAGTGGACCGTTCACATTCCCAATATGTCCCTCCTGTTGGATCGATGATTTTGACATCCAGATAGCCTAATATCGAGATATATCCTTCTTCAAAGTTGTATATAATAATTTTTCCCAACTACTATCAAATTTGGAGGCATTTGGACTTACGTAGCCAATGCTATGGCGGTTTCAATAAACAATGTTAAATTGTCCATTTCTATCCATGCTTTTTTGATGGCAAAAATGAGATTGGATTTTGGAATAGGAACATGCCTTCAAAGCTGACTTATTTCTTAAACAAATTCTTCCTCATATATCTCTTCTTTCACATTATAAAATATCCTCTTTATGGTATGATTACATCATGAGAAATGTCATGAATACTGTATGTACTTTATTTCTAGGCCAGAATGGTGGGCTGAGTTTAAATGAATCATTTGGGCCCCTTGTCTTTGGAGTTTGGCCTTGAAATTTTATCCAAGACTCCTTAGATTGTAGCCCGAATTTTGGAGGAGAATAAAGGAATTTTTACTTTTTAATTGATCCCCAAAATTAAATCTTCATGGCTGGTCCAGTTTCCTCATAGATTCTGTAGGCCTTCTTGTGTGGCCCATATGGGCCTTCAAATGGAGGGATTGGACCATGATCCCTTCTAATGAAATAATGAATATTGAATTAGGAATCCTACGAAACAAAACCAAAAAATGTGAATCAGCAGGGTGAGTGTTATAAATATAATAGTAAACTGACCTAATTGGACTACTTCTATAAATTCTCAAAAATTATACTTAGTATTAAAACATTAATATCTCACAAAAATTATGCACATTTCATATAAAATAAGTAAAGGGATTATATAATAAGTCCTGAAAATATTAATAACATCACGTCCACCACACATAGTCTTGTGTGCATGTCCTCTTGTGCAACAAATATAAAAACATGACAAAATCATTTTTACTCAACAAAAAATATTAAAAAAAATTCTCCAATCAAGGGAGGTTTAGAATATTTCAATCATCCATATTGAATTACACCTCAAATTTTTATAGATACAATGTTCCAAAAACAACTCTTTTTTTCATGGTCAAATTTAGAAATTGAAAATGTGGACACTCAAAACTCACACCTCTCAAGATGATCAAATTCATTTGTGGAGGTTCTCTCTTTCAGCAACCAAAAGTAAAAATCTTAGTGTTTGAAAGAGATATCAGCTTCCAATCCCTATCCAAAGTGCGCAAGAATCTAGAGGTCTTTTAAAGGGGTTTTTATGTGGCTATGGGATGGTAGGAATATAATGTCCATGAGAGAGAAGAAGAGGGGTAAAACACAAACATGGAAAATCAATGCACATTTTTTTTTGAAAAGAGACATAAAAGTAAATGAGAACACATATTTACGAGGGAATGAAAATGTGAAATAAGATTAACAAGTGGAAGTAAATATTAAGGTAATGAGAAGATAGAATATTTACAAAACCCAAAACTTCTCCCAATGACATAAGAATATAATGCAAGTGTGTTTTTTTTTCTTTTTTGATCTTTTTTTGAAAGTTGAACATGAAACAGATCTCACACTCATATCCCAACCCATGATTGATCTCCTCATGACACTAATTTTAATAGTTATAATAAGATAAAAGGATGAGAAATATTGATTTTTGACTAACCCAAGACACAAACATTTTTTTATTATTTTTTTCATTTTTTAAATTATTTTTCTTGAACACTTTTCAATAAAATTTGAACAATATGCCATAAGAATATATACATTCCCAAACCCCACTAAAGGGCAAGCTCTCCCCTGTACTATAATGTATGATTTCCATCAAGCATATGATAGTATGGTGAAATCAACAAAGGGTACCCAAAATGAAATCCATCCCCCCCACACTTATATTTTTTAAAAAAATATATGCAATGAAAATCCATGTTGATATTGGATGGGAAAATGTATTGGGATTGTAATGTGGCTATCAAAGAATAGGTTTTCATTGTCTTGGAGGATATTTCAAATGAAGAATTATTGTAAGGGAAATGGGAGGCTATTTAGACATTGTGACTCTCATGTGGTTCAGAAAATTTCTCTATCATATTAATGAACCCTAAAGTTGTAAATTCAGATCAAAGGTCCACAAACTCAAGACTCACAAATGGGGGTGAAAAACACACATTTTTAAAAGATGGATATAGGTAGCCTTGGTATGGAGGAAAATGGTTTTCATCATAGGTGGGGAAAATCTCTTTCCAAATTAAAAAGTGAGCATTAAAAATTTATTGGTTTTGACACAATATTCTTTTTCCAAAGTCATGATGAAAAAACAAAATTTTTTAGATGAAACCATGTATTTTGACTCCCCAAAATGGTTGGAAAATTTTAAAAATTTTAAGGTGAGTAATCATGATTTTTCTTTTCATATTGTTGTTAAATTATTAATTTTTTTAATTTTTTTTAGGTTTTTTAGGTTTTTATAAAGACACACCCAGAAAAAAGAGAAAAAAAAATTAAGGGTTTGATGAAGATAGTAGTAAAAGTGAAATAGAGAAAAAGAAGAATAAAGGGTGAGAGAGAGGAAGAGATATAAAGAGAGTTAAAGGGAAATATGTTCTCCCTGGTTTGGATTTGGTGGGTCGCCGTCTCCATCCAGTGGTGGGTCAACTGCAGAAGTTGGGGATCCAGTGTAAGTCAATGTTTTTCCAGGATTGTGTGTCCTCTCATGGTGATGCTTTAACTGATGTCCATTAACCGTGAATGCCCTTTTGGAAGAGGGGTCATGGACTTGCACTGCACCAAACAAGTAAACATTAGTAATAATAAAAGTACCCTCCTAATAATAATTAAGATTACCGATGTAGGAACTCGGGACACCCTAGAGGGGAGGGGTGAATTAGGGTGAGAAATTTTTCTTTTAATGTGATGGATCTTGTTCCCACGTTGTTAGGAAACCTATTAAACCTGTATTATGGATATGATCAGAATACAAACATTAACATGCAGAGAGATGACACAACACCTTTTTACTTGGTTCACCACTAAGGGATATATCCAAGGAGCATATGCCAACAGGTTTTCAGTCGTACCTAACTCCACTAAACTTCACTAGATATAGATTACAAAGATTCGGGCATAGTGAATATGCCCTAGGCTCACTTCCTTTACAAAAGTTCAGGGACAGCTCACTGTGTCCCTCGGGTCACTCCCGTTGAATCCCCCTAGCTCACTGCCTTTGTGGAAGTCCCACTCAGTTTATAGACATGAAGGTCTCTTCATCATCGCAAATGAATACATCCTCTGTTGTATATAGATTCTCTGTTGAAGTCCATCTTCCACCCATAGATGAATCTCACTTTTCACCAAATGTATTGGAAAAAATTCCAGCTTTCACACAGCCCCAAAAATTCTTGCATGATTCAAACACACCTGGCATGCTTCTCTGAGCCGATACGCAAGTTTTATGACGGTGCAAAAGTTCACCTCTACCACTTATGCGACACCTGATTTTTCAACCTCAAACTTGCACGATTCACATTCTTTTCCTCCCAAACAGGTTTTGGCGCACAACTGTCAGTTGATGCGCTTCTTCAAATACTGGCATGAATGTGTCACCAAACCACCTATGAGACCCCTCCTTCTCCAACTCCAAACTTGTGCAACTCACACCCTTTCTCACCCAAACCACCTTGGATGCGCAACAAACAACTATCTCGTAACTTCTACTAGTGAGGACACACAACAATGTGCACGACCGCTACACCTATGTGACCAGAGCTCTGAATTTCAATAAGTCTTGAAATTTGTGAGAAAAGAGGAGGGTTGTTCATCTATTTATAGGCATTCTGGACACCTTGCGCTACGGCCTGCGAGTCTCCTCTCGACGCGCAAGTACAATCTCCCTAGTCTATGCCGCGCTAGTCACTTGTGCAACCAAACCCAAAACATGGGCACCCCTTCTCACTTTTCCATATTTTGATGTTTAAATCTTGAAAAACATATGGCACACAAGTTTACAAGCCTCCAAGTAATTGGCACGCAAGTACCTTTTCCAAAAACAATTTTCTCCATTTGTCAATTATGAAGTCTAGTAATTTGGAAAACACTAGAAAATAGTGCCACCTTCAATACTATTATCCGATTGAACTATAATATCAATTTTCTGGAACATATTCTAAACATCCACTAAGTATTGACAAAAAACACAAAACATACTCCAATTCATGAAAAGACAACCATGGTTCCAACAATCTCCCCCTTTTGGTTTGTTGGTAATCAGTAAATAAATTCAATAGTGTACCAGCCACATGCTTACCAAAAATGCAAGAATCAACTCATCAAACACTCTATGTCTACATGAGAAATTATCAGTGTAGAAAACAAGAGGGAATGTGTGAATTGGGATCCCATGTGTTGGAGTTTCTCAATGATCCCCAAGAAATTCTCTTAAATTTTCCAAGAAGCATTACATGTCCAATGAATTTCTTCTTATCCTATAACCAAATTCTCATCATGATACCAAACATGTCCTGAATTTATTCCTTCTCCCCCATTGGAAATAAACCCAAATATCGGTATTTTATCATTGAACATATCAAAACACATCTTGGATAGTATCTCCCCCATAAACCTATATCATATCCACAAAATGATTAAAAACAGTTAACATAACTAGGTAGAGGGGTTTTTTCATAACCTCCTTATGCACTGGGAGGTGGCTGAACACCGAGGTTCAACCGATGCTTCTCAAAGACAGCAGTTGACAGTGGCTTGGTCAGGATATCAGCCACTTTCTCATTAGTTCCCACATGATCCATTCTAATAACTCCTTGTTCAACATTCTCTTTGATAAAGTGATACCTAATTTCAATATGTTTTGTATGAGAATGATGAACCAAATTCTTTGTAAGATCAATTGCGCTCTTGTTATCATAGTAAATCACCATTGGTTGCTTCACCTCATCCCCAATATTTTTTAATTGTTGCTTCATCCATAGCAGTTGACTGCATGCCATTGTGGTGGATATATACTGTAGAGACCCGAATATTGACATACATAGACAATACAATACTTTTTCGGAATACTTAGTACATAACAAAAATAGACACACAAGGACCGTAATAGTTTAGTGTCTTTGGAAACTTGGAACTTAATCTTCTAATCATGGGGAAAGATCTTCAACATATCCCATAATGATCTTCCCATTTTTGTTTCCATACCTAAAATCTTTCTTTTAATCCTGGGAATTTGAACATAAAAAAACATGATCATTAAAAATCTTGAGCAATGACATAAAACATGTAAGTACATAAGGCATAAATCATAATGGAACATAAATCATGATAAAATAGAATGGGAATAAAACATGTAATTGTGGAATCCATTAAGCACATGTAATGATTTCCATAGTAGCCAAGGAATTGCTTCCAAGACCATCTTAGGGGACAATGTCCCTTTTTGAATCGAGTTCACTCCTCGTTTCAGTCCTGTTTTACTGAACCGGTTTAACCTGCCGTTCCAGCCATGTCTATCTCATGAGATATAAATATTTACCCAATGCATTGGAGTGAGATATAGGTCCCACCCATCTCATAATGAAATCATTCTTACCTGTTCCACAAATTAATCATACATCATTCATAAAAACCCAATAAATAAAATGAGTTTCATAAACATCATCCCATCATCACATAATCCATATAAAAGAAATTGATATCATTTCATAATAATAAAAGTGAAACCATGTAAATAATAGATACATTATACTTGAAACATAGACATATGAAATAATGTTATCTTAGATGAAATATTGTTTTGATAAAACACTTGAAATGAATTCTTGAGGAAAATATCCTTTCTTCTTCAAAATCGTTTTCTTTTCACAAAATTACATACAATTTTAAAAGAATATAATTTTGTTTAAAATAGTAATGAAATATTTTGGAGGAAGCTTCATAAAACTATGGCTTTATAAAACCGTAAAAATCCTTTCATGCCATATATGTTAAAAAAAATTCTTCTCATACTTTTTTCTGAAAAGTCAAAAAGTACATCGTACGAAAAACGTCAAAATATTCCTTTCATATCTTTTACTAAAAACTCACCGAAGGGTAAAATAGGATTTCGACAATTGTAGGTAGATGGAAATAATATTACATATTGAGGAAATATGGATGTGGATGTTAAAATACAACCCAGTAAATACCAAAGTATAAACAATCTCGGATAAAAATGAGATTGTGATATTTTCCCTTACCTTAGGTCCGATTTGCTTCGTAAGTGTCCGAACCTCCTGTATAATGATTTAAATAATGTCATTGAATTATTCATGAATCACACTCACTGTTATGATATCATATATGGTTCATTTATGTCTTTATATTACCCATTCTTTTGTAAATTCCATGTTAAAGAGCGTTTTGGGTAAAATCGTTTCATTTGTCATCCGTGTTTTGACTTGTAATTATTCATATGTTTACTTAGATCATGATTACTTAATTACAGAATATAAAACATGATTTATATATAATATATATTCATAATATACATATATATAATAAATCAGTAAATGTAATGAAATACACCGTTCATGGAGAAGGTAGGACGTACGTACGCATGAACGTTGTTTTCGTTTCCTTATTGAGTTGAATGGAATTAAGTAGATGAAATTAATATATATACACATAAATCAAGTATAATTATTATGTCATATATTTCATTATTACTTATTAAATATACTTTATAATCATTCATTAATGGTTAATCATTGAGAATGAATCTCATCGCGTCGTGGAGACGGTATTCCGTACGTGCGCAAGAGCGATGATATCGTTCCCATGATAGTGGAATTTTATTGAAGTGTATGTATAATATTACAGAATAAATATCACTTTACAATAATCATATATAGTTATTATTTACACCATTATACCCATCCAAGTAAGGTGGTGGTGGAAAATAGATTACACCACGACGTGGAGACGGAATTCCGTACGTACGCACGCGCGGTGATTTATTTTTCCGTATGATGGATAGATGGTGAAATAGGGTTGTTTCATACTTATAATAACATATAAGTATATGAGTGATACTGATGTTATTACTTCATAATGAAAAAAACTTATAAGAAGAAGTGGAAGAAGAAATAAAGGTGAAAGAATCGGTAACAGAAATTACCTCTTCTTTGAAGCGCCTATTTGAGACCTCCTCTTAGGGCACTAAAATTGGTCTTTGAGGAAGACCAGAACCTCTAGGATGTTTCTAGGGAAGTGTAAAAGAGAATTTGGTAGAGGTTGGTAGATCTTGAAGGCTCAAAGTGGTGTAAGGAGGAGAGGGCGGGGGTGCCCTTTTATAAGGGAGGAGAGGGGCACCATTGGAATAACAAAAAATATTATTTTATTATAAATCCAAATTCGGTTATAAATAGATCCAAATAGATTTATTTATAAGCTAAGGTTTGGATGGGTCGAAATCCTCTCATAAAATAGAATTTATACAAGTTTAGGTTTCTATTTTAACCTTATCATTTATATTTAACTTTAAGTTAGATAATTTTACTTTTACCGTGTCTTCATGTTTTCTTACACTATAAGGTTAATAAACTTACTATATCAAGAAAAACGAACCCCAAGTTGTTTATTATTAATATATATAACCTTATCTAAGTCATTTTGCCAAGCCTTAGATTTTTAGAAATAAAATAACAATTAATAATATAATATTTGTTTTAAAAACTATTTTATGTCAATTTTGACACAATTTAGTATTTTTTTTGTGAAAATAATAAAAGGATTATTAGTTCGAAAAAAGTTAATTAAATCAATACTAACATGTCATATTAACCTATAAAATTAGTTTAATTCATAAAAAGTCTCAAATTACATTTATTTGGGTATTTATAACATCAATTATGTCAATATTTCATTAGTAAGATAATTACTGCATCATCTTTGTGTCATAAATAAATTAAATTATTTAATGTCTAAAAATTACAAATAAAATACCATTATGTAGGAAATAATTTTAGCTTTCTAAGTAGTATTTATAGTCTAATTTATCTTATGTATAACCCTATATTAAAAATTATTTACTTATTAAACTTTGATTTTAACTATTTTAACCCTTCTTTAAATAAAATAATAATAAATGTCCTAATCTAATCCAAGTGGGCCTAAATGATCATATTTTATTCCTAAGGTTGTTTTTTGTCGAATTACACTTATCCAATAGAATTCTGAAATGTGTTAGGTAATAATAATAACATTTTTACCCTTAACTACCCTAATTACTTTTAACCGTGGTAAAAAAAGTAAAAAGTTACTATTCACCAAAAATTATTTTCATCTCATTGAACCACATTTTACATACTAACATCAACCTTGTGTCTTGGATTTTTGAAATTCCACTCACAGAAGTGGTAAAATTAAGTTTTATGAAAAATTCATTTTTTTAACTACCACTTAGTGGTTTCACTATTCAGCAAAAAATGAAAGTTTTCAGAAAAATACCAAAAATTAGGCCTAAGATATATTTGATATTATGAACTCAAAAATGATGTCTATTTTACAAAATTAAAAACCTATCAGTTTCATTAATTAATTTAAAAATTAATTCCCATCGTCAAAACAAATAGAGTGTTCTTTAGAGATAATAACTATCAAAAGATTGACACTTGTTTATGTCTGGTTTAAATGTAGAATTACATCCAGTGACCAACATTGTATTAAATTGTAAAAATATATTATAAATATACTTTAAAACCAATCAAATTAATAATTTATCACTATTAATTATTTCGATTAAAAAGGATGTTTTTAATTAAAATTTAGTAATTTTCACTATTCATCAGAAAATGAAAGTTATCCGAAAAGTTCCAAAATTTCACCCTAAGCTAATTTTGATATTCCAAATCCAAAAATGAAGTACATTTTGAAAAATAAAATTTACAAAATTTCAAAAGGGGTTATTACTATTCATAACGGCTAGTTTTAATAATATTTTAATAGCACATCATTGTTTAGTGAAACTCGGTATTGTGTACAACACACGCTATCGCGGAAGGTCGCGCTTACGTGTAATGAAAGCCATATCCGGGTTGCGTGTTGTGCCAGAATCCTTCATTGTTTCTTATAACATAATCCTACCATATTTCATTTATACATTTAATATATATATATATACTCAATGTTGCATAGAATAACTATTATCAAAATTGTGTGTAACACGATCCAAGAAGAGTGTTGCGTATACTGCAAGCTAATACGGTGTTGCGTATAGCACAAGGTAATCTTGGTGTAGCATAAAACACAAGACATTAAGGAAATTAAAAGAATATTTTTCATAAAATCTCGTGGTGTTACATTCTAACCCTCTTAAAATGAATTTCGTCCTTGAAATTTATCGGGGTTATAAATGGTTTACTAATCGAAAGTTTGTTTAATAGAAACTCACATCGTAAAAAGGAATACCCAAACTTGGATTCAAAAACTAAAGTATGAGATGTAACGGTTACACAAATTAACTCATCACCGAGTTTCCACGTAGGAGAACATAGGTGAAAATATGGATATGGAAGAAAAATCTAACCATCAAGTTCTGATGGAGAGTGGTAGAGAACATGGCTATGGAAAAGCCAGCAATCACAAAGCCATAAATTTGTGATGATCTAAGGTACCATCTGATTTATCAGATATAAGAGCACTAGGACAACATTTTTGGTTTTCAATATCATTTCCCTAAAGTTGATGAAATTGGAATTAGATGAAATAATTTTGTGATTTTGGTATAGTCTCACCATTGGTCGTTCTTTGGACAATTTCCACTTCATCTCTTAAAGAAATGAAGTTGAATTTGTCATTCGTGATGTGTTAGCAGATCATGTGATATAATGATGGGTCATTCCATCTCTTTCAAACAAAAGGTTAGAAAAAGTTAGAAGTCCATCTTATGGTTAGATTAATCGTATATGGTTCCAAAAATGAACTTATACTTCATATATAATACCGCTTAATAAAATAAAACTAGTTTCTACTAACCAGGGACTTCCTGTAGGCCAGTGGTAGGCGATAAAGGCTAGTCGCACTTCGGTTGTGGGTTCGATTCCCACAGCCTTGTCCGACGCGATGGGCTGTCGCCCGTCCTGAAGGTTGTCCTTTTTCTAAAACTATATTACTATAACATCCCATCAATAATATCGAAAAAAATTCTATCCTTAAACAATACTAACTTATGTCCAACATAATCCATTCCAATCTTTAGGCTTATCCATAATACTGCAGTCCACTTTCATAATATAGTGAAAATAGTTACCAGAGATTTAATACCATCGTTAATCCCCATATATCATAAGATATGTCTTGTTGGTCACATTACAAACATTCTAAGGCCTTAATCATGTATTCTCTTGAAAAATGAATACCCATTGAACCTTAGTGAAGAAATGAATGCAGTTAAAAGTTAAAATTTTCCACATACCAAAATCCTCAAAATTCTATATACTCAGACCATGACATCACTTAGTCCTTATATCAATCCGGAGCTCATGAATACTATCAAACATATTAGATTCTCTTTATCCATTCATTATGTGCATATCATCTGCTTTCCAAAAATATTTCAATCACTTTTCATGGTTACCAATGCCATAAAATTATTGAAAACCACAATAGACCAATACATAAATATTCCAATATTTCACGATACTATATACAACATTATTCTGGAATCCCATTACATAAACACTTAATCATTCCACCACATCGTTGTCACATTCAACATCGCCAATGGTGATCGCATGTGACTTCCTTTTGTCCTTTTACTTAAGTGGTTGCTCATGTTAATCATCACTATCCCTTGGATTAGGGCATTTATTAGCATAATTCCCCATTTCCTTGCACTTGAAGCATTGAAGTGTAGTAGGTTCATTCTGTGTATCCCTTCTTGTGTTGGCATCATTAGACATCTTCTTCCCATCATTACGGCATTCAAATGCCCGATGACCTTCCTTTCCACATTTGAATAATTTACTTGTCCCTTTAAGACAATCTCCACCATGCTTATTTCCACACTTTGAGCATAAGGAAACATTCATATTCTTTTCACCATTATTCTGAGATTTCTCCTTGAACACCATCTTTCGTTTCTTGTCAAAACTATGAGATGGATAAGTAACACCAACTTCCATTTCTACCTTGATAGCACAATGCACAATTTCTTCATAGCTACTGAAGTCTCTTATAGCTAATTCCCTTCGAAGATTTGGTTTTAAGCCACTGAAGAATCGATCAAGTTTACTTTCAGGTTGGATGATAAATCCAGATGCATACCTTGAAAGCCTTGTAAAATTTTCTTTGTATATACCAACAGATTCATCATCCTTTTGATTTAGTTCAAGAAACTCCTTCTCCATCTTTGTTCGAAGAATACGAGGGAAGTACTTATTGAAAAATTAGTTCTTGAACTCGTCCCATTCCATGGAATCAATTTCATCTCTTTACCTCATATTCTTGATAAGATTCCACCATTGATCAGCTTCACCTTCCAAACGATATACTGCTATGGTGACTTTATCATGTTCAGAACATTGAAGAACTGAAAATATCTTTTCAGTGGTACCGATCCATTGTTCAGCAACAAGTGGATCAGAAGACCCACTGAAAGAAGGTGGACGTTGCCTCATGAAGGACTTAATAGAATATTGTTCCCTTTTCTGCTCATTTGGAAGTCCAGAATGATTCATAGATTGTGTAAGTATAACAATAAGATTTTTCACTCCATCTCCCATAACATTTGTTTGTTCAGGAGGACAATCATTGAATTGTCCATTGCATTGATTAACACGGTTCCTTCGAGTTCCAGCCATCGTCTAAAACCCAAAAAGAATAGTGTGAGAGGAAAAAATCATGCTAGGGAAAACAACATAATAAAGGGGGAGTACCTTCAATATCTAATATATTAGTTTTAATTCTTAGATCGTTAGCGCAATTCTAGGACAATAACCTATACTTATACTTACCCTTAAGGACATCCCTAGACATACCTTAGAAATATCTCTAGGGATATCACTAAAGTTCTCACATCCTAGTTTCCAAAGGTTGACTAAAACTTTCCTCTGATACCAACTGTAGATACCCAAAGATTGATGTACATAGACAATACATTACTTTTTCGGAATACTTTGTACATAAAAAAAAATAGACACACAAGGACCGTAATAGTTTAGTGTCTTTGGAAACTTGGAACGTAATCTTCTAATCGTGGTGAACGATCTTCAACAACTCCCATAAAGAACTTCCCATTTTTGTTTCCTTACCTAAAATCATTCTTTTAATCCTGGGGGAAAAGAAAACATAAAAAGGGTGAGCTCAAATGCTCAGTAAGGGTAAGCATGGATACAATAAAACATACCATATACATTTGATCTTAAAAAACATGAACTTTAAAAATCTTGAGCAATGACATAAAACATGGAAGTACATAAGGCATAGATCATAATGGAACATAAATCATGATAAAATAGCATGGGAATAAAACATGTAATTGTGGCATCCATTAATCACATGTAATGATTTCCATAGTAGCCAAGGCATTGCTGCCAAGACCATCTTAGTGGACAAAGTCCCTTTCTGAATCGAGTTCACTCCTCGTTTCAGTCCTGTTTTACTGAACCAGTTTAACCTGCCATTCCAGCCATGTCTATCTCATGAGATATAAATCTTTACCCAATTCATTGGAGGTAGATATAGGTCCCACCCATCTCATAATGAAATAATTCTTACTTGTGCCACAAATTAAACATACATCATTCATAAAAACCCAATAAATAAAATGGGTTTCATAAACATCATCACATCATCACATAATCCATATAAAAGAAATTGTTATCATTTCATAATAAGAAAAGTGAAACCATGTAAATCATAGAGACATTATACTTGAAACATACACATATTAAATAATTTTATCTTAGATGAAAAATGGTTTTGATAAAACACTTGAAATGAATTTTTGAGAAAAATATCCTTTCTTCTTCAAAATTATTTTCTTTTCACAAAGTTACATGCAATTTTAAAAGAATAGAATTTTGTGTAAAATAGTCATGAAATATTTTGTAGGAAGCTTCATAAAAATAAGGCTTTATAAAACCGTAAAAATCATTTCATGTCGTATACGTTAAAAGAACATTATTCTCATACTTTTGTCAGAAAAGTCAAAAAGTACCTCATACGAAAAATGTCAAAATATTCCTTTCATATCTTTTAATAAAAACTCACCTAAGGGTAAAATAGGATTTAAACAGTTGTAGGTGGATGGAAATAATATTAAATATTGAGGAAACATGGATGTGGATGATAAAATACACCCCAGTAAATACCAAAGTATAAACAATCTCAGATAAAAATTAGATTGTGATATTTTCCCTTACCTTAGGTCTGATTTGCTTCGTAAGTGTCCGAACCTCCTCTATAATGATTTAAATAATGTCATTGAATTATTCCAGAATCACACTCATTGTTATGATATCATATATGGTTCACTCATGACTTTATATTACCAATTCTTTTGTAAATTCCATGTTAAAGAGCGTTTTGGGTAAAATTGTTTCATTTGTCATACATGTTTTGACTTGTAATTATTCATATGATTACTTAGATCATGATTACATAATTCCAGAATATAAAACATAATTTATATAATATATGTATTCATAATATACACATATATAATAAATCAGTAAATGGAAACAAATACACCGTTCCTGGAGACGGTAGGCCGTACGTACGCATGAACGCTATTTTCGTTTCCTTATTGAGTTGAATGGAATTAAGTAAATGATATAAATATATATACACATAAATCCAGTATCATTATTATGTCATATATTTCATGATTACTTATTTTACATACTTTATAATCATTCATGAATGGTTAATCATTGAGAATGAATCTCATCACGTTGTGGAGACGGTATTCCGTACGTATGCACGAGCGATGATATCGTTCCCATGATCGTGGAATTTTATTGGAGTGTATGTATACTATTACAGAATAAATATAAATTTACAATAATCATATATAGTTATTATTTACACCATTATACCCATCCAAGTAAGGTGGTGGTGGAAAATAGATTACACCACAGCGTGGAGACAGTATTCCGTACGTACGCACACACGGTGATTTCTTTTTCCGTAGGATGGATAGATGGTGAAGTAGGGTTGTTTCATACATATAATAACATATCAGTATATGAGTGATACTGATGTTATTACTTAATAATTAAACAACCTTAGAAGAATAAGTGGAAGTAGAAATAAAGGTGAAAGAATCAGTAACGAAAATTACCTCTTCTTTGAAGCGCCTCTTTGAGACCACCTCTTAGGGCACTAGAATTGGTCTTTGAGGAAGACCGAAACCTCTAGGATGTTTCTAGGGAAGTGGATAAGAGAATTTGGCAGAGGTTGGTCGAGATTGAAGGCTCAATGTGGTGTGAGGAAGAGAGGGAGGGGGTTCCCTTTTATAAGGGAGAAGAGGGGAACCTTTGAAATAACTAAAAATATTATTTTATTATAAAGCCAAATTAGATTTTAAATAGCTCCAAATTGATTTATTTAGAAGCTAAGGTGGGGATGGGTAGAAATACTCTCATAAAATAGAATTTATATAAGTTTAGGTTCCTATTTTAACCTTATCATTTATATTTAACTTTAAGTTAGATAATTTTACTTTTACCATGTCTTGTTGTTTTTCTTACACTATAAGGTTAATAAACATACTATATCAAGCCAAACGAACCCCAAGTTGTTTATAAATAATATATATAACCTTATCTAAGTCATTTAGCCGAACCTTATATTTTTAGGAATAAAATAACAATTAATAATATAATATTTGTTTTAAAAACTATTTTATGTCAATTTTGACACTATTTAGTAATTGTTTTTTGTGAAAATCATAACCGGATTATTAGTTCGAACAGAGTTAATTAAATCAATACTAACATGTCATATTAACCTAGAAAATTATTTTAATTCATAAAAGTCTCAAATTACATTTATTTGGGTATTTATAACATCAATTATGTCAATATTTCATTAATAAGATAATTACTTCATCATCTTTGTTTCATAACTAAATTAAATTATTTAATGTCTAAAAATTAAAAATAAAATACCATTATTTAGGAAATCTTTTTACCTTTCTAATGAGTATTTATAGTCGAATTTATCTTATGTATAACCCTATATTAAAAATTTATTTACTTATTAAACTTTGATTTTAAATATTTTCACCCTTCTTTAAATAAATTAATAATAAATGTCCTAATCTAATCCAAGTGGGCCTAAATGATCACATTTTATTCCTTAGGATATTTTTGGTCTAATTACACTTATCCAATAGAATTAGGACATGTGTTAGGGTAATAATAATAACATTTTTACCCTTAACTACCCTATTTACTTTTAACTGTGGTAAAAAAATGTAAAAAGTTACTATTCACTAAAAATTATTTTCATCTCATTGAACCACATTTTACTTACTAACAACAACCGTGTCTCTCGAATTTTTGAAATTCCACTCACAGAAGCGGTAAAATTAAGTTTTATGAAAAATTCATTTTTTTTAACTACCACTTAGTGGTTTCACTATTCATCAAAAAATGAAAGTTTCCAAAAAAATACCAAAAATTTGGCCTAAGATATATTTGATATTATGAACTCAAAAATGATGACTATTTTACCAAATTCAAAACATATCAGTTTCATTAATTAATTTAAAAATTAATTCATGTCGTCAAAACAAATAGCGTGTTATTAAGAGATAATAACTCTCAAAAGATTGACACTTGTTTATGTCTGGTTTAAATGTAGAATTACATCCAATGACCAAAATTATATAAAATTGTAAAAATATATTCTAAATATACTTTAAAACCAACCAAATTAACAATTTATCACTATTAATTATTTCTATTAAAAATGATGTTTTTAATTAAAATTTAGTAAATTTCACTATTCATCAAAAAATGAAAGTTATCCGAAAAGCTCCAAAATTTCACCCTAAGATAATTTCGATATTCTGAATCCAAAAATGAAGTCCATTTTGAAAAATAAAATTTATAAAATTTCAAAAAGTGGTTATTACAATTCATAACGGTTAGTTTTAATAATATTTTAATAGCATATCATTGTTTAGTGAAACTCGATATTGCGTACAACACACGCTATCGCGGAAGGTCGCGCTTGCGTGTAATGCAAGCCAAATCAGGGTTGCGTGTTGTGCAAGAATCCTTCGTTGTTTCATATAACATAATCCAACCATATTTCATTTATACATTGTATATATATATATATATATTCAATGTTGCATAGAATAACTATTATCAAAATTGTGTGTAACACGATCCAAGAATAGTGTTGCGTATACTGCAAGCTAATACGGTGTTGCGTATAGCACAAGGTAATCTTGGTGTAGCATAAAACACAAGACATTAATGAAATTAAAAGAATATTTTTCATAAAATCTGGGGGTGTTACATATACCCAGCTTCTGTAGTACTAAGAGAAGTACTTTCTTATTTCTTGCATAACCAACCAACACATTTATTCCCAATATAGAATGCTCCACCACTAGTGGTCTTTCTGTCCACTACAATGCCAGCCCAATCAGCATTAGAAAAATCTGATAATTCACTGTCCCTTCCAGAAGAAAAGTATAAGACACAATTGTGAGTACCTTTAATATACCACATGATTATTTTTACTACTTCCATATGTTATTCCTTTTGATTACTCTCAAAGCGGGCCACTAGACATGTTGCAAAGACAATATCTGGCCGTGTCGCTGTCCTGTACAGTAGGCTCCCAATTATCGTCTTGTACATGGTGGGGTCTACAGATGTCCCATCCTCATGCTTTCCATGTTTGGTTCCAACTGCAATTAGAGTGGACATTAGTTTGGAGTCTTGCATGTTAAACTTCTTCAGTAGCTCTCTTGCATACTTTTACTGGGAGATGAAATTGTAATCCTTCCTTTGAATCACCTGCATCCCCAAGAAATATGTGAGCTCCCCAATCATAGACATTTCAAATTCTAATTTCATGTGATTAGAAAACTCATCCACTAATTTCTACCTGCTTCCACCAAATATAATGTCATCAACATAGACTAGAACCATGAACCGATATTTTGTGGAATTATTCACATATATATTGTGATCTACTCCTCCTCTTTTGAATTCCATCTTCTTGAGGTAAGAATCTAGTTGGGAGTACCGTGCCTGTGGTACTTGTTTCAAGCAATAATGTGGTTTCTTTATTTTGTAGAACTTTGTTTCATTTGTACCAAGATGAAAACCCACTAGTTGTTCAATGTAGACTTCTTCTTCGAGTACACCATTCAAGAACTCTGTCTTGACATCCATTTGATATACTTTATATCCTCTTTGGAGAGCCATGTCTAGAACAAGCCCGATTGACTCCAGTCTAGCCACTGGAGGAAAGGTTTCTTCAACATCAACACCTTCAATATAGGAATATCCTTTACATACCAGTAGTGTGTTGTTTCTAACAACACTTCCATGCTCATCAAACTTGTTGTTGAAGATCCATTTTGTAGCAATTGCATTGTGACCTTCGTGTCTCGGGACAAGATCCCATGTCTAATTCTTGTCAATCTGATCTAACTCTTCATTCATGGATTTCACCCAGGATTCATCCTTTGCAGCTTCTTCAAATGAGGATGGCTCCATGGCTGACACAAATGCAGACTCTGTGTTATTCTTCATCCTCCATGCTTGTGTGGGTTCACTCCTATCCCCAATTATGTTCGATGGATCAATCTCAGATCTTTGATTTCTCCTATGAAGTTCAGTCACATTCTCTCCACCCAAGATTTACTCTTTAGATTCTTCTTCTGATTCCACATCGTGATGTGACCCCTGAGTGTTTTTTACACATTCCTCTATTTCTGTATTTTTATTTACTCCATGTTCACATTCATCCTCGTCTTCTATCTCCCCAGCAAAGGAATTATTTGAATCATTTGGGTTTTTTCCTTCAATGATCTTAACATCTTTTCTTTCCACAATCCTTCCAATGATTATATTGAAACACTTGTAGGGTTTTCTGTTCATTGGATACCCAAGAAAAATTCCTTCATTAACATTGTCACCAAACATCCCTGGATGTCCTTTATTTCAGATGAATTATTTTCTTTCGAAAACACAAAATATTTCAATGACGACTTCCTTCTATGCCACAATTAATATGGTGTCTTAGTTTCTCCCATATAAAGACATGTTCAATTCTGAATGTGCACTGCAGCTTCAACTGCCTCTTTCCAGTAATGGCAAGCAATACAACTCTCAATCAGCATAGTCTTGTCCATATTGTTGACATGTCGACTCCGGTGCTCAAAAACTCTCTTTTGCTATGCAGTACTCACAGCAGCTACCACATGTTGTATTCCATGTTTTTTAGGTAATTCTAAAACTCAGTGGACGTGTATTCCCCTCCATTTTCAGATCACAGGACTTTTATTGTCCGTCCAGTATCATTCTCGGCAATCCGGTGATAAGTTTTAATGCAATCAAGTACTTTTCGCTTCCCGTGAATCACCATTACAAAATCCATTCTACTATAATCATCAATTAAAAGGATGAAGTACCTCTATCCATGAGTTATGTCCACATTTATCAGGCCACATACATCTGTAAGGATGAGATCAAGAAGGTGTGATGCCCTTTTCTTCATTGGTCGATATAAATTACAGACTAGCTTCCCTCGTATACAAGCATCACAAGTCTTTTCTCGTCCACATTTCAGAACGGGGATATCCCTGAAAACATTCAGCTTAGATATCTTTTCCATTTCTTGTTGGTTAATGTGCCCCAACCTTCGATGTCAGAGGTTGTTTTCTTCTTCAATAGAAAAATAGCAAGAGTATACTTTGCTTTCAACCTGATATAAGTTTCCATCTGTTCAACAACCATTCATAAGAGAATTCACTATTTTCCCTTTATATTGTAGACTTTTTGATTGAAAGTTACTATATACCCTAATTCACAGAGTTGACTTACACTGAAGAGATTGTGGTGTAGACCGTCCACATAAAGAACATCAGTATTATTCAGCTCTATATTGGAAAGAGAAGTATTCCCACTCCCTTTAATCATCATAGCACCATCACTACCAAACCTTACTGTTCCATCAACCTTCTTTTTAGTGTTCTTCAAAAGTTCAGCATTTCATATCATATGTGAAGATCATCCACTATCAAGAAACCTAGTGTTACTGCTATTTGTAGCTTTGAAGTACACTTCTGCAAGATTGGATTTCTCGATATTCCTTTTTTCTTTCCATGAGGTATTGGATTGAGTATAAGATATTGATGGCATTATAATTATTTCTTCCACATAATAAGATTATTCATACCCATAATATTCTTCTAGAGGAGAAAACCTGTTTGTGAGATCAACACCATCAGGAGGATGAAAATTGACCGGTTTCTAAGAGTGGTATGAATCTCTTCTATCAAATCTCTGCCTGCAATACATAGCTTTATGGCCAAAGTTAGAACAATGAAAATAGTATCCAATAAACTATTTTTTCTATAAGACGGAGGATATGAAGTCAGTCTCCTTTTTTGATGCCGTAGATCATCCCCATTCAAGTATCCCTTTGCCTCTTCGCAATATGACATGGTATGGCCCAAATAGCCATAGAACTGACACTTCATGAGGGGAAATGTCTTATCACTTGAATTTCTCTTCACACCTTCTTCCTTTGGAGAATATTTAGACTCCGTATCATTTATGAATGTTTGAGGAAAATTTTTAGTTCTCCTTTTAGTTTGGATTGAGGGATTCTTTTTTAGTACTTCAGGAAACGTTTCAACATGATCAACTTTTATCTTGTCTTTCTTTTGGCTCTCTTCACTTCCAGTAGTTGATGTCTCAGCTTCACAACCAATTGCACTATTTCCCATGAAAGTTGGTCTTTGATCACTAAAGATTTTTCCAACCCCATATGAAACACACTTGGATCTTTCCAGTAATTCTGCATATGAGAATCTTCATAAATGAATTTTCTTCTAACCGCCATTTTCGGTTGATTGACATTAAACTTTACGCCTAAGAGTTATAAGTTCTTCCTCAAGACCCTCAAATGTCTTATAATTTTCTTCCTGTCTAGATGAAAGGTCATTTACAACCTTTTCTTGTTCTTCAATTCTAAGCTTTAGTTTCACAATTTCATCAGTGCTTTCAAGGATTGAAGACTAAACTTTCACTATTTCTTCTAGTCGTTCAATATCTGCTTCAAGATCATCGACATGTTCTAATGATTCTTCCACCATTTCCTTCCACTTATTTCATCTCTTGCATGTATTCCCACATTTTTAAAGGGAATCATTAATTTGAATATTTGGATCACCATTTGTAGTAATCTGATTATCTCGTCCTTTGTTGATCGAGGGTTCTAACCTTTCAATGGTAGCCATCATGGTAGCATGGTTTCCTGTTTTGAATTCTAGTTCTTTAGATTCCTAAAATTCAATATCATCATGTTCCTCTTCATAGGAAAAACTCTTCCTCTATATTTTATTTTCATATTTGAATTCTCCCTTTTTGAAAAACCTTTTCCGAGGCTTCTTGATGTCCTCTACATCGCATTCATCATCATCAAAATTTCTTTTGCACTAAGAGGCAATGTGCCCAACTCTTGCACAATGAAAACATACCAGAGGTAGCTTACCTTTAAATTTACCTTTTCCCTTCTTCATCTTCTTGGCGATGAGAGAAATAATTTCCATTTCCTCTTTATCTTCACCACCACTATCTTTTGAATTTTTTAGTTTTTCCCTGGCTTTGAATGACATTTCCTTGATTACACGAGTCGTGGCATCTTTGGGTTTGACTCTTACCTCATATTCCACTAGACTACTTAAAATATCATCCAGAGATAGTTTAGATTGATCTCTTTCTTCAAGGGATCACACCTTTTCATTGTACATAGGAGGAAATCTTCTCAACATTTTATTTACGATATCAATGTCTTTGATTTCTTCTCCAAGACCTCTAATTGCTCCCAAAACTTCAGTAATTTGATTGAAGAATAAATCTGAATTCTCATTAGGATGCATCTTTAGATCATAAAAACTGTTATGTATGTCTTAAAGTTTCACCTCTTTCACATTGATGTCTCCTTCATTAATGTTTTCAAGTTTTTCCCACATAGACTTTGATGAGGTGAAACTCATCACCTTTTGATAGATCTGATCTGAGAGAGACACAATGATAACACTCTAAGCTTTAGCATCTGCATCAAGAACATTCCTATCTGTATCAGTCATAGATAGACCTGTTGGATTAGTATATTGTATTCCTTGCACAGTAGAAAAGAGGACTTATATTCCAAGGGATCTTAAATGATATTTCATTAAGTTCTTCCAAATCTGAAAATTAATTCCATCGAATAGAGGTATTCCCCTAGCGTTGACTGAATTCTCCATGACGACAAAGGTTAGATATAACACCAGAAACCTCGCTCTGATACCACTTGTAGGACCCCGGGACACCCAGAGAGGGGAGGGGTGAATCAGGGTGACAACGTTTTCTTTTAACGTGATGGATTCTATTCCCACATTGGTAGGAACTTGTTAAACTTGTATGATGGATATGATTAGAAAGAAAACATTAACATGAAGAGAGATGACAAATCACATTTTACTTGGTTCACCACTAAGGGCTACGTCCAAGGATCATACACCGATAGGTTGTTGGTTGTACCTAATTCGAATAATCTTCACTATCCGTGGATTACAAGGTTTTGGGCATAGTCACTCTGTCCTGGGCTCACTGCCTTTACCAAAGTTCAGGGATAGATCACTGCATCCCTTAGGTCACTCTCATTGACTCCTCCTCACTCCCTGCATTTGGTGAAGTCCCAATCAGTTTATTTACATGAAGGTCTCTTCATCATTTCTAATGAATACATCCTCTATTGTTATAGATTCTCTGTTGAAGTACAACTTCAACCCGTAGATGAATCTCACTTTGCACCAAAGGTATTGGGAAAACTTTCAGCTTTTGCACAGCCCCAAAAAGACTGGGGTGCTTCAACCACACCTGGAGAGCTTCTCTAATATGGTGAGCATGTTTTAAGACTCCATGAAATTTCAACTCTACCACTTGCGTAACACTTTCTTTTTCAACCTCAAACTTGCGCGACTCACACTCTTTTCCGCCCAAACCAGTTTTGGCGCGCAACTGTCAACTACCACGCTTCATCAGATCCTGGTGCACAAGTGTCACCAAACAACTTATGTGACACCTCCTTCTCCAACTCCAATCTTGGGTGACTCACACCCTTTCTCTCCCAAACAACCTTGTATGCACATCAAACAACTGTCGTGCAACTTCTACTTGCGCGACAACACAACCACTTAAGCGACCACTACACCTGCGTGACGGGAGATCTGAATTTCACTAAGTCTTGAACCTCATGAGAAAAGAGGAGGGGTGTTCCTTTATTTATAGTCATTCTAAACACCATGCGTGATGGTGTGCAAGTCTCCTCTCGGTGTGCAAGTCTCCTCTCGGCGCGCAAGTCCAGCCGCCCTAGTCTCTGCCGTGCGAGTCACTTGCGCGACCAAAACCAAAACTTGGTTTCCCCTTCTTACATTGCCATATTTTGATGTTTTGGTCTTGAAAAACATATGGAGTGCAATTTTCCAAGCCTCCATGTAATCGGAACACAATTCCCTTTTCCAAAAACACTTTTCTCCATTTGTCAATTTCGAGGTCCAGAAATTTGGCAAACACTGGAAAATGGTGCCACCTTTAATACTGTTATCAACTTGAACTGTAAGATCACTTTGCTGCCACATATTCTAAACATCCACTGAGGATTGAATAAAAACACAAAACATATTCCAATTCCTTCAAAGACAACCATGGTTCCAATAACCTGGGTGAAGCCAAAATCGAGAATTGAAGAGCATTACCTTTTCACCTTCATGAAATACCTTTCCCAGGACATGTTTATCATGGAGAGCCTTGAATTTTTCGTTGTAGAGATTATAATTCTTATAATAATCAAGTCGAAGATCCTCCATTTCAGCCAATTTCAACAATATTTCTTCACTATATTTTTCAAGATCAAAATGATAGGTTTGCACAACCCAAAATGACTTATGATGGATTTCAACTGGAAAATAACATGCTTTACCAAAAACTAACCTAAAAGGAGACATCCCAATTGGTGTTTTATAGTCATTTTGATAAGACCAATGTGATTCACCAAGTCCTTCAGGATATTCTTTTCTGGTAGGTTTTACAAATCTCTCAAGTACTCTTTTTTACTTCTCTATTTGAAAGTTTATCGATGACATTTGTTTGGGGGTGATATGTATTTGAAGTTTTATGTACAAAACAATTATTTTTTAAAAGGTATTATATGGTTTTATTAAAAAAATGGGTTCCTAAGTCACTTATCAAGGCATGCGGTGTGCCAAATCGATTGAAGATATGTGTCTTTAGGAACTCACTAACTATATGTGAATCATCTTTTCTAGGGGGTTTGGCCTCGACCCACCTGGAAAAATAATCAACTACAAGAAGAATTTATGAGAACCCATTGGAATGGGGGAATGTTCCCATGAAATAGATACCCTAAACATCAAGTATCTCATAGAAAATTAAAGGCTTTGGGGGAATTTCATTTTTCTTTGAAATTGTGCCAAACGTTTGGAAAGTGGGACATGATTGACAAAACTAACGTGAGTCCTTGATGAGTGAAGTCTAGAAGAATCCATAGCCTAGGACCTTTCATGATGTCCTTTGTGGTCCAAAGTGGCCACCAGCAGGTATTGAGTGACAGAATTCTAAGATGGAAGAATGTTCATTTTCATCGACACAGATCCTTATTACCATGTCATCCCCATTTTTCCAAAGTTTATTATCTTCCCATAATAGTATTTTGAATCACTTTTAAAATTCATTTTTTGTTATTTTGAAAACAATTTAGGAAAAATACTCGAAACCAAGTAAATTACAAATGTGGAATACCATGGTATTTTTGGTGTGAGAGACGAAAGGTGCTCAGTGAGGAATTCAAGATCGATGATTTCAGAATGAGAAAAATTAGAAATTCTACTCAAGTGATCAGCCATAGGGTTTTCTTTTCCTTGTCTATATTTTATTTCAAGGTAAAACTCTCTGAGAATTAGGATCCACCTTATTATCCTAGGTTTATAATCACTTTTCTTGAGTAAGAACTTTATAGTATAATGGTTTGTGAAGATAATGATTTTGGAACCTAAGAGATTGGGCTGGAATTTATCTAAGGCAAATACTACTACTAAAAGTTTCTTTTCAGTGACAGTGTAGTGATATTGAGTTCCATCCAATTTTTTTGGAGGCATAATAGATGACATGAGGAATATTTTATCTTCTTTGACCAAGAACGGCCTCAGTGGCCCTATCAGAAGCATTACACATCAACTAAAATGGTATGGACCAGTCTAGGGGTTGGATTATTGGGGTAGATATAAGTGAAATTTTGAGTTCAAGAAAAGATCTCTTGCAAACCTCATTGAAATGGAATGTGACATCATTTTGGAGAAACTGAGTGAGTGGGAAGGAAATACTACTGAAGTTATGGATGAATCGTCGATATAAACCAGCATGACTAAGGAATGAATGGATGTCTCGAATAGTGGTGGGTTCAGAAGTGATTGGATCATTTTAATTTTGGCCGGATTAACTTCAATACCATATTTTGAAACTATGTGCCCTAGAACAATACCATTTGAAACCATGAAGTGAATTTTTTTAAAATTTAACACAAGGTTACAGCTGACACACTTTTGAATAACTAGAGATAGTGAATTCAAGAAAGATTCAAATGACTCACCATAAATGGTACAATCATCCATTAATACTTCCATGCAGTGTTCAATGAATTCAGAAAAGATACTCCTCATACACCTCTAGAATGTTGTAGGAGCATTGAAAATGCCAAAAGGAATTCTCTTATATGCATATGTTCCAAAGGGGTAAGTGAAAGTAGTCTTTTCTTGGTCCTGAGGTGTGATTGGGATCTTCTAGTAGCCATTGTATCCATCATGAATGCAATAATGTGACTTTTGGACAATTGTTCTAGCATTTGATCAAGGAATGGAAGAGGATAGTGATATTTTCTTGTTTCAATATTCAATTTCGTATAGTCGATGCACACACGCCATTTGTTCTTCACTCGATTTGTGACTACCTATCCATGATCATTTGTGACAACAGTTATCCCACCCTTATTAGGTACAACTTCAATTGGAATAATCCATTATCTATCAAAAATTGGTTAGATAATACCATATTGAAGAAGCTTAGTGATCTCTTCCCTAACTACCTCAAGGATGAGTGGATTGAGTCTTCTTTGTGGTTGTCTAATTTGTTTGGATGATTCCCCAAGATAGATGTGATGCATGAAAAGGGCATGGTTGATTCCAGGTTTTTCATCTAGGGTCCACCCTAAGGCCTTTTCCCCTCTAACACTCGAACAAGTTTGGACTCCTCAGTTTCAGTTAATGAAGAAGAGATAATGACAGGATAAGAGTGATCATGGAAAAGGAATGCATATTACAGGTGTTCAAGAAGAGGTTTCAGATCGGTCTCATCTTTCATTTGTGGGTTAGAAAACTCAGGAATGGAGGAAGGTACTTCAGTTTCTTTAGATTCATTCTCCTTAATACTATACAAGGTGGACCAGTAGAGATCAGAGTTGATGTGAGATTTAAGAGAGTTTTCAAGTTCCTCTAGATTAATGGAGCCTATGAATGAGAGGTCCACATCGAATTCAACATTTATTACCTAGTTAATCATGGTGAAGATTTCACAAGATCCTTTATCATAAGAATAATATGAACATGATGTAATGGGGTTCCATTGACTCTTAGAAGTTTCCTCATAAGCATGGATGGAGAATGCATAGTGATCCTCAGATGGGTATCACATGGCTTGGAAAATGTTGAATTTGACTAGATGGTCACCAAATTCCATGGATAAGATGCCTGAATGGACATCAATCTTGGTTCTCGTTGTCATTATGAATTGTCTTCCTAGAATTAAGGGATATCGAGAAGAGTTCGTATCTCCTTCCCTATAAAGGACATAGAAATTGGCTGGTAAGATAGGATAATTGACACGAATAAGAACATCCTCGATTATTCCCTTAGGAATGGCTGTGATTCGATTGGCTAACCGAATGACAACACCTATTGGATGTAAGGGACCTAGAACAAGGTTGGAGAATATGGATTTGTTCCTGACATTAATTTAGTCTCTTAGGTCTGTGAGTGCTTCATTGAAGATGTAACTTTATATTTGGCATGGAAAAATAAAGGTCCTAGGATCTTTGCACTTAAAGGGTATGGACTGTTGGGTGGAAACATTTTTGAAGGTCCTAAGTTTCCTCTTGTGGTTAAACAATTATTTAAGAAACTTGGTATACATGGGGATTTGTTTTATGGAATCTAAGATGGGAATTTTGACTTCAACACGTCTAAACATGTTGATCATTTCATGATCGGGTTCAAAGGACTTCTCTGGCTTAGAAAAAGCTTGAGGAAAAGGAATTGGGTTCCTAAGTGGAATAGAAGGAGGTGAGGGAATGGTTTCCGAATCCTTTTCAAGTTTCTCGTTATTTTCATTTTCTAGGCCAACATTTAAAGGTGGTTTAGATGACTTTTCCTGAGGAATATCAATTTTCATTCCCATTCTATGTACAATTGCACTTACATTAACTTTGGGGTTGGTTAAATGTTGATATGGGTGTTTAGAAGAATTTTATGGTTGTTGCTGACTAATGTGGGATGCAAGTTGACCGATTTGGGTTTCAATGTTTTAAAGGATGGAACAAGTGAAGGATGCAAGATCTTTCATTTCACTTTACCATGGTTTCTTGGAAGAAAAGGCTTGTCACGAAATGGTATTACCTTGATTTTGGTTTTTGGGAAAGCGATTGTATTGTTTTGGGAATTGGGAAGGCTCACTTGGATAGTGGAATCCAGGAGGAGGATTGATCCTTTGAGGTTGATGAACAAAAGGGTAAGGGTGTTGGAAGTTACCAACACCTTGACCATATTGGAATTGGTTTGGGTTTTGAGGAGGGAATTGAGGGGGATGAGAGAAAAAATTATCATACCCCAGTCCTTGGTCATAGGAAGAAGAGAAGGGATCAAAGTGAGGTTGGTTGAAGTTTCTAATGAACTGACCTGATTTTTGAGTGTTGGTGTTCATATGAGAATTTGCTGCATTAAGATCCATTGGTCATGATGAATCAGATTGATCCTCTTGATGTTTTGGAAATGTTTCTGTTGGATGAGATGGAGAGTTGTAGATTCCACAGTTTTTGACTGGTCCAGGAAACATTGATTGTGTAGAAGATGATGTTGGGGCTTTGGTAGCCACAACTAGTTGTCTCACAAGACCTGTAAGTTCACTCATCCAATCTGTCATCTTGTTCGGCTCTATAAACTGACTATCTTGGTCTTGTTTGACTTGATCATGTGCTCAAGAATTGAATTTTTGTGTGTTCTAATCCATGTTGCTTATAAGATCTCTTGCAGCTCTAAGAGTTTTATAAACAAGAGCACCACCACTTGCGGCATCAATGAGTGTTATCTCGATATCTAATAACCCCTCATAGTAGTATTGGATCAAGATTTGGATAGCGATTTGGTGGTGCGGGAAGGTTGCAATAAGATTTTTGAACCTCTCCCAGTCCTCATGGAGTGATTCATTTGGGAATTGATGAATACTACTTATTTTCTTTCAGAAAGAAGCAGTATGAGATGCCGGAAAGAATTTCTCTAAAAATAGTCTCTTAATGTCATTACATGTGGTTATGGAACCAGGAGGGAGGTAGTAAATCCATGACTTGGAAGTGTCAGCTAGGGATAAAGGGAATTCTCAGAGTTTGATTTGTTCCTTAGAAACCCATTGAGGCTTCAAGGTAGAGCACACCACTTAGAACTCTTTAAGATTAAGATGTGGATCCTCACCATCTAGCCCATGGAAATGAGGAAGAAGATGAATAAAACATGATTTGAGTTCAATTTCAGCCTATATGTTTGTATATTTAATACCAAGAGTTTGGTAAATCATATCAGGGGAAGAAGTTCTATATGTTCTTGTTCCCTAGGATTAGCCATATCTAATTCAACCGGTTGGACAAGGACTGGTTCATGAATGAGTTGATTATCCCTAATGTTCCTCCTATGTTTGTGAAGATTTCGCTAAAATTCAGGGTCAAATAAATCTAAGGGATTGTTTGGGAGGCTACAGGTAATTCAAAGAGATGTTGGAAGAAAGAGGAATATGGGTTTTTCTTTCTGTGTTTTCCTTTTATGATTTTTATGAGGAAGGTGTGTTTGTCTTTGTGTTTTTTTTTTCAATTTTTTTTCAATTTTTTTTACAATACCTAGAAACTAATGACTACTTAATTTCACCATCCTCATAAACAGAACCATTTTAAAACATAAGCCGATTATCACCTATCGACTGGTCAATGTTCTGATTCTCTGCTAATGTGTATAACAGCACTCAGGTCGAATCCTCGCCGATGATACTTTTCTAAAAGTTGAAATTTTATTAGTTGATTGTATTCTGATTGGGGGGTTTGTTTATAAAGTTTATGAAATAATTTATGGATGATGTTTGATTTAACCAATTGATAAATATTGGGGTGAGTTCTTATTGGGGATTTAATCTTATGATATCCTTGAGCTTTGCTATATTTTTCATTAAATCAATACCCAATTCACAAGATGATTTTGATCAAAATTACCAAGTGTTAAAGCTTTAATCCTAGCTATAAATTAACTTAGGGTTCTAATCATTACCATTACTTATTTATGGTAGTGTATTTATGGTTCCAATAATCCATGTAATCAACATATTAAACAAAACATGTCATTAATACATGACATATAAAGTTCAACATACACAATATTAACTCAAAGAATACTCATCGAGCAAAGGCTATCAATCAATTAATATCCCCAAATTATAACTCAACCCAATGGGAGATTTACACAACCATTAAAATAATTATTAATGTTGTTATAAGTATTATGATGATAAATTAAAAATATAAGGAAAATAAAGGGATAAGAAAAGATTGGTGCGACGAACACACACACAAACGATGATGATAAAAAATGAACTTTAGATTGAATGTGAATGGAAAATAAGGGAAGGGGATTATATAGTATTTATCCAATTTTAAGAACATTAATATTAATCTACAGAATATGGATGAGAATAAGTGATATCAAATAAGAAACTTTCATTATAAAATAATTACAAATGAAATAATTATAAGATTACAACAAAGAAGAACACAAAAGTAAATGAAAATAAAGAGAGGAGGAAAGGTATCTCAAGTAGAAACATGAGTAAAGCAGGTCCTACCAAGCCCTTGTAAAGCCTTTTTTCTTTACAATATGTGATCCTCTATTCTTAAAAGCCAACCCCTTTGAAGGAGAGGAGGGGGATTTATTTATAGCCCAAGGAAGTGGATTGTTTACATTCCTAATCTATCCCTCCACTTGGCTCGACGATTTAGACATACAGAATCCTAATACCGAGATATCTCCTTCTTCAATGTTGTATATAATAATTTTTTCCGACTACTCTCAAATTTGGAGGCATTTGGACTTACGTAGCCAAAGTTATAGCGATTTCAATAAACAATGTTAAACTATGCATTTCTATCCATGCTTTTTTGATGGCCAAAATGTGAATGAATTTTGGAATAGGAAAATGCATTCAAATTCGAATTCTTTCTTCAAAAAAATTGGCCTCCTATATCTCTTATTTTACACTACAAAATCTCCTCTTGCTGGGATGCTTACATCATGTGATATGTCATGAATACTGTACGAACATTATTTCCTGGTCAGAATGGTGGGATGAGTTTAAATGAATCATTTAGGCCCCTTGTGTTTGGAGTTGGGCCTTGAAATTTTTATCCAGTACTATATATATTGTACCCCTAACGTTGGAGGAGAATAAAGGAATTTTTAATTTTTAATTGATCCTAGAAATTAAATCTTCATGGCTTGTCAAGTTTTTTCACAGATTGTGTAGGCATTCTTATGTGGTCCATATGGGCCTTCAAATGAAAAAATTGGCCCATGATCCTTTATAATTAAATTTTGTATATTTTATTAGGAATCCTAACAAACAATAACCACAAAATTTGAATAAGTAGGTTGATAGTTATAAATATAATAGTAAACTGACCCAATTGGACTCCCTCTAAAAATGCTCAAAAAATAACTTAGTATTAAAAAAATAATATTTCACACAAATTATGCACATTTCATTTAAAATAAGTTATGGGAGTATATAATAAGTCATAAAAATATTAATAACATAAGAAAACATAGAAAATTTCCCTTTTTCTATAGTTCTAAACAAAAGTAGGTATAAAAGTTTCAAAGTACAGTTTCTATATCAGTTTTCCCTAGGATCAACATGAATATCAAGGCTAACTCAGAAAGCCAAGAAGTATAAAATATAACACATGTATCACAAAACCAAGGAATACTATAGGTCTAGGTATCAGACTACGTGTACCAAAATAATCAAGTGCATAAAATTGATCCTAGAACATCTATCCTAGGATGTAGAGGAATACATCATGATTAAACCCCCCAAAATTCACTATCTTTCCCCTAGAACAACAGGACTTAAAAATATAGGTAATCCCCAAGAAAAACCTCCTTAATAATCACAAATAAATAGATGATTTCCTCAAGATAAACTTTATCCTATGTACCCATGGTAACCCTTGTGCTCTTTTTCACATACCAATTTCAAGGCCTTTGAAAGATATTAAAAACCATTTCACAATCCATTTCCAAAGCCAGGGAAAACCAATTTTTCTTTCAAAAAACCTTTTCAAAACACACAAACATCGAGAAAAATTTCATAAATCAATTTTTAGGGAAATATAAATTAGGCTCATTATCATAGGCTTTGAGATGGAACCAACTACCTGAAGGTCGGGGTCGCACACGCCCGTAATGGGATCCAAAACCAATAATATAACCCAACATCACCAACGGAGAACCTATAATACAATCCATGATAAGATTAATTCAAATATAAACCCTAAAGGTCGGAGGAAGAGGTGAAACCAACATACCTCCAAGAAGAGACTCCGCCGCACCACAAGCAATAAAGGGAAAAGGCATCCGGAATGAGATCTCACAACGGATCTGGAGAGATGAACCATAGAAGAAATGATGTAACAGAGCTGGTCAGATCGATGCGGAAGGTGAGGTGCCTCAGAAAATTTTCTAGGAGAATTTTAGGTTCGAGATCCAAGAGGTTTTGCAGAAAAAGTCTGAGTGAAACTGGAAAATGTGCGACTTAAAGCTGGGGATGGCCTGGGTCATGACGTGTAACCATTGGTCACAATGTGTAGGCCTTACTGGATAATTTATGCCGAAAAACCCATCACCTCATGTTTAAAAATTTATATTTATCCTCGACATGATGTGTACCTTTGGTACACCATGGGTACCAGCTCACGACATAATCCCCCAATTCAGGACATGATCTCCCAGTCCTTGACATGCAACCGACACCAAGTACATGTTGCGTACTTCAGGTACATGGCATGTACCTACATATAATTTTTCGGTAAACCTAGAAATATTACATAAAAATATTTCTAAAACTATGAGGGAACTTTGAAAAAGTAAAATTACCAAGTCAAGGAAACAAGATGTTACCAACTCCCCAGTATAGTGACTTTTCATCCCCGGGAAGTCATGTGAAAGATGTAGTCCCCAGAAAAATATAAGGCCACTACTCCCACATTAATGACTCACATTCCCAAGTCTCATGAGAATCCAATACTTGTTCCCATAAAACTATGACCAACAGAATCAACTACCTACATAAGACTTTTTTTAAGAGTCAAAAATATCAACTGGTGTCTCTAGAACAAAATCATCCGAATCTAACTCAATTTCTTCCCAACTCAGAATGTGAGCGAGATCAGGGTGAAACTTCATGAGTTGATGCATATGGAAAACATCATGAATTCCCATAAACTTAATCATAAATTATAAATTATAATAAACATGCCTAAACCAATAAGTGATCTCAAACAGAGTAACATATCACGGATCCAACTTTACATATTTTCCAAGCCGACAGTGACCCAACCGAGGAGAAAAATTCATGAAAAACTAGTCACTAATGGAAAACTCTATAGCACAATGCCACTTATATTCATATAATATCTGTCGACTACGGGATATAATCAAATGTCATCACACCTCTTGAATCTTTGTCAAAATCTTCTGAACCAGACATGGTCCAACCAAAGATACTTCACCCACATCTTCCCAACAAAGAGTTGATCTACATTGGTGACCACAAAACACCTCAAAGGGATACATTATAATCGATGACTAATAACTGTTGTTGTAAACAACTCCACTAGTCCCTGATGACTATCCCATGATCCAGTAAAATCCATGACCCATGAATGAAGCATATCTTCCAAGATCTGAATCACATGCTCTGTCAGGTCATCTTTCTGTGTATGGTAAGTTGTTCTCAACTTGACCCGAGACCCTATTTCTTCTTAAAGACTCCTCTAGAACCTTGATTTATTCCAAGGATCCCTATATGAAACAATGGAATGAGGAATCCCATTCATCCTCACAATCTCTTTCACATACATCATACCCAGATCTTTAACTTTATTTGTTTCTTTGATTGAAATAAAATAAGAAGACTTCATCAGCCGATCAACAACATCCCAAATAGAACTTTTCCCTTAGGGTGTCCACTGAAACCTGAGAAAAAAACCCATGGAAAACTCATCCCATTTCCAAACTGGCACCAAAAGAGGTTGAAGAAAACTAGAGGGTTTCCAGTGCTCTGCCTTTATCCATTGGCAGTTGTAACAGCAGGACAAAAAATACACAATGTCATGCTTCATACCTGGACACCCAAACAGCCTTCTCATGTCCTAATACATCTTCGTAGTGCCCGAATGAATGGACCATGATGTGAAATGACAACCAAACAAGACTAAAATCATCAATGTTTTTGGGATGAAAACTCTCTTTTTGAAGTGAATTATTCCATCTAATGAATGAGACCAACCAAAAATGGTCTCCAAAACATAAAGGATTTCCTGTGTCTTATAAAACTCATCATTATTATACTAACATTTCAAAATAAACATCTGGAGGGATGATGATAAATGAACACTAGTCAGAACCATACCCGAAGAATCCTTCTAAGCATCCAAGTGAAACAGAGAAAAAATCCCCATAAGATTCCACTGCTCCTTCGATTCCAGAACAACATGTGATGGTATTTTCCAGCTTAGAGCATCCGTAACAACATTCCCTTTCCCCGGGGTGTAGGTGATGTTGAAGTCAAACATCTGGAGGTATTCCACCCATCATATCTATCTGATATTCGTGTATTTTTGAGAAAATATATAGCTTAGACTCTTATGATTAGAGAACACTGTAAACTTCTCCCCAAAGTGATAGTTCCACCAACACTTAAGCACATCCATCAACAAAACAATCTCTAAATCAATAGTGGGGGTAGTTCTTCTCATGCGGCCAGAGTTGATGAGAGATATAAGCTACCACATGATCATCTTGCATAAGCACACTTCCCAAACTAGCACCAGATACATCAACAAACACCACATACCCCATAATAGGTTTAGGTATGATCAGAATAGGCTCTAATATTAGAAGTTATTTCAGTTTGTCAAAAGAATACCGAAACATTTCATCCCATGGGAATCTCACTGCATAATTGGTAAGAGCAGTCAGAGGTGACACAAGCTTAGAGAAATACTTGACGAACTGTGGGTAGTATCCAAAAAAACCATGGAATCTTCATAACTCAAATAAATTTCGTGGTTACTTCTATGAAAAATAGCTTTTAGCTTATTCGGATCAACTAATATGTCATGCTTAGAAATTTTGTACCCCAATAATTTTACTCCTCGAATCCAGAAACAACACATCCAATCATTTCCATTCAAACGATGATTTCATATAACTTCTATAACCGAACTCAAATGGTTCTCATGCTCAAGCTCAGATTTTGAATAGACCAGAATATCATCCATGAACCCAACAAAAAAATTATCAAGATACTAATGGAATATCTAGTTCATCAAATCCATAATAACTATAGGAGCATCATTCAGACCAAAAGGAATCACAAGATATTCATAATGTCCATACCTTCTCCTAAAGGCTATCTTCAGTATATCAAACTCTTAGACTCTGAGTTGATGATAACCCAACTAAAGATCAATCTTTGAGGACCACATTTCCCCCTTTAACAGAGTAAACAAATCATCCACACAAGGAATATTGTATTTGTTCTTAACTATTACCCAGTTCAACTTCTGATAGTCCACACAGAACTAAAGTGAACTATCCTCTTATTGAAAAAGAGCAAAGGGGTTTCCCATAGAGAAACACTAGGGAGAATGAAACCTTTCTCTAATAGTTTATCCAATGGAATCATGAGGTCTTTCAACTCCAATGGTTCCATATGATAAGAAGGAATCAATATCAGTTGCGTACCTGGAACCAAGTAAATTGAAAACTCTACTACTATCTATAGAGGAATACCAGAGAATTATTCTAGAATAATGTCAGGAATGCATCCAATGACAACAAGAAGATAAAAAATAGATGAAAAGTCATAAATATCAAATGCAACAGCAACCAAAAAACTCTGGAGCTCTGGGTGAGATGGTCTTACATGACCTGATCTTGGGTACCAATCTCCCTGAAACACATGGGAGCCTTCATCAGCAATAAAAAACAAAACACACCAATGACAATAATCAACCTTGTATTGATGAGAAACAAGAAAATCCATGTCGATGATGATGTAAAATTAATCCAGATCAAGAAAGAGAAAATCCCAGACCAGCTCTGTATGAACTATCATCAAAGAACAAGGACACTGAAACCTCTGTTATTTCTTCTTTACAAGATTTTTTATAAACTCCATTTCAAAGGGAATAAGTTTTTTTGAAGTTTAATCATATCAAAACAAAGTTTTATATATAAACGATTGGGAGACACCAATATAAACGAATGTAATTTCTACTGAAGTCACAATAAGGAGTGTACCTCTCACTATTATCAGACCTTCACCAACGTCCATTAGAAACTCATATTCGGCATGTAAATGATTAAATCATGAGGCCTGTGGTTTGATCCCTATAGTATTTCATGCTTCTAACTACTTTATAGTAGCCTTTGGAGATGACAAACCCTAACCATAACGAGTTGTATTCATCAAATGACAGAAACACTGCAGATAACCAACAAGTACACAACTATTGCTGGTCTTTGCTAGAGTGGGAAAATAATGTCTAGTGTTTCCTCAATTAAAACAACAATATCATGTTAGAGGAACACTTCCAGCTATAATGGATGGTGCCAAGGAGGCTCCCTACTGAGACCCACCTCCACCACTTCTGCGACGATCCTTCCACTTTCCCTTCTTCCCATGCATGCCGCTAAAGTTTCCACCTATTAGAAAGGAAGGTGTGGTAAAGCTGAATTTTCCTACCATGTTCATCTCTTCCATCATTTATAAATCTACTATATACACATAGGTAGAAATACTCAACATGAACCACTTCGATCAAATGTTCGGTCGCAAACCCTGTAAGTACCTCAACGCCTTCAGCTCAACATTCTTTACCACGTCCAGAGAAAAAAAAAACAAGACCAGAAAAACGATTTTTGTATGCCAACACTGAACTCTCTCCCTAATGCAATGATAAGATCTCAAGATATTTTTCCAACATCAGAGAAAATGTTGAAAATTACTGAATGAACATGGTCTTGAAACCTTTCCAATCCAAGACCACATGTCTGTCTGCCTGGACCATAGAGTCCCACCAATGCTTGTTGGAACCCTCGATTCTGAATGCTGCACACTTCACACTGATATTATCAGGTGTCTTTAAGAAGTCAAAAATTTGTTCAATCCTGTCCAGCCAATCCTCCACTTCTTGAGGTACAGTTATCATTTTAAAAGAAGGTGGCTTCAAATGCAATAACTCCCGTGATTGATCTCTTTCACCTCGAGCTCAGGGATATACCTCAACCACAACATTCTAAACTCATGGAACATGATGATCAATATAATTGACTTCTAATATGATAGTATTAATTATATTCTGATCCATTGGTGTATTTACTTGAGGAGAATTAGCTGCACCCTCTGGAAAAACCTGTAGAAGATGTCTCAGAGGAATACCGCTGCAGACCAAAACATAAGAACGAATAAACATTGACCAAATCTCAATTCAACTAGAAAATCCATATGAAAAATTGAGATTTTAAGTGAAAAAAAACACTAGAGACACATATCTAGACATCCAATTGTAAATTGAGTCCTGTTATGATAAGAGCTATCCATGAACTTATCACAACATACCTCCCAATTCCCAAAAATCCTATCTCCATTCTAACAAAAGTCATAGGAAAAAAGATTCTTAAGGAAAAACCAAGCCCTGATCCTATTTGTAACAGTTCATCACATCCCAAAATCTTCATATTGTCCAATTCAGGACTACCCCACATGGTATTTCTTCCTCTGGGCTCTTGCCCTCAGGTATCCCCCATGAAAAAACCTCATGATGGGAGAGGTATCCACACCACCTTATAAAGGGGTGCTTCGTGATCCTCCTCCTTTGATGTAGGATAACCATAACCCACCCCCTAAAAGAGCCCAAAAACATCGTTGGCACATAAAATGGACACTAGATTTGACACCAAATTGTAACAAACTGACCCGAGTTGTAGTGAAACATGACACCTGACCCGATCCGTCACATACCTGAAGGGTGTTCCCGATCCCCACGACTGGTGACAATCACCCTCGCATCGATCATCAAAAATGACGGAACAGTTTTACCCATCATGAAAAACCACAAAACATTTATATATATAGAGAAAGAAGTAAAATTAGAAGTCTAATAAATATATATGCCATACCCGTAAGGAAAACAGTGGAAACAGAAAAACTATTAGAGTAGCTAAAACCCAAAGGAAAAGTCGGACACCAAAGGACTCCAAACCAAATAACTACTCCAATGACGTCATCAACAAACTCCAACCATCTCCCCACCAGCTACCCATCCCAACTAACACAAACCTCTCTGCCTCATTGGGGTTCCTTTCCTTTCCCTGCACTGGAAGAAAAAAATGGTCTACGCACCACTATAACAATGTTCATGGTGTGAGCTAACTTTATTAGTAAGATCCCATCCAGTTTTTCCATAAAAAAGTCTCTATATAAATATACTTTAAGCTCATTTTACAATAAAACATGGTATGATAAGCGGTAAAGAATTATTATAGAAAAAATGGTAAGTTTCCTTTTTTTTCCACAATTATAAACAAATGAAGGTATAAGAGTTTCAAATCAATGATTCCATATCTTTTTCACAAGCATCAACATGAATATAAAGGCTAACTTAGAATGAAAATTCGTATAAAACAGAAGTACAAGTATCACAACACCAAGGATTACTATAGGTATTGGAAGTAGACTACTCATACCAAAATAATCATGCACAAAAAACTGATCCTAGAACAACAGTCCAAGGAAACAGATGAATACTCCATGAGTAACCCCCCCAAAGTTACTATTAGTCCCCCAGAACAACAAGCCAAGGAAATAGAGGGAAGCCCCAAGAAAAACCTCTTTTATATTCAAAAGAAATAGATGATGGGATCAAGCTAACCTTCCACCTATATACCAAAGGTAACCCATGTGGTCTTTTCACAAACCAATTTCAATGCCTTTGAAAACCATTCAAAACCATTTCACAATGCACTTCCAAATCCAGGGAAAACCCATTTTTCTATCAAAAACCCTTTTCAACACACAAAACAAATCATGAATATTTCATAAATCAATTTTTAAAGATATATAAATTAGTCTCATTATCATTGGCTTAAATATGGGACCACCTACTCAAGGTCCAAGTCGCACACACCTACAACCTGATCGAAAACCAATAAAAAAACCAACAACACCTACGGAGACCCTGGAATCCAATCTATGATAATATTAATTCAAATATAAATGAAAAAGGTTGGTGGGAGAGGTGAAACCCACATAACTCGAATAATAGTTTCCGTCGCACCACAATAATCAAAAGGAAAAGGCCTCTGGAATGAGATCTCAGAATGGATCCAGAGATAAAGAACATAGAATAAACGATTAAACGGAGCCAACCAGATCGATCTGGAAGGGGATATTCCTGTGAAAATAACTTAGGAGAAGTTTAGGGTTGATACCCAATAGGTTATAGAGAAAAAGTCAGAGAGAAAATGAAAAAGGATTGAATTAATCCTAGGAGTTGGCCAGGTCACGACGTGTAACCCTTGGTAATGACGTGTAGGTCTCGATGGATAATTTATGACGAAAAACCCATTGCCTCATGTTGAAAATCGAAATTTATCCACACATGACATGTACCTTAGGTACAATAAATGTTCCAAATCATGGAATGATCCCCTATTTCATGACATGATATCCTATTCCTCGACATACAACTAGCACCAAGTACAGGTCGTGTAATTTAGGCACACAACGTATACCTACACAACAATATGCAGTAACCCTAGAAAGAATACATTAAAGGATTTCTAAAACCATGAGGGAACTTAGAAGAATAAAACTTACCCAATAAGGGTAACAGGATGTTATAGTAAGTGTTAATTCCTTGATCTATTGTTAATATCAATTAATTGAGTTTCATTCTTCTCATGGATTCCCCTATGTTTTTGTGGGCGAGTGAGATTCAAGTTCTAGGAGATAATGGCCTATTTTTATTTATTCTAGATTGATATAATTCCTTTTGTTGAAGTTGATTCCTAATGATTGTTCTCATCCATGTAGTAAACTTCTTTTAGTTTTGAGTTCTTAACCCAAGTGCATTCGATATGATTTTTTTGGGGTGCCACTATAAAGGGAGGTTGAGTTAACTATTGAGATTCTTTTTTTGTAAATTTATCATTTTTATGACTTCACATGACATGTCACCTACTACATTAAAAAACATTAATGTTCAGATTATAGGTCTTGATTCTAATGGATTTATTTTTACTATTGTTACCCTTTGGGCTTCACTTGTTCTATTTTCCAATAAGGTAGGAAGAAGCCCCAAAATTTTTATTTATTATAAACATCTTAATTTGGCAACCATTAAGAATAAATACCCCTTGCCTAATATATTAGACATATTTGATCAACTTCAATGATCATGATGGGTCACTTGGACTAATATGTGATAAGGGTACCACCAGTTGAGAGTTCAATAAGAGGATATAACTATGATAGTGTTTTGGAGTTTTTTTGAATTTCATGTTCCTAGTAATGAAATCTAATCTCATTAAATATCATATAGTATTTATATTATTGATGAACCAATTGACTCATTGGATCTTGAATCTATTCTTTTCCATTTTGTGACTGATATCATAGAGTACTCTATGTAGGAGGAGGATCACTTTGATAATTTGTATACAATCCATATAATATTGAAAGAACATCCCTTGTATAGTAGGCTTTTTAAATTTGAATATTAGATTCAATATGTGATGTTTTTAAGCTATGTCATATCATGGAGGGTCATCTTAGGGGATCATGACATTTTTTGGGAGGTAATGTCATTAGAGTAACCTAGGTGTTTATTTGATATATAGAGCATCTAAGGATTAGTTGGTTATTACGGATGGTTTTTAGTATTTTTCAATGATTTTATCTCTAATTTTTTAATTGACCAGTATGTGGGTCAATTTTTAGTGGGATCATAAATTTCAAATATCTTATGAGGAAATGAAGGTGAGGTTGATTTCAGATCCAATTCTAATTCTATTTGAACAGGGTTTGATCCATGATTTTTTATGCGATGCATTACGTATATGATTGGGTAATGTTTTGATGTTTGGAAAATTGGTGGTGGTAGTGGTTCTCACAAATTCATCCCTCATAAGAAGAACTACAGTACCCATAAACTGGTGTTGGAAACTATCATACTCACTAATATAATTTTGTTATATTATCTCTTTGGGTAATTGTTTATGATATACTCTAACCATAAGATCATAAATTTTATTTTTACTCAGAGGGATCAAAACTTGAAATAATGATATTGGATAGACTATCTATAGACTTTTGATTTTTATAAATCTTTTACTCTCATAAAAGGAAACATTTTGGAAAATTATTTGAGTGGGAAGTTACTGAATCAATCTATGAAAGAACTTGTCTTGGTGTTCTCTTTGTTGTGTCTATTTGATGAGACGAGTTTTGGAGTAGAAGAGGATAGTGTGTAAGTGTTATTAGCTTTACTGAAGCCCAAATAATAATTTTTTGATTAGGTTTGGTTCGATATGGTGATAGAAATCAATTTCCATCATTTAAGAGAAATTATAAATTGTAGGGAGACTATTGGTTTTTGGTATAAGTATCTTATTGTCTCCTTTTGTTTCAAAGGAAGTTTTTTCATTCTGATATCTCTAAGAAAAGAGTTTTCGGATAGTGTGCACTTGTCTAGTTAACCTTTCCACCATGGTGAAACATGTTTTGTATCCTTATTTTATACATCAATATTTTTGTTTGGGGATGATGAAAACAATTTAAGAATTCATTTAATGATTTCTTACTTGCTGTAAAATTATTGTGGGTTACCATATACAATCACGTTTTTCAGACATTTCATATTTCAATGTAGAAGTGGGATAGGTTATCAAGGGAATTCATCATTATTTTTCCATAAAATATTATTGGGGAGGATGAAATTTTGGTTGTCATTGATCAAATTATGAAATCATCTCAATTTCTACCTATTAAATTGCAGATGACGGTGGAATAAATTAGGATCTTGTTGATCTAAGAGGTTGTAGAGTTACTTTGTGTTCCATTTAAGATTATTTTTGATAGGGAACAAAATTTTACATATAGTTATTTTAATGGTTTAATAGTGGTGATGATTACCCACAAAAATTTTACCATGGAATTATGTTCTTTGAATTATTGATAGATTGAAATAGTTATTCACATTTTGTAGGATACATATTTGGATTGTGTGATTTATTTTATTGGTTTACAATAAAATAATATTCCAATGGTTAAATTTTACTATAATAATAGACACCTGGATTTGAATATAATGAAACCCTTTAAAGTGTTTTATAGGTTACCATGTAGATATCCCATAAGTTGGATGGAGTTGGGATAGAGATCTTTTGTTGGGTTAAGCCTTGTTTAAGTGATGATGAAAAATGTACAGTTGATCTAGAATTGTATGATGATAGATTGAAGTATTTATAAATCCTATAATGAATGTTTTCATCACCATATGGAGTTTGATGTTGGATATTAGGTATTTCTCATATTTTTACCTCACATGGAGGATCATCGATTATGTATGTAGTGTCTGTTGGCAATGATATTTGTTATCCATTTAAAGATCATTGAGCATCTTAGAAATGTGTCATATTATTTAGACTTATTGTCTCTCCTGATGCCGATTCACAATGAGTTCAACATTTCTCATATAAGGAGGTATCAACCAGACCCTTTCCATGTAATTTAATGGGAAGATGTTTATATTGATCCAGACAACTCTATGAATGAACTTATGGTTCATATTATGTTTCATCAAGATAAGATAGTACAAGGTAAAAAATTACCCTGGTTTGAGTACTATGAAAGTATAGAGGGGATAGTAATGAAATGTTAGAGTTGAAAATGTTGATTCAGTAGAAGTGTAATTCGCTCTTTGTATGTTCACAACCATGATAATATTCTAGGGAACTAATTTTTTATAGTGGGAGTGAATTGTGACACCCACCACGTCACTTGTTTTCTTTAAATTGAGTTTATTTTATACGTAGAGTCGATCCATTGGTTTTTTATAGTTATAAGAAAAAAAATTAAATTTTAGAGGAATATTGCAAGGAATGATTTTTAGGATCATGGTTTTTATTCACTATGTAGTAAATGCGTGAGGTGGCACTGTGAGGATCTTGTGGAATTTCACACTATCTGAGTATGGTTTTTTATAATATGAAACTCACTAACATAACCGTGTAGGTGTATCGATAGTTTTATAGGGGTTTTTTCATGCATTGAGAATGGGTTTTTAAACAATATGACTCTTTACAAGGTAACCATACACATTATTTATTAAAAGGATATAGGACACACATGGTTATAAGGCAGTTTCTAAACCATGTGTCACAATCGTACGCCCCATTATGAACCTATTAAAAGTTATAATTTTTCTTACCTCCATTATATATATATATATATAATATTTTATAAATCCCTTTTAGGTGTGAAATATGCTGTCCCTATCACTCTAGATGCATCTTCTATTTATTACTTGGAAATTTTCCTTCATCCTTTGTGGATTTATTTAATGTATATGTTATTTTTGATATGATCTCTTCTCATATTTATAAATCTTTCCTTCATAACCATTCCCCATATATCATGGGTCCCTAACTAGGATGTGTTTTTTAGACCTTGAGGGTTTGATGGGGAATTAATGATAGTTATTTGGATCTATATAGAGACCCCATACTTTCATACATAAATACTAAATATTTTTATCATAATATTCAATTAATATAAATATGATCCATACTATAACAATAAATGATTAATGTTTTTAAAAACACAGATAAATAAAAAACTCATACATAAATTATCTACATCATTTCATAATAAGATATTCAAATCTTGAAAACATCATGGACACAACATAGTTAATATCATTCTACATAACCTAAGGAAGGTAAATATAAGAAACAATGCTCTTAGATTCTAAGTAAATGTAAACATATGTGATATAAATCAATGATCATAAGTGAGAATAATATAATAATACAAGTCTATAAAAATTTAAAAAAATTAGAAAATCATACCCATCAATTCATAGATCATAATCATGAAACATGACATAATGTTTTACAAGTCAAATGAAATAATATATTTGAGTGTGAAATCATAAATAATCAATCATGATTAATGAGAACATATCATAAGAATAATAAATAAATTTATACTATAAACATGAGAATATAAAATAATTTTATAATTCAAGGATCACTACAAAGAACATCATATTGGATTGGGTTCACTCCATATTACATTAATTCATTAATCAACGATTACTTTTGAAAATGTTATTGTGGATTGGATTAACTCACCATTCTGTCATTTTTTTATTCAAGGTTAACTCCGATGACTATCCTAATGGGAAAATCCCCTTACTAAACTTAGTTAAATCCCAATTCTAGTATTTATTAAATCACAAGATATGAATCATTACCAAAAGTATTGGATGGATATATAGTTTTGGGCCCACCTGTCACATAATGAAAATCATACATATGTTTATAACAAGTTCACAAAGTGTTCATCTTATCATCAAATCATAAACCCTAGAAATAATATAGGTTACATAATGATTTCATCATCATAGTCATAAAAATCTAGATAATGGATAATGATAACAACATTGGATGATATCCCTATTAAATCATATTAAACATCAAAGGTTGTTGTCAAAGACTAAAATACCATTAGAAGATCACTATAAAATTTCATAAAGAGAATACATTTTTAATTTGAAATAACTTATTGAGAATCATTTTTCTAAATATTAATGAAAATATTATATTTTAAAATAATGACGAATATATTAAATGGATAATTTTTAATTAATGATTATTCATGATAGAAGGGAAAGTTGTTCATACGGTGTATGTTACAACCAAAATTCCTATAACATTTTTTAATAAAATGGAAATAAAGAACTGTGTTTGGAAAATGAGGAGAATATTATTTCTAAAACATAATAAATAAAGGAAAATATATCATCAAATTACATTAAATAATATTTGAAGAGTAGTAAAAACATTTTAATTAAAATATAGGTATTGAAAAAAAATATTTCTGACTAAATAGAAAATCAATGTTTGTTTTCCGTTAAAAAAATCAATATATTTCTTGATCACATAATGTGAGTAAAATGAATGGGAAAGTGTCATATCTATATGTAACTATAGTATAAGAAAAGATATAATATTTTGGATAGATTTATCATATAATTTCTACATCAAAAATTTTATCATAAACAATCTCGGTAAAAATGTGATCATAACATAAAACCCTTACTGATGTGAAAACCATAGAATTATAACCCCCATCAATGAAATAACATTAAATTAACCATTAAAGGTCCTGAACATAAGGATATCCATGATAAAATATATTTTTGGGTTAGTATATAAGCTTCATAAAATACGATTGTTATATAACATAGAAATATGTTTCAATAAAACAAAATTGAGAGAAATAACCCTTATGGATTTTGTAATTATTGATTAAAAAGTCATTAGAATATTGAAAATCATATGTATTTTAAAATTTATTGAATTAAATAATTTAGAAAAAAAATAAATTCTTGGGTAGTATATATAACATATAAATAATAAATTTGTGTATACCATTAAAACATGTCTCAATGAAGAGGAAATGAGATGAAACCCTTGCCTTATACTAGACATGATTTACATCGAATATAACTATCTGTATAATAAATTTATATTTGGAGGGGCGAGATAGGATAGAATCTCTCTCTAGGTTCAAATGGCGATTTTCATTGTGGTCACTCAAATCTATGCCTCTATGAGGATGATCGAATATGTCTTGATGTTGCTTGGAATATAGAACTCTTTTCCATATGCTGAAAACTCAAGAGAAGTTCCCTTATTAAGGTAAATTGTGACCAAAGTGGTGATGATCCCTTAATATAATGTAATGATATGTTTACAGATGAAAAATTAGGGAATATTCTTTCTCCTAAGGATGATAACCCTTGTGAGGCCTTATAGAGGATTTCTCAGTTGCTGTATATTCATCAAGGGGTTATGCCTGCTGGTGGGGATGGTGAACATGACGACCTTTGAGAAGAATACTGGCATGTAATGATGGTTTTGGATGAAGGCTAGAAAGTAGGGTGTTGCTGATGACTTTGGTATGGAGTTGGAGATGACATGCAGGTTATGCAGAGTTGTCTCATGATGCAATGATCCTATAAGCTAGTGTCACTAGGAAGTTTATAACTTATTCAACATAAACATTAGGTATGGGGTCTCTGTGGTTTGAATTTTTGAGAGCCCACAGTTTACATTAGTGCTGCTGATGTTCAGAATAGGTCAATGATAGGAGTGTTTTCCGGTTTGAGGGGTATCTTGGTGGTCTTCCAATGAAACTTTAGGAGTGCCATGTTTGGTTTTTTGGTGAGATGAGCTATTAACACGTTACCTTGGTATATGGTGGTTGTAAACTTTAATAGTGGTGTCACTAAGACAAGAAGAATTTCTGATCTCAGTGGACACATCAATGGATGATTATGCCGATTATCAGTGTGATTTGGGGTGGTGAACTCTTGATGGTTGGAAACACATCTCGGTGGGATGTCACGCAAATATAAGACAATGTCTAGTTTGAGTGGGTCATGGGATGTGGTCAAACAAGATGGGGACCTCTATTTATAGAGATTCAGACCTCGGGAAGCAAGGTGGAAGATGAATTCAGGGTGCACAAGGTATAAACCAACATTCCGATGCATATGGGAGTTTAATTTGGATGCCACATTGCATAGGCTAGTAGAAGGATGGCTTTTTTCTGTAGGATTTGAAATTTTGGGTGTGGATGGCTTGCAACTGGGTCTTTGATTATGGGACGAAGGATTATAGTAAAATTATCATAGAACAGTGGGTTGTGTTATTTGGGTGGTCTTGCGATCCAATTTGGGTTTAACCTTTTATTTGGTTGTCTTCCATGTTCTTTATTGGTGGTTCTCTCTTTACCACAATATTTGTAACCTTGCTATATGATTTTATTTTCATTAATAAATTTTGAGGACCGAGCTATCGATCAAATCCTAAAATTTCCTGTTAAAAAATATAATTTTATTATAATTATATACTAGAATAATATTCATTCATATAATATCATATATAATCCACTTATACAATTTAAACACTCATTTATTAACAATTCTCTACAAAATCCATCGTTTTGGGTGTTGATTACTTCATTTCTCATGTATGTTTTAGTTTTAAATTTATGGTACATAAACTATGATTATTATTTATCCATATCTATAATTTTAATCATGATATAAATATAATATAGAATCATAATTATTTATAACCATTCATTTTTTTGGTGATTAAAAATTAATTACATCACCTCATACAGATCATAATCCATATGAACACATGAGTTGTGATTTCACTTATCGATGAATAGAATAAAATAATATTAAATGATAATTAAATACTATAAATTAATTATTAAGTTATATATATCATTTATTTTCATTTAATTTATCCTTTTTATCATTCATTTAATGATGAAATGGTAAAAAACCACATGACATCTTTCAGGTGGAAGTATACACGTACGCGTGCACGACGTTATCATTTATCAATAGATTGGAAAGAAATAAGATAGATAATATTTTAAAATTAAAAAAAATAATTATGTTATAAATATAATATATATACATTAAATAAATCATTATAACCACCCCTAGAATATGTTTATAGTAAATGAATCCTATCGCTATGTGGAAAACATAGTCCACATGCATGCGCAAGAGATACTTTTAATTACAATTTTATAAAGAAGTGTTGATGAATGGTTGTGAAATAAAAATAATATTATATAAGTATATTTATTATATATCAATAACCATTTTTTTATTGATAAAATATTTTTATAGGATGTATAAGAAGAAATTCAATTGGAAGATCTTTCTTAATATTTATACCTCTTATTTGAGAGACCTCTATTGAATTACAAATTAAGATTTATTGTATTTGGATTAGGAGAATAACCAAGAGAATTGGATGAATGGAACAAATATAAAAATGTTTTTGAGTAGTTAATTTTCAATATAAAAGGATAAAATGGTGTGAATAAGGTAAGATAAGAGATTTCCATTTATAAGTGAGGGGATTGACCCACTTGGAATTTCTGAAAATATTTCAATGATAGAATTTAAAATTCATTATAATATGACTAAAAATGTCTAAATATTAGAATATATTAGAATATAATAATTTTATTCCATAAAAAATTAATTATTATTCAGGTTTGAGTGTAAATTCTTCCATTATCTATTGGCTTAACAGCAGGTAAACCAGTTTTAACCATAATCGTGGTAACAATTTTTTATTCTATTCACTATGAAAAATATTATGTTGAAACTATAAAATTATATTGATTATCATTATTCCATATATATTTTTTCCTTTTACCATATTAAATTTCTATAAGTAGTAAAATTTAATTTTCATTATGTCCACAAACCGTAACATAAACCTATTTTTGAAAAATGAATTTTTAAGCAAGAACACAATTTACTTCTATTCATTTCCTTGTAAAAATAAAAAATGAATGTTAAAAAATATGATTTAACATTGAATCAATAAATTTAATTAAAACTATTTTTAAATAAATATTAATTTCATTTATTCAGATAAGATACATAACACACATAAAAATATTTTTTTATAGAAAAATGTCTATTATGTCCAAAAATTAACTTCTTCTAAAATCACATATAATGATGATTATTTTAAAATTAATTATATTATTTAAAATTAATGATAAAAATTTTATTTTAATTCTATATTCAAAACATAATGAAACAATTAATTGAAAATAAATGATTGTTTTTACAAAAATCTGTATTTTTCACTATTGATTGGAAAATTAATCTGTTTAAAAATATCTTAATAAGTACACATAATATAATAATGAAATAGTGATCTAAAAATATATATTCATTTATGAAAATAATATTTCGAAAATTTATATAAAGTAATTATAATATTCCCCACAAAAATGTGATAAAAACCATATTTATGAAAATATATTTTTGAAACATTCATAGTATTTACTAAAAATTGAGAACTTATTTGTTATCATAATCAATAATTATTTATTATTTTAATCCTTTATACCTATTTTTATTATTTGGTTATAACTATCTGTAACTATAAATTTTATGGGTAGTTTATAGTAGTTTACTATATCATGATTTATATAGAATCGAGGTTACAATGAGGCAAACCATTGTACACTTACTACATATTTATACAAAAAATGTTCTATAATCATTGGGAGCAATATTATCACTTGATTAAATAAATTAACTACTCAAAATTTTTATCTTAGTAATTAATGGATCAAAATTTAAAAATATATGATTTGAAAACCGAAATTGTGAAGATGAATAATAAAACATCATTTGAAAAAGGGAAGTGGGAAACATAAAGGTTACCTTAAGTAACACATTATAATTATAAGAAATATAGAGAATATTAGTGGGAAGTTAAATTATGGAAATTGGATAGAAAGATAATTTCCAAGGAATAATATTAACTAAAAGAGAACATATTCCTAGGAAAGATAATGACCATAAAACCATAAATCTATGTGGGATGAAAACGAAAATATATTCCTCATAAATAACTGTTAAAATGAAAATAAATCATTTTTGTGATACCTTTTCTTAGATATGATGACTAATTTTACTATAGAATATAAAAAAATATAATTGATATTTTAAAATCCAATAATTTTATTTCATCTTTGGTTTTTTGTTTCAATTACCTTTCACTTCTATTTATACATATTCCAAATATGAACAAACAACATGAATTTTTCATGTATGAATAATTCAAAATAACTTTTTACAAATAGTAAGATCAATAAAATAATAACATGTAATTAATTCTATATCAGGATATTTTCCAAAACCAAAATGGATATAAGAAGTTACATAATAGGGATAAATCTTTGTATTATGAAATCATACATTAATATCTAAAACCTCAATAATAGCACCCAATCATCATCTTAAACCATTCCATAACAAGTTAACCTTAATACTCCTCTAAAATATACATGACCAAATTAAAAATCCACGAATTTAGAAGAAGGTCATTAAATTTACAAAATCAAATTAAATTTTCAAAAAAAATAATAAAATGTATCTCTTAATGTCACAAACCAAACACATGAATATAATGTTCATATAATCTCATAAAACATGTTAATACTTTCAAAAAATAACCTAAATAACCATAAAACCCAAAGAGAAACATATATTCTTCTAAAAAAATCACCCCTATAGTTATTCCTCAAATTAAATAACAAAATATCATATATATTCTATAAATAAAAAAATTTAATAAACTTTATAAAATATAATATAAATCTACTTTTCATAAAATCACTAGCCAATTTCATGGTCATAAATACTATCCCATTTAGTTTATAAAATTAATTCATCAATTTATCCAAAATAAGATTTATTATCTCATCCTCCTGCATATATTAAGCATTATATATCCCTCAATCACGTGTCTTTAGAAAATATCACCATACCACTAAATCACTAACCTAGTTTATCGAAATCATTCAATGTATTTTAAGAAACTCTTATTATAAAACTAATATGGAACAATTAATTGATGTTTCATTATTAATATGATAAAAATATCATTAATAAAAAACTTTAAAAACATAATTATAAAATAAAAAATTTAAAAAAACATTAATTGTTCCACTTCAATGATTCAAATAACTTATTCCTTACCCAAGGCTAAGAGTTAGCTCCTAGATTTGGGTATTGGATCAGATAATTACCAATTTTCCACAATAAATATAGAAAAGTATAAATAAGACCTCGGTATGTACATTATTTACCCCATTAAACTCTTTATTTTCTAGGGAAAAATTACATTCTCTAAGTCCTTTCTTCCAATTATAAAACATCTTCCCATTCCATTAAGATACATTCCAAGGTTTATCTTCCCACATTATTAACATGTAGTATGATGCATATTCCTTCCTCCATGATATTTATAAAACTATAGTGTTTTCTTTTTTGGTTCATTCAAAAACTCTGCTGTGTTTATGTTGTTAATCATGTAATGAGATAGCTGGTTAATTATAATCACAATATTTTTCATTCCATATCATTTCTCATGTAGTTTCTCATGAGTAAAATTATTTCATAAACCATCATATTCATTGTTAATGACATTTATTTTCATTCCTTTTATTTACTAAAACCAAAGAGCATTGTGTGAGACATAATAATGAGTAATCCTGAAATCATGAAATATCATTAATAGGATATCTAAAACATGACCCTTTATTTACTTACTCTAACACCTCAAGTTTAACCTAGCTTACCCATGGTCATTATCTATCAAAATCCTTCATAATAGTTCATATATAAAATTCAAGTTTACCTAAGAATATCCCTTGAGAGTGTCAAACTAGGTGAACGGTAAGGGTCCATTCACCATGCAACTGAATGATGGTAGTGATTTACTAGACCTTCTATTTTTCGGGTCATTACCCCTAGACCCATTTGTTAAAAAACCACTTCCAATCATTGAATCTAGGAATTGATGTAGTTTTTAGAAAACCACACTCCTTTCTCTACCATTACTTAGGATTTTATCGTATACTCAAAATTATCTTAAGGGACATCTCTATTTTATTCTCATTCTAGTTTTCCAAATTCATAAATCCATTCTATGATACCACTATAGAGACAAATAATAGTCATACATAAATATTACATGTTATTAGTAGAATATTTATTATATATCAATATTATCCACACTATAAAAATAAACGTTTAGTGTCTTTGGAAAGATGGAAACATAATCAAATCATTCATTAATATTCATCATAATTTCCCAATATATTCTTCAAAAATAGAAACCTTATTAAAAATAAGATACATAAAACGTTTCTCCATAACCTAGGTGAGGGAAATATATGAAAGGGTTATCTTAGTTTTTTAGTATGGGAAAATATAAGAGATATCAATCAATTATCATATGTGTGCATAAGATAAGAATAATTGTATGAGAAACTGCGATAAAATATATAAAATCATTCCAATCAATTCATGGATAATAATCATTAAACTCGCCACAAAATTTTATTAATCCAAACACATAATACATAAGAGTGTATAATCATCAATAATAAATCATTATCCACGAGAACATACCATTAGAATAAGATATATTCTTTTGGATAGAACATATTTATATAAAATCAAACCTTTAATCAAGATTCACTACTAAGACTATCAGTGTGAATAGTGGTAACTTCAAATTCCATCATTTATTTAGTCATGGATCACTTCCAAGACTATTATAGTGGATTGGACTCACTCCCCATTCCATCATTTACATAGTCAAAGTTCACACCTAAGACTATCTTTTTAGAAACATTACCTGATAGAAATAGGTCCACAACCCATTATAGTCCATATTATCTCATTAGATATCCTATTTTAACAAATTTAATATAAGGATATATAATTTCATACCCATCCATTAAATAATTAATACTATATATATATGTTCTGCACGATCACAAATCATTCGTCATATCATCAAATTTTTAACTCATGGAGAGGATATGGGTTTCATAAAATGTAATCAACATAATTTTCAACCATAAAAATAAACAATATAGATGATAACACTGGATTAGATCAATATTAAATAATAATAAATATCATAGTATGTTCTTATATATAAAAATAACTTTAAAATATCATTTGAATGTTTCTTGAGAAAAATAAAATTTTCTTTTGATATAAAGTTTTTAAAACAAACAATTTCTAAAAAAGATTAAGATAAACATTTTATTTGGAAAGATAAAAGGTATATTATAATGGAATAAATAAATAAAAAATTATTTATGATGTAGGGAAAATAACTTAATGTTGATTATGTTAAAATAATAATTCTATATACATTTTTTATAAAAACTAAAACGTACCATATTTGGAAAATGAAAAGAAAATTATTTTTTATCCCTGGTAAATAATGTTTAATATATTTAAAGATGAATTTAAATTATATTTTAATAAAATAAAAAACATTCCAGAATTTTTTTTAAATAAAACATGGAAGTGGAAGACAACATTATCAACCAAAGATAAAAAAGGTTTCTTTTCTAAAAAGCCTTGTTTCATCTTCTTGAGTATTTAAAAGAATAAAATAAAAGGGAGGAAATGTACAATAGAGAAAAAAATATAGGGTAAGAAATGAAATAATATTTTGGAGATACGAAAAATATAATTTATTCATCATCAATTTAAGCATAAAATTAACGGTAAAAATTTAATAGAAATATAAAACCCTTACCATTGTGGTCAGTTTTGAATAATAACCCACCTGAAATAAATAAATTTAAATGAAACATTAAATATAAAGAATATAAATATATTATTTATAAAACATAAAAATGGGGTATTATATAAGAGTCATAATATAATATAGGTTCATAATATCAAAACATGTCTCAATGAAACAAAATCAAGACGAAGAACCCTAATGAGTTTATTAATTTTTGAATAAAAATTCATTAGAATTCTAAAAAAATATATTTATATAAATACATTTAATTAAATCATTTAGTATTTAAAAAATAAATTATTTGGAAGCATATAAACTATATAAATATGGAATTTTTATATATCATTTAAATATATCACAATGAAGAGAAATAGAGACGAAACCCTTACCTTATATCTAGCATGATTCGTAAGCACTAAAACCACTTATATATTAAATATATATTTATTAAAATAATATAATAGAACTATATTCACATATATAAGATCATATATCATCCACTTATGTCATTTCAACATCTGTTTATTTACAATTTTCTATCAAATGTATTATTTTGGGTGTTAATTAATACTTATTTCAGGTATGTTTTAGTTTGGTGGTTTTTTTAATTGAACATTAATCATGGTTAATAAATATAAGGAGTGTTAATAATGATATAAATATAATATGTAGTAATTAAATATGAAAAATATGACTATTAATATTATGTGGTGGTGTAAAATGAATTATATCACATCATGAAGTTGATAATGCATACATACACCTGAGTGATGTTTCTACTTATTGATGGATGAAATGAGATAAAGGTAAATGATAATTCACTTTAAAAAAATATTATATCATATATATAATATATTTTTAATAAATAAATCCTTAATAAAATCCTAGTAAAGTGGAAATGATTATAAAATGACATCTCTTCATGTAGATGGTTGTCCATAACATATACATGAGCAATGTTATCATTTACAAAAGGATTAAAAGGTAATAGGGTAAATAAAATTTTATAATTTTAGAAGAATTACTATTTTATAAATATAAAATATAAATATTCAATCTAAAATTATAACCATCGATGAATTATGGTGAGGGAAAATGATTTGTATCACCATATGAATCCACTAGTCCACACATATAATTGAGTGGTAATTTTATTTCCAATTTGATAGAGAAGAGGTTGGAAATTGGTATTTCATTATAATGATAAACTATAAGTATATTTATGATACATTATTAATCATTTCTTGAGGAATAAAACATGTTTTTTTTATGTATAATAATAAATAAAATTTACTGTTGTTGGTTTATATTTATACCACATCTTTGAGAGTCCTCCTTTAGCTTACACCATAATCCTTTAGGGATTGTTCATAAGAGTAGAGTAGAATATATTAGATGAATGAAATGAATATAACACGTTTTTATTAGTTTTATCTATGATATAAGCATAAAATGATTTGAATGAGGAAGGATAAGAGGATCCCTTTTATTGGTGTGGGAATTGATTCACATGGAAGTTCTGAAAATATTTCAATGATATAGGGTCAATTTCATGGGAAAGTATATCAATATAGAAAAAATTATAAATTAGGATAATAAATGGCGTTAATATCTTCAAGAAGTAATAATTATACTTTTTTTGGGTGGAAATCCTACTATTATCTCTTAGTTTACCCTCAGTAAACCTACTTTAACCTAAACCATAGTAATTTTTAAATATATTTAATATTCAAAACAATAAAAAATTAAGTTGAAACTATTAATTTAAATTAATTAATATGATTAAAAAAATATAATCAATTTTACCAAATTAAAATTATCAATTTTTTATAATTTAATATTAATTAAGAATGCAAACCTCATTGAGAACTTGTTTTGATAAAATGGGGTTTTTTGGGAAGAAATATTTTACCCCCATTCCATTCCTTTTAAAAACCAAAAAATGAATGTTAAAAATAATGATTGAATATATATATATATATAAATATTAAAATATAATTAAAATATTAATAATTACCGATGAATTTAATTTATTAAGAAAGAAAAAATTGCACGTATAAAAACAGTTTTGTTTAAAAAAATGTGTTTTTATGTCCAATAATTATATAATAAAATAATAAAGTATAATTATGTTTACAATTTAATTAATTAAATAATTTATAATTAATAAGGACTTATTTTAATTAATAATCAAACTAAAAAAAATAATTAGACTTTGAATTTGGAAAAATCACATTAAAAAATAATATTTTCACTATTTACTGAGAAATAAATATTTTTAGAAAAATACGTAAAATTGAAAATAGTGTAATATTAACATAAGAATTTGGAAAATTATACTAATTTCATCACTAAAATATATAATTTTTTTATTAATTTTTTGTAATGTTCACATGAAAAAATGTGTCAAAAACCCATTTTTGAAGAATACATATCTTTGAACCATAAAATAATTTTATTAAAAATTGAGTACCTATAGATGATGAATTAATGACTACCTTTTTCATTATATAAAAAATTTATGCATATTTTCCATAATATGTTCATTACTATTAATAGCCACTAATTTAATGGCTAGATTTTAAAATTTAACAAAATTATTTTTCCTATAGAATTGGGGTTACATTTATGTCAGGCTATCATACAATTAAAAATTACATAAATGGAAAAAAATTCTAAAATGTAAGGATGTAATAATATTTTCATGTGAGGATTGTGCCTAATTATTTATAATCTCCATTTCGAAGTTGAATAGTTATCTTCCATTGGCGTGGTTGGTGTCTCTATAAAATGGTTCTAACTCATGATTTAAATAATATTCTTATAAATTCCTTTGGTTTCATTTAAAAAATCTATTTATTGATTGTATCATGGAACAAAAGGTTTTTTTATATTGGGTTTTATTTAAAAATAGTTCACTCAATTTAAGAGTTCGATTAGATTCATCAAAGATGGATTTTACTATTAAATTTATTTTTAATATTGGATTCAATGAATCTTCACTATGAAAATGTTTTATCAAATGTGATCATGGTTTATATAAATATATTGGAAAACATACAAATTTAGTAAACATAGGTGCATTGGGTTATGGACATAGGAAACCATTGTGAGTGTGTCCCCACTAGAGGTTATTCATGTGATATCTAGAGACTGTTTCAGGACCCAAAATCAGTAGGACTCATGTTTTTCCAGGATTAATGGCCCTTCATGATTCATATAATGTATTCACAGAAGGAAGATCCGATTTGTTATTGGTTTTATAAATGATGGTATTGGTTAATTTTTGATTTCTCACTTGATTATTTTATTTTATTTCCACAGATAGTTTTGTTTATCTATTCTTATTTTCTTTTATGTACTTACCATTTTACTTATTTATGTGAATATTAAATCCTCTATGAAAAATGGTTATATTTTGAATATAATTTTTTTTTATTTTAATGACATTTCTAATGTTTTCATGGTGTTAGACATTGTAAATATTATTAGGGGGTATACTTCCCCAATTTTTACTCATACACTATAAATTTTCCTTTTTGAGTTTAATGATTTTGTTTTCTAGACTCACGTTAAGGGAATGGTTTCATTTATATCATCTAATTATCTTGTTTTTCATCAACTGTTTTTTGAAGAGGACTGATGGAGATGATTAGTCACATAGATATGTGGTTTTTTTCTTGTAATGTTTTATATTCTGGTTTAGACTTTTGTTTGTATGTTGTATATATCATGGATGTGTAATCTTCTTCCACATTATACCATATTGCTTTATATATTTTTTGTTATTCATGAGACTTATTGGTTATTATATTGATCTTTATTTTATAGAAGTCTATCTCAGGCGATGTGTCATGTCAACATGAGTTGCTTTATTACATAAAGAGTTAAGTGATAATGAGTGTGTGTAATGTAAATATGGGTGATAGTTAAATAATTTTTTCTTCCACATAAACAAATATATGAAAAAAGTGAAAAAATAGTAAATTGATAAATAAAAAAATATTTTGATGAATAATAATGACATAAATGGAATTATTTTAATAAAAACATTTAAAAATATTTTTATTAAATATTTAAATAAAAACTCAACACTAATAATTTTTTTTGCAATTTCAAATGATGTAAAAAAATACTGATAAATAATTCATGGAATATAAATTGGTTATATTTTTTAGATTTCATTGAAAAGTATTTTTTGAGGATTTAATCTACCATTAAATGAACAATCTTCCACAAAATACCATTTATCTTATAGTGATTATATCTATATACTAAATATCAAGTGGACAGTTGGTTTTAAATAATTAGAAGACTTTATATTAATGTTCTAATATACCTTATAAACGAGATACATTTGGATATGTGTAAATGTTGTAGGATTTTAATTTGGGTTATTAACAAAATGTATAGGTAGTGTAAATATTTACACATCAATATAGTTTTCACATACTGAATTATTAAAAGGAGTAAATATTAAAAACAAAATCATTCAAATAATAAATTCATGTAATGGGAAACCATGAGATTATATGTTGAGAATTATAAAATATCTAATAATATTGAGAGATAGATTACTTCCCTAGAAAACAACATATCATGACCATGATAGTTCAATATAGATGATTATAACTATTAGTTTCAATTGAGTAATATTATATAAGAAAGAAGATTATAGGTTACCCTAAACATTAGGTGACTATATATTATTCTGTTCCTAATGGGCATTATATTTTTTATTATCTATATATACACACTTCTTAAAAAATGATATAGGGAACCCTATATGTCTCATAGGCTTGAAAACCCAAAGGCCTTGAAGAATACATGGTGTAAAGGATTAGAGGCACATAGTCCTTAAAAGGTAACCCAAAGGTAATATAATGAAACAACCCCTTCTCACATTCCTTCATTCTATGGCTAAAACATACTCCTTGAAACCATATGTATATTCTTCCATCACCACCCTGTGTAGGAGAAATAAATAGGTGGAGGCTCATCCTATCAAACTTTTCATTTCATGTCCAACTGCATTCTCTTTTACCATAATTAAAAAATCTTACATTTCATGAGACATGAATCAACTCCCTTGAAAATGCTAGGGGTTTTCATGGATGGTCCATGGAATATAATTATAACACGCTATAATTTTATTTAAAAATAATAATAACCTCGTTAGATTTCATAACACAAAATAGCGAGTTTTTTCAAACATCAGTATACTATAAAAATATTATAATTTAAATGTGACCATTATAACATACTGAAAAAATTAGCGGCAGCACATTAGCGGTGGAGGGACTATTGCAGGTACTATAATGGCGGCGGTAATGCAACAGGGACTATAGCAGCGTGGGTACTGTAGCAAAACTGTTCACTGAGGGGTCCTTTGGGCCAAAAAATGGGCTTTCTATCCATGTATGCTGGCCACTTGGCCTTTGGCCTTTGGGATATATAATGTGTCACCCTCTACCCACTCTAGAGAGGTCTTTGCTTTAATAATAAATTGATGCTTCGACCCCAACCTTTAAAAAAAGCTTGAAATAAAGTAATTTAAAATTAATTTTTTTTATTCAATTTTAAATTAATATAATTTTAATTTTAATTAAATTAATCTAATTAATTTTTAGTAATAAACATTATATATTATTTTGGTATATGTTCATTTTTATGTAAAAAATAGAATTTTCTAAAAGCCAATTTTTTTCTTTTACACAACTACATTAAAAATAATTTATTCTATTTTTTAAATATGAATATTAAAAATTGGATTCCATATTTGGAATCATAATGTTCAAATTTATTAATAAGTCCAATTTCAATTTTGTCCATTTTGAATAGTAACCAGGGAAAAGAATTCTCTTTATGATAGAGGGTAAATCTCGTAATTAAAGTTAAAAATAATGTGGTAAACCATTAAAAATATATCTAATACTTTATTTATTTAGGTTGGATGATTTTTTTCAACCAACACATCATATAGTAAGAAATTTGGTATTTTGGTTCATTATTTTAATGATAAGGACCGTTATATTATGTTCAGTAAATAATAATCCCAAAATTCCACTTTCTTGATTTTAATATATATAATATGTTTTCGAAAGGGTAAAATAAATTCACAAATTTTTATATATAGTTATGTTTTATATTAATATTTCAATGATTTTAATACAAATTTGTATTTATTTATGAAGTAAATTCCATAAATGATGACACAAAACCAACACCACTCTTGTGCAAGCAATAGAAAAATCTAGTAAAAGATTTTATAAACATTAAAAGTAATATTTTTTTGGAGGTGTTACCCAATACAAAATTTTTTTAGTTTAATATAGTTTTGTATTAATCCAAAAAAATATTATATTCAAAGTACATTATTGTAATTATATTATCTAAAGTCAAATTATATGAACAATCTAAAAAATGAAATTAATAGTATTTTTTGTTAAATAATATTTTATTAAATGATTTAAAATTAATAAATATGTTTTCATTCTCCATGTGAATGTGATATGGCATATAATATCATCTATTTCCACTTGTGGGTCACTTTTACTTTTATATTATATTCCTTAACCAATAATGTGTAAAAACATGTTATCATGAAAATTTTAAAATAGGGTTAATGAGGGGTGTGGGTGGGGTGATAAAACTAATATATAAAGGTTAAAACACTAAATAAAATTATTTAATTTTTATTTTGAGTGATAATTTTGAATTATATTCATCATTGATACAAAATATAAAGATTTTGGTAAACATTATCATTAAAATTGAAATAAGTTAATTTAATACATTATATAATTCAAATATAGACACCACACCTCCTATCTTCATTACACTCCATAAGTCATGTAGCTTAAAAAATATGTACCCAAATAAATTAGTGTCACCCCTACACATATTAATAGTCATGATATCACAAAGATACCAACATTTACATCTTTAGGACTACGTGAAAATGGGTTCTTCAAAGAGGGGGTAATCATCTTATCGGAGTGTTTTCATATTCTATCTTCTTCTACCATATTTAATTATATAATAACAATTAAATTATAATAACATCAGTATATCCCATATAATGAGTTTTTTTAATTTCAATTTCATAAATTTATTCATATCCTTCCCCAAAATATTTAAATGAAACTATCATTCCTGAGTAAATGTTGACTACTACCTCGCGAAATAATGTATTTGGTTTCACATCACCCCATTTTTTAGAAGGTTATTATGATGGTTTTAATATATATATTTATCTATATATTATGTTATTGACATAATTATTAATTTTTAAATATAATATATCCTCTGTCATTACAATATTACAATTTTTCATAACAAAATAATCACACATATGTACGTACGGGCTACTATCTCAACAAAGTGATAGGCTTAATTTTGTAAGAACCACCTATAACGAATGATCATGTTGATGAATTAAATGATGGTATTATATTTTTATGACATTATAATAATTTTTTAATGACAATTTTTAATATTAATTATTTATTTTTCTATTCGAAAAAAGTAAAAATATTGCTTGTGTTTATACGTGAACTACCACATTGTTATGTGATGTATTTTTTTATTCCATATTTTTTTAGTAATGGATATAAATTTTTATTAGATTTAAAATTGTAATTGTTTAATTATTTTAATTATTTATATAATGGAAAAATAATCCATTAGATCATGATCAACCTTTAGAATGAAATTTTCAAATATGATTTGAATGTCCACAAAACATACAATGTGGACTTAACCGAATATGTAATTAAACTTATTATTGAAATAAATGAAATAAATGTTTTAATAATAGGGGATTAAAAAACTAACATGTTATTCAAAAATTAAAATATTAATATATGTTCATTAAAATGGATTTAAAGGACAAACATATCAAGTTAGATCTCTAGGTAATAGGTTTCTTAACTCAATTTCCTTTCATTGGGTTATAACAATTCTTCATCGACTTTTTATGCCCTGATTATGAGTGAGTTGTCATATGAATGTTTTATGATATATTTCCATTTTTTTATGTTTACATATGTTCACAGAATTACATCATGGATTAAATATGACTTCAAAAAGTTATGATCTTCCTAAAGGTTTTCATTGCTTCAGTATCGTTTCCTTGAGAGATGTTTCATCGCATGTGCCATGATTTCATTGTATAGTTTACTTACATCACCAATAATGAAATTTAAAAATTTAATTTAGGTAATTCACTAGATTTATTGATCCATATAATATTCTATCAATTAAATACTTTTGATCCTAATGTTAGAAATGTAATAGAGGATTTATGTTACAATCTTATTTTTTGGGATTATCTATACCAAATTTAAATTGTGTGAAATTTTATGGATACATTCAGTTTAAACCCATATATTTTATTCTTATCTCTTTATTCCTGGTATTTTGAAGTATTAGTTCCATTTTTCTATATTGGGAACTTAAAATAATTGACAAAGTGCTTTTAAAGAAAACAAGATCTTATTTCCTCTTTGGTCGATGAAAATTTTCTTCCATCTCTATTATATTTATCCATTTTTATAGATGTTTATACCATTAATTGAAATGGTTTGATATGGTTATTGTCATTACCTTATATATTATTTAAAATGTTTCAAAATAAATCATTTTAGAGAAAATATTTCCAGACTAATCATTTTTTAATTTTTCAAAGTTCTGAAAAGAATTTTATCTTTTATCATATATGGAATGAATGGATATTCTTACCAGAAAGACCATTATTTTCATTAAATATTATTTTACATGTTTCCATGATTATCTTCAAATAATTTAATTTACTAAAAACAATGAAATTTTTTATTAATTACTTTAACTAATGAAAAGTATATTTTCTCAAGTTTTTATGTAAAGGTTTGAATGTTATTTTAAAATTATTTTCATCCATGTAAACACACTTTGTTGAATATTATGATTTAATGGAAATATAATGTAATGATACCATATATGTTATTACTTTGTATGGCATATAATATTTATATTCTATTTTTTAAGGGAGAGTGATATTTACATTCAATATGCTAGTTTTCAAATATAGATATTTAGATTGATTATTTATTATATTTATTATTCTGAAATTTAATATGATGAATTCATTATATTTTATATGTTTTGGGTGGGGAAATTATATACACTTAATTCATAAGTAGGTCTCATGATGCAAATAGGCCTGGGTATTTTGTGTTTCCTCACCAACTATTCATGTTGTCTTTGTGCGGGGCCTAAAAAATATGTTTTTGATGTCTTGAAACAAGGCATTTATGGTATAATGATGATGTTCAATATTATGGTTTAAATAATTAGAAAATTAGTTATTTTTATCCATTTGATTATTTAGGTTTCTATTTTACACATGAATATATTCCAATTTTTATGAAATTAGTTTTATGATCTATTTAATTATTATTTATCTTCTACATATTATTCATAATAGTTTGTATTGTATCTGTTAACTTACTAACCATCCAATATTACCCTTTATTGTGTTTTACTTTCCACATAAAACCAAGAATGGATAGATGAATGATTTAAAGTATATAATTGAGAAAAAATAATTCCCCACTATATTTTTATGTTGTATTTCATGTTTTAAAATATCATGAGAGGATCATGTTTGTGTCTAGTCTCCAAAGACTAAAAAACTATTAGAACATTCTAGATGGGGTATATTGTATCTTGGGAAAATTTTGTAGGAAATCCACTAGATATTAGATACTAGGGTTGAGGTATTAAAATAGTTGAGTGAATCCATATGAAAAATTATAATGAAGAGTTATCCACTAAACTATCCATGAGTTATATATGATATGAATGTGATTATTTCTTACAAGTTTTTGTTATAAAATATTTTATAGGCCTGGATGGGATGAGTCAAGATGAAATTTCGATCTTTCCCCATTAATTGATATGATGTCAAATTCAAAACGAGTGATCATATTAGTGGGATCACATTTAATAAATTTCCTTATTTAATGACAGCTAAACATGATACTCAGAAGATAAAATCATCTGTTGTAGATATAATTTTTTCAACACTATTGAAAATGACTTTGAAATCAAAATTGGAAAAGGAGAGGTTTAATGTATAAAAATGCATAGACTTCCAGAAGAAAATTTTAATTTTTCTTAGGAAATAAAGAAAATTTTATATTTCATGGAAATATACTCCAATGTAATTTTTTTGAAGTTGTTCAACACATAGATATAGATTATTAATAGAATCATTAATTAATTCAGTTAAGGTTTAGAATGTATTGATTAAATACACTATATATAAAGGAGATTAATTATCTGCTCATGTACTCAATATGATTATGTATGAAAATTACTTGAAGTGAAATGATGTTTATTAAATAGTTTTTTTATATGAATTAATTATTTATTAATCATTAGAAATACATACAAAAAGTGTTGAATACATTTTTTCCATATTTTCTAATTTTACTAAGGATAATAAAACAAGGAATGTTATGTGCAGTTTCTAGCCCCACATTTGTAAGACAAATGGTTACAAGTTTAAACTAGGTAAAAATATGTGGGGAAGTATAATAAAGTTTATTCTTATATGCAGTATAAGTTTTAAAACCAATAGGAATTTCCAAAAAAGGTATAAGGTTTCTGTAAGATGGAATTATCTAGGAATCCCAAAGCTGTCATGACCCCCTCCCCACAAAGTGTACCACTCTTAGGCTGACAATGTGAGAAGGGAGATAACGACCCCCAAGTCCCATCTCCAATAGGCCCCGGGTTGGGGACTAGCACCGAGGGTATATTAAACACACAAATATGAGGCATTACCCTCTAAGAGAACACATGTGGAAGAGAGAGATAAGATAGACACCAACAAATGCCAACTCAGAACTGAAATATAAATGAAAACCCAAGTTCACATATATAATTCCATGAAAAACTAATAAAACTAAAAGGGTAAAATATAAATTTTTCCAAGGGAAGTAAAACAGCAACAACCACAAGCCCAAATAGCTCTTGCAACCACAAGCTAGTAGCAACCCGCCTCATCTCCAACCTAATCCAAGTGACCTAAAAAATAGTTTATATATACATAGGGTGAGTATAATAGTATACTCAGTAATATCCTCCCCAAATCCACTCATTCAAATTTAAAGAAAGCATGCTAAAGCACAGTGAACAACAAGTGAAACTAACTCGTCACCTAAACAGGTATACTATGTTCCCAACCTCACCATGGATACTCTCACCATGTAATGCTTACAAGAATATATCATATAGTAAAGAATATCAACGGTACCCAGCTACTACTTCCCCAATGGTTTGCCACTGCCCCATCATCGCACGTCTTGAGCATCTCTCTCCAAAAGGCCTTCCCGAAGACACCTGGGCGAAGCACCATAACATCCACCTCATGCAACAAAACCACCACGTCCACGTATGAAAAGTAACTAGGTAGTTTCTAAGATCCACCACAACCGTCATAACGTGTATCATACATCAGGTATTATACCTCAAGCCATTAGATCCCATACACCCAGTAAGGATCCTCAAGTCATCACAGCCTATACACGTTACACCAACAGTAGTCCACAAGATACTATATGCAGAATATATGTGTATGAATAACCACAATCCATTATATCCATCTACACACATATATGGGAAAAAATAACCACTATGCCTACTAGCACAAGTATCAACCAAGAGAATAGATCGGGGCCAAAGGGAGTAGTCAGCCATTCATCCTCACAACAGAATATTGGGGAAAACACCCCCCCCCCCCAGGGCTCAGAATCCCCAGGGTGTCAGTTTCCCGTACTCACAGGGGGGAGTAGCATATAGAAACACAAAAAGTACAGAATATACTATATCTCACAACCATACTATGGGAATAACCTAGTCTTACAGTCAACTACAGCTAACATCTCTTGGACTCCAGGCAGCCACATCTAAGACTAGGTATCCTATAAGCTCCCAACCATTTAAAAAGCATTAATACATTATTTCATTCCCATTTTACCAGTTTCACTTTACGTTAATTAATTCTTTAAACATTAATTGACCACAAAAAATTCCACATTAAATTTCATTAGAATCACACCCAAAGTCCACAGTCCCTTTAAAATTACAACCTCATCATAATGTTCCACTAAACTCCAACTCCGTGGGATAACACCATTTATTCAAATATTCATTATAGAATTACTTTCCCAAATTCCCAGGAATTCTAGAAAATAATTCTATGCTACTAAACACAAGGGGGATCAATAGGGTGAGTAGATGTACTACCCATTGAGTATTTGCCGTCTATAGAATGAGCGTAGACTCATCCTCCCTTGAGAAGCTAATCACAGAAAGGACGTGACATACCCCATGCGTTTTCGCCTCTTTCAGAAGAAGGGTAAGCAAGACCAGCTGCCTTGAGTAGTGGGGAAAAGTAAAGTAGATAATTAACCAATAAGAATCTGCAATCATCAAACAATCGCATCCATCCCATTATATCATCCTTGGTGTCCTCCATAACACCCACATGCATAAACCGATGCATCTTGCCACTCTAGGCATCATCTGCTACCATAACTAAAAGTATCCATGCCACCACATATCACAACAGCCATCCAGGCTCACATCAAAACACAAATAGCAAGAAAACAAACATCACATCAATTGGTCTATTGGACCTTTGATAATCAAGAGGATAACTCATAACCCTTCAAGGAATTATCAAACAACTTGTTCTTTAATCCATCTTAAATTAACAGATTTATTATTCATAGGTTCCAAAATTCGGGAAACCTAATCAGTAAGAAATCACAAATAATTAAACATTCTTACTGCACCAATTTTATTAAGATCAAATGAAAACAAGAAGAACCAGATTCATTTACATGCCCCTTTATCCATAGCCAACAGTTATCAATTAATTCCTGTTTATGTTCTTTTCCAATTTTCATGAAGAACTAATAGCTAAACGAAGCAATCATCGATATAACACGATCTAGAAAACAAGGGGCAATAACATATGACCGATATCAATTTATTTATCTGGTTCAAATATTTATTATGTTAATGCCATTGTGGTCCAGTGGGATAAAACATGATAAAAATATAGTTGCATGTAAAAGAAAAAAGAAGCAACGAATCCCCTACCTCAAATTGTTCTTGAGGTTCTTTATCCACCCAAAGAGTCACGATTCTCCTCTTGTGTCAACTTATATCGAAGTTTTATCAATAGAGCTTGGTTGCATCATAACAGAGTAGAACCAATCTAAGGAGGAAATTTTGATTATAAAACTCTTATGGAATAGAATTAAAAGTTTTAGCATCTCATAGCCATGAAGAATGAGGAATAATTAGGGGGTAAGATATCCCGTCCCTTTAGAAGATTTAATGAAGCGACAATTTAATATACGCTTAATTTCCCATTTAAAGCTGATCACATTAAACCACATGATTTGACCAAGTAAAAACATCCCGAGCCTTATGAATAATTAATATAGGTGTTATAGCCTTTGAATCGGCCTTAGATTCCTTAAAATGAGGCCTTAAATGCATTTTATGTTAAAGGAAAATGCAAAAGGGGCGAAACTATAGGAAGCTGGAAACACTGTCCACGAACTCAAAATTTGGAAAAGGAAAAAAACTGTTCACGAACCTCACCGTTAAAAACTTTTCATGAACCTCACCGATAGAAACTGTCCATGAACCTCATCGTTATGCACTATTCATGAACCTCACCATTAGACATAGTTCTTGAACCTCACTGTTAGACACTGTTCATGAACCTCACCGTGAGACACTGTTCAAGAACCTCACCATTATACACTATTCATGAACCTCACTGTAAGACACTGTTCATAAACCTCACCATTCTAGAAACACTGTTCAAAAATCAAAATTTGGTAAAGTACTGAAAAGGCCACCGTTAGAACCTTGCCGTTCTAGAAACACTATTCAAAGAACTCAAAATTTGGAAAAGGAAAGAAATGGTAACGATTAGAACCTCATCGTTCTTGAAACACTATTCATAAAACTCAAAATTTAGAAAAAGAAAGCAAAGGCCACCATTAGAAGTTATCGATAAAGGTTACCAGTAGAGGTTACCGAAAGAGGTTACCGATAAACCTCACAGATAGAACTGTTCACCGATGTAACTCTTCATAGAACTGGAAATTTGGAAATGGAAAGAGAGGTTACTGTTAGTGGTTACTGATAGAACTGTTCACCGATGGAACTGTTCACATAATTGGAAATTTGGAAAGAGAAATTGAAGTTACCATTAGAGGTTACTGATATAACTGTTCACTGATAGAACTGTTCACATAATTGGAAATTTAGCAAAGGAAAGAGAGGTTATCGTTAGAGGTCCCTGATAGAACTGTACACCAATGGAACTGTTCACAGAAGGATACCGTTGCACTGTCTAGAACTATATACCTTTGGAATTGTTTTCCAAAATAAAAAATTAGCAAATTATTGAGGATATGTCTCCTTGACCTCCTAAAACACCTCAAACACCATATTTTCACAAAGGAATGGACTGGAGAGGTCCAGGCCATTACATTAGTTATCTCTCAAAACAATCTCATCCCCAAGAATTCAAAACCCACCTAAAGTGAAAATGAAACAGAGTATGAAAAACCACCCATCAAGATACCTTTCAAAAGAGAGCAAGCCACAAAATCAACCAAGGGAGCCATCTAATAAACATGAAAGGTTCATAACCACAAAATATACATCGATAAACGAAAAGAGTTAAACATCAAACAACTCTATATACTGAGCATGTATCTGTGACTCATGTTCCAAGGTAGTATCCTCCATGCCACCGTGTCTCCACAAGACATGAACCAATGGGATAGAACACCCACACAACACCTTCTCCTTGTGGTCTTGAATCTCCATAGGTCTCTCCTCAAAGGTTGCATCATAATCAACATCAATCTCTCCCCAATCGATGATGTGTGAGTCATTATGAAGATAACGATGGAGATGTGATACTTGGAAAACATAATGTATCCGACTCATCTACGGGGGAAGTTCTACTTGATGCAGTATAGCTCTAATGTGAGCTAACACATGGAAAGGCCCAAAAAGAGGGGAGAAAGCTTACTACCATGATCAAACCTTCACTGACCACGACGGGGAGTCACCTTAAGAAACACATGATTCCTATCATTAAACTCTAAGGATCTCCTCCTTTGATCAACATATGATCTCTGACGATCTTGTGTTGTCTTCATCCTCTCACAAATAACTTGAACTGTCTCTGTTTTATTCTACACTTGTTCCGCTCTGAGAATTGCGGACTCTCCGACCCCAGTCCAGCACAATGGAGAACGACAAGGTTGGCCATACAAGGCTTTAAACGCTGCCATACCGACGGTGGAGTGATAACTAATATTGTAAGAAAACTCCACCAAGGGTAATTTCTTCATACAAGAACCTACAAATTCAAGAACACAAGATCATAACATGTCTTCAAGAGTCTAGATGGTTCGTCCTGTATGACCGTTTGTTTGAGGATGAAAAGTAGTGCTAAGGAATAGTTGAGAACCGAAATCATGTTGGAGACCTCTCCACACCCTGTAGGTAAAACGAGGATCTTGATTAGAAATTATCACCCTTGGGACTCCTTGAAGTCTCACCACCTCCTCTAGATATTGCCTCAAAAAAAACATTTGCTGAGCTCGATTCCTTGATCTCTATGAAGTGGGATGATTTTTTTAAACGATCCACTACCACCCAAATAGCATCATGTACTCCCAAAGCTTAAGGTAAACTAGTAACAATGTCCATTAAGATTTCCTCCCACTTCTAATGAGAAATCTATAATTGTTGGAAGAGACCACCAGGAACATAGTGTTCAGCCTTTACCTTATGGCAGACCAAACATCGAGACACAAACTCCGAAACTGCACGCTTCTGCCCCGACCACCAAAATTTCCACTTCGAGGCTCGGTACACATTGTCACGCCTATGGAACTCTATGAGAACCGTCTCACAGATCGTCAAAGAAACAAAAAGCCTTATGTGATACAACACTTGGTGTTGTTCATTCTCAATCCAACCATCAGGGGCCTCAACACAACCAACTCGGTCTCTCCAGAACTCCACTTCAAGATCCGTCAACTGGGACTCTTCCACCTTCTACATCAGGGATGATTGTAATATCATCTGAAAAAGACAACATCTACCCCCAACATCTCCCATATCAAGATGTAATGCGGGAAACTCTTCCATTACTCTCCAGGAATCACCAGATTCACGCACAACATCAAAATTTGACTTTCGACTCAGCACATCTGCTACAACATTACCCTTTCCAGGTGTATATGATATCTTGAAGTCATATTCCTATAATAACTCCATCCACTGGAACTATCATAAGTTCGTGTCTTGTTGGGAGAAAACATACCTCAAACTCCTATGATCGATGAAAACCAGAAAGCGCTCACCAATGAGATAATGTCACCACAAATTAAGAGAAAACCCCATGGATTCCAACTCATGATTGTGAGTGGAATAGTTATGTACATGGGGACATAACTACCGAGACCCATAAGAAATAACTGATCTTTTCTGCATCAGAACACAGCCCAACCCTCAGATGCGAAGCAGTGTAGAAAACAACAAACTGAACTCCCTCATTTGGAAGACAAAGAACTGGAGCACTTACTAACTTATGCTTTAGATACTGAAAAGATACTAGAAAATGATTAGTCCATATAAATTTCTGATCCATCCTGGTCAAAGCTATCATAGGAGTCACAACTGATGAGAAATATGCTACGAATCTCCTGTATTAGCATGCGAGACCAATGATACTTCGCACCTATGACACTGTCTTGGGGGATGACCAAGACAAAACTACTTCTATCTTCGATGGATCCATAGATACTCCTTGTTTGGACACAATATTACCCAATAAATGGACTTCTCGATCCCAAAACACACACTTCGATAGTTTTCCAAACAGCTAATGTGGACGAAGAACTCCCAAAATAGCTTGTAGATTCTCTGCATGCTCCTCCTCAAATGTTTAGTACACAAGGATTTCATTGATGAAAACTACCAAAAATTTTTCCAAGAACTCACAGAACACATCATTAATCAATCCCATTAATTCAGCTGGGGAATTCGTCATGAAAAAAAAATTACAACAAACACATAATTCCCATGATGACAACAGAAAGCAGTCTTCAGGTTATCCTCATTCTTCACACGCATCTGATGATATCCCGACCGCAAGTGGATCTTTTAGAAACAAGTTTCACCCTTTATTTTATCGAATAAATCATCAATACATGGAAGAGTATAGAGATTCTTTATTGTTACTTTGATTAAGAGATGATAATCAACACACAACCACAAACTGTCGTCACCCTTCTTCACGAACAAAATTGGTGCACCCCATGGTGACACACTTGGACTAACCAAACAACAATGTAATAGACCACCAAGCTATATATGTAGCTCTCGTAACTCAGATGGGGCCATCCTATATAGAGACATAGAGATAGAAGATGCTCTTGGTTGTAGCTCGATCCAAAAATCAATCTCTTGTCGATGGGGTAATACTACTACCACTTTTAGAAAGACATCATGGTACTCTTCTATGACCATAGGAAATGCTAGCTGTTGAACCTCTGAGGAACTCAGAATCATCTCAGGCAACATGAATGATAAGGACGGAACATGCCTATGACCCATCGGAGGATCTTTCTCACCAACAAACACCACTGGCACTCTATCCGCACCGATGAAAATGACCTTCTTCCTAAAGAAATCCACGATAGCCTGCACCAAAAAAAAACCAATCCATACCGAGGATGACATAATATGGTTGTAGTTATAAACATAGGAAATATCCCTAAGAGCGGTGTTTCCCCAACACCATCTCATAGTCTCTACATACTTGAAATAAGTCAGCTTGACCTCCAACTGGCGTAGTCAACGCCAAGAGCATTGGAAGCCTCTCTACCTCAAGTCCCAAAGCATGGAAAAGGGTAGGTGATATGAAGGAGTGTGTCACTCCTGAATCAAACAAGGAATACACCAAGGATGAAAAAAGAAAAGGGTACCTCGAACGATGTCTGGCTTGCCAAGAGCTGGAAACACTAGAGCATGAAGCTGAACATGACCTCCTCCATGGCCTCTATGACCTTGATGATGACCACCACCATGATTGCGCTCTGCTCTCTGAGGACATGGAGCATCATGGAGTTGTCCTCTTCCTGCCCCATCTACCCATTGCAGATCTAAAGCTCGTACAACCTACAGTTTTTTCCTCGATTGGAACTACCTCAATGGAGGAACTGGAGCATAGCACCTGGTGCACGATGTCCACTCTAAAAGGTCAGACACTCCGGCTACTGATGACCATGACCACCACAAGAAAAAAGCGCATGATACCTTGGCATAGGCATGAGAGTTACTGCCTCTGGAGAAATGAGAGGTGAAGGGCAAGGACCTACCCCCGACTGAATGGAAACTCTTCTGCCCTAAAAACCGAGAACTGCTAACCATAGCTCTGCTTTGTGAGGAATCATGACGATTCCCCTCTCGTGATGATCTGGGCCTGGAAAAATTCCTATCGACAACCTCTTCTCTCGACAACACATCAAGATATGTTTTTAGCTTAAATGGGGTGACCTAGCATTGGATCTCTGTGTCACGACCCGCCCTCGGGGTCCGTGCCGTGACTACCCCAATCCCGCCTTCCATAGGCCAGGGGCTGGCGACTAGCACCAAGGCGTAAATCCCAGTAAAAAGGGAAGGCATTGCCTTTGAAAAGTAAACACACACAACAGAGTAAACAAGCGGAAAGTAAACACTAAGCAAGCAGAGTACAACTGAAAGTGCGGAAAAGTAAATGAGCCAGTATACAAACCCAAACTGAATGTAAAGTACAACTCGAAAAGGGAAAAACAGCAACTGAAAAGTAAAAGCCGCTACTCCGAGCTGTCCACTGGAAATCCCACCTGAAGGGTGGGTACAGATAGCTCCTCTGCTCCACGGGTCCCACCGTCCGCTCCGTGCACGTCTCACCCAGTGGTCCACCTCCGGGTACCGTCCCGCTCTGCAAGCCTCAGCTAAGGTCAACGCTGTCCGTCATCTGCAACCAACACAACGTAGTGCGGGCAAAGCCCGTGCAGGGGTGAGTATAAGCTACTCAGTAGGGACCCCGAGACCCCTGAAGGTCTCTCAAATCCACAAAGGATAAACCACGAAGAAAAGTACAAACACGAAGTAACAACCGACACTGCTTAGGTATATGCCCATACATATACCTAAGTCATCAATTCAAATACGCTCCAACCTCCGAGCCCAAGTACAACTCAGTCCACGCAGGAAAGTATACGTATTCCACATAGGAAAGCAAAACATAATCCACACAGGATTGCACAACACAATCCACACAAGAAGACAACAGGATTCAGCTCACACAGGTATACTTCTTCAAGGACGATAAAGATGATCACTGATCCATCTAAGTCGTCGGACCCACGAAGGATCGATAGGTAACTAACCCCCGCAGAAGACCCACACAGGATCGGGCTCACACAGAACCTGTAGGCGCTGGCTCACACAGAACCGCTGAGCGCAAGGACCCACACAGGATCGGGCCCACACAGGACCTGTAGCACTGATCCACGTAGGATCGCTGAGTGCTGTAGTCGTCGTCGTCGAATCCACACAGGATCTCTGTACTGTCGTCGTCGAATCCACACAGGATCTCTGTACTGTTGTCGTCGCAGTCACAGTAGCAGTCGTAGCAGAAGAACAGTCGCAGTCAGCACTAGGGTTCCCGCACACAGCAAGCTCGTTCGGAGGGTCCGCTCCACGAGCCGAGAGGCTGATACATCAACTGTCACGAAGACCGAAGTTGATGTATCCAAAAGTTCTGTATCGTCAACAGGAACTCAATGCAACAGACGGCGCGTCGATCGGACGCCCGGTCTGAGAGTTATTGGCATTTTCGTCTCCGGGGCCCGGTTGGTTTTTAAGGCAAAACCAACCCGACCGTACTCCACCTGCGTCCAAACCTCGGGCGGAGTATGTCAAAAGATCCGTCTAACTAAGAGGAACACTACGCGACTGACGGCGCGTCAATCGGACGTTCGTAGCTCAAGATATGAGCGTTTCCGCTCCGAAGGCCCGGTTGGTTACGTGAACGAACCAACCCGGCCGAACTCAAAGTTAACCAAAACCTTGAGTGCGATATATCGAAACGACCGTCTCGATCCAAGGATCACGTTGCCGCAGACGGTTCGTCATTCGGAGGTCCGAGGCTCAAGTTATGAGCCAAAAACCAAAACTGGTTCGAAACGGGGGGGTCCGGGTCCGGGCCGACCCGGCCCGACCCCCCCCCCCCCTGGGCGGCGGCGGGCCGCGGCGGCGGCGGGCCGCAGCGAGGCTGCGCACGCGGGGGCTAAGCCCCGCGGTTCCTGGAAAAACGGCGCGGCATTTGCCGCACCCTTGATTGAAAACCGCCCCCCACGTGGGGGCCGGTTTATTTAAGCGAACCAGGGGGGCCGGCTGCCCCCCCCCTCCTTCAAGAACCGCCCCCCCTCTTTAAGAGGGGGGTTTTTAAGAGGTGGCCGGGGAATTAAATTCCCCGGTTTTAAGACATCCGGCCGGCCAGCTGGCCGGCCGGTTTTCTCAAACAGACCGGAATTTCCGGTCCCCTTCTTCGGCTTCCGACGCCGGCGGCCCGGCCGCCGGTCTTCTCTTCCGTCGCGGCCCGGAACCGGCCGCGGTCTCTTCGTCCCGCCGCGGCCCGGAACCGGCCACGGCGTTCGTCGTCCGGCGCGGTGCGACGGCACAGCGCCCCTCCGCCGCACTTTAATTTCTTTCAACGCGGCGCGACGGCGTCGCGTTCTTGATGTTTCTTCCATGGTGTGCGCGCGACGGCGTTGCGTAAAATAAATGCACGATCAACCGCGTGGTGCGACGGCACCACGCCACTTGCTTCCACCCGCAAGAACAAACAAGAACGTTGGAGGGGGTTCGGCCGTGTTCGTACGGTCCGGCCCCCTCACGTTAAATTAATAACGCAACTTTAAAATAAATCAAGCCTCACGTTAGTCTTGCTAAAAATCACGTTCAAGAATAAAATAAGGAAACCAAAAAGAATTTGACAACCCCTACCTTGGTTTAAGGTTCGAGATTCGTCTACGTTCCGCGGAAGACGGCGTCGCGGAGGTCGGGCGTCGCGGTCGTCGTTCGTCAAATCCGTTGACGAAGAGTTATGCCCAAAGAGACACGTCGTTGGAGGATCTTCGTTTGCCGACGAAGAAGGTCCGAGGAGGAAGCGGCGTTCCCTCTTGTTGACACCGAGGACGAAGAAGAGAGGCGTCGTTCTTCGTCGGAGTTTGAGCGTTCTTCGTTCTTCGTCAGAGCTCGAAGATGAAGAGGAAGCTCTCAAAATGACAAACAAAGAACTCAAAATAAAATAAGACTACATCTTATTTTATTAACACATAACACAAAAGAATTTCAAATGTTTGAAATTCAAAAGAGTTAACTCCCAAAATTAATTAAGGGTAACTTAAGCCAATTAAGAGGGGGGTTAAGGGAAATTGAAAAGTCTAGGGGTTCGTGTGGGCCCCACCACACTTAATCCTCCCAAGGGAGGTTATGTGGGTGTGGGTCCCACTTCCAACCCCCTTAGGTAGGTTTTTAACAAACTAAAAATAAAATTTGTCTTACACAAATTTTATTTAACTCAACTGAAAACCCCAAAACTTAACTTTCAACCCGCAACAAACGCAACTCCCGAAAAGGTCTCTTTAAGCGAATATCGGCGCTGCGAGTTCATCGGTGCCCTCGGATTTCAATTCCGAGCACCGGATCAAAAGTTAGGAATTCCCGCTCGTTCGTTCACTGAACGTACCCGAGCCAAACTTCGGAAATTAATTCCGGGCACTCCGGGCCTCGGAATCAGGTGCCGTCTGAAACCGCGCTCTTGTAAAATTCTAAAGAAAATTAAGAAAAAATTTCCCTTGAATTTTACGGGTCTTTACACTCTGGATGCAAATACTCCTCATAATGCCTCGCCCGGGCCTCCTCATCTAGTAACAGGTCCGAAGCATATCATAAAAGGTTCTTGAAATGGATCCCAAACTCTCAAATGCTGGAGCTCCCCTATCGAATGGTAAGAAGCTCCTGTCTACTGGACACCTTTGCAATTGAAGAAAGAAACTCGACTCTAAACCTATCTCAAAACTCGTCCCATGAGATCGTTTACTCATCATGATCCCCAAGGAACAAGAACCACCAATTCTTCACTGATCCACGCATCATCATCACAACCAAGGACACCCAGTGATTCTTCTGAGAACGGTTCAAACTTGAGATTATCTCGACCTCCTCCAACAAGTTTTCCATGACTGAATCTGAAATAGAGCCCTCATACTTCTGCAAACTCTAGCGCTAAAACTCTCAGTGTCTTCTTCCAACTGTCATCATCTTCAACCTCTACCCTATGGCGATTTTTTGGAACATCCTGATGGACATTTTCAGTGCAAACATGACGAGGACATCGACCTGTATCCATACCTGTAAAATAAGAAACCGTTAGTGATTTTACACCTGGAATATGGAAGACTCAACATTAACTAATTAATTGTTTTATTTTATACATTTTAGGTTAACCTATCCCAAGGTATACCCATTCAAACAAAAGAACAAATAAGAATGATGCATGATCCTTTCCTAGGTCTCTACCCTTCAACTAGTATCACCTTATTTAGTAGCCATTGTAAAATAAAAGGTCCATACATCAGATCATAGGGGCCCGTAAACAACTATGTATTTTTAGGTGTCATGTGTTTACCTCACTTGATAAAAATGAATGACACCATTGCCCTACCAGCCCATGAAACCTCACCTATGCCTAACTTCAATCTAAATGTTATCCCTCATCTAGGCCTCTAATACCACTCGGTCACTACCCCCTCCCCACAAAGTGTACCTCTCCTGGACCGACAATGTGAGAAGGGAGATAATGACCCCTGATTCCTGCCTCCAGTAGGCCCCGGGTAGGCGACTAGCACCGAGGGTATAGTAAACACACAAATGGGAGGCAATTCCCTATATGAGAACACATGCGGAAGGGAGAGATAAGATAGACACCAACCAACTCCAACTCAGAAATAAAATATAAAATAATACCCAATTTCACATATGTAATGACATGAAAAATTACTACAACTAAATGGTGAAAAATAGAAAGTACCCAAAGGGAAGATAAACAGTAGTAACCACAAGCCTGAATAGCTCCTACAACCACAAGATAGTAGCAACCCGCCTGATCTCCAACATGCTCCAAGTGACCTGAAAAACAGTTCATATATACATAGGGTGAGTATAAATGTATACTCATTAGGATCCTCCTAGAAGCCTATCATGTAAAATTAAGGAAAGAATGCTAATGCACAGTGAACAACAAGTGAAACTAACTCATCACCTAAACAGGTATACTATGTTCCCAACCTCACCATGACTACTCTCACCAAGTAATGCATACAAGAATATATCATATAATAAATAATATCAAGGGTACCATGCTACTACTTCCCCACTAGTTTTCTGCTTGGCCCCAATGTCGCACATCCTGAGCATCTCTCTCCAAAAGGCTTGCCCACAGACACCTGGAAGAAGCACCAAAACGTGCACCTCGTGCAACAAAACCACCACGTCCACGTATGAAAAGTAATAAGGTAGTTTCTAGGAGCCACCACATCCCTCATAACATGTATCATACATTGGGTATTATACCTCAAGACATTAAAACCCATACACTGAGTAAGGATCCTCAATCCATCATAGCCTATACACATTACACCAATAATAGTCCATAGGATACTAAATCCAGAATATATGTGTATGAATAACCACAAGCCATTATAGCCCTCTACACACATATATAGAGAAAATAAACTATTTTACCTACCTACACAAGTATATACCATGAAAAGAGAGTGGGGCCAAAGGGGGTAGTCATCCATTCATCCTCCCACCATAATGTTCGGGAATACACCCCTAGGGCTTAGAATCCCTGGGGTGTCAGTTGCCCTTACTGAAAGGGTGGAGTCGCATATAGAAACATAAAAATTATAGAATATAATATATCTCACAACCACACTATGGGAATGAACTAGTCCTAGACTCAACTATAGCTAATGTCTCTCAGACTCCGGGCTGCCACTTATAAGACTAGGTATCCTATAAGCACCCATCCATTTAAGGATATTTAATAAATTATTTCATTACCTTTTTACCAGTTTCACATTACGTTAATTTATTCTTTAAGTATTAATTAACCATGAACAATTCCAAATGAAATTTTATTAGCATCACACCAAAAGACCACTTCCCCTTTAAAATTACAACCTCATCATATTGTTCCTGCAAACTCCAACCTCGTGGGTTAACACCATTTATTCAAATATTCATTAAAGAATTACATTACCATATTCCCATGCATTATAGAAAATCATTACATGCTACTAAACACAAGGGGGATCAACACTGTGAGTGGATGTACTACCCGTCAAGTCTTTTACGCCTATAGCAAGAGTGTAGACCCATCCTCCCTTGAGAAGCTAAACAAGGAAAGCACCTGGCATACCCAACACATCTTCTCTTCTTTCAAAAGAATGGTAAGAAAGACCAGCTGCCTTGAGAAGTGGGGGAAAGTAAAGCAGATAATCAACCAATAAGAATCTGCTAGCATCCAACAATCACATCCATCCCATTCCATCGTCCATGGTGTCCACCCCGACAACCACATGCTTAAACCGATGCATCTTTCCACTGTAGGTGTCATCTGCTGTGATAACCAAAAGTCTCCATGCCCCCACCTATCACAACAGCCATCTAGGATCACATCACAACAAAAATAGTAGGAAAATAAACATCACAAAAATTGGGCTATTGGACCTTTAACAATCAAGAGGATAACTCAGAACCCTTCAAGGAATTATCAATCAATTAGTTATTTAATCCATCTTGAATTAACAAATTTATTATTCATAGGTTCCAAAATTCAGGAAACCTAATCAGTAAGATATCACAAATAATTAAACATGCTTACTTCACCAATTTGATTAAAAAAAATTAATATAGGAAGAACCGGATTCATTTACATGCCTCTTTATCCATAGCCAATAGTTATCAATTAATTTTGGTTTATGTTCTTTTCTAATCTTCATCAAGAACGAATAGCTAAATGAAGAAAGCATGGATATCACACTATCTAGAAAACAAGGGGTAATAACATACGACCGATATCAATTTATTTATCTGGTTCAAATATTTATTATGTCAATTACATTGTGGTCCAGTGGGATAAAACATTCTAACAATTCAGTTACATGTAAAAGAAAAGATAAGAAATGAATCCCCTAACTCAAACAGTTCTTAACGTTCTTTATCCACCCAACGGGTCACGATTCTCCTCTCGTTTCAACTTATATTGAAGATTGATCGATACAGCTTGGTTGCATCAAAAATAAAAGAACCAATCGGAGGAGGAATGTTTGATTATGAAACTCTTATAGAATATAATGAAAGGTTTTACCATATCATAGCCAAGAATAAAGAGGAAGAATTAGGGAGGAAGATATCCCGTACCTTTAGAAGATTTAATGGAGTGATGGTTTAAGATACGCTTAATTTCCCGTTAAAAGAAGATCACTATGAACCACATAGTTTGACCATGTAAAAACATCCCGAGCCTTAGGAATAACTAATATAGGAGTTATGGCCTTTGAATCGGCCTTAGAGTCCTTAAAATGATGCCTTAAATGCATTTTATGTTAAAGGAAAATGATAAAGGGTCGAAAATGTAGGAAGGTGGAAACACTGTTCACGAACACAAAATTTGGCAATTGAAAAAAACTATTCATAAAACTCTCATTTAGACACTGTTCATGAACCTCACCGATAGACACTGTTCATGAACCTCACTATTAGACACTTTTCATGAACCTCTATATTAGGCATTGTTCTTGTACCTCATCGTTAGACACTGTTCATGAACCTCACTATTAGACACTGTTGATGAACCTCACCATTAGACACTATTGATGAACCTGACCATTAGACACTGTTCATGAACCTCACCGTTATACACTGTACATGAACCTCACCATTCTGTAAAAACTATTAACAACTCAAAATTTGGAAAAGGAAAGAAAAGGACACCTTTAGAACCTCACTGTTCTAGAAACACAGTTCACAGAACTCAAAATTTGGAAAAGGAAAGAAAAGGTCACTGTTAGAACCTCACCGTTCTTGAAACACTGTTCAAAAAACTCAAAATATGGAATAGGAAAGAAAAGGTCACAGTTAGAAGTTAATGATAGAGGTTACTAATAGAGGTTACCGAAAGTGGTAACCAATAGACCTCACCGATAGAACTATTCACCGATGGAACTGTTCATAGATTTAGAAATTTGGCAATGGAAAGAGAGGTTATCGTTAGAGGTCACCAATAGAACTGTTCACCGATGGAACTGTTCACATAATTGGAAATTTGGAAAATTTATTAGAGGTTACTATTAGAGGTTACCAATAGAACTATTCACCAATGGAACAGTTCACATAATTGGAAATTTTGCAAAGGAAAGAGAGGTTACCGTTAAAGGTTACCGATAGAACTGTTCAATGATGGAACTATTCACAGAAGGTTACTGTTGCACTGTTCACAATTGTCTACCGTTGGAACTGTTTTCTGAAATGGAAAATTGGTAATGTTTTGGGGATAAGTCACCTTGCCCTCCCGAAACACCTCAAACACCATATTTTAAAAAAGGAATGGACCCAGGAGGTTCGGGCCATTACAAAAGTGGTTTTGAGAATCTTTATGGAGATTCCACAATATGTATTGATGTTATAGAAATAATTCTCTAAAATTTTAAGGGTGTATATTGCCAAATGTTTAATTTTAAAATATTTCTTATATATAAAATTTTAATATAAAGATAAGAATCGATGGTTCTTATAGTTTTCATTAATATTTAATTACATTGGTTTCTACTATATGTATTTAGAATGTAAATGACTATTTCTTTCTCCGATGGATTTTAATAATGGTTCATTATTCAATTATAATTTTTCTTATAAGAGAAGAAAAGTTACATATATATAGATTAATGTTAGGAATAAAAAGAGATGATCATATTATATACATGATTTATGATTCATCAAAATCAATATAATTTTAAAAAGATGAGATAATGATAATGTTTTTATTCTTGATAAAAGAGTTTATCCATGATATTTTTTAAAATACGATGGAAGATATCCAACCACCCATTAGTGCCATATTGTAATGAATAATTTTTTTTAAAATCATTTTATAAGAACATAGAACACCATATTAGATATGGATACAATAGTTATTTTTTTAAACATTCCCATGGAAATTGAGTAAGTGTTATTTTGTATACTCAATAGTGTTTTAGTATCATAACATGATATTTTTTGGAGTACAACTTCTAAGAGGCTAGTAAGAGTCTGTTTAGACTTAAATAAGTACAAATAAAATAATATTTTACTATTAAAAATTGAAATTGAATGTCACTTTATATTATAAAAGTGGTTGGGGATATATTGGTGAATAAAAATAATGAAAATATTTACATTCTGTTACAAAAAATATTTCAAAGGAAAACTTTGTATGGAAATGTTAAAAAATATTGACAATGAACATAAAAAGAGTTCTAAGTAAAAAACCATTATAAACACCATAATATTTAATATTTATGATTTAATAGAATTTAAATACTATGTTTAACGATCTTTACATTAGGAAAATGAGTCATAAGAATCAATTTTATTTAAAAAACATTATTCATTGATGTTTTTCACTATAATATTTTAGTGTGTTGGTTTATCAAATATTCTGATAGAAATGGTGAAAAAATTACAAAGTGATATAATGAGTTTTATGAAACCCTAAAAGTATAGTAAACATATGTTTTATCTAGTGGTATACTATATTTGATATGAGTACACAGTTTTATATTTATGGTATTGTTATCATCCTTATAGGATCTTATGTATATAAAATGTAACAAATTTTACAAAAGTTGTCTCCACTTTAGTATTCTTTCATTACATCTGCATAAATTTAATATAAAGTAATTGTGTGTGAACACTAAAAGAATAATTTTTAGTTATCCCTAACATGTTTTATAAATAAATTCTTATAAGTTATGATTAAAGTTTATGTTCAACATGGGTATGATTTCAAAAATAGATACAAAATATGACCTTAAGATATAAAATGTGTTTTTTATTGGTTGAACAAAAAATTTATACTAAATAGAGTGTTATAAACTATGTATTTGAAAGTATATTTGTTTATATTTTATAATGAATACCTATACCTGATGTTGGGAAGATACCTAACATGAAGACCATCATACATTTAATCATTTCTTATCTCATCCTTGAGGCTAACCTAATCATGGGGTGGTTGGGTATGCTACTGATCATGTAATCAGTTGAGGCCTAATCGATATGGGATTATAATCTCATATAACATGTATGCCATATTGGACCTCGATTAAGATAGATTAAGGAGTGTATGACTAAATCTTGGAATGGATAAAGTTATGTACTTATGTATATAGATAAGATCATAAAATTCACTCATATAATACACTGGAAGACATGTGATGATTTCATTTGTTTGTTCTATCTATACTCAAGGATTCAATAATATTTTATTAAGATATATCTTATTGATATACTTCAATTCCAATTAAAACTTTATATCTTAGATAATTACATTATATTATTATGCATAGTTGTATTCAAAATAGTTAGTGAACATAGTTGCAACACACCAAAACAAATCACTAGTCTATGCTAAAGTATCACATGAACTCATACACATCTCCCCATATAAAAAAGCCTATTGAGTAGTGGAGAGGGTATAAGAATGTTGTGGGGAAACTATACCCTAATTAACAATTTTCATTAAACCATGTACAATAATTAATATTTAATCCAAAGAAAAATAAATTATAAAACAATGTAATCATGATTCTATAATAGATGTCATGTTATGTCAAACAATGTACCAACCAAGTGGACCCCCAATGGGGAAGGTCAAGAAGTAAAAATAGTAAAAAATTAATAGAATGAATTAATGTGGTTGGAGTAGATGTATGGAGTCAATCCCGATAATTTTTAAATCTCCAAACTCCAAGATCCTCAATAACTTTGACATTGTTCAATTTCCCTTATTCGGATCCCTAAGAAGTCTATAAATGAACCGAGATTCTAGAGAACGGTTTGAGAATAAACCCAATAGGTTACCACTAATGTGTCCTTACCATAAGTGAAAAGACATAATAGGTTTATTCCATTATAATAACAAAATTTACAATCAAGCTACAACCAATCATGTTCCAAATGATCATGTGCTAACAAAGCCACCGAAAACCCTGATTGCAACTACTTTGGATCCATGCTGAAAGAGTGGTCAGAATAGAAGTCACGATCGTGGTCTAACAATAATTATACCACATATATCATAGATAAATGGTAAGGTGAATGTGTATTGTGTTAGGCCACAAGCCCATCAAGCCATATCTCTTACATGGGTCATGCCATGAGGCTGTCATACCCCTACACCTACCTTGGGTCGGCTGTCATAGCCATAATATGCCGAAACTACCTCAGGTTAGGAATCATGGATGTGATATACTAGAATTGTGTCTTGTGGAATTACAAAATCTTGTTTTAGACCTACCCTATCTCTTACTCCATCATCAATATCATTACATGTCACTAATGATCGCCTCTAATGGCTAACCCTGGCATGACTATAAACCTGTCATTATATACAAGAATAATATTCTCCAATGTATATACATTTAATAAAAAAGACAATGAAACCTAAAAGAACATGTGGGAATATTAGACTTTGATTCAAGATCCACACAGATACACACAAACACACACCCACACACACTAATGAGTTCACATTATGTATACAATTTTTTAAATAATTAATTGAGTAAAATTATTTTATTTTAATTACTGACACCCAATTTTTAATTATTTATTAATTATTTATCTATATTTTAGATTGAAATTATTGAAAAAATAAATAAAAATTAAAATTTTACCCATATTTTGATGTTATCATGTATTGAGAAATTTTTATATAACTTTCATGTAACAAATTAACTAGTATGTCTAGTACTTATACCATGAGACAACATGCCACATGGAAGCCCCACAAAAGGTTCCACTATCTAGGCCATGCAATAGGGAGATCTGGCAATACATAAGAGGAGTATATTTTGGGAAATGTACCTGAAAAGGCACTAGAGAACACTAGAACATGGGAGGAGAGTTCTGGTAGTTGTGGGAGGAAGTCGTAATTGACACATGGTGTCACTAATAGCATTAGAGATCATGTGACCCCCAAATGAATTAATAATAAATTAATTGAAGTAGTTTACTTAATAATATTATGAACTCACTTTACACATTTTATGTGGGATATATGAGAAATGTTTTACTAATCCACCATGAAAATACAACATTATTTTACATTCATTCAAACATTGTCATCCTCTAATATAAGCTAAATATCAAGCCACCAGCACTGAACCATGGTACATCTATCTCCAAAGAATATTGATCAAGTTCGCAGTAGAAATTTGTGCTTCAATTTTCCACAATTATGGATATGTAGTTTAGTGACATTGGGGGTTTGAACTGATGAAAATGACACTATTTTTTGGCCATGCTGCTACACTATAGCCCTATTAACTTGATTTTGAAGAGAAAAAGCCACTCCTTCATTAGAATGATTATGTATTGGTTTTTCGTAACCTGAGAATGTATAATATGAGCTTGTGTCATATTAGATAACTAGATTCTATAACACAATAGCTTTAGTGTTAAGGAACACAATCATATACACACATATCTTTCTAATAATCATATACAACGACTCTATGTGGTAAGGATATCCCAACATTTAGTGGGTTGATGAAAAAATATAACATACATTAGGGAATCATACATGGATCATGTCCTTCCACCAATTTTCACTACAAAAGACCCAATCCATATACAGAAAACATATTGGATTAATATTTAAGGAAGGAATAATTCCAAGGGTTGAAATCCACCTCAACCGACAAAAAATGTTTTTTTCATGATTTATATAAAACCGATGAAGGAAGAGATTTCAATATAAGTGATCAGTGTTTCTATCTGAAAATAACTAATAAATAACCACTATTTCATGATAAAACCCATAAATATAGATAACATTTATTTGATCTATTATTCCACAAAAGGGAAAAAGTGAAAATTGAGGATAGTCAAAAAGAACAAATGATGAAACAACATTTTACATTGAATCTGCATGATTCAACATTAAAAATCCCGTATATTTATATCATAGAGGTAAATAAAACACTATGAATCAACACTAGAGTCCATAGGATCCATAAACCTTGTTATAGGACAAGAAATGAGAGGGTTCAGAGGGTTTGTAGTCTAAAAATTCAATAATTGGATCAATTATAACCTTCTTCATGGTTTGGTCACTTGGTTTCCCAAACCATTTACTAACTGTGTGATGATTTTTTCCTCTTTTGGGAACCCACTAATTTTTAATGCATGGTTTGATAAACCATGAACCAACCATGATTTCACCTGTATCCTATGATACATTGTTTTATAAGGAATTCCACATAGCTATATATAACTGTCCACAAACAATGATTTTTCAAATGTCCATATCCAAACAAACTACATGGTTTTTTGGGAGAGAGATTCACAGTTTTCCCCAACCATGAACAAACTGTATACCCTCTTAAAGCCTCCATAATCTTTTAAAACAATCCCTATGCTACCTGAATCTTCACCCAATAAAATCATAATTTTAATATACCATAAAGAAGCTCTGAAATTAAGGTATTATGTACAAGAAAAAAAATATAGTCTACAAATATACCCCACATTAATGGATTCTCATCCATGGGAAGTGTCTCTAGAGTTATTTTCCAAACAAATTCGGCTATTTAATGCATAGTTTTGATTCATGCTTCCATGTCTCTTCTTATATATGTCCATGTGTGAATGGGGCTCGAATAAGTTCAACCATTATTTTATTCAATAATTTCTCACTTCATTCAATAATCCTCATCAGTTTATCCAAAACCATGGTTTAGGATCGTGTTTAACATCCCCGCAGTTGATCACATGTTCATGATTGGGAATTTACCTCAATGTTTAGATACATGGATGATATCATTCATACCTTAATAAAATGGTGGAAGATTCGATCTTTAGGCCACAATCCTTATGGTTTCAATAATATCAAACAGTCTAAAAAATCAAAGCCTTAGCTTCCCTTACATCCATAACTTTTGATTCCCTTTTCAGGGAGTCTTTTCGAAGAAAACTAAATCACCCATAGAAAAATCCAAGGGTCATATTATTCTATCTACATATAATTATTGTACACTATGAGGGGTAAATAAATAATTCTGGATAAACTACACTCTCTTAGATGTATCATGTACCAAAATCATCCCCAAAAGAACTATCTAACCTATCTTAGGCCAATATAGTAGTGAGTGATATTAATGTTCCTAAAGAGATACAAAAGGATTCAACTAAATGGTATCATAGAATCTATAGTTTTACACAAAATCAACTATGCCCAGGTGATCTTCCCAAGATCCACCAATGTCTATAATTCATTCCATTAATATATCCTTTAGTATATGGATCATCCTTTTCAACTACCGATTCGTCTATGTAAGATAAAATGTACTTAATTTGAACTACGCTCCCATTTCCTTCAGTATGACCTTCCAAAACAATGATATGAAACTAAAATCCCTATCATATTTAATTCAAAAAATAATTCCAAATATGTTTAAAATATCTTAGTCTTTTCCCATTGGTAGGTATGATATAATGAAACAAAACAAATGAAATCTTTCAAATTACCTGGACACTTAAACTGATGTCTGATATCATGATACATCTTCATCTATCCTAGATGAAATACCCACTTCACGAAATTGGAATATCTCATCGTATCATCCCTCAATGAAACTAGGACTACTAACATCCCATGAATTTAGATCACACCACCATCATCAAAGGACATCCCTTGGACTTAACCACCCTCCGAAAATACTACCCCTTAAATACACACTCAGGATCTAACACATGGATATACCTTACTCAATCCACTAATGTAGGAGTAATAACTAAAGGTGAACATGTCATAAATCCATGATACTCAAATACTTACACTATCCAATCAGTAATCAAACTATCCAGACATATTTCCTCTTATGAAGGCCACTCTTAATGCTCTAGCATCTTCAGTGTTTTCCTAGTGAGATCATACGAAATTAAATTACCATTGTCTGTAGTATATATTACCTCAACAAAAAATTCATGAGATGATATACCCAAAAAATTGTCCATGGATTGAGATATTGATGAGGGAAGATGTATTGAAAGATATTATAGCCAATGTTTATGTTAAATCTCTAGTCTAATAGATAATGTCACCAACACATCATGAATCAAACCACAACTCCGCACTCCAAGTCATGTATCAGGTAGTTCTTCTCTTAGTGTTGTTGATTATGTGAACTATAAGTGAATACCGAATCGCCATTAAAAAAAAAATTCCCACCCCACACCCAAGGAGTCATACTACATCATATATAAAATCATGACCTCTAGAAGAATCATAATAAGGGATCTCATTAATTTCCTCTACACGACTAGGAATAACTTTTCCAACTAATTTTACCACTCAAACTTCACCCAATTTTTAGCAATCTATATAATCCAAATTGGAAAATGGTAGAAGAGTTGGATAAAAGGTTAGTAGTACCCTATTAGTCTTAAGAAACTCCTGATATCATAAATTTTCCTAGGTTGGGCCTGATACTTCAAAACCTCTACCTTATTTGGGTCAATGAGAATTCCTACCTAAGAAATTACATGCCTAAGGAACCACAACTCCAACATCCAAAATTGAATCTTTTAATGTTAATCATAAATCTATTTTGATCATAGTGTTCTACATAAAATCTTAAGGTGCATATCATGCATATCTGAATTACTCAAGTATATCAGTACATCATCCATGAATACAATGATGAAGGATTCAAGGTATGGATTGGAAATCCTATTCATGATAGCTATGAACACTTCTAGAGAACTTATAAACCCAAATTTCATGAAAATATAAATATAAAGTCCAAATATACTACAAAATAATGTATTGGGAAAATCCTTCTCTATGACCCGTAGATGATGGTATCTTGAATGAAGATCAATATTGGAAAACTACCAAGATCCTTGTAACTTATAAAATATGTTATCAATATTAGGTAAAGGGTACATTTTTTCCCCATTAACTAATTTATTTTCCTTTTTTCTAAAATGATCTGTTGAATATTATCTTCATTCTTTGAAGTACAAATCGAAGAACCCAAAAGAGAAGTGCTAAGTTCAAAAAACCCCCACACCTCCAAATCCCATAACTTCACCTTGAATAATCTCAACACAGCCAGTTATATATGATAAGTATAAATTTAAATTGGTTTAATTCGAGGTATAAGATCAATATCGATCTAAATTCCCCTATATTTAATTCCTAAGGACTCATCTAAGAAGACATCCTGACAACAATCCACCACTACAGGGAAAATAGAGGGATCCACTTTTGATTCTCACATAAAATCCAAGCCTGATTTCTATACTATGATATCTCTAATATAACCTAGTTCTAGTCCTATACAACCTATTTAAATATCCTGCTCATTGGTCAACACCAACCTCCCTCTTCTAGGCTTGGTGAATGATACATGTATCTTGTAGTAGTTGATATAAGCTTGACAACTAGTCAAAAAGTCCAGTTCAAATATCACATTGAAAACATTCATCTCTATGATCATGAAGTCTCATAGATTTGAATATCCAATAATAACTATATTATATTAAATACATCATTAGAGATAGACTAATCGCTTTCCAAAAGGTGTGTGAAGAGAGAGAAACTCATAATGTGACTTCACTGCAAAAATCACACCAATAATGAATTGAGCCAATATAAGGGAATAATGATCTCTTATGTCAAATATAGTGGTAGATATCATGGAGGTAATCATAACCAAACCTCTAACTATATAATTTACCGCCCAAAATAGCTATAACATCCTCTACTTAATATAATTTTCATTCCTAACCTCCATGAGACTTCCCTTGAAATACATAAATTGTATAGGCTTCTAATGTATGTGGGGTTTGAGTCTATTTCTAAGGGACCCAAATAGATCCCTTTGTCATAGTACTCATTATCAACTCACCACTGTAAGACCTTATCCATAGTTCCATTTAACAAAACAATTTAATATGTCCCATCATTCCACATCGCTGACACTTTATCTGTGGTATTGGATAAAATATGAGATAATTCACACTCTATACATAGTTGAAACACTACAAAATTTCACCTTCCACACACATAGTAGAAGAATATCTACTTAGATTCAATTTCCTATCACCTCATGGATGCATCTACCCATACATTATTTTATTATGACTGAACATGGTACCCAACATAGCAATAGAAATTTCACCAATTGATCTAATAAGATATGTAAGGAGAATTGAATATAATTAATCCTCTAAAACCTTTTCAAAAACCAAGTCATTGGGAAGCACTTCAATATACATCATCAGGTCAAAGATCCAAACCTGGTGTATTAACACCAAACGAAGGCCAATATCAAACTTCCTAGATTTTTTTCACTCATTACCATCCATAATTGGGGCATAGTTTAGCAACTATGTAAAATGATCCATGTGCGTAGAAACATACACCATCCCTTGGTGAATCACTATAAAATCCTACCATCAGTCAAACATTAGTTTTTTTGGTAAATAACACCTCAATGAATGTCTCCTTAAAAGAATCCCAATTAAAACTATGATGAATTCATTTCCATCCCATGACACCCCATTACCGCCTAGTAGGCCATTAAAGCATAAAGGCCACCAACTACACCCTTCAATACATTAGTCTCTAGTAGACTTAAGATTTTATCATTAATATTAATCTTGTCCTAATCCTCTTGAGTGCCAACAGTTACCTTGAATTCTATGTGATGTTGGACATGAAAGTATTAGGAATAATAATTTTTTTTCTCTATACCCCTCCTGGTTGAAAAGGTGCAGTATGGATGACTCTAGGATATGTTGGGTATACTACATACACCCTCCGAGAATGTATGGGAGAACTATTAGGTTTATCCTCCTATATATCCTATAGTTAATCTAGTGCATCCTCCTTAGTATTATAATTCTGTTATATCTAAGGAAAAATATTTTTAAAATACCAATTTAATTTTTATAGAACCTACAAAAACAATTTAACAAGAAATACTTATGATGTTACATTGCACAGTTATGTGAAAACTGTTAGATGAATTATCCTATGAGATACCCACACATAGGGTATACCATACACAGTTTCACAAAATTCTCAAGACTAGACCATCATAATCACATTTTAGTCAAAATCATTTATATAAATCATAACATCATGCATATGTTCAAATATGTAATTGAATCATAAATATATCTAACATGAATTTAATAAAAATATCACCAATAGTGTGAAAAAATAAATGAATTTAATATAAAGTATAACTATATTAAAAATAACTGATATATACATTAATTTTGGTCCTATATGACTATTCATAATGCATGAACATACTAGAATCCCATAAACCATAACAAAATTTTCATCACAGCTACTCAGATGCTCATGACACATTATCTATTCAAGTACATGGAAACTCCCTTAACTGAGTTAACATAACCTATCGTCTTTATACCATGTCCCAGAAGAGCAAAATAAATTGAAATGAAATATAGACTATAATACCATTTTTTAACAACATGACTCGAATTATCAATCTGATCCAAATTGTCACATGGACTCATGCACAACTACCCATACACAAAAAGCTGTCGACTATCAGAGAGGTTCTAAGAGTGCCATGGAGAGACTGCACCCTTCAAAAATATATCTATATGAAAAATTAAAATACCATATAAATAATTGAACAAAATATTACAATGTAAAATAATATAATTAAGATGGTATATCTGATTTCATGTCAATTCAAACAATATAAAATAAAAAAACCCAATACAGATGGTGTAAAAGTTCAAAATGTAAACCATGATTAAGATGTATAATATATTTCATGGTATATTTATGGAGTCTGTCCTTGTATCATGTTCATCTCCCTACTCTAGTATCCTTAGAAACCTTCCATCAGGTCTTTTCCCTTCTCTAGATCCCTAATCATGATATATGTACACTGACTGTGTAACATCCCAAGTAAGTAATGAATAATAGATATTATTATCTATGTCTATTTATGAATTAGATAGTGTTTTATAGGATTAATATGAGAATAAATCCAATCTTATGCATTGAATACACTAATATTCTTAAAAGATTGTTTTACTGCCTTTTGATGGCAAACCATTTTTTTAAATCAAAATTTTGACAATTTTAGAAGCTCTAATTGTCAAAAGAAACTTATTATTTATTATTGGGACATTTAAATTTACATTGGATAATTTTTTGGTATTTTTCTGACAATGTTCATTTTTTTAATGAATAGTGAAAAATACTGCATTTTACATCAAAACTGCTTTTTTATGTAATTTAATTATATGGTTATATTATCTTTATAATTGGTTTTAAAGTGTAAATAGAATATATTTTTACCATGTAATACAATGGTGGTCATTGGAATTAATTTCATTTTGTAATTGGGCATAAACAAGTGCCAAACTTTTCATAGATATTGTTTCAAAAACACCCGCTATTTGTTTTGACAACGAGAATTATTTTTAAATTAATTATTGCAATTTATATGTTTGGAATTTGGAAAAATGGATTCCATATTTGTAATCATAAGGTCCAAATTATGTAATTAATACTCTTTTGTTTTTGGACATTATGAATAGTAAAGGCGGTAATTATCTTTAATTATCTTGATTAAAGAGTAATCGGGTAGTTAAGGAAAATAAAATAATATCATAATAATAAAAATGAGACCAAAATGTGCCCTAATGCTACTGGTTGACTCATTTCCGACCATGGGATGCCTGGTGACAAACTTGGTCACCCCATGGAATAAAATTTGTGTGAAGGTGACTTTTTATCTTTTTATTTTTAATGAAAGTTAAATATAACAAATAATGTATCACCTGAGTAATTTTTTTTTTCATTTTGCCTAAATAAATGATAGTTTGGACTATAAATAGTCATTTTAAAGATAAAAATATTTCCTACATCATAGTATTTGTTTTATAATTTTTAGACATTAAATAAATTAAATTCTTTATGACATCCGATGATGCAGCGATTACCTCATTAATGAACGATTTAAATAAAATGAAATGATAAGGTAAAATCTAAGACTTAAACTTGTCAAAGACCTATGGGATGAGTTTATTTAGAACCCTTATCACCTTATCCTAGAAATACATCAATGTGGTACCTTTAAAATCCGAAACTCATTTTGAAAATAAAGTATCCTTTTATAACATTCCAAGAGTGCCCCTCCTCTCCTCTTATAAAAGGCCCCCACCTCTACCTCCTTACCCACACCTCTCAAGCCTTTGTCTCGGCTAAACCCTACTCATTTTGTCTCTCCAAATCCCTATATTACTCCCAGAATCCTCACTTTGGGCAGAAGTCTTCCCAAGGAATCCTTTGAACTCAAATCAAAGCGAGTTACCCGATTTTAAGGTAATGTCTTCGCTTGTGTTCTTTTGTTTTATTTTGCTTCTCCAACCCCCTAAACTCTTTTTATTAATTTATTTTTTAACAAATCTAGTATCTTAATTATACTAGGATGTTTTTATAAGAATCATTTGAGCTACACTTACACAAACCTGCATCTAATGGTTAAAGAACATACTGTTTCTGTGGATGGCGAATTTCTGCCTCACGAAACGATGATTGTTCAATATTCTTCTAACACCTTCAATGGTGGCCATTATGATGTCAATATATTTATATATGATATATTATAATTTTATGTTTTCCTTAAGCGTCTAAATTTTTCATTTATGGAATACCTTTATGGCGTCCATTATGGGTATACACGATATCTTCATTTTAGGAAGTGCGGACTACCACCCCTTCAAAGTGATTTGATTTGTTAATACCATAGGTGGTACGTATTAAGGATTGATTTAATGATATTATACTGGAATTATGTCATACCTTTATATCATTATGATTTCACTCCATTAAGTATGAAATAGAAATGAATGTAGCGTTCATGCGTACGTACGGCTTACCGTCTTCATGAACGATGCAATTCATTTCATTCCTCTAAATGATTATGTAATATTATAAATGCATGTATATATTGGATATATATGATATATATGATATCCACATCATGAATATAATTATTGATATAATGGATATTTTACCACATGAACAACTTGTAATTATAATGAGTTTATTTTTGACTCAAGTACCAATGATCGACAAAATGACCATTATTAACTTAAATAATTATATAGTGTTCATGACATGGTAATAAGTGATATAAAAGGAATAATGAACTTGAAAAAGGTTCTTAAGCAATTAGAAATTAACTCAAGTTTATTATTCAGGACATTAAAAAATGATTGAGTCAAGTCGGACCCGAGGTATGGGACTTCGTCTCAATCTACTTTCATTGAGGCATATTTTGTTTTATAAACAACCTTCCTTTATACGGTTTATAAACCACTTTGAATTTTATGTTTATCCAAAAGGAATCTTTTTTATATGAAGCGTTTTACTAAACGACAAAAGGGAATGTTTTTGTCATATGTATGCGGCGACAATGACTACTCCGCCGCCGTGACCATTATTTGAGTTTCGGCTTCCTCTACAAGGCATACCTTTTTTTAAATGAAAAATAAATTCCATGTTTTACTTTTCTTTTGTTTTAGTATTGAAAATGGTTTTCATAATGTTTTTTTATATCAATGTGTTGTATTGATATCTTGTGATTGAAAGTGGAAATGTTATGTTTCCTTTATGCATGTTTTATGTGATATGATTATGTTATGGTTCTTGGGAATTGTTATGAAGATGGGTGGTTCCGTGATAAAATAAGGGAGGGTGAGCCTGATATACCTCTCTAAGGAATTGGGTAACACGAAGGAGTTAAATGTTAAGGTTTCTACAAAGAGATTTAGGGAATATACTGTGAGGGGTATTCCAAACATAACCAAGAGGGTAACTCCCTACGTAAGAATGTTATGAATGCCTCAAGTTACCTTTATGTATTATGATTTCTATGATTTATTCATGATTTGATGAGGTATGATAAAGTACTTTTGTTTTATGAGTAAAGTATGATTTCATTGATTCTTATGTGTACATGTACTCATGTTTCCTTTCCATGTTTTTATATCCCTTACTGTGCTTTTTATGCTCATCCCATGTTTTTGAAATGCTTTTCACAGGTCAAGGGAAGGTACATGATATGATGATAGTGTCAAGGAAGTGTCAAGAAAGACTCCACGTTTTATTTTAAATATGTTTCCGTTGATGGGGAAAAATGAATACTATCTTTTATTGTAACCACTTTTTTTAAATGTGGGATGTAATGCATGATTTATGATCTAATTCTCTAAAACTCTAAACCTAAAAAGATCCTCAACGGGTATTCTTGATGTAACTCAAGATTAAGTAAGGTTTAATGCTGGGGCTTTATAGTTGGTATCAGAGGTCGGTTTAGACAACTTTAGGAGTTAGAATTATATTAAATGATTATCCAAAAATGTTTTTTATGGTCAAATTTAATTGGTATAGAATTTACAGATTACCATGTTGCTTCGCCTAAGATATTTATGTGTTTAGAATGATTTTTCGAAGAGGAAACATGGAAGTTGTGCTAGGAATGTATACATATGGAAATGAACATCTAAATCGACATCCTGAGATGGTCAGAATCAGAATTGAATAGTTTGTTATAGTGATTGCTCATTTGACTTAGGTGATAAATAGTTGTTGTCTTTACTGAAGATATTTTTGTGTTTTCTAAAATTAAAGGGGAGGATGAAAGTCATTTAAGTGTTATTTTGAAAACCCTAAAAGAAAAGAAATTTTATGTGAAATTCAGAAAGTGTTTGTTTTGGTTGCAACAAATTTCATTCCTTGGTCATATTGTTTCTAAAGATAGGATAACTGTTGATCCTGAAAAAACAAAGGTTGTTGAAGAATGGCCAAGACTCACAATTGTAACTAAGATTCATAGATTCCTTGGTTTTTCAGGTTATTACCGATGATTTGTTAGAAAATTTTCACTGGTATCTAGTCCAATGACTATGCTAAATCGGAAGGGTGTTAAGTTTATCTAGACAAAAGAATATGATGATAGTTTTCAAGAACTGAAAAGAATATTGGTGAATGCTCCAGTTTTGGCACTACCTGCCATGAATGGGGAGTTTGTTATCTACAATGACGCCTTATTGAAAGGACATGATTGTGTCCTAATGCAGAATGATCAGGTAATTGCTTATGCTTCACATCAGTTGAAAACTCATGAGGTAAATTACCCTACACGTGATTTGGAATTAACTGCTGTTGTTTTTTGCTTTAACAATTTGGAGGCATCATTTTTATGGAGTAAAGTGTGAAATATATACTGATCACAAAAGTTTAAAGTATATATTCACTCCGAAAGAATTGAACATGAGACATGGGAGATGTCCAGAATTAATCAAGGATTATGATTGTACAATTCATTACCATCCGGGAAAATAAAATAATGTGGCTGATGCTTTGAGTCAAAAAAGTAATGCTTCATTAACAATGTTGTGTTTGGAACGTGATCATTTGGTTAAGGATTTGATGAAATTTGGAATAGATGTTGTTGGAGCAGGATGTCCTTCTGTTTTGTTTCAGGTATTAGTGAAATCTTCTCTATCAGACAGAATTAGGCATGCACAAAAGAAAGACAACGAGATGCCAAAAAAGGTAGAGCTAGTTCAGAAGGGTAAGTTTCCTGAATTCAGCACTAATAATGATTTTGTTTTGAGATTTGGGAAGATATTGTGTGTGTCATGTGATTCATCGTTGAAGAGATATTTGTTATGTGAAGCTCATAGCTCTCCGTTTTCAGTTCATCCTGGCAGTACTAAGATGTATAGAGATCTTCGGGAGTATTACTGGTGGGACTGAATGAAAAGGGATATTACTGATTTTACTGTGATGTGTTTGAACTGTCAACAGGTTAAAGCAGAGCGGCAGTTACCGAAAGGGATGCTTCAGTCTCTACCAGTACCAGAGTGGAAATGGGAGAATATATCCATGGACTTCGTTGTGGGATTGCCAAAGACACCTTGAGGTAATAATGCAATCTGGGTTATTGTTGATCGCTTGACTAAATCTACTAATTTCCTTGCTATACGAGATACTTTTTCCCTAGATCAACTTTCCCGTTTGTATCTTAAAGAGATATTCAAGTTACACGGAGTTCCTCTCTCCATTGTATCTGACCGTGATCCCACGTTCACTTCTAACTTTTGGAAAGGCCTTCAGAAGTCGTTGGGTACTAAATTAAATTTTGGTACAGCTTTTCATCCGCAATCAGATGGGAATTCAGAACAAACAATTCAAACCTTAGAGGATTTGATATGTGATTTCTCTATGGATTATCAGGGAAGTTGGTACAAAATCATTCTTTGGTTGAGGCATTATATGGTAAACGGTGTCGAACTACAAATTTTTTGGATGAAGTGGGAGAAAGGAAGTTGATGGGGCCAGAATTGGTAGAAGAGATGGAAGAAAATGTTTAGTTGATTCAGAAACACATTAGAACAGCTCAGAGCAGGCAGAAGAGTTATGTGGATAACCAGAGGACGGATTTATCTTTCGAGGTAGGTGATCATGTTTTTCTCAAAGTTTCACCATGGAAAAGTGTGATGTGATTTGGTAATAAAGGAATGTTAAGTCCAAGGTTCATTGGACCATATAAAATTCTGGAAAAAGTTGGATTATTTGATTAACAAGTGGCATTACCTCCGAGTTTATCTCAGGTACACAATGTTTTTCATGTTTCAATGTTGAGAAAGTATATGCCAGATCCATCTCATGTTTTGAGTCCAGAGGTAGTTCAGCTGGAAGAGAACCTATCTTATGAGGAAAAACTGGACCATATTCTTGACCATAGGGAGCAAGTGTTTTGGAATAAGGTAATTCACTAGGTAAAGGTTTTGTGAAAAAACCACATGGTTGAAGAGGCAACATGGGAATCTGAAAATGCAATGAGGGATACATACCCCCACTTATTCGATAAGTAAATAAATTGTGGGGACGCAATTTTCTAAAGGGGGAACGATGTAACATCTCATGTAAGTAATGAATAATAGATATTATTATCTATGTCTATTTATGAATTAGATATTGTTTTAGAGGCTTAAAATGAGAATAAATCCAATCTTAATCATTGAATACACTAATATTCTTAAAAGATTGTTTTACTGCCTTTTGATGGAAAACCATTTTTTAAATCAATATTTTGAAAATTTTATAAGTTCTATTTGTCAAAATAAACTTATTATTTAGTATTGGGACATTGAAATTTACATTGGATAATTTTTTAGTTTTTTTATGACAAAGTTCATTTTTTTTAATGAATAGTGAAAAATACTGCATTTTACATCAAAACTGCTTTTTTATCTAATTTAATTATATGGTCAGATTATCTTTTTAATTGGGTTTAAAGTGTATATAGAATATATTTTTACAATGTAATCCAATGGTGGTTATTGGGATTAATTGTACTTTGGAATTGGGCATAAACAAGTGCCAATCTTTTCATTGATATTGTTTCAAAAAACCAGCTATTTGTTTTGACAACGGGAATTATTTTTAAATTAATTATTGAAATTTATATGTTCGGAATTTGGTAAAATGGATTCCATATTTGGAATCAGGAGGTCCAAATTATGTAACTAAGACTCTTTTGTTTTTGGACATTATAAATAGTAACAACGATAATTATCTTTAATTATCTTGATTAATGAGTAATCGAGTAGTTAAGGAAAATAAAATAATATCATAATAATAAAAAATGACACCAACATGTGTCCTAATTCTACTGGTTGTCTCATGGCCTAACATGGGATTCCTTGTTCCAATCTTGGGTACCCCATGGAATCTCCTTTGTGTGAAAGTGACTTTTTATCTTTTTATTTTTAAAGAAAGTTAAATATAACAAAGAATATATCACCTTAGTAAAACATTTTTAACTTTGTCTACATAAATGATAGTTTGGACTATAAATATTAATTGGAAAGAAAAAAATATTTCCTACATCATAGTATTTTTTTATAATTTTTAAACATTAAATAAATTAAATTATTTATGACATCATGATGATGCGGCGATTACCTCATTAATGAATGATTTAAATAAAATGAAAAGATAATGTAAAATCTAAGAGTTACACTTGTCAAGGACCTATTGGATGAGTTTATTTCGAAAAATTATCACCTTATCCTCGAAATACATCAATTTGGGACCTTTAAAATCTGAAAATCATTTGAAAATAAAGTAACCTCTTATAACATTCCAAGATTTCCCCTCCTCTCCTCTTATAAAATTCCCCCACCTCTACCTCCTTACCCACACCTCTCAAGTCTTTGTCTTGGCCAAACCCTGCTCATTTTGTCTCTCCACATCCCTCTATTACTCCTAGAAGCCTAAATTTGGGTATAAGTTTTCCTAAGGAAGCCTTTGACCTTAAATCAAAGAGAGTTACCTGATTTTAAGGAAATGTCTTCACTTGTGGTCTTTTGTTTTATTTTGCTTCTCCAACCCCTAAAAATATTTTTATTCATTTCTTTTGTAACAAATACAGTTTCTTCAATATAGTCGGATTTTTTTATTAGAATAATTTTCGCTACACTTACACACACCTACATCTAATGGTTAAAGAACATACTGTTTCTGTGGATGGCGAATTTCTGCCTCACGAAACGATGATTGTTCAATATTATTCTAACACCTTCAAAGGTGGCCTTTATGATGTCACTATATTTATATATGATATATAACATTTTTATTTTTTCCTTAAGATTCTGTATTTCTCATTTATGGCATACCTTTATGGCTTCCATTATGGGTATACACGATATCGTCATTTTAGGAAGTGCGGAATACCGCCCCCTCAAAGTGATTTGATTCGTTAATACCATATGTGGTACGTATAAAGGATAGATTTAATGATATTATATATGATATTATACTGGAATTATGATATACCTTTATATCATTATGATTTCACTCCATTAAGTAAGAAATAGAAATGAATGTAGCGTACATGCATACGTATGGATTACCGTCTCCATGAACGGTGCAATTCATTTCATACCTCTAAATGATTATGTAATATTATAAATGAATGTCTATACTAGATATATATGATTTATATGATATTTAAATCATGAATATAATTCTTTATATAATGGATATTTTACCAATGAACAACTTGTAATTATAAAGAGTTTATTTTTGACTCAAGTACCAATGATCAACAAAACGACCATTATTAACTTAAATAGTTATATAGTGTTCATGACATGGTAATAAGTGATAAAAAAGGAATAATGAACTTGAAAAAGGTTCTTAAGAAATAAGAAATTAACTCAAGTTTATTATTCAGGACATTAAAGAACGATCGAGTCAAGTCGGACCCGAGGTATGGGACTTCGTCTCAATCTCCTTTCATTGAGGCATGCTTTGTTTTATACAAAACCTACTTTTATATGGTGTATAAACCCCTTTGACATTTACTTTTATCCTAAAGGAATCTTTTTATACAAATCGTTTTACTAAACGACAAAAGGGAATGTTTTTTTCGTACGTATACGACAACGACAACTTCTCCGCCGTCGTGACCATTATTTGAGTTTCGGCTTCCTCTACAAGCCATACCTTTTTTTTAAAATGAAAAATAAATACCATGTTTTACTTTTCTTTTGTTTTGGTATTGAAAATGGTTTTCATAATGTCTTTTTATATCAATGTGTTGTATTGATATCTTGTGATTGAAAAGTGGAAATTTTATGTTTCCTTTATTCATGTTTTGTGTGATACGATTATGTTATGGTTATTGGGCATTGTTATGAAGACATGTGGTTCTGTGATAAACTAAGGGCGGGTGAGCCCGATATAGCTCTCCAATGCATTGGGTAATGTGAAGGAGTTAAACATTAAGGTTTCTACGAAGAGATTTAGGGAATATACTATGATGTGTATTTCAAATGTAACCAGGAGGGTTACTCCCTACGTAAGAATGTTATGAATGCCTCACGTTACCATTATGTCTTATGATTTCTATGATTTATTCATGATTTGATTAGGTATGTTGAAGTACTTATGTTTTATGAGTAAAGTATGATTTCATTGATTGTTATGTGTACATGTACTCATGTTTCCATTCCATGTTTTTATATACCTTACTGAGCTTTTTATGCTCATCCCATGTTTTTGAAATGTTTTTCATAGGTCAAGGGAAAGCTACATGATATGATCATAAAGTCAAGGAAGTGTAAAGAAATAATCCATGTTTTATTTTAAATATTCTTCCGTTGATGTGAAAAAATGAATACTATCTTTTATTGTAACCACATTGTTTAAATGTGAGACGTAATTGATGATTTATGATCTAATTCTCTAAAACTCTAAACCTGAAAAGATCCTCAACGGGTATTCATGAGGTAACTCAAGGTTAAGTTATGTTTAAGGAAGGGGCCTTATAGACTAAGAGGCCTATTATAGGCATGTGTATAAACACAATAAGACAACAAAAATAAATCCTTAAAATATTTTCACATGAATAATAGGTGTATCCCATGATAATAAAGAAATTTACAATTATGAAACATCTAATCATATGGTGAGAGGTTGTGTACTAACCAAGTCACCATGAAACTCACACGTACATTCTTCGATCCATGTCATAAGAGTGTTCATAAAATAAGTCATGATTATGGGATGAACACAAGGCCACTACATATATCATTGAGTATTAACAAAGGAAAAAAATCCTAGGTTTGGCCACTTTTCTATCCAACCCCATATCTTTCATGGGTTAGGACACTATACCACCATACCCCTGCCTCTACCTTTAGTTAGGACACAAGGACATTTTCTCCCAATAATGCCTCAAGTTAGGACACATGGTTGTAATTTATTGATAGTGTGTATCAAGTTAGTCCACAATGTTTTCATTCACTTTACTAATGTTTTGATAAATCATTTTCATCAAATCATGACACACATGCTATCCCTCGAATGACTAACCATTCTAAGATGGTCCACCTGTCATTTGATATAGGAAGAAAATAATCAAAAGGCCATATATCATCACATGTTTTGGAATAATATATAAATACCCAACATAGAATATTAATATTCAGTATCATTAGATAAAAAAACACAAAAATGTGATAATTAACATACATAGGTCTCCCAGGCTACACATGCAAACACATGTTATCAATATCAAACATAATTATTATAAGCTATATAGTCACTCACATGTTGTCAAACTCAAGAACGAATCTCATTGAAAACAAGGAAATACTATCATATTATTCCAATAATTATATATAAGGGATATATATTTTAAATATCTTTGTACCTTTATTACGTTTATGTCAAATACAAGATACACTAAGAAATAATACCCATATCACATCCTGACAACATCATTCATTAGAACATGAAGTAATCAATCAGAATATAAACTATAAGATTATAATTCAATGGAGTAATTATGATAACAGATAAAATTTACATAAACATACCCAATGTAATTTTTCATCAACATTTAATATAGATCCACTCAAAAAGAGATAAAAATTCTTCATATCGGGGAATATATCCAAAAAATAGTCAATAATTATTGATCAGATCCTGATTGATCCCATAGATCTATACAACATAGTTTGGACCTATTATTCCTATAAAGAGTGAAAGATAAAATATTGGATATGCATTCAGAATGGATGAATAACTGACCTCTTACCATAAATCCCCATAATTAAACACCCTAGATCCCTCATATTTTCTGTACAGAGGGACAAAACCCACCAAGAAACAAAATTGGTGTCCATAGGTTTAAGAGACTTAGGAATAAAAGAATAAATGAGAGATTTTAGATGGGTTTTTGGGGGTAAAATCCATTTTTGAATTAAATAATACCCCATTAATGGCTTAGTCACACTATTTCCCTAACTACGTGCTTATGGCGTGAGGCTTTATCACTATTTTGGGAACCCACATGGTAGGGCCAAATTTTTTGGTAAACCATGTGGAAAAAATGATTTCACCTATATCTCAGGATACATGGTTTTCTACAAAATATATATCATGGTTTTATTTAACAATTTGAAAACATGATTTTACAACATTACTTCTATCAGAAACATTCACAGTTCCTTAGGTAAAGATGCATGGTTTCCCCTGAATGTGGGCCGACGATTCACCCCCTTAAAAGCCCATAAAACAATCAAAATCAACTATAAGAAACCTGAAACATCATCCATGTAAATAAATACTAAAAAATTGTAAAGAACTGATGAAATCAAGGCATAGTGTATATCAAAGACTCTAGACCATTTTAGTAGGTTTGGTGACAAAAGAACCATTTCTTGATTTGTGAGTATCACCCTGCATAGAATAAAGAGTAATATTTTTTATATCATTACAATTTCTTCAAATGTATCTAATGTGATGTATGGTGATATATGTGTTTAATTAATATCATTTTATATACATTTTTATGTTGAGTAGTAATTATTATTTATTAAAGAGTATTATTTTTTTAAAATTTTTAATTCATGAAATCATATATGTTTTCAAAACTACTAAGTCTTGTGGGGTTACAATTAATGGAAGAATAAATGGGGAATGAGTTTTTTAAAAATCATATAGTTTATCTAAAATTGTTTCAGAGTCTATCCAAAACATGTCTTATATGAATATTCAAAATGTATTTCATATGGTATGATACATGGAGGAGATAATTACATCTTTCAAAATGTATTTTAGATGTTATCCAAATGAGGTTTTTTAGGGTTTCACAAGTAATTATATATGATATAATATTAGGTGAAATAGAATAATGTCTATGAGGATTTAGTAAAAGTGAGTGATTAATGGATATATGACCAAAATCCAAATGTTTAATTGATATATAATAGCCTATTTTATTCTTTATGATATAAGGATGTTGTATGGTATAACATTTATATTTCAAAAGAATATTATATTCCTTGGACTATAATTTATAATGAACTACTTTGGGTATATCTTATAGTGTGATATAGTGATATCATATCACTTTAGATAGTGACTTAGCTATATCATACTATATAATATATGTATACCAAAAGTGTTGTGATATAAATCAATCATATTGCATGATTGATAAATAAAAATATATTAAATGTAAGATATCATTAGTCAAAAAAATTTCATATGTTGATATAAATGGGGGATCCACAAATGGATTTAAGTGTCAAATGAATCGTTGGATAATCAGTCAAAAACTATTTATATCCTTATTCTATTTACATAAGTGTTGTGAACCTATGAGAAAATGTGTGAGGGATTGGGGATTATTCCTAATACATATATATGTATGTTTAAGGACATGAAAATGGAAATAAAACCTCTAGTATATTCTAAAAATACAAAATAGTCTCTACCTTTTTCCTTTTCCACCAAGAGATATTATCATATCATGGTCATAAAGACAATCAAACTGATGAATTGGGTAATTCATCAATCCATAAATAAATTTTGTGGGGAGGATACCAATTGTTTATTTTCAGGGATCTTCATCAAACATTAGACTGATGTCTAGTTATTCAACCAATATCTTTATAAGGTACACATGTCCATGATTTTATTGTTTACATGGTTACAATCTCAAACAATGTAATGTTGATATATATGGTTTTTATAAATCATTATATACTTGAATAAATTTTATCTAATCCATAGAAAATTATCACCCATGTATATACATTTTTAGAAAGACAATTTAAATTATAGAGGTGTGAAAAGATGATAAAAAGAGAAGGGAAAAAATTAACATAGAAATATAAACCCCTTATGGTTCATTGAATCATAAGAATACCAATTTAATTAGAATGTAAAATATTTAATTATTTTAATAAAATTTATTTTAAATGAAAATAATGTTAACATTTAACCACATATTCCCATATTATTAATACAATAAAAGTTTAAAAATATTACATATAATGAGGGGTCACCTATGTAAAAAAATTTAAATTCCCAAGTTGAAGGAGTAGAGGAAAAAATTATCATTGATTCGAATAAAACTATATAAATCATAGGATTATTTATAATAATGTAGTTTTATTTTACAATGTTTAATGAATAAAAACAGGGGAACAAATATCACCATGATTAAACTAGATACTACTTTAGTTTCTCTACATTCCATGATCACAAATTAATTGAAAATAGAGGATGGGATGGATTGGAAGTATATGGAAGATTAAATAAGAGATGGGAAGAAATTTGGGGCATCATTTAGATCAAAAATACTAAGGAACTATTCTAATATAAGTAAAAATAAAAAGAAAATTACACTAGTTAACTAAATTTTTAAAGAAAAAACTTATCCATTAACTATATGGTACCTGGTTGGGGACACCCTTCTACTAAATTTCCCCCAAGATGTTCATAATAACACAATATCCATCCCTTAGGGGTTAGAGTGGGTTGTTTTATCCCACCAAATTTAATATGGAATGTAAATACACAAACTTCTCATTAATAAATGTTACATCTTAATAGGTTAATATTCACTATATATCATAAGAATTCATGAAACAATCATAAAGGAATAGTGAATTTGATGACTAGAAAAAAAATTTATTTATTTGTTGAAATATCTTCAATATCTCCCATAATTATATTCCCACATCGTACTCTTCTAAACACACCCTACTTAGAACATTTTTTCATAACCCATGGAAAGGAAGCACAAGAAAGGGGGAGATTATATGCCCTGTAAGGGTAAACAATGGAGATATGTAAATATGAAATGACCATAAGAGTACAATTACAACAGAATAAAATTTGAAAACCAAAACATGAATATTAAAGATCATAATATTGAGGTATATTATAAGGATTGGAACTTCATAAGACACAAATCAAATGGAAAAAAATGAATAAAACCATGATAATGTAATAATCGAATAATAATTAGATTCGTGGCATGCACATAATTATAGAGAATATTATGTTATGGATACCCAAAAAGACATTCATAATGTTTTAGAATTTGGGTAACCACACACATACCTACTTTATTCTTGGGATAACCTCCTATGTACCCTCTTTCGGGTTTGGTATAACCCCCCCTAGTACCCTATTTTAGGCTTGGAGAATCCTTTGGTGTACCCTCTTTTACTTTTGGGATATCCTCCCATGTGCCCTATTTCTAGAATAGGATAACCTCTCATGTACCCTTTGAGATCATAAAACATTAATCATTACCCAATCCATTTGAGGTAGATATATGTTATAAATATATTGTTTATAACATGACCACCATCCTTGGATATAACACAACCACCATCACATAATTAAAATCATACATATGTGTGACTCTAGATCAAAAAAATTTATCATATCTGAACCGATGAAAATAAATGGGTTTCATAAAAATTTAATTACAACATAACTTGTGGACAGTAAACAAGTTTAATAATAATTTCACCATTTCATAAATTCATAACCCAAGGAAAAAGAAGTGGGTTTCATAAGAATTTTTTCATGGTATAACTCAAGGAAGAGAAAAAAATCAAATATATCATTTCATCAAAAATAAATCCCATTTAGAGAAATAATAAGAATGATATCCTTATCATATCCCTAGTAAATCAAAATTTACATCAAATGATTCCATAATTGATGGAATATGACTTTTAATGATCACTTGGAAAAATTATTATGGAATTTAACATTCCATTGAAAATGTTTTTTTCTAAATTAAATATTATTAAATATTTCAATAATCATTTTGTTGGTCGGAGTAGAATACTCAAGAGGGGGGGGGGGGGGCGAATTGAGTATCTATAAAAAATTTCTGTCTAAAAAAATGTTCATAAAAGGATTCCCCTTCAAGTTAAATACATCTTAATTAATCAATGCTATACTGTTTTAAGAGTTTGACTATTTAAATAACTTCTAAGAAGATTGATTAATTCTTAGTAATCTTAATATAAGTCATTAAAGTTACATTTGTATCTATTATACTAAGAAAATACAATTATAAATTCTTTCCAAGAGTAAATATAAATGTGAATTTAGTGATTTCAGAGTTATATAGAAAAATAGTAAAATAGAGAAGAATAAATTAAGCAGCACAACATATATGAAACAAGTGGTTCAGTCTCAAGCCGAGGCCTAATCCACTCCACTTGGTGATCACCTTACACTAAGAAGTTTATATAAATAAACATGATCCACACCTTGGATCGGGGTTAAACAAAAATACATAGGACTTTCCAGGCCACACATGGACCTCTTCCATTGTTGTTCATGGGTACAGACTACCAGACCACACAAGGACCTCCTCTACAATTATTAGTGGGTATACACAAGAGTAAAAGAATGTTTCAGTAAGGATATCTTGTATCCTTCAGTTTGATGCAAGAGACATAGTGTGTTATTATATAGAAACACACACTACAATAAAGTTAATTAAAAAATACACAACAGAGAAGAAATATTGAGATAGGTTTAGAAGTTCTATGAGTGTTAGTCTTTGAAGCTCTGGACTTTTGAGATGAAGCAGATGCAGAACATGAATCCTTGTTTGGAAAACAGAGTGTTATAAGTCAGACAGATTCGAATTGTGTTATTCATGATGTTTGATAGTGTGAAGATGTTCTCGAGATTCCAGTATGATTCATGTGTTCTCCAGCAGAATCGTGTTGCATGAGAAAATTATCTAAAATGTATATTGTTCTCATGTTCACCCCACCATATTATTCTTGTTTTATGCTATTTACTTTTTTTTCTGATCCGCATTACTCTTTTATACTGGAGTACATGTGTTGGGGTCGACAGGTTGCATGTATTCTACACCTCGTACCTCATACTGTCCGATGATATGTCCATAAAGAGTCATTATTTATGTTAGTGCATTAAAATCTCCAAATATGACCATGAGAGATTAATTTGAAAGATTACAAAATATATTAAGAAATAGTGTCACAGTATGTCATGGAAGCAGTGTCTCTTTCACATGGTGTCTAGGTTGGTCATGGTGTCTTGTTCATGGTGTCTTATGGTCACTGTGGCTGGATGTCATGGTGTCTTGTTCATGGTGTCTCACAGTCATGTTGTCTGGATGTCACGGTGTCTTGTTCACGGTGTCTTAGGGTCACGATGCCTAGATGTCATAGTATTTGCTTCATGGTGTCTACATCACGGTGTCTGAATTTTCACTGTGTCTGCTTCATGGTGTCAAAATGTTCATGGTGTCTACTTCACGATGTCTGAATGCTCACGGTGTCTTCCTCACAGTGTCTCAGACTTAGGAAAATATCTGTATTCAGTCTTATGCAGTGATACTTATAAAAAGAATTAAACTTAATCATTTTTCTGAGAAATAATTATAAAGTGAGTCAAAAGATAGTATATAGTATCCAAACTGAGTGTATAGCCCTTAAGAGCTTTTAATAGATTTTACTAAGAAATAGTACATTTGATGTGATATATATTACATATAGTTAACATAGTTTATAGAATAAATATGATTTGGGATCATTAAAACATGATTAATACATGAGGATTCCAACAATATCTCCCTTTTTAATGTTCACAAATCATATAAGATTAAAGTATATGAACTAAAAAAATAGTTCTAAAGTGCATGTATCATATATAGAGTCACAGAGTTATCCAAGGTTTATATAACTTATCATAGAGCTATTATAGATTTCTTCCCCTTTTGGGATTATAAAAAATCAGCAATAAAAAGGAGAAAAGAAGTGACAAGAAACATGCATAATGTGTTAGAGAAAGAAAGTGGAATTACAAAGAGTAAATCAAATGAAATAGGATTCCCATAAAAAACAGTAAACAATGTCCTTCTTCACTGACTGGTCATCTCTTTGCCTTTATCAGCAGAAGTACAAGAGGAAGCCATAGGAGCTGAAGTGGATGTTGAAGAAGGGAGGGAGCTGGTCGATAGATAAGGTAAAGGAAGGCCGTTCAAAATAGAGGGAGCCAGAGTAGGAGCAGAAGAAGACTGAGGCAGTTGTTGATCAAGGATCATATGACTAATCTAACTCAGTGCCTGACTAATAGTCATGGAAGTGGAGGCAAGGGAAGAGGTGAAGGTATGAAAACCAGGTCTTAAAGGTGAATCCACAGGAGAAACAATGGTTGTACACTGGACATGAAGATAGGGCCTCAAGATTTTGATAAAATCCACAATGATCTCTCCACCATACTACATGTATTTCTCAAAATCATCATTGTTCTCCGTAAACTTGTCCAGCAACCGAGTGAACTCTGTGTGCTTTTGGACTTGGGTCTTGAAAGCTTGAGTAACATGAGGAATCCTCAGATTTTATACAAGATAATTTAAATGATTTGTCATATCAGTCTTTGAGAGGATTCAATTGAAATATAAATCCACTTTCTTGGAAATATCTTGCTGAGAATCATTAGCAATTTTAGAATGTATTTGGACCAGTTCAAGAACTCTATCACTGTTCTTGATAACTTCATGTGTAAAATATTTATTGAGGCCACTAAGCACAGTCTGAAGTTCTTCTTTGACCACTATTCTGAGAAGGTCACTATCTAGGGAAGGTTGAGATGATTGCACAGATTCCTTAGAAGCATTGACATCCAAGGTCAGATATTTTAGTTGGTTTCTAACTTTTCGAAGACACCCCATATATTCATCAGTGAGCTTGTTAAGATATATAACAATCTCTCTCATCTCCTTCACAATCTCTTTGTTCCTTTCAAAGACCTTTTGATCTAAGGATGCTAAGTGAGGTTGAATCAGAGACACAAAATTCTGTGGGATTTGAGGAACAACAGGTTCTATAGGATGAGAAGCACTCTCTAATCTCGAATTCATCCCTTTAAACATTTCATCAATCACACCTCTCAGAGTCTTCACATCAGCACTAAGCAGTCTGTTTTAAACTAGGACTTCCTGAATCTCATTAATCATTTTAGGTTGAATCTGCCAAATAACTTTCTCCAACAATAAATAGGAATCTTTCTCACTTAGATGTGTCACAAGAGCAGGTTGGGAATTCAGAAATTTTTCAACACCAGAAAAAAGGGTAGCACTAAATTCCTTTAGATTATCCTTACTCACATAGGATGGTTTTACTGAAGAAGGTTCTGAAATAGGGACTGTTAAGGGCTCAAGTTCCCTCTCAAGAGCTTGATTAGAGACACATTTCAGTTGGAACACAGTAGAAAGGTCAAGTCCATTTTCAGAATCTTTCTGAGAGTTATCCACATCATAGAAACTCATGAACTTATACAGAGTGCTTACTGGTCTCAGATCAACTGGATTTGGTACTTCGATAGATTCCAGATTTGGGGGTTTCTCCCCCTCAACAGTTGAATCCTTCTTAGGACTGAGAATTTTAGGATCTTGATCTAATTCCACTAACTCATCTTGTAGTTATTCTCTCATTTCATGCATAGCCAGCTAAAAAGATAACTCCATCATTTCTTCAGCAGAAGGAATGACATCGGGAATTTATTATTCAACTAGGTGTTCCTCAAGGTCATCCCCTTTCTTAGAAGGAAGCTCTTCCACAATAGGTTATTCCATGGAATTATTTTCAATTTATTTGGGAAAATATTTTGTTTCAACATCAGGTTGATCTTCTAGATTAACAACATCTTTAGGATCAGGGACCTCTTCATCAAGAACTTCATAAGGAACATGATTAATTTCTTCCTCAATAGAAAAAGTTTCCCTAAGAGGAACAATATCCTCTTCTTCATCTTCTTCATAAGAGTACTCAAAAACTACATCTGTTTCCAAACAAGGATCATAAATATCTCTTAGTCATGAGAGATATTACACAAGATTAAATTATTCATAAATTCTATCATTGTCTTCTACCCATGCCTTTTTCCAAGGGTTCTAATTTATTTTCATCCTATGGATAGTGATTTTTGAAAGGTAGTACTCACAATACTTGTTAACTTCCTCATTAGTTCCAACCATACATTTGGCATGAAGCATGGTTGAGAAAAGACGAGAGTAAAATAGGGTGGATTCCATGGATATGGCTTTGATCAGTTCACACATATGGTGTGTCATATAATTACAGAGGTTGATCATATGCCCTTTTTCCATAAGGTGGATCAGAAACACATCCTGATATTTCAAAACCCCAAAATCACCTTTTTTGGGGCTAACCAGATTCTGAATAAACTTGATCAAAAGTTTCAATTCTTCATATAATTCAGCAGAAATGGCTATCCTCTTGGTGCCATTTCCAATTAAGGATTTCAAAGCATCCTCCAGATCAAATAATTCAGTTGAAGGTGGAGGTACTCTATGATAATCCTCACAAATGACTTCATGAGGTATCCTAAGGCATGCAGCCCATAACCATTAGGAGAATGAGCATTTCTGGATGTTTATCAAACTTCTCATGACATAAAAATCCCCAAAATCAAAAGAGAACTGTATATACTAATAAAACTGAGCCACAAACTTAGGGTAGATAGGTCTATGTTCCTTCAAATACCACTTTAACCAGCCTTACTGTTCTAAAACATTAAAAACCAGAGACTTACTAGATAGAATCTATATAGAGAAAACCTCTTTCATAGGTACTATAACTCATTTTACTAGATTTGGATTTAGAGACCCTTCAGGTGCTAGCTTAGGTGCAATCTTCTACTTCTTTGAGCTGCGCTTCTCAGGAGTCGAAGATAAAGGTCGTTTCATTCAGGGCATCTACAGAAGGTTCGAGAGAGAGAAAAGAGTTTCATGGTTGATGAAGGATTCGAAATGAGTGAATAGAATAAATCTCGAGTGAATAAGAGAGTGATACTTTCTTTCTTTTATCATTTAGGAATACCAAAAGTCGCAAAAGTAAAAACACGAGAAAAAAAAGGTGAAATGAATAATTACAGTGATACAGTTTTAATTCATAACTAAACATTAATGAAAATATTTACAGTGAGACCATATCTGGTCTTTACGGTGAGACAGAGAATGAATGTTATGGTGAGACAGTAATACGGTGAGACAGTAATACAGTGAGACATTAATATAGTGAGACATTAACTATGCTTTATGGTGAGAGAGTAATACAGTGAGACAGTAACTATTAGACAGTAGTCATGAAGCACTAGCTATGAGACCGTAATCATGAAACAATATTCTATACAACAGTAAGTCATTTACTTAAGATTTATCATGCCTAATTCATGTATGATGTAGTCTATTCTTTCAGAATTTATTGGTTTTGTAAATATATCAGCAAGCTGATACTCAGTCCCAATGAATTCCAATGTGATATCTCCCTTTTGATAGTGATGTATCAAAAAGTGATGTCTTACATCAATATGATTTGTCCTAGAATGTAAAACATGATTTTTTGAGATGTTAATTGCAGTTTTGTTGTCACAATTTATAGGTACATGCCTGAATTAATAACCATAATCTAGTAAAGTGTGTTTCATCCACAAGATTTGTGCACAACAACTTCTAGTAGCTATGAATTCAGCTTCTGTAGTAGACTATGCAACCGAGTTTTGTTTCATACTACATCATTGTACTAGTGACATGCCTAAAAAGTGACATGTTCCATATGTGCTTTTTCTATCAAACTTATAGCCACTGAACTCTGCATCAGAATAACTAACTAATTCAAATGATTGTCCTCTAGGATAGAATATTCCTATATTGGGTGTATGATTGAGGTATTTGAAAATTATATTTACAAAATTTAAAAGGGATTCCTTGGTATTTTCTTGAAAATGAGCACACACACACATACAAAACATAATGTCAAGTCGAATAGTAGTCAAGTAGAGTAAATTTCCAATCATTCCTCTATAAGTGGTTTGACCAATGGATTTTCCATCTTCATCAAGATCCAACTTACAAGTGGTACACATGGGAGTGTTACTAATTTTAGTGCAATCCAATTCAAAACTTTTTAGAATATATCTAGTATATTTACTTTGAGTTAAAATAATTCCACCATCATTTTGAAATACTTGAAATCTAAGAAAAAAATTTAGTTTACCCATTAAACTCATTTCAAATTCATTTTGAATCATTTTAGAAAAATCAACAGATAAAGAATTTTTTGAAGGAAAAAAATGTCATCTACATATATTTGAACAACTAAAATAACATTAGAAATTCGTTTTATAAAAAGGTTAGGATCAACTATTCCTTTTATAAAACCTTTGGAAATAAGAAAAGTACTCATCCCATCATACAAGGATCTTGGAGTTTGTTTTAAACCACATAATGCTTTGGATAATTTAAAAATATGATTTGGAAAATGAGGGTTTTTAAATCAAGGGGTTTTTCAACAAAAAATTCCCTGGCTATATATCCATTTAAGAATGCACTTTTAACATCCATTTGATATAGTTTCAAATTCTAAAGTGCAGCGTAGGAAAGCAGGATTCAGATGTCTTCATGTCTAGCTACTGGTGAAAAAATCTCCTCATAGTCAATTCCTTCTTCTTCACTATATCCTTAAGCAACCAATCAATCCTTGTTTCTAACTATGTTACCGGCCCCATCTACATTATTTCTAAACACCCATTTAGTTCCTATGGTGAATATGTCCTTAGGTCTTTCAAAACATTTCCATACATCATTCCTTTAAAACTGATTATGTTTTTCTTACATAGCCATCACCCAAAATTCATCATTGAAAACATCATTAATATTTTTAGGTTAAATTTTTGACAAGAAAACTTGTTGTTCAGCCTGATTTCTAAGGGAATCTCTATTTCTTCTCTTTTTTCTAGGTATCCTACAACAACATCTAAAAGATGGTTTCTAAGAGTTCTAACAGTTCAAGAAAAGGAGTGACTAGAGATTTCAGGTTCATCGATAGGTCTTGGTTCATTGTGACTTGATTCAAGGTAATTTCCATAACTGGATGTCTTCACGGATTCTTTCACATACGTTTTTGAGGATTTTGAATTGATGTTTAGATTTGATACATCATCCTCAACGTTTTTTGGAGAGGTTTTAGGCTCATGTTGATCTATTTCATCAAATTTGACATAGAAAAATTCTTCCATACATTTAATTATTTTATTAAACACCATATAGGCTTTACTAGAAAAGGAATATCCTCAAAAGATACCTTCATCACTTTTGGATTCAAATTTTTCAAGATTTTCATTAGTATTAAGAATATAATATTTACAGCCAAAAAATTTAAAGTAGTTAACATTGGGCTTTCTATTCTTCCGTAACTCATAAGGAGTCCTTTTTAGAATGGGTCTTATCAATACTCTATTTATTATGAAGCATGTTGTATTGACAGCTTCTACCCAAAAATAAATAGGTAGGTCACATTCACTAAGTATTGTACTACCTATCTCTTGCAGGGTTCTATTTCTTCTTTCTATAACTCCATTTTTTTAAGGTGTTATAGGGGCAAAGTAATTGTTACTATAACCATTTTCAGAGAAAAAGGATTCAAACTCCTTAGTTTCAAACATATGGCCATGATCACTTCTTAAGGATTTGATTCTACGTCCACTAAGATTTTCCATAGACTTGGAATATTTAGTAAAATAAGACCAGGATTCACTTTTTTGAGCTAGAAAGAAGGTCCAAGAATATATAGAAATGTCATCTACAAGAACATAAACATAGTATATACCATTTCAGATAGAAACTCTAGATAGTCCAAATAAATCCATGTGATCTAGTTCGAGAGGTTGAGAAGTTGACACTTCTTTCTTTGGTTTGATGGAAATTTTGTGTTGTTTTCCCTTTTTCCAGGGATTACACATTTTTTCATCTAGAAACTCAAGTTTGGGTAAGTCTTTAACTAAGATTTCTCTAGTTAAAATTCTAATGGAGTGAATATTATAATGTCGTAGTCTCTTTTTCTAGATCTAAGACTCTTTATGAAATACACTTAAACATGAAGCATTTTGAGAAGCTATGGAATCTAAGTAAACAGAGTAAACATTTTCACTTTTTAAAGTAGAAAACACTAATTCATCTTTAGAATTAAAGATATTTCAAGAAACATTTTCAAATATAACATGAAATCCATTATCACATAATTGTTAGATACTAAGACAATTATATTTTAATCCATCAACAAAGAGTACTTTAGAAATTAAAACTGAGTTAGAGTTACCGATTTGGCCGAGGCCAATTGTCTTTCCTTTGGAATTATCACAAAATGTGACTTGTCCCACATATATTATTATTATATTCTTGAATAATGAGTAGTCTCTTCTCAAGTTTCTTGAACATCCACTTTCCATTTACCATACACTTTTACAGGAACTCTTTAAGAAGCTTTACTACAAAATGATCAAGAAAAAACAGATTTTGGTACCCATTCTCATTTGGGTCCAGTAATATTAGTAATATGTGTTTTAAGAACCCATATCTGTCCCATAGGTTTCCTATAAAAATTAAGTAAATTATTTGAAAAATAAACTCTATTTGGTCCGGATAAACTTGAATCAGTAGACAATGTATCATATTTTGAATTAGATGATTTGGGTCTAGAATTAAAAGTAAAAAAATTATGTCCTAGAGTTATAAATGAACTTTTTTTACCTAGGTTTCTTTTTCTAGGTTGATAACCAATTCCAATGTTGTATCTAGGGGTAATTTGTTCCTAGAATTTTGGTAATGGTATTTTTCCATTGGTAAAATTTTCTAGGTCATTCTTCAATTTCTAATTAGACATTTTTAATTCATTGTTCTATTTGAGAAATTGAGAATTTTTCTACTTTTTAGTTGTGAGTTCAGATTTAATAGTCACAGTAAGAGAACGTTGTTTCCTAAATGAATTATATTTGTCTTTTAGTTCAATGCATGTTTCGTCAAGCATGTTACAATATTCAAAAATTCCTTCATTAGTCATGTTCTCAGAGTCACTATCATCTCCAGAATTGTAGGAATCATGTACAGAAGAGTCTAGTGTTACATCAAATATGTTTTCCATAAAACACATATTGTATTTATTTGACTATTCATCATGTGATGTTTTTGAGTCGCTTGAACTTTCCATAAAATCACTCCAGGTTTTTTTCATTGCCTTTTTATACTTCCTATCCTTGTCCTCATATTTATTTTTATACTTGGGCTTTTGACAGTCATCCTTGATATTTCCTTTTCACTTACATTCATAGAAAACAATTTCATTAGCCTTGTCCCTTATTTTCTAGTCCTTCCTCCAATTTACTTTTTTGTAATATTTTCCCTTGAAGTTAGGTTTTCTGAAAAATTTATTCTTCTTGTAAAATATTTTAAATCTTCTAGATAATTAAGCCATCTCTTCATTCCTGTCAGGTGATGATTGTTCACTAGTGGAGATTTTTATAGAAACATCCAGTTTCCCTTTTTCTTTGTATTTAGAGGTGGTGGTCTTGAATGCAACAGATTTCCTCTTTGGTTCATCCTCCACTTCCTTGTTGACTTTCAGTTCCTCTTCATACATAATCAGTTTCCCAATGAGTTCTTTCATGAGTATCCTAATGATGTCACATGATTCTCTAATAGAGGCATAGGCTCCCTTCCATATGTCAGGTAGACATCTAATAATTCTCATGATTTATTCCCTGGTAGTGACTTCTCTTCCAAGTGAGATCATTGTGTTGACAGTCTCATTGAACCTAAGATACATGTTATAAATAGTCTCATCAGGTTTCATTTTAAAATTATCATATTTGATAGTATGATTATTAAGTCTCATTTAATTTACACTAGATGTTCCTTTGTGTGAGACAGATAGGGTCTCCCAAATCTCATGGGTAGTTTTACAAGAAGAAATTCTATTGAATTTTTCATCTTATAAGGAGCAGTATAAAGGATTCATAGCTTTGTAATTGTTATTGTAGGTAGTTTTTGTAGGTTTATCCTTTGTAATTCTATTAGCAGCTGGAATCTTGTATTTATCTATAATGGATGACAAAATCTCAAAGCCCATACCTTCTAAGTGAATTTTTATTTTAATTTTCCATTGAGAATAGTTGGTTCCATTAAAGAATGGTGGTCTGTAAGTTGAAACACCTTCCAATCTATTATCCATAATAACAGAATAGGTTTAAAGAGATTAAAATTTATAATTGACAAAAATTTAATTATCTTTAAAGTACAACCACAATCACAGTTTCATGAGATTAGACAAAGTCTTAATAAAAGGCCATCTGATAAAAAATATTGGTCGGAGTAGAATACTCAAAAGGGGGGGGGGGAATTGAGTATCTATAAAAGAGTTCTGTTTAAAAAAAAATTATTAAAAGGATTTCCCCTTCAAGTTAAATACAGCCCAGTAAATCAATGTTATAATGTTATAAGAGTTTGACTGTTTAAATAAATTCTTAGAAGATGGATTAATTCTTAGTAATCTTAATATCAATTATTAAAGTTACTTTTGAATCTATTCTACTAAGACAAGATAGTTATAAATTCATTCCAAGACTAACTATCAAATTGAATTTAGTGATTTTATAGTTATATAGAAAATAAGTAAAACAATGAAGTCTGAATTAAGCAGCATAGTGGATATGAAACAAGTGGTTCAGTCTCATGTCAAGACCTAATCCACTCCACTTGACGATCACCTTCCACCAAGCGGGTTATATAAATAAACATGATCCACACCCTGGATTGGGGTTAAAAATAGTACATAGGACTGTCAAGGTCACACATGGACCTCTTCCACACTTATCAGTGGGTATACACAAGAGTAAAAGAATGTTTGAGTAAGGATATCTTGTATCCTTTAGTTTTATAAAGGAGACAGAGTGTGTAATTATACAAAAACATACACTTCTCGAATGTTACTAAAAAGATACACAACAAAGCAAAAAAATTTAGATAGGTTTAGAAGTGCTCTGAGTGTTAGTCTCTACAGGTCTGGACTTCTGAGAGGGAGCAGATGCCGAACTCGAGTCCTCTTCTGGAAAACAGAAAGTCGTAAGTCAAATCCGGCTTGTTTTCTTCATGATGTATGACAATGAGAAGATTTTCTCGAGATTCTAGTATGCTTTGTGTGTTCTCTAGCCGAATTGTGTTGCTTGAGACAATTCTCTAAAATGTATATTGTTCTCACATTCATTCCCACCATCTTATTCTTTGTGTTGTGCTACTTACTTCTTTTTCTGGTCTGCATTACTCTTTTATCTTGGAGTGCATGTGTTGGGGTCAACAGGATGCATGTATTCTATACCTCGTTCGTTGTACTATCCGATGATATGTATTCAAAGAAACATTAATTATGTTAGTGCATTTAAATTTTAATATATGACCATTAGAGATTAAATTTAAAGATAAAAAAATATATTAGGAAACAATGTCACAGTATGTCATGGAAACATTGTCTCCTTCACACGGTGTTTGGGTTGGTCATGGTGTCTTATTCACGGTGTCTCATGGTCACGGTGTTTGGATGTCACGATGTATTATTGACGGTGTATCATAGTCATGGTGTCGGGATGTCACGGTGTCTTGTTTATGGTGTCTGTTGGTCACAGTGTCTGCTTCATGGTGTGTACTTCACAGTGTCTGAATGTTCACGGTGTCTGCTTCACAGGGTGTGAATGTTCACATTGTTGGCACCACGGTGTATCACATTAGAAAAATATCTATATTTAGACTTATGTAGTGATAATTATGGAAATAATTAAACATAATCATTTGTTAGAGAAATCATTATAAAGTGAGTCAAATGATAGTATGTAGTATCCAAATTGAGTGTATAGCCCTTAAGAGCTTTGAATAGATTTTACTAAGAAACTGTACATTTGATGTGAGTTAGATTACATAGAGTCAACATAGATTATAGACTAAATAATATTTGGGATCACTAAAACAAGATTAATACATGAGGTGTCCAACACATTTTATATAAAAAAACCATGAATAATTATAAAGTAATATTTAAGGAAAAAAATGCTCATAATATCAGGATATTCTATTCATGTCTTACTTGTAAATACAAATATTTCTATCAAATTTTTAGTTAAATCAAAACATTCCATGATTGGAAAATGAAATGAATATTTAGTTAAAAAATTATAAAAAAGAAAAACAAGGGTTAAAATTAGTTTAATAAATCATATATAAATGTTAAAAAAATGAGATTTTTAGAAACCATGGACATAGAAGGGAAAGGGGTTTCAACGGAAGAGATAAATAATAATATTTTTTCTGAAAGAATTATTTTTAAATATTGAGTGTATAAATAAAGTATAATGATAATGAAACATATATTATTCACAAATAACCATTGTAAATGAAATAACATTATTTATTGAAATATATATCCAAATATTTCATCATTGGAAGTATAACCATGGAAAATATTAATAAATGGTATGATTTTATCATAAAACCATTACCATTTCAGAAAAATTAAATTGTAATCCCCATGAAGGAATAACATTAAATGAAATATAATATATCCAAAGAATAAATAATTTCTGTATATCTTAAAACTGATTTGGTATATTCCGAACTGTAAATACCAAGAAAGAGATATAATAAAATAGATATGAAAGAACCTATTATTTTCTATATAAGAATCACAAAAATATGTCTAGGGCATTATATACACCACATAAATGATGTCGGTGGTGAATGTTGTTTGTGTCTTATTGAAGTAAAAAGTGAGAAAAGAATCCCTTACTTTAAATATTGGTTTCATTTTTATACATTAAAAACACATTAAAATAAATAAATGTTTATTTTAAATCAATTATAAAACCATAATTAAATATATCATTCCATATATTATTTATTTAATATCTCTTGTTACCTATTTATTAACAATTTTATGTTAAAGACATGTTTATGGTAATAACTACATTGCTTTTGATGTATGTTTTGATTTGGTATTTTCAAAAGACACACATTGATCACAATTCGATCATCCCTATAATGTTATCAATGATATAAATACCAAATATATTTATTATTGTATATATATATATATATTAATCCATATAATTCAGAGATAGAAAGTGAAATAGACTATTTATGGAGATGGTAAGTCGTACGTATGCATGAATGATACCTCAATTTTCTTAAAAGATTAAAAGAAATAAAAGAAAAATTAAATATTCAAATTTTATAATAATTATTATTAAAAAGATGTCACACATATATTTTTTAATCATTTTATTATTAACTTACATAGAAAGCATATGTGACGATTGACTCACATCGCTTTGTGGGGCAGTTGTTTTCCACACATGCGAACAAGATTATCGTATTTTAACAAAATGTAAAGTAAGAACCAATTTGTTATATAATGATTTAATAATCATAGTATTATGACAAATATCATATATAAACAATAAATCTATATCTATATCCATCCGTTGGATGTGGTGATGGAAAACGAATAACAAAGGTCATGAGGCGGAAGTCCGCCGTACATGTGAATGATGAATTCGTATCCCATTTGATAAAAGGGGATATGGATTTAGGTTATGAAGTTAATATAATTACATTTGATTATATAGAATATACTGATGTTTTTATATCATAATGTTTTAATATTAATTAGTGGATTTGTACGATGAAAATAAAATAAAATATCTGATTGGGGATGTTACCTGTTCATTGGAATACATATTTTTGTTGGTACCAAAAGTATTGTTAGGTTGTATTTCTAACCAAAATAGTTATTCTAGGATAAAATGATATAATTAAGGAATTTATTCGGTCAGTTCTTGGCTGAACCAAAGGGTTTAGGAAGTGTGCAGAGAAGAGGAGTGTTAGTGGACTTTTATATGTGAGTTGAGTGGCACAATTGTAATTTTTTTAAAAAGAAGGTGTACCCTCATTTTAAAATTTCTAGAATTCTCAAATTGGTCTATTATAGATCCAATAATAAATAAGGTTTATATATTTTCTAGAAAATTGGTTTTGGAAACATTTTGGATCATTTTGACCCTTATCTATTTAGTTTAATCCTAGGAAATACATTTTTTCCATAACCAAGGTTTATAATAAAAACAATTTTACTATTCAATATGGTATCAAATTATGTTGACCTTATTAGAAAATATTTCCTCATTGGAAGCATATTCATGAACAATCTAGGTAAATGATTCCTTAAAACATTAGTTACATTGAATTGAAATCCCTAGGAAAAAATAAAATTAAATGAAACTAAAAAATATCAAGATAATAAATAATTTCATTATATTACATGTCAAAGGGGATGTATATAAACCTAATAAAAGATGATAGGTTCATAAAACAATATATTTAATGATGAGGAAAAATGAGACAAAAACACCTTACCACTTTGGTAAATTTGTAACTATAAACCAAATGAAAGTGAGATACTCATATAGATATTTATATACTAATAAATTTCATGATTAGAATAATAAAAGAAATTCCTGGTCAGTATTTACCACATTTAAAATAAATAGCTGGTATATATGGCATGTGACTAACAGAAGTAAAAGGTATGATGAAAATCCCTTACTATAAGTCTTGACATCCTTCATACACATTCAAACCTCATGTATACTTAATATTGTTTTATTAAAAATTTATTACATAACAATAATTATACATATCACATCATATATTAGTTACATATGTCCATTTATTACCTATTTATTAATAATTATATGTTAAAGTCATGTTCCAGGTAATAATTTTTTTTTCATGTATGTTTTGAATTTGAATTTTTAGACCTATTACATTGATCATCATTATCCCACCTCTAGAATTTTATCCATGATATAAATACAATTAACAAAATAATATATGTAATTATTGTTTAAAAATTGGATATATAACCTGAAATATGACATTCATAAAGACGGTAGGTTGTACGTACATATGAACACTCATACATTTTTCAAGAAAAATTATACTAAATAAAGGTAAATAATATATTACCATTTATGAAATATTATTTTTTCATATATATCACATATGTTCATTTAAACATGTTCTTATTACCATCTATGTATAACATATTTAAAGAATGAATTACATTACTTTGTGGGGTGGTATTTCGTCATACACATGAATGATACTATGGTATTCCCACTAAATTGAAAGTAACATGAAATATGGGATATCATTATTCCAGAATAATATTAATATTAAAATATCATAGATAATAAATAAATCCATCATTTCATCCATATATTAGTGGTGGATATGGAAATTTAATATCATTTGTTGATGGGGTAGTACTTCATCGTACATACAAAGGGTGATTTCATATCCCATTTGACGGAAGAGGAAAAGAATTTAGGTAATTCCATTAACATAATAAAATATCACTATATATAAGATACCGAAGTTATTATATTATCATGTTCTAATAATAGTTTAATGAATTATAGGATGAAATAAAATAAAATGCTCAATAAGGGGTGTTACCTCTTCATCATAAAACTTCTTGTGGTTTCTACCAAAAGGCATCTTAGGATGGATTTATGAAAAAAAGACTATATGATGATTTTAGAAAATTAATGATGTTATTTGGGTAGGTATTGGAAGAAATAATTTTGTAAGTGTTAAGAAGAAAGGAAAGGGGGTGTCCCTTTATAAGTGAGGTGAGTGGCACAATTGTAATTTTTTAAAATAAAAATATTTACTCACATTTTTCACATTACAAAAGGTTAAAAAAACAGGTAATTATAGAAATAAAAAAATATAAGGATGAAATATTTTCATAAATGTGGTATTTGAAATGTTTTGAGTAATTTTTTACCCATGTCCTTTTAGTTTAACCCCCGATAATCCCATTTTACCTTAACCCCGTTAAATAATTTTAACTATTATCACTATTCATTATGGGGAAAAATTTTGTTGAAAATATTAGATAATAAAAATTATTATGATTCAAAATATGGAATCCAATTTTCCAATTTCCATTCACATAATTGGTAAAACATAATTTAAAAATAATCCCAAAGATGCGATGAGAAGGCGACTATTCAAAAAGAAAATGTTTAAAATTTTACAACGTTTTTATATACAAATTAAATATAAAATTTATTAAAATTAATTTAATTAGATTAATAAATATATAATTGAACTAATTTTACTATTGAAATCCATATTAAATAAATTAATATGTTATTAAATACATTAAAAGAAATGACTTTTTTAAAACCACAAAAATTTCACTATTCATTGAAAAATTTATTTTCATTGAAAATTCTAAAAAAACAACATAATACAATTTCAAAATTTTTAATTAAAAAGTGAAAATTAGGTTTTAAAAGAAATTTATTAAATGCCTCAAAAATTTATTTTTAAATAAGCTCGTAAAATGAAATAAAATATTTTTTTTTGAAAAATACATCTTTAAGCATAAAATGTTATTTATATTAATCTCGTCCCTAAAATTCCAAATATGAATGCTAAATTTTTTATTTAATATATAATATATAATTTTAGAAAAAAAGTAAATAAAATAAATTCATTTGATTTATTTAGGTAAACTTTGTTGATGTGTTAAAAAATGGTTTTCAGAAATAGGTTTCCATTAATTTTTACTAGTTTTTATTTTCAGCTCTAATTAATTGGTAACCAAAAAATTTATTTAATATATATTTGTGAACCATATATTTTAATAATTGAGTAAATCCCATTCAATCCTTCCATTTCAATTTCTAGGTGATAACCACTATATTAAATAATAATATTTCAATAGTATTTCGTGCTTTGTTTAAAATCAGTGTTTCTTGGAACAAATAAAATCAAAGAGGTTGAATTTATTTGGAAAAAAATTTCACAAAATCTCAGGACATTATAAAGAACCCTATAGGAAATATTAGGTTACCCAATTACCATTTTACACCAAAAAACCTTAATTTTCTTTCTTTATAGTTACCATCAAATAATTCACTAAATCTCTATCACCTTTAATGATACTCCTTTAATGCACTAAAAACCTATATTAAAAAATCCACTCATTTGAATGACGTTTATCATTATAAACTCTACAACATTTCTATTCTCTGTCACGAGAGGCATCTTAGAGGTTTCTATAGGATACATATTGATGATCAAAAAAGTAAATGTAAATCATTTTTTGAATAGTATCATCTCCAAATGATACAACTAAGTAAATTCTCCCCTTTATGAGAGACCCCTATAATTTTTAATGTCAATTAAAGTTAAATAGTTATCTATACGAGAATAATTTATAATGTTATATGAATAGAACAACCCAAATTATAAATCCAAACTAAATATATCTATTATTCATAATAATATAAATACAAATATGTGAAATATATACCATACTATGTATGACTATATAACCCAAACTTAACCCCACCCTCAATGAATTTTTTAACAATTGGATAAATTTTATTTTGTGATATTTGGCTAGTTATAGTTATATAGTCTATATACAGTTACTGTTTTACAAAATAAGGATATAAGTAACATAATCAATGAATTAATAAATTTAATAGTAATATTTTTGACATTTTAATGAATTTCCCACCTCATAACATCACTAAGTCACATTAATCAAAATATACATAATAATACCACTATGTCTTCAATACATTTCATTTTAATCCAAATTAGAACAGACCATTCAAATAAGAATATCAATTACTAAACCTAAAATATCATATCCAAACAACCATATCATAAATAGTTTACCTTTTAACTATAATTAAAATATTAACAACCATTGTTAAATCTTGCAAATAACATTACTACATAAATTTAAAATTTAAAAATAATAGAAATATCAATATTTCAAGATGAGAAATCATATTTCAAACCTGTATTTTAAGTATTAAAAATAATTATTATTTAATTAATAGTTTTCAAATAGATATCAACTTTAAATATCAACCTTAATTATGATATTATGTTCTAAATATAAATAAAAAAATTATTATTTATTGATTTTTTACTACTAAAATGGACATAACAGACATACAATTTACTCATTTATTTATATGATAACCCCTTTAATGAAAAAATCATAGAATAAATTAATTTTTGAGGGCATTAAATAAAAATATCATTATTTCATCAACAAATAACATAACATACTTATTTAAAATTAATTGTACCTTAACTTTTATATCTGACTCATATAATCATTTTTATTTTCTATAAATTCAAACAAAATAACTATAAAATCATCTAGATATTTTTATAATAAAATATATAATCTATACTATTATTTAATATTAAAATTTATCTTTATGAAATATCATTATTTTAATTACAACTAAGGATTATAAAATTAGTAAAAAATAACTATGTATAAATAATTAGCATCATACCTTACCACCCACCCATATAAACAGACCAATGCATGATTTATTAACTCATACAACCTGTAAAATAAAAATGAATAAATAATATAGAGTAAAATTTATATTAAAACTTGTCACATAATGTGTTAGCATTAAAAAAATAAATAAAACCATAAAAAATAAATCATAGGATATTATAAAATAATAAATTCATTCTTATCAAATAAATATTAAAATGTTTATTCTAAAACTAATATCCGACTATAATAAAGATAAGAGAAATTACTATATTGTTCAATTTGTATTATCTAAATAATAAAACCATTTCTTAATCATATATGAGGTATCCATTGTTATTATCTAAAATAAATAAACTATTTATTCAATTATACCTCTTATCAATAGTAATGATTATCACTAATGAAAATTCCTTTAATTAAAACCACTTTAACCCAAACATATACATTTATGAAACTCCAAAAAAACATTATTTCATAATAGATTATCATAAATTATGCAACAAGGAAATTTATTAAATGTTTAATATTTTTTGAATATATAAAATTTATACAAATAACTTGAAAAGTATTACATAGTTTTAAACTATTTTTCATTCCACAATATCCTGCACACACAAATAAAATTGAAAATTATTCTTCATTTTGATAAGAAATAACAAATGCCTAAAATATTATAAAATGTTATTTGAATCATGTTATTTTACCCAAAAAATGATTATTAAAATTATAAATTTTCCATTATTATTATAAATTAAACTTTCATAAAAGCTCTATTTTTTATGATAGTCTCTCACCATAATAAATCTTAATATACCAAATATAACAAAAAACAATCAAATCACATATAATAAATATTTAGTTCTAAACCAAAATGTATATTTTATAATAGCAGAAATGTATATATATTTATTTAATAATAATAATAAAATTCCAATATTTTTTTATTTAAATTAAAATTTTTATAACCACAAATTAAACACCCATACACCGTTTACCATAAATATAAATTAAAAACATTATAAAAATATTAATACATTACAAAAATTAAAGTATTTTCACTTTTTGAAATCTCATTCATAACTAAACCCACGTAACATATCCATCACTTCTATAAAAACATCACATTACTCAACTAAAATGTGTACTAAATAAACGTGAATTTATTTTACACATCAAATTTACAGTTTAAAAATAAAAAACATAGAGCTTGATAATATATGTAAAATTTTCAGCATATTCCCACCCAACCATTTTAATGTATAAAAAAAGAGGTAATTATGATTAAAATAATATTATAAATAAAAATATGGATAAGATATAATATTTTATAAAACTAATTACGTTTATTCTTTTAAAATTATTTCAAATAAAAATATTTCTATATTAATGATATGAAAATCTACCATTATCTGATTTTATAGAAATACATTAAATCGATTCACATATAATGAATTATTTAAAAATAGTTTATAGTTTTTATGTTATAATCTACTTTTAAATACCTTTAAAATAATTATTACCCAAAATAAGTTTTTAAACAGTATCATATGATTCACTAAACAATTATAGAATATTTTCTTACTAATGATTATATTATTTATTACAATAATAACCATATAACTGACACATTAATCAAAATTAAACATTTCAAAAACAATTGGTTAGTTTTTTGAAACATAATTAAAACCAAAAAATAAAAAAAACACTCCATGAATAAAAGAAAATAATATATATATATATATATTAGTCAATTTAAAAACATTATTAAAAAATAAAACCAAAAAGATATTAAAACAAGATCAATTTAAAAAAAACTAACATTTGATATGTTTTGATTTGTTTAATAAAAATTTAATGCTAATAAGTATGTTTTAATTCCATTACTCTTGAAAATATTTCCATAAAAACAATCTAAAATTTTGAAATAACCCCAAAAACCATTTCTATTTCAAAATAAATCCATACAATAACAATATCCATGTAAATTATTTCAGAAAAAATTCCTATGAAAATAATGTCAATTTTTTTTGTAAAATTTCATAAATCAAGTATCTATATAATTAGAACTACTTGATTTCATATGAAGTACATATTTCAGGAATTAAATACATTTAATGTGAACTTTTTTTGAAAACCATTATGAAATATCATTATTATTCAAAAAATATCATTTTCATAATAAAAATATATAGAAAATTAATAGTTATGTTAATCATTTAACTCTCATAAATTGACCAATCAATTAATTAAAAACATATAAAACAAAAATAGAATCATAAAAATTAACCACCATGATGTTTCAATTAACTATATAACCAGTAATAACTATTCAATAAAACACTAATTATTTATTTAGTGGTTTATAATTTTTCAAAAAAATCATAAAAAATAGAATATAAAATCTCATTTTGATCATTGAGCATAATTGGTAAAAATAAATATATCTATTTAAGACGATTTTTTAAATGAAACCAATATAGTGTTCAATAGACTTACATAAACCCATAACTCCCTAGTAACTGAAGATTCCAATATGATTATGTTTGTGTGAAATTTTTATCACATAAACCATGATTCTTGGGACGTTTTTCTCCTTATTAACAACAATACCACTTATAGAAAATGATTTCATACCATTTTTTATAACCTATTTTGACTCACAGGCTTTGATCTAATTCATCAAGAGACCTTAATTTCACTTATTAATTTACAATGGTTTGTATAAGTGCTAGAGGATAAAATTTATTCCTTGGAAATCAATTTATAACCCATAATTTGAAAAAAAATAATAAATTAAATGTTCCAATACAAGACACCAAAACCATTACATGAATACAAATCACACTATTATACTTTATTTCTAATTAAAAATCGCAATAAATTTTACCTGTAAAAATTTTAGGTTTAGTTACATTGAAGATTAAATTTAGAACCAAATTATGTTTATGAAATTATTCAATATATTCTATTAATATCGTTAATACATGATACCTTTCAATAAATATCACAAAACACACACATATTCATTACATGGGGAATAGTAATATAAGAAATGGCATACATAGATGATCTATAAGGGTAAAACACAAGATATGTCAATAGAGATGGAATAGGTGAACATGAAGAAGATTGAATGTGGGCATAAGATGTCCATGTGTGTATGAGAGAATAATCACACAAAATACCAAATAGAGTGTAAGAACCTGGATCTTCTATTCTGGTATGTTTTTCTTTTTTCTGGAGTTTGTGAGAAAAGGGGAGTTTCTGAAAAATTTTGAAGTACACACCGTGTAATTTTTGTGTACACACCATGTACTGTGATGCCGCTAGAGGCCGTGTGCTAGTCGTGTCATTTCCACACACATGGCCATGTAGGGGTGATATGGAGGGCACATAAACCGGGGTACAGAAAAGGCGAGTACACATTGTGTACTTCAAAAGTACACATTGTGTACTTTTTTTTTCAATAAACGCACAAGGGTCCCGTCTAATCGCCAGAACACACTACTTTTAGTCCCCGTTCGATCAAGAAAACCTTACGGCCGTAGATCTTCACCGAGCCCTCAAGCGTGTGTCCATCCTCGGATTCGAACACTATTGATTGTGTTGGAATCACATCGATGAGTTCTTCTTACTCCCAAAGCATCGTTTTCCAATTCCTACTCTTTTCTAAGTTATTATGGGTTGAACGTTTTATATGTTTCTATAGATCTACGACGTTATAAGGTGATTCAAGTATTGAGGTTAAAGTATAATGATCAACTAATTCCAAGGTAGGTGGTTTGTGCCTTTCCATTCAATGTGTTTGAGTATTATTTTCAATTTCCACTAATACCCTTGAATGGGGTATTGCATGTTTACCATTTTACCCCTGCTGTCTTCCTGGAATGCTTTATGACTGTGTAGAGGTTGAATGGATAAGTCTCAGGTTATTTTCTTATGCCTTGGATGTTTTTCCGTTGCATGTTCTGTTTACAACCATTTGGTTATGTTAGCTAGTTTGGCCACTTTGCCTGTTTTCCATACCTGTTGCAGTAGGGTGAAGAGTTTGAATTATGACATTCTTGATATGCTGTAGACTATTTAGCCAAGTATTTATGTAGGTTTACTTTGTCTATATTGCATTTCAATTCTGTTATCCTATAATGGGCCGTGAGAACCGGGTGTAGTAGACTATAAGGGGAATTGACCGAGTGATCTTTCTCATAGAGTCTGTGAGCATTAGGCTATAGGGGGATAGACTGTGTGAGATTCCTCAGAGATCCTAGGATTACATTAGGCTATAAGGGGATGGACTGTTTGAGCTTCCTCAGGGAGCCTTTGACTTCTTAAACTGTAATTGGATAGACCGTTTGAGCTTCCTTAGAGATTTATTGTTTTTCATTGAATTACCGCGCTTACCATAGATAATAAGAGGAATTGACTGTGTGAGCTTCCTCAGAGAGTCATTGAATGATCTGGGCTATAAGGGGAATTGACCGACAGAGCTTCCTCAGAGAGGTCATGACTATGGGGATATAAGGGGAATTGACCGAGTGATCTTCCTCAGAGAGTCCCTAACTACCATAGACTATAAGGGGAATTGACCCAGTGAACTTTCTTAGAGAGTCTTATAATTTTCATATGACCAAACCAGAGAGGTTAGGTTGAGTGTACTTACTAGATGGTTGTTGGTACTTGTTAGGTTGGACCAGAGGTGATGGTTGTGAGTACTTCCCAGAGGGTTACCTGTTTGTGCTTAGCTGCTTGTTAGCTGTTTCTTGATATTGGAACTGTGGATTGTTTACTTTTCACCATGTTCCTGTTTTCTGCTTTCTGTACTTTTACCTCCCAAATATTCACTAACTTTTAGGCACAAATAATCAGGTGGTTTCCTACTGGGATTTAGTCTCACACCATGTTTGGTCTATTCTTTTGGGCCCAAACAGATTATATTGTTGCCAGTATAGATAAGGGAAAGAACCCTTCCAATTTAGGTACTTGACTTTCTATGGACCTGGAGAGCATGGGACCAAGCCTAGGCTTGCGATCCAGAGGAGATATTATATTTTTCATTTGTACTTGGTTTATTATTATTTTTATTCATCATTGTGACTTGTTTGGCTATTTTCCTAGACATATGTATCATGCATCATTGTTATGAATTGCTCCAGTTGTTTATTATCTCAGTCTTCCACTGTTTACTTTTATGGGTTATTTACTACTTTTGTTATTTCATGTTTGTTTACTTCCACTGTGTACTCTTCCAATGAGGGCATAGTTTTTCCATGATCTCACCCAAGGCACTCGCTTCTAGTCAGCAACCTCTGGCATTCAAGGAAATGTGCTTGAGGCCAAGTGACCAACTAAGTACGGGGCACCTATGGGTGCTGTAACACCCCACAATTTTATGAAAAATATTCTTTTAATTTCATTAATATCTTGTTTTTTATGCTACACCAATATTACCTTGTGCTATACACAACACCGTATTAGCTTGCAGCATACACAACACTATTCTTGGATCATGTTACACACAATTTTGATAATAGTTATTCTATGCAAAATTGAGTATATATATATATATATATTCAATGTATAAATAAAATATGGTTGTATTATGTTATACGAAACAATGAAGGATTCTTTCACAACACGCAACCCTGACTTGGCTTGCATTACACGCAAGCGCGACCTTCCGCGATAGCGTGTGTTGTACGCAATACCGAGTTTCACTAAACAATGATATGCTATTAAAATATTATTAAAACTAGCCATTATGAATATTAATAACCACTTTTTGAAATTTTTTAAATATTATTTTTCAAAATGGATTTCATTTTTGGATTCGGAATATCGAAATTAGCTTAGGGTGAAATTTTGGAACTTTTCGGATAACTTTCATTTTATTATGAATAGTGAAAATTACTAAATTTTAATTAAAAACATCCTTTTTAATCGAAATAATTAATAGTGATAAATTATTAATTTGATTGGTTTTAAATTATATTTAGAATATATTTTTACAATTTAATATAATGTTGGTCATTGGATGTAATTCTACATGTAAATCAGACATAAACAAGTGTCAATCTTTTGATAGTTATTATCTCTTAAGAACACGCTATTTGTTTTGACGACGGGAATTAATTTTTAAATTAAATAATGAAACTGATATGTTATGAATATGGTAAAATAGACATTATTTTTGAGTTCATAATATAAAATATATCTTATGCCTAATTTTTGGTATTTTTTTGGAAACTTTCATTTTTTGATGAATAGTGAAACCACTAAGTGGTAGTTAAAAAAATAAATTTTTCATAAAACATAATTTTACCGCTTCTGTGAGTGGAATTTCAAAAATCCAAGAGACACGGTTGATGTTAGTATGTAAAATGTGGTTCATTGAGATGAAAATAATTTTTGATGAATAGTAACTTTTTACTTTTTTTTACCGCGGTTAAAAGTAAATAGGGTAATTAAGGGTAAAAATGTTATTATTATTACCCCAACACATGTCCTAATTATATTGGATAAGTGTAATTCGACCAAAAACAACCTTATGAATAAAATATGATCATTTAGGCCCACTTGAATTAGATTAGGACATTTATTATTAATTTATTTAAAGAAGGGTTAAAATAGTTAAAATCAAAGTTTAATAAGTAAATAATTTTTAATATAGGGTTATACATAAGATAAATTCGACTATAAATACTCATTATAGATCTAAAAATATTTCCTACATAATGGTATTTTATTTGAAATTTTTATACATTAAATAATTCAATTTATTAATGACACAAAGATGATGTAGTAATTATCTTATTAATGAAATATTGACATAATTGTTGTTATAAATACCCAAATAAATGTAATTTGAGACTTTTTATAAATTTAACTACTTTTCTAGGTTAATATGACATGTTAGTATTGATTTAATTAACTTTTTTTGAACTAATCATCCTGTTATGATTGTCACAAAAATCATTTACTAAATAGTGTCAAAATTGACATAAAATAGTTTTTAAAACAAATATTATATTATTAATTGTTATATTATTCCTAAAAATCTAATGTTCGGGAAAATGACTTATATAAGGATATATATATTAATAATAAACAACTTGGGGTTCTTTTGGCTTGATATAGTATGTTTATTAACATTATAGTGTAAGAAAACAAAAAGACACGGTAAAAGTAAAATTATCTTACTTAAAGTTAAATATAAATGATAAGGTTAAAATAGGAAATTAAACTTGTCTAAATTCTATTGGATGAGAGGATTTAGACCCATCCCCACCTTAGATTCGAAATAAATAAATTTGGATCTATTTAAAACTGAATTTGGCTTTATAATAAAATAATATTTTTAGTTATTCCAAAGGTGCCCCTCTCATCCCTTATAAAAGGGCACCCCTCGCTCTCTTCCTCACACCACTTTGAGCCTTCATGCTCGGACAACCTCTGACAAATTCTCTTCTCCACTTCCCTAGAAACATCCTAGAGGTTCTGGTCTTCCTCAAAGACCAATTTTAGTGCCCTAAGAGGAGGTCTCAAAGAGGCGCATCAAAGAAGAGGTAATTTCCGTTACCGATTCTTTCACCTTTATTTCTTCTTCCACTTCTTATTCTAAGGTTGTTTCATTATTAATTAATAACATAAATATCACTCATATACTGATATGTTATTATAAGTATGAAACAACCCTATTTCACCATCTATCCATCCTATGGAAAAAGAAATCACCGCGCGTGCGTACGTACGAAATACCGTCTCCACGCCGTGGTGTAATCTATTTTCCACCACCACCTTACTTGGATGGGTATAATGGTGTAAATAATAACTATATATAATTATTGTAAAGTGATATTGATTCTGTAATAGTATACATACACTCCAACAAAATTCCACGATCATGGGAATGATATCATCGCTCGTGCGTACGTACGGAATACCGTCTCCACGACGCGATGAGATTCATTCTCAATGATTAACCATTCATGAATGATTATAAAGAATATATAATAATTAATCATGAAATATATGACATAATAATTATACTAGATTTATGTGTATATATATTTATGTCATCTACTTAATTCCATTCAACTCAATAAGGAAACGAAAACAACGTTCATGCGTACGTACGACCTACCGTCTCCATGAACGGTGTATTTCTTTCCAATTACTGATTTATTATATATATATGTATATTATGAATATATATTATATATAAATCATGTTTTATATTCTGCAATTAACTAATCATGATCTATGTAATCATATGAATAATTACAAGTCAAAACACGAATGACAAATGAAACGATTTTACCCAAAATTCTCTTTAACATGGAATTTATAAAAGAATGGGTAATATAAAGTCATAAGTGAACCATATATGATATCATAACAATGGTTGTGATTCTGGAATAATTCAATGAAATTATTTAAATCATTATACAGGAGGTTCGGACACTTACGAAGCAAATCGGACCTAAGGTAAGGGAAAATATCACAATCTCATTTTTATCCGAGATTGTTTATACTTTGGTATTTACTGGGGTGTATTTTATCATCCAAATCCATGTTTCCTCAATATGTAATATTATTTCCATTCAAATACAATTTTTTAAATCCAATTTTACCCTTCGGTGAGTTTTTAGTAAAAGATATGAAAGGAATATTTTGATGTTTTTCGTACGAGGTACTTTTTGACTTTTCCGACAAAAGTATGAGATGAATGTTTTTTTAACGTATACGGAATGAAAAGATTTTTATGGTTTTATAAAGCCTTATTTTTATGAAGCTTCCTACAAAATATTTCATGAATATTTTAAACAAAATTCTATTCCTTAAAAATTTCATGGAATTTTGTGAAAAGAAAATGATTTTGAAGAAGAAAGGATATTTTCCTCAAGAATTCATTTCAAGTGTTTTATTAAAACCATTTTTCATAGAAGATAACATTATTTCATATGTGTATGTTTCAATTATAATGTATCTATGATTTACATGGTTTCACTTTTCTTATTATGAAATTATATCAATTTATTTTATATGGATTATGTGATGATGGGATGATGTTTATGAAACCCATTTTATTTATTGGGTTTTTATGAATGATGCATGTTTAATTTGTGGAACAAGTAAGAATGATTTCATTATGAGATGGGTGGGACCTATATATCCCTCCAATGAATTGGGTAATGATTTATATCTCATGAGATGGACATGTCTAGAATGGATGGTTAAACCAGTTCAGTAAAAGAGGACTGAAACGAGGAGTGAACTCGATTCAGAAAGGGACTTTGTCCAATAAGATGGTCTTGGCAGCAATGCCATGGCTACTATGGAAATCATTAAATGTGCTTAATGTATTCCACAATTACTTGTTTTAATTCCATGCTATTTTATCATGGTTTATGTTCCATTATGATCTATTCCTTATGTACTTCCATGTTTTATGTCGTTGCTCAAGATTTTTAATGTTCATGTTTTTTTAAGTTCAAATGTATATGGTATGTTTTATTTTATCCATGATTACCCTTAATGAGCATTTGAGATCACCCTTTTTATGCTTTCTTTTCCCCCAGGATTAAAAGAATGATTTTAGGTAAGGAAACAAAAATGAGAAGATCTTTATGGGAGATGTTGAAGATCTTTCAGCATGATTAGAAGATTACGTTCCAAGTTTCCAAAGACACTAAACTATTACGATCCTTCTGTGTCTGTTTTTGTTATATACTAATTATTCTGCAAAAGTAATGTATTGTCTATGTACGTCAAGCTTCGGGTCTCTACATGTGCCTTTCGGAACTGGGACGTTACATGGAGTAACAAGTATAACGAATAAAATGAATCCTAAGAGAATGTTGAGGTACAAAATTGGTATATAACAAGACATAAAAATTTGGCATGTAAATAAGTATTAAAAATGCTCATCATACATCACGTTACACTACCATGACAATGAAGACAAAGTGGAATAACATATCCCATATCATAGTCATCTATAATAACGTCCCATTCCCTATAAATAAAATCATAGGAGATATAAATCTTTAACCAATTTATTCTAGGTTTATATAATTATGAGGCCCCCATTCACATAATGATAAATACACACACACATATACACAAATATATAGATTTAACATGATTATAAAAACATTCATAAATTCACCAAAAAAATTTAACCCATTAGAATGAAGTGGGTTTCATACCCATAATCAGTAGTTATAAAAATTAATCAAGAGAAAAAAATTGGGTGATACTATTAAAAAATATCCTAATTGAAAGATATGAAACAAAAAAAGGTTACTAAAAATATGAGAAAAACATTTGAAGAATAAAATAAAATAATTGAAAAGATAATAAGGAATATTAATTTATTTTTATATAAACTATTTAATGAACTAAATTATATATTAATGGTTTTAAAAAGAATTATAGGTCCCATAATGATATTATTTTAGAATCAAGAAAACATGGAATGGGTGATTTGAAATTAAAATATAAGAAAATGGTGGTAGGGAGACACAATGTATGAAACATAAAATAATCATTTCACACCCTTTTAAAAAAATTAAAACCATTTAATGATATTTGATGAAATAACTTATGTAGAGATAAGGGAATTAATAAAACAATATATATATCATGGACCAAGTGAGGAAAGATTACCAACCATAAATAAGAGATAATGACAATTCCATTTTTAAAAATCAATTTGGGGGAACTTTAAATCCACAAGAGGAGAAATGGTAAAAATATATATAAAGGCCTAACGTAACTGAAGGGGAATAATTTTTTTATTTAATATTTATATATTATCTCCCTATGGATGTTTTTTCATCGATTATATCAATTTAGAAGAAATATTTAAGGGATGAACCCTCATGACATTCGTAATGTTTGAATCAAATTCTAATAAATGATATATGTTGATATGGATCTAAAAACCCCATGAATTACCTTAAATTATGAAAAAATTGATACCTAGGGTATCATAAACATAACATAAAATAAAATAATTTTTCATTATGGAACATATATCGACGAAATGATGCTGATAAGAGAAATCCATACATTTACTTTCAACTTCCACAAACACATTATAACATCCTGTATACAAAACATATACTAATAGATAATATATTTAAAAAAATATTAATAATTACTATCTTTTATAATATTATGTTATATTCATTATATATACATATGAATTAGTTTTTGATACAGTATTTTCATTATTTAATGATAATGGTTTTAATTATCTCATTCTAGTTTTGGTATAGTTGTAATCATCCTTATTATTTGACAAGAATTTAATCATTATAAGATTATTATAGGTATATGAATAATATAATTTTAAATATTTATAGTCTCATTTCAATTTAATGGATGTTATATGTAAAATTCATGATATCACAGTTTATGATATGCTTATATTGGGTAATTTTATCGATAACAATGAGTTATATTTTAGTGATCATTTATTTTTGTGTCATACTAAGAGAACTATAATAATAACATAGGTAAATATATAATACCATATATTATAATCAATTATATTTTTATCATCTACTATCTTTGAAATTATGAAGATTGTATAACTACATTCATGTAGGTGGTTTAACCATCCCCAACAAGAAGATGCTATAATAGTGAAAAAGTTGGAGTATAGAGATATATTATAAAAATACAATTTTTATTAGAATAATGATTTTAATAGAACATCATTATAGTGTTAAATTTTAACTTAGATGAGTGGAGATATGAAGATAATTGAAAAATAAAGATAAATACTTCATACATGCATTGATTAATTCACTACTTCTCAAAATATGATCATTTTTAATAAATGATTTATGTATCATTATTTTATATATAGGGAAAAAAATATAACAGGAATATAATATAGATAATTTGGTTTTATGATCAATATTAAATTGAATAAAGACTTCTGAATTAGCCAGGTATTGGAGGGATCCTTTTATAGATGAGTTGTAGTGGCATTTCTAGAAATACCCAATCCTTAGTGTGTGATGAATATAAATTAAAATAGAGATTGGATTAAAATTAATAATACAATGGACATTGTTCTTAAATATCATAATCTACAGAATTTATTGACAAGGATATATATATATATATATTATCCCATTTCTCCTTAATTTTTTCAACTTTACATTGTTTAACCTTTTACTATGTAGACTCACACTTTTACATCAAGATCTTATTTTTTTGCCTAAAATAAAATGATTTTTTTAATTTATTTTAAATTTATGATTCCAAATATTAAATCTATTTTATTATATTTATTTTTATAAGTATATAAAAACAAGCATTAAAATATGAATATATGGTGCATAATTTTTCAAAATAGAAATGTCTTTTTAAACATATAATGAATGTATCCTTATTTTTAAAAAATTACCAATAATTTCATGATTGCAAATTCATATATATATATATATAGAATTTAATTAAATTTTATTGCACAAATTTGAAAATTTTAGCCTTTAAATAAAAACATGAAATATATAATAAAATATAGTTTTTAAACAAAACATATTTCTTTAACCATGGATCATCGAATTTACATTCCTTATTATTTCTTAATTATTTATTTCGTCCTATTTATTTAATTTAAATATAATTCATTGAATTCTTTCAATGAAATATATTAATATTATTCATTAAAAGTAATAATTTTAATTAAAAATTAGTTATCAATAAAAACAATTTCATTTATATAAGATACATTAACCTTAAATGAAATAATATCGTTTTATATTATTCTAAAATTATTTAGTCTACATTTAATAATTATTGAATATATAATTTATGTTACATTAGTGACTTCTAATTGTAAAATATTCAATATAATTATTGGATACATATACACATAAAATCTCTGTATCTAACGATCATATATATAATGGCCATATAACCATCATATTTACCCTTTCCATATTTATATATAACCTCAAACACATACCTATAACTCATTCACACAATTTTCATATTTATATTTTTAAAATTTATATTATATTTGTAATGGGTTTCTTCCATTATATAGTTTTAATTGGTAATATTATCATCAATACAATATATTTTTATAAAGGATTTATTTTTTTTGTTCTTCTATCTACATGCGGATTTATTAACAAAATAATTTTTATAATGATGTTTCATATTTCATTCTCATAATTTATTAATTTTTATCACGTATTTTATTATTTTATAACAATAAAATATTGATTTTTTATTTTTATTTTTGTGTTTCATGTTTCAAAATCTATTCAACATATTCAAATAATAAAAATGGTTTATGTTACATTTTATCCCCTAAAAAATTTCACCATAAAAATTGAATTACATCGATGAAATATTATTATGGTAATTATTTCTAATTATATATTTGGGTTTCCATGCCTCTTCTTAAAAGTTATGAATTCTTCAGAGAACATTAACAAGATGGGTGGTCTTATTTCACAATACCTTATTTGTATAATCTATAATCTCTACCTATTCTTCGTAAGAGATACTATGTTCTTGATATAAACCATTTATTTCAGTACATGTGATGGAGTGGGTATATACTTACTTAAATGTGATATAAGGAACACAACATGACCTTATTAAAACTTTCATGGAAGCACTAGGAAATAATCAATGGATATATTATTATCAATGATATCAAATAAGATGATATATCTATGAGTGAACTTTCCATTATTCTTAATTCAAATAACCCTATTCCATGATCTTATTCAAAAGAGTACCTTCTTTTTTTACATCAAAATCCAAATCTGTTTGATAATTATCAGAATTAATCTTCTAAGTAATTTATAATATTTGATATATCTTTTAATCATTTATAATTTTCTAATATCACATGGAAAAGGTCTGGACCAAGTATTCTCTATTATGTAAATTTAATTAAATTTTTTAAAGTTTATTAATTATTCTCAAATAGAGTCTCGTACAGTTATATATGAATAAAAAATAGAAACCATAGGTGTATGAGAAATTTACAAGAGGATTATGTTTATACCGACCACAATTGAGAACCTTTAAGAAGGATCTCAACAATTATTATAAAGTTAGAGTAGTTCTTTTTGATCGAAATTTATTTATACATTTATAAATAGTGTTATTTGTTAAATTTATATTCACTTATTGTTTAAGTATAATACATAAATATTTGTAAGACAACATATCTGAATAAAATGAAATATAATGTGGTACACCATATAGTCTTACCACTTATTTTTGGAAAAATATTGGAAATCTAATCATGTGTGTGTCATTCTAACACAATAATTAAATGTTTTGAATTTATAAGGTAATCAACGAAAAAGTAAATGGAATTACATCATTAAAAATTACTTGTAAGGACAATGATAAATTCCATGGCGTTTTTTCCCATTTCCATATAGGTATATGTAATGGCTTCATCATCCCCATAAGATTTTATCCATTTTACTAATCTTATTTGAAGACCAATCATTATGATTTATGTTATTCAATATCTATATTCCTATTGTATGAACAAAAATGACCCTTGGGATATCTATATTTCGTTATGCTTTGACGATGAATAGATAATTATTATCTATCTGATTCATCCAAAACTCCTTCAATTTGAGTTTTAAAGGGACAATAAATCCTTCCCTAAATTATACAATTCCATCATTATTAATGATGAAATCCATAATATTTCTATCCTAATTTTATAGATCGATATTATACTTATATTCATCCATGATATTCCAATAGATGTATGTTTGAGTAATCATTTATAAAGATAACATTTATCACATTACCTAATGATTTACAGGTCAATCCTTTAAATGACCATTTGAATTAGGTAAATTACAATCCTTATTAGGGAAAAGGTAGCATAATCATTCACACTTAGAGGATTACCCACCTTGGTCATCATCCTAGTGTGATAATGAATTGATAATTTATAGTCATTAATCAACTCTAACCATATTTTTTGGTGCATATTAATATCTTTTTATGTAAACATATACTTTAATCTTGTATGATTTTTATACATACCACACTTTTTGACATTGAGAAAATGCAACTGTATCCATAATGAAAATATTACATACACTATAACTAAATGATTCATCAAGTATTTTTTCTAATATACCATTATTTAGAATTTTGAATACACTACAACATTTTCATTATTCATAAGGATTCATCACAAGAACATCATCAATGCCTAATTTTATATCTCAAACCCTTTATCACTAAAGTGTATTTTGACTCTAAAAGTAGTTGAAAACATTATATTATGATCTTAAAATAGTAATCACACCTATATATAGTGGAAATTTACCATCTTAGGAGAAAACATGGTTAGTGGAATGATAAATTTTTATAAATTTATTCGAAAGCTTCAATAGTATATATATATCCAATGAAAACAATCAATATCTATTAAGCTGGTTGGGCTCAGTCACTATTTCGGTGCCTATGTATTTAAGGGAACAATTGATATACTCTATTTTCTGATTAACTAACATAATAATGATAATTTATGTAGTTATAATTTACACATGCTAAATTTTTCCTTTAGTTTCTCCTTTCCTAATGGCTTCAACACAATCCTAAAATATTGTTTATGTTTATCCTTACACATTGAATATATAAGAATATCATGTATAAAGACTGTAAAAAACTGATCAAGGTAAGATCTATAGACATAATTATATTTATAATTGAAAATATAATTGGAATTTGTGAGTTCAAAAGGAATCACTATGAATTTATAGTGTTCATATTTAGTAAAAAAATATTTCTAAGGCACACCTTCAATTTTCACCATTATATTATGATATACGGATCAAAGATTGAACTTTTAGAACTATTAATCCACTCATAATTAATTCAATATGTCTTAAACATAGGGTAGGAGATATTCATTAATTATTATCAATACAAATATGCATTTTTTTATCATTATTCTTAACAAATAGGATTGATTCATCCAATTGTGAAGTACATAGTCATAAAAAATTGTTTCGTATATTTTATTGTAGCTTCTTTATAAATTAATACAATTTAATCGAGGTCATTATATAGATGCCTGTGTGAGTTCTAAGGAAAACATAACCCAAAACCCTTAGAACATATATTTTTAATGGATTTATAGATTAAATATGTAATCTAATTATTATTTTTAATATATATTCAACATATATGAAAAATATCCACTACACATGATGTCCAGCTAGTCCTATCATACAAAATAATATTCATTACCCAGGTAATGGAAACATATGAAAATCGCATGACCTTATGATCAATAAGGGTAAAACATAAGTGATATCAATGGAGTCACATTAAGGGATCCTAATAAATATTTTGAGTGAGGATAAAGTGAAAATGTGGGAATGAGGGAAAAATTAAAATGTCATAACCAATGTTTTATGAGACATGTATTACAACATGAATCAAAATATAAATCATTGATATAAGATTTTTATATTGCATGAAATATATATTTTTCACCTACATAAGAACAATAAATCATATATTAAATCATGGACCACAACCAAGGACATCATCATATAGTGGAATCAAATTTACTATAACGTAGTGAATAAGGGCAACCACACATTTTAAAAAATATAAACTCACATTTAATGTAGTGATTTAGAAAATATATTGTAGTGTCATATAACACAAGCCCCACCCATCCCATAATGAAAACCATATATATGTATTCCACAAGATCATAAAAAATATTCATAAATTCATTATAATGAAATTAACTGATGAGAAAGAATCATGTTTCAAAAATATCATCAAAAGTCATAAAATTTCACCTTGAAAAAGAAATTGTATGATTTCATTTATACATATCCCTGTTTAAGAATAATAAACAAAAATGGATATTGACATATATGAAAATAACTTTTGGAGAATCATATAAAATCATTTATAATATAAGAAGTAATATTATTTTCATTAATATTAATTTTGAAAATAAATAATTTATAAATCAGTAGTTTTAAAAATAAATATATGTTAAATGAAAATTAAATTCAACAATCAGAAAAACATGGAAATAATGATTCAAATATATTATAAAAGAAAATGGTGTTAGAAAGAGACCGAGTGGAAAATATATATAGATTTCTTTGACACCATTTTAAAAAAGTAAGGAATTTAAAGAGACAATAGGAATAATATATATAGACATAATAAAATCAATAAAATAATATTTTGAATATTTTAATGGAGGTTAATGATTCCAAACTATGAATATGAGATAAATATAATTCCACTTAAAAATATTATTTTTGTTGCATTATAAATCAATTAGAGGGGGAATTGTTAGAATATATATAAATATAAAACCTATGTAGTGGATAAGAAAAATTTGGGGTTTTATGGATAACATATTCATATTCTATTAGTGTAATATTAAGAGTTAATAATCATAGTTAATAAGAAATTTTGGTAGAGGAGTAGTTATGGATTTTGTATAATTTTAATCTAGTGTAAATAAAAGAGAATACATATGATAGATATATAATTCCATTGGACGAAAGTAAAAAATGTTAAAATATATTAATTTGGAATTAAATACACCATATCATAGAAAATATGTGGTGAATAAGGAACATATATAGATAAAAGAGAATTTAGATAATAAAAACATACATTTAATCCTATCTTTTACTAACATACTATAAACTCCTATATAATAAAAACATAAAACATAATAAATTATTATATAAAATGATTCATATAAATATGATAATTTGTAATATTTAATTAAATTTATTTATTACATATATGTTAGTTATTTATATCACCTTTTCATCATATGATTCTAATAGTTTTGATGGTCTCATATTGTTTTGGATACAGTGATTCTAATCTCCATTCTTAGATAAAACATTCATCATTTTAAGATTAGTTAATTTAGAAAAATCATGTTATTTTAAATATTTGTATTGTAGCATGTTAATTTTATTTAAGGAATTGACATTTTTTTAATATTAGAATTTATGGAAATCATGTTTTCTATAAATAAACTTATAATAAGGAGTTACCTTATATTGATCACTCATTTTTGTGTGACCCTTAAAAACTACAATAATTATATAAATCACCATTTAATTTCATATATCACTATGACTTATGTTTTTATACTCGTACACAATATAAAATAGTATGATACTATATCATCATTCATGTAGGTGGTTGATATGGAGACCCATGTCATATAAATATATGAATATATGATTTTTAAAATAAAAATCCGAAAAACACAACCAAATATCACGCGAGAGAGTGACTTTTTAAGACTAAGTACATAATACATCTAAAAATAACTAAAATGAATTTTATTTTAATGTCCATAATGAACTCCTAACAACCATTGATCTCTAGAAACTTCATTTGATAACCTAGGGAATACCTAACCAAAAGGGTTGAGTTGAAAAGGTTAGAAAGGAAATAAACATGATAACAAAGCATAAAATTAGAGTCAAAAGGAATGACATGATATTATAAAATACATTAATAATGAATAATAATACAAGGTAATAATATAATGAATAAGGAATCATAATATCATTACAATATATGAAGGTTACAACAACATACAACAAGATATAAGAATAGTTCATGGATAACTTACAAGATGACCTCGCATTGTGGGAAGTGTACCATCATGGATTAAGATTATTATATAATCCCATACATAACATATCATGAAGAAAAAAATAACATAATTTATTAAAGGAATATAGTGGTGAGCTTCTCATAACATGTACATGTAAGAACCCGGTTCTTGTTATAGAGGTGCGATCTTCTTTATTTTTCCTTTTCCTTAAGTGTTTATGAGAAAATATGGAAAATGGGGAAAAATATTGAATTTTGGAACTACACATCGTGTACTTTATCCACACGCCGTGTACTTTTGGCCATGTGGGGATGAGTACATGGGGCATGTAGCCATGCCTATGACGAGGGGTGTAGGAACCGACTACACGCCGTGTAGTGGTACCTTACACACCGTGTAGTCAGTCGGAAAGTTTAAACAGTAAGGCGGTGGCATCGCCGCCAGCTGGGCGACAGTACAGGCCGTGTACTCGAGAGTGCATACCGTGTACTCATGTCGACAGATGAACAGTGTGGCGGTGCCACCAAATGAACAGTTAAATGAAGGGAGTACATGTCGTGTACTTGGAAGTACACGTCATGTACTTTGTTTTTTCGGCTTAAAACAGGCAGTAGCCACCTCATTTGGAAGAGGAGGCACTTAAGCCATTTTGGAGCCAATGGAGGAGGCCAGATCATTGAAAATCCACCGGGCATTCGTCTGGAATCTGATTCGGCTTCGGATGACCTCGTTGGAACCCCACGGGTAAGCCCTCTCCTCTCCTGGTACTATTCTTGCCAATTATTCTCCTAACGTAAGTTATCTACATTTGAATGGGTTTTTTTCTTCGTCAGAACTACACCGTTCATGGGAGTTTCTAGAGCCGGTGTTCGGGTATAGCGTTCCTTAGCGTATAAGGTAGGTGGCCTTGTGTTCATTTTCCAAATGTCATGCGTTTTTGTGCATTTTCGTGCCACAAACCCATGTTGGGGTGTCGTGTGGCTGAGGTCGTTGCTATATTTAATGCCTAGAATTTCATAGGTGATTAAATCGTGATAATAAAATGCTAGTTGGGATCATTTCTTGGATCCGAAACCACCCCTGGGGTGTGTTTCACTGTTTAGTCGTTTGGCCAGGATACCCGAGGGTATGCCATTAAAGTAGTAATAATAGAATTGACTTGAGGGGAATTGCTTGTTACTGCTTGTTTACCTGTTGGACATGGCTCTATTACTTTTTCAGCCTGAGGGCGTTGTTGTGATTAGCATTAGGGCGTGACTATTTTAGCCCGAGGGCTATCGTTATTCCTACCGAGGGCAACCTTTCAAGCCTGAGGGCTTGACTTCTGTGCCTGAGGGCGACACTTCGTATGCCTGGGGGCAAGAAATATGTTATGCCTAAGGGAAATACCTATGGGTTGGATTCTGTATGGCCTGAGGGCAAGCCTGAGGGCGTGGTTACTATCTAAGCCTGAAAGTTTGGTTACTATTTTAGCCTGAGGTCTTTGTGCTGTTGAGCACAAGAATGTTACTAAATTAAATAAATTAAATGAATAATTAAATGGCAATTTAATTGTTATGTTAGTTACTTTTTAGTACTACTTTCTTTATTGCATTTCATTACTGCACACTATCTTTTCATGCTTACACGCAGTTGGGCACATGACTTTGGTGGGTGCCTACAGAGATATATTTCTCACACCCTATTTGGGTCACATTTTTCGGTCCAAACAGATTACATTTCTACAGGTGTAGATGGAGGCAAGAGTCCCTATATAGGTACTTGATTGTTGCTAAGGAGTAGGAGGGCATGGGACCGAGCCTAGGCTTGCGATGCTGCTGCCACCTTTTTTTTTGCTTTGTTTTTCTGTACTCTACTTTTGGTTGTATCATATTGATGTATAACATGTTCTGGCTATTTTATTAGAACATGAGACATTTAGAATCATCATTTATATATATATTGTTGGTTATATCCACTTCTGTTGTGTATTTCAGTTGTGTATGGTTTCCAGCTTCCGTTGTTTGTTGTATGTTTTATTTAAATTCCGCTATGCTACACTTGGAAAAAATGAGGGCATAATTTCCCCACAATCAGACCTGGGCCCTCACTGCTAGTCGGAAGCCTCTGGCGTTTTGGGAAATGAGCTTGAGGTCACATGGCGAAGCAGACTCGGGGCACCCTTTGCGTGGCACCTGGGTCCGGGACATTACAAAGTGGTATCAAAGGAGTTTCTTTTCTTGACTTACTATTTGGAGCTGTAGTCAGGGATAGGACGGAACGGTAGTTGGTAATAAGCTGTGCCCGGGCGTAGCAAACCCGTGTACAGGGGAAAGCCAGTCTACCTCGTATTTTTCATTCCTTGGATTTTGCAATTTTATAGTTGATATGTTTTCATCGTTGGGTGACGAAAGTGGATTGTGCTGTTTATATTTTATCTGTGGGTTCTATTTAGTTGCCCCCTGATGAGATGAGGGTATGCCGTCTCATGCATCATATAGGCACATGATAGATATCACATACCATGCATAGTTTCCATGCCACATAGATGCATTAGAATTTTCATGTTGCTGTGATATTTGTTGTGCTAATAAAGCATGCTGTTGTAATAGCTGCGTGATAAATACCTGCCTTGTGATTTTGTATTTTAGTTGAGCTTGTATATAGAATGGATGCCAAACTTTGGTTTTGGGGAATATGGGTCCCCATTGACCAGAATTTGGTGGGTCATTGACAGATTGTTGTTTATAACATGTATAATATGTCAAACATTGATTCGTGGGGAGTATGGGCCCCCACGGGTCAGAATTTGACACATAGGTGTTGTTTTTCTGTATTTTCTGGGTTCCGGAAATGTTTCGAAGGCATACTATCCAGAATCCCAGTATACATTCCGTGTAGTATCATTATACACGCCGTGTATGTTCTCTTGTTTGGGAAGAAAAATGAACTTTTGAGTACACGTTGTGTACCTGGAGTACACGCCGTGTATTCTCTTTTCGTGTTACAAACCATGTGGGTGGCGACGTGGGGTTGGGAAGGGCATGGGTAAAACACGCCATGTAGGTATGTGCACACCGTGTAGTGTTGACCCGGAGTCCGGTCGGGTAACAAACAACTCGGATCGGTAAACTCTTTCACAGAACACACCGTGTCAATGATGCACACGCCGTGTGGTGTGACCTGGGGACTCAACCGTGTAACAAACAACACGGGTCGGTGTCACCTCTCCTTGAACACGCCATGTACCTACGAGACATGCCATGTAGTATTATCTGAGGACAGACCGTGTGGACTTAGCCGTGTGGCTGGTAAATGGGGTTTGTATACGCCGTGTACGGGTGTAACATGCCGAGTAGTTGTAAGCCGAGTAGTTAGCTGTGTGATAGACAACACGAATAGTCAGAAAGTAACACCGTACATGTCGTGTAGATATGATACACGTCGTGTAGTGTTGTTGAACGGAAGCCTTGTGCCTAGCCATGTAAAAGGACCCTGGCGGGGGAAGATAAGTCAAGTACATGCCGTGTAGACATTGTACACAGCGTGTAGCCTTGTTTTTCAAAATTTTGAATGCCTTCTTCCTCTTGTTCCCTTGTGGTTCCTTCGATTTTCAATCTTAATAATCTTCAATCTGAGGCGTGCTATTGACCTTGTAGTGTCATGCCGCCGAGACGACTGTGAGTTGTTCGCCAGGAGAGCGTCGGCAATTTTACTCTAGAGATGGTGGGCGATGGGTTACCGGTGGATCCACCAGTAGAGCCAGATGCGGCACCAGCTGTTATAATGGACACAGGCACGAAGGCGCAGTTCCGTGAAGGTTTTATGCATTTTATGAAAACCTTTCAGGGAGCACCACATGCTGCTACATCTATGGATGAGCTAACTCGTGTCTTCCAACAGCAGCATCTACCTACGTTTTCAGGGGATGGAGGACCGAAGGCTGCAGAGTCTTGGCTAGGATTGATGCAGACTATTTTCGAGCATCTTGAGATGCCTCCAGGGTGGAGGGTCAACTCGCGACTTACATGCTGCGTGATTCTGCCAAGAGGTGGTGGGATGTTACCACCCAGTCAAAGCATCGTAGGGACATGACGTGTGAAGATTTTCATGAAGTCTTATATGACTTCTTCTTTCCCGAGCCGCTGAGGGAAGACAGAGCTCGAGAGTTCATGAATCTGCAGTAGGGTGCCATATCAGTGATGGACTATTCTGCTCGTTTTATGGAGCTTCAGCGCTTTGCACCCGTGCTGGTGGGTGATGAGACGCTGAGAGCCAGACGTTCTGAGGATGGTCTTCGGTATGACATCCGAGTGCTGGTGAATGTTTTCAGGTTACGTACTATACACACGATTGTGAACCAGGCGTTGATTACATAGAGGAACCTGTGAGAATATGGTGGTGTGGTCCAGGGCGGTTCAGCACTAGTTACTGGTACTATTTCTTCTAGCAAGAGGAAGAGACAGATGGACTTCTCTCAGGGTGAAAGTACCAGCCAGACAGCTTCTACAGGTGGTCCGATCAGGTGCTACCAGTGTGGTAGAGAGGGGAACAAGAGACCGCAGTGTCCACGAGACCCAGTGGAGTGACGAGCTTGTGGCAAGATAGGTCATCTGCAGCGCTTTTGCAGGGCGTATCCACCAGTGGCTAGTGAGAGGGGTTCTGTGCAGACTCCGCATGCGGGAGCAGGACCAGTGGCTTCTTACCAGTCAGGGAACTAGAATATGTCAGGGCGTGCAGGTAGAGATGGTGGTTGTGGCCGTGGTATCCAGACACCAGGATCGCAGAGGCAGCAGAGCAGGATAGCTCAGGGTAGCCAAGCTATGATGCAGGGCCGCAGCACTAGGCATGCATATGCAGTGCAACAAACCCAGCAGGAGCAGGATCTCGGACCTTCAACGGTCAGAGGTACTATTCTAGTAGCTTCTGTCTTGTCTTCAGTACATTTTGATACGGGTGCTATGCATAGTTTCATATCTGTACACGTTGTGAAGATCCTTGGGCTTGGTGATTTTTCTTCTTCTGATATCATGACGCTAGACACTCCGTTGGGGACTAGAACGACTAGTGTACGTTAGTGCAAGGAGTGCTGCCTTGAGGTTGATGTGTGTCACTTCCTTTGGGACCTCTATGTCTTAGAGATGATGAGCTATGACGTCGTTCCTGGGATGGAATGGTTGGTTCCCTTCCAAGCATTTGTAGACTGCTATCATCGCAGGGTGCATTTCACGTCACTAGAGGGCGGAGAGTTTCTATCCCAGGGAGAATGGGATGTTCAGGCGAGTCGAGCTATACTAGAGAATCATGGGCGAGGTGGAGTCATAGCCTAGATTGAGATCTTATATCTGGATGATTAGGGGACTTGTCAGACGGATTTCCCTCCAGTTTTCGATCATTTCAGGGATGTCTTCCCTGATGAATTTTCAGGTCTACCCCTGGTGCGTGAGGTGGATTTCTCGATTGAGCTTGTGCTAGGAGCAGCACTGGTGTCCATTCCCCCTTATAGGATGGCCACGCCTGAGTTGCAAGAGTTTAAGAGGTAGTTAGAGGAGTTTCAGGCAAAGGGTTTTATCCGACCAAGTACATCTCCTTGGGGTTCTCCGGTCCTTTTTGCAAAGAAGGTGGATGGTACCCTCAGACTTTGTGTGGATTATTGGAAGCTAAACCAGTTGACAGTTAAAAACCGATATCCCTTGCCGAGGATAGATGATCTGTTTGATCAGCTTCATGGAGAATGAGTGTTCTTGAAGATAGACTCGAGATCCGGATATCATCAGCTCCGCGTGAGACCATCTGATATACCTCTCACAGCTTTTAGGAGTAGGTATGGTCTATATGATTATACGGTTTTGCCATTCGGACTCACGAACACGCCAACAATTTTCATGGCTCTGATGAATCCTGTGTTCCATCCGTATCTTGATTCTTTTCTGGTAGTATTTGTGGATGACATCTTGGTGTACTTCCACACTCAACACGACCATGCCACCCATCTTGAGATCGTATTGAGAACACTAAGAGAGCATCAGCTATATGCAAAGCACTCAAAGTGCCACTTTTGGATAGACCAGATTCACTTCCTGGGTCACATTATCTCAGAGACGGGAGTTGTAGTAGACCCAGATAAGGTGAGAGGTGTAGTTTCCTAGGAGCATCCCAAGAACCTGTTTGAGATACAAAGTTTCTTAGGGCTGGTTGGTTACTACATATGCTTCATATAGGACTTCTCCCGCTTAGCAGCACCATTGAAAGGTCTAACTAAGAAGGGTGTGAAGTTCGTTTGGTCGGAAGCTTGCGAGGCAACTTTTTAGGACCTGAAGGGAAGGCTGTCATCGGAACTGATCCTGATACTACCAGATTAGGGGAAGATCTATACAGTTTACTGTGATGCATCAGGGATTGGGCTGGGAGCCGTTTTGATGCAGGGCGATCGAGTTGTGGTTACGGGTCTTGGCAATTGAGGCCACATGAGAAGAATTACCCTACGCATGATCTCGAGTTGGCTGCAGTTGTGCATGCGTTGCACTGTTGGAGACATTATCTATTGGGGGAGAATTTTTTCGTTTTCACTGACCAAAAAAGCCTCAAGTATATATTTACTCAGCGTGACTTGAATATGAGGAAGAGGAGGTGGGTCGAGTACCTACAGTCCTTCGATTTTGAGCTTGCCTATACACATAGTAAAGGTAATGCAGTAGCTGATGCAATGAGTAGGAAGACTCAGTTACAGGCAGTGTAGGAGGCCAGTGGTGAGTGGCAGCTTATAGCGTTGTTCAATGAGATTCATCTGGAGGTGCATGATAGTCAGGGGAAGACTTGTCTTTCCTTATTATCTGTGACTTCTACCCTCATTGACAGAGTGAGGATGAGGCAGCTATCGGATTCAGTAGTCTTTGTTCTATGGGAGTCGGTGGCAAATGAGGACCCTCCTCCTGGTTGGACGATATGCGATGATGAAGTTTTGAGTTTCCATGGACGTGTATGGGTTACAAGGGATATACGCGAGGATCTGATGCAGGCGTTTCATGCTTCGGCTTGGGCAATTCATCCTGGGGTTACCAAGATGTACCGTGACTTGAGACGTCAGTCTTGGTGGCCAGGTATGAAGAGAGAGATAGATGGTTTTGTCACAAGGTGTTCCACCTGTCAGCAGGTGAAGGTGGAGCATCAGAGACTAGCTGGGCTGTTACAGCAGTTTCCCATTCCAGAGTGGAAATGGGATGATGTCACGATGGATTTCGTGATGGGTTTGCCGAGGTCACCTTGTGGAAATGACTCAGTGTGGGTTGTTGTGGACAGACTCATGAAGGTAGACCACTTTTTTTCGATCAAGGATACCTTCGGTGTGGATGAGCTCAGAAGGCTGTATATATGAGGGATCGTACGTCTTCATGGGGTCCCTCATTATATCAATTTAGATAGGGACGCCCGCTTCATGTCTCGTTTATGGAAGAGTTTTCAGAGGGCACTGGGTACACAGGTGCATCTGAGCACAACAAACCACCCTCAGACCGATGGCTAGTCAGAGCGAACGATACAGGTGCTAGAGGACATGCTGCGTGCATGCGTCCTGTACATTGGGGGCTCTTGGGGGAAGCATATACCCTTAGTCGAGTTTGCATATAACAATAGTTTTTAGGAAACTATTGATATGGAACCATACAAGGATTTATATGGTAGGCCATGCCGATCACCTTTGTTCTAGTTAAAGGTAGGTGAGGCAGCTTTACTGGGGCCACAGCTCGTGCAGGAGACAGCTGAGCAGGTCCAGTTGATTCGGAAGCGGATGGATACCGCGCAGTCTCTTCAGAAATCTTATGCTGATCGCCGTAGACGAGCCTTGGAGTTCGTGGTCAGGGATCATGTTTTTCTACGTGTTTCGCCGAGGATGGTACACAAGAAGATTAAGAGATAGGGTAAGCTTGCACCAAGGTATGTGGGGCCATTCGTGATCCTAGAGAGAGTCGGGCTGGTTTCCTATCGGTTGAAGTTACCGCAGTGGTACTGAACCATGCACAACATCTTCCACGTGTCTCAGTTACGTCGCTACCATTCAGACCTGTCTCACACCTTTCACCCAGAGGACGTTGAGCTTCTGCATTATGCATCCTTTGAAAAGCATCTGATTCGTATTGTTGACAGTAGCACGGAGGTTCTCCGAGGCCGGTCAGTTCCTATCATATGGGTGCTATGGCAGCATGGCCGAGTGCAGGGCGATACCTGGGAGTGAGAGGCCGACGTACGTGCTCAGTGGCCAGAGCTATTCTGAGCTTTCTCTTCGCCACCCATGGAAGGGCAATTCGGGGATGAATTGCTATAAGGGGGAAAGTTTGTAAGAACTCGGTTCTTGTTATAGAGGTACAATATTCTTTTTTTTCCTTTTCCTTAATTGTTTTTGAGAAAATATGGAAAATGAGGAAATGTCCTGAATTTCGGAACTACACACCGTGTACTTTATCCACACGCCGTGTAATTTTCTCCATGTGGGGATGAGTACATGGGGCGTGTAGCCATGCGGGCGATGAGGGGTGTAGGAACCGACTACACGTCGTGTAGTGGTACCTTACATGCCGTAAAGTAAGTCGGCAAGTTTAAATAGAAAGGCAGTGGCGTCGCCACCAGCGGGGCGATAGTACACGCCGTGTACTCGAGAGTGCATGCCGTGTACTCATGTCGACAAATGAACAGTGTGGCAGTTCCACCAAATGAACAATTAAATGAAGAGAGTACACTCCAGGAACATGGAAGTACACGTCGTGTACTTTGTTTTTTCAGCTTAAAACAGGCAGTAGCCTTCTCATTTGGCAGCGGAGGCAGTTGAGCCATTTTGGAGCCAAAGGAGGAGGCCAGATATTTGAAGATCCACCAGGTGTTCGTCTGGAATCTGATTCTGCTTCGGATGATCTCGTTGGAACCACACGGGTAAGCCCTCTCCTCTCCTGGTACCGTTCTTTCCAATTCTTCTCCTAATGTATGTTATATATGTTTGAAAGGGTTTTGTTCTTTTTCAGATCTATGCTGTTCTTGGGTGTTTCTGGAGCCGGCATTTGGGTATAGCGTTCGTTGGCGAATAAGGTGGGTGGCTTTGTGTTCATTTTCCAACTGTCGTGCGTTTTTGTGCGTTTTTGTGCCACGAACCCTTGTTGGGGTGTCCTGTAGCTGAGGGCATTGCTATATTTAATGCCTAGAATTGCATAGGTGATTAAATCGTGATAATAAATTGCTGTTTGGGATCATTTCTTGGATCTGGAACCACCCCCGGGGTGTGTTTCACTATTTAGCCGTTTTGCCAGGATACCCGATGGTATGCCTTTAATGTAGTAATAGTAGAATTTCCTTGAGGGGAATTGCTTGTTACTACTTGTGTACCTATTGGGCATGGCCCGGTTACTTGTTCATGATGAGGGCGTTGTTGTGATTAGCCTGAGGGCGTGACTGTTTTAGCCCGAGGGCTGTCGTTATTCCACCTGAGGGAACCTTTCGTGCCTGAGGGCTTGACTTCTGTGCCTGAGGGCGATACTTCGTATGCCTGAGGGCGAGAATTCTATTACGCCTGAGGGAAATACCTGCAGGTTGGATTTTGTATGGCCTGAGGGCAATCTTGAGGGCATGGTTACTATCTAATCCTGAGGGCGTGGTGACTATTTTAGCCTGAGGGCTTGGTGCTGTTGAGAACAAGAATGTTACTAAATTAAATAAATTAAATGAATAATAAAATGGCAATTTAATTGTTAAGTTAGTTACATTTTAGTAATTCTTAATTTATTGCATTTTATTACTGCACACTATCATTGCATGCTTACACGCAGTTGGGCACGTGCCTTTGGTGGGTGCCTACTGAGATATATTTCTCACACCCTGTTTGGGTCACGTTTTTCGGCCCAAACAGATTACATTTTTGCAGGCGTAGATAGGGTCAAGAGTCCCTATACAGGTACTTGACTGTTGCTGAAGAGTAGGAGGGCATGGGACTGAGCCTAGGCTCACGATGCCGCTGCCAGATTTTTTTTTCTTTGTTTTGCTGTACTCTGCTTTTGGTTATATCGTATTGATGAATAACATGTTATGGCTGTTTTATTAGAACTTGATACATGTAGCATCATCATTTATATATATATTGTTGGTTATATCCACTGTTGTTGTGTATTTAAGTAGTGTATGGTTTACTGCTTCCGCTGTTTGTTGTATGTTTTATTTAAATTCCGCTGCGCTACACTTTGAAAAAATGAGGGCATAGTTTCCCCACTATCGGACTTGGGCCCTCGCTGCTAGTCGACTGCATTTGGAATTTGGGGAAATGCGCTTGAGGTCACATGGCGAACTGGGCTCGGGGCACCCGTTGCGTGGCACCCGGGTCTGGGACGTTACAGTACATATATATGTGTTCCACATAATGAAATCAAACATAAGGTATAAAAATTCGGATTACACATGGAATGATTTTTTTGTATAACCATGACATATAGAATTAACAGATATAATATAAAAATGGATTCCATAATATAATAGAATTTATAATTACTCTACATTAATAAGAATATTCCATGAGTAATTATGTCCATGTGATGTGAATTCTTGAAAAATAATAGAGAAATCCAATTTGAAGTGTACCACATAAGCGAGCCTTTTGAAAAAATGTTAAAAATCTTTTAAAGAGTGTAATGGAATAATTTTTGATATTAGAGGAAAATCTAAATTAAGGGTTTTTAAATTATAAAATATGTGATTTTATAAATCATTGATTTTAAAAAATATTTTAATGACTGGTACATGCATTGGGGGAATGAAATAGATAAGTATTCTTTAATCAAGATTTCTTATCCTGAGAAATTGAGAAGTGAATATTTTAAGACAATGTATGTCCACATAAAGGAATGATTATTTTATATTTTTATACATTTTTCAGATATATATAATTAATATATAATTAAATAATTATATTAGAGTGTGAAATTTAGGTAAGATAGTGAAAAAATAACCCCAATATAATTTGGTTGTTCAGAGAGATCCCTTAACATCATGTTCCAGAATCAATATGCATTTGCACTTAATGTACTATATAGACAATATTTTATTAATTAATTACATAATTAATAAACTTTTAAATCTATATTACATTTTGTATAATATTTTTATGTTAATCTATACACATTTCAATGAGATACTAGGTTTAATATTATTGTTCTGAGAGCATTCATTTCATCGTTCTAAGGTAAGATCACTTGTGGATAATTATTGAAGTTATTATTGAATGGTATTATTTGTTTGGAATAGAAATAAAATAACATTCATTCCATAATAGAAATTTAAATGGGCCCAAATATCCATTTTTTGTCTCATTAACACACAAACATCTTATTATATTTATCATACATGAGGAATTATGACATGTTGGATGATAAATTTGGCGATTATTTAGAATCATAAATGAATTTAAAAGAGGTAAAATGAGAATATTACCTCTTAAATTTCGTCTTCTTGAAAAACTATCTAAGGAAGTTGAAATTTTAATTTTTGTGTGGTCAAAAGAACAATGATGTAGGGGCTAGGAATTGGAAGAGTAATGAGTATAAATTTTCAAAGTTACATTTATTATAATTCATTAGAAGGAGGTTTTTTGAAGAGTGGTATTTATATGGGGAGGAGAGGGGTGTTTTTTAAATCATAATCAATTGATTATAATTTGTGATCAAGACTAAAAATAGCATATTGTATTGTGATTTTAGAAAGAGAACTATGTTCGATAGAATATACGACACAAAACATCATGGTTTAATGAATCTAGAAATATTATTCAAAAGGACTTATTTAAAAATTCCATTAAATTAGTGTTTATGAATATGATTAATTACTTTATGAAATTAATTCAATGGACATACTCAATATAAATTTATTTATTAATGATTATAAATTAGGAACATAATTTTTATTAATGTTATTTTATGCTTCGAAAATATATATTCACTGGAATATGGTTTTTATGGGTTTTTTGTGAGAAGATATTATAATTAAAATTATGAATTTTTAGAAAATTTAATTTATAAAATGAAATTAATTTATAAAATCATCATATAAAAATTATCATATGTTTAAATTTTTATAATTTTATGAAAAGTTTTATTTTTCAGTTAATTGTGAAAAATACATTTTTTATTGTTTTTGTAGTATTTATAAAGTAACATTATATTTTGTATTAGTTTTATTTTATTAGTTTCTTCGGGATAAAAATAACCCAATATTTTCCATTTTATTAAATTATATACATTAATTTTTTATAAAAATATTTGTACATTTTAAAATGGCATTTTTTTTAAAAAAAATTATTAAATTTTGAGGGACTGATTTTAAAGATATATTATACCAGTTTTGTGAATTGAATGTTGTTTATTTTTTTATATTTTTAATAAATTGAGAAAAATTATGTAAATAGGTATATTTTATTTTTTAAATTAATAATAGTAACCATCAATGATTTATGTCCCCTCGATTAGGGTAAATCATGTAATTTAGATTAAAAATCAAAAGATAAGGAGTCAAAAATTATCGTAAATCTTTCATTATTTTTATTTTATGATTATATATCATCCATAAACATCCAAAAGTGTATTATATTTCCTATTGTTTATATTTGAACATTAATTTTAAAATTATATTTTTTTATAAAAAGTTATGTAAACAATTTTATACCCTTTGTTTTATTATCCGCAAATTTTTAAAATAGGGATAAAAAGTGTGAATATTTGATAATAAATAGTGTTGTGCCCTCTGTAAGATTGTTGAATTCTTCCTATGATTGATGTTTTAATAATCACAAATCATCGATAACTTAATCCTGTTGGATTTCTCATAAACATAATCACAATTTCTTAGGGAATCTGTTTATATTGGTTGGATCATGTTTTTATCTCTTTGTTATTGATTTTCAAGTATTCTGGAAGTCTTCTAGATCAAACAGACACTTTGTGTTCTGTTAAGACAACGGTCGCACCGATCCATATCAAATGAGTCACCGATCATGTCACATCGATGCTGATCATCTGAGTCACCAAAGATGTCAGACCGATGCTGATCAAATGAGTCACCGATCATGTCACACCGATGCTGATCATCTGAGTCACCAAAGATGTCTCACCGATGCTGATCAAATGAGTCACCGATCATGTCACACCGATGATGATCATATGAGTCACCGAAGATGTTTCACCGATGATGATCAAATGAGTCACCGATCATGACACACCGATGCTGATCAAATGATTCACCAACCATGTCACACTGATGCGGATCATCTGAGTCACTGAAGATGTCTCACCGATGCTGATCAAATGAGTCACAGATCATGACACACCGATGCTAATCAAACGAGTCACCGATCATGACACACTGATGCTGATCAAATGAGTCACCGGTCATGACCCACTGATGCTGATGCTGATGACCTACCGATCACTTGATTCACCGATAGTCATAAACAGCTATTTGAATTTCTTTATCTTTATTTAATCTAACCAACGGCCATATTAGGCATATTTTAATGCTCTGTCATTTATTTAATTAAGGTTGTTGGATGTCAGGGAACCGTACCTCGTACCTGCAAAATGAAATCTTTTCCTTTGCTGGAACTCGTGCTATAAATACAAGAAGTTCCTGTTAGTGCAAATATACCCATGTGACAACAACGAGACACATATGAGTAAAAAGAGTGGTGGCTAAAATAGTTGTAGAAGACACAGAACCCCATACACACTCAAGATTACTCAAGAAGAGTTCTGTACATTCATGAGGACATTAAAGAACTTCATCGACTACATTTCTCACTATCTCTAAACCTGGATGCCAAGCAGATGACACTCTGTTTTTGAGACAAAAACCATAGGAGGACTCAGAATCATTTCTGATCAAACTCAAGGAGTCCAAAGCTTCACTTCAATCACTAGAGCCATTTCTAAACTCTATATCTCTACTCTGTGATTCATTACTTTACATTTCGAGCAGTGTGTTTTATCTGCTGTATTTAACACACACACATTGTCTCTTGTACTTTTTCTTGAGGATTTGTAAATCCTCAGAAAACTCTTTACATCTTTCATTTCCCACAGTAATAGTGGTAGAGGTTGTGTGTGACCTGGACAGCTGATTGCTATTGTTTTGTTTTCCCACGAATAACAGTGGTAGAGGTCTTGGACCTGGACAGTTATAAACTGTTGTGAACCCCAATCCAGGGTGTGGATCAATTTTATATAAATTTTTGAGAGGACTAAGTATCGTCTTGAGACTGAACCTCTTGGTTATATCTGCTATGGTACATCTTTCAAAGTTATTTCTTTTTTATTCCGCTGCTAATTACTTTAAAACCAAAACTGTTTTAAAGTCACTTTGATAATTAAACTCGCAAGTGTTTATATTATTTGTGAATTAGTAAGTTATTTTCAAATAATAATCAACTCATCTGTTGTGATTAACTGGGAAATAATCAATCCCTTGAGAACCCAACAAAACCTTTACTTTGATATAAATTCACTACAGTTTAATTCAGTATTTTATTTGGGGTTTTTAAGACAAAGTTTTTAGAACAGAAATTTTAACTGGAACTCAATTCACCCCCCTCTTGAGTATCCACTCCGTCCAACAATTGGTATTAGAGGATTTTTTAAATATTTTATAAAGTACTCTGTTTTTCAACTGTGATTTTATTTGTATTTTAAAGTTCTTAAAATTTCTGTTATTTCTAAATTTTTATCTCTTTAAAATATTTACTTTAAGTAAGCTATCATGGATAATAGGCTTGAAGGTGTTGCTACCAATAGACCACCATTTTTCAATGGCATTAACTATTCTTAGTGGAAAATCAAGATGAAAATTCATTTAGAAAGCATGGGATTTGATATTTAGACTACTATAGAATCAGAATATAAAATTCCTACTACTGTTAGAACTACTTGGAATGAAGTGACTAAGGCTGCCTACAATAATAATTGTAATGCTATGAATGCCTTGTACTATGCTTTAGGAGATGAGGAATTTAATAGAATATCTGCCTGTAAAACTACTTATGAAATTTGGGATACCTTAGCCATTTCTCATGAAGGAACAACTAATGTTAAGGAAATGAGATTGAATACTTATACTATTAAGTATTATAATTTTAATATGAATCCTGATGAACCCATTTCTGACATGTATCTCAGGTTTAATGAAATTTTTAACACAATGACTTCTTTGGGAAAGGATGTTTCATCAAAGGAACAAATTATGGGAATTCTGAGATGTCTACCTGAAAGATGGAGAGGAACTTCTGTCTCAATTAGAGAATCATCTGATATTGGTGAACTGCCTGTCAAGAAACTAATTGGCAAGCTGATGATGTATGAAGAGGAACTCAAGGTTAACAAAGAAGAAGAAGATGAACCTAGAAGGAAGTCAGTTGCTTTCAAGACATCAACTTCAAAGAACAAGGATAAGGAAAAGCTTCAAGATATAAATGAGTGTTCAAGCTGTGAAGATAGTTAAAGTTATTCTGATAGTGATGCTGAGATGGATTAAATTTCCAAAAGGTTTATAAAGTTTTATAGGAAGAAGAAGTTTTTCAGAAAATCAAATTATAAATGTATGTATGATAACAAGGGACATTGGAAAAAGGATTGGAAGAAATCTGACAAATCAGATGAAGTTTTCTGCTATGAGTGAAAAAGAAAGGGACACATAAAAGCAGACTGTCCAAAGTTGAAATACAAGAAGGGGTATGAATACAAGGATAATAAGTTTAAGAAATCGATGAAGGATACTTGGAGTGCTTCTGAGGATAGATCCACTAAATATGAAGTTTCTGAAACTGAACACAGAAATAAAGAAAACATGTGTTTTATGAAAAACACATCTGAGGTAGCATCTGAAACTCATGCTTTAAATTCATATTATTCTGAAGATGATTCTGACTTAGAAAACATGTCAAAATCTGAACTATTTGAATAATATGATATGTTAGAAGAAACCTGTAATGAGCTGAAAGACAAATACAAAGGTTTAAAGAAACAATATGCTTTAACTGTTAAACATAAATCTGATCTTGATATTGAAATGGAAAAGAATGCTCAGTTGCTTAAAGAAAACACTAAACTGAAATTATCTAATGAGCAAATCAAGAAATACTTAGAGAAATTTACCAATGGAAAAGATACTCTTACTCAGATTATAGGTAAGAAAATAGCACCTAGATACACTACTGGTATAGGATACCAACCTGGACAAAGGAAAATTACCAAAACTAAATTCATTCCTAAATCTGGATAGAATGTAGCTAGTTATGAAACTTCATATGATTCAACTAGTTATATTCATAGTTATAGATCTAATAAAGTTTATCTTTCAAAATCTTTTAACTCTAGAAATCTTATGAGACCCATTAGAAAAATATGGATACCTAAAGTTTTATTGGCTAACCTGTCTGGACCCAAGAAGATCTGGGTACCAAAATCATTTCCAATCTAAATATGTTTTATAGGGAACCTGCTTAAAGAGCTCCTTTAAAAAGCCTTGGTATTTGGACAGTGGATTTTCAAGACATATGTCAGGATACTTCTCATGCTTTAAAAGCTTAGTCAAAGTTGATGGAGGGTTTGTCACTTTTGGTGATAATTCTAAAGGGAAAATCATCGGCTTAGGCCAGATTGGAAACACTAACTCAGTATTAATTTCTAAGGTTTTATTTGTTGATGGACTTAAATACAATTTGTTAAGTATTTCTTAGTTATGTGATGATGATTTTTATGTTAAATTTTAAAATGATTCTTGCAATGTTTTTAATTCTAAAAATGCTTTAGTGTTTTCTGCTTTATGAAATGAAAATGTTTATGCTGTTGATTTAAATTCTTTAGCAAAGTGAAATATTACGTGTTTAAATGCCTTTCACAAAGAGTCGTGGCTTTGGCACAGAAGATTAGGACACTGCAATGTATATTCACTTAGAAAACATGATAGGAAGAACTTAGTTGAAGACCTACCCAAACTTGAATTTCTAGCATACAAAGTTTTTAATCCCTGTCAAAAGGGAAAGCAACATAAAGTTTCTTTTAAATCAATGAAAGAAGTTTCAACTTCTCAACCTCTCGAGTTGGTTCACATGGATTTATTTGGACCTTCTAGAGTTTCTAGTTTAAATGGGAAGCACTATGTCTATGTTCTTGTAGATGACTTTTCTAGATATAATTGGGTATATTTTCTACCTCACAAAAATGAAGCTTGTTCTTGCATTGTAAAATATTCCAAGTCTGTAGAAAACCTCAGTGGACTTAAAATTAAAACCCCGAGAACTGATCACGGCCGTGAGTTTGAAAATCATGAGTTTGTATCCTACTGCTCACACAGTGGCTATAGTCACAATTTCTCTGCCCCTAGGACACCCCAACAGAATGGTGTAATAGAAAGAAGGAATATAACCCTGCAAGAAATTGCAAGGACTATTCTTAATGAGTATGACCTACCTGTTTATTTTTCGACTGAAGCTGCCAATACAACTTGGTATGTTATTAATAGAGTCTTGATCAGACCTGTTCTTAAGAGGACCCCTTATGAGTTGTGGAACCATAGGAATCCTAAGGTTAACTACTTCAGAGTTTTTGGCTGCAATGTCTTTATTCTTAATACTAAAGACAATATTGAAAAATTATCATCCAAGAGTGATGAAGGAATTTTCCTAGGTTACTATACTTCTAGTAAATCCCATATAGTTTTCATTAAAAGAACCAAATGTGTGGAGAAATCTATTCACATAAAATTTGAGGAAACTGATACACATGAACCTAAGACCTCTCTTGAAAATCTTGAAGATGATCTATCTGCTTTGAACCTTAATGATATGGACAGTGGACCTATAGTAAAAACATCCAGTTCTGGAAATTTCCCAGAACCTGCTTCTGTTGATTCCCAACCTATAGATGAACCTAAAATCTCTAGTCCTAAATTTTCTAGACCAACTAGGACTCTAAAGAACCATCCTTTAGATTATGTTGTAGGTAATTCAGATAGAGGAACACAGACTAGAGCTTCTCTAAGAAATCATGTTGAACATCAAGATTTTCTTTCACAGTTAGAACCTAAAAATATCAATGATGCTATCAATGATGAATTTTGGTTAATGGCTATGCAAGAAAAACTAAATCAATTTTAAAGAAACAAAGTCTGGAAATTAGTAGAAAGACCTAATGAAACTATAACCATAGGCACAAAATGGGTATTAGAAACAAAGTTGATGAATCTGGAAACATCATTAAAAACAAATCTAGGCTATTTGCAGAAGGTTACAATGATGAAGAAGGAATTGACTATGAGGAAACATTTGCACCTATAGCTAGATTAGAGGATATTAGGATCTTACTTGCCTATGCATCACATCTGAATTTCAAGTTATATCAAATGGATGTGAAAAGTGCTTTTTTAAATGGTTTTATTGATGAATATGTTTTTGTAGAACAACCACCTGGTTTCTCAAATCCTCATTTTCAAAATCATGTTTTAAACTTTTTAAATCTTTATATGGTTTAAAACAAGCTCCAAGAGCTTGGTATGAAAGACTATCAAACATTCTTATTTCAAAAGGATTTACAAAAGGAATAGATTACCCAACTCTTTTTATAAAAAGGATTTAAAAAGATGTGTTAATAATACAAATCTATGTTGATGATATTATTTTTGGATCTTCTAAAAATTTATTATGTACCGATTTTCAAAGGTTATGAAAAATGAGTTTGAAATGAGCTTAATGGGAGAGCATAAGTATTTTCATGGATTTAAAATCTTTCAAACTAAAGATGATATTATTCTAAATCAATGTAAATATACTAAGGATTCATTAAAACGTTTTGGTTTGGACAGTATTAAGGAAAGTGATATACCTATGAGTACTACCTGTAAATTGGATGTTGATGAAACTGGGAAACCAGTTGATCAAACATATTACAGAGGTATGATTGAGAGATTACTTTATCTTACTTCTAGTCAACCAGATATTATGTTTAGTGTATGCATGTGAGCTAGATTTCAAGCTAATCTTAAAAAATCACACTTACTGGATGTTAAAATGATTTTTAAATATCTTAAGTATACTGTTAATTTAAGTTTGTTTTATCCAAAAGGACAATCATTTGACCTAACTAGTTATTTAGATGACGACTTTTCTGGATGTAAGTTAGATTGGAAAAGCACATCTGGAACATGTAATTTACATGGAAAGTCCCAAGTATCATGGTTTAGTAAGAAACAAAACTCAGTTGCATTGTCTACTGCTGAAGCAGAATATATAGCTGCTGGTAGTTGCTGTGCACAGATTCTGAGGATGAAACACACTTTATTGGACTATGGATTCGATTTTAAAAATGTTTCAATTAACTGTGACAACACTAGTGCGATAAAAATATCTAAGAACCCTGTGTCTCACTCTAGGACTAAGCACAATGATGTCAGACATCACTTTCTAAGAGATCATTATCATAAAAGTGATATTTCTCTAGAATCTATTAGTTCTGAACATCAATTAGCTGATATTTTTACAAAGACTTTATGTTTTGAATGAATGAATTTTATTAAACAAGAATTGTGTATGATCGATCTGTGAAACTGATATGTGAAACCGATCTGTGAAACCGATATGTGAAACCGATCTGTGAGACCGATCTGTGAAACCAATCTATGAAACCGATCTGTGAAACCAATATGTGAAGCCGATCTGTGAAGCCGATCTGTGAAGCCGATCTGTGAAACCGATCTGTGAAAATGATCTGTGAAACCGATCTGTGAAACGGATCTGTGAAACTGATCTGTGAAACCGATCTGTGAAACCGATCTCTGAAACAGATCTGTGAAACTGATCTGTGAAACCGATCTGTGAAACGGATCTGTGAAACCGATCTGTGAAACCGATCTATGAAACTGATATGTGAAACTGATCTGTGAAACCGATCTGTGAAACTGATCTGTGAAACCGATCTGTGAAACTGATCTCTGAAACTGATATGTGAAACCGATCTGTGAAACTGATCTCTGAAACTGATATGTGAAACTGATCTGTGAAACTGATCTGTGAAACTGATTTGTGAAACTGATCTGTGAAACCGATCTGTGAGACCGATCTGTGAAACTGATATGTGAAACTGATCTGTGAAACCGATCTGTGAAACCGATTTGTCAAATTGATCTTTCTTTCTTTTTTATTATGTTGTAATTAATTAATTACTTTTATCTTTTTTTAGGGAAACCCTAAATGATGAAATAAATGATACGCGGCTATTTCTATTCCCCAACCCGTTGACCTTTCATTTCCCTCCAAGCCATATATCCTCTCTTTTTCTCTACTTTAAACCTATGAACTCCCGCTTTCCCCAGAATCTGCAAATGGATAAGCAAAAGAAACCAAGAAAAGGATTAGAATGTCCTGCACCTTCAAAGCGTGCTCGAGGCGAGTCGAGTAGTACCACTCAAAGATCAGTAAATCCAAACCTGGAAACTCGGATTGTTGCTGTAGAAAAGGAAGTCAGTTCCGCCTGTCTTTTGACAGGTAAGTCGCTGTTGTTACAAGTTTTAGAATTGCAGGGATGGAAAGCCTGGTTCTCAGATAACACTCGTGTATACTACCCAAATCTACTGCATGAGTTTTATATAAATCTTCAAGTTACTTTAGATGGTGTAGAGGATTCCAGAATGTCTTCTGTAATGAAAGGAAAGAAAATATCTTTTCGTCTAAACAATTGGCTGAATGTTTAGATGTACCTCATGAGGGTCGGTATGAGGATTATGCTAGAAATATTCCTCCAACCACTGAATACTTATCTTATGAGTTAGCTTTAGAGCTTTTGACTGGAAACAGAGAGTCAAAGAGAATCACATCCTCATAGTTGGATGGTGAATTTAGACTTCTTTTTAAGTTTATTCAGCACCAAATTTGCCCCAGGAAAGGAGATTTTTCTACTGTAAGATACCAGGATGTTTTTTTATTGTTTCTGCTAAAGACCTATGAGAAGATCAATTTGTGTAGATATCTAATGGTGCACATAGCTGGTATGGTGAAACCATCTTAGAAAGCCATTGCCCTGTTCTATTCCAAAATGATCTTTGCTATGTTAAAGAATCTGGAATGTGGTGATGAAACTGATGAGATAGCTGAATCTGATAGTTCTTTTTGTGTTAACAAAGAAATTTGTAAGAGGATGAAAATAAACTAGAACCCATGGAAGAAATGTTGGGTTGCTGATGAGGACATGTTGTATGAGTCCTACAATCCCACTGATCATAGAAAGAGGTTGAAGGGTCTAAGAGACCCTGGTTTGAAATCAGATGAGGAGCCAATTTACTCTGATGATGAGGAAGAAGTTGATGTTGAAAGGAATAAGGACACTGAAGAGTCTGGTAAAAAAGGGATGGAATAAGCTGAAACAGAAGAAGGAAGTATGTCACCTCCTGATGATAGGAGTGATCCTGATACTGTGAGCCCTAAGAGAAGAGTGAACTTTGGATCTGCCAGTCCACCTTTACCCTTACCTGAATCAGAACCAGTTCTTGGTGATGAAGAAGCTGGTGACACTGAAGTATCTGACAGTGAGGTTTCTGTGAAGAATGGAAATGGGAATAATGATGATGATGATGATGATAATGATGATGATGATGGTGATAACCGAACAGTGGATGGTCTTGCTATACCTCCAACAGAAACACATCAAACTGTACCAGAAACAAATACCATTGGCAAGAGAGATTCTCTAGAAATCAGTGGGAAAGCAATTTATGATAAACTGAAATATACTCTGTGGGATGCTGTCTGGGATGATTACCCTGATTTTTCTATTTTGGGTTTAGAGTATTTTAAAGAAGAGGAGGAAGAATCAGAATCTGTTGCGGGTGTGATGGAAAGTCAACCAGTTGAGGCAAGGTCTGCTCATGCTGTTGATGCTGCAGATTCTCATCTACCTAGTTCTACTATCTCTCAGTATGATTTTGATAAGTTAAAAATTTAGTTACTTGCTGCTTTAAGAGATACAGTCAGAGAAGAAATTTCAAATGATGTTAGACCAGACCTGGCCAATACTGGTGAGTTTATTGGCAGGCACATAGCCTCTCTAAATCAGATTCTAAAGGATCTACAATCTGACTTAGTTTCTTTATCAAACGAATTCAGATCAACCATCTCTGGTATGATGGAAGTGTTGAGGAATCTGATTGAACATTTTAAGAAGTCTGATCTGAGAAATTTGAAAGCTGAGATAACTCAGATAGTTTCTCAAGCCAGTAAAACCAAACTAACCAAGATCACTACTCATGAGCTAGATGATCTAAGACAGATTGTGCATGATGAATTGGCCACCATTAGACAAGTTCTTGATTTGGACTCGTTGAGGAAGATTAAGTAGCATAGTGATCACATTCATAAGATGGTAACAATATATTCAACAGATGCCACTAAAGCTCAGAGAGATATCAAGGAAAAGGCTGACCATTAATTTTTAAAGATTTATACAAAGCATGAGATGACCAAGAATTTCCAAGTGTTGGCTGATAATCTAAAACTAACTCCAGTCACTCAAGCATTCAAGACTCATGTTCGTCAGTTTCAAGATTTTACGCCTAACTTGGAACAATTCATGGAGAATAAGGATGATTTTGAGAAAGCTATGCAGTATGGTGCAGAAGTTATTCAGAATTTCATAAATCTTTTAAAGCCTTATCTGAATGCACATGCCATCGTCATTGTGCTTCCTACCGCTGACCCTCTCAGTGCCTCTGTTGTTGCTCTAAATCAGATCTCTGTTGCTCAAGCTGTATCTCAACTCCGACCAGCTCCTCAGCAATCTGCTCAACCAGCTGCTACTGCTTCACAGCAAATCCTCATGGCATCTACTTCTCCACCTTCCCAAGTCATCTTACCACCTTTTCAAATTCGCCGAGTTCAACCTGCCTCCAAGCCCTCCAACTTTCCATCCATTGATACTTCTGACAAAGGCAAAGCCCCATTACATCCCCAGAAATAGTTGTGTCTTATTGTTGATAGGGTGACCCGTGTTCTGTTTGTACTTTGATGTACTTTTCAAAACTTCTTTTCTCTCTCTCTATTCTCTATGATGCCTTTTTTTAATCTCTTCTTTATATGTTTTCCCTCCTTTTTTATTATCCCAAAGGGGGGTATTTATATCTATGGGGGAGAAACATACAATGTCAGGGGGAGAAATGTTTACATAAATTTACAAAGGCATAAATTCAGGGGGATATTTATATCTCATGGTGTTTTTTCTTATTATTCCTTGTCACTATTATTGATGATATATTATTTTTATTTATGGCTAAGATTTGTGATTATCAAAAAGGGGGAGATTGTTGAGCCCTCTGAAAGATTGTGGAATTCTTCCTATGATTGCTGTTTTAATAATAAAAAATAATCGATTACTTAATCTGGTTAGATTTCTCATATACATAATCACAATCCCTTATTGAATCTGTTTATATTGGTTGGATCATGTTTTTATCTCTTTGTTATTGATTTTCAAGTATTCTGGAAGTCTTCTGGATCAAACAGACACTTTGTGTTCTGTTAAGACAATGGTCGCACCGATCCATATCAAAAGACAACGGTCGCACTGATCCATATCAAAAGACAATGGTCGCACTGATCCATATCAAAAGACAACGGTCACACTGATCCATATAAAATGAGTCACCAATCATGTCACACTGATGCTGATCATCTGATTCACCGAAGGTGTCACACCAAATGCTGATCAAATGAGTCACCGATCATGTCACACCGATGCTGATCATCTGAGTCACCGAAGATGTCTCACCGATGCTGATCAAATGAATCACCGATCATGTCACACCGATGATGATCATATGCATCATCGAAGATGTCTCACCGATGCTGATCAAATGAGTCACCGATCATGACACACCGAAGCTGATCAAATGAGTCACCAATCATGTCACACCGATGCTGATCATCTGAGTCACTAAAGATGTCTCACTGATGCGGATCAAATGAGTCACCGATCATGACACACCGATGCTGATCAAATGAGTCACTGATCACGACACACCGATGATGATCGAATGAGTCACCGGTCATGACCCACCGATGCTGATGCTGATGACCAACCGATAACTTTACTCACCGATAGTCATAAACAGCTATTTGAATTTCTTCATCTTTATTTAAACTAAAAAATGGTCATATTAGGCATATTTTAATGCTCTGTCATTTATTTAATGAAGGTTGTTGGATGTCAGGGAACCGTACCTCGTACCTGCAAAAAGAAATCATTTCCTTTGATGGAGCTCATTCTATAAATACAAGAAGTTCCTGTTAATTCAAATATACCAATGTGACAACAACGAGACACATATGAGTAAAAAGAGTGGTGGATGAAATAGTTGCAGAAGACACATAACCTCATACACACTCAAGCTTACTCAAAAAGAGTTCTGTACATTCACAAGGACATTAAAGAACTTCATCGACTACATTTCTCACTATCTCTGAACCTGGATTCGAAGCAGACAACACTCTATTTTTCAGACAAAAACCAGAAGAGGACTTAGAATCATTTCTGATAAGACTCAAGGAGTCTAAAGATTCACTTCAATCACTAGATCCATTTCTAAACTCTACATCTCTGCTCTGTGATTCATTACTTTACATTTCGAGCAGTGAGTGTTATCTGCTGTATTTAACACACACACTGTCTCTTGTACTTTAGCTGGAGGATTTGTAAATCCTTAGAAAACTCTTTACATCTTTCATTTCCCACAGTAATAGTTGTAGAGGTCATGTGTGACCTGGATAACTGATTGCTGTTGTTTTTTTCCCACGAATAACAGTGGTAGTGTTCTTGGACCTGGACAGTTATAAACTTTTGTGAACCCCGATCCAGGGTGTGGATCAATTTTATATAAAGTGTTGAGAGGACCAAGTCTCGGCTTGAGACTGAACCTCTTTGTTATATCTGCTGTTCTACATCTTTCGATGTTATTTATTTTTATTCCACTGCTAATTACTTTAAAACCAAAATTGTTTTAAATTCACTTTGATAATTAAACTCGCAAGTGTTTATATTAGTTGTGAATCAGTTAGTTAGTTTCAAAAGTTAATAAACTCATATGTTGGGATTAACTGGGAAATAATCAATCCCTTGAGAACCCAACAGAACCATTACTTTGATATAAATTCACTACATTTCAACTCAGTATTTTATTTGGGGTTTTTATGAAAAAGTTTTTAAAACAGAAATTTTAATTGGAACTCAATTCACCCCCCTCTTGAGTATCCACTCTGACAAAAAATAGTAATTTCAAATAAAAATAATTTTTATCATGGTATTTTATTATTAATTTTTAGTGATGAAATAATAACCCTAAAATCTTACACAACACAGATAGAGTAACTATTCAATTAATTGAAAAATAAAATAAATGATATTAATAATATCTAAGGTTATAAACTTTGAAATAAATATTACGATATAGTTTTTTTGTGATAAATATAATATGTTTGAAATATATGAATTTATTATATTTAAATTCTTTTTTTAGGTGGTGTTTTCAATGTAAAACTAAATGAACAGTTTTGAAATTGGCATTCATGATATTTTATAATAAATAATATTTTATTAAATGATTTAAAATTCAAAAAAAATACTATCATAAGACAAGTTATCGGTATATGGTTTCAAATAACCAAAATGGTCATTTATGATCCATTTATCTAGTTAGAGTAACTATATAGACCCTCAAAGTGTAAAAATACATTTTTTCATGTCATGTGTGAAAAGGGTTAGTGAGGGGGATGATTAAGCAAAAATGTATTAGTAAAAACATAAAATAACATGTCTAATTTATATTTAATAACATTATTAAGACTCAAAATAATATAATATAATATTATTATCAATTATGATCAATTTAATCATGAGAAATAATTTTTATTAATTTAATATTATAAGAAATTCCAAGACTTTCCCCTCTCTTATAATAGGGAACCTCTTATCCTCAATTATACATACTTAAAAACCGTTTTGGTGTAGATAATACCTACCCAAATTCGTTTCTAACATCTTTATCACATTCTAGAGGCCTTATTTTTAGCACAATACCAACATTAGATGTCTTGAGGTGCAAAGAAATGGAGGTTGTCTGAATAGGATGTATAGTTCTCAACCAAGTGTTAAATTTTTTTGTTCTTCCATCACCTTAATATATCACATAACCATAATTATATAATAACACCATTATCTAAGAATAACTTAGATACTATTTTGAAAATTTCAAAACATATATCGATCTCTAACATTCATCAAATGAGAATTCAATCCATCATTCGCGTATGTTGGGGACTACTGCCATGTAGATATATGTAATTGATTTTCCATCACCACCTATCATGGATGGTTATAACAATGAATTTAATATCTATATCTATATCTATATTATATTAATGATATATTTATAATCTTATAAATATAATATAACAAATATTTTCTTACTTTTTCCTTCTCTAAAAAATGATATCACCATTCATGTGTACCTGTGGACCACCACCTATGTGATGTCATGTGATTTGTTTTTCATCACCACATCAAATAAATGTTATATATAAAGGTATTTAAATAAATAAACTCATATTTATGGAATTATGATCATTATGGAAGGAAAAAAAATAATATTTACCTTTTTCCAAAATGATCATCGAATAATGGAAACTTTATTCATGGGTACGTATGACCTATCATCTTCAAGATTATAACATATTTCATTTTTATTAACCATATTTCATGATATATTTTAAAAGTACTTCTAATAAATAAATTTTTTTATTATTTCATGGTTATTATTTTTGATTTGATGGAATAATCACCCCTTTGACTATAGCAAACCAACCTATGTCATTTTGGACATATTAGATGAATATCACCAAAACATCCGACGTGAGCATAATTGACTAAGTAAATGTATATAACATGGTACTAAGTAAAATAAAATTAATAATAAACATGAAATATGTTTTCAATCTAGTAAATAGTTAAAATAATTTTATTATTTAGAATGATAAGGAACACACATGATAATTCAAGAAATAAGAAAATTACATTCTTTAAAAAAAATTCCTTATGTAATGTTTCCCTTAAAATTATTTTTCATCAATGTCCATATTTTTTATTGTTAATTTATTGATGTTTTGAAATAAAAATAATTGAAATATATAGAAAATTTTATTTCTAATTTTATATTATATAAAATTATTTCAAAAGGAATCAATTTATTTATTTTATACATAATATTCTAAATTTCATTACATAAGTCAAAAGGAATGTTCTATTTTAATGTATATGGTTTCAAAGAATTTTCCATCAATTATAACAATTTTTTATATTACATTATATTACATTATATGATTTATATGTTTATTTAAAATAAAAACCCACCTTCTCCATATTCTAGTTACTTTATAAAAACTATTTCAAAATTTGATTTATTTTACTATGGATGAAAATAACATTTTGAAAACTAGTTGATTTTATGTGTTATATTAAGGTTCTTGTGTGATTATTACGAAGAAAAATGGTTTTTTTATAAACCGAGGATACATGGTTTCATGATTACCCTTCAATTAAATGGGTATGATTTATTTTCTAAAATTTCACTAGTATGGTTATTCCATGTATAATTGTGATATCAATTTCAAATGTTGTAATGCTATTTATTCCAAGTGGATCCAGAATGGTTAATACATGTGAAACCATGAGGGTAATTCAATATTTAAGACTAATATTAAAGTGAATCTTCATTTTACCTATATGATTTATCTATTATTTCTATGGGTTTGTATGTAAATCATATGAATTTAAAAATGTTGGAAATAAGATTTATTTTTTAAAAGGAAAATTATATTCTTATTCTTAATGGTGAAAAATATAGTTTTTTGAAAAAAATCATTTGTTTTTCATGATTTAAAAAATTATTTTATGGGTTTTATTTTTTATTTAATGATTTTTTTTTATTTTTAATGAAAATATTTGGGTAAAGGAGTTGATGTCATGGGCATTGATATTTTTATTTTCAAAAAACATATATTTTTAGGAAGGACAATTTTTATATATATCCATGGAATAATTGTTTTTTTATTTATTTTTTATGTATCTTAGAGTGAGTTTTGTGCTTATCTGATGACTTTAGAATTTGTTTCATTGTTTTTAAGGTAGAGTAGGAGCAGAGAAAAAGTGATGTTGAAAATTTCATATATTTTTCATGAAAATAAAACATGTTTATTTTTATATGTTCTGTATTATTGGAAATAAGAATACTATGATTAGTGTCCAGTATGTAATATATGGGTTTTATGTTAAATTAATGGAATAATTCTCTAAAACATTAAAACTGAAATGATCATAAAAATTCAATATAGTGCATTATTGATTAAAAACACCAGATATATAATGTTTTTAGGGAAGGTCATTATAGTTGATATCATAGGAAATATTGGGATAACTTTAGAGGTTATGACGATGTTAAATATGAATAATTATATGATTTAACTCATCAAGGATTCATAAGTTGGTTTATGATCATAATTTAGTAGTCTTTTATAAACATAGGGGATGTTATGTTAAGTAGGGTTTTTTTATTTTTGGAGAGTGTATTTTGAAGTATAATAAACATATGAATTATGTACTTTATGGTTAAAGTATTATTTAAATTCTATTGGTATTATTTCTTATCATAAGGAAAATTTTCATTTTAACAAGTAATAATTAATATCAGGTTTTAATGATTTAATTTTCAATAGATTGAATTATTTTTGTCAATATAGAAGGGAATATTTCTAACACAACCTTTTTTCCATTCAAGATGATGTAATCTTCACTATCATAGAAAAATATTGTTTAAATGATTTTGAATTCTTTTTAGTCACCCAAGTCACATTTAAGAAACTATTTGATATATATAACATCTTTTTATTTCTAAAAAATGCCTATGTATCATGGTATCTATTTATTTTTTATTTCAAAATATAAACTCATACATCTCATTAAGTAAGGGAAATATCACAATGTTAATGAATATTTATTTTAATGATATGTAGAATTCACGATGAAAGATAAATGAGACACCAATATCCTAAAAGAGGATCTTGATATTTGTATTTAAGGAATGAATTAATTTTCTTATTTTATGATATGTAAACTGATTGTGTGGATATTAATGAGTAATAATGTCATAATTAATATTTTTATGTTTTAGAAATTATATATTAAGGTATAATATGACAAATCAGGGTTTAAGTATTTAAGGTTAGTCAAATGAAGGATGTGTTAATTTATCAGGTTTTAAGAATTATGATGTAGTGATTTCATGTCAAAGATATTAAGATATATTTTCAATATAATTAATATCATTATATAACCAAGGATTATTATTTTATTTGTTTTCAATGTTTTTGAAGTATTGTGTAACAAAAATGTCATAATTATTGGATTTGTGGATATATTTTTTAGGAATATGAAACCATGAAGTTAACCTGAGAAAATGTTATTCAAGGAAGAACACCTTTGAATTTTGTGGATATAATTTTAAGGTTATTGATTACCATTATGGTTTATATGATCATTAATATTAAGATAATTATGGATTATTATAATTTTGGGAGCATATTTTCTATCTTATAGATAACTATGGGATTTATAAGTTATTGGGTTATTTAGTCATAAATGTTAATTTAGAAGAAGTTCATTATTTTGGGTTCCTCATAAGACTATGTTAAAAGAAAATACTTTTTTTATAAGATAAAATTTTATTTGAGTATTAAAGAATGAAATATATTTTTGAAAAAATATATGATTTTAATATGAATTTATGTTGATTTAAGTGATTTATGGAAATGATTACCATATCTTTGATATTATATGATTAAGTTACATACATTTCTGGTATGATAATTTGAGAGTGAATTAAGGTATTTAGAGGAAAATATTAAATTTATTATGCTAGAATGTATGATCAAATAATTCTAATCATTGGGTTTCAATCATAGTCTAGAATAGTTTGATGAATTTAATGGTCTGTTATTTATTGAATGACCTTTGTTGAACTTTGGGTGTTATTATTAAGTCTTTAGAGATCAATGTTTTATTTCTTTATATGAAGGTTTATTCATTTTAGTAATTATATTAAAATGTTTAAAATATTTGGGTTTTATATAATTTTTAAAGACCAGAAAAATGTATTGTTATCCATTTTTGGATTATTTGATCCACTAGATGTTTATTTTAGTGCTTCAGGAATGAAACATTCAACATGAATACTCCTTGTTTTGAGAAAAAGATAATATTGCGGTGGGAAATTATTCAAGGATTAAATTATTCATGGAAGGTAAATATATTACCTTATTATTTTAGTGTATATGATAAAGTAATTCCTAAAATCTAGGGAATAGGATATTGAAACAAAATATTATCTTATTACCTTTATTTCTGATGAATTAATGATTTCTTCACCCATTAAATATTCTGATTTTGTGGTATTTAACTTTATGTTTTGCATGTTTTATTTCACTATATTTCATTCCATGGAATTTTTTCCTTTCAAATGTCAACATATTCGCTTCTCACAAATGTTATACTATATAAAAACCAATTTTTAGGTTATTTCATATGAAATTTGTATTTCCCTTTGCCTCTTTTTATGAAAAAATTTTATTAACCATTTTTAGGATATTGGATTCTTATTTTTTTTCAGATGTTAAACAATTGATTACTATGAAAAAGTTCCCATTTTAAAAAAACGATTTATAGGGTGTGGGATAATGTAATATCCTGATATTTTAAAAATAAAATAATGTTTTATAGTATATACGACACCCAAAATCAGGATTTAACAAATCAGAAAATATTTTAATTCAAATATGATTTTTATAACATAGTTGTTAAATTGGATGGTATGGATAATATAAACAATTTATGGAACACATAAAAAAATCCTAATCAGTATAAATTTATGGATAAATCTTATACAAAAAGAACTCATTTTTTATTTTTCATTTCATCCTTCCAGAAATATGTTTCCATTAGAAATTATTTTTGTTGATTTTTTGTGAGAAAATAGTATAATAAATTTATAGGTCTTTATGAAAATTTATTTTATAAAATAAACATCATTTTTATAATCAACATATCAAAATTTTCATAAGATTATATTTTTAGAATTTCTTGAAATATTTCATTTTTGAATTAATAATGAAAATAATAATTTTTATTTTTATTTATATTTATTAAAATGTAAAATATATTTTTATTTAGTTTAATTTTTTTGATATTTCCCTTTTATTACAAATAACAAATTTAGATAATTTTAAATGATTTTTACACTTGAATATGGTATAAAAATATTTTTATACATAAAATAAATTTTTAAAAAAAATCATTTTTTCACTTTTTAGGGGTATAATTTTATATAAAATTATTCCACTTATGTGTATTTCAATTTGAAAAAGTGTTTTCATACATGGAATAATTTTTTAATTTTTTTTAAACAAGTCTATTTTATCTTGAGTCATTATAAATTTTAACCTTAGTAAATTTATGTCACCACGGTAAAGGTTAATCATGTAATTTAGATTAAAAATTTTTTGATAAGGAATAAAAAATTACCCTAACAATTGAATAAATTTTATTAGATGAACATGTATCATTAATTAATGTCTAAAAGTAAAATATATGTATTTTTTTATTTTTTTAATGTCTTTGACCTTTATATTAATTTTTATAAAGAAAACTAAAAAATTAAATTCTTTATGTTTTATTAATTCTAAAATTTTGACTTAAGTATAAAAAAAGGAAATAATGAGGTATAAATAGTAATTTTAGAGATAAATTATTTTTTTATAACATGTTAATTTATATTTAATTTTTAGGGATGAAATAATTACCTTATATCCTAATGTAATAGTGATGTAATAATTTTTCAATTAACAGTAAAATAAAATAAATGCTATAAATAATATTAATAGTAATAAAATTTGAAATAATTATCGTGATCTATAAAGTTTTTTCATAAATATTCAATTTTAGGGATGCATTAATTTTTTATATTCAAATTCTATTATTTTCTTGATTTTATTATAGTCAATGTAAATGAATAGTTATAAAATTCATATTAATGAAATTTTATAACAAGTAATATTTTATTAAATGATTTAAAATTACAAAAAAATCATATTTTTTGACAAGGTATTTTTATAAGGTTTAATATTTTTACCATTGTTAATTTATGGTAATTTTTCCAATTTATAGTAATTATCCTAACCCTCAAAGTGTATAAAATATTTTCATCATCGTTTGTGTAAAAAGTGTTAACTTGAGGTTATAACCCAAATATAAAGATAAAAAATAATTTAATAATATCCAATTATTAATTTTTAGGAGAATTTAATCCCACCCTCATTTTATCTTTTAATATTATCAATTTGGTTCCATTTTATTTTGAAAAATTATTTATCTTAGATTAATTTTTTTTTGAAAATCAAAGAGTGCCCTTCCCAACTCCTATAAGATGGAACATCCTCTCCTCTTTTATTCACACTTAAAAAACTTTTCATTATGAAAATACCTACAAAAATATCTTAATAAAATCCATCCTCAGAGTGTAGAGGCCTTACATTTACCACAATACCATCGTTATAGGTCAAAAGTTGTAAATAAAAGTAGACTATTTGAAGAAGATATATAGTTGTTAATGGATAATTTTTATTTTATTACTTCTTACATATCCAAAAAATTTTCCTTAATCATGATGATATAATAAAATTATCAAATTTGACATACTGATATTTTATTAGCTTAATCGAATAACATATATGAATCTCTAAAAACCATCAAATTAGAATGTAATCTATAATTATTGTTCACGAAGGACTACCACCATGCAGACTGTTGTATTTAAATTTTCCGTCACTATGTATCATAGCTGGTTATAATGTTGGATTTCATGTTTATATATTGTATTCATGAAGTATTAATCATTCTTTAAAATAATATAATATTGGAAACAAGGATGTTATATTTTGGAAATGTATTATGATTTGTGTTTATTGTAAATCATCAAATGGAATATTCTGGAGTTTGCAAGGAAAGAGATCTTACAGTTCATGCAGACAACAAAACTGATGGTGGAATAACTTCCTAGTGTTTTTCAAATTTTTAGGGTCCTGAATTATAAGGCTATCTTTTGAAATGAGAGGTAGTTTTCTAGAATCAAATTCTCATAAATATGTTAAAGGCTTGGATTTCATACAGCATGGTATTTTTTTCACAAAGATGAGGTTAATCATGAATAGAGACAGCATTTATTCATGATTATAGGTAGAGGAGAATCACAAATACATAATGTTTTGACGGAAGGATCCACTACAATAACAAGCATTCTAAATAGTGAATTTCATTGGAGCATCGAGAAGGGAGGAGCATCACAAAGGTGTTTTTAAAAGATCTAGAAATAAAACTGGAGGTGGTGGATCATAATTAATTTCTATGATTATATATAATAGTTTACCCCTCTTCAGTCAACATGAAATAAATAAGATAAAATCTAGAGTCTCTCAGATTTTGAAAAGAAAGTGGAGCTCTGCAAAACTGAGATTCTAAGTGGGCTTGAGAATCTTGAATAGACTATATTAATCCTATATTATTAAAATGATTTTATAACTTGAGTTCTTCATTAATACATGATTCTTCACATTGGATTAGTGATCTTCATTGAGGATTTTGTTCCATAAAGTCAGTCATGCATTGCGAAGGAGTGAGCTTCGTGAAGGAGTTTTGTGAAAGGCAGTTTTGAACATTAGTTTTTCAGTGATCAGGGATTTCAATGTGCATCATCTCAAGATTTGGGTGCAAGTAGTGGCCTGTGCTAATTCAGGGAAAAATTAATTAATTCCAATCCATTTAAGAGACCCTCCAATGGATAAAATGAGTAAGATATCACCCACAATAGTGAGAAGGGGGGGCAAGGAATGTGTTTCAAGGGATATTGTGGGATTCCCCAAAAATATTTATAATGGCAGTGTTCCTGGTGTAGACCTACTATGTATGAACTCTTATACTCCAAAACTAGTTGTGATTTGTGTACTATGGTATGAAATAAACCCTATTGGTGTATACTCCTTGGACTTACCCTTAGTGGTGAACCAAGTAAAATTTCAGTGTCTTCTCTTTGCATGTGATTGCGTAATAGGTTGAACTAGTTCGCACCAATGTGGTAACTAGATCTATATCCTTAAGAAGAAAATTTTGACACCCTGATTCAATCCTCCCCTCTTATGGTGTTCTAGGTTCCTTCAAGTGGTATCAGAGGGTACTAGGTTCTGGGGTTAATTTTTCCTACTTTTCTATCATTGAGAATTCAAAAAATGTTTGGAGAGTGCCTCAATTTGATGGAAGTAACTATCCTATATAGAAGAATATAATTTATCAAATATAAGATCTTTGGGAATGGATATCCTTTTTTCCATTACAGAAGTAATACAGGTCACTGATCCAAAAGGGTTTTATATCATAGATATAGAGAATAATATTCTTAATGTACACACTAAGACCCAAAATGCTCTCACTAAAGCTCTTTCTGATTAGATCTGTCTAAAGGTAATGAGTTCAAAATCTTTTTAGTCAATACGGGATAAAATATAAAAATAATTATATGGTGGAAAAAGTGAAGAAGGGAAAACACCTTGTTTTTCAATGTAGTTTTGATGATATGAAGATACATACTGATGAAAATTTATATACCTTCTTTAATCAAATTGCTAATGTTATGGGATAAATTTGAGGGCTTAGGGATGAAATAAAAGAAATTGTCATTATAAATAAAATATGGGGAATACATACACCACATTATATTAAAAAAGTATTATCCCATGAGGAAATAGATCATTTAAAACTATATTTTAATTATACATTTAGTAGTTTGGTTGCACTTGAAATGAGAGAGAAATCAAATGGTTAAACAAGTAGTGTCAGCAAGGAGACGATAATCAATGACCTAAAAAAACTCTATATTTCAAGAGACTATGTTAATAAAGATGATTATTAAGGATAAATGATTTCAATATTTTCAAAACAAAATCAATTTAGGAAAATGGAGATTTGAAGGAAATCTACCATTGGCATGTTTTCATTGTGGTAAAATTAGGCACATCGATTCACAGCGCTCAAGGAAGTTCAATGATGATGAAAGTGAAGCTAGAAACTTGAAGAAGCCTAAAATAAGGTTCTACCAAATGAAAAAAATCAAATTTGGAAAGAAACCATAGAAAAAGAGTTTTTTTCTGTGAAGAAGTTGAAGATGATAATGATTTTATTGGGAATGAATAACCATAGTATAAATATGGAAACAAAGTATCTATGATGGATAATTTATAGAGGTCAGAACCGTAAAAATATAAATATATAGATCCTCAGTTGATTTATGATTCTTCCATAAAGTTATAACATATTTATTCTGTTAGTAATTTTTAGAATAAATGAAATAGATACAAAAAAGTGGAGGGTAATTGGGGAAGAATCATCGGAATATGTTGATCAACTTGAAGATGAAATTTAGAAACTGGAAGTAATAGTGAAACATTAACAAAAAACCCTTGAAAGCATAAATTATTTAGTGGAAATAAAGAACATAATTGAAGAACACGCATAGGACATCAATTATCAGACCTTTAGATGAGAGGAGAAGTCCATTATTGTAGAGAGACTTGAAGAAGAAGTTGGTACTCTTAGGAGTAAACTTGAAAGTGAATCAAATTAAAAGAAGAATAAAATAAAATATAGTTTGGAAAATTCTATGATGTAGAGTTTCTAGAGAGAGCCAATCACGGTTCTAGTAGTGTTCAAAATGTTTTGAAAGACCAAAAACCCACATGCATGGGAAACAATGGAATCAATTTTGATGAGGAAACATTAAATAATGAAAATAAAATTGGTCAAAATAAATGAAATCTGAATGTTGGACATGTTGAAAATTCACCTAAAGTGATAAAAAACCACAATTCAAACTGAAAGAAGAACTGAAAACTATCCTCATCCATACAAAAAATATTGGTAGCAATACTACCTTCATAAGTAAGGATACATGAGGAGGAATTGGAATTAGAATACATTTCCACTTATGAAATGTCAATTCTATGTCTATCTAGGCCATACCATTTCATACTACAAAAAAACAAGGATCTTTTGGAAAGAGAAATATCTAGGAAGTCAAAAAAGGAGAACAAATTCATATCCAACTTCATATAGAATATATAATTTCTATTGGTATTGTTTTAGTTCTTCAAACTTTGGCCATAAATCTATTTATTGATGGAAGGGGAAAGATATAAAAAAGTCATACATAGCTTAAAGAAAAGTCAATACTCGTCAACTAGATGATTTTTCTCTCACAAACAGGATTTATTCTCTAGAATAAGGTTATGTGTATGAATAACCTTCCCACATGGAAGAGATATTTGAAAGTACATATTTATCCTTAACACAATCTAATATTTCATGGAAGGAAAAGAACAAAATTGAAAATTCCAACCATAGAGAAGTAGCTTTAAAATATAAAAAGATAAAAAACACTTGGATCCTTGGAATATTATGTTCATCCCACATTATGAGTAATGCATAATTATTAATGAATGTTATGAAAAGGGTCGATAGAATAGAAATGTTCGATAATTATTATGCATTGAAGATGAACAATATTTGAAGTACTAAACTATCTAATGAAGAGATAATGAAATCCAAAGTTCATTATGTTAGAAGGTTTGCATCACTATATTTTTAGAGTGAGTAAACTCTATGACCCAGGACTAATAACGTCTTTCAATAAAAAAGGTTTCACTATAAAGGGAATGATAGTGAATTCTCTTATGAATGTCTATAGAACAGATGCTAACTTATATTAGGCTGAATTTAAAGATAACTTTTTCTATCTAACAGTTGAAGAAGAAAAAAACCTGTGGCATTGATTGTTGGGGAAATTTTTTCCACATGACATGGAAAAGATATCTATGATGAAGATAGTCATGGACATCCCCAATCTGAATTGTGAACTAGGAAAGTGTTGAGACTCATGTGTATGAGGGATGTTGGTCAATAGTTCTAAGGAAATTTTTGAGACTCATGCATATGCGTTAAATCCATGAATGAAGAGTTGGATCATACTGTCAATAATTGAACATGAGATCTAGTTAAGAGAACTAAAAATCATAACATGATTGGTATAAAGTGTATTTTCGAAAATAAATTAGATTAGCATGATAATGTGGCAAAAAAATAACGGCTATTGTGTAAAGGGTATTCACAGATTGATGGCATTGATGTGATGTAACATCTACTCTGGTGGCTAGACTAGAGTCCATCAGGCATTTTATTTCCATTGAAATTTAGAGACGATAAAAAGTGTATCAAATGGATGTCACAATAGCCATCTTAAATGGTTTTCTTGAGGAAGAAGTATATATAGAACAACCAATGGGATTTCTACTTGGTAATGATGAGATTAAGGTTTGCAGATTAAATAAGGATCTCTATAATTTAAAATAGGCACTATAATCAAGGTATTCCTGATTGGATTATAACCTAATGAAGATTGAGTTTAAAATTAGAGGAGTGGATAAAAATCTCTATGTGAATAATTCTTAAAAAGATATGTTCATGGTGCTGGTGGACATAGATGATATTATATATGGTGGTAGCTTGGAAAAGTGGATGAATTTTCCTATCACATGAAACCAGAATTTGAAATGTTTTTGATTTGTGAGCTCACGTATTTATTAGGGATTCATCTGTTTCAGAGGAAATACATGAATTTAATTTCTCAGTAAAAGTATGATAGAGATTTTCTGGTGAAATTCAATAAGTATGACTCCAATCTATTATCAACTCCAATTGCGGTTGGGACCAAACATGGAAAAAATGAGGATGATACTTCTATCAATACCACAATGTATAAGAGAATCATTGGAAACATATTGTACCTGATAGCGAGACGTCAAGATATTGTATTTACTACATGTTTAGTGGCCCAATTTTTTAGTAGAGCAAAGAAAGAACATATGGGGGTACTAAAAATAATTATTAAGAATATTCATGGTACTCAAAATTATGACTAAAACATTTCGATAATAAGAGATATTAAAGTATCATCATTTTTTGATGCATACTGGGGTGGATATATTATTGTTTGAAATTTGATAAGTGGTGGAGAAATTACTATTGGAAAGAAGTGTATGGGATTCTTGAGTTAGAAACATGAATATAATTCTATTAGTATAGATGAATCTTCATATATCTTGGCTATAAAGTCCTGAAATCAGCTACTTTGGATGAAGAAACAATGGACAGATATTGGTTATTAGTTGAAACAACCAGTAACAATTCACTACGATAATAATATAAGATTTAATCTTATGAATAAACATGTTAAGAATTCACGTATGAAACACATTGAAATAAAATAATACCTAATCAATAAAAAATTTGAACAATACATGATTAAAATGGATCATGATGCCTTGATGATCATGTGGATAACAAACAGACCAAGCCATTTTCAGCACACGTGTTCAAGAAGCATTAGTTGAATCTTAGTGTTCACCCACCTCCAAGTACATGATAATATTACAAAAATACACTCTACCTGGATTAATTAGATGTTTTAATATATTTTTTAATGTGATGTTAGATAATGGGGATGATACGGTCTATGGGGAGTGTGTTTTAACATATAAAATATAAAATTATTGGCCTTCAGGTTTATTGCATATGGAGGAGAGTATATAAATTCAATGGTAATTCAATGATAAAAGGAAGATAATTAAATGTTTCTCTGATTGTAAGTGAATGGAAAATGTATAATTTAAAATTTTGATGAGTTGAAAAGCATGGAAATGAGATGTTAGTGTTTTGATGAAACAATTTATGGCATCTTATGCTTTTGTGACATGGTCAGAGAATAACATGGAAATATTTAATAATTATAAGACCTGAGAAACAAGTTTATGCTTCCAATATTTTTAAAACACTAAGAACTTCCCACAGATACATAGAGTGATGTTTGATTTGTTTTTTTTTCATATCAGGTTTTGATTGTGGCTGGTGGTTCATTGAACTTATCTGTAGATTTCCAACACACCCAAAGGGAGAGATTGTTGGAAACAAGGACGTTCCTTGCTAGAAATGGACAATGGTTTGTGTTTGTTACCAATCATCTCAAGAAATATCATCTATTTTGAAAGTAATTACTATTCATGTAGAAAACAATATTTCAGGGGAGTATTTTCTCAGTGTTTACCATATTTTTTGGATTTAAAATTTAGAGGATGTATTTCAATGTGAAAGGTAGTTTTCTAGAATAAAATTTTCATATATATGGTATATGCATGTATTTACCATTTGCTAGTATTATGTTCAAAAAGAAGAGGAGAATCGTGAATAGAGACAATGTTTCTTCATGTTTACGAGAGGAGGAGCATCATGACTATATGATATATTGATTGAAGACTCCCCGACTACGATGCGCATTGAGATCATTAAATATCTTTGGAGCATCATGAAGGAAGTAAGGCCATGAATTTGTTTTTGAAAGATCCAAAAATAACGCTGGAGGAGGTGAAACATCACGAATGACTTAGCCTATAATTAAAATGCTTCCCCTCTTCACTCAACATGAATGAATTTTGAGAAAATCTGAAATCAATTTGATTTTATGAAGAAAGTGGAGATATACAAAACTAGGATTCTATACAATCTCGAGTATCATGAAAAGAAAATATTAGTCTTGACTAGTGCCAATTCATCTTTGTTTTGATTGATTCACAAAGATGAGATACTTAAAATTGGATTAGTGAACTTCGTGAAGATGTTTGTTCCCCGATGGAAGGGGTTCTTCATAAAGGACTGATCTTCATGATGGATATTTTCGAAACATAGTTTTGAACATTAGTTTTTCAATGAACATGGATTGAATTGTGCATAATATCATGCCTTTGGTGTAAGAAGAGTATCGTGCTATGTTAAGGACAAAGTATTTAATTTTAACACATTAAAGAAACCCTGAAGTCAATGAACTCAATAAGGCCTAACCCATAATAGTGATAAAGGGGGAGTCACAGGAATTGTTTTGAGGGATTCAATGTTCATTCCCTAAAATCATTATAAATGCAGTGTGCCTGGAAAATAGTGACTGTGTCTAAAATCTTGTACTCCCAAACAAGTAATTATTAGTGGAATTTAGTATGAACAAAAATCTATCATCATATATCCCTTGGACTATGGTGAACCATGTAAAATTGTTGTGTATTCTATTTCCAAGTGATTGTGTGACCGGTTTAATAGGTTCCTACCAATGCGGGAACAAGATCGGTCACTTTTAGTAGTAATATTTTACACCATTATTCATGTCTCCCCTCTCAAGGTGTTCTGTGGTCCTTCATATAACATATAATTTCATTCCATTTAATTCACTAGAAAATTAAAACCATGCTCTTATGTATGTGTTGACTACCACCTACATGAAATGATATGATTTATTTTTCACCACACATAACATTGATGCTATATATAAGTTTAATTTAATATATAATATGGTATTTAGAATATTAAAATCATTTTGGAAGGAAAAAATAGTACTTTCCTATTTTTTTTGTAAGGGTCATCAAAAAATGGAAGCACTACTCATGCGTATGTACAGTCTAACATGTCCATGATTGTAATAGAGTTTATTTTTCATAAAAAACAAACACCATTTATTTTAAAAGTATAGTTAATGTATAAAAATGATAATTATTTCATGAATATTATTTTGTAGATGTTGGGAAAATTTCATGTTTGAGCATAGTCATCCTACCAAAGTCATTTATGAAATATGATTTGTATATAATGAAAACATATAATGTGAATGTAAATAATTACATAATTGTATAAAACATGGTTATAAGTAATATAAAAAGAATAATAAACTAGAGAATGGTTTTCAAGAAAGTAAATTATGAACATAGGTTTATTATTAAGGAATACAAGGAATGCACGTAAAAAGTTGGGAACAAGGTAAGGGATTTTTTAAAACAATATTTTAAAGATTACCATATTACTCACTACTAGAAAACCACTCCATTACCATGATTTTACACCGTGGTTACAGCCTCTAAAACCATGGGTATATGCTATATATATGGTTATAGGAATCATGGCTAATGGAGCTGTGGGTATAGACCTATACCCACGGTTTCTCTGAAAACTGTGGGTGTTAGACCTAGAGATTATTTCATACCCACATTTCCCCATTCCTTGGGTATAGCATGTCCCAATAGAGAAACCAAACTCATGGTTATCCAAATCGCGGGAATAGGTATTTATCCTAATTTGTATGCAATATCCATGGTACCTCTTCCACCAGCTCCTGAACCTGTAAATAAAATAAAACACACAGTGCATATTCAATGCAGTATAAATATTCTGTATTCAGTATTCAAAGAACCATTTTTAATAATTTCCAAACCATTTACAATACTAATACACACTTGTACATCTATACAACTAATCAATTCATATCATTAAACAAGTTCCACATGTCTCATTTATGCTAAGTCAATAATTGAGGGGATCTATATCTCTGCAATCACTAACATCCTCATCCTCATAACCATCATTTACATCTTCATCACCATTAGAAACATCCTTATCACTAAAAAAATTATGTAATGAAGAAACACCATCATCATCAATAACATCATCATCAACATCATCATAAACAACATTATCCCCACCACCATAATTTAGAATGCCAATAGGGCCCTCATTGGCATCACTCTAGGAATTTTTTAAATATATAATTGAGTCCATATATGAATCAATAGTAATAAAATCCTATAATTTAATTTATTGACTTATAACTAACAAAGATTTCAGGATGTTTTTGATGATCAGCTAACTTCATTCACGCTCTTGTAAAGCTATTTTTTTCTCTTAACTGCTTCTGAATGAGTACTATGTAGCACGAGGGCATGAGAGGTATGATATGATCTCAATGAAGAACAATACCTAGAGGGCATTATGTTTTTTAGTGGTCTATATCATACTCTCCATGATGCTGCTCACCTAATACCTAACGCAAATGATCATTTGGCATAGTTTTTTCATCTCCATTATCGTTGAGGGACAACAGAGAAGACTATAAAAAATTTAACAAATATAATTAATTATTAATTTCTTATAAATATTTTAAATATATATACAAATTATTATAATATTTTCTTGAGTATGTGAATATACGACACTTCCATCCATTTTCTTCATACTTGAGAAAAATATTTTTTCTTGAGGCACACATCCTTTGATGCCCAATATTGGTTGCTTCAAATGAAACTAATTAGAATAAACATATTCAGAATATAATTATTTTATAATCTTGTATAATAATAAAAGATAATAACTATAAAATTATTTAACAATTCATAAATTAAAACATGTGAAAATCATTGATGAAGAATTCATAGATAATAGAAAATCAGAAACTATATATAGTTGTATTTAATAATTATAAATATTCCATATATATCATCTATTATTTAGTTCTGAAAACTGATATAAAATAAAATTTAGTACTACCAACATTCATTAAAAATAAAAATTACAATAGTAGAAATAATTTATATGGGGGTTATAGTCTCTTTTTTTCTACACTACTAAATTGATATTTCAATAAAGTGTTGATATCCCCAAATCCAAATTAGTAGCCACAGTGAGATGTTGATGTTGAAAAGGAGGACTAAATTTTATATGTGTCTAGTTCATCAACAGTATGATATATCATTAAATTATATATTTCTATATATTTAAAATAAATCAAAATGGCCTGTAATAATACACCATGAAAACACATCAGTAAGAACTCAAATAAAAGAAATAATAGATTATGATAAATGAGATTTTCATTGCATATCACAAAAATAAAATGGATGAAAGGTATATATCTATGATATGGAAACTATATCAATATATGTAATTCATAAAGTTGAATAAGAATATAGGAACCATTGATTTTGAGAATGGTTCTAATAATTAATGTTAACATTTTAATTTGATGAAGGAAGGTGTATCATAATGAATCTAAGATATTGACACTATTTCACATTTCTAAGGGGATTGTTTCATGTTAAAATACCATTACATATCTTATTTTAAAAAACATATATTATTGTTTAGTTCATAGGAAAATATACATTGTGTTATATTTAAAATTTACATTTTCATGGTATATCATAATTATTCGATAGCATAATATGAAATATGTTGGATATTTTCAATATAGAAAAATAATTGTGAATAAAAAACAATACAAGGAAATGAATATATAAAACTAAGTAACAATATAAATATAGATATTATTTATATTCAAATTAGAGTACCAGGTGATTCCCATGCTTGAGAATTATATTACACCCAAATGTGTGTAGATACATCATTGAATCACTATTATTTTTTACCGATGGTTATGAAAAAGAAATAAATACAAGTAATAAAAATTAAATTTTATATGTATTCTATTAAATACTGGGAATACCTTAAACTCACATGTCTTCCATATGTGATCATTTTTTGATATTGTGTTCTTGGATTTTGGGGGAATATGGGTACACCCACAAAATTTGAACCAACTCTAATCCTCCATCCCTCATATAAATCATGCTTGTAAGATCACCATAACTCTCCAAGATCCATAAACCTTGCAACCATTACATCTTCCCCATTGGGAAAGTTATTCCGAATTTTCAAGAAACATGTTAATTCATTATAATACAATAATAATATTTATATAAAATTTTGAAATTTTCTTACACATATCTATACACATGATTTGTCCTTGTTATCATTACTGTGATGTATCCATGAAACCGGTTCCACCAAAATGATATCATTGTACTTGGATAATGTGGAGATGATAATTTTACACTACTAGACATTTTTACCTATTATATGATTTTATTCATTATAATCCACCATTATTTGTGTTTAATAATTCTAGGATTCCCTCACAAGGGTGAAACAACATCGCCTACTAGAAGATACCACTGAATAAGATAAAAGTTAAAAAAAATAATTATTTCACGGTACAACATGAAAAAAATGAAACTATATAATTTGACATAGTTATAATAAAAAACCAGATGCCTGATGCTCATTAGGATCTAATAGATCTATGGGATGTCCTGGATCAGTAGCCTCTGAAGGATGTATTTGTTATAGTGCAAGCTCTGGGTGATCTTCATTCACCTATGGGGGATTTAAAGGAAAACTTCTTCAGATCCTGGATGGATAGAAGGAAATTTAGGTGATGTAGACATGAAAGGATATGGGTAGTAGGGTTAAGGTACTTTATAAGATAAGGAAATAGTAAAGGTTGAACAAACCATAAAGGTGGTGTAGACATGATATGGGTAGAAGATGCTAAATGAGATGATGATGGAGGCCTGGGTTGGAGCATCCTGGAAGGAGATATAAACATATTAAGGGAAGAAGAGGCTAAATTAGATGTTTATGGAGGCATGAGTAGGAACATCCTTTTAGGTGATGTAGAAATGGTATGAGAAGAAGATTCTAAGTTAGATGATGTTCGAGGATTGAGGAGGAACATCCCCCGAGGATTAAGTAAAGGATGGAAAGGTGTGGTTGATGGTGTGTTCACTGGTGGGCCAGTGTGAGAATGATTAAGATGGGTGGTCCATTTAAGTTTAGGAAAATCCTAGCTCATACCCACGATTTTAGGATGAGGAGCAGTAAAATATAGTGAGGCCGAATATCCCAAATTTTTTTTGATAATTAACATGAACATGGAATTATATGTAATTTATAATAAAAATATTAATATTTTTATAATCCTTAATGTAAGAGGAGGAGAAAACCCATGCTCGTGCATCTGTCGATCAACATAACTAATCACATTCCTAAAAATTTTGATGGATTTTTCATAATCAACATATTAAGGAAATGTAAAATTTGTTGAAATAGTTTATAAAGATCATGGAAACAACTTATAAGTCAAATAAGTCATATATAATTTCCAAAAGTTTTTTAATAACAATAACATAAAACAATGTTATACATTTTTAGAAAATTTATTTCAAACTCAGATTTCTAAATTGATATAATTTTAATTAAATACAATGAAACCAAATAAAACGAAAATATACACATCATTCTAAAATAAAAATAAATTAATGTTTCTCCACTAATAAAAAAAATAGAATAACATGTAAAGGTCAAATGAACGAAATATACACATATATGGTTTCTTATATATACTACACACCTCAACTTTAGGTTCAACATCATCACTCACAATGGGAAAATTTGAGTCATCAAATGAAATATTTTGCTCAAGACCAATTGGGGCTCCAATAGTGTTTATTTCTTCCCCAACATCATGAAAAATATGTATTGGGACAACACCATTAATGACACTGTAATCAGGTCTTAGATGATCTTTCAACTAAAATACATTTTCTAATGATGCCAATATTTACTGATCATTGGTGTATAGAAATCAACTCATGAAAATTACTTTGGCTCCACAATAAAAAAATCACACAGTGGAATTGTTAAATCACACCATTTACATTTCATCATAGTAACTCGACCTTGATAGTTGTAAAATAATTACAATATTTTCTCAACAGGTTCATAATAATAAAAATCTTCATATCAAGGCTTACTTTCTGATGCTTGGGAATGAAATTCTATTGTAGTAGTTAATATAACACCATCATGTTGTGTTCTCATTTTCACCGATCCATGAATTCTAAAAAAATTATACCCATTTATTGTTATGTTGTGTCATTCATGAACAAAATATTTGGGACCAAAAGCCAATGATTATAATTATTGAAAAATTGAGTGAGTAGGTAAAATCAATACCTGAAATATATATAAATAATATATTTAAATGGATATCTATATTTTATGATAATTAAAATAATGTTAATACCTTTGATTTCAACAAATTAGGAAACTCTTGGCTATGAAAATCCTCTCTCCTTATCAAATGAAAAGATTTATGAAATCTACTTATTTTTTTTATTTTACTTACATAAAATTATAATAAAATTCTATGGTATATGTGAAATGAAATATTATGAGAAAAAAGATAATATCCAAATTAATTACTTGATATTGTCATCGAACAAACCACAGTTAAACAAGACATTGTAATGTGCCTTATCTCTCTCTTAAATGGTTAATATTTCAATGTATATGAATAGGAAATACGTAAATTTGGGGAAGATTTGGAAATGAGGGATTAATTTCCCCATACTTCTCATATTTTTTTTAACATAGGCCTGTTAGGGCTCATGCTCACATTAGAAAAATACAATGAACAAAAATCCAGACATAATGAGTCAAATAACCTCTCACAATTGAAACTTCTTGATAAATCTTATCTCAATAATAATATTTCATTGTGCACATATTTTTTTAGTAAGATACATCCACTAAAAAAACGGGTCCTCAAAGTAGTTTTTTAGTTTAAAGATGAACGGTTAAATACAACATGTATATGAAAAAAGATAGAATATTTTTTTTCAAAATAGCACAAAATTCATGGAACCACCTGCTGATTTTTTTATCACGAATGAGTTTAATAGAACATTGTCCAAAAAGCCTATAGAAACTAGAATATGTGGCTTAATATCACCCTTACATTATTGTATAGAAAATGTAAATTTTTTATTTGAATCAGTTCATGAAGAAGTATGTGATAATCATGTGTTTTTAGGGTTTTCAATTTCAAATCTCTTTTATTGACAGGTTTATATATGTTTCTCGAATAGCCATTAAGAATTATAATATTCTCTAATTCTTTTTGAATTTTTTTTATTGAATGGTGTCATCACAAAAGAAGAAAAGGTACCATTCCATTTTCTTCAACAATATACACCTGATAGCGTTCTAGTTGAATATCCCAATTCATCAAGTCCCGGAAAGATTGTAAGTCATATTTCGTCTTCAAATTGATATTTAGAAGAATTTAATGAATCATTTCACATATATATATATTTTTTTATTGTGCATTATATCTAAAAAATGATGTAACAAATTGGTAGGCCAATATGGAAACACAACAAATATACTTATATTTCTCCAATTATAGGTGACTTTAGTGTAAAAATTATTCATCTTTTAAGACTTGATATGACATTTCTCTAATGAGATAATAATATCGTTTGATTTAGTAAGATCATTTGTTATTAAAATATATTGAAGTGTTTGTTCAATGTCATCTGTATTATCAAATATTTTCAATTAATCTTTTATTGATGATCCATCGGAAGAAATCGTCGATTCCCTATGAAACAGAAACTACGATGATATTTAAGCATTCTCAATCATGTATTCATCGAATGTGCACACACACATATCTGAGAGATACCTAAAATCTCTTATTAAAGGTTGAAAATAGATTTTTATATCAGTTCCATGATTTAAATGTCTAGATATCATTATTACAAAGAATGTGAAAGGGTTTTTTATAAACATACATAGAGGAAGATTATAAATTTGAATAAAAACTGGCCACATGATTTGAATAGTAAAAATATGTCTGATCTAATTAAAACCATTGTAGGATAGACCCAACCTAACATTACACATATCTGCTGCAAAATCAGGATGGTGTGCATCAAATGAACCCCATTCTAATACATCTATATAATGAACCAACTCCTCATTTCCTTTAATTATCTTAGCTTCATTCCATCACATATTGGTTTTTATTTTTATATACACGAATAGATTTGAAGCTTGTGAATCAATGGAAAGTGCCATAAGAATTTATGTGGCACATGAGAAGGTATTCCATATATATTTGTCTTCCATCGATATGTACTGCATTATTTATAGTAATTTAGGTAATTTGTTTCCCTCCAAAATAAACTAAAATCTTTCAGATATGTATGAACTTTATTAGTAGAAAGTCCAAGGGATGCAATTAACTTTTATGACTTATAATGATTTTATGGAATATTTACACCATCAGGAAGAAACTCATTGAAAAAGGTATGAATATAATCAATGGTGGTATTAAAAATTTCATACATGAGATTTACATGATATAACCACATCAAAAACTCTATCTTGTTAATTTTAGTACATTTCTGATATACAGGTTTTCATACATTATGCATTAAATTTTTTATTCAATATACATCAACATCTTTAGTCTTTTCCTCATGAGTATTGATATCTTTTACCTCTTGATTTGGAATACTGTCTCTCTCATGAGGATTCCAAAATGGAAACTGATCAAATATCAAATTATTTATACCACCTGTTGGATTTTATTCATTAATAGTATAAGATTTTCACATTTCTTCATTGTGATACCAAAAACATAATAGTTTTTTTTTAAAATCCATCTTTCATTATATGGTAGATAATTTCTTCCTGCCTTAGACAATGTATTCTAATACAATTATACCATAAAAACTCTATAAAACCTACATCTGAATCAATGTTCAATCAAAAATAAAAAAAATCCAATTTATTTGAAACTCAATTAAAATTTGATTGATATGATACATGTAGCTTAAATTTCTTCCATTATAGTTGATAATAGTTATGTTACATTCAAAAATAGAAACCATAATTAAAAAATTCTTTATAACTAATTTTAATTCGAAATTCATCAAAGAATACTATTTTCTAGAAAAACAATGAATAATCAAAATAACAAATGCTATAAGAGATGACTATAAATAACAAACCAAGGTGGGTATCCCTATCATTTAATAATTTAATATCATAGTGGATAAATTTAATAACATCGAGTCATTGAAATCCATATTTTTCCCTTATAATCACTTAATTTTTTTTGTTAAACTAACCCTATCTATCTATCCCAATACTCAATCTAGCATACCACAAGGCATGAATTTCATTTGTGGTCAACAAGGGCTAGAAATTGGTTCCATGGACAGAAACAAAGATAATAGAAATGATTTCACCAGAATAAAAATAAATCTAAAAATAGAATTCCATCAGGGAAACTATGTTGAAAACATTATATATTTTTAATTAATACATATGAAATATTGGTTTTTGAAATAAATAAAATTAATACATAGATAAATAACATAATGAAATATTAAATGTATTATAAAACATAAATACATCAAATATAAACAAAATCACTTTCTTTTTAATATGTTCAAATATCATAAGAAACCTAAAAAATCATGTGTTAAAGGGTATTTAAAGACCACGATGTTAGAAATCAAAAATTTCAAAAAATATAATGTAGAATAGAAACAAAACTATTTCTACCCACATCAATGTGGAATGTATGTGTATAGAATATATTTTCTCATGAAATCGAGAAAAATTATTTGAATTCCCATTATCTCATGGTATATATTTTCATTACATTTAGTAAATGAGACAAATTATATATATTCAAAAATTGTGTATAAAGGTTTTTAAAATTGATTCTCTTAAAGATTTCAACAAATTCTCGAATGACACCCATTTGGAAAAAAAGATGATATTTAGTTTTTCAATTAATATAAGAAAAGAAACCATTTAATTATATGAAATAAAATAAGACATTAAAACCACATATAAGTAATGTTTCCTAAAAATGTACAATCACATATATACATTTATAAATAAAACAATTTTATTACATTATTTATTCCCAAAATTAATCTGAGTTTAACCACGTGCACAATGAATGGATTTCCATGACACTAATAGATAATTCATAAAATAAATGTAGTACTATAAACAAATCATTATCCTAAACTATATGTGAAGTAAATATATTGTGAATAATCTAAACTAGTGATTGTATCCCAAAAGGAATTATCCAAAGCATATTCCTAAAGTAGCATATCCTAGCATTAGTGTAATTAAAACTATGTAAAATCTGGGTAATATGTAACCTAATATAGAAAGTTTACTTATTTGTGGAAACCCCTTGAGTATAGAGGCTTCTTACATGTTGTTTTTGTTAATAGAATAATTAATAAATAAACGGAAAGAATTTTAAAAAACCTGACATCATCTCCAATAACCATTCAATTAAATTGTACATTTTCATATTTAAATCCATTAACAGTTATTTTTCATAACATTATTTTGTAGCATGATAAATTATATAATGATAGAGGAATCAATATAAAGGATGTAAATCATGATATTAAATGTCTCTTGAATCTACAAAAAACCTTATAAAATTGGAAAATTTTTATTAAAAAATGTACTAAATTTTGATAATTGTTATTAAATTATTCCATTAATAAAATATTAATTATTTCATGATAAACTGATATTAAAAATTTATAAAACACATAGTATATAAAATTTAGTCAAAATTGAATTATAATAAACAATATCTCTTATACATATTTTTAATTTTTTTTAAAGATATATATAGTTAAAAAACACCAAATAATGTAGTGGTCTACTGTATTTAGTGGAAGTTTTTTGGAGAAAAACATTATCCATGTCCATCATAATAGTGAATAAATATTAGGATAATAAATAACTCATCAGAGTAAAAGGTGACATGACTAGATAAACTAGGTTATTCCTTATCATCATATGTTGAGAGAATAAAATTAAACCATCGTCAAAATAATAATGAGTAAATGTTAGGATAAAAATAACTAAACATATAGTGATGATAATTTATAATTACAAACATCATAATCATACCATCAAGGCATTATGAAAAGACATATTAATAGCCAAGGATGCTGCAATTACCTTATCTTAGTTGTCTCATCAGAAATACCAATGCATTGAGGGGATATATAATTCTTCTCTCCACCCATCACATAAAATTAAAATAAATTCCATAAAATATCAATGATTACATGTTATAATGTTCAAGGATATGAACAATATGAATACATAGAAGAAATTTATAAGTGAGGTATATATTATATAATCTATCCATATAAAAAATATTATTATATGGTGTAAACTTATATTCACCCAATAGAATAATAAAATAAATATTTATTATTATAAATTTTTTTATTCTAATTTAATGAAAAAAACCCATTAAAATTGATTTTATGTTGCATATAAAACATCTAATCATATCCCCCGAGAGTGTCAAACCTGGTATGTAGTACGAACCTTTTTCATGCACTAGGTGATGATTGAGTCTAGCCCAATGAAATTATTTAGGCTTATTACCCCTAGGTAGAATTGTTCTAGATTAACATCCACATGTTTGTATGTAGACTTAGATTTCTTTTTTTCACAAAACCACACACACATTACTTCCCCAAAATTTTAGGGTTTAACTTTTAAAATAACGGGTTTATTTAGTAGTATAACATCTTAAAAGGGATATATTGAGAGAGAGAAAACATATCATTGATAGTACCTAAAATGGATGAAAATAAATTTTAGTTAAAATATTTTTTTATATTAATAGGAATCATGAAAGACAATATAAAAAATAGAGTGTGAAACATAAATGAGAGGATTGGGGACCCAAACATTGACAGAGTAACTAATTAAAAAAAGATATAAGGAGGGAGAATAATTAGAATATAATTTACTAAATATGAAATGGAATTTAATACCGTGGAATAAAAATTATGTATGTATATGAAAAGTGAATTTAAAATGACAATGCAACAAATGTAATGAACATTGAAAAAGGGAAGTCGAGGATTGAAGTCCCTTAAATTAGCCTAGAAACAGATTAATAAAAGGGTACAATGAGAGGTAATAAGTGATATCCCATCATTAAGACATCATTTTTATAGTAAAATAATTTTTATTAATAAATTAAAACATTAAAATTTTTGATTCGAAATGAAAAATAAAAATAAGGTTCTTCAATAGAAATGAAGAGGTACCCTTACCAAATTTCAACAGCATAACGAAAATACATAAAGATTAATTGGTGGGATTAATTAGTGTGGAATGTGTCTGTAATCACTTTGAAACAGAATGGGAAGTTAGTGGGATCTATAAAATCATACTGCATCATGAGGAAATGCAAATGAATAGGCATAACATAAATGAGGTTCTTGAATAATGAGGAGAAGGAGAGGATCCCTTACCATGGAAGAATGTGTTTTAATGCAAGAGATATAATCCATTGAAAATTGGAAGAAAATTAGAGAATCTTATGAGAGCGTAATTTAGAGTTAAACCATTCTAATTTATTTTCTTTGTAAAGTGTGGCGGGGTTGGGGTATTTATATTTGAGGCGTGGTGGTTTTAAGGGACAAAATATATTTTATTTTAATATATAAGCCAGTCACTCATGTGATTAATCAATTCCAACCCAATTTATGGATTATTAATAATTGTTGTTAAGTTTTTAGATTAAAAATGTATTAATAAATGGAAATACACCTCCCAAAAATCTTAATTTTTGTTCACAAAATAGAAATAACATTTATTTCAAAAACACATTTTATTGTAAAAAAGGAAATATAAATTAAAAATTTGAAATCAATATATATAATTTATTTTTTATGATTTTTAATGTAATTTTTTCATAAAATGTTTCATATCATTTTAATTACATCTAACATAATAATAATGACATAAAAATTTAGTGATTTGTACTGTAAAATTTTTCACTTTTTTCTAAAAAATTAACTTTATCAAAAAATTATAAAAAAATTACCATAAAGATTTTTTTGAGTCATAAAATAAATAATATTTTAAAAAAATATTTCTATAAATTTTATATTTCATACTTTTAATTAAAAAACCACATTTATTGAAATTTATTATTTTCATATAAAAATAATCATTCTTACCGCAATAAAAAATAGTGAGGTCTTCGTTAAAATATATTATCATTTAAATAGAATATTATAAGATATTTCATGTAATAAAATATTATTTTAAACTTCCATGCAAATCATATTGTAATATAATATGTTTATAGTCCCTAAAAATAATATAATTTTTCTTATTAAATATTCCCAATGATTAATTAAATTCTTCGACCTAACAAACAACAATAATGACCAGCTATTTTTATGAATATTTGTCATAATATCAATCTACAAAATTATCATAAATACATAAAGTATGATTATCATATCTCCCTATAAAATAACCATAATTCTTACTATTCATCATTAACTTCAACCCTGTCGAGGTTCAATTTCATTTCAAAATCAATATTGAATTACTAACTCTCTATTCCTATATTAAAATGATCTTCATGGGTGAAATGATTATAAAGGATCAAAGTGGACCACATTTTTGTATTTCACATTATATATGCTCTATTTTTTCTCCCCATTAAAATATTTTTTATGATATTGGGTATTTTTTTGACTGAATATAACAGTCTTAAATATTAAAATAAATTATTTAAGGTTTCTAGTATTCATTTTATTAGTCTTACTAGATATTATATTTTATAACAATACATGATGTTAAAAATAATTTTGAAAATTAAAATTCATTCTATGTGTCTAATTTTTTAAATAGTGGATATTTTACCAAATATTGTCCCACAATAAATGAATTTTTCTAAATGAATGAAATTAAGATTTATTGGGTTTTTATTATGAAAAATATAACATAGCCTTTTAAAAGAAATATTTTAATGTAATAAAATATTTAAAAAGATTAAGATAAAATTAAAACATTTAAATGAACTATAATTATAATAAAAAATAAAAAATAATTTTAGATTCATATTTAAGCATAAAAAAATTATTCTAAAATTATATCCAATTTGGGGATAATGAAAACATAAATCATGATTTGTTTACTATTAAACTAAAAATACATTATTAACAAGATGTTTTGGGATTAAAAATGTTTGTAAAAATAGTATAGTTATAAGAAAACTATAAATCTAAGAATTAGTAGTTATATTGTAAAAGAGATGTATATATATATATAAAAGGATAGAATATGGATGGAGGGAATCATTAATGTTGAAAAAAGGTAGTGGATTGTTTTCATTTTTAGGTTATGGGTTTGAACACCATGGCCCTACTAGACTGGAAAAGTTGGGTTTTAGCCTATGATCATCCCTTTTGATAAAACCATTTTGGAAAATAAAATTTCATTTTTCCAAAAAAAATGTAAATCAATAACATAGGGGAAAAATATTATTATAAAAAATTAGAAACTTGATATAAATATTTTTTTGGAATTTATATTTAAATTCATGTATAAAAAATAATAAAAAATTGAATTAAAATTTTAGGATGTTACATTCAACCCCTTTAATAAAATTTCATCATCACAATTTCACTCATTGATAAACACTTACCATTAATAAATGTTACATTAATTGTTTTCTATATAAGGGAAACATTATAAATACCTTTGTAATTTTAATTATAGGGGGATATTCAAGTTATAGTTAAACTAGTTCTCTTAAGACATTTACTTAAGTCCCAATACCAAAATATTCTGATAAATACTTCCAAAAAATAGCAAAACATTTTGATAAAACTAACTCTATTTTCATCATAATACTCAAGAGAAAAATTCCTACATTGATCTTTCGGTGTTGAAACAATTATTACATCTATCATGTCAAAATAAATTAAATACGTCGGATAAAAACAAGGTAGATACATGTAGTGAACTACCAACTACCTAATTATAATATAATTGACTACCTCTTATTCTAGTATTAAAATCAACACAAAATAGTTAAACATGACATATCAATAATATATAAAAATAATATAAATTTGGAATAACCATATTATGATAGTCTTATATACACAAATTTTAAACTAGACTACTTCTATTTAAAGCAATATTACTTTGCATCAATCAATGTTTCTTTAGGTTGTGTTTTGTCATAATCTTAACCCAATTCCTTAAATATCTATCTAAACATTTTCATGACTTTTATGAAAAATAATTAAAGTATAAGATCTTAAATTTTAACATATCAATTATACATAAATGTACATATAAATTGATATATTTTTAAAATTAAGAAGCAACATGTTTTAATCTATGTTATCCATGGTCATTTTCTTGTCAGGTTATATGAATTTTATTATATGTCTAGTTCCTAAAAATTATCATAAACTATCACATGATACCAACTATAATGATATCGAATCTAGAACCATGGATCTGATAGATATTTTATCAAAAATGGTTCATAGATCATAATATAAATGATCCAACAATTTACTATCCTCAAGATACCTTAAACATAACAATGTTTTATATTACAATAAAACTAAAAATAAACCATCTAGAAACATTACAAAATTATTATTATCCTTGGAATATATTTTTCATATATATAGTATTCATCTTGGATCCTTAGGGATGTTTTAGAAACAATATAAAGGGTGATCTTGAACACCTAGTAAGGGGTTGCATAGAGTGGAGGTAATTTTTTAAAAATAGGTAATGTGGCATATATAAATAAATCAAATCATTTCATATAAAATTAAATTGAAAAAATAATTAAATCCATAAGAAATATAATAGTTAATAAATATTGTGACCAACATTATATTATCATAGTGGAAGGATGAATGATTTAATAAACTGGGCTATTCGATATCATTAAATGTTGAGAGCTTGAAAAAATCTATGGCCAACATAATAGTTAATAAATTTTTGGTTACCAATTACTAAAAATATAGTAATTATAATTAACAAATTGAAACCTATTAATCATACCATAAAGTCCATGTTCCAATAAATATTAAAAGGTACGGATGAAACCATTACCTTACCATAGTTTTCTCATAAAACCTACCAGTACATTAAGGGTCAATATAATTTTGGGTCCCACCCATCACATAAAATTACAATTCATTCCATCATATATAAACGATTAAATTTTATGATTGTCAGGGATATGAACAACATTTATAGAAACCAGGGCTTGAAATACTTGGATAATAAATCATTTTAGATTAATATTCAATATATTACAAAAAATACATGCCTGAGGACCGTAATTGTCTAGTGTCATTGGAAACATGGAAAAAAATCTTCCATCCTGGTGAAAGATCTTCAACATCACCCATAAAGATTTCCACCTTTAGTGATTCTACCGAAAATCCTTATTCATAACATGGGTAAAGGAGACATAAGAATGGGTGAGGTCAGATTCTCAGTAAGGGTAAATAAAGAAAATGCATAGGAATAACATGAAAAAAACGATATGAAATAAGAGAATAATTTTTTACGATCATACCTGGAATATTAGAGATCTGAATAAATATTGGTTGTTCATAAGACATTAATCATATGGAAATTATGATCATAAATCATAAAATCATAATATAGTAATAATACATGATATTTGTGGCATGCATAATGTTCTATAAAATTTTGAACATGTATAAGTAGAAACATGTTTACTCATTATGTTAAGGACTTGGAATTAGGCCCCCACATCAAAATATGGGTGTGAAACAACATCCATGAATAAAATATTTTATGGGTAATTTGGTTCACACATATTTATATAGACATGAAACTAGGTACATGCATAACTTTTTTAACATGTTATCAGGTTCACGCATAACATTGTGATCATGTAATCAATTTCATGCATAAAGTCATGGACATAAAACCTGGCCCATACATAAAATCATGAACATATAATATGTTTCACTCATAACATTGTAAATATGTAATCAGATTCAAAAATAAACATATGGACATTCAACTAGGTTAATGCATAATATTTTGAACAAGTAATTAGGTTCACACGTAAACTTATAGACATGAAACTTGGTCCATGCATAACATTATGAACATGTAATCAAGTTTACATATAAAATTTATACTCAGTAGTCATCCATTATTAACCAATTCCATGGAGTGAGATATTCTCCCACCAATCTAATAATATAACCATTCATACATATTCCACAATATAATAAAACATTAATCATATCATGAACCATATAAATAAATTGGTTTTATAAACATTAAATCAAAACCCATGAAATTAAATGGGTATCATTAACATTTAACCACACCTTAACCTATGAAAATAAATAGGTTTCATAATCAATTCAGGAAATAATATCCAAAGAAAATAAATGGTTTTTAAAATCATAAAAATCATGGAAGAGAAACAGGTAGATTAAGCATAATTTTATCAAAACATAAATTGATCAAGATAAAATATGAATGTAAACATTGAGTCATTTCCTTGAAGCACATGTGTAACATAAAATTTTTTATCATACATCCCAAATAACATGGTAGGATATTTTTACAAAATTTATTGTTGAAAATATATTTGTCTCTTTGAAAATATATTTTTAATAAATAAAACCATTTGAAAATCATTTGCATTGAAAAAAATTGAAAAATAATAAAGAATACTTGAAATCATTTTGAAAACCATTTATCATGAAAATTTAAAAAATATTATTCAAAAAAAATTTAAAAACATTTTCTTTGAAAACACATTTAAATCTTATAAAGATTTCAATAAGGTTTTTTTGAAAACCGGTTTACATGAAATCATATTAAAGTTTCTTGAAAATGCATTGAAATATTTTTACATGAAAACAAATGAAAAAAGGTTGATTTTTTTAAAACCATTTAACATTTAAACATATGAAATAAGCTTTAATTTTTTTTAAAAAAATCATTTATTTGAAAATAATTTGAAAACATATAAATAATACTTGAAAACATTTTGAAAACCATTTCATTGAAAATAAATATGAAAACATATTAAGAAATATTTTGAAACCATATTTTTTTAAATCCTTTTTATTTTAAAATTAGCTTCTTAAATTGTTAGATTTTTTTTGAAAACATGGTTTTGAAATAATATTGATTTCCATATGAAGTGATAGATACAATCATATTTTTATTGAAAACATATTTTTATTATTTGAAGTAAAATCAAGTGGAAAATTGTGATAAATATGGATATGTATTGAATAAGGATAGTAGAAGTAATCAAATTAGTGTTCCTGATATATGTATCAGAACATTTTGTCAAAAGAATCCTAATCACTAACAATCTCTAAAGGATATGAGATTGTTTCAATAAACTCTTACCCCATGGTAATATAAAATCATACTCTCGATGTAATAAAATGAAATTAAATGAAGAATGAAATACAATTAAAATGATGAGATTCATGAAATAAAATTTCAATTTGAATCACATAATCCTTGTGAAAGAAAATTGGTGAGTAACAAAACATTTGTCTCAAAGATGGCAGTATGAGACAAACCAACATTATCGATTTGGTAGTTTTTTGAAAAAATTACCCCATGAAATAAATATCATAGAATGATTTTTTAAATAACCATAGATTTAATTATATTGTACATATAATATATTCATGGTCAATACATATACCACACAAAAAATTATGTGGTGAATAAAGCATGTAACTCACGGAAATAAAAAGTGATATGAAATCCCCAATCCTTATTTCTTGACTCTTATCTTAATCGTTAATACCACAAGTATAATAAATATAATTTTTTTATATACAATTTTGAGAACAACATTCTTAAATATAATACCATATATTGGTTTATAATGACCCTATATTACCCTCTTGTGAACAATCGTATGTCAAGGATTTACTTCGGGTAATATTCTTTTTATTTTTCCCATGTGTCTTAGTTTCTAATATATTTGGTCCCTATACTAATATAATTATATCATGAATGGAAACCATGATATAAATATAATTTATATAAATTATTCTTGTATTATTATAATCTATATAATATATATGTATGAAACTGAATACACCATTTATGGAGACATAGGTCATATGTAAGCGTGAAAGCTAATTCTGTTCAAGTGTCATGTTAAAAGGAAAAAACTAAAAGGCTTGTATGTATATAAATGTGTATATATATATCAATATTATAGTATGTTGATTATATCATATATATCATATATATTCACTACACCCATACTTAATACTTCCACATAGTGTATGAACATATCATATCGATTTGAGGGGGTGGTATTCCAAACTTCCCCAAACCAAATTATAATATTAACACAAAATTAAAAGTAAAAAAATATGAGTTTTACATTGAATAATGAAGATTAAAGTAATAATAAATATATGATATGACATATTTATATATATATATATAGAGTATCCATCATAATGGATGCTATGGTAGGTGGTAATGGAAAAATGAACAATCATCGTTTCGTGAGGCGTTAGTTCGCCATACATAGAAAAAATATATTCTTTAACCATTAGATGGAGGTGTGTTTAAGATTAGTTAAAAAACATAGCATAAAAACACCATATTATATTGAATATAATTTTTTCATAAAATAATGGAATAAAGAGAGTGTAGTTAGTGGAGAAGAAAAAAAATAGAAAGGATCATGGGAGAAGACGTTACCTCTTAATCAATTAACTCTTCTTGATTTTTTTTAAAAGGATTACCTGAGATTCCTTATGAAAAAGTTAAGGATTCTAGGATTAACGGATGGAATTTGGGATCTTATTTTAGTGGAGGTTGGGCAATACACGAGGCTTGAGAGTTATGAGGATGTGGGTAGAGGTGGGTTCGTTTTATAGGTTAGGGAATTGACACACTTGGCTTGTCTTGAAAAAAACATTAGCTGTACTAATGTTTTTTCTTAATAAACCACATATAGTCCAAAACACCCAAGAATTTAAGGTTAGTGGATGAATAATTGTGAGAAAATAGGGTTTAAACAGGTGTCTAAGTCATTTTAGATATTATATTTTTGGTTTATTACTTTATTAACATTAATTTCCCTTAACCGCCCGAGAACTGTAGCAGTATTGTTCACCGAGAGAATAATTGGGCCATAAAATGGGATTTATATCCTTATACACAGGACACTTGACCTTGGGCCTTCAAGATATGTATTGTGTCTCCCTCTACCCAGTCAAAATAGGTGTTTGATTTAAATAATAATGAGGCTTCAGCCCTAACCTTGAAAAAAAATTATTTTTCTCTTAACCTTGTAATTAATTATAATCAATTTCACTAATATTTTTGGTAAAAAACAATGTTGAACCTATTATAAATTATATATAATTATAATTAAAAATATTTAATCCATTTTTTAAAATTATAATCACTAATATCGCAGAAAATTAATTAAAATTAATCATGTTGATGGGACGACACGAGAGATTTTTAATTTAAAAATGTCCAAATTTTTTCTAACTTTTTATATTCAATTTCAATGTGAAATTGTTTCAAATGAACCAAAATGAATTAATTTATAAAAAAATTATCTATATAAACTATGAAACCAATTTAAATTATAATTTAACCTTATGTTAAATTATGTGAAAAAATAGTCTTGAATTAAAATCTAGTATTTTTAACCATTCATTTCAAAATGAACCCTTACAGAATGATAAAATAAAATTTATTCTAACATAATATTTATGTTTTTCTTCTAATGTTGAATTTTATTTTCACATATAAAATCAGAAAAATTTCCCAAAATTGTATTAGAAATGGGTTCTCCATTAAATGGCCGCAAAGCTACCCTAAAAATAGGTTTTTATGTATAAAATTGTGTTTTTTCTTATCTATTGTCTATAGAATCTATTAGATAATATCTTCAAAAATTTCATTGAATATAAAATTTTTTACTATATTAATATCACTTAGAAATTGTAATTAGTTTAACTTACTAGGTAAAAATATCATTATGACTATAAGGATATTTTCATTTATATTCAATCAGTTTTCATATGCATTTTTATTTAATTAGTGACCTATGAATTCATAATATATTTGTGTAAAACCCATATTTTTATAATTTATTTTTTAATATTCATATCCATATACTTAATGACTAGGTTATATATAATTATAATAATATTTTAAATAATATATAGTAGTTAGGTGATACTCGATCTTGTGTGTTACACAATCAATCAAGGAAGGTCAATATTGCGTGTAATGTATTCTAGAATTATTATTCCATGAATCATATTCCATGTAGGTGTTGCCTATAATATACATAAATATAGTTCTATGTGGATAGAATGTTTGAATTAGTGAAAAAATATTTTCAGTGTTGCGTAAAATGAATAATTTGAAAAGAATAAATTAATTTGAAAAAAAATATTTTACAAAATCTTAGGGTGTTACATTATACCCCCCCTTAAAATGAATTTTCCATAAAAATTCCTCTGAGTTATCAATTGTTTAATACTGAAAGGTTTCTTTCATAAAAACCCACATCATAAAATTGAATGCTAAACATAATATAAATAGGGAATGTTGGATCCATAAAGGTTACCCAAAGTAACACAAAAAGAGATTCTCACATAGGAGAACAATTTTGGGAAGTGAATACTTAGGCATAGAAGAGAAATATTACCATCATGTTTGGATAGAGAGTGCTAGAGAATAAGGACTAGAGAAAGTTAACAATTAGAAATCCATAAATATGTGACGAACATAAGGGACCATCTGATTGATCAAAAACATAGTTAATCAGATAATTTTTTGATTTTAAGCTCCATTATTCTAATGTAATTGAATTTTCCTAAAAACATATACACGCATAATTTCGTGAAAAAAGCCTTTGTTTTCCCTTGGTCCACATCTCCTATTTATCTAAATTGGTAGGTTAATTTTTCATTCCTAAATAAATAACATATCATGAGATACATGTTATTTTATCCCATCTATCATCAGTAATAATCAACACCACGTTTTTATAATAGTTCATCTAATGTGGATAAATAATCTTGTTGTAAAATAATACTTTATTATCACAAACATCACCTAGTGTTTAACATAATCATTCTATTAATTATTATCCTCACAACCCTTCTGAAAGATGAAAATTCAATGCTTTAGAAGAAAATTTATTAAATAAACTTAACATTGATCCCACATATATCACAAAGTACCACATAGTTTTCATAATCCAAACATCTGAATAACATCATTTTATATTACCTTGAAACATGGTATTATCATTAATTACCTTAAATATATTTATAAAAAAAGAAAGCTTCATTATTCCAATTATTACTGGATATATTATTTAAATCTAGGAATTCATAAACATTATCCTTATTGACATGAACAATTTTGTCAATAATTAGTTTCAAGGTATTCTGTACCATCCAATATAATTATTCATATCCAACATATCATTATCTAAAGATCATTAATTAAGGGTTACCTTCCCCTAAATAAAATATCACATTTGAATGATTTAAATTTTCTGTCTTCTTAACCATTCAAAATTTCCTGACCAATCCACAATGAAAAAATATACTAAAAATACTTATACATTTAATCATTCATATGACATAATCCTTGAATTACAAGGAATAAAAACATAATAATCCAAACATGTTTCTAATCCATTACTTAGGCTTAATAAACATATTTCTTAATTAATTTTTCCTAGAATATAAAATATGAATCACTCTTAATGTTCCTCAACCTCAATATAATCATTCTTATTTTGTTTAATGTAAACAATATTGGGAGAACATTACATAAAAATCACATGCTGTTTTTGGAATCTTTATCTTTAGAAGTATAAACAATAATTCAACCACATTCCAGATTCTCATTATGATATTTCCTATTGGGAAATATATTCACATAATGCCTATAAATCCCAAATATAGAAAATTGAAGGTTAAACAAGATCCTTATAGTTCAATACATTGACTTAAAAAGAAAAATAATAGTGTTTGAAACATTTATCATATAGAGGAATCACATAATCAAGAAAATTCAATTATAGGATGTCTAAATCAGGAAAAAAATAAACTATGACACCTTATGTTTATCCAAATTTATACATATGAAACATATGTTCAAATCCATCATGATGGTTCATGAGCTGTTTTTGAATTCTCAAAGAATATCCCCCCGAGAGTTTCAAACCAGGTGTGAATAATGGCATTTTTTTGTGTTCCAGATTACCCCGTAATAGGCCTGAAACTTCTTTTCGGTGTAGAAACTACTTGTTACATTATTTCCAGAGAAACATCCACTTATATAATACAAATAGAGATTTATTTCTCGGAAAAAACTCACTCTATCATTTACCACAATTCTAGTACATTTTATTAAATGTTAACTCATCCTTTTACTTATCCTTAGATACATCCGAGAAATATCCTTATAAATATTCATAGGGATCTCACTAAATTATTTTCATCCTATTTTTCAAAGGATGTAAAAAAAATTTCCTTTGATTCCAACTATAGTGACCCAAACATGACATAAATGGAAATTACATCATTTTAGATGAATATTCAGTATAATACAAAAATACATGCTCAAGGACTGTAATGGTATAATGTATTTGGAAAAATGGAATTATGATCTTCTATCAGGTAAAAGATCTTCAACATCTCCCATAAAGATCTCTACCTTTAGTGCTTCAACTTAAAACCTGTATTCAAAATGCAGTTATAGGAAACGTAAGAAAGGGGTGATGTCAAATGATAAATATGGGTAAATAAAGGAATGTGTAAGTATAACATGAACAATAGTTCCTGGAACATGATAATAACTTTTAAATATAATACAATTTATATGAAAAAAATATAATAAAGATTAATAGTACATAAGACATGAATCATAAGGAAATTAAGAGCATAATTCATGAAATCATAACATCAGAATAAGACATGGGATTTATGACATGCATATTGGTTTATAATGTTGTGAACATGTATAAGTCAAAAAGGTTCACTCACAAAGTTAATGACATGAAATAAGGCCCCCACATCAACTTATATATGTGAAAACATGTCCATGCAGAACAATCTGAATGTGTAATTAGGATCACACATAAACTTATGGAAATGAAACCCAGTCCATGAATCACTTTATGAATATCTCTTTAGGTTCATGTATAATATTTTTACCATTTAATCTGGTCTGCACAAAAACGTATGTATATGAAATGAAGTCCATTTATAACATTGGGAATGGGTGAAATGATTCACTCAAAAAAAATTTGAACATGTAATCAGGTTCACATATAAACAAATGGACATGAAACCAGGTCCATGCATAACATTTTGAACATGTAATCAAGATCACACATAAAATTACCATCATAAAATATGGTCCATTCATAACATAGTGAACATTTAACAAGGTTCACTCATAATAATTAAATGCATGATCCATCCTTTGTTACCGAATGCATTGGAGGTAGATATAGGTTCCACCATCTTATAATAAAATTATTTCTACATGTACCAAAAGATACTAAAACATGCATCATATCATGACCCATAAAAATACATAGGTTTTATAAATAAAAAATAATATCCAATGAAATTAAATGGGTATCATTAACATTTCATCACAATATAGCTTATGAAATGATATTGGTTTCATAATCACTTCATAAAAGAAGAACCTGTGAAATGATGTGGTTTTTAAAATCATAAAACTAATATATGTGAAATGGGTAACCTAAGAATAATTCCATCAAAATATAATCTACTAAATAATGAATACGAATGGATCACTTGGGTCATTTCCTAGAAGGTCCAGAGTAACATCAATATATTTTATCATATATGAAAAATAACAGGGAAGGATATTTTCAAAAAAAAAGTTGAGGTAAATATTTTTTATTCTTTAAAGAAGTGTATTTAATAAATAAAACCAATTTAAAATAATTTTCTAAGAAAAATTAATGAAAATTAATAAATTGGTCTCTGAAATTTTTTTCAAATAGTTTTCAATGAAAACATAAAAGATATGATTCAAAATATTTTGAAAAACCTTTTCTTTGAAAATACATTGAAAACTTATAATGAAAGACTTGAAATATTTTGAAAACCATTTCACGTGAAAAAATATTAATGAAGAAGGTAAATGATTTTTAAACATTTTTACATGAACAAATATGAATTAATATTTATTTTTTTTGTAAAACATTTCACATGAAAACAAATGAAAGAATCATCAATTTTTATTGAAAAAACATTGTTTGAATGTAATTTGAAAACATATAAATAATTATCAAAAACTTTTTGAAAACCATTTCATTCAATATAATTTTGAAAAAATATAAAGAAACATTTTAAAACCATAAAATATTTTTTTAGATCATTATTAATTTAAAATATTATGGATAAATAATTTAAAAACATTTTAGAAAACAGTTTTGAAAACATGGTTTTGAAAAAAATATATATTTCCAGCTGATGATAGAGATACAGTTTTATTTTTCTTAGAAAATTTTTCTTAATTACATTAATTACCAAAGAGTGTTAAAATGGAACTAATATATAGATATATCTTCAATAAACATGGTATAAGGAAACTCATTAGTGTTCTTGAGAGAAGGATAATAATATTTGGTCAAAATAAGCATAATCACTAATAATTTTTAAAAGAGATGATATTGTTTCAATAAACTCTAACCACTTGGTTACTCGGTATCATACTCTTCAGGTAATAAAATGAAATTAAATGAATCATAAAATATCATGAAAGGAAAGATATTAATTATATAAAATGTTAATTTTAAGCATATACCCCATTTTAAAGAACATAGTTTCATAAACAACTTGTGTCTCACAGAAGGTAATTTGAGACAAAGCTACTTTACCGATTTCGTAATTTTTGAAACATTAACCCCTAGAAATAAATATCATAGAATTGATATTCAAATACCAAGAAATTTAATTATAATATACATTTAATAAACTCAGGGTAAGTACATATACCACAAAAAATAGTGTTGTGTTGAATAAAGCATATATCTCATGAAAATAAAAAGTGAGATGAAATCCCCTTACCGCATGTCTTGACTGTCGTTGAACTCATTAAAACTACCTATATAATAAATATGAATTGATTACACACCTTTTATAGAGCTATATTTTTATATATAATACAATATATGGTTTTATTATGACATTCTATTACACTCTTGTTACTATATCCTATGTCATGGTTTCACTTCAGGTAATATTCGCTTTATTCTTCACGTGTGTCTAAATTTGTTAAATCATTGGTCCTTATATTTTTATAGTGATTTAAAAAATGTAAACCAAGATATAAAAATAACTTATATATATTATTTGTGTTTTATAACAATATATATTATATATACGTATGAAATATAATACATAGTTCAAGGAGACGGTAGACCATACATACATATGAACGCTATTTCCGTTTAATTGTCGCGTTGAAAGGAAAAAACAAAAAGACATATTTCTGTATATATATATATATATAATTTTTACAGTTTCTTGATTATATCATAGATATATCATATATATTCACTAAATCCATACTTAATACATCTATGTAGTGTTTGAACGAATCACATCACTTTAAAGGGGCTGTAGTCTACACTTTCTCAAAGAAAATTATCTTATTAGGAAAAAATTAAAAGTAAAATGATATGTGTTGTAAAATAAAAAAATAAGATTAAAAAATATTGAATATAATATATGACATATATATACATAGATTCCATCATATTTTTTACCATGGTAAGTGGTAATGGAAAAAAGAACAATCATCGTTTCGTGTGGAAGTAGTTCACCATACATAGAAACAATATTATCATTTCCAATTTGATAGAGGTGGGTGTAATTGTATGTTAAAACCTTAGAAAAAAAATCATATTATATTTATTATACAATTTGTTTCATTCAATAATGGAATAAATATAGTGGATGGTGTGGGGAAGGAAAATAAAGGAAAGGAGATTGATAGAATACACTAACTCTTAATCGAGTAATTTATTTTGGTTTGTGACAAAAGGATTCATTGAGTTTATTTTTGACCAAGGTAGGTATTCTAGTTGGAAGGGATGGAATTTGGGAGCTTATTTAAGTAGATTTTGGTAGAGACAATGGGCTTGATGTGTGTGATGAAGGCGGTAGAGATGGTGGCGTTTTATATGGAAAGGAAGGGACAAACTTGAAATTTTTGAAAATAAGTTAGGTGTACCCAAGTTTTTTCCTAAAATAAACCCTAAAAAACCAAAAATTAAAGAATAATGGCTGAATGATGGAATGAAAATTGGTTTTATACAAGTTTCTCGGTCATTTAGGGTATTATATTTATGGTTTAGTGCTTTATTAACATTATTTTTATCTTAACTTATGTAATTAATTTTAATCACATTCACAAATATTTTTGGTCAAAAACAAAGTTTACCTCATTAAAAATTATAAGTTATTATTATTCAATATATTAAATCCATTTTTAAAATTCTAATGATATATGTGGAAGAAATTAATTTAATGTCAGTCCAGATGATGGGATGACATTGCATGGTTTTTACATAAAAATTTCCAAAAGTTTACTAAGTTTTTATATCCAATTTCAATGTGAAATTAGTTAAAATGAAAAAACCATGTATCAATTGATAAAAATATTATCTAACTAAAATATTAATAAAATTAAAACTAAAATTTATCTTATAAAAGATAGATGAAAAAGCAGTTTTAAATTAAAATCCAGTATTTTTAACTAATCATTAAAAAATGAACCATTGCGGATAAAATCCGAATAATTTATCCGAACCGAATTTTTATGTCTCACATAAAAAGATGAAGATAATTTTTACATATTAAATCTATAAAAGTTCAGAAATTTGCATTTGAAATGGGTTCTCCATTAAAAAGTGGGAATACAAGCTTTTTAAAAAAAAGATTTCTATGCATAAAATTGTGTTTGTTCTTATCATTTATATATTGAACATATTGGATGAAAATAAAAAATGTTTGATTGAATATTCCGCATATTTTTAAAAATAATTTCAATTAAAATTTTTAATTAAGTAAATTTAATAGGTTAAAATAGATTTTGGTCTATAATAATATTTTCTATTATATTCGATCGGTTTTTATATTCATTTATATTTAATTAAAAACCTGTGAATTCATCTTATATTTTTTTTAACCACAAATTTTCATAATTTAGTTAATAGTATTCATATCTATAAACCTAATAGAAAGATTATATCATATTATAATAATATTTGTAATAATACATTATAGTTAGGTACTACTCGGTCTTGTGTTTTACAGAATCCATCAAGGAAGGTCAATGTTTCATGTAATGTATGTTAAACTTGTTATTCCACGAAACATATGCCAATTTGGTGTTTCATATAACAAATAAATGCAGCTTTAGTGTTGGAGGGATGTTTGAATTAGTGGAAAACTGTTTTAAGTAGTGCCTGGAAAAAATATATAAAAATATTAAATTAATTCGGAAAAAAACATCTCAAAAATTATTTGGGTGTTACAAGATGAATACATTGATTCAATTTCTCAGTGAGGAATATCTTATATGATTTTCCATATAAGAGAAATAATTAAATGAAGTGAACTTATTTTCCCTCAATCCAAGAATTTTATAATGAGGTATGACTTTAAAAAGTTTAGAGACCAATATAATAAAAATATAAATCCATGAAAATTGTATGTGAGTAGCATATAGACCATATAAGAAAATCCTCTGGGAGTGTCATGATAGGTGTGAAGTAAGGCTAGTTGTCGACTAATATACGGTGCTTGAGTCTAGTTTAATTCAACTATTTCAGTTTTATTACCCCTAGATACAACTTTTTCTGAGGGAAATCCACTTTTTTATATCCACACATGTATTTTTTTTCTCTGGAAACCACACAAACCCTACTTCACGAAAAATTTAGGATTCCTTTTTTATAGTAATGATCCATTTGAAGATTATAGAGAATAAACAAAGGAAATATTGTGTCACAGTAAGTAATATATCATTTATAAAACTTCAAATGGATGAAAATAATATGGCATTAAAAAAAATTTATATGTAAATAGAAATTTTAAAATAAAATGTAACAAATGAATTGAAAGTCAAACATAAAGAGAAAGATTTGATACATGATGGAATTATATCGTCTTAGGAAAAGACTATAATGAGGGGGAATAGGAAAAATCTCCTTTAAAAAATTATCAAATGTAATACAATTCCAGGGAATAAAAATAATGGTTATATATACAAAGGTAATACAAAAAGACCGTGCAACAAATATATGGAACTGTGAAAAATGAAATATGATTGAATACCCTTACTTCGACATTGTAAAAACATAAGAAAAGTATATAATGAGAGGGAATATATGATATATAATCCATATAAAATCAACTAGAAGGTAAATGGATATTTATAAATACATGAAACCATAGTAAATTGAGATTCAAATGGATAAATATGAAGAAGGTGTATCGTCCCTATTCCGGGTACCACCCAGAGGTGTCCCTTAGCGATTGGTCAAATGGCATCAAGCGCATTTACCCAAATTCAAGAGGATAACGAATAGAAATGAGGGAATTGAGTGTGAATATAGGTAAAATATGCCCTCATTGGCATATTAATGCAGCGGAAAGAAATAGATAACAATAGAGGAGGAAATAAAAATACCATATAATAGTAAAAAGAGGAAGACTAGAAGTAACTAAATAATTGCAACATATATATATATATATATATATATCAAGAATGATGCATGTCAAAAGTGTCTAGGAAATAATCCAAACAAGTCAGAATGCTATAATATAGTACTAAACAAAGGTACAAGGGAAAACAAGTTAACAACTCTAACAACATTACAAGCCTCAGCTTGGCCCAATGCTCCCCAGCTCCACAGTGGTCAAGTACCTAAGGTCGAAGTGTGCTTTACCTTATCTATACCTAGAACAATATAATCTGTTTGGGCCCTAAAGCATGACCTAAATATGGTGTGTGATTATTCCTAGTGGGAAACCACCCAATTATTTGTGCCTAATAGTCAGTGAAGATATATGGCAGGTAATAAGAAGAATGAATCTATAAACAAGAAAGTAATGAAAAGTAAACAATCCTAAAAGTTCAATTACATTCATTTTCAATCGTCAATTATTCATCCAAATGAAAATAAGGAAGCCACTGAGTTGTTCTCACCACCAATACCCTCTGGTTCAAAAAATCAATCTCAATTAACCCTCATAGAATGTTCTCATAGCCTAACCCCTCTGGTTCAGCTTATCATTTAAAAATTAAAATATAGTGACCCCCTAGGAAAGATCACGCAGTCTAACCCCTTTGTTCTCATGCAAACCAATGAATCTTTGAGTAAGCACTCATTGTCAATTCCTTATATAGTCTTCTAACAATAAACTACATACACTTTGAGAAAGCACTCAATGTCAATTCCCCCTGTAGTCTTGTAATGGTAACTATAGACACCCTGAAGGAACACTAAACGTAAATCACCCCAATGGTCTCATAGCATGATAAAGAATAATAGAAACTCTGGGGAAACCCTCAATGTCAATTCCCCATATGGTATATCGACACCAGTTTCCCACAAACCTGTGTAAAGTAATCGTTAACAAATGATGTTCAGTAGGAAAAGTAAACCTAAAAGTACTACTTGGATAAACTGCTGTAGGGAATATCATAGCCTCTGATAAATCACTCTGCACTAACAACACTAGGCATGGAAATCATTTAGACTAACAGAACTTACTACACCACACGGTCAAAATCAAATCAAACATTGGAAAACACCTCCACAGCATGTAAAAATAACCCTATTTACAAACAAGATCCATAACTCAAGAAAACAAGTATAGTATGCATCAACATGGTTAAGATACCTAAAAAATCAATTCCCAAATCTAGGGTATTGGTAAATTTTTCAAATAATAATCAAAGAATAACTATAAAAGGCACAAATCACCTACCTCGGCGTTGTATGATTGATATGCTCTGGTTTTGGCCCTTGATTCAGCCTAGAACAATGTATATCTAAAAAACATCGAAAATATTCAACCAAGGATATCTCACCAATGAGGATAAATAAATGAACGAGTCTCTATAATAAGGAAGAACTCACCAGGGCAATTTCAATGCAATCGACAATGGTTGATTCAGATCACATATGTTGTGTTAGGGTCTCGGAGAAGAATCATCGGCTTCGGTCTCTCCTGTATGAAATGAGATGAGAAGAAGAGGGTTCTGCTAATTAGAAGGGACCCTGTCCATTTAATAAAATAAAAGAAAAAGTACACGGTATGTCCTTAAATAGTACATTGCGTGTATATGCATTTATTGGGCCCCACTTTAGGATGTCTTTCCATGTCGTCACACAGTTATGTATGTGGCTGTGACACAGCCATACAAAACCATGGCTCAGAGGCCGGTTACATAGTGTGTACAAGGAAGAACATGGAATGTACTCTTAAAATTTTCCTTCTTCCCATTTTTACACCAAAACAACTTGAAAATAAAACTCACACCTAAAAATAAGATCTAGGTTCTTAATAACTTCCCCCCGTAAAAGAAATCCAACAATGAATTTCCTTAACAAGGTGGTAACAAATAATAATCCTCGAACATCTTCGAGAACTACAAACATTCATAGACCTCCCTCTCCCAAGTCTCGTACTATACTCACCTATGCTACCATAACAACTGTACCTAAAAAATAGACCAGCCACAGATAATTGTCATGTTACGATAAAAAATCTAGATAAGATTCTCTTTTAACAATTTTTCCACCTCCATCTCAACCCCCTTGGGTTGAAAAACATGATAAAGGTATAAGAAGTAACATTGGATCTGAGAAACGTGGAAGACATCATGCATGGTCTGGTACCTATGAGGTAATTGCAGCCGATAGGGAACAGAACCAACTCTCTTCAAACCCTCAAATGGTCCAATGTATCTCAGAAAATCATGCCATGTATCTTAATACTATTATGCACCAACATTGGTGTGGCATGAAGAAAAAACTAGTCTCTATCCTCGAACACCAGAGGTCATATTCTTTTATCAGCATAAGCCTTCTACGGTGACAGCCCAGTAGCCATCCTCTTCGAAATAAACTATATATGCTCATTGGTTTCTTGGAAAAGATGAGGTCCCAACATAGATGACTCTCCTGCCTCGATCCAACATAGGGGTGATCGGCATGGACTACTGTACAAAGCCTCGTAAGGTTCATTATGAATAGTTTCTTGAACACTATTATTGTAAGAAAACTCCACAAGAGGTATGTGTTTCTCCCAAGAACGTCCAAAATCTAGGACAAATACTCGAATCATGTCCTCCATCACCTGTATTGTATGGTCATACTAGCCATCTATCTGAGGATGGTAAGCTATACTCAAAAGTACAAGTGTACCAAAAACCCTTTGTATTCCCTGCCTGACCCAAGAAGTTAAACGGGCGTACCAGTATGAAAAATGGAGTGTGGATCCCCATGTAAATGTAAAATCTTATGGATATAAAACCATCCAAAATTTTCAACATTGATGGTATCCTTGATCGTTAGGAAGTGGGTAAACTTTATGAGTCCATCAAAAACAACCCAAACTACATCGTTCCCTCGAGGAGACCTCAGTAAAGTAGTCACGATTTCAATCACCACATCATTCTACTTCCACTTAGGAATAGGTAACTGATGTAAAAGCTCTGCTGGTCGCTGATGCTCCAGCATCACCTTCTGATATGTAGAACACCTTATCACAATACCAGAAACATCTCTCTTCATACCAGGCTACCAATACTGATGGTGTAAATATTGATACATCTTGGTGGCACCCGAATGAACTACCCAAACTAAGGAATAAACGCCCCACATCAACTCCTTGAGTATGTCTACTTCCACCCATACATGCCAATGAAAACACAAGATCTCATAATTTACTATGGTCAGTCCAGAAATAGGGTCCTCCCATGACACACTCTCCCATTAGACTAGTCCTTTGGAATCTAATAGCTAACTCATTCACAATCAATCAAGTATAGTTGAGGTAACATGCACAGAAGAAATAAACGTCTTCCCCTGTTTGTCATGCACCTCCAAATGCATCTCAGAGAATAGAACAATATGCTTCCAATAACAACTTTCCTCCTTAAATGCATGTATCAGAGTCCTCCTACTCAATGCATCATCCACTACGTTGCCTTTCCCATGCGTGTAGGCAAGACTAAAATCAACGGAATGAAGGTAATCAACCCATCTTCACCGTCTCAAATTCAGATCGTGCTAAGAGAAGATAAAGTTGATTATTTAGTTTTTGGTGAAAGCCACAAAATTCTCTCCCAAAAGATAACGTCTCGAACAACATAAATCATGTACAACTACATCCAATACTAGATCATCCCTCAGTTAATTCCACTAATGTGGCCTCAATTTTCGAGACCATTATGCTACGACTCCTTCCCCATTCCTAAGCACTGCTCACTTAACAATACCTAATGCATCACAGTAAAAACGTATAGCCCTTGAACAACAATATAAATGGATCTATAAATACCAGTATCAGTGCTGGCATCAACTTCCCTTTTAGCTCCTGAAAGGCTGACTCACTTGAATTTGACCATAAGTACTTCTCACCCTTCTTAGTCAGGCCTGTCTGTAGTGCTACTAAGAAAGAAATGTCCTATATGAAATTTATGTAGTATCCATCTAGCACTAGAAAGCCTCATACCTAAATGATGTTATTCGACTACTCCCATCAAACTAATGCTCTCACATTCTAGGGGTCTACTGATAATCCTGTCTTTGAGATAACATGACGCAAGAAGTGAATATGGTCCTTCCAAAAGTGGCATTTTGGGAGCATAACATATAACTGAAACTCTTTATATGTACTCAAAACAATCTCAAGGTGTGTGGTATGGTCATGTAGAGTGTGAGAGTACACCATGATATCTTCCACGATGACTACCATGAACAAATCCAAGTATGTATGGAACACTCGGATCATTAGTGACATGAAAACTGTTGGAACTTTTGTGAGACCGAACGTCATAACCACATATTCGTAATGAAAATACCTACTCTGAAAGTCTTTAATAGGTATATCTAATGGTCTGACGTGCAATTGATGATAACTGAATCTCAAGTCAATCTTTGAGAACACCCGGGTTCCTCAAAGCAGATAAAAAAGATCATCAATCCTCAACAAGGGATATCAGTTATTAACTATCAACTGATTCAACTTTCGATAATCCACACAATGTCTAAGGTTACCATTTTCCTTCTTCACAAAAATGATAGGCAAACCCCAAGGAGAAGTACTGGGTCGGATGAAACCCATTGCCTGAAACTCATCCAACTACATATTGATCTCATGTAACTCTGGTGTAGCCATCCTATAAGGAGGAATGGACACTAGTGCCTCTCCTAGAATAATCTCAATAGAAAATTCCATCTCTCTATCTGGAGGCAAACATGAAAAGTCCCCTAAAAAGACATCCCTGAAATGATTGACCACTGTAGAAGAGTCCAACTATGATGTACACTAGTCATCCAGATGCAAACTATCAATCTGGGATGTAACTCCTCCCATCCCATGATGCTCGGGTCCTACTATTCTAGCCGGGGCATCCTATTCACCCTTATATAAGACCAAAATACCCTCTAGTGATGTGAAACCCACCCTAAGATGATAGAAGTTGATAACAGACTGGAAGGTATCTACCCATTCCATTCCTCGAATAACATCATAGCTTGCCATCTCTATGATATAGAGGTTCCAGAAGAATTTAAACCCACCAACCTCATGAGGGAACACCTTATACTGACATACACAAGCCATTATAGTCCCCAATAGAGTGTCTAGAATCATGAAATCAACATAAGTATATATACCAAGCCCAATGCTATCCACAACAGCAACAAATATGAAACTATGGAAAGCCCCAGTATTGAAATGTGTAGAAGCTAAAACTCAGGAAACTTGGACAGTAACTCTAACTGTGGAGGGTCTTGGGTCCTCTTCCTGATGGGTCTGCTCTACTGAAAAAGTCTAACCCGTATTGCGACCTTATGACCCTGCCTGTCTACCCTGCACTGATCCACCCAATAGTTGTTGAAATCCAAGTGAATGGCTACTATGACCACAAACCCCTCCTCGGCCTGAACGACTAGAAGAACTCGAGCTCCATGACTAATGAGAAATTGGAGGTCCTGATCCTGAATAAGGAGTCATAAAAGATCTTCTGTCATCAGTTTCTGGTGGAAAAAATTGATAAAACCGCTAAAGATGGCCCATCTTTCTGCAAGATCCGCACTCCTCTGGGTCCTTCGGGCAAAGTGTCCTCGTATGCCCACCCTTCCAACACTGGTATCATACCACATGGATACCTTATGGTGTATCTTGCCTACTCATATCTCCATGTGTAGACTCCCTACGATGCTTCCTTCCATCATCCATAGAATCACTAACTCACAATGCTGAACCGCCCTAGCCCATAGCTCTAGAATCCCTCAGGGTGCACTCCATGATTAGAACCTGGTTGATGATAGAAGAAATAGATGTCAACATAAAGATTTTCACCTAAGATTAGATGTCATTCCTGAGACCTTCCTTAGACTTCATCATAAGGAATAAATCATGACATCCTGGAATGGGTTTGAAGCGTTGTAGCTCTGTGAAGCGAGAAGAATACTCCATGACATAAAGAGTACCCTACTCAAGACTCATGAACTCTCAAGCTTGATCAGACCTCATAGTTACCAGGTATAAGTAATCATATAAGGAACACTATAACTCACCCCAATCCATAAATTTTTGGCGTCCAGCCTGTGATATCACATTCCCCCACCTCTTGGTGGAATTTCAAAGCATATAAGAAGAGAGATTAACCCTCCTCTATGGAGGCATCTTCATATGTTCAAATATAGATATCCTGGATTCTAACCATGACCAGCAACCTAAGGTCCTACATACCCTAAGAATGCTTCAGGATGCTGCTACTGAAAGACCCGCGTCAACTCTGCCATAGACCAGACAGGATGCGGTGCTCCCGGTAAGGTTTGCATAAACCTCATGAAGCCTTTTCAGAACTGTGCATCGTAACCTGTATTAGGAATGGTGGTTGGTGTCAAGACAAGAATGATGAGAGAGTCAACTAGTAATACCTAAAATACCATGTCCAGTGTCTGATAATTTCCTTGAATCTGGCATACAACTAAAGGATGTCTCGGTGGCATGACTCTACAAGGTCCAGCACACACCTTAGTTCAATATTATCAAAGACTAAAATTTAGAAGTGCAAGAAAGGAACATAAGAAGGAAACCATTCGTGTATTTTTTTTCAAAATAGGGATATATGGATTTCAGGACCCCTAAAAAGCATATTCCTTTAAACCTTGACATGGGCATATACTCCTACCAACCCTGGTCATGTAACACCCCATACACACAACATGTTCTATCAAGACACGATGTGTACTTGATTCATTTTCCCCTATCTAAGTTTTTCTACCAGGCTAACACTCATGGATCTACTATAACAACACTACATGACATTTATCCTGAGTACATGTCATGTAATTATGAAAAACAGTTCCTTCCCGAATAGAAGGATATATACCGTGTATTCTGCAATACACACCGTTTATTCTCAGTTTTTCCAGACAGTAAGCCTTAGAAACTACTTCGGAACCCATAAAACACTAAAACGAAAATTAAAGTTCCAAATTCTGATATATGGGTTCCATACACCATGAAAATAAAATATTTTCATCTTATCCATGTCATATAAAAGCATCAAAGTGCAATGATCTACGAAATTCCAATCCAGGAGGGCCCATAACCCCTCAAGAACAAATTTTTGACATTAATTCAAATGGAACCTTACAAAATACATTAACATATTAAATATAATGCATTAAATTAAGAAATATAACACAAAATCATGCATATGTAGCATAACATCTATCACAATAACATGCAATCGCTAATGAACCCAAAATAGAATAATAAAAATGCATGACATGTGATCTGTAGCAAGTACCTATATGATGCATGAGATGGCATACTGTCATCTCGTCAGGTTGAAATAGAAATAGAAACTCAATAATGTCAACAATAACAACACAAAACATGTGAATCAACCAACGGTGAAATCAAATCAAATATATTAACTGAAAAATTAGAAAAATAGCATTAATCGAGATAAATTAACTTTTCCCTATGCATGGGTTAGCTACTACTGGGCACAACTTATTACCAACTACATATTCCATCATATCCCGGACTATAGGCTCCAAACAGCAAGTCAAGTAGAAAAGAATACATCTAATACCACATTGTAATGTCCCGGTTCTAGGTGCCACCTAGAGGTGCCCCATACCAGGTTTGTCACATGACCTCAAGAGAATTTACCCAAACACCAGAGAATTCCGACTAGTAGTGAGGGACTTGGGTGCGAAGGCGGGGAACCTATACCCTCATTGGTAGAGTAATGGAGTTGAAAAAAATAGATAATATTACGGGAGGAAAAAATAATACCATATAACATTAAACAACAGAAGATTGAATGTAAATAAAAAACTAAAATATATATATATATATATATGTTTATATATATATATATATCAATAATGATCCGTGTCCAAAGTATCTAGGAAAGCATCCAAACAAGTCACAATTCTAGATTTTAGTACTAAAAAAGGTACAAGAGAAAAAAAGTAAACAACTCGAACAACATCGCAAGCCTCAGCTTGGTCCTATTCTCCCCAAATCCACACCAGTCAAGTACCTAAGGTAGAAGGGATCTTTCCCTTATCTATACCTGAAACAATATAATTTGTTATGGCCCCAAAGCATGACCCAAATAGGGTGTGGAAAAAATCCCATTAAGAAACCACCAATTGATCTATACCTAACACTAATTTAATATATATGGTAGGTAATAAGTAGAATGAAGCAATAAATAAGGAAGTACTCAAGGTTATATATTCCTCAAGTTTATATGGAATTCCTGTAAATTCATAAATTATTTAACCGAAAGAAAACAAGAAACCCTTTGGGATGATCTCACAGCCTATCCCGTATGGTTCAACCAATCAATCTCATGTAACCCTCTGGTTATGTTCTCACAGCATAACCCCTATGGTTTAACTTATCATTTACCAATAAAGATATAATTACCCCCCTAGGATAGATCACACAATATAACCCCTTTGGTATCAATAAAAACAAAGACTCTGTGAGGAATCACACACCTTCAATTCCCCCTATATTCTTCTAGTGATAAACTACATACAATCTGAGAAAGCTCTAATTGTTAATTCCCCCGTGTGGTCTCATAACTTTAATGATATAAATTCTGAGGGAGTGTTCAATGTCAATCCACCCTATGGTATCGCAATGTGATAAAGAATAATAGACACTTTGGAAAATCCCTCAATGTCAATTCCCCTAATGTTTTAACTACACCAGATTCCCACAACCCTGCGTAGATCAATCGTGCACAAATGATGTTCAGCAGAAAAAGTATTCCTAAAAGTACTACTTGGATAAATAGGTACAAATCATATCACAACATTAGATAAATCACACCATCCTAACAACACTTGGCATGGAAAACAAGATTCATAATAGGGGAAACTAGACCACAAAATCAATATAAAAAAAAAATGGGAAAACACCTTCATAGCATGGAAAAATAACCCTACTTACATACAAGAGCCCTAACTCAAGAAAACAAGAATCACAATAATCAAAAATGTTAAAATTCCAAAACACTCAATACCCCAATCTAGGTTATTGGGCACTTTTTCACATAATACTCAAATAATAACTATGTAAAGGAAAAAACCACTTAACTTGACATTGTATGATAAATATACTATAGATTTGGCCCTCGAATCGGCCTAAACTGATGTAGATCTACAAAAATGTCTAACACGCTCAACCAAAGAAATTTCACAAAAGGGGAAAATAAACAAACACAGATCTAGAATAAGGAATAACTCACCATGGATATTCCAACTAAATTTACGATGGTTGATTTGGAGCACAACTGACGGGTCGTGGGGTCGGAGAAGAATCGTCAGATTCGGTTGCTCCTGGACGAGATGATCTGAGAAGAAGAGGGATCTTTCAATTTGATGCGACCCCGATACATTTAATAAAAGAAAATAAAAAGTACATGGGGTGTTACTAAAAATTACACGATGTGTATATGCCTTTACTAGGCCCCGCATTAGGGGGTCTTGCCATATCTTCACATGGTCGTGTATACAGTTGTGACACAGCTTGGGCACACAGGCAGGGTACACGACATGTACAAGGAAGTATATGATGTGTAATCCTAAAATTTTCCTTGTTTCCATTTTTCGTAATAAATAACTTGAAAAATAAAACTCATACCAGAAAAGAAGATCCGAGTTCTTTCAGATGTTTCTTGAATGGAAAAGAAGAGAGAGATACCTTATAATTTTAGGAAGCATAACAACAATACATGGCGATTAATTGGAGGGATTAATGAGAGTGAAAGTGGTATCTCATCCCTTAATAATAAAAATTAAAGTAATTGGATCTAAAAAATAATACCCCATCATAAAAAACGGAAGTGAAGAGCCACTACATAAATGGTGTGCTCGAATAAAAAGGAGGAGAGGATCCCAAACCATGGAAGAATTCTTTTTAATGATATAGAGGGACTCCATAAATCCTTCAAACCACATTTTAGAGCCTCTTGATAGTTTAATTGTGATAGAAATTGTGTTAAATGGAATTAGGGTGGTTATTGAGGTGGTAGGGGTAATTATACTTGAGGTGGGGTGGTTTTACGGGTTAAAATATATGTTTTCATAATATATAAGACAACCCATTGTGGGGTTAATCAATTAAAAGAATTTTTATTGATTATAAATTAGTGTGATAATATTCTAGGACATTAAATTCATTCCTAAACTAAAATACATTTCCAATTAAACTCAATTAATGAACCATAGAATTTAATATTAATTTCAAAAATCTATTTTTTTGTTTACATAATTCAAGTAAAAAATTATATTTTTAAATTAATTTTGATATTTATAGAGTTTTATTATTATTTAAATAAATGTTTCATAAATTTTTAGTCATGCTAACATAATATTTTTTTCAAAAAATAAAATTTATTTCTAAAGTGTAAATTTTATCCTTTTCAAAAAAATGTAATTTGTCAAAAAATTCCAAAAAAATCACCCTAAGATAATTTTGATGTTATGAGTCCTGAAATGAATTTTATTTTAGGAAAATAATATTCTTAATATTAAAATTATAAATTTTAAATAAGCATCATTATTTATGAATATTTATAAATTTTTAGAAAAATAAACATTTTGACCATTAAAATAATTAAATTCGACGTCTTTAAAATATGTTTTCATTTAAAATTTATTTTTAAAGATTACTTCAAGAAATAAAATTTTATTTGAAAATTCAACTTAAATAATATTTAATATAATGTCTTTATACTATCAGAAAAAAAAATTTCTAATTAAATAATCTCGATCATCATTTAAATGCTTTGTTGTAACGTAAAATAATAATGACAAACTATTTTATTGACTAATAGTTATAATTTCAATCAAATAAACTAGTTGAAAACATAATGGATGATGATCATATTTTTCTATAAATTCTCCATCATATTTACTCTAAATTATTCACTTCGATTCTATCATGGATTAAAATCATTTTTAAAATTTATATTTAATTAATAACTATATGTTCATATATTATCATGATTTTCATTGATGTAATTATTATAGGATATCACCATAGCCAAAAAATTTATATTTAACTTTATCTATCCTATATTTTTATACACATTATAGTACATGGTATGATATTTGGTATTACTTTAGAATTAATGTAACATTTTTAAATATTGAAATAAAGAATTTATGGTTTCAAGTATGAATTTTTCAATATTCCTACTTGTACATGTTCATTTAAACACATGATATTCTAGTGTTGTAATGGAACTTAAAGGTCCTTCAACGTGTCTATTAATGGAAATAGTGGGTATTTTACAAGATAAGATCATACAATAAATTTATTTTTCTTAATGAATGAAATTAATATTTAAAGAATTTCTATCATAAAAAATGATATATAACATTTTTGAGGAATATTTTAATGTAATTAAAAATATTTTATGATTACGCTTAAATAAATATATTTAAATAAAAAATAACGAAAATCAAACAATGAAAATAAATTTTTATTATATTTTACATTATATAAAATGTGTTGTCAAATTTTTTGCAATTTTTTGATAACGAATACATGTATCATGATTTTTTTATAATTAATTTACAATAACTTTTTAGCTATATGATATTGGAATAACCTGATTAGTGTAATACATATATTTAGAAAATGAAACTATATATTTAATAATTAGAGGGTATATAATAAATGAGAAGTATAAGTATAAAAAGGATGGAAAATTGATCTTAGAATCATGAAGGATGCTAGACAGAGGCACATCCTCATTAGCGTTCGGTTATTTGCTCTGGCCTCATGTCCATTCCAGACACGATGGGTTATTTATTATCATATTACAAACTCTTTTTCTAAAACTATTTTAATATATAAATTTCTATTTTATGTAAAAAATATGTAATTGATTACCATAGGTGCTAAATATATTTATAAATAATTTTTTATTTGAAATAAATTTATTTATTTAGCATTTATATTAACATTTATGAATAAAAATTTACTAAAAAAATTCATTTGAAATTTAGTATGATACACATAATTTTTACTCCATGGGTCTTGTGGTTCAAACAATATGAAACTGGTAAAATATTTATGTTACAATCTCATTATATATGAGAATTTTTTATGATTATTCTTATGACGATGAATTATAATGATATATTTATATATGGAAACTCATGACTCTTCTTGTCCTAAGGTTATATCTTTGGAATACATGTTTTACATAAATTTTCCTATATTTAAGAATTAATGATACTAGAATACTTTTTTAAAAAAACATCGAATTTATTTCCCTCAGTTGAAAATACGTTTTCCTAAATACCCATGTTTTCTAAAAATATTTTAAATAAAGTTGTTTCTATTATCTAATTACTGTTTGAAGAATTTTCACTCATGACTGATTTCGGTAAACATAATTTAAAATTAATCTTCTTGTCATTTTCTAAACACTGTTCTCGTGAAACTTTATAAAAACTATGGAAGGGATCATTGTTTTACCATACACAACATGAATAAAATTTTATATTTTAATGACCACTCAATAAGTGAATATTACCTTGAATTTTTACAAGTTTATTTCCAATGAAATGTATATCTACAATAAATTTCTATATTTTATATAATATATTTCATATTGAAAAATTTATTTTCCTAAAAAAACATTCCATGTGATATTGAAAATAATTCTCCATGTAATATGAAATACTTTATGTTTCTTAATTTTTACAAGGCATATGAGAAAAAGATACAGTATTTATTCATTATTTGGATGTAGTTTCCCACAGAGAGTCATTAATATCCTATAAGAAAATAAAAATTTAATAATTTAGAAAACATCGTAAAACTGCTACAAATATTATACTTGTAATGTCTCAGTGTTGAACCAAGAAGGACTATCCTTATGTTCTAAATTAATTAATGAAAATGAAATTGAAATAGTTTTCTTTTTTTAAAATGAGAAATAAATTGTAGTATTGAAGATCGGTTTTGAAATAATGAGATCATCATGCTATGATAAATTATTTTAAGATTTTGTGGTAAGCATTCAATTTATATTGGTTTATTTAGGGTTGGTGTTGGAATTGGGTCTTCAAGAATCCTTGATTTGGGTAACCTACACTAATCATATTATTGCACCATTGGAATGATCATTTAATAAATTTAAATAGAAAAACTAGGAAACTGAAAACCCTGTTTAAATATATCTAACATAGATTTCATAAATTCCACATAGAAAATTAACAGAATAATTTAGGTACGAAAATAAACGTCCTCAAATTACAAGAAATTTTTATGCAATTTTAAAAAGAAGAAGATTGGAATTAATAAACATATTTGTCTCAATCCAATACAATAATAAAAAATATAAACAATCCCTTCCAACACATACCCCTACAAGAAAATCACCAATAAAACAAACCAATTTCTCATTATAGGCATGATGAAAACATGTATAACAGATACCCGAAGAATAATGATGACAAAGAATAGCGGCGAAGCATGGCTCTAGATAATCACTCTGTGAGTGTGTCTTTCCCCAACAGTGTCGTTGCACCACCTCTGTCCCTATATCCTCTGTAAGGTGTGTTCAGGAATTTCATTTAATAAAAATCCAACTAAACCCTTACCTATAGTTTAATTATTGTTTTGCTCCTTGAAATTTACATGACTTATAATAGAATTACACGACTTGTAATCATTAATTTTTCAAGAATTACGAATGTCGATGTATCTCTTCTAGAAACATATCTCGCAAATACTCACTTCATTAAATCAGAATTTCTGATGTGTAACTACCATTAAACGTGTGTAATAGTCATGACTTTTCATTTGCGTAAAATTAATTTGAAAACTAACATCATGTAATTAGAATACACAACATGTAAATAGTATTTTAATAGTTTTGTAGGTTACTCCATCATAAAAAATCATCTATTGTAGTGCATTTATTCATCCACGGTGTGAAGTGTCTTTTAGCACCAAAATTCACCCCATTTCATCCATTTTTATATGTTTGATTATTTCCTTATATAAAACAAAGAATATTAATTCATTCCATTATGAAAAAATTACTGAATAAAATACACAAATCATCACATTAAAATACTCTAATATTTATACAAGAAATAAAACTATCAAATTCCAACACACATAAATTAAGACTTGTCCTCATGGATGGAAATTCAAGATACTACAAAGAACATTAATCTTGAAATGATTTAAATTAAATTTCAATTAAATAAGTCAATCAATAAAACGAAAATTAAAATGTGTATGATTCATACATGAAAATTCATCAAAGTATCTCTTTTCAAAGAAAGAAACTAAACATGCATTTTACTTTTCTACATTGAAACAGCCAAGCCATATCAATCATATATTTTCTTATTTCAACTCATTATTAATATGAATTCCCCTATAATTTACCTCTCATGATTTTTTTCTCATTATTAGTGTAAATAAATATGTAAAATTCAACACATACTTAAAAAAACAACTAACATACCATAGGATTTTAGGCCATATAACATCTCCACCACATAGAGACATAAATAAGAATTAATCATCATAGATTCACCATTATGGATCAAGTGACTCTAATTATTCATGGTATGTAGATATATGATGTAAAAGGTAATGTTCATAAAGTAGGTTTTCATCTAAAGAATTTTCCATGATATTAAAATATAAGAAGATTTAAAATATCCATTTATGCATGTCTGATCTCTTTCCCCCTGAAAATCTCAAAAGTTGTCCTATGATACATGTAAGAAGAATGAGTTAATCAACCTATTGTGTTTATATATATATATATATATATTAATTTTGAGTTTAATGGAAATATTATATCCACCACCTAACCATATATGATCAATATATCATTGGTTTTGAAAATGGTGATTTTGATTTTCCCAAATCACAACCCAATTGTTTTTCATTTTTTACATTTTTTAAAATGTATCCTAGATAGATAGATAAAAATAAAATAAAGTGAAAGGATTCATGACTTACTACCATAACATAATATAATATCCCACAAAAAAATATACAAAATATATTTTATCTGATTACACCCTATAACATTCATCCCCCACCCATATTCTTTTAAATATCATGAAAATAATTTAGAGGAAGCTAGGAATGGATCATATAGGCTTGTTAGTTGAATCCTTTCCTTGCAAGGATGTTCATAGGATCTATGTTATTAAAAATTTATTAATTCATGGTGGGTATTAGGATACATTCATAAATAAATTTTTTCCTTAAACATATTAAAAGTGATTCTGTTCAGTCATATCTTTGATAAGATTAAAAGAAAGTTATAGAGGAAAACATGGATGAATTTATCCAGAAATATAAAAAATAATGGAATTGGAAATATTGGCTCAATGGATGCCTCTGGAATGAGGAGAATGGTTGGGATAACCACTCCTAGAAATGCATCGGAATAATTAAATCAACTAATAAAAAAATTCATATCTCATAGTAGGTGAAATATTAAAAAAACTCATTTACCAAAATAAAAATGCTCCCTGAAATTGTGATTTGTTATATCCTAATACAATGCCTATCTGTAATAATTCATCGTTCAATTTTTACTATAATTTGTTTTGATAAATAAATTTAAAAGTCATGGCATGGTAATTGTCCTAAGCAGTTTATGCACCTATTTCTATTGAGTAATGAATAATCAGTTACAATAATATAATAATAAGGTAATGTTATAAATTGTTTAAAATGTGGGGAATATAGTAGAATAGGAAAAAATTGAAATTATTACTCCCCTTTGAATTTATTATTCAAACTAGAGTTGTATAGTTTATGCCTTTAGTTTATCATGAAGTGTAAATTCCCTTCATGATGTATATTTTTTATGAAGCTTCTTATTCGACTACATACCTTTGGCTACATATTTACTTTGTGAAATTACATGCCTTGGAAATTAAATTTAAAAATACATAGGGATGAGTGATTACTCTTAAAAATAGAATATATGTAAATAGAAATACTAAAATCATGGGTTGCCTCTTGTAAGCACTTTTTTTAATGTTATTGTATCGACCTTACCTCCTTCAACTATAAGTGGTTGAAGTTAGGAAAGAGGATACTTGATATAGATCCAAAAAATGTCGAAGTTGTGATTCCTTTTTATTGATGGTTCCTCACCCATTACATGAAAATAATTTCACACTTCCATTGGAGAACACTTTTTCAATCTACATGGGCCCTATATAATTATTACTATCCCTTATTTAAAAACAATATGGAAGTCTATTGACTAAACAAACCTATGTTCTCTCTTTCAATTATTATTTGATTAATGTTCCTCCACTATCATAAGATTTTTCTCTTAAAATATTACATTTATTTATAATTTCATCCTTTCTTCATCACTTTTTATAGAAACTACTGCAACTTTTATTCCATGGAAAAAATCATCCTCTTCTTTTACAAGATTTTTTATTGACAATTCATCAAAGGATTCATCTGGTTTCTTCATCATCTAGTAAAAATTAAACTTCACCTATAATCCTATAACTCTTAAACTCAGTTCACCATTTTGAACATCAAAAATTTCCTTCTCGTAGTTGGGAAAGGACTTATGATTATTATTGGGAGTGTCTATTTATCCATGATCATAATTAGTAAATCCACCAAAAAATTGAACTTGTTTACTTTTAATGTTAAATATTCAATTATTCATTTATGATTTATCAATTTTTTATCATAGAGTAGAAGCATAACTTTATTTGGTTTCATCTATCTCAATCCCAGTCTCTTGAATGTTTCATATGAAATTATATTTACACTGTAACCTAATTCAGATAATGAACAACCTAAATCATTTGTACCAAAAGTAATCAGAACGGAAAAATAGCAGGATAAATCATATTTTTTAGTATGAATCATGATACTACTATAAATCTTTCTACTACAAATGGAATGGAATCAAATCCTTCAAGCTTCTTTTTGATTATCACCAATTACTTTTTGAAAACAAAATATATAAAGAAGTTTTAGAATTACTAAGAAAATGGGATATTAATTTGTACTATTATGAACATCTCTAAAAAAATTTGTTTTCCTTCATCAATCCTCACCCAGTTCCACAGATTTGGAAATGTTAGTTGTAGTTGGTTTAGTGGTGCTTCTTTATCTTCATTATATTCGTAGCTTCACTATTGTTTTCAATACTCAAATCATCTGGTTGTTTTCCATTATTTATTAAAAAATTTATGTAACTACCTCATGTATTCTTTATTCTTAAATGTAATGTGGATTTGACATATTCATGGGGATTCTGTGCTAGGAATCTTGGAAGCTCCCCTCTTTTCATTTCTTGTGTTATTTTATGATCTGACTGAATTGACCTTCTATGTTCCTCATTTCATCTTCTAGGTTTTGTGAGTTTTTTTCTCAATTATCTAATTGTATTTCATTGATGATTTCAGTTTTTTTCCCAGAAATTAGAGTGTAGCTCCAATTATGGTCATTGAAGTTGCATGTGTCTCTTCTAGTGAATGGACTTGACTGGTCTGTGTTGACCCTTGGTGTGGAGGTTTAAAGCATTATTGTCATGCATAAAATCCATAGTCTTCATTTTGATTATTCTATTGTGGTTTTTGTGGCCACCATATATGTTCATATGTTTTATGATTATAATCAAAATAATTCACGTCTTCTTAATGCATTCCTTTAGGATTTTGGCTTTCCACCATCACATCCTGTTTCATTGACATGAAATTCATTTGGCTTGTGACATAGTTATTTTCCACCATGTGATCTCCTTGTTCTATCCCTTCCTCTATATTCTATTATAAACTAGTAATGGAAATATCTTCTAATAAATCATAGATATCCTCTTGGTATTTTCTCACAAGAGATCCTCCTATAGAATCATCAATTATTGAATGATTTACTTACGATAATCATTTATTGAAAGTTGGAATTCATAACCACATTTTGATTCCATTATGATTAAATTTGGTTATTAAACCTTTGAATATTTCCTAGAAACTATATAAGGGTTCTTTAATAAATTTATCAAAATTTAAAATACATACTTGCAGATCCATTGATTTTGATTGTGGAAAAAACTGTGTTAAAAACATCCTTACCAAATCCTCCCATGTGGTAATTGAATGCGAAGGTATAATTTGGATCCAATTACATTATTTTTCATTTAAAAATAATCTAAAGAGGTAAATCCTTATAGAATCATTTTTGGCTTTCTATAATTGGAATGTATCATAGTTTCCTAGGAAACATCTGATGTGTGGGATTGTTTCTTCATGAGGAAGCTCAAAAAATTACATTGAATGTGTGATCAGTTGATTGGCCTCTGGTTTGATATTGATGTTTTTATAAGGGAACTAGGGAATAATAATTCTTGGATTAACCCCCATGTTTGAATGTATTCGGTAATTGATCAGTGATTTCCCCTGGATTTCTTCCTTGGACATGTGATCCTTCTCTCTATCCTCACTCATGGACAGATCATTCAAATTGGTCTCGACCAACAATGATTTTCTATTCTTGATGGGTCTCTTACTTTTACTTTCTCTGCTAGTTTAAAGTATTTACCAACTCTTAGTCAAATGAAAGATCTTCATATTTAACTTTCCCAATAGTGTACTAGTCATGCGATAGATTATTGCCTACAAAAATGGAATGATATACCAAGTGTAAGCAATGAATTAAAATAATAGATAATAAAATTAATAATTAACTTAATCATAGAAGCGACCGTTCCATTCAAAAGCACCAAAAAATTAGTGGCCTAAAAGGCATATTTAATTTATAATGGGTATACAAAAATTTTATCATTTATAAAACTTGGAAAAAATACTAATAATATAATACTTTAAAATACCATGTTTCTAACCCATATAGATGATCCATATTTTGTAAATTAATTAATTAATTTGAAATTTTGAATTCTATTTTTTTAAGAGAAAAATAAATAGATGTAAAAATTATTGGGTTTAAAATAAAGATATGATCATGAAAATATCAATTATTTTGGGTTCATGTTCCAACAATTCAATTTATATAGTTTTATCTAGGTTTTGTGTTGGAATTGTGTCTCAAAGGATCATTGATTTTGGTACCCTCCAATAATCATATTATCTCCATGTTGTAATGATCATCTACTAAATGAAAATCACCAAACATGGCATCCCAAAACCATATTTAAACATAACCAACCTAAATTTCATAATTTCAACACAAAAAATAATCTGATTAATTTATGTAATGAAATAAACACCCTCAAATAAAAATAAATGGTCATGTAATTGAAAAAAATAAAAAATATTGGAATTTAGAATCATGTTTGTAGTAAACTAGAATAAGAATAGAAAATATCAACAATCTATAATAGCACTAACCCCCTAAAATCACATCACCTAACACAAATGAATCTAATAAATAATAATAGGAATGATGATAATGAGAAACACAGATACCCGAAGAAAAATGGTGGTGAAGAAAAATGGAAAAGGAGGGCTTAAGATATCCACTATGTCTGTGTGTCTTGCTCCACCTCCCACATACTAGGAACCTACAGAAGGTGTGGCCAATGGGTTCAATTATAGAAAATAACATAAAACTATTCACCACAACTCTATTAACTTTCTTCCCATGAAAACATACATGATGTGTAATATAATTACCTGAATTATACTCTCTAATCTTCCCGACATATCAAATCTTGGTGAATCTTTTCCAAAAAACATTTCCCAAAAAAATGTTATTTTTTAATTAGAATACACAATTCGTATCTGTCTTTCACAACTTTTAATCTTCATGGATTGTACTATATAGAAACGTCTTTTGAAAACTTACATTGTGTAATTGGTACACATGATGTGTAAATGTTATTTGTCCATATTTCCAACTTTATCCATCATAAAAAATATGGTGTCACTCCCATTCACTTTGTTCACCATGTGAAGTGTCTTTTAGCTCCAAAAATCACCTCATATCATTCTTTTTTCCAGGATTCATAATTTCATGACCATGAAAATAAAACAAATCAATTTTTTCCAAAATTTTCAGGATTATTGAAATAAATACACCAATAAACACATTAAAATAATCTAAAATGTGTGCATGAAACACAGCTATCAGGATGTTTTATAATTATGATGATGATATGTTTATGAAACCCAATTCTTCTTTAGGGGATATGATATGATGAATTTTTAATTATCTTATTGAAAACATATATATATATATATATTATAAAATGGATGGGACAAAAATTATATATCCATCCCATTAATTTGGTAATGATTATTTTTTTATGGGCACAAATGGTATATAGAAGGTTATCCCTTTCACAAAATAGTGTAACCGAGAAGTTTTACTAAGGATAAATGATTGTACAATTGAGGCTATACTAATATTTAAGAAGTTATGTTTTACATAAGATATTATTTTCTCATGTGTATGCCATAAATATATGTCTTATGATAATGAGTTGTTCTCATGGATGATCATATTTGATATAAATAGGATTTATATCATATAAACTAGTAATATTTATTTCATGAATCAGGTTTATTATCAATGATATACAGGGTATGGTTTTAAAATGTTATTTATAAGATCTCATACCAGTATGGTCATGTTAGATTTATATAATCATGGAAATCTCCCATTTTCCCATTAATGTTCTTTTCAGCTCACCCGATTTTTGTTTCTATTCCCTTGGTTATGAAGAAAGGTATTATGTATGATATATCTATGTAGGGTTCTTGTTTTTAAGAACATGGTGAGAGATGATGAATATCTCTTATGAACTACTTATTTATGTATTAATGTTTCCAACGATACTATACCTATGTGATTCAGTTGTGGATTTTTGTGTTATGTAATGAATATTAATCTATTAATTCATAATACATATGTATGGAGAGTGTGATAATTATAGTTATAATCATATTGATGTTTAGATATACTTTAGTGTGTTTTATTTGATACCTTAATTGAAAATCATAAGGACATGTCTAATTATAATAATAAATCCTAGAATTTTTGTGACAGATAGAAAAATAGATTTTAATGAAATTACATCCTTTTCTAGATATTAGATGTGGATATAAACCAGATATAGTTTTTCCTAGGAGTAATAACAATAAATAGGGGACATTTGGATTTCAATCAATATTAACCTGGTGCCAAGAAATTCTCTTTACTACACATATTTTTTAACACTCCCAAGTAATATAATTTATAAATTTACAGACTATTTACTAACCATTATGAAATATTTGAATAGATAGTGCCTATGAATGACATAGTTTAGAACTATGGTGTCATATAATTAAATATAATATTTCATAGTTTAGTAATCCTATGAAATATCTTTCATGATTAATAAAATTTGTTTACCATTGTTGGTCGATATGATAACCAATTTTTTTGAAAGGGATTGAAGATAGAACAATGAAGTTCTTGTGGTAACCTGTACGCTCAAATATTTTAGTCTCTTATTTAACCTTATTTATTTGTATTAATATATATCAGTTTGGATTTTTAATTACTATCCCATTCTATTATATGTTAAATTATTAGTGAAAACCTCTAATGGTATAATAATCACATCTCAAATCTACAATTCTTCTCTGATTGAAGATTGTTGGAATGTGAATCCTAAAAATATATTTATTCACCCTTTGGTTATATTTAATGGTTTATTAGTCATAGATTGGATTTCTCAACATTAATACAACATGAATTACTAAGTATGGGAAGTCATATTTGATATTACAAATGAACCTAAGATAATATATTAGTGTAAAGATAAATATGAACTACTAATGGGAATAAAATATATTTTATGGGAATTGATTTTTATTTAGGGGGGGTGTTTATCTTAGAGGGTTGGGGATAAATTCTACAATTATTATAAGAATATTTTTTGGGATTTTGTAAATGACTTTCTGGAAGAGTTATATAGACTTTCTATGAATTGTGAAATTGAGTTCTCAATAGAACTTATACAAGAAGATATTAATATTTCAAGTAATCCATTTATAATGTCCATAATATAGTTATAGGAATTAAAGAAGTAACTCCTGGATAATCATCAAAATGTGTATATTTATCCATGTGTGTTACCTTGGGGTGAACCATTTCTTTTTGTTAAAAAGAAAGATGTATCTATGCACCATTGAATTAATTATCATGAATTAAATAAGATAAAAATGAAGAACACATATACCTTACCCAGTATCGAACAATTTATTGACCAAATACCTAGAGGTCAATACTTTTATAATAATTAATTTTTTTTCATTTCTTAAATCGATGCTCACGAAGTATGATATAGCCAAGGTAACATTTCATACACGGTATGGACACTATGAATATATAATGATGCCATTCCGTATTATCAACAATCCCTATATCTTCATGGATTTAATAAAGAGTGTTTTTTGTGATTACATTTTTCATTTTTTGGTAGTCTTTGTAGAAAATATTATTTTTTATTAAAAGAGAAATGAAGAGCATGAATATGACTTGAGAATTGTAATGAAGACCCTAGTGGGAGGAGAAGTGGTATGAAAAATTTTAATATTATGAATTTTGGATAAAAAGGATTAGTTTTTGGTTTATATAATCTCATGAGAGGGTATATCAGTAGATCTATCAAAGATTAAATATATTTTTAATGTTTTATCAAATCAGTCTCTATGTCTAAGATTAAAACTTTTCATGGTTTGTGTGGATACTATCCATGATTTTTAGTGAATTTATTAGGATAATCCAATCCATTGTATAAGTCATCTCTGAAGGGAGACATGTTCTTATGGACAAATTTATATGTGGAAAGGTTTATGAAACTAGATTGAAGTTTAGTCTGTGAACCATTACTCACATACCTGATGGTGGAGAATGGTTTTTAATATATAGTGATGCATCAATGAAAGGATTTGGATTCATTATCATGTAGAATGATATGGTGATAGCTTATTCATCATGAAAATTTAATGTTCACGTGAGAAATAACCCAAATAATGTTTTGTAGTCATCTATAGAAATATTTTCATTTATGATATAGAGGCATTAACATTATGGATACAGGTTTCAAATATATACTGATCAAAAGTGTAGTTCCCTGAACCTAGTTACCCAGATTTGGTGCATTATTACATAACATTGGCATGATCACAAGAGATCAAGTCTCAAAAGACCGATTAGTTTAGTAGCCTTGGACGTACTAGACACATACAAAAGTTTTACATTACATCATAAAAAACAGTGTGTCCCCTTATAACACACTTATATCCTTTGGCTTATCCCTACAGGTTAATCATAATATACTTATTCAAATCCAGGGAAAAAGAAAACATATGAAATGGGTGTGTATAGATGCTCAATAAGGAAAACAGTATGGAGGAAACTATCATAAAAAAGAATAAACATTTAAGAAAATGTACAAGACTAAAACAAAATCCTTTTAAACATAAACACCTGCATAATATGGAAAAGATAAATAAAATAATTCCATTTCCTTATTCACAATGATATTCTACTAGTCGAATAATCACATGTAATATCAATAGCTAATTTCATAATGATGGAATGCATAATGCTGGAAATCATAACCACTTAGTTAGGCCTTGTGCAAAGACTACAAATAATATTTTTTAAATGTCTTGTGACAATACACTAGTTTGCCTCACGATATCTATCAATGCATTGAGAAACTATTATGGGCTCCACCCGTCACTTAATAAGTCCTATTTATTTCTCATATGAAAAGGTTGAAACATAACATAACCATTAATATTAAAACTATCATAAAAAATGTTAATACATTAACCAAAACCATGAATGGTATAAAAATAAAATATCCATAGTCAAAAATTTCACAAAACCTTCAATACAATATGGAATATTGTGTCAAGATAAACCTACTTCAAACAAGTGTTAAATCAATCCAAGGATGATCACATAAAAAAAATCATATCTATTTGAGAGAAAAATCTCTTTCTATTTTATAATCATTTAAAATTCAAAAAATTATAAATGAAAACATTTATTTTGAAAAAATTCTTATATTATTGTAAGGGAAACATCGAAGGTGGTATAATGTCGGAAAATAGCCACACCCGTAGCATAAGTTAAAAAATATTCTTTCTTTAATTTGTTGAAAAGATCCAAAAGTACATTTTTTGGAAAATGATGGAAATATTCCCTTAAAAATATTTTATATAATGTAAAAAAATAGTATAAAAGACATTAACCCATATTCTAGGAAATAGTAAAATGTTTTGAAATAAACTTTTAAGAAACACAGATGTGGATGATAAAGAAGACCCAGTAGATACTAACGTATAAACAACCTCAGATAAAAAAGAGATTGTAAAATTAACCCTTACCTTATACATTTCCTTATTCAAGGGTATGCTAACCTTAAGAATTATAGTTAAATTATTGTTATTAAATTATGAAATAACAACATACATAAATATGATATAATATATGATCTTCTAATATTTCAATGTTAATAATATTTCAGCAGTATCATTGTTACAAGTGTTAATTGATTCATTTTCCATTATATTTTTTTGTTACTTAATACATGTTTGTTATGTATTGGATTTATTTGATTCATATATATAATGATATTACGTTCTTTAAAATTATTTTCAATCATAAAATTAAAATTATTCTTAAATCATTACGATGAGGAATGAATCATATCCCATTCCTGGAGACGGTAATCCGTACATACGCACGAGCGACAATATCATTTTATCGATGGTGAAATAGTAGGTAATTGGATGGTATATTACATATAAAGAATAATTAACTAGTTATATTTATTATTTAAATAATTTATACTCAATATTATACCCATCCAAATAATGATGTGTTGAATAACAAAATACACTATAATGTGGAGATAGTAAGTCGTACGTATGCATGTATGGCGACTTTGTCGTTCATAAGATGGATAAAATAATGAATATGGTTGTAACATATTTATAATACTATCACAGTATGCATAAGGCACTGGAGTTATTATTTTTGTATGAAAACAACAAATAAAGAAGAAGTGTAAGAAGAAAAGAACATTGACATATTTGATGAAATAATTACCTCTTCTTCGTGTTATTCATTTTTATTTTAAAAAAGGTCTCCTTAAGATGATTTTATGATAAATTTATAGCCTTTATAATTATTTTTTGGTAGTTGGAAGGAAATTTTAGTAGGGTTTGGCTGAGAAAAATGGATTTTGAGGTGTTAAATTGGGAGAAGGGGAAGTACCCTTTTATAACATAGGTGAGGGTCACATTTAACAAATAATGAAAAAATATTTTATTATAAAATCATTTTTGGTTTCTAATGGCAGAAAATGTATTTATTTTGAATATAATGTAGGGATAAATCAAAATCCTCTCAAAAAATCAGTTTTAGACAAGTTTAGGTGACCATATTAACCTTATCTTCTAGATTTAACTCTTAGTTAAATTGTTTAACATTTACAATATCTTCTTGTATTTCTATATTACATGGTTAATAAACATACTATAAAATTTCAAGATAAACCCATGTGGTTAATTAATTAAATATATATCATTATATAAGGCCTTTGTCCGAACAAAATATTTTTTGGAATATTATATCATTTAATAATATAGTATTTGTTTTGAAACTCATTTATGTCAATTTTGATACTATTTAGTATTTGGTTTTTGTGAAAGTAAAAAAAAGCTTGATTAATTAGAAAAAATATTTTAATCAATCCGAATATGTCATATAATCCTATAAAATTATTTAAATTCTTCAAAAGTATCAATTAACAATTATTGGGATATTTATTATATCATCTCATTTAATCATTCATTAATAAGGTAATTACTACATCCTCATTATGTCATAAATAAATTTAAATATTTATTGTCTAAATTTTTTAATTAAAACACAATGATGTAGGAAATATTTTAAGATCTCTAATAAATATTTATAGTTTAATTTATCTTATGTATAAACCTATATTAAAAATTGTGTGGTTATTAACATTAGAACTTAACACTTTTAACTCTTCTTTAAATAAAACATAATAAATGTCCTAATCTAATCCAAGTGGATAAAAAAGGATCATATACTTTTCATAAGTTTTATTTTGGTCGTAAAAAACATATCAAATAGAATTAGGACATGTGTTAGGGTAATTATAATATCATTTTTACCTTTAATTACCCAATCTACATTTAACCGTGGTAAATAAAATTCAAAAGATACTATTCACCAAAACTTATTTTCATACTATTGAATCACATTTAACTTAAATATGTCATCCATGACTCTCATATTATTGAAATTCTATTTATAGATGCTGTAAAATTACATTTTATGCAAATTTGCAAATGTTCCTAGAATGTAAGTAAAAAGGCATTAAATAATTCAACAAAATTTTATATATGTAATCATAATATAAAGCTAATACAATGAATTAAATTGAACTAAAAATGGTATTATCTATCTATTTTTACAGTAAAATATGTTTAAATAAAAATAATAATTATTTTAATAAAAAGTCGATTTTTATGTACTATTTAGTACTTTCCACTATTTATCAAAAATTGAATGTTTTTGGAAAAATATCAAAAATTCACCCTAAGATAATTTTTATACTCTAAGTCCAAAAATAAAGATTATTTTTTCAAATTCAATTTTTATGAGTGTCTAATATTAATTTTATTAATGTTCAAAAAAACACATAAAGAGTAGTTCTTTTAAGAATTTGTTTTCTAAATATATAACTATTTTAACAAAACATATACATTTAATTATAAATATGTTTTATTTATGTGAAAAAATTATAAAAAAACAATAAAATATTATTTTTTACCATTCATATTACAATATTTAATTCATAAATAAATATATATTTTGAATTATCATAATACTAAGGTGTTATTTCGTAGAAACTCAATCTTGCATATAATGAAAGCCAAGTTGGTGATGGGTGTAGTATAAGATATTAACGTACATTAAAGATATATGTTTATATGAAATATTGGGGTGTTTCATTCACCATCCATCAAAAAATATCATCCTTCCTATTTTAAATTAATATTCAAAAATAAATTGTTAAAAATTGAAAACACCTTTGTGGAAAAACCACATCAGAAATAGGGTTAATAAAATTTAGTCCTAATAAGAGGCAAAGGGAAATGAAAACATCACCACCAAATTAGGACCTAAAATATGAGAACATTGATGGTAATTTGAGACACACAATTGTATGAATAACGTAAAAATTTATTCCGAGTGATTGAGTTCATCAATCACAAACAAGTGAACAATTAAGAGGTTGTTGATGTCCTCAAAGCCATAAATCGATGATGACATAAAATATAATTGGTTCATCATAACATAATTTATTATGACAAAACATTTATGGTTTTACCATCATTTCCAAAAAATTTAAGAATTAATTTCTATATATAAAAAGAAAAAAATATTTGAGTTGTAGAGTTCAATCCTTTAACTAATTTCCACCACATACTCATCTTTCACTGAAAAAATAATAGAACTTATAAACAATAAATTTATCCTAATCGTATAGGGTTTCAAAAAAAGGAATATAAAATTCATCTATCAAATCAATTAAAAAAACAATATTATACAAACTAGTACATCACCAAGGTTAGTTGTAGGTGATGCACCCCTGTCACCCTTCGGTGGCAGGTTCACATCTCGCAGCCTTTCCGGATGCAATGGGTTGTCACCTGACCTTTCGATTATACTTTTCAGAAAAAAATCCCAAAACAATCTTAAGAAATGTTTTGACCTTAAACCATATAATTCTATATCCAGAATAATCCATTCCAATCTTGAGTTCTCCAAAATACTTTCATCCAAACTCATAGTCCAAAAATTTATAGGAAAGGACAACATTACATAATGAAGATCTCTTTTTGCCACAAAATAACATGTGATTACCTTCATCATGTATTTTCTTAAAACATATTAACACCCTGAATTACCATAAAACCTTATTGATCACATTAATAATCCCTTATTCCTTATAAAATACTATATTTAATCCTATATCCAAATTTTTTGAATACTCCAACAATGATGGAATAGAAAAATATTTAATCAGTTCCAAGGTAGTCAAGAATATCGAATATAATTTATCCAAATCAACCATCTCTTATTCCAAAATCACTACCTCAGTATCGGGACCATATTAATATTTATCTTTCCATAAAACATGTGTTTTCCAAAAAGATTAACTTGCAGTTGAATCACTTTTCTTAGTACCATATAATATCAAGTCCTCAATTAAATAATACTGCAGTACAATCCTGATTTTTTTTCATAATTAATATAACCATTAAATCGTTGAAACAATAATCAAATTAAATAATTCATTAAAAATATATATAAGAACACTAGTTATTCCTCTTCATCTACAGTAGTATCATAACTTGATTGTTATCCAATAGCATCATTTGTGGTATACTCTGATGATTGAGACATTGGTTCATGTATTGTCCCAACTCCTTACACATAAAGCATTGTACATTTTAAATATTTTTTTAACCTTGCAATCATGAACATGGTGTCCTTCTTCTCCAAAGTTATAATAATCTCATATTCCCGTAAAAAATATACCAAGGTGATATTTCCACAGTTATCAAATATGGGAAAATTTTTCTTTCCCTTATTACCTTTATCTATATTTCTCTATACCATCCTTTTATTCTTTGACATCCTTTCAAATCCATAGGACTCAGAGAATTCATTAATTGCCTTATTAACATATTATATTGTTTCTTAATATGATGAGAATACGTGGGAGACTATTTCCCTTCAAAATATTGGGTTAAGACCCTAGAATATATGATCCTTCTTACTCTTTGGATCATGCGTATTGTTGGTGTTATCATTTTTTCTATTAGGCACCATTACTAAATAATGGAATACACTAGGTTAGTTTATAAATCACAATGTATAATTCCAAACATGTAAAATACCTAATGTAAATTGAAATGTGTATGCATATAATTCATAATCATAAAAAATGTTCTGTTTGAGGAAGTATTCACTCAAAAATCCTTCATAATGTTTATTAATGAAAATGTGAATTATCCTAAGCATATCCTTCGGGAGTGTCATAAGAAAGAGTGCCGAAAGGCCCATTGTTGTGCACCAGTTCCTGTTTGAGTCTAGATCAAATCAGTGTTTTCAGGTTTTACCCCTAGATACATCTATTATAGAGCCGCCTCTACCTGCTCGTATCTAGACAAGGACATATTTCTTGGAAAATTCAAAAAATCTCTACATTACCAAAATTCTAGGATTCTCTTATATACTAATTCTCAAACTCTATCTTAGGTTAATGTTCTTTAATCCCTGTATTTATAAATCTAATTTCCAAGGATTTTGTTCAATATCTTCTGATAGAAATTGTAATTCCCGGACCCTAATTACCCAGAGTCGGTGCATTATTACATAACACAGGCATGATCACAAGAGATCAAGTCTCAAAAGAACGATTAGTTTAGTAGCAATGGAATTACTAGATACATACATAAGTTTTATATTACATCATGAAATATAAAAAACAACATTGTTTCCCCTTTGAACACACTCATATTCATTGGCATATCTTTGCATGTTAATCATAAAATACTTCTTCACATCCTTGGAAAAAGAATACATAAGAAAGGGGTATGCTCAGATGCTCAGTAAAGTTAACAATATAGCGGAAACTATCCTAAATATTCATAAACATTTAAGGGAATGTATAAGAATAAAACACAAGCCTTTTAAATGTAAACTATAGCATAATATGGAAATGATAAATCAAATAATACCAGTTATTTATTCACAAGGATATTCTACTAGTCTAATAATCACATGTAATATAAATAGATAATTTTATAATAATGGAAGAAATAATTCCGAACATCATAACCACATAGTCAAGGCCTAATGTAAAGACAAAAAATAAGATTTTTTCAAGGCCTTGTGCCAAGACACTAGTTTCTGTCATGAGACCTACCGATACATTTTGGATCTATAACGGGCTCCACCAATCAATTACTATGTCCAATGTATTCCTCATATGAAAAATTTGAAACATATCATAATCATTTGTATTACAACCTACATACGAAATGTTAATTATTTAACCATAAACCATGAATGGTATGAAAATAACACATCCAAATCAAACAAATTAAGAAAAAATCAATACAGTATTGATGATTGTATCCTAATAAATAAACTTCAAACAAATGTAAAATCATTCAAAGGATGATGAAAAATATGAAATCAGAACTATTTTAGAGAAATATCCCATTCTATTTTGAAATTATTCAAAATGAATATAATTATAAAACAAAAATTTTATTTTGAAAATATTCTTATAGGCTTGTAAGGGATATATGGAATGTGTTATAACATCTAAAAATATCTGCACCCGCCTTAAAATTTAAAAAACATTCTTTAATAAACATGGATGTGTATGATAAATAAGTTCTAGTAGATATTTACGTATAAACAACCTTAGATAATATAGTCATGGTAATATTGACCCTTACTTTTTAATTTTTCTTAGTCTAGGGTACGTGAACATCCTATATAATAGATAAATCATTATTATAAAATTATAAAAGATCCCCATACAAAAATATGATATCATATATGATCTCAAAATATTTCATTGTTAAAAATATTTCAGTACTATCATTGTTTTAGGTTCTAACAGATTCATTTTCCTTTATATGTCTTGTTACGTAAGTCATGTTATTTATGGATAGGATGTATTTGATTCATATCCATAATGATATTAAGTTCTCAAAAATTATTTTTAATCATAAAATGAAAATTATTCTTGAATGGTTACGATGGTGAATGAATCTTATCACATTCATGCAGACAGTAATCCGAACGTACGCACGTGCGACAATATGAATCTATTGATGGTAAAATAATATGTAATTGGATGGTGTAATACATATACTGAATGATTAACAAGTTATATTTATTATTTACATCAATTATACTCCTTATTTAGACCATCAAAATAATGAATTGTTTAATAACAAACTACACCACAACGTGGAGACGGTAAGTCGTACATATGAATTAATTATGACTTTTTCATTCATTGGATGGATGGAATAATGAATATGGTTGGAATATATTTATATCAAAATCAATTAATGTAGACGGTACTATATTTAATATTTTTTTATGGAAACAAGAACTAAAGTGGATGTGGAAAAATAAAAGAACTTTGAAAGATGTGATGAAATAGTTATATCTTTTTCGTGATCTTCCATTTGATTAGAACAAAGGGATCCATAGGATAGATTTATGATCAATATAAGGTATATATGTTTAATTGAGGGTAGTTGGGAGGTTATTTGAGCAAATATTGGCCATGAAAAAGGGATTTAGAGGTGTGAAATAATGATAAGTGGAAGTACCCTTTTATAGGTGAGGTGGGGTCACTTTTGGAAAATCTTGAAATATTATTTTATTATAAAATACTTTTCATGGATCCAAATGGATTTTTTCTAGAATAAGGTGGGTATCAGTCAAAATTATCTCAACCAATAGTTTTTAGTAATGTTTTGGTCACCATATTAACCTTAACTTTTAGATTTAACTCTTAGTTAAATAGTTTAACTTTTACAATGTCTTCTTTTATTTTTATATTACATGGATAATAAACATATAATAAAATACCAAGAAAATACCAAGTGGTTCATTAATGAAATATCTATAATTATATAACTCTTTTGGCTAAACCATAGATATTTAAGAATACTACATCATATAATAATATAGTATCTGTTTGAAAAACTCATTTATGTAAATTTTTCTACTATTTAGTATTTGTTTTTTTTTAAATTCTAAAAAACTTGATTAATTAGAATAAATTACATTAAACATATCATAAAATTTAATATTAACCATGAAAATTAGTTTAATGCTTAAAAAGTCTGATTTTACATTTATTTATATTTTTATAATGTCAATTATTTTAAGCATTCATTTATAAGGTAATTACCTCTTTATCATTATGTCATAAATAAATTTAACTATTTAATGTCTAAATATTATAAATAAAATACTATGATGTAGGAAAAAAATTTATCTTTCTAATGGATATTTATAGTCTAATTTATGTTATGTATAACCCTATAATAAAAATCATTTAGTTATTAAAATTAGAATTTAACACTTTTAACACTTCTTTAAATAAAATATAATAAATGTCATAATCTAATCCAAATGCATCAAAAAGGATCATATTTTTGTAATAATATTTATTTTTTCCACAAAAAATTATCCAATAGAATTATGATATGTGTTAGGGTAATTATAATTTCATTTTTACCTTTAATTACCATATTTAATTTTAACCATTGTAAATAAAATTCAAAAGTGACTATTCAACAAAAATTATTTCTCTCCTATTGAACCACATGTTACTTAATTATGCCTACCATGTCTCTCAAATTTTTGAAATTTAATTCCAAGAAGTGGTAAAATTATTTTTTTTGCAAATTTGTAAATGTGTCAAGAAGGTGGGTAAAAGGCGTTAAATAATTAAATAAAATTTTATATTTCTAATATTATTATAAAATTACTCCATTGAATTACATTGAACTAATATATGTATTATGTATCTATTTGGACATTAAAATATATTTAAATAAAATTAAATATTATTTAAATAAACTGTCAGTTTTTATGTACTTTGTAGTTTTTTTAACTATTCATGACAAATTCAATATTTTCTGAAAAATATCAAAAATAGACCCTAAGACAATTTTGATATTCCTTATCCAAAAATGAATTTTATTCTACCAAATTAAATTTTTAGGAGTTTCTAATATTAATTTTGTTATTTTTCACAAAAGGTCATAAAATGTAGTTCTTTTAAGAAAAATGTTTTTCTAAATATATAACAATTTTAACAAAACATATACATTTCATTATAAATATATTTTATTTATGATAAAACATTATAAATAAAAAATAAAATTTATTTGTTATGATTCATATCACAATATTTAATTTATAACTAAATATATCATATAAATAATTATAATACTAATGTATTGTTTCGTAGAAACTTAATCTTGCATATACCGCAAGCCAAGTCAGTGTTGCATGTAGTATAAGCTATTGAATTACTTTAATGATATAACTTACTATGAAATATTGTGGTGTTACAACAATATTTTAGTGTATATATTTACATAGAAATAGTTGAACATGCACCATAAATGATGGTTGGAGATAATTAATGATTATGACTGCTCAACGCATTACAACCCTAGGAAGGCGGAGAAGGTGGAAGATGATTAGAGAAATGAGGATCATATTATCATATATTTTTTTTAATGATAAAAAGATCGAACATTTATAAATTTTCAAAGGATTTATCTTGATATCATGATATAAGGCTAAAATTCATACCTTTCACAACTGAGTGTTCAACCATCATCCATGTGAAGATCAAAGAGGCATAGAAGGAAGATGTATAATAGAAGAAGAATGTGAGAAATGTTCCTATGTTTCAACAAGGATGTTTTATAATGATATGGTTATAAGAACATGCATGTGTTCCATCCATTCTTGATTTGAAGGCCCTATTAGAGTATGGTCGTAGTTATTCATTCTCTATCTATCATGGAATTGTGAAGATGTATAGAGATCTGAAAGAGTATTTCTAGTTGTATGACATGAAGGGAGATATTACAGAGCTTGATTTTCAGTTCTTGGTATATTATAAAGATAAGGATATGATATAAAATTATAAGAGGGTGTTAAAACCACTACCTATATAAGAATGAAAATGGGAAACCATCACCATGGATTTTGTCATCGGACACCCCAAAACATATGAAGGGAATAATTCCATAGGGGCTGAAGTTGATCACTTTATCAAGTTAGTATAATTTATTTTATTAAAATATGATTTACATATGAATCATCATGCAAGAATATAAATTAATGAATTGGTATGGTTTGATGGACAATGGCATTTTATTGTGTCTGAATAGGATATGATGCTTACAACAAAGTTTTGGTGATGTATTTAGAAAACTATTGATAAGTAATTCAGTTTTAGCACTATGGTTCATCCTCATATATATGATTAGTCTATAATCAAAATTAAAACTCTCTAACATATGCTGAAAACGTTTTATATGGATTTCAAAGGAGGATGGTATTAACACATTCATCTCGAAGAGTCTTTCTGAAACAATAGCATTAATTAAAGAATTTAGATAGCTACATAGGAAGCCCACAATGGAAAAAGGGTAAAAATACAACATATTGGGATGAAGGTAGATAATTAAATATATTTTTATGAGAGATTAGTGAGAAAATTGAAGAGAAATTCAATACTAATTAATAACACATCGAGATTGCATAGAGTCAATAGAAACTTTATTCTCATAATCATCAGAGTAATCTAGAGATTGAATTTTACAGGATTGTGATCTATTAAATATATTAAAGGAATAATGTTATGATAATTTGGATGAAAGGTAAATTGTTCTGTATGTATATTGTCCCCTTTAAGATTCTTTATTGAGTATGAGAATTTCTTATCTCTTGGTGATTCCATTGAAACACTCTCATGTCCACATTATGTTCCACGTATCATGGAAGTACAAATATATTCCATCACATATATTAAACATAGTATTAATATTTCTAAATTTTTATATTTCTTATGAAAAAACCAATGGATATTCCAAATCATAGAAATAATGTTCTATAAAAAATACCATTCACCAGGTCGATGTTTTATAGAGAAATTAATAACACGATGAAGCTATGTCGTAACAGGGGATAATAATGTTGTAGAAATGTCCTCAAATTTTTACATCAGAATGATGTAATTTTGATGATGATTTTTTATGGGGGGATATAATATATAATCCTTCGTTTTTATTACATAACTTTTTATTACATTTTTACAAAAATAGGATCATTAAAGTCTAGTGTCTTGGAAATCAAGAACATAATAAATGAAAACAACATAAAACAATGTTTTAAACCAATCTTAAGGATTAATAATAGGTTTCTCCTATGCAGAATTACATCATCTCATATCCTGAAGATAAACATCTAATGAAAGGGTGAGCATAAGTCTTAGTAAGGAAAACAAGTGAAACAACTTACATGTGATCTTGAGAAATATTAATTAGAACGTGCTAAAAATAAAAAAGTTATGAAGAATGGAAGAATAAGAATATAATAATAAAAAGAACTTGAATCATAACTTGAATATGTGGATACAAAATTTCATTTATACATTATTAAACATATCACCAAGGGTTATCCCCGAGGTGTCATAAAAATTACCAAGGTTATTCACCAAGGTATTGTGAAACTTGTCATCTCTAGAGATTAATTATTTACCCAATGCATTGGAGAAATATCAGGGTGCACCATTAATATGTATTTACATTCATGTGAGACACATTGATAATAATCAAACTTTTCATAAATAACACAATGAGAATAAAAGAAACGTGTTTCATTTCAAAATCGTGATGTTTTAAAAGTGCTTCAAAATAGGATCCTTATGTCATTAATAACCCATAAGAAAGGGAGTGTGGGTTATATGTATGTCAATTACAGAATCAAATATATAATTTTTTTCATTTATGAACACCCATATAATTGAAATAGGTCTGGGTTTTCACATAAATAAAAAAGATAATTTCAAGAGAGAAAGAGAGAGAAATTTTGAGAAGAAATTTCTGTAGTATAACAAATATATAAATGGTTTTAGAAAATAATATAAAGAGATGGGACATGGGTCTCCCATAAATAAATGAATAAATTTTATTGTATAGTTAAATAATTAAAATAAATAAGATCATGGTGTGTAAAATTGAATGACACACAACATGAAAAGGAAACTTGAAATGAAAGAGAAAGCACCATTTCTTTTATGAAAATTCGGCAGCTTAACAGTGTCACATAAAAATTCCAAAAATCCATTGATGAGAGTAGAAAGGGTATCTCATAATTTGGAAATGAAATGGATAGTATTAAAGATATATAATAAAAATACCCGTCATAATAAAATGGAACTATAAGACATAATATAAAGGAAGTCCTAACATAAAAGAGGAAGGTGAAAGGTTCCCTTACCTTGAAGAGTAACTTTAAAAGCATGATGTTCTGAACTTTGAGAATCTCGAGGGAACCATGGGAGGAATATTTCGGTGGGAAGGAGACCAGAACTTTGTTGAGGAAGATTTTGGAATTAAATGAATGAGGGAAATGGCTTGGTATTTATAGGAAAATTGAGGAAATAAATTATTAATTAACAAGTGACTCCTCATCGGTGGTATTTGCAAAACCATGGGATTTCCCATGGTATTTGCCCATAGTATTGTCCACTTGGGACACCACATATAGTATCTCACTATTCATAGGTAGACCAGAAATCTTATATCATTATTATATCATCAATGATGTCATTAAACACATGAAACTCTAAACTATATTTTTACTATTCACCGAAAATTCAAATGTTTTAGAAAAACCAAAAAAATTAATCCAAACCTAATATTGATGCTCAAAATTCAAATATGAACTCCATTTTATGAAAATAATTTTTTAAATATATTTAATTTAATTTTTAAATAAAATCATTATTTATTCATAAAATACAACTTTAAAACTATAACTCATTTTGTAACACCATAAAAAAGTGATCAAGATCGTATAAAATTATCATATAACTATAAGACAATAAAGTAACATTTTACGATTAAATTTTATTAAAATAATTTTCCATTGTAATTTATTAAATTAATTATAAAATTGTAAATAAAATATTTATGATTTACTAAAATACCAAAACTTAAACTATGATCTTTTTTTCACTTTTAAGATGTCTAAAATGTATTTATACATTCATGGCTGAAGTTTCTATTTTTTTCTCAATTTACTATTCATTACTATTCATTACAATTCATATGGCTATGTTACTATTCATACATTCCTATTCACTAAAAACAAAGTTGATCTTATTAGACTCTAAATTTGTCAATGATCACAAATATAGAAGACTTTTTTTAAAATAATTTCAAATTATTAAATATTTAAAGAATACAAAAAAATTTAAAATACCCCCTTTTTCCTAAATTCTTCAATAATACACGTCCAATATTTATTTGGATATTTGAAATTCAAAAACTTGGCCATAATAAGAAATAATAATTTTATTCATATAAAATAATTACACAAAGCAGCTAAGGTCTCATTACATCGCCCCTTATAACACCAGAATATGACCTAAGTGTAAGGCGTGCTATGGTGATAGAATCTTGGGGTGCCTTAGACAACATTGCCCGAGTGGTGATTTCTATCAGCTTGAACTTCTCTATTAGGAGATTCCGTTCAAGATTCATACGTTGAAGTTCAGCTTGGGATTGGTCAAGAGCAAAGCCTAGTGATGCTACCTCTTTTCCATGCTCCGAAAGATGGGCATCATATGGCTCGAGTCTACTAGATGAGGCCTTTCAATCTTCTTTCTGTATTCATTAAGCAAGAAATTCTTATTTATAAAAACACAACATTAATATTATAGTTTCCAACGGTCATATTGACCAGTGGTTATATAAAAGTTGAAACCCAATGGTCTCATTTTAATTATAACCACTTCATTTATTAAAGGATATAGTTTTGTTGAGTAAAAAATAAAATAACACATAAAATTAGGAAACAAATTTAATTAAAAAGTTCGGGTCATTACATTCTTCCCCCTTAAGAAATTTCGTCATCTAAATTTTATCTTATACCCTCTGATGGGAAAATGTGTGGGTACTTCTGTCTCATTGACTCTTCCAGTTCCCACATGGCTTCTTCACATTTTTGGTTCCTCCACAACACCTTAACAAGTTTTGTAGTCCTGTTGCGTAGAACCCTGTCTCTACAGTCCAAGATCTCCACTGGCTGATCCTCATAAGAGAGGTCATCTACCAGTTTTACCACCTCTAGATTTATTACATGTGAAGGGTTAGGTAGGTACTTCCTCAAGAGGGATACAAGGAAGAAATCATGATCTTGTGCTAGATTTGGTGGATGTGCAATTCGATAGGCCACCACTCCCACATGATCCAGGATTTCATAAGGGCCAATGTACCTAGGGATGAGATTCCCTTTCATTCCAGAACTCATGACTCTCTTCCAAGGTGAAATCTGCAGAAATACATTGTCACCAACATAAAACTTCAAGGCTCTTCGACGGTTGTCAGTATAGCTCTTTTGCCGACTCTGGGCAGCCTTAATGTGTTGCTAGATGACATGGACCTTTTCTGTAATCTCTTTCACAAGATCAGGCCCAAAAATCTTCCCCTCCCCAGCTTCATCCCAACAAGTAGGAGTTCTAAATCGCTTCCCATATAGAGCTTCATTGGGTACCATTTGAATGCTCGAGGGGAAGCTATTATTCTAAGAGAACTAAACTAAAGAGATATGTTGATTCCATAAACCTTTAAATTTCATTGAGCAAGTTATCAGAATGTCCTCGAGTGTTTTAATTGTCCTTTCAGATTGGCTATCAGTTTGGGGTGATAGGATGTACTGGAATTTAATTCAGTGCTCAGTGTTTGTTAAAGACTTCTCTAGAATTTTGATTGGAACCATGGATCATGATCAGATATGAGAGAATGTGGAATTAGTTTCAGCCTTACCACTTCCTTCACGTAAATCCTGGCAAGTTGATCAAGAGAGAAATATTCTCGAATAGAGATAAAATGGAAATTCTTGGTGAGATGGTCCACAATAACCCATATCGTATTGTTTCCTTTCAAAGTTATCAGGAGACCAGTGACAAAGTCCATAATGATATTGTCCCTCTTCCATGCTGGAATGGGTAGTAGTTGTAAAACCCCTTTATGAATTTTTCTCTCTGCCTTCACTTGTTGACATACCAGGAACCTTGAAATGTTTTTAGCAATATCCCTTTTCATATTATCCCACCAATAATGATCTTGAATGTCCCTATACATTTTCGTTCTACCAGGATGTATTGAGAAAGTAGAGATATGAGTTTCATCCATCATCTCCTTCTTTATTTCCAGAATAGATAGAACACATAGTCTGGTATGAAATTTCAGTACACCTTCTTGATCAGTGTTGAACTCAAGAAACTTCCCATCCTTCACAGCCTTAAACTTCTTTTGTAACAAAGGATATTCTTTCTGAGATATCTTGATGTTCTCTAGTAGTGATGGTTGAAAATTCATTTGCATTATGGTTAATGATGTCCCTTCCTTTAAAATTCCCATGCCCAGTTTTACTAGGTCATTGATCAAATGATCTCTTTGAATCCTCATAATGTTAAAAAAAAAACTGGGTCATTCCTGCATAATGCATCAGTGACTTTTTTTTCTCTTCTGGGATGATAATTAATTGAAAAATCATAGTCTTTAAGAAGTCCCTACCATCTCCTTTATCTCATGTTCAATTACTTTTATGTGAAAATATACTTCAAACTTTGATGGTCTATGTATATATCACATTTCTACCCATAATGACAGTGCCTCCATGTCTTCAGAGAAAAAATGACCGCAACCTGCTCCAAATCATGCCTATGATAGTTCTGATCATGAGTCTTCAAATGTTGAGATGCATAAGCAATGAACATTTCCTTTGGTATGAGGATAAACCCAACCCCTTTAAAAGATTCATCGCTAAAAATAGCGAATCCTTCTCCACTGGAGGGAAGAGTTAACATATGTTCATTAAACAATCTCTCCATCAGCTCTTGGAAACTTTCAACACTTTCCTTTGTCCAGATGAACCTGATCCATTTACAAGTTATCCTGGTTAATGAATTATAATGTTTGAAAAGTTTTTCACAAACCTCCAATAATATCCCGCTAATCCATGGAAACTAAAAATCTCAGTTATTATTGTATGCTGAGGACACTCCTCTACAACGTTTTTCTTTTTAGGGTCAAATGTGATTCCTTCATTGGTAACAATGTCCCCACGAAAGAAACTTTCTTTGACCAGAATTCACATTTACGGAACATTCCAAAAATCCTTTCCTTCCGTAGAGTTTGAAAAACAACCCTTATATGATACTCATGCTCCTCACGACTTTTGGAATATATCAGAATATCATCAATAAAAACTACCACAAATTTATCAAGGTATTCCTTAAAGACTCTATTCATCAAATCCAAAAAAATAGAAGGTGCATTAGTTAGTCCAATATGTTTAACAACCAAACTCATAATACCCATATCATGATCGAAAGGCAGTTTTTAGAATATCTTCTTTCTTCACCCTCAATTGATGATAACCAGATCAAATATCTATCTTAGAAAAGAATTGAGCCCCACGACGTTGGTCAAATAAGTCATCAATTCTTTGAAGAGGGTATTTTTTCTTACTGTGATCCCGTTCAGTTCTCTATAATCAATGCATAGCCGTATTGATTCATCATTCTTCTTCACAAAGAGAACAGGTGCTCCCCATGGAGACACACTCAGTCAGATAAACCCCTTATCCAAAAGATTTTGGAGTTGTTTCATTAATTCTTCCAGCTCCACATTTTCCATCCTATAAGGGGTCTCTGATATTGGATGATATCTAGGTATGAGTTCAATGGATAACTCTACCTCTCTTTCTGGGGGAGGTATAAGAAAATCCTCAGGAAATATGTTAATGTATTCATGGACGATGGGAACATTTTCTATCATCAATATCTCATTTCATTCTTCTTCTTCACCGATCAATTTCATAAATAAGGATATAGGAGGTTCTTCTAGAAAAATATCAGTTTGAGATATCACTCCATGGAAGATAACTATAGGTTTTCTATTCAAGACTATTGAGATTTTCTTAATTTTACTTTTGATCTTAGCATTATACTTTGAGAGAAAGTCCATCCCTAGTATAATGTTGAATTCTAGCATAGGAATGACTAATATATTTGTGATAAGATTGTTCTCACCAATGTAAATATGATATTTTCTAAACAGTAATTATGCTTGGATAATCCCACTAGGAGTCTTTACTGATAACTCTACTTTTAGAAAATCGGGAGTTGATTTTAAATTCTTTGCAATCTTTGAGGAAATAAAGGAATGTATAGAACCATAGTCAAACAAATTTCTTGGTAGCTTTGAGAGAACAACATGAGTACCTACTACCACATCATTTAGATCATCAACTTTAATTGTCATGATATAAAAGGCACAACCTTTCTCTCTTGGCCTTTTCTGAGGTTGATGGTGGTTCCCCTCCACTGCCCTCAGATTTGGACAGTGATTGGAAAAAGTCCCATTTTGTCCACACTTAAAGCACAAGACATCAGGTAGGGCCTGCACCGTCTTCCCCTTGTCATTAGTGTTTGTAAGTTGAGGATTCACATCACTATGACAATTCCTCACAATATGGCCATCTCTTCCACACTTGTCGCATTTACCGCTCCCGAGCAGGAAATTCCCCGAATGCTTCTTCCCACATTTTTACACGTGGGATGTCGTACATTCTTGCATCTTCATCCCTGATCAATGGTCCTCCCTAACTGGGCTCCATCAATCACTTTTTGTCTCTTGATTTATGAGACCACTACATCTCACCAAACTCTTGTTTTACTTTCATTGCACTCCACACGATCTCCTCATAGTTGTCATAGTCTTGGTAGGATAGATTCTTCTGCATATGAGGTCTCAGTACACCGAATAATCTATCAACCTTACCACTTGGATCCATAAAAATCTAGAGGTATATCGTGAATGTCGAGTGAAGTTCATCTCATAGCTTCCGACAGATTCGTTTTCCTTATGCTTCAGCACGATAAACTCCTTCTCCATTCATGTTCTCATGGATCGAGGGAAAAAATTACTGAAGAAGATTCCTATGAACTCTTCCCACTCCCTAGCTTAAACCTCCAATATTTGCCTTGTGTTTTTAATCATCCCCCAGAACTGATCAACTTCTCTTTCTAAGTGATAGACATCTAGGGTGACCTTCTCTTGCTCTGAACAGTAGAGCGTAGAAAAGATCTTCCCGATAGAGCTGATCCACTACTCAGCAGTCAATGGGTTAGTCGATCCACTGAAGTTTAGTGTTCATTGACTCATAAAGGAATCAATATAATGTTGTTCCATTTGCGGTGAGATTAGTATCTCATCTTGATTCATGTTATTTCCCATAACTTGAGTTATTTGGTTCATCCTTCGCATGAATGTTTCCATTCCGGCTTCCATCGGAGGGCTGTCAGTGCATGGTCTATTGCAGTCACCATTTGCACAGTTCTTCCTATTACCTTCCATTACTAAAAAAATAAAACCATAATGAGAAACCTTTTTCATTTATGAATCTTTTAACAATTATGGATTTTAGGTCATCATACTTCTTTAAACAATTATATTTCTCTATAAATCCTTGAGAATGATTCATAAAAAGCTTATGATTAACAAAACATATCCCCCGGGAGTGTCGTAACCAAGAGTGAAGAAAGCCCCATTGTCGTGTACTTGGATACCGTGGGTCATGCCCGAAACTCCTGGTTAGAGTTTTCACTCCCAGGTACCTCTGTTCCAGAGCCGCCTCTACATGCCCGTATCCAGATAGAGATGTATTTTCTTTATAAAGCACTTAGTCAATACTCACCAATATATGAGGATTTTTTCCTACTATTAAATGTTTCTATAAAATTAATCCAATTGTTTTAGTAGCATAATATCCATAAATAACAAAACTATCCTTTGATAACAACAATATCATCTTGCCTTTTTATTACATAACTTTTCATTACATTTTTACAAACAGAGGATCTTTAAAGTCTGTTGTCTTTGAAATCAGGAACATAATACATGAATACTATCTAAAACATTCTTCTAAACCTCTCATAGGGCTTAATTATAGGTTCAAACTATGTACAATTACTTCATCTCATATCTTGGAGACACACATCAATTGAAAGGGTGAGTGGAAGGATATGTAATGAAAATAAGTGAAACAATTGACATGTGATCTTGAGAAATATTAAAAGGAACATCATAAAAGTCATAAAGGAATGCGCAATGTAAGAATAAGAATATCATAATAAATATAACTTGAATCATAACTTCAATATGTGGCTAAAAATTTCATTTAGACATTCTTTTACATATCACAAAGGGTCATCCTCGAGGTGTTATAAAAATTACCAAGGTTATTCACCAAGGTATGGTGAAAATTTTCACCTCTAGAGATTAATTATTTACCCAATAAATTTGATCCCTCTTAAGGAGAACTCTTAATATGTATTTAATTTCAAGATATCCACATATATAATAATCAAACATTTCATAAATAACCCATAGAGAATAAAATAAATGGGTTTTATTTCATAATTGTGACATTTTAAAAGTGCTTCAAAATTGGATCACTATGTCATTCATAACCCATGGAAAGGGAGTTTGGGTTATATGGATGTCAATTACAAAATCAAACATATCATTTGTGTGTATTTATTAACAGCCATAGAAATAAAATAGGTCTGGTTTTTCACATAAATAAATAATAAAATTTCAAGAGAGAAAGAGAGAGAAATTTTAATATGAAATTTCTACAGCATAACGACTATATAACTTGGTTTTAGAAAATAATATAATGAGAGGGGACAAGGGTATCCCATAAATAAATGATTAATTTTATATTAGAGTTATAGGATAAAAATAAATAAGCTCATGATGTGGAATGTTGAATGACACAGCACATGAAAAGGAAACCTGTAAGGAAAGAGAAAGCGCCATTTCTTTTACGAAAATTCGGCAGCCTAACGACGTCACATAAAAATTCAGAAAATCCATTGATGAGAGAAGAAAGGGTATATCATCATTTGGAAATAAATGGAAAGTGGTAAAGATATAGAAGAACAATCCCCTCATAATAAAATGGAACTATAATACATAAAAAAAGGAAGTCATGACTTAAAAGAGGAAGGTGAAAGGTTCCCTTACCTTGATGAGTAATTGTGAAAGCTTGAAGTTCGGAACCATGAGGGGATTGAGGGAACTTTTAGGAGGACTCCTTGGGAGGTAAAGAGACCAATACATTATTGATAATTATTTTGGAATGAATTGAATGAGGTAAATGGCATCGTATTTATAGAAAAATTGAGGGAATAAATTATTAATTTCCAAGGGACACCTTATCGGAGATATTTGCAAAGACCTTGGCATTCCCATGGTATTTTCCCATGGTATTGGCCACATGGGGAACCTCATAGCATATATCACTATACATAAGTCGACCAGAAAGATTAAATTGTTATTGCATCATTAATGATGTCATTAAACACCTGAAACTCAAAATTGTATTTTTACTACTCACCGAAAATTCAACTATTTTAAAAAAATCCCAAAAATTCACCCTAACATAATATATATGATCTTAATTATAAAATGAACTCCATTTTTTGAAAATAATTTTCAAAATATTTATAATATAATTTTAAATTAAAATCAATATTTATTCAAAAAATATAACTTTAAAACTATAACTCATTTTGGTAACACCTTAAAAAAGTAATAAACGTCCCAAAAAATTATCGTATAACTATAAGACAATAAAGTAACAATTTATGATTAAATTTTATAAAAATAAATTTCCATTTTAAATTATTAATTTAATTATAAAATTGTAAACAAAATATTTATGACATACGAAAATACCAAAACTTAAACTATGATCTTTGTTTCACATTTAAGATTTCTAAAATGTATTTATACATTCATGGGTGAAGTTTCTATTTTTTGTTCAATTTACTATTCATTACTATTCATTACTATTCATTACTATTCATATGGTTATTATGTTATACCCACTTTACTATTCACTAAAAACCATGTTGATCTTATTAGACTCCAAGTTTCTCAATGATCACAACTGTAGAAGACTTTTTTTTATAAAATCATTTCACATTTTTAATTATTTAAAGAATAAAAATTATTTTAAAATACCCCTTTATTCCGAAATTCATCAATAATACACATCCTATATTTATCAGGATATTTTATTTTCACAAACTTTTCCATAATAAGAAATAAAAATTTAATTCATATAAATGAATTACACAAAGAAACTAATGTCTCATCACATGGCCCCTTATAACACCTGCATAGGAACTAAGTGTAAGGTGCGCTATGGTGATAGAATCTTGGGGTGACTCAAACAACATTGCTAGAGTGGTGATTTATTTCAGCTTAAAATTATCCCTTAGCCGATTCCATTCAAGCTTCATATGTTGAAGTTCGGCTTTGGCTTGGTCAAGAGAAAAGCCCATTGATGCTACCTCCTTCCCAAGCTCCGACAGATGGGATTCATATGGCTCGAGTCTACTGGATGAGGCCATTCAATCTTCTTTCTGTATTAATTAACCAAGATAACTGTATTTATAAAAAAACAATGTTAATATTATAGTTTGCAATAGTCATATTGACCAACGATCATATAATAGTCGAAACCCAACAATCTCATTTTAATTATACCAACTTCATTAATTAAAGGATATAGTTTTGTTGAGTATAAAATAAAATAACACAAAAATTAGGAAACAAATATAATTAAAAATTTCAGGTCATTACATATAATGTAACACACCATGATTTTATAATTTCATTTAAATAAATTTATATTCTCGATAGTATGCGTTACACTCCACACCATGTTTTAGAGAACAAAAATATTCTATTAATCTTATTATTTGAAAACTACCATTATAACATAGCTATTAAATTTGTTGGTATGACTAAAAATAAGATGGTTTTTTAAATCAAATATAATGGATTCCTGTAATTAAAATATATTTATATATGGTACTTCGTTTTTTATTAAGTCATTGTATGTTTTGAAAATATATTTTTCAAAAAACAAATTTATTTATTTTTTTGAACAAATAATAAAAGAATATTTTTAAAATTTTATAATATATATTTGAAAAAATTAACATCATTTATAAATTAAACATTTAAAAATATTCTTATATTAAATTTTGACTAATATTAAAAAAAGATAAAATTTCTGATGAATTATGAAAAATAATGATTTTTATTGAAAATTTTATTTTCATTTAAATAATTTTATAAGTTTTATAATATTAAAAAATTATTAAAAAGTTAAATTTGTCAAATTATATGATTATGAATAAACTTTAGTTCATTTTAATCAATTTTATTTTGATTTTTTAAGTTAAAAACTTTTAAACTTATAAAACCATTTTCATTAGAAACACATTTTTCTCTTCTTGTGTGGGATTAATTTTAAATTAAATTATATTTTTTTTGAATTAGGAAAAATGGATTGAATATTTGGAATGAAAATAATTATTATAATTTAATATCATAAACTTAATTTTGGTTTATAATAAATAGTAAAAAGAATTTAATGTAGTTAAGGTTGAAACATGTTTATTGGGGGTGGTAAATTAAATGATAAGGGCTAAAATGTCCTAAAATTTTTCCAATTCCAATTATTTTTAAATATTTTCACCTAATATCATATAATTATTTGGAATGATCGATATTGGTTCTTTATGACATGTGTAAAATGTGGGAATAATGTTTTCTTTAAAAAACCATGTGTGTTGTCTCCCCCACTTATAAAAGGGTGCCTCTATCTTCTCATCTTCACACTTCCAAATAACTTTGTATAAAAAAATACCATCAAAAATACATTACATAATTATATAACAACATTTTATGTCCATTTCTTGGTCAACGAAAATCCTTATAATAATTTTTTCGGTGTTAACTTACAGAGGCAGTTTGAAAAAGAGGAATCATTCTTAACCAAGCATTTTTATGTTATTTCTTCCTCCAACCACGTAAAAAATTATTAAACTATTATAATATAATTTAATATTTTTATTAAATATAATATTATCTTATAATTTTAATTAAATAACCATTATCCATCTCCTCCTCCATCAAATGGGAATGAAATCGTCGATTGTCTGCATAGCGGACTACCGCCTTACGAACCAATGTAATTATTTTCGCATAAATTCTTATGAAGACTAGAGATAATTATAGAATTAATATTTATATATGATATTTATGAAATATTTATAAACCTATAATTATAAAATCACATCTAAATTATATCCTTCAAATCCATTGTAAAATTATAATGCCCTTGGTACACACATGTGGACTACCGTATCCACAAAGCGATGTGATTCATTTTTCATTTCAGATTATAAAGGATGAAAATAAGGAAATATTTAATAAATATATATGATATATATGAAATTAAATTGATTATTTAATGGTGATATATTATTTACCTTTTATTGTTTATATATGTAAAGAAAACAGAAACAACATTCATGCGTACGTACATCCCACCATCTTCAAAAACAATGATATTCATTTTCTATCTTTATGTTTTATGGACTAATATACATAAATAGATAATTAATTTATATTATATTTATACCATTGTTTATATAATATAGTATATTTTAATATAATCATCCTAAAATTGCTTAAAATTCCAAATCAAAACATACTTGAAAAATGATATAGTTAACACCCAAAACAAGACTTTATCAATGAATTTTTAATTAGAAGGTTATGAAAGGTTATAAGTAATTCTTATACGGTATGATACATATGATTATTTTCATGTATTATATTTATAGTAAACCTATATTTATTATAAAGTTGTTTCACAGGTGACTGAATAATGTAGGGACTATAGGTAATAGATTTTTGTCCCACTTCTATTTCCAAAAAACTCAATCCATATTCACTACTTTATTTTTTTGGTTTATATAATACATATTACTATCTTTTATGATTATTCTGATGATATTATTAGATATAAATTTTTATATATAATATTTTTTTATTTTATGTAACTTATTATTTAAATATTACCAAAGTGGTAACAGGTTTATGTTACAATCTCATTGTTTATGGGGATTGTTTATGATTACGCTCCTGATGATGAAATATTATGATATTAATATAATGAAAATAATGAGTTTTATTATCCTCTACTTATTTATGGGAAATAAATGTTTTTTTTAATATCTTCATGTTTTAAATATACTGAAATAATTTTTTAAAAAACATTTCTTGATTTCCATCGGTCAAAAATCCTTTTTCATCAATGTCCATGTTTTAAAAAAATATAAACAATTTTTTTTCTATTAACCAATTATTATTTTAATATTTTTTTTAATTATTTAATATTAAAAATTTGGCTAAAATTAAATATTCTTGGAATTATCCGAACAATTGACATTTGTATTCTTATACAAAAAATGTGAAATGAATATCTGTTGTACTGTACAAGGAATGAACATAATTTTATACCATCATGACCAATCAATGATTTAATGATTAAGATTCATGTTTTCATTTTTTTCAATAAAATTATTTTATTTAATTTTTTTGAATTTATTATTTTTAATTTTTTTCAAAGTGAAATGTTTATTTTCCTCAATAAATATTCCAAGTGATCTTTTAAAATAGTATTACATATATAATGGAATTATTTTGAATTAACAAATTTTTACTCGTTATATGATCCCATGACGGAATCATTATTAATTTAATGGATGATTTTTGATAATGATGAATACAAGTTTTTAAAACCCATTTTATTTTGGTTGGTTATGATATGATAAATATTATATGGTCATATGACAGCACTATATTTGATTTTCATTTTTTTATGGGTAGCCTAATATTATATATCTATCCAATTCACAATGAATTGGGTAATTATTAATGTTATATAATCTTAAAGGATGCACATGAGGTTATCCCAATCTGAAAAGAAGGTACACCAGAGGTTATCCCAAGCCTAAAAGAGGGTAAACATGAGGCTTTATGAATGTTGATGTTGGAATTATAGTGGTTATTTGAATCCAAACATGTTATTCATTCCTCGGTGGGAATTCTTTCCCTTTGATTTTATATACTTATATGTGTTCCACAAACATATCTCTTATTCCATTGTTATATTCTCATGGATCATGTTCATTGATTCCGTTATGATTAATGACTTATGAACTACAATGACTGTGTTAAGGCTCATGTTTATTATATTTGATATGTAGTATAAGGTTTTAAAATGTAATTATCTTGTTCTCCTCGTCGTATTTTCATGTTATGCGTATGTGATCATTAAAATATTCGTTGTTTACCCATAATATGTATCAGATCTCACACATTCTAATTATTCCTTTTCCTATGTTATTATGAAAGGTTTTATTTTTGATATGTATAAGAAGGGTACTAGTTATGGTTTATTTATTAAGAGTTCAGATAGGTCACATATGAATGTGTTGTTTATGTGTCCATGTTTCCAAAGATAATATACCTTTGTGAATCTAGCATGGATCATTATAAAATGTAATAAATATTCATTTATAAATATATTATACCAATTTATGAATAGTATGGTTTATGGTAATCCTTTTAATTAATTTTTTCGAATTTATATTTGGAATTTTACCATTGGGGTATTCCACATATAAATGTGATAGATTTTTAAAGCACAACTATGACAGTTACTCTAAGTGTAATCATGTTGGTTACTTAATGTGTAACCAAAAAGGTTATTAGATATGTAAGAATGACACGAAAATGATTCCAAAATCTACATATATGTTTTATCTATGGTTTCTATAGGTTATTTATTGAAATAATATGATTTCAAAAAGTTAACCATCAAGATGTTTTTAAAAAAAAGGGAATATATATGTCTGTTTTTATGGGAGAAAAATCATCACATTGAGAAATTTTTTTAATGATTTCAAGGAAACATATATGTGTTTTATTTTTTTCTTTTATTATTTATTATTAAATATTTTATAAACAAATTGGGGTAGATAAGTGGATTTATTTGGTATGAAAATGATTATTCTGAACCAAAATTTTATTTTGAAAATGGATGTTTTTTGTAAGTATTTATAAAATAATTATTTTTTTAAAAAATACATATTATGATATTGTTCTCATTCCCTATTTTTAAACATTTTTATTCATAGGTTTTATTGACTAGCTTAAATAAAGAATTCAAGTTGAAAATTCTAAATATATTCAAGGGAAGAATAACAAGTTTCATCTTAATAATATTTTAAAATGGGAAACATGTATAAAAAGAGGAGTGTACAAAATTTATTTTAAGGTTTTATTATGTATGTGTTTTTTAAAAATTATATAAAACCCTAAATCGGAAAAAAAAAGAAAAAAATTGAATTCTTTACTAAATTCTCAATATATATAATATTTTAAGGTCTGGTCCTTATAAATAAGGATTAATCTTGTGACTATATATATTATATTTTTCATTTTATTTCTATATAATGGTTTCTTACATCATCCATTACTCAAAAGTTCTTGTATTTTAAATATAATATTAAATATAATATTTCACAGTATATTACTATTCACCCAAAATTCACAATGTTAGAAAAATAAATAAATCACCCTAAATTTTTTTCAGTTTGTAGATTCCAAAAAAAAAGTATTTGATGAAAATAATTTTTTAAATATGAGAAATATAATTTTTATATAAAATAATCATATATTTAAAAAACAATTTTAATGTTACGATCAATTTTCCTGCCCTTTGGAAAATCAATTATGGTCTCATAGAATCATGTTATCATTATAATAAAACAAACTACTAATTTTGGAATTTATTTAATTAAATTTATATTTAAATTAAATCATTAACCTTTTTATAAAAATGAATATAATATATATATTATATAAAAATTTGAACACATAATTTATCATTTTTGAAACATTTAGTTACTTATATCGTGATAGAAATATACCATATTTTTACACTATAAGATACCTAAATATTATTTTACACTTCCATGGGTGAGGATACTATTTTAATTATTCAGTAACTATTCTTAATGGTCATATTATGTTTCAAACTATCAGGTTAGAATTCCAATGGTCAAGTTACTATTCCCATCGCTAGATTTGTAGTTGGAATATGAGATCTCTAATTTATATAAATACATCATATTTCACTCATTCTTTGTTAAATTATATTTTATCCCATAGTTATATATTATAATTTAAAAAAGAACTATTTCATTACTAATATTATCGTCCATTTTTATAGTTTTATTCAGGACAGAGAATATTATAGGGGATTAAGGAGATCCAAATTTTTATACTATTGTTGTCTTATTTTCTTTTTTTTGTCCCAATGAAAAACATTCAATTATTATGGAAATATTTATTCCAAAAATGTAAATTCAAATTTTATATAATAATTTTTTTATAGTTTTCAATATGAATTTCATGTGCTTTATATAATACTAAATTACTAATTATGAAAAAAAATATAATAAGTGGAATCCTATTGATCAATTTTTTGGGAAGTTACATTCTTCCTCCCTAAAATAAATTTCATTCTTGAAATTTTGTTTTACAATAAAAGGGATAATAGTTCGGTGTACTTCTTATTCATTTCATCATCTGGTTCCAAGGCTTCTACCTCTTACTTATGGTTTCACCATCATACATTGACTAGGTGAGTTGTATTGTTATGTAGAACATTATCCCTTTATGTGAAGATCTTCACCTAATGCTCCTCATAAGAGATATTATTTTTCCAATAAAACAACTCTAAATTAAGTACATGTGAGGGATCTGGTATGTACATATTAATGGGGGATACATTGAGCATGTCATGTACTTGAGATATGGTTGGTTGGAGTGATAGTTTATTGGTCGCTACTCCGATGTGATCAATAATCAAAAAAATGGTTTATGTGACTATGACATATCATTCCCTTCTTCCCAAATATCACAAAAATTTTATATTGAGATATATAGAGGAACACATTTTCACAAAAATTCAAACCCTATATCTTCTATATGATTTCTAGCATAACTCTTCCATTGACTTTGAGAAGACTTGAGGTATTAAAAAATTGTATGGACATTTTCTTCCATTTACATGACCATTTTAGTTTACAGAATTATGAATTCACCAACACCATCCCTACACACAATTTATCTACATATATTATCATAAATAAATTCATATATTTCCATTTGGATTTTTTAGTGGAAACAATAATTTTATATGAAATTGAGCAAAGGAATATACGAATCTAATCTTCATCTGATATCCATCAAGCATGTTGTAAATATGTACTGAAGTGATTGGATAATATAATTATATTATCCATTGAATTAGGGATGATAAATTTTAATAAGGTTTGATATAGTATTTAGAGTATTTTGGAGACTCTTATATATCTCAGAGGAAAATATCCAATCATGACCTGATACAATTGATAGTGGTGTTACATGAAGTTGTACTACTTCTATACTATATATCCATTCATATTGATTTAGTGGGTAGTCCAATATAATTGTATGAAATGATATTGCATTAAAATATTTTCCACCACAACCCGTATTAAATTATTTCCTCTTTATGTATTTGTAAGACACGTTAAAATTTCCATGGTGATGTTTTTTCATTTTTATGTAGCTACGGGTAATGGTTGAATCACCCCCTTTGACCTTTGTCTGTCATCCTCACCTATTTAAATACAATACTATTTGGTGTATAATTTATGATATCCTTATTCATATTATCCAACCAATAGAAATCTTTTAGATCATGAAACATATTCATGCTCCTTGTGTGGATGGAGATAGTCTAGTTATGTGTATCATTCAACATCTCGATTTTCCTAGTATTGGATGGTTCACATAGCCTTGACCCATTTATTATAAATCCTTAATTAATTTTGTACTCTTATTTTTTATCTTTTCTTATTACTTCCACATTATTCTATATTTCTGTATCTTCTCTTTGAGCTTCCTTTATCTTCTCCATAAGGAATTTTTGAGAAATAATTTTGTAAAGGAATGATTATGTCCCTCCCATTGTGATACCCTTGTCCATACTTTGAATATATAGGAGGACTGTATCCTTATAAAGTATCTTCATTAATATGGTTTCATGATTCTTTCTATATAGGGTATCTTCCACTTTTTTCTCCTTCCCAAGATGGTAGTTTATTGAGAAGTCATTGTTGTTGATCATCTATAACCATCTTCATTTGGGTATATTAAACTACTTCTATGTGAACAAATACATGAGGCTATTATGACCTCTATATATTTCAAAATTATCGCCACATAGATAATTTATACATATTTTCAATATAATGGTCATTTAATCAAAACCTTGATTTACCATTGGATAGTTATACACATGAAATATTAACTACCTTGATGCCTAGGCTATCACATTATCATTTTCATCAATGAAATTATCGTGCCATTATTTGAATATTTACTATTTACCATGAAATTGTCCCCACCTGAGGGTAGCAGAAAGAATGATGTAGTGATAAGCCTCATTTTCCACAATTTTAGGTTCCCTTCACACACATTGGTTTTGAAAAAAATCATTCCCTTACGTGTCAACTTATTTAGAGGGTTTTATAACCTTCAAAAGTTTCTCCCAAATTGTGGTAAGAAATATATTGTCCAAGTAAACTATCAATACTAGTTAAATATGACGGTTTGGGCCACTCCTCAATTTCATTTATCTTAGAAGGTTAGATTTATAACCTTTTTCCTATGGCAACATACCGTAAAAATGATACTTTCTCTATTCAATTCTCACATTTACTATTATTTTCAGGTAGATTTTAATTTCACAGAGTCTTTATCATAGTATTCAAATTATCCTACATACATTTAGATTATATTGTAATATAATCTATATTGACCACTAACAATTTTTCAAGGTAGTTATTAATGACACAATTCATTGTTCCTATAAATTTTTTTGGAGCACTAGTGAGTTTGTTGGACATCATAATGAACTAATAGTGACCATAACTTGTTTTAATGATAGTATTTGGAATATTTTACATATTCACCTTTAACTGGTTATATCATTATTGAAGGAACACCATAGAGAAATAATAAGACCGAAGTTGTTTATTAGACAAGTCATATATCCATGACTGTAACACCCCAACACTAGAATTCCATAGCAGGTGAATTACATTATTACATTGGCCTGATTAAAAGGAATAAAATACCAATAGAAAGATTTTTTTCTAGATTTTTGGAAAACCATAATAAATACTTGAAACCCGTTTTAAATTATATATAGAAAATATTTCAAAAAAAACTAAAATCTAATCATACTTGAAACTCATTCGATGAATTAATCTTCATATCATGGAAATGAATCAAAATAAGGGTGAAATGCATTTCATAATAAGGATAAAATATAATAGAAGGAATAATGAATCAATTAGAATAATCAAGAATAAAACATAATTAACTGAGAACACCATCCATGTAATAAATTATTGATTAAGAAATGTATCAATAGATTTTTTCCTAGTGGTGATCCTTTAGATAATTATAAATGAATATTTAATGAAGCGAATAATTAATTATGGGATGAAATATTTCATAGTTACATGAAAAATTTACCACCAAAATGTTTCCAATGATATTTTAAAACATACTAGTTACCAATATATTTGGTTTATCCAATCTTATTTATACTGTCAAGACCTTTCAAAATGAAGTTTAAAACATAATGGTTACAAAGGCACTGAGTTTGTCCAAATAAATTCATCCCATGAGTCTACTAATGCATAAAGGTGATTGAATTGACTAGTACCCAAACTATATAAAAAATATTCATATAATTAATCATATAATTAATAGTAAATTTATATTCATATTAAAGTAACTTATCAAATATCCAAATTGAGTAAAGGATAGAGGTTTATAAAATTTCCCGAGTAAATAAAATAACGTTCAATATAAAAACAATATCTAAATATTGTATATACATTAGGTTGTAATCATATACAAAAAAATAATAATATGTATAAAATGATATATAATTTTCAATAAAAAAGTATTACGAGAACTTTATTGTTTTAATATAAAGTTAATGATAAAAAAACAATGTGAGATAATAAGATAAATTTGACAAGTTAGTAATTTTAAAGTTAAAAATCCTTGGGTGAAATAATTAAAAGTAAAAAATTATATATCATGAGGATAAAATGATTCATGATACTTTATTACAAATGTTTCAATAGATACAACACCTAAATTTTATAAGTGATGAATATGACATTTATCTCATAAATGTAAAAAAGTGAGACGAAAATCCCTTACCTTAGGCTCTATGTTGGTTGAACGCTATTTAACCTCATATAGAATGGTTTTTATCATGTTATTAATTAATAAAATTAAAATATTATTATTTATTATGTCATATATAGACTTTTATAACATCTTATATCCCTTTCATTAACAATCCTTCCTCTTTTTCATCGTTACATGTGATAATTTCAGTGTTTTTTGAGTATGTTCTAACTTCTAATTTTTGTTCTTATTAAATAGATCATGATTTATTCATATCAATGATGTAAACCATGACATAAATATTATATATATTAATTATATATGTTTATTTTTAGTCTATAATTTTTGGATATATAAAACAAAATACACTGATCATGTAGATGGTAGACCGTATGTACACATGAACACTATTTTAATTTTCCTGTCATATTAAAAGAATGAAAAGTACATGATATATATGTATATATATTTTTATTATATTATCATATTAATTTTATATTTATCACATATTTTATTTAAAACCATCACTAAAAAATTCCATTTAAAGCATTAATGAATCACATCACATTGAGGAGGCGACATTCCAAAAGTCCAAAAATGAAGTTATCGTAATCCAGAAGAGTGGAATGTGTGAAGGTATGTGTTATATAAGAAATTAAATAATCATAAATAAAATATAAATATCATATATATATATATATATATATATATTTTTTATCATTATTCTCAACCTTGAAAGGTGGAAATGGAAGAATGAATGGCATCGGTTCGCGAGGCGGTAGCCCTTTATAAACAGAAATGAAGATTGCATATCTCATTTGATGGAAGTGTGTGTGAGAATAGGTAAAAACCATGAAACTAAAAAATTATAGTATATTTAGGATACTTATATTATTATATATGAATTATTTAAGAATAATTGAAGTAGTATAGAATGAAATAAAACTAAAGCGACCATTGAATAATATTTCCTCTTTTTCGGGTAACATCATTTAGTTTATGACCAAAGGCATCCTTTGATTTCTTTATTTACAAATATTGGATTCTAAGATGATTTTAGGGATGTTGGGAGATTATTTGTGCTGGGGTTGGATGATCCAAATGGCTTGGGAGTTGTGATTAAGTATGGGGTGTGAGTGCATTTTTATAAGGTATGTGTTGTTTTATTAAAAAATATATAAAAATGTAAACTATATTAGGAGGTATTCCTTACCTCATGTGCCTAAAAAATTGTGAAATAATGGAGTAAAGTGAATTTATGGTCCATCAAAAACTCAACCAAAAAAATAAGTTCTCAATTATAATTTTGACATTATTTCGTTAATTTAAATTTAAAATATTCAATACAATGATGAAATTAAAATATATTCTCTTCAAAATAAATTTACAAGAAATATTCATCTAAAAAATAATGCAAAAAAATAAATCATTCCATTGTCTTCAGTTTTTATATTTTTAATGTCATTAATTTAATTTATTTATTAACTAAATAATCAATGCATTGGAATTTATGAAGAATTTTATGTAACTAAATAATATCTAAAAATTAATGGTAAATAATCCAGATATATATAATATGTTTATCATTCAAAATGATATGAATAAAAAAATATTATGTTTTTTCATATAAGAAAGATTTATAAATATCAAGGTTATGGGAAGTTCCTTTTTATAATTTTTCTTACATAACTTATTATGTAGGTCAAATTCATGGAATATTATCCCATTAAGTAATAAAATTAGAACCAAGTGTGTATATTATTGAAATATGGTCACACAAGTTATTTTTGAAAACGTTTCTAGGTCATTTTCCCCTTATGATTGGTGTTTATCCCCTGGGTAAACTTATTTTAACCATAATAGCTGTATTTAATTTTAATTCCTCTAACTAATATTTTTAGGGATAAAATCTGTTTTTTATTAGACTAGAAGTAATATTGTCAGGACCCCCTCCACACAATGTCGACCCCTCCTAGGCCGACAATGTGAGAAGGGAGATAGTGACCCCTGAGCGCCAGCTTCAGTAGGCCCAAGGTTGGATACTAGCACTATGGTTATAGTAAACACACAAATGGGAGGCATTACCCTCTAGGAGAACACATGTGGAAGAGAGAGATAAGATAGACGACAGCCAACTCCAACTCAGAATTGAAATATAAAAGAAAACCAATTTCCTCATATTTAATGTCATGAAAAATTACTACAACTAGAAGGGAAAAACTTCAAGTACCCAAAAGAAAGTAAAAACAGAAGCATCCCGAAGCCCGAATAGCTCCAGAAACACCATGCATGTAGAATCCAGCTTGATCTCCAACCAGATCCAAGTGGCCTGAAAAAATAGTTTATATACACATAGGGTGAGTATAACAGTATACTCAGTAGGATCCTCCATTACCCCTCTTGTGAAAAAGTAAAGAAAGCATGCTAAAGCATAGTGAACAACAAGTGAAACTAACTCATCACCTAAATAGGTATACAAAGTTCCCAACCACACCATGGTTACTCTCACAATTTAACACATACAAGAGTATATAACATAATAAATATTATCAAGGGTACGTCGCTACTACTTCCCCACTAGTTTTCCACTTTACCCCAATGTCGGACATCTAAAGCATCTCTCCCCCAAAAAGGATTTCTTGGAGACACCTAGGATAAGCACCACAATAGGCGCCTCATGCAACAATACCACCACATCCAATCAAGAATGTTACCAGGATGTTTCTGGGAGCCACCACAGCTCGCATAACATGTATCATACCTCGTGTATTATACCTCAAGCCATTATAGTACATACACCAAGCAAGGATCATCAAGCCATCACAACATATACATGTTACACCTATAGTAGTCTATAGGATACTATATCCGGAATATATGTGTGCGAAAAACCACAAGCCATTACAGCCCTCTACACACATATATAAGGAAAACTAACCACTGTGCCTACCAGCACAAGTAACTACCAAGAGAAGAGAGTGGGGCCAAAGGTGGTAGTCCGCCATCCATCCTCCCACCAGAATATTGGGGAAAAACCCCCAAGGCTATGAATCCCCGGGGTGTCAATTTTCCATACTAAAGAGGTGAAGTAGTGTATAGAAACAAAAAAAAGTACAAAAAATACTATAGCTCACTACCACACTTTTGGCATAACCAAGTCTTAGACTCAACTACAGCTAACATCTCTCAGACTTCAGGATACCACTATGAAGACTAGATATCCTATAAGCACAAAACCATTTAAAAAGATTTATTACCGTACATCATACCCTTTTTATCAGTTCCACTTTACATTAATTAATTCTTTAAATAGTAATTAACCATTTACAATTCCACATTATATTTCATTAGCATCACACCCAAAGTCCACTGGCCCTTTAAAAACAAAACCTCGTCAGTATGTTCCAGTAAACTCCGACCCCTTGAGTTAACACCATTTCTTTAATTATTCATCACAGAATAACTTTCCCACATTCCCAGGCATTATAGAAAAATATTATATGCTACTAAACACAAGGGGGATCAACACGGTGAGTAGATCTACTAACCATAGAGTATTTTCCACCTATAGAAAGAGTGTAGACCCATCCTCTATTGAGAATCTAAACATGGAAAGAATGTGGCATACCTTGTGCATCTTCGCTGCTTTTAGAAGAAGTGTAAGCAAGACCAGCTACCGTAGGCAGTGGTGAAAAGTAAAATAGATAATCAAACAAAATGAAATAGAAAGAATACAACAATCACATCCATCTTGTTCCATCATCCCTGGTGTCCTCCACGACACCCACATGCATAAACCAATACATCTTTCCACCATAGGCTTCATTTTCTTCCACAACCAAAAGGGCCTCCATGCCCCCACATATCACACCATCCATCTAGGCTCACATCACAACATAAGCAGCAGGAAAACAAACAACTTAACAAATTTGGATCTTGGCCCTTTAACAATCTAGAGGGTAACTCAAAACCCTAAAAGGAATTATAATTTATCAAAAAAACGGTACTTTAATCCATATTGGATTAACCAATTATTATTCACAGGTTTCAAATTCAGGAAACCAAATCAGTAAGTTATCACAAATAATTAAAAATGCTTACTGCACCAATTTGATTAACATCAAATTACCACAATAACTAGATTCATTTACAAGCCTCTTTATCTTTATACAAAAAATTATAAATTAATCCTGGTTTACATTCATTATCGATTTACATCAATAAAAAACAACTAATAAAAGCAAGAAAATATATCACACTATCTAGCAAAACAAGAGGCAAAAACATATGACCCATATACATTTATTTATCTGGATCAAATATTTATTATGTCAATTAAATTTTCATCCAGTGGGATAAAACATGATAATGATAGAGTTGCACATAAAAGAATATAGAAGCAATGAATACTTTACATAAAATCATTCTTGATGCTCTTTATAAGAGAACAGTCCACACAACTGATCACAGTTGCCTCCTCTCGTGACAACTGCATCCACCTGAGGATTCCATGGTTAGACCCCACCAACTAAAACCCAAGAAAACTCCATTAGAAGCATGTAGATCACTTTCTATAATATGGAAAGGAGAAATAGGAGATTATGAACCCCAAATGAATGATGAAAAAACATACCTTATATAAAATATTGATAGATACTTCATGGTTGCACTGAAATAGGGGGTGCACTTGCAGAAAGAAGGACATCGAGGGAAACCAATCCATGGGGAAATGTTTGATCTCTTGATTCCTATGGGAAGGAAGGAAAGGTTCTATCATCTCCCACTAGAGAACAAGGAGGAAGAACAAGAGATAAAGATATGTTTTCCCTTATGATGATTTAACAGAGAGACGGTTAAAGATACACTTGATTTCCCAGTAAAAGCGAATCACATTAAACCACATAGTTTGACCAAGTAAAAACATCATGAGATTTAAGAATAATTAATATAAGTGTTATAGACTTTGAATCAGACATAGAGTCCTTAAAACGAGGCTTTAAATGCATTTTACGTCAAAGGAAACATTAAAGGGGAGACTTTTAGGAAGCTAGAAACATTGTACACCTACTGTTCTGGAAGCACTGTACACCTATCATTCTGGAAACACCTACCATTCTGGAAACATTGTACACCTACCATTCTGGAAACACTATGCACCTTCTATTCTAGAAACACTATTCACAGAACTCAAAATTTGGACAAGGAAAGAAATGTTCACCGTTGGAAACTCACTGTTCTAGAAACATTGTTCACCAAACTCAAAATTTGGAAAAGGAAATAAAAGGTCACCATTAGAACCTCACCTTCGGATTGTTTACTTAAGGTTACCAATGAAACTGTTCATATAAGGTTACTGATGACACTATTCATAGAAGGTCACCAATTCATTGTTCACATAAGGATACAGATGACACTGTTTGCAGAGGGTCACTGATGACACTATTCACATAAGGTCACCGATGTCACTGTTCACACAAGGTTACCGTTGCACTATTCACATGAGGTTACCAATGACACTATTCACATAAGGTCTCCCATGACACTGTTAACTGAAGGGAACCGATGCACTATTCACACAAGGTCACTACTGCACTATTAAAATAAGGTTATCGATGAAACTGTCCATAGAAGGTCACTGATGCACTGTTCACATAAGCTCAACCAATGACACTATTCACAGAAGTTCACCGATGACATTGTTCATAGAAGGTTACTGATTAACTATTCACAATGGTCTACTGTTGGAACTGTTCACCAAAATGGAAAATTTGGAAAAGTGTTGGGGATATGTCACCTTGACCTCCCAAAACACCTCATACTCTTGATTTTAAAAAGTAATGGTCCAGAGAGGTGCAGACAATTACATAAGACACCTCTCAAAACAATCTCGTTCTTGAGAATTCAAAACCCACTGAAAATGAAAATTAAACAGGATCCAAACAACTACCTATCAATATACCACTCAAAAGAGAGCAAGCCACAATAAGCAACCAAAGAAATCCATATAATAAAAATGAACGGTCTAACCAAAAGGGGACATTGTCACATGGAAAGAGTTAAACACCCAAAAATATGGGTACTGATCACATATCTGTGACTCACGTTTCCATGTACTCTCCTCCTTTCCATCATGTTGACACAAGACACGAACCAAGGAGATAGAATACCCACTCAACACCTTGTCCTTGTGTTCATGGATCTCCACAGGTCGCTCGTCAAAGGTTGCATCATCATCAACATTGATCTCTCCCCAATCGATGACATGAGAGTCATCACGAAGATAATGATGAAACTATAATACCTAGAAAACAACATGTATTTGATTCATCTTTGAGGGATGTTCTACTCGATATGCCAAAACTCCAATATGAACTAACTCCTCGAAAGTCCCAACAAACTGGGGAGAAAGCTTACTCCCATGACTAAGCCTTCGATGCCCACGATGGGGAGTCACCTTTAGAAACACATGATACCCCGCATTAAGATCTAAGGGTCTCATTCATTGATCAATATATGATTTCTAATAATCTTGTGTTTTCTTCATCCTCTCAAGAATCACCTGAAAAGTCACTGGTGTATTCTACACTAATTTCGGTCCGATAATTCTTGACACTCCGACCATAGTCCAGTAAAATAAAGAACAACTAGGTTAGCCATACAAGGCTTCAAACGACGCCATACTGATGGTGGAGTGAAAACTAATATTGTATGAAAACTCCACCAAGGGTAAGTGCCTCATTCACGAACCTCCAAAATCAAAAACATAAGAGAGTAACATGTCTTCAAGAGTCTGGATGGTTCACTTTTTCAAACCATCTGTTTGAGGATGAAAAGCAGTGCTAAGGCATAGATGGGAACCAAAAGCATGCTGGAGACCTCTCAACACCCTAGATGTAAAGAGAGGATCTCGATTAAAAATGATCATCCTAGGGACTCCATGAACCACCACCAACATAAATTTATTTTATAAAGAAACCACTTTTAAGGAAAAAGTGGAAAACCAGTCTAAACACAACTAGATAATCAACCAGACACAACATGATAATCACGAAACACCATAGGTAATAATAATATCATTGAGTATTAGTTTAAGGCTTTTAGAAAACTTACCTCAATGGAGACTCTATTGAAGGGTGATGGACTTTCCATCTGGATCATCTTCGAGGAGGTCTTCAATGCTATTTTAAAACTTGTACCATGATTGGATGAGTTCTTCCACAATAATCTTCTTTCTGTTCAAACCGTGTGCCAATATAATGGGTCGTTTTCGAACCCAACTTCCCTCCTCCTCGTTTAGATTTGACTGGATTCCTCTACCAACCAATCTCTCAAACTCCTCTTGAGTAGCATCGACCACAAGTTTCTTATCTAAGAATTATTCAATGCTATTGATAATAGAATCCTAGACATCACACACTATCATTTCCTTACCACTTAGGGGGATAACATATTTGACAATATGAGTTTCATCATTCACCAGATTCATTAAATGAGATTCAACTACTTGTGATTCATGCTCATTATGGGTATCAACCTCTGTACGCTTGGAGAAGTATTTATGCTTTTAAGATGTGTCGATGTACATGATTTTGGGAACCTTTGGAGGTGTCCTACCTTTACTTGAAGATATTGTAACAGGGGGAAAAGGTAGATCTGAATAATCTTTTCTTCATTGTGGCCTCTGAGAGACTGTAATGAAACCATCATAATATATTAAAATGTTACTCCCTTTCCTTTAATACAATATAAGATATTATTCCGTAATTCTTGTTTCCATTCGCTCGATAGTGGGATCTGAAGAAGAGTCATCCTCTTGAGAATCCTCTCGGTAGGGGGGTTCTCTTCAGGGGAAACCACATCATCCCCTTCCCCAAGATCCTGAAACTCATCTTCCCCCAGAACAAAAAATTGTTTTTTTCTACCTATAATATGTTCTTTGTCAACTGAAAGAGATAGAGAATCCTCTCAGGCCTCTCTAGTAATGTCATCACGTTGCACTTGAGAACCTCTACTACCTGATTTCCCTATCACTACAAAGGATTAGGGGGAAGAGGAAATCTGTCTATCCCCCTTCCCATCATCCTGAAAAATGTTCCTGATGCCCAAATCATTTATTAATATTCCAAAAACATCTGGGACCTTAGTTTTTGAGGGACTCAAATGCAGATCCTTCCTATTTTCTGTAGGCAATCCAGCATCTCTGGTGACTAGTCTCAGTTCCTTCTAGTAAAGAGTGTGCCCACTCACCCCAGAGCCCTGGGGGATCTACCACAACTACTTTACACTCTGCATCAACGGGCATAACATCTTCGACAGAGGAAGAAATCTCTCGAGAATTTTCAAACATCTCATTGGAAGGTTCCTTGTGGATCAGATTAGCCTCATTTACCAAACTCAAAGCAGTCAGGATATTACCCCTACGATAGCACTATTATAAGAGACCTTTGAGGAAATATGAGGCATATTAATGAGTCCACGACTCGTAAACAACCTAAGGATTAATCATATATTCACCTTCAATCTCAATCCAGACAAAATCCAGTGGCGGTTCAATGGTATTGACCTCTACGTATATTCTAGGTTCAATGGGATGGAAAACTGCTTGGTTCTTAGACTCTGTGACCAAGAAGCGACCTAGAATATCACCAATCATCCGCAATATGGAAGGGTTTTGGAAGGATAGCAGCAAACCTAGAAGACAATCCCAAATTTCCATTGCCTCCTGGTTACGCTTCAACTTCAAATCAAAAGACCAATGGGGGAGGAAGAACTGATGATTGTTGAATGAATGCGCACTGCTAGACCATGAAAGAGAAAGATCTTCATCATAGGAAAATTGAACCATCATTTGTCAAGAGTCGAGCATACCGATGACCGTGCGATGATGAAGACCCCACTGGGTGTTGACAAATCTATCAACCGTATCTACCGATGGCCTCCAACGACCAAATCGAGAAACCAAAGTAAGGTTGTGTAGGGGAGAAGACTCTAAAAACTCCACGAGAGAAATTGGGAGAGAAGGGGATCCAAAGGAAAATCCAGGGAATTTTTGGGAAAGCCCGATACCAGGAAAAATAGGGAATTAACCCAAGACAGTGAAGGGAGAAAATCAATGGGAAGGGAGAGTGTTAGAAGAAGAGATGAGGCCATCACCCATCCCCCTCAGGGAGGGGAGTAGTCGATGGATCAGCCAGTCCCAAAACCCTAGGGCACCCAAGAACAAATCACCCTGATCAGATTTCTTGGGACTCCATGAAGTCTCACAACCCTCTCTAGATACTGCTTTGACAAAAATTCCATTGAGCTCCACTCCTTGATTAATATAATGTGGGACAATTTTTTTAAGAGATCAACTACCACCCAAATAACATCATGTCCTCTTATAGCTTGAGGTAAACCGATAAAAAATTCCATTGAGATGTCCTCCCACTTCAACTAATGAATGTCTAATGGCTAGAGCAGACCACTAGGAACACGGTGTTCAGCCTTCACCATCTGGCAGACCAAACATCGAGACACAAACTCCACAACTTCATGCTTCATCCCTGACCACCAAAATTGGCTTCTCAACGATCGACACATATTTTTCATGCTAGGATGCACTACTAAAGGCGAACATTAAAAATATATGAGAACCATTCCACACATAATCGAAAGAACAAAAATCCTTCCATGATATAACACTCGGTGTTGTTCATCCTTTGACCAACCATCAGGGGCCTCACCACAAACAACTCGGTCTCTCCACACCTCCACCTCAAGATCTCCCAATTGGGAATCTTCCAATTGCTTCACGAGATATGAATGCACCATAATCTGAAAAAGACAACCTTTTCCCCCAACTTCTCCCAAAAAATATGTAATGCTGAAAGTTCTTCAATTACTCTCCATGAGTCACTAAATTCATGTACTACATCACTATGTGACTTCTGACTCAACGCATCAGCTACAACATTCCCCTTTATAGGTGTATACAATATTTCGAAGTCATATTTCCATACGAACTCCATCCACCATTTTTTTGTAAGTTCAAGTCATGCTGGGAGAAAATATACCTCAAAATCTTATGATCGGTGAATACCACAAAGCACTCATCAATGAGGTAATGTCTCCACAAATTCTGAGAAAAAACCACATATGCCAAATCAAGATCGTGAGTGGCATAGTTACGTTTATGGGCACATAACTTCCGCATCCCATAATAAAAAACTGATATTTTCTTCATCAGAACATAACCCAACACCAGATGAGAAGCATCGAAAAAACTCCAACTGAACTCTCTCAACTAGAAGAAAAAGAGCCGGAGAACATACTAACTTCTCCTTTAGATACTCAATAGATGCCTGACACTGATCAGTCCATATGAATTCCTGATCCTTCCGAGTTAAATATATCATAGGAGTCACAACTCATGAGAAATTTGCTAAAAACCTCTTATAGTAGCTTGTGAGACCAAGAAAACATCGCACCTCCGACACTATCTTGAGGGATTCCCAAGAGAAAACTGCTTCTATATTCGATCGATCCACAACTACTCCCTATTGGGACACAACATGCCCCATGAAATAGTCTTCTAGAACCCAAAAATTACACTTCAACAACTTCTAAAATAGCTGATGTTCATGGAGAACTCCCAAAACAGCACGTGGATGCTCTGCATGCTCCTCCTCAGACATGGAGTACACCAGGATTTCATCGATGAAAACTACCACTAACTTGTCCTGGAACTCATGGAACACAAAATTCATCAATCCTATGAACATAGATATAGAATTTGTCACCCCGAATGACATTACAATGAACTCATAATTCCCATGAATACAATAGAAAATAGTCTTCAGGATATCCTCATCCTTCACATTCATCTGATGATATTCTAACCGAGATTCAATATTTGAGAACCAACTTGCACACTTCAGTTGATCGAATAAATCATCAATCCATGAAATATGATAGCGAATCTTTATTGTCACTTTGTTTACGCAACGATAATCGACACACAACCACAAACTGTTGTCATCATTCTTCGTGAACAAAATTAGTGCATCCCACAGTGACACAGTTGGCCAAAAAAAACTGCTCTATAATAGACCATCAATCTGTATATGTATCTATTTTAACTTAGAAGGGGCCATACTATATAAATACCTAGAGATAATAGATGCTCATAGTTTTAGCTCGATCCAAAACTCGATCTCTCATCAACGGGTAATGCTACAACCTCTTATGGAAAGACATCAGGGTACTCTTACACATCCCTATGAAACGCCAACAGCTGAATCTCTTAAGAACTCAACATCATCTCATCCATCATGGATGATAAAGACGGAACACGCCTATGACCCCTCCGAGTATCTCGCTCACCAAAAAACACCACCGGCTCTCCATCTGCACCATAGGAAATGACCTTCTTCCTAAATAAATTCACGATAGTCTGCACCGAACACAACCAATCCATACCGAGGATGGCATCATATGGTTGTATTCGTAAACATAGGAAATCTCTCCAACAGTGGTGCTGCCACAAAACAAGCTCATAGTTTCAACATACATCAAAAAAGTCTTCTTGGACACCAACTAGCAAAGTCCACACCAAGGCCACCGGAAGCCTCTCTACCTCATGTCCCAAAGCATGGAGAAGGGTAGGTGATATGAAGGAGTGTGTCGCTCCTAAATCAAACAAGGCATATACCAAAGTAGAAAACAAGAAAACGGTACCTCGAACGACGTCAGGCTCGCCCAGAGCTGGCAACAAAAGAGCATGAAGCTGAACACAACCTCCTCTATGGCCTCTTTGACCCTGATGATGACCACTACCACGACCGTGCTCTACTCTCTAAGGAAGGGGAGCATCATAGGGCTGTCCTCTGCCTTCCCCATCTACCCTCGACTAAACTAAAGCTGGTGCAACATGCTGCTACTGCCTCGGCTGGAAGTGCCTCAATAGAGGAACTTGGAGAGGAGCACCTAATAAATTATGACTTCTATGAAGGTTAGGGAACTACCACTGCTTATAACCTCGACCACCACAAGAAAAACCAGCGCTTGATCCCTTGACATAGGCCTGAGAGTTTCTGTCTCTAGAGAAATGAGACGTGAAGGGATGCATCCTACCCCCTGCTGAACATAAACTCTTCTGACCAGAAAACTGGGAACCCTGGACCACAGATCTTCTTCTTGATGAATCATGATGACTCCCCTCTCATTATGATTTAGTTCTGGACGATGTCCTCTTGACATCCTCTTCCCTTTCCAGCACATCATTATATGTCTTCAGCATAAATGGGGTGACCTGGCACTGGATATCTGGATGTAAATCCTCATCAAAATGCCTCACCCTAGCCTCCTCATTTGGAGATAGGTCAGAATCACATCGTTAATGGTTCCTAAAATAGATTCCAAATACTTGCACAGCGGAGCTCTCCTGTCGAAGGGTAAGAAGCTTCTGGTTGCTGGACACCTTCCCAGTCGAAGAAAGAAACTCAACTATAAACTTATCTGAGAACTCCTCCCACAAGATCGTTGACTCCTCGCGATCAACAAGGAACAAGAACCACCACTGCCTCGCTGCTCCACATGAAATTGTCACAACCAAGGACACCCAGTGCTCCTTCTGAGAACGGATCGAATTGAAGCCGATCTCACCTCCTCTAGCAAGTCTTCTGTGAATATATCTAAAACGAATCCCCCATACTTCTGCAGACTCAGGCACTGAATCTCTCAGTGTGTCTTCCTTCTAGTTTCATATTCTTTAACCTCTAACCTATAGAGATCTACTAGAAAAGACTGTTGGACATCTTCTATGAAATCCTGATGAGGACGTCGATCGGGAGCCATACCTATAAAATAAAAAACAGTTAGGGCTCCTAAACCTGGAATATAGAAGAGTCAACATTAATTAATTAATTGTTTTCTTTTATTAATTTTAGATTAACCTATCCTATGGTATACCCATTTAATCATAATCACAAAGAAGAATGTTGAATGATACTTTCTTAGGTCTCTACCCTAGAACTAGTATCACCCCGTTTAGTAGCCATTGTAAATATAATGGTCCATACATCAGATCAAAGGGGACTCTAAAGGACTATGTTTCAACCGGTCTCCAGTGTTTACATTACATTCTATACTTGAATGAAACCATTTCCCTACCAACCCATGCTACCCCACCTATGTTTAACTCCAAAATCCATCCTATCCAACAACCAAATCCCTTGATACCACTTTTTCATGACCCCATCCCCACAAAGTGTACACCTCCTGGGCTGACAATGTGTGAAGGGAGATAATGACCCTCGAGTCCCACCTTCAGTAGGCCCCAGGTTGGTGATTAGCACTGAGGGTATAGTAAACACACAAATGGGAGGCACTACCCTGTATGAGAACAAAATCAGAAGAGACATATAATATAGATACCAACCTACTCCAACTCAGAACGAAAATATAAATGAAAACATGAGGGAACATATGTAATGTCATGAAAAAGTACTACATCTGGAATGGTAAAACTAAAAGTATCCAAAAGATAGTAAAACAGCTGCAACCACAAACCTAAACAGCTCCTCTAACCCCAAGCTCGTAGAAACCAGCTTGATCTTCAACATGCTCCAAGTGGCCTGAAAAAATAGTTTATATATACATAGGGTGAGTTTAACAGTATACTCAGTAGGATCCTCCCCAAAGACTCTTGTGCAAATGTAAATAAAGCATGCTAAAGTGCAGTGAACAACAAGTGAAACTAACTCATCACCTAAATAGGTATACTAAGTTCCCAACCTCACCATGGCTACTCTCACCATGTAACGCATACAAGAGTATATAATATAATAAATAATATCAAGGGTACCCCTCTACTACTTCCCCAATGGTTTTACTCTCTGGCCCAACGTCGCACCTCTTAAGCATCTCTCTCAAAAAAGGCTTGCACGCAAACACCAGGGCAACACACCACAATATTCACCTCATGCATTAAAACCACCATGTACATTAAAGAAAGTAACTATCTAGTTTTTGGGAGCCATCACAGCTCGCATAACGTATATCATACATCGGGTATTATACCTCAAGCCATTACAACCCATAGACTGAGTAAGGATCCTCAAGACATCACATCCTATACACATTACACCTAAAGTAGTCCATATGATACTATATCTAGAATATATGTGTGTGAATAACCACAATCCATTACATACCTCTACACACATATATGGGGAAAACTAACAATTGCTCCTACCAGTACAAGTAACTACCAAGAGAAGAGAGCGGGGCCAAAGGGGGTAGTCAGCCATCTATCCTCCCACCAGAATGTTGGGGAAAACCCCCCCAGGGCTCAAAATCCCAGGGGTTTCAGTTAACTTTACTAATGGTGTAGAGTAGCCCATAGATACACAAAAAGTACGGAATATACTATAGCTCACAACCACACTGTGGGAAAAACCTAGTCTTAGATTGAACTGCAGCAAACATCTCTCGGACACCCGTCTGCCACTACTAAGACTAGGTATCCTATAAGCACACAAACATTTTAAAAGCCTTATTTCCTTACTTCATTCCATTTTTATCAGTTCCACTTTATGTTAATTAATTAATTAAACACTAATTAACCATTTAAAATTCCACATTATATTTCATTAGCATCAGACCCAAATCTCACTACCTGTTTAAAAATACAACCGCATTATTATGTTCCATCAAAGTCCAACCCCATGGGATAACACCATTTATCCAATTATTCATTACAGAATTAGTTTTCCACATTCCTAGGAATTCTAGGAAAACATTCAATGCTACCAAACACAAGGGTGATCAAAACGGTGAGTAGATGTACTACCTGTCGAGTATTTGCCGCCTATTTCTTGAGCGTAGACTTATCCTCCCTTGAGAAGCTGGTGATGGAAATAATGTGGCATACCCCACATGTCATTACCTCTTTTAGAAGAAGGGAAAGTAAGACCAGCTGCCTTAGGTAGTGGGGAAAGGTAAAATAGATAATCAAATAAAAAGAAATAACAAGCATCCAATAATCACATCCATCTCATTCCAACATCCTAGGTGTCCTCTCCGACACCTACATGCATAAACAGATGCATCTCACCACCCTAGGAGTCATTTGTTGCCACAACCAAACAGGAATCCATGCCCCCACATATCGAAATAGCCATCCAGGCTAACATCACAACATAAGCTCCATAAAAACAAACATTTTAACAATTTGGCTCTTTTCCCTTTAAAAAACAAGAGGGTAAATTAGAACACTTTAAATAATTATCTTTTATTAAACAACTGGTTCTTTAATCCATATTGTATTAACTGATTATTATTCGACGGTTCGAAATTCAGGAAACCTAATCAGTAAGTTATCACAAATAATTAAACATGCTAACTATGCCAATTTGATTAACATCAAATTACAACAAGAATCAGATTTGTTTACATGACTCATTATCTTTAGCCAAAAAATTATCAATTAATCCCGGTTTATGTTCATTAATGATTTAAATAAAAAAAACCCCTAAGAAAATAAATCATAGATATAACACTATCTAGAAAAACAAGAGGCAAAAACATATGATCTATATTAATTTATTTATCTGGTTTAAATATTTAATATGTCAATTCAATTGTCATTCTATGGGATAAAACATAATAACGATACAGTTGCACATAAAAGAAGAGAGATGAAATTAATCCCCTACCTAAAATAGTTCTTGACATTATTTATATAAGAAAAATCCACACTACGGATCATAATTGCCTGCTATGATGACAACTGCATCCAACCAAGGATTCCACGGTATGACCGCACCAACCAAAACCCAAGAAAACTCCATGAGAAGCATGAAGATCGCTGCAATAATATGGAAAGGAGAAACAAGAGAAGATGAACCCAGAATGAAAGAAGATAAAACATACCTTATATTAAAGATTGATTGATACATCTTTGATTCAGCAAAACAGGGGGTACCCTTATAGCAAGAAGGACATAAAGGGAAACCAATCCACGGGGAAAAGATTGATCTCATGATTCCTATCGGAAAGAAGGAAAGGTTCGAGCGTCTCTCTCTATAGAACAAGGAGGAAGAACAAGGGAGGAAGATAACATGTCCCTTTTGAAGAATTAACGGAGAGACATTTTAAGAGACACTTGATTTCCCATTTAAAGCGGATCACATTAAAGCACGCGGTTTGAGCAAGAAAAAACATTCTTATCCTTAGGAATATTTAATATAGGAGTTATGGCCTTTGAATCGGCCTTAGAGTTCTTAAAATGATGTATTAAATGCATTTTATGTCAAAGGAAATGTTAAAGTGGAGAAACTGTTGGAAGTTGGAAACACAGTACACCTTAACGTTCTGGAAACACTATACACCTACTGTTCTGGAAACACTATACACCTACCATTCTTGAAACACTGTACATGCCCTGTTCTAGTAACACTGTTCACAGAACTGAAAAATTTGGAAAAGGAAAGAAAAGGTCCCCGTTGGATCCTCACCTTTGGATTTTTTACTTAAGGTTATGATGACACAGTTCATATAATGTTTCCGATGACAGTGTTCATAAAAGGTAACTGATACACTGTTCATATAAGGTTACCAATGACACTGTTCAAAGAATTTCACCGATGACACTATTCACATAAGGTCACCAATGTCACTGTTCACACAAGGTCACCATTTCACATCTCACATAAGGTTACCAATGAAAATATTCAGATAAGGTCACCAATGAAACTATTAACTGATTTTCGCCAATGCACTATTCACACAAGGTCACCGTTGCACTGTTCACATAAGGTTACCAATGACACTGTTCACATAAGGTCACCGATGACACTATTCATAGATGGTCACCAATGCATTGTTCACATAAGCTCACCGATGACACGTTTCACAGAAAGTCATCGATGGCACTGTTCAAAGAATGTTATCAATGCACTATTCCCAATGGTTTACCATTGGAACTGTTCACCGAAATGGAAAACGTGGAAAAGTGATGGGGATATGTCACCTTGACCTCCCGAAACACCTCATACACCAGATTTTCAGAAAGGAATGAACCAGAGAGGTCCAAAACATTACAATTATACTGATTACAACTATTTATTTTCATATTGGAAAATTAAACTCATAGAAGTGGAAAAACTAAATTTAATGCTAATCCCCCAGAGGTGGTGGGAAAGTAGGGTTTTGAAGTGAAAATTTCCAAAGGTTCATTATTTTTATATATCAAAATTATATATAAATATTTTTCCAATATCATAAACTGAATTAATATATTTATAATTGTTCTATTTTTTCTTTAAAAACAGATTAAAATATAATTTAACATTAAATGTTATTTAAATATAAAGGCATGGTTCAACTAAAATACAATATTATTCACTATTCATAAAAAGATGAAACATAAAATTAATATTAAATAAAATTCAATGAATGATTATTTTGATTGTAGAAATTAAAACATATGGTTTTTTGGAAAATAAAATACACTAAAGTTTCAAAATTTATCTTTAAAATTGGTGTGATTTTAAAAAGCGGTAAAACTTCCATTAAAAATTACTTCATTTTGTACATAAACTGGAAATTTTATTTTCATATATTCTTCAAAATTTTCGGATGAATGAGGAAACATTAGATTTAATTATATATATATATATATTCATCAGTTAGTTTATCCTAATGTCATGAAACATCCTGGTTACCCTGGTAACCCTATAACCAAGCCAGTCCTGACATTGACCGAAGGGCATTCCCGATTCCGACATGTTGACGACTAGCACCTAACATCATAATAAATATGTGGGAATTAATTTTCCCCAAATATAAAGGAATAAATATGGAAACTAATTATTCATACAAAAGAAATCCAATTATAGATGTGTAACAAAAGTAAAAGACATATGAAAACCCAATGTACTACAGCAAAGTACCTGTAAAACATGATATATATACAGCCCAACTCCCAAAGGATAAATCTCTCCATTTCCATAGATAAACATCTAGAACCACCCCTTAGTGGTTCGTCACCCTATCCCAAACCTGTATAGATAAAATCTTAAAACACCAGAAAGAACATGTATTGTGTTAGATAAAAGCCCAGTGGGGTTTCACCAAGGATTCCATAATAAGATGGCAATATCAAATTGACCCAATAAGTTTCATTAAGTTTTTCCTATAAATAGGTTTTCAATTTCTAGGGAATATTTTGAAAAATAATTCATTATATTTCAAATAATGAAAATTCATTTTATTTGATGAAAATAAATTAAACAATTGAATCTTTTAACAAATGGTTTAAATAAAAAATTATAAAGAAAACAATTTATATAAATCATAAGGCATGTAAAATAATTCACCAACATTGGCATAAATTTATAACTCATATATAAATAAGAGGGTAACTAGGATATCGACCAAGAGGTATAATAGTTATAGGATAAGGGATCTTCACACACTCATCTGATAAAGAAAAATGTGTACAGAAGTCCCTCAAAGTAGGGAATAAATGACATTTCCATGATCCAATGGGGATGTACTATTGCAAACCAATATTTTATTACTTTTGTAAAACATAAATCTAGTGCAATGGAATTCCCATCCTTACATGGTAATCCAAAATAACTCACTAAACACAGAGTCTTTCATGTACTCTTTTGCAGTTAAATGATGGGAAATTTATTTAAAGCAACATTAAAATACAATTAAATCCCATCACACCATTTTAAAAATGCCGATTTTACATTTAAAAAACAAAATTAATTTTTAATGAAAACATAGAAATTTTGTAATGTTAAATCAATAAGGTTTCTATAATAACCATTTTATTCCAGTTTCAAAAATTACGATTTGAAACCATTTCATAATTCAATTTAACAATACATTTTCACAACAAAATTCAATAATTTAATTACAAAAAATTTCCATCAATTTCATAAAATTTCGCATATACGATGGAATTGTGGATTTCATAATTTTTCCTCAAACCATTCGACTATTTAAATTAAAATATTTAATTTTCCTCAATTTCCATAAACACACAAAATAAAATGGAATTGGAGGGTTTTCCAATATTATTCAATAACCCACTATGAAACCCTAACTCAATGAAATACAATTTTTCAATAACCAAATTGAAATAAATTTAATTTTAAAAAATAAATTTCATTTAATTCGAAAAATTAAAATTAAATAAAGAATTTTATGGTTAACATAAATTGGTCATTGGGACAAAACCACGTACCTCGGGTTAAGAGGATCTCAAATCACCAAACCGAATTCGGGATTCATCAATGAAGAATGATGACCAAGGAATATAATAAACCAATATCAATCCTATGGTGAAGATCCAAAAATAGTTTCTATTAGATTCAAAAATAAACATGAGGATCCACATAAACATAGAGATGATAAGATAGATCATTGGAGATATAGATCAGGAAGGGGAAACTAAATAGGGAAAGATTGAGGGACATTATACAAGTGTCAAATCACAACTAGGAGAGATTTGAGGGGCCAAGAACTTCTATTGGGATATCCCGAAGAAGAAGAAATTTTATTGGGTCATGATAGGTCCATATAGCAAAAAAATTGGTGGTTTTTAGATTTTCACATTAGATTTTGGATTAATCAAAAGGTGAATACTATTATTTTGGTAGATCTGCATTGTTAGACCAAATTGTGTGTCCTAGAGAAGAACCCCATTAAATGGTCCACATAAATTCTCCTAATAGATCTCATGGTATGAAAAACTAAGAATTGACCATGAAAAACCCCACTTCCTAGGTTTTCATAGGTTTTCTTGAGAGGGCGCATGTTTTGGGCATACCATGCGCCAACATTGAACTAGCCTAGATTTTTCAAAACTCTTAAAAATTCAACCTAAATAAACCGTAAATGAAACCCCAAAACATATGGTTAAAATCTGTGATTTGAGATAATGGGAAAATTGTAACCTAATGTAACACCTATTCATGACCACTAATTTAACAGTTATGAGATTACTGTTAAATTAATAAAATTAACGGTAATAATCTATGTTTTTTGTAACTATAGATTACTAATTGTTGTATGTAGAAAAATATAAACATGGTGTTTCATATAAATAAATATAGATACAAAATTAAATTTATTTTAAAATTAAAATATTGTAATGTAATATGGTTTTACATTCTCCCCATCCCAATTATATTATATCCTCAAAATTTACACATGATATTCATAATAAAGGGATGATATTTTAAAATAAAATTATTGAAATAAACTCATCATAAATAGAAATGATAATGAATCTTCTTAATAAGAAGGAAATGTAAATGTGATGGCCACCCCAATACTAGTATTCCAAATAAGAGAAAATTAGTGAAAACGTGGACATGGAATTGAAATATATCTATCATGTTCCATGGGATAGTGATATAGAACATGTTCATGAGATTGATTTTGAACACACATCCATAAAATAGAGGTGTGAATAATGGTAATTTATATCATAAAAATGGTTATAATAGGACATAAGTTTTGTTTCATGACCATTTTTTAGAGTGGTGGAATTCATTCACCCTAAAATAATGTAAAGAAATATTATTATTTGATATGTTTCTATTTCATAAGCACAGTATTATCCTTTGGATGGTCCTTGAACTATTTTTTACTTCATCTCTTAGCACACGTTGCATCACAGGGTGAATTAATACATTAATCTCTAAAACCTTTTCCAAAGTTCAACATAATCCATTTTATAAATGGTTAAGCTTATGAATCTTACATGTATTATGATCCAAATATTAGAATCAATTAAAAGGTAGTTAGTAGTATCCAATATAAGTTATCAATATTAATGATTTCTTTATCCATGAATCAATGTTTCAACATCAGGGACATATAAAGGGTTATATTTCCCTCATCCATGTTTTCTTCAAAAATTTCAACTTTCTACTGAATCAGATTTCTTGGTAACATTCAACATATGATCTTTAATCCTTAATTAAATATTAATGGAGTACAATCATTATTTATCTAATCATTTTTTAACCTTGAAATCATTGATATAATCATTTTACAACATTACTAAAGGATACTACTACATAGGATGATTAATTATTACAATTAGGGTTCATCAAAAACAAAAGCTATACCTTGATCCCTTGTCTTTTTTGAGGTATATTATATTGATATTTGGAGATTTCATTTATATGGTTCCCAATATCCTTATAGTAGAATTATTTGATATTTTAATTTTATTTGTTTCCCATATAATCGTGAACATAGTGTCCTTTTCTTCTATACTTATAGAAATATCCCATTGCCTTAATGAAAGTAAAAGGGTGTTTCTTTTCCCAATTATCACATGTAGAGAAATACATTTTTTTAATTCCCTGATCATTTTTTAATCTACCACCCCTTTCTAAAATAGATTCTCTTAGAATCCATAATACTTAGAGAATGATTTCTCTTCCGTGATATCACTTAAAACAGTTTCATCATATGATTAAATGTTTCAAGAAACTAATTCCCTTGGAATAATTGGTATCATACATACCAAAGTTTTTTTAATCTTAAACACTTTGTTGTGTGTATAATATGTATAATACCTTTCTATCCTTATAAAGGTAGCTTCATACACTACAATACTTTTTTCATCGTTTTTAATATAAGTAACTTCATCTTTATCATTGTTTTTTTCTAATTAGGGAAATATTTGTCCAAGAATGTATCCTTCAAATCTATCCATTTTTTGGGTTATATTTCCTCTTCCTCTCTATTATTTTGGATCAAATAACAGCATTGATCAACATCACATTCGAGATAATAAGCCACAAGTGTAACCATTTCCTTTTCACCACATCCCATGTACATAAATAATTTCCAAGACATAACACACTACTAAACTATAATCAAATTAGTATTCCCACTAAATGATGGGGGATTATTTCACATAAAATGATATAACAAAGGATAATATCATAGTGTAATAGGTTCATTTATCTGAGAGATGTTATTTTCCATAACTAGATTAATATATTTTAATATAAACCTAAAATTATTGGTTCCAATACCAGATATATTTTCATTATCTATAGGAAAACCACTATTTTGGGATTGGATTATTGATACCCTATTTCCTTCCTTTTTCAATTTATAATTAATGGAACTCAATAAATAAGCATAACATTATATAAAATAATTTTTAATCCCAAAACTAGTGTAATAAATATCATAAATTGAAAAATCTACAAATATATAATCTCATAATAACAAATTGATTTCTTTGGAATGTTATTCTATAAAATTATCAATGTCTAGTATATAGTCATGCACCCTAATCTCTGGTTTACAAAATATAGTTCCTAAGGTTTCTAGTAAACATCCTTTGATACCTACTGTAAGGCCCATACCCCAGAATCCCGAAGTCAGTGCCCTAATTTATTAAATTAGTGTTATTATTATGAAACAAATAGAGAACAGATGAAAAGATTATTTGTTTTGTAAATTAAGATTACATATCTAAAACTCACATTACATTGGGGATAGAATATATTTCATAAAAAAACCCAAATCCCAACATCATTGAAACCTATTTCAAGAATTAATCTTTATATCCTATTATAGAAAACAAAATAAGTGTGATCTATAATGTTCAGTAAGGTTAAAATACATTTGAATAAATAATGATTTAATAAAAATAATTTGTATGGAATAGTGAGGAACCGGGAACACATTCTATGTAATCAATAACTGATAAGAAAATGAATCCATTGATTTTTATCATTTTTGAAATCCTTTTGATAATAAGAATTGAATATCAGGTGATGGAAGTGGTTTATTATTGGACAAAAAGTTTCCTGAGTACACAGAACATTTAAAATAATGAAAATTCATAAGATGGATTAAAAAAATAATAGTTATAAACCAAATTTGTTTTTCCAACTAGAACTCCTCTATCATGACATACCATAAGATAGTTTAAAACATACTGGTAATAAACACCAAGGATTTTCCGAACTAAATTCCTCCCATGAGTCTACAGATGCATCCAAGGGATTTCTGTAACCAATCCCCATCCCATGTAAATCATGTTAAAATTATTCCCAATATATCTAATAATCAGTTTAAATTCTGAAACAATGTGCCTTTTCAAATATCCGTATTGATTTAAGGATAAAAATTTAAAAATAATTTCCCTGCAAAGCATATAACATTAAAAATAAAAAATGTACATAAATATTGTATATAGTGTAGGAAATAATAATATCTATCATAAAAGAATTTTTATATCAAAATGAAATATAATTTTCAATGAAAAGTTATTATGGAAAAGTTATTGTTTTAAGAGAAAGAAAACAATCAAAAATGAAAGTGGTATTTCAAGACAACATTTACTAGTTTGTAATTTTCAAGTTAAAACACCATGTATTAGATAATTAAACGAAAAATGTTAAATTATTTGAATATAAAACGATTAAGGATATAATATATCATATTGAGTAATAGAGGTACCACTTAAAAGTAGTAAGTGGTGAATATGACATATATCTCATAGATATAAAATGTGAGATGAAAAACCATTACCTTATGGTCTCTTTTGGTTGAACGCTACTGAAACTTTTTTATAATGGTTTTAGTCATGGAAATTAATTATACATAAAAATTAATATTTATTATATCATACATTTTCTTTTTATAATATATTATAACCCATTAATAATAATATTTCACCATTCTTAATCGCTTCCAGTGTTAATTGCGTTGTTTTTCAAGTATGTATTAACTTGTAATAGTTTTTCTAATTAAATAGATCATGACAACACAATCTAATTAATTTAAACCGTTATGTAAGTGTTATATATATTTAGTATATATGCATTTATATTAGTCTATGACGTTTTAAGATAGGAAATGAAATACACCGTTTATGGAGACAGTAGGCCTTACGTATACATGAAAACTATTTCAAATTTCTTATCAAAATAAAGGAATGAAAAGTAAATGATATATATATTTATATTATAATTTAAAAATCATCATAATTTTATTTTTAATACATATTTTTATTAAAAAAGTCATTAATAAATTTTATTTATGTAGTGAACGAATCATATCACATTGAGAAGGTTATAGTCCACACGTACAAAAATGATGTTATCATATTCCCAAAAAATGGAATGATTAAAGGTATGTGTCATATAAAAAATTCAATAATCATAAAGAAATTATAAATCTATTTTCCATCATATATAAACTAATCATTATTACCAACATTGAATGGTGGAAATGGATGATAGGACGATAGTGGTTCACGAGGCGGCAGTTCGTTGTACACACATATGATGACTGCACATCTTATTTGATATAACTATGAGTGAGTGTAGGTAGTATATTTGAAACAACAAAATTATAGTATATTTATGATACAAATTTTACTATATATTGATGATATAAGGAAAATTTAAGGAATGGATAATGAAATAAAACTAAAGTGATCATTGAAGAATGGTACCACTTTTTTCTGGTAACTTTTTTTTGGTTTATAGAAACAGATATCCATTGATTTATTTCAACCAAAATTTAGGCTTATAGAATTATAGGAGGAATATTATGAGATTATTTGGGTAGGGTTTTTATGAGCCAAATGGCTTGAGAGGTATGATGAAGTGGGATGTATGAGTGACTTTTTATAGTGGAGGGGAAGTTGAATTATTGTAAATATAAAAAGGGAAACACTATTGGGATGTCTCCCTTTCCTCATGTGCCTCAAAATTTTAAAAATAATGAATTAATGTAATTTTATGGTCTATAAATACTTCTAACACATAAAAGCGAGGGAATTTTAAAATTTTTATTCCTTGACATCTATGTTTTCCTACTTTTAACAATTATTTATTAAAGCAAAGTATTTTTTATTCTTATTAATATAACCATTGATAGTAAATTAAATTTATATTTATCATAAAATATAGAGTAAATAAATTCTAATTGTTATATCTAATTTAAAAATAAAAAACCCTTTTTTTAAGGAAATTAATTTTTAAAATTAGCACCTTTAACATGCAAAGACACTACTTTAACAAGAACTATTCTATCAATGTTTTTACTATTTAGAATTCAATATTTTCCTTATAAATGATAAGTTTGTCCATAAATAATCCATATTTTATATTTAATAACATTTAATAAAAATGGAATACAATATAATTTTTAGTAAATTTAAAATAATTAAATAAAATAACTTTTATTATAAAATAACCTTAATGTAAAGATTAACATTATTTAGTTTAATTAATTTTAACAATATAAATGATATAATTTAATTTAAATATATTAACATCAAAGACATTAAATAGTATATATTTTTCTAATTAAATACGAGAACCCAATAAATCAGTCAATTTTTTTCACTTTTAAAAAATTTGTGCCATTTATTTTTTTAAATTATTAAATAAATAATCACTTCATTGGTGTTATTTAGGATTTTTAGTAACCAATTCATCTCAAAAAATTAATGATAAATATTCAGGGTAAAAATAACCCATTTAACTTTGAAAATTAGTTGTATAATAAAAAATATGTTGTTTTTTCAATATCTTAATGGTTTAGAAATGATAAAGGTAAGGAAATTCCCCTTTTAATCTTTTTACTTACTTGAGTTATTATATAGGCCAGTTTCGTGGTTTAGTATCCCAATAAATCATATAACTTGAAAAAAGAGGAGTTATGATCTATATATTAGCATTCATTTTCATTTGAATATGTTTTTATGTAATCCCCCATTAATATTAAGGTTTATCAACTAAGTAAACTAATTTTCACTTGGATCACTGTAATTAATTTTAATTACTTTTACTTACCAATTTCCTAAAAAACTAAGATGATATTATTAAACAATAAATATGAAAATTAATACACATTTTTTATCCATTTTTTCAAATTAAATTCTCATATTTGGAAAAATTATATTTAAATTTAATCCCGCATACGTAGAGAAAAAAATGTTTTTGATGTGAAAATGTTCAAATGTTAATTATGTTTTTATATCTAAATTTAATATAAAAAATAATTACAACGACATAAATTGTATTAATAGATGTAAATTTGATCTATTATGAATTTAAAACAAATTTGAAATGTAATTAAGCTTAATAATTATTTAAACTAAAAGACAACAATCAACCGAAATGCATTATTTTTAAAAAGTAATCAAAAAATGAAACTTATCAAAATAATACAAAAAATTAACACTAATTGAATACTTATTATAAAAATTAAAAAATATCATTATTTTTAAAAATAATATAAATGAATGTTTTAAAATTCTATTTTATAATAGGCACAACATTAAATGGTTATAAAACTACATTTAGAAAAATACTAATTTTATGCATAAACTAAATTTTTTCTTATAATGTGTATATAAAGATTATTTGATGAATTTAAAAACATTAAATTGAATATAAAATATATATATATATACTTTCATAAGTTACATAATCTTATTCATAACCACAAATATTATGACATAGGGATAACTATTAAATTAATAATATTAATGGTAAAACACTACCCTACGTATAACACAAGCTAACATAGTGTTATGTGTAGCATAATATTAACATGGTATTGTGTATTGGAAAATGTAGATAAAAATTAAATTTATTCTAGAATGAAAATATTATAAAATTTTATGGTTTTACAAACAGAGGGGATACTTTTTCTAAATTATGTTTTGGTTGACCTCATGATTATCAATACCAAGGAACAATAAACTGTATAAATTCTTGTTGAAGAGGACTACACACCCCATGGTGAAGAACTCCAGTGTATAAAAACCATATCTTGATTATACTGTAACTGCATATTAAGTTTTTCTTACTCGATGGTGTCCATTCTATTAGGATTCTTGGATATGGGCACAAATCTAGGTATAAGTTTGATTTATAACTCTACCTATAAATTAAGAGGAATACTATGAATATCTTTAGGGAATACATCCGCATAACCCCTCATAATGGGAATGTATTAGATCCAAATTCTCTTCTTTATGTCAATCATTTAATATATACATCCTTTCTCATATGTTAATAATATCAATATTTGAGAGTATGACGCCAAAACATAATCATCATCCATACACTATTACAAAATCAGTGCATGATCTGGATGTGAAGAGTGATCTCTCTGTCTCGATAGTTGATGTTTGTTTTACATAAGTAAAACCAATCCATTCCAAATATTGAATCAAAATCTACTAATGTATGTATGGTAGTATTTTAAAGTAAAATCAGTCCAAAACATTTAATTAAATGAGATATATACCAGAGATGTAATATATTTTGCATATTATATTCTCATAGGTAAATTGACATCCATGTTTTGAGGTGGTTCTTTAATAATTCAAACAAATTTTCTAGACATGAAGGAATGTGTATAAAAAGAATATAAAATAATTTTTGGTATTATTGAATAAATTATTATCATACATAAAACCACAGCATTATCAGGATCCAATTATTTAGTAGTTGTAAAATATTATTTTTCATAATCTATTGGCCTCGGATTTTGTTGTAGTTTATTTCTTTGAAATAATTTTTCTTAGGTAATTGGTTCACATAATGCGGATTTCCCTTACAATTTAATCACTTTTTAACATGATGGGTTTTTATCCAAACATTTTTTCTTCCATAAAATTAGTGGGTTACATCCTCTCTCTTTGGTATTAATTATTTTAATTCCCCTATTATCTAAATATGATGTATCTATCTAATTACTTGATACCGTTTCTAGGATTCTTCTTCCTATACTTTTGAAAAATATGATATTTAATTTTCATTCCTCCATATGATTTATTTATTGATCCTCATTAACGTAACATAGTTTTATGATTTTTTTCTATTGGTGAATGAGACCACTGAGAGTATCTAATATTCATATTATCCAATATTTAACAATATTAAATCACTTAATAATTTTAAAAATATTGAATTAAAAATAATTTCATAAACTCAATTGTAACCCAGAAAATAAATTAACCATATTACAGTTGATGTTGATGAAAAAGGTGGAGGTGTACAATGAAATACCTATAATTTTTTCCTCATAAGACCCAATGGAATTATCTTATTTCTTTTATTAGACTAAGTAAATCCCTATCCATTTTAATAAGGTGAGCTTGAGAAGGATTTTATTGAAAAATAATTTCATAAAAAATCCAACCCCATATAATCAATTTTCTCTTTGAATTTAACATTCTTGATAAAGGTCTACCACTACTTGGATTCTCATTGATGATGATAGAAAACCTTCATGAATTTCACTTTTTATGTGTAATGGATGATATAGAATATCTTCTCTATATAGTTAATCCATTTTTAAATAATGAGGGGATCATAATATCCAATAAAAGTATGTAGTATTTATTGTATGAAGGTATGAAACAAAAAATTTTATTTCTTTGGAGAAGGACAAGATTACACATGATTCAAGTTATTATTTATAGCATAAATTAGGAGAGATAGTAATCTAATGATGTTCCCATATCCCTCTCCAATAAGGTAAATAATATTATTAGTGTAATTATCACATTCAATTTAAGGTTGGTTGCTGATATAATTCCCCATTTTCACACCATTAAAAAAATAAGGATAATACTTGAATGAAAAAATGACTAAGAAGGGAAAATGTTATATTATATGGTAGAACTTATAAATTAAAATTATATCATAACTTATGAGTTACTAGTTATTAATCTAGTTCATCCATAGTAACCTTCATATTAAGTTTTTAACATAATAACATATGCATGTATTTTATAATGTTCCATAATGATTTTTTGAATTTAATATCTAAAATTATTAAAGAGTGTTAAATAAATTGTGATATCAGGAATCTTTTTTGTAAACCAGTTAAAGATCATGTTAATACCCAATGTTCCCTTTTAAAGGTTATTACCAGTAACACCAAAAGATTTTGGGACTTATTTTTTTCAAATTAATTAATATTTATGTTATTTTTTAGTTAACATTAAACTAGAAATAGTTCCATATATATGTGTATATATATATTAAACCACTATGTTAAAAATTTCTTTTATTCAACACTGACTTGGCTTGTGTTACATAAAGCACTAGATTGGTGTACATTCCACACAACACTAACTTTTTGTAAAGCATCATTTTATTATTATTATTAATATTTTAAATGATATAAGTATAACCTATAAAAAAAACTTAGTGATATGATATTCTTATAACCTATAAATTAAAAATATCGACAATGAATGATATAATTTTTTCTAAAGCAATTTTTTTGATTAAAAATACAATTTTCACAAATAAATCACTTCTAATAGTAAAATTCACATTGGAAACATTTAGAAATTTAATTTTAAAAAATGAAAATAATTTTTTAGTTTAAAACATCGAAATTATCTTTCGGTGAATTTTTTGGATTTTTCTACGAATCCTCATTTTTTTATGAATAGTGAAAAATACATATTTTTAGTTAAAAACTAAATTGTTGTTTAATGAATTATTAATGATAAATTATATTATAATTTTTTTGAGGTCACTTTAGATAAATTATACCTATATTAATAAAATTTACATCATTATAATCAATTCCCCTTTGATATTGAAAATAAAAACATAATAAACTTTTGAACTTCTTTCAATATTAAAAACAAGTAATTTTATCCCATATGTGGGATTAACATTAATATTAAATTTTTCAATTATATGAAATGAATTTATAGAATATTATATAAACCATTTTAATCAGTATAATATTTATAATCTAAATAAATCTTAGTCATTTTGAAAAAATGGTTTGAAAAATTGATTAAAATTAATCACAATGATTAAGGTCATATTAAGCTTAATTAGAGACTAAACATTAATATAAAGAGTAAAAATTACCTATAAACTTGTCCAAATCCAAATAATGTCTATATTTCGGCCATAAAAATTTTATTATTTACTTATGTTGGTTTGGGATGACTTTTTATAGGTAATAACATATGCACACCTAAATTGTTTTAAAAAATTCCAAGTGAGTCCTTATCCTTCCCTATAAAAGGCCACCACCTATACCACAACCTCACACCTATAAAAACTATTAGGTTTATAAATTATATTCCCAATACACTTCAAAGAATCCCTCAAATTATTTTATTATCCTTCACTTGGGTAGAATGAAATCCAAGGATGCCTTTTTGAATAAACCAAAAAGAGTTACCTGAGGTAATGTATCCTCTCATGTCCTTCCTTTTGTTTTCATTCTCCAACACTTCCTCTCTCTTTACTACATTATTGTATAATAATAGAAGAATCATTAATATACTAGGATGTTTTTATGCTAATTGTTTTACCTACACTTACACACACATCCATCTAATGGGTAATGGACATACTTTTTACATGTACGACGAACTACCGCCTAACTAAACAATGATTATTTAATTTTCCATACCACCTCTCATGGTGGATATTATGATGAAACTATATTTATATATTTTATGTATTATATTTTTTTTATTTATTTAAGGAAATATATTCATTTTAAATACATATCTTTTTTTACTTTCAATTATGTGTTAATAAGATAATTTCATTTGAGGGAGTGTGGACTACCTCCCCTCAAAGCAATGCGATTCATTTACACATTACATGTAATGTATTAAGGATGAATTCAATGAATAAATATAATATATATGATATAATTAATATACTGTAACAAATATATATATTTATATGTATTTTAATTTTTTATGTCAACACAATAATTTAATTGAAATAGCATTCATGCGTACGTACGAAATACCATCTCCATGAATAATGTATTTTTTTCATAATAATATATTATATATATTACTATAATAAAAAAATGTATATACATGATATTTATATCAATTTATACAATTTGGAATCATTATATATATAAATACCAACAGTATAAAAAATTAATACACATATGAAAAACAATGTGAATATTACTTAAAGTGAAACCTTAACATAAGATGTTTAACAAGAGGGTAATTTAAGGTTGTAATAAAACCATATATGGTATTAGATATATTAATATGGTTAGGAAAAATAGTTATAATAAATTTATATTTGTTATAGAAGTGGTTTTAATGAGTACGATGAGATGCAAGGCATAAATTTAGGAGATTTTATCTGACATTTTAGTTCTGTGAGATACTTGTTATGTTCACTACAAATTCATTTTTTGTTGTGTATGTAATTAACATGATTGTATTTAATTTATCTTTTAAATAAATTTATGGGTACTCATATATCTATTTTTTATATTTCTTTCATGGGGAATACATTTTATAAGGTACTAAATCAATGAAATAGTTTTGTCTCAATTTTCCATCTTTGAGACTAATTCTTTGTTAAAAATAAATTCTCTTCAAGGTATATATACAACCATTTTAAATTTTATATAATGAATTTAGTTATTTTAATTATAATTTATGCTTCATGAAATTTCCTATTCATAAATAGAGATTATGATCCCAAGTTACCATGTTTTAAGTTTTTATTAATGCAATCTTATCGCTTTTCAATATTGTTTATATTTATGCATCCATTGATGAAATATTATAATCCATATATCAATAAAATTAATTAATTTTATTCTCAGATGGTTATTAATGATTTATTTATATATTTATACCATTTATTCCACATTTTTGTGCATAATATAGTAAATAAAGCGTTTTTAAGAAATCACAACTTTACCTTGTTTTTGGTAAAGAATATATGTGCTCCATTAATATAATGATTTCCAAAAGGGTATACAATAATATTATACTATTATTTTATGATTAATGAATGAAAATTTTAGCCTTTTTTTCTTTTTCCAAAATTTTAAAAGGAATCTCCATGTCTCTTTTTGGAATAAGAAATTTATCTAATTTTTTTATCGTGAAAAAGGAATTTTATTTTTACCTCATAAAATATAAAAACAATTCTACACAATCTATAATTTGAAGTATTATTTTAATTTATAAATTTTAATTTTTATGGTTTTTTTAAAATATATTTTCAAATAAATGGGTTTCAAAATATTTTCAATCATCTATTATATGTTTTTAAGGAAATTTTTTTTAAAAATGTTTTCAGGCATTATTTATCTATTTTCAATGTGTTTTCAAAGAGAATTTAATTTATTATGTCTTGAATAATAATGTATAAGATTTCAAGGAAAAAGGTTTTCAAAATGATTTCTAGACTTCTTTAATTGTTTTCAGGTTATTTTATAAGAAATTTTTTTAGAATGGTTTTATACATTAAAAATATGTAAAGAAGATAGATTTTTTCCTCATAAACATTTTTTGAAGGATATTTCAAATCAATTTTTATATTATATGACATCTGTTGATGTTAATCATGCTCTTCTGGGTAATTTTTTGATTTCTATATTTAAATTATCTCGATGAATGTTTTATGTTTAATGATATCGTCTTTATCAAACCTATTTCTTTTTCCCGAGTTATATATTTATGAAAACCATTTCTCTTTAACGGGTTATTATTTATATGAAATGGTTATTAAAAATGTATCAATTTTCTATAGGTTTTAGTATGATTACATGTTTATGATACCCATTTCATTGTATTGGTTCAGATATGTCTGTTTACAATTTTGTGGCACAAATATATATGATTTCATTGTGAGATGGTTGGGGAATATATATCCCTATAATTTATTAGGAAAAGAATTATATCTCATGAGATAGAAGTAGATAGAACTAGAATGAACTCAATTTCATATCATAGGGATTGAATAGAAAATAATCCCACACAAGTACTAAATGGCTGGAACATGAAATGAACTCGGTTTAATTTTACAAGGCTAGAGCGAGGGGTGAACTCAGATCAGTAATACATGGCTGGAATGTGGTGTGATCTCGGTTCAGTAATACAAGTCTGGAATGATGTGTGAACTTATTTTAGTAAAGAACTTTGTCCACTAAGATAGTCTAGGTAGAAATTTCTTAACTCCTATAGAAATCATTATATGTGATTATGTGTTTTCCATAATTCCATGTTTTATTACTACATTATGTTTCTTGGGATTATGTTATTTTTTTCACTTATGACTCATGTATTATGAACTTCCATGCATTAGGCCATGATTCATGTATTTGATCTTTGATATTAAAGGAATGATATTCTATTTTCATTATCATGTTCTTAGACCCCTATGCTCACAAATACCCTTACATAACACTCTTATTTTGCCCATAAAAATCATTTTACCTCGCCAATTTCTTATATTTCCTTTCCCTTGGTTATAAAGAATGGTTTGTGGTAGAAGTAATAAAGGTATATATAATTATTGAAGATTATGAAGATCTTCCACCAAGATATTAAAATTTTCTTCCATGTTTCCAAATACACTAAACTATTATGGTCCTCGAGCATGTATTTTTTCAATGTACTTAATATTCATATAAAATTATTTAATATCCATTTATGTAAATATTGGGTAGCTATAGTTTGTATCAAAGGAATGGTTTAGTCAAACCTTGTAATCTACTATGAGAAAAACATAGTGAGATACCTAGGTATATTCCTACGGATATTTCTAGGTATGTCTCTAAGGATATGTGTAAGGATTTGTTAATGTTTTAGAAAATTTCCTAGAATTTTTTTAAAGGATAGAGTATGTGTATTCTTATAAATATATCCCTCTATGGATACTATATATCGATGTGGCTTTCGAATATATGTACCCATGGGTAAAAACATTGTTAGGATGTTCTAGGCCAGACTTAGGGAAATCGGGTACATGACAATGCGCCTTGCTACACACCTGGTTTCACACTCCTGGGGGATACGCATTGGGAATTTACAAACTCTTCACGAACCATCATGAATGATTTAAATATAATTTGCCTATGAATAACCTATGATGAACCTATAGAATTGTATATTAAGGAATGTGTCATGATATAGACATACTATAGGTGAGTATTTTTGGGATTATTTTTTCTACTATGATAAGTAATTCTCACTCTATGCTTATGGTTTTAGTCAATCGAAGGAACTAGAAAGAATTGGGTTAACATTGAATGTGATGGATGATTTTAGTAGTATAAGACAAGTGGGATGACCACTGTTGTGAGATATGTTGTGGTCAAACCTATTCTGTTTTCATGGATCCTGATTAAAAACGTAGACCTACAACAACTATTAGACACTCTGTGGAAGAGAAAAAAGGAGTTCTCCAAGAACTCGGGTAATGGAGACTATGTAGGAATGAAGATTTGGTTTCATCTATGTCAATAATGTGGAAAGAATATCCTTAGTGAATGTATTAGAAAAACAAGAAGATGTTTTGATTTTAGGAATGAAAAACACAAAGTGTGAGACTGCAAGGTAAAAATGAAGATTTCAAATAATGAAATGGATGATAATATTGGACTCCCTAATACATCATCGAAGGATATGTGTTATAAGTGTGGAGTAAAAAATAATCATGAAACTCAATGTACCAGGATGAAAGCTCTTAAAGGGAACATGGAAGGTGGTTTGAGTAATGGTTACATTATAGACAATGACTAGAAATAAATGAAATGTGAAAAGAAAGAGAAATTGTATATTATGATGACTTATCCTAGTCAATGGAATATGACTGAGGTGAAAAAATAATTGATTTTATATCTTTGGATTCAAGATGTAAGCTATATGAAAGGTGAAATATGTAAATATTGTTCAGTTTATGGTTTTCACTAGGTGTTAACAAGAACACATTAAATGATTCCAATGGAATAAAAAATTCATATAATGGAAAGGTTATTTACATGGAAAATACATGAATTTGGGAAATATAACTCTTAATATTTTATTTATGTTATTAAAATTTTGATTGGATATTGATATTTGGGATATTGTTTAGTAAATTGGAAGGTACTTATTCCATGGGACTAATTTAGGACATGTTGAAAAGTATTTCATGGTAAAATGGATGATGTAAATAACTTATTAGATTTATATAATGTATCCAAAAATCAATGAAATAAAAAATCTCGCATGTTTTCCAAAAGGTATTTATGGTAATCCAAATCGTTACCATGTTCTAAGAGAATTTACCATGAGGTTATTCACATGTTTGGAATGTAACAACCATGAGATGCATTATGATATTCGGGGGATCATTTTTAAGAGGGTTTCATGACTATATTACTATGGTTTTTGATTTTCAACTTTTAGAATGTTTATAAGGTTATACATTCACAAAAAGTTTCAGTTAGGATTCATAGGAAAAAAATTATGTATTGAGATTATATTGAAAAACTTGGATAAAAATACATTTAGCAATTAATGTTTTTTCAATGATTTCCATCATATTTTTCAAAATTATATTAGTATGTATTTAGAAAATAACACCGTGGTTTTTAGGTGACATCCAACGAGGTCCGGCAAGGACATTGGTCTTCAACCCGTGATTGAAGGACAATAAGGGTTTCATTATTACCACCAACCTACACAATGTCTTAGTTAATGTATAATTATTTTTTATGAAACAATAGTGTTACTTTTTTTAGAGATTAATGTATTAAACATATTCATTTTTGTTAATATTTATTGGTAAATAGTTTTACATTTCATTCTTTTATGATCCTTAAGATATGCTAAAAGTGTATTTTAGCACTTTAGAATTAAAAGTTAATCTCTAGTGGTCGATTAAAAAAAATAATGGATGAATTTGAAATTTAGAGATGAAAAACTAAACAAGAAATTTTTTATATAAATATGTCAACTATGTGTATTTCTTAATATTCTTTGTCAATAAAACAATTACTCAATGTTGGGAAAATGATAAAAAGAAAACGTGATGTCCTAATACATAATTTTTTGAACCGATGGAATTTTAAATCATTATTGATTTATGAACTCACGACCCTTAACTATTATATGACCATTCAAAAGTCTTTTATTGATGAATTGAATCAATCTCTATAAATATTTATGATTTTCCTCCATGTCCAATATTCACTTCCAAACTATGTTTTCTTATGTGGATCCTAGTCGTATGTTACTTTATGTAACAATTATGATCCCAACCATCCCTATTTAGTGATATTTTATTATTAATTTTTTACTATGTGGGATTATATGAATGAAACATTCACTTATTAAACCATTGATTAACTAGAACAATTTTAAGGGTGAATTTCATTCTACGGGGGATAAAATGTAACACACAAGGATTTTTGGAATTATATTTTTCGAATTAATTAATATTTTTTATATTTTTAATTTCACATTACACTATAAATATATATATATATATATTAAAAAAATAAGCCAAAAAATCCATTCACAAGACAATAAGTAATCTTGTGTTACACAAAACACTGACTTGGCATACGTTACGGGAAACACCAACTTTCTATGAAGCATATTATTGTCATTAATATTATTTTTAAATGATATATATATATATAACCTATTATTACTATTAGTGATATGAATATTAATAAATAATTTTTAATTATTTTTTATAATGTTTTTTTGAAATAAAACACAATGATAACAAAAAGATAAAATTTTTTGTAATGTCTTTTTGTTTTGTTTTAAAATACTCTTTTGTTGAATAAAATTATTTTATTAATAAAATTAATTTTAGACAAATAGAGAAATTTAATAATATAAAATAACCATTTTTTATTTATAATTTATAAATTAACTTATGGTGAATTTTTTTTATTTTTCTGAGAAGCTTCATTTTTTTATGAATAATGAGAAATACTACTTTTTAATTAAAAACATCATTTTTGTTTAAATAATTATTAATGTTAAATTATATTATAATTTATTAAGGTCAAATTAAATAAATTATAAATATGTTAATATAATTTATGTCATTATAATAAATTTCACATTAAATAGAATAGAAACACAAAAAAAGTCTGAACTTCTTTCTACTTTAAAACCCGTAATTTTGTCATATCTATGGGATTAACATTAATCTTCATTTTGAAGATTCTATGAATTTTTTTTATAAAAATACATAAAACATTTTAATAATTATATTATATAGGGTACAATTAGATCATGGGTATTTTCTTGATTAAAATGATTAGTAAAAGTGTTTGAATTAGTCACATCGATTAAGGTCAAATTAATCTTTATTAGGGACGAAACCATAATCATTGGAAATTAAATTTCCAAAAATCTTTTCCAAAACCAATTTAAAGTATGAATTTTGTCCATAAAACTTCATTATTTATTTATATTGGTTTTTTTTACTTTATTTTGGGTAAGAACATGTGTACACCTATCTTGTTTTCCAAAATTCTATGTGAGTCCTTTTCCTTCTTTAAAAAGGCCACCACCTATCCAACATCATCACACCTCTATAACCACAAAGGTTCAAAAACTATTTTCTCAATACATATAAAAACATCCCTAAATTCCTCTTATAATCCTTACCTTTATAATAAGGAAATACAAGGAAGCCTTTTGGCACAAACCGAAAAGAGTTGCCTAATTAAGAGGTAACATCTCCTCTCAAGTCATTCCTTTTATTTTCCTTCTCCAACCATCAATTGTATTAATTCCATGATTTTATAACAAAAAAATTATTCTTAATGTAATATTATGTTTTTATTATAATTTTATTACCTACAAATACAGAAAAATCCATCTAATGGCTAACGAACATACTGTTTATGTGTACATTGACAATAAATGAGGATTGATTAATTTTTCTTACAGCATCTCATGGTAGAAATTATGATGGAAACTATATTTTTATATATTATATATAAAATATATAATTTATTTAAGATTATTTATTCATTTTTACCAAAATAAATTTTTCATTTTTCATTTGGTGTTAATATAATAATTTTTTTGAGGAAGTGTGGATTACCGCTCCTCAAAGTTCAGTGTTTCATTCACACACTACATGGAAATGTACTAAGGGTGTATAGAGTGAATATATATAATATATATGATATAATACAGATATTATAATAATTATTTATATATACACATATATTTCTTCTAATTTCATTATCTTAACATGATAATTAAATTGTAATAGCCTTCATGTGTACGTTCGACCAACCATTTCAATTAACGGTGTATCCTGTTTATTAATTATATATTTTTTATATAATTATAATAAAAATAAAATGTATTTAAATGATATTTAAATCATGTTTGACATTATGGAATCATGATATATGTATAATGACCAACAATATGAAAAATAAAGAGACAAACGAAAAACAAAGCGAATATTACCCAATGTGAAAACATAACATATGATGGTTAACAAGAAGGTAATATAAGGACACAATCAAAACGTAAATAGTATTAGATATAAGAAATTGGTTCCTTAAAATATGTATTATAAATTTATATTTATTATACAGTTGGTTTGAATGAGTACTATGATAGTCAAGACACATGGTAAGGGGATTTTATCTCACTTTTTATTTCCGTGAGATAAGTGATAAGTTCACCACTCTTTCCATTGGTGTTGCATATATACCATACATGAATGTATTCTATGTATCATATAATTTTATCTATGTGTACTAAAATATTTATTTTATTAACATTCATTAATGGGGTGTATGTTTATAAATTTACCAAATTAGAGAAATAATTTTGTCTCAATTTGCATTCCCAAATACTGATGCATTATTATGAACCTAAATCCTCTTCAAGTAATATATATATCCAATTTAAATTTTATATCACGAATTTTCTAATTTTCACTAAATTTTATGAATTATGATATTTTTTTTCATACATGGAGAGTATGATCCCATGTTACCATGATATAAGAGTATATTGAGATAATCTTATTGTTTTTCAAGATTGTTTATGTTTATACATCCTTTGAAGAATTATTATGATCCATATCTCGAGAATATTCATGTTTTTTTATAATATGGATATTAATGGTATATAAATATATTTTTAGCATTTATTGAACTTTTTGGTACATAATATAGTTTAGAATGTAATTGTAAGAATTCCAGATGTTACATTCTCTTCGGTGAGAAATCTGTGTTCCATTAAAATCATGTTTTCAAAATATGGGTTTCACGGATATTATATTAGTATCCTATGAAAATTAAATTAAATTTTTACAATTTTTATATTTTAAAAATATTTTTAATGGAATATTCATATCACTTTCCAAAAAAGATTTTTTCTAACCTTTTTATCACTGAAAAGGAATATTCTTTTTACCTCATACCACATGTAAGGATTTATCTACTGTCAATCCATCAAAGCGTTATTTTCTTGTTTAAAGGTTAATTTTAATGAAAATATTTTTGAAATATAATTTCCATGAAATGGGTTTCAAAATGTTTTCATGCTTCTTTAATATGTTTTCAATGTTTTTTCAAATAAAAATGTTTTTAAAATTCATTGAAGCTTATTTTGTACGTTTTAAAGAAAAATGTTTTTCAAAATGATTTCATGAATTATTTAAATGTTTTCATGGAATTTTATTAGAACATTATTTTCAAATTGTTTTATGAATTAAAAATACCTTTTCAAAGAATAATGAATATTTTCCTCAAGAAACGTTTTTGAAAGATATTTCAAAATAAGTTTTCATATAAGATGACATCCATTAATGTTACCCATACACTTATAGTAAATGATATAATGGTTCCATTAATATTCCTCCTATTAATGAGTTATGCTTAATTTCATAGCCTTTATCAAACATGTTTCTCTTTCACATGTTATATGTTTATTAAATCCATTTCACTTTCACGGGTAATGCTTAAGATGAAATGGTTATGAAACTTGTATATTTTTTCACAGGTTATGATATTTTTACATGTTTATTATACTCATTTCATTAAATGGGTTATTATATGACTATTTAATATTTTTGGCACATGTATGCATGATTTCATTTTGATATGGGTGGGACATATATCTCCCTATAATAAATTGGGTAAGTATTTATGTCTCATGAGATAGAAATGGATAAAATGAGAAAAGATCTTAATTCATTATTACTAGGATAAAAGGGAAATAAACCCATTTCAGTATTATAGGACAAGAATGGGAAATGAAATAAGATCAATATTATAGGTTTGGAATGAGGGGTGACCTCGATTATGTAATAATGGGTTAGAATGAGGGGTGAACTTGGTTTATTAATATATAATTCTAATGGGGTGTGAACCCATTTCAGTAAAGGACATTGTCCACTAATATAGTCTTGACAACAAATCATTAACTACTATGGAAATAATTACATATACTTATGTTTATGCCACAATTCCATGTTTTATTACTCTTTTATGATTTCATGTCATAAGTTATTTATTTTCTTATGATTCATTTCTAATGAAATTCCTTCTTTTATGACACTATTCATGTATATGATCATTATTATCAATTCTATGTATTATATTTTCTTTATTAGGTTCTCATACCCATATTATCTCTATTATTCATACATATCCCCCTTATTTATTCTTTCGATGCATTTTTTCTCACTGTTGTATTATGTTTCCTATCCCAATGTAATAAAGAATTGTTTTAGTTAGAAGTAAAAAATGTGGAGATCATTATGGGAGATGTTAAAGGTAAAAGATTTTATTTCCGTGATTCCAAATACACTAAACTATTACAGTCATCGGGATGTTTTTTTGTAATGTACTGAACATTCATCTAAGATGATGTATTATCCATGAATGTAAAGTTTGGGTTTCTTTATTACACCTAGGTATAATTATTAATTATCTACATCAACGAATATATCCAAACATGGATGTAATTTCCCTGAAACAATTCACTCTATACCTCAAAAAAAATTATTGAAGTTTTCCTAAATTTATAATTACCCATAGGGTTATCAATTCACCATTGTAGTCATAATCTAATAAAAAACTAGTCCTTTCTTAATTACCAACTATAGTGACCCAACACTTTTACGCATATCATCACATAATTTTTTTAAATCCCATAAACACTACCCAATGATCGTGAGGCCTAGTGTATGTGAAAAAATAACATTATAGTACATCAATAAATAACTAAATGAAAATTAATTTATTATAATCTCCAAAATGATATCTTATCTTCCATTCATATCCTAAAGTAGTATATGATAACCTTTTCAATTCAAAAATAAAATGGGTAAGCTAATGATACTTGGAAGAGAATAATCATTATAATGAAGCATTCCATATTGAGTCAAAAGGATGAACTTGATGTCATAAAGGAAAATTATAATGAATAATAATATGGAGGCTTATAATAATGAACACCGAATAATATGATCATGGAATCATTAGAATTTTGAAAAAACATAAAAAATGATATAATCATTATCTTAGGATAACTTCCAATACAAAAACACATAGTGGAAAAAGTCCCATCATAGATTTGGTTTCCTCCCTAGTCCCAACCATAACAATTAATGAGACAAAAAATTTCCCAGTGCATTGGATCACTATCATGGAGCATCCATCATAACATTTCCATGTATATGTGTTTAAAATAAGTAAATATAACACAAGTAATACACATAAAGATTACCCACAGAATGAAATGGGTCATAACACTGTGTCATATATAATACCAAATGGAATATCAAAGTTGTGTCAAAATTTATTTGATAATTATTGGAATATAATAAGTATTTTTCATGATAAACAATGTCTATGTGAATTCAATACTTTTAAAAATAGATAAATACCATTGTAAATTTACCTCTTAAGAGGGGTTTAGAAAAATGGGCAGTGAGTATTTATTGAGGGTTATGGAATAATGATTCCCATAAAATTAAAAAAAATTAAATAAAATATACTTCCATTGTGAACTTTTTTTTTAGAAAAAAAGTTGTTCCTGAAAATTTTTTATGGGGAGGTAAATTAAAATTGGAAAGAAATAGATAAGTTCCCTTTAATTAAGATCTCTTATCAATTGATTTCATGAAGGGAAACATTTAAAAAATGTATATCCATATCAAGGGAATATGAATTATGATAGGAATATATGTTTGCGACATATATAAAGAAAGTATAAGAAGTAAATAAGATCATTAGAATTAACATAGGAGGTAAGAGGGAGAATGTATAACCCCAAACAGAATGCGGTGGTTTAGAGACATCCAATAACTTATATTCCATATTCATTCTGAACATTCAATTAATGTACTGAATAAAAAAACTAGATTCAAAAATTATTTAATACAAAACATTTTCCATATATATTTTATTTTATAAAATATTATTATAAGTATTAATGATAATTTCAATGAGTTATATTTTTAATTTTATTGTTTGAAGGGCACTCCTTTCATGGTTCCATGGTGGGATCAGTTGTAAATAATTTTCAAATTTCATGTTGAATGGGAATAAAAATCCATAAGTTAAATAAAATAATATCAATTCCCTTCCAAAAATTTAATTTTCCCCAAATATACATTTTTGTAAAACATTGGGGAAAATAAATTTCTAAAAATATTAGCATAATTTAGTTAGTTCATTTAGGAAGTTTTACTAATAGTTATAAAATAAATTATATTTATTTAATACAAGGGAATATTATTCATTATAGAAAATGAAATATGTTTTAATATGTTTTTTATCTTATATAACAATTATAATATTTTTATGACCAGCTTTGATGTTGTTGGAGAAAAAAATGTATATTGTTCATGGGGGTGGGGAACGAACCATATTATGAATAACGAATTCATTAAAAAAACTAAGGGAGTGTAAAATATGAATATTTCATTAAAACAATAAAATAACAGTTTATGTATGATACTTGATTCATTATTTCATTTTGGATGCGGGAAGAGAGGAGAATTTAGATGAAGAAAATAATTAAAAGAGTTAAATTGTGAATATTACATCTTAAATATCATCTCCTTGAAAAACTTCTCATCGAACATGGAATTAGTATTATAGTGATAATAGTAGAACTAAGATGTGTGGGAGAGGATTAGGTTTAATGTTTTCATGCTATAGGGTATAAATTTTTTTATAAAAGGGGTTGTGAGGGGTTGTATTTATTAGGGTAAGAGAGGGATATTATTAAATATTATATTCATTAGTTTATTATTTTTTATCACGACTAAAAATATAAATGAATATTGTTAATATATATAGTAAATGGGGATTTTTAGATCCAAATTAAGAGAGATTACATCATCCACGAATAAAAAATTAATGGAATATACTTATAATCATAAATATTATATTGTGTCACATTTCACTATTAACAAAAAATTCATCTATTTTAGAAAAAAATCAAAGTAACCATTTTATAATGTTTAGATTTTAAATATGAGTTCCATTTTATGAAAAGAAGTTTATAAATATGATAAATTTAATATTTTAATAAAATACTAATTTACTTGAAAAATACCAATTTAAATATTTTGAGCAATATTATGATGCTTTAAAAAATTATGTAATGATCCAAAATAATAATATTATCATTGTAATAAAGAAATATTAATTTATTATCTAATTTAATGAAAATAAACTTATTTAAAATAAGTTTAATTTTAAATAATATGAAAATAAAATAGATATGTTTTAGAGGAATATGGACACTTATTTTATCAATTTAAAACATTTATCTACATGTATCTTGATATAAATATGCTTATTTTCATTTTTAATATATTCATAAAGATTGTATTTCACTTTAATAGGTGAGGATACTCTTCTAATGTGCATGTTTTATTCCTAAGGGTTTGATTACTATTCCAATGGGCAGGTTATTATTTTAATGGAAAAATTACTTTTCCGACTGTCAAATTTTTAAATGTCATATGAGATCCCAGATTTATATAATTAACTCATATATCATTAATTATTAATTCATTTTTTCTATCAAACATATATATTTTAATTTACAAATTCATTTTTCATTAAAAATATTATATTTTATTTCAATAGTGTTGTTTTTGAGTGGCATTATTCTAGGGGATTGAGTAGATCCAAATTTTCTTAATATTATTATATTATTTTCTATTAACGCTTAAATTTTAATACATTAAATTCTTATCAATATATTTATTCTCTAAATGTAAAGTGTAAGTCATGAAAATAAAATGTTTCTTCTTTTCATTGTGTTTTTCATGTACTTTATATAAAATGATATTACTAATTTTGAAGCAATTATAATAAGGGGAATTTCATTAATAAAATTCTCAGAAATTATAGTTGAAACAAAACATATATGAACATGTTATACTATTAAAATATTTCTATTATAGATTTATATTATATAAATAATTTTTTAGAGGATCATAATGATATTAATATAACATAATTTGACAAAGGAATGACATTTAATAAGAGTGTAGATGAGAATATAATTGAAAAATATTGAAAAATATTTTATACATAGTTTAATTCTCTAATTCGTGAAAAATACCGTTATGATGATGTGAATAAATTTTATGTGTGTAAAGGGAGATTCATTTTATAGGTGATTTTGGGTGGAATTTCCATTAATACAGATTAGTTAATGTGTAATGAATGCCATTTTTTGGATGAAAATGGATTAAAATGGGAAGATAATGTATATGGGTCATGAATCACCTCATCTAAATAGTTAATAGAAATGAATTGATATATTTTGGACATTTTCCCCTTAAATTTAACCCGTTTACCTCATTTTACACTTCAAATTATATTTTTATGAAAGTAAATTTATTTGTTTATGAAAAATGATGTTAAGATTATGATTTTTTTTAAAATTAATACTCTTAATATTAAATATATTTTATTATATTCAATTTTTATAAATTATAAAAATTTATTTTAATATAAGAACACACAATAAATAATTTTTTTAATAAAGTTTTAATTTTAAATATTAAATTATTCTACTCTTATATTTAGTCAGTTAATAATTACACATAAATGTTAATTAATATATATATATATATATATAATATTTTTCATTAAATTATAAAATTCAAACATGTTAAATTGATCCTTTAGTGAAGACATAAAATATATATTAATGAAATTTTTTTAAACTAAACACATTTGTTTTTTCAAGAATCATTAATGTTTTGTTCCTTATAATTTCTAAAATATGTAGTTGTATTTCATTGATAAATTACTTATCCTTCCATGAATTTTTAAAAATAATTTATTGAAATTATTATTTTAATATATTAAATTTAATTCAAATAGCATTATTTATAAACAATAACATTATAGTAATTAATATTAATCAAAATTTGTTAGTATATTTTTATTTTATGCCCAAATTATTTATTTTTATTGAATTATACTTTAGACAATTCCAATTATGAAAAACTCAATATACCTATTGGAAACATGCATACACAATGATTATAAGTCTAATTACTATATAATCAATCACCATATATACAAAAACCATATAATGGTCATATTTACCCTTCTCAACCCATCAAAGAACCTCATATACTTTTATCAAATTGATTAATACACTTTTCTTATTTCCCTATTAAAATTTATATTATATTTTTATTTAATTTCATTCTTTATAAAAATTTAATTGGATGTATAATCTTACAGTAATATCATGAGGATTGATATTTTTTAATCATTCTTTTTTATTTAATTTTTTATTCTTATTATAATTTTCAACATTGTGTTTCATATTTTTTTCTCATAATAAATTAATTTTTATCAAGCATTGTATTATTTTACCATAATAAAAATTATCCTCTTTCTTCTATGATGTTTCATGTGAAACAAGTTATTCAACATGTTCTTGGAATACAAATTTGGGACGTAACATTAAACTCCCTAAAATAAATTTCAAACATCATATTACATTATGTAAATGAAATTATTTGAGGGTACATTTACTCCTTATATCATTAGGTTCCTGTATCCCGTCCTCAAACATAACATTTCCTTAAATAAAATTGAATATATAATTATTATTTTCCATAATAATTTATTTTTGTTATCCAAGATCTCTATTTTTTATTTCTGATATGATAATTCATGTCCAAACTATACAAGATATAATTTTAGTATATGTAATAGATTGAGTGTGCGCTTTTTTACAAGTGATACATGTAACACATTTTACACTTTTTAGAAATTTTTTCAAAGTGATCTGTGATAACATATGGTCTCCATGTGATCAATGATCTCTAAGGGGTTTACATATCTAGGTATTTACATTATATTCATCCATATTCTTATAACCCTCTTCCTTGGTGATATTTGAATGAATATATTGTCACAAAATTCCATCATCAAATATTATTGAGGGTTAGAATGATATCTTTTATATCTAATTTATACTAATTAGATATGTTGTTGAATGAATTCAAAATTATATGAAATCAATTTCGGATTAATGTGTCTTACTTTGTTCTATTTTCCATTTTAATTACATCTTATTGGAGTTCTGCACCTCTTCCCTCATAGAGCCTCATATGGTTCCATTTGAATTCTAGAGAGGAAACTATTGTTGTATGATAACTTTATCATATGAAGATACTGATCCCAACCTCCTTTTAATTCCCTAAATTTGGATATCAATATATCTTCTAGAGTTTTTAATTTTCCAATAAAATTGACCCTCAATTTGGGGGTGATATGTAGTGCAAAATCCCGTATTTGTAATCAATTATTACTAAATTCTTATCTATATCGTTGAGAGAACCCTTATATTCTGATCATACATAGTTTAATGTGGTACTCCATATGATATTTACACTTTTTAATATATATTATAGAAATCTTATCTACAATGATATATCTTATAATAGTAATGAATGGTATCGACATCATAAGGCGATTACCCACAAATGTAATGGAATTATAGACATTAAATGTATTGGAATGTACTATATATAAATTTATTGTGATATTCTACCATACCCATATAGGTATAGGTTTTTTTTACTGTTCACATATTCTTTTTATTATTCATCCATAAAATTTTATGAAATAAAGACTCTTTATTTAGACTATGGACTCTCTATCTTCATATTGTCCCAAAATAAATTCTATTTGAGATCAGTATTCATTTTTGGGCATCATGGATGGATGGAGAATGTTGAGATATTCATATCATCCAAAAATTTCATCTTCATTTTTTCTATTTAAGGGGAATATTTAAATTTAAAAAGTATTATCATTATATAATTTTTAATGTTTAAATATACTATATTTTCTACCCTATTTTTTACCTCCATATCATAATTCTGCACCTCTTTGATCATCACATGATTGGATGGTTTAATATCCATTTGTTAATAAATTATTTCCAAAGTAACATATTATTTCTAAACCCATTCATTATATATAATTGATTGTTTTTTCTCTTTAATTACTTATAATGTAAAACACATCATGATATTTATTACTTATAGAATCAATAACCTATTCACCTAATGAGGGTGGTAATGTTTTGACTAGTCCTAGTACTTGATCAAATCTAACCCCTCCTCTAGCATATTTTCTGATCTTTCGTTTGGAAAATACATTATGATCATATGAATTATATATATATATATATAATTCTTTTACCAAATAAATTGTACCTCTATATCATTAAGTTAGATATTATCATATCTAGAGACAAATCTTTTTTCAGGTAACATTTCTCATTGAAATTTAATTAAAATAGGGATTATTCTGTAGAAATATATTTTTTTATAAGATCATATACTAATCCCTTATTTTATGGATAACTATATCTCATAAAACGTATATCAATATATGTTACCACGAGTTTGTGTGTTGTATCCAAATTTATATTAAGCTCCTTGAAATCGCCTTCACTTCCATCCATCCATTGGATCCTAACCCCACTCATAGGTTAAATGGTTTGTGAAATTTGATATTGTAAGGAATTTATCAAAAAGGGCAAATAGTATATTTCTAATTGAAGAAAATTATGGATCTTGTTATAGTGATTGGATTGATCTATTCTACAATATCCATTATATCAGAATAACCCATAGATATTCCATAACATGCGGTTACATGTACAAAGAATGATACTTTATATAGACATAATTAATAGTTCTTATATTTTTTATGTATCTTATTGTTTTTTATGTTTTTAAAATCATTAAAAAAATTCTCTTTATTTTTTCCCACATATTTAAATATTTGTGAATATCATCTATATTGAACAAAATAATCCATATAGATTATATTATTCAAATCCATTAAGATAAATGAGATATTTTTTATTCCAAAAGGAATAATTATGAATTCATAGTTACTATATCTTTTATAGAATATGGTCATAGTAATATATTATGTAGCACCATCAAATTCTAAAATAAAACCACAATATTCAATAACTTATATAAAATTGAACAACAAGATTAAAAAATAATATAACACCCTGGGAATTTCTGATATATTCATTTTTATATAAACTCAATCTAATCAAAATCTTTCATGACCAAAATGTTTGAGTAAGATTATGTTATAGTAAATAATTAGTTTCTATGATAGATTTTGTTATATACTAGACCGAGTTTTACGAAAAAGTAATATTCTACTAACATTATTATTTAATATATCGCATAACCATTGGAATAGTATGTATTAATAAGATTAAATATTCATGAAAATGTTGATTTTACATAGATTTATTATTTATCAAATGATTTGAAATAAAATAATAATCATTTAAATTGAAAATAATTTTTTTCTGAAAAAAATGCATTTTTCTAAAATATGATCTTATCATGCTTGTGAACTTAATTTAAAGTTATTTTTTACAAATTTTATAAAATCTATTTGTAAAAATAAACTTAATTGTTGAAATCATTATATCAAATCGATATTATAATTAATTTTTTTTTGATTTTTATGAAAAGATTAATTTCTTGATGAATACTGAAAATACCGAATTTTAATTGAAAACAACATTTTATTATAAATAATTTGTAATGTTAAATTATTTATTGAATTAGTATTAAATAAAAATTAATTAAAATATAAATAAATTAATCAAATTTAGGTAATTGGAGTCATTTTAATAAAGACTTTTGATATTAAAACATTTCAAACATTAGAACATTTTGCCTTTGAAAACCTCTTTTCGCATCATGTCTAAGGGATTAAATTTAAATTTAAATTTTCTAATTAGTTGAATTTATTATATAAAAATATACTCTACATTTTAAATCAATAAAATTTATAATTTTAAATAAGGTCAACATAATTTTTTGCAAAATGAATATTGAAAATAATAAAATTTAATTACCTTGGTTAAAAAAATGGAATTACTATGGGTTAAACTAATAAAAAGGATAAAAATGGAATAAAATGTTTACCAATACCCATTATCATTCCATATGTATTCCTTATACCTATTAGAATCTATAATTACCCATTTTTTCATTATATGTTTTCTAATTTAAATGTGATTCAATTATATATCTTATTTACGAAGACTACTAAACTATTAGGTCCTTCAGGATTTGGACGTGATGACTCCACTCTCTCCTGGTCCACACTCTATAGAGATCCTCTCATAATAGGTCTTCTGATTCCTTGATTTGGAGCTTCTATCATCAGTTGAGGTTTCTTCCACTCTTCTATTCATTTTTTCTACCTCTTATTTGGTTTTCTTAGCTTTGACCTTGTGGTTAGAAGCTTCTTCCTCTACTTTTTTGATCTCTCCCTCGCACATGACTCCATTCATGGTTAGGAATTATGGTAAGAAATATCATTTGGGAGGTGTTGGTGGATGCTATCAAGAGAACCTATTCGGCCTTCTATGTTCCACATTCTTCGATTCATTCACTTAGGGTTTCAACCTTGGTCCCCTTTTCCCCATTTCACAGTGGTTTTTTCGTCATATCTTCCTCAATCCCTCTCTTCTGATTTCCCTTAGGGTTTTAGTCCTAGTCCACCTCATTCATGTCCCCTGATGGATTTGTTTTTCCCTTACCCCATCTCTGCTGCACCTTCCTTCCCTGGCCTCTCGGTCCTTTGCTCCATTCTAGGTTGGTTGAGTATGAAGGATTCCATGAAGGTTTTTGGATGTGTTTAGGGAGCGGTATGAGTTTACAGGCTGGGCGAATGGTGATGGAATTCTTAATTTTTTCCATGAAATTTTCTTGTATGGTGACAGATTTGGTTATCTCTCTATTTGGGGATGTCTTTCTTCATTAGTGGCTATGGTCGTTAAAATCAATATTGGTTCTTCCACTATGGATTTTTTTTCAATATTTATTTCTAAATGTTATCATCACTTAGTTGTTCATCTATAGATTTTGGTTTTATTCATTCCTGATTATTATGGATACAGATCATGTGAGTGCCCATCAGCCAATGATGGTGATGAAGTTGAAGTTTAGAGGCTCCATGGTTGTGGTGATGGAGCTCAATGAATATTATTTCATTGAATGTTTCTAGTTACATTATCTAGTAATGAGGATGGCAATGATGAAGGTTTTGATGATGGAGGAATTTAGTGACATGACTGGCCTATTGGTTTGAGGTCTCTGGGTTATGGGTGATAGTGAAAATAATGGCGGTAGGCAAGGATGCTTTGCCGATTGCATTCGGTAACCTTGTGGCTTGAGATGGATATGAAGGTTTCCAGAATTTTGGTTTTTTAATTTTAAATGTTTAAATTTTTAATTTTGAGGTGTTAGGTTTTTGTTTATAGACAGCTTCTTTTTGTACGGTTCCGACTTACCCAAAAAGTTTCATTTTGAAAATAAAAAAAATTGATTGTGGATGTCCTTCAGGATGCGATTCTTTCAATCTTATGAAAAAGTAATAAATTATAATCTGTATTTGGGATTCTAGGGTCTGTGGAATTCTATTTGGTACTAGATTATGTTTACTAAAATCCTTGAGAATAAGATTTAGGAAAACATAGATTAGGGATGATAACCTTATGATAGATATTGAGGATAATTAGATAATAACATCATATTTTTTATGAGGGTGAGATTATGTTGTTTTTTATTAAATACAGCCCTTCATGGGTACTAAAATTGGGAGTGGTTATCACAAAAATGTATGTAGGGATAATAACTTCAATAAATCAACATTGGACTTGACACAATTGTCATCTGGTGCGTGAAAAATGGCATCATTGTGCACCTAGGTTTTCATTTACAAGAGATATTCTTAGGGTAATTCACATTTTATTTCAAAAAATATATGAAGGATTTGAAAATAATGATATCACCCAGGAATCCATGTTTAGGATTATGGGATTAGCTAGAAATAAATTAATGAAAATTATGTTATGTGTTTCAATAGTATTGGGATTCTACACTCTGTTTCATAATGATGTGTTTTAATCCAGTGTATGTAAATGTTTAGAAATGGAGAGTAATGTATAAAATGTGAACCATATTAATGCACATACTCTATGCATGGATTTCCATCCTGGTAAAGATAATGAAACTATAGTTATAATTATCACTAGAAATAATCAAATTATAACCAAATTGGGGTAGCTAACTCATGGTATGAGTGATAACCTTTCATGTATCAAGAAGTCTGTTGATCCACCATGATGTGTGACAATGTTATACCACTTCATGCATTAGAAACCTCCATCATTAAATGAGACTAAAAATCTATTTTTTCTAGGTAATGGATAAGTTCCTTAGTGAATATATTTCAACCTCTTGAAAGTAGTGAAAGGGAGAATGTTATCATGGAGAATTATCGTCTCTAAATTGATTTGGATCAATGATGGTAATTAAATAAATAAGGAAAAGATCAAGAGGAAATATATAGTGTGGATTAAAAGGATTTCATGGTAATCTTATTAGAAACATATTTTCATCATGAGGAATGAGTATATATGGAAATATAGTTCTTGAGTCTATGACAGAATGAAGATGAAAATTTATTTTAAGTATTAAGCTAACTTCACAAGTATTTCAAATCATTTTATGGGAAACATAGGTAATCCAATGATCAAGATTGGACATTTCATTTATGTTATTAATCGTATCCTTTGAATGAAACTAGTCTCCTGAAAATTCTTATCATACGAGGACATAATATCATGTGATATCTAGATAAAGAAAAAATATTCAATTTCTTATGACATCTATGGATACCAGTATAACTAAATGATATTTGAGAATAATATGGGTAAACGTAAGAAGGGAAATAAGTATATTCCAAAATGTGATATTTGTGAAAGTAAACACCTTGTTACAAGCTGAAAATGAAAATTAGTTTGTTTAAATTGTAGAGAAAATGGACACCATGATCTTGATTGCAAGGTAAATAAGTAATTTTCCAATGTTTAGTTATTCAAATATATTCATATGGGGCACTACCAAAGAATAATTCCCCAAGGTTTAAGGGAATACACCTCAAAAGAATATAAGATATCAAGTTCAAGCTTCTGTTATTACCACCACCAAAAACAATATATTATTTATTCAATCAAAACACCATTAAAAATAATAAGGTGGATAAAATGGTGCTGATCGAGTGAATCTACACAAAAAATATCAACACATCCAAGAGGAATAGATCTATGATTAGAATAATAAATACATGTGTTATCATGGTGGTCTCTTGATTGAAATAATTCAGCAACCTGGTTCCCTTCACACCAAGTGTAATGTATGGTAGTACTGGGATTGATAAATGATATTCAATAATGGGTAAGGTGACTAATATAACAATTCATACTAGTCCAACCTTAGAATGAGTTTTGAGTTTTTGTGGAGTCAGTCTCCACAAAACAATCAATTTATTACCTTCTACGCATTTCCCACCCATCCAATATGGAATTTTCTTTTGTAGGGAGAGAGTTTCCAGGACTATAGTTTATGCTGAAGGAAACAACCACCAAGACTCCATGATCATTAAAAATGACTCCTCTATATATAAAATCCAAGATGGAAGACCCGTCGTCATTTAGTTTCATATACATTATGGAAGGATCCATCATATCTAGTGTCCCTGGGGGATTCTTGTTTCCTAGAATGAGGGGCCGCGTACATGAGTGATAGACATGAGAGAAGAAAAATTCTCAAACTATTTAGCAAAGGGTTTTAGATAAACCACAACACATATATATCAAGACACCATTTATTGACATGAGAAAACAATAGCCTCCCGAGGGGATTTATTACTTTCTTACCATAAACACCAAAAAACTTCTTCCAAGTATAACATCAATACATTCCTCTTAGGGTTTTTTTCCTATAACACATTAGAACTACAGGTTGGGGAAGACATCACTTCTTAAAAATGTGTTTTAAAACAAAAACCATCACTAAACATGTCCCAAATAATAGTATCCATGTATCCTTCAAAGAATAGGTAGTTAATGGTCTCCTTATGAGGGTTAATGTAGTAGGTGCACCCAGAATATAGTCGGATACCCTTGGATTTATCCTTCTCATCCATGTGGACTTCATGTTTCCATATCTTCAAAATTAGAAATCTAAATTTTAGATGACCATATGTGCACATATAATAATTCTCCATGAAAAGTACACCATGATGTCTGACAAGAATCAATAATAGGCCTTCAAAGAGAAATCTACTGATGAAGATCCAATTGACATACAATATTCACAATCCTAATACATTTGAATAATTCAGAAAATTTCATGCTATTGATGATTTATAAAAGAATTGGTAAATGTTGAGTGGTCACTATATTTCTAGAATGATACATCAGTAATCAGACACCCCAATAAACCATGTAAATTCCCTCACAGTTATGACTCCAATAACTAATATCACCTCATCTGGTAATCCAATGAGAGTTTTTTAGAAGAAAAAGTATCTGCCCCTAATATTTGTCCCAATATAAAGATACCCTCCCCTTTAGATGACAAAAACAATGCCTGTATTTTTCACGATGAATTTTCCCTAGAGATTGATCCCTTCATTTTCTTCCAAGGGTAGTTTCTCTTACATAATATACATTGTTCCAAAAACATCATGTCAGATGATGTCTCCTTCATCCTAGGACTTGGCCAATATCAACCAAGAAGACCAACGACATCTACCAAGAGATTAGGAAACCCAAATGAAAGACAACATGGGGTTTTCAATATCCCTGATAACTATATTGGGAACCCTAAAAACTAATATAACATGCTTAGGCATGGAAGTGAGAACACAATTAACATCAAAATCCTTCCACCAAAAGAGAGAAAATAGTTGTTCTAGAATTTTTTTGATTGGGAATCCTATATAAAATACATAAAAATTATGAATATGAATCCTCATTGGTGAAATAGGAGCACCTATATACTCTGTGGGGAAGGCCCTCATATGAATTCACCTAGACTCTTCAACCCACTTGGATCACCTCACCGAATAGGTGGTTAGAAAATAGAAAATACAATTCTCCAGGTTGTTAACTAGAAGACTCCATCTATAATAATCCACCATTATCTTATTAATATATCATATGGATATCCAAATAACATTCAAAAAGAATATTAAGTCATCAGAGAATATTGTATGAGAGGAACCTATGTTGTCTCCCATGATTTGGTAAGGATAAATATATTTAGTCTAAATAATTTAGATATTACATTTAATGATGAATTATTGCACTAGAATAAATAAAATAGGTGAAGAGGGTCTCATTTCCTCAGATACCTGACCATTATAAAAACCATACATCTCGGCCATGAATGAAATAGCCTTCCACAAGAATATGTATCATCTGAAGGGGATAATAGAGACCTAAACTGGTAAACCCATCTATCTCATAAATTAGAGAAATAAATTCCATGTGGGCCAATAAAAAGAATTATCTATATGAACATTGAGGAAAATGTTGGTTCAATGATAATTTGAGTTAATATCCCCTCTCATTTTTTTGAGAATACCAATGGCTTTTTGAATGGAGCGACCTTGGATGAAACCTTGTTTCTCTATAAAAAAACCAATTAATAATAAGGAAAAATACTCTTTTATTGATAATTCTCTATAGATCCTTCTATATGAAATTACACATACTAATGGGATGAAAATTACTAATATAGGTGGGGCCCCAGACCTTTTAAATAAGCACTAGTGTAGTTTCACATGCCACTCGAGGAATACTAGAATAAAGAAAATCATCCTAGATCACCTCAATAAGATCGTACTCAACCAAATCCCATGAATCCACATAGATGGATCCCGTGAATCCATCCAGACTAGGGTAACTCCATTGCTTAGAGATATTTATATCCTCCTATATTTCATTCTCTTTGGGAAAAACTTTCAGCATGGTGTGGTTGAGATCAGTAACCAGCTGAGGGATAAAACCAAATATGTCTTCATTATCGCTTAGGTAACATTATACATCCATGAATTGGACTCAACAAGAAGTAATTTAAAAAAATACTTGTCCACTACCCCAACAACTTCATGGTCATTGGTGTATTATTTTTCCTCTAGAAAAATATTTGGGATGATGGGGCACATCCACTACATGATTGAATATTGAAAGTATGTTGTACTGCGATATCGCTCATTGAGCCACATTGACCTATAAAGATCACGGACCTCCATATAATGTTCAACAAGTATCTCCCAGAGTTGGGTTTGTTTGAACATGAGAGATTTTGAGAGTACATCATCCCATCCCTCCCCAAGATGAGAGTCAACTAGTAAAATATCCACTGAGATAACATCCAACAAAAGCCAGTGGTTGCGATTCATATTATTAAATTTTTTATGTTCTCCATTCATTTGACTATGATTATTGTGTAAGTGAACCAATGACCTTACTTTAATGGTTTTTTCCCAAGAGGCTCACACATATGAAATGAAACTACAATCATAGGGACAGTGATTATAAAAGATTTATCACCCATACCTGCCACCCCCATTATCCTACTTAATAAGAAGAGGGGAATATTATGAAAAATATCGAACAAGGTGGGAGGCATAAACATTTGGATTCATTGAGATTGAATGATGATTATATATGCATCTATCTAGAGACACCACATCCACCTATTACCCATCATTTTCCACCAAGTGAACTGGTCTTTGGTGTATCCTATATCAACATGTCCCACATGGGAGAAAAGGGAAACAAATTTATGTTGATCTTTCCAATAATAAACCTATAATCACTTTTCTGGATACATCTAGGATAGAATTAATGTCACCTCCTGATAACCACAGGAATGATAGCTGATTGTTGGTATAGAGTCCCTATCATTTTACACAATTCATTGCATGATTTTAATCATAATAAATCATCATATTACAAGACAATTATCATAATGTCTATTGTCTTAGAAGACTAGGTACATAATTAAACATAATTTTTTTAAATCTCTTTAATGAGATCCTATCTTCCATTGTTCTCATACAACTACATAGGATAACCTGGGGAAAACATGAACAAATGGATGATTTAAAAGAATATTAAGGGAATTTACATAAGAATAAATGTTTAGAACAATGGTTAGAAGGCATGATATAATGATACAAAAAGTCATGGAACATATGTAATCATAATATATAAAATGGGATCATATAAACATAGAGAGATAATTAAATTGATGAAACATAAAACATGAATTTTGCATGTATCATGGCTCGTATCACATAGAGGGGAACATGTCAAGGTTAACCACCATGACCATCACACATGGTAGCAAGATTCATGGATAACCACCAAGATTGTTTCCCCCAATGAATTGGATCAATATATGTTCACACCAATAATATCATGTTCAAGAATATTTTTACCACATATAGAATCATACATAATCAGTCATACATAAACAAAAGGTTCACCATGGAAGTAAGTGGGTATGATAATCATGACATAAAGCATAATAAATGGTCATATGAAACAAGGGTTGATGAAAAAAGGAATTTAAATATACATGGAAATTCACAGGAAAAAATAATAATAGATCACGGTATATGATGTCAAATATAATTGACAAGATGTGATAATAGTTTTTATGAAATTTTAGTATTTAAACATTTTAGTGTGGTTTTAATAAAAATACTAAATGGAATTTAAAATAGAAAATGGAATAATGTTTTTTTATAGAAATAGAAGTGAGTGAAGAAGGTTTTAATAATAAAAAGTATTATTTTATAAAAACAATAGTTTATTATAATATATGATAGAGTGACCTTTAAAATGGGTAAGAATTTTAGAAGACCCATTAAGACTAGTTTTCTAACCGTTAAGTATTAAGTAGGGAATTATTTAAAAACATGTATATCACCGAAAGAGAATGATGAATGGAACTTGATACATGAGTTTGGAGAATATACATAGAATTTATATGATGTACATAAAAATACTGATTACTTTATTTCTGTAGAAAGAATGATAGATCACCCTGAAGGAATGAAGGAGATTCGGGTAGAATTCGTTGCCTTAAGTATGGTGGTGTCCATCACTAGATCTCAATGTACTGGATACCCAAATTAGATTCATTAATTAATAAGTCTAGAACCTATTATATATGTAATTTATTTATTATAACCTTATTAAGTTCATTCATGTCCTTCTTGATGGGTTAAGAGGTTTAATTTCAATACTTGTTTATTTATTTTTCATGATTGCTTTACATATACACATTTTAGGATAAACATGTATGTTTTGAATGTTTGTATAAAATTAGATATATATGTTCTTAGATATCATCCATTATATTATTTGTTCATGTCAATAATTTGGATATTTTTAGTTATAAGGAATTATTATATAAAACATTAATGATAACTGTTTTGGTCAATTTGATGTTTTTTATCAAAACGATCACATTTTTCTGTATAAATTAATATCACCAATACAAAAGATTCCAAAAAATTAAATTAAAAACAATACATATATTATAGTTTTGATCAATAATAAAATATGTCTTCTTATATATAATTTAAAATAGTAATAGAAATTGAAAACCTAACATCCTTGAATGTGAGAAATTAACACATCTCAGATGGTGTTTTCATTTCAAGTATAAAAGGTGGGGAAAGGAGATATGGTGATGAATTATTCCATCATCATAAAAATAATACCGTATATGTTTGTTATTGAAGTTATCATCAAAATAGGACAATAATATTTGAGGAATGAAAAAGAAAATAATGGAACTTGAAAAGAAACTAAACGAAATTTACCACTTGAATATATATTCCTAAAGAACCCCTTTTGGGGAGTGTATTTGGAATTCTAAAGAGACCAATAGATTCTAGATGTGGGTTAGAGGAATAGGTACATATTTGGGTAGAATTTTTATTTGTGATAGGTTTTGTGATTAATGAAGAGACGATGTGGGTGCGGGGGGGGGGGGGGGGGGTTATAGGAGGAGGGGTTTCTCAATAATTAATTCATTATTTTATTATATTTATCTAGACAAAAATTGTACAGATTCTTGTAAAAAAAATATTATAATGTTCATTTGAGTTCTAACCCAAGGTTTTTACGTCATCCTTAACTCAATAAATAATGTATTTAACATATAATGTATACATACAAGAAATTACAGTATTTTTCTAAGAATAAAAATTTCAAGAATTTCAAAAAAATTCAAAAAATTAACCCCAACCATTTTTTGACTTTCAGAATTGAAAAATGAACTCCATTTTATGAGTTTTTTTCTAAATAGGTGAAATTTAATTTCCAATTAAAATCATAGTTTACTTGAAAAATAAAAATCTTAATATTATAACCGCTTTTCAAACACTTCGAAAAACTAATTAAGGTATCTAAAAATTATCCTAGAATCATAATTCATTAGAATACAAATTTATCATATTAATTGATAAAAAAAATTATTTTAAATTATAAAATTAATCATAAAATTGTAATTAAATATACCCGAATTATAAAAATACCAACACTATGATATAATTATATCATATTGTCAGTTATAAGAAGGATAAATTATATATATACTTTCATTTTTAATGTTACTTATTCACTTGGATGATTTACTATTCATAAGGGTCGTATTACTATTCATAAGAGTAATATTACTATTCCTATGGGTTAGATTATGTTCACCAAAAATTACGTTTGTCTTATCAAACTCCAAACATCTTAATGATGGTAACCATGCATGCGAGACTTTAAAAATTCAAACAACATAAGTGAAATTATTATGTATAATGGAAACATAATACTTATTAGTTCATTGTGTTGTGATTTCATGTGATTACTCTATATGACATAATTATAAAAAGGTAATTTCCATTGATTAATCTTTGGGTCGTTACATTCTTCCACCTTTATGAAATTTCACCTTCGAAATTTCATTTTACATTCTAACATGTAAAAAATTGTGGGTAAATTTCCATCATTTCCACCTCCCATTCCCATGTTGCATCATCATACTTATGGTTCCACCATTGTACACTGACCAGGGGAGTAGTCTTGTGGCATAGAATATTATATCTATAATCTATGATCTTCAATGGATGCTCCTAATACGAAAGATCATTCTTTCATTATACAACCTCTGAAGAAATTACATGTGAAGGATCTGGTATATACCGCCTTAATATAGATACATGGAAGGAATCATGTACATTAGACATGGTCTATGGAGTTTCTAGTCAATAGGTCACAACTGTGACACGATCAAGGATCTCATAGAGGACAATGTACCTGTGTAATGGCCCGAACCTCTCCGGCCCATTACTTTGTCAAAAAGAAGGTCATGAAATGTTCTAGAGGGTAAAATGGACTTTTCCCACACTTTCCAGAATTTTGAAACTACACGCCATGTAGTTTGAGTACACGCCGTTTACCCCCCTTGTCGGGTATACCCCATGTTGAAGGTCGGGTCCTTACTGTGTGGAATAATGGCTGCACACCGTGTGTCCAGTTCTACACGCCATGTAGTCCTTCCCCGCGTATGCGTTACCAGTCAACAGCTGTGTACCATGTTGGAGCCGTGTCCTTGCCGTGTGCAAGAAATGAGTACATGCTGTGTGTCTAAACTACATGTCGTGCAGTCCCTCCCCGCGTATGTGTTACCCTCAAACCGTGTGTTGACCAGTTAACGGTCACGGAGCTGTTTTGGAAACCACATGGAGACCGTGTAAAATAACCGAGTACACGCCGTGTACCATAAAGTACACGCTGTGTACTTTTGCTTTTCTCCACTATAAAAGGATGGGTCCCCTCCTCCTTTAAACTCACTCCTCTCCTCCCCTTTCCTCTGAGCAGAGTTCTCCCAAGTGACTCGAAGGTTCTTTCTTCCATAACTTCTTCATCTGAGCTCCGATTTACGATCTGACAGCGGCCACGGGATCATAACAACGAGGCGGAACCTTTGTTCTTGGATCCGTTGTCTTTCCTTCGGCCTTTACTTTCTGAATTCCACCCGAGATGGTTTTTCCGGGACCCAACAGAAGTGATGGACGCCGACAAACGTCTTCTAAAGTTGATCTGGGGGAGTGTTGTGATCAGAACCTGTTGAGGTAGGGATCTTACCTTCATCTCTCTAATTTTTTTTCATCATGTGGGGTGGGTATCCTCTTGTTTTTATGAGAAATAGTTGAACCATTAAATAAAGATAATAACTGGTTAATGAACAGGGTTGGGAAGTTTGTGATTGTTGTTACTTTATATCCTCTGATATTTTGTTGTGAATTGAATGAGATTATACCTACTAAAAATCATGGTCGTTGGGGGCCTTTTCTTACGCAATTAAATGTTTCCCTCTCCATATAGATTTTATTATGGATGGAAACCTTGTGTAATGTGGAATTGGTTAATCACGTAAAGTTGGCTGATTGAATGAAAATATGGAACCCTTGTGTGATCACACCGGTTAAACAAAAACGGGAATAATGAACATGTGGGTGTTGGAATGTCTACGTGGCAAGTTATGGGGGGTGTTTTGTGGGTTGTTGTGGTTTGGGTGAGCAGTGGGGTTGCGGTTGTCATGGTTGTGGGTTGGTGTGAATGTTATGTTGGTAACGAGCAGCGGAGCTGCAATAAATTGTATTAAAGGGATAATGATGTATGGTGCAGTTGTGGTTATGGTAGTTTGTAGCGGGGCTTCAGGGATGGTTTTGAATGTGAATGGGCTATGGGTTGTGAATAATAAATAAAAGTAGAATATTTAATGAATGATGGGGCGTGGTAATGGAACGAGTTTAATAATCAATGGGTTGGTTGGTTGATAAGAAGGACTTGGTTGTGTTGCTTGTGTTTTCCGAACATAATTTCTGGATGGCAGGGATATGTTTTGCTAACGATTGATTTGGTTGGTTGTGGATAGTTTCCCAGTAGTTAAGGAACTAAATAAACTAATTCTTCTGAAACGTGAAAACCTAAACTGGGTTGGGGTTGTTTGTTGTATGCATACTTCGTAGTAGTAGTGCCGAGGCACGTGCCCAGTTTCTCTGTTTAGAATCCATAGGTTGGGCTGTGTGTTTGATATATATATATATATATATATCTTTTGTGTTTTATCGCACCCCACCCATGTTGAGCACTTAGTGCCGAACACTCCCATTTCGTGGGAGAGGGTGTTTTCCCTTATTTACTAGCTATTTTCGGCTCCTTCTTCCCTAGGCTGTGATGGCTTGAGGCGACCTTAAACATAAGAACCTTCAGGTAGGTTTCGATTGGGGTGGTTCTAGCCCAAGACTCTTTGGGAAGGTTTTACTATTTCCCAATAATATTCGGGATGTTGCCGAGGTGTGTGCGGGCGGGATACGTGGTTGTGAGGCCCAGGTGTGTGCGGGCGGGATGTGTGGTTTGTGAGGCCCAGGTGTGTGCGAGCAGGGAGAGTGTGGCAGTATCAGGATGTTCGTCGTTCGGAAGAGCAACTAATTAAAGGGAAATGGGGCGGGGTACCCAATACTCTTGTTCTTATACTACTACTACCTGTTGAGTTTGTGTTTTTGGAGAGTGTGGCTGGTGAGGTTGGGTGGATAGAAATCCTTTATAGGTTTCTTCTGTTGTTCTCACAGGACATTAGGATGTCTCCCCACTTGTGCACAAGAGCATTAGATTTCCCTACTGAGTATACTTGTATGCTCACCCTACGTTTGCCTCCAGGTTTCCAGGAGGACTACCAGGGCCGTGCGGGACCCTACTAGTCGGACAATTGGAGTTGTTGTTGTTTTTGTACACTTGTATCTTTTGGTATTGTACTTTGAGCATTCTTGTACTTGCACCTTGTTATAAAATTGTTTAAACATGTATGTGGCCTTGGTTTGGGCTTATTTCTATACACTTGTTCTTTTCTTTTTTGGTGTTTGACTTGTCCTATTTCACGATCCTTAATAATAAAAAGGGTAATGCCTACCATATTTATGAAAACTCATACCGTTGGTGCTAGTCGCCACCCCGGGGCCTACAGGAGGCGGGACTCGGGGGACATTATCTCCCTTTCACCATTGCCAGCTCAGGAGGGGCATCTTTGGTGGGAGGGGGTCTTGATGGAATGGTATCATAGGTGATGGTTGAGAGATAGGATGGAGTCTCGAGTTAGGCACGGTGAGGATTTCATGGGATGTAAGGGCGCTAATGTTAGTTAATCTTGGTGCCTGACATAGGCCAGGGAAGACCGGCCAGGACACGAGATTTTAGGCCCCCCTGTGATCCGATGTAAGGACTCTAAGCCTACCGAACGACCATGTGATACTACATTGATTGTAGGGTAGAGACCCTAGGGAAGGTACATGCATCATCATGATTGCGTTTTACATGATTTGAGTGTTCTAGGAAAGAAAATAAAATAAAATGATAAAATAAAACCTTGATATTTTCCTTACAACTTGGGCTTAGGTGATCCTTGTTTACCGTACAACTGTGGCACCTGGACGTTTTCCCCGGGTGGCTCAGACGGCCGAGGCCCAACAGATTCAGGCGGTCGATCAGTTGAGGATTGATCGAGAGTAAGAAGATAGACAATGGCAGAAGAATCTCTGTTCCTTCCAGCGGCAGACCCTTAAGAAGTACGAGGGTAGTACTTCAGATACGGAGACGGATGGGTGGCTTGAGGAGCTAGGGATCACTTTTACCTTGATCTGTGCTCCAAGGTAGTACTGGGTTCTCCTAGCAGTCAGTCAGCTGAGAGGTGTGGTGTGACAGTGGTGGACACTCTACCTCGGAGAAAGGATAGAGGAAGAGGTTCCATGGGCTGACTTTGAGATGGAATTCCGAGAGGAATTCCTTTCTTCCATGATCAAGGAGAAGATTTGGCAGGAGTTACTCTCCATTCAGTAGGGGATTATGTCAGTACGAGAGCTGGGGATCATGTTTAAGGATCTCCTGCGCTTCGCTCCAGATCTCTTTCCGGATGAGGAGTCTCAGGCGAGATGTCTGGAGGAGGCGCTTCGTCCTTCGCTCCAGTATGTTGTCACCCCCTTCACCCTTACGACGTACATGGTGGTATAGAAGAAGGAAGAGGTTGTAGAGAGGATGCACTCGCTGGGAGGTACACCCCGAGAGGGGATCCAACCGGGCTCATCAAAGGGGAAGGTAGTCAGCAGCAGGTCTCCTACGACGGGACCTTCTAGGTTAAGACCAGTGGGGGGCTTGCCCTAGCAGTTCCAGTTCAGATCTTCGGGTCGTCGTCCCTTTTTTATGAGCCCAGGACCAAAGTGTTTTTCTTGTGGAGGATTCGGGTACGTTCGGAGTCGTTGCCCAACCCGATCTCAGTATGGTGGAGGTGGGAAGGTTCAGCGCCCACCTCAGCAACACCAGTTGCAGCGAGGCCCTTCCACCAGCAGCATGACCATGCTCCTCTGAGGGAAGACTTTCTGGGAGGAGGCCAACCTCAGGGTTCCCCTCAGGGACCTCGACCAGGGCATGGTTGGGGAGGTGGACGACATCAGATAGGCAGAGGAGCTGGGCGTGGATAGTTGCACGTAGCAGAGTTGACAACTCCAGCAGGACCAAAGGTGGTGCGAGGTACAATTTGTATGTTCAGCACTCTTGTTTCTGCTTTGTTCTATTCGAGAGCCTCGCGCTCCTTTGTTTCACCTGGTCTAGCCCATGATTTTGGACTAGACGTAGAGAGAATTTCCGTACCACTGGTGCTGAGAACTCCAGTTGGAGGCCAGACCAACGTATCTTGTGTTTTCCGGGGATGTGGGCTGACGTTGGGACCACATCGATCAAGTGGGGACCTTCTTATGTTATAGATGTAGCCATACGATGTCGTCCTAGGCATCGACTGGTTGTTTTCTATTAGTATCGTTATCGACTGCTTCCGGATAAGAGTCATGTTCTACGACGTGGATGGGTAGCGCGTATGTTTTGTTGGAGAGAGGAGCTCTCAGGTGGGAATCCGGCATGTGAAGACTCTATTTTACTTGTTAGGTGGGTTATCAGTGGTTCCAGCTAATACAGAGATGATGGATGTCCCAGATGTTGTTGGGGGAGTTCCTTGACATTTTTCCTGAGTAGGTTGTGACTCTACCCCCCCCCCCCCCCCCCCGACATGACATTGAGTTCGGGATAGACTTACTTCCTCGTGCCCGTTCGATTTCTATAGCCCCTTATCTGATATCCCCTTCGGAGTTTCGGGAGTTGCGGATTCAGATTGATGTTCTGATGGAGAAGGGTTTTGTTCTACCCAGCGTATCGCCATGGGGTGCTCTAGTATTGTTCTCGAAGAAGGTAGATGGTGGTCTTAGGCTATGTATAGACTAATGAAGGTTGAACCAGGTAATGTTCAAGAAACGCTTCCCCCTTCCAAGGATAGATGATCTCTTCGATGAACTGAGGGGAGCAGGTTGGTTTTCAAAGATTGATCTACGATCTGGATATCAACAGCTGAGGGTAAAGGATAGTGACATCTTGAAGACGGCTTTCATGCGTAGGTATGGGCACATTGAGTTTGTAGGGATGTCGTTTGGAGTTACGAATGCACTGGCTGTGTTCATGGGACTTATGAACTTTGTCTTCCGAGAGTTTCGGGACCGTTTCATCATTGTGTATATCGATGACATCCTGATCTACTCAACATCAGAGGAGGAGCACGTTGAGCATCTCAGGGCTATCTTGGAACTCCTTCGGCACCACCAGATTTATGGGAAATTGTCGAAGTGTATGTTCTTGACATAAGAAGTACACATCCTTGGGAAGGTAGTGTCTCAACTTGGAGTGTCAGAGGACCTGTCAAAGGTAGAGGTAGTTGTTTCTTGGGCATCAACCACGAGCGTGGCAGAAGTTCGTAGTTTCATGGGGTTAGCAGGTTACTATCGGAGGTTCGTTTCAGACTTCTCTCAAGTTGTTTCTACATTGACTGCTTTGACTAGGATGAACCAGGTCTTCCTATAGAGAGATCAGTGCCAGACGGATTTCGACTACCTGAAATAGAATTTGGTCAGTGCTCCCGTACTCAGGTTTCCATAGGAAGGTTTGTTGTATGAGGTGTTTTGTGATGCTTCTGGCCTTGATCTGGGGTGCGTGCTGATGTAGAATAAGGGAGTGATCTGTTATGGGTCTAGGAAGTTACGCCCTCACGAGCGTAACTACGCCACCCATGACCTATAGCTTACAGCTGTAGTGTTTGCACTGAAGTTGTGGCGACATTACCTCTTTGGGGAGTGCTTTGTGGTCTTATCAGATCACAAGAGCCTACATTATATCCTCTCCCAGCATGACCTGAACTTACGGCACCAGATATGGGTCGAGTTTCTCCAAGACTATGACTTTTAGATCTCTTTCACTGATGGTAAGTGAAATGTTGTGCCTGATTCCTGGAGTAGGAAGTCGCATAAGGAAGTGGTTCGTGAATCCGCTGAGGCTTGGAAAGCGATGGGAGAGTTGGCTACCTTGCACTTGGATGCAAGGGAAGAAGGTGTTAGAGGCAGTTTGATTCAGACGACGGTTCAATCCTCCTTGTTGAAGCAGGTGGAAGAGTCTCAGTGGGGGGACTCCGAGGCAAAAGTGATGTGGGATCTTGTCGATCAGGGAAACGCTCTAGAAGGATGGTCAGAGGGCAGCCGACATCAAATTCTTTTCCATGGAAGGTTGTTTTCCCCAGAGACAATGTGTGATGGAGTTCTCAGTAAGTTCCATAGTTCAGCCTTGGAGGTACATCGAGGAGTTTTAAAAATGTACCAAGGCCTGAGGGAACATTTTTGGTGGCCCGGGGTGAAATGGGCAGTGGTGGAGTTTGTGGCTAAATGCCTGGTGTGTCGGCAAGTGAAGGCTGAACACCGTGTTCCCAGTGGTTTGTTGTATCCCTTAGATGTCCTTGAGTGGAAGTGGGATGACATCTCAATGGACTTCATCACAGGACTACTAGATCTCAGGGTGGTTATGATGCTATCTGGGTAGTGGTGGATCGACTGACGAAATCATCTCACTTCTTAGTAATTAAGGAGTCAGGCCCAGTGAGTACCTTAGCACAGAGGTACGTAGATGAGGTGGTACCTTTGCATGGAGTTCCAAATACTATCGTCGCATATCGGGATACTTGGTTTACCTCACGAGTCTGGAGGGGGTTACAACATGCTTTTGGCACCCAGATATGCCTTAGAACAGCATTCCACCCCCAGACCGATGGGAAGACAGAGCAGACTATCCAGACATTGGAGGACATTCTACGAGCATGCATTCTTGATTTTGGAGGATCATGGGTACAAAACTTTCCTTTAGTAGAGTTTTCCTACAACAACAGCTTCCACTCTACTATTGGCATGGAACCTTTTGAGGCTTTGTATGGAAGGCCATGTCGTTCACCCATTTGTCGGGCAGAGGTTGGTGAGACAGGTGCTCTTGGGCCAGAGGTAGTGCAGATAACCACAATGAAAATCCAGCATGTTCGTGAGAGGATGAAAGCATCCCAGGACCGCCAGAAGTCTTATTTTGATCATCGGAGGAGGCACTTTGAGTTCGTGGTGGGAGATCATGTGTTCTTGAAGGTTACCCCTTGATGGGGAAAGCAGAGGTTTGGGAAAAGGTGCAAGCTCTCACCTTGGTTCACTGGACCTTTTGGGGTGCTTAGGCGAGTCGGCGAGGTGGCATATCAGCTGACCCTGCCACCTCAGTTGGAGAAGGTTCATGACGTCTTCCACATCTCCTAGCTTCGTCGGTACTTACATGACTACTCTCACATTATCGACTGGGTAGAGTTTGATATTAGAGACGACGTGACCTTTGAGGAATGACCATTCAGAATCGAGGATTGTAAAGAGAAGGTGCTCCGTGGATGAACCATTCCGTTGGTTCGTTTGTTGTGGAGGCATGGTGGCCTCGAGGAGAGCACTTGGGAGTGGGATGCCCAGATGCACGCTCAGAACCCGGAGTTGTTTTGACTTGTGTTTTCCTTGTTCTTCTGTGCTTTGTGTTGATATTGTACTCTGTACCTTTGATATATGGAATGCGTGGCTTGTCGATTGTGAGACCTTTTGTTTCCTTGTTCTCTGGAAGTGTGTAGAATGTCTAGATGTGTGCGGAAAGGGAAAAAACATGATCCTTAATCGAGACACATTAATGCGGATGCGATTGACCCCGTGCAGGCGAGTCAGTGCCGCCTAAAACGGATAATATCTCGACATAGGAGAAGGAACTTTTTTCCCAAACAACATGTTTGGGAAGTGTGTTGGTTGTGTGGTGTTGGGGGTAGTCTAAGTTGGAATATCCTAATATATGGAAGTGGGAAGTCCCAATCCTTAATCGAGACACATTAATGCGGATGCGATTAACCCTGTGCAGGCGAGTCAGTGCCACCTAAAGCTGATAATATCTCGACATAGGAGGGGGAATTCCTAACACTTATGATTTGGGTTGTTGGTTGTGTTCCTGTTATAACGAGAACCCTAAGAGGTATGTTGTTGGGTTCCTCTGGGTTGGTTTTGAATTCATGGGCACGAGAATGTTTTATGAGGTATATGATGTAATGGACCGGACTTCTTCGGCCCATTCCTTTGTCAAAAAGAAGGTCACGAAATGTTCTAGAGGGTAAAATGGACTTTTCCCACACTTACTAGAATTTTGAAACTTCACGCCACGTAGTTTGAGTACACGCTATGTACCCCCCTTGCCGGGTATACCTCATGTTGAAGTTCGTGTCCTTTCTGTGTGAAATAATTGTTGCATGCCGTGTGTCTAGTTCTACACGCCGTGTAGTCCTTCCCCATGTACGCATATTCAATCAACGACCGTGTACCATGTTAGAGTCGTGTCCTTGCCGTGTGCAATAAATGAGTACATGCCGTGTGTCTAAACTACACGTCGTGTTGTCCCTCCTTGCGTATGCATTACCCTCAAACCGTGTGTTGACCATTTAACGGCCGTAGAGCCGTGGTGGAAGCCACATGGAGACCGTGTAAAATAACCGAGTATATGTCATGTACCATAAAGTACACGCCATGTACTTTTTTCTTTTCTGGCCTATAAAATTAGGGGTCCCCTCCTCCTTTCAACTCACCCCTCCCGTCCCCTTTCCTCTGAGCAGAGTTCTCCCAAGAGACTCGAATGCTCTTTCATCCATAACTTCTTCATCCGAGCTCCGATTTACGATCTGTCACCAGCCACGAGATCGTAACGACGAGGCAGAACATCTGAGCTTGGATCCATTGTCTTTCCTTCGGCCTTTCCTTTCCGACTTCCACCCTAGGAGGCTTTTCTGGGACTCGACAGAAATGACGGACGCCGACGGACGTCTTCTAAAGTTGATCCGAGGGAGCGTTGTGATCAGAACCTATTGAGTTAGGGATCTTACCTTCATCTCTCTAAATTTTTGCATCATGCAGGGTGGGTATCCTCTTGTTTTAATGAAAAATAGTTGAACCATTAAATAAAGATAATAACTAGTAAAAGAACGAGGTTGGGAATTTTGTGATTGCTCTTACATTATATCCTGTTATATTATGTTGTGAATTGAATGAGATTATACCTACTGAAAATCATGGTCATTGGGGGCCTTTTATTATGCAATTAAATGTTGCCCTCTCTTTCTGGATTTTCTTATGGATGGAAACCCTGTGGAATGTGGAAATTGGTTAATCACGTATAGTTGTATGATTAAATGAAAATATGGAACCCTTGTGTGATCACCCCGGTTAAACAAAAATGGAATAATGAACATGTGAGTGTTGGCTTGGATATGTGTAATGTGATGGGGGGTGTTTTGTGGGTTTTTGTGTTTTGGGTGTGCAGCGGGGGTGCGGTTGGATTGGTTGTGGGTTGGTGTGAATGTTATGTTGGTAATGGGCAGCAGGGCTACAATAAATGGTATTAAAGGGATAATGATGTATGGTGCAGTTGTGGTTATGGAAATTAGCAGCGGGGCAGCAGAAATGGGTTTGAATGTGAATGGGATATGGGTTGTGAATAATAAATAAAAGTGGAAGAGTTAATGAATGGTGGGGTGTGGTAGTGGAATGAGTTTAATAATCAATGGGTTGGTTGGTTGATAAGAAGGACTTGGTTGTGTTGCATGTGTTTTCCTAACTTGATTTCTAGATGGTAGGGATATGTTTGACAAATTATTGATGTGGTTGGTTGTGGAATGTTTCCCAGTAGTTAATGAACTAAATAAACTAATTCTACTGAAATGTGAATACCTAAATGGGGTTGGGGTTGATTGTTGTATGAATGCTTCATAGTAGCAGTGCCGGGACACGTGCTCAGTTTCTCTGTTAGGAAGCCATAGGTTGGGCAGTGTGTTTGGTATATATATATATATATATATCTGTATCTTTTTTGTTTCATCGCACCCCACCCATGTTGAGCACTTAGTGCCAAACACTCCCATTTCATGGGAGAGGGTGTTTTTCCCTCAGTTACTAGCTCCTTCCTACTCCTTCTTCCCTAGGCTGTGATGGAATGAGGTGACCTTACACCTAAGACCCTTCAGGTAGATTTAGATTGGGGTGGTTCTAGCCCAAGACTCTTCAGGCAGGTTTTACTATTTCCCAAGAATCTTCGGGATGAGGCCCAGGTGTATACGGGTGGGATACGTGGTTGTGAGGCCCCGGTGTGTGTGGGTGGGATACGTGGTTGTGAGGCCCAGGTGTGTGCGGGCGGGATGTGTGGTTTGTAAGGCCTAGGTGTGCATGGGTGGGGAGAGTGTGGCAGTGTCAGGACGTTCATCGTTAGGAAGAGCAGCTAATTAAATGGATATGGTGCGGGGTACCCAATACTCTTGTTCTTATACTACTACTACCTGTTGTTTTTGTGTTTTTGGTGAGTGTGGCTGGTGAGGGTTGGTGGATAGAATTCTTTACTAGGGTTCTTCTGTTGTTCTCACGGGACATTAGGATGTCTCCCCACATGTGCACGAGAGATTTAGGTTTCCCTACTGAGTGTACTTGTATGATCACCATATGTTTACCTTTAGGTTTCCAAAAGGACTACCAGGGCCGTGCGAGACCCTAATAGTCGGACAGTTGGAGTTTTTACTATTGTTGTACACTTGTTTCTTTTGGTATTGTACTTTGAGATTTCTTATACTTGCACCTTGTTATAAAATTGTTTAAACATGCATGTGGGCTTGGTTTTGGTTTATTTCTATACACTTGTTCTTTTCCTTTTTGGTGATTGACTTGTCCTATTTCCCGATCCATAATAATAAAAAGGGAATTGCCTCCCATATTTGTGAAAACTCATACCCTTGGTGCTAGTCGCCACCCTGGGGCATACTAGAGGCGGGACTTGAGGGTCATTATCTCCCTTTCACCATTTCCAGCTCTGGTTGGGAATCTTTGGTGGGAGGGGGTCGTGACAACCTGGGATAGAGATTTACATTTTTCACAAACTTTATGACCTTCTTCCATGGAGATATGTAGAGGCATACCATGTATCCATCTTTAAACTCATGGTCCCTTTGATGATTGTATTTATAACTCTTTTGTTGACGTTGGGATTCCTTGATGTGATATTAAATGGTTTTCTCCTTATCCCACATTTCTTCGGTCCTAGAAGCTTATGTTCGCATACATCATCCCAACATGCTAGTGTTCTTCACCATTTCCCATAATGTTCTTCATATGATTCCATTCATATGCGGGAGTAAAAAACAATTGTTGTTAGACAATTCGACCAGTGGAAGATGTTTGTCCCATACCCGTTTGAAGTTCATAGAACACACACTTAACATATCTTCCAGTGTCTGAATAGTTCTCTCATATTGGACATTAGTTTGAGGATGATAGGACATACTGATCTGCAGTTCAGTTCTTGGAGCTTGTTTGAGAATTTTCGAGATCATCAAGGTGAATCTCATATCTCTATCAGACACAAATGATAATGGTAAACCATAAATCCTTACCACATATTTGATATGTCTGTTTTCATGTTGATCCATTTATATGTCCTCTCGAATTATGAAAATGTCAGTTGTCTTGGTAAGACAATCCAGCCTATCCCATATAACATTGTATCCTCTGGATGCCTTTTGACGTCCAAAGACAAAGCTCATGGAAATGTTCTCCCACATCCATACTGGTATGGTTAGTGGTTGTATCTTCGCCTTAGTCTTCTATATTTTATCCCTGACTTGTTCACATACCAGTCACTTTGGTGTATATTCAACAATCACATTCTTCATATTTTCACACCAAAAGTTCTCTCGAAGATCTCGATACATCTTTGTTCTACCTAGGTGAACATAGAAGATTGATATATGTGCATCATTAAAAATATCATATAATATTTCTATATCGGATGGTACATATGATTTTGAACCAATACTTATAACTCCATCCTCATCAATCTTGAGCTCATAGGATTTACTATTTCTAATAGATTTCACTATTTTTTAATTTCCACATCTTTTCTTTGAGCATCTTTTATTTTTTTCATGAGGAATGGTAAAGAATCCATTTGAGAAAAGAATTATGATGTTCCTCCCATAATGATTCCCATATCCATCCTCTACAATTCTATAAAGATTTGATCACTCTCAACTCTCATCATTGTTAATGTTGAAGGATCCATTCTACATAGAGAATCATCCACCTTATTTTCATTACCAGGATGGTAGTGGATTGAGTATTTATAATCCATGATGATCTCTAACCATATTATTTGGCGCATGTTAATCTCCTTCTATTTGAATATTTATTTTATACTCTTTTGATCGGTATATATCTAACACTTCTCCCTATATAGATAATGCTGCTAGATTCTCAAAGAAAGGATCACAACTTTCATCTCCAGATCATGCATGGGATAGTTTCGCTCATTATTATCAACTATCTTGAGTTGTATGACATCAATTTATCATTTTCATCAACACATAGCCAAACACAATCTATGAAGTATCACTTTACACCCTTAAGAGTTCTCTAATTGTAGGGAGTGTGATTACTGGCATAGTGATATGCCTATTTTTGAGATCTTTAATGCTTTTCTCACAATCTTGAGTCCATGAAAAATTCACCCCCTTCTATGCCAGCTTGTACATTCGGTTTGAAAATTGCAATAAGTTCTTATGAAATCATCAATAATACCAAGATAGACCCAAAAAAATTCCTATCTCCTTACATATGTTTGCCTGAGCCACTGTTCAAATGCCTTTGACTTGGAAGGGTCCACATATATCCCTTTGTTAGTGATAAAATTTCCAAGAATTATACATCCTCTACCCATAACTCACATTTAATACACTTTTCAAAAATTTTCTACCTTTATAAATTCTTAATCACGGTATTCAAATGATTCTAATGTTCCTCCATTCTCTTGGAGTATATCAGAATATCATTGTATGGACTACCACAAATTTGTTGATGTAACCTCTAAAGATCCATTCATTAAATACATGAATATTTATGTAGCATTTTTGAGTCCAAAGGGCATAAATATGAACTCATAGTGTCCATACCTTATTCAAAATTAATTTTGGGAATATCTTCCTTCCCCACCTTTAATTGGTGATATCCTAACTGAAGGTCCATATTAGAGAGATAACATGCCCCACGATGAGGATCAACCAATAATTTATCCATGGAAGGGGACACATGTTCATTATCATGAATTTATTGAGATAATGAAATTAATCGAGTGGAACATTAATCCATCCTTCTTCTGGATAAAGGGAATGGATCACCCCATGGTGAAGCACATGGGCTTAAAAACCCATTTTCCATATTCTCTTGTAACTAATTCATCAACTATTTCATCTCTATAGTGGATATTATACAAGGTGTCATTGATATTGGAATTGATCTTGAAATAATTTCAATTGAGAACTCAACCTATCTATTAGGAGGAAGAACAAGCTTGTCTTCCAAGAATAGATTTGTGTATTCCCACATGATGGGAGTATCTTCGAGAAGTATCATCTTCTTTCTCTCAATTATCTGAGATATAATTGCTTTCTAAAAAATAAGTAATATTCATACACGAGACAATGATTCAGAAGAATAGTCATATTTCTCCATACACAAGTAATGAAATGGAGGTTTATTCAGTATGTGAAGAGAAATCCCCCTTTCACAACATATGATTTTGGATTTTTATAAAGATGCAAATCCATTCCCATAAATAAATCGAATATAACTAAAGAATGTATGATGATATTTTTTGGGAGGTTAATTTTAAAAATGTTAACATGGGAGGAGTTATATACTTTGGATGATATAATTTCTCCATTTTCTATTTTCATAGATAACTGAACCTCCAACTTTTGAGGTGGTTTTTGAATAATTCTACTAATCATTCAAGATATGAAAGAATGAGAAGAAACAAAATCAAGTAGTACATTAGGTATTCTTGACTCAAAAACTAGTGTACCTGCCACCACATCATTTTAGGCTCTACCTCATTAGCAGTGATAACATAATCCCTTACTTGTTTCCTTGGAGGTTGTTGTTGATTTTCCCCAAAAACACATATCATTAGGAAATTGATCACATAATACCCATTCTCTTTACAGTTGCAACACTGCACTACAGGCTTTGCGTTGATATGAACCTTAATATATTCATAAAAGTTGTTGAGATTCTACAAATCCCTCCGGTAGTTACAAAAAATATGACCCATTCTTCCACATTTTAGGCAATTCATTTTTCTCTTTAGATAGTCCCCAGTATGGTTCCTCTCACAATTTTGACATGAGGGAAGTTCAATCTTATTTCTTTCATGGGACTTATTTACCAAAACACCCATATTAGATTCCATTTAATGCTTTTTGGCACCAAGTCCATGAGACCATTGAGAGTCCCAAATCTTCATTTAGACCTTAATGGAAAAATAAAAATTCTCTTCATAACTGTCAAAGTCATGAATTTCCAACACATTTCGTAGACATGGCTTTAGTACACTAAAGATGTATTCCAACTTTCTTTCGGTGTTCATGACAGTGCCCGAGGTGTATCTTGAATGAAAAGTGATGTTTCCTTATTATGCCCTGATGTACTCATCTTCCTTCCACTTCATTCATAGGAACTCTATTTCAATCTTGATATGGAGGGTTTAGGGAAAATATTTACTGAAAAACATTATCTTGAATTCCAAAAAATAAATGGAATCATCTTTTTCAAGAGACATCGTATTCTTGATCAGTGTCCATCATTGATATGCCTCCACATGTAAACTATAGACCACAAGTACGACTTTCTCTTATTCTAAGCACTGGAGGATAGAGAATATCATTTCAGTGGAGTTAATTCACTATTTCGTGACGAGTGGATCAGAATATCTACTAAACATGGGTGGAATTTTCTACATGAAGTATTTGACAATATGTTTCTATTTACTTATAATAAGAGAGTGTTCCACATGATTAAAATTATTATTCATAACTTGAGCTAGCTGGGCAGGTATAGTCATGATGTTTTGATCACGCATTCAAATAATATTTGGCATAACATTAGGAAAATATTCATATTACCTATTACATTAATTTTTAGAACATGTTCATATATTTCAATCCATTAACAAAGAAAAATAACGTAAAATTAAGTGGTTTTAATATATAACTAATAAGCATAAAAAATTACTATAACATAAAAGTATAAAATTTTAAAGGAGAAGTATATCCCAAATTATGATTCTATAGTTTTAAATCTAGGTTATCCTTGATATGATTCCCATAATATATTTATATAAGAGTTTTCTCCCTTAATTGTGGGTCATAATATGCTTATGAATTTACTAAAGCATATCCCCCTAGAGTGTTCATCCACGAGTGTAGTATGGATTTTTGTCATGCATCAGTCCCCATTTGAGTCTAGCTCAATGCATTGTTTTCTTGTTTAACCCCTAGATACATCTGTGCCATATCCAAATCCACTTGTTTGTATTAAGTTGGGGATGAATTTCTTAGATAAACCACTTACTCTATATGTACCAAAATTTAGGTATTTTTTCCTTTACATAGTCCCATCCATATGATTGTTACTAAAGTGCTCTATTAATAATCTCCAAAAAACTATTCCAACCTTTGATAACAACTTTAGAAACCATATCCTATTACACATATCATTACATGATTTTATGCATAATAAATCATCATATTAGAATCCAAGGATCGTAATGTCCAGTGTCTTTTAAGTATAAGTACATAATTAAACATCATAAAAAAACACTTATTAAGTCTCGATGAGGAGATAATATCTTCCATTAATATCATATATCTGTATAGGATAACCTGGGGATAACATGAAAAAATGATGAGCTAAAATCCTAATAAGGGAATAAACATGAGAATAATTCTTTAGAACTTGGGTTCGAAGGCATGAAATAATGATATAAAAATACATGGAACATATGGAATCATAAAATATAAACATGGGATAATATAAAAATGGAGTCATAGTAATGTGTTAGAACCAAAAAAATGTATTTATCATGATTCAAGGCTCATAGAACATATATGAGAAGAAGTCATGGTAAACCAACAAGGCTATTGCACATGGTAGAAAGAGTGAAGGCAAACAACTAATACTGTTGCATATAATATCTCAGGAGACACAAATTTACCCAATGCATTATAGAGATATCTTGGTGTAACCATAAAAACATGTTCTTGAATATTATTTCACATATATAATCATACATAATCAGTCATGCATTAAAAAAGCGTACCCATTAAAATAAGTGAGTATCACAATCAGGTCATAAAGGATAATAAATAGGCTTATCATACAAGTGCCTATGAAAAAAAGGAATTAAAATATATGTAGAAATTTATAAGAAAAAATAAGAATATATCATGGTAATTGATTCCAATCAAAATTTACAACATATTATAATATTATTTATGAAATATTCGCATTAAAACAATTTAGTGTAGTTTTACAGAAAATACTAAAGGGAATTTAAAATAGAATAAGGAATAATATTTTATATAAAAAAAATATTGAACCAATATGTTTTTCAAAATTAAAAGAATAATTTTATAAAAACAATGGTGGATTAATACAGATGATAGAGTGCACATGAAATTGATTAAGAATTCAGGATGTTCTCTTATAACGGGTTTGTTTATCAGGAAGTATTAATGAGGGAATCATTTAAAAAAAATTATATCCCCAAAAGAGAATGATAAATGGATACTCATACGTGAATTTGGAGAATATATAAATACTTTTGAATGTGTCCAGAAAATAGAAAATATAACTTCATTTGGGTATAATGAAATATAGTGAAACCCAAAGGAATTAAGATGGTTCAGGTTGAATCCCTTACCTTAAGTCTAATGGTGTCCTTCACATGATCTTCATGTCCTGGATAAAAAAATAAAATTAAATAATTAATATTTATATAACCTATTATTTATGAAATTGATTTAATATAACCTTATTATGTTCATTCATGACCTTTTTTACGGGTTAATAGGTTCAATTTCATTTTTTGTTTCATTGGTTGTCAAAAATGGTTTACTTATGCACTTGTAATGATAATCATGTAAGATGAGAATGTTTGTCCAAAATTGATGTCATATGGTATAAATGATCATCTAATATATAAATTGGTTATAAATTTTTTTGGTTATTATGAGTGACGATGAATCACTATATAAAACTTTAAGGACAACTATTCTGGTTAATTAGCATTTTTTATCACATTAAACACATTTTGATTTATACGTTAATATCATGTGAAAAAAGATTATAAAACCATAAATTAGACATAATACATATATTATTGAGTGGTTCAACCATAAAAACTGGTTTCATTACCATAATTGAAGATGGTAATATAAATTGGAAAACTGTCATCCTTGAATGTGGGAAATTAACACATCTATGATGATGTTTTCCTTTCTAGTATAAAATGAGGGAAATGATATATGATATTGAATAATTAAATTATGATTACAAAATTATAGTATATGTATGGTACTGGAGTTATAATAACATTTTCATGAATGTATGTGTGGAAATAAAAATAAAATAATGGAATTGAATGAAAATAAAAGTAATGAAAAGAGGAATTTTCCTCTTCAATATATCTTCCATGAGAACCTCTTTTGTGGAGGGGATTTTGCCTTTGGAAGGTACCAAGTGATTTTGTACATGGGATAGAAGAATATGGAGATATTTCAGTAGAATTTGGACTAGGAACTGGGCTTGAGATGAGTGAATAGAAGAGGGGGTTGAGGGTGTTTTTTATAGTGGAGGAGAGGATGGTTATCTAGATGATTTCTTCATTATTTTACTAGTTTTTTTCAAGAAAATTAATAGTATATATGATTGTAAAAAAATAGTAAAATATTCATGTGAGTTAGAACCCATGGTTTCTATATCAGTCATGACTAAATAAATAGTGTTTTTAACATAAAATGTATACATACAACAAATTACTATATTTTACTACTCACCAAAAATTCATGTATTTCAGAAAAATCCCAAAAAAACACCCGAACCATTTTTCAAGGTGTAGAATTTAAAATGAAATAATTTTTTTTGAAAATAATTTTTTATACATGTGACATTCTTTTTTTATTTAAAATCATAATTTACTAGGGAAATAAAAATTAAAAATTAAAACTACTTTTCTAACACTTCGAAATATTAATTAAGGTATCATAAAATAACCATTTAATCATTTTTCATAAAAAAAAACTTTGAATAAAATTTATGTAATTATTTTTTTAAGTTATTAAATTATTCATTAAATTTTAATCAAATATACATGACTTAAAAAATACCAACACTGTGACATAATTTTTTAACATTGTCTCATATAAGATGGATAATTTTATTTATACATTCATTGGTAAGGTTACTGATTCACTTGAAAAAATTGATATTCATAAGGGTAATATTACTATTCGTAAGGGTTAGTTACTATTCTCCAAAAATAATGTTAGTCTTATTAGACTCCAAAAAATATTACTGATCACAACCATGTATGTCATATTTTTGAAATTCAAACCACATAAGTGACAATTTTATGTATAAATGTAAAATATTACTTAGTAGTTCATTTTTTAGTGGTTTAATGGGATTATTCTACATGGAATAATTATGAGAAAATAATTTCAATTGATTAAACTTTAGGTCATAAAATAAAGAACCATGATAATTGCACAAAAATTCTATAGCCGATACTTCACCTATAGAATTAAAAAAAGGATAAAATAGAATACAACGATCTAGAGATAACCTTAAAAATAAGATATTGGTCCAAGGTACAAACCATTTCTATTTTGATACTTCCCTTACAAAAAACCCAAATGTGATGATTGAGAGGTTCGTTATGAAGGTATTCATGAACACCCATACTAGGAGAAAACTATAAGATCTAGAGAAGGAATTTCTTATGGTCTTGAATATCAAAGAGAGACACATTATTTCCAAAGAGATGAGTTATACAAAAGTCTGATTTCACCCACAAACCATGGCCCCAAGCATTGAAAATGGTTATCAAGATCATTGGGTAATGAGCCACCTTATAGAGGATATAATAATCATGGTTTCATTATTCATTTGTTAGAGGGTAGACAAAATTATTCATGATTTATAATGCATTAAAATCCCAAAAGGTGGTGATATCCCCAGACAAACAAATACTGTATGAGCCTCAAACATCATTGGAGAAGGCTAAGGATCTGAAAGAACCTCAAAGGTATTGCAAAGAGGTAGAGATATTTTTTATATCTACATATATCCATGATAAAAGACCATCCTGATAGGTACATAACATATATTTTCCTCAGAAAATAAATGAACTTGAAAACGTATGGTAAAAAGGAAGGGAGACAACATTAGATCCATAGAGGAATAGATGTGGATTGAACACCACGATGTTCTTTCAAACATTCTATTTAGTGCATGGGAAGTTATATAGGGTAGACACATCCCTAGGAGAGGAGGTAGTACCACAAGATAATAAATAAGTAATAATATTGACCTTCGCATAAGATATTGTGATTCTAAATTCATCATGGCTGAAGAACCCTGCCGACTAAACCCTCACACTGATGCTTCTGAGGGAACTGAGGTTGAGGAAACCATTAATCTATACAGCAGTTCTGATGTATGTAAAGCAGCAGATGTAAAATTTGGGGAAGAAATGTGGATGGAAATGAAAAAACTTATGCAGAATGATAGGGAATTTCCTTAAAGTAGGTTCAATGTGAAAAAGGGAGCCAAGAATGAGAAAAAAACGTGTTCCAACAAGATAATTAAGACACCATCACGGAGGAAAATGTTAGTAGGAATGATTTTGGATTTATACTAAAACATTTATATAAGAGATATAGAGTAATATATCTGGTCGAGAGAGTGATCATCAAGACCTAAAGTGGAACAGAGAGAATCTCCAATGCTCTTAAGGATGTCGAGGTTGAAAAAAGGGAGATAAAGACTAAGAAGATCCATCCACACCACTGCCTAGGGATAATATCAACTAGAATGAAGAACTATGGGCCAATTAGAGATGGAGACACATTTCCGACTCACCACATCAATAAAATGATCCCAAGAATGAATGAAACTATCCCTGGAGGAAAAGACCACACAAAAAACATTTCGATAAAGAATAGACACATGATCCATTGTGGATAAAACCCACGAGTCAAAAAAGGCATGAAACTATATAAGTGAGGTTTGATCCATACCAAAAAGAGACACCACATTCCACTGGGGAAGCAAACAACAGCACCAAAATCATCAGCTAAAAACTCAAGCACTGAGGATCCATCCTCATAGAAAAGTCAAGTAATATCCACTAAGATTTTCTGGATCACCAAAATCAGAACCTTCATAAGAACTCTGAAGAGATGGTATTTCATAGAAGAGCCTAAAGACAACATCATATAAGACTGAAATAGAGGAGGCTTGGCTTGACAATGTAAATTACCCTTTAAAAGTTGTGAATATGATAGGGAAAGAGAATTAACAAATGGTGAATATGGCGGATCCGGAAGTGCATGGATGGGTGAAAGAGATCCAATGGTCAAAAAATATTGAAGTAGCATTGGATCATGTCAAATGTTCTTATTAGTGATCTAAGAAATACATTGTCATATTCTATTATGATAGATGAACTATAATGATTAATGTATTTTTTGGATTTAATAATTATTTATGGGGGGAATTTTATCAAATATATCATGGATATAAGAAATTTTGAAACATATAAGGAATGTACTGATGTTTTTCTTAAGGATTTGAAATCCTATGTTGAATGGTGTGGATTAAAAAGAAAAATTATTCAGTGGAAAGCTAAAATTCGTGGATAACTCATGATTGAGGGAGATAAAACCGTTAATACATTCTTGATGTTGAGATAATGGTGTTGGTAAAAATATATTATTATTATGGATAATGTAAAGAAGATATTATAAACTACCTCAATACTGTAAAATGGTTTGTTCATTTTGGAAATTCAAAAACCCTATTCATAAACATTATTTTCATTGTCTTTTTAAAGTATCATAAAATTAAATATCTATAAAATGGTTTATTCATAACATTGGATGACGTATTAGAGACTAACACATTCCTTAACCAAATTATGATTTATATATATTTGATAACTTGTGAAAACCATTTTGTAATAATAATAAATATAATTATATTTAAATAATTAATTATCATACTATTATAGATATTAAAATCCACTAAACGTTAATTTTAGTTCGTTAGGCATACAATATTCATTTTTAAAAACTCATTTTGTGGATTAAGAGATGAGTTGGAAATCTATAGACGCACAAATAAAGGGTGAAATTTTCTGTATGAAATAGAAAAATATCAAGTTAGTATATTTCCTTATATTATTATATTTTAATATAATTACTCAACTTTTGTAAGAGAAACTTGAAATAAATTTTTTTCATATTACATTTATATTTGATAAATGAGATGGTATTTTAAATCATCATAGATTTATGGTTTTGGGGACCTTAAAATCTTATTGATAATACATCTTATTATGATTAGAGGCCTAAATTACTTTATAATTATTCATCATTTTCATCCTTGTCAATATCTTCACTTTCCAATAATTTTCTCATATTAGAAAACCTAGTTATCTGTAATTTAATATGACTTTGGTAGTTCCCATTCTATATTATTTGGATTATATTTTATTAACTCTTTTTGTGTTTTATATTTTCAATAAAATATTTTTCAAATATTGAGCCCTTGATTTCCAAGAACAATTATTACATTGAAGTATTCAATTTGTTTATGGTGAGGAGAATATAATACCCCCAAAAAATTAAGAATATTGTATTTGACGACATATATGATACGCAACACATAGCGTAGAAGAACATATAATTCCTTGATACAATATGATATATTTATTTTTAAATAAATTAAATCCTGTAAATATATTTAATTACACACGACACCAATTTATCTTATGTTATATGCAACAATGAGTTTCATTAATGGCTTGTGTTACCCATAACATCAAGTTTTACAAAACATCAATAAACTATTACCCTTATAATTTATTACATCAACAATCCTTTGGAATAAAATGTATGAATAGAATTATATAAAATATGATAATATAGATTTTACACAAACTTCTTAGTTATCTATTTATTATAAATAAAATAAGAATCATTTAAAATGAAAATAAATGTTTTCTAAATAAACTGTAGTTTTTATAAATGTAAGTTTTGTCATGCATACAATGATAATTTAAAACCAAAACTTACCAATTTTTGAAATTTTATTTGAAAAAATTACGTTCATTTTTGAATTCATGATATCAAAATTAATTTATGGTTATTTTTGTAGATTTTTCTAAAAAGTTTAATTTTTTGATGAATAGTAAAAATACATAATTTAAATTATTATTCCATTTTTTATTTAAATAATTTGTAATTTTAAATTATATTTTAAATATTTATTAATGTAAAAATAGTAATATTATACATAAATTAATGAAATTTATATCATTTGAGTCATCTTCAAATTCAATTGCGATATAAAAACATTTTAAACTTTCAATGATTTACCTATTTGAAAACCTGATTTCTCATCACATAAAAATGAATTCATTTTAAATTTATTATTTACTCATTATTGAATTGAAATTTTTAAAAAAAGTATTATATTTCTAAATTAAAACAATTTTTAATTTCTACTAATTTAATTTAATTTTTTGGCCAAAATTAATTTGGAAAACAAATTTTTTTGACCATAATTAAGTTAACAAGGGATTTATAGGGGTCCAACTAAAAATATAAGGGTTAAATATTACCCAAAAATGTCCAAAATAAATTTTCTAACCATGTTTCCAAATTAACTATAATATTTTTGATAATGAATCATTTTGGATGATTTATGGAAGATAAAAATATGGTACTAATTGAGTCTTTTAAAAAATTGCATGTGTGTCATTCACCCCACTTATAAAAGGAAACCACCTTATCCTATATTCATAATACTATAAAACCCATTTGGTTCTTGTAAGACCAGTCTACATAACAAAAAATATCCACTATATCATTTTCTAATCATTATTTTGGGAAGAATGAAGAATTTAGTGAAAACCTAAGGAGGATACCTGAAGAAGAGGAGGATATAAAATTTTCAATAAAAATGAAAGTGTGAGGACACATAGAAGTATTTATTGATTGATATTTAAGGGATATTATATGGGTAATAATGTTGTCATTAAGAAGAAAAAATTATATTCTTTTTTTAAAATATAAATGTGATTTAATCGATATGAGGGTTCTACAATCATGAATTTCTTCATCCCTTAATTTTTTTGTTTTTTCCTTTAATGTTACACGAGAGACCATATTGTTTTTAATTTTATATTTTGAGGTATAATAGGTTGTTTCGGTCTTGTGAGGGTTCATGTTTCCCAATTCAAATTCATTTTAGTTTGCATTGGATTATTTCATATAGTTGTAATGTATTATTGATACCATCATTCACTTATTCTATACTCTTAATTATTAACCCTTTATGTTATTTTATGAATTGGTTTAGTTAAAGGGAACTTTTCATATCATTGTATGTGTTTATTAGCACTAAAGGGTGGTCCTAGAACCCTGAACTAGGTAGTTTCATTCATTTTATGGGATTTAGAATGGATTATTTTCATGTGGATAGTATTTTACATGGTGTTTTCAGTTTATTATATGTTTTTTGGTTGGTTTATTCTTTGTGATGTGTTTTTAGACTTTGATGGTACTTAATATGTCTCCTTATTCTTATGGTTTCCATATATTAGCAACATAAATGTTGAAAATAGTGGTGATTTTTTTGTTGTGGTTAGGTTAATTGGATTATAATTATTATTGGTGTTTTCTAAGGAAGTGGATAATGATAAAAAATGATATCATTATGTCGAATAACTTTTCTACTTGAAAATATAATTTTTCACCACTTTCACTCCATTTTTGTTCACAAAAATGGGTTTTGTGGAGTTTTTGGGTGTTGTTGTTTGAGTACATGACTGTGATATTGAAAATAAGACAAGTGCATTATTTTCTTCTTGTTTTAGGATTCTTTTTGAATTTTTCAAATTGTAAATTTTGATGTAGATGATTATAGGTTGTTTTTTATGGTCAATAGTGTTTCTCATTAGTTGTGTTTTTTATCATTGGGTTATTGTTTTTTATAATGTATCATCACTGGTTTTATGAGAGGGTTTTTTCAGGAAAAATATTTCTAGTATTGGTGGATCTTTTAACAGGTTTTAATTCCAACAATGATGACACATAGAGGTTGAGTCGGAGGTCAGAATTAGTGTAGATGATTCTTAACTCACTGATTTCCCTTGTCTGATATGGTTCTGGGATCATTCAGATTTGTCTATGGTGTCTGACTCCAGGTAGTTACTATCTCACCCCATCATTATTAACTATTTTTTAATTTGTAATAAATCACTACCATTTGATCTCACGGTCTTGTTGTTTATGTTTTTTTATATTAGTTGTGTTAGTGGTTACCACTAAAACATAATGTGGATTTATAAATATAAAAAAAATTAATTAAGTTCTCCTTTAAGGCTATTATTCTTTTACACATTCCATATTTTTAAAATGTATTAATATTTATCCACTTTCCTCTATGGTTTCTATCATTTTAGTTTTGATGAAAATACATTTTCCATATATTTTTCCCCAAATGATAAGAATAAATAGAGTTCCCTAATTTTTTCAATATCCTATTAGCATGCCAAAAAATTTAATAATTTTTACCAAATTACCTTATAAACAATAATTTTCTGGGAATTGGTTTTCATCTACTAATGAAATAGTAAATTTTCAGTTATGGGTCAATAATAAAACCAATGGAATGCTTGGGAAGCCTCATTTATTATTTTCATTGGAACTGATGGATTTATCCACATTTTACTGCATGTAAATGAATATTTTATCCTTTTTAATATCTGACTTTGAGCATAATATTTCTCAAAAAATATTTTCTTAAACTTGTATTGATCTATAAATTCTATTTCTTATTTTTTCGTTAATTTATTAATAAGTGTCCACAATTAATCTTATTCACCAAAAAAATGATAAAAAACTAAAACATCCATTTAAATGATTGATCACTATATAATATAAAATAAATTATATATTATTATGATCCATTACTCATAACTGTTGGATGAGAATATCCAAAAAGGGAGGGAGTTCACATACTCATAAAGGACTCATTGGAAGGTTTTTCCATCCATGGTGTGTTCTGAAACATGACTTTGTTTATAGAGAAATGACCCATACCACCATGGTCTACTAATATAAATATCATAATTCAATTATTATATATCCATTGTGAAAAATGTGAATCAATAAAGGATATTTACATATATCTAAGAACACATTATATTAATAATTGTAATTCATTTATAAAACAAGATAAATAATGATGATCCTTTTTATTATTATGATAATTTTCTTAAATAAATGGTATAATAAATAATTATAATATCAAAAAAATCATCTAAATAATAAGGGAAATTTGTAAATTAATCTTCTGAAAGAAAACCAAATAAAATAGTGAGAAAAATATAACAATAGGGAAACACAATCAGATTAATTTCAAAACATTAAAAGAACTCAAATCATTGATATATACCTTAGAAAATAATATATGTTGAGATAGTTTTTTCCATAAAATAATACTAAGAGTATATACATAATGGGTGAAATATTCCCAATAAAAAAAAGAGAAAAAGAAAATTCCACTTACAAACCTAACTTTTGGTGAGTCATGAAATAATGAGATTCTAAATAGTAAAAAGTTATATAAATAACTATTGTAAAAATATTATAAGATGTTTTTTATTTAGATAGAAACATTATACTTAATGTCCTAATGTATTCGTAGGTGTTGTTAATCACAATAAAGAAATAATATTGGGGGATGAACCCTTAGGACTTTTATAATATTTGAATCAAATGTAAATATGAAAGATTACATGAGATTGATTTAGAGATAAAATAAATTATATGAATGAAATGATAAAATAATCCATGTCCTAGTATATACACTATATAAAGGAAAATAAGTGGTTAATATGGAACATAGCGAAATTTATATAATTTGAGATAATAAACCCTTACCTTTATTCCCACCTTCCACAAACACACTCTAACATTCTTTCTAATAAATATAGAAAACATAAAAAAATTGTTTTAGGAATTTATTCATTTATAATAACATTTATAATATTTAATTAAATCATTTATTATTTATATATTAGTTAGTTATATTATATTATAATTATTAGGTCTATTTAGTTTTGATTATATCACTTTAGTTTTAGTATTGAGATCTCGACCCTTATTCTATAATAACAAGTTCATCATTCATAGATTATTCAAGTTATATGAATGGAATTATTTTGATGATTTTTATAACCCCATGTTAATATTTTGAAATCTATATGTGTAGTTCTTATGACTGGAATTAAGATGCACATATTTTAGGGAAATTTACCGTTAAAATTGAGTTTATATTGTTTATTTGTTTTTTATAACCCCATACAAATCATTATAAAAATAATTTAGACATAAATTTTATATATTAGCATAATTTATGTTTTTATAATATTATCTATAGAAATTAAAATGATTTTATATCATCATTCAATTAGGTGGTTGAACCAACCCAAATAATAACACGCTTTTCTAATGAATGAGTAAGAGTACAAATTTATATTAAATTATAATTTTCTATATAATACAATAAAAGTGTAAATACTATATCATTATAGTGTAAAATGATATTTTATATTAGTGGAGATGATAGGGTAATTGAAAAATATAGAGACGTAATTTATGATTACTTTAATAAATTCATTACTTCTTGAAACATGTTTCTTTTTAATTAAGGAATTAAGTCTTATTAATTGATGTAGAGGTGAGTCATGATATAATAATACAAAACAAATGAAAATTTATGTAGGTATTCAATATGAAACTGATAGAAATGTTTTGTTTCATGTGGGTGAAATAGGGTTCATTTTATAAGTGATTTTAGGAAGCATTTCACTACAATAAAAACGTTGTTTAGCGGCGGTTGTTTAGAGGTAGTTCTAGGAACCGCCGTGAAACATTGGTTTTTTTAACACCCGACCCTTCCCCCACCCCAACCCTCCTTCCCCCACTTCCCCGGCCCCCGCTTCCCCCGCTTCCCCCGGCCCCCCGCTTCCCCCAGCGACCCCGCGACCCCGACCCCAGCGACCCCGGCAACCCCGGAAACTCCGCGACCCCGCGACCCCCGGCCCCCCGCGAGCCCGGAAGCTGCACCATATTCCCCTCTAGGTAGGGTTTTTCTTCTCCTTCTTTAGGTTTTTTGGTTTTCCAGTAGGTAGGTTTTTAGTATATAGTTTGGTATAATCTCCACATTAGTTTACAACCTCCTGGTCTCATGATTTTAAACTGTATGACATTTTTCCTAATTGCATTCAATTAAACATCATAAAAATCATCCCTCATCACATGAGTACTTGTTTTGCTAAAATAAAATGCAAGACAATTTTTCGTTTCTATGTGACCCATTACCAATATGATATCTTCATCCATGTAATGGTATAATATATATTATTCCAAACTATATACTAATTGTATTGTTGAATATTTTATTTCTATGGAAAAATGTATCTTATCTATTGGGTATTAGATATAGATCATCAACTTTTTACAATCCCATACAAGGATGAGATATTAAAATCCAAACCCCACTAAATGATATCTTGATCAATATAGAAGTCTTTTCCACATGGTTGAAAAGTATATTAGATAATTAATGCACATATTCCTCACATGTGATATAAATATATGCAAGGAATCATTTATAAGTATAACTACAAGTTGGATTGACTCCCATCACATTAGGATATGTAGTGATATCTAAGTACCCTACCATGGAACCAACTACTATATTCCTTGTCAAAATATTATAATTACTATCACCTACATATGTGGTGAATCTATGTAGTAGATTTTTAAATGGGTCATCTTATATATAGACCCATGATAAGAATAAAATTCCCATTTCCTTTTATAAGATTCATATCTTTGACAGAGGGATTTTCATTTCAAGAACTATGTGGGGATTTATTCCCATTCTAATGAAATACATGGTGACAATGATATTTATTTTCATAGGAATGACCACAAATACATAGTACATGTACTACAAACATAAACATTGTGAATTTACCCATGGGGAAAAATATACATCAATTGGGATCCCAACTGAAGTTGGATATGTCTTCCCCATTGATGTACTAGGGGGTCTACCTTCCATGTCTAACTTAAGTGACTTTTAACCTTAAAAACATTTTTTAAAATCTGTATGACCTTAAATTTTAACCCTTTTTCCTAATTAAAATTACATAAACTAAAAATAAAAATAGTAACAACTATTTGTTAGGTATAAACCCTCATAAAGAAATCATTTGAGGTGTAATGTTTCACTCCCACTAATCTGTTCCCTTTTATGGATTAGGAAAAATATTTATTATAAGAATACTATCATAAAAATCTCATGGGGTTCACTATGTGATCCTTGATAATTTATTCCTATTCCCCATAAAAGTTTCATCTTGGAAAAAGTTATATCGGATGTCCCATCCCATTTTCAACTTGACTTAGGAAATTTTAATAGTATATTCTCCTCAATTAAAATACTACCTCTTAAAATAGAATATATCACTACATTAAGTGATTTAATACACAATAGTCTCATGTAGCATTACATCACAGAAGAAAAAATTTCAGTACATGGTGGAATAACATATAATGTTTTAAAATTATTTTTGAATATTTTTTTCACTATGAATCTAGTTCATAACTCTGATGTGTGATTCAACACTGATAAATTTCCCAAGTTGATATACTACTCTTATGATCCCTTAAACTTTATTTAATCAATATTTTTTTCTATATTCATATAAAAATTGGTTGTGGATGTTGATTTATTTTTAGCTAACCTATTAAGATTTGATACTTAATATCACACCTTTCCTCAAAGCGTATAAAGTTATCCCAATGGTATATTTCAGTCATGTATGATAGTTCAAACTAAACCACATAATCAATCAATGGAATGATTGAGAAAATATCCAACCTACTACCATTAGATTCTATTGAATGAGAATGGTATTAGTATTACACTATTTGTAACTGTCATTCTTCACTAGTTGGTCTCTATTTCTTATTCAATCAGGCATTCATAATGTATGTTTTAAACCTTCCAAAATCATTCTATTCAATGTGATTGTTGTACCCTAATGTTTAAACATTTTAGAATCATTTTAACGATTAAATAAATTATGAAATTATATTCTTCTGCACCTTCTAATTTGGGTATGAATCTCTTTTGGATACCCCAAATACATATACTTAGATTCTCCTTCTGTAATGTCTTATCAAAACCATGGTCCTTTTTATAGGATATTAAACTTTGTGACACAATGGTATAAACATCATTAACATAAAATTACTGTCCCCCTATAAGGTATCATATGATAGTAATAATCCTTAATTCACATCAGGTTGTGTTTTGGAATATCTATGAAGACTAACCAATAATTGGTTCTATGTTTTTATATATAAAAATGTTAGTAGCTACAGGTCTGAGAACCATGACCATAAAATATCTGAGTCATCCCCTAAGGATATATGCATATGTGTGTCATGATCTACATCCATATCATATATTTATTCCTCTCTTATATCTCTATATATATCACATAATTTTTTTCAAGAATACATTCCCCAAAACTCTATACATAGATTGGTCTATGAACAATGAAATTAAACAGTGTGAATATCCATGAGATTGTTTATATGATCATTGGGATCACAATTCATGTAATTCTCTCATTTCCATTGTTTTATAATATTCCACACCCTCCTATTATATCCATGATATATGAGATTAAAAGACAACAATATTTTTTCTAGGGGTGTCCAGACCCGACCCAACCCGATGGGTTCAACCCGACCCGATCGGGTTGGGTCGGGTTACGCAAAAAAAAAATCGGGTTGGGTTTATGTCGGGTTGACCCGTGCATGGGTTGGGCCAGGTCTCGAGTTGGAGACATTTAGACCCAACCCGATCTGGGGCCCATGGGTGTCTGCCCCAAAAACTTCCCATCGCCTCACAAAGTTGCGGCCCAACTGGTCATTCCCTCCCTCCCTCAGGCTCTCACCTGCTCCTCTCCTCCTGACCCTGACCCTTCCCCCGCATGGCGATGAAAGAAACCCTACTCCCTCTTCCTTCCCAGACCCTCGCAATTAAGAAGCAACGAAACCCTACATTCTCCCTCTACTCCTTCCTCCTCATTCTTCGAACTTCCCAACCCCTCACTCTACTTCTGTTCTCTCTTCTCATTCTCTCACGAAAAACCCTCCTTTCATCCTTTCCTCCTCTTCCCTTGTTTTTCACCTCCGAAACCACCTAGAAAATCCCTCTTCGCTCTCCTCCACCCCTGACATACACCTTACCTCCCGAGAAATTAGGATTCGGTAGAAATCCCTCCTGGCTCGCCTCCCCTCCCCTCCTTCTTTTTGTACTGCGTGTGCGGTCTGGTCTGGCATGGTAGTAACTGGTAAGTAGTTAGTTTTTATATCATGTTATTTCTTAAATTCTTATTATTTTTACCATTATGATGTTTTTCTAATGATAGAAAAAACCAGCATCTTCAAAACTGATTTTTTGAACCTATGAAATGTTTCCACCATAGGTATTATTAATTATTTTTTATAAACGGATTGAATTTTGAATTGGGATTTTGGCACAATCACTTTGTATGTAATAAAAACATAATATAATGGAATATTGGCATGAGACTGGAATTAGATTAATGGAACATTGGCATGATCAACTGATAAGTAACCTTTAAATTGGTAATTGGGCATAATTGAATTGTAATTTTTTAATTTTTGATGTTAGTAAAATTCCTCTGGGGGAGGGGAGGCTGCTGAAGGTTGGGGTCCTCCTGTAGGGGGTGGACAGAGACACTGTAGGGGGTTGAGGGGATGGGGGAGGCTACTGCAGGGGGGTACTAGTTCTGTTGTAGGCAAGTGGATATGGGGAGGGGATGGGAGGGGGCTGCTATAAGCAGGGGCAGGGGGAGGGGAGGGTAGGGGGGCTGCTGTAAGCAGGGGGCTGGGGTCTGGGGGCCTGCAGCAGGGGGCTGGGGTCCGGGGGCCTGCAAGCAGGGGGACGAGGTCTGGGGGCTTCTGCAAGTAGGGTAGGGGCCCTGCTATAAGTAGGGGGCTGTAGTAGGAAGGGGGAGGGGAGGCTGCTGCATGTGGGGATGGGGGGGGGGGTGTGGCTGAGTCTGGGGGGCTCGGTCACACAGTGGGTGAAGGGGCTGATGTAGGGGCTGGGAGGAGGGGGGTGGGATGCTGGAGGGGGCTGGGGGAGGGGGTGGGGTGTTGTAGGGGGCTGGTGGGGATGTTTTAGGCTGGGGCTAGGGGGAGGGGAGGCTTCTGCAGGTGGGTATGGGGGTGGGGGGGCTGGGTCACGGGTCCGAGTACGGGTCCATCAGGTTGGGTCCGGTCGGGTCGAGTTTTACACATATAACCCAACCCGAACTAACTCGACCCATAGTAGGTTGAGTTGGGTTGGGTCCATTGGCCATGCATTGGGTAACTCGACCCCAACGGGTTGGGTTGGGTCGGGTCAGCTATTCACAAAGCATGCGACCCGACCCAACCCGACACGACATTTTTCGATCGGGTCAGGTCAAGAAAGGCCCCCGACCCGACCCGACCCGACCCCTGGACACTCCTAATTTTTTCAATACATATTATCCTAAAATAGAATAAAAATATTTTTATTTTTTTACATTAAAATATGTGTACAACACCTCATGGTTTTCTTCACTAATAGAATTAGACACCAATATCACATTATTTTATTCAACACATTTCAAAATTCCAACCACCTCACATTCGATTAAAAATGAATTACCATAAAAATATAAAAATTGGACTAACATTCAATAATTTAAAATACTAATTGAAAGATACATAGCACTAACTATGTCAGAAAAATAAAATAAGAACCTAGGGAAATATTTGTGTCCCCCCTGCTATGAATGAACATTGAAAAACATATGAAAAGTATGACAATTCGATAAAAATGGTAAATCTATAAAATGTTTCAAGGTAAACCCAGAAAAAGTGTATCTTTCTATAAATTCATTTTTATACCCACTAGAACGTACATTTAATGTCTCATGAAAAATTTACGTTGAAAATAAATAATAAAAATCACATAGGGACAACCATTCAACCATAGAAAAAATAGGGATATATTCACTACGCCACTCAAACATGGATAGTGTGAGATCACAAATTTTGTACTCACGAACAACCTAAGGGTACTATTTCCTCATTGCATGGGAAAAAATTGCTTGATATATAGTAAATTCTACATGACCTCAATCTGGTTATTGTATAATAACTTTATTAGCTATAAATATGTTCATGAGAGTCAGATAAATAAAATATCTCAATATAAACATGTTCCCCTACCCATGAATCCATGGTATGTTAATGATATCCCCTATCATACATAGCATATATTTCTATATGATATATTTCATCAGAGGCTTGTTCATCAATTTACTTATATTTAAAATTCAGTCCTTTAATGATTGATCTTGATCTATATAGTAGTCCCTTTATCAGAACTACAAAGAGGATGATTCCTAATATTATATTATACATAGATAAATCTAGATATTCTATCTTGTATCAACCTATAAATCTAATTTAAGTATTTAATTGATATAGTTCATTTAGATGTTATTGTTTTCCACTGTAATTTTCAAAAAGGATTATTTAGATCTTATTCCGACCTAGAATACGTGTTGATTTGTTGATGTTAAATCATTTTCAATCTCGGACTCCATCATAGGATTCTCGAATCACTTTGTGTGTGAGAATTTTTTTTAGATCTGGATTTATAGTTTCAATAGAGTCTTGTGGGAGTCAGTGGTACCTTCTTAACTTCATGAATGTATGAATTGGAATCTCATAAAAATTCATTTTTTAATGGTTATTTCCTAGGGGAATGAATGTAGAGAAATAGACTGAGCTCATGAGACTTTATATTGGTGACAGATAAGTATAGGATTATGTCAATACCCTTTCAAGGTTTGTTATATATTCTCCAAAGATAGGGGTCATCAATTATGAGAAAGATCATTTCTTTGGTGATGGTCTTCACCCAGACCTTGGTAAATCTCTACTTTCTTTGGGCATAACATCCATTTTGGAGGATGTCACTAGGGTCATGTGAATGAAAGCTAAATATTCCTGGAAATCGATGGTTGTTCATTCCTTAGTTTTATCATGTATGCAACAAATTAATAGTGGGAATGAAGAGAATCCAATGTACAAGGAGTAGAGGTAGGATGGACTATAACATGATGAAAATTCCTATTCTTATAGAAGGAGTTCATCCATTTTGTGCTTCCAGTTTAGGGACTTTGAGGAATTTTGAGACCAATTTCTTGACATATCCTTGAATTTTTCTCTATTATGGAAATTTTGTTCATCATTATTTGTTTTTGATGATGGGGTTATTGAAGATGTATCATGTTTTATTCCTTGTTTTTTGTGTAGGAACATTGTGATATACATGGATAAAAGCTGGATCACATTACCGAGGAACACACCTCTGTATGTTAAGGGTTTGAATGAGTTTTTAGATTTTTCAATTTCTAATCGATCCGTTAAAGGGAGAATAAAATTTCCATGTCCTAAATGTAAATTTAGAACATTGTTGAAGAGAGATTAGGTTTATGAACATTTAATACTAAAGCAATTCCCTTCTCAATATTTGTGTTGGATTTGGCATGGAGAATCGAATGTTACAGAAATATTGAGCACTGATGTTAATCCTCATAATGAGGACACAATTTCATCAAAAATGGAAAATGAAATGAAAAACCTAATAAATGATGCATTTGACACTACAAGACACCACTATCAGCATCAAAACATATCAGAACAACCAGAAGTGGGTGCTACAAATTGCAATGTGACAAGTGATTTTTTTGAGACTATAACACATGAAGATCAAGATTTTCACATATCATTGGATCCTCCTCTCGATTCTGTGGATCCAAATGTAAGAGAAAACTTCACTGGGGAAAATGTGTTTTGTGATTTTGTTGATAATGGAAATCAAGATTTGTATATTGGGTGTTTGAAATATTCAAAGCTTTCATTTTTTCTGAAGTTGTACCATATTAAATGTCTATGTGGAATTACAAATAATGAAATTTCCATGATATTGGAATTGATTCATGATGCATTTCCTGAAGAAAAAAATCTCAGAATCTTTTTATGATATGAAAAAAGTTTTAACAAGCTTGGTCTGAATTATACAAAAATACATGTGTTTCCCAATGATTTTATGCTTTATTGGGGAGAGGATTCAAGTAGAAATAATTGAAAGAAAAGTTATTCTTCTAGATGTTAGTCGAAGGGTGATGTTGGAAGTCTGAATGAACATAATTTCATGGATAAGAAGAAAAGGAGCACACTTGCAAAGGTTTTGTGTTACTTTCCTTTGAAGCATCGATTGCAAAGATTATTCATGTCATCGAAAACAATCGAACACATGAAGTGTCATTCTGTAGATAATAATAATGAAGGGTTAATGAGACATCCACGAGATTCCCAATCGTGGAAGACATTTGAATCATTACATCTCAATTTCTCAGTTGATCCTAGGAATGTTCGATTGGGATTGGCTATCGATGGATTCAACCTATTTGGGACTTTGAGTACCAATTATAGCATTTGGCCAGTTGTTTTGAACCCTTATAATCTCCCTCCTTGGATGTGTATGAAACAAACATCTTTTATCATTTTGATGATTATTCCTGGAAAAAAATTCCTGGAAATGATACTGATGTATACTTGCATCCTTTGATTGAAGAAATGCAGGAGTTATGGAGCAACGGTGTTGAGACATTTGATGCTTCATATAAAACAATGTTCAAAATGCATGCTGCTTTAATGTGGACCATTAGTGACTTCCCTGGGCTTGGGAATTTATTTGGTTAGAACACTGACACGGGTTTGGATTGTCTCGTTTGTAACATTGATTTTGAGCCCAAACAGCTACCTCACAGTAGAAAATGGTTCTTCTTGTTTCATTTAATATTTCTTGATGCATCTCATAGATTTCAGCTGAAAATATCAAAATTTAATGGTTCCATTGATCGTAGACCACATCTAAAGATGTTAAATGGTTTTGAAATATTGGCACAGCTTGAAAATGTTGAAACCAAACTTGGGAAGGTTCATCATTTGAATGATAGTGGAAAACGGGTCCGAAGTGCATCGTCAAGCAAAACCGGAATGCAACAATGGAAGAAACAAAGTATATTCTTCAAACTTCCATATTAGGAATCTAATTTGTTGCGGAATAATCTTGATGTGATGCATATTGAGAAGAATGTCTGTGACTATTTTATTTTCAAATTTCTTAATGAGCATGGAACGTCGAAGGATCATCTCAATGCTCGCAAAGACTTACAAGAAATGAACATAAAATGCGATCTTTGGCCAGATGAGAATGGAAAGTATCCTCCGACAATTTTTGCAATGAAAAATAGGGATAAAGATACATTCCGTTGAATGATAGATATTGTTAACATATCTTATGGGTATTCATGTAACATCTCAAGGTGTGTTGACTTGAAGAATCGTAAGTTACATGGATTGAAAAGCCATGATTCACATATTTTGTTACAATAATTACTACCATTGGCATTACGTACATTATTACCTGAAAAAACCACTGCTGTTGTACTCCAGTTCTGCACATTTTTTAGAAAACTATGTGAGAAATATCTACATCCATTTTAGCTTGAAATCCTCCAGGAGATGTTTGTATTGACCCTTTGTGCAATGGAGATGATCTTTCCTCCATCCTTTTTTACAGTAACGATGCATTTAACTGTGCATTTGGTTGAGGAAGCTAAATTAGGAGGCCTCGTTCATTATCGATGGATGTATCAAATTTAGAGGTACTTTATTTAAATGATTTCTAGTTATGTAAACAATTTTTGGTACTTAATTAAATGGATAATTATGTTTATTTTATTTCACAGATATCTTGGGTATTTGAAATCATTCGTGAGAAATAATGCTAAACCAGAAGGCTCAATTGTTGAAGACTATGTGGCTGAGGAGTGTCTTACCTTTTGTTCTCCATACTTGGATGATATTGAGACAAGATTTAATAGAGTTAGAAATGTTAAAAACACATCGATTCAATCTCAAATACATCATAAATCCAAAATATTTCATGATATTGGCCGATCAGTTGGGAGGAACTCAAATGTGAAACTGACTGAATTGGAATTATTACATGCATATAGATATGTGCTGCTGAATAGTGAAATTGCAGATCCATTTATTAAAGAGTTGTGGATACAAACAAAGATATTAATGAGTCTGAACACGAAATGAGAAAGATATAACGAAAGCTGTTAATAAAGAGCTTTTAGAATGGTTTGCACGACGTGTAAGTTCATAAATATCGCAATAAATACGAATATTAGTTTGACACATACTTTTTGTAAATCTACTAAAGTATATTTATTTTTTCAGATCATGAATACTGATACTCGAGCAGAGGTATCAGAATATTTGAAGTTTCTTGCTAGAATTCCTTTAAAAAAAGTTAGAAAGTACGACACTTATAATGTGAATGGATTTAGATTTCGTACAGTCAATCGAGAAGTGGGATTGAGAACACAGAATAGTGGTATATTTACATTTTATGAAGTGGAATACTATATAAAGATGCATGATATTATTGAATTAAACTACTGTGGACATTTTTCGGTTGTTTTATTCGAATGAATATGGGTCAATATTATCAAAGGCGTTAAAAGAGATTCCTTGTAATTTACTTCTGTGAACTTCTCTCGCTTGATGGATGTTGGTGATCATGAACAGCATGATCCATATATCATTGCATCGTAAGAAAAAATGGTATATTATGTGAATGATGTTGCTGATGAAGGGTGGAGTGTAGTTTATCATGTAATACAAAGAGATTTGTATGATATGGGTGATGAAGTGGAAAATTTGAACTCTAAAATTGAATTTAATCAGCAATAGGAAGCAGAACTATTTTCCCATCATGATATTGAAAATATTAGTCCAGCAAAGATGAATGAAGTGGATGAATCAATGGAGTAGGAAACCGAAATGATTGAAGGGGAAAATGATTGTATGTACAACTATTTATTTATTCAGCAACCACTTGTTTCATTTATGCAGTCATTCATTATCATTGTTATATATATTTTTTCCATTATTACTCCATCTGTTATCATTTTTATTTTATTTTTCTGCATATTTTTTTGAAATATATATTCTGGACTTAATTTTATTTGATTAAATGACATGAATGCCAAGGAAGAAGTGTTTCATTATTTCATCGAGTTCGGTGAAAGATGACAATCCATCTAGCTCCCTCCCCATGACATCTGATGCACCAGCTGCAAACACCCCTGCACCATCTCCCCCAGCACAATCTCTCACACCGTCTGTGGATGTCCTAGTAGAGGCTGAGTCATCGACTCCCCCTTCAGGAGCCTCAGTAGTGGGGCAGCGACGCGCCCCTTCCAGTTCATCTCGGACATACTGGAGTGTCACAATCATAGGTACAAATTTTAATTAAATAAATTTGTTGCATTTTGTTTATACTAATTGTTTTCTCATTGAATATGACAAAAACGCAACCGTGGAGAAAAAAATAAATAAAAAGTTCAGTTGTTTGGAATCTGAATGGAGAGAAGATTGTTTTGCCATTTGATTCTTACAGGGTCCCTACGGATGATGTCATGGGGTTTCTTGGCCAGATTCTAGGCCAGCTGGCAGCAAAGCCCATTTTCCTTCCCATTTCATATGAAGATTAGAGACATATGCCTCCAAGCTGGAAAAATGAAGTGTTTGATTCTCAAATGAATGTAAATTTATTACATTATGGTTTAATTTAATGTCATGTTACTAATATATTCAAAATTAATTTCTGTATACAGATGTTCTTCCACTTTAACGTTGCTGATGTGATAGTACAGAAGTGGACGTTGAAAAATCTAGGTAAGAAGTGGACAGATTTTTAATGGAGATTGTGGTGTGATGTCAACGATTCTTTGTTGACCACGCTGCAAATGTATGAGAAGCTACCCACTAGGGTACCGAAAGAGCAGTGTAAAGTGATTGTTGACAGGCATCGGGATCAGAAGCGGATGGTATTAAAATATATATATTATTATATTATCCTAATTTTACATTTATACATGTATATGAAAAGGAAATGAAATTCAATACAACAATATTAAATTGCATTTTATTTATTTCAGGATCTATCAAGACAGAATGCATCAAACCGAGCGAAGCAAGTCATCTAGCACACTGCATGCTCAATAAGTTTTTCTAGAAGTTGAAGTACATTGGTAATATTTTAATTAGTTTAAATATTTATAAGAAAATATTATCCGTTTAATATTTTGAATTGTTGATTTATCTTTCATTAATGCAGTCATAGAGTTTTGGCCATGAAGCATCCAGAACTGAACTATGGTTGGATGTTCACAAGAAATCAGATGGATGTTTTGTTAATGAGCCTGCTAAAGAAGTTGGGGTATGAAGTCAATTTTTTATCATAATAAATTCATATCAATTTTTTCTATATTAATATATATTGATATTTTATTTATAGGTCAAAATTAAAGAACTATGGGATGCCAATTCGGCGCATTCCTACTCTGTCTCCCAGGATGACCTGGTTGTTAAAGTCCTTGGGAAGGAGAATCTTGGGAGAGTGCACTGGATGTGTTTGGGACCCGTTCCATATGAGGTTTTTAGCGGGCCACCTGGGATAGCTACTGCATCTACTCTTAACTTTAGTCAGCCCGGAGATGCTAACAAAGAGATTGTTTCTTTACGAAACACAGTTCACCAGTAGGGGATCAGATATCTGCATTGCAGAAAGAGTTGACTGAACTACGTCAGCAGATGAGCAGATAAGCCCCTGGTGGGAGTGCATCGATTGGTGGTATGCAGGTAAATCAAAGAAAATAAAAATCATTTAGTTTTCTAACTTTCATTTGTTTTAAGTTTTAATATAAATATGTAACCGAATTTAATTTTCAACATAATGTTCTTTTAGGTGACAGCACAAAGTGGAAATAAAGGTGGATAGGGTGACGATGCATCATCGGACTCTGAATAGTTGTACTGTTGATGTGTTGAACAAAAATGGAAACAGTTGGTTTGTATATGTAACATTTGTGGCACATAGTTGCCACCACACATTTTCATGTCCTAAAATTTCTTTGATTTCTCATGTTTATTTTTATGCATTTTGTTGACTTCTGATGTTTCTTTTTATGTCTTAATTTCTCGAGTGTGGTATACATCATTCCATTTAGATCTGTGATTGAATTGGTAGTCGAGATTTTGGATGACTAGGAGTTAAACCCATTTTTGATGAGTTGATCAAATTGGGTCATTTCATAGTGATCAAGGGGACAGTGTTGTGGACACTTTGGTGAGGCCCGTTGTTGAAAATGTCCGATTTAAGCATCAAAAGTATCTGAACATTATCTAGCTCTTCTAAAATGTCATGAGAATTTTCTAAATCAAGGGTGGTTCACTAAGATATAGGTGTGACTAAGGGGTGATAAATTAGCATAAGTCCATGAATATAGGCAAGAATACATTATAAATTAAAAGATAATCTCAAAGATGGATGTTGACTTGACGCACAATTGGTATGTCTTATAAAAATACGAATTTTAAGAAAATAACTTCTACCAAATACTTCAATATTAGGATGGTTTCAATGGACCATTTCTAACCATAACTGTTTTGATCACTGAACTGTTACTGCATGACTTGAACTACATTCCCAACACAATTTCCACTTAATCATGGTCTGTCTAGTAATTATTACCTATCATTATATCCCGGAATTATTTATATTATGATTCTTAATTCCATTTTTTGATTCATTACAGGCTATCTGGTCATGAAACATTAATTACAGGAATTCCATAACTTTCCTCTTTACCATTCATGACTATTCTTTCTACAACCACTCTCCCAAAGGTTACATTTTCCATGACCTGTGTGATTCTCCCCACCATAGGATTTTAATAATCATCAATTTAATAAAAATAGAATTCTAATTCCCATGAAAAACACTCTATCCACCACTAAACATGGTTTCTGGATGTGAGTCAACATAATTATACCATCTTACATCATGACAATCCGTCCTTGGCATAGGTTGAAGCCTCATTTTGAACTAATATTCCATCCTTGATCAACCTGTGGTTCACTTCCTACCACATAGATTTACATCATCTACTTAATAATAAATATAAACGGTCTATTCATAATCACATGGATTATGAAATCCTCATTCCATGCACACACATTCAATCAACATCAATAACTACATCTTGAACATTAACCCAGATTGATGATGTTATAAAACTCGATCCTCCTACATAGTCATCCATAGAACTAGGATAACATAGCTTTTCTACTAAAAACTCTGGTCTACATCACTCACCACAACATAGTTAATACCTAGGTAACCTCACTCAGGGAGTGATCAGTTGACACAACCTTTTTAGATACCAAAACCCTAAACCAAGTAGTTATGTGATAATACCCCTCAAGGTGTTACCGGTGATTTCATCCCTCAAACTCTCAGAGATTAGAATTTTTTTCACAAAACACCACACAACTCTCTCCACCATACCTTAGTTAAATATGTAATTTATATGATAATGAATACTAAATTGATGTTACATCAATGAAATAGGAACACCCATTTCATATAATTCATAGGACCAATGACACTGTGCATTCTTGGTATTTTATAGCCTACTCAAAAAATCAAACCCAAGGGTCACGTTATCCTACATAACCATTTAACATGGATGATGACTTCTTGAGTCATACACCTTTCAAATTAAACTCACAGAACTAACTAAAATAAATAAATTTAGATTGGCATGTTAGTCCGAATAATCTCAAGCATTAAAGATGCTCATAACACCTAGAAGTTTTAATTATCTCATGATCGCCTACCAACTTGGGGAATCATTCCACAACTAGAGTCCTACTCAATCCCAAAATACATAAAACACATTCTATGACCAAAAACTAAAAAGATGCATCCAATGATGCTTAATATCTCCATGGATTCTAGGAAAACTAGGTTAACCCCTCACATAACACGAGGAATAAACTCTAATTCTAGGTTTATTCCTAAAAGGTCACTAGAATCTCACACCTATCCTATATTCCAACATAAAAAGATTTCAACTAAGAATCACTGGAAATATCCACATTCTTATAAAAGCTATATCCCAATGTAACTCTAAAACTATTCCCACAATAGGATTTTTTATTACAATATATTTCTAATGAGTTATTTAAGTTATTTCATCAGTTCAAATTTATTATAATTATTAAGGATGGTTTCTAGGATACAAAAAATCATTATATAAATGGGCTGGCACTAATATGACTACTAATTCATCAATTATAAATTCTTATAAGTAGTGTGGAATCGCTATGGATGATCTATCCTAAGAAAGTGAAGTTATAAGATTTAGTGGAATCCAGTTTGGGATGTTACAATGTTGTATCAATGGAGTTTTATCTTCCTAGTATTTACTATTTATGATATTGTATACATGAGTATGAGGAATGTGTTGGAACCTGTGATGGATATCTGACTACTGTGTTAATAATACTTTCTCTAATAGGAAGTATTATTTTGTAGAGTTTCATATTTTTGTTCTATTTTTAAATATTAAAGTTGTATGTTATTTCTCATTGAGAGAAAAACCTGTTTTTTGGATGTTGTGATTTATTTTGGATATTCAGCTCTTGGTCATTGGTGGGAGTCCAGGGATGGTTTTTTCTGGTTTTATTTGTTTTTCTGGGCAGTGGTGCAGCAGAAGAAAATAATTATTATTTTTTATTCTGGACAGCTTTTCGCGGCGGTTTTAACCGCCGCGAAATGTATACTGGAAGCAGTTTAAACCACCGCTAAGCAAAAAATAAAATTTAATTTTAGCGGCGGTTATAACTGCCGCTAAATAGGAGAATCGTGGCTGCCTCATTCCGCGGCGGTTCCCATGACTTTATCGGCGGTTTTAAGGCCGCTGGAATTGGATTTTATTCACGGCGGTTATAACCGCCGTGAATAAAGTGGTATCCAGGGCTCATAAAACCGCCACTAAACTTAGGGAAACCTCCGCGAAATGAGGGAGCGACGATGCTTTCCTATAACCGCCGCTAATAGATTTCTAACACCCTATTAGATGGTGGTTTCTATAAACCACCTCCAAATAATGTCTCGGCGGTTTAAACCACCGTTAAACACAAAAAAACCTCCGCTAAATGGCGAATCTATTGTAGTGTTTATATAAACAAAAAAAATACTTAATATATATGTAATGTAATGTTACATGGGTCTAAAGTGAACATATAATAGAGGGTGATTCATTAATCAACTCATTATGTTTTATAAGGATATGGGTAGAGGTATTTTAAAAAAAAAATACCCCCTAATTATAATAATTTTCCCACATTTTACAATATACCATAATAACTCACTTTGTACCTTAGTATCATATTTAATTTTCAATAAATTAAATTTAATATATTATGTAATTTTCATTTGATGATTCCAAATATTAATATGATTTTCTTATATTCAATTTATAAATGTGATGGAAATTTATTTTAGTTTAATAATTCATGGCATATAAAAAACCTTTTTTAGAAAACATTCCTTTAAAACATAAAATTATTTTATTCTTATTTTTAACCAAATACTAAACATTACATGAATAATAATTAATTTTTTTATACAAACAATATATTTACTTATATTCTACACAATAAATTAGAATTTTTTTTCCTTAAATGCCTACAACATATTACAAAATAATGATTTCAAAAAACCAAATTTAGTTAATGATTAATCATTAAATTTTAATATATTATAATTACATATTTAATTAATGGTTATTTTCACTTATTTTAAATAAAAATAATTTAATTTGAGAACATATTTTTAAAAGTTATATTTTAAATGTAAAAAGTATAGTTTCAAAATCTTAATGTATAAAACAATTATTTAAAATAAGTTATATTATCAGAAATGAATTATAAATTTTTTTATTTAATTCCAATATTATTTATTTTATGAGAATCAATTACCAATTGTTTTGATATATTAGTCAGTGAAAAAAATTTCATAAACTATTTAAGACATTTATACCAATCTATCATATATATAGAAACCATATATCTAATTACCATGTATCTAACACCCATATAATGAACAAAAACATATTTTACACCCCACAACATAACATTATATGCTTCCCTAAAATTTCTTTATACCATTTTTGTTTTTCTCTATGAAATTTTTTATTAAATTTCTAATTCATTATGTTATATGTAATGTTTTATTTTATCATATGATATTTCATGAATTACCATGAAGTTAAAGATTTAATGTTTGTGGCCATTTTATTTACTATTCATTGTATTCCTCTTGTAATTTTCATAATGATGTTTTATATTTATTTCTCATAACATATTAAATTTTTTCATATATTTTCAGATTTTGTCATAATAAAAAACAACATTCGTTCTTCTTTTTAATTAGGTGGTGCATGTAAAATTATTTATGCAACCAAAGGATGGAATCTAAAATTGGGATATTACACAGTATAAAATATAATGTTGAACCAATACATATGAAACTACATAAATGTCATTCTAACGACAATATATTTTAGAAAAAACTATATAATTTGTTATGTATGTATTAATTTAGTAAAAGCATTTTTAAATATAAATTTTCTCCATTATACATAGTCTTGATCATTTCATGTGAAGATACATGCCATGTATGATTCATGTACACATGCTCACTTTTATACTTATCATGTAATTAATTATAAAATAAAATATAATTTAATCACATCATAGAATATAATTTCATAAGACAATCATAAGAAAAATCCAATAAAATCATATCACATAGCAACATAGTGTTTCACTTCAAACCTATAGGTAACGAAAAAGCATGACTGAAATATACATACAATGTTATAACCAATCTATCTAAATCAAACAATTCCAAAAATCATTCTAAAAACAAAAACAAATCACATGATACTACTTATCAAAGTATTCTGCTAGTTTATTTATAACGAGATAAAATTTTTATGTGACCTCATACAGAACACTTGTTACACTAATTAATACCTACTTTCATTGAGAAATTTATATATAAAATGAATTTAATATAGAAAATAAATCATAATTTTGAATAAAAATAATTAGATAAAATAATAATAAAAATCATCGTTATAATACAATAAAAAATCATTGTGTAATACAAAATATTTAAATAACATAACAACATAAAAAATATATAAACCCATTACACATTATCCCAACTATACATTAAAAGAATGATTACTAAATGGGATAACCATATTTATGTTCTTGTTTAGAATAAAAAAATAAATACAAGGAGACGATTCTATAAAATACTATTCCCTTTTATAAAAACAAGTCCACCATTACAAGACACATTAGTTTAATCAAATGTGATGGGGGGCCTTTTTAACACCCTTACATTTTATGAGATAGAATATTTTAATTTCATTGATTTATGGTGTTTTACTATACACCAATATTATCTATCATTATACGCTACACCGTATTAGCTTTCATTATATGCAACACTATTATTGGATTTTGTTGCACACAATTTCAAGTTCATTTGATATAATTAATTTCACGCAACACTGAGAATAGATTTAGTTCAATGTATAAATTAACTATGTTTGGATTATGTTATAAAAAACACAAAATGAATCTTTTTGTACATTCAACACTAACTTGTCTTGCGTTACACGTAAGAGCGACCTTTCTCGATAGCTTGCATTGTACGCAATACCGAGTTTCACAAAACAACGATATATTTTTAAAATATTATGATGGGGTATAAATTAGCCGTTATGAATATTATTAACCACATTTTCAATTTTAACTATCATTTTTATTTATATAAATCATTTTATAGAACATGATGTGAGAAAAAAAATCATTTTTTTGGATAAAAGAAGTATTTCAAAAAATGTAGTTTACCACCTTTTGATGGAACACAAATTTTAATTATATTTTTGGACACATTTATAAGTTTAATTTGACAAATATAAATTATTATTTAGGATCAAGACATAAAAGTTGCTTTTTATGGATTTCTGGTATTTTTCTGATAAAATTAAAATTTTAGTGAATAGTGAAAAATACCACATTTTAAGAAAAAACTACATATTTATCTAATTTATTTGTATTTTTAGATTATAATTTTAATTTTTTTAAATTGTAAATGGATTATATTCTTATAATTTAATCAAATTTTGGTCATTAGATGTAATTTCACTTTTAAATTGGACTTAAACAGATGTCAATCTTTTGATAGTTATTGTTTATTAAAAACCCGCTTTATGGTTTTGACAACTGAAATTAATTTCAAATTAATTACTACAACTTCTGTGTTTTCAATTTTTATAAATAGACTCCATATTTTTAATCATATGCTTCAAATTGTGTAAACATGTACCTTTTTGGACATTATGACTAGTAACACCAGTGATTATTTTATTTAATATGGTTAAAGGGTAAATCTGGTAAATAAGGTTAAACAATAATTTTCTCATAATATTAAAATACCCTAACACATGTATTAATCTTATTTAATGAGATATTTACAACTACGGGAATCCTTGGATCGATTTTGGGACCCCATGGAACCACTTGGATGTGAAAATGAAATTTTATAAGAATTGACTTAAAGTCAAGAGAAATATGACGTAAACTAGTATCTTTATAATAAAACTTTTTTAATATGGGTATACACGTAAGATAAATTAGAATATAAATGTTAATCGGAAATATAAAATTATTTCCTACACCGGGGTATATTATTTATAATATTTTGACCCCAAATAAATAAATTTATTTATGACAGAATGATGATGTAGTGATTCCCATAATAATGAATGATTTAAATAAATGAGATTATAAATATTAAAATAAATTTATTTTTAAACATATCATTCCATAAAAGAAATTTATGGATGCCTATTACTTGTTAAATTTGAATTAATGAGGTTTTTTTGAAAGAATCAAGTTGTTATAGATTTTAAAAAGTCAGGATATGAATAGTATAATAATTGACATAAATGTGTTTTTAAAAAAAATACTATTCTATCAAATGATATAATAGTCCTAAAAATCTACAATTTAGAAAAATGACATAGATAATGTTTAAAATATAAATAAGGAACCACTTTTGGTTATATTGGCATATTATAATAACTTTATTAACCATAAAATATGAATATAAAAGAAGACATGGTAAGAGTTAAATTAGATGACTAAGGGCTAAATATAAATGATAAGGTTATGTTAAAGAACTAAACTTCTCTAAAATCTATTGTTTGAGAGTATTTAGTACAATAATAATCTTATCTTATAATTAAGTTAGTTTTGGACCTTTTGAAACCAAAAAATATTTTATAAAGAAATAATATTTCAATACCTTTCAAAATTGCCCCTCCTCCTCTCTTATAAAAAGGCATCTCCTCCCACCATTCCTCACATATCCTTGAGAATTATAGCTCGACCAAACTCTGACCAATTATCTTATAAACATTATAAGTTATCTTTTGGATGTATTAGTTTTCAAATAAGTCCATCCGTAAGGTACTTAACATGAGATCCAATGGAAGTCCAATTAAGAAAAGGTAATTGCCTTACCAATTCAATTCAATTTATTTTCTTCTTATACTTCCTATGTCATGTTCCATCCCCAGGGGCCTGTGCTGTGACTACCCCAAGCCCTCCTTCCATAGGCTAGGGGCTGACAACTAGCACCAAAGGTATATTGTGTAAAACAGGGAAGGCATTGCCTTTATAACCTATAAGGACACACAACCAAGAACACAGAAATATACGAACTCATGTAAATTGAAAAGTAAACAGAGTGAGTATAATAAGTAAAAGGGGCTTGAATACAAGCCCAATTAAAAAGTACAAGAAAATTAATGTACAAGTAAACTGGAACAGCTCCTATGAACACCCACCAATGATCCTACTTGAAGGGTAGGTAAAGTTCTAGATCGGTCTTATTTGTGGTATGCTTCGTCAAAGGTCCTCCTATGAGCTACCTAAAGTCTCGAAGAATGGATCCCACACCATTCCGGTGCAGTAGCATGAGAGGTCATTGAACCTCGTTGAGTACTGACCTACAGTCATGCTACCCTCCTAGAGATGAAGAAGCTCCTATATGCGCACTGCGCGAAGAGTCGCTGGGACAAACTCTACCTAAAACAGGATCTCGAAGTCTATGCAGAGAAGTGTCTCGTCATTATGAAGCTAGAGCATCAAGCTCCCCCATATGCCTGCTCCTGCTTGTATGAGACTACTGGCAAGGATCACCATGAGATTGGATAGTGTCCCTACCGGTCAGAAAACTCTCACTATGTCCTCCAGCCAATCCTCATCCACCAGTGGGACCGTCTCTCCTCTGAACCTGGGTGGCCTCGAGTGCTTGAACTCATGCAATGCACTCACGTGACATGCACCCTCTACTGGCGGGGCTAGTGGCATCCCTAGCCCAAATGGGTAATGGTACCACTGGTTCCTCCACTGGTGCCTCTACTGTAAGAGGGCCCTACACTGAGGCCTCATGGCTCGGTGGGATATTGGTGCATACTACTATAGGAACCCTAGTTGGCTATTTTCGTGGAGGCATCCTGAAAAGAAAAAGCTGCGCCATAGTCAATATGTTATACCTGGTGATCTAGCTCAAAATATCTCAAAGAAAACTTTTGAAAACACAGACGCAATTAGTTTTTTTGTGCACTGAGTCAGATATCAGATGTCAGGGTCCTGATTCATGGATACATCGGCTGCCCCCCCACTGGATTCCCTAAACTAATAACCACACTCACTACACATAAAACTGTTTCCATTAAAAAGAAATATTATAGTCCTATTTTCTATGGTAGAACCGACTCCTCTGATACAAATTTGTCATGACCTGTCCCCCAGGGCCCGGGTCATGACTACCGCAAGACCTCCTTCCATAGGCTAGGGGTTGGCGACTAGCACCAAAGGCGTATTCCATAAAACTAGGAAGGTGATGACTTTATAACCTGTATGCACCCAAAACCAAGGACACAACAATATATGAACTCAAGTAAACTGAAAAGTAAACAGAGTGAGTACAGTAAGTAAATTGGGCCAGAATACAAGCCCAACTGAGAGGTACATGAAACTGAAAGTACAATAAAACTAGAACATATCTTGTGAACACCCACAAAGGATCATACCTGAAGGGTTGGTAAAGATATCGATCAATCGTCTCTACAGTATGCCTCGTCTATGGTCCACCTTTGAGCTACCTCCAGTCCTAGTACTCTCGTCCTCAGTCAGTGTTGTCCGTCATCTGCACCAAACACAATGAAGTGCAGGCATAGCCCATGCAGGGTTGAGTATAACGATACTCATTAGGGACCCTGAGACCCCCAAGGTGTCACAAAATCCACCAAGGATAAACTACAAGGCATGAAATCAACTTATAACCCTACTTAGGTATATGCCCATATATTTACCTATGTTATCCAGAATACCCATCTCAATCCTGAGGAATACACATAGTTCAACTCAAATCCCAAATCTCAACTGTTTCACAAAAGAAGGAATATCGTGAAGGTATGTACCACACAGGTACTCCACACATAAGAATACCACCAAGCTATTGCCACCATGGAAAATATTGCTTAGGTACGGACGAAGCTCACACTAGGTATTTATTAGGTACAATAATAAAGATTATTAGATGTAACTACTGAATCATCTTACTCTGTTAATGGGCATATCCACGAAGAATATCTAGGTGCTGACCCACACAGGATCACTCGGTGCTGACCCACATAGGATCGCTCGGTGCAGACCCACACAAGATCGCTCTTTGCTGACCCACATAGGATCGCTCGGTGCTGATCCACACTGGATCACTAGGTGATGACCAACACATGATCACTAGGGTTGTCTCAGGGAATCCTAGTGGGGTTCCATGTGGGACCCTCAATCACAGACCCACAAAGGATCTCTTTGTAATGTCACATGGAGCTATTGGGTTCCCACACTAAGAATGATCGTCTTCGGGAGAGTCCAGTTCTCAAACCACTAGTCAATACTCCAATAACCACGAACTCCGATGAAAATGTATCTCAAAGGGACACCATGTCATAGGGGTCTCAATGAAATAGACGGTGCGTCAATCGGACGCTCGGTCTGTAAGTTATTAGATTTTTAGTCCCGAGGGCCCGGTTGAATTCATGCTTGATCCAACCAGACCATTCCCCAACATTATCCCAGTCACAAGGTGGGTAAACCGAAGGGACCGCCTCGCTCCAAGGATTCCAGTGCCGCTGACGGTTCATCAAACGAATGCCTGGTGCCAATGTTATGGCCAAAAGAGAGTAAATGGGACAATGTGGGTCCGGGTCCGGTCTGACCCGGTTGGACTGACCTGGCCCGACCAAGTCGGGGTCTAGCCAGACCCATGGTGCGGCCCGGTCCACTAGGTAGTCCGGACTAGCCCACACTGGGTGGCCTGGCCTGGTGGCATGGGGTGGCGTAGAGGCCGCGGGGGGGGGGGGGGGGCATGGGGGCTACGGGCTACTGCAGGGTGGCTGGGCCGTAGGACAACCCAGCATGCTGTGGGGCTGTGCGGTTGGACGTGGTTCGGTGAGGCCATAGGGTGGTGGTTTCCATGGGTGGAGAGGCCTCAGGGTGGCGCGATGAGGCTACAGGGTGGCGATCTGTCGTGGCTGGCCTTGCGGTGTGGTCGTGCGCTATACCTTTGCCGGCGACTGGCTTGACCAGCCGCCCTCCATTTGTCACCTTCGTCACGGCCGGTGGTGGTGTCGGCTACCGTTCTCATTCATCGCCATGGCACAAAGCCACCTTCTTCTCTCACGAAGAACAAACCATTCATGAAAAATGACAGAATGGTCAGGCCATGTTGGTTTGGCTGCACCCTCTGCGTTAGAGCAGTAGCAAGTGACTCAAGGGGGATGATTCAATGTGAGAGGAAAATTAACATTTATCAATGTAAGACACATCCCTACCCTGATTTCTTTGTTGACGTCATATGGGGTGAATTCGGTGACGTTGATGTTTCCTCGATAATCGGTTTATTCATCATTGGAGACCCTTCGACGATGTTCTTCGTTGGAGAAATATTCATCGAAAGAGAAGAGTTCTTCATTGGAGAATGTTTCTCTAATTTTCTTCCAAAGCTTCTAGCTTTCCCAATTAATTCTCTCAAATGAATATCCAAACAATATAGAAAGTGTTTATCCTATTTTAAATTTTTGGCAGAAAAAAAATTGGAAACATTAATCAATTGAAAAGGCATAATTAATTAATGGGAGGAAGTCCATGGGTTAACTCTTCATTAATGGGGGAGTTCAAGGGGTTTCTCCCATTTAGAGGGGAGTTCAAGGGGGGTTTTAGTCTTGGGTGGTCCCCAACCCCATAACCCATGTGGGAGGTTTATGTTTAGGTGGTTCCCACCATTAAACCATCCACATGGGTGGCTACAACAAAAAGAAAAATAAAATAAAAGATTATTTTATTTTATTTCCATTTCCATGAAAAACTCAAATTCTATCATTCACCCTCGACCTACTGTGGTCAAGGTGAAGGTACCCTTAAATGAATTTCAGCACTTCGAGTTCAAAGATTCCCTAATATTTCAATTCTAAGCATCAGTTTAAAATTTACAAAAACCCGCTCGCACGTTTACTGAACGTACCAGAAAAAAAGATTCGAAATTCACTCTAGGAAATCCTGGCCTCAGAATCATGCACAGTCAATTTTCATGGAATCATAAACTTCCCACTTAATTAAAAAAATTTACATGGAATTCCCGGGTATTTACATTCTCTAAGGGTAAGGCTTTCCAACTGACGAGTGATCGGCTGAACTCTCCTCCGGATAAGTCCATACCATGTTGCAAAGGGTCCCTTCTAAATGGTGAAGTTAATCCTGGTCCCATCAGTGTGGACGCACCTTATATTTTGCCTAATTTAGTCAATCTGATCATGGACTATATATAACCAGTCCATACACAAGATGATGTCATAAGGCATCAATGCCATTACTAGGGGATCCCAGCCGAGGCTCTCACCACCTAGAGTAAGCTCACATGACCAAAACTAGTGCGTAATCATCGAATCCGCTCTTGTAGGAGTCTCTATACATAATGAATGAGCCAATAACTCCATTGGAATCTCATAGCTCCGAACAGGTGTAGTGGCAATAAAAGAATGATTGAAACCTCTGTCTATAAGTACTACAGCTAAGGTAGAGTAGACACTGATCATACCTCGTATCATCTCCGAAGCGCCATGATCATAGGCCGTAGCTTACTGGAGCATAGCTCACCCCTATGCTCCTGATCCCTATGGTCGGGGTGGACTACCTGGTGGTGGTGGCAGTAACATCTTGAATCGTCATCCATCGCCAGCTGCACGACCAGCTCCTCTGCCATATCCGCCTACTCCCTACAGACCTCCTCAATCGAGTCTATGTCTCTTCCTGGGTGGTCCATCGACCGTCGGCTAATCATCCGTATGGTGGGACGGATTGTCACAAGCCATGTGACTCTGCCAACCACATGCATAAAAATACCCGCTCCTGGCATGACTGGCTCTACCTCGGGTACCCAGCACAACCAACCCTAAATCCTGCAGTCGTACATCTATAGGTCTAACCCTCTTGGACCTCTATGACATCTGTCTGTTTCCAACTGCATTATACTCCTTTACGTGACGACTAGTGGTGGGTCTCACTGCTGGTGATAGATCAGCAAGGAATATCTCTACTGAAAGGGATCTCTCTCACACCACATCCTCCATCGGGATACTAAGAGAAATCATCGATGCCCTGATCTCTCGCCTGAGATCCTACTCGATGGTCTGAGCCCTGAATATGTGGCGGCATTACTTGATGTGAGAGCGTTTTACAGAGTACTCTGATCACAATGGTCTCTGTTATATCTTCTCACAGAAAGACCTAAACCTAAGGCAACGATGTATGATTGAGTTCCTCCAAGACTATGACTTCGAGATAGTCTATACTCCTGGGAAGGGGAACGTTGTAGTATATGCACTTAGTAAGAGATCTGGTATACAACTCCTTGGTGAGGAGACGAAGCAGATGTCCACTTTGTAGATATTCTATGTGGATTAGGATGGTGCGCCTTTTCTTCGGTCTCTTACAGTCACTCCCCCACTTTGTCAGCGAATCAGGGAGGTGCATCATGGAGATGCTAACTTCGAGGCTTGACGTGCTCATATATCCATAGTGCAGGCACCTAATGTATTTTCTGAAGGTGGGGTACACGTCATCCTCTTTAGAGGACGTACCATGGTAACTGTGTCACTTTTGGAGGAAGTGTTGAGGGAGTTCCACACATACCCTCTAGCGGTATATCCATGTGTGGAAAATATGTACCGATATCTCTGATAATAACACTGGTGGATGAGAATGAAGAAAGCGGTAGCATATTTTGTCTCTTGGTGCATCACTTGTCAGCAAGTGAAGGCGGGGCATCAGGTACCATCAGGTTTGGTTCAGCCATTGAAGGTCCCAGAGTGGGAGTGGGACATGGTATCCATGGACTTCATGATAAGACTTCCATGTACATATAGGGGTCATGACTTGATTTGGGTGATCGTCGACCAACTCACCAAGTCGGCCCACATCCTAAAAATCAAGGAGTAGGAATCAGTAGATAGATTGGGACGCCTCTATGTGCAGGAGATTGTGCGGTTACATGGAGTAACCTCTACGATTGTCTGTGATCATGATGCATGTTTTACTTCATGGCTATATAAAGGGTTGCAAGAGGTTTTCAGGACGTAGATTCGTTTGAGCACCGCCTTCAATCCTCAAACTGATGGTCAGACTGAGCGGACCATTCATGCCCTCGAGGACATGCTGCGTGCTGGAATCCTCGACATCAGTCGCGGTTGGGAGGATCACTTGCCTTTGGTGGATTTTTCTTACTACAACATCTATCACTCCACCATTGGTATGGATCCTTTTGAGGGGTTATACGGGCTACCTTGCAGATCTTCTTGGTGATGGACTGACCCAGTGGAGTCAACACTCGGGGGACAAGAGATGGTTCGGGCTACCATAGAGAAGATTTAGATCATCCCGGAGTGGATGCAGTTTTCACAGAGTAGGCAGAAGTCATATTAAGATAAGAGATGGAGACCTCTAGAGTTCGAGGATGGCGACCATGTATTTCTATAGGTCTCAACTCGACGAGTTTTTCGAAGATTTGGCCAAGGTGGAAAGTTATATCTAAGGTTCATCGGACCCTTTCAGGTCCTCCGTAGAGTTGGATAGGTGGCATACCACATAGCTCTTCCACCTCAGTTACACTAGGTGCATTACGTCATCCACGTATCTCAGCTGAGGAGATACATGCATGACCATTCACACATCATCGAAATTGGTGAGCTGGATTTCGACGGTGGGTCGTCTTTTACGGAGGTTCCAGTAGATATTGAGTGTCGACAATAACAGGTCCTTCATGGTGGTCGATACCTCTGGTACGCATTCATTGGCAGCATGGGAACGTCTAGGAGAGCACATGGGAGCGGGAAGCTCAGATTCGTTCTCATTACCCCCACTTTCTATTCTAGTTTTGAGTTGGGGATTAGGAAGACGTAATGCACTAAGGTGGGGAGAATGTAAAAACTCAGGAATTCAATGTAATTTTTTAATTAAATGATAATTTTATGAGTCTGTGAATATCGACGGCATGTGATTCCAAGGGCCAAAGTGAATTTCTGAATATTTTTTTCGGGTTCGTTTAGTAACGTGTGAGCGGGTTTTTGTAACATTTGAACAAGTGCTCAGAATAGAAATCCGAGGTCACCGTTGAACTCACAGCGCCAGTATTCGTTTAAGGGAACATTCACCTCAACCATAGTAGTTCAAGGGTGAAAGATATAATTTAGGGTTTTTGTGGAAACAGAAATAAAATAAAATACTGGTTTTTTTATTTTTGTTGAATCCTCCCATGTAAAAGGTTTAAAGGTGAGGACCACCTGAACTGAAACCTCCCACATTGGTTATGGTGGTGGGGACCACCCAAGACTAAAACCCCCTTGAACTCCCCTCTTAATGGGAGAAACACCTTGAACTCAATCATTAATGAATAGTTAACCCATGAACATCCTCCCATTAATTAATTATCCCTCATCAATTGATTAATGTAGCCAAAATGTTTGGTGCCAACAATTTAAAATTGGACAAAAACTTTTTATTTTGGTTGGATATTCTTTTGAGATCATTCGTTGGCAATGGTATATCCTTGGGGAGAACTTTGGAGAAACATTCTCCAATGAAGATCTCTTTTCCTTCGATGAAGATTTCAGCAATAAAGAACACCGTCGAAGCATCTCCAACAATGAATGAATAGATGATCAGGGAAACGCCGAAGTCACCAATGTCACACCTTCCGACATCAATAGGGCAATCAAGGTAGGGGTGTATTTTAATCTGATCAATGTTATTTTTCTACTCACATTGAATCATCCCCCTTAAGCCGCTTGCTACCACCCTAACGCGGAGGGTGCGACCAAACAAACATGGTCTGACCCCTCCGTCATTCCTCTTGAATGAGTTACTCTTTTAGATAGAACAAGGTTGCTTTGTTCCATGAAGACGAACGATATTGGTGGAGGGCACCACCACCGGCCATGAAGAAGGCGTCAAACGGAGTGCGGCCAGTCAAGCATTGCCAACATGCGACCTTGCCAACCCGCGACCTGTCGCGCCGCCCCACACCCTCGCTGACCCGTGACCTACCCCGACGCCCCTCACCTTCGTCGACTCACAGCCTGCAGCGCCGCCCCGCGGCCTCACCGACCCGTGCCCTGCCATGCCACCCCGTTTCCTCACCGACCCCCAGCCTTCCGCACTGACCCGTGGCCTCGGTGACCACCCGTGTTCCACCCCACCACCCCCCCCCCTCGCGGCCTCGCCAACCAGCAGCCAGTCGCGCCGCCCCGCGGCCAGCCATGCAGCCACGCGGCCCCACCACCCTGCTACCACCTGCGACCCCTGCGGCCCCCATCGTAGCCTTCACGGCCCTCCCGACCTCTGCACCACCCAACACCACCAGGATGCGCCACGCAGCGCGGGCCGGGCCGGACCCATACTAGGTGGGCCTAGGTCGGGTCGGGCTGGGTCGGTCCGACCAGGTCAGACCAGACCAAACCCACTTCGACCCATTTATGCTTGTTTGGCCATAACATTGGATCCTGGTGTTCGTTTTGACGAACCATCAGCGAAATTGGAAACCTTGGAGAAAGACGGTCCATTTGGTATACCCCACTTTAGATTTAGATAATGTTGGGGAACGGTCAGGTTGGATTGAGCATGAATCCAACGAGGACCTCGGGACTAAAATGCTAATAAATTATAGACCGAGTGTCTGATTGACGCACAATGTATTGCGTTGAGACTCCTATGACATGGAGGTCCTTTGGGATAATTCTTCTTGGGAGTTCGTGGTAGTTGGAGTATCGAACAGTGGCTTGAGAATCAAACTCTAACGGAGACCGGCAAGCTTAGTGCAGGAACCGTGTAGCTGGATATGAATTGAGAAGGAGATCCTTATTGGGTCTGTGACTGAGGGTCCCACATGGAACCCCTCTAGGATTCCATGTGGGACTACCCTAGAGATCCTATGTTGGTCAACACCTAGCAATCTTGTGCTGGTCAACACTGAACGATCCTGTGTGGGTGAGCACCGAGTGATCTTGTGTGGGTCATCACTGAGAGATCCTGTGTGGGCCAGCACCTAGAGATCCCGTGTAGTTCAGCACTTAGGTACCCTTCTTGCATCTGGACCATAACAGTGTAAGATGATTCAGTAGTTATATCTAATCATCTTTACTACTGTACCTATGAAATACCAGGTGTGAGGTGTGTCTGTACATGATTGGTACTTTCCTTTGTGGTAATACCTTGGTGGTATTCTTCTGTGTGGGGTACCATTGTGGTACTTACCTTCGTGGCATTCCTTCCTTTGTGGAATATTTGAGCTTTTGGATTTGAGTTGAACTTCGTGTTTTCCTCATGATTGAGATTGGTATTCATGATAACTTATGTATATGTATGGGCATATACCTATGTAGGGTGGTTGTTTATTTAATTCCTTGTGGTTTATCCTTGGTGGATTATGAGAGACCTTTAGGGTCTCAGGGTCCCTACTGAGTATCATTATAATCACCCCTATATGGGCTATGCCTAAACATTGTTGTGTTTGGTGCAGACGGCGAACATCGCTGACTGAGGACGAGAGTACAAGGACTGAAGGTAGCTTGGATATGGACGTTAGACGAGGCGTAAAATAAAGACAAATGATCAAGAGTTGTAACAGCCCTTCATGTAGGATCCTTAGCGGGTTTTCACTGGAGTTATTCTAGTTTACATATACTTTCAGTTTCTTATACTTTCCAGTTGGGCTTGTATTCTGGACCCTTTTACTGACTGTAGTCGCTCTATTTATTTTTAAGTTTACATGAGTTCGTATCTTTCTATGTGCCTGGTTGCATGTGCTTACAGGTTATAAAGGAAATGCCTTACCAGTTTTAGGGAATACAACTTTAGTTATAGTTTCCAGCCACTAGCCTATGGAAGGTGGTCTTGGGGTAGTCACAGCATGGGCCCCGGGGGATGGATCATGACATCCTATTTCTAGGTTGATTCAATAATAATTTAATAACTCTAGAATATTATTCCAGATTAGATTTTATTATAATTATGGGAAAACCTTATATCTCTTTTATCCATCCTATGAATAAAAATATCACCATGTGTGCATACGTACGACTTACCATCTCCACGTAGTGGTGTGATTTGTTATTCAAATAAAAACATTAATTGAATGGGTATAATACTGAATCTAATGAATTTAAATAATTAATATAACCTTATAATGATTATTTATAATTAATATATCATCCAATTATATACCATTTAACCACCAATAGAATGATATCGTCACTCATGTGTATGTACGACCTACCGTCTCTACGATGCAGGGAGATTTTTTCTCCATGCATAACATTTCTCGAATCATTATAAAAATTATATGATTTGTGAAAATAATAATTATAAATCTAATTTAATGAATAAATGAAATCCTACTCATATCCAACATGACTTACACAAAAAAAGGATGGGAAACCAATGTAGTTAACACCTGAAATTGTGGTAATATTGAAATACTATTAACAAAATGATATTATAGGATCATATATGATATCATAAATATATATATGGTCTTGGTATAATTTAATAACATGCTTTAACCATTATATAAGAGGTTCCCACACCCTCAACTAAAAAAAGTACAAGGTAAGGGTTAATATTGAAATCCCATTTTTTATCCAAGAGTTTCTATACGAGTGTATTTACAAGGGGTATATTTGTCATCCATGTCCATGATTTCAACAAATATTCTCATAAAATGTTTACTATTATTCTATGTATTTATAAATTCATTTTTAAAGATTTGGTATTTAGTAAATGGTTTGGAAGAAATCTTTCATTTGTTTACCATACGAGATACATTTTGACATTTTTGGAAAAAGTACAAGAAAAATGTTTCTTTAACTTATTCAACCTGAATATATTTTTATAGTTTCATGACATTATATTTCCATGAATCTTCCTCTAAATGACGTCATGTTTATTTTTAACAAAATTATTTTCTTTAAAAATATATCAACATTTTGATAAATAATTTTTTTTTGAAGAAGAACAAATATTTACATCATTAATTAAGTTCAAGTGGTTTATCAAAATTATTTTCAATCTAAGGATTATTATATTTAAATCATGTTATGTTTCTGCCCCTATTATTACTATTTTTGGACTGTGTTAATGATGGAATGGTATTTTATATGGATTCTATTATTATGGAAGGATGTCAAAGAAACCCATGTTATTACATAGTGTAAGCTATGGTGAATGTTACTGTGTTTTTGTGGAACATGTATGAATGATTTCATTATGAGATGGGTGGGACATATATCCCCCTCCAATGCATTGGGTAAATATTTATATATTATGATATAGAAATGACTTTAATTACATGTATATATAGTGTCTTAAAAAATGGCTTGAATGAAAAATAAAATCGATTCATTAATAGAATTATTCCACTATGATGGTCTTGGAAGCAATTCCTTGGCTTCTATGGATTCCATATTATCTTCCTATTAATTTTTAAAAATTACATGTTTTATACCAATGTCATTCTATCATGGTTAATTCCCCTTTATGATATATGCCTTATATACTTCTAGTATTTATTTTGTGACCCCAAATTCTTTTGTTTAAACATTTTGTTCTTATTTTTGAATTTTTATGTCTATGGTTTTCTTGTGTTCTCCAATTTTTCCCTTAATGAGCATTTAACCTCACCCTTTTAATGTTTTATTTTTCCTCGGATATAAAAAATGGTTTTAGGTAGGAAAAAGGGGAGTTTTTTTGTGGGAGATGTTTAAGATATTTCACCAAGATATAATATTATGTTCCATATTTCCATATACCATAAAATAATACAGTATTTCATTATTTGTTTTTTCATGTTTTAAGTATTACACAAAAGTAATGTAATTTCCATGTACATTAAGTTTGGGTTGTTATAGATTGTATCAATGAAATGTTTTAGTCAACATTTGGAAACTAGGATGCAAAAAAATTAGTGATATCCATTGAGTTGATTCAAAGGATATGTCTAGGGATGTCCAAATTATTAGTAAAGTATTATTTATAATCCAAGGGTTTTTGTGATAATCATGACTACCCTAGGCTTAAAACAAATATATCATTGATTTAAATATTATATGTAATTTTCCTTAAAAATGTGTTTCTAATCTATGATATGTATTTCTCATAGTTTCATTCTAATATTAGTCAGTAGTCAGAACTACATAGAACATAGCTAACCGTTGAATTTTTCACATGTGAAAAGTATGGGAATTATGAGGATTGATTTCCTAAGTGGAAATATCATGATGAGAACCATGACATCAGTGTGAGTATTGGTCATACTACTAATGATAATGAGATTATAGGTGATATGTGAAAGGAATGTGATGTTTTTCCAGTATTTTTTACATTAAACCTATGATGTTTTAGGTTGAAAAACATTAAAACATGATACATATTTTTTGAAAGATGAAGATGATGTATCTTGAGTAATGGTTCTAGAATAATGTTTGTTGACTTAGGTGTATGTGATTTGGATTTCAAAGATTATGTTATATTAAAACATAAATATATAATTTTTTCAATATAAATATTAAATTATATATTGGAAATGATATGTATAATAGTTATATAGAGAGAGAAAAGCAATTTAAGGGTAAGGTGATATATTTTGGGACACATGATTAAGGTTAAGATAACCCCTAAAATATCCCTTATGTTTAGAGAATGATGTTTTGAGAAATATAAGTTGGATTTTAATAAGTAAAATGGATGATGCTAGTTTAATGGGAAGTAATTATAGAGTTATTGAAAAGTGAGTTATTCTATCATGGATGAATTATACAATTTATTGGGAATTAAGGAAATACATCCAGTATGTTTTGGAATAAGAAAACATGAAATTTTTCAAAAAGGATATCTAATTATTTTGGTTGTTATCGTGAATCAAGAGAATACATGATGAAGGTGTTCAGATTTTGGAATTTGACCACCTAGAGATATATATTATTATTTATGGGGTGATAAATGAAGGTATTCACATGCTTGTTATATGTCCTTTCTTGTAATTTTTTTTTGTACTGTGTGTTTGGACAGAAGTAGTTTGGATAATCCTAATGGTTGGAATGGATTAATTTGGGAAATAGATATTAATGTTTAATGATAATATATTTGTTTGTTTAATATTATTTCTGGAAAGGTATAATAGTGTAGTTTTATAAAAAGGATAACCTACAGGATGGGTGATAATCAGTCACATCAGACAACGCTACAGGGATCGAACCCACAATAGAAGTACCAAATGCCTTTATCGCCTACCACTAGCCTGAGAGTATTTCCTAGATTGTATAAATTAGTTTTATTTTAGTTAAGAAGTATGATAGATGAAGTATAAGTCCATAGTTTGAACCATATATGATTAATCACAATATAGGTTGATATAGGAAAATGAAATAACCAATTATTATATCACATGATCTGCTAAGACTTAAATAATGAAAAATTCAATTTCATTTCTTTAAATAAGCGATGGAATTTAAATTGTTCTGGGAATGACCAACAATGATATTGTAATGAAATTAAGTAAGCATTTATCCTCATGAAAAAATTCATCAACATTAGGAAAAGGATCTAGAAACAAAAAATGTTATCCTAGTACCTTCTTATCTGATGAATCAGATGGTCCAATAAATCATAACAGGTTTAAGGATTTATAATTTTTAACATTCTCTAAACCTTATTTTTTATCACCATCCATCAAAATATGCTGGTTAGATTTTTCTTCCATATCCATGTTTTCACTTCCAAGCTATGTTCTTCTATGTGGAAACCCAGTGAGGAGATTATTTGGATAACCGTTATGTTTATAATTTTTTTTTTCTAAAATGATGTTTTTGATTCCATTTTTACGATATTTGTTTCCATGAAAGAAACATTAAATTAGAAAACCATTTATAACCTCGACGATTTTCAAGGGAGCAATTAATTTCAATGGGGGTAGAATATAACACCCTGAGATTTTTGTAGATATATTATTTTAATTTCATTGATGTATTGTGTTTTATGCTACAACAAGATTAGCTTTCTCTATATGAAACATTATATTATCTCACAATACACGCAACACTATTCTTGGATTCTGTTTCACACAATTTTAAATTATTCTGATAGAATTAATTTCACACAACACTCATTGAAGATTTTTTTCAATGTATAAATGAACTAAGTTTGGATTATGTTATACACAACACCAATGAAATCCTAAAATGAATGCAATATTGACTTGGCTTGTGTTAAACGCTAGAGTGACATTCTGGATAGCTTGCGTTGTACGTGATATAATGTTTCACTAAACAATGATATATTATTAAAATAATAATATGGGATATAAATAGCTATTATGAGTAGTATAATCCAGAATTTTAATTTTATATAACATTATAAATAATCTCACACATTTTCTAGAACACGATAAAAGAAAAAAATCAATTTTTTTGCATAAAAGAAGTATTTTTAAAAAAATACAGTTTTACCACCTTTTGATGGAGCACCCATTATAAATATCATTTTTGAAACTTTAAGTCAAATTTGACAAATTAAATTTATTATTTTGAATCTATAAATAAAAATTTTCTTTTTTTGAATTTTGGGTATTTTTCTACAAAAATTCAAATTTTACTGAATAGTGAATAATACCACAATTTAATCAAAACAACCTTTTTATCTAATTTATTTATATTTTTATATTTAACTTTTAATTAGTTTTAATGTTTATTTAGATGATATTTTTATTATTTAATGCAATAGTTTTCATTGTATGTAATTTTACATTTTAATTGTACATAATATCATGTCAATCTTTCATAGTTATTATATCTTAATAACCCACTTTTTGGTTCTGGCAATGGGAATTAATATTAAATTAACTACTTCAATGTCAATGTTTTGAAAATGAAAAAATGGATTCTATATTTGGAATCATAATTATAAATATTTTTAAATAGGTACCTTTAATTTTTAGACATTATGAATAGTAACTTCAAGAATTTTTTTCTTTTCAATGGCTAAAGGGTTAATCTAATAAATAAGGACAAAAAATAATATTATAATAATATTAAAATACCACAACACACGTCCTAATCACATTTTATGAGATATTTCCATCCATTGGCATCTGTGGGTCGATTTATCGACCCCATGGAACCACATTGATGTGAAAATGACATTTTATATGAATTAATTTAACGTAAAGAGAAATATGACATAAACTTGTATCTCATTAATAAAAAAAAATATAATGTGGTTATAAAAAATTGTAATTCGAATAAAAATATTCATTTAAAATAGAAAAAATATTTCCTAAATAGAGGCTTTTTATTTAAATTTTAGGGACACCATATAAATAAATTTATTTATGACACAATGATGATGTAGTGATTCCCTTATTAATGAATTATTTAAATAAATGTGATTATAAATTTTAATTTATATTTACTGTAATATTTATATTCCATCCAAATTTTTTACAGATTGTTATGACTTGTTATATTTGAAATAATGTTGTTTTTTTGAAATAATCTTGTTGTTATAGATTTTTAAAAAGTCATGACATGAATAGTAAAAAAATTGACATAAATGAGCTTTTAAACGAAATACTATTTTATTAAATGATATAATAGTCTTGAAATATATGATTCAGAAAAATAAATTAGATAATGTTTATAATTTTATTACTGAACCACTTTAGGTTCTATTTCCATTTTATAGCAACTATATTTACCATATAGTATGAATATCCCAGAAGACATGGTAAGAGTTAAATTAGTTGTCTAAGGGTTAAATCTAAAAGATAAGACTAAATTTGAGAACCAAATTTGTCTAAAACATATTGGTTGATAGTATCTCAAATAATAATCATATTATCATAGAATTAATTTTTTTTGGAGTTTTTGAAACTGAAAATCATTTTATAATAAAATAATATTTCAATACCTTCATAAAGTTCCCCTCCTCATCTCTTTTAAAAAGTCATAGCCTCCAACATCTCCTCACACCACCTAGAGCCTTCTAGATCTACCAAAACCTACCAATTATCCTAAAAAAAATCTTAGTTATCTTCTAGAGGTCTTGGTTTTCTAAAAATTCCATCCCTAGTGTCCCTAAGAAGATATCCAAAGGAATTCCAAAGATTAAGAGGTAGTTGTTTTACAAATTTAATTTAATTTATTTTCTTTTTCTACCTAATTTTTCAATATTGATTCAATACTAATGTAAAACATCGTGTATATTATTCATGATGAGATGTTATTATAATAATCAGATAACCTTATACATCCTTTTATCCATCATTTTAATAACAATATTACAATGCGTGTGTTCGTAAGATTTACCGTCTCTATGTGGTGGTGTAATTTTTTTATTCAAAAATAAATTATTAGGATGGGAATAATTACATGTATAATTTAATTAAATAATTAATAGAACATTATAAATATTATTTATTATTAATATACCATCAAATTACATATCATTTAACCATCAAGAGAATGATACCGTCACTCCTGCATAAGTATGACCTTCCATCTCCACGATGTAGTGAGATTCATTATTCACATTAAAAATTAAAGAATAATTATAAAATATATATTATTTATGAAATAAATATTTATTAACTTAATTTAATGATTAAAATAAATCCTATTCAAAAAAAACATGACTTACACAACAAATTTGGGATGAGAAAATGAAGTAGTTAACACACAAAATAATAAAAATATATTAATATTATTAACAAAATGATATTATAGGATCAAATATGATATCATAAATATTGATATGGTCCTTGTATAATTTAATAACAAGAATTAACCATTATACAGGAGGTGAAGTCACCCTTGACTAACAAAAATTACAAGGTAAGTGTTAATTTCAAAATATCATTTTTATCTAAGATTGTTTATATGTAACTATTTAATGGGGTTATATTTAACATCCATGTCCATGTTTTCTAAAAATATTCCCAAATAATGTTCAATATTATTTTATGTATGTTTAATGTAAATTTTACCCATGTAGACTTTTACTATATGGTTTGGAAGGAATCATTCTTTTTGATACCATATGAGGAACTTTTATACATTTCCATCCAGTGTAAAAGAAAATGTTTATTTAACTTATATGAAATGAATGAATTTTTACAATTTCATGATGCCTTATTTACATGAAGATTCCTATACACTAATTAAATTATATTTTCAACAAAAATCCTTTCATTTAAAATTTCATGTAATTTTGAGAAAAGAGAACATTTTTTATGAAGAACAAATATTTTCCTCAAGAATTAAGTTCTAGTGGTTTATCAAAATTATTTTCCATATAAGATGGTTCTAATTATATTTAGATATGTTTCTATCCATTTTATTAATATGATTTTATTGTGTTAATTATGGAATGTAAATTTATATGGATTATTTTATGATAGAAGAATGTTTATGAAACCCATGTTAATTAATGGGTTATTCCTTGGTGAATGTTTTTTTGTGGAAAATGTAAGAATGATTTAATTATGAGATGGGTGGGACATATATCTACCTCCAATGAATTGGGTAAATATTTATATCTCATGATATAGAAATGACTGGAATAACAAGAAAATTAGGTTATGTAATACAGGGTTGGAATTGAAAGTAAACCCAATTCAGTAATGGACATTGCCCACTATGATGGTCATAGCTGCAATGCTTTGGATACTGTGGAAATTATATTATGTGCTTATTAGTTTTCCATAATTACAATTTTTATGAACATTTAATTCTGTCATGATTAATTTTACATTATTATCTATGCCTTAATTACTTCAAAGATTTATTTCCTGACTCCAAATTCTGTTGAGGAAACTTTTTGTTCATGTTTTTTAATTATTATATTTATGGTTTGTTTTATGTTCTCTGTGTTTACCCTAACTAAGAATTTGAGATCACACTTTTTTTGTTTTCCCTTCTTTAGGATGTAAACAACGAGTTTAGTTAGGAAATCAAAAGGGGAATATCTTTATTAGATATGTTTATGATCTTTCAACAAGATAGAATATTATATTCAATGTTTCCAAATACACTAAACTAATATAGTCTTTGGGAATCTTTTTTTGTCATGCATTAAGTAATCTACAAAAGTAATGTATTGTCCATGAACATCAAGCTTGGGTTTTTATACCCTTACAATGGTCTATATATAAAATATATAGTATGTAATTCTGTGAATGTGTATATACAGGGTATTTGTATAAAAAATATAAGAACCCTAATTTTTTTTGAGTAAATGCTTTTTAAAGAATACCTATTAAAGTCACATCAACATTGGAGATTACTTGCAAAACACATCCTGACTAGAATTTATGGCTATACCAATGGTTCAAGACCATCAGTATAGGCTGGAGAATTGTTGGTATAACCTATAGTAATAGATCTCTAAACTATTGGAAAATTAGTTGTTCATATAAGCCTATACCAATAGGTTCATTGAAATTTTTATATATGGGTAATTGATTTTTAGTATATAAACAGTTTTGATAAAATCCTTGATATATGTCAATACCAATGGTTCTATTAAAACTATTGGAATATGTCTATATAAACAGTTTTGAAATAGTTACTATAGACCCCCATAATTTAGAAGGAATAAACACTTCTACCCCCACAACAACACCCCTTCTTGGTCAATTACCTTCAATAAAACATCACCAACCAATATATAAACAATAATAACAAAATAAACCAATTAATGAATTATACTAGTGATAAAAAACATTCAAAATATTAAATATATTCATTGGAATCTAATCGTGAAACATAGAATTTCTTAAATATAAGTGAAATAGGTAAAAGATAAATATTTCCCTCATCATCTTCACCATCACCATCAGCATCACCTTTTTCATCCTCACCACCATCCTCACCACCATCCTCACCACCATCCTCCCCATAATCCTCACCATTATAATCATATTCATCCTAAATTTCATCCTCTCAAATATCCTAACCTTCATCCTCACCACCATCATCACCATCATCCTCGCCATCGCAATCGATATCGCCTTAGTGAGGAACATCATCATTCTGGTCCCCACTAGGACCACAACGCTGTGTAATATATAATATATTCATCATAGACATATAGATGTGATGGTATCTGGTGGATATTATGGATATAAGACTTACATGTATTTCATAAATTCATTATTAGCCCTTTTATTTTTTTTATGCTCATATATGACCATTTTTTGGTCTCTTCTACCCCAGCCTGAGCCTATGCTGCTAGTGCATTTTCATTTTAAAACTTTGTACTACTATAACTGACACATAAAGTGGGCCAATATTAATTCAGAAAAATACTATTCCTTAGTATATAACGTACTCTACCATGGGTATCATCACCGAAAACCTGATGTTAATGATCATTTAGCACAATTTTTTCATATTCCTACTCAACAAGCGACTCCAAATATAATAACTACAAATAAAAATAGAAAATTTGTTTAAAAAACTGGTATTAAAATTTGGAATAAATAATTCAAAATAACAATATATTGTTTGTGTTTGTCTGTTTATTGAACATCCATATTCCTTCTTTCTCCACATACAAAATAATTTTTCTCAAGGAACATGTCCTTCAATATTCAAAACCACCCACTACGATGACATTGAATGTAGAAAACAATAATTGAAAATAGGTTTTAATAATTAATTTAAGAAAAAAAATCAAATGTATATACACAATGATTGAATATTATTTTATATAATGATTTATTTTATTATCATTCATTCACTTCATACTAGAGGATACAATAATTTGTAAGAGTCAATGATTTTCCATAGAGGGGGGATTTCTACACATTGAACAAAATTACATATAATAATGCCTAGAATATATGTATATATTCATGAATCTTCAATGGGGGAGGTATATTTTTCACATAAGGTTTATTTTTGTTGATTCATAAAGTCCCACTTCAAATCAATGGGCTTATATAAGGGTATTATAATTTAGAAATTCATAACTGAAAAATCATTCACAGTGTGGAATTCATCCCATGATATTTTACCATTAAATATATTTTCATATCTAATTATTTGAAAATTCATTAAGCTAATAGAGGATAAGGAAACTAAATAATTATTTAAATTTAAATGGATCACAAAAAATATTCGAATATTAGAAATATTTCAAAGATGCTTATTTATTTCAAATTAAAATAATGAGAATATAACGAAGCTTAAATAATATTTTAAACATGTTATTTTTCATGATTGAAGAGAGAATATCGACTGGGGATGATTGGTCCATCAATTGAGTGAGATAAATGAGTATGAAATGTGGCATTTTTTCTATTTAGTAATATCTAACTATGTATATTGCAGTTGTGATCTAATGGAGACTTATAGATCCCATTCTAAAAAAATAATTCCTTTATTCTTATATATAACTTTTAATGGAATTATTTTTCATTCATTAGGCTGGTTATTTGTTCTAAAATGATATTAATTTTATTATTATATATGGAATTCTCATCTTCCACTTATTTGTGAATGTGGTTTCATTTTTTGATTGTGATGAATATTGGTTGTTAATAAAATGAAAGTAATGAAATTAAGTTCTCTATTAAAATTTCTTAATATATATTTTTTAAGGGAAATGTTAATTCAATTATTATAAATATTTCATTATTTTTAAGTAGTTATATCATTTTTAGAATAAAAATAACATTCAAGCAATGGTTTTAGTTCATCTTATAAGATGGATTTTGTGAAATTTATATGGTGTTATATGGGCCATTAAATAATTCAATAAGAGTTTCCTATTTTAAAATTAATTAATATTTAATAATAAAGTTAAATCTAATACACAGTTGTTATATTTTATCTTTTCATATAACATTCTCATTTAAAACATTAAATTTCATAATCATTTCAAATATACCACATAAATCACATTGATTAATAAATTTTTTTAAAAGGAACAATACAAAACAAAAAATTAGATATTATTTGTAATCTCTATGGTAAAAAACCACAAGGTCATCTATCAGTATATTATAATGGGATAAATAATAAATATAGATTCAAAAACATACTCATTCAAACAAATAATGTATAAAATGAGACATAATTTTAGGGGGATAAAAGCTTATGATAATTGAAACACATTTTATTTATATAAAATTTTTAAGATGTTTGAGAAATATTATGAGATCTCTGACCTATTGACACATTATGATAATAATGAGAATCAAAATTTTTCAAATAAGACATCTAAATCATATTTCCATGAACATGGGGAATAATTTTCCATCTACGATAAGTGAAGGTTTATTTTTTGAAATTTGGTAAAAAATTCAGTAAGACCATCTTTACAACAAGGAAATTGAAATTTAATATCAGAATATGTTTTCAAATATTAGATATGTGAAATAATAAAACAAGTCACGACTTATTATATCTTGAATTTAAAGATCAATTCATTGAAAATACTAGAATATATTTTATGAAAATGAAGAATATGGTTGAAAATAAATTGATAAAAAAAAACATGAACTCTATTTATAGGAAATGAATATAGAATAAATAAAAAAATATAAAATTATATCCATACTTGATAAAGAGGATTATGAATGCAATTAAATAAATTTTGATATAATAAAATTTCATAGAATGGATTTTAAATATATTCTCAATCCAATTCTGAATAAAAAAATCATCTATGACCAAAAATGTGTGGAATGACATTATCCCCATATCTTTCCTTCTATTTATGTCTTCAAATGTTATTTTCAAACAGGTAGAAATATTCATCATCAATACATTGATGAATTGAAATTTATTACATTGAAGGAAATAATATTCATAAATCTAAAGGATGAACTAAATAAGTGATGTATTTATAAGAAGAATAAAAGTTGTTCATTAAATGGGAAAATAATATGAGGTAAAGTGGGAGGATTTATAAGGGTAAGATAATATAAATGAATATAAAACCAAAAAATGGAGGATAATGAAGAGTTTGGAGCGTAAATATTTATGATTAATTCATACCACATATATTCCATTACCACCCACTTAATGGGTGAGTGGAAGAGATAGGGTGTTGGAATCTACACACCTAGGTAATGTGTGAGGGGTATTTAATTTTTTATTTCATGTTTCGTAGTGGTGGATGTAACCATATATTATTATTTTTGATTTTATTATAATCCAGACAATTATAATTAATAAATATCAGCTACAATTGAATAAATTTGATTTCCAAAATTAATTTTTGTTGAAAAATTATAATGGAGTATTGTACCTATTTCCTCTCCTTGCTCAACATCATTTCTCCCCCAAAAGTATGGATGTATTTCATAGAATCTTTATTTTTTTATTTCTTAAAAAAAAATTTTTTCCATAAAACAAATATATGTTTTAATGATAATTAAGTAAACATATATTCAAAATTCAAAAAGTTAATAAATAATTTAACTTGGTAATCATATCATAAGAAATCATTACCTGATAGTATGATACTAGACACTAATTAATGATAGGTGTAGACTCTAAACCCATACCAACTCTAGAACACAATCCATTGTAAAACTCATGATTATATACTCTAAAATCTCACCTAGTTCCATGATCCATAACTTCCTTACAGCATCACCATAGAGAAATTTTAATGAAGATGGTTCTAAAATAATAATAATTATAAATATAATAATTACATAAAATTAAATCCAATTAATATTCCTATAAATTTAGTGACTCGATCATTACACATTAATTCATTTTTTAGGTTTCTCTAGGGGAGTTTCATGATAGGAATGGTGTTAGAGTCAATGGAAATTATCTCTATAAAACTCTTACATTCTCACAATAATTTTACAATCAGTTGATTGTCCCCACTATACTTAATAATCATCTTTTTATAGAGGTTCCAAACTAGACACATTTGTGTATTACCACACCTTCATGTGGAATATCTAAATATTAACGAAAAAATAATATATTGATACATCTTTTAATGAAAATAAATTATGGTAAAAAATTTACTACGGTTCTATAAATATACCAGAGGTAGTATGATTTGTTGGTTCAACTGGATCCCTAGGTTCTAAAGGAACCTCAACCAGTAAAGTCTGAATGGGACCTAATGTCTACTATGAAGAATAAAAATATATTACAATATAATATTAAGGAGCATGAACATATAATCTTGGGGAGAAGTAAGTAGAAGGAAAATAATATGGCATCGACTTATGTGGAAATGCACAATATGGATGGTGAGTAGGATCCATCATTACATTAGGGGAAGATTAGTGAGGAGGATTAGATTAAAATGGAGGTGAAAACATTAGTGACGTATATATCTTGGGTGCCTCTAATGACACTATGGTATAAGAATATATACTATTTAGTATTTTAGAGGAAGGTTAAAATTGTTATCGGGTATGCCAAGTAGTGCGTGAAGCTCTATGACAACCCCACTCATATCATCTAAATGAGAACGGGTACCATGATGATCATTGGAGAATAACTATCACAAAGTAGGTGGATTCTAGTTTAAAGTATAAAAAATTAATCACTTGAAATTATATGTTATTGATATATATATTCTAAATAAAATACTAACAATAGGTACCAAAGGGGGGATACTCATCTCTCTGATTTGGTGATTATTATGTCTCATTAATTTCTTACTTTTTGGTTCATTTTTTTCATTTCATACATTTGAAAAAATATATAATTAATTATGAATACATAAGTAATGTGTATGATAAAAAATAATGAATTTGGCACATGAATCAATTAGGTAATATGAATTTATCAACCAGATAATTTATTTTTAATGACATAATGAAATCATTTTATATTTAGTGGGAATAATATCTAATCATAAAATATATACCATAGAAAAAGAAATAAATCAAAATTTACATGTTTATCATGTGAATTATATAGTTTTATTCTATTTTCAATTTGATCCAATTTAATATTGATTATGTCATTTTGTGAATTTTGGTCAATTGATTAGGTCATTTGTCCATTTTTTGGGTTATGTCTTTTGTTTCATATTTTGGTTTTGGGTCATTTTTTCATTTTTGGTTAGGTTATTATTTTCATTTTATTTTATTTTCATCATAATTAGTTTAAAATATTTTAATTAAAATAATATATTTTATTGTTAAAAATTAATAGTTTCATTTTTTTCAGGTTTGGTAGGTTATAATACAGTTCAATTGAACACTAAAAAATGAAATAAATGAAAACTAAAACTAGTATATATTGAAATTTTACTTGAATGTCAAGTCGGATAATATATATTTTTAATAAATAGTTAATAAATTTGAATAGTACCATCATTAACAACCCATGTTGAGATAAAAAAAATGTAATGAGAACAGAGATATATGATTCTATATATTTTCTACCACAGTTTCCTGTTCACAATCAACATTGATAATTGAAAAATAGGATTAAGCAATAGTAAAAAATTATTTGGGCCAATATGATCATAGATGGTTTAAATTTCATCAACACCATGATAACTAATTATCCTGAGAAGAAATTAATAATGAAACAAAATTCTAGTCTAAAATGATCTTCCACATAATAAACTAGCATCTCTATTGATTCCATTTTATATGGATCATTAGTAATAAGAGCATGACACTTTTGAATAACTCAAAATCCACATTCATTAATAAATATTCCATTCCATTCCATAGAATCAAACCACTTTAATTAAATTATATTGATTCAATTGTGAGAGTAATATGCAATGTTAGTATTTTCCCAATGTCTCCATAAAAAGATACATTTCCAAATAGAGGACTAATATCTAAATCATTTTAAAAACAAAATATTATGGCAGTTTCCATAACACATTTATGTTGTGTTCTTATGTTAATATATAATTTAGTGACAATAATTCTATACACATTAATTCCAATTGATTTGAATTCACAAACCACAAAATTAATACCAAAATCCAAAGCTATTATTTCCTCAAAGATAGACTCTATACGAAAACTCAATTCTTGAATTATAAAGAAATATTAAAAATAACTAAATATTATTTTTATAAACTTATTATAGTAATACTTATATCGTAAATTATTACTAAGAACAGAAATATTTACTATAAAATGTCTCTCTCCTTCTCAACGATAATGAATTATGAACAATATTTATCATTTTTTTATGTTCCCTTATAAAAAATAGAAATTGATTAATAGATGTATACAAGTACATGAAATAAGATAACATATACATGTTTAATTTACTTACATTATGAAGTCATTGAACAAATCACATGAAAACAAAAATATTTGACGTGACATCTTCTACTCAGGAGAAATTAATGTGGTTAATGTATATGATCTGAGAATTCCCCCTATTTGGTGAATTAATTGAAAAATTGGATCAAAGTTATTAGACTGATCTAATTAATTTCTCATTGGTATGTCCTATATCATAGTCACATCAAACAAATACATTGAATAGAAATCCAGACATTCATGAGCCAAGTAAACCTTCCTAATAAAACCATTGTGATGGATCATGTTCCAGATATAAGACGTTAATGTTTACATATTTGATTAGTTTGATATATTCAATGCTAATAAATATCTCCTAGAAGGGGAATTTTGGTTGGGTGATGCATAATTTGATGCAACATTCCTGGGAAAATTATTGATGAAATTTTTTCTTTCACTCACCCAAAATTAATGATGTCTCTGTTAATATTTTTTCAACAAATGCAAGTACAACATCATAGCGCAATGATATCTATAAAAATAGTACAAATGAATAACTAAAACCAAAAAATTATTGTAAACTAGTTGAAATAAATCTATTGGAATAAACTTTTGTTGTAGGATGTGATAATCACGAGTCTTCATTGATTTCATCTTCAACTAACCTTAATTAACCCATTTTGATTTATTTCTAGAATAGCCCTTAAGAACATTAATAGTATCTAATAGTTACAAAAATTCATTTTTTGTCTAAAGGTCTCGTAACATTAGAATAAAAAAGAATTTTCCATTTATTTTGATTGATATACACCCAATGAAATTCTAGCATAATACTCCAATCCACCAAGTCTGTCCGAGATTGAAAATAATGGTTTTTTATTTCACGTGATATTTAGAAGAATAGAAGTCAATATTTCTCATTTTTTTTCAATATAAATTATTTTGAGCCAATTATGTAACAGACTAGTTAGACAATAAGGAAAAGTTGTGAAGATACTTTTATTTATCAATTTGTTATTGGTTACAGAGGAATGTTTTTTACACTATCTCGATTTCATCTAACCCTTCACGAATGAGAAAATTACATCTTGAAATTCAATAAGCATGTTAGTTATAGACACAAACTATGGTGGATTTATGGAAACCATGTAATTTTAAGACCTTCAATAATTATTATTATATGGAGGATCCAATAGAACAAAACATTGATGTCCTATAAAACTAAAACTATGTTGATATTTAAGTCATTTTGGATTTTTATTCATCATACAAACAAGACATGGGTGTTCTCAATTCATACTACCTCTATATATCACTTTATAAGTAGAAAAATCCATTATCATCGACAAAATTGCATCACACATATAAAATTTTTCTTTCAAATATTAATTGTATTTGTGAAAAATGACATTCCAAAAATGTTTCAACTCTTTCATTAAAGGCTTAATATATACATCTATATAATTTCCTTGATTACACAGTCCAGATATGTGTATACATATAAAATAAATGGTTTTTTTCATACACATCAACAGAATTAGGTTATAAATTTGTATGAAAACTGAACATGTGAAATACAAATTAAGATGATTCCCAAATGGATTAAAACACTTATATGATAGAAACTACGTCAACTTATGCACATAAAATGAAAAATTATGATATCAGGAATTAAATTTTAGCCTTTAAAATACTTCTATAGAATGAAAAAACTTTTCATTATCCAATCTTCCTTCAGTATCATGAAATATATATTTTTGATATTATATCAGACATGAAATGATTCTAGAGTATTAGAATAAATGTAAAGTGTGTCATTAATTATATAGAACATGGGATAGTGTTTCATAAGTATTTATATTCCATATGGTGTTTCACATTTTATACAATCATTTTGTTCACTAGTTTTTTTCCTGAAATAAAATGCAATATTTCAGTAAAGCGTGATTTTTCTATAAAGTCCAAGTTTTCAACTAAATTCTTTTCCATATAAGGGTTTTAAGGATTATCTATATCACCTATAGGTAATTCCTTATCAAAGATAAGAATATAACTGATGAAAATATAAAGAATTCAATAAATTTTCTTCCTATAAAGAATTCGAGTAAAAATATATAGCCTTTCCGGTTTCCAAGTTGTTAATATATAGAACTCATGGTTGTATCATTAAAATTTTTCACCTTGTCAACATCATCATTTTCATTTCATGGATCATGTGTAATCATATTTAATCCTCATTGGGTCATCATACATTCTTTCTCACAATGAAAACTAAATGAAAATCAACCATTTTGTAAATTATCCAACATATACCTCTCATTTAGATCATGAACATTTTGAGATTGCATTTTCTATTGAAATCCATATTTTGTTATATGTGTTATAACTTATTCATGACTTATCCATTGTTTTCCAAAACAATTTTAACCTGTTACGCATATATTTCCATTATGTGACATTTATTTAAATTAAAAATATAAAATGATCTCTAACTTATTTTGAATATTTCTTGAGGAGCGATCAATTTTATACATCCAAATTCTATATATTCTATAAAAAATGTATATGTAATGTCATAAAATAAATAAAATAATATTGATTTTAAATCAAAAATATATATAAGGTAATGATAATTGTTACATTTATATGAAACAACAAATGAAAAACTTGTATATATGAGAATCGTAATATAAATGATAAAAAAATATGATATATATAAAAATAAAGTAAATATAAAACTATAATATTTATTAAATTTTAAAAAAATTAATTACCATAAATTATACTACAAAAAATTGTGTTTATAATTACAATTTTTATTTTTTATCTAATTTAAATCACTTTTTATGTGAGTTCACCAATGAGTGAAAGTGAGTTTGAGGTTATAAAATTGAAAAATAGTTAAAAATAGTGGGAAAACAATATTAACATTGGGTTTGACAGAAAGTGTTCAAATAAATTAGAAAATGTGAATAATTAGAATATGAGATCAAATTGTGAGAATGTGAAAGAAGTAATGACAACAAGATTAATATTAGTAAAATAATACCATGGGGGTAAATTTGAATTGGGTTACATGAAATGGTTTTCCAAACAAAATACTTATATCAGATCATTAATCATTAGTTTTTTTGTACATATATGTTAACTAAAAACATAATGGGGGTCATTATAACATGGAATAAATTGGGATATCTTGTGAAACATAGTGGATATGATGGAAAACCATTATATAAAGATGGATATCTCTATGATAGTTTTGAGCAAATGTGGGTGTTGAGTCAAAATATATAGATATTATTGTATTTCATAATTAATGATATTTCTAATCATTGGTGACCCTTGTGTAAATATATCTGTATAGTTTTTTGGAATTATAAAATCAAATTTCTGGATTTGGTGATCAATGAGTTCAGAGTAAAATATTTTGATGATAAAATTCTTATCCAAATATGGTGTATATATTAAATAGTCTATACACCAGTAAATATTCTATTTTTTGGTTATTTTTTTAATATAGCCACCCTGGAAAAATAATTTTTTTTATTGAATTGTATTTATCATTTTTTATTCCATTGATATTTAATGAATTTTATGGGACCCATATGGTTTTATAAAAGATTCTTTTTGAGTTTGAATTCCCCAATAGATGAGTTTTATGAAAATATTAGGTATCTTATATGATATGATACGATTACCATTGTATAGATATTCTTTGAATATTATGGATTATCCAATAATTGGGTTTAGATTCTAATATTTTTATACATTCTGACAGTTAATCCGATTAAAGTAATTTCCATATTAAGGCTCTCTATAACAATTTTGGTATTTGTAATACACAATATAATACCCATTCCAATTTATTTTTATAATAGAGAAGGATCACTAAATACGCTATCATAATTTACCCAATTTATATATAATTGTTTCCCTCACAAATGGATATTTTATTTAAAATTTTAATAATATAAATTTTTTTTCCATCACCATAACATGTTATATTTAATTTTATAATGTTTAATAAAATAGTTATAAAGCTAATATAGATGAGGATGAGGTGTATAATGTCTCTAATAGTTAGTGAATAATGACGAACACCATATTTGTGGATGAAATCCTTCGATACTAGATATGAAACACCCCCTATTGACACTATGTTTTCCAATCATTTCCTAATAAAACCCAAAATGTAATAACATGTATGAAAAATAATATTATCAAGATTTGTCATGTATTATTGAATCATACATATTAAATAATTATTCAGATATTCATATTTCAGTTATAGATCATTAAATACACTAGAATTCATTTTTATATCCAAAATCATAGGATACAAATAGTTGATATTTTCTGTTAATATTATTAGAATTTCTCATTATCTATGATGTTTTAAATTTCATGAAATTAGACTAAAAATATCACCCAAAATATATTGGAAAATAATTCAATAAAATAGAACCGAAAAATTTAAATACGTAAAATATTTTATCAATAAACAACCATTTCTATTTTGATTATATAAATATCATAGAAATAATAGAATCATATTATAATTTTATTTAATTGGTGTATTACTGAATTTCAAAAAATACACCAAAAAAAATTAGATTTATTATTCAATTCAAAAAATATATATTTGAAACTAACCATATTCAATGAATCTAGAATATGAAAAAATATTGGTTATTATTTCAGAAAAAAAAATTGGTTAGCAGAAGAGATGAAGTATTTATAACAAACAAATTTGATATTCAACAACAATCAAATGAAAACAATAAGGGATAATAGATTAATGCATATTAAAAATAAAATAGAATTCTATAGATCAATGTCTTATACATAGATAAAAAATTAAAATTATTCATGGTATAATATATGGACCATTTCAAAAAAAATGTATGATGTTGAAGAAACCAAAAGAAAATTGAATATGATGATGGATCACTATGACTGGGTAGAAGATTAAACCTCTCGGTCGGAAAAGTTGTTGATCGATTTTAGAAATGAGGATGTTTTACCCATACAAGTATTTTGTGGAAATCTATTGCAATGGTTTTTTGGAACCATTATTTTAGAGGTATCTATCAAAATAGTTTTTAAAAATGGCTTAGATTGTCTTCATACAAATGGACTATCCTAATGGTTTTGCTAAACTATTTGGATAAGACCCCATATAAAAATAGTTTTTATAGACCCTTTGTATATAGAATGGTTATAGAAACCCTTTCCAGTAGTTCATGGTGACCCATATCCATAATCCACACTATGGGTTACATTATCATATAACCACCCCTCAAGCCGTAATACTATTTCACACTACAATGGTACACTATCTTGTACTATTCCCCCTTTTATAATTATTTAAACATTTACCCTAGGAGGCTATATCACATAGCTACCTCAAGATCCATAGAAATTATACATACCGTCGGGAAGCATTGGCTAGAAAAGATTCAACATTCCTGAGTGTCAAAATCTGCTGAGTGAAATTATGTTCCTCATAACCACCTCCATTTCTATAGTAATAGTTTACCCCAAGTGGGCACACATGATTATACCGTTCCCTATAAAAAGTGATGAAATCAAAATTAAATCAAGTCACTTGTTTGTATATTAAAAAATTCTAAATATTTAGTATAATAACATATATTCAAGGCCTTTATTACAAAAAATACTTTTACTTATCGACCCCTGACCACTCTTGAGTGACCTTATCTTTTTGACCACATGCCCACATGTGTGACATACCATACACAAGAGGTTACTAACTAGAAATGATGGTCTACAATGTAACAATAGGGAGACTATACCCACATAATTTAATTGGAACATTGCTGTGGAATAATAGACATATAGTGAAAATAGATAATAAAGGAATGGAAGATGAATCATTTATATCAATATAAATAGAAAAATCTATAACCAATCTCATATACAAAATAATGATATCATGATTCTATACAACAAAGTAAGTAATGTTATAGGAAATAGTTATAAAAAATCATATTCTATAAGAATTATAAAAAAGGAATATAAAGATAAACATCAAAAAATCTCAAGAACTATCTCATTCCTCTAATAATGTACTATATACTAGAATAGAAAATCAAGTGTCCATACCTAGGCACTTCCCATTGTCCCAACATGTATTCAAGATATCTGGTCTGGTACCAATCAACAACCTGAACCAAGTGTGACTAAAACTCAGTATGACACCACTGAAAATATCTAATTCTATCCATTCCATGAATATATAATGTAGTGGTTTGTAGGTAAAAATAAATAAAGGAATAAAAAAACTAAGTAAAAACCATGTCTTCTTAGGTTCCCCATGGGATACCTATTCAAAACTACCATCTTCAGAATAATCCATCATGTCTTTAAAAATGTACTAATATATATCCAACAAGGAGAATCACATATATTAATTACTATTAATCAGTATAAAATGAAATTTTTATAAATTTCATAGGAAATAATAATGGTCTTTATGTTCCATAATTCCAAATGAACACAATGGAATATCATTTCCATTAATAATAAAGATATTTTAGGGTACATCATGCCCATAAGTTTCAAATAAAAAAATATAGAATTTCATGAAAATTTATTTCTTGATAAACACAATGGATCTTTATTTCGATCATCTCTTGATAAAAGTCCATGATCATCATTCCCATCAATTACATATAAACAATAAACATCGTTATGCCCATTCGAAAGAGTTATCCTTATGTAATCACAACATGCCATATTAAATTCCAGGACAATAAATGCAAGATTAATCATTTGTTAACTCCATTAACAAATGAATCTATTTAAATAATAATTAATGAGGTCCAATGTATATGATCTATTCCATTTAGGTAATTCAATTCATCATTTAAATTATAGAACTGAGAAGTAATAATAACGTTTAAAGTGTAAAATACATGCCTCTACATTATTTAAAAATATCACGTGATAGGATATTTATATTAAAATGTTAGATATTATATTTATTAGTGTTCACATAGTTAATGGGTACACCCATTCTACATAAAAGTTATTTTTCCATTAAATAAAATCATTAGCAATGGGAAAATCAACCCACCTCAAGGGTGACATAATATAATGCCCATCATTAATAGGGGTCATGCTCTAATAAGTAAAAAACCCTAAGGGGTGTATTATGTAATGGTATAAAACCAGTAAAGGAGAAACATAGTTCATAAATGAAAAACAACATAATATAAATAATATATTTTAAATTATTTTACATTTAAGAGCTGATTCCTAGAATTTCCTTCAGATGTCACAGCGGCGCATGATATAAGAAACTAGAAATCTAAGGAAATATATTAGAACACATACCATATTATATTAGATGAATCATTGTCTAATTTTATATATTTTTGAGCTAGAATGCATCAAATTTGAATACCATTCAAAAAACAAAAAATATGGAACATTATCTCTCACAATGATAATACCGATGATGGAATGATAAATCAATAAAATAATGATGTGAAATTATTTCATTATTGAGAGGCTTCCAACATGACGAAAGACATTCAATTTGAATGATATATAGATGATTTATCTCAAATACTATCCAGAGAACAATGTGAGAACTCTTACATGATACCCATTGAGAAAATGGAAAGGAAGAAGGATATTTTTAGTTAAATTGAAGTTACGGCAAAAAAGGTAAATTTTAAAAAATTAAGGGCCCCATGGTTTGGCCAAACAGTTGGAAAAAAGTTTGCACTAACCATGAACCAACACTATTTAGGATGAAACCCCCTTGTATAGATACACACATGGTTAGAAAAACCTTGCACAACCTTTTTATTCCACCTGTCCAAGTTCACTGCCCCCTAACATGGTTAGACATAGTGTTATGAGAAACCATGCTCCAACCATATGAGACACCCTTTCATTTTGTTGAAGGTTTCAAATAGTTATGTATCCATTATTGTATATTAAAAAAACCATGTGGCATCCTATATGTATCCCATGTTTGTGGTTCATGGTTAGCACTAACTATGGACTAAATACAATCCACACCTGTCTCTCCATAAACTGGAGCTCTGGGACCTAAAAATCCCCATATGCTCCCAAAACATTCATGAAATCCTTAATAATATATATTAGGATAAATAGAAATTTAAAACAAAATAGAGAGGATCCATACATTAGTTAAAAATTGTAGTCTCACAACCTTCACAACTATAAACAATTCATCAGCATCTTTCTATTAGTGTGGTTGACCATCATCTGAGAATAATTCCATCCACCGAGCATGTATTACAGCCTCTCTATCCCATGACTCATCCTATACATATTCATTATTCCAAAGCACTACAACTAGAGGGAATAACATTACTCAATTTTCCATCATTCTCTAATCAACAATATTAATAGGGTACTCCCCAAGATAATCATAAACATCCAACACAAAATAATCAGGATAAAGGACATGAGATATGTCAGAATGATTATAAAGTATTTTTGAAACATAGAAGATGTCATGCATGGTCTGGTACCTCTAAGGAAACTCTAACTGATAGGTAACCGACCCAATTATATATAATATCACAAAGTTCTAACAATCATCGTAACCAACTTCTATTGTCTCTAAATTCTTCAATTCCCCATACTTGCTGAGATAGATAAGAATACATGATAATTGAACTCAAACTAAAGAAGTAATCGATGAGGATCTACATAATAATTCTTCATCGATGTATCCATAACTTTATTATTCATTATAACATATAGATTCTACAATGTCTCACATATGATTCAATTTCCCATTGGTGATACCTCCCCAAACTATAATCAATATAGAGGTTAATTAAATGAAATTCAATATAGGGCCTTGTTGGGAACAATTTGAATACTCACCCAAAAAAAGTTTTTGTATAAAATTTCAGAATGTGTCCAATATTTTCCCCATGAACCCCCAAAATCATGGACACATAGTTAGAGAATTTAATCAAACGCATGTATCATATGCCCTAATTGATCATTGGTTTGAGGGTGGTTTATTGTAATAAGAAGAACCTATGAACCCAATGCCCTCTGTAACCCTTTTCAAAATGAAGAAGTAAAACATGTGACCATATCTAAAACTATAGTACCCGAGACCCTATGCAGGCATTTTGTTACATCTCATTACCTTGTTTCAGGTTTTCCAGGACCCTTTTTTAATCTTCTTTCTATTGGGTCTTATTTTTAGGTGATTAGGGTGAAATTTAGTGTTTTTTCAAAGATATTTGGGTGGTTAACAATTTGTAGGTGGATGGGTAAAATGGTTTGTTTTGGACCAGAAAACCATGCGCCCTATTATAAGCCACTAGAAGGGAGTTTGTGGTATTACTTACCATGAAGATATCCCCTATAAACCATGAAACATCAAATAGTGTGTCGTTTCATGGTTTTCAAATGCTTAATCAAACCACGTATACAGACCATAAACCGTATACAAAAGTCTAATAGGGGTTCGAAGTTAGGGTGAATGGTTAGTTTAACCATGCATCTATCCCATGAAAACTATTCACAAGGGTTTAATTTTTTACAAAATAAATTTGAATTTTTTTGAACCCCCAGTTTAATATTATAATAACGACCATTATACTCTAACATGAACTTGTTCACCCTAGATCCCATAAATAAAAAATTTTAGCTCCTACAACCACCTCTTTTGGTGAACCATTGTGCCGATAAAAATCTGATACCTCTCTGGTAAGTGGATATCTTATTGAGTGTTTTATTATGAATATTATTTCTCTCACCCATAGTGTGTTTTATATCATCATGTTCATGATATATATAAAAATCATTTCATTTTATATAATACTTATAATGTTAGATATTATTTCTAGATATTATTTTTGGATCATCTGCACCTCTCATATTAATAAGAATTCTTATCGTATGTGTTGATCATTTGAATCCATGATTAATGGTAGGTTGTTTAATAATGCTTTATCATTAAATTAAAAACCAATATTGTTTGACTGATTGGTAAAATGTTTTTAAAATATTTAAGAATAATTAATTGTGGTGAATTGATATTTTATTTTTAATGGGTATGGGGATTAAGAAAGAGAATTAAATTTCAATGGAAATGAAATTGTGGGGTGACTTTTTGAAAAGTGTTGGGTTGATATGGAAATTTTTTAGAGTGATGTATTTTCTTTTAATCTGGATAAAATTAATTAAATTTAAAGATGATTTAAAATTGACTTAAATGCTTAAAACCTATGGTTTGGTTTTGAAATAAGAAAGTTTTGTTGAAAAATTAAATTGTGTAGTCATATTTTGAAATGATTTGAATGTATTAATTTACAATATGATTGATTGATTTTTGAAGCACATACAAGACTGAGAAGTTGTTAAGTGATGAAGAAATGCATAATATAATCTTGATCCCCTAGAAAATGGACTTATTATGACATCACTAATTGAATCATGATATAATTTATTTCCCATAGTGGATCCCCTAATGGGTTGTAGATTGATTACCCTTAGTGTCTCACAGAATGGTGTGATGATTTGGTAGGGCACATAAATCATGAAACATGTTGATAAATAATTTGTGTGGGGATACTATTACCATGAAACTATTGTTCCTCAAGGCACTTTCAATGGATCCTTATTTACGTAATTTTATTATACATTTTTTTATTTATTGAATTTTTTATTCATGTAGAATTTTTTATTTAAAATATTTTGTATAAAAATTTTCATTTTAACCTATTTTAAATCTATCCTTATTTATCTGCATTATATTTTAATGAAAGAATGTTTTCGATAAAAATATGAAAATGTGTTGTCATTACTTGTTTTTATTTAAACTGGTAGCATAAATGGTCAAATATTATGGTATTGATTATGGAAATAATTGTGAGACTCTACCTATCTTTATATCTCCCACCCAACCCCTTCCCTTGGGAGTTTATTTATTTTTTATGAATGGTCTGAGAAACGAAAACCATCTAAATGGAGGTATAGGATTTTCTTGAACCATGAGACCATGGAGTGATGATGGTGACTGTTGAAGACATCTTCCACTTGTTACACAAGTGCTTCCAAGGATTTTTTTTATTTATATTTTATTTTTCGTTGGGATGTTTATCTATCTATACATGTACTATGTTATCCATTTTTTATGTTACTGTCTTACTTTAGTAGTTTTTAACATGCTAACATGTATCTTTTATCTTCCATTTTCCTTTGAAAATTCTTTCTTCCTGAAATTGTATAATTCCTTATAGTAACAGAAGGGTAACATACAGATATATTACATAATGTTTTATGAATATTTATTACATTACATAATCACATTCTTGAGGACTATAATAGTTTTGTGTCTTTATGATCATTGAAACATGAACTATGGTCCATAACTGAGCTATGTGATACGCCACTATGTTATTCATAACTTTCACCCTTCACAAACATATCATAAATAATAAATATCAAAAAACCTAGGGTAATACAACATAATAAAGGTTGATATTTGGTCCTATATAAGGTTAATAAAGGAATATTCATAATGATATCATTAATATAAGGTTTTATGAATATGATAATGAATTATTATAACCAAACCCTACACATCAAAGTTCATATACATGATCCAAGGAATAAAGATTTCTCTTTCATAAGATAGGAATCGAAAGTTAATCAACGAACATGAGCCATATTAGCAAAAGGCTGGCATAATATATGGAATTTTTTTATCAACATAAGAATAACATATCATTTCCATATTGGTAAATTCCCTCAACCAATGCCATCATAGAGGAAAAATCCATTTAGAGTATTGAGTTCTATTCTGATCATAGCACTGTCTTTCTGAATTATGTTCACTCTCCATTCCATACTTGTATTAATGTATCAAGTTCATTCCTCCTTCCATCCTTGTATATCTCAAAATATATATAATTCTTTACCCAATTCATTTGAGGGAGATTTATGTCCCACTAATATCATAATGAAAAAAATTTATGTTTTCCACAATATCATAAAAATTCATTATATTAAACCCCATGAAATGAAACAGGAATCCAAATATTATCATTTTATCATAACCAATATTAAAAATGGAGGTTTTATAATAAACTGACTATAGAATAATATGTTAATACAAGTGGTTTTCATAGGCATTTTCTCATGGAATAACCCATGGAAGTGAAATGGGATTCATAAATATAATGAAAAAAATGTAACAATCCATAAAAATAATATGAATGGTATTCCGGTATCATATTCATAGAAACTCATAGTTTACACAAATATATTTCATCTTATATGGAAAATAATTTTTGAGTGATCATTTAAAACATTTTATAGGGAAAATACCCTTTCCTCTGAAAAAATATTTTTTAAACATGACACATATTCAAGACAATTTTCTTCTAAAATGAATGTGTAAAATTAAACTCTAATACTATAAATAATGATTGGTATTGGTATTGAAAATTTTTGATCACACCATACATGTTAAAACTAATATTCACTTCATATTTTTGGTAAAACACAAATGATAATTATTTTGGAAAATAACAAGAAGATTCACTTCAAAACATTTTTTTTGAATATAAATCACCTGAAAAATGTCTTTTAAAAATCATAATATAGTATTAAAATATTTTTGAAGACAATTTTAGAAAACATGGTTTGGGAAGAAAACATATTTTTTACCAAAGAGAAAAAATAATTCAAATATTAAAAAAAACCTTCTCTCAATTTACTAATGTAACAAAGAGTTAAAAATTGAACCATCACTTTAATATATCATTAATAAAATATGGATAATTAATTTACTGATAATTCATGTTAGTTAATTCATGATATTATATCATTAGGGACTTGATAAAAAACAATCCCGATAAATGATGAGATTGTTACATAAAACAATTACCACTTTGAGAACAATGAATCAAAAACACCGTGAGGTAAAAAAAGAAATTTAAAATTTAAAATATCATTATAATGAATAAAATCATGATATTCCATGTAAATTGGGTTGTATATACACCTTGTGCTATAATATAGGTTCATAACATAATGTACTTTTAAAAGAAGGAAATGCGAGAAAAAAAATACTTTACTACTTGAGTAACTTTTGAAACATAAAACTTATGAAATGAAAATAGAAATAAAGACATTTATTATCATGAAAAGTGAAATATTCAGGATATATCATTTCATAGAGATGTACGCACACCAAAAAAATAATCAAATGGTGAATATTGAGGGATTCTCTCTCTCTGAAAAAAGACAACACATGAAATCACCTTACCCTAAGTATTGGAATTCATCATATTCATTCAATCATCCTGTATAAAAATTATAATTTTATTAAAAATATTTTAAAAAAATTAATATATATAATCAAATACATGATAATATTGTTATTTTATAGTACCCAGTTATTAATAATTCATTATTGAGGTTACGTTTTGCGTAGTAACCGCATTATTTTTCATATATGTTTTGATTATTCATTTTTAATACTCTTTCTTAGATCATTATTTAATAATATCATGAATATAAAAAATATTAAAATATTCATATATATTAATTATATATGTATTTATAGTAACCCAAAAAATTTGGTGATAGAAAATGAAATGCACAGTTCAGGGAGATGGTTGGTCGTACGTACATATGAACATTGTTTTTCATTTTTTGTTAGTTTGAAAGAATGAAGAGTAAATAATATATTATCATTAATTAATATTTTTTTATTTCATATATATACAATATTTTTTTAAATACCATCTGTGATACATTCCTTGTAATGTATGAATAAATCACATCGCTTCACGAGGCTGTAGCTCGTCATACACACGACTGATGTAATTGTATTCTCGCAAAATGGAATGTATTATGGTATTTATGGTATAAAATTTAATAATGAATAAGTATATCATTAATATCATTAATATAATATATAATTTTTATTTCCATAATTATTACCAACCTAGATAGGAGGTAATATAAAAATTAATGAAATCGGTTCATGAGGAGGTAGATCGTCATAAACATGAATGATGATTTTGTAATCCATTTGATCGATGTGTGTATGGTTTTAGGTACCAAACATAACAAAAAAACAAATTAGTATATTTAATATAATAATATTATTAAATAATAATAAAACAATTTAATTGGTTTGAATAATAAATAGTATAAAAACATTCATTGATGAACATTTCATCTCATGCGGGTATCTTTTTTTAGCCTGCACTAAAGGCCTTCCTTGGATGGATTTGGATCAAAAAAGGCTTCTATAATTAGTATATAGAATTTTTTATGTTATTTGGGTAGGTATATTATAATAAAAATTGGTTTGAATGTGTCAGTAAGAGATGATAGGGGTAGCTTTTTATAACTGGGGGGGGAGTGGAAAACTTGTAAATTCAAAAAATATAGAATTCCATCAACTTTATTTTATTGTCATAAGAGTAATAATGGGAAATAGTTGAGCATAATAGGTTCAATGGACGAAATATTTCTAACTAATGGATTTTAGGAAAGCGTACATGTTATTTATACACTTATCATTTATGTTTAAGCCTCGTTAAAATAATTGTTACCTTAACCATAATAATTAATTTTCACTGCATTCACTACTCATTTGGGTAAAAAATTATGTTGGATATATTAAGGATTAAAAATCAATATGATTAAACATATGGTATACATTTTTTCAATGTCAAATAAAATTATTTGAAAAAAGAAATTTAAAATTAATCCCACAAACATTACGAGATAACAGGTTTTTAATGTGAAAATAATAAAATGTTTACAATGTTTTTATATTAAATTTATTAAGAAAATTGATTCAATTTTCCTAAATTGGATTAATATATTGATAATAGAACTAATAAATATAAAAAATTTAAAATCAAATTTATACTTATAAATAAATTAAACAAAATTGTTGTTTTTTATTAAAATTCAATATTTTTACTATTCATCAAAAAATGAATCCTTTCAGAAAAAGCATGAAAAAAGACATAAAATAAATTTGAAATTGTGATTTAAAAAATTAAATTTATTTTATAAATTATTTTTCAAAAAAGTTATAATATTACTTTTCTTTTTGTTCACAAGAAGGAATAAAATATTTTTTTGATAAAATAGTATTTTGGAAACATATAAAAACATTATTGGAAATTAGGTGTTTTTAATAAATATGGTTTCTTTAAATAAAACAATTATAAGAAATATTTATAAATTACATAATACTATTCTTATTTTTAGGTTTAATGACCACATTATATTGTTATTTCTTAAATAACTAAATTAATAATATATAGTGGTTTTATTAAGACAAAGTGTTTCATGAATCACAATATTAAATATTGTTTTGTGAAGTTAAATCATTACATGGTGTTGTGTATACAAAATAATAACATGATATGTTGTGCATGGAAAATAATATGTGAAATTTAATTTAATCAAAAAATTATTCCCAAATACATATAGTTTTACATTATTTCTCCTTAATATGAATTTATCTACTGAAATTAATCACTTTAATAGAAAAAATGAAGATACTTTTCGATATAATATCAAAAAGTTTCCTCATAACTTATTCAAACTAGATTTTTTTATCACATAACTTTTAACATTTCAGTGGACTTTTTTGGTAGAACGTTCACTATATGATCCATTCGCTATATCGGTTGTTCCTCATTAGAATGTTCTTGATATAGTGGTATAAAATATGAGATCCATACATGTGAATTCTTAGGAATGTAGTTTCTTAGGAGATATATCTAGAACACATCATGGACTTGATAGATGTTTTGTGGGAGCCCCATGAGATATTCTACGGTATTTCTATGTTTAGGAATTTCACAGGATCCTATATACATAATGCATAGTTTCCATTTATTCTCGAATATTGTAACTAACATCCAGGGAAGAATTATTTGAAACAACTTGTCACCAACTTCAAATTTTAAATGATGCCAGAAATTTTCCATATAACTTTTATGATGACTCTTTCCATACTTGATGAGCTATTTAATGGATCAAACCTTATATAGTATATAGTTAGATATATTAGGCCCAAATAGCATTATTTATCTATATTCAATCTAGTATGATGGAAATCAACATTTTTCCTCTAAATGGATTCATAAGGAGATAAATTAATTCTTGAATGAAATAATTTTTTGTAATAAAAATTAACTAGAATAAGGTGTTGATCGGAACCACCTTTGAAATCCAAATAACATTATTTCAATAGATCCTCTCGAGTTGAATTGTTTGTTCACAAAAACCATCTATCTGATGTTGATACACAATACTAAAAATAAAACCAATATAAAGAGCATGTTAATGACACCAGTAGATCATTGTTGTTTACCTCAAATCATGATCTGATACAATGGAATGTGGTACTAAATGCAACCTTACCTCATTTCTTTAATGTTTATTCTGGAAAGTTCATATAGATAGAAGACTTCTCATATGGTGATAAAGTTTTCTATCATAGTATGGAAATCCACTATAACCCAAAAATCTAAATTCCCTTTAAAATATTTGGGGACCCTAATGAAAAATATATATGTGTTTTTCAAATTTCCATTCTTGTATAGTGTTGTAGGAAAAATCACCTTACAATTTTTTCTTTCACCCATAACATAATGAAAAACCTAAACCAAGATACAAACTCTATAATGAATCTCTTGATTTCATTCCAATAGATGTGTTATATCAAAATTCTATACATATTCATATTTCCAAGATAAATAATGAATAAAGAACTATGAGATTACTATAATATCTATGTCCACAAATATTGTATTGATGAATCAAAAATAGTGTTCCAGAACCATATCAGTCCATTGTGGTCAAGGATAAACTCGATAACATTTATAACCGTCTTTTACATATCTATATATTCATTACAAACCTATTTAATCAACACTTGGATAGATGGATGGTAATTCGGTTGGGAAATAAAATATTTCCCACCTTTCTTTAGTATTTCCCAATCCATCCTTTTAAAATCTACAAATATTGGATATTTTGTAATCATCATAATAAATAAGCTGGAATGATTATTTCTACTAAAATCATTTACCACCGTGTTTTCCTTCAAAGGGTGGTAATGGATTGAGTAATCCTAATATTCAATCATCACTAACTGCCATATATACCACAGAATAAACTCTTTTTTGTGATTATATAGTTAATTTTTTTTTGATTAGAATATATATCACACATTTCTCCATAAAGATAATTCCTCTATATAATTAATGTATTAATTACCATGGGTAACAACAAATCATTATGTGGGTAATTTTTCACATGAATATTGAATTATCACTTGTTATAATATATGACCATGTAATTTTACAAAATAACACAACCCAATCACTTCTTGGATGCATAAATATAGATTACAAACCCTTCTCCACTATAGATAATGCAGTCACATGTTCTTTGAATAATATTCTATTTTATTCCTCTTAATTTTCCTTAAATTTATTTGTCCAAATGAACCTTTCTTCTTTATGAGTTATCTTAATCAGAGGATTATATAGTAATGATAAATTATCAATAAACCCTTGATAATATCCACCTATACTTTTAGAATTAAATATCTCAGTCACCATGGTTGCTCTAGTCTAATATTCCATAGTATCTGCCATCAATGGATCTAGTGATATACCCACTTTGGAGATTATATGACCAAAAAATTAGATATTTTGTAAACAAAATTTACACATTATAGAGTTGGTATATATTTTCTTCTCTATTTGATTCTTAAGTAAAATTCTCAAGTGATCATCATGCTCTTCCATTATTTTTTATTAGATAAGAATAACATATCAAAATAATAACACAAAATAATCAATCCAATCTCTAAATACATGATTCATTAAATCAATGAAGATAAAAGGAGTGTTTTAGAATGAATGTAATCTCTATATATTTATAGTTTCCATAAAATGAAATGATTTCTATCATTGGTATACCCTCCTTATCGACTTTTAATTATTGATATCCGTAATGAAGGTCAACATTGAAAATTTAATGATCCTTTTTCATTTGATCAAAAAAGCAGTTAATACTTATAAGAGGATAATTATTGGTGATCATGATCATGTTAAAATATAGATAATAAATGTAGAGTCCCACCGATCCATATTTCCATTTAACAAATAGACCATGTTTAATCATAGGTGACACAGTAGGTGGAATGAATTACATACCAAGGTATATGAGGGTTTCTTCTTAATGGAATCCAACTTAATTAGGGTTATTCAATAGTGAGTCATTAAAATTGATCTGGAACTTGGTATGAGATCTACTAAGAAATCAATGACACGTTTTTATGGAAGACTAGGAAACAATTCTTGAAAGATATAAAAAAATTCTTGAAAAATAGTCATATCATAGAGGTCGAGTTTCTCCCCAACCATTTTTGATAAAATCCAATCCTAATAAGGATTAAAATACATAAAATAGATGTGATATCCATCATAAGATCATACATATCATCACATTGATATAATATCATATGTTAGTTTCGAATATAAAACATGACTTCCCTTCATCAAAAATTGATGTCAGCTTTATATAGATAAATCCATTCCACGACTAATATGAAATCAAATTTGACCAGAGGATGAATGGGAAGATTTTCAGGAAGCTCATTCCCACCAACTTTAATTTTAGGGGAATCAAAGAATTACGATGATATCATCATTCCATTTAGGCTTTTCATTAGATATTAATGAATGGTAAATCTAGAGTCAAATAAAACATTATTAGTTATATAGTTGATGATAACTATAACATTCACCAGTTGTTATCTCACCCCACATAAAAAACATCTATTTCATGATATCTCCCCTCATCCCTTATCTTACGATGTTTATTCCATCAATATTCATCATGAACCATTGGGTTTTGGAATTTGTTTGCATAATTCCCATTCTCTTTAAAATTTAATCGCTAATGTTGGGTAGGTTCCTTATATATAGATTCATCTCAATTCACATTTTTTACTAAATACTTCCGATCAGTTAGGAAATCCATTTCATGATGACCTTACCTTCTACACTTAATAAATTTATAAGTCCCCTTAATAAAATTTATTCCATACTTCTACCAAAACATTTATCATAATGTAAATTTTATCTTCTAATATATTTGGTTTTATGATTTTTCTTTGAACTGAATATTAATTTTCATGTAAAATTCATTATACAAATATACAAGTACAACCTCCATTTCCCCCTTGATATCTCATATAAAAATATATTCAAAGATACTTAAGTCTATTATTGATTATTTGGTTCAGAGATGTGGTATTAATCCATTAAAGAATCAATCAATTTTACTTTCAGGTTGAATGTTCATACCAGAAGCATACCATCCATGTCTTGCAAAATTAGCTTTATGGGTAACAATAGATTAATATTCCTTTTTCATTAACATAATAAGTCGTTATACATTTTAATATGAAGAACATGGGGAATTTAATTATTGAAAAATAATTTCATTAACTCATACTAATTTATGATTTCAATTTCTTCATGTTGCATCATATTCTTGAAAAGAGTCCAACATTAGTCCTCTCTACCGTCCAAATGTTTGATATCAAAATATAATTTTTCATTTTATAAACACTCTTGAATATTATATATTTTTTCATTGACATTGAAACATTATTTAAAATCAAGTAGATTAGATGACATAATGAAGGGAGGTGGGTGTTTCCCCCTAAAGGACTCCTTAAAAATCTAATCTCTCCTTTTCATATTTGGAAGTCCAACATGATTCACAGTAGGAGAAATTTTTGTAAGAATATAAATGATTTTTTTCATTCAAGATCCCATAACATTTGGATATTGAAGAGTAAAATCAGTGCAGTGTTTGTCACACATAGCATTAACACTATTCCTTCGGCTTCTAACCATTGAGTGAAACTAAAAATCATAGAATAAGAAATAGTAATATTAATGTGGGAACTCTTAATCATAATAAATTACATTTAAGATGTTTTATTCATGAAACCTTATTTAGTATATGACTTCTTAGGTTTTTTCTAGGTTATTCATAGTAAAATTCTATTTAAATTCTACATGATGGTTTGAAACATGTTTTTAAATTTTCATGTAATATCATTGAGAGTGCCATACTAGGCATGCGTCACGGATTGTTCTCGTTCCATAGTTCCCGATCGAGTCTAGAAAAATAAATTGTTTTTAGTATTGTTAACCCAATTTAAATCTATTATAGATCCACATCCAATTTCAGTATCTAGAAAATAATTTAATTTCTCTGAAACCACTCACTCTATCCTTAACCAAAATTCTATAATAATTTTTTATAATTTAACTCATCCATAGACATATCCTTTGGCATATACTTAGGGATCCCACTTTAGTTTTGTCATTGTATTTTACAATGGTAATCAAAAAATATCATTTGATACCAACTATAGAGAACCCAGATTAACATAAAAATACTTTGCATCATTTGTTTATCAAAATTTACTATTTTACATTAACACAGCCCTGAAGACCATAATATTTCATGGTATTTGGAAACAAGGATAATGAAACATTGGTCCATTAATGAGATAATTCATACCCTAATACATTATCCACAACTAGAATCCTTCTCATACATAGCATACTTAATACGTATCTTCATAACTTAAGGAAAGGAAACACAATAAATTGTGAGATTAGATGATTAGTAAGGTTAAACACAGTAGATATATGTGTATAACATGAACATAAGTGTATGAAAACCATACCATGCATATAAATTAGTATATACATGAGTCAAGGAACTACTATTTGTATTTCAAAATAAATTAATCATATTATATTCAAATAACATGATCTATAGGAGAATAACAGTTGAATAAGGAATGGTGTTTTTGGAATACAAATAAAAATGGAATATTATTTCCAAATTGGCCATGTCTCACTACCAAAACCATCATAGAAAAATAAGTCCTTTATAGTATAGGGCTCACTAATATTCAAACCCTCTCATAATGAACTATGTTCCCTCCCCATTTTATCTATGTCTTACTATAACAGGTTTACAACCAATTGAAAATATTTCTATCTCATGAGATATATAAATATTTACCCAATTTATTAGATAGAGATATATACCCCAATAATATGAAAATGAATACAATATGTATGTGTTCCAAAAGGTAATACAAATAAAAATATCATAACCCATGAAATTAAATGGTTTTCATAATAATTTCATCATATAATAACTCATGGAAAAAAGGCCAATTTTATAGTAATTTTATCATAGAATAATCTATGAAATTAATACTATTTCATATGAATTTATTCATGGTATAACCCATAGAAGTGAAATGGGTTTCATAAACATCATAAAATAAAATAATAAATCATTTTGAGAAATAATATGAATGGTATCCTTGGATCATATCATCAGTAAGGCATAGGTAAGACCAAAAAATTTCATCTTTGATGGAAAATAATTTGGAAATATCATTGAAATCATTTCATGAATGAAATACCCTTTCCACTTTGAAAAATTATGTTTAGTACAAAAAACTTTTTTTAATAAAATTTTTACTTGAAGATAAATTTGATAAATTATAAATTATTCTATAATTAAATGATTACTAAATGCATTAGAAAATTATGTTCATGCATTACATGTTATAATGAAGATTACCTTGACATTTTTGATAAAATCTAAAAGGGAATTATTTTGGAAAATTACATGAAGATTTGAATAATTTTTTTACAATTAAATAATTTCTAAAATATTCTATTAATATTCATTATATATTAATAAAAAAAAATTGAACTCATTTTTATAATACAATTTTTTGTAAGTGATCATATTTCTAACCAAAGAGAGAAATTAAGCCATATTTTCCTAAAATATTTTATCAAATGAATTATGTACCAATGTTTGAAAGAAATGGAACCATTAATTTAAAATATAATGACTAACCATAAGGTAATTAAATTCAAGTTAATATTTTTTATTCTAATCATGATATTTAAGCACTGAATACTTGATAAAAAATAATCCCGATAAATGATGAGATTGTAACATAAAATCTCTACCACTTTAGTAACATTAAATAATAAACCCCATGAAGGAATAACATAAAATAAAACTAAAAATATCAAAATTATGAATATATTAATGATATTTTAGGAAATTAGGTCCATATATACACCACATGATATAATATATGTGCACAATATAACGTACATCTCATCAATAGAAAAGTGAGACCAAAATCCCTTACTAATTGAGTAAAATTTGAATCATAATACCCATGGAAGAATAATCTTTATGGAAACATTAAATACTATTAAATGAGTTGTATTAAGGATATATCATGTTATAGAATATTTTATACTCCTCACAAAATAAAAATGTATTTCATATGGTGTAAGTCTCTCAGAAATAATAGTGAGTCTAGAAATCCACTTACCTTTTGTCTTGAATTCTTTGGTACTCATCCAAAAAACATGTATAATAAATATAATTTTGTTAAACATATATCACATAAAAATATTCATATATATATATATTTGTCTTATTATATATTATTTTTTTCCATTATATTAGTCTTTTATCAATAATTCATTGTTAAAGTTACATTTTGGGTGATAACTGTTTTGTTTTCCATATGTTTATTGACTTTACATTTTTGGTAATGTTAAATAGATTGTGATTTCAGGACATCTATAAAATAAAAATGATATAATTATCCTCTATATTAATTATATAAATATTTATATTAACCCAAATTGTTTAGTTATAGAAAATGAAATGCACCGTTCATTGATTCGGTAAGCTGTACTTACACATGAACATTGTTTTTCATTTTCATATATGTATTTATGAAAGAAATGTAGAAAATATATTGTAATTACAAAATAATTTAAGTTTATATATATAAATAATTATCATTAATCCCATACTCAAAACATTTTCTATAATTTTCGAAGGAATTAGATCGATTTTTGAGGCATTAGTCTGCAGTACACACGAACTACATTATCACATTACCTCAAAATTGTAAGCATATAAGTATGTGTTATATAAAAATTAAATAGTAATAATCATATCATTAATATAATAAATATAATAAATAAATATAATTTATATCCTTATTCCCATCTGTGATAGGTTGAAATATAAAAAAGAACAATATGGGTCCATAAGCCGGTTGTCTATTGTACACACATATAATGATTTTGTAGCGCATTTGATGGAAGTGTTTGTGGTTATAGGTCATAACATAAACATAACAAAATATAACTATATTTAGGATAAATATTTTATTATATAATCATTATATAAATATAATTAAAGGGGTTTGGGGAATAAATTAAACAAAACTGTTTGTTGAGGAATGATTCCTCTTCTTCGAGTATCCTCTTTAGGTATACACTATTACATTCCTTGGTACGATTTATGTTAGAAATATGGCCTACAAAAAATGTTTTGAATTTTAGGAAGTGATTTGGGACAATATAGGATGGGAAAAAGAGTCGTGGAGGTGTGAGGTTAAGAGGATATGGGGTGGCCTTTTATAAGTTTTGTGAGTGGGAAACATGTAAATTTTTGAAGAGACAATTCCACCCATGTTTTTATGTGTATAAAAGATAAAAAATGAATAATTATCAAACTTAAGAGGTGGAAGGGTAGATATATATATTTTCAATGGTTTCTAGAAAATTGCATAGGTTATATCTACCCACGTATGTTTTTAACCCCTACTAACCCCATTTTAACCATAATTGCATTCACAAATTCCTACTGCATTCAGTCTTAATTTTAGAGAGAAATTAATTGGGAATTATTATTAATTATTAATTATTATTATTCTAAGTAAATGATTGATTTTACAAAAAATATAATCACCGATTTGGAAAGAAGTAATTTATAATTACCCCCACAGACGTGATGAGAAATGGGGTTTTAAAGAGAAAACGACCAAAAGTTTACATAGTTTTTATATTCAATTTCAAAATAAAATTAATTTCAATGAACTAAATTATACTACTAGATATATATAATAACTAATTACACTTTAATCCAAATTTATAATAAAATTTAATAATATCAATTAATTAATAAATTATATTTTCAATTAAATAATAATATTTATCAATATTCATAAAAAATGAATCTTTTCAAAAAAAAATTGGAAAAAACCCTAAGGTAATTGGGAAATTATGAATTAAAAAATAGTTTTTATTTTATCAAATTCAAATTCTAAAAGTTCCCCATATTAATTTTCTTATTGTTCAACAAAAATAAATGCTACTATTTTTGAGAAAATATATTTTTTTGAAACATATAATGACATTACCGAAAAATATGTATTTTAAAAAAAAATTATTTAATTGTATAATAAAATTATAAATATTATTTAAAAATAATATATTACAATTAATATTTAAATATTTAGTACCTATGTTTTTAAAGTTATATTTAAATAACAATAATAATAATATATTAAGGTTTGGTTAAAAATCTATTTTCCATGAAATGAAAGATAATATAGTACAAGAGTGTTGAAAACAGAATTTTTTTTCATATAATTTAAGATTAAAATGTGTTTTCAAGTGAGAAAATCAATCAATGAACTTTAATTTAATCAAAAAAAATAATTAAAAAAACTCATGGTGTTGCATGATAGGTTTTAGTTTCAAACCAATGAAATTGGTAATTATTTTCAGGATCTGTCAATGTCGGATTGGATATCATGGTAATACGGTATCTATGATAGTTCATGAAAATATGTTATCATAAGTGTAGGTTAATAATTATTCCTTCATAACATTATATGGATTGTTATTTCTAGATGGTACATAATAGGTATTTGTGAGAGTGTGCCTGGATAGCTCTAATCCTAATAAACCTTAAGTCACTATGGGTGTTTAGGAAAAGTGTCTTTGAGGAAAATTTTAATCTAATTCTACTATTTTCACTGGACTTGATCTGTGTTTGTTGAATTCCAAATATTTATTTTCTCCTCGATTTAATTTATTTACCTAAATAGGTGTCTGATATTTTAATTACTGTGTCTTTTTTGTTTTCTTCAGTTTTGTAGGATGATATTGTGCATCATAATGCCTCTTAGAAGAAATTTAAATAGGTTTCTTGAAGAATATAATAGTTAAAAACTTCATGTTAATCCCCCATGAACAATAATCTTGCAGAGATAATCCTGTGTTCGGACCATGATTTAGGAAATGTACCTATACCCACTCCCATCTAGGCTCTTATTATGGAACCCCAAAAGAATGAATCTAGAAATAGTGATCCAGATTTTTTCACGGAAAATCACCTTCATTATATGTAATAGATGAACCTCTTAAGGATGAGGATTGGTTGAACAAGATAGATCATTTTTTTTATTAAATGGAAATTCCTAATCCAATTAAGGTGAAATATAAAACATTTAAGTTGGATGTCATACAAGAAGATGGTGTGATTCAATAGTAACATCAAAAAATAATTAGGTTTTAGTGTGGATGAAATTTATAGTTCTTTTCATTGACATGTTCTATCTAGAATCTATTATACATTCTATGGCTATGGTGTTTTCAAGATCTAGTAGGATGATAGGACCGTGGTGTAGTATGTGAACCATATTGTCGAGATAGGGCAGTTTTTTACATAATATTGTATCAAATGAGAAGATAAAGGCTTTTTTGGATGAGATGGGTTCTGTCCTAAAAACTATTCATAAGCTTTCTTAATTAATATCACTTGATATGATAATGTATTAGATATGTTATTGTTGGTTGAGCATTATCTATCCTAATATTTATTGTTATGGGAGTTCCTTTTTTTCCTAGTGGTAATTTTTTGAGTTCCTTTAAGGGGAGAGAAACAATTACTATCCATGTAGTAGTTTTAGACTATAGGTTTCCATTAAATATAATACACACTAGGAAGTTTCCATTAAAATTGTTTGTAATGCGGATAGGTTGGCCATTTGAAAATGTGTTTCTTTGAGGCACCCAATATTTATATTTTAGGTGGTGACTTATGAAACTTATAATAGTTATACTATATGTATTTTTCTCTATTTGTAGCACATGATCATCAGTTCCTTAAATTAATTATGTGAAACCCGAATCTTTAAGGTATAAGGGAATCTAACCACAACCACCCAGAACAAAGATTTATCATATAGTAAAGGAGTCCTCAGGGGGAGTAGATACATGTCTAATGAATATTTGAGGCACCACCTCTATAGATTCATCATTAGTTAATGTTTTTTATACTACAACATCTCCCTCATGTCTATCAACACATATTTTGAACCTCCTAAATAATTCTATTGAGATTTTATCTTACCTGATAGAAAATTACTATTCCCTAAAAATGAAAAAGGAATAGTATATTTGTTATAATTTTATAATATTATCATTATTAAAGATTATGATTTCCTGAAATTTTCAAGTTCTCGAAATGAGTCCTCTTATTTTCATTTTTAGTATGAAATGGTGAATTAGTAATGAAGCCTGAATTTATTGTAATCTTTGGTGGAACTCCTTCACTGCACAATATAAGGAATTCCATTTTTAAGGAATAATTGGACATGATTTTGAGTTGATTCAGACCTTATTATTTAGAGTTAGGGAAAGTAATATCGGTTATTTATTTTGATATGGAGTATGAATCATTGAGTGAATACCTCCCACTATTTTTCATCGATTTTCTTGACGTGTTTCCTTCATTTGTATTTAGTTTTCCATTATTAAAAGAGTTATATTTTTCTATTCATTTAGTGCCTGGTACATAACCAGTGTCTATACCTTCTTGATGTAAGGCACAAGTTGACGTAAAAGAGTTGCAGATTGGGTTGGATGAGCTCTTTGAGAAAGGAATCATTAGCCCAAGGCTATCACCTTTGGTGGAACCTATTCTCCCAACTAATAAATACCATGGAACTATTTCCCACTGTTTTGAATATAAATGAAAAAATTATTTACAATAATGAACAAGTATTTGTTACCAAGATTTGCTGATATATTTGACTATGTGGAAGGGGAGAAGTTTTTTCCAAGACTTACCATCGATCTTCTAATCACCATTTTAGAATTTAAGTATATGTGATTCAAAAAACCACCTTTTAATGTAGTTATGTCCATTATGAGTATCATTTAATTCTTTTTTGACTAACCAATTCTCTTGTAGTATTTATGGAATTGATTAATAGAATATTCCATGAGTAAAATGATGTGTTCATGGTGGTATTTTTGAATTATATTCTATATTAATTTACTTTTGAGGTAGATCATGAATGTAATATGAGAATAGTATTAGAAACAGTGATAGATCCAAAACATTACTTGATGAATTAATATTTTAATTTCGAGATATATGAAGTAAATTTCTTTGGACAAGTGGTTTTGAAACAAGATATATTACTCAATACTAATATGGTGAAGGATATTATGACATTGGAGAAACCACACAATTTTTTTGAGATACAATGATTCTTGGACATTGAGTGATAAAACCAATGATATGCTAAATATTCCTCAAATGGACCCTCTTCTATGAGTTCTAACACTTCGAATGGAGTTCAGTTATTGTGGGATAAAAAATATCATTTTTCATTTTTTAAATTGAAATGTATTTTAACTTCTACACCATAGTAGACTGTCATTGTGTCTAGGATGGGCTATGTGGATTTCTATGACAGGTCAGGGTTTGGTTTGGGGTATGTTCAAATATTGGGTAATCACATGGTATCATATGGATACATATATTTTACGCCGTATGAGAATAATTATCCAAACCATGAAATCATACTCTGAAATGTGATTCATTATCCTAAGAGTTGGAGACATTACCTTATTGGAGAATGATTTACCATTTATTATGAATATAAAACATTACTTATATATTCTCTCAAAAATATTCTAACATCTATTAGAGGTGTTTGGTAGAGTAACTATATTCCTTTAACATTTACATTTCTTACACCTTGGGGAAGGTAAATGTGGTGGTTGATTATTTGAGAAGAAAACTTTGAACCTAGGATCTGAAAGAATCATTAGAAGACTGGAACGTGATGGAAATTTCATAAAAGATTTATTTAGTATTATGTGAGAAAAGGACCATGTATTAATTGGAAATTATTCAATTGACCTCCACTTTTCTCGTGATGATCCTTCATGAATAACATCTTAATGAGGAATTCTATATCATTAGCGACTCTCTTTATATTGGGGAGAAATTTTATGAGTGGACAGACTCTTATGAGGGTATCCTATGTTTTGGAATTTTTTTCTTTTGTCTATAAAGGAGTCCATAATGGTGTATTTCCATAATTATCAATGGACGGTGAAACTAGAAAAAACAATTCTGTTATGTGATATACACTGATGATCCTATTTTCCAAGTATGATACTGGACATCACTAACATTGTATTATGTTGATACACCTATAAATAGGTCATTACTGAGCACTATATACCATATAGTTTTCTCCAGTCACTTCCAATGATGAATTGGGAGTGGGATGAGATCTCTATGAACATTATGGTTGGGTTTCAATATAGCCCTTGAAAATAGAATGTGATATAGGTCATGATTTATTGGATAAATAAATGAACTCAATTATTACTCATTCATGATAAAACAAATGTGAAGGATGTTGGATGTCTCTATGTACAAGAGATTATTCGACTTCATAGAGTTATATCTACTATAGTCTCTTTTAGGGATCCCCAATTTAATAATTTCTTATGGAGAGACAATTGAGTGTAACTTGGATATAAAATGCATTTGATCATGATATATTATCTACTGATGGATGGAAATATAGAATGAGAAATAAAAATCAACAAGGATATGTAACATGCTTACATTCTCATTTTTTCAGAGTTCAGGGAATCTATTTTGGATTGGTAAATCTTTCCCTAATAATATATAATAGTTTTGTATCCAGATGTCTTCTTTTGAGGACATGTATTGTCATACTTGTATGTTGTTGTGGTGTTGGTTAAGGATTGTTGAAAGTTCTTTTGTTTGGACACATTTTTTCCAAGAGAAGAATAAAAGAATCCGATAATTCATTAGAGAATGTATATGTCATAGAAATGGTAAAAATAATATTAATATATATAGGAATCCATTAGAGTTATCAATTATTGAACATGTGTTTTTGATGTTTTACCATGTTTGGGTCATCGATGAGTTGGAAACAGGGAGCTTGCAGTGGAGTTTTTGGGACATTGTGAGGTTTTTGAGAAGGTGGGGAAAGAGGTATACAATTTAGAACCACCAATAATATTGATGTTGATAAATAGTGTTTTCCATGTTCACATAATATTAAGTATCCCTTTTACCCTTCTTGTGTTTTGAACTGGGATGATCTTAGTGTTGAATATGATTTATTCGTGATATATCATCTAGTAATATTTACTGCTTATAGGAAAAATGTAATTCATTTTAGGATGATACATATGGTAGGTGTGATATCGTATCATGGTTATAATTTTCATGAGAATTGGGGGTATAAGGAACTTCTGAGAGATTCGAGGCCTCATCTCGTTGATATAGAGTTTTCTCAATAGAATTTCTAGGGAAATAATGTTATTATGGTGGGAGGTTGCAACATTATATTTCCTTCTCAAAGTTATTACATGACCCTTGTTTTGATATCTCCATGGATGGTTCCAATTTCAATTTGTTTTGGTGAAATTTAAGGAATTCTGGAATCCAGTAGACTGTGCATGGTTGGCACATAGTGAGGTAAAACCGTACTGTTTGGCCTAGAAATTCAAGCACCCAATTATAAGTCAGTGGAAGGGGGAACAGAATATGTCTAACCATGATTCCAGCCCCTCTTATCCTTGAACCCTCATATAGTGAGGGTTTTCATGGTTATTTCACACAGAATCAAAAAAAATTATAAACCATGCACTTATCTAGATGTCTCGATGGGGAAAATGGCTAAAACACACTATTTGTTTAATTGTGTGGCCCTCCCCAAAAAACATTGTTTTTTGGTTTAAATAAAAAAAAATATTTAAAAAATAGAAATCATCCAGTTTAAAATCAAAATCACCCCCACTTTACCACAACATAATCTATTGGTACTTTTTGGCCCTAATGAAACGATTTTAGATCCTCCAAACATTTTCTTTTGTGAAACAATGTGAATGTAGAAGATAGGGTCCCTCTCCTCTCAGTGAATCTTATTTTAAGTGTTTTTTTTCAAATATTTCTTCTTCTCCTCCATAGAAAATTTTCTATAATCATGTTCATTGTGTATCTAAACTATATTTCATTAGAAATAATCATTTTATTAAAGAATTTTTATATATATTAAATTCGTAGATGTTATTCACCTTCAATCATCATCGCCATTCCCTTTGTGAGTTTTGATCCTTAAATTCCATGATTAAAAGTTGTTTTTTCAATGGGTATTTGTCATTAAATGTAAAATATATATTTCATAGTTAATTTAGAAATTTTTTATTGATTCAATATCATGGAAAATGGTGGAAAATGATTCAGATGCTTGATGGTGGATTTATCTCAATGCCTAAGAAGTGGATAATGGTAGTTATTCTATAAAAGAACTATATTGAAAAATGAAGAGGAATAAGGATAGTTTATTTTTAAATATAACGGTGTAAAAATGTCATTTTAACACTTTTTTATGTAATGCATGACTTGGTCGAATGGTTGGAAAAATTATAACACCAAAAATGAACCAAAAATTTCTAGGGTGACACCCCAGTCACACAACTAGCTGTATTGGTAGACAATGTACCCAAAACCTGTGAATTTTCACTATCCAAGGTCTCTACCCCTTTATATAGTTAGGCACACTGTTTGAAGAAACTATGATCCAACCTTGTGACACACACCTATAATTTGTTTGCAAGTTTGACATGGTTGTGTGACCCTTATTTGATGGTTATAAATAATATGTGGTACCCCATATGATCTAAATGTTTGAGGGAAATGGTTATGACTAACCATGTGATAGTAGACAGCCTCGCTCATTTCTATAAAAATTGAAGCCCTCAGTTTTGATCAATCCCTAGATTATCTAAAACCTTTCATAGACACCTTCTGAATTCATATTAGGATAAAAAAATTAAATTAAATAATAGAGGATCTATATATTGTTGAAAAATTAGAATCTTACACTCATCGCAGTAATTATGTCTCATGATCTAATATACATACTGTAGAACTCGACTAATAAAAATATCATTCCATGTGTTATAAATCCCAATAAACATTTCTAATGTATTGGATATCCTAGAAAAATATCACTATTCTCAAAATATTCTCTCATATAAATATATTACAGTAGAAGATAGCACCTTAGATTCAAACCCTAAAACTATAGTTAATAAACACTGAATAGTTAGAAAACCAATAATTTCCTTATAAAGATACCTTATTTTCCCCCTTTGGCCTCACCTAGTATCCCACAATCCATTACATATCCAATAGAACATAACTTTATTGGAGGCACCCTAACCCTAAATCCTCATCCATATGCTTCCCATTAACTGCATCCCCCAAAGATAACCATTCACTAGGATATGGTTCAACTAATATAATCATGATTAAAACCCTCCACAGTCACTTTAAGACTCCTAAATCACTACTCAAGTTATTGTAAAAGTATATAAACTATAATTCTACTCTCACTGATATCAACCAACATTGTTAACCTATTATTGAACCACAAATCCCACATTGCATACTTAAATAACCATCTAACATATTAATAATTGGACTTCCTATGACTCTTGAAAATTATTTCCCATCTAAATAACTATCTAGAGTCTATAACACCCTGATCTCATGATACATAGTGAAATGGATTGTTGTTATTTCCTTGTCTTATCCCTAATTGTTTATTTAATACATGTCAATATCTTTAACATAAGATATGTTTTATTTTCTATTTTAATTTTCATCTAGTGATTTATCTTTCTAATATGATATTTTAATAAATTTACATATATATTTAGTGTCTTGGGTGAAATTATAAAAACTGACATTTAATTCAATAGATTTTATGCCTGATAAAATAGTAGTTTTATGGGTTCTTGGTTCATTGAATCTATAATTTAAATTATTGATCTTAATGTGTCTGGGAAAATATATATGATGTAATTTGTAAATGATTTGAGAACTATAGTGGTTTATCTTAATTTTTTTAATAATTCCCTAATATTGGAATTTCTGAAACTGAAGTATTTTCATTCAGATTTAATAATGTGTTTAGTATGCATGAAACTATTATTGAGTATTATTATTCACTTGATATATTTTGTTTATAAATAATTATTTATTTGAATTTACATTTTTAATGATATTATTTATTATTATTATCATTATTAATTCATTATAATGATTTCTTTCACATAAACATTTAATTCTAAAGTGAAAATATTATATAACATTATATTAGATGTTTTAAAGTCATTTTTAACACACTTATAATTTGGACTCTTCATGTTACGATTTATTTGAGAGTGTATACCTTTTGATGTGAACATTATTATAATTTTATATATGTATAAATTTGAAAGGGGATATTGAAATGAAGTGTGTTTGGATATGATATTAGGGAATTAGTTGATAAATTTATTGTTTTTATTTGTTGATATCATTATTTCTTATTCCTCTCAAAAAATTAGATAATATTATAGGTGATCTGTGTAACTAAGTGGAAAATAAAGATATGATTCCTATAATAGTTATGATTATTTAGAAATTGGAATATACTAGTATAAGGAACCAGCCTTTAAATGTAATGTAATATTGAATTAAATGAATAATTCACATTGACGATCTTATTAGGTATAGAGTTTTAGAAAAGCAGGACATTACTATTACATTACATCTCATAAATTACAAAGTAGACACTTCTACAAAGTTTCAATTTTTTTCAGGAAATAAAAAAACTCTTGAAAAAATGAGTCATTTCTTATTTCAGGTTTTAGTCAGCATGATTATTTCTTGATTCCATCCTTGACCCTATTAATCTTTATGTTCTATGAAAAACATTTCAAAACATGGGATGAGCATAAAAATCTTAGTAAGGGTTATAAAATAAAGAAATAAATCATTAGTCCATCAAAACATGAGATTTTAACAAACATCATGAAATCATAATATTTATGAATAACACATAATATTAAAAAATCATAAAGGTAACTTATGGAATCCATAACATACTTACATTGTAGATTTCATAGCCACATAGGGAGTAACATTTGGAATAACCATCATAGTATATTCCCAAAATATCTTAGGAGAAACATTCACATTTACCTCCACCACGTTACCTAATGTATTGGAGAGCTATCTCAAGCTCACCCACCTGAGGTTTATCTTGGAACCACCCATATACTTAATCAATTCCCAAAAACCATAACATATTAATAATACATAAAATAAATATAATGGAAAGAATACACTTCCACATTTCAATCACAATATATCATTTAAATATACTGACATACAAAATCCATTATCAAAACCATTTTTAATACCAAAATAAGTAAGATAGTATATGGTATTTATTTTCCTTAAAAAACACTACAACTAGTTAAGGAAGCGAAAGATCTAATAATGATCACCGCAGCGGAAAGGACGTTGTCACCATGTACATTAAAAAGAAACAATATTTTTTATCGTTTAGTAAAATGTCTCATAGAAAAAATATTCCCTTTTAATTAAATTAAATTTCAATGGGGTTTATACTCTATATAAAACTATGTCTTGTATGAATCAAAATATGCCTCAATGAAAGGAGATTGAGATGAAGTCCCTTACCTCGTGTTCAACATGACATGTTCGTTCATTAATCTCCTGAATGATAAACTAAAGTTAATTTAAACTTTCCTAAGAACCATTTTCTAGTTTATTATTACTTTTATATCATTTATAACCATGTTATAAACATTATGTAATCATTTATGTTTATAATGGTTTTTTGTCGATATTTGGTACTTGAGTCAAAAATTAACATCTTATGATTACATGTTGTTCATGTGGTAAAAATTAAATTATATCCAAAATGATATTAATTATTTAGATATCATATATATCATATATATCAGGTATATATATGTATTTATAGCATTACATCACATTTAGAGGTATGAAATGAAATTCACAGTTCATGGATACGGTAAGCCGTACGTATGCATGAAAGATACTTTTACTTCTATTTCATATTTAATGGAATGAAAACTTACTGATAAAAGGTATATTATAATTATAATATATATATATAAATTCAGTAACTCCATCCTTTATACAATCCACGTATGGCATTAATGATTCATATCACTTTGGGGGGGTGGTAGTCCGCACTTCCTCAAATGAAATTATAACATTTTCTAATTATGGAAATAGTAAAGGTATGCTATAGATGAAAAATAAATAAGTATGTTTGAAATTTAAATATAATATATACCACATATAAATACAGTTCCATCTTAATGGCCACCATAAGAGGTGGTTGGAGAAGATTGAACGATCGTCGTTTCGTGAGGCAATAGTTCGCCATCCATAGAAACTATATGTTCATTACCGATTAGATAGAGGTGTGTATAAGTGTAGTTAGAATAAATATTATAAAAACAACATAATATATTTAGGATACTTATTTTTTTATAAAATAAATTAATAAAAATAGACTAGGTTTCTGGAGAAGTAAAATAAAATAAAATAACTTAAAATAATATGTTACCATTAAATAGGGTAACTCCCTTAGGTTTGAACCAAAAGGATTTTTCAAAGTGCCTTCTATCGAATGTAAGGATTCTAGGTGGAAGAGAGGAAACTTGAATGATTATCTGGGTAGAGGATGGATGATCTATGGGGATTGACAGTGGTGGGTAATGTGTTAGAGGTGAGGGATTTTTATAAGGTGGAGGGGGATCTTTAAGAATGTTTAAAAATATTTTTTATTTTAAAACGATTTCCAGTTTCTAAAGATCAAAAACTTATTACGGTCGAATATAAGATGTCTATTGTTCGAAATAAAATCATCCAATAACAATTGGACAGGTTTTTGATTTTTGTTATATCATTAGAATCTTATTTATTTAAATCATTCAATAATGATGTAAATAATGCATCATTATTGTGTCATAAATAATTTTATTTATTTGATGTCTAAAAATTATAAATAAAATACCATGATATAGTAAATATTTTTATATTTATAATGAATATTTATAATCAAATAGATAACTTATATAACCCTATTTAAAAATGGATTTACAAAAAGATATATGTTTATATCATTTTAGTAATTACTTTAAATTAATTAATATAAAGTGCCATTATCACTCTTATGTGGCTCCATGGGGTCCTAAAATAGACCCAAGGATGAAAATGTTCAGAAATGTATCAAACAACAGGATTAAAAAAATTAGGGAACTTTTATATTATTATAATATAATTTTTAACTTGAATTACCCTATTGACCTTAACTGCGTCAAATAATAGTCAATAGTTACTAGTCACCAAAAAATTATTTTCATCTTATTGAAAAAAATTTACATACTAATAACTACCATGTATGTCAGATTTTAGAAATTCAATTCATAGAAGTGGTAAAACATCATTTAAATGAAGAAGTCAGTTTTTTAACTACTACTCTGTGTTTTCACTATTTATCGAAAATTGAAGTTTATCAGAAAAATACAAAATATTCTCCCTAAGTTATACATTATGTTATGAATTAAAAATCGGGTTTATTTTACCAAATAAAAAACATATAAGTTTCATTAATTAAATTAAAATTAATTCTTGTTTCCAAAATTAAAAGTGTTTAAAAAAAAATTAACTATCAAAATATTGACACTTCTTTATGTCCAATCTCAATATGAAATTACTTCCAATGACCAATATTGGAATAAATAGTAAAAATATAATCTAATTACACTTTAAAACCCACAAAAAAGATAATATTACCGTATAAATAAATTATATTAGAAAGCAGTTTTGAATTAATATACAATATTTTTGAACTATTCATTAAAAAATGAATTTTATCTGAAAAATTCTTAAAATTTACCCAAAGTATATTCTGATGTCCCAATTCTAAAGAATAATTATATTTTGTCAAATAGAACATATAAAAGTGACCAAAACAATATTTAATGAGGGTTCTCCATCAAAAGGCGTTAAATTGACCTTTTTAAAGAATATTCTACTATTTGTGCTTAAAATTAGATTCATTCACACTTTAAGCCTCTAAATTTTATTGGATAAGTATAAAAACAATTAACAAACATGTATATTCTTATTGTAGTTAGTTATTTTCATTTTTTCCAATACAATGGCTAGTTATAACTACCATATGGAATAATATTATATTATTATTTTTCAAAAAAACTCAACAATGTGTGCATCATATGTTTTTAAAGAAACCTGTTGTTTTGTATTAGGTACGTTTATGAACATATCATCTCCTTTAAAGTAATATTAATATTTAATTCACAAATATTTATAAATATTAAAATTTATTATTTATTTACCTATGATGTTACATCCTTATACCCTTTCAGAAATTGCGTCTTCACAATTTTATTCACTTATCAAATAAATGGAGGTATTTGTCCATCAAAGCATTTTCATATACCCATGATGTCTTTTCAACCATATGGGTTTTCCCATTACCTTTACCTAATGAATTACCTTGTTCTGCAACAATAGATCTCTTCTGTCAAGAATCCAGACTGGTTGTTTCTCATAAGAGATATTCTCTTCCAACTGAACTACCTCTAGGCTCAAAATAGTAGATCGATCGGGCATATAATTTGTCAAAATTGAAACATGAAAAACATTGTATACCAGGGATAAACATGGAGGTAAATCCACTCTGTATGCAACTGATCCAACTTCCTCTAAGATTTCATATGGTCCAATGAACCTTAGACTCAACATTGCCTTTTTACAGAAACGCATCACACTTTTAAAAGGAGAATATTTGGGAAATACATCATTCCCTACCTCAAAAGAGAGATCCTTCTTCTGGTAATCTGCATTACTTTTCCTCCTTCTATGAGTTGTTTTCATGTGATTATGAATCAACTGAACTTTTTCTTCCATCTCTTTTACCAACTCTAGTCCCATAAACATCCTTTCACCTACTTCATCCCAAAAAGCTGAAGTTCGACATCTCTTTCCATATAATTTTTCAAATAGAGCCATCTATATACTAGAATGAAAACTATTATTATAAGAAATTTAAATCAAAGAAATATATTGGTCCCAACATCCCTAGTAATTTAGTGAACGAGAATGAGAATATCCACCATGGTCTAAATTGTTCGTTCTGACTGCCCATATGATTGATAATGAAAAGATATACTACAATTTAATTTAGTACCCAACGACTTCTAAAGGTATTTCCAAATGTTAGATGTAAACATGCGATCATGATAAGATAAAATAGAGAGGGGGAACTCCATGAAACCTGACTATCTCTTTAACATACAACTGAGAAGGTTGATATAGAGACAATGTATCTCTAATAGGAAGGAAAAAATAATATTTAGTAAATCGATCAATGATAACCCAAATTTTATTATTACCTCAAGATGTCTTTGGTAATCCCACAATGAATTCCATGTATATAATTTCCCATTGCCACTCTGCCACTGATAAAGGCTGAAGCATACCTTTTGGTAAATTCTGTTCTTCTTTAACCTGTTGAAATTTAAAACACTTCACCGTAAAATCAACAACATCTCTTTTCATTCCATTAAACCAGTAATACTCTGTACATCTTAGTACTGCCAGGATGATCTGAAAATGGATAAATATGAGCTTCACATAATAACTCTTTCCTCAACTGTGAATCATAAGGAACACATAATCTCTTTCCAACCCTCAAAACACAATCATCACCAATGTTAAAATCAAGCAACTTACCCTTCTGAACCATCTCTACTTTTTTCTACAACTCATTGTCTTCCTTCTATGCTTGCCTAATTATATCTGATAGAGATGATTTCACTGACACCTAAAACAAGACAGAGGAATTTCCTCCTCCAATAACATCTATTCCAATGATCATCAAATATTTAATCAAATGATATTTTTCCAAATGTAACAAGGTTAATATAGTATTACATTTTCGAATAAAAGCATTAGCAACTTTATTCTTTTTTCTGATATGGTAATGAATTATGCAATCATAATCCATGAATAATTCCAGCCATCTCCTCTATCTCATGTTCAATTATTTCTATGTTAATATATACATCAATATTTTGTGATCAGTATATATTTCACACTTTACTCCATATAAATGATGCCCCAAAATTTTAAAGGGAAAAATAACAACATCTAATTCCAAATCCTATGTAGTGTAATTTAACTCATGAGGTTTCAACTAACTTGAAGCATATGAAATTACCTGATCATTCTATATAAGGAAACAACAAAGTCCTTTAAATGAAAAATCATTGTAGAAAACAAACTCATCATTTGTAGAAGGCAATGCCAAAACTGAATCATTCACCAATCTTCTTTTCAATTCCTTGAAATAATCATCACATTCTTTTGTCCAAATGAACATAACACCTTTTCACGTTATCATAGTCAGTGAGTTAGATAACCATGAAAACATTTCAACAAACCTCTAGTAATATCCTACCAAACCAAGAAAACTACGTATGTATGTGATATCAGTATGTCTTGGCCATTCATTAACAAAATTTTTTAGCTGGATCAACAGTTATGCCATTTTTTGAAACAATGTTTCTACGGAATTATTTTTTTGTAACCAAAACTCACACCTACCGAATTTCCCAAAAAATTTCTTTTCTTTTATGGTTTTCAAGACAACCCATAAATGACTTTCATGTCCTTATTTAATTTTGGAATAAACCTAAATATCATCAATAAACACAACCACCATTTATCAACTAAGTCATCTGTGTAATTTCTACAACAAACTGTTCAGTTCTGATTCTGACCATCTTAGGCTGCTGATTTGGAAGGTTTTCTTCCTCATCATGTCATCCCATTATAGTTGCCTTGTTTCTTATTCTTAGAACCATTATAAGCACTAAAATATCTCAGGTGAATCAACATTGTAATATTTAAATTCTATATCATTTAAATTTGCCTATAAATTAATTTAGAGATATTAATTTAAAAACATTCTAACTCCTAAAGTTGTCTTAACCGACCAATAATACCAACTAGACAGACCCAACCTTAAAACATTACATAATATTGTATTAAATTAATTATTTATATTGATGATGTTTTCATGTTTATTGTTTTAGATTATTAGACTATAATTATTACATTACATCTCAAAAATTAAAAAGTAGACACTTTTACTCAGTTTCCATTTTTTCATAAAATAATAAAATTCTTGAAAAAAAGAGTCAGTTCTAGTTCCATGTTTTAGAACACACAAATTTTTCTTGATCCCATCATTGACCCTATTCATCATTATGTCATGTGAAAAACATTTCAAAACAAGGGATGAGAATAAAAAGATTAGTAAGGGTTATAAAATTAAGAAAGAAAACATTAGTCTATCCAAACATAATCATTTTAACATACCACATGAAATCTTATGATTTTTGAATAACATGTAGTAATCACAAATCATAATGGTTACTTGTTGAATCCATAACATACTTACATAGGAGCTTTCACAACCATGTAGGGAGTTACATTTGGGATACCCATCATAGTATATTCCCAAAACATCTCAAGAGAAACTTTCACATTTACCTCTGTTAGGGTACCCAATGCATTGGAGAGCTATCTCAGGCTCACCCACCGAATGTTTATAATGAAACCAGCCATATACATAAAAAATTCCCAAGAACTATAACATATTCAAAAAAAATAAAACAAATAAAAATGAAAGATAACATTTCTACATTTCAATCACAATATATCATTTAAATATATTGAGATAAAAAATACATTATCAAAACCATTTTCAATACCAAAATACAAAAAAGATTATATGGTATTTATTTTCCTTAAAACAAATACGGCTACTTAAGGAAGCCAAAGCACAAATAATGCTCGTAGCGTCGGAATGTTCATTGACATTGCATATGAAAAAAAGAAACATTATTTTTTGTCATTTAGTAAAATCCATCATAGAAAAAATATTCCTCTTGAATGAAATTAAAATTAAATTGGGTTTATACACCGTATAATGTAATGTCATGTATAAATCAAAATATGACTCAATTAAAGGATATTGAGACAAAGTCTCTTACCTCATGTCCAACTTGACCAGTTCGTTCTTCAATCTCTGAAATAATAAACTAATGTTAATTTCTACATGATTGAGAACCTTTTTAAAGTTTATTATTTCTTTTATATAACTTTTTACCATTTTATAAACATTATGTAATCATTAAAAGTAATAATGGTTGTTTTTTTGATATTTGGTACTTGAGTCAAAAATGAACTTCTTATAATTACAAGTTATTTAGGTGGTCAAAATTACATTATCTCCATAATGAAATTCATTACATAGATATTATATATAATATTTATATCATATATATATATATATGTATTTATAATAGTAAATAACATTTGGATGTATGAAAAGAAATCATTTATGGAGACGGTAATCTGTACATACGCATGAACAATACTTTCATTTATATTTCATATTTTATGGAATGAAAACATAATGATACATAGGTATATTATAATTACAGTGTAATATAATATATATAATTTCAGTAACTCCATCCTTTATACATTCCACATATGGCATGAACGAGTTGTATCACATTGAGGGGGCGGTTGTACGCACTTCCCCAAATGAAATTTTGGCGTTTACCCATTATGGAAACCATAAAGGTATGACATAAATAAAAAATATAGAAATATGGAGACAATATAAATATAATATAAATCTCATATAAATATTTTCTTATATTAATGGCCACCATAAGAGGTGTAATGAGAAGATTGAACAATCATCGTTTCATGAGGCAGTAGTTTCCATCCAGAGAAACAATATGTTATTTACCCATTAGATGGATGCGTGTTTAAGTGTAGATAGAATAGTTCTCATAAAAAAACCTATTATATTGAGGATTCTGGTTTTGTTATAAAATTAAGGAATAAATAGCATTTTGGGGGTTGGATAAGTAAAATAAAAGAAAAGGACTTAAGGGAATATATTACATTTAAATCGAGTAACTCCATTTTGGATTGAACCAAAAGGATTTCGTGAAGTGCCTTGTGCCTATATGATATTTATGTACCTCAAAAAACTAGTCTATATAAGGTTAAATCATACAACATACATTAATCTTAGACCCTCAATGTATTGATAGGATATCCTAGAGTAAGATTAAAAGTAAAAGTATTTTTCTGAAATGTATTTTGAGTTGATTTTTCAGAGTCATTTATATTAATATTTATTGAGAGGTGGAAAGGATCACATGATAATTACATGAAATTAAGTGGGAATGTTCGTCATGGACAATGTTGGATGTTTCACTGACTTGTAGTGATTTTCACCATATTTATATGCTAATGAGATTACCAAGATATTACAATTAGAGGACAAGCTTCACTATGAGATATGGTCATAGGTGAATATATTTCACCTGAATATATTTATTGAAATGATGAATCAAGATTTTATCAAATATGAGAATATGAGAGAGGTCTAAGATGGTTGATTGACAGTTTCAATAGGATGATCTGTGAGCTATTCATTTTGAGGAACTAAGTTCTACTATGATAGTCATAACATGTGTGTAAGGGGGAAGAGTATTTATGGAAATGGGATTCCATTTAAACACATTTTAGGTGACTTTTCATTTTTAGTGTGGCAATATGGGACATAAGATATGTCAGTTTCCTTACCACAGAGTAATGTTCCAGGATTATGGTAAGTGCAACACCCCGTTACTTTTCCGTGAGGTATGTTTTCACCATCGTTCTGGTTTCCCGTTTTCATTGGTTTCTGTATTCCGTAAATGGGTTTGGTAGGATTCTTTTAATGGTGAAGTACGGTTTTTGTTGGAACATTACACATTTAACTTTTCATTTTTTCTTCTTGCTTAGTAGTTACATGTTGTTTATGTTGATTACCAATCATGTAATGGTTTCTAGGAAGAATCCATGAATTGAATACACTGTGTGAAAATTATATACATGGTGTATCTAGTACAAAATATGTAGGGGTAAAATAGGTTTTAATAAAAGGGAGATGAGTTTTTAGGCATATATAGACCCTGAGTGTAACATGATGTGTAAATGGGTTATACACCGTATAAGTGTTTCATTGTTGGTTTTTAGGGTGTCGTTCGAGTGACATAATTCATTAATTATCCATACATCAATCCCCTCTCATACTAGAGATATCCCAAAGATATTATGAGTGATGCATCTCCACCTAGATCACTTACTTAAAACATTGATCAGTATTGTTGTTGGATTCTTTCTCTCCGAACATGTAATTATTTTTTGTATTCTTTTTTTAGTTGCATCTATGGTTTGGATATAGTTTTATGATAGATTAATGTTTTATATAAATATTTTTCACTATATTTTCATACCTTTTCTTTTGAAGGTAGGACTTGTGGTTTCCAACCCCCATTTCCGATTTGGGTTAGCGTAATACATTATTGACGTAGGGGGATCTATCCATGAAATTTTGAATTGCAAGTTAATCTTGTTGATTCCTTTATATTTGAAATGTAATTGAATGTGTTTAAATCAAAAATGTAAGGGGTTAATATTTTAAAATTGGTTTTATTTGAAAATGGATTTTATTTGATTTTATAAAAAAATTCTTTTCAAACCCTAATGTAGATTTATTTTCCTTGAATTTTTTTTTATAAAAATGAAATCAAGGTTTTCAAAATATTAATTGAAAAAAATTGTATAGTGGTAGCCTTGGGAGAATCGTGAAAGGGAAATGGTTAGACATAGATTGTGTGACACCACTAAGAGTAAACCGCTTGTATTTTGATGGAATGTGGGAGGACAAATTATTATTTCGATCTAACATTGTTCATTAACAGGCTCATAATTTTATACTATATATTTTCCAATAGTCTAAATCCAGACTAGGAGGAGGATTGTATTTTTTTTATTTTTTATTGAAACATATATTATTTCATGGATGTTTTATCCCAAGTATTTTTATATCTCAGTTTGCGTACCTAAATTTCATTAAAACATATATGTTTCTAGCATTGAAAAACTGGAATTGTAATTTGTGGACAACCCAGGGATTTCTTGAGATTGGTTTTTTCATTTTTTTGTCGATAATAATTCTTTTACAACTATTTATTATTAAATCGATAACATGTGAATTGTTGACATTAGAACCTATCTATATTACAGAGTGGTCTTCTACTGGGCTCTATTTCACAAACCATACCTCGTGCTTTGTGTGGATGAAAAACCTTATTGAGGAAATAAGTAAAGGAAAGGGAATTCTATAGCATAATAGATTATCAATATATTGTGGTTTTGGGTGGGTATGGTTTTTATAAGTGGAAATTGGTCATATAAAATCTTATTAGTCTAGAACTATATTACATAATAGTTTAACTTACTTAGATATGTTGTTTCTACAGTTTTTTTACACTTTATACATTGGTTTTATAACTTTTTTATTATATTCAAGAGTTTTTTTATCTTTTCTTTACCTCTTCCTATAATGGGATGTCTTGGGTGACTGGTCTGGTTGAACTGGGATGGTATGTTACAATTTGGTATCAAATGAGTAACTTGGCTGGATAAGTTTCACCACTTCTTGAGTTGGGTTCTATTTAGTAGGTATATATATGTAGGATAATTGGAATTCAAATATTATGTCCGAAAAAGGGGAATGGTCAAATAACTATTGCCACTGAATCCGAGTTTCCATGGGTGGTAAGAAAAATATTGCTAAATTGGAGACAAGGTATCTTGGTTCATTTGAATGAATTTTATGGGAAATATAATTAAATTGAAATATCTAATTTTTTTTTGTACATGATATTATTAACTATTTTTTAGCAAACTAAATGGGGATTTTATCTAGTTAGACATGTTCCTTTGTAAAGGTGTTACATTTTTTGTAGCATAATTCTAAATTTCCTTAAATTAATATTATTTTAGAGAATTGTTTTGTAATCTAGATATTGGTCCTATGGTTTTGAAATTTTCTCATGAAGGATTTATTACTTTACTACATTTAACAGGAAGTGAATCCTATATGATCTCTTCCAAATACGAGTGGGGAATCTACAAGGCATGTTCAGTAGGATGATCCTTAACTGTACCATTTATTGGTTGATGGAGTTATCCATATCATTTAGGCCCTATGTTTAATGGAAGTTGTGAAACCAAGATGTGTGTTAAATTATGGATTATAATTTACTAAGAAACACTGACCTATATTCCATTTTGACAAAGGACCCAATGAATTCGAGGAGTTTCATGAAAAAATTGAGAGGTTTTTAATCTTTTTTAAGTCATCTAACAATTCCCATGTTTGTTTTTCTTCATAAATACTTGAGGGTATATAAATAATATATTATGACTCTGTATTTAAAGCTATGTTTCATGATTATCTTACATTGGTTTAAATCAAGAAAAATTTAATAAGGAGTTTTATAATGAGAGCTTGTGTGCTGAGAATAACTAAGAGTTTTTGAAATTAGAGGAATGAGGGCATTTGATTCTGGGGTACTCCAACTGTTTTGATGAGTTGGTTTATATGGCCCCAAATATTTTCAATTATTAGAAAATGAATAATCATAAGATATATATGGGGATGAGGGAAGTTATTTGGTTGATGATTGTTATTTGGTTCCTTCCAATCATTTTTGATGTAGTGAATAATTCATATTTGGATGGGGTTGACATAACTAGATTGATAGGTTCTGGCTGAATAGTAGTTGGAATGATATTTATTTAGGGTGTTTTTTTGTTATAAAATGATGTGTATGAATGAATACTATTCTTTAGTACCATTTATGTGGATTTTATAGGGGATAAATAGGTCATATTATACCAGTTTGGCATGAATGGTTGTATCAAGCCTCCTTGTATAGAGGCTCCTAAGACTTCTCACCTTTGAGGGCGATATGGATAGATGAAATGTTTCCATGACATGATGTTCTAATATAGTATGGTAGGATATTATTTAACCATTGGATTACTCGATTATTTTGATGCTCCCAAGGGTGGTGGGTCTCATTCTCATGGAAACAGGGATGTCCATGTGGATATGTCATGATGGATTTATACAACATAATGTGTGCAAGAGGAATCTATAGTATGGATATCTACTATTAGAGGCACAATGCACATTTCATATTCGTTGGTGATATATTTTTTGATAGAGGTTAAAATAATTTTTTTAAATCATTAATGTTTATTAATTTCTCAGTTTTGTGTTTTGATCTTATGTTATTCTTGTTGGATCATTCCTTGCCTTTAAGAAAGTGGTCTGAACAAGGATTCAAGTGCTCCACATATCGGGTGGTGATATATTACTTTGAGATGGTTATGGACTTTTTAGTTGTTGATATTTCCATATTATACATGGTTATCAGCATGGATTGTATGATAAACATGATGAAAAAATATAATATTATTGCCAATTGTTATTTATCTTATTTGACGATGGGGTCTATCATGTTTTCCAGGGTGATTGAGACTCTATATTAGGAATCATAGGTAATTTTATTCCGTATCCCAGTTTAATTTCTTTCTAGTTTTTATAATTATTTCTTGATGTAGCATAACTTTTTTTCAATGTTCAGATACCTAAAATTATGTGCGTGTATCCTCATGTATTTCTAGATGATTTTTCTAGTTTACTTCCATAAAGAAAGGCTGAGTTTACAATTTACCTTCTCCCTTGAATAATGAAAATTTGAAAGGCATACTATAAAATCGAACCTGATGTTTTGTTGGAAGATAAACTCTTACTTGAGGAACTAGAGGTCAAAGTATTTATTCATCCTTACATATCACCATGGGTTTCTCCGGTACTATTTTATAAGAAGTCATATTGAAGATTCAAAATTTTATTTACTATCATAATTTGAATCAGGAAACCATTAATAAACATTATAATTTACCATGAATGGATGATAACTTTGATTATATTATAGGGTCTCACCGGTTTTCTAATTTTTTTCATGTGGTTAGGGTACCCTTAGTTGAGAGTCTGAGAGGAGGACATACATAAGACAGTGTTCTAGATTCAAAAATGGTAATTTATAGTTTCTAGTAATTACTTTTGGGAATTGTAACACTCATATGTTATTTATGAAAATTATGAACAAGATGTATCATATGACATCCCACCTTTTCATTACACAAGTTTTCATTACATTTTACAAACAGTTTATCTTTAAAGTATAGTGTAATGGAAATAAAGAACAATATACTTGAAAACATTTAGAAATTATTCTAAACCACTTGTAAGGATTCATCAATGGTACATATTATGTAAAATTGTAGCATCTAAAAACCCGGAGACATACATCAAAGGAAAGGGTGAGCAGAAGGCCCAGTAAGGAAAGTAAGATCATATGTTTACGTGTGATGTCAATAAGAACATGATGAAAAACATAAATACATGAGCAATGAAAGTAGTGGAATATCATAATTAAAAGAACATGAATCATAAAATGAATATGTGGATAAAAATTTTAATTTATACATTCATAAACATATGTCCAAGGTTCATCCCCAATGTGTCATTAAAATTATCATGTTCATTCACCTTGGTATTGTGAAACTTCTCACCTCTAGTGATTAAATTCTTTACACAATGTATTGGAGTGTTATCAGGGCACACCATTAATATGTACTTATTAATATGTGATCCACATAGATCATACTCACACATTTCATAAATAACCCAAATAGATTAAAAGAAATGGGTTTCATTTTAAAATCATGATGTTTTAAAAAGTGTTTAACAACATGATCATTATGTCATTTATAACCCATGTAAAGAGAGTAAGGGTTTAATGAAATTCAATTACAGAATATATAATATAATTTTTATGTTTTGATTGACACCCCTAGAAATGAAATATGTCTAGGTAGTCACATAAATATGATAAGGGATTTCTTGAGAGAAAGAGAGATATATTTTGAGAAGAATATTTGGCAACATAACGACTATATAACATGGTTTTAGAGATCTATAAAAAGATAATGGACATATTTATACCATCCATAAATGATTAATTTTATATTATAGGGGAAAATAAAATATAAATGAGTTTATGGTGTGGATATTTTAATGACACACCACATGAAAAGTATACTTGAAAAAGATGATGCAATTTCTTTTACAAAAACTCATCAGCCTAACGACGTCACTTACAAATTCAAATAATAAGTTCATGGTTGTGGATAGGGTATCCCATTAGTTTTAAATGAAATAAAAAGAAGTATAAATAACTAATAAGAAAAATTCACATTATTAAATGGAAACTAGAAGACATAACATAAAAGAAGTCATGACTTAAAAGTGGAGGGTGAAAGGTTCCCTTACCTTGCAGAGTAACATCAAAATTCTGAAGGTTGGGACTGTGGGGTTCTTGAGGGAACTTTAGGAGGAGTACTTAGGATGTAAAAAGGCTATATATCCTTGGATGATGAATTTTGAATGAAATTAAGGAATTAATGGGCAGGTATTTATTGGAAAAGTGAAGAAATATTTAATTAATTTCCAAGGGACACCTTATCGGTGGTATTTGAAAAACCATGGGCTTGCCCATTGTATTTGACCATGGTATTTGCCAATTTGGACCTCTCATAACATATATTATTATTCACCAGTCAATTAGAATGATTACATTATTTTTACATCATTTATGATGTTATTAAACACACCGATACATAAAACTGTATTTTTACTATCCACCGAAAAACAAAAAATTTTATAAAAAAATCATAAATTAAACCTAACCTATTATTTATGCTCTTAATTCAAAAATGACCTCTACTTTATGGAAAAAAAAATTTATTTATAATATATTTAATTTATATGTAAAAACACTATTTACTCGGAAAAAACTAATACTTCACAAATAATTTCAGAAACAGTTTTTAACTTTTTCTATTATATCACTTCACCATTTAAGATTACTAAATTATACTTATACATTCATCAGTGAGGTTACTATTCCATTAGTCAAATTACTATTCCTAAGTGTAATATTACTATTCTTAATTTACTATTCACTAAAAATTAAGTTCATTTTATTTGACTCTAAATTTCTTACTTGTCCCAACTATAGAGGACAATTTTTTGAAAATCGTTTTACATTATTAATAATTAAAAGTATGAAAAAAATATTTTTAAATACCCTTTTTCAAAAATTCATCAATAATTTGAAATTTCTATAAATGTATCCTACATTTTTCAAGACATTTGAAATTTAAAAATTTAACATAAAAAGAAAAAAAATTATTTATACTAAAGGGTTACACAACATAACAATGGTCTTGTTACATAGCCCCCTATAACACCTGCATAGGACCTATGTTTAATATGTGGTATGGTGATAGAATCATAAGGCGACTCAGAAAACATTTCCCGAGTGGTGATTTCTATCATCTTAAACGTCCCCTGTCTGCGATTCCGTTCAAGCATCACATATATGAGTTTGGATTTGGCTTGGTCCAGAGGATATCCAAATGATGAAACCTCCTTACCAAGCTCTAACATATGGGATTTGTATAGCCTGAGCCTACTGGATGAGAATATCATCTCTTCTTTTTGTATTAATTAACCATGATAAATCTTGTTTATAAACAATAATCGTAAAGTTTAGAGTTTAGTTTCCAACGGTCGTATTGTCCAATTGTCATCTAACAGTTGAAACCCAATGATATCACTTAATTAATTAAAGGATATAGTTTTTTGGATTATATAATTAAATAACACACCTATTTAGGAAACAAATATTTTTCAAAAGATTGGGATGTTACATTCTTCCCCCCCCCACCCAAAATAAATTCCGTCCCTGAAATTTTAACTTGTGCCCTCAGAAGAGAAAAATTGTGGGTAATTCTTCCACATAGAATCCTTTGGTTCCCACATGGCTTCTTCTCATTTGTGGTTCCCCCAAAGGCCTTAACAAGGTGGGTAGTCTTGTTGTGTAGAACCCTGTCTCTATGATCCAAGATCTCCACTGGCTGCTCCTCAGAAGAGAGGTCAGGTTCCAGTTGTACCACCTCTAGATTTAGTACATGTGAAGGATGACATATGTACATCCTCAAAAGGGATACATGGAAGACATCATGACCTTGTGCTAGATTTGGAGGATGTGAAATCCGATAGGCAACTTATCCTACACGATCAAAGATATAATATGGGGTAATGTACCTTGGCATGAGCTTCCAATTCTTGCAAAACCTCATGACTCTCTTCCAAAGTGAAATTTGAAGAAAGGCCTTGTTACCAAAATATAACTCCACGCCCCTTCGACAATTTTTAGTATAACTCTTTTTCCGACTATTAGCAGCCATAATGTGTCTCTGGATGGCTTGGACATTTTCTATCATCTCTTGCACATGATCAAGCCCAAGAATCGTTCTCTCACCAGATTCAATCCAACAAGTATGAATTATAAATCGCTTATCATATAGTTCTTCATAGGATGCCATTTGAATGCTTTAGTAGAATCTGTTATTTTAAGAGAACTCAACTGAAGGGAGATGTTGAACCCATCCACCATTAAATTCCATTGAGTATGTTCTCATAATATCCTCGAGTGTTTTAATAGTCCTTTATAATTGGAAATCCGTTTATGGGTGATAGGCCATATTTAAATTCAATTCAGTGCTCAGAGCATGTTGATGACTTCTCTAGAATTTCGATGTGAACCCTGGATCATGATCAGATAAGATAGAAAGTAGAACTCCATTTAGCCTTAACACTTTCTTTACATAAATCCTGTCAAGTTGATGAAGAGAGAAATCTTCCTGAATGGAGATAAAATGGGCATTCATGGTAAGACAGTACACAATAACCCGTATCAGATTATTTACTTTGGAAGTTCTCGAGAGACCACTGACAAAGTACATAGTGATATTGTCCCGCTTCCATACTGGTATGGGTAGTTGTTGCAATACCCCTTTAGGAAGGTGTCGTTCTGTCTTCACTTACAGACATACCAAGCACCATGAAGTGTAGTCACCAATCTACCCTTTCATATTATCCCACCAATAATGATCATGAAGGTATCTATACATTTTCATGCTTATTAAATGTATAGAGAAAGTAGAGCTATGGGCTTTATCCATCAGATCTGTATTTATTTCGGGAATAGATGGAACACATATCCTTGTATGATAGTTTATTACACTTTCTTGATCAATATTCAACTCAGGAAACCTACCATCCTTCACAACCTCAATCTTATTATGTATCAAAGGATCTTCTTTATGAGATTCCTTAATCTTCTCATGTAATGATAGTTGAGAAATCAAATGGGTTAGGTTTAATGATGTCCCTTCCCTTATAATTCCCATGTCCATCTTTACTAGGTTATTTATCAATAAAACTATTTGAATCCTCATCATGGAAAGAACAACTAGGTTTTTTCTGCTTAATGCATAAAGTATTTTGTTTGCTCTTTCGAGATGATAATGAATTGACGAATAATAGTCATTAAGAAGTTAAAACCATATCCTTTTTCTCATGTTCCTTTCCTTTTGGGTGAAAAATATACAGCAAACATTAATGGTCTATGTATATATCACATTCCTCCCCATAAAGATAGTACATCCATATCTTCAGAGCGAATAATGACCACAACCAACATCAGATCATGCGTAGGATAGTTCTTCTCATGAGCCTTTAACCGTCGAGATGCATAAGCCCTGAATTTTTAATTTTGCAAGAGGATGCACTGAATCCATTTTAGAGATGCATCGATAAAAATAACAAATCCTTATCCACTTGAGGGTAGTGTTAACATGGGTGCAGTAACCAATCTCTTATTCAACTGTAGGAAACATTCCTCACACTCCTTTGTCCGGATGAACTTGACCTCTTTTTGAGTTAACATGGTTAATCGATTATACTGTCATGAAATGTGTTTCACAAACCACTGATAATATCATATTAATCCAAGGAATCTATGAATCTCATTTATTATTGTAGGTTGAGGCCAATCTTCTATAAATTTTTTCTTTGCAGTGATTCTTTCATTGGTAACAATCTTCCCCAAGAAGAAAACTTGTTGTAACCAGAATTTACATTTTCTGAATTGTCCAAAAGGCAATCCTTCAGTAGAGTTTACAATATAACCCTTATATGATCCTCATTCACCTCGTGTCTTTTTTAATATATCACAATATCATCAATTAAAACAATAAAAATGTTATCAAGGTCGTTCATAAAGACTCTATTCATAATATACGTAAAAATATCAGGTGCATTAGTCAGTTAAAAGGGAATAACAAAAAACTTATAATGCCTATATCTTGATCATAAGTCAGATTTTTGAATATCTTCTTTATTCACCCTCAATTTAGGATAAAAAAAATATAAGATAAATCTTAGAGAAAATTTATCACCACGAAGTTGGTTAAATAAGTCATCAATTCCGGGGATAGAGTATTGTTTCTTCACTGTGATCCTCTTCAGTTCTCTATAATCAATGCATAGCCGCATTGATCTATCATTATTCTTTATAAAGATGACAGGTTATCCACAAGGAGACTCACATGAATGGATAAACCCCTTATCCTATTGATCTTGAAGTTTCTTATTTAATCCCTCAAGCTCCACATTCCGATCCTATATGGGGTCATAGATATCAGATGAGATCCACATTTGAGTTCAATGGATAACTCTCCCTCTCTATCTGGGTGAGGTCCAGGTAACTCCTCATGAAATACGTCAATGTATTCCTAGATGATGGAGACATTTTCTATCTAAAAAAACTAATTTATTTCTTCTTATTCACTGATAAACTCCATAATGATGGATATATGATATTCTTATAGAGAATGATCAGGTTGAGATATCTCTCCATGAATGGTAACTGTTGTTTTTTCATTTTGAGACTATAGATATTTCCTTGCTTCTACATCTGACCTTAGAATTATTCTTTGAGATCAAGTCCATCCCAAGTATAATGTCATATTCCATCATGGGAGTGAATACTAGATTTGTGATAACATTTTTCTCACTAATTTAAATACTAGATTTTCTAAACACTGACAATTCTTGGATAATCCCACCCAGATTCTAGATTGATAACTCTAATTTTATCAATTCTGGGGTGTATTCATAATTCTGTGCAATCATGGAGGAAATAAAGGAATGCACAGAACCTGAATCAAAAAAATTACTTGATAACATTGAGAGAACAACAAGATTACCAGCCACCACATCATTTGGAGCTTCAACATAAATTTTTGTGAAATGAAAAACATGACCTTGCTCCCTGGGCCATTACTGAAGATGATGGTGGTTCCCCTCTACTGCCCTCAGATTTGGAGACCGATTGGGAATGTGACCATGTTGTCCACACATATAGAATTGGACATTAGGTAGGGCCTACCCCATCTCCCCTTTTTTGTTAGTGTTGTAAAGTTGTGGTTTCACCTTACTACAACAATTCTGTTCAATGTGGCCATCTCTACCACAATTTGAGCACTTTCCACTCCAGAGCATGAAATTCCCAAAATTCTTCTTCCCACATTTATTACATGTGGGATGTTGCACTTACTTTCTTCTCCATCTATGATCAATGCTCCTCCAAAGGCTTGGCTTCATCGATATTTTCATTGCATTGGATTTATGAGACCATTGTGTCTCACCAAACTGTAGTTTTACTTTCATCGCACTCCGTATGATCTCCTCATAGCTATCGTAGTCTCGGTTTGTTAGATTCTCCCACAGATGAGGTCTCAGTCCATTGAAGAATCTATCAACCTTAACATTTGGATATATGAAAAAGATAGAGGTGTAATGTGAAAGCCCTGTGATGTTCATCTCATATAATCCCACAGATTCATTCTCCTTCTACTTCATTCAAGAAACTCCTTCTCCATTATTTTTCTTATCGAACAAGGGAAATACTTACTAAAGAAGATACCTCTAGACTCTTCCCACTCCATAGCTTCAACCTCCACTCATGGCCTCGTGTTTTTAATCAGTTCCCACCACTGATTAGCTTCTCCCTCGAAGTGGTAAATAGCCATGGTATCCTTCTCTTTTTCTTGAACTCGAGAGTACAAAAAAGATCTTCTCGATAGAGCTGATACACTATTACAAAATCAATGGGTCAGTAGTTCCTGTGAATGTTGGTGGTCTTTGATGCATATTGGATTCAACAGAAAGTTGTTCCCTTCTCTGTGAGATCAGTCTCTCAGCTTGATTCATGTTATTTCCCATTACTTGTGTCAGTTGGTTCATCATTCTAATGAAGGATTCTATTCCGGCTTCCATCAGAGGGTCATTAGCGTATGGTCCATTGTGGTCACCATTTGAATGGTTCCTCCTATTTCTAACCATTTTTTAAAGAATAAAACATGAGATAAAAGATTATTTCATTTAGAAATATTTTAACTATAAATTTTTTTATGTCATAAAACATCATGCTTAAATAATTACATTTCTCAATAAGTCTTTCATAATGATTCATAAAAAACATACTATTAACAAAACATATCCCATTGGAGTGTCGAACCAGAAGTACATCAAGGCTTGTTGTCATGTACTAGTATACCCCTGGTTATGCCCAAAACTCTTTGTCAGAGTTTTCACTCTTAGGTACATTTTTTTCTGAGCAGCATCCTCTAGTTCGTATCTAAACAAGGATTTATTTGTTCTGAAACCACTTACATAATATTTCACAAAAATACTAGGATGTTTTCTTAAATTTAAGCTTTTATATAGGGTCATTCCAAATTTTTTAATAGCCTAATTTCTATAAATAACTAAACTATCCTTTGGTTCCAACTATGGAATCCCACCTTTTTGTTACATAACTTTTCAATACATTTTACTGACATAAGATATTTAATGTATAGTTTCATTGATATCACGATCAATATACAAAAAAAATTTAAAAATTCTTCTAAACCAATTGTATGGATTTATCAAAGGTTTAACCAATGGAAAATTACTATATCTCATAACCTGGAGACATACATCAAATGAAATGGTTAGGAGAAGGCCCGATAAGGAAAGAAAGGGAATCAGTTTACTTGTGACATCAATAAGAACATGATGAAAAAAATAATGACCTGAGAAATGGAAGTAGTGAAATATCATAATGAAAATAACCTAAATCATAACACGAATATGTGGCTACAAAATTTAATTTCGACAATCATGAATATATCACCATGGTTTATCCCCAATATTTCATAAAAATTACCAAGGTTATTCACCAAGGTATCGTGAAACTTGTCATCTCTAGAGATTAAATTATTTACCAAATACATTGAATCACTATCAGGGTACACCCTTAATATTTATTTATTTTAATGTGATCCACATAGATTGTAATTTAAATTGTCATAAATAGCCCAATTTGAATAAAAGAAATGGATTACGTATCAAAATAATGATGTTTTAAAAAGTGTTTAAACATTAGATCATTATGTCATTTATAAACCATGGAAAGGGAGTAAAGGGTTTATGTATGTCAATTCCAGAATCATGAATATATTTTTTAAGTATTTATGAACACCCCATGAAACTAAATAGGTCTATTAATTCACATAAATAAAATAAGATAATTTCTTGAGAGAAAGAGTGGGAAATTTTGAGATGAAATTTCAACAGCATAACAGCTATATAACGTGGTTATAGAAAATAATAAAAATATAGGGGAAAAGGGTAACCCATACATAAATGAATAATTATATAGTATAGGGACAGAATAAAATATAATTGAGATCATGGTCTGGATATTTGAATGACACATCACATGAAAAGAAATCATGAAAAAGAAGATGCACTTTCTTTTACGAAAATTCAGTAGCATAATAGTTTCACAAAAAAATCAGAAAATAAGTTGATGAGAGTGGAAAGGGTATCTCATTAATTGTAAATTAAATGGAAAGTATTAAGGATATATAATAACAAACCCTCATATAATATAATGGAATCTAGAAGCCATAACATAAAGGAAGTCATGACTTAAAAGAGGAGGGTGAAAGGTTACCTTACCTTGTAGAGTAACAACAAAATCATGATGGTTAGGACCTTGGGGGGATTGATATCCCCTTGGTAGGACTCCTTGGGAGGTAAAAAGACCAGACCTTTGTTGATGTTGATTTTGGAAACAAAATAATGAATAATGGGTTGGTATTTATTCCAAAAGTGAGGGAATAATTAATTAATTTCCAAGGGACACCTCATCGGTGGTATTTGAAAAACTATGGGCTTTCCCAAAGTATTTTCTATAGTATTGGCCAAATGGGACACCTAATAACATATCTTACTATTCAAAAGTTTTCCAGAATTATTACATCACTAATGATGTCATTAAACACACTGAAACTCAAAAATGTATTTTTACTATTCACCGAAAACCAAAACATTTTAAAAAAATATCATAAATTCCCCATAAACTAATATTGATGCTCTGAATTCAAAAATGAACTACATTTCATGAAAGTAATATATTTAATGTTATCTATTTAATTTATAAGTTAAATCAATATTTACCTGAAAAAGAAAACTAATACTTTACTAATAAATTCTGAAACACTTATTTACTTATGAACTCTATTTTATAGAAATAATTTATTACATCACTAGTTATACAACCTCTTTCCCATGCTCTGACTTTTGGGCTTCCTATAGCCCGAGTCTACTCGATGAGACCATCGACTCTTCTTTATGTATTAATTAACTGAGATCACTTGTACTTATAAACAATAATTGTAACGTTAAGAGTTTAGTTTCCAATGGTAATAATGACCAACGGTCATATAATAGTCCAAAACCAATGGTATCACTTAATTAATTATATTATATAGTTTTTTGGAGTATAAAATTAAATAACACACCAATTTAGGAAACAAATATTATTCAAAAGTTCAGTTCATTACATGTTATCTGTTGTTCTATTATTATTTTGTTTGGTTCGTAGATGATATCTTGAAGTACTCCATGTAAGAGGTGGAACATTTGGATCATTTGGATTTCATTCTTTGAAACTTGAATGAACATCATATGTATGAAAAAATTTATAATTGCATGTTTTGTATTTGAGGGGTGATGATTATGGGAATGTGATGTATGATAGGGGTGTCTAAGTGGACACTAAAAATGTATCTGCTGTTATGTCATGGGATAAAAACAAAAATGTTTTTGAGATCCATGTTTTCTTGTGGATGTCTAGTTAATAAAAGATATATGTTCAGGAATTCCTAATCCTAAAAAATTACATTATAGCTTTGACGTGAAATATTCCAATGTTTTAGTATGAATACAAATGTTAGAGATGTTCTGAGTATCTTAAAGTGGACATGATTTTGGCACTACTCTTGATTCTTCCATAACCCTGTTTGAGAAACTATTTTTTATATGATTATTTAGGTATGACATTAAGATGTGTGTTGATTAAATAGAAACATGTTTTGGCTTATATATCCTGCTAGTTATGACCACTTGATACAAGAATCCCTTCTCATGATCTTATGTTGGTAGTGGCTTTTAACACACTCAAAAAATGGAATCACTAGGATTTTTTAGAGTGAGTTTTAGTGTTCTCTAATAAAAAAATCATGATGTATATTTTCACTTAGAGGGACCTAAACATGATACAAATACACTAGTATTATATTATTTAAAACCCTTATTTTAAAATTTTATATATTCTTTGGAATGGAATTGTGGTTTCTGATACATTGAGAAAAATCGTACTGATCTAAGTAGTGAGGGAATCTATTTTATAGTTGTATTTAATGAGTTAATTTACTAAGATGAGCTTGGGAGGGATATAGTATTTTAGATAGGTGGTTCTTATTTCTATAAAGGTTGAATGATCTTTTGATGATCCAGTTTGACTTGATAAGTTGATAGACATTGAGAACCAAAACTAAAGAGAAATCATATATTGTGGGGACACTGCATGAATATGTTTTTGGAATGCCAATGGATCTTGGAGCTTTCATAGTATGTTTGTCTTTCCACTTTCTAGGGGATAAGATTTTCATAATAGGGGAAATCCGTCATGTTGGTCCATGAACACTGGGTATTCATTGATGTTCTATAATATGATACTTCAGTATTAGTGGCAAGGGATGAGGCAGTTAATTGTGGATTTTTTATTGCAGTGTCTCACATGCTAGAGTGTTAAGGTAGAACAATATATACCTATATGTTTATTTAATCTTATACCCATCTATTATGGATGTGGGATGAGATTTATATTTATTTCATCATCGGTATACAAAAGACACCCATTGGGAAGGATGTTATTTATGTGATACAGAATCACTAAATAATTTCAATTCTTACGAACAAAGGAAATGAGGAATGTAGAGCATCTGAGGGACTTATATGTCCAAGTTATTATGAGACCTCATGGGATTCCCTATGTGGCATATTATGATAGGGACTCAAAGTTCACATTCAAATTTTAGAAAGGGGTTTTGGTAGAAATTTCTTCCCCAATGAAATTGGGAACTTCTTATCATCCATAGAAGGATGGATAGACAAATAGGGTGATCTCAGTTATTGAGGATATGCTATGGTCTTGTGTTCCATAATTTGGAGAATCGTGATACATTAATTTTATATTGGTTGAGTTTTCCTAAAAAAAGTTATCAGTATTTGATAAATATGGTTCAATTGTAGGATTTATATGGGTAGCCACATCGATCTATCTTGTGCTGGGAAGTGTTGGGAGGGCATTCAAAGGTTAAGATAAGTGTTTTTCAAAATATGAAAGAGATGATATAGATTATTTGAGGAATTTGACTGTAGAAAAAAGTTGTTATAAATCCTATGAGGACTACCATCACTGGACACTGGAGTTTGATGTTGGTGAAAAAGTCATTCCCTGAGTTTCACCTCACTTGGGACAAATTTGGTTGGATATATAGGGTATTGAGGTTTATAGGACCTTTTATGATAATTGGATGATTGGGGAGGGTATCATGTTAGTTGATTTAACTATCTATATTTACTTATACACGTGAAGGGTTTCATGCTTCCTAGTTGAGAAGGTTTATAAAAGAACCTTCCCATGTGATTCAGCTAGAGGATGTATAAATGGAACTCGATGCCACTTTGGTTGATCATCATGTTTACATTATGGAACATCAGGATAAGGTACTATGGGATAAAATGATCCCACTAGTATAGGTACTTTGAAATTGCATATAGGATATCCATGAGATATGGGAGTGGGACTCATTGATTACGCTGTAATGGAATTCTCATTATGCATATCCATGATCTTGAGAAATTTCATGTAGAAGAATGCATTGAATATGGGGAGTTTGTAATGAACCATTAATTATAAGTCAGGTATGTTTTTACAGATGTATTGTTTTTTCATTTTCATTGGTTGTGGTATACTGAAAAGGTAATATGGAAGATAGCTATAATTAAGATGTCGGGGATATTTTGGTATTTTCCACGTAAAACATGTAGGTTCTGCTACTCAATGGAAACTTACAAACACTATAAGTTATATACGTGTCATGTAATGGTTACAAGGAAGAATCCATGAAATTAATACATAGTGTGACCTTTCTACACACCAGGTATCAGGTAAACATCATGTAAAAGAACAAAAATACAATTTTTAATCAAAATGCAATTTGGTTTTCAGTGTTTACCAATCCTGAGAATTACACAACATGTAAATGGGTAACACAACATTTAAATGTAAAATTGTTGGTTTTTATTGTTTCATATAAGTGATATGATTCAGTGAATCTCTATTAAGACCTTCTCTCCCCACATATAGATATCCCTAGGTTATATTGGGTGATTGATATTAATCTGGATCACTTATTTCATTGACTGATCTCTATTCTAATTATATTTATTCTCTCTCGGTATGTAATAAGTTATTTCCATCTTGGGTTTTAGTTATGGAATTGGTTTGGATATAGCATTGAGATCGGATCATGTTTTATATCAATCTGTTTTACTCCCCTATCATTCCCTATCTTCTAAAGGCATGACAATTGGTTTTCAAACCTCATTTCCAATGGCGGTTGAATATTCAATATCCTCGAGGTAGGTGGGTCTATTCTAGAGTTATAATTTCATGAATTGATTTTTGTAATTATTAATTCCATGATATTTAAAATGGGATCGAATGGAATGAAATTGAAAATGGTATGTATTATTATTTTAAAGGGGTATTCATTTAAAAATGAATTTCCCTGATTTAAGAAAATGGTTATTCATAATCTAAATAATATTGTATTGCCTTTGAAATGGTTTTATAAAAATGATAGCATGGTTCTAAAAACACAAATTGATAAAAATTTCACAACTAGAAGCTTGGGTGCATTTAGAAAGAGGTGTGGGTGGCCTTAGTGAGCATGAATCCACTAGGTGGTAACATGATGTATATTTATGGACTTTGGAATGACTCAATATTAGTTGGATATAACCTTATACCATTCTAGGAACATGATTGTCTAGTTCTTATTTTTCCCTAGGATAGAGTAAAACTATAAGATGCCATGTTGTTTCTTGTTGTTTATTACATGTTATCTTTTTTCATTCATATTGTATCACATGTATTATATGTCAATATATTAACTTTCTTTACATTATTACTTCCATGTATCATGATTTAGAAATCAATATATGCAATTTTTGAAATTCCAAGGAATTTTTTTGTAAATTTTCCAATAATTTTATTCATAATCATGGTTATGAAACTATTTTGTTTTAAAGAAATAACTTGTGAATTATTTATATGATAAATTTTATAGATTCCATGGTGGTTTAATATTGGTCTTTATTTCACACACTATAATTTTTTCCATTGGGTGGATGTAGAACTTGTTTTACAAGACACGGGTAAAGGGAAGGAAATTATATAGCATATTGGATTCTCGTTATGTAATGATTTGGGTTTAGAATGGTTTTTGGAGGAGAAAGTTGGTCACATGGAGTCTTTTTATTATAAACATGTCACATTTACTAGTTTATCATATTTGGATTAGTTGTATCCAACTTTTTTCTAATATGAACTCAAGTTGGTTGGGTTGAATTTATTATATTCATGACTTTTTATTTTATATATGTTTTACCTATCTCCATAATGTGATAATATGGGTTAGTGGATCGGTTGACTTGGGTTGCTCTGTATCAGTATTTTGGGTGATATACCTATTTTTTGAAGGAGATTTTGTCAATCGATCAGTGGAAGAGGATGATGATTTGAACTAGAATGAAGGATGGACTTTTATACCCCTCAACATACCAATAATAAGAGTTTTACTAGAAATTCAGGCTACATTTGGGGACATGGTACCATGACATAGGAGTAAAATCAATAGGAAGTGTGAACAACACTAGGTAGTAAAACCGGAACCCGAATAATATGGTAGATTCAGCTAAACACTATGTAGTCTACTCGGGTGGGATTGGTTGCGGAACCTTATACAATCAGAGCTATTATTTTGGTATCATATATACATAAATGGGATGTATTTAATATAATAGAATTTCATTCCTTTATATATTTCCTTAATATATCCATTTTTGGTTTATTTTAAGGGAACCTGGATAAAATCATGACCATAAAAACACCATTGGGATTGTGGTCAAATGATATCAATCTATATAAGGAGGGCTATCTTAAAATTTGGGACTACCACCTCTTTTGGATGATTTTATGGATGGAAATAAAATGTTTTGATATTATCCTTAGTATATATTAGATTTCTCTATACCAGGATCACATCGACAATTATAATGTGAGAGTTTTCTTTCTATCACTAGAAGGGGTCTCTATACACACAATAGTTAGTAGGATCTTGAGGCTAGTCATGTAGGACCAATTATATGAAGATTGGATTATATCATGGACTAGATATCATTCCTTCTCGTAGATGAAGTGTAATGTAGTGTGATATGATTCTTCTGTTTTAGGAAAAATTTTAGGGGTTCTCTCTAAATAATTTCTCTAGATTAAAATCAAAGAGGGAGATTGAGATCACTATCATGTTGGTGTTGGTAGCGGAGCCGATTTTTATTCTTATATAAAATATGAAACCACTAAGAAACTAAGAGTTGAGTGTTTATTTGGACGATATAGATTCAAAGGATTCAAAATAATCGTTAAATATCAATGGGGTTCTCTTGTTTATTCTTCCCCAAAGTCTAATTTTACATTATGATTATGTGTTGATTATTTGGGACTAAACCAATTTAAAATCATGAATTGTTATATCCTTCCAAGAATAGATAATAACTTTGATTAGATTAAAGGTGGCATGATCTTATCCAAGATTTATATGATGTTAGGGAACCACCTATTAAGGGTGAAAGAATCACACATACACCAAGTTGATTTTTGGAGCATCTATGTCTTTTCTCAGGTTTTTGGGGACATTGTTTAGTCTAATGTATATACTTGTCGTATTAATTGTCATGAGGAATTTTTTCATTCAATCATTCATGGATTAGCATGTGGTAAATTTCCATGATAAAAACCTAGTGTACATTTAGTCTATAGATGATCATTCCCAACAACATGATGTCAACTCTAATATGTTGGGAGAGAATTATAATTACACTAATCTATCGAAATATTATTTTTAAATTGAAAGAGTGAACTTATAAGGTCATGTTATCATAGAAGATTAAGTTAAAAAACCACATATAAAGTTATAACCATAATATCATGGGTGTCTCCCATGAATTACATCAAGTATCAGATATTTATTTTGTTATATACTATTATCAGTGTTTCATCAAAGACTTATCCCATTTTATAGCACAGATGTTCTTGTTAGCCAAGAAATGGTTGATGTTTATTTTCAGATGATTGTAATTGGTATTTTATAGAGCTAAAGTACTATATGACCTTATATGTAATGCCCAGACCCCAGTTACCTAGAGTCGGTGCATTATTACTTAACATTGGAATGATCACAAAGATCAAGTCTTGAAAGACCGATTAGTTTAGTAGCCTTGAAACACTAGATACATTCATATGTTTTACATTAAATTATAAAGTAATACAAAACTACAACACCATCTTGTCTTTATATCCCCTCATATTATCCTTTCAGGTCATTCATAAAATACTTCTTCAAATCCTGGAGAAATTAAAACATTGAAAGGGGTGAGCTCAGATGCTCAGTATGGATAACAATATAACAGATGCTTTCATAAATAAACATAAACATTTAAAGAAATGTATAACTAAACAAAAGACTTTTAAACCTGAAATTCAGCATAATATAGAAAAAGTAAAATGAAATAATGCCATTTACTTCTTTACATGGTTATTCTGCTGGTCGAATAATCACATGCAATATCAATAACCACCTTCATAATGATGGAATGCATAAAGCCAGACTATCATAACCACATAGCCAAGGACTCATGCCAAGACAACAAAAAAGATTTTGTCAAGGCCTCATGCGAAGACAATAGTTTGTCCCATGAGACCTGCCGATGCATCGAGGAGCTATAGAGGGCTCCACCTATCACTTATTAAGTCCAATGCATTCCTCATATGAATAGGTTTAAACATATCATAAACCAAAACATAATCGTATCAAATAAAACATGCATAAAGAAAACCTAACATTTCCACATTTCAATCACAAGATATCAATACAACACATCGATATAAAAAAAACTTTCAAAACCATTTTCAATACCAAAATAAAAGAAAATTAAAACGTTGTAATTATTTTTCATTTAAAAAATTTATGGCTTGTAGGCGACGCCGAAACCCAAATAATGGTCATGGGGGTGGAGAAGTTGTTGTCGCCACATACATTAACCAAAAGAAACATTCCCTTTTGTCTTTTAGTAAAACGCTTCGTATAAAAATATTCCTTTTGAATAAACGTAAAAGTCAAAGGTGTTTATACACCATATAAAAAAAAGTTGTGTATAAAATATAATATGCCTCAATGAAAGGAGATTGAGACGAAGTTACTTAAAAAGAACATTTTTTTTAATAAAATAGATCTATTATGTGTATTCAATACATGTACACATAATGAAAGTTCAAATACAAGATAGGACATAATAATATCATGACATAATTTGAACGTAGGAGATTAACCCAAAGAATGGAAATTGGGTTAAGAAGTTCCCTTACCTCGTGTCCGACTTGACTCAATCGTTCTTTAAACTCCTGAATAATAAAATAGAGTTACGTTATACTTGATTAAGTACCTTTTTTAAGTTAATTTTTCCTTTTATATCACTTATTACCATGTTATGAACATTATTTATTCGTTTAAGTTAATAACGGTCGTTTTGTCGATCTTTGGTACGTGAGTTAAAAATAAACTTCTTATAATTACACGTTGTTCATGTGGTAAAATATCCATTATATCCATAATTATATTAATGATGTAGATATCATATATATCATATATATCCATTATATACATGCATTTATAATATTACATAACATTTAGAGGTAATAAATGAAATGCACCGTTTATAGAGACGGTAAGCCATACGTACGCATGAAAGCGACATTCATTTATATTTCGCATTTAATGGAAATAAATAATAATGACATAAATGTATATTATAATTATAGTATAATAACATATATAATATCATTTACTCCATCCTTTATACATCCCACATATGACATCAACGATTCAAATCACCTTTAGGGGGCGGTAGTCCGCACTTCCTAAAATGAAATTATCGCGTTTACCCATAATGGAAATCATAAAGGTATGACATAAATGAGAAATACAGAAGTATAAGGAAAAAATAAACATAATATAAATCATATATAAATTTAGTTTCATCTTAATGGCCACCATGAGAGGTGTTAAAAGAATATTGAACAATCATCATTTCGTGAGGCAGAAATTCGCCAACCACAAAAACAGTATGGTTTTTACCATTAGACAAAGGTGTGTGTAAGTGTAAATCAAATCCTTCTGATAATAAAATCCTAGTATATTAAAATAATTATGTTTTTATAAAATGAAGGAATAAAAAGATTTTAAGGGGTTGGAGAAGAAAAATAAAACAAAATAACATAAGAGAAGACATTACCTTAAAACCGGGTAACTCTTTTTTTTTATTTGAGCCAAAGGATTCCTTGGGAAGAATTCTGCCCAATGTGAGGCTTCAAGGAGTAAGAGAGGGAAGATGACAGAGTATTTGGGTAGAGGTTGTCCGAGCCAAATGGCTTGATGGTGTGAATAAGGTGGTAGTGGTGGGGGGCCTTTTATAAGAGGAGAATAGGGGCACTCTTGGAAAGTAATCAAATGTTGCATTATTATGAAGTACTTTTCGGATTTCAAAGGTGCCACAATTATATATTTAGAGGATAAGGTGATAAGTGTCCGAAATATAACCATCCAATAGGTTTTTTACAAGTTTATGTCTTAGATTTTACATTATCTTTTCATTTTATTTAAATCGTTAATTAATAAGGTAATCGCTGCATCATCCTGGTGTAATAAAAAAATTAATTTATTTAATGTCTAAAAATTATATAAAAAATATCATGATGTAGGAAATATTTTTATCTTTCTAATTAATATTTATAGTCAAAATTTTAACTTATATTACCCAATGTAATAATTGTTTTAGTAAAACAACACATGTTTGTGTTGATTTTATTTTTACTTTAAATAAAAAGTTATTAATTTCATTTTCATACCCATGTGGCTCCATGGGGTCCCCAAGTTGAACCATGGATTTTAATGGTCTTCCATGTCTCATACAAAAAGGTTAGGACAAGTTTAATGGTAATTTCATATTATTATGTCATTATATTTACCTTAAATGACACGAATTACATTTAATCGCGATTAATAGAACTCAAAAGTCAATATTCACCAAAAATTATTTTAATTCCATTGAACCACATTTTACTTCCTAATAACAACCATTTATGTCTAATTTTTGAAAATCAAATCACAGAAGTGGTAAAGTTTCATTTAAATGAAAAATCAGTTTTTTAACTACCACACAGTGGTTTCACTATTCATCAAAAATTGATGTTTTTCAGAAAAATACAAAAAATTCAACCTAAGATATATTTGATGTTACAAATTCAAATATTATGTCTATTTTACAATATTCCAAATATATAAGTTTCATTGATTAATTTAATAATTAATTCCCGCTGTCACAACAAATAGCGTGTTTTTAAGAAAGAATATCAATCAAAATATTGACGATTGTTTGTCCAATTTCAAAGTGAAATTAATTCGAATTACCATCATTGGATAAAATGGTAAAAATATATTCTAATTATACTTTATAACCACTCAATTTTATAATTTATCACTATAAATAATTTTTATTAAAAAAGTTGTTTTAAGTATTTTTCACTATTCATCAAAAATCGGATGTTCTCAGAAAAATTCCAAAAATTCAACATAGGCTAATTTCGATATTCCGAATCCAATAATGTAGTCCATTTTGAAATATAAAATATATATAATATCAAAAATTGGGTATTAATATTCATAACTTCTACTTTTATTGGTCGCGGTGTGTTAGAACTCGAGGTTGCGTACAACACACGCTGCTCTATTATTCAAAGAGGAGCGTACCATGGAAGCTTGGGGTGTTACATTAGAAATAATTCAATCTTTTCTCAATCTAGGTAAGATTTATACTATGAATTATGATTCATATATATTCACACTCATATTAGTATTGATACTAGAGGATCAAGTGGATGTTTATGGCTTTATAGAATAATGTCCATATGAGAAGAATTGTGCTACTATTAATTTAGAGTTGGGTATGGTGGTACATAACCTATGATTATGGAAAAAATGTATTATGGGTGAGAGGTTTTTGTTGTAAAAGGACTACATGATCCTCAAGTACATCATTCCCCCGTGAGACTTTATCTTTCGGTAGAAGTGATGGGTCAAGTATCTATAGTATTTTGACATCATGTTGTCTTACACACCATGAAAGAGAAATTGTGTTTACTGATGTCTTGAGGTAGATTATATATACATGGGTGGTGTGGGAGTCTTGTGATGATTATAGGCTGATGGAACACTTTTCAGACATCGATCTTGATATTTAAGAGTCTAATCTATGAGTATCTTGGAATTCATCATCATTTATACAAATACATGTTGACAAGATAATGATAGAGAAGATATCTTATCTCGAAGAATTAGATCTTTTTGATAAATTATATGGTGTGGACACACTATCAAGATGGTTTTTTGGTAGCATCAACATTATCCATTATTGGGGGTGATTATAGGTTCCTATGGGTCTTTATAAAGAACAAATGATAAAGTTTCATTCTACAAATGGGCATTGCATCCAGATCTGAAAATGATGTATCATGATCAATTTAGAAAATACAGTTGTCCTTTGATGAAAAAAGAGAATGTAGGATTCATAGAAATATTATTCACTTTTCATTAGTTAAACATCAAGAATCATTGGGCTATAGGGTAGTTTCTTCCTATACCTATTAGGGAATGAAGATGGGATGATGTTGTGATGGATTTTAAAACAGGATTACCAAACATGCCCCAAAATTATAAGTATGAGTGTTAGTGTATTTAATGATGATGGTATCCCACTTTTTTCAGATCAGGGATAGATTCCCCATTGATGACCGGGGTAGTTTTTACATTCAATATATAGTTCAGCTACATGGGGTTTTGAGGAGTATCATTTCAAATTAAGATATTCATTTCACATATTAGTTATGTTAGGGTTTTCAAAAGGTTCATGGATCGTGAGTTCTTATAATTACATCATACCCTCCTCAAAATGATGACCAATTTAAAGGAATGATTCAGATTATAGTGGATATGTTAGAAGCCTATGTTTTGGATTTTGGTTCATTTTGGGAGCAACATCCTTCACTCATGTTGGTTCCTTGAAAAAATTGTTCAAGGTATTAATCCAAATTGATCATTTTGTGGCCTTTTTTATACTATTTTGATAACCTATCTATTGGATAGTGGTGGGTGAGTCATCACTTGTTTTCCCTAGTCACACATAGGAGATGATTGAGCACTATAATATAAAAAGATGTGGTTGGTGACATCATAGATACAAAAAAAGAATTAAATTATTATAAGAGGTGACCTATGGAGTTTAAGGTTTCCCTTTAAATTTACCTTCTTGTGATTCCATGTCCTAGGGAACAACATTATAATAAACAGGGGAAGCTAGCTATCAGGTTTGTTAGGCAACCATGGATAATGAAAGGGGTTAATCTAGAATATTTAAATTTATCCCTTACATAGAGATAAAATTACATGCATGAAATGTTTCATGTATATAATATTTAGATATATCATCCTGAACCTTCTCACATGATAGATTATGATGTAATTGAGTGGGATGTTAGATCATTATTTGAGAAGAATATGAATCCTATAGTAAACCATAGAGGGAAGAATCTCTATAATTAAAATATGCCTCTATTATGATTTTAGTGTTAGTATGAGTATATGAAAGAGGATAACTCAGAGAGGGAATCTGATGTGAAAAAAATGGCCGAACATGTTCACTCATAACCTATATTGATTCTTGGACCATCTTTGGGATTATCTTTTATTCGGTGGGGAAATTATATGATCTTTTATTTTATAGTTAAATACCTCTTTAATTTTTGATGTTTTTTTTCACATATGGTATTTGAGCCTTGGTCTAGATGTTTTGGGGGATTCATCATTACATTAAATATAACGATGTTTCTAGATGAAGGTGACTTCAACAAAAAATCTATGATTTAAAATATAAAATATATAGGCATTCTGACCTTGTAAAATATAATCAAGAATTTATTCTAACAAGAAAAATTTGTAAATCCTATATTTTGATATAAAAAGAAATTCTACATCCTAAAATTGAATAATATATTCTTAATAGAGAAGTGATAAATTTTTAGTTGATGTGGAAAATATTGTGTTTATAATATAAATCAATTAATTACAAGGTAAAAGTTCCATGCACATCTTTAAATTATAACATCCATATTGTATCATGGTAATACAAGTCTATTATAATTTTTTGTCCTCTAGGTGTTAAATTATGTGAATTCTATCCAATCAATATTCTCATCCTCATTGTATAGTCAGGTTATAGATTGTGAGATTGATTGTATTCCTTGATATTTTCTCAGCATTCTCATATCAACTATTATCAATTTTTAAAACCCTAGTTAGGATGTCTGTGTTAGAAGAGTCATGTGTCTTCAATTAATGAAATGATTAATGATTATGGATTTACCTCAATAATCATGTTTTTTCACAATGAATCTTCTTAGGAGGTAGGTGGTTTGAAAATATACCTATTTTTTATTTTAATTTAAGCTGGTATATGTAATATGTGAGATCATGTTGTCACACCATGCATGCAAGAAAAAAAAAATTGGATAAATCCCTATTGATATTCACAATAAAACTTATATCTTTTTTGTATCCTATTATATCCCTTGGTGCAGTGAATGGGATTAAAACTACCTATTATGTGAGACTAACCCCATGAATATTATTTGTTATCTGTTGTAGATGATGTGGTTTGTGGATTAAAAATGTGAATTATTTATTGGATTATATTTATGATCTGACTTAGAATATAAATTATAGTGTTTTCAAGACATAGAAACACATCTATTAATATGTATAATTTTGATATGTATATAGGATTGGGGATAAAAAGATAAATAGTGTGGAAATTGGATGCAATGAACATGAGAAATGTGATATTGACATAATGAAATGGAAATGGATCGATAGAAAGAAATTGAACAGTTTTTCCATTTTGGAATATGATAATATGAATGTTATTATTGGTGATTTCCATGGGGATTATTTTCATAAATCTAATTTCATGATTATTCTATTTTGATTGATTATTTAGGGATGTATGTTACATGAATTAGATATATTGTTATGATATGAAATGTTCTAGTGTTTGGTTATTAATAGAACTGTATGCAATGCATGATAGTGATGTGTACGGTTATAATCCCACCCATGGTTAAGATACATTGTTTTGAAATGATTGATGGTATAATACATGGTTGAAAAACTCCGAAGGGTAATAGGGATTTATACAAAGCACCTGAGAGTAATTTTCCTGGTCACACGATTCATGTAGTTTAGATTCATATTGGACTGAGGGAATTAGACTTTTGTTCATTATATGTTTTGTGTGATTCATCCTTGGTATGATAATCCTACACTGATTTGAGTGACCTAACATGGTGCAAGTGTTTCTATCATTTTATTGAGATATCTGGCGTGACAGCAATGAATGATTATATGAAATGGGGTTCAACCCAAGAGTCAAGGTTTGAGAGGTTTATTTTTTTGTGTTAAATATTAATTTTATTTAATTAATACCCAATTTATTACTTTATTATGTGAATGATATATACCCAGACTAGATTTGTCAGATATAATTGATAGTGGCCTATTTAGTTTTATTCACCCCCAATTTTAGCCTTCATTTACTACTCGGATTGATTTCATTGATGCAAGTTTGGACAAAGCCTAGGGACCTTGTTGTTGATTGTGTGATACATGGGATGGAGTTTGGATATGTGACCAACATGGGACCAGAGAGCTATGTTATGGTGTATTTTAATCCTTCTATTTAGTATTTTTATTTCCCGACCTTGGACATGTCATCTAGATACATTTATTTTGGAAGTACATGATTCTAGTTTTATTGTATTATTTGATTTTCCTTTATTTATCTATGCATTAATGTGTGTTTATTAAATAGTTCCTAGTATTTTTTCTACCCTATAAATATTTTACAATATTATTGAAATTATAGAGCATAGGGGATAGTCTCCCCACTCTATATCATATATTCTCACTACTAGTCAGAGGCCTTTGGCCTACAGTGTGGAAAACCTATTGTCATGTTTCCAAACCAACATGGTCACATGTGGGGGTGTTGGTCTACGGATGTTAAACAATAAATGTCAGTCTCGATATCAGAATTTGTGTTGTAGTGTACCAAAACATATCTCATGAACCAAAAAAATTAAAATACCAATAATTAAAATTTGATCAAACCCTCGACTCTAAAACACTCATGTTCTAATGCCATGTAATAGATATCCAATTGGGACACAAAGAATTCAACGGGATAATCAATTATGTCTTCGAACTGAATATTTAATTTTATATAATTACCAACTGATTATACCTACACATCCAACAAAATCCATATTTCGTAGGTTAAAACATTTATTTTTCATTACAATTCAATAATTCTAGGTATTGTAGTAGTCATAATAATTTACCATAAAATATGAATATGTAATGGTCAACCATCTACATTAATCTGTGGGGAAAGGAATGAAAAAATCATGTAATCTGGATATCCATAAATTAGAGCCATAAGTTGATAGAGATAATAATTCTAGATATGAAATTAAAAGTTAATGAAAAAGACAAACTTCAACCAACTATATATATTCTATTTATATTTTTAACACAACTATTCATGAACCATCCATCCCTCTATCACACATTTCAACCTATTCCACAAACCCTAAGCACACCCATAAATTTCTCACCAATATTCCATCCATCCTAGGCTCACATCACATCATATAGTAAGGCAACACATCCAGATAAATCACATAGGGTCGAATGGAACCACTAGATAGCTAATAGTTCATTTAGGCCGAAGAATAAATGCATCTACACCTCATAATAAAATGAGATCCCTTGGACTAAGAACATTAACATTAACAAAAAAAATTCATTACCACCTTGAATAATGAAATTAATTTATAATAGGTTATAATAACATGAAAAATAATTAATTGTTTTTCATTAACTAATAAATTATTTAAACATTTTTCATGAACCGATTTGATTTAATTCAATTTAAAAGTCATGTGATATAAATTTAACATTCTTATTTATAATTTAGTATTTAACAATTTTCATAGTTACAATCATTATCTAATTTCAATCATAGAAAATATAATAAACAACAAATTAAACAGTAGATTTCACACTATCTTTAAAATCCATAGGCAAACCTTCAAAATTTCATAAACACAAGAAATTGCTACAACCCAAAATTTGAAGGAATTCATAATTTTGGATTAATCACCATTAAGGTTAATCTGACCATTATTAATTGAGACAAATACTTATAAAATATATATTTCTAAAAAAATGGAATGTAATTAATACCTAGCCTTGATAGTTTCAACATTCTTTAAATGAGAATGAATTAACAACATCAGATCTATAGTCACCTCCCCTCAAAAGATTTGACAGTCACTACAACACTATATGATGAATATGTAACAAAATGTCAAAAGGAATAAATTATAAATGAAGTAATCAATACAGTACAACCTAAAAATCTTTTAATGGATAAAAAATTGAATAGTTCAAAACTAGAAGGGAATTAAAGAAAACTCACATTGGATCACTACACATCAATCAGAGGAAGCATAGAATCAATCCTAGTTGAAAGGGATTCAATACTCTTAGGAAGAGGAACTATTTCCTCCAAGGGAATTGGGTACATTTATGTGGTTTTAGAAAAATTATGTGTGAATCATGATTTATATGTATTCTATAAGACTCACATTCATGCTATGAATGGGTTAATCACATCATGAATGGATTGAGTTTAATAACCACTAAAATAACACTCCCTAGATCATACAAATATATGATCAATTAAAAAAATAATGAAAAATATGACAATATGAATTATCAACTTTAAAATCAATAAAGTAAACCCATATTCATTTAATTCCATAAACCATGGATACACATTGTGAATCACATCATGTGAACTAATCCCACTCAGGGCGTGAATAATCATTCATTCCATTAAATTATATCTTACATATGGAACAATAATTGTGGTTATGAATATTTACTGTAATTAAATATTATATCCCAAACTATTGTAGAACTAAATTGATCTTTCTCCAAGCACCATATACTTTTGAAGGCTAAAATGGGATAAGGTCAAAGGGTTTTGATCCATTCGATGTTTATGTTAGTTATAAATCATATACCTTTTAATTACATTATCAATTTTTATTTGATAAAAATTTAATCACGACATATAAAAATACAATGATTGATTATAAAAGAAAATATATTGTCTATTTATAATTATTAAATTGGTAAAATTATTCTCTGGGTGTAATTTTGATACCCTCTATGGTTGTCACCAACCTGTGGTGTTTGGGAATGTTTTTTAGCCTTATAGTAGGATAGCTCATGTTATATAGTAGGATAAACTAGATTTGTTATTACATATTATTACAGACCACTTTCAAATCAGTGAGTAATTATATCTCCTATATATAGTCATTAGAACTAAAGAGGTAGGTCATGAGTAAGTGAATACTTTATACATTTCACTAGAACACCTGAGTGATTATTGGAATCTGAGATGTGGATCTAAAATTTAATTCTTTTATATAGAAAAAGGAAACCCTAGTAGTGGATTTTTTGAACCCTCCACACGTAGGAACCCCCTCCCCATGAAGTGGTCGACCGTAGAAGCCCCAACCGTGAATTAAATATTATCAAACAAGATGACAGAGCATCCCATGGGGTAACACCTTGATCAACGATGGTTCGACACAACAATCTACCATCAAGGTGAAGTGCACCCTTCTTCCCACCCAGTTAGAGACTGAGTGACCTGGCATGATGAATGGTACATGGGTGGAAGAAATTCCCCCTAGAGCGGGTTCCCAGTAAACGAACCCCATACTTCACCGAACATCGTGGATATGTCCCTCGACCTTACACCAATACACCACCGCCGAAACTGCAGAAATGAGTTGTTGGAAAAAAAGGTATTGGGGTGGCCTCCCCACCTACACGCCCCACGTCCCCAACGAGGCCCAAGTTGTCCATCCCTGGGGATTAGGCTAGTTCCCAATGGAATAGATGTTCCTACAAGAGGTTTGTCAACATATAGAGTTTGTTTCTTTGGGAGGACTCAAACCTGGAACCTCAGGTTTAGGACACCACTGCAATTAACCCACTAACTCATTCCCTACAGTCTTTAATTATTAATTTCAATTATTATGATTTTAATTTTATATAAATTGATTGTATTTTTATGTATATATTCGATAAATGAATTGATTTGTGGTTTTTTAGAATTAAAATTGAAGGAAAACCAGAGATTCCAGCCTACTATTCGTGATCCATGTGAATCCAGCTCAAATCGTGCATATGGTTTTTTATTTTATTTTCTGAATGTTTTATTATGAATTCATGACCATAGAAACCATGTGGACAAACCATGCATGGTTCTAGTAACAACTATCTTATGTTGTTTGAAAACCATAGATTTTTAAATTTTATATAATGTGTTTAAAATTCATTCTATATTAATTAAATATATTTTTATAATGTTTGATTTCATTTTTTTGGGATGGGTTTCATATATATTTATTATTATATGGGGTATTATTTGTTCATGAAAATAATGTTAATGGATTATATCCGTTTTATATCAGGTTTTGTGATTTTTTTTCAAAATAATTTCATTTATATGAATCGTTTTAAATGGATTAATTTAAATGTTTCTTAAAATTTGTAAGATATTTTCCATGTGTTATATGAATATATATGAATTTTAGTATGTGATAACATGGATTAAAAGTGGAAATTTAATTTATATATATTTTCACGAGTGGAATATTTTTTTAAGGCTTTTATAAGTTTTATTAAACTCTAATATGAAGGAGTTATAATATAAATGTGTTTTTTTTACTAGAATGTTGATTTTATTTTCTACACATTTATAATTAATATATAATATTTTTAAATACCACATGTTTCTATAATATAAATTAAACTCTTTGTATAAAATTATTTTTGTTAGAAAAGTATTTTTCTAATGTGTTGTATTTTTTACATTGTTATGACTCTTTTTACTAAGGATGATTATTTGTTTTATAAGTTCTTTACTGTCATTTGAATCAATATGTGTGTTTTATTAGGCTTTTTATTTTTTATCTTTTGGAGTATTCCACCTATAAATGTACTGATGAACCATGTGAAATATGGTTCATGGTTTTTTTCTGAGAGTATTCTCCCTTGAATCTTTAGTATTATCTTTCATGTTTTCATCCCAACCCAAAATCGAAATACGTTGGTAGAGTTGAATGATTTCGTAATATGAGGACCCATAAATGAATCTTAAATCAAATTACATATGTCTGCAATGATGATCAAGGTCATTTTGAGGTTGTATAGTGAAAAAAATATTTAAGGAGTCATTGATTAATTGGAAATTTTTGAATCCTTGAATGTAAAAGATATCATAGGAATATTTGAGGGACCAAGTTGACAATAATGTGAGGCTTTTGTTGAACATAACTAGTAGAATGTAGTGTCTTTGGATTTATTTATGTCTATTCTAATATAGTTGTATTACCATAAAAATATCAATGTGGAGAATATTTCTGAGTGTAAGAATCTCTAATGTGGTGGCCAAAAATTGGATGATCATTTAATCATTTATTGGAACCCAAGTTATTCTCTCTTATATTGTTCACCAAAAACCCTCTTTTTTAAAGGAGTTATTTTTATCAAACCACAAATCAGCTTGTTTTGAATTTCAAATCACTTTTTACATGGTTGTTGTTGATATAACCATGATTATAGAGTAAAATTATTAAAGGATCCTAGAATTGTTGGTTCTGATATTTCTTAAATCATGATTAAGGTTATATTTTATTTCAAGGAGTATAAACACGATGAGATGAAAAAGTAATATCTTTCCGTTGTTGGACAAAAATCTCATTCTTATACGGATCCTCCTAGAATGGAATGATATCATGTGGGATTCTAGTGTGGAAAATAAGGTAACTATAAACCATTTTGTTTGAACGCACTAAATACTAATCATCATTGAATCCTACTATGTCATATTTATAACTTTTTCATGAAAAATTATTATAAGAGAAGGAATTACTTATGGTAACACAAATTTCAGAAATAGACTATCAAGGATTATATGATCAATAAGTTAGAAGTTAAAATAAAATCTTAAAGGGGGTTTTTCATTAATGTGTCTTTTTATGTTATTTATTTGTTTAGGGAATATACAACATCCATCCATGTCATTTAAAATTGGTCTGGATCAAATTATCTAAGGTTTTAATAGTTATAATATTCTTCAATCTTGTTCCCCCTATTTAAATTAAAAATTTATAACCTATGTGTTTATATATATATATACAGTTTTGGTAAGTTTATCATTTCCATTGTTCCTTACTGATTGTTAAAATTTGTTTTATCTATTAGTAGTCCTCATAGTGTGATATCATTTCATTTAATCACCATCGAAAGGTAATCCTTCAATGGTGTGTAGAATAATTGAAAGTTTCATCCTTTTTAATATGAATCTTCCTTGTAAATTAATTAACTCTATAAAATTGTTCACCTATATTTAACAGTTCTGAAATTGGATTTATATAACTCTTATTTATTTCTAGGGATGGACATAATATTTTTATCACAAATTTAATCAGATTGATTCCCAATATGGAGTATTGTTGTCTTATTCCTTCTTATTTCATTCAACACTTTCTTAATTTTAGACCATAAGGTATATGAATTGTGTTTGGATTCTTCATCATGTAGATTATATCTTTAGACTTATTTTATCATAGATCATGAAACAATTATTTTCTTAGAGTAAACATGTTATATTAAAAGAACATTTTTCTACCATATTATTCACATTTAAATAATCTTATAGTCATGAAATGATATTTTTATTTCATTTGGTATTCCTTATTTAATATACCCATTCAAGTATTATCCATTATGAATTTCACTAAACAATTATTTATTTGATTCCTCATATACATTATCTGAATAATATATAATGATATTGAATGTTTATATCATGAAATGAACTATTCATATAATAATTACTATATTTTATCATTTTGATCTTAATGACACTCATATAATCTTGAATCCAATTCAGGATTCTCAAATCCAAATTGCGAAAAATATCAAATCTGATTTACATTGTCTATTAGAATCTGATTCTAGTTTTTTAGATTATGATTCACTATATTTTTTAGATCTAATTTTCATAGTCCCTTGAATCTGATTTTTCATAAAGTATCTAATATTATATCTTTTTTAAAGTTACTATATTTCCATAATGTGATGTTTCTTATATTCAAATTATTACATATTATTCCAAATATAATTTTACATTTGATTGTTTTTATTATCTAAACAGGGTCATTGTTTTAATTACAATATGACCATTACGAATTCAACATATCTATGTCCCATCAAAATTCCAAGAAATATATCACTATTGGAGGAAAAATAAATGGGTTGAGGTATTTCATATCAATACATGGCCATTTGGTAGAGTTCATAATTTTTGGATTTCTGAAACACATGAGAGCTCTGTGAACAATATTCATTGTGTAAAATCTATGAATAAATTATGATGTAATCAGCTTGTTCAACACACTTTAGATCTTTAACAATATTTTTTATACATAGTGCTATTAGATTATTGATGATTATGATCAAGGTATTCTGAGGCTAGGAAGATAGAGGTTCTTATAAGCTACATAATCATGGGATTCCATATTGATGGAAGAAAGACGATCTGATCACATTACAAATTGAGGGCTTGTTGGGATAACCAGATAAAACCCAATACTTGTATCGAGGGATTACCCCAATGTGGTTAAGAGATACATTCATGAATGTATAAATCATGGGACCTCTATCCAAGGTGTTTGGATACCCTTCTATTTGGGTTAAAATGTTTTTATTCTTTACGTCTACTTTTATTTCTACTAATTTTATTTATAAATTGAAAGTGTAACATTCTTACACTTTTTCATTTGTTTTAACGCTAATATAATATTCTATAAAAAATATGTTAGAATCTTAATTAAGTATACATGTGTGTTTATTTCATTATAATATATCTTTATTCGGACATTGGGACCTTCTGATCTCTTTGTTAAAGATAGTAGAGGGTTTTGTTAGTGTTATTTTTTTTATCTTTGTTAAACAATGTTTACTTAGGGCTAAAGATTAATGTTTTTAAATTAAAATACACACCCACATGTAATTGAGTATATTCATCTCAAATAATGATCCTACAATTGGTATTAGAGGATGTCCTTGAAATATGAATATACACATTTGTATTATAAGAGGATTCTGTTGTGTTTATATTACTTGTTTTTTACTTACATGTTAGTTAAATTTCAATGAAAACTCTTTTTATAAATACATGTTAAACTGACGTGTGGAGTGGAAAAGTTTTGTTTTATGATGGACTGAATGAATGTTGGATCCTTAGATAATATTTACTGTACATGAACACCTATATTCAATATTAATTATTATGCATACTGGAGATATAAAATGAATAATTTTGATATCAATATTGAAGTTTAAAATTGATTTATTCATATTGTAGTTATCAAGATTCCCGATAAGAATGATAGAATGTTTACAAATCAATACAAGAAATAATATCAGTTAAACTATAAGGTACACAATAATTTTCTTTGTTACATAACTTGGAATATATATAAGATGATATCTTCTTTTGAAGTAGCTAATAACATTTGTAAGAAACATAAAGTTACACTTTTTTGTATATAAAATGTTATTGAAACTAGAAGAGCCATGCTTAGAGAATTTCATCATGGTTTTATTTTTCCTTATAAAGATTTTATAGCTATTGTTCAAAAATGATTCTTGAGTATTGTAAAAATTCTATAGTAAAGGTGATAAAAAGTGCTACATGAAGAGATTCTTGTGTATAAGATTATAGAAATCAGTCTTAATGAATGGGAATGGAAGAGACCATCTATTGGCCAATTAAGGAATATTATGACTATTACTCTTTATGAATTGTTTGGAACTCGCTTACAACATGAGAACATATTGAAGAGTGATGATGTTAATGTAATGAATAAAAACAGAAGTGTTTTTTTTCTACTAATTCAAATCATATGAAATCCAAGACTCCTAAAAAAGTGGTTAAGTAAAAAAATTCTAAGAGATATGTTTTTTAGTCAGATTCATTCGATTATAAACAGTCATGTAATGTGTTATCCAATCTTGCTCGAAGGATGAACACAGTTTTTGAAAATATGGACTTTAAATACAATTATAAGAAAAAGGACACGAAATATAATAATGATTCTAATGTTACATGTTATGAATGGAGCAATGATTGACACATTAGACCTAATATTATTATGCCTAAAAGAATAGATAAGAAAGATAAGAATTTTGAGAGGAATGAAAAAAGATATTACAAGCCTCAAGGGATGAAAGTCTTCAAGCAAAATGATTCTTAGAGTGCATGTGGTGGAGACTCATATATTGAATCTTTAGATAATGAGTCTTTTATATAGAAGAATATTTGTTTGATCACCAGAATACCTATTGAAAAAAAATGTTTCAGGGCTAAGGTAAAAATTGTTAAATCTTTAACCAATATATCTTTATTTGCTAATTATCCCAAATTAATAAAATTATGGATTTTTGGATGAAGAATCTTCTTCATCATAATATACTGTTTATCTTTTGATGAAGTATTTAGGATTCCCAAGATACTTGAAAATAAAAATAGTAATATCAAAAAGAATCTTGATAAGGAAAATTATAGAATCAATAATTTAAGAAATGAATTATCTTATCATTCTAAATATCTTGAGGAAAAATATTTATAGGTTTTTTCTATTTCAAAAACTCTTGAGTATGTTAATTCGGGGAAGGATAATCATTAAATGGATTTCAAAAATTTTTGAATAAGAAAAATGTTTTTGAGACACGTTAAAACTCATGGACTAATGATTATGAGAATAATAAATAGTCATTATAATAAAATACAAAATCTTTTATCTTAATAAACTTTTAATAACCACTAATTTTGGTAATGAAGATTTAGATAAGATGTATTCTGAAATTAAACCATATTGGAATTTTTTTGGAATTGGTTATTCTCTCAGAAAACCGCTTTCTAGTCCAAATTATTTTGTTAATAAAAATGAACCTTTTTCTATAAGTTTCAAATTCATGGAAATTTTCAGAACAATTTTTCTCTACAAATTATAAATTCCTTACTTATTCATAAATTCCATTTTTCTAAGAAGATTTGGATTTCAAATATTTTATTTTATAACATTTCTAGATCTAATAATGTTTGGAATATAAAGGTATAACAATTTAATTTTAAGGGAAATAAGGGAAGTACAAACAAAAATACATGGTAAATGGATAGTGGGTATTGCCATCAAATTAATGGTAACAAAAACATCTTTGAAAATATTATTAAGATTAAATGTGGAAGAGTCACCTTCAGATAAAATTCTCAATGAGATATTGTTGGTATAGGTAATATCGTTCTTCTTGGAAAATCCTTAATTTAATTTTTTTTATTTGTTAAAGGTCATATGTAAATCCTTAAAATCATAAGACAATTTGGCAATGAATGTTACATTATGATAATTTGGAATGATAAATATCTTGTAACACAATTCTAAGGATGAGTTAATTCTTTCTATCGATCAACTTGAGTATGTTTATACACAAAACATTTAAGGCCTTAAGAGCCAAGACGTACCTTTCCTTGGTGTAATGGAAGATGAATATTGGTTATGGAATGGAATATTTGGAAAATGTAAATTATGTAACATATGTAAACAATATATTAAATGACTTGTTATGGATCAAAAATATCATATATGTGAGTATTCAAAAGTCTATGACCCTTGTCAACATGTAAAGAATCATAATTCAAGATTAATGTTTATTAGTGAAGTCTCTACTTCTCATGGTTCACTACTAGTTCTGAAGGACTTGATTGGTCCTACAAAAAATAGAATTTTTGGATGAAAATAATATTTATTTGTTTTAGTTGATGATTAAAATATATTTACATGGTTTTATTCTCTAGAATGGAAATCTGAAGACTCTTTTTATTTCAAATCCTTTTCAGTGAAAGTTAAAAATGTAAAAGACCTTCAATTGATAAAAATTACAAGGAATCATAGTGGAGAATTAATAAATTCATATTTTGAAACGTTTTTTAGTATTAAAGGCATTACTCAATCTTTTATTATTCTAGAACACCATATAAAATTGGGGTTTTTTAAAGGAGAATCTGAATTCTTTTTGAAATAAAAAAACCATGTTCAGTGAATAATCTATTGGTAATCATTTTTGGCTGAAACTATAAGTAGTTCTTGTTGTAAAATAAGTCATATTTAAATAATTTCATTTCATAATAAAACACCTTATGAATTATGGATTGACCGAAAATATAATTTCTCATACTTTAGAGTATTTGGATGTAATGTATTCATTTGGAATACATAATACAACTTACATAAATTCGCACCCAAAATATGATGAAGTAATTTTTTATGCTATTCCACTACATAAGTCATATAAGGTTTTTGAGAAAACTAATTATACTTTTTGAGAAAACAATACATATTAAATTTGAGGAAACTGGTCCTTTTATTTTTAGAAACCCCAATCTACTTCTTTAGTTGTGTTTTCAAAAGTTGATTATCAACATCTGATGGATGATTCCTCTAATTAAGAGAATAATCAAGAAAATATTTTTGAATTATTCACTACATATGATTTCATACCATTTATTGATAATTTTTTTTACAAAACCCATGTAAGGGGTTTCTATGGAATCATCATAGTGATAGCATCATTGATGATGTACATTAACCAGTATGGACTTGATGTTCTTTAAGATATAAAGTAAAACAGGTAGCATTTCTTTCCCAATTAGAACATAAAAGCATTGATGAATCTTTAGATGATGATGATTGGATTAAATCTATGAATGAATAACTAAAAGAATTTGAAATGAACAATTTCTGGGCCTTAGTTTAAATACATCATGAAACATATGTAATTAGTGTAAAGTGGGTCTTCAGTAATAAATGTGTTGAAAATGGAATCATAGTAATAAATAAAGTATTATTAGTTTCTAAAGGCTATAATCAACAAGATTTAATATAAAATGATTAAACCTATTATTTGGTCACTAGACATGAATATATAAAAATTATCTTATACTTTAAAAGATTCATTAATATTAAACAGTTTCAAATGAATGTGAAGTGTTTTATCTTTAACAGAGATGTTAAAAAGGAAGTATATATCAAAAAACCACCTAGTTTTGAAAAAACAAAACATCTTGAACATGTTCTCAATATTTCCAAATCTTAATAAGGTCTTAACCTTTCCCTTAGAGCCTAGTATGATAGACTTACATGATTGTTTTACAAAACAACTATGTTATGGGAAATGATGATCTAACCCTTTTTATTAATAAGGAAAAAATGTTATAATTTTATATATATATGATGATGACATTATATTCATATCAACTCATCAATCCTTAACTAATTACATGGAAAATATTATGAAATATATGTTTCAAATTTGCTGGATGGGTATGTTAAGATTTTTTCATGGCTTTAAAATTTCTCAAATACTAGAAGGAACTTATATATCTCAAAATAAGTATATTAAAATATTTCTAGAAATTATGGATATGACATCACTATATGTAAATTTACTCTAATCAGTAATTCAAATTCCATAGATCTTGATGAAGCAGGGAAACCAGAAGATCAAACATCATTTTGTGGTATGGTAGAAATATGAATTTACTTAATAGCTAGTCTTTTAGACATAATGTTTTTTGTATTCTTATTTTCTAGATATAAATATAATCCTAAGGAAACCCATTTAAAATAATTCCACATAAATATTCACTACATAAAGGAATATATTGACTTATTACTTTTCAATTTTTCTAGAAGTGATATTAGTTTAAAAACATTTTCTGGTGCTGACATTAGTTATTGTAGAATGGACATGAAAAGTACATCAGAAACTTGTAATATATTAGTAGATTAATTATTTTCTTGGTCATCTAAGAAACAACACTCTCTAGATGTCTCCACTACTTTATATAAATATGTAGTATTGGGAAGTTGTTGTGCTCAACTATTGTCGTTTCAACACACATTCATAGATTATGGCATGAGTTTTACTAAAACATAGATACTATGTGATAACACTAGTACCATATACTTAAGAAAGAACCCTTCACTTCACTCTTGTGCAAAGCACATAGGTATTAGGAATAACTTTCTTATGTATCAAACACTTAAAAGAGACACTATTTTTCAACTTATCAAAATTTAATAACAAATTACTAATAGTTTTACAAAATCATTACCTATTAATAGAATTTAATCCATTAAAAAAAATTAGGAATGATAAATATAAAGATATCATTAAGATTTACCTTTGGTTTAACCTATCTCCTAACATTATGATACTAATTTTCGTTGGGGAAGTACATTTTCATTCATTAAAAATTGTCTTTTAGAAACAATGGTCGATTCCATAACCATAGAGGGAGTTAGTAATATTTACTATAAGGTATAAACTCTGGTGGAGTTATATATTTATTTGATTTTTTAATATAAATTATTTGGGTCTAAAAATTCTTTTTGTAATAAATGTTGTTTGTGCATTCCAAAATGGGGGAGACTGTTGAGTCAAAATCTTCCTTAGAACGGTTTCACTCTATTTCATTCTAGAAATCACAAACATATTTCCATTAATGATAATATATTTCATTATGTAACATCTTGTTTGATAGACTTATACTAATATATGAAATTTATGTTTCTTTCCAGCTAAGTCAAACATAGTTTTCATTAAGACCGAATAGACTCTGTAATACACAAAGTCTTATTTTCTTACACCTTTTAATCAGATTTCGTATATCATAGAATCCGAATTAAACTATTTATTACATTTTGATATACCTAGTTTTTTGATTTAGAAACACCTCATTTCATGGATTCTGAATCGCTATAAATATTGGATCCACTGTGTATCTTAATTTACGAAACACTATATTTCTTAGATACAAAATTGTAAATAATATTCTATCTGAATCACTTTATAAATTCCAATTCTACTTGTTCCTTAGATTCCAATTCTCAATGAATTCTGAATCTTATTCATGTTTCTCATATCCAAATTGTGAAAAACATCAAATCTGATATACCATGTTTCTTAAATATAAATTCCATGAAATATCAATTCTGATTTACCATGTTAATTAGAATCTGATTCTCAATTTTATTAGATTCTGATTCTCAATATTTTTCAGATATGATTCTCATAGTCACTTGAATCTGATTTTTCATTAAGGATATAATTTTATATCATTATTAATGTTACTCTTTTTTTGTGTAATGTTTCATGCATTTATAGTAATACATATTTTTGAAAAGATAATGCTAATTGTGATTGTATATATTAACCAAATCGATTCGTTTTTTTAGATACATTATGCCCATTACGAATTCCACCAATACAAGTCCCAACATAATTTTAGGAAAAATATAATCTTTTGAGGAAAATTAGATCATTTGAGATGTCGCATATCACTAGCAGATAATTTAGACAGGCTCATAACTTTGGTATTTTCAGACACATGAGAGTAGTTTCCAAAATCTACTTTGTAAAAAATCTCTGAAGATATGTAGTTATGAAGAAGTTGTTCAACATATATATTACAGGAAATAAGATTTGTTTCGATTAGTGTGATTCTGATTACTGCGGATTACAATTGAGGGCATCCAAGGCTAGGAAGATAGAGAGGTTTCAATTACATACAAAGTCGAGGGATTCCATGTGGAAGGAAGACAAATGTGTCGATCACCTTACAGATCATGGGCCTTCAGGGATAGAAAGATAGATATCAATATTCATGTCGATGGATTACTCTAATGTGGGTAAGACTGAAATTATTGAATGTATAAATTAATGGGCATTTATCCAATGTGTTTGGTTACCCAACTCATTGGGTTAATATATTTGTATTCTCTAAATGTACTTTTTTTCTCCTGTGATTTGTAATAAATAGAAATTCTAACTTTCTTACAAATTCTCATATTTTATAACTATGATATAAGATTCTATAATCTTAATGGTATAATCTTCTTTAAGTATACATGTGTTCTTATTTCATTATAATATCATTTTATTCAAACTTTTGGCCCTTTATATCTCTTTGTTAAAGATAATAAAGGGTTTTTGGGTGTTATATTTTTTTAAACAATGCTTCATTAATGTTATAAATCAGTTTGTTAAAAATTAAAATTCACCCCACTAGTAATTGATTATCTACATCTCATATTTCTAATCGTACATGTTTTTGTTATGTGTTATATTTTTTTTTGAGAATTAGTATTCACATGATATGGTTTGGTGTTTTTTTAGTGTTGGTTTAGTTTTATATTGTATTATGTTATGTTTTAGTATATATTTTTATTTATAAACTTCTTATAATGAATGAATTATTTTTAATTTTCCATAAATTAATTTAATGGTACATTTATTAAATCATAAAATGATTTCATTACATGTCTAATGAGATGGGATTTGAGCTCTTTCTTACTAATATTTTTCTGTGACTATGTACTATGTGAGATTAACATGATTTTAATTTATATTATTTATAAATTTGAATGGGGATATTTTATTGAAGGGTGTTTGGCAGTGAGATAATAGGATTACATGTTATTTTATACAGTTTTTATGTGTTCATATCTTGATTTATTATTTCTGATCTCTATTTTGATTATTTCATTGAAACTTTAGGAGAATATGTTGGAAATTAAGGGAAGGATTCTATTATAGTTATGATCCCACATTGAAATTTTCATATAGTATATAATTTTCTACAACTATACTGAGTTATGCTTTTTGAGACTAGTTGAGAGTAATATGAGCATCATTTTTTTGGAATTCATCAATAAGCTGATAGGGAATTCCGACAGGGAAAATTTATAATTATCTCAATAGTGTTTAAGGTGTTTCCCATTATATCTGTTCAATGAGAATAGTTTTCATATGAAATTTTTTTTTATTTTCTTTTGTATTTATTTATTATTAATTTATTTAATCATTCCATTATTCAAACATTGTTGTTCATTGAGGACATTCATCCTGTTTTCCGAACCTTATATAAATAATGGTATAAATTTACTTTTAGTTTATGGTTTTGTTTGTCCCTTAAATGTTTATTTTTTACAGTAATTATTATTCCTTATGTTTACACTCATATCTCATGTTTTTGTTCACAATTACCTCTTTTAAAAAATCTAAATAATTTACCATATGTTTTGAACATATAATGGTTAGTAATTTGTAATTTTTTTATCATTTTTTATAGGGAATATGTTTACTTTTTTACACCTTTTTAAAATTTTGTTTTAAATGGAATTTAAAAAAAACAATGGAATTAATCTAAATGTATTTTTATTGTCTCTAAAATTGGATGAAGAGGTGAAATCATAATATTTTTTCAATAAATGGGAAAAATGATAGAGTCATATATTTAAATTCAAATTATCATATAAAGAATATCCTATAAAATGGAATTACATAGACTTTTTGGTGGAATCCTATTTGGATTGTTTAGATCACACTATATATACAAACATTGATTTATATACAGTTCATTTGTATTTATATAGGAACATAAGGTTTATTTATATGATTGATAATATATATCCTTTTTCATGTTTACAAATGATTTTGATATTTGGAGGTGTGGTTGGGTCACATAAATATTCTTATTAGGTATTTTGAGACCTTAAGGTTTATCTTGTGATGTCCATGCTTTGGACAATTCAAAAATCTTAGGTTTTAGTATATTATTTAACAAAATGTTATAAACTATACTTTATGTTTTATATTTCTATTTCGGATTATATATTTATACCGGTTATGCCTTATTTAGTGTATGTTATAATAAAAATTTATTATTTGATGTGAATATAAGTCTAACATATATATATAACAATATATATTCATCGTGAATATAAATTATTATTTTATTGATATTAAAAGATTAAATTATTTCTGAGGTATAGTGTTGGTATCCTTTATAATATTAATCATCTTATGGGGATCAATAACATGTTTGGACCATTTCCATGCCATCTCATGTGATGTTATTGGTTGAAGTTATAAGGATTGTTACACATTCCTACATACCAAACCATATATGAAACATATCATAAATAAAAAACATCCGTTTAGGCCACTTACCTACTCCATTAGGAGTTAACTTGTCCAATTTCATAATCCAAATCATTATAAATCCACTATTGTCATAAAATAATAAAAAGACATTCATTTGTGTATTTATATTTTTTCCATAGAAAAATGAAGACTGGTGAAATGATTAAAGTGTACATGAGGTATGTATTACATATATTTGTTAAAAATACATGATTTTATTTTGATATCCTTCTAAATTATAAGTGTGTAACTATCAAAATCTAATAGAATAATGGGTGAGGAAAAGGTTTCTATAGGGGAGTTACATATTATGTCTTAATTGGTGAGGGAGGAATCAAAATATAATGGAAATCATATATAAAATAACAAAAAATTACATATTTAAACTTTTGGGATGGAGGAACCATTGGAAGCCATATGTCCAAAATAAAATTTTGGTGAGACCATTGAGATATCCATGGCCTACCCTCATGCCCTGATTAATGGTACAGTGGATCTATTCCACTTACTATCTCAGTATAACTTCAGTGAACAACCACTGGGGTTTTGGGGGATATTGTTGTTGGGCACTAAACAATAAACATACACATAACCCAAAAAATATTAGACCATCTTTTTATAATCATCCTCATATCTGAAAAACAATTATATAATATTTTTAATATTGTTATGATATTTCCTTTTCCCATTACAAATCTATATTTTCATATTCAACTAGATTTACATTAACTACAATATTTTATATTAGAATTGCATAAAAAAATAGAATTATTCAAGAAATCCCCACCATGTAGCTTCTTATCCATGATAATAATCAAAATATATATCCCATGAATCAACCAAGGGTATATGTCTCCCATATAGATGTTTCTATTGGGTGTAAAAGGATGTTTAATATATATTTTGGGAGACAGGAATTGAATTTTCTCATATATCAATATCTGTTCAAAATCTTATTTTCTCCTTACATAACCTTATTAATATTCTTGAACATATATGGGATGTCATTTAGGGTTTAGAGGCATGATCATGGAGGATGATTCAATCAAACCTTATAATTCAATGGTGCCACAATAAAGATGATTTATTATTACAATGGTTTTGTTTTTATACAATGGGTTACATAATACAATTTACCACTCTATATACATATATAGTATAGTGGGGAACTACTTTAATTTTCCCCATCCTTATCACCTCCCTTGTGGGATCAACATTCATTCCAATATTATTGAATTTTTTTAATCATTTACTATAAATTTTTAGTTAAAATTTTATATTTTATCTTCTAGTTGTTTTTTATCCAGTCGTAGTGAATACTTTTGATCCCCATTCCTAGTCAATGGTCTCCATTTAGATTTATGATCATGTAGGATAAATCACATTACTTCTTAACAAATAAATTCATATAGGATTATTATGTATAGATTTCCTCTAAAACACCATTATTCAAGAATAGTGGTGTTTTTGGCCACATGTTTTAGTACATACCAAAAAAATTCCCTAAATAATAATTTCAACTCACTTTTTTATTTTCATTCTATTACGTATATAAAAATTATTTTCTAATTTTTCATTCTTTAATAATATAAAAATTCTATTTTTCATTCCTTATTCATTTATCCTCAATATTTTTATGTACCTATGTCTTATTTTTCCTTATCTAAAACTTATATTTCATTATTTTTTTCTCATTAATCTATAATCTATAAGATAATGATCCATTTGAAAAAATCACCCTCTTGGATGAAAGTGGGGTTTCTCTAGTGATAATGATATATACATGAGTTTGGAGTGAAATTTACATGGGTAATATCCAAATTGTATTTATGGTATCCCTAGTGGGACCTAGTAAATTATAACATGGTGGTGGCCCCTTTTTTAGTGTCTCCATGTTTTAAACAATTTATTTATTGATTTTTCTAGAATTCAATGGTGATGATTTTTACCTAGAAATATATCTACTATGGTTTGGGTAATGTATGGTTTGGTTAGGTAGGCCTAAAATGTATCATCGATTAGGATGAGTGTGGATGAATAATGTTTAGGCTTTCACTTAATAATTTGTGGTGATCCACATCCATTTTTTCCAATTATGGTCTCCCAAAACCCGGAATATAGTTTTTTAAAAGTAACCTTCCTAAAAAATTGAGCCATTTTGGCCTCTTCTAAGTCATAGTCCTATTTTTTGATATATTTATGCTTCCAAAATACCTCATATAGTATATTTTCTATTTATTTAATGATATCTCATATCAATTTATAATACACACTAATAATTCTATGAATGATGTTGACAAATCTAATTCTATTTCTCTTTAAGAGATCATTCCTGAAATGTTATAGTCAATCATTTGTTTTTAATCTCATTATTGAGTCTCAATCTACTATAAAACAAGTAAATATGTTAATAAATGAATATATTTCTATAATGTATTGAAATGCTCAAATCCCGGGTAACACATGGACAAATAAATAAATTTACAACTCTTTAATTTCTATTCTTACATATCCAGTCTTATTTCTTCAAGAATCACCATTAATATTCACTATCAATCACCAAATACCCTAGATATATGATCAAGATACCAATAGGGTAATAATCACCATGGTGCTACCCATATCATAATTCCATTTACACTAACATGCCCAAAATCTAGATTCATTTTAGAAACTAGCACTCACATGACTATCTTGATAAAAAAGAAAAATATGACCCTCGAGACATATATTTGGGTATATATTTACCATCATTTTCTACACCACCGCTATTCAATATCCAAAACTGTCACTTATCACCAAACATGAGTTCCTTTGAACACAATAAAAATATATTATGCATGAATAATTTGGACACAATAATCTCCTAAACTACATGATCTGAATAATGACAAAAATATTTAAAACATACCTAAAAATTAGTTAACACTAATTAAGAATATGTGATACCTCTATTTAATACGTATATGGATCTCATGAAATCCATATATAAGTCCTAAAAACTCGATATAGGAGTCCTAACTCACTAAAACTGAGACCCTTATTTGTTTTATTCATTCATTGAGATCACATATTTCATGACCTTAAACCTTTGAAATACCATACCAATCTATTTATCATGATTCATAGAGATGAAGAAAAAATGGTTTGACTATATGAATCATTAATTCCAATATTCTCAACAATCCATTACCACTTCTTCTAAACCATCATCTCACTTCTAGAAATTTGAAGTGGCAATAAATCCAATATTTCCAATAATCATTTTGTTTAGACCAATCCCTTGTAAATGTTAAGGAAAAAATATACCACACACCAATAATATATTACTCATCCTCTTCTCAAAACAAAAAATAATAATAAAATATATACATTATAAATCATATACAAAGTGATACATCATATCAATCATAGAAACATACTCTACCAATGAAATCCTAAAAAATTGTAGTTCCATTAAATAGTTAAACATTTATAGGAAAAATATATAAAAACAAGGAATGAAAATATATATAAGATATAATGAATAACATTACATACAACCATATATTGTTCCACAATTTTCATGAAATACCTTAAATGTATGAAAACTTACTAATATTATAGAACACATTGAGAACCAAATTATTTATGAATAATTAAACACACATGATCCAGTTATCAGTTTATTAAGATCCCATAACACCTTAAATATTTATGTTAAATATCATTTTGAATTCATGAATGACTATAATAGTATCCAATTCATATTATCAATTAATTTTTAAAAAATTACTTAACAAAAACAATTTACGATTCAAAAATGAAAATATATTGCAGTAGAGTTCCTTAGATAAACACTCATCATTTCTTCTCATCAATATTTTCATGAGTAACTCTTGGAAATCTATCTTCAAAATACGTGGTTACTGATCTGATTATCAATCCATAATGATTCATGAAAATTTAATTTTTCCGTAAACATTTAAATATATCGATTAAAAATTAATTACTTCGAAATTCAATTTATTATATTCAAACACAATAATAAAATGTCCATTATCTAACTCAATCACAATTTTAAATAATAATATATACCCCACTATTCTATTTTAGGCATATCCATATAAAAATAATCAAAATGAAACACAATCACGAAAACTTCACACTACCTTATGTGCCTCATACATAACATGAACAAACACTCATTCTCCTCAATGAAATGAGTCTACCAACTAACCTATAACAATTCCCATGTAATATAATTTTAAATACAAGAAGACACATAATTCCATTCTACCCCTCAACCAAGAACATGTAAAATTTTATTTTTCCAATCTTATCCTTACTATTCGGAGATTCTTTGTATGCTTAGTTAAATATAAATTTAGTATAACCCTGACATATTTTAGAATACCTATCAAGAGATATCTATGTTTTTATTCCCATACACAAAAAAGGAATACTTCATCCCACTCAACCAATTTTATGGTTCTCATCCACTCCAAAACATTATATTCCAACACTATCAATTTTAGGGATTTTGTCATAACATATTTCTAATCAAGTAGTATCATCATGAAAAATGTGATAAGATTTTATAAAATCATCATGCATATATTATTTAAAGAACTCATCAACTGCAATTTATTCAACGACGAATCAAATATTTCTCTATTTAAATTTTAATTAACTTTTTTTTTCAAAACCCCTTTTATTTTAACACATATCAATGCATATTTCCTAAAAACATAAATGAAAATTAAAATTCCTGAAAATTCACTATATCATTCCCTATTACACAAATAATAAAAATTAAACCATAATTCAAACATGCCATACCCAATAATATCATGAAATAGTAATAAGTATAAACTAATGAATACATATACATCAACCCTACTAACTTGAAATTTCACCATATAAGTGATGTTTTGATATATAAACAATGTAAATAAATATTTATGGAAAATTTTGATTTATAAAAAAATTTCTAATATCATAATCCTAAATTATATCAAGGAATCTAATATGATTTTATGATATGTTAAATAGATTTTTCAATAGTGATATGGAAAAGATACATAACCTCAAGACTGCCTCATCAAATTTTTAGAGGTTATAGATTAGTATCATGGGCCCTATTAATATCATAGTAAGACTATGTTCTCAATTTACTGACCGTAAATAATAATAAAATCATAAAAATACATAATTTATTGAAATTATAGAATATAAGATCACAGGGGAAATGAAACCAAAATAATAATATAACTCCATACATTAATATATGGACTCATTATATCTAATTTAGGATATCCTAGTAGATAAACAAGTGATATATGGTGTATAAAAATGAATAAAATCAATATACAGAGATTCTACAATAAAATTCCTCATACTTCATTAGTTATGTATGTACATCGTTATCATGAAACTATAGTTATATAATATGTACTGAAGGCCCTTTAACTAACAAGTACTCTAAATAAAATTTTTACACTGCCACAGATGTTCACATCTAGTGCGTGGGTATAAAAATTAATATAATACCACTAGAATAATATTAATATAATAAAAAATTTATATATATGAATGAATGTACAATATAGTATTTATGATTTAACACTCATAAAAAACCATAATATCAATAATATATGCTTTATCCAATTCAAGTGAGATACACCTATTACACTAAAAAACACACAGTGTGGTACCATGATTCACTTTCTGACCAATTGTATGTATTTAATTCTATAAAAAACCTTGATCTCTACCATCCCCTCTAACTATAGTAACAATTGATTCTATAAGGACAAACTAGCTCATACCATTCCGACTTTTCTATGTTTCTAATTGATCATTGTGGGGAATATAGACACCTATAAATGTCAAGACACATAAAAATAAAATAAACCATCGGGTAATATTTATTCATACCATCATAGTAGGACAATGAATCAATATATAAAAAATGGGATTCCTTACCTCTCAACTGCCTCCATATCCATATGAAAAATCGATGCCATGGTGTCACACTAGCTTGTACCACTCCATCTATGAAATATTTAAATACATAAAAATTATATTATAGGTTATTATAAGATATAAATAATGGTATGTTATTACACTATCCAAATCCTAATCCTTTTATATAAATCCACAACCTCCTATGTATAACATATCCCATCTTATCAAATTTCATGACCCATCCACCCAATGTTTACCCTACCAAAGAATAAAAATGAGTGAAGGGGGATGCTGACCACCCGAAGCTTGCCTCATATAGGCCCACTACTGGTGGTTAGAACTGAGGGTATAACAAGAAGACATGTAAGAGGCATTAAAATATAAGAGAACATTATGAAAAGATATATATTATTGAAACGACATATCAAAATGTACTCATATATATAAATATAATAAATTCTATTTTCATAGTTGAAATGTCATACAGGACAGAAACAAGTTAAAGAAAAACAATAAGTACTGAAAGATGGATAACATTATAGTTACCATGAGTCTCAAAGAGTTGATAATTTTTTTCTAGTAATATCTATCTCAATATATAACATTATAATATTAATAATAAATTAGAATATATATATATATATATAATTGTTGTGAGAATAATAGTATACTCAGTCGTACCCTTCCCGAGCCTCTTATGAAAAAAATAAAGAATACATGAAAAAAATAAAGAATACATGAAAAAACCAAGTGATCAAAAGTGGAACTAAATCACCACTAAACAGGTATACTATGTTTATATCCTCATCATAGATATATATCACCATGTATCACATAGAAGAGATCATATTTTATAGTAATGAAACATAGAGGGTACCTAGCTCATACATCCCCACTAGTTTTTATCTCTATAAGGCCCCAGACTTAATCCTTACATAAATCTTGAGTTATTACAAGATTACACATTGAGGATCTTTTCAGGTTTAGAGTTTTAGAGAATTAGATCATAAAACATGCATTACATTCCACATATAAACAAAGTTGTTACATAAAGATATTATCCTTCATTCCCATCAAAGGAAACATATTTAAAATAAAACATGGATTCATTCTTGACACTTCCTTGACACTATCATCATATCATGTACCTTTCCCTTGACCTGTGAAAACATTTCAAAAAAAACTTGGGAAGAGCATAAAAAAGCTCAGTATGGGTTATAAAATTATGGAAAGGAAACATTTGTACATATGTACATAAGGATGAGATCATACTTAACCCATAATACATAAGCACTTTAACATACCTCATCAAATCATGAATAAATCATAGAAATCATAAGACATAAAGGTAACTTGAGGCATTCATAACATTCTTACGTAGGGTGTAATCCTCTTGGTTACATTTGGAATACCCATCAAAGTATATTCCCTAAATCTCTTCGGGAAACCTTAACGTTTCCCTCCTTCGTGTTACCAAATGCATTGGAGAGCTATAACGGGCTCACCCGCCCTTAGTTTATCACGGAACCACCCGTCTTCATAATAATGCCTAAGAACCATAACATAATCATATCACATAAAACATGCATAAAGGAAACATAACATTTCCACATTTCAATCACGAGATATCAATACAACCCATTGATATAATAAAAACATTATGAAAACCATTTTCAATATCAAAGTAAAACATGGTATTTATTTTTCTTTTTAAAAAAGGTATGGCTTGTAGAGGAAACCGAAACTCAAATAACGGTCACGACGACAGAGAAGTCGTTTTCGCCGCATATGTATGACAAAAACATTTCCTTTTTTCGTTTAGTAAACGCTTCGTATAAAAAAGATTCCTTTTGAATAAACGTAACATTCAAAGGGGTTTATACACCGTATAAAAGAAGGTTGTGTATAAAACAAAATGTTCTTCAATGAAAGGAGATTGAGACGAAGTCCCATACCTCGTATTCGACTTGACCCGACCATTCTTTAATCTCCTGAATAATAAACTTGAGTTAATATCTACTTGCTTATGAACATTTTTCAAGTTCATTATTCCTTTTATACCATGTTATGAACATCATGAAATCATTTAAGTTAATAGTGTTCATTTTGTCGGTATTTGGTTCTTAAGTCAAAAATAGACTTCTTATACTTACATGTTGTTAATTTGGTCAAAGGTTCATTATATGCAGAATGATATTAATTATTTGGATAACATAAATATCATATATATTCATCATATACATGTATTTATAATATTACATCACATTTAGAGGTAATAAATGAAATGTACCGTTCATGGAGATGGTAAGCCGTACGTACGCATGAACGTTACTTCCATTTCTATTTCGTATTTTTTTTTGGAATGGAATAAAAATTATATAAAAGTATAGTATAATTCCAGTATAATAACATATATAATATCATTAACTTTATCCTTTACAAAACCCACATATGGTATTAAAGAATCAAATCACTTTCAGGGGGCGGTAGTCCGCACTTCCTAAAATGAAGATATCGTGTTTACCCATAATGGAAACCATAAAGGTCTGCCCAAAATGAAAAAAACAGAAGCTTAAGGAAAACATAAACATATTATATATCATATATAAAAATAGTGACATCATAATGGCCACCTTTGAAGGTGTTAAATGAGTATTGAACAATCATCGTTTCGGGAGGCAGAATTTCGCCATCCACGGAAACCGTATGTTATTTAACCATTTGATGTAGTTGTGTGAGAGTGTAGCTCAAATAAATCTTATAAAAACATCCTAGTATATTGAAGATACTGGTTTTGTTACAAAAGAAGTAAATAAAAAGAGTTTAGGGGGTTGGAGAAGAAAAATAATACAAATGAACATGAGAGAATGAATTACCTTTACAAGTGTAACTCCTTTTGATTTGAGCCTAAAGGCTTCCTTTGAAAGGATTATGCCCAAATGGAATCCTCTAGGATGAGGAGAGGGATGTGGATATAGTAAATGGGCAGGGGGTGGCCGAGCCAAAGTCTTGAGGAGTGTGTGAAATGAGGTATAGGTGGGGGCCTTTTATAAGAGGAGAGGAGGGGCACTTTGGAATGTAAAGAAATATTACTTTATTTGAAAATGTGTTTCGGTTTTAAAATGTCCCACATTGATATAATTCGTGTATAAGGTGATAAGGGTTCGACATCCACTCATCCAATTGGTTTTTGACATGTGTAGTTCATAGATTTTACATTATCTTTCCATTTTATTTAAATCGTCAAATAATGATGTCATCGCTGCATCATTATTATGTCATAAATAATTAAATTTATTTAATGTTTAAAAATTATAAAAAAAATACTATGATGTATTAAATATTTTTATATTTCCAATGACTATTTATAATCAAAAATCTGATCTTTATAAGCCCATGTAAAAATTCCTTTCGTAAAACATATTATGTTTGTGTCATTTTTACTTTTACATTAAATAAAAAGATATTTTTGGGATTTCCCAACAAAAGTGGATCCATGGGGTCCCTAAGTTGACCCATGGCTTCTATTGGTCTTCCATGACCCAACCAATAAGGTTGGTACATGTGTCTAGGTCATTTCATATTATTAAAGGATTATTTATACCTAAAACTACCCTAATTACCACTAATCGCGATTAATAACTTAATAAGTTACTATTCGCCAGAAAATTATTATAATCTCATTGAACCACATTTTACTCCTTAATTACAACCATGTATATCGGATTTTTGAAATTAAAAACACAATGATGGAAAAATTTCATTTAAATAGAAAATCAGTCTTTATAAGTACCACTTAGTGGTTTCACTATTCATCAAAAATTGGAGTTTTTCAGAAAATTGCCAAAAATTCACCCTAACCTATATTTGATATTACGAATTCAAAAATGAAATCTATTTTACAAAATTCAAACCATATAATTCACATTAATTAATTTAATAATTAATTCCCGCTGTCAGAGCAAATAGCGTGTTTTTATGAAACAATAAGTATCAAAAGATTGACACTAGTTTAAGTCCAATTTCAAAGTGAAATTGATTCCAATGACCAACATTGGATTAAATGGTAAAAATATATTCATATTACACATTAAGACCAATTCAAAATATAATCTAATCATATAAATAAATTATATTAAAAAGCAGTTTTGATGTAAAATGCAGTATTTTTCACTATTCATTAAAAAAATGAACATTGTCAGAAAAATACCAAAAATTCACACAAAGTAAATTTTGATGTCCCAATCATAGAGAATAAGTTTATTTTGACAAAAATAGTTTATAAAATTGTCAAATATAGATTTAAAAAGGGGTTTCCATCATAAGGCAGTAAAACAATCTTTTAAGAATATTAGTGTATTCCATGCTTAAGATTGGATTTATTTTCATTTTAAGCCTCTAAAACACTATCTTAATCATTAATAGACATAGATAAAAATATCTATTATTAATTACTTACTTGGGATGTTACAATTTCTTACTCAACATCGTAATTCATGACCATCTCTCACCAAAATAATTCACCCCACAGACTCTAGAGATTTTTACCAAAAAAATGAATCTCATGCATCACATAATCACATAATAATATCTATATATCTCTATAGTATTTATGTAGTTTCCAAGAACCACCACATCCTATATGATGTGTATCATATATAGTGTATTACACCCCAATCCATCATAGCCCAAACATCGAGTAAGGTAACTCTATCCATCACAACCTATACATTATATACATATAATATGTATTTAGATGATGTATCCAATAATATATTTAAGTGAAATAACCCCAGGCCATCACATCCCTCTACACATAAAAATGGAAAAGATAACCATTGTGCATACAAGGACATATAACTACCAAGATAAGAGAGTGGTGAATGTGGGGGTAATTATACATCCATTCTCCCACCGGGAAGCTAGTGAAAACACCCTCATAAGGTCCACTCATTCTCATTCTCCCTAACAGACATGTGTGGAACATAATATTATGTCCCTAAATAGATGATATATAACATTCATCACAACCACACTATGTACAAAAACACATCTAAGACTCCACTATAGCTAATGTCACTCAAACTACCATATTCCATGGGTGAGAGTAGGTATATTATAAGCTAATTTTTTTAAAATAGACACCTTATATTACCCATTTATATTTTCCAAATTTATTTTTTGTTAATTAATACATTCTCTATTATCATAACATAAATATTATTCCATATTAAATATTATTAATCATCAAATTTATGTCTATGAAAACCAGGAATAATCTAAACCGAGGCCACAATTTCATAGGAGTAATATCTCATTTTAAATTTTAAAAAACCTAACCCCAAGGTTTAATCATTTATATGAAATTATTACCATCATTCGATAATTTAGGTACTCTAGGAAAACATGTTAAAATACCATCAGTATATGCAACCAAGAACATCATTCTACCTCAAATAGTGGGGAAATAAATTTAAATAAAAAATAAATCGGACCATAATCTATTAAAAATATTCATAACAAGAAATCAACCGTATTTTATCAAAAAATTATTATGCCCAGCTTTATACCATTCCATCATATTTGGTGATATCCTAGAACCCACATGTATTTTTTGATGCATCTCCCCAGTATATCAATCAATTGTAGCCACATCATCTGGGATACATTGACCATATCTAATCATCCATCCTAGGATCATAAGACATCACACAGAAAATATCATATCCGTATCACATAAAAAGATAAAAATAACCCACATAGTCGACAAAGTAATGTAGACCCAAAATACATTTATTTTAACCTTTATATATAAACGAGTTCTCATGACTCCCAACATAATAAATTCAACCATATATGAAAACCAATGACTCTTGGGCCAATATATTTCTCCTTATAAAATAAATGGTTATTATACCACCTTTAATTAACCAATCCATTATTCACAGGTTCAAACTATACGCAACTAAAGGAAGCAACTATAATATTCTATCAGAACATGTAAAATGATCAAAACACTAATTATGGTTTCACAAAAATTAGAAAAGTTCCAATATCATTTAATATAACTTTGTAAATAATAAATATCATAAAAAATAATAATGTTTCACATTCATAATCAATTTAATTATCACATAAAAGGTCACAATAAACTAAAAAAACATATTAAATTAATTTAATTATCCTTAAATTACAAGGTACTCCAGATTAATGTAAACATGACTCTATTTTAATTTTTTATCCAAAAAAATTAAAAATTTCTATATTTTCATTCTTTATCATTTTAAAATGAACTAAAAATTCCAAAATATCACAACGACATGATATACATGAATATAATAGATAAAACACTATCTATAAATTTAGATGACAACCTGTTATCACTGTTTAAAACATTAACATTTAATCTCTAACAAATTATTTATTAATTCAGTTCAATATTTTCTATGTTAATTCCATTTCCATAAAAATAGATATAGCAATTTATATTTAAGATATGATATATATAAATAATAGAAGCAACAAATCTCATACCTCAAAGTCGACAATGTTCCATGCATGAGAAAATACCAACATCATGGATGACTGATCACCTATCAAATGAGGAAATATAATATATTGAAGACATAATCCAATGAAAAAACTATAAAATGATTGTAGAAACCCCATAAGAATAGTGTATATCATGTTAAAAAACATGGAATTATGGCAGGAGAGGAGAATAAAACCAAATGGAGAGAACCACTGGATAAAAGAGGTAGAACTCACCCTGGATAACCATGGATTGATCTGTATGAGCCATGGATCAACACCTACCATAAAGGGATTCAATTAAATTGAATAAATCTATAGTTTTCACTGGGTTTGAGTTGGTAGAGTGGAAATGAATGACATTCAGGGGTCTTGGGGTCATTATAGACACACTTTAATCCTAAATACAATGCCCCAACACCTTGGACCACACCGTACCATTGTCTGAACCATGGTGTTCTATGGAACTACCCCAAAGATAAATTCAAATCCAAAAGAGGCAAAGTATCATCCACGATCCTAAGATATATCCTATAAATGGGGATATAGTGGTTTTGAAATTTTATATAAGCACCACACTACAAGATCCCTACTACTAAGAAAGAGACCACGACATTGCTTACTACCAAAACAAAACTACCCTCCTTTTTGGTAGTATACTTAAAACACCTCAAAGCATCCCATATTCAGCAATGTTTTTATAAATTCTACAAATTCCATAATTAGAGTGAAAGAACCTTCCTACAACCAACAACCATGCTATTTTTGGCAACGGATTCCCCAAACCACCTTAAACATTCTCCAACCACATGGAACCTCCTTTAGGTGAATCAAAAACCCAAAAATATAAAGGAAATGTATTTTTGGAATCAATAACATACATTAGATACATATCAATGAATTATCATATAGAAGTATTAATAACTAACCCGCAGAGAAAAATAATAATATATGTTTTGTTCAAATAGCCACATTATGAGATAACCCACATGGTTATGGACATCAAAGTAGCACAACCACCTCATTAGAGGAATAGTCACCAAACCATGAAATAGAACAATCTAAATCCTAAATTTCCCCCTAGGGGAGATACCTCTCAAATGAGAGCATGGTTAATAACTAAAAACAACAAGACAATAAGAGAAAACTATCTCATTCAATATATATAGTTCAATAACCATAACTAGATTTCTATTAAGAAAAGTGATAAAAATATTATGATAATTAAATTATTTCTACAATTTGCTTTACTATGTACATTCATGTTTACACCCACGAATCTGTAGGTAAAAACAAATGGAATGAAATGCCCACACAACACTATCTCATAGTGTTGTTGGATCTCAAAAACATGGTCCTTGAAGGAATCATCATCATCAACATCTATATCACCCAACTAGATGAGGGGATAGTCATTATGAAGATAATCATACAGTTGAAACAAATGAAAAAATCATGTATTTAGATCATCTACATGGGAAGTACTATGCAATTCAGTATAATTCCAATGAGATCCAACACCTCAAAAGACCCAAAAAGTTGAATAGAAATATTACTACCATGGACAAACCATATCTTCCTAGGATGAGGAACCCATTTTAAGAAAAAAATGTCCTTCAAATTAAAATAATAGATGAATCCTCCTATAACCTTCATAGGACTTCCCAGGATATTTAATAGCTTTATCCATCCATAAAATAACTTGAACTATTTATGTTGTACTCTAGAATAGATCCAGTCTAAGAATTTTAGATTCTCTAACCCCAGTCCATCATAATATAATTCAACAAGGTCATCCATAAAATGTTTCAAACAGTATTATAAGAATGGTATAGTGAACCCTTTTATTTTAATAAAACTAAACCAAGAGAAGGTACCTCATATGTGAAGCTCTAATATCTAATATATACGAGGGAAACATTTTTTCATGAGTATGGATGGCATACTCTATCTAACAGTCCATTTAACAATGAAAATAATTGCTCAAACATAATTGAGAGAAAAAATAATTTTGGAGACGCCTCCACACATTATAAGTAAAACGAGGATCTCAAATAGAGATGATTTTCCTCAAGACTATATGGAGTCTCACAACCTCATCCAAATATTACCTTGATAAAATCTGGACTGAGGATAACTCTTAAATCACTCTAAATTGGGGGTCATTTCATCATGTGATCTACTATAAAAAATATAGAATCACATCCACCATGATCTCACTATATACTAGTAAGAATTATAATTGATATGTCATTCCACCTCTTCCGGAAAACATGTAATGTCTAATGTAAACCACGAACAATATTATTCTCAACCTTCACCTTGTAGTGTAGATAACGTCGATAAATAAACTCTTAAACAATATGAAACATAATTTTCCACCAAAACTGCACTCACAAATCTTAGTAAATATTTTTCACACAAGGATGTGCTCTCAGAACCATGTTTTTCTAGGTTTTACTTGTCTCTAAATATATCAATATTTTTATTATTTGGATGAATTAATGTATTATGAGAAGGTTATGGAAATAAGGATTGAATAATGGTGGACTAAATAATGGTGTGTGTGTGTGTGTGTGAAGATGATAAAAAGATATACTACATTAAAATTAGTCAATAAGATCAATTATATTTTAATGTTGATAAAAATTTTAATGTTGTTCTAAATCAAAATGAGTTTGGAATGAATGCTTTGATTATAATGAAAATTAATAGATTTAGGGGAATCTTTCACAAGAATAATCATCCTATAAAGATGAAGAGTTAGGCCAAAAGGTTGAGAAATAATATAACATCCACATATTAAATTTTATGATAGTTTTCACAATTTTTTATCACAAAAAATGTAAGTTATTTAAAGAAATTTGGGAGAAAACCTTGTCATAAAAAGGGAGAGAAGTTTTGCTGCAAATCATATTTAGGAGAAAATTATAAAGATAGATGTTGAAGGAATAATTGGAAGTAAAAATACATTCCATTATAATTTAGACGATTCTATGCTTATTTTTAGTATAATCAATGTTAAGAGAATGTCATGATACAAATAAATGATTTTGAATGAAGAAGGTTATTGAAGTCCATGCTTTCCAGTCTCATTTCATCGGTGTGAGATAACTAGATGATGATTTTTTTGAAAGATGGAATGGGTAATTGAAATTTGAGAAGAATATTTTTCTTGTTTACTTTCAGACTAAAAATCCATAAAAAAATTCGAGTTAATAAGGTGTTTGTTTATAAAATATAATATGTTACTAAAGTTAAATCTATTAATAAAGGTCTATCGGAAAAATTGTGACACTGATAATCAGAGGAAGAATTGATTCCATTGGGTAGTTTTTGGGACCAATCAAAAAAAATTATGTTTAATTTTGATTGGAACAAAGTGTTAATGTCTCATACAAATCAAAATTATAGTAAACTATTATCCTAAAGCTGAATTTCTTATTGTTTCTCTAGTGGGAAATTTTTTTCTTAACAAGTGGGACAAGATAATGAGGAATTCAATTATGTTTGTAACATTTGGTTCAAGAGTCATTTGACTAGAGGTGACACCATTTACTATAGTGAAAATGATTAAAATCCATTAGATATAGGATGCTAAAAATAATTATTATCGGATATAGGATCATCGGTCTGAAGATAAGTAGAAAAAGGGAAAAGAAGCAACGTTTCATGTAGTCTCAAAAGTATTAGCAATGGTTTATTGATGTCATAAGTGTTGAGGAATCCTTTTTCTTGAGTGGAGAGTTTTTTTTAGTTTATCAATTTGTACAGAGCATTGTAATGAGAATTTCAATGTTTTTTATATGTTACAATTTGATTCAAGAAACATAGTTATATGTATTTTGTTTTGGTCTATTTAAAATAGGGTGAAGAGAATCAGAGTGACCTTATTCTTCCACTGTGATGGGAAAATTAGAATGGGAATGAGAATAAGACTAAATATTTTTAAAATAGTATGAATAAATATGATGTATTGAATACTATTTAAGAAGGATAAAGATTATTTGATATGTGTTTAAGAAGAAAAATATTTATTCTAAATTGAAGTGGAATGGATGTTTCAAAAAATTTGGTTGTGCATGAATGATTTTCAGTATATTACATAATTTATATTTGGATCACCTATAAATTGAGGATGTAGTTTCTACATTTATGATGCAATTATAGTTTATGGGTGAAGAGGATAGAAACCATAGCATATGATGTTTCATGTGATGAGTTTTTGGATTGTAAATTTCTTAGGATGTTTACTATGAAGGAGAAGAAAAATAAGATTGTATTTCACTGATTATAACATTAGGATGGATTGTCAGATCTACAAATCATATTAGGATTTTAAATCTATGTTAAATTTAGTTTAGAATTTCGTAACTAGTATTCTGGTAGAATTATATTTCTATACAGAGTAAGATGACTTAGGAATCAGGCTTGGGAATCCGATTGATTATCAGACTGAGTATCATTATGATGTCAATAAGAAGTTATTGCCTAATGCTATGTAAGAATGTGAATAATTTTATTTCAAAAGAATATTATTACAAGTTGATAAGGAATCATATAATCATATTTTGAAGCAATATGTGTATGTTTTCTAACATTTTACAAAATTTTCATTACATCATTCGGTGTTAATTGACGAATATAAATTGTTGTATTGAACAGAGTGCTACACGGGTCTAAGGGAACATCCGACTCATTGTCTTCAACATAAAAGCTTTGTTTTCTAGTAGATTGTTTGGTATTATACTGTCTTCAAAACATAAAAAGGGTGTATATACTCTTGATGAGTAGTGTACCATGTAAATTCATGTGTTCCTATAGATGTGTGATTATTTTTTCATCATGCAAATATTGATTTAACCGGTGGAAAATAATGTTTCTATGATAGGGATGTTAAAAGATAAAGAAACCACTCATTCACCCTATCTCCCTCTCAATCATTCATAGATCGTAGTGGGGCACACACATGTACCACCAATGGCGTGATATAGAACTCATGGAGAACCATGTCATGGATATCCAAAAGGATGAATTCTTGTCATAAGATCAACAAGTGATGTTTCTTTTCATCAGGCCAACCATCAAGGGATTTAATGATGATAACCCATTCTCTTTAGGCATCAACCTCAAAATACCCTTATTGGGACTCCACCACCTATTACACCAAAAAATACTTTAATATCATCTAAAAAAGAAAACATGTTCATCCAGTGTAATTAACTAAATTATAAGAGCCTATAATTTTTGGTTAATTTATTACATTGGAATTAGATAAAAGAAATCACATCCAAAATAACAAAATAGTTTAGAATATTTGGAAAACAAGATACAAACTTGAAATTCAAATTATATTTTAAAAATAAAATTCAAAAGGTATTTTCATTGTAAAAATGATTATTCCCCATAGTATACACATGCATAAAATTCATAAAATAACATATAGTATCATGGTGAATGTAATAAATAATAAAGGGTTGATTTGTAATTTTCTATAAGATTTACCTACCATAGTTGATATCATAACTAAATAATAATAATTATCTAGAAAAAATTATAACTGAACGAACATTAAATTTAATCAACAACGTGACTATAATATTGAAGAAATAAAGGATGAATATTTAATTACATATAAATAATCATATTATTTTAAATCATAACCATGCATATTATAACTAATCGAAGAATTATATTGAATATTAATCTCTGAATAGCTAATGATGGAATGAAAAATTCATAACATCTGTGTCACGAACCAAATATGGTCGCAATCAATGCTTGCAACCAACCCAGCCCATGACAAGTCTTGAAGGGTGTTCCATATCCGCACAAGCTCTCAAAAGTCCCCAGTTAAAAAAAAATTGTGTTGGGAATTATTTACCTAATTATGAAAGTATAAAACATTAAAAAACAATCAATAATACGAATCTCAAATTCTCTTGCAAAACAAGACTTAACCAAAACCATATTTGAAAACATGGTTTTAAAAAATGTATAACAGTTACAAAAATAAATAAAAATATAATAAATTCATCCACAAATACTTCACACATTAAGGGGTTATCACCCCTGATCCATCTCCACAACACCACACCATAGTTGGGGACTACAACCTGAACCACCTTAACCCGAGGATTTTCCTTTATCTATGTCAAACATAATAATATATACACACACCCAAGGGGTGGAATTAGGGTTTGACCCTAATCCCAATTGTATACCACACAATGATTCTTACGAGTATGCAATACAAGGTGAAAAGGCCCATAGTTTTAATAGGTATGGAAAATCATCGATAAATTCTAGGAAATTGATAATTTTAATTTGTAAACAATTTTCAAAATAAAACACCCCAAAATTTAAATCATTTGAATAATAAATTTACTCTTATATAATTTAAATCCAAACACACTATATGAAAATTGTAAATACCACAAATACAATAAGCACCAAAATCGGGAACACCCCTAGGCACTAGGTAGTCTTGTTCCCTATGTACCTCGTACCTTAGTGTCAAATATCCATCACAATCATTTCCCATGAATGAAAAATTAGTAGGGAACATAACCATTTCCTAGTGGTCACAAAAAATCATCCATATAGTTTTTAAGAGTTGTCATTTTCCAAAATTTTATGTGAAACAGGGAAAAACCAATCCGGATCACTTACGTACTCATACATATCCGCCCACCTAGGTACACGGGTTTCCCCATTTTTCTCAAACAATTTAAGCATGATACTTAATTTTATTTTCATATGAAAACCCTACTAATGGTCACATTCAATAAATACAGTAGCTATACAAATTGTATACCACTTAAAACACACAAATGACATTTTGTCTTTTAATAAAAAAACTTCTCAAAATATCACATTTTGTTGCACCGAAAACCCCTAATAATACCCACTTTTCACACTATGTGTGAAATTATAAGTCACCAAAACAAAAATGGAATCCAAAGATATTTCAATGAATCCAAAAATTTAGTTATAGTGTTGCCCCATATGAACCAATAAGTGATATCTTTGTAAAACCTCCATTTTCACACAAACATGGAACCAAAAATTCATATACTTCACAAACCCCAATTAAATAATTTGCATACAAAAAAACAAAAGAGATAAACATTAAAAACATGATTTACATCCCTAATAAATTTCAATGAAATCAACTATTTAATTATAGGGAAGCCTCAAATGATCTAATAAAACATTTCTATGAAAACCCCCCAAGTTCACATAAAAATAGGACTTAAACGTCATTTTCTTTATGAATAACACTAAAACCAATTTTTTCACCAAAAATAAAATGATATAAACATGTAAATATTTTAAACAAAGAATGATAAGTAACAAGGATTTCATACACATGGAATCACCTTCCAAAATTGTTAAAAATTTGAATCCATTGTGCAAAAATCCAATTCAACCACTGCCACACCACATGGATGGTAAATCGAGCCTAAAATCAAATGATTTACCAAAAAACCCAAATTTAAACCCTTGGTTCAAAACCCTACCCTCTGGTTATTTTGTACTTCAAGGAAATTAGAAGAAACATCATGAAAAGGGGAGGAACTGCGAGGGAGAAAAATTTACTTAAGATTTGTGATGTTCCTCCACCAAGTCCCCCTTCAAAAAAAAGTTACGAGGAGGGTTTGAGGTGATTGGGAGGATACCATGGTTGAAATGGTTGAATGGTGGAATAAAGGGGTGTGTTTGTGTAAATCCCATTCCATCAAACATTGAATTTCAACAATATTTTTAATGACCTAGACACCTTTCACGGTTTTGGTGCACGTTTTAGTAAACTGGGTGGCATGTTCTTGCCACCCAAAATGTGATGTTTTTCCTCTAATCTCAGGGGGTCCAAGGGGGAAACCATGGGGGAGAAATATTCCAAGGATAGGGGGAAATAATACCCAAATGAAAACCACCCTTTAACCCAAAGACTCATCCTACTCAAGCATATAAACAACCCCAACAACATACTCCACAAGAGGTTCGACTATGAGTGTCACAAATTCATTTCCAAAACACCTCAAAATCATACATTCCATTTAAGAAAAGTCTAGTCCAAATAAAATCCCATACATCCAAGAATAATAACATAGATCGTGAACACCCAAGACATCAAATATGATCCCAGAACACCCAAATACATAGAGAAAACTGAGAACCAAAAAATGGATTTGAAACAAAGGATGGAAATTGAAAATATGGGTGTAAAAATTTCCCCCATCATAAAGATTTCCACCCCCGGAACACCACAATATGTCCAAATGAAAAACCAAACCCAGCCAAAGACCAAGATAGACACCCTTAACATGTTTTTACCAACTTCAAAAATGCAAAACACCTCCAGTTGATCAAGAAGATGAAAAGAATAATCTCACCAACCAAAACATACCCCACTTACCTAAAATGATCAACATATTCAAACTACATCCCAAAACAAAACAACTCAAACACTACTAGATAAATCTCAAGAAATCCACAAGAAACAAAAAAACCATGAATAATGCTACCACAACCTTACATGAACAAAACCATTGGGTGTACTCCAATACCATGTTTACCCATGTAAGAAATTATTGACTAGATAGCCTCAAACGAAACTACCTCTAAATAAGAAAACACCACGGAGAAAACCAAGTCAGAAATTGGTTTTGAACCAAACGGAATCCCCACTATAAGGACAACATAATTTCTGAGATAGAATCGGGACACCAACTGGGGGATGCCCGAATAGTCTCTCCATTAGAAGGGGTAAAATAACATTAGTCTTTTTCCAAAAGAACATACTAGAGACCCATGATGGGTGACCCCACCATAAGAACCAACCATCTTAATCGACCTGAATGGGACGACATGAAAAGAACCAAAAATATAATGAGTTGGCACAACCACACTGTTAGTCCGTACGGTTTGGTAAACGGTGAGATAATTTTTCAAAGCATTCTATCCAAATGGGATGCTTCAAACAGTTACATGAGAAAAGGGGGATAGTTGTGCAGAGGCCATATGGTATCTACTGTCTCTTATTGCATGGTTTCCTAGGTTGGTGCAAGGTTACAACATACCATGTGCAAACTGTGCTCACCAAAATTCCTAGACCAAATTTCCCCATTTTCTCAAAAAAATCAAAGAAAATCCAATGTAACAACTTGAACTTAGGTTATAAAATGTAAATGAGGTCCTCCCACCTATACCAACGAATGTGAAAAACCGAAACAAACAATAACACTAGAGGTTTAAACTATTACCATCATTAATAATGAGGATAGTACTTTGACCAAAGGTTTGAATGGCTCTGGGATTTCCCCTGACTACAGACCAACTTCACTCTAGGACCTATGGCTGGAGCTCAGATGATTGATACATCTCCTGCCTTGTAGTCAGGCTTTAGAAACCCTCGTATAGAAATTCTTCTTCCAGTGCCACAAATAATTGCACTTCGATCTCAAATTGTCTCAATGACATATGACCCACTTCAATCCCAATATTCCTTAACCCAACATTTTACCAGCCCAAGGGCTTATAGGATACACACATGTCACCCCCTGTTTCTTCGGAAGGGAAAAAACTAAATGAAAGGACCCATTGAAACACCTTCATTTAGAACACTGGATTTCAGAATTCCCTAAAGGGATACATACATACAAAAAAATAGATACTCTCATAAGATTTCACAACCTTAACCATTACATTAAAACAAACACATGACATTGCAAGGTTTCACAGAACATGAACATTGCGGCTAATAAAAAACACATGGATATGGACCTTATTCCAAGTCCCCAAAAGCCCACGATACCAGCAAGTCACCATAATAGCCACACTTGGCCATATATTACACATTGGTGGCCTAACATGAACTGTTTCATTGATGAGACTGATTAAAGACCCAAAGGCCCTTTAAGAAACCATTCTACCCTTACAACCCCAAATGACATTCACCTTCGACGACTCATGAAACATAAGAAACTATGGTCTATTTGAACCTATGAAAACAAATATCCCACTATAAGGGGATCCACATAACTGAAAAATAAAATGGGTAGAAAAATATCTGAAGCTCAATTAGAAAATCCTTATGTAGATCAACTAGGGGATCATCCCACGATGAATCACCATGGGCCACACATTAAGCATACATTAACTATTTTGGATGGAACACCCTAGACTAAAGGAAAAACCAAGGACCCAACCAATCTGGTCATTTGGTGACACTATACCATAAAACTGAACCAAACTCATGGGGGGTATCTACCACATTGTCCTCCCAAACATTTCCTCAAAAGAGACCACTGACCAATGATTCATTCCAACATATCAATGAAACTTCAACCCAGCACGTCATTTAAACAATATGGGTTCTTGAACTCAAAACATCTCACAACATCAATCCCAAAAAACACATAATCCACACCTCCCAACCACACATTATCAAAAGAAAACACTTTTCTTCAAAAGCATTCCAGAAAATTGTATTGGTGGGTTGTGCATTTACCAATGGTATCTCATCATCCTCACACATGCATTCTCACAAGCCACACTGGGCACCCAACTCATATCCATCATAAAACTCATTCACTCATGCCATTAACTATAAAAATTATCATATAAACCCATTCATGTGGACACCCTTGAAAACACCAATGACCTAGACAAATCCTTTATTATTTTCAAAATCAAAACCAGCTTAACTACAATTTCCATTTCTCAAAACTGCTTACTATAAAAACAAAACCCAATTTAAATCTGACAAACCAATTTATAAAAGCACCCATAATTCAATAAAAACTCACATTAATTATTTTTACAACTATATCAAGACATTTCAATCCATTTTAAAACACGTATAATTTCATGAAAAACATAATTTCATAAATCTCAAATTAATTAAGAACTCAACTATACTCATTTCAAAACAAGGTTCAAAAATTTCATAACACTTTTCAAATGCTCAGTAGTTACAAAATATAAATCCATCTTTAACCCACACACATAAATTTTAGAACTCTTAATTCAATTCAAAACAATTTTCATTAGTTTAGAAAATTATATGGGAAACACATTTTCAAAACCCCCTTTAACATAATTCATACATTAAAAAGAGGTGTAAACACATAATTTACCATTTCAAAAAAAATCTAAAATTTCATTTCTATACTTTCAATAATAAAACCATTTACACTTTTATAGAATATTACTTCACAAAAAATCAAAATCCTTAAAATACAATCATTTTTTCTTTAAAAACCATGTTTCTATGATTCCAAAATAATGAGATAAAAGAGAATGTGAGAGGAAACTAGTGTCGGTGGGTGTCTTGGACATATGGTTAGTGTCCATATTCCAATAACTTAACTATCATAGAGAGTGTTTTGGGGAAATATTCTTAGCTTCACATGTCTTTCTAGGACCTGTGAGATTAATGAGACCATTGGCCAAACTATCTTCTCATTTACCCCAATCAATAACGTACCATGAGAAGTAATGAACTCAGATAAAACCCATCATACCATGGCGACTTTATTTCCATCACATGTTATGTTGGCGAGGCACACTAACCAAAACCATAATGTCAAGTCCCGACAATCCTTGCTCCAGACTATTCCAACTCTTCCCAAAATAACATGACCCAATGAGTGAACCTCCTTTGATTCCATTGTGTCATGAACCAAATCTGGTCACCACTAAGGCTGGTGCCAAACCTAGACCATGAAAAGACTCTAAGGGTGTTCCATATTCAAATGGGCTGTAACAAGTTCCTAGGTATTAATGAATTTTATTGGGGAATGATTTACCTGAGTATTAAGGCATAAAACTGTAAACATAATCAATAATATGAATCTGAAATTTTCATGCCAAACAATCATTAAAAGAAACCATGTCTGAAAACAAGGATTTAAATAAATTTCAAGAGTTCCAAACATAAATAAAAACAATATAAAATAATCCAAAAAACTCCACATGGAAAGGGGGTCATCATGCCCTCGCTATCTCCACAATACTGCACCATATGAGGGGACAAACAACCTGAATCGCCTCGCATGAGGCTTTCCACTTGTGGTAATCAAAATGAAATAAACATACACCCAAGGGGTGTAAATAGGGTGTGAGTTTAATCCCAATATATACCACCCAATCATTCAAATGTGTATGCTATAAAAGGTGAAGAAGCACGTAGTTCTAACAAATAAGGTAAAGTAGCGATAGATTCCATGAAATGCAACTTTCAATTGTAAACAGTCTTCATTATAAAACATTAGGAATTTTAAAAAATATATATAATATAGTTTATATACTATAATGTACACCCATATGCACCCTATTACAAGTGTAAATAAAAAACTAAAATGATCACCAAAACTGAGATCACCCCTACGAAGTAGATAGTCTCAAGCCCTATGTACATCGTACCTTAGTGTAAAATATTCACATCACAATCCTTTACTTTTCATGAGACACAAGTTGGGAACATATCCATATCCTAGTGGTCCTCAAACAACATCCATATAGTTTATTTAGATTTGTTGATATCCAAAACGCTATGTGAAATAGGGACAAAATCGCTCCGTATCACGAGCATACTAGTACATATCCACCCACCAAAGTTCCCGAGCATCTCCCTTTGTGCTCAAACAATTTCAGCATGTTACATACATAAATTTTCATATTAAATAACCACTATGTGTCACATAAAAACAATATTGTGGCTATACATATATTATACCTCTTAAAACACACAATAAAACAATTTTATTATCAATAAAACAACTTCTTAAAATCTTGCATTGTTTTGCACCCAAAACTAATTGAAATAAACACTTTTGAAACTATGTGAGCACTTACAAGTCACGAAAACAAAAATGGACGCCCATTACCATTCAATGATACAAATAAATCTTTTATTGGGTAGCGCTATATAAACCAATAATTGATATCTTTGTAAAACCTCCATTTTCACAAAAACATGGCACATAAAATTCATATGCTTCACAAACACAACTAAAAAAATTCGCAGCAAGAAAAAAAGGATATATAAATTTAAAACATGATTTATGGCCCTCATAATTTTCAATAAAATCAACATAGAAGTTATAGGGTAGACACAAATGAACTAATAGAATATTTCTATGAGAACCCCCCAATTTTACATAAAATGGATCTTAAAAATCATTTTCTTTAAAAATACAACAAAAACAAATATTTTAATTAATAATAGAATTAAATAAAACTGAAAATATTATAAACACAGAAATCTATGTCACAAGTATTTCATACACATGGAATCACCTACCAAAATTGTTAAAACATTGAATCCTTTGTGAGAAAATTCAATCACACCACCGACACACCTCAAGGAAGGTAGATTGAGCCTAAAATCAGAATATTGGAGTAAGAAAACAGAAAGATAAATGCTTGGTTCAAAACCTTACCATATAGTCATTTGGGACTTGAAATAAATTGGAATAAACTTCATGAAAAAAGGATGAACTAAGCCTGAGAAACACTTACTTGAGATTTTGTGAAGTTCCTCCTCCAAATCCCCATTCAAAAATGTGTTCTATGGAGTGTTTGAGGTGCTTGGGAGGCTTCCATGGTTGAAATGGTATAATGGGGGAAGAAAGGGGAGAGTTTGGATAAATAATGGGATGGAAAACTTGGAATATCATGAATATTTTTAATGAAATGGACACCATGCACGGTTTGGCTGAACAATTTAGTAAACTGGGCGGCCAAACCATGCATCCTGTTCTATCTACCCAAAACATGATGTTTTTTCTCCAGTCACTGGGGGTCAAAGGGGGGAACCAAGGAGGAATGATTAGACAAAGTCACAGGTAAATAATACCCAAAATAAAACCACCCTTTCACCCCAGGACTCATTCAACTCAAGGGTATAACCAGCTCCCAAAACATACCCCACAAGAGGTGCCACTAAGAGTGTCACAAATTCCATTCCAGTACACCTCATCCTCATACATTACCTTTAATAAAATAGATGTCCAAATACCATCCAATACTAACAAGAATAATTACATAGATCATAAACATCCAAGACATCAAATCTATTGTTGTTACAAATTAAGACCAAGTGAAAACCAATTACCAAATGTGAATTTGAAACAAACAATGGAAATTGAAAATCCTGGTGTGAAAATCTGAAAAATATTGTCAGGGCCTCATCCAAGAAATTTGAAAATACTGTTGAGGACTTATTCTATGACAACTAAATATAAATGGGTAATGCCTCGGCCAAAACGGAATTTGATTTGTCTCAGGAGACCTACCGATGTATCAAAGGGACCTAGTGGGACCCTACAATCACATACTAAGTGGAATGATTTTATCATATGAATAAGTAATAGAAATGAATCAAAATTAATAATTGTGGTTATTGGAAGAACTAATCATTTAGAAAATCAATACATTCCCCAGCCAATTTGATTATAAAATATCCAAATAAATATGATGAATTATATCAATAAAGTACATAATCATTATAAGATTCGATAATGGATAATTAAAATACATTAAAGTGAATACTAGAATATTTTACATAGAAAATACACATTTTTAACATTGAAAATAAGTTTTAACCAATAAAAATTGCACACATAATTTAGAAATTATTTTCTTTGAAAATAACCATGTAAATATTTAATGTAAAAGTGACTGTTTTAAGTCATCATTAAGGATTGATATTATATTAATTATATATTATTTTCCAAAAAATAATCTTAAAAAAAATTCATAAAATTTATAAGGTACCTTATTTAGAAACCACCAAGATTATTCCACTTAAAACATTTTGTGAAAATTCAAATAGAAAAAGAAATTTAAAAATTTATATGAGTATATTAAAACATATTTTTATTTATTTAGAAAACATTGACATGGAAGAAAACTTTTACATAAAGTATACATAAACACATACAACCCCTTTTAATGATGATATTGAATAATAAACTTATGTCGTTGTGGTAATTTTGAATAAATATCCTCATTAAGGAAATAACATTAAATAAAACATTAAATACAATGACTAAAAGGATATTTATAATATAATATATCAACGGGGATGTATATAAACCAAAAAAAATAAATAAGTAGTGAATATGTCATATGTCTCATAGAAGTACATGTGATGTGAGAAATCTTGAAATTCTTTGTAATCAGTTGAATAGTATTCACTTTGAATGAATGAGAATTCAAAAAATATTAAATAACATGAGAATATATAAATTCATTGTATTGAATTTCAAATGGGAAAATATACACCTCATAAAATTATATAGGGTCACAACTTACAAATAATCCTCAAAGATATAAAATTGAGATAACGTCCCATTCCTTAGGTTTCCCTGTAGAGGGCAGTTATTTTACCTCTTATATAATGATTTTATGAATGATAGTAATTTATTAAAAAATATTGTAAGATTTTGTAGTTTAGATACTTATAACATTATTTTAAAATACCACGTATTCATTATATATTAAAACAGGATTTATTATAGAAGATTACATAAAATAAAACCCTCTTGATTTATATGTGTAGTGTTTTTATATAATTAGGTATATTTCATAACAACATAAAATATAGGGTATATCAACATTATTTAAAATTTCATTAGCAGGATCATAATATTCCACTATACCTAAAATTTTAGGGGATAACCTACCAACACACACAAGAAATTGAAGAGATATAAAGTCTAGAAAGGTAAAATAAAAGAAGCATATCATGTAAGAAATATTACATATAATAAAATACAAAATTAAATGGAACAGAAATGTGGCATGGATATTAAAGATGAAAAATTAGGCATGGTATAACATGATAACATATATGAAACTTTGGAATTTGGAAAAAACTTTATACATGAAATAATAATTACAGTTCACGGGTTCACTCCAAGTTAACATTACATAATGTTCTTAGAATAACCTCTCATAAAATATATATGGAATCATATGAGATTAAAAAATTATCAAATTCATTGGAGCAATATCGAGGGGAACACATTATGTAAGTTATAATGGTAACAACCATCATTATCTAGGAACAACCATCATAATAATATCATATTCGCGCATCAGTGTGCCATATATATCATACAATAAGAACATAATTTATTACATTTATTTCCAAAATAATGGAGTGTAAATAACAAACATGTAGTTACCCAATAAAATAATAATTACTGTATAAAGGAGAACACTATTGATAGGAAAGGGTTATATGTACTCATTAGACAATTGGTTGTCGTGGAAAATTCATGTGAAATTTCAACAGCATAACTGTAGCACATAATGATACAAAAAATCATTCAATTAGAGAAAAAGGGTTATCTCATCAGTTGATCATAAAATGTACAGTAATAAGGATATTAAAAATCATATCCCAACAATAATATTTCAAAATGAAAAACAATAAAATGAAAAAATATGCCTTAGTAAAGAGGATATGGAAATGACCCCTACTATAATTTATTATTATAACAGCTTATGTACATTCTATAATGATAGAGGATAAATAATACATAATTTTCAGTAAATACATTGAAAATTAAAATTATATTTATAAATTCATTAAAATTTATCAAATCATGCTTTAAAATTATAAACAAAAATATGATGATTGAATGGAAATGAATATATGGTAAATCACATACCAATTTTTGGAAAAGGTAAAAAATGAGGGGGGATAAATGATATCTCAATATATGAACATAAATAATATTTTAATGGTAAATTAAAAAAGGCATGACAATATAACCAATTGAGAATAAAAATTCAAGATTCAAATATAGTTCTTGAATGGAAATGAAGAGAGATGTCCCTCTCTTTTGGAATGGATAATCACAATACAGTTTTGACTGCATAACCAGTTTATAAAAAGGTTCATGGTATGCATAATGAGAGATAAATTGGTATATAATCAAATTTAAATCAATATTTTTGTAATATTTATGTATAAAAACATATCTAAAATAAAATAAATATGGATATTAATAGGAATGACATAAAATATGTTCCTGAATAAAATGAAGAGAGGGAGATCCCATACATTGGGAGATCGAATCCAAAACATTGATAGGAGATTATTGAGATATTGAGGGAACCTTGGGAGAAATATATATAGATGATGGATGATTGATGAAATTATATATGTTTTCATAGTCAAGAGAAATTGGTGAATGGATTAGTTTATATAGAAAAAGTGAGTAGGGTTCTTTATTATTTTCAAAACATAGGTTTCTGATTCTATATAATAACATAATAAAAAATCAAATGTTTTTTTGCATTTTTTCTACTAAATAGAATTATGTTTAGATATTTTATAAAGAAAAGTTCTTTTCCCAAGATAATTTTACCCTTGGTGATGTTTAAGAGAGACTTGTTCATAAAGAAATGACTTTAAAACCATAAAATCAGAAATATGTTTTGGAGGATTGATAAAGGATTTATAAAATTTGTAAAATAAATAAAAAACATTATTTTATAGGGTAAAATATTATTTTCTTATCTATAACTTATATAGTGTATATTACATCAGTTTTGGGTCATTAGGATGTCATAATACACAAGGTATACTTATACAATATTTAATTTTTACCTAAAAAGTTTGACTATCTTATAAAGTTATGAAAATATGACCATTAGATAATTTTAACGTGATGATTCAAAAAATGATAATTATTTTATAAAACCATATCTAATCGAAGAAATAAAATTATTAAATTAAAATCCATATTTATTGAGAAAACGTTTTTTGACAGTAAATGTTTTCTAACCCTTATAAAAATTAAAATTTTGATTCATAAAATTATATTTTAATTTAAATTCAATAGCTACTATCTAATATTAATTTTTATGTAATTTTTAATTTATTTAAATAATTCATGAATGAATAAAAACATTGTTTCTTAATTATAAAAATATTATTCTCTCGATACATTTTATGTTTTAACATATATAGTATTTTTTTTAAATCATTTGATAATATTTTGTAAAGTAAAAATATATATTCAAAATGATATATTGAAACTAAAATATAAATATTTATAATATTAGGATTACTTTTCTTTATGGTCCTAGTTAAATTATTCTTACTTTTAATTAACATATTTTTATTTTATCATGGAAAAAAATACTTACCAAAATTAGAATCCGTATTTTTCCTCAGTTAAGATATCATTATTTCCTAATATAAATCATGATAAAAATTATTTAATACATTTTTGAATCTTACTACATAGAAGTGGTATAATTTAATTTAACATAAAACCTAAAGGTGTGATAGAAAGTGGTTTTCTAAAAAAAGTAATGGGAATGATGATAATACTTTAACTCTATAAATAGTAATATTCATTATATGAATAAAAATTCATAAATACTTATATACAATCTTAAAACTTATTTTAAATAATTCATCATTTTTGTTTGTTTTTGTTAATTATAATAGATAAATATTATGCATTTTCAAATGTTTTAAGAGAAATGTGTTATTACAATTAAAAATAAACATATTCCTAAATTTGTTATTATGATGATTTAAATCTAATTATTTAAATTAACTATAAATTAAAAATACTTATGTTAATTTTAAATAAAATTAAAATTATAGTAGAATATTTATATTCATTAATATATCAAATGAAATGACAATTTCTTTTAAGAAACATATTTTTTAGTATTCGATAAAAAACTCTTTTTTTTGATAAATCCCAAAACTTCACCCTATGTTAATTTTGATATACTAATCTTAAAAGTTGAGCTCATTTTATCAAATAAAATTTCTAAATTTTCTTGAATATAACTATAATATTTTTTCATAATAGTAAAAAAAATAAATTTTGAAGAATACATATTTTAAAATACAAAAGGAAATTACCAAAAATTGTGTTATTATTTATTAATAATTCCCCAATAAATTTATTTTGAGATGTAAATAAATATATATTTAATTATTTATTTAATTATATTTTTTCTATTGAAATTGACATACTGTTTATAATGGTTATATTTAAATAATAATGGTTTCTTTACATTCCATGTTGTGTATCACATATATTATAGGACGATATTTTATCTTTTAAAAACTAAGGGGGGATTAATTCTTTCACCATTTCATAAATATAGACCTCAAAATTTAAATGAGATCTCGGTAAAAAAACTATACTTGAAAATATATTTTCTGAAAACACACATTATAAAAAGGGTTGAAAGCACTTAAAAGGATGGAAACAAAAGCTTGAACATCCTCATATTTTTAGGTTTTCAAGATATAGAAAATTTGTTTAAAATGAAAATATAGACATAGAAGAAAAAAACTACCAAGAACTGATAGAGAGTGATAAAGAACATGGTCAGGGAAAATTCAACAACTAAAAACCCATCAATCTATAATGGGGTAATATAACATCAATGATTAATATGATTTTTTGTTTTATGAATCTTTATCTAGAGTTATGGAATTTTGTTACATAATCCACAAAATCATAATAATCTATTCCTCCTATATTTACTAAAAAATGGTTATCAAAAAGTAAGAATACAATGAAAATTAATAAATTATAATACATTGCTCACTAAAATTCCAAAAAAACCCATCAGTATATATTAGATTATTCCTTAAATAAATACTCCTATATCTTAAATATCATAAATATCCTAAACATTAAAAAATGTTTTAACATCAAAAGAATTTCTCATACCCTTTAACTTAAACATCCAAAAATATAGGATCATTCTTATCAAATAATTAATTATATTTAACCTAATGGGTATATATACCACAACCCAATTAAAACATCTCACAAAATAACATTAATAATCTAAAAATAATAAAATATTGGAAATTTTAATATGTTTTGCAAAAATATCTTTCATTTTTCTATCCTTACACCATATAAATATTCTAAAGAGGTAACAACACTTTTGAAGATTGGGAACTGATATATCATCCAAAAATTAGTTATGTTTGTCCGAAAATGAAACTCATATTAAGGGTTATAAATCCCTCAAACATGTATTTTTTAAAATATCACATTGTCACTACATAACATTTATAGGTTATTGTAAATATTAAATATATATTTAAAATCCATATAATAAAAATAAAATGGATTAATACTTATATGTTTCATGCTTCTAATATCCATATTTTCAATGATACACTACTACATTAACATAACTATAAAATAAAAATATTTAACAAATTAATCCTTACACTTCTATTATTTCCATTGAATGAGTCCATAGTCTAGGAACTATGCCATGTATTATTGAATTGACAGAAATATTATTCATATTCTTTACTCTTTGAAAAAATGAACAAAAAAGGGAATCGTATGGTGTAATTTATTCCCTTCTATAAGACTATTTTATACAGCAACTACCAACATTGGGAACTATTTTTACACACATAAAAATATCATAAAGTTACTTTTTGGCATTACCCATGGGTTTGTTTTCAAAAATTTTTACATGTATGAAATTTAATCTTTTTTACATTTTCACTTTTTTCAGATGAAGTTCCTCAGGGAATCATCCTCTACTTTATTGTTGCCTTTTTGCTTTCTAATATGTTCTAGTTGATAATTTAAATTATTGATAGCTAGTTTGGAATAATCAAGATATGTATTACATGAGCTCCCATAATTTGGAATATTTTTTGGGAATTTTTCTCATTTTTCATCACATTGGTGTTTCACCTTTTTTTTCTTATTTATAATAAATAATTAAAATAAAGGAATAATTAGTGATGGGTAATTGTTATGTATACAAAACATAAATCGGAAAAAGTAAAATTAAAGGGATAACCTATAAAAGAAATTTATTATTTATATAATATTTAATTGGATTCAATATAATTTTTCTAGGATATATAACCTATCCATGAATGTTTTGGGTATTTTGTTCCCTTGATAACGAATTTTAATAAAATTGTAAATTAATTAAGAATATACCTCAGGAGTGTCAAATCAGATGTGCAACAAGTCCTCTTATCATACATTAGTTCAAGATTGATTCTTTCTAAAAACAGTGTTTTTGGGTATTACGCCTCGGTATATATATTCAAGATCCAAATCCAATTATAGTTTCTAGAAAATAATGAATTTTCTAGGAAAACACTCAATTTATACTTTAATAAATTTTAGGAATGTTTTCTTATGTTTAGTCTTATCCCAAAACCTTTCAGTCATGTTTTTTAATCATAATCCCATAAATAATTAAAATTTTCATTGATGCAAAAAATGGAATCTCATGTATTGATTACACAATAGTTCATGATTTATTAAATAATAATACACATAATACAACTATAAATATTGATAATTCTAGTGCCTTTAGGTAATTGGGTTCCGTACATAACAAATTAAAATAGGGGTAACTAGACATTATTGAAAACATCCTTTATATGATCATAATATACCATTGTAATAAAAAATACTTCGGATAGAATGGTGATATACATATAAAAGGGGTGATATATAAATCCCAGCAATGGAATATAAAAGAAAAATAAAATGAAGAAAATATTAAATGTTAGAAAATAGGAATTTAAATTAAACATAAAAGGGGATATAATAAAAAAACAAACAATAAGGATTGTTATAGCATGGAAATGTAAAGGAAACATGATAATTTGGGAAAAAATTTACATGATGTCATAAAAATAACACAAATTTAACCACCATGACAACACAACAAAATTTGATTAGGATAACATCCCATACACTATACGTGGAAGATCATTAAACTAAAATATTTCACAATAAATTGGCGTGTTATCTATGTGAACCCATCATGTAATCCATAATAGTTTTACCCACTACATTCTGGGAACACACATCATAATCATATCATGTTCATGATTATTCGTTCCACATAGATCATATAAAAAATAATATATTTCAATATATTTATTCCCATAAAAATGGATCTGAGAATAAATACATGTAAGTCCCCAATAAAAAAATTAATTAAATAATGGTGAAAACCCATGATAGGAAATATGTATGTGTATTGACTACAAAATCAGTTTGCATGAAGAAGTCTTTGTGAAATTTATATATCATAATGGAAGTACATATAGATTCATACAATAGTTTAATGATAGGTAATGCAGTATATCATCATATTGAAAAAAATGGACTGTAAGATTAACGTGGAAATTAATATCAAAAAAATAGGAATTGGAATGAAAAGGCATGAATATGATGATGATTCCATAATAAATAGGATAATGAAATGATCCCTTACTAAATTTCTGCATAGTAACAACATAGGTAAATGAAATAATGTGTGGGAGAAATGATATCTTATTTTTTGGGCATAATATTGAAAATATTTAAATTCTAATAAATCTATGAAAATGGAACCAATTCAGATTCATATGGTTAAATACAAATATGGTTCTTTAATGGGAAATAATAGAGGGGAAATATCTTACTAAATATCGGCATGGTAATGACTTAGGTAAAGGTTTAAATGAGAGGGGATTTATGATATCTAATAAAAATAACCTAAATTGGATTGTAATGGGACATTTATAAATCCATGAAAACATAAATAAATTACAATAAAAATTATATATACAAATAACGCACTTTAATGTAAATAAATAGTTAGTGGTCCCTTGCTTTTGGTATAGAAAATTACAGGACAATTTCAGCAACATAATGGGTGTACATAGAGGTTCACGGGAGGGATAAATGAGAGTAAAAGGTGTCATTCCTCACATGTTAATAAAATTTAATGTAATATGGAAGTATAAAAAAATATCCCAATAAAAAAATGGATAATCAGATGAATACCATAAAATAGGCACTTTAATAAAAAGAAGAGGGGGATCCCTTACCTTGAGAGGGTGATTCTCAATGATTGGGACGAGCTTCTTGAGAGCATTGGGTCATGTTGGGAGGAATATATAGAGGGAACAATTGATTAGTAATGTTATTCTAGATTTATATGTGAAGAGTAATGGGAGATCAGTGGGTTTATATTGGAAAAGGGAGGGTAGTTTTTTCATACTTCCCAAACATATGTTTTGGTTTCTATGTAATAAAGTAATAGAAAACACAAACCGCTCCATGGGTTTTTCTCTAGGTTTCTACGAGAGTGAATTTTTTTCATTATATTATAGGAAAATAGGACTAAATAATTATAATATTACCCTTGGGGATATGGAAGAGAGTCATGTTTATAGAGAAGTGATTTTAAAACATTTTAATATATAAAATGTTTTGGAGGATTCATAAAGACTTTGTAAATTTTAAAAATTAACTCAACAAACAATTTGATTTAAATAGGAAACATATATTTGGATGTGTATACCTTATATGGTATATATTGCATCAATTTTTTGTCACCATGAATTCATAAAAAACACCGTATATTACACCACCTTTACTATTTACTCCAAAATTAAACTGTCTCAAAAAATCATGATAACATAAGAATTGGATTATATAAAAACAATTATCCAAAAAAAATATTTTTTGTTTTATTAAAGTAATTATTTAATAATTATACATTATAAATTTACATTAAATTCCTACTTTATTAAAAAATACTACTTTCTATAATAACATTTTTCTTATACTTATAAAAATTACATTTTCACAATTTAAAAATATATATTTTAATTTCTATTTATCATTTTTTATTTTATTAAAATATAATTCATTTTAAGAATTATTGAATTCATTGAAAATAATTTATTCATTAAAATATATTTTACCTCAAATTTAATTTATGTTTTAACATATCGAAAATCTAATTTTTAAAAAAATCATTACTAAATAATTTATAATGTAAAAAAAATATATCTATTATTATATTGTAATGAAAAATAGATATATTTTGAAAATAAAGGCTAATTTTGTTCTATTCCTTTTTAAATCATTTTCACCATAAATTAACATGGTATCCTTTTTCCATCAAAATAAACATTTACTGTGCTTTCTATTCATATTTTTTTAAAATTAAGTTGAATATATTTCTAAATTTTAATTATTATTCATAATATTTAGTCTATTTTTATAAAATCAATTCATAGATGGTGAAAATTTGAATTTAATATTTACCATAAAAGCCCCATGGGATGAAGTATTATGAAAAACAATTTTTTAAGGAAAATATTATTTCACAGAAAATCTATAACTAGTAATGTTAATTATATGAATATTAACTAAGAAATATAGGAATATAATATAAAAATTTCATTAAAATAATTCCACGTTTTGGTTTATTATAATTAATTATAATTTATAAACGTTATGAATTTTAAAAAGTTATTAGAAAAATGTGTTTTAGGACTACAAATAACATTATTCTAAAATTTTGTATAACGATGATTTAATGTAATTATTGGTATTAAATAGAAATTAGAACAAATTATATTACTAATAAATAAAATTGAAATAATTATGGGTCATTAAAATTAAATACTTATTTAAATAAATATCATGTTTATATATATATTTTATTATCATGATTCTCTAAAAAATCAATATTTTCTGAAAAATAAAAAAAGTTTCTCCCCAAAATAATTTTGATATGATGATATAAAAAATGGAGTTAATTTTCATAAAAAAATTTCTAAATTTTCTCGAAGATAATTTCAATATATTTTTCACAAAATAAATATAAATCATTTTTTAAGAAAACATATTTTGAAGAAAAAAGTTCATTGCCAAAAAATAAGTGATTCTTGAAAAGTAATTTCCAAATAAAATTATGTTTAAAAGGATATAAATATATATTTGACAGTGTATTTATTGCTCTCAATTACCAAAAATTTAATAGATAGATCATAATGTTGATATTTAAATAAAAAATGTTTTTAGGTTTGGTGTTTCCTATCATATATGCTATTGAACATAAATTTCACTTTTAAAAAATCAGTGAATTATATTTACCATTGTTATATAATATAAATAATGTTAATTATGGTTAAAATATATTATATTTTAATTATATAGATATTTAGTGTCACTCATAAAGATATATATAGAAAAATGAGTTTCAATGTTCATGGAGACGGTTTTCCTTAAGAATGCATGAACGAAATTTTCAATTTTTAGAGGATATAATAATAGAACGGAAATGAATAATTAATATTTATAGAATAATTATTATTTAATATCTATCATACATTTTTATTGGTATCATATTGATGACCATCAAAGCATTGCTGTGATATTCAATGTATTACACCTCTATGTGGAGACAATAAGATGTACACACACACACGTGATGTTTTCATTTTATATCGGATTGATTAAAGGTATAATATGGTTATATATAATTTATCATAACATATTATTATATATATGATATTAAATTTACTAATTTATTGTTGACAGAAAACAGACATAGTAAGTTGAAGAAGAAATAAAATGGAAAAAATTGGCAAAGATGATTAAATCATCTTTAAAGGAAATCATTTAGAATCTCTTCTTAATGAATCTTGGGTTGACTTCTCTTGAAGAACAATACATATAGAACATTTATATGGATTTTGGTATGAGAAACGGGTAGGTTTTGGTTGAACTATAAGGCACAATGTAGTGTGAAGAAGTGAGGGAGGAGGTTCCCATTAATAATTAAGGTTATGGGAAATTTTGAAAATTTTCTCAATATAAAAATATTTTAGGTCTATTATATAGAAATATTATTTGAAATGGATTATAAAATCATATTTAATGACAATTTGTACCATATATTATTAATATTTATCTTATTTATTATTTTATACAATTTATAAGTAATTTTAAAAAATAATTATCATAAAAAATATCATTATTTTCAATTTTTAAACTATTCATCATTGTGACTTTAAAAACATCCATAAAACAAGTATAAAATATATTATTAAATCCTAAAAATTTCTATGTAATCTTGTAAATTTAATATTACACTAATTAACTAAAATTATATTTATTTTAACATTTTTAGTATCATTTATTTCGTTTTCCCTACAGATGAATAATTATAGAATCATCATCGTGTATGCATTCAAGATAATTATTTATAAAATAAAAATTAAAAATATATTACCATGATGAAAATAAATATATTACATTTGTACATACTAGTTATAGTAAAATACATTTTTTTAAACCCCATATTAAAAATATTACACTTATTAAAAATGTAATGACCCGAAATTTTGAATAAATCTTGTTTCTTAATTTTATGTGTTATTTTATTTTATTTTTATACCCAAAAAAATGTTTCTTTTGATAACATGAGTATAATTAAAATGAGACCGTTGGGTTTTGACTGTTATATGACCATTGTTCAATATAACCACTGTAAACTAAACGTTTTGATTATTGTCTCTAAATACAAATAATCTTGGTTAATTATTATAGAAAGAAGATTTTATGGCCTCACCCAGTAGTCTTGGACCAATCGAAGTCCATCTAACAGAACTTGGGAAAGAGGTATCACCACTGGGCTTTGCTCTGGACCAAACACAAGCTGAACTTCATTGTGTGAAGCTAGAACGGAATCTACTTTGTGAGAAGTCAAACTGATAGAAATTACTACCCGTGCGATGTTGGCCGAGCCTCCCTCAGATTCTCTCACCTTAGCACACATTACACTTAGGTCCTATGCTGGTGTGATAAGGGGCTATGTAAGGAGACCGTAACTACCTTGTGTAATCCTTTGTTTTAAATAAAAATTTGGATTTCTTATTATGATGAAGTTTATGAATTTTCAAATGACCGGATAAATATAGTATGCATATTTTTTATTAATATTTGAAAAAGTATAATTTAAAAATGTTTATGTAAACCTTAAATAATTTTAAATGTGTAATGATTTTCAAAAAATGGTATTCTACAATTATGTTCAGTACGAAATTTAGAGTCTAATAAGATCAACTTGATTTTTATTGAATATTAAATTATGAATAGTGATTTTATAATTAGGATTAGTAATGTGTCCCAATGGATTAAGTAAACTCTCTTCAAGAAAGTATTAAAATAATCTAGGCACCTTGATTAAGTAATGTGATTCAATAAAATGGTTAAATAACGTTTTCATAAATTATTATTCAAGTATTAGTTTTTTCAGGTGAATAGTGTTTTTTAATTAAAAATTATATTAAAATTATTTTAAAAATTATTTTTATAAAATGGATTTCATTTTGGAACTCAGAGCACCGATATTATGTTATGGTAATTTTTTGGGTTTTTTCTGAAAAAATGAATTTTCTGTGAATAGTGTATTTATTTAAAAAAATAAATTAAAATTATTTAGAAAATTATTTTTATAAAATGGGGTTCATTTTTGAAATCAGAGCATTGATATTTTATTAAGGTGAAATTTTGGGATCTTTCTGAAAAAGTTGAATTTTCAGTGAATAGTAAAAATACAGTTTTAGGGTTTCGGTATGTGTAGTGACATCATAACTATGTCATGGTGATTTCATGAGATATTTTAAGGGTTGCCCGATCTAAGGTGATGGATATTTGTATTGGGGGCCCCATGTGGCCAAATTTAATGGGAAATATCTTGGGAGAGCACATGGTTTGGAGAAAAGCACATGTGAGGTGTCCCTTGGCCATTAATGCCTTGTCCCCTCACTTTCCCTATAAATACCAAGCCCTCCTCTCATCCTTTCGACTCCAAAACCATACCCAACGAAGTTCTGGTATCCTTACCTCCCAAGGAGTCCTCCCAAGGTTCCCCCAAGCCCTCAAGGACCAAACCTTTGAGTTTTAAGAGTTACGTTTTAAGGTAAGGGATCCGACCCTTCTCTTTCTTTTCAAGTGATCTCTTTTTTGTCATTATTTTATGACCCATGTTCTTATGTTGGAGGAGGTTTAACTATATTCATTATACTTGACTTTTTATGTTCATATGATGAGAGACCCCCTCTTACTCTTATCATTTCATTTTAAGAATGTTTAAGTGGCGCCGTTAGGCTGCTGAATTTTCAAGTAATTTGTTCACCTTTCTCATTTTTCAAAGTTCTACTTTCATGTCATGTCTTTCAAGTTACTTTTTATTATGTTGGGGTATGATCTCTAAATTTATCATACTGATATTTTATGATAATATGATGAGAGTCCCAATTTGATCTCTTCAATTCAGTATTTTGAAGTTTTACGTGGCGTCGTTAGGCTGCCGAATTTTTAAGTGGTTCTTTCACCCTTCTCATTTTTCAATGTTCTAATTCCATGTCAAGTCTTGAAAGTTTCTTTTTATTATGTTGGGGTATCATATATATATCTATCATACTGAACTTTTATTTTCTTATGATGATAGACCCTATTTGATCTCATCAATTCATTTTTTGTTGAAGTTTAAGTGACGCCGTTAGGCTGCCGAATTTTTAAGGGATTCTTTCACCCTTCTCATTTTTCAAAGTTCTAATTCCATGTCAAGTCTTGAAATTTCATTTTTATTATGTTGGGGTCTGATCTATATATCTATCATGCTGAACATTTATGTTCTTATGATACGAGACCCTATTTGATCTCATCAATTCATTTTTGTTGAAGTTTAAGTGACACCGTTAGGCTGCTGAATTTTTAAGGGATTCTTTCACCCATCTCATTTTCAAGTTATATTTTCTTTTCAAGTCTTACAAGTTAATTTATTTTAGGCTATTATATCTATATCTATCATACATATCATTTATGTTCATATGATTAGAGACCCTTTTTTATCTCTTCAATTCATTTTTGTTGAAGTTTAAGTGGCGCCATTAGGCTGTCAAAGTTTTATAAGAGAAATCTTATTTTTTGTCTTCCTTTAAAGTTCTTCTTTTCATATGGTATATCATTAAAATTTCAATACCATTCTCTTAAATACTTTATATTCTGTCCCTATACTGTTTTATGGATCATTTATGAGTGGGTGACCCATGTCCCCTCTTTTTTCAATGTTCTCTAAAACCCCGAAACATAGCGGCTATGCTACAGAATTTTCGTCTCAAAATGACTCTCTCTTTTCTCAAAATTATTTTATGCTATAAATTGAATACTCAAAGATCTTATTTCTACAGGTGAATTCACATATATATCAAAATGTACTATATTAGATTTTTTGATTTAGATACATGAGACCCGATCTCCCCTTTCTGTGGGTTTAAAGTGACATAAAGATCATGTCCTTAAAGCAGTTTTTAAAACGTTATGATTATGAAATTAAAACCCATTTCTTTTATGATATATGGGTTGTTTATGAAATGATTTATGAAGATATATGTGGCTCACATGATAATAAATACATGTCAAGGGTGCGCCAATATAGCGCTTCAATGCATTGGGTAAAGGCTTAATCTCTAGAGATGACCATTTTTAACGACGCCTTGGTGAATAACCTTGGTAATTTTTAACGACACCTTGGGGATGGACCTTGGTGAAATGAAATGATTGTGAATATTAAATGTTTCAGCCACATCTTCAAGTTATGAAAAATGTTATTTTTATTATGATATGCCTCATGATTTCATTCTCATGCCTTAAAGATCTTTTCATGACCTTATTGCAGTATCTCAAGTTCACATGTAAAATGTTTCTCTTGTTTCCCTTACTGGGCCTTCTGCTCACCCTTTCTTTTGATGTATGTCCCCAGGTTATTTGATGCAGTAATGAATCTTGGATGAACATGAGGAGAAGCCTTTCAAGTGTTTAATAATAATGTTTTATGTTTTCATGTTTTAAGTTCATGGTTTCCAAGACACTAAACCTTAAAGATCCTTGGTTTTGTAAAATGTAATGAAAGTTTATGTGATAAAAAGGAGGGATGATATAGTTGGTATTAAAGAATGGTTTAGTTATTTGTGGAAATTAGTATATGAAAACTCTATGAATAAGCCTATAGAAAATTTTATATATAAGAAATATTCTTGGTATTTTGGTGAGTATTGAGTAATGGGTTTCCAAGCAAATACATCACTGTCTGGATACGAGCAGGTAGAGGTGGATCTGGCACAGATGTATATAGGGGTAAAACCCGAAAACACCGCTTTGAGGTAGACTCAAACGGGAACTGGTACATGACAACGGGCCTTTCTGAACTCTTGGTTATGACACTCCCGGTGGATATTCTTTGGTAAATTCCTAAGCATAGTATGAACCATTGTTAAAGGAACACATATAAAATAAAATAAAGATTCACATAAGAATATATGATCATGGATATCCTTGATGGAAACCTAGGGGATCACAATTTAGGGTATACTTTTCTTCTACAAGTTATCGTTATATGCTTTAAGTTCCTTTTCATGATTATTATCTAAGTATTTAAGCCCCTAATTATAGTTTCTTTTCTTAGTTAATGGCGGGAAATGGAAGAATATGTCCCAATAACCAATGTGATAGTAAATGCTACATTTGCCGTATTAATACGACAGAGATGATTAGGGTATTAAAAGATGATTATTATTTTGGAAGACGTTTACTATTTTGGGGACCCTATATGATTGAGGAAAATAGATTACTATGTTATTTTCATTAAGGAGTAAGGTTGACTTATATTTTGAAGAATCGACGAATTTATGGTGGACTTATAGTAATTTAGGTTACTTATGGGAATGATTAACCTATCTTGGGTAAAATATGTTTAGGTTAGCTATTTTTTATTATAAGATGTTAGGATTTGTTGATGTTGTTTGGAGATGAACAATGAAGTTTATTTTGGAGGACTATGTTACCAAATTCTTCTTGTATTTGAGTTTCAATCTTATTTTGGTTTATTTTGAGGAATTTTAAGGACCGTTATTTATGGAATGGTCTATGATGAACTTTGGGTATTACCATGGAACTTTGAAGATTTAAAATTAGTTTCAATTCCTATGGGATTCTTCCTTTTTGAAGAGTTGTTTAACCTTACCCTTTCTGTTTTTGGGATAATGTTAATATTTTATGGATTACGTGATTCTCTAGAAGATGATTCTTGTGTTTTGATGAGACCAAGTAGATTTGAATGCTCATCGTTTGGAGAAAAGATTAGTTTTGGTAGAAACTTATTAAAGGATGAAACTATACATGAAGACAGGTATATTTTCTAATGTTTCTATTCTATGTAGTAAATTAATTCCTCAAAATTATGAAAAGGAACGTAAAACAAAAACGTTGTTGGTTTACGTTTCCTAGTAGGTAGTCAAAGACCGTTTACACACATCCTAAGTTTGGGATTTTCTTATTGTTAACTTTCTCCTAATCATGTTTTCTATCACTCTCCCCCAGAACATAACCCTTTGTTTTTTCTTCCATGTCCATGTTTTCCTACATGGAATCCTAGTATGGGTTAACTCGGGTGACCTTTTTTACTTCCGTTTATTTATTTTAAAGTAGTAGTATTACTGACTCCTTTTCCGATGTGCGACATTCAATGAAATTTCAAAACCCAATTTTAAAAATTGAGAGGACGCAATTTCTTCTGGGGGGAAGATTGTAACGACCCGAAATTTTGAATAAATCTTGTTTCTTAATTTTATTTGTTGTTTTATCTCATTTTTATACTCAACAAAAATGTTTCATTTGATGACATGAGTATAATTAAAATGAGACCGTTGGGTTTTGACTGTTATATGACCATTGTTCAATATAACCACTGTAAAATAAATGTTTTGATTATTGTCTCTAAATACAAGTAATCTTGGTTAATTATTATAGAAAGGAGATTTGATGGCCTCACCCAGTAGTCTTGGACCGATCGAAGCCCATCTAACAGAACATGGGAAGGAGGTAGCACCATTGGTCTTTGCTCTGGACCAAACCTAAGCCGAACTTCATTGTGTGAAGCTAGAACAAAATCGCCTTTGCGAGAAGTTCAAATTGATAAAAATTACTACTCGTGCGATGTTGGCCGAGCCTCCCTCAGATTCTCTCACCTTAGCACACCTTACACTTAGATCTTATGCTGGTGTGATAAGGGGCTATGTAGGGAGACCGTAACTGCCTTGTGTAATCCTTCTGTTTTAAATAAAAATTGGGATTTCTTCTTATGATGAAGTTTATGAATTTTCAAATGACCAATTAAAAAAAGTATGTTTTTTTTTGATTTATTTTAGAAAAAGGATATTTTAAAAATGTTTATGTAAACCGTAAATAATTAAAAATGTGTAATTATTTTTGAAAAATGGTCTTCTACAATTATGTTCACTATGAAATTTAGAGTCTAATAAGATCAGCTTGATTTTTGATGAATAGTAAATTATGAATAGTGATTTTATGATTAGGATTAATAATGTGTCCAAATGGATTAAGTAATCTCTCTTGAAAAAGTATTAAAATAATCTAGGCACCTTGATTAAGTAATGTAATTCAATAAAATGGTTAAATAACAGTTTCATAAATTATTATTCAAGTATTAGTTTTTTCAGGTGAATAGTGTTTTTTAATTAAAAATTAAATTAAAATTATTTTAAAAATTATTTTTATAAAATGGATTTCATTTTTGAACTCAGAGCACCGATATTATGTTATGGTAATTTTTGGGGTTTTTTCGGAAAAAATGAATTTTCGGTGAATAGTGTATTTATTTAAAAAAATAAATTAAAAATATTTAGTAAATTATTTTTATAAAATGGAGTTCATTTTTGAAATCAGAGCATTGATATTTTATTAAGGTGAAATTTTGGGATCTTTCTGAGAAAGTTTCATTTTCAGTGAATAGTAAAAATACAGTTTTTGGGTTTCGGTATGTTTAGTGACATCATAACTGTGTCATGGTGATTTCATGAGATATTTTAAGGGTTTTCCGACCTAAGGTTATGGATATTTGTATTGGGGCCCCATGTGGCCAAACTTAATGGGAAATATCATGGGAGAGCACATGGTTTTGAGAAAAGCACATCTGAGGTGTCCCTTGGCCAATAATGCCTTGTCCCCTCACTTTCCCTATAAATACCAAGCCCTCCACTCATCCCTTCGACTCCAAAACCATACTCAATGAAGTTATGGTATCCATACCTCCCAAGGAGTCCTTCCAAGGTGACACAAGCCATCAAGGTCCAATCCTTTGAGTTTTAAGAGTTACGTTTTAAGGTAAGGGATCGGACCCCTCTCTTTCTTTTCAAGTGGTCTCTTTTATGTCATTCTTTTATGAACCATGTTATTATGTTGGAGGAGGTTCTTTTATATTCATTATACTTCCCTTTTTATTTTCATATGATGAGATACCCCCTTTTACTCTCATCATTTCGTTTTAAGAATGTTTAAGTGGCGTCGTTAGGCTGCCGAATTTTCAAGGGATTCATTCACCTTTCTCAATTTTCAAAGTTCTACTTTCATGTCAAGTATTTCAAGTTCTTTTTTATTTTGTTGGGGTATGATATCTATATTTATCATACTGATATTTTATGATAATATGATGAGAGACCCCATTTTATCTCTTCAATTGAGTATTTTTGAAGTCTTAAGTGGCGCCGTTAGGCAGCCAAATTTTTAAGTGGTTCTTTCACACGTCTCATTTTTCAATGTTCTAATTCCATGTCAAGTCTTGAAAGTTCCTTTTTAGTATGTTGGGGTATGATCTCTATATCTATCATAATGAACATTTTTTTTCTTATGATGATATACCCTATTTGATCTCATAAATTCATTTTTTGTTGAATTTTAAGTGACGTCGTTATGCTGCCGAATTTTTAAGGGATTCTTTCACCCTTCTCATTTTTCAAAGTTCTAATTCCATGTCAAGTTTTGAAAGTTCCTTTTCCTTATGTTGGGGTATTATCTCTATATCTATCATACTGAAAATTTATTATCTTATGATGAGAGACCCTATTTGATCTCATCAATTCATTTTTGTTGAAGTTTAAGTGACGCTATTAGGCTGCCGAATTTTTAAGGGATTCTTTCACCCTTCTCATTTTCAAGTTCTATTTTCTTGTCAAGTATTTCAAGTTAATTTATTTTGGGGTATGATATCTATATCTATCATGCTGATAATTTATGTTCATATGATGAGAGACCCTTTTTTATCTCGTCAATTCATTTTTGTTGAAGTTTAAGTGGCGCCGTTAGGCTGTCAAATTTTTATAAGAGAAATCTTATTTTTTGTATTCCTTTCAAGTTCTTCGTTTCATATGGTATATCATTAAAATTTCAATACCATGCTCTTAAATACATTATATTCTGTCCCTATACTGTTTTATGGATCATTTATGAGTGGGTGACCCATGTCCCCTCTCTTTTCAATGTTCTCTAAAACCCCGAAACATTGCTGTTATGCTACAGAATCTTCGTCTCAAAATGCCTCTCTCTTTTCTCAAAATTATTTTATGCTATAAAGTGAATACACAAAGATCATATTTCTACAAGGGTATTAACATAAATATCAAAATTTTATATTTTCAATTCAAGGATTTACATACATGAGACCCGCTCCCCCCTTTTCGTGGGTTTAAAGTGACATAAATATCATGTCCTTAAAGTAGTTTTTAAAACGTTATGATTATGAAATGAATCCCATTTCTTTTATGATATATGGGTTGTTTATGAAATGATTTATGATGATATATTTAGCTCACATGATAATAAATACATGTCAATGGTGCGCCCAGATAGCGCTCCAATGCATTGGGTAAAGGCTTAATCTCTAGAGATGACCATTTTTAACGATGCCTTGGTGAATAACCATTGTAATTTTTAACGACACCTTGTGGATGGACCTTGGTGAAACGAAATGAATGTAAATATTAAATGTTGCAGCCACATCTTCAAGTTATGAAAATTTTATTTTTATTATGATATGCCTCATGATTTCATTCTCATGCCTTAAAGTTCTTTTCATGATCTTATTGCAGTATCTCAAGTTCACATGTAAAATGTTTCTCTTGTTTCCCTTACTGGGCCTTCTGCTCACCCTTTCTTTTGATGTATGTCCCCAGGTTATGAGATGCAGTAATGAACCTAGGATGAACATCAAGAGAATCCGTTCAAGTGTTTGACAAAAATATTTTATGTTTTCATGTTTTATGTTTCTGGTTTCCAAGACACTAAACCTTAAAGATCCTCGGTTTTGTAAAATGTAATGAATGTTTATGTGATAAAAAGGCGGGATTCTAAAAAAACATGATTGTGACTAGTTTGAGGTTACTTTAATTAATATAATATGAAGATCTTGATGTCAACTGAGGATCTCAGAGAAGTCGTCATTTAGACACAAGGATAACTACTATAGAGATATAATCAACCTATACTATTTTTTTCAAGTCTTAGGTACATTTAATGTTTCTTAATATTTTATGTTTAGTGATTTGTAAAACCATTTCAATAATTTTTATTCAGTCTGCACAGGAACTATGTCAATGTTTCAGAATTATCTATGGTAATTATTAAATATAAAAAATAGAAATAAATTTATATAATAATAATAAATTAATTAGTCTGAATATAAACCATTATATTAATTGGTTTTATATATTTACTCAGATCCATGTCAAAAAACTTATATAATTTGTTGATTTTAATTTTCATGGCCTGCTCAAGTATTCCACAATCAACTAGGTATGATTCTTCATATATAAATAAAATATTCAAAAATATCAATATTTATCATAAGTTATACATTAAATTTAACACAATGGTATTAATAATAGTTTATATTTTTCATTTATTGGTTATAAGGCACCAAATTTCACTTTTCTAGTGTTTGGTGAGCACTATGTCAACATTTTAAATGATTTTCATATTTATCATGAAATAAATTATAAAATAAATTTTATGAATTATTTTTATATTATATTTATAAAATAATATAATAATTGAATCAATACATATGTTTAATAAATTTTTTTATCAAAATTATGTCCTGATAATACCTTAAAAGAAACCATATTAAAAAATTATATTTTTTACTACTCACATAAAATTTATCTTCTTCCAAAATATATCAACAAATAGTCCCACGAAAATCTTTATGTTACAATTGGAAAAATGAAATTAATTTTCACAAATACATTTTCTAATACATCCAGAACTTAATTAAAACATTCACTCATTAAATAAATAAATACACTTTTTTGGAGAATTTTTTTTATATAGAATCATAATAATTTACTAAAAATAATGTTATTATTTTATAATCATTTAATAATAAATTTATATTGATTTCGGATGATATATTTATATCATAAATCGCCTATTTCTATTCAAACTATGCAAATTAACAAATATATTATAATGATAAAAATTATATAATAATATTTACGGGATTGTTTAGGTTCAACAAAATAGGCTGTCACACATTAAAATTGTTATTTCTATTCAAGATGTTGTAATTTTGAAAATAATTGTACGAAAATCCCACAATGTGACAAGGGTTAATAAAAAAACTTCTTAAAAAGAGGTAAAAAAATGTAAAGGCTGCCTCAAGGAAAGAATTATGAGTATGAGAACATCAGTATCATGTTAAAATATGGACATGAAAGAGAAATAAAACTATCAAGGTCTGATAGAGAGTGATAGAGAACATGGTCATGAAATAATTATCTATTGGAAAACCATATATCATTTATGGGTAAAACATTCATGTTTATTTGACAATAAGAAATGTAATATGATAACCTTTTAACTTCCATGACCCTTTCCTAATGTTTAGATATTATTTTAATATCCCAATAAATTACTCGAGGAAATAATATTCATTTATGTTCATGTATCAAGGATAATCTAATAATTTGGTTGTTCTTCGATCTATTTCCAATTAATCTTTTACTCAAGAATAAAAATATCCAAAAAAGAATATATTTATGCTTGGAGCACTAAAATTAGGATTTAATGGATATTAAGGTCCAGAATAGAGTGAAAAGAAATTTCGTCTATATCTAACTACAAACAAAATCTAATATTTTGAGCACAAGTTATCAAATATACATAAATATCCATTTCATGAAGTAAGATAATAATCTCTAAAACCTCATCCCTTTTTTAACATAAAATATTTGATATATTATTAGACATATGATCCTTCCATAATATTTATATGTAAAACATTATAAAGAAGGTTACTAAATCTCCCAAATGAGATTATCATTAATCCCCCCACCAAAAATATGAAGTATATATTAATTATCACATATTAAAAAAGTGAATAACTTCATCGTTTATTTTCCTTAAACATGGTAATAACCTAAATTAACAAAAATAACATTATTTAAAACATATATGTTTACTTATTCATTAAATATAACATAGATTATTAGATATATACCATAAATCCAAAACTATTGTTAAATTTATTTGTGGGGGAAAAACAAAAAATGTTCAGAACAATTTATCAGTTGTATGGTTGTTAGTACAATCAAATTAAAATTATATATATCAATCATATTTTTCTACCAACATCATTTTATCAACCATAGGAACATATTAAGGGTTATATTTCCTCAAATCATGTGATTCTTAAAATATGAAATTTAAATTGAATTACTTTTTCAGGCCATTCGCAACATTCAACATATACACTAAAATCCCTAATGAATATTTAGAGAAGTACAATCCATAAACACTTCATAATTCTTACAAGCCAAATGTTATTTTGAAAATAATCTAATAGAATAATTCTTCAATCTAAATACAAGAATATTAATTGCATCACTTAGTCTGTATTAATATCATTAGATTGACCTTGATCCATTGATTATTGTATGATATCTTGTCTTGGTACTTTCAGTCGACATTTGTGCAATTCCCCATCTCCTTATAGATGCAAAATTTCACATATTCGTTCTTTCCCATAATATCATGATCCATGTGGCATCCCTCCACAACTATAGAAAACCCCAATTCCCTTCATGCATGTATCGATGTATTTCATTCCACAATTATCACATATTATAGAATCTTTTCCCTTCTTCCCATTATCTCTATTTTGATCTACCATCTTATTATTCTTAGGCTTCCATTTTAAGTCAAAATAAATATTGAATTCTTGTTTTATCTTGATAGAACATATTACTATATGCTCCAATGATGAGAATGTTGTGCAGACTAGTTACCATCAAATAACATGATTAATACCATCAATGATATGATAAATATTAATATTTGGATTATGTACTTAGTATGAGGGATGCCATGAAAATCCTATAGAGTTAGATTCATACATACCAACATTATCATTCTCCTTTTGTTTGAGAGTCATGAATTGTATCTACATAATAGTGTGATATTCAATAGGAAAATAATTTTCCATTTAAGCTTCCTTAAAATCCATCCATTCAGTGTTTTCTATTTCTTACTCATTCTTGTTTTTTGAATAAAAACCCACTAGTTGTATGCATCCAATGATAGATGATAAAATTCCATGAAAACTATCAACATTTCATTACCACCCAAAGTGAGAAATATCAACTCTAAGGAACTTATCTATTTCATAGCTACAAATTATATTATAGTACCATTAAATTATGTGGGTTTATGATGCATGAAGAAATCTAGAATTGTTACATTTCATTGTGGATATATATTGTGCCCCTTACAGACAAGGATATTTCTCATAACCTATATCAGATGTCCTAATAAAGTTATAATTTTTTCATCACTAGATATAGATCTGGATCCATCTTCATTATCATTACTAGGATAGAAATCCATACATAGATACATGTGTTGATACAGTTTCAATTCCTTCCTCAAATTTACATTTTTTATAAAATTTAGGCAAATATATTAGGTAATTACATTACTAAACATAATGTATAATATAAAAAGTATTAAAAATCATAGCATTAATTGAGAATGTTGGTATAAAAAACCTATAAATCATAATCATGGTTTTTGAAAATATTTCCGAATTTTTTCACAGGGCTTCATTCTCTAATTTCTATTTTCCTAACTCTAGATTCCAAGGATTCTACTAAACATTGCTTTAAAAAAATTTAATGACACTGACTCTAGTAGGAAAGAGTTGGTGGTAAAATTATTACATTTTCATTAGAAATAAGTGATCACTTCTTAAAAACCAAATATTTTATTGGACTTGGAAAACATGTTAAAGGTGTGAAATTTACATTATATTTTATAAAAATAAATTACTTGGTATTTTATTTGAGAATACCATTATTATCCTTAGAATAACCCTGAATATTTGTAATAAAATGCCTCTTGTTATCCTAGGGAAAATAAATCATAAGAAAGGGTTGAGATCAAATCATTAGTATGGGTTATGTATAAATGGATGATATAATAATTAAATAAAAATAATCATTATGATAAATAAAATATGTAAACACAAATTCCATTAAATCAATAATTTGATCACAATGTGGTATGAATACATGGTTTTCTATTAATACAATATAATTAATCAAATGAGAAATAATAACAGCCATGGTTATTCTACTAATCAAATAATATAATTAAATGTAAAAAAATGAATCCATAATGATATAATATATAATTTTAGACATCTAATATATTTATCTGAGGAATTTTCAAAGACATAAGAATTTAATGTCATGGACATATGCCTTGACATTTGAAAATAAATTGGAAAGTCCTCATCCAAACCCCAATATGATTTATCTCATGAGACCCACCCATACATTAAGGATCTATTATGGGATACACCTATCACATAATAAGTACAATTCATTCATCATATGAATACGTAATACCACTAAATCCAAATCAATAATTTTCCTTATTGGATGAATTAATCCTAAATAATATCAATACTTTAACTAGTAAAAATAATCATAAAAATGTCAAGACATATTATGAATAGTTTCTTTAGAGTATATCATCTATATAATAATCAATAAATAATGATGAAAATAGGGTAATGAGATTGTAGGAATATTTCATGGGAAAAATACACTTGTTTACATTGAAAATAATTTTTAAACTAAGAAAACTATAGATATAATTGGGAAATCAGTTTCTTTGAAATGAACGTTGTAATATTTTATGGTAACTATTAATGTTTTAAGTAATATTTTGGTAATGAAATTCCATTAATTCTATATATATTATAAAAATATTCATTTTAATCTTTGCTAAGAAAAGTCATAATAGACCATATTTGGAAAACCATCAGAAGATTCCTTTTAAATCATTTTGTAAAAATTAAAAAGAGGATAAAATGAATTTAAAAAATAATAAGAGATTATTAATGAAAATTGAAAACATTATTTGAAAACATTGATATGTATGGTAAATATTCATAAATCGAGACATAGACAAAAACAATCCCGATTAATGATGAGGTTGTAAAATAATCCGTTAACATTGATGTAATTTATAATCAAAATCCCAAATAACAAGAAATATTAATGATATATTAAATAAACAAATTCTATGATATTAATGATATAAAATATTAAAGAGGTAATATATACACCATAAAAATGAAATAAGTGGTGAATATGGCATATGTCTAATCAAATTAAATGCGATACTAGAAATCCATTCCCACTTTGTAATTAGTTGAATCGTATTACACATGAATAAATAAATTTTCTAAAAATATTAAATATCATGAGAATCAATAAATTAATTATATAATATTTTTTTGGGGTTTATTTACACCACATAAAATAATATAGGTGTATAACATCAAAATAATCTTCAATAAACAAAAATTGAGATGTTGTTTCTTACCTCACATTTCCCATTATTTGTGCATAAATTATTATCTTGTATAATGATTTAAGGACTATTATTAATTTCATAAAAATCCTTAAACATATATATCAAACTATATAATTTTTACTTTTAATATTTTATCACCTATTTATTTTCATTTCATTGTTTAAATCACTTCTTTGGGTGGTAACTACTTCATTTTTAGGTATATTTTGATTCAGTATTTCTGATACTTATTTAAATAGCATAGTTCATTATTTTAAACTATAATATCTATAGTTTAAATAAATTATTTATTAGATATATAAATACATATTTAGTTTCACCCATAAATATAGATATAGAAAAATCAATTACAACATTCATTTAGATGGTAGGACTCACGTACACATGAATGATGTTTTAATTTTTTTGATGAATGGAATGAAAAAATTATAATGAATAATTAACCTAAAAAATTATTTTCAATTCATGTATATTTAATATATTCATCGGTTTCATATTTATAACCATCTAATTAATTTTATGATGAAAAATTAATTACATCGCTATACATAGACGGTATGTCATATGTACAGACGTGTGGTGTTTGAATTTCCTACAAGATGGATAATTAGAGGAATATAGTTGTACCAGAATAATGATAACATCTCATTATATATTTCATAATCTTTCTATTAATTTATTATGAAAAAAACATTATGTGGATGTAGAAGAATTAATAATATGGAATGTGTTGGAAAAATGATCTCCTCTTCTTTGGTGAACTTATTTAAAATCTTTTTTACGGAATCAAGAGTTAGTTTTTGAAGAATAATAGTCTCTTCCAAACATGAATATGTATTTTGGGAAGATAAATGCATAGGGTTGGGTGATATAGAAGGCACAAAGTGGTGTGAAGATGTGAGGGAGGAGGAACCCTTTTATAATTATGGAAAGGGGAACATTTGGAATTTCTGTAACGATCGAAGTATATTAAGACTATTCAGGGGAAACATTCTTCATAATAGCATAAAATTATTTGGGAATGAAATTTTAGACCAAATATTTTCTACTTTTTTCATGTTTATTATTTTTTATTATTTTTAATTCGTTTCATAAAATTATAATCCCTTAAAATATCGTTATTGCAAATTTTGAAACTATTCCTTATTATGAGTCTAAGAATAACAGTAGAAAAAATTAAAATTAAAACCAACTAACATATTATTATATAAAAATGTCTAGGTCATCTATAAATTTTTCCTATTTCATTAACGATCTCAAATAATATAAATTTTAAAATTTTTAATATCATTTTTTGAATGCCTAATTAAATGAATAATTATTTCTTCATTTCTATGTAAGAATTTATGATAATTATCTGTCCACAATATGTAAATAATATATTACCATGATGAAGAAAAATATATTATATTTCAATATACTATATTTAGTGAAATATATATATTTCATTACACCATATTAAAATTATTAAACTTATTAAAAGGAATAGTGTAACAAGTTTGAATTTCCTTTAAATAAAATACTATAAATGTCTGAATGTGAACCATGTGGCTCCAAAATTAAATAAATTTTAACCCTAAATGATTATAGTCTAAATATACTAAAAAATTTATGTTATTTATTTGTTTTTGTCATTTAATATTTCTTGTAGTTTTAATTTTAGTGTTTTTAAAATCATCTTATTGATTTTTCCTCTACATGTAGAAGCACTACGTGAGTGTAGCGTAAGAAAGTATAGTAATTATTTAAAATGTAAAAAAAAATTAATATAATAAAATTAAATTACTTTCACTTAGGATAATATTGTATAATTTTTAATATATATATTTACTAATATCCTAGTCAAGACAACTTATTGAATTTCTTAGTTTGACTTTTCCATCCTTGCAAAAGCATTACACAATCATTTGATTAATATTCATGTTATATAAATTAAATATTCAAAATTATCAGTATAAACAATAATATATGAATTTATTTTAATATAAAGGTCCCATAATGACTATCTACATCTCAATTTTTAGTTATATGATAGTGAATTTGACATTTACATTGATACACAAGCACTACGACAACAATTAACATGATTTTCAGATTTATAATGATATAAAATATAATTTACTTGTTATGAAATATTTTTGTATGATATAAACAGTATAATATAATAATTAATCATTTCTATATGTTTAATAAAATTTTATAACAATATTATGTCTTGACGATGTCACAAAATATAATGTATTTTTAAAAAATGTATGTTTTTACTATCCACCAACAATTTAACTACACCAAAAAAAAAAATTTAACTTACCTCCTAAGATAAATTAAATATTTTAAATTCAAAAGAAAAATTATTTTCCTCACATATATTTTCAAAAACCATTATAAATTAATTATAATATTGAATCATAAAAAGAATAAAACTCATTTTTGAAGAAAATGTGTTTCTACTAAATAAAATTTCTTTACTAAAAACTAAGTTATTATTTTATATTTATTTTTCAATAAATTTATATAGAGTAGGAATTATATATTTATTTCATAATGGAATTATTTCTATTTATACAAGAAAAAAAAATGTCCCAGTTATAGTGGTCACATTTATATTATAATATTTTCCGGTTCATAAATACTAATTGTTTAGTGAAATGAATGATATGAAATGTAGTGTTATTTTAAAATATGATGATTTTATATAATACATTACCATATACCAATTAATCACTTATATATCATTAATCACCCTCTATAGATTTGTAGCTTTATGCATGACATCCCTATGTGACTTTCTGCACAGTGCATCAACATCAACACATTACATTCCTGGTGTATAGAAAACATAAAAGTCATGATATTGCTTGATTTTAATCCATAGTAGTTGGTAAAAATTTACAAAAATATTGGATATGAAATACCTAATGTTATTATGATTGGTGAAATCTAAAAAAACCTTATTAATGAGTTAACGTGTCAATAACATCATGGAAAACCCAACTGATTCCTACTAGAGATCATGGTTGGAATAATTATTCTCACGGGGATGTAATTAATGTCATCCATAAGAAATAATAATTTTATACTACATCAAAACACATCACAAACCATGAAATGAAGTGTTATAGGAAACCTCAAAATGAATGCCAAATTTTGGAAAACAATAAATGGTGTGACGAACAACTTCTCCCCCATGTAGTGATATGATATTTGACAAGAGACAATAAAAAAGGCATCTCATCCTTATATGTAAATATATAATAGGATTAAAAAATAAATAGAAAGTAGCCTATAACATCATGTAATATTTTTTGATACAAATAAAACTTCTCACCTCTCCCATTGTATTCAAGGAAGCCAATGAAATAATTACCTCTTTATTAAATGGATCTAAAATAAATACCTATTGGGAAAATAAATTACCTACGAAGAAAACATTATAATATAAGAACTGAAACATCAAAAAATTTCCAAATAGATTCTAGAGCTGATGAAATCCCAAAACAATATCCAGATGCTCTATATGATCCTCTTTAGACAGAGTGTATAAAAGAATGTTATCAATGTAGAACACTATAAAATTATCTTGGAACACTCTGAACACATTGTTCATCAACCCCATGTACATGAAAGGAGTGTTTTTCATCAAAAATGACATTAGAATTAACTTTTAATGTCCATAAAAACAAATGGACGTGGTCTTTAGAATATCCTCAAACTTCACCCACATATGATGAGATATAGACCATTTATCGATATTCAGTAGCAAACTTCATCCGTTTAAAGGATCAAATTAATCATAAATTTGTGAAATATGATATCATTTATTCGAATTTACTTAGATCAAGATATGATAATTGATACATAGATGAAGAAATTCACGAGCCATATTCACTAACAAAACTAGTGCACCTGAATGTGGTATAGTGAACTAAATAAAACCTCATTACAATTGATCATCAAGTTTTACATTCATTTCAGACATATCAAAAGGGTCTATCCTATATAAATACATCAAAATAAGAGATACACCATGTTTTATCTCAACCCCAAAATTGATCTACAATCAAGTGGGTAGTGCAACAACCTTCTCAAGAAATACATTGGGACATTCTTCTAAAAACATAAGAAACATCAATGTCTAATATATAGATGAATCCAGATTAATATCGTTCATCAATGATGATAATGTTGGAAAATTCGTCCAACCCATCTAAGGTTCTCAATCACCAATAATCACTATTGGATATCCATCAATAAAATTGAAAAAACCATTATCTCAAAGAAATACATGATATAATTCACTAAATTAACCCAATCCATAGTGATGATGATAATCTATGGTTGTATTTGTGATCATATGAAGTATCCAAAGTCCATTTATTAATTAACAATAGCTCAAAATCATTATATAATGACACTATTCATCTCAACCTCTAAATGGAATAGTCAATGTTAACGGAACTGTAATCCCCTATACCTCATGTATCAAGGCATAGACATGGGTAACTGATATGAAGGTGTTGTTTTCATTTAAATCAATCAAGGATGAAACCATATATAAAAACAATAAAGTTTATGTCAAAAAACATTTATCTCACCTTGCACGAGAAATGCTAAAGCATGAAGATGACCACAACTAGCTCCATATTCTCTCTGACAATAATTTAGACTATATCCATAGATTCAGTCTACTATATGAATATGTGGTCCTTCATGGGGATATGCTCTACCTACCCCTCTTTCTCTTCACTTATCCCAAAAAATAACACCCTTTTTTACCTCAGCTGAAACTATCTCAAATAAGGAACCTGTTATAGAACATTTAGCACATGATGAATCTTATACATGGTCATGAAATATCAAATATACGGACCAATTACTCCACAATAAGGACATGATTATTATCCATTATCATAGTACTAAAATATTATACCCATGGGGAAATGAGATATTGAGATAAAGGACCTATCCCATGCTGACAAAAGGCTCATTTTTCAAGAAACTCAGAACCCATGACATTATCATTGCATGTCAAGGAATCATGATAAATCCACTTTTACTACATCATGTCCTTTCTAGAATTACATTGATTAAATCATCATTCTGCAATACCTCATGATATTCAGAAAATATTAATTGATCACCAATTCTAGATCAATGGATAAAAATCCTCTTTAAAATGCCTCACACTAGCCTCTTCACATGGAATGAGGTCTACAGAATTACATAGAAGGGTCGTAAAATAGATCCCAAAATCATGAATTCTAGGACTCCCCAATATAATAGTAGAAATCATATGGTGACTTTCCAATTTGAGGGTTTATGATAGAAAATATTCTCAAAACAAGTCTTTGAAAATCTCCTACAAGACCACCAAGTCCTCATGATCCTTAAGGAAGAAGAACCACCACTACATCATTTCCTAATGAATAATCGTCATAAACAGTGATGCATTATTATCCATTCATGAATGGATTTAATTTAAATCTATCTAAACCTCAAATAACAATTATTCTATGATATAGTATAAATTGGACCCCTCATACTTATACAAAATCTTGAACATAATCTCTTATAGAGTCCTCCTCCAAGGGTCCTCATCATAGACATCTACTCTATAGAAAACTGATAGATGATATTGCTAAACATCTTCATCCTAAACATTACGAGGAATACGAATTAGAACCATGTATGAAAAAATAAGAAATAGTTAGAAAACATAATCGTGGAATATGGAATAATAAAAGATAGTTTATTAAATATTTATTTTATTTATCCCGAATCTAGAAGGCCTTATTTTATTAAATTTCCCCATTTTTGATAGTGTTGAGGGGAAACTATAAATGACTTAAAATCTTAGAGCCACTAAATCCTAGTACATGGTACTTTAGGGTCAAATACATGGAATAGACCCCACCCATAATTAATTTTTTTTATAAATTTTATCCAATGCACTAGACCTATATGATTGATAATGTAGTAATCACCCATGAAAAACTACATGTTTTATAGATTCTAATGTTGAAATATATACCATGTTATTCATTCTATTCTGATAACATTACTGATGAATGCACCTTTTTTTTTACCCTAATCTACGCTACAACTATGTTTGATATATTTTTTCCATTATAGACAACTTTTTCATGTAGTTACTCGAACATCACCACAGTAACATCCGCGTCTCCACTGTACACCACATTCCTCCATCAATTAGGACCCCACCATCCACCCTTACCATAACATTCACATTCCAGGAATCCCCCAACTAATGAAGCCCCATCATTTTTGTTGACTTTACTACCTCAATTATTAGTAGTACACCTACCACTACCAAATCGACCCTATGAAAATTGTCACCCTCCTCGCAAAATACTAAAATTTTAACTACCCCAAATATTGGGGTTCTTCCATGATGTTATCTTAGTAATTTATATAGGATAAAAGGGATCAATTTCCACTATTTTGGACCAAACTGATAATTTTTTATTTTATTTTATTTCATTTAATGTTTCCCATATCCTGAGGATTACCCATTTCAAATAATGGTGAAATGACAAATGGTGCATGATTATTTCCTGAGAATATAATTCACAACCATTACAAATTATTTATAAATACTCAGTAATTTTAAAGGAGTTTTCACCAGATCATAGGGCTTCATAAATACCATGTCTTAGCCGATATCTCATGTTTACACCACTCACTAGACTACATTGGCATCATTTCCCTACCCGCACATGAAATATAACGTATTACTAACTCCAAAATCCATATTAATCCTTACAATGAACCTCTGTTACCACTCTGTCATGACCCCCTCTCTCTAAAGAGTACCACACGTAGCGCCAACAGTGAGTGAAGGGAAATGTTGATTACTCGAGTACCACCTCTAGAAGTCCCTAGGTTGGGGACTAGTAATGAGGGTATAATAAACATAAAAATGGAAGGCACTAACTTCAAATAGAATATATAGAAAAGAGAGAGAATATATAAGAAAACAACAAAAAATTACTAGATATATATAAAAAATAAATCTAATGTTAATACATCAAATGTTACACAAAACTAAAACAATAGGAAGTAAATCAATAAGAACCAATATAAGGTAGAATCAGTGTCAACCACCAAGAGAAAACAAATAAATGAAATCCACCCCCAAGATATATCCATCTCGATATAAAACCAACTTTTAATGACAAAAAAATTTCTCATATATATATGTTGGGTGAGAATAAAAATAAACATAGTAGGATTCTCCATAGAACATCTTGTGAAAATGATAAAAAAGCATACTAAATAATTTTGAAAAACTTTGATACATAATCATCACCTACATAGGTATACTATGATCCAATACTCACCATGGATATATCTTACCATGTATCAGATATAAGAGATTTGGAATTATAGAAATTAATCATCAAATGTAATCTTCACCCCCTTCCATAACGATTTTCTTCTTTTCCCCAACGCTTCTCATCTGGAGTCATATACATCCAAAATAAGTTATACTTTAGAAACTGAGTCTTGGTATCACAACATGAATCTTGTGCACATCATAAACACATTATCCAATCTATATATCAATATAGTAATGAATTTTTTTCCAAATTCCACAAAACCACTTATAAAGTGTATCATACATCAGGTATTATACATCAATCCATCACAACCCATACACTAATTAAGGTAACCTAATCTACCACATCATATACACCCCACCCTTGTAATAATAATTTTGATAATATATCTAGAGATACTTGTGTTTGAAATAACAAAAATTCATCACTTCCCACTATAAATATATATGGAAAAACTAACTACTCCATATACCCAAACATGTAATTACAATGATAATAAAGTAAGGCTAGAGGGAGTGGTCATCCATCTATCCATCCACTTGGATGTTAGGGAAAACCCTGGTAGAGTCCATCAGGTGCCAGTTTCCCTAACCAACATGGGTGGGGGTGTGTATTAAATCATATAATATACTAGATAAAATATAGACCACAACAATAATTTAGGAATTACATAGTCTTAGACTCAACTCTATCTAAGATCACTCGTACTCTTAATTACAACTATTATGAATAAATATCTTACAAGAATAATTTTTTAAAAGATATAAATTAAATATGCTCTTTCATTATTCATCATTTTTTGTTTTTATTAATCCATGATCCATTTCTTTGACATCAATAATATTCTACAGTTAACATTGTTATACATCAAATCCAAGTGATTCCCCTCTTAGAATAACCCAAACCAAGTCCAAGGTTTCTCAAGAGTAATATCTGAACAGTAATCCACAAAAACCAACCCCATGGCTTAAAAATTTATTATTATGTATTAAAATCATTCAATAATCTAGGTAATCAAGATAAACATCCTAGGATACCATCAAGAGATGAAAAAAAGTACTCCATATCATTTATGTAGTAGGGAAAGGGATACTGATAAAAATTAAACATGGAAAACACTAATTAAAGAGATTCATAACAATAAATAATCCACCTTTCATCACAACATTGGATACGACCATCTTCAAACCATTCTATAATCTTTGATTCCATTCACATTAACCACATGCATGTCTAAATTCATCTCACAACTATTAGCATCAATTACTTCTATATCATTAGTTATTCCCTACATATATCTAATTAGGCATCCCAGAATAATCCATCCTATGGTAAAAAAAATAACATGGAAAATGTAACATACAAATGACATCATAAGGTAGTAATAAAAAATATTGTTAATAAAGAAATATAGGCCCTAAGAAAAAGGCATTCATCATTTATGTTCAAATTATCTTTCACAGCTCCCAAAAAATGTTATTAAACCATTATAAGTTAATGGGAACTATCATCACCATGGAGTTATTTTCTTAAAATTACTTAATCATATTCCATAGTGATTTAACAGATTAATGTTTCATAAGATCCAACTACGGGAAACATAAGCGACAAAATTTAATGCGCTATCAAAATGATTAATGATTCCCTTAAAATTAATTGTGGATACAAAAAACATATATAATTACCATACTTATTTGACATTACTTTTTTATTTTACCATTAAAAAAAGAATTTTCTAGATACGAATTAATTATCAAATTAATTATCCCGTTGATGATTACATTCAATTAAACCAATGAATTACATCAGTTTTTTTAGAATCAAATTTTAAAGAATACTAGATTCATTTAATCATTATTCTTCAGTAATTATTCATCCAAAAATATTATAATTAATAGATCTATGTTATTAAAAAAACTCAATATATGAAAAATGATAATTAATGCATAAAACTATTTATACAAGCATATAATAGATAAAACACTAATACTTGTGATCTTTAAAAAATTATTTATTAATTTAGTTCAATATTTTTTTTGGTTAATTATATTTATATAAAAAGTGAGACACAATTTTAAATATAAAACTGAATAAAAATTAATATTAGAATAAATGTATCCTGTACCTTAATGGCATCAATGTTTTTCACACGAGAACATACCAACATCAAAGATATATGATCACCTCTCTTACAAGGAACTATGATCTATTGAAATCATTTTGTCATATATACATAAAAAAATTCTTGATGAAACCCCACCGAAATAGTAGAGATGATGCGCTATAACATGTAATGAATAATAAAGTGAAAAAAAAACCGGTATAATTACTATAGAGAAGAAGATAAAATATCTTTGGATCCCAAAAATTATTATCAAGATTTTCATTATTAATCCCTATCTGAATGGGATTTAGGTCTTTAGAAAGAAAAATCCAGGTTCTATTGGGGTTGAGTCAAGGGTTTTGAATATAATGTGGTTTGGGGGTCTCAAGGTATTGATAGACACATCGAAAAACTGAAGACCATGACGCAACACGTTGGGCTACGACGTAATACTCTATGAAATAAATTATTCTTTGGCACAACCTAAGCGACCAAGCTCCAACCACCCTTAGTCATGTCACCTTCGATATACCCAACTAGATTCTATAAAAGTGTATATGGGGGTTATGTCACAACAATAAGAACAAGGAACAAGACCCAGACTCCCTTGAATGGGACTACACCACAAGATTCATCCCATGACGATACTACTCCTAAATTTTGCAGTAGAAATGAAACTCCTCTCAATTTACCCATTTCAACAACCAATGACTACTACGATATATCCACCATTACCATGGTACAATTCCTACATATACACAAAAACCATGCCATCTTTTACAGTGGATCTCTCAAAGAATTTCAAACACCATCTTAACTACCTCACATCACCCCTAGGTGTTTCCAACATAATAACGCACAAGGAATGGGATTAATGGATCTCAGATCAAACACTAATCATAAACCTTATCTCACAACCATTACATCACATGCATATCACATACTAATATACTATTCTTATAGAACAACCATCTCAGTAATAGATACCAATGATACCAATATTCTAATATATGAACAGAATATTACTAGACAAATATCATCATTCCCAAAATGAAAAATATCAAGTTTACTAACAAAGGGTAGTTCGAAAATAAAATATACACTCTATGGCCATATTATTCATTTTATTATTTATTAAATAATTCTCTCACCATCCATTCCATATATAGTATACAATCATATACAGGGTGATTTCATAGCACATATTCCATGTCTATATGCTTTCTGTATTGTATGTCCCCATGGAGATCTATTTACTAGGTGATAATTACTCTATTCCATCTTTGGTAGAATAACTTGTATGTTCACAATAATAGATATGGTATATTATAAATATTAAACCAGTCATTGTGAAAAAATTACAAATTATGTGTTAATAAGGTTCATATACCACACATCCACTTCTAATGATATCTATCAATATGGTGAACATACCATAAAACCATTAACAGTTTTGATCAGTATTCGTGAACCTTATCACTTAATCAATAGATGCTATCCATGGTTCAATTTAATGTATCTCAAACATGAACAACAATCAAATATATATAACACAAAACTATCTCATTATCCAAAAATAATACAAATGCCAATTTACACTAAAATCAATCTCTGTTGTATAAAATATATGTTCCTTTCATAATAGGATCTACTTATTGTCTTCCAAAAATTATGAACCCTCTTATTCATTATTCATATAAATTAAGATTGTGTAACCATGTTCGTATACCACAAAACATAGAAAACTCATAATAAATAACTTCATATGATAGTGACAACCAATCCACTACCAATAGAATTTAAGTCATAAAATATTTCAATGTAGTTCCTTCTCAATACACATATTATATAAAGTAATATATTATGTTATAATTTATTGATTTAGAATATAAAACTAGAATATATTAGATAGTAGTAGTGATTATAGGGTTTGGGAGTTTAGTCATACCTTTTGGAGTCCAATATGACAATGGTTACTAGGTTCGATCTGAGAATACATATTACAAAACTCTCACAATCTAAGACATAAAGAAAAATTGTGAGAGAAATAAAGGGGTGCCCCATAAAATGGTCTAATAAAAGGGATATGGGGAAATATCTAAATATTAAATGATATCATAACATAATTTACAAAAATTCCTCCACTAAAAGATGTCATCAGAAGATGTACTAGATGTATTTTGTCTCTAAATACACATATAATAAGACAACTAGGCTCTTGGTACCTTTCCTCCTAGATCCTAGTAGACATTATTTTGGATTATAATAAAATAGATATTCAATTTTTACCTCTAAACAGTATACCAATTTTTTTATTCACTGGAATGAGCGTTCTGTTGGATGCTACAATAGTCCACTGAAAATCCAAAATTTTTGAAACTCCCAAAATCCCCCTTTCATTCAGTTAAATACATCAATAATTAAACACACTATCCAATATTCCAAAAAAATGAATAGATATGCAGTGATTTGATCCATATAAAAAAGTAAAAATTTAAAATGATTTCACCCCACTGAAATGAACTATCTCTCTCTTCCACTCAGATGAGATATTTTAGGGAGTTATAGATTCAAGATGAATGATTCTACTACATTTAATATTATTATTTTGAGATTTTTAAGGTTGTACTAATAATTATAAACACTATATAAGTTTAATATTTTATTTTTTAAGATTATATAATATAGAACATAAATTTACAATGGTTGTGTAAGAGTAGTTATAATCATCTTGTGACCATGATTATGAATTTGAACATGAAAATGAAATTGATTTGATCATTACAATTGTTCCATAAGAGTTTCTTTGACTTTTTATAACGGTGATATATCTGTTCAAAAAAATATTTAACATTGATCATAATATAATGAGATATTAAATTTTTAGTTTTAATTATTGTTTGAAATTTATTTAAGAAGACAATAAACCACATGATAATGATATACTTGTAACAAATATTGTTCATTATAGAAATATTATTTTGCGTTTATTTAAAGAAGATATTGAAAAGATGATAATAATGTCCTGATTTTTAATGGTTATGATTTTTTTTAAATAAAAATTTATTTATTGACTATTTTATTAATAATTTTAATACGGGAAGGTTAATATCCTATAATGTTTTTAATGATATGATATGGATTAAATACATTGATTTATGATGATATATTTGGAAATATTATTTGAAAATCATATAGTAAAATATACTTTTTAATGTTTCCTTAATAAAATATAGATTTAATTGATAAAATAAAATAACGCATTTGGTAGGGAAAAATGAAAAAAACTATAATTTTAGTCATATATGTTAAAAAAATATTACATTTTCATGGAATTTAAATTATAAATCATATATTAAATATTTACTAATAATTCACAAGAATTGATTTTTTTTTCTTTTTATGGAAATCAAGGTGAAAATATTATGTTTTAGAGAACATATGGCGATCTAGAAAAAAGGAATCCTTGAGAAATAATCTATACTTATGATTTATTAAAGATACATTTTTTTAAATTCTAAATATATATTCAATAATATATTCTTTTATTCATGAATATCTCAATACATAATGAGGTTCTTTTTTATTCTAAAATAATCCTTTATAAATGTAAAAGATATTATGATAATGATGTCTCTAAAATTATTTTGGGTATGGGATGAAACCTTATAATTGATGTTGTGTTTAAATTTATTTTATAGGTCATATTAGTTCTTTCATGGATTATTACATTAAAAATGGGTATAGGATTATACTATTTGAGATAAAACTTTTCAAAATATTGACTCCTCATGCGATTTTTTATATTTATCACCCATTGTGGGAGTGGTTAAAATTGGGAGAATAAAGTCATTTTAACACTTTGAAATTTAATGAGGTAATCTATAATAAGGAGTTGAGTTGAGTAGAAACAATTAAACATCACATATCAATGTTACTATCAAATATTTGTTGTAACCTTCACTGGTATTAGATCATTCCTTTTATTTCTTTTATAATAAATGTTTTGTAATATTTTATTTTTAATCGTTGTGTATTATTTTTATCTTGTTGTTGATTTTCATAAAAAACTATATAAAATTCAAATTTACTATATAGAAAATGAGTTATATCATTTTATTTCATTAATGGACACATAATAAAAAACAATATGACTTCCAATATTTTATTTATTATCATTTAATTTAAATGTTTAGATCATATTGAAATTACAACTAAAAACAAAGGCACTCCCATGAAACCAAATGACATGAATAAAACTGAGAATAATTGGAAGGCTTGGTATTTCATCCAAATTTCAATATATAAACAAATAATCATAAATATTATGAGATTGATGTCAATAAAAAATATATGATAAATACGATTACATTTAATAAGGAAAAGATAATGGAATGAATATAAAATTTAAAAAATAGTGATGTATGTTTCTTAATGAAAATATGTTTAATAATGAATCTATTGATAAAATATTTAGTATAAAAATGGGATTGTAAGAAATATAATAGGATTTAAACAATAAAATATCACTCCTATATGTTTATTGTAATATTAATGATTATCTAGGACAAATTTGATGTTAGAGTTATTATATTAGAAGATAAATATTTGAATATATTTTCAAATGATAAATTATACTGAATATTATTTTTATATTGAAGAAGGATCAATTCCATGTTGAAAAATAATTTTAAAGAAGAAAATGAGATATCATTCAAGGAAATAAAGGATCATAAAATCAAGGAGAAGGAGGAGGATCCATCCACTAAATTTGAATAGGATAGAGATAATGAAAATAAATTAAAATTTCAGGAATGTTATTTATAAAAAATAAGTTATGAAAAAATATTGGTAAATTAACTTTATAAATATTCAATTTTGGATCTATTTAGAATATTCTAGGGGACTATACAAGGTTGGAGAATGTTTTAAATAAATATGAAGTTCAATGTAATGTTCGTATAAGGTTAAAATTTAGTAAAAACATAGGTTAAAATAGTTATAAAATCATGTTCTGATAAGAATTTATTTCTTTTTTAGAAAATAATTTTCATGAGTAATAATGATGGATGAAAATATGTATATTATGGTGATATAGAACTAATGTAGAATAATAACGTATAAAAAATGTACATGTATTGATCATGATAAATGGTATGAAAAATCCAAATGTAATGTATAATAAAAATATGAATAATGCTACATGGAATGGATAATAAAATTTCAAATAGAGAACAACATTGATCAAAATTAAAACCTCCAAATGAAGATGATGTTTTTTTAAATTTATTCAAGAAAAATATAAAATAGGGATATATATTTTATAATAAAGAAGATAAATATATGAAAGAATTTATAATTTTGATAACTCAATTAACATGAATTATTTTTATTAACAAATGTGCTTGAATGGGGTTTCATAATAGACATATACTATTTCAGAATCAATAGAAATATTATTAGATATTGAAAATAAAGTAAAAAAGTTATATGAAGATATCAATAAATGATTTAAAGTTCAAGTAAAATACATTAAATATATTGAGAAAATATTACAATCCAATAATAAATTAAAGGAATATCTGATCATTAAAAATATTAATTATGAAGGGAAAAAATATTCATGAAATTGCAATTTATATTTTTGTATATAGTATTAAGGAAAGAATAAAATTTTTTATAAAGAAAATACACAAAATTTTAATAATAATTTACCCCATAGTTCATGTTGAAATTATAATTATATAAAAATTATGATAGATGACAAATGGGAATCATCCAATAACAAGTCATATTAAGATATATATATTATTTGATGTGCCATTTCTCAAAATGGATTCTATTTGACGAAAACTAATATAAAATAATAGAAATATTTCAATGAAAAATCAAAATATTTTAGAAAAAAAATGTTTTAGATAGGAATATTTTTTAATTTTGATGAATCACTAGTATTATGGAATATATAGTTAAAATTATTATTTTTTAAAAAATACTATAAAATTTTAAATTATAAAAAGAATAAAATGAGATGTGAATTCAAAAAATTAAAATAAAAAACAATGATACTGAAGAAAAATATGTTTATCATATATGGATTAAATTTATTTATCATCAAGAAGTATGAGGAATATGTGATTATGATAGATATTTACATTCACGACTAGATCCCCAAGGCCCTCATGTCCCACGATAATCCAATTGTTACCCCTAAGCATACCTATAATGGGATATGAGCTGGAACCAAATTTTTAGTACAAAAAATTGAAATCGGAGGCCTTACAATAAAGTGCATGTATTCAGGCACAAAGAATAATCTATATGATAGTATTGAGACAATATAAATTACTAAAAATATATAGATTGTAAAACCTGAATTAAAAAACCTATAGGAAAGTTTCAAATTAAAATAGCATAGTAAAAATGATTGGAAGATGAAAAATATATATTCCCAACCTGAAACTGTACTCTCAAACTGACAATAAATGGAAAAGAGAAGGACTAAAGATAGGCCAACACACAATCTCCAATGATAACCCCCGAACACGGTCATCACCCACATATAATAATATACTTCTCCAATAGAAATGATGATATGCCTATCATTTAGAATAATTCATAACATTTGTAGGAAAATACCATGATGGTATGAGTATATACATACTCAATATGACTCCTTGAAAACCATAAAGGGAAAAAATAAAAACAAAATTATTCATCTAAAATAATAAAAGAGAGAGGGTAATGTGGAACCTAACAGATATTCCTGTAAAAAACCGAAACAAGAGGGAAATGTTATCATTATCTAAAGAGACAGACTATGAAATATGAGTCAATTTGAACATTCCAATATTCCATATATAATTCATAACACTATGACCAATGTCACCCGAATTTCTGTGGAGGTCCTACTACTTTCCATTGTTCTCCATAGATGATGGAGAACTGACTCTATTATAGGACCTTCTCATCATAAAATATAGATTAATTGGAGTACCACTCCAGAGATTGAATTCCTTCACCATATATAGTGTGATGGAGTACCAAATCATAATATGAATATAACATGAGTTGCCTGGAACATAGTGTGACATGGGAGTTCCCACATCAAAATCACTCTAGTAATCAAAGCCTAATCACTAGAATCAGACAAGAATCACAAGAGGAGGTTCCCCCCTCGAAACGCCTTACATCGAATATCTGATTCCAAAAAATAGTCCATCATCATGTGCCACATGTAAAATTACACATGATAGGATACCAGTGAGCCCATATTCGATTCCCGAAGAAAGAGATACCCATGGTGTAAGCCTAATAAAAAAGAACCTGACTTGTATAAGGATTGAATGATGTGTATCGAATAACTCAGGTTTTCCCATGTACTTAATCCCATGTCTATGTAATGTGACCCATTCTGTTTTACTCTAGATTAGCCCATGTACTAGACCATTAATGGGTACCTTGGTTGTGTCCTTTCTCGTGTACCATGGATGTGTTGTGTACTCGTTCTTATCCTTGCCTTTATACTATTGGGATACATGAATAAGTACTGATATATAATCAAATTATGTATATAGTTAATACATGGTGTGTGTTATTTAATACATCCTGAATCCCTATCCACTACATCATGTGGAATAAATTTTTTTTTGTCTTTTATATATATTCTATGAATGTCCTAATTTTCTAAAAAATGATAAACCCTTAAAAATTCTCACCCATGCCACATCATCAATTTTTTTCCCCATGAAATTAACCAGGGATCTTTTATCTTGTGTTGAACATACCCGACTGATAATTAGTGGTCAAATTTTGACTACCTGAACCACTCATTAATCGATCTCTTCAATTTGATCATTTGATTGTTGAAACACACAAACGAAGGACCCCCCCCCCAAACTTTCCTATGATTCAAATCTTTTTTCTTACAACAATGCATCATAACTCATTCATTCTCTTGATCCGGAAACTGAACATATTATACTGAACTGTTATGATAATGAAAACTTGCATGATTATCTTCTACCAGTTTTTTTTCCAACCTCCAGCCAAAAGAAAAACTGATATTAAACATCTGATGAATGGCTGAAAAAAAGCGAAAAATAAAAAATTGAGGGAAAAACATGGAAAATTTTTGGGTTGGATTCTATTCAATAATGACTGGATCATTGATCGCTAGGGATAAATCTAGAAACCATAAATATATAAATTATTGGATTCATGTGAAGATCATGAATTCTTAAAAATTAAATAAGATAAATAATACTTTAATGTAATATAAATAAAGTGTCTAAAACAGTGAAATAACATAACATAAAATGATATTTTATTGATCATTGGTGAAGAACATTTCTATTCGGGTTGATAAAGATGATACCACTGTATTTATCATTCTTCTAATGATTCACCTCAATCATTCACTATTCATCCTCAATCCTAATACTTCAATGGATATCTAATTCACCTCCCCTCTAAAATATTTTTTTAGGTGGATATCCCTTGTTATTGTCCAAATTATAATTCATAAATATGGTGATTAGGGTTTAGAAAATTAAATAAATTAAATAATAAAATTATTTACATTTTTTGTGGCACCTGTCAACGTATTCTCTGAATTGAATGTCAGATACCAACCAAAATTATGTTGGGCCTATGGTAAAACCCATCTGATAAAGACATCCATGGTCTTGGATTTATGATATGAGGTACTGATCTATGGTAAAACCATTTATTCTGAAATTATTAATGCATTTTCTATAATATATATTAATATATATATATATATGTTTTTGTTTTTTTAGGTTATTGAAACATCCAAAATATAGTGCCAAAATCATTGAAAAATATAGATACATATATAAAATATTCAAAGGGATAAACCAAAAATACTGGAGTCATTAAATTATGTTTTCCATCTTAGATTCTATATCTCAAAATAACAATCTTTAAAAATAGTGGGGGTACTGATCCAACATCTAGATATATTTTAACTAGGATATCTCCTGTATCATCCCATACCACTGAATCACTTGAACCAAATGTATGGTCCATCCACACAAGATCCTCTATAATAAATCCTTCACCACCACCATGTAATCTTAGAATAAGGCTACACCCTTGTTTTCTAGCACAACCTCATCAATAACATTTTTTATTTTCTAAATGTATCACATTATTTGAGACACATGAATGTTTTCATGTGCTCAGTCCAACAAATGGAATTAGTACTACTATAATGAAACCACTATAACCTTCTAATAGACATATAATGGCCAGATGATCCATGGGGGTAGCATGATTCCCTAGCAAATACTCTATAATCCTCATTGTGTGGAGAATATCAAAAAAAGGTCTCTATTATTTAACATTAAATCCCAATTAGGTCGATATTTTTATTATGTATTCCATTTTTAGGATATACTCAAACACTAATTGATTACCATTACCTTCTCTTTCATTTCCTATACCTGATCTAGCCAAACAATAGATATGTCTACATTTTTAGTGCAGTAGAAGGTTAACATGAAGGGTCTCCCAAACAGGGCCATGAATGGTTCTATGATGATAGTATACTAATAGATGTGATTAAAAGAAAACTCTAAAAATGGAATGTGATCATCCCAAATCAGTATGAACCAAAATACGCAAGCTCTCAACATATCCTCCAACACCTAGATAGTCCAATGCCTGCCCATCCATCTATGGGTGAAAAGCTGTGTCCATCATTAACCTGGTCTCAAAATCCTCATGCAAGACAATCAATAATCATGATATGAACTGTGATTTATGGTTAGATACATTCTTTATGGGTACCACATGAATCCACATAATATATAACAGATACAACTACTCCAAACTATCAATCAAAAAATTCTCTTATATGGAAATAAAGGGTTCTATCTTGGTATGTCAGTAAATGATCACACATATAAAATCATGTACTATATATATACATATAATATACCACTCAAAATCCATTTAAATGGGACACCAATGAAATTATTGGATCATAAGAAAACGAGTCAAAAATGCAAGAACATGATGTTAAGACTTTACCTATTAACACATTTGGCATCGAGAAATAAACTCAGTAATGATTCATATCAGGAATACCACCAAAGTATCCATTAGATGTCCTCATATATATTCTCCAAGAATAGATGTACAACCAAGGGGGGTGTATGAAACTCTATCATCAGCTCATCACAGAAAGTGACTTTAACCACCGTCTATAACTAGGAATGGACTATGTAATCGCCTTATTACGAAAATATGTTTAGTGCATCTCTTAGGTATATCTAATCATGTAGAAACTCTTAGTCGATATCCCCCAACCAATATTATCTCACACATTGATGAAGAAATGAATTCAATACCATCAAATAAATATATGATACATCATTATCCTCTACACGGGTCATCTGTAGTGATGTTGATTAATTATATGACTCCTCCACTAAGAGATAATATGATTTCCTAGTAAGGTAGTTTTCCATTAAATTACCCTTTAAATCTGTATAGACTATCTTGAATACACTGTATTCTAGGAACTATAAGTTGCACCTATTTATCAGGTTGTGATAATTCTTAGTGAAAATGTGATAGAGTCTCTGATGGTCTGATTAAAAATGAGTCTCTCACATGAATATAAAAACTCCACGTCTTCATTTAAAAGACTACGACAAATATATCTTTGTCATCTGTTGTGTAATTCTTCTCATCAATTCTCAACCTAAAAATCCAATATGAGATCACTATAAACCTCTGATCAACACGCAACCTATACAAATATTAGAGGCATAAAAAATCATTTTCCACACACCCTCCTATGATAGTCTCAACACTAGACCTTTGGTCAACACATGTATCATATCCTCGAAAGATCTATGAAACTACTCAATCAAGGTGAATGGACCCCATTTCTATGTCAAGGAAGTAAAATGGGATGAAACCAATGATAAATCTTCCATGTCCCAATAGTATTACCCGTCCACACCTACAAACTACACACCTTTGATATAATCTTATGTGGTTCCCAAGGAAGCACTGCATAAATCTTCTCTAAATCTATTTTATACCCATGTTCAGAAATGAAATTCCCCAGAAAGTAAATCTCATAGATCTAAAACTGAATCACTGAATGATTACAATATATTTGGTTCCCCCATATATACATTAGGTCCCACCTAAAATGCTTTTTAGGATCCTCCTCTAAAATCGATTAGATGATAATTTCATCAATGAAGAAAACAAAAAATTGATCTATGTATAGATAGAAGAACTCTATAACAAGATCCATTAATAGTTGGGTAAATTTTTCATACTAAAAGGCATTACAAGCAAATAATAATGTATTTTGTGAAATAAAAATTCCATCTTTATAATATCATCCTCCCAAACCCTCAACTGATGGTAGCTAGACATGAGATCGATATTTGAAATGATACTCACACAATTCAACTAACAGAAAAGGTCATCAATCCCCACTAAAGTGAACTTCTTTTTTATCCTTACGTCATTTAAACAATGATAATCCATGAAAAGCGTATGATTCAAATCATTATTTTTTATAAACAAATAGTGTCATCCAAGTGGACACACTGGGTATGATAAAACCCTTATCAATATGGTCTTCCCACTACACCCTTATCTCACGGATACTAATAGTAGCCATTTGATTTTACATAGAAGATATTGGTGTTGTACTAGGTTAGAAGTAGATGAATATGTCAATATACCATCTCATAGGTAGTATTAGGAAATCTTGTGGAAATTGGTCCATATATTAATCCACTATTACTATAAGAAATATGATTTGATTTCTTGCTTAAATAATGTCCAAACTCACTAACTGATGGGTGATGGGTTATAGTTTCACACTCATAAGATCGATTAACCTTGTTATATGATCTATATCATCCACAAAGAGAACCTCATAACATAGGTAAGAAGTTATCTAACTCCCCAAATATGATAATATTGTTTGGAATTCAAAATAAAAAACATGTGCATAAATATGATGAAACCATAATGATTCACCACATCAACCAATATATTCCAAAAGAATATTAATCCACTGAGCAACCACACTCCCTATCAAATGATGTGTGGAATATAATACTCATTCATGGTTGGAACATTTATCCATAGATGTGGGTTAAAGAATAAAATAGAATATTTTTACTTTCACGAGGTATATTTAGAAGAACTAACAAAACAAGAATTCATCAATATATACTAGATCAAGAATAAAAGAGATAAAGATCATAATGATAATAATCTTATGAGTATAATGCTTATATACATCCATATAATTCAACAATACACACCCTGTACTTCTACCCCTATGAGCATGGAACGATCTACCAAATGGTGACTATGATGTAGATCGTAGACTCATTCACCACTAGTAGCTCTTCCCTTTAGAGTGTTACATGTTTCACTATTAGAATTGTCTCCATGTGGGCCACCCTTACTATGCTTGGGAGATCCCTAATAACAAAACTACCTCTACTATAGTGGTTGATCCACTACCTTCCCACCCTCCTCGAGATGTTATGATAGGATATAATAATCCTTGTGCCCTCAACCATCACATGTAGAACATCGGCCCGCTCCAAATGAATTGGATTCTCTATGTAACACCCTAATTTTTTTTATGATATATTTCTCACTAAATAATTTTATTTCTCCAATGGTTTGTGTTAAATGAAATAGAGATCATTTAAGAAACACAAAAAAAAATTAAATATTTTTTGTCCATTTTCACCAAAATGATTGATTGATGATTATGAATAGTAATAACCAAATAGTAAAAAATATACGTTCAAAAAATTTATTAAATGAATTAAATAGTAATAAAATTATAATAATTTGGAAACAAAATAAATATTTTGAAAATAAATGTGCCATTTTCTCTGATAAATTGACATTATGAAAATAATGTATTTTTGTACTAATATATTCAATTAATTACTATTAGTGACTGATTTTAATTAAATGTATATTTTTTAAGGGGGTGTCTAGGCAAAGATTCTAATACTAATTTATTTAAATCAAAAACTGTATAAATGAGTCTAATCAAGGGATTTTATTTTGATCTTTCTCAAAAAGAAAAAGAAGATCAGATGGGAAGTCATATAAATAGGTGATGTCATTATTGATTACATTGTTGGAAAGCCCAACCCCGATTGTGTTATCTTCTTTGTAATCATGGGTGATGATGAAGTTGAGTTTCAAGAGGAATGAGATTCATTCTACCCATTTAGCTATGATTTGACATGACAGGTGAATCACTCCATTCCTTATAGCATGGAAATTAACTGTGGAGTTTATTACAACCCAAAGGTTTTCCAAATATTTATTTCTATAAATTTAAATCACATAAGTAGAAATGATAATTAATTTTTCAATAGATGAGGAAATACCCCAATTACCAATGAAACAAAAAATGGAACATACATTATGGTATAGAAAAATGGAACCACAACCTGCAGGGCTTGGGTAACATTTTTAGGGCCCACCAACAATAATTTTTATCCATACTTCAAGAGAAAACTTATAAATGTCCTTGAAGAAGACACCTTCCTCCTCAAAGATACATACAATACCCTTCTTCCATTGAACCTTGAATTTTATGATACATATTTTTAATCCATTTTCTTTCCATGAGACTTTATATGATGAAACATTAATTAAACCAATTTTATTTCATGTGTTCTCATATGATGAGTGTTTTACCAAATTTTGGAACAATATATATATATTTTTCTTTATATAAGGGGTGATAATTATATAGACATCCAATTTATTTTCTAATGATTAATGTTCTATATTCTCAAAGGGTACATGAGAGGTTATCACATGCCCCAAATATGGTACATGGGAGGTTACCCGAATCTTGAAGCTAGTACAAGAGTTTTTAGCCCCAAAATATCATATTATGAATGTCATTGTATGTATCCTTGACCAAAGTTTATCTATACATATGCGCATTCAATAATCTATGTCTTATGCCAATGTTAGGGTATTATGGCTTAGGTTCGATGATTACATTATCATTCATATCTTATGAACTACCATGATTTATGCCATGAATAAATTTTAGGTTATATTTAATTCATTTTATGATTTTCAAATGATAATCGCATTCATGTATGTTCTCGTTATTATTATTTGATTATCCAATTTTCCCTTTTTTATATTTACTGTGCATATGATATCACCAATTGTTATGTTTTCTTCTCCTGGTTATAATAAAAATATTTATTTATGTTATGATGAAGAAGGTAGCTAGATATAAAGAAATAATGTGGACAAGATTTTGTTTTCTTTTGAACTAGTTGTTTATCTCTGTGTGTGTGTGTGTTTTGAAATCTGGTAGACATAAATGATTATTGAACGGTCCTTTATTTTATATAATGAATATTTATACATTTTTCTATAATATCTATGCATTAAATGTCTGGGTCAACATAGTTTGTATCAATGAATATTTTATTCATCCTTTAAAATGATGGTTGAGAAAAAATTAGTAAGAACCCTTCCAAAGTATCTATGTATAGGATAAAATCCTAATGTTTTGGTAATGATATTTAATCTCATAGGTTAAACCTATGGTTTTATATAATAAGGTAACACAATATATAAATACTATAAATAATTTTTCATAGTCATATGGTTTTTCATTATGATTATCATTTCCCACAGTAATATTTATTTTCTAGTTGATTGTTGGAAACTGATGGAATAATGATAATGATGAATGAGATAGAAAATTAAATGATTTTACACATAAGAAACCAAATGTTATGAGATATGGAACGAAAAAATAAAATTTTTATATAGATGAATCTTTCCCAAGATATGAATCACACCGAGTAACCACATTAGATACCAGAAAAATTGTTCTATTGAGTCCTAAATGTCAAAAAATGCACACTCTTTGGATGGTTTGGCTTATCTAAAAGTTACTAATTAATGGATTATTAGCATTTAAAATATATTTTTCTCCAGTATTCAGATCTTGAAAATGTTATTTGGGATATTTAAAGTATGAAAGGAGTTGAAGATCAATGGTTTTCTCTTTTTAAGAACACAAGAGAACATGATGAAATTGACATCATAGAGTATGATGAGTTTAATAACATATTCATCAACACAATTATAATATATATTTTTCATTTATATATGTATAGTGAATTATTATTGGGAATGTAAAGGAAGATTCATATTTTGGTAAAAATGAGGAAAATTTTACAACAATAATGTTGTATGATTTTTGAAATATTATATAACTAAAAAATATGATAGAAAATTTATTTAGTTGCATAAATAAAGCTCTGAGAAATGTTTTACCCATAAGGGACTTCAATAGATATAATGAAATCATGTAATGTTCTATCATGGTGGAAATAAAGTTTGAATTTATCCATTAATTTCATGTTTTTTGTAAGAAATGAATTGTGGAATTCATGGGGAATTCTAAAAAACATGGAGAGAAAAATATTACACTTCCATTGTAATCAATGAATTAATGTAAAAAAGGGTCAAATTTTATTTAAGGTACTAAAAAATATTTTGATTTTGGAAAATTAGGAAATATGGTGATTGGATGCTGATGTTCTTGGAATAATTTTTTAAATAATGTGAATAAAGAGAAATCCCTAAAGAATGAACCATACAAAATCTAGGATATCAAACTATTGGAGTATGGGAATTATGATAACAAGTGCCTATGTTTGATGGTTAATGATGATTATTATTCTAAAAAACCAAATAAGCCAATCGGAAAAGTGAAATTTCATGTGAGAACTATTTTTGATAAAGTGTGTGATTAAGATGGGGTGAAAGGTACACTACTCATTCATTCCATAACTTCTAATATCTTATTTGATTCTAGATCTATATACTATTTTATTTTTATATAATTTTATAAGGGTATCATAATACCACCTAAAAAAATAGACTTAAAATAATAAATCAAACCATATAGTGCTATGATGATCACACACCAAGGATATTAGTCTTCTTTTGTAGAAGTCTACTGTAATGTTCCTTATCCAAATTCTTTTTCACCCTCTACTTGATTTCGATGATATTTTGGTATTGGATTATCTTTATGTATATAACTCCCCAATAATTTTCCTAGAGAATGAAGTCGTGTTTGTTATTAAGAAAAAACCTATAATCATATACATGTGTGATGATAAATATGTCCATATGCTGAAAATCACATCAATTTTATTAGTTTTGATATATATTCTAAAGAAACATTTATCTCATATGGTTGTGGAGAATCTGAACATTGATGATATGCCTATTGTGCAAGAGATTTTTTAAAATATTCCCAGAATAATTACATGGAAACTCTATTAGTTGTGATATTGATTTTTCACTTAAACTAATACTTAGTTCTACAACTATTTACAAGACTCCATATAGAATGGAACAGGATGGATTTTAATAATTGAAGAATAAAATCTAGGATAATCTTGATAATGGAATCATTCGGCCAAGTATGTCACATTAGGATACACCTGTCCTATTTGTTAATAATATAGATGGTTCAAGTTGGATATTCATTTATTATAGGTAACATTAGAAGATAATTATCAAGAACTAGTATCATCTACCTCATATTTGTATATTGTTTGATCAAATCCACAGATCTCAATAATTTTCCATTATCGATATTCATTTTGGATATCATATATGAAGATTTATTAAAGAGGATATATCAAAGACAAAATATCATAAATGTTATGGATGAAATTAATTTACATTGATTCCATTTGATCATACTAGATCACCCTATATCATCATAAATATAATTAATATTATATATGGAGATTAGTTATAGTAGTTTTTGATAGTATTTATAGACTTTATTTTAATATATTCAAAGATCAAGGAGTATAATAATGATATTTTTAGAATTTTCCTGAAGACCCTAAGGAAGGATAAAATTTATGTTAAATTTACATAGTGTGAATTTTTTCTTTAGAATGTTTGATTCATTGCTCTTATAATCTCAAGTGAGGGTATATCAGTAGACCCTTCAATGATAAAAGATATTGATCATTTTTCAGACCAACCATTTTGAATGAAATACATAGTTTTAATGGTTTTTAAGGATACTATTAGTGATTTTTGTATAATTCGTTATGTCTATTGAATATACTCAACATTTTAACTCCATAAAGAGTGAAGTTTCATTGGACAGATGAAGTCAAGGAATGTTTTATGTAACTAAAGTAAAGGCTAGTTAGTGGACCCATGGATACTATCTTCTATTAGAGAAATATTTTTCCTCTATAATGATTCATCAAATAAGGTACTATGATTTTTCATCTTGATTATTTATATGGTTATACCTGATGCTTATGATAACTGATGGTTCATGAGAAAAATTTCCTAATAATGAATTTAAACTAACGTAACATTATTAATATTTTATGTGTCCATTATATCATAGAAATTGCATAATAGGTTTTCAATAGTAACAACTAAATTATTAAAAATATATGATCTAAAAATTTATAAAACGAATTCATTAGTTATCAATTGATTATAATTTTAAACAAAATAAATTGAAAATAAAACTGATGTTTTTTCTGGAAATAAATTTTTATGCACCCAATGTTTTTTTATAATAATAAACTAAATTAAGATATATTTTTGAATGAATTTTTATGAAATGTATATATTATTTACATAATTAAATTATGTAATACTTAAAAAAATATTTTTCTAGGAATATGAAAAATATAAATCCTCTTTAATGCTTAATAATAATATTTTTTCTAGAATTCACTTCTTAGGAAATTGTGCATGCTTACATTAAAAATAAACTTCTTACATCTATTGACATTGAATCAGATTAAAAAAATTAATTATTTAGAATCAGGAATTTCAAAATTGGTAATTATGTTGGTTTTATTTGTGGCCAAAATGAATTGTAATCGAGATAATATTTATTACCTTAGTATAGGGTAAATATGGTGAATCTATGTTATAAAGATATTATAAGGCCCAAATGTTTCATAATAATTTTTATTCTATGAATATAATTCACCCTTTAACATATTTGTTTCAAAAACTAGATGTTTAATGGACACTTTTCCATGAAAATTATTTATATATTGTTTAAGTAAAGGAAAGAAACAAAATATCACTTTTTTAATATCAAATATGTTTCCACATAGGTAAAATGGAATGTTATGAAAGAATATATGGGTTTATTATTATATTAATAAAATTATTTTCATGCTATTTAATTTTTTTTATTAATTATATGATAAGGTTATTTTCTTATGAAACATTTATACAATATTTCTTTATTTAACAAAAAAACTAAATGATTTCAAAAAAATTAAGAATAACATAATTTGAATTTATTAATATTAATCATTAATTTTAAAAATATATATAAAATATTAGTGATTTTTTACAATAATAGATTCAAATTATATTTTTTCTCTTGATATATTTGACGATAAATTTGTTGAATATTTAAAAAATTGACACTAATTTTATTTTATCATATTAATATCATCTTAAACAATATACAAATAACAAAATACTTAAATAGGACAATTTGGAAAATATATGGTATAAAAATTCGCATATTTTCTATTTATAGTCCAATTTTTTCCTTATATGTAAAAATTACGACACATAATTATTAAAAAATTCGTTACCATAGTGAAAATTAAAATTGGATAACTAGGGGAGAATCAAAATGAAAAGGTTTAAAATTACACCAAAACATGCCTAAATTATATTTTTTGATTGTATTACACCTTAATTTATCATATATTTGAATTTATGTCCATTTATAGGCACATGTCTTGAGAATTAATATATTATAATTAAATCACTTGAGAAATTGGAAATGTACCCCACTCCTCAATTATAAAAGGAAACCATCTCCCTCAAATATTCACATAAATTTGATTCTTATAGATATAAAAAACTCTAAAAATAAACCATATAAACTAATCTAAATTGAAACATGATATTTTGGTCTTCCCAAAATTCAAACCCTAGAGCCCTTTGGAGAGGATCTAAAGGAGTTGTTTCAAGAAATATGTAGTTTCCTTAACCGATCAATTTACTTCCTACTCTTTCTTATAAAATCTATGTATTGGGTATTTTTCATAAAATAATAAATTTAGTATCAAAAACAATATTATATGTTATTATTATATGTTAAAAAACATTATACACCCTCATTACCTTCAATCATGAAGTGAAAGTATCATTCATGCATAAGTATGTCTTGCCATCTCCATATAGAAATAAAATTAATTTGTCATCACCATCATGATTGGGTTTGTATTATTATAATATTTATGTTTATATATTATATTTATAAAATAATTATACTTATTTAATTATAAATTCAGATATAAGTTATTACCATTGAATCTTTTGGGAAACGATACCATCATATTTCTGTACATGTGGACTAACAACTTCACAAAGCAATGCGATTCATTTTTTTTATATTTTACACAAATAGAAATTAAAGAGAATTTGATTTATATATATGATATATATGATATAATAATGTTCCAATAATTGTTAATTAATATTTTTCTTTCTTTTTCCATCTTTCAAAAAATGAAAACATAATTTATGGGTATGTATGGCCTATGATGCACATGAACAATATAATTCATTAATCTATCTATAAATTTTATGGATTACTCTAAATATTTATATAATCAATATATATGATATTTATATTATTCATAATATTATAATGGTTCAGTAAGGATGATAAATGTACCAGGAAAGTAATTATCGAATTTAAATACTTATAAAAAATGAAATGGTGAACACCTGGCGATGAAAATTATAATAAGGAATTATTGAAAAAAGGTGGTTTTAAAATTTATTAAAGGGCTCATGGTTTATATTATATGTTAAGGAATTAATCATTCACAGGGTAACGAACAGTTTTTTTTTTGAGTGGATAAAATTCGGAGGTTTATGAACATTTTCTTTTATCAACGGGTCGGTTATAAAATCGAGCTCCGGAACGAGGTCCTGAGTTCTGGAGCCGTCTTAAGCGGTGATCTCGGACTGCGCGTGGTAGGTTCAACCATGCGGGTCAGCCGTGCGGGGAACCCATGTATCTAGTAGCAGGCGCGCGGGATGCCCACGGTGTTTCGCACGGTGCGGGTAAAACAGTGCAGGTTGGGTGTGTTTTAGTTTTTGGTTAAAATTAAAATAAAAGAAAATAAATTAAATTAAAATTTAAAAAAAAACCTAAACTAACCTCCCTCCCCTCTCTTGGAAGAACAAACACGCGACGCACCCCCCTTCTCTCACGCGAGCCGCGCGCGACCCCCCTTCCCTCCACGACGCCGCCTCGTTCCCCGATTTCTCCCAGTTTTTGGCGATTTCACTCGCCGAATCATCATGGTGAGTCCTTCTCTCCCTTATCCTTCCTTTTTCCAGCTTCTTTTTTACCTAATCGGTGCCCGGTGAGGTTCGGCCAAACCCTAGGTTGGGGTTAGTTTTTGATTTTGCACCTTTTTCTTGTTTCGCCTGCTCTAGGGTCGTGCGGAAGGTCTCTCGGGACATCATGGGTGCGCGTTTGGTGTCCGCCGCCGAAGGCGAGGTGGTTTGCGGTGATTTCGGTCCGCTGGTTGGTTTCCGAGGTAAGGTTTATACCGTTTTTTGGTCTTCACAGCCTCTAAATTAATTTATCAGGTTGTTTTAGAGGTTCCTGGTTGGTTTGGTTTAGTGCATTCGAGTTTTGGAATGGTTTCGGGTTGCCGGAGCTTAGGTGACTCACCTGCGTAGGCATAGTTACGTATTTATATGTACGTGGGTTCCCCCAGCGTGCGTATATTTGTCCATGGTAGCGAATATACACGTACGGGGATAGTTGTCCCCATTACATATATAAAAAGTGCATGTGCAGGTGAGCAGAGACAGTCTTATTTGTATAAGAATATGTGTAAGGATCCTCTTGCGCACGCTCATGGCCATGTGGAGTGTGTGCATAGAGGCTAGGTATCCTTATACGTATGTGAAATCACATATTCCTTGTGGGGGAGCAGCTGCGACAGCTTTAGTTAGAAAGCGCCAAGGGCCGGAGTGGACGGATGGATCCACCTGGAGGTAGGGTCCCTCTCCTTGCCCTTTAAATTTAAGTAAAGTAATAGTGAGTTTAATATTTCACTTATCATTTTAATTATGCAAGTTTAGTTTTGATTAAATGCTTCTGTTCAAATCGTGTGAATTGTAGGAATAAGATAAAAGAGGTTGTTTGGTCACTAAACTAACAATTTAATAATAAACCCCCTCTTTCGAGGTGCGCTGCCTTCAATCTAAAAATGTAGCAATAGAATTTCATGATTTCCTTCCTTATTGTTTGGATTCTTAACTTTGTTAAGTGTTGAATGAGTTATAAAGTAAATGTTAAATATCACGAAATTAATTGTTTGATAATGTAATGGCATGTTTCCTAATAAAACTCCTCCAATGGAGGTGAGCTTCCTTCAAAATAAACGTGTAGTAGTAGATTTCCTTTTTTGTGATTGTCTGCTTAAAAGTCTTATGACTCTTTATGCTTGACATTATACTTGATAAATGACATGCTTGTACTTGTACCTTACTGGTTACCTCAAATGACGTTGCTTCTTGAGAAATAATAAACGAGCCATGACACCTCCTAAGTTCATGGCTTAACATGTAATTAGAACTTTTAGGGTAGGGTGTTTACCCTCTTCCCTTTACTTCGGCGCTTATGTAATGCCACGTCTTGTGTCATTTGTCGCAACCTTCTTGCAATGCCTCTTTATTTATTGATTAAATGCTTGGGTGGTTCACTCATGCCCATTGTGGCCTTCGTTTATTATAAATCCCACCCTAGGTACTCGCCTTGCCTCTTGGCCACCCATTTGGGTGTGCCTCGCCTAAATGCCCATTTTTCTTTGTTCTTTAAGTTATAAATTTAATGTAATAGTTTGAATCGAATGTCTTTCTTGAGAAAGTTTGTTTTCTTGTTCCATTTAATGTCATTAATCACCTAACATAGAGGCATGTTGATGCCATATGATTTTTCTTACCTTCTATTGATCGTGCAAGTTACAGAATATTGAACAAGGATAATTAATTATGTGAATTGATTATAAAAATATGAGATCTGATTTAGATAATTAAATGTGAAGAATAAACTATGAAATGAGAACTGTGTCGATTGATTAATTAAGAGATAAATGAATGAGATTTTGGGTCCTAGACATGGCGTTCTAGATTGACTTAAAATCTTTGTTTGGAAATGGTGTTCCTCCCCAATGGTTATCCAAGCTTGTGATATACGGTGTTAGACATGACGATCTACACCGAATGAGATTTTGGGTCCTAGACATGGCGTTCTAGATCGACATAAAATCTAGGTTTGGACATGGAGTTCCTCCCCAATGGTTATCCAAGCTTGTGATATAGGGTGTTAGACATGACGATCTACACCGAATGAGATTTTGGGTCCTAGTCATGGCGTTCTAGATCGACGTAAAATCTGGGTTTGGACATGGTGTTCCTCCCCAATGGTGCTTGACACCAACGAATGATAATAATGATTTATGAAAGGAACAAGAGATGTGATTAAAACCCGAGTGAAACGTGATCAAACAAAGAAGGATAAGAATGAGTGGATTTCCAGTCTGAGTTGAAATTATAAGTGAATAAATAGAGTAAGTGAGAAAAATGATAAAAAGTGTTTTTATGCTTGAACCAAATTTAATTGTGTTGTTTTAAACAGGTTCTTATCCTGGCTATGGGTCGAAGCACGTATTGCCGTCAGGTGTCCTTTTTGGAACCTGGACGGGCGTTTATTGTTGGTGTTGTGTCATTATGGTTCAAAAATACCAGCACTTTGTTTAATTATATTTCATTGTCTAGAGTGGGCTAGACCCCGGTGGTTCCGGCCTACTGAGATATATATCTCACACCCTACTCGGGGCGCCATTGCACTGGGGTACCCGAGTAGATTCCATTTGGTTGCAGGACCTTGTTGTTGCTGTTTCTTGTACTTGGAGTTAGTAGAAAAAGACCGATTTGGGGCTCGGGATGCTCATGGTGATCACCTTCGGGGCTTGAGACTTTTTTTCATTTACTTCTGCATTGATGTGTAAGTATCTAGCGTGATTTAATGCTTTCATTGTATCATTAGCATGTCATGCATGCATCTCTTATATAAACTGTCGTTCGCCAATTTTATTCAAACCTTATAAATGAAAAATGTTTTCCGCTGCTTTCTTATTATTATTTACACTACTTCCGTTGCTGTATTTTTGGTCCCTTTTCTCCACTTTGATAAGAGGGTATAGTCTCCCCCCTGACTGACCTTACACCCTCGCCGCTAGTCGGCAACCTCTGGCGTAAGGGGAGACGCGCTTGAGGCCATGTCGCGGGCCGACTGAGGTGACATGGGTGTCCGGTTTAGGGTCGACTTGAGTTGGTTTGTGACAAAATGGTATCAGAGGAGCTTTCTTTCTTTTCATTGTCTTACTGTTTTGGTATTGGTAGACAGAATATTAGGAATGTGTCAGTGCTTGGGTAATAGCCGTGTCTGGGACTGATCACCCCACGTACGGTAAATGACAAAGTGGACAGGGCTGGGATGTGATGTTCATGTTGTTTGCTGTTACAGTTGATGTGATTTCACCTTGGGTGAATGTTGTACTTTCCACTGCTTATTTGTTTATGAAGAGGTTTTGAAAATTTTCCTTGGCCCGATATGGCCAGGAAATTGCATTGCATGCATCATATTAGACACTTATAGATTCACATGTCACGCATATGTGCCATGCCATGTAGTTGCATTAGTAGGATGCCTGCTGATTTTGATTGTGTGCCTTGGAAATCTGTCATGTCTGGATTTATTTAGCACACCTCTTTAGAAATCATGTTTTAGTGACAGTTAACATGTTTGGGTGATAATATGTCATGTTTTCTATCTTGCTTGTGTGTCATGCTCTATGTTATACATGTTTTAGTGATTTCACCTTGTTGCTTTGTGTTAGCTGTTTGTAGTGGCTTGTTAGCTTGCTGGTAAGCACTTGGTTGCTTTGGCTGAATTGTTGGCTGTGATTACGAAGGAGCCAATTTTCCATTATAAGGTGTATGGGCGCCTTATAATTGGGAAAAGTGTAAATCGTGTTTTCGAACCTTTTAAAAGATGGATGCTAAAGTTTAAATGTTAAATGTTGAAGAGGAAGTTTGTTACAACTTGCCTGTTTTGCCCGTGGGGCGTTGTTTGAAAAACCTAGTACTTTGTTGTGAAACAGTACTTGTGGGTCTATTAAAATCTTCTTCCAAATGATTAAAGGTTGAAATGAATTAATGAAATGGATAAAATGGAAAGGGGTTTTTGAGCCTAGTAATCCTTGTTTTGCGTGACCAAGAGTTAAAGTCGGCGTGTGTGCTTCGTAAGGGACTAGCCCATGCTAGGTAGTACCCTTAGAGCTTGATTTTCCTTGTTTTCGGTGTGAGATTATGATGTGGTGATCGTAGTTCGAGTAACGTCACACGTGCTTTAATGTGTTTCAAAAATAGCATGCCGGTGAGCGGCTAGTTCTTACGACGACATGGACACTCCTATGGTGGGTAGTGTCGCATGAGTTTCTGTTTTTATATCGGTGCTTTCTTGACAGCACAACTTTGATAAGGTTGGCAGTGTGCGCAATGCTTAAGAAACTTCGTTAGTGCGGGAAGAGTTTCAGTGGTTAAGCTTCGAGGAATACGAATGCCTCAGGTGGTATAGGAATTAGAATTTGGTCCGACTGATCTTCTCAGCAACCTTGGTTTAATCTTAGTGTACTCTGCTGGATGAGACGAGCATGTCCCCCATCATGATGTCGTCTTGGATACACTAAGATAGTTTCGGTTATACGCCTCGCTAATGTTAAAAGTTGTTGTTTTGTTTCGTAATCTCTCTCTGGTTGTGCGTGGGATGCACGGTTTCTTGGAATTACACTTCGTGCTGAGGCACGATAGTTTTATAATAGTCTTGTGATGGCTTGGCTTGAGAATATCACTGAAGGTCGTGTAAGGACTTCGGTGTGCGCGTAGTTGATAACAGAATAGTTTTAAAAGCATGTGGTCGGTTTAAGGGAGAGTGTATTTTTCGGGTCGGCGATGTCTTTCGAGGAAATCTGGTGTGACCAATTTTAGTTGGTCGATCGTGATTCGATCGTTTTCTTGGGTTGAGGTCCCTATAATGGCCCCATAGGTAAGCTATGCTTTGATGTTTCAGTTGCAACTTGAGCGTTGGATCGAGTTGTAAAGGCTTAAGTGCAATATTCTTAGGAAATTCTTAAAGGTGCTTTGGGTGTTGGAAGCACAATACAACCGGTTGAATGCAACTTCATGACCCTTGTGAGATGGGTGATGTTCTCGTTGTTTTTCGAAGGCTTCTCGGGGGCGAGAAGTTTTTTTGGTGGGTAGTTTGTAACAAACCGTTTTTTAGCGGATATAATTCGAAGGTTTTTGAACTTTTTCTTTTATCAGTGGGTCAGTTATAAAACCGAGCATTGGAACGAGGTCCCGAGTTCTGGATCCGTCTTAAGCGGTGATCTAGAACTATGCGCGGTAGGTTCAACCATGCGGGTCAGCCGTGCGGGGTACCCATGTATCTATTAGCAGGCACGCGACTGCGCACAGTGTTTCGGACGGTGCGGGTAAAACCGTCCAGGTTGGGTGTGTTTTAGTTTTTGTTTAAAATTAAAATAAAAGAATATAAATTAAATTAAAATTAAAAAAAACCTAAACTAACCTCCCTCCCCTCTCTTGGAAGAACACACACGCGACGCACCCCCACTTCTCTCCTGCGAGCCGCGCGCGACCCCCCCCCCCCCTCCACGGCACCGCCTCATTCCTCGATTTCTCCCGGTTTTTGTCGATTTCAATCACCGAATCATCATGGTGAGTCCTTCTCTCCCTTCTCCTCCCTGTTTCCGACTTCTTTTCGACCTAATCGGCGCCCGGTGAGGTTCGGTCGAACCCTAGGTTGGGGTTAGTTTTTTATTTTTCTATTTTTTCTTGTTTCACCTGCTCTAGGGTTATGCGGAAGGTCTCTCGAGACATCGTGGGTGCGTGTTTGGTGTCCGCCACCGAAGGCGAGGCGGTTTGCGGTGATTTTGGTCCACCGGTGGGTTTCTGAGGTAAGGTTTCTACCGGTTTTTGGTCTTCTCAGCCTCTAAATTAATTTATCAGGTTGTTTTAGATGTTCCTGGTTGGTTTGGTTTAGTGCGTTTGAGTTTTGGAATGGTTTCGGGTTGTCGGAGCTTAGGCGACTCACCTGTGCAGGCATAGGAACGTATTTATATGTACATGGGTTCCCCCGGCATGCATATATTTGTCCATGGCAGCGAATATACACGTACGAGGCTAGTTGTCCCCATTACATATATAAAAAGTGCTTCTGCAGGTGAGCGGAGACAGACTTATGTGTATAAGCATATGTTTAAGGACCCTCTTACGCATGCTCATGGACATGCGGAGCGTGTGCATAGAGGCTAGGTGTCCTTATACGTATGTGAAATCACATATGCCTCGTGGGGGATCAGCTACGATAGCTTTAGTTAGAAAGCACCAAGGGCCGGAGTGGACGGATGGATCCACGTGGAGGTAGAGTCCCTCTCCTTGCCCTTTAAATTTAAGTAAAGTAATAGTGAGTTTAAAATTTCACTTAGCATTTTAATTATGAAAGTTTAGTTATGATTAAATGCTTCTGTGCAAATCATGTGAATTGCAGGAATAATATAAAAGAGGTTGTTTGGTCACTAAACTAATTATTTAATAATAAAACCCCTCTTTCGTGGTGCACTGCATTCAATCTAAAAATGTAGCAATAGAATTTCATGATTTCCTTCCTTATTGTTTGTCTTCTTAACTTTGTTAAGTGTTGAATGAGTTTTAAAGTAAATTCTAAATATCACGAAATGAATTGTTTGATAAATTAATGGCATGTTTCCTAATAAAACTCCTCCAATGGTGGTGAGCTGCCTTCAAAATAAACGTGTAGTAGTAGATTTCCTTTTTTGTGATTGTCTGCTTAAGAGTATTATGACTCTTTATTCTTGACATTACACTTGATAAATGACATGCTTGTACTTGTACCTTACTGGTTACCTCAAATGACATTGCTTCTTGAGAAATAATAAACGATCCATGACACCTCTTAAATTCATTTCTTAACATGTAATTAGAACTTTTAGGGTAGGGTGTTTACCCTCTTCCATTTACTTCGGCGCTTATGTCATTCCACGTCTTGTGTCGCTTGTCGCAACCTTCTGGCAATGCCTCTTTATTTATTATTGAAATGCTTGGGTGGTTTTCTCATGCCCATTGTAGCCTTAGTTTATGGTAAAGCCCACCCTAGGTACTCGCCTTACCTCTTGGCCACCACTTTAGGTGTGCCTCACCTAAATGCACCTTTTTCCTGGTTCTTTAAGTTATAAATTTAATGTAATAGTTTGAATCGAATGTCTTGCTTGAGAAAGTTTGTTAGCTTGTACCATTTAATGTCATTAATGTAACATCCCAGGTAAATAAAGAATAATGAATTTTCATATTTATTAATATTTACGAATTAAATATTAATTTTATTTTAAAGGGGTTGCTATGTTCGATAGCGTACCCGATACGCAACGATGAGTTTCTTTGAAACTTACGTAGCACACTAGTAATAAAATAATATTATTTTAAATGTTAGTTAACAAGTAGCTGTTGTACTGGTGGGAATGGATAGAAATAACTAAAATATGATTAGATATGTTTTTAAATGTTTATACATTTACCCAATAAAAGATAAAGGCTTAAAATACGGAAAGAGTTCAATTTTAGGGCATATATACTCTAATTTTCACTAAAGGTTCACTTATCACCTTTTAATGGTGAACCGTCATTAAATATAGTTTTGATCACTCTTATAATTTATTTTGGACCAAATATAACTCTTCTTTAGAATCGGGACATCAAAATTTACTTTGTGTAAATTTTTGGTACCTTTCTGATAAAGTTCATTTTTTTTATGAATAGTGTAAAATGTTGTATTTGAATTCAAAACATCTTTTTAATCTAAATTATTTATATGATTAGATTATTATTTTAATTGGTTTTAAAGTGAAATTAGAAAATATTTTTACCAGTTAATCCAATGGTGGTCATTGGAATCAATTTCACTTTGAAATTGGACTTAAACTAGTGTCAATCTTTTGATACTTATTGTTTCACAAAAACACGCTATTTGTCATGACAGCGGGAATTAATTATTAAATTAATTAATTTGCCTTATATGTTTTGAATTTTGTAAAATGGACTTTATTTTTGAATTCGGAATATCAAATATAGCTTAGGGTGAATTTTTGGTAATTTTCTGAAAAACTTCAATTTTTGATGAATAGTGAAACCACTAAGTGGTAATCAAGCAAACTGGTTTTTCAGTTAAATGAAAGTTTACCACTAATGTGTATTGAATTTTGAAAATCCGACATACATGGTTTTCATTAAGAAGTAAAATGTGGTTCAATGAGATTAAAATAATTTTCTGGTGAATAGTAACTTATTAAGTTCTTAATCGTGATTAGTGGTAATTAGTGTAGTTTAAGGTATAAATAATGCTTTAATAATATGAAATGACCTAGACACATGTCCCAAACTTATTGTTTGTGTCATGGCCGACCAAGAAAAGCCATGGGCCAACTTGGGGACCCCATGGAGCCACTTTAGTTGGAAAATGACATTAATATATTTTTATTTAATGTTAAAGTGAAAATGACACTAACATAAATTGTTTTACTAAAATAATTTTTGAGTGGGGTTATACAAGTCCAAATTTTGATTATAAATAGTCATTGGAAATCTAAAAATATTTCCTACATCATAGTATTTTTTTTATAATTTTTAGACATTAAATAAATTAAATTATATATGACATAATAATGATTGTGCGATGACATCATTATTTGACGATTTAAATAAAATGGAAAGATAATGAAAAATCTAAAACCTAAACATGTCCAAAACCAATTGGATGAGTGGATTTCTAACCCTTATCACCTTAGCCACGAATTATATCAATGTGGGACCTTTTAAGACCGAAACACATTTTCAAATAAAGTAATATTTCTTTACTTTCCAAAAGTGCCCCTCCTCTCCTCTTATAAAAGGCCCCCACCTCTACCTAATTTCACACACTACTCAAGCCTTTGGCTCGGCCAACCCCTGCCCAACTAATCTCTCCACATCCCTCTTCTCATCCTAGAGGATTCCCTTTGGGCAGAATCCTTTCAAAGGAAGCCTTTAGGCTCAAATCAAAAGGAGTTACACTTTTTAAGGTAATTCATCCTCTCATGTTCATTTGTTTTATTTTTCTTCTCCAACCCCATAAACTCTTTTTATTTAATTCTTTTGTAACAAAACCAGTATATTAAATATACTAGGATGTTTTTATAAGATTTATTTGAGCTAAACTCTCACAAAACTGCATCAAATGGTTAAAGAACATACGGTTTCCGTGGATGGCGAAATTCTGCCTCCCGAAACGATGATTATTCAATACTCATTTAACACCTTCAAAGGTGGCCATTATGATGTAACTATTTTTATATATGATATATAATATGTTTATGTTTTCCTTAAGCTTCTGTTTTTTTCATTTTGGGCATACCTTTATGGTTTCCATTATGGGTAAACACGATATCTTCATTTTAAGAAGTGCGGACTACCGCCCCCTCAAAGTGATTTGATTCGTTAAATACCATATGTGGGACATATAAAGGATGGAACTATGATATTATATATGATATTATACTGGAATTATAATATAACTTTATATCATTATGATTCCATTCTATAAAATACGAAATAGAAATGAAAGTAGCGTTCATGCGTACGTACGGCTTACCGTCTCCATGAACGGTGCATTTCATTTCATACCTCTAAATGATTATGTAATATTATAAATGCATGTATGTACTGGATATATATGACATATATGATATCTACATCATGAATACCATTCTGGATATAATGAACCTTTGACCAAATTAACAACATGTAAGTGTAAGAAGTTTATTTTTGACTTAAGAACCAAATACCGACAAAATGAACATTATTAACTTAAATGATTACATGATGTTCATAAAATGGTATAAAAGGAATAATTAACATGAAAAAAATTCATAAGCAAGTAGAGATTAACTCAAGTTTATTATTCATGAGAATAAATAACGGTCGGGTCAAGTCGGATACGAGGTATGGGACTTCGTCTCAATCTCCTTTCGTTGAGGCATATTTTATTTTATGCACAACTTTCTTTTATACAGTGTATAAACCCCTTTGACTTTCACATTTATTCAAAAGAAATCTTTTTTATACGAAGCGTTTACTAAACGACAAAAAGGGAATGTTTTTGTCGTACGTATGCGGCGACAACGACTTCTCCACCGTCGTAACCGTTATTTGAGTTTCGGCTTCCTCTACAAGCCATACCTTCTTTTTAAAAGAAAAATAAATACCATGTTTTACTATTATTTTATTTTGGTATTGAAAATGGCTGTCATAATGTTTTTATATCAATGTGTTTTATTGATATCTCATGATTGAAATGTGGAAATTTTATGTTTCCTTTATGCATGTTTTATGTGATATGATTTTGTTATGGTTCTTGGGCATTATTATGAAGACGGGTGGTTCCGTGATAAACTAAGGGCGAGTGAGCCCGTTATAGCTCTCCAATGCATTGGGTAACGCGACGGAGTGAACCGTTAAGGTTTCTCCGAAGAGATTTTAGGGAATATACTGTGATGGGTATTCCAAACGTATCCAAGAGGGTTACTCCCTACGTAAGAATGTTATGAATGCCTCATATTACCTTTATGTCTTATGATTTCTATGATTTATTCATGATTTTATGAGGTATGTTAAAGTGCCTATGTTTTATGGGTAAAGTATGATTTCATTCTTATGTATATATGAACTCATGTTTTCTTTCCATGTTTTTTTTATAACCCATACTGAGTTTTTATGCTCATCCCATGTTTTTGAAATGTTTTTCACAGGTCAAGGGAAAGGTACATGATAAGATGATAGAGTCAAGGATGTGTCAAGAAATAATCCATGTTTTATTTTAAATGTGTTTCCATTGATGGGAATGAAGAATACTATCTTTATGTAACCACTTTGTTTATATGTGGAATGTAATTAAAGTTTTATGATCTAATTCTCTAAAACTCTAAACCCGAAAAGATCCTCAATGTGTAATCTTGTAATAACTCAAGATTAAGTAAGGTTTAAGGCTGGGGCCTTATAGTTGGTATCAAAGGTCGGTTTAGACAACTTTAGGAGTTAGAAAAGTGTTAAATTATAATATGACTGAAATGATATAGCATTTACGGATTACCATGTTGCTTCGCCTAAGATATTTCTGTGTTCAGAATGGTTTTCCGCAGAGGAAACAAAGCATCTATGTTGGGACGACATCAGGAGAAAGATAACCTTCCAAATCAGCAACCTGAGATGGTCGGAATCGGAACTGAACATTTTGTTGCAGTGATGGCACAGTTGACTCAGGCTATAAATGGTGGTGGTATCCACGCACGAGATCAGCCAGATCAACCGTAGAGGAACATGTCAGTGGTGGAACATTTCATGAGGCAACATCCCCCATCATTTAGAGGATCATTTGACCCTGTGCAAGCTGAAGGGTGGATTAAAGCACTGGAGAAGATTTTTGATGTCATGGGGTGTTCAGAACATCAAAAGGTTAGTCTTTCTGTTTACCGTTTTGAAGGTGAAGCTGATCAGTGGTGGTCGATGGTGAAAAATATAAAGGATAGTGATGAGATTGAGGATCTTCACTGGGACGAATTCAAAGGTATGTTTCTTGAGAAATATTTTCCTAAGGTGGTTCGTCTTAGGATGGAAAAACAGTTCCTAGAATTGAGGCAGGAGGATGATTCAGTGGCTACTTATGAAGAAAAGTTCACTCGATTGGCAAGGTATGCTCCAAACTTCATACGAGATCTTGATAGTAAAATAAACCGTTTTTACTCAGGGTTAAAGCCAAAGTATCGAATGGATTTAGCTTCTCGTGAGATAAAAAGTTATGAAAAACTTGTTCGATGTACGGAGAAGGTGGAAATGGAGTTTGTCGATGATTAGGTGTTCTATGACAAACAACAGAATAAGAGATCTAGTTGGCAGGAAAAGGGGAAGAATTCATCAAAGAAGCAAGGAGGTAAGAAAACCAAATATCCATCCTGTGAGAAGTGTGGTAAAATGCATCCTGGAGAATGTTTATCCAAGTCTGGTGAGTGATTTAGGTGTGGTAAGTCTGGTCATATTGCTCGTAACTGTAAGGAAGATGATCAAGCAGGAAATGAAAAGCCAACGGTAAGATGTTTTAAGTGTAATGAAATGGGTCATTTTGCAGACGAGTGTCCGACAAGGAGCTTGAGTGATGGGAAGCAGTTAGACTACAAGTAGAAAGGGGTGGTAAGATCATTTTCAACAACTTCAGAAGATGTTGGGCCATCGAATGAAGTGGTATCAGCTCCAGGGAGCTCAATATGTTTCGATGATTGACTTGAGGTCGGGGTACCATCAGTTGAAAGTAAAAGAAGCAGATGTTCCGAAGACTGCGTTCCGTACTAGATATGGGCATTATGAATTTGTAGTTATGCCTTTTGGCTTAACCAATGCACCTACTGTATTCATGGACTTAATGAATAGAATTTCCCATGAGTTCTTGGATAAGTTTGTTTTTGTGTTTTGAGGTCTGGGAAGAGGTTATGTGTGCCTTGTGATTCACAGTTGAAGAATGAGTTGTTATGTGAGGCTCATAGTTCCCCGTTTTTAGTTCATCCTGGCAGTAATAAGATGTACAGAGATCTGCGGGAGTATTACTGGTGGGATGGAATGAAAAGAGACATTGCTAATTTTACTGTGAATTGTTTGACATGTCAACAGGTTAATGCAGAGTGGCAGTTACCGAAATGGATGCTTCAGCCTTTACCAGTGCCAGAGTGGAAATGGGAGAATATATCCATGGACTTTGTTGTTGGATTACCGAAGACATCTCGAGGTAATAATGCAATCTGGGTTATTGTTGATCGCTTGACCAAATCTGCTCATTTCCTTGCTATACGAGATACTTTCTCTCTTGATCAACTTTCCCGTTTTTATCTTAAAGAGATTGTAAGGTTACATGGAGTTCCTCTCTCCATTGTATCGGATCGTGATCCCAGGTTTACTTCTAACTTTTGGAAAGGCCTTCAGAAGTCGTTGGGTACTGAATTAAATTTTAGTACAGCTTTTCATCCTCAATCAGATAGGCAGTCAGAACGAACAATTCAGACCTTGGAGGATATGCTACGAGCTTGTTCTATGGATTATCAGGGAAGTTGGGACCAACATCTTTCTTTGGTTGAGTTTTCATATAATAACGGTTTTCATTCCAGTATACAGATGGCACCATTTCAGGCATTATATGGGAAGCGTTGTCGAACTCCAACTTTCTGGGATGAAGTGGGTGAAAGGAAGTTGATGGGACCAGAATTGGTAGAAGAGATGGCAGAAAAAGTTCAGTTGATTCAGAAACACATGAGAACAGCTCAGAGCAGGCAGAAGAGTTATGCGGATAACCGGAGGAAGGATCTATCTTTCGAGGTAGGTGATCATGTTTTTCTCAAGGTTTCTCCTTGGAAAAGTGTGATGAGATTTGGTAAGAACGGAAAGTTGAGTCCAAGGTTCGATGGACCATACGAAATTCTGGAAAGAGTTGGATCAGATGCATACCGAGTGGCTTTACCTCCGAGTTTATCTCAGGTACACAATGTTTTTCACGTTTCGATGTTGAGAATGTATATGCCAGATCCATCTCATGTTTTGAGTCCAGAGGTAGTTTAGCTGGAAGAGAACCTATCTTATGAGGAACAACCGGTCCAGATTCTTGACCACAGGGAGCAAGTGTTATGGAATAAGGTGATTCATCAGGTAATGGTTTTGTGGAAAAACCATGTGATTTAAGAGGCAACATGGGAATCTGAAAATGCTATGAGGGATAAATACCCCCACTTATTTTGATAAGTGAATAAAATTGCGAGGACGCAATTCCCAAAAGGGGGGAAGGATGTAACATCCCAGGTAAATAAAGAATAAAGAATTTTCATATTTCTAAATATTTACGAATTAAATATTAATTTTATTTTAAAGGGGTTTCTATGTTCGATAGCGTACCCGATACGCAACAATGTGTTTCTTTGAAACTTACGTAGCACACTAGTAATAAAATAATATTATTTTAAATGTTGGTTAACAAGTAGCCATTGTACTGTCGGGAATGGATAAAAATAACTAAAATATTATTAGATATGTTTTTAAATGTTTATACATTTACCCAATAAAAGATAAAGGCTTAAAATACGGAAAGAGTTCAATTTTAGGGCATATATACTCTAATTTTCACTAAAGGTTCACTTATCACCTTTTAATGGTGAACCATCATTAAATATAGTTTTGATCACTCTTATACTTTATTTTGGACCAAATATAACTCTTCTTTAGAATCGGGACATCAAAATTTACTTTGTGTAAATTTTTGGTACCTTTCTGATAAAGTTCATTTTTTTATGAATAGTGTAAAATGTTGTATTTTAATTCAAAACCTCTTTTTAATCTAAATTATTTATTTGATTAGATTATTATTTTAATTGTTTTTAAAGTGAAATTAGAAAATATTTTTACCAGTTAATCCAATGGTGGTCATTGGAATCAATTTCACTTTGAAATTGGACTTAAACTGGTGTCAATCTTTGGATACTTATTGTTTCACAAAAACACGCTATTTGTCATGACAGCGGGAATTAATTATTAAATTAATTAATTAGACTTATATGTTTTGAATTTTGTAAAATGGGCTTCATTTTTGAATTCGGAATATCAAATATATCTTAGGGTGAATTTTTGGTAATTTTCTGAAAAACTTCAATTTTTGATGAATAGTGAAACCACTAAGTGGTAATCAAGCAAACTGATTTTTCAGTTAAATGAAAGTTTACCACTAATGTGTATTGAATTTTGAAAATCCGACATACATGGTTTTCATTAAGAAATAAAATGTGGTTCAATGAGATTAAAATAATTTTTTGGTGAATAGTAACTTATTAAGTTCTTAATCGCGATTAGTGGTAATTAGTGTAGTTTAAGGTATAAATAATGCTTTAATAATAAGAAATGACCTAGAAACATGTCCCAACCTTATTGGTTGTGTCATGGCCGACCAATACAAGCGATGGTCCAACTTGGGGACCCCATGGAGCCACTTTAGTTGGAAAATGACATTAATATATTTTTATTTAATGTTAAAGTGAAAATGACACTAACATAAATTGTTTTACTAAAATAATTTTTGAGTGGGGTTATACAAGTACAAATTTTGATTATAAATAGTCATTGGAAATCTAAAAAGATTTCCTACATCATAGTATTTGTTTTATAATTTTTAGACATTAAATAAATTAAATTATATATGACATAATAATGATGCAGTGATGACATCATTATTTCACGATTTAAATAAAATGGAAAGATAATGAAAAATCTAAAACCTACACATGTCCAAAACCAATTTTATGAGTGTATTTTGAACCCTTATCACCTTATCCACGAATTATATCAATGTGGGACCTTTTAAAACCGAAACACATTTTCAAATAAAGTAATATTTCTTTACTTTCCAAAAGTGCCCCTCCTCTCCTCTTATAAAAGGCCCCCACCTCTACCTCATTTCACACACTACTCAAGCCTTTGGCTCGGCCAAACCCTGCCCAATTACTCTCTCCACATCCCTCTCCTCATCCTAGAGGATTCCCTTTGGGCAGAATCCTTTCAAAGGAAGCCTTTAGGCTCAAATCAAAAGGAGTTACACTTTTTAAGGTAATTCATTCTCTCATGTTCATTTGTTTTATTTTGCTTCTCCAACCCCCTAAAATCTTTTTATTTAATTATTTTGTAACAACACCAGTATATTCAATATACTATGATGTTGTTATAAGAATTATTTGATCTACACTCTCACAAAACTGCATCAAATGGTTAATGAACATACGGTTTCCGTGGATGGAGAAATTCTGCATCCCGAAACGATGATTGTTCAATACTCATTTAACACCTTCAAAGGTGGCCATTATGATGTAACTATTTATATATATGATATATAATATGTTTATGTTTTCATTAAGATTCTGTTTTTTTCATTTTGGGCATACCTTTATGGTTTCCATTATGGGTAAACACGATATCTTCATTTTAGGAAGTGCGGACTACCACGCCCTCAAAGTGATTTGATTTGTTAAATACCATATGTGGGACATATAAAGGATGGAACTATGATATTATATATGATATTATACTGGAATTATAATATACCTTTATATCATAATGATTCCATTCTATAAAATACGAAATAGAAATGAAAGTAGCGTTCATGCGTACGTACGGCTTACCGTCTCCATGAACGGTGCATTTCATTTTTTACCTCTAAATGATTATGTAATATTATAAATGCATGTATGTACTGGATATATATGAAATATATGATATCTACATCATGAATACCATTCTGGATATAATGAACCTTTGACCAAATTAACCACATGTAAGTGTAAGAAGTCTATTTTTGACTTAAGAACCAAATACCGACAAAATGAACATTATTAACTTAAATGATTACATGATGTTCATAACATGGAATAAAAGGAATAATGAACTTGAAAAAGATTCATAATCAAGTAGAGATTAACTCAAGTTTATTATTCAGGAGAATAAAGAACGGTCGGGTCAAGTCGGATACGAGGTATGGGACTTCGTCTCAATCTCCTTTCGTTGAGGCATATTTTATTTTATACACAACTTTCTTTTATACAGTGTATAAACCCCATTGACTTTCTCGTTTATTCAAAAGGAATCTTTTTTATACGAAGCTTTTACTAAACGAAAAAAGGGAATGTTTTTGTCGTACGTATGCGGCGACAACAACTTCTCTGCCGTTGTAACCGTTATTTGAGTTTCGACTTCCTCTACAAGCCATACCTTCTTTTTAAAAGAAAAATAAATACCATGTTTTACTATTCTTTTATTTTGGTATTGAAAATGGTTGTCATAATGTTTTTATATCAATGTGTTTTATTGATATATCATGATTTAAATGTGGAAATTTTATGTTTCCTTTATGCATGTTTTATGTGATATGATTATGTTATGGTTCTTGGGCATTATTATGAAGACGGGTGGTTCCGTGATAAACTAAGGGCGGGTGAGCCCGTTATAGCTCTCCAATGCATTGGGTAACGCGAAGGAGTGAAACGTTAAGGTTTCTCCGAAGAGATTTTAGGGAATATACTGTGATGGGTATTCCAAATGTAACCAAGAGGGTTACCCCCTACGTAAGAATGTTATGAATGCCTCAAGTTACCTTTATGTCTTATGATTTCTATGATTTATTCATGATTTTATGAGGTATGTTAAAGTTCCTATGTTTTATGGGTAAAGTATGATTTCATTCTTATGTATATATGAACTCATGTTTCCTTTCCATGTTTTTTTATAACCCATACTGAGTTTTTATGCTCATCCCATGTTTTTGAAATGTTTTTCACATGTCAAGGGAAAGGTACATGATAAGATGATAGAGTCAAGGATGTGTCAAGAAATAATCCATGTTTTATTTTAAATGTGTTTCCATTGATGGGAATGAAGAATACTATCTTTATGTAACCACTTTGTTTATATGTGGAATGTAATGCATGTTTTATGATCTAATTCTCTAAAACTCTAAACCCGAAAAGATCCTCAATGTGTAATCTTGTAATAACTCAAGATTAAGTAAGGTTTAAGGCTGGTGCCTTATAATTATTCACCAAACATAGAGGCATGTTGATGCCATAAGCTTTTTCTTACCTTCTATTGCTCGTGCAAGTTCTAGAATGTTGAACAAGGATAATTAATTATGAGAATTGATTATAAAAAGTTGATATCTAATTTGTATAATTAAATGTGAAGAATTAATTATGAAATGAGAACTATGTAGATTGATTAATTATGTGATAAATGAATGAGATTTTGGGTCCTAGACATGGCGTTCTAGATCGACTTAAAATCTAGGTTTGGACATGGAGTTCCTCCCCAATGGTTATCCAAGCTTGTGATATAGGGTGTTAGAAATGACAATCTACACCGAATGAGATTTTGGGTCCTAGACATGGCTTTCTAGATCGAATTAAAATCTGGGTTTGGACAGGGAGTTCCTCCCCAATGGTTATCCAAGCATGTGATATAGGGTGTTAGACATGACGATCTACACCGAATGATATTTTGGGTCCTAGATATGGCATTCTAGATTGACTTAAAATCTGGGTTTGGACATGGCGTTCCTCCCCAATGGTGCTTGACACCAAGCGAATGATAATAATGATTTATGAAATGAACAAGAGATGTGATTAAAACCCGAGTGAAAAGTGATCAAATAAAGAAGGATAAGAATGAGTGTATTTCCAGTCTGAGTTGAAATGATAAGTGAATAAATAGAGTAAGTGAGAAAAATGATAAAAAGTGTTTTTATGCTTGAACCAAATTTACTCGTGTTGTTTTAAACAGGTTCTTATCCCGGCAACAGGCCGAAGCAGGTATTGCCGTCAGGTGTCCTTTTTGGAACCTGGATGGGTGTTTATTGTTGGTGTTGTGTCGTTATTGTTCGAAAATACCAGCACGTTGTTTAATTATATTTCATGGTCTAGAGTGGGCTAGACCCCGGTGGTTCCGGCCTACTGAGATATATATCTCACACCCTACTCGGGCCGCCATTGCACTGGGGTACCCGAGTAGATTCCATTTGGTTGTAGGACCTTGTTGTTGTTGTTTCTTATACTTGGAGTTAGTAGAAAAGGACCAAGTTAGGGCTCGGGATGCTCATGGAGATCGCCTTCGGGGCTTGATACTTTTGTTCATTTACTTCTTGCATTGATGTGTAAGTATGTCGTGTGATTTAATGATTCCATTGTATCATTAGCATGTCATGCATGCATCTCTTATATAAACTGCCATTCACCAATTTTATTCAAACCTTATAAATGAAAAATGTTTTCTGCTGCTTTCTTATTATTATTTACACTACTTCTGTTGCTGTATTTTTTGTCCCTTTGCTCCACTTTGATAAGAGGGTATAGTCTCCCCCCCTGACTGACCTTACACCCTCGCCGCTAGTCGGCAACCTCTAGCGTAAGGGGAGACGTGCTTGAGGCCATGTCGCGGGCCAACTCAGGTGACCCGGGTGTCCAGTTTAGGGTTGACTTGAGTTGGTTTGTGACACACAGATTAATGATGAATTAATATTTATTATATTTGATGTTAAATTGATATTTATGCAACAAGAGCTCTACTAATGGATCATATTTCACAATTTCATCTGTATTAAGGATTTTTTGTATTTATATATCCATAGGGGAGTATTTCTATTACAAATACACAGTTTATGATTTTTTAAAACAATATTATTCTATGATATTTTAATTTCATGTTTACTCATTTCAAACTTTATAAAAATTGTTTGAAGGGAATACTCATGTCATATTCAAAATGAGGTACTTTTTTACCATTTTACAATGGAGTGAATGGAATATTTTTTAACTTATAATACAAGAAAATATTTACCACAATCATGAAAAATATTTTCATTGAAGATGAATTTATATGTTTATAAGGTTATTTTCAAATATTTTTTTCTTAATTGTGCTATATTTTACAATAAGTGATATCAAAATACAATGTGTCTTTTCCATAAAAAGTGTTCCAAGTGAGCTTTCAAAATGATTTTCCATCTATGATGACATCCTTTTATGCTAAATAATATTTCACAGAGTAATGATCTCATGATACCAAATTTTTTCTATCTTTTGATAGTTTATGAATATAAGATATAATGTTTCTGAAACCCGGTTATTTACCATGAGTTATGCTATGATGAAATGTTAATTTAACTAATTTCTTTTCATGAGTTATAATATGATCAATATTTTATGATATTATGTCACACATGTGTAAGATTTTAATTTTTTGACGAGTGGGACCATTATATACATCTAGTTCATTGAGTAATACTTAATGTTATATGACCTCAAATATTAGATGGGAGGTGATCCCAATCCCCAAAGTAGGTACACAAGAGGATATTATTAGCTAATATCATGTACATGGGTGGTTAGCCCAAGCCTAACATGATAATAATGTATTGGTGGGTACCATTCACATATGGTTTCTATGCATATGTGTATTCCTAAATCCTTGTCTTATGCTAATCTTATGATCTCCCGACTCATCTTATTTTGTCCCTTCAATATTCATGTCTTTTAAACTACCATGATTTGTTCCATATCAATATTATGATCTATTTTAAGATGTTTATGTTTGTCAAATATTAATTTCAAATTCTTATGCTCGTGTTATTGATATGTTGTTATTTATATCTGACATTTTACCCTAACAAAGAATTTGAGCTCACCGTTTTGTGTTCTTTCTTCCCAAGGTTATAAATAATGGTTTTATGTATGATATTTTCTATAAGTACGATAGATACAAAGCGCATTGTGGCAAAATATGTAGTTCACCTATGAATCAGTTGTTTATGTGTCTATGATTACAGAGGAACTACACCATAAGAACATGTGTTGTTATGTTTTGTATTTATTAATAATCTATTAGTATTTAATATCAATGTTTCAAAATCCTAGTTAACTATACACCATTTTATTATTGAGGTGGTGATCCATGTTTCTTTGAATAGTTATGGGTGATAATCCTGTATTGAGACCTTAAATACAAATTCATACTAGCCTCCATGGATGACTTTTCCCCTGATGTCCACTACTGGTTCCTACAACTCAGCTTCCCTCTTTTATAATTCTCTCCATTACCAAATCCAACTCAAACACTCCTTTATAAGATGGAATGAAAAAGGATTCCATGATACCATCAATGAATATGTGAAGGAACTTCTTAACCAAACCTTCCTATAAGTATCCATCTCTATCCATATCGAGAGAGTAATTTGTAAGATCATTGATCCATTCAGAGTACTCTAATACTTTTATATCACTCTTTTCTATCTCTAAAACCTCCAAATTACATAGGGAGTGAAATATTTAAGGGTAATAATCACCAAATAACAACATATGGAAAAATAACCAAGATATATCACTTCATCCAATGATTGGGTTATCAGATTCCACCATAAACCTACTTATCCATGAAGTGGAATAGATATTGGATTAACCATATGATTGGAAAGGGTCCAAAAAAGCATAAAACATTTGACCTCCAGCAGGATCTAATCCCCCAATGCCTAATTTACTGGCTTACTATGAATCCTCAGACATATTTATAACTTCAACTAATTCAATAAAATAATATTACCAACATCATCATCCGAACCTATTGAAGCTATTGAATGTCCTGGGAACAATCTATCCACTACCTAGACCACAGGTGTAAATACATTATGTGTAGGTGTTATAACTGAGGCCTTATTACTCATCTCATCATATTAACAATCATGTATGGGTATCTTAAATAGATATTTTCATAGAGTAATTCAAGATGTTATCAATATATTTCATGGATTGATAAGAATAGATTTGGAGATGACTCAAGAACGACATGAAATTACAAAATTAAATATTATCCTTGTACTAATTACTACCTACAACATATGCATTTTTATGTTGATTCAATAAGAAGGATGTTAGAGACCTGATTTATGGATACATTTTCCAAAACACCAATAATGGTTCTGGTAGTCTGAGAGATGAATTCGAGACAATCTATAAGCATTTCCCTAAATTCCAAAACCAATCGTCTCAACATGTCCAACTCCAAAGAGAAACCCAAGGAAAACCCACCATTGATACCACTACATCAAAACTTGACCCACAAGAGTCTGACTAGCTATAAATAAGCTGAGTGTGAAGCCCCATGAAAACCTTTAATATTCTAGGGTATTGAGACTAGTAACGAGTATGCATAAAACTAAAATTGTGGGCCTTATCCAGAATTCCATATACACTTGCACAAAAATAACTCCGTGAAATAGAGCCTAGAAAATATAAATGGATAAAAACATATAAAGTGTAAGAATTTTGTATAAAAACTCTTGTAAATAATCCAATTATACAAGGATATTATAAATTATTAAAAATTTAATATAGATTCCATACAAGAAAATAAAGACCCAAACTAATAACCAATTGAAAAGGGAAAGACCGAAAAAAACCTAGCTCACAATTTCCATGGCCAACCACTGAACATTCTTTGCACCTCCATGTACTACTATGCTCCTCCAAAGTCAATTATAATATACCTTTCATGTATATAAGTCAAAACCTATTCCCTAAAATCTAATTTTGGAGAGAGTATATGTCATAACCAGACTCACTAAACCTGCTTAGATCGAGGTAAGCTGAGTGTGACACCACACGCCACATCCAGTAGGCCTAGGGTTAGGGACCAGCAATGAGTAAGAGTATAAAAAACATATGAGGACATAGTAAAAGGTACCTGTAAACACCCAAATTAAATCACTAATAAATTATTTAATTGTAAAAATCTGATTGATTCCCAAATTCATCATATATCTATATCCCATAATAAAAGCTTGAAAAAAATATTTGAAAAAATATTTAGCTAAATACAAGCCCACTGACACTACAGAAGATGATTGGACATCAAGAAGGAGTGGAAATCAATAAAATAAAATACATAGTATGATATTTTTTACATAATGGTCAACTAAGCTACATATTCTCATGGTCCACCTAAGACACCATCAAACAGACTGTCACCTCAATAATACACAACATGTCTGGGCAAAGCCTTTATTGGGGTGTGTATAAAAATACTGGGAAGAAAACCTCTAAATCAAAAAACGAAAATCATAAATAGAGTAGTCATTTCACAATCACAAATTCATATCAATTAAAACATGATACATAGTAATAATAACATTGTTTCGGTGCGGATGTGCGTCGGGTTATGCTGTTCCTCCAGGACGCGTTCGCGCGTGCACCCGTCAACCCGAGGGGATGGGCGCGCGGCTTGTGGTCCCGCAGTCCCGCTTTCCAAAGGCGGGCGGCATCCGTCCCTTATTCAGGGGCGTCTTCTCCTTGATCGAAACCGGGATGATGGGATGTCGGCTCCTCCTTCCTTGGACGTCTCCTCGGAACTCGTCGCCTAATCCGGGTCTCCCTCATAGATTTAAGACATGCTCGTGAATCTCGTTCCCGGCGCCATATCTTCATGGACACCGGTTAATTACGCTACTTCCGCCCGGACGCTCCAAGGAGTCTGGTCGGGGCAGCAACCTGCGGTGAGAAGGCCAGGTGGCTCTGGGTGCTGGGGGCGTGTCGTAACACTGCGGCTCTGCACGTCTGTCTTCCGTCCCTAATAGGGCTTCTCGAAGGCATGATGGCCTGAGGCATCCCGCACTAGGTGAGGGGAACTGTGTCCCCTGAGGTTTTCCTCAGCTTCCCATGTTTAACACGGGGTACGCCGCGAGTTTAACGTCCAGCGGGGACGGCATCGGACTGATCAACACGAAAAGTGGATCAGATGACAGAACCCCTTGCGGGGAACCTCCGACGCTGGGGCCAGCGCATGGGCGGATTCCCAAGTGATATGGAGTGGAGTGAAGTGGCATGACCCCACCGGGATGTGGCGGCCCGGGTAAGGATCAGGATGGATGATGGAGTGAAGAGCTTGGACCCCGTAGGGGCTTCCTACGTACCGCGCGTTAGCACGGATCAAAGTCGACGTAGTTCGGGTATACAGTTTAACGTCATGCTGGACGTCGGCAAGCCGACTCACGAAGGGGTCGAGGCCGCCGGGCGGAGGATTGAACCGAACCACCTCGCACAGAGGGGGATGGAATGGCTGGGTGGATCACAGTTTCACGTCATGCTGGACGATAAAAGGAGAAATGGAAAAAGGGGTTGTGGGGAGGCACAGTGGAGATACACACGGGCAGTCTCCCACAGGGGCGGATTCATAGGTGAATCGACGCAAGCGTGAACCCTGGAGGGGTCCACTGATGGACGAACCGACGTGAATACGACCGGGACGACCAGGTGGTGGGCTTGAACCTCAGGGAGGCTTCCTACGTACCCTGTTTAGAAGACAGGGATCAAAGTCCACGTAGTTCATTCTGTCAGGACTTACGCACTTGAGGAAGCCCGGATGCGGCAAAACTCAGTTGGAAGGGACTTGGACCGAAAGTAGGAGACACCTCGATCCCAGTCACACCCTCTACTGGCTTCGGCGGTGGGGGAGCGCAATGGAGATACACATGTGCAGCCCCCCACAAGAAACTAGGGGTTTGTAATACCCTACCCCAGTAGGGAAAAGCCGCTCCCATTAAATCGTCCCTAAAGAGGGGCAATCCCGACATCCCTGCAGAGACGAGCGGGTGGGGGCCACATCCAAACCGGGGGGACCCTGCGTGCGAGGCACGAGATCGGACGAAGCGGACGGTTTAACGTCTTGCCGGACGAAGTACAGTTTAATGTCGTGTGCTGAGGACGAAGCGGACGGTTTAACGTCTTGCCGGACGAAGTACAGTTTAATGTCGTGTGCTGAGGACGAAGCGGACGGTTTAACGTCTTGCCGGACGAAGTACAGTTTAACGTCATGCTGGACAAATGTGCAGTTTAACGTCATGCTGGACGTATGCGCAGTTTAACGTCATGCGGGACGAATGTGCAGTTTAACGTCATGCTGGACGTATGCGCAGTTTAACGTCATGCGGGACGAATGTGCAGTTTAACGTCATGCTGGACGTATGCGCAGTTTAACGTCACGCGGGACGATGGATTGCCGCTGATGGGTCCGTGTCACTTCGCGCGAGCCTGGAGGGCCGCACGGGAAGACAACGCACGGTGCGGGCACCCAGGATGAAAATCATCGGGCGCCACGCAGGCGGGTACCCTCAGGGGGTCAAGGGGGGAGACCCTGGGGGATTGCGCGCAAAAGAGGAGCTTTGCGCGCAAAACAGCAGGTCGGCGCGCAAAATGGCGGGCTGGCGCGCAATCGGGCCAGCCCTTTGCGCGCGGATGATTGAGATTGCGCGCACCGGGCTTCGGACAGCTCGCGGGGGCAACAGCTCATTCTCTAACGAACGACCACTTTGAAGATGGGGGGTGCGCGCAATCGGGCTGGATTGCGCGCACCCGGGGGCCATTGCGCGCAAGCGGCTTCTTTTGCGCGCAAAGGCCTTCGGGTTAAGGATTATTCAAAGGAATGGAGCCAAGGGGATTGCGCGCGAAGGCGAACCCCAAGGCTCTATTGCGCGAAAGAAAGGAGGTTACCTGAAGATCGGCATTGCGCGCGGAAGGGGTTGGATTGCGCGAACGAGCGACGCTTCGGATTCTGGCCACCTTCAAAACGTCGGGGGTCGCCGTATATTTATAGGCAACCCCGGGCGCGGAATCCGGTCTCGGGCGCGGAATTCTCTTTGCGGGCGCAGAATCAGGACCCGGCGCGCAAGGGAGCCACGCAGGCCACGGGCGCACAAAATAGCGCGCCGGCCCAGCGCATTGCGCGCATCCCGGGAGGATTGCGCGCCGCGACTCAACTTTGCACGCGGGCCTCTGAAATTTCGCGCATGTCCTCCGGGCCCTCCGGAACGTGCCTCTGACTCCAAATATCACTTCGCTTTCCGCATCCGGAGCTTCGTTTGGGAACAACGGACTTTTCCGGCGTCTACAAACATATATATATCCAATGATAAACACCAATTCTAATGGTGAGGTCCCTGCCACAATTCAATCATAGGATTTTTCACTAGATTTGAATGTAATTATCATTTAGGAGATAACAAACCATGGGTTTGATAACATAGATGGTTCTTATCTTAGAGGTCTTTCTCATTGGGCCTCAATATTAATAAGTACTTTTTTGAACTTAAGATAGATTGATACAGAGTTAGTGGGTCACAACTATGTCCCCCAGGGGACCATGAAACCCTTATATGATTATTCAGATAAGACAGAGATAAATTCTTTGTATTGTAAGTCTTTGTAATATATAAAACCCCACATAGGGAATAAGATACAACAGAGGATCCCATCATGGACCACATAGAAGGATACCTGAAACCCTATATGAAACTAATCCCACAAAGTGTGTCACATCTTATGGATAGGTTGTGATTCCTCTATATTCCCCCTTTGGGATGACTGATAAAACACACCCTTGAGAAAAATATGTATATAGAAAATAATTAGGTTCTAAAATTATCCTGATAATGTTATATAGTGTTTATATGATGTGTGTTGTCTACCCCAAATCTGATCGTGTGCTCTAACTCATGCATGTGTACTTCACATATTGCTTTTGTACTCTAGAAGTTCTTTTATACCTATCAATGATAGAGTACCCAGGCCATTTCATAGTACATTTTTCTCACCATGTACTCTAGTTGTAGCAATGTGTCTGGTTGTGTATGTACACGTATATCTCATGGTTACGCACTAAGATTCTAGCATTGGTTCACACAGAGGTTGGTAGGTCCTAAATGACATGTGATATTTATTTTTCCCTAAAAACTATAATCCATAGGCAAGGACAGACATGGTGGGTCTTATATGGAGAAAAAACATGTTCATTAGATATTTCTATACAATATGGGTGTAATTAAGATAGTTATTCCCATTCCTCATCCATCATTGGATCATCCAAAATGCCCACCATAGATCACAGATTAATTTGACCATGTTTTCCATGCTGCTGGTGGTTTGATTTTGGCCATCCTAGTTTCTCAGAAATGGTCTCCCATCACATCAGGACACCTTCACATTGAAAAATATGAATCACATGTACCTAATATAATCCTAAACATCATTCAACAATAATTAACCTCAATCATTCCATCGATATCAAACTCAAACCTGTAACACTGATTCAGAGTTCAAAATAAAGGATATAAATCTAATGACAGTCATGTGTTTGATGAACCATCGACCAAATAAAATACTAGAATTGATAGTAATATGAATTGGGGAATGAAATTAACAGTTCCCAAATAGTGGAATGAACATCATCCATTGTCCAGGTTAGCCTTAATTCATTTCTGCTAGAATGATGAATAAATAAAAAATTATCAAATTTGTATTTATAGATAGATAAAAAATCAACCAAAAATAATCTATTGAATAATAAATCAAAATGTTATATGAATTAATTTGTGTTTGATAGGATATAGTTTAAAATAGTATAATATAACCAAAATAATATCTTACTTCATGTTTAGATTTATTGATAATGAAGAACAGTCATGCATCATCACCATTACCCAGACCAAAGAACTCTGTTAGAGAAGGAAACCCTTCAGTGATCATTCTGGATCCCTGATAAATTATTATTCAATTATCTACCCTCCCAAATATCCTTCAAATCCATATTTTTATACAGATAACTGTATGTATATTCCATATGAGTATTTAAATACAACATGTTTGGTCAGGCGAAGGAAATAAATTAAAAAGTATATTAATTTACTAATCCTCCCATAACCACACATAAATGAACCCCATAACTGAAAAATATTGTCTCATTCCTATGGTAAGAAATAAAATTTATATTTATTGGATATATCAGATTTCTTTTCTATCAATCCATTCCTAATTTATTCTATTACTTCAGAGAAAATGCATGCATGTGATATAATATTTATATTATATAAACACTAGGACTTCCTGGGCTCCAAAATCTCATGATGACCAGGAGAATATCCTAAATAATATTCAATTATATATACTAGTGCCTTACAAGGTAAAAAGAGTTATAACATTATTACAACCTTTTGGTTTTTCATATATAAATACAAAAAAACTACTAAAATGAGTGATGGTACTAAACTCGTATCTAGTTATGTGGCTCCAATGTTACCTATTAAAGAATCCCATTATATGACATTAGACACACTAATGTAATTAGTTACCCATGAAGGATATTACTACAGTGATCCTCATTTTGTAACATGTACTCTACAAATTTACCACAATCCACTATTTTCATACCACCCTAGTCGAAAACAAGCAACAAGTTGTGCATATAACACCTAATCTACACCACGTGGAGGAAATTAGGTACTCAATCTTACTATGATCATATGGAAAAGTGGTACGCCACCTTTCCAACCATACATTTTATCTAGAATGGTCCAATTAATCATAGAGAAAACTTTATTCTCTACCCAAATATACAAAATAATCGATGTTGTGAGTCCTTTATGAAAACTAATTCCCCCTCATTGAACTCCAAAAGATTCTATGGTTTCTCAGTATATGACTTTTGATGGATATGGAATGTCCTTATCTACCCTGAGATGATCTGCACTATCCCTATCATCTCTCGTTCCAACAATGGACAAAGGAGTTCTTATTAACCTTTATCAGTATACTATAGTGGTGACTTGAAGGGTCTCCCATACAATTCATTAAATAGTTCCATACAAATGTTGGAAATGTTTTTTTAGTGTGTAAAATCTCCACCATGGGTAGGTGATCCTGTCTACTAGAGACAAACTCCAATACATAAGTCAGCTACATGTCCTTGAATGCCTGAATAGTCCACTCAGTTTGTCCGTCTATCTGTGGGTGAAACACTATAAAAATAGAAACTAAGAACCAATGGTCTCTTATAATCCATACCTTAATCATGATAGGAAGAAAGTATCAAATTTTAATATGATCATCACGGTACGTCTATAAATATGTACTCTCTCTTGTACATGGAGGCATCTTATGATTTCAACTGAACTATTCTTTCAGAAATATAAAAAATGAAAAGACTTTTTATTTCAGTCTATGATCACCCATATTGGCCTTTTTTTAATGATACTAAATGGATCCCCATCATAATTTACATATAGATACTCTCTAACTTCCACTTTAGCACCCCAAGTGGCATAGTGAAAACCACAAGTACATAGTGTTCTTAGTTCCCATACTAAAAAGTGATGAATCAATTGGAAAACCTAGAAAAATAGATTCTTCATTGTCGGACATAAGAACTAACAATGAAGGAACTAGTACATCATTACAACATCTAGATATATGACCAAGCTGGATGTATGAAATTTTCTCTAACCCTCCTCATAGAATATCATTGGTTCCATCACACACCCTCTTGTAATGATTATGTGCTCCATGCCTTTAGAAAAATCTTTTAAGTGTATTTGTAGTGGATATATTATTATAAAAGGACTCACAATAAGTATCTCTAAGATAAGGATCCCTAACATACTATAGGAGCATAGGGGTTATAACCATCGATTGGAGGTAATATTCACCGTCAATATCCACTATTGATAACTAGATGAATGATAATTGATCTAACAACTCACTAGACAACTTCGAACAAATTCTCCTTGTTAGAAGATCTTACACATTATTCCCATTAATGGAAGTATATAATTTCTAGAATTCATAATCATGAAGAATCTCAAACCATCTCTTCTATCTCCATATGAGATCTTTGTATGCGATTTTATTATTGATACTCATTTCATTGGAATAAACACTAAACATCACACCCATTTGATAGTGTCACAATATATTCTAGGAGAAAAATATAACGTCTAGATCCAGAACATGGGTCATGTAGTTCTATACATTATTTCTAAACTACTAGTACCAATATGTGATAACATTCTACTTCTCTATCTGATCACAACCAATCCCAGTTCCCTAGTCATCACTGAACTATTTGTATCCAACACCCTCTTAGGTAAATGTTATGATGTGGGCTCTTTTTAACCAAAGAAACTACAGATAAAAATTCTGCTAGAATCTCTCTATCCTCACAAAAGGATACACGTTTAATTTGAATGTAATCAAGGGTGTTGTAATTTGGTATCAATCATATATGAATCTAAAATAGTATCCATATAACACATGGGAGAATCATACCTGAGTAATTCTCTTGGGTGGATCCCAAAATAACACTGCATTAACCATCACCATGGTCACTACTACTCTATTTTAGATGATATGTTCATGTATATGAACATCATGAATATAAAAGTGATACTTAAATATGTTCCCTTATTGTTGGTGCTCTCAAATTATGTGATGTGTTCTCCTCTATTCAAACCACGTACAGTAGAGTGTATTTGATGAAGAACACCTAGAAATGTTCATGGAAGGGATGAATGATTAATAAAACATGGGAAATATTCATTCTGAAAGGAATCCCCATGTACTCATAGTGAATGTAGAGACATGAAAATTTCAAGCTCTGTATGTCCTCATCCCAATCATGGATATGCTGATATCTTGATCTGAGGAAAGTCATTTTAGAACCATATTGCCCCATATTCTAGTAAAATAGTCCATCATTAATTATTAGTTGGTATTTATTCATTGAATCCACCTTGATCATTAAATAATAGTCCAAAAATCAACAAATGATCTTAAATTTCTTCTTAGCGATGAAAATCAGTGTTAGATAGGGTGACAATTATATTTTGAAAAATAAATTCATCTAAAACCCCAACAACCACATGTTCAACTAATGAATTTATGAGGGATATATCTAATATTCTGGTGTATATTTAAAGGAATTCCCCGGTTGAAAGTATATATATATTTTTATCTCTTACTGGGGAGGCAATCCCACCATTTCTTCCTCGCATAATTCCTCATAATATTCCTCCAATGAATAAAGATCAAACCTCATGAATTGTTTTTATTTAAGGGGAATTTTATCAATCTAATGAATAATTCCCAATATACTCTTACATGTGGTTCCATCATTCCCTATATAGTTTTCTTTATCACCAGACAATGAAAACGTCATCCCATTTATGGTGTCCCTGAATGCTCCCCATGAAATCACTACTGGAAAAACGGCCTATACCCACGGTTCAAAACCGTGGGTATAGCCTCCAAAACCGTGGGTATAGCCTATACCCACGGTTTTGGGAACCGCGGGCTGGAACGTCGTCGGTATAGGTCCCCAGCCTATACCCACGGTTTTGGAAAACCGTGGGTATAGGTGTCCTGCCACCGTGTCACCGAAACATAGATAATTTCCACGGTTTCAACGACTTTTACCCACGGTTTCAAAACCGTGGGTATAGGTCCTAAAATAATGTAGGCGCCGAGTTTCGATCCCGCAACCTCTTCGCTGCAAACACCGCGTCTAACCACTACCCTAACTTCACATATATGTATATATATATCTATTTAGTTAAATATAGTTATAAAAACCGTGGGTATAGAGGGAAGAACCGTGGGTATAGGGTTCCCGCCAAAAAAAAATTCCTTCCCGCGGAAAATTTTTTTTTCCCGCGGACACAAAATTGACCTATACCCACGGTTTTTCAAAACCGTGGGTATAGGTATTTTATCCCAGACCTATCCCCACGGTTTTCACCAAAACCGTGGGGATAGACCCCCCCTATACCCACGGTTTTGGAAAACCGTGGGTATAGGTGAATTTTGATGACCTATACCCACGGTTTACCAAAACCGTGGGGATAGAGCCCCCTATACCCACGGTTTTGGCAAACCGTGGGTATAGGTCATCAAAATTCACCTATACCCACGGTTTTCCAAAACCGTGGGTATAGGGGGGGTCTATCCCCACGGTTTTGGTGAAAACCGTGGGGATAGGTACATTTTCCAGTAGTGAATAGTCAATCTATGGGTGAACTATATATATCCTATACATAATTATTATGATTCCATAAGGCCAAAGTTTTTCTACAAGGTGATTATAATGGATGCCCTCAAATACTAAAGTTAGGTGACAATACTATATTATGTCTGAGATCCCTGAATCCCCTCATGTAGGAGTCTCCAAACACAAATACTAAGCCAAAAGAAAAACATGAAACTCTAGGCCTCAATCTAGAGATGTTTAAAGGAAAGAGTGGACCAGACCTATGTCTATCAGTATTTTATCTATGGATGAAATGTCATTGAATGTATTTTTATCATCCATATGGCCTTTATTTCAAAGGCCTCCACTACTTGCAACCATCATCGTCAATGAAGACTATCTCCCTAGGTCTAGTGAGACAACATGGGTATAGTGTTGGTGATAACAAGTCAAACCATATTCCACCTCATTATGTTCAAACTGCTCCTCTACCATTCTCACCACCCTACTCCATCAATTGTCTCAAACCGGGTGATCAATCTACACTATATTTGTTAGATATACGTTTGGTCTTACAGTCTGGAGAAATATGTCCCCAACCATCACAAGATTAGCATTGCTTCTTAATTGTCAAAATAGAATTTCCGTGAGATCCCGAATCCATATAACCTCTATCATGATATTATCTGATAGAGTATCTTGAATTCCAAGTTCTATGTGCCAGCTATTATCTACCATCTTGCAATGTACCAGCTCATGTGTTCCTAGTACCAGCACCAATTTTGACCATATGCTCAACCACAAATCTATTTACATCAAATGTATGGTCAATCACCCCAAAAAATGGAAGGAATTTAATGAGTTGTCAAACTATCCCAAAAATCCCTATAGATACCATAATTGAATGTGAAATATTAGAAGAACCCATCTCAAACCATATCAATGGTGTATCATCATAGGTTTTAAAACCTCAAAATATACTTGAAAGTCATCTTTTTATCATGCTATAGCTGAAAAATATCCTACATGTTCATTTTCTAAAATATGGATGGAGATAAGTAACCTCTCAAATGACCCTCAAAACCTATTTATGAAAGAGTTCCCTCATATTATGATAGAGTCACTAAACTCCACCATTACCCTAATTAGACTGGAATAAGGCTCAAATTCATGATCACCATATGATATATGTGTTTCCTAATAAGGAACAAATCACATATATTTTTCAATATAGTTCTCATCATAATGGGAGTTTGAATTTCCCCAAAATACAAGGGGTCAAAATCTCTAAAAATCATGAAGTTAACACAACCTATGTACATCATCCGTCTGCACTTCCAATGAAACATGAAACTCATCATGTGGTGTTAAGACGGAAAAATCACCCATAGGTACCCACTATACAACAAGTCCCTATATAGAAGCCACATCACTAGATGGATCATCCAAAAATTAATACAACAAAATCCACGTTGTAGTTTTATTTTGAAATATAAAATATATTCCTTATTCGGGAGAATATATGGAGAGATGATTCTAGAAGGATATGGAAACCACATACCATTACTATATAATGCATGAAAAAATATTTTCCCTGAATCTAAAGATTACATGTATTTATTAGTCAAGTTTTTTATTTTAGGGTATGGATGAATAGATATGTGGGTCAACACATCAACCCTAGATTCACAATAATTATAGAAGAACATGAAACACTATAAACTATTTACAAAATTACCAAACCAACTAAACCACTATAAAATATCCAATCTCAAATGCTAGGATGAACCTCACAGTAATACAACTATGTTATGGACTATCCCACTAAGGTATACCTGGTCAATAGAATTCTGAGTGTGACACCCCATCCCACCTCTAATAGCCTATGGTCGAGTGACTAGTGTTGAGTAGGAAAATCAAAAAAATTATAGGTCGTATCCTATGGTACTTATATACACATGAAAAAAACGATAAATTCCAAAATTTATGTATACATCTATACATAATAAGCATAGTATGAAACAAATTCTAGAAATAATAAAGGGTAAAATATATCCCCCATAACTATAGAAGAAGTATGACTCACTAGAACTAGGGGACAGTAGTAAAATATAACAACTAGAAAGATCCATGGTTTGTTTAGTTTAACATTGAACTATCTTCACTTGTTCCCCTTAGGACCACATCGAATGGGATATTTTATGAATTACAGAATACATGTGTTTGATGATTCCATGTAGGGGTGAGTATAACAATACACAGTAATATATAATGAAATCAACCAATATAAATCATCAAGAGATTAATATGCTAATAGTCACAAAGGCATGTAAAATAGATTATGATACATTTCATCAATATCCCAGATATACTCAGTATTTTCACTAAGCCTCAATGTTGGGTGACAATTAAACATTTAACATAGGATTATCATCTTGAGATAAATGTAATGCTCTTTCAATAGAACTCACTCGAATATTTTTATTACGATTATGGTTCTTATCAGGGAGGTCGCCCCCTTGGACTTTTCCATGAATAAGTATGTGATGAATCTCTGAAGAGATCAATAAAAATGTAGGGATCCTTCAAAGGGATCATGGGGGACACCAAAAACCCTATAATGGGGATAAATGCCCAGTTATATCAGTCACACCTATTACTTAAACCCCACCAATGGAAGAGGATATGATAGAGGAACCCACCCCATCCTATATTGTTGGATATGGTGACAATGGATTCATTTCGTTGGTGCGTTGACATATATTATCTTATGGCGGGGAGTGTGGTGAGACTGTTCAATTGATAGTAATTAAGATTTTAGATTATATGGATAAATGGAACTCTGTATGGATAGAATTATTAATAAATGCCCAATATATGTTGAAATATAGAATTAGGTAGACACTGAATGTGGGCATGAGGGTCAAGATGAATTGTAATATTTCAAGGGATTTGGATTGAAAATGAGAAAGTGTTTGTGTTGTGGCATGATAACTATTTTGATTAGCATATCGTTTTCCAGGTGACATCACTAAATGTTGGGTATGGGCTTTAGTGGGTGTTCTCAGAATGATCTTGGTGTGTCTAAGGATGAAGGCATTATGACATGGTTTTGATGATGTGTTAATGGCTAAAACAGAGTTTTTTTTCAGAATACATAGCTAGAAGTGGTTTAACCTAATGTCTAATTAATAATTGTATGTGGTAAATGAGAAACTACATCATGTGTGTTGTTGGGATGAAATATGCACAGTATACTGTTATATAGAATCATTTCCTGGAAAAGACCACACAACGAGGTTGAGTGTTGTAGATTATAGTTTGACAGCTAGATCTAACTGAGTATAAATTAAAATATCCTCATTTTTATTGTATGTTTTGAGTTAAGAAACATCTAGGGTGTATCGTTAGGATTCCAAGGATGTGTTTTAATAGTAAATTCCAATATTGGGCAAACTCTGAGTCATAATTTTCCATTAAAATAATGATCCTTTATAGGGTATATCCATAGATTGATTAAGGAATGAGATGACATCATGGTCTTATATCTTGAAAAAAAGTTTTGGTAAAAACCATATTGATATTTTTTCAGTTGTAATGAGAGTTGGAAAATGTTTTTTGGGTTTAAGCAATGTGTGATTAACATTTTTATGTATGCTAGGAATACAAGAAAAAAATACATGCATTTGAAAAGAAATCATGACCAAAGTGGGATGATTTAATCATTTTCATGCCCAAAAATTATTATATGGGAAATGATATTGTATGGTGGGAAGGTTGTAAGATATCATGTTTTTCTATGTCAAAAAATTATGCTGATTTTGGAATTTTTAAATATTTGATGGAACATTTTTTATTATTAGTTCATTGGAATGGGAATTAGAATTTTACAATTCCATTGAATGATTTTTATATTTATTTTGAGGAACGTAAAATGGATTATATGTTTTAAGAGCATATTGGTAGTTAGGGGATCAAAAATAGAGGTTTGGGAAGGTGCAACCAATGACACATGGTTTGTGCATTGTTAGTGCAATCATTGTGACAAATCTGTGATGGGGAATGAGATTCAATGTAAACACATCACACAGTTGGAGTCAGGGTTGACTAAATACGATGGAAAATCATGAGAGGTGGTGGGGTATGGTGAGAGTAGACCTGCATAGTTTTCCAAATAGTATATCATAACCTTGTTATTTATTAAAGGAGGAAAATTTAAAATTTTCCCATTTTAACATTAACAAATTGGAACACTCTTTTCTCAATAATTTAAACTAGTATCTCCCCCTCATGTGAAAAACTTCTTCTCCCATCCACCATCATTGTTATTCCCCATTATTTTTCCAAGTTGAATATGGTTTCGTGTGCTGGAATCCAAGAGGTATGAATTGAACTCGGTAGTGCATTGTGGTGTTTTTATTTGATTTTCCCTATATATTGGTTTCAGTAGTTATGTTTTCTATTCATTATTCCACCAGTGCATGGTTACAGACCTTTTGGTTTTCACCATACATAGGAGGACCATTATCCAAGAGCTTATCATCACATCACTATGTGTCATTTCATTGAGTTATATAAAAACATGTAATTTTGATTGAATTTAGGATTATTTTACAATTGATGAATTATTATTTTGATTCATTTTATTAGTGATTATTCTTGGAATGATTTTGGGATTAGGTTATTGGATTTTATCAAGCACTAGGTAACTATTTAGTTCAACATGATTTACTACTGAAGTTCTGGGTATTATGCCATTATAAATAAATTTTTCAATTTTTATATCTTGGTATGATTGATTAATTAATTAAGATGATTTTATATTTAATTAATTACGAAGGTTTTCTGGTGGCACAAGATATGGTGGGGCTCATATATATAACACCCCTCCCCTATCTCATTGGCTTGTGGAGGAAGTGAGGGCTACTTGGCCTTAAACGATGTTCCCAAGATGCCAAAGTCTAGAAATAAATGCCGAGGGCTTCTAGATCAAGTTGGGAAACGATTTTCCCTTAAGAAAAACCAACCAAACCATCAACTATAAATCACTATATGATGCATTCACTTTCAAACCCAAACATGCATTCCCAAAAGGAAACCAAGTTGTTCCACAACACCCCAAAACCAATACAACCAACCATGTCTACACCACATCAGAGTACAATTGAAAACCAAACAACAAACACTTGGAGCCATGACACCACCATAGTTCCACACCAAGCTCCAAGCTCCACCAGGACATCACAATGCACCAATAAAGGAGGGAGATGCCTTATCTTTGACCACATCACGATACAAAAAATCTTCAAAGTCACCAACATGCCAATGCAGAGGGTGAGTACTAAAACATAGTAGTATTTCCCCAAATTAATTCACTACACATGCCACATAGTATAAAAATATTAGCACATTTATATAAAACAGTTTATATAAAATAAATCACAAGTGAGACCATTTTCATAAGCCAAACATGCCCTTACCATTCCATCACACCCACACCAAGCAACCAAGGGAAATCCAACCAAACATGCCACAAACCGTCTCATCATTTATAAATTTTCAAAAAAATCCATCTTTTAAAGAAATGCACAACAAAACAACCATAACAACCAAACGGTAGAGCTTTCGTCCAACACGTTCACCCAGTCACACTTTAGTGGCACTTCCCGTCCACTTACCATTGATGGTGGCCCTTCCATCAACTATCCATCCCCTTTTTATAGTGGTACTTCTTGAGACTTCTACAAAACATTACAAACAATACAAAAAAGCATATAACCCACGAAGGTCACAACATCATGCAATCAACCCATTCCATTGCATATAAATCCACTTCAATAAATCACCCATTTATTGAAACAAAATATCCATGACAAACGAAATTTCAATAAAACAACCCCTTTATTGAAATCCACTTCCACAATAATTTTCACAAATCAACCATATAATCCCCTTTTAAAATCTCCATTTTAAAATCCACAACAAAAGCATTTCACCATAAACCCCCTTTTCCCCAAAAATCCAAAAATGGATTTTCAACCAACTTTTCACATAAAAACAAAATTAATTTCAAACCAATAAAATTAATTGTAACCCAAAAACAGTAGCTCTAACCATATAGAGTTTATAAAGAAGCCACCAACCTTTAGGGTTCCCGAGAAATTGACCCAGAAACAAAAACACCTCAAATTTGGCTAACGAACCACCAAAACCTCTCTAGATCCCTTTCCGTAACATTCACAAGCCTTAAAAACATCATCCAAGGCAACCAAAACCATAGATCTACACACAAAAAGTGTAGATATAGAATCCCACGAATGATAGGGATGTAGATCTAGAGGAAAACAGAAGGAAACCAAGAGGAGAGACTTACCTAGGAGAAACCACCTTCAAATCGCCAAGAAACCAATTCAAAATGCTTCCAATATGAGTGGCAAAGCTCCTCCATCCCCTAAGACCCTCGTGTGCATACTACTACCTCGATATATAGGGTCCACATGGTTTCCTTGCACGGTTTGGAAAACCATGTTCATGCCGTGCGAAGCCTACTGTCTCCCTTGCAAGGTTTCCTAGAGAATCCGCATGGTTTCCACTAACCGTGGTCAAACTGTGCACCCCTTTAAAATCCTCAAAACTCATTCAAGAACATTGAAAACTCTCCCAACCTCTTCCCAAATCATCCCATGACCATTAATCAAATAAAATAATTCAAAAAAAAGGCCACATACCTAAAACTATGGGTAATCCATTCTACCCACCATTGGACTTTTTGTCCTCGAAAAGTAGTGAACCCGCCCTTTTCCGAAATAGATCGGGCCACTACTCAACCATCTCTTTCTCCCGCTCCCAATTCTCCTCTTGAATCTTACCATGTTTTCACAATAAACAAAATAAACTGATGCTTTTACCATGCAAGACTTTCTCTTGCCTATCCACAACCCACACTGGTACGTGCACCAATGTAGCATCTGGTTCTAGCTCAACATGATCCCATCAAATCACATGGCCACGATCCGGTTGATACTTTTTCAACTGTGACACATGAAACACATTGTGCACCGCACTAAACCTAGGTGGGAAATCGAAACGTTATGCTACCTCACCTACCCGATCAAGAATCTCAAAAGGTCCAATATACATTGGAGATAACTTTCCCTGCTTTCCAAACCAACGATGTCCCGACATAGAAGAGATCCTCAAGAACACATGATCACTCACCTAAAACGATAATGGCCATCAACGATGATCCGCATATGATTTCTGAAAACATTGATCCATATACATTCTCTCTATGATGAACTTGATCTTCTCGGTTGTCTCCTGGACAAGGCTCGATCCCACTATCGAGGACTCACCTGTTGCCACCCAACGTAGTGGAGAACGACATGAATGCACATACCATGCTTCTAACGGCGCCATCTATATGGATTCCTGATAACTATTATTTTATGAGAACTCATCCAATGACAAGTTCTCCTCCCACGGGCCAACAAAATCCATAACACAAGCCCGTAACATATCCTCCAGAGTTTTTATCGTTCTCTCGGGTTGACCGTCCGTCTGAGGGTGATACATCGTACTCATGGTCAACATAGTTCCAAGGACTTTCTATAAGGATTTCCAGAAATGAGTTGTAAACCTTGGATCTCTATCTGATACAATCAAAACTGGAACACCATGCCTCTTTACCACTTCCCGGATATAGATTTTTGACAGATCCTCCACTGTATGAGATTCAAGAATCGGGATGAAATGGGCCAGCTTTGTTAGCCGATCCACTATCACCAAATGGAATCATTCTTTATGACCATTCTTTGGAGACTTGTGAAAAAATACATCTCTATTTGCTCCCACTTCCAAATAGGGATTTGTAAATACTGCAACATTCCTGCTGGCCTCTGATGCTCTTCCTTAACCTGCTGACAAGTCAAGCATCTCAAAATGAACTCAGCCACTCTTCTTTTCATACCATACCACCAGAACTATGATTCCAATGATTTATAAATTTTCAAAATTCCAGGATGAACTTACCACCTAAAATGATGATAATCCCTAAGAAGATCCTCTTGAAAAACAACTAGTACAACCATCCGATTCTAAAAACACAAAACTGAATTTCCATTAAGTTTCCAACCCTCAATGGTCTCCCCACAATTGAGTCTCGACCCCATGGTCACAAACTCAGAATCAGATATATGTTCCTTTCTAACCCGGCCAACCAAGTCATGAATCAACAAAACCAGAACGAAGTCCACTTTATCACCCTAATCCTCATATTCTAACCGCATATCAGCTATAACTGACATCAACTTCCACTGGTCTGATGCCTATTTCACCACCTGAGCATATGATTTTCTACTTAATGCATCCACTGTCGAATTTCCCTTACCGGGTGTGTACATCAAGTTAAAATCAATCATCTTGAGATTTTTCATCCATGTCCTTTTCTTCATGTTCAAATACCTTTGTGAGAAAATGTGTTTCAAGCTTTTATGATCTGTATATACCGTGAATTTCTCACCAAAAAGATAATGACGACACACTTTCAAAGTATGGACCACTGATTCCAAATCAAAATCTTGAGTTGGGTAGTTTTTCTCATGCACTCTCAACTGTCTTGAGCTATACGCAACCACATGATTCCATTTCATGAGAACACACACCAACCCTGATCACGATGCATCACAATACACCACGTACCCTTTTCCTTGTTCTGTAAAAACCATGATTGGTACTGATGTATGATGAACCTTTAGCTCTTTGAAACACTGCTAACACTGTTCATTCCACTAGAATAGAACCTTCTTCCCGGTAAAAGCTGTCATTGGCAAATCCAAATGTGAATAATCACGAAACAAACACCGACAATACCTAGCTAGACCAAGAAAACTCTGTATCTCAGACATATTATTTGGAGGTTTCCATGAAATAAAAGCCTCTATATTTTATGGATCCACGGAAACAACCCTTTCAGAAATTACATATCTAAGAAAATGAACATCCTGTATCCAAAAGTCACAATTTGACAATTTTTCATACAACCGATGATCCCTCAAGATCCTTAGAATTGTCACCAAGTGCTTCTCATGCTCCACCCTTGTCTTTAAATACACCAGAAAATCATCTACAAACACCACCACAAATGAATCTAGATATCTCTGAAATATCTTATTCATCAATGCCATAAACACCACTAGTGCATTAGTTAGACCAAAGGGCATAACCACATATTCATAATGGCCATATTTACTTCTGAAATCTATTTTAGGAATATCGTCCTTCCTCACATGCAATTAGTGGTATCCCGGCCTCAGGTTGATCTTGGAGAACCACTGGGCTCCCCTCAACTGATCGAAAAAATCATTAATTCATGGAAGTGGATATATATTCTTTATTGTAACTTGGTAAATTCTAAGATAATCAACACATAGCCTCAAAGATCCATCCAAATTTTTCAAAAACAATACCAGCGCTGCCCATAGAGACGTGCTAGGCCGGATTAACCCTTTATTTCCTAACACGTCCAACTAGACTTTCAATTCCCGCAATTCAGCTGGTGCCATCCGATAAGAAGGAAGTGAGATAGGATTGGTCCCCAAAATGAGATCAATCATAAACTCCACTTCTCTTACAGAAGGTAACACAGAGAATTTTTCAGGAATAAACATCGATGAACTGATATACTCCTGCCAGAATAACAGTCTGCTCAACCCTGTCTACCGATTCCAATGACAATATTGCCAATTGATACGATAACGTACCCACTGCTGGTTCCAAAAAACCCATTGCACACTGCCTTCCATGATTCTCTCCTCTAAAGATATGTCTAACTCCATCATGTGTCATAAAATCCACTGTTCGTGCATCACAATCAATGTGGGCCTTAAACGCCACTAGCCATTCCATTCCTAGGATTACATCATACCCATCCATCTCAAGCACTATGAAATTCCAGGTTATCTTAACCTCACTCACAATGATACAACATTCTCTACACAAGAAGGATCAAAACTCTTTTTAACCTAGAGGAGTTTGAAGATTCAAAACCAAGGGCATCATTTCTACAATTAAACCCAGCAAATCAACCACACATGAAGCAATAAAAGAGTGTGAAACAACCATATCAAACAACACTGGCATCAAGGTAGAATTTAAAATAATAGTACCTCACACCGTGGATGGTCCCAAATGATCATCCACTACAAAATTATCATCTCGAAACACATGTTTTCTTGCCACAATCTGCTCTTTATTTCCCTATTAAGGCGTCATGGTATTTCGAGAATCACCATAACCACTTTACTCTGCTGATGAGGGGTGTGCTATTGTCCCCGTCCCATCGAAGCATATGATGTCTGGGATCCCTAAGGAGTGTCACACACACCCTACCATGGATCATTAAGAAAATAATGATGAGGATTCCCCATCTGCTTACAATTATTACATGCTTGAAGTTGTGCCGTACAATCCCGCTTGATGTGGCTCGTAGAACCACACTAAAAACATTTCGGCATGCACTGGGGCCTCTGAGAAATATTTACCGATCCTGCCATCAGATTATATGCCATATTCCCGCCCTGGGAATAAGTGTCCATCTTCTGTATGATCCTAGCATTAGAGTTCCCACTATTCCCCATGGGTACCAATATGCTTCCTCCAACCAGAGCGTCCAAAAAATCTCGCTTGGCCACCGAGGCTCTATTCACCATCTCTCTGTAATCATCTACACACAACACCACTATCTTTGAACGAATTTCTTTCCATAACCCCACATCAAAGATCCTTGCCTTAAAAGACATGCTACCCACCACCTCAGGTGCAAACCACATTATGTTCATAAACTTAGCTGCATACCTCATCACAAACATAAGCTCTTGCTTCAGACTGATGAAATCAGTCATACGTTGAATTCTGAACGTATGTGGGTAGAATTTTTTGTTAAACAATTCCTCAAAGCCTTCCCACATCATACCCTGGACTATCCCTACTTGGAATACCTCCTCCCACCACTGATGAGAAATATCTTCCAACATATACGTCGCCATATTTACTTTTATCTATACCAATGTTCCAAAGAACTCGAAGATCTTGTTCAATTTATTCAACCATGCTTCTGCACTCTCTGGATCTGAATCACCCCTGAAGATGGTTGGATTCATCTTTTGAAACTGAACCACTTGATCCCCATTCCTTGGTTCATCCACTTTGTTCCCACTTTCCACAACTTGGAATGCTTGCACTATGCTTTGCAATAGCTGCTGGTTCACCTGTGGCTCAGGTGAGACCACATTATCAGTGGCCTCTTTCGGTTTGTCACTAAGACGCCTACCCGGTGCAATTTATTTGAACAAAAAACAAACAACCATGAGTCTCACTTTTGTAGACATCACGAAATCCCATTTCAAATCACATTACACAATACTAACACAACAAGGATTTCCACAAGTTCACATTTTCCACATTGGCCATTTTTCACAATTTTTGAATACCAATCCATTTTCAAAATACCAAATATATTCTCATTATAATCTCAGACATTCAAAAAACCATATCTCAATTCATCCCATAAATCATTATTCCCAATGAAATATACATCCTAGGGGGAAGTCATTTCTTCCATGCATGTCATGCTCATCTAATTGGCTACACCAACGACAATGAGATATCTAATGCCAATAAGTGTCTCCAAAACACTTATGTAACCAACTCCCTGGTAACTATAAATTCAACATAAAAGGGTTAGCAACATCCTTTTATGCTATACATTCAATGTTCTGACATTCCTACGCCTTGCTACCATCCCGACTCAAGGAATATACCACAATAATTGTCAACACCAAAGGACCGAACAAGCTGATACCACTTGTAACACCCCGCCCCTACCTCATTGGCTTGAGGAGGCGGTGAGGGCTACTTGGCCTTCAGAAATGTTCCCAAGACGCCAAAGGCTGGAAATAAAAGGTGAGGGCTTCATGATCAAGTTGGGGACCGATTTTCCCTCGAGAAAAAACCAACCAAACCTTCCACTATCAATCACTATATGATGCATGCACTTTCAAACCCAAACATGTATTCCCAAAAGACAACCAAGTTTTTCCACAACAACCCAAAACCAATACCACCAACCATATCTACCACACATCAGAGTACAAGCAGAAATCAAACAAAAAACACTACGAGCCATGACACCACCACAACTCCACACCATTCTCCAAGATCCAAGCTCCACCGGGACATCACAATGCACCACTAAACGAGGGAGATGTCTTACCTTTTCCCATGTCACGATACACAAAATCTACAAAGACACCAACATTCCAAAGCAGGGGGTGAGTACTAAAACATTTTAGGATTTCCCCAAATGAATTCCCTACACACGCCACTTAGGATAAAACATGTTGGCACATTTATATAAAATAGTTTATATAAAATAAATCACACGTGCAACCATTTTCATAAGCCAAACATGCCCTTACCAAGACATCACACCCAAACCAAGCATCCAAGGGAAATCCAAACAAACATGCCACAAACCATCTCATCAGTTAAACATTTGCACAAAAATTCTATCTTGAAAAGTAATGCACAAAAAAACAACCACAACAACCAATCAGTGGAGCTTCCATCCACCTCGTTCACCCATTCACGTTTAGTGGAACTTCTGATCCACTTACCATTGATAGTGGACCTTCCATCCACTATCCATCCCCATTATATAGTGGTAATTCTCACCTCTTCCACATAATATTACAAACAATCCAAACCATGCATATAACCCACCAAGGTCACACCATCATGCAATCAACCCATTCTAGTGCATATCAATCCACTTCAATAAATCACCCATTTATTGAAAATCATTTTCCATGCCAAACAAAATTTCAATAAAACTACCTCATTATTGAAATCCATTTCCATAAATAATTTTTACAAATCAACCATTGCGTCCCATTTTAAAATCCCCATTTTAAAATCCACAACAAAATCATTTGACCATAAAACCCCCTTTTCCCAAAAAAATCCTCAAATAGGGTTTTCAACCGACTTTTCACATAAAAAACAATTAATTTCAAGCCAACCAAATTAATTATAACCAAAAACCACTATCTCAAACCATGTGGAGTCGAGATAAGACACCTACCTTTAGGGTTCCTAAGAAATTGATCCACGAACAACCGCGCCTCAAATCTGGCTATGTCACCACCGAAACTTCTCTAGATCCCTTTCCCTAAAATTCACTAGCCTTAAAAACATCATATCAGGCATCCAACACCCTATATCTACAATCAAAAAGTGTAGATCTATAAATCCAAGAAAGATAGGCTTGTAGATCTAGAATAAAACACTAGGAAATCAAGAGGAGAGACTTACCCGGGAGAAATCACCTTTAAACCACCACAAAACCTCTTCAAAATGCTTCCAAAATGAGTTGGAATGCTCCTCCACCCCCTAATAACTAAAGTACCTGAGTGCGCCAGAAGTATAAGGATTTTTGGGGTGAAATAGGTTAAGACTTATGGAGCTTAGAACATATAAACCTATTTTCAAGTGGCCACACGGTTAGCCCGCACGGTTTGGAAAACTGTGCCCTAACATTGCACATGCTACTGCCTCAAGAGCTAGGGTCTGCACGGTTTCATCGCATGGTTTGGAAAACCATGCACAGGCTGTGTGAAGCCTTCTATCTCCCTTGCACTGTTTCCTGGAGAATCCACACGGTTTCCACTAACCGTTCTCAAACTGTGCACCCCTTTAAAATCCTTCAAACTCATCCAGAACCATTTCAAACTCTCCCACCCTTTTCCAAACTCATCCCATGCACATTAAACACATAAAAAATGCATTAAAAAGGGCCACCATACCTCAAACTGGGGGTACTACAATATAGGTTTAGATTGACCTTGGAAATGACTAACTGCCATTAGAAAAATAATTAAAAAGATTCTAAAATGTAGGTATTTTTTCATACATACCCTATTGTATTTATCCATATTAATGGTAGTATGTTAATACTTGGGATTGAACCTGAGGGTGATTCACCAATTTAGAATAATAGAAAAAAACTAATGAACATAACATGTTTAGATTGCTAAGATTAATAAACATTAGGGGTCACAAACAACCCCTTTTCACTAGCAACAAACCTCTATCTGAAACTATCATTAAGACATAAGATCACATGTGTGATGAATCCACTTATGAATTTACCTAGAGAATCCCATATTTTATTCCATAACATTATTACTCCTAATGTGGATTCCATGTGGGATTACCTTACATATATATTGACTTGTAGGATAATAGGATTAATAATATATTTAAAATTGATCCTCAAGGATTCAACATCGGATACCTCTCTTGAGAACTAACCCTTGGGACCCTGTGGAAACCCCAATGTTTTACAGACCTTGAGCTAGTAAATCATGGTTTTGGGTAGATGTGGTGGTGGGTGTCACCCTAGAACTTGTACCAACCATGTGTGCCTGTGAGACTACAGATGTAGTGATATATTTTTGCATTCAAACACTCTCACTCTTTTATTTTTGATTTCATAAAATTTTTGTAGATTGAACTATGAAGCCTAGAGATTTTTCTTGTTATTTTGGACCTATAATCCTGATATGATTAGATATGTCACTAGTATTTGCAAAGGTACATCTAGTGATATAGATTTTAACCCTTATTATTGATTGTGATATGGATTTGATTCCCAGATGTGCTTCCTGGGATCAAATTGGTGAGACTCATTGATTATTGGGATGCATAGACATATTTATTTGAATATATCTTTTTAGAATGATTGATTATTGGGATTCCAAGAATTAATTTATGGGATCTAATTTATGATCCTTACATGATTAAGGGTTAGCACAATAAGAATTACTACTATTCATTGGATTCATATTAGGATGAGAGCTATAGAAGCAAGTTGTTGAGGATTTATAATACCCCTATTTCAAAAACTCTTGATAATAAGACTACAATCACCTCGAGGTAATACTATGGTCCAACCTAGAGTTTTTGTGGATTCTCTATTACAAAAATCACAAAACATATTTTTTATTGTGTGGTTGAGCCATTTTATTGATTGCATATCGAGCATGTACATGGATCCAGATATCATAATGGGAATTTCACATAATTTTCACATCCATTAGGGATATCTAAGCCACAATTTCATGATTTCATATGGATCAAGTCCTATGACTTAAACATTACAATAGATTTACATGGATGTAGTCAAATGACATGAGACTCAGTTCCATATATATAGGATGTCTAGATATGAAATGGAATCCTAAAAAAAGTAATTAAGGGTGTGTATGAGTAATTCTAGGGGTATGGAAATGTATCCACCTATGGTGAAATAGCATTATCCGAGATTTTTCTAGTGCGGGATGAATCATGTATCTTAATTCATGATTATAGAACCAAATATAATCTTGAATTATACATGAAATAACTAGTAAAACATATAGATCAAAACCTTTTAAAAGGATGTATATTCGATCGAGACAATAGTCCCTGGAATGACTATTGGTATATGTTATTAATATACTACTTATAATGTCTATACAAGGAAACACATTTTTAATGATCATGAACTTTGGAAAAAATGGTTTGGTTCATCTTCTATATTAAATTTTTATTAGTAATTTCAATTGCTATATAGAAAAATACATCACATATATATACATTGCATTTACTAGCTTGGAAAATGACATCATTGGTGGAAATCAGATGAGTTTTTTACTCACACCCTACATGGGATACCATTACATTGAGGTACCCAAGAAGACATTCACTTGGTTACATGTAAAAAATGGGATAAGGACCAGGATTGATTAAGAATGATGGATTAGATATGTACTTAGATATGGGTATGTGGTATGGCATGATGTGTGTAGTAGATCCTTGAACATTTTTCTTTTTTTATTTACTTTAATATATATATATATATATAATAATCCTAGTGGGTGATCAGTGTCATATATTTGACATGTATATTCAGGACACTACTAAATTTCCTTTCTTAGAGTCTTCTTTATATTTTCTCCTCCCACAATATGTGTATCTTATGCTATGGTAGTTCTCTTGTCATATATGATGTTTCCTCATTTAATATTATGGAATAGTGTATCAATAGACCCCTATTAGGCCATAATTTCTAGTTAGCAGCCTCTAATTTAGGGAGAGGAACACTTGAGTCCTTTTTTGAAACTATCTTGGGTAACCATTTTAGTGTTTCCAAGGTCAGTAATTTATAAAATAAAGTATATAATAAAATTATTTATTTCACTTAATTCATTATCCAATGAATTACCTCAACAAAACATCCAATGCTAAACAAATTTATATATTTTCAATGGTAGACTCCACATCCATGAGAAAATAATTGTCTCGGGTATTTCATCCGAGGTCCAGATCAATGGGAAAACCATTTATTATGAAAATATGCATGAATTTGTTTTAATAAATATTAATATTTTTAATATATTTAATTTATGGTCCTAAAACACACAATACAAAACCCAAAATTTGATAAACAATCCAAAGTAATATATTGATATATTAAAAGGAATAAACTAAGTAAACTTGATTCATTATATTTAAATTAGTCGATCCTTATTAAAATAGTAATGTTTTGATAAAAAGAAAAATTTTGACCCTCAAAACATATCAACAATATTTCAGAAGTTATAACATTGATCCATGATTTTTTTACACATGAAGGGTGATAATACAATTTTTATAAAAAAACCATAAATCTTAATTATACCCATTAGTAAAACCAGGAAATCAATATGAAAATCCAAAAAATATAATCCATCATTATGAATGTATACCTGATATAACACACAATAAAATTAGGAAAAGTATCCATGATCAATGAAATAATAATATGCACATAATCTCAAACATACCTGATAATGATAACATATATTAATGAAAACCACTATAACTCAACATAAGCCACCACATAATGAAGACTAGTGTCACCAAATACATCTGTGAATGAAAAACAATAATTTTGAATAAAACTATTAAATTTTTTATTATTTATATAATAATAATAGTATGTTTCCCCACTATAACACTCATGTATTAATGTTGATTATTTCTATTAACTCCATGGTAGGGAAATTAAAAACACAAGATATTTTAGCACATCATTGTGGAAGTACATAACTAGAAAAAATACGTTAAAAACACTCCCCTTATAAGAATGCATCTTAATTTGGTTATCATTATATATATATATATATAAGAAAAATGTACCATCTATCCCAATAAACACTATCCTTTTCCCACAATTCCAAATGTTAATCCCCCCAAAATCCCATCCAGTTATTATACATACAAAGATCAGTAATTTTTATCTATAAATCCTAATCATAAGGGATTACAGGGTTCTGTAAGGGAGAGTAAAAGAGGGGAAGTGGATATTCGTCTAATACAACATGGGTGGTGAGTAACACAAAAAATCCCATAGAAAATTGAAATTAGAACATGCATGATCAAACATTCGTGGTGGTTTCATTGGTATTATTGAAAAAACATCATCTATAATATAAATATAAAATTATAAAATAATATACTCATTGGAAAAAAAACCTTAGAAACCCAACACTTCACTTCCACTAAATTGTCAAATCAATTCCATCAAATTTAATAACCCCACATAAAAAAATAATTATAAAGAAGCTTATAGGAGTTAGGAAATAAATAAAAATATTATATATCCTGGAAATTTATGTGAATGAGAAGGTTTCTTATAAATAATCACTACAATCTAAATATCGTATTTACTTTTACATTTAAAAATACTATATCTACACAAATATAGTAGATTACCACAATCATTTTTAAAATAAAACAAGAAATAATAATTATTTTAATAATATATTTGATTATCCTTTAGAATATAATATATGCCCTATTATTTAATTTTAATTATTAAAATAATATTAAAATATGAAAAAATAAGATAAATCATATCAAACATAAAAAACACATTCTAAAGTCAAACATATGAATACATATATAAATACATTCATATAAATAATCATCTAAAACATCATAAATTGAATAATAATGTTTAATAAAAAATTTAATATAATAAAAATCCTAATAAATTCCTCGGAACAACAAATATAATAATTTCATGCCATTGAACTATTAAAATAACCATAATTCATAGGTAGAAACACTCATAACTACTATTATAACTATAACCCACCATAAAACATTGTTCCCAAAATAGATATCCAATTCAAAATCTATTCTCATAGTTCAAATTTAATTTGTGGAATATATGATTATTTAGCTCATATTTTTAGTTTAAACGATCATAAATAATATAAAAATAGTTACATGAAAATATAATTATCCCTATAATATGTTTATTAATCCACGAAATGTTACTAGATAATTACATCATAATAAATTCATTCTTTTACGATACTATCATAACATGCCTCTCATAGATAATTTTATGTTACCATGATACCCATATCAAGGTAATAATCCACACCTTAAGAATATTTTCTATCATATCCTCCTTTATATGATTTATTTATATATAAGATATATTAAGATACAACAAATGTATTTTCTAAATTATAAAATGAGTTTTAATTGGTAGAAACTACTTTAAATGGGAATCTTGAAATATTGTATGATTCTCCAACAAACATTCTTTGAATTTCAACTAGTAATCATACTCTTAAATTTTAATAAACATTCCAAAGGACACAAATACAATGTCTATAGTTTTCCTTTCTTTACCAGCACTTAGTTCCCAAAATCTGTATATGATTTAAAGAATTTATGAACCTTAATATTAAATATTAAAGTTATTTATTAAATTTCAACATAATAAATCTAAAAATATATGATAAAACCATATAAATTTTTAATCAATTTACATTATTTTTATCTCCTACTCAAATAATGGTCCCACCATTGTCCCATTAATGATCTTATTCAAATATAATTGTGATAAACATTATAAAAAATGTAATTTTTTAAATGGTGACATAATGATCAATTATTTATAACTATTGTTATAAAAACATTCCCATTGATTGATGATCCTATTAAGATATCTTTAATTTAATCAAACATGATTAAAAACCAACTTCCAAAATATTAATAACACTCTACAAGCATTTACTGATCATGGAATGTTATGATATACTCATTCTAACTTCTCCCTCATATCATTCTAGATTCCTCCTAATATTATACATATAAACTAGGGATCCATTTTAAAACCAATCAAATTCAGATCATTAGGAATTTTAATAATATTTTTTTTATAAATTCTGCAGAGGTCATCAACTATATTTATTTTTTATATAAGAATGAAATATTTTTATTTCATGATTCAATATAATAATATCTAAAATACATCATGTTATTGTTGTGATATAGGAATCAAAAATATGGAATATATAAACATATCCTCTTATTCCAATGTTTAAATTCAAAATTTATTCAATAATTCATCTAGTAACTAATGCTATAGTTTTATGCACTGAAAAATTCAAACAATGATAAATGAATTCAGTAACTTCATTCTTCATTCATGAATAATAGAGTTGATTTTTGACAAAATGATTCATTTGGTAGCACTAAGATGTACTAATCAATTAGACCTCTTAAATGTTTTCAATATTTCATTCATTATCTAAATGTGAAACATAATATATCCATTAAAATTAAGAACTAAATTTTTAATTATAATCCATCCAACAATAGTCTCCCCATATTATTTTTATCTCGTACCCCCACATATTATTTATCAAAAACCATTATTTCATTGACCCATTCATTGAATTGGTTATAACATTAATACTGGAGTAAAATAAAACATACAATATTTATTTCCCCTTTATGAGAATGTCTTCAAATTATTCTATTTGATTTCATTATCCCTCATATTCCTTTAATGAATGAGTAGGATTATTCTAACTCAAAACATCATATAGTACATATCATTTTCCCAGTTTATACTTGTGTTGACCCACCCAGGGACCACCCACTAGTGTCCTAACTGATATATCATAGGACCTTATATGTACATCCCAATACACTATAGTCTACCAACATGATGTGAGGGCCTAAATTATATACAAGAGATATTATTGCATCAAATATGTGTGAAAAAATAGTGGAAAATAAATTAATAATTTATTTTTAAAAAATTAGGTTATGTATAAATAATACATTTTTCTATACTTTTATGAAATAGAATATTAATAACAATACATTCATGTGTTAGATCAATCGAATATAGGGGAGACCATATATAAAAAGTAAAATAATGAAATAGAATACATTAGAAGAAATATTCCAATACCCTCACCTCACCTCAATCCATATATATAATACATTGTCCTGCTGACTCAATGTGATGGACAACACGTCTTATAACATGACTTGTAAAACAGATATATGGTTTTCACATGTGCTAAGGATCCCATGTAGGGTTTAAGAATTACATTTTATAAGTGTATCATCATGTTATCCTAATTTACATCATCATATAACAGTACTCATGTGGAAAATTATTGACCTAAATAAATACAAACACAAAATGATTTAGATGCCTTGTGCTCACAAGGGATATATGACCTTGTGCATATCAGGTCATCATGTGGTGAATGAGCTACCACCATTCTAAGTTATACCTATTTAATCTAAAATAGAATTGAGTCACCTTATTATATAAAACATGAAACCTAGGATATTTTTTAAGGCTCATGGTATGGAATCACACTAATCCCTTATCCACTACCCAATGTTGTATGGAAGGGTCGTCCTATTTCAAAATCTTGGACCATCCCTTTCTAATCAATGGTGATAATCCATTATGTTCTATCCTCAACTGTATCACTAAATGTATGGATCTATCTATCATCCTGTGTTTCATTATAACTAGACCGACCTCCTGACTCATATGAGACCATTCCATGTCTCAATATTTAAATTTTCATTCAAGGTAACCCCATAAATTATATGATATCTACTACCTTCTCATATATGTTAGTGGGTTGATTTTCACCATATCATTCAAGGATAGACCTTATACTCACCACTACATTATCAATAATGTTAGATTTCGACATCAGAACACTGTATGATCACTACTATATAACTTAAGGAAGGGTCCCTCCAATATCTTATCATTTAATGGGAGGAAAAACCATGGGATTTATAATTATCCACACAAATATCATTCATGTATTACAAGAACTCACTCAATAAATGCGAGAAAAAATACACATAATTTAAAGACCCGTAAATTTCATGGGATATTTTTTCATTATTTTCTTTTGTATTTTACGAGTATGCAGAATCCGATAGCACCTGGTTCTGAGGCCCGATGTGCTCGGAATCAATTTTCAAAGATTAGCTTAGGTATATTCAGTGATCGAACGAACGGGGTTTCCTAACTTTTGAACCGGTGCTCGGAATCGAAACCTGAGGGCACCGATGAAACTGCAGCATCAGTGTTTGCTTAGGAAGACCTTTTTCTGGAGTTGCGTTTGCTCGGAATTAGTTATTTAAAAAAGGGGGATTATGATTAAAGTGAAATAAAAATCATGTTTTAATTTTTATTCCGTATTATTAAGTCGTTTAGCCCATGTGAGGGAGTTGGGGTGGGACCCACTGATGTTATAACCCCCCTTGAGAGGATTTATGATGAGGTGGGGCCCACAAGAGCCCCCACATTTTCATTTTTCCTTAAATCCTTTTTAAAACCTCTTTTGTCATTAAAGTTTCCAACTTATCACTTCAATTAATTTGACAAGTTTTGTTTAATTAAATTAAGTGAATTAAATTATGAAAGTTTGAATTTCAAATGTGTTGGAAAAGTAATAAAATAAGGCTAAAGCCGTATTTTATTTTGGTTGCTTCGTTGTGTCGAGAGAGGGGGAGTTCTACCATCAAAGAACTTCATTATCCTCCTTGGATAATGTGAAGGAAACCGACATGCCTTCCTTCATTCTCTTTCCCGCATCAAAGGAAGGGAGACACTGTTTCACCTCAGACAATCTCCGTCATCGTGTACGGAGCCACACCCAGCGACGCCATTTTCCACGACGTTCATTGATCATCAACTCGTTATCGAGGTAGGGGTTTGATTTTGTTCGTGAATATTCACTGTCATTCATCATCAATTTCTTTGGTCCACTTGTTGTCAATTTAACGGGACAAGGTCGGACCGCACAAAAACGGTCGACCCTCCTCCCCCTTTGTTTTTTTCTTCATTGCGGCTCGAAAGAAGTAGGCGTGGTGCAATGGCACTGTGCGGAAACTTGAAAAAATGCGTCGAAGAAGCGCGGTGCCTTTGAGGCCAAAAAATGTCGTGGCCAGAGCGGGGCTGCGGAAAAGGGGCACGGCGCCGTCGCGCTGCGCCAGTCGGACCAAGGCCGCGGCGGAGCAGGGAGCGGCTGCCGGAACAGCCGGCCGACAGAGCATCCGAGGTGCGAGACCGCGAGGTCCCACTGCGACAGCACCGACCAGCCAGCCGGCCCGGCCGTTCGGAGAAGGTCGGGGGTCGTAACCCCTGGCTGGAAAAAAGGAGCATCCCCACGTGGGGGACACCATTTAAAATCAAGGGGGGAAGCTCCCCCCCCCCACCCTTTCTGCAAATTCTCGGCCATCGCCGAGCTGTTTGGACATTCGGGCCGCGCCCGCGCCAGGCCAAACGGCCGCCCAGGCCCATCCGGCTGAACTGGGCCGGGCCGTGCCCACCGGGCTGGGCCACACATACCGTGCCGGGCGGCACCCTAATGGGCCTGACTCGGACCCGGGTCAGGTCGACTCGGTCCGGGCCCTAAACCCCCTAAAACCGGACATGTTCATTTAAATGCCCGTAACATGGGCTACAGACATCCAATCGACGCACTATCAGTTGTGATGCGATCCTTGGATTGAGATGGTTTTTTCGGTATATTACAATCAAGGTTTCAGAGAACTTTGTGTATGGTCGGGTTGGTTCGAACACAAAACAAACTGGGCCCTCGGAGCGGAAACACTTATATCTTGAGCTCCGAATGTCGGATTGATGTGCTGTCGACTTTTTTGGATTCATCTTAGTGAGACAGACCTTTTAGCTTACTCCTCTAGAGGATTGGACGTAGTTGGAGTGCAGTCAGGTTGGTTTTGAATTAAAAACCAACTGGGCCCCTGGAACGGAAAAGCCAACAACTCTTAGACCGGGCGTCCGATTGACGCGCCGCCTGTCATGTTGAGTTCCTTTTGTCGAGACAGAATTTTGGGATACATCAAATCCATAATACGTGTCAGTTGATGTATCGAACCCCTTGGCTCATAGAGCGGACCCTCCCGGAATCGAGCATGCTGTGTGCGGGAACCCTAGAGCTGGCTACGACTGCGACGACGATGACAACTGCACTAAAATCCTCCGTGGGTTCGGCAGCGACAACGACGAAACTAAAATACTCCGTGGGTTCGGTGGTGATTAAGACTGTATTGAAATCCTTAGTGGGTTCTGACGAAAATGACCACGGTTCTTGTATCCTACGTGGGCCTGACAGTACTACTGTTCTTGTATCCTACCTGGGTCCGGCAGTATTTGACCTCTGTTGTAGTATCCTACAAGGGTCCGACCGAGTAGCTGATCTTATATACTATGTGGGTCCAAAATCTGAGATGGTCTAGTATCCTATGTGGGTCCCATATTAGATGAATCAATGGCTACATCTGATCATCCCTATCCCCTTACGAAGAAGTATACATGTCTGAGTTGAGTCTTGACTTTCAATCATTATCTTTGATATGATTGACTTACTTCCTATGTGGATTGTGTTGTGATTTCCTGTGTGGATTGGGTTGTACTATCCTGTGTGGACGTGATCGAACTTGGGCTTGGATGTTGGAGCCGAACTGGAATTTATGACTTTTGTATATGTATGGGAATATACCTAAGTACTGTTGGATGTTACTTCGTGATTGTATCTTTCTTTTGTGGATTATCTTTTGTGGATTCTGGGAGTCCTTTGGGGGTCTCGGGGTCCCGGCTGAGTAGCGTATACTCACCCTTGCACTGGCTATGCCCTAACAACGTTGTGTTGGATGCAGACGACAGACAGTGCTGATCGTGGTTGAGGCTTGTGGAGCAGTCGGTACCAAGAGGTGGACCACTGGGCGGGACATACATAGAACGGACGGATGGACCCGAGGAGTTGAGGAGGCTATTTTTACCCACCCTTAAGGCAGGACATCCAGTGGACGGCTCAACGTTGCTACTTTACATTCAGTTGCTGTAATTTTTTTTCCAGTTCTACTTTACTTTCAGTTTGGGTTTGTATTCTGGCCGATTTACTTTCCAAACTTTCTATTGTACACAGTTTACTTAGTGTTTACTTCTGATGGCTTACTCCGTGGTGTTTGATTACTTTATAAAGTCAATTCCTTCCCATTTTTGTTGGGATTTACACCTTGGTGCTAGTTGGCAGCCCCTGGCCTATGGAAGGAGGGCTTGGAGTAGTCACAGCACGAGTTCCGAGGACGGGTCGTGAAAAATTGGTATCAGAGGAGTTCAGTTCTACCACAGAATATAGGATACGGATCTTTCTTCTATGTGAAGCAATACTGTTAAGGGTATTGAGTGTGGTTATTAGTCTATGGAGTCCAGTGTTGGTGTGGCGGCCTACGTATCCGTACACCATGACTCTGACTTCTGATTTCCGACTCAATGCACAAAAACATTGATTGCATGTGTGTTTCAAAAGTTTTATTTGTGATTAGTTTGGGTCAGCTAACCAGTTATACTGTTTTGACCGTGGAGCACCTGTTTCTTTTAAGGATGTCCCCACTACGGCAGCCATCTAGGGTTCAGAGCTTTGTGTGAGACGACAGCCCACCGAGCGACGAGGCGTCAGTGCAGGGCCCTTTTATAGCGGAGGCACCGACGATACCTCTACCAGCTGATCCACCGTTGCCACCAGCCCTAGCCGTTGAGAGCACATATCGCCTTAGTGCACTGCATCAGTTTCAGCATTATAGACCACCCATGTTCTGCAGGGAGACGGACCCTCAGGCAGCCGAGGATTTGCTGGAGGCAGTTGTGCGAGTTTTCATGTTAGTGGGGACACCAGATGACCTCATGGTGATCTGTGCAGCGAGCCTCCTGCACGTGGCAGCAGGAAGATGGTGGAGTTTGATGCACCAGGTGCACGTAGAGGCATCTTTCCTCCGGACGGACTTTGAGAGCCTCTTCCGCTCGGAGTTCATCCCAGCCACCCTCCGTGTGGTGCGCATCAAAGAGCTACTACAACTGCGACAAGGCAGCATGACGGTCACCCAGTACTCAGCGAGATTTACCGATCTCTCATGCTATTCGACGAACATGGTACGAGACTCATTCTTCCAGGCCCGGACCATTGAGCAGGGACTGAGGCATCAGACCATAGCATCGATGATCTCCATCAGCATTCCAACACAGGAAGGAGTACTGGAGTGAGCCCTTCTCATAGAGAGCTATCTTGCTAAGCCAACAGTAGCATCAAGTCCTACCGCAGGGCGACACGTAGCAGAGTCGTCTACAGCTGGTAGTCGACGAACGTCACAGGGATCTAGGTGTTCCAGACCATTAGGCGGATGACCTCACGACTCTGGCTCAGAGGTGCAGGGCACACGGCGCAGAGCCAGCCTTTCGAGGAGCAGATAGTGCTACGCATGCGGCGGGCAGGGCCACATGGCTCGTGACTGCCCGACCCGCCATGCAGAGGAGCAGAAAACAGTTGAGGGGCCACCCAGGTAGAGACAGAGGGTCAACCGTGGCAGTTTGCAGAGAGTAGGCGGACGAGGCAGGGGAGCTGGCTGAGCAGCTAGTGGTGGGAGACGCTTTGATTCTTTACCACCACCACCACCAGGAGTTCCACCCCGACCACAGGGAGCTGGCGGGCAGAGGGAGGCACAACGTCCAGAAGCAGAGGTCTATGACCACGGCGTGCCAGAGATGATTCGAGGTACTATCTGTGTCTAGTCCACCCTTGCTGCATTTCTTATAGACACAGGAGTGAGTCATTCATTCATTTCCACTACCCTTGTTCGACGCTCGGAGATTCCGACAGATCCGTTGGCTCGATCCTTATAGCTAGATACTTCTACGGGAGCAGACTCGATGATTACACACTGGTGTCGGTAGTGTGAGCTTACTATAGGAGTCGAGAGCTTCAGCTGGGATCTTCTTGTAGTGGCGTTGAGGCCTTACGACGTCATCTGGGTCATGGATTGGCTATCTATAGTCCATGCTCAGATCGAATGTATTAGGCGCATGGTGTGGTGTGTTCGCACTGATGGGAGAAGGTTCACCTTCTCTAGTGAGAAGGGAGCCTTTGCAGTGTAGGATGGGCTCACGCAGAGGAGAGGACAGATCATCACTCATAAGTTGGCTAGCCTGATCCTTGTAGCAGTTGAGGTGTGGAGTCCGAGTATTCGTGTAGTGGTGGATCAATATGTGGATGTTTTTCCTGACGATGATCCAAGACTACCTCCTCGTAGATTGGTCAACTTTTATATTGACATGTACCCCGGGATAGCCCTGATATCCACTCCAGCATATCGGATGGCTCCCACTGAGCTTCGAGAGCTACGGGTACAACTGGACGACTTGTAGGGAAAGGGATTCATCTGACCCAGTGTTTCACCCTGGGCTTCCCCAATTTTGTTCGCCAAGAAGGAATACGGGAGCTTGCGACTGTGTGTCGACTATCGTCGCCTGAACCAAGTGACCGTGAGGAACAAGTATCTGCTACCGAGGATTGATGACCTCTTCGATCAGCTCAAGGGAGAACAGTGGTTCTCGAAGATAGACCTTAGGTCAGGCTATCATCAGCTCTGATTTCGAGATGAGGATGTGTAGAAGACGGCCTTCAGATGTCGGCATGACCACTATGAGTTCTTGGTGATGCCTTTCGGCATGAAAAATGCTCCAGCAGTGTTCATGAGTATCATGAACAAGATCTTTCAGCCATACCTCAATCGATTTGTCATGGTCTTCATCGACGACATATTGATATACTCGACCACTGAGGAGGAGCACGCCCACCACTTGTGGGTTGTACTGGACACACTCTGAGAGCACCAGCATTATGGTATCCTCATGAAGTGTAATTTATAGTTACGTGAGGTCTACTTCATGGAACATGTCATCTTTGAGGCGGGATTTGTGGTGGATCCAGCAAAGATCGAGGCAGTGCTAGCTTGGGAGCCACCCAGGAGCGTGATGGAGGTGCAGAGTTTCTTAGGGCAAGCTGGGCACTACCGGAGATTCGTGCCAGACTCTCCAGAGTTGCGGCACCTCTCTCAGCTTTGACGAAGAAGGGGAAACCCTTCGTGTGGTCAGAAAAATGTCAGCAGAGCTTCCAGGAGCTGAGACAGAGGTTGACCAACGCACCTATATTGAGGCTACCAGATGAGGGAGTAGGGTACGTAGTCTACTGCGATGCATCAGGTACCGGACTCAGATGTGTCCTGATGCAGGAGCGGGAGGTGATAACCTATGGATCACGATAGTTGAGGCATAATGTGCAGAACTATGCTACCCATGACCTGAAGTTAGCAGTAGTGGTCTTCGCTCTAAAAATGTGGCGAAACTATCTGATGGGAAAACGCCTAACAGTATACTCTGACCACCAGAGTCTTTGGTACATCTTCTTGAAGAAGGATATGAATCTGAGACAACGATGATGTCTCGAGTTCCTCAAGGACTATGACTTTGAGATAGTATATACTCATGGAAAGGGGAACGTAGTAGTCGATGCTCTCAGCTGGAGGATGGACATTCAGCTACTTGGGGAGGTGATAGAGCAGCTAGCCGCTTTGCAGATATCCTTTTTGGATAGAGATGTAGCAGCCTTTCTTCAGTCACTCATAGTCACTCCTACACTTCTTCAGTGGGTCAGAGAGGCACAACATGGGGACGATGACTGTGAGACGCAACGTGCACAGATATCCTTAGGACAAGAACCTGATGGATTCTCTGTAGGAGGTGAGAACGTCGTCCTTTTTAGGGGACATACCATGGTACCAGATGCTTTGCAGGTGGTGGTGCTGAGAGAGTTTTATACTTCCCCTTTAGCAGTACATCTGGGATTGGAAAAGATGTTACAGGATCTCAGACGTTAGCATTGGTGGCCAGGTATGAATAAAGCTACGGTAGAGTTCGTTTCTCGATGCCTCACCTGCCAGTAGTTGAAGGTGGAGCACCAGGTACCAGCAGGCTTGGTAAAACCCTTGGAGGTCCCAGAGTGGAAGTGGGACGGGATATCTATGGATTTCGTGACTGGACCTCCGCGTACTTCCAGAGGTCATGACTCAATTTGGGTGATTTTTAACTGACTCACCATGTCGGCCCACTTCTTACCCATCAGAGAGTAGGGCTCAGTAGAGATCTTGGGACGTCTCTACATTTGGGAGATTGTACGGCTTCATGGTGTTCCATCATCTATCATCTCTGATCGAGATGCTCGATTTACATCCCGGCTTTGGAAGGAGTTGCAGGAGGCATTCGGAACACAACTACGTCTGAGAACTGCCTTTCACCCTCAGACGGATGGTCAGACAGAGAGGACCATTCAGACCCTCGAGGACATGCTCAATGCATGTGTCTTCTACTTTGTTCGCAGCTGAGAGGACAACCTACCCTTAGTGGAGTTCGCGTACAACAACAACTACCACTCCACCATCGGGATGGAACCATACGAGGAATTGTACGACCGAAATTTCAGGTCACCGCTGTGCTGGACAGACCCTGGGGAGTCAGCACTTGTGGGACCAGAGATGGTCTAGGCCATGACAGAGAAAGTCTCGGTCATCCAGGAGCAGATGAGGACTGCTCAGAGCCGATAGAAGTCTTATGCTGACAGGAGGCGGAGACCACTAGAGTTCGATGATGGAGACCATGTCTTCTTGCAGGTCTCACCTCGACATGGATTACAGAGATTTAGCCGAGGTGGCAAGTTATCTCCACAATTCATCAGACCATTTCAGGTTCCCCGTAGGATAGGTGAGGTGGCTTATCGCCTGGCTCTACTAGCTCAGTTTCACAGGGTGCACGACATCTTCCACGTATCTTAGCTAAGGAGATACGTGCATGACCCGACACATATCATCGACCATGGGGAGCTGGACCTTGATGATGGGGTGACTTTTGTAGAGGTCCCGGTGGAGATCGAGGATCGACAGGAGTGGGTCCTACATGGGTGGTCGATTCCTCTGGTGTGCATCAGGTGGCAGCACGGAAACCTCCAAGAGAGAACTTGGGAGCGGGAGGCTCAGATGCATGATCAGCACCCTCATTTGTTCCCCTAGATTTTGATTTATATTTACGGGGACGTAAAGCCCTGAGGTGGGAGTAATGTAAAGACCATTAAATTTCAAGGGAAATTTTTTCTTAATTTTTTTGAGATTTTACGAGTATGCAGAATCTGATGGCACATGATTCCATGGCCTAGTGTGCTCGGAATCAATTTCCAAAGTTTATATTGGGTACGTTTAGTGAATGAACAAGCGGGTTTTCCTAACTTTTGAATCGGAGCTCGGAATAGAAATCTGGGGGCACCGATGAAACCACATAGTCAGTTTTTGCTTAGGAAGATGTTTTTCTGGAGTTGCGTGGATTAAGATTAAAGTGAAATAAAAATTTTGTTACAATTTTTATTCCACATTCTTAAGTGGTTTATCCCATGTGATGGAGTTGGGGTGGGACCCACTAATGTTCTAACCCCCCTTGAGAGTATTTAAGATGAGGTGGGTCCCACACGAGACCCCACCTTTTCATTTTTCCTTAACTCCTTTTTAAAACCTCTTTTTTCATTAATGTTTCCAACTTATCACTTCAACTAATTTGAAAAGTTATGTTTAATTAAATGAATTGAATTAAATTATGAATGTTTGAATTTTAAAAGTGTTGCCAAATGTAATAAAATATGGCTAAAGACTTATTTTATTTTGTTTTCTTCGTTGTGTCGAGAGAGGGAGATTTCTACCATCTAAGAACTTCATCATCCTCCTTGAAGAACGCGAAGGACACCGACATGCCTTCCTTCATTCTTTTTCCAGCGTCAAAGGAAGGGAGACGTCGTTTCACCTCAGACAATCTTTGTCATCGTGTATGGAGACACACCCCGAGACACCGTTTTCCGTGACGTTCATCGATCGTCAACTCGTTATCGAGGTAGGGGTTTGATTTTGTTCGTGAATATTCTTTTCCTTTTATCGTCAATTTCTTTGCGCCGCTTGTTATCAATTTAATGGGAGGAGGCCGGACCGCATGAACACAGCCGACCCTCCTACCCCTTTTTTGTTGTATTCTTTATGGATCGAAAGTAGGTGGAGCGGTGCAACTGCACCGCGTGGAAACTTGGAGGAATGCGTTGAAGAAGCTTGGGACCGTCGCGTGGCACTGTTGAGGCTGAAAGAAATCGCAGCTGGAGTGGGGCCACGGCAAAGGGGCGTGACGCTGTCGCACCACGCCGGAGAACCATGAAGGGACCGCGGTCAGAGCGGGTTCGTGGCACCGTCACGCCACGCCGGTCGACAAAATGCCACTGCCTTTGGCCGCGGCAGAGCAGGGAGCGGCGGCTGGAACCGCAGGCCATCGGCGCGTCGGAGGTGCGGGACCACGGGGTCCCGCGGTGGCGGCAATGGCCGGCCAGCCGGGCCGGCCATTTGGAGAAGGCTGGGGGTCGTAACCCCCGGCTGGAAAAAAGGAGCAGCCCCCACAAGGGGGTTACAGTTTCAAATCAGGGGGGGCATCGCCCCCCCCCCCCCCCACCTTTCCGTGACAGCTCGGCGAGCGCCGAGCTGTCTGGACACGCGTGCCGCGCCCGTGCCAGGCCAACCGGCCGCCCAGGACGGACCAGCCGCACCGGGCCGGGCCACGCCATAATGTGCCGGACCCGGACTAGGGTCGGGTCGACCCAGTTCAGGCCGACTAAGGGGGTCTTGGGTCGGGTCGGTCTGGGCCCTAAAACCCCTAAACACGGACTCGTTCATTTAAATTCTTGTAACTTGGGCTATGGACCTCCGATCGATTCACCGTCAGTTGTGATGCACTCCTTGTATCATGAAGGTAATTTCAGTATATTACACTAATGGTTTCGGAGAACATTATGTATGACCGGGTTGGTTTGAACATGAAACCAATCGGGCCCTCAGAGTAGAAACACTTTAACTTGAGCTCCGGACGTCTGATTGACGTGCCATCGACATTGTTGGATTCCTCTTAGTGAGACAGAACATTTGGCTTACTCCGATCGAGGTTTAGATGTAGTTGGAGTGCGTTCGGGTTGGTTTTGACTTAAAAACCAACTGGGCCCCTGGAACAAAAAAGCCAATAACTCTCAGACAAGTTGTCTGATTGATGCGCCATCTCTCATGTTGAGTTCCTTCTGTCAAGACGGAACTTTGGGATACATCAACTCCGGACTACATGTCCATTGATGTATCGACCATATTGGCTCGTAAAGTGGACCCTCTCGGAATCGTGAATGTTGTGTGCGGGAACCCTAGAGATGGCTGCAACTACGATGATGATGACGACTGCACTGAAATCCTCCGTGGGTTCGGCAATGACGAAGACTGTACTGAAATCCTCCATGGGTTCGGTAGCGATGAAGACCATACTCAAATCCTCCGTGGGTTCGACAACGTTGACTACTATTCTTATATCCTACGTGAGTCTGGCAGTACTACTGTTCTTGTATCCTACGTGGGTCCGGAAGTATTTGACCTATTTTGTGGTATCCTACGAGGGTCCTATAGAGTAGTTGGTCTTGTATCCTACGAGGGTATGACAGCTTAGCTGGTATAGTATCCTACGTGGGTCCTTACTTAGATGAATCAGTGGCTAAATCTGATCTTCTCTATCACCCTACAGAGAAGTATACCTGTGTGAGCTGAGTCTTGATTTTCAATCATTATCTTCGATATGATTGACTTACTTCCTATGTGGATTGTGTTGTGATTTCCTGGGTGGATTGGGTTGTACTATTCTATGTGGACGTGATCGAACTTGGGCTCGGATGTTGGAGCTGAACTGGAATTGATGACTTAGGTATATGTATGGGCATATACCTAAGTAGTGTAGGATGTTACTTTGTGATTGTATCTTTCTTTTGTAGATTATACATTGTGGATTCTGGGAGACCTTCAGGGGTCTCGAGGTCCCTACTGAGTAGCGTATAATCACCAATGCACGGGCTATGTGCGGACTACGTTGTGTTGGATGCAGACAACGGACAACATTGATTGTGCTTATGGCTTGTGGAGTAGTCGATAACTTCAGGTGGACCACTGGGCGGGATGTACACGGAACGAATGGCTAGACTCGAGGAGCTGAGGAGGCTATATGCACCCACCCTTCAGGTGGGACTTCCAGTGGACAGATCGACGTTGCTACTTTACTTCCAGTTGATGTACATTCATTCTAGTTGTAATTTACTTTTAGTTTGGGTTTGTATTCTGGCCCATTTACTTTCCGCACTTACTATTGTACTCAGTTTACATAGTGTTTACTTTTGCTAGCTTACTCTGTGGTGTTTGTTTACTTTATAAAGGCAATGCCTTCCCCTTTTTGTCGGGATTTACAACTTGGTGCTAGTCGCCAGCCCCTGACCTCTGGACGGCGGGCTTGGGGTAGTCACGACACGAGTTCCGAGGATGGTTGGTGACACATAATCCATGTAACCCAGACTACATGATCTCCTCCTCACCACAATTTTCTAGTCACTCAAAACCTTACCCATGTTCTTGAACACATCCCATTCCTTAAGAACAATACACTAGTCCTCATTGCATTCTCATTTTTCCAATCCGGTCATCTACTACCGTCCCACAACCCCATATGAGTTCCTTGATACCAACTACACTTGTCATGCAACTATTACTCCACAACACATTGATTCTACATTAAGAAATCCTAAAGAGGATAGTGTAAACCTCATAAAAAAATTTCTTACAAACTATTTCTATTATCTAAGGACTTTCTTAGAATATCCTACACAAAATATCCTGGAAACCCCAATCGAAATCCTCTATCAACCATTATAACTTTCATTTAGGTATCATCTAATATCTCACATAGAATATCCCAAAAACCATTACCTAGAAAAACCAATCCCCAATGCACCCTTTATATCCATAGAGTAATCATCTATCTAAAGTAACTCATGAGGTATTTATTCTAACATTTGGAAGGTGACACTCCTCGTTCTTGTGGAAAAATATCATCTCACAATTCCAAAATAGGCCTCAGCCTCCCATGACTACATAAAAATACATAAGAAACAAACATAGGCTACAAATGCCTCATCCCATATACATAGAACTACACGAGGACTCTTATCAACTAAAATGACATGATTTCTTCTTGGATAAATACTTATCCATTCATCTCAATTTAGAAGAGGTTATATGAACCATTATATTTATCTGAAGGAAGTTTACCACCACTATCTCCCACTTAACATAGGTGATATTGGTTCCCAACCCTTTACCCAGTCCAATGCAAATATTAAGGAACCAATTATCAAGAATAAATAGTAATATTGTTTCATGTTAAAGGTACCAATTACCATCATAAAATAATTAACAACAGTGATATGCTCTCCTCAATTATGACCAAGTACTTTAATGTCTCATCTAAGCCCGTTCCAAGACTCGAGCCCCTTTGTTCCACTTTATCATAAAAATAATAAATTATAACAATTTATAGGTAATAATTTTTATAAAATCTATAACACTAATACTCTAAAAACCTATATCTGATGGTTACGTTGTTACAGTAATAGTAGAAATAAGAAATGTGATGCGATGGTTTTTAATAGTTTAGTCGTCTCTGAAAACAAGATAGGTAATAGAGTATCATGTTACATTTGATAATTTAAAATAACACATAATATGTTCATTGAGAAAATTATTATTCACGTAGAATATCCATGCATATCAATAATAGTATACTTCCTATCACATGAGATTCATCATTAACCACACAAGTATCTTTCACATATCACAATAACACACACAATAAATTAATGATATAATACATATGTGGAATGTAACATACACAACATGATCGCCTTCCCACCACAGTTTTCTAGTCACTAAAAACCTGACCCCGGACCATGAATAAATCCCACTGTATAATAAAAATACACCAGTTCTTAATAAATTATCATGTTTTCAATTAGTCCATCTACAAGGGTCCCATAGACCCTTCTGTGTTCCTTGATATAGACTACCCCGGTCATGCAACTATGACTCAACATCCCGTAGAACCTATATTTACCAATACTAAATAATATGGTCTAAAGATCATAAAAATTATTTTATAATATATTTATATTATCCAAGGACCATCATAGGATATTATACTCAAAATACATGGGAAACTCCAATCCAAATCCCCTAAAAACTCCCATAACCTTTATCTAAGAATCATCTCACAATTCCTAGAAGAGCCCACAAATCCTCACCTAGAAAACCCACTCTCCCATACACACTTTATATCATAGAGGAATTATCCATATCAAGGAAGTCACCAATATTCCAATATACCCTTATGAAGGTGACACTACTCATTCTTGATGCATGAGATCATCTTACACAACATCACTAGGCCTAAGGCTCCCATGACTACATGAAAATCCCTAGGAAACAAGAATTAGCTACCCATGACTCATCTAGAGAAATTCCTCAATTAGCGGGGGTTTCCAGCTACTACTATGTTGATCAATATTTTATAGGGGGTTAAAACCCCCTCTAAATTGAGTTTTTATAGTGCAGTTAGAGAGGGTTTTAACCGCCTCTATCAGGAGTAGGGGATCATATTAGCTGCAGTTCCACATAACCACCACTAATGTTTTTAAAATGGGTTATAACACCTTCTAAACTAATAAATAACCCTGTATAATAAGGTAGTTTTTGTAGTAAATAATCACTAAATAATTGTTATACATTTCCTTTACATGCGCCTTGATATATAACATCTATAAATGCACCAAAGTGTTATTTAATTCTATTCCCCACCCATATATTAATAATTCAATATAAATAATCATATTAATACATAATACGACATAATATAAATTCCTTAATAATTAAATGTCTATCAACACTAGAAAAGATATTGTATATAATTTCAACACATAACATAGTCAAAATGATCACAATCCAACTAGAAAAATATGATTGAAGGAATCATTATTTTATATCACAAGTAAATCATAAAATTCATCAATGAATATTGACATAAATGAAAATTAATTTAAAATAATATGGGAAAACGTTTTTAGGAAATTTTTTTATTCATTTTAAATTCAGAAATTTAAAATTTAAAAAACTCAAAATTCATACGAAACTTATTTTTTAGATGTATCCATGGAAAATTAAAAGGTTTCATTAAAATCAATGTGTAGTAATGATAGTGAGATAATCACTTCCTGAAATATATATTAAAACAAATATTTCATTCTCACCTTTGGTAAACATTTCCTCATAAATAAAATGTCAAAAAGATTAAATTTTATATTTTTTATTAGAAATAAAAAATGGGTAATAATAACATTAGTGAATCATTGAGGATGAGAAAAAAATTAATTGAATGTAAAAATATTTTATTTCCTTAAATAACTAAAAAATAAAAATATTTTTAGGTTTTATCATTAAAATATCATATAATTAGGAAACTCAAACATAAAAAATATAATAAAGATGATATTTTGAATAAAATCAATACCACTATGATAATATTTGAATAATAACCCCCATGAAATAAATATCATAAAATTAAGAATTAAAGACGATTAATATAAATAGATTATTGAAATAACATATCAAATTGTTAGTATATTATACACACAAAAGAATTAATTTTTCACTACGATATATGTGTTAAAACATTAATGGTGATATTAGAGTCCCTTACCTTAGGTCCAACTTACTTCAAAAGTGATTTAAAACTCATGAATTATAACATTGAATTTATTTAAATTATATTAAAGAACCATATATGAACAAAAAATATGATATATTATCCACTTAAAACATTTCAATACTAATTTATCAATAATTAATTGTTTATATCTTCGTTTCCAAGTGTTAAATATTTTTTTCATGTCAGTTTTGATTTGATAGTTTAATTACTTGAATCATGATTATAGTTATATGATATGGTATATTTTAATTAATAAAAAATAAATTAAATTATATTTATTAAATATAATATTATAATCATTATTGACCTGTGGACATGAAAATTAAATCACATCACTAAAAAGAGGTGGTAATCCACACATATGCATGTGCGGCATTATCATTATTTTCACTGGATGAATGGTAAGATGGTGTATGATATACTATTTTTATAGAAGAATAGTTACATCATAATTATCATATGTAAAAAAACATCCATTATAATTTACTTCAATGAATGGTGGAGATAAAAAATGAAATATATCTAGCGAGGCGATAATCTGCACATATAGACTTATGATGCCTTCATTTCCCATGATTGAGAAACATATAAATAATGTTAATTAACTATATATAATAATATTTATATACATGGGATATAAATATGATTTTATATGATCTTGTATGAAAAACATTTAAGTAGCTATAAAATGAAATCAAATAAAAAAACGTGGTTAAGAGATATAGCTCCTATTTGGAAAATCGCATTGGGATTAAAGTTTAATCCTTCCAAGGATGTAATTTTGATAAAAAAGATACATACATATAATGGGTATGTATATTAGGATGTGAGTTTTGGTTGGTGTTTACTGATATAGAATTATCATAAAGAGTGATGAAGAGAGGAGATGTGGTGTCCTATTATAAGGGATAGAGCAGACAGACTTGAAATTTTTGAAAAGATATATTAAATTATTACTCAATAAAAGAACATAAAAATAATACTATTATTGAATTTAAATAGATATAGGATAAAAATATATAGATAAAAAAGTATTTAGAAACGTTTCTGAGTAACTTTTATGATTAATGTTTTAGTTTAACCACTATTAATACATCTTAACATTTACCTAAGTATTGAATTTTTTACTTATGTTACTACAAAATTTGTCTAGAATTAAAAGTAATATATTAAAAAAAATATATTATTATTAAAATTATGTAATAAATTTTATCAAATTCAATTTAAATAAGTTTCGGATTTAAATTAAATAACATAAATGTGGAACAAGAATAAAAATATTTTTTGAGAAAACGTTGTTTTCAAACACAAAAAAGAACTTATTAAAAATTATAGTAGAGTAGTAATTAATATTTAATTAAAAATTATTTATATTATTAAATTATAATTATGTTGTTTTGTTATAAAATTAGAAACCCATTATGTCTTTTTAGATCCACTATTAAATGAGGAAAATGTCAATTTTATAAAAATATATTTTTTCACTACTCACTGGAAAAAAATTTATTTCAGAAAAATTCAAAATATTATTTATAATATAATAGTTAAATTCTTAATCTAATTTTTTACATAATATTTATAAAAATTATAGATATTAATTATAATTTCCATGAACAGAATATTATTTAAAATATTTTGGTAGAATAAATATTATTATGAATAAAACGACTTCACATAAATTTCAGTACATGTTTATTTTTGATTAGTAAATATATTTTCATTTTCTAAAATATTTATATAAATATTTCATAATATTCTTATTCGAATTTTTACTTCCAATTGAATAGTTAGGTCATAATGGTCACATTAATAATATTGCATAAAATTCTTTGAACTAGGAGTTTTATGTTAATAAAGTATTTGATATTATTTTTTTATTATAAACTAAAATTTAATGTTATTAAATTCTCCTTAATCCTTAAATAATTTAAATCCTTGATATTTATATCTTAGTATTTTTATGGTCAAATATTTGAAAATACCGCTTTTCAAAATCCACATTGTATAAATGGAAAATAACTCTTCTTTCGACAGGGGGAAGTGGGAAAACAAAATGCTACCTAAAATAACACATAATTGCATTCTTATGTTAAAAGATGATTAGTAGGTAGAGAAAATATGTAATTTTCAGTGAAATATAATATTGAAATCATAATATATTGTTACAAAGAAAAAAGGTTATGAGAATTCTAACCACAAAATTATGAAGCAGTAATCGATAAAGATGACCACTAATTAATGTAAAAAAATTATAATAAGATAAATTTTTTTATTTCACAAACATTTTACTAGATTTGAGTGACACATACAAAAATAAGTTATATGGAACCTAAAATTGTAATTAGATTATTTATTTCCACTTCATCTGAAAAAGTATATCCTCTGGTCATTCATGGATTAATTTCATCTTCTTTCATACCTCATACAGCATGAAATGAATATTGAATATGTCTTTTAACCCTAAAGTATTGAAATTAACTATTACTTAATTATATTATCAATTAAAGGAAAAAATTATTTCTACTATCTTTATAATGATCTAAAGTAGTTTTCACATGTTGAATTATAGAATTTCATGATTTTGGGTGTTAATAGTTTTAAATTTTGAACTCATTTGTATGGTGGTTGTTTTGATTTTTGGTATATGTTTTTTGGTATTATGTATTTTGGTATGTCTGGTTCCAAATAACCCATAAAGTGGATTTTTCATGAAATAAAAAATGTATTTGAGTAATAATTCCTTTATAATAACACCCAATGATCTATTTACATAATTTAAAAAATAATTTAACATGCAAGACATCAAAGATATTCCCAATCCATTTATAAACACAAATATTACAAATATTTGATCACATATCCTTTCATGATCAACCTAATATTTCAATCCAAGAAACATTAGCCACATAAGAAATATATATACCCGAATAATATATTACCTAAAGTATTATATTTTTCCAATAAATAACATGGATCAACATAACATTGTCTAAAAATATATCTTATTTCATTAATAACCTCAATATATATTCCTAAAATGAAATCACAGTTTATAAATAACAGTCTATTTATGTCAATAATACAATTTATACAAAAAATATAATGAAATTATATTAGAAAAACATTGAAAACTTATTAAAAAAATAAATTATCAAATCCATGGTTATTTATATGATAAATCAAATGTTCTCATAAGGTATGAATCATATAATAAAAATTGACTATATTATGAATAAAGAGTATATAAAACTTTAATTTTTTCAGTACCATTGAAGTTATGTCTATACAATATAAATAATTTTTTCCTTAATTAAAAATCAAACCAAAAATACTTAAAAAAGATTTTAATTACCAAAATGTCTTTGAAAATATCCTAAATAATATTAAATAGTTATCACATAAAACCTCAATAATTTATCTACAACATTAAGCATTTGATCTAATATAGACTTATAGACCCATGATACTTTAGGTTTTTCCCATATCAGTATATAATATTATTGTTTTCTAAAGGTTTTATCATATCATTCCTCATAATTATTTATAAATAAAATGTAAATTAGAACTGGAATATCCCCCAGAAGGGTCTTGATATGTGTGAGGTCTAGGGACCACTTAGCATGCATTGGTGGTGATCATGTTAATACCCAATTCAACCCTTTTAGAGTTTTTACCCATAATTGAATCTAGGGATCATCTTCATCCACATTCTAGTACCCATATAAGGAAAACTTTTCTCTGAAAACAACAAAATCTTTATTTTACAAAATTATCATGATATTAATCTATACATAGACATATACATTTTATATAACATAGGGTTATCTTATCAAATATATTGTTTCATAAATCTAGATCACAAGCTTCCTAATAAAATTTATATGATACCAAATTTAACTATTTTACTCAAGAAAACAAGATCCATTGGTTAAATATTTACATTGGTTCAAGATTCAAGTGATCACATCCAAAGAGATCAAATAGTATCGTACTGTTGGAAAACAATGTACATCATTGAATCCCATTTTACATTTTAAAACATAATATAAACATTGTACATTCTTTTAGAACATTATTATTCCTCTATAATATCCACGCATTTCAATAGTATTCCACTTACTAACATCTTGGGAAATGGAATCAAAATAAAAATGAGAGATAAAATTAATAGTAGGGGAATTTTTATAGTGAATGATATTATAGAATAATTAAAGCATGGATTATATGGTAGGAATAAATGATGTTCAAATAATTACACACATGAGGTTAAACATAATAAAAGTTAAAATAACTATTTGAATAATCAAATGGAAATTAGAATCTAATTTTATAATAATAGATTCATAATTCTAGAAATCTATTATATATTATTGATTCCTTATTCCAAGAAATCATATATATGTTGATGAGGAATATACCAAAAACCCAAATTTATTTTTCTCATGAGACCAACTAATGCATAGAGGGTATATGAAATTTTGAAACCCACATTATAGATAATATGTAAAATGAATTAATTCTATGACTAAATCATAAAACCTAGTCAATATGACATAATAATCAATAAAAATCCATATTGGATGAAAAAATAAACAATATTAATAATTTCAGTAATCAAATGATAAAATTCCATATAAATAAAAATTGGGGTATAAAATTACTAGCTTATATCCCAAATAAACCATATAAATAATCAATGGATATTGAAATAGATATAAATACATTTAAATTATCAGTATGAAATTTATTATATAATTCACTATTTTCAATTTCAAATCACATATTTAAATTCCAAAAAGTACCAAAATTTTAGAAAACCTTTTAATTTTGATAAGAACAATTGAATATTATAATTTAATATTCAATGAAAATATTACTCATGTTGTTTTTGAAATACATTCCCATGGTTTACATTAAAAAAATTATTCTATTCATAGCATTGGTAAAATGTGCCTCCTTTGGAATAAAATAAAAATATTTATTTAATTTATTTATAGAATGTAAAATATGTGAAACAAATGAATTTTATCAGTCATTATAGAATAATAAAAAAACATTTAAAATATTTTTATGAAAATATATACAAGTAAGAAAAATATTTCCAATCTATTAAAAAATAGTTTTCTATAAAAACATCCTCTCATTATTTGTTGTAGTTAATGAGAGGAAAATGTCACATCTGGACCTAAGAGACACTAAAATTGTTACCAAAGCTTATTGTACATATAAACTTAATCATTCCACTTAATATGAATGGGGATATCGACTAGTACTAAGGGAATAATGGATGTAGAGTTGAAAGTCTATTCCATCCAAATTAGTAATATAGACATCAAGGGTACATAATAGATAATAGTACAAGAAGTTGAAAATCGATGAGAGGAAGATAATATTAATATAAAATAAAAAAATCATAAATTAGTAATATTTAATATGATGAAATGCTCAAGATTTATACATTCCATAGGTAATGCATAACCCACACTAGAATGAAAAAGAAAAATAAATAAAGAATCTAACTCTTCAAGACAACCTAAGTACATTCTCAACCACTACTCATAAGATCCCATGTCTAGTACAAGTCCATAATTAAAAAGATATGAAATAATTACTAATATGAGAACTATAACCTATAACTAAGAGTTCATTATATGTTCTAAATGATGACCTAGATAGGGTGTGAGATAAACTCAGTAGGCCCCCACCAATATTGTCTACTAAAGTCCTATCCTTGAGTATAATATAAGTTTGTGTGTAGGCATAATAAATAAGAAATTAATAAATTTATGTAATCAAGTCAGTCTCCATATCCTCAAAGAAACTTGTACAACTATACATACTTTAACCCATGATAGAGTGTATCTAAAAATATTCAATGATGTAAATAAATAAATACATTTAAATGCATCATTATGTATAGATATACATGAACCGATGATGATACAAGGTGTAAGACCAAAGAATCAACAATATAATAGTAAAATAAAATTATTCTCATTATTTTAATATAAGTACTAGCCTAATAATACAAATAGGGGATACTGTTCCCCATGCCTGAGTATCTTAATGAATAATATGAATCATCATGTACAACATCCTTATCAAGAGCATGAAAGGCCATGTCTAACAAGTCAAGAGGATTTTAAACACCATGTTAAATATCCCTTACTATTGGGGTGTGAAAAATAATATCTACAAAACATAACCAATGTATATTAGTAATAATACTCTATAATATAATTAACTAACCCAATGAACCCTTAACCAAGTAATTTTTTAAGGAGGAACCCAACATCACTAAAGGCACTAAGTAATTCCATTGACCTATGATCTGGTCTAGGGATGGGAATAAAAGGTTCTCTCAATGATTAATATAAAATTTTTGGTATTTCACATTAAATAATTATCATAGGCCATGATAATTAATTAATTATATAATATTAGTCATCATGTCTCATTTCATTAATCGATCCAATTTAAAATGTATTATAAGGGCCTTGTTCATAGCACTTAACATTAAGATTCATGATTAAATTATAATAGTCAAGCATATAAATGAAGAAAGTTAAATGGGGATCTTATCCAACCAAGATCCACATTAACACCATTTGAATCTATTTATTATCTCATTTATGAGTATAAAGGGGTCAAGTAATCCATTTTACATGTAAATCATTTTCAAGGGGTGAATAATTTCCATTAAAAAATTTATTCATTTCGAGTTGGACATTTGATAAAGTGAGGATGAAACCTTTATACTATAAGTAATATTTATATTCTATGTGAGTCATCCATAGAATATATAATTTGATGAATTCTATTTGATTATTTTCATTTAAAAAGATGGAAGTTAACACACGTCGAAGGGTTATTTCAATGCCAAACATAAAATATAAGAGTCAAGTCATATTATCGATACAACCAAAGGTGGGGTGGTTTGAGTTGAGGTATACATCATCTAATGATTCATCAAGTGAAATAAGGATTATATTGGTTAATTCATTATAATATTACTTAATCAAATTAAATTTTAAAGGGAAATTTTCTGAAATTATGGTTTTTTTCATGAAAACATATATTATAAACAATAGTACATTATGGGAAGGAAATATAGTCCTCCCAAATATATCCAAGGATGCTTCACTCATCCATTTTCGAGAATTGATTTAAGCCAGAATTTGAGAAATCAAATATTCATACAAGCATGATGAAAACATAGAAAACTATCTACCATAATATTTGAATTTATTATGGTGAGATAATCTTAAAAAGGAGTCTGAGGAGTCTTATTTATACAATGTGGATTCCTATACATCCAAAAATGATGATATTAGAACAAAAATAGTGAAGATCCTACCATGGTTGTGCGTGGATATTGAGAGAGCATGTAGTTGACCTATTGGTTAAATGGTGCTGAAAATGGGGTAAAACCCATTTATGGACCCAAGAGAAAAAAAATTTAATTTTACCCAATTAATGATCCATTTATTTTTGTAACAAGGTTTGGATAACTATGTCCTAACCATGTAGTGCTACTATCTAATGTGGATCCCACCTCACATGAAAGGCCACACAGTTACTGCTAACTGTGCATCTCAACCTTCTCCTTCATTAAAAAAAGACTCAAATCACAATGCTTTCAGTACACAATGAGACACTCGATACACTTATCAGTTATTAAAACCCATATAAAATCATCAAATTTATATTTTCCAATGTACTTATTTACATTTCAGTACATGTTTTAATATTCGACCCATCCAAAATATGAAAAGTTCAAATTTTATTGAAATTTTCAACCTAGTCAAAGACATAGGACATCACAAAATTAGAAAGTAAAACATTTAATTTTTTTTAATATAAATAGAAGAGAAGTTTTTAAATTATATTTAATATAGAAATTTTATATAATACTCCAAATGGAATGTGAAATCTAAATAATCCTAGATAAAGATGAGATTGTGAAATAAACACCTACCTACATATTAACCTTTTAATCATGACCCCCATGGGTGAAATTATATAAAATGAGACTACAAATACAATGAATACAAATAAATTCAAAAAAATATTATCAAATGGGTTTTATATAAACTCAAAAATGAAATAGGTGGAGAATATTTCATATACCTCACATAAATAAAAGTGGGATGAGAAACCATAACCTATGATCTTCCTTTTATAATAAGTGATTTTAGACTCTCGTGTAATAAATTTATATTTATTATAAATTATAAAATGAATAAATAAATTATAATAATATCATATATTTCCCATTTATGGTATTTCAACACCTATTAATTATTAATTCATTATCAATGTCATCTTTTTGGAGTGTTTATTCATCTATTTTTATTTAATCTTCTGTTCGGTAATTTCATTACCTAAATCATAATCATGGTTCTATAATATAATGTTTTTAATTGTTTTATAAATAAAATATTTTTTCATTATATAAAAATTTATAACCATTCTAGAAATGAAGATATGAATATTTAATAACATTACTTCCTGAAGGTGGTAGTGCACACATATGCACGAGTAGTGTTATGATTTTTTATCCAATGGAAGGGAATGAAGGTAAATGATATATCATATTTATTGAATATTAAAAATGTCACAAATATATTATATAAATATTATTTATATCAAAGTTAAAATATAGGATGGGTTGTGATGAAAAATGAAATGCATGGCTTCTAGAGGTGGTAGTCCACAAGTACACATAAATTTTGCATTTAGTTCCCATTAGATGAGGAAGGAAACAATTTAAGGTTTCAAAAAAGTTATAATATAATCACTGTATATGGTAGATTCTAATGTTGTTATATATTTATATTTATTAAATAATTTAATGAGGTAAAATAAGAGATAAAATAAAATCATTTGGTTAAGGAATATTCCTTTTATTTGGACAACATCCTTCGACTTAGACATTTTGTCTTCTATGGTTAGTATTTTGAACAAAACATGAAATATAGATCATTATTTTTTGTGGTGGGGATGGTCCAAATAGAATTTGAAATTTATTTCTAAGTTATAATTCTTATTATGTGTGGACAATAGATGATAAGTTCTGTTATTTTTTAAGGGAAGGGGATGGCACACTTGGATGTTTTCAAATTAGTTAAATATATTAATGTATTAGTCGTGCCATTTAGCCACAAATTTAGATATTTTATATAAATTATTACATAGGATCAAAATTGGGAGATAAAATTGGATTTAGATAAGATTTTAAGTGTTTTTAACACATAATTTTTTAGTTTACCCCCCCATTGATTCATGTTACCTATTATTGTAATATTTCATTTTTACCTTAGATACTATTCATGGAGAAAAAAATTGAATGTAGCCTTAGAAAAAAGGTTCTTAATGATAATTAATATTACTTATTCAATTTTATAAATATCTATTTCTATAAGGGTAATATTTAAATTCAAACACAATCCTACGAAATGTGATGGACACAATTTTGAGATAAATTTCTCCTTAAATGAAAATGTATACTTCTTCCCAGATAAAGTATAATGATAATTTATTTGAAATTAATTAGATAATTAATAATTAAATGAGACATATTTTTCTTTTTGATCACAATAAAAAAATAATGATACATTAAACTACTTCATTTAATGATATAATTTCATTTTTAATGAATTTGATTTTTTCATTTTTCACTTAATTGTTTTCCGAAAAATATCATAATTCAAGATAATATAACATTGAAATATTAAAATAAATTATATATCTATTTACTTTTGAAAAAAATTGTACAAATTATTTACAGTATCCCCACACGAAATTCAGTAAAAACAATTTTGATGGTAAATTGAATTTTTAAACATAAAAAACAATATTGAAAATTGAGAACTTTTTTATTATGAATTAATACGAAAAATTTAAAGATATATATTATTAATACATATTTTCCATGTTTTTTATTGTTATTGATAGTGCGCATTTAGATATTTTGTTATAATTTTTACATTTGTAGTATATTATAGTTTTCATAATGCTTGGTGTTGCATTCTAAGAATGATATTGAGATTATTGTTTTTTAGAATTAAATATTTGGGGTGTTATAAAATCCAATGTGTAAGAATCATCTAAAATCACTCTAGAAATATTCACATCATTGAAATTGTGTCCAACTAAATCTAGAAGGTATATGACTTACCCAAGAAACCATCCCTACATAAATTCCTTTCACATAATATTTTCTTAATCACTTATTTTATCATATTTTGGGGAAAACGTAAATACATCAATCAATTGAGATACCTATAAAGAAACAATGATAAAAATCATGGGATCATTTCCCTAGGACATGCTCCTACCAATACATTCCCAATCATCCTTGAATTAGAATGACTTATTCCTGATCTGGTGAAATTGACATGGAGATCCTAGCCCAAACAATTATTAAAAAGTGGGATATAAAATAAAAAAATAAAATTGTGGGGAGGGGGAAGAACTCACTTTAATCCACCACAATATTAATAAGAAATAACCCCCTTTAAAGTTCTATAATAGGATAGATTAGAGGGGGTAGGTAATTAGCCTAAATTGACCGCCCTTGTTTTTATCTAAATGTAATAATGTTGGGGGACCTTGAAGTGATGAGTCCACACTAGAAAAATACGGTGTAGTTTACATTGTGGACTTAAGGCCTATAACATAATACCTAAAATTCACCTCCATATATAGTGTAATGAATTCATCCTTTTATTATCCTAACTTAGCGGAGGGGAATGTTGGCCATGCATCCAATGGATCATCCATGACATTGCCCCTAGGATTTAGTATGTTACTTTTTATCAAACCATGATGTTGTATGGAAATTATACCAATTGTTAAACAAGTCCCCAAAACACCATGGTTGATTTTGAAAGGTTACCTTCATAGCATCAACACTCCTCTACGGTGATGTTCTCTAAAACACTAAAAAACATGTGAAACTCTTCACACTGTACAAACCCAATGATGAAACATTAAATTTTACATGGAACCAAAAAAATAAATGGGTATCTCAACCCCACATCAATGATTTCTTGAGCACTTTAAAACCCTATCATGATACATCCACGCCACAAAACATTTTATTTAGATATTATATGGTATATAATTCTGATTCAAATCCCATTTCTTAAAATTTCAACATAATTAACAAAAAACAATCATTATCTAAAAAAATGACTCTAAATGTTATGTCATTAAAAACTCATCAACATAACATTCCCAATCCCAATGATGTAGAGGAAGTCCTCTAACCATTAATGTCCATCCTATAACAATCATTAATTCTCTACCAACTCAACAAATTTCATTTGAGAATGTTGAAGGATTTTTGACTACATAACTCCAAGAACGAAGGTTCACCATTCATTTGAGGTCAAGCTACATACACGTTTCCTTACTGAACATTGAGGAAGTGCACAATCAATTCAATATGAATTGTATGGATCTCAGACCATTATGATTAACTAATGATGTTGATTTCAATCCACAGTGCTCCCCACCCTAGGATTTGACTTTTGTTAATGGACATAGTGTTTTCAATCATCATGATGGATATAGTTTCCTCCTAATCACGTCTAATTTTAAAAACACCTAGTTGTATAAACTGAAAAACACTCAACATAGTGGATGCAGTCCTTCTATGGGAATTATCACTCAAAGACACTCATGTGTAACTACATAAAAATTATCACATTATCCAACCATGATTATTTGAAAACGAAATGCATTATAGGACCATCTAAACAACCACATAAAATATCAAACATGAATCTCTTTATAATTCCATGGTTGGATCCTAAAACAACATACCATTAATCATTATATATCTAAGAGAACTAATACATTATTGATCAGACTCACACATTGTTCACATGATCTACAACCTATTTCCAGATCCAACACATGACATTCATCTGAAACAAGATTCAAATTCTTAATCTAGAATATATGAGGGAACTATATTATATCAGATAAACCTACCCACAACTATCCTAGATCTACGTCAACCATCCCTTAACCGATCATTCCAAATCTATATCCCTAATAATACAGTTTTCATACCTCCTTGAAAGGAAATATGATCCACACCATAGAATTATAATTTAATTTCCCCTACTAATCCCAAAAAATGTCATGCACACCATACATCATACACATTAACTCATGAAATGAATTAAAATAAATTCCTCACTCAAACTCTATCTCCAACACAAAAAACTAAATTCACCCATTATTAAATCACTATGAATTAGGGGACATGATCATTCTATATAAAAAATAATACACAATTCCTGATGATTATTTAATAAATATCCTAGTAATACACACCCCATAAATTTAATGGTTTAGTGCATTTGGATACAAAAACCATAATAAAATAACATTATAAAATATTTTCAACATCACCCAAAACATTATAACCAAATATTACACTTATGAAATATATAATACTTAATGAAATTCTTCATAACCATATGAAATTTAAATATAATAATTTACAAGATTAGAGTCTCTGTATGGGTTTACATGGGAGACATAAATTGAATATTATAATTGATCATAATATAATAATAACTGTGTGATATTTTTATCATAACTTATAAAAATTAAACCAAATAAATCATAGATCAGAAATCATGATTGATGGAATTCAACTTTTTTTAACCAAATTCATGATCCATAATTGTGATATAAATGAATTATCAATCATGTGGAAGAGAGAATAACATAAAAATAATAATATGTCATAGGAATGTGTAGAATAATCATAAACAAATAAAACCAGGTCATTAGTCAGGGATCATATCTAATATAATTATAACATAGTGTAAAAATTCCCATATTTGATTAGGTTCACTCTAAATCCTATTTATCATCAGGGTGGATATATTCCCATAATGGATAGGGTTCAATAATTACCCCATTTCATATTATATATTCATAAATCTATATTCCCACTATATTAGAGGGATATATATTATAAATACCCCACTCCGAAAATGAAATAAATACATATGTGTTCCATATGATTATAAAAGCATTCATCATTTTATCATTGATTAATTAAACAATTGGAAATAAATAGATTTGAGAAAAACACCCATAAAATATAAAAAACATATGCTATATAAGAAATTAAAGTGGATGATATCATTATATTATATCACTATAGAAGGACATGATTTTGTAAGGGATGTTGAAATAGTTGATTTTTTTTAAAGAATCATTTTATAAATGATTTGAAAAGAAATATAAAATATCAGCTTCTTATAGATTAATCTATATTCTTAAAATTACATTAAAAATCGGAATATTATATATTATTATTCAGGATAACACTCTATTAGTGAAATAAAAAAAATAACAGTCATTATGGTTTTAAAATCCATTCATTTGGTAAATGTTAAATAACATTTCTTCACTCTTTTGTAAAATATAATGGACAACTCATAAGGAAAAAATTATAAATATTCCTTTTTAAAACATTGAGGAGAAAATACAATACAATTGTATTATTTTTACAAAAAACATTATTGAGTGTGAAAGACCAATTTTTATTCACATTAATGAATATTTACCTGGAATAAAAAAATTATTGACCATGAAAGATAAATAAGATTGAGTTTTATTAAAAAATCCTCAAAAATTTTAGAGTATTAAAGGGAGAAAATGGAAATAATTTTTGAATGAAAAAATATTATGAGGTGAGAAGGAAATATATGTCATCAACGATGGATAAAAAGGTTTATAGTATTCAAATTTTCTAAGAAATACTTAAGCATGAGAAATGCTGATTAAAAATGAAATTTGTGTATAAACCCTTAAAACATTTTTAATCATTGAATCAAAACATAATGAATGAAATAAAATTTTCTAGATTTTTAGATCTCTATATTATCTAGGAAAAAAATCATAAATTACAATAATGGGTACTTTATGTAGCATAAAAAATGTAATGAATATAGAACATATCTCAATGAAGGTAAATTGAAATGAGGAAACCCTTACCTCAAGTCCTCAATTGTGTCGCACACTCTCTAAGATCCTATATAATAAATTTATATTAATTTTAAAAAAATATCATTAAAATATTCGTACTTATATGACCAAATACAATTCACTAATAATTTATAATCATCCATTAAATAACTATTCTCTATTAAAATCAATATTTTCAGAGTAAATTATTTCATTTTAATGAATGTTTCAATTTGGTAATTCAGGTACTCACTCCTTGATCATGATTTCATAATCTATTGATTATTAATAATGTATTAAATATCAAATATTTTTTTATATGAGATTTTATAAAAAGTTATGTAATATACTGATGAAAAATGAGTTACATCACTTCGTTGAGGTAGTTGTCCATACATAGAAACACGAGATACATTTATTTTTAAATGAAATAAATGAATGTAAAGAAAATAATAATTTAATAAGACTAAATATTTACTATATAACTAATATCATATATATTAATTAATTATAAAAATATAATAATTTATGTGAGGTGGTGATGAAAAATTAAGCATATTGCTTCATGGAGATAGTAGTCTATATGAACGTGTGAGTAAAAAATTCAACTCACAGTAGATAGAAATGGGACAAAAAATGGTTTAACCATTAATATAACTAGATTTAATTATAATGAATATTTTTTATATTAAATATTCTTAATGAATATTTAGAGTAGGTGAATTTTTTTTAAATATATTGGTAATGAAAATTACATCTTTTATAAATATCATAATTTGGTTCACTCTGTAAGATAGATTATGATATTTAATTAGTGAGACCATAAGCTTTAAAATGTATGGAGGATATTTGGGATGAAATTTGGTCAGGTGAGGGTCAATATAGTGTCATACAATTGTGTGAATAAGTGAGGAGAGAATGTCCACTTTTATATGTGAGGGGAGTGTCACCCCTGTAAATATTCAATGTTTTCAATAATATAAATTTAATGTATTGGTAAAATTCCCAAAATATAAAAATTTCAATTTTTGCAACACCCTGAGTTTTTATGAATTATGTTATTTAATATATAAAATTATTTGATGGATTTGGTTGTACAATACACCAAGTTATGACTTCTTTTTATAAAACACCAAGGCAATATTTTTCTACTCATTAATCCCTGAATATATTTTGGTATAAACAATACTATGATTTAATTATGTTACAAATAATACGAAGTTCTTTCAATATTTAATGTTACACTCAAGATCTATTTTTATCGAAATACAATATATTATTCAAATTATTATGTAATTTGATAGTTATCACTCAGCTGTTGGAAAGGTTGGAGTAATTAGGATTAATTTTGTTAAGAAGATATATCATTTTAAAATTTATATTCGTTACCTATTTATTATAAATAAAATAAGAATCATTGATAAAAAAATGTGTTTTGAAAATAATTATCTTATCTAAAAGGCGGTATAATCGCGATTAGTGTAAATAATTTTTAATTTAATTTTTACACTTATATAAAATTTATATTACAATAGAAATACTATTTTTAAATGATAATATGACATTTCTCTTTAAGTGATTTTTTGGTATTTTGATGATAATTTTCATTTTGTGATGAATAGTGAAATATTCAGAATTTTAAATGAAAATTTCCTTTTTATTTAAATAATTTAAAATTTTAAACTATATTTTGAATTGTTTTGAATGCCAAAATATTTTAATTATACATCTATTAATCCCAAATATGATATTTTACACATTTTCATATTCAATTTTTATTTGAAACCATTGTAAACATTTGATCATATTCACTTTAAGACCCCATTTTCTCATTAATTCTGTGGGATTAATTATTAATTGCAATGTACAACATATATGAATTGAATTATGAAAAATGTATTCCATATTTGGAATCATAATAATTTTTAATTTTTAATAAGTATAAAATCAATTTCGACCAATGTGATGAGTGAAAACATTTAAAATTATTAATTTTGATTGAGGTAAAATTTGATTATTTAGTGGTTAATCTTTTAATATAAGGTATAAAATGTGCTTAAAATTTTTTAAACACACATTTCATAGACATAGTTTTACCCTAATTAGATAAGGATCAATTTTTATGAGCTATTTGGATACTATTCCGTGAATGGGACATATATATTAAGTCATATAATGAAAAATAAAAAAAAGTAGTATTCCTTGGGTTAAAATTTTAAAATGCTTTCAGATGTGGAAAAAAATCGATGGTGCAGTTATAAATATTATTTTCAATGTAAATGGGTTATGTTTCTCATTAGAATTTATTTTATTAATTAATTTTTGTGCTGAAGAAACTCCAACAACAAAAATATTTAGTTAATAACTAAATAAAATAAATGATATAAAAAGTATTATGAGTGATGTTAATTAAAGGAATTATTTATTCAATTAGTATTTTTGATGAATATATAATATTAAATAGATTTGAACTTTATATATTCAAACTTCATAATTGTTTTCATATTTTTAAATTCTAATTAAATAAATAATGTCCAAATTTAGATTAATGTTATTTAAAAATTAGTGAAATTTTATTAAATAATTTAAAAATACTAATAACACTAACTTATGATTTTTTTTAAATGTCACTAAATAAAATAAAATTTCCCTTCATTAACCAATTTATATTTAATAATGACTATACCGGCCCAAATGTTTTTTAAAATACCGTAGTTAGGGTTAGAGCAATTTTTTTGTGCATTGCATGCTTTTCGATTGTAATTAATTAACAATACATCGAGGATTTTATTTATAAATTAGATTTCATATTTTAGAATCATTTGGTATAAAATATTTTTCAGTTATAAATTTCTTTAATTCTAATGTATTAATTACCTAGGTTAGAAATTTTTTTACCATCATAAAAAATTTAAAAAATAAGGACACATTGAAATTAATGAATAATATGATAAAAATGATTTTTTTTCGTGGAGGTGTTTATCAAACACATAAACCATCTAATCAATGATTTTTATATTTGTAGACCACATGAGTTATGGATACTTACAAATAAAGAATAATTTTGGGTAATTACAATAATTCATCTCCTCCATTATAAAAGGGAATTCACTATCCACACATATTCACACTTATCAAGACATTTCGGTCAACTAAAACTACCCAAATATTGTAACAATTTCCCTCCTCTAATATAATAAGTCATATATTATTCATAAATCCATCCAATTAAGTACTTTGGTGAAAAATAAAAGTAGACACCTAAAGAAGGGGCATTGTTCATCAATGAACTTTTTTTTGTTTTATTATTTTCTCAAACCCATTAATATATTTTTATTATTATATAATAACTTATATGTCATAAACGTACTTATATATTTTTATGTTAAGTTTATGATTAAAAATGACACCCAATTCTGTTAAATGTGTTATGAAATCATTGTTTGTGTGTACAAATAACTACCACATCATCAATCGATATTATTCATTTTTTCCATTTCAACCTTTAATTGATAAACATAATGGTTGAAGATATATTTATATATGATATTTATCATGTTTATGATGCCGAAAAAATTATTTATATATGACAGAAACCTTCAGGATTTTTATTTTGTTGTAATAAAATAACATTGTTCATGTGTACTGTGGACTACGCCATGCAACGAAATGTGATTATTTCACATTTTACATGGAATGTACTGCGGATTGGTTTAATAAACATATGTGATAAATATAACATATAAAATTTAATATTATTAAAAAGAATATCTATGTATATATTATTAATTTTTCTTTCATTCAATAAGATATGAAAATGTAAATAATGTTCATGGGCATGCACAACAAACCTTCTAGAAGAATAGAGTATATTATTTCTTATCATTAAATTATATAGGTTAATATAAATTAATATAATTCATATATATCATATATATATATATATATATATATTTATCGAGACTGTTATATTATTTTCTAGTTTGGAGAACAAATAATAATGAATAAAAAAATGTACTAAAAACAAATTAGTGATTACCTAAAACATAAATTTAACATGGAATTGTTAATAAAAGTATAATATAAAGCCATAATTTAATCATGTATCATGATATATATATGAATACGAGTATGTGATAGATCTGTAATAAAATGATATTTATTATACATTAGATTTTAACAAAAATAACGAGAGTCAAAACCTAAGGTAAATGATTTGCGTCAAATGTTTTTACTTTTGTGAGACACTTTCATTATTCACCACCTCATTTTATATGTAGTGTATATACTGGAGATGAATATTTTTTTGATTCATATATTAAAAAATTTATTTATTTTAAAATCCAATTTAGGTCATCTCTTTTATGGAGTTATGGGTTTAATGTTACCAATGTCGTAAGAGAATTATGTCTCAATTTCCATTCATTGAGACACATGTTATGTTATGCACCTATATTATATTAATATATGTATATATTGAACCTTTGACATGTTATATAATAAATTAAAATATTTTCATGATATTTTATTATTTAAGTAATTTTATAATTTCAGGTGTATTTATATTCAATCTCACCAACATTGTGTGAGTTTATTACAACTATCTCATAATTTTTCAAGATTAATAATGATTATAAATGAATTGATGGAAAATTATTATACTTATCTCAATAAATTTCATGAAATTTCCCTCCTTCGGCTATTCATGATATATTAAATTAGTGGTATAGTTTTTCCACTCTATGGTACATAAGATATTTATGAATGAGTTTTTATAAAAATTCAACCTTATTTATCTTTTTGGTCGGATATTTGTTTTATTTAAACCCATGTTTTGTAAAAATTATTTAAAATTAAATTCATAGGTCATTTTCATGGAAAATTAATTTAAAATACTGTAATGTTTTGAAAAGGGTTTATTTTTTATTTCAATGATTCCTTTATAATATTTTAAAGTTAATTTCAATGGGAATTATTTCCAATGTATTTTATGTTATTAATAGAATTTGTCAATGTGAAATGGGTATTTTCCATAAGAAATGTTTTAAATTATTTTTGTTTATTAGTTTACCCGATTTGAAAATGGTTTTCATTGAAAATGATTTTGAAAATGTTTCGTGTCTTAAAAATATGAGTTTCAAAGAATGTCTATGTTACTTATGAAATAATATAAGTGATTTATCAAAATCAATCTCTATGTAATTTTACTTCAATTAATAAAGCTTATGCTTTACTGGCTATATTGTCTATGGAAACCAATATTATTATATATTTTAATGGTTTATGTTTAATATGAAAAGTTTTTTATGAAACCCACATCTCTCCAATGAGTTATACCATGATAAAAAATATTATGAAACATGCATCCATTCATGGATTATGATATGATGAAATGAAAATTTAGAATATCCCTTTTACATAGTTAATTATATGATGAATTGTTTATGATACCTATTTAATTTAATGGGTTATGATATGCTAAATTATTTATTATATTGTGGGGCACATATATATGACATTATTTTATGATGGGTGGGACCTATTTCTCCCTCTTTTTCATTGAGTAAATATTAGTATCTCCTGATATAAACATGTCTCCTATGGGAAGTGAACTTGGTTATGTCTAGGACGTTGTCTACTATGATGGTATTGGATTTGAAGCATGACTAATATTATCATTTTAGGAGTGAGCGTTAACTTCTACGATTGTATTGGGAGTTAACCTTGACAACTAGTATGGATTATGTAGTGAACACATTACACAAAGGCATACATGGAATTGAGACTTGAATACTATGTACATAAATATATATGTATCTTTTTCTTCCACAATTCCATGTCTTATTACAATGTTATTATCTATTGGATTATGATAATGATTCCCTTGTAATTATTTCCCTATAATATAACAATATTTTTTTCCATTACTCATGTGTATAATATTTTATATGAATTGTATGATCTTAAAATGTTATACTCACGTTATCATACTCTTATGATAACGTTATTCTTACATATGTCTTTTATTTATGCTTATAGATCATCTTATCTTACTTATTCTTATGTTTCTTTCCCCATGTAATAAATAATGGTTTTATGTTGGAGTATTAAATGGAAATATATTTATGTAAAACATTTAATATCATTAATTGAATTAGACTATTTTGTTCCACGTTTCAAAATATACTATAATATAATGGTCTACATGCCTGTATTTTTTATTGAGCAGAATATTTATCTAAAATAATGTAATATCTATATAAGAGAATTCTGAGTTTGTATATTTTGTGGTAAAGTAAATATTTAGTCATAATTTGGATACATGGATGTGAATAGTTTAGTGATATTTATAGGTATATTTCTGAGGATATTTATCGGGATATCTCTAAGGATATATATATATATATATATGACAAAAAATGGAGAATGTTTTGGAATTATGGTAATATATAGAGATTGTGGTTTCTAGGAAACTACATCCCTATGAGAATATTTTAAGTGGATGAGGTTTGAGCACATATCTACATAGTGGTGCAAACCCAGAAATAACAATATTGAACTAGACTCTATTCTGAACTAGTGAAAGATAACATGCCTTTTTTCACCCTTCACATTTATAAATATGAAAAATATGCTTTAGAAATTTAAATAATCATTACAAACCATCATGATGTATTTAAATATATATTGATAATGAATAACCTAGGATAAAACTATGGTGACATATATTAAATAAGGATTCAAGATTTAGATATCTTATACGTGAATAATCTTGTTTATGTGGTTTTCTACTATCATTAATGATTCCCACACTTTGTTTTTTTTATTTAGTCAATGGAGGGAACCATAAGGAACTAATTTAACATTGAATGTTCTAATAATATTTCTAATGATTATCTAAATGGGATGATGATTGGATTAAATGACCATATCATTATGCCAAATCTATTTTCACATAACATGATTATAAATGTGCACCCTAAACAACTCTCTGACGTAACAATGAAGAGAAAAATGGAGTTATCTGGGAAATTTGATGATGGTAAACATAGAAGAAATAATTTTAATATTCCTATATGTCAAAATTTTTGGATGAATAACTCATGGTAATATATCAAATGAATGAGTATATGTGTTTTTTCTTGTGACGAATTCCAAAGTGTATGTAATTTCTAAGGAAAAATGAAGTGTTTAGGTAATGAAATGGAAGAGAATATTAGTGTCACAATTGTGTTATCAAATACATGAACTTTTAATGTATGGAATATATAGGAATTATGAAAATAAATGTCTTTGGGGTATATCTAATAAAGGAACCCATCATGGTTTTATGAGTTATGGTTTTTCTGTAGACGATGAAGAGACCCCAAACATCATATGAAATGTATGGTATATTTTAATAGCATTTTATATAAGATTAATTAAATTGAGTTTGATGATCAATAATACATGAATCATGTTTCATGTTTGTTGAAGGGTTTTTAATGAATAATAGGATGAATCATAATCAGTGGATTGAGAATTAAGAGGGGTGATTGAAGTGTAAAATTATTGTGATTTAATAATTCTATTATATGAATCACGATGTATGTATTTTTTATTATGGATTTGAAAAAAAGATAAATTTTACTATTGAACATGACAATTGATTTGATTAAAATGTGATATTTTGATTAAGGGAAGGTAACCCTTAATGTATTTCTGATGTTGAAAATTTATGTTTACCTTAGGTAACTATATGATTGATATGGATAATGTAAAATTGATAGTTTTAATGACTTCAGAACTAATAAATGATTTGTTAAAAAATGGTTTATATTACCATTGATGGAGTTTATGTTTTTTGATCTATAGAATATATTCAATAATTTTTTGTTTTATTCACCGAATGTGGATGAATGGTTGTTTTCATTAAGGTTATATGTTAATTAATGTGGTTATTGTGTTTAAAGAGATTATGTGATGATGATATTCAAATGTTTTATATGTGACAATCAAGAGATACTTTATGATATATTGGGGATTAATGTTATATTGATTTTGATAAATTTAATAACCTTTTTATCTTGTTTTGGATATTAATATTTTGAAAGGATCCAAATTAGAACCATTTCTAAAATGGGGTATGTTAATCTTTGAATATGTTTACAGTGACTAATGTATGGTTTATCTATATAATCATTAATGCATACTGGATTAAGTGTGCTAACGATTTTGTTCTGATATCCAGAATGACTAATAATACAATATATGGGAAATATGATACATTAGTGATTCAAACACAAAAAATTAATCTTTATTTCATGAATTTAATGATTATGTGAGATTTGATCAAGGAACAAAAGATGAGTGATATTGTCCTTATGAAATGATATTAAATCATATAATTATATATGATCATAAAAATTATACAACATTTGGAAATGGAACTTGAAATAAAACGTTTTCCTATTATCGTCATTTTTTATGATACTGACAACTTTTTTTCATGATACAATGTTTAATAGATTTTATATCATAAATTTTATACTAAACATGTTTTATATAACTTTTCAATCAGTATTTAAGTTTTTCCCTTTATTTCCATGTTTTCACTTCCAACAAATGTTCTTATATGTGTCAACCTAGTTATAAGTTATGTTGAGTAACGGTTATGTTTCCAACATTCAAATTATAAAATAATTTTTAGAATTCATTTTTTTGATTTCGGTTTATATGAAAGTATATTTAATGTATTAAACCATTGATGAAACTAATGAATTTTATGAGAATAATTTATTTTAGAAAAGGTAGAATGAGACACCTAGAGTTTGTATGAATTATTTTATTCGAATAAATAAAAATTCATTGATGGCTTGCATTGAACTCTACACAATGTTTATATTTTATTGTACATAACACCAAGATAATGTTTCTATATATGAAACCTATAATTTAACATGGGGTACATGAAACACCGATTTTGGATTGTGATACACAAAATACCATGTTCCTTTGATATATTGTGTCACACCCAATACATAGTTTTACCAATCTACGTTATATAATTAATATTAATATTTAATATTATAGTTATTTCCAAGAAATTAGAATAGAAGGAATGAATATGAATCATTAAAATATGAAAATATATTGTTTTCACATGTTTATTATTTACCTATTTATTAGAAACAAAATAAGAATCATTTAATAGGAAAATAAATGTTTTTTGAAAAAAATATCTTTTAAAAAAGAATGATTAATCATATATGGAAGGCATAATATAAAATATAATTTTACCACACTTAGGAAATTTATTTTGGATAAAAATCATCATTTTTTAAATAATAAAATGAAAAGATTCTTAGGCAGAAGTTTTTGAATTTTTATTTGAAGTTTCATTTTTTGATTAATTGGGAAAAATATTGAATTATAATTGGAAAATCCATTTTATTAAATAATTTATAATTTTAATCTATATTTTGATTTTTTTTAAAGTAAAAATAGTTCAATTAAACATATATAAATCCTCTCTATGTCATTGGCCTCATTTTGGTATTTAATTTTCATATAAAAGCATTCTAAATAGATGAATATTTTCACTTAAAAAAGCCATCCACAACGGGAAAAATCGAAATTTGTGATTGGAATAAATCCCGTCGAAAATAACCCGTCCAAGAAGTTATTTGGGACTGGGAAATTTCCCCGTTGCAAATAACTGATTATTTGAGACACGTTTTCATCTCTCGTCGCAAATAGTTTGGCGCGACTTGCGCGGGAAACCGTGCAGCTTGCGCGGCGAACCGCGCTAGAGTATTTGCGACGGTACCAGTCGCAAATACCCGACAGCAGTTAATAGCTTTTTGCGACAGGATGTCATCCCGTCGCAAAAAGAGTGTCGGCATGAACAATTTGCGACGGGCCCCGTCGCAAATACGATTTAAACCGCCGACTATAATTAATGCGGGCGAGTGTAGTTGCGACAGGGTCCATCGCAAATACCACCATTTGCGACGGGATACCCGTCGCAAGTAACCCCATCACAACTAATCTAACCAATATATACCCCTTCTGTTTTTTTCCAGATCACTCAGATCTTCCTCTCCCTCTCTTTTCATTTTTCAGTTTTCAGGAAAAAAATTTCTTTAGTTAAATTTTTTTTAGATGAGAGTAATTGGATGGCGCTAATACCTTCAGAATATTAAAGTTCAAGGTATTTATATTTTATTTTTATATATTTATTTTCTTTTTTGTGTTAATTTTAATTGTTTAATAGATGTAAAGAAATTAGATTTCAATTGATTTATATTTATATTTATTTTTAGTAAGAAATTGATGTTATGAGAGATAATTATAAATAATTAGTGTTGATTTGCAATAATTAGATATAATTAGTAACAATTAGTTATTATTAGTAATAATTTCATATAAATAGATATAATTAGTAATAATTATTAATAATTTGTAATAAATAGATATAATTAGTAATAAATAGATATAATTAGAATAAATAGCTATAATTAGTAAGAAATAGATATAATTAGTACTAATTAGACATAATTAGTAATAATTAGATATAATTAGTAATAAATAGTAATAATTAGATATAATTAGTAATAATGAGATATAATTAGTAATAATTATATATAATAAGTAATAAGTATATATAATTTGTAATAATTAGATATGATTAGTAATAATTAGAAATTATTAGTAACAATGAGATCTAATTAGTAATAATTAGATATAATAACTAATAATTTGATATAATTAGTAGTAATTATATATAATTAGAAATAATTAGATATAATTGGTAATAAATAGATATAATTAGAAATAAGTAGATATAATTAGTAATAAATAGATATAATTAGTAATAATTAGATATAATTAGTAATAATTAGATATAATTAGTAATAATTTGATATAATTAGTAATAATTAGATATAATTAGTAATAATAAGATATAATTAGTAATAATTAGATATAATTAGTAATAATTAGCTAAAATTAGTAGTAATTAGTAATAAATTGATATAATTAGTAAGAATTATATATAATTAGTAACAAATAGATATAATTAGTATTAAATAGATATAATTAGTATTAAAAAAACATAATTAGTAATAAATAGATATAATTATTAATAAATAGATATAATTAGTAATAAATAGATATAATTAGTATTAAATAGATATAAATTGTATTCAATAGATATAAATAGTATTAAATTGATATAAATAGTAATAAATAGATATAAATTGATATATTTAGTAATAAATAGATATAATTAGTAATAAATATATATAATTAGTAATAAATAGGTGTAATTAGTAATAAATAGATATAATTAATAATAATTAGATATAATTAGTAATAATTAGAAATAATTAGTTATAATTAGATATAATTAATAATAATTAGATATAATTAGAAATAATTAGATATAAATAGCTATAATTAGATATAATTAGCTATAATTAGAAATAATTAGCTATAATTAGCTAAAATTAGCTATAATTAGATAAAATTAGCTAAAATTAATAATAATTAGACATAATTGGATATAATTAGTAATAATTGGATATAATTAGTAATAATTAGATATAATTAGTTATAATTCGATATAATTAGTAATAATTAGATATAATGAGTAATAATTATTTATATTTAGTAATAATTAGTAATAATTAGTAATAATTAGTAATAATTAGTAATAATTAGTAATAATTATTAATAAATATTAATAATTACTAATAATTAGAAATAATTAGTTATAATTAGTAATAATTAGTAATAATTATTAATATTTATTAATAATTATTAATAATTGGTAATAATTAGTAATAATTAGTTATAATTAGTAATAATTAGTAATAGTTTGTAATAATTAGTAACAATTTGATATAATTAGATATAATTAGTAATAATTAGATATAATTATATATAATTTTATATAATTTGATATAATTAGTGATAATTAGTAATACTTAATAAAATTAGTAATAATTAGTAATAATTGGTAAAAATTAGTAATAGTTTGTACTAATTTGTATTAATTAGTAATAATTAGTAAACAATTTGTAAAACATAGTAATAATTAGTAATAATTAGAAATAATTAGTAATAATTAGTAATAATTGGGAATTATTTGTAATAAATAGTAGTAATTAATAATAATTAGATGTAATTAGATGTAATTAGATGTAATTAGATGTAATTAGATGTAATTAGATATAATTAGATGTAAATAGATGTAAATAGATGTAAATAGATGTAAATAGATGAAAATAGATGAAAATAGATGAAAATAGATGAAAATAGATGAAAATAGATGTAAATAAATGCAAATAGATGAAAATAGATGAAAATAGATGTAAATAGATGTAAATAGATGTAAATAGATGTAAATAGATGTAAATAGATATAAATAGTTATAAAAAGATATAATTAGTAATAAATAGATATAATTAGTAATAAATAGATATAATTAGAAATAAATACTAGAAAAAAAATTATATTATCAATATTTATTAAAAACAATATTAATATTATTAAAATAATAAAAAATTTAAAGTATATTAAAATTATCTATATTTGCAACAGCCTTTGCTCTATTCTTAACATGTTCAAATATTAATGGGTCACTAATTGTTAGGTCATGTGCAATAAAAAGTTTCTATCAGCCATGTCTAATGTAAACTCTAGAATTGTCCATGCATGGTTGATCACCTCCCAAGTAGTGTTACAATAGGACAACCCAATTCATGCCCTTCTCCTCTATATGAATTATCTCACATGACCCTTTACAAAGACCATTTTTCCTTGAAAATTTAAGGAAAAGATACTGATATCCCTTCAAATTTTTAAGGAAGAATGATCTATGTAAAGAGAGAGAGAGATGATTCTTAGAGACGAAAACGACATTACTTTGATCGTGATATTGCAAAACTACATGTGAGGTGATCAACCATGCAAATACAATTATAGAGCTTACATTGAACATGACTGACACAATCTTTTTATTGCGCATTACATGACAATTGGCGACCCTTTGAGATTTGAAAATGTTTAGAATAGAGTGAATTCTGTTGCGAATATTGATAATTTTAATATTTTAATCTTTTTATCATTTTAATAATATTAATATTGTTTTTTCATAAATATTGAAAATATAACTTTTTAATAGTAATAATTAGCAAACGAAAACTGCTTGGATAATGAAGGGAAAATTTGTAATCATCTCCACAACGATGATTACCAAATTTCATTTCATTATTCAAGTAGTTTTCATTTTTTTATATATTGTAATGTATTGCTAAATTAGTAATAAATTGTAATATTTAGTAATAATGAGTAATAAATTGTAATAATTAGTAATAAATAGTAATAAATAGTAATAAATAGTAATAATAATTAATAATTAGTAATAATTAGTAAAACTTATTAATACATAGTAATAATTTGTAATAATTAAAAATAATTAGGAATAATTCGAAATAATTAGGAATAATTAAGGATAATTAGGAGTAGATGCATCGATGGCATCACCAGCATCACATGAAGATAGAGTATATGCGGCGTCTAACTCATAGTTTAGGGATGAAGTTTCCTCCACCATCTCCTTCAGCTCCTCCACCTCCTCCAGAAGACGACCCCCAGTGATTTTTTTTTTGTAAAAAATATTTTAATTTAACATTGTAATTTGAATTATTTACATATCTATCTTTTATATCGGTGCAAATATTACATAATTTAATTTTTAAATTTTTTTTATTTTTTTATAATTTTTTGTGAATATTGAGAATTTTAATATTTTTTATTATATTAATATTTTATTAATATTAATATTATTTTATTAAATATATTTTTTAGTATTATATTTTTTAATGTTTTTTATTTTCTAATAATTATAATAATAATAATATTTTATGATTTTTTTTGTGAATATTGAGAATTTTAATATTTATTATTTTTTTAATAATAGTAATATTATTTTTTCAATAATCATAATTTTATTAAATATATTTTTAAAAAAAATTAATTTATTATTTGCGACTAGGCGTTTTGAAATGGGACCCCGTTGCAAATAGTCTAAATAAATATTTTTTAAAAACATATTTGCGACGGGACTGCTTACCCGCCATAAATACTTTGTTACGATGGGCCTGCTGCAGAATGTTATATATATATATATATTTGTGACGAGACAGCATGGTCGTCCCAATAACTATTTGCAAAGGGCCCTTTTCGAAAAAGATTATGTATATATAATACATATAATAGGACACTTATTTGTGACGGTGATGTTTCTCGTTGCAAATAATGGTATTTACTACAACGTTTTCCGTAACGGGCTCTTTGCGATGGAGCCCCGTCGCTAAAGATTATTTTCGACTGGATCTCATCATAAATACCATTAATTCCAGTATTGATCTTAAAATGTCTATGAGATGCATTTAAAATTAAATTTTGCAAATTTTTTTATTTGAATTTTTACAAATGGATTCCATATTGTTAATAATAAAATTCTAATATTTCTAAATTAATTTGAGAAAAAATAGTTTTTTGAAAACTGTTACACATAATTACAATGACTACGGTATTCCAAGCTTATTTAGGGGTGAATATTAGAAGATAAGGTGTGAAATAACCTAATAACATGGCAAAAAAAAATTTCTAGACATATTTAAACAAATATACCCATAGCTATCATTTTATTAATTTATTTGGATACTTTTCACTAAAGGTGACGTATTAAATAATTTATTTAATGAAAAGGAAAAAAAACATTCTTTTCCTTGAAAATTTATAAATCCTGTTGATATATAACAAACATAATATATTATGTTATAAGTACTATTTTTAAAAGAAAATGAGTTTTTTATCATGACAATTTATTTTAAAAATTACATTATATTCTCATAAAATGTGATTGGAGAAATTATATGTTAAATAATTAACTAAAATAAATGATAGTAAAATTATTTAATGTGATGAAAATTCAATAAATTATTTCATTAAGTTTATTTTATAGATTAATAAACGATGTTACATAGCCTCTAACTTCATAGATTCAAAATCTTTTATGGTGTTAATATTTTTCAATTTAAATTAAATAAATAATTTCCAAATTTATTTTAATACTAATTTATAACAAATGATATGTAATTAAAAGGTTTGAAATTAATAAAAATATTATTATTTAAAAATTAATAAGTAATTATTAATAAATTAAATATATGGTCCATTAATGGATCAACTATTCTTTTTTAATGATCATATTTACCACTAAATAGTAAAAACATTGTAAGTACAGTTATGGTTAAAGCATTGTTTTTGAGCATTATGAATTCTTATGATAAAATTAATTTCCAACACATACGAGAATTATATTTCATAAAATAGATATATTATTCTAAAATATATGGGTTTAAATTTTATAATATGTCTCTCAATAATTTATACATAATGGATAAATTTCCAATGTCATAAAATTAGTTACCATAATAAAAACCAAAATATTAAAAATTGGGAAACAAAGAAGTGGATGAAGAAAATTATAATAATGTACTTATTTTTGTGTTTTTGTGGTGTTTATAGACAAAATAAACCCCCAGCTATTTTATAATCATATAATTTTTCCACATTTGGTATGGGAGTCCTCTCAATAGTAAATAATTTTTGTAATTTAAAATAATATGACTCATACACCCTTGTAAATGTGCATTCAATATCCCCGCTTCTTCAAACCTACCAAGAACTTTTCCTCAATCAAAATGTAAAAAATAACAACCCAAAGTCAATAATATAATCCCGTAAGCCATAATTTTAGAATAAATCTAACCAAGTATGTCATTTTCTGCAAAACAAATGTAGATACCTGAATAACTGGAAACGTTCATCAATCGCCATTTTTTAATTTCTTCCTGAAAAACCTTCAATTATTTTTATATAATGCTTATATAATAACCAATTAATATTTAATATAGTAATATAATTATATTTTAAGGTTAATACGTTCAACTACTACACTTTAATCAATTGTGTTTTGAAATAATCGTTCTTGTGTACAGCAGACTACCGCCTCGCGAACCGATGTCATAGATTTTTTTCCTTTACCACCATTCATTGTTAGACTCATTGATGGAAATACTATCTACATATTATATTAATTATATTTATTTTTTAGTTATGATTTATTAAATGTAATATAACACATTACTTAATGATTTCTATTTTATGGGAATACGCTAATGTCCATCATGTGTGTGGTGAACTACCGCCTCATGATGCGATGTTATTCCCCAACACATTACATTGAATGAATTAAATATGGGTTTAATAACCGTATGTAATATATAAAAAATAAAATATATAAATCAATGAAAAATTACATTTAGATATATATCATTTAATTTTTCTTATTTCAATACGAAATGAAAATGGAAACACCATTCTTACACAACTATGTCTTACCTTCTTCAACAACAATGTATTTCATTTCCTATAATAAAATTTTATAGGTTAATATAAATACATATATAATGAATATATATGTTATTTATATAATTTTTATCATTATATATATGATTAAATAATTATATAAGTAACAGATTGAAGAATAACTAGCTAGAACATTTATAAAAAACACAACAATTATTACACAAAACATGACTTTAACATGGGAATGTAAATTAATATGTAATAAAAATTCATAATAAAATCATATAAGTTATTATATATATAAATTTAGTTCTATATAATATCTTCAATAAACATAAATTAATTATACTAGAGGTTTGAACAAGTAAGAATTGATTCAAGACTTATGGTGAGAGATTTTCATCTCACTTTTGACTTTTGTGTGATGCATGATATATTCGCCACAACATTCATCTATGTAATGTATAAAAATCCTACAAATTTACTGTATGATTATTATAAATATAATTTTATCTATTTAAACAACCACTTTTTGATCTATCTTTCATGGTTTTACTATTTCAATGTTACTTGATTAGAAAGGGAATTTTCAATAAATTTTTCTTTTTTTAGAAAAATGTTATCTTATGCACCTATATTATTCTTCAAGGTATATATAAAACCCATTTGACAGGTTATATCATGAATATAATTCATTTGATTATAAATTAAGATTCATTTAATTTTATTCTATTATGGGTATTTTTATTCAACGCTACCAAAGTGGAAAAAATTTATTTCTTCAATCACATCATTTAATAGAATTTATTATTGTTATTATTATTACATTAAATAAATCATATAATCCATCTCTCATGATTTTTCTGGATTATGTTCAACTATGGTTATTCATGACATCACCATGTAATTCTTCAAAAAATTCACTATTTGTAACTTAATATTGTTAATTGAGTGTTTTTAGGAAAATATTACCTTTTTTAACTCTACAGACATGAATTAGTTTTATTCCAATACCATTCTTTCTTAAAATGTCATAATAATATATTTCAAATGATATTTTAATCATGGTTTCCTTAAAAATGAATTAATAAAATTTTATGTATTAAAAAAAGTTTAAAATGTGTTTCATATATTAGTTTAAATGTTTTCAATGATATTTTCATAATAAAATATATTAAAATTGTTTTATGATTAAAAAATATTTTTTCAAAGAGGAAAATATAATCTGTTTGTGAAATATTTTATGTTTTTATTAAATATTAATTCATATTTTTACTAATTGTATTTCAAATAAAAGGTTTTAAGAAATGTTTTATGTATTAAAATATGATATTCATAGAATATTTTGTTCCATTAATAAATTATCCATGTGATCATTCAAAACCCCTCTCCATCTATGAAGATAAATTTTGATATAGTTAATGTTATACTGGGGACATAACTAGTGGAAATTGTTTTTATTATTTATTTGAATGGTTTATTTTTAATATGATATTATGTTTTTGAAACCATTTTCCCTTACATGTGTTATACTATTACACCGTTATATTTTTTGAAATATTTTTTCCCAATTAATTTTACCTTTTTGATATTTTTCCATTCACGTAACACTAAAAAAATGTCTCTTAATTAAATATTTATGATTTTATTATGTTATATGAAACACCAATCAATCATTCTATAAAAACATAAATTCTAATGTTTTTTACATGAAACACCAAGGTCAGTATACATTATAAGTAAGATTTGACATTCCCCGATGGATTGAGTAACACACAATCGCATGTTTTTCTGAACAATAATATATTTTTAAATTGTTTTCATATAATATAATAAGGTAAATCCAAGAAGTTATAATAGTGGTTATAAATATTATTAAATATTTTTTAAAATATGATTTTTAAAATAATGTTAGATGAATTAACAAGTAACCAAATAATTAGAAATGAATATGAAAAACGATTCAATATAAATGAAAATATTAATGATATAAATTGTTTTACCTATATAAATTAAAGTAATTTAAATTATTTAATAATATAATTGTAATATATATGTTATATATTCAAGAAAATATTTTTTTTATTCATCTAATAAATCATACAGACATATGTTAAGAACAAATACAATTTTATTTTTAAAACAATATATTACAAAGTAATTTTTACCACATTTTAATGGAGAACACATTTTAAATCCATTTTTGGAACTTTTATATATTTAATATGTATGAATAAAATTAATCTTTAAAATTGGAATATATTAATTAGTTTTGGGTTTTTTGGTATTTTACAATAACATTGAATTTTATAATGAATGTTGAAAAATAATAACTTTTAGTTCAAATTTTTTTAATTGAATTTATTTTTAAGGTTAAATAAATGTTTAAATTGGTTTAAAAGTTTAGTTAGATGATAAATGTTTCAGTTAATATACCTAAGGTCATTAGAAGTAATTTGACATTTAAATTAGATATAAAAACATAGTTATATTTTGATCATTTTTTATTTAAAAACACCCATTCTCGACCCGACTGTGGGATTAAATTTAAATTAATTTCTTCCAATTATATTATAGAAATTCTTATAAATGGATTCCATAAATATAATATGAAGAATAAATAATTTATAATAAATTATCATATAAAATGAACAAAAAAATTATTTATATTAAATAAAATTAATGTCACCAATTATGGTAAAAATATGCTGGACTAAGGACGAAACCTTAATCTTATGGTATTAAAAGACCTATAAACATGTCAAAAATCCATTTCATGGACATATTTATACACTATAGTCATTTTTTCTACTTTTTTTAATTATTGTATCCACATTACGGGGTCAAAATTTGGGTGAAATCCCTTTTCAAATATTAAGAAGAGTGTCACTCCTCCATGAAAAATAGGCCACCCATCCTCCCACCTACTAACTCTTCTCAGGACACATATAATAAAAGTATTACTACCCAAATATCTTTTAAAACACCTTATCTTAATTACTTATTCATATTTATTTTTTCAAAAATCCTTCAAGGAATCTCGATGGTGCAAACCAAAAGGATTTAACTAATTTTGAGGTAAAACTCTCTCTCAAATTCATTTCCTTATTCTATTTATCCACCCCCTAAATTCATCATGTTACATTTTTGTATAAAAAAATCAATAAACTGGATAATGTATAATTTTTTTATGATATGGTGTACACTTATACTTACACAGACATCCATGTAATGGATGACAATCATTTTGTTTATGTGTTCGGTAACATGCATCCTCACTAGATGAGGATTAATCATTTCTCTTTTACAGATAATCATGGTAGAGATTATGATGGAAAATATATTTATATGAGGTATATATTATATTTATTTTTCTTTATCAATATTTATTACACTTTCAACATGTATCTTTATACCATCCATTTGGTGTAAATACGATAATTTTGTTTGAGGAAGTGTGGAACACCGCCCCATCAGAGTGATATGATTTGTTAAAATACTGGATATAATTTATTAAATATGGGTTCAGTTATATTATATAAAATATATTATATAATTATTCTATTATAATAATTATATAAATACAAATATATACATATATTTCATTTACCTTCTATATTTCAATATGAAAATTAAACTGAAACAACGTTCATGTGTACATACAGCCAAGCATCTCTGAAACAGTGTTTTCCATTTCATAATTCTATATTCTATATATTAATAATAAAAATTTAATGAATATAAATTAGTTTTATATAATTTTTTATGTTATGTAAATCATGGTATATGTATAAGTACAATAAAGTTAATAAATTAAGACACATGAGAAGAATAAATAAAATATTTCCAGAAGTGTATCCTTAAGATGGAATTAATATCAAGAAGGTAATTTACAGTCATAATAAAACCAAATATGGTATTATATTTAGAAATATTGTTATGTGATATAATTACTGTGAATTTATTTATATTATATTGGAGGTTTTTAAGAGTATGACGTGAGTCAAGACACAGGGAAAGGGGATTTCATATCAGTTTTCATTTTCGTGAGATACATGATTTATTAACCACCCATTACATTAGAGTGGTGTTTATAGTACCCATAGGTGTATTGTATTATTATTATAATTAAATTTATTTTTATTTAAAAATTAATTTTATGAGATTTATTTCCTGTGATTTATTTTTAAAAAGATACCAAATTGGAAAAATAATATTGTATCAATTTTCTTTTTTGAGAAACATGCCAGGTCATGGACATATATGTTTTAATTATGAATATATACTAATATTGAAATTTTATATCATTAATATATTGATTTTTCGGATATTTTATTCTTCAATTAATTTCATTTTTTTACATGGCAATAATGGTTCACTGTTACCATGTGGTAAGAGGAAATTGATAAAATATCATCACTTTCCAAGATTATTTATGTTTATGTTTATGTTGACTAAATATTATGATCCATATCTTAAAAAAACTCAAGAATATTATTTTCCATTTTTTTATTATTTATTCATTTATTGGTACCACTTTTCTACTCTTTGATACATATAATAGTTAATAATTTTGTTTTAAGAAATCCCATCATTACAATCTGTTTATTTAGAAACATGTGTTCTTTGAAAACCATGATTTCAAAAAAGGGTCTCCAAGAATATTATACAATTCCAATATAATAATAAAAATTTATTTTTATAATTTATTTCTTTTACTAAGGTTTAAAAATGAATCTTCTTGTTTATTTCAGATCACGACATTATTCTAACTATTTACTATTTCAAATAATTGTTCTTTTTACCTCATATGAAATGTATTTATTTACCTGCTATCATTTATATAAAGAACAATATTCATGTTCAAAAGATTAATTTTAATGAAAATTATAATAAATTTAATGTAAAAATTTTGGTATTTCAAAAAAATATTTTTTAAAATTACATTTTCAAGGAAAATAGTTTTATAAATGGGTTCATGATTCTTTATAGGTTTTAAATAAAAGTAGTTTTAAAATGATATTCAAGCCTTACTTATCATATTTAAAAGTATTTATAATGAAATGGTTTTCAAAATTCATTCAAGATCCATTTATATGTTTTTAATGAAAAGGGTTTCCAAATTTTATTCCAATCAATATTTATAATATTTCATGTTTATTTTCAGGAAGGTGGTTTTCAAAAGAGAGTTATGTTTTAAATAGTCTTTCTCAAAGAAGAAAGGAAATTTTCCTTAAGAATTTTTTCAATATATATATTGAAGTTATCTTTCATCAAATATGACATATGTGGATATTTCTCATTCCCTTATAGGATATTATCCAAATGTTACATTCATATCCATTCTTGGATGGTTTTAGTTTTTATTGAATGATTTCTATAACACCTATTTATTTTCCAAGTATTATTTGATTTTGAAACCACTTATTTTCTAAGGTTATGATTTTATAAAATTATTATTAAACCTTTATCTTTTCTATTGGTTATTATTTGATGAAATTTTAAGGATGCCCATTTTCTTTCATTGGTTTTATACAACCAATATTTTTTGGGTCATTATATGATGATTTTTCTATAATCTTATAGAACATGTATGTATCGTTTCACTAAGATACTGGAGGGACATATATCTCCCTCGAATGCATTGGGTAAAGATGGATGAATCATGAGTTTAAATATTACTCGTGAACCCATTTACAGGTTACCAATTTTTTGTATGGTATTTGTTGTATATCCATATGTTTAACTATGAACCTAATTATATTTTCACAATTATATGAGTGAACCATATTATATGTTCCCAATATTATATGTGAACCTAGTTTCAGTTAAAAAATGTTATGCATGAACCATATTGCATGTTCACAACATTATGTATTCTCCTGGTTGCATGTCTATAAGTAAATGAGATGTCCATATTTCATGTATTTAACGTAATTTGATGTCCTTTTTCTACATATACATGTTCACTATGTTATACATTGATGTGTATTCCACCATTCCGTGTCTTATTAATATTTTATGCTTTTAGATCTTATGATTTTGATTTCCTTTTCTATAATGTATTATGAACTAAGAATGTTTATTCCATGATTCATGATTATAATATTTAATATGTATGGTGTGACCTTATAATGATCAAAATAATGTTCATGACGATTTATGTTCTTGATAAGTATAAAAATTTCCTTTATTTGCCTTTATTGGTCATTTGATCTCACCCCATCTCATGTTTACATTCTCTTGGTTGTGAAGAAAAATTTTAATTTATAATAACTGAAGGTGATGATCTTTTTAGAAAAAATTGATGTTTTTTCTCTATGCTAAATATATTTGTTCCATGCTTCCCGTTGCACTAAACTTCAACAATATGTAGGAATCTATTTTTATAATTTTTTATTTATTCCAAAAAAGATATGTAATGTCTATGTATGAATATCATGGGTCAATATAGTTGATAAGAGATAAAATATTTAGTTATCCTTTAAATTATAGGATGAGAATACCATAGTGAGAACCCAGAGGACATGATTGGGGATAAGGTTAGGGATAATGAAAATAATAGGAAAATGTAGGAGAATTTTATTAAAGGATAGTGTGAGTGGTTTACTATAAATGCATCCTTATATAGATACTACAATTGGATGGGTCTCAAGTAGAGATGTACATAAGAGAAAAACCTCCAACAAGATATTTTGGGCCTTACTCGAGGTAATACATGAAAAAAGGCCTTAGTGCTAACATAGTTTGACACTATAAGGGGATATGATTTTTAAATTCACAAAAACATTATGAATGACTGCGATGAAATTAAATAGAGTATGGATATGAATAACCTTGGATAAAAGTAGGTTGTAATAGATTTAATAATTAGGAGCTGTGATTTTGGCACGCTATAAATAAATTTTCATGATTATTTGGTATCCCAATACGATAAAAAGTTCCTCACACTATGATTTCTTGTTTTATTCACTGAATTAAACTATAAGGAACATAGTTGTGAATTAAGGTATTATATTTCGAAAGTATAAGATTTGTGTGAATTGATTTCCCAAGATTAATTCTCATAATGAGAGTCTGGAAGGTGGTATGATAATTGGGTATACTTCTGAAGATAAAGAGACCTCAAATGACTTGTGAATGGTATGTGATGTTCTTCTTGTATTTTTACATTAAAAATACAAATAATTATTAGATAGAGGTTGAGTAACCTTACATATGATTCATGTTTCATATTATAAGAAAGTGGTAATAATTAATATGATGATGAATCAATTGTAATGGTTTAATAATACAGTTGAATGAGTTAAGTATTTTTGTCATGGAATTGAAAATATTAAATTATATGAATTATGAATTATATAAGTATTTTTTCATAAGTATTCATTAAAGATTGGAAAGAACATTTTGAATGGAGATGAATATATAGAAAAGTGATTTCATGGAAATGTGATATTTTTATGAAGGAAAATAAAACCCTTAATTAATTCTTCATATGGAGATAATGATGTTTTGATAAAGATATGTTGGATATGAATATGTAATTAGACAATATGAATTACCATAAAACTGATTATTGACAATGTGGTCAATGTCATTAAGGATGATGTCTAAAAAAATCCTAGATTAAAGGAATATGTATTATAATATTGAGAATAATGAATAATACATGTTTTCAATAATAATTTATGGTGATTTAGGTCACTACCCTTTTCAAAGAGAGTAATTTATGACAGTATTCACATTTTCTTTGAATGTGATAGCCCTGTGGAACCTTGGATTACATGTGGGATCAATGTTAAGATGATTTCATGACATTATTTCTAATGATTTGGATTGCCATATTATAGAAGGGTTATAAGGATAACTGTTCACTCAAATTTTACATTGAACATTGGAATAAGTATTTATGTATTCGGATAGTATTTAAATCCATGGATAATAGCTATTTGTTGATTAACCTTATATTATGGATGTCAGTCTTATTTGTTTTGTAAATTAAATTAGTTTGGTTGAACATGATCCTTAGCCTAGTTGGTAAGGACTCCGTAAGTGCAACCGGGAGACCCAGAATCAAATCCAGGTGGAGACATTATTTCCAGGTTACTATAGCGGGAACTGTAGTAGGTGCGTTTTGGCACTGTAACAACTAGGAATATGACCCCATGTGGGAATTCGGGCCACCAATTCGGTCCCCGAGTCCTGTAAAGCCTTTAGGCCACCCTGGACTTCGGGTCAGTAAGGCCTTCGGGCCACCTTGAGTGTAGATGAAAACTGGACGACCTACGAGGAACAAGCTCTACAAGGAGGATGAGGAAGGAGGTTTCAATATAGTAGAAGCTAAACAGATTTCAATAATGAGAGGGTATGTCACATTCCATTGGGACAAGCCAGTGCATGCATTGGAATTCCTAGTCGAAGAACCATGAAAAGGTGGAGAGCTGATTTCACGATGAAGCTGCTAGGGAGGAGCAGTTCCAAGTAGTTAGTCTAGGTTGTATGTAATGTTTAAAGCCTACAAGAAAATGAATTCCTCTAAGTCCTACAAGCCATGTAATACTTACTCCTATGTGCCTTGTAATGGTTCCACCTCACCTCTTGAAAGGTGCATTATCAAAATTAATTAAAATGTTGACGGCCTTCGGTCTATTGGAGGCGGTAAATTATTTTGGTGAAAAAAGGAAATGATATATGTTAGGTGAAAACCAAAAATGTATGTAAAGTACATGGGTATTAAACCGATAAACAAAGGATGATAAGGGTTTAAATACTTATACTAGCCTATATGACATCTTGGTTAATATGTAAATATTATTTTTGAGTAAATAATAATGATGAACCAGTAGAGTTACTTTTTATTTCTATATATTAAAGTATCAACCATGTAGAATTTAAATAATTTTTATAGAAAAATGGTTATAATTTTCTGTAGTTTATAGTGCTTAAGATCTTCTAAATTTTTTTGTACTACATGAATCAATGTAAATTTCTAGACATCCATTTCTTATATTAATGGGTGAATTATAAATAGATAAAATAAATAATAAAATATGATATTTTTTATAGAAATATATTAAATAAGTATATTTCAGTAAAATATTGGTAAATAATATGATTACATAGAATTGAGATAATGATAAAAAAATGTAGTTCTAATACTTTATTTTTTGTTGAATTATGGCCTTTTAAATAAAAAGAGATTTAGGACATTGTGGCCCTAGGATTCTCTTTGATAATTCACTTATTTGTGAATGATGACCTAAATCACTCACTATATGTATTAAAAATTTTCATTCATGTCCAATACTCACTTCTATCCTATGTTCTCATATGTGGAAACCTAGTTATATGTTACTTTGGGTAACCGTTATGGTTTTATGTATCCCTTTTTAATAGAAGTTTTAGTATTTGTTTTTACAATGTGGGTTTCAAAGAATGATACATTCTAGTATTAAACCATTTGTAACCAAGATGTATTTGGAGGAGAAATTAATTTTATTGGGGATATAATGTAACACCAAATGATTTTGTGAAATATCATTTTTTGAATGAATTTTAACTTTTGGATTTCTTTTTCATTTCACACAACAATGAAGATATGATTTTTATTAAAGAACTATGATTGGATTAAATTATATAAAATAGTAAGTTATCATGTAATAAAACCAAAATAATGATTAATTTAATCTGTATGGAATAATGATGTTAGCGTGCATTACACGCATGATTGACATTACTCGATAGCTTGCATAACACACAGTACTAAATTTTACCATGAAATAATATGTTATTAAAATATTATCATTTAACATAATAAAATATTACCCAGAAAATAAAATATTGGATATGAATATTATTAAATAATTTATGAAAATATAAGGTTTATAATAATATAATATGAATTCACAAGTGAGCAATTAATAAGAATTAAATATGAAAACCAATTAAATATAAAATATTGTATTATTATTATAAGATGTTTTATGGTAATAAATTAAAGTAATAAAAATTAATTATTAATATTCTTGTAATATATATTTATATAAAATATTCCTTTAAATATTTTTATATTCATCCAATATATTATATAGAAATAAGATAAGAACAAACCTAATTTTATGCTTGAAATCTATACTTTTCTTAAGGTATTTTACCAACTTTTAATGGAGAAACAATTTTAAATCCAATTTATGAAAATTTTGTAGATTTAATATGTCAAAATAAACTTCAACCTTTATATAGGAACATTAAAATTAGGTTAGGATAATTGTTTTTTAATTTTCCTGTGAAATTTAATTTTTAATAAATAGTGAAAAATAGTGAATTTTAGGTCAAAACTTATTTTCCATATAATTTATAAGGATAAATTACATTTAAAATTATATTAAAACTTTTTTAGATAATATATTTATTAATCAATCGATCTTAAGTAATTTGAATCAATTTCAAATTGAAATTGGATAAAAAATCGTGGCTAACTTTTGAACACTTTTTCTTAAAAACATGCTTTGTAAACCGAACTGTGGGATTAAATTTAAATTAATTTCCACCAATTATGTGATTATAACATGGGAGAATGGATTCCATATTTTTAATAATTATAATATATAATTTTGAATAAGTTAAACATTTTTTTACCAAAACTATTTTTGAATGTATTTAAAAATAAAATACATTGATGATGGTAAAATTATGCTTTACTAAGGACTAAACCATTATCTTAATGTCCAAAATGACATAGAAAAATTTACATAATACATTTAATAGAAATATAGAGACCTTATAATCACTTGAATTGACTTTTTATAATTGTTGTATCCATTTTCCATTGAAAAAATGTGGGTCCAACTCCCTATCACAAAATTTACAAGAGTGCCACTACTCCACTAAAAAAAGCCTCCCCCTCCAACATACTCACACCACTGAAGCACCAATTAATCGACCACAATCTACCAAAATAACATTTAAACATAAAAAAATTCATCCTTGAAGCATCTATTTTATCATAAATCCTTTTATGGAATCCCTTTGGTGATAACCACAAGGAGTTACCTGAATAAGAGGTAACACCCTTCCTTAACCTCTTTTATTTAATTCTCTTTCTCCACCACCGAAATCTATCTTATTAGATGATTTTATATGAAAAGTATACTAAATGTAATATTATTTTTTTTTATAATATGGTTTCATCCTAATCTTACTCAATACCCCATTTAATGGGATACAAACATAGTGTTTTTTATTTATGGTGAACTACCATCTTACTAAACAATGATTGTTAATTTTTCCTTTACTGCCTCTAATAGTGAGAATTATGATGGAAAATATATTTATATAAGTTATATATTATATTTATTATGTATTTATTCTTTTATATTCCTTTTACCACAATTATAATTATACTTTCCATTGGGTGTAAATATGATAATTTTGTTTGAGGATGTTTTGACTACCACCCCCACTAAGACATGTCATTGGTTCACACACCGCATGGAATGTATTAAGGATGGATTTAGTGAACATATATGATATATATTATATAATAATGGAACTTTAATATATATATATATATATATATATATATATATATATTTCATTTACCTTATTTCATTCAATACGACAATTAAATGGAATCATTATTTGTGCATATGTACAAGATATTGTCTCCATGAATGATGTACTCTATTGCATACTTCAATATTAAATAGATTATAATAATAAAAGCATACTGTATATAAATGATATTTATACCATGATTTATATTATTGATGTCATTATATAACTATTAGAGCCTATGATATTACAAATTAATACCCATGCGAAGAACAATGGAAATTTTACCTGAAGTGTAACCATGACCTTGAATTATTATCAAGATGGTAATATAAATTAATAATAAAACAGTATATGGTATAAGAAGTTATAATATGGTTCTCTGATATATGAAATATATATTTAAGTTTCTTATACATGATGTTTGTACTTGTATGACGAGAGTCAATACACAAGGTAAATGGATTTCATCTCACTTTTCATTTCCACGAGATACATGATTTATTCGCCACCCATTCCTTTTGAGTACTTTGATTACGTACCATAGATTTATTATATTATTATTAACCATTATTTTTATGAGTATTCAAATATAATTTTGATGAAATTTATTTCATGTTATTTATGTTTCAAAATTTACCATTCTTGTAAAATAATTTTGTCTAACTTTTTCTTTTTTGAGACACATGTCATCTTATAAATAAATATTTTCCTATTAGGTGTATATACTTCCATTTAATTGTAATATCATGAATCTATTTATTGTTATTCTATTTTATGTTTCATGTAATTTTATATTCATTCATGGGTAGTATGGCTCTAAGTTACCATATTGTAAGAGTTTATTGAAACAATCTCTTCACTTTTCGAGATTGTTTATGTTTATGATACAATTGATGAAATATTATCATCCATCTCACAATACCATTCATGAAACATCTAAACCTCGAGTTTTTAATTATTTATTCATTTATTTTCATCATTTTTATATTCATTTGTATATAGAATATGTAAGAATGTATTTTAAATAAATCCTGACATTATCCCATCTGCCATCAAAAAAATGTATTTCTTTCAAACAATGTTTCTGAAAAAGGTTATAGAAGAACATTATACTATTCTCTAATAATAATTAAAATAATTATTTTCTATTATTCCATTTTACTAATTTTTTCAATGGATACTTCTTGTTTCTTTCCAATAATGTCATTATTCTAACCATATATCATGCTAAAGGAATGTTCTTCTAACCTTGTATGGCACATATATATTTAAATCCTATCATTTTTTTTGACGATTCCATTGAATTATTAAAATGTTAATTTTTATGGGTTTTTTATATAATTTTGAAATAAAATTTTTTCATAAAATTTGTACTATTTATATGTTTTCAATGTATAGTTTTATGTAAAATTTGATTAAAATGTTTTCAATCTGATTTATAAATTTTTAATGAAAATGGTTTTCGAAAAGTTTTCAAACATTATTTATATGTTTGAAAATTATTTTCCTAGGAATGGATTTCAAAAGGTTTTCAAGATCTCTATATATTTTCCATGATATTTTTTTTCAAATTGGTTTCAAATCATACATTATAATCTTTAGAGTTTATTTTCATGAAAATGTGATTTAAAATGTTTTTACGTCTTAAAGATAATTTTTAAAAGTACAAAGAATATTTTTTTCACGAAATGTTTTCAAAAATATCTTCACCTGTTATTTTCTATCTAAGATTACATATTTGGATGTAACTCATTCCATTCTTGAAAAATGAACTAATAGGTCCATTCATATCTTCGTTGTATATTTTAGATTTTTATGGAATGATTCTTATGAAACCCATTTCTATACCAGTTGTTAAATTCTTTCAAAACCACTTATTTTCATGAAATATGATTTGATTAAATGTTTATGAAACCTATATCATTTCCACACGTTATGATGTGATTAAATTTTAATTATACTGATTAAATTTCAGCGTGTTCATAAAACCCATCATTTGCTGGGTCATGATATGATGAATGGTTTATTATCTCATGGCACATGTATAAATGTTCTCATCATTATGAAATGGTTGGGGATTATAACTCCATTTACGGATTTTGGTAATTATGGATGAATCATAAGTATGTAGGTTATACATGAAATTGATTAAATGTTCACAATGTTATGTGTGGGCCTGGTCTCATGTCCATAAGTTTATTCATGAACCTGATTACATGATCATAATGTTATGAGAGAAACTTATTATATATTCCAAATGTTATAAATGAACATAGTTTAATGTTAACACAATTATCCATTAAACTGATTTCATGTTATAAATAGTATGTATATACCATGTTTTATATCCATAAGTCCATTAGAGGGCCTGATTTCATGTCCATAATTTAATATGTGAACCAATTTCTACTTATATGTGTTCACTATGTCATACATTGATGTATATTCCAAAATTACATTCCTTATTCCTCTGTTATTATTTCATTTCTTGTGCTCTTTATTTACTTATGATTCATGCCTTTTTAATTTCATAGGTTTAATCAATGATACATTTTTATGATATTTGATATGTTGGTTAAGATCATATAATGATCATGATCACATTATTATACCATTTTGTTGATGATATGCATAAACAATCCCTTTATTTACCTTTATTGGGTATTTTAGATCACTCCTTTACTCTGTTTCTTTTCCACAAGGTTTGAAGAATTATTTTTAATTAGATTTAATAAGTGGGAAGATCTCGGTGGGAATGATTGAATATCGTTAATTGAGCTAGAATATTTTTGTTCCAGGTTTCCAAAGGTACTAAACTAATGTGGTGTTTGAGTTTCTATTTGTCTAATGATTTATGTATTATGAAAAATTTTAACTAATTTCTTTGTATGATAATATAGTGTATCTATAAATACTGTGATAAAATGTATATTAAGGCCGCTTACATTCACAGGTTATTCTATGATGGAATAAATTTGAAACCCACCTTTTCTCATATGGTTATGATAATATGAAATGTTTATGATACCTATTATATCACTCAGGTTTGTTACATGTATAATTATTATGCCTTTTTATGTGTGCAATGTGCTTTGGATTAGTTGAGAATAGGTTGTGAGAGTTTGGAATGGGTTTTTGTAAGTTGTGGAGGCATTTCTAAGTGCGCACAGTTTCAGCACGGTTAGAGAAAACAGTGTGGCCCCTCTAGGAAATCGTGCAGGGGAGACAGTGGGCCTCACATGGCCTATGCAAGGTTTTCCAAGCCGTGTGAGGATTCTTGGTGGACCCCTCTCTCGAGGAAGAATCTTGCACACAGTTCTCACATAGTTTTCCAAAATGTGTGGGATAACTGTGCGGTCACTTAAAATTTGGGTTTTTAAATCCAGGCTCCCACAGGATTGAACAGTTTTACTGCAAACTCTCTCCCACTTGAGCCTCACCTAGTATTTTGGGTTCTCGAGGGTTGGATGTTCTCTCCACCCATTTTGGAATCAAATCAATGGGGTTTCTTGGGTGATTAAAGGTGATTCTTCTCGGGTAGGTCTCCTCTTGTGGTTCTTTGTGGTTTCATCAAGATATATATTTCCCTCTCTCTCCTTTTTCTAAATCTACACCCATTTTTTATATCAATGGTTTTGGTTGCCTTGGGGATTGATTTCAAAGCATGTGTATATTATATAAGGGGACCTAGAGATGTTTTGGTGTTGTGTTTTCCGGATCGTTCGAATTTTTAGGAACTCTAAAGGTAAGAGTATTCTCTCTCAACTCCTCTTGCTAGAATTGATTGGATTAGATAAAAATCAGTTTATTTTAAGATAATTTATTGTAAAAATCATGAAATAAATCTTCTTTAGTGATGACTTATGGTTTTTGTGGAATTGTGTGATAATGGTGAATTGTTGTTCAAAGGGGTTTACTTTCTTAAATTTTAAATGATAAATTCAAAGTATGGATATTCTGGAATTGCTAAATGGTTGATGAAAAAGTTTGTTTTAATAGAAGTGGATTTCAATAAAAATGACTTTTTTTTGTAAAGGGATGTTTTGGAATGATCGTCTGGAATATGTGATGTGTTTTTATGTGGCATATACAGGGTTTGGCTGAAATATGACCTTGTTCTCGGTGTCAAAGGGGTTAATGGAACATGGAAAACAATTACCTTGTGATGACATGGTAGATCGATGAGAAACTGCTCATGAGTATGGAACCAGCATAACACGGAATTTATGGTTTGTTGCATTGGTTTGAGGAGTGGTTGGGTATGCCAAAAATGGAAACTGAGGCATGGTTTTAAGAGTTATTAGTTATTTTTATGGAAAAATTGTTTTCAATTGCACCTATATTCTTTTTGTTACTTATGGTTTTGGAAACTTGTTTATATTTTGTAATACATTAATTTGAGAATTTTTTTGGTATAAATAGTTTTATGTAAATGTTTATAACCCATCTATCCTATTGGTGTGAGTAGGGTTGTCATTGGGGAAACCTTCTAAGTTTTATATTCACCCATCATTGGAACATTGTTTCTTTTGCAGATGTTATTGTTCATGGCATGGTCAAAGGTATTATTTCACATGTGTTTCGAACTACCTCATGATGTTTGGTCTGTTCGGTGATTGTGGAGCTTGGAACCTATGGTGCCTAAAGCCTTGAAGTATTTTAAGGGTCTTTAGTTTTTATCTGTTGTGTACTTTGATACTGGTTTGGTATTGCGTTTTTGTGCACTTTGGAGTGGTTTTGAGATACATGATTTTATTTAGTTGTCTTTCTTGTTCTGGTATCATTAGTGAATTGTCTGTTGGTTGGCTTGTCAGTTTATTTCTTAAATGGAAAATCATCCCCCACTTGTACTTGAAATCCTTCGACATTTATTTCTTGCCTTTGGAGTCATGGGGATGTCTCTTAAGGCCAACTAATGACTCGTTGGACTCTTAGTACAATGAGAATTAGTGGTTCATTAATAATGGTATCATTCTGGTCCTTCCTTGATGGTACAAATGACATCAGCTTGTTATATCCTTTCCTAAAAAATAGTCACATGTGTACTTGGTATTGGATTTGAAATTCCATCAGGTCTATCCTTTGGGATGAAATCTTAGACAGGTGTAGGATTTTCAGAACAATAAATGTATAATATAAAATGAGGTAGATAACCATTAAATAATGAACTTTATGTTAACATGGTGTTGGGTGCATAAGTGTTTGGTGAAACTTCTAATATATATGAATCTCATTGTCATGGGTTTATCCAATGAGATGAGCATGAAATAAATTGCATAGGAATGAATCCCCACTTGGAACAAATACCTCTTTTTGAGGAATGATTCATGTTGTGAAAATCTATTGATTTTCAAAAAAGATTGATATTGTTTTTTTCAAATGAAATATTTTGAAAAGGTAATACATATGGTATTTCTAATATGGTTAAATTTTTAAAGTCATGTTGTATGTCTACATAAAGGATTGAATAGGGACAAAAGGTTATTTTGGTAATCAAAGTTGTGATAGTTGATATAATAGAATTTGATGTTTTAAGAAATCAATTTCTTGGGAGTGATATTGGTGGAGTTTTTTGTTGGTTTAGAAAATGGAACCTGGCAGGTGTCATCGAAACCAACCTAACGAAGCGGCGGAGAATGTTGTTCCACCTGATCCATGGGTGAACCAAGAGATAGTTCACAGTATTTTCCATGGTTTTCAATATATGGATATAGGGAAATGAATGAATGACCCAAGGCCTGAGTATCATACCATCTAAATCTTGAATCATAACCCACCTTACTACCGAGGTGATGTTGAGCCTAAAAAGGTGGAGGTGTGGATGAGTACGATGAATCGTATCAGTGATTTCATCAACACACTGGTGGAGTTAAAGGTCAAGCTGGCAACGTATTGCATGAGGATCTTAGATTCTAGTGGTGGGATTTATAGGTGCATGATAAATTTGATAAAGTCTTTACATGGGAGGATTTTAAGGAATTGTGCAACAAAAAATTCTATCCTCACAAGTTCAACATCCAAAAAATGACGGTGTTCATTAGCTTGAAAGTAGAGAGTCTCTCTGTCATAGAATATGCAGCTATGTTCATAAATTTAGTCTGTTTTCCACCAGAGGTCGTAAAAAGTGAGTCTTTGAAGGCACACATCATTGATTTAGGGCTACGACAGTAGATTATATTGATGATTGTGGTGATCTATAGTATAGATTATACATAGACGGTGAAGAGAGAGAATATGGGTAAACGTGATATCTTGGGATCGATAGGGGGAGGCATGATGATACAGCCAGAGAATGGGGGGAACTCAATCACTAGAAGAAAGGGGAAAAGGGACACTTATTTCCAAGGTAGAAGTAGAAATTAGAATCAGATGACTGGATCAGTGAACCTTAATCTGTGATACTAGAGCGAAGAAGGTTACTTTAAAAGTGGTTCTCATGACCAAATAAATCAAGAGTGTATAGAACAACCTAAAACATTTCCTAATTGCAACAAGATCAGATATCTTCAGTTCTATTATCATAGTGCTCCATGGTTTAGTGATTGGGACACTTCTCATGAATCTCAATCATTATATTCATTGACATGTCAAGGAAAATAGAACCAATCTCATCAGTATAACATATATAGCCATGGCGATTTTCAAAAAACCATGACTTCTTAACCAAGGAAATATCAGCAAGGAAAGATAGAGAACAATGTAGAAATGAAGCAACTGTATGGAGCTGAGCAGATGATTTTCGATGATGAATATGGACTATGTATGGTGAGACGTATGATTCTTTTGAATTTTACCCTTGTGCATGTGTTCTATGATACTTGTGCATCACATTATTTCATTTCATTCCGTGTTGTTGATTTTCTATTATTTATGTTGGAATTGATGACTTCTATTTTAAAAATACAAACTCCTCTCAGTGAAAGATATTTTCAATCGTTTATGTGTCAAACATGTGCTATAACTATTGATGGAGGTGGGATGAAATGAGACTTCTCAATGATAGACATGAATGTCTATGATTTGATCTTGGGTATTGATTGGTTTACAATGTTTAAGCTCACACTGACTATTATTGTAGAATAGTGAGTTTCATTATTATGGAAGACATTGAGAATATCTTCAGAGGAGAGAGGATGATAAAGAATGTTGAAAATAGCATGGTGGAACTAATGGAAGGAAAAATCATTAACCAGATAGCATCATTGAGTTTGGATTCAAAGGATTATATTGAGGGATTTAGTTTTCTTGTAGTTTTTGATTTCCCTCTAGATGTATTTCATGATAACTTTTAAGGGTTACCACCTATAAGGGATGTGGAGTTTATGATTTTTCTTCTTCTGGGGACAAATCCTATTTCTTTTCCATATTATAGGATGTCCCCAACAGAATTATAGGAATTGAAAGTACAGTTGGAAAAATTGGAAAGTAAGGGTTTCATCCGACCTTGTACGTCTCCATGGGAAACAATGACTTTTTCCTGAAGAAAGAAGTTAGAACACTTCAGCTATGTGTTGATTATCGTAAGCTTAACCATGTTATGACAAAGAACATATATACACTTCCACACATTGTTTATTTTTTTATCAATTAATAGAAGCTCAGTGGTTCTCCATGATTGACTTGCGATGAAGATATCACCAATTAATGTTTGCAAGGAAGTTATTTTTAAGAAATCATTCCAAATTAGATATGGCCACCAAAGATATGTATTTATTCCTATCAGTCGAATGATTGAACCAATGATACTCCTGGATTTTATGAATTAGATATTTCAGCAATATAAGTACTATTTTTTTTTGGGTTTTTGTGGATTGAATTTTAGTGTATTCAAAGACAAGGGCATACCATGAGGAGAACATAGAAACTATGTTTGAAATCATGATAGATCACCATTTCTATGAAAATTTATCAAAGTGTGATTTTTGGATTTCGGAAGTACATTTCCTTTTCCATATCATTTCTAAGAAGGGAATTTCTATTGATCATGAAAAAATATAAGCCATTATCTCTTGGAATCCACACAAGAATGATTTTGATATATGTTGTTTTTTTGGTCTATTTGGTTACTACTGATTCTTTTACCCTGATTTCTGATGACTATCTTCACCAATAAGAAATTTGAAGATGAAAAATAATCCATTCTAATGGACCTAGGAATTCCAGAAATCATTCTAGAAACAAAAAAGTCCGTCTTACATTTGTACCTGTCTTGATATTTCCAGAATCTGGATAGGGGAATGGGGTATACTGTGATGCTTTGGAATCGTGGTTTTGTTGTGTCCTCATGTAAGGTTACCATGTGGTTTCTTAAATTCTATAAAATTTTTCTTGCATGATAAGAAATATCCAACATAGGATTTTGAGTTAGCTACTGTCATCCATGCTTTGAAGACTTGGCGACATTATCTCTTTGGTGAGAAACTGACTATGTTCATGAATCAAAAAAGCATGAAACACTTTTTCTCACATGGATATTTGAATTTTATGAAAAGGATATGGATAGATTATCTCTAAATATTTGACATTGACTTGATGTATGCACCAGGAAAAAGAAATTTGGTGGCTGATGCATGGAGTAGAAAGACATAATCTTAGTTGGTGAACGAAGATTCAGAGGAATGGTAGTTAATGTCGGCCTTAGCTGATATTCATATGGAATGTGATGTAAGAGGTGATGTTGTAGTTTTATTTTCTGATATTCTTGTTCCTAATTTATTTAAAATTGTCATAGAAGTTCAAACATCTGATGCTGAATGAATAATTGTGAGTTCACAACTCAATGGTGGGGAGACCATTGAGGGCTGGAAACTGGACGAGATTTCAATTTTATGTTTTAGAGAAAGGATGGTTGTACCTAGGGCTAGTTTGTAACAACTAATTCATGATTATCTCAACTCGAGATGGGTCCTACATCCAGGTACATAGAAGATGTATAAGGTGTTAAGGTGACAGTTTAGGTGTAACAACATGAAAATGAAGGTGGCTGAGTTCATCTTGCGGTGATTAACTTGTCTTCAAGATAATATAGAGAATCGTAGACCGGAAAATGTTGTAGTATTTACTTATCCATGTTTAGAAATGGGAGCATATAGAAATGGATTTTGTTACAAGTATTCAAAGAACGTTTTTAAAACAATATTCCCTTTGGGTGATAGTGGATCATCTTACAAAGTCTTCCAATTTCATACCAATTCATGAAACTCATACGGTGGAGTATCTGCCAAAAATATATATCCTAGAATTTGTAAAGAGGAATAGAGTTCTAGTTTCAATAGTCACAGATAGAGATTCGAGGTTAACATATCATTTCTAGAAATCCTTACAAAAATCCCTTAGGACTCAGTTGATTATAAACATGGAATATCATCCACAAACAGATGGGAAATCCAAGTGGATGATAAAAAAATTAGCTGAAATGTTGTAGGAATGTTTAATAAATGTTTTTGGCCCATGGGGGGAACAAATACCCTATGTGGATTTCTATTTCAATAATAGCAATTAGACAATGACACTCATGGATCCGTTTTAGGAACTATGTGGATGTCCTTGTCATTCTCCATTATGTTGAGTGGAAATAGGTGAAACATCACTACATGGACCGAGCCTTGTCCAAGAAATAATGAAGAAGATCTAGTTTATCATAAAGAGGTTAGAGATGTCTCAGAGTCATAAGAAATCTTATGTGGATCATGATCGAAGGATGTTTTTATTTTCAGTGAGTGATCAGGTGTTTCGATATATCTCTCAAAGACTTGGAAATCATCGTTTCGATATGTAGGAAAAGTTATCTCATAGATACATTGACCCCTTTGAGATACTGGAATGGGCTAGAGAGGTGGAATATAGGTTGAAACTACCACCAAGTTTCTATTCAGAGCATAATGTGTTTCATGTGTCATAGTTGAAAATGTTTTAGCCGAATCGTGACTATGTGATTCGTTGGGACCATGATTAGCAAGAACCGACTGCTTCCTTGGTGCACATACCAATGTGGATTATCGATAGGAAAGAGAAAGTATTTCATGGTAAAATAAACTTTTTTATTCGTGTTTTGTGGTAGAATGGTCAAATTCAATAGGATACTTGGGAAATAAATAAAGAGATGGTCGTGAAATGGACTGAGCTCTTTCGGAAAAGCAATGGTGGCTTACATTCTGAGGACCGAAAGTCCAATGGTGTGGAGAACGTAGCACCCCTGATTTGAGGTATGCAGCCATTTTTATGCCTTTTTATGCGTTAAAAGTGATTGGGATGAGTTGATAAGAGGATTAGAGATTTAAAAAAGTGTTTGAATAAGTTTGGAGGGTTTTATAAGGGCACATGATTTGAGCATGGTTAGGGAAAACAGTGTGGCTTCTCCCATAAACCGTGCCCGAGGAGACAGTGGGCATCGCATATCCTATGCAGGGTTTTCCAAACGGTGCGAGGCAACCATGGAGATCTCCCCTGTTGAGGTAGTGGATTTTTCATGGTTAGCACAATGTTTTCCAAACCATGTAAGATAACCATATAGTCATGAAAAAGTAGGTTTTATAAATCCGGACTCCCTCGGACTTGACCTATTTCATTCCAAACTCTCTCCCACCCAAGCATCCCACGGGATTTTGGGTTATCAATGGTTGGATCTTCTCTACCAATTGTTCTGGAAGAAAATATAAGGGGTTTCTTGGTGGATTAAAGGTGGTTCATCTAGGGTATGTCTCCTCTCATGGTTTTCTTGTTGTTGTGCACTTTGGTGTGCACATAAGGCCATCTAATGACTCATTGGACACTAAATCCCATTAGAATTAGAAGGTCATTACACCAATTTAATTTAATAGGTTATGATATGATGAATGTTTTATTATCCTGTGGGTCACATATTTTTTATTTCATTATGGGATAGGTGTGATCTATATTTCTCTTTAATGAATTGTGTAAAGATTTACATATCATTATATGGGAACATATGGAATGGATTATAAACCCAGTTCAGTAAGGTTATTTTTCTATTAAGATTGTCTTGGGAGTAAAACATGTAATCTAAGATAGTATTAGGTGTGAACCATGACTAATAAAATGGTTTTGGGAGTGAACATTGAGAACTAATATTTTTATGGTAGTGAAACCATTACATTAATATAGGCTTGGATGTGATCCTTGACTGTAATAGAAATCATTTAATAAATTTTTGTGCCATTCACAATTCCATGTCCTATTCCTAGATTATATTCTCATGGATTATTATATTGATTTCGATATGATTCATGTCTTATGGCATGTTAATATTTATTCCATGATGCTTTTGTATGATATTTGATATATAGGGTATGACCTTTTTTATTTTCATGCTTACATATATCTTTTATTTATTGTTACTGAGCATCTAATCTAACTAGTTTTTTTGTTTCCATTCCCACGGTGATTAATAAAGGCTTTATGTAGGAGTACTAAATGTGAGGATATTTTTGTTAAACATTGAATATCTCTCACAAGATTAGAATATTATGTTCCATGTTTCCAAAGACACTAAAATATTACAATCCTTAGGAATGTTCTTTTTTACTGTACTGTATATCAATCTAAAATGATGTAATATAAATGTTTGAGAATCCTAGGTAACAATATTGTTAGTATATAGTATGAAGTAAATCCACTCAAATAGTAAGATTTAGAAAAGTTTTTTTTGATACTGTATTACCTATCCCATAGATTAACATCTTCATTATCCCTTTTAAACCTTACTGTTGTGACAAGATTTTACCATGATAAATATTCATTATGGATAAAAAATTATTTTAATTATATTAAAAAAATTACATATAATTTAATATATTTACTCCAAATATGTAATCCATTATTCATGATTCAATTCCATTAGTTGATATAAATTACTTATAATATCAACACATAAAGTTAGTACTAATTTTTTTATCTATAATAAATTCTTTTGAAGCAGAAAATTGGTTTTATTATCATTCCATGAATAGTATAAACCATAAGATGAATATAAAGTCATTTTTTTGAAAATAATATACAAAAATTAATTAATAAAATTCATCAATAATGATAAAAATAATTTATTAACATAAAAATGCATTATTCACAAAATACTTATTTTCTGAAAAATATCTTTTTACCCCTTTAAATAATTTTATCTTTATTTATTACCATTTGAATATCAATGACCGGATGATAAATATTTTTTATATACGTGTAAATAGTAATTTTTAATAATTTTAAACCTACAAATTAAATAACATAACATTTATATAATATATATAATAAAACAATGATTGTAAACAAAATATTTCCTTTCAGAAATAATATACTAGAAATACATTCCATAACCATTACCAACTATATCCTGACTATTATTAGATGATTAAATAATTTCTATTTTATAAATTTAAAAAACTTTTTATAAATTCTATTTTATGTATTTAATAATCCATTGTTCTCTTATATTCAGTGTTGAGTGCCTCACAATCTATGAAACACATCAGATTTTTTAAAGAGAAAAATATTCCAGAATATCTTTGAATTTCATTATAACCACATTATATTAATTTTAAACTCGAAATTTAATTATTTTAATGTAAATATATGATTTTAATTCTTCTTTATTATATTTATGGGTCCCCATAGAGCTTCCAAAAATGTATATTTTCTATGGATCACATTAACTAGATGAGTTATCATTACCTATAGAACATTATCTCTATGATCCAATATTTCAGTCATTTGTTCCTCTTAATAAGGACTATAATCTTGTTGTAAAATATTAGAGTTATGTAAATGTGAAAAATTAGGTATGTAAATCAATAAATAGATACATGGTTTAGATCATGAACTGTTGAGAGGATGAGTGGAAGCATAAAGTGATAAGCTACCATACTAGCATGATCTATAATCCCATAAGAAGAATATATCAGGGGACTAAATTCCCATTATTTCTGTATATCGTAACCTTATTCAAGGGAGATATGTAAAACAATTCCTTATCTCTAACATTAAACTCTATATCAAATCAATGCTTATCTTAATAAATCTCCAATCAACTCTACGATTTTCTGATATGTTATATATAAAATCTATCATTCTTTTCTATTTACTCTTAAACCTCATGTCCCAATTGCTTTCATTCTCAAACATATTCCCAATATATAATATTTTTGAACATATTTTTATAGAAGGAATCTTTGGGATCCATATGAATGATGGAGTGAATTGTATTTTTGTAAGAAAATACAACCAAAGAGTGATGTTGATCCAACCATCATTTGAAATCTATATATTATGCTCTCAGTATATGATTTGTGTTAGAATGCCTATATTAAACTGATTCTTTGGTTTCATGATGATATCTAGATCAAAAGTTTCAATTCATATTTAATTCATCATGAAAACTTCTACAAAAACCAAGGTAAAAATTAGATCTTAATCAGATATGATTAAGAGTGGAACTCTATGTTACCTTACCACTTCCTTAATGAATATCCTAGATTTTTGTCCATGTATTAACCCCTCTAAAATAGGAATAAAATATTCAATCTTCATAAGGAGATTAAATGAAACCTAAATGAAATTTTGGCCATTTTATGTGTTGGCAATTCATATGATGAAATCCATCGTACTATTTTCCCATTTTCACATTGGTATGTGAAATGGTTTCATCACCCTATTAGTCATTATATGATAAAACATAACTTATTGGAATACTATCCATCATTATATATAATAAAAAATAATTTCCCTTATATTGTATTAATAAATATTCACTTTTATAGATCTATGAATATTTTTACTCTAATGAAGGATATAGAATGTTGTGATATGTGATACACCAAATAAATATTTTTAAATTAAGGCATTATTGAGTCATATAAATATTTTCCCATAACGATCATTTAATCACTATAATAGTTTTACTCGGGATCATTCATAACCTTATATTAGCATGAAATCTATATTCTAAATCTCTTTAGTCTTAAAATAAATGGTTTATTGATTATTTATTCTAGAAAAAAGGTATGTATTCACTACATCATGATTACAAAGTCTATCCTATGAAAATATATAATTAATTATTCTTTCTAAATCCTTATCACGAACTAGCTAGCATTGTTTTTTTGACCCAATTCAGCAACCCCCATGTTCACCTTCCCATGTTTTTATGGAATTGAGAGTTTATAATAATTAATCAATACAAACCATCTCATTTAGAATATATTAAAATATTTATATATATATATTTAATGATTTTATGATTGGTTTAAATGTAGAAACATTATCCATAATGATAATGCTTCCATATTTTCAAATAAAAAATTACTACTACTAGATCCAAATCATATGTTTGAACATTTGGAACATGAAAACTAAATTATCATAAGGAACATAATACCGCCTTTTAATTATGTATGAAAACACATCCTAATACATTATTTGATTCATCAATACCGATAATAAACCAATTCATTATTATAATATTGTGTGGCTATAAATGAAATGACAAAAATTCACTTTAGTGCCATGATATTATCTCTAATTCCATTGTCTAAATGAACCCGATTCCCATCAGTATCAAATTTTTTTGTGGATTTTATCACTATGATAAATTTCTCAAAAATACATTAAATAGTTTTTCCAACCGTCAAAAACAAAAAATCATATTCAGCATGGATGGTTTCAGACACTATTTAATAACATCAAATTCTGAATGATCAAGTGATATAAAACTAGTAATAAATAATTAACTTAATAATGATACATTCTATATCTAAAATAATTTTTTTTTACATTTTCTCCAAGTTTCCTGTTTCACTAGGAGATCATTAGAAACCTAAAATATTCTTCCTAACATTCCTTTATCATTTAAATTTATTATAATACCATCAATAAATTCTACTAAAAAAATAATTAATGTAATCCTTAAAGGCTTTATTCATTAGAAGCATTATGATAATATAGTAATTGGTATGTCAAAAAAATAATTGGGTGTTTTATTATAATTGATTTTTCTTTTCCATCAATATCTAGTTTTCAAATATATTTTTTATTTCTAGTGAAATTGTGTTTCTTTTCATAATAAGAATGTTTGAGCTAGGTTACTTCCTAATTTATACACTTAAATAGAGATCAACATGTTTGAAACATCCAAATGATGCTCATAATTCTATCTTAGTTTTTATGAGTCAATATAAAGGGGTAGAAATAAATGTTCTCTCTCAAAATAAATAGTTATCACTATATAATATTCAAGCTCTAATATAGTGATGTAGTAGATGAAGAGGAAATATTCCATTATAAAGGCCAATAGAACACATTTTTTAGATACAAGATTAATATGTTTCACGATAAATAACGTGTATGTTGTGTAAATTGTAAAGGGATGACATTGTAAATTTTAAAATGTTAAAATATATGTAGACATGAATATGATGTTAAATGTCAGTTTAATTAATTTTGAGCTCATATGTCATAATAAGAGAATTCATTACTATATAATTGAATAATTTTTATATTAATATTATCACGAGGAGAAGTAAAAAATATAAATTAGGATAATATATATGAATTTCACAAAAAAATAATATTTTGATTGTTTCTAGACAACATTCCAAGGAAATGTTTTTTGAAAAGTCCATCAGAACATGAATTATGAGAATGTAAGATTAATTCATTCCGCAAATAATGTTGAAGATTTATACCTGGTAAAGTGATCCATTTCTATTGTATGAAAAATTCAAGATGTTTAATAAAAAAGGTTTCTAACTGATCAATAGAAAAAATAATTAAACAATGAAATACTATGTTATTATATGAGTGATTATATGAGGTGGAACCATATCGAGTCATGTGATCCAAGACCCATATGATGTCTAACTAGACAGAATATGACCAATGGTGATATAAGAACTCTTCATACTGATGATTTTTAAGAAACCATTTGGATGCCCCACAAATAAATGAATAAAATAAAGAGATCTGGATAGAGAAATCACGAGGTTAGTATAAATATTAACTAGATTATGTAGATATAATTTAAGGGAGTAAGACTAAAAAATACTTCAAATAGGAGTTCATGTGATGGAATTAAAAAAATATTCATTAGAAAATGTTCTTAGAGAAATATTTTTTTTCAAAATTCTAGTACCATGTTAATGCTTAGAATTTGTTAAATTTTCTTAAATTTGTTTAATTTATATAAAAATTTAATAAGATTAATTGATTTTATGTTTTATCTAAACATCAATAATTTACTATAGGTATTGGTGGTCATTATATGGATGTTGTAATTAGTGGGAAAATTGAAATTTTATTTTATGGAAGCCCATAATTTATCTTATGATTTTGGTGGAAGTGTTTCAATATGAATATAGAAAGGCACCATATGTTATGAAACTATTCATTCATGATATATCCAAAGGGATGATGTTTTCATTAGAATTCAGGAATTATTTTCTAAGTAAGAAATATATTGGTTGAGGAAGAATAAGAAGACCATACATATGTGTGCTGGATAGAGGTTTATTAGTTAGAGCCATTTGAAATAAATATTGGAAAAAATGTAATAAAATGAGAAACACATGACAAAGTCAAAATAAATGATGTTATTAGTGCACTAGATTGATTCATACTAGATTGATTGTGTATTATAAATATAATGTATAGGAAATTTTTTTGAATGTGTTTTGAGATATTCATAACCTATTATTAGAATGAATTTATTAGAAAATATTGAAATTAGTTGAATGCAATATAATTATCTATTAGGAGACAAAAGGACTATTAAAGGAGTTAGTTCAATTTCATTCAATTTATATCATTGTGAATTTATGTGTACTTATATATGTCTCAATGATAAAGACACAGTCACCCACATTATGGGTTAACCTTGTAAATATTATGTTCCATACATTGAATTTATTTCATTTTATACTAGTGTGGTTTAGATATAATGTTGAAAATGACAGATTCTCAAACACGTTACATGGGTTAATTGTAATAAAAAATAAATAATTAAAATAATTACTAATTTAACCCCACCTTCTCATTTTTCCTCACATTATTGCGATCATGATGAATTATCAGATCTTCTGGGTTCCCTCGGAAAGAAAAATTATTTTCATATAATTAGATTATAGAAACTAAGTTAATAGTATATTTCTTATAATTATTGATGGGAAAAATATTATTGGATGTGAAAAAATATTGATAAAATATATTTAATCTCTTGTTCTAGGGGTGATTTTTGTAGCTAAAATTATGTTCATATATATATATATACAATGATTATACTATTAAATTTTATTTTCAAATTAATCTTGAGGGTGATGTGAAAGATTATAATTCCTTTCTTATTTGATTCTCATATAAATTTTTTATAAAGGTGATGGGTTTCCAGATATAGAAATTAGCATTGGACAGACATGAGTGTATCATTGAAGTAAATTTTAATATTTAGGATGTTAATAATAAAATCTAGAGTATTATAATCAATGAAATCATAATGGAAGAAAACTAAACTACTTAAAAAACCTTATAATAGTTAATAATGTTTTTAGAAACATTATATGATTATGGGATTTAATGGAAGTTATAACTTTTATTAAAACGATGATGAAAAACTTTCATATAAATATTTTATATTAAAATCCTTGATTTATTAGAATAATTTGAATTATCATTTTATTAATTTCATAACTTTCTTATTGAATATAAAATACTGAAATCTATAGTTAAAAAAAACTATGGATGAAATTTCTATTAATGATATTAAGAAGATAAAAATTAAATATTATGAACATGAGGTGTTGGTCCATATTGAATTTAAAATAAGAATAATGATACTTATTTGAATGATAATATTAGGTCCCTCATCATAAAAAATTATCATAAAGGTATAGGTAAGTACAAATGAAAGCTCCAACGAAATATTTTCAGGTGTAGAGTCATTGGATATTTTTATATGAAATATTAAAAGAATAAATAGGCCCAATAAGTTTATTATTTTATATGAAAATATCCAATGTAATATGTAGAGACAAAAATTGAAATAATGATTAGCTACATAAAATACAAAAGGAAAATTTCAACTGATGAAATAAATTATTTATGTTTAGTAAGAATGTTAAGAATAACTGTAATGAAAACAGATCAATGAATGGAAAAAATCTAGGAACTTTTAAATTTTTTTGTTAATGTTAATTGAATTTAAGATACATCAAATAGAAAATAAGAAAATGGGGAGAATTTTTACATAATAACAGCTGAGATCAAAACAAGTTGATTGTCATGAGGAAAAAAAACACTCATGAAACATTCCATAATATTGAAGAAGGAAAGTTAGAATAATAATGAAATGAGTGAATTATTCCTTAAAAATAATATTAGTATATTGATATGATTACAAACCTCATATTTCATGTTTCAGAAAACATATTTGTAATGGACGATCATGATGAGAAAACTGTATTTCATAATTAATAGATTTTAAGATGGAATCAAACTAACTTATGGGTAGAAACTTAGTAAATAACATGAATTGGAATTTTAAAAAACATTCAGTGGTAAAGCCTGAAATATCTACTAATAATGAAATAAATCATCCCATAAATTAGGTGATATTAACATCCATTAATATGAAAACATAATATATTTATGCTAACCTTGTCATTTTTAGAAATTGTTATGGGGAATCCTTTAATGAAAACTAATGTAAAAAATAAATAACATAAATATAAGTCTAAAATAAATATTAAAAGAATATTTCTCTACACTATGTGAAACAAGATATTGAAAGATAAATTGATCTAAAAAATTTATCTCAAGGAAAAAAATAGTTTCTATAAAAAATCAAGTATCGATAGATATTTTTAGTGTTTTGGTACATTAGAAAAAAAGATCTATAATTGTTGAAGGAAAATATCACTCCCTAAAAGTAGGTATGAAGTGAGGGGGGGGGGGTGATGGTGGAAGAAAAGATAGCAACATTATAAATATTTTTGAGAAAGAACAATAGTCACTTGAAGTTAGTAGTATATAATGGAAAAATAACTTTTAGTAGTCGGATGAAATTTTTGGAATGTACTACCTACAAGGTTATAATGATGAAAAATGTATGAAAACACATTAATGAGTTGTTACATATTTTTGAAATGAAAATAATGTTGGAAAGAAGAATATTTAGGATAAATATTCTATTACTGAGACTACTCCAAAATTTTGAATATGTAAAAACCCATGTATTCAAATGCAGATTTTTTCTTCAAATATTACATGAAATATGTAGAAATTAAAAAATATCATTGAACATGAATGTGGAGAAGTAATTTCCAAAAATGATTGGTCATTAAAATTAAGAGGAATTATCATGTTTGAAATTAATTCTTAGAACCTGAAGTAAAATAATGTTCTACTTGTTGAGGGTATGAAGCACAACCTAATTAATGTTATACAGTTTTTTGATGATTTTATATAAGTCATATTTTGAAATTATTCCTACATAATTTAATTATTGAAATATGGAAATTATATTACAACGGGATACAAAACCAATTAAAATCTATTCTACAAAGGAGATCCTTGAAATTATATAAACTTAAGTATGAAGTATGAAAACATTTATTGGAATGGATGGCATGTGAATTAAGGACATAAGAATATGATTTTAAACTCCACAGAAAGATATGAATGAGGATTAAGATAACTAGAATCTAAATGTTATATTTTTTATGGATTTTATGATGGAAAATATGGTTAGCATACAATAAAATAATATTGAAATTTAAAAAACAATTAATATTGATCCTATACGCTCAGCTATCTAGGATCCAGAGAGACATAAATTGATTAAAGATGATTTTTTACATTATTACATTCATAAACAATTTCACTTGTTTGACCAACCAAAATGCCATGAATCATAAATATGAGACTGTAATGTTGTTAAAAATCATCAAATGGGATTTTGAGAAAGAGGTGGATGATTTTATATTAATTTTATGAGAATAAAATGTAATGAAGTACAAAACAAAATATTTATAGTATTATCATAAAAAAATATAATAAAACACCAATAATGTGATCTATATAGTCCTCGTGATAATAGTGTTTTGTAAATAAAAATTAGATGTTTAATTGGAATTGGAATAAGCGTGGTCACATGATATAAACATTATATGTTTTTATACATATTTTTTGTAAGTATAGTTGTTCATGATTGAAATGAATTATTACATCAATGGGAATAAAAAACACTCCTTTTGAGATGTGTTATAAGAATAATCATGTAGTGAAATACCTTGATGTTTTTGGGATTCCATTCCTTATAAATAAAAAATTATGGATTTGAGAAACTATGATAAAAAATAAAAAAAATTAATTATCATCGAATATTTATTTGATAAAATAATATACCATTACAATAATATATAACTACATATATTTGTTAATCCCACTTATGTGAATTTTGTTGAAAACTATCCCACCTTAAAAAAAGATAGAAAATATTATTAGGTAGATGTTAGGAAAGAATGAATGATGACTTCCAAAAAATGGATTGAGCTGAAAGATGACTATGAGTGTAATATTGTATAATTTTACATAGATTATTCTATTGATGAAATAGGAATGTATAAAAAAATTACTACATCTGTAAACACTAATGAATATGTTGAATTAGATAACATCATTAGAATCCAAGAATCTCTGATTCAAATAAGTTAGAAATTGAGATTTTTGAAACACATAGTTCTTATCTCATATGTGGAACCCTAGTATGTTTTAGAGGTATTCTTAAAAATTGGTTTAATTCGATGAATGAATAGGTAGATCAAATTGATAAAAATAAAACCTAGGATATTTTTCATATATTAGTTGAAAAAAAAGTTACAGAGAATAAAATTAATTTTGAAATAAGATCAATAAAGGTGGAGAAATTTAATTAAATAAATCATGGGAAGATTACAAAGGCTACTCATAATTTTAATTTGATTATTTCTACGAAACATTTCACAATATTAAGATATATGTAAATATAATAATGTTCTTTTTAGTTGTTTCTCATTGAAATTAATGAGCCTTTAAGGTGGTTATAAATTTAGTATTATTAATTGGATAAATTTAAGAATAATTTCACATTGAGACTCCAATTATTTAATAGTTTATTATGATAGAACCATGGTGTGTAAAATAAATAAATATTTGTATGATTTTAAATAATACCCACATGCTTTGTATTCTGATCATAATTGTTTTCAAGGGTAGTTCAATTTTTTAAATGGAAATGATAATATAAATTTTTTAGTGAAAGAGATAAGAAAATATACCCTAATTGAAATTGATTTTATTGAAGAAATAACTTTTATAAGATTTATGTATAAGACTTGTGAGGAATTTATAGATTAAATAATGAAAAAATGAGATTCTAATTTTTAGAGAGAAAAAATTATTTCATGGATTACAATTTTAATAGAAATGATGATCTATATTTCTCTATAATAGAAATTATGACAAGGAGATGTAAAAAAATTACCCTGTTAGATTCAAAAGACATTTCCACACCTTTATTAATGATCACGAAGTTGAATAAAGATGAAGTTTGTAAAATTATGAATTAGATGGAGTTATGGAAGTTGATCAGGATTTTACTCAATCATACCAATTTATTACTAGATATTGTATAAGTTTTTATGTTATGTGAATGATATTAGAGTGATATGATTGAATCACACATGATGTAATCAAATAAAATACTTTGTTATGTTATTCAAACATAAAATTATGTTCTGTTTTATAGAATAATAAATGAAATAATCATTATTGGGTTTACTTATTTATTTTGTGTAGTAGAATAAAATTATATAAGATCTACATCAAGAGAAACCTTATTCATAGGAAATATTGTGTGAAACATTATATTATGAAACAATGTTTTGTTAAATTTAGTACAGTTTAAGATAGATAACATTCCTCTAGAAATTATTTTATAAAAATGATGCGGATTTTTTCTAGCTGTAATATTTGATGGTAAATTATGGAAATCCATTAATGATTTTTTTGATAACCAAATATCTAAAGATCTATACAAAAATCATTTACATAATATTATATCAAATCACATTGATAGTAAATACTATTTCATTGAGGAGATATTTTTTATTAGGGTTGTAATTCGTCAGTATATATCAAATAAATATAAAATTTATGACATTTTTTCCAAATAATTAAAAGGGAATGATTTAGGGAATTGAGCCTATTACTATATGCTTATCATACACAGATAGAATAAGAGATGTCTTAAGAAAGAACCCTTAAAATCATTTGGTTTCTACTATCCACATGGGATAAAAAATAAATCACATTAAAAAAGAAGAAAAAACTATGATATCTATTTTTTTAATCTGAAGCTGATATTTTCATTAAATTTTGGAGAAAAATAGAAATATTGATGTTGAATTTATCTTATATTGGACAAAAAAATCATTTTCACCAAGGGATACAATTCTTTCGAAAAAATTACATTATCAAGTACTGTGGTATCCTATATATCTATATGTTAATGGTTATAGTTTTTTTTTTGAGAAATGATTTTTCAATAATTTTAAAAAATAATAATAAAGGGGATAATGAATATCCTTTTGGTTATATTTATAATGATTGTGGTATTTATTTTTTAGAAAATATTGGTATTTTTTTATTCCTAGTCAAATTAGAATTCTAGTTATACTCAATGTGTGTGACTTACTTTTCGTACAATGTAATATGGTGCTATACTAAAATTAAATTCTATTATATCACAAATATAACCATTATTATAGAGAATTTTGAATGAATTTTAATAAATTAAGTGAATTCAATGTTTTATCTAAAATAATAAAGTGTAAGATATATATTTATCTTGATAAAATATGGTAAAGTTTTTGATAATAATTAGATATGAAATTATAAGGTCCAATTTAATGATTCTACATGATATTGGCTCATGAAATTTTCAACCGACTATTTATACATAGTTTCAATTGTAAAGTAATGAAGATGAAATATGTATGATAATTGAATGTATAAATTCATGAAGTTCTAATTGAATTAAATTTTTAAGAATGTTTAAATAGTATTTTTCCTTAGGAATAGGGTATTTGAACACCAAAATAATATTTCAGTGAAGGTAACCAACCTAATATGTAAAAATCTACATTGGAAATTTATATATACAGTTCATCAGAAAAAATTTATTTTTGAATTCATTTCAAGATGTGTTTCCATAGATAGAATAATGAAATTTCCATCAGATAGATAATTATGTAGAGGTAAGATGAATGAATTAAGATAATGAATGTTTAAGAGTTTTATAATATAGAGTAATCCATTTCTATCAAATTATTATTTGTGATATATTGACCTGATAGGTGTCTAAGGGCTCAATTAATGGATAATAATGAGATAGAGAAAACATATATCCATGGATGAGCCTTTCTATGATGTTGAACCAAACTATTTTTGGTGATCCATGCTCTATATAATGATTTAGTGAAAATAAGATGGAAAAACTATGACATTTTATCTCTTCAGACTGGGGATTTATAATAAACATATCTCACATCCATTTGATTGAGTAATAAATAAAAGGGAACTATAAAGAGAAAACATGGGGGTTATTAGACCGAGTTAATTAGATTATTCTGATCAAATAGAGGATTGTATCATATAACAATACAACAAATAAGAGTTCTTATAAATGAATTAGATAATTATTCATCAAATGGAGTTCTATAAAATGTTACATAAATATTTTAATGTACATTACCAAGATGGGTATAACACTTTCATTAAATGTTCACTAATCATTCTGAATTTTTATTAATTTTATATAAATTAATTGAAAAAAATGTATTTGGATACATCAATAATTTTCTAGATGGTTCTAAATTCATTATATCGAAGTCTAATTGAGTGGAAAAAATTGATTTTGATGTATTAGGAACATGTTCCTTCTCTAGGGTTTTTAATGGATATATGCCTATGTAAAGAGCTGAGGGAATAATATGAAGTAAAATTATTCATTCATTAGAGAGGTAACGTGAATATGATTTCATTTGAAGAGAAACATGAGATTCTAAACAATGAATATCTTGGTTTAGGATGAATAAACCCATCGAATAGTGGTGTAACACATAGAGGTGTATCAAAAAAATCTACCATAATGAGTAAATAGAAATAATTTAACCAAATAGATACATGGTATTTTGATATTTACTATATGGAGTCATACCAGATGAGAACATGGGATCATTTTATGAATTATACCAGGTAGAGAGTGTATTAGATAATGGATTTTTATAAAACAATTTATGTGATAGTTTGAGTAGATTATTATTTATCTCGATAAGAAGTAAAACAAAACATTGTAACTTGAGGGAATGATTGTAATTTCCTATGACAAGATAGAAAGATAATGAATTATTTTTTATGTTATATTTAATTAATATCATAGTTAAAATTTATGGACTGGTGAGACTTTCCACTATAAGGATGTAGTCCCACATAATGTGGTTGAACATTATAAATCATGTGTTCCCATCTTTAAATTTCCAAGATTTCTTACAAATGTTGTTCATATATAAAGATAAAAAGGAAAGATATAGTAGCATTATGTAGGGATAAATTTATATGTAAATAAATTTTATAATTTCCCTAATGATTGTACCCCACTTTCCATGGTCCATACATTCTTGGGATCTTGATATCTAAATGAAATTCTATAAATTAATATTTTTTATACCTCATATACAAGTATTTATTTGGTATGTTCTCTTTTTTGACCCCTAATTTATTATATCCATATCAATGTTAAATCATGTAAGTGTATTGAACTCTATAAAGTTGATGAAAAAATTAGTCAATATCGGGAAGAGGATATTTTTTACAGATCGTTCTCTTATTACATTCTTGGTAATAAATACATAGAGACATCAGTGAATCATTATTTTTATCAAAAATAACATATCTTCCCCATGGTGATGCCCTTGGGAAAACTAATCCATTAACATGATTCTCTTAATTTTTATTTTCAATTCTAGGAACCCAATTGGGTATGTTTAATAAATTGTATTTGAAATAAGAATATCACCATACATATGATCTTCTGAAAAATAAAATTTATTATTCTAGGGAATACATGGAAATTTTTATATAAAATCTTTGGGATAATCATAAGTAATAGGCATATCTTCAGTTTTGAAATTTACAAAACCATTTGAGATAAACAACCCGTATTAATGGGTAGTAAGTTCCATATAATAGAACTAATTTATATTGTGGGTTCATTTTCATCCCCACAATGATTAACGATCATAGTTTTGTTTTAATATCATACATGACATCCCTTACTCAAAATGTGATATATAATCTATATAGAGAGAGTTATTTAATTCCTAAAATAAAAACAAATCAACAAGAGGGAGAATATATAGATTTAAAAAAAGAATATTCACCTAAAATTGTATTTTTTAAGAGCTAAATACAAGATATTTTATCATATAAAAATTATTCATGAGATACTATAAAATATATGACTTTATTATCAACATATTCTAATTTTGGTTCATCGTGTATCACATCCAAAACATCATAGATTGAATTATGTTATTCCTTCAAATTCTCCATAACCCAATGTCCAAAAAAATTTAACCTTATGTTGATACAACCTAAGGAATCTACAGCTTCCATAAATAAATATTTCACCATTTTAGATGCATATTTTATTAAGCTGAGAATAATAAACCCCCTAAAACTAAAATGTTTTAGTTTATTATGAGACCATAAACATAACAAAATTAATTCCTAAAATATTTTCCATATATCCCACAAATTTATTCTCACATGGATTACTTATAAAAAATATCTTACTTAACACCTCTCATCATAACTTGGGGAAATGGAATCATAAGAATGGTTTAGCTTAGACACTCAGAAATGGTAAACATGAGAGACATTAATAGAATATACTAAGTGAGAGTAAGATAAGAATAAAGGTACGATACCCTGGTCCTAACATATTAAATTCACAACCAATCGTCAATAAATCATAAATGATGATTCATTGCAAAAAAATACTTTACAAAATAATATAACATGACTGAGAAGAGTTATCAAATCATTAATAATCAATCATGATCCATGATTTAATATCACAAGCATATTAAAAAGTTATATAAATTCTCGAATCATTTATAATCATATAAAATCATTAGATTAGTGATGTATCTCTACCTATAGAATCATAACCTATTGAAAAAATCTAAATAATGGATTTGGTTCACCCCCACCTCCCTTTATTTCATAGTGAATAGAGTCTTATATTTTATTGGGCTCATATCATATTCCCTTTCATATTAACTCATGAGAAATAAAGAATTACCCAAATCATAAGAGGGGTAAAAAAAAGGATCTCAAGAAAAATAATGAAAACAATAATTTTTTGTTCTATAAAGTTCATAAAAACATTAATCATTTCCTCGTAACATAGAAAACAAATGTGAAAAAATGAGTTCTATGAAAACTAAATTCAAACATAATCGTCAAAATAAATAAAAATGAATAATTGGGAATGCATCATTAGTTAATATATCTAATTATGCCTAATATTCCTTAGATTATATAAACCAACATGAAAAATAAATTTTTAAAATATTTTATAATATGATTTGTAAAATTAGAAAAAAAAACCTTTTAGGATTTAACTTTTAAATGTTAAAAATTAGAAGTAAATTGAGAAAAATATATTATTTTTAAAATATATAAAAATTGTAATAAAATTATGAAAATAAACAATCTTCATGATGGGGGGAAAATTTGTTCATTAGATAAACATGGGGGAAATACTATTTTCATATTTTAATAAAAATTCAAATATAACACTTTATTACAAAATTATAAGTATTATTTTAAAAAAAATTAAGATAAACTAAAATATTGTTCAAAATGTCTTATGATAATATTTTTACAATATAGATTAACATTTTTTATATATTTTATAAATATGGACACTAGAAAATATATTCTTAACCAAAATTGATAAATAAGGTCATTGTTTTCTAAAAAACATCTTTTTGACTTTCTCAGCCCCAATGATAGAAAAATTGAATGAATATAGGAAAACCCCTGAAATAACCAGTGTATAAGAATATATATAGAGATTAAGAGATATAGAGAACTACAGAAAGCAAAAATTTCTCTAATTTATACATAATCATGAATAATCCATATTACAAATTAGACTACAATACAAACACTTGATGATTTGGTAATCATTGAAAAAAATTATGAAAGAAATAAAAGTAAATGGATATTTAAATCCCCAAAATATTCCTTTGAATCATTTTAAAATTCATTCATGGGATTCATATTCACTTCAAAATATAAATAAAATTATGATTGTAGAAAATAGCCCAATAAAAGGTAACTGTGATGTGGAAACCCATACCTCAAGTAAGGATATAATAAATTCATTATATAACTAAAAAAATAATAAATAATAAATTTTATTATTTATCAATTAGTACCATACTAATAATTACTTGACATATATTTTCAATTCATTATTCTCAATATATAATTTAATAATAAACCTCCACAAAAATCAATATTCTTGTCGTAATCTATTTCAGTTTTAATTTTTTTTAGTTTATAGATTCCATTACATGATCCATAATCATTATTCAAAAAATATACATAATATTAATGAAGTAAAAAATATATGATTTATAATTTTTATCAAGTTAAGGTAAATACATGTATTATGATTACGGAAAATATATAAAATCACTTCTGAGAGTGGTAGTCTACACACATGAAACAGTGATACAATCAAATACAAATAAAAAAACATATGTAAAAACTATGTTATATTCAATGAATCATAATATAATATAAATATAAAATATATCAATTAATTCAATTAAACTAACTTTCCGTGTAATTCCTTAATGAAAAAATGAAACATGTCACTTTATGGAGATGGTAGTTTGTATATACGAACAAGAAATGATTTTAGTTTGAATTGGATAGAAAAGAGGTTGAAAGTGGTTGCACAGTGAACATATACATATTTTAATGAATATTATGGATAATTATTTTACTATATTAATATTTTTATATAATATATGAATGAGGAGGAAGTTGAATTAATTTTTCAATTGATTTGTAAAGACAATTACCTCTTATTTTAGTATATTCTTTTGGAATACACCATAATCCTTCTTAAGATGATATCTTAGAGATACCCAGACCTCTATTATATGTGTATGAATTTTGGAATGTAATTTGGGAAGGATTTATTAATGATATAGTGATCAATGATTGTGATGAAATAATGATAGGATGTTCCCTTTTATATGTGAAACGACTGACACCATTATAAATATTAAATGTTTTAAAATGTATAGAAATATTCACTGATTTTTTGAATTTAAAATAATTATTTATAAATATTGGATATGGTAATGTGAAATCCATTAAAAAATTAATATTTATATAATTATTTTGGGGAAATTAAATTTTTTCCCTTAGTTTAATCTCATTGCTAACCATTTCATCCCTTATCATGGGGAAAGTTATTTTTTTATTAAAACTGTTAATTAAGGATAATAAATAAGTGTAACATATTAAATAAAAATAATTTTTATTATTAAAAATATTTAATCCATCTTTAATGATTCAATTTCTAGTAGTGACTGAGATTGACTCTAATATTTTTGAAAAAAACCTGCAAAATCCATTTTTCAAAAATAAAATCATATTTTAAAACATAAAAAGAATTTTTTTTCTCATAACAATAACAATAAAATGTAACACCCAAAGCATCCCCAATACTCTTCTCTTTGAATAATACAATAACTTTCATTTTACACAACTTCATGTATTAACACACCGTGTCAAACCAAACTAGATTTTATGAATAGTAAAACCGACTTATTAAAATTTTATAAATTTTATTTTCCAAAATAGACATCATTTTTTGGATTTAGAATAACGAAATTGGATTAGGGTGAATCTTTAATATTTTTTTTAAAACATTCAATTTTTGATGAATAGTGAAAACACATTGTTATTGTTTAAAACTAAATTTTTTTTGAATAATTATTTATTTTAATTTAAATCATTTAAAGTCAAAATAGATACATAATACCTATTTTTATCAATTCAATTAATTGGAGTAATTTTATAATAATATTAGATATGTAAAATTTTATTGAACTTTTTGACGTCTTTTATCCACCTTCTAGTCATGTTAGTAATTTTTCATAAAAAGTAATTTTTCCAAATCTGTGAATTGAATCTCAAAAATTCAAGAGACATTTTTTACATCAATTTGTAAAATTTGGTTCAATAGGATAAAAATAATTATTGGTTAATTTTATCTTTTAGATTTTATTTTCCATGGCTTAAAGTAAATAGGGAAATTAATGGTACAAATTATATTATAATTACCCTAAAAAATGTCCTAATTCTATTGGAAAAGTGTATTTAGACCAAAATCAACCATTAGAATAAAATAAGATATTTTTGGTCAACTTCTGTTATATTAGGACATTTATTAATATTTTATTTAAAGAAGAGTTAAAAGTGTTAAATTCAATGTTAAATAAATAAATCATTTTTAATATAGAGTTATACATAAGACAAAATCAAATATAAATTTTCATTAGAAAGGTAAAAAGATTTCATACATGTTGGTATTTTATTTATAATTTTAAGACATTAGATAAATAAATTTATTTATAACACAATGATGATTCTGTAATTACATTGTTATTGAATTAATAAAATAATTTATATTATAAATATTAAAATAAATGTAAATTGAGAACTTTTATGTATTAGAAGAATTCACTGTGTTAATATTACATTTTATGACTGATTAAATTAATTTTTCTGGAACCTATAATGTTGTTATGACTTAAAAAAACAAATACTAAATAGTGTCACAATTGACACAAATGAGTTTTAAAAACAAATAATATATTATTAATTGATATATTATTCCAAAAAATAATAGGTATTAATAAAGGACATAGATAGGGATATATATATCAATAATGAACCACATGGGGTTCTTTTGTTTTTTATAGTAGGTTTATTAGCCATTTATTATAATAATACAAGAATCCATGGTTAAAGTTAAACTATTTAACATAGATTAAAATCTAAAGGATAAGATAAACATGGTGACCTAAACCTATCTAAAACCTATTGGTTTAATGGTTATCAAACAATTATCACATTATCCTTTAAATAAATCCTTTTTAATCCATTATAAACTGAATATTATTTTGTTATAAAATAATATTTCAAACTTTTCATACAGTGACCCTCTCCTCTTATAAAAGGGTATTTACCCTTCTCTTATTTTAACAACTCCATAGGCATTTTTCTTGGCCAAAACCTACTCAAATATCCTCGAAACTACGCTCAATTATTCCTAGGTTCCATACATTGATCATAATATAACCTAAGTATCAGTTTTGATCAAATCAAACGGAAGCACCTAATGAAGAGATAATAATTTAATCACCTCTTTCAATGTTCTTTTCTTCTCCCACATCCTTGTTCATTGTTGTTTTCTAACAAAAATAAAAACTTTAGTACCATATAAATACTGTGATGTTAGTATAAATATAGTACAACTATATTCATTATTCTATCCATCCTATGAATGACAATGTCACCACACATGTGTACGTACGGCTTTCCGTCTACAGGTCGTGGTATAGTTTGTTATTCAAAATTTCATCATTTGAATGAGTATAATAATAGTATAATTAATTTAAATAAAAAATATAACATGTTAATGATTCTTTATATATGATATACCATCCAATTAAATAATATTTCACCACCAATAAATTGTTATTTTCACTCGTGCGTACGTACGTATTACCATCTCCATGAAGGCGATGAGATTCATTCCCCATCGAAACCATTCAAAAATAATTTTTATTTTAGGATTTCAAATAATAATTAAGAACATAATATAATTTTTGATATGAATCCAATACACCATTTCCAAAATAAACATGACTTACGTAACAAAACATATAATGACAAACAAATCAGTTAACACCCGAAATAATGATACTACTGAAATATTATTAACAATGAAATATTAGAATGTCACATATGATATCATATTTATTTATGTGGTTCATGTATAATTTAATAAAAAATTATATAACTATTATACAAGAGGATAATGTGCCCTAGACCAATAAAAAGTACAAGGAAATGTTTAATTTTACAATCCCATTATTATCCGAGATTTTTTGTATGTAAGTATCTACAGGGACTTTTTTAACATCCAAATCTATGTTTTCAAAAAAATGTATTCCAAATTTTTTACTATTTACTATAATATGCATTAAGTCATTTATACCATTTTTTGACATTATATAAAATGTTTTTAATGGAATATTTCCTCTATTTTCCAAAAAATGTACTTTATGCCCTTTTTGAAAAATTAAGGAAAGAATGTTTTTTAACTTATATGGTGGGTGGGGCTATTTTCTGCCATTGTAAAACCTTCAAATATTCCCTTACAAACTTATAAGAATGTTTTCAAAATAAATGTTTTCTATTATAATTATGTGATTTTTAATTGGTTTCAAAATATAAATAGATATTTATCACAAAGAGTTTTGATTTTACCCATGTCAACACCCTTTGATGAATTTTATACTTGTTTAAAGTTTATTTATTATGATGTAATATTTCATATTGTATTGAAGGTTCTATGATATGTTTGACTGTGGATGCGTTTTTTTACCATTTATGGTTTATGGTTAAAGTATTGACCTTTTGTATTCTATTTTTAATACGTTTGTTTATGTTATGATTCAGTATCTTCATATAAGGAATGATTTGGACATAGTAAGTGACAGGTGGAGCCCGCTATAGCTCTTTTATACATCGGTAGGTCCCAGGAGAAAAACTAGTTTCGTGGCACAAGGCCTTGACAAAATCCTATTTGTAGTCTTGGCACAAGGCCTTCACTATGTTGTTATGATTTCTGGCATTACACACCCCATCATTATGAAATAAGTTATTGATATTATATTTGATTATTCGACTAGTCGAATATCCATGTGAATAAGTAAATGGAATTATTTCATTTATCTTTTCTATATTATTCTCAAGTATAGGATTAAAATAATTGTGTTTTAGTCTTATAAATTGCCTTATTTTTTTTATTTATGATAGTTTTTTCTATATTTTTATCTTTAATGAGAATCTGAGATCACTCTTTTCTTATGTTTTATTTTTTCCAAGATGCGAAAAAGCATATTACGATTAACCTACAGGAATAGGCTGATGGATATAAGAGTTTTAAAAGGGGACACAATATTGTTTTTTTCATGATGTAATGTAAAACTTCTTTATTTATCTAGTAACTCAAAGGCTACTAAACAGATCAGTATTTCAGGACATGATTCCTTGTATCATTCATATGTTACTTAACAATGCACTAAGTCTAGAAAATTGGGGCCGCGGTTTTATAGTTTGTATCAATGGATGTTTAGTACCAACCATGGAAACTAGATTTAGAAAATCTCTAATTAGAGAACATTTCCCAAAAACAAACTTTGAGGATTATTATAATATAATTACTTATAATTTAGGTAGTATGTATATTTTTTGTATTTTCCATGACATAAATACCCATCTGGATAAGAGCAGGAAGAGGCGTCTCTAGAAAATATGTAATTAGGAGTGAAAAATCTGACACGGAGTTTCGAGCTTAACACGTGGTATCCTGTTACATCGCAACGGGCCATGCTGCACTCTTGGTTACGGTACACCAAGGGGATATTCTTCTGATAATTAACATTTTTTTACAAACCATTATGAAGGATTTATGAGTAAATACATCTTCAATGAAAACATTTTTTATGATTATAGACAATATGTATAAACTATTCAATTTATGTAGGTATTTTTCTAGTTTGGAAATATTTATTGAAATTCAAGAACTAATATATTGTATTCCATTATTTAGAAATGGCACCTAGTAGATGGAATGAAAACCATATCAATGCACACAACCCATGTAGGGATTTCCCACCTACTCATGATAATTATACTGGAGCTGGTGATTTAACAGATGCAGAATAATTTATTACCATAATGTGACAACTCACTCATGTTATGAATAATAATGATACCCATATGATGCACCATGATCTACAAATCATATGATCAATGTTACCACTTCCTGAGGTAACAACCACCAACATTCACTAGGACTACAAATCCATTTTTAGCTGAGAAATATATCAGTTCTTTAGAGAAAATATTTCATGCATTAGGGAGTAGAGAAAGTGAAAAACAAGTCATGGATATTTATCACCTCATGGGAGATGCAGATCAATGATGGTCATTAATTCAAAACAAAAAGGAGGATAAAATAAGTATCAAATATTGAATGGAGGGAGTTTAAAGATCTTTTCTTAGAAAAATAAATTCCTCATGAAAATTGAGCTGACATGGAAAGACAATTTCTAAGTCTCCGGGAAAAAGAGGATGATAATGTCACAAATAATGAGGCTAACATTAAAAAGATAGTAAGGAATGAAACTTATTATATATGCAACCCAACACTTAAGGTTGATCGATTATTTGATGGGTTCAAACCATTTCTCCATCGAGCATTTGTCTTAGAATCCTTCTCATCCTACAAAGATATTGTCTCTTGTGCTATCAAGACAGAAATAAAATTCTCTAATTCTTATGACATTAAATCCAAGAAAATGAATAATAGATATGATGAACACTCTAGAAATTGAAATAATGTAAAGAAGGGAAATTTTGATTTTCCATCCTACAGAAAATGTGGGAAGAAACACCCCGGTACTTGCCTGAAAGGAATGGTATTCTGTTATAAGTGGGGTGAAAAAGGCCACCAAGCTCGTGATTGTAAGGGAAAGTAAGAGGTTATCAATGAGGAATGCTACAATGTAAGTTAAATGGGTCATTATGAAAATGAATATCATAAGCTCTAAGGAAACAGACCACAGAAGATTTCAAAGGAGAAAGGCTAAGCTTTAGCTATAACTACTACTGAGGTTGATTCTCTCAATGATGTGGCGGCGGGTAATTTAATGGTTTCCAAAATTTTAGCAAATTATTTATTTGATTCTTTAACATTGTATTGCTCCATATCTTCTATTTTTTCTAGAAAAATTAGATATTTCTAATTTTATTTAACAAGGGAGTTGTTAGTCAAAAATCATAAGGGAAGTATCACTGCCATAATGTTTTGTGAATCAGTTCCCATTAGATCATACAAATGAGCTTTATCTGTTGATATCATCATCATACCCATGATTAAATTTGATATATTCCTTAGAATGGTTTTTCTTTTGGACCACAATTCCAAAATTTATTGTAAGAAGAAGGATTTTACAATTTTTTTGATGATAAGGTGTACCTTATCTTTAGAGAAGAAACGTCACCATCTGATTCTTATCAAGATCCACCCCTAGTAGCTATACTTAACACAATTATTTGGTAGGAAGAGAGTAATATAACTATGGGAGAGGAAAATAATGTACAAATATGGGATATAAATATTAGGAATCAATATGTTGATGTGTTTCTAAATTATTTACTAGGACAACCTTTAGAACTTGAAATTGACTTTTCCATTGATTTAATTCATGGTTTGGGGACCATATTCATGACCCCTTATAGAATGTCCACTGTGGAATTAGTGGCACTAAAGAAACAATAAGAGGAATTGAGTAATAAAATATTTATTGACCCTAGTGTTTCTCTATGGGGAGCCCCTGTTATTTTTGTTAAGAAAAAAGATGGATCTATGAGGTTGTACATTGAGTATAGGGAGCTCAATACTATAACAATAAAGAAAAAGTACCCCATTCTCACATTGATTATTTATTCTATCAACTTTTTGGAGCTTAGTATTTTTTAAATATTTACCTTCAATATATATATAATATGTTTTCTGTGAAGAATGAAGACATACCAAAAACATCATTTCAAACAAGGTACGAACATTATGAGTTTACAATAATGCCTTTTGGGCAGACTGATTCAAACTCTATTTTCATGGATCTAATTAATAGAGTTTTCAATTAATATATTGATGAATTTTTAGTGGTATTTATCAATTTTATCTTTTTACACATAAAAATAAATGATGATCTAGAGAATCACATGTGCACTAATCAGAAAGCCCTCAGAATAAATGAATTATATGGAATGTTTTGAAATTGTGAATTCTGGTTTCAGTAAATTTCTTTTCATGTGCATATTGTCCGTAAAGATGTAATCTCTATTGTTCCTTTAAAGACTTGAGAAGTACAATAATGGCCAACATTTACAAGTATAACTAAGGTAGAGAAATGAATAGAATCAGAAGAAGAATGTGACATATTTTAATTAAAAAATGAATGTAATTACATATAAAGGAATAAAATAATAAATATAAACAATAACCTAAAGAAGTAGAACCCTAGCGGAACATCAAATTGATAGATCACCTATAACTAATTCCATTTTTCAAAAGACTATAGTGGTAAATTTATTTGCCTAAAAAATATGACCACAAACCATTAAAACATTATTTTAAAGTATCCATTCCATTCAAGACATAATGTTGTGTTAATGGAAAATGAAACATTAATTTATAGAATGTAAATATGATCTATAACCTGAACAAGTATTTTACATCATGAATATTGGTTTTACACCCTAAATTATTTGTGGTGACGTAATTCCTATACCTCAGTTTCCCAGTGCTGGTGGAAAATATTCTGTAAATTTTTTTATAAAAAGGAGCTGAACTTTAGAGATCACATTACACAACAACTAATCTTTACAAGTCCAGGTTTTTGAGAATCAGATAAAATTTTTATATTTCAGAAAAAATATTTGAAAGTAAACATAACTGGGCTATTGCTACAATGAAATATATGTCACTGATAAATCTAACAACCCAATATAATTTAATTTAAAACATATGATGAGCACATACAATACCCATTAAGGGGTTTTAAAAAAATTAATAAAATATTTTTTAAAAAATTACATGAAATAGAATTCATACTTTAAAATATATTTTTAAAATTAAATGAACCTTTCACTTAAAAATTCATCATCATTTCTTCAAGAGTTACTAAAATAATTATTAGGAAAATCTCATACTTAGTAATTTCTACACATATTTAAAATAATAAAATACAATGTATAATAAAATATCCACAACTTGGATAAAAAATGAACATACTACCACTTATAATAAATATAATGGATATACATTATCATGTATGGAATACCAAGGGCTCGTATACAATTTTTAACATAATATAATATTTTTCATAGTTTTCACATAAAAAGTAATTAATTATAAATGAATACCATGAAATGATAGATAAATTTCAAATCGTTTTTATAGAATGGAAACAGAATAATAATCCCTCTTTAAAAATGAATTGTTATTCATATATGTATATAAATTATTATAAATCATTATACCTTGGTCATTATAAAATATAATTTTCATCATCATATTGGAAGAATAAAATTGAAGTATGTTTTCTCACATAATGAACCTAACATGAGGCAAAAAAGATGTCCTGAACTACAAAAGGATTATGATTTAACTATACACTACCACCCAGGGAAGGCATATAAGGTGGCAAATGCTTTGAGTAGAAATGATCTGTGAGTTTTGAATAAGATGAGAGTTGAAAGAGAACCTATACAAATGGCTCTTGTAAAGATAAATATGGGAATAATCATGGAAGGTGAAACATTGATACACTTTAAAATGATTGCCATTCCATCCTTTCTAGAAAGGATAAAATGTACTCAGAAAGATGATGAGAAGTTTCAAAAGAAAATTAAAGCTATGAATGATGGGAGATTGATTGACTTCATATATGAAGAAGAGATTTTGAAATTTGGGAAGAGACTTTGTGTTTTTCATATACCTAATCTAGAAAGATAATTGTTGTATGATGCCCATAGATCCAGTTTATATGTTCACCCAGGTAGAACTAACATCTATAGGGAATTGAAGAAATGTTTTTGGTGGGGCAACATGAAGTCAGAGAATGTTAATTATGTGTCAAGATGTATCATTTGTCAATATGATAAAGATGGAAGACAACATCGTGGAGGTGTCATGCAGCCTCTTCCAATACCTGAGTGGAAATGGGATGATATTACAATGGGACTTTTCATGGGGCTACCAAAGAATCCTAGAAGGAATGATGCAATATGGGTCATTGTTCATCATTTTAAAAAGACAGAAAATTTTCTTCCTATAAGAGAAGATATACCACTTGAACATTTAGCAAAACTATATATTAACAAAGTTATAATACTTCATGGTTTACCCATATAAATTCTTTCTTTTTATGATCCCCATTTTACATCATGATTTTGCAAAATTCTTCAGAAATCCATTGATACTAATCATTGTTTGAGCACTGCCTACCACCGTCAAGCTGATGGATAATCAGTACAGACTATTGAAACCTTAGACGACATATTGAGGTCTTTCTCATATGACATTCATGGTATGTTGGATCAATATTTACCTCATGTGGAATATTAATATAATAATTTCTTCTAATTAGGTATTTTGATGGCACCATACGAAGCATTATATAGAAAGGGATGTCGTGCACCAACTTGTTGGAATGATGTTAGTGAAAGAATACTCGTAGGCCCAAAACTAGCTGAGGAAACCGTGAAAAAGGTGAAGATTATCCAAACCCACATCAAATTATCTCAATGTAGGCAAAAGAGAAATGTCGATAAACGAAAGAATGATTTAGAATTTCATGTTGGTGATCGTGTTTTATTAAATGTATCTCCATGGAAGGGTGTTATACATTTCGGTAAGAAGGGTAAATTATGTCCCAAATACACCAAAACTTTCGAAATTCAAGAATTAATTGGAGTTGTAGATTACAGTTTAGAAATTCCTCTCGGTATCTCTATAGTATATGATGTGTTCCACATATTTCTGTTGAGAAATGCAGGCCAAACCCAATGCATGTACTCACATATGATGAAATATAATTGAAACCTGATCTATATTATTGTAAAGATCCAGTAAAGATTCTTGATACAAAAGAACATGTGCCGAGAAACTGGACGACTCATCTGCTAAATTTTCTATGGAGAAACCATAAGATGGAGGAGGCAACGTGGGAACCTATGGAAATTATGATGAAGAACCACATGAATCATTTTATGTAGTAATATTTTTGAAATTTTGAGGACTAAATTATTTGAAATAGGTAAGAATGTAACACCCCAAGCTTCCACGATACGCTTCTCTTTGAATAATTCAATAGCTTGTGTTGTTTGCAACATCGAGTTCTAAAACACCCCGACAAAACAAACTGGCCATTATGAATAGTAATATGCACTTTTTAAAATTTTATAATTTTTATTTTTCAAAATGGACTTTATTTTTTGATTCAGAATATCAAAATTAGCTTTGGGTGAATTTTTGGTATATTTCTGAAAACATTCAATTTTTGATGAATTGTGAAAAATACTGCGTTATTGTATAAAAATCACATTTTATTTAAATAAAAATTTATTTTATTTCAATTTATTTTAAGTCAAAATAGATACATTATAACTATATTAGTTCAATGTAATTTATTATTGTCATTTTATAATAAGATTAGATGAATAAAATTTTATTGAACTTTTTAACATCTTTTACCCTCCTTCTAGGCACGTTAGCAAATTTTCATAGAACATAATTTTCCTACTTATGTGATTGAATTTGAAAAATACAAGACACACGGTTGGCATCAGTATGTAAAACGTGGTTCAATAGGGTAATAATATTTTCTGGTGAATAGTTACTTTTTGATTTTATTTATCACGATTAAAAGTAAATAGGGTAATTAAAGGTAAAAATGATATTATAATTACCATAGCACATGTAATAATTCTATTAGATAAGTGTATTTTGACCCAAATCAACCTTATTATTAAAATATTAACCTTTTGTATCACTTGTATTAGATTAGGACATTTATTATTATTTTATTAAAAGAAGAGGTAAAACTGTTAAATTCAATGATTAATAAATAGACCATTATTAATCTAGTTTTAAATTAAAGATAAATTCGACTATAAATATTGATTAGAAAGATAAAAATATGTCCAACATATCGGTATTTTATTTATAATTTTAATACATTAAATAATATAATTTATTTATAACATAATGATGATGTAGTAATTACTTTATTATTGAATGATTAAAATAGTTGATATTATAAATATTAAAATAATTGTAAATTGAGAATTTTTATGTATTACATTAGTTTTATACGTTAAAATTACATGTTAGGGTTGATTTAATAATTTTTTTTTTCTGAAATGATACAATTTTTAATACTTTCACAAAAAGAACATATTAAATAATGTAAAAATTGTCATAAATGTGTTTTATAAACAAATACTATATTTTTACTTGATATCATGTTTTTAAAAATATAAGCCTCGGCCAAAGGACATAGATAATGTTATATATATCAATAATGAACCACTTAGTGTTATATTGTATTTATATAGTATGTTTAATAACCATTTATTTTTATAATAAAAGAATGTTGGGTAAAACATTAACGATTTAACTAAGAGTTAAATCTAAACAATAACATTAATATGGTGACCAAAACCAGTGTAAGACCCATTGGTAGAATGGTTTTCTTCCCATAACTACCTTATCCTAGAAATAAATCCTTTTGGAGAAATTATAAACCAAATATGATTGTGAAATAAAATTATATTTGTAGCTTTCCCTAAAGTGACCCTCACCGCTCTTATAAAAGTGAACTTCCCCTTCTCTTAATTTCAAAATTGAAATGCCATTTGGATGACCCATATTTGTTTCAAATATACTCCAAACGACCCTCACTTCAACCTAGAGGCCTTACTTTGATCATAATCCAACCTAAGGTCCCCTTTTGATCAAATCAAAAAGCAATCACCCGAAGAAGAGGTCATGATTTCATCACCTCTTTCAATGGTTTTTTTGTTCTTCCACTTACTCTTTATTTTTTTTCCATACCAAATTAAAAAATCTAGTACCTTCTACAAACATTGTTGTTATTATAAATATTGTACAACCCTATTCATTTTTCTACCGATACAACGAATTATAATGTCATTATACATGCATACGTACGGCTCAGCGTCTCCACGTCGGGGTGTAGTGTGTTATTCGACATGTCATCATTTGGATGGGTATAATAATGAGTATAATTGATGTAAATAATAAATAAATCAAGTTAATTATTCTTTATATATTATATACCATCCAATTACATATGATTTTCTATTAATATAATGGTATAGTAACTCGTGCGTACGTACGGATTATAGTCTCCACGAACACAATGAGATTCATTCTCCATCATAACCATTAAAGAATAAAATTCATTTTATTATTTAAAATAATAATTAGGAACATCATATCATTCTGTATATGAATAAAATACAAAATATTCATTAAAAAAATACATACTTAAAAAAACATATAAAGAAAACAAATCAGTAACTTCTGAAACAATAATACTAATGAAATATTATTAACAAAAAATATTATAAGATCATATATGATATCATATTTATTAATGTTTCTTATATAATTTAATAATAATTATTTAAATATTATATAGAGTTTTAACATACCCTTGACCAAGGAAAAGTACAAGGTAGGAATTAATTTTACATTCACTTTATTATTCGAGTCTGTTTGTTTGTAACAATCCATTAGGGCTTCTTTATTATCCACATCAGTGTTTTCATAAAAAAAAATTTGAGTCATTTTTATTATTTTAAAAAATATGGGTTAAGTAATTTATACCCTTGTTTGAAATTTTATAAAATGTTTTAAAATAATTGTTATAATAAATATAAACACATATTTTTCAAAATAAATGTTTTCTTTTATAATTATTTTAATTTTAAATGATTTCAAAATAGAAACACTTATTTTTCTCAAATAGTTTTTATTTCATCCATGTAAACATCCTGTGATGAATTTTACACATGTTTGATGATGATTTATTAAGTTACAATATTCTATATTGTGTAGAAGGTTTTGTGATATGTTTGAATGTGTGTGTGTGTTATTTTTATACAATTCAGGGTTTATGGATAACGTATTGAAATTTCATATTATACTTTTAATACAAATGTTTATGTTATGATTCAGCCTTTTAAATGAGGAATGCATTGGACTTATTAATTGAAGGGTGGAGCCCGCTATAGCTCCTCGATGCATCTGTAGCTCTAACGAAAAAAAAAGTATCTTGGCACAAGGCCTGGAAAAAATATCATTTGTAGTATTGGAACAAGGCCATGACTATTTGGTTATGATGCCCGACGTTATACATTCCATCATTATGAAATTGCCTATTGATATTACAAGTTATTATTTGACTAGTGGAATATCCATATGAATAAGTAAATGGAATTATTTGATTTATCATTACCATATTATTCTAAAGTTTATTTTTAAAAGACATGTGTTTTAGTCTTATTCATAGCCTTAAATGTTTGTGTTTATAATGGTAGTTTTCGCTATATTTTTATCCTTACTGAGAATATAATCTCACCCAATTCTTATGTTTTATTTTTTCCTGGATGTGAAGAAGTATGTTATGGTTAACCTACAGGAATATGTTGGGGGATATAAGAGTGTTAAAAGGGGAGAAAATTTTGTTTTTTTCATGAAGTAATGTAAAACTTATATATGTAGCTTGTACTTACAAGGATACTAAATTGATCAGTCTTTCAGGACATGATTCGTTGTATAATGAAAATGTTATGTAATAATGCTCTGACTCTGGGAAACATGGGTCAAGGTGTTATATTAAAAAAATTAGTTAAATATTTATTTAATTGAATTAGTATATTATGTACACATTTCATTAAAATAATTCATAAATAGTGATGCATATCCATTCATTAATATAAAATACACTTCTTATATAAAAATAATTTTCAAAAGAATATTTATTTTTACCTTGAATGAATTTTAATGAAATTTTGATCCAATTTATAATAAATGTATGGATGATACCTCATTCATTATAAGTGTAAAAAATGCATTTAATATATTTTAATAATAAAAAATAAATTGACTTTTAAATGAAGAATAGATTAAATATTTTGCTGCATACAGAAAATTTCCATTTATTGAATAATTTCAAGAAAAACATTCCCCATCACTTAAAAACTATATCATGGATATTATTAAATGATTTTATTATTTTAGTTTAATAAATTTATTTATATAATAATTTATTTCAGTTTTAATTTTTAATAAAATATTATTTTGTTATATAAGGTGTTTCTTAGAACACAAGACATCAAACACTTAAAATTTTTATAAATAATAATATATTTTTATTTTTATTTTTTTTAAAAATATATCTCCATAAAATTTAAAAACATCTACTCAAATAAGTTTCACACCATCATATAAACAATGGGTCACCCCCATTATAAGTATTTTCATACACCAATCCTAGAGGTCATTAGTGTACATGATAAACACCAATAAGTGTGGTACTCTTTCTATGATTCATTAGCCATGCATAACTATCACACATAACCATTATTAACTTTTGGTTTTCTCAAAATGACAAACCAAAACTCATTATACTCATCTAAAGTTTAGGAAAATATCAAAAAAAAATCATCAGTTCTTTCCCTCTAGCTACCTTACTATCACCTGAACCTAATGGGTCCACCCTCCCATATTACCCAACCATGTTTCCAGAATCACACTGATATGTGTCACATCCCATCAAGCCATGGAAAGAAATCCTAACCCACTAAAAATTATCTAGACACGTGTCCTGATCATCTAAAAATACAGAGTAACCTATTTAATTATAGGGATATCTAAACGATGTCCCGCCACCTGAGAGACCTTATAAAATAATAATTAACTACATTTTCTCCTTCTAAACCATCATAAAGACATATAGAATCATAAGGTATTGGATTATAATCAATAAATCCCTTGACAACCAACATCAATATATGAATAAATCAATGTGATTCACAGTTGTAAATCCAAAAGGAACTTATACATGCCTTTCGTTGACCCTCTTAGGTGTATCTTCATCGTTAATGATTCTTGTTCCTATCTCTTAATCATCTCCAACGAATACAATTCCTTTTCTATCCAATATATTTTCACTATACATCCATTAGATAGTGGAACTCTTTTGACATTAATGAAGAACATATCTTCATATAATACAATTTTTCTTCCATTATAAAATATCTCATGAGTGGAAATGATAGTCCAAATATGTATAATTCCAATAATAAGTTATATTGGAAATCATCATATAATTATTTGATAGAATAGAAAATATCTAAACATCTCATTAGTAATTTCATCACAAACAAGGAAATATTTTTCATGTGAATATTACATGCTAACCATGATGAATTTGGTGGGTCTATTGATAATGATTTATGATCGAAAACCAAAAAACAATCATCACTAAACACATCATATTTTTATAAAAATATAAACCATAATATAAATAAACAAAAATCCCAGCCCCGTACACTTGATAACTAAGAAATGTAGGCAAAATGTTTTTCACAAAAAACCATTCAAATGTCCATTAAAATACCAAAAAAATCCATATTCCATATTTTCCACATCTCAAATTGTATGATAAATATAAAAAGACATTATAATAAAACACTATGACACCCTACTATGGGATCACTCATAAATTCTTAGTCCAGTATATCATGGGACCTCATAAGAACCTCCCCACATGCGTGAGGCTACTGATTAATGCTGAAGTCCTAAATCTTTATTTTTGCTGACTATTCCATTGAATCATATTATAATAATATTGAAACATTTAATATAAAAATATAATGAAAACATTAAGGTTTGATGTGGACATAAACATAAAAATTATCTAATAAAATGGAATATAAAGAATAACATAGTCATATACACCGCTGACCTCCCACTAACACAATCATTTATATAAAATTAAAAAGAAAAAAATACACTTATATCTCTTATATAATCCATAATCCTCAAATTAATCCCAGTATCTAATACCCAGTTTATCTACATTAGATTGATACATTAGATGACATATATTCTACAATTTAGGAAATACACAAGGTTAGTTTGTCGAAAAAGGTTACCTTGAAGGGTCCAAACTCTTTATATTAGTATGATCTCATCATGCCCCCTTAATGTCAGCAATTATATATATATATATATTCATGTTTAAAAAAATATAAATAATCTTGTACTGATAATGAACCCAATGTCGTGGGCTAACTAGGACACTGGAAATCGATGGGGATTTGTTATTTATGTGCTAACTAGGCCACCACCACACTCGATCATACCATATTCTTTATATGTTGGAACATAACATCAACATAACATCATGCTCAACACCCATCTCATGGTTGATGACTTAGGGAAGGGTACCTCACATATTCCTTGAATAATACTTGAAAGTGTAGGGTAGGGTCTTATATCAATATCTTAGAACAACCCATATTACTCAAGGGATTTCATCTGCAATGTTCATCCCTTTACATTTTTTGCGTCAAAAAAATTATACATTGACATTACAACATGATCAATTTCCAATGAAGAAAAAAATATTTTGTGATTTATTGAAATGGAATGTTTCTCATTAAACAAATACACCACTTCATAATGAAAATATATCATTCCTGAAGTAACAATACTATGGTTTATAAGAATATTCATCACAAATCATCCTCATTTGGGGAATCCTTCTAATGTCCATTTCATACATGAATTAAATCATAGAAAATTTTTGTATGTAACTCTAAAGTGGTAATTTGGGGCCCACATCAAAGACCCTTCGAATCAAATGTCATTTTTAGATATAAGGAGAGATCTTATATAGTTTTAATATTCTTCATGCAAAAATTTCATTTTCATATTATAGACAATGAATATTTTACCACCAATAATATCCTTTTCAAATTTACAACATGGAATTGTGTTTAAAAAAATATTATCAATGGTTTCATATAAATAGACCATTACTACCACAATATTGGAAAAAATGGACGAGTAGACTCTTTATATAGAGAGACATAATACATTAGGAAATTTAAAGTTCCATATCATTAATAAATGTTGAAATACTTGGTAATATGTATATTTAAGTCTTATAGAATAAAAATAACTTTCCCTTTACTAAATATTTCATTCATGATGTACCCTCTCAATATCGAACCACAACAGGGTCCCTATATGTGACATTCCAATTATCCATGTTCCTAGTTGGGGAGTGTCATTTGAAGTAAATTGTGAGTCCACTTAAATACATGGCCGAAATGATTAGACCTCATGGATATATGACTATCCCTTGTGTAGGGTTTATGGAATTCACATTACCCACCTCCATCTCCTAAAGTATTCTTGTTGGAATAACATTTGTTTCTTCAATGGATACATTGTGAAGAACCCTTTGTGTGGTTAACGTGACCTATTATAGTACCTATAATTCACCCTAGAAACATGGGTTGTATCAATCCAAAATATCATTATGGATTTGTTCCACCAATGTCTGAACATGAAAAGTTCTAAATAATATATTCTCCCCAAAAACACCCAACATAAATGATCAGATTATGTACTCCAACAGGAATCCATTTGATCATGTGTTAACTTGATAAAATGATAATCAATAATTCTATTACTTTATATGAAAAACATTAAGGGTTATCATGGTTATTTACTCCCTTAATAAAGAGGTTCATAGTCATGATTACATTTCATAGGTCACTCCTAACTCAACATGCGCGTCCATAATATTGATTCCAATCAATGATGAATGTGCATTTAGGATTCATCACTTAGTGTAAGCCTTATCAATGTTCCAAATATGGATTTCATCTCAATGAAACATCAATGAGTTGGTAAACATAAATTTTGGATGAATTTAACAATATAGATACTAAAATCATATTCTCTTTATTTAAGAGCATCATTTTTGGAATCCTACAAGGTGTAGGTAAAAACACTTATTATTTTTCATAATTCAACAATTTTAAAAACCATCAAGTTATCAAGCACATAAATCCAACCTAATAATATATTGATGTCACATTCATAACATAGATCCCCTTATTTCATAGTGTAAAAACCCATTATATGTTCATATTACATGGGCTTAAATTATGTAACTCAAATAACATTTTTTTATTCCTATAAAATATTATATAAATGATTCTTCTTTGAGGTTAAAAACTGAAATAAAACCAATTTATATCCTCCACGACATGGATATATCGGTAGAAAACTTAGACATCTCTCCTCATTTTGCAGAATTAACTCTGGGATACATGTTCACTGTCACATGGAATATACTACCTTAGGACTGATATATATGGGGTCCAAATGTTTAATTAAATACCTTATATACCTCCATTATGTTAAATATTCTTCATAAATATTGAAATTCAATCACTATGGGAATATACCATGCTAATATCCCTAATTAATCCATATTCCTAGTGTGGCAACCATCCTGGTGAATTGGCCACAACTCCATAAGCTAAACCTCACATGTATCTCATGGGGTAATATATAGTGTGAAATAAACCCATCCTCCTTGATCTATACCCACCTACATGGTTCTCCCTTGAATAAGTACCACACTAACCATTATTGATATCTTTTTTCCTAAAAAGATGCAATGCATTTGTTAAATCTACTTTAAAGAGGTTATATTAAAATGAATGATGATGGGACTTGTCACACTATCTTAAGAGGTATGGTGTTTTAACTTACATGGAATTGAACTAAATGGGTTATCATTCCCTTCATAGGAATATGTATAAATGCCTTCTCAAGAACTTATTCCAGAAAACATAAAATTATACCACCCTCATGGAAGAAAATTAACTTTAGAGTACCATTATAGGTCTTTTAAACAACAAAAATACTAATTAATAAGAAAATTATAGATAACTAGTGATATAGACATATTTTTACATTTACCCAATTCAATAACCAATTAATACAATAGTGGTGTTTTGTGTCTCACTTGAGTTTTTTTTATTCAGGAATATTTTGAATATATATACATATATGAATGTACTAGATTAAGAAAATACTATCCTTTAATTGGTGGGATGATCCTAACCTCCCATCCTCTCGATAAACACTCATTCTAAGGTGGCTGTAGAAAATTACATGTGACCACATTCCTTTGGAGATTAGGATTACAATGACTCAAAAAGTAGTGGTTGGGTTCTGAATGTCTAAAAATAACATATTAGTGATAAAAGAAATATTTCAAAAAATGTGGGAAAACATTCATGTTCAGGACTACAAATAAACCAACAAAAAATAAATTTTAGTAATTATTGAAATGTTTTTTTGTCTATTAGAAATTATAACTATGTGTAAGCTCTATTCTAGAGAACACACCTCAATGTCTAGATCATCCTTGAGGATGTATTCGATATTATAGTCAATCTTGTCCTGGGTTTGGATGAATTATTCAACTTTAATATTCCATTATTTTTTTCCACATGTAACAATGATATTTTGATTATTGATCCATAAACACTTTACCATATTTTGGTTCAAATTAGGAATCCTCTCAACCATCCATTAAACTTCATACTATGTGGAATTAATGTGGAATTATGAAAATATAATTTCTTCATCAGAAATCATGATGATCTATATGCAATCCTTTTTTCCTTGACCAAATTATATGTTTCTCTGACCATATCATTAGATCCAACCTTCCACTAAATCAGAACATCCATCTTACTACCACCATAGTTTGATTAATTATCTTAACCACACTCCATTCACTAGTACAAAAAACTTTATTTACATCGGTTATTTTTCATTTTTATGTCTGGTTTTAGCCGACATTAATACGGACGACGTTTTAAATAATGTTTTTTACGTCGGTAATTTAAAAACTGACGTAACAAACATAACATCGCGATGTTTATCACGTCGGATAATTAATAACCGACATGAAAAAACATGGGGGGGTGGGGTTTATAAAGTCAGTTATTATATAACCGCCGTGATAAACCGGGGGGCTTTATCACGTCGGTTATACAATAACTGACGTCATAAACACGGGCGGGGGAGTTTATCACGTTAGTTATTTAATAAGCGACATGATAAACTCTTAGGCTATGGTTTATCACGTTGGTTATTTAATAACCGACTGGCTAAACCAGTCCCAGGAGGGGTTTATCACGTCGGTTATTGATTAACCGACGTGGTAAAGCATTTCCCAGGTCCTTTATCACGTCGGTTATTACATAACCAACCGGATAAACCATGCAACAGTTGTTTATCATGTCGGTTATGGAAAAAACCGACGTGATAAATGCTTCTGAATTTCATCATCACTTCGGTTATAAAATAACCAACATGAAAGACAATTTTTTTTTTAAAAAAAAATCCACTGCAGTCCTCTGCTCTCCCCTAAAATCAACAAGAAGCGAAATCAATAATTCGTACCACAAAAATATAAGGAGATCAAAACATGAACTAATGATAATTTAAGCATTTACATTGATTACAGATAATACTTACCCCACTTGATTGCCCCCACCCTCATGTATACCCCCGGTACAGCCCTTCCCCACCCCATTGGAGCTCCCATCACACCCCTAGACTACCCCCCCCCCCCCCCGACCCCCTGGACAGCCCCAAACACCCCTCAACAACCCCCACCCTCCTGAACAGCACCCCATCACCCCCTCACCCCACTTGAAATCCCCCACCACACCCATGAACTGCCTCCCAACCCCCTGGACAGCCCTAAACGCCCATCGACAACCCCCCCCCCCCATCCTGAACAGCACCCCCTCACCCCACTTGACAGCCCCCACCACACCCCTAGACTGCCCCCCGACCCCCTGGCCAACTCTAAACACCCCGGGACACCCCCCCCCCCCCCCCCCCCGCCCTCATGTATACCCCGCATACCCTGGATAGCCCTCCCTTACCCCATTGGAGCCCCCACCACACCCCTGGACTACCCCCACCCTCCTGAACAACACCCCCTCACCCATTCACCACACTTGACAGCCCCCACCCCATTGGAGCCCCCACCACACCCCTTGACTTCCCCTCGACCCCCCTGGACAACCCCAAACACCCCTCTACAACCCCCACCCTCCTGAACAGCACCCCCTCACCCACTTGACAGCCCCCACCACACCCTTGTACTGCCCCCGACCCCCTTGAAAGCTCCAAACACCCCGAGACAACCCCCACCCTCATGTATACCCCCCACACCCTGGACAGCCCTCCCCCACCCCATTGGAGCCCCCAACACACCCCTGGACTACCCCCAACCCCCTGGACAGCCCCAAACACCCCTCGATAACTCCCCCACCCTCATGTATACCCCCCCACCCCACCGGACAGCCCTCCCAGACCCCTAGACACCCCCAACCCCACTGAACACCCCCCACACCCTTGAAACCTCTCCCCCCAGACTAGAATCCATACCAGAAATACCATCATATGTAGACCAAAACAAGAAGTAGAGCAAAATTAAACATTTACATATATAACATTCAAAACATACACTGACAAATTAAAAAAACTAAATCCAACCTAAACGACTACCAAATACACAATTACAAAGAAAATATTCAAAATTACATTTTACATTACAAACAACTAAAATTTAATCAAACCAGTAAAATAATTTGACCACTCCACTTGTAAGTGTTTGATGTCTTCAGCATTATAGGGGTGAGGGTCATCAAAAAGCTATAAATGAAAAGGATAGTAATTAACATGTATAATCAGTAAATCAAATTGAAATATTATGGAAAAGTTTAAGAGGAAATCTTACCAGGTCAAAATTCACAACTGTCCCAGTTGTTATTATTTCATACATAAATCGTAACATATAATATCCGCATTCGATGATGCCTTGTTGTCCATGAAAATTCTACTTGAATTAATGTAAATTCAATATATTATATTAATGTAATAAATCAAAAAACACAAATTAAAAATGGATATTTACCTTTTCATTTACATATTTTATCTTTTCATTCCATTTCTTTGTGTTTTTTCGAATGTTGGCCCATGCCCTGTTAGAAAATAATACTAATGGGGTAAATTTAAAATTCATTATAAAGTATAAAATAATTGAGAAATTGAAACTTACTTTTCTAATATATTAGTATACATTTCCCGCACATCATCATGGACAGAGCATATCCAATAAAGTGCTTTCTCCCTTGGGCAAAAGACCCCTAACATCCAATGATCACTGTTAAAAGGATATTTAACGTTAGTGGTTTTTTATGATAAAAGATAATTAACACTTTTATAGAGATGTGTTTCATACCTCTCACAAAAAGGCATCATCCAACATTGTGTGACTATATTACTTTCAAGTCTTTCAGTAATATAAAGCATTATTTGTTCCTCATCCAATGCACATGTTTCATGGGAAATCAATTGCGGGTCCATGAATCCATATACATCTGTTAGCTCATTCCTATCACAAATTTTATAATTATTCCTAATACAAAATAGACATAAGTATACATTTTTAATAAATATAACGCAGGGAATAGGTGTTAAGACTTACATGGAAAAAAAATTCACCATGTTGATGCCCAACTTATCTCCAGTAACACCCTCCATGATATCAGTTTTTATAATCCCCACACTTATTTCACGTCCACAATCATGAGCTTCCATTGGAAAGTCATAATGACCCGCCAAAAAATTTGAATATCTTGACAATCTGTCAAGACTACTAGAATCTGTATCTGATGTCATGGCTATTTGTCATTGTTGTTGTCTATACAGTATTTCTTTTCCTTTGAAGTATTCCTATAAAAATAAATTGAAAAATATATTAGATCTCAAATGATAAAACAACATTAATAAATAAAATAAAATAAAAGATATAACATTCATACCTCTATGGTAATGAGTCGAAGAAGTCTGTATGGCCAACTTAAAAAATGGCTGATACTATGTCCAAATGTCGCCACCTCATCTGTAGGTAATGGTACCCGAGCTGATCTATCTATAATATCCTGTACAGTGACCCTCTGATTCTCTACCTCTAATTTTTGATGATGAATTGTATCTCCTATACAATATACCAACCCATATTCTACTATATGCTCTTGAGAATCATGAACATACAACTTGCAATAAGTAGGAAGCTGCAGCGGAAGAGTATGATAAAAAATTGGGTGAGCAAGCTGTGGTGGGGGAGTGGGAGCTACTGGCGGAGGTGGAGGTTAAATAATTGGGTCTACAGGGGTAGGTGGAGGAGTAAGAGCTACAGTCTGAATTTTTTTTCATGTCTACAATCATAGACTGCAATGACACTCTAATCTTGTCCTCCATCTTCTCATTAATATTATGAACTTCAGCCTCCAAGGATTCAATTTTTTTCTATAAACCCCCTCAACATTTAATGTTGAAGAATTTGGCAACATATTTCTTACCGATACAACTGCTGGATACCCTCTTACACGACCAAGATGTTCGGGCCTTCCCAATGATACAGATAAAATATCTTCCCTCCCAGTATCTGTAAATGTCCCCTGTGAACTTTGCTCCTCAAGAGAGTCCTGTATAAATTAATTGATCATTTCTGTAATGATTGAAATTATATGAAGAGAATGGTTAACTTAAATAAATAAAATATATAACTTACAATCCTCTCAGCTATGATTCTCGATTCATCCGAAAGATATTTCCCTTTTTTTCCCTTCCGAGCTCTCTTCAATTTTTCATGTCTAGATGGAGGGGATGGAGGGGCCTCCTCTCTAGAGCATAAAGACTCATCTCTTAGTTGTTGAAATTTTTCCTCCATCATTTGTTCTTCCAATAATGCATACCCTCCCCGAGATAATCTATGAGGGTATAAATTTTGATATTGGATCTCCTGATGAGCTTTCCTTGTTTTCAGTAAATTAGGAAAAATAAATCATTAACAAAACCTTAATAAGATCATTTATATAAAAAATCTTATAAAAGTTTACACTGCCCTTACCAAAAATTACTCGTTTCTTCTACTTTAAAAAAATTGTCTCCATGTGTCATTATCTATAAAAGGATATATATATGACATGGATTTTCATGACTCCTATGATCATAAATAAAATCAGATGAGCTGGTTGATTTGAAATCCCTCCATCTCCTAGAAGCCAACGATAAGCATTTCTTCCTGACTCATCCTATATTAGGAATATCAAATTTCATCTGATAAAGAAGAGGTTAAACATATTAGATATACTAGAAACATTTAATGAATATTCAAAAAATAGCATAAGATCTTACCAAAATCATATCCTATAACTGAGAGATTATCTCTTTATCCACACTTCTCTAGTCATCATACATAATGCTTACTTTTCTCTTAACCTGATTTGTTAAAAAACTCTTAAAATATTTTGCATTTGGACCTCTAGGAATATCATCATCATCAAACTCAATGACTATCCTCTGATCCTGCATGTGAGAAACTGATAATTTTGGTAAACGTGTGCACCCACGTTTAACAACCTTTGAACTCTTTGTTGTAATAGGAGCATGTGAATGTTCTTCCCCAGAGGTATGACCAATATGATCATCTCCAGAATCATAAGGTCGATCAACTGAATGATCTTTCATTATCCTTCAAATCAAAAAAACAAACGTTAGTTCAAAAATATACAAATTCAAATATTTTAATACTACTGTAATCAGAAAATAGAAAAGTGTACAAAGGTACATAATAGTAAACATTGGTAATATGGTAAGCACGTTAAACAATGGTAAAGATGGTAAAGATGGTAAATATGGTCAAGATGGTAAACATGGTAATCCTGGTAAACATGGTAAAGTAATTGTCACTAAACAAAAATAATAGATATATAATTCATGTAATGGTAAACATGATAATGTAAACTAAACAAACTAAAAACAAACAAAAACTTATACTTATTTTGTTTTAAAACATTTTTTAATAAATAATAAACTTACAACATCTAACATTAATGGAAAAAATTAATGTAAACAAGAAATAAACATATATTACCTGTAATTCTAGGAATGTACAAATGGATTGTTTTCCCAAATTCCTACGTTGTGATCATTCTTTATGGCACAAACCATGTCTTCAACATGATCATCATTATGTTCTATTAATATTTACATGGAAGTAGGGATCTCACATAAATCTGCATCTTAATCAACTTCATCCTCACCAACATATTGTTTTTTCCCTTGTAAAACAACAGCCCACTGCATATCTGATTGATCTACTACATAGAAAATTTGTTTTGGATGTGTTGGTCTTATAAATGAATCAGTTGTGTCTTCCAATCTATTCAGATTAACAAGTGTCATTCCAAATTCATCATGTCTGACACTGTTGTTACCGATAAACCATTTAGAGTTAAAAACATGAACTTTAAATTTAAATTAATCAACCTCCCATGTTTCTTCAATCACTCCATAATACGCACTGGATGCAGAAATTGGGTTTTTTTCCTTACCACTTGAAAAATGCATTGCTTCTGCAAACACAAATACAACACTATTCTGAACTGCACTTTTGTTGTCCAGAGCATTCATATGAAATTTATAGCCATTAATGTCATAAACAGAACATGTTATCACATTTAAACATGGACCACCCACTATCCATTTTAATGTCTCTGATACATTTGATCTACCAAGAAAAGTCTTTTTAATCCATGAAAAAAAAGTTATGTTGTGCTCATTCAAAATCCACATTTCATTCTTCTTTGGATGACATTGTTTCAAATCATTAATATGCAATGTGATATACGGTTGAGCATCAACGATGTTATTCAAGATGTATGATTATAACTTCTTCATCTATTCAGCTGACAATGATTTTACTTTCAAGACACGAATACCCTTTCCCTCATTATTAACTCGTTCATGGTGAGATAGAGGCAAACCTATGTGTTTCGCCGCCTCCAAGTAGCTCGTACAAAACTCTTCTACCTCCACAGAAATATAAATTTCAATAATGGAGGATTCAGGTCGATATGGATTTTTACATACCCCTTTAAAATTTTCATATACCTTTCAATAGGATACATCAAACGAAGATATACAGGTCCACAAAGATTTATTTCTCGAACCAAATGAATCATTAAATGCACCATTATATCAAAAAAAGTTGGAGGAAAATACATTTCCAATTGACAAAGTATAAAAATTGAATCCTTTTCCAAAATGTTCAAAGCATTCACATCAATCAACTTGTTACACGTTGAATTGAAAAGATAACACAACTTCATTATAGTCTTTCTGACACGAATGGGAAATATTCCACGCAATGAAACTGGTAGAATTTGTTTCATCATGACATGAAAATCATGTGATTTCATACCTATGAACTTCAAGTCCTTCAATGAGACAAATATTGTTACATTTGAAGAATAACCTTGAGGCACTTTGATATCATGAAGACACTAACAAAAGATAATTTTCTCCATCTTCGATAATGTATGACATGCCGGGGGAATAAATGTTCATCTTCCTTTAGGAGTGGGAGATAACTCCCAACATATTCCCATTGATAATAAGCCTAACCTTCCATTCAACCCATCATTAGTCTTTCATTTAATATCTAACAATGTTCCAATAAAACAATCACATATATTCTTCTCTACATGTATGACATCAATATTATGTTTAACTTCTTGATACCTCCAATATGGTAGCTCAAAATATGTTGACCTTTTCTTACAAATATGTCTATCATTACCAGATTTTTGTGTTTTTCCCAATGTCACACCAAGGTTTTTCACCCTCTCAAAATACAGATCCAGGGATAAAGGATTAGGAGCAGTATTAAATTCTTGTGAGCCATTTAATGACTTTTTTAGTCTTCTATAAGGGTGATCCATAGGCAAAAACTTTCGATGACCAATGTACATTGTTTTCCTCCCATGATGCAATTGACAATAAGACATCTGTTGTTCGCAAATTGTGTAATGCCCCGAACCTAGTTACCTAGAGTTGGTGCATTATTACATAACATTGGCATGATCAGAAGAAAGATAATATCTCGAAAGACAGATTGGTTTAGTAGCCTTGGAAACACTAGATTTATTCATAAGTTTTACATTACATCATAAAATAAAAAACTACTACAACAACATAATGTCTCCACAATCCACACTATTATCCCCTCATAATATCCCTGTAGTTCATTCATAACTTACTTTTTCACATCCTGGGAAAAATAATACAAAGAAAAGGGGTGAGCTCAAATGCCCAGTAAGGATAACAATATAGCGGAAACTTTCATAAATAAGAATAAACATTTAAGGCAATGTATAACTAAAACAAAAGCCTTTAAAACATGAACTTTCAACATGGTATGGAATAAATAAAATGAAATAATTCCATTTATATATTCACATGTATATTCTACTAATCGAATAATCACATACAAAATCAATAACCACTTTCATAATGTTGGAATGCATAATGCCAGACTATCATAACCACATAGCCAAGGCCTCGTGCCAAGACTACAAATAAGATTTTGTCAAGGCCTTGTACCAAGACACTAGTTTGTCTCATGAGACCTACCGATGCATCGAGGAGCTATAGTGGGCTCCACCCGTCACATATTAAGTCCAATGCATTCCCATATGAAAAGGTTTAAACATAACATAAACATTCGTATTAAAACTAGCATACGAAATGTCAATAATTTCACCATAAACTATGAATGGTATAAAAATAGCACACCCACAGTCAAACATATCACAAAACCTTCAATAAAATATAGAAGTTTTGTATCATAATAAATCAACTTCAAATAAGCATAAAATCCATTAAAGGATGTTGACATAGATGAAATCAAAACCCTTTTTAGAGAAATATCTCTTTCTATTTTTGAAATCATTTAAGAGCCATATAAAATAAAAAAATTTCTTGAAAATATTCTTATAATCCTGTAAGGAAAGATTTGAAGATTTTATAACGGCAGAAAATAACCTCACCCGCCGTATAAGTTAAAAAAAACATTCTTACCTTAATTCTGTCGAAAAGGTTAAAAATGACCTTGTTTTGAAAACGATGGAAAGATTCATCTTATAAAGAGTCAAACAAGGGTATAAATGACTTTAACCCATATTATTGTTAATAATAAAAATGTTTTGAAATACATTTTGATGAAACATGGATGTGGATGATAAAGAGATCCCAGTAGATTATTACGTATAAACAATCTCGGATAATGAAGAGATTGTGAAATAACCCTTACCTTGTACTTTTCCTTGGTTGGGGTAGGTTAAAATCCTGTATAATGGTGAAATAATTGTTATTAAATTATACACGAATCATATACATTAATATGATATCATATATGATCTTTTAATATTGATTTGATAATACTATCTTAGTATTATCGTTGTTTCGGGTGTTAACTTACTTGTATTTTATATGTTTTGTTACGTAAGACATGTTTTTAAAGGATAGGTTGCATATTATTCATATCCAGAATGATATCAAGTCCTTAAACATCATTTTTAAATCATCAAATGATAATTATACTTTAATGGTTATGATAGAGAATGAATCTCATCGCGTTCGTGGAGACGGTAGTCCGTACGTACGCACGAGCCACAACATCATTCTTTTGATATGAAAATAATATATAAATGGATGGTATATCATATATACAGAATCATTAACATGTTATATTTATTATTTACATGAGTTACACATCATTATTATACCCATCCAAATAATAATATATTGAATAACAATTACACCACGACGTGGAGACGGTAAGTCGTGCGTACGCACGTATGGTGACATGTTAATCAAAGGGTGGATAGAATACTGAATATGGTTGTACCATATTTATAATAACATCACAGTATATATATGATACTGGAGTTATTATTTTATAATGGTAACAACAAAGGAAGAAGAAGTGAAAGAAGAAAGGAACTTGAAAAAGGGTGGTGAAATCATTACCTCTTCTTCGGTTTCTTCCTTTTGATTTGATCAAAAGGGCTCATTAGGTTGGATTTATGATCAAAATAAGTACTCTAGGTTGTTGTGAGAAATGTTGGGAGAGTATTTGGTCAGAGTTTGGTAGATCCAGAAGGCTTTGAAGTTGTGAAGAAATGAGAAGGAGGAGTACCCTTTTATAAGAGGGGTGAGGGGCACCTTTGGAAAAGGAAGAAATATTAGTTTATAATAAATTCATATTCGGTTTATAATGGCTCCAAAGTTTATTATTTAAATTTTAAGGTGGTGATAGGTCTAAAACAACTCAACCAATATAATTTAGACAGGTTTGGGTACTTATATTAACCTTATCTTTAAGTATTAACTCTAAGTTAATTAGTTTCACTTTTACAATGTCTCTTTTTATTTTTATATAATATGGTTAATAAACTTACTATACACATCCAAGAGACCCCCAAGTGGTCCATTAATGATTAAAATATCATGATATATGACTCTTGGCCGATCCATAGATTTTTAGGAATTTAATATCAATTAATAATATAATATTTGTTTTAAGAACTCTTTTATGTCAATTTTGACACTATTCAATTGTTGATTTTTTTGAAACTCATAACAGATTGATTACTTCAAAAAAAGTCAATTAAATCAATACTAATATATCATATTATCCTAGAAAATTAGTTTAATTCATTAAAAGTTTCATATTATATTTATTTGGGTATTTATAATATCAATTATTTTAATTTTTCACTATTATAGTAATTACTACATCATCATTGTGTCATAAATAAATTAAATTATTTAATGTCTAAAAATTATAAATAAAATATAATTTTGTAGGAACTCTTCTTATCTTTCTAATGAATATTTATAATCTAAAATCCAACATATATAACCTTATGTAATAATTGTTTTTCTAAAAGATATATGCTTGTGTCATTTTTGTATTCATTTTAATTTAATTAAACAAATGTCCCTTTCACCTACAAGTGGCCCCATGGGGTCCCAAAATCGACCCAAATATTCCTATGGTCGAACATGTATCAACAAATAAGGATAGGACACGTTTTAGGGTAATTTAGTATTATTATAATATTATTTGTATTAACCCTTATTTACCGGATTTACCCTTAACCATGGTAAATAAAATATTTACCGCAGTAATTATTCAAAATGTCTAAAATTAAAAGTTACCTATTTACACAATTTGGAAATCCTGATTCCAAATATGGAATCCATTTTTCTAAATTCAAAACACAGAAGTGGCAGAAATTAATTTAAAATTAATTCCCGCTGTCAAAACAAAAAGCGTGTTTTTAAGAGATAATAACTATCAAAAGATTGACACTTGTTTATGTTCGGTTTAATTGTAAAATTATGTCCAATGACCAAAATTATATTAAATGGTAAAAATATATTCTAAATATACTTTAAAACCACTCAAATTCATAATTTATCACTATTAATTATTTTGTTTAAAAAAGTTGTTTTTAATTAAAATTTAGTAATTTTCACTATTCATCAAAATATGAAAGTTATCCGAAAAGTACAAAAATTTCACCTTAGGCTAAATTCGATATTCCGAATCTAGAAATGAAGTCCATTTTAAAATATAAAATATATATAATTTCAAAAATTAGGTATTACTATTCATAATGGCTAGTTTGATTGGTTATGGTGTGTTAGAACTCGGTGTTGCGTACAACACATGCTATCACATTATTCAAAGAAAGCGTTCCGTAGAAGCTTGGGGTGTTACATTCTCCCCTCCTTCAAATAATTTCGTCCTCGAAATTTCTAGAATACTTATCACATGAAATGACTCGAGTGGTTCTTCATCACAAGTTCCTCGTGTTCCCACGTTGCTTCTTCCATCTTATGGTTTCTCCACAAAACTTTTACCAGACGCATCGTCCGGTTTCTCAGTACTTGTTCTCTCATATCAAGAATCCTGACGGGCTCTTCACAATAGGAAAGATCGGGTTCCAGTTCTAATTACTCATAGGTGAGTACATGCATTGGGTCAGGCATGTATTTCCTCAACAGAGATACGTGGAACACATCGTGAACTTTGGAGAGACTTGGCGGCATTGCCAATCGGTAAGCCACAGCCCCAATTCGTTCTAAAATTTCAAAAGGTCCAATGTACCTGGGACTCAATTTACCTTTCTTACCAAAACGTATGACTCCCTTCCATGGTGATACCTTCAGGAAAACATGATCACCGTCTTGAAATTCCAAATCCTTCCTTCGATTATCGGCATAACTCTTCTGCCTACCTTCAGCTGCTTTGATGTGATTTTGGATTAACTTCACCTTTTCCCCCATTTCCTCCAACAATTCTGGGCCAACAAGTTTTCTTTCACCAACGTCACCCCAATAGGTTGGTGTACGACATCTCTTTCCATATAACGCTTCATATGGTGCCATCTGAATACTCGAATGGATGCTATTGTTATAGGAAAATTCTACGAGAGGTAAGTATTGTTCCCACATACCCTGAAAGTCAAGTGAGCAAGATCTCAAAATGTCTTCTAAGGTCTGAGTGGTCCATTCTGATTGTCCGTCTGTCTGAGGGTGGTAAGCAGTGATTAAATGAATTTTAGTATCCAGCGATTTCTGAAGTCTTTTCCAAAATCTTGAAGTAAAACGGGGATCACGATCAGAAACAACCGATAGGGGTACTCCATGAAGTCTCACAACTTCATTAATATATAGTCTTACTAGACGTTCCAGGGGTAGATCTTCTCTTATAGCAAGAAAATGTGCTGACATGGTAAGACGATCAACAATAACCCATATTTCATCATTCCTTCTAGGAGTCTTTGGTAGCCCCATGACAAAGTCCATCGTAATATTGTCCCATTTCCACTCCGGTATGGGAAGAGGTTGCATAACTCCGCTAGGATGTTGCCTTCCAGCTTTCACATGTTGACAAACCATACATCTTGACACAAAATCAGCAATCTCCCTCTTCATGTTGTCCCACCAAAAATGTTCCTTCAAATCTCTATACATTTTGGTGCTCCCAGGGTGTATAGAGAAATTAGAACTATGAGCATCATCCAACAATTCCCTTTTTAGATCAGGTATATCGGGAACACAAAGTCTCTTCCCGAATTTCAAGATTCCATCTTCATACACCAAGTCTCTCAATCTCCCATCATTCACAGCTTTAATCTTCTATTGAAATTCTTCATCATCGGTCTGAGAACTCTTAATCCTTTCTAGTAAAGATGGTTTGGCAACCATTTGAAAAACCATTGATGTTTCACGTTCCCTGGTTATTCCCAGGTCCATCTTCACTAGATCCATGAAAATTGGATCCCTTTCAATTCTCATATTGTTCAAAACTCCATGATCTTTTCTACTCAAAGCATCTGCCACCTTGTTTTCTTTCCCCGGGTGGTAGTGTATCGTGCAATCATAATCCTTGAGTAATTCATGCCATCTTCATTGCCTCATGTTGAGTTCTTTTTGTGAAAAAATATACTTCAAACTCTTGTGATCAGTATAAATCTCACTTTTTTCACCATTGAGGTAGTGCCTCCATATCTTCAAAGCAAATATCATAGCTGCTAACTCGAGATCATGAGTAGGATAGTTTTTTTCATGAATTTTCAACTATTGTGATGCATATGCAATAACTCTATCATTCTGCATAAGGGCACAACAAAGTCCTTTCTTTGATGCATCACTATAAATAACGAACCCATCATTCCCCGATGGTAGAGTCAATATAGGAGCATTGACTAATATTCTCTTCAGTTCTTCGAAAAATTATTCACAGTCTTTTGTCCAAACAAATTTAACCCCTTTACGTGTGAGCTTCATTAATGGGTTAGCCAATCAGGCAAAATTCTGGATGAAACGTCGATAATAACCTGCCAAACCAATAAAACGACGTACCTCAGTTATACTCATAGGTGCTGGCCATTCTTGGATTGCCATGGTCTTAGAAGGATCGACAGAGATTCCATCTTTAGAGACAATATGTCCAAGAAAAGAAATCTCCTGAAGCCAGAATTCACACTTGCTAAACTTCCAATATAATTCATGCCTCCTCAGAGTCATCAAGATAATGCGCAAGTGATTTTCATGATCTTCGTAGCTTTTAGAGTATACTAAGATATCATCAATAAATACCACCACATATTCATTTAGATACTCCTTGGAAACTCTATTCATCAGATCCATGAATACAGAGGGTGCATTAGTCAATCCAAACGGCATTACAGTAAACTCGTAATGCTCGTACCTGGTTCCAAATGCTGTCTTTGGAAAGTCTTCCTTATTCACACACAAATAATGGTATCCAGATCGAAGGTCAATCTTTGAAAAGTATTGAGCTCCATGTAGTTGGTCAAATAAATCATCAATCCATGGTAGGGGATACTTGTTCTTTATCGTTATAGCATTGATCTCCATGTAGTCGATACATAACCTCATAGATCCATCTTTCTTTTTAACAAAAATAACAGGGGATCCCCATGGAGAAACACTAGGGCGAATAAATCCCTTATTACTCAATTCCTCTAGTTGTTTCTTTAGTTCGACTAATTCTACAGTGGACATTCTATAAGGGGTCTTCGATATAGGCCTTGATCCAGGAATCAAATCAATGGAAAACTCAACTTCTCATTCTGGAGGATGTCCAGGTAAATCTTCTGGAAATACATCTAAAAATTCTTTCACAATAGGTACATCTTCTATTTGAACATTCCTTTCCTCACGGATAGTTATTTCATTCTCTTCCTCCCCAATAATTGAATTAAGTTGAGCTACTGGGGTGGATCTAAATAAGAATTAGATGGTGACGATTCTGCTCTAAAGATAAGGTGTTCCTTATCATTATCATCAAGAATCGTAACCTCTTTCTTCGTACAATAAATCTTCACATCATAGTCCGAAAGACAGTCCATACCGAGGATTATATCAAACTCAATCATAGGTATGACGATGAGATCAGCAGATAAAGAACATTTATGTTCTCTAATGGGTACTGAATCACAAAACATTGTTGCAATGATACTTCCCTTAGTAGTTTTAACTGACAACTCCCTTATTAAATCAAATTGGAAATATCTAATTTTCTTAGCAAACTTGGAAGATATGAAACAATGCAATGATCCAGAATCAAATAATGCAATTTCTAAACTTGAGGAAACCATTAAATTACCTGCCAACACGTCTTTCGGAGCTTCTACCTTAGCAGTAGTGATTGCATAAGCCTGGCCTTGATCCCTTGGACTTTTCTGAGGTAAGTTCTCCTGACGCTTAGGACATTCATTTGCATAATGCCCCATCTCCCTGCAATTGTAGCACTGAACGTTGGTATCTTCCTTCTTCCCCTTGCAATCACGAGCTTGGTGGCCTTTTTCACCACACTTGTAACAGACTCCCATTCCCTTCAGGCAAGTAACATGTTGTTTCTTCCCGCATTTACCACAAGATGGATATTCAACCTTTCCATTCTTCCCCTTATTTCCATTCCCAGATTGATCAGCAGGTCTCTTCTTCTCTTGCTTTGCTTTAAAGTCATAAGACTTAGAGAATTCCTTTTCGGTCTTGATAGAACATGAGACAATGTCTTCGTACGACGAAAAGGACTGTGAGACTAATGCTCGATGAAGAAATGTTTTTAACCCATCAAAGAAACGATCAATCTTACTTCTTGGGATACATATATAATCTCTAGCATACCTTGCTAACCTTGTAATGTTAGCCTCATAATTTGTGACATTCTCAACCTCCTTTTGACTCAGACTCAGAAATTGCCTTTCCATATCTGCTCGATGGTCGCGAGGAAAGTATTTTTCTAAAAACAGATCATTGAACTACCTCTATTCCATATTTTATACTTCATCGTCTTCCTTCATGTTTTTAATCAATGACCACCATTGATAAGCATCTCCAGTGAGGCGGTAAACTACCATGATAACTTTTTCCCTTTCATTGCTCCCCAAAGCATGAAATATTTTCTCTAGGAAATTTATCCATTTCCCAGCTACTAAGGGATTTATACTCCCATTGAACGTTGGTGGTTTTTGCCTCATGAATCGATCTAACATTGATCCTCCATGCTGTGGATCAGGGTGCTCCATACGGGTAAGGTTATTATTCATAACCTGAGTAAGTTGTCCCAATATGGTGATTAGCTGATCGGCACCAGTTTCATCACCTACTCCACTATAATTATCTTGAGCAGGAGGGAAATCCCTACATGGAGTGTGTACATTGATACGGTTTCCATTTCTTCCACTAGGCTCCATTTCTAAACAATGGAATAAACTAGATCAGTTTATGAATCAAAATACATAATCCCATACTTATAAAAAACTTAACATAAATTGAACTATTTATGGATATAATCCATAATCATAAAAATGTTTTCTTTGAGGAAGTATATACTCATAAACCCTTCATAATGATTTGTAAAGAAAATGAGAGTTATCCTAAGAATATCCCTCGGGAGTGTCGTAACCAAGAGTGCAGCAAGGCCCATTGTCGTGCACTAGTTCCCGTTCGATTCTAGCTCAAATCGGTGTTTTCGGGTTTTACCCCTAGGTACATCTGTGCCAGAGCCGCCTCTACCTGCTCGTATCCAGACAGGGATGTATTGCTCGGGAAACTCACAAAATCTCTACAATACCAAAATTCTAGGAAGTTCTTCTATACTAATCCTCAAAGTTCATCTTAGGTATACGTGCTCTAATCAGAGTTTTTCTAAATCTATCTTCCAAGGTTTGTACTAAACTTCCTCTGATACCAACTGTAACGCCCCGACCCTAGTTGCCCAGAGTCGGTGCATTATTACATAACATTGGCATGATCACAAGAAAGATCAAATCTCAAAAGACCTATTGGTTTAGTAGCCTTGGAAAGACTAGATATATTCATAAGTTTTACATTACATCATAAAATGAAAAACTACTACAACAACATAATGTCTCCACAATCCACACTATTATCCCCTCATAATATCCCTTCAGGCCATTCATAACTTACTTCTTCACATCATGGGAAAAAATAAAACATAGAAAAGGGGTGAGCTCAAATGCCCAGTAAGGATAACAATATAGCGGAAACTTTCATAAATAAGAATAAACATTTAAGGCAATGTATAACTAAAACAAAAGCCTTTCAAACTTGAACTTTTAACATGGTATGGAATAAATAAAATGAAATAATTTCATTTAATTATTCACATGGATATTCTACTAATCGAATAATCACATGCAAAATCAATAACCACTTTCATAATGTTGGAATGCATAATGACAGACTATCATAACCACATAGCCAAGGCCTCGTGCCAAGACTACAAATAAGATTTTGTGAAGGCCTTGTTCCAAGACACTAGTTTGTATCATGAGACCTACCGATGCATTGAGGAGTTATAGCGGGCTCCACCCGTCACATATTAAGTCCAATGCATTCCCATATGAAAAGGTTTAAACATAACATAAACATTTGTATTAAAACTAGCATACGAAATGTCAATAATTTCACCATAAAATATGAATGGTATAAAAATAGCACATCCATAGTCAAAAATATCACAAAACCTTCAATACAATATAGAAGTTTTGTATCATACTAAATCAACTTCAAATAAGCGTAAAATCCATCAAAGGATGTTGACATAGATGAAATCAAAACACTTTTTTAGAGAAATATCTCTTTATATTTTTGAAATAATTTAAGAGCCATATAAAATAAAACATTTTCTTGAAAATATTCTTATAAGCTTGTAAGGAAAGCTTTGAAGATTTTATAACGGCAGAAAATAACCGCACCCGCCGTATAAGTTAAAAAATCATTCTTACTTTAATTCTGTCAAAAAGGTTAAAAAGGACCTTGTTTTGAAAACGACGGAAGGATTACTCTTATAAAAAGTCAAACAAGGGTATAAATGACTTTAACCGATATTATTGTAAATAATAAATATGTATTGAAATTCATTTTGAAGAAACATGGATGTGGATGATAAAGAGATCCCAGTAGATTATTACGTATAAACAACCTCAGATAATGAAGAGATTGTGAAATAACCCTTACCTTGTACTTTTACTTGGTTGGGGTAGGTTAAACTCCTGTATAATGGTTAAATAATTGTTATTAAATTATACAAGAATCATATACATTAATATAATATCATATATGCTCTTTTAATATTGATTTGATAATAATATCTTAGTATTATCGTTGTTTCGGGTGTTAACTTACTTGTCTTTGATATGTTTTGTTACGTAAGACATGTATTTAAAGGATAGGTTGTATATTATTCATATCCAGAATGATATCAAGTCCTTAAACATCATTTTTAAATCATAAAATGATAATTATACTTTAATGGTTACGATGGAGAATGAATCTCACCGCGTTCGTGGAGACGGTAGTCCGTACGTACGCACGAGCGACAATATCATTCTTTTGATATTAAAATAATATATAAATGGATGGTATATAATATATACAGAATAATTAACATGTTATATTTATTATTTACATGAGTTACACATCATTATTTTACCCATCCAAATAATAATATATTGAATAACAATTACACCACGACGTGGAGACGGTAAGCTGTACGTACGCACGTATGGTGAAATGTTATTCAAAGGGTGGATAGAATACTGAATATGGTTGTACCATATTTATAATAACATCACAGTATATATATGATACTAGAGTTTTTATTTTATAATGGAAACAACAAAGGAAGAAGAAGTGGAAGAAGAAAGGGACTTGAAAAAGGGTGGTGAAATCATTACCTCTTCTTCGGTTTCTTCCTTTTGATTTGATAAAAAGGGATCCTTAGGTTTTCTTTATGATCAAAATAAGTCCTCTAGGTTGTAGTGAGGGAAGTTGGGAGAGTATTTGGGCAGAGTCTGGCCGAACCAAAAGGCTTTGAAGGTGTTAAAAAATGAGGAGGAGTGCCCTTTTATAAGAGGGGTGAGGGGCACCTTTGGAAAAGCTAGAAATATTATTTTATAATAAATTCATATTCGGTTTCTAATGGATCCAAAGTTGATTATTTAAATTTTAAGGTGGGGGTAGGTCTAAAACAACTCAACCCATAGAATTTAGACAGGTTTGGGTACATATATTAACCTTATCATTAAGTATTAACTCTAAGTTAATTAGTTTCACTTTTACAATGTCTCTTTGTATTTTTATATAATATGGTTAATAAACTTACTATATACATCCAAGAGACCCCCAAGTGGTCCATTAATGATGAACCTATCATGAAATAGGTCTATTGTTCGACCCTTAGATTTTTAGGAATTTAATATCAATTAATAATATAATATTTGTTTTAAGAAATCTTTTATGTCAATTTTTACACTATTCAATAGTTGATTTTTTTGAGACTCATAACAGATTGATTACTTCTAAAAAAGTCAATTAAATAAATCTTAATATATCATATTATCCTAGAAAATTAGTTTAATTCATTAAATGTTTCATATTATATTTATTTGGGTATTTATAATATCAATTATTTTAATTTTTCACTATTATTGTAATTACTACATCATCATTGTGTCATAAATAAATTAAATTATTTAATGTCTAAAAATTATAAATAAAATACCATTATGTCGGAAATCTTATTATCTTTCTAATGAATATTTCTAATCTAAAATTCAACATATATAACCTTATGTAATAATTGTTTTTCTAAAAGATATATGCTTGTGTCATTTTTGTATTCTTTTTAACTTAATTAAAAAAAGTGTCCCTATCACCTACAAGTGGCACCATGGGGTCCCAAAATCGACCCAAAGATGACTATGGTCGAACATGTATCAACCAATAAGGCTAGGACACGTTTTAGGGTAATTTATTATTATAATAATATTATTTCTTTAGCCCTTATTTACAGGATTTACCCATAACCATGGTAAATAAAATATTTACCGCAGTAATTATTCAAAATGTCTAAAAATAAAAGTTACCTATTTACACAATTTGGAAATCCTGATTAAAAATATGGAATCCATTTTTCTAAATTCAAAACACAGAAGTGGCAGAAATTAATTTAAAATTAATTCCCGCTGTCAAAACAAAAAGCGTGTTTTTAAGAGATAATAACTATCAAAAGATTGACACTTGTTTATGTTCGGTTTAATTTTAAAATTATGTCCAATGACCAACATTATATTAAATGGTAAAAATATATTCTAAATATACTTTAAAACAACTAAAATTCATAATTTATCACTATTAATTATTTTGTTTAAAAAAGTTGTTTTTAATTAAAATTTAGTAATTTTCACTATTCATCAAAATATGAAAGTTATCCGAAAAGTACCAAAATTTCACCTTAGGCTAAATTCGATATTCCGAATCCAGAAATGAAGTCCATATTAAAATATAAAATATATATAATTTCAAAAAGTAAGTATTACTATTCATATCGGCTAGTTTGATTGGTTATGGTGTGTTAGAACTCGGTGTTGCGTACAACACACACTGTCACATTATTCAAAGAGAAGAGTACCGTAGAAGTTTGGGGTGTTACAAATTGGACATGCTTTATGCCCTTTAACAATATATCTAGACAAATTTCCATATGCTGGGAAGTCATTTATAGTGAACAGAAGCACTGCATGCTGTTGAAAATATTCCATTTTATAAGAATCATACAACCTAATACCATCAGCCCATAACAGTTTAAAATCATCAATCAACGGTGACAGGTAAACATCAATATCATTTCTGGGTTGATTTGGACCAGAGACCATTATACTCAACATGAAATATTTTCACATTATACCAACATCAGGATAGAAGTTGTAAATTACTAATAAAACAGGCCATGAACAATGTGTGCTACCGAGGGTTCAGTATGGATTCATTCTATCTGTGCAAAACCCTAATCTGAGATTTCTTATTTCATTTCCAAATATAGAATACTGCACATCAATTTTCTTCCATTGTGTACAATCAGCTGGATGCCATATTTTTCCATCACATACCCACTCATCATCATGCCATATTATCCTTTTTGAACCATGTGAATTAGCAAATAAAAGTTTGAAACGATGAATTATATGATGATACAAAAATACCTATAACAGGAGCTTTGAAATCTCTACATCAGCCTGTGATTTCCATTTCACATTATACTGTGATGTCCCACATTTAGGACACTCTGATAGAAATTCCTATTCCTTTCTATATATAATGCAGTCATTCGGACAGGCATGTATTTTCTTGTATCCCAATCCCATCGGGAATAATATATTCTTGGCCTTGTAATGTGAATATGGAAGATCGTTATCTTTTGGAAGAATGTCTTACATCTATTATAGCAGCTCTGTAAAACTTTTGTCACTCCATCCATGTTTCGAGTTCAGGTTAATCAATCTTAACACCACTAAAAAACCGTTAAATCTGTACAACCAGGATATAATGTTTTTCAGCATCACCATATAGACGTGCAACTGTCAGTTCTATCTCAATTTGTTTTGCTATAATATCGCAAATCATTTCACAAATTCCATCAGAGTTACCATCTTGTGAATCATCATCATCGGTGAAATTTCATCCAGTTTCACCATTCCAAATCCAAGGGCTAAAACTCGGATTAAAATCATGACATATCCTATGATCTTTCATCTCTTTACTATTTAACTTCTTCATATTCAAACATTTCAGGCATGGATAGAAAAAAATGCCACTACTTGGAACATTTCTTTTAGAAAATTTCAAAAAGGCATCAACACCTTCCTCATATTCATTTCTCATTCGATGTTCCTTAATCCAACTTCGACTCATTATTACCTATAACAAATATCAAAAATATATATATTTTTATGATAAGACAAATATAAGTTTATATGAAAAAATCATATTTTGAATGTAAAACAATTTTGAAATATAAAACAAATCTATGCGTATTTAAAAAAATATTCTTGAATATTATTATTAAAAAGAAAATATAGTTAGATATAACAGTTTTAAATTCCATTGAATAAAATAATACCATGGAGCCTACATGGTTGATAGAACATTGGAGAGAATTGAGTAAACCTGAGAATCAAATCATATTTAAAATAAAAACTCAGATCGAAAAAATCACCCCTCCTGGACACCACCCCCCACCCCCTTGGACACCCCCCTGGACACCCCCAACTGTAACGCCCCGACCCCAGTTACCTAGAGTCGGTGTATTATTACATAACATTGGCATGATCATAAGAAAAATCAAATCTCGAAAGACCGATTGGTTTAGTAGCCATGGAAACACTAGATATATTCATAAGTCTTACATTACATCATAAAGTGAAAAACTACTACAACAACATATTTTCTCCATATTCTACACTCATATCCCCACATAATATCACTGCAGGTCATTCATAATTTACTTCTTCACTTCCTGGGAAAAATAAAACATAGAAAAGGGGTGAGCTCAAATGCCTAGTAAGGATAACATTATAGTGGAAACTTTCCAAAATAAGCATAAACATTCAAGGCAATGTATAACTAAAACAAAAGCCTTTTAAACTTGAACTTCAACATAGTATGGAAAAAGTAAAATAAAATAATGCCATTTAATTATTCACATGGATATTCTACTAATAGAATAATCACATGCAATATCAATAACCACTTTCATAATGATGGAATGAATAATGCCAGACTATCATAACCACATAGCCAAGGCCTCATGCCAAGACTAAAAATAAGATTTTTCCAAGGCCTTGTGCCAAGACACTAGTTTGTCTCATGAGACATACCGATGCATCGAGGAGATATAGTAGGCTCCACCCGTCACATACTAAGTCCAATGCATTCCCATATGAAAAGGTTTAAACATAACATAAACATTTGTATCAAAACTAGCATACGAAATGTCAATAATTTCTCCATAAACCATGAATGGTATAAAAATAACACATCCACAGTCAAACATATCACAAAACCTTCAATGCATTATGGAAGTTTTGTATCATAATAAATCAACTTCATATAATCATAAAATCCATCAAAAGATGTTGACATAGATGAAATCAAAACTCTTTTTAGAGAAATATCTTTTTTTAAATCATTAAAAGCCACACATTTATTAAGGAAGTGATTTAAAAGAGATTTTTGGATCAAAGTGTCCCATAAAACTTAGAAACTTTTGAAAAGGAATATCATTTCAAAAAATTCATGTCCATATAAATAAATCCTTAAATTCATTTTGAAAACTTCGACATTAATTAAAAAGATTTATAATGATTAACCATTAAAACATTTAAAATTCTTATTTTGATAAACAATACCTTTCATAAATTCTTAAAATATTCATTTTGAAATCATTTAAAAGTTACATAATTATAAAATAAAACATTTACTTTGAAAATATCTTTATAAGCTTGTAAGGTAATCTTTGACAATTTGATAACGGCGATAAATCGCCGCACCCGCCGTATAAGTTAAAAAAACATTCTTACCTTAATTTTGTCGAAAAGGTTAAAAAAGCACCTTCTTTGTAAAAAGAAGGAAATATTCCTTTATAAACATCTTATAAAAAGTCAAAAAAGGGTATAAATGACTATAACCCATATTCTAGTCAATATTAAAAATGGTTTGAAATTCATTTTTAAGAAATGTGGATGTTGATGATAAATAGATCCCAATAGATAATCACGTATAAACAACCTCGGATAAAGAAGAGATTGTGAAATAACCGTTACCTTGTACTTTTCCTTGGTTGAGGGTAGGTTAACCTCCTGTATAATGGTGAAATAATTGTTATTAAATTATACAGGAATCATATATATTAATATGATATCATATATGATCTTTTATCATTGTTTTGTTAATAATATCTTAGTATTATCGTCATTTCGGGTGTTAACTTATTCGTTTTCTTTTATAGATTTTGTTATGTAAGCCATGTTTGTAATGTATAGGTTGTATCTCATTCATATACAGAATGATATCAAGTCCATATATTCTATTATTAATCATCAAATGAGAATTATACTTGAATGTATACGATGTAGAATGAATCTCATCGCGTTCGTGGAGACGGTAGTCCGTACGTACGCACGAGCGATAATATCATTCTTTTAATATTAAAATAATATATAATTGGATGGTATATCATATATAAAAAATCCTTATCATGTTATATTTATTATTTACATGAGTTAAACATCATTATTATACCCATCCAAATAATAATTTATTGAATAACAATTACACCACGACGTGGAGACGGTATGCCGTACGTACGAACGTATGGTGACATGTTATTAAAAGGATGCATAGAATAGTGAATATGGTTGTACCATTTTTATAATAACATCACAGTATATATATGATATTGGAGTTATTATTTTAGAATGGTAACCACAAAGGAAGAAGAAGTGGAAGAAGAAAGGAACTTGAAAAACGGTGGTGAAATCATTACCTCTTCTTCGTGTTCTTCCTTTTGAATTGATCAAAAGGGCTCCTTAGGTCGGCCTTATGATCAAACTAAGGCCTCTAGGTTGTAGTGACAGATGGTGGGAGAGTATTTGGGAAGAGTTTGGCTGATCAAAAAGGCTTTTAAGGTGTGAAAAAATGAGGAGGAGTTCCCTATTATAAGAGGGGTGAGGGGCACCTTTGGAAAAGCTAGAAGTATTAATTTATAATAAATTCATATTCGGTTTCTAATGGCTCCAAAGTTTATTATTTAAATTTTACGGTGGGTATGGGTCGAAAACAACTCAACCAATAGAATTTAGACTGGTTTGCGTACTTATATTAACATTATCTTTAAGTATTAACTCTAAGTTAATTAGTTTCACTTTTACAATGTCTCTTTGTATTTTTATATTATATGGTTAATATACATACTATATACATCCAAGCGACCCCCCATGTGGTCCATAAATGATTAAAATATCATGATATAAGTCTCTTGGCCGAACCGTAGATTTCTATGAATTTAATATCAATTAATAATATAATATTTGTTTTAAAAACTCTTTTATGTCAATTATGACACTATTCAATAGTTTATTTTTCTTAAACTCATAATAGAATTATTACTTCAAACAAAGTTAATTAAATATATCCTAATATGTCATATTATCATAGAAAATTAGTTTAATTCATTAAAATCTTCAAATTATATTTATTTTGGTATTTATAATATCAATTATTTTAATTTGTCACTATTATGATAATTACTACGTCATCATTGTGTCATAAATAAATTAAATCATTTATAGTCTAAAAATTATAAATAAAATATTATTCTGTAGGAAATCTTTTTAGATTTCCAATTAATATTTATAGTCGAAAATCCAACATATATAACCCTACGTAATAATTGGCTTTCTAAAAGATATATGTTTATGTCATTTTTGTACTTATTTTAACTTAATTTAAATAAAGTGTCCCTATCACCTACAAGTGGATCCATGGGGTCCCCAAATCGACCCAAAGATGCCTATGTTCGAACATGTATCAACCAATAACGTTAGGACACGTTTTAGGGTAATTTAGTATTATTATAATATTATTATTTAACTCTTATTTACCGGATTTGCCCTTTAACCATGGTAAATAAAATATTTACCGCAGTAATTATTCAAAATGTTTAAAAATAAAAGTTATCTATTCACACAATATGAACATCCTGATTCCAAATATGGAATCCATTTTTCCAAATTCAAAACACAAAAGTGACAGGAATTAATTTAAAATTAATTCCCGTTGTTAAAATAAAAAGCGTGTTTTTAAGAGATAATAACTATCAAAAGATTGACACTTGTTTATGTCCGTTTTAATTGTAAAATTATGTCCAATGAACAAAATTATATTAAATGGTAAAAATATATTCTAAATATAATTTAAAACCACTAAAATTCATAATTCATCACTATTAATTATTTTGATTAAAAAAGTTGTTTTTAATTAAAATTTAGTAATTTTTACTATTCATCAAAATATTAAAGTTATCCGAAAAGTACCAAAATATCACCTTAGGCTAAATTTGATATTCCAAATCCAAAAATGAAGTCACTTTGAAATATAAAATATATATAATTTCAAAAAGTAGGTATTACTATTCATAACGGCTAGTTTGACTGGTTATGGTGTGTTAGAACTCGGTATTGCGTAGAACACACGCTATCACATTATTCAAAGAGAAGCGTACCGTAGAAGCTTGGGGTGTTACATTTTAAATTTTTGATGTCTCCATTTAGTCAAAAAGTTTAAAAGATTGTATTTAAAAACGGTTCACTATTAAAAGTTGGTAAAAGTGCAATACTGAAAATGAATTTTTTCTTACATTATGTCTAAGAAACTGATAATACGGATTCTAAAATTATAAGGATTATATAAAGTTTAAAATTTAGTTAATACTATTCATAACCTCTTTGGAATGGATTGTTTGGTAATTCATGGTGCGCTTTAACCCGGTGTTGCATGTAGTGCCAGTTATTAAATTATTTTGAAGAAATAACACACTATGAAATCTGGGGGTGTTACACCAACCCTCTGGAGAGCCCTCACCCCCACCCCCTTGGACACCCCTCGGACACCCCCAACACTCGGGACATCCCCCACCCCCTGGACAACCCCAAAACCTTTTGGAAAGGCCCACCCCCTTGGATAGTTCCCCCCCCCACACACACACACCCACCCCCTTGGATACCCCCCATTGACAACCCCAACCCTCTGGACAGCCCCCACCCCCGGCCAACCCCCAAAACACTCTGGACAGCCCCCCACCCCCACCCCCACCCCCTTGGACACCCCCATAGACACCCCCAACCCTCTGAACAGCCCTCACCCCCCGGACAACCCCCAAAACTTTCTGGACAGGCCCCCACCCCCTTGGACAGCGCACCCCCCCCCCCACACACACACGCCCACCCCCTTGGACACCCCCCTGGACACCCCCAACCCTCTGGACAGCCCCCACCCCCGGCCAACCCCCAAAACACTCTGGACAGGCCCCCACCCCCTTGGACACCCCCCCCCCCCACACCCACCCAACCCATTGGACACCCCCTAGACACCCCCAACCCTATGGACAGCCCCTCAACCACCTGGACAGCCCCCCACCCCTCTAGACAACACCCCCACCCCTCCTGGAAACCACCCCCACCCTCTACCCCCTTGGACACCACGCTGGACACCCCCAACCCTTTGGACAACCCCTCACCCCCTGGATAGCATCCCACCCCTATGGACAGTACCCCCCCACCCCTCCTGGACACCACCCCACCCCCGAACCCCTTGGACACCCCCTTGACACCCCCAACCTCTGGACATCCCCCACCCCCTAACACCCCCCAAAACCCTCTGGACAAGCCTCCACCCCCTTGGACAGCCCCCTACACCCACCCACCCCCTTGGACACCCCCTGGACACCCCCAGCCCTCTGGACAGCCCCCACCCCCTCAGACAACCCCCAAAACAATGGTTTACATATAAAAACTAGGCATGGTGAACAACTAAAACCACATGAATTTAATATATACTTCAGCATGAAATAGATGGAATTAAATATTATTAAATATGGCAACTTAAATGATCGTATGATAATTAAACATAACCGTTGATATTCAACTAGTCAAATGATCACATGTTTTCTCGATAACTAATATCATAATGAGGTAATAGATAATTCTAGAAATCTTAAACATATTGTCGTGGCCATGGCCAAGGCCTCAAAAATACTAGGGTAAACCCTTTGCAGAACCCATTTTTATTTGGAATCATGAGACATAGTGATGCATCGATGGGCCATAGAGGTCAACAACCATTACATTATATGTCTAATATATTCTCATATAAAGGAGGATAAAAATAAGCAGGAACAACACATGAAATATATATTCTGAATTCATACATTTAATCAATAACCATTCTATGCATTAATATAGGTGAATGAGATCATTAGTTGTCAATGAGAACAAAAATTACCATCAATGTTGGGCATTCGCGAAACAAAAACAAACTAAATAAAAGTATTTGAGGCTTACATGAATATTGTGAGTCGATCTAATAGATCTAGGGATGATAAATAAGATGATGATGAAAAAAAGAAGTAAGAGGGTTCGAAATCGAAGAATCTTACCTAGTTTAAACACAAAAATTTCAAAACATAAATATAGACTATCCGGGAAAGAAAATGAACGAAATAAATTCGTGGAAGGCTTACTTGAGTGATGCAAGTTGAGATGATAGATCTAAAGAGAGTAAATATGATAAACGATGAAGGAAAAATGTGGTGAACGCAGCGAGATCGACGAGTTGATTAGGGTTTACCGCGCGAGAGAGACGAGCCGCCAGACTGTCGATCGAAAAAACGTAAATGGCAATCCACAGGGCTTGTTAATTTTTTAAATGTTTTATAACATCAGTTATTTAATAACTGACATTATAAACAGTTTTTTTAATTTATAACATCAGTTATTATAAAAACCGACGTTATAAATGCTTCAGATACAACTGTTTTTACGTCGGTTATTTTATAATCGATGTAAAAAAATCCGCGTGTTGGTTTTTTAGGTCGGTTATTCTATAACTGATGTAAAAAAGTCATAAAAAATCACAGTTTTTTATGACGGGTATTGTATAACCGACGAAAAAAACGTTCTGTGGGTTTTTTTACGTCGGTTATAAAATAACCGATGTCAAAAAGGCCTAAAAACCTGCATTTTTTTACGTCGGTTATCAAATAACCGACCTAAAAACCCCCACACTTTTGTTTTTTTACATCGGTTACTTTATAGACAACGTAAAAACCGAACACGCGCGTTTTGTAACGTCGGTTTTTAAAATAACGGACGTTAAAAAGTTACTCACCGCATATGTTACGTCAGTTATAAAATAACCGACGTAAAAAACCACATTTCATAGATTATCATGTCGGTTATATATAACCGACATAAAAAATGGTGACATAAATAACGTTTTCTACACTAGTGATTATATGATTTTTATCATGAGGTATTGAACACTCCATTCCATCATGGTCTTGAAAAATGGGTTTTCTATCCATCAACTTATTATTTTTGGTAGAAATAGTTTCCATCAGCTTAGGTATGTAATAATAATGCATATGAAATTTTGAATTCATTCCCTTAAACACAATTATTCTTCCTGATACCTTTTTTTGCCTCTCCTTCTTCCACCTAGCACAATGTTTTCTCTTCTGTGCACTTTATCAAGAGTTTACACTAAAACATGGGTAGATATATAATCCTTTGAATCAGTCCTGTAAAATCATTGACCCTCAGAAATGTTCATTGCTAACATTGTGGTTTGGATGAAAAGTTTTTTTGCATTCCCTTGTAAATGTACATGAAATTCAAGCTCATAATTTTCAAAATAATTACAACCCTTACTATTTGGTCAGTCCCTCTTGAAATCACCATGGTTGTTCCATTTACCCACTCCCCGCTACCTCAACTTCTTACACTAACTGTTGTATCTTCCTCACATGTTCTGTGAAACACTATCTATTATATGGCACCATCGTTAGTTTCTAATTCATTTTTATTGAGATTTAATACAGATTCCCTCACTTGAGGATCCACTATCCCAATTTTACTCACCCCCTCCAAATTCTGATTCGATCTGCCAAAAAATTCAAAAAATCATCTGATTTATCGGAATTGATTTTTTCTCCTTTAGGATGATAACATCCATTTCTACTCTTTTTAAATGCAACTGTTCATATGTTATCCCTATTTCCCAATCTATTTCCCGTTGAATTTACCCCCTCATGCGATCTAATGGTACAACCTCTAAATTATAGTTTTGATAACATAAATCTCCAATATGAACCAGATCATTCGAACTTAATGACGAAACTATCCCAAAAAATATCTATCCCACATCTAGATTTGGGAAGGAATTCATACTCTCATGCCTACTTATTATAATTAAATTTACCATTTCCATCCATGATAATCAAAAATCCTCCCTAGATTAAAAAAACGGGTTGATTGTATCAATACTATTCTCCAATAGCAATAAACACAATCTCTGACTGCACTCTAGAGACAATGATTTCAACATATATTCTTGGAGAAATCATATTAAAAATATAATGTGTTCTAGTATCATAGAAAATATATTTACCAATGAGATTGTGTAAAATTAGAATATTCAAATGGTTTTGAAAAGGGGGTGGGTCAGCATGAAATATAACTCAAATCGTCATGGTTAGGGAACCATGTTTCATATGAAAATAGTAACTCCACCTGAATATGAAAAATAGGGATCCATTGTAGATGTTAGGTTCACAAGACCAATCCTAGAATAAGTATTTCTGTGATCCAGAATCTATCATGAAGTGCATGTTATCGAGAAGACCCATCATTGATCGATCCATAAATCCTCAAGATCTAAAAATAAACCTATCGAATGAATCCACAATTGAGGGGATATTTTTTACCCATGAAGTCAATGTCAGGTTAAAAAGAGACGAAGCATCCTTGACCTCTGAGGATGAGGGATAATTACATGGGAATCAACGCAATAGTTCTGGAGCTTTAAGGTATAATAAAATTTTGAGGGAAAGAATAAAGGAGATCTATATTAGAGAAAAGGGAGAAGGTATAAGGATGAGAACCATTTAAGAATATAATAGGTCCCTCTTTCACCTAAGGTTATGTAACAACTCATTGGTAACCACCCTCTAGGGATGATTAATATGAATTATCCCTTACCACATTAACAACCCATGAGGAGTTGTAAATTGGAATTTCATTCATAAAAATTGATGAAACTGCTGTGAATTCGTTAAATATGAATATTATTGATCAAATATGATTTTTATAAGGATTTTTAACTTTTAGAATTTTTTTCTATTCTATTATTTTTATATTTAATTGACTATTAAAATAGGATCACCTATTTTTTTGGAAACAAACATATCCTAATAATGTAAAGTGTATAAAGAAAAATCTAGGAAATTTATAACTTTGATGATAAAAAGGATGATGCTAGACAAGAATTTTCTACAATTAAAAGATGAAAACATTATTTTATAGGAGTACCATAAATATGATTCCATCATTCCGTTGAAGAATTCTAGTTAAAATGTTCATGACATGAATGCCCATAAACTATCCAATTAATGATCATTTGTAAACAAGTAGGTGGAACTCATGGAAACCTATGAATATTTTGGGGTGATTTTTATAGAATGGAAAAATAAAAACCTACCATATATTATGTAGTAATATAAATAGGTTAGTTGCCACCAAAATACTGTTATAGAGTCACCAATTTGGGATCCTGCATAATTCCATTACCAACATCAATTATACATTACCCCCAAACCTTATGACTCCATTATGAAGATATCCCGAGAGGTCCAATTACATAAATTATTTCTAGGACCCCAAAAAGTATACCTATCATCATCTATAATATTCCTCTATTCCTTTTACCCTTGAGAAATTCAATCTACATATCATTTTTAATGAGTCGGCCCATATTTCAAACACCTCTCATAAGGCATGCAAGATCACTAGAGAAATGTAAATCGAATTGTTTTTGGTATATCATGTTGGTAACCCATTGATGGTCCCAATTTCTATAAACTACTCTTCAATCATATCTAAATACCCAAATAATCATTGGAATATTGGAATGGTATATATCCTATTTCAAATGGAATATCATACACATATCCATATTCAAATTAAATGAGACCATCATTAAATCATAGAGATAATGGAATGAAGTACCTATATTTTTACATATATATTTTAGGGAACACAACATATACATGTAAATCCTCTAAAATAATAGGGTCACAGACATACTCTGATTTATATGAAGGGTTTGGACTATATTTATTTTCTCACTAATGTAGAAGTATCTCATCAGTATATCCATAATAAAACACCCCTTTGATTCATTATATACATTTTTACTCTAAAATAAATATGAAATCAATAACTTGTTATTCATGACACACCTGACATAAGTGAACAATAATATACATTATAATAGGTTTAAATAAAATTATCCAAATAAATTACTTTTTAAGGGGTCAAATTCACATAGAAAATTCCGTTGAATCATTTTATGACTATTGTGTTGAATAGTGTCTTCCAATTTGATTTAATTATTTTGCAGAAGAATAACAATAACCATTGTTTATGGAATTAAAACAATAAATTATAAAATTAATTAATAACATCCATGGTATGGTTAATTACTAATATGTAACAATAGTAAACTAATTTTCTTCAGAACATATTTATTTTCTTTTCAATTATTATATTATTTATATGAGTTTTTTTAAAAAATATAGTATATCTACTATAGTGCAGAAAAAATGAAATAAAAATAATCATAAATTCATAAATATGAATTTTCATAAATATATTTATTTTCAAATGGGTTTACGTGAATATAAAATCATTTTAAAGAAAAATTAAATATTTTTTTGAAAAAAAGTTTTTTCGAATAACATATTTTTATATTAATAAATTGTATTAATCTCTATTTATGAAGGATTCTACTGAATTTTTTTGGATACAATATTCAATAAAATAAGTTAACATATATTTAATGTTTTTTACTAGGCAAGGAATGATAATTATATATTTTCAAATATTAAAGATATATTGTTTATAAAAAATGTTTTTTACATGTACTGTGTATTGGTAATGAAATAAATTTATTATTATTTTTAATTGAATCTAATAATTATTATTATTAATTTGAGTGTATCATTTTAATTTTTTTTAATACCAATAACATTTCGGTTCATAAAAACTAGTTACAAGTTTAATAGTTTACCACTGTGATATTAGTAAAATGGGGGGGGGGGGGGATAAACTAAGATAATATAATTGTAATGTCATAAACAATATCTTAAAATGATTTAATGAGTGAATTTGTGACCTATATATTCTTACATTATAAATTTGTATTATTCATTACCACATTCCCATGAAAAATGCATTATATTATTTTTAATTTATTTGTATTAAAGTGGTTTATGCTCCCATTAATTTTAAAATTTACACCCTTATCCTCTCCCCCCCCCCCCACACATTAAAAACCTCATATTGAAATTTATCTACAGAAATCAATTCCATACTATCATAAATATGTTATAGAAGCCCTGGTATCACCCAAAGACCATCCCAAAAAGGGTTAGGGATAGATCAAAAGGAGGATACTTAAGGATGTTTCAATTGACCTAGCAACATTATATCAAATTTCAATATTCATCCCTCTCTTATAAAGACTTCATATCCATATAAAACTATTGAAATCTATATCATGGGTAAATTAAAATGTTTCTATGTTGATCAGACTACCATATTCTTTCTCCATTCCATCCAATGAAAAATTAAATCGTATATGATGTTTACGTACATATTACCACCTCCTTAAAGTGATGTTTTTAATTTTCCATGACATCCTCTCATGGAAGGATATGTAATGGTATTAAAGGAATATATATTATACATATCTCATTGTTATTATTACTTTAATACATAATATTATTTTATTTAAATAATTTCCATCTATTGGGTAATTGAATCATTTCTTTTGTGTATGTTTGAGGTACTGCCTCCACGAAGTGATTTATTTCATTTTTTAACACATTCTTATACATATGGTTTTAAAAGATTTTAAAATAAATATATATTATATAAATTAATTTATCATGATCATATAACTTTGAGCGATGTAAAATGAGTATAAATTCAAAACTAAAACAGGAAAAGAATATAGAATATTTTACATCCAAATATTGATTTTATAAAGGAATTATTAATTATTGGGTAATTATTAATTATATGTGAATGAAATTTATTAATAATCAATAAAAATAGGTTATTATATATCATTCATATTGAATATAAATTTTTTTTACATGGTTTTTGAATGCATCCTTCCAAACGGGCAGTCCATAACATGGATATTCTTAACTATATTTCATTTCATTGTGCTATATCACATATTCATTAGCTATGTTGTTACATTATTATGTTTTTTATAACATAATATGGTTTTATATAGTATTTAAACTATTATTATGTGCATTTACCTTTTTTACATAGTTACTTTAGTTATTTATTCTGACATCAAATTTCATGTTGTTTGTATGTGTTATTTGTTTAAATATCAATTTTTAGAGGCATGATTCATAACAAGAACCATTGATTCCGTTATATTACACAATTATAGAACCATTAAATAATATATGATAGTTACCATTTATTTGTGGAAAATAATTTTTCATTTTATGTACTCACTTTCTTGTTGTTTTTATTAAACATTATCCAATGTTGTAAGGGTTTATTTTACAGTATCTCTTTGTATTATTATTGTTAAGGTATGAATTTTGTAATGACTCTAATTTTTTCCAGTTATATTTTTAAATTAATTTGAAAAATTCTAGGACCAGGTGCTAACACGACATGAGATTCTGAGGCACGGTGTGTTCAGAATGATATGATGAAAAATGTTAAGTCCATAATAAATTGTGTGTGATATTTTCATTTAAAATATGAGTAACTTCTAAATGTGTACCTGGATTAGAAATCTGAGGATACTATTGTGTTCAGAGAAAAACAATTACCCATGGCGGGCCTAAAATGGACCAATGTGGGTCGACTATAAAAGTTACAATTTGGTTGTAATCATCATTAAAATAATTTATTAAAAATTTATTATTGGAAGATGATAGTTTTTATTTTTAATGAAACCATTGTTAAGAATTTAGGGTTATCACAGTCACCCTAAAATTCATCTTAGGCATTGATGAGAAGTCTCTCAGTGATGAACTCAAAATTATTGAGGATTAATGGCGACATGGAAGCATGTTATTCACCAAAAAATGATCCAACCATGAAGTAGAATGTTGATTATATTTTTTTATTTCATTTACCTATTAGATTGAAGTATTTAAAATGGACCAACCCATGAGTAGGTTAATTCATGGTTCCTCTGTTCTTTCGAGATGGATAATTGCTTGCGGGATTTTTAATTGGGATTTATATATGTGTGTCGATTTGATATTTGTTAAGATATATAGGAAGAATGGATCAAGGATGACACAAAAAAGTACATGATCAATTCATTGGATGTTCATGTGCTTTATCTCTCCCCCTCAATCACTTGTGTTCTTGGTATTTTCGTCTCCCTTGAAACCCGTATGGGAAAAATCAACTGTTGTTCCCTCAATACATACAACAACGGTCCGAGATGGATGTTTGGAACCCGTAATTGAATAAAATAGGTTGGAAGGAATTTTTGTATAGTGTAGTTGATGTGGTGACTTATGATGATGTAAGGCAGACCACTGGTTGGTTAACGTGATATAAGGGCTGGACGAAGCAAGCTGGACCGGTCTAAGGGGAGCATGAGGCATTGAAAGGACATAAACATGGTGGCCGACGATGGATCCAGTAGTAGCCAGGTGGTTTCCACACCATGCTGAGAATAATAGGATGGGTCGTAGGTAGGGTGGATAATGATTGATGGGCGGATTACGACGGCACCAGGACACAGTCATGGTCGGACTACGTCATAGGGATCCTACACTGGCAGGGGTCGTAAGTGGTGACTAGGGTCCCATGGTTGGAGGTTATGGTGGACATATCTGAACGTAGCGCAGGGAAATGTAGGAGGGGTCCCACTGTGGCCATGAGGCCATAAGACTAGGCAAAAGAGGTGAGCTGGTCATGTGAAATACGGAGAGGCTCCGTATTTACCAGTGGGACATGACCTGGGTGGGCCACATCTGGAACACACCAACCATCCCACATGTGGTGTGATGGACCAGATAAGTCATGATGCTCTAAAAACCCAACGATCTTGACCTAGATTCCAAGAAGGATGGGTCTAGGCTGCCTTGTGCGATGAGCATAAAGGGACAAGCCATGTAGGTTCGGGCCAGCCAGCCTTCGGTTAGATCAGACTAGGACGCGACTAAGGTTAGACCATTTGAAAAAAAACATCAGTAAAAATCAATCAGGGTATCTGATTGATGATCCATTCATTGAATTAGTATCCTTATGGTGATATGGTCATTTTGATACAATGTACGTGAGTTTTTATGAATTTTTTCTTGCCCTATAATGGCTTGAATAATTTGTTTTCTCGATAAAAGTGAACTACGAGTAAAATCATTAGGATGGTTGTTACATAGTGAATATGTGACTCGGTTATTATATGACCTAGTGACTATGTGACTTATAGGATTCATGAAAAATTATCTATCTATGTTCCATCGACGATCTGTGCACCATCGACACTCCATGCTCCATCGACGCTCTGTGCGCCATCGACACTTTGTGCACCATCGACACTTTGTGCCCCATCGATGCTCCAACATCCATTGATCACATGGGTACTATAAAATTTCGATGCTCCATCAACACTCAATGTGCAATCAATGATCCATGCACCATTGATGCTCTATGCACCATAACTTCTCCATGCACCATCCAAGTTTAGTGAACCATCGACAAACCATGCATCATCCAAACTCCATGTGTCATGGAATGTGGGAGATCTGTGGACCAAACATGAAAATCATTCTCTTCATGATTTAGACTTATAATCATGTGAGTTGACTATAATTCATTTATTTCTTTTTTGGTTTACATTGTTTTTTGTGGTGAACTTCATATGTTTCATTTGTGGTATAATTATTTAATTTCATTGTGGTATTACCTTTGTCATTTTGGGGTGTCCTACTAAGTTTTTTTCTCACCCTCGCATGGGATTTCCCCAAACATGCCTTTTCATTTGATGAAAATTGACAATTGATAGAGTTATAGTTGGATAGGTATGATGATGTTCTTAGATGGATCAGAAGTACATGTCCTACTGCAATGACTACAGACAACTCCCATTACACCTACCCTTCAAGAAGGGTTTTCTGTAGATGAGTTTCAAGAACTTATGTATTCACTTGAAAGACTCATTCTATTAGTGGGATTGTATTTTGGACCTATTTACTTACCAGATTTTCTACTGTCTTACTCTATGGTTGGTATATTATTTTATTCATACATTTTTTACTTAGTGTTTTTAAATTTCATCATTTCTTGCTTGGAGATGTGTCCATGTGTACAGGTACGCAGGGAAATTTCTTGCATTTTTGTGATATGCCTACTCAGTTCTAGTAGCTATCCCCTACCCTACCAGAGGTGGGTTTGGGGTAATCCCAGCATGGGACCCTTTGGGATGGTCATAATAGAGTGTTATCAGAGGAGGTCAGTTATACCTAAATAACCAAGTGCCTATGATCTTGGATTGGGGAAACATTGTTAATTATTTCGAGTTCAGCTTTTAGCCCCGAATCTCCAGTATTGGTGGGGTGGCCGACGTATCCATACACATGGAATCTGATTTTTTACTTTTCTACTAGGTACTTGAAAATACTAGTTTAAGGGAAAATAAAGTGTACACATAACATGTACTAGTTTTAGTTTGTTCTCATGACCTTATTGAGTGATCTCACCATGTATACTCTATTCACTATGTACATAGTTACCTATTTAAGGATGCCTCCAAGTAGATAGCCATCCAAGATTCTAATGGGTGATCATCAGGATGGTCCTCGTAGTGATCTGGTGCCATTACAGGGACTAGTATGAGAGTTATCACCTCTGGGTGGTGTACTAGTGATTCCACCAAATTGAGAGCAGTAGTTGAAACCATCACTATCGATAGAGGATGCATGCAGGCTGAGTGTGTTGAATGAACTCTAGAGGTAGTGACCTCCCTGGATTTTGGGTGATCCAGAAACCAAGGTAGATGAGGATTGGATAGAGACAATTACATGTCTTCTTCCCTGTTAGGACGCCTTCTAACCAAATGGTAGTTTTTTCCTCAAGCCTTCTTCTGGGATCATCTTGGTGGTGGTGGAGCTTAGTGATCCAGACATACTATGACACGACTCTCTAATTGGTAAACTATGAGTTACTATTCCGAGAGGATTTCTTTGTGGTGATGATACACTAAATGTGAATATAAGAGCCACTACATTGACAATAGGGAGGTTAGAAATTAGTGGAGTACTCAGCGAGATTTAGGGATCTTTAAAACTACTCCATGGATATGGAGTGGGACCCATTATTCAAGGCCAAGACCCTTGAGCTGGGGTGATTCAGAGAGATTAGAAAATTCATGATATCCCTTATAATTTCTTAATATGATGGGGTAATAGAGAGATCCTTGCTAGTGGATATCGTTTTGGTGAAGTAGAGGCTACTAGTGGGAGCTGCTAGCTTGCACCGGACAACCGAGTCTTTGTATGATGTTAGCTGACAATAGATGCATGGACCCAATCAGGTCATGCACACAAGGGGATGACCCTAGGACACATGATTAGCGGTGTGGAGATCCTGGGGTAGAGTTGTACAGTGGAAGGACATTCTATGTTACTCGTGCTATGTTTTACGACGTCGAACTATAGATTTGCAGAAACATTGTACAAATGATCAGCAGACGGTCAAGGTATGCTGATGTAGAGGAGGAGGAAGGATAATGGTGGTTTGTAGGGAGGTGGGAATGATAGAGGGGAATGTTGTGTAGCAAGAGGTGGGTGGAGGTTCGATGTACTACCAACTCCACCACCTGGCGGTCCACCATGGGCTAAAGGAGCTGGTGTATAGGGAAGAGGCAAGATTCTATAAATGAAGGCTTACAAACCTTTTTCTCTAAATATGATTAGAGGTATGATCTGTGTCAGTTCCATACTATTTTCTGTTATGATATACACAATATTTCATCACTCTTCTCTCACCATAACCCATGTTCGTGACCCGATGATTCCAATCGAACTGTTGACTACATACCTATGCTTAGATATTCATGTGGGGGGAGATTTTACAATCAAACAATGGTGCTAATAGTGTGACCTTACACTAGGGGGAATGAGTTTTGGTTGGGTTCTCATGATGGAGGTGTCAAGGTCATATAAAATCATTTTTGGTATGGCCATGTTATCAACTATTCATGACTAGATTAACTATTTTAGTTGGAGAGTGTGGTGTGCCCGTAGTGATGGGACCAAATTTTATTTTGTTGGTGAAAATTAAACACATATAGTGTATTAAAAAATCATGCATAAGAGGGTGTATCCAATTACTCATCAGTTTTCTAGTATTACCCTTGGTGTTGTGGATGATAGGATTCCACAGTTCCCAATAGTGTTAGCGGAGTATGATGAGGTCTTTCATGAGGATGTCCCTAGATAATCTCCCTGCAGGATTGTTGAATTTTGAATTTACTTATACACCAGGATGACGTCGAAATCTGCACATGTATGTCAAATTTCACCAATGGAGATTCATGAGTTGATGGTATAGATGGTGGACATATAATGGAATTGCTTCAAAAGACCCAGTGTTTCACTTGGGGTGGCCTCCGTTTTGTTTTCAAATAAGGAATGCAGGAGCTTGAGATTATTTGTGGACTTCCAATGCCTAAACAAGTTGACCGTGAAGAATAAGTATCCACTACCACATATGGACATCCTCTTTAATATCTTTTATGGGAGTGAGGTGAATCTTGAAAATAAGACTCAGATCTGGTTATCACCATCTTCGAGTACGGGATGATGACACCCTGAAGACATCATTAATATGTCGTTATGGAAACTATGAGAACGTAGTGATGTCATTTTGTCCTGATGAACAACCTATTAGTGTTCATGAGACTCATGAATAAAATATTCTAGCCTTACATAGGCTGAATCTTCATGGTTTTCGTTGATGACATTCTTGTGAACTCATCATCCAATGAGGAGGACGTGAAACCCCTGAGGATGCTCTTGGAAACACTCTAATAGAACCACGCACCAAATTCATGATAATATCTCTATGTGTTAGTTCTGTAATTGGGAGGTCCACTTTCTAGGACATATAATTTGATAGGTTATAGGTGTAGTGGATCCGAGGAATATTGAAGTGGTGTTTTCATGGGATATATCAATGAGTGTAACTTAGGTGTGGAGTTTCTTTGGTTTGTCTAGGTTCCATCAAAAGCATTTACCTGACCTTTCTAAAGTGTCAACACCCTTGAAGACGTTGACATGAATGTGCAAGCCATTCATTGGGATAGAGAAGTGTCATCAGTGATTTCATGAGTTGAGGTAGATGTTGAAGAGTCCTCTTATATTGATATTACCAGAGTCGGTTATTGAGTACATGGTGTTCTGTGATGCATCAAAGACCATATTGATTGTGTCATATTATAGGGGAATGAGGTGATTGCCTATGGTAACTTCCAGTTGAGGCTGCATGAGAAGAACTACATGACCCATGATATTGAGTTGTTAGATATAGTCTTCACATTGAATATGTGGTGACACTACCTGATTAGAGAGTTTTTTACCATCTACACGGACCAATGGTGTCTCATATATATCCTCTCTAAAAATGATTTTAACTTGATATAGAGGTGTTGGCTGTAGTTCCTCCCAGATATTGATCGTGAGATTGTTTATAATCTTGGGATGGAGAACATGGTAGTAGACGCTATCAGTAGGATACACATCTTGAATCTACTGAGTGAGGTGTCAGAGTAGTTGGCTGCATTATAGATAGTGTTGGGAAAAAATCCCTCAAGGGTACATTGCATCATTTTTGGGTTGATTGTGTTTGTTTACAAAGATGGTTTCCAGGGTGAATTGTTATGTTCCAGATATGTTTTTGACAAACCATGTTGAAAAAGAACCATGACAAAAAAATGTACGATCTGGAGGCGGTATAAAAGAACAGATATAAGGTGGAACCAATTCCCAGTGTTAGCCAAATTTTTGGGGTCCAAAATTTGGATTTTGGAGATCATCATGAAATATGGATTTCCTTGATGATCTCACCAAAATATGGAAAAGGCATGAGTTTCATAAAGATAATCTTCATGGTTTTGATTTAGTGAAGACCAGAAGAATTTTGATGGTTATGCTTCTCAATTACGACGAGCTTCGCGAGCGACAGTGTTGAAGGGAAATGTGAGGGAGCTTTGTGGTGGTGACATGAAGTAATTGACAGAATTATCCACGATTACAATGAGCTCTGTTTTTAGAAAATTGTCATGGTGCTTCGAGATTTGGAGAACGTTTCAGTAGGAAATTTTGAGCTTCGAGATTTGTGATGATGTGGCGTTAAATTCGCTCGAATGGTTTGACAGTCAGTGGTATTTTCTATAAATAGACTTCGACCCCCTCGGGAGAATTTGAGTCTTCGAAGAAATTTTTTTTATCACGACTCACAATGGTGGTTCTCGAAGGTAGTGTATTTCACAAAAGTAGAGCTTAGAGGTGGTTAATCTAGCTCCGCAAATGTTATGAGATCCGCATTGGCTCAGTGATCTTTGCAGGGGAAGTCGCTCTGGGACGAATTGAGCTTCGACGGGAACCATTTCCCGCTATGGAGAAATAAAATGCAACACTACTTCTGATCATTATGAATGGATGTGTTCACAACCACAATTCATGGCATAATAGCCGATATTAATAGGGGTTCATTATTAGAACCTATGTGTAGAGAGTTGGATACTGATGCTAAAGAAATTAATTCCATAGGGGGAGCCCAATGAAATTCTATATATAGGAAGGTTATTTCATGCAAAACAACACATGCCATGTGGGAAAGGATATTAAATATATATGAAGGATATATAATGGTGATAGAAAAAAAGATGCAAGTGTTGTGGAACAAGTATAAATATATGAGAATGAACCCGAATGAATCTTTTGATGCATTATTTGACAGGGTAAATTTTGTAGTTGAAGAAAATAGAGGTCTTGGGGAAGTTATTAAAGACATAAATATTGTGATGTGAATCATGTGGAAACATTCAACTTGTTTGAATCCAAAAGAATTGGTTTTGGAAGATAAAGACCCAAAAAAGCTAACATTGGATAATCTGCACAACACCCTTATTGCATATGAAATGAGAAATGATGAAAATAATGATGTGGAAAAGGGGAAATCCAAAGAAGTGGAATTCATGTCCATGAAGAAGATCACCATTAAATATTCTCAGGAAGAAGAAGAGACAGATGGGGTGATGTCATTCCTCTTCTCAAACCTTCAAAGAGGAAAAAGAACGTTTAATAGGAAGCTTCCACTTGCTTGTTTTCGATGTGGTAAGGTTGGACATCTTGTATCAAGGTTCCCCCAAAATGTTCCAAGAGGATGATGATGTTGATGAAATCGAAATTCCCAAGATGTTTTCTCCAGCCTATGGGAAAGGTATGAAACAGTTAAAGAAAAACTTCTTTAAGAATAATAACCTTATTTAAAAATAACATGAAATTTCATATGAGTCTGAGGTTTGAAGATATAGAGAACTGCAAAGATTGTAGAGAAAATGCTTTGGTGGTAGTTGTTGGTAGTTCTCAGAATAAAAATGAAACTGAATCTAATGAAGATAAAGAAGAAGTTGAGGGAAGAGTTGATATGAAAGCTGAGTTAGAGGATTTTATTAAGGAGATAGATTTTTGGAAATCCAAAACAAAGAAATCCATCAATGTTTTTCATGACGCCAAACTCTATATCCACCAGCAAGAAGAAGAGAATTCTGAGTTGATTGAATATATTGAGAAGATCAAGTCATCAACAACAGAAAACTCAGAATTTGTTACTAAGTATAAAATAAAAACTGAAAAAAAACAAAATGGAGATTGATGGTTTGAATAACACAAGAAAATATCAAATCAAGCGTATTAATGAATTTGAAGGATAAGTTGTCCGTTTGCAGAAAAAGGTTAAGGATCAAGAAAAACAATTGACTAATGTGGGGATATCAGGAAAGAAGATCACTCAGAAAACTAAGATGTAGAAAGTGGAGAATAGTGGTTCTGTTGAAAGGAAGCATCAGTTATGTTCTGATGCTAAGGACAATGGGAGGCTTGATAAAAAAACCTTTGAAAATTGATGTCATACCGCAAGAAGCCATTCCGATATTGACTTTTGATTTGGGAATAATGAAGAATCATAATATTCAAAGATAACAAGGTGAAACTTGTAGTGTAGAATTTACACAAAGGAATGCACGTTACATCAGGTGTTATTGTCCTGAAAAGATGGGTCATTCAAAATATGTGTGTTCCATAGCCAAGAGATATAAAATTTCACAAGAACAAAGGTGGTAGTAAAATAGAGAATAGTTCTCCAAGACATATTTCAAAGTAAAATGTTTTTGGTGTGGAAGATTTGGGCACATGGCTAGGTACTGCACTTCGACCATACAGAGGAATGTGCCAAAGCAGAACCACAATGTTTGCAAGTAGTAGATCAATGAACCAATAGGTGAGTTGAAAATGAAAAATAGATTTTTACCTTTTCAAGATGAAGCTGGTCCATCATACTCTGATAAATAACAAAAGACTCAATCCATGCCCAGTGTGAAGGTAAAAATATGGACCATGATGAAGAACGATGAGAAGGTCGTGGTGGCAGAAATTTCCCTTAAGGTATCAGATCGCTCTTGTGTGATGATCCTTGATAGTGGTTGCACATCTCTCTTGAAAGGTAATACGGATCTTTTTAAAGGCATAAAATATGACAAAAATGAGTTTTCATGTTTGGAAATGATGAATGTATGGTGATTATTGGCCTAGTAAAGGCAATGTTTTCGGTCAAAGAGATGATACGTGATGATGTCCTAGTAATAGAAGGCCTTAGTCACAATTTTCTCAGCTTAAGCCAACTATGTGACTCAGGACATTCTATAAGGTTAAATAAGAAGATGTGTATCATCAAAGGAAGAGATGGGGAAGTGGTTCTATAGGGATAAAAATAAAAAAAGGAAATCTCTACCTGGTAAGTGGAGAAGAAGATATGTGTTTTCTTGTCCATAGAGGAAAGGAACATGCTATGGAATAAATGATTTGGTCATCTTTGAAACCATCCATAGAAGATCTGGTATTGTGTGATGCAGCAAGCGACCTATCTAAGATATCATGTGATTATACTCATATATACGATGCATTCCAACATCAGAATCTCATCAAAAAGATGTATATGGCCAAGGAAAAGAAGTCAACAATAGTTCTTGAATTGGTGCATGTTGATGGTTATGGTCCCATCAAAGCAAGATCAATTGAAGAAAATTGGTAATAGGATCATTTCATTGATGACTATAGCAGAATGGCATGGGTATTTGTTATTGACCATATGTCAGATGTGTTCAGCTTCTTAAAACAGTACTGGAAGGAGAGTGAAAGGATGCTTGTACAGAAAATTTTGAAGCATTGTTCTGAAAATGGTATGGAATTCAAAAACTATTAGGTGGAAGTATATCTTTAGAAACATGGGATTAGACATCAAGCTTCCTTATTAAGAACTCCCCAACAAAATGGAGTGGTTTAAAGAAGAAATCATATCATCAACAACATAGATAGAATTATGCACATTGAAAAAGTCCTACTGGGGAAATTTTGGAAGGAAATGTTTTGAAATCAGTCTACATTTCTAACAGGGCTCTATTGTGTCTGAAGGAAGGAATGACTCTGTACGAAATGTTGTATGGAAATATGCCAATAGTGAAATACCTTCGAATATTTGTAAGTATGTGTTTTATCCCTTACATGGAAAAAAATATAAAATATGAGTCATGAGGAGATGAAGGGACATTCCTTGGATACTCAGGAAAGATTAAGGCATAGAAACGCTTTAATAAAAGGCTGGGAAAGTAGTTGAGTGAAATGATGTCACTTTAGTGGAGAATGAGGAGACCATTCAACAGCGCAGTGAACAATTTCCTGATTAGAGTGATGAGGAAGAAAGAAATGAAGGGGAGAATAAGTGGATGGTGTTGATTCAGAAGAAGATACAGATGATGAGCATGAGGTAGTAAAATCTGTATCTGCACAAAAACCAAGTAGTCGAGATGAAATTGATAGGAAGAATATCATTTTGGATCTGTCAGCTCCAGTTCAGACAAGAAGAATGAAATCTAGACATCATACATATTTCCTATCTCTGGATGAGATGAACTACTTTACTAATGCAGCTGAATATGAAAATTGGGTTCAATCAATGAATGAAGAGCATGATCAGATTGAGATGAATCAGAAATGGGAGATTTTTTCAAGGCATGTAGATAAGAATGTCATTGGGACTAAATGGGTCTATCATAATAAGATGAAATAAGATGGAACAATGATTCTAATCAAAGAACAAATGGTGTGAACAGGATAATCCCAGATAGGGGGAATATATGTTGATGAGAAATTTGCACCGGTTGCGAGACTAAAGACAATGAGATTATTTGTATCCATTGCAGTGAAATAGAAGTTCAATGTTTTCCAGATGGATTTTATTTCTGCATTTTGGAATGGGTTTCTTGTGGAAGAAGTGTATATTGAGTAGCCGTGTGTCTTTCTCATCCTTGAGGATGAGAACAAGGGTTGCAGACTAGAGAAGGCATTTTATGGGCTTAAACAAGCACAAAGAGCATGGTACTCAAGGCTTGATCATTACATGAGGAATCATGGTTTTCTGCATGGGGGTGTTGATTCCAATATTTATTTCAACAACAACAGTAATAAAATGATTATGGTACTGGTTTTTGTCGACGAAATAATATTTTGTGGATCAGATGAAGCTCAGTGCAGACAGTTTTCCGAATTCATGAAATGTGAGTTTGAAATGTCAATGGTTGGAGAGATAAAAAATTTCTTTGGTCTACAGGTGACACTAGGAAGGAATGGAACAATAATTTTTAAATCCAAATATTCCAAGGATGTTTTGAAATTATTTTGAATTAAAAATTCCAAATAGATGAAGGATCTGATTGCTACCGGGATGAGAATATTAAAAGATGATAGTGGAAAGGCAGTTATTATAACAGAATATAGGCAGATTATTGGGAGTTTATTTTACCTGACAGCGACGAGACCGGTCATTGTTTTTGACACCTTCCAAGTAGCACAATATCAAAGCAATTCCAAGAAATTCCACATGCTTCTAGGTAAAGGAATAATTCAGTATATCAAGGGCACGGTGGACAATGGCATGATGTATAATGGAAAATAGTAGATAGAGTTATTGGGATATACTAATGCATATTGGGATGGTTTAGCGGATGACAGAAAATCAAATTTAGGAGGTGGATTATATCATGGTGGACTATTTATTGCTTGGCTATGAAATAAGAATCATTGTATTCCATTAAGCACCGTAGAAGCTGAGTATATTGTCCCCACTCAATCATGCACATAGTTATTGAGGATGAAGAAACAACTTGATGATATGGGAGTTGATGGGATGTCTCTGATCGGTTCTATCAGTCTCATCAAAAATACATTCCTTAACATAACAAAAAAAGAACATTTGGATAAAATATCATTTTATAAAGTAGAATGTTGAGCAGAGAATCGTGAAGTTGGAGTATGTGCCTACAGAACTACAAGTTTAAGACATTATAACAAAGGCCTTAGCCAAGGAAGCTTTAGAGAGGCATCGACTGGCTCAGGGCGTCCAGTCGACTCCCTAAACCTGAATGTGTGAGGATGTGGGACCCCCCTCCATGAGGTATGAAGTGTTTTCGCTGATGTTTTGATATGTTTTTTACCCTATTAAAGCCACAGAGGAGTTCCCTTTGAGTTCGTTGAAAAATTGGGCGAAGACAGTGCTTGTTCAAGTGGGAGACAGTGTGACAATGTGGCTATTTGATAAATCATGAATGATATGGGGAGTAGCTGATAGGTAGAGTAGTGGGATAGGGGGACAGTTGTAAATTTGATGATGCTAGAAGTGATTGATAAAAGATTAGATATCACGATAGCTAAGGATCGTGATAAAAGAAGAAGAGTGATGTTGGAATGGTGTGATAAGGGTTATAGTTACCAACAATTTGTATCAGTTTGGGAATTGGTATTAGTTTGGTTTCAGCAGATGGTGTCTGAAATGAATTGATTTATTGATGAACTTGTCATACTACTCTTGTTTCTCACACCGAGCTTTGCTCATGTTGGCTTAGTATATGTGGTGAGTGAATCATTAGTCTCTATCTGAATCACAAGAGGTAAAGGATGGTTGATTATGGAAGGAGACTCAATGAGGTTTCAACATGCAGAAAATCATTCTGAGAAGAGTTTTAAATGAACCCAAAGGGGGAGATTGTTGGGTTAAAATACCTCAAGGTAACATTGATTCATTATTGGGTGGATTGTTTTTGTTGAAAAAGATGGCATCCAAGGTGAATTGTCATGTTCCATAGATTTTGTTGACAATCCATGTTGACAAAGAACCACGACAAAGAAATAGACGATCAGGAGGCGGTATAAAATAACATATACAAGGTGGCGTCATTTCCCAGTGTTTTCCAAATTTATGGGGTACAAAATTTGGAATTTAGAGAGCATAAAAAAATATGGATTTCTTTAAGGATCTCACCATAATATAAAAAATCATTACTTTCCTGAAGATAGGATTCATGCTCTGGATTTAGTAAAGACCAGAAGAATGTTGATGGTGATGCTTCATGATTACGATGAACGTCGTGAGTGACAATGTAGAAAGGAAATGCGAAGGAGATTCGCGGTGGTGACACGAAGTAAATAATGGAACACTCCAGGATTACGATGAGCTCCGTGATTAGAAAATTGTCATGGTGCTTCATGATATTGAGAAAATTTCGGCAGGAACATCGGAGCTTAGAGATTTGTGATGACATGGCGTTAAATTCACATGAAAGGTCTGATGGTGTATGGTACATCCTATAAATAGACCTCCACCCCCTTGGGAGAAGTAGATTGTCTTTGAAGAAAATCTTTTTCTCTCAGCTAACGATGGTGGTTCGCTAAGGCAGTGTTCTTCACAAATGAAGAGCTTCACAGTGGCTAATCTAGCTCCGCGAAAGTTGTGAGCTCCGAATTGGCTCAGTGATCATTGCAAGGGAAGTCGATCTACGATGACATGAGCTTTGTGAGAGTTCTTTTCAAAAAGGTAGGATCATCACGAAGGCTTGTGTGAGCTTCGCGAAATTGGGAGCCTCGTGATGTAGGGGGCTTTGCGAAGGTACTTTCCAAAGGTTGTTGATCAGTGTTTGGGTGGAAATTGGTTTTCATCAGTGGATGAACCATAGACATCAATAGATCATCTACATATAGTGGAGGATGCATTAATTAGTAGTAATTAAGAGATCTACAGGTCTATAAACTATGAGTGGATCTTCTGAAGAATAAGTGAGCTCAGTTTAGTTGAGAGAGCATTGAGTTCTCAAATTGTGAGTGGTTGTAAACTAGGAGGGACAGTGAGTTGGCTTCAAAATTGTAAACAGTAGTGTGCATATAGTGGAATTGGTGCATCAGCACACTGCCTGTGTATGGTCCTTGGACGTAATCTAGTGAGGGTGATACAAGTAAAAATTGTTGTGTCATGTGCATGCTTTAATGTTTATTCATACTCTACATCGGGAAGGAGATAGAAGAGGGTTTATTCTAAAAACAAAACAAGGTCAAAAAGGGGCAGTTGTTTTAATCATTCATACACTGATTCCCCCCCAGGGTATCTTCTCTAGTGGACCTAACAGATATCCTATAGGTATGGAGATACAGATGCTCGCCATTAATTGATGACTGTCACCCCTCCACTATTACGGTGAGTCAGGGGTGGAACAAAATGAAAATATCTACTATGATACCAAACATTCATTTTTTTCTATGTAGTATACCCCTAATTAATATTCGATAGGTGGGGATCACCTCATTCTCTTCATAGGATGCACACTAATAATAGTTATGTTTTGGGAGGAGGTCTTGAGGGAGTTATATACATCCCATTTAGTGGTACATCAATGTTTGTTGAAGATGTACCAGGACATATGATGTTAGTTTTGATGGCTAGGGATAAAGAAGGTAGTGGAAGATTTCATTTCAAGATGCCCCATGTGATATAAAGTGAAGGCTGCCCACCGGGTTCCAACATGATTGTCTCAACCCCTAGAGGATCCAGACTGGATGTGGGATGGGATATCTATGGGCATCATAATAGATTAACCAAGAACATCTAGGGGAAATGATACCATATGGGTGACTACTGACTGAATCACCATTTCCTCTCACTTAGTACTGATCTATGAGAAGAGTTTAGTAGAGGGCTTGGTATGCCTCTACAATTAGGAGATAGTTTGTCATCATAGACTCCCATCCGAAATCATTTTTGACTACAATTCTCATTTGATATCCCAGTTGTGGAATAGATTGCATAATGAATTAGGAAATTAGTTTACACATAAAATGGTGTTTCATCCATTGATGAATGTCTAGACCGAGAGGTCCATCAAGGTTCTCTAGGACCTGCTATCTTCTTGCATATTATACATTGGATGTAATTAGGGGGATCAGCTACTAGTAGTTGCATTTGTGTAATAAAAAAGCTATCACTCCACCATTGGAATGACACCATTTGAGGCCTTTTTTAGGATACCATGAAAGTCACCACTTTTCTAGAATAACCCAGGAGTGTCACCACTCATTGGTGCAGAGTTGGTGCAGGCTACCACTAAAAAGGATCATACCATCTAAGAGTGGATGAGGACTACACAGAGTGGGAAGAAGTCATATAAAGATAAGAGATAGCGACCCTTGGGGTTCTAGAATGGAGACCATGTTCTCTTTATCATCTCCACTTGATGAGGATTGTGGATATTTGTTCTAGTCATTAAGTTAAATCCGAGATACCTTAGTCATTTTCAGATTCTTAGTAGATTTGGTCAAGTGGTGTACCGCCTAGAACTGCCCCCTATAGTTTCATAAAGCACGCGATGTCTTCCACCTATTGTATCAATGGAGATACATACATGATCCATCACATGTTGTCGACTGGGGAGAGATGGAAAATGATAATGGGGTGATTTTTTCATAGATCATAATGGATATCAATGATCTATTGGGGTAGACCCTTCATGGGTGGTCGATTCCTCTGGTGTGCATTCGGTGGCCGAATGGGAATCTCCCGAAGAAAACATGGGAGGAGGAGGCACAAATTGAAAATCAGTACCCAGATCATTTTTTTGAGTAGAACTTCTTTTGGTTTTGGGGTCAAATGGCCCTAATATGGGTAAAATGTAATGGCTCATATTTTCTCACATTTTTTCTGAAAAATTAATTTGGAAAATTCTGAGACTAGGCACTAATATAAAGTGAGATTTTGATTCCCGGTGTACTGGAAAAAATATGATAAATATTGTTATGTTTTTCATAATTTTGGGGGGTGGTTTTTCTTTAAAACATGAATAACGTATAAATTGGTGCCGATATATGAAATATTAGGGAACCATTCCATTCAATATAAAAACATTTCCTTTGTTTTTTGGTAACATCTATAAGTGTAGGTTGAGTGTATTAGTTAGAATTTGGATGTAACTATCATTAAATATTTTAATAAAAATATATTATTGAATGAAGATTAGATGTTAATTTTAATAAAACCTCGGTCATAAATTAAGAGTTATCACCATTGCCCTGTAATTACTATAAGGAAATGATGGAAATTCTCTCGATGACAAATGCTAGGAGACTAAGGATCAACGACCACACAAATCATCATTCTTCATCAACAACTAATCCACCCTCGAGATAAGATGTTGATTCTCATTGTGGATTTATTTTCCCTCATAGACTCAAACGATGGACATGGACAAACCCACGGTCAGGTTGATCCTTGTTTTTTAAATTCCTATGGGATGGATAACTGCCTAGGGTTTTTTAATGAGAAGTATGATCTATGGGCCAATATTTTTCCATCAATAATTCTAATGTGAGTAGATCATGAACAACATGAACATGCCCATGATCCATTCATTGGGTATTCTTGTTCCTTATCTCCCCCCTCAATCTATTGTGTTCATTGTATGTTTTTACATTATACCCCTTCGTGAATAATCAACAATTGTTCCCCTGATCTATGGCGTAGCAGAACATGATTGATGGTTTGACCCCTCGATTTCATATAAGAGGTCCGATGGGATCATGTTATGGCTAAGGTGAGGTGGTTCCTTACAAAGTCACAAGGAAAACAACTAGTGGGGTTTCTAATGGTGAGGGATGGACACGACTAATTAGGAAAATAAAGGGGTGCTAGAGGCAGTGACATCCCACCGGAAGGGCGGCTGGCGGTGAAGGATGCAGCGAATCATCAGCGGATAGGCTAGGTGGGGCGTGGAAGGATGGATCATCGGTATGGCAGGCAATGGTGACACTAGGATCCAGTCTAGGTTTGATAGTGTCAGAGTGATTCCACAGTGGTGGAGCATTGGGTTGTGACCAAGATGACATAGTGTTGGCTATAGGATGTGGCTTGGAGCCACGTTGGAGGGAGCCTATGGTGGAAAATAGGCCATGAGATCAAGTAGAGGATGCGGGACGCCAATGTGAAATGTCACACGACTCCTAAATTACTAGCGGTACTTAGCAAGGGAAGGCTACGTCCAATGCAAATCAATCAGCCTTCTTGTGGTGGGTGGGAACAGATGAACCGAGCTCCTCCAACGTCCTTGTGGGAGGGGACCAATGACCCATCAGGCTGTATCCAACCACCCTAATAGGAGACACCAAATGGGATGAGCCAGATGAGCCGATTTGGTTTAGTCCATGCCTATATGGGTCGGGCCTGGTAGGGTAAATCGAACTAGGATAGTTCTGATGAATTAGGTCATGTCGAGTCTGGTTGGTCGGCCCATACAAGGGTCATACATTTTTTAAAAACACATCTATCCTTCCAAAAAAAATTGTTCGGTGTTCATTTTACAGAATCTGGAGCCTTACGATGTTAGTGTACTTTTGAGACACTCTATGTGTGATTTTAAGGATGTTGGAATGTGACCTAAATTCTTGAGGTATAGGTTCTCTTGGTACAAGAACAATATGTGAGGAATCCTGTGGATGTCTATGAATTGGTGACTATGTGAATTGGTGACAATTTGACTTGGGGGATTCATGAATCATTGACACTCCATGCACCATCGATGCACTTTGCATCATCAATGATATATTGGCCATCAAATCTATATACACCATCTATGCTCCGTATGTCATCAAAGCTATGGATTTCATCGACACCCTATGCGCCATTGATGCCCTGTGCTCCATCGACGCTTTCTGTTCCATCAATGGTCCCTTATCAATTGAATCTTTTTGCACCATTTACACATTGTGTTTCATCGACATTCTGTGTGTCATGGAAACTTGGATATATGAGGACTATAATTGATAATCCTTCACTTTGTGATTTAGACGTATACCAATGTGAGATTCTAGTACTTCATGTGTATCCTTAATGGTGTACATCAGGTATTTCCTCTATGGGGTACCTCATGTTTTTTACTTTGTGGCATTCTTCGTTTATTTCTTAGTGGTATTTACATTATGGTTTTGGGGCATCCTACTGAGTGTTGTTTTACTCCCCCTACATGGTCTTTGTCTGCACATGTCATGTCTTGTGCAGATAACCGATGATTTTATGGAGTTCTAGGTGGACCAGGACAAGGTGGTGCATAAAAGTAACAAACAAATCTATGTTGTACCTACGACTTTAGGAATCTTTTCTACACCTACCCTTCCAGTTGGGTTTTCTTTGGATGTGTTTCGAGGACTTGTGTATTAGATGATTAACTCCCTCTATTGGTGGGATTGTATTCAGGATCAGTTTACTCTCTAGTTTTTCTACTGTAATACTATTTTCTTGGTATCTTAGTGCATGCATGCATTTTTTACTCAGTGCTTTTACATTTCACCATTTCGGTCATGAAGATGTGTGGGTGTGTATATGTACTATGGAAAATGCCTACCATTTGTGTGATATTCCTATTGGGTGCTAGTCTCCATCCCATTGCCTATTAGATGTGGGCATATGGTTTTCACAAAAATTATCCCCTTTGGGATAGGTCAAGTGGAATTTATATTAGGGTAATGATATGTTCTTACTCTCACAAACCCCATATATTTTATGTTACTATGGTTTTCTTGGTTTCCAATTATTATTTTATTTTTTCGTCAATTTTTCACAAAAATTAAAATTATGAATGGTTATATGGAATTTGAGTGTATTTAAATTTTTTCTATATGGACTCATCCCTTATTAAAACCATTGATTCATTTTTAAAACAAGATGGATTTTTAATCAATTCAATAATATATTTCAATGTTTAGTGTTTCAGATAATTAGGTCATCATTATTATATGAGAAACCTAGACATTTCAATTTATAAAATTCCTCATACTATCAATTTTTCTCGAAAAGGAAGACATTTAAAATAAACCATGTTTTCTTGTTATGAATAATCATGGACATTTTCATTTTGAATTATAATTTATTATTATTAATGATTAAAACCTTGTTAAATTCATTCGAAAATGTGTGATGAGTAAAAAACGTATGTATGATAAATAAAAAAAGAATTAAATCATTTATTTCAATTGGTAAATATGGCATCATAATGGATAGTTTTATTTTTTCTATATAAACATTTATCTCAATTAATAATATTCTAACACAAGAAAACAACATTACTTTGAAATGGTTTTTATAATAAAATTTATAATATAACAAAAAGGAAATATCATAACACGGGGGTTTCATTGAATATAAGAGGAACTGTGATTTTTTTCTTAATGAAAAATGTATTTACCCTAGATGGTAATCTTCCGTCCATTGAAACAAAATATCATTATCATATATTTTTAAATAAAATGATTTCAATAAGAACAAATTTTATAGAATTGATAATTCATACATATTTCATGGGACACCAACATCATATAATACTGGAAAGAACCATTAAAGTTGAATGAAATATTTACATTGACTTCTCAAATAATTTTATAATGAACATAATCATTACCCAATTCACTAAAGAGTTATATCGGGATTTCCCATCATCATGAGGTATATTGGGATCACCAATCATTATGAGTTAGATCATGATCACCCATAATCATAAAAAAATATAAAGGAAAAAAATTTCATGAAATATAAATAAAATTCAATTCTTTCATAAAACCCATAAAAATAAATTTTTAAACCTGTAATTAAAATGTTTTAGCATATTTATATAATTGTTTCCCATTAAACAAATTTTTTAGAAGTAGAATTTAAAAAATAAAGAGAATAAGGGATTTTCATTGATAAAAATGTGATATTATAAAGGGAGGAAAAATATAAAAAATTGGGTTTTGTGGATGGAAAATCGATTGAAACTATATACATTAAAATAGAACATTCCTTTTTTTCCTTTGGTAAACAAGGAAAAAACATTTTTGGTAATATATATTAAATTAATACATTTGATAAAATTTAACAAATTAAAAAGGAACATAAAATTTACTTTATAATTAATTTATGTCCATAAAAATAATTCAACAAAATAAATATTAGAATATCAGTATGAAGGAAAATTATTTAGAAAATATATATTTCAAATATTTAAAATGAGGGGTTTAAAGTAAATATTCCCATACATCTAGTATTAATCATTACATATGTTCTTTATTTTCTTAAATAATAAACTTATGTTCCTTATTTACTTGAACCACAACTATATTAAAATTTATTATTCATTATATTTTATTTATTAACTAATTATATTAAATTACTTAATCAATTAAGATCATGTTAGGGGTTTTGATCATATTCAACTCATATTCCCTAAACAAATTTAGTAGGAAAAGTATTTTCAATATTGTGAATATTCAATATTATCTAGAATAATTATCATCACATAATTATCATTTATATAATATAAAATTATACTTTTATAACCATCCAAGAAATATGCTTTTGGAAAATGAACCAAATTACAACCATATAGACCATAAGCCATATGTTCACAAGAATAACCATTCCATTCTCCAATGAACTTGATATAAATAAGGTATATATTATTTTATCATCAATTAATTATGATTATATCATAAAAATATTACTTATTTAAATTCACTTTTATATTATATCAATATTTTGTAGTCATGGTAAATGCATCCCATCGCTTCATTGAGGTGGTAATCAACACGTACGCATGACCGATGAAATCATTTTTCACTGTAAGGGATGTTATGAAAATAATTAATAAATTATATTTATATTATTATAATTATTTCATTAATATTATATATATATTTATACATAGAATCCATTATCATTACCATCCAAGAGAGACAGTGATTGAAAAATAATTATATCGGTTAGTGATGGAGTAGTCCACCGTACACATGAATAATGGTTACATTTCCCATTACATAGGAACGTATATGGATACAGGGTGATACATTAACATAAGCTACCTCACAATTGGGATAAAAATGGAATTATTATTTTATCATTTTTAAATAATATTTGAATCACCCAAAAGAATAAATGTTACTAAAACATTCAGTTAAAAACATGCACATCTTCTCTGAAAACCCCCATTGCTTTAAAACTATTGCATTTTAAGTTTGTTAGTATGATAAAAAACCAATAAAGTTTATGAAGGTTGTTTATAATGGTATTTAGTGTGTTATTGATTTTGATTGAGTGCTCCAATTGTTGGACTAGGTGTGGAGAATATAATCATTTTATATGTTAGGGGAGAGGAATTCTTGGAATTTATTAAATTACTGAATTAATAAATATTAATATTCATGTTAATGTAACTAAGAAATGATAAATTTAAATATAGTATTTTTTGAGACTAAATATATTTATAAAAATAATTTTTTACACGTTTAGATTATGTTATTTCTCATATCACTATGTTTTAACTCCCATTAATCGTTATGAAAATTACAACAATATCAATGGAATTTAAACATTAGGGGTCAATAATGTTATTATAAAATAAAGAAGGAACCATAAAAAGAAGATTTTTATATTTTAAACCATATCCAATTAAATTGGGAATATATACATTTTTATGAATTTCAAATCAGGGAGTAAGATAATATTCATTTTAATTTATCATTAAGGTTATATTTGGAACAATTAATTTTAATTTAATTATAAAAAAATTACAGTAAATGGATTTGAATATAAAATTTTAACATATCTATAATATGTTATATGTATCTAAAAATGTTTTGGGACATAGTAACTTACACACAAAAATTACTTTTAATATTTTAAAATTCATTTACATGTTTTCCATATAGCTTATTGATTTTTTTTATTCTTACCATAATTAGTATATTAGATACATCACATGTGTCTATATAACATAATTAATATATTTATAAAATAATATGAAATATGTTTAATATATTGAAGGATTCATCCATGATGAATGCAGTCATCACTCTTGCTATGTATATGGTTTTTTTGTAAACATGACACTTTTGATAGAAAGAGTACTGTTATTTTTGTTGTTACTTGTTATTATTTTATTTAAAATTCAAACCACAAAAAAAATATGGAGGGATGTTTTGAATTAATTCACCTATATAATCATAAGATATATATGTATATAATGTAAATGTTGATTTATAAATGGTCAGTATCATATGATGATGGGAAAAGATATGGATTGATGATCACAAATATTTAAGAATGAAATAATAGTGTCATTAAGGGGATTTAGAACAAAATATCATAAGTAATTAGTAATATGAAATTATATGTTTATTATATATAGAGATTGAATTCTAATTAAATTTTTCATTAAATTAAAAAATAAGATTTAAAAATAAATCATAGTTTTAATGCAAGAATTATTTTATCACATGGAAAAATATTTTGTGCTAATATTTAAATAGGATGAAGTGGTTCTGGAAAGAGGGATGTGATATGGGAACTAATTTTAGTGAGATATTCAAATGATTATTCATAAGGATCCCACATTTAGTGTTTGTTTAGTTGATCATTATGAGAAAATAATTGAGTTTGTTGAGTTCCATAATCATTTGACTCGTATTAGTGGTCATGTGCATTTTCTTTTACTAGTGTAACATTACTATGATTGAGTTAACATCCACAAATTACACTATTCACACGCACATATGATCACAACATGAGCTTCTATACTATTATCATGGTAGGAATTCATTGATCTAGTGTATCAAATATAGAGTATTATCTAATACTATAATTCACTAAAGATGACCATAGCTCAATATCAGAACATCAGTCTACCCATGGATTCCCCCTTGCATATTTCTAACATAAATAAAAAATGAAAAAATAGATGATGAATACAATATTTTTTAAAAATGAGATGTATTTGCAAGGTGAGGTGGAAGATTCACTGATGTATAATTTTTTTAATCCAGAAGGTCACACATATAAAAATTCCAAAAGATATACAAGGAAATCATCGAATAATGCACATGATAATTACTTTCGACCACTTATTAATTTTGTTTTATTAGTAACCAATTTTTTTAACTATTTTAATAAATGATTTTAATGTTATAATATGGTATTTTATAAAAAAACATTTAAGGTAAAATTCCAAAAGAAGTTAATTTTTTTTGAATTCACTAAAACGTATGAAACAATTTTACTCACACAATTCAGAATATATATATATATAAACATAAAATGTTAACTATAAACATATAAAAATTGAATAAAAATTTCTAGATACTTATTTAGAAGCTTAATTTAATAACATAATTCATAAAATGATAAATTGTTTTAGACAATATTAGAAAAATAATAATACACACCAGTTATTGAAACACAATGTGTTATCCCATATTTTCCAAGGATACATTTTCACTACAAAATTATTTTTGAATATAAATGTTCTCAGGTTCATTTTTTGTTATATAAATTTACTAAGATTATATAGAGAAAAACATTCATACATTGGGGATGTACTCATCTTCAAGATGGTGAACTGAGTTATAAAATTTTTAAGAGGTGGTAAGGGAATAAAAGTATACCAAAACTGTTTTCCCCACCTCTTAGTGGTAGATAATCCCTTTGAGATCATAAAAAATTTATATCCTACTAAAAGTAAATAAGAATATAATGTTGACCAATATTTATTTTCCATTCCTTGTGAAAAGAAAAATTCACAATGAAAAACATGTGCAAAGTTTACATTGGATTTTCTTTTTATGTTAAAAAATGTCATTGAAAATAATTTTTCAAGAAGAAAACCTATATTATAAAATCAATATTCTAATTTTATATATTTATATTAAGTAGGATCTACTACATTCACTTCAATATAATTTTTCACATGATTTTCTAGACAGATGACCTATTTGACCTCTTATTGGTTGGTGATCTCATCACATCCACCATGTGGCACCTCTAGAAACAATTTTCCATTTCATCGATGTAGTGGATTCTATGGAGCCACTATGTATGAAAACATGATCCTTCATTGGAATATAGTAATTTTGTTGGTTGGGAGGTTTTGAAAATAGATATACATATTTTTTCTTCTTTAGGGGGAGATGGAGATTATGACAGAAGATGTTCAACACAAGTGGGGTTTACCAATTAGTAAAGAGAATAATATTGGGGATAGTATAGGAGTTATGACTAAATTTATAAATTGTTAACTTATAATGAATATCATCGACAATCCAAAATTCATTTCCGGTTCCCTATTTTGGATGGGATGGATTGTTAAACATTTCACGATGTTTTTATATGATTCTGATAAGGATACTATGATTCGCACAAGAATGGATATATTAAACGACTTTTTAGTGGAACACTACGTATTGATCACTCTAAGACATGTTTACAAATGATGCAATTACCACAATATTAGGATATAGAGATGAAATATACACTCATGTGGGAATTATTTGTATTATAATTTACGTATATATGAATCTATTTAGCATTCCAAGATGAGTAGTGACATAATTGATGATTCTACATTCATCTATATTTGTGGGTGTGGGATAATATTACACACATCTTCCCTAGTGTTATCACCTCAATTCCCGATACACTTTTCCAAGTGTTTTTATAGGGATTCTAGTGTCTTTATATCAAAAAATGTAGTCCTTTTAAAAAAAAATTAACAGTATAATTATTAATAATAATATATTACTTTTATTTATAGTTGGATTCAATATTATCATTATACACATACCTCATCATATAGTTTACATATCTATATTTTAATTTTTATTCTCTATAGCTAGATATCATAAGCTAATGATTAATATTTTTTATATAATTATTTCTATTATTATCTATTTCTTTTGAAATTAAAATGAATAAATAGTTATATTGTTTTCTCAATTTAGAAATACTTTTTGTGTTATCATTTCTACTTTCAAGATTCCCATATACAGGGATCCTATTGACGTCACTTACCATATAACACATAAACATGGTTATCGATTGTGAATTATTTTTCCTACACATTCATTTACACATCACTGAGTTGAACCATCCATATCATATCTTGAGTTAGTTCGGTTTCATGTAGCCAAAAAATAGTACACCATACAAGATTTTGATGATTCACTGTATTTAACTCATATGTAGGCATTTATATAATTTCCAGGTCTCCCATGCATAATACATTGATTATTGGGATATAAATAACTAGTATAATATCTTTAAATTAACATATACAATTTTAAAACATCAGCTACTAGTATAGGTGGAGAATACATACTATTTTCAACATAACAATATCTTAAAAATTGTATTCCATGGTGTCACCCTCCAATAATTATGATGATTAATATTTTTTTGTTATTTTTATTTAAAAATATTTACTAATATAATATTATATGTATCTAGTCATTTTTGAGACATAGAGTTATACGTATCACTAATTAATAGGATAAGGAAGTGTACAATCTGGATTTAGCTCATGCATAGATGGTGGATCGCATTGACCCTGTCAATTCCATATATGAGAATGAATGTGATGAGGATCCAATAACATATTCAAATAAGAATTATCCCATAGAGGAAAATATGGATGATGATGTGGGGAAGATCCTGCTACGGAGGATTCACAATCTCCAATAGAACAAGGGAAGATGTGAGGATAAAGATGAGAAAAGGCTATAAAATACTTTAGGGTAGATCTTATATAGTATTATATAATTCATTTAAAATACCATTTATGAAAGGAATGGGAACATAAATATCATGAATGGGATCCCTCAAAGAGGGAATTGGATGTGGAATTGTTGGAATGGGATCCAACATAGTTGACAGGGTCTCATGCATAGCTTCTTTAGTATCCCGTGACAAAGGTCCCTATCCCTATGGGGACATGGGAAATAGGTAGTATATAAAAATGATTCAATCCTATAGATAAAAAAATTAATTAGTGACATGTTTTAAATATCTATATATTTTTCATCATCATCATCATAGGATCAAACTGGGAACCCATACTTGTTGACAGATGATTCATTATATGATGTGTGGGATTCCTCTATGCGAAATGTTGGAAAATCAACTACCAAACATTATTAGGAGGCACAAGAAGCACAACCTATTGAGGTTCCAACATTAGTATAGTGGTAAACATAGTAAACTCATGAAGAGGAAGCCTCTCTTATAATTTTCACACTAATGTGGTGTAGATATCACACACTAAGTGGGAATGATGTTCATACACTAGGTATTGGAATGAAAAAACAACGATATTTTTTGTTTTTGTTATGATATGTCAATAATGAAATATAAACATAAATGAAATAAACCAATAAAATTAATATGTTCATCCCAATTTAAAATATAATGATATTAGATAATCTCATAGATCCCCAGATTAAAACTTATATATATATATATATATAAATTTGATTTCAATTTCTTTATTACATATAACAAATTGAAATTCATTCATATTTGGAAATAATTTGCTGATATATTTACATTCATATCCTCATCAAATTCCCCATTCCCTTATTAAGTTATCATTTTTTGTATTTTTTTATATTTATGGAATATAAATTTATTTTAATTTAAAATATTTTATCACATTTTAATCATTCATTTACATTTTTGAATTAATTACACTATTAATAACAAAACCCAATACTATTCTCTTTTTGAATATATTGATATTTAATAAATTAATGATAAAAAACATCCAATTTGAATAATAATACAATATTACATATAAATAAATTAAATAAAATCAAACCTATGAAAATATGTTTATAAACTATTATAGTTAATAATAAATCCCTATGACTATCGCCAAAAAATTTAAAACTAAAAATATCCTTATAACACAATACTCAATGAAGAATTTATAAAAAAATTGAACCTAAAAAAACCCTAAATGCATCGAAACAACCTATTAATATATTTTTATATTGATTAGAATGTTATTCATTTAATATGATGCAAAATATCAATTGATGAGCATCGACCTATTTGACACTCACAAAGAAACAGAAAACTATAATATCTTTCAAAAATTATACATATTAAAAATTATTTATAAGTATAATATAAAAGTAAAAAAAACGTAGTAACAAAATAAAATTATAAAAAATTAAAAATATATACTTCTTAATTTAATTTTTATGATAAATATAAATAATAAAACCCCATTACTAAAATATACAGATTACAAAAAACAAAAATATCATAAAAAAATTCCACTTGTGATCATCAATAGAATTGATTACTTTATGTTGGGTGATTGATAATCAATTGAATTTATTCTCACCCATCCATGATAAATATATATAGAAACACCAATCCAAAAAACTAAAAAAACCAATTTTAGTTTTTTTAGTTAAAAAAATATTCATATTTAAAACATGCTTGATAAACCTATGTTGAAGCCCTCTCGACCCAGGATCACCCCACACTCTATTATTTGAAATTTCAGGAGTCTCTATTCCATGGATACTGAAATTATATTTCTGAAAATTTAATGGGAAAATAAAAAAGTTTCAATTCATTTACTTATTAAATGAGATTCTTCCACCCATTAATGCCACAACCATTCCTCACATGTGCATAAAACACTACTATTTTTCACCACTCAATAACCTATTTCATGTTTATAGTACATTAGTCAGAATTACATTTCCTATACCAATATTTTAAAATGATAAATTATAGAAAATCTTAAATGTATCAAATATTCTTGGTGCATGCAAAGAGAAAATCCGAAAAATGTAAGGGTTTTTATCTCAAACATCGATAATTAAGGTGTAATTTTATATTATGCATCCATATTTATTTTTATGGTGTATCTCCCATTGCTTTTAATTATAATTTATTGAATTATTAGTTAACATGTAAACATTATATTAATACATGATATTCCATTCTACGGGTTATGATTAATGTCTTCCCTAAAATATAAGGGACTTTTATAACTCATTGGTCGTTCTAGAGTTATACAATTTATAAATTTGTTTCATATTTCATTTAATATTCTATAACCTATTTGTACCTTTTTATATATATTTTGATACAAATATTTCATATTAGTTTCTTCTATTAAATCAAAAAAATTGAAATTTTGTTTTGAATATAACATATCTACTAAAATGATGGTTGACCATGATTGTACATAATTCCCCTTCTCACCAATGTAATTCCTTTTAATTAGAAACTTAATTAAGCATTATATCATATAAATTTCATAATTTTTATATTCTCTAATCAAAATAATGTTTTATTATATTTTCTATGATGTGGGATTTCAACAAAGGTGTTTTAAAAGATAAATTGGGATCCTTATGATTTCTTATTTAATTACAAGTTTCAATTCCATAAATTTAATTTTTCACTATGAATAGATTTTAAAAATAGACATTAATTTTTGAAAATAATCCTACTTCAATTTTGGTGTAATGGGAAGTTATATGTGATTAATTTCCCTAAAATACCATATGTTCATTTTGAAAAGAACCACTGATGCAATTAATTTCAATTCATACATCTCCATAAAAGTTATACTAATGTTTCCTATAATGTTACACAATGCCCCATACCTATGTTTATATATATTAAAATAATAACATAAAAAACTAATTATTCCTTATTATATTCAAAATAATTTTGATATAGTGTTCACATATACTTTTATAAAATTTTAAAAACCTAGTTCTTTCTCATGGGTGTTATCATTCATAAAATTTATGTTTATTTTCATTTCCTCATGTTAGAAAAATATACATGTTAATATTATAATTATCAATATGTTATGAGTGAGACCAAAATTCTATTGCACTCCAATACATTGGGAAATACTTCCATCTCCTGAGAGGCTTTGTATGGTTCATGAGAAATTGGTAGAACCCCATTATATTATGTGATGGGCGGGCCTATAATTATATAACCCCCAATACATTCCGTAATTTCTATATTTCATAAGATTTTATGGATTATATTTGAGAGTGAACATAAAACACCACGGTAAATTTTCAACTCTGTTTATGAGAATGCGGAGTGAACCAAATCCACCATGGGATACTTTCCACTATGATAGTATTTTGAGTGGGCCTTGATATCTTATTATAATGTCACACACATATTGATGCCACATATTCCTTGATTCTATGATATTTTGATATCACTTCATTTTAACATGTTTATTGTTTTATGATCGCACTATATTTTATATTGGTTATAATTTATATATTTTATGTTAATTTTCCTTAAATATATTCCCATACCCTCATGTTTATCGCCTAATCGATTAGGATCATTTAATCATATCAGTTATGTTTACCCTTAGAGATTAATTTACCTCACAAATTTATATGTTTTATTTTAAAAATGGATTAATGGAAATTAATACAAGTGTTATTTATAGAATATTACATTGTGTATAAAATTTTCAGGATATTTAGAAATTTTTTTAGGGATTAAGAAGTTTCTTATATAAGTGGAAAATGTATGTTTGTGGATGAATACATGGGTTTTATTAGTTGTGATTTTTTTTCAAATTATCAATAACTCTAGGTATAATGTTTCACGGGTATATATTTTAATTAAATTTCATATGTCATGAAATTTTACTATCATTTTGTACTCTATCATAATATATTATATGGAATTAATAGAAAACCGGTCGTAAAAATCACAATGACTATAAAAAACCCCAAAAACATATATGGGGGTAGTCTTACGACCACAAACACCCTTAGGATCATCAATTTGCTAGAGGGTATTTAATGTTATTATGAAACAATAAATTAATCCCCAAACCACATATATGGGTACATTTATATCTCATCCCCTTCTCCTATTTATTTTAGTCTTCTACAGACAGGGTAATCTTCAAAAGAAATATAATCTAAATTCCTCCTTTAATGTGATCCACAAACATCATTAGGGAAACATTTGGTGAAAATATTTTGGGTTCCCATAGGATTACCCACTATATATAAAATTAAAGAGGAAATTAAATGGTTATGGTAAATCCTTATTGGGACCACAATATAAAACAATCCACAAAAAAACACTTTAATTGGTTTTGATGTATGAATGTGAAAATTTTAAATGTGATACCTATTCACCTACCCTTATGATGAGGATATGATCCTAGAAAGACTCTGAAAATTAGAGAATGTCATTATCAAAACTCATATAGATATTTTATAAAATTATGAATACGAAAAGAGGCATGTTGAGAAGATGTTCAAACATAATTTCTTATGCACTATGGTGTTTGTGAAAAGATCATATACACATAATTATAGATGGAATAAAATATGTCCCTCGTCAAAATAATCCGCAAATTCTCAGTCAACTTGATTCTATAAAACAATTGATATGTATGGAAATATCATAAAACAACTAGAAGATATTAACACTTTATCCATCAAGGATAATTTGTACAAATGTGAAATAGGTTTAGAGGAGATAAACTGACCGAAAACCTAAATACATTGTGTAAATATCGATTCTATTTATATGTTCCATGAATAAACACATTTATTTTCTTTGATGAATCATCCCCAACAAGAATGTACTTCTCTACTAATAAGGGAATAACTTCATTACCCATTTGAAAAAGGATTAAAAAAACATGTGATCCTAAAATATATGTTCAATGGAAAACACCAGTTCCCTATACTAATGTGGAATATAGATCAATTTCATGGGAGCTACCTCAGGACATATAGTATTGGATATTAGAACTATACATGGGTGAGATGATCATATTAGGACACACTAGCTACCTCTACCATGATCATCTACACAAATTAATTATTTTTTAGTTCTTATAGACTACATTGATTCTATAGATTCCTTGATTGAAGACATGGAGGGGTGATGTGACCTAGTAAAATTAAGAAAATAAGTGACATCTAGAATGGGTGGATAAAACCCATCCTCCACCCAATTTGAAAAATTAAAATTCATGATCATCAATGAAACTGAGAATCATAAATAGTATGTTACACAATCCATCTCAAGGTGTGGTCTAATTATGTGAACATTTGAGAAACAAGATAAATATAATATAATATAATTTTTGGAGACTCATGAGGGACCACAATATAATTTTTATAGTAATCTGTTACATAGATTACTCACGATATAGGAAGAAATTAATCATAAAGTACATCATAAATTTAAATGATTACTAATATTGATGATAATACATAAATTTTTTAATTAAATTTATTGTGGGAATGAGAGGGTATCATATTTCATTGATAAGTGTAATTGTCTATAATATTATCCAAATATACTACTCCCATATGTGAACCTTATAATGATTTTTTGAGATTCTCCTAGATGTATTAAAGACATCATTGACCCCATATAAATATCCCAATGGATTTTCATAGATTTCTTTAATGAAATAAATATTTTTGGATTCTATCTAATTTTCAATGGATAAATTTCAGTACACAACAAAAGACTAGTGAATGTCGTTTGGAAATGCTGAAATTTTTTTAATTATCAATGTGGATTTTAATACATCTCTATAACCTAAAAACATACAACATCACATGGTGACTCAATATGAATGACAAAAAACAAAAGAATATTCCCTATAAGGAAGGATCAAAAGCACCTTGCATATTAAGATAAACAAATTACTTATTTAATTTTAGTGATATCTTACTCTAGGATACATCCTAACATAATGAATAATATATATCAAATATAAGAAATAATAATAATATTAAAATTATATGAAATAAATACCCTAATATATGACACAACCACCTAATTAAATCGGAAAATATAAAATAGTGATTCATCAGTAAATAAATCCTTCAAAATATGTTGTATTTTTAGGGAGGTGAACTATAAAGGAAACTAACATATGTAGCACATGTATCTACTACAATGGTAGATAGAGGTGAATCTAAATATTTCCTCAGCATGGTAATACATAAGGTAAATTATTAATTGAAAATAAATGTAATTTACCAAACACATTTCATTATTATAGTGAATTTGAATAATCCAGTTGTGACCGCAGTACCCTTAGATATAATTGGTTGAACTCCTTTGAAATCAAAATCCTATTAAATCTAGTATTCTAAAATCAAATATATCAACTAGAAAAAAATATGTTAGTGGAAGAGGAACTGTTGAAAAATCTCTAGAGTGATTTGAATCTTCATAAATTCCAACCTCTATCCTAAAAAAGACATGAATCATCCCATAAAAAATATTCAAAAGAACCATCATATAAAACCGCATCATATACACCATCCCACTAAAAAAATACTCATCAAATGAAGTATAATAATAAAAATATATAAATGTGATCTATAAATAAGTCCCCTTCTCTGATGAAGAATATATAATAAAAATAGATTTCCCTTCTTATTATCAGGATCTAGGTAGGAGAGGGTATAGAAACTGAGGATGTCATAGATGAAGATTTTTACATGGATATTAATATTCATTATATATATTCAATGAGGCCAAATATTTATTATAGACCTGTACATGATCACTTCCCAAGGAAAAAAAAGATTATCCATATAATATTTAATCATCCTGTATAATTTCATTCTTGTTAATATTGTTGATTCACTTGGAAAGTGTGTGTATTTTATGTCAAGATCAACAGAATGAAAGATAATTAAATCTAGCCTGAAAACATTCTATATACCCATGCATTTTGACTAAAATATTGAACCACCAACAGAAATTTTTTCAACATCAAAATCCTAGGTTTTGGAAGAACGTCATGGAGAAAAGGTATAATCCCTTCATCCAGAAGTATGATATATTTAAATTTATGGTTATTGTTGTAATAAAGATGTCCACTATTTATACAATATCCATATCAAGTGAAATATTGGAATAACTCCTTGTGGATCCTATAAGAACATAAACTTTCCATGATATGAACCATTATAATAAATTATATAATATAGAGACTAACTCAGAGGAATTCCACTTGGTCATATCCTTTACAGAGAGATATTAGGAAATTTCTATACCGGGGACCATCACACCGTTATACCTATCTTGAAATTTGGATGATGTAAATATGTAAAATTCTCTAGCTGAAAATATTTATAGAATCAATATCATTTTAGTTTTAACAATTTTAATATTAGTTTACAACAGAATATATTTTTTTCCAGTATTTTACAATCCATGGGTATGATAAATTCATGAGATGTTCTATTAGATGTATCAGTCATAGATCATAATTTTGGGGACTCATATCTTATTTTGAATAAATAGTTGTTTTTTAATATAGATTAATCCAATTTTTCTATATTTGGAAGGTCATGGATTCATTCATATATGACAGTAGTTAAATTATCTAACTGTTTCCTCAAGTAATATTTTAATATGAAAGTTGGTGTACTATATGTAACTAATCCCCAATTCTACTCTATTGAATCCCAATACGTAGATGTGATATACTATAAATGGTAATAAAAGTGACTAGTGATAAATTACTCCATTCATCTCACCACTATAAGTAATTTAAAAATATATCATGTCAATACATTCGAGGAACTTGGTTAAGACTATGTGTTGTCCATTAATTAGATCGTGTAGATCATTCTAGATATAAGTAATCATCATGTACTATGAATCCTATTTGAATGGATGAAGAACCTCGTCACATTCAAATCATATGAGGGTTAAGTGAATGTTCCCCCAAAATATGTGTTTTCAAAAAATAAATTAATTATTGTTCTACCCATGCTAATTAATCCTAATAAAAAACATATTTACATGAGGAATTTTCTAAATAAATGTTAAAAATATATAAACGGATATTCAATCATGTAGAAGTCACCCTCAGAGAAGGATTTAAGAGTGAGGCCATGGAATGGTCACCTCCAACTTCATGTTTCCATCCAAATTGATCATGTTCTGTCATTCGGAGGAACTATGTGATCATAATGAAGAATAAAATAACATATTTAAAATCCCATAATTATTTTCTTTATGACCAAATAAGGTAATTTTTTCATCAATAAGATCAAAATATACCACCAAATCACATGTCAAGACTAAAAATTACAACATACCCTCATCTAAATATAAGTATTTCTTTATTTTTTTCATTCCTCGTTGATAGTGAAGATGGGGAAGAACATATATAGGATGCCATTGATAATAATTTCTATGTGTAAAAAACCCATTGGGTTTGGGGAAACATCCACATTACTCATGGGAAATAAAAATTTCACTATAGCATCTTATGGATCTATGAATTACCCTTCATAAAAAATTTTATGATATTTATCTAGATGAAAAATAATATATTAGAGACGACCCTACAATATTTGAGGAAGGCATTTCTATCTCCATTATGTAGAGTCCAAAAAAACCATCTGACTCAAAAAATATTCCCCCTTTTGGAATTCAAAAACCCATAAACGTAATTGAAAAAATAGTGTATACATAGTTAAAATCCATGTTCTTATAGTTCTATATTATTTAGAATAGTTATAAACTCCATTAGAGTTAATTTATTAGTGATTAAGTTGGATTTTAAGGTACCTAAAAAATGGATTTTTTTTTAATTTTATTATTTCATTTCTGATTTAGTATTATTTCTTTAAAAAAGTGGTCTATTGTTGAGTTAGATGTTTTAATTCTTACTTTTATATTCCTTTTGTTTTGGAAATCCCCAAAAGAAATTTAAAACAGGATTAATAACATTTTATTTCATTAGTGTTTTTTAATATTTCTATATACATAATTATCTTTTACCAAACATATAATAAGTAATTATGTTTATAAGATAAAAACATAAATATATTTAATATGACTCTTATAATGAGATTATGTCCTATAAAAATAATACTCACCTTTATCATATCATGTGTTGGATTTTCTGTCTTTTTTATCTTACTGAGAGTGAGTTCAACATCGTACAAAAACTGATATTGATAACATCAAAAAAGCACTCATAATTGTTATAATAATGAAAATCGTAAATAATTCAATCATACTAACCCTTATTTAAATATGAATATGAAATACTTGTTACAATTATAAGGAATAATTTTAAAAATGTAATGGAGTAAACTAATACATTTTCATAAATTCAGTTATGAGGAGAAGTCAAATTCCATGAGTCCAAAGTCATTGAAAAAAACTCAAACAAATATAAAAGTTGGAATATCCATATGACCATTAGATGATCTCTGTAAATACTATGTCATATAAAGAGTTTGGTGATACTCAATTAAAATCTATCTATAATTATTTAGAAGATCACATAGCGTGAAAATGTCATCTCTATTCTATTGTAATTAATTTTAGAGGGTTGTTTTAAGAAAACCTTGTAAGAATATCTGCTTATGTGTTTTATGTAATTTTTACATACATTTAATCATTGTATCAATTGAGGAAATATTGGAATAAGACGAAAGCGAATCTGATCAATCAGATCGAGGGATACCAGGGCTAGGAAGACAGAGATTCCAATCATCTTAGAGAGGGAATCCGGGGATAAGAAAAAAAATCTATTCTAATCATCATATCAAAAACCCTCTTAGTAAGAATATAATGACAATATTGTTAGTATTAAACATGGGACAACATTATTATGGGTTATATTCTACCTTACACTTAAGGTTAATACAGATTTACTTTTAATAGTTTTAAAGATGTTATTTCATTTTTAGACACTGGATTACTTGTTTCATGTAGTTATTTTATTTTCTTTTGAACAATTAATAAAAAGTGAATAATTATATTTTTATTTTAATGAGGTTTTAATATGTTTTAATCTAATTACTATAAAAACAATACATTTTATCTAATCATGTCCATCGTGATTAACATACACGATCTCTGATAAATAAAATCCATAGTGATTATGGGTTTTTTTTTGGGAATAATCACACTGATCGTAGTTCTGATTATATATATATTTTAATCAAATTGATTCAAATTCCGATAACAATAAATTAATAGTATTTTTTTGATAAGAATAACTGTTTTATTATACATTTTTAAAGTTCAATTAACACCCCCCACCATCACCACTTGATATTATTTACATTATTCGTATATTCTTATGAACCTAATAAGTAGTATAAATATACTTATGAAACACATTGATGATCCAGAAAGAAGAATTTAATTATCATGAAATATCTATTACCCATATCAATCTATTATACCATGTCCCACAAATAAGAAAAACATACATCTCATTCCTAAAGTATCATTGAGAAGTATTCTATTGGAATTACACAAATATTTCCTGACATGATTCCAATATTTCACCCATCATTTTGGTCGTATTCAGGTTCCTCATAGATATAAGAAGGTACATTGGAGAGCACACCCAACCCACAATACTACGGTGGATGGTGATTTTAGTATGATAAATAACTCAAACATTATTCAATATGTTTAATAATAGAAATGGATTTCAAATATCGTCCTCATCAAGGAAATTAATATTAAAATTAAAAAGTGTACGGTCTCCTAGAATCTCAACTAATATTAAACAAAAAATTATTTTTTTATTTAAATCCAAAAGTTTTTGACTTAATGAAAAATGTCTTTTTTTAATTATTAAAACACTTTTAATGAAAAATTGAGAAAAAACATCGGTTCACTAATAAAAAAAGACTATAAGATACCGAAAATTCACATAAAAAGAAATTAATCCTATTGGAAAAAATTATCCCTATATAATTTCGAGGATAAAATGGTTACTTTTTCTATAGAACATAATATGTTTGGTCTCCAATAAAATAATCCATCTTGAAACATGTTTTTATATAATCCCCTCTGTTGATCTTACCTTATTTAAATCCTCTAATAATTATAAGATCTTACTTGTTAATCCATGCATGTTGATCACAATTTTTATTCAAAAGTATCATCCTTTCCATAATGTTATAAACCTCCTCTAGTATAGTATTAATCAATAGACCCTTATCAACCATTCCTTCCACTGATTAGATAATTAGCTCTATCATTTTCCCATTTACAACTTCTTCTTCACCCATCTCCCACTACTTACCAGACAAGAAAAACTTCAGGGGGAAGACCTTGTCAGACATGGATTTGATGTTATCCAAATCCACTACTTCAGAGTTTCCCTAATAATGATTTGTTCTTTCTATCTTACAAAAACTATCCTTTTGTGTTTTTTGGAAGACCCTGTCTCCATTGGGGTTGGTTGATATGTGTAGTCCTTAAGTCCATTATATTTGTTGACTTTAGTGAAAATATAACACCCCATATCATTATTTTTCTTATTCCCCTTATTCTTTATCAGGTAGTACATTCCTTTTATATTTCTTCATCCTATAATATCATGTAATAAATAAAAAGGTAATTCCTCATAAGACCCTACCCTACTTTTATCATTTCTCTCAGTTGATTTCTCCTCCTGTGGTGAATCTACTTGGTCTAGAGTCGTCCCATTAGTTCCCGAAGTAGGGAATATGTTGTTAGTTTTTTATTTTTCTAGTTATTCCACTAGATTTGGATTTTTTATTAAATCATTCTTCCCAGAAAATCAATTGGTGTAATCAACATTCAATATTCCTAATCAATGTCACCTGAAATTTTCCCCTCATCTATCTACTGATCTGCAAACTAATGGTCTTATTCACTACATGGTGGAATAACCTCATCATGAGATGAAGGATTCCATATAGTGATCAATGCATAAGTACCATGAACCCATAAACCCCTTTGAAATTACATGTCCTCTATAGTCAACATGAGATCCACTGAGTCAAGATTCATGTGATCGAACACATCTACTATATTCAGATAATTTAAATTCCTTGCCTCATTCTATATGGTATTATTTGAAAAACACTATTACACCTATACTATTAAATTGTAGAGAAAGAGGAACCATATTTCCCTAGAATAAGTTTAACCATAAAATTTCTAATTCCATAATGGAAATATTAAACTGGGCGACAAATATGGCTATACGGGGAGTAATGATCAAACCATGATTTGAAGACCACGTCTTCTTTGTACTTAAATTATTATCCAACATCAATCAAAACCCACTCCACCTATTCCATTGAAGCATAAACATATATATATATACACAGACAAATCAAAATACTAAATGATATCATTCAATTTTCCGAACACATAAAACACTCGACCAAATTTACATGAATATGCATTAATGAGGGTATTTGGAATGGCAGTTGGAGTTTAAGAAAGCTTACCAAAATCAGGACTATAGGACCTATGTATTTCAAATGAATATTCGATTAACATAAAAAATATATTGAATATGGGTACATATAATATTCAAAGAGAAATGGACAAAGAAAAATTAGATCTTTCACCAAGGAAAAATTACTCATCATATGAAAATTATCAAGGACACCAACAATCATGTGTTATTCTAACAACAGTGTTCCAAAATCGAACCTATTTTAAATTTTTAACATCTAGCTATTGAGGCCTAAAATTATCCACTAGGGTCATATCTAGAATATTATATGTTTCTATAGACTCTAAAGCGGATAATGAAATTTGAGTCATGTAATCATGTCAATCAAGAACCTTAAACTGTAATGAGATTGACAAGAACGCAATGAAAAAGATAGGGTTTTAAAATGGGAGAAAAGATAACTACTTAATTAATGGGGTTGATGTGGGTAAGGACATCCCCCCATCTCCAACCAATTGTATTGGGGAACAACTTTCTCCATCATCGATAAAGGCATTGTCGGAGAGAGAGTTAAGAACAAGAGAGAACCCCAATCAAATTGTTTTTTTCCAAATAAAACAATTATTTTACTAGCTCTCTCTATTATGTATGGATACTATGGATATGATGAGATCTTTGTATCCCCTAAATTCAATGAATAATATCATCCTAGATTTTTCTTAGGGTATATTACTCTCAATTACGATCCTTCAGTTTGATGAATATTGGTGAAACATATTAATGTACCTTGCACTTTATCTTTTATCCCCTCACGTGTAAAGATAAGGAGTTATACATTTATGTTCTTGTGGTAAAATTTCAATAATTTAGTGACCATATTTTAGATATAAAAATATGTTTTTTACAAATTGGTTCATCATTTCCAATAGAAGAATAACATGATATGTGATTTTGAGGCAACATCCTTAAAATTAATTTTCTTCATGACATTCCATTGTAGAATTGAGGTAATCCATGAAAATAGAAAAACGTTCCTTGAAATGATGCCTCATAAAAATATAAAACTATTGAGAGGTATCCAAATATTTTATTTTTCTATTATACTATTCAAAGAAAACATTATAGGTTACTATCTTCCGATCACACCACTAATGAGGAAAGGTGATACATTTCTTTTGGATACAGATTTCAAAGAATCACTCAATAAATTAAATTAATATCTCTTATTCACTTCAAAATTAATTTTGTGATTATAATGAAACATGACCATTTTATGATTGGAATCCTTTTTCATATTGCTTTTTTGGCCTTCACGCATGCTGCTATTTTTGAGGGAATTAAATATTCTATAAAATCATAAAAAAATATTGTATACCAAAAAACAATACTATAATATCAGTAATAATTTTATTGAATTAATTTTATCCAAGAATAATCCCTGAAACTACTTATGAAATCATGAGGTAAATTTCCTCTATTATGTTAAAATGATCATGTATATCCATAAATCTCAAATTTTTAGTGGATATCTTTCCAGGTGGGTAGTCATCACTTACCAACAATATTTTTTTTATATCAGAAGGATGTTAAAGGAGAAGAAATATTTTTTTATCTTACTACACTCGAACCTATAGATGGTTCTACTAAATATAGAGGTCCCTAAGGATAGTTTTTTCTAGATTCATTAATCTCTCCAGACAGAGGATAATCATTTCAATGGTGTTTACATAAGTCTGAAAATAAGGAGAATTAAAAACCCAATACTCAAAAGATTTGGATTTGGAATTATCTCCTTGTTTATAATTTTTTTTCCTATTAATTAATATTGTTAGAGGGATTCACCAATAATGAAGTAGAGTACAGGGATACAATTTGATGAGTAGTATTTCCTTTTCAAATACCAATAACCCATATGAATATCAATGGTTGATACCAGTTAGTAATAAAGAAGATTAATGGAGAATATTTCATTTGGAAATATTATATAATTCCCCTTGTCAGTTACATTTGGGGAATAATGGATGAATTCATAAAATTTCCAACACTATCACATGTTCCTCTACAACATCCAAACCAAGGAACCACACATCAGTCCCTCAATACAAATCGTTACATGATCTCAGGTGCGCCTATCCTTATAACAGTGGCTACCGACTTGTAGTAAGGGTCTAGTAAGTAAGTCTGAGGTGATTATACCCACTTTTTTCAAAGTAAAACATAATCAGAAATATATTTAGAATCGTGAAAGAATACATATAATCATTATAGTAAAAATATCCCAAGATAAAAAATAAAAGAAATACAATATCTATCTAAGATAGAAAACATGTCATGAAATATATGTGAAAACTGTCCAATGAAAATCCCAATGTAATGTCCTTTACAACTCACATTAAAGTGATGAACAATATATGGTTTCCTCAAACACGATCCATCCCAAATCATCCATCTAACTCGGGTTCTTTTCTCTTAACCTATCCTACAACAACAAAGTCTCTTCGGGTACCAATCAGGCAGCCAATGTAAGGTATGAGTCATCTTAGTGGACCACTACCAATGAAGTATAAAACAAATCCAGTCAATAATCGTGCATATTGTTGTATAGTGAATAAAATAAAAGTTAAAACATTAAAAAGTATACATTTATTCAACTATATTTTATTTAACCGCATAAACCATAAGGTTACTAAAGATAGTCGAACCACAATAACTTATTCATGTTGTGAGGGAGTCTAAACTATCCCTAAGAGATATTATAATAATGAATTTCCATGTTTTCATTCATCATCAAAAATAAAATTTCATCAAATGTGTAAAACATCTAAATCGGTCTGGCATGAGTAATGTGAACTATTGCCTCAAAACTCATAGCTCTAATGCAAATAAAACAAAAAAATACTCAAATGAGTCCTATGATAAATGTAAAATCTCCCATGGGTTGTCCCCTAGAAGGCCCACATGGTCCTTAAAAAAATAGAATCTCACACAATTTTCTTCCCATAAGGATCTTATGGTATTTAAGTAAAATATATTAGTATAACTCTCTGTCTTCTCCAAATAAGGCTCACTCAGTCCTTAAATAAACAATATTCAAAACTCTATTAATCTTCTCCATTTAATCCCATTCTCACCTTCAGATATCCAATGTGACAGTCTCAGACAACATTATCACAAACATTTCTCATTTCACAAACAAATACCTTAATTAATTCACAATTAATTAGTTATATCCATCCTTTCATTAAATCAAAAAATAATTTATCATTCCATATATGTTAAACAATTTTACAGTTAATTGACTACCTCGATTTCCATTAATTAATTCACCAATCAATTAAAAAAACTCATTTACATTAGTTAACCCATATATTAATTATTCACATCATTTTCATTAATTAATTTTCATAATAAATTAATCATAATAATCCTATTAATCAATCAATCAATTAATTGGTCAATTCAAATCCAATAATAAATCCAATGATTAATTTACTACATCCATTCCATTAATTATTTCACCAATTAATTAATTAAACCCCATTTCCATTAATTAATACAATGATAGATTAATCATTCAATTTAATTAAATAATTTCCACAACTATTTATTCATTAGTTTATTGGTCACAACAACTCCGTTAAATAGTTCAATAATTAATTAACAATATAAATTCCATTAATTAATTTAATAAATAATTTTTCATTTCTCAACATGATATCCAATAATTAATTCCCCAATTAATTATTCCTAATTTATAATTAATAAATTCAATAAATAACTCATCAGTTAATTATCATTCAACTCCATTATTAATTCAACAATTACTCTATCACATAATTACCCAAATTAACTCCCTTGTTAAATAAGGACATCATTCCCATTAATTTATTAATCAATTAACTAATCAATATCCACAATCTAAAAATCCCATAATTAATTCCTCAATCAATTATATATATTCTATAATTTCCAAATCTCACAATTAATCAATCAATTAACTATCCAATTACATATATTCAATATGAAAACAATCCACATTAATTAATTCAAAAATTAATTAATCCAATTGATTTTATTTCACCATCCCGACAATACCAATTAATTAATTCACAAATTTATTAATTTAATTCATTAAAATGCTTCAAAACAATAATATCTCTTAATTAATTCACCAATTACTTTATCCAACCCATTCAAATATGTTTACAAAAAATAATCATTAATTCATTCACAAATTAATTAATCCCACCCAGAAATCATGACATTAAATCCATTAATTAATTCATAAATAAATTAATATATTTATTTATTTCAATAATTTAATATTTACATAACTCTCATTAATTATCTCATCAATTAATATCATCCCTGATTCAACCTATATTATTTTTTATTCTTCGTAGTCTTCATTAATGTGGCTTCCCCTAGTCTTCTAAACCTAGTCCATAAACATATCCATGTAATTAATCCTTCATAGATGTTTTTAGACAGTGTGTGACTAACCAATGATCATCCTCCTAGAGTGTCTAACCCTGTGTGTAGTCGTGAATATTTTTTGTGCACTACTGATGACTTTGTTAATGCACAAAATTTCCTCTTTGGAATTATTACCCCTCAACACATTTGTGCCGTAGCTTGTATCTACATGTATTATCTAAAATATATTTAATTCTATGATAACCACAGACCGTATACATTATAAAATTTGGGATTTTATCCTATACATAGATGTATCCATTATACATCATTATATTATTTTCATTGGGGTTATTCTATATTAATATCCAAAAATTTCTAGACATTTCTCTAATTATAACTATTTTAACCATGGAGTTAATCATATTTTTTTAATTTATAAAAAAAATTCCCTACAATACAATCCAGGTATCTGGAGTTATAATTTATTTGGATGTTTGGATACAATATTGAATCATCTAAAATATAAATAAAATTATTTTTGATTCTATATATTTATCCTAAAATATATAGATCATAAAAAAATATATAGGATACCATGGGGAAGAAACATAAGGAAAAGAGTGATACTAAAATCCTTATAATGGAATAAATATGTAAATAAATCATTACATAAATGGTAAGAGGTGTAACATGATATAAAAAAGAGCACGATAATAAGAATAAAAACATTTCATAAGGAAATAAATTCATAATATCAAAAAATAATAATAATTTATAAACAAAATAAAACATGAAATCATTATCATAAGTAATGGGTGACTCCCATGACCATAATAATATTGATAATAAAGCATCATGGGGTATTGGGGTCACACCACATTCTATTAACTATGGTTTAAAAAGTCCCTTGGTGTATTTTGTTCACTCACTATTCAATTACATATCATATCATGATATATAATATTTTTCAAAATGCATTGGAGAGAAATATAATTTCTGGACCACATGAAACACAACATAGTATGATTTACGATAACCACTCATGAACTATACATGGAATCAAACAGGACTAAATCATTATCCAATGCATTGGAGGGATATATAATTCAATGTCAACACATCACATAATAAAAATCATAAAAATTTACTCTACATGTGGAATATAAAAAATACACAAATCATAATCCTGATCAAACCCATGAGAAGGAAGTAGGTTTCATAATTATTAATTCAAGTAATAACCAAACATTATGTCATATGGATTCAAAAGAAGTAATGACTTTAATTAATTCAGAGAATTAAAATATAAAAAGGGACATAAGTTCTGAACATGGAGTTCTATTAAATACAATTCATGATGTATTTCTAGTTAATAAAGAATAAAAATAAATAATTTGGGTGGATCATTTATGAAATATCTAAAGGATTTTTTAAATAATGAAAGAGATTAGTATATTTCTTAAAATGATAATTTTAATAAAAGGTATATACATATTATAATAAATTTTTTTAGAATCTACTCAAGAATTGAAAACTTTTAATGGTGGTCATTCCTGATATGATATAAAAAATTGGAATGTCCCCTTAAATCAAGATTACATTGAATTAATAATTTTGGAGGGAAATGTCATGTGTGATTCCATAAAAAAATTATATTTACATATATATATATATATATATATATATAAGGAACATAAATAATAAATAACATAAGATAATGTGGAAAAGAATGCAGAAAATCAGGATAAATAATTAGAATACATAATTCAACAAGTCTTGAATGAGTACCGAAGATCCATTTTATGTTTTAAAACCCATTTTATGAAATAACATATCATAAAAGAAGATAATAAATCCTAATTTTAGAATATAAGAAAACATAAATATTATTTTAACATGATATAACACATAATTATTATTTTTAATTGAATAGGAGAACCTTGGGTGGAAGGGACATTAGAGACAAGGAGGGGAAACCACCGTTTAAACAAATCTAAAATATTCTAAGCATTATTTCATTTTAGAAATGTTTTAAAACTATATTTTAAGGGTGAATTGAATAAAAATGTGACCTAAAATGATAGAAATAAGTTATAATATATTAAATAAAAAATTAAATTCATGATAAAATGATACAACACAGGAAATTTAATTGATTTTAGAAAGACCTTTACGACATTAGTAAATTTTCAATAAAACTTCGTTTGAAGTTTAACAGTAACTTTTTTCTATAAATAACATGAATTAAATAAAAACATATGTGAAAATATATTCTTTTGAAGAAAATATAAATTTGAAATAGGATATTGGTGCATAATATTAGAATATGTTTCAAGGAATGGAAATTGAGTTGAAAACATTTACTGTATAAGGTATATTTGAATAAAAACCGCTTGAAATAATTGATAATAAATTTGAAAATAAAAGAACCTAAAAATGTGTAAAACATGACATTAAATATCTATTTTGAAGTATATAAACCATTCAAAATAACATAGGTGAATAAGATAACATATGTCTCAAAAAAATATGTTTTCACACAAACCCGTTACTCGTTGTCAGAAAGTGTCATGCACATACATCTAAATTCTTAAATAATTAAATTAAGTTAAATAGATATATAAAAAAGAACATTATTTGATTATATTTCATATTCCATGTTCCATTAAGTATATTATGTTATTTATTTATAACATTTTTTCCATTCCAGCATCAATTTCATGAGTTTGTTCAGTTAGTTTTCCTATAACTCCATATGCATGTTGAAAAAGGATTAAAGAATTGTAAAATGGTTTCATAATATCAAAAATATTTACAATACTAAAGAAATAATATTTATAAATTATATCTATTTATAAATTCAACCCTGATGGAGGTGATGAAAAATGTACATCATTCATAATGGAGGAGATAATTTACACCTATGTATGATTAATGTTTCATTTATTAATGAATTAGAGGAAAATAATGTAACTGATAATTTTAAATTTTAGATGTATAATTGTATTATATAAATCATACTTTTTATCTTTTATATAATATTTATAATACATGAATTTTGGCGATGAAAACGTAATATGTCACTTTGTGGAGGTGATTTTCTACACAGCGTAGTAATGGAACTTTTATTTTTCTCATAGAATGTAAATGTTTAAATAATAGTTATTAAATTAGTATAATAATATAAAATATTGTTAATAATACTAATATAATAAAAATTTTATGTATGTATGATATTTTTATGATGATGGATAAGTGAAAAAACTCATGAATTTGATAATACTTACGTGGGTGACTTGATCTTTCATTAGAGAATGACTTGAAATTGAAGAGCATATGATAACTTATTTTGAAAATGGGATTATAGAATTGTGATGGAATTAAATCCAATAATATTTTTGGAATATAATCTAGGAAACTAATTTAGTAGTATTAATCATGGAGTGGTTGGTATGATCTGACTTAATTAGGAAGGAAAATGTTACTTTTGGAAATAACCTTTATATTTTCAATATAATAGTATCTATTTCATAGTTAATAGATATAAATAATAAAAATAATTGACTTTGGGGTGCCTCTAGATCGATAAAAAATCAAAAAATTATTTATAAATATGATTTAATCATTTAATAGTGTTTTTATCATTATGTTTCTTTATTTTACGCATCTCCATTTAAACAGGGTAAATACATTTTAATTAAATGATTTTATGTTTTTATTAAACATGTATCCCAACCAAAAAAAACATTGGTGTGATATAAGTAAATTTAACATATATTTAATTTCATTTAAATTTACAAATACTAAAAAATATAATTTTAAATTAAAATACTTTCATTTTTCTAAACCAGTTTTTGATGAAAAATGAAATTTTTTATCCATATGGATTATTAATATTATTTTGTATTGATTACCAAAAAATTGAGTTTCAATGTATTTATTTATTTTTTATAAATAATATAATATTCATTATTTTTTTATTTTATTTTAGTAAATTCGAATTAAAACCAATGATATAAATACAACATTCATTTATAAAAAATCATTTCCACATTTTTTTGGCAATAAGAATTAATAAGAATAATATAAATATTAAAACTAAAAATAAAAATATTAAATATTAAATAATATTAAATTTATTATTTCAAATATAATAATAATTTTATCATATTAACATTCTTTGTGTATTGAAATTATTCTCAATGTTAGTGTATGCAATTCGTAAAAGGCAATTTTTATGAAAATTTTATTTTTAAGCATAGTTTATATGTAATGGATGAAACCATAAATATTTATTATTATAATGATATTAGGAAGAATTCTACTGATAAAATAAGAGTTATTTTAATTTGAGATAAATCAATAACAAATTTTTATTCATTTTTAATCCTAATTAATGAAAAATACTAAAAGAGCTTTCATAAAATGTTACGAAATTTAAAAAGAGTGATTTCCATGATTTTTATAAATTAAAAATTGAAAATATAAAGTATTTTTTTAGATTATAAATAAATGTATATTTATATAATTTTTTAAAAAAACCATTCTATATAAATGTTATTGTATTAAAAAGATAATTATTTGTCATTACTCACCTAGAAATTAAATATGTTATAAAAAAAATTAATATAATATTTCTATTCCAAATTCAATAAAGAATTTATTTTTTTCAAAAATTATATTTGTAAAACTAATAAATTTAGTTTTTGAATTAAATAATAAAATATAATGAATAAATAATTTAATTCCAAACAGAAATTTTTTTATAGAAAATATTATTTAATATTATTTAATACAATTTAAAAATTAAATTGGTGTTACTCATTTGTAAAATATCAAACACAATTTTTCATCATTAATCAGATATTCATAAATATAAGTAAAAATATCACATAAATAGAAATTTCTTAGATAAATACATTTCAAAATAATAAAAATTTCATTAGTCATTTTATGTAAACTAATTTAATTTTATTAATTTTTAAAGTAACATTTTTTTCTCAATTCATATTTCAGAAAGAAGTTAATATAATTCATTACTTCTAATTCAATAGCCTAGTTTTAATAATCATACATAAATTTTTATATTTTATCTTATTATATCATGGATTAATTTTTGTTTTGAATTTCATGTTGAGAAAAATATTGAAAAATATAGAATTTATTATTGGAAAACTAACTATAATATTTTAAGTCATTATATTCAGGGTGTCTGAGGCTGACATTTTGATGTTTTTTGTACTTTTCAAGGTTTGCAAGGTTAGGAACAAAGTTTTAGAAATCATAAAGTGTAAAACATGTCCCTCCAGTATTTTTGGATAGTTTCGACTTCACATGCACAACATTTTTTAGTATACACTGTGGATAAACCATTTGATGATGTAAATTTTTTATAGTGGATATTTCAAGGTCACTAGACTGTTTGGAAAACATTCCAGATAAACCATGTGACCTACTTGAGTTTTGGTTTTTTTCTTTTTATGTAATTTTTATTCTGGGGTTCTTCCATTATACCCTCATCTAGTTCCCCTCATATTTAGAACCTTAAAATGAATTCTCTCCCCCTTCCATGTCTATCCATGGAAGAATCATTATGAATATTTATTGGCATTCCATGAAAATTTAAATGTTAGGGATTCTCTTTCATTTTCCTTCACATTTAATTCAATTTTTCATATCTTAACTATACCTATTTCAAAAATTTGTAATTTTATTTTGTGTTGACATATTAATTTTATGGGTTCAAATGTTTATCATCCACCTTTGGAAAACTATTTTGGTGGTTTCCATCCAATGTGACATGATTTGACAACTCGAAGTTATGATTTCCATTCCATTCTTTTTTAAAAAGACAACCTTAAATTCATATTATTTTAAACGTATTCTTAATCTCAATTAAAGATATATATAATACCTATTACTGTGTTATTAATGGTTCTTCGAAATTCTTTATAGTCTTTTCATAAGGGAAATTAATTTTTTTTATTAAAATGATAACATTTTTAAAATTGTGTTTTATGTATTATTAGTTTTTTTAAATGATGTTAATGTTTTTCTACATGAATTTTATTTAGTTATTACATAATTTGGCCATTTTACATTTATTTATTGGACGATTATTTTTTGAAAACACGTTTTTTTAAATAGTATCCCCTTATTTTTAAAATAAGAATCCTAATTTTATAAAGGTTTGTCCTTGTTTTTTAAATAGTGTCCCTTTATTAAAAAGTGATCATATTATTTCTTTTAAAAGGTTGTGTTTTTTTCTTTATTTGAAAGTGATTTCCTTCTAATTTTGAAGGCATTATACATTGGTGTTAGTGATGGTTTCCCTTGAAATGGACTTTTTCTAAATAGTTATTTTTAACGGCGATTCTAAAATTGGGAACCTTGATAAGAAAAGCTAAGGTCCATTTAAAACATAGAGAGAAAGTGATATATTTGTTGATGTTTAAACCCTTTTTTGACCCCTTTTATTATCATTTTTTATTCTTGTGTATATTTTTTATAGTTTTATTTATTAATACTCAGGGATTCATGGTAATAATTGGAGATTCTTAAATTTGGGAGCGTGTTAGTGGTGGTAATTATTTTGTTCTATTTTTTATCACCATTGGGATGTGTGAATTTAATTTGATTTAAATTTACATGATATTGGTCCACTCTTGTTAGTTATGACATGAGGAAAGCTAGGATACTAATAAGGGCATCAAGAATTGTTTTCTGTAATAGTTTAAATTTATTCATGGGATAGTATCCTAAATATGAATGTTATGAAACAGATAAGGGGTTTCACAGATAAGAATAGTCCAATATATTCATGTGATGGGTTTTATGTCCATTATCCTACTAGTTGTTTGTACAATTTTTCATTTTCATTACTTGTTCCAAAAGACCATAAGGATTTACATCAATATATATATCTTATGTCATGAATATTATTTATGTATTATAATGTGAGTTACTTGTATTTTTTTGTCATACATTTTTGTTTTAATTATTTATGTCTGGAAATTATTGTTTTAATGATGTTGCATTTTTATATTCCTAATTTCATTATGACTCAAAATTTATTTTATTTTTATTTTTTTTGCATTTTATTTTAGTTATTTGGAGTGTGTGTGTGTGTTAAATATTTTGGAATGGAAAATGGGTTTTTATTTTAAATGAAATTTGATATGAAATGATTCTTTTTAACTATATTATAATTAATGTGATTTCTAAAAAAAGTACATTTTAAATAAAATTATATGGGATAAATTATTTCATTTTGAAATGAATTTTTGAAATGTAGAGGTTCATTTAATATTAAAGTATAATAGAATGTACACCATGAGGAATGTTATAAAAGATATAATTTATGAAATTATATAAGTTAAGACATGTTAATTTATGTTTTTTATAAAGAAAATGAATAAATATATTATTAATAATTTCAAACTATTGTAATTGGTTTCATTATAAAATTAATGTAATTGAATCATTGGGGTATCGTATTGGTCTTTGGATCACACCCTACATACTCATATTTGTGGGTATTTAGTTTTCGTTTTTTTCATCGTGTTTCTATTATATTGTTTACAAGTTTACTTTATATAGCACTATATTGGGAATAAAGTGTTGTTAGGTTTAATGTATTTTCATTAGAGTCACATGGTTATACTGGTGTTTTACTTTTGTGATTATTTAGACAGTCTGGTCGTACAGTATTTCTCCCAGATCGTCCCCTGCTATTGTTTTAGTTTTTTCCCATGTTTTGAATGTATATGTTTTTTATAAAAATGGATTCATTTATTTAAAAAACAAAACATAAAAGTATTTTTTGATATTTTTGTTTCAATGTTATGAAATGTTTAGTATTCTATTGTTATATTTTTCATAATCATTTTGTCACGGTATTCTAATTCATGGAAACCTCATACCATGTTATCGGTTGGGACCCTATGCTAATATGGTGTCATCATGGGTAAAATTGTTCCCACATGTTCTATATTGATACACATGTTCTTTATTCAGTCAATAGGGATTACAAGTGTGGCTCAATACTTTTAGAATAATTTTTTGTTATTGGTTTATGTTAAAAGTCATGTCGATTCATTACAGTAAAGGATATCATGACTACTAAAAACATGGCTTGCATTTTAGGACATATAATAAATTTATATTCAATTATATCTACCCATTCATAAAATATAAAAGGATAGAAAATATTCCAAATATTAATTACCTAAAGGACTAGAAAATACTCCATCTTGGAGTTTTACATGGTAATAAACATTAGCACTCTACCAATATATATGGTCTGACTTAATTGAATAAATATCCTATATAAGTCATACCTGGTATGTAGGTGGAAACACCAATGATTTTCATTGAAAATATTTTATTAGCAACTTCTTCTAAGGATGGATTATCGTGATATCAATTCCTATAAGTTGTATGTCTTACTCATAGAATATTGGAAGATTTACTACAATTCTAATAACATTATGGTATACACTAAAATCATATTATTTTTTTGTTAATTGGTACTCCTTGAATAAAGCTAAAAATATTATTTTCAATCTCTGAGAATATTTATTCAGCCTCTTAATGTACAATTGGAACTTGAAAATAATAGAAAACTCATTTTGATCATCATAACGAATTTTTTCTTAAATAAATATTCATTAATACATTAACATTATTGAAAGTGTTTTTTATTTTTATATGATATATCTCTTATTCTTAATTTGATTACCTATCCAACATAATCTCAATGGAATTGATAATTATTTCTATATAAATGTTTTCTTCATAGTTAATACAATAATATTTTTGGTAACCCTTCTCCACAAGGTGAGATTTATATATAGACACCCTACCATCCATATCATTTTCCATTATTGAAATCTCATATACACCCTATAAGTCATACCCCATGATGTGCGTACATCATGTTACTAATATTTTATGTGTACATAGAGTCCATTTATAATTACATGTCTTTTAAACATATATTTGAATAATAAATCAGGATGGATTTACAATAGGGAGTTCATTCAACCTTTATGGATACAAAATAACCATCCAAATCATTAATCAACATTATAATGAATAGAATTGGGATGGATAGAAAAATAAAACCACAAATGGTTACCACATGGTTGTCAGTATAATTATATTGATCATTTTAATCTTCTAAATAATTGTATGTTGATTCCCCTCCTTTTTGAGTGACCCTAAAAAAATTGCAGGTTCCCTAGGTGGACAGAACCTTGATTAATATTTGGTGTTTTGAGGAATTATTTCATCATACGGGAAACATTAAAATAGTGAAAACACAATTAATACATTATTATAGAATAATTTAATGTGAATAAATTGGATGGACACTTGATTCCACCACATAGTTTTGAAGACTTTGTTTTTTTCTATTTCATGACTAGGGAACCCTCCAATACTCATAAGGATATTAAAAACATAAATCTCTATTGGGATAAATTCAATGATGGTCTTAATCAAAATTTAATACTCACCAAATATTTGTACGTGTTGATGGGAATATGACACACTACAAATAAATGATCTGTCTAAATTCCCCTCTCAAAAAACTAATCCATTGTTGATTTCCCCAAAGAATGAATTAGAAGGAATAACACCAACCTTAATAAATGACATATATAATACAATAGATATCTATCCGATTTATATAATAAATTAAATTCAATTTCTAATGGAATTTTCATAACCATTTTGAAATACAAATCGATATAAAATTCCTTGAAGCATCCTAAGAGAGTTCATTCTTGGATCTAGTCTGAATGAAAGATTTCGACCAATTACGACATAGGCCTTCCAATATATTGGTTGTGACATTAATAATGAGAGAATCAGTAATACCATGTTTGATAACTATTGCCTCATAATTCCACAATTAATCCCCTTATCCCATAGATTCTTTATTCCAATGGAAATGAGAAGGATTTGAATTTTAGATCTCCTCAACATAATCTGGACTCATGTATTGGAGAGTAAGAACCATAGGATCTATTCCCAGAATAAAAAAATTGATGGGTCATCATTAAATTTCAGTTCTATAAACGTTGAATCACCTAGAAGTCCCCGACAATAATCTAATGATACTAATTGTGGTGTACTCTGAAATAAAAAATGAATAAAAAACATAATAAGAGATAACCTAAGACGTTATAAAATAAAATATGATTTAGTAATTAAATTCAATATATAAAATGAAAAATAATTTATTCAAATATATTTTTTTGAAAAATAATTTGGAAATAATATTCATCTATTTAAATCAACCTCTTTAACACATTTTATAAGATATTAGAAAACCTCTCTAACTACCCTATGAAAAATGTTCAGAATTTATCTATTCTTAAAAATAAATTATGGAAAATAATTCTTAAAACAAAATGAATACATTATTAAAATACATTACGAAACATTAATTTTAAATAAATGATTTTTTTTAAAAATATATATAAGATTAACATGATAATATTTAATAAAATACATTATCTATCATCAATTACTGTTTCTTTTTTAAACAAAATAATTGTATCCATGGAAATCATGATTAAAAAAAATCAATAGACCCCTCATAGTCCTTAATAAACTCAAATTTTTATCTTAATACATTAATAATAAATCTAAATAGAATCATGATCAATAAATAATAAAAATATGAATAATGGAAAAAGTGACAACTATAAATGATTTGGAAAAACATTTCAAAATACAATATTCCAACCATGTAATGGTAACTAGAAGGAATCTTGTAATTGGTTCTAGATGTTTCTAAATCATACATTGAATTCTTATGAAAAAACTCTCAAATGATTCAAGCATCCGAAAACCACTCATTAATAATTAATACTATAAAGAGAAATGAAAATAATGTTAAAAATTTGAGAAAAATATAAGAACCATTATTATATTTTAGAAATAACCATCCCAATTAACCTTTATAACTCATGTTTCATCCCAAAATGTGGTTATCAAACTCCTAATTATAGACTTTTACGTGAATTCAGATGAAACACAATTGAATCTACCAGGCACTGCAAATATAAATGGTGACTGTAGAATATATAACTTCATAAGAACCATGTAATTATTACCATTTCAACATTAAATAACCTAGGACAAAACAAAATAGTCCACGAGTCATCCTATCACATACATTAGTCACATTCTAGATCATTTAATTGTATCATTCGATATGATAAGTGTTCAGAAAATGTATTTGAATATTAAATGACTCAACCATTATATTTCCAATATTTCAATGTAGATCATTACCCTATAAAGATCTAGGAAGAATATATATTCATATGGAAAACACTAATTTATATCCCTTATGAATCAATATTTTTTATTTATGTAGTTTTAGGGGAAAAATATAAATGAGAAATTTCACAAAAACGTGGTTTGATCTGAACAGAAAAGATATTAATTCATCCTCTTTCAAATTAAAATCCATTTCTTTCATTTTAAAATAAATAAAAATAGTAATAAATTAAAAATCATTTAAAAATTCTATTTTGGTATTTCAAATCATCGTTAAATGGTTTCAGATGAAAAAATAACAGTTATTTATTTAAAGCCTCAAGAAATGGACCACCTACAATAATCCATGTCATCTTCCAAAACAGAGGCATAAATACACTTGAAAAAATATAAGAAAAACATAATAGATAATTAGAATAAAAAAATACCTATAATCATAAAATAAAAATTTTTAAACAAGGAATTCTTAAGTCACTAATTCATTATGATGTAATGAAGAGAAATAGAAAAGGGTGAATAATGGGGTGGAATTTCATTAGGAGATGATTACCTTGAATATTGACATTATAATATAAATAATCCCAATGAATCCTCCCAAGGATAATATAAATGGATAGATGAGGAAATATTTTAATTGGATATATAAAAAAGGAGTAATGTATGTGAATGTGTAACTATAGACATTTCTACCTTTTAATGAAATAGTGCATTATACGTGGTTTAGTTTCATGGGTGGACAAACATTGCACAAACAGCACACCTATTACTTTGTATCTTGACTACTTATGATTGTTAGGATGAATGGATATAATAAATATTTTAAAATATTGAAATTTATCACCCATAAGACATTATGCTTATCTCACAGTTTCCACATGGTTAGTACTAATCATGAACCTGAACAATGTGACTTGCATTGCACTCCTAAAAAATTAATATCCAATAAAATTCAACAGAAAAGAATAAAGAAAAAAAGAGTCTCAAAAATAGATAAAATAACTTAAATTTATAGGTTCAAGGTGTAACATTATTTGTTTACAATATAACAAGAAAAGAGTCCTTAGATAGTTATAGTTATACATCTAGTTACCTTTTCCATTTTTAATGTTTTATTTTCAATAGAGGTGTCTTATTGTTTTGTTTTGGCTCACCCAGTAGAAATTTTATTATTTTTATTTTCATATTTTTAGAGAATATTTATTATATGCGCACCATTAGGTGAAATGTTAGCTTATGTTAGGATGTGGCCAATGTGTTCCATAGGTCTTATGGGATATGGTTAAATAAGGTATTTCTTTATTTTTGGTTATGTATATATTTAAGGTTATCAATTTTCATAGATTGGATGAAAAAGTTTTCGGATAAAATTCATTACAATTAATGGATTTTATCATTTACATATATCATTAGATATGAGAACACCTTAAAAATATAATAATATTTTTATATATGTTGACATGTTCTTGGGAAATTTTAGTTAAGAGGGATTTCTAAAAAAATGGACAAAATATTCTTTTGAGTCAATCATTAAACTAGTTGACCAAATTTTCATTAGGTAGTGGATAATAATAAACATTATTTTCTAGTTGATTTATTCAAATTACCTCAAAATAGTGGTTGATTTCATTATTAAACTCATTTTGGGTACTCAACACATATCAACACTCTATAATCATATTGTAGTAGTTGTGTTGATGGGTGATAAATACTCAAATTTAGGATTTTTGGTGAAGGATCTTATAATTTTTTATATATCAAATTATGTTGATTTTTTATTATTCACAAATAATAGGGATGAATTTTTAAGAATATTTATAGACTGTATTGAAATAAAAACTGTTATCTCCATGAAATATTATTAACTAATATTTATAATTTATTATATTTTGATTAGATGATGAAAGTATAATGGTTTTCTAATAATGATACACAAAAAAATATCATCATATATTTATTAATACTGTGAATAAATCATGACTGCTGTTTTAGTGAAGGAATGAGATATACTAATTTATAGTGATCTCTATTGATAGGGTGAATCATTACATACTATTCATGGATCTCATAGACTGTATATTTAATCCCTACACAATCTCCTTCATCATATTTATTTTCAATAATAAAATGTTATATACACTGAATTAAGGGTTTTATAGGGATCATTTGGAGATAATATTTTGGATTCTAATATTAAATATGGTATATTTGAATATTAAATTGTAATATTTTTTTTTTATTTAGGATTGCTTTTTTCTAAAAAAACATTCATATTTTATTCTAGAAATTTAGTCGACCTAGGAATGATGAGTTAATTAAATAATCGGTATACCCTAATGATAAAATGGATACTATATATTTCCTTGGGTTGTAATGATAGTAAAATAGATTCCTTTATAATTTATAAACGTTTTTAGTTATTATAATGATATGGACAATGAATTGGATGATATTTGAGTGGAATGTTTAAAATGAAGTTATGTTTAATAACTGAAAATAAATTCCCACCCCAACACCAGTTTGAACATTTTTAATCCATTAATGATCTATAATATTTATTGTGGTGTATCTAGATTTTTATTGGGTACAATGATAATGTATAGAGATAATGTATATTCTTATTTCTCTCATTAGTTGAGACCCCATATGTAGAACTACCAAACCTAGGATATAGAGTCACCATTCACGACATATAACCTATGGTTAGGGTAACAATATCATTGTAGATATATTTTCATAGTCTATAAATTATAAAAGATACTATTATACATATTTTCACAATGGAAGAAGAACCTATAGAATATGAACTAGGTTCAGTATCTAAAAACAGTAAATTTTTAGGTGCCCAATGCTTGAGGGAAGACGAATTTCCTAGATCATGATCTCAATAAGAAGTCACTAGAGCATAATGATTTAGAATCAAGTGAGGAATAAATATTGAAATTTATTTCATAATAGAATCTATATATGAACAATTATATAGTGATGGTGACATTTTCTTTTATCGTTATTATTAGTTCAACACCAGTTATTCAGGTGATGTGGTTAAAAATTTAGACTAGATTGTTTTATGACGAGAGATATTATATTTGATATGGAACTAATTATGGGATGATATTAGGATGAGAGTGGAGTTATAATGTACATGGAATGATAGTTCCCTAATTCTATGAGGGAGGATCTAATATAGGATTCCCAAAATAGAATATGGGAAGTATATATAATAATGAGAATTATGTACTATTATATTATGAAAAAAATTACTAGTGACATGGAATATGATGTGATTTTATGGGATTGTTCCAATGAGTCTAACATATTATATAGTAAATGAAGAGAACCAATGTTTTTAATGATCATTTATGTAACTTCTAGTTCCCACATGGAAGTAGGATTACATGTGCTTTGATATTGTAATATGACTTCTAATATATCTATCAGTTCATGGTGTAGTATTGGTATGTAGAAGGACAACAAAAAATGTTTCCAAATTTCTTTCCCAAATTAGAGACTCGTGTAGTGGAAGAGATATTCTTGTTTGATATAAATGTGAATCTTCATGTTAATTGTATCCCCTAAATAATAGTATCAGATATATTATGATTTATGTACCATGTTTTGATGGGGTTTTAGAAGGCCATAGGAACATTTCATAGTATGGTTAAAAATTATCCCACATAGATGGATGTAAATTCAACGATGGTGAAACTGAAATTTGGAAGATATGATTCAAGCCCCTGCCTTAGATTTCAAATGTATGGAAAATAAAAAGATTAAATTTTTTTATATAATAATTTCTATTATAATTAAATATAGATAGCTCTATATAATTATTTGGACCATTAGACGCGCCACTAACCTCTATCCTGTTAAGAGTGGCATGATGTGATAATTATTGAACAATCAAGGTATAGACGACCTTAGTGAGGGTAAAATTTATAATAAAATTATTTTAAATATTGAATTTCATCTAGATATGCTATATTTATTTATGTTGTCATAATTAAAAATACATCATAATTTAGTAAATGAATAATTATAATATATCATGATATTGTTTCATTGATTTTTAAAGTTTCTTATTTGTTTTGATGATTACAATGATTATGCGAAAAAATCATAATCTGAAATTAATTGTTAATTTAGTAAATTATTTTTATTATGGATTAATATGTTAACATTATTTATTAATAGTATTTATAAATATTAATATTCAATTAATATTCAATTAATATATTTTTTATTTCTCTAAGTTTGATTTAGGATTATGTGATAATGGTGATAAATTTATTTAGATAGCGTTATCATTACCTAGTTCATGTTATTTTGTTACACATTCATTTAATTATAGGATCACCGTACAACCACTTCTGAATTTTTTTAACTGAAAATACATAGATTTATTTTACCTTCACAAACATATAATCATTTAACATACCCTTATATAGACACTAATATTGACCTTTTCACAGCTTGAACAAATTATAACATACCATTACTAAATGAATGGAATATACACTTCAGATTTACATGGGTATCTTCAATAATATTATGAATGATTTTCATATTGCCTTTATTATCACTCCAGTGGTGTATATCCTTTGTATTGCTCTTTTTTTTCTTTATCATGTTCCATCACCCTCCAATTAATTATTGAGGAAATTTGTGGTTTCGGAAAAGAAAATGGTTTGCGCACTGTTGGAGTAGTGTTAGTATAAACCATAATCAATAGTTATAAAAAACATTAGGCCAATATAGTTGATCTTTCTAGTTTTAAAAACTATGTACATAGTTGTTCAGAATACTTAAAAGACCATGTATAATCCCATAGCCTTTGGCCATAGGTGGGAATTGGGTAGCCCCTAGTCTTCCAGACCATGCGCTAAATCAATATGGCCATCCAAATAATAAAAATTTTAATTTCCCATTTTTCAAATCCATGTTTCATCCAAAATCTCCCCATATTTCCCCTTTCGGGTTTCTGTAGCCTTAGGCGCATCTTTCCTACATCTTATATCTTTTTTGTCTTCATTAATCAGTGTATGTGAGCTTGGTTCTTCATGGAAACATCATGTCAGTCCCTCAATTAATTCTTCCTTGTCCCCTACTTCAAATATTCATGTGTTTACATTTCTCCATTGGCTTTTCAACCTAGTATGTGTTGAATAAAAAATATTCTATGTAAATTAATGTTGATGGAATGTTCCGTATTCCATTGGATCCCCTATCTCTTTGGATTATGGTTCACAAAAATTTGGTGGTTATTTTTAAGTAAATGGTGTGTGGTTCCATGTTTTTTAATTAGTTAACGAGTTATTCATTTTTTCATTCATTTATAAAAATTTTCCTAAAATGGTGGTGTGCGAAAGTGTTTTTTTCATAGGTTTTGGTGTGTATAAAACTATTTGAGTAATTTTCCTTTTTGATGATTAATAGAAATAGTGTATTATATGATGTGATGAAATTTCTTGTAGAAATTGGAATTAAATGGTTGGGAATGGTTTTGAAATGGAAGAGAGGACATGGGATCCCATGGTATCATGGTAGGTGAGCTACAGAGTAAAACACTGGCAGAGACTCTAGTGTGTGACATAGTGTTCTATGAAGGGTCATAATACAATAATAACTAAACATGATGAATATTTTGTGGTAAAAAATACAACATTGAAGATAAGACATCTAGTAGTATGCCTGTTAGGATTGTTATGGTAATGACTAATCAGTGAGATTATATGGATCCAGGAACCTATAAGACATAGCTATTATGGGTCATCCCAATGTTCTTATGCCATGTTTTCTTATTTTTAGTTAATTTCCTAATATTTATCATACATTCAATAAATTTATTTTTCAAAAACTAAACTATTTAGTTTATTTTAAAACTATAGATAAAAATTATCTCATAATTAACATTCATCGAAGATCTATTTAGATCATATTAAGAATTCAAGATCACATCATATATTGAACCTTTTGGTATATATAGGATTCATTATGTCTAATTTAGGAAGACAAAATTCCCAATATGGGAGCAGAAGTGAATGCTCGTGATTGTGTAGTATTCTGGAAGGTGTTAGTTTTCATAATGTGGTGGGTTTTTTCCTCATTCTATAAGGTTTCTATTGTGTTTTTGTTATTTCCCCCATTTTGGTACATTTTTTACCGATTAAAATTTTAAATTTAATCCATAAAGATGTTCATGTATATTTTGTGTCACCATGTATATATATTTTTTTGTGTTGTTTCTATACATTTAGTGTGGTTAATATTTATCTGAGTTTTTTATGTGTGGTGTCTTGGGTTTTGGGTATTGTTGTGGGAAAATAATTCCCAATGATTTATTTGTTGCCTATGGAATAGTTTATAGATAATGGGGATCAAGGACACCCTTAAATGAATGTCACAGTCTGGGTCAGATATGAAATCAGATGAAATCCCATACCGGTTCATGAGAAAATGGAATAAAATAATTATTTTCCATTTTATTGGGTTATTTTATTTTGGAATCATTGGATAGATAGTATCGAGGGTTTTTTTGGATTGAGGTTCTAGTTGTGATTGGTGTACGTTCCAAAAAAAACACATGAAAATCCGTATGTTACCATAGGTTGTTGGGAATATACTATGAATCATCCTTATGGTGTTATGAACATGATACATATTATTGATGGAAACCAAGGTTGCATAGAGTGGTTTGAGTTGTGGCTCATTTCATTGTAGTTATATAAAGAATGACGTGGGTGTTTGGTTAATTATCATTATATATCTTCATGGGAGAAGGTATTAATTGATCCTTTCACCTATTTATAGTCACATGCAATAACATGCATCCACAAAGACCTCCTATAATACCATGAGAGGAGGCCAGAGTGTGTTATTCCTCAAAATTTTATTAGAGAATATTAAAGGAAGTGGTTTGGGATATCCAGGGTATGGATTCATAAGTGGGATTTGGTCCGTCTCATGTTTGAGAATCCAAACTGGAATCAATAATTTATTGAACATTTGAGTGCCTTAAACATAAACAAAATTTCCTTTTACGTAATCCCAAATCCAATGGATGAAGAATACTCGATGGAGAAGTTTGAAAGGATATTTGAATTCCATGGGACAGTAGATACTATTAAAGGGATGTGTGTATAGTTTTTATGGGACGTACCCATTTATCATTGGGATTTTATGGTTCGATAAGGGTATCATGAGTAGTTGTGATGGATTTTAGTCATTTTTCCTTATTGATTTGTACCACACTAAGAGGATTCCTTTTTAAGAGACTCATAAATTCATGGACATTTTTTAGGGAAAACATTCAATGTTGGAGTATGCCAATAACTTCAAATAGGTGGTTCACCATTTCCTTGATCTGGTCTCTAATGAGAAGCTGAAGGCTACAGGGTTTGAAAACGTTTTTTGTTTCAGATATTCAATCTCACATCTTTTTATTTTTTATGATGACATGTGATGTTGTGGTGGACCTGCCTTAATCATAAGGATTTTCCTGGATGGTATGTCAGGATTATCTTGGATATTTTTAACACTGGTCCATAGTTTATTTAGATCATCTAAGAATAATAATAAGTGTGACGAGTATGAATATAAAGGTGGTATTAGTTCGATATAACCATCCAATCTACATCCATTATCTTTTATTTAAAGTGGAGATATTATGTGATACAACTCTGGGAAATTTGGTCAGGTTTGGTCTTCATGTCTACCACCACCCAAATAATTTAATGAGTGAAGATGCATGAGACTACTATAATGGATATATATAAATTATCTCCCACTTCATATCAGTTCATGATCTATAGATCCATGAAAAATGGTTGTTGTATTTGATGTATCCAGGGATACATGTTCTCTTTAAGCTAAACGAAGTGGAAAGGTTGGATATTTTTTTTCCATATTCATTATCTTTGAAGCCCCTAGATCAGTAGTCGACATTTTTCATAGAGAAAGATAAATTACTTGAAAGATATTTATCATCAACCAGTGGATCTAGACGAATTTCCTATGACAATTCACAGTATTATTCATATTCCATCATCCTTAAAAATTTATTTATTCAATATAGGTTCATCAAAATCATTTTTCTTCTCTCATGTTGTTGATATATTGAATCTCCCAGCTGAACATATGTCATATTCCATGGTGTTATCTAAGTAGCTAGGTATGCGTAAAGAGAAAGGTTTCAGATTCCAGGTTGGTATAATTTTCTTGGAATTAGTTGAGTTGAAATGATATTTACCTAAATAGATGTTATATGATTTTTTAGAAATAATAGGGATAGATTTGATGATTTATTTTAGGTACCACATTATATTTTATCATCAAATGGGGTATAATCACGTCCTCTGATAAGAGAAATTCTTAATTTAAAGGAGAATGAGATCCTTAGTGAGTTTAATATGTATATCCACTTCTGGAGATGGAAAACAATTCTTTTCAAGTGTATTATCTATTTTTGGAGGATTTTGAGAAAGGCATAAAGGGAGGATTACATGCTTTATTGGATGAGTTACCTATGGTATTCCAATAGGAATCCTCATGTTTAGCTTTAGATGGGGATAGGGAGTTCATAATCTATTTGTCATATAGAAAACAAACAACATCTCTTTTTTTTAGTGTATGACCCCAATGTGTAATGGGAGTAAAAGATATAGATGTATAATTTTGAATTAGAGGGGTTCATTCAACCGAGTATCACTCTTGGGCCAAATCAATTCTTTTTTATAAGTGGGATGATAGATCTCTTTGGTAGTATATGGATTCATAGAAACAAAACCTGTTCACCATCAATAATAAATACACACTTCCTTGTATTGATGATCTTCTTGACTAGCTTAAACTATTAAAGAGGTTTTGAATGATGGACCATCGATTAGGGTTCAATGAGGATAGAATGAGAGTGGCAGGAATTCCCAAAACTTCCTTATAATTAAGTTATGGACATTTTTTGTACATTGTAATACATTTCAAATTGACCCATACTCCCACATTCTTCAGGTATTTGATAAAACAGGTGTTCCATTGATATATTGACTCTTTCTTTGTAGTGGTTTTGGATGAATTAATGGATAATTTGAGATTGTTATATAAGAACAAGTAGTATTTCAGAATTTTATAGGCTACATTGAGTCTGATATCATTATTCAATCTTGTTAAGGGGTAAGTTCTGAGTTCAGGTAAGTTATGTTTATGGGAATGTGGTATCCAAATGCGGTGGTTCTCTTAAGAATGTAAAATTCATTTTAGTGATATCAAAAGTAGATTAATAGAATGAATTTGAGATGCAGAGTTTTCAAGGCATAGAAGGGTATTAAAACATGTTAATCAATTAATTAACATGAATTTCCTCACTAATGAAAAACCCTCTCTGAGAAAGGGGTGAATTCCCTGTGGATCCTAGAATTTCAGGTGACTATTGAGGATATTATGATGTAACTGACCATTTCCCAGGTCGAGATTTTTCCTGAGGTAGTTTAAAATTGTATGAAAAAATGTGATGCTTTAGCGGTGGGACTAGGATGAGTTCATGTTTATGTTTACCATGTGGTTGAAAATAAATATTTTCAAATCTGACCAAACAAGAAGAATCCTCTAACTTATGAACTTTATATTTTTTCTATAATGCATACCCTTTAATTCAGGAATCACTATCTCTTTTAGGAAAAGATTATGGCCTTTTTAGATCACAAATTGATGAGAAAAATATTTTCCTATAGATATCTGAACCTATGGAATTCACAGTGGATTGTGTACCTTAAATGATTTTATATTGAAAACATTTATAACACTTGTAAAAAATAGTAACTGAATCCTTTACCAGTATGTTTCTAACTCAGGGTTGAAAGAAATCCTATGGGGAGTGAGATATAGTTTGACTTTTTACCCAGGTGCACATGGAGGCAAGGGTATTTACTGTTGAAATATTTTTCGCTAACATGAAGTTAAGACTTTATCTAATGTAGTTTATTCATGATAAACATCCAAATAATTAGTTATGCCAGTGTTCTACCATGTTTCAAAATGATGGTCAGTATCACATTTTAAGGAAAATTTCTCTTGAGGGTTTTCATAGATTTAGGGAAAGTTCCATTACAATAACATATCTAAGGATGGTGGTGATGAAAGACATCCATTAATCCCTAGGAGGTTTCCATTAGGGAGACACCAAGGCACTTTAGGATATGAGACACTGAATACAGTGTACTATTATGAAATGGAATATAAGTAACTTTTTATCATAATATAATACTCATTAATATGTCAATGACGATAAGAAAAGACCCTCGGAGATGTTCCAATGAAATCCCTTTCCTACGATAAAGTGGGATGATGTAGAAATTGATTTCATTATAGGGTTACAATAATGAAAAAAATATTAATAGAAATACCCTTATTATAATTATTTCATATATCATTAAACAAATAAAATTACATTGAGAACACCAGAAAAACATTGTAAATTAATAATTATTGAAATAAGTGTAATTTTTATAAGTCAATGAACCTTTATTGATGGAATTGTCACATGAAATTTGGAATAGTAATGAGACTATTATAAATATTAAATTGTCCAAAAGAATAGTAACCTCATCAATTAATGTTTAAATAAAAGTTAAGAATTTTATAAATGATAATATGATTTAATTATATCATAGTATATGTAAAGAAATAATTTATAAATGATAAACTAAATGTTGGTGTTTTTGTATGTGATAAATATATAATTAAAATATTATAATTAATTTATTGGTTTTTCGGAAAATTATTCCCATAAAATACACTATAATGTTATTATTTTTTGTATTCTTATTATAATATAACATTATGTAACCATAATTAATTTTTCAAAGTGTTTGAAAATTAGTTCTAATTTTGGAATATGTATTTTCCATATAAATGGTCATTTTAATTAAAATTAAAATTTATTAGTTTTAGAAATTTATTTTCATAAAATGTTGTCTCATATTGAATTATACACATCATAAAAGTATTATGATGATTTTTTTGTATTTTTCTTATTGATGTGAATTTTCTTTAAATAGTAATACACGGTAATTTATGATAAAGCCTAAATACATAAATTATTGATTCGTTGATAATGTATGTCTGATATATTCCCAAAATATAGAACTATCCTTAATTATATAAATATATTTTCTTATAATTATAAAAATATTCACACTCTTGAGATAAAATAATAAACTAATGAATAAAATAATTATAAAAATCCCATATCCTCCCCTATAAATACCATCCCACACCAGCTCTTATCCTCACACCTTATAAGGTTTGAGCCTTATCCAAATTCTTCTTAAATAATCTTAACAAGCCCCTCCCCCATGTCTATGATCCCTTAGTCTCATCTAATGCCGAAACCCTTTCCCCTAAGGAGGTTCTTGAGGAGGAGAAATTAAAGAGTAAAAACCACCTTTCTTTTTCTATTATTTTGTTTTCTATTCCATTTCCTTTCTTAACCTATCCCCACATATACCTTCAAAAAATTATTTTTTACTACATTATTTGTTATAAAATGTAAATTTATTATGCAAATGAGATAAATTATTGTAAAGTTTCCTCACATTTATTTTTTTAACCATGAAAATATTTTCTATGGTGTGTCGATTTACACCATCATGGATGATGAATTCTCATTTTTCCCTACCACCTTCATGAATTCTCATAAATCCATCATTATATTAAAATATGATTTTATTTTCCATATTATATGTTATATATTGTTTTATATAAAATATATAAGCATTATGATAAATAAAATGATATATGCTATATTTGATGTAAAACCTCAAAAAATAATTAAATCAGATTTGTTAAAGTTAAATCTAATAAACCATCCTCATACCATAAAATATAAATTTTTGTAAGGAAAATTACACTTATTTATGTAAAATAATAACAATTTTGGGGAATCATTATCATTTCACATGAACTACCATACTCATATACATGAGAACCGATTATGAAAACCAAGAAAATGAACCCTCTTAATTGATGAAATTAGTCTATCTAACTCATTAAAAATCCCATAAATGAACATAAAAAAACTGTAATTTACGAAATTGATGTATAAAAGGATCTCTATTTTTTAATTAATGAATTAAATTTTATTATATAGGATATGAAAGTTAATAAAGAATTCAGACATAAGGTAAAGAGATTATCGCACCCAACTATCTTTCATTGTGTTTTCCTTTTTTACAACATTTTCAGTATGGATGTTACTTTGTTGTACCTCAAATAACAGTTTCTTTCTCTTTAGATTTTCTTTTTAAAATTATAAATGTTTCCAATTTTTTATAACAAATGAATATATTTTTTCAAAGGAACTCTTTATTCAAAAAATACATCTTTTACATCTTGTGAGATTATTTCTTCTTCAATCATCATTAATGATTCTTATACAATTTATCTTATTACATATTTAATGTAGGAACCCCAATTTTTATTCAGGAATATATGATTTCTGATATGAAACTCATTCCATTCCATGTGTTATTTTATGTCTAATAATGATTTATGTACTATGTGTCATGCATGATAATTTAAATTTTATCATGTGACTTGTGTTCCTAGAATTATATTTTACTCCAATGAATTGGGTAATGTGATGTATATGGGGAGAAAAGGTGCAATATGTGTGTACATGATGCTAGCTTAGTTAGAAACTATGTCTACTGGTAAACCACTAATATATTTTGTCTCATTTTTTTAATTTACATATTATATTCCATTATCATGTGATTCCACAAATTATTATGATGATGATGTCATGATGATGATTATTATCACCCAAGTATCATGCCTCTAATTCAACCCCTTACTATGATTTTAGCTGAATGCTTCTTTTGAGGTGTATCCTAAGGTGAATAATTGTACTATGGAGAACACAAGGGCCAATAAAAAGATATATAAGAGTTAATTAAATTAATGTATTTGTGGTATTAACTAAAATTTATGTATGGTCTAAATGTTCCAAATATACTAAATATTAGGATCAGGGTTTTGTAGCACTATTGTATTATTTATCTTTAGAATTAGGTAATTATAATTTAAAAAAATGATGAGTTCAAATTGTGGTATCATAGTACTATTTAGTTAATTTGGGAATTAGTATTAACGAAACATAGTGAAAACCCATAATAATATACTAATTATAGGAGAGAACCCAACATGATTTATTTTAGAAAAATTATAAACCTAGGTATCCCATATTATGAGTCATTTGAGTTAATCTCCAACATTATTTACTCATGAATTGTTGAATTATTATTCTTCAAGAATTTTCTCTATTAGAAAATAATGACAACTAAAAAACTTGGGAAATAAACCATGTGAGGGACAATTTTGTAATTTCTCAAATAACATATATACTACATTTTGAGATGGAGTTAAAAATTTCGTAGAAATTCATACCCATCATTCACAAGATATGAACAATATCCTAAATAATGCATAATTTTCTTCTTCACATAGTATAGTGCAACTAGATATTGAGTATTTTGTGAGGCTATGACCACATAAATATAGTAGATATTTTGATCCACAAGTCATGTAATAGTGGTTCAACTCATTAGAGAGGATCTTTTCTGAGATCCACTATTCTATGGAGAATGTGAATCTGACTGTATATTTTTTGGATAGAGAAGCCAATAAATGGTGGATTTTGATTTGATACAACAAAAATAAAGATGAAATTGAATATATGGAGTAGTAGGTCTTGAATAAAATCTTTCATAACTTTATTTCCCTTATATTCCTTATATAAATATGGACATTGAATTCATAGATCTAAAGTAATAGAAATGGGAATACTTCATGGCCTGTGAAGAGAACTTCAAGTGGAATTCAAGGTACACATCATGTATATTTATTAATAATTATTGAAATATATATATATATATTTTTAGTGATTTTAAACCACACAATCAAAAGGATCTAGAAATTTGATAAATTGGGAGTTACAAAGTATTTTTTCGATTTTCTCTCAAAGTGGTGATGGATTTTAGAGAATGGTTCCATGGCACTTGTGATAAGAAATGAAATATTGATTTTAAAGATGGTGTACTTAATCAGAAAGGGTGGAAGAAAGCTCAACCACTCGAATGTCAAATAAATTGAACAAGTATCAAGGGATCTATATCAAAGGGATGAAAAAATTATATAAGTGTGGGAGAGAGGTCCAACGATCCCATGATTGTCCAAGATATTTAAGTAAATATAAAATTTGATAGATAAAAATGGAGAAACAAACTTGTTTCAATGCTTCAAATATAGGGAAAAATTGTTCTATACAAGGGAGTTCACTAAAACTCAGGTCCTCAAGGGTAATCAACATCATCATCCACAAAATCCAAAGGATAAGGGGATAGATTATGAAATCACTACTGGTGAGGTGGAGCCAAAAAATTATGTGCTGGAATGTATGATGGTTATTCATTCAAAATTAGAAAATGTACATTTTTATTATTGTTCTATGTATTCTTGTTTATATTTCATGTTTAAAAGAACTATTTAAACCCCACATAAAAATATAGATGTTGATTTATCAGGGAGAATAGAAAATTTGGCAATTATTTTATCCCATGTATATAACTCCCCCCAGTTAACCTTTGTTTACTAAACCACTTAGTATATATTGTATTAATTTTGTGGTGTTTCATTATCTTATAGTCATGTATTTCTATCTTTATACAAAGATGACATCGACAATCCAGAATGAATGTTGCCTTTTCACATCCCAATGAATCCTCAAATTCTATACATGTGTAAGGTGGATGAAGAATTATCTTTGGATCTATCATCTCAATTGCGGATATTATTACCTTATTTGAAATCATAATTAGCTTAAATAATTGATATAATATAGAGAATCATGATCAAACACATTCCCATTTTGAGGTAATTAACTCATGTGTTTCCTGAATAATTCATGGTCTTCCTCTTGATTGAGAGGATGAGTTATTAATTGAGGATAATCCAAGATATATTTTTTTATCATAGACTCATTATTGATTGCATGCCATTGAGATGGAGGAATTGAAAAAAAAGATACAAGAGAATTTATAAAAGGGTTTCATATGCTCGAGTGCTTCACGATGGGGTGCCCGAGTCCTCATTTTCAGTATAAGGATGGATAAATATATCACTAAATTGATTATTGTGAGCTCAAAAAATCATGATAAATTTAATGTAATGTCTTCCATGGAAAGATGACTTGTTCAGTCAAAAATGTGGTTCCATGCATTTCTATAATGTGGACCTTCAGTCGGGATATTACCAATTAAATGTTAGTAAGTAATATATTCCTAGTATGGACTTTTGAACAATGTATAAATGCTATGTGATCATTGTGATGCCTTTCAGAATAAAAAATTCTCCCTTAATATTGATGTATTTAAATTATAGAGTCTTTATATATTACCTCGACAAATTTGTGGTTTGAATTTCTTGATATTAATATGATATACTGAAAGAGAAATGATAAACATGAGGATTATTTTTATATATTTCTAAGTCCTTCCAAAGGGAAAAAAATAATTTAACGTATTGTAAATATGATTCCTAGATGGAGGAGGTATCATTCTTCGAGTATGTTATAACAATCAATGAAATATTGGTAAACTATTACAAGATAAAGGAAATTGAAGAGTGGCCCATGATAGGATCTGTAAAAAAGATCCATTGTTTCCTAGGACATTTAGGGTGTTACTGGATATTTGTGAAGAACATATTAGGATTTTCAAACCCATTAACCAAGATGACTCAAAATGTAGAACATTTTTTCTAGACCACTAAGTGTTAAGATTTCATCAATGTGATAATAAATAGTCTTATCACCACACAAGTAGCCACACTTCCAAAAAGCGGAGAACATTTTCTAGTATATAGATATTTTTCAAAGAAAGGATTATCCCATGTAATGATGAAAAATGATAATGTGATTACCTTCAACTCAAGGAAGTTGATCATTCTTGAGAAAAATTATCCCACACATGAATTTTTGATGGTATCTATGATCTTTGCATTGAAAATCGGTCATCCTTAACACAAAGGGGAGAAGTGTGAAATATATATTAATCATAAGATCCTCCAATAAATATTCACACAAAAAGAGTATTATATGGACCATTAGAGATGGTTAGATATCATCAATTATTATGATCCCTTACTCCTCAACCATTATGGAACAGTGAATAATGTTAAGGATAATCAGTGTAGAAAGTATTATGTAACAATATAAATAACGAAAATTAAGAAGCATCCAATCTTGTTATATTTTAAAATAATGTACTTAGAAATAATTATGGATGGATCATTATTAATCATTTTTGAAATGATTCTTCTACCCCCACTTATTGAACATGTAATGGATTCTCAAAGAAATGACCTGGAAATTCAGAAGTAGTTGGAGGCCATGAGAATGTGAAAATCCACATAGTTAAAAATTGATATGGATGGAGTTTTATGACATGGGTTGTGACTATGTGTACTACATTTTCCATAGATAGAGAATGATTTTATGAAAAAATCTTATAACACAACCTTCTATATTCACCTAGGCAGTATAAATATGTATTGAGATCTCTAGGTGAACTATTTGTTAGAAAATATGAAAAAAGATATCATTGATTATACATAAATATGCATGGTATGTTAGAAATGGAAGGTTGAAAGAAAAAAGTACAATGGGATGGTGCTACTATTTCCCATATGAACACGGAAATGGTAAAAACCACCCTAGAATTGGACATTGGACTTCCATAGACATCTAGAGGAAAAACTACTATATGGGTTGTTTTATAACATTATAAAAAGTTAGATCATATTATCAAAATTTGAGTGGGAATTTCATTCAATTGACATGAATGAATACAATTTATTTATGTGGCAATTCTCTATGGATTACCACTATCAATTTCATATGATCAAGTTCCATGAATCACCTCCATGTTCTGGAAATGTATCCAACATTCCCTAAACGCTGAGCTGAACTCAAGTACATATTATTACCCTCAAACTGATATCCAATTAGAGAAGTCTATATAGATATTGCATAAAATTTTGATAGAAGGTTCTATGGACATAAAAGTGGGATGGGATGAATATATATCTCTTGTTGAGTTAACATAAAACCAAACCGTCAACTCTAGTATCCAAAATGGATCCATATAAATCCCTTTATATGAGAATTTGTATAACGACGATGAGATAAGATGAATTTGGTGAGCATAATTTTAAAGGACCTAAAATGGTTGATGAAAGGGGGAAATTTTGAAAACCATTCTGCAGCATATCAAGCCCTCCAAAAGTTAAAAAAAGAGCTATGGAGAAAATATTTTATGTGGACTAATGTTTAATAATTGAGACATGATATTAATCCATATGCCTCTCTGGAATAGGATCATAGGATCGAGTCATAGGTACATCAGTCCCTTTGGGATTCCTAATCGATCTTGAGCTATGGCATATATATTGGAACATCCACCAATCATATCTCAAGTACATGACGCATTCCTAGGATCCATATCGGGGTAACACATAACAAATCTATCACTTTTTATGAATTAAGAGGTGGTATAGTGGAAAAATGATCTCTCTTATGGGGAGATTCCAGTAATGGTCTTGGACCACAGAGAAACTTTTCTAAACAACAAGACTACTCACCAGGTCAATGTACTATGGTAGAGCCACAAGTATGAAGAGGAAACATAGGAACATGAGTAAGTGGTGAATGATATGTTTAGTCACATGTTTTCACCATAGTTTGTAAAATGAAATTATAAGGGTGATATTTCTTGAGGGGGGAAGAATATAACAAATCAAACATTAATCAATGAACATTCCCTTATTATAATTATTTAATATAGTATAAACCACGTAAATTAACTTTGATAGCAGAATAAATTCATTATAAATGAATAACTAATGAAATAAGAGTTATTTCTAGATGTTATCATCATTTACCAATGCAATTGTATCATGATATTTGGTTGAGTAATGTGACCACTAGGAATAGTAAATTATCCAATAGGATAGCTATCTCATAATTAAAATTATAAATAATATGTAGTAATTTTTTAAATAATAATATGGTATAATTATACCATAATATAATTAGATAAATATTTTAGAAATGATAAATTATATGTTGGTATTTCCTTATGATATAAGAATATAATTACAATATTATAATTAATACAATGATTTAAAAAGAAAATACATTTTATTAAAATAGTATAATAAATTAATATTTTTTTCTTATTATTATAATATAATTTTATGGGACCTTTATTAAATTTCAAGGAATTATAAAATAAGTTATAATATTGAAATCTATATTTTCCGAGTAAACGATGTTTTTAATTAAAAAATTTAATATATCAAATTTACATAATTTTTTTCTTAATATGAAGTAAACTTTTTATTTATATTAGTCAAATAATTTTTAGGGTTAATTTGTTTGGTATTTTTTTAAAATACAAGATTTTTATGATGAATAGTAAAATAAGACATTTTAGGATAAAGAATAAATACAAGAATTATTTATTGATTTTTGATGCATGCTTGATGTAAGTCCAAAATCATGAACTATACCTATTTATTTAACTATTTGTTTTGACAACTTCGAACTATTCCTAGTATTGGTCTGAAATAATAAATAAATGATTAATTTAATGAGAAAACGCCTTTCTCCTCCCCTATAAATACTCTCCCTCACCACCTCCCCTCGTTACACTTTCAAACTTTGAGATTTTTCAAAATTCTTCCCAATACTCTTACGAGGCCCCTCACAAATTTCCAAGAGCCTTGGGTCTCATCAATAGTCCAAACCCTTTTCCCTAAAGAGGTTCTTAGTGATAAAAATTTTAAGGGGTAAAATCTGATTTCTTTTTATTTTATTTTATTTTCAATTACATTTATTTACTTTTCATATAATCAAATACACCTATACATGAGAAATTTGAAATTAAATATCTATTTATACTATAATTTTATTATGCTAATGGAATAATTCATCTTCAAGTATCTTCCCCTTTCTTTTTTTCTAAAGATGAAAATATCATTTTTGGTGTGTCGATTTACCACCACCATGGATGATGTGTTTTCATTTTTTACTACTTCCTTCAAGGATGGACATAATACCATAATTACAGTAAAATAATATTTTATAATACATATTAATCGTTACATAATGTTCAGGATATAATTTATAAACATGATGTTAAATAAAATGATATAAGTTTTCAAAGAAAAAAAAACATCCAAAAATAATTAAATAACATTCAATAATGTTCAATATAATTAATCATCATCATACCATAAAAAATATATACAAGACTAATTAAAATTATTTTTATTCTTCAATAATTTTTTTTGGAGAATCAATCTCATTTTTACAAAAAAAATTACACACTCATATACAAATAAACTGATCATGACATCAAAGTAAATGATCACTCTGGAATGATAAAATTCAACTCTATAACTCATATAAAATCACATAAGAGGTATTAATAAAACAAAATAAAAAAAAATCAGGTATAAAAGGTTATTTATTTTTAAAAATATTTTGTTTTATTTTTTATCCATGATAAGAAAATGAAGAAAGTATTCGTACATAATGTAAGGGGATTCTCGAACCCAACTCCCATTCATTGGGTTTTCCCTCTTTAACATCATTTTAAAAATGGATATTCTTAAAATATAATTTATTTTTTCCATTTTCTTTTATTTCCAAGGATATAATAGTTTCCAATCATCTTTTTTGAAAAAATCAATGATTTTTCCAAATTAACTATCATTTCCAAAAATTAATCTATTATATATTGTGTGATTGTTTCTTCTTCATCAATATTGATGATTATTATACCAAGAATGGTATCCCCTCTTTAATTTCTTAATCCAATGATTATTCATTAATGTATTATTTGTGAAAAGAAACACATTTCTTTTTATGGGTTACTTTTTTATCCAATATTGATATAAATTCTATATGATATGAATGATAATGTAAATGTTATGATGTAATTGGTTCACCCAATATTATACAGCATTTGTAAATTTTATGATGTGAAATGTTCTCTAGGAATTATATAGCACTCTAATTAATTGTTCATTGTTATATATCTCATGGGAAAAGAGAAATATCCATTAACATGATGCTATGTTTGTCCCCAACTATGTGTTGTAGTAAACCACTAAGACATGATGTTTCATTTTTATCAATTTCCTTATTCAATGATTTTAACCAATGCTTCCACTCAAGAGTATGATGATGATATTATCATGATGATTATTCCCACCCATGTTTAATATTTCTTATTCTTCCTGTTACAATATTTTTATCTCACCCATTCTTTTTATGTATAACCTCATGTGAATACATGCACTATGTATAACATGAGGTCCAATAAGTAGCTATAGAAATGAAATTAAATAATATTTTATATTTTATTATGTAAAACATTTTGTTTTCCTAATTTTCCCAAGAAACTAAACCATTGGATCATGATTGTGTAACAGTATTGTAATATTTATCATTAATATGATGTCATAGAATTTTATGGAAAATAGGGTCATTATAGTTACCCCATACACCATATTTGTAGAATGTGATTTGGGCGGTTTGTGGTCATTTGACAAATTCTACCCATTATATCTCCATTAAGGACTCAAAAAGTGGTAGATTTTGGTGGATTGGATGTTCAAAGATCATATGTTTAAATGGTGTTCTGTGCACTATATTTTTGGATAAGGACCCTCATTTGACAACTATTTTTTTTGAAGGAACTTAGATGAAAATGAATTCATAGTTCTAACATAGAAAAATCTACCATCCTCAAAACGATTTTCAAAAAGAATGGGAAATCTAGAATATGGAAGACATGTTATGTTACTATGTCTTATAGTATGGATGATCATGCTGTAAAAATATTTTAAATTGGAAAATTTATTAATATAACATTTACCAATCATCAATGAAGACGGATCATATCAAACCACTTTATGGTCAACAATTCCATCATCCTCTAAACTGAATGGAAGTAGGTGAGACATGCTTACTTGGACCATACAATAAGGATGATAAAAATAGAAATATCTAGTTGATCAATAAATATATTAAATTTTTGAACTATTATAAGTCGTATTATTATCAATTATGTCAGGCATTTGAGTTCTTAGTAGGTGATATGTTGTTCTTGAAAGTGGAAACTCATTTGGGTCATCACTACCTTTGTTTGTAGTGGATCATTATGTAGAGGAATATCAAAAAATTTGAGATAATCGGGAGGATCTATAACGTGGAATTACATGTAACACCCCAAGAATCCTCAATACGTTTCTCTTTGAATAATGCAATAGCTTGCGATGTACGCAACATCGAGTTCTAGCACACCACGACCAATCAAACTATCAGTTATAAATTTTAATACCCACTTTTTCAAATATTATAATTTTTTTCAAAATGGAATTCATTTTTTGATACGGAATATCATAATTAACTTAGGGTGATTTTTTTGTATTTTTCTGAAAAATTTCATTTTTTGATTAATAGTGAAAAACAATCTGTTATTGGTCAAAACATAAATTTAATTTAAATTATTAATTGTTTTATTTAAATTTATTTTATGTAAAAATAGACACATAATACTTATATAAGTTAAATTTAATTCATTGGAATCATTTTATAATAAAATTATATGTATAAAGTATTATTGAACATTTTAAAGTCTTTTACCCACCATCTAGGTACATTGGAAAATTTGCATAAAACTTAATTTTACCGCATCTATAAATAGAATTTAAAAAATCTAAAAGTCTTTGTTGACATCACTATGTATTATTTTTTTCCATAATATTTTTTATATGGAGAATAGTAACATTCGAATTTTATTTACCACGGTTAAAAGTAAATAGGGTAATTAAAGGTAAAATTGATATTATAATTAAACTAACACATGTACTAATTTTATTGTATATGTTTTCTAAAACAAAACCAACCATAGGAATAAAATATTATCCAGTTTGATCTTATGGGATTATAGTTTTACATTTATTATTATTTTATTTAAATAAGAGATACAAGTTATAAATTAAACTTTTCATAAATAAAACATTTTTAATATAGGGTAATACATAAGATATATTAAATTATAATTATAAATTATAAATATAATAATATTTCCTATATAATGGTATTTAATTTATAATTTTCAGCCATTATATAATTATATTTATTAATGACACAATGATGAAGTAGTAATTACCTTATTAATGAATTATTAAAATAATTGATATTATAAATATCCAAATAAATGTAAATTGAAACATTTGATGCATTAAACTAATTTTTCTATGATAATATGACATGTTAGTACTGATTTAATTTATGTTTTTCAATGTAATCATGTTTTATTGACTTTCAAAAAAACCAAATAATAAATAGTGTCAAAATTGACATAAATTAGTTTTTAAAACTAATACTATATAATTAATTGATACAGAACACCTAAAATTCTAGGGCTCATAAAAAGAAATTAGATAAGGTTAGATATGTTATTAATTAACCACATGGGATTCTCATGGATTTTTATTATAATTTTATTAACCATTTATTATAATAACAAAAAAAATACATGGTAAAAAGATAAACTATTTAGCTTAGAGATAAATCTAAAAGATAATGATAATATCGTCAATAAAATAGTCTGAAACCTAAAGCATGAGAGTAATTCGACATAGTCCAAAATTTTCATAGAATTATATTTTTTAGCCATTATAAACCAAATAAGATTTTATAATAAATTAATATTTCAAGTTGTTCCTAAAGTGAAACTCACCTCTCTTATAAATGAGTACTTTCCCTTATCTCAAGATCACACCTCCAAAGCCATTTGGCTCAGACAAAACCTACTCAAATATCCTACCAACTACCCTCAAATCAACCTAGAGGTCATACATTGATCATAAAACCATCCTATGGAGCCCTTTTGATCAAATCTAAATGAAGCACGTGAAGAAGAGGTAATAATTTCATCACCACTTTCAAAGTTCATTTGTTCTTCCACTTCCTCTTTATTTGTTGTTTCGATACCAAAATAAAAACACTAGTAACTTCTACATACTGTGATATTATTATAAATATGGTACAACCATATTAATTATTCTATCCATCCTATGAATTATTCAGTCACCATTCTTGCATTGTTACGGATTACCGCCTCCACGTCGTGGTGTAGTTTGTTGATCAACAATTCATTGTTTTGATGGGAATAATATTGAGAATAATTGATATAAATAATAAAAATTACATGATAAGGATTATGTATATATGATATACCATCAAATTAAAAATTATTTAACCATCAATAGAATGGTTTTGTCACTCATGCTTACGTACTGATTACCATCTCAACAAACGTGATGAGATTCATTCCCCATCGTAACAGTTATAGAATAATTTTTATTTTATTAACAAAAATAATGTTTAATAACATAATATCATTCTGTATTTGAATATAATACATCCTATCCATAACAAAAAACACTTACATTGAAAAAATTATTAATCAAAATGATTCAGTTAACACCTGAAACACCGATACTACTGAAATATTATTAACAAAAATAAATTATAAGATCATATATAATATTATATTTTTGTATATGGTTCTTGATAATATAATAACAATGACTAAACTATTATAAAATAGTTTAAGGTACCCTTGACAAATGAGTGGTACAAGGTAAGGGTTTATTTTATAATCTCTATATTTATCCAAGGATGTTTATATGTAAGAATATACTCAGACTTCTTTATCGTCCACATCTGTTTTTCTTAAAAAAATATTTCAAATTTTTTTTATATTTCCTATATTATGGGTTAAATTCAATTTATACCCTTGTTTGAATTTTTATAACTTTTTTGAAAGAAATATTTACGTCATTTTCCAAACATTTCTCTTTATGACATTTTCAACGAATTATGATAAGAATATTTTTTTAACATCTAGGACGGGTGAAACTATTTTCTACTATTATAACACCTCCGAAGATTCCCTTAAAATATATTAATAATAATTTTGAAATACATTTTTTTATTAATAATTATGTGACTTTTAAATGATTTCAAAATAGAATGACTTATTTCTCTTAAATAGTTTTTATGTATCTATGTCAACATCCTTTGATGGATTTAACACTTTTTTTAAGATGATATAATATGATACAATGTTATATATTGTATTGATGGTTTTTTATATGTTTGAGTATGGATGTGTTATTTTTATAACATTCTTGGTTTAGGGTTAAGGTATTAACATTTCGTATGCTAGATTTAATACGAATGATTATGTTATGTTTCAACATTTCAAATGAGGAATGCATTGGACATAGGAAGTGATGGGTGGAGCCTGCTACAGCCCTTTCATAGCCCAGTAGGTCTCATGGGAAAAACTAGTGTCTTTCCATAAAGCCATGAAAAAATCTTATTTGTAGTCTGGGCACGAGGCCTTGACTATGGAGTTATGATGTCCGACATTATGCATTCCATCATTATGAAATTATTTTTTTATGTTACATGTGATTATTCGACATGTAGAATATCCGTGAGAATAAGTATAGGGTATTATAAGATTTCTCTTTTCCATATCATGCTAATGTTTACGTTTAAGGGCATTTTTTTAGTATTATACATTGCTTTAAATTTTTATTCTTATTTATGAAAGTTTATACTATATTGATATCATTACTAATAATCTCAACTCATCACTTTCTTATGTTTTCTTTTTACCAAGATGTGAAGAAGTATATTATGATTAACCTAAAGTTATAGGCCATGTATATGAGTGTCTTCAAAGGGCACAAAATTATGTTTCTTTTATATCATGATGTAATGTAAAACTTATTTATGTATCTAGTACATACAAGGCTACAAAACTTATTGGTATTTTGGGGATTAATCTCTTGTCATCATGACAATGTTATGTAATAATGCACTGACTCTGGGTAACTAGGGTCAGTGTGATATAGTTGGTATCATAGAAAGTTTAGTAAAAACCTTGGAAGCTAGATTTAGAAAAAATATAATTAGAGAACATTACCCTAAGATAGAATTTCAGGATTATTATAGAATTACTTTATCGAGTAATGTTAATGTAAGGATTTTGTGAATTTACCTTTCTATACATCCTTGTTTGGAAACGAGCAGGTAGAGGCAGCTATAGCATAGATATATGTAAGAGTGAAAACTCTGAAAAGGGGTTTCAGGCTTGAACTGGGGTATCCTGGGACACAACCCAAATAGGGTGTGAAAAATAAATTCCAGTAGGAAACCACCAAAGGAATGTTCCCAACTGTCTGTGAAAATGTGCAACATCAGTGTGCAGTAGTAAATCCAATTAACTAAGCAGTACTCAAAACTAACTATCTATTCTAGTTATATTTCCATGTTAATATTTATCTAACCATGCCTAGCCTGTGGTTTAACATGGAAGGTATAACATATAAAACTCACCACGGTGAATATTCATGATAACACTGTCCTCATACATACAATCCTTAACCTTAGGTAATCAAAATTGAAACCCACAGGTGATTGCCCACAGGAAAAACGAATATTTCCCACAGGCGTACGAGGTGTCACCCACATGCACTGAATCTACAACCCACGTGCACAGAAAGGTTTACCACAAGCTAAACCAAAAACTTCCCTCCGGATATACATGTAACTGGGCTGATCCCAACACATAATCAAGAAATTATATACAATTACTCTCAAGTCAATTCAATGAATGCCAAAATTCATGGTATACACACAGGTATTCTGGCCAAATGGCTAAACAGAGGAAAGCACCCATGGGGTGGTCCTGGATCCAAGTAATGATCCACAATAGTAGTTTATCATTAGATTAGCTATACAATTATAGGTATATTTCATTAAATTGCACATCTATACAACACCCCAAACATTGGTTCATAGCACAAGGGTGCACAAATTCAACTCAACTGTTGGAAATAAACACCAGACCACCAACATTGATCTCCTCTGATCAATATACATGAACGTCCCCTGTCGAAACGACAAAGAACGATATATAATTGGGATAAAATATTTACCATTCAAAGGTAAATAACTTTCCCTCGAGAAAGAATTGGATGTAAAGGTTATTTGACACTGAAGAACTCACCCACACGGTTCAATCAAGACCGTCACCAAAGGAAACCAAGTTCCAGTTGACGATTGGGAGCTTCACCAAGCTCTGACCATCTCTCCCAAGCTCTAAATGAGAATTCTGCCTCCTCTTCCAAATGAGGAGGATACATCCTATTTTAGGTGTAAAAAAACAGACTACACGGCATGTACTATCGAGTACACGATGTGTACTTTCATTATTTAACTATTCCTCTGGAGGCTAATTTTCACCATCGAACTGTTCACTTGCCGACAAGTGTACATGGCATGTATTCATGAATACATGGCATGTATTGTCGGATAGCTGGCGGCTACTTCCACTAATTTACTATTCACCTGCAGACTAATTAAACGACGTGTAAATACTAAGTACATTGTGTGTAGTCAGTTTTTACACCCTTCATCGCCGACAGGACCACACTCCCTGTGTAATCATCCCATATGGCTAAAGTACACGGCGTGTGGAAAAGTACACAGCATGCACCAACAAAATTTGGGATTTTCCCCCATTATCCTTATTTTATCAAAAACATTAAACGAGAAAAGGAAAAGAAGAAACACATACCTCATGAATAAGAACTGGGTTCTTACAAACTTCCCCCTTTAAAGCAATGCTTCCCCGAAATGCCCTTCCTAGGGTGGTGAAGATAAAGCTCAGAACAACTCTGGAAACATAGCACGTATGTCGGTCTCCCACTCCCAGGATTCATCTTGTACTCGGCCATGCTTCCATAACACCTGTACGAGAGAAACTGACCAGCCTCAGAGAACCTATGTGCTCCTATCAACAATACAAATCGGATGCTCCTCGAAGGATGCATCGACCTGAATCTCACCCTCCTCGGGCTGAAAGACATGAGATGGGTCTGAGTGATAATGGAGTATCTGAGATACATGGAAGATGTCGTGCATGGTCTAGTACCTCCATGGTAACTACAACTCATTGGAAACCAACCCAAATATCTGCATAATATCAAATGGACCTACATACCGCAGAGAATATTTATCCTGTCTTCTGATCTTCCTATGTCCCAACCTTGGAAGAAAACGCAAGAAAACCCTATCCCTGACCACGAACTCCAAGGGTAGTCTGCAGCGATCAACATAAGATTTCTGACGAGACTGCACAATATCCATCCACTTCTCCATCAACTGGACCTGCTCAGATGTCTCCTGCATAAGACGTGGTCCCAATAAAGCTACCTCTCCTACCTCTAACCAGCACAAGGGTGATCAGCATGGCCTACCATATAAAGCCACATAAGTTACCATCTCAATAGTTGCCTGAAAACTATTATCATAGGAAAACACAACCAGGGTTATGTGCTTCTCCCAAGATCTCCCAATGTATAGGACGCATGCACATAGCATGTCCTCAAGCACCTGTATCATACCATCTGACTGGCCATCAGTCTGAGGGTGGTAGGCAATGCTCAGAGGCACCTTTGTACCCAGTACCCTCTAAAAACTCAACATGAAACAAGATGTAAAATGGGAATCTCTATATGAAATGATAGAATGAGGGACCCCATGAAGACGTACCAACTCTCGGATATTCATCATTCTGAGCTTTTCAACACCGAAGGTCTCTTTGATCGGCAAAAAGTGAGCTACCTTTGTGATTCATTCCACAACAAACCACACGACATCATTGCCTCGAGGTGACATCAGAAACCCGTTCACAAAATCCATCACGACATCATCCCATTTCCACTCTAGGATGGGTAACTGCTATAACAATCTACCTGCCCTCTTCTGCTAGACCTTCACCTGCTGAAAGGCAAGACATCTCGTAAAAAAACCATCTACCACTCTTTTCATACCTGCCCACCAATACTGATGTCTCAAGTCACAGTACATCTTGGTGACTCCAGGATGAACTACCCAAGCTGAAGCATGAAACTTGTACATCAGATACTCTCGTATATCCCCTATAACCCAAACTCATCCATAGACATGCATTACCTCATCATTTCCTATAATCCATCTTGGAGGAGGGTCCTCACAATCCACTGACTCCCGAAGAACTAGGCCTTCGGAATCCGATAGCTGCCTCATCCTCACTCTATCCAGGAAGGTAGATGTCACAGCTATGGAAGAAATAGAGGTTAGCCCGTGACTATCATAAACATCCAAATGCATCTCAGAAAACAAATCCAAAAGCTTCCACTCAACTCTGGCATCATGAAATTCATTTATTGGAGTCTTCCTACTCGGTGCATCAGTAACTGCGTTACCCTTCCCAGGTGTATAGGCAAGCTCAAAGTCAAATTACTAAAGGTATTCTACCCACCTTCGTTGTCTTATGTTCATGTCACGCCGAGTAATGATATACATGAGACATTTTTGGTCCGTAAACACCACAAAATGATCTCCCAAGAGATAATGTCTCCAACAGAATGACACATGAACAACATCGTCCAACTTGAGATCATGTGTTGGATAATTCCTCTCATACGGCCTCAACTGCTGAGACCCGTAAGTAACAACTTGATCACCCTGCATCAACACTGATCCCAGCCTAATACCCGATGCATCAAAGTAAACTATAAAGCTCTTACCTTAATCTAGATGTATCAAGATTGGTGCGGATTGCAACCATCCCTTCAGATCCTAAAAGGCTATCTCACAAGCTTCTGACCAAACGAACTTCACACCCTTCTTAGCCAAACCCATCAACGGTGCTGCTTAGTGGGAGAAGTCCTGTATAAATCTCATGTAGCAACCAACAATCCCCATGAAACTCTATAATTCAAAAATGTTCTAAGGATGATCCAAATAAACTACTACTCTCACCATCTCTGGGTCCACTACAACTCCTTCCTATGAGCTAATATGACCCAGGAAGTGTATCTGGTCTATCTAAAAGTTGCGCTTTGAGAGCATAGCATATAACTGATGTTGTCTCCCTGTACTCAGTACGATCTCAAGATAGGTGGCATTGTCATGTAGAGTGTGAGAGTACAAAAATATATCATCCATGAATAATACCACAAAAGAATCTATATAAGGATAGAACACAAGATTCAATAGAACCATAAAAAATGCTGGCATGTTCCTGAGTCTGAACGGAATGACCAAGTACTCGTATAGACCATATCTGCTCCAACAAAGCTGTAATCAGTATATCTGATGGTCTAACGTGTAACCGATAATATATGGATCTCATGTCAATCATTGAGAATACACATTCTCCACGAAGTTGGTCAAAAAGATCTTCAATCATTGGAAAGGGATATCGGTTCTTAATCGTCAACTAGTTCAGCTTCCTATAATATACACAAAGTCTGAGGGTACCATCTGACTTCTTTGCGATGAGGACTGGCGAACCCCAAAGAGAAGTAGTAGGTAAGATGAAACCCTTTTCCTATTACTCCTCTAACTGCCTCTTGAGCTCTTTAAACGCCGGTTTAGCCATCCTATAAGGAGGAATCGACACTGTTGTAGCTCCTAGAACAATCTCAGAAGAGAAATCCCCCTCTTGTTCTAGAGGAAGACCTGAAAAGTCATCTGGGAAGACATCCCTGAAATGATAAAGTGCTGTAGGGAAATCCTTATGACAAGTCCCCGGATCATCCAGATATAATCTCACAATCTAGGATGTCACTCTACCCCACCCATGATGCTCGAGTCCAGCTCGGCTCGCCTGGATATCCCATTTTCCCTTGTATAGATACTCTCCACCCTCTAGTGATGTGAAACTCACCCTACGATGATAGCAATCCACAAAGTCTCAGAAGGGTGCCAACTAGTCCATCCTGAGAATGACATCATAGCTCGTCATCTCTAAGACATAGAGGTCCCATAGAAAGAGACACCCACCTTCCTCAAGGGTTCACTCCTTGCACTGAAGCACACATGTCACCCTCACTCCCAAAGATGTGTCTAGTTTCATGATATTAGAAGAATAAGAAGAAACATAGAAAAAAAGGCTCTCCATAATGGCTAATGATATAAAACAATGTTTAGGACCAGTTTCGAAATGTTAAAAAGATAAAATAGAATCAACTAGAATAGTACCTCTGACAGTGGAAGGTCCGGGTTCCTGTTCCTGTAGGGTCTGTTGCACTGCATATGCCTACACAATTCCATGGCCCTACGACACAGCCTGGCTACCCTAAGCTAACCTGACCTGCTCCCTCTAAGATCATGGTGTATGGCTACCACATCCATGACCAACATCTCTGCCTGCATGCCTTGAAGTATTCCAGTTTCCCGACTGGTAAGAATCTGTTGGTCCTACTCCCGCATGTGGAATCTACACAGAACCCCTCTCACTAGACACTGGTGGAAACTCCATACAAAAACGCTGGAGATTACCCATCATGCTGCAACCTTGGCACTCCACTAGGTCATGTGGACACAGCGGTATCATGCTCCCCTTTTTACCACACTGGTAGCTCATGACCGGGCCACCTAACGTAATCATCTGGCTAGTACTGACACCATGAGAGAAGTAAATCTGCCTCTTCCTCTTGCCGAAAGAAATAGCTCCCGAAACTGGTGTCAAACCACCCTGGAGGACACCGTAAGCTTCCTGTAGGTTTCACTCAGTAATCTGTGCCTGGTTCACAATATCATGCACTATAGGCAACCAGAAAACATTCACGAGTTCTCAATGTCACATAAAAGACTATCATTAAAGCATCTAGCCCACAACGCCTCATCACCGACTAGAATAGGTGAAAAGCATTGTAGCTCGGTGAAGAAGGCAGAATAATCCATCACTGACTCAGATACCTACTACAGATTCATGAACTCTCAAGATCGATCTACAGACAGTGTATCCGGGAAGAAGACGTCATAGAAGGCTACCAGAAAATCTTCCCACACCAGGTCTTGGTGATGCTTGGGCATGGGTGGTAACATCCCACCACCTTTTTCCAGAATCACACAACATATACATAGCGAGCTTGACCCTCCTCTCAGAAGGCGTATTCAGATGCACGAAAATAGTCTTCATAGAACATAGCCATGACTCCACATCCTGTGGTCCGCCATCCAATGAAAATGTAGGGGATAATGCTACTGGAATATATGTGTCAGCTCTTCCGTAGATGAAGCAGTCGGTGGTGCTCTTAGAGAGGTCTGCAAGAACTGCAAGACGCCTTCAAGGAAATGCGCATCTGCGCCTGTGTCCGATATAATGGATGGCGCCGCATCTGGAACTACTCGAGGATCAACTGGTAGCCCTTGGACCACAATCTCAAGAGTATAATCGTCACCACTCTCTTGGTGAACAACTAGTGGTTTTATCGGTGGCATGACTCTACAAAGTCAAATGCACACCATAGATCCAGATTATCCGAGAATGAAAATGAGGATACCAAGAAGGGAACAGGAGAAAAAAAGCATTCATGATTTTCAAAACATGACTACATGGAGTGTATAAATAATAAACGGCATCTTCTCACAAGCTATTCACATGGGAATGTACTCCAGCTAAAACTGGTCGTGTAACACCCCAAACACATGGCGTTTCTTCTAAATACACGGGGTGTACTTGAATCCTTCTTCCCTACCTGAGTCCTTCTACATGGCTAAGCCAAATGGATATCCTAAAACAAGACCACATGGCATGTCCCACAAGTATACGACGTGTACCTGACAGGCTTTTACCGGACCGTGTGGTTCATCACACGGCATGTGTACCCAGGTCACACTACACAGCGTGTTTCAAAAAGACACGGTGTGTTCATTGAATCCCCAGACCGACCCGTGTTGCTTGCTACACCTTCAGCTACACGGTTGACAGTACACGGTATGTTTCAGGTGGAAATGACACGTACTAGGTTAGATAACACCGACCTATGTTGTTAGTGACATGGTAGGGTACCTGGGTCAGACTACACGACGTGTTCAAAGAAGAAACAACATGTATTTCTTAAGGATTCCTCCATCTGTGTTGTTAGTGACATGAGTGGACACCGGGTCAACACTACACGACGTGTACAACTAGAACATGTCATGTTTTTCCAAGCCATTCGCTACCCTTTGTCCCTGCCCACATGGATTATGACACGGGAAGAGACTACACGGCGTGTACGGAGGGTACACGGTGTGTACTTAAAAAGTTTTAATTTTTTCCAAAATAGAAGAACACACTGCATGTGTCCATTGAACTACACGACATGTATCCTGGGATTTCCTGATAGTAAGCCTTAGATACTACTCTAGAACCTAGAAAAACACAAAAAAAACACCTAAGTTCCAAATTCCGAGATGTGAGGGACTATACATCCCACGAATCAAAGCACGACATCTTGTACATGATATAACAAAAATAAAAACATCGATATCTACCAAATTACGGTCATTGAGGGCCCGTACTCTTCAAGAACCAATGATTTGCGTCCATTATATCAAAACCTCACACAAAAATACCAAATAAATTAGAAGGTATTTATAAATGCATCTATCATAAAAACATTCTTTTCAAGCACAACAACCATCACAACAACATGCAATTTCTAATGCACCTACATGGCATCGAAAGAATGCATGACATGTGATTTCTAGCATGTTCCTAAATGATGCATGAGATGGATTACCCTCATATCATCGGGTTGAAACTAAATAGAACCCATGTATAACATATAAACAGCACACCACAATTGAGTCACCAAACGGTTTAAATCAAATCAACTATAAAATATAGAAAATCAGAATAATTGAAAAAACGAGGTAGACTGGCTATTCTCAGTACACGAGTTAGCTACTCCTGGGCATAACTTATTACCAACTACCATGTCTATCCTATCCATAATTAAGGCTCCAAAAAGTAAGTCAACGAAAATAATTCCTCTGATACCACTTTTTAAAATCCCAGATCTGGGTCCCACACAATGGGTGCCCCAAACCCGGCTTGTAACATGACCTCAAGCGAATTTCCCAAAATTATATAGGATACCGACTAGGAGTGAGGGAACAGGTCTGATTTTTGGGAAAATATTTTCTTATTTGTCAAAGTGTAGCATAATGGAAATGATAAATAACATACAACAGTGGAAGCAGTAAACAATATACAACTAAAATGTGCAACTGAAGTAAAAGAGAACTAGCAGTCATATATATAAAGATACAGCATGTCACTACTTCTATAAAGGAATCCGGAACAAGATACACTAAAATAGAATACAATACATCTCAATGTACAAGGTACATCCAAAAAACAATGCAGATTAAACAGAACGCAGCCGCATCACAAGCCTATGCTTGGTCCCATGCTCTCCTACTCCTCTGCTACAATCATGTACCAGTATAGGGACCCTTTCCCCTATCGACACCTGTAAAAATGTAATATGTTTAGGCCGAAAACATGACCCAAATATGGTGTGAGAAATATATCCTAGTAGGTAACCACCAATGTCCCGTGTCCAACTGTTAGTGAAAATGTGCAACAACAGTGTGAAGTAGTAAAGGCAATAAACTAAGCAGTACTCAAAAGTAACTAACTCTACTAGTTATATTTTAATTTTATTATTCATTTAACCATGACACACATGTGATTTAACATGGTAGGTATTATATATAAAACTCACCATAGTGAATAGTAATTACAACACTACCCTTAGAAATACAATCCTTACCCTTAGGTAATCAGAATCAAAACCCGAAGGTGATTTCCCATAGGCAAAACAAATATTTCCTGCATGCGTACGAGGTGTCACCCACCAACATATAATTTACTACCCACAAGAATAGAAAGGTTTCCCGCAGGATAAAAAAACATTGCCCTCAGGCTATACAAGTAATTGGATGAAGCACAAGACCTAAAAAATCAATTATGTACAATTCCTCTAAAGGTAATTCAATGCTTGCTAAAATTCATGGTATAACCACAAGTATTCTGGACAAACACCTAAACCGAGGAACGCACCCCCAAGGTGGTCCTAGATCCAAGCAGTGATCCCAAACAACAGTTTACAATTATATTATATATAAAATTACAGATGTACTTCATCAAAGGACACAACTGTACAACGCCTCAAACATGGGTGTGTAGCACAACAGTACCCAAAATCATCTCAAAAGTTGGAAATAAACACCCGACCACCAACCTTGATCACCTCTGATCAATATAAGAAAAAGTGCCTCTTGAAATGACCAAGAAAATAATAGATATGAGATAAAATATTTCTCATTCAAATGTAAATAACATTCCCTTGGGAAGGAATTGGATGGAATAGTTAAGGAAGAGCGAAGAACTCACCCGCGAGGTTCAATCAAGACCATCAACAATAGAAACCGAGTTCTGGTCGATGATCAGGAGCTTCTCCAAGATCCGACCGTCTCTCCCAAGATCCAAATGAGTGTTCTTCCTCTTATGCCAAATGAGGAGGCCACTAACTATTTTATGTGAAAAAAACAGACTACACGATGTGTACTCTCATGTACATGACCTATACTTTCATCATTTAACTTATCCACTGGCGGCTACTATTCATCGTAGAACTGTTCACATTTCGGCAATAGTACACGACTTGTATTTTGGAATACACGGCATGTATTGTCGCTTAGCTGGTGGCTACTTCTATCGCCTTACTATTCATCTGCTGACTGATTACTCAGTGTGTAAATATTATGTACATGGTGTGTATTTAGTTTTTACACCCTTCATCACCGACATGCCCACACGCCCTGTGTACTCATCCCACATGGCCAAACTACATGGCGTGTGGAAAAGTAAATGATGTGTACCCACAAAATTTGGGAATTTTCACAATTTTCCAGATTTTATCATAAACACTAAAGGAAAATGGAAAAGAAGAAACTTGTACCTCAACAATAAGAATTGGGTTCTTGCCTATAGACTGAGAATGTCACAATGTATGAGGCTAACATTACAAGGATATCAAGGCATTAAGAAGATTATATACGTAACCCAAGGAGTATGATTGATCGATTATTTTATGGGTTAAAACCATTTCTCCACAGAGTATTAGTCTCACAAATCCATCTCATTGTATGAATATATTGTCTCATGAAATATCATGACATAAAATAAATTCTCTAAATATTACAACTATAAAGTAATAAAAGAGTACAAGATATCATCTAAAGCCTCTGGAAATGAAAATTATGGGATAAAGGGAAATGTTGAATTTCAATCCTATAGTAAATGTTGGAATAAATACCCCAACACTTTTTTAAAGGGAATGTAAGTGTGTAATATTCTTTGGGGAAAAGGCCGCCATTCTCGTGATTTCAAAGTGAAGAAAGAGATGTATATTTTGAATGCTACAATTATAGTGAAATGGAGATTTATAAAAATTAATGTCTTAAGAAATAAGGAAACATACCTTAGAAAAGCCCAGGGGGGAAATGCTAAGACAATAAAATCATTACTACTGAGGATGAAGCTCTGAATGACGTGGTGGCTGCTAATTTAATTTCTTCCACAAATTTAGCCAATGATTTATTTGATTTTGGATCATTACATTTTTTTAAATCATCTCAGTTTTCTAAGAAAATTAGATATTTCCAATTTTATTTTACAAGGGAGTTTTTAGTTTGAACTCTTAAGGGAGGCGTCATTGAAACAATGTTTAGTGAATCAATTGACATTATGGAATATAAACATGCTTTATCTTCTGTTCTCAACTCCATACCCATGATTGAATATAAAATAATCCTCAGTATGGATTGAATTTCATAAAATTATGTAAAAATTTATTATAAGAAGTAGGTGGTTACAATTTTTGATGATGATATGGAATACCTTACCTTTAGAGAAGAAATTTCCTCATATGATTCTTAGCTAGATCCACCCCAACAGCTCTACTAAATTCAATTATTTGGGAGGAATAGAGTGAAATAACTATGGGTGAGGAAATGAATATTCAAATAGAGTACATACCTATTGTGATAAAATATATTGATTTGTTTCTAGAGGATTTACCTTGGCATCCTCCAGAATTAGAAATTGAGTTTTCTATTGATTTAACTCCTAGTTTAAGTCCCATATTGAAGACCCATTATAGAATTGCCACTTTGTAAGTAGTGGAATAATAAAAAAAATAGATGATTTGAGTAATCATGGATTTATTTTCCCTAGTGTTTCTCCATGGGGAACCCTTGTTCTTTTTGTTAAGAAAAAATATGGATCTATGAGGTTGTGCATTGAATACAAGGAGATCAACGCTATAACTATAAAGAAAAATTATAACCTATGGTGCATTTATGATTTTTTTGATCAAATTCGTGGTGCTATATATTTTTCAATTATTGGCCTTCGATCTGGATATCATCAGTTTTTTGTGAAGAAGGAAGACATTCTGAAGACAAAATTTCATACTATGTATGGGAATTACGAGTTTACAGTAATGTATTTTGGACACCCTAATGAACCCTCTCTCTCTATGGATCCAATGAATAGAGGTTTCAAGGAATATATTGATGACTTTGTAGTGGTATTTATTGATGATATCCAAGTATAATAAAATATCTATGAAGACCGGGAAAATCACTTGTGCTCTATTCTGAAAACCCTCATAATAAATGAATTATATGGGATGTTTATCAAGTGTGATTTCTGGATTTTTTAGATTTCATTCCTTGTCCATATTGTCTCTAATGATGGAATCTATGTTGATCATTCAAAGACTAAGGAATTCCCTGAATTTACAGCACCAACAAGTATAATTGAGGTATGTAGTTTTATTGGTTTAACAGGTTAATATCAGTGTTTGATCTATAATTTTTCCTTATTGGCTAGACCATTAACCAAGCTAACACGTAATGTGGTTAAATTTGTTTGGACAAAAGAGTGGGAAGAATGTTTTGAAGAACAGAAGATAAGATTAGTCAATGATCCAATATTGACTCTACAAATGGGTGATGATTGGTTTGTTGTTTATAGTGATTTATCAAAAAAGGACATGGTTGTGTCCTTAATTAAAATGATAGAGTTATTTCGTATGCATCACAACAGCTTAAAATTCATGAAAAAAACTACCCCCCATGATTTTGTGCTACCAGCTGTAATCATTTCTATGAAGATATGGAGACAATATTTATATGGTAAAAAATGTGAGATATATACTTATCAAAAGAGTTTGAAGTATATTTTCCCATAAAAAGAACACAACATGAGGCAATGAAGTTGGCTTGAACTACTCAAGGATTATTATTTCACTATACACTTCAACCTGGGGAAGGGAGATGAAGTTGAGATGATTTGAGCAGAAAGGATCATGGAGTTCTGAACGAGATGAGTGTTGAAAAGTATCCTATATTCATAGATCTAGTAAATATAGATATGAGAGTAATCATGGAAGTTGAAACATCAATAAATTTCCAAATGGTTGCCAAAAAATCTTTACTATAAAAGGTAAAAATTCTCAGAATGATATTGAGGAGTTTCAAATGAAAATTAATGCTATGAATGATGGGAGATTGATTGACTTCGTATATGAAGATGGAATTTTGAAAATTGGGAAGAGAATATGTATTCCTAACATATTTGAACTATAAAATGGAATTTTTAGATGATTCCCATACCTCTAATTTGAATATACATCATGGTATCACTAGGATTTATAGTGATCTGTTTGAATATTTTTGGTTGGACAACATGAAGAGGGAGATTGAAGATTATGTGTTATGATGTATGGTTTTTCAATAGGTGAAGGCTAGAAGAAAACATCCAAGAGGAGTCATGAAACCTCTTCCCATACCTAAGTAGAAATGGGAAGATATTACGGTTGATTTTTTTATGGGGATACCAAAGAATCCTATAAGGAATGATGCAATAGGGGTCATTGTAGACCATCTACTTAATTCAGAAGATTTTACTACAATAAGAGATGATTTACCCCTTGAAAGTTTAGAAATTCTATATATTAATGATGTTGTAAGACATCATTGAGTAACCCTATCGATTGATTCGGATCATGATCTCAATTTTACATCAAGATCATGGAAAAGTTTTCAGAAGTCCCTAGATACTAAACATCATATGAGCACAGCCTACCACCCACAAACAGATGGACAATCAGAATAAACAATTCTATCATGAGAAGACCTGTTTAGATCTTTCTAACATTACTTTCATGGTATGTGGGAACAATATTTACCTATAGTAGAATTTCCAATAACAATAGCTTCCATTCAAGTATTCAAATGGAACCATATGATGCCTTATATTAAAAGATATGTCACACACCATCTTGTTGGGATGTGGTTGGAGAAAGAAACCTCATAGAACTAGAACATGTTGAGGAAACAATGTAAAAGTTGATGATTATCCAAACCCCCATCAAAGAAGGACAAAGTACACAAAAGAGTTATGCTGATAACCAAAAGAGGGATTCATAATTTCTTATAATAGATCATGTTTTCTTGAAGGCATCTCTATGGAAGGGTATTATATGATTCAGTAAGAAGGGTAAATTAAGTCCCAGGTACATCAGAAGTTTCAAAATTCTATAATGAATTGGGGTTGTAACTTACCGTTTGACAATGACTCCAATTATCTCCAAAGTTCATGATGTCTTTCATGTATCACTATTGAAAAAATACATGCCTGAACCAATGCATGTACTCAAATATGATGAAATAAAAATGGAACCCAATATATCATATTATGAAGAGAATGTATACATTCATGATAATAGAGAACAAGTGCTGAGAAACCGGACGACTCGTCTTCTAAAAGTTTGATGGAGAAACCAGAAGTTGGAAGAGGCAACGTGGGAATTGGAGGAACTTATGATGAAGAACCACCTGAATATTTTTAGGAAGTAATATTCTAGAAATTTAAATGAAAAAATTATTTTAAGGATAGAATAATGTAACACCACAAACATTCATGGTACGTTTTTCTTTGAATAATGCAATAGCTTTCATAGTACGTAACATCGAGTTCTAGCACACCACGACCAATAAAACAAGCCGTTGTAAATAGTTATAACAACATTTTAAAATTTTATAAATTTTATTTTTCAAAATGGATTTCATTTTTTGATTCTTAATATCAAAATTAGCTTTGTGTGAATTTTTGGTATTTTTCTAAAAACGCTCATTTTTTAGGAATAGTGAAAAACACTCCATTATTGTTTAAACAAAATATTTTATATAAATAATTATTTATTTTATTTAAATTTATTTTAGGTATAAATAAGTACAAATTACTAATATAAGTTTAATATAATTCATTAGACTCATTTTTTAATAAAATTAGATGAATAAAATTTTATCGAACATTTTAACTTCTTTTACCCACCTTCTAGGCACATTTGCAAATTTGTATAAAATGAAATTTTACCCCGTCTGTGAGTTGAATTTAAAAAATCTAAGAGACATTATTGATATCAGTTAGTAAAATTTGGTTCTATTGGAGAAAATAATTTTTTTTGAATAGTAATTTTTGAAGTTTATTTACCACGGTTAAAATAAAATAGGGCAATTAAAGGTAAAAATGATATTATATTACCCAAATACATGACCTAATTGCATTGGATAATTATTTTTCGTCCAAAAAATCTTATTAATTTAATATTATCCTCTTTGACAAACATGTATTAGATTAGAACAGTTACTATTATTTTATTTTATAAAGTGTGAAAAGTGTTAAATTCAAATTTTCATAAATATATCATTTTTAATATAGGGATATAAATGAGAAAAATTCGTCAATAAATATTCAATAGAAAGATAAAAATGTTTAATATTTATTTATATTTTATTTATATTTTTCAGAAATTAAATAATTAAATTTAATAATGACACAATGATGAAGCAGTAATTACCTTATTAATGAATGATTAAAATAAATGATATTGTAAATATAAAAATAATATTGAATTGAGACTTTTGATGCATTCCACTAATTTCATAGGTTAATATGACATGTCAGTTTTGATTTAATTCATTTTTCCAACGTAATCATTTTTATTGACTTTCAAAAATACTATGAACTAAATAGTGTCAAAATTGACATAAATGAATTTTTAAAACAAATACTATAATATTAATTGATATAATATTCCATAAAATCTATGGTTCATCCCAATGACATATATAAGGTTATATATCTCAATAATGAATCACATGGGGTTCACATGTCTTTTTATAGTACGCTTATTAAAAATTTATTATAATAAAATAAGATTACATGGTAAAAGTAAAACTATTTAACTGAGAGTTAAATCTAAAAGATAAGGGTGATATGATGACCAAAACCTATATAAAACAGATTGGTTGAATGATTTTCGATCCATCCCCAGCATATACAATAATTAAATCCTTCTTAATCCATTATAAATAGAATATGATTGTGTAATAATTTACTATTACAATCTTTCCCTAAAGTGACTATCACCATTCTTATAAAAGGGTTCTTCCCATTATCTAGAATTCACACCCCCAAGCCATTTGGCTCAGCCAAACCCTACTCAAATATCCTCAAAAATACCCTCACATAAACCTATAGGCCATAATTTTATCTTAAATCCTTCGTAAGGATCCATTCTGATCAAATCAAAAGGAATCCCCTGAAGAAGAGGAAATAATTTCATCATCTATTTCAAAGTACTTCTCTTCTTCCACTTCCAATTTTTCTCTAGTTTTCATACCGAAATAATAACTATAATAAATTGTAGATATGTTTTTGTTTTTATAAATATTGTACAACCATATTCATTATTCTATCCATCCTATGAATTACAAAAGCCACCATACGTGTGTTAGTACGACTTACCATCTCCATGTCATGGTGTAGTATGTTATTAAACACTTAATTATTTGGATGGTTATAATAATGAGTATAATTGATTTAAATAATAATCATAAAATGTTAATTATTCTGTAAATATTATATACCATTCAAATACATAAGATTTCTCCATCAGTATAATGGTATTGTCACTCGTGTGTACGTACATATTACCGTCTCCACAAATGTGATGGGATTCATTCCCCATTGTAACCATTCAATAATAATTTTCATTTTATGAATAAAAATAATTCATAAGAACATAATATAATTCAGGAAATGAATAAATTACATCCTACCCATAAAAAGAGGCTTATTTCTCAAAACATATAACAGAAAATGAATATGTTAACACCCGGAACAATGATACAACTGAAATATTATTATCAAAACAAAATTAGAAGATCGTATATAGGAACATATTTATGTATATGATCCTTTATAATTTAATAACAATGATTCAACTATTATATAAGAGTTTAACGTACCATTGACTAAAGAAATGTACAAGCTCAGGGTTAATTTTACAATCTCCTTAATTATCTGAGGATGATTATTCGTAAGTATATAATGAGAATTCCTTATCATCCACATCCCTGTTTCTTAAAAATGTATTTCAAAACATTTTAACTCTTTTCGACAATATGGGTAATATTTATTTATTACATTGTTTGAATTTTTATGAATTTTTTTTAAATGAATCTTTCCATCATTTTTCAAACAGGGTTCATTATAATATTTTCAATGAATTAAGGTAAGAATTATATAAACTTTTACAGTGGGTGTGACTATTTTTCACTATTAAAACACTTGCGAAGATTACCTTCCAATATTATAATTATATTCTTAAAATAAATTTTTTCTTATATAATTATGATAATTTCAAATGATTTCAAAATAGAAAGATATAGTCTCTCAAATAGTTTTGATTTCATCTATGTCAACATCAATTGATGAATTTTACAGTTGTTTGAAGAGGATTTATTATGATAAAATATTGTATATTATATTGAAGGTTTTGTGATATATTTGACTATGAATGTGTTATTTTTATACCGTTCATGGATTATGGTTAATGTAATAAATTTTCAAATACTAGTTTCAAATTAAATGTTTATGTTAGGTTTCAACCTTTTCATATAAGAAATGCGTTGGACTTTGTATGTGATGGGTGGAGCCCTCTATATCTACTCGATGCATTAGTAGGTCTACTAAGACAAACTAATATCTTGGCACAAGGCCATGAAAAAAATGTTATTTGTAGTCTTGGAACGAGGCATTGAATATGTGGTTATGATGTCTAACATTATGCATTCCGTCATTATGAAATTATCTATTGATATTACATGTGATTATAAGACTAGTAGAATATCCTTGTGAATAAGTATATGATATTATTTGATTTATTGTTTTTATATTATGTTGATGTTTATGTTTAAAAGACGTTTGTTTTAGTCTTATACATTTCCATAAATATTTGTGTTTATTTATGATAGTTTTGACTGTATTGTTTTATATACTAAGAATCTAAGCTCACCACTTTATTATATTTTATATTTTCTAGGATGTGAGGAAGTATATTATGAATAACCTACAGGGATAAACCAATGATATGTGTGTGTTCTATGGAGGAACAATGTATTTTTATTTCATGATGTAATGAAAAACTTATATATGTTTCTAGTAATTCCAGGGCTACTAAACTAATCGGTAATTTGAGACTCGATCTCTTGTGATCTTGATAATATTATAAAATAATGCACTGAATCTAGTCAACTAGGGTTATAGTGTTACATTACAACTATATTTTCCAATTCAGTTAAAATTAATTAATAAAATTTTCTAGGTCTACGAACTGGAAATGTGTAATTTGGATCTATTTTTTGAGTTATGCTATGAAGAGTTTGAGGTAGAACCCGATATGCCAATGACCGGTTAGCTCATTTAAATTATGCATTATCAATTTTAAATTTTTTAGATGAAAATACATTCCATTAGTTCTGGTCCATTGAAAAATTATAATGAGAAACTTGAGATGTTGGAGTAGATACCTTGGGTTAAAGAGAAGTACCCTCACTTTTTCTATAATGAGATTACATGTTGACTTTATGAGGATTGAATGTATCTATGATTGGAAATATTGTAACATATGTGATTAATTTTAAAATTATTTATCTTTTATTAATTGTATTTATATTGTTATATGGTTATCCTCGGTGATTTCATTGAAAATGATGGTTTTTTATATGACAAGGATGGTCAGGTTTGGCTCATGGTTAGTAAAAATACAATTTCAAAACTCAAAAAAACATCTGGCCTAGTCAATGGATATGTCATTGATTCACCACTATCCCAAAAATGATTTGGGAACTCTAATATCCATCAAGGCCCATCTGATTTAGATAGATTTGGAACCTACTTCGTATATTGTCTAGATGACCATTTTCTTGAGTCAATTAGGTTTTTTATATGACTTTTCCATTCCTTCATGTTGTGAAAATCACAAACACCTTATCCTTATGAAAATCTATTTTCACCCCTATTTTACTTCTATAAGGAAAATTCCAATACCAATGGAAATTTACCCCTAACATATTTTCATTGTTCATATCAATATTTTTTCATAAGTATAAAAATAGGATTCATATATAAAACCTCATAATTGTATAATACTTAGATATAAAGCATTCTGTTTTTTGATCCGAATTCCAGTTATGAACTTTTATGAAGTTCTACATTGAATTCCTTGCAATGAACTTTTATGGAGTTCAGCTTTGAATTCTGATTATGAACGTGTATAATGTTCTAACTACAAATTTTGATAATGAATTCTAACTACAAATTCTGTTAATGAATTCTTACTATGAATTCTGATTACGAATTCTCATTACAAATTTTGATGAAGAATTATGATTACGAATTCTCATTACGAATTCTGATGAAGAATTATGATTACGAATTCTCATTATGAATTCTGATGAAGAATTCAGATTATGAATTCTCATTATGCCTTCTTATGAAGAATTATGAATATGAATTTTTATTATGAATTCTGATGATGAATTCTGATTACGAATTCTCATTATGAATTCTGATGATGAACTCTGATTATGAGATCTCATTACAAATTCCTTAGAAAAACAGAATCTGAATATCATAGTAATATATTCTCTGAATTCATTTTCATACATTCCAAACTTCTATATTTACTCACATTTTCAACATTCATTAACCTCCATTCCGAATTCATTCACTTGTTATATTATAAAACGATTTCATGCCTTCAGTTATCAAATATCCATTGTTTGAGTGACACGTGTATAGGTCCCTTCAAAATTCAAGGAAGAATATGACCATTGAGGAGGGAGCCGACTGTTGGAGATGAGCCTATAAATAAGAGATCATTTGAAAAGAGCGAGACTTAACAACATCTTTGACATCTGTGCTTACATGTTGTTGAAGTGATTTCTAGGGATAAAGGCTCTTATAAACTCTCACGCTTCAGGCAGAAATTTTGAATAGCTTGTTCAAACATTGATTTGTGCAGAATTGTTTTGTGAGACTCCGATTGTTGTTGTTTACAATCGAGGGCTTCTGGGGATAGGAAGACAGAGGTGTTTACTGCCTGATAGTTGAGGGATTGTGGGGATAGCAAGAGAGACTCTGATCTTCGTATCAAGGGCTTACCCTGGTGTAGGTAAGATAGACTTTCATGAAAGTATAAATCATGGGACCTCTTATCCAGAGATGTTGGATATCCTTATCTTTGAGTTAAAATAGTTATTTTCTATTATTATTAGTGTGACTACTTTGTTTTCCGCAGGGCATTTTTTATTATTGAGGAATGTATAACTTTCTTATACTTCCTTACATGTACTCCGATTTAGTTAGATTCTATACGCTTTAAGGTAGAATATTATTTTGTGTAATCTTTTGATAAGTTTCATTTTCAGAATCACTTTTCCAGAATCAGGAAAGTCAATAGAACTTAGAGGTGTTGTGAATTTTGGTTATGCAAAATTTCCATAAGGAATTTTTTTAAAGTATACAATTCACCCCCTCTTGTATTTGAGAATCTCATACATATATATTCGATCCTACATTTGGTATTATGGAGTATATCATACTCAGATATACCATCCAAAAAATTGGTATCTGAGGATTTAGTTCAATATGAATTAATCTCATGATTTGATTCTGAAGAGAATTCTCGGAATTGACTTTTAGATTCACACATCAGGATTCATATTTTTATCAGAATCTATTTTTCAGAATCATAGACCAGATTCAGTTTTTCTTTGAGATACTTTTTCTCTATATTTTCTTGCTTAGAATATTTTCCTTGTTTACAAACTTTTTCAACTAATAAGTTTTTGTGGAAAGTCTTTTCTTAAAGATGGCAGGAATAACTATTGGTTCCATAGACAATATTTATCCAACCAGACCACCTATCTTTGATGGTAATAATTATGAATATTAGAGAGATCATATGATGACATTCATTATCAACACCGGTGTCGAAAATTTTGTTATGCTTACAGGAAGATACAAAATTCCTTATAAAGTATTAAGTTCCCTTACAAATAAATAAAAGCATGAATATCAATTGAATTATAAGGTACAAAACACATTACCTTGTTCAATGACTAGAAATATATATATATATTTATATATATATATATCCAATTTTCGTCTTTTGAAGCAGCAAATTCTATATGGAAGAAACTAGAACTTACTCACTTTGGAACTTCTATAGTAATTGAGACTAGAAAATCCATTCTTAGAGCTGAATATCATGGTTTTAGTTTTCCTTATAGTGATCCCATATGCAAGGTGCGGTAGAGATTAATGACTATTGTGAATAGTATACAATCAATGGGTGGAAAAGGATTAGATGATGAATCCCTTGTTGAAACGATCATCGACATCAAGCCAAATGAGTGGGAATCTAAAAGGACTGCAATTGATGAGAATAGAAAGGTAACTCAGATTACCCTTGATGAGCTATTTGGAACTCTTCTTCAGTATGAGACTAGAATGAAGAGAGATGACGATATTATGAAGAAGAAGAATGGCAATGGCAATGTAGCCTTTACAACTAATTCCAATCATATGAAATCTATGACTCCGGAGAGAGTTACTAGATCCAGATCTAAGAAAGTTGTTATCCATTCCGAATCTAGTGGAAGTGAATCCTCAGAAAATAAATTAGAAAATCATGCTCGATGGATGGACATGATAGCTGGATAGAGGAACTTTCAATCTAAATAAAAGAAGAAGGAATGGAATGAAAAGAATTATTATGAAGTTACATGCTATGAATGTAAGAGAGCTAGACACATAACATCTGACTTCCCTATGCTCAATAGAAAAGAAAGAAAGGAAAGGAATTCTGAGAAAAACATAATAAATTATTACAAGTCCAAAGATAATAATTTATTGAAATCCAATGACACAAGGAGTGTCATTGGTGGAGACTCTTCAGATGAATCTTCGGATTATGAAACTTCTAGACAGAATAATCTTGGCCTTTTAGCCTGGATACCTATTAATAATCATTGCTTGATGGCTAAGGTCAACAATGCTGAATCAATGAACACTGTTTCTTTGAATTATAATGATAGTTAATATTATAAATCATTAGATGAAGAATCTTCTTCTGATGAAGATAATAATTTACCTACCTATGAAGAAGTGTCTAGGTAATCCAAACTTATTGAGAATGAGAATTCAAAATTCACGATGAAACTTGATAAGGAAAATTCTCGAAATACTATTCTTACTATGGAAATATCATATCTTTCTAAAGATATTAATAAGAAAATTTCTTATTTTGAAAATATTTCACAAAATATTGAGGAAGTAAGTTCTGAGAAGAATAAATTTTCTAAAGATTTAGAAAACGTAATTTCTAAGAAAAATGTTTTCGACCCTAGCACTAGTTCAAATTTTTTTGATGAAAAGAAATTTTTTATCAAACTCAAATTTGAAATATTTTCCATGAGGATGTTTTTGTCAAATTTTACTCTAGGTAAGGAATATTTTGATAAAATGTATTAACAAATCCGACCTCAGAGGTACACGTCATGTTTTGGTTATACTAGTTCTAAGCCGATTTTAATTACCGATTACATTTTTCCTCAAAGTTCCCCATTCTACAGTAAATGTTAGTGTGGTGGTCACTGGGAAAATAATTGATCTTTAAACAAAACCCAATCTTTAGGAATCCATAAGGCTTATTTTTATGAGAAGATGTGGGTACCCAAAATTTTTATTTCTGAAATTTTTAGATCCGAGCAATTCTGGATTACGAAAACCTAACTCTTTCTTATTTTCAGGAAAATATGGAATGTACCAACAATAATACATGGTATATGGATAGTGAATTTTCCTGGAATATGACTAGTAACAGAAACTATTTTGAAAAGAATATCAAGACAAAATGAGGAAGAGTAACCTTCCGAGATAATGCTCAAGGAGAAATTATTGTTATAGGTAACATCGTTCTTCAGGAAAAAAAATTGATTTCAAATGTTTTATTTGTTAAGGGTCTAAAGCACAACAAAATCAGCATTATTCAATTATGCGATGAAGGCTACCTTGTGAATTTTAGGAATGATAGGTGCATAGTACACAATTCCAAGGAAGAATTTATTTTTTCTGCCAATAGGAAAAATAATGGTTACACACTAAGCATAGAAGACCTTAGAAGCCAAGACATACCTTGCATTAGTTCAATGGAAGATCATTCTTGGTTGTGGAATAGAAGGTTAAAACATTGTAACCTTAGGAACATATGAAGAATCTCCAAGAAAGTTTTAGTTAAGGATATACCTGAACATATATTTGATTCTTAAAAAGATTGTGAACCTTGTCGATATGGAAGGTAACATTAATCATGTTCTAAATCAGTCGGTGAAGTCTTAACCACTAATGATTTACAGCTAGTGCATATGGATCTCATTGGTCCTACAAAAACTAGAAGCATTGGGGGGAAATATTATGTATTTATTTTGGTTGATGATTAAACTAGATTTACATCGGTCTATTTTCTAGCAAAGAAGTCTGAGGATTTTTCTTTTTTCAAAATTTTTAGAGCCCATGTGAAAAATGATAAAAACCTTCCATGGAAAACTATTCATATTGATCATGGAGGAGAATTTCAAAATTATGATTTTGAAACTTTTTGCTGTAGAAATGGTATCACTCACATATTTTCACCACCTAGAACACCTCAATAGAATGGTGTTGTTGAAAGAAGAAATAGAATTCTTCAAGAGATAATTAGAACCATGTTGAGTGAGTATTATGTTGCCAAAAAAATTTAGGCTGAAGCTGTAAGTACTGCTTGTTATACTATAAATTGAGTTTTGATCAGATCATTTCTTAATAAAACCCTTTATGAGTTATGGAATGGTAGAAATCCTAGAATTTCCAACTTTAAGGTTTTTGTCCTCAAGGTATTCATTCTGAATACTAATGATAATTTACAAAAATTCGCACCAAAATCTGATGAAGGAATTTTCATAGACTACTCCACAACTTCTAAGTCATGTATAGTTTTCAACAAAAACACTTGTACTGTTGAAGATACAGAACATGTTAAATTTGATGAAAATGTTCCTTTTGTTTTTAATCAACCTCAACCTTCATCCTCAGATTTTTTTTCAAAAAATGATTATCAACCTATGATAGAAGATCCTTTTGATAAGGAAAATATTTCTGAATATACTTCTGAAACATTTACCCCATAATATTTTCTACCCTATGTTGATGAACATGTTTTAAAAAACCCCAATCAGTCATTTGAAGAATCATTCTAGTGATAGTATCATTGGTGATGTGAATAATCCAGTAAGGACTACAAGTTCCTTAAGAAATGAAATAGAACATCTTTCATTACTTTCCCAATTAGAACTAAAAAGCACTTATGAAGCTTTAGGTGATGATGATTGGATAAAATCTATGCAAGATGAACAAAATGAATTCGAAAGGAATAATGTCTTGACCTTGGTTGGAAGACCTAAGGAAAATTCTGTAATTGGAGTAAAATGGGTCTTCTGAAATAAGTGTGATGAAAATGGAGTCATAGTACGGAATACAACTAGATTGGTTTCCAATGTTTATAATGAACAAGATGTAATAGAATATGTAGAAACCTATGCTCCAGTAGCTATACATGAATCTATTGGTATTTTACATTCCTTTGTAGCATTATTCAATTTCAAACATTTTCAAATGGATGTGAAATGTTCTTTCCTTAATGGTTATGTTCAAGAGGATGTTTTTATTGAACAAACTCCTGGCTTTGAAGACAGAAAACATCTTGATCATGTTTTTATACTTACCAAAGCTCTGTATGGCCTTAAAAAAGCCCCTCGAGCCATGTATGATAGACTTACAAGATTTCTGTATCAAAATAACTATGTTAACGGAAATACAGATCCGACCCTTTTTATAATGAAAGATAAGAAAAATGTTTTGATAGTTCAAATTTATGTTTATGGCATTATATTTGGGTCAACTCAGCAATCCTTAACTGATTCTTTTGTGGATCTAATGAAATATGAATTTGAAATGAGTATGATGGGTGAGTTAACATTTTTCCTAGGTTTTCAAATTTCACAAAAATAAGAAGGAATCTATATATCCAAACATATGTATATTAAATATCATCTTAAAAATTATGTATATGACAACACTAACAGTATAAGTAATCCCATTGGAACCTCAAACACACATGATCATGATGAAGCTGGGAAACCCATAGATAAAACATCTTTTAGATGTATTATTGGAAGTCTACATTACCTGACAGCTAGTCGTCCAGACTTAATGTTTTCAGTATGCTTATGTGCAATATATCAATCCAATCCTATGGAATCTCATTTAAAGGCAGTGAAAAGAATTTTCCACTATTTGAAGGGAAACATGTGTTTAGGACTATTTTATACTTCTGGAAATGATTTTGTCTTAAAAATATTTTCAAATTATGACTTTGGTTGATGTAGAATGGATAGAAAGAGTACATAGGGAACTTTTCATTTCATAGGAGATTCATTAGTTTCATGGTCTTACAAGAAGCATCATTCTGTAGCACTCTCCACTACCGAAGCTGAATCTGTACCAGCTGGAAGTTGTTGTGCTCTAGTGTTGTGGATGAAACACACACTCACAGACTACAGCTTGAGTTTTAGTAAGACTTAAATTTTGTGTGATAACACAAGTTCCATTTCCCTTAGTAAAATCCCTACACACCACTCTCATGAAAAGCACATAGACATTAGGCATCACTTTCTTAGGGATCAAACACTAAAAGGAGATATCATTCTTCAATTCATCGGAATGCAAGATCAACTTGATGGTATTTTAACAAAATCATTATCCTCTGATAGATTTTATTACATTAAACAAATGTTAAGAATGATAACCATATTGTAATATTCTGTGATTAACTTCTTTTTGAACCATTATCCATATAGTAATAAACCCATTTTCATATGAGGAGTACATATTTCATTTATGCTTTTCAAAATTTTAGCAATAAAATTTTCGTAGTTGGTTTTTGAAATTTTCGTAACGGATATTTTCCTAAGGGAAATATTAAAAATGAAAATTTTTCTATTGAAATTTTCGTAATCAAGTTTTGTACTCAATCTCTTTGCAATAAAAATTCTAGAGCATATGTTTTTCATAGTATGTTTTTTGTAGTGAGTCTTTCGTAGTCAAATTTTCATCAAGAAGTATATCACCTATTATGAATAATTTTCCCAGCCAATCCGAAAGGTATGACTTCTTTACTTATGTATTCTTAGTCATTTTTACATTCTGGTATTTTCTCTTGTATTTAATTTTTTTGGATTCGTTTTTCCTTAAGTCTGATTTTTTTTTAAAAACCACAAAAGATCAGATTCAAGATTTCATTGCGGGCATGTTTTCAACCGTCATATCATATCAGAGAGTTTTTCAACCGTTAGATTGGTTTTGGAAGTTGAAAGGTCACCACCATCACCTATATATATGGGACCACCATATGGTGTCCCACATCTATTTTCAAAGCCTTTGCGTCTCGAAGCTCTACCTCAGTTCTTAAGCCCGTTCCAAATCTCTCAAAGCTCCTCAGTCCGAATGTCTACAGAAGCCCCTTCTCAGGATATGTCTTCAGTCAAGCCAATCTCAGAGTGGCAGATATATAGGGAGAGGTTGGTACACCCAATCATTTTCAATATGTTTGATTCTCTAATTTCCATGAACATCAAGCTAAATGTATGGGAAGATGTTTCCATTTCTAAAACTCGAGCTCAAGATGTGGTGTATCCAAACATGCTCATAGAGTTTTATGAGTCTGCCAGTTTTTTCAATGAAGATAGAAGGGAGATGTTCTCCTTCAAAAGCTATGGGATGGTGTATGCTTTATCCTATACCATGGCAGCTTTTTTGGTAGGCATACCCTAAGAAGGAGAGGCCGAATTTTTCTCTCATAAGTTTCCAGAGGTTCAGGGTAGTTTTGTCAAGGCAAATGGTATGGATTGCCTTGGTATTTCTAATATCAACACTACAAAGAAGATTTCCTATCTATCAACCAATAATTGGATTCTACATCTTTGGGTACAAGGATTTATCGTACCAAGGAACGGTGATAAGGATACCCTTAAGAAGAGCGACATGTACATCATAGAATTTTTGTTAAATCTATTGAAAATAAATTTTATGAGGCACATCCTCATTATGATTCAGAACATAAATAATGAGAACCTCAGAGCTCAGATCATTATGTATCCGGAATTTCTTTCTAAATTGATAGTTCGGGGCCTAGAATCCATCAAAATCCCGTGTAGCTCCAAGGTGAGAAATTTCAAGGTGATGTTGATCAGTGATGACACTCTAAAGAGAATGAAAGTTGGTTTCTCAAAACAGTTAGGTGAGTTCTATGATCTACCATAGGAGGAGGTTGAAGCCAATCTGGGAAATGTAGAAAAGGATGAACCCTCAAAAATGGACAAAAAGAAAAGGAAGATGAAGGAAGTGCAAGATGAAGATAAAACCCCAAAATCAAATGATGTCCAATCCACACCTCCTAAACCCAAAAAACAAATAGCCTACCCTGATGAGGTGGTAGAAAAGTGGAGAGAGATTAAGGAAAAGAGGAAAGAAGGGGAGCCATAGTTTAGCTTGGACCCTTGTGAGGCTAAGGCCTTAAAAGAAAAAGCTGCTGATGAGTTAGAGAAGCAGGCCAAGTAGAAGAAGCTCAAGATGAAAATGTCTGAGGCATAGATTGTTCAATCTCTTTTAAAGGCAACAGAAATTGCATCCGAGTACATTCCAGTGCTGATGTCTTTTTTGGTAGAACAATTACCTAAGACTACATGTAAGAAGGCTCCAGAAAATTCCAAAGAGAAGGATGTTGAGAAAGAAGCTGTAGAGGAAATTCATAAAGCTGAGAGTAGTGGTGGCTCTGACGATGTAATAAATCAAGTTGAGGACTATCAGGAGAAGGATAATGCTTCCGAGAAATTTTCACTCCGTACTTCTCAAGATGGATCCTCAAAATTGGCTACACCCAGAGATGAAGATAAGGGTGAAGAGGAAGTGAACAAGCCATCTAAAGAAGAAAGTCATAATTAAGACATTATCCATCCCAATGATATTTTGGCTAGTGCTGAAAAAATAGACGATTGATGGATACAAGATTATACAACATTCTGGAAGTGAACATGAATATCCTAATTAAGAGGTCATCCCAAAAATCAGAAAGGGTAAACAAGTAGCTGTTGACAGACCATCAAAAGAAATTTTCAGGAAGAAAAAATCAGGAGGATCCTCTAAGAGGAAATTGGTAGAGTTAGATGTAGAACCATCTCCTTCTAAATTGCTTGATTTGGAGTCATCTGCATTGGGACATTATTTTTTTGTTGAGTCCCTAAAGAAGATAGTAGATACCATTCTGATCATTACCACAATAGATTCTAGATGCCAGATAATTCAGCACAACATGAATAAAAAGTCATAATCTGTATCCATGGTGATGGATAAGTGTGTGAAGAATGAGGTAGAACATAAAAATTTTCTTATCAAATACGAGGTCCACAAAATGACTTACAACAAAATAACTCTATGGTCTAAGAATATTGTTGAATATTGGGAAGATCTTGATCAGTTTCAAGAAGATATCAAGGAAGATTTTGGAAACGATGATGTCAAAATAAATAATCATTCAGATTGTTTTCAGGAAAAGATATGTTTAGAAAAAAATACATAGATTCAGGATGTAAAAGATCTAAATGGGAAGTTGAGCTATAATGTTCAAAGCCTGAAAACAAAGAATGATCTTCGGAGTGAGATGTAAGAAAATCTTGTGAATCAAGCCGAATTACTAAAGGCTCAACAAGAAGCCATGAAGGCTTAGGCAGAGGTCTTGAAGACTCAAGAAGAAAGGATCATCGCCTTGGGGAAGCAAGTAGAAGAGGACCACAATGAAATGAAGAAGTTGAAGACAATTTTCCATATTCTAATGCCCAAATAAAAAGAAACAAAATAGACCACTCCCATCATTTGTTTCATTTTTTTCCCTTGTACTTAATCGTCCAATACTAATGAAATTGTCGATGCTTGTCTTGTTTTTTTACTAATATCTCATGTACATTATTGTTTTTCCATTCTCTCAAACTATTTTTGAAAATAACAAAGGGGAATAAGGAAAAATATTTCCAAAATGGAGAGGAAACATTTCTAAGTAATGAAGAACAATCTCTTAGTAAGGGGGAGTCTATCTAAGGGGGAGGTGATCATTATGAATATTTCCACATTAAAATTATATTTTTCCAATTTTGAAATCTATAATATGATCCATAGAGTTTCAAAGCCTAAGGGGGAGTTAGTCATATTCACCATTATCCATAAAAAAACGGAGATAAGCTTTAATTTCAAAGTCTAGAAATTTATTCTAAGTCCTTACATTCTTTTTCTTATGGATGTTTTTTCTTTTCAAAAAGGGGGAGATTGTTGAGTCAAATAGGTTTTCCTTATGATGTTTCCATTCATTCTTATTTTTAAAATCACAAAAACCTTATCCTTAAGGAAATTTTTTTACTCCTATTTTACATCCATAAGGAATGTTCCCTTCCCAAAGGAAACTGACCACTACCTTATTTTCATTGTTCGTATCAATAATTGTTCTTAAATATAAAAATTGGATTCATATCTAAACCTTGGAATCGTATAATACATAGATATGAATCATTCTATTTTATGATTCGAATTCCTATTATGATCTTTTATTAAGTTTACTCCGAATTCTTTATACGAACCTTTATGAAGTTCAACTCTGAATTATGATTACGAACTTGCATAAAGTTCAAACTACGAATTCTGATAATGGATTCTAACTTAGAATCCTGATAATTAATTCTAACAACGAATTCTGATTACCAATTCTCATTATGAATTTTGATGGAGAATTCTAATTACGAATTCTCATTACGAATTCTCATTACGAATTATGATGAAGAATACTGATTATGAATTCTCATTAGGAATTATGATGAATAATTCTGAATAAGAATTCTCATTATGAATTCTGATATAGAATTCGGACTATGAATTATCATTATGAATTCGGATGATGAACTCTAATTACGATTTATCATTAAGAATTCCTTAGAAAAACAGAATCTGAATATCTTAGTAATATAGAATCCGAATTCATTTTCATACATTCTGAACTTCCATATTTTCTCACATTTCGAACATTCATTTACATCCATTCCGAATATTATTTTTGGTTATGATTTCCCTTGTTCTATTATAAAATGATGATATGCCTTATGTTATCAACTATCTATTATTTGAGTGATACGTGTACAGGTCCCTCCAATATTCAAGGGAGAATATGACCATTGGAGGAGGGAGCCGACCGTTGGAGTTGATCCTATAAATAGGATCTCATATGAAAAGAGCGATACATAACAACATCTTTGACATCTGTGCTAACATATTGTTGAATTGAATTCAAGAGAGATATGCTCTTATAAACACTCACTCTATGGGCAAAAATTTTGAATAGCTTGTTCAAACATTGGATCGTGCAGACTTGCTTTGTGTAACTCTGATTGTTGCTGTATACAATCAAGGGCTTCCGGGGATAGGAAGACCGAGGTGCTGACTACCTGATAGTTGAGGGCTTGCGGGGATAGCAAGACAGACTCTGATCTTTGTATTGAGGGCTTACCCTTGTGGGGGTAAGATAGACTTTCTTGAAAGTATAAATCAAGGGACCTCTTTTCCAGAGTTGTTGGATACCCTTCTCTTTGGTTTAGAATATTTATTTTTTGTTACTAGTAGAGTTATTACATTGTTTTCTGCTGTGAATTTTGTATTGTTGATGAAATTATAACATTATTATACTTCCTTAATTGTACTCTGATTTAGTTAGATTCTATATGCTTTAAGGTATAATCTTAGTTGGTGTAAGTTTTTCATAAGTTTCATTTCCGGAATCACTTTTCCGGAATCATGCAAGTCAATAGAACATAGAGGTGTTGTGAATTTTGGTTTTGATGAATTTCCATAAGGAATTTTTTTAAAGTATACAATTAACCCGCCACCCCTCGTGTATTTGAGAATCTCATACTTATATACTTGATCCTACGTTTGGTATTATAGAGTATATCATACTCATACATACCATCCTAACACATTTGGCTAAAATCTGAAACCTTTCATTCCTTAAAGTAATAGAAATTAAATTTCTCCATTATCATTTTGACCCAAATAACCCAAGACATTGACCATTAAGGTTCTTATATCCCTACTTGAATCTACCTATATAATCCCAATTGGTTTTGGCATCAATATTTTGTGGAGTTTACATTAGATCTTCAAAGAAACATGATGTATGTCCCTCATTTCATTCTTCCATGGAATCTTATTCCCTTGTTCTTTGGTTTCCTTCGTCCCATAGGTTTTTTCTATCCTAGAATTGGTTAAATCGATAATTTTTTTCATGGATCATTATTTTGGTGGTGTGGAATTACGTCTATTGTACCTCTTCACACATTTTCATGTTGTTCTCACCCATTTGGGGTGAGTTTGAATGAAAATTTAGGAGGTTCTTTGTTGTTATATTATTTTATTTGTTGAATATTCTATGATTTATTTCAAAAAGTTTTACATGAATTATATTGAGTGAAAATGGTTGTTTTCATGGTTTTATATATGGGTAAAACATTTGGAGTGGTATCCCATTTGGTTTCTGTATAAAAAAGGTTTAGATCGGAATGTGATATGTTGGTATGTTTAAATTGTACTAAAATGGGTTGGAATAGTTTTTCAATTGAATAGAGGACCCGAGAACCCTGGGTATCGAGGTAGGTTATCTAAGGAATAGTAAATCATGAGAGATAGTCAACGATGTCCTGATCATCCTAGTAGGTTAAGAATATAATATTAATAAGATGTGATGATGATGTTGTGGGTACCAATATAGGTTAGGAGAAAATCTCTATAGAGGATCATGAGTGTGGATATATATGGTTTTGAATGATCATCAAGAGTATGAAGATCATAGAACCTATCTGGACTGCCTAATTAATAGAGTTATATGATTTTTATGCTTCATTTTGATGATACAAAATATTTTTACATTGTCTATAAATCAATCGAAAATGAAACATTTTTTCAAAAACTAAGTTTTTTACCTTATTTCAACAATATAAATTTTATTTTCCTCTTAATGGTTATTATGAAAAATATATATGGATCATACTAGGATATTTATCTCACCCCTACATATACCCATTAGGTATTTGTAGACATCATTTTTTCAAATTAAGATAAATAGAACCCATATAGTTGGAGTTCAAATTTATTATCTTGATTGTTTAGTCTTCACGTAGGTGTTTGTGGGGGTGAAGTGGGGGGGGGGGGGAACTATCTCTAATTCCAAAAATAGTCTAATGTTATTTTTTTTAGTTTTACCCCATTTTGGAATTTCTTGGTTTCAGTTGAAAATATAAACAGAACCTTTCAGTTGTACATGTGTCTTATGTTTCACATTGGGCAGATGATGGTTGTGATGTTTGCATTCTTGTGGTGATGTTGATGCATATCCAAGTGTGTATTTTATTGTGGAAGGGAATTTTTTTTATTCTCAAAGAGTTGTTCAGTGTCCATTCACTAGTTTCTATCTTGTGGGGATTAGGAACAACCTTCGCGCCATGCCACTACCGTGTTAAGGTGTCTAGTCGGATTGAAGCTTAGACTAGTTTTTGAGATTTAAACTGAGATTGTTTTAATCAAATTTATATGTCATAATTAAATACCATTATTTAGATTATGTGAAATGATTAATACCATTATTTAGAAAAAAATCCCTTACTACCTTTAACTAGTCTATATGAAATATCATTATATATTCTCAATACATGGAAAATTTAAAAGTTATATTTTTGTGGTGTATTTTTAGATGCTTCTACAAAACATATAATTTTTTCACATTAAATTTACATATAAATTAATATAATTTTCAAAAATATTTAATTACTTTCATTTATATAATATATATAATTTCCTTTTTTGTAACATATGGATTAGAACACCCTCTATTTTCCAAGTATTTTAATATCTTGACTCACTACATGCCCAATTTAGGAATTTTAATTGATTTGTTTTTTCTATAAATTAACATTGATTATATAGATTATATGAGAAATGTCTTAGATTACATAATTAATATTCAAAATAATAAAATACATGGACTGTGATTTTTTCAATATTCCCGATTCATATATAAAAATAAGGATGTGAATTTTTAATTTCATTAAATATGAACATTATATATAAAAAATACAGTGAGTATTACATGGACTAAATAAATACTATAAGGTAGTATATATTTATAATTTTTATTTTTTCATGCAATGTTACTAATTTTTGGACTTTAAATGGATATTATATTATTTTTCAATGAGAATATTATCATTCTATTTTTTATGAATGTGTATCATGGATGATGGGGAATCCATACAAGATAAATGAAGATAATTTAAATATAAAATTATTATTATCATGATATTTAAATGGAATATTTATTTATTTTTTATTTATTTTTTATTTTAATGTGTTTTTAATAGGCTCTTTCTTTAGTGGTTATTGTTGCAAAAAAATTTTGGGATTCAACACGCTAATAAATGCTAATAATTTTTAACATACAATTATGAACAATACAAGAACAATAAATCCACTACTCTTGGACCCAATTAAATAAGATAATCCCTAAAATTTTGATAAAGTATGCACATGAGAAATGATACACACGAGCATGGGTTTTCATAGGGAACAGAAAAATATTAAACTATTCAATTACATTTTGAAATATTTTCTCTTAAAAAATCTTTTTTTTTCATCTAGATTTTATTTTATCATCCATAATGGCTTTGTACAGCTCTTCATATCACCAGTGCTATCAATATGTATCGTCAAATAAATGTTGTCGAAATTTTATATGTTGACTAATCATAATTTTATAGGATATGAAATATGATTTTAAACTATGTGATTAGTTTTGAAACCATTAAATACTAGTTAATATTCACCCATTGATAGAAGTGGTATCAGTGATTCACATTATGTGTCAAGATTTTTTCTTATCCCATTAAATAACAGTGGTTATGATTTATAATTAAACATTATAGGTTCAATATTTCCCTATAGAATAATATGTTTTTCATGACTAATAATATAAAAGAAAATGTGTTTGGTTTAGTGACTTAATGGGTTGAAAAGTCAATTTTTCGTGTGTTGTGAATCCCATTAAAATTAAATTATTACTGTAGTGTGTAATATTCCTCTTAGTGTTTGAGAGGAGTGGGGAATAGATGTTGGATAACATTGTACCTAACTAATATAAAATTATTCTTTTTTTAATTTCATTTATTTTGTTTATTTACCATTATTGTCTCATATCTGTATTATTAGAATTGTTTATTTCTTGGATCAATCTCTTTACACATTATAAGCATAAAATATGACCATTTTAAATGAAATTTAAATTAGCACCCATATTTTCGGTTGTGATCACCCTTTTTGTACCTAATCAGACAAATCTCAAAGAAGATATTTATCATATACTTTGTAGAAGAAAACAACATTGGATTTCACCATAGTTAATGAAGTATTACGATAGGTATCCCCTTAACATGTAATTATAAATTATAAAACAAGTGGAAGTTTGACCCTTGGTACATGGTACTATTTGATATAGTAAAACAACTAAACAACTTACCTTATCAACTAGATATTTGTAACACCCTCACCCCATATGTACCAAATTGGTGAATTAATTTAATAAATTGGAATGATTATATGGAATCAAATCTAGAAGGACCAATCAGTTTAGAAATCATTGAAAATATATTAAATACATGAAAATTTTGTTACAATAGAAAACATAATATGAAAATTTCCAATTCTTGGAGATCACCATTATTAACCTCATTGAACAATGTATATCAATCGTAAACACTTCATGGTATCCTAGGAAAATAAAAAATATAAAAGGGGTTAGATTAGATGCTTAATAAGGTTTAAAAATTAATTAGGAGTGTTCATAAATAATTATCAAATTTTCAGGTAAGATATAAAACTAAAATACAGGCCTTTTAGAAACACTCCTCATCATAATATGGCAAGAATAAATATAATAATTCCAATTAATAACTCATATGTATATTATACTTGTCAAATAATGAAATATAGTATCAATAAATAATCTCATAATGAAAAAGTGACTACTTCTAGACATTTGTAACATATCATCAAGCCTTAATGTGAAGAATCGAATATTGTTAAGGTTTAATGATAATAATCTATCATATTCAAGGATTCATGCCAATAATCTAATAAAGGGATGGGTCATCAGAAAAAACCATATCTATTTTTTTTCATTAAACATATTCATGCCTCAAGGTACTATATTGGGACCTACCCATCACTTACTATGTCCAATACATTCCTCATATGAAAATGGTGAAACATAAACAACATAATAATTCATATTAAAATCTAGTATATGAAATATGAATACATTAACCATAAAACATTAATGGTATCTAAATAGAACATCCCCAATAAATATTATCATAAATCATTCAATAAAATATGGAAAACGAAATCCTAAGAGATCAAAATCATTTATGCATATGATCCAACATAAGATGTTAACAGAGATGAAAATAAACTATTAAAATCATTTAAAATATCTTGAGACAAATACCCATTTTTGTATGAAATGTTTAATTCAAAATCCTCACACATAAGAAAAAATATATTTAAAAATATATTTTTGATTCAATGTGTTCATACCACTTTGAATATTATGATAGGAATTATCATTTTAAAACATTCATGTCCATATATCTAAATCCATAAAACTATTTTCAAAACACAGAAATTAAATTGAAATATTTAGAAGAATAAATATTTAAAACATTTAAAATTTTGTTTTTGTGAAATATTCCCTCACATAAAACATTAAATATATTATAATTGAAAATATTTTTTCGAAATATGGACATGGATGCCAAATATGTCTGAGTAAAAACCTACATATAAACAATCTCAAATAATAATGGGATTTTAAAATTAACCCTTTCCATGAACATTCTTTCAGTTGAGGGTAAATTAACATCCAATATAATGATTAAAGAATGTTATTAAATTATAAAATAACTATATACATATTTATGATAACATATATAATATTATAATATCATTTTTCTAATATTATTTGAGTATTAGATTTTTTTTGTATGATTACTTCTCTATATATCCATTACAATTTTTTCATGTATGTAATTTTTTTATGTATAGTATGTATTTTATTCATATAAAAAATGATATTATGTTTATAATAATTATATTTACTCATTATTTAAATTTTATAATTATTCTATAATGGTTATCATGTAGAATGAATGTCGCTGAGTTGGGGAGATGGAAGGTTTTCCATACGCATGAGCGGCGATATCATTCACCTAATAGTTACATGGTATGGAGTTGGATGGAATATAAATTTTAAAAATAATTATAATATTATATTCATTATTTAAATCCATTATAATCATCATAATACCTATCCAAATAAATTATTGTTGAATAAAAAATTACACCACGACATGGAGATGGTAATCCATACATACAAACAAATAGTGAAATTATTATTCATATGATGGATAAAATTATGAAAATTGTAGTCCCCTGATTATAATAACCTCAAATTATATGTATTATAACATTTTAATTATATTTTAATGGATAATAGATATAAAGATGATGTATAGGAAGAGAAAACCAATGAAAGAGGTGATAAATTCATTACCTCTTTTTTCAGTAATCTCTTTTTGTTATGAACAAAACAACAATTTAGGATAGAATTTATGCACAATTTCTGGCCAATTGTATGTATTTAATGAAGTTAGGAGAGTAAAGGGTTATGTATTTGTCAAAAAAGTAGGCCTTACAGGGGTGAATTATTAATATAGAGAAGTTCCCATTGATAAGAGAGGAAATGGGATCTTTTAGAAACACTTAAAATATTAAATTAATATATATTAATTTTCTTATAAAGATGGTTAAAAAGTGAGTTATTTCCATAATAATTTTGGTATGGATATAAATTTCATAAAAAATTTATTTTTATACATGTTTAGGTGATACGATTAACATTAGATTTTGGATTTAACCATTAGTAAAACATTTTAACTCTTATAATGGCTTTGTGTATTTTTACACTTTACCGTAAATATAGTTACTATAAAATACAAAAAAACCTCAATTGGATAAATTATAAAATATATTTCATTATAAAATTTATTTTTATTTACCATTTATTTTTATGACGTTTATATTAATTAATAAATTGGTATTTATTTTAAAATATCATTTATGTCAATTTCAATACTATTAAATACTTTTACTTTTAAAAATATCAAACCGACATTATACCTCCTAAAACATACTTCTAATATGTCAGTAAATGTCGAATACACACACACACACATATATATATATATATATTAGTTTAATGTATGTCATTAATTATGTAAACTTATTTTTAATTTAATATTTTTAATATCATTTATTTGATATTTATATTAATAAAATAACTTCCACATTACTGTTGTGTCATCATTAATGGTAATTATATAATATATAAATACTATATATAAATTTCTAGTAGATAGTTAATTCTTATATACTTCCATATAACATTTAAAAATGTCGTTATCTCGTAGATATATCTATATTAAATGTATTATACTTATAATAAACCAGATTTTGACATTTTTTCCCATTAATTAATTTTAATAATATTATTGTAATATTCATGGAAATGGGTCCAACAAATTATTCCTTTTCTAAACATAGATGACGAGGTTATAATTTTTTTCCAATAGTATTTTTATATGTTTTTTTTTGTAAATTTATAATATCTTTTTTATATTTAATTACCTCATTTACCCATAGATGCGTTTATAAAGAATTTACTAAAGACACTATTCATAATTCCAAAAAATAAAATTAACCTGTTAACATAATTTTGACCCACTTATTAAAAATATGAAATTCATTTATAAAATTTCAAAAAATATATGTTGCATAAATTTAATTAACATTAATTCACGTTGATAAAACGTGAAGTCGTGGCTTTCAAAAGAAAAAACCATTCAAAAGATTGGCATGTATTTATATATAAATTTAATTTTAATGTAAATAAAATGTAATATATTATATAAAATTATCTAAAATAATCTAATTATACATTAAATCAAATAAAAGGAAAACATAAAATATAAATAAATTATTTGAAAAAGTAGTTTTGAATTAAAATGTAGAATTTTTCAGTAATAATTAAAATATGAATGTTATTAGGAAAACACCAAAAATTTATCCACAAAATATTTTTATGTTCCAAATAGATATAAAAAGTTTATATTTCAATTTGAATATATAAAAGTCTTAAATTTTGTATTTAAAATGCGTCCTCCATTAAAAGGTGACAAAACTGCATTTTTAAAATACACCATTCATCTGAAAAATAGAAGTTGTTCTTATATGATGTCTACAAAACAGATAAGGTGAATGTTAAAATTATATGGACTATATATAATTAAAAATTTGGTTAATACTATTTATATGAATTAATTTAACAGCTAGGTAACATATTATATTAAATAATAATATTTTATAAATATATTATTGTTTTGTAAGAACGAGGCTTTCTTGTAATGAAATCCAACTGATTAATGTGCGATGCATAAGAATAAAATGTTTCCACAAATATTTAAGTCAACCAAAAAATTAAATATATTTATAAATGAAATTTTTTTAAATTATTAGGGTGTAACATTCTCCCCTTTTTAATAAATTGCATCCTCACGATTTGAAATTTCTCTTTGAAAAAAAAGGTCAAATACTAAAAGATAAATTTTTGGAAAAACCAAATAAGAAATAGGGTTAATAAAACATTCTCTATGTAATACAGAAATTGAAACTTCAGGGTCATAAAAAATTAGTCTTTCTTATATGAGAACATTAGTGTCCAATCGAGATATATTCTTTGGAGGAAATGTAAATATTTATATAAAGTGATTATGGTATTCTATCTGAAAAAAGTGAACAATAAATGGAAATTTGGGGACGTCAAATCCAGGAATCTATAAGGATTTGAAATACCATCAGTCTAAAAAAATTATGTCTTAAGATAAACCATTTTTTCAAAATTATTTCTTTGAGTCAAGGGATTATTTTATTTTCCAAAGGTGAACTCGAGAAAATGTAATTGATTGCATCAATGTTATCCTTTAATTGTGCATTGATCTCTTTTTTATTTCATGCCCTTCACATATATATGGATATTGATGGTTATTATTTATACATGAAGAACTTTTATGGAATCTTATAGTCCATGAATATTTAATTCAACCATTAATTGTTTTATAAATCCAAAAATAATAGAATATAAAATCTAAAAAATCATACTTAAACCTCAAAAAATATCCAATGTTCATCATAACACTTTCCATCCATAAGACTCATCCAAAGTAATTACATCCAAATTAACTAAGAAAAAAAAGCACCCCACAATTAGAAAATATAATAGATTCCCAAAGCATCTTAACGTAGCTCTTGTTTTAATATATCATTATCACCATAAAAATGATAGTGAAATCATTCTTAATTCCAAATCCTTGATGAGGAAGTACTACAATAAATTACATACATATCTAATTATTCCTATAACTAGATAACCAATTATGAAATAATTCATGAATCCAATTAAAAAGTAACTATAATAATTCCACTTCACTCTAGTACCCTTAAATATGATTCAACATCATATTCCTTAATACCTTCTAAATTTCATTTCCCTTTTGTAATATCATCCTCATCAGTAGTATAACCATTGCATGTATAACCTTTATGATTCTATCCATTGATCAAAATTCAATGCCCAATGTGAGAAACCAAAATCATGGTGATATTCTCTTAAAGAATCATTTATTGAATCTCTAAATGATCTTATATTCTTCTCAATATATAAGTCTATATAATTATCTTATGTTTTACACTACCAACTCCAATGAATTTTATCTTATCTTAGACATATCCTCAATGTAATTCAATGGGATATGTTTTCTAATCAATGTTTTCAAAATATAATTTCCAAGGTTATTGATGAAATTTCATTAACAAAAAATGTAACACCCCAACCCCATATTTATAGAGCCAGTGCATTATTTTAATATAGTGCCATGATTATATAGAATAAAATACTCAAGGAATGAATGGTTATAACTCATGGAAAATATATTACATACATGAAACTAGTATTATAATTGAATACCTAATATGCAACATAGTCCATTCATTGATAATTAAATTATTCTCTTAGATTATGCTTGTTTATCAAACATAACCCCATCAAGGAATCGAAGCAAAATAAAACATATGGAAGGGGTTATCTCAGATGCTGAGTAAGGATAAACAATATAGCATATGATTTCATAAATAATCATAATCATTGGAGGCAATGTATAAAACTAAAACATAATCCTTTTAAACACAATCTCAAACATAATATGAAAATAAAAAATCAAATAATTCAATTTAAACATTCACATTGCTATTCTAATTGTCTAATAATCACATTTAATATAAAAAAATATCATGTTATAGAAATGCATAATTTTGGACTTTTGAAACATACAATCGAGGCATCGGGACAAGAATATAATATTATCATGGATTCATGCCATCAATCTAATACGTTAATGTTTTCATGCCATGAATATAATAAATGGGTAAGGCCTCTTCAAAATCCATATCTATTTTATTTCATGAAACCTACTGATTCATCAAGGGGCTATAATGGTCCCTACCTATCACTTATGAAGTACAATACATACCTCATCTGAAAATTGTGAAATAAATACTACATAATCATTTGTATTAAAATATATTACACAAAAGATGAATACAGTAATCATAAAGCAAGAAATACATATAAATTGAACACTAGAATCAAACTAATAATAATCTATTAAATAAAATATGTTAAATTATATCATAAGATATCAAACTCTATTTATCATAAGATCCAACATTGGATGTTGACATTTATTAAATTCCTCTAATAAAATCATTAAAAATATCTTCAGATAAATACCTATTTTTCTTATAATTAGTTTATTGAAAATCCACACACTTATGAAAGAATAAATTTAAAAATATATTTTTGAATCAATGTTTCTTATATCTATTTTAATCTCTTGAAAAGAATTAATATTTTAAAAAAGTCATGTCCTTATAATTGAAACCATAAAACCATTTTCAAAACCTGGGTGTTAACCTAATATTTTTTTATGAATAAATGTTTAAATCAATTAAAACAATGTTTTAGTGAAAGAGACCCCATGAATAAAACATTATAACTATTTATTTTGAAAATAATTTTAATAAACATGGACATGGATGATAAATAAATCCCAATAAATAATAACGTATAAACCATCTCAGATAATAGTGAGATTTGAAAATTAACCATTACATTGTAATTTCATTTATACAAGGGTGATTTCACCTCATTTATTATGGTTAAATCATGTTATTAAATTATAATATGACCTTATAAAAATTTATGACATCATATATGATCCTCTAATATAATTTTGTTAATAGTATATTAGTATTACAATTATTTGGGGTGTTAACTACTTTGTTTTCACATTCTTGTTTTTCTATTTAAGTAAACTTTTTTATATATAAGATGTATTTTATTCATATAAAGAATTATATTATGTTAATAATAATTATATTTACTCATTATATAAATTTTATAATCATTCATGAATGGTCAACTTGGAGACACATTTCATCGCGTCATGGAGACGGTAGGCCATACATACGTACAAGTGATAATATCATTTCCTTAATGGTTAAATGGTATGGAATTGGATTGTATATTAATCATAATTATTCATTATAATTTAATATTAATTATTTATATCCATTATATTAATCTTTACATAAATCCAAATATTGTAGTCTGGATTAACAAATTACACGATGACGTGGAGACAATAAGCCATATGTAAGCACCAATTGTGATACTATTATTTGTAGGATGGATAAAATGAGAAATATGGTTTTTTCATAATTATAATAATAAATAATTTTATGGTTATATTGGAGTCCTTAATTTTTTATTAACAAAAATTGTAAGAATAAGTAAACAAAGAAAACAGCATTGATAGAGGTGATAAATCAATTACCTCTTTTTTGGTATCCACGTTTGATTTCCACAAAATGCCACAATAGAATGGATTTGTACCCATTTTACAACCTCAAATACGTATTTAGGGATGTTGAGAGGGTAAACTTTTTGGATTTGGATGATCTAATGGGATTTAGAGGTGTAAATTAAAGATAACAAAAATTTCCCATTATAAGATAGGGAAGAGGAACTTTAAGAAACTCCAAAAATATTAAATTTATATATATTACTTTTCAACTAAAAATGGACTAAAATTAAATTGACTCGATGATAATAAAATTATGGGTCTAAATTTCATCAAATAAGTAATTTGATACATGTTAAGGTCAAAAAGGAAACCTTATCTTATGGATTTAACCTTTAGATAAACAGTTTACCTCTTATCGCGTTTTCTAGAATATTTACACTATAGCATTAATATATTACTATAAAATGACAGAAGAAAAAATTGGATAATTTAATACATTTATTAAATTATCCGAGTTATCTAGATGAAACATATATTTTTATGACTCTTATATCATTTAATAAAATAGAATCAATTTTAAACTATCTTTTATGCCAATTTCAATACTATTCAATTTTTTGATTTTTAAAAAATATTAAACCAACATGATAATGTTGAACTAATTAATAAAATTTGTATATAACATGTATAATATATCTATAAAATTAATTTATGTCATTAATTACGTCAAATAATATTTATCTTAATATTTTTTATATGACTTAATTGATATTTCTTTTAATAAAATAATTTTTACTTCACTATTATTTAAGCATTCATGGTAATTAGTTAATCATTTAAAAAATATAAATAAAGTTATATGAGGTATTAAATTATTTTAGCTTTAAAGATATAATTTTTAAATATTTTATCTCTTATATATATATATATTCTAAAATTATTATATTTATAAGATATGAGGGTGTGACGTTTTGTAACATTCATTAATTTTAATAATATTCATGTCATATTCAATACAAGTTTTCAATAAATGATTCCATTTTGAAAAATAGATAATAAAGTTTTTGTTATGTCATCCAATATGATTTTGATATGTTTTAGCATATTTGTATTATATTGTTTTTACATTTAATTAGTTGATTTACTCTTAACCATCGTAATAAAAGATTATTAACGTTACTATTCCTAATGTACAAAAAAAATATTAGTTAAATATTAACATAATTTAGAACAAATGATTATAAATATGGACTAAATTTTTCACCATTCAAAATATATATTCTTAATTAGTTAATTTTATAATTAATCACTGTTGACTAAACTAGAGGATATGTTTTTCAAAAGTAAAAACCATCAAAATATTGGAATGTGTTTATATCTAATTTTAATGTTAAAATATGTAAATTTACTTAAATTATATTAGATGTTACAAAATAATCTAATTATACATTAAAACCAATTATATGGATAATCTTACAATATAAAAAAATAATATGAAAAGACAGTTTTGAATTAAAATGTTGTATTTTTCACTATTTGTTAAATTATAAAAGTTATCATAAAAACAGTAAAAATTTATACAAAAAAAATTTATGTCACAAATTCAGAAGAATAATAACATTTTTCCAAAATTAATACATAAAATTGTAAAACGGTGTCTTTAAAATAGGGTTTCCCTTAAGAGGTTGGAAAACAGCCTTTTTTGAAAAATACTTATTTTCTCAAAAAAATTAAATTCGTTCTTATATCATGTATTGAAAGAACAAAAGTTGAACGTTAATATTATATGGAATACAAAAAATAAAAAATTTGCTTATTAATATTTAAATTTTTTAATTTTACATTTTGTTTATATATTATATTAAATAATAATATTTTTTAATATATTGTTGTTCATTAATGTTGGGTATTCATTATAATGCAAGAAAACTCATTGTTTTCTGTAGCATATGTTTAACATGGTGTCGCATTATCATAAATAAAGCATCAAAATTATATTTATTCATAAATTTAAATATTGTAAATTATCATTGTGTAACAATATTCTTATGAGATATAAAGACAAACATGATGTGTTTTATGACATTGAATTTTAGGTATGTGATATAAATTGAAAACATTTTTATTAATGAGGTTTTAAATTATAATTGTAATAGTATTTCAAGGAATTAATATTTTCTTTCTGATAAAAAATTGTTATATTCCTACAATTCATGGTAGTTCCACTTCTATGATTTAACTTTCATTATAGATATATATTGTATGGGAAATTAATGAATGAATCTAATATTAGACCAAATTGGAATGAACATTTGGAAAAGAATACTTTGGAGGACTGGTAAAAAAATGGAATCGAATAGGGTTCATTTATAAAAATCACTAGATTATTTGGTAAATTCTAGATTTTATTTTTAGCCTTAGATTTAAATTTTAGGTCTTATTATACATGGTTTTGGGGATATTATGGATTTGGTAGAAGAAACAATTTGGGATTAGGTGATATTGTTAGTGAAAATATTGCAATAAGTGTCTACAGGTACCAAATACAATGTCACTCACTACTTGAAAAAAAATCAGGTTGTTGTGTCCCCTGGAATCCCACTGAATAGATATTAGGACTATACTGAGTGGGTAATAATGAAATGGGTGGATGATATTTGTTCACAGGGTTAACCATGGTCTTTTTTCAAATATTCGTTGATATATTTTTATTAATATTTATAATACATCTTAAATATTATATTTCTTTATCTATTTTATCTAAAAGTAGCCAATACATCCTCTGTAATATTTCCCCTTAAATCTATTAGTTCTCAGCACCTCATTTCATCTTCTATTCAAGTGTCATTGGTTTTTTCATCTAATTTAAGTATTCCAAAGTGTATTTAGGGTTTTATTATTTATTTTTCATAATTATTATTCACTCTATATCAAAAATACATAATCTAGAAGGGTTGTTTGATAATTAGATTTTGGTAGATTAATCTAAAATTAGGTGATGGCCATCTATATGTTTGGTATTTTTCATTACAGAAATATGGTCATGTATATTTGTAATCATTTATATATGTCTATGAACATTTATTGGTATGTGGGTTATAAGGATTCCTTTTTTCCACTCTATTTACTATCATAACATGTTTGAATATTTGTAAGGTTCCTTACTCGACCAACCTAATTAGTGATTGTGTTTTTGATGATATTTAGGAATAGGAATACCTCCATATGAAATAGGGAAAAATAATAAATACGGATGGTCTAGGTTATACCTGTTAGGTTACTATAAAATTTATTAGATAACAAAAAATAGTACAAAAAGAAATAATAAATAAAAATCCTCTTTGAAAAATGTAACATATATATTATTGTTATAGTTAAACCATAAAAAAATAATAATTACATGACATAATTAAAGGTACTACACTATAATATCATATGATAATATGTCAAAAGTATGATTTTTTAGTGGTCAATCCTATACATTTGGGTATAATAGGTAATAAAGAATAGATGGACATAAAACTATATAGGTATGAACCTTTTCATAGTATTGGGTGTTACTCCATATTGTATCCTAGCATAAACATTGAGAATAAGGACCTTTATCTTTCATGAATCCATGATCCTAAAATATATAGGCACACTATGATACCAAAGATAGGTGTGAGTATAACTAAGTAGGGCACCAAAAATGGTTATCATATAGAAATTTAAAATAAATAAGATAATTCTTGTTATGGAATAATAAAAAACATACTTAACAATGTACTAATCACCATAATAAATTCTTCTATGTTAATTACATGAGTGCCCATACCTTATTGAGACAATTCTGAAATGATGTGATACTTCCATTTAAGAACATAACACGAGGGTTCAAAACATACAACCACTAAACTAAATACATAATCTATTTCAAGAAATTTTTTCTTCCTACCATGCTTTCTATACATTTCTTGTGGATATATTTCCACAAGTGTAGGAGAGGCATTCAAACAACATGGGATGCATCCAATTCCTGAGATGTATGTTATGCACACCTGACTATGGGGTTGTATCCCATTTACTATTTGATGTATTTCATATATATTTATACCTTTGCATAATACAAAAATGAAACGAAAAGAAAAATTGATATGGGTTTTTTAAATGGAGGATAAAAAATAATCGTTTTCCAGACCGATGAATCCCATAAATTATCATGTGTTGTTAGGTGATAGATGTGACATCTATAGTAGGCACAAATTTCAAATAAAAAAATGGAAAGATAAAAATAAATTCTTCGTATAAAAGCATGTATACAAATGGATCCAACCGAGCTGATGGAGTACAGGCTTAACCACCTAGAAGGAAGAACATCATCACATTAGTACTTTAATTTTTTTCATTGCACTACAGATCTTAACTACCTATTTGAGACAGAATTTTCACATTTTTTCCAACTAACCACAACAAAAGAGTAATTAAAATCTTATTGCTTTATGCTCATTAGATTAATCTTATGCTTTTCATTACACAGTAGATGTGATAGATCCATTTCAAGACAATGTTTAATAACATGTACTCAAGGTACAAGCATAAAACTTCATACATTTTCTACCCTGCGTGTTGAGAGAGAATAATGGTGTGGTAGATTACAATTGGGTATATAACCAAAGGAATATTTTATGGGTTATGATTAGAAGAATGGAATTTGTTTTGAAAATCTAGGCTCTGAGGCATGTCTAAGATTCTATTCAGGGATAAATATAGAACATGATAATTTTTATACTTACATGTAATTGAATTTCATGTAAATTCTTAATTTTTCATTCTTCAAAATTTTCTTACCTTTCACATAAACTTTTTTGAGTCGTTTCTTCGCAAGGAAAATTAATTGTTCATGTGGGGGGGTGATAAGACTAATTTTTAAATATAAATTTCATTCATTTATGCATAGTTTCTCATTCAATTATCAGTTAATTCATGTGGTATGTGTCTTATTTTCCTGGAATAAAATCTATACAGGTTTTCAAGAATAAAAATGAATTATAAGTGAAAAATTGGACAGGTACACATCCTGATTACAATGATTACATTGTTTACCTAAGGATAAAATCCATACCCTAGTTGTGAATTGAAGCTGTGAGAATCCCATGAAGCCAAAATAATAGTGCGCTACATGTCATTACTATACTAGACATTTCGTGAAGTTATTCAAAACATCGGGCGAGAAATCTGTGATGAATCTGACCAAAAAATCAAATTGAGGCATGGTACATGTCATGAGTGACATATTCAACTCATGTAACTAGTTAAACATCCTTATCTATGATAATTTAATGAAACTATAGAGATCTGAAAGAAATATGAAATGAATCTATGGTAATCATAATGTACCATAGGTACACTTCAGGACTAAAAATGCCTATATAAACCATGGAGCAGTAAAACATTAGGAGAATTCGGGACATGATTTTCTTCACCCTTTCATCTCCTTTGTGAATCTTTTCACCCTTTCACCTCCCATACTCTCTAACACCTATTATTTATACATTTGTATCAATCCAAGATAGGGGAGCCTCCATTATTCAACTCATTCAATTCCCTCAATCATGTTTAGTTTAATTTTTTTTGTCATTTTCAAGTAAGTCTTTTATTCATAATCGTAATCCATTTAGTGCATATTAATTTTAGTTTTATTCCCAAACCATTACATGATTCCTATGCCATTAATTAATCCATCAAGTATGGTGTCTTTCAATTATTTAATTATGTCCTACCCCACCATGTGTATCTAAATATAATTATGGAATGTATCAGAAATTGTATTTGAATAACTAAATTTTCCTTTTTATATAAACATAGAAAGGCTAATTGAGTTAGTTACTAGGATATAAACCACTGATCTCTCTCTTTTGTGTGAACGTCACTGACCCCAGAACTATCAAACAAATGCCCCTATAATAATTGTAATAGAATAAGATATGACCACTATCTTAGGAGAATGTATACGTTAAAGAATCCAATCATAATGGACCTAGGTTATCGTTGTCTCATGACCTTAGAATAGCTACTTTTAGGTAGAACTAGGAGGTTAAGACCAATGTCAATTAGTGATCCCTACTTTATTCACATAATATGACCTATGATCTTACTAGGGTTATATTTAAATGGAGGTACTTCAATAAGATACACGACTTGATCCCAACCTCTCTTTTATCGTGATAATGTCGTCCTATAATAGAACGTAGGCCAAACTCCCCAAAAAAGACAACTACAATGTACTTTATTATAACATTAGAAACTGGATCCTCTTGTAATTGACCATCATTCTCACTGTGTATTCGACCATGTACTCCTGCAACAATACATCTTAGTAGTTGGTGAATATTTGGGTAAATTTTAAATTTAAATTTTATTCATTTTTCAGGATATTATAACACCACTAGGTTGAGGAAATCAAAATTTTGGGTTGAACTCTGATCTCTCTAATTTGTGAGAACCTCCTTGACCTTGGGAAAATATAATAGAAGACCATATAATAATTAGAGTAGCCTAAGCTATAAAAACTAACATAGGACAATTTTTTCCTTAATGATGCCCAACATAATGCACCTAGGTTGTTGCTATCACCCAACCACGAAATAGCCACTTCCTAGGATCAGTTAGGAGGCTAAGACCAAAGTCAATTAGTGATCCCCATTTTCATTACAGACTAATACATATGATCTTTCAAAATATATAATTTATAGGAGATCCTTAGATCAGATACATGACTTGATCCTGATACCTCATTTATCAATTTATATTCATCCAAAAATAAGAAAATAGACCATACTTCTAAACAAAATAATTATTAAAAGGACTTTCTTATATGTTTAGAATCTAGATCCTATTGAAATTTAACATCATTATCCATATCGATTTGACCACATACACCCACAGCACTATAGTTCAGTAGTTGGTGAATGTTTTTTATAAATTATAAATATAAATTTGATTTATGTCAGAGGAAATAATGACAACATCATGCAGAGGCCATAAAATTTTTGGAACCATTTCAGCGGAGGCAATGTTGTTTCATAATAGAACTCTGGTTTTTATATGACTTAGTATTACCTTTACCTAACCCTTTTGTATACCTTTCATATCCAGACACCCTTGCATCTTCACCTTCATCTTATGTACGAGTTCCATGGTACCTTTACCCAATCACGGAACCATGTAGCACAAGAACAATTGGAATTTGATCATGAGATCTAAAGGTATATGCTTTCACTCTGCTGATGAACAATGACCGAGATACATCACAATGAGTGGTCAAAATTGCAAAATCATCAAATCATGTAGGGAAGACCCTCTATGCACCCTTAAAATAGGATCATGGAATATGGAAATCCATCAATCCATGTTACGATGCAAAGAACTGTGCACCAACCAATTCAATACCATACCTTTGAAACCAATCCTGGAATCATCTATAGGATCCCAAACATGGAACAATTAAGTGGTCTTCAGAGCGAAGACCCACATAATAATATATATCCAATTTCATGGAAGTTTGTGATACCTTTCACTACGAGAATGTTTCTTTCGATGAAATAAAACTCTATGTCATTATTTTTTCATTAATATATAGAGATAAAGATTGTCTCAAATCTAAGGTCCTGAGTCAATAATGACTAGGGAAGATCTCTTAAAATGGTTTCACGATAAATACATTAAACAGAACCAAACCTAGAATCTCCAGAATGACATTCAAAACATTGTACAATAAGGTGGAGTGTCTGCATGGGAATCATGGTATGGATTCAACGAAATCATGTGGAAATGTCCACATCATCGACATGACACATGGATTAAAATGAAAAACTATTCTCAAGGACTCCATCTAGTAGGATGAATAGTTGTTAATGCTTTCATTGTTGGAGGTTTAATGTTAAAAATAAATGATGCATGAAGTTGTATTTTAGACGAAGTATCCCACAATGCCATTTTGTGTTAAGGTGACCATGGACCACAATGATGAGGAATCCATCAAGTAAATGAGACCACCATGTTATCCTTGAAAGTCAAATTTCTAACCATGAAACTTGAGTCATTTCAAATACCAACCACACAACGTGCTCCTACTCTAGTCATATAAATCCAATCATGCAATATTTTTCATGGACCACACTAGTATCAAGAATGGTAACTAGGATATGAAGAAAAACTAGGTTGTAATTATGTTAATTACAGTCATTAATGTCATCCATTTCAGAAACAAAAACAAAAACCCCATTTTCAGCATAGGCCTACACAATAGTAGTCTTAGAAAATTCATTGATAATTTCATTAGTATAGTGGAAAAGCACTGTTATGAAACCATGGAACACTGTAGTATCCACCGATGAACCCTATTTCAAGACCAAAACAATAGACATATCCACATAAATTCTATTTGAGGCCCCAATAACAACAATGAATACAAGTTCCACCTACCTATCCAAGACCACAATATCAACCTATAATGCTAAAAAGTAACATAGAGAACCTCTTTCAATCCTTCATTCAAAAATTAGATCAAAGGATGGCATTGTTGGAGATACAATTGATAAATCAGCAAGAATCATTATGTTACATAGAGATGCAAATGTGGAAGATCTCAAAAACCTTATCTAAAACATTACCATCTAAATTACCAAATTACACTGAGATATACCCACAAGAAGAATCTAAGTCTAGAGTGATGAGGTGTGTAAAATTATTAGATTTCCATCAATAAAAGGAAACAATTCCATTATAAGATCCCAAGAAACAACTAGAAAAGGTAGAAGCAATACCATTTGATAAAGAGAAAGCCCCCAAAAAACAAAAGGAACCCATTTATGTTTCCCCACCTACATACAAGCCACCTCCTCCCTTTACAAAATGAGAGAGGAATGTCAGACATGAGTCTTAGAACAAAATGTTCCTCAAAATGTTAAAACAATTGCATATAAACATTCCATTTTCTAAGGCAATCACTAAAATGCTTGGTTATATGGAATTTAGCAAAGAATTTTTATCCAAAAAGAAAACGTTAAATGAATAATTCTCTGCTGTTATACAACAAAAAATCCCACCAAAGATGAGATACCCAGTAAGCCATTCAATTCCATTTACAAATGAGAGTGAAAATTTGGATGAGCACTATGTTATTTTAGAGACACTGTTAAACTAATGCCGATATGTGTTTCCACAAACTCAGACTCCAAGAGATCAAGGCAACAAGAGTATCATTTTAATTTGTTGATCATTTAGTTAATTACCCACATTGTATTCTTGAAGATGTTCATGTTAAAGTCAGAAAATTCATTTTTCCAAGAAGAGTTTATAGTTTTAGACATGGAAGAGGAAGGAGATGTAATTATCATTCTTGGAAGAACCTTCCTAGTAATATGGAAGGCCTTGATTGGTGTTAATGGAGGACATATCATCCTCAAAGTTAGATAATAACTAGTAGTGTTTAACCAAATAAAGGATGTAAAACCATTAGATGATATAACTGGTTGTCACGCTATCTCTCTCACTCATCAAGGAGTGGAGTACTTGTCTATTTAAGAAGAGACAGATGATTTAGGTTCAAAAAATGAATAACATGATGAATTCAAGGATATTATCCTTATTTAATCCCATACCAGAGACATTATACCACCATTTATAACACACACCATTTATCCACACAAGTTGGACATGAAACTATTACCCAATACATTGAAAACCTCATACTTAAGAGATTAATACCCTTTACACATCATTAATGATGTCGAGCTATCTCAAGATCATAAATAAAAACTAATTGACATCCTGAAAAGACACAAAAAATAAATTACCTTGATGTGGATGATATTTAAGGGATCAATCCTTCAGAGTGCACCCATCATATTTTACTCAAATAAGCTGTAAGACCAAGAACACAACTTCAAATTTGGATCACACCGCTAATAAATGAGGTTTTCAAGAAATAAGTGATTACTCAAAGGGATTTTGGAATAATATTTCCAATATCAAAGAGTTATTTGGTGAGTCTCATCTAAGACATAATAAAAATGGGAGGAATCAATGTAGAAATGATATATGATAATGAACTCATTTCAACATATACAATCACCAGATGTTGAGTATCCATTGATAATAGATGCTTAAATTAAACAACAAGGAAATATCACTTCCCCTTATAATGTATGCCTCAATTTACTGAGAGGCTAGTGGGACATGATTTCTAATATTTCTAGGATGGATATTCAGGATAAAATAAAATTGCAGTAGACCCCACTGACTGGCCCAAAACCACCTTTACCTTCCCCTTTGGGGATTTTTCGGATAGACCCATGTCATTCGGTATGTGTAATGCAACCCGACAATCCAATGTTTCATGACACACATACTTCATGACATGGATAAATAGTTTCTCAAAATATTCATGGAAGATTTATCTATTTTTGAAAGATCATCTGATATATATTTAAGAAATCTAGAACTTGTTTTATAATGCTATGAGGAGAAAATCATAGTTCTAAATTGAGAAAAATGTCACTTCATGGTGCAGTGAGGAATTGTGCTTGAATACAAAAATCTCTAAATGAGGTATTTTGGTTTATCATTTAAATATCATGGTCATAATGGATCTTCAATAACCATATAATTTAAAAGGAATCAGAAGTTTCCTTAGGCATGATGGATTCTACAGACACTTTGTAAAATATTTCTCCAAAGTCACACATCCATTTACAAATTTGTTTTAAAAATCCATTCCTTTTGAATTAGATGAGTATTACCAAAAATTTGTCAAAACACTGAAAAATAATCGAATTGTTTCTTTACTTATCATTACACCAAGCTGGGAAAAAGAGCATGAGCTTATGGGTGATGCGAGGGACCTTGTTGTGTGAGCTGGGCTCAGATAACGTATTGAAAAAATATTCTTCCCAATAAATTATGCCAACAAAAAATTGAATGACGACAAGATCAATTATACAAATACAGATAAAGAGATCATAGATGTATTATATTCCTTTGAAAATATTTTTTCATACCCTATTCTATAAAAATTTCTTGTACATATAAACCATGCTTCCCTTCGATAGCTGGTGATCAAGAAAGATGCAAAATCAATATTGATATGTTGGATTCGTTTTATGCATGAATTCGACGTTGTAATCAAGGAAAAAAAAGTGAAAATTGTAATCAATGTACACCGCTTAGGATTACACATGACCATCATTAATCATGATGTAGAGACTAATATTTAAGTAGATGTTCTAAATGAGACATTGTTTAGTGTCAGAACACCTCATTGGTTCTATGAAAAGGACCACTATAATTCCAAAGGATATCTCCATCATGATCTCTCATACCAGCAACACAATACATTTATATCAAATTCCAAACACTACTTTTCGGAAAAAATGTTTCTTTTCATACGTTGTGCTGATGGCCTTTTATGATGCTTCATCTTAGAGGAATAGATAAAAAATGTGATCAAAATGTTCAACAATTGATAATCGGCATCCATCATGGACCAGAGAACATAGTGGAAATGCTCATACAAAGCTTATTTTTCTATCCCTCATTACTTCATGAATCTAGGGGATTCAGTCATCAATGTGATAGATGTCATAGAATAGGGAAAATCAGTAAAATAAATGAGATTCACAAAACCTTGTTTTAGACGTTGATGTTTTTTTCTTATGGGGTATTGAATTTATGGGATCATTCCCCTCATCACATAGCATAAATTACATTCTAGTCGCAATAGACTATTTATCCATGTTGGTTGAAGCTGAAGCTACCTAGCATGACACAGTAAAGGTATTCATGAATTTTATTCAAAAAAATTTATTTTTAAATTTTTGATTTACACAGCTGCTCATTAGTGATCACAAAACACTTTTCTCAAATAATCTAGTATGATGCTTCAAAAATATTACATTATCTACAACACTAGAACCCCTATCACCAACAGACAAGTGGGAAAGTTGAATTTCCATATAAGGAGGTCAAAAAAATCATCGAAATTAGTTTCCACACTATAAACCGTAATTGGAGACTGAAATTGGGAAATTTATTATACGAATAACGAACTGCATAATGACAATCATAGGAATCACCCCGTTTACTTTTTATATTAAACCAAGTCATCATTCAGTGTAATTGGAACATCGTTCATTCTCTGAAATTAAAAACATAAATATTGGATTAGAAAAGTCTAGATAGGAACAATAATTTCAATTAACCACATTGGATGAAATAAGGAAGGATGAATATGCAAACAATAGTATTTACAATGAAAAAATGAAAAAATTTCACGACCAATGATTTTCATGACATAAATTTATTTGAGGGATCAGGGATTAGTTATTTAATTCAAGATTAAAAGTATTCCTGGGGAATTTAATGTCACGGTGGTCTAGTCCTTTTGACATTGATAATGTTTTTTCTTATGGAACAATCGATATTCAACAAGATAGAGAACCATCATTTAGGGTAAATAATCAATAGATGAAGATCTTTCATGAACTATTCCATGAAGGTTGTGTCCTTATCCTCAAGGTCCATTAAACATAAAATGATTCAAGATTTCGACATTAAATAATGTTTTGAATAAGGGGTAACCTAGGTTAAGAACCCTTTAGGTAAGTAATATTAGGATCGTTGACGACAAATATGATGTTTGAAGGAAGATGAATTATGGATGAAACAAAGAAAATGGTCAAACAAGGCCTATGTACACATCGTGAAAATCATGTTTAAAACATGTATCTGTTTTACTCATGAAAAGTTAACATTCCTCCAATTCATGACATAACAGAAATATAAACATCACGTACACTTTTGGTACAGTTTTTTTAAAAAAACTTCTTGTCCTGACCCGCAGCATCACGACCCATAACTCCCTCACCCCAAGGCTTCACCTTCCCTCTCCCTCACACCGAGGCTTCACCTTCTCTCCCCCTCACTCTATGGAACCTTCTCTATCCCAAAACCCATGAAACATTCCCTCCACGCATCAACTTGAGCAATATTACCACTCCCTCTCCCACAAGTGACCTATCGATCTCTCTCTTCCCTTGCCTCTCCCCCACCCTCCAAATTTAAATGACACAAACCAAATGGCCCTAACCGTCATCCATAAATCATGATCTTCCTCATCCTCACCATATGTGGAAGAGCCCACATCTAAGCATCTATGGACCACCATCGACAAACCTTCTTTACCTGCACCCCATTTTATGTCTCTCTAACCCAATACACTTGGTAAATCTTATTAGATTACAGGAGATGACCATGCAATCAAATAAGACCCAAATATGTGGATCCTCTCCCATATAAATAGTTCAAATGATATCACTAACCTCCTCTAGGCTTTTCACATTGGAAACATAGTCATGTACTATGAGGAGATATATAGAGAGTTTTTTCTATATTTTTTTACACCTATATGTTAGGCATTGATGGTCTCTATTTCCCCTAGTTTTCCACCCACATGAGTTGTCATTTTTTGAATTTGGGGTCAGGCTTGGTATCTATACCATGGAGTTTATCATTTTAGACATTTATCCAATGATTTTTCTATATACACCCAATGAAATTTATTTTTAGTTATGGTCTATGAAATCCCACAACCCTAGGTCACATCAGGACCCACCCATCACCATGTTCACTCAGCTGCATGGTCCATCATTGCATATATTGCATAAATTCATGGCACATGGATGGTTTTCCCTAGTTGAGAGTCAAGGATGAATTATCCAGGTGGATGTGATGATTCTTTTAGTAGCCATGGGCGGTCCATCTATCAACATTCCCACCCAGTTCTCTCGGTACTATTGGACCCTAGTACATCTGACATGGGGAAGACTCATGGGTGGATCGTTCATCACCCACCTGGCCATGTACCTAGTCATTTTTTACTCTACACATCCCCTCACATATATTGGACCACAAGAGGTAATTGATCTTGAGATCCTACAAAATAAGAATATTATAGTGAATGAGGGAATCTTAAATTTTTGGGAACCTGGCATCCAGGAGCCTACCCCTCAGGAGCAGCATGTTGGAGTGGTAGAAAACCCACCAGCCAATCCCCTACCTTCCACCACCACACCACCTCCAACCAGACCATCCTCCAACATAGTTATCATCCCTCTTACCACCCATCCTACTCCCATAGAGTTGTGGAGTCTCTGACAGTGCATCATGGTGAATATTTATCAGATCACTACACATCGTCATCCCCCATTCCTCAAGCATATTTCATTTATAGAATCACCATCTTCCACCATATATGTATGTTCTTCTTCCACCACTCTACCACAACCTTCCACCTATCCATACCTCCTTCATGCTATCCCTAACCCTATCGTCTAGAAGGAGTTCCCGGTAGAGAAGTCCCATAGGGGAAATGGAGTAGCCACTATGGACATCCCCATGGTATTGTTAATTGATCTAGTTGCCAACCCAATGACCCCAATGTGGATCGATACTTTACCACTCACCACCACATACCACCTCCATACCTTCTATACCACACCACCCTTCACCAATACACCTCCATTCTATAATACTGGTTCTCCTAACAAATATACCCCTAACCAATTGTTCAAGACACCAGACAGTGTGGTGTAGCTCAATAATATTTTTTGGGTGGATCAATGATCTGATTTTGATCTATATGATGGGATTTTTGTGACCATTCCATGTACATAGGATGCTTTTATATTCATCACTGTGATTCCTATCCTTGAATTGAATTGTTGATATATATAACTAATTCATATTTCATTTTAATGTTACATTGTGTATTGATTTACAGGTCTTTTCTTTAGCTTGTCAATCCCCTAACAATAATCTTCTATCCTCATTTTTCTAGTCCTACATGAAGTATAAGTACAAAGTGTATTTGAGAACATCCTCTATATTCCTTAACAACTTTACAAGATCACTCTCACAATTCATAAATAATCGCAACTACAATGACAAATTATTCCATTCTGACCACACCTCATTCATACTCACACAACTGAAGGTAAAGTAATAAATCCACAGAAGATATCACATTAATTTTAGGATACAATATCTATAAGTTTTATGTAGAAAATGATCCATTAGGCTGGGTGACCATTTGACACAAATCTCAATCCTACCTTTAGGCTGATGACATTTATTTACCGCTTTATATGAGGCAACCCATAGTTCATATCCGTCTTGTCTCATATTCCTTTCTGTGTCTATTTCCTTTCAATTTTCATTTTCCTTTTTTATAGATTGATTATAATTCTAAAAATATTTTTCGAGACATTCTTGCTTGAAGACAACAAATTGGTCTTCTGGGGGTGATATGAGTAATTTTATTTAAATGTTTCTATCATTTATTTTATATATTTAATTTAATTATTCATTAATTCATGTGGTATGTGTCTAATTATAAATATATAATAGCTGCATGGATTTTTATATAAGAATAAGAAGAAAAAGTGAAAACCTGGCCAAGTACACATCGTGATTACGATGTTCACATCGTGTACCTGAGGTTCACTGCCTAACCTATGTTGTGAAGACAAGTTATGAACATTTGAATAATCCTAATGAAAATAATTCTACTCAACATGATTAGACCAAGCATGTTTTAAATTCAATCAATCCATCAGGCAATAAATTCCCGAATAATCTGCAAAAAAATCAGATAGAGACAATGTACACATCGTGATGAAATATTCGCATTGTGTAACCCACCAAAAATCCTTATCTATGAGAATTGCATGCCTCACTAGATATTCAAAGGAAAATAACGTGGATCGAGGACACATTTTGTGAAAAAAACTCATACATAAACAGTTGAGTGACAGAGCAATGGGTGAATTCAGGATGTACTTCTCTTCTAACTTTTATCTCCTTTGCAAATATTTATGATGTTTCACTTCTCAATCTCTCAAATTATTTGTATTTTTCTCATTTTTACTAATCCAAGAGATGTGCAGATTCTAATCTTAAAAACATTCAATTCTCTCCATCACATATAGTTTCAATTAAAATTTCTCTTTTTCATGAAATTATTTTATTTATAATCATAATTAACATAGTGTATATTTATTTCAATGTCACTCCCAAAATTTTCATGATCAAAATTCCAATAATGAATCCCTCAAAAATTCTATCTTTCAGTTATTTAATAGCATCCTAAATAACATGGGTTTCTAATTTAAAAAGGGGCAGGGATCATGAAATATACCTATATAACTAAATATTCCATTTAATCTAAACTAGGGATTTCTAATTGGAATAGTAACTTGGATATAAGACTTAGATCTATCTCATTTGTGAAAACTTCCCTAACCATGGTACGACCAAACAATCCACTCTATACTAATTGATTTATTCTAAGATATGACCACTAGATAAGGAGACGTCATACCTTAAAGAAGAAAAACATAATGCACCTAGGTTGGAATTATCTTCCGACCATGGAATATCTGCTTCCTATGCTGGACTATGAGGCTCAGAACAAACTCAATTAGTGATCCCCATTTTCTTAACAAATTGTGACATAGGATCATTCCAAGCATAGAATTATAATTTTATAATTCAATCAGATACACGACATGATCCCAACCATTTTTTATCTATTTAAAGGCACCCCTTAATGGAACTTATAAAAAACACCAAAACAAAAAATTTCTACAAAATAATTCCTTTTACGATTAGGAACATGATCATCTCGAAATTTAACAACAGTCTCCCTATGGATTCGACCCTATACTCCCACTACACAGTTTCATATAAGTTGGTGAAATTTTGGGATATTTTGTAAATTAAAATTTCATTCATGTTTGATGAGGAAAGAACACCACCACACAAATTCCATAACATGGGGGGGCTTCCTCACAGTTTCACTTATTATGCACTTGGATCATTTATTGTTCTCACATTTCTATGACTTTCTAAAAATAATAATCATGATTTAAACCTAAGAATCATTAGTCCCCTATAATTACATAACATGTTAACTTGAAGAGTTTTAAGGACCATATTTCAAACATGTATAGAATTGTTTAGAATGATTAGTGAGTTTTAGGAATTAATCCAAAATCAATATATTCAAAATAATGACTATTTCACCAATTACTCAGGATTTTATCCCTTTTTTATTTATAGTGGTTTTTAATTCTCACTAAAAAATAGGAATATAATCCATCAATTTTATACTCCATTCTAATAATATTTCTTGAGTGATTCATGGGGCATGTAATCTGAATTTAACATTCAATGATATCTTATCAAAGCGATGACTGAACAAGTATATAACCAAAATTATTGAATAACTATTTGATATCCAATTTTATATAAGACCCACCTTACATCCATCCCTCATTCATCTCATAGGTTCCATGAAGGACTTGTTAGAATGAATCTATTTAATGCCTATTTCTCTTCCAACCCTACACCATGTACAATGGTTTTGGATATATTTGAACAAGTGTGGGATATGCATTCAGACATAATGGGATGCTTCCATTTCTAGAGATGTATGGTTCACTCACCTAACTATGGATTTGTGATCAATTTACCCTTGGTTGAATTTCATCCATATTCCATTCCTCTAAAAAATACCCAAATAAATTAAAGAATAATCGATATGGGTTGTGCACTAAGAGGGTAAAAAATAATCATTTTACTGATTGATGAATGCCCAGATGGATATTATGTGGTTAGGTGATGGATGTGAGATCTATCCTAGGAATAATAGTATAAAAATAATCATGAAAAATGAAAAAGGAAAGGAGAAGAATCAATTCCCTATACACATTCTTTCCATACATAAGGATCCATCTCCAGCTGATGTAGTATGGACTTGACCTGCTAGATGGGGTAAAATCATCACACTTGTCCTATATCTTTTGGAATTGTACTACATAGATTACCCTCCTATTTGAGCATGATTGTTCACATTTTATCCGCCTACCCAAATCTATAGAGTCATAATAACCTAATTTCTTAAAGCCCAGAAGATTAATATTATGATTGTATTTACATAGTGGATATGATAGAACCAGTGCGAGCCTATGGTTTAGGATATGTACTAACTGTACGAGCGTACCCCAAATTAAAATTTATAAATTATGTGATGAGGGAAAATAATGGTGAGGTAAATTACAATTGGGCATATAACCTAAGGAACGGCTAATATGTTATGATTAAAAGATAAGAATTTGTTTTGAATTATTGGGCTATGAAGCATGGCTATCTTTATATACTGGGATAAATCTTGGAAATGGCCCTTTTTGTGCTTACACCAAATTGAATTGCATGGAAATAATGCATTTATTTTTAATTAGAAATTTCTTATAATTTATGAAACCATTGTTGAGTCATTCATGGTTGAGGAAATGAAATTGTTCATTTGGGGTGGGGGTTTGATAAGACTAATTTTTATTAATACAATATGCTCACATATTCATTGTTTTCCTTTAATTATTCAGTAATCCATGGGTTATGTGGCAAATTTTTCAAGAGTAAACACTTCATATGTTATCAAGAATGAAAAGGAAAATAAGTTCAAAAATATCTAGGTACACATCGAGATTATGATGTTCATGTTGTGATTGTGATGTTCAAGTTGTTTACCAGAGGATAAATTCCAAACCCAATCCATTAAGAAAATCCATGACCATGCGAATAATCCAAAAGAACATACTTCGAAAAATCATGAAGAGTTTAGGAATGTCATGATTCTAGTCAAATCCCCGGTTTAGAAATCTGTGATGATTCACAGAAATAATCAGATTGAGACAGGGTGCCCATCATGAATAACCAATTCAAGACATGTAACCAGTCAAACATCCTTATTAGTGAGAACTGCATTACACACTCTAGATATGCAGGAAAATGACATGAATCGAGGGTACACATCCTGACTAAAACAGTGGATCAACAAATCATTGGGAGAATTTGGGACATTCTTATCTTCAATCTTTCATCTCCATTGCGAATCATTCCACCCATTCCACTCTCAAACTATCAAAATCATAGTATTTGTGACTTTTTATTAATCCAAGATCCATATAGACTCCATTTTTCTAATCATTCAATTCCCACTATCATTTTTAGATTAAATTCCCATTTCGCTTGGTCAAGTAAGAATTTTATTTATAGTCTTAATTCACACAGTGCATATTTTAGTTAGATCCATTCCAAACACTTTGGGTGATCCCAAATACATTAATCAATCCATCATGCATGATGTCATTATGTTATTTAATTTCATCCACCCTACCATGATTATATATAGTTTTTATGGGTAGAGATCATGCAATGTATCTACATAAAAATATTATCTTTTAATCTAAACATGGAAAGCCTAATTGAGTAAGTAACTAAGATATAATCCTCTTATCTATATCATTTGTGAGAACATCCTTGACCACAAGACAATCAAACAAACAATCCTATACTAATTGGAGTAGATTAATCTATAACCACTAGCATATGATAATTTATTCCTTAATGAAACTAAACATAATGAACCTAGGTTTTCGCTCTCTCCCGACCTCAGAATAGATACTTCCTAGTTAGAACTAGCAGGCTATGACCCAAGTCAATTAGTTTTCCCTGTTTGTATCGTAGACTAAGTCATATGATCTTAACAAGGGTAGAATTAAAAGTACATCCTTCAAATTGATACATGAGTTGACCATGACCCCTAGTTTATCAATTTATAGTCATCCTATAATTGAACAAAAACCAATCTCTCAATAAAAGACTTCTATAAAGGACACTTATATAAGTTTAGAAACTAGATCCTATTAGATATTAACAAGAGTCTTCCTATATATTTGACCCCATACTCCGACTTCAATACATATTAATATTTTTTGAATGTTTGTGACAATTTATAAATTAAAATTATATTAACTCAAGATGGAAGTAATGACACCACCTCTCATAGGCCATCAATATAATATCATATATTTTTTATCTAATATAAAATATTTTTAATAGAATCAAAATGTATTTTTCACTTGTTTTAAAATAACATTAATGGATATTTTATTGTCCTCTAACTTTTTAAAAGTAATATATTTAGTAGGCTTAGTAGAAATTCAAAATGTTCATGTCATTTCATATCGAGTTTCCAAATATCAATAAAATTATTCATTTTGTAATTATTTATTGATGTTTTTTATCTATGGTAGTTTTCTAATTTTCCTAATCCAGGACGAGAAATGATCCTTGGTTTTTTAATTCACTATTTACTTTTCAATTAATTATTATTAAAAAATATGATTTATGTTTTTAGTATAGAAACTCAAAGTGTGGGTTTGTGTTGTTATAATATATAGGGAACACATAACATGATGGTGTAGAAAAACTATAATCAACAAACAAAAGCTAAGTAAACTCAATAAAAATCCATATATTAGATAAAAATCATTATTTCATTGATTTCTAGAGTAGTGTTTTGACATGGTGGAAGGAACCAAGAAGTAGTGGAATAGAAACAATAGTCATACCTGTGGAGGTCCATTAGAAAAAATATAATATAGTATTACAGCCTATAGGGATGATATCCCTTAATGGGAAGAAGAAGATCTTTGAATAAGTAAATAAGGATCAAGGATACTATTGTAATGAACCATGGTTAACATTTTATAATTTTTTTGATAGATTGTTAAATTAATTTAAATTTTAAGATACATCATTGTTCAGATATGTTTCCTGATACCATTTTATCCAATAATTTTTCCCCATCAGGTACTCTTCATAGGTTGAAAAATTGGTCAATGGCTCTATAAGGATTCACCCACACTAACTATTGTGAATTGGTACTCTTTCTAAGTACAATAGGTAATCAATATCATTTTTTATATTTAGAATGAATTCTCACTAACCTCTCTTCCACAAATAATGAATCCAACCTCTTCCAAATCCACTCAGAGTTTAAAATAATCAATATATATCCATATATGGATAGAAAATTCATAAGAGATAGGTTTATATTATTCTATCAGGGATGAAAATTGGGAAAGGTAAATAATTGGGGTTGTGAATAAAATATCTATCTTATATAATTATGGAAAATTTGGATTATTTTATTTTAGAATTATTATGACAGTTATTCAATTTTTAGTTCTATTTTTTGGAATATACTCATTTATAATAGGAATTGGTGAGGCTTAAGGATTGTTACTTTATCTTGAGTTGAAATATCGAGTAGTGTAAGTGTTATCCAATGTGATTATCTCACTCTTGAGTGATAGGGTGAGGTGACCGTTCTTGCAATGCATGTCAAACCATTTACACACATTGTAGATAGAGGGCTATGTTTTTGTATTGTGATTCATTGGAGTTATAAATTATTATATATTGCAGTAAATAATTAAATTGTTTTAAAAGTGATGGTATAAATATTTGGTATTATAGTCATGAATTTATAAATTATTTTTAAAACTGGATATAGTATTCCTCTCAAAATTTCCTATACATATTTAGGAGGTTTCCCATGTTTTGTCTTACTATGTATCTGATTCCAATATGAGTGTTTGGATATGATTCACATTCCATATTATGTAGTTCAAATATTGGATTCTATCTATAGGACACCTCTATTAGTATTTATGGACTATTGTGGAATGTATTATATTTGTTTCGGTATAGGTTTTCTACTTCAACCACCAATGGCGAAGGCATGCAAGCATGTGCTTCATGGAGGCTTGGATAACACATAATTACTCAAATTGTATGTATACAAATAATTTTTTTTAATTCATTATATGACCTCATATATATTGTTAGATTTATGGTGTGCCCTGTCTTTTATTTCCTAATTTTTTTCGACTCAAAACAACCACATGATCCTAGGTGAGATTGTAGATTACCCTTTCATAAATATATGGGTATTAGAGGAACCTCTGTAAGGTTCTTGATTATAATGAATAGGGTTTAAAGATAACCAAAATACCATGAGATGATATTAGATCCTTTTTGTAGTAGGTAATGTATTGTTATTTTGTTCTTTTATATCTCACATTTATTTGACCAATCAGAATTTGTGATTAATATTTCCACTTATTATGTATAACTACCAAATGAATTATGTTTTTAATACCATATATGATATTGGAATAGTTGTAATAATGTAATGATTCCCAATTTTGTATTATATTATTTTATGATTGTTATCATTAATTATTATGGTTTTATAAAGATGAAATTTTCTCCATGGATTTGATTATTTATTTCTATTTATCGTTATGTTTTTGTAGGTTATCTCTCCTGAGAGTGCTTCACCCAGGGAACAAAATGATGAATTTTTATTTTTCCTTAGTGGAGAGTGTTATATTTCTACATTTACTTCTCATTTCCCAGTTCCTATTATCATTTTGAGGAGGATATCATTCATTAACCAATTATATAATAATTAATTTCCTTATTGGTTGTTATAATTTTTGGACAATATGGACATTATTCTAACTGTACAAATATTCTCTCCATGATGTGATTCTTTGTGGTTCACATATGCGTACAAATAAATCTGAATTTAGATGTGAATTTTATTTAATATCTAACCAGACTACTCCCATTACATATGTAATCCAAAATTGATATTTATTTATAATCTGGGAATAATCATTACATTCTATTTATCATTACATCATAACATGTCAAAAAGCATTGGAATATAGGGATACATGACCATGTTGATATATCCTACCAACTCTAGCATGCTAATGTATAATGGGACATTACAATCTTTCAAACCATGAAACTAACAATTTATCCTTAAAAACTATCTCCTACCATATTTATAACATACAGATTCTCAAGAAACATGAATTCTATGTTAAAACCCCATTAAAATCCTATAATATATGAAAATAATTTCTTATTTCATATTAATTAGTATTTAATTCATTTAATTCTAATTATAAAAGATAAATATACACACATATATTGGTCAATACACCTATGAGGATTAAGATAAATATTCAACTATTCAATATCCTTTTAATTTGAGGCAGCTCAATCTTTTTCTCTAATTATCCATTATTATAAAAAAATCTTCACCACAATGAGTGTTTAAATACCCCATCAAAAAATATTCATCAAATTAATAATTATATTCTTCAAAATAAAATATATATATCGATCCTCTTTTTAAATAAGAAATCTGATCTCTCTATAGAGATCCTCATCTGCACACCTATTCCTCATCAAATAATAAAACCATATATATATATATATATTAATATGAATAATCATTTAAAATACCCTCATAAATATTTTTACGTTGATTATATGCATGAATATCTATATGAAATCCAACAAGTTAAAGAAAAAAACATAAATAAAAATATCATGTCCAATTTTTCATCATAAATTAAAGAAAATATTAAGACAACATGAATAGTAATTTTTTTATTAGTTATTTTTCTCAAGAGATACATTAGAAATCGTTTCATCTGAATTCACCATTCCCAATTCACAATTCCCAATTTTTATAAATCTAATGTTTATGTTTATATAAATCCTATCCATAGAAAAAACCCACAGAATATATATCTGATACTATATTTAATTACTCTATCATATATCATTATATTGATATAAGTGGATGATTTAAAATAAAAACATGTAAAATAGATCCTGATATTTAATACCATTAGTATTAATTTTAAGATTCTAAATCCATGAATAAATTTATTTTTGGGTGATGAATAACCCTATAAATCAATTTACAATCACCTTAGGGTACATGTATATTTTCCAATGAGAGTTAATGGGTTAAGATATGTGTTTCAAGTGGTTTAAAAACAAAACATTATAACATCATGGTGTGGTAAAATTTGATTGAATGAGTGGAAATTTATTCTCATTACCATATAACCATCTCTTCCAAAAAAACATTCACGGTTAGTTGCGACTATATATAATCTACGTTTCTAACTATAAAACCCTACTCCCTCAAAAACATCAATATTTGGTTTTCTATAATGGGTTAAAACCCATTCTCTTAACCATTATCCCACAATAAAAGTGACAATATTTATACTATTCTATTATAATTAGACCATAAAGTTGAGTATTAACACTATAAAATCCAATTAATTATTTACATTGATTGAAATTATTAAATTACTCCTAGAAACTGAAGAAATATTTTATAAATCATAATATATTAGGATGAGTAATGTTGAAAAACATTATAATTAATTAAAAATAAATCTGAAGTCAAATATAAAAAAAATGATTTAAAAAGACATACAGTTTATAGGTTTCTATAAAGTATAGAAATAACAAAAAAACCATAAATCTATAATAATATATATTGTTCAGAAATTCATTTTTGACATTAATTTTCAGAAAAATATATATAATCATAATAGTAATTAATTCATTTTTGGTAATTATTGTTTATTGGGGATTATAGTACATTGAACAACAAAAATAGTGGCCCATAATTTTAATTCAAAAGATTTTACAATTTTTGAACGATTAAAACCTAATTTTTTTAATATGTTGATGATGAAAATAAACCTTTTATAAAGAAATGACAATATAATTAACCTCTAAAAATGTATAGGAGGATTCACTAAATTCATGTAGACAAGTGAAAATTTATACCAAAAGTTGAAATTTTAAAATGAATTCAAATTTTAGGATAAATTATGAGAACATTTTTTGATATAGAAAACACAGAAATAATTGACTAAAGAGAATGGGAAATATTAAATTCTTTAATAATATGACACATATACCAATGTTGTTTAGAGAATGATAAAATATTTAAAAAGAACGTGAAAATGTTTATATTGTATAAGGAATCCATAAGAGAAGTGAAATTTAATACCAAATGCATGTGGAATTAGTCAATCATAGTTTATATAATACTATTGGAAATTAGGTTACCAAGGGTTTCTATTTAAATCATTATATTCTTTGTAATTTAAAAAAATTAAAAGAAAGATATTTATTAAAATAAAATTAGAAGATGATAATAAATTTAAAATAATTAGAAGGTATTTTCAAAAATGTACAATTTTAATTTATTATAATGATAGATATAAATAATGGGAATGAATTCGAATCCAAATCATTTGAGTCTAATTTGAAAATACATGGGATAAAATATTATTATAATATTTAACATAATATTTTCTAGTGATAAATAATAATATAATATATGATGAGATATGAAGAACTATTCATATTGAGTTATCAATATAAAATTATTTATCAAAATATGGTATATGTACACCAATTTATCATCCAGATTTTTGATTATTTATTTTAAATTCAGTCAAAACAATATTTTAGATATGGTATGAAAGGAAACATAAAAATTATTATTTTAATGAACATATAATCCCATGTTTGATTAAAATTAAATATTTTATTTATTTATAGTTTCATGATAATATAGATAAAATATTTTTTTTGGATTTTCTAAAAAAAAAGAGATTTCAGGTTTTTGAATAAAAAATATTTAATGTTGAATTTTTATTAGGTAAATATAATTTATGAATCAAAGATAAATTTAATAATAATTTATGATAATTTAATGAGTTTACTTGATTGTTATGAAAAATATATTATAGATAAAGGAATTGAATCAAAATATGAATAATGTTGTTATTTAAAAAATTTTAATTTCACTACCTATGATAATGAACTTCAAATTTATGTTAAAATATCTAAGTGAGTTAAGGTGAAAAATAAGTTACGGTTCAATATATTATTTGAAATTAATAAAATCTTATGTGAAAAAGGATATAATTCATTAATCAAATAAGATCAGTTTTTGAAAAAAATATAATTTTTAGTGAGGATATTGAATGTGAAGAATCATAAACATGACATATATTTTTAGAAAATTTATTTCTTATATAATGAAATATGATTTTATTTACATTAAATAGAATATAACTTAGGAAGAAAATAAGTAATGTGAAACACTTTTTTGTTGAAAGGTAATGTACGATTAGAATGAAATAGTTTTAAAGTAGATTGGAATTCTGTAAAATTTAACTCAGGAATTGTGGTTACATAGTTAAATGATTTTGATTTAAATTCATCATTTGAATGTTTCATATAAATCAACATGTCTCCCAAATATATAAATGTGTACATACTAACATTCCAATGGAAGGTGGTAACATGGGGTTCCAGAACCAACATTTCTTGGTAAATCACATTGGTTGAGATGATGTCAGGTCAAACGCTTTGTAACCCTTTTGGGGGAATTAATACCTTCTCCATGAATATCTTATTGATTTATGACATGTTCATTAATATGTTATTAATCTAGATACATAACTAGTTACCCTAACAAAATGATCAGGTGTTAAATACCTCAATTTGTAAAGTGGGTACTTTTAATGATTCCATATGTATGTATGAGAGGCTCGTCATCCATTTCCACTTATTACATTGCAATGGGTTTTAGATTAAATATTGAATCAATATAACCGAGAACGGTAGATTTTTTACTATTATCTACGGAGGAGATTAATATATTCAGGATGTTATTGATCCTTTATATGGAATCTTATCTACTATAATTATAAGAGGATTCAAACCCCATGTAGTTCGTAGAAACCATGCAGTTTAATATCATGTTGAATGAAAAAATATTAGAGAAGGTGGGAACTGGTTATCGATATTGATCCTTAGTATGGAACCCAATGTATCCAATTATTAACAAGAATTAGATTAATCATAGTTTGATGGAATCCTGAGAACATACCCCAAGGTGGATTCCCTTGTATAGGGGGAAGGCATATCAAGCTAATGTTTAGGGATTACACATCGATGAATACATGATTAAGGTTAAATTCATGATGTGAATGAAATGATGAAAACATATCACTAATCCCATGTTAGCTTTGATTACTATGTGAATAAAGGGACAACAAGTGATTAGTCTCATAATATATGGACTCACGACTTTTTCACTATGTGGCCCTTATAAGATGCTTGGTGTAGATCATAGGGCTTAAGAAGGAATAATATGTATCCTATTTGGATATGAATTATAGTTCTCATAGTTCAGTTGGAATGTAGATCTTATAATGCATGAGGAGGAGTTATAAACTAATGGGGGATATTGTATCCCCAAGGATTATAATGTATGAGAAATAGAGTGGTTTATACTAAGTGGATTCTCATTGGATCTCAGACTGCAGGTAGGTATCCTAAGTATCATGTTAGGATATAAATTTGAGTTCTCGTCCCTCAGTTTGGGGTAATACCTAAAAATGTCTAATAGGAAAGGTTATCATGTCATTGGGTGTTTTTCTACCATGCCTTAATAGAATTCTGGAAATTTTATGATTATCTACATTAAATTTCTTTGGATTAAGCATGGCATGTATGAGGATGTATGGACATGTCCAAGTTTTATAGAAGACATGTCCAAAGAAAATCTAATGATCCAGTTGACTTTTCAGATGTACGTAACATGATCTCGGTTGAATGACTGGAGGGCATCTCATGACTTGGATAACAGTTATAGAAGAAATTAAATGACCTCCATAACATATATGGAGGGTGTATTATAATCAGTAGGACATGTTTGGATGGTATTGTATAACCTCTATGTCAAGTACAGAGGGTGTCTCATGAATTGTATGATGACATTTCTGTAGGTGTCTCATGAACGAGATGGAATGGCTGGAGGGTGTCACATGACCTCAATGACATGTCTGGAGGGTGTTAGAAGACTTGGCTGACATGTGGGGAAGAGTTCACACGATTTTCTTGAAATTCCACAATACGATAGCATCTCATGTGTGACATTGACAAGGGACATAACTTGATCAAAATGGACTATTTTCATAGTTTTATGTGACTTGGGAGACATTCACTTGAGATATCACATGATCTAGGTATGTTATGTGATGCGTATGAATATTATCATATCTATCTTCACATAATAATTTATTGTTTTTTTAGTCCTTTTCTATCATTATTCTATATTCAGCTCATGAATTGTCAAAAATTACCTTATTGTAGTTATCATGTGACATTTAAACATTCAATATCTGTTTTTCATAATCTATCTAACACATCTAAGGTCTGTCACATGATCTATAGGGTGATCACAAGATATTCATATTCAGGTTGTGTGATCCATTATGTAGTTCTTTGGATTTTACCTTGATAATGAACCATGTGATACAAAACATTCTTCCCTATGATTTATGATCCCAATATCCATGTACTAGTCGCCTCCATCTGTTTCCTCCATTATTGTCGCCATTTTTATTTTTCAGGGGATGGAATTATAGACCTCGTCACCTTGGTTATATGCCACCTTGAATGGTGTGTATCCCAAAAATATGTGATCGAGTCAGTGGTGTGATATTTCCATCACATGCCTCGAACGATCCTTCTGTGGGTCATCCCAGGTGTGACATGATGACATTGACTATAAGAACATTTCATAAACACCATATTAACTGGACATGGATTATTAAAAGAATATTGATAAGAAAATTATATTTCTTTTTTAATTTCTATAATTTAAATAAAATTTATAATAGCCCCCATGAAATCATGAATCCCATGGAAATTGTCTCATATTATCAAAGAATGATTGTCATGGGTTAATCATTAGACTAAGGTAGCCTATTAGGGACCTCCAAATGAATGATTCAGCTAATCAATTGTCCTTAACATGTCTGATATAAATGACATGAAGTCCATAACTTCATATCATAAAGATAATATTATCTTCCCATCATAATATGCTTCTCCCTTTTCCCATTCTATATAATTCTTTATTTTATAAGAAAATACGATATTGTGATGTTGTGGATGTGTCGTTGGAGGAAATAGATCATCTTGTATACAATACATGATGTAATCAATGATGGATGTCATGATGATACAAAATACTTATCACATAAAAAATTCTACATATCCATGGATCAGTAGTAGAATCATATAAGTTAATGGTTGTTTCTGCGGTCCTTTGCATGCTGAAGGTGATTGGCCAACATGATCTTGCGTGATAAGGTGGATATTGTGGTAGTGTGTGAATGATATATTGTGAATCACATAAGAACATTAAAATAGGATTACCATTACCATACATTCTATGAGGCTCCTATATTTCAATAAATTTATTTTATAAGGGGATTGCAATGATTTTCAAGAATTTATTTGTTGAAAAGTATCATAATCGAAAGAGCATGTGGCGTATCCTACACATGATCATCAATGGTTCTCAGGATACCTTCATAAGAACAAGATATATTGAAAAAGTATCCTCCTATAGTGATGATAAGATCATGTGAATCACATAATCCATTCACCTAACCTTCCAAATATTAAATGCTATCATGCCATTCTAAAGGTTACTCGGTTAACTTTCCAGAACACCTTCACATAATTCAGATGAAATGGGGGGTATCAATCAATGAATTCTTAGAGTGATTACATGAAGTACATATTTATGATAGATGATACCTTAGGTTTTTTGAGATATTTATCCTAGTGGAATAACCTTTCAATGGTTTGATTTTCAACATTGTAAAGTCCTCTCTTGTTCTTTATGTAAATATCATCATTGTGTCTGTCCTTTTTAGTTTTTACCCTTTTAAGACGAGTGGATGGATTTTTTCAATCCTCACCCCAGTAATATAAATCTATGCATAGTGCATATCATGAAACTTTTAATTAGAGATGGTGGACGTATTTTTGAATCACGTACCTCACATAATTCTATTGTTGGCCATCGATAGCATCGCATGATAATAACAATCATTCAAACAGTTTGAAATCTCCAATTTTGTCATACCATTCCTATCAAGGGGATCTCACCTAAGAATATTGATATTTCAAATGGCCTTATCACCTTTTAACCAACATCTATTATAGTCTTCGAGAGATTAGGATACCCAAAGAAATGCTCTCATATGATAGAATAAGCTCGGTTCTAGGTCCTTTATGAAACTAAGGCATCATATTAGGGGCCATCATGAGACCGATCGTGCTTGAAAAAGGGACTTTGTGTGACCAATAGAGATCACATGAGGTGAATGAATTCTTTGCATTATGATCACCATAGCTTCCTAATGCATGAAGATTCATCTTCAAACTGTTTTATATCTTTTTCCATATTTTACATGGGCAGGTGATCTTGTGACATTTTACGATAGTTTTTTGGGAAATTACTTCATTTTTTAATGATACATCTTATGATCAATGATAAATATCTGGATAATTAACAATAATTTTCTTATAAAATCTATCTACACCCCTATATATTCATAGGGGAATCATATGATTAAATTGATGTGTTCATGGTCCTTCCAATGATGAAGGCGACACACCAACATTCTTTTTCTTAATATGGTGGACTTGATGTTATGGGATATAAAATGTCATGATTATCATATAATAATGTCACATGAGGATCATTTTTACTCTCATTTACAAGAGGATTCAACTTTTCTCTAACTCTATCCTATTATTGGATTTGGAAAATTTTCATTAGCCTAAAAATTGAAATGTATCATGATCAGAAGATATCATGAGTAAGGATTAACATTATATTAAATGATTTATATGATTCCTATTCATGACCAGGAGGTATTATCCATGGTTTATCATGTGGTGATGAGAATATCATGTGGAGCACCTGAACCATTCACATGACCTTTGTAAGATCCCATTTTTTCATTATTTTTCACTCTTTGTTTTTTGTTTGATCCATAGTGGCTATTTCTAGTATGGATATAAGGATCCTCTATTCTTGAATATTACTTAACGTTAATGGATGTATTCTCATTTTAATAAATAGTGTCTACGTATAAATTGGAATAAGTCTAAAAATGGGTTCATGGTCTGTTGAGATGTTTAAAGGGGAATTTAGATTGTTTAAAAGGGAAGTGGGATGAAGAATCCAATTTATACCACATTCACTTTATGTAACGGGATTATAAATCATGTAATTATTTAGGGAATTTAATAAAATAAATATTAGGTGATAGGTATTTCAGTGAATACATTTAAGAAATTTACTCGATGTGAACCCAGGTTACATGCCATGTAAATGGCCAACTTTCTATTTTAATCGTGTTGTGTGATGAAATTCATTATTTTTCAGCTATACCTCCTCTCCCCTCAATCCTAGGAGATTATGTAAAAAAATTTGGGGTTCCAACCTGTAACAGCCCAAGATTTTATAAAAAAATATTCTTTTTAATTTTATTAATGTCTTGTGTTGTATGCTACACCCAAAGGAGCTCGCACAACACGTATCCTTGACTTTCCTTCATTACACGCAATCGCGACCTTCCACGATAGCGTGTGTTGTACGCAACATCGAGTTTCGCTAAACAATGATATGCTATTAAGATATTATTAAAACTAGCCGTTATGAATAGTAATAACCACTTTTTGAAATTTTGTAAATTTTATTTTTCAAAATAGACATCATTTATGGATTCGGAATATCGAAATTAGCTTAGGTTGAAATTTTGGTGATTTTCGGATAACTTTCATATTTTGATGAATAGTGAAAATGACTAAATTTTAATTAAAAACAACTTTTTTAATCGAAATAATTAATAGTGATAAATTATTAATTTAAGTGATTTTAAAGTATATTTAGAATATATTTTTACAATTCAATACAATGTTGGTCATTGGATATAATTTCACATTTACACCAGACATAAACAAGTGTTAATCTTTTGATAGTTATTATCTCTTAAAAACACGCTATTTGTTGTGACAGCGGAAATTAATTATAAAATTAATTAATGCAACTTATATGTTGGGAATTTTTTAAAATAGAAATCATTTTTGAATTCGGAATATCAATTATAGATTAGGGTGAAATTTTGGCATTTTTCTGAAAAACTTCAATTTTTGATGAATAGTGAAACCACTAAGTGGTAGGTTAAAAACTGAATTTTGCATAAAACTTAATTTTACCGCTTCTATGAATGGAATTTCGAAAATACGAGAGACACGGTTAATATCAAGGACTAAAATGTGGTTCAATGAGATGAAAATAATTTTTTGGTGAATAGTAACTTTTTACTTTTTTTTACCACAGTTAATAGTAAATAGGGTAATTAAGGGTAAATATGATATTAATATTACCCTAACACATGTCCTAATTCTATTGGACAAGTGTAATTCGACCAAAAACAAACTTAGGAATAAAATATGACCATTTAGGCCCACTTGGATTAGATTAGGACATTTATTATTAATTTATTTAAAGAAGGGTTAAAATAGTTAAAATCAAAGTTTAATAAGTAAATCATTTTTAATATGGGGTTATACATAAGATAAATTCGACTATAAATATTCATTAGAAAGCTAAAATGATTTCCTACATGATGGTATTTTATTTGTAATTTTTAGACATCAAATAATATAATTTATTTATGACACAAAGATGATGCAGTAATTATCTTATTAATGAAATATTGACATAATTGATAATATAAATACCAAAATAAATGTAATTTAAAACTTTTTATGAATTCCACTAATTTTCTAGGTTACTATGATATATTAGTGGTGATTTAATCAACTTTGTTCGAACATATAATTCTGTTATGACTTTCACAAAAATCATATATCAAATAGTGTCAAAATTGACACAAAATAGTTTTTAAATCAAATATTATTTTATTAATTGTTATTTTATTCCTAAAAATCTAAGGTTCGGCCAAATGACTTAGATAAGGATATATGTATTAATAATATACAATTTGGGGTTCGTTTGGCATGTTATAGTAAGTTTATTAACCATATAGGGAAAGAAAACAAAAAGACACGGTAAAAGTTAAATTATTTAACTTAGAGTTAAATCTAATTGATAAGGTTAAAATAATACCCTAAACTTGTCTAAATCCTATTGGTTGATATTATTTCTACCCATCCCCACTTTAGCCTCGAAATAAGACCCTTTGGTACCATTATAAACCGATTTTGACTTTAATATAAAATAATATTTTGAGATATTCCTAAGGTGCCCCTCTCCTCCCTTATAAAAGGACACCTCCTCCCCCTCCTCCTCACACCAATTTGAGCACTCAAGCTCGGCCAACCCCTGCCAAAATCCCTTCTCCACTTCCCTAGAAACATCCTAGAGGTTCTGGTCTTCCTCAAAGACCAATTATAGTGCCCTAAGAGGAGGTCTCAAAGAGGCACTTCAAAGAAGAGGTAATTACCGTTACCAATTCTTTCATCTTTATTTCTTCTTCCACTTCTTCTTCTTAGGTTGTTTCATTATGAAGTAATAACATCAGTATCACTCATATACTGATATGTTATTATAAGTACGAAACAACCCTATTTCACCATCTATCCATCCTACGGAAAAAGAAATCACCGCGCGTGCGTACGTACGGAATACCGTCTCCACGCCGTGGTGTAATCTATTTTCCACCACCACCTTACATGGATGGGTATAATGGTGTAAAGAATAACTATACATAGTTATTAAAACATCATAATGATTCTGATATATTTTATAATCCACTCCAATTCAATTCAATATTTATAGAAATGATATCATCGCTCGTGCGTACGTACGGAATACCGTCTCCACGACGCGATGAGATTCATTCTCCATGTTAACCATTTAAGAATGATTATAATGTATATATAAGAAATAATAATGAAATACATGACATTATAAAGCTACTGGATTTATGTATATATATATACATATGTATGTCATCTACTTACTTCCATTTCAAGACAATAAGGAAAGAAAAACAGCGTTCATGCGTACGTACGGACTACCGTCTCCATGAACGGTGTTTTTCATTTTATTTATCTATCTATTATATATATATATATACTGAATATATATGATATATAAATCATATTTTATATTCTGGAAGTAAGTAAATCATGATATAAGTAATAATGATGTCAAGAACAACAAGTCAAAACACCTACGATAAATGAAACGATTTTACCCAAAACGCTTCTTTAACATGGAATTTACAAAAGAACGGGTAATATAATGTCATAAGTGAACCATATATGATATCATAACAATGAATATGATTCTGTAATAAGTCAATGACATTATTTAAATCATTATACAGGAGGTTCGGACACATACGAAGCAAATTGGACCTAAGGTAAGGGAAATATCACAATCTCATTTTTTATCCGAGATTGTTTATTCGTAAGTATTTACTGGGGTGTATTTTATCATCCACATCCATGTTTCTTCAATATGTAATATTATTTCCATCCACCTACAATTGTTTAAATCCAAATTTTACCCTTCGGTGAGTTTTTAGTAAAAGATATGAAAGGAATCTTTTGTTGTTTTTTTATACGAGGTACTTTTTGACTTTTCCGACAAAAGTACGAAGAATGTTTTTTTTAACTTATACGGCACGAACGGATTTATACTGTTTTATAAAGCCTTATTTTCATGAATCTTCCTCTAAAAGATTTCATGACTATTTTCAATAAAATCTCTTTCTTTTAAAATTGCATGATGTTTTGTGAAAAGAAATTGATTTTGAAGAAGAAAGGATATTTTCCTCAAGAATTCAATTCAAGTGTTTTATCAAAATTATTTTCCATATAAGATAATAAAGGGTTCTGTTTCTATCCATATTTTTACATTGATTTGACTATGTTGTGATGGAATTATGTTTATGAATTCCTTTATCTTATATGAATGGTTTTATGATGTCATGTTGTTTAAGAATCCCATTTTTATTACATGGGTTATGCAATGATGTATGATTTATGATTTTGTGGCACACATAAGAAAGGATTCATTAAGAGATGGGTGGGACCTATATCTCCCTCCAATGCATTGGGTAAAGATTTTATATCTCATGAGATAGACATGGCTGGAATGGTAGGTTATACCGGTTCAGTGAAACAGGACTGAAACGAGGATTACTCGATTCAGAAAGGGACTTTGTCCACTAAGATAGTCTTGGCAATGAGTCTTGACTAACAAGAAATGATTTTCTATGATTATGTGTGTATGCCACAATGAGTAATGTTTTAAGTTATGATTTCATTTCACTACTATGATTTATCCCATGTTATGAAATTATGCTCTCTTTTGCAGGTTAAGATTTCCAAAAATGTTATGTTCTTATGAAAATTATGTGATTGATATTTCCTTTGTTTACCCTTACTGAGCATTTGAGCTCACCCTTTTATGTTTTCTTTTCCCCAGGATATAAAGAAAGGTTTTAGGTAGAAAAAAAGGGATGACCTTTATGGGAGATATTGAAGAACTTTCACCACGATTAGAAGATTACGTTCCGAGTTTCCAAAGACACTAAACTATTACGATCCTTTAGTGTGTGTTTTTGTTATGTACTAAGTATTCCGAAAAAGTAATGTAATGTCCATGTACGTTAGGCTTCGGGTCTCTACAGTTGGTATCAGAGGAAAGGTTTAGTCAAACTTTGGAAACTAGGATGCGAGAACTTTAGTGAGATCCCTAGAGATATTTCTAAGGTATGTCTAGGGATGTCTCTAAGGTTAAGTATACGTATAGGTTATAGTCCTAGAATTACGCTAACGATCTTCGAATTTAACCTAAGATGTTAGATATTGAGGGTACTAACCCTTTATTATGTTGTTTTCCCTAGCATGATTTTTGCCTCTCACACAATTCTTTTGGGGTTTTAGACGATGGCTGGAACCCGAAGGAACCGTGTTAATGCGGAATGTGATGGGCAATGCAATGATTTTACCCCTGAGCAACCAAACGATATAGGAGCTGGAATGCAAAATCTTGTAGCCATGATCACACAACTTTCTCAAGCTATGAATCATGCAGGACTTCCAAACGAGCAAAGGAAGGAGCAACATTCTGTTGAATCCTTCATGAGGCAGCGTCCACCTTCTTTCAGTGGGTCTACTGATCCATTAGTTGCTGAACAATGGATTAGTACTACTGAAAAGATATTTTCAGTTCTTCAATGTTCTGAACATGATAAAGTCATCCTAGCAGTGTATCGTTTGGAAGGAGATGCTGATCAATGGTGGAATCTTATTAAGAATACAAGGCAAAGGGATGAAATTGAGTCTATGGAATGGGACGAGTTCAAGAACTTATTTTTCAATAAGTACTTCCCTCGTATTCTTCGAACAAAGATGGAGAAAGAGTTTCTTGAACTGAAGCAAAGGGATGATGAACCTGTTGGTACCTATGAAGCAAATTTTACAAGACTTGCAAGGTATGCTTCTGGAATTATCATCCAACCTGAAAGTAAAGTTGATCGATTTTTCAGTGGCTTAAAACCAAGTCTTCGAAGGGCATTAGCTATAAGAGACTTCAGTAGCTATGAAGAAATTGTGCGTTGTGCTATCAAGGTAGAAATGGAAGTCGGTGTTACATATCCATCTCATGGTTTTGACAAGAAACGAAAGATGGAGTTCAAGGAGAAATCTCAGAATAATGGTGAAAAGAAGATGAATGTTTCCTTATGCACAAAGTGTGGGAAGAAGCATGGTGGAGATTGTCTAAAAGGGACTAGAAAATGTTTTAAGTGTGGAAAAGAAGGTCATCGAGCAGCTGAGTGTCGAAGTAATGGAAAAAGGGTTTCTAATGATAAAGCAAACACTGCAGAGAACGCACCGCCAACACTTCAATGCTTCAAGTGCAAGGAAATGGGGCATTATGCTAATAATTGCCCTAATCCAAGGGTTAGTGATGATCAACATGAGCAACCACTGAAGGCAAAGGACAAAGGGAAATCACATGCGATCACTATTGGCAATGTTGAATATGACAACGATGTGGTGGAATGATTAAGTGTTTATGTAATGGGATTCCAAAATAATGTTGTATCATTGAGTATTGCAATATTTATTGATTGAGATATTTTTTTTTGGAAATAAGATGATATGCGCATAATGAAGACGAGAAAATGAAATGTTTAATAGTATTCATGAGCTCATGATTGATATAAGGACTAAGTGATATCATGGTTTGAGTATAAATAATTTTGAGGATTTTGGTATGTGTAAAGTGTTAACTTTTAACTGCATTCAAGTTTTCACTAAGGTTCAATGGGTATTCAAGAGTATACATGATTAAGGACTTTGAATGTTTGGAATGTGACCAAAAAAAAACATATCTTATGATATATGGGGATCAACGATGATATTAAATCTCTGGTAATTGTTTTCACTATGTTATGAGAGTGGACTGCAGTATTATGGATAAGCCTAAAGATTGGAATGGATTGTGTTGGACGATATTATTGATGGGATGTTATAGTAGTTTTGGAAAAAGGACAACCTGCAGGACGGGCGACAGCCCATCGCTTCGGACAAGGCTGTGGGAATTGAACCCACAACCGAAGTGCGACTGGCCTTTATCGCCTACCACTGACCTACAGGAAGTCCCTGTTTAGTAGAAACTAGTTTTATTATATTAAGCAGTATGATATATGAAGTATAAGTCCATTTTAGGAACCATATATGATTAATCTCACTATAGATCGACTTATGTATATAAGTTTTGCTAACCTTTTGTTTGAGACAGATGGAATGACCTGTCATTCTATCACATGATCTGCTAACACATCACGAATAACAAATTCAACTTCATTTATTTAAGAGATGAAGTAGAAATTGTTCAAGGCACGAACAAAAGTGATATTTTACCAAAATAAAGTAAGTATTTATTCTAAGCAAATTTTCAACTTTAGGGAAATGATCTTGAAAACCAAAAATGTTGTCCTAGTGATCTTATACCTGATGAATCAGATGGTACCTTATATCATCACAAATCTATGGATTTGTGATTACTGGCTTTTCCATAGCCATGTTCTCTACCACTCTCCATCAGAACATGATGGTTAGATTTCTCTTCCATATCCATATTTTCACCTATGTGGAAACCCAGTGATTAGTTTATTTGGGTAATCGTTACATTTCATACTTTAGTTTTTAAAGCCAAGTTTTGGTATTCCCTTTTACGATGTGGGTTTCTATTAAAGAAACTTTCAAATAGTAAACCATTTATAACCCCGACGAATTTCGAGGGCGAAATTCATTTTAAGGGGGGTAGAATGTAACAGCCCAAGATTTTATAAAAAAATATTCTTTTTAATTTTATTAATGTCTTGTGTTGTATGCTACACCCAAAGGAGCTCGCACAACACGTATCCTTGACTTTCCTTCATTACACGCAATCGCGACCTTCCACGATAGCGTGTGTTGTACGCAACATCGAGTTTCGCTAAACAATGATATGCTATTAAGATATTATTAAAACTAGCCGTTATGAATAGTAATAACCACTTTTTGAAATTTTGTAAATTTTATTTTTCAAAATAGACATCATTTATGGATTCGGAATAGCGAAATTAGCTTAGGTTGAAATTTTGGTGATTTTCGGATAACTTTCATATTTTGATGAATAGTGAAAATGACTAAATTTTAATTAAAAACAACTTTTTTAATCGAAATAATTAATAGTGATAAATTATTAATTTAAGTGATTTTAAAGTATATTTAGAATATATTTTTACAATTCAATACAATGTTGGTCATTGGATATAATTTCACATTTACACCAGACATAAACAAGTGTTAATCTTTTGATAGTTATTATCTCTTAAAAACACGCTATTTGTTGTGACAGCGGAAATTAATTATAAAATTAATTAATGCAACTTATATGTTGGGAATTTTTTAAAATAGAAATCATTTTTGAATTCGGAATATCAATTATAGCTTAGGGTGAAATTTTGGCATTTTTCTGAAAAACTTCAATTTTTGATGAATAGTGAAACCACTAAGTGGTAGGTTAAAAACTGAATTTTGCATAAAACTTAATTTTACCGCTTCTATGAATGGAATTTCGAAAATCCGAGAGACACGGTTAATATCAAGGACTAAAATGTGGTTCAATGAGATGAAAATAATTTTTTTGGTGAATAGTAACTTTTTACTTTTTTTTACCACAGTTAATAGTAAATAGGGTAATTAAGGGTAAATATGATATTAATATTACCCTAACACATGTCCTAATTCTATTGGACAAGTGTAATTCGACCAAAAACAAACTTAGGAATAAAATATGACCATTTAGGCCCACTTGGATTAGATTAGGACATTTATTATTAATTTATTTAAAGAAGGGTTAAAATAGTTAAAATCAAAGTTTAATAAGTAAATCATTTTTAATATGGGGTTATACATAAGATAAATTCGACTATAAATATTCATTAGAAATCTAAAATGATTTCCTACATGATGGTATTTTATTTGTAATTTTTAGACATCAAATAATATAATTTATTTATGACACAAAGATGATGCAGTAATTATCTTATTAATGAAATATTGACATAATTGATAATATAAATACCAAAATAAATGTAATTTAAGACTTTTTATGAATTCCACTAATTTTCTAGGTTACTATGATATATTAGTGGTGATTTAATCAACTTGGTTCGAACATATAATTCTGTTATGACTTTCACAAAAATCATATATCAAATAGTGTCAAAATTGACACAAAATAGTTTTTAAATCAAATATTATTTTATTAATTGTTATTTTATTCCTAAAAATCTAAGGTTCGGCCAAATGACTTAGATAAGGATATATGTATTAATAATATACAATTTGGGGTTCGTTTGGCATGTTATAGTAAGTTTATTAACCATATAGGGAAAGAAAACAAAAAGACACGGTAAAAGTTAAATTATTTAACTTAGAGTTAAATCTAATTGATAAGGTTAAAATAATACCCTAAACTTGTCTAAATCCTATTGGTTGATAGGATTTCGACCCATCCCCACTTTAGCCTCGAAATAAGACCCTTTGGAACCATTATAAACCGATTTTGACTTTAATATAAAATAATATTTTGAGATATTCCTAAGGTGCCCCTCTCCTCCCTTATAAAAGGACACCTCCTCCCCCTCCTCCTCACACCAATTTGAGCACTCAAGCTCGGCCAACCCCTGCCAAAATCCCTTCTCCACTTCCCTAGAAACATCCTAGAGGTTCTGGTCTTCCTCAAAGACCAATTATAGTGCCCTAAGAGGAGGTCTCAAAGAGGCACTTCAAAGAAGAGGTAATTACCGTTACCAATTCTTTCATCTTTATTTCTTCTTCCACTTCTTCTTCTTAGGTTGTTTCATTATGAAGTAATAACATCAGTATCACTCATATACTGATATGTTATTATAAGTACGAAACAACCCTATTTCACCATCTATCCATCCTACGGAAAAAGAAATCACCGCGCGTGCGTACGTACGGAATACCGTCTCCACGCCGTGGTGTAATCTATTTTCCACCACCACCTTACATGGATGGGTATAATGGTGTAAAGAATAACTATACATAGTTATTACAACATCATAATGATTCTGCTATATTTTATAATCCACTCCAATTCAATTCAATATTTATAGAAATTATATCATCGCTCGTGCGTACGTACGGAATACCGTCTCCACGACGCGATGAGATTCATTCTCCATGTTAACCATTTAAGAATGATTATAATGTATATATAAGAAATAATAATGAAATACATGACATTATAAAGCTACTGGATTTATGTATATATATATACATATGTATGTCATCTACTTACTTCCATTTCAAGACAATAAGGAAAGAAAAACAGCGTTCATGCGTACGTACGGACTACCGTCTCAATGAACGGTGTTTTTCATTTTATTTATCTATCTATTATATATATATATATACTGAATATATATGATATATAAATCATATTTTATATTCTGGAAGTAAGTAAATCATGATATAAGTAATAATGATGTCAAGAACAACAAGTCAAAACACCTACGATAAATGAAACGATTTTACCCAAAACGCTTCTTTAACATGGAATTTACAAAAGAACGGGTAATATAATGTCATAAGTGAACCATATATGATATCATAAAAATGAATATGATTCTGTAATAAGTCAATGACATTATTTAAATCATTATACAGGAGGTTCGGACACATACGAAGCAAATTGGACCTAAGGTAAGGGAAATATCACAATCTCATTTTTTATCCGAGATTGTTTATTCGTAAGTATTTACTGGGGTGTATTTTATCATCCACATCCATGTTTCTTCAATATGTAATATTATTTCCATCCACCTACAATTGTTTAAATCCAAATTTTACCCTTCGGTGAGTTTTTAGTAAAAGATATGAAAGGAATCTTTTGTTGTTTTTTTATACGAGGTACTTTTTGACTTTTCCGACAAAAGTACGAAGAATGTTTTTTTTAACTTATACGGCACGAACGGATTTATACTGTTTTATAAAGCCTTATTTTCATGAATCTTCCTCTAAAATATTTCATGACTATTTTCAATAAAATCTCTTTCTTTTAAAATTGCATGATGTTTTGTGAAAAGAAATTGATTTTGAAGAAGAAAGGATATTTTCCTCAAGAATTCAATTCAAGTGTTTTATCAAAATTATTTTCCATATAAGATAATAAAGGGTTCTGTTTCTATCCATATTTTTACATTGATTTGACTATGTTGTGATGGAATTATGTTTATGAATTCCTTTATCTTATATGAATGGTTTTATGATGTCATGTTGTTTAAGAATCCCATTTTTATTACATGGGTTATGCAATGATGTATGATTTATGATTTTGTGGCACACATAAGAAAGGATTCATTAAGAGATGGGTGGGACCTATATCTCCCTCCAATGCATTGGGTAAAGATTTTATATCTCATGAGATAGACATGGCTGGAATGGTAGGTTATACCGGTTCAGTGAAAAAGGACTGAAACGAGGATTACTCGATTCAGAAAGGGACTTTGTCCACTAAGATAGTCTTGGCAATGAGTCTTGACTAACAAGAAATGATTCTCTATGATTATGTGTGTATGCCACAATGAGTAATGTTTTAAGTTATGATTTCATTTCACTACTATGATTTATCCCATGTTATGAAATTATGCTCTCTTTTGCAGGTTAAGATTTCCAAAAATGTTATGTTCTTATGAAAATTATGTGATTGATATTTCCTTTGTTTACCCTTACTGAGCATTTGAGCTCACCCTTTTATGTTTTCTTTTCCCCAGGATATAAAGAAAGGTTTTAGGTAGAAAAAAAGGGATGACATTTATGGGAGATATTGAAGAACTTTCACCACGATTAGAAGATTACGTTCCGAGTTTCCAAAGACACTAAACTATTACGATCCTTTAGTGTGTGTTTTTGTTATGTACTAAGTATTCCGCAAAAGTAATGTAATGTCCATGTACGTTAGGCTTCGGGTCTCTACACAACCTCCCTTATTGATGTTCTTTCTGGGACATTAATCACTATTATGTTCATTTGGGTTTATTTATTCCTTCTTCCCTTTTATTATCCTATATTTTTTGTGAAATACAATGGAAAATTATGTTTTGGGTTTTGATAATGATCAGTATTGCTCTAGGAATCCCTTTCAATCATTCAAAACTTTTTCCACATGGTAGTTGTCCATTTAAATCATTATTGAATAGTTGGTCAAATGTATGGGTTCTAAACTCATATCTATTGATTGATTTTTTTCAAGTTTATGAAATATCATGATTTCACCAATTATGTATTTTCCAAAAATTAAATGATTTAAAAATGGGATTGTTCTTTGAATTCCCATGTTCTTAAATGGAATATAATTTGTCTTATTGAAACCCATTTGGAGGGAAAACCATTGAATATAAATTATTTGGATATGGGATTAATATATGTTTTAGCATAACATGAGACCTGTGATGATTATTTTGTTATAGAATCCCTAATTTTTTCCTTAATTATAAATTATATAATTTTTAGTCAATAGTGAATTGAATTGAAAAGTGTCATATGATAGAATCATGGTAATTTTATTAATTCACCATTGAGATATATGATATGATATTGTGATATTCTTTTTGTATGATATAAATTGTGTTCTATGATGAGATAATTATATAATGGGATATCCCCAGGCACTTTCACATGTATATGTGTTAATAATTATAGTAAGGAACCTCACCCTAGTCCATGTAGTAATGCTTAAAGAGAGTGGGTTATGCCAAATCCCTTGCTGAAATGCTTATAGGTTTTTGATCTAGATTGTTTGTTGGGAGAATACCATGGTTATATGGATGTGGTGATAAGGGATGTAAGACATGCTCATAGATATTCTGGCATGGAACCAAAGAAGGTTATTTTCAATGGTTATATGGTTGTTGGTGAAATGATTGTAAGACATGCTCAAAGATATTCTATAATGGTGCTAATGTATGTTATTTACCTTTAATGTATGATAGTGGTTTGAATGATTATAAGACAATCCCAAAGGAATTATAGCATGAATCTGAATATTATTGATATATTTATTTAGTTAATGAATTAATTAATATGTTTTTATCACATTATTATATACAATTCATATCAGACTAGTTTTAGTTTATAAAGAGTGGTTTCGACCAACTAATTTTTAATCAGACCCTATTCATGCTGATGTTCTGAACTTGAGAAGACATCATAGATTCAAGTTTGGATAAGGTAAAATGACCTTTAAATTGATGTTTTCTTCTATTTTAACCGATTTTGGAAATGGGATTATCAGGAAGCTCAGGACCTAGGTATTTTACTATTTTATATTAGTTTACTACACTTTTATTTTAGTGTTCTTCCATGACAATAAATTTTCCTTAATACTTATTTGATTATAAATTTGTCCTTTTTTTTCATCTACCAAATTATTTTTCACGGATTATTTCTATTTATTTTTAATTGTTTCTTTTTCTATGCCACTTCATACCAAGTTGGTAAAATCTTCCCACAATACTATTTACACCTCCACTGCTAGTCAGTTGCCTTTGATGTATGGGGAGGCATTTAATATGGCATCAGACCTTCAATATATAGCCATGAGAACGATTTCCCATTTGGGAGACATAACAAAGTGGTATCAGAGTATCATTTGTTCTTCTTATTTTTCCTTACATTTAGGGAAATGTAGAAATTGGAGTTTGATGTGTCTAGAAATTGTAATGAGCTTGTACATGAGAGTAGTTATCCAATGTATGGTGGAAAATATGAGTTCTTAGAGATGGGTTTTTTGGTTGTGACATGCGACTATTACATATGACATTATTTCACCATGGTTGATTGAAATGTTGTGTGCGGTTATTATTTTATAATGAATTTGTTATTGAAATTTATACTTGAGGATTGGTATGGTTCACGCTGAGAATACATGCATCATTATAGGCACATAGGGATATACTGATATTCAATGTTCAAGATAGAGGCATATCTATTTTTTATTTTTATATATACTTACATGTTAAACTATAATATGAGATATTTACTTCACTAGATAAATAAAATGAGTTGTCATATCATTATAAAATTCCTTTAATTGTTATTTAGATATACCAAGAGTTAATAGACCCCTATTTTGGTCACCTATTAGGGTTAACCATGTTTCGAGCTAGTTCATAGTGGTATTCATTTGTCTTATAGAGAAAATAGCTCTCTATCATCGTCGGTATGTACTTCAATGGAGTGGAAATCATCACACTCCACTCGTTGCTGAACCAGAGCTCTATATTGTTCTTGAGAAGTAGATGGATGTTAATCATCAAAACAGCTTCCTGAAGGTAATATGATCCATGTAAAGGGATATAGTTCATACCATTCTCTTGATGTCTGAGCTGAAAATTGATTTTTAAAATTAGCATCATCATGTGTCTGTTGGGTAAGGGGGAACCTAGGAAGTTGTGTTCTGGATCGAGTCATTCAAGAAAATCTTCAAGCATCATAAGAAATAGATAGATAGAAGGTTGAGGCTTACTATGTCTATGATTTTTGGAACCTCCATGAATTGGTAGGATATTCTGTAGATTATGTCTAAAAGAATAAGATTTTTTTATGAAATCTGAGACAAATTATATGAGCCATTTCCATCACGATACCTTGAGGGATGAAAAATCTCATGCATTCAAGCATCTGACACAATAGGGTTTGTCAATGCTGGACTATGCTGGATGTTTTAACGACCTATAGAACTTAGTTATGAATTTGGTAGATGATGAAATCTAGAGGTTAAGACATTTATAAGATATTATTCCCTATGATATTAGTCCACAGGTAAACATTTTGCATTTTACTAGTTTTAATAATGTGATGAATCAAGGTCTCATCACTAAAAGGGATCTAAGAGAGGATCCAAGGAGTGACCAGTCTATTTTAGCAGGAAAAAATGAGAGTTATAATCTGGGTGGTATGAAGTATCATTTAAAAATTTCCATAAATTTATATGTTTTAAGAATAGTCCTGGAAGTGGACAATAATATCAATATTGAGTTCCCTTCCAGTGTTATCAATGTGGCATATTTGGTTATAAGTGCCTGCAATGTCTGTTCCCCGTAGTTGACTATCACATATTTGGAAGACTACGTAATCATCAGTGGTTATTATCATTATTTAAAAAGGTGAAAAATGATATAGGATCATGAAAAGAACTAGAATCAAGAAGTGGCTCAACTACAACTCAGTAGGCTAGTAGTTGGAGTTCCGTATGTCGTTTAGGTGAAGTCGGGCGACATGGTACACCAGTGAATTAGAAACCATTCCAATCAAGTAAAATAGCTTAGTGTATTCATATTGGATCATGGAGAAGAGAGACACGTTAGTTTCACATTATGAAGACTATTATGTCTAATGCGTATGTACGACTATGTACCGTCAAAGGTATGCTACTTATATCTTCTACCTTATCTTTTGTATTTTCTTGATATAGAAACCCCAAATTCTTTTTTATGTACTCTTATTCCAAAACTTGTGGTCTTGTATATAGAAATCATTGAGGGGTTTTTAACCATTGACACACTGTTGGGAGTATGGTATGGAAATACTAATCATTGCATGACATGTTCTCTAGAGATTGGTGGTTACCATTTCATTTGGGAACCGTTCGTGGAATAAATGACATGACATTACTTGATTCATGGAATGAACATGTTAGTTCTATAAATGGATCATATTTTATATTATATGGTGATATTTTCCATTTTATATATAGAAGTAAGTAGATATTCTCACCAGGGTGAGTGGGATCTTCATGTTGGTCGTGCGGGTCCAATTTAGTATATATTAGATTGTATCATAGCTAAAATCATCAATCATGATCTAATTAATTATGGAATTTATTGAGATTATTTTCCTCTAGTGGTAGGAAATTTATGGGTTATTTCTCATGATCATTTCATTGTCTTGTAACTCGACTGAGATGATGATTTCCTGGTCAAGTTGGTACAGGGAGAAGAGACACTTTCTATAATTCATTATAAAACAACAACAGTAGACCATAGAGATATAAAGGTTCTATTGAATGATCTATAATAAAATGATTCATATAATCGATTACATATCCTTGATTTAATCTATTTTCTTCACCAAAATGGCTGATGGATCATTTCACTTATGTGTGGACTATTGGAGGATGAACTAGAGGGTGGTGAAGAACCGGTATTCTATTTCATACATTGATGATATTTTTCATCTTTTGAGATGACCCAATATCTTATCTCAAATTTTCTTGACGTAAATATATAATCAGATAAGGTTTAGACTATCTGATATACCTCGTAATGTAGTTAGAAGAGGTTATGGACTGTATGAATTCATAGTGATGTTTTTTGGGTTGATTAATGCACCTACAAAATTCATTAACTTAAAAAATAAGATATTTCATCATTTTATAGATAGTTTTTTGTGGTTTTATTTGATTTTATCATAGTGTACTACCAGTCAGTAGACTACCAATCCAAACATATAGAAATAATTCTCTTTGCATTGAGAGAGAATCAACAATATACCACGATAACCAACTTTTGTTTCTTGATTAATATAGTTCTCTTCATAGGCCATGTAATCTTATAGGAATGAGTTTTATTCAACATAGATAATGTTAAATCAAATATTTCATGGGAGAAACCCAATTACATCACTAAAATATTGATCTTTCTAGATTAAGAAGGTTATTAACATTGTTTTATCGAAGATTTCTCTTGATTGGAAGCACCCATTATATGGGAAGACCAAGAAAGGAGTGCTGTTTGTTTGGTTTGATGCTTGAAAATGATCTTTCCAAGAGATGAATGGAAGACTTACATCAACACCTATCCTCACATTACCAATTCTGGTTAATTCATAAGCCATGTACTATAACGCATCTCATGTTGGACTCGGAACATTTCTAATGCACGATGGTCATGTGGTTGCTTATGGCTCTATAATGTTGAGACGCAATGAGAGGAATTATCCTACTCACAATATAGAGGAAGAAGAAGGGGTAAATGTCCTAGGACATTGAATACACTATCTCATCGATTTTATATTTTCACTATACATAGTTCACAATATCTCCAGGTACATATTTTCTTAGAAATGCCATAGCCTTTAAAAGAGGAGGGGGTCCTATGGTCTTATACACTCGTAATTTGGAACATTATTGATGATGATTAGAGGTGAACTAGACATACATAGGTACTACGGTAGTCTTGTGAAGAGTGACGTGTAATGAACCTTTTTTTCAAACATTCATTTGGATTATCAAGAATCTCAGTGGATAGTATATCTAAACTCATCATTAGTTACACCTGTGCTTTTGTAAATGAATAATACTGTGCAGTTTATCTGATTCTGAAGGCTTAGTTCTAGGAGACTAATTATATGGTGTGGAGACTCCATCAGGTTTTCCTATCATTAGTTGAAATTATCTTCCTTTTTTGGCTGATTATGGGTTCCTATAGTCTAACATAAGGAGTTTATGAGGCATTTTCACGCTTTTCAATGGGTGGTTCATCCCAATTTCACAAAAATGATTGATGATATCCATAGAAAAAATCATGGTTAAGAATTGAGAAGGAGGTGAAATTCTTCGTGGCTAGATGCATCATTTTTTACCATTGAAAGACAAGCATCAGAGTCCAGTTGGTCTTTTATAGCCTTCACAAATCTCGAAGAGGAAAAGGGATAATGTAATGATGGATTTTTTCATGGGATTACCAAGGATTACCCATAAGAATGATAATGAATTGGTTTTTGTGGATTTACTGAATATAGTAGGCCACTTCATTCTTATTAGAGAATCCATTAAATTTGAAGACATGTGAATTATTTACGTGTGTTTGATGGTTCGATTACACTATGTTCTTAGGAGTATCGTTTCCAAATGAGATCCTCATTTTACATCACATTTATTAAAGGGTATTCAAAATTAAAAGGGATCACATGTTCTTTTAAAAATAACCAATCGTCCATAGTCTGATTTTCAACCTGATTAGACTATTCATGCCACAAAGGATATGAATTGAGCCTTTGTTCTATATTTTTTCAGTTCATGGGAGCATAATATAGAACTCATGGATTTTTTATGTTATAATAGTATACATGAATTAATTAAAATGAAACCATTGTAGGCTTTGTATGGAATTCCATGTCATTCCATCTTTATTGGGTGGTAGTTGAGTCAGCACTTTTTGGTCAATGTATCATGTAGGAGACTTCTATATATGTTCAGTTGATCAAAATGTGGTTGGTGACCGTGCAATACAGGACGAAATAATATGATGACCTTTAGAGATATACTATGGAATTTTAGATTGGTCAATATGTCTTTCATAAGGTGTCACCTTGGATGGGGAAGAACCATATATGAAATATGGAAATATTGCATCTCGGTTTATTAGGTTGTTCCAAATTGTAGAAATGGTTGGTCCGATGTTGTATTTTCTAGCACTTTTACAGTGCTACTGTTCCAAGTAGAATTTGTTCCATGTGTCACAACTATGAAGATATCATCTAGATCCTTGTGACATGATAGATATATTAGACCTCACGATAATTTCATATACCCCCTCTAAGGAGCATCCTATATGGGTTGTGGGTCATAGTGATAAATATCTTCGGGGCTAGAATAAATGGTGGGTTCATGTGCAGTGGAAGTATGGGTGAGTTTAGGATGACACACTGGAATGGGAGTCTCATATGGGAACATTGTGGCCAATTTTTTTACTGGTACCTCCTTATAAAATATTTAGTAGCTCTAGGATGAGTTTTCACAAGGTTGAGGAGATTTTAAGATCTCAGTATTTTCTAGGTACATTCACTATGCGTTTTTTATTTGAGCCTTGGTGGCCATTCCTTGTTTAGATACAGATATCCATTATTTTGAAAAATGACATTTAAATGAGGGAATTATTCTCATTTTAATTAATAGAGTCTGGGTATAAATGGAAATATGTGATAAAATTCATTCATTGTATGATGTGATGTTTAGAGGGATAGGATGATTGATAAGTGAAATGGGATGAAAAATCAACTTCATAGAATTTACACCTCATGTAAATGGATTATGGGTCATATAATTGTTCATGTGTTTTGATATAATAAATCCTAGGAAGTCCGTTTACTGGAGAATAACATTAAGGACATTTAAAAAAATGTCAAGCTAGGTTACACACTATGTAAATGCCTGACCAAAATTATAAACATGCTATGTGTCTGAAATTATGAATTTTTGGTCTACAACTACCCACCTATCAAACCTAGGGAATTATAAAGAATATTTTGGGGCACCAAATATCTTATAGAAATTCTGTTTGTGTCTTCTATCCATGGTATGTTATTTTGGTTTTATTATGATATCTTAAATTTGGTTCTTCGTCATTTGAATTTCAATTAGTTGGCCAATTGGGTAATTGGTTTTTTATCCAGATCAGTCTTGATCATGGAATATATACCTATCATCTTCACCTCCATCCTTAGAGTGGTTGTACATTGGAAGTGTTTTATAATCATCATTTAATGGAAGTGGGTCTAAATCTAAACCCTATTGTTTGATTAATGTCATGGTTATGAAATATCCTGATCATTCCTTTGAAGTGAGTGCCCAAAATCTAATGAATAAGAAATGAAATTATTCAATGAATTCCCTTATCTTCAAATTGAGTCTGTCCTGGATTATTAATACTAATTGTGTGGGAATACCATTTAATATAACTAAGAATGATCATGGATGAATGTATGTTTAAACATGAAATTATACTTAAGGGTGATTTCTTGTTATATAATACCAAAATCACGGCGTAAATCTTATTGATATAATGGTTTCTCAATTTTGAATTTAATTAAATAGTGGAATATGAAGTATCACGGTAATCCACATAATTAACAGTTATAATATATGATGTGATATTATGATATACATGATGTATGTTAGGAATAGTGTTTGATGTTGAGATACTTATATAACTTTCTAGTCCTAGGCACATGCACACATATATGGTTTAATGTTGATAGTGAGCAAGATTGGCCCACTCTAAGATATAATTATTATAGAGAGTGGTATATGAATTCTTCAATGATGACATGCTTATACAGTTTTGACTAGGATTTTATATTGAAACTATAAAATGGTAATATAGATGTGGTTACTATGGTTTTAATACACGATCAGAGATATTCCATCATAATGCCAAAGAAGGATATTTACCTTATTTATAGGTTTCTAGTTTTCTTGGTTGTATGGAATGCTCTATGATATTCTGTCATGGTGATAAAGTATGTTATTAACCTTGGTTATATGGTTGTGCTTTTAATTGTATTAATACATGTTCAGAGATATATTAGAATATATATGAATAAGGTTTCACTATTTATTTAATTTTATAATTAATTAATGTAAATTTTTTTCACATTATTGTGTACACTTATTTTCATAATGGTATTAGTTTAGACATGGTTTTTTAGACTTACGGTGTTGTACTCATACATTATTTATGCTACAATTTAGCACCCAAGAAGACATAGTGGATGTAGGATTGGACAAGGGAAAATGACTTTTTTGTTGATTTATTTTTTTCTTTTGGCTTTGAGTTTTGATATGGGGCCATCAGGGGGCTTGGGACATTAATCGTTGTGTCTTTTATTTTAGTTCACTAGTATTTTCATTCACAGTTGTAACATTAAATTTAGTTACAATCCACCATGTCAATAAATTTTCCATAATACTTATTGGAATATTCAGATTGCCTTTATTATCACATTACTCATTGTTTTACTCTGATTATTTCTATTTTGTTATGAATTATTTATTATTCTAGGATACTTCACACCAATGTGGTATAGTCTTCCCACTATTCAATTCACACCCAAATGATAGAAATACATATCTGGAATATGGGGATATGTGATTGAGGTCTTGTATGTAACCATTTCTGGCCATGTTAGATAGTGAAATATTGGGGGAAATTACAATCTTCTAAAGGTTATATGATCACATGACCTTTATAATGGTATGAAATCAATGTGATTCTTTTTCCTTAACTTACATTGTTTTGTAGAGAAAATAATACCCATGATTCAGGTATTTTTTCCCTTTTATATTGTTTGATTCTCCTTTTGCATGCATCAAAAAATATGAAAGTAAATGAATATTATTAGTTTTAGTAAAAATATATCACTAAAAATGGAGGATAAATTAATTAATTAAACGTGGTAAATATAAAATGGTTCAAAAAATTAAATTAATTAATAATATAATAACGTAGAAATATGTTTCTTTATGACCACCCATGAGAATAATTCAACTGAGTATAACCATTGAAATAATGTTATACACATGAAATATTGTAAATATTTTAAATAATCTCATAAAATGAATCATTTTAGATATGTATATAATGGTATATGTAGGAATTAAAGGTATAAATTTTACTGTTATTTTTTCATTATATATAATATTGATCGATATATAGTTATCGGGTGTCCACATAAAAAAAATATTATATTAATTTTTTTATAAATTACATGTAATGCAAATACAGAAGTTAATAATAAATTAAATATAATATACATTAATTGAAACAATTAATAAGAAACAACAAGGGTATAATTAAATAATTATATGAAACAATAGTTTAAGTTTTCATTAGAAAACTTTTATGTTTTTGTAAAAAATAACATTTTTCTACATATAATATTATAATATTTAGAAGATAAATTTTTCATATTTAGTTTTTAATATTTATAATTTGATTTCAATTCTCAATATGAATTTTTTAATTTCATAAGTGGGAATATAATGTTTTGGTAAAATATAATATCCATGGTAAATAATTAAACATGGAATAGTGTGATAAAATAGGTAGATTTGACTTGATGTAAATTTGAAATAATTAAATTCAAAGTTCCATATTATAAAAGAACATTATTAGGTTTAAAAATTAATTTTATTATTATAACCATCATTATAAAACATTACTCACCCAACTCCCCTACAATTCCATTCTTACAGTTCACATACTTCATGTTTTCATAGAATTATCCCTCATTTCCATCTATAAAAGGACATATCATTATTTATTCAAAATCACTTAGTTTCATATAATTACAATGAATAAAATTGTTATCCCAGAATCATTTTCCACATTTTGGAACCTATGATTACATGAAGAATTCCCAAGGGCATAAAAATAAACAAGGCCACATAATAAAGAAGTAAAATTTTCAAAGATGGTGGCATATTTTTTACATCCTATTTTGTTTATTTCCATCATATACCTCTTCAAAATTAATGATTCATAAATTTAATAAAATTTAATTAAAATAAATATTTTTTTATAATATTTACTCATCAATGAAACAAATATGGGCTTAGAGTAGTTTATTCTTTTTACCATATTCATGTTTGGGTCCTGTCAACCACCTATATGATTCATGGTACATTATTATTAATTTATAACTCTAATGGATTAAAAAATGATAAATGAATATTTATGTTATAGAACATGAAATTAAATAATTATATTGTTCTGAAATGCTTATTTTATAATTAATATTCGTTATTAGGTATCAAATCATGGTTGTGAGAACTATTAAAATTAACTATTTATGGGGTTATTCTTGAGAAATCTATAAATAAAATTGTCGAAATAAGAATTTAATTTTAAAACACACTCTGAATTTATGAATTAGTAAAATTATAATCGAGATATAGTGCACCAATTGAAATGAATTGATGACTTGGATCACCATACTAAAACAAGTGTGGAATAATTGGAATGACTGACCTCAGATTATCAAAAAAAAGTATGAACCACACATATATATTTAACAAATATATGTACATATTTCATATAAAATAAAATATAATTATTTTTTATAAATAAATGATTAACTAGTGTATGTTTAATATACATGGAGATAAATTGATATCCAAAAAGACCACTGTTAATTAACGGGGTTTCATGAAATCAATCTCCATTCATCAAGTTAGGATCTTCCTTATATACATATATTTTTCTATGATAGGTTTATTATAACCTTTAACTCTCCAATATTTTATTTTATATTTTCATGAAGATTTTACTTTCCCTTTTCATAATTTCATTTTCAATTTATTGTTTCCATATAAATTACAACATTTTTTTGTAATCCATACACTCAATAGTTTAGATGTTTTTCAGTGGTACCCAAATTATTTATTATTCCGTATCATTATTTTATTATTTTTAATTTTGAAATTCAATTTTATTCCACACCTATGATAATTCAGTTATAAATGTTTAATATTATATTTTATAACACTTTTATTGATGTGGGTCATTTCAACCCATTACAAATTGATTTTTATGGTAACCAAGTAAAATTTCACGTCTTTCACGCCAAATTTCTTCAACATTACCATTATTTAATTTCAAGTATCCATTGATAGGTTATTTTATTTTTTACATAAATATTTTTAAGTAATTTACTCAACAAATAAAAATAATGCTGAAATTGAAATATATTATTGGTGTAATCAAAATGACTATGTTAATTAGGAAATATATTTACATGTTTTCCATACAATTATCCTTTATATCTATAGATTGACCCTTTGTTTCCTTTTTATTTCCATATCACCATCTATTCTTAAGAATAATGTCTCCCTAGTAACATATCATCATGTATACAATATAATTAATTCATCAGAATCATAGGTTTTTAATAAAATTTCATACCTTTAATTGACCAATGATATCTATTGACATTGATAGGATTAGGTGGTCATATAATCACACTCATAAGATTGGGGGGATTGTGAATCAGTGAAAAAAAATTATCACATTATTTAAAGATAACATTTTCCCCTGTTAGTGTTCAAATTTATTCACATGTTAGGATGAATGGATATGAAATTTATATAAACCCATTAAAACTCAATGCAATATAGAATATAAATAAAGTGTAGAATTGGATATTTATACATGGTTTGATTAAAATTTCAGGATATAAATTCCAATATGTTTATATATTTTCTATGATAGTGGTATGCAAGGTATAATGTATCTAAATGATTTTATTCTATCTCTTTAAAATATTTTATTTTGTTGGATACATTATAATATCTCAAAGAGTTAATTGTATATGATCCCTTATTTTTACAATGGTAATCTACAAGAGTAGAATTCTTCCACTTTGGGATTCTACCAAAAATCATCTAGTTAAAAAAATATTCCTCTATGACTTAAACAAATATGAATTATTACATGCTAACTTCTTCAAGAGAATCAATATTCATACTTTAGTAAGTATTAACACATTTTCTTCACTTATTGTCATATTGAATTTCAATTAATAGTACTTAATATTAATCATGTAATTAATAATTCAAAATAACTCTTTATTTCGTTTCTTAATATGTTCATTTCTTACTAAATTCAAACATGTAAAATTGTATTATCCATTCATGGATACATTTGAACTTATTATTTAGGATACAAAAATTACATTTTGTAAATGATATTAAAAATGTACTAGATAGCTAGAAAACCTTTTCTAATATAGATGTTTCTCTGTCCTAAGTATCATCTTATTTTATATGAATGAGATATTATTCTTATATCATCTCCAAGAGATGTTAATACATATATGAGATGTTGTAGTGAGATCTCAAGTAATTAATTATTTTTAATTTCCAACTATTTGGATTCATTGAAATACATTGATGATTAAATTCCTCAATTTATCCATAAATCATGTATTCAATATTTCTATGAGGTAGATGATTATTATATATTTATATATATCACAATATTACCACATTTACATTAACATAAAATAAATTTAATGTGGAATGACTTATAGATTTGATATCTTTTTATTATTTAAGATCTTCTAACATAGTGAAAAAATGATATGAACATCAGTATACTTCATCTTATGATTCCTCTTATACATGTTTAATACTAAAAATTTATATCAACTATTAATATCCTCTATATCTTTGAACATAATATAATATGTCCCTGGAGATTTAATTTTTCTTCTTTAGTTACTTCAAAAGACCATTCAATCAATAATTTACTACATCTCATCTTCATGGAATAAATTTGAATCTTATCAACTTCCCATAACATTTAGCTTCCCATATCATCAACATCCCCACATATAAACATCCTCATATTTCACTTTACCTTTCTTATAATCGTATTCACTAATAATTTTCAAATGTTATGGTAATGCTCATCTTTAAATACCTTATATACATAACTAAAAATCCATTAACATCAACATTAGTTTCCATTTTCAATACCAGTCTCTATAAATCTATCTCTCTATTATTCCATCAAGATGAATCTATTAATATTCCATTACTCTAAAACAATCAAATTTACATCATTTAATGTTATTAGTAGTACGAACTAATTCCACTTCTAGTATTAGCATAATAATTTATTATTTTTTCAATGTGAAAGAAAACATTCATTTTTGAATTTACTATTGAAAGAAAACAACACCCAGAACATGCATCTCTAATAATATATCCACACAAGATTCAGTTGTATATACCATCCCAATTTATTCTGCTCCTTCCAAAATTTACTTAAGTTGGATGATTCCCTAAGATCATATTTGAAATAAGGAGAACCAAGAAAAAAAACATTAATATGAAATCATTTAACAATATTTATTTTTATATATCATAAAAATAAATTTAATAATACCTATAGGTTTAGTGTCATCATTGATTATATAAATAAAAAATAATTTAGCATATTTTCCTCAATTCAAATAATGATTCTCCTAAATTAATTCAATTATTAAAAAATATTAGATAATATCGGGAATATTAATAGATGAAAGGGTTATTTATTAAGTTTTGTAAGGGTAATAAAAAGAGAAATTAGTTGAATAAATTAATTGGGAATAACATTATCATGTAGTTATTGTTGGGTCGTAAAGGATGGCAAGAGGGGGTGAATTGCCTTTTCAAAAATAATTAACAATTTAAAACAATTGTCAATGCAGTGGAAATAAAAAAGGCAATACACAATTTGATAACGGAGTTCGGCTTAATTCCCAAGCCTACGTCTCCGCTCCCAACAAGAACCGTCAAGAGATTAATACGTCAGCTTGCTTTTTAATGGTTGTAGTAAGAAACCCACTAGCCGTTTTAAGGTAGGCTAGAGCACCTTCGTACAACTTGCTTTTTTATTATGGTTATAGCAAGAATCCCACTAGCCGTTTTAAAGTAGGCTAGAAAACCTTCGTACAGCTTGCTTTTTTATTATGGTTGTAGCAAGAAACCCAATTGAAAGAAAGAATGGAAATGAGAGGTTTGTTTTAATCCAAACCCAATGAAGAACTAAAAAAAATAAAATAATACAAACACACGGAAGCCTTGAGTGCCAAAAGTGTGAGAGCAGCTGATGGAGAGGGAGCTCAAGCTTCAAGGATGGCAATGGATCACAAGAGGCCTTGGAGATTTGTCGTTAGAGCATCAAGACATCAAAAAAATGTTTTGGTTGTGTTCCCGACATCCATGGTTTCTTATTTATAGGTAAAATACCCATAAACACTTCAATATGGCCGTTGGAGGGCTTCCGGAGCAGTTGGGGGTCAAAAGTACAAGTCTGGTCAAAGCCCAACGGCTAGTTTGACTGGGCACACCGGCTCGATGGTAGTGTGTCACCAGTTGGTCGGTGGTCCACCGGCTGGACGGTGCTGAGCTCCCGGCTGGCCGGTGGTCCAAACAGAGCAGGCTTTCTGTCTGGGTTCCACCTGCTGGCCGGTGGTCATCCACCTGTTGGCCGGTGGCACCAGGCAGTGGGCAAGCCTATTGCTTGGGTCCTCCGGCTGGCCGGTGGGCAAGAACCGGTTGGCCGGTGCCCATACCGGCTGGCCGGTGCGCTAACACCGGCTGACCAGTGGCTCTGGCAGAAAGCAATGCTTCTGCCAGAGACCACCGGCTGGCCGATGGGAGTCCACCGGTTGGCCGGTGGACTCAGAGAGTCCACTATTAGCCTTCTTGGTCCAACTCCTAGGCAACCTATTTCCTAGCATCAAATCACATGAAAACAAGTTAGAACACGATGAGAGTGATTGTGATCATTAAAATCCATGAGAGATGGGTACAACAATCTCCCCCTATTTTGATGATCACAATCACAATAGAGAAATCTTTAAAAAGGATATGCCAATTAAAAACATAAATAAACAATTTTGGACATGAAAATTTATTAGAGATCATTTCAAAAAAAAATTGAAGAGATGTACCATGTATTGAAAATGTTCTTAATCTAAAGAGAATGAGTCATTTTGAAATTGTAACCATAGGTCATTTTTTTAAAGGAACAAAATCAATAACTTACGGGTTTTAAAAAAAAATTAACTTTTAAAAAAGAGCACTTTAAACAATTGAAATATGAAACTAGTAAACCGAGAAATTTATCCCCCTTTGGGATTATCAAAATAGGAGGGAGAAAGAAAAAAATGAGAAGAAATTAGATAAACATAAAAAATATAATTAAAATAAAAAAGAGTTAAATATTTAATAGTTCTCATTGAAGAATCATTCCTAACTCCCCCTTAATAAAATCAAAACGTTAAACCGGGAGCGGTTTGGTAAAAATATCAGCTAATTGGAAATCAGTAGAAATGAAGTCCAAAGTGATATCCCCTTTTTGAAAATGGTCACGAAGGAAATGATGCCTTAAGTCTATATGCTTTGTTCTAGAGTGTTGTATTGGATTCTTAGAAATACTAATGGCACTAGTGATGTCACACTGAATAGGGACATGATCGTAGGAAAGACCATAATCCACGAGACTGTGCTGCATTCAAATAATTTGGGCACAACAATTCTCTGCGGCTACGTACTCGGCCTCGGCAGTAGAAAGAGTAGCACAGTTTTTCTTCTTGCTACTCCACGATACAAGGGACTTGCCTAGCAGATGAAAGGTTCCACTAGTACTCTTTCGATCTAATTGACATCCGCCAAAATCAGCATCTGAATATGAAGAAAGTTCGAAAGAAGTATTAGAAGGATAAAATAAACCAATGTTTTTTGATCCTCTTAAATACCTAAAAATCCTTTTGACCGATTTAAAATGAGATTCTTTGGGATTGGCTTGAAAATGAGCACAAAGGCAAACACTGAACATGATGTCAGGACGGGTCGCATTTAGTTAAAGTAGACTCCCGATCATACTCCTATAAAGCTTGTTATCAACCGGTTTCCCGACTTCATCTAACGTAAGCTTACAGGAAGTACTCATGGGGGTACTAATTTCCTTTACTTGATCCATACCAAAACGACTTAAGAGCTCGTTTTTGTATTTTCCTTGGCTTAGAAAAATACTTTTTTTATTTTGAAATATTTGAAAACCGAGAAAAAATTTCAATTCCCCCATAAAGCTCATTTCAAATTCTTTTCTCATTAAATCTGAAAAATCAGTACAAAGTGATTCTTTGGTAGAACCAAATATAATGTCATCGACGTAGATTTGGACGATTAAAAGATCTTTTGAAGTGTGTTTTTAAAAAGAGAGTACAATCAGCTTGACCCATTTTAAAATCATTTTCTAAAAGGAATTTTGTTAACCGCTCATACCAAGCCCGAGGGGCTTTCTTTAAGCCATATAGAGCCTTGGTTAACTTAAAAACATGATTTGGAAATTTTGGATCTTCAAAACCGGGAGGTTGTTAAACAAACATTTTTTCTGAAATAAAACCATTTAAAAAGGCGCTTTTAACATCCATTTGAAAAAGTTTGAAATTTAAGTGGGTGGCGAAAGCCAACAAGATCCTAATGGATTTCAATCTAGCAACGGGTGCAAAGGTTTCACCATAATCAATTCCTTCTTCTTGATTATAGCCCTTAGCTACTAGGAGAGCCTTGTTCCGTGTTATATTTCCTTGATCATCAAGTTTGTTCTTAAAAACTCATTTAGTGCCAATAATTGGATGATCATTGGGTCTTTCAACAAGAGTCCAAAAATAATTTCTAGAGAATTGATTTAGTTCATATTGCATTGCAAGAACCCAATTCTCATCATTAATGGTATCATTAATGGTTTGAGGCTCTAGGTGAGAAATGAAGGCTTGATGTTCAACCTCGTTGGGGATTGATCTTCTAGTTTGAGTACCGGCTTGAAGATCACCTATAAAATTTTCTAATGGATGGTATCTAGAAGGTTTCAAAACATTAGGCAAGGTGGAAGGAAAAGAAGGTGAAGAAGGTTCATGATCATCATCCTCCTTGAGAGGAGAAGAGCAATAATTTAATTCAAGTTTATCAAGGTTATCTTCAACATCTTCAATGACCGGATGGGGTTTTGGAAGATTTTCATCAAACTTGACATGAGATGATTCTTCGATGGTTTTTGAACATTTGTTGAAGACACGACATGCTTTTCTTGAGTTGGAGTACCCAAGAAAAATACCTTCATCGGATTTGACATCAAATTTCCCTAGGTTATCTTTTGTGTTAAGGATAAAGCATTTACAACCAAACACTTTAAAATAACCAACTTTGGGAAATTTTCCTTTCCGAAGTTCATAGGGGGTTTTCTTAAGAAGGGGTCTTACAAGGACTCTATTGATAGTATAACAAGCAGTGTTAACTGCCTCGGCCCAGAAAAATTAAGGAAGGTTGAATTCACTAAGGAGGGTTCGAGCAATTTCTTGGAGAGTTCGGTTTCTCCTTTCAACCACTCCATTTTGTTGTGGAGTCCTAGGGGCAGAGAAGGTGTGATTGTATCCTTGAGAGGAACATAATTCATAGAATTCTGTGTTCTCGAATTCACCTCCATGGTCACTGCGGAGTGATATAATTTTATATCCTTTTTCGTTTTCTACATTCCTAGAGAATTTCAAAAAGGTTCTACAAGCATCATTTTTATGAGCTAAAAAGAAAACCCAAGTGAAACGAGAAAAGTCTTCTACTAGGACAAAGGTATAGGATTTTCCTCATAGACTTGCTACAGGGGTAGGACCAAAAAGATCAAGATGTATGAGCTCAAGAGATTTTGAAGTGGACACTTCCTTCTTAGATTTTAAAGTAGACTTGTGTTGCTTGCCAAGTTGGCATGGCTCCCAAATCAAATTTTTCTTAAACTTAATTTTAGGAAGGTCACAGATGAGATTGTTCTTATTATGATTTAGAAGTGAATGAGAGCTACAATGCCCCAACCTTCTATGCCAAAGCCAAGACTCATTGTCAAGAGCACTTGAACATTTAACAGTTTGGATAGCTAAAGACTTTAAATCAATAATGTAAACATTTTGAAAACGGGAAGCAGAAAATATCAATTTGTTTTGAAAATCAAACACATTGCATAAATCATTTTGAAAATTCACCGAAAAAACACTATCAAAAAGTTGACTAATGCTAATTATATTATGTTTTAATCCTTTAACAAATAAAACATCTTTAATTAAAGAGGTGCTACCAAATCCAATGGTACCTATTCCGACGATCATGCTTTTTGAATTGTCACCGAAGGTGATGTATCCTCCATCGAATTCTTCAAGGGAGTTGAACTCGGAGGGATCGCCACACATGTGCCTCGAGCATCCGCTGTCGAGATACCACGAGCCTTTCTAAGTCCTACTTCTTTGGCGTTTATCCTACAAAATCAAGAGAGAATATATTTTGGTACCCATATAAGTTTGGGTCAGGAAAGATTAGCTAAAAGTGACTTTTGAACCCATATTTTTCTAGAGGGTTTCCATCTAAAATACTCATCCGAGTAGTTAATGGTTTTGGGGCTTCCATACCTTGCATTTTTACAATCACACTCATAAATCATGTGCCCGGTCTTTTTACAATAATTACAAAATTTATATTGAGAGCTCCCCCTTACAAAAGTAGTGGGTGCTCTAGAAGAAGTGGCTTGTTTGTTAAAGCCAAGTCCATGTGTTGTTCTAGCCAAACGCTGAGAACCTAGTAATTTGGTCAAATTTTGTTCACCTTGGGTGAACATGGAAAGAGACTCCCTTAGATCTTTAATGGTTGAATTCAACGAATCAACATTTGGAATATCATGGATCTTAAGGGTAAGTTCCTCATTCTTTTTGAGAAGTTGTTCTTTTTCAGAAATGAGAATTTTCTTTTTCTTTTTCAAAGCCATAAATTTAGAGGTATGTTTGTGAAAACCTTCCTCTAATTGATCTCTCTCATTTTGAAGATCTTTATAGGACATGTCATTATTGAAAGAGGAAGATGAGGAAGAGGGGTCGGAAGAAGATACCTCATCAAATGCCATTAGGCATTGTTCACCTTCATCGCTTGAGTCGCTTGAAGACATGGAGTCATCACATGCACTCCATGTGGATGCTTTGAAAGCCTTCTTGTTTTTCTTTTCTTTTACCCTTTTCATGAAAATGGAGCACTCCGGTTTGATGTGGCCTTTATTTCCACATTCAAAGCATGTAACTTCATTCTCCTCTTTGGGCTCTTCCTTTCGTGTCCTTCGAAAGTTCTTCTTTTTCTTCATGAATTTGCTTATTTTTCTTGCTAGTTGAGCGATCTCAGATTCGCTATCAGCGGAGGAGCTTTCTTCCTAAGCAATGTTCTTTTTCTCCTTGATGGTTTTACCTTCTTTATCGGCTTGCCTCTTCATGGTGATCTCGTCGGTCATGAGTAATCCAATGAGCTCTTCAACTGGCATTTTCTTGACATCTTTTTTTTCTTGAATTGCGGTCACCTTTGGTGCCCATGAGCTTGGTAGGACCCAAAGAATCTTCTTGACCATCATTTCTACAGAAACATCCTCACCAAGATATTTTCTTCCATTGCAAACGTCAGTAAAACGAGTAAACATTTCAGTAATTGATTCGAGTGGGTGCATGGTGAAACTTTCAAAATCTTGGCGATACATGTCTAATCTAGTGTCTTTGACTTTGTTAGTGCCCTCATGGGTTAGTTCTAAAAGTTTCCAATTTTTATAAGAAGAGGAGCAAGTATAAAAACGGTTGAATTCATTACGGTCTAGCCCACAATGAAGAGCATTCATGGCTTTGCCATCATGCTCAAAATTGGCAATGTCTTCGGGGGTCCATTTGGACTCATCCTTGTTAGATAAAGTATAGCCTTGCATTACAATCTTATAGATAGGATAACAAATGCTTCTAAGAAAAGTAATCATGCGTTTTTTCCAATTAGTGTAATCAGTTCCATCAAAGAATGGATCCCGAGTCATAGAATACCCTTCGGGAGCATACGAGGAATTAGCCATCACTGAGGATCTTATGTTTGTAACCGGTTAAGGTATTACACAAACGCTTCCTCTGATACTAAATGTTGGGTCGTAGAGGATGGTAAGAGGTGGGGTGAATTTCCTTTTCAAAAATAATTAACAATTTAAAACAATTATCAATGCAGCGGAAATAAAAAAGGCAAGACACAATTTGATAACGGAGTTCGGCTTAATTCCCAAGCCTACGTCTCCGCTCCCAACAAGAACCGTTGAGAGATTAATACGTCAGCTTACTTTTTAATGGTTGTAGTAAGAAACCCACTAGACGTTTTAAGGTAGGCTAGAGCACCTTCGTACACCTTGCTTTTTTATTATGGTTGTAGTAAGAAACCCACTAGCGATTTTAAGGTAGGCTAGAACACCTTGGTACAGCTTGCTTTTTTATTATGGTTGTAGCAAGAAACCCAATTGAAATAATGAATGGAAATGATAGGTTTGTTTTAATCCAAAACCAATGAATAAATAAACAAATAAAATAATACAAACACACGGAAGCCTTGAGCGCCAAAAGTGTGAGAGCAGCTGATGGAGAGGGAGCTCAATCTTCAAGGATGGAAATGGATCACAAGAGGCCTTGGAGATTTGTCGTTAGAGCATCAAGACATCAAAAAAATGTTTCGGTTGTGTTCCCGGCATCCATGGTTTCTTATTTATAGGAGAAATACCCATAAACACTTCAATATGGCCGTTGGAGGGCTTCTGGAGCCGTTGGGGGTCAAAAGTACAAGTCTGGTCAAAGCCCAACGGCTAGTTTGACTGGGCACACCGGCTGGCCGGTGGTGTGTCACCAGTTGCCCGGTGGTCCACCGGCTGGCCGGTGCTGAGCTCCTGGCTGGCTGGTGGTCCAGACAGAGCAGGCTTTCTGTCTGGGTTCCACCGGCTGGCCGGTGGTCATCCACCGGTGGGTCGGTGGCACCAGGCAGTGGGCAAGCCTACTGCCTGGGTCCTCCAGCTGGCCGGTGGGAAAGAACCGGTTGGCCGGTGCCCATACCGGCTGGCCGGTGCGCTAACACCGGCTGATCGGTGGCTCTGGCAGAAAGCAATGCTTCTTCCAGAGACCACCGGCTGGTAGATGGGAATCCACCGGTTGGCCGGTGGACTCAGAGAGTCCACTATCAGCCTTCTTGGGCCAACTCCTGGGAAACCTTTTTCCGAGCATCAAAACACTTGAAAACAAGTTTGAACACAATGAGAGTGATTGTGATCATTAAAATCCAAGAGAGAGGGGTACAACAGTTATGGGATCATAATCTAGGTATATGGCAATTATATAAGAGTATTATAAATCATGAGACATGGAATAATGATTTTTGAATAACATTAGAAATAATAAGATTGAATGTGGGTACATGATTATATAAACATGATAAATCAAAACCTAAAATATGAATATAAATGTAGAAAATACCTAATCAATTATAACCATCCATAATTAAATGGCACATAGAAGAGTCCATCATCTCAAAATAGAAAAATTCCCTCAATGGATTTTGATTACTCCTCAATATTATACATATAAATTCTTGATTTATAAGGACATAACCATATACTAGTTGATAGTAACTGACCCACCTATAACTAAGTGATATAACATACATACTTTCTTAATTAAAATAGAAACAATTCATTATTCCAATATATATTTATTAACCCATTGGAATGATACAGGTTACACAAAAACATTAATAATACCATAAAATAAGTCATCCATAAGCTGATGGAGGATAATATAAATATATAATTTCATGAATTAGGAATAATTCACATTAAAGGATATTGAAATTGAGGAAATTTTTTGAAAATATTCATATCAAATTTCCTCAGTGATTAGATAAATATCTTTTACTTTTGATAAAATTTATTTTAAAATAATCATTCATAAATAATAGGAAAAAATTCATTAAAAAAAAAGTCTCAGAGACAAATATTCATAATCCAAAAAAATTCATCGTCATAAAATCAAATCATGTGTGAAGTGATAATGATATATTTTTTCTCCACATTTTTTAAAGATGGTCAAATTAATAGGAAATGACTCTAAAAATATTTTTAAAAATCATCATTTATATCCCATTTAAGAATGATCAATATAATATAAAAAGAACATATGAAATCTTATAATTATCGATATGTATATATATACAAACCTAATTAATATCTATATGGAGGAGAATGATTGCTGAATTAAAGGAAAAAGTAATTGTATTCCAATTTACAATCACTATGTTTCATTGAATTAAGAACCAATGAGTGGTAAACTAGCATGAATAATAAAAAATATTATTAATAACATTATGAAAACAAAATATACTCAATTTTTTTTTGAAATAAAATAAAATTACTCACAAACAAATTTCTCTATAAGTTATCTGGATTTAAATGTGAGATTGGTAGAGAATCCCTTAAATTTAATATAAACATCCTATAATGCTCCACAACCTTGTATATAACTAATATAACCTATCTAATCACTTATATTAGCACTATATTACCTTATAATCATTATTATACTCATTATTTAAATACATTAATTACACATATATTTGGTATATACGATTTATTTTTATCAGTATAGTTTTTAAATGCGGAGTGCTTTATCAAGGATTAATAATTGTGACATAAGTACTCATTATTAGATACAAAATTCATTATTACAATATTATTCATGGTATTTAAATAACTGATTAAAATGATTTATGTATTATCACAATTAACTTTTTTAATGGTAAGCTAATGTTTCACAAAAAATGCATCCAGGACAATGATGATTTAGATAACTTACTTAATACAACATGTTACATTAGTTTGATCATTCATTATTCTTCCACTCATTAAAAACTATATTCAAAATGAAAATTTTTAATTAATTACATATTTTACTTATATTAATTTTATGATTCTCATTCAAAATAGAAATGCGGAATATAGTATAACATTATTCATATATGTTGTTGAACTAACCCAAATAAGAACACGTTATGTTATCAAATGAGTAAGTGTATAGAGTTATATAATAGTAATATAATATGAAAAAAATGATCGTAATATAAAATAATTATATGGGGTAATTATATTTATAAATAAATTATATGATAAGGTAATCAGAATTTATATTGATAAAATAGGTCCATAATTTAATGATTTTTTCCATCTCAATACATATTCCATTAAAACGTCGGATTCAAGATTCATTAATGGAACCAATGGAAACCAAATGTATAGGAAAATTTTCTTTTGTCAAAATGGTTATATAATTATATTATTTAATAATTTTTATTATAGTGTAAGTGGGATCCTTTTATATGTGAAATTTTAAAGGAATTTACAACAATACTTATTCCATGTGGTGTATGTTTTTGATTTTATCAGGTAAGGTGTACTAAATAAGGAAAATTTCGAAAATGGATTATCAATATTCTAATAAAAAAATTAGAAATAACTTTATTGATATTTGTTTCTCTTGAACTTAATTAATCTAGTTTCCTTCATTCTACCTTTACCATAGCGATATATGTCTTCCATTAGTAACTTTTTTTCATGCTCAAAAATGATATTCACCTATATTCCAAATTTATATCTTGAGATTAAATATATGGACACCATTTAAGAGTAATTAATTTTTATATATGATATTTTTTATTTTTAATGAAAATAAGAAATATATATATGAAAACTACCTTTAAATAAATATAACATTTACATTAATTCCATTTCTTATACCCTTTAATGGGTTCTAAAATAACCTTACAAGTTATGGATGATTAAAATAAAATTGTTAATAAAACACATAATTTTTTTGTGAAATGTTTTTCCATATTATTTAAATATAATAGGGAAAAAATTAACTAAAATAATATTGTTTTAAAAAAATATAAATTTTTTTTTCTATTTAGTCCAGATTAGAAACCACAAACTAAGTCAATGATGATAGGGTAGTCATTTATAATAAGTTATAGGTTCTTTGATTAGGTGATGGGTTATCATTATTTAGTAGAGGTTGGAAACATTTATTCCCTAGTGGGAGTGTGTAGTGTATGAAAATAGTGGAGGGTTATGTGGTATGGTTGAAGAGTATTAGTGGAATTTAAATGGGTTACAATGCATGAATATGATGTTGGTGTGATAATATAAGGATGCATGGTTTTAAAGCATTATTTATAGTGTAAGTGCAAAATTATTTGTGGTCGTACAGATTTATCTTCACCATTTCAATGTTTCGAAATAATAATACGTTGTTTTAGAGATTTTTTTTCTCGGCATCGATTTCATGAATGTAGGTTTGACACTAAATCTTCATCTAGATGGAGAAAAATAATTTGATGTACTTTTTGGGTTGCATGGTTTCTTTGTAGTCATTAAATAGAATTTATGGTGTCATTTTAGAGTATTAGGGGGAGTGGATAATAGTTTTATGAATTCATTGGTGGACAAAAAAGAATGGTTAGTATAATAGAAAAAATCATTTTGGAAAAATATTTTTCATGTTTTGGGAATTGGGGATGATTAATGAAGGTTAAAATAAGGAATGGTTGTGTTTCTATTGGAGAATATTTTTATACATATAATTTTAATGGATATAAATTCTTCATGCCATGAGATCATGATTGGAGGTTCTGGGTAAAATGTATTATTTATTGTTTTCGAGAAGGTCCTTTAGAGGTTGGATTGAGTGACCCTTCACATTTACGATAGTTCCACAATGGATATATGGTTAGACCATCATACATCTTTGTTATTTTTTAGGATAGATGGATGTCAATATTTTTATATTGTTCTTCTAATATTCTTTATATCATAATGGGGATTTTGTTTTGGGTTCTTCAATTTATAGGGATAGTATTTCATGGATCTTTTATTTAACTATGGTTGGGATGAAGAGATTGAATCCATGCCTTGAAGAGTGGAATTGTGTTTCGGTTATTCATTATTTTATTTTATTTATCGGTTATACCATAATTGAATAGGGAGATAAGTGATATGTTTTTTTAGTCACTCGATTGAAACCCATTGTGGAGTAGGTGATCTGGTTCCTCCATGGTTTTATAAAAGTCCAAACTATTTCGATGAGTCCTATAACAATTTTTCGTTTTCTTATGGTTTCTCCATAGGTATAAATTAATATTACACTTGATTACAATAACATTTCATACCTTTCCCTCCAAATTTTATGAATTTGAGACAATTTCAAAAGATTCTTCATAACTAATATTCTTGGATTTTAAAATTTTCCATAGAGATTAGTGTTTGAAAATCCATTGTGATTCCCAAATATTCTCTACAATGATTCTTCCTATTAGTCCATTGGGATTTATTAGTGTTTGTGCTAGTTATAATTAAACGGTTTTGTGTCCCTATAATAATGAGTAATTACAATGTTTTAGGATTATTGATGGGTTCCTAATGTGGACATGGTCATCCCACCATCTCTTTTTATTGAACTCTAGATTTTGGTACTATATTTGAGGTAATGGATACAAGAGTTTTATTTTAAATTATTTTTAATATAGAGTTAATATTATTTTTCTTTCATTAGGTGGATGGAATAAATTGGGATATCAATTATAATAATCTAAAATAATGGATATTAAGGGTAAAGTGTCTCTAACCCATGTGTTTATTATTCCCATATATTTCTAATGTGCTTGATACCTATTTTATGATATTTCACAAAAAAAGTATATTGATGAAATATTTTCTATTGATACTTGTTCAGTATGGTGGAATAATATCTCATTATATATTTATCACATTAAGTGGGTAATTAAATCAGTTTCATAGGATATGATAATGATATGACTTTTTATTAAATGAATAGTGTTATTGTTGTTATTATACTGAAACATGGTTTTTATATTCATATTATTATATTTTGAATGTGTGATTGCATTTTTAATTATGTTCTGATTGGATTCCATTGGTAATTTTCCAATAGGATATTATAGAATGTGGACATATAATGTGGATTTCAGTTTATTTTTTTGGATAAATTTTTTTAATTGAATATATTTAGTAATATTATACATGAAACATGTGTTGATGGAATTTAATTATATCATAACTATAAAAAATTCCCAATTCATGTAATTAATTATTTATAAAAAAAATTAAAATACATGATGTAATAACCTGTTTTCTATTAAACAAAAAATTTAATTACATGATATAATATGGTTTATAATCATAAATTTGAATATATTCCAAATGAAATATCATGATGGGAAATATTATAAGATTAATGTTTTTTTATACATCATATATGGGTCTTGTTTGGTGATTTTTTAAATTGAAAAAAATGGTTCTGAGTGGAAGTGATTGTTTAGTGGATGCGGTGGTGTTGTAGTGTTATTTTGGAGTCACCTTTTTTAGGATGGGATTTTGTAAAGTCACTAAAATATCCATATATTACTTTTGATTTCTATAACAACACTACCATAGTTGGATACCCTAACTGATTCCCAACATGTCTAGGGTCTTGTTTGTTTCATGCAATAACCACGTTGAAGAGGGATTGGATGGATAACTACTCCAAATAATACCCACTCTCCCTTCTATGTGTGGTATGAGTTGTAATGAGTCATGGTAGGTACGATCATACTAATTTTGTATATGGTATACTAGAAAACACTATTAGGTATGGACGTTGAGGTACATGGTGTATTTATATACCTTATGGTGTACTAAATAAGTGGTACATGGTGTACTAAAAGAAACTATGTGATTTGGGTGGGGAAGTATATTTTATTCTGGTAGACCTTATAAGTTATAGATTAAATGGTATGTGGTTTGTTGGAAAACCCTATGACATTGGATGGGGAGTTATACGGTGTATTGGAAGACCATATCTATTATAGAGTACTAAATATATTATGGCTGGGTCTTGTATGGTGGGGGATGTTATGATGTTTATGAACATCATTTTCTTGAAATAAAACTATACTAGAAATGATTGGTGTGATTGACACAAGACATTTTGAAGTGGATGTTTGAAGTAGAGAATGTTATTATAGTGTTGTGATATTTGGTTGTGTTATGGGGTACAGTGTGGTAAAGAATGGTTATGGAAGGAATTAAGCGCACAAGACAGTTGATGTTGGGGAGAAAGAGAGAAAACCCCATCAATGTGATTCTATTGTAACACCTATATATTTTTATATAATAATTTTTTTTATATCATATGTTACATGGATCACTAATCTTAAAGAACCCATGAAATATATTTCATTAAATTTATTCTCCATGATTGCTTGTGGAACAAACAACCAATGTTGAATTGAACCATAATTTAGTATACCGATATTACCTAACCATTATATTGTATTATATTAATAGTAATAAATAAATTATGAATATTATAGTTATATAATGATTGGAAATAAAATACTAAATATTTAAAAGAAAATATTTTTTTCTTCTAAAAAAAATATTTATCTAAAATATAGATTAGTAACACTTTTCAAAAATAATTAAAAATATTTCCTTCAAACATATATAAAATTTTTATGAAAAAATAAACATCAGTTTTGAAATCATCATATCAAAATTATCTTAGGATGATTTGTTTTATTTTTCTATAATATTTCTTTTTTTGATGAATAGTAAAAAATATAGAACTTGAATTAAAGAACCCAATTTTTTTCTAAATTATTTATAAAGTTGAATTTGAATTTGAATTTGTTTTAAAATAATTTTAGATATGTTATATATCTTTTATTCCATCTGAGTTTATTTGGAAAATAATAAAATTTAATTTTTATATAAAAACATTGTAAACTTTTGCAGACTTCTGTTTAAAAACCCACATTATTATAACATCTATGAGACTAATTTTAAATAAGCATTCTCCACCCATCGGAATAGAGTTTTGAAAAAATAATTCAATATTTTCATTCTTAATAATTTATTTTATATAATATTCTCAATATATTTTTTTACCAAAAATACGAGTTAAAATAGTAATAATTATTTATCATCGTAAAGGTAAAAAATGATTTACTAGTGGTTAAACTACGACAGTAAAGGATAAAATAACCTATAAATGAATAAAATCTATTTTATGGCCATATATGGTTTATATGATGTATTTTACTCCAGAATAATCCATTTTATATATTTTTTTCGTGAAAATTTTGGCTATATCCTTTCTTTTAAAAAATTACAATGTTTCAACTCATCTCTCTTATAAAAGGCCACCCACTCTCTTCTCTTATTGACACCATAAAACACATTTTCCTAGAAAATATATACCAAATACGTTTTTAAATTACAAACTAACATCATATAAGGCTTATTTTTGGCAGAAATCCATCCTAGGATGTATTTTGTTGCGAACCTAAGGAGGAAACCCGAAGGATAAGTAATATTCTTCGACGACAATTATTATTTTATGTATTCCTCCTCCTACAAAAATTATTTCAAAAATATACTAATATAATGATATAATTATTTCAAATAGAGATATTTGTTTATATAAATGTTATATAAATGAAATAATTATTACATATAGTATATTTTTATCAATCTTAAAAAATATATCATTTTTTCACTCTAACAAATGATAACATTATATGTGTATGTGTAGACTACAAATTTCACCAAGTGTTGTGACTCTCTTCTCATTGCCACACTAAATGGATGATATATATCAGTATATTCAAAGAACTAATATTGTATATATGAAATTATTGTCATTAATAAAGGAAAAAATATTACATAATTTAATTTCATAATGATCATTGAAAAATTGAAATGTTTCTTACACGTACGTTCGACCTACCATCTCCATGATTGAATCATAGTGATTTTTTCATAACCAACATTCATGATTGGTTTCAAAATCATAATGTCTGTGTAAATACTGCTTAATATTCATTAATATTGAAATTATATGATATAACTATATAATATTTTCAGGCACTGAATCGTTAATGATGAAAAAGTCATGAGAAGTTAATGAATTGAACACCTGAAAAAATGAAAATAATGAATGATTACTAAAAAATTGTCATAAGATGTTATAAAAGGTTAATATATGATTTTATAAATATTAATATAGTTATCTTATATGTTAATACCATTATTAAATCCATTATATACAATTTTATATCTTGTCCAACCAAATAGAGGAGTGAGGTAAGGGAATTCATCTTAATTTCATTTCATTGAGGCATACTATTATGTTGTTTTCCAATTTTATTTATATTGTACATATAACGAATATTTTTCATGTAATATCATGAATAATTATTAATTCTTTATATTTTATATTGATATATGAATTATTCTATCTATTAGGATTTTAATTAAAATTTACCAATTTGTAAAGAATTTCACAACCCTTTTTATTTTCATTGGGTTACATTACTCCTTCAATGGAATTAATATTATATGATTATTTTGTATTCACATTTTCATATCTAATGTTTAATTTCTACATATTTTATGTGTATTTAACTTATATACAGAAAATCAATTCATCTATTAATCCTCGCTGCAATGTTATTACTTTTTTAGAGATTTATTTCACAATTTCTTTATAATTGTGATTGTTTATAAATGAGTTATCATTGAATGAAATAATTTTATAATTGGATAATAAAAAAATTTAATATTCATCTCCGGTAATAAATATAAATTGTTTAATCTAACAATACCATTCATACACAATTTTTTTCCTAAAATGATTGATAATATACATTAATAAAATCTGATTTCATTTATCTCTTTAGCTAGAAATCATTTTTGTAAAAAACCATGTTTTCTATAAATGATTCCAAAAAAAGTGTTTTATAAATTTTACAAATTATTTAGTAAAAAAATTTATGAAATTAATATTTTTGAAAAATGTTTTAATGTATCATTCATGTCATTTTTCAAAACAATTCCCTTTAGGATTTTATCAAAAATGTAAAATGAATATTTGTTTTAAAATATCCGTCACGTACAGAATTTCCAACGGTCATCCCCACTCAATTTTTTAATACATCTATTTATAGTTTTAAATGTCATTTTAAAAGAGAATTATTCTAATTATTTTTGTTAACATCTTGTTTTTGATAAAATATAATCAATTTGAAAATGATATTTTCATCAAAATAGTTATTAAAGATATTATTATGGGTTTTCTATTCAATAATTATAGAAACCCATTACATTTACTATAATGGTTATATGCCATTCTGATACCATTATTAATCATTATATAGATGGATTATGATCAATTTTTTCAAATTAATGTTTTGATATTCACATTATTGATTCATTTTTGTAGTCATTAACATTTCCATAAATTATTTACATTCCTATAGATATTAAATTTTCCCAAAATACTTATATTAGATATCTTGGATATGGTAATTGAATAAAATTTATATCATTGTTACATAAAATGTTTACATTTTAATTTATTTTATTAAATGGTAAAATATTTATACATCTATATCTTTTCCTCAACATGAATATTTGATGATAAGGCATATTGATTAATGAAAGTAATCAATTATTCAATATATATGGAATTATTTAGACCCACTATGATTGGTGGGTACCAGTATCATGTATCCCATTAATTTATATATACATATCATGAAACAAATCAGTATTCAATAATTAAACATGTTTTATCCTATATTTTTATATCATCTTTTTTCATGAATTTCTAGTAGATGTATCATGATCCCTGAGATCATGTTGTTCGATAATTAATAATTTAATCCGTCAAGAATTTAGTTGTATTTATTGATGATATTTTCACAATAATATTATCTCAGGATTCATTTTATTCTTAGTTCTAGATTAAGTGGAATTTCTTTTAGGTTAGTTATTTTTCTATGTTGATTATTTTATATCATATCATGAAATAAAATTTATTTTAATCAAATTTATGTTTCTTTATATACTTCAACACATTGATTATGAATATTTATTCGTGATAGATTCCACTTTATGTATATCTTTGTGATAATTTTAGTTGACACTTATCTGGATTCCATTCATTGAAATACATGAAATGTAAAAGATTTTATAGGTAATGGTATTCTGTATGGAATAATTTAATTCTAAAAAAATAATGTAATTTTTGTTTTCAAACGTAATATAAGAGTCATGTATATTATGTTTTTCAATACTACTATACTATTAAGTTCATTGTGATGTAATTCGTCGGTACTTATAAAAATTTAATAAACCAGAATCCAAACCTAGGCTACTGTGATTGAGGATGCTATAGTTGGTATCATATATAGTTCAATATAACTCTTGGAAAATATATTTTGGAAATAATATATAATGGATCATAACCCTATGACAGACTTCGAGGATAAGTATAGAATTTCATTCTAATGTTTTGTTAAGGTATATATTTTTGGGGTACACCATGAAATTTATCCATGAATAGATACCAGAAATTGATGTGGTTCTTGAATAGAGGTACCTAGGGGTAAGAAATTCTAAAAGGGTCTATTAGGCTTGACACGATCAGTACCTAGTGCCAAAAATTGATTTACTGCGCACCTAGGTTGACAATCCTGGGTTACATACTTTGTATAATTCACATTTTCATTACTAAATATTATGAATAATTTTAATAGATTAATATAATGAATGTATTCAGTTAAAAATAATGTTCTTTATATAGAAAATAAGGTTTCTCATTAGATTGTAAAAATGATATATTTTTTGAAAATATGGTAATAAAGGAAAAAATTCCCCGAAAAAATAGGGAGTATAAAGAAAGTAAATAATGATTATCATGTTGATCCATTTATATTTTATACTATTACATGTTTAAAACCAATAAAATATACAATTATATTACCTATTATAAAGTATAATAACTATACCCTGAAATTGTCTTTTTTTAAAATAAAATGGATGAAGTATTTTTGTTGTCAGATTTAGATATTATAACATTTTATGTATTTGAACATTGATATTTTTTCATATAACGATATTGAAACATAAATAGAATGTGTAATATTTTATATTAATGTGTGTATTTACTAGATTAAGAGTTATGGATACCATCATAGGTCTATGTTTTTAAGATTGGTCATATGATAATTGTCCTAAGGACCCCTTTTTTGGTTTTATGTTATTGGATTTTTCCATGATTAATGATTTTTTGTGCAAAAATTATTGGAATACAACCAATTGTATGCGGTTATGTTTTACTAAATGATTATTTTTGGAATAATTCCATTAAATAATATATATATATATATAACTATAATGGCATTTTTAATCTTTATGATTGACATACAACTATGAATATCATATTTTATAGGAAAAAATTCTATTAAAAAGCATAATAAGATATTATTTAATTATTAACATTATTTCAAGGATGATGATTATATTATCTTTGAATTTTATAGAATTTATATTAATAAAGTTTAATTAAAAGGAAAAAATACTATCTGGGTGATAACTAGTCACATCTGGTAAGGTCGTTAGGCTTCAACCTACAACTTAAGCATAATAAGGGTTACCACCTACCACTATCCAACATGATGTACTAGTTAATATGTCCTTGTTTTAGTTAAATGAATAAATGGATTTATTTTATTCATGACCTATTGGTGTTAATATTGAGGTGTATAGAATAATATATTGGATAACCAATGCGGCCTATTTTGACATAATAAGAACAAAGATCATAGGAATAAGAATTCCTTCTACAATAGATATACGATCCATGAAAAGTAAATTTCAGTGCTTCAGGAATAAGACATTCAATTATTAATATCCATTACATAGAGTGTTTATTGAATTGGATACTGATCAAAGAACAACCATTGGATATTAATTTATCATGTAAGGATATTTCTTATATTCTAAGAATATAAAATAATTACACAACATTATAAAAATGATATTGAAACAAAAATATTATCCCAATAAATTCATTTTTGATGAATCAAATATTCTAATGACACATTATATATTTAGATTTTCTGTTGTTTTTAAGCATCTATGGATCACCAAATTTATCATGACCAATGATCAGTATTACACTATATTAATAAATAGTAATTAGTATTCCCTTCTATATACATGTTCCCATTTCTCACCCATGTTCCCCCTCTATGAAATATAGTTATGTTTTATTCCATATGTTCATTGTAATTCCATTTATCTATTATTTTGAAGACATTATATTTACCCTTTAATGATATGGGGGTTTTAAAAATAGGGTTTCCAATTTCCAAACCCTTGATTATCGAGAACTAGATAAACTTATGAGGATGAAATGTATTTAACATGAAGATAATGTAAATTCTATTCTAACCCAAAATTTTGAAATTTTGATCTATCTCCTCCGACAAGGACTGTTAGAAAAGGCATGACATCACATGTTTCTATAAATCAGGAGGCAATCGGTGAAAGAGTAAATATTTAGAGGTACTCTATTATTGGGAGATTTCAGTTTAGATGGGAATGATTCTATGGAAATTATATGAACTCATGAAAAGGAGTTTCTTGATCTGGAGATATTTTTAGTATATAATGATGTTGGTGGGTAGAGTATAATACAATGTGGTATTTTCCTCTGAATACCACAAATGAATCGTATAATGCTTTTAGTCATTATCCTTGAGGCATGTATTACTAATAATCTGGAAATAAGATAGGAATTTTACCCAAATAAGGTAAAGAACAGTAATTAAATGTATATATTTGTGTATGTAAATAGATCTAGATATATTGGCATCTGCATATTATTTAGGACATATCATTTTCCATGGGGAAACCAATTTGGATGGAATGGAAAAATGGTAATCTAGGATATTGGAATTACATGAGGGTCTGGATGGAAGTCGATATGTCTAACACCATTATTGAGTAAGTGGTTATATGAATAAGGATGAGAGAAAATATTTTCTAGTTCAGGATGAAAATATTCCAAAGTTATTTACATGTTTATTTATTTGTCATATCTTATTAAGTTTTTTAGAGGAAATTATTGTTCTTTATCCCATATGAGATGACATGATTCTACTAATTTTATAATGGAGAAAGTGAAGGATAAATCCATAATTCCTGATCTAAAGAGAAACATCAGTAATAGACACTCTAATGTGGAAAATATGTGAAATGGATAAGTGAAGATAATCTCTGAGCATGGGAACAATGATGACTATGGTTGTCTTCCTTACCCCTTGGATGACACAAGAACTAGTTCTTATAATTTTGTGAAAAATGATTATTGAATTATTTTATAGAAAGGGTGTGGAACTATTCTATATATAACTTTAATTGGAACTCTGTAGTTATTCAACTCACCTCTCATGACATTCCCACTTTTATCAGTGAATCTAGGGAGGTATTTAATACTATGAAGACGTGAACTGATTGGAAAATGGAACCCAAGCCCAAATAGGATGTGCCCAGAACTGAGGTAGAAATATAAAGCATGAAATTCAAATAAAATGAATAGATATATGACAATAATATAGCTAATCTGTAATGGATTACTCAAATAGGTGATAAAAATTTTTATATTAATAAGATTATTCCACTTGATAAAATCACTAGGACTCTATGAGAAGATGGTCATCCGGATAAAAATGTGCTTAATGTGTGTTAACTAGTTCTTGAAGCGTGAAATCATAAATGAATATCACCCGTTGTTGGGAAGTAGTTTCATAACATGTATGTGCTAAAAACCAAAAAAGGGGATTACATGGGTTAAACTGATAGGATGTGTAGAGAAAAAATAACATGAATATTGTCCTCATGAAAAATAGTGTCATAATAGTTGATGGAAATTTGTGATATGTGTTCACGATGAAATGTTTGAGTCAACCAGGAATACCCAGTGGAGACACCACTCAATACTGCGTAATGTAATAATCAGGTATACCAACAACATGATATCAATAATATAGGATAGGGCCTTTCACATATTCCTCTATCTTGGACATCCACAAGATATACATCTACAAATAATGAACATGATTATATGCTCACCAAAAATATGCTCACCTCATTGTGTTAAAAAAATTATATTGGTGTTGAGCATCCACAACCCCCTATGCAGGTTGAATGTAATAAAGGAATTAATGAGGACCAGAACAAAATACGGTATGTCAGATTTATGGATGGACCGTGAATGCAAATAAACAATTATATGAGAATAAAAAAGGCTCCAAGAAGAAGGGGAAATGTCATGCTAGGATGGAACCAAATTTAAGAACTATGACTAAGGGAATGGAATATATGAAATGAAATAATACAAATAGAATTTATATGGGTTAGGGAGTCCCCTAATAGCAGGACCTTTTGAAAAATTACTTTTGATGACAATTCAATTCTTATTTAAATATCTGATCCAAAAATTATGTTTGTGAATTTTAAGAGCTACAAGTGGTATTCTATGGCATATTGATTAGTTTTTCAGAACCACTAGAATTACACCATGGATAACTTTTTGATCCACAGGAATAAAAGAATTAAAATTTTCACATTTAATTAGAAAATATATCATATAACTTACACCATCAATAGTTTATTCTGTAATCTACAAATTTGATTTTATTATTCATCAACATCATATATCATGAGAATGTATCCTTGGAGGGATGTTGTTGAATCCTATGAGAATACAGTTTACAAGTGCATGATTATGGCTGATTGAGACACCTTCCTAACACCTCATGAAAAAATGGATCCAATTCCAATTGGGAATTTTGATATAATATTGATCAATGTAATCTTATTAAGTATCTAATTGAGGGATATGACTTTAATTATAGTAGGTACACTTTGAATGGAAGGAAGAAAGAAATACTGAAATATTCATTTTAAAATTCATGCTATGAGTTTTTTCCAATTTATATGAGGTTACACCATCCCCAATAATCATTCTAACCAAAACACTATAATTTTGGAGTTGTCTACCAAGGAAATGGTATCCACTCTTAATTTTCACTTAAAAATGGATGGGTTGTCATTCCTAGATGTTGGGAATCTATATTGGAGTTTTGGAAGATTATGAAAATTGGAAGACCAAACCAAAGACTTCTTGGTAAATTAAAACACACTAAGATACCCTTAAAGAAATAGATCAAAAATTCAATCTGAAAAATTTATCTACATATCCAAAATTCTAAGCGTCACCATAATTGGAACCAAAAATGAAATATGAATCATAATTTCATTTCAAGGGAGGAATTGAAATCTCCCATAATGTTGGATGATATTATAACTATTAAATAACGATTGGACTACAACACATTAATGTGAAATGATAGAAATAAGGATATCAGAAAAAAAAATTCTTCCATGGATTACAGAGTGAGAATAGAGCTAAGGATGGAAATAATGTCATTAGTATTAATGGAATGTTGTAAACCTCTGAATTTAATTTTCTGAGGAATTTTCTGATTACTTTTATGACTATATATATATGATGGACTTTAAAATACAATGATGATGATTTAAAAATTTTCCCCTTTCATTGATGAGAAATAGAACTAAAGTATTATTAGAGAACTAGATAAGAATAATGTTACTAAATACCCATTCTATCAAAATATAGATAGTGCATATTGACCATTTGGAATCAAGAATAAATTATTTATGTTTCATTATTATATTCTATTGGTCGGCATGGTATGTGAATTAAGGTAATTCTCTACTCATGCCTTTTTTCCATATGGAATGAATTTAAAATTCATTTCCTTCACCACCATGAAGAAAACTGAAGTTGATATCAAGGATTACAGACCATTTGAAAGTGGAAATATTTTTCCTTAGGTCATTATGAAATTTCAGATTTCCATGATGCGGGAATTAATAAAGACCACATTACTAAAAACAAATATGGTTTTTTTCAAGGAAGATTCATAGAAATTTTCCTTCCCAACACCTTAGAATGTGTTAATACAATGAAGAGAAAGGTGAAATTGGGGGGCCTTGACCTTAAGATTTATATATTTTATGAATTTGACTCCCCCAAGTGGAAATTCCTCCACATTATCCTTAGGAAATATGTACTCTCACATTCATTTTATAGATTAATAAACATAATTCTCTCATTCTTACAACATTCCTTTATAATTAATGGGACCCCAAAGCATATTTTCAATGCACCATACTTATAAGGCATGTATATTCACTTTCAAAGACTATCTATTAACTTATAAATGATTAAATAAGTAGTTTACCCTTCATAGGATGTACTATAAAGGATAATTAGTGTTGTTATATATGAGTTTATTCCTTTAGAATTGTTATATAATGATGACATTAAATTATTTACTCATGATTCAAAGAGTACCATATCTATCAAGGAAGCCATTTTTTCTCATAATGATGATGTTTTTGGGTATGCAATCAATTGGTAAAATTATTTTTTTCTAAGAGGTGATTTTTTATCTTTGGGTGAACATAACATGGTAACAAGAAAGATTGGGGTGAGAAGGGGTCCCTCCATTTCAACTATCTCAGTGTTCCACAATTTGGGGGAAACAGAATATCCAAATTTATATGGTAATAAGATCTGAAATAATAAATAAACATGATATATGGAAAACAAATCTTTGTCCCAATCTGAGAGTGTACGCTGGGTTAATTCAATCACCACTTATTTATTTGGTTACTCATTCTCTATCTATAGATGGCCTAGAGGTCTAATCAAGGGGATTTCCGGTATGATTAAGAATTTATCTGGACAATGAATTTTGATGAAATATAATTGATAATTATTAGATGGAAAGAATATATAAAACCCCCTAAAAGGGTAGATGTTGGAATCAAGGATCATAAAAGTTTCAATGACGGTTTTATTGTTAAATCCAAATGGAACTACATAACCACTAATAACCCATATTTTGATTTTTTTATCAATAATTTTTGAGAGAATGATGATGGATGTCTACCCACAATATCATTGATAATCATCCTAGTACCCAATCATGGACTACTATAATAAATTTACGGAAAACACTCATTGAATGGCTATAAGTAAATCGATCTTAATTGTTGGAAAAATTATTGGATTTATCAACCACTCGGATATTGGGTGATCATCGCTTCTCATAGAATGTATATTTCCATTTTATATTTCATGTCACAATAAAGTATCATTGAAATTGTTCCTCTATCAGATAAAATGGAATTTAAAAATCATTACCTCATGGAAATTGAAGCAATGGGTGGAGGACTTATATAAAGGCGTAGTTCAATGCCAAGAAATACTAAATGATGAAAAGTGAGATCTCCGCCATGATTTAATTAGGGTTATCAATATTCTATGTAAACATCATACAACCTTCAATAATTATTAATATATAGAGAGTATAGAATTTTTTTTGGAAAAACATGATCAAAAGGGGAGGTCTTTAAAATAAATTTATTTTCCCTTCCACTTTTGTTTAAGAAGTGAAGAATGTATACACCATAATTTCCATGGATGTGAATATGCAATAGAATTGTGGAAAAATTAATGTCATGATGAAGGCCTTGAGATAAATGTAGTAAGGAATTTTGAAGAGTGAATGGCCTTCCATAACAACACTAGAGAGAAATACCATATTCATCAACTACTTTTAGATGTTTTTGAATCCATCTTTGAATTTATCTAAAGGGTAAGAATTGGAAGGATTTTTTTTGAAAAACCAAAATCCATCCATGCTGGAACTATGGATATGTAGAATAATTTCAATTTCATAGCAATGGTCCATGTGGGAGTAATGCACAATAAAATGGATGAACTTAAATTTCTAAGTCAAGTGGGAGTTGCATAATGATCGAAGAAACCCTTGATTCATTGATCTATGAGGTGGATTCCTTCAATTAGATTGTGGATAAAATTTAATGTTGATGGGGTGGATTCCAAAATGCCAATACCATCAGGTTATTGTGGTTTTTTTGAACCCTTCTTGGTTTTCTCATCATTATATAGGAATAGGAACTGTATAAAAAGATGGATATGGGAAATAATGATTTCAGTAAAACATGTTATCCAACATAAATGGTCTACCCAGAAGATTGAATATGATTATGAAACATCTAACATGGATCTATGGGCTAGAAAAAATAACGTCTTATTGAAACACATACCCCAATGAATTGATTGTATACATCATGTCACCCAACACAGTCTATTTGTATCACATGCATATAGAGATTCCAACTTCGTGGTAGATGTATTTTCAAAGAGGGAGATCATTGAGGGAATAAAATTTTGGGAAATCAATTCTCATGAGTATTACACATCGTTGGTTCATGTTGACTTGTGAGGGGTGGTTCATGCCCATCATTGTAAACTCCATTGTAATGAATAATCATGTTTTATTAAATTTATATTAATAAATATTAGGACCACCATTTCCCAGATCATTGATGATATTGGTAATGTAAACTTCATGATTTTAAAATAAGAATATTATTTTTATATCTTATATAACATCGAATATAGAGCATAAAGTACCCATGAAATATATTTCATTAAATTTAATATATTTTTCAAATTACAGAAAATACAAACACAAGTTTAATTGGTCCACAATATAGTATATTGTTATAACCTAACTGTGAAATTGGTAGTTATAAATAGTGTTGAAAACTCGACCCTAGTACACTCTCAAATTGGTACTTAGCCCGAATTTACAAATACTCAAAGGGAATTCTTGATCCCCTTGGGATGGTAACTGGAACCTGAGAATCAACAACAACTATAGAGAAACATCTTCCAAACCAGAAACAACAATAATGGGTGTATACATATATATAAGATAAATAAAATATAAAATATTAATTTATTCCATAACTAAATAATGAAATAAGAAATGGAAAAAACTCTAAAGCAGTAAAAAAAACCAAAACTACAAGTCAAACATCACAGAAAAAATAAAACAAAACCTGACATCTCCATGTTATAGCATGGGAAACTGCCACCCCCAAACCACCAACTACATAGACAATAATTTCTAAATTCTTACTACAACATTGCATTCCATTCATTTACTTACATCGCTTGAAATACATTGTTAACATCTCTGTCAAAAGGGTTAATTGGTTGTGAACTAACACGCCATGTAAGATCCCTCCAAGGTGTTCCATAACCAGAATTTATATAATAATATAGAAATTATAAAATTTAATTAATGTAATTAATGATAGAAAATTAAATATTATGTTATATAAAAATCTTGTAATAATATTTAATTTTACATTTTTCACATTTCCAAAATTAGCCTAGGTAATGAAGGTTTAATGAATTTCAAATAAATAAATGTATTAAAAAATAAAACCATGCATCACATTTCATATAAAATCCATTAAAAATTGAATACCCATGTAACATCATAGAAAGCATCACTGTTGGTCATGAAAAAAGACTAATTGTAACACAAAAAATGACTACTGTTCACTCATGTCCTCAGAACATAGGCCTATGATAGATAGATAACCCAAGAGTATACTCCCAAAATGTTAGCAATGTCCTTAAAAAATGTTCTTAGATAAAATATAACCACCATATGACTGAACTTCCCAATAATATATAGATGATATCCATAAGTTACAACATTCTTCTGAGTACACAAGGCTTCCCCTGTGATTTTTTTCTACATGATTTTATCATAATCATGATTTGAAAATCATTTCCAATTTTTTTTAATAATGTATTCAAAATTTTGTTTGTTTAAAAAAAATAGGGGGAAAATATATGGTTAGAAAACAATTTACACCAAAAAATCAATCAATCATTTATTAAATATCATTCATAAATAAATTACGAAAAAAATCAATAAAGTTTATCCAACATAGGCTAGAGATGGAACAAGTTTCCTCAAACATGGTTACCAAAATCCCATAATATAATCCACCAAAATTAATGCAACACATGTTTAATGACAGATGAATTATGATTGATTATGATAATAGAGACAAAAATCCCAAATACATAGTGGATTTAAAAATAGGGTAGATGATGACAACCCTCAAAGAATACTCATAAACCACAATAAACCAATAAATGATTATCCCTCAAAAGAAGATCACACAAAGAATATTGAATGTATTCTGAAGATTGTTATAAAAAGTCAACAAATTTGATAGTAAAACACAACCATGCCATAATGATCAATGAAAATGATGAAACATAAGTATTAATCACCTGGATAAAGACCCGACAAACTTAATTATGATAAATAAATGAAACAGATGATCTATAATGATAGTATGTCTCTAAATTCTCCTAGGAAATTGGGGGAAATTTCTCCTTTACCAATGAATAAATCCCAATGATTTCAATAAACTATTGGGAAATATAACCTATACAAATGGTTAATTGAAACTATTATCATAAGCCAATGAATGGTTGATTTTCCTAACACAATGAGAAAACTTTTGGGAATTGAAAATAATTCCCCAAACATTTATAAAACCATTAAGAGATGATCAATATGGAAAAGGTATACCAAATGTTTTTGGAAACAATTAGGATATACCCTCTATCCCAATGTTTTTTCATAACCGTTGGGATAGAAAATTCCAAAAACTAGTCAAGACCACTTCCTTAGTATAAAACTGATTTTTCGGAGGGTTTTCCTAATATATTTCCCTCATATTATCCCTATTTCCCAATCCCACTCCCTCACAAACCGATCTATTGATTCTTCCAACCCTACTTCCCAAGTGCACTTCCTCAAAATTCATATCTTACATTTTTTCCTAAATAAGATTTCTGTAGGCTGAGAACCCAACTTCTTAATTTTTGATCTTTCACTGATTAAAGTATTTTTTTTTCTTCCAAAGCAAATTGGAATGTCATAACTATGTTATGCTATATACCTCCACTTATTTTATCCTTTTTCATAATATTTCACAATAATCATCTTTTTTTAAATGTATTATTACCCCCTTTGAAACACAATCCATATATCATTTTAGGTTGTGTTTTTATTTTGGTTTTTTTGTCATTTATCTTTATTGAATAATTTTGATTCATATTAAAGACGTCAATAGGATCTTGAGTTATTTTATCCTTGGTTTGTTTTAAATTTAAGGTTTATTGAGATGATTTAGTTGGTTAGAAATATATAGAGCTATCTAATTTTTTACCATAAGAGGAATGATAAGATAATCATGTATTTTGAATCTACCATTAAATTTTTTCATTGAGATATCACACTATAGAATTAATATGATGATAATGTCACTATAATTCACTCATTGATAACCACTATGGGAAGTTTAAAACTACATTACCTATAATGTACAACTAATTTATATAACAATTTTTGTTATAATTTCATCTTATATCATAACTATTGTGGGATTTTGTAATCTAGTATCAATGGTGATTTTTAAAAACTATTAAAATCCAATTAAATTAATGTAATAATCATAAACATTTTAGTTATTATTCTCAATGGTTATTTGATGATGTTTTTAAATTTCATATGTATTTAAATAATTTTTACCATGATTATTTCCAATTTAATTTCAAGTGAAAGTCATCTATAATTTTATTATATTCATGGATTAATTTTTGGATCTTTTTAGATTAATGTCCCAACTAGATGTAATTATTTGTGAGGTCCCCACTTTAAGGATTTGATGTCAAAAAAAAAAAGAATTGTACTATGTATTTACTACATCACTCAGTTGTGATATCCCTAGTGTAAATCACATGATGGTTGGTTCATCTATGAGGGGGTTGAAGGAGTGGTACACTTTTTATTATTTCTTTTTAATTTAACTATTTCTACCTGTTAATTTCATGATCCTTTAAATATTAAATTAACTCAACCTCACCTAATATGAAAAATAAATTGAGAAATTCCAATATATATGGGTTTAAAAGGATCAGACTGAAATTCCTACTCCTTTCCATGATTTGTTAGACATCCCAATTGAGAATTATCTACTATAAACCCAAGCGGTTACACTAAGGACCTCTCTATCCTATAAAAATAGATACCCACTATGATCCTAATACATAGTCCCACAAATGAATAGATATTTCAACTGAATAATAAAAATGTACGATTAAAATAGTAGAATATATACATAATCCTTATGTTTTATCTAAAACGTGTGATGTAGATATCCTTGCATGAACACACACTAGTGGAAAGAGCTTCTTTACCAACACTTTTATGATGTACTAAATTAATATTATTATTTGTGGTTTTGAAAAATGAACCATACATAAATGAGGATTGTGTACATTCCTCATATGTGGCTTGTAAGATTCACATGAAATTTATATTATTATGTGGGACTTAATTTTCTAATGTCATTTGGTTTAGTTGTATAAAGATTTCATAATTAGTTTTATATGGGTTCCCTATATAGCATGTTTGTGGATTTATACCAACCCATCCCATAATGTTTTTGGAGGAAATAACATGTGGATCTTATTTTGGGATGCTCTATGATGATGTAAATAAATTCCATTGGTGAAATGTATGTATTTTAACATATGGGGGTTTATTTGAAAATTTTATGGATGTGAAATTGAATAGAGTATCAAAGGTCATTATAAAAAGATAGTTCATGATGGTAATTATTAGCCATGATTATTTCGACACCCTTGTGATGGTAAACATGAATAAATGTAGTTTATTTATATCCTTCCAATTTATATTACATGAAGTAATTTAGGTATCATGATTATATGAAGATGGAATGTTTTATTAGATATCAAGAAATTTTGGTTTTGGGGGTGGTTTTGATGAGATAGTTCATTATGATCTGATATGGTTAAATCAAGGATGGTTAGAGCATGCATATTTTCTTTGTGGTTTTGTAGTAATTAATGAGTGATTATTGATCATTTAGTAATCCATGGAATGAGTGTGGTTCCTTTGTATTGTTGGGAAGGAATCTTGAAGGGTGTTTTTTCTAGATAAATTTGACATGGATGAGAATCATGGACTCCTTTTAGTGGAATGAGCTTAGGATTTCTGGCATGTGAATCATTGTATAATGATCATGGCAATGTGATCAGGTGATTTTGGAGTGTACACTTGTTGGGATTTTAAAACCTAGAGTTTTAATTAATTATTATTATTTTTTAATGAATTCAAATTCATTGGTAGCCAGAATTTCATTCTAAACGAAGTGATTTTCAATATGATTAATGAATATCTTACCATTTAATGAATATAATACCATTTAATACTTATAAAAAATATTATCAATATGATTAATTAATAATGACTTGTCCTTAGTGGATAATTTTTTTGTAGTTGAGTATAAATTGGATAAAGCCTCAAATGAAATGGTTGTATGGAACATATGTTGGTACTATGTTACATTACAATCCACATAACACATTGTTTTCAGATATTGATTACCACCCCTAAGAGAAAGATTCATAGAATCATTTAATCTTATATGAGGTATATATTTAATGGTTATTCATCAACCAAAGTTGACCTAATACTGAGATGCGTCAATAACTCAATACACTATTCACCATATATGTTTAATTTTACATTTTAGTTGTGATTGTGTTTTATGTATATTTACTTATCACTTACCCTATTATTCAAAAGGGTATTCTCTAATACTCACTTTTCCTTTTAAATATTTTTTTATCATGAATAACTACAATAGAGGCTGGTCATATCCTAAAATTCCTATTATGTAGTTATTTCATGAGAAACATGATAAATGTAATTATTAATTTTTTATAATAAATGTTCTTAGTTGTGGGTTACTATCATGGGGAGAAGACTATTTTCTATATTGGAACTAATCCTCCTATTTTTTTAATTTACCTATGTCTCATTTTTTTTATCTCATACACTGTCTAACATTGATGTTGATGCAATACTATACATTCAAATTTAGTGTTTCAAAATGTATCTATATTTTGTGTAGATTATAGTTTTATTTCCTGTGAAAAAATATAATTTACATAAAAATATTTTTGATTGAACATGAATCATATTGAATTTTTTTCATGAAATGAATGATTAAAATTTTTTACAGAATGGATATATGTAGGATTTTTGAAATTTATCAGATCTCAAAAAAAATTCAAAACAATTTTGTGAGTTATTTATATTAGACATTTGAAAATTCTTCATATAGTGGTCACACACACTTCCAATGTTATAATTGTGTTGGAAGACCTTTGATGATCCATAAAGAAGTTAGCTACCATAAAACCAAAGTTGGTTTTTAAATAAACGATTATTTGTGGTATCACAACGGGGAGAAAGTGGAATATCAAAATTATGATGATCTAAATGAGAGGACTAGATTAGAAAATATGATATATGACATGTTTCTGTTCATTCTTCATCATCATAAGAAAAGGATGTTGACCCATGAAGAGTTCGATACTGGAAAACAAGATTTATCCAATGAAAATGATGATGTTGAAATTGTTAAAAAAATTAACTGATGTTGTGAAAACTCTAGTGTATCAAGAATGTGGTCAAATGAAAAATATGGAATTCATTAATTCAATTGTTACATGGGAGAACCATGTATGGGATTTCTAATACTACCATCGATTACATTATTTCTTTTTTGAAGGGATCACTTATAGATGATGAAAATATTCCCTCAAACCACTTTATGGAATTGAAATTAGTTGAAGAAAATGTATTTTAAAAAAACAAAATTCATGATTGCACGAATGATTACAGCTTATTTTGGGAGGAAATCACTGAAAGAAATGATTTTATAAAATTTTGAACATCCCAATGGAATCCAAAAGCTGATTGAACATCATCCCTTATTCAACAGATACTAATTTGGATCTTTTAACTGATCCCTTGACTCATGAATAATTTCACGTGTGATAAATATCAATAAATATGTGATGGAATAATACTGAGAGAGAGAAGAATGATGAAGTGTTGTTTCACCCAAAAGATGGATTTTCATGGAATAGATTTGATGCTTGATGTACTAATTTTTCAGTTAACATGTATAATGTGAGTTGGTGTATTTCATGTCACGGTATTAATCTATATAGGGATATTATTACATTGTAAGACACATAGATGATTTCCATAAACATTTATAACCTTTCCCAATGGGGTTGTATAAGAAACCTTCCCACTTTTATGAGTATATTTATATCTGGACCTTCTACTTTAAGAAATGATGTAGATCTATACATGGAAACTTCAATAAAATATATGATAGTTTATTGGTATTTGAGAGTGCACACATATGATGAATTTTTGAAAGACTTATTTCATATGTCTCTTGCCCATATGTGGATGATCAATGATTTTTTGGCTTATGAAATGATTTCTAGATATTGAATGATTGGAAAACTGACATTTCATGTTTGTGTGAAGAATACTATATATATATTTCAAAAATATCATTATAGTTATAGTTTTATGGGACATATATGGTTGTTTCTATTAAACCATACAGATAGACACAATCATTGTAGACTTGATAATACCATGGAGGCTGATTATCCACCTCAGCGTATGTCTAGAACTAATGTGCATAATGAAATGAAATATTTTAGTTTTTCATTCTGGAAGGGTCAAATGAATTTTAGAAAGAGAAAGAATGTTTCTAATGATACTTATTATTATTAGAATAAGAGTAGTATCCTCATTGAGTTTCAATATTGGTCACACAATTTGTTATGTCATTGATTAGATATAATTTATATTAAAAAGAATATATGTGAAATGTCAATTTTTACTCTTTTAAATGCTATGGGAACGACAAAAGATGATATATGATCTTGGTGTGACTTGGGGATTAAGGAATTAAGATAAAATTAAAACTTATGGGTGTCAGTGAAAATAAATGTCAAGTTCCATGTTATTCTTATGTGATGACACCTACAAAAAAAATCAATTTATGGAAGTATTAGAGACTATTAAAGTTCTTGATGGCTATTTAAGAAATATATAATAATGGGTCAACAAAAGAGTGTTGAAAATAAAATCTTTTAATACTCATTATTATCACACCCTACTGCATGAGTTGATTCCAATAGAAATCCACCATTTTTTGTCTAATACTTTAATGGTTTCAGATATTCGTTTGTTCTATTTGATTATATATCTCTATGATAAGAAGTTATCCATGTCATTCTTCAAAAAATTCTGGTAGAGACATCATAAATTTTTTGTCATATAGAGAAAATATCGCCTCATTAATTTTCACATGCATGTTCATTCGGACATTAAATCTTTAAAAAGAAATACTTCTCCCATGATATGATTCCTTCCATTATAGGTATCCAAATGTTTGAAATATGTAAAACTTGAATCTCTTATGTTCGGAACATGAATCTTGCCAAAGTTTCAATCATGAATGGTTACTTGGATCAAGAATTTATGGATTTATACTCAATGTATTTTTCATATCATAATATTATAAGGAAAATATGAATTAGAAATAAAGAAGAATAGTATGAGAAAATTGAACCATGTTTTCCATCGCATCATCAAACAGAAGGAATTCCTGAATCATATACATTGACTACATTAAACCTTGATGAGTGGGAGATGTTACATCACATAGTGTTGATCAAATGTGATTTATTCATTGACTACATCAGGTAAGTGAATTGAGAATGAATATATTATATCCACTCTTTTAATTTTAAATATCTGTTAATGTATTTCTATATATATTTACAGGAACATAGTGAAATTATTAATAGAAAGCCTTATTTTTTATATTTAAGAAGGAAAAAGACTTTTCATAGAATAGAGTTTTCCTCATGTTCAAAAATAAAGGTAGAAATATTTTTATAATAAATAAATAAATAAAATATTTAATTAAATCGATTTTTTGAATTTCTGGTACCGAGTTCTCTAGCATACTCTATTAAATAAAAAAAATATCTTTAAATATTGGTCATAATACCATGGTTTGGGAATGCAAATCATTTATGAACAATGGGTACAAATTTATTATCACTGAATGAGAAATGAAATTAAGAACACATCATGATGGTGCTATGAAAACTGCAACAATAGATTATTATTCCAGTGAATCAGATATTAGACCTCATTTTGAAAATGTATCATATTATGGAGTCATTGAGAAAATAATAATATTGGATTATTACTCTCATGGTTGAGTCCCAATGATGAAATTCTAGTGGATAGATTCGGTGACGACGCATGTCACATTAATTGATTCTTGTGGATTTTCAGTAATTGACATGACATACACTCTTGCTACCTAGGAACCAAATGTTTTGGCGTCACCGACATAATAGTATTTTTATGTCAAGGATCATATTCGACATAAATTTTCTGTCATTATTGATATAATTTCCAAACATTTTTTTTATCATGGCGATAATAGAATTGATACCATATCTACTACCTTTAAAAAGTCCATTTTTTACTTATGATGACTCTAATAGCTCAATTTTTATAGTTGATTTTGTAGTTGATGTTATTGTGGGAAATATATAGAATCATCCATACATGTTCTCAATTTTACCAAAAATTGGATTGTTAATGTAGGTACTATTCAAATTGATTTAATATTGATTACAAATATGTTTTAATCGACATGAACTGTAATAAAACCACGAAAAACAAGTTTTATAACATGGTGAAAAATTCAATTCCTTATTAAACATGTAAAAAATTAGAATAACTCAAAGACCCCATATAACATTTCAATGAATTATTGACCATGGATTGTTGACCCCAGAACCCATGAATCCCCCAATCCCCTCTCATATATTTTATTTTTTGGGTTTCACAAAAGTTTTCCATTTCTAATTAGTTGAATATTTTTTTTCAAATGAAGGAAATTAAACCTATTGGAGAGATGCGATGAAAAATGATGACATACAACAATCATCACATGGATGAGATGGGCCTTCCTCCACCAGAGCCCATCGTGAGCATTTTATTTCAAATGAAATTATTTTAATAACATATAATGTCAGGTGATTAGTTTTGTTTTAATAGTTTTTGTAGGATCCACCAATGCGGGGAGAGTTATTTGATGTGAAGCCTAGTATTTGTCCCTATACTTGGGCCAATGGTACAAGGGAGGGTGGTACAAGAGATGTATGATTTCGACGGCATACCCAATTAAACCATTCCCCTCCCACTGGCATTCCACCTATCCCACATTCTGAACCTAGTGTGTCATTAGGGACACATGGGTTATTTAGGCCACCTATGTTTTCACCAGACTTTTTATCTAAGGTTCCTCACCATTGAATACCATATCTGATGATTATTCCACTCCACATCCATATCATACATTTGGCCATCCATCCATTCTATATTCATTTACTTCTACTTCTTTCTATCTGAGAATTTATATTCCATATTTTATGAATCCTACTCCACCACAGTCTATGCCTATAGAGAACACACTGGAACCAACTCCACCTGTATAGGGTGTTCCATCAATTTCTATGGATCTAGTGACTCCCATTGATTTGACTACCATATTAATATTTATTGATCCCCAAAAAAAATTATACCAATATTTATTTTCATTTTAATATGTATTGATGTATTATTTGAATTTATTTCAAAACAGATATGTCTAATTATAGAAGGAATGGGTGAGGGTTTACATGCATTCATGTGGTGTGGAAATGCTGCATGTAGTTGATGGTGGTATACAATGTATACAATCAAATGATTGACAAAACATGGCAACAATGTCGGAGATTTTGGCGATGCTTTCCAAATACTCTGACATCATTCATGTCAGTCCACTCTCATAGAGAAAATTTCTAAAAATATGTCAAGGATAATTCATGGCTAGAGAGATGGGTAAATTAGTATGTTGTATTTAATGTAATATTTTTTCGTATTTATATGTATTAATATTTTGGTTTGATTTTCTGTATAATGTTCTTGATGGTGAGGGTGAATGACGAGCACATATAATGGAGTTAGGTGAGATTTCGAGAGCCTATAAGCATGTGTTAAATATTGGATGACGTACTAGAGTTGGAATAGATTTAGAGGTGCTACCTATCATGGATTATTTCGTACATAACCTTATCTTTAAATGATTACTCATGGGACAACTATAAAGTTCAATGTATTAATAACATTTTAGGTATTTTAATTAAATTTTCATGTTTTTCATTAATACTAACTTTTTACTGATATTACCAATTTATGATGTTTGATGATATGGTGTCAATAAAAATATGTGTGATTAGGTTGGACACATTTTCATTATTTCTTTATATATAAATAATAAAACTATACTTGATATAGAGGTATGCATTCTATGAATTCTCTTTTTCCATGGTATCAATGATATTTCACAATTCTCCTTTTAAATATGCTAAAACTCATGGATGAAGAACATGGGATTATTATTTTTCATTATACCTCTTCTTATTCATATTTCTCTGAGTCATTGAATTTTGATTCTTTGCATTATAGGACACCATTTTTGATATAATATCATCCATAGATCAGGCTTTACTTGATACATTGTGTTGTTTTATTTTTTACCCAATATATTTTGATTTTCAGATAAATTATCAATCTTCTTGATCTTGTATGATTGAATACATCATGGTATAATGGTTCATGGTCCATGAAGGTGTTTTTGATATAGTTTGGAAGTCATCCAGATAGGATATGAGTGAATTTGAGTGAAATCTATAATTTTCCAAAATCATGTAAGAATTTCTAGTACAATATAATTTCTTGTGGCCAAATATATCATGTAACTATATCTAGTCATAAATACCATAACAGATCTGTTTAAATATTAACCCCATCTTTTAGCACACTACATTGGGAGTCCTTGAAAAACACCACCACTTATTTATCAATCCTAAAATTTAAACCAATTAACTATCAGATTTCCCTCATGAAAAAACAACTGATATGAATCTATATTGTCCTCCAAGACATTATTAATCAATTTTATATTTTATTTTTCACCCTCATATAGGTCACATGAACAAAATACATCAACCATGACTGTATCAATTGATAAAAATATATATCATTTCACCTCACAATAATTCTATCCACTTTAGGAAAAATTTTATATCCCATAGTTTTTCTTCAATCAATGTTTTACGTTAGAATAATGAAATACCATCCACCGAGATAATCCCCTAAATTACTTCATTGTGAAAAATTCCAAAGGTCTAGAAGGTCACACCAGGAGCCTTACTCACCACTATGCACTTATTCACTATTTCATTCACATAAAAAATAGATCCATATGTTTATAAATTTCCATATAAAATTATCTTAATATACCAATAGGGTACCGATATCATCACTATCAACAAAATTTATTTATATGATGTATTTACACTATCTAAATAATTAATAACATTGAGTATTCATCATTTCCATGATTCCCATATCAATCTCAAAAGAATCCTCATCCTCTTTTATTGATTACACTATGTTTTGGTGTATGTTTGTATAGTTCCTAAATCCAAAACCATTGAATTGAAGGGATGTTTGGGGAGAGTGAATTTGAGGGAGGTGAGGAGGAATCATAAATAAAAATTCCACATATACATTACTAAAATCACCCTTATGATGGAAGATTTAATTGAGAAAGAGAAATATGAGGAGCTATCCAAATGCACATCCATGTTCTCACCATTTATTATTTTGTTAAATATCACATATATTTTCTATATATGTTTAATATGTTATGACATAGTGGTTCCTGTGTTTCATTGGATGAAACATGTTAGTTTGGTTTGGTTCCATTATAAAATGGTTTATAAAGATGTTTGTGAGACGAGTTTAGAATTTATTGAATCCTATGTGATATTAATATTTGAATTTAAAAATGTAGGATTTGATTTAAATATGGAATAATTAAATAAAAGTTTGTTAATATGGCTATTTTCATTAAATAAATGAACATGTTTTTTATGAAATGTTCATGGTTTTGTGATTTCTAAAAATTCATAGGCATGGGGGGAAGGGGTTGGGGTGGGATCTGTAGGTGGGGAGGGGGTGTGCATGCTGGTAGAGAGTTTACAGGTGGGTGGTGGTTGTGTAGGTGGTAGAGGGCTTTGAAAGGGGGAGAGAGTATTTGTAGGGGGAGCTGTGGGTGTGGGGGGAGTGGGAGATGTGCAGATGGAGAGGTGGGAGTGTGTAGGTGGGGAGGGGTGTGCAGGTGGGGGAGTGCAGGTGGAGATGGGGTGTAGGTGGGGGGTGTACATGTAGGTGGGGGAGGTGTGTCATTGTAGTGGGAGGCTACTAGGGGTGAGTTGGGGAGTGGCGCAGGTGGGGAGGATTGTGCAAGTGGTTGTGGGCAGTTCAGGTGGGGTGTGAAGGTGGGGATGGGGGGATGTGCAGGTGGGGAGGGTTGTGTAGGTGGGGAAGGGGTTTGCAGGTGGGGAAGGAGATATTAGGGAGAGGCTATTTGGGGGAAGGTGTGGAGGAGGGCTTGTGCAGGTGGAGAAGGGGTGTGCAGGAGGAGGGGGTGAGTAGTAACAAAATATTAACAACACAACATCTAATCCTTGAGAATTTGGAATAATAATATCTCAATCTCCATACCAGCTACAAATATCCAATATCATTTTTTTCACAAGATTGTATATGTGGGATAATTGGTCTATCAAAAAAATCAATCCCATCAAACTAATTTTTCAACGAAAATACCAGATTCAATTCCTATTATAAATCTACCATTATTGAAAATTATTTTTTTGAATTCATTTTCTTGTTTTTTATATCTATTTACATTTGAAATTTATTAGTCAATCATCGTTAAAATTTAATTACTCTACAATCACCCATGAATATAAAGAAAATTCCACGTTTCAAAACCTAAAACATGATTTATTTATGTAGGGGTTACCATGATTCATAATTACATCTATATAATACCTATATTAATTAACCTATTTTGTATCATTTTTTTGAACATGCATATACAAATCATGATCCGAATTTGATCCATTAATTATAATCTATACGTCACTAGTCACCCTAGAACAGATATTGTATCCAATTACCCCAGATGAATAATAAAATTTAGTATTTTCAATGAATTAGATATGACCCATCCTTCCCATATCCATTCCCAATATCAAAACTCTAATATGTCACTAGTTGGGTAAGTTATACACGTCAATCTACTAATTCTTCATCAGTTATCTGACATTAGGGTCATACTCAAATATTTGAGAACCCATGAAGAATAGTATTCCATATACATTCTGAAGTATCCTTTCTGATAACTGTAACTTACTAATTCTGGGATCCACCCAAAGGTTCCACTTACCCGGTTGGTCACATGGGCTCAAGAGATTTTCTCCAAATTACAGAGGCTATTGACTATCAGTGAGGGACTTGGGTGTGATAATGGGGAGGCTATGCCCTCATTTGCAGAGTAACGTAGAGGAATATCAACGAAATACAATAATGGAAGAAGTAATACCATGAAATAATTAAATAGTGGAAGGAATAAAGTAAATAAACAACTAGAGAACATAAATTTAAATTATGAATGCCACATATGTCTAGTAAATCTTCCATATATGTCACAAATCTAGAATGAAAAAGAGAAATCAATGTACTGAAAGGTAAATAAACTCCAGCAGCATCACAAGCTGTATCTTAGTCTCATACTCTCTAGATCCACTTCAATTAAGTACCTAATGTAGAAGGGAACTTTCTCATATATATACCTACAGGAATATAATCTATTAGGGTCTATAAGAATGATACAAATAGGGTGTGAGATGAATCCTCATAGACTACCACCAAATGATATGTTCCAAACTATTAGTGAGTATATATAGCATGTAAAAATGGGAATGCAGAAATGAAACCATGAGTACTCAAAAGTAACCAATCATACAGTTTCCAATAACATTCATTAACATTTAATATTCCACATTTAATCACGAAATTATCACAAATAGGTGTCTCCAAATACTACATAACTGGATAGAATCCATGTATGTCCTTTGGCTTCGAAAATGCATCACAGACATTCAATACATATACTAACTATCTAGGTAGCTCACACTGTCTATCCCCTCATGTCCAATAATGAAATAAATGGAAAAGAGACCCTGTGGAATCTCTCATAGTTGATTCCCCCTATGGTATTTTCACAACAACTACAGACTCTCATGGGATGCACTAAATTTCATTTCACCATTGTAGTCTCGTAACGTATCTATAGACACTTTGAGGTTTCCCTCGCAGTCAATCCCCCTAGTGGTATCGTAGTGAAAAATATATCTGACACTCTGAGGGATCACTCACAGTCAATCCCCGCTATGTCTCATAACGTAACTATAGACACTATAAGGGAGCACTCATAGTCAATCCCACCTATGGTCTAACTACACCAGGTTCCCATAGCCCCTTGTATTTCCATCAATAATACATGATAACAAGTCTCTCAAAGTAATCAAAAATACTATATGGCTAAAAAAATTCAGGGCATATCAAAGCATTTAACACGAAGCAAAGAGACAAGGTCAGCCTTAAAATAAACCTAGGCCAAATGGCCCTATAATTTAAAACAAGGAAATTACCACATGGGGTGTTCCTTTAACATTAAATTTCATATAATATCAATTTATCAATGTCTTAATCTATCAGTCAATATATGGTAGATAAAAAAGGTTTCAAACAATTAATACCAAAATATCCAAATTATGGGTAACTGGAAATTTGGAATATAAACATAAAGATAACTCACAAAGGGAAACAAACCATATACATTGATGTTGTAGAATCGATATATTTGAACCTCAACCTCTGAATAGACATATGATGTCGAAGATCTACAAAAACATCTAAAAATTTCAACCTATTATATCCCACGAAAGATGAGATATAAAGAGTAGAGGCTCTGGAAGAAGTAAGAATTTACCAAGGTGATTGCAACACAATCAACAGAGTTTGATTCAGGGAAAAGATGGTCGATTGGGGGTGCGGAGAAGAATCAATGATATTAGCCACTCCATGATGAGACGACACTAGAAGAAGGCGGTTCTGTCAATTAGATGCGTCCTCAGTTCGTTGTAAAAATTTATAATAGAAATACATGGACTGTTCCCTGAGTATACACGACATGTATAGGACTTTTTCGGGCCCTGATTTAGGTGGTCTCCATGTCACCTCACACAGACGTGTACTCAGTCGTTACATGACCATTACACAGCTACTTGTGGAAACCAAGTACACAACATGTAATCTTAAATACATGGATTCTACTTATAAAATTACAAAATTCTCTCATTTTTTCTCAAAAAATGCTAAAATCAAGATCCATACCTGTATTGAGGATCCAGAATCTTACAAGGATCTCTCCTTAATGAAATTTATCAATGACTTTCTCTATGAAGGAGGTGAAGAATAATCCTCGAAATGATCTGGACACTATGATCTCACATCGGTATCCCTCTCCCTAATCTCCTAATATACTAGCATGTACCGCTAAAGAACCCATACTAGAGGAACAGACTGGCCACAGTAAACCTTTGAAATATTGGTGGGTATATCAATGACCATCCAAACAGCATCATTCGCTCATGGAGACCTCAGAAAACCTATCACAAAGTCCATCATGACATAACTCTACATCCACTCGAGAATGGGTAATTACTACAATAGCCTTTCTGGTTACTGATGCTCTTCCTTCACATGTTTATAGGTATAACACTTCATCACAAACCCAGCAAAATCCATCTTCATGCCCGACCAACAATAATGACAGTGTATATCTCTTTAAAACTCTGTGATACAAGGATGAACTGGCCTAACAAAAGAATTACAATCCTACATTAACTCCGCGTGTATATCTGCTAACACCCATACATGCCCATGGAAGCATAAGATATTATCCTCACCAACAGTCTATCCAGGAATAGTGTCCTCTCTTGACACACTCAGTTGTTAGACTAGGAATTCAAAAAATATAATAGCCACCTCATTCACTCTCGTTCAAGTATATTAGATGTAATAGTTACAAAAGAAAGAAATGTATACCCGAGTCTGTCGTACACCTCCAAGTTCATCTCAAAGAACATAGATATAAGATGCCTCTCACTCTTGTCCTCCTAAGCTGCCTGCAATTGTGTCCTCCTGGCAAATGCATTAGCAATTGTGTTTCCCTTCTCAAGAATGTTTGGAAACATAAAATCAAGGGACTATAGGTATTCAATCCACTTTCACAATCTCGAATTAATATCATGCTATTTGAATATATACATGAGACTTTTTTGTTTGATGAAAACCACAAAATGATCTCCCCAAAGATAATGTTTCCAATAGTGTAAAGTTGTATCAACTGCAGAAATCTCAGCATCGTGCATCGGGTAATTCATCTCAAGTGACCTCTACTGCCGAGACCCGTAAAAAACAACTCCTCCCATGCATAAGAATGGATCCCAACCTGATATCTGATGCATCATATTAACAATATGAAACTTTCCATGGTCTAAAAAAAGTAGTATCTGTGCTGAAGAAAACCTTATTTTCAACTCATAAAAGGATGACTCATAAGAATTTTTCCACAATAACTTCTCACCCTTCTTAATCAGGCCCATAAGTGGCACTGCTAAGTGTGAAAAGTACTGTATAAATGTTTGTAGTAACCATCCATCCCCAGGAAATTCCTTACCTTAGAGACGGTATTTGGATTATCCCAGGAAGCTACTGCCCACACTTTCTCTGGGTCTACTTATACCCCTGTCTCGGAGATAACATGTCCCAAAAAGTAAATATAGTCCATCCAAAAGATTAATTTTTAGATCTTAGCATATAAATAATTTTATCCCAGTGTACTCAATATTATTTCAAGATAGTTACCGTAGTCATGTAGAGTGTGAGAGTAAACCAAGATATCATCCACAAAAACCACCATGAAGAATTCCACGTATTGGTGGAATACTTGGTACATCAGTGCCATAAAAATTGCATGCACGTTCGTGAAATGGAATGACCTATCCACATAATAATATCAACCATACCTACTCTAAAATGGTGTAATATTTATATCAGAGGGTATAATGCACAAGTAATGATAAAAAGATATCATGTCAATATTCAAGAACACTCAGGATCCTCGAAGCTGATCAAAGAGATCATAAATAATCAGTAAGGGATATCAATTATTAGCTTTATACTGGTTTAGCTTCTGATAATACACACAATGTATGATGTTATCATCTTCCTTCCTTGGAAACAGGACAAGAAAACCCCACAGAGATGCACTGGGTATCATGAAACCCTTTGATTGTAACTCCTATAACTTGTTCCAGATCTCCTCTAACTATGGCATTTCCGTCGTATAAGGAGGAATGGACATCAGTTTCTCTCTTGGCCCAAGATCAATAGAAAATACTACCTCTCTCTTTGGATAGAAACATGAAAATTCATCTAGAAATACATTCCTGAAATGATCCAATGTTAGTGGAAAGTTCATATGCAAAGTTTCATCAAGATATAGAATATGAATTTGGGTTATAACTCCTCCCATCCCTGGATTCTTAGGTCCTATACCACTTTCCTTGACATCCCATTCTATGTTTATTAGAATAAAACTGTCCTCTGGAGATGTGAAACTCACCCTATGACGATAGTAGTTGACAATAGCCTGGTAGGGAACTAACCAGTCCATTTTGAGAATGACAACATAACCCATTATCTATAAGATATAGAGGTCCCATAATTAGTGACACATCCCGACCTTAGGAGAGTGCTCCTTACACTGATGTGCACTAGCCTTTCTAGTCCCCAACGGAGTGACTAGAGTCATGATATCAACAGAAGTAAATATGCAAAGCCATATTCTCTCCACAACAACAACATTTATGAAACATTCGGAAGACCCTGTATTGAAAAGAGAAGAAGCTCAAACTGAGGCAACCGAAACCATACCATTAATTGTAGAGGGTATGGGATATTCCTCTTGATGGGCCTGCTCTAGAACATTAGTTTGTCCTATGCTGCGGCCCCATGAAGAGTTCTGTGATCCCGGAGTTGATCCACCCTGTGGCTGTCCAAAACCTTATGTCTGGCCACTGTAGCAATGAACTCTACCTCATCCTGAATGGCCAGATAGACTCCATTTCCTAGAATAATGAGGAACTGATGGTCATGCTCCTTAAGGAGGATTCATAGAATAACCTCTATCACTAGCTGCAATTGAGATAAACTTAGAGAACCACTAATGATATACCATCATGCCACAACATCAACATCAAATAGATCCATCAAATAGTAAGGTTTCTTATGTCAACTCATCCGGCACTTGTGGAACATCAACTAGTTAACTGAATAAAAATCCCGCATACACGTATCTCTATGTGCAGACTCCCTCTGGTGCTTCCTGCTAATATTCAGAGAAGTTTCCACTCTGGATACTGAACTGCCCTGTCCAACAGCTCAATAATCCCTCATGTTGTGTTCTATGATCAGCATCTGGTTAACTATAGAAGATTAGAAATTAAACATTAATATGTTCACATAATATCGTATGCCATGCTTGAGACCATACTCTAACATTATTTCTCAAAATAACACATCACCCCCTAGAATTGGTGTGAAGCACTATAGCTCTGTCAAGCGAGAAAAATACTCAATGACCGTGAGAGTACCTTGCTCCAAACTCATGGACTATCGAGCTCAATCAGCCATCGAAGTATACATGTATATGTAGTCATTGAAGTTATGTTGGAACTCATCTGTAGATACATCCCACTACCGTCTATCCAGTGATATAAAATCTCACCATCTCTTGGCAGAATCCTGAAGAATGTAATTAGTGAAATTTAACCTCTTTCTTGAGGAGTCTCAAGATGTTCGAAGATTGATATCATGGATTCTAACTATGAATCTACATTCTAAGGTCCTCAATCCCATGGGAATATGGGAGGATGCTACTACTGAGAAAACTGCATCAACTATACCATAGACATGGAATGATGTGGTGCTTTCTTTATGGTTTACATAATCCTCATGAACCCCTCTCGGATCTGGGCCCCAACACCCATATCTGGAGTGATAGTTGGTGCAATGACAGTCAAAACTAAAGGATATGTTTTTTGTACATGATTTACCATGTCTAGTGCCTAAGAATTTCCATGTATATGGAATACATCTAGAGGACGTCTTGGTGGTATGACTCTACAAGTTCAATCACACACCTTAGTTCAATATTATTAAGGACTGAAACATAGAATTGGAATAATGGAATGGGGGAAGAAAACAATAATTTTTTTCAAAACATGGGTACATGGAATGTATTACACCTACACAACGTGTTACCTTATTCTTTTACATGGTCATGTACTTATGCCAACCCTGGTGGTGTAACCACCATACACACAACAAGTTCTCCTTGAAACACAACTTTTAATTGAATCTTTTCCCCCTACCCGAGTTCCTCTACACCTCAATAAACACATATCCTATCTGGGAAACTCTACATAGTGTATGTTCCCAAGACACGACGTGTATCCCCTTAGGCATAACCAACCATGTTTTTAGTTACATGGTCGGTGACATTCCCAACTCTACATGGCATGTAAGAAGATAAAACAATGTGTACAACTTGAGTTTCATCCACTCATGTTGTTGGTCACACAACTGGGTAAAAAACTTTTAGAACATGGAACTTACTCCAACTACACACTGTGTGTCACAAAATTTTTCCAAACCCCATGTCACTTCCCACAAAGATAGTCACACGGTTTGGGTCTAAACCGCGTGTATGTATGGTACACAGAGTGTACTTAAGCAAAGTTGTGATCTCCTAAACATAAGGATACATGGCTTGTATTCATGAATAAAAACATGTTATTCTAGTTATTTTTAGATAGTAAGCCACAAAAATATCTCTAGAACCACATAAAAACATTAAAAAAACATTAATGTGCCAAATTCGGATCTATGGGGGGACATACTCTACGTGAATCAAAGCATGGAATCATATTCACATCACATAACAAGTATAACAGTGCAAGAAATCACATGATCCCCCAAATGCTGATCCATGTGGTCTCATAACACCTCAAGGATAAATGTTTGGCCCACATTAAAAAGAAACTATAAAAATAAGAAATAACCTATCAAATTGCAGGTATTCGATCAGGGCATCTATCACAACAGCATTCATATCTAGCACAACTTCTATCACAACAACTTGCAATTGATAATGAACCCTAAATGGAATGACAAGAATGCATGACATGTGATCTCTAGAAAGTGCCTATATGATGCATGAGATGGAATACCGTAATCTCATTAGGTTTCATTAGAAATATAGCCTCAATAACATCCATTATAATAGCACAAAAAATGTGAATCACCTAATGGTGAAATCAAATCAACTAGAAAAACTAAAAAACCATAAAAATTGAAATATTTGTGGCATATTAGCTTTTCACTATACACAGGATAGTTTCTCTGGGGAATAGAATATTAATAAATACAAATTCTTTCATATCCCTATTTATAGGCTCGAAAGAGTTAGCCAAGAAGAATAGAATCCCCCTTATACCACTTCGTAACATCTCGATTCTCGGTGCCACCCAAAGGTTCCCCGTAAATAATTGTTCACATGGCATCAAACACATTTCACTGAATTTCAGAGGCTACCGACAAGAAGCAAGGGCCTTAGGTATGATAATGTGGAACCTATGATATCATTATAAGAGAAACACTATAGAATAACAATGATATACAACAACAAAATCATTAATACCATAAAATAAGAAAACAATAGAAGTATAAAAAAGATAAACAACTGGAGCACATATATGTAAATTTAGCACGACACATATGTCTAGGAATGAATCCAATCATGTCACAATTATGCGATAAAAACAAAAACAAATTTATTGAGAGGTAAATAAACTCTAACAGCATTTCCAGCCTCAACTTGGTCCGTTGGTCTTCAGCTCTACAAAAATCTGGTACCTGAAGTTGTATGGAACATTCCCTTATCTATACAAGGAACAATATAATCTGTTTGGGTCCAAAATGATTACCCAAATAGGGTTTGAGATGAATCCCTTTTGGAAACCACCATAAGATATGTGCCTAACTATAAGTGAGTATATATAGTCGGTAAAAATGAAAATGCATCAAAGAAACTAGGATTACACGAAATTAATCAATCTTACAATTTTCATTAACAATTAATATTCCACATTTTACTAAGATAAAATCTCAAATAGGTGTCTTATAATTATACCTTACTCGTCTAAATCCTAGATTGTGCTTTGTCTTGGAAAACATGTCACGACCATTCATTACTTATACTAACCCTATGGGTAGCTCCCACTGTCTAACCCATCTGTCCAAATATAGCAATAAAGGAAAATACACTCTGAGGAAGATATCATATCCAATTCCCCCTTGGTCCTTTCACAATAACTACAGACTCTATAGGGAAGCACTCAACATCCATCCACCCTTGTAATCTCGTAATGTATCTATAGACACTCTAAGGGAGCCCTCGTAGTTAATCCCCCTTGTGTCATAACCCAAAATACATAAAACAATCTGAGGGATCACTCCTAGTCAATCTCCATATGGCATCATAGCGTAACTTTAGACATTATGGGGGAGCACTCACAGTCAATCCCACCTATGGTCTAACGACACCCAGTTCCCACAACCCTGTGTATTTCAATCATGGGTACATGATAATAAGAAGCTCAAAGAAAATCTCAAATACTATTTTGGTAAACAAATTCAATGCATATCAGAAACATTTAGCAAGTAGCAAGGAAATAAGGTTTGGATCATAGGATACCTGGACCAAACATCTATAAAATGTCAAATAAGGAAACACACCCATGTGGAGTCCCTTAAACATAAAAATTAAAATCATATCACTTAAACCAAGACTTAATCTAACAATAAATCTATGACATATAATGTAGTGTTCAATCCCTTGTCTCTGAAATACCTGAAATATTGGTAATAATCACTTTGGCTTATAAACTCAAAGACAAATCACTAATGGCAATAAACCACCTACCTCGATGTTGTATGATCGATATATTTGAACCTAAGCCCCTGAATAAACCTATAACTCCATATATCTACAAAAATGTCTACAACGTTCAACCAAGGATATCCCCTGAAAGACGACAAATCTCAAAGATACGCTCAAGAATAAGGAAGAACTCACCATGGTGATTCCAACCCAATCGAAGGTGTTTGATTCGGAGAGTAGACGGTCGATTGGGGGTCATAGAAGAATCAGTGATATCCATCGCTCTTAGATGAGAAAATGCTAGAAGAGGGTTGTTCTATCTGTTGGACATGAACCTAGTTTGATATAACAATTAAACATAATAACACATGGAGTGTTCCTTGGGGATACATGACATGTATAGTCCTTAATTGGTACCATATTTAGGTGTACTCCAGGAACCCTCACATGGCCATGTACTCAGCCATTACATGGCCAGTACATGGCTACCCGCAACAACCGAGTACATGGCATGTTCTACTAAGTACACGACGTGTACTTATGAATTTCCAAAATTCACCCCTTCTTTCTAAAAAAATAGAAATCGATATCCATATCTAGAATGATGAGCTAGTTTCATACAATAACAAACACAATACCCTTACTCTAAGGTATAAATTCAAAAATATTCATTTACTAACAATGTTCAATATATGATCATCCACATCGAATTCCCCACAAGTATGGTTCACAAGTACTACCAAATTTCAATCATTTTCATCTAGTATGATTCTAAATTTATTAACATGGCATGAATCACCTATGATGACTTGGGAAATAACATAAACCCTAATAATTATTTGGTTTTATCTATAAACCATTCCTAAATTAATGTTCACCACATCTATTCTAATCCATGGTTCATACACATTATCAGTTTATGGTGTGATCCCCACAATTTTACTACTCTCACCAAATATCCTTGAGCACCAACCAATATAGATTTATATAATCACACTTACATTTTCACCCATTGAATATTCTAATTTCCTACCCTTAGATTCATCCCACACTCTATAATTGGGTCAAACTTCATGATTTCACAAGCTTCTTCTACCCCATACTATCAAAAGCACATCACCAAGGCCCCATATCACATCCCACTATAGAACCAAACTATCCCATCTGATGTCTTGTAATCCCCTTGATTTCCTATTCCCCACCTGAGGGAAAGACCTTCAAAATTCATATTTTTACATGGTTCAACCTATCCCATCGACAATAAAAATGTATATAAGATCATACAAATGAATTTCAATGATACAAATCCAGGCTATTGGGAATCTAAGATTCATGAATCTTAGTCCAACCCGAATGTATTTTACTTTTTATCAAATCCATAAATTTTTCTGTTAAATGAACTTCAAATTGATCAAATCCAACCCCCTATCATTGTGGTATTGAGTAAAAATGACATGCAACACTGAATTATTTACATTTTATTGCAGTTGAACAGGTTAAATACATTCATTATTCTGAATTCAATTATTTATGTATAGAATTATTCATTGAATAAAATATACATAATACATAATCATGTATATATTCATAATTCTATATAACACATACATAATTTTGTATTAAATTTTGTATGTATTATATTCATAATTCATAATACAATTCTGTGTGTATTAAATTCAGAATTTCTTTATGAATTCTGTATTGCACAGGGTAATTTATTTCTGAATATTAAATTGAATTTTGAATTCAATTCAATATGTATTTAATTACCTTCTGATTTAGGTGTTATATTATAATTATATTCTGAATTTAATAATGTGTTATACCTGAAGTTAATTGATGAATTATGTATGATTACACTTGCAGGTAATTGTACTGGGGGAGGAAGGATACTGGATGATACATGAATAGTAGGAAGACTATACCAACGGTTTACAGCTTTTGGTATATCTGTTAAAACATACTCTATAAGAACGGTTTTCAAAAAACCATAGGTAAAATTCTGTACCAATGGTTTGTAGACTATTGGTATAGACCATAGAATTCAATTTTTACCAACAGTTTTATCTAAACAATTGGTAAAATCCTGTACTAGAGATTTTAAAACTGTTTGGATAGACCCTTGAATTAAATCTTTACCTACGGTTTAATAAAACCATTGGTAAATTTAAATTCCAACAGTTGGAAAATCGTTTGAATAGATATGATATTCAAATTTCCCAATAGTTTTAAACCATTGGTAAAATTTTATACCAACATATATGAGAAATCATTGGGATAAGGTAAATTCTGAAGTAATATACAAATGTTCATTCAATAACCATTGGTATATGGCTATCCCAATGACTCAGTAGCCAATGGATTGGACATCCATTGTTATATGTTATAGAAATGGTTGTTGAAACATTCCCAATAGTTTTAAACCATTTGAATTGTCCAATATTCCAGTAGTGAGTACTACAAGGTTATAAAAATATTTTTCTTTATTTCTCATTAATAAATGATTTAATACATAAGTCTACACATTATATAACCCAAAATATCTAGAATTCTAGTGTCATTGTGAATTAGGTACATTAAATAACAACTTAAAACAATAAATACATCATATTTATTTAAACCCTCCTTAACATATTCATACACTACTAGAAATTAAATCTTTCCCAACGCTTCTATACCAACGGTTTGAAAAAAACCATTGGTATAGGTCCCCTTTCCCAACGGTTTGGCTAAACCATTGGGAAAGGCCCCCAAATTGGCCACTTTTCCCAACGGTTTGGCCAAAACATTGGGAAAGGCCCCCCAAATTGGCCACGTTTCCCAAACGGTTTGGCCAAACCATTGGGAAAGGTAGACCTATCCCAACGGTTTGGCCAAACCGTTGGGAAAGGTCCCTAAATATGCCACTTTTCCCAATAGTTTGGCCAAACCGTTGGGAAAGGTAGAACTATCCCAACGGTTTGGCCAAACCATTGGGAAAAGTCCATAAATATGCCACTTTTCCCAACGGTTGTTAAAACCGTTGGTATAGGTACTTCCATTTTTTATCAGACCTTCGTACGGAGAACATTTTATAAATCAAAATTTAAAATATTAATGAGAATACATATATATTTATGTAATTATGATCACAAAAGTCATGTTAGGTTAGTGGTTGAGTCATTCAATGATAAACGAGGGGTCCTGGGATCAAATCCCAGTGGATGTTTTATTTTTGGAATTTATATACCAACGGTTCCATTACCGTTGGTATAGATTTCATATTACCTATACCAACAGTTTCCAAAACCGTTGGTATATGTCTATACCAACGGTTTTTGGAAAACCGTTGGTATAGGCCTATCCCAACGGCTTACTTTCCTACGGTTCTCCAACCCGTTGGTATAGGCTATACCAACGGTTTGGAGGCCTATACCAACGGTTCGAAACCATTGGTAAAGGTTAGTTTTCCAGTAGTGATAATTTTCATCTGTATTAAAAACTGTATGGGATAACCTAGGGACAACCATAAGAAAGGGTTGATCTACAAATCCTAGTAGGGGAATAAAATTGAATTAAATGAAGAAGATAATACATTTTAAACAATTTCTATATCAATGATGGATAATAGGAGCAGGGATCAAAAAAATTAAGAATGAGACATGATATGACATGATAACTATAACACATGAAATGTGTAAACAACTAGAAACACTACCCGTAAACATATGTCGCAACTAAACATACCAAGAAATTGTGAAGGAAATGTACCATAAATGTATCATGTTGAACCCATATCCCAACATGATGTATCATGATACTAAACATTACCCAATGCATTGGAACACAATTTATAAAGAGGCTATCATATTCATTTCTTACTCTGGCTTATGTGTGCCACGTAGATCATAAAACATGGATTCATTCATCAATATATTTTATTCCATGATCACGGTGTGCAGAATAAATATATGTAAGTCCCCAATCAAATGTATATGTGAATAAATGTAAACACCCTTGATATTAAATGGGTATGGTATTCCCTACACAATTATTTTTTCGTGGAAAATAATGGTCAAATATTAGCAGCATAACAACGTCACATAAAAATTAAAAAAATGGGTTGATGAGAGAGAAACATGTCTCTAATCATTTATTAATAAGGTTGAAAGTAATATTGGCCTTTAGATAAATGAAAAAACATAACTAATTGAAAATATAAGGAATTAGATCTTGAAGAAACATTAATAACTATGAAAATGTAAAGAACCCACAAACAATTTCAACATGGTTACAAGTGTACATAAATGTTCATAGGAGTTAAAATGAGATTCAAAGGGTATATAATCATTTATAAATAAAATTTTATTTAAGGTGGATATGAAATAACATATTCTAATATATGAAACATAAAATTAAAATACATGACATAAAAGGAGTACTTGATAAAAGTGGAGAGTATATGATCCCTTACTTGAGTATGTGAATCCAATGGACTCGGAGGGGCTTTTTGAGGGATTGTGGTAACCTATAGTGGACTCCATAGAGTATATAAAATATTATAGAAAAACTACACAGAGTTTTAGTGAATTTAAATTGGATATCAGGTGGGATTATATAGGAAATGATGGGGATTTCTTCATTATATGAGTTTTTGATAATTCATTAAAAAAATATACAAACCCACAAACCATCGAATGTTTTTTCCAATATTTTCATCCAATTATTTGTTTTTTACATTATTTTATAAGGCATGGTAAGAAAATATTAAATTTTATCCTTGGTGATGTGGAGGTGAGTCACGCTTATAAATAAATCATTAAAAAACCTTACAATATATCATATGCTTTGTAAGATTCACTGAAGATTTGAAAACTACATAAAATTAAATTAAATTAAAATTATTTTAAATTTGAATACAATGATTTAGTCGTGGATCTCATTTATATTACTTATTACATCACATTTGGGTAATTATGATGTCACAAAACAAAATATTTATTTAAACGATATTAATTTTTTACCCGAAAATATGACTATATAAGATAATTATGTAAAATTAACCACTGAATAATTATGAAATTATGATTCATAAATAATATTAATTTTATAAAACAATTTTCTAAAAATGTTAATCTTATCATTGAAAAAAAACAAGTATATATTTAAAATGTACAGGTTTTTACAATAATGCCTTTTTACATTCTTATAAGAAATAAATTTGACCTCATAAAAATTATAATATAATTTATAAATAATATATATAATTTAATATATATTATTTATTAAAAAAAATTATTTCAAAACTACATTGATTCATCATAATAAAATCAATAATTGAATTTTAATATTACCCAAAAAATATCAATAAAATTCAGTTATGAAGTAAAAAATAATGGGAAGAATATATATTCTTTATTTTATAATAATGAACATACAAGTATTTCATGGGTCTTGATACAAATCCCTTTAATATAATATAAACTCTATATGAGTAATGGGTGGGATGGTGGGACATTCATGGGGCTGTTTAGCGAAAATTGTTTCACTAGTGATCTCGATGAGCTTGAACCTATCCAGTAAACAATTTCACACATGCTTAAGTTTTTGGTTCTCAAATTTGTATTGGTAAAGGTAAAATTCTAGAAATTATATCCCTCTAGAGAGCCCTGATAAATGGACTTCATAGGGTATATTTTTACATGTTTAGGCCATCACTTCTTTTGTGTATGTCAGTTGTATTTTTTAAAACCCTATATTTATAATAATCATGTGATACCTATTAATAATCTATATTGGAATTAGAGATGACTCATAATGGTTAATTAATAATTTTAGTATATAATAATACAAAAAAAGCTCATGTTTTTTTGATAAACCTATTTACATTATAAGACATTTAATTAAGTAAAAAAGGGGAATTTTATATACTATAGTTTAGGTCGTTACAATCTCCCCCCATAAAAATATATCCCTTGAAATTTTATTTTCCCAAACTAAAATAGTTGAGGAAAACTCTTCTTCATCATGTACACTAGTTCTCATGTTGATTCTTCAAACTTGTTGTTTCTCCACAACACATTCACAAGGAAAAATGTCTTACTTTATAGAACATTTTCTCTTAAATATATGATTTAGAGAGGATTATATTCATAATAAAAATAATTCTCCAATGAAACCACCTCAAGGTTTAGTACATGTGAGGGGTTAGGTATGTAATTTCACAAGAGGGATGCATGGAATATATGATGTACGTGAGATAGGTTTGGTGGGAGCACTAGTAAATACTCCACCACTCTGCTGATATGAAGGATATCAAATGTACTGATTTACCTTGGAATTAGCATTTGGTTTTTCCCAAATATATTAACTTTCATCCATGGAGATATACTATGTATTACCATATCAGAAACATCAAAATCTGGGTGTTGTCTATGAATTTCATTATATCTCTTTTTTAACTATAGGAAGCTTTTATGTGATACCGAATGGTTTTATCATTTTCCATGATTTCCTATATCAATTCAAGAACTATTAGTATTGATTCCCTATCATCATCCTACCATGAGGATCTTCTATACCTCCTCCCACAAATAGATTTATATGGAGCCATTTGGATTATTGAGTTGAATCTATTATTGATAGAGGACTCGATTAGAGGAAGATGTTTATCCCATCCTCAAAAGATGTCAATTGAGTACGATCTCTACCGGTTCTAAACTATCCGGATAGTTCTCATAGATTGGATATCTTTTCAGGGTGATTGGCCATATTGACGTTCAGCTCAGTGCTTAGAGCATGTTCTAGACTTTTCGTGAACATAGAGGTGAATGTTTGATCCAGAATGGATTCAATCTATAGTAGAACCCAATGCAGCCTCACCACATATCTGATGTACATCCATGCATGATGATCAAATAAAAAATACTCTCTATTTTTTTTTAACGTTATCTATTATTGTATGGTGATCCACAAGAACCCATATAGATTTTTTTCTCCTTAGTGTCTTTGGATGTCTGATGATAATGTAAATAGCATTTTATCCCGTTTCCATGTTGGTATGGGTAGTGGTTGCATCATCCCCTTAGACTTATTCCTTTACGCAGTCAACTTTTGACATACAAGGCACATTGAAGAATATTGAATGATCTCCTTCTTCATGTATTCCTGCCAATAGTTCACTCAATGATCTTGATATATCTTTTTGTTTTCGATATAAAAAAAGAATGTAGAACTATGTGAATCCACCAATAGTTCCTTCTTTAACTCAGGATTTGATTTAACAAAAAGTCTTGACCCATATCACACTATTCCTTCTTTATTAACTTTTAATTACAAGGATTTACCTCTGTTTATGAGATAACAAATTAATATAAATTCCCAGATCATTTTTTAATCTTCCTTTAATATCTCAAGAAATGATGGTATAGAACCCATTTATTAATTGATTGATGGCATTCCAACTTTTACGTTATCTTTGTCCAAATTCCTCAATTTTATGAAGATTGGATAGTTATAAATTCTTATCAATATTAAAATTATGTGATTCTATCTAATTAAATCATCCACCACATTGTTTGCTTTTCCAAGATGGTAATGAATTTAGTAGTCATAGTATTTGATCTTCTCCAACCATATTTATCAGCCCATATTCACATATTTTTGTTTCATTATATATTAGAGGCTTTTTTGATCCTTATATATTTCACACTTTTCCCCAAATAAATAATGTTGCTATATTTTCATAGGGAATATGATTGCATCCATCTATAGATCATGTTTTGGATAGTTCTATTTGTGAACATTCTTATACCTTGATTCATAGTCTATTACTTTTTCATTCTACATCAACACACAGCTCAATCCATTCTTTGAAGAATCACTTGACGTTATTAATATATTTCCACTTGTGGGTAGTGTGAGTATAGGGGATATGATAATCCTTCATCCCAAATCATTGATGTTTTCGTCAAATTCATCATTACAAGAAAACCTCATTTTATTTTTAGTTATCATTAAAACTAGTTTTGACAATTGTAAGAAATTTATTGAAAATCAGTGATAATATCAATCTAACCAAAAAAAATTCATATATCTATCATGGATGTTGGCATAATCCATACTTATATTTCTTTTTTCATTTAATTATACCCAAATTTTCAATTGATTTAGATGATCTGATAAAATAATGATATATCCTTCAAGAAGAACACCCACTTACTGTACTATGCATAAATTTTCTCCTTACCTAATGACTTTAAGAGAGTTCTCATATTGTACTCAAGATCCTTATTGGTTTGGGATTGCATTAAAATATCATATATAAAGACAACAAGAAATTTTTCATGGTAATCTCTAATGAATCTATTCATCACGTCTATGATGATTTATAGATTTGTGTGTCTTAATGCGATTACTATGATCTTATTGTTCTCGTACCATATAAGAAAATTGGTGTTAGGGATATCTTCCTTATTCGCAATAATGTAGTAATATCTTGACCAAAAATCAGCCTTAGATAAGTATTTTTCCCAACATAGATAATAGAAAGATTCATCAATCTATGGAAAATGACACTTGTTCTTTATTTTGATATTGTTTTGATCACAATAATCCAAGAAAAGGTGTGTTGACCCATCCTTCATTTTGACAAAAATGATTGGTGCAACCCATGTTGATGCACTTGGGAATATGAACCAATACTCCAGATTCTTATATAATTTTTTATTCAACTTCTCATGTGCCAAAAAATTCATCATCCATGGATTCTTGAAATTAGAAATTACATTGTTATTATTTGGATTTAAAATTAATCTTCTAGGCAAGGAGGAAGGCCATGAAATTCCTTGTAAAACACATTAGTCCATTTTCGCACAATAATAATGGCTTTGAGTTTGATACATCCATTAGAATAAATATTCTGAGATATATATTCTTACTTGTTGGGAAATCATATCCCTTCATGATATGTTGGTTCTAAAGAAGATTCATCCCCCTCGTTGCCCTTGTACAGAACCGGTGGTCGATTCTTCAAATGGAGAGTGATTTCCTTCACATGGAAATTTATGTTGGATCTATATAAAGAAATACAATATAGGGATATATTGCATAAATTTCCCACAAAGGGGGTTTGAAAAGATTTTCTAGGAATTTAACCCCATATATTGTTATAGTAGGGTAATTATATACATGGGATGCAATAATTTCACTATATTTCCATTTTCAAATATATTTCTACTTAAAAGATTTTTTGTTGTTCTTAAATATTTCTAACAATATTTTCTAATATCTGGGAATGTGTATAACTAGAAAAAAATACTATTTCCACTATTATTTATTGAATAACTGGTATACCACGCACCACTTTGTTCATGGGATCCACCTCAGTTGTTGTGTTTGAAAAAGTTCTTCTTTTCTATCTTGGAGGTTAATTTTTGTCTCAAAAAACCCCTGCATTAGGCCACTGATGTTCATTTAGGACCTGACCCCTGTTTCCGGGAGCCAGTGACTTGTTTTATTACATTAGTATATAAACAAGGAATAAGAATCCAAATGGACCGATCAGTTTACTAGTCCGGATGAAACTAAATACATACATGCAACCCATTATACATTTTGAAATGAAAAAATAAAGATACATAACAAAAGACAATAAAATATATCCTTGAAAACACAAAAAATGATATCTTCTTCTTAACCTGGGGAAGGAAAAAACAAGTGAAATTGTAACAGCCCAAGATTTTATAAAAAAATATTCTTTTTAATTTTATTAATGTCTTGTGTTGTATGCTACACCCAAAGGAGCTCGCACAACACGTATCCTTGACTTTCCTTCATTACACGCAATCGCGACCTTCCACGATAGCGTGTGTTGTACGCAACATCGAGTTTCGCTAAACAATGATATGCTATTAAGATATTATTAAAACTAGCCGTTATGAATAGTAATAACCACTTTTTGAAATTTTGTAAATTTTATTTTTCAAAATAGACATCATTTATGGATTCGGAATATCGAAATTAGCTTAGGTTGAAATTTTGGTGATTTTCAGATAACTTTCATATTTTGATGAATAGTGAAAATGACTAAATTTTAATTAAAAACAACTTTTTTAATCGAAATAATTAATAGTGATAAATTATTAATTTAAGTGATTTTAAAGTATATTTAGAATATATTTTTACAATTCAATACAATGTTGGTCATTGGATATAATTTCACATTTACACCAGACATAAACAAGTGTTAATCTTTTGATAGTTATTATCTCTTAAAAACACGCTATTTGTTGTGACAGCGGAAATTAATTATAAAATTAATTAATGCAACTTATATGTTGGGAATTTTTTAAAATAGAAATCATTTTTGAATTCGGAATATCAATTATAGCTTAGGGTGAAATTTTGGCATTTTTCTGAAAAACTTCAATTTTTGATGAATAGTGAAACCACTAAGTGGTAGGTTAAAAACTGAATTTTGCATAAAACTTAATTTTACCGCTTCTATGAATGGAATTTCGAAAATCCGAGAGACACGGTTAATATCAAGGACTAAAATGTGGTTCAATGAGATGAAAATAATTTTTTGGTGAATAGTAACTTTTTACTTTTTTTACCACAGTTAATAGTAAATAGGGTAATTAAGGGTAAATATGATATTAATATTACCCTAACACATGTCCTAATTCTATTGGACAAGTGTAATTCGACCAAAAACAAACTTAGGAATAAAATATGACCATTTAGGCCCACTTGGATTAGATTAGGACATTTATTATTAATTTATTTAAAGAAGGGTTAAAATAGTTAAAATCAAAGTTTAATAAGTAAATCATTTTTAATATGGGGTTATACATAAGATAAATTCGACTATAACTATTCATTAGAAAGCTAAAATGATTTCCTACATGATGGTATTTTATTTGTAATTTTTAGACATCAAATAATATAATTTATTTATGACACAAAGATGATGCAGTAATTATCTTATTAATGAAATATTGACATAATTGATAATATAAATACCAAAATAAATGTAATTTAAGACTTTTTATGAATTCCACTAATTTTCTAGGTTACTATGATATATTAGTGGTGATTTAATCAACTTGGTTCGAACATATAATTCTGTTATGACTTTCACAAAAATCATATATCAAATAGTGTCAAAATTGACACAAAATAGTTTTTAAATCAAATATTATTTTATTAATTGTTATTTTATTCCTAAAAATCTAAGGTTCGGCCAAATGACTTAGATAAGGATATATGTATTAATAATATACAATTTGGGGTTCGTTTGGCATGTTATAGTAAGTGTATTAACCATATAGTGAAAGAAAACAAAAAGACACGGTAAAAGTTAAATTATTTAACTTAGAGTTAAATCTAATTGATAAGGTTTAAAATAAGATCCAAACATGTATAAATTTGATTGGTTGATGAGATTACAACCCTATCTCATCTAAGCTTCGAATATGAGTCATTTTTGGAGGTTTTTAAGTGGGGTTATATTTATTATAAATTAATATTTTTAAGAATTCCTAAGGTGCCCCTCTCCTCCCTTATAAAAGGACACCTCCTCCCCCTCCTCCTCACACCAATTTGAGCACTCAAGCTCGGCCAACCCCTGCCAAAATCCCTTCTCCACTTCCCTAGCAACATCCTAGAGGTTCTGGTCTTCCTCAAAGACCAATTCTAGTGCCCTAAGAGGAGGTCTCAAAGAGGCACTTCAAAGAAGAGGTAATTACCGTTACCAATTCTTTCATCTTTATTTCTTCTTCCACTTCTTCTTCTTAGGTTGTTTCATTATGAAGTAATAACATCAGTATCACTCATATACTGATATGTTATTATAAGTACGAAACAACCCTATTTCACCATCTATCCATCCTACGGAAAAAGAAATCACCGCGCGTGCGTACGTACGGAATACCGTCTCCACGCCGTGGTGTAATCTATTTTCCACCACCACCTTACATGGATGGGTATAATGGTGTAAAGAATAACTATACATAGTTATTACAACATCATAATGATTCTGATATATTTTATAATCCACTCCAATTCAATTCAATATTTATAGAAATGAAATCATCGCTCGTGCGTACGTACGGAATACCGTCTCCACGACGCGATGAGATTCATTCTCCATGTTAACCATTTAAGAATGATTATAATGTATATATAAGAAATAATAATGAAATACATGACATTATAAAGCTACTGGATTTATGTATATATATATACATATGTATGTCATCTACTTACTTCCATTTCAAGACAATAAGGAAAGAAAAACAGCGTTCATGCGTACGTACGGACTACCGTCTCCATGAACGGTGTTTTTCATTTTATTTATCTATCTATTATATATATATATATACTGAATATATATGATATATAAATCATATTTTATATTCTGGAAGTAAGTAAATCATGATATAAGTAATAATGATGTCAAGAACAACAAGTCAAAACACCTACGATAAATGAAACGATTTTACCCAAAACGCTTCTTTAACATGGAATTTACAAAAGAACGGGTAATATAATGTCATAAGTGAACCATATATGATATCATAACAATGAATATGATTCTGGAATAAGTCAATAACATGATTTAAATCATTATACAGGAGGTTTTGACACTTACAAAGCAAGTCGGACATAAGGTAAGGGAAATATCACAATCTCATTTTTTATCCGAGATTGTTTATTCGTAAGTATTTACTGGGGTGTATTTTATCATCCACATCCATGTTTCTTCAATATGTAATATTATTTCCATCCACCTACAATTGTTTAAATCCAAATTTTACCCTTCGGTGAGTTTTTAGTAAAAGATATGAAAGGAATCTTTTGTTGTTTTTTTATACGAGGTACTTTTTGACTTTTCCGACAAAAGTACGAAGAATGTTTTTTTTAACTTATACGGCACGAACGGATTTATACTGTTTTATAAAGCCTTATTTTCATGAAGCTTCCTCTAAAAGATTTCATGACTATTTTCAATAAAATCTATTTCTTTTAAAATTGCATGACGTTTTGTGAAAAGAAATTGATTTTGAAGAAGAAAGGATATTTTCCTCAAGAATTCAATTCAAGTGTTTTATCAAAATTATTTTCCATATAAGATAATAAAGGGTTCTGTTTCTATCCATATTTTTACATTGATTTGACTATGTTGTGATGGAATTATGTTTATGAATTCCTTTATCTTATATGAATGGTTTTATGATGTCATGTTGTTTAAGAATCCCATTTTTATTACATGGGTTATGCAATGATGTATGATTTATGATTTTGTGGCACACATAAGAAAGGATTCATTAAGAGATGGGTGGGACCTATATCTCCCTCCAATTCATTGGGTAAAGATTTTATATCTCATGAGATAGACATGGCTGAAATGGTAGGTTATACCGGTTCAGTGAAACAGGACTGAAACGAGGATTACTCGATTCAGAAAGAGACTTTGTCCACTAAGATAGTCTTGGAAATGAGTCTTGACTAACAAGAAATGATTCTCTATGATTATGTGTGTATGCCACAATGAGTAATGTTTTGCGTTATGATTTCATTTCACTACTATGATTTATCCCATGTTTTGAAATTATGCTCTCTTTTGCAGGTTAAGATTTCAAAAAAATGTTATGTTCTTATGAAAATTATGTGATTGATATTTCTTTTGTTTACCCTTACTGAGCATTTGAGCTCACCCTTTTATGTTTCCTTTTCCCCAGGATATAAAGAAAGATTTTAGGAAAAAAAAAAGAAGATCTTTATGGGAGATATTGAAGATCTTTCACCATGATTAGAAGATTATACTCCGAGTTTCCAAAGACACTAAACTATTACGGTCCTTGTGTGTGTGTTTTTGTTATGTACTAAGTATTCCACAAAAGTAATGTAATGTCAATGTACGTCAAGATACGGGTCTCTACAGTTGGTATCAGAGGAAAGGTTTAGTCAACCTTTGGAAACTAGGATGCGAGAACTTTAGTGAGATCCCTAGAGATATTTCTAAGGTATGTCTAGGGATGTCTCTAAGGTTAAGTATACGTATAGGTTATAGTCCTAGAATTACGCTAACGATCTTCGAATTTAACCTAAGATGTTAGATATTGAGGGTACTAACCCTTTATTATGTTGTTTTCCCTAGCATGATTTTTGCCTCTCACACAATTCTTTTGGGGTTTTAGACGATGGCTGGAACCCGAAGGAACCGTGTTAATGCGGAATGTGATGGGCAATGCAATGATTGTACCCCTGAGAAACCAAACGATATAGGAGCTGGAATGAAAAATCTTGTAGCCATGATCACACAACTTTCTCAAGCTATGAATCATGCAGGACTTCCAAACGAGCAAAGGAAGGAGCAACATTCTGTTGAATCCTTCATGAGGCAGCGTCCACCTTCTTTCAGTGGGTCTACTGATCCATTAGTTGCTGAACAATGGATTAGTACTACTGAAAAGATATTTTCAGTTCTTCAATGTTCTGAACATGATAAAGTTATCCTAGCAGTGTATCGTTTGGAAGGAGATGCTGATCAATGGTGGAATCTTATTAAGAATACAAGGCAAAGGGATGAAATTGAGTCTATGGAATGGGACGAGTTCAAGAACTTATTTTTCAATAAGTACTTCCCTCGTATTCTTCGAACAAAGATGGAGAAAGAGTTTCTTGAACTGAAGCAAAGGGACGATGAACCTGTTGGTACCTATGAAGCAAATTTTACAAGACTTGCAAGGTATGCTTCTGGAATTATCATCCAACCTGAAAGTAAAGTTGATCGATTTTTCAGTGGCTTAAAACCAAGTCTTCGAAGGGCATTAGCTATAAGAGACTTCAGTAGCTATGAAGAAATTGTGCGTTGTGCTATCAAGGTAGAAATGGAAGTTGGTGTTAAATATCCATCTCATGGTTTTGACAAGAAACGAAAGATGGAGTTCAAGGAGAAATCTCAGAATAATGGTGAAAAGAAGATGAATTTTTCCTTATGCACAAAGTGTGGAAATAAGCATGGTGGAGATTGTCTAAAAGGGACTAGAAAATGATTTAAGTGTGGAAAAGAAGGTCATCGAGCAGCTGAGTGTCGAAGTAATGTAAAAAGGGTTTCTAATGATGTGAATAAAGCAAACACTGCAGAGAACGCACCGCCAACACTTCAATGCTTCAAGTGCAAGGAAATGGGGCATTATGCTAATAATTGCCCTAATCCAAGGGTTAGTGATGATCAACATGAGCAACCACTGAAGGCAAAGGACAAAGGGAAATCACATGCGATCACTATTGGCAATGTTGAATATGACAACGATGTGGTGGAATGATTAAGTGTTTATGTAATGGGATTCCAAAATAATGTTGTATCATGGAATATTGGAATATTTATGTATTGGTCTAATGTGGTATTCAAAGTGATTGAGATATTATGCGCATAATGAAGGGAAAATGAGAAAATGAAATGTTTAACAGTATTCATGAGCTCATGATTGATATAAGGACTAAGTTTGAGTATATAGAATTTTGAGGATTTTTGTATGTGAAAAGTGTTAACTTTTAACTGCATTCATGTTTTCACTAAGGTATTCAAGAGAATACACGATTAAGGACTTTGAATGTTTGGAATGTGACCAACAAAACATATCTTATGATATATGGGGATCGACAATGGTGTTAAATCTCTGGTAATCGTTTTCACTATATTATGAGAGTCGACTGCAGTATTATGGATAAGCCTAAAGATTAGACTGGATTATGTTGGACATAAGTTAGTATTGTTTAAGGATAGAAGATTTTCGATATTATTGATGGGATGTTATAGTAACGTAGTTTTAGAAAAAGGGACAACCTGCAGGACGGGCGACAACCCATCGCTTCGGACAAGGCTGTAGGAATCGAACCCACAACCGAAGTGCGACTGGCCTTTATCGCCTACCACTAGCCTACAGGAAGTCCCTGATTAGTAGAAACTAGTTTTATTATATTAAGCAGTATGATATATGAAGTATAAGTCCATTTTAGGAACCATATGTGATTAATCTCACTATAGAATGACTTATGTATATTTAATAACTTTTTCTAACCTTTTGTTTGAGACAGATGGAATGACCCATCATTCTATCACATAATCTACTAACACTTCACAAATAACAAATTCAACTTCATTTATTTAAGAGATGAAGTAGAAATTGTTCAAGGCATGAACAAAAGTGAGATTGTACCAAAATAAAGTAAGTATTTATTTTAAGCAAATTTTCAACTTTAGGGAAATGATCTTGAAAACCAAAAATGTTGTCCTAGTGATCTTATACCTGATGAATCATATGGTACCTTATATCATCACAAATCTATGGATTTGTGATTACTGGATTTTCCATAGCCATGTTCTCTACCACTCTCCATCAGAACATGATGGTTAGATTTCTCTTCCATATCCATATTTTCACCTATGTGGAAACCCAGTGATTAGTTTATTTGGGTAATCGTTACATTTCATACTTTAGTTTTTAAAGCCAAGTTTTGGTATTCCCTTTTACGATGTGGGTTTCTATTAAAGAAACTTTCAAATAGTAAACCATTTATAACCCCGACGAATTTCGAGGGCGAAATTCATTTTAAGGGGGGTAGAATGTAACAGCCCAAGATTTTATAAAAAAATATTCTTTTTAATTTTATTAATGTCTTGTGTTGTATGCTACACCCAAAGGAGCTCGCACAACACGTATCCTTGACTTTCCTTCATTACACGCAATCGCGACCTTCCACGATAGCGTGTGTTGTACGCAACATCGAGTTTCGCTAAACAATGATATGCTATTAAGATATTATTAAAACTAGCCGTTATGAATAGTAATAACCACTTTTTGAAATTTTGTAAATTTTATTTTTCAAAATAGACATCATTTATGGATTCGGAATATCGAAATTAGCTTAGGTTGAAATTTTGGTGATTTTCGGATAACTTTCATATTTTGATGAATAGTGAAAATGACTAAATTTTAATTAAAAACAACTTTTTTAATCGAAATAATTAATAGTGATAAATTATTAATTTAAGTGATTTTAAAGTATATTTAGAATATATTTTTACAATTCAATACAATGTTGGTCATTGGATATAATTTCACATTTACACCAGACATAAACAAGTGTTAATCTTTTGATAGTTATTATCTCTTAAAAACACGCTATTTGTTGTGACAGCGGAAATTAATTATAAAATTAATTAATGCAACTTATATGTTGGGAATTTTTTAAAATAGAAATCATTTTTGAATTCGGAATATCAATTATAGCTTAGGGTGAAATTTTGGCATTTTTCTGAAAAACTTCAATTTTTGATGAATAGTGAAACCACTAAGTGGTAGGTTAAAAACTGAATTTTGCATAAAACTTAATTTTACCGCTTCTATGAATGGAATTTAGAAAATCCGAGAGACACGGTTAATATCAAGGACTAAAATGTGGTTCAATGAGATGAAAATAATTTTTTGGTGAATAGTAACTTTTTACTTTTTTTACCACAGTTAATAGTAAATAGGGTAATTAAGGGTAAATATGATATTAATATTACCCTAACACATGTCCTAATTCTATTGGACAAGTGTAATTCGACCAAAAACAAACTTAGGAATAAAATATGACCATTTAGGCCCACTTGGATTAGATTAGGACATTTATTATTAATTTATTTAAAGAAGGGTTAAAATAGTTAAAATCAAAGTTTAATAAGTAAATCATTTTTAATATGGGGTTATACATAAGATAAATTCGACTATAAATATTCATTAGAAAGCTAAAATGATTTCCTACATGATGGTATTTTATTTGTAATTTTTCGACATCAAATAATATAATTTATTTATGACACAAAGATGATGCAGTAATTATCTTATTAATGAAATATTGACATAATTGATAATATAAATACCAAAATAAATGTAATTTAAGACTTTTTATGAATTCCACTAATTTTATAGGTTACTATGATATATTAGTGGTGATTTAATCAACTTGGTTCGAACATATAATTCTGTTATGACTTTCACAAAAATCATATATCAAATAGTGTCAAAATTGACACAAAATAGTTTTTAAATCAAATATTATTTTATTAATTGTTATTTTATTCCTAAAAATCTAAGGTTCGACCAAATGACTTAGATAAGGATATATGTATTAATAATATACAATTTGGGGTTCGTTTGGCATGTTATAGTAAGTGTATTAACCATATAGTGAAAGAAAACAAAAAGAAACGGTAAAAGTTAAATTATTTAACTTAGAGTTAAATCTAATTGATAAGGTTTAAAATAAGATCCAAACATGTATAAATTTGATTGGTTGATGAGATTACAACCCTATCTCATCTAAGCTTCGAATATGAGTCATTTTTGGAGGTTTTTAAGTGGGGTTATATTTATTATAAATTAATATTTTTAAGAATTCCTAAGGTGCCCCTCTCCTCCCTTATAAAAGGACACCTCCTCCCCCTCCTCCTCACACCAATTTGAGCACTCAAGCTCGGCCAACCCCTGCCAAAATACCTTCTCCACTTCCCTAGCAACATCCTAGAGGTTCTGGTCTTCCTCAAAGAACAATTCTAGTGCCCTAAGAGGAGGTCTCAAAGAGGCACTTCAAAGAAGAGGTAATTACCGTTACCAATTCTTTCATCTTTATTTCTTCTTCCACTTCTTCTTCTTAGGTTGTTTCATTATGAAGTAATAACATCAGTATCACTCATATACTGATATGTTATTATAAGTACGAAACAACCCTATTTCACCATCTATCCATCCTACGGAAAAAGAAATCACCGCGCGTGCGTACGTACGGAATACCGTCTCCACGCCGTGGTGTAATCTATTTTCCACCACCACCTTACATGGATGGGTATAATGGTGTAAAGAATAACTATACATAGTTATTACAACATCATAATGATTCTGATATATTTTATAATCCACTCCAATTCAATTCAATATTTATAGAAATGATATCATCGCTCGTGCGTACGTACGGAATACCGTCTCCACGACGCGATGAGATTCATTCTCCATGTTAACCATTTAAGAATGATTATAATGTATATATAAGAAATAATAATGAAATACATGACATTATAAAGCTACTGGATTTATGTATATATATATACATATGTATGTCATCTACTTACTTCCATTTCAAGACAATAAGGAAAGAAAAACAGCGTTCATGCGTACGTACGGACTACCGTCTCCATGAACGGTGTTTTTCATTTTATTTATCTATCTATTATATATATATATACTGAATATATATGATATATAAATCATATTTTATATTCTGGAAGTAAGTAAATCATGATATAAGTAATAATGATGTCAAGAACAACAAGTCAAAACACCTACGATAAATGAAACGATTTTACCCAAAACGCTTCTTTAACATGGAATTTACAAAAGAACGGGTAATATAATGTCATAAGTGAACCATATATGATATCATAACAATGAATATGATTCTGGAATAAGTCAATAACATGATTTAAATCATTATACAGGAGGTTTTGACACTTACAAAGCAAGTCGGACATAAGGTAAGGGAAATATCACAATCTCATTTTTTATCCGAGATTGTTTATTCGTAAGTATTTACTGGGGTGTATTTTATCATCCACATCCATGTTTCTTCAATATGTAATATTATTTCCATCCACCTACAATTGTTTAAATCCAAATTTTACCCTTCGGTGAGTTTTTAGTAAAAGATATGAAAGGAATCTTTTGTTGTTTTTTTATACGAGGTACTTTTTGACTTTTCCGACAAAAGTACGAAGAATGTTTTTTTTAACTTATACGGCACGAACGGATTTATACTGTTTTATAAAGAATTATTTTCATGAAGCTTCCTCTAAAAGATTTCATGACTATTTTCAATAAAATCTCTTTCTTTTAAAATTGCATGATGTTTTGTGAAAAGAAATTGATTTTGAAGAAGAAAGGATATTTTCCTCAAGAATTCAATTCAAGTGTTTTATCAAAATTATTTTCCATATAAGATAATAAAGGGTTCTGTTTCTATCCATATTTTTACATTGATTTGACTATGTTGTGATGGAATTATGTTTATGAATTCCTTTATCTTATATGAATGGTTTTATGATGTCATGTTGTTTAAGAATCCCATTTTTATTACATGGGTTATGCAATGATGTATGATTTATGATTTTGTGGCACACATAAGAAAGGATTCATTAAGAGATGGGTGGGACCTATATCTCCCTCCAATGCATTGGGTAAAGATTTTATATCTCATGAGATAGACATGGCTGAAATGGTAGGTTATACCGGTTCAGTGAAACAGGACTGAAACGAGGATTACTCGATTCAGAAAGGGACTTTGTCCACTAAGATAGTCTTGGCAATGAGTCTTGACTAACAAGAAATGATTCTCTATGATTATGTGTGTATGCCACAATGAGTAATGTTTTGCGTTATGATTTCATTTCACTACTATGATTTATCCCATGTTATGAAATTATGCTCTCTTTTGCAGGTTAAGATTTCAAAAAAATGTTATGTTCTTATGAAAATTATGTGATTGATATTTCTTTTGTTTACCCTTACTGAGCATTTGAGCTCACCCTTTTATGTTTCCTTTTCCCCAGGATATAAAGAAAGATTTTAGGTAGAAAAAAAAGAAGATCTTTATGGGAGATATTGAAGATCTTTCACCACGATTAGAAGATTATACTCCGAGTTTCCAAAGACACTAAACTATTACGGTCCTTGTGTGTGTGTTTTTGTTATGTACTAAGTATTCCACAAAAGTAATGTAATGTCAATGTACGTCAAGATACGGGTCTCTACAGAAATGGGTAAGATCCAACGCTCAGTAATAGTAAGAAATATAGTTGAAGATATCATAACATAAACATAAGGCATGTTTAATTCTTAAAAATATGTTCCTTTAACCAAAACTTGAATACATTATGGAAGGAATAAGAGTTCAGTAAGTAATGCCATAAATGAACATAATCATGGGTGTTTTACTATTAGAATAGCCATATGAACCATAAATATTATTTTCACACTGAAGGAATGCATAATGTGATACAACATAACCATGTCATCAATTCCTCGTACAAAGACCATAAATAATCATTTTGTTGAGGTCGTTTTCCCAGACCGTATTTTGTCTCATGAGACCTACTGATGTACCAAAGGGATGTAGCAGACCCCTCTTGAAACATACTATGTAAAATTAATTCTTCATATGAAAGGGGTGAGCATAATCAACTTATAAAGTCATATTGAAACTAACATATGATATGTAAATAACATTCCCAAATCATTGAGCATAAACACAAACCATTCAGAATAATAAGGTGAATGATATCAAAATAGAACAACCCTATTCAGAATTACCAAAAACCCTTAAACAACATATTGTAGATGATATCATAGTAGATAAACATAAATGAAGTACCAAATTCCAAAAATTATGTTTACATAGATGAGTATATTTATAAAGGATACCATTGCCAAATTCTTGACGAAATAATCCTTGAAAATTCCATAGTGTCACATACCACTGTGAAACATTAAAATCATAATACCATAGAATATCATTAGTAGAAGGAGACTATTGATATGATATACCAAATGGAAATACATACACCAAAAGAAATAAATAAGTGGTGAACAAGTCTTATATCTTAAAAAAGTTAATGAGAGATGAGAAAAATCCATTTTACTTTTATAAGAAGATTTATTTTGAAAATTCATTTATATTTTCCATGAAATAATATTTTAAACATTAATATCCCATAAAATAAAATAATGGGATATTGAAATTATATTTTATGCATTAAATTTTTTCCACTAAATTGATATCATGTAAAAGTAGTTTTAATGATTCTTTATAAATAAATCATTTTAGAGCATTTTAAGGAACGTATTAAAGATAATATTAAATTGGAAAGGAACATTTATTCTATTAAATACCAAAATGATAAAAATATTTTTTCATGATTAACTTAGTTTCTTTATAAATATAATGGTGGATTATAATATATTTTTCAATACATTTAAAACGGGTACGAATTTGATAATATCACTTGAACCATGATTGTATTTCGGAAACAATATGAACGTTCCTTTTAAAACATATAACTATCCATCCAATAAGAAATTATTTTGGTTGGTGAAAATATATATAACACTCACACCTAATTTATGAGGATTACATAATAATACAGAATATTTCTATTTAGTTAATTATACAATAAACGTAACCCGAATGAAAATGGAGGTTCGAGTGGAAAAACCCTTACCAATTTGTAATAAATCGATTCGTTTGCCCCAAAATTAATAATAATAAAATGATATATTTAATACCATTAAAATAAATATATTAATAATATTATACATCAATGGGAACTATACATACACCAATCATAAGTATTAGTAGTGAAAAAGTGAAACCTCACAAAAATGGATGTTAGAAAAAGAAACCCCTTACATTAAGTATGGACATGTTCCTCTCATGAACATAAGGTCCTTGAATATGAAATTAGACTGATTAATACATCATTTCTGAACCTATTAGACAATTATTTAGTTTATCATAATTATTTTTAGTTCATTTATTCCCTTCTTGATTATTTATTATCTTTTATTCCATTGTTCTGCAGTGTTCATTTTTATTATTTTCATAATCGGTTCACCTGTTCGTATGTGATGGAGTTCATATGGAATTGATGTAAATATCTTGAATTGAATTAAAATATTATTTATTACCATCTATAGGTGTTATTGGTCATTTATATAATTTGTTTAAAGGGCATGAGGATGAATTGTTATATAGAACTTTAATGATAACTATTTCAAAAATGTATGGGCTTTGATAACAAAAAACTCATTTTTCATTATAAAATAATACCATTGGGAAAACTGGATTAAAAGACCTTAAATATGGTATATAACATATATAATAATATTTTTAAACCATAAAAATAATTTTTTCATGACCAAAATTGAGAATGATAAAAGAACTTTAAATCCCATCATCCTTAATTGTGGTAAATTGACACACCATGGATGGTGTTCTTTCTACTAGTACAATAGAAGGTAAAATGAATAGATAATCATTACTTATTCCACTATCATGAAACAATTCTAGTACATGTATGTTACTATATTAATCACAACATTTTAACAAGGATAGGAAATAATAGAATAGGAAAACAAATGAACTTGAAAAGAAAAGAGAGTGAATTGAAAAGATGAATTTACCTCTTGAACAAAACTCCTTTGAGATCCTCTTTAAGGTAGAGGTTTTGGTATTTTTATGAGAGAAGGGTTTTCTAGATGAGGGATGTGAGGTTTAGATCATATTTGGATAGAAATTAGAAAAGGCACAAGGCATGAGAGGAGTGAAGAGAAGAGGGAGTGAAGGGGGGTTTTTAGTGGAGGGGAGAGGGGATTTCACGATTTTATATTCATTAATTTATTATTTCTACACAGGACAAGGAATAGTGATTCTATAACGAATAGGAATATTAATTTTATCATCTGAATCCGAATAAATTTGTCTTACATCATCAAAACATCATATGTGACTCTATAATTAGTGTATTTATCTTATTTTGCACATTATGATATTTCACTATTCATCAAAAATTCGAGTATTTAAAAAAATCCTAAAAATTCACCCCAACCATTTTTCGACATGTAGAATCCAAAAATGAAGTCCATTTTTCAAAAAATAATTTTCTTAATATGATTATTTTAATATTTAATTAAAATCAAAATTTAATTAAAAATACAAATTTAAAACATGTATTTAATTATTCTAAAACATTGGTATATCGTACTCAAACATGAATATTTTTTATATACTATCATAGGTAAGGTTACAATTCATTCGAGTATATCACTATTCATAAGGGTATATTAATATTCTCCAAAAAAATATGTTTCCCTTATCAGACTCCAAATAATTAAATCATTGCAAATGTGGATGTCAGATTTTTGAAATTCACATCAGAGAAATGACAAACATATGTTTACCCAGATAGGTTATAATAAAGTGGTGTTTTTAGAGACTCAATAATCTATTCATTCTATAATGAATCTTTTTGTAAATTTTTAGGGTGTAACATTATTCCCTCCTTACAAAAATTTCATCATCAATATATGAAATTTAACATCAAATGTTATTGGTTGATACTTGAAAATTCCCTTATGGAAACCCACATATGAAATAGTGCTAATAAAATATCCTCTTAACATAGTTTAATGGAGATGCGGTGGTCTCTAAAAAATGTATGCTTTTGAATGAGGTGACATTAGTTGGATGAGGAAAACTGGACAAAGATGAAAAATATAGCTATGAAGTTCTAATAGAACATGATAGAGGACATGTTCAGATGAATGTTGATTACTAAAAAGCAATAAACTAAAAAAAATAAATTCATAGATATTATCAATGATAATAACAATAGGAAAATTTTTTATTTAAGACTATTTTCCGTGAGTCGAGAAATTATTCAACTCTATAAGAGAATATATATACATTTCTACTTATAAACTCATCATTTTATTGTAGTTTAACTATCAATACCTCATCACATAGAATGGGCTACTCCATTTGGTGAAGAAATACTTTAACCTCTAAAAGCTCATAAAATGATCATCATAAACAATTTCATAAATGGTTAAAAAATCCAAAATATATTGATTCAACACATCATAATAAAGTCCTCTAATTTTTCATGATGAAAATATCATTAACCCTTAATAAAAAAGGAGTATCTCTAAAATTCACATCCCAAACTTGTGAATAACTTCATCATGTATCATCTTGAAATATCATAATAACATGAATTACCACAAAAACCATATTGGAAATATGCATTCTTCAATATTCCTTAAGTAAGATACATGTTATTGGATATATTACTTAAATACAAAAGTGATATAAACATCATTGATGATAGAAAATACCACTTCTCAACATTTCAATAATTAGTTCCAAGGTAGTCAATACATATCTGAGTCAATTATTTCTTCTTCATTATCTCAACATATGATATATATTAAAGGTTGTCTTTTCCTCAATAATGTTATTTTCTAGAAAGTATAATTTTATACTAAATAAATTTCCCTTTGTACCATTCATCATATGATCTCAAATCCATAATGAAAGAGTACTATAGTACAAAAATTATATATCTCATAATTTATACAACAAGTACATTAGTGAAAAAATATATAAATTTCATGATTCTTGAAGAGGAATATTAATCATTCTAATTAATTTTCCGAAGCATCATAACATTCTCATTATCCAAAATCATCATTTGGTGTATATTACATTGGAAATTGGGAAATGGATTCCAATATTTTCCCATCTCCTTTAAATTGAAGCATTGTACAATGGAAACCATTTTTCCCTTAAAATAATGAACATGATGTCCTTTTTCTCTACACTTATATCAAACACCCATTCCCTTAAAGTATTTACCTGGGTGATTCTTTCCATAGTTATCACCAGTGGAAAAATACTTTTTTTCATTCTTCTGTTATCCTTGTATCTCTCTACCATCCGCTTATTCCTATTTTCCCTTCTTATCCATAGGACTCAGATAAGAATTTACATACATTGTTAACACATGATATTATTTCATAATATGATGAGGACACATCAAAGATAATATTCCTTTAAAAAGATGACCTAAGACTATTAGAGAAATGATCCATCATATTCTTTGCATCTCGTGCATTGGTGAAGTTATAATTCCTTATGCTAGGTGCCATATCTAATAATTTCCATAATATATATTATCTCATAAAATTATAAACTCTCTGTAACTCTAAACTTGGAATATCACATAGCATAAATTTATGCATCATAAATCTTAGAACCGTATACTTCGGTTACATTGGGTACCTAAATCCGTCACAATGATCTATAAATAAAATTTGAATTATCTTAAGCATATACCCCCATGAGTGTTAAACCATGAGTGTAGCAAGACCTTTTGTTGTGTACCAGGATTCCTCGAGTCAATCTTGAAACTCTTTATCGGAGTTTTCACATCTAGGTACATCTGCGGCAGAGCCACCGCTACTAGTTATTACCCAGAAAAAGATTTATTTTCTAGAAAGATCCGCATTAAATATTACATACCAAAATTATAGGATGTTCTTGTTTGTTTATCCTCAAAGACCATCTTAGGGCTTTATTCCCCAACCTACATTTTCTAAATCCAGTTCCTAGGTTTTATACTAAAATTCCATTGAATCGAACTATAAAGACTTGAAACCAGTTACCCAGAGCTGGTGACTTATTTGATTACATTGGTATATAAACATGGAATAATCATCTTGAAGGACTGATCAGTTTAGTAGTCTGGATGAAACTAGATACATACATGGAACCCATTTTACATTTTCAAATGAAACAAAAAATGATACATAACAAAAGATAATAAACTATATCCTTGAAAACTCAATAAATGATCTTTTCTTCTTAACCTGGGGATGGAAAAACAAAAGAAAGGGTTGAGCTCAAATCCTCGGTAAGGGTAAGCAATATAGTGGACGATATCATTACATAAACATTAGGCATGTTGAATACATAATAACACCTGCCTTTAAAAAAACATGAACACCTTAGGGAAGGAATAATAGCTGAGTAAGTAATGCCGTAAATAAACACAATCATGGGTATTCTACTAGTTGAATAACCAAATGAACTATAAATTCTATTTTCATAATGAGGGAATGCATAATTTTGGACAACATAACCATGTATCAAGGCCTCGTGCCAATACTATAAATAATCATTCTGTCAAGGCCTTGCGCCAAGATCGTAGTTTCTCTCATGAGACCTACCGATGCACCGAGGGGATAAATTGGGCCCCACCTGACACCTAAAATGTCCAATGAATTCCTCATATGAAATGGGTGAACACAATCAACTTATACATTCATATTGAAACTAAGATATGAAATGTAAATAACATTTCACTATCATTGGGGATAAACACTAACCATTCAGAATAATATGGTGAATGATATCAAAATAGAACATCCATTGTTAGAATAATCGAAAACCCTTCAAAAAAAATTTATATATTATATCGTTGTAGATAAACATAAATTAAGTACATCAATAAATGAAGGATGTTGAAATAGATGAATATATTTATAAATTAGACCATTGATACATTCTTGATGAAATAATACTTAAACATTCAGATGTGTCCCTTACCTCTTTGAAAATTTCAATTAATAATCCCTTAGATTATTTTAAGAAAAAATAGACTCTTCATATTATATTCCAAAGGGTAGTACAAACTCCACCCGAAATAAATAAGTGGTGAATAAGGCATATATCTCAAGAAGGTTAAAAAGAGATGAGAAAAATCCATTTTACATTTAATAGAAGAATGCTTTTAGAAAATCATTTATATTTTCCATGAGATCATATTTTAAACATGAATATCCCATAAAATAAAATACTAGGACATTGGAATTATATTTTAGGAATAAATTATGTCCCACTGAAGTGAAATCATGTAAAAGGAGTTTTTAAGATTGTTTATAAATAAAACATTTTAGATCATTTTATGGAAAATATTAAATAGAATTTTAAAGTGGAAAGGAAAAAAATGTTCTCTTAAATCCCAAAATGATAGAAGATCATTTTTCATGATAATTATTTTATTTAATACTAATGGATTCTTGAAACAGATTTTTAGTACACTTTAAAAATTGTAAGAATTTGAAAATATCCTTTGAACTGGGTTTGTATTTCAGAAACAATTATGAAAGTTACTTTTAAAACATGTAACTATCTATAAAATAAGGAATGATTCGGGATGGTGAACATATATATAACACAGACACTGAATTTATGAAGAGTACATAATAATACACAAGAGTTATATTGAGGTAATTAGACAATAAAAGTAACCCAAATGAAAATGGAGGTTCAGGTGAAAAAACCCATACTGCATTGTTTTCAATAGATTCTTAGGCCCCAAAGATAATAATTCTAAAATGATAAATTTAATACCATGAAAATAAATATATTTATGATATGTTACATCAATGAGAATTATACATATATCATTCAAAAGTATTAGTATTGAATACAGGAAACCTCACAAAAATGGAAGTGAGATAAAGAAGCAACTTACCTTATGTCTGAATGTTGTCTGCTCTTGAAATTAAGGTCCTGGAATATGATATTAGACATATTAATAACGTATTTAATAACCTATTAGAAATGAATTTAGTTTATCATAAATCTTTTTAGTTCATTTATGCCCATCTTGATAAGTTATTATATTGAATTATTTTGTTAAACATTGTTCGTTTCCTTTATTTTCATAGTCATTTCACGTGTTCTTGAGTGATGGAGTTCGCGTGGAATGAATTTCAATCTCAAGAATTGAATTAGAATATTATTTAAGATCATATATCAGTGTTATTGGTCATTAATATAATTTTTTTACATGGCATGAGGATGAATTATTATATAGAACATTAATGATAACAGTTTAAGTCAATTTGTGGATTTTGATTACAACGAAATCATTTTTCTTTATAACATAACACCATTTTTACAAAGGGATTACAAAAACAAACATAGGTTATATTAGATATATAATAATATTTTTAAACCATATGAATAATTGTTTCATGATTTGAAATGATAATGATAATAGAAATTCAAACCTCATTGTCCTTGAATGTGGTAAATTGACACATCTTGGATAGTGTTCTTGCTACTATTATAAAAGTAGGTAAAATGAAGAGATGATGATAAAATATTCCATTATCATGAAAATATTATAGTATATATAAGGTACTGGAGTCATCACAACATTTGGATAAGGATAGGTAATAATATAAAATGAAAACAAATGAACTTGAAATGATAGACAAAGAATAGAAAAGAGGAAATTTTCTCTTGAACCAAACTATCTTGAGAGCATTTTCATGGGAGAGGTTTTGGTCTTTTTATGAGTACAAGAAGTTATGGACGTGGTATAGGAGGTTAAGAGGATATTTGGATTGAATTTAGAGTAGGCACAAGGCTTGAGAGGAGTGAAGAGATAAGGGAGTGATATGGAGTTTTTATATTGGAGGGGAGAAGGGATTTCTCAAATGTATATTTATTAATTTATTATTTCTATTCAAGACAAAGAATAGTGAGTCTTTCCTGACCAAGAATAGTAATTTTATCATGTAAATCTGAATTAATTGGGCTTAAATCTGGATAACATCACACATGACTATTTAATTTGTGTATTTAGTTCATTTTTTAAATTATGGTATTTCACATTTCATAAAAAATTGATGTATATCAAAAAAAATCCAAACAATTCACCCCAACAATTTTTAGATGCATATAATCCAAAATTGAAGCCCATTTTTCAATAAAATAAATTTATAATTATGATTAATTTAATATTTGAAGAAATTCATATTTTACTTAAAAACAGTTTGAAAACATGTATTTACTTATTCCAAAACATAGGTATATCATACTCCAACATGAATATTAATTATATAATATCATATTTAAGGTTACTATTCATAAGGGTATATCACTATTCATAAGCGTATTTTACTATTCATAAGGGTATGTTACAATTCACCAAAAATTATGTTTTTCTAATCGAACTCCAAATAATATACTCCTCGCAATCATGTTTTCCAGATTTATGAAATTCACATCACAAAAGTGAAAAACATATGTTTACATGGCTAGGTTAAAAAAAGTTGTGTTTTTAGACACTCAGTGATCCAAGCATTCTATAATAAATTTATTTGTAAATTCTTTGGGTGTTACATTTTCAATGTTCCACGGTTCCTTACATTTGAAGAAATTAATGATGCACTGAGGTTTTATTAGTATATTCATTTAGTCTGTCAAATTAGTGGGTGTCACCAGTCAAAAAATGTTATCCAGATTTCCATCCTTCCCACACCTAAAACATTTACTCATACAATTTAGTAAATTTATAGGGTGATTCTTTCTACACGTTTGAAAAGTTGGATGTTATAATTTCATTGAACCATTATATTTATCAATCAAACATCCATAATTATGCTCTACTTTATTATTATTATCAACTTTATACCATTAAGATATCCTGAACATCATTTAAACTTGGATGGCACATTGGACATTTTTTTCATATCTATCAATGAAATAGAATGCCAATTCCTTTTACAGTCTAGTCTTAAGCCCACCAAATAATTTATCAGCCTTGTATTTTTGGGTAAAAAAGGAAGAGGTGTGTCTTGAATGTTTAAATAAGTTTTCTTCATATGACCAAATAGATTCGTCAATTTTTTAATGAGTTCAAGGAAAACTCTTTCCATTTTATGATGGATAGTGCAAGGAAAATATTTATCGAAAAACATTTTCTAGAATTCCACCCACTCCATTACATTATTCTCTTACATAGTATGCTAATTCTTTATTAATGTCCACCAATGACTATATTATCCAACCATATGATAAAACCCAAGAAGAACCATATTTTTTTAGAACATTTTAGGATGGAGAATATCATCTAATTGGAGTTGATCCATTGTACACTAATTTAGGGATCCAATAATCATTTGAATATAGGTGGAATTTGTTATATTAAACTCTTGATTGGGGATTGTTCTCTCATTGGGAGGTCATCGTATTTCCCATCAGATTGATTATTTACAATATTCTAAATATTTATAGACATTGGTTTGAGTAAAAGTAAAACTAGGGATGATTAAAAATAAATTATTAATCTCTTAAAATGGAATCCAATTAAAACAATGTAATAGCATATAAATTACATTTATTTCCTTAACCTATGAATTCCTACGATTCAATCTGTGTAATCCATGATCTATTCCATAAAAATTATAATTATACTTAATTTTTATCCATTAAATAGTTTATTTTAATCATCTTATGAATTTACCAAATAATATACCCCATGATTGAAAAAATAAGTGTGTAGAAAGGCCTTCTGTCATGTATCATGTTTCCCCATGCCTGGCCCATAACACCTCATTAGAGATGTTACTCCTCGGTACATATGTGCCAAAACTATGCCACTGGTAGCGTCCATTCATGGATGAATTTTTATTATAAAATAAATAATCATAAAATACTAATATATGGGGATATTTTAGTATACATAGACTTATTACTTGGGATTTTGAAAGCGTTTTTTAATCCTAATATAAAAAATAACTAATGTTTTTTCTCTCATACCAACAGTAAAAACCCTTCTCTTTATTTCACATTAATACATGATATATTACATAAAAATTAACATAATACAACACAATAATATAAATAAGTCGAGTTTATTTGGGATTTAGGAACAATACCTAAAATATAAAACATGAAATACATTATTTAAAATATCATTAACAAGTTCATAATAGTCCATAAAACATAAAACAACTTGGGATAAACTGTGGGAAAACAAATGAAATGGGAGACATATAAATCATAATAATGGAATAAACATCGAATATCATGAATAATACAATACATATTAAAAAATTGGTATATCAATGAGGCATAAAAATAGTATGAATCATAAAAATGACACAGAGACATGATGTTGCATGATAATCATAACATGGTAAATGTGGAATGAAATTAAAAAAATGCATCGTAAATATATTAAAATTATAAACCCGCCAAGAATACATGGTGGATTATGTCCCATAAAGAAATCAAATTCACTGCATATACCTAGATGACGTATCATGATACTAATGATTACCCTCTTCATTGGAGAACTATCGGTTTGCACCCATCACATTCATTTCAGACTCATGCTTAATTTTTCCCATAGATACTAAAACATCGATTCATTCATCACAATAATCTATGACACAGTCACAGAGTATGGGATACACATATTTATGTCACTATTCAAAATTATATTAGTATAAATGTGAACTCCCATGATTGTAAATGGGAATGGTATTCATTACACAATAATTTTGGCATGTAAATCGTGATGAAATTTCAGAAGCATAACGACGTGACATAAAAATTCATAAAATTGGTCGACTAGATAGAAAGTGGTACATCATATTTTAGAAAAGAAATTGATCTTAAATTGGAAATTTAAATGCATGACCAAACATATGTAAATGAAAAAATAAGGCATATGATATTGAAGAAAATTGGATAAAGAATTTAATGTAAAGAACCCTTAAAAATTATGGCAATGTAACAGAAGTATATATAAGTAATTAGAGGTAAAATGATAATATGTCAGTTTCTAATAATTCATACATCAAATGGTGTGTAAAAAGGATATTGAAAAATATACCCAACATATGAAAAATTATATTTAAAGACACGACAAAAAAGGAGTTCTCAATAAAAGAGCAGAGTTGAGGATCCCTTACTGGTGTGTGTGACTCCAAAACACTAGAATATAATTATTGAGAAATTTGGGGAACCATATGGGGACTCGAGAGATTGGAGAGTATAGTATGGACCTGGTCCAAAGTGATTTAGTGAATAGAACTGGTTATTGGGTGGGATTTTAATCGACCCTTAGTGGATTTCTTTATTATATAGGTTTTGGAATCATTATAATAAAATATCCAAAAAATGAAAATCATCCCATTGTTTTTGCACATGATTTATAATAAATGGGATTTTGTTAATATTTTTATAAGTCCACAAACCAAAAATATTAAAATATCACAATTGGTGATATGGAGGTGAGTCACAATCTTAAAGATTTGATTTTAAAAATTTAAAATATATCCTAATTTTTTGAGGATACATAACAGATTTATAAAATAAATAATATAATTATAAAATAAAATTATTTTAAATGTGTGAAATATATTTGGTCATGGATACCATTTATATTAATTATTAAATCTGGTTTGTGAAATTTTTATGTCATAAAACATAAATTATATTTATGTTGTATTAAATTTTTAAAAAAAAATATAATTAGCTCAGAAAATTATGAAAATTATACCCTTATATAATTTTGGTGTTTTGGTTCCAAAAATAATATTCATTTAATATTAATAATTTTCTAAATATGTGAATTTTCATATTTATGTCAAAAACCAATATTTATGGATAAATTTTGGGTTTTTTACAATAACTATTTTTAAAACCCCAAAAAATTTACATTTGACATTATAAAAATTAAATGATAATTTATTATTAATAAAAATAATATAATAATAATAATTTAATAAAATATTATTTATTTAAAAAATTAATTAATTCATCAAAATAAATTCTTTAATTGATATTTCATGTTACCAAAAAGTAAAATTTATAAAAAACATCTATGAAGTAATAATAACAGTTGAAAATATTATTATTATTCAATAATAGTCTAATTAATCATATTTCTAGGGCCTTGATACATGTCCAATAATTAAACCCAAAAATTCTCTAAGAGTAAGGTGCATGATGGTGGGACATTCAAGGGGAGGTTAGACGAATATAGTTTGGGTTGTGATCTCGATGATATTTAAGTTCTCCCATAAATGGTTTAAAAAATGCTTTTGTTATTGGATATCAGCATAGACATGGTCATGAAAAAAACCCAAAAATGTAAAGTCCATTAGAATCTATGATTATTGGGATCTATATAGTCTGATCCAAGTGTTTATGTACATCACATCCTTTGTGTATGACAATTTTAATTTTTAAACCACTATATTTATACTAATCATTCGATCAATGACCAATGACCATATTGACAATTCTAATGATTCATAATAGTTAATTATATCAAATAGGATATCATTAAAAAATATGTTTAACTTCATTCAATATCTATATTTATATAATAGTATATTTAGTTATATCATAAGAGGGTTTTTTGTAATTGTTTAGGTTAATATAGTGGTCAAGAGAGAAGGGATCTTTTTATGACTGAAAAAATAGTCACTTGTGTAGTTCCCTAAAATCTATATCTATTATAATTACATGTAGTGTAACCCCATTTCATGAATTTTTTTATAAAACCAAAAAAATTTAAAAATATAAATTGACTCAGTTTAAATATATGGATATTTACCATCATAAAAAGTGTAATATTTTCACAGTGAGTAAAACGTTCACACCTTGCACCGGATAATTAAATCTTCAAGACTCCCATTACACGACCTGAAAAAAATTTCCAAACATGTCAGCATATCATGATGTAAAATGGATTCACTCATCGAAAAAACTAACAACATATGGAAAGTAACAAATACCCTGTTTGTAATCAATTAATGGTATGTGTTTCTCTTACAAAAATAAAAATTACATTATTCTATTGGAAAAAACTATCCAAAACTAGCTTTTTCCAAACTCTAGGAGAACCCCAAAAATCCTTTGACATGTTGATACAATGATTCCATTAATTCAAACAGACATGCATCCTGGTACATTAGGCAATGTTTCCCCAAAAATATCGCACGTCATCAGGAGTCCCTAATAACACTCAAATACATAGGGAAATAGAAACTAGAGTAAAGTAATACCTAATTGTGGGTAATGCGATGTTATAAAATCCCTACCATAAGACTATTCATCCCTGAGAAATAATTTAGAGAAATATTGTCTAAAAATGAGGCGATTCCACTAATCCCTTATAATTGACTCACATTCCCAGGTCTACTGTGATTATTATCCATGTTACAAAAAAATTAAATTGAATTAAATTCCCCTATATAAATTTCACCTAAGAATGAATTATCTTCACTTGTGTCACCAAAAAATGAAAATTAATTATCTAACTATATATAATCAAAACTAAATATTTGGGATGAATCTAGAAGGTATTTCTTTAGCTAAGATATGTTGAAATAATAAATAATAGTTGTCAATTGAAAAATCTATCCTAACAAATAAGAAACTGTACCAAGCTGCTCAGTGAGAATAGTGGAAGATCATATCTAGGAGACAGCTTTCAAAATTCTTCAATAAGATGACAACACAACCGATGAGAAACATTGATGAAAACCAAGATATAAATAGAAAAAAACTATGTATGAGTCCACTAATTAAAATAATATTTTTTTACTTTAATAATTCACTAGGAGTATATATATATCTTCATTCCTCAGTGATATCTCTTGGATGATATTCAGTCCCACCAGAGAGGATTCTCCCACCACTTCTCAAAAAATAGGTGATCTACGTGATCATAAAAATTCATAAAAGTATATATTCTAATCAATGAATTGTAATTGTTTTATATGAAAAAACCAATCTGAAATGTCTATATAATGATCCAATAAAATCTAAGATGCATACATACAGAATATCTTCTAGGATCTGAATAGTACGTTCCATCTAAACATATATATGTGGACGATAATCTCTACACAACCTGACCCAAGTAACCATATCCTATTGTATTGTCATCCAGAACTACGAAATAATCCTTTTACCCCTTTCTAAAATAGTTGAATAATTATCCCCATGTAACCTCATGATATTCTGGACATACATCTTACCAAAATCATCAAATTTAGTGGTTCCATTTATTAGAATGTGGTCAGTTAATTTGAAAACTGATCAATCAACACATAGATAACATTCCACCCTTTGGTATACTATGTTAATCTTACATCAATGTCTATTAAGACTTCACCTCATATCCAAACTATAACCGAAAGAGGCTAGAGAAAATCCAATCATTTCATATTCTTTAACTTAATCTATTTAATGAAGTAAAAGAGGTACACGTAACCAGAAATGTCCCAATTTATTTCCAAATAATACAATATCCATCTTATGTAATAATACATCTTCATAGGACCAAATGAATGATCTATGAAGAATAATGATAGTTAAAAATATTAAATCCTCAAATATGAGGTGATGAAAAACCAAACCAAAAAACTAATAATATCAACAAAAGAGAGAGACCAACTAGAAATTGTCTCCCCACCATAATGGTTTTATCAAATTACCCTTAACCCATCATCATATCGAAGGCTCATCAAAATATACTATTGGATATATGATGATAAAAGAACACTATACATAACTATACCTAATACATAATCATGAAAATATAGATGCAACTGAGCATTGAGTCCCATAAGGTTACACTCTTCCATTGATTCTAGAGCATCCTGTGATGGTACTTTCATATTGAGAGCATCTAGAATAAAATTATACTTCCATATGGTCTCATTGATGTGGAATCCAATAATATTATGGTATTAAACCAAACATATATATATACATTTCCATTATTTCTATGTGAATATATATCTCAAAATCCCATACATAGAAAAGACCATGGACATATATCAAAATTTATAGTACCTCCAACACTTAAGTGCATGCATACCTACAAAAATCTCTAAATCATGGATGCGTTAATTATTCTCATGAATTTGAATTTTATGAGATCCATAAGACACCACTTGATTAACCTACATAAGCACACAACCAAAACTAGAACAAGATTTATCATAGAAAACAACACACCACATACCAAGATCTGGTGAGATCATAATACGAGTGATATCAAAAATATCTTCATCCCTTTGATAGAAGAATTAAAAATTTCATCCCATATAAATCTCACTGATTTCCATGTACAAGTATTCAAAGGTGATTAAAACATTGAGATATCCTTGACAACCCGTTGATAAAATCGAGAAGGTCCTTAATAGATATGAATATCAAAGATATTTCATGGCTCTTCCCATGATAAGTCAACTTTCACCATCTTATGATTAACTAATAAGACATTCTTACAAATAATGTTACTTATGAAATTGAATTCATGGATATATAATTATCATTTTGAATGCTTCATATAAAAATAATATATCTTCAGAATATTAATACCCAAACTCAAATAATACATTTTCTCCCACATGGATCATATATAAACCATGACATCATCTAATAACTCTAGAAAAAAATTTCAATATACACATATAATATTCCATTCTCCAAATACATTAATTATACAAGTGATTTTTTAATAATGGGGTCATAATATATTCATAATGGACATACCTTCTTCTGAAAGGAATCAACAATTTATCAAAATATGGAACTTTGATATTATGATGACCTGTCCAATGAATAGTATTTAAAAACAACATTTCACTATTATAATGATCAAGAAAATCACTAACTATAAGAAAATTATAATTCATATTAACTATTTATGGATTGAACATTCAATTTTCTACACAAATCAGAGTGAACTAGCTGCATTCTTTCTAAATAACATAGGTCATCCCATTGAGAAACACTAGCAGAAAAAAACGATATTCCCAAAAATCATCCAACTGAATCTTAAACTCATTCAACTCTACCTATTCTATTGAATAAGAAATTATCATAATAGGTTTTTTACCTCACAAAAGACCAATCAAAATTACTACCTCCATCTCTAGAAGAAAACTAGATAATTCATCTAGGAAAAAATACAGAAAATACCAAACAATTGTTGGAAGATCAACAACTGATGAAATGTCATCAGGATCAACTAATACAAAAGTCATAAAAATCTAGAGCTCTAGGCTAGAAGGTGTTGTATGACCAGACCTCAAATTCCACTATCCTTGACAGATATAAGATCTCCAATCAGCCATAGGAAACGAGGCATGCCAATGGTAACAATCATGATCAACATGATGAGAAATAAGATAGTCTATCCATATGATGAAACCAAATAGATAATGATCGAGAATGAATAAAATTACAAGCTAATTCCACATCAGCTAAGGATAGTAAACTAGATGGATATTAAATCCATTGATCATTAATTTTCTAAAGATGTGTCTCTAACTCCACCGAACAACAATGAGATTGACAAGAAGTTTACTAAAAAGACTTCTAGAAATAACTAGGTAGGAATAAAAAATATCAAATAAAGAAATTACTATTGACGATCCAATAAATATAATAGTTATCCATATAGTTGGACCCTCATCTACATTCTCTGGAAACTCATCTACTACATGAAGGTTCATCAAACATATGGCTTGTGTATAGATACATGTAGTATTTATAGAATATTATTTCTCAAATGTATCCTTCAGATTAGTAGATTTCTGAACCTAATGAGGAATAGAAATATCTAGACCAAAATAATAAATATGACCAAATCATCCAAAACAATTTCAAATATTATTTAGTATAGAACATGAACATTGGTCTTTCCTAACCTTTCAATGCTGATATATAGTTAGGGAAATACTTCTAACTATAACAAATGTTGTATAAGAGGGCTTCTATAGATAACCACATCCACGACACCTATGATGATCTTAAAACATCCTCTTTTTTCACTTTAGGACAATTAAAACCATCACTAGGTGGAATTGATGGGGTATAATATACTCACAAACCTAAAATATTAATTTATTCCCTCATCACCTTCCGTACCATCTCATTGTCAGTTAAAGGATTAAACATATAAAAATGATTTGATATCCAAATTGAAACCCAACTTGTACTTCTAGGACATTATCTAGTCTTTCATTACAAGATATGGAGAGAAAAAACTATCTCATTTAAATAGATTGTATAAGTCAACACTGAATTCACATCTTTATATAAGATGAGGGAATCATGATACTTCTCAATTTATAGTGACTCTAGATGAAACGGCTCTAACATGTGAGTCATGAATCACTTTGTAGTCCAAGCCCACATACATATCTTCATGTACCATAGAATCCCCCCATCGCATGTTGGGTCCTGAAGTATGAAATCTACTCACTTTACCTAGATACTATTAGTTATACCCTGGAAGTTGAAGAATTAGTTGGTATTGTCTGGCTAATACACTTCCTATTTAGGTTCATTCATACACATAAAAGGTGGTGGATTCTAATGTATGAATGAATGTGATTGATCTACAAATATTCTAGATCCTGGTTTTACATCAAGAACTATGTTTTAGACAAGAGTTATATTTTATTCAACATAACAAACATACATCATGAAAATCTTGAGATGATTTTGATCTATATTTGTGTTCCCTTTAAGAGAATCCAATGCACCATCTTTAGAAACCCATGGTCCACATCATAGAGGAATAATAATGCACAAAAAATTGAATAAATGATTATACAACAAGTTTATACCATTTTTACTTAAAAAAATAAGTAAATAATATGATTATGAAGAATTACAAAAATTAGGATACCCTAATCCCATCATCATATTGTAACAAGAGTCTCATAACAGAATGGACTGGTCATTCACTCATCAGAACCATGTTCTAAAGTCCCAATAATATTATCTTCAAGTAACAAAATATCATAGAATATGAGCTATTGGGGAAAGTCCACCACTAATACCAAACTTTTGAATACCTAACCGGACACCCTCCCAAACTGGTACTTAATCCAAATGTTCACATACACAAGGGGCTTTCCCGATCCCCACAATATGGGGACTACCACCCCAAAAAAACAACTATTATAGGGAACTATTTTTTCCAACCTAAAACAACAACCTAGAATATATATAATTTTTTTTATAAATACTGTATTATAAAAACATATTCCATTAAAAAAATAATATATCATTAATGAAACAAAAAATAGTATCTAGGCCGTTTCAATGTATATGTCCAACATAAAAGGAAAACTAAAATAGAAACATAATAATCCCTGTGATAGAATGGGAAACTCCCATAATATCACCACCAAAAAACATGACTTAGATGATAGAAACATTACCTCTAGAATGTGGCACATTTCATTTACCTACATCAAAAGATATAAAAATTATATTCACAACTGAAGGGTTTTACAATGTGTGAGATAATAGGCTTAGTAAGATCCCACCCATGTGTTTTGATAACAAGTATTTGTACAATAATCTAAACATTCAAAATATTAATCAACACAAGGTCTGAAAAAATATTTAAATAGTTTCTATGTCAATTTTTTTTAAAAACATTTAATTTCCCCATTTTCCACATTTCAAAAAAAATCCTATGTAAAAATATTCCATATTTTTTCTTATAGATAAACACATTCAAAAAAATGAAATCATGTATCACACATCATATAATATCTAATAAAAATTATAACCACATGTATCATCATGTCGAGGATCAATACTAGTCAGGATAACAGTATACTCAAACCATAATCAATAAATCATGTGAAATCATGTCCTTAGAACACAAGATAATGGATATAGAAATCTCATGAGTGAACCTCCAAAATATTAGCCAAATACCTAAAACAATGACTCTAGAGAGAATAGGATAACCTCGTGGGTGAACCCTCCAAAAATAAATGCATGATGGGCCTAAGCTAGACCTTCCAACTAAGTGCCTAAGGCTTCCCATATGCTATGTTTTCCCATCTATTTCAACACTATTATACTTTGAATCAGAATTATTAAATACAATTTTACAATGCATTATAATACCTTTTACATTATCAATATATGGGGAAAACCAAATTTTCATAAAAAACTTTTTCCCAGAAAATATTAATCAGTAAATAATTTCAATTTATTTATAAAACTATTTATTAAAACCAATGTAATGTAGTTCTTCCTACATGGGCAAGAGACAGAACCACATCTCTCAATATTAGGCCTCCCATTATCACAATGGAATCCACTAACAATAAAGGAATACAAGGTCAAAAATGAAGGCATTAATATGGATTACCATATCATATAATCAAATCCATAATAGAAATACAATGGATGGAAATGGTAGATCATCTAAATCCTCAAAGAACATGAACATGTCACACTGTAACCAATAAAGGATTGACCCCATAAAGAAGATCACACTAACGATCTAGAAAGGATATATAATATTATCATCAAAGGTCAAAGGATATTATAACAAAATAAAATTTTGATAACAATATCAATGAAAATGAATTATTAGATTGAACAGTCACCCAGATAATTGCACTGTAACCAAAATGGTGGTCAAGAATAGAAAAAAATGATCTTGATGGAAAAGAGAATCCCATGATTTCATGGGGGAATTTTATATTTATAGAGAAGAGGACTGTGTCCTAATGAATTAACGATTAGGCCTTTAACACAATAAAAACACAAACCGTGATAATTACATGATAGGTAACCCCATCTCATATTCTGTAATCCATAAATCCAAAAAATGAAAGAAAAACTTTTATACTTAGATTAAAAATTCATATATTTTTTCATTAAATGATGTGTAATATATATATTTTGTATAAAACATAATAACATGCACCAGTTTAAGAAAAAATATTGAAACCAATTACAAGACATGAATATATTTTTTAGGAAATGTAATATTTTTTTGATATGAATCATACTCATGAAATTCTATGGGGAAGTAATATACAACTTGTAATCTTTACCTGTACTGTATTTATCCTATAGATAGTGAATACCAAATATTCTCATGAAAAACCCACACCAAAACTAGTGTTTTCTAAACTCATGGATAAACATTGATATTCATTACATATTTATACTTAGACACTATAAATTCAAGAATATATATATCCTCAAACATTATGTCAATTTCATAGAAAATTTTATTCATGTTTGGGAGTCCCAAAATGGACCCAAATACTGAGAGAAATGGAACAAGATTAAGGGTAATTCCTTGAACTTGGTTATATAACATTAAAAATATAAGTAAATGAAAATTTTATATTATGGTCATCTATACATTAGAAAATAAATTACAAACATTTAAAATATAAATAAATGTTTTCGGAGAAATTGTATCTTTCTAAAAGAATGATTATTCAAATTTTCCGCACATAATTTTTAAAAAATTATAAATTTTAGAAAATTTATTTGAAAAAATAAACATCATTTTAGAAATCACTATATAAAAATTAACATATGACGATTTTGTTTTCAATAAAATATTTTAATTTTTGGAATAAGAAAAAATACTAAGCATTAATTGAAAACTAATGTTTTGTTAAAAATTGTTTATAAAATAATTTTATATTATGAATTATATTTGAGGTAAAACTAGTTTAATTATATATATTTATATCCAATATTTCGTAGTGGAATCATTTTCATATATAATTTTCATATAAAATCATACTACACCTTTGATCATTTTTCTCTTCGAAGGCATGTTTCTCGTTTTGTATAAGAGATTGATTTTTTATAAACAAATTTCCTCTTATGACAATGATATTTTTCAAAATATATACCTTATTTAGAATAAGAAGATTTTTTATTATTTACAATGTCAACATAATTTTTTACTAAAATTAATAGTGAAAACTACAATATAAAATCCACGGTTAAGGTAAAATTTGATTTATTGGTGGTGGGGGCTAAATGAAGAAGATTAGACTTAAAATGGCCCAAAAAAACATGTCTAAAAAAAATTGGGGAATATATTGATCATTGAATGTATACAAATCGAGAATACTCTAGTTTTAGCCTTTTTTTGGAGAAATAATGGTTCACATTATTGTTTTAAAAAATTATATGTGTGCTACTCACCTCACATATGAAAGGTCACTCATCTAATATCATCATCACACCATAAAAAAAATTAGGATCTGAAAACAAATTACCCAAATCTCATAAAAATAAAAATAATTTCATATTATAAGTCTTATATTTTACAAAAAATAAATACTATGAATTCTTTTATTGATATCATAAAGAGGATACACAAAATAAATGTAATATTCTTCAATGAGAATTTTTATTTAATTTATTCCTTTGCTTAAAAAATTAGTATTAAATAATAATGAAATAAAAACATAAGTATCATTCATATATTCATATTTTATTATATGAAGGGAAAACTTAAAACTATCTCCACTTCTATCAAATGGGTTATGGAATCATAATTTTTGTGTATAGTGGACTCCCGCCTCGCAAACCGATGTCATTTGTTTTTCCATTACTAATTCTCACCATTGGGTATGATGATGTGTCTAAAGAATATATATGATATTAAATAATAGTTATACCCCTTGATTCATTATATCAAATATTTAACTTATTTACATTCCATTCATTAGGGGATATGATAACGTCGCTCGTGGGTTTGAAAAACTACGATCTTACTAAGTGATGTGATTCATCATCCACTAACACATTATAGGGGATGTAAATAAGTATGATTTAAGTTAATATATTTGTTATAGATGACATTATTATCGTATAAATGAAATATAAATCATCTGAAAAATATAATATTTCATTTTTTCCTTTCAATAAATAATCATAACGTCATTATTATATATGTGGACTATCTCTATAACGAAGTGTGGTGTCCCAATATAGTCACAAAACCACATGAATTATATATGTATTTCAATTTAAGGAAATAAAATATATTTTAAGATGTTTCTACCATTATATAATCATAAAATATTATGTACATACATTTAATAAGGATCATTGAAAAAATTATACATTTCTTATGTGTACGTTGGACCTACCATCTCTCTGATTTTTTCATTGTCCGTTTTTCATAACAATATTTTATTATTGATTTTAAATTTATAATTGATGTAAAAATATGCTAATTATGACATTATTTTTATTATGTAGTTGATATTATTATAAAATATTTGTATGTACAAAATATTTCATGACAAAACAGGCATGAGAAAATAATGCAATTTATACTCGTAACAATGAAAATAATGAACGATTATTAATGAAATAGTAATAAGATGTTATTGAATGATAAAATATGTTATTATAAATATTAATAGTGTCATGTTATAAGGGAATATAATTTTTAAAACCACTATATAGGATGTTATATCTTTTTCATCCAAATGGGAGCATGAGATAAGGGACCTCTGTCACGACCCGCCCTCGAGGTCCGTGCCGTGACTACCCCAAGCCCGCCTTCCAAAGGCCAGGGGCTGGCGACTAGCACCAAGGCATAAATCCCGGTAAAAAGGGAAGGCATTGCCTTTGTAAAGTAAACAAACACCACAGAGTAAGCAAGCAGAAAGTAAACACTAAACAAAAGCAGACTACAACTGAAAGTGCGGAAAAGTAAATGGGCCAAAATACAAACCCAAACTGAAAGTAAAGTACAACTCGAAAGGGAAAACAACAATTGAAAAGTAAAAGCCGCTACTCCGAGCTGTCCACTGGAAATCCCACCTGAAGGGTGGGTACAGATAGCTCCTCTGCTCCATGGGTCCCGCCGTCCGCTCCGAGCACGTCCCGCCCAGTGGTCCACCTCCGGGTACCGTCCCGCTCTGCAAGCCTCAGCTAAGGTCAACGCTGTCCGTCGTCTGCAACCAACACAACGTAGTGCGGGAAAAGCCCGTGCAGGGGTGAGTATAAGCTACTCAGTAGGGAACCCGAGACCCCTGAAGGTCTCTCAAATCCTCAAAGGACAAACCACGAATAAAGGTACAATCACGAAGTAATAACCGACACTGGTTAGGTATATGCCCATACATATACCTAAGTCATCAATTTCAAATACGCTCCAACCTCCGAGCCCAAGTACAACTCAGTCCACACAGGAAAGTAAACGTATTCCACACAGGAAAGCAAAACGTAATCCACACAGGATAGCACAACTCAATCCACACAGGAAAGCAACAGGATTCAGCTCACACAGGTATACTTCTTCAAAAGACGATAAAGATTATCTCTGATCCATCTAAGTCGTCAGACCCACGAAGGATCGATAGGTAACTAACCCCCGCAAAAGACCCACACAGGATCGGGCCCACACAGGACCTGTAGGCGCTGGTTCACACAGGACCGCTGAGCACAAAGACCCACACAGGATCGGACCCACACAGGATCGGGCCCACACAGGACCTGTAGCACTGATCCACGTAGGATCGCTGAGCACTGTAGTCGTCGTCGTCGAATCCACACAGGATCGGGCCCACACAGGACCTGTAGCATTGATACACGTAGGATCACTGAGTGTTGTAGTCTTCGTCGTCGAATCCACACAGGATCTCTGTATTGTCGTCGTCACAGTCACAGTAGCAGTAGTAGCAGTAGTAGTCACAGTAACAGTCGCAGCCAGCACTAGGGTTCCCGCACACAGCAAGCTCGTTCGGAGGGTCCACTCGACGAGCCGAGAGGCTGATACATCAACTGTCACAAAGTCCAGAGTTGATGTATCCAAAAGTTCCGTATCGTCAACAGGAACTCAATGCAACAGACGGTGCGTCGATCGGATGCCCGGTCTGAGAGTTATTGGCATTTTCGTCCCCGGGGCCCGGTTGGTTTTTAAGTCAAAACCAACCCGACCGTACTCCACCTGCGTCCAAACCTCGGGCGGAGTATGCCAAAAGATCTGTCTCACTAAGAGGAACACAACAAAGCTGACGGCACGTCGATCGGACGTCCCTAGCTCAAGATATGAGCGTTTCCGCTCCGAAGGCCCGGTTGGTTTCGTGAACGAACCAACCCGGCCGAACTCAATGTAATCCGAAACCTTGAGTGCGATAAACCGAAACGACCGCCTCGATCCAAGGATCGCATCGCCGCTAACGGTTCGTCAATCGGACGTCCAGTCTGAAAGATATCAGCCTTTCCGTCTCACACCCACCTTGGGAAACTTCCCAGGAGGTCACCCATCCTGATCACTACTCTAAGCCAAGCACGCTTAACTACGGAGTTTTAACCACGTAGGCTCCCGAAAAAGAAGGTGCGCCTTGAGTATAGTATACCGAAACGACCGTCTCGATCCAAGGATCGCGTTGCCGCAGACGGTTCATCAATCGGAGGTCCGTGGCTCAAGTTATGGCCAAAAGACCGAAGTCGTCTCGAAAACGGGGGGTAGAAGAGAGTTAAGGGGAAGGTGAAGGGTTGGGGCTCGTGTGGGCCCCACCTCACCTTAATCCTCACTTGGTTAGTTAGGAACTTGTGATTCCACCCCAACTTCCACACTTAGGATATAACCACTTAAGAAGATAAATAAAATAAATATTGTATAACAAATTTATTTGACTCTCCATTTCATCCAGAAAATTAAACATCTCCTCCTAGGCAAACGCAACTTCGGGAAAGGTCTCCTTAAGCGAATATCGGCGCTACGAGTTCATCGGTGTCCTCGGATTTCAATTCCGAGCACCGGATCAAAAGTTAGGAAATCCCGCTCGGTCGTTCACTGAACGTACCCGAGACAAACTTCGGAAATTAATTCCGGGCACTCCGGGCCTCGGAATCAGGTGCCGTCAGAAACCGCGCTCTTGTAAAATTCCAAAGAAAATTAAGAAAAAATTTCCCTTGAATTTTACGGGTCTTTACATTACTCCCACCTCAGGGCTTTACGTCCCCGTAAAGATACATCAAAACTAGGGAAACAAATGAGGGTACTGAGCACGCATCTGAGCCTCCCGCTCCCATGTGCTTTCCTGGAGGTTCCCGTGCTGCCATATGATGCGCACAAGAGGAATCGATCGCCCACGTAGGACCCGCTCTTGTCGATCCTCTATCTCCACCGGGACCTCCGTAAAAGTCGCCACATCGTCAACGTCACGCTCCCCATGGTCAATGATGTGCGTCGGGTCGTGCACGTATCTCCTCAGCTGAGACACGTGGAAGACATCGTGCACCCGGTGCAACTGAGGTGGTAGAGCTAGGCGATAAGCCACCTCACCAATCCTGCTGAGGACCTGGAAGGGTCCGATGAAACGCGGAGATAACTTGCCGCCTCTGCCAAATCTCCGAATACCACGTCGAGGTGAGACCCGCAAGAAGACGTGGTCGCCACCCTCTAACTCCAGTGGACTCCGCTTCCTATTAGCATAAGACTTCTGCCGGCTCTGAGCTGTACTCATCCGCCCCTGGATGACCTGGACCATCTTAGGTCCCACAGGAGCTGCAAGATTTCTTCTTTGCCGATAAGAGAAATCTGGTCTCATCCCCTGGATGAACCACATTCTTCGCCTAAAACAGTCAATCCTAACATGGATGATACTAATCCATACCAAGGATGACGTCGTAAGGCCTCGACGCTACTACTAATAGATTCAACCGTTACTCTCGCCTCCAAGGGTTGAGTCACACTATCGGCATCAGTGTGTGGTAATTGGGTCTCCTCCAGTAGATGTCTCACAAGTGAGGGTCAAGTCAACAACCAAAACTGGAACCTCTTAGTAACATCATGAAAGAGGACAGGAACGAAAATATCACAAAGGTATGCGTCTTTTATTATTGCAGCTCATAAAACAAGACGTTACACAAAAGCAACAAGGAACCAGAAGTACAAAGGATGTATCCACTAGTTCTGCTCCTGTCCACCTGCTCTCGGAGCTCTACTGCCTTGTCCACTACTCGGCTGTTGCTCAAGCACTCGCCGCTGCTTCTGTCTCAGTGGCTCCTCTAACACCCGCTGATCAATCGCACGAGGAGTCGGACAGTCGCGTGCCAGGTGACCCTTCCCGCCACAGGAGTAACATTGTCCGTTTCTGGCACGCCTGGCTCTGACCCCACCTCGGGTGCCCCGCACCACCGGTCCTAAAACCCGAGATCGTCTAACTGCTAGTCTGGTCCTCCTGGACCTCTGCATCATCTGTCTACTGCCCACAGATGACTCGGCTACTGATCGAAAAACACGCGGCAAAGGCAGAAGCTCCTGTACATGCTCGGGGTGTAGAGATACTGGCACAAACTCCACCCTGAAGAAGGTCTCGAAGTCTTCCCATGCGAAGGTCATCCCCTCACAGAACTGAAACAAGTGGCTCCACCACCTGCCTGCTGCTGCCTGAAGGAGGCTGGCAGCAAAGATCACCATGAAGTCTGCTGGCGTCCTCACTAGCCTAAACACACGTACCACTGCCTCCAGCCATTCCTCTGCTGCCTGGGGATCCGTCTCCCCGCGAAACCTGGGTGGTTGCTGGCGCTGAAACTCATGCAGTGCGCTGAGGCGACGTGCATCGTCAGCGGCTGGCGCTGGAAGCATCGGGGGCTCGGCGGGTAGTGCTACCGCCGGTGCCACTGCTGACAAAGGGCCCTGCACCGAGGCCTCGTCGCTCGGTGGGCTGTCGTCACGCTCGACTCTCGGAACCCTAGCTGGCTGCCGTCGTGGGGCCATCCTGAAAGGAAACCGGTGCGCCACGGTCAAACAATATACCTGGTGAGCTGACACAAAGAAATCACAAATAAAACATTGAAACACACATGCAATCAATGTTTTCGTGCATTAAGTCGAAAATCAGAAGTCAGGGTCCTGGTGTACGGATACGTCGGCCGCCGCACCAACACTGGACTCCCTGGACTGATAACCACACTCAATACGCTAAACATTATTGCTTCACATAGAAAAGATCAGAGTTTGCGGTAGAACCGAACTCCTCTGATACCAATTTGTCACGACCCGCCCTCGGGGTCCGTGCCGTGACTACCCCAAGCCCGCCTTCCAAAGGCCAGGGGCTGGCGACTAGCACCAAGGCGTAAATCCCGGTAAAAAGGGAAGGCATTGCCTTTGTAAAGTAAACAAACACCACATAGTAAGAAAGCGGAAAGTAAACACTAAACAAAAGCAGAGTACAACTGAAAGTGCGGAAAAGTAAATGGGCCAGAATACAAACCCAAACTGAAAGTAAAGTACAACTCGAAAGGGAAAACAGCAACTGAAAAGTAAAAGCCGCTACTCCGAGCTGTCAACTGGAAATCCCACCTGAAGGGTGGGTACAGATAGCTCTTCTGCTCCACGAGTCCCGCCGTCCGCTCCGAGCACGTCCCGCCCAGTGGTCCACCTCCGGGTACCGTCCTGCTCTGCAAGCCTCAGCTAAGGTCAACGCTGTCCGTCGTCTACAACCAACACAACGTAGTGCGGGCAATGCCCGTGCAGGGGTGAGTATAAGCTACTCAGTAGGGACCCCGAGACCCCTGAAGGTCTCTCAAATCCACAAAGGATAAACCACGAATAAAGGTACAATCACGAAGTAATAACCGACACTGGTTAGGTATATGCCCATACATATACCTAAGTCATCAATTTCAAATACGCTCCAACCTCCGAGCCCAAGTACAACTCAGTCCACACAGGAAAGTAAACGTATTCCACACAGGAAAGCAAAACGTAATCCACACAGGATAGCACAACTCAATCCACACAGGAAAGCAACATGATTCAGCTCACACAGGTATACTTCTTCAAAAGACGATAAAGATGATCTCTGATCCATCTAAGTCGTCAGACCCACGAAGGATCGATTGGTAACTAACCCCCGCAAAAGACCCACACAGGATCGGGCCCACACAGGACCTGTAGGCGCTGGTTCACACAGGACCGCTGAGCGCAAAGACCCACACAGGATCGGACCCACACAAGATCGGGCCCACACAGGACCTGTAGCACTGATACACGTAGGATCGCTGAGCACTGTAGTCGTCGTCGTCGAATCCACACAGGATCGGGCCCACACAGGACCTGTAGCATTGATACACGTAGGATCGCTGAGTGCTGTAGTCGTTGTCGTCGAATCCACACAGGATCTCTGTACTGTCGTCGTCACAGTCACAGTAGTAGTAGTAGCAGTAGTAGTCACAGTAACAGTCGCAGCCAGCACTAGGGTTCCCGCACACAGCAAGCTCGTTCGGAGGGTCCGCTCGACGAGCCGAGAGGCTGATACATCAACTGTCACAAATTCCAGAGTTGATGTATCCAAAAGTTCCGTATCGTCAACAGGAACTCAACGCAACAGACGGTGCGTCGATCGGACGCCCGGTCTGAGAGTTATTGGCATTTTCGTCCCCGGGGCCCTGTTGGTTTTTAAGGCAAAACCAACCCGACCGTACTCCACCTGCGTCCAAATCTCGGGCGGAGTATGCCAAAAGATCCGTCTCACTAAGAGGAACACAACAAAGCTGACGACACGTCGATCGGACGTCCGTAGCTCAAGATATGAGCGTTTCCGCTCCGAAGGCCCGGTTGGTTTCGTGAACGAACCAACCCGGCCGAACTCAATGTAATCTGAAACCTTGAGTGAAATAAACCGAAACGACCGCCTCGATCCAAGGATCGCATCGCCGCTGACGGTTCGTCAATCGGACGCCCAGTCTGAAAGATATGACCCTTTCCGTCTCACACCCACCCTGGGAAACTTCCCAGGAGGTCACCCATCCTAATCACTACTCTAAGCCAAGCATGCTTAACTACGGAGTTTTAACCACGTTGGCTCCCGAAAAAGAAGGTGCGCCTTGAGTATAGTATACCGAAACGACCGTCTCAATCCAAGGATCGCGTTGCCGCAGACGGTTCATCGATCGGAGGTCCGTGGCTCAAGTTATGGCCAAAAGACCGAAGTCGTCTCGAAAACGGGGGATAGAAGAGAGTTAAGGGGAAGGTGAAGGGTTGGGGCTCGTGTGGGACCCACCTCACCTTAATCCTCACTTGGTTAGTTAGGAACTTGTGATTCCACCCCAACTTCCACACTTAGGATATAACCACTTAAGAAGATAAATAAAATAAATATTGTATAACAAATTTATTTTACTCTCCATTTCATCCAGAAAATTAAACATCTCCTCCTAGGCAAACGCAACTTCGGGAAAGGTCTCCTTAAGCGAATATCGGCGCTACGAGTTCATCGGTGTCCTCGGATTTCAATTCCGAGCACCGGATCAAAAGTTAGGAAATCCCGCTCGTTCGTTCACTGAACGTACCCGAGACAAACTTCGGAAATTAATTCCGGGCACTCCGGGCCTCGGAATCAGGTGCCGTCAGAAACCGCGCTCTTGTAAAATTCCAAAGAAAATTAAGAAAAAATTTCCCTTGAATTTTACGGGTCTTTACAACCTCATCTCAATTTCCCTTTATTGGGCCATATTGTAATGTTATGAACGTAATTATTTTATATAGTGTGTATACTTCCAAGTTTTTTATTTTTATCCTCAATACATCCAAATTAATTTTATTTTATGTTTTAATTTTTATTATTATATCAAAGGTGATTTGATTTAAATTTTTCCAAGGGGTAAATAAATTCATAACTCAATTTATTTTAATTGGGTTATATGAATCCTTTATTTCATTGCTATTATAAGATTATGTTTGAAAAGAATTTAAACTATACCATGTGTTTCTAGACAAGTTTAATGGGGATTTAAATTTGATATATAGAAATAATTAATTAATTAATCAACATATAAATAATTTTTTCCATTATAATGATTTATTTTATAATATCATTTTAATCTGGAATATTTAAAATTAGATTTCAATTAAAGGAAATTATTTTAACATTTCATATTAAACCGATTAATATTTCTTATAATTTGGATAATCATGATATTTTCATGTAATATTACAATTTTGGATAACATTGTTACATAATATGATAAGAATTTTTTTAATTAATCATAACCTCATATCTCTATTTGATCGGTAAACCATTTTCAAAAAAAATCATGGTTCCCAAATTTTTTTCAAAAGACTATTTTAAAAACTTTTTAATGTTTTATTTAATACATTTTTAACCTTTTTTCATTAAATAATATGATTTTAAAAGAATCTTCATTTCATTCTCAGAACAATTCATGTTTGTATTTAATTGAAAACATGAATGGAATCCTTATGTTAACATTCAGGGAATGTTTGAAATTTCCAACCAGCAATATAACATAATGTTCAAAAAAAATTCTAGGATTTATATATTATTTTATTTGAAAATAAGTTTCTTAAGGTTTTGTGAAAATTTAGTTTTAAAAAAATTAATTTCAATAGATGTGGATTTTTTTCTCAAGAATGTTTTTGAATATATTTTTATGGTATTTGAATTCTTCAAAAAAAACAAAAATTTTATTCAAATCGGATGATGTACTATTAATACCATCCATATTAATTATATGGATTATTTATGGTATTTTGTAACATGGAATGTTTTGGCAGTCAAATTATAGATTCAATCATAGAGTCATTAATATTACCTTGATTTATTCAATTTCCTCTAGAACATTAATTTATTTCCTAAATATATGTACTATTTAACATGTGTATGTTTATTTCCTAAAATAAATTTAATTTCTACATTTTAGTAATTCGATTTCTATTTGATTGACTAAGGAAATATTGGTTATTTTATTTCCCGTATTTGTAATGATATTTATGGATATGGTGTATTAATTAATGAATATAATAGTTTAATTGATATATTTGTAATTATTTGGACATAGAGAGATGAGTGGTGTCTGGTATTATATATTACCTCGATGTTTCTATAATACTCATTAAAAAAATTGGAATACTAGAATTAAATGGGTTTCAACCTGTAGTTTTGTCCCATATTTTTAGTTTTAAAAATAAAACATTCTATATATATGGAAATTTTCTTTTTAGAAAAATGTTTTTTCATTGCATCTCTTGTTTTATTTTAAAATTTCATTTTTTAAATTTTTTCAAGTGAATGTATTAAACATGATTCTATATTTTTAATAAATATAATTAATATTATATAATATAGTAAAATTAATTTTTGAGAATATGAATATTAACATCAGTTAAAATTTATTAATGTGGTTATGGTTAAAATAGGATTACAAGGTCTTAAAAAACAAATATATGGGGTAAAATGACAAATAAAATAGTAAAGTCCCCATTTTATGGAAGTATTCTGAACATATATCATATAATTATGGAAAATTATTCATTTTAGATCCTTTTTCGTATTTAAAATGTTTGTAATCTTTTTCCCTTTCCAAAAATTTCAATGGTGTCCTCTCCCCCACTTATAAAAGGCTACCCAGGTTTCTCTCATATTCACAATTACACACCATTTAGAAGAGAAAATCCCATCCCAAATACATTACATAATTTCAATCTAAATAATAATGGAATTAAATTTAATATGATACACTCTTATAAAGTCTTTTCGTAGTATCCTGAGGGGGTTTTCGAATAAAGAGGAAATGTTATATGTCAATTGTTTTTTATTCTAAAACCCAATAAAATATTCTTCAATTGTGCTAATATAATGAAATAATTATCTACCATATATTGAGATGACATTTTTCAATATAATAACCAACATCTATCACCTTATCAATCAAATTGGAAATGAAACACTTGATAATGTGTGTGGAGAACTACCACCTTTTGAACTAAGGTAATTCATTATCCATCACCACCTCTTGTAGGTGTATAAAATTATAGATTTAAAATATATATACTCTATTAAAAAATAACTCCTTGAATTATAATATCTTATATACCTTTTAAATTCAATTCTATTTCAATACGATAACATCATATGCATGTACGGCTTACAACCACATCCTAAAGTGATGTGATTAATTTTTCAGATAATATTTATAGGGATTGGTAAAAAACTATTCACCTTCATTATGTTTTTTCCATCAAGAAAATAGAATCATCATTCATTCATAAATACAACAAACCGTATCAATGGACAATGTCATTATTTTTCTATCTCAAAATTTAATGGATTACTCTAAATACATATGTAAATAATACGTCTGATATTTATTTTTAGGGAAACATTCTGGAGAAGATGGAATGATGATCAACTTAAATCTATAAAAACTAAAAAATCATAATATACAAGAAATAAATGATTTATTACCCAAAAATGATTTTTAGAAAATAATTGATAAAAAACATGTAATAATAATACCAACGTATAATATATATGGTATGATATATATAATTATGGTACTATAATAGAAGTATAAGTAATAAATAATTTTTTCAAATGAGGTTTGAATTTTTATAATGGTACTCAATCTTTATGTTAATAGATTTTCCTATCACATTCATTTCTATGGAAAACATGACATAACCAACAAAAAATCATCATCAATTTATTCTATGATGATTCATTGTATAGAAAGGGACTTCTCTGGGTGCCCTATAATAGTGCAGGTTGAGGGAATCCGCCTTAATAAATATCTCCCCCTCTAGAGGTGGGGAATTTAAATGTGTAAACAAGGTGATATTTGTGTCAATAGATTTAGAGGAAGCCCTAAAATCCATAATGGTGTTCCCCACCCACCAAATATCAATAATCACCATTGTTTCTCTTATATACCTTCTTCATCTTTTAATAACATCCGTGATACACCAATGGATTATACCAATACCATGGAAGGATTCATAAAGGACCATAGAATCTATCCCAACGTCAACAAGAGGACACCTCCTTTGGTGGAAGAGATGAATCCCCATAAGTAGTGCCATAACTTCATCATGGATAGAATGTGAACGACTATATTATTCATTGAACAAAAAAATGATAGAGTAACAAGGATCCTGCATGAACCCTCCTCCAAATGAGAAACTATAGCTAAAAGAATCGTAAGTATTGAGATTGAGTCCCGGGTGATGGGGATCCAATGAACCCAATTCCAATTCATGAATCCAATGATGGAAGAAGATTTACCCACTCAGATGCTCTTGAAAGTGGGAGATTCCTCCCCATTCTTGATAAAAACCTATTATGTCAGGCATAATACATTTAGTTCAAAAAATCAAATAATTATTATGTGCAGCCACCCCAATGTGAGAAAAATTCTGGGACATCCAAATACTCTACCAACCTCCCAACAAAACTAGATATCTATATTTTTTCTCCTGGCAATTTGCACTTTCTTCGTGAAACCAAGCATCAATAAATCAAGAAGTGGGAACCTAATAAGAATGGATGTCTGTTATCTCTTTAAGATAACTCCATAATGAGAAATCCCAATCGCATTCAATGAATATGTGATTGGAGGACAATACTAATAAAATTTTCTTTTTGTTCATTATTTTAGTTATTATAAATGATAAAATTTCCCCAAATTTTTTTAAATATTTTTAGTTATAAAATATTTGATATTAGATCATTTGATTAAAATTGTGATGAAAATTTATATTTTACCCTTATAAAATTCAATATAGTATTTCAATCTTAAATAATTTTATTTAAAATATTTTAAAAAAAATTTACATGTGTTGCTATGTTAATGGTGTATAACATTCATTTAGGACATATGAGCTAAATCGTGAATTTTTTTGGACCTTAGGGGCCCTGAATTCAAAGGTTTGCTGGACTCGCTAGATTAGAAATGAGTTCTTTATGTGGGCCATAACTGTTTCATATAATAATTTCATATACCATAAAATATAGAGGATCTCGAGGTCCCATTTTCTCACAAATAGTCCTTATCATGTGACAGATGGTTCATTTGTTTTGGTAGCCATACAAGGGGTTCAATTTGGATTTTTGTTTTGCAGAATTTCCCCATCCACACTTGAAACCTCTTAATGACTTCCTTACCCACCACTCTAAAAATTGGGGTTATAATCATTTTTATGGGTTTGAAGGTGAATTAAGATATTGGTAGCTGAGTTAATGTGGTTCCATAAAATTTAAATTCCAAATTATAGGATGCAATCTACAAAGCTAGGATCTCCTCCAAAAGTATCTTCTATTCCCCTTCTTTGTTATAATGATGATGTACTTTCAATAAACTCTTATTTTATCTTCCATTTCATATATTATTTTCTATATTTTCTTCTCTTAATATTTTTTATTGGGATATAAATACACGAGTATTAATGATATTGGTTCATTCCCTTTCTAAATATTTTCCAATGCAATTCATTTCTACAATGACTACGCCGCCCATCGATGGGTAGTTCTCTTACTAATCGATCGAAATCTTACCTAAATTTATTTATTTTCAATCATTAAGAAAATTTAATTCCAAAAATATGGTCCTCAAATTGAGTTTTAAAATTATAAGAACCAATTAAATCAATTAAAAAAATCACACAAAAATACGCATGGTCACGTTTTCTGTAAATTGAGAGTGAAAACTTAATCGGTAAAACCAAATCACAAGGGATTAATATGTAGAGTTCAAATATAATCCCTAAAATAAATTCAACTAATTACTGAATGGATTTATTCCGTAGTTTACCACTGAACACCAGATTTTCATATAATCAAAATCAAATAAGGGTGATATTATTTCATGTTATGAAGTTGGCCAAGGGTTTAACTCTTTTCATCTTTTTTGTAATGATAATTCTTGTAGGGTATAAAGAATTAAAAATTAGGGGATCATATTTTGTGGATCTTGATTTAAATAATAATGATCAATAATCAGGTGAACAAAGATATATTTATACCGATTATTCCTTTTAAAATATTTTCTTAAAATACATCTTCTCATTTCATTTTCGTATTCTCATTTCAAAAACAAAATGAACAAAAAATGAAATCCTTTTCTAGTATACATCATCAAACATTATAAATGGTAAAAAAACCCATGACCCTTTTAATCACTATGTTTCTTCTACTTAATTTTTTATTATAATACCTTTAATATGTTGTTTAATTTACTCCATCCCTTGAGGGATGACCCTGGTCAGCCACTCTGCATCACATAAGTACCCAAAAATCACAAATCATTTGGGAGCGCCCCTGATGAAGCCTTTCATATTGGTGAAATTTCTGGAGAGGATAATACTTTTTTCATCCAATTACAAATATTTATTTTATTTATTTTCTTTTCCTATTGTGTTCTCCCTTCCACTTTCTGATGTTTATAATTTTTTCTCTCTATTATTTTCTTTTTATCAGACCACCAAAACAATCATATTATCTTTTTATTATGGATCACTTTTACTCATTTAATTTATATTTGATTTATGAAATGAACTAATCCCAATGACCTATTAGATCTTGACCAAGATATTGAGCGTAGCCTTGGGGATTGAAATAAACTTTCTCAGTCTACAAGATGTTTCAAAATTCATCCACATAGAGAATTCATTAATTTTGGTAAGACTGAAATTGGAATCAATTATAACTAAAACATAAAAGAAGAATTAATTTCTTAAAAAATAACAATGAACTTAATAGAAATATTGTATAATTGGATGCACCTAACATTGACTATCATCCAAATTGTATTTCATAACAAAAAATCGAATCATAATTTGAATTGAAATCTATGTTATTTCACCACCTTCCAATGATTCATGGATTACCTGGTGAGGATCCAAAAAAACATTTAAATGAATTTAATATGATTTTCTCAACCCTCAAACAATGAAATGTCTTTGATGATTAGATAAAACTATGTTCATCCCATTTTCATGTGATGGAGATGCAATGGATTGGATTTATTATTTATAACCTGAAGGTGTAACATGTTGGGATGTTTTGAAATGTATTTTCTTGAAGATATTTTTTCAAGCACCAAATATCCCCTCAATTCATAATGAGATCTTGATGATATGTAAAGCCCAAGGGGAGTCCACATATGAGTATTGGGAGTGATTCAAGATGTTTTTTGCAAGTTTTCCACATCACCGAATTATTGAGAAACCCAAAATCTAGTACTTATATTATAAACTCGAACCTATAGAGAGGAGAATGTTGGATGATGCAGTTAGAGGGGCATTTTTGAGAAAATGTCTAGTAGCTGAACACATATTATTGACAAGATGGAACAAAAACACCAATAATTTGTTAATCAGGGTACAAAAAATTGTAGAGGAATACATAGGGTATATCTATATTCTCTTAAATTTCATTTAAATGATACCTTGTATGAATAATTCACCACTATGATTTGATTGATTTATTTATATCAAAATAAATCCCAACCCACTCATGTGAGATGCTATGGAATTTTCACTAAAATAGACACCCCAACTGATTATTTCCCCAAACCATAAGAGATAGAAGATTGTATGGTCGTATTCTCTAGGAGACAGTATCAACAATAACAACATCCCAATCCCAAGAATAAGTATGATTCTCTTTCACCAATATACAAATAATTGTGGAAGGATCAATGAGACATCAGGTATAGATCTAGGAAACAATAAAGACCCCCTTTTCAACTAAATTTCTAGCATACACTACCTTTCCAAGATGGTTTCGAACAACAACAAAAGGGATTTGAATCTCAAGAATAAAATAGTCAACAACATGGGAGTTCTCAACCATGGTATATTTTAATATGGACGATCATTTAAAAAAAATTCTTAATAAATAGAATGAAGTGAAGAGGCGTGTTTCAGAGCCGAGGGAGTTGAAGAATCAAATAATCGAGATTTCCACCATCCTCCACTAACTAGTTTGTAATAACTCTAGTAATCATCCTTCCCAACCTAAACCAAATCCAAAGAGGAATGTTAGTGCAATCACATTTACGAGCGGAAAGAAAACAACAGATACTTTTGCACCAAACATTTCACTGGGATCCACCTCAACTCTAGAGAGGCCCCATTCATGAACCACTGATGAGAAGCCCATGGAGAAAGACAAAGGTAAGAAATTGATTGATGATGTTCCTCCTAAATCCCATCCATTTTTTAATATAGTTGTACTAACCAAGAATACAATTGACGAGGAGTTTCAAAAAAGTTTTTTTGGATACATTCAAGTGCTTGGAAATCAACATCCCTCTACATGAAGAAATAATGAAATTCCCAATGTATGCCAAATTATTGAAAGAACCGTGTACCAATCGATGGTGTTTAAAGGGATTTGATAGGATAAACATTTGATGGAATTTTTTAGAACTCATTATAGCAATTCTATAAATATAAAAAAGTGAAATGATCTTGAGATAGTCATTATACCATGAAACATAGGGCAGTTACACATTTCCGATGCTTTATTTGATTTAGGATCATCCATAAATGTGATGCCCCACTCTGTGTTCTCTTCTTTACGGCTTGGTGAATTAAATCCTAAAAGAGTATTGGTATAGGTAGAAAATATAGCTTCAACATATCTAGAAGAAGTATTTGAGGAAGTATGTGTTCATCTAAAAGACATGATCATTCAAAAATATTTATACATGCCTAAAAAGCGGATGGTCAGATAAATTCTCATCATCCCTTTATCTTCGGCAGGCCCTTCCTAAAAACTGAAAAAAATATGATCATAAATTACTATGAGGTTACACTTTCTAGAGAGTTTGGAGACGAAGTTGTGATATATAATGTCATAGACACCTTAAGTACTTCTCTGAGGACCATTCTTCTATTTTCTCTACCATTTTTAACAACAAAATAAAAAGCCCATGGAATTTTATTGACCTATTTTGGGGGATATTATTTGTTTTCGTTCTTGTTTTATGTCTAATAGAATATCCAATCCAATTTCAAATTCACAAAAAAATCTTATATTTGATTTTAAAATGGATACATATTCTGATGTTGATAATTATCACTCTGATTATGAAATGGTGGTTGAGTTTTCTGATCAATTAGATTCTTTATTCTATGATTTTGATGATGTATATTCTAGTACTGATTTCATTGTGAAAACATATTTCATTACCTTCAATTCCTGAATTCATACGTCACCCCTACATTAGAACTCATTCTACTTCCACCAAATCTAAAATACTCAATCTTTTTATGTGGTGAGAAATTATTTTTAATCATTGCTAACAATATCCCTTTTAAAAATGCAGATAATCTTGTGAATCATTTGAGGATGAGAATTAGGGTAATATGGTTGATCTTGGTTGACATATCAGGTATTATCCACTATATTTTCATGCATAATATACTTTTTGATGATGGGGTTAAACTTCTGAGGTAGCAATTAAGATATTGAATCCATCTGTTCTGGAAGTTGTTAAAAAATAAGATGAAAAATTTCATGAGGATGGTATAATTTATCCCATTTCACATTTATAGTGGGTGTATCTTATTCAGGCTATGCCTTGGAAAATTGGTGATACTATGGTTCAAAATTATAAATAGGATTTACATACAATGACAGTGCAAATTAGTTGGCGTGTGTGTATTGATTATAGAAACAAAATAAGTCCACTTGTAAGGACCCTTTCCCCATCCAATTTATTGATAAAATTCTTCAGTGACTAGCTATGGAAAAACACTATTGTTTCTAGGATGGATTTTTTATATATTTTCATGTTCCTATTTCTCTAGAGGATCATGAAATGATAATATTCACTTGTCAATTCAGAACATTTTTATACCGATGGATTCCATTTGGACTTTTCAATTTCTTGGCCACCATAAAGAGATGCATGGGGAGATTTTTAAGATATCATTGCATCATTAAAGGATTTTTTAGGGATGATTTTATATTTTATTGGTCTTCATTTGATGATTTTATCTCTTTTTATGGAATGAATTTGAATCACTGTATTGAGAAGAATATGGTCTGAATATTCGAAAAGTGTCATTTCATGGTAGAGCATGGGATTGTCTTAGTGAGAATAATGTCCATACATATGATAAATACTGATATATCTAAGGTAGATATTATATTATTACAACCATATCCTTTATTATTGTGTGATATTAGATATTTCTTAGTTAATGTAGGATTTTATCATCATTTAATCATAGATTTAATTAATTTTTTCTTACAAATGTCATGATTACATCTAAACGAATGTGATTCCGTGTTTGATGATTCATGTTGGACATCCTTTGATGAGATAAAATAGTGTCTGACCACTCCACCAATCAATCTACCCCCATAGATGGGCATTACATTGGAGATTATGTGCGATGCTTAAAACTTTTTAAAAGAATTAGTTTTATCATAGAGGGTATAGGGATGTTCACATGTGATCACATATGCTTCGATGACATTGGATTCAGCCCAATATAACTAAACAACCATGGAAAATGAGTTTCATGAAATTTTATTTTCTTTAGATAAATTCCATTCATATTTATTGGGCTCTATAGTAGTTGTATTTTCTGACCATTCAGCTCTGAGGTACCTCTTGAAGAGGCCAGTAGTAAAACTCATGCTTATTTAATGGATGATTATTCCTTAAGAATTTGATATTGAGATAAAGGATAAGAAGGTTTCAGAAAACTTCATGGATTACCACATGTCTAGGATTAATCCCACATTATAGGATGACACCTTTGACCAGGTATTACTTTGGGTATACGTTCCAAGATGATCATCTTTATTCCATATCAAGTATGCATCATTGGTGTGTTGATTTAGTTTATGATCTTCTTGTCTCTGAAATTCCTGTGGATTTAAAGAAACATCAATTACAAAAGGTACGGACTTAGTCCTGATATTATGTTTGGGATGATCCATACCTCCAGTGGATGTGTAGTGATCATATTATTAAGAGGTCTATTCATGATCTTGAGGTTGATTCTATTCTACATTAATGCCATAAACATTCGTGTGGAATACACTTTGGACCCCCAATGAATAGATAGGAATTTTATAGACACTAGATTATATTATCCAAGAATATTCCAAGATTCCCACATGTTTTGTAAGTCATTATCTCATTCCCAACACACTACAAACATTTCTAGTAGAGACGAGGTTCCCAAACAACCCTTAATATTTTTTTTTTGATTTTTGATGTATGGGAAATCAATTTTCTATTTATATTTTATTTTTTATTTTTATTTTTATATTTTCTTTTCATTTTATTATGATAGTAAATGGTGGAGGCCAAGGCCCCCAGGACCGATGACTCACATGATAAAGTTGACTTTTTCAAGGCGCATATTTTTTTTCCAATTTTGGAGTACCAAAGGTTATCATCAGTGATCGGGGGACAATCTTTTACAATTTTAATATGTATTCCCTCCTTCGGATGTATTGGATGACACAAAAAACATCAACACCATACCGTCACCAAATGAATTTCTGGGCTGATGTTTCAAATCAGATGTTAAAACAAATTTTGTAAAAGACTGTGTGCAGCCAAATAGGCAGTATTAGTGAAATCTCATGGATGATGCACTATGGGTTCATAGGATATCATAAAAAAACCCATCAGTATTTCCCAATTTCAGAATTTTTTGGGAAATCATGTCATATCCGGATGGTAGTAGAGCATCGAGCTTATTGTGCTATTAAGAAATGCAACATGGATTTTTCCCAATATAGAATCCATAGGATGATGTAAATTCAATAGAATGATGAGATTAGATTGTCATCCTATATGAACTAAAGTTTCTATAGTGAATAATAAAATGAAAGTCATGATAGAATGATCAAACAAAGGGAGTTTCATGTTGGAGATAAATTCCTTCTCTATAGTTCCTGACTAAAGTTGATGTCTGGTATGTTTCATTCATCATGGTTAGGTCATTATATTTTATATAATGTTTTTCCTTGTGGTGCATTAGAGGTGAAACAATTGGATACTGGAAGGATATTTATAGTCAATAATAAATTATTGATGCAGTACATTGAGGGTCTTTCTACTGATGTAGTGGATTTTTTCACAATTCACTACCACATAATCACATGAGAATATCATGATATTGCTAACCATTTCACTTCAATATTATTTTAATATTTAAATTTCTTTATTTCAAGTTCAAATATTATTTTATAAGATCTCATTGATGAAAATTAAATATTATAAGTGTGGGGGTGGGGACAAAATTTTAGGGTAGATATTTAGGAATCTCATTTTTTTGGTTTTGTGTGTATTTTATTTTTTATTTTTTACCATTTTATGAAGAATTAAAAAAAATATATCAAGTAACATTTTCATGTTGGAAATATAGATAATACATATTTTCAAAATTAATAGTTAGAATTTTAATCTTGAGTAAGATTTAATCATCAAGGGATAATTTATTATAAAAAATGATGTCATCGATGATATTATTTGTTGTGTCATTGTAAAACCTTTACAATTTTGACATCATTATTTATGAAATTGGATTCTGGTAAATTGTGTCCTTGATTTCTCCACACAAATTGTCATGAAAAACTGACATGTTAAATTTTTCATACTCGATTGAAGGTATAGTCATGTTAGGTAAAAAAATCATTGGTTGATCCATACATTCATTTATATTCTGATCAGTTTCATTACTATACCGAATTGACCTATCCACATGTACATGATATCTGACTATTGTAGGCCCCAAAAAAATATAAAATAATATAGTTAGTGTATTGGTCAGGACAAAAACAACTCTTCCTCGACAATTCTTCTTATTATAAATATTATGATTAGTGTCATGAAGACATCAAACGCGGGTTGAGGGTTGAGTTTCAAAAATTTTCCAAGTGAAACTAATAAAAACAAAAACAATATGAAAGTAGGGGATTGAGGAATTGTAAAACATATACTAATATCTATGTTGGGAGTATAAGGATTGACATTCAGGAATGATTAATTTAGTGGGTCTTGAAATTTTATTATAATAGAATGTAGACCATTTTCGGTGAGTTGAACATAGTGTGATGAATTGTTTTTCATGGCCTGAATATACTGCATAAAGGGTGGATTTATGAGCATGGAATGGTTGTCACATCCAGATGAGGAGAATTAGTGGCTTGGTAGACCTAGGAATTTTTCCCTACGATTAGTATTAAAAACTTCAATAGATTATTACTTGAAACAATTTAAATGAAAATTAATTTACAATTTTTTGATATTTACACTTAATGGGATTCATTCTTTTCATATATTTCCACAATGGATTGAGAAATATTTACATTCATATATTCTCATAGTTTTTTCTAATCCATTATAAGAGGTTATTACAAGGAGTTAAAAAGGGTAACTGTGGGGGAGATGAAAAAAAAATATTTTTGATTATTTTGTGGATAATTAATGACAAAATTTCCTCACATTTTGTTAAATATGTTTATTTATAAAAAAATTGTGATTAGATCATTCATTTATTAATTTTATGAAAATTACAGTTTTATAATTTAAAAATTCATTGTATTATTTCAAACATAAATTATTATTTTGGAATTATTTGAACATATAATTTTGTAACTATGGTCCTTACGTAATGGGATACAACTTTCATTAAAGATATATGAGCTTAATCAAGCATTCGGCTGGACTTAATGGGTCATGAAGTTAGTGATGGGACGAATCTCTAAATTGGACATCATTTTTATATTTGGACCATAAAATTTTTAAACATGCTTTTATTAGGACCAAATATATATAGAATCTCAAGGACCCATATTAACCCAAATAAACTTTCTTGATAGACTAATGGTTCAACCATTTTGGTGGTCAAACAGGTGTGGGAATTTGGATTAATTTATTTGGAGGAATTTCCCCATTAACACTTGCATACTCTTAAAACATTGCCTCACCTCCACTACATAAATTAGTTTTTCCACGTTTTTAGGGTTTTTACTTAAATTAGGATATTTTGGGAAGAGGATAAGTGATTCTATACCATTTAAATTCATAATTATAGGAGATAAGATACCAAGAAATTAAATCATCCAAAATGCTATTATTTTCCTCTTCTTTGTTGTAATGTTGTTGTACATTCAATGAAATAAAATTTATTATCCACTTCTTCTATTATTTTTATTTTTCCAATTATCATAATCATTTTAGTTGTTCTTTAAATCAATCCGTAGGAATAATATTGGGATATACCCATTCTCAATCATTGCAAATGAAATTCGTTTCTATGATGACTATGCCGCCCATAGAAAAATATATTTCTTAGTAATTGATTGGCCTCTAAAATTATTAATTTATTTATTTTGAGTCTCTATGATACATTCATTCAAAAAAATATGATCCCTAAATTAATTTTTAAAATTAGAATAAACTAAGAAATAAATTTATCAATTGAAAGAAAAACTCGCGAGATCGATATTTGTGTAAATTGTGAGAGAGAAGACCTGACTGGAAACACCAAATTACACGGGATAAATTTTTAGAGTTCAAATATAATCCCTAAGAAAAATTAATTATAATTTAAATAATGGATTTAGGACCTAATTTACCGATGCCCATAATATAATCATAGAATGAAAATCAAAGAAGTGTGATGCAATTGCATATTCTAAAGCTGGAATATGACTTAACTCTATTCTTATTTGTGATAATGTTAAAGCTTTTATGGTATGAATATTAAAAAATTATTGGACCATAATTAAGTGGATGTTAATTTAAATGATAAGAATAAATATTTATGGGAAGAGGTACACTTATATTGAATAAACCTTTTTAAATATTTTCTAAAAAATCTTCAAATTTTATTTTCATAATCTCAATTCAAAAACAAAAAAAATGTAATATTCATCCATTATAATTCATTTAGATGTAAAAAATGTAAAAAAATTCTTATCCATTTTATGTTGTTTGTTTATCCTATTTTGCTTTAGTTTTAGAATATGTTTAATATGTTGTTCAATTTACATACTCCATTAAAAGAGGACCATGGTCTACCACTCTGATGCACCTAAGTACCCAAAAATCACACTTAATTTGAGAGTTGCCATGAAATCACCTTTCAGCTGCCTTACATGATCTACTGCAAGTACATCGGGAGACCATGAAAATGACCATGCACAATATATTATTATCAGTGGCTACCACCGGATTTTTTACTAACAAAATAAAGATGCTGATCTTGGATATAATTTCCCTCATCCAAAATGTCACCCCCATATGTCAACCCCCACCATAGTGTAAAGCATCCTACATAGAACCTGAATTAAAAATAACTAGAACTGGACTCTGTAAAAACACATCTATCCATCTCTGAACTGTGTTCAATGTTATCAATGACAGATTTTTGATCCTGGTTGAAAATAAAATCAAGGAACCTAATAAAATTAATGGCCTCATTGAATGTGAACTCCAGAATTGGACATCTAAGAAAGCACAGAATACTGCCCACCCAATTTTGTAACCAAAATTATATACCTCCCTCTCTAACAATCTAATGGGAGAAACGTCGAAAAGGCATGATATTAATTACAACCATGGGCAATATAGAGGATGAGACCCCTCTAGCGTTATCCAGTTACGTAAAGAACTTGCCTCTCATGTGTCAACATTATTGTTTCCTCCCTTGTAGATACTCCCAAGAGAGCCTTTCATTCATGAATTGTAGCATGATTGATAAATCTCTGACATTAATTCCACCTTCTCTAATTGATGTATCCATTTGACATCACAAAACCCAATAGGTTTTCCATCTTCTTGATCATCCCCAATGAATGAGGAAAGTATTCTCTTAATGGCTAAAATAACATTCACTGGAACCCTGATAGTGTACGACACAAGGATAAGAATGGGGGAAAAGAAACTATTCATAAGGGTGATTCTTCCCCTAAAGGATAAAACCAAATTTTTTGAATTGATATATTTACCTAATATTCTACTGAGAAGCTAATTGAAATAGTGAATATTTAGATTCCTTGGTGAGGTGTGGGTTCCCATGTCTTCCCTTGGATGATTCATGAAATTTATATTCAAATTTCTCATTATAGAAAAAATATGTTGATTCAAAACCCTATCCAAGATGTAAATATTTTTCATTGAGATATTTATCACTTTCCCAATCTTCTTGGGGTAGGTCTCTAGGACATTATTGATGAAATTTACAGATCTCTTAATAAAATTAAGAAATATTATCATGTCATTATCAAATATAAGATGAGACAGACTATTTGGATACACCTGACACATGTAAAGTAATTTGGAACCCCTCAATAAACTTATTTTGTTGATACATGTAAGAATTTAATTAGATAGGATGAAGAGATTGGGGAAAGTGGGTATCCCTTACTGATTCCACACATCACATTGCCAAACTCAAAGGATCACCCCATAATGGAGATAGATAACATGCTAAAATTATAGAATCTGAATAGAAGTTCCACTGCTCGGTTAGAGAATCTCATTCGTAGAAGAACCTTCAGGATTATACTATACTCAACCAAATAATATTCATTATCTGTATCCATTTTGATGACCATATCGGATACATGGGACATGATGTTAATATTACTAATAATATAATGATCAACTGAAATCACTCCTTGAATCGGTCTCCCCTTTATGAATCCATGTTGCTCAATTGAATTCCACCTATAGAGGTGACATGGAGTCCTTATGTTAATCATTCTAGATAACAACATTTATGAAAAAATATGGAGACCAGTTGTCCTTTTGTGTTGGATTGTCATGGGTAATCAGATTTTTGGAATAAGAATAAGAGATATATAACTTGACACAAGGGTATGTTTGGCTCCATGAAAAAAATCCTTGCACTACCAAGGTAATCTATTTAAAAAATATGGTCCATGTGTATCTATAAAATGAACTGGGAAAACCACCAAAAAAATATAATACGGCTTTATAGGATTCAAATATTATTTTCATAAAAAAATATTTTCAGAATTTTTTTGTAGTTTTATTTTTTGAAATTATTATTCTAAAAGTGAAAAATTTATTTTCATCTTCAAATGATCCATGTGATATTCTAAACCCATATTCATTTATTATTAAATAATTTTCGGTTATGTATGTTTTAATGGGAATATTATCTAAGGATTCCATGATTATTCATTCTCTAGATGGTATATTTTTTTTGATGATAGTATGTTTATGTATACCATTCTTTTTTAAAAAGGAAATTCTATGATTAAAAGATGAAATGTTTATGAAATCCATTTAATTTCCACTGGTTATGATATAATGAATTTTTTTAACCCCAATTTTTTTCACGTTTTATGTTATGATGGATATTTTATGTTCATGTGGGACACCTATGTATGTTTTATGACCTTTTAGAAGACCAATGTAGGATTTTTTTTTCTTTAAAATCCATTGCATTATAACATACAATTATGGTAAAATTATAACAAGAGTTGGTGGTAATGTTCTAACCAATGATTGGTTGGACCTATATCGACCTATAATGAATTTGGTAATGATTGAAATCTCATTTAATAAAAAATTTAATAATTGGTAGTACATATAATTCAATTATGGAACATGACCACTATAACAGTGTTGGAAGTGAACCATGACTACTATGATGGGTTGGTGAGAGATCCAATTACACTATAACTTCGTTGGCAGTAATCCTAAACTAATATGGAATTGATATTCCATATTTATGTGTATTCTAAATGTGTATGACTTATACCAATGTTATCCTTTCATGGATCATGTTCTTCGATTCAGTTAAGTTTCACATCTTATGAAGGGAAAATTTGTATTCCAATAATCATGATTATGATCTATGATATGCATGGTATGATATTCAGATTTTATTATCATGTTATTATACCATTATCCAATGTTATATTTATATCTCACGTATTTACCCTTGATAAGAATGGGAGATCGCAATTTCATAGGTTTCATTTTCTCAGGTAATCATGAATGATACTTTTATCATATTTCTGAGAAGGGTTCCAGCTATGTAGATCATAGTGTGATATGTTGTAGTTCGCATATGGAAATGTTCTTTCTGTTTCTCTGTTTCTAAAGGCACAATTTCAAAATGATTTTTGTGTGGACAATTTGTTTATATATATTAATATTCATCTAATTAAATGTTATATATATGTATGAAATGTGTGGGTCATTATTGTTTGTATCCGAGAATGTTTTTGTTAATCCTACGAAAAATCAGATGATAAAAAAGTATTTTGAAACATATATGGGATTATAAGTATAGGAAAATTTCATGGAATTTGAGTGAAGAAGATAGTTAGTGGTCCAATGAAATTACTTCACTCTTTAGATACTATAAGTTGACGTGACTCTTGAATATACATACCTAGTGGCAATAACTAAAAAAATAGTGAATTGGGATTTGACTCGATCTTCACATAGTGCATGACATTGATACTTTCAACAGACAAGGTTTGAAACTCCTGGGGTTCATATTTTGTAATCTCATGATCTCTTAATGAACCATCATAAATGATTTGAATTGATGATTTAAAAGAATTAAATAGGTTAAAAATAAGGATCCATAGATTGAGAAGAAGGGTTTTGGATTTTGACATCCAATGAATGATCTTTCATAACTTATCACTCCGATAAAATATTTCATATGGCCAAGCTAACTAATTCTTCCTTAAAAATGGATTTGAGATAAAATTTTAATGGTGTGATGGTAATAGGTATTCTCAAATACTTATGTACCCTATTTGAGATTATTCAAATGAATTCGTGTGCATCATGACAAGTCTCTAGGAATGTTAATTCCTATCCTAATTGATCGGGTGTTTAATTGGTCTTGAAAATCCATAAGGGTCTGATGATCGCATCAAATGTCTATAATTTTTATCCAATTAAGCTTTATGGTAATTCACATACATAAAATGTCAGTATTATCCCTCTAGTTGATTTTTTTCTTATTTTATGCATGGGTTGGATTTATCGAGATAAATCCTAGATAAGTTTCTATGCATGGGAAATTAGGTTTGATATTCCAGATCAACAATTGATCTTTTTATAGTGTGATGATAGATATTACCTTCTGATGGAGATCACATTCATAGCATGGGTCTTAATTCCTCATCCAAATGGGTGATTATCTATGATGGCTACGGAGTAAATAAACATTGATGACATTCCTATTGTTCCAAGGTTTTTTAATGTCTTATCAAAATAGTTCCCTAGTATTCCACAAAATTATGAATTTGGATTCCTAGTAGAAATCATACATAGTTCCACACCAATTTCAAAGACTCCATACCAAATTTAAGGAAACTCTGATATTTATTACACATTAATTAATGATTTATTATATGATATTACACTTAATTATAATATGAATATCAATAAGTCTAGTGTATTGGGGAAGTGGGTACATTACCAAACAATTTAAAATTGGAAATCTCAAAATCATTGAATGTTTCCTTAACATGCTTACACATAAAACTCCAAGGGATAACTTGGGGACATACATAAAAAATTGATGAGATATAAATCCTAGTAATATAATAAACGTGAATTAGGTGATATATGTTATAATAATATAGTATTAATTTATAACTAAGGGATAATTAATAACAAGGCATGATATAGTGTGATAAAAAAACATGAGAAATTGGGGAAAAACATAAAACACTACATCATAAACATAGGTGAAGCATAACTAAAATGATACAAAGATGGAAGGTGTCCCATAAATGAACTGGGTCCACTCCTAATCCCAAAATGTTATCTCATGGGACTAATAATTACCCAGTACTTTGGTGCTTTATATAATTTTTTGTTTTCCCATCACAATCATTTCATTATGATTTTTAAGTGTGTCACACTGATAATACAACAATGACTCATTGATTGTCATATTTTATTCCAAGATAATGGTATGTGGAATAATTACATATAAGTCCAAATTTAATGATTTATATGTGTATAATGGTGAAAATACTTGATTGGAAATTGTTATAGTATTTACTACACAATTTTTTTGGAATGGAAAGTTTTGGTGAAATTCATGCAGCATAACAGCGTCACATAAAAATCATAAAATGTGATGATTATAGAGACAGTGTATATTATAATTTATAAATAAAATGGAATTTATAGGTACATGGAAAAACTTATCCCACCAATTGGAATTGTATATATTAGTTATAGGATAATGAAGAAACTAGAATAATGAAGAGAAAGAAAAGAACACTTACTTGAGTGTGTGACTCCAAAAGCTTGGGATGAGAGTATTAAAATTTTGGGTGTGCCTTGAAAGGACTATAGATAGGGGAAATAAGATTTAATACGTCATAAAAGGAGTTTTAGTTAATGGAAATGGGATTTAATTTTTATAAATGAAATGAGTGTGGATTTCTTTATTATTTTTGATACATAGGTTTTGGACTCTATATAATAAAATAACCAATCCAACAAAATATAACATGGTTTTTCCCAGAATTTCTATACGATGGGAATTTTTTTCTATTATTAATAACTCCAATAGCCTAACATAAAAATATAATACCTTTCTTATGTGGTTGTAATTCATTCACTAGATGAATTGATTTTAAAACCATTAAATATATTAATGGTTTTGGTGGATTCATAAAGGCATATAAAATTAAATAATTAAACATAAAAAATTAAATTAATGTTAAGAAATATATTTGTTATTAGAGAGAATTTATATTTTTAGTTACATGATATTTTGGATATTACTATGTCATAATTCATAAAGTATATTTATATGGTATTTAATTTTTACCCTCAAATTCGGTTGTCTTGGAAAATTATGAAAAATTAACAACTGGATAATTTCAGTGTTCTCAATCCTAAAATTACATTCATTTTATCTAAATAATATTATAAATATTTTAATTTTCAATTTTAAAATAATTATCCACATTCGTTGAGAAATACCAAGTCTTTTTAAGTCTTATATAAATCACATTTTATTTCATAATATTTATATTCTCATTTATATTTAATAAAAATTATTTAATAATACAATTATTTAAAATATTGTTTTTTTAAAAATTAAATTAACTCAAAAAAATTATCATTTTAATTATATTTTAAAATTACCCCAAAATAATATTTTTGATTTGATGTCTGAAAATCATTAATAGTGTAACAATAATGGGACAAAATTATAATCATTATTGTGTAAAAAATAATGTATATTCATATAATTATAGGGTATCATTACACATACATTTAATACACCAGATAACACCATAAGAGTATTGTTCATGATGGTGAGACTTTCATGGTGGTGGTTCGACATACATGGTTTGGTCATGGTCTCGATTAACTTGAACATATCCTATAAACATTTTATCTCATGCTTATGTAGTTAGATCTCATATTGGGATTCATCCATGGAAAATTATAGAGATTCTATCATCCTAATAAACTCTAATAAATGGGATCCAAAGGGTATGATCATACAGGTTAAGGCCATCACTTTCCTTTTTCGATGTCTATTGGATTTCAAAAACACTATATTTATACAAGTCATGAGATCACTGTTTTAGGAATATATTACAAACAGTAATGATACATAACATTATTTTAAAACCAATTTAATATAATAAAACTATATATGATCATGTGTTTTCTATAACAATATTTCATAATAATACATTCAATTAAAACAAATGAGGACTTCTATTTATAATAGTTCGGGGCGTTACAATCTTACCCCCTTACGAAATTTATCCCTTGAAATTTTATTTTCCCACACTAATATAGATGAGGGTAACACTATTTAATCACCTCCTGTAGTTCTTTCACCACATATTCAATTTTTTGGTTTCTCAGTATCAATTTGACAAGGTATATTGTATTATTTCATTAAATTTTTTAGCTACGGTCTAATATTATCATCAGTTTATCTTCATTGAAATCATAATTATCCAATAATACCTCCTCTATATTGAGTACATGTGAGTATTATAGTCTTCACATCCTCAAGAGGGATACATATAATATATCATTTTGGTGTGATATGACATGTGAGAGTGCATGTCGATAGTCCATTACAATAACGCGATCAAGGATCTCATTGTTGTCAATGTGTCATAGAATATGATTTCCCACATTAAGAAATATAATAACATTCTTCCAAGATATATGGGAAGGAATTACATTTTTCTAACATTGAATTCCAGGTCTCATCGACGATTGTCATCTTAGCTCTTTTGTCGACTTTGGGTAGCATTGATGTGTTAATGAATAGTATTAGCCTTATCCACCATTTCCATAACCACTTCAGGACTTAGAAGTTCTCATTACCCAACTTCATCCCAACACATGGTTGTTCTGAACTACTTCCCCTAAAGTGATTTATATGGACCTATTTGGAATCTCGAGTGGAAACTATATTAATTTGAGAAAATGACTAGTTGTAGATGATGATCCCATTATCCTTTCCAGTCAGTTGAGCATTCTCTCTACATTTCCTTAAATGTCTGGAGAGTTAGCTAGATTAGACTTCAATACGAGGATGATAGGATATATTTATGTTAAGCATAGAATTTATAGCATGTTGGAGACTTTTCATGTAATTAGAGGTAAATCTCAAATCATGACCAAATATATTTGATATCGGTACTCCATAAATCCTTAATACTTCTCTAATGTATATCTGTGAATGTTGATCCACTGAGAATTCAACTAAAATCCCAATGAAGTGTGAATTATTTATAAGATGAACCAAAACATCCCAGATAGCATTGTTTCCTTTAGATGTCTTCAAAATTCTGGTGATAATGTCTGTGGTTATTTTTTCCCATTTACATGTTGGTAGGGGTAATGATTGCATTAACTCCATATATATTTTCCTTACCGCCATCACATACTGACATACCAAGAACATTGATGTATATTTAGGTTTATCCACATACATATTTTCCCACTAATAGTTCTCTCAAATATCTCAATACATATTTGTGTTTCTTGGATAGGTAAAGAAAGTTGAGCTACATGAATCTGCCATCGACTCCTCTAATTCAAGATGTGAATATACAAATAGTCTTGAATGAAATATTACAACACATTAATTATTAAAATTAAACATCAAGGATTCACTTTTAATAATATATTCAACTTTTTTTGGAATTACTACATCATTTCATTGACCTCTGTTTTACCTCTATAGAAGAGATGTTTGATTAATCATTTGTGAAAGTATTGATGATGTTCATTCTTTTATAATTCCCATGTCCATGCTTTTAAAATCTAACAAGATCAGATCCCTCTGAATTCTTATAAATTATAGCATTACTAGAACCCTTATACATTGAGTGTCTTTCTATTTATGTAAATATACATTAGGATTTTGTGATCATTAAATATTCCACGCATCTCCCCAAATATATAAAGGACCCATATTTTCAAAGATAAGATACCTGGAGAAAACTCTAGATCATGCATTATTTATTTCTATTTGTGCAATTTCAAATTCATAGGATCATAGGCCAGGAAATTGACAATAGGTATTATCATATAACAAAATATTTCTTCTTCAAAGAATCACTTAATACCAAAAAAATTCACTACATGTGGGTAGTGGGATCAAAGTGGAATTGAGAAGCCCCATTTTCAACTCAAAGAATATATCTTCACATTTATCATCAAGGGAACCATGACTCCCTTATGAGTAATCTTGTCTAGATGGTTTAACAATCGTGAGAAATTTTTCAAAAAAATGATCATAATTCCCAACTAAACCATGGATACTACTGATATTGGTCACAGATAGGACCCTCATCCATCCTTTAATTGAATCATTTTTTAAAGGGTCCAAAAACAACTCATTTCCTGTGATGATACTCCCTAGGAATGAGACTTCCTTTAACCAGAAATCATATATCCTATACCTTGCATAAGGATTCTACTTTCACAAGGATGTATCTCAATGCTCAGATTCTCTTCATGATTAACATTTTATAAAAAATATTATAATATCATCTATTATGACAACCAAATATTTCCTAAGGTAGTCTCAAAAGTCTCTATTCATAAATTAAATGAATATTGTTGTTGAATTAGTGTGTATAAATGGAATTACTATGAACCTATAGTTCTCTTACTTTGTAAAAAAATCACATTTGTTGATATCCTCCTTTACCAACACTTGTTAATATCTTGAATGTATATCAAACATAAAAAATAATTGTGCTACATTTACATGATGAAACAAGAAATAAATCTATAGACGAGGATACATGTTATTTATCATGATCTAATTGAGCTGAATATAGTTAATGAAATAGATCATTGACCAATACTTCTTATTGATGTTGTGGATGAGTAAAACCCATGGTAATGAAATTCTGTGTATAGGACCATTATACATATTCTTCTACAGTTTTTAGTCCATATCCTCATTTTAAATAATTACCAATATATATGGAGTCTTGGATAATGGTAATACCCTGAGAATAATTTTGAATGAAAAATAAACCTCTTCGGTAGGAGGAGGACTAGGAAATTCCTCTGAAAATACATCATTATATTCTCTCATAATATGTATTCATTGGAGGAAAATTATTTTACTGGACTCATTCATTTATGATAGACACATTTTCTCATAGGGAAGTAATATAAATACTTGATATGATGGTGTAATGAATATTTATCCTCCTCCTTGAATGTGTATAGAATCAGGTATGATTCACAGTATATAGATTTGTTTCTTTCTCATGGTAATTTTTTATCTATAAAAGGAATGAAAATCATTTACCAAAGATAAATCAAATTCCTCTAATAGAAGTATGAAAAAGTTTGTTGTGATGTTATTCCAACATAATTTAAAAAAGTAGGAGTTATATAATTTTAATTCAATAATTATACCATTTTTCATTTTCACAAATAGTTTTACATACATTATTTTATGGGGTATTTAAAATTTTTTACTAATCTCTCTTGATATTAAGTAATGAATATAACCAGAATAGAAATCAAAGTTCAATATTATTCATTAAATAACCTTCCTACCTATCAAAAATTCATTTTTGTGATCCACCAATGTTTTTGTGATAGAAAAATCCCTCTATTACATTCATGAGTGTTTCTTTATATCTATTGAAACCCTTAGCATAGTGCATTGGTTTAAGATGTTCCAACGTTCTTTTTAGATGATGTAATGAAAATTTCACTAACATTTGACTGGAGAATTCCTTTCCTCATCGAATTAGTAGATTTTTTCTATATGAAATCACTATCTATGTTCACTTCCTTACGACGCATAAATTATTTTCTCATCCACCTTATGAAATTTCTAAGGTGCTTCCTTCCACACCTTTGAATAGTGGGATGTTGCAATTTCATTGAACTATTTGATTTTTCAATTAGAAAACCATAATTAAACACCAAATTTTGAGTATTATCCCCATGATACTCATGATATTTTCTAATATACATTTTATATTTTAGGTAACATGTTTAAAATTACTCATAGATATCAATGTCATGGATCACCATGTCTTTTCGTCGACTAGATTTTGTCCACCTAAAGAAGATGTCAACCATGAATTAGTGGGTAATGACATTGACAGAAGATTATCATGAATATCTTGTAATGTTTTTCATATAATCCCTAATAAATTTTTCATTATTTATCTTAAAGGAAAGATAATCCATTTCTATTTTATGCAAGTGTGTGTGAATAAAATAATTATCGAAAAATATTTTCTCAGAATTCAATCCTCTAAATTGATTAAATATCATTCCAAGGATTTGTATTATTCATCAATGTCCCCCACTGATTTTCATCTACCACCATATGATAACAAACTAGTCGAACTATTTATTTTTCTGAAAATTTAAGTATGGATAAAATATTCTCAAAGGAGTTGATTACTTGTTAGGTGATTAAGGGTTCATATGATCCATTGAATATCTAAGGAATCTTTTTCATGATGGACTCAAGTGTAGCTTGTTCATTCATAAGGGGATTTAGGGTCTCCCCTAGTCCATGTTTCAATTAAAACAGGAATTTATTGAGAGAGTATCATATGAAAGTTTACAATTCATACTCCTATCAAGTTGGGCATATCGTTGGGGAATTCATCACATTTCCATTCCTAATGTTATTTTTACCAGATTCCTTCAATTTTTGATCATTTCCATAATAAATTGAAAATCAGTGTTGTATATTTCTAAACTATTAAAATATTAATTGTTAATTTAATGTCTATATTTTTGTATGTCATTAAATATATCATGAATATCATATATTTTAGCCTAGTTCTTTTCATTGACTTGGTTTTATCCTACTAAATATGTAGTTACCATTGAATTAGGGGGTATTGAAAATAACAGAGGTATATCATCAAGGTCTTGAGATGTTTTCCTCACACTCCATGATAAATTCTTCATTATTTTTCTTGAAGGAATGTATATCCCCTTCTATTTTATGTTAAAGAGAGTGAGGAATGTATTTATCAAAAAATAATCACTGGAATTCCTTCTACGCGATCTATTCAATCACTTCTGTATGATTTGTATTATTCATTAGTGCCCACAACTAGTAGGCTTCTATATAAATATGATAAAAAACTAGTAGAAACTTATTTTTTCAAAACACTGAAGGACGGAGAATATCTTCACGATGGAGTTGATCAATTGTTACATGAAAAAGTAATCTGATTATCCATTGATATTGGAGGCCTTTGTTTCATAAATCACTCAATTGAATCTTATTCATTCTTAAGGGGATTTCAGATCACCACCTAATCTAGGTTTCTATTCAAAGCCTGAGTCATATTATAGTGTATCATAAAATAAATTTATGATTCCTACTCCCATTATGTTTTTCATCTCCTTTTGATAAGTCCTCACATTTTTCGTCCCATTGATTTTTTATCCGATTCCTACTGTTTTTGGATATTTTCTAGAATAAATGGAAAATTATGGATGAATAATTTTAAATTCTTAAACAAATAATCATTAATATAATGAAAATTAAGTAATAACTTATAACTTACATCTATTTTGTAACATATAATTTTCTAGTCTTCAATCTATGTTATCCATGATCTATATCCTGGTACACAGTCTTATAAAAAATTTCATTAATAATGGTTCATAATTCGGTTTTGAATTTACCAAATAATATCTCTAAGAGTTTCAAACTAGGTGCACATTAAGTCCCGTTGTTGTGTACCTGGATACATCACGTTTGGAATGACACAACTTTTTAGAGTTGTTATCACAAGGTACATCTATGATACAACCAAGTCCACATGTAGTATCTAGACATGAATTTATTTTCTTTATAAACCAATTACTCTATAATTACCCAAAAATATGGATTTTTTCTTACACATTTTCTTATCCCAAAGTCATTCACATGTTCTTTCTAATCTTAATGCCAATAAATAACTAAATGTTTCCTTTAATACAAACTATAACAACCCTCATAATTATTACACATTAATTAATTATTTATTACAAGATATTACACGTAATACAACCAATCACACATATAGTATGTAGTATTTTATAAATAGGTACATTACGTATCATGTTAATATAGGAAAACATCATCATTATTGAAAACATCATTAACATGTTCACACATCAAACATCATGCGATAACATGGGGATATAAATAAGAAGGGGGTGAGCAATAAACCCTATTAAGGGAATGAACATGGAATATTGAGATACATTTTAAACAATAGTAATATAAACATGGAATCAAAATAACCTAGAAAAAAAGGCATGATATTTTATGACAATCATTTTATGAGAATTTTTAAAATATAAAACACTACATCATAAACATCGGTCATGATTAGCTTCCTTGAAAACATGATAGAAAAAGTACCATAATGAATCAGGATAGATCCCTATAAAAACATGTCATATAATGCTACTAAAAATCTTTCAATGCATTGGAGTGATATATATTATTTTGTGGACCCATCATATTCATCTCATTATCAAGCATAAGTGTGCCACATTGACCATAAAACATGGATTAATTCACCATTATATTTAAATCCTAAATAAAGTAGTATGGAATAAAAACATGTATGTCCCAATTAAAATATCTATAAGTGTGTAAAGGGGAACACACTTGATAATAAGTGTTCATGGGGTTAGGTACACAATTATTTTGGAAAGGAAGATAGTGGTGAAATTTCGGCAGCATAAATACAGTATGTAAAAATTCATCAAATGTGTTGATGAGATAAAAAGTGTTATATCATAATTTGGAAATCAAATCATAAGTAATAGGTACATGTAATAAAATATCCCATAAAATGGAATTGTAAATATAAGGCTTAGAAAAATGACGAAACTTGAATAAAGAGGAAAAATAAAAGAATCATCAGTTGAGTGTGTGACACAAAATGCTTTTTAAGAGATTATAGAGAGCTTGGTGGAGCCTTGGGAGGTACCTAGATAGGGTAGGTAAAAGTAAGGACATGATCCAATTATTTTTGTGGAGAGAAATGTGATCATTGGGAGGTTTATTAAGTAAATAGGTGGGAATTTCATTATTATTTCTCGAACATTGGTTATGAACTCTATAAAATAAAATAACTAAATCCAAAAAATTTCCAATGGTTTTTTAAATGGATTCATCCAGATTGGAGTGGATTTCATTATTTTATATATCCATGAGCCTATAATTACAAAATAATTTCATTCATTTTATGGAGGTGAGTTATAATCTTAAATAAATAATGATAGAACCTTAAAATATATAAATGGTTTTGGAATATTCATATAGGAATTATAAAATTAACCATATAAAGAGAAAACCAAAATAATTTAATTGTATAACATATACATAGTCTTGGATACTATTGGTATTATTTATTACATTGCTTTTTTACCAAATATTCTATGTCATAATCAACGCTTTAGACCAATTATTAATAAGAAATAAAAAGTACATATAAGTGGTTGGCGGGATCAAGCTTCTCTTTTTCTTTATTATGTTTTCATAATATAGAATGTATATTTAGAGGATATTTAATTTTCATTAGTAAATTTGACTCTCTAAAATAATTATTAAAAATTACCATTGAATAATTTTGACATTCTGATTAAATAAATATTTATTTTATCTAAATAATATTATAAATATTTTAATTTTCATATTCAAATTAATAATATATATTTGTCGACAAATGATTGTTTTTTTATAATAACAGTTTGTTGAACCCTTATATAAATTATATTTGACGTCATAAATATTGTATGATAACATATATTTGATAATTTTTTTATAATAATTTTTTATTAAAGTATTATTTATTTCAATATTTCATCAACCCGTTGTAATTAATTCCCTATTTTAATTAAATATTAACCAAAAATACTATATTAGTTTTTTTTGTGTAAAAATAATTTTTGAAGTTATAATAATGGGATAATAATATGTTCATTATTATATAAAAAATAATGTACATAATCATATATCAATCACCTTTATTCATATCCATTTAATAAACTAGAAAAAAATCTAAGAGTCATGTGTGCGATGATTTTATATTCATGTGGTTTTTCGACATAGATGGGTTGGGTTGTGATATCGATGTGTTTGATCTTCAACCATAAATGGTTGTTCTTATGATTATTTTGATGTATCTCATATTGGTTTTAGTCATGTGAATATTTTATACATGCTATCTCCCTCATAGTCTCTAATAAATGGGCATCACAGGGTATGATCTTATAGAATTAGGCCATCACTTTCCGTTTTTATGTCAATTGGATTGGTTAAAACCCTATATTTCTACTAATCATGTGATCACTTATTGATGAAAATATTATCAATTTTTAATGATATTTAAAAGTATTTTAAAATCAAATGGATATAATAAATCAATATAAGTGAATGTTTATTCTATTACAATATTACCGAATTGGATAATAAATTAAAATAAAAGTGGAATTCTATTTGTATCAATTTGGGTTGTTACCAGATACACTAATTGAGTTTCAAGAATTGATAAAGAAATTCATGGAGAACCTTAAAAAGGGATCCAATCAGAATACTGATTCACCTCATTGTGAATGTGATGTTTTTTTAAAATAATGGTGGATTTATTCAAGTCATCAATTATTAATTTATGTACAATAATATCACACTCATGAATAATTATCATATATTCCATATTATATACTTGTTTAATCAAGTGCACAATGATGAACACATTTCCATGAATGACCTTAATTATTGATAATATATTTTTAGGGTAAATAATTTCAATATTCCCTTGATAACATTCCTTAAATGTTATTTAAACTCTATGCATGTAGTGATTCCATTTAGTTTTACAAATTACCCCACTATATTCATTGATTAAATGAATAATGTATTTAGAGAATTCCTTGAAAAATCTTTGGAAGTAATTATTGAAGATACTATAATTTATTTAGTGACAATGTTAGATATTTAATATTAGTTGATATTTTTAATAAATAATAAGAGGAAGGATAAACTCTATGAAAAATTTAAATTTTTTATTTCTTCCATAAAAATTATTCATTTTTGGGACTTATAAACTTAAGATGGGGTATATTGGTAGATCGATCAAAGACAGAGGCTAAATAGAATTGGCCTAGACTAACTAATGTGAGTATTATTTTGAGTTTAATTTTTATATCACGATATTAGGGTTGGGTTTTTGTGAATTTCCAATTATGATATAATCATCTAATAATGGAAACTAAGAATGGATCCAAGTTCCTTTGGATAGATAAATGTGAGGCTGATTTTAAGGTGATGAAGAGATGGATATTTACAAAACATATTCTTATATTAACCAAAATTGGAAAATGATTTTAATCTTTAGTGATTTATCCAATAATGGATTATAATTCATTCTCATGAATAATGAAAGGGTTATATCTTATGACCCATGAAAATTAACAATTCATGAGAAACATTACCCAAGTCATGATATATAGTTATTTAAAGTAATATTTTCATTTAATATATGTATGAATTATATTTTCTCATAGAAATATGATATATATATATATATATATATCAAATTAAATTATATACTCACCAAGAAAAAGTAGAATATTTTCCAACAATGATGGTTAGAGTTTATTAATTATTACTACTACATAATACAATACCACATTTGGAAATGGAAGAAGGTGGAAAATTCCTTTTTTCAAAAGGATCATACCACATAATATATATTCCAAATCAAAAAATATCCCATGTTAATGTATTATCAATGAAGGTATCACAAAATCATTATGGATGAAGATACATATTATCTTTCTTAAATGAATTATAAAAAACCAATCCATGTGAGTTTGAAAGAGTAATAGAAGTATGATATGGAGTCGAGAAATAATTTGAGAAATTTTAATGAGTTTAACCATAAACCATATGGAATTATAATTTTCATGAACCTTGTATGTGTTACATATGTATTGGATTTGATAAATGAGACATTAGAGGATGCGTGTAGTTCCTCATTTTCTATTCCTCAAGGAAATGCAAAGATGTATATAGAGATAAATGATTATTTGTGGTGAGAATTAATGAGGAGAGATATTGTAATGATTACATTCTAATACTTGATATGTCAGTGAGTTAAGTATGAGAAGAAAAATCCTATGTGGAAACAATAACCACTTCCCATGGAATAATGGAAATGGAAAACCATCACTATGGATTTTGATATTGGACTCCCAAAAGTATATTATTAGAATAATAATATATGTGTTGAATTTTATTTACGTGAAAACACACTAAACATCATCAATTTCATATAATATCTATCTCTATATCATCTTTCCAAAATATACATTAATGAATCATTAAGGTTTCATGGATTACCACATTCAACGAATCTAATTGGAATATCAGAATTACCTCATTGTTATGGTGATGTACATAGTAGGATCTACATATATTGAATGTTTTTAGAAAAATACATCATCAATTAATAGATGATATATGAAAGAGTCTCATTTAATCATAATAGGATATTCCGATATCTTTTCTATGTATTTAAAAAGTGGTTTTGATCAACACCATCCTCGAGCTGAGTTCTGTTACGATAATATCATTCAATCAACCATTCTGATGGATCATTAAGAAGACCTGTATGGAAATAAGTATAGAAAAAAATCATACATAGATGTAATTGGGGAAAGAAATCAATTAGGACTTGACATTTCTAATGTAATAGAAGAGAAGACGATATCCATTAAGTAACAAATAAGGGACGCACAATGTTTGTAGATATTTTATGCCAACAACAACTAGTGTGATATTGAATTTGAAGTTGTTGATAATAATTGTCATTGAATTTCTCTATGAATGAAGGTAATGAGATTTTTAAATAATTAAAAACTAATTCATATGTATATCGGTCCCATTGAAATTATTGATTGTAGCAGGATGGTAGATTATCAACTGATGCTTCCACCAAACCTCTCCCATGTACACAACGTATTCGATGTATCACTCCTAAGGAAGTTTCATAAATGACCCTCCACATGTTTTATACATATATTACATACTATAAGAGAATGTTCTGTCGTAGAAAGATCAACTGGTGGAGAATCTGGATAACAGAGAGAACATTCTATGAATCAATACAACACAGCTAGTTAATGTTTTTTTACAAAAATAGAAATTTTAAGATGATGTGTGAGAAACTATGAATTTGATTATATAGAGGTATTCTCATTTGATAAATTTGATTGATGAATTTCATAAGGGGGGTAGAATGTTAAAATCCTGATTTTTATTAATTTTCGTTCTAAATAAAATTAATTTCATTGATAGTCTATGTTACTAGAAACACTTACTTTGAATGAATAGTTATATAATATTCATATTTTAATTTATAAAGGATCATTTTAACAAAGATATTGAATATGATGATATTAATAAGAATAGTTTTTTTGAAATATACGTTTTAATAATTTATATATAAAAATATATTTATACATTTTTACTTAGGATTTTTAATGTCTCTATATGCTTCAAAAATAATTCTTTTGCAATAAATAATTTCATTTCATTTTTCTGAAAAAAGTATTAAATTAATTTATTGAAGGTTTATAATTTAAAAAAATGTTACTTCATTTTTCGATTCAACATTTCAACATTATCACAATGATAATTTATGATGATTTTTAAAAGATAAATTTTTCCATGAATATTTAAAAATATTAATTTTTTTTTAAAAAATATTTTCTATAAATGAATTTATGAAGATACCCACTATTTAAAAATGTTTTAATAGTTAAATTTGTTTAATTGTTTTATGACTAAACTCATATGGTTCACTAGAAAACCAACAAATCTAGAAAATTAATGTTAAATCATTCTTTACTTAAGAAACCTTTTTATTAACAAAATGATTTTTCGTCACATTAGATAGTATAATTAAAAATATAATTTTCCAATTATGTTAATGGGATTTAGAAAAATGAATTCCTTATTTACTATAATAATTTGAAATATTTTTTAAATTTCTATATTATGTTTTGTTCAAATTGAATGGAAAAAAAAGAAAAAAATTAATTATATCAGTCAAGGATAAAACATGTTTCCTTATGGATAAACTAAAAAGAAAGTGGAAATGACCTAAAAACGTTTCCAACCACCATTTTATGACAATAAGTAGACCATAAATCATATAAGGTTAAATAATGATTAATTTTTATCTTTTTCTCATTTTAAAACATTGGTAAACTTTTTCCATTTAAAAATTCAATTAGCATCCTCTCGACCACTTATAAAATGGAATCACATAATTTACCCTCATCACAATTAAAAAATCACTTTTTTCTAACAAATCCTTCAATAATAAATTATATAATTACTTTTTGACATCATATAGTCCATAACCAAATTAGTAAACCCTCCTATTATGTACTTTGGTGCTAACATAATGTGGTAGTCTGAATAAGATGTAACGTTTTTAGATGAGAGTATTTTTCTTAAACCACCACTGAAAAATAATATTAAAATATGATGATATAATAAAATAATTATTTATAATTTAATTAGATATTTTTATTTTAATATCAATACCTTATTATATCTTCTCTTCTATCAAGTGGGAAATAAAATAATCGATTGTGTTTGTGGCAGACTACTACCTCCGGAACCAGTGTCATAATTTTTATATCGCTTCCTATCATTGGAGGATATATTGATAGATTTAAATAATATAAATGATATTAGTAACACATTTATTTATATTTTATTATAATAAAATATATTTTTTCATACTTTCAATACCTTTAGAATACAATAATGTCCCATATGCGTACAACAGACTACCACCTCATAATGTGATGAGATTTGTTGTTACCAACAATTTAAATGGAATATAGTAAGGGTAAATATAAGAAAATATATTATTAATATTACATATTAATTATTATGTAATGGTGATATATTATTTACATTAATCACATTACATCTGTTGATAAAATGGAAACAACATTAATGTATTAGTAGGACCAACCTTCTATGTGAATTATGTCATTCATTTTATATATCATATATTTATAGATTAATATAAATAAAAATTTCATTAATATATATTATATTAATTTAATATTTATCACATTCGATATTTTGTAACCGAAATCAATGGAAATGGGCTAAATCAAATAATACAAGAAGAATAGAGCATTTATTATCCAAAAGGTGATATCAACACGGTATTTCTAATAAACTGGTAATAAAAGGTAATAAGTGAATCATATATTATAAGATCTATAATATTTTTTTTAATTATTATAATTTTTATAATACAATGTTTATTATATAGTTTTTTTAACGTGTATAAATGAAGTTGACACTTTTGTTAAAGTATTTCCATTTTACTTTTATTTTTTTTGGAACACGTGCCATATACACCACATATTTCTTATGTATAGTGTATATACTACTAGTTAATGAATTTTAAGATTATTTTCATAAAAATTAATTTTTATTCATATCCATTTAAAATTTGTTATTTAATGGGTATTACAATTCTGAAGATACCAATGTGGTAATGACTTTATATTACAAGCTAATTATTTATCTGGATTGTTTTATGATAATGCTTCCAATGATTATATATTATAAAATATCGATTAATAAACTCATTAATTTTATTATCCAAAAGTAATTTAAAGAAAATAAAGGTTATCATTTAATTTTTCTCTATTTATTTACTCAAGAGTATCAATTGTTTTTAAGGAAAATAGATTTTTATTCCCTTCTTATGTCGATTTTTTTCATTCATGTTCATGTTTTCTAAAAATAATTTCAAGAATGATATACTTATATTAAATTATTATTTCAATATTTTTTTAAATATTATTTTATTTTTATCAGAAAAATTTATAGGAGTATTTTAATTATTTTGTGAATTAGTTAATTTTTTAATTTATAATAAAATTTTAAAAGGTGTATTTTTAACATGTATGAAAAGAAAAAAAATCCTCCATCATTTCTACTCGATGTATTAAGTATTAAATTATAAATTTCAAATAAAATATTCTCAGTGAAATGTATTTTCACAGTTTCTGGGGGCATTTAGTTATAAAAAGGTGATTTTAAAAGAAGAAAGTCGACTTCCCTCTCAAAATATTCAATGTTGTTGTTAAAAATAATTATATACTTAAGTTTTAATCCATATATATTGAATTAATATTTATCTGGGATTTGATTCTTGTATAAAATTTTTATTCATTCGGTTTATCATTTATCATTATGACGATAATATATTTATGAAACCAATTTAGTTTTCCACTATTTATTATTTAATGAAATGATGAAATTTTTTTAATCCTATTTATTTTATGTAGGATATAATATGATTACATGTTTATGAAACCCATTTTATTTAATGTTTTTTGATGTGGTAAATGTTTAATTGTCACATGGAAAACCTATGTATGGTTTTCGTTATGTTTCAATGGTTATGTAATAACCAAGGATTGTGGTTGTGTTATCAAGAAGGAAGATGGTTAAATGTTAATGAAATAATATGTAAATGATATAACCAATGATGGGTGGGATATAAATTTCCCTAAAAATCATTTGTAAATGATTGATATATAATAAGATAAAATTGTCTAGAATAGGGAGTAAACCAAGTAATGTTAGCTAATCATTCTACTATGACATTATGGGCAGTGTACCAAGGCTTCTGTGTTGTATTATGGTGGTTAAATGTTCCACTATGATAGCCTTGATAGTAATCCTTGAATATAAGGGATATCTTTTTTTGTGACCAATTTTATACAAATAAACTATTTCTTATTTCATTTTTATACTCTAATGTATCTTTTTTTGAAGCCATTATGATTCATTTCATCTGAAATACCAGGATTTATTCCATGAATCATGTTTATTATCTATGATTTGCATGTTATGGTTTTCAAATGTAATTACCATGTTGTCATAAGATTATTTTCTTGTTATATTGGTATCTCCATTTTTTACCCTTACTAAAATTTTTAGGTCATACATTATAATGTAACCATTCCCCGGGTGATGAAGAAAGCTATTATGTGAGATTTAATTAGAAAGGGTATAATGTATGAATAAATTTGTAAGAGATATTTTAGTTCAATTATGATGAATTAGTGTTTTCAAAGGAACTTGAATAAAAGATTTCTAACATGGAACAATATGTTTTGTAATGAATATTGATCTAACAATATGTGATATAATTTTTGATAATTTTGGCACATTATTATTTAATTATGCTCGGTTATTATACATGATGAGGGGGACTTAGTGGTGTTGGGTTGTGGTTTACTAGATAGTTTCTTTATAGTCAAAATGTTGTCTCTATGATGTATTAGTATTCTTATTCCACACATAAACAAGAATTATTGATTATTCTCTTATATATTATACATTTTATACACAACAATATTAAAAATATCTATTTTCCTAGTTTCCAGGGTGAGTTTGGTGGCTAGGAAGGATAACCCTACTTTAGATCATGATATTTTTTGTGGAAAATTTTCATTTAATTTTTTTTCTATTTTATTTATAGATATTTATTTTATTAAAATGTAATACATCATGAATTATTGTGTATTATTTCATTATTTTATATTATAACATTGATCGATGGGTTTCCTATTATGTTTCAATAATGTAAGAGGGTGATTCTTTTTATTTTTATGTTTTTAACCCTCGTTGCTTGTCACTAACCCAGGTTCTATAAAGACAAGACTCAATTATCATTGTCATATTTATTTTATTCCCCGTAACAGTTCCCAATGAGGATTGGTTGTCAAAAAGTGGTATCAATGATTTGTTTGGGATTTAAGTTGGAGACGAGATTTTAGCAATGGTAGGTTTTCCGCGGTTGTTAGGGTAAATATTACACTTGGAATTATTCCATAACCTAAGTAAGGTATAATATCAAATATGTAGGATTACAGGAACACCCATATATTTGAAAAAAACATAAGCTCACTGATTAGGCTATGTAATGAATTTATTCATGTAGGGTAAATAAATTAGTGAGGTACTTTCATTATTCAAGACATCATATGTGTCTTAATTTGGGTGATTCCCAAGATAATTAGATTAAATATAATTAAATGAATTAAATTTAATATATTATATGCTACTGTGCTTGTAATTTTGGTTCCATAATTTTAAATATTATAGATTGAATTTATCGATGCAAGGTTCATGTCACTAATTTTCAAATGACTCACTCATCTAATCATTTGAGAGTTGACCTAACTGCGGAGGGTGATTTTTTGTGGAATACATTGTGTATGTTCTAACATTACGTGACAACTAAGGGACTGGCGGAGTTTCACTAATCACGGGAAAAAGAACTAGAGAGAGTATCATTAAATTTTCTTTAGTTGTATTCATAACAGGAAATAATATAGGGTTCTACATGTTATATGATTGATCTGGGGGGAAACATGGTAGTGGTCCATCAGGTATCTCATGTATAAAACGGAGTATTGAGATACTTGGGATAATTTCTAAGAAAAGATTCATATGGAGTTTCTATCATTGATAATGAGGCGGTGAAGAGGGAAGAGACAATCCCTATTCAATAAAATAACATATGTGTATGAGATATAAAGATCATATTTATGGACCACCATCACCTTTCCCAATATCATCTTTGTTAATAAGAGTCTCTAGGTTAGTGTTTGGAGAAGGCGGTACACCTAGTTATTTTCCATAATTTATCCATATTTACATTACCTAGATATCATGAGTGTAAAATGAATGATGAGCTCATTGAGAGGATTCATTCATAACTATGGATATCATTAGTGGGGAGCCACCATATTTCTCATGGACTAGAGAAATATACAGAGGACATAATTTATCTAGATAATGTATGGTTCTTTTGATAAGAAATCATCCTTAGTGGTTCTCTTCTAATTTATTTGGGGCTATAAGTTTTTATGCACCTATAAAGATCCCTTTTCATGTGTTCTTTGTATGAAGGAGATATGGTAATCTATAATTTTAGTAATTAACCATCCATTGGGGGAAAATGATTCCAATTGACAACTACTATTTCATCATCATCAGTAGTTTCATGAATTCTATATTAGGAGCTGATAAAATATTTTTTTACTACTAATAGGTGATGTAGTTGGTAGAGTTAATCCCTATTATGTCCTCCACTATCAAGGATATAATTGTGAGTGTGAAATAGATATGGTTATGACCAGTGAGGTAGAGGAGATTCTAATTTCACAACCATAATATGGATGTTACATCATCATAAGGGATAATATTATAAAAGGTACAATTATATTTGTAACTCCCAGACCCCAGAAGCCCAGAGCCGATGAAATATTTTAATACATTGGCATGATTACATCTAATCATTTCCCTAAGAACCATTCAGTTTATCATTCTTAGAAAGTAGATTACCTATATGAACATCACATTATAATTTCTAAAAAATACAACATAGATTATCCATTGAGAATTCCATTATTATTCTAGATTAAACCTACATATAAATCATAGTACATTTCTTGGTATCTTAGGAAAATGAAACATAAGAAATGGGGTAAATAATTTAAAAAAAGCTATAAACATTTAAGTCATGATGTTCTATAAAAACAACTGACATTTAAAAATAAAAAAATACATAATATGGAGAAAAAATCAACCATTAACATATAATCATGCACATTTATATTCAGTTAATCTTATTATCAGATGTAATAATTAATTTCATAACGAGGTAATGCCTAATGCCAGACATTGTTACCACACAGTCAAGGCCCCGTGCCATGAATACAAATAAAATATTTGTCATGGACTTGTTCCAATACACTAATTTTTCTCATGAGACCTACAGATGCATCAAGGAGCTATAGTGGGATCCACCATTAACTTAGTAAGTCCACTACATTCCTCGTATGTAAATATTGAATCATATGTTAAATATTTTTATTTTACCTAGAATAAAAAATTCAATTAATTCAACCATAAACCATGAAGGGTAAAAAAATAGTACATCCACAGTAAAAAATATCATAACTCAGTCAATACAATTTGTAATATTGTACTATAATTAATCAACCTTAATAAATAATAATATCCAGCGAAGGATGCAGACATAATTGAAAGTGATTAGTAAAACTTTCTGAGAGAAATATACATTATTGTGAAATCATTTAAAAGTCACACATTTAAGAAATAAGTCATTTAAAAGTTATTTTTTAATCAAAGTGTCCCACACCACTTTGAAACTATTGAAATGAGTTAACATTTTAAAATAATTATGTCTATATATATATAAATCCTTAAAAACATTTTGAAAACATAAATATTAATCAGAATGATTTAGAAGAATAAATATTTAAAATATTTAAAATGATGATTTAGTTAAAGAGTACCTTAAAAGAATCATTTTGAAATTTTATTTATGAAACTCTGGACATGGATAATAAATATGTCCTAGAAAATACTTACACATAAACAATCTCAGATAATAATAAGATTTGGGAATTAACCCTTACCTTGTACTTTCCTTTAGTCATGGGTACATTTAACCTCTTGTAGAATGACCGTAGTATGTTATTAAATTATAGTAGAACAATATTAACATTTCAGATATCATTCATGATTCATTTATGAGTATATAAAACCCATTTAATAATAATTCCCATCTTAAATTATCATTTTTGGTAATAATAACTTTCATTGTCATACATGTTTTAACTTGTTATTCTTGATCGAATCAGATAGATCATGATTTAAATACTTCCATAATATAAAACATGATTTATAAATAATATTTATTTGGAATATAAATATGTATAATAGATAGATATATGAAATGGAATGCACCGTTTAAGGGTACGATAGGTTGTACGTACCCATAAATGGTGTTTCTGTTTTCATGTCGTATTGAATAAAAGTATGTGAATAAGATACATGTAAGTACATATATATCAATATATATCTCCAGTATAATTATTATATGGTATATTACATACTTATTTATAATATATATTTTTATAATCATCCTTGAAAGTTGAACCTGGAAAAGAATCTCATAGCGTCGTGGAGACGGTAAGTCGTACGTACATAGGAGAGACGCTATCATTTAATTAATGATTAAAAGGTTTGGAATTTGATGGTGTATTAACTGTAAAAAGTAATTTTCATGTTATTTTTATTATATATATAAATAATACTAATAATTATATCCATCCAAATAACATAATGTTGAATAAAAAATTACACCATGTCCTAGATTCGATAATCCGTACGTACACACGCATGGTGACATTATCATTCATAGGATGGGTAGAATAATGATTATGGTTGTCCCATGTTAAAAACAACATTCATTTATATAGAATGTTCTGGATTTATTTTTGGGTATTTAAATAACAATGAAATAGATAGTTTATGAAGAAAAAAACATTGAAAGAAGTGATAAAATAATCACCTTTTCTCTGGGTGTTTCCATTTGATTTGAACAAAAGGGATCTTTAGGTTGGATTTAGAATCAGGGGAAGGTCTATAGGTTGAATTGGGGAAAAGTGGGAGGATATTGGGGCAGGGTTTGGATGATCCAAATGTCAATGGATGTGTGATTTTGAGTGAAGCAGAAGTACCCTTTTATAAGAGAGGGGAGGGTCACTTTAGTAAAATCTTAATATATTAATTTATTATACAATACTATTCAGTTTATAATGGATCCAAGATTATTTAATTATTGGATAAGGTAGGGATATTTTGAAAACCCTTCAAACAATGGGGTATAGATAGGTTTGGGTCATCATATTAACAATATCTTTTACATTTAACTTTTAGATAAATAGTTTAACTTTTACCATGTATTCTTGCATTATTATAATAAATGGATATTAAATATCCTATAAAAAGAAAATTAAACCTCAAGTGGTTTATTAATGAAATATATATCATTATATATATTCTTTTTCGAAACATTATATTATTTTTATTATTGTATAATTTAATAATATAGTATTTGTTTTAAAATCTCATTTATGTCAATTTTGACACTATTTGGTATTTGGTTGTTGTGAAAGTCATTAAAAGTTGATTACATCGAATAAAATACATTAAATAAACCCAAACATGACATATTCACCTATAAAATTAATTTCGATCTTCAAAAGTATCAATTTACATTTATTTTGATTATTATAATATCAATTATTTTAATCGTTCATTAATAATGTAATTACCACATCATCGTTTTATCCTATATAAATTTATATATTTAATGTCTAAAAATTTTAAATAAAATAACTTGATATAGGAAATTATTTATATTTCTAATTAATATTTATAGTCAAATTTATTTTATGTATTACCCTATATTAAAAATATTTTAGTTATTAAACATTGAATTTAGCTCTTTTAACTCTACTTTAAATAAAATAATAATAAATGGATTAATCTAATCCAAGTGGACCAAAAGGATCATATTTTATTCTTAATCTTGAAATTTCTCGAAATAAACTTATCCAATAGAATTAGGACATGTTTTAGGGAACTATAATATCATTTTAACCTTTAATTACCCTATTTATTTTATAATTGTGGTAAATAAAATTCAAAAGATACTATTCACCAAAAATTATTTTCATGATATTGAACAACATTTTACTTACTAATGTCAAACTTTTCACCTTTATTTTTTATATTCAATTTACAGAAGTGGTAAAATTACATTTTATGTAAACTTGCAAATGTGCCTAGTAGGAGGGTAAAAACGTTAAAACTTTTAATAGATTTTTATACATATATTATTATTATAAAATGACTCTAACGAATTGAATTAAAGTAATATTTTTATTATGTATCTATTTTTACTTTAAAATGAATTTAAATAAAAATAATTATTATTAAAATAGAAGTCGGTTTTAAACAACAATGCAATGTTTTCACTATTCATCTAAAATTGAATGTTTCCAAAAAAATAACGAAAATTCTCCCTAAGCCTATTTTCATATCCAGAATCCAAAAATTATGTCTATTTTACCAAATTTAGAACATATTGGTTGCATTAATTAATTTAAAATTTATTCTCATTATCAAAACCAGCAATCGGGGTTTTAAGAATTAAATACTATCAAAACATTGACCTGTGTTTATGTACAATTTAAGTGTGGAATTTCATCCAATTACATATATTATATTAAATCATTGGAATTTAATCATATTATACTTTAAAACCACTCAAATTAATAATTTATCACTATAAATTATTTAGATTAAAAAATTTGGTTTCAATTAAAATTCTGTATTTTTCAATATTCATCAAAATATAAAAGTTATCAAAAATGTACCAAAAATTTACCCAAACCAAAATTTTAAGTCCCAAATAAAATGAAAATTTTAATTTTTGTCAAATTGAATATGAAAAAGTGTCAAAAATTGGATTAAAAAAGGGTTCACCATTAATGGACAGTAAAATTGAATTTTCTAAAAAATACTTCCTTTATATGAAAATTTTAATATTATCGTATATTAAATTTAATAAACACAAAATATTGACGATTAAATTATATAAAATATATAAAATAAAAAATTTAGTTATTACTATTCATTAGCGCTTTTGGATGGCTAGTATGGTAAGTGGTGGTGCGCTCGAACGTTGTATTGTGTGTAGCCCAAAATATTGAATTACATTAAAGAGGTAACGTACTATGAAATACTGGGGTGTAAATTCTCCCCTCCTTCAATAAATTGCATCCCCACAATTTAATGTTTTTCTTCAAAAAATGGTTAAAAATAGAAAATATATTTGTGGAAAAGCCACATCGGAAATAGGGTAAATAAAATTTAGTTTTTTTAAGATGGAAAGGGAAATGAAAAAGTCACCACAAAATTATGACCTCAATTAGAAGAACATTGTGGGAAATTAAAAAAACCTAATTGTATGAAATATTTTAATATTTATTGGAAGTGATTGTGGCCATCAATCTCAAATAAGTGTAAAAATGAGGGCCTCAAATCCATTAATCTATGATGATTTAAAATATCATTGGTTCAAAAACGCATAAGGTATTTGGATAAAATGATTTTTGTTTTACAATCTCTTCCATATAGTTTAAGAATTAATTTCTTCATATAAAAAGAGAGAGATAATACTTTACAAGTTGGGTTTCATCCTTCACCTAACTTCTACCACAAACTCATCTTTCACTCCAAAAGATATTAGAATTCAACAATATACTATTTATACTAATATAATAGGGTTTCAAAAATAATGAATTTATAATTCATCATTCAGAATATTTATAAAAACTACAATATATAAATAAGAACATCACATAGGTCAGTTCTAGGTGATTCACCTTGGTCACCTTTCAGATTCGGTTCAAGTCTCACGACCCTACTGGACGTGATGAGTTGTCGCCTGACCTCCATGTTTTCCTTTATATTACAATACTAAAATAATATTATTAAGTGATTTAATGGTAAAAATAGTATCCAATTTAAATCATAATCCATTCCAACCTTTACACTTGTCCAAATTACATCTTTCCAACTTGACAGCCCAAAATTTATAAGGAAGGTAAAATTAATGATGATCTTTTTGGGAAGGTAATAACATGTGAATATATTCATCGTGTATTTTTTAAACATCATAACACCCTAAATTACCATAAAAACATATTTATTGCATTCATGCTTCTTTATTCTTTATATAATATGAGATATACTCCATATATCCAAAATTGTTGTAAATTCCAGCAACGACGGAATAAGAAAACAATTAATTGTTTTCAAAGTAGTCAATAATATTTAATATAATTTAACCAAATCAATCATATATTATTCCAAAATCACTCCCTCAAAACCATATTAAGGTCTATCTTTCCTTAAACCATGTATTTTTTAAAAAGTTTATCTTCCTTTTGAGTCACTATTCCTAGAACCATATAATCTCAAATCTCTAAATAAATAGTACTACAGTACAATCCTTATATACTATATAATTCTTATAACCAGTACATCATTGATACGACAGTCAAATGACCCAATACATTAATATCAACATAAGAACACTAGTCATTCCTCTTTATCTATGGTATTATCAAAACTTTATTATTATCCAATAGCATCATTAAGGGAATACTCTAATGATTTGGACATTGATTCGCGTAGTGTCCCAACTCCTTGGAGATGAGGCATTGTACATTTGAATCATTTTTCATACCCTTAAAATCAAGTACTTGGTGACTATTTTGTCCACACTTATAACAAACTCCCATTCACTTCATTCATTTACCATGGTTATTCTTACCAAAGTTATCTCATTTAAAAAAATCCTTCTTTCCCCTCTCCCATGTATCCATATTTCTCTCTACTATCATTTTCTTCTCTTACATCCCTTAAAATAAATAGGACTCGAAAAATTAATCACTTATCTTATTAACACATGATACTATTTATAAATATTATGAGAATACATGGAATTATATTTACCTACATAATGTTTTCTTAATACCAATAATGATATTATCCTTCTTACTTTGGGATCATGAGTATTGTTGGGGTTCTCATTCCTTCTACTGGGTGCTATTTCTAAACAATGGCATACACATGGTTAGTTTTTGAATCACAATGAATAATTCCAAACCTATAAAATACATAATGTAAATTGAAAATATTATGCATGTAATCTATAATCATAAAAAATGTTTTCTTTGAGGAAATATTTACTCCTAAATACTTCATAATGGATTGAAAAGAAAATGTGAATTATCCTAATCATATCCCCCAGGAGTATCGTAACCAATAGTGAAACAAGGCCCATTATCATTTACTAGGACACCACGGGTCAAGACCGAAACTCCTTGCCAGAGTTTTCACTACTAGGAACATCTGTTTGAGAGCTTCTTCTACTTCCCCAAATCTAGATAGGGATATATTTCTTCGAAAATACAAAAAATCCCTACATTACCCAAATTATAGGAAGTTTTTAAATACTAATCCTCGAACTCTATCTTTGGGTACTGTTCTCTAATAAGAGTTTTCCTAAATAATGTTTCCCAGGTTTATACTAAACTTCCTCTAATACCAACTGTAACACATCAACCCTCGAAGCCTAGATCTGATTCATTATTTTGATACGTTGGCATGATTACCAGGAATCATGTCCCAAAGGATCAAACAATTTAATATTCTTGGAAAATAGATTAAATAAATGAACATTAAATTACAATTTCTAACATAAAATACAACATATATAATACTTTTGTTGTTCCATTATTCTTCAATCTTAAACTTTCATATAAATCATAGAACACTTCTTGACATCCTATGAAAATAAATCATTATAAAGGAGAGATATCAAAGGCTCAGTAATTGTAAATAATTTAGCGGAATCTATAAACATTTAAGGAATGATATGTAACTATTACAACATCATTTTAATCATAAACATGAACAGAATATAGAGAAAATAAATCAAACAATACCATAAAATCATTCACATGGATATTCTCTTAGTTGAATAGTCACATGTAAAAAATAATTTCATAATGAAGGAATGCCTAATGTCGTACATCATTACCACATAGTCAAGGCCTTGTGCCAAGACTAAAAATAATTTTTTTTCAAGGCCTTAGGACAACACCCTAAATTGCCTCATGAGACCTACCAAGGAATCGATGATCTATAGTAGGCTCAACCCATCACATACTAAGTCCACTGCATTCCTCATATGAAAATGTTGAATCATATCATAAACATTCTTATTAAAACAAGTGTATGAAATTCCAATACTTCAACCCTAAATCGTGAAGGGTATATACATTTATCATACATATTCAAAAATATCATAACTCATTAAATAAAATATGGAAGATTATATTATAATAAATCAACCTTAATCAAGAATAATATCCAGTAAAGGATGTCAATATAGTTGAAAATGATCCGTAAAACTTTTTGAGAGAAATATCCCCTTTGTGAAATAATTTAAAAGACAAAAATTTATAAAAGAATTAATTTCAAAAATATTGTTGATAAAAAGTCTCCCATACCACTTGGAAACATTTACAAGTAATTATAATTTTTTAAAAATTATGTCCATATAAATAAATCCTTCAAATTAATTTAAAAACACGGACATTAATGAGAATATTTTTGAAGAATAAAAATTTAAAACATTTAAAATGATTTTTTAGTTAAATATTACCATAAAAGAATCATTTTTAAATATCTTTTATGAAACATGAAAGTGGATGATAAATATGTCCCCTAAAATATTTACACATAAACAATCTCAAATAATAACTTGATTGAGGATTAACCCTTACCATGTACTTTCGTTTAGTAGAGGGTACATTTATCCTATTGTATAATGACCATAGTATGTTATTAAATTATACGAGAACCATATTAATAATTATTTTATCATATATGATTCATTTATGAGTTTATAGTACCCAGTTTAATAAACATTTCCATGTTGAATTCACATTTTAGGTAATAATCAATTTTATTATCATACGTGTTTTAACATGTTATTCTTGATCGCGTCATGTAGATCACGATTTAAATACATTCATAATATAAAACCTAATTTATATATAATATATATTTGAAATATAAATATGTATAATAGATAGATATATTAAATGAAAAACACTGTTTTTGGAGACGGTAGGTCGTTCGTACACATAAATGCAATTTCTATTTTCATATCGTATTGAACAGATGTAAGTGAATAAGATATATGTTGGAACATAAATACACACACACATATATATATATATATATATTAGCATAATTAGGTCATATATTACATACTTATTAATAATAAATATTTTTATAATCATCATTGAATTGTGAACCTGGAAATGAATCTTATCGCATTATAGAGCCGGTAAGCCGTACGTACACACACGCAATGGTATCATATCCTTAATGATTAAAATGTGTGGAATTTGATGGTATATTAATTCTACCAAAAAATTATCATGATATTTTTATTATTTATATACATATTACTCATCATTTTATACATCCAAATAACATAGTGTTGAATGACAAATTGCAATAGTACATGGAGACAGTAAGCCATATGTACGCACGAATGGTGACATTATTATTCATAGGTTGGATAGAATATTTAGTATGGTTGTACCAAATTTATAATGACATCAATGTATGTAGATGGTACTATAATTTTTATTTTTTATGTAAATAAAAAAGAAATAGAAAGTGGAGGAAGGAAAGACCATTGAAAGAGGTGATAAAATAATTACATCTTCTCTGGGTGTTTCCATTTGATTTGAATAAAATGGATATTTAGGATGTATTTATGCTCAAAGTAAGGCCCATAGGTTTAATTTATGGATGTTTAGAGGATATTTGGGAAGGTTTTGGCTGAACCAAATGGCTTTGGAGGTGCAGTTTTGAGATAAGGGGAAATACATTTTTATAAGAGAGGCGAGGGTCATTTAAATAAAAGATTAAAATATTTATTAAGTATCCTATAATATGTGTTTTCAAATGGCTAAAAAAATATTAAATTAGAGGATATGGTGAGTATAGGTCTAAAACCTCTCAACCAATATGTTAAAGATAGTTTTAGTTCATCATATTATAATTATCTTTTAGATTTAACTCATAGTTAAATAGTTTAACCCTTACCATGAATTATTGTATTATTATAATAAATGGTTAATAAAATTCCTATAAAAATCCAATAAAAACTAATGTGTTTCATTAATTACACATATAATATTATATATGTCCTTTGTATGATCTTGTTATTTTTATGATTAATATATCATTTATTAATATAGTATTTGTTTTAAGAACTCATATATGTCAATTTTGACACTATTTGGTATTTTCTTTTTTTGAAAGTCATAAAAAGATAATTACTTGGTAAAAAATATATTAAATCAACCATAACATGTCATATTAACATTAAAAATTCATGTATGTCATCAAAAGTCTCAATTTACATTTATAATGATATTTTTTAAAATCATTTATTTTAGTCATTCATTAATAAGGTAATTACTACATCATCATTGTGTCAAAAATAAATTTAATTACTGAATGTATAAAAATTATAAATAAAATACCATGCTGTACGAAATAATTTTATCTTTCTGAGAAATATTTATAGTTTATTTTATCTTATGTATAACTTTATTTTAAAAATGGTTTAGTTATTAATCATTGAATTTTACACTTTCAACTCTTAATTAAATAAAATAATAATAAAAGTTCTAATTGAATACTAGAGGAAAAAAGGATCATATTTTATTCTTAAAGATGATTTTGTTCGAAATAAACTTATCTAATAGAATTAGGACATGTTTTAGGGTATTTATAATATCATTTTTACCTTTAATTACCCTATTTACTTTTAAATGTGGTAAATAAAATTTAAAAGTAACTATTAACCAAAAAATATTTTCAACCTATTGAACCAAATTTTACTTGATGTCAAACATTGCAATAGTATATTTTAAATTCAATTCACAGAAGCTGTAAAATTATGTTTTTGGCAATTGGAAAATGTGCCTTGAAGGTGGGAAAAAGAAAATAAAATATTTAATAAAATTTTATACATATATTCTAATTATAAAATGAATCTAATATATTCCATTGAAATATTATAGGTATTATGTATCTATTATTATTTTAAAATTAATTGAAATAAAAATAACAATTCATTAAATAAAAGGTGTTTTTAAAGAATAACATAGTGTTTTTCAGTATTCATCAAAAATTGAATGTTTTTAGAAAAATAATAAAAATTCATCCTATAATAATTTTGATATTCTGAACCCAAAAACGATGCCTATATTACCAAATTTAAAACATATGAGTTTCATTAATTAATTTAATCTTATTTCCTGTTTTCAGAACCAGAAAGTGGGTTTTTAAGAATTAAAAACTATGAAAAGATTGACATGTGATTATGCACAATTTAATGGTGAAATTACATCTAATTAACTAAATTATATTAAATGATAAAAATTTAATCTATTTATACTATAAAGCCACTATAATTCATAATTTATCACTAAAAATTATTTTATTAAGTTGCATTCAAATAAAACTTATTATTTTTCACTATTCATCAAAATATGAAAGTTATCAGAAAAGTACCCAAAAAAATTCCAAACTAAATTTTCACGTCCTGATTATAAGTAAGAATTATATTTTGGAAAATTAGATGTATAAAAGTGTCATATATAGGATTTAATAAAAAGGTTCTCTAATAAAAGGCAATAAATTTGATTTTTTTTAAAAAAATATCCTTTATATGAAAAATTGAATTTGTTTTTATATTATATCTATGAAACAAAAAATATGGATATTAAAATTATCTAGAATATATTAAATTCAAAATTCAGTTAATACTAATCATAACTTATTTTGAATGGCTAGTTTGGGTAGTCCTGGTGTGCTCGAACTCATTGTTGTGTGTAGCGCAAACGAGTGAATTGCTTAATAGAGATAATGTACTATGAAATACTGGGGTGTTGCAATATTATATTCCACAAAAGAATATATATTTCATAATTATGATGGATCATACTCCATTAATTAAAAAACCATTGATTGTTCATTTGGACTCTACGTTTAGAAGATTACTATTCTATTCATGTTAACTATTCTAGTAGATGTCCATATGAGTATTTATTATGTTTGTTGGGGTAGTGAGATAATGATATAGAAAATATGTTATCCAATAATTTTTTTACTATAGATATAGTTATACAAATTCATTATTAGTATAATAAAGATGATTTTATATAAATGTGGTTATTAATTTCTTCAATAGTAAATTTCTACCAATCCTGAGGAAGAAAAACATATAATATTAGTGGGAAAGTGATATTGTTGTATGGTTATTAGAACATTAGAGTCATTTTCATTTTATGTAAAAACACTATCCTAATATTTAGTAGAGTTATATGATATTGTGTTTTCATGAGTCAATTTGGTGTTTTATAATGTATATGTTGTTATGATTGTGACCCTACCCACTCAACCTGATATCGTGTTTGGGAAGAATTTTTAGCAAGATCCCCTATTATTTTTTTAATGACTCAAACATCATAAATAATATTTTTATTGAATAAATTTTTTTACATTATATATAATATTATAAATGTAAAAAATAAATAAACAACCCAAAAATTTATATAATTAATTAGTATCATTAAATTAGATTTATATCAAATAAACTAAAATTACATGCATGACAAATTGAAACAATAATATAAAATATAATTGATAATATGGGAAAAATTATCATCCCAATCTTCAAGAATCATCGACCCCACAAAAAATTATATAAAAATGGAAAAATATTTGTAATCTAATTGAAATATTTAAAATTTATTTTGAAATATAGGGATAAAGTGACTTGAATTTTGATCAAAGAAGGAAATTTTATTTATATAGTATAAAAGGAAATGTGGCAGTTGGGATTTAAGAATTTTATGACCATTGGTAAAATTTAACCGTTGTTCAATATGATCATTGTAAACTATACCTTTGGTTTATTATTTCAATTTTATAATCATTTTTCATAAATAGTAATGATAATCGATAATTGGTATAGAAAGTATAATTGGTGGCCTCAACCAATAGAGTTGTTCCATTTGAAACGCATTTTTTGGAATGTGGTAGGGAGGTATCATCACTGTGATTAACCCACGATAAATCCAAAGATGATATTAATAAATTAAATAATGAACTAAATATCATATTGGAGATGTTCATATTTTTGGAGATTACCCCTCAGTTGATGTTATCCAAATCACCCCATGAAACTGGGACCATCAAACACCTCACCCTTAAAGAGTATGCAAGTGTAATAATGGGTTATGTTATTGGGATATAGTTACATAACATTAATTTCTCATTGTATAAATAAATTTTTAATCTATAAATTCCATTATAGAATAGTTTATCTTTATAAAATACATGTTCTATTGAGGTAAATTAATTAAATTGGTTATTTTAACACAAATAAAACATAGTTATATTTATATAGAAATGGATAAAATTTTATAATAAAATATTGTTTTATAAATAAAATATTTTTAATCAAATACCATTTTAAAACAGTGTCACATTAATTTAAATGATAAAAATTATAATAGGAAAGGAAATGTTTTATATGTTTTTGAAATTTGACTTTACTTTATAAATTGAAAATTTTAAATTAATAATGTTTTTTACATTTAATATTTAATTTATTATATTTAGTGGATTATTAAGTAAAAATAAACATTATTTTTTGAATCATAACATCGAAATTATGTTAGGGTGAAGTTATGTTGATTTTCTAAAATACATTATATTTCTATTAATAGTAGAAATACAGTTTTGGGTTTTTAGTATATTTTATGACCTCATATTTTTGTCATAAATATGAAATAATTAATTAAACCTAATACAAGAACTAAACTTGTAATTTTAATAAACCTATTTATTTCAATATATTATAATAAATTTTAAAAACAATAAGATACTTTTTTATGTATATAAAGATAAATTTATTTATTTTTTAAATACTTTACCAGAACATTACTTTTCTATGCCAAAAGAAGTAATAAATAATATATTATGTTTTACTGTAATAAAAATACATATAATGTTTCCCAATGTTCAAAAACCATCAGGAAAAAACCATTGTAGGACAATTCATTCTAATTTTCCACAACCATGATTTCTAAGACCTATTGTTTGAAATTATTAATAAATTCCTCTACTTCTCATAAAAATACCTTAGCATTTTTACATTCCCCTTCACTCCAAATATATCCTTTAAAATGTTTTGGGTTTTTTTCTCTCATAGAGTACCCCAATGTCTCCAAATTCCACCAAGTATTCATCCACATATTTATCACCAAATTTTAATAGAAATATAAATCTCCACTTATCTTTTCCATTAATGAGTACTTTTTTGGGATGTCTTATAATTTCTATGAATATTGATTTATTTTCACTTTTTTATTATCACCTAATTATAATAATAATATTTTATGAAAGGGAGACCATTTCTCCCTCTCATTTCCCCTTTTAATAAAACCATGTTTTATTCATATCATAATGAAAAAGTTATTCCCCCAATATCTGTATTTTACATTAGTATATTTCATTCTCTTTCTATTATATCATCCAAACCACTTTTCTCGCAAGAGTGTATTAAAATTTATGTAATCATAAATATTTAATTTAGGGATTTATATATAAGAAACCCAGATTCTGTTTTCATGGGTTAGAAATGACGTAATGATCTATTATTTATGATCTTTTATATACCATGATAATTATATGAAACCTATTACTTATCATCTACAAGATATTAATAAAATGATTTATTATGATATATATAGATCACATGAAATTATGACATGTAGAGGGTGCACCCTGATAGCATTCCAATTCACTATTTAATGATTTTAATCTAAATTAATGTCTTGTTTTAAGATAACTTGCAGAATAACCATTGTAATTTTTAAATTTTTCCACCTTGTTGATAAATCATAGTGTTTTCCATATGAGTTTCTCATTTAAATTTGGTTGACACATTTCCTTTTTATGATAAATTTTCTTATTGTTATAATATTCCTCTTCCCCATGCCTTATTTAATCCTCATTCTCTTATTGATATTTCTCAAGATTGAATTCTCTATGTCTACATTTCTTATTCCCTTACTAGGATTCATTATAAACCCTTTTTTTTGATGTATGTTCCCATGATATTATATTCCAGAAATGTAATTTTGGGTTTACCTTGGAATATGACATTTAGGTGTATTTTAGAAGACTGTTTTATTTTTTCAAGTATTTTGTAAATTTTTTTGAAGAAACAGACCTTTAAATGATTATATATTTGTACCATGTAATGATAGTTTATGTAAATAAATGGTGGAACCTATAGTGGTCATAAAATGATGTTTTAGTTATTTGACGAAACTAGGATTTTAAAACATTATCAAGGACGAAAGGGGAATGTATTGCTATAGGAAAACATCCTTTTATATTTTTAGGTAGTATGTGGTTATAAAACAGTACATCCATATGTTTATAATAAAAGTATATGTGGTTTTGTGAGTGATTTATATAGGGTAAACATCCAAAAAACACAACATTGAGCTAGAAATCAATGGGAAAAAGTTCACAACAATGAGCCTTTCTATACACCAAGTTTTACTCTCTCAAGGGATATGATTAATGTAATCACAAGATATTTAAAATATTGTGAATGATATATATATTATTTAATTTTTTTTAAAGAATATCAAAATTAACATCATGTTCTATGACATAAAATTCTTTTATATTTATATGGTTCTTAAAAGAATCATGTTCCTAATTAAGGTTTTATTATTTTCAAATATGTTATGCAATAAGAGTAATCAGATAAATGGTGACTGTAATGGAGTATGCACATGATCAGTTCTGATGGAAGATGGTATAGAACACTTCATGAGAATGATGAATCTACTAACATGGGTTATGAATAATAAATTGAATCAACTTGATAGAAAGTATTCACTATGAATGGAACAAAATTATCTTGAGTCCTTTATGTTTCAATGACAACATTCAGTCTATGGTTCCACTGACCCATTGATTTCTGAATAAATGATAAGATATATAAAATATATCATCTCTATAATTTGTTGTTTAGAATAAGATAATGTTATCATGAAAATATAGTACTTTTATAGAAAAACCAAGTAGTGGTGGATTCTGATTAAAAAAATAAATCCAAGAATGGATATGGATGCTCTAGAGTGGAAAGAGATCAAAGGAATCATTTTCAATAAATATTCTTCCCATTCTAAAAAGAATATGGAATTTGTAAAACTAATGATAAAGGAAAATGATTTTTTGGGAAGATATCATATGGACATTATGAGACCTTCTCGATACAACTATTTCGTTGTCATGGATCTCAAGGGAGATTTTGATATATTATTCAGTGGACCATGACCCCATATATGTAGGAATCAATAAAATCAAGACAATAAAATCTATGTGGAGAAAATGATATGTGCAGTGAAGGTTGAATTTGATTTTTTATAGATACAGTTATCTCATATATATAATAAAGTGGTGTGATTAATGGAGATAAACTAAAAGAGAATCATTGATCATTAAAGATTTAGAAAGAAAGTGTAACTTCACACACAGAACAAATATGGGTAGAATCAATCAGGGAACTTGTTTCATGGGTTTTGAGGGAGAAGAAAATGTTGGGAGATATGGGACTATATCTCCAAAATGTCATTGTGAGGTGATGTCTCATCTTTAAAACACTAATGACAATTGGGAGATTGTGTAGGCATAGATGGAAGTTCAATGTATCTATTTCAAATAGCTTGTAAAACATTGAAATCAATGTAAAAGTCATAATGTAATTTAGGGTAACCACCATCAACTTCTTCTTATGAAAAGTGATAAAATACATATATTTTATATCATGAAGGATGATTTAGAGGCTCTAAAAGATGTGGTGGTGGGTACTCTAATTGTGAACTCAAATCTGGGAATCACATTGTTCTTTTATAGTTCTACACATTCCATTATTTCAACTATGTTATCAAATATTATATAATCATTACATTAACTACTATATGTATATTTATCTTTCAAAACTCATGGATGGATTATCCTAGAATCAATAGTTTATATAAAATCCTGTATTAAATTTGGAATTTACAGTCTCATCAGCAATATAGTAGTTAATATCATGGTGGAATTTGATGCTATACTAGGGATGGAATGTCTCTCAAAGTATAATTCGATGATAAATTCTGGAATGAAAGAAATTTGAGTAGTCATTAATGGAAATCCTATATTCAAATTGAAATATAGATTCCATGACATTAGCTTTTTCTAGAAACACCTCTCATAGATATCTTTATTATGATAGTGGGTGAAGAGAGAGAAGGAAGAGAATGTGTAAATATATTAAATTTCCCCATCATTCCAGAATACATTAACAATTTTTCTAAAGAGTCACCTAAACCTCCTATATAATAATCGATATAATTCTCCATTGATCTCATATTATGATCCAAGATGATATCAATGACCACGTATATAATGGAAAATATGGAGTTAAAGGGATTAATGAAACAATTCCATGACACGTCCCTCGGGGCCCATGCCATGTCTACCAAAATCCCACCATCCATAGGCCAAGGGCTGACGACATGCACCTAAAGACATACTCCCTATAACCGAAAGGCATTGCCTTTAATCATATACAATCACATGGTCAAGAACACAGCAAGAAGCAACTATGATGTACAATGCTATAGTAAAAGAGTGCTGAATGTAAAAGGGGCCAGAATACAAGCCTAGATATAAAGGTACAAGTACACTGAAAATACCATACAACTGAAAGAAAAAGGAAAATAGATATTGGTTCATCCTCAGAGGTTCCTACATGATCGGTAGGTACAGATCATCTCCTCGTCACTCCACATCTGTCCGTCTCTTCTGCATACTGCCTAGTCATGGCTCCCTCAAACCTCATCCCAGCTACTCATCGTCTACACAAGTCACCACAAGGTGAGGGCATAACCCGTGAAGGGGTGAGTAAAATGATACTTAGTAGGGACCCCAAGACCACGAAGGTCTCTTATAATTCCACAAACAAAAACCATATGGTAACACCAAAATGGTAAATTACCAGACAGGTAGAGTACCACAAATCATGACATCAATCACAAGCACAAAGTAAAGATAGCTCACCCCAAGATTTATTCTAGGGGTAGAAACAAGTAATATCCTCAGTCACAATTTCAAACACCTCGGCTTCTAGATAACTCCTCCTCTATCGAGTATAGTGGGCCTACCGCATCACATAGAGATGCTTCCCACTAACCTTGGACTACTGAGGTACTCCTCCTGTCGAGTATTGTGGATCTTCCACGTCACACAGTAGCGATCCACACCACGGTTCTACCGCAACACACAGAGGCGCTCACCCTCTCGGTCTACTGAGGTACCTCTCCTATCTAGTACCATTGGTCTACCATGTCACATAGAGGCACTCCCCACAATGGGTCTACCACAACACACAGAGGCACTCCCCACTAGGCCTATCAAGTCACTCTGAGTCGTAATAGTTAGCAGTTATCAAGTCTCATCCAATCGTAGGGTTCTGTACGTAGCCCTCTTGGGGAAACCACTCCCCAATCCATCAGTCACACATCAACTACCCATAAGTCCCATGAAAACTTATTTTAATGTTTTCCCACTCCATAAGGGACCCAACTCAATTGATGACTCATCCATCAGATTCCCAGTCTGCAATTTATTAGTGTCTGTGCTCCGAGGGCCTATTTGGATTCGGGGTTTAACCCAACCCGGTCATAATCCAACTTTTCCAAAAAAAAATAAGTGGAGTATACCAAAATGACCATCTCAATCTAAGGATTCTGGTGCCATAGATGGTTCGTCAAACGGTCGCCCAGTTCTAATGTTACGGGAAAAAAGGTGAAACTGGGTTTTGAGGGGCCCGACTCTAGTCCGACCAAGCTGACCTGTCCCAACCCATGGTTCGGCTTAGATGGCCTGGGATTTGGCGGGCCTCGCCCTTGTAGGGGACGGCTTGGCCCGGCCTACTGGGTGTGGCCCGATCCACTGGTGGTCCACCGAGGCGGGGTCTGTTGTGATCGACACTTGGGGGGAGGCGCCCCCCAGTCTTCTCAAACGTTCTGTGGACCGTTCAGCTACTGGAATGTGGGACCCACTGGAGGGGTCTTGCCTGGCGTGGAGCGGCCATTCAGAAGGCCTGCATGACTTATTCCTAGTGGCATGGTCGCACGCCACTGCTCCACCTTGGTCGGATGGTTTCAGGCCACTGCTCTAACCCCCATCACGGCCATGCGGCCGCAACCTCCTACTCCACCGGCGGCGTGGACATGCTCTGTTGTTCTCCTATGCGGTCGGTCGTCATGCCGGTCACCACCTCTTGATTCACCATGATTGACGGGCCATGACATCTTGCTCATCCAACTGTGCATACGCGCGCCACCCATCATTCATGTTGTCGGTCGGGTGTCTGTCGCCGCCATCTTCCGCGAGCCATTGTGATTTTGTTCCAAGACCAAAAAATAAAATGATTGAATACATGCGATCCTTGTTTTGAGGGCTCCACATAAATATATCAGGCTCAGTAAAAATCTGTGTTTCTAGCATCAATAAATATTTGGTGTTAAAGAAAGCATAAAGAATGCGCGGAGAATGAAAAGATAAGAGGTAAGGTTTAATTGCGGGATGATGACCATGTTAGTCTGGCCATCATCCTTGTGAAACTATAATATAAATAATCGATAAATAAATTCAATCATATTAAAAAAAACCCTACCTTGAAATGTCGGAGAGTTGTCAGTGCTTATCAGTGGACCGTGTTCTTAGTTCCCATGACTGGCTCCCAAAGACGCCACTCACATGTCACCCATTGGTGGTTCGGTGTCGTCTGTCACCTCCTGCTGGGTTGGCTTTATCTTATAAGGGTCTAGCGTCGTGGCGCTCCTTCAGTAATTCGCTACTCGATGAAGCTCTCAGGCACCCCTTCCCTTGCTTCATATTTATAGGAGAGGGTAGGGTTAATAACAACACGAATAGAAAATGGGGATCATTAATTAGAAATCTTTTTAATTCCCCCCCAATGTTATTGTTACTTAGATTAGAGGGTCAAGCCATTTATTGGCTTGACACATTTTCATTCCCACGTTAACACTTTTCCATTAGAGGAATAGAATAAAAATAAAATAATAATTTTATTTTATTTGTTATATTATAATGATCCAAAAACACACTTTTTCCCGGACTTATTGTGGTCGAAGTGAAGTCTCTTTTAAGTGAATAATGGTGCTGTTTTTTTTGTGGTGTCCTCAGATTTTAATTCCATGCATCAGATAAAATTTTAAAAAACACCGCTCGTGCATTTATTGAACATACCCAAAAAAAATTTCATAAAATTATTAACAGTCACCCTTGTCCCATGCTAATCATGGATAGGCTCTGCATATGTGAAACATGCCCCAACGAACCCAACGGTACTCTCAGATTTCCGATCCTATTTATCTTTTTAAAATTATGGATTTTACAAATAAAATAATTGTCACTTAATTATTTTATTTACGACCAAAAACTATCTTACAATGGTGGCTTGTGCCGACCAATGTTTTCATGTGCCTAAATAATGCATACCCTCATGAGTTCGGCGATGGTCATGGATTTTTAATCCAAGTTAGAATTTGTGAGTTATAATTATTTTTAAAAATAAAATAACATTTTTTAAATATTTTATTTAGGGTAATGCCATTTTCGTGGTTTTTCACAGGAAGTCCACGCTGAATAAACTTAACTCACACCTAGGGTAAACCCTCCATCCTGAGCGCAACAGTGCCATCGTATTTCTGATCCATGTAATTGTTTAAATGTTTTCCCACATTTTCAAGAAAATTTCTTACATGAGCTAACTAGTGTTTATCAAAATTTAGAAGGATCATTCAGTGCTATCTCGGCCTCAGAATTGCACGCCGTCAGATTTCACGGTCTCGAAATAATTCCATATAATAAAAATTAATTATTGGGAATTTTTGGAACATTAAATTCTCCCCACCTTAGGTCTTTACGTCCTCGAAAGCCAAAATAAATTCAAAAAAACCAAATGAAGGTAAAGAGAAAGAATATGAAGCTCCTTCTCCCATGTGCTCTACTAGAGGTTCTCGTGCTACCAGCACACGCACACCAGAGGTATCGACTGCCCAGGAAGGATCATCTCCTATAGATTCCCAATCTCCATTGGAACCTCCGTAAATGTCACCCCATCATCGAAGTCCATCTCTCTATGGTTGATGATGTCAGATTGGTCATGCACATATCTCCTCAATTGGGATATGTGGAAGATGTCATGCACCCTATCCAACTACGGTGGAAGAGCCAAGCGATATGCTTCCTCATCTATCCTCTGAAGTATCAGAGGAGGACCGATAAACCTCTGTGATAACTTGCAGCCTCATCCAAATCTCTACAAACCTCATCGAGGTGAGAGCTATAGGAATACATGATCTACCTCCATCTATCTGTATAAGACTTCTATTGTCTCTCTGTAGTTTTCACTTGCTAACGAGTGAGGCATCATGATTCATGCTCTTCCATTGCTTTATTCATCATTGGCCACCAGTGTTAACACTGAAGTTCCTAGTACATATTCACCACACATAGATATACTACTAGAGGGGATGTATGGAACTCTCTAAACACATCCACATTTAGCGCCACCAGTACCGTATTATTCTTCTAAAAATGTTGACGTGCACCCCACCTTCAGAAAATCTATCTGGTGCATGTCATGTGGCTATCTGAGCACATCGAGCCTCATTGTCATTGTCCCAAGTTGTGCCTCTTGAACATTATAAAGAAGTGGGGGAGTGACTGTCATATACCAGTGGTATGTGGCTAAATATCTATCATGAAAGGATATCTGCAATTTAACTAGGTGTTTGGTTGCCTCACTCAACAACTGCAAACCAGACCTTCTACTGAGTGCACCTGTTACAACATTCCTCTTCCTAGGAGTATAGACAATCTCAAAGTCATAGTACAGGAGGAACTCTAGCCATCGACAATGTCTCAGGTTCAGGTCTTTCTAAGAGAATATATACTGAAGACTCTTGTGATCAGACTAGACTATAAATTTTTTTCCCATCAAGTAGTTATACCACATATTTAGCACAAATTCCACTACTACAAACTGCATGTCATGGGTATCATCATTCAACATTTCAGTCTCTGTCTAATCTCATGAATGCCCTACTGACACTTGTCCATCCACATGAAATTCTCCCCCATTTTCGTCAAAGTTGAAAATAGTGCTGCTACCCTAGAGAATTTAGGTACAAATCTCCAGTAGTACCTATACTAAGAAGATGTCCCTCTCCCATGGGGGAGGAAATACTAGAAACATCTTTTGAAAATTTTTCCACTTGCTCTACCACACCTGTTTGGAACTGAAAACTTGGAACTCTTACTTTCACGAGGGTAATTCTGACCGACTAAATAATGATTGGTTGCACCCTCCTAAGTATGACTTTACCCTGTTCTGTCTGGGTTTCCATTTTCTCCATCCAAGGAAAACCCAATTCCCACATTTTTGATAAACCACAGCCTTTTTTTTCCTAAAACAGTCAATCTGAGTTTAAATTAAGGATGCATAGTCGTACCCAAACAAACATTGTATGGCCTCAACACTGTCCCCAGGAGGTTCCAACCAAAACTCTCACCTCAAGGGTTAGATCACAAAGTCAGCGTAAGTGTGATTATCAATTCTCCTCCCAAAGGTATCTTTAGATGTGAGTTTCAAGTCAATGATTTAACCAAAAACTCTATGTCTTGGACCAGATTCGTGGAAGGAAGGAATGATTGGTACCTATTTATATTGATAATATAGCTATCAGTAGACGTAGACCACACCTCTAATCATTTATGGAGTCCTTGGGTCACATTCATTGACTGCATGCAGCTACTCCTTTCCCCTATCCTCCAGCTCCCTGAGCCTGGTGGGGATCGCATTGAGGTAGTGGTTGTAACATGTCGTAATGTATACCACCTCATGATTCTCTCCTAGATCCACTTCCATGTCTACGGCCCTGCATATTCATCTGTCCCTAATAGTTCTTCTTCCCGAAATATTCTACACACCCAAGTCTCTGAGACTAGCATCAGTTTCCAACTTTCTTACTGCTAATATTCACTGTTGTATTCACTCAGTCGAAGAACATTCAACCAAAAAGGTTATCTCTCACATCCTAACATACATAAGAATGCATATAAGATTAGTTGTCACTTGGATTTCCCTAAACATACCACACTCAGAGGTCCGATCCCTGAATCAATGATCATATTGTATTCATGGAGTACATAGGATGGTCGATATGCCTCTATGAATATTCATCTACCGACATGTCATCCTGCCGAATCTATAGAAGCTCTAGGGAGCTCTCATCACATAGTTCTTCAAGGAAAAACACCACCTTCTCTAAGGAGGGTTAAAAATATTATCCACAGAAAAGTCACCTCTTCGCAAGATCAGGGTAATATAAACCCTATCATCATTATGATGAACCACATAGAAGGCTCTCTACCAGGACCACCATCTGATCCAATGGTGCCCTGGCTAGATGGAAACTCAGCCTCCTCCTCAAACCAGTCCTTACCCACCTATGAGTCAAACCCACCTCAGAACTCGGGGGGTATCTGATGCCAAAACACATGTATGGAAAAAAGCCTAAATGTGTCCTATACTGGTACCATCGGTTGTAACTTCTTCCCAACAGGTAGTGATATAGCTAACACACTACCCAAAAGGAACTATCTCAAGAAACATTCCACATACCCAAGCCTCATCACTATGTGGACCATCCACATGGTCACTCACTGTAAAAGACTAGATTATAACATCACCATATTCCCTACCAGTGTCTCAACTAGGAAAAAAATTCTAGCCACAACCTCCATCCAGTCCTCGGCTTCCTAGGAATATGTCTCTCCTAGAAACAATAGAGGCCACTGCTGCTGGAACACAAGCAATACGCTCAGTCAGCATGCATCCTCTAATGGTGGAGCTGGTGGAAGTGCCCAGCTAATGGGTCATGGTGTTGCTGGTATACCTCCCCAAGATTCTAATGCCATAAGAGGTCCCTGCACTGAGGCCTCATCACTGGGTGGGTCTCCATCACATACTCTCTGAGGAAACCAGGGTGGTTGTTCATGTGGTGGTATCCAGATAAGGAACATGTGCACCATGTTCATTAAGTTATATCTGGTGAGATGACTCCAAGGAAATCAAAATAAAAACATTTCAAAAACACACTAAATCAATGTTTTCGTGTGTTGAGTGAGAAATCAGAATTCACGATCCTGGTGTATGGATACATTAGCCACCTAACAAACACTTGACTCCCCGAACAGAAAACCACTCTCACAACACTTAACACAATTGCTTCACAGAGAAGATCAGAGTCCTAATTCTTTGGTAGAACTGAACTCACCTATCTCCTGAGGCCCATGACATGACTACCACATGCCCGCCATCCATAGGCCAGGGGCTGTTGACTAGCACCGAAAGGCATACTCCCTAAAACATGAAGCCATTTCCTTTAATAATGTACAAACAGACAGTCCAAGAACACGTCAAAAAGCAACTGTTATGTATACTCCTATAGTAAAAGAGTGATGAAAGTATAAGGGGATGGAAAACAAGCCCAACTGTAAAAATACAAGTACAACTGAAAATAAAATAGAACTGAAAGAAAAAGGAAAACTGTTACTGGGTCATCATCTGAGGTTCCTATCTAAAGGGTAGGTATAAATCACCTCCTCATCACTCCACTTATGCATGACTTGTCTGCGTACCACCTCGTTCTGGCTCCCTCAAACCTCCGCACAGCTGCTCGTCGTGTGCACAAGACACAACGAGGTGCGGCCATAGCCCGTGCATTGGTGAGTATAACGATACTCAGTAGGGCCTCCGTGACACCAAAGGTCTCCTATAATTCCACAAAGAAAAACAACAGGGAAACACGACAAAGGTAAAGTACAACACATGTATAGTACCACATAGCATGACCTCAATCACATGAACAATGTAAAGACATTTCACAGTAGGATTTATTCTAGGGGTATAACAAGTATCCTCCGCAGTCACAATGTTGAACACCTAGACTGCTGAATAAATCCCCCTCTATCATGTACAGTGGGCCTTCCGCATCACACAGAGGGCTTCCCAATAACCTTGGACTACTGTGGTACTTTTCTTGTCGAGTACCATGGATCTGTCGCATCACACAGAGGCGCTCCACACCATGGGTCTCCAGCGTTACACAGAGGCGCTCCCCCTCATGGACTACTGATGTTCTCCTCCTGCTAAGTGTCATGGGTCAGCTAAGTCACACAGAGGGACCCCCCACATTAGGTCTGCCACATCACTCAAAGGTGCTCCCCACTAGTCCTGTCAAGTCACTCTATGTCATAATGGTTAGTAGTCTTCAAGGCTCAACCAGTCGTAGGGATCTGTACGTAGCCTGCTTAGGGGAACCGCTCCCCAGGACCTCAGTTATACCTCAACATCCTTGAAGTCCCACAATTTAGTATCCCAAGGGTCTGTCATGTCATAAGGTACCCAACGCAATAGACAGCGCTTCCATGGGACACCCGGTGTGAGTTATTAGTGTTTCTGCACCAAGGGCCCTATTAGATTTGAGGTTCAAACCAAACCAGTTGTACTCAAACATTATCAAAAACTCAATTGAAGTATACCAAAATGACAATCTCTATCCAAGGATTCTGGTTCCATAGACGGTTCATCGAACGGACGCCCGCTTCTCATGTTACGGTAAAAAATAAGAAATCTGGTTGAATGGGCCCAGGTCCAGTCCGTCCCAGTCGGCCAAACCCGGCCCGACCCGAGTCCGGTCCGGATAGCCTGGTCTTTGGTGGGCTCAGCCCACGTAGTGGACGACCCAACCTAGTCTACTTCGGTGTGGACCGCTCGCCTCGTGGTCCGTCGTGACTGACACCCGGGGAGAGCCCCCCCCCCCCCCTCCCCACCCCCCTCCCGGTCATCCCAAACGGTCCGTGGACCATTCTGATCTAGAACACGGGTCCCTCCCTAGGGGTCCCACTCGGTGTGACATGGCCGAACGGATGGTCATCCAAACTTCTTCCCAGTAGTGTGGTCATGCGCCACTGCTCCACCATAGTCATCGGGTTATCTATTGAGGCCTACTGCCCCACTGGTGGTTGGACGTGCACTGCCACTCAGCTACATGGTCAGCCTTTGTGCTGGATTCCACCCCTTAATTTTTCACGGCCAATGTCCCGTGAGCTCTTGCTCATCCGGCGGCGCAGACGCGCTCCGACCTTCCTTCAGGCGGTCGGCCATGTGTCGACCGCTGCCTTCTTCTGCGAGCCATTGCGGTTTCATTCCAAGCCCGAAAAATTAAATGATTGCATATTTGCGATCCTCATGTTGAGGGATCCATGTCCATATATCGATCTCCGAAAAAAAACATGTTTCCAGCATCAATAAATATTTGGAATTGAAGAACGTAATAAGAACGTGCGACGCCACTCGCATGTCGCCCAATGGTGGTTTGGTGTCGTTCGTCACCTCCTGTCGAGTCGGCTTCATCTTCTAAGGGTCTGGCGTCAAGGTGTTCCTTCAGTAATTCTGAGCTTGGTGAAGGTATCTGATACCCCTTACCTATCTCAATATTTATAGGAGAGGGAGAGGGTTAGTAATGACGCAAGGAGATAATGGGGCTCATTAATTAGGAAGCAACCTAATTTACCCCAATGTTGTTATTACTCAGATTAGAGGGTCAAGCCATTTAAGTGATTGACACGACGTCTATCCCACCTTACCAATTGTCCATTAGAGGAATTTAATAAAAATTCAATAATAATGTTATTTTATTTGTTCTATTAAGAAGAAGAAAACACTGTCTTTTTCTTAGAAAATATTTTTGACGAAGTGAAGTCTCCCTTAAGGGAATCTCGGTGATGTGAGTTCAACGGTGTCCTTGGATTTCAATTCCAAGCATCAGTTCAGATGTTATAAAACTCCACTCACGCATTTAATGAACGTACCCGAAAAAAATTGGATAATTATAAACAGTCACCCTCGACCAGCGACGATCGATGTTAGGCTCTACCTAAGTGAAACACGCCCCAACGAACACAATTGTACTGTCATATTTCCAATCCGAGTTACTATTTAAAAGTTATGGATTTTACAATAAAACAATTTTCAGGTAATTATTTTATTTATAGCTAACAACTATCTTTTATTCGTGGCCCGCATCGACTAATGGTAGTATCTGACTAAAGAAAGAATACCCTCACGAGTTCAGTTGTGGCCTCGAATTTTTAATCTGAGTAACCGTTTTTGAGTTATAAGCATTTGAAAAATAAAATAACATTATTTAATTATTTTATTTATGGTTATTCCATTTTCTTTTTTTTACCGGAGTCCCATACCGACTAATCTTAAGTCACACCTAGGGTAAATGCACCATCCTGAGCGCAACGGTGCCCTCATATTTTTGATTCGAGAAACCATTTTTGAGTTATTACACTTATTTAGGAAAACTTCTTCTGGACGCTAAATGAAGCTTAACAAAACATCAACATATATTTACGGGCACGCTGGGCCATGGAATTGTGCGCCGTCATATTTCGGGGTCTTGAAATAATACTATATAATAAAAATAAATAAATAGAATTTATAGGACATTACAAACAATTTCACGATGATTTAGAGATGACATATATTTGAACATGTGTGTATATTTTGGGAAACATGTTCTCTATTTGAAGAGTCAGGATGGATCAATGCAGCTATGCATTGATTATAGAGAGCTTAATAGGATCATGGAGAAAAACATGTACCCACTCTTATGGATTCATGATTTATTTGACAAACTTCTTGGTGAAAAATTGTGCTCCATGATTGGCCTCCTAAATGTTTATAACCAATTGAGAGTGAACAAAAATATATTCTAAATAATGACTTACAAAAATGATATGGGCATTATGAGTTTCTTTTAATTCCCTTTACCTTGACTATTTAAGTTTCTATATTTATGGATTTGATGAATATTGTTTTTAGGACTACCATGATAAATTCACTTAATTTTAAAATTATTGATATTTTGATATATTGTATATGTTTCAAGTAGAATGTGGAATATATATGGGTTAAATTGAAAACTCTAATGAAGGTGATATTTTTAAAAAAATTTAGAAAAATCACTATCGGGTTAAAATAATTTTAATTCTTGATGGAAATCGAACTTATTAATAGAAAACCAGTAAACCATATGAAAGAAAATTTTGTAGAGGACTATAATATTCCTAAAATAGTATCTATGGTTTGTAGTTTCCTTAGTTTAGAAGGATATTATAGAAGTTTTCTGAGAACCCTTCACATATTTCTAATCCACTAACCAAGATAACTCTAAAATGGTGTTAGTTCAACCCAAAAAATGTGTGGGATGAATGTCTCTAAGAACTAAATTATATATTGGTTACTAGACCAATGTTAACTCTACCCTCTATTAGATAATGATTCATTATTTTTTTCGATACATCTTAGAAATGGATTGTGTGATGTCCTCATAAAAAATTTTAATGTCATTATTTATGCTTCTCGACAGTTAAATACAAATGATTAGAATTATACAATGCATTCCATGGAGTCAGAAATTATAATTTATTCTATGAAAATATAGGGGACCTATTTTTATGTTGATAAATGTGATATATACATAGACCACCAAAGTATGAAGAATATTTCCATGTAAAAGAAATTGAAAATGAGACAATGGAGATGGATGTAAATTCATAAATACTATGATTATTCAACTCATTATCATCCTGGAAGAGAAAACAATTCACTGATGAATAAATTAGAAAAGAACCTATTTTTCTAGAAATGACAAGGAATAAAGGACATGGTTCGATAAATGTCATAGTAAAATTTGACATGGGAATAATGAACCCTATCCAAACAATTTTCTGAACCATCATTAATAAAAAAGATCAAGATATATCATATAGAGGATCCACTGCTTCAAAAGAAGATAGAGGTTGTAACGAATGAGATGTTTCTTAGGATTAATATTGATCAAGAAGGTGTGTTGAAAATTCCTAAAAGGATATGTGTACCACTTATAACAGATGTAAAAAAAATATCTGATGGATAATGATAACGTATATACATTTTCTATGCATCCTAGAATAACTAAAATGTATAGGGACCTCTGTGACCATTATTAGAGGGGTAATATGAAAATGGAGTTTTTTACTACACTGCAAGGTTCATGGAATTCCAGTAAGAGTACATGGAGAAAAAAATTCTTAAAGGGTTATTGAAAGCACTACCCATACAAACTTCGAAGAGGAAAATATCATGTCAGAATTTGTCACTTTTATTCTAAATACACCCACAAGAAAGAATGTGATTTGGTTTATAGTGGATCAACTCACCAAGACTACCCATTTGATCATTATTCTGGAATATTTCTCTCTTGGTAAACATTCCATGATATACATAAATGATGTCATGATGTTTTATAGGGAGCCACTTTATATATTATATTACCATGATACTATGTTAACATCTCAATTCTAGAGATGTTTCAACATTATTATGTAATGATTCAGATTTTAGTACATACTCTCCCCCCAAACATATGGACAATATGAAAGGACTTTCCAGAAACCTAAGGACATTTTGATAACTTGGTCAATATAATTTAAATGTCGATGGGATCAACACCTCCATTTTTTTTTTCTCGAACAAAAAAATATTCCACTTGAGTATTAAAATAAATCCATATGATTCTCTATATGGTTGGCAGTGTAGAACACCCATTTGTTGGGTGTGAGAGAAATCTACATGGTCAGGATATTGTGCAGGGGTGGATAAAAATGCTCCAGGAAATACAAAAACATATAAAGGAAACATAGAGTTGTAAGAAGAGATATGCGGACAACCATTGAAGGGGATTGGAGTCTTATTTTGGATACAATGTATTCCATAAAATAACACCGTAGGAGGGAGTCATGCGGTTTGGAATCAAAGGAAACCCCATCCCTAGATACATTGGCCCCTTTAAAATTCTTGATCGCATATGGCCTGTAGCCAATCGGCAAGAACATCCATTGAATCAATCTCAAGTTGATGATGTATTCCATGTATCTCTCTGGATGATGTATATACCTGATCAATCAAATGTACTGAATCTAGAGGTGGTAAAACTAGAACATGACATCTCTTATATAGATCATCTGGTGGAGATCTTGAATAGTAGAGACATGGATCTACACTTTAAAATCACCTTATCAAAGTGTTAATAAAGTGGTATAAATGTTAATAGAATACAAAGAAAATAATGGTTTCATGGAGACCGAAGTACCCCCACCATTTCTCAACTGATAGAATGAGTTAAAATTTCAGGAAAAAATATCATAAGGGGGGAATAATGTAATGACCTTGACCATTTAAATGATATTTGTTTCCTGAATAAATGTTGTTTCATATTATATACTATTATTCACGTACAAAATAAAGAGAAAAAATATATATATCATTAATAAATATAAATATAATTTTTTTCATTGAAACCAATTAAAATTATAAACACTTTAACCTGAAAAAGAATAAAAAATAGAATAGATAAATTTTAAAAATAAGGATCACCCAAATTGTCTAGATTCATCACCACAACAGATAACTCTGTATAAGTGAAAAATAAATTTGTAGACACAAAAAAACTAGGAAATAAAAATATAACCTATGGATTAAATTTTATGGAATTTTAATCAAATAACAAAGTTATATTTATATTTTTAAAAGGGAAATGTGGTGGTTGGGATTTGACGGTTATATGATTATTGGCCAAATATGATAATTCTTCATTGTGATGATTAAAAAATATTAACATGGTTGATAATTTTATCAATACAAATTAGTTTTTATAAGTATTAATTATAAGGGATATTTGGTATAGAATGTAGAAACGACAAACTCAACTAATAGAGTCATTTCATTTGAATCTCACTTCTATAAACATTAGAGGGAGGTAGCATCATTCGGTTCCACCCATTACCAATATCATGTTGAGATTCAATAAGTGTATCTTGAATGAAATATCAAAAAAGAATAAATTCATGTTAGTAGACATTAATAATTGGCTGATGTTAGTCGAGCCACCATACAAAACTACGAGCATTGCACAGATCACCCATATGGTGTATGTGGGTGTAATAATGTGTTATGTGCCTATTGCTTAGTTACATAAAAAATATTTAATATTGTATAAATAAAATTTTTATTTAATAAATCTCTTTTAGGAATATTTTTACTTTTAAAAATATATGTTAAATTAAGATAAATTGTTTATTTGAAGCAAATAAAACATAATATTATTTTTCTGAGAAATACTTACAAATTTATTACAAATTGTAGGTATTCTAAATAAGTTTTTTTTATAAATTTCATTGTAAATCACTATAAAACTTCTATTGTAGAGACCCCAAACTTGACGTACATGGACTTTACATTACTTTTTCGGAATACTTAATACATAACAAAAACCAACACTTAAAGACAGTAATAGTTTAGTGTTTTTGAAACTCGGAACATAATCTTCTAATGACGGTGAAAGATCTTCAACATCTCCCATATTGATCTTACACTATTGTTTTCTTACCTAAAACTATTCTTAATATCTTTGGGAAAAGAAAACATATAAAGGGTGAGCTAAAATGATCAGTAAGGGTAAAAATGGAGAAAATAAAACAAACCATATATATTTGAACTTAAAAACATGGACATAATGTTTAAACATCAAAATCATGAGAAGTGACATAAAACATAGTAGAATGTAAGGAATAGAACATAATGGAACATCAATCATCATAATATAGCATGGGAATAAATCATGTAATTGTGGAAAACCATTAAGCACATGATATGATTTCCGTAGTATCCAAGGCATTGCTGCTGAGACCTTCTTAGTGGAAAAAGTCCCTTTCTGAATCGAGATCACTCCTGGTTCCAGTCCTGTAACACTGAACTGGATTAACTTACCATTCCAGCCATTTATATCTCATGAGATATAAATTTTTACCCATTTCATTGTAGGGAGATATAGATCCAACCCATCTCATAATGTAATCATTCTTACTTGTGCCACAACATGAACATAAATCATTCATCATAAACCAACGTAAAAAATGGGTTTCATAAACATCATTCCATCATAACATAATCCATTCAAAAAAATGGATATCATTTCATCATAAGAAAATTGAAACCATGTAAATCATAGAGACATTATACTTGAAACATGCAAATATGAAATAGTTCCACCTTATATGGAAAATGGTTTTGATAAAACACTTGAAATGAATTCTTGAGGAAAATATCCTTTCATCTTCAAAATCATTTTCCATTCACAAAATGCCATGAAAATTTAAAATAAAATGATTTTGTTGAAAATAGTCATTAAATCATGTACAATATGCTTCAGGAAAATAAGTCATTATGAAACCGTAAAATTCTGTTCATGTCATATGTGTTAGAAAAACATTCCTCTCATTATTTTTTCATAAAAGTCAAAAAAATACCTCGTAACATTAAAAAAAGAAAAATTCCTTACATACAATGTAGTAAAAGTCAAAAATGGGTAAAAAGGACTTTAAAAATACATGAAACCATTTTTAGAAAATAGGGACATGGATTATAAATATAACCCCAGTAAATACTTACGAATAAACAATCACAGATTAAAATAAGATTGGAAATGTTATCCCTTAACTTTTGTCCAATTTCTTCCAAATATGTCCAAGTCTTCTGTATAGTGGGTATAAACATATTTTTAACTTGTAATAGAACCATAATAATATCTAAGATATAATTATGACTCACTTATGACTTTATATTATCTGTTCATTTGTCAATTCCATGTTAAAGCAGTGTTTTTGGTAAAATCGTTTCATTTATCATCTGTGTTTTGACTTTTAATTATTCATATGATTACATAGATCATGATTACTTAATTATAGAATATAAAAAATTATTTATATATAATATATATTCAGAATATACATATATATAATAGATTGATAAATGGAATGAAATACACCGTTCATGGAGACGGTATGCCATACGTATGCATGAACACTATTTTCGTTTCCTTATTTAATTTAATATATGTAAGTAAATAACATATACATAAATTAAGTATCATTAATATGTTATATATTTCAGGATTACTTATTATATATACTTTATAGTCAGTCTTGAATTGTTAACAAGGAAAATGAATCTCATCACGTCGTGGAGATGGTAATCCGTATGTATGCACGAGCGATGATATCATTCCCATTTTTATTGAATGGAATTTAAGTGGATTATATAATATATTAGAATCAGTACGATGTTATAATAATCATATATATCTATTATTAACACCATTAAACCTATCCGTGTAAGGTGGTGGTGGAAAACCGATTACACCACAGTGTGGAGACGGTATTCTGTATATACGCACGTGCGGTGATTTCTTCATTATTAGGATAGATAAAATGAGAAATATGGTTGTTTAATATTTATAATAACATATCAGTATATATTTAATACTGATGTTATTACCTTATAATGAAACAACTAAAGAAGAGGATGTATAAGAAGAAAGAAACTTGAAAGAGTCGGTAGAAGAGATTACATCTTCCTCGACGCACCTCCTTTAAACTTCTTCTTAGTGCACTAGAGTAGGTATTTTGAGAAGAAAATAACCTATATCATATAACTAGAGAGGTTGATAAGAATAATTGGAAGGTTTTGGCCGAGCATCATGGCTCCAAAGGGTGTCAAGAGAAGAGGGAAGGGGTGCCCTTTTTATAAGCGAGTAGAGGGGCACCTTTGGTAACATAAGAAATATTAATTTATAATAAATTCAATATCACTTAAAAACCTCCAAAAATGACTCAAATACTATGATTAGATGATATAGGGTTGTAATATAATCAACCAATAAAATTTAGACATGTTGGGAATTTATTTTAAAAATTATCAGCTTGATTCGTCCTTATTTAATCTATTTAATTTTATTTGTGGTAATAAGATTTTAATTTTTAAATTGTTATAAATAATTACTTATGTGTTGTGAAATGTCCATAATGGGATAATTTATGACAATTTAGTCCATATAAATTTCAACTTATAATTTTTAAATTTTGTTGAGATTTTTAATCAATTTTATAATATGATATTTTTATAAATTAAAAATAGTGTCAATTTTGACATTATTTATTTATTTTAATATAAATAAAATACACACAAGGGATATATTGTAAATAAATATTAAATATATTCCTAAAATGTCAAATATGTCAATACATTTCGTGCATCACATTAAATAGTTCATATAATATTGATTTTAATATTTTTATTACCATTTATTTGGTAAATCTCTTAATAAAATAATTAGTAAAATATTTTTGTATAATTTATTAATATACTTATTTTTTGAATAAAAATTAAAACTAAAGTCCTATAATTAAGATAAATCTCATAGATTTTATAATAATACTTTTACTCAAATTTATGATCTTAAAATCACAACATGTGAATTTTTATATTTATTAAATTAAGAAGGTGACAACTTTGGAATCATTTAAAATAAAATAATATAAGTGTCATAATCTACATTATAAGGATCCAAACGGTCACAAATTATGCCATTTGATGTTTAGGGTTCATATATACACTAACAATAAGTCTTGTGAAAGTATTTGGCCCTTTTGATGTGTATTATTATTTAATAAAAAAAATATTATTGAATTTTCACTAAATAAATAATGTATGCATCATTAATGTATAAGCTATTAAGGTAAATAAATAATTATTAAAAATTATCAATAAATTACCAGGTAAAATAAAAACATGTTAGATTTAAAATGAGTATCTATAACCGAATTTATATTCTGTATAACAATATATTAAAAATAGTTTAATTATTAATGTTCGAGTGAGACATATTTCACTTTCATTTAAATAAAATAAATTGAAGGTCTTAATCACATCCAAGTGGGTTCCAAGGGATTCCATTTCAACCAAAATATGGAATAGGATAAAATATAATCATCCAATTATATTACGACAAGTGTTAGTGTAATTTTATAATATTATATTTACCCTCAATTACTTGATTTACCTTTTACTATGGTAAATAAAATTTACCATAGTTACTATTCATAGTGCCCAAAAATAAAACATAACCTATTAACATAATTTAAACCTACTGATTCCAATTATTTAATCACTTTTTTTAATTCAAATCACAGAAGTCGCATAAATTAATTTAAAATTAATTCCATTGTTAAGAAAATGAGTTTTAAAAGATAAAACATTGCAAAAGATTAAAATTATTTTACCTATGAATTCAATGTAAAATCAATTATAATTACATAAGTTATATTAAATTGGAAAATTATATTGTATTTATACTTTAAAACCATTCAATATTATAATTTAACTATATAAATTAATATGATGAAAAAAGTTGTTTTAATTAAAATATACCATGTTTTTTCTATTCATTAAATTATGAAAGTTATCAGAATAAAATGAAAAATTTATCCAAAGTAAATTATTATATTTTGATTCCAAAAAAGAATTTTATTTCGTCAAATTGATCTTATAAACATGGAAAAAACTAGGTTTAAAGTGGGTGCGCCATCAAAAGGCGGCAAAACTACATTTTTTGAAAATACTTACTTTACCTGAAAAATTTATTTTGTTCTCATACAATGTTCTAGAAAATGTGTACGATGAATAGTAATGTTTTAAAATTCAAAATTTAGTTAATAATATTACTAACGGCTTGTCCATAATAATATTGTAACAATATATCATTGTTTAGTGAAACCCGGTATTGCGTACAACACACGTGATCAAGGAAGGTCATGATTGCGTGTAATGAAAGCCATGTCCGGGTTGTGTGTAGTGCAACACTCCTTTGTTGTTGTGTATAACAAAATAAAACCATATTTCATTTATACATTGAATATATAAATATATAAAATCAATTTTGCGTTGAATAACTACTAACAAACAAACATGAAATTGTGTTTAACACGATCCAAGATTAGTGTTGTGTATACTGCAAGCTAATACAATGTTCTGTATAGTACAAGATAATCTTGGTGAAGCGTATAGTAGAAGATATGAAAGAAATTAAAAAAGAATAAATCTTATAAAATCTCGAGGTGTTACATTCTACCCCCCTTAAAATGAATTTATCCCTTGAAATTCATCGGGGTTATAAATGGTTTACTACTAGAAAGTATCATTCATAGAAATCCACATCGTAAAAAGGAATACTAAAACACAATTTTAATAATTAAAGTAAGAAACATAATGGTTACTCAAATTAACTCATCCCTAGGTTTCCACATAGGAGAACATATGTGAAAATATGGATATAGAAGAGAATCCTAACCATCATGTTCTGATGGAGAGTGGTAGAGAACATTGATATAAATAGCCAACAATCACAAAGCCATAAATTTTTTATGATTTAAGGTACCATCTGATTCATCGTATTTGAGGACACTAGGACAATATTTTTAGTTTCCAATATCATTTCCCTAAAGATAAATAATTTTAATTAGAATAAATACTTACTTGATTTTGGTATAATCATATTGTTTTTTGTGCCTTGAACAATTTCCACTTCATCTCTTAAAGAAATGAAGTTGAATTTGACTTTTGTGAAGTGTTAGAAGATCATGTGATAGAATGATAGGTCATTCCATCTGTCTCAGTCAAAATGATAGAAAATGTTGTTAAATATATATAAGTCCATCTATAGTGATATTAATCATATATGGTTCCTAAAATGGACATATACTTCATATACCATACCACTTAATATAATAAAAATAGTTTCTGCTGACCTGAGACTTCCTGTAGGTTAGTGGTAGGTGATAAAGGCATGTCACACTTCGGTTGTCTGTTCGATTCTCACAGCCTTATCTGACGCGATGGGTTGTCTCTCGTCCTACATGTTGTCCTTTTTTTCCTAAAACTACATTATTATAACATCCCATCAAATAATATTGAAAAAATTATATCCTTATACAATACTAACTTATGTCCAACATATTCTATTCCAACCTTTAGGCTTATCAAAACTACATTTATCCAAGTTCATAGTATAAAGAAAAAAATATCTAGAAATCTCATCTACCGAGCATGTGAATACCATGATTTATCCCAGATATTTTTTTGATCGCATTCCAAACATGTGAATACCATAATCATGTATTCTCATGAAACATAAACTACTATAGAACCTTATTGAAAACATGAATTTTGTCAAAAGATAACTATTTCCACATACCAAAATCCCAAAATTTCTATATACTCAAACCATGATATTAATTTTACCTTATATCAGTCATGAGCTCAAGAATACTATGAATCATATTATTTTCTCTTTATCCCTTCATTATACACATATCATCTGCGTTCCAAAAATATTTCAATCACTTTTCATGGTAACCGATTCCATATTATTATAGAAAACAACAATGGACCAATACATAGATATTCCAATATACCATAAAAGTACATCAACAACATTATTCTTGAATACCAATACATAAACAATTTAATCCATAATATTAAATTATTTCCATGGAATAAGTCCTTACTTGATTTAGATGTAACCTCTTTTGTCGGGTCATTGAGTTGGGTAATGACCATGTTCTCCACAGATAAGACATTAAACTCCATAACAGTCTGTCACTCTATGACCCTTCTCTCGACACAGATAGCATCTTCCCCTCCATTTTATATATTCATCAAGTTTCTTCTTCCCTTATTTAGAAATATAAATATTCTGTTGTCTATGCTCCTCAACATGCGAACAACCACAAAAGGCCATCTTCCTCTTATTTGATGAATTAAGAATGCTAATAAAGATCACCTTGTTAATCATATGTCACAATGACTGATTCGGCATAATCACAAAATCTTTATTTATATGCATTACATAATTTCTTTCCTCATAATCCCCAATTTTTCCACTGGATGCAATTTTTACCGAATTCCTTATATTTCCCTCCATTGACTAAATCCAAAATCCATGGTGTAGGAAACAATTAAAATAACGGGGAACCACATATTCATAAAAAGTCACTTATGGGATGTCTAACTTATCACACATTCATTAATCCAGGACACCTTAGTTTCACCCTAGTTTATTCATTATCGTCAATGTAATTCTAGGATTGGAAACTATAGTTATACTAAACCTTAGGGACTTCCTTAGAAATACCTTATAAATATATCTAGGGATATCACTAAAGTTTTCTCATCCTAGTTTCCAAAGGTTAACTCAAACTTTCCTCTAATACCAATTGTAGAGACCCTAAACATGACGTACATGGACTTTAAATTACTTTTATAGAATTATTAGTACATATCAAAAACCAACACTCAAGGACTGTAATAGTTTAGTGTCATTGGAAACTAGGAACATAATCTTCTAATCATGGTGAAAGATCATTAACATCTCCCATAAATATCTTCCCCTTTTATTTTCTTACAAAAAAACCATTCTTTATAGCCTGGGAAAATGAAAACATATAAAGGGTGAGCTCAAATTCTTAATAAGGGTAATCATGGAGAAAATAAAACTAACCATATACATTTTAACTTAAAAACATGAACATAATGTTTAAACATCAAAATGTAGACCAATGACATAAAACATAGCAGTACGTAAGGCATAGATCGTAATGGAACATCAATCATTATCAAATATCAAGGGAATATATCATGTAACTGTGTCAAACCATTGATCACATGACATGATTTCCATAGTTTCCAAGCATTGCTGCCGAGACCATCTTAGTGGACAAAGTCTCTTTCTAAATCGAGTTCAATCCTCGTTCCAGTCCTGTAACACTGAACCAGATTAACTTACCGTTCCAGCCATGTCTATCTCATGAGATATAAATCGTTACCCAATTCATTAGAGGGAGATATAGGTCCCAACCATCTCATAATGAAATAATTCTTACTTGTTCCACAACATGAACATAAATCATTCATCATTTCCCAGAGTATAAAATGGGTTTCATAAACATCATCCCATCATAACATAATCCATAAAAAAATTTATATCATTAAATCATAAGAAAAGTGAAACCATGTAAATCATAGAGACATTATACTTGAAACATACACATATGTAATAATTTTATCTTATATGGAAAATGGTTTTGATAAAACACTTCAAATGAATTCTTGAGGAAAATATCTTTTCTTCTTCAAAATCATTCTCTTTTCACAAAATGCCATGAAATTTTAAAAGAAAAGGATTGTGTTGAAAATATTCATTAATTCTTGTAGAGTATGCATCATTAAAATAAGGCGTTATGAAACCATAAAAATCCGTTCATGTCGTATGTGTTAAAAAACATTCTTCTTGTACTTTTGTAGGAAAAGTAAAAAAAGTACCTCGTAATGTAAACAAAAGAAATATTCCTCACATACCATGTAGTAAAAGTAAAAAATTGGTAAAAAGGACTTCAAAAATACATGAAACCATCGTTAGAAAATAGGTATATGGATTATAAATATAACCCCAATACATACATACGAATAAGCAATCTTGGATAAAAACGAGATTGGAAAAGTTATCCATTACCTTCTTTCAAATTTCTTCCATATGTGTCTGAGAGTCCTGTATAGTGGTATTAAACATATTATTAAATTTTATCAAAACCATAATAATATTTATGATATCATATATGATTAACTTATGACTTTATATTATACATTCATTTTTCAATTCCATGTTAAAGCAGTGTTTTGTGTAAAATCGTTTCATTTATCGTCTGTGTTTTGACTTGTAATTATTCATATGATTACTTAGATCATTATTACTTAATTTTAGAATATAAAACATGATATATATATAATATATTTTCAGAATATATATATATAATATATCGATATATGGAATGAAATACACCGTTCATGGAGACGATATGCCTTATGTACGCATTAACGTTGTTTTTGTTTCCTTATTAAATTTAATAGATATATGTAAATAACATATACATAAATCTTGTATCATTAATATGTCATATATTTCCTGATTACATATTATATATACTTTATAATCATTCTTTAATTGTTAACATGGAAAATGAATCTCATCGTGTCGTGGAGACGGTAATCCATACGTACGCATGAGCGATGATATCGTTCCCATATTTGTTGAATGGAATTTTAATGGATGATATAATATAATAAAATAAGTTTGATGTTATAATTAACATATATATTTATTCTTTACACCATTATACCCATCTGAGTACGGTGGTGGTGGAAAACAGATTACACCACAACGTGGAGACAGTTTTCCGTACGTACGCACGCGCAGTGATTTCGTTTTCCGTAGGATGGATTGAAGGGGAAATAGGGTAGTTTCATATTTATAATAACATATAAGTATATAATTAAAATTTATTTTATTACTTTATAATTAAACAACAAAATATGAGGAAGTAGAAGAAGAATGAAACTTGAAAGAGTCGGTAGAAGAGATTACCTCTTCCTCAACGCACCTCCTTTAAACTTCTTATTAGGGTATTAGAGTTGGTCTTTTGAGAAGACAAGAACAACTATGATATAACTAGGGAGGTTTAGAAGTGATATTTTTAGGGAATTACCTATAATCAAGGCTCAAAAGCGTGTGAAGAGAAGAGGGAAGGGGTTCCCTTTTTATAAGGGAGGAGAGGGGCACCTTTGGTAACATAAGAAATATTAATTATAATAAATTCCACCTCACTTAAATGCCTCCAAAAATGATAAAAATCTAAATATTAGATACTACAGGTTTGTAATCTCATCAACCAATAAAATTTATACATGTTTGGAATTTATTTTAAACATTATCAACTTGATTTATTCTTATTTAATCTATTTAATTTTATTTGTCGTAATAGGATTATGATTATTAAATTATTATAAATAATTACTTATGTGTTGTTAATTGTATATAGTTGGATATTTTATGATATTTTCTACGCTATAAATTTTAATTTATAATTTTAAAATATTTTTGTGATTTTTAAACAATTTTATAATATGTTATTTTTATAAAATAACAATTGTCTCAATTTTGAAATTATTCATTTATTTTAATTTAAATAAAATCCACATAGAGGATATATTATAAATAAAATATTTAATATATTCATAACATGTAAAATTTTTCTAGAAAATTCTTGGAATGAAATAAATATTTAATATAATATTTATTTTAATGTTTTTAAAACCATTTATTTGGAATATCTCTTAATAAAATAATTATTACAACATTTTTTATAATTATTTAATATACATATTTGCTTCATAAATATTAAAAATAAAATACTATAATGAATTTAAATATCATATATTTTAAAATAATACTTTTACTAGAATTTATCATCTTAAAATCATAACATGTAAATTATTATATTTATTAAATTATGAAAGTGACAACTTTGGAATCATTTAAAATAAAATAATATAAGTGTCATAATCTTCTTTATAAGGATCCAAATGGTGACCAATTTGGCCATTGGAAGCTTAGGGTTTATATATACAGTACCAATAAGTCTGGTTCAGGTTTTTGGGGATTTTTTATTTGTATTATTATTTCAATAAAAACAATATTATTGAATTTTCACTAAATAAATAATTCATGCATCGTTAATGTATAAGCTAATAAAGTAAATAAATAATTCTTAAAAATAAAAAATAAATTACCATGATAAAGAAAAACATTTTATCTTTAAAATGAGTATTTATAACCGAATTTTTATTTTGTATATACTTATATTTAAAATAGTTTAATTATTAATGTTTGAGTGAGACATATTTCACATTCATTTAAATAAAATAAATTAAAAGACTTAATCACATCCAAGTGGGTTCCAATGGATTCCATTTAGACCAAAATATTCCATAAGATGAAATATAATCATCCAATTATATTAAGACAAGTGTTAGGGTAATTTTATAATAATATATTTACCCTCAATTACTAGATTTACCTTTAACTATGGCAAATAAAATTTACCGTAGTTACTATTCATAGTGCCAAAAAAAATTATCCTATTAACATAATTTTGACCTACTAATTCCAAATATTGATCCATTTTCCTAATTCAAATCACAGAAGTTGCAGAAATTAATTTAAAATTAATCCCTTTGTTATGAAAATGAGTTTTTAAAGTTAAAACATTGCAAAAGATTGAAATGATTTTACCTATGAATTCAATGTAAAATCACTGCTAATGACATACCTTATATTGAATGGTAAAAATATATTTTATTTATACTTTAAAACCATTAAATATTATAATTTAACCATATAAATTATTATGATGACAAAAATTGTTTTTAATCAAAATATAGCAAGTTTTTACTATTCATTAAAATATGAAAGTTATCAGAATAATATGAAAAATTTATCCAAAATAAATTTTTATATCCTGATTCCAAAGAAGAATTTTATTTTGTCAAAATTAACTTATAAAAATGTCGAAAACTAGAATTAATGTGGGTGCGCCATCAAATGGCGGCAAAACAACATTTTTAGAAAAATATTATTTTACATGAAAAATTTATTTTGTTCTCATATCATGTTATAGAAAATGTGTAAGATGAATAATAATGTTATAAAATTCAAAATGTAGTTAATATTATTCATAACGTCTACTCCATAATAATATTATAACAGTATATCGTTTTTTAGTGAAAATCGGTATTTCGTACAATACACTCTATCGAGGAAGGTCATGATTGCGTGTAATGCCTGCCAAGTCAGGGTTGCGTGTAGTGAAAGACTCCTTTGTTGTTGCATATAACAAAATCCAACCATATTTCATTTATACATTGAATATATATATATATATATAAACTCAATGTTGCGTTGAATAATTACTATCAAACAAACTTGAAATTGTGTTTAACACGATCCAAGATTAGTGTTACGTATATTGCAAGCTAATACGGTGTTGTGTATAGCGCAAGATAATCATGGTGCAGCATATAGAAGAAGATATGAAAGAAATTAAAAAGAATATATATTATAAAATCTCAGTGTGTTATAGGTATAAATGGTAAAAATAGTTTCATAATGTCCTATGATAATTTTTATAAGGATTATAAAATCCCATGTGTCATAGAAACATTTATTTTTCAATAAATAATAAATTTTATGTTGAAAATATTAAATTTTAATAAATAAAGAAACATTATGAATAATATATGAAATATAATTGGAATATTCAAGATGAAATTAGTTTTGGGTGAATTTATGAGAATTTTAGAAAATAAAATATTTCATAGTGAATAGTAAAAATACAGTTATGGGTTTCTGGTTTTTTTGTATGGCCTCAAATCTTCATCTATTCATTATAAGGATGGATTGATTTTTGATATGTTTTGTGTCACATGGATATCATAATTGTATGGATTTTTATAAAATGGATATTATATGTTTTAAATGGGTCTTTTTAGTTACTTCCTACTATGCTAAACTATTCCCCCGAGTATCTAAAGTTACTAGGGGATATTTTTTCTTCAAATTAATAAATATAATATATTATCTATTTACACATCATATTTTTAAAATAATAAAATAAATTGTGATATAGTTTATTCCAAGAAGATGTGAAACTATGAAAATAATGGTTTTTTGAATTTCCCCATCACAATGACTTTATGATCTCTAACACCTTTTGCAAGGAGAAAGTTGTTAAAGATAAACTGTGTAAAATGTTATTGGAGAAATGGATTGGGATTATGGAGATACATGAAGGGTGATGGTTGATATCACATTTATGTATCTTAATATATATGATCTTAGGATTATATTTATTTATATTCAAAATATTATTGAAGTCCTATTTCAATATGAAATTGTAGTCTTTGTATGGAGACATAGAGGTAGATGTGACGTCAAATCATGTTTTAATTCCCTGAACTGAACATCCTATTTTAGGATGGAGTTACATTTCACCACTCGCATAGCTCCTCATAGGCTAGATATTATCGTTCTGAAGAGAGGGTATGAATTGTGAAATTGAAATATTATACGCTAAGTACAAGAATCAATACAAAATAACCTTATAAATAATGTTATAATAATGAAATAGGGAACATGAAAATTGAATAATATTAATTTTATAATAGATTAATTGGGAGGATAATCAAAGATATAAAAATTAAATCACTAGGAACCCCTAATAAGGATTTTCAAATAGAGTTTTAAGAAGCACTAGTAGAAAAATACCCCATACCAATGGTTTGGAACCAATGAGATTGGTCTCTAAATTATTAGTATAACCTATATAGATCATTTGGAGGATCATTGGCTAGTTTGGCATTGGGATAGGTCTATACCAACAGTTCTATGATAATCATTAGTAAATTCCTAATTTTTTTTTCAAAATGAAAGTATAGGTTAAATGAAAAACCTATACCAATAGTTTCATAAAACTATTGGTATAGGGTATTCAAAAAAGAACCAGCTTAGTTTTGATCTCAGTACCTCCCGTTTATCATCCAATGACCTAACAACTAACCGAACATGAATTTTGTAAAAATAATTTCATATATATATATTTATATTCATATTTATCTGTATTTTCAATTTCTTTATTTATTGTTATTTTACAAAATACTACATAAAAAATAAGTGTAATTATACCAACAGTTCTCAAAACTAATGGTGTAGGTATATAGCAGCAGTTTTGAGAACAGTTGGTACAGGTACATTCAATTTCTAAGCAATACCATGAGTTTTAGTGAAACCATTGGCATATGGTGGACCTATACTAATGGTTTGAAAAAAAACTCATTAGTATTTGGTCACTATAAAGGACCAATACCAATGGGTTGGCCAACACATTTGGTATAGATCCATATAAGTGTCCTATACCATCAGTTTTCTGTTCAATCCATTGGTATTGGTCCACATTAGTTATTCCAACAGTATTGGCCAAACTCTTTGTATGGGTGAAACATTTTGTCCTATACCAATGGGTATTCCAAATCCATTGATATATGACCTTTTTATAGTAGTGAAGTAACCCGAAAATAAATAATACCCTAAAAATTCACTTTGGAGTCTATAACTATACCACCACCAACTGCAAGACCAATATACTCTTGTCCTTATTGTTGGTTTCTTTCCATTTCTTAAATTTCTAAACATGGCATTTACATGTTTATCAAAATCTCCATCCAGGGTGTGAGTATGAATATAATAGGACACCACCATTTCATTTTAGGATAAATGAAAATTCATACGATGTTTATGTAATGGAAATGATAAAATTAAATAGAAAAAACAATCAATCATATGTCTAGTTGTATTATGATAACCAATATACAAAGAACCCCAAACATACTATCTTTAAGTCCATTCTATAAGGTAAATCATAAGGTAATTCATGTTAATTTTCAACAAAATGGCCACTAATTATTTCTATGATTTGTTACATATCCAACATATCAAGGTTAAGGATATATGGACGCCAAGCCCTGTCTCAATAATGAGTTAGTCCACAATTACATCATATCCCATCACATACTATGGTCTTGTTTGAAGGATACCATTTCCTAGTATTTTTTATGTCTATTCCATATACCATCACACCCATACATCATGTCTCATTACAGAATCTTCATCATTTCATGTCTCCCATTCCACCCCCATAAAGTCATACTAATAAATGATGGTACAACATTAATTTTATGATTGAATAAAAACCTCTGTAATCCATACATTTAAACAATATAAATAATAATAAATGTAATAAAAAATAACCAATCATGTGTGATTCCCAATAGCCACACACATTGACCCACACAAATGATAAATATAAAAATTATTTCTCACAGGATACACAAAAACACACCCATGTGATCAATATCATACAATGGTCTCACTATCTATACACTCTCTCACACACATGTGGTTAATATCAAAAATTGGTCTCAATAACTACATATAAACCCACATTTGACCAAAATTACGGAAACAACATTATAGAAAGGCTCTAGATGGTAAGGAAATTCCTACGTCAAGGGAGAGGTAAAAAAATATTGATTTCACACCAATTGGGTCAATACCACACACCAAGGATCCAAGAGAAAATCCCTATTTTCCCAAAAATTAATTGGAGAATAAAATGGTGTTCGTATGGTCAAGAATATACCATAAAGATTTCATCAACCAAGAACAAAAGTTCTTTCATATGTCGATCATTATATACTGCACAATTTATCCATTATCTATAACCAAATCCCGTTACATAATGACCGATGTGGAGAAACCCATGAATAATGATGTAATACCAAATATAAAGGAATTGTAATACACATAGAATCCCAAAAGTTAATCATATAATTTCAAGGACCAATCCATGATTTTGGGAAAATGTCGATCTTGAGGAAATGCTACAGTAACATGAGGTATGAGAGGAAAGGACATGAAAATATACCATTCGAATGGACTCCATAATTTATAGTAATGTAGGAAAATATGATTCATTGATTAATACATTTTTATATAATTCAATGGGTCCCAAATCAGTATGAACTATGTCAAAAGGTAAAAGTCCCTCCCACAATGATTCCTAGTCTAATTAATTTTTGAAATCCCCACCATGGTCAATAGTTAGATCATGTAAACAATGGAACATGACTACGACGCAAGTTCAATTTTCATTCCCTCTTAGGAACACCATTCCGTAATTACCCTCCCTAGATAAATGTTTCCAACAATAGTAGAATATAACAAACTCCACCATCTATGTATTCACACATTAGCTGACACTCTATGATGTATTTGAAACAAATAAAATAGAGCCATCAAAATTGTATACCATAATGTAGTACAAAAACCAGACTGCAACCACGTCCATTATGGATAAAATCATATAAAATGTTGTAGAAATAATTAATCTCTAAAATTCATCACAACATCCCACTTTAACCTTCAAAACTAACACTAGTATACTCCTCAAAATCTAAGTGTGTCACTAATCTCCCCCTCTAATAATATCTCATCCCTGAGAAGTACCACTATTAGTTCTTGTTGAAATACATATTCCATTAAGTAAAAACATAAGAATCTTAATCCAACCATCACAAGTAATCCATCCATTCCCTCATAGGACTAATAAATGGGGAACACAATCCCCACTCAACTCCTTATCTTTCTAGTTTATAGATCACATCAGGAGCTCCACATGGAATCATTTAGTTCCAAATCAATTTCATAATTTCTTATAACATTTACTAGATCATGAAAAAACCAAAAATATTGATTTATTGGGAAAATATTATGAATACCTTGATACAATAGATTATGTTCATGTTGGGATTATATAACTCTTAAATTATTGGTGATCTAAAAAAATCCTAGAAACCACTGTATGAATTATCTTACCTCCATAAACAATGATTCTCTTACTAAGGGGAACATGTAATTAAACTCACACACCTATATTAAACTACAAATTTCCTCTCCTATTGTCAGCATATGACCACAATACACTCTATGTGGAAACTATCTACTCCCTGATCAACTGCAGTCTATAAACGGTCTCATGTTCTATACTCATCCCAACAATTTCTTCCTTGCCTGCCTCATGACTACACAATAGTGAGGGATATGGGTTACCATAAAGTGATTAAAAATATACCATTTATATTGAATGTTGGAAACACTTATTCTATATAAACTCCACTAATTTTAGATAACCATCCTATTCTCCCCCAATTTCAATGATACATTAGTGGTATTGTAATAAATTAATGGTGAATACTTACACAAGAATTTAAATGCATGTATATATTTAATGATCTGGGATCTAGGAAAGGTAATGGGACCAATGATATAGATATAAGGGTATAGAGCATGGGATCATATGTAGTGTGGGTATGGACTCTATAGTGATTCTTTAGTTACATATCAGTTTTACTATTTTTTTAGTACACTATAGTTTACCTTCCATATTTGGTTTACATGATTATTTATATTGTATAAATTGGAGGTTCCTTACAATTAATTTGTAATATCATTGAAATTATTTATCCCCTTAATTATATTTTTTGTTATTATCTAATTCTACACATTATTTTAATGTATGAAATTTTATATTAATGGTATAATGTCCCCATTTCCCCATTCAGAACCCACTAATAATTAGAAACCTTTTAAGGATGTGGAGTAGCACATGAGGTCATGTGAAGCCCACACAATAATGACTGATTTGGGTTAGGTACATACATGTGACATCAATGTTGATCCTCTAGGGGATGGATAAATGATGATTGGAATCAAATGATATTTTAATAGAGGGTTTTCCCTCCATTAGTAATGTATGAGTATATTATCTTGTGGTTACATAACTATGTAGCAGTAGTGAAAAATTGTGTCTACAATATATATCACACTATTTTGGCTCATCTATTACAGCCTCTGATAAACAATTTAGTAGATATTTCAAATCATAGAGATTTATCTATTATTAAGTGAAGAAATAACAACATATTCTATTCAATTTATTATATACACTATATTTTAGATAGTATATATGAGAGGACATGTTGATAAAGTTAATCAGTGGTTTTCTAGAGGCCTGTAATGTTTTTCATGGTATTTTAAAGGTCATTTACTGGTTGATGAAGTCATCCAAAATCCCAAAAATTATGTAGTTGAGTGATATTAAGGTTCAACAAAGATATTTTTGGATGAGGTGGTGTAGCTTAATTGGGTTCTGAGGACCATTATTTATGATGGGGATCATTATTTTACCATATGGGTGAATAAAATATTAGGGTAGGATTCTTGAACATTGTTTATCCATAGAACAATATTCCCTACCGAAAAAATATGTGTTGACTAAGTACACAATCCAGATGGTAGATTATATTTTATTGCATTGTATCTAATGTTTTAGTGAAACATGGGTGACACATTTTCATGTGTTTGGGTTTTATTATAATAATAACTTTTACTCTCCCATTGTAATTTCTAAATTCAATACATTATGTAGTTTTATTTGTTTATAAATTTTGTTCTGGAAAAATTTGATGGAGTTGGAAATCCTATGAAAAGATGTGATTTTAACTGTGATTGAGATGATATTATAGTTTAAGAGTATATGAATGGAGCACATGACCATCATAAGTTATCTGCAAATAATACCATAATCACATTGGATTTTTTAGTTGGATACTATGTTCTCTTGATCATTGGTGCTAAATAAGGGAAACAAATTTTTGGAAGGGGTATTAAACACTCTTCCCATTATATTGGTCATTTTTAGGTGTTATTGAAAATCAGGGAGGCAATGTATCAGTTGGAACTTCCATTTTAGATGAATAAGATCCATGAAATCATTCATATGTTATATATTTAGGGGTACCTTCATGATGATTCTCATATCAATTATTTGGGAGATTTGTATGTGTATGTTGTCATGATATTTCAATAGTGGAATGTTTAAATATTTGATTTTGTTGAGAGGGTATTTGACATGAGAGATCATCCATTTATTATTATTCATGGGAGGTACAACTATATATTAATGAGTACATGGGAATATGTTTCAAAAATACACTCTCAGTATCATGATATAATTGAATATTATTTTTATTTGATATATTGATTTTTGAAATATATATGAATTAAGATGTCCTCATTATAATTATTTTAATGAAAGGATAATAGAATTATCTCATTAAATAATAATGTTTCACGGTTCAATTCGTTATATATATATATATAGTTTTCATTCTCAATTTGGATTATACTCTTGAAGATGTGAATCATATCTGATATATATAATGGAATAAACAAGACATCCCAAGCTTGTTACATTGTTTAGTTTTCAATTTTGTTCTTTAGAATCATTTTTTATTGGAAAAGTGGTTTTTGAAATTAAAACATTAGTAAGGAGTTTGTTCCAGGGTGTGTAGAATAATTCTACTCTATGAGAGTCTAGATAGTGGGTATGTGTCTTGTGAGTAGTTGAATGATACAGTGTACGACCCAAATGGGATGAATTTGATCACCATTCCATTTTAGGTGTAGTATTGACCTAGATGTTTAGAAATGTTTTGGACCATGTCAATGTACTATTAATTATTGTAGTAAGGTTAAGGATTGCAGTGTGTTTTTTCCTCTTATAAATTAGATCTTAGTGGGGTCAATGTTGGGGTTATTCCATTTAATGAGACCATACATATGGTTCTTATGTTGTGTTGTGGCTAGGTTTTGGAGTTTGATTCTAAATTATAGGGAGGGCTACATTTCAATATTTCAAGCCCAATATTATATGATTTTAGGTTTAAAAAATATTTAATTAGTGCATGTGGAAAATAATATATATATATATATATAAACTCTTTATTGGGTCCCATTGATTCCTATTCAATAATGTATTGTTGTTGTTTTGTGAAAATAGTGATTAGTTTAACATATCCTATGACCGTTCACTATCACATAGAAGTTTGTTTTAGGTTTTTTTCAAAAAAATTGGGCCAATAATTCCTCTTTGGGATTCCACATAGATTGGGAATGAAAATATATGTTTTTAGGATGGCAGGCTCATGCATATGGTTTGTACAAGGTAAGTATTAACTGTGTTGAATCCCAAGAAACCATTTGGTCGGAGATAGTACCTACCATACAGCTTCCAAATGGCCATGCAATAATTCACAGGTAATGCTGCAATGTCCCCTAGATAGATATAATGGTCTTCATGGTCTTCCAAACTAGTCAGACTAACAGTGATGACCTTTTAGAACATTAAAAATCTCCCCCGTTTTCTCTCTACTAAAAGGTTTAACCCATTTTCCACCCATTTTGGCACCTAACATGGTCTCCCTCACCCTAGGAATTCCTCTCCCTCATTCCAAATCCCATGTATCTTTAATTTTGTGCCGGAATTGGTGTGGATCCTCCTAAAATATTCAAGTAAGTGTATCCTCCCCTCATATCATTCACAAATACAGTGTTTCTTCAATTTTATTTGGGGTTATATCTCTTCCAACCCTCAGGTTGTGGTTTTAGGGTTATCCTTTGACATTTACAGGTCTATCTATTGATTTAGGGTTCGATCATTCTTCCTCTTGGTGAGATTTATGTTATGGTAGAACTATGCATCAGATTTGGGGGGTCTTTCATAAAAAGTAGGTGGATTTGTGCTTAAAAATTTAATGATGATTGTATTTGGATTTCATTAGTTTCCTGTCATATTTCGTAAGATATAGTTGTTGTGATAATGTATTTTTGGATGTTTTTGGTTGTTCTATTTATTTTTAAATACACATTATATGCTATCTTGGTATGTTCTTGATTTATTTCTATGTTGAGTGAATTGAAAATGATTTATAAAGTGATAAAATATTTAACAAAATGTGTATGAGGTAAGAACTATATTTTTGAAAGGCATTGGTGAGATTTGAATTGGGTATAAGTATTTTTGTGTGAATTGGCATCTTTTGTGCTTGTTTTTCCTTGTTTTTATTGTAGACAATAAATGTGGAAACATGGGTTTTGTGTGAAACTTCTAAAAGAACTCAATTGGAAGACTGAGAAGGTACGATGGAGGGCTTGTGATTTGGAAGTGGTTATGGACCAATTTCACATAGCAAGATTGATGCTGAAAACATTAAATAAACATATTAATGAATATAAACCATTGTAATTTTGGATTCATCTCCTCTCTAATGGTGTCTATAGGAGCTTGTGTATTGTTGGGGTTGTTATACCACCTTACACTGAGATGTGAGGTTGTAAGGCCCCTATAGCTAGATAAAATCCATAGGGACTCTCCCATGATAGGTTCACTTTGACCATTGTTCACTCACCAATTGAATACATTGTGGCTCTTGAAATACCTGAAAGGAAAAGGGTTAGTTATCAAAATTTCATTTCATTGAAAGTTGTTCCTTGAAACACTTTATCCTTCTTATTAGTCCAGAGTTTAATTTACTTTTATATATGCTTTCAAATTTAATTTTCATTCTAACTTTCAAGGAATGGAATCTCTTTTTGGTGGAATCCTACTGGGAAATATCTCACGCCCTTTTTACACCTTCAGGTGTAAGTATACTTGGTTATGTTTGACATAGGTAAAGGAAATGTATTTGGTGAAGGTAGATCAGGATTCTAGTGGTCTTCTCAGGTGGTGCTGTGGAGACCACATAAGGTAGATGTTCCCCTTGCTTGTGTAGGATTTTCGCTCTTGGATTTTAGTTCCTTCTTGTAGTTTCCATCTTTTTGGATTTTGGAACAAACTTGTAATCAAAAATTTGAAACCATATGAGGGATTATATGGTTTTTTTTCAAATGTGTTTATTTTAATAATGTTGGTTGGGGTGTGAAAGTATCATAAGGATATATAATTCCCACTTTATTTTATGGACTCCCACCACTTTATTTTATTAACTGAGTACATTCAATATTATATCATATTACGCCAAATATAATTAAATGTTATCCACTATAATATAATTACATAAATATAATCAATATAATTAATTGTTGTTATGATTATGGGGCAACAATTTTCCACCTTTCTCCACCTAATGACAAAATAAATCATAAATCATGTCAACATGTGGACTACCCCTCCAAGAATGCATCTACATCGTTTCCCACCACCATATCTCTTTATTAGTTATAATTATGATTTTAAATAATATATATGATATCTATGATATTAATAATTTATAGGAAGAATTATTTTTTACTTTTATTTTGATCCATCTATCGAAATGTGGGAACATCACTAGTGTGTACGTAAAGAATACCGTCTCCAAGATGTGGTGTAATTCAATTTTTTGTCACCGATTTATATGAATAGTTATGAAAGATTAAATTATTATTAAATATAATACTCATGAAATTATTAACATTATAGATATTTTTGAACTATTATTAATTTATAATTATTAGTATTTCTAAAACGAAACAAGCAAAAAAATGAAGCGCTTGTCACCAAGAATTTTCATTTCAATTAAGAATTGATTATTGACAGGTGATAAGATGTAATATGTAATAAATTTTTTTACGATATATATGTTTTTTGTTCTGGAATATGGGTACTACAATTTTATATTTTTTATACATTATTTAAGAACACTTTTGATATAATATTATACTTATGGTAAGAGATATATTTATTAATCTCATTATAATCAATAACATTCATGCTTAAATATAAATTTATGCAAATTATATGATCCTTATATATTGAAAACCATTTTATTTTCATCTCCTCAAGAAAGTTATTATATTTTGATGTCTTATTATAATTTTCACCCTTTGGTACACAAATTCAATAAAATGTTTTTTGAAGAAAAGATGACCTTGTTTCTCATCATTTGGTTACAAATATTTCACCTCCATATCAATGTTATATAATATGACATAATATTTTTTTACTATACTAAATGATTTTTCAATTTTATTTTTTCCCATGTTTAAATTTTTATAAAAAAATGGAATGAACTTTATATTCATTTTATGAATAATGTAATATTTGTAAATGTTGTGAAGAAGATGAGTCATCAAAAGAGATTTGAATTTTTAGGAAATGAATTTTCCCCTTGTACCTCCACCCAACTATCTATCCAATGTGGTCGGATCCCCTTCTACTGTGGCACATGAACACCCGTATATCCCTCCTTCGGTGATCATTGATGTAGTGCCAAAACCGGTGAGTGCAAGATCACCTAGTGTGTTGGATCCTTCTCAACTCCCAATGTGGTCCATGAAAGACACTCTTTATTAATGTCCTCTAATGAAACCTTCTCACATGCTTCCATTTATGATGGTTCTAAAGAGCTCCTACACTGAGGGTTTGATGTACTGTATGCTAGTTCATTCCATTATGGCCTCTATTTCACGACTCAACCCATGTTAGAGCTTGAGCCACAACTACCCCAAGCCCACCTCCATAGGGGAGTATGTGGAGACAAGCGCCAATGTAACAACAATATTAGGGAGGCTTTTTCTTGAATATCATTAAAATAACTTGCAGCCAACTCAATGAAGAATTGTATAGGTAATTGAGGAAACTGAAACACTCCGATTAATAAACAAAAAATGCATGAGCCACTATGTCGTACAAGTATGGTATAGTAAACTAAAATTATAAGTGGAAAAATAAATTCCCAACTAGAAATGTTCCACAACTTTACTGTAACTAAAAAAGATAAATAGACGAGAGAGATGCTCTCTTTGATCCCAAGAATCAACCACCGTACGATGTCAAAGTACATGTTTCCCTATGCTCTTAAATAGTCACAATCAACATATCCATTAACTTAATAAGTCATGACACATGAGGGAAAAAACCATGTAGGGGTTAATATAAAAATACTCAATAGGATGCACAAAAATTTAAAAGTGGGATCTTTATGTGATAAAATTGAATAATTAAGCAGTAGATAGGGTAAGTAATAGTAAACAAAGTGAAGCTCAATGAAATAAAAGGGTGATGTAATATTATCCAAGAACATGGAGAAATAAATGTTGAGATGTTTAACTTCTTGTTGAGTTTTCGCTACCTAGAGTACGAGTGTAGACTCATCTAACCCTGAGAAGCTAGACACTGTAGGAACGAGGCATACCCCATGTGTCTGCACCTCTCCAGGAAAAAGAGTAGCCAAAACCAAAAGAGTGGTTACTGAAATAAGATATATATATATATATATATATATATATATATATATATTCTCAGTCAAATAAAACCTAATTGAGTGATTAAGGGGATCTCTATCTCACAACTCAGACTAATAATTAGAGTATGAAAATATCCTACAAATAACCACCATCGATTCCTAGTATGTAATACATATTCATTAGAATACAAGTCGAAGGGACTCAATCACCACACCTTGATAATATCTGCATTGGGCCACACTATCTCACCCTAATGGTTTTCGGTCACTACATTGGGATGCATATTAGTGGGAAAAGAAGCCCTCTTTCTCGAGAGTCCAAACATTCATCAAAGAATGTCTCGTCACTATGCCAAACCATTCAAATATTTTTTATTGAAGTTGAAGATCCATTCATTGACTAGATAGGAGATTATAGACATCATCATTTATATGTGCCCTATAATGTTAGCAGTCCATCACTCATAAGTCGATGGGGAACCATTTCCCATCTAGACTGGAGGGTATTTCTTGGTAAGAGTCATCGATGGGACACACTACCCAACCAAACTGAAGGGAACACCAGAAATGCCATCGAGGACCAATTCACATCTCATATTGTGGTAAACCTTGAACTGCTATCAGGGACCACTTCATATCATAGCTGGAGGTAAACCTGAAACTGATCTGGCCCTCCCTGCCTAATTGAACCTCTTAGAAAATCATCAAGGAAATCTGGTCAACCTGGTTGGATGGTATCTCTCAGAATGAACTGAGGAACAGTAGACATCCTTTCTAGATGGAATCTCTCAGAAAAGTATTGAGAAACATTGTTCATCCATTTTGAATTGTAATTCTCCAAAAAGCATCAAGGAACACTATATATCCTTGATGTATTGTACATCTCAGAAAAGTATCGACGAAGTTTGGCCATCCCTATTTTAAGGTACCATAAATCATAGTCGTTGTAAGACATTGCCTGAAAACTATGTCACACCCAGAACATATCTCATTTTAAATCATAAGCCACTATAGTGGTCACCATAGTCTTCTATTTGACAAAAAATCGGGATAGGGTACTCACATGCCAATTTCATAGTTAAAAAGAAGGAGATACGAGAGGTATTAGAATTCACATAGTAGTACATGACACATGTGGGACCCACATGAAATGTGGGTAAGCCTCATCATCATGTTGTGTACCTAATGATTGTCAGTTAATAAATTGTGAGCATGTATGCCAATGTGTGCTAAGGTACTCCCAGAGTATATTTTTCATGTAGTCATAAGGACGATGATCAAAATATGCTCCACTTGGATCAGTAGGGATAAACTGTAATTTCATTAACATGAATCCTCAAATGGTCCACGAATAGTTGATTTCAACTCTTCATATGTCTTCTCCACTCTCATAGGATTGGATATTGTCCCATGTTATGGGTTCTCTTAAAACACATTAAAAGGATCTTCCACTGATATTCTATTCGTGATTCCGCAATTACTAAGATCATGAAAAAGACTCTGCACATCTAAACTGATCACATTTTTTTAATCCTTTTAGAAAAACAAGACAGATTGACTATACATTCAAGCCAAATAGTAATCTGATGGGAATTTCATATGTCACAACATTTTAAAAAAAATAACCCCATAGGGCCCACACCCCAACAATATATTAATCATCCGAAAAAATTCTTGAAATGTCAACTCAAGGACCATGGGTGCACCACCACTGACGAACCATTAATTGGATGTCTTATAGATGTCCTACGACTTATGCATGAATTAGAAAACAACACAAATAATTATATTATTGTGAGTTTCATGGACTCAACCCACGAACTGGAATTCAATATCCATCATGGGCCATGAATTTACCTTCTTAATGATAAGATAACATCTCCACTAATGGAACGTTAATCAGACATCACAGGCAAGAGTTATGACTCCTGAAAGATTACACAACAACAATAATAATATTATTATTGGTTGTTTCGTGGACCTGTACCCCAAACCGGATTCCAATATCCAACAGTAGACCTGAATCAATCATCTTAAAGAATGGGTAACACAACCACAGATGGTTCATCAATCCAACAGCTTGTAAAAGATTTTTAACCGACTGTTGGTTGATAAGAAAAATAATAATGATAAAAATAATATTTTTAAAAATCTTATTATAATATTAATATTATTATTAGTATGTGCTAAATCATGGGGAAAAGATTTCACGTTTGGAATATTCATTCCCACACTACCTATGTTCCACTATTCTCTCACCTCCAATTATATTTAATTATCTTTTATTTTATTCCGTTTAATAAAATACTCATTCACCAGGTTTTCTTCTTCAATATATCTCACTACAAACCTAACTTCTACCCCACATTCATGATCTGAACACCATCCCATGCCAAAAATATACATAAGACACCCCTAATCATCTAACCCCTACTAGCCATGAATGAACGTCCCTGCTGGCCAAAGATGTACTCCTTGCTCCGACATGCCATCACCCACATGGACACCCACACCGCCTGCTTGCCGCATTGTGAAACTGTCTCCTAGACCAGTGCTTTTTCTTCTAGTGCCAGGGGTTGTCGTCCTTCCTAGACCCTTCTTATCACATGAATATCAACTCACCATCTAGAGTCATGCTGGCCACTAGTTGGCTGGACCACCAGCCTCACGCCTCTTAGTTTTTCACAGATGGTGAGATCCCGACAATCTGATTTGCACTAGAAATTTCATCTGAGTATCAAACCTCGATAGATCAAGAATCTATGTCTTCATAAACGATTTTATGTGTTAGAGATCATTGTCACATTTATTCATAGTTGGGTATTCATCGAACCACCCACAATTATTAGAGAAGATCATGAAGAGAGGGATAATTAAGAACAAAACAATATTTAACAAATACAATGAATAACAATGACAATATTTCATGTTATCCTTAATTCATCATCATTTGAATTATGAATGATGAACAATTACAAAAATTAATAAACTAATAAAATCAGTGTATCTAAATTTCTAGGATCATGCAAGGGTGTAGAATGGAGAATTAATTATCATCCTTCAAAATTGATTAATCAAATTTGTAAAACATCAATGAAAATTCCTATATAGATTATTCCATTTTTTGATGAATATTTCTTTTGTGCAATTGTATAAATATTCCACTGAATTCATTTTACTGTGATCTGCCTAGATCCAAGAAGTCATTATTGTTCAACGAAGGAATTCCCTAACTGGAAACGGGAGCTCTCGCTAGCACATAACATGAATGTGAGACCAACCCTAGCTGAAACCTACTAATGTCCAATTTATAGATTTTAAAATAGTTTTTGAAATTAATAAAATAATTAGATAAATAATTTTTTATTTATTTAAATATTCATCAATGATTTCACATATGATGAACTCTTGATGCTGACAAAGGATATTCCCCACCTTGGGTAATACATACTTTCTGAAATCAATGATGGTATCAAAATATTCATCAGAGTCCCTAAAAATTATTTATTTAGAGATGAACTATTAAATTTACAATTTAATAATTTAATTCATCCATTTAACATACCTCCCATGAGCGAGGGGTTTAAACATACCACACCGACTCATTTAATATCACCTCTAGGGTAAACAAATTGTTCTAGACCCAACCGGGTTATCAAATTTTTGATATGATCAATCTTTTAAGAGATATCTCATTACTTCCACGTGCATATCATAAAAATAATTAATATTTTTGTATATTTTATTCTGTTCACACCGGGCTTCAAAATTTCATATCATCTCAATGCATAGCTCTGGAGATATATTTAAAAATATTCCAAAGTCTTACATGAAAAAAACTAGGACTCTAAATCATTACCTCCTTGATGATTTGCATCCACAAAAAGATAAAATATGGAAAAAACTTTAGGTATTGAGCTCACACCTTCCTTTCCTACTCCTAGCAAAACAAGAAAATTTCCATGCTTCCACAACATGCGAACCAAAGGGATGGCTCGTCCTCATATGGTCTTCTCCTGTCAATGTCGAGGATAGAAACATGCACATATCTCCTCAATCACAACATATGGGAGACATCATTATCCCACACTAGCTAATGAGGTAGGAAATTGGTGGTAGGCATCCTCACCATTTCATTTTGCATGGTTATGAACAGCACAAAGAGACTCATATGGGAGTTTACCTCCCAGGACAAACCGCTACATCCCATGATGTGATTGGAATCACTATTTGTCCTGGGAATATGATCATGTGATTCTATCCTTTCGAATATTCATATTGTGAAACACCTAAGGATATCTAGTGACCCATGATTTGACAATTGATTTTTCACTACAGAGATGATCTTGTATTCTAAAGAAGTGAAAGAGACTACACCATCGACTGATAGAAACTATATCCTCCTCCTCCATTAAGGTCAACTTTAGGGATGATAACTACTATTAAGTTTCCCATTCTAGGTGGGCCTTGGAATTTCAGCTAAGGGAATATGAAACAATGTTCCCTTTCTCGGAGAAGAGAATATCTTCAAGTCATTGTCCTATAAGAATTTCCATCCAGCATCACCGCCTCAAGTTCAAGTCCCTCTGGGTGAATATGTACCTGAGACTATGGGGGTCTATGAAAATCGCAATGAATTTTCCCAGAAGGTATTCTATTCAAACCCTAAGATCAAAGAGTACCACTACCTGCACCACATATTTTTTCACGTAATTCTGTTAGTGGTGTCTCAATCACCTCGACCTATACATGATAAAGACTGTATAAAGGTTGGCGTTGAGCTCACAAGGTACCTAGGAAGAGATCCCATTATAAAAAGCACCCAGCCACGAGAATCTAGAAATAGAAACAATGTGGAATAACCCATGTGTCTTCACTACTCTTGTAAATAGATTATTCCCTAGACCGTACATGTAGCTGAACCCACTAGTGGAATTATTGAAAAAATGGTCAGGAAAAAAATCTCTACTTGTAATGCCAGGACTTACTTTGACACTGAACTGCACAACATATCCCTGAATGCACAATTCAAAGGGACTCTTCTCCCATCCCTTGATATTATCCTCTTTTAGTGGCACTGACTCACCCTCACAATTTTTCTCATATTTCAAAAAACATGTCCTAGTGGGGGAAAGGCCTCTCTTCTACATAAATTCAAGGTTACATAGAACAACACCAACACAAGGTTACACTGACACCCCACCTCACCATAGTATAACTTCAACTAATTATTATAGAGGAAAGAGTACCTCATGAAATGTTTATCATGTTTTACTACAAAAATAAGAATTTACACAAGGTATAACTCTTATCATCTCATGCTCTGTAAGATCGTAGACAAAAAATAATTGTGGTTGTCAATTGTCCTAGCTCCCTGAGAAAAATTTGGGCTTCCTAGTGGTGGTGGAAAGACCTCATAATGTATTACCCCACCCCGTATTCTTTTAATCATCTGTAAGAACCACCTCTGTAGGGACCACCCTAATCACGATGATGTCTCTGCCATGGTGGTCCACCTACTGCATGTCTGGTGTTCTAAGCATGTCAGGTCAGGTAGTCTAATGCCATGTGACCTCACCCATCCCAAGAATTGAATATTACATCTATGGGATTACCTGATTACCGAGTATGATCATAAGAAGATCTATTATGCTGAGATATTTATGTATTATTCCTCTTAGCTATGGTAGATATCTTAACTATGTTACGGAGACTACGACAAAGAGGTGTATAGAGTCCCTTTGATGGAATATTCTCTATCACTAGCACCTGATCTAGCACCCTGAAAAAATGTAAGGATGCACAAGGGTACTATGATATCACAGATCTCTCTATGGAGTCCCTTCATAAACCTTCATACTCAGAAGATGCCATCATATATCATGTTCAGAGAGTAGTGTGTAAGGTTGGTGAACCTAGTTAATACTCAGTCATTGTCATCCCTCCTATAAAAAACTACCAGTGCTCCTGAAGTTGAATGGATCCCATGGAGGAGGGGTAGAACTCCACATGATACAGTTGACTAATTTTGTCCCATAAGAGCTTCTACTCATCAAGAATATGAGTATCTCAGCTCCACCAATGCCCAACTGGTCAATGGAAAAGAATATCTTCTAAATCCACTGTTAGATCTTCCATTTTTTGTGGAAGTCTTAATAGGAGGACCATTGACTTTATCATATCCTCTACTTCCATATAGTATGGCTAACCACCGAACATCATCGGTCTTTCTCGCTGGAACTCAAAATTTGTGTTTAGCATGTGCACAATCTCAGCCTGCTCTACCGGTGATGTCTACTTCTCAACAAGTGTAGGTGCTTCTATATACCCACTTGGAGGAAGGGTAATGGATGATGGGTCCTGATTTGAGGCCTCGTTGCTAACGAGATCGTCATCGTGAATTAGAGCTAGTATCATAGATGGATGTCGTCATAGAGACATCCAAAATATTATCAAGGAGTGACATGGTTAGATGAGAATATATATATATATATATACAACATCAACAAAAATGTGGATCAAACTCTAGAAATAAATTCAATGATTCAGTACTACAAGATGCATGTACTATTATTCTTTTGAAAACGTGTCTCGGGGTTCCGAGTTGATAAAGGAGTGATCACGGACTTGGTGAATGGATAAATATGCCACCCATACCATCAATAGACTCTCTGGCTAGAGATTTTCTCTTGAGATACTCTAACATTTTTCCATAAAACCAACTAAGACCATTTTAGGGAATCTTCTGAACAAAGTCCCAATGTTCGAACTACCTCTAATACAATATTTTCACAACCTGGACCATGATGGGTCTTGAGCCACAACTACCCCAATCTCGAAATCATTGGATAGGGTCGGGAAATAAGTGACAGTGGCACAACATTCTTGGGGAGGACTTTTTCTATGAACCTATACAGACACACTACCAACCTAATTTAAAAGTATTTCGGAAAGGAACAAATTTGAAACACTTGTATGAATAATCCAAACATTCAATAACCACTAAATAGTACAAGTAAAATATATTAAACTAAATGGAAAAAGGAAAAAATATTCACCCAGTCAAAAAAGTGCCAAAAATGGATGTAACTAAAAAAGAGGAACAACGAAGAGAGCCCCGCTTCGAGATCCTATGTTACGACCACATTACGTGGTCCAAGAACCCACATCCCTATGCTTCTCTAAAGTCAAGATCAACCTTTCTGTCATCTGCATAAGGCACAACACGTGTAAGTATGATGTCCTATAAAGGAGAGGGGGGAGCTGTAACAGATACAACTGAAGAATTAAGTAGTAAACATGACAAAGTACAGGAAACAATGTCAAGTTCAACACAACAAGAGAGTGACGTAAGCTCCTTCGGGAGAAATGATTTATAAATGGTGATAAGGTAAATATATCTTCAGGTCTTCTCTACCTATACAAGGATATTATACTCGTACAACCATGCTAACAATACATAGAAAGCATGTGGAATACAAAAAAGTCTTCACCTCTCTTGAAAGGAGAGTAACCAAAACATATGGAGTGAAGACTGCAACATGATATATATATATATATATATATATATATATATATTCATACACACACACACACACTCATTCAAAGAGTCTCAAATGATAGAGTATGGGGATCTCAATCTGACAAATCATTCCCAGAAGGTGATTTGACATCACACATAGAATTTACCACCATTGATGCCCATAATACCACACATCTACTCTAAACTACAAGTCAAAGAGACTCAATCACCACCCCATCATACTATCATCTATGGGCAGCACTATCTCACCACCATTTTTTAGGTCATGTCACAAGGGCGTATTTTAGTGTGATAATAATTCCTCTCCATTATGATTCCAATGGTATGTCAAACCACATATTTCCAAATTTACAAACAATCGATAGATCTTGTATCAATTTTGAAAAACCATGACCATCCTGACTGGAGAATTCCAATCGTCATCGGGTATCCATACCCGAGTACATCAGTGGGGATCAACACCTAGATGTCAGCAAGTAAACACTTCCCAATCAAGCTAGGGGTACTGTCTGACTAGAGTCGTCGAAAAAACCCACTTCCCAGACTAGTTGTAGGGAATCCTAGAACTAGCATCAGGGACCACTTTTAAGCCATGTTGGTGGTAAACCCAGAACTAACATTCAGAAACATGTCCATCTTAGTTGGAGGTAAACCTAGAAATTCGTTGGTCATCCCTATTGGATAGTACCTCTAAGAAAAGCATCAAGGAACTGTGGTCATCCCTATTGGATGGTATCGCTCGAAATGCACTAAGAAACACTTTCTGTCCCCTTCTGGATGGTTCCACTCGAAAAATAATCGAGGAATCCTGGCCATCCCTGATGGATGGAACCTCTACAAAAAGTGTTGAGGAATAATTTCCATATCTACTGGATGGAACCTATCTGAAAATGATAGAGGAACATTGGCTATCCCTACTATATGGTACTTCTAATCATAGTATCCATCATACATTACCTGAAAAAGATTCCATGCTCAGAAAATCCCACATCGTAATTCATAATATTATACAAAGGGAACCATAACAATCTACATGAAAAAATTCTCAAGATAGGCTACTCAGATGAAAATATTTTTGTTCATAGGAAGGAGTTTTGAGAGGTAGAAGAATTTACAGAGTAGTAAATGAAGCTTGTGGGGTCCAGATAATGTGTGAGCCCACCTCATCATCTGGCCATGTACCTAACAATTCATGAGTACTAAATTATGAAAAGGTACCCCTAGGCATGCCAAGGTAATCCCAGAGTATATATTTCATCTAGTCAGAAGGTCAAAAAGATCACAACACTCGTTATTGATTAGGATGGTGAAAAAATAAATTCTCTGACCCACCTCCTCAAACAGTCCCAAGATATTTGACTGTATCTCTTCATATGACTTCTCCATTATCACAGGTGTGGATGTTGAACCGTGTCATTGGGCGTCGAAAAACATTATATAAGGATCTTCCACTAATATTCCTTTCATGTTTCCAATATTAATTGGATCTCCAATATTACTCTTTACATCAAAATGGATCACACCATTACAATCCATATAAAAAAACATACAAGATCGACTATTCATTCCCCTCGGACAGACATCTGATGGGAAGGTCACATGTCGCCTAATTTCACTAGAAAATAATATCATGGGTCCTACACATCATCATTAGTTTAATCTTCCTAAAATATAATTGAATTTTCTACTCATGTACGAGGGTTGTTCTACCAATGATTGCACGTTAATCAGACACTGTCTGGATGAGTTATTATAGATGAAAGAATTATTGAAAAATCTTAATAATAACAAATTTCAACTTTTAATGAAACAAAAAAAATTTGAATTTTTTATCCATTATTATTCTTGAATTGATTGTATTATATATATGGTCACTTCACCATAGAAGACACATCAATCAAACATCGCACACAAGATTTATGATATATGTAATATTCGACAAGAATAATAATAATATTATTGGTTGATTCGTGGAAACGAAAAGCAAACATGAATTAAATATTGAACAATAGTCTTAAATAGATCATCTTAAATTAGGTGTCACGCTTCCATGGACGGTTCATCAATCTGAGGTCTTGTTCCAGAGTTATAACTAAATCATTAATTGATAAAAAATTAACAATGATAATACTCAAAATTTTAAAAATATTATCATTATATTATTATTATTATAATGTGATAATGGTAGGGGGAGACCATTTCATGGTGTCATTATTCATCACATACACTACCTATGTGCCTGATTTATCTCTCCTCCAACTATATTCAATTTAAATATATTTTCATTCCTGTAATCAAATACTCATTGAATATGTATTCTTCTTCAATATATATTGTTTAAAACCTATCTCCCAACCACTATTAACCTTGAACCACCATCCCTTTCTATCTATCTACATGTTCCATACTTGATGGACAACCCCCCTACTAGCCTGGTCAAAAAATATCCACTGCCTACCACTGTATTCCCTACTCCGCCGCACCAATGCTTGCCTGGACTGTCGCCCCGCCTACCTATATCCCTGGGACACTACTGCCTAGATTGCCACACAACCAGCTTGCATCGTTGGATATCTTCCTGCCTAGACCCTACCTACCCTGTGTGCACCACCACAGAACCGAGAGTCACAATGACCACTGCTTGGCCGAACCTCCAGCTTCGCGCTGCCTAGTTTGTCACCATTGGTCAGATTCCCACCATCTGATCAACTTGATAAATTTCATCTGAGCATCAAACCTCAATTGATCCTGAATAAATGTCTTCATAAAAAATATTATGGGTTATAGATCAGATTCACATCGATTCATAGTTGGGTATTCATCAAACCACTGGCCATAATAAGAGACGATGATGAACAGAAGGAGAATGAAACACAAAAGAAAGATAAAAAATTTGATGTATAACATCAACTATTGCTCAGGTTATCCATAATTCATCATCGTGTGAATGAGGAATGGATAATAATAAAAATAAATAATAATAAAATAAAATTGGTTTAATTCAATTTATGGGATTTGGAAAGGGCGTAGATCGGAGAATTAATTATCAAATGATCAATTTTTTAATCAAAGGAGTAAAACAACAACTGTCACGACTCGTCTCTGGGGCCCATGTCGTGACTATCCCAAGCCCACCTTCTATAGGCCATGTAACAACCCAAGGTTTTTTAATGGAAATTTACTTCTTAAATTTATGTCATAAAATAACATGAAAACACATCATAATGAACTACTAAGTGATAACTGACCTTTAAACATATGTTTTCACTTCTGTGTTTGGAATTTTGAAAATATAACATACATGGTTGTGTTTAAGATGATTTTTTGAGTCTAATGAAACAAAAATTATTTTTAGTGAATAGTGACCTACCCATATGAATAGTAACATTCCATTATGAATAGTAATATGACCCTTATAAATAGTTAATCATCAAACATAATAGTAACATTACCTATGAATAGTTAAATAAAATTTAGACATCTTAAAAGGTGACAATGTGACCGTAGTAAACGTTTTGGTGTTTTGTAAGTCATAAAAAATTAATTATAATTTATTAATTAATTTAAAAGAAAATTTATTTCCCAAAAATGTATTCATAAATTGTGGAATTAATGTCTCATAGTTTTTAGATAATTTTATAACACCCTACATAGTTTTTGAAAGCACCATAAAATCAGTTTTAATCTTAAAAGCTGTTTTTATGTAAAATATGATTTTAATTAAATATTAAATTAATAATATTAAGAAAATTATTTTTGAAAATTGGACTTCATTTTTGGATTCTACGGATTTGATAAATTGTTGGTGTAAATTTTGGGTATTTTTCTGAGATACTTGAATTTTTATGAATAGTAGAATCTAATAAATTACAATAAATTATAAATAATGGATTAATTGAGTCATCGATGATGCTCTACTGATGCAAGCCCACTTGGTTCGGGATCACATGATAATATTCCTATTCTTGGATATTCAAGAGTCATTATTCCTTGTCTTAGGGGAAATTAATAAACTAATGAATTTTATATTAAGGAAACCCCTCTCCCCTCCACTACAAAAGTCACCCATCACAACCTCATTTCCTCACACCTCTCAAGCTCCAATGTAACGCCCCGACCCCAGTTACCCAGAGTCGGTGCATTATTACATAACATTGGGATGGTCCAAAAAGATCAAGAATCGAATGACCAATTAGTTTAGTAGCTTTGGAAACACTAGATATATTCATAAGTATTACATTACATCATAAAGTAAAACAAAACTACAAAAACATATTGTCTTCATATCCCTTCATACTATCCCTGCAGGTCATTCATAAAAAATTCTTCACATCCTAGAAAAATTAAAACATTGAAAGGGGTGAGCTCAGATGCTCAGTAAGGATTACAATTTAGCGAAAACTTTCACAAATAAACATAAACAATTAAAGAAATGTATAACTAAAACAAAAGCCTTTTAAACTTTAACTTCAACATAATATGGAAAAAGTAAAATAATGTCATTTACTTATTCACATGGATATTATTCTAGTTGAATAAACACATGCAATATCAATAACCACTGTCACAAGGATGGAATGAATAATGCCAGACTATCATAACCACGTAGGCAAGGACTCATGCCAGGACTAAAAATAAGATTTTGTCAAGGCCTCGTGCGTAGAAACTAGTTTGTCTCATGAGACATACCGATGCATCGAGGATCTATAGAGGTCTCCACCCGTCACTTACAAATTCCAATGCATTTCTTATATTAAAAGGATTAAACATATCATAAACCATAACATAATATAATCAAATAAAAAATGAATAAAGGAAACATAACATTTCCATATTTCAATCAGAAGATATCAATACAACTCATTGATATAATAAAACCATTTTCAATACCAAAATAAAATAATAGTAAAATATTGTATTTATCTTTCATTTAAAAAACGTTATGGCTTGTAGAGGAATCGGAAACTCAAATAATGGTTACGGCAGTAGAGAATTCGTTGTCGTCGGATACGTAAGACAAAACATTCCTTTTGTATTTTAGAAAAAATGCTTCGTATAAAAATGTTACTTTTAATAAAAGTAAAAGTCAAACGGGTTTATACACCACATAAAAGACAGTTGAGTATAAAATAAAATATGCCTCAATGAAAGGAGATTGAGACGAAGTCCCTTATCTCGTGTCCGACGTGACTCGATAGTTCTTTAACCTCCTGAATAATAAACTATAGTTAATTTATAGTTTCTTAAGAACCTTTTTCAAGTTCATTCTTCCTTTTATATCACTTATTACCATGTTATGAACATTATGTAATTATTTAAGTTAATAATGGTCATTTTGCCGATCTTTGGTACATGAGTCAAAAATAAACTTCTTATAATTACAAGTTGTTCATATGGTAAAATATCCATTATATCCAAAATTATATTCATGATGTATATATCAAATATATCATATATATATAGTATATATATTCATTTATAATATTACATAACATTTAGAGGTATGAAATGAAATGCACCGTTCATGGAGACTGTAAGTCGTACGTACACATGAACGCTACTTTCATTTATATTTCATATTTAATGGAATTAAATCATAATGATATAAAGGTATATTATAAATCCAGTATAATATCATTTACTCCATCCTTTATACGTCCATCATTTGGCATTAACGATTCAAATCACTTTGAGGGGGCGGTAGTCTGCTCTCCCTAAAATTAAATTATTGCGTTTACCGAAAATGGAAATCAAAAAGGTATGCCGTAAATGAAAAATACAGAAGCATAAGGAAAACAAAAACATAATATATATCATATATAAATACAGTGACATCTTAATGGCCACCATGAGAGGTGTTAAAAGAATATTGAACAATCATCGTTTCGTGAGGCCGTAATTCGCCACCCACAGAAACAGTATGTTCCATAACCATTAGACGAATGAGTGTGTAAGTGTAAATCAATTCCTTCTCATAACAACATCCTAGTATATTCAATATACTGGTTTTGTTACAAAATAAAGTAATAAAAAGACTTTAAGGGGTTGGAGAAGCAAAATAAAACCAAAGAACATAAGAGAAGACATTACCTTAAAATCGGGTAACTCTTATTGATTTGAGCCAAAGGCATCCTTCAGAAGACTTCTGCCCAAATTGATGATTCGAGGAGTAAGAGAGGAAGTTTAGAGTGTATTTGGGTAGATGTTTCTGGATAAAAATGTCTTTGATGGTGTGAATAAGGTGGTAGAGGTGCGGGCCTTTTATAAGAGGAGAGGAGGGGCACTCTTGGAATGTCATGAAATGTTACATTATTATGAAGGGTTTTTCGGATTTCAAAGGTCCCACAATTATATATTTCGAGGATGAGGTGATAAGGGTTATAAATATACTAATACAATAGGATTTTGACAAGTTTAAGTCTTATATTTTACATTATCATTTCATTCTATTTAAATCATTAATTAATGAGGTAATCACTGCATCATCATGGTGTAATAAATATTTTTTTTAATGTATAAAAATTATAAAAAAAATACCATGTTGTAGGAAATATTTTTATCTTTATAATGAATATTTATAGTCAAAAATATTACTTGTATAACCCAATTTAATAATTGTTTTAGTAAAAAAATTCATCTTTTTGACATTTTTATTTTTACTTTAAATAAAAGGATTAAATGACATTATCTTACCCAAGTGGCTGCATGGTGTCCCAGAAATTTACCCATGGGTTGTAATGGTCGGACATGAATCATCCAATTGGGGTAGGACAAGTGTCAAGATATTTTCATATTTTTATAATATCATTTTTACCTTAAATTTAACTAATTAACTTTAATCGTGATTAATAAAACATAAAAGTTACTATTCACCAAAAATTATTTTAATCCCATTGAACTAAATTTTACTTACTAATGACAACTATGTATGTCTGAATTTTTAAATTCAATACACAGGAGTGGTAATGTTTCATTTACAGGAAAAATTAGTTTTTTTAACTACCACTTAGTGGTTTAACTATTCATCAAAAATTTATGTTTTGTAGAAAAATACCAAATATTTACCCTAAGATATATTTGATATTACGAATTAAAAAATGATATATATTTTAAAAAATTCAGAACATATAAATTTCTTTAATTAATTCTATAATTAATTCCCGCTGTCACAACAAATATCGTGTCTTTAAGAAATAATATATATATCAAAATTTTGACAATTGTTTATGTCTAATTTCAATGTGAAATTAATTCTAATGACCACCATTTGATAAAATGGTAAAAATATATTCTAATTTTAATTCAAAACCACTCAATAGTATAATTTATCACAATAAATTATTTTTATTAAAAATGTTATTTATAAGTTTCTTATACTATTCATAGAAAATTGGAAGTTCTCAGAAAATTTCAAAAAATTCAAATTAAGATAATTTCGTTATTCCGAATACAAAAATGAAGTCCATTTTTAATTATAAAATTAATATAATTTAAAAAATTATTTATTTCTATTCATAATGGCTACTTTGATTGGTCACGGTGTGTTAGAATTTAAGGTTGCGTACAACACACGTTGGTCTATTATTCAATGAGAGGCATAACATGGATGCTTGGGGTGTTACATTCTCCCCTACATAAATAAAATGAATCCTAGAAATTTGAAATTGTTATTCGAAAATAAAATGTTGAAAATAGAAAAAACCTTTGTGGAAAACCCATATCGGAAATAGGGTTAATAAAATTAATCTTAATAAAAGGGAAATAGAAATGAGAATGTCACCACCAAATTAGGGTTTTGAGTAGGAGAACATTGGTGGAAATTATAGACACATAATTAGAGGAAAAACGTAAATATTTATAGGGATTGATTGAGGACATAAATCACAAACAAGTGTAAAATTGAGGGCCTCAAAGCCATCAATCTCTGATAAAAATATCATGAGTTCAAAAAAAGATAATGTATTTGGATAACACAATTTTTTAATATCCATTTCATAAAGATTAATAATTAATTTATTCATAGAATATGAGAGAGGTATATATATATATATACTTGACAAGTAGAGTTTCAACCTTCAACTAATTTCTACCATAAACTCATCTTTCATTCAAAAAGATAATAGAACTAAAAAATATTATATTTATCCTAATCTTACAAGGTTCCAAATATTAACACATACCATTTAGATTAGGAAAACTATTTTGTAATACCAGGGAATTCCTGTATGCTAATGGTAGGTAATAAAGGCCTATCGCACTATGGTTGTGGGTTCGATTCCTACAGCTTTGTCCGACGCAACGGGTTATCCCCCAACCTGCATGTTGTCCTTCTCCTAAAACTATAGTATTATAATATTCCAAAAATAATCATCAGAAATGTTTTAATCTTAAACAATACTATCCAAAGTTAAACATAATCCATTCCTACCTTTATAGTTATCCAAAATACCTCTGCCCAGACTTTCTCTAAATGGTCTCTAAATTCCAAAATCAATTCATCAGATTCCCCAAAAGATGTAATGTTTCACTTATTATCACATAGTAAAAATATGATTACCTTCATCATATTAAAACATTAATGAAAACAACAAGTACTGCAGCACAATCATTATATATATCACATTATTCTTGTAACCAGAATATAATCCTTGAGTCCAAAATCACCAATAAATTATTTATTCCTCTTCAACTGTAGTATCAACATAAGATTGGCCTTGATCTGTTTTCCTTTTTTGAGGTAAGTTTCCTTGTCTCTTAGGGAATTAATTTGCATAATTCCCCATTTCTCTACAATTATAGCATTCAACATTGACAACCTATTTCATTCCCTTGAAATCAATAGCCTAGTGACCTTTTTCTCCACATTTATAACAAACTCTCATTCCTTTTAGGCAAGTACTGGGGTGATTCATCCCTCAATTATCACATAATGGAAAATCCGTCATTCCTGTTTTCCCTTTATCTTTGTCTTGTTCCACTGTTCTCTTATTATCTTGCTTTACTTTATTGTAATAAGATTTAGATAATTTTTTTTCTGTCTGGATAGCACACGAGACTATATCTTTATACGCCGAGAAAGATTGTGAGACTATGGCTATACGGAGAAATGGTTTTAACCCATCAATGAAATGATAAATCTTACTACTTGGGTTACGTATATAATCTGTTGCATGCCTCACTAACCTTCTATAGTTAGCCACATACTTTGCGACATTCTCATCCTCCTTTTATCTCAGACTCAGAAATTGCCATTCCATATCTGATCGATGGTCAGGAGGAAAGTTTTTTTCTATGAAAAGCACTTTGAACTCCCTCCATTCCATATTTGATACTTCAAAATCTTCCTTCGTGTTTTCTATCAATGACCACCATTGATCAGTATCTCCAGTGAGGCAATCAACTTCCTTGACAACATTTTACCTTTCATTACTCCCCACGGCATGGAATATTTTCTCTAGGGAACTTATACATTGCTCAGCTACAAATGGATTTTTAATCCCATTGAATGTTTGTGGTTTCTTCCTCATGAAGCGATCTATCATTGATCTTCCATGCTGCGGATCAGGGTGCTCCATACAAGTATGGTTATTATTCATAACATGAGTGAGTTGTCCCAGTATGGTGATAAGCTGATCAGTACCAGTTGTATCACCAGATCCATTATAATTATCCTGAGCAGGAGGTAAATCCCTACATGGAGTGCGTGCAGTGATACGTTTTCCATTCCTTCCACTAGGCGCCACTTCTAAAAAATGTCATAAACTAGATTAGTTTATGAATTGAAATACATAATAACAAACATGCAAAACACTTAACATAAATGGAACTATTTATGGATGTAATCCATAATCATAAAAATGTTTTCTTTGAGGAAGTATATACTCATAAACCCTTAATAATGGTTTGTAAAGAAAATGAGAATTATCCTAAGCATATCCCCCGGGAGTGTCATATCCAAGAGCACAACAAGGCCCATTGTCGTGCACTAGTTCCCATTTGAGTCTAGCTCAAAGTGGGGTTTTTGGGTTTTACCCCTAAATACATCTGTTCCAGAGCTGCCTCTATCTGCTCGTATCCAGACAGTGATGTATTTCTCAAAAAACTCACAAAATATCTATAATATAACATTTCTAGGAAGTTCTTATATACTATCCTCAATTTCTATCTTAGGGCTATGTGCTATAATCAGAGTTTATCTAAATCTAGCTTTCAAGGTTAGTACTAAACTGCCTCTGATACCAACTGTAACACCCCGACCCCAGTTACCCAGAGTCGGTGCATTATTACATAACATTGGCATGATTAAAAAAGTTCAAGTATCGAAATAATGATTAGTTTAGTAACTATGGACACACATGATATATTCATAAGTATTACATTACATCATAATGTAAAACAAAACTAAAAAAACATATTTTCCTCATATCCCTTCATACTATCCCTGCAGGTCATTCATAAAATACTTCTTCACATCCTGGAAAAATTAAAACATTAAAAGGGGTGAGCTCAGATGATCAGTAAGGATAACAATATAGAGGAAACATTCCTAAATAAACATAAACATTTAAGGCAATGTATAACTAAAAAGAATCATTTTAAACATGAACTTCAACATAATATGGAAAAATTAAAATAATGCCATTTACTTATTCACATGGATATTCTACTAGTAAAATAATCAAATGCAATATCAATAACAACTTTCATAATGATGGAATGCATAATGCCAGACTATCATAACCACGTAGCCAAGGAATATTGCCAATACTAAAAATAAGATTTTGTCAATGTCTTGTGCCAAGACACTAGTTTGTCTCATTAGTCCTACCGATGCATTGAGGAGCTATAGCGGGCTCCACCCGTCACTTACGAATTCCAAATCATTCTTTATATGAAAAGGTTTAAACATATTATAAACCATAACATAATCATATCAAATAAAACATACATAAAGGAAACATAACATATCCAAATTTCAATCACAAGATATCAATACAACACATTGAGATAATAAAACCATTTTCAATACCAAAATAAAAGAAAAGTAAAATATTGTATTTATTTTTCATTAAAAAACATTATGTCTTGTAGAGGAAGCCGAAACTGAAATAATGGTCACGACGACAGAGAATTCGTTGTCACTACGTACGTAAGACAAAACATTCCTTTTGTCACTTAGAAAAAACGCTTCATATAAGAAGATTCCTTTGAATAAAATTATTAGTCAAATTGTTTTATACACCACATAAAATAAAGTTGTGTATAAAATAAAATATGCCTCAATGAACAGATATTGAGACGAAGTCCCTTACCTCGTGTCTGACTTGACTCGATCGTTCTTTAACCTCCTGAAAAATAAACTAGAGTAAATTTCTACTTGCTTAATAAAATTTTTCAAGTTCATTATTCATTTTATATCACATATTAACATGTTATTAAAATTATGTAATTATTTATGTTAATAACGGTCGTTTTGTCGATCTTTGGTACATGAGTCAAAAATAAACTTCTTATAATTACAAGTTGTTAATGTGGTAAAATATCCATTATATACAGAATTAAATTAATGATGTAGATATAATATATATCATATATATCCAGTATAAACATTCATTTATAATATTACATAACATTAAGAGGTAAGGAATGAAATGCACCGTTCATGGAGATGGTAAGTCGTATGTACGCATGAACACTACTTTCATTTATATTTCATATTTAATGGAATGAAATCATAATGATATAATGGTATATTATAATTCCAGTATAATATCATATATTATATCATTTACTCCATCCTTTATACGTCCCACATATGGCATTAACGATTCAAATCACTTTGAGGGGGAGGTAGTCCGCTTTTCCTAAAATGAAATTATCGCGTTTACCCATAACGGAAATCATAAAGGTATTCCATAAATGAAAAATAAATAATTATAAGGAAAACATAGACATAATATATATCATTTATAAATATAGTGACATACTAATGGCCACCATTAGAGGTGTTAAAATAATATTGAACAATCATCGTTTCCTGAGGTAGTAATTCGCCACCGATAGAAATAGTATGTTCTTTAACCATTAGATGAAGGTGTGTGTAAGTGTAAATCAAATAAATCTCATAACAGCATCCTAGTATATTTAATATAATGGTTTTGTTACAAAATAATGTAATAAAAAGAGTTTAAGGGGTTGGAGAAGCAAAAACAAAAACAGAAGAACATAAGAGAAGACATAACCTTAAAATCGGGTAACTCTTTTTTATTTGAGCCAAAGGCTTCCTTGGGAAGACTTCTTCCCAATGTGAGGATTATAAGAGTAATAGAGGGAATTTTAGAGATTATTTGGGAAGAGGTTGTCTGAGCCCAAGGTCATTGATGGTGTGAATAAGGTGGTAGAGGTGGGTGCCTTTTATAACAGGAGAGGAGGGGCACTCTTGGAATGTCATGAAATGTTACATTATTATGAAGTGATTTTCGGATTTCAAAGGTCCCAAAATTATATATTTCTAGGTTAAGGTGATCAGGGTTAGAAATATACTTATAAAATATATTTTCAATAAGTGAATGTCTTTTATTTTACATTATCTTTTCATTTTATTTAAATCGTTAATTAATGAGGTAATCGTTTCATCATCATGGTGTAATAAATAAATTTATTTTTTTAATGTCTAAAAATTATTAAAAAAAATACCATGTTGTATTAAATATTTTTATCTTTATAATGAATTTTTATAGTAAAAAATATGACTTGTATAACCCCATGTAATAATTGTTTTATTAAAAAAATACATGTTTGGGACATTTATATTTTTACTTTAAATAAAATGTATAAATTTCATTATCTTACCCTACTGGCTCCATGGGGTCCCAAAAATTGACACATGGGTTGTAATGGTAGGACATGACTCATCCAATAGGTTTATGAAAAGTGTCAAGATATGTTCATAATTTTATAATATCATTTTTACCTTAAATTTCACTAATCAACTTTAATCACGATTAATAAAACTTAAAAGGTAGTATTCACGAAAAATTAATTCCATCCCATTGAACCACATTTTACATACTAATGACAACCATTTATGTTGGATTTTTGAAATTCAATTCACATAATTGTTAATGTTTCATTTACACGAAAAATTACTTTTTTTAACCACCACTTAGTGGTTTCACTATTCATCTAAAATTGAAGTTTTTCCAAAAAATACCAAAAATTCACCCTAAGCTATATTTTTTATTCCATATTCAAAAATGATATCTATTTTAAAAAAATAAAAACATATACTTTTCATTAATTAATTTTATAATAAATTCCCGCTGTCACAACAAATAACGTGTCTTTAAGTAACAATATATATCAAAAGATTGACAATTGTTTATGTCCAATTTCAAAGTGAAATTAATTCTAATGACCCCCGTTGTATAAAATGGAAAAAATATATTCTAATTATACTTTAAAACCACTCAATAGAATAACTTATCACTATAATTTTTATTATTAAAAAAGTAATTTTTATGTTTTTTTACTACTCATAGAAAATTGAAAGTTCTCATAAAATTACAAAAAATTCAACATAGGATAATTTTGAAATTCCAAATATGAAAATGAAGCCCATTTTGAATTATAAAATTAATATAAATTCAAAAAGTGGTTATTACTATTCATAACGTCTACTTTGGTTGGTTGCAGTGTGTTAGAACTCGAGATTGCGTACAACACACGCTGCTCTATTATTCAAAGAGAAGCGTAGCATGGAAGCTTGGGGTGTTACATCAAATACATATATAAAATCTGCCCAAAAACACTCTCTTTCCCCTCCCCCACATCCAAGAGCTTCTATTATCATCAAAAGACCATGCTTAGTCACTTAAGGAGGTTCTCAAGAAAAGGATTCAAGGTGTAATTTCTCTCCATCTTCTCCATTAATTTCCTTTCAAGTTCAAGTTCACTTATGGACCTCTCCCCAAATATCTTCATACAAATTGTATTGTAACTCATGTATTATAAATATAATGTAATTCTTTGATTCTAATGGGATATTATATCAGCCAACCTCCTTTCCCTCTTCCTTTTATTTTATTAATGAGAACGTGGTTCGTGAGGTGTTAATTTACAACTTCAAGAACAACTTGCTTTCTTATTCCATTTTTACCTTTGGATCTGGTAATGAAACCATTTTTATGGTAGAATAGGAATATTTTATCTGTATTATGTCCTATTTAATGTTATGTAACAGACTTATGAAAATATTACAAAGTGATAAATTAAGACAATTTCATTGTGATCGAGAAACCACCCAAATTAACCCAAACAATCTTCAATTAATTTTTATCTAATGATTAATTTACATGGTATATGATATAATTAATTATAAGATCATTAAAACTCCTGTAATATCATTAATGACATTTAATATCATTTCTTGATGTTTACTCATGTTCTACCCAAACATCAATTTAAGAATACAATTGAACCACCCAAGAAAAACCATAAAATGAACATCCCCGAACAATGTTTTTAAACTCTATAAGGAACATAATATGACATAATTAAACCAGAATGAAACCAATTAATGTAAAAATGCGTTTGTATTTCTTTTAAATTAATATAATTTCATTATACATGACATTAAAGATAAGGAAGCATTTGGGTTCAAGGTAAGGGGAAATTCTCAAACCCAAATTTCATCCTTTGGGTACTCCCTCTTTCACTATATTTTTGATATGGTTACTCCTTAAATATCATTTTTTCATAATTATCTTACCTTTTCTGGGATATACATATTTTCTACTAATGTTTATGTCAATCAAAATGTTTTCCAAAATAATTCTTCTTTTAAGAACTCACCTTTTACCTCTCATTCAAGGTTGATGGTTCTTGTATCATGTATGTTGTTCACTCTTTCTTTTGAGAACCCAATGTTTATAAATGTGTTCTTATGAGATTAAAACCATTCCTTTTCATGGGGCAGTTATGTTTATTTATGTTATATGTTCATTTTGTAATGCATGATAAATGATAATGTTATGATGTGACGGGTGCGCCCGGAATTATATAGCGCAATATGAATGTTTAAATTTGATAGGTGCGCCTGGAATTATATAGCAGTCCAATGAATCGGGTAAAGTGATGAATATCATGAGTAAATGTGAAATGATGTGTTAACAAAATGCTAGCTTGGTTCACAAGTATGTGTGGTAGTTAACCACTAAGACATGATGTTTCATTTTTCTGCATTGCCACATTTCAAGTATTTTATTTACGCTCCTCTCATGTTCATGATCTTTTCCCTATGTTATGATTATGCTCACCCCATGATATATTGTTCTTATCTATCCTCTTAATGGGCTTCTAGATCATCCCTTTTGATGTATATCCTCATGTTTCTACATGTACTATGGAGAGGACAAGTTCCAATAAAAAGCTAGATAAGAAGAAATTTAATAAATGTTTATGCTTGATGTTATATTTGTTATGTGTGGTCCTAGTTTTCCCAAGACACTAAACCTTTGGATCCTCTATGTGTAAAAATATTATGTTGTTTATCATTGAAATGATGTAACAATAATGTAAGAAAATACTGGGTTGCTATAGTTGGTATCAGAGGCAAGGATTAGTTAATTTGAGAATTATGATTAGTGAACCCTAGAGGAAACCTATAGCCTGAGACTAAGTACAAATATGCACATAAAATTATTTACCTAGGGATCCCATATGTTATGTTTTTGGTATAAAATTTTTAAATGAAAAATTTATTCATGAAATGTTTACTTATGTTTTGTTCAACCCTTTTCTATTTTAGAAAATAGTGGGAACCATTAGAAATCAGGCCGACAACTCATGCGAGGGTCAATGCAACGATTGCCCGAATGACATCTCCAATGATTTGGGAGGTGGAGTTCAAAACTTCATGGAAATGCTTACCCAATTATCTCATGTTATGAATAATAACCATAATAATGGGGAACATCCTCCTTCACCAAAGTGGGAGCAACTTGCTATCGAATGTTTTATATGGCAACGACCATTGACATTTTGTGGATCTTCTAATCCACTAGTTGCAGAATAGTGGGTCAAAGCCATGGAGAAAATATTTTATATTCTTCACTGTTCTGAGATGGAGACGGTGACATAAGCCATTTACCATCTAGATGGTGAAGCTGATCAATGGTGGGATTTGATTAAGAACACCATGCCAAGGGACGAAAATAAAGAGATGTAATGGGAATACATTAAGATAATGTTTCCTAATAAGTATTTCCCATGAAATCTTCGCACGAAGATGGACAGAGAATTCATAGATTTCAAGAAAAAATAAGCAGAATCTCTCACAACCTATGAAGCAAATTTCACAAGGCTCACAAGGTATGACTCAGGTTTTGTTATCAAAAATGATATAAAAATTGATATATTCATTAGTTTATTAAAACCACACATTAGAAAGTCTCTTACAATTCAGGACTTTGGGAGTTATGAAGAAGATGTTCAGTGTGCCCTCAATGTTGAGATGAAGTTTGGAGAATGGTCACATGGCTATGGGGATATGAAACAAAAGATGGATCTTCAAGAAGGTGGATCTAATGATAAAGGTGGGAAGAAAAATCAACGACCCACATTCCAAAAATGTGGGATGTTGCACCATGGGAACTACATTAAGGGATGAGGAAATGATTCATGTGTGGGAAAGGACACCATGCTCAAGAGTTTTGAAAAGTCACGAAAATGAAGGAGAATGTAGCCGATGAAATGAGAAAACACTCATGGTTCAATGCTACAACTGTAAGGAGCTAGGGCATTATGTAAACAAGTACACTAAACCCCGAGCTCCCGAGGGTAATCAGGGTCAGCAGCCACCGAAGCTAAAGTAACAAGGGAAGTCTTATGCCATCACTACTGTGAAGGTGCATCATGATAATGAAGTCATACAAGGTACACTTCCTATACACTCAAGAATGTAAAGAGTCTTATATGATTCTATTTCTTCATATTCCATTATATCTTGAATGTTTTCTAGAACTATAGAATCGAAGCCATGAAACCATGAAGTAGAGATATCTGTAAAAACACCAAGTGGGGCAGTCATTGAAAACCAAGTGTTTGAATCTTCTCTTATTGGCGTATGTTTGAGGATTCTTATGGAAAATATCATAATACATCCCTTGGTGGAATTAGACTCTATAATGGGAATGTATTGGCTCTCATTATATAGTGTACATAACATCTGTCTGGAAAATGAAATATCTTTTCATATTCTGAAACATCTCATGATCCTCTACAAATGCAAGGACGATCATGAATCTTCTATAAAAAGTCCTTCAATGGTGTGGGTGTTGATTCCCTATGAAGTATCATACCTCACCCATATTTTTGAGTAGAAGGAAAGTGTCAACCTAGAGGATATGCCCATAGTGAGGGAATACGATGATGTATTTCCTGAAGAGTTACCCGGAATTCCCTCGGATAGTGAGGTAGAGTTCTCAATTGAACTCATACCTGGAGATACTCTTATCTTGTAGTGTCCCTATAGGGTGGCTCCTATCGAACTAGAGGAGTTAATGAAGCAGCTACAAGAGAATATAGACAAAGCGTTCATACTCTCTAGTGCATCACCTTGGGGTTCACTAGTTCTCTTTGTCAGGAAGAAGGATGGTACAATTCAGTTGTGTATTGATTATTGGGAACTCATCAAGATCACCATTAAGAATAAATATCCTCTCCAAAGGATTGGTGACTTGTTCAACCAATTAAGAGGAGCTCAATACTTCTCAAAGGTGGATCTTAGTTCTGGATATCATCAGGTAAAGGTGAAGAAGGATGAAATTTAGAAGACTGCCTTCTATACATGGTATGTGCACTATGAGTTTTTGGTGATTCCCTTTGGACTTACTAATGACCCTTCAACCCTCATGGATTTGATGAATAGATTCTTTAGACATTACTTCGACAAATTTTTGGTAGTGTTTATCAATGATATTCTCATCTACTCCAAGAGAAAGGAGGAACCTGAAGAACATATAAGACTTGTGTCGGTGCCATTGAGAAAGGATAAGTTGTACGCCAAGTTTAGCATGTGTGAATTTTGAATGAATCAAGTAACTTTTTTGGGACATGGGATCACAAGTGAGGAATTTATGTGGATCCTTCAAAGGAAAAGGAGATTGAGGAATGGCCCAGACCCTCTAGTGTCACAGAAATCCGAAGTTTTCTTGGATTAGTTGGGTACTACCGACACATTTTGAGAAACATCTCACTATTGTCAAGCCTTCTAACTATGTTAACAAGGAAAGGGGTAATGTATGTCTGGACGGATGAATGTGAGTGAAGATTCAAGGAGCTAAAGAGAAGGCTGATCACTACACATGTACTCACACCACCGAAAAGTGGAGAATGTTTTGTGATATACAGTGATTATTCAATGAAAGGCTTGGGTTGTGTACTCATGCAATATGATAATGTGATAGCCTATGCCTCATGACAGTTGAAGATCCACGAGCAGAACTACCCGATGCATGATTTAGAGCTGGCAGCCGTGGTTTTTTCTTTGAAAATCTGGCAGCACTACCTTTATTGTTAGATGTGTGACATATACACTGACCACAAGAGGCTAAAGTATATTTTCACACAATAGTAGATCAACATGCATCAAAAAAGATGGTTAGAGATAATCATGGTTTATTATTGCTCTATTCACTATCATCCTAGAAAGTTGAACAAGGTAGTTGACATTCTATGAAGCAATGAACCTTCTACTGTATCCATGTTGTGGATTGAGAAAGACCCTATCTTCATAAATATGCAAATGATGGATTTTGAAATCATAAGGGCAGGGGATACATCGTTCCTTGCCCAAATGATTGTGCAACCATCCATCCAAGATGATATTAATGAAGCAAAAAGAGATGATATGGAGATACAAAAGAGGGTGAATGCAGTAAAGGAAGGGAAGCTACAAGAGGTCCATATCGACGAAGATGGTGAGATTCGGCTTGGAACACACGTTTGTGTGCCTCCATCACCTGGGATAAAGAATGATATATTGGATAATGCACATAGATCAACGTTCTCTATCCATCTGGGTAGTACCAAGATGTACCATGATCTCCAAGAACACTTCTGGTGGGATAACATGAAGAAGGAGATTGCAGAATATATATCAAGGTGCTTGGTATGTCAGCAACTTAATGTTGAGTGAAAAAAGTCCAAAGGTATGATTCAACCATTGCCTATACCCAAGTGGAAATGGAAAGCTGTTTATATGTACTTTGTCATGGGTGTCCCAAATACATAAAAGGGAGATAATGAGATATGGTTTGTGGTTGACCGACTCACCAAGACTGCCCATTTTATCGCTATTTGGGAAGACCTCTTGCTTGAACAACGTGCAATGATATATGTGAAGGATTTGGTGAGACTGCATGGTGTTCCACTCTCAATTGTCTCTGACCATGATCCAAGGTTCACATATAAATTCTAGAGGATCCTTCAACATGATTTCAGTACTAAATTAAATTTCAGCACGGCCTATCACCCCCAAACTGATGGCTAGTCTGAAAGGACTATTCAGAAGCTTGAATATATGCTAAGAGCATGTTCTCTAGAATTCAAAGGTGGATGTGATCAGCGTCACCAATTGGTTGAGTTATCATAAAACAATAGCTTCCACTCGAGTATTCAAATGGCTCCATATGAAGCTATCTATAGAAAGCGATATAGAACTCCAACTTGTTAGGATGAAGTTGGAGAAAGAAAGATACTTGGGCCCGATCATGTTCAAGAGATGACAGAGATGGTTCAATTAATCTGAGAACACATCAAAGAAGATCAAAGTCGGCGAAAGAGCTTTGCTGACAACCATAGAAGGGACTTGGACTTTGACGTTGGAGATAAAGTCTTCCTGTGAATATCTCAATGGAGGAGAGTGATGAGATTTGAAAAGAAAGGAAAGCTAAGACAAGGTATATTGGCCCCTTTGAGATCCTTGACTGCATAGGATTTGTGGCCTATTGGCTTGCAGTTCCACCAAATATGGCTCAAGTTCATGATGTGTTTCTTGTATCACTACTGATGAATTACATTCCAAACCCCTCACATGTGCTAAACTCAGGGTCGATACAGCTAGAAGATGATCTCTCTTATGAGGAGAAGCTAGTAAAGATTCTGGATCGGAGAGATAAGGTTCTACGCAACAAAACAACCCATCTTTTCAAATTTTTGTGGAGGAACCATAAGATTGAGGAAGAAACATAGGAACCAGATGAGGCAATGAAGGAGAAGTACCGTCACCTGTTTGTGTAAAGTGAAATTTTTAGGGTGATATTTCTTAAGGGAAGAAGAATGTAACAATCCAATGTTTTTTAATAGAAATTACCATCTTATATTTATGTCATAAAATAACATAAAAAACAATATAATGAACTATTAAGTGATAAGTTACCTTTAAACATGATTTTGTCACTTCTGTGTTTGGAATTTTAAAAATCTGACATACATGGTTCTGTTAAAGATGATTTTTGGAGTCTAATAAAACAAAAATAATTTTCGGTGAATAGTGATCTACCCTTATGAATAGTAACATACCCTTATGAATATTAATATGACCCTTATAAATATTAAATCATCCAACATTTAATTAAAATTACCTATGAATAATTAAATAAAATTTAGACATCTTAGAAAGTGACAATGTCACCTTAGTAAACGTTTTTGTATTTTGTAAGCCATATATAATTAATTATAATAAATAATTAATTTAAAAGAAAATTTATTTCCCAAAAATGTATTCATAAATTAATAAATCAATGTCTTATATTTTTTAGATAATTTTCCAAGATCCTACGTAATTTTTGAAATCACTATAAAATCAGTTTTATTCGTAAAAACTGTTTTTTTAGAAAAATATGATTTTAATTAAATATTAAATTAATAATATTTTGAATTTTTTTTTTGGAAAATGGACTTAATTTATGTATTCTACATGTCTAAAAAATTTTGGGGTAAATTTTTGGGATTTTCAGAGGTACTCGAATTTTTTATGAATACTAGAATCTGATAAATTACAATAAATGCAAAATAATGGATTAATTGAGTCATCGATGATGCTCTGCTGATGTAATCCCACTTGGTTTGGGATCACATGATAAAATTACTATTATTGGTCATTCAAGACTCACTATCCCATTTCTTATGGGAAATTAATAAACTAATGAATTTTATATTAAGGAAACCCCTCTCCCCTCCACTATAAAAGCCACCCATCACACCCTCAATTCCTCACACCAATCAAGCTCCATGCCTTCTCTAAACTCTACAAAAACACATTCCATATCCCCTCCCCCATGTCTAAGAGCTACTAGTCTCATAAAAAGGCCAATCTTAGGCCCTTAATGTGGTTCTCAAGAAATGGATTCAAGAGGTAATTTCTCTCCCTCTTCTCCTTTAATTTTTTTTTCATGTTCAAGTTCATTTCTTGATCTCTCCCCACCTATCATCATTCAAATTGTAATTTAACTCTAGTATTATAAATATACTGTAATTTTATGATTATAATGAGATATTATATCATCCATCCCCCTTTCCCACTTCATTTTATTTAATTAAAGAGAACGTTGTCTGTGAGGTGTTAATTTGTCACCTTCAAGAACGACATGATTTATTCATCCATTTCTACCTTCATATATGGTCATGAAACAATTATTATGGTAGATCCAGAATATTATATATGTATTATGTCCTATTTAATGTTCTTTAACTGAATTATGAACATATTACTAGGTGATAAATTAAAATAAGTTCATTGTGATCGAAAAACCTCCAAAATTAACCCAAACAATCTTCATTTAATTTTAATCTAATGATTCTTCCACATAGTATATGATATAAATCCTTATAACATCATTAAAAATATTTTAATATCAATAATTACATGTAATATCATTTCTGGATGTTTACTCATGATCTACCCAAACATCAATTTAAAAATTCAAGTGAACCACCCAAGAAAAACCAAAAAAATGAACATCCCCGAACAATGTTTTTAAACTCTATAAGGAACATAATATGACATAATGAAACCAGAATGAACCATATTATTGTAAAAATGGTTCTTTATTTCTAATTAATGAATAAAATGTAATTATACAGGATATTATATAGAAGGAATCATTCAGGTACAATGTAAGGGGAAATTCTCGAACCCAACTTTCATCCTTCAGATTCTCCCTGTTTCACTCCCTTTTTGATATGGTTATTCCTTAAGGATCATTTTTTCAAAATTTTCATACCTTTTCTGGGATATAAATGTTTTCTACTAATGTTTATTTCAATAAAAATGTTTTCCAAAAGAACTCTTCTTTTAAGAACTCACCTTTTACCTCTCATTCATGGTTGATGGTTCTTGTATCAAGTATATTGTTCCCTCTTTCTTTTGGGAACCCAAATTTTATGAATGTATTCCTATGAGATTAAAATCATTCCTTTTCATGGGTTATTTATGTTCATTTATGTTATATGTTCACTGTGGCATGCATGAAAAATGATAATGTTATGATGTGACGGGTTCACCCGGAATTATATAGCGCAATATGAATGTTTAAATATGACAGGTACGCCCAGAATTATATAACGCTTTAATGAATTCGGTAAAGTGATGAATCTCATGATTAAATGTGAAATTATGGGTGAACAAGATTCTAGCTTGGTTTACAAGTATTTTTGGTAGTTAAACACTAATATATGATGTTTCATTTTTATGCATTGCCACATTTCAATACTTTTATTTATGCTCCTCTCCTGTTCATGATCATTTTCCTATGTTATGATTATTCTCACCCAATGATATATTGTTCTTATCTATCCTCTTACTGGGCTTCTAGATCACCCATTTTTATTTATATCCTTAGGTGGCTACATGTACTAAGTAGAGGACAAGTTCTTATAAGATTCTAGAGAAGAAGAAATTAAATAAATGTTTATGCGTGATGTTTTAATTGTTATGCGTGGTCCTAGTTTTCCGAAGACACTAAACCATTGGATCCTCTATGTGTAATACTATTATGTTTTTTATATTTGAAATGATGTAATACTAATGTAATAAAAGGCCGGGTTGTTATAGGCCAATGGTTTGGACAAGCACTAGAAAGGCATATCCCTAAAATGGGAAGGCATTTCCATTAAAGATGTAAACACACAGACCATGAAAACAACAAGATAAAACCACATAGTATAACTGTTAAAAGTGAGAATTTGAACTGAAATATAATGGGCCAATGTATAAACCCAACTAAATTAAAGTACATCAAAAAGAAAAAAATAGATCTTGAGGTCGTCCAACAAAGATCCTACATGAATGGTAGGTATAACCCATCACTTCAGCTCTCCACGTCAACGAGTCACCTTCGTAAACCTTCTAGACATAGCTCCCAAATCTCGGTCAATATTGTCCATCTTCTACACAAGACACAACATGGTTTGGGTAAATCCCATGCAAAGGTGAGTATACAATACCCAGTAGTGACCCCAAGACCCCCGATGGTCTTCTAGAATTACACAAAGGAAAAATCACAAAGCATGATCTCAATCACAAAGTATTAAGTAAAAGGAAGCTCACAACAGATATATAACTTAAAGAAAATGAATAATGATGATGATTCATAAAGATAAATCATGTTATTCCATTGAGAATTTCTACTGTTGAACCACGGAGAAGTCATTCTATTACCTATCCAAACAAGGGCGTAAGTTGTCGATGCACAGAGGGTCGTAAGTCGTCGATCCATATCGGGTCTTAAGACTTCTATCCATACAGGGTCAGAAGTCTTCGATCCACATAGGGTCATAAGTTGATGATTCACGAAGGGACTCTCTTAGGCTGGTCCTCTTCGGGTCATGTTACTGCTGATCCACACATGGTCGCTCTAATACATATCCACCATGGTAATTTGTTCACATGATACATATCCACATGATTCTCGCACTTGGTGCACCTGAGTTATATAGATTCTTCTCCTCATGACATTGGATATACCATAACTACCACCAAGTTACATGAAGAAGTAACCCGAAGAACCTCCTTATCATAAGGTTTACAATGCAATTGATGGTGCGTCAATGAGATTCCATGTCTCTTAGTTATAGGCATTTTAGTACTGAGGTCTCGGTTGAATTCGACTTTGATCCAACCGAGACGTACTCTATATTTCTCCAAAACCTATGTTGAGTATCTCAAAATGACTGTCTAGTCCTAAGGGGTCTATTTCCATAGAAATTTCATCAAACAAACATTCCTTTTAGTCGTTATGGACCATTATGCGAAAGATGGTCAAATTTGGTTCGGGTTTAGTCCGACCTAGACGAACTAAACCGAATTGACACGGTTTGGGATGACCCGAGATTGAATCGTCCCACTAGGCCTGGTCTGGAGGGAAACAGGACCAGTTTGGTCCTCCTAGCAGGGCATGGCCCACCATGATGTGGGACCTGCATGACACTCTGGCAGGGCAGGGCCCACCAGCTGGGTAGGGTCCATTCCCCCATGAATAGATAGAGTTCATTTAGGTAATAACCCATCAGTGCCAGGCTGGCATCGCCACCACAGTTGACAGGTCTAATGGACTAGTCAAGGGTGGGACCCACATACGCGGGACCACCACCCCCGCAGCCAGAACCACGGTGCACTCCCACCGTAAATGCTCCCTGTAATGGCCGACCACCACCTTAACTGCCACAGCTCCTACGGGCGCTGCCACTTCCTCATGGCCGCCTTCACCACCGTGCTGACGGTAATTATTCAAGCCACCGGTTATGCTCTTGTTGTCCAATTTCCTTCTCGTCCATGCTTAAGGGCCTCATTGGATGCCGAATTCACGGTGTGTCCCTCGATTTTTCATTGCCTCCAAGTTGTTCATTCGCCCACAAAGAATGAAACAAATCCCTGATTGGCAGAGGGTTCAGGCCTTGTTGGTATCTTCTTGTTCCCTCTGCATTAGTGTTTTAGAATGGGAAGAATTTATACATCATGAGGATAGTGTCTAAACCCAAATTTCAACACTACATCAACCTACATCAAGAATAAAAAGAATGAACCACGGATTAAAACCATTATTCGGTTGATTCGTGTTCATCATATTTTGACAATAACAAAAGATGATGATTCATAAATATGTTAGAATAAAAAACATCGACCTTGATCGCTTTGGAAACACTACATATAAGGTATAAAAATTCTCATTTTAAGGTGTTCATCATCGTTCATTGATCCCATATCGAATCAATAAAGGTTTCGTTCATTCCTAGTCCTTTGTTGGAGGGTGTTTCTACTTGATATTTGTCAAGAGTTCTCATGTGGTTGTCCAATCCCTTTCTCCAATGGGTTGATTAACATTTTAGAGTTAATGAGTTTAACTCTCCACTCATGAACGCGGTTCATTAATTAATTAATTAATTAATCCATTAAATTCTCGAAGGATAGGGTACATGAACCAAGTGTAACTGGTTATCAAATGACTTCATTTAATGACATGTTAACACTATGGTCCTGACACCATCACTCAACAGTTTTAACGAAAAAATAAAGTAAATTTTAGTTATTTATTAGGAAAATTCCAAAAAAAATCATACCCTTTCTTGTCAAAGTTACGCTTCATCTAACAGAATCCTATTATCGTGAATTCAATGGTGCCCTCAAATTATTATTCTGATCACAAGTTCAAAAAAAATAATTTTCTGCCCACATGTTTCTTGAACGTACCTTAAAAAGTTCAAATTTCCATTCCTGGCTCTTTAATCCTCGAAATCACGTGCCCTTAATTTTCACAGTCATGTAATAATTCTGTTTAATTAAAAATATTATATAGAATTTTTTGGTCTTTACATTTTCCCTACAATAGGGATTTTCAACCCCAAAATACACCACAATGATTAAAAAACAAATTGTGTTACTAAGTACGAATCGGAGCTTCCCACTCCAATGTTCTCTTCCAGAGGTTCTCATGCTACCACTGAACACGTAACAGAAGAATTGATTGTCCACAAAGGACTGGTTCTATCAATCCTCAATCTCCAATGGGAACACTACAAATGCCACCCCATCATCATTGTCCAGCCCGACCCAGTCGATGAAGTGTGATGGATCATGCATGTATTTCCTCCATTACAACACGTGGATAATTTATTTCACCCTTATTATATATGGGGGAATATCTAGGTGTTACACCACCTTTCCAACTATGCTAACAATCTATAAAGGTCTGATGATCCTAAAAGATAGCTTGTCTCTCCTTCCAAATCTCCATAAACCTCGTCGTGGTGACAACAGTAAGAAGACATAGTCTCCCTCATTAAACTCCTAGGTTCATTGTATTCTATCATCATGTGATTTTTTTTCTCTGTTTAGTCTTCATTAACTGTTGGATGATTTTCACCTTGTCAGTGGTATCCTATACCAACTCTAGGCCCATAAGTGCTAACTCACCGGGGTCTGTGCAACATAGAGGTTATCAGAATTGTCACTCGTACTAGACCTCAAATGGTTCAATGGCGATGGTGGAGTGATTGCTGTTGTTGTATGTGAACACCACCAATAGATGTGATCAACCCAACTATAGCCAATATCAAGGACACAATAACAGATCATGTCCTCACGCGTCTATATGGTCTGCTCCATCTGACCATCTGTCTGAGGATGAAAGGTCGTGCGCTAATGTAGCTGAGTCCTGAACCCCTCCTGTAATCCCATAAAAAAGGGATGTAAAACAAGAATTATGATATGAGAGCATAATCAATTTCACACCGTTAAGCTGTAAAAACTCATGTACATGGACGAATCTGAAGCCCTCTGTTGATCCCTACACGTAGATGGGTAAGATGTAGGATGACTTTGTGAGTTGTTCAATGATCAACCCGATGGAATCGTGGTCCCCGAACATACATAAAATCCCTGTCGCAAATTCCATAGAGATGTCATCCATATTCCATTCTAGAACCACAATTTTCTGTGATAAGCCTACTTGAACCTAATGTCTGGACTTTACTTGCTGATAAGTGAGGCATCGTGAAACGAAATCTGCCACTACTTTCATAATCCCTGGCCACCAGTACTGACACCGGAGGTCCTGGTACATATTATCCATAGCAAGATGTAACACTAGTGGGGATGTGGGGAACTACCTCAACACATAGTATCATAGAATCATGGGAAACATGGTGTGTTCTTTGAAAAGAATGATGTGAACCCCCCCCCCCCTCAAAAAATTATTCTGGAGCCTGTCATGAGGATATCTGAGCACATCGGGTATTGTAGTCAACGTCCCCATGTTGTGCCTCCCTAACATGTAGAAGGAGTGGGTGAGTGTCTATCATAGACTAGGGTAAGCGACTCCATCACTATCCATGAAGGATAAATGTAATGCGACTAGCGGATTTATTGCCTCACTCATCAATTGTAAACCAGACCTCCTAATGAGTGTGTCAGCCACCATGTTCCCCTTCCCATGAGTGTAGGATATCTCAAAGTATTAGTCCTGGATGAACTCCATCAATCCTCAATGTCTCGGGTTCAGGTCCATGTGAGAGAAGATATACCTAAGACACTTTTTATTAGAGTAGATAGTAAACTTTGAACCCATCATGTTGTGATGCGACATCAGCAAGGAAAAAAACCAATGATGCTAACTCTAGGTCATGGGTATTATAATTCTTCTCATTCTCTCTCAATTGACATTAGTCGTAGAAAATAACTTCTCGCCCCTATGTCTGGACACATCCTAGTCTAGTCCACTATGTGTTGTAGTAGGCTACATACCCAACACCCTATTCTAGTATCCTCAAGACGGGGGCAGTCGTCAGTCTATGCCATAACATCTGGAAACTGTAGTGGTATCTTTATGTCCATAAGAATGGATGTCCCTTCTTTGTCAAAGCTAATAAGGGAGTGGCTAATATGCAAATGTCAGGTAATAATCTCTGGTAGTACCCGGACAACCCCAAGGAACTTCACCCCTCGATCACATTCTTGGGTTTCTCCCATGATGGCACTGCCTCTATCTTCACCAGATCCAGTGAAACTCCAGCCTCAGAGATAACGTTTTCCAAAAAGTGGACCTCCCATTTCCAGAACTATCACTTCAAGATCATTCCATAATTCTGGTGCTCTCTGAGTGTATCTAGAACTACATGGAGATGGGTTGCGTCCTCCACCTCCGATGTAGAGTACACCAAAATGTCTTCATTGAAGACCACCACGAATCTACCATGGTATGGATGGAATATCTTGTTCATGAGTTCCATGAACACTAATGGGGAGTTGGTAATGCATAATTGTGTCACCAAGAACTCATAGTTTCCCTACTGGCATATGATGGCTATCTTCAGTACATCCTCATTTCATAACATGAGATGACGATAGCCTAATGTGAGGTCTTTCTTTGAAAGCCACCAAGCTACCTTCAAATTATCGAAGAGATCATCATTCCTAGGGAGTGGATGCTTATTCTTCATGGTCACCTGGTTTAGGTGTTGATAGTCCATGAAAAGACACAATCTCCCATCTGCCTTGTCGGAGAAAAAAATCAGGGTTTCCCATGGAGATACAAACGTCCTTATGATCCCATTCTTATGCAAGTCCTCAAGATCTATCCTCAGCTCATGAAGCTGCATGAGAGCCATCTTATATGTTGGTGTTGATATCTATTTCATATCGGGGTATAGGTCGATGTAAATATCTACCTCTTTATGAGGAGGTAGTCTCAGAACATCCTGTGGAATGACACCAGCATATTAGTCCATCTCTAAAGGATAGCTCAGACTCCTTTCATCAACTAATATGAGGGTAATTCTAGCCATCTAATGAGTGATCGGTTTCACCCTCTTACAATAAAGTACATCATAAGCTAAAAAGGTTCCCTTCTCACCAATGAAGTAAAACATGGCCTCATCCTCTCAAACACACCACACTTTGTGCCTATTTTAGTTGATCTAAGCATTGATTTTGGATAAATAGTCCATACCCAAGATTACAACATAAGCCCTTGACGCCGCTACTTGAAGATCTGAGACGAAGATCTCACCTCCTAAATTAAGATCACACTGCCAAAACGAGTGTGTAATCATTGAATCCCCTCCCGTAGGAGTCTCTATCCATAAGGATCGAGCCAACAGCTCCACTAGAATCCCTGAGCATCGAATGAGTGGTGTGGAAATGAAAGAGTTACTAGAACTTGTGTATATTAGAACCACAACAAGGGTGGAGTAGAAATAGATCATAAATCCAATCATATCTTAAGTGTCATTATCATAGGCCTCATATTCTTGAAGCTAAACTCGTCCCTATCCACCTGCTTTCTGAGGTTAGGGTAGAACACATGGAGGTGGTGGAAGTAGAACCTCAAATCTCAACCTACTTCTCGTTGCATTGCCATCTCCTCTTCCACATATGCCGCCCTGGAGACCTCCCGGCATGAATCTTTTCCTCTACTTTGGTGGTCCCTCTACAGTCTACTGATCATCGGTGCAATGAGTTAATCAATAGTCGAGCCATGTGACCCTGTCTACCGCACGAGTAGCATAGTATGATCCTCTATTGACATACTCTGCCCCATGAGCTCCACACCTACAAACCTAAATCAGGGGGTCATCCACCTAAATGTATGTAATATATGGGCCTATGCATCATCCACCAACTATCTACTGCAAATGACTCGGCTATGTTTTGTCTGGTGGTGGCTCTCTCTGTCTGTTGTTTCTCAACTAGGAATCTATCCACTGGAAGTGAAATCTCTAGCACATCAACTAAAATAAGAATGTTATGTGATATCATAAACAATATGATCTCCTATTAGAGACCCTAATAAAATGTCCATGAATAGAATAAAGGGTCCCATACCATGTCGGCGAAGTAGCGAGAGAGGTCAGTGAATCTCACCGAGTATTCAGCTATAGTCTGGATGCCCTACTATTTGGACTGGAGCTCTTGAAAACACATAGAGAATAGAATCGCTGGAGAAAAATCCACCCATGAAGAGGACCTCAAAGTCAGACCAGGTGAGGGTTTCCTCATTGTGCAACTGGAGCATCAGGCTCCACCATCATCATGTTGTTCCTGTGATGTGACTAGTACCTAGGGCCACAATCTGGTCTGCTAGTGTCCCAACAATATAGAAAACTCAATCAAGAGCATCCAGGTAGTCCTCAGCTGCTTGTTGATTATTCTCACCTCGAAACCATAGATGCCTCTGCCTCTGGACCACATGTGTCATGCTATGTTGGCATGCACTGTCGGTTTTTGTGGATGGTGGAAGCTTCTGGCCTATGGGTGGTGGTGTTGCTGGTAGACCGCTCGAAGGTGTTATAATTGTAAGAGGGCCCTGCACTGACACCTCGTCACTCAGTGGGTCGTCATCACGATTTCTCACTAGGATCCTGGATAGCTATTTAAATGGGGAAATCTTATAAAGGAACATTTGTACCACACTCAATAAGTTATACCTGGTGTGTTGACTCAAAAGATATCAAAAGAAAAACATTTCCAAAACAAATGCAGCATGTGTATTCATATAATGAGTCGGAAAACTAAGTTAAGGGTCCTAGTGTATGGATATGTCATCCTTTATACAAACACAAGACTCCATAGAAAGAAATTTGAACTCAAGACACATACCACTATTGATCTGTTGAAAACACATACTCTTTGTTATTCTAGTGGAACATATTTCCTTTGATAACATTTTTTCACTCCCCATCCCACGAGGCCCATTCCATGACTACCCAATGCCCTCCTTCCATAGGCCATGTATTGGAAACTAGCACTGGAAGGGCATAGCCTAAAAATTGGAAGGATTTTCCATTAAACCTACAAACACACAGACTAGGAATACAACAAGAGAAAACCATGTAGTATTACTGGTGAATGTAAATGTGTGAACTGATAAAGAATGGGACAATATAGAAACCCAACAAAAGTAAAGAACAACAAAAAGGAAAAAAGCTTCAGAGGTCATCTACTGAGGATCCTACTTGAATGGTAGGTACTACTCATCACTGTAGATATCCCCGTCAATAAGTCACCAATGTACACCATCTAGTGAAGGCTCCCAAATCTCGGTTAAATTTGTACATCGTCTGCACTAGACACAATAAGGTGTGAGCGAAGCATGTGTAGTGGTTAGTATACAATACACAATAGGGACCTTGAGACCCCCAAATGTCTCCCAAAATTTCACAAAGGAATAACCCCAATGAATGATCTCAATCACAAATCCCAATGTAAAAGACATCTCACACTAGGTATATAAATTAAAAACTTGTAATAATGATGACTAGTCGTAATGCTAAATCATATTATTCCACTGAGAAGTTCCACTCATGAACCATGAATAAGTCATTCTATTGCCTATCCACACATGATCGTATGCTACTAATCCACACAGGGTCTTAAGATGTCGATCCGCATAGGTTCATAAGGTTTTGATCCACACAGGGTCATATGTCGTCGATCTACATAGGATACTAAGTTGTCGATCCACACAGGGTCGAAAGTCATCCATCCACATAGGGTCGTATGTCTATGATCCATGACGGGCCGCTCTAAGGCTGGTCCTTGTCGGGTTGTGCTACTTCTGATCCACACAAGGTCGCTTTGATTCCGATCCAAAAAAGAGTCACTCTTCACTTGACAACCATCCACAGGTTTCTTGCACATGGTACACTTGAGTTCATTAGATTCTGGTCCTCAATCCATTGGTCATACCTCAAATTCAATGAACTCCTTCGAGAATTTAACGTAAAGAAGCGCCATGTAAATAGGGTTCCAACAATATAGAAAACATTTTAATCGAACACCGGGTATGTATGTTATAGGCATTTTAGTACCAAAGGCCCGGATGGGTTCAAGTTCAATCCAACCCAACTGTACTCCATCATTCTTTATAACACAAGAGTAGAATCTCAAAAGGAAAACTATTTTATAAGGGTTCTAGTCCCAAAGATAGTTTCATCAAATAGACATCCGTTTTAGAAGTTATGGCCCATCTAGAGAAACTGGGTTGAATATTATTAGTGTCTGGTCTCACCTGCTGGGACCGACCCGACCCGACCTGAGTCCGACATGAAATGGTCTAGGCAGGCCCGGGTCCAACCCGGCCCTACGAGCCTAACCCAATCTGGATGGGCCCAATCCGGGCCACCCGGTTGGGTAAGGACCATGGGGCCCCATGACCGGCCTGACCCGCTGGCAGGGCGTGGACCGCTAGTTTCATCAGGGCATCCCCCCCCCATGAATGGACATAGTCTCTTCAGGTCTTCAACTGGTGATGCCAGGCAGACACCCCACTAGCTGACCAGTCCGGTGGACCGGTCATGGAGGTGGGTCCACCACCACCGCGATGCCTCTTCCATGAAACATTGCATGACATCAAAGTAGATGATGATGGTCAGCCACCTCCCTATCTGTCATGGCACCTTTGGGTGCCGACGCTTCCTTGCGGCCAGAGAGAACCGACCACTGCCTCCGATCGCTGGCACCATCTTTCCGGTCGAGCAGCGACGACCGTGTCGTGCCTATGGTGTCAGGTCGGTATTACATTTTCTTTCCACCAGTGAAGCTCATGTGGTCTGATTCCCCTCTCGTATGCGCCTATGGGCCTCCCAAGATGCCTCCTTCACTAGGGGGCACTCAGTTTCACCTTGCCTCTATGTTGCTCGGTCACCCATGAAGAATAGAACAAAACCATGATCAACAGAGTGTCTGGTCATTGTTCAGATAGGAATGACCACTCCACATTAGAATATTATCATTGAATAATTTAAACATCATTAAGATAAAGTTAAATAACAAATTTCAACCCTTCATCAACAATCCACAGGAAGAAACAGAATGAACTGATGATCAACCTATCTGTCGGTTGATCTGAATTCATCATATTTTGACAATAACTGAAGAAGATAATTCATAAATATTTTAGAATAAATTAAATATCCCAACGTTTAAATCATTGGAAAATTATGAGGATGAGGGAGAAGAATCCACATTTGAAGGTGTTCATTGGCGTTCTGCGTGTCCAAAAAGAATAAATAATGGAATTATTCATTCTGTGTTCCTCATTGGATAGTGTTTATGTTGGCACTTTCTCAAGAGTTCTCTTGCAGTTTTCCAATCCCTTTTGCCGAATGTTTGATTAAAATTTTAGAGTTAAAGTGTTTAACTCCCCCCTCATGAACGGGGTTAATTTAATTAATTAATTAATCTATTAATTACCTGAAGGTGAGGTTACACAACCAAGTGTAACAGGATATTAAATTAATTCATTAAATGTCATGTTAAGTATACAATCTCTCCACCATCTCTCAATGGTTTTAAAGAAGGAATTAAATTTCTTGTAGTTATTTTATTATTATTTTTTTCTGGAAAGTTTAAAAATTTCCTTTTTTTCCAACCCTTTTTGTTCGAAGCTATTCTTCCCCTATGTGACTCTCGGTGCTACGAATTCAATAGATCCCTCATATTTTTAGTTCGAGAACCAGTTCGAAAGATAATTATTCATGCTCTGACATTTACTGAACAAACCTTATATAGCTCAAATTTCTGTTCTAGACCCTCCTCGTCTCGGAATGACGTGTCATCAATTTTCACAGTCTCGTAATAAATCTATATAATTAAAAAAATTATATGCAATTTCTGGGACTTTACACCAAAGATCAGTACAACCCAGACTAGATCAACTGTTTTTTATGAAGATCACACTTGTGCAATGATCAAAATAATATATTTCATTCATCGCAATTGGATCCACCAAGACCAAGGCTTCATTATTGTGAATTAAAGTAATTATCCAAAGGGTGAAGGGATCTATTAGTGGAACATTACAAGAATGTGAGGAAAACCCAATATAAAACCTCATAATTTCCTATTTATAACTTTTCAATTTGGTTTATATATTAATAAAATAACTAAATAAATTATTATCTAATTATTTAATTATTCTTCTATGATGGAACATAAGCTATTCTCCTATCATTGAGAAAGGTTATTCCTATCCTAGGGTAAAACATACATTCTACAATAAATTGGGGTCTCATAATTCCCATAAGAGTCCATATCAGTGAGTTATGTTAGTTTGAGATATTGAAAGAGTAAATTAATAATTTTATTCATCCATATAACATACCACTAACGAGAGAGTGGTACAAACATCTTGCACAGACCCATTTAACATCACCCATTTGGTAAACACCACATTCTAGATGTAACAATGTTTACATATTTTAGATCCGATCAAATTGTTTAAAAGATGAACCTTCTCCACCACCTACATTATATAAAAATATTTAATATTTTTTGTATAATTTATTCCGGGGACAAATTGGATGATAATTTCATGCAGTATCTGTTCCTATATATAGAAATATCTATTGGAGTATTCTAAAATATTACAAGGAAAAAAATAGTGTCTCTACACACTATATTTTATAAACCCTCAGATATCCCCATGCGGTTCCTTGATGTTCAACATAGGCTAGATAAACCTTGGCTGGGGCAATACTGGAAATATGATCACCCTTGGAACACGAGTCACCCATATATTGTTCCATAATTATACAAAAATTACTTCCCATTCATCTTGGACTCTTAGGTTGACTTCATCAAGGCCTGGTTTTATAGCCCCCGAATGCTCAGTCAATGGCCGTTCAACTTATCCCTATGGTCAATGGAAACTGTTTGGGTCTGGGATTCCCCCTAGAATAATTATTTATTAGGTTTCTAGTCCTACCAATTCCCTTCCAAATCCTATCTTTGCTGAAGAAGATATTTTAATCCTTTGGTGAGTTCTTCTATAATGATGATCAAAATATTTTACTCAATTAATATGTGGCTCTCTATATGTGCATTACAATGAAACTATCATCCCCTAATCTACCATTTATACTTGTATTGGTTAGTGATTTGTTGGATATGAGACAATCCCTCTTTTTATTTTTGGTTCCTCGATACTGTTCAAGTTATCACATCTTCAATCTGGACATGTATGTCTGTAAAAAACATCTCATTAGTTGGATCAGTGTTAGAGAAATAAAACAGTCAAGAAAAAATCCATGACCTCGCTAGCTATTATTATTCAACTACCCACCTAATGTTATCAAGTTCCTAGTTTGATAGACATTATCCCTCCATTGATGGCCTCATTTACCACTCCCATCAATTCCAAGACTTTTTCTTCTCACCCCACCAACTCCACCCGAACCCACCACCAATTGATCATACCCTCCTGCCTCCTATAACAATACATTGATACCTTCATCCCCCTTCTTCCACCCATCAAGAAATATTCCTCCTTTCCCCTTTTCCTTGACAAAGAAAACCAAATTCCAAAAGGTAAACAATCTTCTAGGAATTACTCTCTTAATTATCATTATACCTCCAATATATCTAAGTCTCCATTCACCCCACATTCTCTCTTCAATAGTTAAATTTCATTTTCACATGTGATGGATCCCCCACCCTTGAAATGTTAACCAATTTTTCATGGCACCTTAGAGGTTCCCATTCTATCAGTTATGGCATAGGGGTATATTTGATATCCCTTACCTCCCCACATACTATCTAACATGGGTATGTAAAAGTTCCCAATTTGGAAAGATGTCTTACTCTTCATGTGTGTCTGAAAACATTCCTTCAGTGGATTGTGCCAGTTCTAGGCATATTTTTCTCTAATGTTCTTAGTGATCATATTTAATATCCAAGTTTTTGGAGCCCAATTTAAAATATACATCATCTCAAGTAAGGCTTCCATGTATTGATCCCTTGTTGTGGTTGTTTTATATCTAAATAAGATGTCAAAATGATCAATTACTTTTTCACCAAGATTTTATTCATGAATTTATTGAATAGTGAAACTATGAATCATCACATCTATGTTTTTTAGAACATTGATTTTATGGTCGAGAGAATGGATGTATTAGTCCAATACATTTTGGTGTTAGTGGATACTATAAAAAATATATTATTCTTCCCCTTTGTTTATGCTAAATGAAATATTATTCAATGTGAAAAACTATAGCTGGACATCAAATTTATAAATACGGTTAATGAGTCCTAGTTAGATGGGGGGAATTCAACATAATTTGTAAGGAATCAATGAAGAAGGGATGATGACCGTCTCCTCATAGGGAAATGATGATATTCTTGTCATTTTCTTCCTAGGAAGACATCTTGGACATTGGGTACACGGGTGATAGTAATACCTAGTGAAACAACCAGAAAGGGTTCTATAGAGTATGGTGTATGTTTGATTAGTGATTTGGAAATATTCAAGACTTATCCAATGAAATGAATACTTGTTTTACTCTCTAAACATGTGAAATGTCCAATAACACCCCCTCATGTATAGTTGAATAAGGGTAATGACAGTGGTAGACACATATTCTTTTCGAATTAATGGCCACTCATCAAAAAAAAATTTCCTGAATGTTTGACATTACTGGGATTATACAATAATGGGTGAATAATGGTTTGTAATCCATAATAAATTGAGGCTATTGAAGCATGATATCATTTCCTTATCCATCTATCTTCCCTCAGTCCAAAAAATTATAGTGGAAATCCAAATAGACATTTAAAACACCGAAGGATGTTTGGAGGAGGCATGGGATGTGGATATATTAATTTCCCATGGCCTAAAAACAAAAATACCCTAATATCTTGTTATAAAGGAGATATGTGTCTTTGAATGGTATTCAGAAAACCATATCCAAGAGATTGACTGTAACATTGCATATGTCCACACCTACTTGAAAGAGAAAAGGCATGACCTTACTTCGAACATGTGGCATGATGATGGTTTGTATACCAGAATCCTAGAGGCGATCAGTGTCACGGTGAGAACCCATTTTAATTATTTATTTTGAGATCATTATCCAATAATGTTGATTGACTTCCCTAAAGGAAAATATGGTCTCATTAACAAGATTCATAATGTGGTCTCTACCAAACCACAAAAATTTATTGGCAAACCACCAGATGAGAAAGAGGAGTGGGACTCAATAAATTATCTGAATAATAGAGATTTCTAAGACCTAATGGATTCATGTTATACTTATACATCATCTATTTGAGTGAAATTATGAATAACGATATCCCCACCATCCTAGATAAGTTTTATGGGGAGATTATTATGGTTAATTATTATACCACAATTATTCACATATACAATGTGAATGATCCATCCACTATTATCCATTTCTATATGATTATAATGTGATTTTTTTGATCAAATCTTGGACCCCATCATCAACATGATGTTATCCAGGTTCACCCATTCTTGGATATCATAAGAACAAGACACTTTCATTCATTGATGATCTATCCAAGTGAAAATTGGTATTTCCATTGAGATGATAGGTTTTACTGATTGCATGTTTTAGTAATCCAAAATATTATTCTATGTAGATATAGTTTAGTATTTTGATCATATTGAGTGGTGATTAACCAGTTGTTCTATATGGTTCACAGTATTCTCACAATGGGGTTTCAAATTTATTTTTACGGGGTACAATTGACCTTTGTGCAGTTTATTTTTTAGGGGTTGATAATGTGGATGCCATAAACTATTAAAATGGAAAAGACAAGAGGGCACAATTTCCCCTAGAATCATCATCATGGTCTACGACATACTCATCAAGAATATTTCCTCATTCATTTAGTGAGTCCAAGTCATATCATATCACTATAGAGGCTAATAACTGAAGATATCTCATCTCATGTTCACTAGAGACTTAATGTTCTTCATTAATTCATAAAACTCATCGGTCAATGAATTTATCACTATGATGGTCTAATAAATTAAGTATATTGGATAGACATTGAACATGTAAAGGAGTCACATAATATTTTCTTATTTCTACTTCATCAAGAAGATGAATTATATAGAATCTATTTTGGGATTCAGATGGAATAGTTTTCTTATGTAAGATCGGTGATCTCCAACCACTCCTAGAAGGAACTAAGTGAGGTATTTTGAATTTGTTATAAATAAAATTTCAAACCACATGAACTACTAGAATAACTTGTTTAAATAATTTGATGTGACGATCACCCTAGTTTACTATGTACTATGGTCTTTCCCTATTCATATCATATCTATACTCAAGGATCCCAAGTTGATGCTCATGAAAATTGAAAAAAATTTAATCTTTTTTCCTTTGGGATGCTAAAAGAGAGGGTAGGTGTCACTGGGCCTCTTGAGCTAGGGTCTCCATGATGGTGGATCTTGGGGAGTATTAATGTCAGGAAAATGTGGGAGGTAATGAATTCCATCAAATGAAATATGACATAGGAGGTCACTAAGGGCATGTACTGATGTAGTATATTTATTAGGGAAAAATATGGATTTGGACACCCTAACAGAAGAGGTCTCCCCAACCCCAATGAAACTCCATGAAAGGGAATATTTCATTCCACCACCACCACTATAGATGGAACCTTAGGATTCTAGATATCAACATATAGAAATGTAACTAGGTCGGTGGGGTCTTATGATTTCTAGGATTCCCCACCATTGGATTGAATTTCAAGAAGGACATTGTTCATCATTTTTTCATCCTGTATATCTATAATCCCCAATAGAATTTTATTATCAATATAAGTAGGATAGAGAATTTTTTTTATTAGTTTTTCTTCATGGGATCCTCATCGGGATGTTTCAGTGTTAGGGAATCTTGAAATCTATGGTAGAGAGAGCCTGCATGTGAACCTTTGGGGGGGGGGACTTTGGTTCATGGCCCCTCAAGTGAAATATAATAACCTTGTATAAAGAGGTAATAACCATTCCATAACTAATGATATAATAGTGAATGTAAAGTGAATCCAAATTACCTCCCAGTACTCATGTTGTTTGGATCCGAATGAAGACTCCACATTTTATGTATTTTTTCGTAGTGAATGGGAAAGCATGATGTCAGGAGGGTTGGGGGAATTCTATTTTTTTTACTGGAGTATAGAGGTCGGTAGGGAATATCGTACCTGTCTTGTTTTAAGTGTGAAGCATGAACACCATTGAATAATATGCTTAATCTATTCACTTTATGACTGATTTCTAGTCTATCTATAAATCCCCCCAACAAATACCAGTAAAATTGTCATACACCTTTAAAAATAGGGATGTTCTTTAAAGAAAAAATTCACATGGAATACCATCAGATACTTCTAAAACATTTTCAAAATTCTCCATCTATACCATGTTACATAAATAATTACTCTCCATTAAGGCACCCAAATAAAAGTAATGGAGGAATTGAGTGTGATGGTATACTCCCATGTATATCCTCAATTAGAACATTTATTCTACGTGCATGCAGGAGAATGTAAAAGGAATGGGAGTGGTCTATGACACCACCAGCTTGGTGATTTATGCCTTTTGTGCATCTTATAGGGGTGGTGATTCCTTGAAGTGGATGGTACAACCTGTCTTAGTGGCGTATAATTACGTCACACTCTATATATTCACTTGGAAACTAAAGAGAAAGATATAAAGATCATTTAGTTCTCCATCAAACATCTATCTACCACTCTGTGGAAGATTATCTATTTGATAAATAAGTGACAATTTTCATCACCAACATTACAATGATCCTACATATGTGGCATAATGGTAACCGAGGTACTGACTTTCTATACTCAAAGGCTACCCAAAACTCCACCTCAAGGAATTTTTTCCTTAGATCCCTCCATACAGGTAGTGTGGAATATGTTCTAGGGGATTCTCTTTGGCTTCACTTATATAGACCTCATTGAAGGCCATTAAAATATTTTCTTCCACCAATTCACATGATAAAATATAAAAATTGAGGTTTATGTAATTTATTAATAAAATTATCATTTTATAAATGATTATTGTATGGAAATAATTTTCGAATGTCATGACCATTCAATGATTTTTTTCCATTTTATGTTTCCCTAGTTATTTTAATATCGAAATTCTTCTATAATAATTACAAATATTAAATATTTAAAATATGATATCTCAAGAAAAAAATTTTATTTTCCTATATAAAAATTCAAGTGGTCCTTTAAAGGAAATTTTCATCATTGATAGCGTCCCATGATGGCACATAATCTTTACCAGGGATATGATCTAATGTATCATCCTTATCATTTATCTAGATGATTTAAAATTATGATCATATTTTTATAAAACATATTTATTTTCCATTGGTCATTCTATGATGATATGATGAATATTTTTTGATTTGTGGAATATATATTAATGGATTATGATTATGTGATGGGTGGTCCAGAATTATATATCCCTTCGATGAATTGGGTAATAATGATCAATTTCAAAGTGTAACAATAATATAACAGAGTGAAGTAAATCTAAAAAGATAATGAAGTTAAGAAAATCATTATAAGTGATAAATTTAATAATATTCCAAGTGATGAGAGAGTTATCTTGAAATTAGTTACTCCTTATAGAGTCATATTATAATCTTTTTTATGTTATTTCATGATGAATGTATGATGCCCAATAAATTAGAATGACTAGGATTATTATTAATCTAAAATTCTGATGACATGTTCCATTTCTATTGATATAAAAACATGTTTTATTATAGAATTATGATGATTCCCCACTGTTATGAATTGATTATTTTAAAATGGTAAATTTTTAAGGCATGAATAATGTCCATTTTCACTAATAGATTGATAATAAATTTTTATCTTATAATCATAACCTCATACCATTATTCTTATCCTATACTTGGATACAATATTACATTGATATCTACTGTGTTTGTCCTCACTAAGAATTTTCACTCTCCCTTTATAATTTTTTTCATTCGCCATGTCATGAAGATTTTTTTATGTAGGGAATGTAAATTTGGGGTTTTATGTGAGAAAAAATTTATGATCAATGTTGTAGATATTTAATGAGGCATGTTTTTATGTAATTTTTCATGAAGAAACAAATTGTTTTTTATTCCAAGGAGTGTATTGATATGAGATGTATTGAATATTTATCTAAAATTATGTATTATTTAGGTATCTCATTCTTTGGTCACTTATGTTAGTATCAAATTTGTTTTTAGTCAGTTTTTAGAGATTAGGGATTGAGAATATTGTTTGAACCAATGTTGAAAAGTCTATGCATACGATGACATCCAAATTTATTTGTTATAGAGATTTTGTAGTTTCCCAATAAAATAAATCCCTATTTCGAAATTGTATAGTGCATGTGTCTCTGTTAAACATTATTTTACGGGTAATAAATCTGAATGTACTAGATTTTTTATTAACTTGATTGTCACATGTGGATGATGGGTGGCGGTAATACATTACACGTGGCTAGACACAGTCATTGTATATTATTGGGTATATTTAAATGTTTATTTATAATCATTATGAATGAGTTGAATAGATGATGGAAATTAATTTCCTAGGATTAACCTAATATGTCGTAGCATAAAAATAATTTTTCATATTTTAGGCATACTATGAATTATTTTTTCTGATTACATGATTCCCCCATACGATTATTGGTCCAAGAAATATGCTTTTTGTCCTCGGTTTATAGATAGACCTAGGGGGAATGGTGTGGGGACTTAATGTAAAATGAAATGAAATTATCATTCTCCTCAGGAAAAAATGAAATGGGAGATGGGAATTTAAATATTCTTCCATGCTAACAATCTCTATCCAACTATAAATTGTAACATGAATTTTAATAATATTATTAACAAAATATTGAAGAAATAACTCCATATTGAGTATTTCAAATAGAAATTTACTCATTTTATATGTGGTTATTCTGATCTAGTAATTATTAAGAATTTTGATAGAACTACTAAAAAATATTTTTCTTTCTATAGTGATAAAAACGTGAAATGTTTTTCATTGCAGTATACTATGTTGAAGGTGAGGCAGATCAATGGTAGACTCTTATAAACAGATTAGAGAGTTCGATGGAATTTAATCTTATACATGATATTATTTATGAATTCATTTTATAGTAATATATTTTCCCAACCCCCTTAAATTAAAATGGTATTGAAATTATTGAAAAAAGAATACTAATTAAGAATCCATAATTACCTATTATGGAATTTCCATCAAACATGAATGGTATTCTTATGATTTTATCATCATTCCTAAATGAAATTTTGACTTATTCATTATTGTCTTGTGATAAATTCTTGAAATTAAATTAACATTATGATACTATGATATCAATAAAGGAATCGTTTGTTTTGATCACAATATATTAATAATTTTTTTAAATCTTACTGTAATCATGGTTTCAGGGAAAAAAATTCAATAATGGAATTTTGAGGGTATTATAATAATAATAGTTATCAAAGAATGAAAATTAATATTTCTTCAACAAAGAAGTGTAGAATGAAAAATAAATGAAATTTCATTATGGATTATTATAAATTTTTTATGAATAAAAAAGGATCCCATTGAGATAAATAATATTGATGTGATGTGAAGAGGATATCCCAAGATAGATATGGTGAGATAGACCAACAAAATTTATCACCAAAACTACATATAAATAATTTAGAGTATTGAAATTAAACCAATATGTGAACAAATCTAAGTGTTGATGACGAAACTCAGAATCAATAATCTCTTAAAGTTAGAGACAATGTGAATGCTCATGTTGTCACAACTATTTAAGGGGGTTATGGAATTCTAGTGGGTGGAAGTAAACATACCATCCACTCTATAATTATAATTTTTTTCTTTATTAAATATATAAAAAATCATTTATAACTAATGAATATTATTAGGTTATTATTTAATTACCTCAATAATTGGATGTTGAGTTATTGGTAAAATCTTTTAATGGAATGATCATTGCATCTAAAGTCTATATCTTCTCTTTGATAGAAGTATATAGAAATTTAATTCTTTAGAATCCTATTATTCCCCCAATAGATTGATTTTATTTCATTTTAGGCATGGATTAACTCTATCTCTATTGATCACATATCAATTTCTATTGAAGGGAAATCACATTTTGTAGTCCAAATCAATATATTACCATATTTCGATGTGCAGATGAATATAAACAACCAAATGTAGTTACATCCATTATATGTGTATTACTACAATTTAATTGTGGATATTTAATGTAAATTGTGTGATTTAAACTAAACATTAGAGATATTATTATAATTTTGTATTAGTTTGATTTATTTTGAAAATAATTTCATAGTCATCCTGGATACATGAAGCAATGTTTTCAATACAAATGATACATCTTAATATACCTATTTCAATGATTCTATATAGAATGGGATTTATTGAGTAATAGGGACTGATTAAGAAACTTCCGGGGAATCTAGATGTTGGATTAATTTCGCCAAGAACTTCCCCAAGGGGTGCACAAATTCTGCTAGTTATGAATGAATATGGGGTTGTGTATCTTTGCATTGATTTTTGAGAACATAACAAGATCACTCTAAAAGAGAGGAATCAACTACCATATATAATTGATATGTTTGATCAATTATGAAGAGATAAATATTTGTCTAAAATTTATCATCAATCTTGATGTTTAGAATTTTTAGTAAAGAAGGATGATATAATCATGACATCCTTTAGTTTGATGTTTGTCAATTATAAATTCATATTGATTCCATTTATACATAATAATTATCCTGTTATCTTCATAGATTTAATGAATGTAGTTTTTAGATATTTCCTATATCAATATTTTTCTAATACATTTATAAGATAATATTCTATATTTAATGATAAATTTATAGATTTGAGGAAATATTTCTCATTTTAATAAATATCCTTATGGAGTAAAATATGTTTGATGAATTTCATAAGTGTGAATTTCATATACTAAATATTTCATTTATTTGTTGTATAATATCTTGTAATATTATATAAATTTATCCTTCAATGATGTATTTTATTGATCAAGGTAACAAAGATTCCAGGATAACCATGATCTATTTTTTTATTGGGTTGGTGGGATATAATCAATACGTTGTGAAATTTCATTTACCATTTACCTAATTAAATTAACATGTTGACTCAGAAGAGTTCCATATTCCATAATATTGATATATATGAGAAAAAATTCATGGAGATGAATAAATTTTTGTCAGCGCACCTATGCTTACACTACAATATACCGAATATGGTTTTGTGATATATAGTGATTCACTAATGAAGTTAATTAGATTAAATATCATGTATAATGTTATAATGATAACTTATTCCTCGTGCAAATTGAAAATTATTGATCCAAATAACCTATCTCCGGATTTAGAGATAACATAATTTTTTTTAAAATATAAAATATGGAGGAATTATCATTATGGTGAAGGTGTGTCACATATATGGATCATAACATATTTAATTCTATATTTAAATATAAATATTTGAATATGTTCAAACAATGATGGTTGGAGATGATTAAATATTATTTATGCTCCATAAATTACCTCATTGTGAATGTGAACAAGGTGGATGATGTTTTGAGTTGAATGAAATATGCTATTTTTGATGTGATGTGTATTGAATGAGATCCAATAAATATGGATTTTGAGTATATATATATTAAAATCAAGTGGAAAGGCGTAATATCATATATTTCCCAGATAAATACTAAACTATCATTCCATGTATGTATTTAATAGGCATGGATGGCGGATGTGGAGAAATATAGTAAAGTGAGAAATGATCTAATTTAAACCATGACAATGTGGGAATTATAGGGTTCATGAACCAATTATGTGTTCCATTAATAGTAGACTTGATGAAGGTGTTTTTGGATAAAGATAATTCTTTATCATTATATATTAATCTAATATGTTTAATGATGTGTAATGATCTGGAAGAGTATTTTTATTTGGATAACATGAAATGGGATAATATTGAGTACGTATATTGATTCCCATTAAATTACCATATAGTGGTTGAAAGACAGTTGTCTAATGTATTTTTATAACCCTTACCCAAACAAAAATGGAAATAAGAAAACAATACCCAGGATTTCATTATCAAACTCCAAAAAATATCTAAAGGGAACAACACAACTTTGCTTATAGTCAACCACCTTATGAAATCAGAGAATTTTATTTATATTATGGTATATATCTCCCTTGATCATATTTCTAGGATATACATTATGTAATTGGAATGAAATCCAGCAGTATGACATTCTATTATATCTGATCAGGATATGAGGTTTTCCTCAACATTCAGGTAATGTATATCATAAGATCTGGATATAGAGTTTTGTTGTAGTATTTCATATCATCCATAAATAGTATTTAAATATGATATCACTATTTAAATTCAAGATGATATGTTGAGATCTTATGTGATGTATTTCAATTATGGTCTGGATCAACACCTTATTTTTTTAGAGTTCCCTAACGACAATATATTTCACTTGAGGTACCAGATGGATCCTTATTAAGACCTCCATGGATGAAGGAAAAAAACATCAATATGGATGGTTAAGCATATAAAAATAAATCCATTAGGACATGATCAAGCTATGAAATAATAGAAATGGTTAGATAAATTTAGATTCAATGTAGGGAAGTTCATAAATGATAAAAAATATATAAATACAATCTTTGGTGAAATATGTTGTTCAATGTTAGTGATAAATTATTCTTCTTAATATCTCATTATATAAATCTTATTATATTTGTAATGATTTGATACCTAATACCTCTATATATTGGGAACATAATCATTCTTGACAGTGTTGGTATTGTTTCTTATCTCTTGTTTCTTCCACCAAATATCTATCAAGTCCATGAATTGTTTTATGTATCTCTCATAATCATTATCCTTCACATGTACTAAACATATTGGTCATACCAGTAATTATAGATCTCTATTATGAGAAAAACCATTTTAGATCATATATTAGAGAGATAATGTGCTACCAAACATGAACACTCACCTAATCGGTGTTTTTTTTAAACCGTAAATTTGATGAAGCTATGTTGGAATCTGATGAGGCGATGCTGCAGAAGTGTCTTTATTTTTTTTTACAGAAGTTGAAGAATTTAAAAGGTGAAAGTATAATAAGGGGGTGAGAGTGAAAACCATATTATATTTTGATATATTTATCACTAAATAATATTAATTTAATTGATTCCTTTATTAACCTGAAATACCGAGTTAAAACGAACAATGATTTAATAATAAATGTTAGTATATAATGAGATAGTTGTCACCAAGCTATTTGATTTGAGGTAATGTATTGGACTAACTAAATTATGAAAATTTTGTACTTAAACATTTAAATATTAAATTAAATGGTAATAAGTTGGTTATAAATTAATATAAAATCATTTAAAGGTAAATAAATAATTTTTTATGAAAAAATATTTTTTATGCACACACAATGTTTTTATATAAATAAATTAAATTTATATATACTAATGAACTTTTTAAATTAAATTTTTACAAAATATATTAATTAAAACATTATAAACCTCATATAATATTTGTTTTATGCAATTTAATTGAGGTCAACTAATTTTTTAAATTAATTGTCTTAAAGCGGCATTGATGCATTTCCATACTTATTATAAAATAAAGTTATACCACTAATAAAAAATGAATCTTATAAACTGGATCCTGAATAATAAATCATCAAAATTTCTATAAGGTAATAATTTCAAAATAATTTTTTGACATAATGAATCATAGTAGTATTAAGTATTAGTTCACTTGGTATTGGTAAATCTAGTAATTACTGTTAGAAAACGTGATAAGTCTTAAAAAATCAATATAAAATAGACCCTTACTCTCATGGTTTTTTATTTAATTTAGAAAAATAAAATATTCTAATATTTAAAAAAATGGTTCTATTTTTCATTCATATTTAATATAATTTTATTTTATATAGTGAATATAAAAAATTGTCACTCTATTTGTTTTAATATATCTAATATTTATCCAAGCGATAAAAATAGGTTATTTTTTATAAATTTATATTTGAATGAATATTAATTTTTTATCTAGGGAATTAATATTTAATTCTTTTGGTGATGATATAATTATCTTAGATGTTTTTGAATCCCCAAAACAATTACTTTCATGTAATAAAAAATTAATTAAATAACATTAAATATATTAAAAGTATAAATATTTTGTTTAATGACTGTTTTTAATGAAATTATTAGATAAATACAACATATTTTTCATTTTTTATTCTAAATATATACCAAAATCATAGTCTTTATAGTCAAACTATGCGAATAGCCCCAAAAATAAAATTATTGGTATCATTTGTTTAAATAATTTTTTATTAAATACTTAAATTCCTAAAATTATCAGCATTGGAAACATTAATGGTATATTTTCTAAAATATATCCCATTACAACCTTATGTATCAATTTCCATTATATAATAACATACATGTTGTACAATGATAAAAAACACATTTATCTGGGTAGTGTTTTAAGGGTTTATTTCTACATTAAAACTAAGATATAATAACTAAAAAATCAACTAAAATTTACAAATTCTAATTAGATTTTTGATTTCAACTGACTTTTATCCAATATTTTAATAATATTTATTTTTAATTAATTTATATTAATTTAATACTTTATGTAATTACAAGGGTTCCTCTCTCATCATATATAAATTGGAACCTCATATTCTCCTTTATTAAAAAAAATTAGACTTATAGATCAGATAATACCAAAAATAACATAATCCTAGAATTTTGAACCACATCCTAGATATTATGGTATTTCCAAAATACCATCATTTCTATGAATAACATATAATAAAAATGTGGTTTCTTAATGAATGGGTATAACTCTTAATTTAGTAATTTTAATTTTATTTCCACTTTTAAATTCTCAAAATTTATGGAAAACATTATAAAATAATTAATTTCATTGAATTAATATATATAATTATTATTATTATTACTTAACAACAATTATCCACACCAATTACATCACATGGGAATGAAAACATTGCACATGCGTATGTGTGGACATCCATATCCATGAAATAATGCATTTACATTTCAAGACAACTAAACTTTTATTGTTATAATGATTGATATACTGAATATTTATGATATTTATAACATTAATATATTTTTTCAAATTGATAATTATTATTTATTTCCACCCATCAATAAATTAGAACATATGTCATGAGTAAGTGAGGACTACCGTCTCCACAAAGTTATGTAATTCATTTTTATCACTGATTTATTTAAATAGTTATAAAAGTATTTATACTGGTTTTATATAATATAAATGAAATGATTAAAATTATGGAGATGTGGTAACTGTGAACAATATACACGGACCAGTACATCCAAACAGAAATAATCTTGAAAAAAGTATCTATCACCTTAAGAAATTATATTGATAGGGAATTGATAAGAAGTGGGTGATCATATGTTATAAGAAAATCATATATAGTATGAAGTATAAGATAATGGTTCTGTAATAGACTAATAATAAATTTATATATGTTATACATGAATTTATAAAATGTATTGAATAATATGATACAATATTAAATAGATTTTTTTCAATATAATTCAAATTAAGATTTATTATGATTTAATTTCTATAGATGAAAATTATATTTTCTATATTGGATACACCAAATATATTTTTTCTCTTATATTTATTTCACTCTTTATTTTTTACTACCATATTTATCTCTTTCAATGTCAAAAAGATTCATAATGTGTAATTAGTAAATGACGACATTATTTTTCCTCTTTTGGTCTAGAATCCTCTTCTTATAAATCTTTATAATCTAAAATTTGTTCAAGAATTTTTCAACCATGCTTCAGTAATTGTTTAATTTAATTTTAATCATGTGATGCATTCAATAAAATGGTTTTAAAATAATATTCATTTCATTTTTCTGAATAAGGTACTCTTTACCAAAGGTTTTAAAAAACTTTTTTTAAGATATTATGACAGGAACATAATTAACACAAATCATGACCACTCAATTCATTGAATATTACTTTAAATGTTTCCATATTTACTTTAAATGGAAATGAACTCCATAATATTTTGCAAACATTATTGATTTTCAATATGTGAGTGGAAAATAAAAATGGTATGTTCACCAGGAAATAATTTAGTGATGTTTTGAAGACTTATTCACTTCTTGAAAATATTATTTGATGATACTTATGAATTATTATAGATATGATCTAATGATACCATTATTATTAATTCTTTACAAAGTTTATTATCTTGATGATATGTTTACGGAACCCAATTATTTTCCATAGTTAATGCAATGATGATATGATTAATGTTTTATTATATAATGGAATACATATGAATGAATTATGATTCTGTGATGGCTAGTATTATGATTATATATCCCTTATATTATATTTTTAATGATGGTGGAGATAAGAATCTCTTATGAGATTATAGAGTTAAGGAACACCAAATAGATGATGATGTTAATAAATTATGAAGAGACGAGAATGTTAATAAACTCCAAAGAGATGATATAGTTAACAAGATATATGTTACTATTAAGAGAATGTTGAGATTATCCTATAGAGGTAATTGCATAATGAATGCATGATTCCATTTTTTTTATTATGATTATTTTAATGATTTAGGAAAAAAATCCATTGAATTGGTGAGATTCATATTATATGTTATACTATTTAATAGTTTATTTTTTATGATTCATCATTATTAGGATTAATGTCTTTGGAAATTATAGTGTTTTGTGTAGTAACCCATGTTTATAATCAATGTAATATTGGGAATGATCATTAATCATTATAATCATGATTTCATACCCTTTTTAAAATCATACACATGTTTATGATAACAAATTGTTATCAATATTGGTTACCATTATTGAGAATATGAATTCCCCCTTTATTTCTGATCTATTTACCGATTTTATCAAGAAATGATTTTTGTATGGTTTTTATAACAATTTTAATCTATGAGATTTTATTTGGATACATTTAATATCTCTCAATAAATAATTTTTTTAAGTATCTCATATCCAAATACCCTAAACTTGAAAGGTTTTTATTCATTTATTTCTATGATATGCAATAAATATTCATCTGTATTTATAAAATATTTATATACATTATTATTAGGTCTTTGTAAAACCATTATAATAGTTTCATCTGGTAAAATTGGTAATTTGATTTAGTATGATAAAAATAATAAACATTTTAAAAAACTGTTCTTTCAAAAATATCCCTTTTTAGAATATAATGAATTTAATTATATATCATTATAATTAATTATTTATCTTCATGATATTTAATTTTAAATTTTATTTATATTAAAATATTTCATCATATTTCATAAATATATCAAATACATCAAAAATAATAATAATAATAACTTATACATAAATATTTAAAATAAAATATTATAACTAAAATTTATATAGTTTATTATTAATTTATTTTCTGTGGATTATATTATTTTAAATTTTTTAACCACAATTAAAAAAAAGTAATATAATTATTTGATACTTGTATACCCTATTACTATATACCCAGTAACCATATTTCCAATGACTACATATCTAATGAAAATATATATTAGCATCATATAGCATTCTAATATATAGCGTTACATACAATAAAAAAATCATTCATCCATTTATTTTACCTTTCTCGTAATATGTAATATATGATTATAATGTTCATAATACTCTCAATATTTATTATTGGGGTTATGATATCAAAAAAAAATACACATGGGAAAATATTTTTGTGTTATTATTTTTTATGAACTTGTGGTTTTATTCAGCTTATATATTTTTAATGATGTTTTTCATTGTATTCTCATGATAAATTAATTTTTATATAGTATTTTAATATTTTTCACAAAAAATGTATCATATATGATTTTAGTTTGGTGTTTCTTGTGAAATATGCTATTCAAATAAAATATATTTAATGAAAAATACATTGTATTTCTTGTGTTTTTTAAAATTCTACCTCCATAAAACAATTTATCTATTAAAATTACATCACTGTAGTGAATGAAAATTAACGTAATTTTACCTAATCATATCGTTATATATTATAATTTTTTCCACAAACTTTTTTTTCTCTATATAAAAATAACCAGGTGAGTGGTATGCTTTCACAATACTTTTTCTCTATAATCCTTGATTTCTAAAAATTGATCTATATAAGAGATAACATGTTCTATTAGAATATTATTTGAGTTCACTTCATGTGATGGGTTTGAAATGTACTTTATAAAATGCGATTTATAAGACACACCCTGATCATGAGATAATTTTAATAGAAGTGAATGATAATAAGCTAGAATACCTACATATACATTTATTGAAAAGTGGATAATGTATATAAGACTAAACTGTCCCTTCATTTATAATTTTATTATCCTCTTCCATTGAGAAATTATATAGAATAATTATTATCTGATGTTAGATATCAAAAATATTCAATTATTATTAGTGTCTAAATAGTATCTATATTTTGTAATTTTATTATTCCACAGAAGGGTTTTAATATTATATGAAATTTTTTGAGAAAGATCTGATACCTAAAACAAATATTCTCCAATATCATTGCAACATGTTAGATTACTATACCATTTAATGTATAGAGCCTTGTATGGTTCAATTTAAATTATAGATTGGAATATATTATTCTATGATATATCTATTATGGAATGGCGATGATTGCAAATTTCAATAAAATATAATAATAAGTGTTTCAGAATATCCTCTAGAGACTTAATGGTTCACTTAGACCGACCACTAGTCCGAGGATGATAAGCAGTAACGAAGCATAGAGTGGTATCTAACTACTTCGGATGACTCTTCCAAAACATTGATGTAATCCACTAATATCTATTTGAAATAATAGAATGTGGTTCTACATAATTATTTACCACATTCCTTATATTTCTATATGTTGTAGAATATTTTGGGTGTATATATCATCTTAAATTACAGACAAATATTTAAAAAATATACGGAGATCAAATTCACCACAAATAGAATTATGTTATTTTGAATTCATGAAAATACCCATAATGAAATCCAAGGTTATGTTCTCAAATATAATTATAGTTATACATAATTGTTAAATCAAATCCTTAGTATTCATTCATTCAGACATAAATTTCTTGGAAACTAACCATCAAGATATATACTAACAAATATCTCTCTTAATTTTTTTAAAAAAATAATCCATGGGATACCTTTTCATTATCATGATTCCTTGATTTATAGAGAATGGTGATCTATGTGAATCATCATTATTTACTTTATCAATTCTTTTATTTACAAAACACATATTCGTTTCCCAAAATTTAAAATTCCATAATTTTAAAAATTGAAAATCTTGATATTTTATACATTCTTTTTTATCTCCATATCCTTCATTTCAAAATTCTAGATCATAAAATGTATTGATTGTTGAGTAGTAATTTGGGTTGGAGAGTATATATAACCTTCCATTACGATTCAATGGTTTATCCTATAAAAATCCATATGTAGTGGGTCTCCTTCATTCCTAATAACTAAGATGATATCATGATCTTACATGATTAGAGCATCAAACGCATTATTTTCATTATGAGGGTGGTATGGTATTGGGATGTTAATGTATTTTTTCAATTAATGTCAACACCTTCAATATATGTTCCAATCCATAAATAATAGTATATTCATTATGATCTTATGATCAATATATATTTTAAAATTTTCACCATATAGATAATATCTCCACATATTTAATATAAATAACACCTTAGTGATCTTTAAATAACATATAGGGTAATGTTTTCATATATTAATAACAATACTAGGGAATTAGTTTACACATGATCATTTATAATGAGAGTACAAACTAGTTACTTCATTGATACATCACTATATATCACGAATACTTATCCACTGTTGGGTAATGTGTGTACATGTATTGTGACCAACCATTTCTTTTGGTTCCTTCATAATTTATCACAATCATTAATCATTAATATCTATAGTCACTTGGTTATTTGATTTTATAGTTATGATAATATTTTAACCAAACATCAATAACATTGACAGAATATTTGAAATCATGGGATCTATAATATAGTTTTCTTTCTGCACTAATACTAATTTACCACTATCAATTATATATTTTAAATTTACCATCAATTGTAATTTTATGACCTAATAATGATATTTTTATGGCCATAATTCAAACCTTCTATAATTTTCATACATTTACTACTTTCACATGGTCCTCAAAATAGTCCCCATATGGTATACATGATCTTCCATTGTCTTATATGAAATGAGAGAACCATCAACTAAAAAATAAATAATTAGTTTATGTAATAGATAAAAAAATTTAAATATATCCATGAAGATAATGGGGCCATTTTTATGTTTGGACAATATCTATTGTAATTTATAGTGCCTATTTCATGCTAAACAATTTTATTCAGATTATATTTGTTTTAAAATAAAATTGATGATATTTAGGTTGATGGTAAATCATTGATATATATTGGTCTCCTCTATGTTGATGAATTCAATTTTTAATTCATAGAAGTGGATACCTGTTTTTGATCTTGATTTTATTATTGTTATGATAATAAATAAAAGGTTATATTAAAAATTCTTTCAGAATAAAAAATATAACTTCATTACCCCTTGTTGGAGCACTGGTAATGTAAAACTATTTTCTATATTATTTTTGTTCTTTGTCTTCAAATTATCACATGTAATGGGATCAAATAGATATGGAATCTTTGGTATAGGAATAAAACCAAATATATGTTCAATTATAATCCCACCCTCATGTTTGGGGGTAATTATATGTAATTAATTAGGAAATATATCCCCAGATTCTCATACAATATTTATTTTGTCATCCTTGAGTTCCACCATAGTCAATTGAGCCCAGTATCACTCGTTATTAGGTATGCATCCCCATTTATGGAATTTACTTCCAAAGGGATCCCCTTCCCTAAATGAAAAAATATTTGATTATGTGATGATTTGGGATATTAATTGGGAATTAAATATCTTAATTTTTTATATAGTATCTATGTATATAGAGGTAATAAAATCCTAATATCAAATCTAATTCGACTATGGGAAAAAGTAAAAGATTTTTAGGAAGAATATTCTCACAAAACCTGATCATTGAAGAATTATACATGTTGAAAGAAATCAGCATTACACCGATTTCATTTATTGGTAATTCAATATCTTGTTTTTGATGGGTAGAATAAAAATTGTTATTAAAAATTCTTGATAATAATGAATATGAAAAACCGAAATAAAATTATTATTTTGAAATCATTTTATAAATTATGATTGTACCCTTTGGACCTCCATTTTCATAACCCACATCATCAGTTTTTATTCCACAATAATTCACTCTCCCACTTGGATTAAAATATTTTTGAAATAAATTGATATCATTAACCGTTAGTTTTTTTAATGTGTTCGTTTAATTTAGACAGAAATTATAACTGAACATTAGATTTTGGTTGTTTCGTTAGGTTGAGATTTATTTTATTATCCATTTCTGTTATTTCATTTCATATCTTTTCAACATTCATTGGAATGATTTAAATTTATTCTAGAGCTTATGCATTTACATATCCCTTTTTAACATTCTTCTATGATTCTTCATAAATTTTCATCATAATGGAAGATTAATTATATTTTATCCATTGGATATATCATTATTGTTTAAACAATTTTTTCCTTGTTTTCCTTCAAACGTATAAAATAATGTGAGTTTTTAATTCTCATTTCTAACTTTTAAAAAACATCAATCGATAACATTAAAAACTCCCACACCCATTATATCTCACTATTTAAAAAAAATTCACTATTTCTAAAAATTGATTTATTATCCTTTAAATATCTATGATAAAAACATAATAAGAACTTTCATCTCTTATGATTATTTCTTCATATATTCTGATTGATTTACCCTCCTATATTTATCATTAATAATTATCCCTTTAATTTATTGAAAAGTGTTTACTGAATTTTTTTTGACAAATTATTCCATAAAATACACCCATTCAATGTAGTGGAATTATTCCTATATCCATTTTTTCTTAATAATTGTCCAATAATGATCTTCTCTATCGTATAAATATTAAACAACCAAAGAAACAATTTCATTATTTGAGTACTAGAGAATGAAAACAGATTTTTCATATTGTATTTATCCATTTCCCTAAAATTATTGAATCTAAAGTCACACTATATTTCAAAAAAACCCAAAATTTGTACAAGTCATAGGATGCTAGCTTATAGTTTGAGTGACCCTTGATCCCCACCTCTATCAAAACTCAATGATTCAGTTAGAACTGAGGGTATAAAAACCGCAAATGGCTGGAATAACCATAAAAAAGATTTAATGATAATTGTTATCGGAAAATCTACCAATTCATGTAAAAATAACCATACATTTTTAAAATAAATTCCCATAACAAAAATTATACTATGAAGTTAATTTTAATAACATTATGGAAAATAACTGCATGAGAATATGTAATCATCAGGCCAACTACAAAACCCACACAATTAACCTGAACATTAACTCTAAACTCCACTGATGTATCCTGAAAACACAGAGGAAATTTGGATTGGATGAGTATGTTTGGAGTGTTGAGTAGGATCGTACAACTATAAAATAATAATTATTGTGAAACCAAAAATAATGTGTAGAAATAAATGATAATCAATGAATAAAAATAGAGAAAACATTGTCATTGTTTGGAAGCATAATAAGAATGTTTTTAAATTTGAGATAAAAAATTTATTGGGTCTAATATAGAAATAGATAGTACCCAATAGATAATATGAATTCAATTAATCCCCATACAATTACTCAACATTCACTACTATTACCCCAAACATCATATAAATTATAAACTATTTCTATAATCATCTACCAAGGAACCCATAATTCCATATCTATCACAAAAACATTTCCCCACATAGTACTTGTAATTTTCTTGAAACAACATGTCTATTAGATGATATTTATTCCATTCAAGTGCTGTGTAACTAGTTGGGTGACCTTTATTTGCCTAATTAGGAATGCATGGAAGGATCCACATCTATCGCACACCATCATCAATAATCTGATGCCACATATGACTACATGTATATCAATAACCTCAGCATCACGAAACCACAACCATCACATATATTTGAGATCATATTCTCAACTACCACTCTCCCAATAATACGTGTTAGGGAAATTTAATCATAGAGGAATTAAACCTCATAACCTCCCCCATTCATATGCATCCCAACCAATAATCATCAAAATAATATCCTCCTAATTATAGTAGAATACCATAAACATGATGATCATCAAACACATTCCCTCTTCATACCATTCCTAAACATCACCATGTATCCACTATCCAATCATCATCACCGTATTGGGTACTATAAACACCACTCCCACACCATGCGGGATCATACCTTCATTGAGCCATCACAACCCATGGAAATATGTAACCACTATGATCCATTAAAACACATAATTATTTCTTACCAGTATTACCAATTACATCGCATTAATATATGTTTCACTGCATATTCCATTCCTCCATAAAATATTCAAAAAATCACATCAACAAAATAATGAACATATAACAATGAAAATAGATTAAAAAATATAACCTCAATAAAAAATCCATCGATCTAGATCAAAGGTGTCTATAAAAATACAATTTTTTAGATCTATTATATTCCTATCCTATTTGATTATTAAATTTTAGACTAATTAAATTTAATTATTTATTAATATTCAATATTAATTATCATCCCACATATCAATTTTTGTTAGAACATTATTTATTTTCATTAGTAAATTACAATAATCTAATCTTCATCCCATTATTAAATTTTACCTTTACACAATAAGAATAATTATTTAAAAGTTCATTATAATTTCAAGAATCAACCAAATACAATTCAGTTTCAAGGCTAATAACAATTAAACAATTATATAGTTTTTAATTTTATCAATATATGATTCTAAAATTATCTTAATGACACTCCAAAATCAAACCATACATAAAATTAATACATTAAACAACATAAAATTATTCATTAACAACAAATGGTTCACTAAAAATAATTACCTCACATACCATTTATGGAATTAATCCTTTAATTCAGGTCATTATTTATATTAATTTTATGAGACATGATTCCAAAAAATAGTTACACCACTAATTCACAATCCTAATGGATAAATATAACAAAAAAAGGAAAACTAAATTGGAAGAGAATGTATCAATAAAAATAACACACTAATTTTCTCGTATTCCAAACATTCCATTTATTTTCTAGTGTAATATGTTTAACAATTTGTAGTATCAAAAAATTAATCAATGATATAAAGAGTTGGTAACCACAGTAGTAATTTATCAAGTAATAGATGATCCATGAATGTCATAAAATACACAAAAACACATGGAATATCCCTTTCCTTTCAACATTCCATTAAAAATTAAATATAATAACTGATTTAATCCATTAATGTATGAATTACACATATTATTCCCATAAATATTGTATAAGAATCATGGAATGTCAATAATTTTGAATGAGAACCTCTATATTTGCATGAAAGGGATGAATAGTAGTTCGATTGAAGTATATCATATAGAAATCTAAAAGATATGTCAATAAATTCTCCACCATTGCTGATGTTTTCAAATCATTACAATGAAAAAAGTCAGGTATTCTCAGACTATGAGGAAAAAGGAATAGAAACGGATGAAACCTATATCATAATGATGTCCATAAAACCCATAACACCACACCCCCAAAACAATATGACATCACAAGTAAATTCTTTAATTTGGGACGGATAAAATGAAGAAGTTTATGAGAGGGGGAAAATAAGGTAGAAACTACCTCATGTCATATGGAATCAATCTCACTTGATAAGGATTATAATATGACTATGTGAGGTAAAGAGTCTCTAAATAGGGACCTATTATAAAAAACTATTATTGGGAAGGAAAATATGAATGATAGATTTATTGGGGAGTTTTCTTATACCCAGGATTAAAATTGTGGAAAGGACTTAAAATAAGTCCTCTAAAATGGATGAAATTGGCCATTGTTAGTGTAAAAATTCCACAGGCTATCTGAGAATGTTTAAAATATATATGATTTTATCAGTTCAAGAAAAGTGCTAATAAATGCACATTTTATTAGTTCTATGAATCATATTGATAAAAGGTACCTTTATAAGTGCATTCTTAATAACTAAAAATGGACCCCTGTTTTCATCAATTTTCTTTTTCACTAATAATGATTCCTTTTATCAATGTTAGAATAAGAGATGATAAAGTGATCCTTTATCATTGATTTTAATATCACTGATAAATGGGAGAACAAAAATAATTTTCACATTATAGAAACCAAAAAAGTATAAAAACGAAAATCATAGGTTGAAAATACATAATTTATTCAAATTAAATTTACGATGAAAAGAAAAGAAAATAAAATATATTATAAAAATCATTAATATTGGTTTGTATAAAAACATGAGTATGTAAATATTTTATATGGAATTCAAAAACATCGTTTTTCCTTTATCTTTTTCACCGAACCCCTGATTATGTAATTTCTCGAGAAATAACACCATATTTTGAAAATTAATTCACCTTCCAATGAAAACAATTCTTATGATAGTAATACTCTAAAAGAATTAAATAAAAACAATGTGTCTATGTTCAACTAAAAATATATGGTTTTAGTCAAAAAAGGAACACTGTGTAATAGATTGAGTGACTGTTGATTAATATATGTCACAAAATTTCTTATTATTCCCAATGTAGGTGCTATTGAATTATCTATCTTATTTGGTGATAAAAAATTCAGTATCTTTGAGGGTCAAATCTTCTTGACATGATTATTGGGAAAAAGACTTAAAAAAATTTACCATTTATTATTCATCTTGAATGATTATCGATTTGAAAATTAACTAAATACAAATTAGAGAAAAATGATAATGACATTAATTAAGTAAGAGAAGTGAAAATAATGAGAAAACAATATTGAGCTTATTTTATTGGTTTTGGAGAAGTGATGAATGTTATGAACTAAAATGGAACAGATATATTTAAGAATGCACTTAATGTCATATCAACCACATCTGTTTTCATATTTACATGAGGTCAATTTCTATGTGTCGCAAATAAATTATATATCCCCCTAAATTACTAAGATAATCTGATCATGTTTTCTTGACATTCATTGAGTGAAACCCATTTCGATGTAAAATGTCTGTTTTTAACTAATACTAAACACTTTGAGTCGTACATGGAATACCATGTATCAGATTGAGTTGAGGATAATTCATAATCATAAGAAATGATGTATATATCATTTAACTAAATTATCAAATCAATCTAAATCATTTATGTCCATTTTGACAATTTTTCTTCTCTTTTTTATTAATATAATATAAATTTTAAAAAAGACACACTTAGAGTCATAACATTCAAACCATTTATGAGATTGAGGTGTGAATGATTCTTACATGTCACAAATTACATATGGGTTATTTTCCTTATGTATTACAATAATCATATTGGTTTATCTTCGATGTGAGTTTGTGACTAATGGTTTTTACAAAAATGTCATTTTAAATTAGAAACTTTCATTTTGAGTCATATCATTCACATCAGGTGTTAAAGATGAATTATGAATTTTTTTTAAAATTATCATGATAATTTGAGTGCATTGTTTTTAGTTTTCAATGTGTGAAACACGTTTTGAACTTGAATATCAATTTTAAACTGATAACAAACAATTTAAGTCAAACTCGGAACAATTTTTATTAGATTGAGGTAATTTAATTCATATATGTCAAAAATTATATATGGATGGTTTTTCTAATTTATCAAAATAATAAAAATTAATCGTCATGTTATTAGGAATATAACCTATTTTATTAATGAAATTAATGTAAATTTTAAATAAATTAAACACTTGGAGTCATACCGATCACACCATACCTCAAATTGAGGTTCTGTAGGCTCCAACACATCAAAGATGAATTATCTATTTTTTCATAAATTAAAAAAATGAACACATCTTCATGTTTTTGAGATTTTCACTTGTTTTTGTTACTAAAATATCATTTTATACTGGAAACACCAATTATGAGTCATACTAATCTCGTCATGTGTCAGTATGAAAAGAAACTAATTTATGTACATGAAAAATAATTTATTAATCATTCACCATTATTCTTTAGAGAATAGGATCATTTGATATTAGTTTTAGTGTGTGGGACACATTTTAAACTAAAATGAGGTCATTAAACTGATAATGGACATTTGTGTCATTTGGTGAACATCATGTATCAGATTGAGGAATGATTTATTACTAAATGTAAAAAATCTTTTCTGGATTGTTTTCTAAATGTATCAAAAAATCCCAATACATATTCTGTTTCATATTATGTAACATTTACTTTTTATTAAAATTAATAACAATTCTAACTAAAAATATATACATCGAGTCATACTAGTAACAAAATTTGTTAGGTTGAGGTGCAAATAACTTTTACATTTCACAAATGACATATGGATCATTTTCCAAAAGTATTAAATATAAGGCCCCAGCCTTAAACCTTACTTAATATTTAATTAAATGAATAATTCAAATTGAGGATCTTTTCAGGTGTATAGTTTTAGAGAATTAGGACATAACTATTACATCTCAAAAGATTACAAAGTATAAACTGCTACCAAGTTTCCATAAAATAAACACTCTTAAAAAGAAACATGTCTAGTTCCATGTTTTAGGTAGCATGACTATCCCTTGATCCCATCCTTGACCCTATTCCACGTTACGTCCTGTGAAAAAAATTTCAAAAACATGGGATGAGAATAAAAATATCAGTAAGGGATACACAAAGAATGAAAACTATTAGTTTTTCAAAACAATAAGTAAACCATGTATAATTTATCAAAGTAATACTTTTCAACTTTTCAATGTAGTAAAAACTCTTCACTGAATAAATTTTTATTACTTAACCTTCTATAACCAAAAGATTACCATAAAACCCATATAAAGATCACATAACATATAAAGGTAACATGGGAAATAAACATACTTAAGTGGAATAACCATAAGGTTGACATTCACACATATCCCTTAATGGAATATCCATTCGGCAAACTTCAATACATACTTAATGGAATAGCCATATGGCTAACTTTCATACCCAATGCAATGGAGGTTATAACGTAACCACCCGTCCTGGTATTCACGGCACCACCCGTCATATGGTTTATCATGTAACCACCCGTAAAATGTCCAAGTACCATCATTACACATAAAATATTGAAAATATAAACATTTCAATAACAAAATTTCATTTGAAATAACAATAACTAATTCCATGATATTGAATTAATCAATGTATTTTCAAAAACCAATTAAAAGAGATTTTTGAATCAATGTGTCCCATACCACATTGATTCTATTAATGGAATTATAATTTTAAAACATTAGTGTCCAATAAATAAATACTGAAAACCATTTTTAAAACATGGACATTAAAGATAATTATTTAGAATAATGAATCTTTTAAACATTTAAAATGATATTTTTGCTAGAGATTTTTTAACAAAATAAGAGAATCTTGAATACAAATAATTGTGGAAGAACATTTAATGAGAAATTTATAATATCATGAGAATAAAGGGATTCATGATATAATATGACAAAGGACAGTATACACACTATATAAGAGTTAATTGGTGCATAACAACAATGAAGTCTCAATGGAAATGGAAATTGAGATGAAATCTATTATAAAGATGGTATCATTAAATTAAGGATAAATATATCACATAATTATGTGTGAGAAATATAAATACACAGAATATAATTGGATATTAAGTTTGAAACAATCAGAGGTCATTCACACATAATCTGGGAAAAACAAAACCAATGACATAGATATTTTACTCAATGAAATGTGATTGAGTTATGATTTCCAATACAAGTTCGTAAGAATTTATCAATGAGATGATTAGGTGTAGAAATAGTATATCCACACAATGTTTTGTGGAAATTTAAACCTAGAGATTACACACATAATCTTGGCCAAATAAAATCAAGAAGTAGAGGTTTAACCCAAATAATTGAAAGTGGGTTAAGAAATTCCCTTACAGAAATCTGGTAGCCTAACAACGTCACATTAAAATTCAGCAAATGAGTTGATGAGAGAGAAAATGGTATCTCATCACGTGGAAATTAAATTAACATAAATAAGGATATATAAGAACATATCCCAACATAATGTTATGTGAAACAAAAGACATAAAAAAAGAAGTATTTTAAAAAGAGGAGGGTGAAAGGTCCCCTTACCGAGTTGGGTAACTTTCGAAACGTACACCCCAGGGAAGAAGGGACATAAAATGTAGATTTAAATACCCCTAAATGAAATTATACTATAAAAATAGTATAATTAAGTGCAGTACATACACCAATCAAAGGAAATAGTGGAAAACATAGCATAAATGTCACAGGAATAAAAGTGAGATGAAAAACCCCTTACGAAAACTTGACAGCGTAACGGCGGAACTTAAAACATCCAAAAATGGATTGTTGAGATCAAATAGGGCCTCTCATGATATGAACATAAAAAGTACAGAATGATGAATATAAAATAACATCCCTAAACATAATAAATATGAGCATAAAAGAAATGACATATAAGAGAGTACATAAAAAGAATGAGAGAGGTATGATCCCTTACGAAAATTCGGCAGCATAATGGCGCCACTCAAAACATCCAAAATGGATTGATGAGAGAAAATAGGGTCTATCATCATATGAACATAAATATTACAGTAGGATTAATATAAAATAACATCCCAATCATAAGAAAGATTATCTTAAAAGGAATGACATAAAAGAGTGTACTTAAAAAGAAATAGAGAGGTTGGATCCCTTACCTCAAGTCCAACTTGTGTTGTTCGTTTCATTATATTCCTGAATAATAAACTTTGGTCAATTTATAATTTCCTAAGGACCTCCTTTAAAGATTATTAGTCAATTCATATCACATATTTTAATGTTATAATAATTGTTTAATAATTTTATTTCATATCAGACGTTTTTGCCGATGTTTGGTACATGAGTCAAAAATGAACTTGTTTGAAAAATGATTGTCCACGTAGATATAATTAAATAATTTCAAGAATATTATTAATGATTAAAATATCATATATATCCAGAAAATATTCATTTTATACTATTCCATATCATTTGGAGATAAAAAACGAAAAGCACCGTTCATGGAGACTGTAGGTCGTATGTACGCATGAACACTACTTTCATTTTTCCTTTTTCATATTAGTGGAATTAAAAATAAATGATATATGTATATATATATATATATTATAATTCCAGTATAATATATATGTTATATATGTCACATATGTTCATTAATTTAATTCTTTATACATTCCATGTATTGCATGTATGAGTCACATCAATTGAGGGGGCAGTAGTCCACACTTCCTCATATGAAATTATCGCATTTAAACAAAATGAAAAAATAAAGGTATGGTTTAAATATAAAATACAGAAGTATATAGTAAACATAAATACCATATATATCATATATAAAATACAGTGACATCATAATGGCCACCTTTAATGGTGTTAAAAGAATATTAAACAATCATCGTTTCGTGAGGCAGAAAATCGCCAACCATAGAAACAGTATGTTCTTTAACCATTAGACGAAGGTGTGTGTAAGTGTAGCTAGAATACATCTTATAACAACATCCTTGTATATTAAATATATTGGAGTTGTTACAAAATAGATGAATAAAATAGTTTATGGGGTTGGAGAATAAAAATAAAACAAAAGGACACAAGTGAAGACATTACCTTAAAATCAGGTAACTCCCTTTGGATTGATCTCAAAGGCTTCCTTGGGAAGACTTATGTAGAAAGTGAGGCTTCAAGGAGTTATAGAGGTATGTGGAGAGACAATATGGGAAGGGTTTGGCCGAGCCAAAGGCTTTGGAAGTGTGGGTAAAGAGGTAGAGGTGGGGGCCTTTTATAAGTGGAGAGGAGGGGCACTCTTGGAAAGTAAGGCAATGATACATTATTTTAGAATGAGATTCGGATTTTAATGGTCCCACATTGATGTGTTTCATGTATAAGGAGATAAGGGTTCGAAATAAACCCATTACAAAGGTTTTGGACATGTTTAGGTCTTAGATGTTACATTATCTTTCCATTTTATTTAAATCATTAAATAATGAGGTCATCGTTGCATCATAATGATGTCATAAATAATTTAATTTATTTAATGTCTAAAAATTATAAAAAAATACTATGATTTATTAAATATTTTTTTCGTTCCATTGATTATTTATAGTAAAAAATATGACTTGTATAACCCCATGTGAAAATTGTTTTAGTAAATCATCTCATTTTGTGTCATTTTTACTTTAACATTAAATAAAAAGATATTTATGTCATTTTCCAACCTAAGTGGCTCCATGGGGTCCCCAAGTTGACCCATGGATTGTCTTGGTAGAAAATTACTCATCCAATGAGGGTAGGACAAGTGTGTAGGTCATTTTATTTTATTAAAACATTATTCTTACCTTAAACAACACTAATTACCTCTAATCGCTATTAAAAACATAATAAGTTACTATTCACCAAAAAATTATTTTAATCACATTGAACTACATTTTACTTATTAATGACAACCATTTATGTCGGATTTTTGAAATTCAAAACAAAAAGATGGCAAAATTTCATATAAACGGAAAATCAGTTTTTATATGTACCACTTAGTGGTTTCACTATTCCTCAAAAATTGAAGTTTTTCAAAAAATTACCAAAAGTTCACCCTAAGATATATTTGATATTCCGAATTCAAAAATGATGTCTATTTTAAAAAATTCAAAAAAGATAAGTGTCATTAATTAATTTAACAATTATTTCCCACTGTCAAAACAAATAGCGTGTTTTTATGAAACAAAATGTATCAAAAACTTGACACTAGTTTAAGTCCGATTTCAAAGTGAAATTAATTCAAATGACCACTATTGGATTAAATGGTAAAAATATATTCTAATTTCACTTTAAAACCAATTCAAAAGATAATATAATCATATAAATAAATTATATTAAAAGAGGTTTTGAATTAAAATACAACATTTTTCTCTATTCATTAAAAATTGAACTTTTTCGAAAAAAAACCAAAATTTTACAGAAAGTATATTTTGATGTCCTGATTATAAAGAAGAATTTTATTTTTTCAAATATAACACATAAAATTGTCAAAAAGTGGATTTAAAAGAGGTTCTCCAATAAAAGGTAGTTAATCGACCTTTTAAAGAATATTGGAATGTTTACGCTTAAAATTGGATTCATTCACATTTTTAATCCTCTAACATTTATTGTAAAGAGTAAAAATATTTGACAAACATATATAATCATTTTGTAGTTAGTTCTGTTCATTCCTGCCATTACAATGGCTAGCCGTTAACTACTATTTAAAATAATATTAGTTTATTATTAGAGTGCAACGTAAGATTCTCAAGAAACTCATTGTTGTGTATTGGGTACGCCATCGTGCATAGCATCACCTTTAAAGTAACATTAATATTTTATTAAAAAATATGGATAAATATGAAAATGTAATATTCTTTATTTACCTGGGGTGTTACATCCTTCCCCCCTTTTGGTAATTGCGTCCTCACAATTTTAAAATTGGGCTCGGAAACATCCTTGAAGGTTCCACATCGGAACAAGAGTCGGTAAAACAATCACTTTAAAATAAATAATGAGAAGTACAGAGGTCACCCGACTTAACCAATACTAGGATTCCATGTTGGAAAACATGGACATGGATGAAAAAACAAAGGGTCGTGTTCTGATAGAGAGTGAGAGTAAACATGTCTAGGAGAAATTTAACCATAATAAAATCACAAACTTGTGATGGGTTATACGGTATTATATTCCCTAGTAGGAAAAGTTAATAGAAAACATTTTTGTTTTAAGATAATTTTTATTGAGGAATTTATTTATCAGGAAACATAATCACTTATCATGTTGACTTTCAACTTTTATTATATTTCTTACACAAACTCATATTTTCTCCAAAAGACGAGTATTTAGGAAGACTTGTTCGCATTAAGAGTACTATAATCAACTTCTAGAGAATAACCTAATCCACAAATGAGAACTATATACATCCCATGTCTTTAGACTTTAACCAAAACCAAAACCAAAAAGGTTTGTACAAGATCAGATAATCCAGAAAAGGATAACCCTTTATAAAAAGAAAATCTATTCTTAATCTCCAAAATTTGTCCAACAAAACACAAATTTCAACGAGGATCATTCAATAAACAAATTTTCCATAAAATACTTCAATGTAAACAAAACTAATATTGAAACTCAAATATTTGAAGGATTTAGTTGTATAGTCTTCCAAGGTACAAATTAACACCTATCTCTAAATAACATCAGTTACTCTTAAAGTCTTATATTGAAAAGTAATTAATCTAATCACATATACCCCATGATAGGTTAATAAATTTCAATAGATATCCCAAAATCAGCTTACTCGTAATTCATTAAATCATCTAACTAAAAAGAATCATTCAAACTAACCAGGGAATTCACGTAGTCCAGTGGTAGGGGATAAATACCATTCGCACTTTGGTTGTGGGTTTGATTCCCGCAGCATTGTTTGACGCGACGAGTTGTCACACGGTCTGCGAGTTGTCCTTTTTCAAAAACTGTATAATTCTCAAAACATTCCCCAAAACGAGATAAAATATTCAAAAATAATTATTACATATTTTAACCTCAAGTTTATCTCATGCCTTTCATTTTCCATCATAACATATAATAACCCATAATTACCTCAAAAGTAAGGATAATATAAACCCTAAGGGATACCTTTATAATTATTACCGGAACTTCAACATAGATTGGTCATCTCGGACATGATGCATTAGAGAACATACCAAGGTTCAAGTGGGTGATCGTGACTCCTTGATAGTTGGTTGAAAACAACCACGAGTTTCCTCATTGAATACCCCATTTTATCCAGTCTCTTAATCTGAGAACCACCATAGTTTACTTCAAACCTATTGTCACTTTGGTGCCTGCTAGATACGTCCATTCACTAAAAACAGAAATATCAGTGATAATATATCAACAAAACCATCATGTACTAATGAGGGAGATAACCACTAAGATATACTTACTCATTCACTTTATCTAAAACTAGGAATCTATCTGAAATCCTATCCATTATGGTACTATCACTTATGCTTAGAGAATACCCTAACCTATAAAGTTATCTAAACCGACCATTGATACCAACTATAAGGCCCCAGCCTTAAACCTTACATAATATTTAATTAAATGAATAATTCACATTGAGGATCTTTTCAGGTTTAGAGTTTTAGAGAATTAGGTTATAACTATTACATCTCAAAAGATTACAAAGTAGAAATTTTTACCAATTTTCCATAAAATAAAAACATTTAAAAAGAAACATGTCTAGTTCCATGTTTTAGGTAGCATGACTTTCCCTTGATCCCATCCTTGACCCTATTCCACGTTAAGTCCTGTGAAAAAAATTTATAAAACTTTGGATGTGCATAAAAATATCAGTAAGGGACGCACAAAGAATAAAAACTGTTAGTTTTTCAAAACAACAAGTAAACCATGTATACTTTATCAAAGTAATACTTTTCACCTTTTCAAAGTAGTAAAAACTCTTCACTGAATAAAAGTTCATTACATACCCTTCTGTAACCAAATGATTACCATAAAACCCATATAAAGATTACATAACATATAAAGGTAACATGGTACATAAACATACTTAAGTGGAATAACCATAAGGTCCACATCCACACATATCACTTAATGGAATAGCCATTCGGCCAACTTCCATAGATACTTAATGGAATAGCCATACGGCCAACTCCCATACCCAATGCATGGGAGGTTATAACGTAACCACCCGTCCTAGTATTCACGGCACCACCCATCATATGGTTTATCAAGTAACCACCCGTAAAATGTTCAAGTACCATCATTACACATACAATATTGAAAATATAAACATTTCAATAAAAACATTTCATTTGAAATCACAATAACTAATTCCAAGATATTGAATTAATCAATATATTTTCAAAAACCAATTAAAAGAGATTTTTGAATCAAAGTGTCCCATACCACTTTGAAGCTTTTAATGGAATTAAAATTTTAAAACATTAGTGTCCATATAAATAAATACTGAAAACCATTTTGAAAACATGGACATTAATGATAATGATTTAGAATAATGAATCTTTAAAACATTTAAAATGATATTTTTTCTAGAGAGTTTTTAACAAAATAACAAAATCTTGAATACAAATAATTGTGGAATAACATTTAATCCAAACTTTATAATATCATAAGAATAGTGGGATTCATGATATAATATGCCAAAGGACAGTATACACACCATATAAGAGTGAATTGGTGCATAAAAACAATGAAGTCTCAATGGAAATGTAAATTGAGATGAAATCTATTATAAAGATGGTATCCATAAATTAAGGATAAATATATCACATAATTATGTGTGAGAAATATAAATACACCCAATATAAGTGGATATTAAGTGTGAAACAGTCATAGGTCATTAACACATAATCTTGGAAAAACAAAACCAATGACATAGATATTTAACTCAATGAAATGAGATTGAGTTATGATTTCCCATACAAGTTCGTAAGAATTTATCAATGAAATGATTAGTTATAGAAATAGTATATCTAAACAAAGGTTTGTGTAAATTTCAACATCGAGATTACACACATAATCTTGTCCAAATAAAATCTAGAAGTAGAGGTTTAACCCAATGAATTGAATGTGTGTTAAGAAATTCCCTTACAGAAATCTAGTAGCCTAACATCGTTACTTTAAAATTAAGAAAAGTAGTTGATGAGAGATAAAATGGTATCTCATCACTTGGAAATAAAATTTACATAAATAAGGTCATATAAGAACATATCCCAACATAATATTATGTGAAATAAAAGACATAACAAAAGATGTCTTTTAAAAAGAGGAGGGTGAAAGGTCCCCTTACCGAGTTGGGTAACTTTCGAAACGTACACCCCAGGGAATAAGGGTCATACAATGAAGATTTAAATACCAATAAATGAAATTATACTAAAAAAATATTATAATTATGGGTATTAAAAACACCACTCAATGGAAATAGTGGCAAACGTTGCATAAATGTCACAGGAATAAAAGTGAGATGAAAGATCCCATATGAAAACTCGGCAGCCTAACGACGCCACTTAAAACATCCAAAAATGGATTGTTGAGATCAAATAGGGACTCTAATGATATGAACATAAAAAGTACATAATGAGGAATATAATATAACATCGTCAAACATATGAAATATGAGCTTAAAAGAAATTACATATAAGAGAGTATATAAAAAAATGAGAGAGGTAGGATCCCTTACGAAAATTCGGCAGCCTAACGGCGCCACTCCAAACATTGAAAATGGATTGATGAGAGAAAATAAGGCCTCTCATCATATGAAGAAAAAAATTAGAGTAGGATTAATATAAAAGAACATCCCAATCCTAAGAAAGATGAACTTAAAAGGAATGACATAAAATAGTGTACTTAAAAAGAAAGAGAGAGGTTGGATCCCTTACCTCAAGTCCAACTTGTCTTGTTCGTTTCTTTATATTCATGAATAATAAACTTTGGTCAATTTATAATTGACTAAGGACCTCCTTTAAAGATTATTATTCAGTTCATATCACATATTATAATGTTATAATAATTGTTTAATAATGTTAGTTCATATCAGACGTTTTTCCCGATTTTGGTACATGAGTCAAAAATGAACTTGTTTGAAAAATGATTGTCCATGTAGTATTAAGTAAATAATTTCCAGAATAGTATTAATGATTAAAATATCATATATATCCAGTACATATTCATTTTATACTATTCCATATAATTTGGAGATAAAAAATGAAAATCACCGTTCATGGAGACAGTAGGCCGTACGTACGCATGAACACTACTTTCATTTTTCCTTTGTCATATTAATGGAATTAAAAATAAATGATATATATATATATATAATAATTACAGTATAATATATATGTTATATAGGTCACATATGTTCATTAATTTCATTCTTTATACATTTCATGTATTGCATGTACGAGTCACATCACTTGAGGGGGTGGTAGTCTACACTTACTCATATGAAATTATCGCATTTACACAAAATGAAAATAATAAAGGTATGGTTTAAATATAAAATAAATAAGCATATAGTATACATAAATACCATATATATCATATATAAAATACAGTTACATCATAATGGCCACCTTTAATGGTGTTAATAGAATATTGAACAATCATCGTTTCGTGAGGCAGAAAATCGCCAACCACAGAAACAGTATGTTCTTTAACCATTAGACGAAGGTGTGTGTAAGTATAGCTCTAATACCTCTTATAAAAACATCCTAGTATATTTAATATACTGGAGTTGTTACATAAGTTATGAATAAAATGAGTTTAGGGGGTTGTAGAATCAAAATAAAACAAAAGGACACAAGTGAAGACATTACCTTAAAATCGGGTAACTCCCTTTGGTTTGAGATAAAAGGATTCCTTGAGAAGACTTCTTCCCAAAGTGAGGCTTCAAGGAGTTATAGAGGGATGTGGAGAGACAAAATGGTCAGGGGTTCGCCGAGCCAAAGGCTTTATAAGTGTGGGTTAGGAGGTAGTGTTGGGGGCCTTTTATAAGAGGAGAGGAGGGGCACTCTTGGAAAGTAAGGAAATGTTACATTACTTTAGAATGAGTTTCGGATTTTAATGGTACCACATTGATTTGTTTCGAGGATAAGGTGATAAGGGTTCGAAAGCCACTCATCCAAAAGGTTTTGGACATTTTTAGGTCTTAGATGTTAAGTTATCGTTCAATTTTATTTAAATCGTTAAATAATGAGGTCATCGCTACATCATCCTGATGTCATAAATAATTTAATTTATTTAATGTCTAAAAATTATAAAAAAATACAATGACGTAGGAAATAATTTTAGATTTCCATTGATTATTTATAGTCAAAAATCTGACTTATATAACCCCATGTAAAATTTTTTTTAGTAAAACATCTCATGTTTGTGTCATTTTTACTTTAACATTAAATAAAAAGATATTTATGTGATTTTCCAACCAAAATGGCTCCATGGGGTCCCCAAGTTGACCCATGGATTTTCTTGGTCGGCCATTACTCATAAAATGAGGGTAGGACATGAGTCTATATCATTTCATTTTATTAAAACATTATTCATACCTTAAACTACACTAATTACCTCTAATCGCGATTACAAACATAATAAGTTACTATTCACCAAAAAATTATTTGAATCCCATTGAACCACATTTTACTTCTTAATGACAACCATGTATGTCGGATTTTTGAAATTCAAAACACAAATATGGCAAAATTTCATTTAAATGGAAAATCAGTTTTTATAAGTACCACTTAGTGGTTTCACTATTCATCAAAAATTGAAGTTTTTCAGAAAATTACCAAAATTTCACCCTAAGATATATATGATATTCCGATTTCAAAAATGATTTCTATTTTAAAAAATTCAAAACATATAAGTTGCATTAATTAATTTAATAATTAATTCCCGCTGTCAAAACAAATAGCATGTTTTTATAAAACAAAATGTATCAAAAGATTGACACTAGTTTAAGTCCGATTTCAAAGTAAAATTAATTCCAACAACCACTATTAAATTAAATGGAAAAAAAATATTCTAATTTAAATTTAAAACCAATTAAAAATATAATCTAATAATATAAATAAATTAGATTAAAAGAGGTTTTGAATTAAAATACAACATTTTTCACTATTCATTAAAAATTGAACTATTTCGGAAAAATACCAAAAATTTAACAAAGTAAATTTTGAGGTCCCGATTCTAAAGAAGAATTTCATTTTGTAAAATATATCACATAAAATTGTCAAAAGGTGGATTTAAAAGAGGTTCACCATTAAAAGGCGGTTAATCGGCCTTTTAAAGAATATTGGAATGTTTACGCTTAAAATTGGATTCATTCGCATTTTTAATCCTCTAACATTTATTGTAAAGAGTAAAAATATTTGACAAACATATATAATCATTTTTTAGTTAGTTCTATTCATTCCTTCCATTACAACGGCTAGGCGTTAAATACTATTTAAAATAATATTATTTTATAATTTGAGTGCAACGTAAAATTTCCAAGAAACTCATTGTTGCGTATTGGGTACGCCATCGTGCATAGATTTCCCTTTAAAGTAATATTAATATTTTATTCAAAAATATGAATAAATATGAAAATGTCATATTCTTTATTTACCTGGGGTGTTACATTAAAACAATCTGAATGTTTTTCCACTTTTTTGTTTTGTTAAATGGTTTTCTTTCTAAAATGTCATTTTAAACTAGAATTATGAATATTTAGAGATAACAATCATATCATGTGCCAGTTTTATGGGATACAGAGTTCAAAACCATAAAATTAGATATGAATAATTTTCCAAATGTATCAAAATAATATTTGTTAGTTTTCAATATTTTCAATTAGTGATACAGGTTTTGAAAAAAATGTCAATTTTAAAAAGTTGATGAAAAATTTGTGTAATACTAGGAACACTATGTAATTGATAGATGTTTGGATGAATCATAAATGTCTTAAATGTGTAATGTATCATTTTACTAATATATTAAAATAATATGAATGTGTTTTCTCATTTCTCAGTATGTCACATGTATTTTTTTATTAAGATTACTATAAATTTAGAAATAAAAAGTCACACATAGAGTCATACCATTAACAACTTAATGATGAAGATAGTTCATTCAAAAAAAAGATAGATTTATTATTAGTCAAAAATATCAAAATAATACGAATGTGATTTTTCAGTTTTGAGTATTTTACTTTTTTCAAAATTACGCAATTTTAATTGGAAACATGCTCTTTGAGTCATACTGATCACATCATGTGTTTTTTAGGCAATAGAATGAATCACACATGTCAAAAATTAATTATAAAACATATTCATAAATTATCAAAATAATCTAAGTGTTCTTTCTTAGTTTTTAGTGATAGAGACACATTTAGAACTTGAATTTCAATTTTAAATTGAAAACATAAAAAATGACTCAAATCAGGCACACTATGTTTCAGATTCACTGGGGTCTAATTAATACACATCAAAAATGAAATATGTATCATTTTAATAATTTATCAAAACATTATGAATGAAATTTTGTTATTTTCAATATTCCACTTGTGATTTTTACTAACAATAATTTAAATTTTAAATAAAAAGGCACATGGAGATATACTTGTCACACCCTTCATCAGATTGAGTTGATAAAGATTCAGAAGCATTGAAAATAAACAATAAATAATTTTTCATATTATATAAAAATATTCTGAATGTGTTTGTTCAGTTTTGAGTATGTAACTGAAGTTTTCTATAAATATTTCATTTGAAACAGGAAACATACAGTTTGAGAAATACCAGTCACATCGTGGGTTGGTATGATGAGATAGAAATTTCACATATCAAAAATTACAAATCAATAAAATTATTAGAATAAAATGAAAATTTGAGTGTGTTTTCATGGTTTAAAATGAGTGACACATGTTTGAATCTAAATGGTTCATTTTTAACTGATTACAGAAACATTGAGTAATATCATGGAAATAATGTACTGAATTAAAGCGAAGTCGATTCCTACATGTGATAAACCAAATATGGGTCATTTTTTAATTTAATAAAAACAATATTATTGCATTTCCTCATTCGTGATAATGTCACATTCTTTCTTACTAAAATGGAGGTTAGTATTAAATAAAAATTCAAACCTGGAGTCATATTATTCACACCATGCACAAGATTGATGTGCAAATGATTCTGAAAAATGAGAAATGACATATGGATTCTTGTCTTAATATATCCAAGAAATTTATTTGTTACTCAGTTTTGATTGTGTAAATTATTTTCCTATAATATCATTTTAAACTACAATCAATAATATTGAGTCATACTAGTCTCACCCTGTGTCAATTTTACATGAGACAAATTTCTATACAAAAAAAATTCCTTATAAATTATTTTTCTAAAATTATCATGAAACACAAAGGTTTTTTTCTCAATTTTCAATGACTAAGACATGTTTTCAAAAAAAAATCAATTTTTAACTAATAAATAATCTTTGGGTCATACCAGGAACATAATGTACTAGATTCAGTTTAAGATTATTCTTATACATCAAAAATGACATTATGGATTATCAACCTAATGTATTGAGAAAATACAAATGTGTTTTTTAGGTTTTGAGTATTTCACTTCTTGTTTTTACAAAAAATAATGTCAATTTTAAATTAAAACACTCAATTTTACACATAAAATTCACAAAATTTATTGAATTGTTTGCAAGGACGATTCCTACATGTCAAAATTGAACCGTGGGTCATTTTACTAATGTTTTTAAAAAATATTAATGATTTTTCATGTTTTTAGTTTTTCACTTTTTTTTATTAAAATGTCATTTTTAACTAGTAAAACAGACATTGAGTCATATAATTTTAGTCATGTGTTGGTTTTACCTGAGACAGATTCTGAAAATTCAAAAATGAAATTTGAATAATTTTTCTTAATTATCATGACAATATGAGTACTTTTAATTTACTTTCAGAGAGTGATGCACATTTGAACTAAAATGTCATTTTAAACGGATAATAGACACTTTTAGTCGAACAAGGCTCACCATGTATCATATTGAAGTGTTCATAAATCCAACATCCCATTAATGTATTATGAATTGTTTTCCTATAATATCAAAATAATAATAATGATTTTTCTCGGGTCTGAGTGTTTTACTTTTAATTTTTAATAAATTTAATGTAAATTTTAAACAAAAAGACAAAACTTGGGTCATACCGGTCAAGACAAGAAAATGTGTGATTTTTAAATTATTCAAAACATAAAAATTGAATTCTATATAATTTTAATAATGTATCAAAATAATCCCTATGCATGTTCTCCATTTTTAGTATTCCCCTTGTGTTTTTACTAAAATATAATTTTAAATTTGAAACATGCACTATGAGTCATTTCCATCACATCATGTGTCTCTTTAAAATAACTATACTTTCAACACACCAAAAGTGTCTTTTGAATCATTTCTATAAATTATCAAGAATATCCAAGCATGTTTTCTAATTTGTCAGTTAGAAACACATTTTGGAGCTAAAATGAAAACTTTTAACTAATAATGGACAGTTTGAGTCATATAAGGCTCAAATTGTATCATATTGAGGTAAAAAATATTAATACGCAATAAAAAATTTATAATTGATCATTTTCCCTAAGATTAAAAAGAATTCAAATGTTATTATAGATTTCAAGTATCTCACATTTCATTTTTTCTTAAATTTCTGTCAATTTAAAAAATAAAAATGGCATCATAATGGTTACATTATGCGTCAGATTTAGGTAAATCTGATTCATTCACATGAAATAAAACTTGGGGAAAATTTTCTAAGTGCATTAAAACAATTTTATTGTGTTTTGTCAGTTTTGAGAATCTGATGTGTATTTTGAATAATAATGTAAGTTATAAACATAAAAAATTTAGTTTGAATTCAAAGAAGAACATTATATATCAAATTTTGGTGTAGCCTATTGTGTATGGGATATTTTTTTTGCATTAAAATATCTAAAATAATATGGAAAATAGAGAACTTGTTTCATTTTCATGGAAATGGAAACACCATTCTTCCTCAAACACATCACGTTTAAGAAATCTTAGGGTTTCCTATTCCATAAAAATTTTAACATGTTCTCTCTTTTATAAATTTTTTATGTAGATGAAAAAAATGAATTATTAATAGTTATGTGAGAAAGATAAATATATAATAGATAGAAAGGAAAATGAAAAAAAAGAAAAATGACAGATAAACCGATAAATAAGAATACAAAATAAGTAGTATGAATTTAATTTTTCTTGATGTCTGTTTAAATTTTTGACAAATTTCCATGTTTTCATTATCTCAGTTATATCATTTATGTTCTATCACTCATGAGAATTATCATCTCATAAAACCACTCCAACTCCATAAAAATAATTCACATATATAGGAAAACAATTCTTATGATAGAAAAACTATAATGAAATAAATTAAAATAAATATTAAAACCTACATTAAAAAATTTCAATTAAAATAAATACCACAAAAATTTAGACTTATTAGGTAAAAATTGAATTAGATTATGTTTTTCTTAATTCTTTTATGACAATTTATCATACAATGATTTCAAAAATTTAGTATATCTAAAAATATTCTTATTTGATAACTAAAAATATTGAATGTATTGGAAGATTAAAGGAATATTTCATCATCATGAGAGAAATATCCATTTAGAGCTCATGATCATAGTAAATAAGTAAATAATCACTGTTGAATAATTCATTTCTTCATGAAATCTATGAAAATGAACAAAATAATTATAGGATAGAAATGATAAATAAATTATCAATAAAATCTGATAAAATAATGATAAAATCAGCTAAATATGTTGTAGGAAGTCACCTCATCATGATATATATCTAAATTTTGAGAAAATTTTATATTTATAACAATTTGATGTATGTTATAAAATAAAATGACACTTTTTTATGGAAAACATATAATTCATGTCAAACCAACCACATCTGGTGTCAAATTGAAATGTGGTCAATTCCATTATTTGATATGAACTATGGACCATTTTCCTAAATAATGAAAACAATAAAAGACTGTTTTATCTGTTTTGACTCTTTTATGTATGTTTTATACTAAAATGACACTTTTTATTGAAAAAGTACATAATTTCATACAAACGACAATGGTTGTTGTATTATTTTGAGATTAATTCATACACATTCCAAATGAAATATGGGTCATTTACTTAATGTTTAAAAAACATTTATAAAAATTTTATCTATTTTGATCATATGATGTGAGTTTTGATATAATGTGTAAATTAATCAAAACATGTATCAAAAAATGATATTTAAATTAACTAAAATGATTAGTTAAAATTATCATAAAATAAACATAATATATTGTAGGATGTCTCCTCTTTAATATGTCTGTATACATTCTGACACCAAATATTCGCCCCTTTTTTTCCAAAAAAAATTGGTTTCCTGTATTGTAATTATCCTTTAGGAAATGATTAAAAATAATATATAAGCAGTATGATACTAATGATTCAAACCCCAAATATATTTCTATGGTAATAGATGAACATGATCACCATCATAGAAGGTAATCACCAGAATTTGATATCAAAAATCAGTCTGATACAATGTATGTTTCCCTCTCATATCAAAACCAATACTCTTCTTTAGAAAACACTGCTTATCCATCATCATTGTAGTACTGAAAAATTATAATCAAACAAACCATTAAGAAATATATTTAATGAAATTTTAAATACAATCAAGAATTACATTTTCATGGATAGTTGAATTTCCATGGATTATTGTATCCTTTAATATATTTAAAAACTAATATCTATAACCATATTTGTTATCAACCTTTGTAAATTATAAAAACATTGACCAAAATAATAATATTTTTTTTGAATTATGTTTTTATTTTAAACTCTTTCTATATATACCATATCATGTTTCCACTTGAACTTATACATAGACTTCATATATTCATTCACCGTGTCCATAAAATCATTTATCATATATATAGTGTTTTCCTTATCATAAAAAATGTTTTAGTGAAGAAAAATATAAAAAATATAATTATAATATTATCTATAAAATGTGGATTTTAGTTTATTAAATTTTCACAACACCCTTCTTGTGTGGTTAGTTTGATAGATATCCGTGCATTGGAGTCCAAAATATATATTTGGGGTTTCAAGATTGATTAAAATCAGTATCCAGTGTAGGACCAAAATAATGATGTATATGCTCAATTACAGTATGGGGGATTGTATGTTTAAAAACATTTGTCTTTATCCATAATAAAAACTATTTGTAAAAAAGATAAACATGTTAAATTCACAAGACCTATTTTAGTTATATTAAACAAACTTTCTAGGTTCCAAAAATTTGGTTCTGGAAATGAAACATAAGTATAGTTTACAAGGAAAATATTCATCCTTAAACCCTATATAATATTACTTATTAGAGTATACCAATGTTAAAAAAGTATAAGAAGGTTATACATTCTTCCTTTGTCAAAATACAGCAGAAATAAACATGAAACACAACAAGTAACAAGTATAAAAAGTTTTAACCCAAAGATCAGGGTATCCAACAACCTTGGATAAAGGTCCCTTGATTTATGCATTCAATAAATTCTATCTTACCCAAACTAGGGTAAGCCCCCGATATGAATATAGGATTCAGTCTTGCTATCCTCGCAAGCCCTCAATTTCTAAGGTAGTCGGCACCTCTATCTTACTATCCCCAGAAGTACTCAAACATTAAGGAAGTCGGTATTTTTGACTTCTAATCCCTAGATGTCCTCGATTGTACTCACCAACAATCAGAGACACATAATGTCATCTGAACAAGATGTTCAGTACACATAAATCATGAGAGTCTCTCTCTAGAAATCATGTATGTATCATGTAATCATTAGAGTTATTAACTTATAATGAGATGTTTCAAATGAGCTTGTATTTATTGGCACTTCTCCAATAGTCGGCTCAATCCTCCAACAGTCATATTTTTCCTGGAATCTCAGATGGACCTCAACACATGTCACTCAAACAATGGTTAGTTAGAAACAGATTGTACGACATCATTTCATAACTATAACAAGTGTAAGAAAACCAAGGTTTCTTAACCAAATCTATTTTTTGGAGTCTAAGATAAAAATTAAGTTCAGAGTCTAACCAAATAAAAATTTGTATACTATAAATCCTAGATATTCAGATTCTGTTTTCACAGAATTCCAAACATAAATTATATAGATTTCATAGTCTGAATTATGATTAATTCAGAATATAAATTCTAAAGAATTCAATTCTTGAATTCTATGGAATTTAGAGACAGAATTCTGAGGAATTCATATTCCAAATTCAGAGGAATTTGATGTCTGAATTCTATGGAATTTGAAGTCTGAATTCTAAATAATATAGATTCTAAATTCTATGGAATTCAGAGTCCAAATTTTGAGGAATTAATTTTTAGAATTTTATAAAATGCAGAACCCACATTTTATAGAATTAGGAACCTTAATTTTACATAATTTGGAACCTTAATTTTACATAATTTGGAACCTCAATTTCCTAGAAATCGAAACCTAAATATCATAAAATTCAGAACTTGAATTTCAGAGAACTCAGATCCTAAATTTTAGATAATTCAGAACCTAAATTTCATAAAATTCAGAAAAAGAATATCAGAATACTCTATATATACATATTTATAGGATTTTGAAATTTTATATATGAAACAAAATTTTTCCTTAGTAATAATATTTTTTAGAATATGAGAGACTATAAAATAAACATTGAAAAAAAAGTACGGATAAAAATTTTTTAGGGAAGAAAAATTTTCCTTATGAGAATGGAAATATTACTTATGATAATAATCCGTAAGAAAAATGAATTTTTCTTTAGATAAAGTGTTATTGATTTTCAAAACATAGAAGAACGGAAAATTATTACAAAAACCTTATTGGCTCTATAATCACCTCCTTTTTGGAAAGTGCAATCATCCTTATGAAAAATAATACAAGGACTTATAATTTTTCTTTATGAACTTAAAAGAAAAACTTATCTACCTTTCCTAATGGATCATGGTGAATACCACTAACTCCCAAATAGGTTTCGAAATCCATAATGATCATACTCTTGACTTCTTTATAGTGAATTTTATTTTTCATGTATAAGGAAATCTTTTTTGATAAAACTCCATCTTTGATAGACTTCCCCTTATATAGGGAATTATATTATTTATATAGTATTATTTTTTATCATACCTTTATCCCCCTTTTTGATTTTCAAAAAGGAATAAAGATAATTGGAAAAATATATGGTACCTAAAATATTAGTACTGCACAACAAAATATATGAAGAAAAACCAAAATTTCATTACCATTAAAAGAATTTATACGAGGAATAAAATACCAAGAAATATCGAATTGGGGAAAATCATCCTTCCTTTTTCCATCGACATTAATTTATTCATGATGGTTTTCAGCTTCTTAAGATCTTTGTGATCATCATCAAAGAACATGAGCAACTGATCCTGGTTTTCATTTTTCATCCCCAAGGCTTTGATCTTTTCTTTCATAGCTTTAAGAATTTCTGCATGGGTCCTCAAGAGCTCTTCTTGCAAATTGAGTTTTCCTTCAAACTCAATTCTAAGATCTCTTTATTTTTCCAATTCAATGAAACATAGTTAAGCTTTCCATTAAGATCTTTGAAATCCTTCTTCAAGGTTGTTTGTTCGAGACTGGTATTTTCCTCAAAAAATTAGTAAGATCTTTGAACTCACCATCTTCAGTGTTAAAATAATATGTCACACATTCTTGAAAATCGTCAAAGTCTCTCATATCTTCGATTTTTTTCCTTGAACACTTTGTGATTTCCTTTCATTATCTTTTGTGAGATTCATATACTATTAATAAGGATTTGAAATCCGCCTCAAGCCTCACAAAATTATTCATAATCATGCTAACTGAATCTAATTTCTGATTTATCAAGTGCTAAAGCATCATGATCCTTGAGTCTATATTCAGAAACTAGGGAATGGTATCAACTAACTTCTTCAATTATTGTACCAAAATTTCACATCCAAGAGAGGATGATTCCAAATAATATGGTTTTGGTTTCTGAGGATTATTTTTCTATCACTTCAACATTTCACATTGAAGATCCCCAAAGATCTTTTTTTCATGACATTCCTTGGTGAATCAACCAAAAAATGCTTTCCCATAATGCATTCTAAATGATCTCAGTATCCTTTGGCGATTCATGTTCACTATCTGATAATTTAACAGTCTAATCTTCCTCAATATATTCTTTTTCAGCATCTCCAAAAGGATATTATCGTTAAAAAAATCATGATTGCTACTTTCATCATGATATGGTTTATTCAATTATTATTTCTCCGCATCCTATTTTCTATATGAAAGAATTTTGGTTGACTCAAGATGAGAATTTCAGATTAACCACTTTTTAGAATGACTCTCCTTCTCATGATATTATTCCACTTTTCTTATCATATCATCGGTTACATCACTTCCTTCCACTTATTCATATTAATATTCTTCCCATTGCACTGTATTTTCTTCTTTATCAGGATGCAGAATTACCATCTTCATTCCAAGAGTCTATATGTGTGATTCTTTCAAAAATGATTCTAGTACCTAGACATGATCAGAAGCTTTTTCAGCTTCCTTGAGAAGAGATTAAAGAATCTCAACTTTATATATTTTCTTCTTTTTTATCATTTATTTCTCTTGTTTATCAATATCCTCAATAGCCTTCAACATTAAAGCCTTTTACATAGCAAGTTCCTTGAAAAAAAATAATTTCCCCTTCCTTCATATTCTTATTATCTTCTCTCCACATGGAAACCACTTCATCCGGATAGGTCTTCTTTTTCAATGGCTTTGGTGGTGCAGATTATGTTTTCTTAATAGTTGGACATTTTCCTTTATTTTCCATTTCCAACACCTTTTTATTATTACCACACTTCTATAATGTCTCAACCACTTCCAGTTTCATTGATAAGGGTTAAATTTCCGATTTAGAGAAATCATAGAATTCTCAATATTCACTAAAAAATCCAACATTCATTCTTCTCAGTGTGTCATCACTCAACAACAAAACCTTAAAATTCCATGGAATATTGATATAGTGGAATTAGAAAGACTCTAGAAAAAGAAATACAGTCATGGAGAGAATAACTGGATACATGATTATTTCCAATTTGAGGGTCCCATTTTTGATATTCATGATTGTATGTAAGACATACATCATTAAATCTATCTTTCTTTGATTCACTAGAAACTCCAAAGCATAAATATCACTCCTCTTCAGGGTAACCATATAAATTTTTCTCGGAATGAGAAATCACTGAACCCAAAACTGATGAATATAGAGTTTTTTATAGATGTGGACAATATTGGGAGTCATCAAATATAATAGGACAAGGATTTCAATGGATTTATCCTTATAAAAAGATCCTGAAACTTTTTGTAGATGTTGGGTGTAGAATTCATGTTCACCCTCACTTGGAATTCCAATTAGGTAGGAAGAGTTACTATAGGAAAGGGTATATGTCTTTCCGTAGCTATTAAATGGAAACTTTTCTTTCCTTCATTCATTGAAGAACCTATTGGATTCATAGAATTATACCTATAACTCCAGACAAACAAGATCGTGTACCTTCATTTTGGATGAACATAAGCTCTCCCACACATTAAACTGGATATTTATTGAGATAATATATTCATACATGGTTTTTAATTTCAATACTAATCACCTTTCTCTATATATCTACCATTTAGAGATATCCTTCACTGATGAAATTTGTTTCTGGGGAGAAGAATAAAAATCCATTTGGAAGAGGGAAATCCTGGAAACTAGAAATAGGCCTTAATTAGAGGGGAAGAGTTTTAGAATTCCAATGCATTGAAAATTGATGTGGGATAACCATCATGGAGTGATTATATAGGTGTTTTAGGTAACTGTTCATCTTCCCAAAAAGATCCAATGATTGATATAAGATTGATCTGATATTATGGTTAAGAGAAAAGCTGAAGAAGGATTTTGATACGTTCCAATCTTTTGATTTTTTTTTATGATAATAAATTTAGATTTAAGAAAAAGTGAAACCAAAATAGTTTCTTAAATAAGATGAAAATTACAACGTGTAAAAAATTGATTATGAAAATTTAAAAAAAGAAACATCCCTTCTGGAATGCTAGGAAAATTATCAAAAAGAATAAAATTAAACTTTACGAACTTTATATTTTAGTAAATTTTCTTATTGTATGGAGAATTTTATAAATTGATAGGTTTTGGACTATAAAATTTTTTGAATAAGAAATGTTTTACTATGGTAATTTTTATTGAAAAAATTGAAGTTGAAAATTTTGATTAAGAAATTTTTGTTAAGAAAATTTTGATTATGAAATTTTGATTATGAAATTTTGATTACGAAAATTTTAATTAAGAAAATATTGATTAAAAAAATTTACTATCAACAAAATATACTTCGCCTATGTAAATGAGATTCTTTCTATAAGGAAATAGGTTCCAAATGAATGTTAATATGGAAGATTTACATATACATAACATTCCTAACTTTTGTTTAGGGTATTCAAATCTATCTTTGGGTAATGAATTTGTGAAAATATCAGCATGTTGATTTTGCGTTTCGATAAACTGAAAAATGATATCTATTTTTTGTATGTGATCTCTAAGAAAGTGATGCCTATTTTCTATGTGATTTGTATGAGAGTGATGTGCTGGGTTTTTACTTTGGGAAATGGAACTAGTACTATCAAACAATATTTTTGTTTTGGTAAAACTCAATCCATAGTCTGTGAGTGTGTGTGGCAACCACAACACATTGACACAACTACTTCTAGCTGCTACATATTAGACTACAGAAGAGGAAAGTGTTACTGAGTGTTTCTTTTTAAATGAAAAATAAACTAATGAATCTTTTATGAAATGAAATGTTCTAGTTGTAGCATTCCTATACATTCTACATCCACCAACTTCAACATCCGAAAAAACTTTTTTTAAAAAAAAAGTTCTAGAAGTATAAAAGAGTCCAGAATTCATGCTTCCATTTAAATAGCGAAAAAAATCACTTCTTTTAAATGAGATTTCATATGATATGATTGATATCTTTCACATAAGTATACAGAAAACATTATGTATGGACAACTAACTTTCATGTATTGTAGACTTCCTATCATACCTCTAAATGATGTTTGATCTACTGGTTTCCCAGCTTCAACCAGATCAAGAGCATGTGTGGTACCAATGGGAGTACTTATACACTTAGTGTTGTCCTATCTATACTTTTTAAGAAAATATATAATATACTAATGATGAGATAGGTATATTTCTTCTGGTTTATGAGAAATTTGAAAACATAAGAAAAATGATTACTCACCTATCATACTCATTTCAAAATCATATTTTATTATATTTTCAAACAAATTGGTTAATGATTTTTGAGTTGAACTAAATATAATGTCATCAACATAAATTGGAAGAATAAAAACATTTATCTTAACATTATTTATAAAAAAGGGTTGGATCATAATTTCACTTAACATAATTATTTTGTATCAAAAACCATGTAAGTATATCATAATTCGATCTAAGAGATTGTTTAAGTCCATATATAGCTTTTTATGTTTGAAAAAAAATTTAGGATGTTTTGGGTCTTCATAACTAGGTGGTTGTCTAACAAAAAATTCCCTTTGAACATATCCATTAAGGAAAGAACATTTTATTTCCACTTGAAAATGTTAGATATTGAAGGAAGCTGCAATGGGATGTAAAATATCAATAGATTCATGTACAGCTACTGGAGAATATGATTCATCATAGTCTATTCCTTCTTGTAGATTATAGCCATTAGAAAATAATCTATCCTTATTTTATACAATGATTTATTTTTCTTCAAATTTATTTTTGACGACCCATTTTACTCCAATAATAGAAGTTTCCTTAGGTATTTTATGCAAGGTCTAGACTTTATTCCTTTCAAATTCATTTCTCTCTTCTTTCATGGCTTTAATATAATCATAATCACCAAAATCTTCATCAGTTGTTTTTTGGATCTAATTGGGAAATATATTCTAGAGGTTATACTTTATTTCTTAAGGAACTTCTAGTCCTCACAGGATGACATAAATCACCAATGATACTATCACTTGGATGATTCTTAAGAATCACCTGATTTGGATTTGTGAAATCTATACATCAACATATGGTAGGGAATATTATGGGGTAAATGATCCAGAAATATTATCTTGAACATTGTCCTTATCAAAAGTATATTCTATCAAGGGTTGATAATATTTTTTTGAAAACATATCTAAAGATGTATTTTGATGGTGTTTAAAAACAAAAGGACCATTTTTATTTAATTTGACATGTATTGTTCCTTCAACGATAAAAGTATTTTTACTAAAAAGTCTATAATAATTAGAAGTTGTGGAGTATCCTAGGAAAATTCCTTTATCAAATTTGGGATAAAATTTATGTAAATTATCATTAGTATTCAGAATAAATCTTTGCAAACAAATACCTTGAAGTAGGAATTTCTAGGATTTCTACCATTCCACAACACAAATGGGGTTTTATTAAGAAAATGTCTAATCAAAACTCTATTTATAGTATAACTAACAGTACGTATAGCATCAACCCAAAAGTGATTATCGATAGATTATTAACTCAACATGGTTCTTATTATCTCTTGAAGAATTCTATTTCTCCTTTCAAAAACACAATTCTTTTGATGTATTATTGACGTTTATATGTTAAGAGTAATGCATTTTTTACTCATTTTTTTTTCAAAATCAGACATTTGAAATTCTCCTCCATGATCAATATGTATATTTATCAATGGATGTTTTTCCTCATTTTTAACTTGGGATCTAAAATTTTTAAAATAAGGGAAATCTTCAGATTTCATTGTAAGGAAATAGTCAAAGGTAAATCTAGTGCAATCATTAACTAATAAAAATATAGAATATTTGCCTCCAATACATCCAGTTTGTGATGGACCAAAAAATCCATATCCACAAACTATAATTCATTAGAGGTTGAGAGAAAAGCTATTGATTTCAAAAATGAATTATGTTGGTTGACATATTGAAAAGGATCAGAAACTTTTTAAGAATCAAATCTAATCTCTAGTATATCCTTAATAAGTATTTTCTGTGAGAGTTTACATAGGTTCCTAAGAATACAGTTTCCTAACCTTTTATGCCACAACCAATACTGATCTTCTATTATACAAAGGCATGTTAGATATTAGCTCCTAATGTATTCTATGATTAGTGTGCATACATTCTCAAACCTATGGGCTGAAAGAATAAACACTTCCTTGGAATTGTGTACTAATAACTTATCATTCAAAAAAATCTCTAGGTAAGCTTCATCACAGAGTGTTCTTATGCTAATGTGGTTGGGCCTAATATCCATAACAAATAGAACTTTTGAAATCAATGTATTTCTAAGTAGAACAATGCTACCTATACCAACAATTTATACCTAAAACATTATCTCTGAAAGTTACTTTTTCTCCTTTTGTCATGAAAATATTTTCAAAGAAGTTTTTTTCAAGTCATATGTTCAGAACATCCACTATCCATGTACCACGTATTTCTGTCAGTACTATCATTATTTTCCTAAAAATAATATTATTATACTTTCAAAATCCAATCATTAATGGATTCAGAAATTTCAAAAAGAAAGATTTTAGGTATCAATATTTACTTAGAAAAATAAGCATTATGAAAACCCAAAGATTGTGTTTTGTTTAAAGAGCATTTTCTCACAAAATGTCCACAACACTAACAATATGTGTAGAATGGAGTACTTTGAGAAACAAAATAGTAACTACTAAAAAATTGATTATAATGAGTAAAACCAAATCCAAAACTATTCCTTAATAGATGAATTTGGGAATACATCTTGTCAAAATTTTCTTTACCATAGGTAATGTTTGATATACACTACCTCAAGGGAAATATTTCAGATTTTTGATTTATAATCATTTTTTATCCTCAAAAAAATTAGTTTTAGAACTAGAGTTAGTCTCTAAAATATTTTTCTTATAAATTATATTTTAATGATCCATAGATAGTTTATCCTTATCAGAACTAACTTCTTCAAGTATTTTAGAAAAATTTTAAATTACAATTTTCTCAAATCAAGATTATTACAAATATATGAGGATTATTTAGTTAAAATAGATAATCTAGAATTTTCATTATCATTCTTTTTATTCAGTTTAGAATTTTAATTCTCAAGATATTTAGAAAACCTAGACACATCTTCATAAGATGTTAATGAATTATCTTCATCAGAAGAAGATTCATCATCTGAAGTATTATAGTATTAGTCATGAATATAATTATCATTCAAAGATACATTGCCGATATATTCCGAATTACGTACCTTGAGTATTAGACAATGATATAAAATGGGTATCTTGGCTAGTAAACAGAGATTCTTCATACAAGAAGATTCATAGTCTGAGGATTCATCATAAGAATTTCCACCAATATCACTCAAGGTGTCCTTAAATTTCAAGACAATCTTATCATCATCCTTATAATACTCCTTTATATTCCTCTCAGAATGATTTTGATTTTAATACTTTTTTCTTAAGCATAAGACAATATGGCCTGATATTCCCTGCTCCTTTTCATTCATAGAAAATTTCCTCCAAATATTTTTTGTCTTTTTTATTTCTTCTTATATCTATACAAAAGGAATTTCATTCCAACTATTGTGTTCATCCTTAAAGAAAGAATAGCTAGATCATTCTTATAATGGTCACTTTCACTTGATTCAGATAAAATAGTGACTTTATTATACATAGATATTGTAACCCTTTTAGGAGTATTGTCTTTTGTAGTAGTAAAGGCTATATTTCTATTACAATATTTCTTCTTTTTCATATCAGCATCACTTTTCATTCATCGCTCGTGTGGAAGAAGAATTCAAAAAATCTAATCTAGAGTAATTTGAGACACTTTACTATTCTAATCAATAGATGTTCACTTATATTCCCACTCACTATTTAGGATATCTATAATCCTGTCCACAAGTGCATCATCATCAAGGCCATTACCACCCATATATTGTAAAATTTTGACAATTTTTATAAACCTTTGATGCAAATTTCAAACTGGTTCTCCATAAGGAAATAGAAATCCATGATAATATGTTCTAATAATAGAACTTATATATTCTATAAATTGGATATACAAAAATGACTAAACTCATGTTTTATCACAATACAATTTGCAGCTTCACAAGAAGAAATCCAACTACATATATTCATGGTCATGGAACACAAAAATGAATTACATACCTTGTATTTTAGTTGATATTTAGTCTTTTCTTAATTGGTGAAGGTTTTGAATTTTTTGTCCAGAATAAAATAATCTCTAGTAACCATGAAATATTTGTCCACTCAAGAATTAATAACAAAATTCATAATAAGGTTACTCCAATAATCATAATCATTCAAGTCAAAAATATTTTTTTGGTATGATTTAGATTTTCAATCATGCCGACATTCATTCCTACAATTCTAAATGAAAATATCATTCCAAAAAACCAGTTGATTGTAAAAATTTGTAAACAATTAAAAAAAATACTTATGTAAGGAAAAAAATTATAACAAAGAAGACATGATCAAGAAAACTTAAATGTGAATATAATTATGGAATCCAACCTTTTTTAATACTTAACTTGTCATTACATTTTATAAACATAAGATCATTAAAGTTTAGTGTCTCGGAAATCAGGAACATAATACATGGAAACAATATAAAAAATTATTCGAAAAAACTCATAAGGATTCATCATAGGTTCATAATATGTATAATTATATCATCTCATATCCTGGAGACATACATCAATGGAAAGTGTTAGCAGAAGGTTTAGTAAAACAACATGTGAAATATTTGATATGTGATCTTGAGAAATATTAATAAGAACAATATAAAAGTCATAAAGAAAAGAGAAAGGGAAGAATAGGGATATCATAATAAAATTAACATGAATAATAACTCGAATATGTGGCTACAAAATTTCATTTAGACATTCATGAACACATCACTAAGGTTTATCACCGAGGTGTCAAAAACATTACCAAGGTTATTCACCAAGGTATCGTGAAACTTTCCATCTCTAGAGATTAATTTTTTACCAAATGCATTATAGTTCTATCAGGGGGAACCCTTAAAATTTCGTTATTTTCATGTTATCCATATATATCATAATAAAAAAGTTCATAAATAACCCATAGTTAATAAAATAAATGGGTTTCATTTCTAAATTGTGACATTTTAAAAGTTCTTTAAAATAAGATCATTATATCATTTATAACCCATGGAAAGAGAGTGAGGGTTATATATATGATAATGAGAGAATAAAATATATCATTTTATATATTGATGACCACCAATTGAAACCAAATAAATCTGGGTATTCACATAAATAAAACCAGAGAATTTCATGAGAGAAAGAGATAGAAATTTTGAGAAGAAATTTCTATAGCATAACGACTATAGAACATGGTTTTAGAAAACATTTAAAAGAGAGAGGAAAAGGTTAACCTACTCATAAAGTATTAATAATATAGTATGTTAACATTATAAGATCATGGTATTGATATTTCAATGACATACATCTTGAAAAGGAAACATGGATGGAAAGAGAAGATGCAATTTCTTTTACGAGAAATTCGGCAGCCTAATGGCGTCACTTAAAAATTCAGAAAACAAATTGATGAGAGTGGAAAGGGTCTCTCAACAATTATACATAAAATGGAACATAATGAGAACATATAAGAACATACCATCAACATAAATAGATTGAAACTAGAAGACCCAACATAAAGGAAGTCATGACTTAAAAGAGGACCGTGAAAGGATCCCATACATTGAAGTGTAACTTCGAAAGCATGAAGGTAGAGACCTTGGGAGGATTGAGGGAACCATGGGAGGACTTCTTGGGAGGTAAGGAGACCAGAACATCATTGAGGAGGTTTTGAAATAAAATTAATGAAGAAAATGGATTGGTATTTTTAGGACAAGTGAGGGAAGAAATTATTAATTTCCAAGGGACACCTCATCGGTGGTATTTGCAAAACCATGAGCTTTCCCGTGGTATTTGACCATGGTAATTTCCACATGAGACATATCATAGCATATATAACTATTAATAAGTCTACCAAAAATCATAAACTATTATTACATAATTAATTATTTCATTAAACACCTGAAACTCAAAACTGTATTTTTACTATTCACCGAAAATACAACTATTTTAGAAATATCCAAAATACTCACCCTAGCCTCATATCGATGCTTGGAATTCATAAATTAACTCCATTTTATGAAAATAATTTTTTATATATTAATATTTTAATTTTTAAATAAATCATTATTTATTCCAAAAATACAACATTATAACTATAACTCATTTTGTTACACATTAAAAAATTAATCAAGGTCCCATAAAATTATCATAAAACCATTATAAAATACAGTACCAATTTATGATTAAATATTATGAAAATAAATTTCCATTTTAAAATATTAAATTAATTATAAAATTGTAAATAAAATATTTATGACATACAAAAAAACCAAAACTTATATTATGATCGTTTTTTCACTTTTAACATGTTTAAATTGTATTCATACATTCATGAGTGAAGTTTATATTTTTTTGGCCAATTTACTATTCATTACTATTCATACGGTATGTTACTATTCATACTTTAGTATTCACTAAAAAATCAAGTTCATCTTATTGAACTCTATAATTCTCACTAAACACAACTCTAGGAGACCCTTTTTTGAAAATCATTTCACATTATTCATTATTTAAATAATGAAAAAATATTATAAAATACCCCCTTTTTTCCTAATTTCATCAATAATACACATCCTACATTTATCCAAATATTTGAAATTTACAAAATTTTCCATAATAAGAAATAAAAATTTTATTTATATGAATATATTATATAAAGAAACTAAGGTCTCGCTACATATCCCCGTAAAACACCAGAATAGGACCTTAGTGTAAGGTGTTCTATGATGCTATGATCTTGGGGTGGCTCAGAAAACATTTCCCGAGTGGTGATTTCTATAAGCCTGAACATCTCCCTTATGTGATTCTGTTCAAGCATCATATGTTGAAGATCAACTTTGGATTAGTCTAGAGAGAATCCTATTGATGCTACCTCCTTCCCAAGCACCGACATATAGGCTTCATATGGCACGAGTCTACTGGATGAGGACATTAAATCTTCTTTATGTATTAATTAACCAAGATAACAGTATTTATAAAAACACAATTTTAATATTATAGTTTCCAATAGTCTTTTTGACCAACAGTCATATAACATTCGAAACAAAATTGTGTCATTTTAATTACACCAACTTCATTAATTAAAGGATATAGTTTTGTTGACTATAAAATAAAATAACACACAAATATAAGGAACAAATATAATTAAAATGTTCGGGTTGTTATATTCTCCCCCCCTTATGAAATTCCACCCCCAAAATTTTATCTCGTAACTTTTGATGAGAAAAGTGTGGGTACTTCTATCTTATTGACTCCTCCAGTTCCCACGTGACTTCTTCACACATGTGGTTCCTCCACAACACCCTAACAAGGTGGGTAGTCTTATAGCATATAACCTTGTCTCTATAATCCAAGATCTCCACCAATTTCTCCTAATACGAGAGGTCATGTTCTAGTTGTACCACCTCTGGATTTAGTACATGTGAAGGTCCAGGAATGTACTTCCTGAATAGGGATACTTGGAAGACATCATGAACTTGTTCCAGATTTGGAGGAATTTCATGCCGATAGGCCACTTCTCCCACACGATCTGTGATTTCATTGGGGAAAATGTCCCTGGGGATGTGTTTCTCTTTTTTCCCAATCGTCATGTCTCTCTTCCAAGGTGATATCTGAAGAAATAATTTGTCACCAACATCAATCTCCAAGTCACTTCGATGGTTGTCGACATATCTCTTTTTCCAACTCTGAGTAGCCGTAATGTATTACTGGATGACATGGACCTTTTCTATCATCTCATGCACAGGATCAGGCCCAAGAAGCATTCTATCACTAGATCTATCCTAAAAAGTAAGAGTTCTACATCACTTCCCATTTAGTACTTCATAGGGTGCCATTTGAATTCCCAAGTGGAAGCTGTTGTTGTAAGATAACGCAGCTAAAGGGAGATGTTGATCCCATCCACCATTAAATTCCATTGAGCATTTTATTAGCATGTTCTCGAGTGTTTGAATAGTCTTTTCATATTTTCCATCAGTTTTGGGGTGATAGGCCATACTGATATTCAATTCAATACTCAAATATTGTTGATGACTTCTCCATAATTTTTATGTGAAACTTGGATCCTGATCATATAAAATAGAAAGTGGAACTCGATGCAGCCTTACCACTTCAATCACATAAATCCTGTAAAGTTGATCAAGAATGAAATTTTCCCGAATGGAGATAAAATGGCCAGTCTGGGTGATATGTTCCACAATAACCCATATCACATTGTTTCCTTTAGAAGTACTTGGGAGACCAGTGACAAAGTAAATAGTAACATTTTCACACATCTATGGTGGTATGGGTATTTGTTGCAATACCCCTTTAAAAATTTGTCTCTCCCCCTTCACTTGTAGAAAAACTAGGACACTTGAAATGTTGTCAAAAATCTCCCTTTTCATATTACACCACCAATAATGATCACGAAGGTCCCTATACATTTTTGTGCTACTAGGATTTATAGAGAAATTAAATCTATGAGCCTCAACCATTAGCTCCTTTTTTATTTTAAGAATAGATGGAGAACATATCCATGTATGAAATTTTATTACACCTTCTAGATTAGTATTGAACTCTGGAAGCATCCCATCCCTCACAGCCTCAAACTTTTCTGTAACAAAAAATCTTGTTTATGACATTTCTATATCGTCTCTGGTAATGATGGTTGAGAAATCATTTGGGTTACGGTTGATGATTTCCATTCTTTTATAATTCCCATGTCTCATTTTACTAGTTCATTGATCAAAGGATCACTTTGAATCCTCATAATTGATAGACCAGCTGGGTCTTTCTTACTAAATGCATCAGTGGCATTGTTCGCTCTTCTGGGATGATAATGAATTGAACAATAATAGTCTTTAAGAAGTTTTAACCATCTCTTTTGTCTCATGTTCAATTCCTTTTGTGTGAAAATATACTTCAAACGTTGGTGGTCTATTTATATATCACATTTCTTTCCATAAAGATAGTTCTTCCATTTCTTCATAGAAAAAACGACCACAGCCAGCTCCAGATCATGCGTGGGATAGTTCTACTCATGAGTTTTCAACTGTTGAGATGCATAAGCAATGAATTATTCATTTTTCATGAGGACACACCGAAACACTTTCAAAAATGCATCGCTAAAAATAACAAATCCTCCTCCACTTAAGGGAAGAGTTAACATGAGTGTAGTGACCAATATCTTCTTTAGGTCTTGGAAACATTTCTCACACTAATTTTTCTAAATGAAAATGAACCCTTTTCGAGTTAACTTGGTTAATGAATTAGAAATTCATGAAAATATTTTCACTAACGTCCTATAAAATCTGGATAATCCAAGGAAACTATGAATCTCAGTTATTATTGTAGGTTGAGGCCACTCCTCTACAACTTTTTTCTTTGTAAGGTTTGTTGTGATTCTTTTATTAGTAAAAATGTTCCCCATGAATGCACATGTTGTAACCAGAATTCGCATTTACTGAACTTTCCAAGAAGCCGCTCCTTCCATAGAGTTTGTAAAATAACCCTTATATGGTCTTCATGCTCCTCGCAACATTTAAAATATATATGAATATCATCATTAAAAACTACCAAAAAGTTATTAAGGTAGACCTTAAAGGATCTATTCATCAGATATATAAAAATAACAGGTGCATTAGTCAATCTGATGAAAAAAAAACAAACTCATAATGCCCATATCTTGATCAGAAGGCAGTTTTTGGAATATCATCTTTCTTCACCTATAATTAGTGATAACCAAATCGAATATCAATTTTAGAGAAGAATTGAGTCCCACAACGATAGTAAAATAAGCCATCAATTCTTGGAAAAGGGTATTTGTTCATTACTGTGATCCCATTCAGTTCTCTATAATTAATGCATAGTCGTATCGATCCATCCTTCTTCTCCACAAAGAAAACATGTTCTCCCCATGGAGACACACTCGGTCAGATAAAACCCTTCTCCAAAAGATTTTGGAGTTGTTTCTTTAATTCCTCTTGCACCACATTTTCCATCCTATAAGGGGTCTTTTATAATGGATGTGATCCTAGTACGAGATCAATGGAGGACTCTACCTCTCTTTTTGGGGGAGGTCTAGAAAACTTTTTAAGAAATACGTCAACATTTTCCTAGACGATGGGGACATTTTCTATCCTCAAACTCTTATTTCCTACTTCTTCTTCACAGAAAAATTCCACAAAGAAAGATATAAGAGGTTCTTCTATACAAGGATCAGGTTGAGATATATCTCCTTGGAATATGACTATTGGTTTTCCAATCAATTCTACTGAGATTTCATTTATTCTACATTTGATCTTATCATTTTACTTTGAGAGCCAGTCCATCCCCAGTATAATGTGTAATTTCAGTATGGGAATGACTACTAGATTTGCAATAAGATTTTTCTCACCAATGTAAATATTAGAGTTTCTAAACACTGACATTTCATGGACAATCCCACCATGATTCTTGATTGATAACACTACTTTTAGCAAGTTGGGGGTTGATTCTAAATTCATTGCAAACATGGAGGAAATAATGGAATTCGTAGAACCAGAATCCAACAAAGTACTTGATAGCTTTTAAAGAACAAGAATAGTACTTGATACCACATAATTTAAAGATTCAAATTCAGCTGTCATGATTACAGAAGCATGACCTTGCACCCTTGGCCTTTCCTGAGGATGAAGGTGGTTCCCCTCCACTGTCCTCATATTTGGAAAGTGATAGGAAAAGTGCCCATGTTTTCCACACATAAAGCATAGGACATTAGGTAGGGAATGAACCATATTCCCCTTTTCATTAGTGTTTGGAATTAGAGGTTTCACCTCACTATGAAAATTCCTCAAAATATGGCCATCTCATTCACACTTGTAGCATTTCCCACTCCTGAGCAGGTAGTTCCCCGAATGCTTCTTCCCACATTTATTACACGTGGGATGTTGCACTTTCATGCCTCATATTCCACAATCAAATATCCCCTTAAACATGGCTCCATCGATCTATTCTTGACATTGGATTTATGAGGCCAATCCATCTCACCAAACTCTAGTTCGACTTTCATCGCACTTCACACCATCTCTTCATAGTTATCATAATCTCGGTTGGATAGATTTTTCCACAGATTAGGTCTTATTCAACAGAAAAATCTATCAAGCTCTCCATTTGTATCCATGAATAAGCTAGAGGGGTAGCGTGAATTCCAGGTTAAGTTAATCTCATAGCTTCCCACATTTTCATTCTCTTTTTACTTCAGCTTGAGAAACTCTTTCTCCATTCTTGATCTCATGGAACGAGGGAAATACTTACTAAAGAAGATCCCTATGAACTCTTAACACTCCATAGCATCAACCTCAACTCATTGAATCATTTTTTTAATCAGCTCCCACCAATGATCAACTTCTCCTTATAAGTGATAGACAGCCAGGGTTACCTTCTATTGCTCTGAAAAACGGAGCACATAAAAGATATACATGATAGAGCTGATCCACTACTCCACAATCAATGGGTCAGTCGATCCACTGAAGGTTGGTGGTCGTGGACACATAAAATAATCAACATAATGTTTTTCCCATTATGGGGAGATTGGTCTCTCAGCTTGATTCAAGTTACTTCCTATTACTTGAGTTAGTCGGTTCATTATTATCATGAATGTTTTCGTTCCGTCGTCTATCAGAGGGTTGTTAGCGCAGGGTCCATTGCAATCACGATTTGCACGGTTCCTCTTATTTCCTTCATTATCTAATGGAATTAAACTTTAGTGAGAAACATAATTCAATTATGAATCTTTTATGTAAAAATGATTTTACGCCTTAAAACATAATGCTTAAACAATTACATTTCTCTATAGTTCCTTCATAATTATTCATAAAATTCTTGCGATTTACCAAATGTATCCCCATGGAGTGTCGTAAACAAGAGTATAGAGAGGCCCATTATCATGTACCAGGATACCCTAGGTCACGCACGAAACTCTTATTAGGATTTTTTACTGTTATGTACCTCTATTCAAGAGCTTCCACTACCTGCTCGTTTCCAGACATGGATGTATTTGCTAGATAAACCACTTAATAAATACTCACCAAAAGTCAAGGAAGTTTTACTATATTTAAACTTTTTTATTGGACTCTTCCTAATGTTTTCATAACCTAATTTACACAAATTACTAATCTATCCTTTGATTCCAACTATGGAATCCCGCCTTTTTATATTACATAACTTTTTATTACATTTAACCGACATAAGATCTTTAAAGTCTAGTGTCTTGGAAATCAGGAACATCATACATGAAAACCACATAAAAATTCTTATAAACCACTCGTAAGGCTTCATCATAGGTAAATATTATGTTCAATTATTTCATCTCAAATCTTGGAGACATACATCAATGGAAAGGGTGAGCATAAGGCTCCGTAAAGAAAACAAGTGAAACAGTTGACATGTGATCTTGATAAATATTAATAAGAACAAGAAAAAAGTCATACATGCATGTTCAATTAAAGAATAGCGGAATAATAAAAAAAATAACATGAATCATAAATTGAATATGTTTCTAAATAAATTTATTTAGACATTCATGAACACATTACCAAGGTTTATCCCTGAGCTGTGATAAAAATTATCAAGGTTATTCACCAAGGTATCATGAAACTTTTCATCCCTAGAGATTAATTATTTACCTAAAGCATTGAAGATATATTAGGGAGAACCCATAATATGTCGTTATTTTAATGTGATCCACATAGATCACAATAAAACATTTCATAAATAACCCATAGTGAATAAAAGAAATGGGTTTCATTTCAAAATCTCGACATTTTGAATGTACTTAAAAATTAGATCATTATATCATTTATAACCCATGTCAAGGGAGTGAGGTTTATATGTATGTCAATTATAGAATCAAATATATCATATTTTTAAATTTATGAACACCCATAGAAAGGAAATAGGTCTGGGTATTCATATAAATAAAACCATATAATTTCATTAGAGAAAGAGATAGAAATTTAGAGATGAAATTTCTTGCAGCAAAACAACTATATAACATGTTTTTAGAAAACATTGAAATGATAGAGGGAAAAGGGTAACCCACTCATAAATAATTCATAATATAGTACGAGTACATAATAAGATCATGGTATGGATATTTCCATAACATTCCATGTGAAAAGGAAACATGAACGAAAAGAGAAGATGTGATTTCTTTTACGAGAAATTCGGCAGCCTAGCGACGTCACATAAAAATTAAGGAAACAAATTGGTGAGAGCAGAAAGGGTCTCTAAACAATTAAATATGAATTGAACAATATTGAGAACATATAATAACATACCCTCAACATAAAGATATGGAAAATATAAGACACAACATTAAGGAAGTCATGACTTAAAAGAGGAGGGTGAAAGGATCCCATACGTTGAAGTGTAACATCGAATGCATGAAGGTCAGAACCTTGGGAGGCTTGAGGGCACCCTACGGGGAATCCATGGGAGGTATAGAGATGAGAACATTGGTGAGGAGTATTTTTTAATGAAATGAATGAGGGAAATGTCTTGATATTTATAGGAAAATGATGGAATAATTTATTAATTTCCAAGGGACACCTCATAGGTGGTATTTTCAAAACCGTGGTCTTACCAATGGTATTGGCCACTCGGGACACCTCATAGAATTTATAACTATTCATAACTCTACCAAAAATCTTACATCATTATTATATCATAAATTATGTCATTAAACACTCGAAACTCAAAATTGTATTTTTACTATTCACCGAAAATACAACTATTTCATAAAAATCCCAAAAATTCACCATAACCTAATATTGATGCTCAGAATTCAAAACTAAAATCAATTTTTAGAAATATTTTTCTAAATATTTTTAATTTAATTTTTAATTAAAATTATTATTTATTCCAAAAATAAAACTTTAAAACTATAACTCCTTTTGTAACACCTTAAAAAAGTAATCAAGGTCTGATACAATTATCGTATAACCATAAGACAATATATTAACAATTTATGATTAAATTTTATGAAAATACAATTAAATTTTAAATTATTAAATTAATTATAATATTTTGAATAAAATATTTATGACATACAAAAACAAAAAAATATATACTATGATCATTTTTTCACTTTTAAGATGTTTAAATTGTATTTATACATTCATGGGTGATGTTTCTATTGTTTGGACAATTTATTATTCCTTACTATTCATACTGGGTATGTTACTATTCAAACATTACTATTCACTAAAAAATCTAGTTGGTCATGTTAAACTCTAAAATTCTCCCTGACCACAACCTTAAAAGACCATTTTTTTAAAATCATTTCACATTATTTATTATTTTATGAATACAAACATATTTTAAAATACACATTTTCCCTAAATTCACCAATAATACACATCCTATATTTATCTGGATATTTGAAATTTAAAAACTTTTCGATAATAATAAATTAAAATTTTATTTTTATAAATTTTTTACACAAAGGAGCTAATGTCTTGTTACATATACCCTAATAACACAGGCATAAGACCTAAGTGTAAGTTGTTATATGGTGATAGAATCGTGGGGTGGCTCGAACAAAATTTCATAAGTTGTGATTACTATCATCTTGAACTTCTCCCTTAGGTGATTCCATTAAAACATCATATGTTGATGTTCGGCTTGGGCTTGGTCTAGAGCAAAGCTCAGCGATGCAACCTCGTTCCCAAGCTTCGACAGATGGGCTTCATATGGACTGAGTCTACTGGATGAGGAATTTCAATATGATTTCTGTATTAATTAACCAAGATAACTGTATTTATAAAAACACAATGTTAAGATTATAGTTTCCAACAGTCATATGACCAATGTTCATATAAAAGTCGAAACCCCACATTCTCATTTTAATTATACACACTTCATTAATAAAAAGATATATTTTTGGTGAGTATAAAATGAAATAACACCCAAATTTAAGGAACCAATATAATTAAAAAGATCAGGTCATTACAATAAGTATTTTAGGGACCTGCTCTACTACCAATTGTAGGATCAAAATAACGATATAGATTCTTAATTACAAGAGGGGTGAATTGTTTGTTTAAAAACATTAATTTCTTAAATTAGGGAAAACTACTATTACCAAAGTTAAACAATGTAAATTCAGAAGACCTCATTTAGTTCAACTAAACAAACATTCTAGGTTCTGGAAATTTGTTTCCAGAAATAAAACATAATGAATGTTTACAAAGAAATGATTATGCATTAAAGAATATAGAATCTTACATATCAGAGTATACAAAAGTAAAAGAAAGTATAAGAAAGTTATACTTTCTTCCTTTGATAATATTTAGTGGAAATAAACTTGAAACAAAACAATTAACATGTATAAAATATTTTAAACCAAAGAGTATGGTATCTAACAACCTTAGAAAAAAGATACATTGATTTATAAATTCAAGAATGTCTATCATACCCACAATAGGGGAAGCCCTCGATAGAAATATCTAAATCTGTCTTGTTATCCCTGCAATCCCCTACACTTTAAGGTTGTTTTCACATCTATCATCATATCCCCTGAAGTCTTTTATTGTACTCAGAAACAATCGGTGTCAAATGAAAAAATATGAAAAAGCTGTTCAGTACACACAAATAATAAGAGTCTCTCCCTCTAGAAATCACTTCAATAGTATGTAATCTCTACAGTGGTCACCATATAATGATCTCATTCAAATGAGCTCTTTTTTATAGGAACGTCTCTAATGGTCTGCTCTGTGCCCCAACAATCATATCTTTCCTTGAATCTCAGAGGGACCTGTACAAGTGTCGCTCAAACAACCGTAAGATAGAAACAAATTATATGAAATTGTTTCATTACTATAACAAGTGTATGATAAATACGGTTTCTTAACAAAATATATTTTTCAGAGTCTATGGAAAAATAATGTTCGAAGTATAACCAAATAAAAATTCAGATATAATAAATCATGGATATTCATATTCTGTTTTTCATCGAATTGAAAACCTGAATTATTTGGATTTATATGTCTGAATTCCAATGAATTTGGAATATGAATTCCAACGAATTTAGTGTCTGAATTCTATGGAATTCAGATTCTAAATTCTGAGGAATTAGGAGATTGAATTCAATAGAATTCATAGTCAAAATTCATAGGAATTTGGAGGTTGTAATCTGAGGAATTTTTTTTCGGAATTCTGACGAATTCAGAGTCCGAATTATTTGGAATTTAGAGACATAATTTTAGAGAATTAAAAACCACAATTTCATAGAATTCAGATCCCAAATTTTATAGAATTCAGAACCTGAATTTTAGATAATTGGGAGCTTGAATTTTTGAGAATTCATAACCAGAATTTCACAAAATTAAGAACCTAAATTTTATAGAATTCGAAAAATTAATTTCAAAGAATTCAGAACCTAAAATTAAGAATACCCTATTTCTATGGATTTATAGGATTCATAGATTTTATACATGAAACCAAATTTTCCTTAGTAATAAAATTATTTAGATTAAGAGACTTTATAAATGGAACAATGAAAACATAGGTAAGGATAAAATTTCCTTAGAGGAGGGAAACATACCTTATGATAATGGAAATTCTCCTTAGATAATAGAAATATCACTTATGAGAATAATCCTTAGTTTAAATCAATTTTCCTTAACATAAAGTGTTTGTGATTTTTAAAACATAGAGGAATGGAAAAGACATAACGAAACCTTATTTTCTCAACATCTAGTGTTTCCTAAAATCTAAAAACAAATAATTAATGAAAAAATGAAAATTTGTTTTATATGTTTATATTGTAGAGTTTTAGCACTGCATTGTGGGAAAAATAGTCTTTTGAATGTTATTCTCTTCTTGAACTCATTGTTTAGATCAACTTGTTTCTTATCAATTTATTTTGACAATAATTTATCTTCTTCCATGGGAATGATACATGGATTAGTGAATCCAAATAATGATTCAAATGGTTTTACATTTATGTATTAGTAATAGAAACTACATAGAAAATGTTAATAGTTATTAACTTTTAAGAACATATTAAATCATTATTTGGATATAAATATTTTAAAATTGTAACTTATGTATGTATTTACAATTGAGTTCCTTCAGCTGTCAAACATGAAAATCCCACTGATACTCTCCAAACAAACCATATATATAAAGATAGTTCCAAATATTTATTACTTATATAGAATAAAGTACATATATACAAATTTAATTGTGGTATATTCATGATATTTTAATAGTAATAAATTTTGTATAACAACTCATGGGTAGAAGTTAATCTTAAATGATTTGTTGGTTTATTTAGTATATTCAATAGATTGTCTTTATCTGACCATACATTTCCATATCACATAAATTTATAATATCATACATCACTTCTAAAATTCATTCATTTATAGTTTCATGTTTTTTATTTCAAAAAACATCGTATAGACACACCACGTTTTTCATTGTAAGATAATACGGCCATTCTATGAAGGTTATAATAGAATCATTAAACATTGTAATATTTGTATCATTATGTCGAAAAGGAAAATAAGTGGTTGGCTATTGATCTACCTCCATGCCTACTCTCATGTGATGTTTTGGGAGTAATTTAAAGTCTATTATGTTTCATGGGATATTATACACCATATCCCTTGAAACAAGGTGGTCCATTTGATTTGATAGATGAAACTCACAGATAACATTATCTTGTAGAATTGTCATAATATAATGATATTATAAGTTGTTTGATTCATTTGAAAAATGGTAATGGATAAATTTACTACTTTGGTTAGGGTATGCTGTTAATGGGATTAACTAACCTAAAATATATTTAGGTAATTTTTATTCATGTGTTGATATTTGTTACACCAATGGTTCGCACTGATCATTTCAAATATATTGGTATTGAGATCCTAAAATTAAAATAATATATTTAAAAGCATATATTTCTTCATGAAATCATTTAATCATCTTATATGGGTCTTTTCATTATTTTTTATTCTCAGTGTATCATCGAGGAGACACTCCAAATCAAAATCCTCTAATGTTACCAAATTGTATCATTGACTTCAAAGCCACTGAATGTTTTTTTATATAGTACAATCATTGAAAATTAATGTTTCTTATAGATAACTAAAAAAATGACCATAAAAAATATGTTATATTGTTATAAATATTAACAGAATTTTATTTTTCTAACTTACATATGATTAACATACTGCTCTTTTTCCTCATCTATTATTTCACCATGAATATTTATTTTCACCCCTTATATTTCATATGATGTGTGAGGGAAGTCGCTTCTAATTTTGACTCACAAATCTGGATATAAAAAAGTAACATATGTTGATACATGTCATAGAATTTTTTTTGTTTATTTAAAAAGCATACCAATTTATTCTCCATTGAATTATACCTAATACTTTTTTATATGATAGGGGTAAATCGGGTTTGATTAAATTTTTTTTATTTTTTTCACACCTTTTTTACATTAATTAACAATTTTGTATCAAATTATATAAAATAAATAAGTTTAAATATCATATTTTCAACTATAATAAAACTGAAATTTTTTCTCATCTTGAAGACTAATGAAAGTATTCAATGTTTCCTACTTTATACTATGTGAATATTTAATAATCTGGAACTGCATTATTTTCCACTCAGCATCCCTAATATGAATCTGGGTTAGAATATTAAAAAAACTATTTTATTCTATGATGGATATTATGTCATATTAAATATGGAAATTGTTTTAAGTAAATGATTTTTATGATGTAGAATGAAAATTAATTCAATGTTTTGGTATATAATTTTTCAATAAAATAGAGAAAGGATATCAAAACATTACTATTATATCATCTCAAATGGGTTCTGTCATTACGCATTGGAAAGGGATTCATGACATTATATTATTCAAAAAATTCATCATCATTGTGATCCCAACATAACTAATTAACATTTAATTATTCTGGTTAATGTGATTTCCACATTGATTCCATCCAACCTAATATTTTATAACCTTATTATATGAATGATAATTTAATTCAAAAATGTGATGATGCATCATTCTTATTCATTTTATCAACAAGACATTGATACACAAATAAATTTATAGTTTCATCATCAACTATATATACATCTTTGGGATTGGTAGCATCATATTGGGATGAATTAATTGCCTCTATAAGTAGACAAACCATTATTTAAGGTTATGTTAATATAGATTAGACACATAATATTTTTGAGGAAAAGAAAAATATATTTAAATAAATGTAACATTATCATTTAAAACGATTTATTTTTGAAAAGGTTGAATGGATTTGGAATCTATTTCAAGAACCAAAATCACCTCTTTTTTCGCCCCTATAACATACAAGAATTATTCTTCATTAGTACCTCTATGAAATTATTTTTATATCCCAATGATAGGGTCATCCTCAATTGAAATTTATTATAAAATATAGTATTTTAGTCACCAATGAGATAATTAATAAGTTATTTGTTTTAGATCCATGTAATAAAATACATGGTCTAATTTTGATTCCATTATTATAAACTCATCCTTATCCCATTTTACATATAAATACACCATCACAAATCCCATTTCATCAAATTTCAATGAAAACCTCTTTCCAACCCATTTGTAATAGAAAATTGGAACTTGAGATGTTGTATAATAAAACTCTTATATATATATTAAATAATACTGAAATACAACATATTCACATAATAGGATTTCCATCATTGGAACATGATATTTATGCTTCTTATTCCTTCAGCGTAACACCACTAATTTCTATCGTATTGTGGTCATTATGTAATTTTTTATTGAATTTATAACAATTGAATACAAAACTAATGTATGATATAACATTTTACATTTGTCCCTTGGCTAGCCATATCCATTTTTCCCTTATTGAATTTAAATTTTTTGATAGATCCTTAAGAATTATATCACATAACCATCCGATAAACTATTTATTATGTTAAATTTATATCTATCTTTCATTACTTATGAGATTCCAGTATATATTAATATCATTGGGGCTTCAATGTAAGGATGTAAACAATAAATGTTATGTAAAATATAATGTTGTTTTTATTACCACTCAGTGATGGTAATTGTAAAAAAAATCTAGAAATCCCTTCATATATAAAATACCCATTTTGATGTGAATTTCGAAGAGTGATGTCATCAATATCTAAATGGTTATCAATACAAAATGCAAATAGTTAATAAAAAATATACTATTTATTAAAACCTTATATTCAACTTTTATTCTTGACACACCCTTAACAAATATTCATATAACATTCAATGGGGTAAAACATATATAACAGGCATAACCACATAGTTAAATGTTTATAAATACGGGAACCATTCGTTGAATTATTATATCAAAGAATTATGGTTGGAAGAATATATAAAAATTAAATAACATGAATGCAACCTCTTTATTCTTGATCTGAAACATATAATGGTCTAAAAATTTCTTGCAAATGTAATGAATAGGATGTAGATCCTTATTATTTTACATTGAACGTTTTTAAGAAGAATAAATTGTAAAATGGCCAACACCAAATCATTTATAGATATATTAATGTCTTGTGATTTTACTCCCTAAAACAATAAATTAGTCCTGGACATAAAATTCTTCTAATTTTATGAATACCTTGCTAAATGTTTAACACAATTAATGAAAATTCCAAAATTACAAATATTTATATCTCGATAGATTTAATGCTGCTAGTGGAATAATGTTCCTCCTGTCCCCTTTACTATTTTTGAATCTTCAATTTTCCCTATATCAATCATGTCCAAACTAAACACGATTCTATATTTTTTCCAGGATCATATAGTAATGTAATAAAAACAAAATCATATATAGTATTTCTACAAGTGTGAAATCAAGAAAATATATTATGAATAAACAATTATAATAAAATAATTCAATAAATATTGATATCCTTTTGAGACCAAATTTTATATGGTTTTTTATAAAGGATTACCAATAATAGTGTCAATATAATTTAAATTATAAAATATTTAATCATCCATTAGTTTATAAGGTGTTATAAATTGTCCTAAATTCCTCACAAAATGATACCGTACGATATCGGTATTTATTTAATCATTGATTTTTTTGATTCCCTCAATACATAGTATTGAAGTTATGTTTCACCAAAATTGAGTGCATGAATTCATCCCAAATGAGACACCCCAATATTCCTTCAATTCTATAATATAACAAATTTTCATAAGCATAAATTTCTTTAATCATTCTATACAACATATCCCGTATTGTGAATTCTTCCCTTTTGTTATCTTGATACATTATAATATATGTATCCCACAATAATTTCATATCTTTGACTAGTAGAGCCCAATAGAAATAAATATCATTGCCATATTTTTTGGTCCAAATATATGTAGTGACAATATAATGTATTTCCACCTCTTATGTAACTATTACTAGCCATGTGATGTGAGTGAAAATATATACACCAAAATGATTTTTTTTCTTTCTAAATACAATGTAGGAAAGAGTATTCTTATCTCTTTTAAAAATATAGGAAACCAAAAATAAAATTTATTCCAAATAGGAGAGTTTGATAAATGGAATAGTTTCCCAGTAATAATTTTTTTATACATACCATGTTAATTTTCCAATTATTTCTTAAAATGCAGACAATATTCAAAACCATTAAATGATATGAATTTACTATAAAAATTTTTAAGATCATTATTCATCTTTATTGAATCAATCCACAACCACATATAGGGAATTTTATGAGTGATCCATAGTCCATGGGAAACAATAATAAATAATCTTTTTGGGAATTTATTTATTTTAAGGTCAATCCCATTGAACATAGTATTTGTTTAGTGTCATATTTTTGAAAAGGATGTTCATTTTATAGTCGTAGAATATATTTTTGGAGACCATACAATTTTGTAAAGATAAATTTACACAGTTTACTTCTATATTTCCATTTATATATGTTTAGTAGATCCAAAAAATGATGTGAAATTATTACAACTAGTTTATAATGGTCATTTAACACAATTATTTATCTTCTCAAAAAACATTTGAAAATATCAAAGTTCATCATCAATTTTAATTTTCATTTCTTTTTTACGGTCACAATTGTCATTTACATTGGTATTTCTATCAAATGAACCATAACTTGTATTATCATCCCATTTAGTGGGTAAAATAATATTTTCCTCATTTTATGTTTGACATCATTGGTTCTAATTTATTCCATGACAAATCTTACGCTCTTCCAACCCATGGAAACTATTTTTCAATAATAACAAAAAAATAAACATGTAAAAATGATTTATAAGGATTGAATTCATGACTGATTCAAAACATGATGAACCGGTTTAATCCATATTCATACTCTATCACCATATAATTAGTGTGCATACATTTTGAATTCATATCAATCCTATTAGGTTCATAAAATATTAATTTTTATAAATAGTAAATAAATACACATATTCATAATCAACGGTGATTCTTATAGATAATTATAATAAGGGAACCCAACGTTTGATTGTTTAAAAAAATAAGTATTCTTTGAGGGAAATGAGTAATTGAATTTACGAAAAAAATTAATCCACTTTTGATTAGTGTAATCATCCCAATTCATCAAAATTACCACTATTACCTGGAATGGGTTTACTACTGCTCAATGTATTTCCAGAATTAAATATCAATATCTAGAAGAGATGAGGGATACGCCTCAAGAAAAAAAACAAAATAATAACTATATTATAGATGAAATCGATGAGGATGAAAATTTTATACTTAAATTTAAATTTTATTAGATTTGGAGTTGGAAAAGAATCATAAAAAATTTCATAGATTGATTCCTAAAGCATAGAAAAGTAGTAGCATTTTTTTGATCCCTATGGAGGGGTACATGATTAGTGTGTCTCTGAGATGTATCAACTAGATGGTATTATGAAAACTCATGCTGAGACAACCATTGTAGTTTTGAACTTCAAAGAATGACTTAAGATAATCTTTTACAAGGAAGAGACCTTTTGTATGAGGATTCAATTTCAGAAGCATGTAGCTTTCAAAAACAAAGCAACAATAATTTAAGGACATATTAACAATGATAGGTAATCACATCATGAATAAATTCATCCAATTTCATTTATTCCCATTTAACATATTCTGTTACACTTTACATCATAAAAGAAGTGAATTCATATCATTTTTCAAGTATAATTATAAAACATCTTATTAACAATGTCAATAAAATGGACTTTTTACTTAATTGAAATTCTTGAAGACTTATACTGATCTAATCATCAATAGTAATATTTCTTTAAAAATATATTTATTTCGCCCCATAGGGCGCAGTTCAGTTGTTCCTCCCCTGTTGTACCTGTGGTTGTGAGTTCAGGAGGTCCTGATTTCAAGCCTCTGTGTCTGTAGATTTTCTTTCCTTTGTTCCCCTACCCCAGACCTACCATGTATATTTATTTATTAATGGTTTGGAAAAATACCTGGTTATTTTTTATTCTTTCCTTTTAATTGTTACATGGTATTCTAAATCTTCATACAAATATCTTTCCTCAAACTATAGAAGGTCATGTGATCACTTGATTTTGTCACATTGTTAAGGAGCGTTGAATTTCAATAAATATGGTGGAGTCTATTATTAATGAAAAATGTTATGTGAGGTACCGTGTTACTAACATTCTAAAATATTATTATAGACCATGTATTTTAGGATTACAAACAAATATATTTTTACTATTACCCACTAATGATCCTATATTAGTAAAATATAAGAGTTATCAATCATAGGTATATTTCATATATCATATAATATTCAAAATCCTTAAAAACTTTTTTATTTCAAATAAACCATTAAAAATAAGAATTTTAGTAATAAATTTAAATGATAACACATGAAATATTATTCAAATATCACATAATATAAAATGTTATTTAAATATGAAAATGAAAAAAAGTTTATTATATGAATATAATAATTTATTCAATAATAATTAATTTTCAACACTTTATGAAGCCAATTCAAAATTTACATCAACCAACAACAAACATCAAATTATTCTTGAAGACATTTTATAACATAATTTTTTTATAATAATAATGAATATAAGTATCCTTTAAATTAAAAGTATCATTTTATTGATATTACATTTCACAGAAATCATAAAACATTATATATATTCATGAAAAATATATATATATATTGAAATTTTTAATAAATCTTTTTTTTTTGAAAACATTTTCAATATGATATAATTCATAACATTATTTTTAATGTACAAAAAAAATATAGAATATTAATTATGGATAAATATTTATAACACCATTTTATTTGACACATATTAATTATTGAATTTTATTTTAAAAAAAATTAATACCATATGATATTTCATTCAATAAAAACTAGTAAAAATCATTATAAAAAATCATATCGTGAAGTCCAATGTTTTGGAACAAGGTTTAAATTATGATGGTTTTCAAACATTAAATATTTATCATTGGGTCAGTTTTTAAACTATCTTCTAGAACATTATTCCTAGAGTTGGAACCCTTAAAGGTGTTGTTTTTTGACTTGGGTGAATACCCAATAATTTTCACGGGTATCCTGATAAGTCTCGGGAGCACCGAATCTAGAAAAGTCCCCTATAATACTTCTTCACTGGCTGCACACAGTTGCAATTCCACTCCTACAGCTTATTGATTTTAATATATTATTTATATTAATTAAATAATATTAATTGGAATATATTTGGTTAAATTGAAGAATTTGTTAATAGTAATAAGGTTATTATTATTATTATTATGGAATAAATTATTATGTTGTTCAAAGATTTTAATTCATGATTAATGTGTAAAGACCCTTAAATTTCAAGGAAATTTTTTTCTTAATTTTTTATGCAATTTCACAAGAATGCAGTTTCTGACGGCACCTGATTCAGAGGCCCGGTGTGCCCGGAATCATTTTCCGAAGTTTGGATCGGGTACGTTCAGTGAACAAATGAGCGGTTTTTTCTAACTTTTGATCCGGTGCCCAGAATCAAATTCTGAGGCACCGATGGAAATGTAGCGCCGGTGTTTACTTAGAAACACCTTTTCCAGAGTTGTGTTTGCTCGGGTGTGGTTTTTAAATTTTTGGGGTTAAGTTAAGAAATAAAAAAAAGTGGTGCGACAACTTTATATTTATTTCACTTAAATCCACTTAAAAGGAACTTGAAGCCACTTGAGCTAAGTTAAAACAGATAGGGTGCAATCCAAAAATATCCTACCCTCTTGGTAGGATATTTGTGAGGTGGGGCCTGCACGAGCCCCACCGTTTCTTTTCCTCTAAGTAACGAACCCGTGAAAACTCCTCATTAATGAAAGTCAACTGGTGCATTTTCTTAAACTCTTAAACGCTCATATTAATTGGGAGGTTTATTAGTTGAAATTAATTCTATGAATTAATGGGTCGTTACTTAGTTTGTATTTCAATTTTTTGCCATGTTAATAAAATAATACCAATGCTTGTCTTCTTGAGGATTGCTCGTTGAGAGGATTTAGAGAAGACTCCAAGGCTTGAGAACTTCATCCTCCTTCGCGAAGAATGCGAAGAACGCAAAAAACGTGAAGAATGAGAAGAACTCAAAGAACACCGAACCCTCGGAGATCGACGACGCGACGCCCTGTTCCGCGACACCGACGATTTTTCTCCTGCGACGTTTTTCTGCAATGTTTCTCCTCCCGCGACAAATCTTCGATCACCTGCTTGAGGTAGGATATTTAGGAACATTTAAATTTCCTTTGTGGATTTTATCCTTAACATAGATTTAATTCATGAAATAAAAATATGTGTGTTTTTATTTAAACCTCGGAGATCATCGACACGATGCTGTATACCACGATGACGTGACGCCCTTCCGCGATGCGATGATCATCTTCTTCTGTGACGGTCAATTCCGAGAAGAACTCGTCCGACGACTACGGAGAGGTAGGGGTTTGATTCTCTTAAATAATTGTGATTTATATCCTCGTCTTGTGATTAAATGATTGTTGTGAGACTTTTAAACTGCTAATGCGGTGGGTGTGGACCAACAAACAAGTCTGAACCCACCGCCCTTCATTCTTGGTGTGCGGACGACGGACGGTGACAAAACAAGCCGCTCAGGCGTTTTGAAGGCTTTGCAGTGAAGGTCGGGTCTCGATACGATCATCGGCAAAGACTATCGGAGAATCGGACCACCGGAGCGTGTCCGGTGGTCCGCGGAAGTCTCCGCCAGTGCGCCACGCCAGCGCGGCGGCGCTGCCGGGAAGACCCGCCGTGGCTGATGTCGCGGCGGCGCTGGCCGGTCCCGCGGTGGCGCGGGATCGCAGAGGAAGGGACGTGGCTTTATCTGTGTATAGTGACACCAAGCGGCCCCACACGGGGCCACGACTTTCCATCAGGGGGGGGGGGTCCGTGCACCCGCTCGGCCATTACGGTCGAGCCGCGCCCGCGCCGGCCGTGTCAGGTCGCGCCCAGGCCGGGCCGGGCCATCCTGGTCGGGCTGGGCCACGCCGGCCGGGTCGGACCCGGACCCAGGTTGGGTTGACCCGGTTGTGGCCGACCCAGGGGAGGGTCGGTCCGGGTCGGTCCGGGCCCAGACCCCCAGTTTTCGGACCTTTTTGGTGTTTTTCTCATAACATTAGCTACGGGCATCCTAATGATGCACCGTCAGTGGCGAAGCGATTCTTGGATTGAGACGGTCTTTTCAGTTTATTAAACTCAAGGTTTTGGAGAACTTTGGGTTCGACCGGGTTGGTTCGGATACGAAACCAACCGAGCCCTCAGAGCAGAAACGCTAATATCTTGAGCTCCGGATGTCCGATTGACGTTCCGTCGACTTTTATTGATTCCTCTTAGTAAGACGGATCTTTTGGCTTACTCCTCTTGATGTTTGGATGTCGTCGGAGTGTGGTCGGGTTTGTTCACTCACGAAACCAACCTGGACCCTAGGACGAAAAGGCTAATAACTCAAAGACCGGGCATCCGATTGGCGTGTCGTCTGTCTCGTTGATTTACTCTTGTTGAGATGGAATATTTGGCATAATTATCCTGAGTTTTGGTTTCATTTCGATAGTGGTCGGGTTGGATTGAACCCGAAATCCAACCGGGCCCCTGGAACGGAAAAGCTGATATCTTTCAGACCAGACGTCCGTTTGACGAACCGTCAGCGGCGTTGGTGATCACATTGAGAAACGGTCCCTTTAATTTTACCCTATGAGAGTTGGGGTACATTTGAGACATGGCCGGGTTGGTTCGCACACGAGACCAACCGGGCCCCTGGGACGAAAAGGCTAATAACTCACAGACGGAGCGTCTGATTGACGTGACGTCTGTTGTGTTGAGACCCCTGTGACGAGGCGGTCCTTGGAGTTACTTCTTCGTGGAACATTGTGACACTTGGAGTATCGACCAGCAGCTCGTGGAGAGGACCCTCCTGGAGATGAGCGTGTGGAGTACAGAGACCGTGTAGCCGGCTGAGACCTGACGAATTCTTGACCGATCGACTCGGTGTGTTTCGGATAGCCCAGTGGGGAGCGCTTGGTTGTAGCAGCAAACCCACAGCAGAGGAGCACTTGGTTGTAGCGGTAGACCTGCGGTACTCTACAGAAGGGGTACCTCTGGAGGTTATGAGGGGGAGCGCTTGGTTGTAGTGGAAGACCAACGGCGGAGGAGTGCATGGTTGTAGCGGCAGACACGCGGTATTCAATAGAAGGAGTACCTCTTGATGCTATGAGGGGGAGCGTTTGGTTGTAGCGGAAGACCCGTGGTGGGAAGCGCTTGGTTGTAGAAGAAGACCCACAGTACTCGATAGGAGGAGTACCTCAGCAGTCTTAGGATAGTGAGCAGTACCACGGAGTCGTGACAGGACCACTGTACACTCCAGAGACGGGGCTTTTCAGTAGTTATGGTTTCGATCATGAAAATCCTGGTTTGAGTTGAGTCTATGACCTTTGTGTTTACCTATTGATTGAGATGGGTCACTTGATAACTTAGGTATATGTATGGGCATATACCTGGGTGGTGGTTATCCGTTGATTTCATGATCTTGGTGTTTCCCTCATGATTGTGATGGGTTACTTGATAACATAAGTATATGCATGGGTACATACCTAAGTAGAGGTTATCTGTTGAGGTCTTATTTTTGGTTATCCATGTTGGTTTTGGTGAGACCTTGAGGGTCTCGGGGTCCCTACTGAGTATCGTTATACTCACCCCTAGACGGGTTTTTCCCACAACTCGTTGTGTTGGTTGTAGACGACGGACAGTGCTGGCAGGGGGCCGAGTGTTCGAGGACCGGATGGTACCCAGAGGTGGAATACACGATGAGTCAGTATCCGGAGGTGGAATTCATGGAGAGACGACACTTGGAGGAGGTTGAAGGGGGAGAGCGTTGTGGAGGCTATCTGTACCTACCCTTCAGGTAAGATCCATGGTGGACGATCCAGGAGCTGCGCCATCTGTAACTACCGTTCAGGTAGGATCCGAGGAGGATGACCTAGGAGCCGCTTCCGTTATTCCAGCTGTTGTTTTTTTCTGTTGTACATTGTTTAGTTGTAGTTTTACTTTCATTTGGGTTTGTATTGTGGCCCATTTACCCTTCATCACCTATCTTTGTACTTAGTTTTTTTACTTCCGTTTGTACTCTATGGTGTTTTGTTTACTTTTATAAAGGAGATTCCTTCCCAGATATTGGGATTTACGCCTTTGGTGCTAGTCTCTATCCCCTGGCCTATGGAAGGAGGGCTTGGGATAGTCATGGCATGGGCCCCGAGGACGGGTCATGACAAATTGGTATCAAAGGAGTCGGTTCTACTGAAGAACTTATAACTCTGATATTCCATTTCTGTGAAGCAATAGTGTTAAGGGTACCGAGTGTGGTTTTCAGTTCTGGGAGTCTAGTGTTGGTGCGGGAGGCCGACGTATCCATACACCAGGACCCTGAAAACAGATTTCCTACTTTGTGCATGAAAACACTGATTGAGTGTGTGTTTCTAGAAGTTTTTAAATATCAGCTCAAACCAGGTCAGCTCACCAGGTATAATCATTTGACAGTGTCACGTTGTTTCTATCAGGATGCCTTTTCTCAGACGACCAGCTAGAGCCTAGAGGGATGTGCGTACTGACAGCCTGTCAAGCGACGAGGCTTCTGTACAGGGACCTCGTGCAGTTGAGGCACCAACGGTACTACCATACATTTGGCCACCGATGCCACCAGCCCCAGCAGTAGGTGATTCACGCCACTTGACAGCACTACACGTGTTCCAGCGCCAGAGGCCACCCAGGTTCCATGGAGAGATGGACCCACAGGTAGTTGAGGATTGGCTGGAGGCAGTGGTGAGAGTCTTCAGGCTAGTGGGGACACCTGGAGACTTCATGGTGATCTTTGCTACCAGCGTCCTTCAGGCAGCAGCAGGCAGGTGGTGGAGTCACTTGTTCCAGTTTTGCAATGAGATGACCATCACATGGGAAGACTTTGAGACCTTCTTCAGGGTTGAGTTTATACCAGTGGCTCTACACCCCGAGCATGTTCAAGAGCTTCTGCCTTTGCCGCATGATTTTCGATCAGTAGCCAAGTCATCTGTGGGTAGTAGGCAGATGATGTGAGGTCCATGAGGACCAGAGCCAGCCATACAAGAATAAGGAAGTGTTATGAATGCGGCAGGAAGGGTCACCTGGCACATGACTATCTGACCCCCACACAGTTGATCTGCAGGTTTTGGAGGTGCCACCAAGACAGAAGCAATGGCAGGTTCTTGAGCAACAGCCGATCAGTGGACAAGGCGGTAGAGCTCCGGAAGCAGGTGGACAGGAGCGGAACTAGTGGATACGTCCCTTGTACTTCTAGTTCCATGTTGTTGTTGTATTTGTGTCTTTGTACTATGAGCTGCAATAATAAAAAGACACTTATCTTCATGATGTTTACATTCCTATCCTTTTGTTCGGTTGATACTGAGAGGTCCCGGTTAAAACTGTTGACTTGACCCTCACTTTTGAGATTTCTACTAGAGGAGGCCCAGTGACCTCACACTGATGCTGACAGTGTGACTCAACCCTTGGAGGCGAGAGAGATGGTTGGATCTCTTGGTAGTAATGTCAAGGCCTTATGACGTTATCCATGGCATGAATGCATCATTCATGTCCGGATTGACTATATTAGGAAATGGGCGTGGTTCATCTAGGGGATGAGACCAAGTTTCTCTTTTCAGAAAAGGAGAATTCATAGCAGCTCTTACAGATCGTAGGCAAAGAAGGTGCATAGCATCCAAGAGCGGATGAAGACTGCACAGTGCATTAAGAAACAGGAAACCGACGCCAGTCTTAGAGACTCGAGTGTGTTAAATGTTTCAAGAATATGAAGCTTTATGGAGATATGAGTCTGCGAAGCAGCAGACGTAGAGGTAGATCTTGGACAGCAGCATGAGTTGGTGTACATTTTAACATGCTACCACCACCCACCATAGTTGTCCCTACCAGGCTCAGGTAGCTAGAGAGTAGGGGAAGAGTACAGCTGCATGCGGTCAAGGAGTCTGACCCAATGGCTCTAAAAATGATTCAAGGGACAATATCTTTCCACTACTAGCTTCTGTAGTAACAGACGTCGATATGAAGCATTCCGTCCTTTCACAAATCATGTCCCAGACCTAGAGTTTCCGGTAAGCCGTAGACTTGACCCTCACATCTGGAGATACCTTGGGAGGAGACTCGATAATCAAACTTATGCTGACAGTGTGGTCTGACCCTCGAGGTGAGAGTTTCGGTTGGAATCTCTTGGTGGCAACGTCGAGGCCTTACGACGTTGGTCTCGGTATGGATTTGATTCATAGTTCATTCTCAGATTGACTGTATTAGGCAAAAAGGTTGTTGTTTATCTACAACGTTGGGATGGGTTTTCCTTGTTCGGCGAGAAGGAAACCACATACAGCACCGGATAAACTCATTCATAGGAGGGTGCAGCCGATCACTCTTGAGTCGGTCAACCATACCCTCGTGGTAGTAGGAGTTTTGTGTTTCAGTTCTAAACAGGAATTTGAGACCTCTGGAATTCGAGGATAGTGACCACGTTTTCTTACGGGGCTCATCTCGATGAGGTTTACGGAGATGTGGCCGAGGCGAAAAGTTATCTCTGAGTTTAAACAGACCTTTCTTTGTCCTCAACAGGGTAGGTGAGTTGGTTAACTTTAGGACCCACCCACCTCAGTTGCACCAGGTACACGACGACTTCCACGTATCTCAGATAAAGAGATACGAGCACGACCTGACGCATATCATCGACCATGGGGGGATGGACTTTGGCGATGGGGTGACTTTTCTGGGGTTTCAGTAGAGGTTGTGGATCGATAGGAGCGGGCCCTACGAGGACGGTCTATTCCTCTTGTGTGCTTTCGTTGGCTGCACGGGAACCTCTAGGACAACACATGGGAGCAGAATGCTCAGATGTGTGATCAGTACCGCTTTTGTAACCCTAGTTTGTGTTAAATCATTACAGGGACGTAAAGCCTTATGGTGGGAGTGATGTAAAGACACGTAAATTTCAAGGAATATTTTTTTTACTTTTTTTTGGAATTTTACAAGAACGCAGTTTCTGACGGCACCTGATTTCGAGGCCTGGTGTGCCCGGAATCATTTTATAATGTTTGTCTTGGGTACGTTCAGTGAACGAACGAGCGGTTTTTCTAACATTTGAACTGGTGATCGGAATCGAATTCCGAGGGCACTGATGGAATTGCAGCGCCGGTATTTGCTTAGGAACACCTTTTCTAGAGTTTCGTTTTCTCGAGTGTGGTTTTTAAATATTTGGGGTTATGTTAAGAAATAAAATATAGTGGGGCGACAACTTTATATTTATTTTACTTAAAGGCATTTAAAATCCTCTTGAATCCACTCGAGCTATGTTAAAGCGAATAGGTTACAATCCAAAAATATCCTACCCTCTTGGTAGGATATTTGTGAGGTGGGGCCCGCACGAGCCCCACCGTTTCTTTTCCTCTAAGTAACGCACCCGCGAAAACACCTCATTAATGAAAGTCAATGGGTGTGTTTTATTAAACTCTTAAACGCTACTATTAATTGTGATGTTTATTCGTTGAAATTAATTCTATGAATTAATGGGTCGTTACTTACTTTGTTTTTCAATTTGTTGGCATGTTAATAAAATAAGACCAACACTTGTCTTCTTGAGGATTGCTCATTGAGAGGATTTGGAGAAGACTCCAAGGCTTGAGATCTTCATTATCTTTCGCGAAGCATGCGAAGAACGCGAAGAACGCGAAGAATGCGAAGAACGCGAAAAACGCCGAACCCTCGGAGATCGACGACGCGACACCGTATTCTACGACGCCGACGATTCTTCTCCCGTGACGTTCTTCTGCGACGTTTCTCCTCTCGCGACAAATATTCGATCAACTACTTGAGGTAGGAGATTTCGGATCTTTTAAATTTCCTTTGTGGATTTTATCCTTAACACAGATTTAATTCATGAAATACAAATCTGTGTGTTTTTCTTTAAACCTTGGAGATCTTCGATATGATGATGTATACCGCGACGACGCGACGCCCTTCCGCAACGCGACGATGATCTTCTTCCGCGACGGTCAATTCCGTGAAGAACTCGTCTGACGACTATGAAGAGGTAGGGGTTTTATTCTTTTAAATCCTTGTGATTTTTATCTGTGGCTTGTGATTAAATGATTGTTGTGAGACTTTTAAACCGCTAACGTGGTGGGTGCGGACCAACGAACATGTCCGAACCCACCACCCTTCGTTTTTGGTGTGTGGATGGTGGATGGTGACAAAACAAGCTGCTCGGGCGTTTTGAAGGCTTTGCAGTGAAGGTCGGGTCCCGAGACAATCACCGGGGAAGACCGTAGGAGAATCGGACCACCAGAGCACGTCCGGTGGTCCTCGGAAGTCTCTGCCGGCGCGCCCTGCCGGCACGGCAGCACCGCCGGGAAGACCTGCCGCGGCTGAAGCTGCGGCGGCGCTGGCCGATTCCGCGGCCTCGTGGGACCGCAGAGGAAGGGACGTGGCTTAAGCCACGTCCGGTGACACCAAGCAGCCCCACGCGGGGCTGCGGCTTTCCATCAAGGGGGGGGGGGCTTGCACCTGCTCGGCCATTACGGCCGAGCCGCCAGGCGAGTGGGCCGCGCCCGCGCCGGCCGGGTCGGGGAACTCCTAGGCCGGGCCGGGGTATCCTTGCCGGGCTGGGCCACGCTGGCCAGGTCGGACCCGGACCCGGGTTGGGTCGACCCGGTTTTGGCCGACCCAGGGGGGGTCGGGCCAGGTCTGTCCGGGCCCAGACCCCCCGTTTTCGGACCGTTTCGGTCTTTTGTCATAACATGAGCTACGGGCTTCCGAACGACGCACCGTTAGCGGCGAAGCGATTCTTGGATCGAGGCAGTCGTTTTGGTATATTACACTAAAGGTTTCGTAGAACTTTGGGTTCGGCTGGGTTGGTTCGGATGTGAAACCAACCGGTCCCTCAGAGCAGAAACACTTATATCCTGAGCGTCATACGTCTGATTGACGTGTCGTTGACTTTGATGGATTCCTATATGTAATATGGATCTTTTGGCTTACTCCGCTCGAGGTTTGGATGCCGTCGGAGTGCGGTCGGGTTGGATCGCTCACGAAACCAACTGGGCCCCTGGGACAAAAAGGATAATAACTCACAGACCGGGCGTCCGATTGATGCGCTGTCTGTCTCGTTGATTTCCTCTTGTTGAGACGGAAAATTTGGCATACATCGCCTGAGTTTTTTTCAGTTTGATAGTGGTTGGGTTGGATTTCACCCTAAATCCAATCGGGCCCCTGGAACCGGAAAAATGATATCTTACAGACCAGACGTCCGTTTGACGAACCGTTAGCGGTGTTGGTGATCACGTTGAGAAACGGTCCCTTTAAGTTTACCCTATGAGAATTGGGGTACAGTTGAGACACGGCCGCATTGGTTCGCACATGAGACCAACCGGACCCATGGGACGAAAAGGATAATAACTCACAGACCGGGCCTCCGATTGACGCGCCGTCTGTTGTGTTGAGACCCCTGTGACGAGTCGGTCCTTTGAGTTACTTCTTCGTGGAACATTGTGATACTTGTAGTATCGACCAGCAGCTCGTGGATAGGACCCTCCCATAGACGAACGTGCGGAGTACGGAGACCGTGTAGCCAACTGAGACCTGACGACTTCTTGACCGATCGACTCGGTGTGTTTCAGATAGCCCAGTGGGGAGCGCTTGGTTGTAGCGGTAGACCCACGGCGGAGGAGCGCATGGTTGAAGCGGCAGATCCACGGTACTCAATAGAAGGAGTACCTCTAGAGGCTATGAGGGGGAGCGCTTGGTTGTAGCGACAGACCCACGGCAGAGGAGCGCTTGGTTGTAGCGGCAAACCCGCGGTACTCAACAGAAGGAGTACCTCTTGAGGCTATGAGGGTGAGCGATTGGTTGTAGCGGCATACCCATGGTGGGAACCACTTTTTTGTAGTAGTAGGACCACAATACTCGATAGGATGAGTACCTCAACAGTCTTAGGTTAGTGAGAAGTACCTTGTAGTCGTGACAGGACCACTGTACACTCCAGAGACGGAGCTTTTCAGCAGTTACAGTTTCGATCATTAAAGTCCTGGTTTGAGCTGATTCTATGACCATTGTGTTTACCTCTTGATTGAGATGGGTCACTTGATAACATAGTTATATGTATGGGCATATACATGGGTGGTGGTTATTCATTGATTTCATGATCTTGGTGTTTCCCTCATGATTGTGATGGGTTACTTGATAACATATGTATATGCATGGGCACATACCTAAGTAGATGTTATCTGTTGAGATCTTCTTTATGGTTATCCATGTTGGTTTTAGTGAGACCTTGAGGGTCTCGGGGTCCCTAATGAGTATCGTTATACTCACCCCTGCACGGGCTATGCCCGCACGTCGTTTTGTTGGTTGCAGATGACGGACAGTGCTGGAGGGGGCCGCGTGTTCGAGGACTGAATGGTACTCGGAGGTGGACTACATGACGAGTCAGTATCCAGAGGTGGACTTCACGGAAAGACAACACTTAGAGGAGGTTGATGGGCGAGAGATTTGTGGAGGATATTTGTACCTACCCTTGAGGTAGGATCCGAGGAGGACGACCCAGGAGCCGCTTCCATTCTTCCAGCTGTTGTTTTTTTTTCTGTTGTACTTTGTTCAGTTTTAGTTGAACTTTCATTTGGGATTGTATTCTGGCCCATTTACCCTTTAGCACTTCTCTTTGTACTTAGTGTTTTACTTCCTCTTGTACTTTGTGGTGTTTTGTTTACTTTTATAAAGGAAATGCCCTCCCAGTTATCAGGATTTACGTCTTTGGTGCTAGTCACCAGCCCCTGGCCTATGGAAGGCGGGCTTGGGGTAGTCACGACATGTGCCTCGAGGACGGGTCGTGACATAATGTGGTGTAACATTTATGTTAAAATATTTTATTTATATGACTAATGGGGTGTAAAAATTATTAGAAATTAATAAGGATTTTGGGTATCTCAGTGACAAGTTTAATTAAATAGGGAGTTTTAGATTTAATGATTAATTGTTTTTATTAAATAGAGGTTTTGGGTTTATCTATGGATTGAAAAATAATAATAATGAGATTATTTTTATTTTAGTTTTTTAAAAATACTTATTATCGATGTTTATTTTTTAAATTGAGATTTTTTTCAAAGAATTGTTTCATTTAAAATATTGAGTTTTTCACTTTTTAAATAAGTTTTTATTGTGTATAATAATAATAATAAAATTTCTATTATTATTATCCAGTATTATTATTATTATTTTCCTGTTATTAGTAGAATAATTATTTGTTTTTATGAGTTTAATAATAGTCATTAATAATGGTTATGAATTTATGGGTTTTATTTCTTTTATATGTTTGTAATTAAAGGAGAAAATAAATTCTCTTCTTTTTCTCTCCATAAGAGGTGCGACACACTATCTTGATGCCCCACTCATGCACTAGGCATTATCCTATGTGCTGAATTCTCCCATATACCTTTATGGCCGAATCTTCCCCAATGTGGTGCAAATGATTTCCCTACCATATGTACTAGTAGTACGCGACCCCTGGACGACCTGTAGTTGCAGTGCACGACCCCCTCATGGTAGTACCCTGAGGCACCCCACCCCATCACCCGAACTCCACTTCACATGTGGAAATTCCTCTCAGACTCTTCCTATATCTTGTCTGCATTTTTGTGGGGATTCTATCTATGTATATTTTTACATTCACAGTATCCATTTGATTCACTTATCACCTTTCATGCTTAGCCAAAACACTAAGGTTTAGGTTTAATCTGATTGTTGCATTCCTGTATTTTTTGGGTTTGTGAATGTTGACTCAGGACCCATGGGTCCCTAATCTAGTATCCACTTCCAAGGGAGAGGTGGATGGAATCTAATTAACTTATTGTCATTGCACCAGGTGTGGTTTATTTCCAATGTTTGGTATGGAACCATCTATCTTGGAGTCTGATATTTTATGAGTCCAAGGTACATTGTAGATGGTGCGTAGACCTTTCTACACTTTTTGTTGTCTCTTATTGTTTTTTTTTGTGATTTTTTATTCAGTTTTCTAGACAAAGTGCATAAATATATGTATATATATACATATACATATCTGAATGTGTGAGTGATTCTGATTTCTGACGAGTTACAGATTTGTTACCACACCATGTATAGTCAATGAGTATTGCATTGGTTCCCACCAAGGGGGTCACTTTTCAATTCCTCAATATTAATAAATGAATTTATAAAATTATTGCTTCACTTTTATTGGTATTTAAATTATGTAGTGAATTATTTATATTGAATACCCTCCATTGTTAATTTATTTATTTTGATTAAAAATTTTAAATGTGTTATATAATATGTTGATGCATGGCTATTGATGTTATTAAATGGAGCTAACCATGTGAGATAATCGAGGACATGACTATATATTGGTTTTAAGAATGTACTATTTAATTGGTTAAATTGACATAATTAAAAAATTAAATGATGTTTTTTTGCTATGAAAAGATAATTAATTTGTTATATTAATTTTCTTCCATGGGAGTTGTAATTGAGTTAATTATTATGGGGGATAATTATGAGTTATTTAGTTGGTTAAAATGAGATAATTAAGGGTTAAGTAATTATAAGCTTTTAGATTGCATATAAATAATTAATGAAATGGTTAATATTAATATATTGATTTAGTAAAATGAGATAATTGATCTCGGGAATAATTGTGATACATTTTCATGGATAAATTGAGATATTTAATTATGGATTAATTGATGTGTTTTGTAGTGATATTTTGGAGAATTAATTCTTGGAATTAATTATGGGAAATGTTATTAGAATGAGATAAATAATTTTGGGAAATTAATTATTGTATTTTATTTTTTTGAAGTATTATCAATTGATGGATTAATTAATGGTAATGTGTACTTAGATAAATTTCGGTGTCAACTAACAGATTTTCTATATTTATCTAATCGATTTTTTTATTTAGGGAATAATGATAGTTGATTAGAGAATTAATTATCAATATTTTGATTAAAGAATTGGGATAATTAAATGTTGATATGATTATTTAGTTGACTGGAATGTGGTTAAGAATAATTAATTGATAAATTAATTAGAAACTATTGATCTGTTGAATGGTTATTTAATATTAATATTTTGAAGGGAAATTTATGTAGTTAATTCGTTGTTGAATTAATTAACAGATTTGATAAATTAATTTCTATGTTAATTAATGGATGTTTTTGGGGTGTAATACATTGTATTCTACACCAATGATAAATATATATGTATGACTAATAAATGGTTTATGAGACAGGGACAGATGCTCCAAATACTCATGGGGTATTAGGGATGGCATTTTATACCCAGGTTACATGTGGATATTATTTTATGGGAAGGGAACTAATGCTGAAAATATTCGTGGGTTGTGGGACAAAGACTGATGATCCAAACACTCATGAGGGTGCTAGACAATATGTTCAATATCCATTAATTGGCCTCAGACTATGGGCTAAATTGGTCAGACCGGAAATGAATTAAAGGGTTAATGAAAAATGTTGTGGCATAATGATTTCTGAATTGAATATGGGAACAAATTTAAACCCCGAAACGACTAAATACGGTTTTTAGATATGGGTGTCTATGCGAACCAAGAAAATTAGGCTGTTAAATAAGAATATAATTTAAAATTTTGTATAGTTTATTTACGCTATTTATATGTATTATTCTGAACTCTTATTTTTTTGCAACGAGTCAAAGCTAGTATCTCAATCAAGAATCTCTTAGAAACCTTGATGGGTTGTAATTTATTTTCCTAATTTTTTTTTTACCTTATTGTAGCTTCATATTATTATTTATATTTCACTGTCTAGATAGGACTAGACATCGGTGGTATTGGACTACTAAGATGTATATCTCACACAATACTAGGTCTACCATTGTAATGGGGGTACCTAAATAGTAATTTTTAGGTAAAAGTAATACAGACCATGGTCCATGGTTTTCACTATATTCGAGTATCATGAGATATGAGAAAAGGATTGAGTTAGAGCACATGATTATTGTGGAGTTTTCCCATAGATATTTTTGTCGTAATTTAGTAATTTATTTATTTATATGTAAATCATGATGTATTGTTTATCACTTTCATAGATGTACCATCAAAACCTACATGCACTGTATAACATTGGCTTTGGCCATCTATTTTATACTAGATTAAAAAAAATTCTTCTGTTGCATTATCGTTATTTACACTACAACCACTATTTTCTAATATTGTCAACTATTTTTACTCTAAAAAGATGGTATAGGCATCCCACTAACTATCATTAGACCCTCACAACCAATCAGAAGCCTCTTTCGTATGGGGTGATGCGCTTGAAGTCATGTGCTGATCTGTCCAACCACTGGTTTAGGGGTGTGTAGGGTCGAGACGTTAAAATGTGTTATCAAAGGAAGGTTATTTTCCTTTTTTCCTTTCTATTTTGGGTTGTTAGACATGAAACTAATAAAGTGTCAGTGCTTGGGTTAATAGTCATTCTTGGTACTAATCACCCTTTGTATGGGAAATGACCAAGTGGAATGGTTTGGGAATTGAGGTTCATGATTTTCAATATTATAATAGATATAATATCCCCTTGAGTGATTGGTGTAATTTAAGATACTTATGATTTATGAAAATTATAGTATTTTACCGTTGTCCTATTAAGCTTAGTTTGAAGCACTGTATACATCATAATAGACATATAGGAATTTAGATTCCATGCATAGTTCCAGGCAATCTAGATTTATTTTAGGTTTCCTATTGATTCCATTTGTGTGCTTTGAATATAGGACATATCTTGTTCATAATTATCATGCCATTTTAGATTGCATGTTTTGGTGATAAAATTTACATGCTTGGGTGATAATATGCTATGTTTCATATCTTGATTTTGTGCCATGATTTTGTGTTATGGATTATTTTAGTGGTTTCAACATGTCTCTCGGTGATAGATACTTGCATTATCATATTAGATTGATGATAAATGATTTGTAGGTTTTACAAAATTTATTTTGCTGTGATTATGACAGAACCAGTTTATTCAGTTGCAAGGTGTATGATCACCTTATAACATGGAAAAGGGTAACCCGAGAATTTGATCTTCTAAAAAAGGCTGCTAAATTAAATAATTTTTTTTGTTTATTTTGATTATATGGGAGACAAATTCCAATGATAAGGTGTGTATGTGCCTTATCATTTTGTAGGTGTCCACCCATGTGACTGAGACATGTATGAACTTGGTGTGTTTACAAATGGTTTTGAATTTATAACTGATGAGTCTCCTTTGAATTGAATTATTATGGGTAGTTTTTGGAGGAAACCTGATTAAATAAATGGGATCCTCAAAAGTCACCTTTTTGGTAAAATGAACATAGATACTAAATTTTATGATTATATTTCGATAACACTGAATGTTAAATGATCAATGAGGTTGTTTTTTGATAACAAGCCTATATTTCTATACGTTATTTCTTTGAATACCTGGATAGTTTTTATGAAAAATTACATGTGGGTTTGTTAAAAATCATTCAAATGATTAAAGGATGAAATGAATTAACTAAAATGGTAGAAATGAAAAAAGGCCTTTTGAACCTCATGATTTTGGTTTTGGCTAAACAAGAGGGAGGGTTGAATTTTATGTTTCATGAGGGGAAAACCCATGGTAGGTAGTACCCATAGAATGATTTGGGCATTTAGGTAAGTTCATCCCACTACCCAGGATTTCTTTTCAGGACATTCAATTTTTGATATTCTGATTGGTTTATGTTATGACTTTTATGATCACTGTTTAACGTAGAGATTGTTGTTCGATAAATTTCACATGCATGCATTTAGGTGTTTTGAAATAGCATGCTAGAGTGTGTTTGATCTTTTCATGGGATGAAATGGAAAAACCTATGGTGGGTGGTGATTCACCAGTAAGCTGTGAAGGAACACAAATACAACTAATGTTATAGTCATCGAGGTATGTTTTATGATGCGATGACAAGAGAAGCTGAGCATTTTGTCTAAAGAGTCCACTGGTGATAACACAACTGATCTTTTAGTGTACTCAGTTTGTTCGTAATGTGATATTTCAAATGAGACGAGCATATCCCTCATCTTAATCTCATCATAGAGACATTATGATAGCATCAGTATTACTCTATGCTAGAGATTGAAATATTAATGGTCTTGATGAGTTATTGTTATCTGGGATGCATAATGGATTCATGGTTCCTTTGGTCTATTCGTTCATTTATATTGGGGCACGTTAGTTATTTTAAATATCCTTGTGATATACAAACTTGGTAGTGTCAACAGAGGTTTGGTATGGAGATCCGTGTAAATGAGGTTGGTGATGTAACAATTTTAAAAGGAATGTCACCTTTTTAAGGGTGAGTGTGGGTTTTGGGACCATAATGTATTTCCAAGAAACCATGTGTGGCCAGTTTCTCTTGGTCAATTGAGATTTGTCCTTTTAATTTAATGAGGTCCCAGTAATGGCCTTAGTTTGAAGTTCTTTTTCTTTGACCATTGGCTCAATTTTTAAATGAATTAATCCATTGGACTTATGTTTTGGTGTGTAGTGTGTTTGGAATATAGAAATGTAATGTCATTGTTCAATCCAAATATTTCAACCGAACACTTAAAGGTGTTGTTTATGGACTAGGGTGAATACCCAGTAATATTCAGGAGAATCATGAAATATCTCGGGAACACAGAATTTTGAAAATTCTTCATTAATGGATCTACATGGGTTGTGCATGGTTTCGGCCCAACCCTTGTTGCTTAACAAGTTTAATATATTATTAATTTTAATTAAATAACATTAAATGAGAGATTTTTGTATTACTATAAGATTGTGTTAATAATAATGTTATTATTATTATTATGGTGTTATAAATTAGTTAGATGTTAAAAGATTTTAATTGAGTGATTAATTGGGTGTCACATTTTTGTTAAATGATTTTAATTAGTTGATTAGTCGAGTGTAGAATTTATGTGAAATTAAAGTGGCTTTTGGATATCTCACTGAGACGTTGAATTAATTGAGTGTTCTTTTCATAGAATTGATTCGGTTAAAATATGGAAGTAGCACTTTTTAGATTAGTGTTTAATGTGCAGAATAATATTAATAAAATGGCTATTATTATTATTTATTATAATTATTATCATGTAAATAGTAATTTTATTATTGTGTTAATGAGTGTAATAATAGTTACTTATAATGGTAATTAATTTATGGGTTTTATTTATTTTATAATATTGAAATAAAAATGGAGAAAGAAGTTCCCTTCTTCTTCTCCCCCTAAGAGGCATGACACACCATCAAGAATTCACCCTCATGCACTAGGCCTCCCCTCTACATGGCCTTCTCCCTTCTACCTCCTTGTCCGGCGCTTTTCTCATATAGGGCGAATTATCTCCTTGTAGTGCGACCCAGCATCACGCGACCACCTGACAGCCTATGGTAGCAATGGATGACCACATCCGGGTAATACCTCGTGGTGTGACACCCCCTCTATAGTACTCCTTTTATGTGTGATGATTATTCTGAGACTCTGTATAAATATTGTTCACCTTGTCATGGTGAGTCAGTATGTGTATATTTTGTGATTCACATTGGCCATTTCACTCCTCTATCTCATTTCTTGCCCAGCCGAAACCCTATTGTTTGGGTTAAATCCAATTGTTGAATTCCACTACTGTAGGGTACACAAATGTGGACTTGGGACCCATTGGTCCATAATCTAGCATCCGCTGCAAAGAGTGAGGTGAATGGAATTGAATTAACTTATCGCCATTACACCAGGTATGGTTTATTTATATTGTTTTGTATTTCACCATCTATCTTGGAGTCTGATATTTTATAATAGTCCCTAGTATGTAGTGGTAGCTGCGTAGAACATTCTACACTGGTTATGGTCTCTTATTATTATTTTGGTGATTTGTTAATTAATGTTATAGGCAACATTAATATATATATATATAAATATGTATATATATATATATAGGTGTGCGCACATGTGAATATAGACCAGTTTAGGATTGGTTGTCGGTGTATGTCATGTCAATGAGTATTGAATTGGTTCCACCATAAGGTAGGGTCCCTTTTCAAGTACTCATCATTAATAAATTAATTAAAAAATTCTTATTGCACTTCTGTTTGTATTTAAATAATGCAATGATGTATTGATAATGAATATCATTCAAATGTTAGTTTAGTAAGATTGATTAAATTGCAAACTGGGTTGTGTGATATGATGATGCACAAATATTGATGTTATTAAATATTTGTTCCAATATGAGATAAATTAATAAATGACTATATGATGGTTTAAAGAATTATTGGTAAATTGGTTAAAGTGATGCAACAAAATAATTAAATGATGTTTAGTTTTAGCTATGATAAGATAATTAATTTTCTAAATTAATTATACTCCATGAGAATTGTAATTGAGAAGATTATTTGGGGGGATGATTTTGAGTCATTTAGTGAGAAAATTTGAGATAATTAATGGTTATTTAATTATGTTCTTTGAGAATAGATATAAATAATTTATCACAAGATTAATTTTAATATATTGATATAGATGAATGAGATAATTTATCTATTAATTAAATGAGATACATTATTTTTAAAGAATAGTGATATTTAATGATTGATTAAATGACGTGTTTTTGTTGTGATATTTTGGAGAATTAATTTTTGGAATAAATTATGGGAATTGAAATTAAAATGAGATAATTGTTTCTGGAAAATTAATTATGGGATACTATTTCATTTGTATATTAATTAATTGATGGATTGATTAATAGTAATGCGTACATAGTTAAATTGTAGCATTGACTAGTAGATTTGGATTATTTAACAAATCTATTTGTTTAGTATGGGAATAAGGATAGTTGATTGGAGAATTAATTATCATGTTTTTGGTTAAAGAATTGGGATAATTAAATGTAAATTTAATTTTTTTAGTTGTCTTGCTTATGGTTAAGAATAATTAATTGTAAAATTAAATATTTACTATTGAGATATTGAATGGTAAATTAGTTTTATAATTATTTTATGGGAGATTTATGTTGTTAATTAATTGTTGAATGAATTAATAGAAATGATTAATTAATTTACGAGTTAATTAATGGATGGTTTTAGGGTTTTAAACATGATGTTCTACATAATTCATAAATATATATTTGTGATTGATAAATAGGTTGTCAGGCATGGAATAATTCTACAAATACTCATGGGGTGCTAGACCTTGAGTTATACACCTAGATTGTATGTGAATATTCTTTTCCAGGAAAGGGTTTCTCGAACTAGTTCGAGTCACCATTCGACCCGGCGCCCGACCCAGTCCGCGACATGGACCATACAAATTTACTGATCCCCACGGGCTGGCAGTAGTTTCCATGTATCAAAGATAACACATGGGAACTATATACATGAATTAGTAACCACAAAAAACTATCAAGATAAATAAACAAAAACTGAAAACAAACAACCAAATACGACCTTATACACAAATCAAATTTAAAGGTTTACCACATGAACCAATATCAAAATAGTAATGAAAAAAAAAGAAATTACAAGTGAAACTCAATCCTTTAATAAACAAGAGGAGTGTGACATCAAGAAGCCAGAAACACCAACTTTCACGAGAAGACCATCAACAACCCGAACCACCATCGCTGATCATGATTCCTCAATCTGAGATACACAAGAAACAAGGTCTACATAAACCTAAGGGTGTATGTTTGTTTTGAGCCAGTGGCCCAGTAGGATACCACACAATAAAAATATCTCATGCCCCAAAATTAAAGAAATAAAATTAATTTTATTATTCAAAGTTATACTTTAAAAATTATTTTAAGGAAATCATTTACAATCTAAACTCTAAAAGAAAACACTAAGAAAAACCACCATTTGACAATCCCCATTTTAAATAGGAAGCAAAAATTTACCATGAACACACTCACACTCACACATACAGACACACAAACACACAAAAGTGCTCCTCTGTATGTCCACATAAGGCACCACATTATGGAGGTAGAGAACTATGGGTAAATCCCCTAATGTTTGTCTATCTTGAGCGGGACCCCAGATTCTCATGTCTCGGCGAAACGTGTCCTGGAAAACCATGACCCTCAGTAAATGTGGCATAAAAACCATCACCCTCAAAAATTTTGGGTTAGAAAACACGACCCTTAGTCTTTCATATGTTTAGTTAGTGTTGAAATTGTTAATCACGCAATGTGAAACAGGGACAATACCACTTCACATAACTAGGGCAATAGTTCTAGTCCTCCTACGACGATACCCAGGGTTTCCCCTTATGCTCAATCATGTTTAACATTCACATAGTATATTTTTCTCTTATATCACATACCAAACAAGGCATTATACCCAAAACCCACCACTTGCATACCCAAACAACATTTCAAATACACACACTCCTAAATACCACGCCAAAATATATTTTTCATTACTTAATCATTTCACAAATCCCTATTTGGAAACACTCAAAGAAGAACATAAACAATTCCCCCAACTTAAAAATCATTATTTAAATAACACAATAAGGGCCGACACAAATAAACATACCAAATTACAAATAAGAAAGTCATTTCAAACCTCATTCTTAACAAATTTTCTTTAACACTTGTTTCTTAGTAATTAAACAATTAAATTTATTATTTTCACTACTTATAAAACACCACCAAGTGATGTAAAGTGGTTTTACACCATAAACATGTCTAATTTTATTTAAACGTATTATTATAAATACATACACATATTCAACATTTCCCAAATACTACATTCATGTGATATAAATAAATCAATAAATCATTTAAATATTTGTTAAATCAATCCAAGACAAACCAAGAAAACATTACACTAAAAACCACTTTATCTGATAAAGAGATGTCACATTAAAACCAAATACTCAAGGTAACAATATCATAACATGTTTTCCATTATTCAAATAATTTTTTATTTAATTTCAAGTTTTTATTATAAGGAATCATCCCCAAAGTGACTCATTTATCTTTGAAAATCCCAATTTAAATATATATATACATCAAATACATTGAAAATGAATTTTCCACCTTCAAAACAACCCCAAAAACCTTTCTAACCTTGTTTTTCATCCCAAAGGCCACTTAAATAAACAATTTCCCAATTTATAAAACATCACACCTGCATACCACATGGCCTCACTTTAGAACACACAAATTTTAGAAGTTAGAACAATTTAAAAAAAATTCACATCCCAACCCTTCTAAAACCCCATTTGCACCCCTAGAACATACTCAAGGTTCAAAAAAATAAGCACGTCAAAATATTTTATCTAATTTTGAATGTCCCAATTTAACCACACTTGCACCTCAAGCATTATTTAAAACACAATTTTCACACCTTAAAAATTTAACTAAAACACTGGTAAAATTTTCATCAACACAAAAAACATAAAATACTTATCCATTTACTTTCAAATTCATCAAATATGAATATCAAATAATGTCCATAAAAATCACACCACACAATTACTCTTAAGAACACATTATAATTTAATTAAGTAGAAAATTAAATCATCTAAAAATTCTATGGTTTAGAACCGTATACATTGGGCTAGAAATCAAAAATATCTCTGTGAGAATTGTACACCACGGCTCAATTCAACCGTATGGAAACATGAATAAATCCAAAAACAATGGAATGCACCAAAATTATCAACATCGGACCACAAACAACTCAAAACTCAAACCGAAGGAAACTATACGCTTTGAAAGAGGGAGAAGGGCTTACCAAATGGATATGGGACTACGGTGGGGCCGCATTTACCAGATGGAGTAGGAGGGCGGATGTTATATGATGTAGGATGAATGCGGCCCGGTGGCACATCACCGGAAAGAGAAAGAGAATAGTGGTTCGGCACATCGTCGGGTGGAGCAGGAGGGTGGCAGTTCGACGCATCGTCGGACGGAGCAGGAAGACCGGTGAGAGGTAGGGTTTCTTGGGAGGGGGTGTGTGCCGCGGCCCAAGGGAAGCAGGGGGAGAACTGAGTGAACAGTTTGCCTTAGTGTGAGAAGAAAGGGGAGGGAGAGGAGAGATGAAAGGTAAAAAGAGAGAGGAAAGGCCCTTAAGAAAAAGGTAAATAAAAGAAAATAAAAATAAAACGGGGGATGGAAGAAAATAAAATAAAAATTAAGATATGGGAAATAAAAATAAAATATAACCTAATAAAATTCTCACATAACCTAATAATAAAAATAATAATTATTATAATAAACTAAAACATGAATGATAATAGTAAATGAATAATGTTATCATCAATAATAATAATAATAATAATAATAAATTCCTAGTAAAAGTAATCATACTAATAACAATAATAAGAATCAAAAATAAAAATAACTTTATTATTATCAAGACAGTTATATTTTATTTTATTTTTTATATTTTTTTTTCACATTACATAATTAATTAATTATAATTTATGTTAATACCAATATCAACCTTAATGATATTAATAATCATATACTATTAAAAATGGTCCTAACAAAAAAAAATATTAACAATAATAACTATTATCAGAATATTAATAACAACTTAATAAATTTTTTATATTATTTACATTAATAAAAATAATAATAATATTATTATTATCATTAAAAAATTCTTAATTTATTTTAAACATATTACTTTTATTTTATTTCTATTTCATTATTCATTAAATGTTGCTTGATTTCCTTGAACACCAGGGAGGGCATGCAATGAACCGGGCGAGGTCGCACGGTGACCCAATCAATGTCGTGTGGCTTCAACCACAGTGCGCTAGACATAGTCATGGCCATAAAATGAACTTTTAAATAAGAACTCAGAATTTTTTTTGACTGTCTTTAACGCAAACTACCTGATTCCATGTAAAACACATAACATAGATTATTCAAAAATGAATGGTGTGACAATTCTCCCCACCATAGCGCTTTTCGTCCCTGGAAATCCACAACTAAGACTGAAGCAAAAAGTAGAAAACAGCACACCCTAATGTTCAAAGAGGATTCCCACATAAATAAAGTTAAGAGGGTCAAACACTTCATGCTTAGGTAAGGTGACTAAAATGAAAAACTCAAGTAACTCATTAAAATAAATCCAAATATGTGTTGCCCACCTAAAAGAGCTAGAACACATGAAGTTGATTGATCATGGAAAGGAACATAACCAAAATTCCATCATGGGGAAGCTCAAAGGGGCTCCCCGCAACTAAGAACCTACCAACGCCCAAGCCGATACTAGAAAACCTACACAGGGAGGTCTGGGTGGACTCCCCACAGGTATGGATAGGGGAAAATTGATTTATTCCAGAGACCATTTTGTGAGTCCCCATGTGGGTCTCACCGCCATTAGAACTAAAAGGAGATACAAAACATTTAACAATTTTTCGACAAATGACCAAACTACCCACCACAAGGGGTGGGGAGGGAGGGGCCCCACTACTGGGGTGTCAAGCCATGACTGGTGAATGAAAAATTTCTCTACATCCCTATATGAGAACTATTCAACATTATTACTGATTTACCCAACAGACACCATATGGACCACTAAAATCAATTACATTCATTGAGATGTCACCCCCGAGACATTAAGGTAACAAGATGATAACACCTACTCATATCCATGAGAAAGATCACGCACCCAGATGGGTCATTAGAAATGGAGTAGCTAAAGGAAAGGATTTAAAAAACCGTTAACTGCAACATCGATGAATGAAATAAGGTTGGGGTCCCATTCCCTCTCATATTTCTTGACCATTCTCCAACATCCCTCTGATCCCTAAGGTTGGAGCCCTGATGTTTAGAGCATATTCTACCTCGCAGTCAGACATTGAAAACTCTCGAACTGAGCATCCCCATTTGGCGCCACATGAAACGACACTTCCACCGAGACAACATCCGCAATCAAAACACACCCTGACATCCAACTACCCCATCATGTCACATCTTCCAGAAAAACGGATTAGATGATGTGCATGCATATCCTCTTGACCTTAATCAAGAATCTTAATGAGGAATGACGCACAATGAACACTACCCTTTAAAGAGAAAAACTCAAACTCCATAAGAGGAGGAACCTCTCCCATGAAAACCAGGATTCCCGAAGGACTCTATGAAATCCACCCTATTCTCTTCAAAGATACCTCACACTGCATGTTGTCACCACATAAGATCCTTATAGCTGATGAAAGCAGTATATGCCTTTCAAAACAATGGTCAACACTGATAATTCTGAACAGCCTTCACCCTTCCCCACTTGAATTCCAGTCACCGTTTCCAAGGGGACATTTAGACACAAAAATGTCAAACATTATACCGGACGACTCAGGAAACTAAAAGACACCAAAATTCCTATGAAATTCACTCTTGATTGTCAACCCACTGTGAGATGATCCACTTAACCGAAAAGGGTAAGGTATTGAAATAACACTATCACTAAAATGGAAGATCCCTTACTTTAATTAGCTGGAGGGTCATCCAATGATGAACTACACGTTTCCACAAATTAATCTCAGGACAATGATTTATGGGGGAGCTTAGGGGCCTACACTAGCCAAGATAGAAGGCCATGGATCTAATCAAACTATTCCAATGAACAAGACATAAAACAAGAGAGCACTAAATGTGCAACGGGAACCACCACAATGTCTTTACAATGATCTTTTCAAATGAATCCACTAACCAAAAACATTCACACAAACATACAAATAATAATTCAAACTCAAGACACATATCATTAAAAAGGATATTTGGCTCAAAATGCCTCACATTCTACATTTTAAAAACCCAAGTTCACACCGCGCAATCACCGGTTACTGAAACACAGAATTCTCATTTAACAAAACATTTTGAAAATAAGCAAAGAAAATTGGGTGCAAAAGCACCAATGGTGTCCCTTAGGCCTCACACATACAGGTTCCTATGCCACACTGGCACCCACCTAATTTTCCTTCATGAATTCATTCACTCGTGCCATTGACCATTTATCATTCCATATACACTCATGAATGTGGTTGTCTAGAAGAACATAAAGGATCAAAACCATACCCTTCAATTTTTCAAAACCAAATCATTCATTCCATTCATTTCAATCCTTACACATCATTTAATTTCTAAAAATCTTCATTTCTAAACATTTTCCAAGACCAAATCAATTTTACTTAAAAACCAAAATTTTAAGAATTAAAAACAATGAGATGAAGAATGATGTAGGAGGATACTGGTGTCAACTGGTGACTAGAACATATTATTTACATCCCTATTCCAATCATTCCACTACCACAGAGAGTGTTCTAGGATAGAATCCCCAGCTCTACATGGCTTGCATGACCCTATGAGCTCATTGGAACCACTGACCCTAATCCATCTTCATTTCCCTTAAAAAGATTAATCTGGAGGACCACCCACTTAGAAAAACCTTATCTTATCCTTGTAACTCAAGTCCCACCATGGCATGTGAAAGCTAGGAACCTTGATCGTAGTATGAAAATCGTGTTCTGAAACCCTCAACTTTGGTTTACCCTGACCTTATCCCAAAATAACACGACCCAAGAGAGAAAAATAGCTCTAATACCATTTTGTCATAATATAGGCCGAGTCTCCATCTGACCTAGCTCCCAACCCGGTTTGTGACATGGCCCAAAGGGATTTCCCTTTCCCCATGGTCTGGAACAAGTGAACCTGTATGAAAATTAACCAAATAAAATGATTGAACCGAATTTGTAACCACAAAACAACAAGAAAGATAAATAAACTGTAACTAAAAACAAAAAACAAAACAAGAATTTAAAAAAATCAAATTTAAAGGTTTAAAACATGAACCTACATCTGTAATGCATCAACAAAAATAGTAACAAAAACTCTAACTCAAACCACCATGAAACAAGAGTGGTGTGACCTCTACTTTCTACAAACAACATCCTACATTATAAGACCATCCACAATCCGAACCATTATTGCTAAGCATGATTCCTAAGCCAAGGATACACAAGGAACAAAGTCTACATACACCCAAGGGTGTATGTAGAGTGTGAGCCAAAGTCCCAGTTGTATACCACCAAATAATAAATTTCAGGCAACAATATTTAAGAGATAAATTTAATATGCTTATTGAATATTATACACTAAAAATGATTTTAAGGAAAAAATTTACAAGGTTAATGCTAAAGGAAATCACTAAAAAAACAATTTCACTAACACCATTTTAAAGTGGAAGAGAAAATTTACCAAGAACTCACAAAAAATCACACACACACATGAAAACACAATCCAGTGGTCCTTCGTATGCTGACGGAAGGCACTACGTCATGGATAATAGGGAACTACAGGTAAATCCCCTAAGGTTTATCTCTCTCGAGTGGGACCCAAGAACCATGTGTCTCGGTGAATCATGGATTAGATACCACGAACCTCAGTAAACGAGGAATAGAAACCACAACCCATACTAAATGTTGCTTGGAAACCATGACCCTCAATCATTTATATGATTAGTTAGTGTTACAATCATCAATCATGCTATGTGAAATAGGGATGATACCACTCCAGATCACTAGCACGCTAGTTCATGTCCTCCCACCTAGATACCTATGGTTTTCCCTTATGATTAATCAAAATTTACATTCACATAGTCTATTGCTTTCTCATATCACAGACCAAACAATACATTACACACAAAATCCACCACTTTCATACCCATAAAATGATTAAAAAACACCCACACACCAAAATTCATTTCCAAAATATATCTGTCGTTAAATATTTCCCAAATCCCAATTGGGAAACACTCATAGATGAAAAAAAATATTTACATAACATAGAAAGCATTGTTTAAAAAACACAACACATGACGACACAAATAATCATACCCAATTACAAATAGGAAAGTAATTTCAACCCACTTTCCTATAAAATCGTCTTTATAACTAGTTTCTCACCAATTAAACAATTAAATGAACCATTTACACCACTTATAAATCACCACCAACCTATGAAAAGTCAGTTTACACCAAAAACATGTCATATTCTATATAAATATACTACTCAAAATACATATTCATATTCAAAATTTCACAAATACTATATTCGCACCATATCAATACATAAATAAATAATTTAAAGTATTTGTTAAATAATTTCAAGAAAAACCACACAAAAATTACACCAAAACCCACTTTATCCCATATAAAGATATCACTTTAAAAATAAGTACTCAAGTTAACCACATCAAATCATTTTTCCCATTATTAAATCAATTTGCAATTTAATTTCATGTGTACAAAAAAAAGGAAACACACCCAAAGCGACTCATTTTCCAATAAAAATACTCATATAAATATACACACACCTAAAGTCATTGAAAATTCCTTTTGTACCTACCAAAAAACCCCCAAAAACATTTCCAACCATGTTTATCATCCCAAATTCCACTTAAATAAAAAATTTCATAGTTTATAAAACATCAAAGGTGCATACGACACTACCTCACTTTAAAACACACAAATTATAGATTACAGAACAATTTTAAATTCAGTTGCACATCCCAACCATTCTAAATCCCGAATTGCACCCCTAGAACAAACTGAAGGTTCATATGAAAAACCATCACTTCAAAATAGTTTATTGCCTTTTGAAAGACCCAATTTAATCACTCCTACTCCACAAGAATTCTAGAAAACACAATATTCACACCTTAAAAAATTATCTAAAACGCATATAAAAATATCAACTACACAACACTCATTAAATACATAGTAATTTAATTAAAAATATTCAAATTCATCAAATATGCATATCGAAGAATTTCAATAATTAAATTCACACAACAAAATTTATCATTAGAAATGAATATAATTTATTTATGCCACAAGTTAAATCATCTAAAGATGTTATGGCATGGAACCACATACCTCGGGGTAGAAATCATCAATATATCAGTGAAAAACTGACACCTCACGTCAATCACACATTAAGAAATCAGAAATAAACACAAAATCAAAGGACTGAACCAAATTTATCAAGATCATATCTCTGAAAACATGAAACCCTAACCTCAATAAACCATACCATATGAATGAGGGAGAAGGGCTGACTAGATGGTGAGCAGACAGTGGCAGGGCAGCGGTCGTCGGACTGAGCAGGAGGGAGAAGGTGTCTGAATGGTGCAAGAAGGTAGCAGGGTGGTGTGTCACTGGATAGAGTAGGAGGGAGGTGGTTTGTCACATCTCCAGATGGAGTAGGAGGGCGGCAGTTCGGCGCGTCACCGAACGGAGAAGGAAAGCCGATAAGATGTCAGGTGTCTAAAGAGTGGGTGTGTGTCGTGACCTAAGGAAAGAAGGGGGGGAATTGAGTGAACAATGTGCCATGGGGAGAGAGGAAAGGGGAGGGAGGGGATATAATAATAGAAAATAGGTAGGAAAGAAACTAAAGAAAAAGGTAAACAAAATAAACAAAATAAAAAAGAAAATGAAATAATTTAATATAAAAATGAAGAGATGGTAAATAAAAATAAAATAAAACCTAAATAGGAAATTATAACATAACCAAATTATAATAATATTAACAACAACATCAACAACAACAATAAAAATAATAAAATAAAACAATAATGATAATAATAAATAATGTAACATTTCATCAATAATAATAATAATAATAATAACATCCTAGCAAAAATTTTCATACTAACATCTAGAATAAGAATCTCAAATCAAAATATCTTTATTATTATTTTTAAGAAATTTATATTTTATTAATATTTTTTTTATTTTGTGTTCTCTCATTACTTAATTGTTTAATTATAATTTATCGTAATGAAAATAACAACCTTAATGATATTAAAAATTTTATAATAATAAAAATGGTCTTAATATAACACAATATTGAAAATAGTTACTATAATCACAATATTAATAACAAATTAATAATTTTTTTATTTTCTGATCATTATTATTAATAATAATTTAATAATTATTATCATTTCAAAGAAAATTATTAAATTCTATTAATATTCTTACTTTTATTTTATTTAAATTTTATTATTCATTATATTTTTCTTGATTTCCTTGAACACTTGGCATGGTGTGTGCCGAACTGGGCGAGGTCACCCGGTGACCCAGGTGAGGTCATGAGACTTTGACAGCAGTGCACTTGACATAATCAAGGGAAGAAAAATCATATTTAAATATGAATTTCAAAATTTTTTAAGTTGAAATTATACCGAACAACCCAATGCCGCATAAAATTAATAAAATTGATTATTCATAAACGACTAGTGTGACACAGGTACTGACGATCCAAATACCCATGGGTTGTGAGACAAGGACTGACCCTCCAAATACTCACGAGGTAGCTATAAATGACGTTCTGCACACATAAATTGACATTAGACCATGGAACCAATTTGTATTTTATGAATGGAATTAAAGGGTTAATTAATAATACTATAACATAATGATTTTTGAAATTAATATAGGAAATCGTTCAGACCTCGACACAGATGAGGTAGGTTTTTAGATACTATTTTTTTGGGGAACATGTGAAATTACGTGGTTCAATAAGAAAATCAACTTATGTATTAAAAAATTTATTTATGTAATTTATAATTACTTTTTAGAACTATTTTTTTCCTTCTACAATCCGAAAGAGGTTTCTCTATCATGTATCCCTTAGGAACCTGGACTGGTCATAATTTATTTATTCAATTAGGTTGTTACATCATTATACATGCATCTTATTATTTATATTTCACTATCTAGATAGGGTTAGACACTGGTGGCATCTGCCTACTGAGATTTAAATCTCAAAACCTACACAGGCCACCACTGCACTAGGGTACCCGAGTAGACCTTTCCTGTTCACATGACTATGGACTTTGGACCATTCTTGTTTTTTTATGATAGTACATGGAGATAGAAGCAAAGGAATGAAATGGAGCTCAAGATGATCATGGAGTTTTCCCTAAGGTATTTGAGTCATTTTTTATTTATTTTCTTATTGATATACAAACATGATGTATTGTTTATCACTTTTATTGATGTACCATCATAACATGCATGCATTGTATAACATTGAAGTTTTCCATTGGATTTATAAAAGATTTAGAAAATTATTTCTTCTACTGATTTATTGTTATTCACACTGCTTTCACCATTTTTTGATATTGTCCACAATTTGTACTCTTAAAAGAGGGTATAGTCTCCCCACTCACTATCCATAGACCCTCGCTGCTAGTTAGTCACCTCTGGCGAATAGGGAGATATTCTTGATGTTATGTGGTGAACATTCCACCCCCAGTTTCTGGGTGTGTTGGGTCGAGATGATACACATATGACTGGTAAAATCCATTGATTTTAGATAACATGATATGGAAACTCATCGAAAAAAGTCAATGCATTTTTTGTATAATCCAAATCTAAAATTAAATCACACGTGAACCCTAAACAACACTATAATAACTCACAATGAAGAAAAAAACCCATTTCATGCATTCAATATCAATAAATGAAACTCCTCAGTCATTTAATCAGATATATAAAAACATACCACCAAATTTAGATTTTATTTAATTATAGAACAGGAAAACCACAATTCTAAAAAATAAAAAATATATATCCTTTTTAGTTCTCTTGTACACTAACAATTACTTTAAAAATAATCTTAATTCTCAAATAAAAATTTTATAAAAATTCATGCATATAACACACAAATATAACCCCAGTAATTCCCTCCAACAATTAAATAATTTTGAAACATCCTAATCACAATGAATCATAGAAAAATAGGAAACATAACCTAATAAATAATCAACATTAAATCATAATTTGAAAACAATTAATTATGGGCCATCATAAACACCCTTTCCATAGTCAAAATCATTACAGAGTCTTTTCATTATCATCATTAAATATTCATCCTTTTATTGAATATATTTTTATCAAGTAATCAAAATAAACAAATCATATTTCATAGTAGTAAAAAAATTATTAGTATCATAACACCAACAACAATTTATCATATAATTTAACATATAAATAATATATTATTGAATAATATGCATTTACCCTTTTTAATTCTATCATCCATGTTATTTATTTATAAAGATAAATCATACTAATTACCAAATTAATGTAGTAGGATGATAATCCTACAATTTAGAATATTTAAATTAGTAATATTGAATCACCTAACTCGATGCGAAGATACCATGACACACTACATAGGGATTGAAGAGGACAAGGATGATATGATTATGGGCATAAAATTCATATGGAGCCAAAAACAAATTGTAGGTGGCTCGTTGAACCATAAGGGTGATGTTATTAGCATCTAGTCATGTGAATTAAATAAATTACTAATATGGAGTAGATACCCTAAAATTTGATTCCATTAGATAAATGATCCATGAAAATGTTACACTAACATAAACTATAGAACCTGAAAAAGCATGAAATGAGGGAAGAAGAGGAAAACATACCTTATATTCGAGTACTGATTTGTCCGAGAGAAGGTAGGTGGAGCATCAAAATGACTAGATATTCACAAGACATTGAGAGGCATAATAGAAATTGATTCAATTAGTCTTATTTTAAAAATACTGGGCAGAGTTTTATTAGAACATGAATAGTAACCACTGATAAAGGATATCATTATCACTTGTAAATTAATGCTGACAAAGAAAAATTTATCAATATAAATCTTTTAGCATTGATAGATATTCTCATTATCAGTGTTAAAACATTAGTGATGTTAAAAATCTTATAATTATAATTTTAAATATATATTTTGAAATATGTATATAAATATTAATATATAATTAAAAATGTATTTATATCGTGAAATATATATATAATAAATATAATTAATTATAATTAAAATAAATTAACTATATTCATTATTTAAATATATTTATTACAATATTATATTTATATTAATATATTTTTTCTATTTGTAATTATAAATATATAATTTTATAAAAATATTAAATATACATTTATAAATATATTTTCAAATAAATAAATAAATAAATAAATAAATAAAATATTTATAAGATATATATTTATACAACATATATATGAACTAAATTTATAAATATACATTTATAAATAAAAATATATATTAATATCAATATAGTTATTTATATAATTATATTTATATATATCTTGAGTATATATATATATATATAGAAAATGTATTCAATATTTATATATATATATTATAATATTAAAATTATAAATATATTTGTATCATTATATATTATTAAAAAATCATATCTATATAATATAAATATAAATATAAATATATTAAATATAATCATTATTTTATAATATTTATTATACAATGGAGGCGGGTTGGGAACGTTTTGTCCCTTTTCAAAATGGAGATTCAGGATTGTTGTGGATCTAGAGAGCTATTTCAATCCTGTAGATGTGTTCATTTACTTGATGAATGTGCTCAAACCTTCTAAATCAACCATGATTCAAGGAGCATATTCTTTTTTTAAGGAGTCATCTAGAAACCCTTATTTCAACCCCCATTTCAAAAGTGATTAGATGTCTTTGATAGGAATCACTAGAGATGCATCACTTTTATTTTAAGAGGATATCCAGGTTGTCCTTGAAAAGATAATCATGGATTGTAAGAATTTGATCACAATTTCTAGGAAGATACCACCACACTATAGAGAATGATATATTGAGGTCCTAAAGAAACACATCCTATCATTTTGGTGTTTTTATTGATAGAAAATAACCACAATTAGAATGGTTTCCTAACAAATTGTGTATGTGTTAGTTGAGAATAAACTCAAGGATTGAGGCATGTGTTTCATTCCACTCAATCCGCGCTTCCATGGATTCATCAATTGGTATCCCTTCATCAACAATGATTGAATGAAAATATCCATTATTCATGTTTTGACTAACATCCATTGCCTTAGTTTGTTTTTTGGGTGTCAAAAAATTTTGTGATTTGTAAAATCTAATGTTGGATTGTGTATTAAAATTAATACGGAAATGAAGTGGTCCTATTATAGATTATTAACTTGAGTATTTATGGAAATTCATAGTTATATTAAACCAATTCTTTTAATATTTCATTTTTATTTTAATAATTGTAACATCTCGAGTATGAATGACACTAAATGGTGCCCTTTGCCCGATTGGCCTCATGAACTCAAGTGAATATCCAAAAATGCCAGAGGCTTCTGATTAGCAGTGATGGCCTAGGATGTGATAGTGGGGAAACTATGACCTCATTGGTAGAGTGTATCATTGTGATATAAATATTAACCAATAGAGGAATCAGTAAACATCATGCAATTGATGTAATCAACTGAACACTGAAGGGTAATGTTAACCAGAAGGAATATAATTTCAATTGATGCACCATGTCATATGTTCTAAGAAAATAGGGAAAACATGATACACTACACTCAAGTACAATGCAATACCAAAGTATGATAAAAAAATTGAATCTTAACCGTATCACAATCCTCATATTGGTCCCATGTTCTCCTGCTCCTAAGCAGTGATCAAGTACGTGTATAGGGAGTGTTTCCCTGATTGAAACATATAGAAATATTTTCAATTTGCGCCCAAAAGAATTATCAAAATAGGGTGTGATAAATGAATCCTAGTAGGCAACCACCAAAGGTATGTGACATTCTATTAGTGTGTACATGAAACAGTTCTGTATAAAAAATGAAATGTAGTAAACTAGTAGGCACTAAGAAGTAAAAAATCATACCTGTACTTGAATACATTTATAATGTTAACTATGTTAATTAGTAGTACATTCACTTGAAGTATTTAGGTCTCAGAATTTAGCCTAACCCCAATACTCCTCATAGAAAAGTAAGAACAACAGATGTCTTAGAATACCATATAATAAGTAAATAAGTTTGAATCTAAACCTTTGCTTTGTCTTAGAAGACGTTTCAAAATTCAATAAATTACATCATATATGTATAACCAGAGACCATGCATGAGATTCCTATATATGAATTAAATTATCACTGAAGGTGTAATTCATCCAACATTCTTCTAGTCTGTTCTCAACAGTTCTTCTTGGGAGCGCTGAGTATCACTCTTGATGTTGGAAAATGTTCATTTGAGTCCATCCTCAACGATCATACTAGGATGCCCAAGGTAACACTCTTTGAGAAAAATAAGATTCTTTAAAATTATTTTGTCCCTAGAGGTACTACTAGGGATCCTAAGTAACACTTGTGACATATAAATAATCAGAAGCCTTTCAAGTCCTTCCATGGATTCTAAGCTGAACCCATGTATCACCCAAGGTGCATGGTACAACTGTCACAAGATTTTATTCACGACATTATAAGATTAACCAATGTATCACCTGATTATATTTACACATTAATCACTAAATTAAATAAAACATTCCAACCTGCATAATAAGAAACAACACTACTGAGCCAAGGAGAAAACACAATTCCATAGATATAAACAAACACATACAATTTATTCACAATATCAATTTTAGATAATTATCAAGTTCATTTTAATCAACTATAAAATGGAAATAAAGGAATGTTTATAGACATCCTATTCCAAAATGGATATACTATAACCATCCTAAGGAGACTCACCCATAGGGTGTCCCTTAATCATGAACTAATCTAAATATGCTTTAATTCATTGAATAAACTACTAGAACAAAATTTAATAATAAAAAGAATCAATTTAATTTCAAATAAACATCCTAAACATGGGTGAACAGAACAATGACACATGTAAACAACTCGATAATCATTGATATCCATGAGACCACCAACCTTGTTGTCCTACAACAGATATAATCTGACGTCAACCCTTGAATGGGCCAAGAACGACGTATATCTTTGAAAAGTAGAAAAAAATTAAACCATAAGTAAAATTATCTAATGGAAAGTAACCAAGAACAACTATATAAGTAGAAAAACCTTGACTATTGGGTTCTAATGAGACCAATGTCACCTGAATTAGGTCTAGGATGATGAAATGGGAGAAGGAATTCATTTCTCAGATCCTTGTTCTTCACCTAGAGGCCCTTCTGTCTAGAAGAGAGAAAAAAAGTCTACTGCCCATTTTAATCCAAATATTATTATTAAATAACATGTAAGATCATATAAATAGTGTTTACATCATTTTACTATTAATAAATTCATTCACCTACGTTTCAATTCCTGCACCGACCATGCCGACATTACTACACATCGTGTATCAAGAAGTACACAATGATTAGTGGTTTTTTATTCTCTGCAAGGCCAACATGTTCACACACCACATATCACTATCCCACACGACCGTATTACACGGCTTGTATATATAATTACGTGGTATGTTTCCCTGAAATAACCATTTTCCCACTTTCCATTGTTTTTCTATATTATAATTCAAGGAAAAGGAATAACAAAAAATTATACCTCAATAGAGAAAATGGGTTCTTACAAAATTCCCCTTTAAATAAATTCAACCCTGAATTTACCTACCAATGGTGGTGAAGGAATATGTCAGAATATGTATGGCCATTAAGCACGTCCATCAACCTCAATCTCCTATGTCTTAGCTTGTACATGGTCTTACTGTGAAAGAACCCGTATGAGAGGAAATGACTGGCCTCAGAGAACCTTTTTGATCCTATAAATGATATGAATCATATGTTCCTCAAAGGATGAATCATACCTATACGCAACATTTTTAGGCTGAAAAAGGTGACGTAGGTCTGAATGATAGTGGCATAGATGAGGTACCTAGAAAAAAACATGCATGGCTTGGTAACACTGAAGAAAATGTAACAGATATGAAAACAGCTCGACTCATTCCGGAATCTCGAATGGTTAGACATATCTCAGAGAAATCTTACACTATCTTCTGATTCTCTTATTCCCTAATCTCGGTGCACCACGTAGGAAAACTCGATCCCCAACCTTGAACTCCAACATCCACCTACGATGATCGACATAAGATTTCTGACATGACTGTGCAGTATCCATCAGAATCTGAATCAATTGAAACTTTTCGGTAGTCTCCTATACAAGATGAGGACCCAACATTGATGCCTCTCTTGCCTCCAGACAACATAGGGGTGATCGGCATGGACCCTGGTAAAAAGCATCATATGGATCCATCTGAATAGTATATTGGAAGCTATTATTAATGGAGACATCAAAAAGAGTTATATAATTATTCCATGATCCCCCAAAGTCTAGGACATATGCATGAAACATTCCCTATAACACCACTATCGTACGCTCTTACTGGCATTCAGTATGAGGGATAGTATGATGTTCCCAATAGCACTTCTGTATCCAGTGCCCTCTGAAAAGTCTACTAGAAATGAGATGTAAAGTAGGCTTCCCTATATGAATTGATAGAATTAGGAACCCCATGATGTCTTACATCCTCTAGGATTTTTAGATTTTCAAGCTCATCAACACCAAAGGTCTCCTTGATCGGCAAGAAGTGAGCGACCATCATAAGACTTTCATCTACGACCCACACAACATCATTTCCTCTAGGAGACCTCAATAACCACATCTTGAAATCTGATGTGAATTAAACCAACTTCCACTCAAGAATGGGTAGCTTCTATAAAATTCTTTATGGCCACTATTGTTCTTCCCTCACCTACTGACTGGTGGAACACATCGTAACAAAACCATCTACTTCTCGCTTCATAACCATCCACTAATACTAATGGAGCATGCCACATTAAAACATCCTTACCCCGTGATGCACTACCAATGATTAATCCTGGAACTCTTATATCGGCTCCTCTCATATATCCCCTAGAACCCATACATGTCCATGGATTCGTTGAACATCATCATCTCCTATCGTCCCTCTAGGATGAGGTTCATCACCTACCACACTCTCCCGTAGAACTAGGCCTTCAAAATTTGATAGTTTCCTCATCCTAACTATATCTAGTAGGGTAGTGGTAACAACCAAATATTAAATATAATTATATACCTTACTATCATGCAGCTTTAAATGCATCTTATATAACAAATACAAAAGCATCCACTCTCCACCGGCCTCCTGCACTGCCTGTATCTGAGTCCTCCTACTCAGTGCATCTGCCACTTCATTGCATTGGGTAGGCATATAGGCAAGATCAAAATTGAATGAATAATGGTATTCAATCCACCTTAGTTATCCAAGATTCAAATCACAATGAGTAATGATGTATTTGAGACATTTTGGTCTGTGTACTCCACAAAATTCTATCCCCATAAATAATGTCTCCAACTGCGCAAAGCATGTATTGCTGTAGATAACTCGAGAACATGTGTTGTTTAATTCCTCTCATGTGGCCTAAACTCCTGAGACCCATATGCAAAAACTCGACCCCCTAATTAAGCACTACTCCCAACCCTATAACTGATGCCTCACAATACGCAATGTAACTCTTTCCTAGCTCTGGAAATATCCGTATTGATGTTGAAGTCAGACATCCCTTCAACTCCTGAATTGATTCATCACAAGAATCAGTCCACTCTAACTTCAAACCATTCTTAGTGAAGTCTATTATTGGCAATTCCAAGCATTAGAAGTCCCATATAAGATGCTTGTAATAACTAGTTATCCCCAAGAAACAATGTACCTCCAAAATTTTCTTGGGATACTCTTAGGTAACTACTCCTCTCACCTTCTATAGATCCACTGATACTCTAGTCTTTGAGATGATGTGACCTAAGAAGTTAATCTAATACATCCAGAAAAAAAAAATTGTGGGATTAGCATATAACTAATTATCTCTTAGTGTATTCAATATGATCCCTAGGTGATTGGAATGGTCATATAGATTGTGGGAATACTCCAAGATATAATCCATGAAAATCACCACAAATGAATCTATATAGGGATGAACACTCAGTTCATCCATACCATGATAATTTCTGGCACGATTATGAGACCATGGAGAACAAACAAGTATGCATATAAACCATACCTACTATGAAAGCCTATATGAGGTATGTATGTAGTCTGAACACATACCCGGTGATATCTTGACCTTAGTTCAATCTTTGAGAACACTCGTTCTCCTCAATGGTGATCAAATAGGTCATATATCCATGGTATGGGATATCTATTCTTGAACATTAATTGGTTCATCTTAAAATATTCCATGAAAAGGATAAGGATTCCACCTACCTTTTTTATCAAAGGGATAGGTGAACTCTAAGGATAAGTACTTTTTTGGATAAAACCCATAACTTTTAGATCTATCAACCACCTCTTGAGCTCTTGAAGCTCTACGGTAGCCATCTGGTAATGAGGGATGGACACCGGTGTTGCTCTGAACACTAGCTCGACAGTCAACTCTGGATATCTGACTAGAGGTAAGCCTAACAATTCTTCCATAATGTCGTCCCTAAAACAACCATAAACTAGAGGAAAATCATCCAAACCTATTCCCTGATAATCCAGATATAAACTCACAATCTGGGATGTCATCTTGTCCATCCCATGATGCTCGAATCCATATCTGCATGCCCGGACATCCCATTCATGCTTTTGTAGAAACTCTCTACCACCTCGCGATGTGAAACTAACCCTACAATGATAGCATTAAAATACAGCTCGAAATGAAAAATACCAGTTCATTTTGAGAAAGACCTCAAAGCCCGTCATCTCTACGACCTAGAGGTTCCATAGAATGTGACACCCCAAAATCTCAAGTGAAAAATCCTTGCACTGATTCAAAAATTCCATTATAATCATTAACAGGGTGTCTAGAGTCATCACATTTGATGAAGTATGAAAACAGATTCCAAGGCATTCCACAAGAGCAACACATATAAAACTATGTGTTGCACCAGTATCAAAAATTGCTGAATATAAAACAGACGCAACTATGATAGTACAACTGGCTGTAGAAGGTCATCGATCATGCTTATTCTAGTTCTATTGCACTGTATAAGTCTGACATACACCATGACCCAGAGACACAGCTTGGATACCTTGATCTTACCCACCCTATTGTTAATGAGATCATGGGGCTCGACCACCATGCCCACACCCACCACCTTGTCCTGAAAACCCTACGGTATTATAGGTTTGAGACTTGTGAGAATATACTAACCCTACTCTTATAGGTGGACTCTATAATGAACCCTTATCACTATCCACTAGAGGAAATGTCATTTAGAAGCATTGTAGATGGCCCATCATGCCACAAACTCGAAAATCAAGTGGGTACTTCGGGAACTGGGGCATATTATGTTCTAGACTACTGCATTTGTAGTACCTCACCTGCCAACCAAATTAATGGTTATGAATGCACATATCCCTATGAGAATTATGTGTACAATTCTTTTTTTCTTTCGGTCGAGACAGTACCAAATCATAGTGCCCAACAGCCTTGGCTCGCACCACCAGATTCCCAGAAATTATGCTTGGTAATCATCACCTAATTTACAACAGTAGAGAAGGAAGGCAACCTTACGTCATCCACTTAGGATCAGATGTCCGACATGAGACCATATTTGAATCTTATAGCTTTATATATTTCATCACCCATCAAAATAGGTGCGAATTGCTGATTCCCAGTAATCCTTGAAGAATAATCCATAACTAATAGTGTGCCCTCCTCTACGTGCATAAACTCCCGAGCTCGGTCGGCCCTCAGTGTCTCAGGAAAAAAATTATCATAGAAGGCCACCTTAATTTTATCCCTTGTCATATCCCAATGATTTCCTACCAATGTGATAACATCCCACAATATCATGGAAGAATCACACAACACATATGTCTTAATATAGACCCTCATCTTGAGAGGAATATCTAGATTCTCAAAGATAGTTTTCACTGATTCCATACATGATTAAAAATCCTATGGTCCTCCAAAGCCTAAAAAAATAGATTGAAGATTCTTCTAGAATATATGTGTCAGATCAGATGTAGATGCCGAAATTTTTTTTCTCCCTGAATGTTCTGAATCAACTGCACAAATCCTTCTAAAAATATGCTTCTTCAACCATGTCCAATATAACAGCTGGTGCCATAGATGGAACATCTGCGGGTCCCTGGGTAGCCCATGGACCTCCATTTCTAGAGTATATGCAACTCCACTCTCCTATTGTATAGATCATGGTCTTAGTGGTGACATTTCTCTTTAGAGTCCTACAAACACGCCTTAGTACAAACATAATGAAAAAAATGTAATAATGAAATTCAAGAACATAAAAATTAGAGGAAATAATTCATATTTTTCCGAAATAATGGTCCATATCAGGTTCTCCTTGGCCATTAATAGGGCATGTACCTCTGCCCCACATGACAATGTAACACACCTCACACACAACATGATCCTCCAGAGACATAACATGCACATGGATTTTTCATCTCTGCCCAGGTAATTCTACCTAGATCGAAATATATAGTTCTGCAGGTGTATGACTACACGACATGTTCACCCCAACATAGTGAGTATAACTAAGTTTTCATCCACCCATGTCATCAGTCACATGGTCAGATACCCGGTTGATATCTATACATCTCGTACATCCATTACATGGCATGTCCTACAAAAAACTCACTAACCTGTGTTTCCTCCTAACATGGACAGTTACATGGTCAAGGAAAAAATTGAATATTCATGTGGTACAGATCATGTACATCTTAAAATATGGAACACCTTCTTCCCTGAATAAGAAGAATGTAAAACAAGTTAGGTTGAACTACACACCATGTATTCTGGGTTTTTAGGACAGAACCTACAAATAGCACAGAAAAATCCTGTTTTGTAGAAAAACCCACTAGTAAGTTACCAAATTCCGATTAGTGAGGTATCATACTCCACAAAAATAAAATTTTGGACCCCAATCAAATCATACCATAATACAATTAAAGAAAACAAATGATTGACGACCTGCCAAATTTTAGGCCAAGAGGGCACATACACCTCGGGCAGCAATGTTTAGTGTCCATTTAATCCAAACCATAGCATGTACCAATACATCTATAAAATCATCATTCATAGATATCACATCATATATCACAACAACATGCAACAACTAATGCATCCCTAATTTAATGGCATAATTTTTGATATGTGATTCTAACAAGTGACTATATGATGCATGAGGTTGAAACCCTCATATCATCAGATTGAAACAAAAATTAAACCCATAATAGGATCAATAGAAAAACTAGAAATCAAATGTGTCAACCAAAGATGAAATCAAATCAGTTTTAACAGCTCAAAATCCAAAAGAACATTTTAATTTGAGGCAATTTGTATTTCTCTAAACATGGGGATGCTACACCTGGGCATAGTTAATTACCAAATTCTATATCTTTTATATCGTCACCGAAAAATAAGACCAATAAGAAAATAAAATTCTCAGATACTACTTAGTAATGTCTCGGGTTCGGATGCCCCTATACGGTTCCCCATACCCAGTTCACCACATGTCCTCAATCACATTTCCCCAAATTCCAAAGGCTGCTGATTAACAGTGAGGGCCTATGGTGTTATATTTGGGAAACAATTCCCTCTTTTTCATATTTTAACATAGTGGAATAAATATTAAAAAATAGAGGAAGTAGTAAATAGTATGCAACTAATGTAAACTATAGAAAACTGAAGGATAATGTGAACCATAAGGCATATAATATCAAATGATGTATCATGTCACATGTTCTACAAAAAAAGGAAAAATTGATACACTGGAATCAAGTACAATACAATACCAAAGTATCGGTGAAATAAATGAATCTCAGCAGCATCACAATACTCATCTTGGTCTGATTCTCTCCTACTCCTAAGAATCGATCATGTACCTATATAGGGATCCTTTCCTCTATTGACACCTACAGAAATATTGTCTGGTTGGGGCCAAAATAAAGACTGAAGATGGGTGTGATAAATGAATATTAGTATGTAACCAACAATGGTATGTTCTAATCTGTCAGTGAGTATATGAAGCACTTGTGTATAAGAAATGAAATACAGTAAACTAGTAGGAACTCAGTAGTAAAAAATCCTACATGTACTGGTATTCATTTATAATGTGTACTATGTAAATTTGATTTTCATTAACACGATGTATTTATGCCTTGGAATTCAGCATATGTCTGATATTATCTGTAGAGAATTAAGAAAAATAGATGTCTTAGAATACCTTTTAACAAGTTAATAAGTCTAAATCCAGGATTGTTTTTTGGCTTGGAAGATGTGTCACAATTCATTCCATTACATCATATAAGTATAACCTGAATCCATGGTTGAGATTCCTATATTGTAATTCCAATATCACTAAAGGTTTAATTCAACCGATACCCTGTGATTTCGTTCTCAGTGGTCCTTTTAGGGAGCGCTGAGTATCAATCTCGATGTTGATATAAGTTCATGTGAGTCCATCCTCAACGGTCCTACTTGGGATCCAATGGCATAACTCTATGTGAAAAATATGATTATTTCAATTTATTCTTTCTATAGCGGTCCAACAAGAGATCCTGACTATCAGTAATGTGATATTAATCAGAAGCCTTTTGAGTCTTTCCATGGAGTTCAATTTCGAACCCTTGTATCACCCACGATTAATGTTACAATATTCATGTGAGTATGTTCATGGTGTTCTGAGATGAATGCATGTATAACCAAATTCTATTTAAAGTTTACTAATTAAAATTAAATAAAACATTCCAACATTCTTAACAAGAAAAAACACTACATAACAAAGTGGAAACCCAATCCCATATCCATAAACAAACACATACAGTTTCTACATAATTTCAATTCCAGATTATAACCATGTTAATTTTAAATAAACCCAAAATTGGAATCTAAGGAATGTCTACAAGAATCCTATGCCAAAACGTTTATAATATAGCCATCAAAAGGAAACAAACCCATAGGATAGCCCATAATCATGAAACCAATCAAAAAATGATTTAATTCATTGAATTAATTACAAGAATAACATTTAATAATATCATGTATCAATTTACATTCATGGAAACACCCTAAACATGGGTGCGCGACATAATGACACATATGAAAATATCAAAAATTAATGTGAGGCAGGAGACCACCTAACAAGATGTTCAACAACTGATATAATCTGATGTCATCCATTGAATCGACCTAGAATGGAATAGATCTAAAAGAAGAGGCAAACCATCCAACCATAAATAACTCTATCAGGAGACTAAATCACCATGAATGGATCTAGAAGAAGAAATACAATAGAAATTGGGTTCTAATGTGACCTATGACATTTGAATCAGGTCTCATATGACGAAATGGGAGAAAAAATAGATCTCATGGCTCTATGTTATTTACCTGGTGGGCCTTCTTTCCAGAAGAAGAGAAAACAAGGCTACTTCCCATTTTAAGCCGAAAATTATGTGTACATGACATGTATGTTCATATACATGGAATGTATACCATTTTACTGTTAATAAATTCACTGACCTAATTTACATGTCATGCATCAAACATGCAGACCTGACTATATGAAATGTATAAAGAAGTACACAGTGTGTAATGGCCATTGCTTCTCTCCCAAGCCAACATGTTCACATGCCATGTATCCATATCCTACACTTCCATACTATTGTGAGTGTATATACAATTATATGGTGTGTTCCCCTAAAAACAATTTTCCCAATTTACCTTATTTTACTGAAAAATAACTAATGTAAAAAGAATAGAAGAAAATTATACCTGAAAATAAAAACTAGGTTCATACAATAATTATTTAGAATAACACATCAAATATGATAACATGTAAAATTTATATAGTGATTTAATTTCTATCAGGAATTATATAGAAAAATTATGTGGAAATATTTAGTGCATAAACTACTGAATGGATAGCCACATGAAATTGGAGTGAAAATAAAAAAAATCCTACTAATGGTGGTTTATAACATGGGAATTCCAACATTAATTGGGAATCAATTGATCAAGATAGGTGATCATGGATTCTCCAATATGTCCAGTGCTAAGGGAGATGTTCATGATGAGAAAGGTAATTATTCACTTGGTGACTAAATTGACTTGAGAAACACTAATGTTCTGCATAATAGGATCCATGTGATGTCATATGAGAACATTTTTAGGATGGGACATGTGGATCCAATTGATTATGAAAAATCTGCTGATTATGATACAACATAATTGGCAACTGATTCCGATATTTTGAGGAAATTATACCTACTATATTATAAGGGATTCAATGTAAAACACATCACTTTTTTTAGAAAATATTATGATAACCAAGAAGATAAATGGAAGGAAAATAATTTTGTTGAGGACATCTTTCAATAGGCCATCCCTCTAAAATCCAAAACAATTGAGCATAATGTTGGGTATGTGGAGGCCTAACCGACTCAGATCCCAATTTAAAATGATACAACCACCCTCTCATGTGGGTATGTTCATGACCTTTTTCCCATTATCGGAATGGATGGGTTGGCTACTGAGTCCCTCTAGGTGACAGGTCTCTATAAATTTCCCCTCTAAAGGTATAGAAACACCCTTCATGTAGTATAAACTGTATGTGTTATGGGAATGTGGATTTTATTTATAAATATCATTTTTTAAAATATATTGAAAATTTCATATGATCTTTTATTCAGGGCCTCTGACTGGAATTCGATAAAGCAAGGGGGGTAAATTCCAATGTTAAAGCTCCACTACAAGACCATGAGGGTGAAAGGCCTTCTAAGTGTCTAAAAAAGACATTGATGATTGGATCGATAAACACATTTTTTTATATTTTAATTAATAGAGCCATATGTTTTTTGTTACATGGGATACCGTTCTATCCATAATTTGTTTTCAATTCATATAAAAGACAACATTCATTTCATCTTAGAGATGTTTTTTTGATGAATATATTCACAATAAAAGACATTTACTACTTAGATGACCAATATGTCACATCATAGGATTAGTATGATGATCCTCCTCAAAGCTCTATGTCATGAAAAACACATTGAAATCCCAAGGGTAGAGGCTAGTATCCTAGAAATATTGGATATAGATAAAATTTTGGGAATTGATTTCATGCATACCGTCTGCTTTGTAGGAGGCAATTGTTACTCTTGATTAAACCCATATCTTCCTTATTATCGTTACTTTTTCAATAAAATTTCGGGGTTGTGGGCCTCGTTATCCAAGTCCATGGTAGATGCATCTTTGATAGGAATATATTATATATATATATATATATATATATATATATATATATATATAAATATACAATTACTTATTTACAATTATATGAATACATTTTGCAAAAATAATATTTTAAGTTTTATATATATTTATATATTTATATAATTATATATACTAAATATGTAAATATAAATATAAATTCAAATATAAAAATATATATAATTATTTTAAAAATATTCATTAATTAAAAATTTTAATTATATGTTTATATTTATTTAAATATATAATGAATTATTTATAATTATATAAATAATTAAATTTTTTTAAAAAATTATTTATTAACTTATATTTACAAATCTATGATTTTATAAATATAATATATATAAATTTATAAACATATCTAATTATAAAAATTTATTTTCAAATATATTTTTAACATTATTAATTAATATATTATCATAAATGCATTTATGTAAAATATGGGTGAAATTGTGTAATTAAAAATTAAGAAACTTTATTTTTAAAAAACAGTAATGATTTATTAATTAAATATATATTTTTAATAAAATATCGAAATATATCAAATTTAAAAAGAATAAACAATGGAAATATTTAAAATATAGTATATAGACATATTTAAATATATATTAGAAGATGTGTAAATTCAAAATAAATTGAAAGTAATTTTATTAAAAAATGAATTGATAATACCTAGCAGTAATAATATTAAAAATAAAAAAATAAATTTTTCTGATTATAAAAAATTATTTATCATATATTTTTAATAAATGAAATATTAAAATGTATATTAAAAGTTAATACATCATATAAATATTAAGTATATTTTATAATAGGATGAAGGAAGGGGTAAATAAAATGAAAATTTGACTCTATTACAATTGGAAATAACATAGTGAGACTAGAACCTGAGACCTCACCGTGACCCTATAGAGAATATACGAACAGAGTTGGACCATGGGGTAATAAATATTAGCTATATGTGATTCTATATAAAATTACATTAATTATTTAAATTTATATGTGTGTCTGTGTTGTATATAATGTACCATTAATTATGTATATATATGTGTGAAATAGATGTTTCTCTCGTTTCATATTTTTTAAATTTAAAAATCAAATGATATTTAATTATTTTCCATTTGTAGATTCCATTAGTTAACAGTTTTAATTAATATCAAATTTTATTTACAAACAATTTTCACTAAATGTATGGTTTATTTAATCTTTGAATAAATTTTTGGTATTAAATAAATAATATTTTAGTAAATATAATATATATATATAAATATATGAATATATTTTTATATTAAATGTATTAACAAATAATTATGTATAATAACTATTAAAATTGATTTAAAATCTAATGTGTTTTTAATTATTACATTTCATTCATTTTATATGTTTACATTTAATATTTATTATTTCTTACAATTTATAATATATGTATCTAAATACACCCACACACAAAGACACATATATATCAAATTTATTTATTTCATTAATAAATGTGTCATTAATATTTTTTTTAATTTTTGAATTTAGTAATTTTTGAATAATTACAGTTTATTCACTATTATATTGTTTTTATTATATTTTATTCAATATATATATATATATATATATATTTAATATATATTATTTTTTAATATTTATATCTTATATATATATGTATATAAAATTTATTAATTTTAATTTTTTATTATTTAAAAAACAGTGTTTAATATTTTTTAATTTTCTAATATTTAATTATATAATTATTTTAATTATTTAATTTTAGTCATTTTATATATCTATATTTAATATATTTCATTTATTCACATTTAAAATATATAAATATATATAAATATAAATTCAATTTATTAATAATTATTTAATTTCAAATTAATATTTTTTAAAATTAATTCATTTTTAATTTTGATTTGTTTAATTAGTTTAGAATTTTTTTACTTGTATATTTTTATTGGTTTTTATAAATATATTGGAGCATGGAATGGGCGGTTATGGACCTAAATGGTATAAGAAGGTGGTCCATTTCCCACAGGAAGCAGAGTGTGGGCTAAGGTCCATAATTTCCCATGAGCGGGGTAATATAATTTTGTATAGTGTATACGGGAGCCCATCCTCACAACAAGATTCCGAGCTTACCATGAAAAAGAATTATATATAAATAGGCAACCTCCCATGCAGTATATCTATGTTGGACACGTTCGCATGATCAAAAACTTTATCAGTGCATAATATACATGGAAAACATATACACTTTTTCAGTCCTAAAAATAAAGCACTGATAATGGAGTACATTATCATTTGTTTTTGGTAGTGTTGATAAATTTTTTCACAATATATTATCCATTTTGTAGTAGCCTAAACATTAATATGATAATCTGTCTATTGAACAATATCCAATCATGGACGAAAACCATAGTATATATAGGTAGAACATTCCACAATGATCGGTAGTCAATGAAAATGTTTGATATCACATCGCATAAGAGGCTGTAAATCAATCTACTCAAATTTTGGTTATGAATTAGATCCTCTAGGAAAAGGAAATGACCATGATGTAGCCTAATATCCATTGTAAGACCATATCACAACTGATAGTGGCATAAAAAATATGATACCCTGGCCTCCACTCCTCAGGGGCCTAAACTACACCACATAATTCCCACCACTATTCCTACTACAATGGAAGATCATGTCATTTCAAAACATTCCTTAGTTTCGAAGTTCCTCTAAAACATGGAACACCAGGGCTCAAATCAACAAATCATTTCCATGGTACAACAACCTCTCAGGGGTTAAATACACAAATACAAATCACACCGATACTATACACTACTATGCCTCAACCAGGAAAAAAACCATCAGTACTTTACAACCTGGTCTCATGCCTTAATCACCTCCTCTACCAAAATGTTTACCCTCAATATTCCATTATTCTATAATACTTCCTTGGGATACCATCACCACCCAAAAACTCATTAATTAATGGTTCATAAGATCTATTTCATTACCTAATACACCTCTAAAACAACTCTCAACATATAAAATTAAAACAAAACCTAAATGTATAGAATGGGGTAAAACTCTAAATAACATATAAATTGGATGTCTCTCTAAGGTATTACTATTTTTTATCAAATATTCTAAATAGGATGGATGTAGTATTAGAAAAAATTGCCACTATAATCCAAAAAAACACTCTCATATATGATACCCCTAAATAGGAATGAATCCACAAACACCATCAGAAAAAAATTGAAAAAAACTCTCCTAATGGTAAATAAATCATGGAGGCCTCTTGAACATAGAAAATTAATCAATAAAAGAAACACCTCTACAAAAATATATTAATAACAACCCCTTCTCATAATCTAACAGATACTAATAACCCCATTTACCTTTATGTTATTCCAAAAATTACAACTATTTTTCATCCACTCATTATAAATATACAAAACATAAAAAAAAACTACATGGTTCTGAATTTGTGAATTTTTAATTATAACAATAAGAAATTAGAAAAAATTATTCATTAAGATTTTATAAATCCATTACAATAATTTTTGTGAAAGGGGAATGACTATTGCATGAAAATCCTACAGCTAAGACTCCATCAAAGACTGAGAATCATGCTAAATCATGAGGTAGTCATACTAATAGTTCCCCATGAATAAAAAGAGAAATTAATAACTAAATTGGAAATAATAAACCATCAGCAACCCAACCATAAGGAGTGATCCCACACATTACCTCGAAATGATTACTTCACACTCATCTTATACAAACTCTAATTCCCGCAACTATTGCAACAACCCACACTTATATCAATGGAAATTTCCCTTGATCTAATAAAATTTCCTATTATTTAAATTTATTTTGCAAAACATAAGCACTTCCTTGGGTTTATGTTTTGGGATTTCAAAATACTATTATGAATTCTGACCATTGCTAATATATCATTTGAATGGTGATATCTTCATTAGAATAAATATAGGGCTTTATCAAATCTAATTTACCCAGAAAAAGGACGTGATGTCCTCATACAGTAGAATTGCTCCATATGAAGCCCATTTGTAGGAGATCGGAAAGAAGGTGGAATCATTGGGATTCACTCTTAACCAATCACAAGCTGAGCATCAACACATTAATCTCAAATGGGACTGCCTATGAGAGAAGTTGAAGTTGATGGAGATTACCACCCGAGCAATGTTATCAATGCCACCCCAAATGTCTATCACCATCACAAAGCTTACCCTTAGGTATTATGCGAGTGTTATAAGGGATTACGAAATAATACATTTTCACTCTGATTATGTGCATTATATTTTTCTATAACAATGAATATACTATCATTTTATTATTGTTACAATTTAAGTAGTTTTTAAAATAGAAAAATTATTTTTTAATAACATTCAATTAAGAAATCTATTTTGATGAATTAGTGGATTTTTGAAATAATTAATATTTTAATAAAATATTAATAATAATGAAAATTTTATTAAATACTAATGATCGTATAATTTTTAAGAATAGAGTTGTAATTTTTATTAGGGATTGAAAGCCGGTTTTTTTCAAAACTGCCGAATTTTCAATAAATTTCAGTTTTTATTTTAAATGTATAAATTCAAAAATTTGAAAAATTATTTAGATAAAATTAATATTATTTTTGGAATCAGGCTGTCGAAATTATCCAACCATGAATTTTTCAGAATTTTCGGACACAATCGGTTTTTCTGTTAAAAATTAAATATCGTTTAATTCTATTATGTGTTTTATGACATCATAATGACCTAATTGTGTTATAATAAAATAATATAAATGTTATTTTCGTCCAATATATTTTTTACCTTTAAAATAATGTTATTGTATATATTTTTTGGTTAATTTTATTATATATTATTAGACGCACCAAGACATATAAAACATTTCCACCTTTTTAATTTATTTCCTTGAGAATATGACTCACATCAACATAATAAAGCATAATATTTTAAGAAGTTAGGACATTATACTTATAAAATAAATTTTAGACTCCCCTATTGCAAAAAAAATTGGAAAAAATCATGGGTTGGATTGTGGTTTTGATTAGTTTAATGTGTGGTGTTCAAAACCTAAATAATAAAGAATTACCTCTATTTTCCTATATAAACCCACACAATATCCCACATAATCATTACTAAAAGCCTTCAGATCTTGAAAAACCACTTCCCTCCTATCTCTATAATCCTCCCAATGTGCCCCAATGTCTAATTAATCCTCTCTCAATCCCCTCCAATGCCTTTAGGATCACACATCAAAGTAAGGGATTTCTTTCTTTCCCATTTTTTTTTCCAAATTTCGTTATGTTGCTATTCCCATTTATTTTGAATTAAAAATGTTGGGGTATGATTTTTCACCACTCCCATACTACCCTCATTATTCTTGAAATATTATGGATCCCTTTCCCTCTCATTAATGCGTCCCATGTGGACCTGTTACCATGCCGAAATTCCATAAGGAATTTCTCTCTCCACATTTATATTAATCCATTATTTTGTATTTTAAATCCAAGTTAAATTAAATATATTGGGACAAGTATATATATTACCCAATACTATCCATTTCGTTTTAATATGATGAGACACCCCTTTCACATTCATCAACCATTTTTATGAATTCTTATGTATCGTAGTTATGCTGTCAAAATTGCATTGCGATTTTCCAAGACAAACTCATTGTGTAGTGAATTCCATGCCCATTTCTCTATCAAGGGTACTCACCTTTGTGAATATTTACTAAATTATTATATATTTTTATGTATTAATTCCACATTCCATTATGATGGAATACATTATAAAGTTTAATGAATCCATGTTATATGATCTATGTGGAACACTTATTAATTAAATGAAATGATTAATAAGGGTGTGCCCCGATAACGCTCAAATGCACTGGGTAAAGATAAATATTATGATACATCAATTGCAATGAGGTTTTACACATTATAATTCAATTTCAATGAGGGTATAATCATGCTCCATGGGCAATGAGTTTTATCTCATGCTAAAATCAGGATATTTTTTTATTCTACATTTTAATGTTATGACAATTTTTCTATATCATGCATTTATGTTCATATATATATTATGAACATTTGATATGTCTATTGCCTAACATGTATTGTATTCTTCATTTTGTGCCTTTTTTCTCCCTTATAGGGATTTATATCTCACCATTTTCTTATGAATGTCCTTAAGTTAACCCATGCAATAAAAAGTATGATGGAATGTGTGTGGTCATGTAAAAGAAGTTTTCAATAAAGTTGTATGCTACATGTTTTATATTGATAGGAAATATTACTATGGCCAAAATAAAATATACCTATTTATGATCTATGTTGTAACAATTGATGGTTTAATGTAATAAAATATGTTTACGAGTGAAATAAGGGTTTTTATAGTTGGTATCAGAGGATAGGTTTAGTTATTTTTGGTATTAGGAAAAGAAAACCCTACTGAAAGCTTTAGGGATAAGACTAAGTATAATAAAAGAATCACTAAATTTTTTTCATTGTTGAGTATGTGGTTATAAATCAAATACATCCCTATCTAGATATGAGCTGGTAGAGGCGGCTCTGGCACATATGTATCTTGGGGTAAAACCTGAAAATACCTCTTTATGCTAGACTCGAATAAGAACTAGTGAACGAGAATGGGATTTAATGTACTTCTAGTTACGACACACCTGGTGGATATTCTTTTTTAAATTCATGAGCGTAGTATGAACAATTATTATGAGAATAAAAAAGATCCCCTAAGAAAATATATTGGGAAGTAGATCATGGATGACATATATAGAAGCCTATAAACTGTTAAGTTATAAAAATAAAAGTACTTTATAAGTCATCCATTTTTTTCATTGGATTACCCTTTATTTGTTACCCCATACTATCCTTTTATTCCATCCAATGTCCAGTAATAAGAGTACTATAGCTAACAACATATGCGAAGATCAATGTGACGACTATTCTAATGAGTTTCCCAATACGATTGGAGTAGAAATCACAAACATTGTCACAATAATCTCTTAGAGAACTAATGTTTGGAACAAAATCATGAGTCAAGAGGAACATTAAACCCCCATAAGAAAGAACATTTCACAATCAAGAGCTTCTTGAGACAAAGTCATCCTGCTTTTAATGGATCTTCTAATCCCTCAATTACCGAACAATGGATCAACTCCATTTAAAAGGTCATCTCCATCCTCCAATGTTCCAAACAAGAGAATGTTCTTCTGGTTGATTTTCATATAGAGGGTGAAGCTAATCAATGACATACATTGATCAAAAATACAAAGCCTAAAAAGGATATAGATGCATTGGAATGGAAGTATTTCTAGAAAATGTTTTTCAATAAATATTTTCCTAGTACTCTCTAACATATGATGGAAAGGGGCATCCTAGACCTCAAGAAATAAGACAACGAATCTATCAGAGCGTCGAAGGAATGAAATACATGTATTTCATGATACACCACCATCTTCGTTGATACCCCCAAAAGAACGGTTGATTGCTTATTTGGAGGGCTAAAACCAAGCCTATGGAAATCCCTAGTGATCTGTGAATTTGAGAGCTATGAAGCAATTGTCCTATGTGACCTCAAGGATTAAATATAATTAGGAAAATCTCGGGGGAATCACGGGGATAAGAAGCATATGGTGGAAATTAATTCTGGTAGTCTGATGGATAAATCCAATGGTGCTAAGAAAATCCAGCACCACACTTGACAGTGGTGCGGAAAAAAAACAACCAAGAAATTTCCTAAAGGGGATGAGGAGATGATTTAGGTGTGGAAGAGAAGGCACACAGATATTAACCACCCACACGAAAAAAACGCAACTACGACAAAGGAATGAAATTATCCTTTCAACTCTCAATTCATTGTATATTGCATCAAATTCCAAATAACTAGGGCACTTTTCAAACCAATTCACTAAAGAAAGCATTTTCAGAGGCAACCAACAACCTCTATGGCGGCAAGGGTGATCTTTTTCCATCACAACTGTCAATGTGAACCTTGAGAATGAAGTGATTATAGGTATTCTAGTTATTCATTCAATAATATTGAACATACTTTTTGATTCTCGTACTACACATTATTTTATATGCCAAATGTTTAATAGAACAATCCCAAACCCACCACAAATATTGGAAGTAAAGATGTTGGTGATTACAAAAAATGGGATAATCATTACATCCCATGAATATAACTCCTCCACTGTCATAATTTGTTGATTTAACTCCCCGGTGAACCTCTTAATACTACCTTTAGAGGATTTTGATGCAGTTATTAGAATGAATTTGATTTCCTTATATACAAGAAACATAAATTATCACGAGGGTGAAATCACACCCCATATAGAGAGTCGACCCACGATTATGTACAAGTTCATCGAGGTGGAGGAATATTATTTATCACCATAATCTCAAGAATTGATATTACTTCCCTATGATCACACATATCTAGATAGGATGATAGAGTCCAAGGGAGAAACCATACATTAAGACATGCCAATTGTGAGGGAATTATATGAATTATTTTTCAAGGAATTGCTGGGAATTCATCATAGAATAGATGTTGAATTATCAGTTGATCTTATACCTAGGGCATTGGAAATATCCAAGACATTATATAGAATGGATTTTGTAGAGCCTTATGATATGAAGAAACAACTACTGGAGAATCTGGATAAAGGGTTTACATGCCCAAATACTTTACCATGGGGTGCACCAGTCCTCTTCATTAAGAATAAGGATGGGTATATGCACCTTTGCATTTATTATTATGAGCTCAACAAAATAATGGTAAATATCAAGTATCCTCTGCCTCAAATTTATGAATAGTTCAATCAGATACATGGTGAAAAATAATTCTCCAAGTTGGATTTGTAGTTTGGATATTACCAAGTAAGGTTGAAGAAGGAGGATATGCCCAAGATATCATTTTCTACAAGATATAGGATCTAGGAATTCAAACTAATTCCATTTTGACTCACTAATGATCCATAAATCTTCATGGACTTGATAAAAAGAGTCTTTAGTCACTACCACGACAAATTTTTGTAGTATTTATTGACGATATTATAACATAATCTAAAACTAGGGCGGAGCATGAGGAGAAAGAAAGAACTATACTAGAGACCTTGTGAAATGAGAAGCTCTATGCGAAGTACAGAAAGTGTGAGTACTGGTAGAAGGGGGTCTCATTATTGGGTCATATCATCACAAGCAACAGTATATCTGAGTATCCCTCCAAGACAGCTACAATTAAGGGAATTCTGAGGCCAATATCAGTAACGGATATCCGTTGCTTCCTGGGGTTAGCTGGATATTATCACTGACTTGTGAGAAATTTTCACACGATCGTACAACCCTCTTACCAAGATAACATTGAAGGGAGTCAAGTTATCTTGGAGGGATGAATGTGAGGAGAGCTTCTAGGATTCTAAATGGAGTCTTATCACTATGCTCGTTCTCACACTAGCCACACGTGTAGAACATTTTGTGGTATTTAGTGATGCATCGATGAAGGGAATAGGCTATGTGTTGAGTCAAAATGACAAATTCATTGCGTATGATATATGAAAACTAATAGTTCAAGAGAAATATAATCCAACACATGATCATGGGTTGGCTGTAGTAATATTTTCATTAAACATTTGGTGACATTACCACTTTAGGGAGAAGTGTGAAATATATAAAGATCAAAAAATACTCAGGTATATATTCACATTAGAATAGTAGATCATGCACACATAAAGATTTTTAGAGCTGATCAAAGTCTATGAATTCTCAATCCAATACCACCTTGAGAAAGTGAATAGGGTGGATGATACTCTAAGTAGAAAGTACCAAGGGATTATATCATTAATTAGAATTGGAATGGATCATATCTTCATTGATTTGATGAAGACAGACATGGGAACCATAAAAAAAGGACCGTCATCAATTCATTCACAAATTATTTATCATGAATCTCTTTTGGAGTGGTTAAAGGATGATCAAAGGGATGATGTGGGAATTCAGACGAAAGTGGAAGCTACCAAAAAATGAAAATCCTTAGATTTAAATGTTATTATAGAAGTAATTGTGAGATTTGGGACAAGACTATGTGTTCCATCAAATTAGGAGTTGAAAAAATACATTTGTATAGTGCACATAGTTTTAAATTTCTCCATTCAAATAGAAATCAAAACGATGTACCATGATCTAAATGAGAATTATTGGTTGGATAACTTGATGAAGAAGATCAATGATTATACGTCAAAGTGCTTAGTATATCATCAAGTGAAGGATGAGAGGACAATGTATAAGGGAATTATTTAACAATTACCCATACCAATATAGAAATTGATGAAAATATCCATAGAAATTGTCACCAGACTTCCAAATACATCCTATAGAAACAAAGTTGTCTGGGTTGTTGTGGATCGTCTTAAAAAAGATACACACATCATTGCAGTTAGAGAGGATTTCTCATTGGATCAATATGCACTGATATATATCAGGGATTTGGTAAGGACGCATGTAGTACCACTATTTATTGTATCTGATTATGATCCAAGATTTGACTCTATGTTTTGGAATAGTCTCCATACTGCTCTGATTACTGAGATGAACTCCAGTACAGATTATCATCCTCAAACTGATTTCTAATATGAGATGAATGTCCAAACACTTGAGGAAATGTTGATAAAATTCTCAACAGACATCCAAATAAGATGGAAAAAACATCTTCCTTTGGTTGAGTTCTGTTACAATAACAATTTCCACTCAAGCATCCAAATGGCTCCTTTCGAATCCCTTTATGGGAAGAGGTTCAGAACACCAACACGATAGGATGAAATGGCGGTTTGAAAACTCCTTGGTCCAAAAGTGCTTGAAGAAACGGTGGAGAAGGTTAAAACCATGCAACAACATAAGAAAGCTTCTCAAAGTCGACAAAAGAGCCATGTTAATAACCATCGATTATACATATAGTTTGAGGTTTGGGACATTTGTATTTTTTCTCATATCTCTAATAAAGAGTGTTATGATATTTGGGAAGAATGGAATTATTAGTAAAAGGTACATCATACCTTTTGAGATCCTTGATTTCATTGGAGAAGTGGCATGTCAACTACAACAACCACCAAACCTATCTCAAGTAAATGACGTGTTCCATGTATCACTCTTGTAGAAGTACATACCTGAGCCCTCTCATGTAATCAATGTAGAGGTGGTACCATTGGATAATGACCTCTCTTATGAAGAGAAGTTGGTGAAGATCTTAGATCGTATGGAAAAAGTTATATGAAATAAGGAAATGTCCCTATTCAATGTGGTGTAGAAAACCCACATGTTTGAGTAGGAAACATGTGAATTAGAGGAAGTAATAATGTAGAGTTACCCGAATCTGTTTTAGTGTGGGAAAATGAAATCAATAGGGAAAACTTTCATAATGGTGGGTATTGTAATGCCCCTCACTTCAATCAATTAAAATTACTCTTGATCTAATAAAATGTATCATTTTGTAAAATGGTTATATAAAACATATGCAATTGAATGGTTTTATGATTTGGGATTTTAAAATATCGTTATGAATTCCTACCATTAAAAATATTTTCATTTAATAGTGATAGCACGATTAGTATAAATATAGGGCTTTAACTAAATCAATTTACACAGACAATGAAAAAGATGACTTCAACCTGTAGAATATCTCTATATGATACCCATTTTTCAAAGATCAGATAAGTGGTGGCATCATTGGGCATCACTCATGACCAAGACCAAGCCGACCTTCATGATGTTAAGCTCAAATGGAATTTCTTACGGGATATGTGGAAATTTATAGAGATTACCACCTGAGTGATGTTATCTGAGTCACCCAAAGAGTCTGTCACCATCGCATACCTTACCATTTGGTCTTATGTGGGTGTTATAAGAGGATCTGTAGCAAGAACATAGAAATATGATTATGTGCATATATTTTATTATATAATAAATTATATAAATTAATTTTTTTATTGTTACTTTGAAAATAGTTTTTAAGGCCCAAATAGTATTTTTTAGCTAAAATTCAAATGAATAAAATATATTGATTAACAAATCGATTTTTGAAATAAATAATATTTTAATAAAATATTATTAAAAAATCAATTTTTATTAAATATAAATGATCACATTATTTTAAGGAATACAATTATATTTTTTATTATGGTTTAAAATCCATTTTTTAAAAAACCCATGAATTTTTGATAAATGTCGGTTTATTTTAAAAGTAAATATTCACATATTTAGAAAAGTATTTACAAAGAATTAATATTATTTTTGGAATTATGATGTAAAAAAATTCCATCCTTTAATTTTTTATTGTTTTCTGAGATAGTTGATTTTTTGGGTAAAAATTAAATAACATTTAATTATATAATGTGTTTTATGACATCATAATGACCTAATAGCCATGTAATAAAATAAAATAAGTTTTATTTTAGGCTAATATTGGGTTTACCTTTAATATAATTTGATTTTATATTTTTTGGTCAATTTTATGGTGTCTTAGTGGACCCTCCATGAGTTTTAAAATAGTTCAACCTTTTTAATTGATTTCCTTGAGTGTATGACTCGCCTCTACCTAATCATTAATAATATAATAAGAATTTAGGACATTAGGCCTATAAAATAATGGATTCCACTACCCCTGAAAAATCCCTCGATAAAAACCATGGGATGGTTTGTTGTTTTGATTAGTTTAATGTGTGGTGCCCAAAACCTAAATAATAATGAATTGCCTCTCTTTTTCTATATAAACTTCCCCATGATCCCACTTCCTCTTTACTCAATGCCTTGTAGCTCAAAAAACCTATAACCTAATCTCTCTAGATTCCTCCCAGGGCACCCCAATCTCCCAATAAGCCTCTATGAAGCCCCTCCCAAGCCATTGGGGTCACACTTCCAACTATGGGATTTATTACTCTCTCAATTTTGTCTAAATTTCATTATTTTGTTATGAACATATATGTTCAACTAAAAATGATGTAGTATGATTTATAACCTCCCCCATAATAACCTCCTTATGTTTTACTGATTTCATACCCATTTAACTCTAATTAATGCCTCCCATGTACACTCATTATCATGTCGAAATTCTGTAAGGAAATTTTCTCTCCTCATTTACAATAAACCAATACTTTTGTATTAGGACTATAATTTTCAGTAAATATGTTGAGACATGTATTTGTATGGCCCCTTTAATTTCCATTTCATGTAAATATAATGATAAATCCCTTTCTCTCCTATAAATCTTTTTTATTAATTCTTATGTCACGTTGTTATGCTGCCGAAATTGGACCGCAATTTTTCAAAATAAAGTCATTCTGTAGTGAATACCATGCCCATTTCTGAATTATGGGTATTCACCTTTGTGCAGATTTAATAATTGATTATAGAGTTTCATGTATTAATTATACATTACTTTATCTTGGAATAAATGATTATGTTTAATGAATTTATGTTATATGATCCATGTGGGACACTTATGCATGAAATGAAATGATTAAGAAGGGTGTACCCGAATAGTGCTCTAATGCATTGGGTAATGATTAATACCATTATATGTCAAGTACAATGAGGGTTTACTCACTCTAAATCATGTTCAATTAGGGTTTACTAATGCTCCATGTTCAATGAGCCTTGGATCATGCTATTATTATGTTTTGTGTTGTTGCCACATTTCTATGTTATGATAATCCTGCTATATCAGGCCTTTATGTTATTATATTTTTTATGCTCCATTGAAATAACTATTTCCAATCATGTAATGTATAATTCATGTCATTCCTTTTTTACTCCCTTACTAGGATTTATATCGGAGACTTTTGTTATGCAAGTCTTCAATTATCCCATGCAATGCTAAGTACAAAAGAATGTTTTTGGTTTTGTAAAATAGGTTTTTAATATAGTTGTGTGTTTCTTGTTTTAAGTTGTTATGTAATGTTCCTAATCCCAAAATACACAATACCTATCGATAATTTAGATAGTATCATGTGAAGTTTTTATGTAATAAAATATTTTTATGTGTGTAATAAAGGTGAATGGATGTTATAACTATGAGTACCCATTTCAATAACTCTAACCACTTGAAATGGTTCCTCATTGAAATGATCCATTATAGAAAACCCCAATTCTATGAATGATTAACAATATATCACTACATCCCATAACACCAAAGGATGTCCTATGATAGGTCTCTAGATCTCTAGCCTATGGGCTGACACAAATAACTACACACATTCTTTCCCACCAGGAAGATAGTGCGAAAACTGACTACTATAATCCATGAAATGGATCCCAATAATACACACTATTACCCCCCTACAAATCACATTAATATTCCTAGTACAATATTATATTTAATATTTATAGAATAAATACTTCTTCAATTACTCAATGAATTCCCCCAATGTAACCTCCTTTATGCTTCAACACTTCACCCCACCACTGTAGAGACAAATTATTAGTCAAGAAATCTACCAAATCAACTCTGAATCGATCATGAGTCTGTACCATAAAAAATTGAATCCCAAATTCTTCAAACCAATAATTGGTGTTAGAGATTTATGTTCCACTAAAGAACATATGTACCTTTTTTCAAATTTCATCAAGACACCATCCCAAAACTCAAATTTTTCATTTCCACTCTGAACAATTCAATGGAAATTTGAAGACATAAATTTCAACCAAATCTAAGAAAGTTTTATTAGCTTCCACAAGACACACCATTATCATAGAATAAAACAAAATTTTAATAATAGGAAATAATTTTTATACTTTTGTATAAAACAATTCATTATATATAAATATTTTTTTCCATATATCCTTTATAATGTTGGAATGAAATCATATCACCCCATCATCTCTCCCACATTAGTGTGAATAAAACAACAAAAATAATATAAATATAGTAAACCCACCCAAAAAACAATGATATCATCAACATTGAGTGTTCTATAATTCCTCTCATTGCATTAAATAATTTTACATAGGTACTCATCTTGATTGGGGTGGTTTTCTCAATTACATATTCTTAAATCCAGAAATAACATTACATTTTGAAGACAATCCACATTGATAAAATGTAAATTATTTTGTATTGAAAAACATATTTGATTCACATTCCAACATATTTCATATTTAAAAAAAATGTTTTTTTTTATTTTAAAAACAATTTTATAGTATATCATAATTTCTTATATTGGTGTTTTCCCAATAGTGGAGTATTTACACAATGTTGGTATATTACCATGTTAATGAGTATAGGTTTTAAAAGGTATATGTGTTTAAACAACTAATCCTATAATGTTTTCATAACTTTTAATTAATCTAATAAATAGAACAATGATAATGACCATTTTTATTCATTCATTTCATATGGATTAAGTGTGGGAAGATTGATAATCATTTTAAGGTATTGAAATTATGAATAACCCTTTTCTGTTACCACATTAATATGATTTTTTTTAAGTTGATGTAACAAATCTAATCATGACATGAAAAAAACTTGTTACAGTATGGAATAAAACATCAATTAATCACTTAATTCCAACATTTAGTATGAAGATTTTATAGTTTCAAAATAGATTTCTTAAATGACATATTAATAATTTAAGGAAGTAAATAATAATGTAACAAATCATGGAACAAAATTAATTTCAATTATCCTTTCAAAGATATCATCATACTGTAATGTAATAATTCATTACTACTTTTATTTATTCACATGTGGTTTTTACACGCCCTATGTTTGGCATGCCCAACCAAAAAATTAATTAAGAATCTTGTTACCAAAAATTCATTCTTCAATGATGTTTCTATGATTAATTTTTTTAATTTTAATATTTTTAATTACATGGTCATCAAACACAATTTTTTAGAAAACATATATATAGTAATTCCTCTATAATGAATTTCACAACATTCTATTGCATTATACATACCACCAAATTACAAAACGAAACAATTTAGGAATTAATTTCATGCCTCTTATAGATAATGATAAAATTAATGTGTTCTTTATCAAATTAATACCAATATTACATGCTTCCATATTAAAAATTCTACGAAATACGTCCACAAATTCATTTATGTATAACATTCTTTATAAAAAAATTATTTTAAATAAATATCAAATTATTCTTATATAGTAAATCAAAAAAACTATGACTCAACCTTACAAATTAATTCTTCAAATTGAAATTAATTTTTATCATTACATATTATAAAATATAGTCTAAAAATGAATTTATTATATATAAAATATTAACATGAAACATATAATCCCTCACCACACACCATATTACATATGATGTTTGGTGGTATGAGATTGATATGATTCATTAAACTACTAATATCAGTCTATCCTCACTTGTGACAAAGTTTAAACCCCATAAAATCTCTCAACCATCAACATTGATACCAATCTATAATAACATCCTCCATTATTACCCCTATTTGGATGTCCATGAAGAGGAGTGGATTCTAAATCCCACCTTCAATAGGCCTTGGGGTAAGGACTGACACTGATGTTATAAAATGCACACATGAGATTAATTCACCCCAAATGATTTGAATCCATAATATTCGGGAGATCCATAAAACCACACCAAAATAACATTCCATTTCCAAAAATAAACACCATTAATAAAATGATACTAAAAATTAATGAAAAATTATTATAAAAATAGATTAAATAGAAACTCTAAGATCCATGTCATCTACTAACACCACACAATATAATTGGACAAAAAGTATGAACTCCAATGATGTAACCTAATAACTAATAATAAACAATGTTCGGTTGACCACTATGGGAGTAGTTAGTAAGAACATCCTTCTCATAAAATAAATATCAATGCTTAATAAGTATGCATGGGTAGAAATGAGTTATAATAAACCATGTAAAATATTTAAATCTTAGTAACCATCAAGAAACTAAATAAAAAATATATTAAATTATAGGGAACAAACAATCAATTAAGAAATACATATATAGAAAACAATTTAAAATCCAAATTAACCACCGAAGTCACATTATCCCCTTCTAAATCCATAACATCCTATACACAACGACCAGTATAAAAGGATTATTAAACCAACATTATCATAATAAACCAAGGAACCCATAATTCCAAAACCATCACCACATCACTGTCTAATCGGGGCCAATAAATTTAATTTACCTCCATTACAAATTATTGCGTCCATGTAACTTCTAGGTGATAGATAACCAATGGGGAATCCACCCTCTATCTGATATGGAGTGTGAGAAAGGAACCATATCAATCTCATACCACCAACCATAATCCCTCACCACACAGCACATTACATATATATACAACCACATCACCACACAAAAACAACCATCACATATCCACAATGAAATCCCCTCAATATCAAAATTCCAAATTCAATGTGTTAATATAATGACTCTTTTTTTCTTAAGTAAATATTACATAATTTTAATGTTAAGTAAATAGAAAACATTACGAAACTATGATACAAGTATTCAGTTTCTTGGGAAAATTAAACACATACAAAACATTCATAAAATAAAATAAAATATTATTTAAAATATTATTCTTTATTGTGTTGAAATTCACATTATCATTTGTACACATAACCACCTAAGTATATACATCAAAGAGAAAGTGTGAGGTAAAACCCTTGTAAGTGGATGAATAAGGGTAATGAATCCATAAATAAAGAGTGTGAATAATCCATATTATCATAACATAAGAATTAAATCTTAATTAACATCATTAGGGAAACATTTTATAAGGGAATGTAATTCAAAAATGCATAAAAATGAAAAATCATGTCTTAGTGGTAAAATTCCACACATTGTTGTGAGCAATATCATTACCATGTTCATTCCTACAAAATATGCATAATAATACCAATCATTGTGAAAAAATATTGTAACATGGTCATGAATAATAAAAATTACCTCCCCACATATATCAAATTACCCAATGAAATATAGTGCTGTATAATTCCTGGCCCACCCATAACATCATAACCTTTTCAAAATCATGAATTCCACATATAATGTATAATAATTGTATACATAAAATAACTCATGGAAAGGAATTCGTATATAAATAATTTCATAACAAATAAAATCATGAATAAATAATGGGGTTCCCAAATGAAAAAGGGATAGAATTATTTGGTACAATAATCATCATTCTTGACTGAAGAAGAAACAATACCAAGTGGAGTCAAGTTGTTTTTTGGAAAGAAGGGTTATTTTGAAAAATAAATATATTTTTCATTAAACCATGATGGGAATAAGTGTATCCTACAATATAAAATGAGAGAACAATGATATTATATTTAAAGATCAATAAATGAATAACCATACTAAAATTTGGCATGAAAGAGGTATTCCCAAAGAAAAGGAGATGGGTTTGAGAATCTCCTTACCTTATGTATTAATTCCTTCATAAAAGGTAATTAATATATATAATAATTAAAAATTGTTCATTAATTACATAATTTAGAACCTCATATACATTTAATTTATTTATAATAATTATATTGTGTCACTTTATGGCCATTTAGATGATCTATATAGTTTAATATTGTCTTTTTGGGAGGGTTTGTTATCATGGATTACTGTCTGTTCCCTTGAGTATAAATATGAGGATAATTTTAATAAAAGTAATAAATTCACTATAAGTGAAATTATTTAATAATAATGAAAATAAATAATAATAAATTTTCTCATAAATATTTTTGATATATGGTATGAGGAATATTTATTATATCCAAAATTGATGAAAATGTAGAAATTAATTTTGGTGCTTTTGTGAGAACTACAAACATGAATCATTTTATTTAATATCATGTTTATATATTGGTTCCAAAACGTGGTAAAAAATATAATATGTATACTTAAATATTAATTCAGATTAATAATAGTTTTATACCATCTATGAAGGTGGTAATGAAAAATGAAAACTCGTTGTCCATGGAGGATGTGAATTGACATATCACATCAAATATTATTATTTTTGAATAAAATTATAAGATAAGTGATTTTATAATGGATAATTCAATTACACAATATAATTACATTGTATATATTATACTATAGTTATCATGCCCCTTTTGATTGTGGAAGGATAAGATTTGAAATGAAAAGAAATTAAAAGAGAGGGATTGAGGATTTTACCTCATGAATGTAGTCTCATTGGGAACAATATTAATGAATATGGATTTTGTATTCTATTGAGAAAATAATCCCTTAGACGTTGGTATGTGTACTTTGGAAGAAATTTGGAATAATTTATACATAAATAAAGGCATATAAGGTGTGATGAGAAGAGGTGGTATTTTTAGGGGAGGAGAGGGGTGTTTTTTATTATTTTATTCATTTGTTTATTATTATCGATAAAGACTATAAATAGTGATTATTTCCATTGATGAATAAATTAAAGAGAGAATGATATTTATTAATAATTTTTCATAAATAACCCATCAATAAAATATGACTTGAAAATTAATGTATTAGGCATATGTGGCCAATTATCATATTTCACAATTCAAAAAAATTCAACTATTTTAGGAAAATACACGAAAATCACCCTCACCCTATATTAAGTGTAAAATTAGATAATGTACTCCATTTTATGAATAGACTTTTCATAAATTTAAAATATTTTTTATTACTAAAATCATCAATTATTTCATAATTATCGATTTTAATTTCAAAACTTATTTTTTGATACACTGAAAAAAATTAAAGTCATATAAAATTATCTTATAATTGTAATTCAGAAAAATGTTAATATATGAATCTATTTTATGGAAATAATTTTTCTTATAAATCCTTAAATTAAATATATCATTTTTAAAAAAATTGGTTGTCAAAATTTTATATCATTTTTAAAAATTGATTTACATATAAAATGTCATAATTATATAATAATTTCGTTTATAAGATTCATAAATAAAATCATAATTTCATAGGTCAAGTTACTTTTCTATTGGCTAGATTATAATTCTTAACGGCCATGTTACTATTCCAATATCTATGTTACTATTCCATATGTCTGGATTCTTTAATTTCTATAAATATCACTTATTTAATAGTACAATTTTGATAATTATGTTTTTATTGGGAATTCTGTTTGATTTATTTGATTTATTAATTATTAATAAGAAGGTAAATTCAATTTTTAAATGTTTTTGTATTTACATTATTCTACACTTTTGACTATTTTATCTCAAAATTTCATTTTACATACTAGGGTGAAAATAAGTGAGGGTACTTCTCCTTATTTGATTCATATCGTTCCCATGATTCCTATTTATACTTATGATTCGTGCCCAATGGTTTGACATGGTGAGTTGTCTTATTGTGTATGAAATTGTCTCATTGATACAAGATCTTCACCTGCTACTCATCATAGGATAGGTCATTCTCTAGTTATACCACCTCTTGATTCAGTGCATGTGATGGGTCAGGTATTTAATTCCTCGTGGGAGATACATGGAACGCATCATGAACATCAACCATATATGGTGGAAGTGAACGATTATATGGGAAAAATCCCATTAAATCAAGGATATAAATTGGACAATAATACATTGGGATAAGAATCCAGTTCCTTCAAAACCACATGAATCTCATCCATGGTGACATTTGAAGGATGATATTGTATCCAACATCAAAAAAAAATCCCTTCGATGGTTGGCAGTATAGTTCTAATACTTCCTAGAAGTATCATTTATTTTTTGTTTGATGGAATGAACCTTCTCATTCATCTCTTAAAAAATATCATGTCCTTGTATCTTTCGTTGACCAAATTCAACCTAATTGGCCAAAGTTTTACATCCCTATATATAGAACTTCATATAGATCCATCTAGATACTCTGGTAGAAGATATTGTTGTAAGAGTCTCAACCAATTTGACATGAAGATCCCATCATCCTATATTTTCCATTGAGTAGTGTATTAGAATTTCCTTAGGCTTTTGTATTGTCCTTTCAGAGTGGACATCAGTTTTGGGGTGATAATCCACGGTAAAATTCAATTAAGTACTCAAATAATTTTAAATAATTATTGAAAATTTTGAAGTGAACATTAGAAAATTACCATATATGATCGAAATTATTACCACATAAAACTTAAACACTCCCTTTACATATATCTTGAATTATTATCAAGCGATACATCTTCCTAACTAGTAATAATGTGGACTGACTTAGTGATTTGATCCCTAGAAACCCAAATCACATTCCTTCCATTGGATGTGTTTTGGAGACTATTGAAAAAGTATACATTGATAATATCCCATTTCCCCAGGGGTATATAAAATGGTCCCATCATCCCCATTAAGCTTCTATCATTCCACTATAAATTACTGACATATCAAGAAGCTTGTGATATAATCCACATTTTCCATCTTCATGTTATCCCACAAGATGTTTTCCTGAATATTACGATACATCTTGGTACTCCCAGGAGGGATAAAGAAAAGTGATCTATGTGAATTATCTAATAGATCCCCATTTATCGTAGTTAATTATGGCACAAACATCCTCATTCAAAACTAAATCACACCATTATCATCAATGTAGAATTCAAGTAGCTTTCCTTCCATTCATGCATTCAACTTCTTTTGTAACAAAAGATCACCCATGATAGCCTCAATCTTCTATTGGACAGATGTTTGGGAAATAATTTGGGAATGGTATGATTTATTACCATCAATAATGGTTTACAAATACATCATTTTATTATCCATATAGATATGGTCTTTCTGAAACCCCATAATGTATAGAGTAGGAAGTCCTTTTTTACTGAGAGCATCAACTACATTTTTCTCCCTTCCATGGTGGTAATTAATAGAGAATTCATTTTCATTTATTAGATCTAACCATATTATTTGATTTATGTTGAGTTCCTTCTACGTGAATATATTATAAAGATTATTCTGACTGTTGTATACATCATACTTCTCAACATAGAGGTAATGTCGCCATATTTTCAATGAAAACCTCACTACTGATAACTCTAAATCATGCGTAGGGTAGTTATGCTCATGTATATTAAACTTCCATGAGGCATTGGATATAAAATTGTCATTATATATGAGTACTCAAACCAAGACATTCTTCATATCATTACATTATATACAAAAAACATTCTTCACTTTTGGGTAGTGTGAGCACAGGTGCAATGATTAGCCTTATTTTTAGCTCCTTTATTTTTTCCTCACATTCATCCATCTATAAAAACTATACCCAATTCCATATTGACATAGTCAAAGGGCTTGAAAATTGTTATAAATATTTCAAAAAACATCGAGGTAATCTACATTTATAATAAAAATATCTATTTCCATGACACTAGTTGATCGTGCATATTCATCAATTGCATTTTTATTTGATGAGTCTATAGAAATTACCTAACTTATGTTAAAGAGTCCCATCAATGTGACATACTACATCCAAAAGAAACTGTTTCATAACAAGTATCACAAATTTCTTTTCTTTAGTGTTAGCAGTACAATCCTTATATTTTGTTCTGGTTCATCCTTACTCTTGAAGTAGATGATAATATCAGTGATGAACACTAAAAGAAAAATATTATGGTAATGTATGAAATATATATTAATAAAAACCCTGAATATTATCTGGGATTTAGTAATCCTAACCAGAATCACTAGAAACTCATATTACCCATATCTTATATGTAATGACGTTTTATTAATATCTCCCTTCCCCAGCTTCAGTAGAGGATATTTATTAGAAAGATCCATCCATAGGATGTATTGAGCTCCTCGATGTTGATCCAATATGGAATAAATCATTGGAATTGGATGCATGTACTTTATGGAGATCCTATTAAGATCTCGATAATCGATATACAATATTATTGATACATCTTTTTTATTTATACTGATACTTAGAACACCCCTAGGTGATGAACTAAGGCATATGAACCATTTGTACCAATAATATTGTAGCATATTCTCTTAATTTTAATGTTTGATTGATAACATTATTTAAAAAATTTTGTGATAGGATTATCTCTGGGTATGATTTCAATTGAGAAACCAACCCCAGAATCTAGGGGTAGTTTGGGTAACTCTATATGAAATACAAAATTTTATTCCCTCATAATGTGTATTTATTTCATGTGGATACCTTCTGTTATTTGAACCATGGGGTGAGGTATGATACTTAAAAGGGAATCAAAAACCACACAATTAAGAGGTTTTTCATAGGAGATTCATGGTATTCCTATCATTTATATAAGAGCATTGGATGGTTCAGAATATAATATGTTATTTTCATTTCTTGATAGTTTATGTATGCTCTATATAATGAGATTCAATCCCTACCACATGTAGTGTCAAATTCTAGAATGTGAGGTATGATGAGTTTCTCTAGATGGATATTCCAACAGACAAAAACTAGTGAAGAGTCCAACACCCGAGTTTCAATGAACACACTACTAGGTATTTTTATTGATATACCCAATTCAATGAATCATAGCTTCAATTTGATATTTCTAGATAACATTAATGATATAATGAAATTCATTAAAAGAAAATTAATGAATAAATTTTCCATTCAAGTGTGAATTGGATGTTTACCATGTATGAAATTGTTTTCATCATCAACTTCATTAGTTGTGATCATATAATCTTTTAAGTACTCCATTGGATTTGGTTGATGGTGATTATACTTATCCTTAAGGAGTTAAGGATTAGAGAAATATCTAAATCAATTTACATAATCACTATAGTTGATGCATTTAACAATGTGTGGTTCACTTCCTTCCACCATCATGTTGTTTGGATTCATCATGTATCTCATACGTTCATGTGCTTCTTGGAATTATATAGTACATTTTATGCAGTCCCTTATCCCATTGAGGAAATTTCCATGATAATTCGCCCCATATTTTTGACATGCAGATTGTTGGATCACCATTCCCCCTTTTTTAATTTGATCCACCAACTTGAAAATAAATTATTATCATCAAATCTCCATAACAATGGGACTATTCTTCAAAATCCATCACTACTTTAACAAAACCTCCAAGAACATCATCCAAACTACTATTACCTAATATATCTCGATCATTTCTGATGTGTTGTTTAAAATAATGAATGAATCCGTCTATTTTTTGTATCATTATCGATACCACAACCCAAGGAGTGCCTTGAAATCCATGTGATGAATTCTTCATAAGATATGATAGATTCACCTTCTTTTTGATTTAGATCAAGGAATTATGTCTCAATCATTTTCTAAATATTTTTCAAGAAATAATTACTATGAAGTATTTTGTAAATGTCTTCCAACTCCTTCAATTCTATTTCATCAATTTACATGGTGTTGTTAATCAATATCCACCATTGATCAGCCTCAATTTCTTATCGATGGACAACTGAAGTCACATTATCATTCTCAGAATACTGTAGCGCAGAAAAGATATGATCAATTATGTGATCCCACTTATTTTCCACAAGTGTATTAGAATATCAAGTAAATTTCAGAGTTCATTTCCAAAAAAAAAATTATAGTATCTCCCATATTTGGTTAAAGAAACATTCAATATATTTTATGTTAATGTACAAAGTCTGAGTTAGATAGATAAGAAGTAACATAAATTTTTTAACAATACCTCCCATGGAATAGAGGATGTCATTTGTGAAATCATTTCATTGTCTATCTGATGAGTCGTTTTCCAGGTTTTTCCTAGTTTCCATGATTTTTTAAAATAGAAAATGTTTGAAAAAAACAAATGTAAACATTACATGAGTAAATAATAAATTTTCTGTGCTGTTATGTATAATGTAATATCGTATAGGATCCCTATATTTAGATTTGATTCTTGGATGAATACATATATTTATTATAAAAATAATTCTTTTCACTGATGTTCTATAATCCTATTTCCAAATGAACTAAATCATTCTCTAATTCAAACTATAGAGACCCTAATTTTCATACATAACTATTATGTCATTTTTATACATAGAAAAAATTATATCGTTAAAAATATTAGATCCAATGGTTTAGTATCTTTGTAAGACTTGGCACATACATAACATTCATTATAATAAACCATAATGATTTATTTAAATTATTCTTATTTATCCTGTTATTTCTCATGTTCTCCTTAGTTAATATAGTCACATGAGGATATACATCAAAGATATGGCATTATCTAAAATCCCATTAAGAGGATGAATAATAGGGAATGAATCAATAATAAATTATTTAAAATAATAATAATCATAATAACATAATAATTGAATCATCATTATCTTAATGAAGGAATCATTTGATAATTTCTTGAATGTGAAAATGAATAAAAATGAATCGTCATGTATTAGTGGTGAAAAAACACAAAGTTTTGTACAAATATAACATAATATTAAAACATAACATATTTGTATAATCATAACATTATTTTTTTTAACAAATATAAAATCATGTTCAAGATTAATACACATTATTAAATTAGACAAATCACAACACCCAATTCGTTGGGGGGATATATAATTCCAATATCACCCGTTAAGGGGTGAATAATGAAATTATATTTAATAAGAATCAAATCAATACCCACAATGATATTTGACAGGAAAGTGGTATAACCCAAATAAACGGAGTTGGGCTAAAAAACAACCTTATCTTATGTGAGAATACCCTATGGACTTGTACACAATGTCATGGATAAAAAAATTAGATTCATTACATACATAAATAATAACTTATTATAATTTAATTTTGTTTATTATAATGTTACTAATTTCATTTATGGATATTTTTTATTATTTTTAGAGTATAATCTCTTCCTTTTTGAAGAGTTTTTTTTCATAGTTTATGGTTGGCTCCCTTATGTATAAATATGAGGTTTCTTCCAAAATTGGAAGAAGTTCTCCAAAACTGAAAGTAATTTTTTTTAATGAACATCTAGAAGTTAAAATGTCCTTATATATAGCTTCGATATATTTTTATGAGGAAGATTAATTATATAAACGTTGATGAGAATGATTAAATTTATATAGCCTTGTTTTAAATCCCTCAAAAAATTGTATATTTCTATTTAATATAATGTTTATATATTGGTAAATATTATGATAAAACTTATGATATGTATATTAAAAGAAAATTTGACCATAACTAATGTTTTTTTGACCATCCCTGAAAGTGGTAATAGAAAATTAATACTCATCATCAATGAAGGCGATGATGTGTCAAATCACAGACAATGTTTTCATTTTTAGAATAAAAAGATAAGAGAAGATATTTGATTATAGAAATTTCATTATCATAATAAAACAATATTATATATTAGATTCTAGAAGTATCATTCCACATTTTATAGGGGTGTAAAGGATAATATAAGAGAAGAAGTCAAATTAAAATAGATGGAATGTAGATTTTAACTCTTGAATATATTCTTCTTTTAAACCATATTAAGGAATGTTGGTTTGTTAATTTTTTGAGAAAAATAGAACATGGATATAGAGAATAGAATTTAGGGTGGGATTAGAAATACATTAGAAAATTTATAATGTTTATTAGGTGTGATGAGTATACGTGGTGAGGGGTGGTAATTATTGTGGAGGAGAGGTGTGTTTTTTGTTAATTTTATTCATTTTTTTATTATTTTGGATCAAGGCAATCAATTGTGTTGACTTCCATTAATAGGAATTGTATAGAGAAAAATTATAGCTTGAGATATTTTTTTTATATCATCCATACATTAACGGTTAGTAAAAACTTTTTATATTAATCTTATATCATAAATTATCTTATTTTAATATTTACCAAAAATTTAACTACATTAAGAAGTTCCCATGAATTAACCCTAACTTTCTTGACATTTAGAAGTCAAATATTGAATCAATTTTTTGAAAATAATTTTATGAACATATTAAATTTCATCATTGACTAAAATAATTATTTATTATAAATAGTATCAATTTCAATATTATAAATTATTTTATGATAGTGAAAATTTAAAGGTGTAATTAAAATATCATATAATTATAATAAAAAAACTATAAATTTATGAATCCATTTTATGAAAATTTATTTTCTATTTAATCATTATATTAATTATAAAATTTGAAAAAAATAACCTTTCGCAAAAAATACCAACACATTATTTACAATTTTTGAAACATTTATTTGTGTATAACATGATATAATTATATCAAATTATCATTTATAAGAATACAATATTTTATTTAAATATCAGAAGGCGATGTAAATATTCTATTAGATGGATTAGTATTCAAAATTTTCATGTTACTATTGTAATTTTCAGGATACTATTACAATAGTAGAGGCCCTTAATTTCTATAAATATCTCTTATTTAATTATTAATTTGTGATATTGTTGTTTTTATAGGGATTTCTATGTGATGAATTATTTTCATGAAAAAATTTATATTTTGGTAAATTATATTGATAAAATTTTTTGAAGTTACATGTAGGGTAGTGTAAACACAAATAGAATAAACCTCAATCCACCCCCTTCCATGGAGATCCCCAAAAAATAATCATCATAACTATATCATCCATGTCATAGTGTGGAATCCTGATCATATTGAAAATCAACCTCATTCCCTTCCCTTACCTTGAATTATCAATACAAAATATATGTTTTCCCTTCATCATCACATCGTCAAATATAATACATGAAAATACCATAACTTCCATGATCATCCATCATTAAGACAACACATACCATTTAAATACATTACCAATGTGAGACATCATTTCCCATAAATAAATGTTTTAGTTTACATAAACATACACCATAAAAACGTCCAAAAATTCCAAATCAATTCCATTCCCATTTCTATCAATAACTAATTTACTACATAATTATATTGATTCATTATTTTATTATTTACACCAAATTTAATTATTATTACAATAACAGGTCTCTCATTAAGGTCCATAATCACTTAATTTAGTTAAATAAACACCAAAAATTAATTTGAACCCCACTACATTCATTGAGATATATTCAACCAATGATATTATACAACAGTACACCACAATTTAAGGATTCTCATAATGTTAATTTATTTCCAAGGTTTACTGTATTTAATCAAATATTACATTTGGTATTTTATATATAAGAGAATATAATAAGATTATAACAAAAATCCAAAATAAAAGCATATATATAATTTATATAGGATTAAACATAACTACAGTCATAAACAATACAAGGTCTAGCACCAATAAATATATCACATCAGGGATATAAATGAAATAAATTATTTTATATCTTTGATTATTAAAAATTTAAGAGATGCAATTTAATTTTTTAATTAAAATAAATATAAACACATCCTAGGAAAAAATATCACAATAAAATAAGGGATCACTGATTAGGCTGAACATAGAAAAATAAAAATAGCATCAATATTTTTATAGATTCCGACCCATAATTCTGTTTACTGAGTTTAAGTGTTTAAAAAATTATTGTGGTTGAAGAATTCATCGACATTGGATACATTAATTTTACCAAAAAATTAACATAAAACATACATTTCCCTTTTCAACTTCCATTATCCAATTAATTATATTTTTTCTATATATACATCAAAGGGGGTTTCCCTCTTTTTATCCTACACTAATATAACCATCAATCAATGTCAATAGTCAAGAATGTAAAAATGAATATATTTATGGAATGGAATTAATGAATTTATGTTAAAAAATGTAATTCCAACAGATGGAAGATACATCGAGATAACTCACACCTCTACTAATACATCTAACTTCATTTCGGTGTAAAGAGAAGTGGAATATTACACTATGAAGTAAATTTGATATAAAACTTAGTAGCCTATAATAAATACAACCACTATAAAACTCATTAGTCAATATCCATAAAAACATATATAAGTGTTTTATTCCCCAATAATTGATGTATTAGTGGAAGGGAGGAAGGGAAGATGGAAAAAATATAAACCTATCCTAGGTCCTGAAAATTCAATCCACCTAGATGAGGACTAGATTATTTATAAGAGTAATTATGAGTCAAATTTTGGCTCATATTATTTACTAGGATTTGATGGAAAATAAATAGAAATGAATGAACATAAGGGCTTCTCAGGTTTTATACCCAGGTAGGAAACAAAAAACCATGATATGAGGCATTAAGGCAACCCTATAGTATCCTATATTTGATAAAACCCAGGGTGTAAGGGAGAATATCATGCCATATTAAACATTGATAAAAGGAACCTCAAGAAAACCAGCCATATATTATTCCACAAATCCTCAAATTCAATTTATAGAAATTCTTAGATACTATAAGACATGTAAATGACCATTAAACAACCCATGAACCATAATGAAACCACCTCCAAAAAAATGGATACATAAAAAAGGACACTTGAGACACACCACCATAATAGATTATTCTACATCATAAGATTCCCACAATTAGGCTTACTTTGTTGAAATACTATGTGACACTGAAATATCCATTATATTTACAACCCAAATAATCCAACCACTGTATGGATCTACATTGTAGTTGATATATATGTTGAAACCACATCATAAAAGGTATATAAATAAAAACAACCCTCTTAGTGATTCCATTTTACATGTCCTAAACTTTTCTACATGATCCCCTACCATGTTGTAACCCTCATATTCAAATCAAAATATTCAATTAAAGTTCAAATTTCAACTTTAATTCTCATATATTTCTCAATAAATCATTGAGAAAACACCACCAACCAAATCCTCTCAACTTTATGGGTTGGAGTATCTAGGCCATTACACAAAAGGATTGTAGATGTTCTCACATGAATGAATTATGGCATGTTGTTGCCTCCTCATTATATTTGAGATTTTGGTATGATACTGAATATTTTTTGTATCATGAAGGATTTTAGTGAGAATATCCAATATATTTTTCACTCCATATCTCATTCCCTTTTATTTATGATTGTTATTTTTAGTGAATTATCCAAAAAATTTATTTTTAACTCATGTCCCCTTCATGTAGTGTGTTGGCTTGGTTGCTACTAATGTGGTGCACCATGTGGGTTAGACAATGGGCATCAAGAATGCCTCCACATAATTCAAATTCTACTGAATATAAGTGAAGGTATAATTGCAATGTAATGGGTTTTTTAAATCCATGAAAATAGTAATGAATACACTAGAAAGAATTTATTGAAAAACTAGTTGAAGAAAATAATTACATACAACAAATAATATATTAATAAATAATCATGCATGAACATGATAAAATATATCAAAATATATTTATATATATCATGTAATACACAAAAATTCATAATGAAGATACATAAATTCCCAAGGATATCTCAATGGTCATCATAAGTAGTAATTGAGTCCTATGCTCGTAATATACGAGGTACATTAGTACAACACACAACATAATCCATGATCTTGAACCTACAACCATGATGTTAGTTCCAGTTCAAAACGATGACTAAATCATGTGTGAGATAAAATCATTAGGAAAAAAAAACAGAGTATAATTCAATATTGTATATAAGATTAAAATTAATCAATGTACTAGTATTGTGAAAAAAACATTAATAAATAAATTTATTCCCGTATGGATACAGTTCCTCTTTGATACCTAACTGACCATACATGAATATACCTAAGATGGAATACATCTGAATACGTGTCACCATGTATATGGTAATATGTATGTATAAATATTCACTATACATGTAATATATATATATATATCTGTTTGTGTGTGTGTGTGTTTCTATGTAGTACCAGTGAGTTCATGAGTCATATCTTGGGTGTCTATGTGTAATAATAATAACATCACAAGTGAATCATTATGTAAATATGGTTGTGAGTCCATACCTATAATAATAGGAACTATTAGTGGAAATTTAGCACCACTAACCAAAAGACATAAAATCCATGTATTAATATAGTCATATAATATTTTTCGTGTTTCATTATATTATATACATAACAGGAATGTTTAATCAAATTATAAATCAAGTGATATTATTCATTTGAACTTTGATCCCATTCTAGTATTTCCATAATAGGTACCCAAGTATCACCGATTATAAGATGTATTATAATACCATTAAACCAATAAGACCATCCAAGGAATTATATATTCGGAATCCAAGTATCTCTGAAGGTATGAAAAAATTCAGTTTACCTCTAAGGCTATCCATGCAAATCCATATGTGGACTCCACATATCGATCAAGGGATTATTTTGAATTTCAATTCATCAATTATCTCATCCATTGTGATACATTTATGGATCCAATGTATCACAATTGGAATCCATCATTCATATTCCCTATGATTATATCCAAGGAATTACATATAAGGAACCCATTATTCTCTTAATGATTAATTCTACAAGATTGTTTGTTGCATATAATAATTGAACAAAGGGAAAGATAATTATCCACTCCAACATATAATTCAGGATTCCTTTAATTATTCAATGTATATGTTACCAATAAGTCCTAAGGACATGGTCATATAATTCACATACATTTAATTCAATTTAATAAAAATTATTATATGATTCAAATAAAAAAAATATCTCATGGTGGTTCAGTCATTATAAAAGAGGATTCAAAATTAATCAACACCCATTATTGGCATTCAAACCATATCTCCATAAAAATCAACATTATTATATTAATTAATCCTTTCACTTTATGAACTATTATTGTCTATGTAAATGGAAATATATTTAATAATTTTATAATGAAAAATTTAATTTTATCAAGAAATTACATTGATCTTGATTTGGAAGTTCCCAATTGTGAATAAACATGAAAAATTCACCATATTATGTTCATCTATTCAAACTTTATATGTAATCAACACACCATATTTGGTTTTTTGGTTACACAGGAATAATGGTCATAATAAGAATTTAATTATGTGATTTTTACATATAACTAAAACATATTATTATTCTATGTGAATGAATAATAATTTTACATGGGTCTATTATAGATAAATAATTAAAATTACTTACAATAATTAAATTACCATTATTTAAGTATTGTAGTTTTAATATTTTGGAAGAAAAAAATTAGTGGTGTTTAAGATAGTTTCTCACATATGTCATCATAGGCATATCTATGAAACACCCATGTGGTGTGCCACATTAATTTATCACCTCTAACAATTTCAAAGGGACTCATAATTTCTCTATAGACTAGTGTAGGAAATTAAATTTATATGTTACAAAATTTAAGTGACATGCTCAGAGAATCTGGTGTATGACATAATGAAATTTTTTTCTAAAAATATTAGACACAGAAATATATTACATTAACATTATACATCATTATTGTGATGGATTTCTCATCCATAATCATCTGTTAAATCAAGATAGAATGGTAGAAATGATAAGAATCTCCAAATTTCGTACAAATCATAAAAATAGATCACTTGAAAATAGAATCACATAAGGCCAAGAAAATGAACAATGGAGGAAATATTATTCCATAAAATTCCACTATGCCACCAATGTAATTAATTATGGCCAATTTTAATCCTGAATGATGGAGAACCCATCACTGGACGATCATGAGGATTTGTGCACACGTGGAGCAATTGTAGGAATGTGTGAGAGGAAGATAATTTAGCACAATTAAAATAAAAATAAAAAATAATCATTTTTTCCATTTTTATGAACATATATGTTTAGAAATACGGATTGGAATACCTTTTTACAACTATGTGTAGCTACTTCTCATAGGGGAACCCCCTCACACAAATTTGTGCACAACTAAACTAAAAGTGTAAAGCCTATGCATGCCCCTTCATAACATTCTATAGACCTCACATAGAGTCATGTAGCCTATGATGAATGGTTTTATAAATATTTTGACACCCCTTATAAGATAAATATTTTCTGCTAGATGGCTTCCTAGTTTTTAACAAACTGTTATCCCCCATTAGTTCCTCCTAAAAATTATTTTTCAAACCCTGATGGTAAAATATTCATCAAAACATATGTGGTACCCCTCGATCGTTAATCCACAACAAAAAACAATACTATTTAGTTTTAAATCATTCAAAATTATTTTTAAATTCTTATATTATGATTCACCACATCCATAAAATAAAACTATAAAATTATCTTGAAATTTTTAACCCTTTCCAAAAAACAGGACATTGTAATCTCTCCACCTTTGAACATCCCATCCTCAAGAAGCATTGTGAATGAAATAAAAAAATAGGCCTATTTGGGTCATGTAATACCACTCAAGTGATCATGTTTAATTTCTAATAAACAAGGAAATAATAAGAACTACAATAAACACATGGAACTAAGGTAATTAATCTCAAGAGATCTCTCATAAGTACAAATGAAATGATAAGCAAAAACATAATCGAGGCTGTTTAACAAAACACATGTTCAAATCATCATTCTTTTTTAATAAATGGTTCAATTACACTCCCCTCTATATGGAACATCTTCAAAAATCAAAAAACCATTTCTTGGTTACTCCACACATCGAGCATGATCACTGATGAACATGGTTGTATTTCAGTGACATCTCATTGAAAAACTATTCCATGTTCAAAACCATGGCCCTGATATAATAAATGAATTAACAAATTATTGATCTAGGATCTATTGATCATAATATGATAACAATAAACTAAACCCAAACATATGTTAGGGGTATAAATAATATCTAATAATGGAGTCCAATGATATCATCAAATGTAGTCCATTTTTTAGATTTTATGCATCAAACAAAGGTACATAGGTGATATGTACTCATAGTTGAACCACTGACTGATCCCCAATGAGGTATCTCAGTTGGAGGATAAGTCGATGAATCAGTTGATGTTTGTATGTCCCTCCAAGTCATTTTTATGGGAATCCATGTGACACGTAGTAAAAAAATTCGTATACAGTGAACTAAGTCCATAACCATGGAAAAGCAGAAATGACCAATAGATAACTTAATTTTTTACTATAATTGTTAGTGTATTCAGTCTCATTTATCATTCCTCCCTAAAATAATATGATCATCTAATGAAATGTCAACAAAAAATTATTCACACACAACATTTATATGTTAAACCATAATGTTATTTAATTTTATTGGTATATAACCAATTCAACCCTATAATAACTAGAATGATGTCATGACAGGGATTATGAAAATCTAGAAACCAAAATACACCAATATGCTAGAGATAAATTCCACTAATAATAATTTATAAATCTATCAATCCATGATCTATCAAAAGAGGCTTTTCCTTCCTTGAAAAATCACATGCCCCACATATCCAAAAAATGTGTAACTATATTCAAATATGTTTCATTCACATAATGACACACTTAAAAAATAAATTCATACACGTACCTTATATTTTTAAGAGTAATTATGTTACAAGATACTAACATGTTTAATATAATTTAGAAATGGTAGTCACATGTTAACATTATAATTTGGTCAAAAAATATTCAATCAAAAACCACAAAAATGGAATTTTTAAATACAACTTGCTTAAAAGAAAACATTTTAGTAAATAACTTATCACTTATACATATATCTCAAGGTGCCATTGATCATTCATCTAAACACTGAAGACTAACCCTGAATACTTATTAACCACAACCATGTATTATAGAAATCATCATCTTGAGAACTATAAGGCTCAAGCTTATCAACATCAAAATAATCTATATACATTTATATCCATTTATAGCTGGTTCTTTAGGGTCTTGATCCCACTACTGGGAAGGAAATGATTTGACATGTTCGGTGTGGTTCTCCCGAACATAGGTGTAATTTAATCATAATTTTTTTAATATGAGAGGACATACCATGATAGACTCTACATCTAATATGAAACGTAGTTTCTTTTTGTAACAAACATGCTTATATAATAATCTAATATTGTGAAAATAAAATCCAACCACTTAAATATGGTCGAGATTAAAAAAAATATAAAACCATCACCGAGAAATGGTGTTAAAACACCAACTCATATATCAAATTTCATTCCCAAATAATGGGATAAATTAATATGTCTAATACCTAGTTTCGAATAGTTCAATGATAACCAGTTTATATAGATTGAAAATACACTCAAATCCTACTAATAAGTCATGAAACCAAAAAAATTGATATTTTAAGTGGGCTTTTCACTCAAAATGCATGTTGTTTAATGCATCATTTCCTTATCTCGATTTTCACCCCATGTAATAACACAAGATACTGTGATATAGAAATAACATATCTTGTTCCATGTATTCCAAGAATTTTACATCATATACATTTTTTCATTCATATAAATTTTTTCCATACAACAACTATTAGTATGATGACTGTCACGACCCATACCATGGGGCCCGTACTGTGACTAGGCCAAGCCCACCTTTCATAGGACAGGGGCTGCCAACAAGCACCGAAAGGCATAATACCTAAAACTGGGAAGGCATTGCCTTTATAACCTATAAGAACATTCATCCAAGCACACATAAAGATACGAACAAAAGTATACTGAATAGTAAACAGAGTGAGTATAGTAAATAAAAGGGGCTAGAATACAAGCCCAACTTGAAAGTACATGAAACTGAAAGTAAAAGTAAACTAGAGAAAAATGGTAGACAACTATTGGGTAATATTATGAGGTTCCTACAAGAAGGGTAGGTACAGATCGCCTACTCAGCACTCCACGTCTATCCGCCTCCTCCATGTACCAACTCCTCATATGGTCAACCTCCAGGAACTGTCCAGTCTTGGTACTCTCAGTCTCGATCCACGATGTTTGTCATCTGCACCAAATAGAACAATGTGCAGTCTTAGCCTGTGAAGGGGTGATTATAACGATACTCAGTCAAGACCCCAACACCCTCAAGGTCTCAAAAAATCCACAAAGGATAAACCTCAAGGAATGAAGCCAACTGTAAACCCTACTTAGGTATACGCCTATACATATACCTAAGTTATTAAGTATACCCATCCCAATCATGAGGAAACACAGGGTACAACCCAATTTCCCAAAGCACAAGTGTTCCAACAAGGATGGAAAAGCATAAAGGCAAATACCATTCTGGTACGCCACAAATAAGAACACCACCAAGGTATTACCACGAAGGAAAGTACCATAAAAGTACGAAATCAGCTCACTATAGGTATAAAATAAGTATAGTAGTTTAGATGATTAGATGTAACTACCGAATCTTCTTACATTGTTAATAGGCTCTTCGGCGGATCCACACAAAATCTCTAGGAGATGACCCACATAGGATCGCTAGGAGCTGACCCACACATGATTACTAGGAGCTGACCCACACAGGATCATTAGAAGCTGACCCACACAACATATCTAGGAACTGACCCAAACATGATCGCTTGGTGCAGACCCACACAAGATGGCTAGGATCTGAACAAGATAGGATGGCTAGGATTTGACCCACACAAGATCTCTAGGAACTGTCCCACTCAGGATCTCTAGGAGATGACCCACAGAGGATCTCTAGGAGCTGTCCCACATAGGATCGATAGGAGATGACCCACATAGGATGGCTGGGAAATGACCCACACATGATCGTTAGGAGCTGAACCACACAAGAACACTAACAGCTGACCCGCACAAGACCATTAGTCAGTCACCTCGTCATAGCCACCTATTGGGTTTCTGCACTAGGCTTGCTCATCTCTGAAAGAGTCCACTCCCCAATCCACTGGATGATACTTTAACTTCCCCGAAGTCACTTGAATAAGTATCTCAATGACTCGCCACGTTATAGGGGTCTCAATGCAACAGATGGTGAGTCAATTGGACACCCGATCTGTATGTTATTAGCCTTTTATTCCCGGGGGCACAGTTGGATTCATGCTCAATCCAACCTGACCATAATACATAATAATGTAAATCACCAGTGGGGTATAATTAATGGGACTATCTCTCTCCATGATTTCATGTGCCACTGACGGTTCGTCGAACGAACATCAAGTGCCAATGTTATGGCCAAAAGAGCGTAAATGTGTAGAAGTGGGTTCAGGTCTGGTCCGAACTGGTTGGATTCCTTCTCGATCTAACCTGACTATTCCCCACCACAATCCAAATATTAAGTGGGGTATACTCAAAGGTACCGTCTCTCTCTTATATTTCTAATGTTGTAGATTGTACGTCAAACGACCATCTTGTGCCAATGTTATGGCCAAAAGAGAGTAAATGGGTCGATGTGGGTCAGGGTCTGGTCTGACCTGCTGGGTCGGGCCTGACCCATGCTTGGAGGTCCGGCAGGCATTGGGGGCCGTGAGGGGCAGCAGGGGGCCGCCGGGCGGGTCGGCCACAGAGGGTGTTGTGAGGGAGACTCGGCCATAGGGGGGTTCCACGAGGTCGCGAGGTGGCTCGGTCGTAAAGAGGCTTGACCGTGGGCGTCAGATTGGATGCGGGGTGACTGCTCGGCATTGAGGGTTAAGTCGTGGAGCGGAGGCCCGGCTGTGGGGCAGCAGCTCGGCCATGGGGGTTCTACTGCAGAGGGTAGCTTAGCCGCGTGGCTATGGCTCGACCGTAGAGCGGGTCCACCGTGGAGAGACGTGAAGGCCGCAGGTGGGGGCGGGGCAGGGCACGAGGCTACGAGCCATGATGCCATTTGGTGCCAAGGCCGTGGGGTGGTACTGTTGCGCCGTCACCTTTTTCACGGCCAGCAGAGGGTAGTCTGCTTTTCTCAGGCCTCATCTGTGCAAAAAACCTACTCCGGTAGACATCTCCCTTTGTCACAAAGAACACCACATATCATCACTTGAATTTTGATGAGGATGGGCCATGTTTTTTTGGAAATCACTCTCCACATTAGAGGGGAATCAAGTAGCACAACGTAATCCTGAATCAAGAAGGAGTATACAAGATATTTAAAAACATCAATTCCCACAACCCTTTTCAATCTCTATTCCCATAACCGTAGAAGAATTATAAGGGGAGTACATGGTATGTGAGAATAATATAGAAATAAACCCCTACCTCGTTCTCTTGATGATGTCGACGAAGTCGTGGTGAAGAAGATGAATCATTGGGAATATAAAGACGTTGGTGTCATTGGCCTTTTCCTCGAATTTCAGTTCATATGTCGTCCTCTTGCTTGATTCCGAAGAACGTTCTTCGATGGCGTTCTTCATTCAGTGAATAAGTTCTTCATTGGCATTCTTCATTGAAGAATGTAATTTTCCAAGAGCTATCAACTTTTAAAACTCAATAGAAAAGTGGTTCAAATATAATTTAACTCAAGATGAAATTATGTTTTCACACACACACATGTTGGAACGACTAATTTAGTGGAAGTTCAAGAGGATCCTCCTCATTAAAGAGAGTGATAATAGGTTTCTCCCCCATTAAGAGGGGTCAGGTGGTCCCAACCTCTTGGAATTTATATTGGGGGTTTATGCCTAGGTGGTCCCCACCACCATAACGCACACATGGGAGGTTTCATGAACAAAAGTAAAATGTTAAATAATTTTTTTTTATTTTCCCACAAAATTCCCAAAAAATTTCTTTCACCCTCGACCTACTGCAGTTGAGGTGAAGGTCTCCTTAAGAGAATACCGACACAGTGAGTTCATCGATGACCTTGTATTTCAATTCCGAGCACCTGTTCAAAAGTTAGAAAAACCTGCTCGCATGATTATTAAACGTACTCGAACAAAAGTTCATAAATTTATTCTGGGAACTCCGGGCCGCGGAATCGTATGCCGTCAATTTTAGTAGACTCGTAAAATTCCCATATATAAAAATATTACATGTAAATTTTGGGTCTTTATGTTCTCCACATATCAGGGCTTTTCATCACTATAATCCACAACTCAAAACTAGAAAATCATGTGGTGGTACTGAGCACGCATCTGAGCCTCCCGCTCCCATGTGATCTCCTGGAGGTTCCTGTGCTACTCGCAAATGCGCACCACATGTATTGACCATCCACGAAGGACCGCATCCTATCGATCCTCAATCTCAACGAGAACCTCCATAAAATACTCCCCATCGTCGACATCAATCATTCCATGTTCGATGATGTGAGAAGGGTCGTGTACTTATCTCTTCAGCTAGGATATGTGGAAGAATTCATGAACCCAGTGAAACCGAGGTGGAAGAGCTAAGCAGTAAGACACCTCTCCAAGTCTACTTAGGATCTGAAAATATATGATGAATTTTGGTGATAAATTTCCTCCTCAGACAAATCTCTGCAAACCTCTTCGAAGTGAGACCCATAGAAATATGTGATCTCCATCCACGAACTCTAGAGGTCTTCGTCTCTTGTCGGCATAGGACTTCTGGATGCTCTATGCAGTCTTCATCTGCTCCTAGATGATCTGCACTTTCTTTGTGGTAGCTTGTACCATCTCTGGTCCCACTAGTGCCGACTCCGCTGGGTTAGTCCAACACAATAGTGATCTATATGGTTTCTCATACAATGCCTCAAATGTGTCATACAAATGGTGGAGTGATAGATATTGTTGTATAAAAACTCCACAAAAGGAAAGGGATCCTCCCTAATATGATAGAAGTCGAGGATGCAAGTACGTAGCTTGTCCTCAAGGGTCTGAATGGTCCTCTCAGTCTAACCATCTATCTGAGGATAGAAGGTGGTGCTCAGACGATGCTACGTCTCAAAAGACTCAGGCAACCCCTTCCATAGCCGGGCTGTAAAACATGTATCACGATAAGAATCAATCATCGAGGATACTCTATGTTTCCGCACAGTCTCTTGTACATAGATTCATCTCGTACTCTCTACTGAACCCTGTTCTATTATCGGCAGGGAGTGGGATTACATGGGGAGTTTTTCGATGATCACCAAAATCAAGTCATGGACCCTGGATATATGTGGAATTTATGTCAAGAATTCGATGGATATATCTCATCCAACATCCACTATGGGACCTCTAAAGGCGGAACAAAGCCGACTGGTATCTGATGCTTTTCATTTACTTGCTGATAAGTGAGGCATCGAGAGATAAACTTTGCTACTTATTTATTCATTCCCATTCACCAGTGTTGTCGTTTGAGATCCTAGTACATCAGCGCCACTTCTGGATGTACCTCCAGATGGGATGTGTGGAACTCCATCAACACTTCCTCTCATATCGACATTGGTACCATGGTACGTCCTCTAAAGAGGATGAAATGATCTCCACCTTCAGAAAATTTATCAGGTGCATGCCCTATGGATATCTGAGCACCTCGATCCTTTCAGTCAATGTACCGACACTGTGCCTCCGTAACTCGCTGAAGAAGTGGGGGAGTGACTGTAAGATACTAAAGAAAACCTGCTCCATCCCGACACAAAAAAGATATTTGCAAAGAATCCAACTGCTCCATCACCTCACCTAGCCGCTATATACCAGATCTTCTACTGAGTGGATCTGCTACAATGTTCCCCTTCCAAAGAATTTATACTATCTCGAAGTCATAGTCCTAGATGAACTCCAGCCAACGTTGCTGTCTCCAGTTCATGTCCTTCTGAGAGAATATATACCTGAGACTCTTGTGATCCAACTAGACTGTGAAACAAACTCCCATAAAGTAATGTCGCCACATCATCAAGGTGAAGACCACTATTTCTAACTTCAGGTCATGGGTTGCGTAGTTCTTCTCATGTTGTCTCATCTGTCAAGAACCATTTTCAATAATTTCTCACTCCAACATCAAGACACATACGAGTCCTGTCCCCGATGCGTCACAATAGACTATGTACCGTACACCCTCCACAGGTAGCCTCAAGATGGGGTCACTAGTTAGCCTCTACCTCAACTCTTAAAAACCTAGTTGGTATCTCTATAGCCACAGGAAGGGTTTACCCTTCTTCATCAACACTAAGAGTGGTGCTGCAACTCTGGAGAAATCTGGCAGAAACCAATGGTAGTATCCAGCCAAAACCCAGGCAACTTCGTACCTCCGTCACACTTCTGGGTGGATCCCAAGCTTGTACCACATCAATTTTCTCTGGATCCACTAAAACTCCAGCCTCCGATATGACATGTCCAAGAAATTGAACTTCTCAGATCCAGAACTGGCAAATTTGGAGGTTACCATAAAGCTTGTTCTCTTGGATTGTGTCCAGTACTACACAAAAATGATAGGCATGCTCCTCCACTATAACCGAGTAGACCAGAATGTCATCGATGAAGAATACTACAAAGCGATCAAGGTATGGCTGAAAGACCTTATTCATGAGTGACATGAACACCACTGAAGCATTGGTCATGCCGAAAGGCATAAACAAAAACTCGTAATTGTCATACCGACATATGACTTTTGTCTACTTCACATCCTTGTCTCGCACTCTGAGATGGTGATAGCCTAATCTGAGGTATATCTTCATGAACCAATGTGGTCCCTTCAGCAGATCAAAGTTGTCATAAATCCTCGGAAGTGGGTACTAGTTCTTCATGGTCACCTGGTCTAGGCACTGATAGTTTACATAAATTCTCAAGCTCCCATTCACCTTCTCGGTGAAAAAATCAGGGCTTCCCAAGGAGAAACAATGGGCAAGATGAATCCCTTCCCCTGCAAGTCCTCTAGCTATACCAAAAACTTGCAAAGCTTTGTGGGATCCATCTGATATGCTAGTGTAGAAATTGGTTCTGTCCCAGGGTACAAGTCAATGTAAAAGTCCACCTCTCTACATAGAGGTAGACTCAAAAAATCTTCAAGGAAGACATCTGTGTAATGTTAAACCACTACAGGATAACACAGACTCTCCAAATCAACTGCTCCAAGGGTATGGCTCGCCAATTGATGAGTGATCGGCTGCACTCTTCTTCGGGTAAGTCCACCATGTGCTGTAGAGGCTCCCTTCTTGTCGGTGAAGGAAAACCTGGTCTGATTCATGAAGACACATCACAATTTTCACCTAATATAGTCAATCTGAGCATGGACTGTAGATAACCAGTACATACCCATGATGAATTCATAAGGCCCTGACGCTGCTACTAAGAGATCCCACTAGAAGCTATTGCCTACTAGAGTAAGCTCGTACTGCCGGCACCAGTGTGTAATTTTCGAATCTACTCTTATAGAAGTCTTTATCCGTAAGAATCATACCAAAAACTCCATAAGAATCTCTTAGCTCTGAATGAGGGTGGAGGCAATAAAAAAATGACCAGAACCTATGTCTATATGTAATACAACTAAGGTGGATTAGACACAGACCGTACCTCGTATGATCCTTGGAGTGTCGTGATCGTAGGCCTCTACTGCTTGAAGTTGAGCTTGTCCTTGTCCACCTACTCCCTACGGTCACGGTGGACCTACTGGTGGTGGTGGCGGTAACATCTCGATTCATCAACCACCGCCAGCTACCCAACCAGCTCCGCTTCCATGTCTATATTCACTTTACAGAACTCCTCGTTCAAACCTCTGTATCTTCCTGGGAAATCCTTCAATTGTCTTCTGTTCATCCGTATGGCGAGTCGGACAGTCAGGAGCCATGTTACCCTACCCGCCACATGGGTAACACTGAATGCACCTGGTATGACTGGCTCTGCCTCGGGTGCCCTGCACAACTGATCCCGAATCATGCAGTCATCCACCTATAGGTCTTGTCCTCTTTGACCTATGTGACATTTGTCTACTTCTAACTGTAGAAGACTCTACTAAATGACTTCTTTTGGTGGGTCTCGTTGCTGGTGACTGCTCAGCAAGGAAACTATCAACTAAGAGGGCTCTTTCTTACACCCCCACCAACATCAAGATGCTGAGTGAGATCATCAAAGCCCTGATCTCCAACCCGAGTCCCTTCTTGAAGGTTCATGCCCTAAAAAATGGGTCATTTACCATATTTGTGGAGTATCAAGAGTTTTTAGTGAACCTCGTTGAGTACTGAGCTACAATCATGCTGCCCTGTTGCATATGAAGAAGCTATTATATGAACACTACATGAAGAGTCGCTGGGACAAACTCAGCCCGAAACAGTTTCTCGATGTCTGCCCAGAGATGCAACACCTCATCATGAACCTAGAGCATCAAGCTCCACCATCTACATGTTGCTGCCTATAAGAGGATGGCGGTAAGGATCACCATGAGATCGGCTACTATCCCTACCAATCGGAAGTCTCTCACCATAGCCTCTAGCTAATCCTCATCCACCGGTGGTTCCGTATCTCCCCTGAACATCGGTGGCCTCTGGCGCTGGAACACTTAAAACACGCTCATACGGCATGCACCCTCTGCTGTTGGGGCTGGTGGCATCGGTGGACCAACTGGTAATGGTACAGTTGGTGCCTCCGCTAATGTCTCTACATTAAAGTGGCCCAGCATCGAGGAATCATCACTCAGTGGGTTGTTAGTGAATATTACTCTTGGAACCCTAGATGACTGTCAGCATGGAGGCATCCTAAAATGAAACAGGTGTGCCATGGTCAATTATTTATACCTGGTGGGATGACTCAATGAGATCACAAATAAGTCTCTTAAAACACCCACATACAATCACTGTTTCCGTGCATTGATTCGGAAATCAGAAGTCAGGGTCTTTGTGTATGGATACATCGACCGTCATACCTACACTGGATTCCCTAAACAGAAAACCACAGTCACTACACGTAACAGTATTGTTGTTAAAATAATGATCAGTGTCCTATGTTATATTATAGAACTAACTCCTCTGATACCAATTCTTCCTGACCCGTCCCCCGGGGACCGTGTTGTGACTACGCCAAGCCCATCATCCATAGGCCAAGGGCTGGAAACTAGCACCGAAAGGCGTAATCACTAAAACTAGGAAGCAATTGCCTTTATAACCTGTAAGCACACGCAACCAAGCACACCACAAGATAAGAACTCAAGTAAACTGAACAGATAAAAGAGTGAGTACAGTAAATAAATGGTGCCAGAATTCAAGCCCAATTGATAGTTACAGGAAATTGAAAGAACAAGTGAACTAGATAAAAAAGGCAGACAACTATTGTGTCGTCCTCCGAGGTTCCTACCTGAAGTGTAGGTATAGATCACATCCTCAGCACTCCATGTAGCACCCCAGGTAAATAAAGAATATTACATTTCATATTTATCCATATTTGTGAATAAAATATTGAAATGACTTTAAATGGGACGCTATGCTTGATGGCGTACCCAACACGCAACAACGAGTTTCATGGGAATCTTACGTTGCACTCTAATAATAAAATAATATTATTTTAAATGGTAGTTAACATGTAGCCGTTGTATTGGCAGGAATGGATAGAAATAACTAAAATATGATTATATATGTTTTTAAATGTTTTTACATTTATCCAATAAAAGTTAAAGGCTCAAAATACGGAAAGAATTCAATTTTAGGCGTATATGCCCTAGTTTTCACTAAAGGTTCACTTATCACCTTTTAATGGAGAACTGTCATTAATTATAGTTTTTATCACACTTATAAATTCTTTTGGACCAAATAAAACTCTTATTAAGAATCGGGACATCAAATTTTACTTTGTGTAATTTTTTGGTATTTTTCTGATAAAGTTCATTTTTAATGAATAGTGTAAAATGTTGTGTTTTAATTCAAAACCTATTTTTAATATAATTTATTTATATGATTAGATAATATTTTCAAATTGGTTTTAAAGTGAAATTAGAAAATATTTTTACCATTAAATCCAATAGTGGTCGTTGGAATTAGTTTCACTTTGAAATCAGACTTAAACTAGTGTCAATCTTTTAATACTTATTTTTTTTATAAAAACACGCTATTTGCTCTAACAGCGGGAATTAATTATTAAATTAATTAATGTAACTAATATGTTTTGAATTCTGTAAAACAGACATCATTTTTGAATTCGGAATATCAAATATAGCTTAGGGTGAAGTTTTGGTATTTTTGTGAAAAACTCCAATTTTTGATGAATAGTGAAACCACTAAGTGGTAATCAAGCAAACTGATTTTTCAGTTAAATGAAAGATTACCACTAATGTGTATTGAATTTTGAAAATACGACATACATGGTTGTCATTAGTATGTAAAATTTGGTTCAATGGGATGAAAATAATTTTTTGGTGAATAGTAACTTTTTTTTCATTAATCGCGATTATAGGTAATTAGTGTAATTAAAGGTAATAATGATATTATAAGAATGTAAAAACACCATGAAACTTGTCCTACACCTATTGGGTGAGTCCTGGCCGACCAAGACAAGACATGGGGAATCTTGGGGACCCCATGGAGCCACTTTAGTTGGGAAATGACAATAATATATTTTTATTTAATGTTAAAATTAAATTGACACAAACATGAGTTGTTTTACTAAAATAGTTTTTAAATAGGGTTACAGAAGTCCAAATTTTGATTATAAATATTCATTGGAAATATAAAAATCTTTCCTACATCATAGTATTTTTTTATAATTTTTAGACATTAAATAAATTAAATTATTTATGACATCATAATGATTCAGCGATGACATCATTATCTGACGATTTAAATAAAATGAGAAGATAATGTAAACTCTATGACCTACACATGTCCAAAACTTATTGGATGGGTGGATTTCGAACCCTTATCACCTTATCGTCGAATTATATCAATGTGGGACCTTTTAAAACCGAAAAACATTTTCAAATAAAGTAATATTTCTTACCTTCCAAAAGTGTCCCTCCTCTCCTCTTATAAAAGGCCCCCACCTCTACCTCATTTCACACACTCCTCAAGCCATTGGCTCGGACAAACCCTGCCCATTTACTCTCTCCACATCCCTCTAATCATCCTAAAGGATTCCCGTTGGGCAGAATCCTTTCAAATGAAGCCTTTAGGCTCAAATCAAAAGGAGTTACACACTTAAAGGTAATTCATTCTCTCATGTTAATTTGTTTTATTTTGCTTCTCCAACCCCCTAAACTCTTTTTATTTACTTATTTTGTAACAACACCAGTATCTTCAATATACTAGGATGTTGTTATAATATTTATTCGAGCTACACTCTCACACAACTACATCAAATGGTTAAAGAACATACGGTTTCTGTGGATGGCGAAATTCTGCCTCCCGAAACGATGATTGTTCAATACTCATTTAACACCTTCAAAGGTGGCCATTATGATGTCACTATTTCTATATATGATATATAATATGTTTATTTTTTACATATGCTTCTGTATTTTTCATTTGTGTCTTACCATTATGGCTTCCATTATGGGTATACGCGATATCTTCATTTTAGGAAGTGCGGACTATCGCCCCCTCAAAGTGAGGTGATTCTTTAATGCCATACATGGGACATATAAAGGATGGATTTAATGTTATTATATATGATTTTATACTGTAATTATTATTTACCTCTATATCATTATTATTTCATTCCATTAAAGTATGAGATAGAAATGAAAGTAGCGTTCATGCGTACGTACGGCTTACCATCTCCATGAACGGTGCATTTCATTTCTTATCCCCAAATGTAATGTACTATTATAAGTACATATATATAATAGATATATATGATATCTGATACATCTAAATGATTAATATAATTCTGGAATTAAAATATACATACCTCTCATATATTTTTAATTCCATTAATACGACATAGAAATGAAAGTAGCGTTCATGCGTACGTACGGCTTACCGTCTCCATGAACGGTGCATTTCATTTCTTTCCTCTAAATGATTATGTGATTTTATAAATACATGTATATGCTGGATATATATGATATATATGACATCCAAATCAGTAATGTCATTTTGGATATAAAGAACCTTTGAGCACACGAGCAACATGTAATTGTATGAAGTCCACTTTCGACTTAAGAACCAAATATCGACACAACAATAATTATTAACTTAATGATTACATAATGTTTATAACATGGAAATAAGTGATATAAAAGGAATAATAAGCTTGAAAAAGTTTCTTAATCAAGTATAAATTAACTCAAGTTTATTATTCAGGACGTTAAAGAACGATCGAGTCAAGTCGGACCCAAGGTAAGGGATCCTACACCTCTCTTTCTTTTTAAGTACACTCTTTTATGTCATTCCTTTTAAGCTCATATTTCTTATGATTGTGATGTTATTTTATATTACTCCTACTGTAATTATTATGTTCATATGATGATATACCCTATTTCCTCTCATCAATCCATTTTGGATGTTTTGAGTGGCGCCGTTAGGCTGCCGAATTTTCGTAAGGGATTTTTCATCTCACTTTTATACCCGTGAGATTTATGCTACATTTGCCACAAATTCCATTGATTGGTGTATGTAGTTCCCATTATTCTACACTTTGTGTAATATACTTTCATTTATGAGTATTTACATCAATGATCTATTGTCCTTCTTTCATGGGGTGTATGTTTTGAAAGATACCCAAGTTGGTAAGGGAACCTTTCACCCTCCTTTTCTTTAAAAGACTTCTTTTGTTGGGTTTTTTAATTTACATATTATTATGTTGGGATATGTTATCATATATCATTATTGATTTAAATTTTATGTCCAAGTGATGAGATACAATTTTTATCTCTCATCAACTCATTTTGATATGATGCCGTTAGGCTGTCAAGGGAACTTTTTAACCCAATTTCGATTTCTTTGGGTTCAACATGTGGTCATTGAATATGTCATCCATTGAATATGTGTGAATGACCATTTATTGTTTTACACTTAATATCCACTTATATTGGGTGTATTTATATTTGTCACACATATTTTTGAGATTGATTTGTCCTTAATTTAAGGATACCTTCTTTATAAGGGATTTCATCACATTTGACATTTCTATTGAGGGTTCATTGTTGTTATGTACCAATTCACTCTTATATGGTTTATATACTGTCCTTTGGAGTATTATATCATGAATCCATTTATTCTCATGATATTATAAAGTTCTGACTAAATGTTATTCCTCAATTATTGTATTCAAGTGTCTCTAATTTTGGTAAAACCCCTTTAACAAAAATATCATTTTAAATGTTTTAATTATTTGTTCTTATTAATATCCATGTTTTCAAAATGGTTTTAAGGATTTATTTATATGGATATTAATGGTTTGAAATTTTAAGCTTCAAGGTGGTATGTGACACTTTGATTCAAAAATCTCTTTATTAAATGTTTTAAATGGTTTTTGAAATGGTTTCATTTTGAATGGATTCATTATTTCAATATACTAAAATGTTATATTGTGATTGAAATGTGGAAATGTTATGTTTCCTTTATGCATGTTTTATGTGACACATTTATGTTATAGTTCTTGGGCATTGTTATGAAAACGGGTGGTTCCGTGATAAACTAAGGGCGTGTGAGCCCGATATAGCTCTCCAATGCATTGGATAACGTGAAGGAGTGAAACGTTAAGGTTTATCCGAAGAGATTTAGGGAATATACTGTGATGGGTATTCCAAACGTAACCAAGAGGGTTACTCCCTACTTAAGAATGTTATGAATGCCTCAAGTTACCTTTATGTCTTATGTTTTCTATGATTTATTCATGATTTGATATGCCTATGTTTTATGGGTAACGTGTGATTTCATTCTAATGTATATATGAACTCATGTTTCCTTTCCATATTTTTATAACTCTTACTAAGCTTTTTATGCTCATCCCATGTTTTTTGAAATGTTTTTCACAGGTCAAGGGAATGGTACATGATGTGATGATAGTGTCAAGGATGTGTCAAGAATGAATCCATGTTATATTTTAAATATGTTTCCGTTGATGGGAAGAATGAATACTATCTTTTATGTAACCACTTTGTTTAAATGCGGAGTGTAATTCATGTTTCATGATCTAATTCTCTAAAACTCTAATCCTGAAAAGATACTCAATGTGTAATCTTGTAATAACTCATGATTAAGTAAGGTTTAAGGATGGGGCCTTATAGTTGGTATCAGAGGTCGGTTTAGATAACTTTAGAGGTTAGGGTATTCTCTAAGTATAAGTGATAGTACCATAATGGATAGGATTTCAGAAAGAGTGCTAGTTTTAGATAAAGTGAATGATTAAGTGTATCTTAGTGTTTACCTTCCTCATTAGTACATGATGGTTTTGTTGATATACTCACAATGACATTTCTGTTTTTTAGTGAATGGATGGATCTAGAAGGCACCAAAGAGACAACCGGTTTGAAGGAAATTGTGGTGGTTATTTGATTAAGATACTAGATAAAATGGAGGATTCAATGGGGAAACTTGTGCTTGTTCTAAACCAAATATCACTGAGTCATGATCAACCACTTGAACCTTGGTATGATCTTTAATGCATCATGTACGAGATGTCCAATCCATGTGGAAGTTCAGGTAATAATAATAAAGGTAACCATTAGAGTTTATATGATCCTTACTTTTGAGGTAATTATGGGTTATTATATGATATGCTGGAAAATGAAAAGCATGAGATAAACTTCAGGTTAAAATTATGTTATGATCATTTTTGATGATTTTATCTCTTTTTGGGGAATGTTTTGAGAATTATATAGTTTTGGAAAAAGGACAACACGTAGACCGTGTGACTACCCGTCGCGTCGGACAAAGCTGCGGGAATCGAACCCACAACCAAAGTGCGACTGGTATTTATCGCCTACCACTGGACTACGTGAAGTCCCTAGTTAGTTTGACCGATTCTTTTTAGTTATATGATTTTATGAATTAAGAGTATGTTGATTTTGGGTTTTTATGAAAATGATTAACCTATCATGGAGGATATGTGATAAGGATAATTACTTTTCAAAACGAGACTTTAGGAGCAACTGGTATTGTTTGGAGATAAATATTACGATTTATCTTAGAAGACTATGAGAATAAAAACTTCAAATATTTGGGTTTCAATCTTATATTTCTTTACTTTGAATACTTTTATGGACAAATTGACTATAGAATGTTCCTCATTGAACATTGGGTTTTGTTGGACAAATTTTGGACGTTAAAAATAGATTTTATTTTTAATGGGTTATCCTTTTCTGGATTATCTGACCTTGTACTAACCTTTTTGGTTTTGGTTTTGGTTAAAGCCTAAAGACATGGGATGTATATAGTTCTCTTTTGGGGATTAGGTGATTCTCTAGAAGTTGATTATAGTACTCTTAATGCGAACAAGTCTCCCTAAATACTCGTGTTTTGGAAAAAATATGAGTTTGATTAAGGAATCTAGTAAAAGTAGAAAGTCAACATGATAAGTGATTATGTTTCCTTATGAATAAATTCCTCAATAAAGAGTAACTTAAAACAAAAATGTTGTCTATTAACTTTTCTTACTGGGGAATCGAATACCGTTTAACCCATCACAAGTTTATGATTTTCTCATTGTTAACTTTCTCCTAGACATGTTTACAATCACTCTCCCTCAAGAACATGTCCCTTTTCTTTTTCTTCCATGTCCATGTTTTTCAACATGGATTCCTAGTATGGGTTATCTCGGGTGACCTCTGTACTTATCTTCCTTTATTTTAAAGTGATTGTTTTATCGATTCTTGTTTCGATGTGGGACGTTCAAGGATGTTTCCAAGCTCAATTTTAAAAATTGCGAGGACACAATTCCCAAAAGGGGGGAAGGATGTAACACCCTAGGTAAATAAAGAATATGACATTTCATATTTATCCATATTTGTGAATAAAATATTGAAATGACTTTAAAGGGGACTCTGTGCTCGATGGAGTACCCAACACGCAACAACGAGTTTCCTGGGAATCTTACATTGCACTTTATTAATAAAATAATATTATTTTAAATGGAAGTTAACATATAGCCGTTGTATTGGCTGGAATCAATATAAATAACTAAAGTATGATTATATATGTTTTTAAATGTTTTTACATTTATCCAATTAAAACTAATGTCTTAAAATACGGAAAGAATTCAATTTTAGGCGTATATGCCCTAGTTTTCACTAAAGGTTCACTTATCACCTTTTAATGGAGAACTGTCATTAAATATAGTTTTCATCACTCTTATACATTCTTTTGGACCAAATAAAACTCTTATTAAGAATCGGGACATGAAATTTTACTTTGTGTAATTTTTTGGAATTTTTCCGATAAAGTTCATTTTTTAATGAATAGTGTAAAATGTTGTGTTTTAATTCAAAACCTCTTTTTAATATAATTTATTTATATGATTGGATAATATTTTGAATTGGTTTTAAAGTGAAATTGGAAAATATTTTTACCATTAAATCCAATAGTGGTCGTTGGAATTAATTTCACTTAGAAATCAGACTTAAACTAGTGTCAATCTTTTGACACTTATTGTTTTATAAAAACACGCTATTTGCTCTGACAGCGGGAATTAATTATTAAATAAATTAATGTGACTAATATGTTTTGAATTCTGTAAAACGGACTTCATTTTTGAATTCGGAATATCAAATATAGCTTAGGGTGATGTTTTGGTATTTTTATGAAAAACTCCAATTTTTGATGAATAGTGAAACCACTAAGTGGTAATCAAGCAAACTGATTTTTCAGTTAAATGAATGATTACCACTAATGTGTATTGAATTTTGAAAATCCGACATACATGGTTGTCGTTAGTATGTAAAATGTGGTTCAATGGGATGAAAATAATTTTTTTGTGAATAGTAATTTTTTTTCATTAATCGCTATTAGAGGTAATTAGTGTAATTTAAGGTAAAAATGATATTATAAGAATGTGAAAAAACCATGACACTTGTCCTACACATATTGGGTTGAGTCATGGATGACCATGAAAAGCCATGGGCCAACTTGGGGACCCCATGGAGCCACTTTAGTTGGGAAATGACAATAATATATTTTTATTTAATGTTAAAAATAAATTGACACAAACATGAGTTGTTTTACTAAAACAGTTTTTAAATAGGGTTACAGAAATCCTAATTTTGATTATAAATAGTCATTGGAAAGATAAAGAGATTTCCTACATCATAGTAGTTTTTTTATAATTTATATAAATTAAATAAATTAAATTATTTATGACATCATAATGATGCAGCGATGACATCATTATCTGACGATTTAAATAAAATGAGAAGATAATGTAAATTCTATGACCTACAAATGTCCAAAACTTATTGTATGGGTGGATTTAGAACCCTTATCACATTATACACTAATTATATCAATGTGGGACCTTTTAAAACCGAAACGCATTTTCAACTAAAGTAATATTTCTTACTTTCCAAAAGTGCCCCTCCTATCCTCTTATAAAAGGCCCCCACCTCTACCTCATTTCACAAACTCCTCAAGCCTTTGTCTCGGCCAAACCCTGCCCATTTACTCTCTCCACATCCCTATACTAATCCTAGAGGATTCACATTGGGCAGAATCCTTTCAAATTAAGCTTTTAGGCTCAAATCAAAAGGAGTTACACTTTTAATGGTAATTCATTCTCTCATGTTCATTTGTTTTATTTTGCTTCTCCAACCCCCTAAACTCTTTTTATTTACTTCTTTTGTAACAAAAAAAGTATCTTCAATATACTAGGATGCTGTTATAAGATTTATTCTAGCTAAACTCTCACACAACTACATAAAATGGTTAAAGAACATACAGTTTCCATGGATGGCGAAATTCTGCCTCCCGAAACGATGATTGTTCAATACTCATTTAACACCTTCAAAGGTGGACATTATGATGTAACTATTTTTATATATGATATATAATATGTTTATGTTTTACTTATGCTACTGTATTTTTCATTTGTGTCTTACCTTTATGGATTCCATTATGGGTATACGCGATATCTTCATTTTAGGAAGTGCGGACTACCGCCCCCTCAAAGTGATGTGATTCGTTAATGCCATACATGGGACGTATAAAGGATGGATTTAATGTTATTATATATGATGTTATACTGTAATTATTATTTAGCTATATATCATTATTATTTCATTCCATTAAAGTATGAGATAGAAATGAAAGTAGCGTTCATGCGTACGTACAGCTTACCGTCTCCATGAACGGTGCATTTCATTTCTTATCCCCAAATGTAATGTACTATTATAAGTACATATATATAATGTATATATATGATGTATGATACATATAAATGATTAATATAATTCTGGAATTAAAATATAAATACCTCTCATATAGTTTTAATTCCATTAATACGACATAGAAATGAAAGTAGCGTTCATGCGTACGTACGGCTTACCGTCTCAATGAACGGTGCATTTAATTTCATTCCTCTAAATGATTATGTGATTTTATAAATACATGTATATGCTGGAAATATATGATATATATTATATCCAAATAAGGAATGTCATTTTGGATATAAAGAACCTTTGACCACACGAACAACATGTAATTGTATGAAGTCCACATTCGACTTAAGAACCAAATATCGACAAAACAATCATTATTAACATAATGATTACATAATGTTTATAACATGGAAATAAGTGATATAAAAGGAATAATAAGCTTGAAAAAGGTTCTTAATCAAGTATAAATTAACTCAAGTTTATTATTTAGGATGTTAAAGAACGATCGAGTCATGTCGGACCCGAAGTAAGGGATCTTACACCTCTCTTTCTTTTTAAGTACACTCTTTTATGTCATTCCTTTTAAGCTCATATTTCTTATGATTGGGATGTTATTTTATATTACACATACTGTACTTATTATCTTCATATGATGAGATACCCTATTTCCTCTCATCAATCCATTTTGGAAGTTTTGAGTGGCACCGTTAGGCTGCCGAATTTTCGTAAGGGATTTTTCATATCACTTTTATTCCCGTGAGACTTATGCTACATTTGCCACAAATTCCATTGAGTGGTGTATGTACTGCCCATTATTCTACTATTTGTGTAATATAATTTTATTTATGAGTATTTACATCAATGATCTATTGTCCTTCATTCATGGGGTGTATGTTTTTAAAGATACCCAAGTCGGTAAGGGAACCTTTCACCCTCTTTTTCTTTAAAAGACTTCTTTTGTTGGGTCTTTTAATTTACATATTAGTATGTTGGGATATGTTATCATATATACTTATTGATGTAAATTTTATGTCCAAGTTATGAGATACACTTTTTATCTCTCATCAACTCATTTTGATGTGATGCCGTTAGGCTGTCAAGGGAACTTTTTAACCCAATTTCGATTTCTTTGGGTTCAACATGTAGTCATTGAATATGTCATCCATTGAATATGTGTGAATGAACTTTTATTGTTTTAAACTTAATATCCACTTATACTGGGTGTATTTATATTTGTCACACATATTTTTTAGATTGATTTGTCCTTAATTTAAGGATACCTTCTTTATAAGGGATTTCATCACATTTGACATTTCTATTGAGTGTTCATTGTTGTTATGCACCAATTCACTCTTATATGGTGTATATACTGTCCTTTGGAGTATTATATCATGAATCCATTTATTCTCATGATATTATAAAGTTCTGACTAAATGTTATTCCTCAATTATTGTATTCAAGTGTCTCTAATTTTGGTAAAACCCCTTTAACCAAAATATCATTTTAAATGTTTTAATTATTTGTTCATATTAATATCCATGTTTTCAAAATGGTTTTAAGGATTTATTTATATGGATATTAATGTTTTTAAATTTTAATCATCAAGGTGGTATGGGACACTTTGATTCAAAAATCTCTTTATTAAATGTTTTAAATGGTTTTTGAAATGGTTTCTTTTTGAATGGATTCATTATTTCAATATACAAAAATGTTATATTATGATTGAAATGTAGAAATGTTATGTTTCATTTATGCATGTTTTATGTGACACATTTATGTTATGGTTCTTGGGAATTGTTATGAAAACGGGTGGTTCCGTGATAAACTAAGGGCATGTGAGCCCGATATAGCTCTCCAATGCATTGGGTAACCTGAAGGAGTGAAACGTTAAGGTTTCTCCGAAGAGATTTAGAGAATATACTGTGACGGGTATTCCAAACGTAACCAAGATGGTTACTCCCTACGTAAGAATGTTATGAATGCCTCAAGTTACATTTATGTATTATGTTTTCTATGATTTATTCATGATTTGATATGCCTATGTTTTATGGGTAAAGTGTGATTTCATTCTAATGTATATATGAACTCATGTTTCCTTTCCATATTTTTATAACTCTTATTGAGCTTTTTATGCTCATCCCAAGTTTTTTGAAATGTTTTTCATAGGTCAAGGGAAAGGTACATGATGTGATGATAGTGTCAAGGATGTGTCAAGAAAGAATTGATGTTATATTTTAAATATGTTTCCGTTGATGGGAAGAATGAATACTGTCTTTTATGTAACCACTTTGTTTAAATGTGGAGTGTAATGCAAGTTTCATGATATAATTTTCTAAAACTCTAAATCTGAAAAGATCCTCAATGTGTAATATTGTAATAACTCATGATTAAGTAAGGTTTAAGGCTGGGGCCTTATACTCCACATCCTTCCGCCTCCTCTATGCACTAACTCATCATATGGTCCACCTCCGGGCATCATCCAGTCATGGTACCCTCAGTCTCTATCAACGATGTCTGTCATCTTCACCAAACACAACAAGGTGCGGGCATAGCCCGTGTAGGGGTGAGTATAACAAAACTCAGTAGGGACCCTGAGACCCTCAAGGTCTCACAAATTCTATAAATGTTAATCCTCAAATCCTGAAGTCAACTGTCATCCCTAATTAGGTATATGACCAAACATATACCTAAGTTATCATGTATACCCATCTCAATCATGAGGAAACATAGTGTCCAAATCAATAGCCCAAAGCTCAACTATTCCACAAAGGAAGGAAACCCAAAAAATCAAATACCACGCAGTTACTCCACAAAAAAGAATACAACCAAGGTAATACCACTAAGGAAAGAACCACACATGTATGAACACAACTCACACCTAGTATAGCATAAGTATAGTAGTATAAATGATTAGATGTATCTACTTAATCGTTTTACTCTTTTAAGAGGCTCTGTTGATGACCCACACAGAATCTCTAAGAGATGACCCTCACAGGATCGCGAGGAGCTGACCCACACATGATCTCTAAGAGATGAACAACCCAGTATCTCTAGGAGCAGACCCACACATGATCACTAGGAGGTGACCCACACTGGATCTCTAGGAGCTGACCCACATAGGATGATTAGGTGCTGACCCACAAAGGATCTCTAGGAGCTGACCCACACAGGATCTCTTGGAGATTACCCACACAAGATCACTAGGAGATGAACCACACAAGATAGCTATGGCTGAACCATGTAGGATCGCTAGGAGCTGACCGACATAGGATCGCAAGGATCTGACCCACACAGGATCACTAGGAGCTCACCCACATAGGATTGCTAGTTAGTATTATTGTCACATCCAGCTAATGGGTTCTTGCCCTATACTTGCTCATCTCCAAGAGTGTCCGCTCCCCAATCCACTGGTCGATACTCTAACTGCCAAAAAGTCCCACAATGAATTATCTCAAATGTTTTCCATGTCATAGGGGTATCAATACAATATACGGTGCATCAATCAGAATTATGGTCTGTATGTTATTGTCCTTTTAGTAATGAGGGCCCAGTTGGATTCGTTCTCGATTCAACCTGATCTTTCCCCATCATAATACTAATCAATAGTGGGTTATATTCAAAGGTTCCATCTCTCTCCATGATTTATAGTGCCACTAACGGTTCATCAAACAGACGTCGCGTGACAAAGTTAAGGCCAAAAGGTCGTAAATGGGTCGAAGTGAATTCATGTTTTATCTGACCCGGTCGGACCGGCCCGACCCGACCCCGCCTGGGAAGACCCGACCTAGGTCAACCCGGCCCAACCCACTAGGTATGGCCCGACCCGCGATGGGCGGTCTAGTAGGCCATGAGGGACGCGAGTGGCTGTGGGGTGGCCGCAGGGCGGCTCGGCTGCAGAGGGTGCCGTGAGGGCTACTCAGCCATGGGTGGCGGCTCGACCAAGGGGCGACGGCTAGGCTACAGGTGGTTCAGCCACGAATGGCGGCCCGCCCGAGGGGAAGCGGGTCAACCGCATGGGTTCAGTCATGGTACGGAGGCTCGGCCGCGAGGCTGTTTGGCCACGAGGTGGCAGAGAGGCCGTAGGCGGCGGTGCCTTGGGGAGCAATGGTCACGAGCAGCAGGGCCGCAGGGCAAGGAGGCCATGGGGCGGTGCCATTGTGTCATCACCATTGTCGCGGCGGGTGGAGATGATGCATTCTGTTCTAGTTCTTCATCGATATCGAAAACCTTCTTTGGTTGCCATCCCCCTCCATCGCAAAGAACACGACATATCATCACTAGAATTGCTGAAAGGATGGGACATGTTGGTTTGGCCCGCACTCTTCGCATTAGAGTGGTAGCAAGTAGCTCAACGTAATCATGAATCAAGAATTAGTATAGAAGATATTTAATAACATCCATCCATATTACCCTCATAAATCTCTATTCCCATTCCCACAAAAGAATTAGATGGTGAGTACATGGGAAGTGATAATAATATAAAAATAAAACCCATACTCATTATCTTGATGATGTCGAAAAGGTCGCAAGAAAGTAGACGAATCAATGGGAATAGACGAACGTCAGTGTCGTCGGCATTTTCCTTAGTTGCTGGTTCGTGCGTCATCCTCTTTCTTGATTTGGAAAAATGTTTTTAGATGGCGTTCTTATTTTATAGAATATGTTCTTCATTGGTGTTCTTCATTGAAGAATGTAATCCTCTAAGATCTCTCACCTTTTCCAACCTAAAGGAAAAGCAGTTCCAATATAATTTAACATTATAAGAAATTAACTTGTCACACACACACAAGTTGGCCAAATTAATGTAGAGGAAGTTCAAGAGGCTCATTCTTATTAAATAGGGATTTGAGAGGTTTCTCCCCCTTTAAGATCGGTGGGGTGGTCCTCGTCTTTATGAATTAAAATTGGGTATTTATGCTCTGGTTGTCCCCACCACCATATCCCCCCACATGGGTGGTTTCACGAATAAAAATAAAATGTTGAATAATTTTTTCCCCTCTGAATAGACCAAAAATCATCTTTCACCCTTGACCTACTGAGGTCGAGGTGAAGATATCCTTAGGCGAATACTGGTGTTGCGAGTTCAACGGTGCCCTTATATTGCAAATCCAAGCACCGATTAAAAATCTAGATTAACCCACTCACACGATTACTAAACATACCAAAAGAAAAGTTTAGAAATTTATTCAAGGCACTCCGGGCATTGGAATCACATGCCGTCAATTTTCATGGACTTGTAAAATTACCATATATATATAAAATATACATTGAAATTTTGGGACTTTACAACGACTCTCAATATGCGCAACATCAGTAACAAAATTAAATGTCACATGACCAACAATACAGGTGGATGAAGTCATCACAAAATTGGCAAGATTATAATGTAGATCATATAATGCATAACCACCAATCTTACCCAGGGATTTATCTATAAACTATGAAAACTAATTGACTCAAATGGAAATTGAATGGAACCTCTTATATGAGAAATAAAAGAAAAAATTTACCACTTCAAAACTACCTCATAAGGAACTACCACATCTAGTATACAACTATACTAGATCACAAAATGATGACTCTATGACAAGGTCTTTCCATGAATGTCACCAAGATTACCAGTTTATAATCTATTCATATTATAATAGGAAAATGTCAACCATGGGATATGGGAAACATCTGTGTTCCCCATCCTAGGTAACAAATTTAAAATACCATCATTCAAGACCTAAATCTATTGATACCACATTAAGTATTTTGTATAAATGAGTTTAAATGGTTTTCATTTATCAAAGAATACAAATATTCTCATACAAAAAATATATTATGTATCCGTTATAAAATTAACTTATACTAAGAACATTATTTAGCAATCAACATGAATGATTTTAGTTAAATCATCCAATAATTTCCTTTCATAATAATTAAATCATTATTTTTAAGAAATTAAATTATAACAATTAGCGTATTTAAACAAAACGTAAATTGTAATTTATTGAGGAAGACATCCATTAGGTTTTAATTGGAATTTTCATTAACAAAATCCCTCTATAAGTATATAATAATATACGATATAAGTTTTATATCATTTGAAATGAATTTAGTTTAATAAGTTTTCATAATACATTTATAAAAACCCCCATAAGTGTAGAATTTAACGCATTAAATAACCATCCCATATAACATGAAAAAACCCATATGGGGTTATGAAGTAAATAAAAAATTAACTAGGGGACCTAACTAGTCATTTAATTTTATCTTGTGTCCATTAATTTTTTACCCATTTGAAGATGAATTATAAAAAATTAATCACAACCTTAGTGGGTTTAACTAATAAGAAACATGCCCATACTATCTGGTGTTTGACTATTTATTTGTTTACAAATTCAGTCATTATGTTCATCCTGACCATGTTATATAGTTACTATACTTTATAAACTAACCCATTTCTATAAGAATTTAAATTTATCATATATCATGGTTCAGTATGATGAAATATAATTACTAAATTTTTAATCTATATAACCTTATTAATTAGAATTGGTATTCATGTTAATTACACAAGGGTTTTTAACTTCTATAATTGAATATATTAAGTAAATATATTATCATTTGACAATATGGGTTACCCTTCAAAATATATATAAGATAGAAAAATTTATAATTTTTTAGCGCTACCCATTTAATCAAAAGTATAAAACATTCATCTCATACCACAACTGGTCCATGGATATTAGATTTAATTATTCGTTAATTAAGATCTACCATCAATATATATTGGGAAAAAACATTGTTGTTAAGGGTTTAATGGGTGTACATTGTGATACTATACACACTAGACTAGTAAGAAATACAGTTGAAGAATATGAATAACCATTTAGTGGGATTTAATAATAATTATAAACCACTATTAGATGAATGAATAATGAAGAATGGAAATGATACAATATATAGAAATAGATATATAATAGTTAAAAACATGATTAACTAAAAGATCAAAATCCCCATGGTAATCTTCTTGATAATTCTAAGAAGAATATTAGTCATGTCTTTTTAAGCACCCATGTGCATGAGTAAGAACACACAAAATAATCAATGATATAGAACATGAAATCATAAAGCCTATTTGGGTACAAACCGATGGCCCAAACAAGGTGTGAGATAAACTTAGTAGGCTCATACAAATGGTACATAATTCAATAAATTTTTTTTGTTAAAAATTAATGTATTTTCAATGTATAGTTTCTAATCATGTGAATACATAAATGTAATCATATTTCTCTCAGTTTCATCTTGGGAACCTGGCCAACCATACCTACTTCGGCCAAAGAAAGAATATCCCTAAATACATGTCACAATATATATAAGTATATATATATATATATATATATAAGTATTTGTATATATACATCCGGTATAAACATAATAAAATATATATTTACATAGACATATTACTAACCTGGATCCGATTAATGACCTAGAAATCTACACATATACATTATAATATAATAATGGATTTTTATGTAAATATTGGTACGCGACAAAGCCTCTAAACATAAGTATAGAATGTTTAAATTTATTTCATGTGAATACAGTCCCTATGATCCACATATAATGATAACGATTTAATTTTCAACATGAGTAATGATATTAATGACTTAGCTAACAATTGTAATCCAAATAGTAATATGGTGATATAATTCATTAGACCAGGGAGACCATATAAGGAATTCCGGATTCAGAACATTGTATAACCCACGTCATATCATAATATAATTCCATTTAACATATGATTCCATCCATGGAATTTCATATCAAGAACCCAAGTGTCACCCTTGGTATAACATAATTCACATGACCTTTAATCCCATCCAAATCAATCCATATGAGGAACACCTATATTTCTAAAGGCAGTCTATACAATTTCATTCAGCTTATGATCCCATAATATTAGAAATTAACAAGGGACCCTATTGATGGTTAATGTGTTTATCATTCACACGACCTATGATCCCATCCAAGGCATTATATATAAGTATCCAATGTTTTTCCCGAGTCTAATTTATAAAGAAGGTATGTTGCATTAAGTTATTAAACATAACCCATGAGAAGTATCTATGAAAATTTATAATTTAACAATTATTTAATAATATCTTTTATAAGTTCTCAATAACGTAAATTGACATGATTATACAATTCACATTCATTAAATTCAACTTAAACCATGTTGTTATAAGTGTAAACATAAGAAACCATTGAACATTGGTAAATCATAAGAAAGAAATAATCACAATTAAATGAGGTCCATCTCTAAAATTTACAATATATATCTATACAAGAGATCATAATTTATTTAATTAATCACCTCACTTGAATAAGTAATATGGACCATTTAAAAAGACATTCCATATAACAATTAAAATTTATACATTTATATTTCTCCAAAAAGTACATTGTTGATTGTTAATAAAGTTCCAATTTTTATTATACATGAAACTTACCATTTATCATATTCAGATTCTCAAATATTCTAAAAAATTAATCCAACACACCATAAGAGTTTGTTTGGTTACCTATGAAACATGGTCATAATTAGTATTTAATTTTTTGAGAATTATATCAAATTATAAAAAAAATTTAACCTATGACCATACTTCCTAATTGAAAAATTTCTACTTTTGATACATTCTCAAAATAACATCAATTATTTCATTTACTATCATGTTAGGATTCTTTAATAAAAAGTCATGATAAACACAATTAGTCGGGTTTTTGGTAATTACTCAAATTATTCATCAAGGTCATATAAATGACACACCCATGGGGAGGTTATAATTAAGGTGTCACATTTAGAAATTTCATAGGTCCTGATAATGATTCTTTATAGAATTAATAGAAATTATATTTTGTAGTTACAAAATTTAGAATTTATGCTCAGAGTGTATGGTGTGTAGTACAATGATAAATTTTTATAAAATTGAATGAAATTATGTAATAATACATAGACCTCTTAAATCATGTTTAGGAAGCTTTTCTCATCTATTATTGATATTGGATTCATATCGAAAGAAGTGAAATTTGAAGAATCACTAAAATCTATACAAATAGTGATAATGATTTCACACACAAATAACATTCCATACAGTGATAAAAAATAACATGTGAGGTAATTAGACTAGTATCCATACCTCTATGCTTCCAAATAAATGAATACTGATTGATTCGGATCCCAAACCATGTAAAACCCACCATAGAAAGGGGGAGAGGTTTTGTTTATGTATAATATTCTCTAGAGGAATGTGAGTGGAGAATGTGGTAGAAAAATTAATGGAGGATGGGTTAAAATAATCATTTTAACCCTTTTAATAGATAAAGTGTTTGAAAGAATAGTTTTTATAACCATGCACTAACTGTGTGGTGATACATCCCCAAGGGAAACCCCCTTTAAAATATAAGTTCATGGTCAAACAAACTATGTGTATCTCATGTATGACCCTCGATAACATTCTACAGTCCTCATGCATAACCAGGTGAACTATAGAGCATGGTTTGACAAAGCATCTTACACCCCGAAATGGTGCACATGTTTCCCCCTATAGGGATTCATAGTTTTGAACAATCCATGCACCCCTATACTTTTGCTATGAAAATTTAGTTTTGAGAGTCCAACACCCTCAAAATTCATCCAAACTCTTGAGAAATACATTAGGCCTTAAAAAACATTTAAAAAAAATCACATTTAATTGATACAACTATCATAATAACATTCCATATCATATTTTATTATTTTTCCTATACACTAAAAGAAAATATTAAAATCTTTCAAAATTTTAAACCACATCCAAAAAATGGGATTTTACACCGAGTTGTGGTTATTGGCTAAATGATTTTATTATTAGAAATAAATATAATTAAATGATATAATATATTTACGAAAATAATAATAATAATTTCATAAATTATAACACCATAATTTCAACCTATGATATTTTCAGGTTCTTCATGTATTAATGTCCTGACACTAATGATTTATTTCTAGTATGTATATTTTTTATTCTATTGAGACTCCATCAGTATGTACATAAAATCATAAAAAATGTGACTAAAAAATATGAAATTGTATAACATGAATCAGATGAACTGATATTTATTTTTCAATTTATGATGTTGAAATCTTGTTATGGTGAATTTTTATATTTTTTAAAAATTGTTGACATTTTTTTGAATAGTGAAAAATAATGATTCTCAAAACATTACCACCTTTATTCCATTTTCACTATATAAAAACGACTTAAATTTTTAATTTTGATTTCTAAATAAAAAATATATTTAAAATTCCAAATAATTAATATAAAAATATCACTTTGATCTTAGAAATATATTTTATACATTTTAGAAATCAATGTAATATTTTTATTCTGAAAATAACTATTATTTTTTCTTTTATTTTAATCTAGTTTCAGATGTATCCTTTTAGTTTTGGTTATGTATAAAATTAAAATAAGTCTCCTTTATTTACATAATCCATATAATTACATGGGACTCATCAGTATAACGTTTTTCTCAAAAAATATTATTTCATTATTAAAAATGATTTATTTTTAAAACAGTTTCCATTTTATTCTTCAAACATAAATTAAAATCAATTCTTACAAAAAAAATTAATATTTATATAGTAAAATTGATTCCATATATGGAATCAAAATAATTAATATTAGTCAATAGATACAAATTATTTTTTTTCTTACTTAATAGTTACCATGATAAATATTTAGCACCTCGATAAAGGGTAAAAAGTGATAAAATATAAATGTAAATGTAAAAGGGTTAATAATAATACAAAAAATTAAATTAATATTATTGGATTGTTTTATTCTGAGATTCCACATGTCAAATTCAAAACTAGGAAAATTTGGATCCTCTTAACATGAGGAATTCATATTTTATATCAAAAATTTCAATGTATATATATATGTCTTCCATCCACGTCACTTTAAAAATGGATCATTCTGTCATTTATTATCCAAAATTATTGAGCATCTTAATTTAAAAAATCCATAAACAAATAATATCCCATTTTTTCTCAAACTAAATATTCTAATTTTCTCAAAATACTATTTAATTAAGTGATAAGTTTTATGCTAAATGAGGTTACCAAAAAAAGAGGAGGTAATAATGTGTTTGACTAATAAGGATGAAAAATTAATTGTACTATATTTAAATTACACTAAAATCAGTTATAATCTTTATTATTCACTTACCTAATTTTATATGATGTATATTTATCAACTTTTACAGATTATATCACAAATTATTCCTTATTTATTATAATTAATGTTTTAATGTAGGATTTATCTTTTTAATTGTTTTTATTCTAATGTTATTAAATATGTAATGTTTTATTTTAAAATCTCACAAATATTATGAATTATTAATGATTAAATTTATATTCCATGTATTATATGATCTTTCAATTTTTAAACGTTATATAATTTCTCCTCCTCTTATTATTTGAGGGGTTTCAATGTTTTTATGATATTTATTATTCTCATTGATTATCAAAAATTTGAATAGTATTTTTAACAATATTAATAATTATTTCCTCTTTTTGGGGGAATATTTTCCTTCTATATACATATTTTTGGAAAAAAGTTGTTTTTATATAATTTTATTGAATTTATTTAAAATGGTCTAAATGTAAATTTCTTAATTTATTCTGAATATACCGATAGTTATTTTTTACAAATAACATTTAATGGAAATTTATTTGAAATAAATATTAAGGAAGAGATTATCCAACCTCCATAAAAATGATTATTTAGTAATCTTCCCCTAAATGTTTCCATGTATTTTCCTAGAAAATACATTTACCATAATTGTATGTTTTTTTATTTTTTTATAATAAAATGAAATTATTTTTATAATGGTTGAAATGAATATGTAGAATTTTTATATCTTAATTTTTATAGGAATTTTTCAAAATAACATAATGATAGTTATTTTAATTTTTCCTTTATATTTTCCTTTATAATTTTAAAAACAATTTCATTTAGTTCATATAATATTTTTTTATTAATTGATATTCTTATATCATAGATTACTAAATTGTGGACTCTACGTTATTTTGAGATCATTCACTTATAATCTTGTTTTCTATCACTTTATTTTATACATTGAATTTTTTTTTATCCATATCAATATTTTTGGTATTGTGAATATACATATCATTTCAATATGGTCCTAACACTGCACCATTACAACATAATTAGCTTCTTGAAGGATTATTATTGATAAAGATTCTTCAATTATTGGGGAAATTTTAATTTTCATTATTCATGATTCAATACATATACTTGTTTATTGAATATAAGTTTTTATTATTTATTATATTTTTGATTCAATATATGAAGAATGAATAGGAAAAGTGCATGGTATTTGTGAGAATAGTTTATAGTCATCCCCTCAACACATCGACACTTCTCAAAGGATAGAAAACTAGTAAAATAATGTTGGGAATTGGTGTATACAAATATAATCTAGTAAAAATTGGAACTACAATATTTGATTAAGTGGAGATATAGTTCGTGTTAATGGGAGTTTAATATAACTATTGGGATCATGATCTAAAAAAACATTGATTGCATGAGTATTCCCTTAAAACCATAGCATGTTTAATAATATTTCATGATTTTTATGTTATGTCACACTATTTATGATGTTATGAGATAATTATGTTTCAATTATATTTTATATATGGATGATTTTAGAATAATGTTAAATCATACTAACACTAATACTTAATGTAGGGATTTCCCTTTTGTGGAATCCAATATATTGAGTAATAGAGTTATGAAGATCATAGAAATATTGTTAAATTATCCCATGTTATGAAAAATAACATTTTCTATATTGAGAAATATGTTTCTCTACAACATGATTCACCTATGATGGATCACTTTTTAAAATACTCAATCTTTTAAAACACCTGTCATTGACATATTAAAATATGGATATTAATTATAATAAAATAATGATCTAACCCAGAATCATATAAGTCTATAACCTTTAGAAATATTGATACATAAACAAATAGATAACATGTGAACTAAATTGTCTCACACAATTTTCATCATAGACAACACGATTCTATAAAATATGAAACACGTAATATCCAGATATTTTGTATTTTTTAATTTTATTTAAATTTATTGTTATTTTTCATTATACGCAACACTAAAAATAGTTTATTTTAGATTTAATAATTAATTTTTATCCTGTAATATGTTACACCATGTCTATCTTAATCTAAACAACACATAAATTTAATCTTTCCCTACACAGAACACTGGTGGTATCTTATAATACATGAAAGACCAAAATTTCCCAATGGCTTACTTAACACACAGGACAGTGTTTTACCATACAATAATATATAATTAAAAATAATATTATTCGATTTAATAAGATATAATATAGTGGTAAAATTTATGATAATATGATTAACTAAATTATGAATATATTTAGTTGAATTAATTAGTTACCAATTAATTAGAAATGAATATAGAAACCAAATATAATATAAATGGAATGATTTTATAAAATAATATTTTTATATGTTGAAGGAAATTTATGTTCATATATTAAATTAATTATTATTGAATGATTGTAGTTAAATTAATATTTTATATAGTCAATTAATTATTTTTTATAGTCATTCAATGGATTTTAAAGGCATATGCTGAAAATATACCAAATATTATGTATAAAAAAGTATATTATTATTAATTTAATTTTTTTAACTTCTAATGGAGAACCTATATTAAATATTAATTTTGTAAATTTTATAATTTTTAAAAAAAAAATAAATTTGGGAAATAAAAACAATATAATTAAGATATAGTGAATTTTTTTATATTTTTCAATCAATTTTCATTTTTAATGAAAAATGACAAATAATGAATGTTAATTAAAAAATATATTTTTTGTCTAATTTATTTAGAATTTTAAATAATAATATTAAATGGGATTAATGTCTAAAATGGTATATTTAAAATAAATTAATTTAATTTAGGTCATTGGAATGAATTTCATATAGAAATTGAATGTAAAAAAATTAGAAATCTTTTAACCAAATTTACAATAAGGACCTATATTGACCTTCATTCTAAGGGATTTATTTTAAATTAATTTATTCAACTTTAGTGATTTTAAGGTAGAAAAATTGATTCCATATTTTTAATATGAAGTATTTATAATGAATAATTATTTAAAATTAATTTTTGAACAAAAATATTAGTGAATGTAATTAAAATTAAATACATTATTTAAGGTAAAATTATGATTAACAGTGGAAAAACCTTAATCATAAGGAAAAACAACCTATAAACTAGTCAGAATCATATTTTATGTCCATATTTATGTCTATAAGCATATAAGGTTCTATAATTCTCCATTTTATCTCATGTGGAATATGTAATACTTGGGGAAAAACAATTATTTTCAAAAATACCATGTGGGTCCATTCCCTCCCACATAAAAAGGAAAACACACCTCCCAATTACACACACCTCTCATGCTACTATAGATGGAAAATTATTTACCCAATTTGCTTCTCAAAATAACTCTCATAAAATAGAATCATCAAATTGGAATGAATTATATTTATGTAATCCCATTCTTGTAAATAAAAATGAAATACCGGAGTAAGAGGTAACATATTTCATCAAGCACTTTTGTTTTATTTTTATTCTCCATCCCCTAGATTATTCTTATAAAATGTCTATATAATAACAAATATTTCCTCGACATACAGGGATTATTTTATACTAATTATTTGACATCAAATCACAAACAACTTCTCTAATGGGTAATGAAATTACTATCCGTGTATGGAAAAACTACAACCTTTTGAAATAATGATTTGTAATTTTTATTTTATCATAATTCATTGAAGGAATTTTTGATATACCTGATATTTATATATGATATATGTGATCTTTATAATTTATTTATTATTATATAATTTTTATATAGAATATAGCTTTAAGGTTTCAACTTTGTGTAACTATGACAACATTTTTGTGGATGTGTGCACAACCGCCTACTCAAAGAGATTCGATTAGTTTACACATTACGTGGGATGTATGTATGATATGATTTATAAATTTATATGATAGAGATTTAATAATAATTATATTTAAATAATATTATATATTTACATATTTAATTTACATTCTTCTATTCAATATAACAATAAAATCGATGCAATTTTTATGCGTACATACGACCTACCGTATCCAAGAAAAGTGTATTTTTCTTAATGTATCTATATTTTATAGATTACTATAAATATTTAAATAATGAATATATATTATACATCAATAAAATTTTAAATTATGAAAATACTTAAATCATTATCTATGTGATAGTATCTAGACTTAAATTACTAAACATGTACTATAAACAAAGCGGATATTACCCGAAACATCACATTAACAATGAATTATTATTAATTGGGTAATATAAAGTCATAAGTTAACCATTTACAGTAAAAAATATTAAAATATTTTGATGTGGTAGATGTTTAATAAGATTATACTATTTATACATGAGGTTTCGATGTATACAATGAATTTTGAGACTTACGATATGGGAGATTCATCTCACTTTTTTATTTTTATGAGATACATGCCTTATTAACCATTAATTTCCCTTATGTTGTGTGTATATTCCACATGAATTTTTTTTGATTCCATTATTTAAATTTATGGTCATTTAAACATAAATTTTTTGAAATTTCATTAAATAATGATATGTCTAAAATATTTTCAAAAGAGTAAACATTTTTTTCTTAATTCATTTTTCATTGAGACGCATGTGATGTTCTGAACATATATTTTTCAAAGCAGTTTATATACTTTTATTAAATTTTTTAACTCAAATATCATTATTTTTATGATATTTTAATCTTTATGAAATTATATTATATCAAAAATATTATGTTTTAATGTTACCAAATCAGTAAGAGTTTATAGATTCAATCACATTGTTTATCAAGATTGTTTATGATTGTTAATTCATTAATTAAATTTTATGACCTATATCTCAAAAACACTCTATAATTTTTTTTACCATATTGATATTCTTGTTATATACATTTAATGTTACCATTTATCCAATCATTGGTACATAATATAATTATAAAAATTTTATATAGAAATCATACTTTATTTTTCCTTTTGGTCAGTGATCTATGTTATTTAAAAAAAAATTCTAAAAGTGTTTTCAAAATTCATAAATAGTATCATTTTATATTTGTATGACATTTTTACCCATTTATTAACTGATTAAAATGAGGTGTTTAAAAAATATTTTTTCCCGTTTTCCACTCAATGATATTTTTTGAAATTCTATAGTGAAAATGGAATGTCCAACATGTATGAACCTTTCAGCCATCATGACTATAATTTTACTAATGATTTCATGAATGATTAAATGGTTATTTAAACAAATAAACAAATTCATAAAAATCATATTCTTCTTTAATTTTTAAATTTTCTTCAATAAAAAATGTTTTCTTTACTTTTTTGGATTAAAATATATTTTAAATGATTTTCAAATACATTTTTATATGATTTTAGAAAGTTTTTTTTCAATGAAATTGTATTTTAATGATCTCAAATATTATTATATTATATTTCAAATAATTTTGAAGGAAAATAATTTTCAATATTTTTTCAATGTTCTTTTATATGTTATCAAGTATAAATGTTTTCAAAATGTTTCAATGTTTTATTTATATATTTTCAATTAAAAATGATTTCAAAATATATTGAAGATTATTTTATTAGTCTTCAAAAAAAAGGTTTTCAAAATTATTTCATGAATCCTTTATTAATTTTGAAATTAGTTTCAATGAAAATGGTTTTAAAATGATTATTTTTTTAAATCATGCTTTTTCAAATATGAACATATATTTTCATTAAGAAATTTTCCTAAAAGATATCTTGAAATTATTTTCCATCTATTGATATTACACATGCCTTTCTAATAAAGGATCCAAAGGTTTCATTACTATTCGTTCCTTAATGGTTTATATTTTTATGGAATGATTCTAATCACTAAATTTTCCCTTACACATGTTATATGCTTTTAAAACATACTTATTTTCATGATTTTTTCTTTCCTGAAATGATTATGTGACCTATATATTTTCTAAATTTAATTATATGATTAAATATATATGATAAACATTTAATTTCATGGGTTAAAATATGATGGTTTTTATAATAATTTGGAAGATTTATTAGGTTATAAGTCTTAAATGTATCTCACACAAATGTTGTAGGAAATGATGGATGAATCATGATTTTTTTCTGAGCCAGATTACATGTTCACAATTTTATGCATGGATCCAGTATCATTTCTAAATGTTTATCCCTAAACCTGATTACATTTTCAAAATGTTATGAGTTATAATAAGTATTTGTTTATAATGTTATATTTTAGGTAGTTTACAAGTTCACAATGTTATTCAAGGACTTGGTTGCATGAACATATCATTAAACATGAACTTGATTACATATTTACAATTTTCTTAATAAACCTAATTTCACAATCAAGTCATTATGTGTGGACCTATTTGCATGTCTAGGTATCTATCCAATGGATAGATTTAATTTGCATAACATTTTGAGGGAAACTATTTTAACTTATAAATATTCATGATGTTATATACTAATTTGTATTCAACAATTACATGTCTTATTCATATGGTACAATTTCAATGATTATGTTATCAATTATATTATGTTCTATATATTCTAAATTTTAAATATTTATTTCATGATTCAGGTTCATGATCTCTGATAAGAAAGGTATGATCTTTTAATGATACGATAATGTTATTTCACCGTTATGTTCATGTTATACTTATGTATTTCCTTTATTTACCCTTACAGAGTATTCGATCCCACCCATTTCTTATGTTTCATTACTATAGGTTTTGAAGAACAGTTTTTTTGTATAATTAATAGTATGGAGATATTTTTAAGAAAGATTTAAGATCATTCAATATGATATAATATTTTGTTCAATGTTTCTAAAAGTAGTAAACTAATGCTAAATTTAGGAATCTACTTATGTAATTTATTATGTATTTTGTAAAAATAATGTATTATATTTGTATGTTATGATTGGGTCATTATATTTTATATTATACATATGTTTAATTTGACCATTATATATTTGGAAGAGAAAACATTAGTGAGATCCCTATGGATATTTATAAGCATATGTCTAAGGGTGTAACTAAGGATATGTCAATAGATGAGTTAATGATATAGAAGATTCCCTAGAAATTTGGTCAAGGATATAGTGAGTGGTTTCATATAATTACATACAAATCTATATGATACAAGTGGATGAGGCTCTATAAATTTTTTAGCTTGTGGTAACAAATCCAAAAAGGTGCTTGAGTCCGGGCACGAGGGTAACTTGGTACATGACAACTGGCCATTCTTCACACCTGGTTTGACACTCTATGGGGATATGCTTCAGGAATTCACAATATCTTTATAAAACATCATTATGTGTTAAAATAAAATATAATTATGAATATCATAGAATAAACCTAATGTGTAAAATATTAAATACATAGTTTTCATGATTTATAAATCATGTATGTCAATTAATATGATTGTGTGAATTCTACTATAATAATTGTTTCTCACCATAGGAATTCTTATTTTAATTAATAACTATAACAAGAAGAAACTAAGAAAAAGTTCAATGAATTATATTTGGAAATGTGGACATGATGGATATTTATTTTATAAATGGAAATATCATGAAGAGAATCATGAAGATCCATGAGTATTGGATATACTTCTAATGATAAAGAGACTACAAGTGACATGTGAAAGGTATGAGATGTTCTTCCATTATTATTTACATTAAATGTAATATGAATTATTTAATTATGACTTAGTAACCTTATTTCACGATTCATATTTAATATTTTTGTAAAGGGGTATTATGGGATACAATGTTGAATCTTGCGAAATGGTTAAGAATAATATTGGATGATTAAGGTGTATAAATTTTGGAATTCATTAATTATGTTATACGATTCATGAAACTTATAAGTATTTTCACTATATTTTTCTCATTGTGTATCGTAGCTAGTGTGTTAGAAAAATTGATTTCATGAAGTTATAATATTTTAATAATAGGAATATATCACTTATTTTATTTCTAATGTTGAGTTAATTATGTTTGGATATATATATAATGTCATGTAATGATTATCTTAATACTCATAAAGTATTTGTTGAAAAATTATCCTATGTTATAATGTATGAAGTTTAAAAAATCATGTATTTATGTATTATATCCTATAATATTTGGAATATGTAATAATACATGTTTTCCAAAATTATTTATGTAAATTATTGTTATTAAAAAATTTCAACAGAATATATAATGGAGGTATTAACCTATGGGAATGTAAATACCAATATATTATTTGTTATATATTTGGGATTGATGTTAATATGGTCTCTGTAATTTTCTTCCAAAGTTTTATATTTTCAAAATTTGTAAGGGTTATAAGAATAACCAATTATAGAATGTATTGGTTAAAAATGTAGTAAAGTATTTATATATTGGGAATGTATTGAAAACCAAAGTTAAAAGGCTATTTAGTTATTAATAATATATATCATATTTAATTAGGAAGAAATATTATAGTGGTTTTAGAAAAAAACATCTTTTAATGTGGGTGAAAATCCATCAAATCTGGTTTAGCCTTGTTCGATGAACCTATGACTGAAGGATTAGATGGGTTTCATTGCTACTACTGGCCAACAAGATGTCCTGGTTATTATGTCAATTTTCTAGTTAAACAATTTTATGAATAAATAATAATGATAAAAATTTGTGTTACATTTTAGGTATATATATTATTGTACTAACCATATTGGCATTGGTAAATGGTTGGAGTAAAATAGTTGATGTTGTGGGTCCTTTATGGGCCTTAAGATGATTTGAAAGTGTATTTTGGTGCTCTAGCATCAATGATAATTTTTGGTAATCCATTTCATGAAAAAATAGATAAATATATATTAATAGAATATCATCCAAAACAATTATAATGTATATATATTAATATATCTAGTGAGTATATTTCCTTATATTTTGTTCAATAATAAAATTACTAAAAAATATAAAAATTATCAAAATAAAATTTCCATAATACCATAATTTTGTTGAACTAATGGACTTTTAAGTCATAATATATTTATAATTTTTTGGCACTTAAATTTACAATTATCATTAAATTTTTGATTGATGTGTTCAATTACTCCATATAAATATTTTTATTTATCCACCAAGTAAATATTTTCACTTTCTACCTATGTTATCCCATATAGAAACCATATTATGAGTTACTTAGGGTCACAAAATTGATTCCAAATTTCCCTTTTTAAAGAAAGTCTTAGCATTAACTTTTATAATGTGAGTTTCTATGTAATAGATTTTATAGTATCCAACCTTTGATACTCATAATAATTTCAGGGGATAAATTAATTTTAAGGGTGGTAGAATGTAACACCATAATATTTAGTGAAATATTTATTTTTCAAAATATATTGATCTTTTTTATATTATTTAATTTAAATTACATTAAAAATATTTTATTTTATATTAAATAATTATGATTTTATTTAATTAAAAAAACACCCAGTTTATCGCACACTACAAAAAAATTAATTTCATCTATATCTACAAGGAACTCAGATACCTGGTTCCATTAAATGCAAGGTCAAATTTCCTCGATGTCTTTCGTAACACACAAGACTATGTTTTACAAAAAAATTACTATATAATTATAAATATTAACAATTTATATAAATATATATATCCTAGATGTTAAATTATCTATTATGGGTTTAAATTACATATTAATATATATTGTTTATTTCACTATTTACTAATTAATTTGAAATACATATAGAAAACAAATTAATATAAAAGGAATTATTTTATAAAAATATTTTTGTGTGTGAGGTGATTTAATGGAATAAGTTAAAATAGATACTATTAGTGAATGATTTTAATTTAATTTAGTTTTAATATTTTTAATAAAAATTTTTATACACATACAATTTATATAATTTGGAGATGATGGGAACAAACCTAATATTACAAATAAAAAAAATTATTATTATAAAAGAATTTTTACGTATTTTTAATGAAGAACCTATATAAAATATAATTTTTTCACTTTTATAAATTTTATATTTCAAAAAAAACTTTATTTTTTAAAAGGAATCATAATAATTATGTTGGGGTGAATTTTTGGTAATTTTCTTTTAAGATTATATTTTAAATGAATAGTGAATAACAATGAATTTAAATTAAAAAGCCATATTTCTATATTCTTTATATAAGAATAAATAGTCATTTTTGATGTTTTTAATTTTTAGTTATATTTTTTATAAATTATTCTAATTTATATATGCAGAATAAATTTCAATTCGAAATTCAATGAAAAAACATAGCCAATATATGAACGTTTTTACATTAATAACCTTCATTATTGTACCATCTATAGGATTAAATTTTAATTAGTTTCGTACCCTTATGTAATTTTAATTTCAAAAGATGGATTCTTTATTTGGAATAATAATAATTTATAATGTCTAAAAATTTCATATTACATTTGGTACAAAATAATTTTTAAAAGTAATTAAAATTAATTTCATTGATTATGGTAAAACGATGTTTTACAAAGATTTAAACCTTAATAATTTGGGGGAAAATACCAATAAAATTTTCCAAACACTTTTGGATAACCTTATTTTGATCTCTGTACAAATAGTGTTCTATAATTGTTCTTTTGGACACTTTCATAACAAGTAATATTTGGGGCACACAAAATTCTATTACAAGATACCATATATGTCTTTTCCCTCCACTATAAAAAGGATCTCACCCATCCCAATTCCTCAAACCATTGTAGAATCTTTGGATTAAAATTTTTATTATAGGCGGTCTTTAACAAATACTTCCACTGAATCTAGAAGCTGCACCTAGGGAAAAAAATCTTTGTAAGTAATCCATTTGTTGAAAACCAAATGGAGTTACCAAAATAAGAGATGACATCATTCATCAAGCTCTTCTATTTCTTTTAAGTATCCATTAACTAGACTATTAATATTCTATTTTTATATAGTAACCTCAGTATAATTAATATTTTTAGATCTTTTTAATCTAATTATTTGACCTACACTCGATTATACTTCCATCAAATGTGTTACAAACATATAATTCTTTTACGACGAACTACAACATCATAAAATTATGATTTTTAATTTTTTGATTACCACCATTAATGGTTGGGAATTATGATGGAAACAGTATTTACATATGTTATATGTGATATTTATTATGTATTTATTCTTTGGAATTTTTTATATTGAATATATCATTATTATTTCTATTTATTGTAACTACAATAAATTCGTTTGTGGAAGTGTGTACAACCGCTTCCTCTAAGAGATGTGATTTATTCACACATTACGTGGAAATTATTAAGGATGTGTTTATTAAATTAATATTATATATTAGATAATAATTATATAATAATTATATATATATATATATACATTTATGACATTTCCCCCACTGGCGTGCGAAGTGGTTGGGTTGGGCGGGGTTTGGGGCGTGTAATCATGGTTGAGTCCTTGAGAATGTTTCCATTCTAGTGTTTTTTAATTATTTTATAAATATATATACTTATATGGAATTTGTATAATTTATTTCAATAATTCTATAAAATAGTTGCAACATTCATGCCCATCTTCATGAACGACGTATTTCATTTAAAATTTCTATCATTTATATACTACTATAAACATTTATATACATAATATATTTGATATATAAAATGTGTTTCACATTCTGGGAATAAGTAAATCCTGATTTTTGTAAGAGTATCAATAATAATATTTAAAAATCATATGATAAACTAAGTGGTCATTACCCAAAACATCACATTAACATGTAATTGTTTATAAATTTTTAATATAAAGAAATAATTTAATTCTATATTGTATTATATATAATAAAATGTCTATCATGTAGATTGATAATATCATTATATTTATTAAATAGGAGGATTTGACGTTTTGAAAGAAATTAAGGACTAAATGTAAGGGATTTTCATCTAACATTTTAATTTTAATGAGATACATTCCATATTCACTAGTCCTTTCATTTGTGTGGAATGTCAACTGCACATGGAAGTATTTTATTGTTATTTTACATATATAAATGTGAATTTTTACATCAATTTTATGATATTTTTTTCATTTGGGTTATTTTTCAAATGTTACCAATGTTGTAAAATAATATTGTTTCAATTTTTCTTCTTTTTGAAATATGCAATTTTATGCACATATCTTTTTCGATACGGTGTATATACATACATTTGAATTGTTATAAAATGAATCTAATTATTTTATCTATTTTATAAGATTCATCTAATTTCATTATTTCCATTTTATTGTTATTTAATGTTACCAATGTGTTAACTGTATATAGCTTCAATGCCTTCATTTACCGAGAATGTTTATGATTGTGCATCCATAAATGAAATTCTATGACCCATATCTCAAAAAAAACTCAATAATTTATTACCCAATTTAAATTATTGATATATCCAAATTGTGGTACCAATTTCCACAAATAGATACATATAATAATGAAGAAATATTTTATAAAAATATGCCTTTATTTCAATATTCGATTTAAAATATGTGTTATTTAAAAAACATGTTTTTAAAAAAAAGTTATCAAATTGTTTTACTATTATCCTATTATGTTTTATTTATATAATAAACAATTTATTACCATTGAAAATTATTTAAGAAATCTTATTTTTGTTTTCTGATCTAGACAAGTTATTGAACATTGAATGTGATAATGGAATGTTCAGTACATACAACCCTACTAAAAATTACGACTATAATTTCCATGAGGATTCCCTGAATTTCTATAAGGTTATTTTTTATTTAAATCATATTTTTTCACAAAATTGTATATATTTTATTTATTTTAAAATGGTTTTCAAAGAAAATTTGTTTAAAAATAAATTTTATGTCAAAAACTTATTTAAATGATTCTCAAAGATTCATTTATTTGTTTAAAAAAAATTTAATGATATGGATTACCATGATATGAAATAATATTTTATGTATTTTTAAAGAATTTTTATGAATAATGCTTTTCAATATGATTTAAGTCATATTTTAAAGTTTTTCATGCAATACATTTTTTAATATATGTTCAAGATTCATTTATAAGGTTTTCAGGAAAAAAGAATTCAATATCCTTTAACATGTATTCAAGGATTTTTTTTTGAAAATGATTTAAATCCTTATTTTCATGTATTCAATTTAACATAAAAGAATTTGTATTTCAAAATGTTTTATAATTTAGAAATCATTTTTTCAAAGAATAAAGGGTATTTTCCTCAATAGATATTTTTTAAATATTTCTCAAAATTGTTTTCCATCTTAGCTGACATCTGTTGATGTTACTATTGACTTTTTGGGAAATGATCCAACTAATTCATGCATATTAAATCTGTAAGGTTTTATGTTTTGGTATAATCATTCCTATGAAACTTGTTTCTCATCCATAGGATATATTATTTTGAAACTCTTTTCTTTTCCTTGGTTATTCTTTGAGGAAATGAGTATGAGACCATTCACTTTTCTATAGTTAATGATATGATACCCATTTAATTTCCTAGTTTATGAAAGGATAATTGTTTATAGTCATGTGGAACATGTATTTTGTGTTGGTTCAGACCTATATCGACATACTATTCTAGGGTTATTAAAGGTTTAATCACGAGTATAAATTTTATTAGTGAACCAAATTACACAATCACAATGTGATGTAGGGACTTGTTTTCATGTCTATATGATTAGGCATTAACCTGACTAAATTTTCACAATATAATGAGTTAAACTTATTATGTGTTCAGAATTTTATGGATCAAAAAAATTACACATTAATAATGTTATGAATGGACATATTTTCTTGTCCAAATTATTATACATGAACCAGATTACATATTCAAAAAAATCATGAAATAAATTTCATGTTCACATCAATATGTGTGCACCCAGTTTCATGTAAATAAGTCTATGAGAGGGCATGGTTCCATGTCCTAATCATAATGAGCGAACTTGTTTCTACTTTTACTTGTTCACGATGTCTTATGTTGTTGTGTATATCTAAATTCCATGTCCAATTCATATGTTACGATTTCATGGATTATGTTCCTGATTATCTAATGATTTATGTCTTATGAAATTTTGATCTCTATGAAATGATTAATGTTTACAATGTTCGACATGTAGGTAAATATATTCTATTGATAAGATCATGTTCTCATACCCATATGTTCATGTAATCCATATATATTTCATTTTTTACCATTAATAAGAATTTGAGCTCACTACTTTCTTTTGATTCAATCCCCTAAGATATGAAAAATGGTTTTATGTATAATTACTATGGCTGGGAAATCGATGTGCAAATCATAGAAGATGTTTCACTGAGTCAGAATATTTTTGTTCCTCATTTATAAAGGCACTAAACTAAAATGGTATTTGGGATTCTTTTTGGTAATGAATTATGTATTCCAAATAAATAAGGTAATATCAATTTATGCTAACACTTAATTGTAATGATACTCAATACCATGCTTCATTGCATAGGGAATGGAAATAAAAGAAAGGTTGAAGACTGATACTAATTATGAGTAACAAGGGATATATTAATGAAAACGTAAATATAACAATTGTATACGGATATTAGAACCTGAGGATAATAATGGAATTCCATGCCCTCTATATCATATATCCTAATATATAATCATGTCATATAGGTAGAAATTATGAATGACATGAATCATAATGGAGTCAATGAACATGAGGAATGAGAGTATAACAATCCATGGAATAAGTCTTAAATTTGTGGAATATAGAAAACCATATAAAATAATGTTATTAGTAGTCAAGGATTACTACCAAAGCTACGAAAATGGTTTTGTTTTCATTCCCAAATGATTTTAGATGATAATGATTACTTGAAAGACCATCATGGTGGACATAGTCCCTTAAAAACAATGTTCACTCAAGATGTCGTTTTTAGGACACAATGCTGCCCTTAAAAAACCTCTAGAAAAATAATCCAAGAATAACATTCTCAGACGCCATTACATATTACCTTTTCAATATTATTTTTCCTCTCTACATTGTAGTATAGTTCATGTACCAAGATCATTTGAATCATTCGATGATCCTTCAGATATAATAATATTTATCCTTCGATACTAAGATTGAATGGTATCTATATACATGCCACTAATCAATAATGGATGACCCAAGAAATCATGTAGGACCTAACATGTGAAACTATCTCAATATGGAACAACTGATTCCTATATATAACCTGGTATATCAGGAAAGGACCATCATGGAATATAAATTTACATCAAGACATGGTGACACACACAGCAATGTGTTTACTACAATTCATGAACATACTTATAATATATATCCTAGACTCATTCACATTATCCATAAAATGGGATAGTTCAGTAGATTTCAGAGTGAATATCCTAATAAGAACATCTTTATCTTCCTGGATGTATGCAATACATTTCACAAATTTTGAGTATCATCAGACACAATTAGACTTCACATATTTCCATTATATTAACTTGAGAGAGTGAATAATTGTCTTAAGATTCAAGCTACTAGGGAGTCACGACTTGGGATGATCTATACAAGAATATCCTGGGTAAATAGATTCAACCAATCATAACATGGAAACACCAGAATGATATTTAGAACATTACCCTAACTTGCGGGGAATCCTCATGGGAAGTGTGAGACATATTTAATTAGTTGATGAGAATGTTCCTACACCATGGACATGACATGTGGATCCAGTTTCAAAAACTCTATTAAGGAATCAAACTAGATACACAAACAGTTGTCGATGATGCCACTGATGAAGGACTAATATTCCTGAAACATGAATCTAGTAGATCTATTTTAGTTGATGTCTCACACGATGTCAACCTAGGGAAAAGTGATCATGCACCACCTCGGGGTTGTATCCACCAAGTGGATGAAAATAGATGACTAGTATCCCAAGTTGAAGTGATAGAAATTAATCTAGAATCATTCTAGCTGCTTTCTTCATGTCCCCATTCTGATTTGTAATGGAAATACAGTCAACAGACATTTTTGGTGACCCGCACATATCCTATGATTTCAAAAAAGGAGATGAAGAACCAAATTATTATGAAAGTAATTACATCAATTACCATAAAAAACAATCCATTTCAACAGTTTCATTAGTATTATCAGTAGTGGAATACTCAATATCCACCTCAGAAAAATCATGACTACTATCCACATAGAAGTACTCAAGCATCATTTTGGAATATTGTAATTCAGGTGTATACTTCAATGAACCATATTCCATGACCTCAACAATAAGTGAAGAAAAATCTTTGCCACCATGTAACAAAAACATTTTCTACTATCTGAACCAAGAAGTCATCAACATCATACTTATCTCAAAAGTAACCTAGATAGCATCCTTTCTACTATTGTTCAAAATTCCAACTAGAGAATGAAAATTCATGAAATAGAGATGTAGCGGTCCTTTTTGGTGAAGGGGTTGCTGTTCAGGTGGGTTGGGTTTGTGATCATGTTCCCAATGGAGAAGAGGTCCAGATCTAGTGTGTTAAGGTCATATTCATGTTATCTTATGCAAATCCAATTTTGTTCCGGTGTCTTGGGGTTGAGATCCCTTGTTATGTGGTGTTGTAGGAGAGCTCTGGTGTGGCTCTAGGGTCACTATTCATGCGGTGTGGGACGATTTATGGAGTGTTGTCTAGGACAAGACCATCTTTCCAAGGCATTGGGGTTGATATTTGGTCTTCCTTCGTGGTGGTGTCCTTCTTCATCCATAGGTTTGGAGGCCTCAATTTTCTTCTATGGTGTGGGTCATTTCAGTTTTCCATTGTGTGAGGGTGGTGATTCAGATCCGTGGTGTAGGGTTCGTGTTCCGTCATCTGCATCACGCTTTAGCAGGGGTACCTAGGTCAGAGTGTTGTGGTCCCTACGAGATGTTTTGATGGCAGTGGTAGGGAAATTTCAAAATTGTTGCATGATTTTGTTGCAAGTTTCTAGTTTTTATGGTTTTTATTGTCTTGAATCTCATGAATTGTGTTTTTTATTTTAAATGGTTAAATTGGTTTGTTTAGATAGTTTGTTTTCGAGTGAGGGATGTATGTGGAAGTGTAATTGACTTAATGGAATATGCTACAAATGAGGATCCATAGGTAGCATTTCAACATTGCAGTGTTTTTTGGATTTGGTTGTTCGAGAGGGTATGTCGTTAGCCATCGGATCTAGCGTATGCTTTGACACGGGACACTTTTTTTGTGAACCACTTAGCAAAAGTGGAGAGATTCATCATTATCAAATGCTAGGGTGGTGTAGGTCTGTGTTGTCATTCTGGTTTTACACTCCCTTTTTTTGAGAGTGAATTGTCCTACGTCCTTGTAGTCTATTTGGGTCCCCCACCCTTCATCCATTTAAATGGGGAATTATCTTATTATAATAAAATTTAAAGGCCTTCGGGCCATTAGATGGATGGAAATGGGAATGATCTCAATGACCATGTATAATATATTACTAGGTACTCTACCATCTTATACAAAAACTTACCCAAGTGAGGAAGAAAATGTTTTGGTTATGAGAATTGGAAATATTTTGTACATTCAACAAACAAGTGGAATATATTAAGGACAAATTGAATAACATTAAAATAAATCACAAGTGGAATAATCTAACCCTTTTGGGACCACCCCATAAACATCTCAATAGGAATAACCAGCGGCCAACACCAATACACCTAAGAAACATAAAAAACTAGTTTATGTTGCCCCACCATCATTTATGTCACCACACCCTTTTTGGGAAATAGAAAGACAGTGCATACTGGTGGCCCAAAACAATAATTTACTTCAGATGTTCTAGAAGTGTATATCAATATACAATTTGAAGAGTCCATTTCTCAACATCCAAATTATGCCGTATTCTTGAAGGATATGATGTCTAATTAAATAAAATATATTATTGTGGTGTCGTATTATTAAACGAATAATGTTGTACTATTTTTTAGCTGAATATACCACTAAAGATGATAAACCCTATAAGTATATCCATTCCATGTGATATTTGAGAGTGAAAATTTTGTAAATCCATGTGCGATCATGGAAATAACATAAACTTAATTGCAATGACTATATATCGCATGTTTGGACTCCATTAGCTCAATTCATCTCGAGTATCACTACAACATGAAGATTGATTAATGAATTATCTTAAATGAATTATCAAATATTTTCTAGTCTATGTCAGGAAATTCATCTTTCCATCTAAATTTATTGTTATTGAAATGAAAGAATATGGTGACATTCCTATTATTATAAAAAGACCATTCCTAGACACATGAAATGATCTGATTGACTTGAATCAAGGATATATATTTTATCGAGTTATAACATAACATATAGTCTCCAACCTTGTCATATATTCTACAAAAATAAGAGGATACCATTGATTGTAACACCATATCTCATACCCTATTAATAAATGAATACATGACCACAGAAGAAGACAACATGGAGTTATTCTTAGATTTTGGGGATGTTTCAAATTTTGAAGAAGTGAGCTTTAATGAACCTCTCACAATGGAAAAATTACCACCCTTCACCCCACCAATATTTTCATCCACTAATACTGGAGTTGAATCCTTTAACCAATACATTTATGTATTAATACATTAGAGCCTAATCTACTATACTAATAATCATTAACTCTGAACTATATTAGGAAGAAGAAGACAATTCTATTGAATTATTAAAGATACACAATCAATTAATTTCATGGGGATTGGATGACATTAAAGGAACCAATATGACAATATGAACACATAGTATTCTACTTGGGGTAGATGAAAAACAAAAATTCCAACCTCAGTGGCATATCACACCACTAATGAAGGATTTTGTTAAAAAAGAAGCACTAAAACATGGGGATGCAAGAATATGTTTTTTCATTATCCAAGAGTGAATAGGAGATACCAATACAATTAGTTCCCATTAATGGAGTAATTATAGTGGAAAATACTGATGAAAATTAATTGATTTCAATATGCACCATAACTGGATGGAGAGTTTTCAGGGATTATAGATTTTTGATGCATCAAAAATAAAATATCCCTTTCTTTAACACTTAAAGGATCAAATTAGGGAATGGATTACAATAGATGAATTATAATTTTTCCTGGATAGATATTTAGGGAACAATCATATTGAAATTGATCAAGCTGATTATTCAAAAAAAATATGCACATACTCATTTGGCACAATTTCATACATGTGTATGTCATTGAAAATGTGTGATTCTCAAGAAATGTTTCAATGATGAATAACACACACATTCAATGATATGTAAGAATAATTCCTTGAAATATTAATGGATGACTTCTCAGTCTATTGATAATCTTTTGAAGTATTCCTAAGAAACATCGAGTAAGTCCTATGACACTGTGAAGAAAAATTCCTAGTACATAATTTGGAAAAGTGTCATTTTAGGGTTCATGTAGGAGTATTCCCTTAGCATAAAATTTATTGAAAAGGAATGGATGTCACGCTAGAAAACATCTATGTCATTAGGAATTTACCTGAAGCTTCACCTATTAAGGGTATATGAATCTTTTTGGGCCATGTTGGATTCTACAAAAAATTCGTAAAAGACACTGAAAAGGTTACCACCCATTAACATACCTGTTATCAAGAGAATTTTGGTTTTAATTTACCGAGGAATTTGAAAAGGGATTCAATACATTAAAGAGAAGCCTAATAGAATACCCTATGATCATTTCACTGAACAGGGAAAAGAAATTAGAATTGATGTTTGATGACATCAACATTTTTATTTTCACTTTTTTAGGACAACGATCTAGTAACATATTATATCTTATCTACTACTCTATCCACTAACTATGTGAATCCCAAGTCAACTACTCAACTAAATAGAATGAACTATTATCCTTTGAGTATTCTATCGTGAATGTTTGTTCCTATCAGGTCTTATCCAAGGTGATTGTGCATACTAATCATGCTCCACATAGGTATTTAATAAACCATAAGGATTCCAAACAAATGATGAAATGGTGGATCCAACTACAAAAATAGTTTGATATCATGTTCAATGATTCCAAATGAATGTATAATTTGATCACCGATTTTTTATCATGCCTTACTCTACCCATCATCAAAGATGATGATGATACTAATATCATTATTGATTTCCATAATGAAACCCTATTTGAAAATAATGTGAAATCATGGTTTTCTGATATTTTTAAGTATCTCGCCACAACATATGTTTACTAAGACAATTAATATCAATAGAGGAAAAATATTTTTAGCTGAAAAAAAATATTAATACTAGGATAAATAACTATTATATGTACAGTGTGCTGATAGTTTCTTGTGATGTTACATCCCCAAAGGGGAAATCCCGAGAATAACAAAAATGTGTCGTATGTCACCAACATAAGGATATATTGGACCCTAGAGAACCATATAAAAGATTATACAAATTTTAATTTTCTAGACCATGCTACATCAAGACGTATGGTAATTTTTTAAAATATGTGATAAGTGCAAGTGAACTAGGATCATTGGGAAAAAGAATGAAATGCCTCAAAACACAATCATGGAAGTCGAAATCATCTACATTTAGGGAATATATTTTAGGGGACCATTTCCAACATATCATGGAAGTACCTACATTATAGTTGGCATTAACTATGTTTCATAATGGGTAGAAGTTGAAGCAACATGACATGACATAATGAAAGTGGTCATGAAATTTCTAAAAAAGAATTCATTCTCAATATTTGGATTTCCATGATTAGTCATTAGTTATATATGAAAAAATATTTCAAACAAACATATCAATGGATTACAAAAAATTTATTTTATATGGTACAACATAAGAACTCCCAACAACCCAAAAATAGGTTGGTAGATTGAATTGTCCAATAGAGAGATCTTGAAAATCATGGAGAAAAATATTAACTCACACTGAAGCGATTGGAGTCTAAAACAAGATGATGCACTATTTACATACCACACGTCATAAAAAGAACCCAGAGTCACAACACCATTTAGACCACTTTATGGGAAACCATGACATCTTTAAGTTGAATTGGAGCATCACTCATACAATGAAATCAATAAGAAGATTTTAAATATTGTGAAACATGAAGAAGCTCAAATTCTATAGTCAACTGTGTTTTTTGAAATCATGATGGATGGTTATGAAAATGAAAATATCTAAAAAGGGATAATAAATAAATGGAATGTGAAATGCATTACAAGGTGTATCTTTTTCCCAGAGAATAAAGTCCTCTTATTCAACTCTTGATTCAAATTATTCCCTAGTAAGATGAAATTGTGATGGTTTGGTCCTTTTGATGTTGTTAATGTTTTCCATAATGGGACAAAGAAACATTCATAAAGTGGGTGGACAACATTTTATTGTGAATATCCAAATATTGAAATCATTCAAGAACCCATCTATGAAGGTTGTTTCATTAGACTCAAGTTCAATTGAGCATAAATTGAGTCAATCTATAAACATTATTGGAACCACTGACTTGGATGAATCCTAGGTTATGAAATATTATCCTAGAATATATTATGATAGCCATAAGACTGTTAGGATTTGTTTGGAGATGTTGGTTAGGTCATAAAACAAAACTGGGCAAAAAGATTCTATTATACATCATGTAATAGGGATACATGATGTGTACCGCCATCATATATAATTTCAATCAAAACCATAATTACACATCATGAAACCCTATTACACAATGTGTAATTCCTCGAGAATATTTTAAAAAATAAACATAGATCATGAACCCTTGGTTCACGTCAAGATCACCCCTCCCCTTGACCGATCACCTCACAAGTCCACGGCCGACCAAAACATCAAATTATGAAACCCTAAATTCAACTCCCATCCATCACCCTATTCATATTAGTCATGTGCACACCCACACCCTCCTCTAATTTTCTATTAGGGCACCCACACCCTCCTCCATGACCACAAAACCCCTATCAGTATCCACCCAACCCCTTCGTAGCCCAATAACCATAGTCTATGATGGAGTGAACCATGAAGCATTGTAGAGATCCTTTTGAGTCACCAGCCAACCAATAATAGTTTCTTCTAGATATACTCCCATGAGGGATATCACATGAAACCCCTTCCATATATCTTTATGCATTTCGTGCTGCACTAGGTTCCCAAACTGACTCCCCATCCACCAATAAACACTCGTCGAGTGATGATAACATCTATCTTCACTCATTCTATGATTATCCAACCCGCAACAATGTATCAACCCCACCATGATATATTTCACGCCCATGAAGATGAACATGTCCTTAGACATACATATTCTTATATGCCTGAATATGAATGATGCCATTATAGACCTCCTCCGGACACTACATGTTGAATCAGTAATTTAGGTATGTGAAGAGATGTCCATGGAGAAATTTCATGAAATATTTTTTACAATTGAGGTGGATATATATTGCCTCATATTATTTCTTGGTGACTGGCCACATGAAATTTTATTCACTGAGTAATATATTGACCTCAACATTTATACAGATGAGTTTTCCACCTGGATGATATTTCTGACATTTCAGTTGGATCCACCCCAATCAGATTGACAACATCGTTGGAAGATGATTTTATGATACACTTAGATACACCACTACAAATATATCACCATATATAACATGTTTCATAGCCCATCATTGTTGATTCATTAAGAAGATTTTTTGCACACATGGTCTTCTAGGGTAGAGTCAAATGGTAGCATTAACCCGATTGATTTACTTTTTTGGGAGAAATCCATGGGTTGTGAAACCATCATCCTAGATGAACAGTTTGGTTACGATTACAAGGCTCATACCTAGTGTAATCAAGGTACTTTGATGGGTGAATAATTTATTATCCACATTCCTAGATAGCTCATAATTTTCATTGTAGCCTTACCTCTTACCCACATGGGACCCATTGAGATCATTAATTTCAGGGTGCATTATAAGATGAATTTATTGGTGAGTGAGGAGAATATTTACCATTGGTACTTAGTCATGCATGTGATAGTACCATTAGAGGACCTACTTCCAGCAACAACATACACACCAGCTGGTCCATCCACCATTCTTCACCTCCCCCACCCACAAATATTCCTACCCCTAACACCACCAAATCTATCATCACTCCAACCACCCATCCTAGCCTGAAACCTCTATGAACATTAGAGATATACATCCTGGGGAAGCTGTATCGAATATTATATCATTTGACTGTTCATTTCGCCAAGCCACAAGATTTCACTACTCCACCTCCTCAAGCCCTAGCTGGCCCATCCTCTTATACCATTCTCGTATGACCGCAAACCAACCTCGACCTACTAGCAGATATCACTAACCATACTGCCTTGAAGGAGTACCAAGACGAGAAGGCCCGATGTGGAATGGGGTCGGTGAATTCAACATACCTAGAGGTGACTTTCATCGATCTAAAAATCATATTCATAACCCCACAATGGATCAGCACCACTCCACCACCCACCACATTCCATTCATCAAGCCCTGCAACCCCACCCTTAGTTGCTGGTCCATCTGTTCATAACACAACCACTACCACTATGGACATACCAACACCACCACATCCATATCGGGAATTGAAAATAGATGTGATTTTTGTTTCTCACGTCTGGTCATAGAAATCCATTTTTTTATTTTTGGACATTTTTTTATTGGGCTGGCTATTTTATTTTCTACTATATGTTTGGCCCAATTTTTTACTGATCATTTATATATATGAGAAATACCTCTTCTATGACTTTTACATGGCTTATATTCCTTTTATAAAATTTTTAAATAGCCATTTCTATCTCTACTGGGTAATAAATGGTTGACGATGGACCTATACCAGCATCTTTTTTGTTACAATGGTTGATTAAGCACATCACATAAACAGAACGTCTACTTCAGTAACTTTCACATGAGATTCACTCTAATCAGAAACTACCATGTTCTATGATTAAATTACTTCCACAACTTATTTATTCTCAAATTTCCCCCGAATACATCAATCTTGTTAAAATACCCCATGAGTTAGAGGAAAATAACACCGGTAGCTTTAAACACTAGAGGATAAATTGACCCGATGGACTACACTATATTATATTTTGGTCCTTTCGTCAGGTTGATGAAATCATGTTATCTCTTTATGGGAGGAAAACCATAGTTTATCATTTTCTATATTGAGATTTTAGGAAAGATTATTTTCATTTCTTTTTCATTATGTGTACTTTTGGAAGAATTATTGTAGAAATATACAACATTTCAAAAAAAATCTTATTCATTCTCTTTATTCTATGATCCTTCATATTACTCTATTTATCCATGTTTTGAACATGTAATCTAATATAAAATCTAAAGCATGAATTTTTTTCTAACCCATTTTACAGGTGAACTAGAATCAACATCGAGACGACCCAACTCCCCTCATGGCAAGACACTTCTTATAAGGATATCTTGATTCAATCTATATTTATTTTTCAAATTTGTTTAAAATTTTCAGATATTTAATTAATAAGACAACCCAAAATAACTCCGCGGACAATGTAGACACTATAACATTTAATGTGTGGTGGTGTTTTTCGTAAATCTCATATTGATATTCTTGGATTTTTGTATGTTGTCTTCTGTATAGGATAAATTTTACAAATTTACAAGACTAAATTAATCTTGAAAAACATTATGCCATATAAATGAAATAAATAGATATATTGGAATTTATAGAATCCATGTTTTATCTCTATTAGGACTTTTTGTATGATTTCTGAGCTTTGGAATTTAATTGAAAATCAACATTTTTTATATTATTGTTAATTGATTTTTTAATTGTCTTTATAACCATTGTGATTTCTAGTTTCCTTTTCTTATTCGCATGACCCAGGATGATTATAAAAATAAAATTGGATAATCATTCAGAGATTATTTCTTGAGTGATACTGGGCGTATATAAACCTATCATAACATTCATTGCCATATTATTGAGGATTTTACTGAATGATTGCACTTTAAAATTAATAGAGGCAATCATTATTGAACCACTATTTCTTGAGACCCACTTTTCATCTTTCCCTTCATTAATCTCATAGTTTCCGTGAATGTACTTTTAGGATGATTCAATTCTAAGACAACTTTCCCTTCCCACACAACTCTTGCGTAATACATGATTTCATTATCGATCATGTGTGGGGGAAGTGTTCAAACATCATTAGATTATTAAATTGAGATGATATACAATGTTACTCATCAAAATAATTTATTGTGATCCATTTATACAATATATCATTTTACTACAATTCTATTTCATTGTATAATATAAATGAAATGAAAATTAGGCATTAATTAAGTATCACAAAAGTTAAAAAATCACAATTTCTAGATAAAAAAATCATCTTAATAGTCACATGTTGTTCAAATATGGATGTGAGATCTATCCTAAAATGACTTTTGAAAAATAAAAATACCAAAAAAGGGAATGGAACAAGATACCCTTTTTTCATTTACTTGACATATATATAGATAGAATTTGATATGTAGAGAGAGTGGAAATGGTTAACTTTAATGATTCATTATATTACACACTTCATGACATTCATACATTATAATTCATCTCTTACCATCCAACTTGAGGTTTATTTTCACTATTTACCCTCCTAACCACAACCAAAATTTCTTGAGAATCTAATTTCTGATGTAGTCATGATTAATTTCATACAAATATTTATGAAGTAGGAATGAAATAACCAAGGATATCATATGGATATGATCATTTACTAAGGGTATGAGAATAAATATTTTTTTATTTTACCCTGTGTGATGAGAGAATATTATTTTTTTGGTAAATTACATGTGCGTTCTGAATTCAAGGAACTACTAATAGATTATAATTAAAGTAATTGAATTTCTTTAATGAGTTTATCCACATGGTTTGACTAATTTTAATGAATTGATGATTATGGATACTAACCATTTCTTCTTCCACTTATTTTTATTAATCTATACCTAATGAGTATTTCCAATTTTATAAATTTCATATATTTTTTGAAATCACAGTTGGGGGATTTTTTTCTTCAGGAATTTTGTTTCAAGTGTGGGTGAAATTGATAAGATGAAATCATATATACATATATTTTTAATATCCTTTAGTTAAATATTTTTATAACATTATTAAATAATGTAGTGGTTATGTGTTTTCTTTTTCATGAATAAGGCTACTATGGTTTCAAAGGTGAAAAAGAAAAAGGGAAGAATTTAACTTTTATCTATCATGAAACAATAGTTCACATAATGAAATAGGGTTTGACAACATCTAGAAAAATATAAACCAAGTTGTACACGAAGATGTGATGATTTAATGTGACTAAGTCATTACCCATGTGAAGGTGAAGTACACATATTGAGCTATTTGAATGAGATAACTACTCCAATGATATAGACGGATGGCTAGAACCCATTGTGAAAGATAGATATGTGAGGTTAAAGTAGTAAAAACTCATATCTCAGATATGATATGTGTACGATCTAAAATCCATGGATATATATATATAGATCATCCATTACATGATGTGAATCTCATAACACATCATGTAATTTTTCCCAAAAAATATCGTACCGAATAAATTTATTTAGAGAGATTCTAGAGAATAGATATTTTTTATCATTCCTTTCTCATTCGATTCGACTCCCTATCCTCTATACATAGATTTCATCATCTCTTTCATTATTTGATTTTAACATTATCCTCATGGATTTTTTTTCACCATCACGTTCATTCCCTTTTCATATCTTCTTTATTTTTCATCATAAATAATTGATGAACACATGTTGAATCCATTCATACTCTTTTTACAAGTATGTACATGATTGAATATTTATTTACATCCATTTAATCCTGATTGCATGATCATCTCCATTTTCAATATGAATCATTTTATGCATATTAAACATTTAAATTTAGTCATTCTTATTATTTTAAGCAAAGGTTTCAATTATTAATTTGTTTACATTAATTTCTACCACGAGTGGATAAACCACATAGTTTAGGGTTCAAGAGTAGGTGTATCTGATCATAATAAATATTATATTCTCAATTTGGTAGCCTAAAGGATTATTAATGAGGGTAAGTAATATTTTTCTATCCAATTAATTTGGACATCCCTGACCTTGGGGTATTGAAGTGAAATAAATTATCCTCATTTGAATAAATTAGGTAATAAATAATATCCTAGAATGATTTGTACCTTAGAATCCATGCTTAATAAATAAGCGTTTTAACTATTTTCTAATCTATGAATAGTTACCTCTTATGTAGAACTAGTTGATTTGACCAGAAACCACTTCTAACCTTTTTTTCTTTGCATTCAAAAATATAGGAGACTACTATGTAATAATTAAGATCAAATTTTCAATGGATACCTGAAATTGATCATGACCCATATCAGATTCATGAATCAATCTATCAACTAATAGTCATAGAACTCCCAAAATCTATCCATTTCAAAAAGACACCAACATAAAAATATATTCATCCATAAATTGTTAGTTTCATCTTACATTACATATGGTATTGACTTCAAACATTTAAAATACTACGCCCTAGTAGCTAGTGAATTTTGTGTGAACAATAAAGCTAAAATTTGACCACATGTCGCACGATTTTGAAAACACGTACGGGCACATGAAATTTTAAATCTGACGTGTTATACATGTGTGGTTCCATTGACTTTTATGTTGGTAATGTTTTAGTAAAATGAGATAGTATCATATTTTTCTTTATATAATATTCTGGCCACACACTAAGTGAAGCCCATGTAAATTAATCAACAATAAATAATTAATTCATAGCTGGTGTGTATTCTTTGGAGAAACTCCATTACTATCTTATATTTTCAAAGGTGATTATGCACACTGATCATGATACTATCAGGTGTCTAATGAACAAGAAGGATTCCAAACAAAAACTAATATGGTGAATACTTTTACTGTATTATTTTGATATTGTGATCAATTTTACCGAAGGAATAGAAAATGTTATCCTAGATAATTTATCCTAACATTCTCTTCCAATCATCAAGGATGTTGATGATAATAATATTAAAGTTTATTTCCCAATGAAAACCTATTAATCATTAAGGTGAAACCATGGTACTATGATATTTTTAATTATCATACCATGATATTTTTGAACAATGAACTTTCATATAAAAAATAGAGAATATTATTGGATAAAGAATAATATTACTACTAGGATGAACCCTACTTCTCAAGAATTGAAATGTTGGTTTATTGTGACATTGCCACCCCAAAGAGGAAGTCCCGATTGTAATTGAAATGTGTCATATATAACCAATATAAGGACATAATGGATGAAAATTTACCATATAAAAATTTCTAAAAAGTGGACTTTTCTTTCCCACTCTATGTCATGTCGCAATGGAATTTTTTTAAAAGTAGTGATAGGTACCAGCGAGTTGAGAAAATTATGAAAATGAATGAAATGACTCAAAAAAAGTCATGGATGTATAAATATTCAATGTATGTGGAATAAATTTCATGCTTCCATTTCTCACATCCCATGGAATGTCGTACATTTTTGTTGGCCTTGTCTATGACTAAAAATCGGTAAAATCCGGAGCAACATCAGATGACACAAAAAGTGGTCAGGATGTTTCCAAAAAACAACATGTTATCAAGACTTGGATTACCTTGATTACAAATTAAAAATGGAGGAACACAATGCAATAACTTATCTGTGAAAATATTACATTAAAATTATGGAATCTGGTATAACACAGAACCACCCTACCACCTACATACCAGTGGGAACGTGGAATTATCAAATATGGAGAACAATAATAGCTTAGAGAAAACTGTTAACGGTAACTGAAGAAATTAGATTGTAAACTAGATTATTCACTATGGGAATACTACACTACATAAAAACATACATAGGTGTAAAAACATTGACGATAGTTTATGGGAAATCATGTCATATTCTAGTTGAATTAGAGAATTTCTCGTACTAAGTAATCAAGAAGCTGAATTTTGATTCTGAGAAGGTTGGAGAAGATAAGACTATATAGTTATCTACGTTAGAAGAAATCAGTAAGGATTATTCTGAAAATTCCATGATTTGAAAAAAAAACTCAAATAAGGGGAATAATCAATAAATTATATGGTGGTTCATTGTCCCATGAAAAAAGGTATTTTTATTCAACTACACAATGAAACTGTTCCCTCATAAACGGAAATCGTGATGGTTTTTCCCTTTGAAGTCCATCATGTTTTCCCTTATGGGAACATAGAAATTCATAGAGGGGGTGGGCCATAAATTAATGTGAATAGTCAATTATTGAAAATTATTTAATAACGCTTTCATGAAGGCTTTTTCATCAAACTCATGTTTAATTAAGCCTTAATAGAGTAAATATCTCGACATTAATGGATGTTTTGACTGGGAGGAAACCTAAGGTTGGTTGTCTTAGCCTAGATTGGATTAGGATATATTTTGAAAAGATTTGGATCAATGAGGAGATGATGGTTATGGATTATATAAAAATTGAGCAAAAAGTCTCAATTACATGTTTTGTAATGGGGTTACATGATGTGTACCCCCACCACCTAGAAATTCATTCCAATCCATCATTACTCATCGTGAATCCCTACTACACAATGTTTAATTCTTCCATATTTTTTTAAATGTAACATAGAGGAAATGAACCATAGAGTAATGAACTGAACATGCTTCAAACCTGACTGATCAGGTCACACATTCCCCTCCATCTAGCAAAGTAATCCTTGAAATCAGTTGTTCCCCTATCCTCTCTCACCCTCTACCTCTCAGTAGTTCATTATCTAGTACCCTCCTCCACTCGGTCATGTGTGCACCCACACCCTCCTCTAAATACACATACCCATGCCCCCCAACAACTCACCTCACACATCCACCTCCCTACCACGCATGAAATAATGAACACCTGATCCCCTCTCCTTCTGCATAAATCATGGAAATCATTTATGATGCATCCAGATGAGAATTGTTTTTGTTTTCCAAAACTACACTTTCCACTATAGTTAAGTGTAGTGAATTTCAGAATTCAATCAAATGGGAAGAGTAATACAGCACTAATAATTAATGGATGATGACATTGTTGGGTAGAATTTATTTTGAAATGGTTTGAGTTTTGGACTTCCATATATAAGTGTGGAAGTTTTTCTTTAAGAATGTGTGGGGTATCGATATCAATTTTATGTAATGGTTGATCCACGTATGTCTCCACTAATTTTGAATCTTACGCATATCTCAAGTGTATCTCATCCTATATATGAGGTATTAAATCTTTCACACCGTGTATTCAGCTATCACAATGTGTTCCGGCCTTCAATCTATATTCAGGGACCAGATTTCCATTTCAAATAGATTATGTTGTGTATTGGTCATTGAAGACATGTAATCGATTCTTCACTTCCTATCTTAACGATTTGGTTCATGACTTGGTAGTTAATTTGAAACACTATTACATGATGTGAAATGAGGTTCCAAGACATGTAATATGAAAATTGTTATCTTTTTATTAATTTTATTATTTGAAACCATGGATGCCTTATTCCTAAAAAATTCCGCACATACCTAGTGAATAGTTGACTTATGCAATAAAAATAATTAACTAGAGGACCACATAATGTATACATGATTTCCTCTTATCAAATCCTAATTATATTAATGTTCAGATCATGAGATATATCTAATTAACCAATGAATTTGAAGGATATATAATTATGGGAACATCTCTAACATAATTAATATCTTACATATGTGTGAAACCAATTCATAAATAATTCAACATATCACATTCATTGAAGAGTAAATATATTTCTGAAATATCATTTCAACATTTCATAACCCATTGAAAAGTAATTTTTTTCATCGATTTGTAATTAAATAATTATTATCATTAGACAACCAAAAAAATTAATATTGAGTATATAATTGGATAATTTCCCATGTAAATAACAAGTAACATCAAATAAGGTTGTCTTGAATGAAAATTTTATTAAAATAAATCTGAAGTACATCTTGTGGAAAATGAACATTTCATTTTAAAAATAATTCTAAAAAATAAAAAATTTCATAATTTAAAATGACTATTTCCCTTGATATAAACCAAGGAATGTTATAAAGGATTATTAAATTAATTAAGCATTCATTATGGAATAAAATTACATTCTTACAATATAATTTGAAATAAGAAAATCTATTTACACTATTTAAAAAATATTAAAAAATACCTCACACAAAAAAACACAGGAATATCCTTTTGAATTTTTTTAAAAAGAAATAATGAGTACATATGGATTTAAAATCATATTCAGAAATTTTAGGAACTCTCAAAAACAATTTTATAAAACAAAGACATGAAATAAATTGGATTTTTGATATGAGAGAGATAATTATTTCTGTTTTCCTTAAAAATATTATTTTAGGCTTCTAATTTCATAAATTGATGAAACAAGTGAAAAAATTTGAAATATATGAAAATAAACATATGAGAATACAAATCTCATGTTTAATGATAGATATGTAATAATATTCCATTAATAGTTATTAATCATCTACAATTTTAATAAATAATGATATTTTAACATAAAACCCTTAGTTCGAGTTGCACATGATTTAAAAAGGATTCAACATCATGTATAATAAATCCAAATGTATTATAATTTTGTTAATTCTTCATGAATATTTTCATAATAACATATAAAATCCACTTTTATTGTTTGTGATTCCATTTATTAATTATTCCTTATTGAAATCATTCCTTCGGAGTGTACACTATTTCATTCTACATGAGAATTTCTGTTCAAAAGATAATGTATTTGTAAATTGATTATGGTTCCATCATATCAATAATTTTAATAATTAAATAAATATCATATATAATCATATTTTTTATATAAATAATTATAGTCATACATAAAATTTATTGATTGAAAAAATTATTACACCTTTTGTTGATATGGTTGGCCACATATAGTATTTATATACATTTGAACAACATTTTAATTTTTTTGTGAATTAAACAAAAAAATGTGAATAATAATTCAAATTACCAATATATATATTATAAAATATATTTAATTTAAATTAATTAAATATATCTTTATTACCATCCATTTAAAATGAAATGAAATAACAAATCAATGCACCTCTTTGAGGTGGTAGTCACCATGAAAACACATGTGACATGATCATCACCCATAATTTTTGATGGTGAGGAGATTGATGTGATATTATAATTGAACAAGTATAATTATTTCATATATATCATATATAAACATAATACTCACCACAATTCAAATCTATATAATATTGTTAAGAAGGAAAAAACTTCATCTCTTATATGTTGACATTAAGTTGTTTTTACGCATAGATAATACCTTCAAATTCAATATGTTTGTAATGAGGGTGAATAATGATTGTTTCATAATAAAATTATAATTTTAGTATATTAATAAAATATTATGTAAAATGTATTTATTATAACTGCACACAAAGATGAGTTAAAAGTAGATTTCAAAAGAAATTTAATGAGTAAGAAGATTTATCTTCATTAGAAGAACTCTTTCGGATCTCCATATAATGTGAATAGGGTTAAACATTAATGGAGAAAACAACTATAAAATTATTATTGGGAAGTTTAGAATATAATTGTATAATTTTTATTTGAGATAGAACACTGAATGATGTGTAATAATTTGTATGTAGGGGATTCCATTTATAAGGGAGTGATATGATCGACCTAAGTTTATTAAAATATTAATATATAATAAAGTCATTATCAATCCAAGTTCTTCCAAAATTCAATGAATTCAAATACAATGAGACATGGGCTGATGTAATATGATCCAATTACTAGTAAATTGTTATTGGATTCATTTTAAAAATTATCATTTTGATCAACCCATTTACTAATCATTTTGTTACATTAACTTCCACAAATGCTATTTCAATCTTAAAGGGTAATAATGTCAACGTAACTTGAAAAATGACTGAAAAACGGTCCATGGTTGATATTTTAAACTATATTACATTCCCTATTATTAATATAATATTTTTTATTTTTTTAATAATTTAATTGTATATTGTTGATAATAAAATATAATTACAATCATTTTTGGAAATATTTTGTAAATTTCATATCAATTAGAAAATGAAAAAGTTGAAATAATAATATAATCTTTTCACACATCCAAAAAATATAATATTTATTTTAAAAATTATTGGTACACTATAACTCAGTCAATATATTTTTTATTTTATTATTTTTTAAAAATTAATTTTATATTTCTACTAGTTGGAGAAATAATATGTTGGAATTATGTCAGAATTTAATGAGATTTATAATTAAGAAAAATATGAAATAAATTTCCACCAAGAAAATATTTTTATTATTCTCAAAATAACTATTCTAGTTCATTCAATGATTTATTTTTCCTTTATGTGAACTAATTAGAGATATTTAAAAGTAAGAGATAAACATATTTTGATTTTTAATTTCATAAATTAATATAATAGTGATATTCAATGTAAAATGGAACCATTATTCCGTATATATTAGTGAGTTTGAATGAAATAGTAGAAATAATCTAAAAATAAAGCATATATGATAGTGTCAAAAAAAATTAAACCCTTATAACAATGTTTGAACCCTATTTGACCGATGTTATGCATATCAAGGTGAAATAATGTTAGTATTGTTGTTAGTCATGTAGAACTAAAAAAGACCCATTTTGAAAAATATAATCATACCAATTGTATATATGAAATTCATTATTAAAAATATAATTTCCATAAGTGGATAAAATTTAGTTTTAAATAACATTACAAATCACGTCCAATTTTTTTTTATGAAAGTACATTTTAAAACATAACACTATATGTATTTTTATAACATTACCATAAAACAAATATATTGTATGAATGTTAAAAAAAGGGAAAAATATTTAATAAAAATATCCAATTATAACAATTCAATAACCATAATCAATTTAATTTATTGATATAAAAACACATTTCCCACCCAAAAATAGTTTTTTTTAAACATCACCATTATTTCAACTAAATTTTGTTATCATTTATTATTGAATAATAAAACAAATTAATTTTATTCCAATAAAAACCATTAGTTTAAATTATTTAGTTTGTGGTGTTGATACCCAATAATGCAGTGGGTACTTGATAATCATAACATTAAATATTAAAATTTCAATAGTATATCATGGTTCCTTAAAACACAATGTTACATCTAATGGATGATATTAATAAAATTAAACATATTTGAAAAACATATTTCCAAAAATAATATTTATCACATTATACCCACAATAAAAAGGAATTTATTCCTTATATTTATATTATTAGGACAAAAAATTATGATACCACTATTTCATTACATCCTCATGTTCTGAATTAGATTCATTGAATTTATGATTCCTCTAATGAACTTTAACTAGGAGAGAAGTGTTAATCTATAACCATAATAAGTATTATCCATGATTTACAATTTTTACATCATAAAAATGATCATGATCTTGTGGTATAACGCCTAATTTTAATACATGTGAATATTCAAGTATGTACTGCCTCAAGAAAGGTATGTTGAACACATCAGGATCTTGAGCAAGGTTATATGGAAGTATACAACCATCATATAACATCCCTAATTGATCCTGAATCATTCCTTAGGATCAATATTACTTTCTTCTCAAATTTCAAAATTGTATTTCATCGTGAAATTAATATAAAAACAGACTCACCATTAACAAAATTAAGGTCTCTTTTATGATTATCAATATATCATTTAAATAAAGTGAGTTTCATTGAAGTTCCATTGAATGAAAATTATTTTCTCCTACATTTCATCACATATCTGAAGTCCCAATGGAATTATTTCACAATCCATATCCAAGCATGAGGGAGTTATAAACTTCATGCCATAGTGGGATTTTTTATTTTCCATTTTAATGATCAAGTAAAACCTATAATTTAATGATAAAATGACTAGATGAAGGTGAATATCCAAACTACCATTTAATTATAGGGAATAATATCTCAAAACATCATCTATTTATTGAATGGTTCCCTTATTCTGACCCTCTATCTAAGCATGATATGCTTTACTAGATCTCATTTTTTATCCAAATACTTATATTGACATCAATATAAATATTATTTAATCCTCATTTTGTGATTCGATACAAATGAATATAGTACTGCATGAAACCTTACCCCTTATTTAATTTATATCCAAGAAATATGATATATAGATAAATCATATCTAATATCATAGATGTGTGATGAGTTTGTAAAGTGATCAAATAAAACAAAAATATCAATAAAGCCTTTCCATTTTTTGGAATTTTATTAAACAATTCCATGGTCTAGGTATCCCATTTCCATTGTAGTGTGGTTAATGATTTTAACAACCCCATAGACTCGTATCTCTCATCCTTAATATGATTATATTCCAAGAACCTCAATAAATAAAATTAAATATATATCCTTATATATTCCAATGATAATTACACATTCAGATCTCTAGACATCATCTTAATTCATGTATTAATAGAGAATGACGAACTATGAGACACCTATAATAGTCCCATCTTCAAAAATGGTCTGGATGAAATAGATAAATGTTTTTGAATGATATCATTAAATCAAAATCATTGTTAAATTCAGTAACATTTATGACATTCTATTTCTGTTCAAAATCATCCTTCTATATCTAATTAATCCTCCCATGGATATATGGTTTAAAATTAATTTGTTCAGGATAATATTGTTCCTATATCTTCAAGATTTATATTTTTTCCCATTGATAATCCAAAAATATTAGATCATTTTTTCTCATCATTGATAAGCTTGCATGGTCCTTTCAACTCCAAGAATCATCTCCCTTGATTACTTTCAAAAATAAGTAATATATTGAGTAGTCAAAATCATTAATAATATGCAACCATCTTCCATGTCTCAATTAAACTCTATGTCTGTTAACTTATATATTAATATTTTTTAATTTGTATACATATCATACATTTCTCAAAAATAAAAATTCCACAATATTTTGTGTGTGTAAATATTTACACAATTAACTCTATATCTTGATCTAGGTATGTTTTCTGATGAACCATAAACTGTCATTGAGAATAAAACTTCACCATATCATTTTACATAAGAATTCATCCCGAACCACTGATAAATGAATAAAAATATAATATAAAACCATATACACTATTGGTTAATGTATTAAAAATTAGTCCATCTAAACATCACATTAAGTCACTGAAATTTCCCTCTAATTCATTTTTCAAAATGAACATGCCTCCCCTTCGAGTTAACATGATGAGTGGAATAAAAATTTCCGAGAAACTATCCACAAATATGTTAATAATATCCAACCAAACCATAGAACATGCCGATCATTTTCATATTGGTTAGTCTATTCCCTTTTTTAACGACTTCTATCTATGATGAATAACCTAATATATACTGACATGAGATTATATGACCGTAAAATTAAACTATTTATAGATAAAATTAACACTTTTTAAAATGTTCATATATACACTAATTAAATTATGCATTTATTAAAATCCACAATTGATCATCATCCTCGTCATTTTTCTTAAATATATAATAATATCATCTTAAAAGACTACCACAAAATGACATGTTAATCTCTAATGACTGTATACATAAAATCCATTGATAAAGTAGGGAAAATAGTGTAACCAAATGGTATCACTATATATTCCTAATGTCAATTCCATTTATTGATTTTTTTTCAATGGTATTTCATCCCTATAGATCCTTAATTATTTATATATAGAGATATAAAAAATATTGGAAAAATTATTTTCCCTTTGTATTTGATAAAACATGTCATCAAAATGAGGTATATGTTACTTATTCTTCATTCTGATCACCTTATGTTCTCAATAATCAATGAGGAGTCTCATTGATCCATATTTCAGATTAACAAGATTTATTTGACGAAAATTACTAAATAATAAAATAATATAACAATTTTATACTATATATGTAATCATTATACTATTATTTTTTTGAATTATAACTCAACATATATTTTTTGGGGATTCATATTGATACCAATTTCGATTTTTTTTAATATCAAACTGTTTTTATATACAATTTAATATAAGACAGTAGTATTTCTATAGTGGATTGTAATTATACCATTAACTAAGTTATTATAATACCCCTCATTAAGGGTTTTAATAACAAGATATATCACTTTTTATCTCAGATTAAATGGTTTCTAACATCGACCGTCGTTATTAACCTTATGACTTAATCACTAGATATCATTATTCCCATAATCCTTACATATGAAACATTAGTGAATGAGTGGGGTATTCTATAGAGGGTTCTATATATTTTCATGTTTATCTTACATATTCACATCAACCTCAAATTCGATTTCAGGATCACCTTCCTTTACAGATATAAAACATATACCAGTCTCCTTAAGAAATTTTCCTCCATGTTTTCAACCACACATTATTCATAATTGAAAGATAATGTTTTTCACTCCATGGTTTTTATAATATCATTTTAAATATATAGTTAATTTCATAACAAAACCCTGAGATTTATGTGTAACTCCAATCTCCATTTTCACTATAAAAGAACCTCAAACGATTTCAATTTAGGTATTAATGTCTCTTATGTACGTTTCCAATTGCATACTTGGTTTACTCCACTAAATAATTGTTCAAACATAATTTCTCGTTGGATGATAATATCCTAATCACACCTCATAATTCGTTTATAATATTACTCATTAGTACCAATAGATTCAATATCCTTCAAATTTAGCTAAAGATATTCCACTGGCATTTTCATATATTGAATATAAGAAATGCACTTATTAAAGAATAACATTATAAACTCTCCCAACACAATGTAGTAAATTTAATTTTATTTCCTAATATTCTTGAAATGTCTTCACCATTTATTTGATTCTATTAACAATCAATAGATATTCTAAATTATATATTTATCTTCTAAACACTAGATAATGGAAAATATCATTTTAGTGGGACTGATCCATTAGATAAAGACTAGTTGATTAGATGTCCCTCAAAATTTTTTTGGGATATGACTCATTAATGAATCAATGTAATGTGTTTCTTTCCATTTCTCATTTGGAATCATTGAATGAATTATTTCTTGATAATGTTACATAATCATAGAAAAAATATTTTTCATTCCATCTCCCATAAAACATAGTCACCCTTGATGATAATCGATGCATTGTTTGTTTCATTCAATATAAACATGTTTACTTCCGGTTATAAGCAATTTATAAAAAAAATCATAGTTTGGGAAATAATAATCATAGTTGGAAACCACATAATCATATAAAATTATAATAATCCTAAATCCTAACAACATAATTTCAATATATTACAACCTAGGTAATTAATTGTAAGTGTTTAATAAATCATTCATAATTGTTCAAACTAAAAATTCAAGTTAACTCCAACATATTAATATGGATTTTAAAAAAAGTTATTTATATTGGAACACCCACCATTAACCAGAATGCTGCACAAATGTTCATGACAAACTATATTCATTGTTATTACGATTAAATGCACTTGTTCCAAAAAAATGACCACTTCAAGTAACTATATATGGATATTTTTCTAAATAATCATCAATTAAATAATTAACATAACATTTGATGTTATCTTATACATAATATTTTCTTAAGGGGCCCCGCTAATGTTTTCTCTTATTTGTTTCCATATGTTAATTAATAATTTCTCTAAAATGAACTATTATGACCCATACTATTCATTACCAGATGTGAAATCTTAACAAATGAATATTAAATTCAATAACATAATTTTCTATACCATGGTTATATATTTCTAGTTATTTTGGATACATGGAAATATTAAGAATTAGTCCATATGCGAACTATATAATGTACCACTATATTCCTCAAAACTATAACCATTCATAGATATTTGATACATAATACCATTATTCATATGCATATGAAAGGTAACATAAAAATTAATGAGATGTATTGCCTAGTACGTGTAAATAAATGATATATTAATGATCTCATAATCATAAGGGGAGTATAATAATATGAGAATAACATTTTAAAACTACACACTATAAGTCATAGATCATAATATTGAATAAAATCAATAGAGTTGGATTTTAGTAATACTTAAATCCTAATGGAATCAATTAACCTGGTCTATAAGATCATAACATTGGTATAAGACATATGTTTTTAAAAATCACTTTACTTTAAATAATAATTTTCTCTATAGTCATGTATTTATTCAAAGACTCCATAATGGATTTGTTTCACTCCCCAAACCATCATATGATTCATGATTCACACAAATTACAATCATAGTGGATAAAGTCCAATATTAAACATGGTTAACTCCCCATTTTACCATTGTTTATCTCATGACATATCCATCATTATCCAATATATTAGACGGTCACATAATTATAATCCCACACATCACATAATGAAAATCACACATATGTGATATATAATATCACAAATCCTTCATCATATCATAACACTTAAAAAGGAAATGGATTTCATAAGATTCATTTAATAATAAAATAACCCATGGAAAAAAATTGGTTTCATAACATAATTAACGAATGCAAAAAAATTGGATTCATATAATCATTGTTAAATCATCATCATCGTAATATATCTACAGAATAAATCATGATGGTATCATTGAATCATTTTCCATGTAAATTATAATTATCATCTATTTATTTCATCTTAGATGAAAAATCGTTGAAAGGATATCGAGAATGTATCTTTAGGACAGTAACCTTTTACATTTAGAATACACTTATTTAAAAAAATAAAAAATATTAATGAATAAAAATTAATCAATATGACCATTTTTATATTTTAAATTATTATTAAAATAATTTAGTAGTTATGATGGTGAGTAATTTTGTTCACTCTACATGAGAAACAAATTAACATCCCTTTCACACATTTACACCACATCTTAGAAGTAAATCATTTAGAAAATGGAATATTTAATTTATGATTTCATATATGGTCCATCAATGATAAAAATTAAATGAAATTATCATATAATAATATTAAAAAAATATTGACACATTTATTATATCACATGAACATGGAAGAAAAAACGTTTTAGACATGAGAGATAAATAAAATTTGTTTACCCTAACAATATTATTTTTTTCTATTGAGTTTTTAATGAGATTTAAAGGAAATGAAAAAAACATAATATCCTAAAATAACCATAGGTGAAGAAAATAATAGAGTTTTTTGAGATATATGCTCTAATATCCAATCATTATAACATAATCACAAACAATCCCAATAAATAATGAGGCGATATCGTAAACACCCTACCTTGAGTTCAAAATTCATTAAATGTTATTTAAACTCATATATAATAATTTATATTTGTTATAATTCTATAATAATTTCATTAAACCACTTTTTATATAACATATTTTCCACATTAATCATATCCACACCCATGTAATAATTACTCATTATTAAAATAATTATTTTAGGGTGTTAGCTATTTCATTCTTCATGAGAATTTCATTTTCAAAGCACTAGTACTAATAAATTGATAAATGTTACATAAAAATAATAATTTTATGCATGACATAAATATCATATTTATTGATCATATACATATTTATATACATCAACTGTAGTTATATATAGAAAAACTAATTAAACCATTCATGATGATGAAAGGTTGTGCAAATTCAAGAATGATGTTTCTACATCTCCAACAATGGAATGAAGGAAAGGTAAAAAATAATTCATCTTTAATTAATCATTATTATATCATATATGTCATATAAATTCATTAAATCTATCATTATTACCATCCATGTAAAACAATCCAGAAGAAAAAAATCCCATCTATTTTTGGAGGTTATAGTACAAACCTATTCACAAGAAACATTATCATTTCCCAATTAATTGGAAGGTATAAATATAGATGTGATATTTAAATTTAATAAGTATAAATATGAAATATGTTTCATATATATCCATTATACACATTATAAAAATCTTCCACAAAATATAGTGATGAAGAATTATTTTTTTCATTGTGGGGGGATACTAAGCCATATGTACACATGAAATATACATTCATTTCCCACTTACGGTAGATAATGATTTTTTAATAATACTAGTAACATTTTATTATATTATTTATTCTTAATTTACAATTTTATGAAAAATTTATCTCACTTATGTGAGTTAAAAATATAATTCAAAAATAAACTCATAAGTTATGGTGAATACCACTTATTTAAAATAGCTCCTTTTGATATCCACTTAGGAATGAGGGGGTTTGATTTTGAGGATAACAATTACTATAAAATATATATAGGGAATTTTAGTTGAATTTTTTCCATGCATGGAAAATCTAGATGGATTAATGTCTTGTAAATATGACAAAGGATGGGATTCCAGTTATATGGGAGGGAAATGACAGACCAAATATTTCTTAAAGGATTAAAATATTAAAGTGTATTTCAAAAGGAAAATAATTTAAAATTGATATTAATTTAAATAAATGTTGATAGGGTATAAATATGATCATCTATTAAATCTTTTTTTTTGTATTTTCTAACCATATCTTATTTATTCCCCCTCTATTTATTAATTTTTTTACCTTAACTATGACAAAAACTACTTAAATCATGAAAGTTTATATATTTTACCTTAAATGATTAAATAACTCAAAAATTTCGATGGTTTATATTTCTAAACATATTCTATTATTTTTTTGAATGTAATTTATTATTCAAAATTTTAATTACCTAAAACATATTATTTAATAAATAATATTATTAATGTAAATTTTGGATGTTTCCATTAAACATGACATTACTCACACAAAGATAAATATGAAATTTGAAAATTATATTTTCAAAAACTCTAATATTTAATATATTTCTATTTTTTTGAAACACAATATCTCACCCAAATTACATTACTTTAAAAGTATAAAATAATTCTTTTTTTATTCTATTAATTGAAGGACTACTGTGTTAGTGTAGTACGAGAATTAATTCCCAATATAAAACTATTTAAATTTATAATAATATACAATAATAATAAATAATTTCATTATGTTCACAGTTAGGGTTCATATTCATTCATAACAGTTCTCTATCCCTATGTGAATACATATTATATATTAATATGTAAGTGTGAAATTTGTATTTTTCATCTCTAAAATTGATATAATGTTTATATTCAAATAAATATCGAACCATGTGGGAATATATTATAGGATTTGGTGTAGGTGTCCTAACTATAATCATTTAATGGATAAAGTCAATTGTTAGATAAGTTTTGAATCCTTATCCATAATTTTGAACCAAATTTTACTGGTTTTACTCTTAACATAGGGAAACCCCATTTCTATGGTTACTATAAAAATTGAACAAAAAAAATGAGAACTATTAAAAAATTTAATCCCACTCAATAATAAACATTGAATCTATTTTCAATATTAAATTTATATATTCTGTAGAAATTCATTTTTTAAAAAAGAGTAAAAAACAAATGAATTTTTTTTTATAAAAATAATTGTTCAATAAAAATAGTTGATTATTTTATATCCTTTTTTTGAAAAAAAAAATATTATATGAATGTTAAAACATTTAATTGAATATATAATACAATAATTCAATAAAAATTATTCACCAACAATGATTATGTAATTTACTATGATAAGAAAACATCGTAAGAGTAATCAAAAATTCATTAAAACATCTCCTTCATTTTTAAATGAAATAATTACATTACAATTAATAGATAATATATGAAATAATATTATAAATGTGTAAACTATGAATTTTAATAGTTCAGTTAGTCATATTCATATAACCTATTCTAATGATTATGTGATAAATGTAACCTTAAAAAGTTTGTTTAATTATATATCCTTGATTTTCTAAACAATGTGTCACATGTGAAAAATGGTATCAAAGCAATTAAATATATTCCAAAATAAATATTCATAAAATACTTGAGTGTTACACATTAAATGAAAAATACCCTTATTCGATGAAACATAAAATCCAATGGTAGATAAGAAATGGATTAGGCCGCTTGAAATTATGTTACTAGAATATTGATTTATTAAATAAGGAAAGGATATTATTCTTGAATATTCTTTAAAATATGATATTAATCAATAATGGTTATTGATTCCAAATTTTGAAGAATATGATGAAATGAAAACAAAATAATAGTGAATATTTATGGAAAAATTATAAAATAATTTTCTCATTAATGGTAAGGATCTAAAATATTGAAAAATGTATTCAATATAAATATAAGGGAGAGGGTATTGTTTATGTATATGAGGAACGATTCACAAGATTAGAAAGGAATAAAACTAACAACATACTTAATATTCAAATTGGGATTGACTATTTATTTGATTGGATTATGATGAACCCCAGAACATTTTCGGTCTCCCAAATGATTTAATCATATAATGAAATAGAATCATGGGTCACCATGTTAGTGAAGCTCTTTTTGTCAAATATATTTAAGGGATATCAGGAAAAGATCATGTCACGTGAGATTAAATGAATAAATTATTGCATAAAGTAAAAAGCTGATTGACGATATTTACACAGTGTAATAACCATTGAATGAAACATCCATGTAAATGTGTAATTTGATTGAGATTTTATTATAGGTGTAAATATACAGACATATATCCCATGAATAATGACAAATAAATAAAACAATGTTATCTATTGCATCATCTATAGGGAAATGGGGCTTAATTAAAACTAATATTCAATACCTAAACAGTGCATATCATAGACAATGAAAATAAGGGAAGTCTAGGATAATGTGATAAGTTTAACACAAGATTAATTTCCTAAAAATTTGGTGGATGGAAGGTTAATCATAAACCCTAAATAGGCTAACAATTTATCTAATTCTAAATATCTACAACATTTAATCTCTTACATTTATTCCAAGGACATTATATAATTCCTCAAAAACTTGTGATGTTATTTTAAAATCAAGACACCATGTGGAAGTCTTATTGGAATAAGGATATATCAGTCAATCCAAATTATAAAGAATAAACATATACTATTTTGAAATATAATTATAATAACTATATATAAAATAGATATAATAATTTTTATGGATTAGACATCAGAGTATAATGTTTAAAAATTTTCCAATAGGATGAGTGTATTATTAATAATGGATATGAGGAATCCCATTTCATCAAAGGGGGGTATAATTCATTTGAATTATATGTGGAACCCTCTTCAGTATCATTACCTTGTGAAAAAATGAGAGAATAATAGAAAAAGAACTCATGGATCGGAAAGGTCACCTTTTTATACAAGGTGTACCTATTGTTCATGAAAAATTAAGATCATTTAGAAAGGGTTACATGGAAATATTTATGAGTGTGAATATTAATTTTTCACTCAATATATCATTAATTAAGAATATATATCCACGGAAGTAAAAAAAATTGATTCATTTGACTTATGGTAACCAAATAATCATATATAAATGTTGTTTAATAATGGATTCATTCACCCTAGTGTTTCACCATGGGGAGTTCCTATTCATTTTTTATGAAGAAGGGTGGGTCTGTGAGTTTGGGTAATTATTTTTTGGAAATAAATTCCATAATATATTGAAAATTTATCATCAACCTCACAATGATTACTTTTTTTACCGTCATCAAGGAGCTTAAATTTGTTTACCATTTGATCGTAATTTTGTCTATCATCCATTAAGAGTAATACATTAATATATTTTAAATGGTAGATTTCTAAAAAACTAGAGATATTATGAGTTTAAATTAATGGATTTTGGATTTCCTAAAGAACACTATATATAAATTAATTTCATAAAATTTGTAATTTAAGGATATCTGAATATTTTTTGGTATTTATAAGTGACATTTTTATATACTCCATATTCCAATAAAAGGAATAAATTCCATTAAAGAAAGAGTATTGAATATTTCATAGGGAAGGATTTATTGGGAACATTTATTAATTAAATACTCTATACATATGATTAATCATTTCATATTTGTATTGTAACCTTTCATATAATATAAATATATTCATAAAATAAAAATAAAATTAAGGAATGACCTATGAGAAATAAAAAATAGAGATATGTAGTTTCTATTTATTAGTAAGACACTATAATAAACCCATATAAATATTTTCCAATTAAGAGAACCATTAACCAATTTTACATTAAAAGGTGCTAAGTATATATAGTCATAATAATGTAAATAATTTATTTTGTATTAAAGATAAAATTAGTTAATTCAAAAATATTCAAATTTCCATCAGGAATGGTTTTTTGTGATATATATATTTGTGTACATAATATAGGAATAAAATTGATCCCTAAAAATTATAGATTAGTTGTTTCTTATGTCCATGATAGTTAATTGTATATGAATGAAAATATCCAACCCATGATATTTAGTGGGTAATCGTAATCGTTTCCTTAAAAATTAGGAGAAATTTTATAGTTGGGAAAAATGTGAGATATATGAAGATGAAAATATTTAGAAATAATTTTTTTCCCAACAAGATCTCAAACTGATACAAATAATGTGTTTGATTCCTTGAGTAGTAAAAATCATAGATATTTATCAAAAATGAGGATTGAAAAGAACATACATTCATTGATTTAGTAAAGTTTGATATGAGAAGCATTAATTATGGGGAAAGTTTTCTAAAAACCCCAACTCGAGTAACCCAAATATAGTTTCATGATAATTTAATGGGTTTTTAAATAAATTTAATTTATTTCATTTCTTATGTTACATTCTATATAATGTGTTTACAAACTACGATATAATTTAATTTTTATTAATGAAACGTGAACATTAGAACATTTTTGTTAAATTTGTCATCATGAATAGAAATAATGAGAATTTTAAAAGAATATAGAAATAAATTTTATAGTTATAAGATATTTAAAAATAATTACTTTTTTTATTAATGTCGTTAAATTATTTGAAAAAACATTTAAATAAAATGAATTCTATTTTTCAAAAAATTATATAAAATTACTTTTCACCACTTTTACAATAATTTATTTGAGAAAATTAAAATCATTTTAATCAAAATTTAAAATTTATTTTAATGTTTATTATGGAATATTTTCTAAAATGATATTTTTTTTGTTGAATAGTGAAAAATATCGATTTTTAATGAAAAATACCTTTTAATTTATAGAATTTAGGAGGTTTCATAAATTTTTAAATGTTTTGAATGAAAATTTAGTTTATTTATTTAATTACTAAACCAAATTAGTTAATTTTAAATAAATTATTGTTTAATTTTTATATTAGTACTTTCTCTACTTTGGAAAATATATTCTTCAGAAAAAACACTTTTTCGTTCCACCAAGTTGTTTATTTTTAAATTACAATTTTACACTTCAATGAATGGAATTTAGAATAATGGATTTAATTGTTTGAAAAATTGAAATTAATATGATATAATATGATTAAATTGTTCTTTTTTTAAAAAAAAATTATTTTACAAACAATAATAATTAATTACTTTATTTATTGTTAAAATGGGTTAACAATTTGATTAAAACAAATGAAAAAATTAAAAAATTATTGAAAAACATGTCCATGTCAAATTAGCTAGAATTATTTAGTCATTATGACATATAAATTCTAATAATATTCTATTTTTTAACCTTTTGGAATTTTTAAAATGAGGGTTTCCTTTTTTCATTCGAAATACATCAATTCAGTTCTCTTCAAACTTATAAAAGAGTACATGAATTCTCTCATTATCAAACATACAAAACCATTTTATTCATCCTTGAATTACCCAATTATATTAATTAATTATATAATACCAAACTATATTCAATTATTTTATTAGAAAACCCTCCTATTATATATTTCGGTTTTAATATACAGACGTTGTCAATGGAAGGTAAATGTTTCTAAATAATAAATTTTATTTTATTTCATATTTCACCTCATTTATTCCCTCTTAAAAATAATTATTCTATAAAATTACTATACCACACATACTATGAAGTTATTATGTTAATGTATTCACTTAAATAACTCTCCTCTTCTATCTAATGGGAAAAAACATTTATTGGGTGTTTGGTGGACTACCTCCTCTTGAAATGATGTAATTAATTTCTTACAACCACCTATCACATGAGGATATAATAATGGATTTAAATATGAATATATATATATAACTATTACCATAATTTTACTACTATAATTTTTATATCATATAAATGTTTTTACATCCCATTCCTTGGGAATATGATGACATCCCTCACATATATGGTAGACTACATCTTTATAAAGCAATGGGATTATTTTTACACTAACGCATTACTTGGAATTTTATAACATTAAATTTAAATAAAATATTTTATATAAATTACATAAGAATTAATATGTAATGGTAATATATAATTTTTAATCATTCCATTCATTTTGTGTAGAAATTAGAAAATACATTTATGTGTACGTACGACTTAACATTTCCATGAATTGTGTAATATATTTTCTATAACTATGGATTATGGATTAAAATAAATAAATATTTAATGAATATGTATTATATTTATATTATTGTTAAAAAAATTTATGTTAAGGATCCATGATCGATATAAATTGAATGAAAATTCCAAATCAAAACATAAATGATAAACAAAGCATTTATTACCTGAAATATTATTTTAACAAGGAATTGAAAAGTAACAGAAAATAGAATGTCATATGTATGTAATGTATTGTACAATTAATTTATGTATGATTAAATAATTGATTTATATAAAATATTATTGATTATATTATATTTTATAACGTGTATAATGGAATTTAAGAGTTAATGAAAGGAAATTTAATATCAATTTGTCTTCTTTGGAAAAAATGTTATATGGAGAAAAAATTTCTATAATGACGTATCTTTTAGGACCCATTGACATGTTATGTCATAAATCCATTTATTCTCATGATATTTACGATTATTCATTCATGGTTCTTATTATTGAAAACATACCAAATATGGTATGGGATTTCCGTCACACTTTTATTTCAGTGGGACACATGGGTTATACACAACTTTTTTATTTTATGTGGTTTATATAATTCCCATGAATTTATTTTATTTTTGTTATCATGAATATTTGTTGTTATTAATATCAATATTATTTCCATTAATTTACATAGATTATGATTTAAAAAGAAACAGAAGAGTCAATTGCTTTATGTTACAATATCTTCTTTATTATAATAATTTATGGTTATTCTTGCAATAATGAGATATTATTATTTAACTCTAATTAATATCATGATTATAATTATCCTATGATTGTTTAATAAAAATAAATTTTTTCTCTTTTATTTACTTATTTATGTATTCATGAGTTCAAATTAATTTTTTTAGGAAAACCAACTTCATTTCTCACCTTGGTTAGTAATATTTTTATTTCCATGTCATTGTTTTTATAAAAATTATGTAAATAATGTTTTTTCAAATATTTAATGATTTCATCAAGAAATTTTTTCCCATGTTTGGATTTTTTAAAAATGGTTTAAAATGAATATTCTTCTCAATTCTCGAGCAAGGGACTTTTTTTACATTTAAATAAACATTATTGATCAATATATCTTTTAAAATATATTGCATGAATGCTATTTTCATCAATCTTGACCACTCACTATTTTAATGAATCCAATATAATATTGAAATATTATTTAAAAACACTAATTTAAAAAAAATGCATTATGGAATTTTAAATTTTAAAATGTGAATTTCATTGTGAAATGGATATTTTTCTCAAGAAACATTATATACGATATTAAAAATCATTTTCCATCTATGATTAAATAGTTTTATGTTATTTATGATTTAACATGGATGTGATCCAATGAAACAATCCTTTTTATATTCTAGATGTTTTATGTTTATGATGAAAATATTTTTACTAAACATGTTCATTTTATATTAGTTATTCTATAATAAAAAGTTAATATGTTTAGGAATTGTACTACATTTTTATGGGTTATGATTTCATGAAATGATGAAATATTTATGAACATATTTCTTCTAATTGAGTTTTTATATGATGAAATAATAAAATATTTCAAAAACCCATTCCATTTCATGGGATCTGATATGATGAATGATTTTATGATCTTGTAAAACAAATATCTATTATTTTCATTGTGTGACCTATGGTACCTATATATACCTCAAATAATTGTATAAATATAGATATCTCAAGAGTTATATAGGACTGGAATAGAGGTTAATCCCATTTTATTAAAGGGATATGTCCACTATTAAAGTCTTCATAGTGGACCTTGACCACTACGATGGTTTGGGATATGAACCCATTCCACTATGATATCCTTTGAAGTAAGTATTGACTTCTAATGATATGACATTCTATGGTTATTTGTATGAAAAACATATATATTTCTATGTTTAATGTTATGTTCTCATGGTTCATGTTCTATGAGTCCTTTATTATTCATTTATTATAAGCTACCAATATTTATTACATGAATCATGGTTATGATCCATGATATGAAAACTATGGTTTTCAAATTTTATTCTCATTACTCATACCCTTATAGTAAGGATTTGTTGATATATCTTTTTAACCGATGCTGATTATATAATCTCATATTTTCTAATGTTTAATTTTTCTATGTTATGAAGTAAGGAATTACCTATGAATTGTACAATAATGGTTTTAGTTTTGAAAAACACGGCTCATATGATATATTTCACTAATTAAACAGATTTTTATTTAACTACGTTTCTAATGTAAGTAGGACTGAATGACTCTAACATTGAATGTGATGTTTTTTAATTAATATATTTATAATAAATGTGATTCCTATTTTTGAATTCTTTATGTCATTGTATTTTGTATCATAGAAAATTTTAATTAAAACCCTTTAAAATAGGATAAAAAATAGTTAGAACAATCATTATAATTCAACATATTGGAAAATATACATGAATTTGTGTAATGGATAGTGTGAGTGGTATTTTATAAATGACATCCATGTATAGATACTATACGTGTACATAGATCCAAAAAGGTTGTTCATAGATGTAATAAATCATCAAATGGAGCATTAATTTGGATTTGATCATCACATATTGACCAAAAATTGTGTTGTTAAACACATAGATTTGCACTCTTGGGGGATATGTTTTGAAAATTGATAAACCATTACATTTAATCATAAATTATTTGAATATATTATTACCAAGAATAAAAAATGTTAAATATATGGATCTATATATTGTAAATATTTTTTAAGGATCTATACTTCTAATGAATGATCAATCACATTAATCAAAGATACATGATATTTATACATTCAATTATAGTTTTGCTAGGAGAATTATGATAGTACAATGAAGTTGGATTGTTGATAGGTATTATCAAATATTGATGATTTTTATTTGAACTTAGTTATATAAATTACTTTATATCATGAATAGTATTAAGTAACATTAATTTATATCCCCGATGATTAGATGTTCAATTAGTTAAGAGAAAACGTAATGGAATGATGGTCACATCTCAATTACATGATTCTTGTCCAGTTTTCTTTTTGGGAATGTGATAACAATAAATCTTATTATTCATACTTTGGATGAATTTGATGTTATCGTAGTTGCAAAGGAATTACTCAATGTAAATACCATATCAATTTAAAAGTAAGGGAAGCAACGTTTGATATTCCAAACCAACCTATGATAATATACGAGTGAGGTGAAACATATGAACTCCTAATAGAAATCATACACATTTTATAGCTCTTTATTTCCAGAAAAAATTGGTGTTTATCACTAATGATGGGGGAGAAACACTACATCAATGATATTTCTATTGTATGGGAATATGTTGATGTCTATCCAAATGATGTTTTTAGACTTCCTTAGAAACATGATGTTTTCTTCTCAATAGTACTCATTCCTACTACAATATCTATTTCAATGACCACTATATAATATACCGGATTGATATTAATGTTTTGAAGGAGAAACTCAAAGATAATCAGGATAATGTATTTATTTGGGAATGTCTGTCACCTTACAGTGTACCGGTTCTTCATGTTAAAATTAAATATGGATTAATGAAAATATCTATTAATTATATAGATCTAAACATATCAAAATAATGAAAAATTACATTTAACCGAATATTGATGAATTTTTTGATCAAATTTTTGGATGTAAATACCTTTTAAAGATTGATCATTTTTCATGATATATGTTATGACCTGACACAAAGGGGTAGAGCCACAACATCCAAAAACTAACATCCATAATAAATGGGTTGTTGAAATGTGATGAAATTAATATCAAATATGTAAGGAATTTTCATAATGTATCATTATACACACACCTGACCATCTCTACGAATAAGTGCAGAGGAAATTTTTGAAATAATTAAAAATATTGAGAATAACCATTCATATAAAAAATATTGAGATTAAAATATTATGACTGAATGATCAAACATATATGTTATTTAAAAATACACAGCTAATAAAAAATAAGTCCCAACCTAATGAAACTATAATGGTTAATTGTTGATAGAGACCGACCACATATCTCAAAGCCTCGAAAACCATATATTTTCCAGAGCACCAAGGTATCCCTTTGTTCATCCATAATAAACTCTGACCTATACAACATCCATATAAGAGAAAAACGTGAAGAAAATGACCAAACATGGGGAGTTTATACATACCTATTAGGATGTCCCAACCGCTGAATGGGGAGGAGTAAGTGACAGAAGGGGAATAGATATTTCAACCCAAAGCAAAAGAGAGTATAAAAAACCAAGGGAATGGATAAAAATATTAATTCTCAACAAAATAATACCAACAAGACATAAAAGGGATCCAAATATCATATCACATCCTTTGAAAGAGTGAAAATATTTTTGAATGTCCATAATCAATTTTCAACATCTCATGTGTATGTCCATAGGACTAATCGTGTGGATAGATCACACATATCAACAAAACCTCAAAGATAAGGTGGGTATAATATCTATTCATAGAACCCTCACCCTAATGGAACTGGGTGTCTAAACATTATTTATGGATGTAGAGTGTCCTACCTCATAGTGGGGTACCACTCGGTAGAAACGAGACCAATGCCCTAAACATCATCGGTGGGGGGGGGGGGGGAAATACATAGAATATAGAGGACCAAATCCTTAACTAAATAGAGGGTTACCACTCAGTAGATAGGAATATCACACTCTTTCGAATAGGGGTACCAATCAGTAGATATAGAACCAAAACCCTAATTACAAAGGGGTTTATTACTCTATAGATATGGGACCTACATCCTAACGACATATGTGGTACAACTAATTAAATAGAGGGCTCACACCTTGACTCCATTGGGGGGGTAACACCAAGTAGATATGGAAAAAAAATCCTAATTCCATTGGGGTGTGCTACTAAGATGATAGAGGTCCCAATCCCAAACAGCATTGTAGGGTACCACTCTATGATCCTGCCAAATCAATTTCTCCATTGAGTATATCCTAATGAAGCATCACAGCTCGAAAATCGCACATTTTATCTCAAAATACACTATGAAGGACTCCGTAGAGTTTTATATAGAAAAACACTCAAGATACTCTACTCACACCTGAAAATATTTATCCAGAAAAATGATTAATATGATGTATTGTTTTTTTAAAAATGGAAGTGGGGTACACAACATGTAAGGGGACCGACACAGCGAGCAGTCCCATTCAGCCACCTATCTGTTTCCCTATAGGTATACATCTCACTATACATGTATCTATACATTAAAATTAATGGAACAACATGACATTCCTAAATAAATCAGGGTCCTTCCAGTGACCTTGACTTTGTATATGTAACATTGGTTATGCATGTGTACATCAGTACATGGTGTGTCTTCCAACACGGAGTCTCGCTTGTGATCCAGGATGTGACTTTTTAAACATTTCCAAACATGATTACATTGTTATATGAGGTTTTATCCTATATGTGGGTTGGTTTATGTGCTCCAGAACATGGCCAGTCTACTTGGGTTGGGTCACACAGTGAGTGGACCAGCTATACGAGGTGTGATCCTTAACTTTTATAAAACCCCATAACTATTGTCATAAGGACACTAGACGACCTATGTTCATCCTAGTACATTCAATATATATGGTTATTTCAATGAAATTATTGATATTATATGTATTTCTCTATCCATAATCACCATGTCTCATGTCACCACCATGCATCCCAAAGTCATAGTTGAAGCTTTTTTTGTCAATTTTATCTACCTTTTGGATGGAAAATAAGATTTCAATTAAACAATTGAATGTGTTAGGCACTAACATGTCCGATAGAGCCTCTCATTGCCTCTACTATATTTTTATCTATGGTGGAATCACCCATATAGTTATATATATTATAATCCAACATTGACTCAGAAATTTATTCATCACACAAAAATTTGTCTTAAATCTAGATGATTTATTGGGCTCAATCCTTCATGTAAATTATAAACCATGTACTCATCCAACTATAGTGAATAATAAAAATTATTCTTTGATAAATGAAAAAATAGAGAATTTAAAATCATTTTAAAATAATTCATGAGAATATCATTAAAATTAAATAATATTTGTTGAGAAATATGGGACACATGATATAGATTGGATATTAATTTTAAAATCGACACACTGGTGAATGAAAAAGGTTTATAATAAAAGATAGATGAACAGAAATAATATGATCATTGACAATATTATATTCAAATGGGGTAGAATACAAAAACTAAGTGTCCTTAAATGTTATTGGATCATTCATTAATAAAGAACACACTCCCCAATGATTAATAATAGTTTTTGTGTTCGTTGCGGCTCGATTGACATGGATACGGAGGCTAGTTGTCTTTTAATCTCGATTCACTGATGAAATGTGTAATAAAACTCCTCAAAATGTAAAATGGGTTATGTGGATAACCCTATAGGTCATCCATTATTGTGGTTTTATAAAGGAGTCTATGCTTATACCATTTGATAAAATAATTAATTTAATATTTTATTAATACACTAAATGTACTACCAACTATCTATTTAATCAATCGTCTCTTGTAAACATATTTTAGGCCACTCCTATAGTAAAAATCAAGTTCTAGATTCAACTGTGGTACTATATATTCAATCCAAGTCACCATTTAGGATACATAAAATTTATATTATGAATATATTCAGGCATAACATAAAATATTTTTAATAAAATTTTAAAATTAATTTCGGGAAAACTAGTCCTCAGAATCACGTGTTTTATTAGGACTTGGTCAGAAATAAACGTATTGATAAATTTTAAAATAATAAAACAAAAAAATATCCAATAAATTATTCCACCCTTCAAAATTTACTTCATCAAGAATAAAAAACAAAAAATTGTTATCATCATGTTCCCACATCTGTCTCTCCCACTTCCATGAACTATACTATACACTCCTATGATTCCATAACAGACGAAACATAGTGATAGTACTTGCACATAGGATCCTGTCATAGTGGACCTCAATAACCACAAGATGATCATCAAATGTAGATCCATAAATTATGTCTAACAATCCATTCCCAATAACAATCATGGGTTCAAGCACGTATCTCCTCAACTATTAAACATTGATGATGTCATGCCCTAACTCCAACTACGTGGGTGGGGTGAGGGGGAAACCAACCTTTCCAACCCTCATCAATATATCAATAATCCCGATTAACCATGGGGATAGATTTCCTCCCCAGTAAAATATCAACCATCATCATCATAGGGAGACTCCCAAGAAAACATGGTCGCCCTACTCGAACACGATGTGCCTACAAAATCGATCTATAAATGACTTATTATTTCCCTATGCTATCCTTATCCACTCACTGATCCCCTAGAGCTTATTTCTCATCACATACACTATATATGAACCAAAAATTGACACCACACTGATCTCAGTTCCCCATATGGTTGACCTCTAGGTACTCTTATACAGTGTTACAAAATGTTCCATAAATATAATAGAGAAAAATATATTATTGTAAAAAAAACAATAACAATTTAATGTGATCCTCCCAGCTCTAGCTGATGTCTAAAATTAAATCCCTGAATATATAATCCAACACCAAGATAGGGCACTCAGTATTCCAGTTTTTCAGTGGGTGGATGGTTGTTATCATCCACCTATATGTTCCAAATACATCCTATCAGATTATCCATAACAATGATGTGAAACACACATCATGGTTAGAGTTAACAATCAATTAATCCCCCTAAAGTATAACGATATTCAATACTCAGAACTTCCCCAAACTCTATACCAAATTTATTTCCGTGATAGAATGGATGTGTGATGACTTCGTGAGTCATTCAACTACCACCTAGATGAAATCACAGCCTATCTCTATCCATGGATTCCATATAAAACATTCAAAATATATTCTATGACATACGAACTATGAGATTCCAAGGGGATATAATGAAAATTTTGGATCTTGGTGCTCCACATGGACCTATTAACACATGAGGCATAAAGAGAAAAAATCAGCCACACACTCTCTCATCAGAGCCCACCAAAATGACTGAAATGGTCTTTAGACATATTTCCAACACTAGGTTATAAATCTTATGGATATGTATGAAACAATCTCATCACCACTACCCTTATCATGGCTGGGACCACCGTCTTTCCCTAGAAATGGATGAAGTGATTCAACCATTTAGAAATAGATCCGGTGAATCTCATGAGATTATCTAGTCATGTGAGACCTTACAATCATTGTCTCTCTATTAGTACTCTCTCACAGGTTATAGTAGAAAAAAACAACAACATTGAACTAAGAATGGTTTTACCCTCCTACTCAACCAGGGTCACCTACAAAGAATCCAAAATCCATGATGCCTCCATCACGAACTGAGTATTGGTATCCTGACTAAGGGAATTTTAAAACAAGTTTCCATTTCACAATGTATAAAATACCTCAAATTCATAGAGTAGATGGAACTCCAACTGGGGACTATGTAACTAGATCAACTAACTATGTGTAAAGACAATAATATGACTCTAGTAGTTGGGTTTAGAAATAAGTCCCTCTCCCATAAGGTAGTCCCCCCTACATCCCATGTGATAATTATACTTATGTCCAATAAATTTCATGATTCACATTGTTCTACTCATGGGGTCTCAACTACCATGACCCTTATGTGATAACTACCTATATCTATATCAAAACCCAACTGATCCCATACTCAGATGCATCGAATTAAACTATGTACTCCACGGCATCCACTGGATGTCTAAAAATTATGAACCCTAATTATCCTTATCATATACTTATTGAATGATTTCCATATTTTCACAATACACTTGAACAACTTCCATTTCTATGTGAGGGCAGTCAAAAAGTTGTTCAATCCTAGAGAATTCATCAAAAAACCTCATGTAGTACACCAAAAATACAAGGAAACTCCATACATCTGACATAATCTAGGGAGGCTCCCAGGAATGAAATACCTCGATCATCACATGGTCAATACATAATCCATGATAAGAAATTATAAGGGTCTAAAATAGAAAAAATTAGATCAATTATTTCAACATTGAGAGCATACCAAAAATATGCTTCTCCCAAAGTAAATTTAGGAAAATGATGAAGTTATTTTTATGTTACTCCACTTAAACACAATATGTGGGTATTTTATCTAGTAATGTGACAAAATATATGTCCATGTTTGACTTGATGATTAGTTTTATCACATCCATAATCACAGTGGTGTTATTCATCTCACTTATGGGCATCACTAGGAACTTGTATTGTCTGTAGTTGTATGATCAAAATATGAATATAGATTCTCTATTACAAGAGGGGGGTGGTGAATTGTATGTTTAAGAACTTTAGTTTTTATCAATATGTAAAACTATGTTTAAAAATGTAAAATATGGTAAATTCTCAAGAGCTCTAATAGTTCTACAAACATGCTGTTTTTCAGAAATATAGTTCTCGAAATGAAACATAAAGTAAATATTAAAAGAAAAATATTCTACCTTAATGCGTATAGATTCTTACTTATCATAGTATACAAATGAACACGAATGTATAAATAGGTTATAATTTATTTAATTATCAAAATACATTGGAAATATACTTGAAACAAAACAAGTAACAAGTATGAAATCTTTTAACCCAAAGAGTAGAGTATCAAACAACCTTAGATAAAGATCCCTTCATTTGTACATTCAAGAAAGTCTATCTTACCCACACCAGGGTAAGCCCTTAATAGGAATATAGGAATCCGTCTTGCTATCCCCGCAAGCCCTCGAAAATTAAGGTAGTCGACACCTCTATCTTTATATCCCTAGAAGACATCTATTTTATATAACAACAACGGGAGTTCCACAAAACAAGCTGAACAAGATGTTCTGTACACACAGGTCATGAGAGTCTCTATATAGAAATCACTTCAACATCATTAAAAATCTAGAGTGTCGGATCGTTGTTTCTCAGTCTTAAGCACATCTTAATGAGATCCTATTTATAGTCACTTCACCAATGGTCTGTTCCCTCCTCCAATGGTCATATTTTCACTTGAATTTATGAGGGACCTCTATACATATTGCTCAAACAACATATATATAGAAACACAATGCACGACATTGTTTTAAAACTATAACGGGTGTATGTAAAATAATTTTGCTTATCCAAATCTATTCATTGAGTGTCTAAGGGAAAAAAGTTCAAAGTCTAAGAAATTAATAATTTGGAGACTATAAATCATTATATTCATATACTTTTTTCCAAAGAATATGGAACCTGAATATTATAGATTTCAGAATCAGAATTCTTAGAAATTCAGAGTCGAATTTTAAGTAATTTAGAGTCTGAATTTTAGAGAAGTCGATGTATGATTTTCAGAGAATTTATAGTCTTATTTTCAGAGAATTTAGTGTCTGAATTTCATATAATTCAATGTCTAAATTTTAGATAATTCAGAGTCAGATTTTTACAGAAATAAGTGTCTAATTTGCTGAGAATCCAGAGTCTAATTTTCGAATAATTAAGAGTCTGATAAAAAAATACTCTATAACCAAGGATTTATAGGATTCTGAGGTTTTAGATATAAAACTGAATTTTATCCTTTATGAATGTAAATATTTAAATTCAGAGATACTATAAAAATCACAACGAAAACATTGGTAAGAAAAAATATACTTGAAAAAATAACACTTTCCTTATTATGTTAATTCTAATGCAAAAAATAATTTGACATAATATATAGTGTTTGTGATTTTCAAAACAGAAAAAAATAGAAAATTAAGAAGAAATCCTTGTTTAATAAACAATCTCCCCCTTTTTTGAAAAGCACAAACATCCTTACGAAAAAGAATATGAGGACTTATTGTTTTTCTTTATGGACATAAAATAAAATTTAAATCCCATTACATATGAATCATCGTGAATACAAATAACCCCCCTTAGTTTTTAAAATCCATAAGGATATTATTCATGATATTTGGAATGAGATTTTACATTATCTTGCATAAAAAAATATTCTTTGAAAGAACCTACCTTAGTTGAACTTCCACTTACATAGGGAAATCTCTTCATTACATTGATTTTTTATCACTCCATTAACACCATTTGTGATTTTCAAAAAGGAATAATGTGAATGGGAAAAAAATATGGTACCAAAAAAATTAGTACTATACTAAAATATATATATAAACAACAACCAATATTCTATTATGAGTGAGTGAATTTGTAAAAAGAATAAAATAAAACTAAATATCATATTTGAAAAGAATTATAATTATTTATCCTTCAACATTAACTTCTTGAAAATGGTTTTCAGTTTCTTTTATCATGTTGTGATATTTTTTCACATGCTTGAGTAGCTGATCCTGATCATCATTTTTCTTCTCTATGGATTTTATCATTCCTTACTAAGCCTTAAGAATATCTTTATGATCCTTAAAAACATCTTATTTCTGAACAATAATTACATCAAAATAAATTTTGAGTGTACTTTATCTCTTCAAATTCATAGCCACTGAATTAATCATTCCATTCAATTCCATGACTTCTTACATCCTGGTTGTTGTTCTTGTGTCATATTTTCCTCAAAACTCTTTGTATGATCAGTAAACATACATTTTTAGTGCCAAAATAATCATTCACATTATCTTGAAATTCATCAGATTTTCCTATATAATCGATTGTCTTCCTTGGCCAACTTGTAATCTTCTTGAATAATCTTTTATCATCTTCATATTTAATGAAGAAGGTTTTGAAGTATGTTTCATGCTTTTTAAACTTTTTAATAAGCATGGTGACTGAATCCACTTTTTGATTAAATGAGTGCTGAAGAGTATGGGACTTCTAGCCTACACTCAGAAATATGGGAACTGTATCAACCTACTTCTTCGATGATTGTACCACAAAATGATGTCCAAGAGAGGACCATTCCGAATCAAAGTTTTTGGTTAGTGTGGATTCTATTTCTATCTCTTCAACATTCCTCTTAGATGAAGCACCAAGATCATTCATCTTCACCAAATGTAAAATCCCTGGAAAATAAAGAATAATAAATTTTCATATTTATTAATATTTTTGAATAATGTATTAATTTTACTTTAAAGGGGTTTATATGTTCGATGGCATACCCAAAAGTCAACAATGGGTTTCTTTGAAACCGTACGTTGCACAATAATAATATAATATTATTATTTTAAATGGTAGTCAATGTCTAGCCATTGTAATGGTGGGAATGAACAGAACTAACTAAAATATGAATATACATTTTCATTAAATATTTTTAAATTTATCTAGTAAAAGTTAATGGCTTAAAATGTGAATGAATCTAAATTTAAGAATTATTTACATTAGATGGTTTATTTACAGCCTTTTGATGGAGAACCATTTTTAAATATAATTTTTGTCATTAATAAATGTTCTATTTGGCCAAATAAAATTTTTCTTTAGAATAAGGACATCATAATTCACTTTGGGTAAAATTTTGGTATTTTTCTGCTAAAATTCAATTTTTGATGAATAGTGGAAAATACAGTATTTTAATTCAAAACTACCTTTTAATCTAATTTAAATATATGGTTTGATTATCTTATTAATTGGTTTTGAAGTTTAATTATATTATATTTTCACTATTTAATCCATTTTTGGTTATTGGAATTAATTTCACTTTGAAATTAGAAATAAACAAGTGTCAATCTTCTGATAATTAATATTTCTTAAAAACACGCTATTTATTTTGACAATGGGAATTAATTTTAAATTTATTAATCCAAAATAAATGTTTTTAATTTGGTAAAATATACATCATTTTTGAATTCAGAATATCAAATATATCTTAGGATGTATTTTTTAGTATTATTATGAAAAACATCAATTTTTGACGAATAGTGAAACCACTAAGTATTCGAAATAAACTGACATTATCTTTTAAAATAATTTTTATAGCTTCTGTGAATTAAATTTTGAAAATATGGCTTATATTGTAGTTATTATTAAGTAAAATGTGGTTCAATAAGATAAAAATAATTTTTGGCGAATACTAACTGTTGACTTTTATTTAATGCGGTTAAAGTTAAATAGGGTAATTCATGGTAAAAAGAATATTATAATAATAAAAAATTACCTTAACACATGTCCTAAGATTATTTTATGAGTAACTGCCTTCCATAGACATCCTTGGGTCTATTTTTTGACCCCATGGAGCCACTTAAGAGTGATGACGACACTTTATTTTAATTAAATGAATGTAAAGGAAAAAATGGCAGAAACAAATATCTTTCAGTAAATTAATTTTTACATAGGGTAATATAATTCATCATTTTGACTATATATATTATTTGGAAAGCTGAAATGGTTTCCTACATCATGGTAATTTTTTTATAATTTTTAGTCATAAAATAAATAAAATTATTTATGACACAACCATGATGCAATGTTTACCTCATTAATAAATGATTTAAATTATTAATATTATAATGATTAAAACAATATCCAAAACCTGTCCAATTCTTATTGGATGATTTTATTTCGACCATGAGAAATCATATCTTCTATTATAATTATTTTTGGACTTTTATAAATTGAAATTCATTATATAATAAAATAATACACTTTCCTAAAGAGCCCCTCCCCTCCCCTTATAGAATGCCATAATCTATAACCCATTACTCACACTTCTCAAGCCCCTTGGCCCACCCCAATCCTGCCCATGTAATCTCTACAGATCCCTCTCTTCAACTTAGAAGCCATAACATAAGAATAAGGTACTTCAAGAATTCCTTTTGGTTCAAACCAATGAGAGTTACCAGAATTAAAGGAAACAGTTTCTCTAAAATTCTATTTTTTTATATTACTTATCCAACCCCTAAACTATTTATATTCTTTTTTGATAACAAAAATAGTATTATTAATATACTCAGATATTTTTATGATATATATTCTAACTACACTTACACACACCTCCATTTAATGGGTAAAAAACATACTGTTTATGTGGATGGAAAACTAATGCCTTACGAAATGATGATTGTTCAATTATCTCCTACCACCTCTTATGGTGGAAATAAAGATAGAAATATATTTTTATATGGTAAATATTATTTTTTTTCATTATGCGTCTATTTTTTCATTTATAGCATACCCTATTTTCTCCATTATGGGTAAACGTGATAATTTCATTTTTGAAAGTGCAGACTACCACCCCGTCAATGTGATATGACTCGTTAACATGATATATAGGAGGTATAAATATGGACATAAAGATATTATATATTATATGATACTAGAATATTAATATACCAATTTATCATTATGTTTTACTTCAATTAAAAAGAAGAAATGGAAATGAATGTAGCGTTCAAGGGTACGTACGACTTACCGTCTCTATGAACGGTGCATTTTATTTGATACTAAAAAATGTTATGTACTGTTATAATTAAAAATATATACTAGATACGTAAGATATATATGTTATCTAAATCATTAATATCGTTCTGGAGATTATGGAATTTTGACCACATAGACAACATGTAAATATAAAAAGTTCATTTTGTACTCAATTACCAAATATCGACAAAACAACCATTATTAACATATCTGATTACATAATGTCTATAACATTATAATATGTGATTTAAAAGTAATAATAAACTAGAAAAAGGTTATTAAGCAAGTATAAATTAAATTTAGTTTAATATTCAGGAGATTAAATAACGAACGAGTCATGTCAGACACGAGGTAAGAGACTTCGTCTCAATATCCTTTCTATAAGGAATATATTGTTTTAATACATGGAATTTCATTAAACTATATATAAACAACTTTTACATTTCTTTTCATTCAAAGGAGACATTTTTCTACGATTCATTTCTTTAAATGACAAAAAATGTTTTATTTTAATGTATGTGGCGACATCGATCTTTCTGCGACCATGAGTATTATTTGATCTTTGACTTCCTTAAAAAACTATAGTTTTTAAAGGAAAATAAACACTATATACAATTATCTATGTATTTTTGTATTGAGAATGGTTTTGAGAAAGAATTTATTATTTAAAAATCATGAAATGATATATTGTTATTGAAATGTGGAAATGTTATCTTTCCATTATGCTTGTTTTATGTGTTATGGTTCTTGGGAATTTTTTATGTTTCCGAGAGGTTCCATGACAAACCTAGTGTAGGAGAGCCTAAGATAGCTCTCCAATGAATTGGGTAATGTGACTAAGGTAAACATGAATGTTTCTCCTAATAGATTTAGGGAATATAGTGTGATGTGTATTCCAAATGAAATTCCCTACATAGCTGTGATAGCTACAATGTATTTATGATATGGATGCCATAAAGTACCTTTATTATTTATGTTTTTACATGTGATTCATAAATCTTATGATTTCATGATGTATGATAAATACATTTTGTTATGTATACAATTAAGATGTAATGTTTTCTTTCTTTTTATATAACATTTACTAAGAATTTTATGCTCGTCCCATGTTGTAAAATGTTTTTAACATGACTTAAAGATGAATAGGGTCATGGATGGGATTAAGGAAAAGTCATACTATATAAAACATGGAACTAGACATGACTCCTTTTTAGAGTTTTTATTTTGTGAAAAAATGGGAACTGAGTAGAAGTGCCTACTTTGTAACATTTGAGATGTAATGTAATATTTATGACATAATTCTCTAAAACTCTAAACCTAAAAATATCCTCAATGTGAATTATTCATTTAATCAAGTATTATGTAATGATTAAGGCCCGATCCTAATAATTGGTATACCAGGTCAGTTTAGATAACTTTAGGAGTCAGGTTACTATTAAATTAGTATCCCTAAATTAATTTATGTTAATATTTAAATTAAAGAATTTATATATCACCATGTTGCTTCACCAAATATACTTTTGTGTTCAGAATGATTTTCCACATAGGAAACTGGGGAGCAATGTTGGGATGAAATCTGGGAGAAGACAACCTTTTATATCAGTAACCCGAGATGGTCAGAATTGGAACGGAACCGTTTTTTGCAGTGATGGAAAAAATGACTCTGTCTCTAAATGGTGGTGGTAACCATACATGAGATCATCTAGATCAACCACAGAGGAACATGTTATAGTGGAGCATTTCACGACACACCATCTTTGTTCTTTTAGAGGATCTTTTGACCCTTTCAAGTAGAAGGCTGGATTAATGAACTAAAGAATATTTTCAATGTTATGGGGTGTTCAAAACATCAAAAGGTTAGTCTCACTATTATACATTTTGAAGGTGAAGCTGATCTGTGGTGGTTTATGGTGAAAATATCTGGGATAGAGAGGATAATGGTGCTCCTGATTGGGATGAATTCAAAGTTATGTTTCATGAGAAATATTTTCCTAAGGTGGTTCTTCATAGGATGGAAAGACAATTCTAGGAATTGAGGTAGGAGGATGACTCAATGGCTTCTTATGATGAAAAATTAACATGACTGGCAAGGTCTTCTACAAATTTAATATAAGATCATGATAGTAAAATCAGTCGTTTTTGCACAAGAGTAATGCCAAGGTATTGAAGGGCTTTAGCTTCTCGTGTGTTCAAAAGTAATAAAAAACTTTTTCGATATGCAGAGAAGGTGGAAATAGAGTTTACTCATGATCATGTGTAATTTTAAAAAAATAGAATAAGAGGTCACAGTGGTAAGAGAAAGGGAAGAACTCTTCAAAAAAGTCTGACGGTAAGAAACTTAAGTTTATAGTTTGTGAAAATTGTGCTAAAAATAATGGATGGGAATGTCTTTTTAAATCTGGTAAGTGCTACTGATGAGGTAAAATGTGACATAAAGCTTGTAATTGCACTGAAAAAGATCAGGATAATGGTAAGACAAAATCTAATTTGCAGTCCATAAATTTGATTCAGTGGAATGAAATGGAACATTATGAAAATGAGATTACAATGAAGAACTCAAATGAGGGAAAGAAACTGGACTACAAGAAGAAAGTGGTGGTAAAATACATTGCAACTAATTCATCAGATGTTGGGTCATCAAATGAAGAAGAATCAGGTACACTGTTTTTTTGTTCAGATTATTCCAAAGTGTTGTTTGATTTGGGGTCTACAGATTCATTCATTTCTAAGTAGTTTTCTAGTATATTGGCAATTCTATATCAAGATATGAATCCTGAACTTATGGTGAAAGTACCTGGAAGAAATTTTGAGACAAATTTTTTTTAAGTATTTTCCTCTCCTTGTGTGTAGAATGAATCTACCTGCTAACCTTATTATTAAGACTCTAGTATATTTTGATGTTATTTTGGGTATGGATTGGATCCCTATTTATCATGCTAATATTGATTGCAGAGCTAATGGTGTTTCTTTTAAAAAATATTCCTAGTTTTTGTTCATGAATGAACCCTTACTTTTTATAACATATCTAGAAGATGAGAAACTAGTAAAATATGGAAATGAATGTTACTTTTCACATATTATTGAAAACAATTGAACTGATCAAATTAATGATGTGCCAGTTGTAAATGAGTATCTTGATGATTTTCTCGGTATTATAACTGATTGGAATGTTGAATATTCTGTTAAATGAGTTCATGATACTAAGCCAATTTCACGTCCCCCTTATCGAAAGGCTCAAATTGATCTTTTAGTTTTAAAGAATCAATTGGAGAAGTTATTAGATAAAAGTTTTATTCGACCTAGAAGATCACCATGGGGTTCTCCTATCTTGTTATTCAAAAAGAAAGATGGTTTAATGAAACATTACGTTGATTATGGAGCATTGAATAATATCACTATTAAGAACAAGTATCATTTTCCTTATATAGATGATTTTTTTGATCAGCCCTAGGGTGCTCAGTATTTTTAGAACATTGACTTGAGGTCAGGGTAATGTTAGATGAAAGTAAAGGAAGCAGACACTCCAAACACCGCATTTCATAATAGATATTGCCATTATGAAATTGTAGTTATGGCTTTTGGTTTAACCAATGCGCCTACTATATTCATGGATCTTATGAATATAATTATCCGTGAGTTCTGGGATAATTTTGTTGTTGTGTTCTTTGATGATATTTTTATATTCTAAACAAAAAGAATAACATGAAATTCATTTAAGTGTTGTCTTGAAAACCATAAAAGAAAATAAACTATTTGTGAAATTCAGCAAGTGTGAGTTTTGGATACATTAAATTTCATTCAATGGTCACATTGTTTCAAAAAATGGCATAACTGTTGATCCTTTTAAAATAAAAGTTGTTGAAGAATGGCCAAGACCCAAAAATATAACCGAGATTCAGGGTTTTCTTGGTTTGGAAGGTTATTCTCATAGGTTTGTTGATAAATTTTCATGGTTATATAGCTAATTTACTAAGTTATCATGAAAAGGATTTATGTTTGGTTAGACAAAATAATTTTATGATTTTTTTCATCAATTGAAAAGAAGATTGTTGAAAGCTCTAGTTTGGGCACTACATTCCCGAAATGGTGAGTTTATAATTTATAATGATGCTTCATTGAAATGACTTGGTTGTGTCCCTATAAATAAAAATCAGGTAATTTCTTATGGTTCACTTCAGTTGAAACCTCATTTTCTAAATTACCCTACACATCATATGGAATTAGCTATTGTTGTTTTTTCGTTAAAAATTTGGAGGCATCATTAGTATGGAGTAAAAAGTGAAATTTGTACTAACCACAAATGTATGAAGTATATATTCACTCAGAAAGTATTGAACATGATGTAGAGGAGATGGTTGGAATTAATCAAGGATTATGATTGCATGATCCATTACCGTCTGAGAAAAGCATATAAAGTGGCTCATGCATTGAATTGAAAAATTAATGCTTTATTAACCATTCTATGTTTGGAACTAGATCCTTTTGTTTTTGATTTGATGAACATTTTAATAGAAGTTGTTGGTGTAGGGAATTTATCTTTTTTTTTCAGGTGTCATTGAGATCATATCTATCATATGGAATTAAATAATCACAAAAGGAAGATAGTGAGTTTCCAAAAAAGGTAGAGTTGGTAATGAAGGGCATGTTGCCTAAATTTAACATTTATTATGATTTTGTTTTTTAGATTTATAAAGAAATTATGTGTGACTTCGGATTCACTGTTTATGAATGAGTTGTTTTGTGAGGCTCTTAGTTCTATGTTTTCAGTTCTTCATGGACGTACTAAGATGTACCAAAAACATTTTGAGTATTACTAGTGGGATGGAATGGAAAAAGATATTCCTGACTTTAATATGAGGTGTTTGACGTGTTAGTAGGTTAAAGCAGAGTCGTAGTTACCAAAAGGGATACATCAGTCTTTACTGGTACCAATGTAGAAATGAGAAAATATATATATGGGCAGTGTTATGGGATTACTGAAGAGATCTCTAGTTAATAATGAAATCTGGGTTATTGTTGATCAGTTGACTAAATTTGCTGATTTCCTTCCTATTCAAAATACTCTATCTCTAGATCAACATTCTCGGTCATATGATAAATATATAGTCAAGTTGCATGGATTTCCCATCTCTATTGAATCTGATCCGAATCTTAGGTTTACTTATAACTTTTTAAAAGGCCTTCAGATGTAACAGTGTACTGAATTAAATATTAGTACTACTTCTCATCTGCAATCAGATGGACAATCAGAATGAAGAATTCATACCATAGAGGATATGTTACATGCTTGTTCACTGGATTACTGGGGATTTTAGGACCCTCATAATTCTTTGGTTGAATTTTTTATAATAACATTTTTCATTCTAGAATACAGATGGATCCATTTGATGGATTATATGGAAAGAATTTTCAAACTCATACTTTTTGGGATGAAGTATGTGAAAGAAAGCTGATGAGTCCATAATTTGTAGAAGAGATTGTGGAAATTTTTTTGATGATTCAAAATAACATGAGAACACCATACAATAGGCATAAATGTTATGCAGATAATTGGAGGACGGATCATTCTTTTGAGGTAGGTGATTTTGTATTTCTCAATGTTTCTCTAGGTAAAGGTGTGATCTATTTTGGTATGAAAGAAATGTTGAGTATGAGGTTCATTAGACCTTATGAAATTCTGGAGAAAGTTGGATCAGTTTTGTACATAGTGGATTTACCTCCATTTTCATTCCCTGACACATAATTTTTTTCATGTTTTAATGTTGAGAAAGTATATGCCAGATACATCTCATGTTTTATGTCTAGAGGATTTTTAGTTGGAAGAGAATCTCTCTTATAAGGAACAATCTGTATAGTTTTTTGACCATAGAGTGCATGTGTAATGGAAAAATGTAATTCACTAGGTAATTGTTTTTTGGAAAAACCATATGGTCGAAGGGGAAACTTGGGAATCTGAAAATGCTGTGAGGGATAAATACCACCATTTATTTGATAAGTGAATAAAATTGCGAGGATGCAATTTTCAAAAGGGGGGAAGGATGTAACATCCCGTGTAAATAATGAATAATACATTTTCATTTTTTTAATATTTTTTATTTAAATATTAATTTTACTTAAAAGGGGTTTCTATGTTTGATGGCGTAACCGATACGCAGCAACGAGTTTCTTTGAAATCTTACATTGCACAATAATAACATACTATTATTATTTTTAATGGTAGTTAACTCCTATTCATTGTATTAGCGATAAACAACAGAACTAACATAAATATTATTATACATGTTTGTTAAATGTTTTTACATTTATACAATAAATTTTAGTGGCTAAAAATGTGAATGAATCGAATTTTAAGAATAATTTATAATAAAAGGTTGATTTACCGCATTTTGATGGTGAGCCGTATTTAAATATAATTTTGGTATCTTTTTTATAACCTATTTAAACAAATAAAATTATTATTTATAATTAATAAATAAATATTAATTTTGGGTAAAATTTTGGTATTTTACTGAAAAAATTCCATTTTTTATGAAAATTAGAAAATAAAATATTTTAATTGAAAAATGCATTTTAATATAATTAATTTATATTGATATATTATATTTTTAATTGTTTTTATAGTGTAATTAGATTATATTTTTACAATTTAATTCAATTTTGGTCATTTTAATAAATTTCACTTTGTAATTAGACATAGAAAAATGTCAATCTTTTGATAGTTTATATTTCCTTAAGACAAACTAATTGTTTTGACAATGAGAATTTATTTTATATTAAATAATCCAACTTCTATGTTTTTAATTTTTTAAAATAGACATTATTTTTGAATTTGGAATATCAAATATAGATTTGGCTTAATTTTTGGTATTTTGTTTCTGAAAAACATCAATTTTTTTTAATAGTGAAACCACTAAGTTGTAGATAAAAACTAAATTTTTCAATAAAATGAAATTTTACCGCTTATGTAAAATGAATTTAAAAAATTATACATAATTTGTTTTCATTATTATGTAAAATTTGATTCAATAAGATGAAAAAATATTTTGGATAATTGTAACTTTTGACTATTAATTACCGCGGGTAAAGGTAAATAGGGTAATCTAGGGTAAAAAAGTATCATAAAAATACAAAATTACTTAAAAAATTGTTCTAACCTAATTTTATGAGTCATGGAAGACCATGTTCATAATTGGGTCTATTTTGGGACCCTATGGAGCCACATAAGAGTGATAATGACACTTTATTTTAATTTACTTAAATTAAAGGCAAAAATGACATAAACAAATATCTTTTACTAAAATAATTTTTACATAAGGTTATAAAGGTTATCATTTAGACTATAAATATTAGTTGGAAAGATAATAATATTTCATACATCATGTTTTTTTATAATTTTTAGACTTAAAATAAATAAAATTATTCATTACACAATAACGATATAGTGTATACCTCATTAATATTTGATTTAAATAAATAATATTAAGAAGATTAAAAAAATATCCAAAACCTATACAATTCTTATTGGAAGATTTTATGTAAACTGTTAGTCATCCTATCTTATCCTTTAATTAGTTTTCTATATTTAGAAACCAAAAATCATTATATAAAAAAATAATATTTTCACTCTTTCATAAAGTGCCCCTCCTCCACCTTATAAAAATCCCTCATCTCTAACCCATTACAATAACTTCTAAAGCCCCTTGGCTCATCAAAAACCTGCCCAAATATTATTTCATGATCTGTCTCTTCCACCTAGAATCCTTATCTTAGGAATAAGGCACTTCAAGAAGATCTTTTGTTTCAAACCAAAGGGAGTTACCTGAATTAAAGGTAACAATTTCTTTGAATTTGTTTCCTTTATTTTACTTCTCCAACCCCTGAACTATTTTTATTACTTTATTTATAACAATACCAGTATTCTTAATATACAAGGATGTTGTTATGAGAAATATTTGAACTACACTTACTCACACATCCATCTAATGGGCAAAGAACATACTGTTTCTGTAGATGGCAAACTAACGCCTCATGAAATGATGATTGTTCAAAGATCTTCTACCGCCTCTCATTGTGGACATTAATATGGAACTATATTTATATATGATACATATTATGATTATTTTTTCTTTATTCTTATGTATTTTTCATTTATATCATACCATTATGATTTCCATTATGTTCAAACGCGATAATTTTATTTTAGGATGTGCGGACTACTACTCCATAAAAGTGATAATACTCATTATTTCCATATGTAGGATGTATAAAGGATGGTGTTAATGATATTATATATGATATTATACAGGAATTATAATATATCTATGTATCATTATGTTTTAATTCCATTAAAATAAGAAATTTAACCGAAAGTATCGTTCATGCGTATGTACGACTTACTTTCTCCATGAATGGTGCATTTCATTTCATACCTCTATATGTTATTTTATGTTATAAATACTTATATATACTAGATATATAAGACATATATGATATCTAAATCATTAATATAATTTTTTATATAATGTAATTTTGACCACATAAACTACTTGTAAATATAAGAAGTTCATTTTTGACTCAAGTACCAAATATAGACAAAATGACAATTATTAACCTAAATGATTAAAAAAATGTTTATAACACTATAATATGTGATATAAAAAGAATAATAAACTAGATAAATGATCTTAAGGAAGTATAAATTTATTTTATTTTATTTGTCAGGAGATTAAAAAACGAATGATTCAATTCGCATACGAAGTAAGGGACTTCGTCTCAAAATCCTTTCATTAAGGTATATTTTTTTTAATACAAGAAATTTTTTTATACTCTATATAAACACATTTGACATTTCATTTTTTTCAAAGGGAATCTTTTTCTACGATGTGTTTTACTAAATAACAAAAATGAATGTTTCTATTTAATTTATGCAGTGAAAAGGACCTTTCCGCTGATGGGAGTATTATTTTATCTTTGACTTCATGAACAAGTCGTAGTTTTTGTAAAGTAATTGAAACACTCTATACCCATTTTACATATTTTGGTATTGATAATGTTTTTGATAAGGAATTAGATACTTCAATATCTTTAAATGATGTATTGTTAATGAAATGTGGAAATTTTATATTTCCATTATGCTTGTTTTATTTGTTATGGTTCATGGGATTTGTTTACATTTACATGTGTTTACATGATAAACCTAGTGTGGGTGAGCCCTAGATATCTCCCCAATGTATTGGGTAATGTGATTGAGTTAAAGGTGAATTTCTCTCCTAATAGATTTAGGGAACATTCTTTGATGGTTATTTCAAATTCAACTCCCTACATATCTATGATAGAAACAAAATAAGTATGATATGGATGCAACAAGTTACCTTTATGATTTATATTTTCTATATATGATTCATATACCTTATGAATTCATGAGGGATGTTAAAGAGATTATGTTATGTATGTAATGACGAAATAATGTTTTCATTATTTGTTTTATAACCCTTCATGAGCATTTTATTCTCATATTATGTTTTGAAATGTTTCTCATATAACTTAATTAAGAATAGGTTCAAGGATGGGATCATGGAAAAGTCATGATGTCTAAAACATGGAACTAGACATGAAACGTTTTTGAGTTGTTATTTTGTGAAAAAATGGGAACTTAGTAGAAGTGTATAATTTATAACTTTTGAGATGTAATGTAATAGTTAGGATCTTATTATCTAAAACACAAAACCTAAAAATATCCTCATTGTGAATTATTCATTTAATTCATGATTATGTAAAGTTTAAGGATGGGCCCTTATATAAAAAATTTTCTAGGTGTGTCGACCAACACTAGTTTTCCCTTATCATACCTTGGAATGATTTCTTCTACTTTGGGTGATTCATTCTCACTATTAGATAAATAAACAATCTTATCTTCCTCAAGGTTTTCATTATAAGTACCTTTCACAATATCCTCTTGCTGAATGAAGTCCGGATTTCTAAATTATTCTTCAGATAGATTATTCAATTCTTCCCGGTCTTTTTCTTCTTTTCATGGAGAATCAGGTTTTGAATATTCAACATCAGATGTTTGGATTTATATTTTTTCAGACGGACTCTACTTACCATGATAATCCTCCACTTTCCTTATTATATCTTTGGTATCAACACTTCTTTCTTCTTATTTTTCTTCTTCCACTTCTTCGTCTTGCATAGTTTCTTCATCTTGTTCTAGTTTTTGAATCACTACTGTATTTCTCAGAGTCATAGGGAGTGATTCTTGAAAAAAGGATTCCGGCTTCCTGATTTTTTCAGTGTCTTTCGTAGCATCCTTAAAAAGAGATTGAACGATTTCAGCCTCGGACATCACCTTCCTTTGCTACTTTTCTTTCTCTTATTTACTAATGTCTTAAGCAAACATTATCTTTGATTTTATTGCCTCAGTAGGGTCCAGGAAAAAAGTAAGCCCTCATCCTTCTTCTTATTCTTTTCCTCTCTCCACATAGCCACTACATCATCAGGGTAAGTATTTTTCTTCTTTGGTTTTGGGGGTTCTGATTGAGTTTCCTTTGTCGTATAGAGTTTTTCTTTTTCTTCTGGTTCCTTTACCTTCCACTCTTCTTGGATGTTTCAACCACTACCGGTTTCTTTGATAGAGATGTTATTTCTGAATCAGACAAATCATAAAAATCTCTGGATTTACAACTGAATCCAATCTCCATCCTTCTAAAGGTATCATTCCACAGAAGCATAACCATGTAATTTCATGGCATAGAACTACAAGGGAGTTTGAACGACTCAAAAAAAAAGTAATATAATTCTATAGAGGATGGCCGAAAACATGATAAATTGAGACATAAAAATTCCATTCTTCGAGTTCTCAATTGTAATCTAGTTATACATGACCAACTTTATCATCCTGAGGTTTACCAAGAAATCCATAATATAGAATTCACTTTTCTTTAAGGATTCATTATCCCCATTTCTCGGAATGATAAATCCTTGAACCCATAAATCATTAATCAGGATGTTTTTAGACAGATGATTAATCATAAGAGTCTTTATTTAATTCAATCCAAGGAACTATAAGGTTGTTCTGTTATCAAACGATCCTGATACATCTAGTAATTGATGGCCTCAATATTCAGCTTCACCTTTATATGGAATTCCAATAAGACAAGAATCCATAGTGTATGAAAATGTGTAAACCATTCCATATATGTTTAATGAAAATTAATCTCTCCCTCCTTCTTTGAAGAAATATTCTGATTCGTAAAATTCCACCAGCAACTCTGGATAAACCGGATCATGTGACTTGGATTTTTATATACATAGACTTTCATAGAAATTCAGCATGTGGTTTAAAGATATAATTGAATCATAGTTTGCAATGAAATTCTGATAAGCAGTCCTTTCTTTGTATATCAGCCATTCAGATCTTTCCTTTACAGTAGACATTTCATTTTGAGGACAGGATTCAACAGACAACCGGAACTAAGGATAAACTAATGATTCGGAATGAACTTAAGTAAGTGGGATGAAATTAAGCACACTTAGTCTATGAAGATCTATATGTTACAACCAACAAGGGGTCCTTATATTGGCATTTGAGATGGTGGTTAAAATTCCTTTATTGATTAGACAGTTTAAAAACACTTGATCCGATCTGAAAATTGAGATGTTTGTCGAAGAAGAGATTTGGTATGTTATGATCTTTTGAGGTCTTTAAGACAAACATTTGTATTTAAGAGAAAGTGAATCCTAAAAAGTTTCATAAAAAAGATAAAAATTCCAACATTTAAAATTATGATTACTAAAATTTATGAAAGAAAACATAACTTCCAGATTTCGAGGAAAATTATTTTTAATTTGGAAAATTCTTCATGAAGAACATTAGATCCTGATTTTTTTAAAATAATTTATTAAAAAAATGTCATCAAATATTTTATTACAAAAATTTTTATGAAAAAAATTTTTACGAAACAATTTGACTACACAAATCTTGATTATAAAAATTATATAATTCCCCTATGAAAATATGTTTCTTAATATAAATATATATGTTTCAACAAGATGTTGATATGCATGATTACTTTAGAGGTGTAATTCTTAAAATTTGTTTAATGTATTAAAACCTATCGGAGGAAAATTATTTTCTGATAATATCAGCATGTTGATCATGTGTTCCGATAAATTGAAGAATCATATCTCATTTTAGTGTGTGATCCCTAACAATGTGATCCTTAATATCTATGTGTTTTTCACGAGAGAGATGTGCATGGGTTTTACATAGGAAAATGACACTAGTATCATCACAAAACATTTCTGTTTTGGTTAAACTCATACTATAGTATGTGAGTGTGTGTTGCATCCACAACACTTGAGCACAAAAAATTCCAGTTGCTACATATTCAGATTTAGTAATGCAAAGTTCTACTGAGTGAAGATTTTTTTCATGACAATGAAACTCATGAATCTCCTAAGAAATGACATTTCTAGATGTACTTTTCCTATACATTCTACATCCACCAAATTTAAAATCCGAAATAAATTTTTTTAAATTTATTTCCAGAAGTATAAAACAGTCCTAAATCCATGGTTCCCCTTAGATAGTGAAAAATTACTTTCACTAACTTAATATGAGATTCCATAGGTTTATATTGTTATCTAGAACATAAGAATGATAAAAACATTATTTATGGACAACTAGAAATCAAGTATAGTAAACTTATTGTCATACATCTAAATGATGTTGGATCTACTGGTTTCCCAGCTTCATCAAGATCATGTGAATTCGAAGTTCAAATAGGAGTACTAATACTCATAGTTTAGTCATGTACAAACTTTTTAAGAACATATTTAATATACTTTTGATGGTATAAATATTTTCCTTCTATTTTTTGAGAAATTTTAAAACCTAGGAAAAATGTTTACTCGCCCATCATACTCTTATTAAAATCATATTTCATTTGATTTGCAAATGAATCACTTACAGATTGCAGATTTGAGCCAAATATAATGTCATCAACATAAATTTGAACAATAAAAACATTTTTCATATTGTTATTTAAAAGTGGGTAGGTTCATCATTTCTTTAATTTAATTTTTTTATAACAATAATCTTGTATGTCTATCATAAAAAGCTCTAAGGGATTTTTTAAGTCCATATAAAGCATTGGTAAGTTTGAAAACATTTTCATTGTGTTTTCTATCTTTAAAAAGAATAGGTTGTTCAACAAAATATTCCTCTTGAATATATCCATTAAGGAAATCTCAATTAACATCAATTTGAAAATTTTTAAAGTTAAAGAATATTTCCATGGAACGTATAATACTGATAGATTCCAGTCTAGCTACTAGAGCATAGATTTTTTATAGTCTATCATTTCTTGTTGATTATTGCATTTAGCAACTAATTTAGCGTCATTTAATACTATGATTCCATTTTCATAACCCTTATTTATAGGGACCCATTTTACTGAAATAACAGATGTTTCCAGGGGTCTTTCATCCAAGGTCCATAATTTATTTCTTTTAGATTCATTTAGTACATATTGCAGGAATTTTTTCCAATCATCATCACCTAATGATTCATCAGCACATTTTGGTTCTAATTGAGAATGGAATACTATAAGTTCTACATCATCCCATGAAGAACTTCTTGTTCTTACAGGTTGATTTAAATCACCAATAATACTATCACTGGGATGACTCTTAAGAAATAACTTATTTGGGTTTAGTAAAACATATTCATCAATATATGATAGGAAATCTTCTCGAGTAAATGCATCAGAAAAATTTTCACGAAAATTTTCATTATTAGAAAGATCATATATCAAGGGTTGATAATTAGTTTTTGAAAACACATTTGAATATGTTGGTTTAGGTTTTTTAAGGAAAAAAGGATCAGCTTCATCAAATTTAACATGTACTATTTCTTCAACAGTAGAATCATTTTTATTAAAAACACTATAAACCATAGTATTTGTGGAGTATCCTAAGAAAATTTATTCATCCTATATGGATGGAAATTTGTGTAAATTATCATTAGTATTCAGAATGAAAACTCTTCACCAAAATACCTTGAATTAGTAAAGTCTTGGTTTCCAACCATTCCATAACTCGTAGGTGGTTTTTTGAAGAAAAGGTCTAATCAAAACTCGATTTATAGTATAACAAGTAGAACGTATAACTTTAGCCCAAAAATTTCTAGCTACCTAATATTCACTCTACATGGTTCTTATTATGTCTTGAAGAGTTCAATTTCTTCTTTCAGCAACACTATTTTGTTGAGGGGTTCTTGGTGAAGATAAGTTATGGGTATTGCCTTTTCAACAACCAATAGTTTCGAAATCAGAATTTTGAAATTCTCATCCATGATCACTAAGAATAGTTATCGATGAAAGGATTCTCTCATTTTTTACATGGGATCTAAGGATTTTAAAATAAAAAAAATCTTCTGATTTATTTTCCAAAAAAATATACCCTTGTAAATCTAGTGTAATCATCATCTAAGACAAACACATATTATTTTACTCCAATGTTTCTAATTTGTGTTGGACTGAAAAGATCCATATGCACCAACTATAATGCATTAGAAGATGACACATCACTGATTTATTTAAATCTTGATTTATGTTGCCTTCCATATTGACAGGGATCACAAACTTTTGAATAATCATATCTAATCACCGGTAGATCCTTAACAAGTCTTTTCTTTGAGAGTTATCATAAGATCCTAAGGTCAAAGTGTCCTAAATTTCAAATCCATAACCATGATTGGTCTTCTATTGCACTAATTCATGGTAGGTCTTGTCTTATATGGTCTTCTATGATTAGTGTGTATACATTATCTTGCTTGTGGGAAGAAATAGTGAACTCTTCCTTGGAATTGTGTACTAAGGAATTATCATTCCAAAAATTCACAAGGTAACCTTCATCACATAATACACTTATGCTAATGAGGATGTGTTTAAAACCTTTACCAAATAAAACATTTGAAGTCATTGTTTTTCCATGATGAATATTGTTACCTATACTAATAGTTTCTCTATTAGCATTTTCGTCGAAAGTTACTTTTCTGCCTTTCATCATGATAATCTTTTCAAAGATGTTTTTGTTACCAGTCAAGTGCTGGGAACATCCAACACCCATTTACTATGTATTTATGTTGGTATTATCATTATTTTCCTGAGAATATGATTGTTAGACTTTTGGAAACCAAACTTTATTAGATCTGGGAATTTAAGAAAGAAAAATTGTAGGTATCGACATTTTCTTAGAAAAATAATCTTTATGAAAACTTAAATGCTGAGTTTTGTTTAAAGAACAATTTATTCCCAATGTTCACCACACATACATTTAGTTTATAATAGAGCAGACTGAGGAACAAAATAGTTATTACTAAAAATTGGTTTAGAATGAATATAACGAAACCCATAACAATTCCTAAAATATGAATTGGGGAATACATTTTATCAAAAAAAAATTACCCAAGGTAATTTTTGAAAAACACTTCCTCAAGGAAAACATTTCTGACATATGTTTAATAACCATGTTTTTATCCTTATAAACATTAGTTTTAGCACTATATTTATCCTAAAAAATAATTATCTTATAATTTACATTTTCATGATCCTTGGAAAGTTTATCCATCATAGAATTAACTTCTTCATGGTTTTTGGAAATACATTCCAAATCATAAGATTTCATATTAAGATCATTAGAATGATCTTATATTTATTCAGAAAGAAAAGAAATTATATAATTTTACATTTCATGTTTTTTCTAGAATTTATAATTTTCATTCTCAAAGAAAATTAGCAAACATAGAAACATGTTCATAAGTTGGTAATGTATTAAAATCATTAGAACCCGATTCATCATATAAAGATTCATAATATTTATTATCACTATAATTTGTTTTTAAGGATACATTAGTTATGGATTCAACATTGTGTAATGTGGCAATTAGACAATGATTTTCAATTGGAAGCATGGCATGTTGACCAAGATTTTTCTGACTGGATGATTCATACTTTGAGGATTCATCCAAATAATCTACACCACTTGAACACCAGGCGTCGTTATCATTAAAAATAGTCTTATCTTTTTCCTTATAGTACTTAATTCTAAATCTATTATATTGGATTTCTTTTTTATCCTTTTCCTTATGCAAAGGAAAATATGGATTTATATGCACTTCTATTTTTCATTCATAATAAGGGACTTCTGAGTCTTTATTGTACTTCATTTATTTCTCCTTAAATCTATACTAAAAGTCTGCCTTCCTGACTATCTGGTTCATCCTTCGAGCAAGATAAGTTATCTCATTCTAAAAATGTCCAATTTCACTATATTAGGATAAAACATTGACTTTCTTTGACTTGGATCTTGTAATCCTCTTAGGAGTATTTGAATTAGTACTAGTAAAGGCTACACTTCATCTTTCATTCTTCATCTTATTCCTATCAACATCACTTTAAATTTTTTTCTCGTGTTGAAGAAGAGTTAAAAAAACTCATCTAGAGTAATTTGAGATACTTTCTTATTCTCATAAATGGATGTTCTTTTAGATTCGCAGTCTTTGGGTATGATATCTATAATCTTGTCCCCAAGTACCTCATCATCTAAACCTTTCTCACCCATGGATTGTAAACTGTTATCTATAGTTCTAAACCATTGTTTTACATTGCACCCTTTTTCCCTATAAAGAAATATAAATCCACAATATTCTTCTCAATTCATAGATCTTCTAGTTTCTATAGCATTATATTTACCAAAATGAGTAACCTCCAATTTCTTCAAGATACAATTATCATCTTCACAAAAAGAAACATGACTATATATATTCGTGATCATGGAAAACGAAAAAGTATTTCATACCTTTTAGTTTTGTTGATATTCTGACTTTTCATGATTAATAAAAGTTTTGACTTCCTTTTCAAGAATCTTGTAATCTCTAGTAATCCTAACAAATTTTTCCACTCTGGTATTGATATAAAAAGACATCATATGATCTCTCAAATATTCAAATCCATTCCAATCAAATATTTGTGGTCTAGTATGATTTAGATTTTCAATCGAACTAACATTCATTCCGTCCATCTAAATGAAAATATCATTCAATAAAACGTGTTAATATTAGAAGATTGTAAACAAGGATAAAAATCCAAAAAACAGAAAATATTTAGAACATTGAAAACCTAAGCAAGAAAACTCATAATTGAATTTATGTATTTCAGATACCTCTAATTATAGCAATTGATGTATTAGAATATGAATGTAGATGCTCAATTACAAGGGAGGGTGAATTGTAAGTTTAAAAAAAAATTGATTTTAACCTTAAGGAAAACTATGTTTAAAAATGTTAAAAAATGTAAATTCACAAGATATCTTATATCTCTAGAAACATTCTAGGTTCCAGAATTTAGTTTTTGAAAATGAAACATAAGAATAGTTTTCAAAAAAAACATTCTACCTTAAAGAGTATAAAGTCTTATTTATTACAGTATACAAATCCACAAGAAAGTATAAAAAGGTTATACTCTATTCCTTTATCAAAATACAACGGAAATTAACCGAAAACAAAACAATTAAAAAGTATGAAATATTTTAACCCAAAGATTAGGGTATTCAACAACTGTGGATAAAGATCCATTGATGTATACATTCATGAAATCATGACTTACCCAAACCAGGGTATGCCCTGGATAGGATTATCTAAATTTGTCTTTCTATCCCCACTAGCCCTTGAACTATAAGGTAGTAGGAACCATTTTCTTCTTATCCCCAGAAGTCCACAATTGTACACCACAACAATCAGTGTCATATAAAGAAAGATTAACATGATGTTCAGTATGCACAAAGCATTAGAGTCTCGCTCAAGAAATCACTTCAATAGAAAGAAATCTTTAGGTTGATGGATCAGTGTTTCTCTATCGGGAGCTCATTCAAATGATCTCATATTTATATGAACTTCTCCAATGGTTGGCTCCCTCCTCAAAAAATCATATTTTCCTTGAATTTTGGAGGGACATGTACATGTGTCACTCAAACAACGGTTAGTTAGAAATAGAATATACGACATCATGTCATAACTATAACCAATTTAACTAAAATTAGGATGCTTAACCTAATATATTTTTTTGGAGTCAAATGAGAAATAAAATATTGGACTCTAATAATATAATAATTTAGAGACTATAAATCATGGATATTCGGATTCTATTTTCAAAAGAATTCAGAACCTGAATTTTATAGATTTCAGAATCGGAATTCTAATGAATTTGGAGGAATTTATAGACGTAATTATGAGGAATTCAGAGTCAAATTTTGAGTAATTAGGTGCATGAAATTTATTTGAATTCAGAGTCTTAATTTCAATGAATTTTTAGTCTGAATTACAATGAATTCGAAGTCTGATTTTAGATAATTCGGTGTCAAAATTTTAGAGAATTTGGATTCTGGATTATATAGAATTCGGAGTTAAAATTTCAGATAATTCAGAGTCGGATTTTCAGAGAATTCAATGTCTAATTTTCATAGAATTTAGTGTCTAGAAAAAGAATACTCTATAAACATAAATTTATAGGATTCTAATGTTTTAGATTTGAAACCAAATTTTCACTATTATGAATAAAACGAGTTATATTTAGAGAAACTATAAAAAGAACAATGAAAACATAGGTACGGAAAAATTTCCTTGAGGAAGGAACATTTTCTTTATTAAGATAATTCTTAGTGAAAAAATAATTTTTCTTAACATAGAGTGTTTGTGATTTTCAAAACATATAGGAATATAATAGTCATAAGGAAAAATTATTGACTCAAAAGTAGAGATATCAAAATTCCATCTTTAAAATATCATTGTCACAAACTCTAAAATGATGGTTGCCAGACATGTGATTGATCTTTGATAACCGTGTTGCACATTGAAATTTATCAATGATGCCTTGAATAATCTAGAAGGTGTAGATATTCATTAAAAACATTGGATCATCCCTAGTGGACCTACAGGTTCTGATAAAACCCTTTTCTCAAAGGTCCATCAATTACAACGTAATTTCTCAATGCTTATATAGAGTCATATGATTCCTTGAAAATTTAATTAGAGTGGTCCTAGGAAGAATGATGATAAAAAACAATCTCCTACCGTAGAGGTAGTCCTAAAAAACCTTGAAATAATTGTCCATAAAATCTTCAAGGGATGATGGAATTCATATTTTTGGAGTTTCTATTACACAAATGGATTCACTTTCCAACTAATGGTATATAGGACACATCCACCATCCCACAAAACCAACTCATTACACAATGACATCTCCCTTAACCATAATGGAGAATATCACCCCAATAGTGTAAAGGCATCATAGTAATTTGCAGTGCCTGTCATTATGGGCTCAGAACATAGAAAAACAATCCATTCCCAAAATTATATCATAAGGTGGGATCATCATTTCAAAAAAATTCCTTTAGAACCTATATACACAAAAAAATAGGTCATATTTCTGATAGATAAAAAAATATGGAAGAAGTGTTCCCCAGACGAACCTCAAGGCAAAGATACTTGCATAAATCCTCAAATAGGATCTCCCTCTTAATATGAAAGAGTAAATTTATCAACTAATGACCTAAAATATGTCTAAAAGTACTAAATATAGTGTATAATGAAAATATATTATACATCTAATCATAACACGTTCCACTAATTCATACACATCCATAGCCTACCACTAGATGAGTCTATGACATCCATATCATTTATCCTGACTTGGTCCACCTAGTGGTGGTAGAGGAAACATTTCCTAACATATTAAACCACCCATGGATCCTTCCCCTAGATCCCCAACTACTCATCTTCAAACTCCTCCCTAGGAGCCACCCAACAGTCACATGGGAGATTCGTGATCACAATGATTCCTTTTTCTTGGTGGACCATCAACTATAATCCTTCCATATATGACAAATTTACTCATGAGAGAATTCTCCTTGTGATCACACCCATCACATAAATATTGGATCCCCTTTACGAGAAACTATATTCCATTTCATAGTACTTTTTCTATATGAACATATGAATGATCCTTGTCATGGAGTGGTCTCATTTTCTAAGATCCTTCAAATGTCACCTACAAGTTCCTACAGTGGACTCATTTGTATTATTCCATATTAAAGCTCCCTCTTCCTAACGTTTTCTAAAAGGTTGTTCTCCATCCCTTGGGGTCACTCCAACACCCCCAACATTGGTGATAATTCTCTAGGGTAATACATTTTCACAAGTATGTATTTGGAAACATTCCTTAATATTCTGTTACAAGAAGTAGCCATCCCAAATAATTTCAAGGGAGTGTCACTTAAGGTATGTGAACCACATATTATATTTATCTACTATAATCTCGTCCAACTGATGATCAATGAGCATGTAAATTTGAATTCAGTTTTATCATGAGGGGTAGTACACTTCACATTGCAACTAATATAATTTTGATAATGGGAATGAAGAATCCCCATTAATCATCATTACTAGTCTTAACCAACATTCAAATTCTCCATGGGAATAAAAGTCTAGAAGAAAAATGATTTGATCAGTCTATTTCAAGATATGAATAAATACAAAAAATCACAAAGTCTATCTAATCCTCCACCATTTGGGGATATGTATCCCTACAGAACCTCATAAGCATCAGGAATAAGAACTCACAGATGGCACTAAGATTATACAAATCCTATTCCTATATTTTTTCATGATATGCTACTAAAAAAGTGGGGTTGTTACTAAATATCCATAGTAAGAAATAATCTCATATGATGGACCCTACACGGGAGACTAACCACTCATCAGATCATTTCCAGGATATGAAATTGGTATCCTGGATAGATGTCCTCATAGAGGCATCCTAATAATTTAATGAATATGTACAATAGTTTGATTAGAATATATATATTTTTATATTGGGAGATAAATCAGGAAGAAAAATCAAAATACTCAATCTTATATGATGCATGTACCATGAATATCTTCAACCAATTTCTTGGTATGCCATATTGAAAAGTACGTAGTTATATTCTTTATGAATGGATATGTTGGCCACATCACCAACAGTGAGTTCCCTATATTGAATTCTATATTCATGACACTTCGAAACTGTTTCCCCTAATCCCATAAAAAATTATCATAAGAAGAATACTCCAAATCCATCCTATGTAATTAACACCTTTGATACTGATCTATCTTGAACTAGCCCAAAAATATTCATGCTATAAATGGCTAAAGCTAGACTATATAGGCTAGGGGGTGGAGAAAAGAGCTGAAAGTAATAAATAAAATTGGGGGTCTTACCCTAATGTTCCAGTAATAACACACATTCCATCTCCATGAAAAATTGTATAGGAAATTATATGAAATTTTTAAGCATCTAGAGAATAACCGTACATGTAAATATTATAAGGATTACAAGAATACAACTGCATACTCTAACAATTAAAGTGGATAAAATATGTTCTAAATTATAAATATGTTCCATCTTGAAAAAATAAAATATTAATATACTGAGAGGGCCCAAATAATGATCTATAATCCAAATCCAAACTACCTAGTCTTGTGAAATATGATATCCTTATTCCCCTCTGTAATTTCGACTAACATATATATAAGATAAGCCACATGTTGGAAATTCCCAAGCATGGGTGAGTATATATATACCCCGAAGTATGGCCCAAATTCTAAAAAGTGAGTAGTAATACACACACTATGAATATACATCAAAACCCATATAAAGGGAGAGTAAAAATAACCAAGGACATAGATATAGATATCTATGATCAATAAAATAATCCCAAATAAGAGAGAAAGGGGATCTTAATCACATAACCTATCCTAATAAATTTATATTGTAGCTATAAATGTCAATAAATGATTTCAAAAATATATTATTTCTTTCCATAGAAGCATCCCAATGGATTTTCCATGCCTCTCCACACTGTCGAATAGTCGAGGGGGAATAATCTCCATGAAATGAACCCTCTCCCTAATGCAATAGTGGGATTATAATATGTCTTAGGAGGACTCATGACCAAAATAATAAGGTGTAATAATTAATTGATAGAGGACTCTTCCCCTAACTCCATAGGGGGTACAAACCATTAGATAGAGGACCCCCACCCAATGCCAAAGGGGTGTACCACTTAGTTAATAGGCGTCCCACACCCTTTCCAAAAGAGAGGATCCTTGAATAGATAGAGTGAAAACCCTAAAACAATATGGGTTTCCACTAAGTAGTTATGTGGACCTCACCTTAACACCATAGTGGGGTACTAATATGTTGATAGGTTAACTATTCAGTAACACCATATGTTGGTAACACTTACAAGATGGTGGACCTGAACCCTCATTCCATGGGGGGGTAGTACATAGTAGATTGTGGACTCTTTCACTAAATGAATTGAGGGTAAAACTCCAATATACTTCCCAATCACATCCATCATTGGTAATCTCATAAATAAGTTTCCCACCTTTAAAATTGTACATCATGTCTTAAAATACAATATAAAGCCTAATATAACATTACACATAGAAAAAACTCAGGATAAACACATGAAAAAATTTAAATCCAAATTTTGGATAAATGAGAGGTACAAGTCTTATGTAAAAGTAATTAGGGGTACACAATGTGATAGGGGACGCACACTACATCTTTCACTAATCTGAAAATTTCTTATATCCCTTCTGGAACATTGATAACTACACATAAATCCTTACAAGACTTGTAGTGGAACTATACAACATGCCTCACCAACCTAGGGTCATACACATGCTCATGGAAATTTATTTGTTACCCTATATATTCCTATGTACATTGGTACATAAGTTTTCATCGCACATGGGGTCTTATATGTGTTTCTATCCATGGTTGTGTAACCATGTTTGTTCTCATGTAATTTAATAAATGGCGTGTCTTTCAAAATGTGGTCCTTCCATTGTGATCTCCACGCGGAGATTATCATTTGTGTTGGTCACATTAAGTGTGGTCTAGACACATGATGTGTAATAGTTATAATTTTCAAAACCATAGTGGTACATCCTATAAGGCCCCATCCATAAAACGTATTTAATCTTGAGTTATTACAAGATTACACATTGAGGATCTTTTCAGGTTTAGTGTTTTAGAGAATTAGATCATAAAACATGCATTAGATTCCAGATTTAAATAAAGTGGTTGCATAAAAGATAGTATTAATTTTTTTCCCATTAACAGAAACATATTTAAAAAAAATAAAGCATGGATTCTTTCTTGACACTTCCTTGACACTATCATCAAATCATGTACCTTTCCCTTGACCAGTGAAAAACATTTCAAAAAAACATGGGATGAGCATAAAAATCTCAGTAAGGGTTCTAAAAAATATGGAAAGGAAACATGAGTTCATATATACATAAGAATGAAACCATACTTTACCCATAAAACATAGGCACTTTAACATACCACATCAAATCATGAATAAATCATATAAATCATAAGACATAAAGGTAACATGAGGCATTCATAGCATTCTTACGTATGGAGTAACCCTCTTGGTTACGTTTGGAATACCCACCACAGTATATTCCCTAAATCTCTTTGGAGAAACCTTAACGTTTCACTCCTTCACATTACCCAATGCATTGGAGAGCTATATCGGGCTCACCCACCCTTAGTTTGTCACAGAACCACCCGTCTTCATAACAATTCCCAAGAACCATAACATAATCTTATCACATTAAACAATGCTAAAGGAAATATAACATTTCCACCTTTCAATAACAATATATAAATACAACACATTGATATAAATACATTATGAAATCCATTTTCAATACCAAAATTAAATAAAAGTAAAACATGGTATTTATTTTTCTTTTAAAAAGAAGGTATGGCTTGTAGAGGAAGCTGAAACTAAAATAATGGTCACGGCAGCGGAGAAGTCGTTGTCGCCGCATACGTACGACAAAAACATTCCCTTTTTTCATTTAGTAAAATGCTTCGCTTAAAAAGATTCCTTTTTGATAAACGTGAAAGTAAAAGGGGTTTATACCCCATATAAATGAAAGTTGTGTAAAAAACAAAATATGCCTCAATGAAAAGATATTGAGACGAAGTCCCATACAAAGACGATATCCTTGGATTAAGGATAATTCAGTTACATAACTATGTGTGACAAACGAATACACGAAATATAAGTGGGTATTAAGTGTAAAACAATCAGAGGACATTCACACATAATCATAGAAAGAAATAATCAAGGTGTACAAGTTTATCCCAAATAATAGAAATTGGGTTAAGAAGTTCCCTTGAAAAAATTAGACAGCCTAACGGCGTCACATCAAAATTCAGAAAAAGAGTTGATGAGAGATAAAAAGGGTATCTCATCACTTGGACATAAAATTTACATCAATAAGGATATAGAAGAACATATCCCAAAATAATATTATATGAATTAAAAGACATAAAAAATAAGTCTTTTAAAAAGATGAGGGTGAAAGGTTCCCTTACCGACATGGGTATCTTTCGAAACATACGCCCCGTGATAGAAGGACAATACAACATTGGTGTAAGTAATCATAAATGAAATAATATTACACAATGAGTAAAATAATGGTCAGTAGATAAACCACTCAAAGGAAATTGTGGCAAATGTATCATAAATCTCACGGGAATAAAAGTGAGATTAAAAATCCCTTACGAAAACATGGCAGCCTAACGGCGCCACTTAAAACATCCAAAAATGGATTGATGAGATCAAATAGGGTATATCATCACATTAGAATAAAATTTACAGCAAGAGGAATATAAAAGAACATCCCCCATCATAAAAAAGAGTAGCTTAAGAGAAGTGACATAAAAGAGAGTACTTAAAGAGAGAGAGAGAGGTTAGATCTCTTACAAAAATTCGACAGCCTAACGGTGCCACTCAAAACATCCAAAATGGATTGATGAGAGAGAAAGGGTCTCTAATAATATGAAAAAAAAATTACAGTAATAGTAATATAAAAGAAAATCCCAATAACAAGAAATATGAGCTTAGAAGTAATGACATAAAAGAGTGTACTTAAAAAGAAAGAGAGGAGTAGGATCCCTTACCTCGGGTCCGACTTGACTCGATCATTCTTTAATCTCCTGAATAATAAACTTGAGTTATCTTATAATTCCTTAAAAACCTTTTTCATGTTAATTATTCCTTTTATATCACTTATTACCATGTCATGAACACTATGTAATTATTTCAGTTAATAACGGTCGTTTAAACGATCATTGGTACTTGAGTAAAAATATGCTCTTTATAATTACAAGTTGTTCATGTATCCATTAAATCTAGAGTTATAATCATGATGTATATATCATATATATATTATATATCTAGTAAATATTCATTTTATACTATTCCATATCATTTGGAGATAAAAAACGAAAAGCACCGTTCATAGAGACGGTAGGTCGTACGTACGCATGAATGCTACTTTCATTTTATTCATAAAAATGGAATTTAAAATAAATGATATATGTATATATATTATAATTCCAGTATAATACATATGTTTTATAGGTCACATTTGTTTATTAATTTCATTCTTTATACATTCCATGTATTTCATGTACGAGTCACATCACTTGAGGGGGCGGTAGTCCGCACTTCCTCATATGAAATTATCGCATTTACACAACATGAAAAGAATAATGTTATGGTTTAAATATAAAATAAAGAAGAATATATTAAACATAAAAACCATATATATAATATATAAAATACAGTGACATAATAATGTCCACCTTTAAAGATGTTAAAAGAATATTGAACAATCATCGTTTAATGAGGCAGAAAATCGCCAACCCCAGAAATAGTATGTTCATTAACCATTAGATGAAGATGTGTGTAAGTGTAGCCCGAAAACATCATATAACAACATCCTAGTATATATAAGATACTGTATTTGTTACAAAAGAAATGAATAAAAAGAGTTTAGGGGGTTGGAGAAGCAACATAAAACAAAAGGACTCAAGTGATGACATTACTTTAAAATCGGGTAACTCCCTTTGGTTTGAGCTAAAAGGTTTTCATGGGAAGACTTATGCCCAAAGTGAGGCTTCAAGGAGTTATAGAGGGATGTGGAGAGACAAAATGGGTAGGGTTTGGCCAAGCCAAAGGCTTTGGAAGTCTGGGTAAGGAGTTAGGGGTGGGGGCCTTTTATAAGAGGAGAGGAGGGGCACTCTTCGAAAGGTATAAAATGGAACTTTATTTTCAAATGAGTTTCGGATTTTAATGGTCCCACATTGATGTGTTTAGAGGGTAAGGTGATAAGGGTTCTAAATCCACCCATCCAATAGGTTTTGGACATGTGTAGGTCTTAGATATTACATTTTCTTTCCATTTTATTTAAATCGTTAAATAATGAGGTCATCGCTACATCATCATGATGTCATAAATAATTTAATTTATTTAATGTCTAAAAATTATAAAAAAATTACTATGATGTAGGAAATATTTTCAGCATTCAAATTAATATTTATAGTCCAAATTATCATTTATGTAGACAAAATTTAAAAAAAAAATTACTTAGGTGATACATTCATTGTTACATTTAACATTCTTTAAGAATAAAAAGATAAAAAGTCACTTTCCCACAAAAGTGATTCCATGGGGCCCCCAAGTTTGGAAGAAGGCATCCCAGGGTCGGAAATGAGAAAAACAGTAGCCTTAGGACACATTTTGTGGTCATTTTTTATTATTATGATATTATGATATTATCTTTAACAACCCGATTACTCCTTAATCAAGATAATTAAAGATAATTACTGTCGTTACTATTAATAATTTCCAAAAACAAAAGAGTATTAATTACATAATTTGGACCTTCTGAGTCCAAATATGTAATCCATTTTACCAAATTCCAAACACATAAATTTCAATAATTAATTTTAAAAAAACTTCCCGTTGTCAAAACAAATAGCGGGTTTTTAAGAAACAATATTTATGAAAAGTTTGGCACTTATTTATGCCTAATTCCAAAGTGAAATTAATCCCAATGACCATAATTGAATTACATGGTAAAAATATATTCTATTTAGACTTTAAAAAAATTAATAATATAATATAACCATATAATTAAATTATATGAAAAAGCATTTTTGATGTAAAATGCAGTATTTTTCACTATTTATTGAAAAATGAACATTGTCAGAAAAATACCAAAAATTATCCCAAGGTAAATTTCAATTTCCCAATCATAAATAATTAGTTTATTTTGAAAAATAGAGCTTATAAAATTTCCAAAAAGTGGATTTAAAATGGGTTCACCACCAGAAGGTGGTTAATCGGCCTTTTAAAGAATATTAGAATGTTTACAATTAGAAACTGGATTCATTTTCATTTTTAATCCTCTAACATTTATTGAAAAAAAGTAAAAATATTTGAAACACATATATAATCATTTTGTAGTTAGTTCTGTTCATTCCCACCATTACAACGGCTAGGCCTTAACTACCATTTAAAATAATATTATTTTATTATTAGAGTGCAACGTAAGATTTCAAAGAAACTTGTTGTTGCATATTGGGTACGCCATCGAGCATAGAATTCCCTTTAAAGTAATATTAATATTTTATTCACAAATATGGATAAATGTGAAAATGTCATACTCTTTCATTAGCTGGGGTGTTACATCCTTCCCCCCTTTTGGGTATTGCGTTCTCGCAATTTTAAAATTGAGCTTGGAAACATCCTTGAACGTCCCACATCGGAACAAGAGTCGGTAAAACAATCACTTTAAAATAAAGAAAGATAAATACAAAGGTCACCTGAGTTAACCCGTACTAGGATTCCAGGTATGAAAATATAGACATGGATGAAAAAACAAAGGGTCATGTTCTGATGGAGAGTGATAGTAAACATGTCTAGGAGAAAGTTAACCACAAGAAAATCACAAAATTGTGATGGGCTAAACGGTATTTGATTCCTCTGTAGGAAAAGTTAATAGACATCATTTTATTAAGTTACTTTTTATTGAGGAATTTGTTCATAAGGAAACATAATCACTCATTATGTTGACTTTCATCTTTTATTATATTCCTTACACAAACTCATATTTTCTCCAAAAGATGAGTATTTAGGAAGACTTGTTCACATTAAGAGTACTATAATCAATTTCTACAGAATCACCTAATCCACAAAAGAGAACTATATACTTCCCATGTATTTAGACTTTAACCAAAACCAAAACCAAAAAGGTTAGTACAAGATCATATATTCCAGAAAAGGATAACCCTTTATAAAAAGAAAATCTTTTCTTAATATCCAAAATTTGTCCACCAAAACCCAAAGTTCAACGAGGACCATTCGATAAAAAATTTGTCCTTAAAATTATTCAAAGTAAACCAAACTAAGACTGAAACCCAAATATTTAAAGGATTTAGTCACATAGTCTTCCAAGTTAAAGCGTAACATTTATCTCCAAACAACATCTGTTTCTCTTAAGGTCTCGTATTGAAATGTAATTAACCTAATAACATATCCTCCATGATAGGTTAATATATTTCCATAGAAAACTAAAAATCAAATTACTCTTAATTCATAAAATCATCTAACTAAAAGTAATCTGTCAAACTAAACAGGGACTTCACGTAGTCCAGTTGCAGGTGATAAATACCAGTTGCAATTTGGTTGTTGGTTCGATTCCTACAGATTAGTCCGACACGACGGGTTGTCACACGGTCTGTCTGTTGTCCTTCTTCCAAAACTATATAATTCTCAAATCATTCCCCAAAAAGAGATAAAATCATCAAAAATAACCATAACATAATTTAACCTCAATTTTATCTCATGACTTTCACTTCTATCATAAAATATAGTAACCCATAATTACCTCAAAAGTAAGGATCATATAAACCCAAATGGTTCTTTATAACTATGTCCACAAAAGAAAAGATAACTATTCCTTGAATAATGTTTTCATATATTAAAAATCAGTGTTACACATAATATAAAAAGTCTTCTAATGTAACCCCATCATCAAAAGAGACTTAATACTCTTAAGAATTTCACCATAACTCTTGAAGCCCTTATATGTTGACATATTACTCATTAAACATTCTTCATGATCCATTAACCATTCCTTTAAAACTTATTCTGAAATAATTTTTTTCCTACAAACAAAATCATGATTCATATCCTATGATTCCAATATAAGAAAACAAGAGTCATGAAATAATCCATACCTTTGATTGGTCATTTTCAGTTTCTTCATCCTCAATCGGAATGGCATTAGGTATTGGTAAACAAACATTGGTATGATCTTGGTGATCCCATTCATGAAACATCTTCATAGGACATGTGTTTGCATAATGACCATGCACACCACATTTAAGACATTCAATTGATCCCTCAGAAAGAACTTCTTTCCCTTTCCTCGAGTCAAATGGATGCTTCCTTTTCCCATGATAGTTTTTGTTTTATGTCCTTCATTTCCACATCTATAGCATATTTCTGTCCCTTTGAAAAAATTTCCTAGTTGTTTCTTTCCAAATTTTTTACAATTAAGTTTTTGAACAAACATACCTTTATGATTATTACCTGTAGTTCTGTAGGGATTTGTTTCTCGCATATATGATGCCTTAGAGAAATCACCAAGGCATGGGTGGTCAATCATGAATCCAGATAGTTGGTTGAGGATAATCACAAGAGTTCTCATTGCAGCTCCCATATCATTCAGTTTCTTTCTCAAAAAACTGTCACAGTTTCCTTCACATCCACTATTACTTTGGTTCCTGCTAGATCCATCCATTTAATAAAACCAAAAAGGATAGTGTGAGTATATAAAAAAACCATCCTGTACTAATGAGGAATATAAACACTAAGATATACTTACTCATTCACTTTATCTAAAACTAGGACTCTTTCTAAAATCCCAACCATTATGGTAATGTCACTTATGCTTAAAGATTACCCTAACCTCTAAAGTTATCTAAACCAACCTTTGATACCAACTATAAGTCCCCAGCCTTAAACCTTACTTAATCTTGAGTTATTACAAGATTACACATTGAGGATCTTTTCAGGTTTAGAGTTTTAGAGAATTAGATCATAAAACTTGCATTACATTCCACATTTAAAAAAAGTGGGTACATAAAAGATAGTATTCATTTTTTCCCATTAACGGAAACACATTTAAAAAAAATAAAGCATGGATTCTTTCTTGACACATCCTTGACACTATCATAAAATCATGTACCTTTCCCTTGACCTGTTAAAAACATTTCAAAAAAACATGGGATGAGCATAAAAAGCTCAGTAAGGGTTCTAAAAAATATGGAAAGGAAACATGAGTTCATATATACATAAAAATGATATCATAATTTACCCATAAAACATAGGAACATTAACATACCTCATAAAATCATGAATAAATCATAGAAATCATAAGACATAAAGGTAACTTGAGGCATTCATAACATTCTTATGTAGGGAGTAACCCTCTTGGTTATGTTTGGAATACCCACCAAAGTATATTCCCTAAATCTCTTCGGAGAAACATTAACGTTTCACTCCTTCATGTTACCCAATGAATTGGAGAGATATATCGGGCTCACCCGCCCTTAATTTATCACGGAACCACCCGTCTACATAACAATTCCCAAGAACCATAACATAATCTTATCAAATAAAACATGCATAAAGGAAACATAACATTTCCACATTTCAATAACAAGATATAAATACAACACATTGATATAAATACATTATGAAACCATTTTCAATACCAAAATAAATGAAAATTAAAACATGGTATTTATTTTTATTTTAAAAAGAAGTTATGGATTGTAGAGGTAGCTGAAACTCCAATAATGGTCACGGTGGCGGAGAAGTCATTGTCGCCGCATACGTACGACAAAAACATTCCCTTTTGTCGTTTAGTAAAATGATTTCTATAAAAAATTTCCTATTGGATAAAAGTAAAAGTCAAAGGGGTTTATACACCGTATAAATGAAAGTTGTGTATAAAACAAAATATGCCTCAATGAAAGGTGACTGAGGCGAAGTCCCATACAAAGACGGTATCCTTGGATTAACGATAAATCAGTTACATAACTATGTGTGAAAAACGAATACATGAAATATAAGTGGGTATTAAGTGTAAAAAAATAAAAAGACATTCACACATAATCATATAATGACATATTCAATGTGTACAAATTTATCCCAAAGAATCGAAATTGGGTTACGAAGTTCCCTTTTAAAAATTAGACATCCTAACGATGTCACTTCAAAATTCAGAATAAGAGTTGATGAGAGATAAAAATGGTATATCCTCACTTGGACCTAAAATTTACATCAATAATGATATAGAAGAACATATACCAAAATATTTTTTTGTGAATTAAAAGACATAACAAAATAAGTCTTTTAAAAAGAGGAGGGTGAAAGGTTCCCTTACCGACATGGGTATCTTTCGAAACATACCCCATGTGAAAGAAGGACAATACAACATTGATGTAAATACTCATAAATGAAAGAATATTACAGAATATGTAAAATAATGGTCACTTCATACACCACTCAAAGGAAATTTTGGCAAATGTAGCATAAATCTCACGGGAATAAAAGTGAGATGAAAAATCCCTTACGATAACTTGGCAGCCTAACTGCGCCACTTAAAACTTCCAAAAATGGATTGATGAGATCAAATAGGGTATCTCATCACATTAAAATAAAATTTACAGAAAGAGGAATATAAAAGAACATCCCCCATCATAACAAAGAGGAGCTTAAAAGAAGTGACATAAAGGAGAGTACTTAAAGAGAAAGAGAGAGGTTAGATCTCTTATGAAAATTCGGCAGCCTAACAGTGGCACTCAAAACTTCCAAAATGGTTTGATGAGAGAGAATAGGGTCTCTCATCATATGAACATAAAAATCACTGTAAGAGTAATATAAATTAACATCTCAATAACAAGAAAGATGATCTTAGAAGGAATGACACAAAAGATTGTACTTAAAAAGAAAGAGAGGAGTAGGATCCCTTTCCTCGGGTCCGACTTGACTTGATCATTGTTCAATCTCCTGAATAATAAACATGAGTTAATTTCTACTTCCTTAAAACCATTTTTCAAGTTAATTATTCCTTTTATATCAATTATTACCATGTCATGAACACTATGTAATTATTTTAGTTAATAATGGTCGTTTAAACGATCATTGGTACTTGAGTCAAAATATGCTCTTTATAATGACAAGTTGTTCATGTATCCATTATATCCAGAGTTATAATCATGATTTATATATCATATATATCATATATATCTATTAAATATTCATTTTATACTATTCCATATCATTTGGAGATAAAAAACAAAAAGCACCGTTCAAGGAGACAGTATGCCGTACGTACGCATGAACGCTACTTTCAATTTTTTCTTTTTCTTAATAATAGAATTTAAAATAACTGAAATATATATATATATATTATAATTCAAGTATAATATATATTTATATATGTCACATATTTTCATTAATTTCATTCTTTATACATTCCATGTATTTCATGTATGAGTCACATCACTTGAGGGGGCGGTAGTCCGTACTTCCTCATATGAAATTATCGCATTTACACAACATGAAAAAAATAAAGGTATGGTTTAAATATCAAATACAGAAGAATATAGTAAACATAAAAACCATATATATCATATATAAAATACAGTGACATCATAATGGCCACCTTTAATGGTGTTAAAAAAATATTGAACAATCATCGTTTCGTAAGGCAGAAAATCACCAACCCCAGAAACAGTATGTTCATTAACCATTAGACGAAGGTGTGTGTAATTGTAGCACGAATACTTCTTATAACAACATCCTAGTATATTTAATATAATGTATTTGTTACAAAATAAATGAATAAAAATAGTTTAGGGGGTTGGAGAAGCAAAATAAAACAAAAGGACTCAAGTGATGACATTACCTTAAAATCGGGTAACTCCCTTTGGTTTGAGGTAAAAAGCTTTCTTGGGAACACTTATTCCCAAAGTGAGGCATCAAGGAGTTATATATGGATGTGTAGAGACAAAATGGGCAGAGTTTAGCCGAGACAAATGCTTTGGAAGTTGGGGTATGCAGTTAGGGGTGGGGGCCTTTTATAAAAGGAGAGGAGGGGCACTTTTAGAAAGGTATAAAATGTAACTTTATTTTCAAATTATTTTCGGATTTTAATGGTCCCACATTGATGTGTTTAGAGGATAAGGTGACAAGGGTTCTAAATCCACCCATAAATAGGTTTTTGACATGTCTAGGTCATATATTTTACATTATCTTTCCATTTTATTTAAATCGTAAAATAATGAGGTCATCGCTGCATCATCATGATGTCATATATAATTCAATTTATTTAATGTCTAAAAATAATAAAAAAATAATATGATGTAGGAAATAGTTTTAGATTTCCAATTAATTTTACATTCCAAAAGATCATTTATGTGGACAAAATTAAAAAAATTTACTTAGGTGATACATTCCTTGTTACATTTAACATTCTTTAAAAATAAAAAGATAAAAAGTCACTTTCTCACAAAAGTGAATCCACGGGGCCCCCAAGTTTGGCACAAGGCATTCCATGGTCGGCCATGAGACAACCAGTATCCTTAGGACACATTTTGTGGTAATTTTGTATTATTATGATATTATCTTATTATCCTTAACTACCTGATTACTCATTAATCAAGATAATTAAAGATAATTACTGTCGTTACTATTTATAATGTCCAAAAAAGTCTTAATTACATAATTTGGATCTTCTAATTCCAAATATGTAATCCATTTTACCAAATTCCAAACACATAAATTGAAATAATTAATTTAAAAAAATTTCCCGTTGTCAAAACAAATAGCGGGTTTTTTAGAAACAATATTTATGAAAATATTGGCACTTGTATATGCCTAATTCCAAAGTGAAATTAATCCCAATAACCATCATTGAATTACATGGTAAAAATATATTCTAATTAGACTTTATAAAAAATTAAAAATATAATATAACCATGTAATTAAATTATATGAAAAAAGTAGTTTTGATGTAAAATGTAGTATTTTTCATTATTTATTGAAAAATGAACATTGTCAGAAAAATACAAAAAATTAACCCAAGGTAAATTTCAACGTCCCAATCATAAATAATATGTTTATTTTGAAAAATAGAGCTTATAAAATTTCCAAAAAGTGGATTTAAAAGGGGTTATCCATCAAAAGGTGGTTAATCAACCTTTTAAAGAATATTAGAATGTTTACGCTTAGAAACTGGATACATTTGCATTTTTAATCCTCTAACATTTATTGAAAAAATGTAAAAATATTTGACAAAAATATATAATCATTTTTTAGTTAGTTCTATTTTTTCCCTCCATTACAATGGCTAGGCGTTAGCTACCATTTAAAATAATATTACTTTATTATTAGAGTGCAACGTAAGATTTCAAAGAAACTTGTTGTTGCATATTGGGTACGCCATCGAGCATATCATTCACTTTAATATAAATATTAATATTTTATTCAAAAATATGGATAAACGTGAAAATGTCATACTCTTTATTTACCTGGGGTGTTACACATCAATTGGGGTATTATGTGGGGTTTTTTAATCTCAAAACACATAGTATTGTTGGGGGTTTTTATAGAAATTTATTATATTTTATACAGCTATATATCCATTACCAGTGCTTCAAATATAACCTCAATCTTTAGTAATACATAAGGAAATAATTATTTTGTCATTTACTGCCATCCATTGGATGGAAAAATATTTCTAATTAACTCATCTGAAGATGAACACGCCATTTTATCCTATAGTACATCTATTCGATAGACCAATATTCAAAGCCCTGGTGGAATGAATCATATCATGATATCCATATGAATCCATAAATTATACATCAATACATTCATTATATAATAATATTTTTGTGTTTCTATGGGTTTTTTAATTCTCTATCACACAAAACAATTTTTAACCTTAGGCCCATAGGCCCATGTCGAATAACACATAGAATGGTGTGGTGATAAGAAAAAAATAAAGGTAAGAAAAATGTTGTCCATGATTTATTCGCCAACATATTTATATATTATAATTTCGGTGGGAAATATGAAAAAACACACACACATATAAATATATATAAAATAATAAATTTATAACTAGTATAGGGGTGCATGAAATGGATCATAAGAAGACACAGATAAATGATAAAAAGGAGAGTGTGATCAATCACTTAATAAAATTGGGAATAATCAAAAAGTGATAAGTCATACTACAATATTGGATCATTCAACGATGAATATCATACTTGAAAATGTATAATAGAAGTCATTATGTTTGATTCACCTTGATTCACCTAGATCTAGACACTCACTATCATCTGGTCATGCTTTTTACAAAAAGTGGTGAATGGAAACAATGATTACTATTCAAAGGTTAATGAGGCTAACCTTATAAAAAATCCATAATTTTTATTTCATTGTGTAATCATGACTCAATTAATTTAATAATTAAATTTAATTAATTATTTAATTAGTCAACTTAATGTACCTCTACTGGTAGCTTTATCTGAATTTCCATTGATGATCCATTTTAGGTCATTGCTAGTGTAAACCATGTACTCTAGATTCAATAGTGGTTTTTGATTTTTGGTCCTTGATCCAATTATGTAGATAAAAAATTTTTATTTACAAGTTATTCCCACGTAATGGAAAATACTTTTAATACTTTTATTATATTTATTCCAGGAACACATGGACTCAGAATCATGTGTTTTCTTAGAAACATGATCAATAAATATTTCTAGATATATTAATAAGTGTTATATGAAAAAAATGTTCTCTAGAATATAATCAATTGAGATTAAATGATGATTACATACCATGAATAACATTCCATGAAGGGTATGGACAATATGATTATATATTGATTCCATTCCGTTTTATTAATTCCTCCACTTTATTTATTAATTTAATGAATATAGTACTTAGAAAATTCCTTCATTAGTATTTTGTATTATTTATAGACAACATTATCATTTATTCAATGATAAAGGAATAGAATGAATATTATTTTCGATTTAGAGTAAAAACCCTAAGGATAAATTGTTTGAAGAATTTTCAAATTGTGAATTTTTGATATAAATGATTCATTTTTGTGTCAATAATATCAAGAGTTGGAATATCTCTTGATATATAAAAGATGATGGCCATGGAGAATGATCCTAGGCCATCCTCAGTGACAGAAATTCATTGTCTTCTTTTTTCAGTTGTATGTTAATAAATGTTTTTGTATAAATATTCAAAAATACCTAATCCATAATTCTTGTTAAATTATAAGGGATACATGTTACTTTAGAAAGAATAATGCGATGAAAATTTTATGTAAATGTACTGAAGGATTTTCATAGATCATCTGATAACAATACCCTATATTGTATAATAGTTCGTAATATGTAGTAATGAAACTAATAAGGTATTAGGATTATTTTTTAGTTAGAATGAATTTTTTATATTTTATGGACCCCGACAAATGATGGTTCATGACAATAATTAACCAAAATATTATTTTGAATTACATTTGGTATTTTTCCATTAAATTTAGAGATGAATTATATTTATTGAGAATAGTTTTACATATATAATGATAAAAAATAAAAGAATATATTCAGCAAAAAATAGTGGAATATGCACCAGAGAAGATGGTTGGAGTTGATATTTAATTATGACTACTCAATACCTTTTCACTATGGGAGAGTGGGAAAGGAAGATGATGCATTATGTTAAAGATTAATACTAGATTATATATGATGAGGATCAAAATGAATCCAATTTTTATATAATTTTAACGGAAAGATCATGGAATCATTATGGAATGGGAGAAATCTTATCTATATATAATGAGTGTTAAACCATTGACCCATGCGAACAATAAAGAGTAGAAGAATGCTGATTTAGATCTACAATAAAAGATCATAAAATTAAATATTTTTATCCATGATTTTTATGGATTTTTAATGTCTATGTACCATGTTTATTTTACCTTAATAACAGTTTTGATGAAGGATAAATTAGATCTGTCTTATAGTTCCTTATTTTTAATTATCAGGGAAGTACGAAGATGTAAAGAGACTTGATGGAGAACTTCTGGAATGATGGAAGGAAGATATGTATTTCAATGATTGTATCTCTATATGTTTTATGAAATAATGTTATGATAGGGGGACATAATTATATGGGGTTGTGACATACATTACCAATACAATAATGGAAATGGGAATGTGTCTCCAATGATTTTACCATCAGACTCCACATCACATTAAAAGAGAATAATTCTATATGAGTTGTAGTCGATAAATTAATAAATTAATTATAATTTTTTACTATTAGATATTTTTTATTAATATAATTTCAATAAAATAAATAAAATTATTAGAAAGGTTTCACGGAGTACCCCTTTTTATTATATCTAATCATGATATGTGGTTTACTTCAATGTTCTGGACATGTCATTAGTGAGATCTGAATATAGAGCTATGATTCCACGATACATATAAAACCATAATAAATGGTCTCATTGAGATAACAAGTAATTCTATATTAGTCACTTTTATCATTCTCCAGGGATTTAAATTGTATGTGGGATCAATAACTTCCTCTATTAGATTTTTCTAACAACAATACCATTCAATCAATCAATCAGGTAGCTCTTTTTGATTCCATCTATGGAATGAAGTGTACAAAGCCAAATATATTGGATGAAGATGAATAAATAAATATAATGAGACCAAGGATAATTGAAAAAATCGTAGATAATGATATTTATATTTAAAAAAAAGGATAGTATAAATTCGGAATAAATGTTTTTCTTGAAATCACTGGTGTGATATCAAAATTGATGTTGGTGAAAATGACCTTCTTATAATTTATCCACAAGATGATAGTAATGACATTATGAAATAATAAAATAATATCCTATGTTATATCGTTACCTTTAATTTTTTTTGTATCAGGATGGTAGCCTATTAAATGGAACTTCCCTCGATCTTCTCTCAAACCGAAGACGTGTTCCATGTATCTATTCTAAAGATGTACAGAAATTACTATTCACATGTTCTATACTGATAGGTCATATACATAGATAATGATATTTCATATGATGAACATCCTTATGATATTCTCGATCATAGAGATAATGTGCTACAAAACAAAACCACTCACAAAGTCAATGATTTTTGTGAAAACAACAATTTGATGAATCAATATGGAAACAAGAGGATATGATGAGGCTAATGTATACTCATTTTTTATCATAGTGGTCGATTTAAATTAAAAAATTTATTTTTTTGGGGGTATAATGTAAAAATAGAATTTATAATTATTTTTCACATAAATTAAATTTTAAGATAGTTTGTGTCGCACAAAACACTGAATTCTAGTGAACCACAATATAAAATGAAAATTATTATTTAAAATTTAATGTTATAAACTAGATGATATAATTAGTGGTATAAAAATTAATAACAACAATTTAATAAATAAATTAAATTTCTATTGAAAAATAAAAAATATTTATAAAAAAAACATAATTTTTTCCATGTTTTTATATGATTCAAAAATAATTTATTCTCAAAAATTGATTAAAATTAATTTCAGTGAGAAAAAATAAAATAAATTATTTAATGTTTTTAAAAATTATTATGAAAAAACTTAATTTCATTTTTTGATTCAGCATATCAAAATTTTGTTAGGGTATGTTTATTATAATTTTTGGATAAGATTTTTTTTAATGAATAGAGAAAATGTTGATTTTTATTAATAATTGAAATTTCATTTAATGAATTTTTAAATACAAATAATTTTTAAAAAAATTATAATAATAATTAGTTTATTTATTTTATTATTAATCCAAATTAGGTGATTGGAAATAAATTTATGTAGACTTTTTATATCAAAACAATCTATACTCATCGAAGTTTTAACTTTGGAAAACCTCTTCCTCTTCACCTCTAAAAGTTTACTTTTAATATAAGATTATGAAATTATATGAATTGAAAATGGAAAATTTTATTAAATAATTATTTTCAACATTATTAATATTATATTATTAGTTCATAATAATTTGTTTTTAAAATAAATATTAAAAACAGTACAAATATAATTAAATCACTTAAGTTTAATAAAAGTTTTTTGAGGGAGGAATTAAAAAAATGTTAAAATGTCATGAAATGTTTTCCAACACCAATTTTCTAGCCACATTCTGGCATTATATAATTTCAATTTATATAATGATCCCTTTTTATTCCTTTTGTAATGTTTTAAAAATGGGTATACATTTTTCTTTTCAAAACATCGATTTGTGTCGTCTCCCACACTTATAAATTTGCACCGCTATCTTCTCTATATTAAATATACATAACCTTTTATTATCCAATTTATTCCAAAATAAATTCCATAAATATAATCCAACATCTTAGAGGCCTAATTGTTTTAAGAAACCCTCCTATTAATGATTTTAATCCCAACATATGGATGTTCTTTGAATATGTTGTAATGTTTTTAACCAAGTGTTTTTATTTTACTTTATGATTTATATAATTAAACTACTATTCATTTCCGATAATATACAAATTCACAATATATTATATAATTATATTTTATTAGTTTTTTTCTATAACCAATATCTATATTGTCCTCCTTCAATAGGTAAATTATGTTGTTGATCATGTGTATTCTTGACTACCACCTCACAAACTGAGGCAATTATGCTTCCATCACCACCTATCAAGGTTAGATATAATAATTGATTAGTATCTTATATATGATATGAAAAACATAATTAATATTTCTAAATTATAATATTTTTATAACTTATTACTTTAAATTCTTTGGTAATACTATAACATTGCCCATTTGTATGGCGAACTACAACCCAAAGAAGCGTTGTGATTCATTCTTCACATACACATTACATGGATAGTAATAATGATAACATTAATGATTTTTTTGATATATATATTAAATAATAATGACTATATAATCTTGAACCGTTATCACCATTCTTCCTATTCCTTCCACATATAAAATGGAAACATCATTCAAATGTACCTACGACATACCATCTTCATGAATGATGTAATAGATTTCTTATATTTAAAATTTATGGAATAATATAAATATATATGTATTGAATGTATATTATTTTTATATATTGTTTAATATTATTCATATTATTTCACCATGATCTAATATTTTTTTTTGAAAATACCAAATCAAAACCATCATGAAAAAAACCAGTTATTAAACAAAATGTTATTTTATCTAGGACTGAAAAATAAATTGGTAATAAAAGGGAAAAATTCAATCATATTGGTATTATATATATAGTTATGGTTAGATAATATAATTTTAATATATCTTTTTTTGTTGCTCTATTGGTTCTAATGTGCATGAATGATATCATGTCTTAAAGTTAGGGAATCTCTTCTCATATTTTCTTCTTTGAGATATATGCTATGTTATCCACCTATCATATATTATGAGGTGAATATATAGACTATTTGAAATTTTATATCATTATTTTTATTATTATATTGATATTTAATGTTTCATTAAATTTTATTATTTCAGGGGTATTTTTATTTTGTGGTTAAAATATTAGGTGAAGGATTTTTCATCTCAAATTTATTTCTACGGGACTTATGGCTTATACAACACATATATTTTTGTGGTGTATATAGTCCCCAAGAATTTATTTTATTCTTCTTATAATTAATTATATGGGACATATATATATATATATGTAACATTTTTTTATTTATTGTGGATTACAATTTAGAAGATATGAAGGTGGAAATAAATTTATCTTTCACCCTCTTTGTTTTTTGTGAGTGTTTATGATTATTCTTACAATGATGATAAATTATGATTTAAATCATAAAAACTATGTAATTTTATTCTGAATTATTTATTTCATGAAAATAATGTTTATCCATTTATTTTCCCCTATATAGAATCACCTGATTCCAAATAATAATATTTTATGGGAAAATTACAAAATATTATCCCTATTTTTGAAAATCCATTTAATTACATGATTATTTATTCAAAAAAAGATTTATTTTACATTTTTATTTATATCCAAAAAATTATGATATTTATTACATTATAAATGTTTACAAAATTTATCAAATAGAATCATTTTATAATTTTAAAAATTATGTATGCTTATAATCTTTTACCAGTAATATGGAATGTATTATTATTTTAACATATATGACATGAACAATATTTTACCCCATTTTGACCACACAATGATTAACGATTTATATAAGAGTTTCAAATAAAATTTTAAAATAAGGGTGTATTAAGGAAAATCTGAATATATTATTTTAAAAAATATTATTTTCATGTGGAGCAAGTTATTATACTATTTAAATGTTCTATGTGATATTTGAAAATTGTATTCAGTCAAATATGACATACATTGATGATACATATGCATTATCAGGGATTTTTCAATGGAAAAAATCATTATTATTTCACCGAATGGTTAATGTTTATGATAATTATTTAGGAAACTTGTTCATTTTATATTGTTTACTCTATTATGAAAATATGAAATTTTTAGGAATACTATTTATATCACCATGTTATGTTGTGGTGAAATGATGAAATCTTTTTGAAATCCATTTATATTTTCGTGTTTAAATATAAAGAATGTTTAATGATTTTGTGGAACCCATATTTATGATTTTAATTAAGTGATATGTGGTACTTGTAACTTCTTATAATTCATTTCGTACAGAATGATATCTCATTAGAAAAATAAGACTTAAATTTGGAGTAAACCATGTTGAATAAAGGACCATGTCCACTATGATAGTCATGGGAGTGATCCTTAACTACTATGATGGTTTGGGGAGTGAAACTATTCCACTATAACAACTATGGATGTATGAATTGACTATTTTTGAAATGATATTATATGATTATGTATATGGAACCAATATATGTCTTATGAAAATTGTTTTTCTCATAGATCATGTTCATTTATTTGTTTATGATTAATGTCTTATGAACTAATATTCTTTACACCATGACTCATATTTATGATCAATGATATATTGGTCAAGGTTTTCAATTGGTACCCCCTTTTTCTAATACACTTATAATATTGTTATGTGGTTATCGCACTTGTTTTCCCTTACTTGGAATACGAGATAACCCTTTTATATCTTTATTTTCCCCATGTTAAGGATACATGTATTTCACATGACATTTCTAAGAAGGGTGAATGTTATATTAAACTTATTGGGAGTTTATACCGTACACATATGAACTAGTTTTTCATATCTATGGGTGCCCAAATGAACTAGACAAAAATTACTATTTTTTGGATTGCTATATTATGTTATTAATATTTATTTTATATATTTTGATATAAAATAGTTCTATATATCATGTGAAAATGAAAAGAAATAAAGGGTCACAATATATACTTAATTAGAGTTATTTACAATATAATATAAAATTATAAAATAATTATTGATGATTATCTCAAGCTAAATAACTATAAAAAATCTATTTTAAAAATAAATTAATCATGAAATGCATCCATGGATAATATCAATGAATTAGAAAACATAGATAATAATAAATAAACTATATAATAACGAAATTATAAATATTAGATTTCATAATCTCATAAATCAATATATACATACTATAAAATCCCTATGGAAAGACATTTATCTGATGGGTAGATATATATATAAACCCTATTTAAATAAGGATATTCCAATAGACTTTCTCATTAGAAATTTTGATCCATTGATGAGATATATAATTGTAGGATGAACTAGTCCTTGCATTCCTAATGCATTCCTTATTTATTCAATGATATATTTTATATAAACAAAATATTCCAAATCAATAAAGGACTATAATGAGTGATCAATATGAAATATAAATACTCCCCAGTAAATCAAATAATATTTAATTTAAATCATCGTATATAGAAATGATATATCATTTTGAACATAATACAACATATTATACAATGGATATGGATATATAATTGAAACATAATATACAATGTTCACAATATAGATTATTTTTCAAAAAAATGTTAATTACCATGAAAATAGTAATATATTGAAGATTGACATCAATTAATTATGAATTCATATTTTTTTAGTAAAATTAATGTTTATAAATGGATATAACAAATCAGTTAATAAAAATATAAAATAACTTTCATAATCGAAATTCCCGATAAAACTATTTAAATTTATTATAATAACCTAATGTACATAAAATATTTCCAATATTGGGAAAGTCTATTATGATCGTATAATTTATAATGAATACTATCTTTTGGACTTTTTTCAATGTAGAAAATTACATTTTATAAAATATAAAGAATATTCTATTCAAGACTACAAAAAAAAATAAATGATAAAATTAAATTTACCTGAGAAATAATTTTTGATAATAAAAAGGACTTGTTTTATATTTTTTTTGAATCATATAGACAAATAAAACAAACTATTCCTCAAATAGATAAAAATTAGATTAACATCTCTATTAAAAATTTCAATGAAATATTTATGTTTTATTGATATAATATTTTTTTAAAAAAATATATTTAATCCTTAAATAACTAGATGATACGAAAATAGATCACGTTTATAAATATTTCTGTAATGAATATACTTTCATTCCAAAAAAATGAGATAGTAAAAAAATCATTTAACACCATGGTAATATTAAAATTATAACCACTTGAAAGAATAAACCAAAATTGAAACTCCAATCATCATAAAATATAAATTTTCATTTTGTAAACATGTAATGGTTGGTATATACACCATATAAATATTTATAGGTGGATAATACCATATATTTCTCAATGTAGTGGAAACTGTGAAAAAATCCTATACCAAAAATTCAAATTTCGCCATAAATTATTTTAACTGTGGTTATAATAAATTCATATTTATTAAAAATATATATTATAAAAATATTAATATCTATAGTATTATATTTAATTCATTTAAAACTACTTATCACCCATTATTAAATAATATTTTATTACTATCATTTTCCAGACACTTAACTTCTTCATTTCTTATATATGAATTGATTTAGTAATTCTTGTCCAAGTCCATTAATATTATATTATAATCAATAAAATGGTAACCATGATACAAATATAATTTATATTAAATATATATATATATATATAGTTAGTTTATTCCTTATAAAATAGATATAGAAACCTCAATTACAACATTGATGGAGAAAGTAGATCGTTTGTACTCATGAACATTGTTTTTACTTTTTGGTTGTAGAAATACAGGGAAGGTAAATAAAAATTAATAATTAAAAAATAATAATTATATAATATATATCTTATATATTAATTAAATATATTTTAATTCCATTTTTGTACATTATAAATGAAAAAAGAATCACATTGCGTTGTGGGGGCAGTAGTCCACACTTACAAACATGCATTATTATAGTTTCCCTATGGATTGGATGAAAACTAAGTATAATTGATATTATAATACAATAAGAATAATTATTTAATAAATATCATATATATTCCCTAGTTTTTATTTATATGAAGAAATTTCAGTAGGTGATGGTAAAAAGATGTCATTGATTTGAGAGGCTGTAGCCTTCTATGTAGATGATTGATGGTGTTGTTTCCCATTTGATAGAGAAGGATATGGATTAATATTATCCAATTAATATAAAAAATATATGTGTTTTTTATAATTTATTTATTATATTATAATGATTAGGATATATGTTAAGGCTGTAAGAGAATAAGAAAATCAAAAGTGCTCAGTGAAGATTACTCCGACTACTTCGAAAGAGCTCCTTTAGATATCCTCTTAATGGATTAAAGTTAGACTATTGGGAAAGAAAAACCACCATATATTGAAGACGTATGTATAAAATAATATTTTTTTTGTTTTGGGTGGTATATATGGATCATTGTTGTGTTAATAAAAGAGATAATTATTTCCCTTTTATAACGGATGGGAGGGAAACAATAAAAAATTTATAAAATATTATAATATAATATATTTAGAAAACATGTAAAATGATTCAAAAATAAAGTATATTTTAATTTATTGGAAATATTCACTTAATATAATAATAAAATTTAAATTTTATTTGCTTATATTTTATTTTTTACCTTGTTATCTGGATTAAACTCTTAGTTTAAATTATTTGACATTAAAGGTTGTAATTAATTGATAAATATTAAACCGTTATAATTTTATGTATAATGTTAAAAATAAATCATTAATGGGAATGAAAATAAATATTTGACCATTTAATATCCACATTTTTATAATTAATTATTTATTATATTTTTAAATATTTTAATGAAATATTAATTTCATAATATTTCATTAATGTGATTTTTACTCTATTCATTTAATATGACATTAAAAATATTATTGCAATGATTAAAATAAAGTATTATAATTTAATACATTCCAAATATTCAATATTTATCTATAAAATCGGTGAAATAAAATAATAAATTCCAATAGTATTAGAGTCAATATTTTTAATATCATTTATTTTATATTTTTACTTATATAATTAATATTTTTTATGCATTGTGTCAGTATTGATCCTCATTATATATAATTATTAAATCCCAAATAATTAAGTACAAATTACCATTTAATTCTCTTAAATATTTCAAATGAATATTTAAAACATAACGTAAAATATTTTTATCTGTATGAAAAAATATTAGAGTTATTACAATAATGAGGGTGACATTTTTTTCCTTTCTTAATATAAAATAAAAGTAAATATCAACGTAAAATTATATAAAGTTCACATCTTTCAAAAACAAGGTTTATTATGGTAGAATTAAAATTAAAAAAAAATTAAATTCATTTGTTTTTTAATTTTTAAAGCCATATTTCATTGCCTTTAAAGCATAATAACACACTTTACCATTTACTATGGTCAAATCTTGTTTCACTGTTGTTATTCCTGATTACCAAAACTATGAAATATTTAAAAAATAATAACCTACTAATTCAAAATATAGAATCTATTTTTTAAAATTAAATTGATACAAGTAGAATAATTTAATTTAACGTTGAAATGAAAAAGTCCATTAACAAAACAATTTTTTAGAGAAATCATTTTTAGGTTAAAAAATGAACTTATACTAAAACAAGGTACAATGATAATTAACGTGTAATTATTTAGATTATTTATACAAAATTATTCATAATTAAATTTAATTCGATTAAATATATATATTTTCAATTTAATTAAATTGAAGATTTATAAAAATAAGTATTTATCACCTTCTAACAAAATATCAATATTTTGAAAATAAAAAAATTGATACAAATAATAATATTGACATAATAAATACAAATTTGAAATAATTTTTACATAATAATATATGAATATTTTTTGTACATCATAAAATACATAGGCTCCCAATTATCTTACTCTATATTATTAGTTCTTCATACTACAATGACCATGTGTGTGGTCTTATTTCATAGAACATTCTCTCTTTAATATATAATTTCCACCATTTGTTCCCCATATGAAAAATACTTTGGAATAGGAACATCATTATAGTTCTGTACATATAAAAGATTAGGTATGTATTTTTCATTGAGATACAAATTTAAAAAATAATAGACTTGATAGATATAGGCTGAATGTGATAAGAGATAAGGTATTATCTCAAACGACCATGAATTTCATAGGGAATGTTATATATTGGGATTATAATTACATTTTATATAAATATAATAACATTGTTTAGAAAAAATATTAAGAGCAACACCATTTTGAAAATTTCAAACTCATTATCTGACCAAAGATAGTGAGAATTACTTTTTTATCGCCTCTGATAAACCCTTATATATTTTTAATGGATATAACATTCTATGTCATTTTCTTTATCTAGATTAGAGCCCAATATAATTCTTCCTATAAAATCATCCCAACAAATTTTATTTTTTTACTTCAATCTATGAAAGTCTTCATAAGAAGTCATCTATATTATTGAGTGAAATCTATTATAGTAAGAAAATTTCCCAAATGGATGGTTTTGATCCCAAAAACCATTGAAATCCATATAGAAATATCTGATCAAGTCCTTTAGAGTTTGAATTGTCTTCTTAAACAAAACATGTATCTATGAATGAATAGTAATACGGATATTAAAATCATTATCAATATCCTAATGAATGACTCTCTATAAGATCAATGTAAACCTTGGATCCAAATAATATTTGATTTAGATTAATATTTCATGAAATATCATAACATTATTAATCTATAATTGAGTAAGTTTATCCAGAGGGAAATCATTTGTATTAGTAATGAAGTGTAATTATTTCATATATAAATAGACTATTACCAAAATAGGAATTTTCCCCTTAGATTAATTTATATATTTTATGTTGAAATCCATTGTTATGTTTTCCCAATTACATCATGGAATTGGTAATGGTTGTAACAACACCTTAAAATTTGATATATTAGCTTGAAATTTTCAGCACAACATGAATTGATATATATATATACATGATTATATCCCATTTTTTGATATCCCACAATAAATATTCATTCAGATCTCTATAAATCATTGTACATAAATTAAGAATGAGGAATTATGAACTCTCAGCATCATAAAACAAATACTTCTTCAACTCTTGTATTAAAGGAAAATAGAACTTGTTCCTCAATCTCATCATTCTAGAATGATTATTTTTATGTTAGGAACACTACTTAACTTCTTTTGTAAGTAAATATACACCATTAGTTCATTCTTAATAATATAATGGATGGTTTGTAGAAAACTAGTATGAGAATGATAAGATATTTACCGTTTCCCCAAGATTTCAAGATCAGAATTTTTAAAATCCATAAATATTATATCAATTTGAATATTTATTATGGATGAACTAGTTTGAACAATGTGACTTAGAGAATAATCAACCTAGTTAACCTTCCTTAAGTGGTAATTTATTTACCATTCATAATTATTGATAATATCTAACCATATTCTCTATTTAGTAATTAATTATATCTATAAAATTAAATAATTTATGATCTTTGATCATTATATATATATATATATATATATTAAATCACTATATATATAATTCTACTATATATTCAATGACAAAAATTCCAATATATCCCCTAAATCTAGATTCAGTTAGTTCTGTTCCTCAATTTACAATTAATGGGAAGTCTATGCTATAACTATATCATTCTTCAAGATGAATCATCATTATACTACATTTATGTGTCAGTTTTGATCATAAACCCCTTTATATTATGGTTTATTGAATACATATAATTGTTGACTAACATTATAAATAGTTAATTGAAAATATCCTCAAATTTATCTTTTGAAAATAACATAACTCATTTTCTTGTAAACTTGATGAGTGGATTAGATTGTCATGTAAAATCCCTCAAAAAAAATTTAGATGTATCCATAAAAACAGAAGAAATATATATCTAGGATATCATGTTTGGTCTACGCCACTGATCAAGGACATATGTGCTTATCTTATCCACAGATATACCCTCACGTTAGATTATATAACCCTAGAATGAAGCTTTTTTTAATCCAAAATTCACATTCAGAAAAATTGGAATATAATTTAATATTTTTCAATGTAATTAGAAAAATTAAAATTTATTAATTAACTATTTTTTCAATGAATATATAAGAATATCATCTACGAATACAACAAAAAATTATCATTATTAATACCCAAAGAATATAATCATTGAATCTGTAAATATTATAGGATCATTTTTATGTCCTAAGATAATTACAATAAAAATAATATTGACGATACCCTGTATGAAAGGGTATCTTTTTTATATCATATCTATCCCTTAGCGGAAAATATCGATATCAAATACCAATCATATATGCATTTTGATCTACACATTGTGATTTTTTTAATTTCACGACAATAAATGAAAAGATTCATTAACCCGTTATTATTATTATTATTATTAAAAATAATTTTTTTACACATAGTGATGATCTTGGACGAATTAATTCCGTATAAATATTCTCCTAGAGTTTCTTCTTCAATTTCAAAAACTCATTCAACTATATTATATGTAGATCCTTTGAAATATATATAGCCCTAGGTATGAGTTATCTTTAGAACTCAACATTAGAATTCGGGGGATTAGTGCGAAATTCATCATGAAGTACAAAAAATTTAATTTAATAAATTATTTATACCTTCAATGTTGTGTTTCACACAAATCATCTAAGATAAATATGTATCAAGAATAGGCATTTGATCCCCTATTAAGGAAGTAATTTCTATTGGGAGTTCACATTCATCCTCACATTGATAGATTTTTATATATTGATTTGGAATGTAGAATCTAAATTCTCTCCCTAGATGATATAGGCTTTGTACTGAAAGAGATAATCCTTCCCCATGATAACATGAAATTAAACAATTGGAAGAATAAAAATTTTTGGAAGAACTTTTCTATAAACCGATATTGGATGGGAGATGGATAATTGAGATCCATTAATTTTAACATTTAATGTTTTCATTTATGAAAAAATATTTGATTTTTGATGTTGGGATGTTACTCCACTATAAAATTATTCTGAAATATATTAATGCGTAAGAATAAGAAAAAAAATTTATTTTTAGTGTTTGTAATTTTTTTTTATATTTCACTACATCGTTACAAACATTCACATCAACTATAGTAAATCAATATAATATCAATTGCACATGGAGTCTTCTATAGTAATATTAATTGATTCATTTTTTAATTTTTAAAATAACATTTCATACTTTTATATTTGAAGCACTAGATAATAGTGTCTTGTTTTTTTAAATAGTCAGTAGCTAGATGGCCCATATATCTACACTTGTTACAAACTCGATTTCCTTTAAAAAATTACCCGGGTGTTTATTTTAAAATTTTATACATGATGGAATATTATTATTCCCTTATTCTCTATTTATGCATACCATTTTACATAGTTTTAAACAATTCTCTTATTCACTTTTTTCCTGTCAAGATATAAGTTCTACAAAATTCTGTATATGCATTATGAGAAGTTGATAATTATCATCATATAATGAAAAGGTTTTAGAAACTAGTTCCCTTTAGAGAATAATTTTAATCCCATCAAAGAAACAACCAATAATATATTATCAATTTCTTATACAGTCCATTGAATTCATAGAAAATCACATAAATTTATCCATATGCTTGACTATATATAGTGCTTCATTTCTCATTAAATTTAGAATCTTTCTCTTCGGTTAATCCTTTTGTTATAAGTAAAGTAATGATCGAAAAAAATTACATTAAATATTAGAAACTCAATTCATTATATCTCTTTGTCATCTTCAGTGTTGTAGATCAATGATTACCATTGACCATCGGCTGCTTCCAATTAAAAAACCATATGAAAAATATTTTAACTCAAATTACAACCACATCTAGGAATATATTTTCCTAGGACATAATCAATTTCTCGAATACTAATATAATTTTATTCCTACTAAAATATATTGGCTTTACTCCCCTAAAGTTACCTAATATTTGTGAATAATATGGTAAAGAAATAGGGTTTTCCATTCATGAATGTTATTCATCATAAAATTAGTAGGATTTCTTAATATCGTCTTATTCAAATTAGTTATAACCCCTTTTGTATTGGATTTATTATCATTGAAATACATATATTTTCAATTTATATAGATTCCATTAACCTAATTAAGATCTTAGAATAACTAATTTTACATGCTATTTTATCTCAAAATAATTATAAATATTGAACTTTAAAAAAAAAAATTATTGGTAAACATTCTTAAATAAAATTATGGACTATCATAGCTCTCTTTTTAACTATATTCATTTTAAAACCAAGATCATACTTTTTCTTTTAAACATAATCTAATACAACCTCCAAAAACCATAATTTCCCTAAAATAGAACCATTTTCTACTTAATTACATTAGTATAATATACATGTGATCTTATCCTGATGAACATATAAATATAGTTTTATTGAGATCTAGATACTTTCCTTGTTACTTTATACCAATGAAATTTTTAAATAATTTTAAAAAAATATCATTATATCCTTAATATTATTTGTAAAATCTTTAATTATATGCTGGGGAATGGAAAAAAGGGAGATCTAAAATGATGAAAATGAGTTATGTACATTAGAATAAATCATAGGTAAATAAGGAATAAACAGTATAGTAAGGGAAATAACTAAAAAATTCCATTAATCAATAATGTCCACACAAAATTCATCAATGCACAATGTCAATGTTGTAATGTCTTTTAAAATAATAACAAAATTATCAATGATGGAAATACTTAATATTATACATCAGGATCTTATATGACCATATATATTTAATTCATATCTAAATAATACTTCATATAATGAATGATCAATTTAATTACAAAAAACATCCTTACCATCAAATGTCAATATTTATTATTGAATATAAAATATCACTGTATCCCCAGCAAATAAAAAGAAATCAAAAATAATAGACCATATATAGATATAGTATATGGTATATGAAATAATCATATTAATGATTTATATAATATAGATATTAAAAGTAAATTTAATTTTGATAAATCATAAGAAGGAAAATCTTTCAATTGAATGTTAATGTCCCAAAAATTTGTTATGGGTAATAGATAACCATCAATTCATTAGAAGTGTAAATTTTATAGAAAGATATATCAGGCAAAATAATATAGGAAATAGGATGAAAATAATTTAAATTAATTCTTCATAACATTTTTCATTGAAAATAATTTAAATCGGAATGATGAAACTAGATATTGTAAAATGTCTTTCGTTTTGTGAAATTCCTTTAACAACCCATAAGATAAAAAGAAAAATTTCCAACTCACTTTTTTTAATGAAAATAAAATAAAACCATTTTGGAAAATATTAGTAATATTCCATTAAAAACAATTAAAATTTATTGAATAACATAAATTATATATAATAAATCATTTTACTAAATAAAATTTATATTTTAAAAAGCGATATTAAAATGTAGACATTGACGAAAAATATGCATAATCATAAATAGAAATAAGAATAAATTTTATATTAATAATTTCCCAGCATGATTAAAATTATAAATAGATGGAAATTTTTAATATAATATATAAACTCTTAAAATACTCATAAGATAATAAAATTTATGTATTTTATTAATGTTTCATTAATTAATATATGTTAAATTCTTAAGAAATTTTATTATAAAATAAATTCATACTTCTTTTTTATCTTTTAAATTTTTACCCCATGAAAAAATATAAATTATTGGAAACATTTATCATCATAAATAAATATTTATTGTTTAAATATACATTAGAGGGGTAGTATACGCACCATATAAAAATAATTAGGTTCAAAATACCAAATATGACTAAATTTAGTGTAAATTGAGATGAAATCCTTTATCAGAAATTTAACATGAATTATATATGGATTTTAATATTTATAAAATTAATTAATATTTAAAATAAATAAATAATATAACCATATAAATATAGATAATTTCTTATATGATACATTTTTAATATCTTATCACATATTTGATAATAATATTATATTGTAATCATTGTTATATGTGTTAACTTCGACATTTTTCATGTATGTTTTGATTTGATAGTTAAAATAATTATGAGTTGATTATGGTTTTGTCATCCCAAAAATTTTAATCATGATAGAAATATCATATATATTAATTATATATATAATTATTCATCCATCAAAATTATAGACAGAAAAATTAATTAGACCATTCATGAATATGATTGGTTGTACGTATGCATGATTGTTGTTTTCCATTTTCTAATATTGGAATAAAAGATAAATAATAATTCTAAATCCCAGAATCATTATAATATCAAATAGAATTCATATATATATATATAATCATTAAATATATACTTATTACCATCCATGAAAATCTTAAATAAAAAATTGTTTACATCACATCGTGGAGGATGTAATACAGAAATACACAAAAGTGGTGTTATTAGTTCAAAAATGATGGTATGATAAGAAGGTATGTATAATATTATAATTCCAGATGAATAATAATGTCATTAATTACATATATATTAATTTTTTCATCATTATTTACATAATTGTAAAATAGTAATGGAAAATAAATTAAATCTGTTGGTGAGGTGGTATTCAACCATGTACATGAGTGACAGTTTGGTTTCCCATTTGATGGAAATGAAGAATGATATATATAATTACATAAATGGAATAGCAAATCATTATATGATATATATTGGAATTTTTATATTTTAATGTTCATCACATAATTGAGGGATGAAAAAATAGAGAAATGAAAGTTCATAGTGAAAATGGTTAGATATCATTTGAATGAGAGCCTTTAGATCACCTTTTAAGATACATAGTGATCACCTTTTGGGAAGACCAATAATTCAAGAACATAGACAATGATATTAAGAAGGGTATAATTTAGCATTTGGTTTACCTAGATGAATTAATTTTGTTTAAAAATATATATAAATGATTCCCTTTTAAAAGTGACGAGAGAAGAACTATTTTAAATTCAAGAAATATTATAATAAAACATATATCTAGATAATATAAATTTGTTGAAAATGTCAAAAAAATCAATGAAAAAGAATATATTTTTTAATATTTTGATATAATCAAATTCCGATTGGGTTTTATTTACTTTTAATCCTTTTCATTTGGAATGACCCTTTGGATAACCATTTTAAACATTAACCATGGTAATGACTTTGTACACATAATAGGGTTATAATTTTACTGATAAGGTTAATTTATTATAAATTTACCTTGGAATAAAATTTTAACCACAAGTTATCACCCTTTTCCTAGAACATTTTTTTGGATTTTGAATTACTTTAATAGTATATTACTTTCATAAAATATCAATAATTTCATTTTTGACACAATTCATTTAGTTTGATATTAAAATTATCATGACATGGTTTGAATTCGAATATAATTCCATAAAACATAAAAAACGTGTTATATTTATCTATAAAATTCATTAAATGCCATAATACATCCAAATTTAATTACATTGCGAAATTTTGTAATGATATATTTTTTTCCGATTAATTTGATTAATAATATGTCGACATTTCCTAATAATTTAATACAATTATTCCTGATATAATAATAATAATAAATAATAATGAAAAAAGTTAATTAATATTTAAAATGTAAATTTGAAACTTAATATTACCTAATTTTATTCATATGGTAAAATATTAGAGATATTAAATTTAAGAATGTGGCATTTTGTTTTTATTCCATTCCTAAGACAAAATAATAGTGAATATAAATGGAAATGGTTCCATGAGGCCATTTTTGAGACATTGATTTCAATGGAAGAACATTAATCATCCAAAATATTATAGTAAATTTTTATAGAAAATTTTAATCTCTATCAGATGTTTTTTTCCGTTATTACCTAATTTACCATTTATAGAGCTTAAAAATATTACTAATATTTTTAATCATAATTACCAAAAATAAAAAGGACAATTATACAAAATTTAATAAAATGAGTCCAAAAATGGAATGTATTTTACAATTTACAATTCATATATATGGAAGAAAAAAACAAGTTTAAAATAAATGTAAAATGTAATGAAAAAATTGTTTTGTAAAACATTGTGGTTTATGTAAAAAATGAACATGTACTAAAATTAGGTCTAATAATGAATAAAATATAATTTATTAGATCATTTATTTCTTGGGGTTATTTTAATTTACTAAATTAAATATCGATAATTTCAGTATAAATAAATGATAGTTTTATAATATAAGATAATTTTTTTACTTACTGAAAAATAATTTTTTTATGAAAATACTAAAATTTGAACAAAAGATAAAATTAATTCGATCATTAAAAAAATAATGAATTTTCACATAATAATATTTTTATTGATGGTTATGGTTTTATTAAACTTGGTTTTGTGTGTAAAGTAATCTATCAGTGAAATTTATTTATATAAAAATATATCACTAAATTTTGTGTTTTTAAATTGTATCCCATTATAAGAATTTATCAGTTTAAATTTCATCACAATGATACCAAAAAATAAGAAACATATACCTAATCATATCCTTAGGTTCCCACATATATTCTTGTATTATATGATTTCACCAGGAAACATTTACTAGATGAGTTTCCTTGTTTCATCGAACATTCTCTATATGTTTGAAAATTTCCAAAATTTGTTCCTCATAATTCATATTATCCACCTATGGTAGGACATCTAGGTTCACTAGATATTATAAATCATGTATGTAATTTCTATGGTGATATTAATGATAAAAATTATGAACTAGGGAGATATTATATGGAAGAACCATGTGATAATATTCTCTCCTCATAATATCAAGAATATCATAGGGACTAATCTATCTAGGGTACAACTTCACATTATTTATAAATCACATGACCTTCTCTAAAGGAAATATTCAATGGAGTTCCATGTCACAAATAAAAAAATCATGATATTTCTTATGGATTTAATAAAATTTTCTTTTCATCATTAATATATCCTTATGTTATATTGAATGGATATAATATTCCAAACTATTAGGTCTTCTATATCAGGTTCTAGTAGTGGTCTCTTTCAAAATTAATTCCAACACAATGGAGTATTACACTTCCTTACAAAAATGTATTCCTTGGGAGCCATATGATTTCTCGTGTGAATGATTTTTTTTGAATGAAAATTGCACCAATGGATGAGGATGATCCTAACAACATTTTAAGTCTATAGATAATTATTACAATATGTATTGTTGAGTTCAAATAAATCAATAAGATTCACCAACTATTGTTAGATGATAAACAATACTTACACTCAACTATGTATCATGATCCTATAAAAGGATTTTCCCAAAATTTAAGATAACCCTCAGATCTCGATCAGATATGATTAAGAGTTGTAATGCACGAAATTTCAAAAATTAATTTCTATATAATCTATATAGCTAATAAATTAAGAAATCTTCTCAAATAAGAATAAATTCAAATAATTTTATAAGGATATAAACTATAACATAAACAGTATTACTCCATTTATATGTTTCTGGGAGTCCAATAATGAAACCTAATTTAATTTTTTACATTTCATTTATTTTATAGTAAATTTTATTAACATATCCATGAAATTATATCTCTCATACATAACTTGATAACACACTAAACAAAGTGATATATACTCCGAAATATTCCATTTCATTTTATACCACAATAAATATATTCTTATATATATATATATATCATTATACTTCAAGGATGTATTGTGAATGATAAAAAATGAGCATCATCCATGAAATACATATTTAATTATGGTATTTAAAGAAAAAAAAGGTTTTTGAAACTTGTTTTTTATTATTTTAAAGGGTAAATTCCGTAATATTCAACTATTTTTTTCCAATTCTACATCTTCCTTATCTTCCTTCTTAATCCTACAATGGACGGGTGTATAAATTTAATATGAGATAGATAAGATTAGTCCCCATTCCTCAAAATATAAATATCCCAATTCTATAATGTTTTAATATTATATTGGTTTATATCCTCATTCTGGACAAACTATTATGATATTTCAAAGCCCTTGAACCAACTACCTTGTTCTCCTTTCTATGGTGGAAATGTACTGACCGTTCATAAAATTTGATCAATTAAAACTATTATATCTATAACATATTCAATACATTCTCTTTAAATCTACACATCAGACTTTATTAATTATGATATATATATATATATCACTAATTTTAACATTTTGATAATGAATCAATAATGTATATTAGAAAATTACAACTAACAACTGCAAATCACGAGTGAGTTTCTTATTCTCATGAATTCAATAAAATTTGGAGGGATTTGATGTCACAACATTGTTCATTTTATGGATGAATACAATTCCAATTTTTTATACATAACCTTAGACCTCAAACCCTTGCCCACTATAGGTTAATGTAAACACATATGAGCTGAAAATCCATCTCTTACAATAATTAAAACTCTCCTCATATTAATATGTTTATAAGAATATTACCCACATTCAGGTTATCATGGAAAATTGATTAGAATTCTATAAGAAATACATCAAAACACATTGGTAGTATCAATCCAAATATATAAAACAAATGATCTTAGTCACCAAGGATGATATTTTCCAATTTCTTAATGACATATACTTTTGATGGATCTATAAATATTCATTCACATGACATTATATGACCCAAAAATGATACGTTTTACAAAAACAGTCCACACATTGTAAATTTTTCATACAAATTCTCTTTCACCAGTGTCATTTGAAAAATTATAAAATGTTTTTAAGAACTTACATAATATTTAAATATATTTGTTTATCATCTATAAATACTACTATAATCTGATTAAGGAAATATCTATATATTCTATTCATTAAATAAGTTAATATAATAGGAGAATTGATATTTCACAATGGTATAATATAAATTCATAATGATAATACCTCAAAATAAGAAGGTATTGGTTATATCCTCTATATTGACCTTTAACGATAATATCCCATTAAAATATAAATCCGTGAATTGTATTGACATCCTCCTAATTGATAAAATATATCATTGATATGAGGTAGATAATACATTTTCTAAATAGTTATTTTTCTATGTCCTCAATAATAAATGTATTGAAGCATTGTACAATATTGTTTTTTGTAATAAAAGTGTTGGTTCTCTCAATGTTAATGTAATGGTGAGAATGAATTGATCATATAGATTCTCATGGAGTAATCTCATAAATTCTTTCTACTCAATTGGGAAAATTATATATGGAGCATTTCAATAGGTTTGATAAGATTTATGATTTATATTGAAAAATAAACATGACTATTCAGTGGTATAATAGGATCTCCTTGTAGATATATATTAGAAAAATCTAAAAAAATAAGCATATCATTAATTTATCCTTTCTACTCATCTATATAAGATTAGTATCCATCATTAATAGGTAATACATCCCATATTATGGAAGTAATTTATATTGGGAGTATAGTATCGTCCTTGATGTGATTTACTATCACATGTTGATTAATAAAATAAAATGAATCTTCATTACCTGAATGATATGTGTTCTATAAAAAGATAGATAATTCCTTTCTAATGTTAAATAAAAATAAACTCTAGGAAGAATAAAAATATATATATAATCATATTCTAACAAAATTTTATAAGAGAGGAGATATTGTCAGGATATAAAACCATTATACAATTAAGATTTTTTACCACTAACTCAAAATATAATAATTTAGGTAGTGATGTGGAACCCATTAAATGTTACACAAATATAAAAGAGTGTGTTGAAATAGAATCAAATAGAACATTTTCACTTCTACATTATATGGTAATTGTACCTTCAACAATATTGATGGAAAACTATGAATTGGATATCGTAATTTCACATGATTGGCCTTCTCCCCCAGGAATCGTAAATGTAAATTACCCTTATAACATTCAGCATTGGATTGAATAATTCCACTTCTTTTAATAAATGAAGAATTTGATTATAATGGTATCTTTCTTTTACTCACAATCATTATCCATATGACCCTTATCTTCAAACATGTCACAAACTCCCTTTCCCTTCAATAATTTTCATAGAAGTTTATTCAAAATTATTTTACATGATTGAATTTTTTTTCATTTTCTTATTCATAGATGTGTTAATCTCTTAATGGATTTTAGAAGTTTTCATATTCTCTTGATTTCCATGAAAATTTTTTGATCTATAATTTTCTTAAATATATTAATTGAAGATGATATTATATCTTTATATAATGAATAGTTTTTGATAAACTATAACTCATTAGATAATATTATTAAAAACATCAATGAGATATTCATTCTTATATTTTAGATTATGTATTCCATATAATGTATGCCAATATAAACATGTCATGTTATCCTTATAAATATCCATGCATTCTTATTCATTTATATTTAATTTGAGGAAATTTATCTACATTTTCGATTATTATTCTTTTGTGATCTATTTCTCAAATAAATTCATTTATATTATATACATTAAATGTAGTCATTTTTTTATCGTCTTTAGTGTTTTGGAATAATGGCCAATAGTGATCGATATCTTCTTTCTAATAAATTACTTCTAGATTTTCATTTTTAGTTTTAGTAGATCCAAAATATATAAATACCATCTCCTTGAACATAATCTATTACATAGCTACAAAATATATTAGTATTTGCATTATTGTTTTAATGATTTTTCCATATGAACTGATCAAACATAGGTGAATCATGGGGTGTAACACAAAGTCTCTCCAACGGGGAATGTTTATTCATCATAACCCATGTATGCCTCTCTAATAGAGACATAATCTACATCATTCGAAAACCAACTACATTGGAATTCTCACTAGGGTACTCCCTACATTTTATATGGGCTTTTACACCATTTTTTCAATTAGGTAGTATCACTAAATAATAGAACACATTATGTTATGTCATAATCATATTTAATGATGATCAATAAAATCAAAATTATTATTATTGAAAATGATTTAAAATAATATATAGTATTATCATTTCTTTCATGTTTGATATGATTATTTGAAATCCTATTCATAAGGATTCTTCTAAACCTCCCCTAATACTAACTATAAAAACCACATCTACAGTAACCCAGAGTTGGTGTGATTTATATTCAATTATTATAATATATAAGGGATATCTTATAAAAGGTATGATAATTTTAGAAATTTTACAAACATTAAACATATATTATTCCACTAATACAATGGAAATTTAAAATTTATATCATAAAAATAATGTTAAGTCCTTGATATTATTCATAATATCGTTTTTTAATCTTTTTGAAAGGATAAAAATAAAGGGAGTGATCAGATTCTCCAAATTAGTTATTTAAAAAAAATATATCATGAGTGAATAAGGAATAAGCAATATAGAATTGAAAATAACCAAAATCACGTGACATTGAATCAATAAATTGATCATGAAATGCATCAATTGATAATATCAATGATTTAATTAATTGGTAAATAACAACCAAATTATTAATGATGGAGATTATTAATATTGGAAGTCATAATATCTAACATCTTGATATTATTACTATCAATGACATAAGACACAATAGTTCAATCGATGGGTACGTATATATAGAAAACCCATATGAATAAGCATAAGAAACTAGTTTGACTCATTAGGACTATCAATTTATTAAAGGGCTACATAATTTTCGATGCCACCCATCAATTCATGTCTAATTAATTCCTCATGTATTTAATGATCACACAAAATCATAATAAATTTTACAATTAAATTCATTTCTATATTGATAAAATAATATGTAATATCATAGTATATAAATACATTCAAATAACGTTCAGCAAAAATCACCTTATATAGAAATGCTGCATAGTTCAGGAAATAATCATTTTCATCAAACAAAAAATCTTATTATTTAATATAAAGGTAATTTATAATTAAAAATTTATTTTGAATTATTTAATAGAATGTTAAAGGCCACAAAATTAGTATGAAAAAATGATGATCATTGATTAAACAAAAAAAACATTTTGTAGTTATAGTATACATTTTAATATATAAATATTATTTCATAAGGTTTTTTAAAACATTTTTTTCAATGTGATTCATTTATAAAATTATTTAAATCCTCTAGAATAAATTAAAGAGTATAAAATATTTATGTAATAGGTAAAATTATTTAATATTTTACAATAAAAAATTAAAACATTCAATTTGAATTTTAATAAGAAAATAAAAAATTTCCAATTAGTAAATTATTAGATATATTAAATTAAAATACTTTATAAAGTGACAAATAATCCAAAATTCCATTAATAAGCCATTTGAGAAAATAAAAAATTGTATCAATACAATATGTTTTAAAAAATGTTAATATGGGTGAAAAATATACCTGATAAAAATGGAAAATAAGATTACCTTTTATTTTTTACATTTCAATGTTTGATTAAAATTAAAATTTGAATAAATATTCTAGTAAAATATAGAAACACCCTACATGTTCATAGAAAAATAATATATTTGAAATTTAAGAATATTCCTTCAGTGAAAATAAGTGTAATTCTAATAAAATGAGAATGTAATATAAATTGTTACATCTTTGGTAGTTGTTAAATTCGAAACTCATAAAATAAGGGTGTTTAATTGAAACTATAGTCATCATAAATTAATATATATTCAGTTCAAATAAATAAATTATTTATTGTATACACAATGTATAAATAAATAGCTGCATAATACCCAAATTTTATCAATTCAAGGTATTTGGAGACTAAATCGGTTACCTTATATTCAACATTCATTGAATGTTATATTAATATGGTATATAATAAATTAGATTTACCTTTTTTATAAATTATAACTATATAAATTTCAATAATATCATATACGTCCCATTTATATAATCTTAGCACATATTCATTCATAATATTTTAGTAACATCATTTTTTTCATGTATGTTTTGATTGGGTAGTTCTAGAAATTATAAATTTTCTATGGTTACATAATGTATAAAATATTAATAAATAATTATATATATATATATAAGAAATTTTCATTATATATATATTTAAATTCATCTATAAATGGCCGATATAGGAAATTGAATTACACCATTTACGGAGAGGGTTAACAATATGTTTTCTGCAACATAAGTTTCACATTTCAAAGGATAAAACAAAAGAAGGTAAAATAATATTTCAAAATTTTCATACTAATGTTATATAATATTTATTACCTAAACATATCAATGTAACCAATAATTTATAATGTAAATTATAAAATAATCAGATCGCTTCATGGAGGTGGTATTCCACACGTACAGATAACCAACATAATCTTTTTATAATGTATTTGAAGGGAATATGGTAAATATGAAATTATATTTAAAGAGAAAAATTATATCATAAATATCATATATATATTCACTATTTATATATTTTTTACAATCAATGTGAGGATGTAATGTAAAAAAATTACATCATTTCACAAGGCAGTAGTTCTCTATACTCATGAGTGATGATTATGTTTCAAATGTTATAGATAATGATATGGATAAATATTATGAAATCAAAATAATTTAATATAATTATAAGTTATATAATTGTCTTATGAATTTTTAATGGTTAGAACATAATTAATTTTGGTAAAAATTGCATAAAATTAAATCGCTCTAGGAAGATGCTTATCCATTAATTGAAAGACCTCCATTTGATCTCATTTACAGTACCTATGGATGGTGTTTTAAAAAGAATAAATCCTATTAAACTAAGAAAATGATGTAGATAATAGTATTGGATTGTTAGTTTTGAGATATATGGTCTAATTTAGGTAAAATAAAATAGAAATATTTTGTCTTTCAATAAGAGACGGGAGGGGAACTTTTGGAAATTCCTTAAATACTATGATATCATATGTGACTATATAATGTTTAATTCTTCCACAATGTAATAAAATTTATTATAAGTTGGTTAATAGAAAAATATAATCATACAATAACATTTTTACATTATGATATACCATTTTAGCACAAACTATTTATATTAAACACTTGATTCACCATTCCTAAACATAACCATAGTAATGATGTTTAATATTTTTGATGGTTATAATTTAAATTTTATGGTAAAAATTAACTCATAAAATTTCATGGGATGACATTTCAAATCATATCATATAACTATTTTCTTATTTTTTGATATTTATGGTTTTTAAATAATTTAATAATATATTATTTAAAAAACATCATTATCATTAATAATGAAACGATTGTGATATATTTTATTTTTTTATTTAAATAATATAATGAAAAATTTCAAGGAAATATTTTACCAAGTGGTTGTATCCTTTATAGTTGGATAATAATGGTCAATATACCATCACCCAATAAATTATTGGAAGGATTTATATAAATTTTTATTCCTTAACACAATAGTTTTGACCATAATTACTTGATTTTCCCCTTGTTGAGGTGCTAATGTTTAACAGTATTACTAATCATAATAACCAAAAATAAAAAATTTAATTTAATAAATTTGAAACTACCCATTTAAATTTTGGGACCCTTTTTACCAAATACAATTCAAATAAATAAATGGAATTTATCTAAGTTGTGAATGAAAAAGAAAATGTTTTTTTGGGAAAATGTTTTTAAGAAAAAAATGAACTTAAAGTAAAATCATGTATGATTATGAATAAAATTTATATTTACTATATTAATAATGAATAATGTCTCTCCTTTTAATTTAATTCCATGATTACATTCTATATAAAATATCATAAATATTGATTTTATAAAAATAATCATTTTCAACATTCACCGAATAATAAATCCCTTTGGAAAAGTCAAAAAAGTTGAACATAAAATAATATTGAAATGATTAATTCAAAAAGGATATAATTTTTATTGAACGATGGTTTAATAATATTTTAAAGCTCATTTTTACTCGATGTTGTGTGAAAATAAGTCATACAATTAAATTTATTTGAGGTAGAATATATCATAAAATATCATGTTGTAATAAAATTATTCTTTTTCTAAAAGATTTAAAAAGATTATTTTCTAGAGAAGATAAAAATGTACTAGATTGACAACAAAAATTTCTATAAAAAAATTAATGATACAAATAATGGCAATAGATAAGACATTTTTTGAAATATGGTGTAATAAAATTCATAATGAGGCAATGTGTTCCATAAATACTCATGATGAAGAAGTAATTAATTTTTGTAGCCCATAAACTAATTTTATTTATACTCCCTAGTTCCACCAAGATGTATGGGGATTTAAAAGGTTTTTTTAGTTGGATGATATGAAGTTGTAAATTGTTGAATATTAATAATGATTCATTATTTTTAAATAAGCAATGGATGAAATATTAAAAATTAATATTGTCATGTGTCCTACCCCAATTTTTATGCTAAAAGGGGATAATTAACTATATAAAATGTCCCCATATATACAAACAATTCTAAATAAAATGATTCCATATAGGTTATTAATCACCACCATACTTTGTTTAGTCATTTACTCTCAATAAGTTAGGAGTATGTTATTGATCTTATTATAGTCAATTATATAAATGAATTTGTGATAAATTATAGTGAACATATTTCTATTTGATCTAATCATGTCCCATATTTTACATTGGAATTATTGAGAAACCCTTGTAATTCTCTGGACACTGAGCTAAATTTGAGCACAAAATATCATCCGTGGATAGATAGAATGTCTAAACATATTATTCAAATAGTATATGTAATAATGAGTTCATTCTTACTAGACTTTTATGTTATGTGGGATCAATATTAATGTTCATTAGATGTTTCATATAATAATAACTTCATTTAATGGGTTCAAATAGAACTACATATGAAAATGAATGGAAATGTTTTTCTCCCATGTATGGGATCATATTTCCATTAATGTATCTCTCCTTAAGGGATGCTTATGTATTTAAATAAAGGAAGCTATGTCATTGAAAAATTTAAAATTTTTATAATTTTGAATGACTTTTAGATGTGGCCTACCATTTGGAAATTCCACTCACCATCTCTAAACTTTTAAATATACACTATATCCCTTTACCGAGGAAGAATATTTCATAACCAGTGTATTTACTCATAATTAATGAAATATTTATGGAGCAAGATATATCTTTTTGGAAAAAATTATATCTATATTCTAGATATACTAGAATTAGTGTTGTATAATAATATAGTTTATTTGGTAATGATTCATTGATGAAATCATATCATAGATGTGGACACAAGGGATCCTAAAGAAGTCATGAAAAAAAAATGACTCATGTATATTTATGATGTATAATTCATGAAATATTGATAATGAAATTATTTAATGGGGGAAGAATATAACACCTAATATTTAATAATATTTAGTAAATATTTAGTTCTACTAAAACAATGTCATAATATGAATTTATTTATTTATGAGTGTGATTGAAAAAGAAATTAAAAAATGTATATTTTTACACTGATGTGATTTTTTTGTTGTTAAATAAAAAATATAAATCTATCATATGTTAAATGTTTATTTAATTTATTAAAAATATTTTATTTCATAATAATAGTGAAAATAAAGTTTTTACATATATTTCCACTTATATAAAATTATATATTTTTTTTAATTACTTCAATATTTTTGAATATTTTTTTTACAGAATAATTTTTTTAAAAAAAATAATATAATTCCTTTCAAAATATAATTTTGAACAAATAAATATACGATTAACATTTTGTAAATCTATGTAATGCTTTATTAAAAAAATATTTTTGTTTTTTTTGAAGTATTAAATAGGTTCATTTTTTTGTCAATTATAATTAAAGATACTTTTATTTTATATAATGATAATAATTCTAGTGGAATCATCATTACAATTACTTTTTAGTAAAAAATATTTACTCATAAAAAATACATTTTTATAAAAATGGTTTTCAATGAGCTTTATGAACATATATAAATGATTATTTCTACTTTTTGATATTCAACATTATTAAATATATTCAAAATTATAAATTAAGGAAATTAATATTTTCAAATTTAGTTTATTTATATTTTTCTCATAATGAATAGTAATCATGGTTAAAATTAATCACATCTGCTAGGAAAAATTGACTCAAAAGGGTTAAAATAAATGGATGTGGATTCATGATAACATAAAAAACATGACTAAATCTCATTAGTTAGATGGATTTTGATATTACAATGAGGATCTTCCTAAAATAATTGATATTTTAATCAATATGTATTTAGTAATACATAATATATATAATAACTTTTTTAGTATTTACATGTATTTCACCAACCTCAATTATAACAGGGAACCGCATATATTCCCTTATCCACATATCATGATCCACTTAGCTCATCCAATCCCCACTCAAATACTATTAAATATTTCATTTTCATGATTAACAGGTTTTGGTAATCTAAAAATACTATTTAATTTTGTCTTTAGGATTATGTTAGAGGATATTTCCAAAATAAATGAACGATATATTTTGTTAGACCAATAAAGAATCCAAGGTAAGGTGTTTTCACCAAAATTCCACTCTAATCAGATATATTTTAAATTAATAACCTACTATTTTTATGTAGTGTAAATATATATCAAATAAAATATTGTTTTATAAATTCCTTTATATTAATGGTATTCAATATTTTAATTATGTTTATCTATTTTAACAGGGTTTTGATCCAATAGTCATTAAACTATTAATTGTATGTTCTATAATCTCACTGTAATTTGGGATTTCTCATTTTTATATTTATATTGAATCTATTATATTATATTTCCATTATTATACCCATAAGATTTCATCTCACCTATTTATTTCAAGGGTTTCCATAATTTTTTTCCATTATTTCTCACATTATTACTCAGTGGCAGAATGAATTATTTTAGAGAAACCTGGTATTATTTTTATATTTTAGTTCATTAAGTATTACCTTCCATATTCATTTTTTTTAAAAAAATTCCTTAATTTTTTCTTAAAATTTAAAATGATTTGTTAATGAATTCATCAACTATTTTTTTTTCATTTCTCACAAATTTTTAAAAACAATATTTCTAATTATTTTACAGCATATCATTTTAGAATAAATAAATAATTCATATTGTAAAATAGTTTTTTACATATATTATATGAATTGATTTTACAACCTACATGAAATTTATAATCAATTTATGTTCTATATGTTTTTTGGGTTTTCCAAATAATGAAAATTTTCAAAATTTTTGAATTTTTAGCGTTTATATTAAAATAAAATGATGTTATTTCCAAAAGTATGGAAGAGAATTTTCAGAAATATATAATTTTTTAAGATAGTAATGTTAAATATCATTATAGTAAATTTATTATGGTTTATCTTTTATTGTCATTTTTTATTATCAAAGTAAATTTATATATTTTGAGCCTTCATTTTCAAAGAGTATTTGGTCGTCTATAATCAATAACTGATTTTTGGATTATGACTTCTTTTCAGATAAGTCACTATCTTCTGATCACATTCTCTATCACAATCCATTACTCATTGGAAATTATTTTTCTCATAAATATCAATATATTTTTCTATTGTTTTTATAATTATCATTTCAATAAAATCTTAACAATATTTTATTACTACAGAATGTGAAATTTGAAGGAATATTATAAACAATGTCATTTTGTTTACAGTGGAAATATTAATGTTAATTATTCTTAATTTAATAATGATATTTATTGATTGATATGTAATATTTATTATTTCTTATATTTTTTTTAAATTATGGTGAATGTATTGAAAATATATAAGTAAATATTGGGGTGTAGTTATAGACTGTGTATCAACACATCAAAACGTATCATTTGACAAATAATTCACAAAATTAGTTTGTTATTTGGTATATAACTCCCCATTCAGTGAAATTACGTGGAATAATTCCATGATAGTATGTGTTATGATGTCTTATCATGGGATCTGAATAGTAGGATCTTGATTTCCAATATGATAAATTTACAATATTATGATTTCACAAATAATTATCCTTGTGATTGATATATAGAAATTTTTTATTGATACATTTTAAAGTTCATGGTTTTTATATAATGATATGTATGTTGATTATATACTATTTCATATTGTTAATTTATTATACACTAGTGATACCTTACATTGTATATTTAATATTATTGATAACTAGATATCACCCTTTATAGTTTTTTCATATCCCAGAGATATGAATAATCGAACATTGATTAATGCTAAATGATTAAATATCATTTTTATGATATCTTTTTATTTTTAAAATGTAATATATATGTTATCTATGTGTCCGGTCTCAATTAAATTTTAATATAAGAAATACATTATGTTACAATCCCTCATATCTTGTAAAAATGTAATAATGTAAACATTGAAATAAGGAAAATGTATTTGGGGAATTATAATTATTAATTAAATATTGGTTTTTTTCTTTTATATTGTAATTTATAAACTAATACCCAAAAATAACCGAACCCCAATATAATATTGATTGAGCAAAAATGATAATAACAAAAATACACATTACCACTTTTTTTAGGATCATTCCATACATTTCATATTAATAACACACATTTGAATATATATTTTTAATTTCTTTTGAGATTACATACATAAAAAATATATTTTAAAACATTTAAACATGTCCCAAAAATTTATTCTCCCAAGAAACCCATTAAAAAGATCATTCATAATACTCATCTTTATAAACTTGGGAATAGAAATATAATAATTATAGAGATATGATTCTCAGTAAATATTATAATCAGAAATATCTATAAAAAATCATATGTTAAATAATAATAATTTTATAGATATGATAACTTAATAAAATGATACAATCAAAATATTAAGGAATTGTACAAAATATAATAGATTAGAAATGTTTAGTTCTCGATTAAGGATTTTGTTATAAATATAAAATATGATATTTTAAATTCGGATCATGAATAAATAATAATTAGACAAGAGAAAAATAACATGTGTATATGAATGTGGTATGTACCTACCCATATAAAATCAAACCTTATGTCAAGGATCGCTACCCAAACTATCATCACATTTCTTACATAGTCCATGAATGAATTTTGTTTACTCCCAAATCTCTAAAATGTCAACTAATGGGATATATGGCATTAGTTAATGAAATATAGGTTTATAACATACCCACGCACCACATAGTGATATACCATATAGAAGTGATGTATGTGAACTTGAAGGAAATATTAATCCAATCATAGTTTCATTAATAAATGAGAATGAAATGAGTTCTGTGAAAACAACTATAAAACATTATGATGGTCCATATAAAGGAAAGTATTTACTGATATCATCAGATAATGACCATATTGAATGGTACGAAAAAGTAACATATATTGACATAAAAGAGAATTCATTTAAAACACAATCCGCACAAAAACAAAATTTTCAAAACTTATTCATCAGATTCAAACACTTTTCAATAGACCAAAACATCCTATTTATAACAATGTTTTATAATTACTTTAAAATGATTCACACTTTCAAAACATTTTATTTGAACAAACCACGAGTTTAGATTAGAGAAAATCCATTCCCGTTTAGTCATTTCCACTTCCTCCCCAAAATTTGTTTAATATGAAGACAACATTACAAATACCATTCCTATTTTTAATTTTTGAATACCACTTTTCTACTTTTCCAAATCCAATCCATCCTTTAAAACCCATTTTCATAATTCTCACACAAGGATTTTCAAAAAAAAATTCAGAATTAATGAAAAGTCCACGAAACCCACAAAATGGAACTGTTGTTGGTGGGTGAATTGACCATATGGTTGGCAGTCATATATCAAACACAAAACCAACATGTAAAGACTTATTATGACCATGACCTAGCTCTACATGGTTTTCCAGGCCCTGCAAGCTCACAGATGCCATTAGTCAGACTCCACTTATCATATCCCAACAGAAAATAATCAGCAAGAACAAAGGACGCTAATAAAACCAAACATCCCATGGAAACCTGGGGATCAGAACGAGCAAGATTTTGCAATGCTCTTCCCACATATACACCTCAAGTCCCAACAATCCTACTATAAGAACCCGATTTTCGATATAAAAGACTTTGAAATATTCGTGATGTTATTCTAGAGCAGCTCCTTCAGACGGCATGTGATTCTATGCCCCGTTGTGGCCACAATTAAATTTTCAGTGCGTTCACACTGGGCACACAAAATAAAGGGGATTACTCTTAAACGATGTTTATGATCAGAAATATGAGTGTACGGTTGGGTCTGAAATGGGGTGTTTACCCTACTAAGGATATAAAACATTTCGGCGTGGGACGCTTGGACCCCTCGCTCATTATCGAAACGTGAAATGGATAAATTAAATAATTAAATTATTCGTGTAAATGGTTAAACTTTAGTATCTCTTAAACGATGTCTTGGATGGGAAAACAGATGGAATAGTTGAGTCTGTAACATGTCGTTTACCCTAGGAAGGTTGAAACTTTCGCAGGCGTGGGCCTTCTATGAAAAATGCCACCGAGGGTGTTTTTGAAAGTTAGCGGCCTCGGGCGTTAGGTTTTGTAACTATTGAACGGGGCCTCAGATTAAAATTCTGAGACTTGCGTTGTGTTCGGGAGGTGGTTTTTACACTAGGGGAGGCTTAACCTTGACCCCGCTAGGGTTTCAGGTACGGGGCCTACAACCGGGGAGTTTAAGTGTTTTCTACTTAAAAACTTCTCCCCACCCCCTATTTGTGTGTATTTCCCAAGCTCAAACACTCCCAAGGAAGTAGGAACTCCTCCTCTCTTCCACCTCTCCGGTGAGGCGCGGTAGCTCTGGCGGATCATCGGTGAAGCGTCAGGCAACGCCCATTAAGGTAGGATCGTGCGTTTTTCATTTTAAACATCCACACCTTCTTTGAATCGATATATTTGTGTTGATTTTTTGTTTTTTATCTATCAAAGACCATTATTGTGTAGTTTATGTTCTGATCTTTCCAACGCATATTTCTGTTTTGAATTCCGATCTCTGATGCGTCTGCGGCTCTCTGACTAAGTTTCTGGTGGTTTTGGGGTTTTCCGGCGAGGGTCTAGTGGTCTGAGGCGACGACGACACAGTCAAAGGCAAGGCGACATGGGTGGTCAGTCGCAGGGTGAGGCATCATCGGTTGTTGGATGAGGTGGAGCGGCCACGGGCGAGTTGGTGGAAATGGAATGTGAGCATGAAGGTGCGGTGGTCGGTGGTGCTCGGGTGGATGGGGTTGCGGCCGTGACTTCGCGTAGGAGACCGATACCCACGCTCTGCGGATCTCTAAGAAAGACCAAGACCGGACCCTCATTGCTGGTCGGTTCATGGTGGACCATGGGTCCATGGCCGGCCCCCGAAACTAAGCCGTAGGCCGATGCTTCGAGCCGGGCCGGCAGGCACGGGCCGACCTAGACTGGGCGGACCAGGCGGACCAGGCTGGTCCAGTCCAAGGGGCTCATCCCCTCCGACTTCAGACACCTGTAATTATCGCTATGGGTTTCTATTTTGCATGTCGTCTACGATAGTGTACTCCAGGTATCGAGACAAATCCTTTGAGTTGGTTTCATGGGTTTTAACTCTTGATATTGCGGCCTCAGTTGAGCAACGCATACGTTAAGTGGATTAGCGCTTTTCCCGAGATTCTTTTTTTGAGCGGCGTGGACACATCCGATGTCTGTTTTGAGCGCCGTAAGCAGTGTTGTGACACTGACGTCAAGAAGAATATTTCCTCGGGGGTTTGGGAATTGAAACTGGAGTTGAGGAGTGGGTCTCATGGCCAGCCTTTTAAGCTGCGAGCAGCATTTTTCACCTTTTTCAATTGATGTCCATTCGGGGCATGTGAGCAGTCAATTATGGGTGTTTTTCCAAGGTTATTGAAATGGCGCAATCCGCCCGGATTAATTCTGCATGATGTTGCGAGCCCCATGAGGGCTATTTGGGGAGTTGGTGGTGATTTCTATCCATATCACCAGGTGACTATTTTGTACAAGTGGTTAGTCAATCTTGTATACTTTATCGAGAGAATTACAACGGTGCGATCCGTTTGTAGCACTTCGGGACCGGGACGCGGGTCCCACATAGCACCGTTAGTGTGAGGCATGGTGAGATGCATCTTTTTCTCTGGATATTCATTCCACTAATGTGAGTAGTCAATTTGACATGTATTCAAGAGGGGATCAAAAGGGTGCGATGCGCCTAACGATTTTTAGGGTTGATGCTCGGGATCACAAGACGTCGTTCGGGCGTAAAGCGGTGTTGGATGAAATTTTTTTCGCATATCCATTTGAGGAAAGTAAGTATTCTATCTCATGTGTTTTTCCGTGAGGATTACTATGGTGTAATCTATTCAAGAGAGCAGTTCCTCTTATGTGATCTTATTAAATGTGGAATTATGAAAGGTGATCCAGTGGTGGTTCTTCCTGCTGTGTACGTAAGTGAACCCTTTGCATGAGATCGCATTCACTCATGTGTGAGTGAAGTTAATGCTTAAAAATATGTGGTTGGCCGTTCTAGGTCTATGGAAGAAGCAGGTTGGTGAAACTGCATTTTCACCCTTCGGGTTGATGTTGGGTGTCGTGAACATGATAGCCTTTGGGCTGGAAATGTGGTATACTCTTGGATTATATGGGAATTCCTAGAGGTACATGTTTTGGTTAGTACCCAAGGACGTCTGTGCACTTGGTTCAGAGATGACATAGGGAAACATGTCGTGTGGGCCCCTTGTACGTGCTGTGTTATGCTTCACATACCATTGACCTCTCCTGATACAGATGGACCTTCTATTAATGATGGTTTAGACCAGCAGGGTTACTGTGGATTCGGTGTGACCAATAATTTACGTGGTCATTGATCTTCTACTTAGGAGGTTGTTTCTAGTATGGATGTCATTAGTAGTTCCGAATTTACCCTCCATTGGAGACTGGGTAGTGGGTTTCTCATTATCTTCTTTGGGTTTACCCTCCAGCAGGGCTGGGTAGTGGGTCACCAGTCGATGCTTTCAAGGTCAACCCTCCAGTAGGGCTAGGCAGTGGGTCACCAGTCGACGTCTTCCAGGTCTACCCTCCAATAGGTACTAGGTATTGGGTCACCTGTAGACATCATTCAGGTCTACCCTCCAACATAGACTATGCAGTGGGCCACCTGTCGACATATTCGAGGTCTACCCTCCAACAGAGATTGGGCAGTGGGTCGCCTGTCGACGTATTCTAGGTGTACCTTCCAGGAGGGCTGGGTAGTGGGTCGCCAGTCGACCTCTCAGGGTCTACACTCTAGCAGAGTCTGGGCAGTGGGTCTCCTGTCGACGTATTTCATGTCTACCCTCCAGTAGGGCTTGGTAGTGGGTCTCTTGTCGATCTCTCAGGGTCTACCCACCAGTAGTGACTGGGCTGTGGGTCACCCGACGACCTCTTAGGGTTTACCCTCCAGCATAGAATGGGTAGTTGGATACCCGACGACTTATCTCAGACTCAATACTTTCTACTAGGCTAGTCTATGGCTTTTCTCCGGGTACCGGAGCGGGACCCTTTGATTGTGCGGGCCAGTTATGTGACAGATGTTACTTTGAGAAGACCTCTCGACCGCGGGGCAGTGAGTAGGTGTGTATTGACATTCCCCAAAACACTCAAGTATGAGGGGCACTTTACTCCACTGAGATGTGCCCTTTTAACGTGACCTAAAATCATGCGGGAGAGTCAGTGCCGCTCAAAGCGGACAGTTTCATGTTGCGGTGATTTGGGTCCCTTGACTTGCAAATCGCGGTAGACGTACGGATACTTCTCATTGAAGGTGTTTACCTCTAGGACTGTTGGCTACTCACTTTCTTGGGCTGATTATCGGGATGGAGATCCCCTTATAATATTCTTTGGGTTTCTTGACAGAGCATATATATATGTATACCTAGTTCCAGTACCCACTCCTTGGGTTTTGGTCATTCTCCTTCTATGATAGGCGAAGATGTGATGGGTATGCCACATGATTTCTGTGTCTAGATTCTCATGGTTAGACATGTCTAATCTCCTACTATAAGTAGTGAAGGCTCGACATAAGTTTATCTTCTCACTGTTTCTAGATCCGTATGTTAGGACGAGTCTACTTCCTACCTCTTGTTGGGTTGAGTTGTACTATTTACTTCACTCTCGGTTGTACACCTTTACTCTTCCATTTTTGATCTACTTATCACCTCTTCAGTACCTCCTTTGTTTCTCCCTCGAGCCTTCAGGGCATCCTTCTAAGTATTTTTATACTCACCACTCCTTGGGTTTTACCCACACTTGGTGTGCCCTTGTAGACGATGGACAAGTTGGTCGTGACTTCAGCAGAGCATAGGAGTTCAGGAACTCGGACCGCATGTGGTGGTCGTAGTCGAGTTCTAGGTGTGGGACTCTACCATCTGTTTTACTTTTTTTACCTATTTCCAGGTTTTTTCACTTTTCTGGTTGGGCGTGTGTTTCGACCCTTTTCTTTTCAGTTTTCCTTCAACACTTGCTTGGTACAGTTTAGAGGTCTATTCACTTTGTGGTTTATTTATAGCAGCTGGTACTTTACTTTTCCTTTTACTCTGCACTTCTGCATTGTGTGGGTTGTGTGTGTGTGTATAGGTACTCAGGCAAAGGACTCCCTGAGTTTTTTAGACTTCGGAACTTGTCGCCAGACCCTAGCCTATGGAGGTGGACATGGGGTAGTTGCGGCTTGAGCCTGAGTAGGGTCGTCTCGTGACAATGTTTTATCAGAGGTGGTTCATTCATTGGGAAATTGTTCGGATGTCGCTAAAAAGGAATTGGTTGAGATTTTGGGAAACAGTGTTAATGTGTATCGAGAGAGGATTTCAGGCCAGGGAGTCCAGTGATGGTGCGGCGACCGATGAATCCATTCACCAAGACCCTAATAACCTGCTTGCCCACTCAGCATGATGAAACACTTGTTGTATGGAAAATTGGTTTGTGCATCACATAGGATTGAGTCTTTGACTGTCCTTATTGAGGCATCTCGCCATTATTGTTACTATTATATATATATATATATGCTCATCTGACTTTGACACTCTTTGATAACATTCACTATTTCCTTGCAAAGACAGCCAGCCAGGAAACCAGATTTGCTTCGTGACGACGACACTGTGAGCGATGAGGCCTCAGTCTAGGACCCATCATGCGAGTACCTTTCTCCGGGTGGGCGGGTAGGAACACCGCAACCTAATGAGCAGAAGGCATCTTCAGTAGAGTAGGCTAAGCTTGAGCACAGGTTGAGCACTCTTCGTGAGTTCTAGCGGCATAGAACACTGAGGTTCAGTGGTGAGCCAAACCCTTAGGCAGTGGTTCTCCTCTTCAGGATTGTGCATATGCCGGTAGATCATATGGTGGCTTTGGCCACCAGCCATTTCCATGGAGAAGCTGGGCGTTGGTGGAGTCTGGTGATTCCATTTCTTGACGAGTCGTTGCCTTCATAGGGAGGCTTTCAGCTACTATTTTGTGAGGAGATTTACCCCTACTACTTATGCTCTGTTCGGATCCAAGAGCGCATGTTGTTTCAATAGGTAGGTATGACTATGACTGAGTACACAACTAGTTTCACAGACCATGCACTTTTTTTCCCGGACTTGGTCCACGATGACAACATTCAAGCACGTATGTTCAAGAAGGGTCTCTGCAGAGAGATTCATGCTGTCATAATACCCTTGAGAATTTCCATATATGTCGGGGTGTTAGAGAAGGCATAGGTGACAGTGATATTCCTATCATGCATTACAGTTGGTGGTGGAATCATGCTCGACAGAGTCGAGACGTTTTCCGCAGTTAGTAGGCGTCGGCTGACAGAACCTCAACGCATGTGGGTTTCCGATAACCGGACTCAGGGGTGTGGTAATACACCACAGTGGTGCCTGTGGGAACCAGTGCAGGATAAAAGAAGTCAGTGTTATTCTTATGATGAGAAAGGTAACATGGGATGGGACTACCTGAACAGGAAAGCTTAGAACATCGGGTAGGGAGTAGGTGCACCACCATGATGGAGGCAGCATCGTGATCAGAGTAGCGCCCAAAGAGATGGTGCTGGTGGAGGAGAGGGGGAAACTAGTATTGGGGGAAGTCTTTATGAGGTCTTCCCATCACCACCAGGCGGTCCACGTCAGGCTCCGGGGGATGACAGTTGGGACCATGGACAGTCGCGAGCTTTGGATGTCTACGATCCTCTAGTGCATGAGGTGGTAAGAGGTATGCTCTATAGCTCTTATACTTTTTGTAGTAGAATTTTAAGACACTGTGTCTAAAATGATTTTCTCCCTACTTCTTGTTTGAGTTGTTACCAGGGTGGCACGGGGCATCAGTGTAACCCTGTGTTGGTAAGGTAAAATGTGTAGGGCCTTTTCTTTAGTTGATGGTGTCGACTCCTTCTCTCTTCGAGTGGGTAAGAGATTTTGGGTCATGATACATCGACAATGAAATCTTGTGTGACCAGATATCCTTGGGTGTTTCAGCATATGGATATTCTGAAGGATGGAGTCACCGGGATATTTCCTAGGTCTAAATGGTGATTCTAGTCCCAGCGTGCGATGTAGGGGTTTGGTCGGGGAGGTGAGCTACCCCCGAGAGCCTTCGGACCATTTAAGACCGTTCAAGGGGATGGAGAGGTTCCATACTGCCTTTCGCTATCCCCAAAGGCTTGTTTGGGTGCATAGTGTCTCCCACGTGATTCACCCGAGAGAAAGTGTGTGTGCTCCTATGCACTCCATCAGAAAGGGCAGACCTCGCGTGAATAGATCAAATCCTTCGGTCTGTGTGCGGTGACGCGGGACTATGCAAGAGTTATTATCGGTACAGGAGAACCAGGTGTGGGATTAGTAACCTAAGTTTTTCCCTGGTTTTTCATTTCAGGGATGAAAGTATTGAAGGAGGTAATGATATAAGAACCTGGTTTTTTCTAAAAAAGACTTTTGAATATTCTTGATGTTATTCTGGAGCAGCGCCTTCAGACGGTGTGCAATTACGAGTCCCGGTGTGGTCAGAATTAAATTTTCAGTGCGTTCACCCTGAGTGCACAAAATAAATGGGATAGCTCCAAAACCGTGTTTCAGATCAGAAATCTGAAAGTACAGTTTTGTCCGAAATGGGGTGTTTACCCTAGGAACTACATAAAACATGTCGGCGTAGGGCGCTTTGACCCCTCGCTCATTATCAGAACGTGGAATGGATAAATTAAATAATTAATTTATTCGTGTATTGGTTAAACTCTAGTATCTCTTAAACGGTGGCTTGGATGGGATAACAGAGGGTACCGTTGATTCCGGAACGTTCTGTTTACTCTAGGAAGGGTGTAACTTTCACCGGCATGAGCCTTTTGGAAAAAATACCGCCAGGTCCGTTTTCATAATTTAGCGGCCTCAGGCGTTAAGTTTTATAACTTATGAACGGGGCCTTGGATTAAAATTCCGAGAACTCCATTGTGCTCAGGAGGTGGTGTTTACCCTAGGAGAGGTTTAACCTCGACCCCGCTGGGGGTTCGGGTATGGGGCCTATGGGCGGGAAGTTTATGTGTTTTCTATTTAAACACTTCTCCACCCCCATATTTGTTTGATTTTCCATAGTGCAAGCCATCCCAAGGAGGGAGGAACCCTTCCTCTCCTACACCTCTCCAGCGAGGCGCGAAAGCTCCGGTGGATCATCAGAGATACGTCAGGCAACACCCATTAAGGTAGGATCGTGCGTTTTTCATTTTAAACATCCGCACCTTCTTTGAATCCATATATATGAATCGAATTCCATTTTTTTTATTGACCAAAGCCCATAATTGCGTAGTTTATGTTATTTGATTTCCAACGCTTGTTTCGGATTTGAATTCGGAGCTACGAGGCATCCACAGCTGTCTGATGATGTTTCTGGTGGTTTTCAGGTTTTTCGATGAGGGTCCGGCGGTCCGAGGCAGCGGCGGTGCGGTCTAAGGTAGGGAGGCGCGAGTGGTCATAAGTAGGGAGAGGCGGCGTCATCTATTGGCTGAGGCGGAGAGGCCACAGGAAAGCTGTGGGCGACGGCAAGCGAGAGCGGAGGTGGGGTGGTAGGCGGTGCTCGGGTGGACAGGTTCGCGGCCGTGACTTCACGCAGGAGACCGAGACCCGCGCTCTGCGGGTCTCCGCGCAAGACCATGACCAGCCCCTCGTGGCCGGTCGGTACATGGTTGACCGAAGGTCCTTGGACAGCCCAGGCGGCTATGCTGCTTGCTGGTGCTGCGAGATGGGCAGGCCGACGCGGGCCGGCCTGGACCTGGCAGACCGGGCGGACCAGGCCAGTCCATTCCAAGGGGCTCACCCCATCCGACATCTGACACCCATCATTCACACTACGGGTGTCCGTTTTTCATGTCATATGTGGTAGTGTTCTCCAACTGTCGAGATGAATCCTTTGAGATGGTTTCGGGGGTTTTAACTCATGATATGGGGGCCTCAATGGAGCGACGCATACGTTAAGTGACTTAGCACTTTTCCCGAGATTCTTGTTTTGAGCGGCGAGGACACATCTAATGTCTGTTTTGGGAACCATAAGCGGCGTTGTGACCCTGACGTCAAGAATAAGATTTAAAATTGTTTTTTGGGTGTTGAAACTGGAGTTGAGGCATGGTACACATGACACATATTTTAAGATGCGAGTAGTGTTTTACGCCTTTTTCATCGGACCTCCGTTTAGGGGGGTGCATGCAGTCAATTGTGGGTGTTTTTTTGAAGGCTTTGCAATGGCATAATCCACCCGCTTTAATTTTTCACGATGGTGTAGGCCCCATGAGGGTCGTCTGGAGAGTTGACGGTGATTTATATCTTTATGACCGGGTGTCCGTTTTGGACAACTGGTTAGTCAATCTTGTGTACATTTTCGAGAGGATTACAATGGTGTGATCCGTTTGTAGCGCTTCGGGACAGGGATGTGGGTCCCAAGTAGCACCGCTCATGTGCGGCATGGGGAGATGCATCTTTTTCCCTAGATATTCATTCCAATCAAGTGAGCAGTCAATTTGACATGTTTTCCTGAGGGGATCAAAATGGTGCGATGCGCCCGACGATCTTCAGGGCTGAGGCTCGGGATCATGGGACGTTGTTCGGGCATAAAGTGGTGTTGGGAGAATTTTCTATCAGATATCCATTTGAGGCGAGTAAGTTGTCTATCCAGTATGTTTTTCCACGAGGATTACAATGGTGTAATATTTTCAGGCGAGAGGAGCCTCTTACCTGATCTTATTAAAGGTGGAAGTATGAAAGGTGCTCTGGTGGCAGTTCTTCTTGCTATGTACGGAAGCGAACCCATGGCGTGAGGTCACGTTCACTCCCATGTGAGTGAATTTGATGCTTAAATAGATGTGGTTGGACGTGATAGGGTCGTGGAAGAAGCAATTTGGCGAAACTGGGTTTTCGCCCTTCGCGTTGATGTTGGGTGCCATGAGTACGATAGCCTTCGGGCTTGAAATGTGGTATACTCAGGGAGTATATGGGAATTCCTAGAGGTACATGTTGTGGTTTTTACGCAAGGAAATTTGTGAACTTGAATCAGAGATGACATAGGGACACACATCGTGTGGGCCCCTTGAATGTGTCGTGTTCTTCTTCACATAACATTGACCTCTCGTGACGTAGACGGTCCTTATGTTAACGATGGTTTAGACCAGCATGGTTACTATGGATTTGGTGTGACGAATACTTTACGTAGCCATCGATCCTCTACTCAAGAGGTTGTTTCCAGTAGGGATTTCCAATGTAGTTCCGAGTTTATCCTCCAGTAGTGACTGGGCAGTGGGTTACTCATTGTCTTCTTCGGGTTTACCCTCCAGCAGGGCTGGGCAGTGGGTCACCAGTGGACACCTTCCAGGTCTAATCTCCAGTAGAGCTAGGTAGTGGGTCACTAGTGGATGTATTCTAGGTCTACCCTTCAGCAGAGATACGGAAATGGGTCATCTGTCGACTTATTTCAGGTCTACCCTCTAGTGGAGACTGGGTAGTGGGTTTCCTGTCGACGTATTCTAGGTCTACCCTCCAGCAGAGACTGGGCAGTGGGTCGCCTATAGACGTATTCGTGCTCATTGCCTTCTTCGGGTTTATCTGCATAGCTCTTTTTCCTACATTGATATATTTTTATATGGTTATGGATAATCTTCACCTTCTTCATTGTTTCTTCAACATGTTCTAGGCCCACGAGCCTTCTTTCACCAAATTCATCCTAGCAAGTTGGGGTACGTCATCTCCTCCCATAAAATTCTTCATAGGGTGCCATCTTAATACTTTAATGCAAGCTATTGTTGTAGGAAAATTCCATGAGAGGTAAACACTGATCCCACATGCCTTGAAAATCAATTTAACAAGACCTCAACATGTCTTCTAATGTTTGAACAGTCCATTCTGATTGTCCATCTGTTTGTGGGTGGTAGGCAGTGCTCAAACAAAGATCTGTTTCTAGGGAATTCTGAAGAATTTTCTATAATTTTGATGTAAAATGTGGATCACGATCAGAAATAATCAATATGGGTACTCCATGATGTCTCACAACATCATTAATATATAGTTTTTCTAGACGTTCAAGTGGTAGATCTTCTCTTATAGCAAGAAAATGTTCTAACATGGTAATACGATCAACAATTGTAACACCCCGACCCTAGTTACCTAGATCCGGTGCATTATTACATTACATTGGCATGATCTCAGGGAAATTATATCTTTAAAGACCGATAAGTTTCGTATTATTGGAATCAAGATTCATACATAAGTTTAACTTTACAACTTGAAAATAAATACAACCTGAATATATTTACTTAGAAACATCCAAGCCTCCTAGATTATGCCCACAAGTCACTCAAAACTAACTTCTTCATATCCATGGAAAATGAAACATTACAAAGTGGTGAGATCAAATGCTCAGTAAGGGTAAGAAATACAGCAGAAAATAACATAAATATTAAACATGGTGAATAATTGAAACCAAATTCCTATACCAATAATAAATATGAACACTTTTATGGTAGAAATATGAGCTGAGTAAATAATTCCATAATATAACCAAATCATGGGTATTCTTCTAGATTAATTTCCACATGAATCATCAATATTATTTTCATAATGAGGGAATGTATAATGTCGGACATTCTGAAACAATTTGTCAAGGCCTCGACCATGATGTCTAAAAATGATTAAGGCATAGGCCAAAACTATATATCAATAATTAGGAAAGGGCCTCATCCAATTCCACGTCTAGTTGTCTCATGAGACCTACAAATTCATCAATGAGCTATAGTAGGCTGCATCCATCACTAACTAATCCCAATAAATTCCTCATATGGAAAGGTTTTAACATATCATAAACATCAGTATTAAAACTAGCATATGAAATGTCAATACCTTAACCATAAACCATGAATGGTATAAAAATAGCACATCCATAATCAAACATATCACAAAACCTTCAATACAATATGGAAGTTTTGTATCATACTAACTCATCATCAAATAAACTTATAATCCATCAAAGGATGTTGACATAGATGACATCAAATCTATTTGAGAGAAATGTATCTTGTTTTGAAATCCTTTAAAAGTAACATAATTATAAAAGAAAAAACATACATCTAAAATATTCTTATAAGCTTGTAAGGTGAGCATCAACTGTTTTATAATGGTGGAAAATAGACGTAACCTCCATATAAGTTAAAAAAAATTATTACCTTACATTTCACGAAAAAGATAAAAAGGACCTTGTTTGGAAAATGACGGATTGATTCCTTTATAAACATCTTATAAAAAGTCAAAAAAGGGTATAAATGACTTTAACCAATATTCTATAATATATTAAGAATGTTTTGAAATACAATTTTAAGAAACATGGATGTGGATGATAAAGAGGTCCCAGTATATACTTACCTAAACCAAACCTCAGATAATAAAGATATTATAAAATTATCCCTTACCTTGTAATTTTCCTTGGTAGAGGGTACGTTAACCTACTATATAATAGATAAATCGTAGTTATTAAATTATATGATAACCATAAACATATGTATGATATCATATATGATCTTATAATATCGCCTTTTAGTATTATCATCGTTTCAGTGTTAACTGATTCGTTTCCCTTGATATGTTTTGTTACATAAGTCGTGTTTGTTATGGATAGGATGTATTTGATTAATATACAGAATGATATTAAGTTATTAATCATTATTTTTAATAATAAAATGAAAAATATTCTTGAATGGTTATGATGGGGAATGAATCTCATCATGTTCATGGAGACAGTAATCCGTACGCATGAACGCTACTTCCATTTCGTTTTTAATTTTAAAAGGAATCAAAACCAAATGATACAAAGGTATATTATTATTCTAGTATAATATAATATCTTATATATTTCACATACATTCATTAACACCATCATTTATACGTTCCACATATGGTATGAACGAGTCATATCACTTTGAGGGGGTGGTAGTTCACACGTCCTCAAATGAAATTATCATATATATATATACAACATGAATCAAATATTGGTATTCTAGAAAATGGAATTTAAGAAGCTTATATATAAAATAAATATCATAAATATCATATTTAATTATAGTGCCATCATAATTTCCACCAAAATAGGTGGTAGTAGAGGATTGAACAATCCTCGTTTCGTGAGGCAGTAGTTCGCCTTCCACATAAACATTATGTTCTATGCCCATTAGTTGGAGGTGAGTGTAAGTGTAGTTTGAATACATAACAAAAAAACCTAGTATATTTAGGATACTGGTTTTGTTATAAAAGTAATTTAAAATGAGATTTTATGGGGTTGGAGAAGCAAAATAAATGAAAAGAACTTAAGAAAAGATTATACCATTAAATCCGGTAACTCCCTTTGATTTGATCCAAATGGTCCTCTTGAAGTGCCTTCTGCCTAAGGTAAGGCTTTTAAGAGGAGAATAGAGATGTAGGGAGATTAATTGGGTAGAGGTTAAACTCTCCAAGTATCTTGAGAGGGGTGTGGAATTTGTTAGAGGTGAGGGCATTTTATAAGGGGAAGGAGGGGCTCTTTAGGAAAGGATGAAAATATTATTTTATTATATAATTCTATTTGGTTTTCAAAGGTCCAAAACTCCTTAAAGTTGAAGATAATATGAAACAAGATCGAAATGAAATCATCCAATAATAATTTTACAAGTTTTGGATATTATTTTAGTATTTATAATCTTATTTATTTAAATCATTTATTAATGAAGTAAACACTACATCATTATTGAGTCATATATAATTTTATTATTAGATGTCTAAAAATTATAAATAAATACGATGATTTAGAAAATCCATTTAGATTTCTAGTGAATATTTATAGTCGAAAATATAACCAATATAACCCTAAGTAAATTGTTTTTTTCTAAAAGATATATGCTTATGTAATTTTTGTATTTACTTTGACATAATTAATATAAAGTGTCATTATCACTTACAAGTGGCTCCATTTAGTCCCAAAATTGACCGAAAGATGCCCATGGTCAGACATGAATCATCCAATAGGTTTAGGACATGTGTTAGGGTAATTTAATATTATTATAATATTATTTTTTACCCTTATTTACCAGATTTAACCTTTTACCACAGTAAATAAAATATTTACCAAAGTAATTAATAAAAATATCTAAAAATAATAGTTACCTATTTAAAAAATTTATACCACCAAATTCTAAATATTGAATCCATTTTTCTAAAAATCAAAACACAGAAGTTGTAGAAATTAATTTAAAATTAATTCCTGTTGTCAAAACAGAAAGCGTGTTTTTTAAGAAATAATAACTATCAAAATATTGACACTTGTTTATGTCTAGTTTAAATGTGAAATTACTTTAAATGACCAAAATTGTATTAAGTGGTAAAAATATATTATAACCACACCTTAAAACCACTCAATAGTATTATTTATCACTATAAATAATTTTTATTAAAAAAGTTATTTTTAATTAATGTTTATAATATTTAACTATTCATCAAAATTTGGATGTTCTCAGAAAAATACCAAAAACTCATCCTAAGATAATTTTGATATTCGAAATCTAAAAATGAATTCCAAATTGAATAATAAAATTTATAAAATTTAAGAAAGTGGGTATTACTGTTCACAACGTCTACTTGATTGGTTGTGGTGTGTGTTAGAACCTCAAAGTTGTGTACGACACACGCTACTATATTATTCAATGAGAAGCGTAATGTGGAAGCATGGGGTGTTACATTTCCCCTACTTCAAATAATTTAAACCTCAAAATTTCTATAATATTACTACATAAAATGACTCTGGTGGTTCTTCATCATATGTTCCTCGAGTGCCCATGTTGCCTCTTCCATCTTATGGTTTCTCCATAGAACTTTTACCAGACGAGTCGTCCGGTTTGTCAGAACTTGTTCTCTGGTATCAGGAATCTTGATGTGTTCTTCGCTACAAGAATGATCAGGTTTTAGTTCTACTTCTTCATAAGTGAGTACATGCATTGAGTCTGGCATGTATTTTCTCAACAGTGATATGTGGAACACATCGTGAACTTTTGAGAGACTTGGCGGCATTTCCAATTGGTAAGATACAGCCCTAATTCATTCTAGAATTTCGAAAGGTCCTATTTACTTAGGACTCAATTTTCCCTTCTTACCAAAATGTATAACACCCTTCCAGGGGGATACCTTCAAGAAAACATGATCTCCTACCTGAAATTCCAAATCCATACTTTGGTTATTGGCATAGTTCTTCTGCCTATATTGAGCTACTTTGATGTGGTTTTGGATTACCTTAACCTTTTCCATCATTTCTTCCACCAGTTCTGGGCCTATGAGTTTTCTTTCACCAACATCATCCCAACAGGTTGGTGTGCAACATCTCTTTCCGTATAACGGTTCATATGGTGCCGTCTGAATACTTGAATGGAAGATATTGTTATAGGAAGATTCTACCAATGGTAAATCCTGATCCCAGATACCTTGAAAGACAAGTGAGCATGATCTCAACATGTCTTCTAAGGTTTGAATAGTTCGTTTTGATTGTACATCAGTTTGGGGGTGGAAGGCAATGCTCAAATGAAGTTCAGTATCTGAGGCCTTCTATAGACTCTTCCAGAATCTTGATGTAAAACATGATCACGATCAGAAAAAATTGATAGCGGTACTCCATGAAGTCTCACAAAATCATTAATATATAGCCTTACTAGACGTTCAAGTAGTACATCTTCTCTTACAGCTAGAAAATGTGCGGATTTGGAAAGATGATCAACAATGACCGATATTGCATCGTTCCTTCTAGGATTCTTTTGTAGTCCCATGACAAAGTCCATCATGATATTACCCCATTTCCACTCAGGTTTGGGAAGAGTTTCCATGACTCTTCTAGGATGTTTCCATCCATCTTTCACTTGTTGAAAAACCATACATCTTGACACAAAATCATAAATCTCCCTCTTCATGTTGTCCCACAAAAAATGTCCCTTCAAATCTCTATATGTTTTGGTGCTCCTAGGGTGTACAGTGAAATTGGAACTATGATCATCATCCAACAATTCCCTTTTTAGATCTGGTATATCGGGAACACAATGTCTCTTCCCAAATTTTAAAATTCCATCTCCATACACAAAGTCACTCAATCTCCCATCAATCATAGCTTTAATAATCTTTTGAAACTCTTCATCATCTATATGATAACTCTTTACCCTTTCTATTAAAGATGGCTTGGAAAACATTTGAAAAAGTATTGATGTTTCACCTTCCATTGTTATTCCCATATCCATTCTTACTAGATCCATGTATATAGGTTCCTTTTCAACTCACATCTTATTCAAAAATCCTTGATATTTTCTACTCAAATCATCTGCCACGTTATTTTCCTTCCCCGTGTGGTAGTGTATAGTGAAATCATAATACGTGAGTAGTTAAAGCCATCACCTTTTCCTCATATTGAGTTCTTTCTGTGAGAAAATATATGTCAAACTCTTGTGATCAGTATATATCTCACATTTTCACCATTGAGATAGTGTCTCCATATATTCCAAGGAAATATTACTTTTGCTAACTCAAGATCATGAGTATGATAGTTTTTCTCATGAATTTTTAGATGTAATGATGCATATGCAATAACCCAATCATTCTGCAAAAGGACACAACAAAGTCCTTTCTTTAAAGTATCACTATAAATGACAAACCCATCATTCCCTGATGGTAGAGTCAATATAGGATCATTGACATATCTTTTCTTCAATTATTCAAAACATTCTTCACACTCTTTTTTCCAAACAAATTTAACCCATTTACGTGTGAGCGTGGTTAATGGGTTATCCAACAAGGAAAAATTCTGGATGAAACGTTGATAATAACCTGATAAACCAGTAAAATGATATACTCATTGGTGCTGGCCATTCATGGATTTCTCTTGTCTTAGAAGGATCAACATAGATTCCATCCATAGAGACAATATGGCCAAAAAAAGAAATCTCTTGAATCCAATATTCACACATTCTAAACATAAAATAAAATTCATGTATTCTCAATGTCTTCAGGATAATGCAAAAGTGATTTTCATGATCTTTGTAGCTTTTTGAGTATACCAAGATATCATCAATAAATACCACTACAAATTCATCAGGATATTCCATGAGAACACTATTCATTAGATCCATCAAAACGAATGGTACATTATTCATCCCAAAAGGCATTACTGTAAATTTGTAATGCTCATACCTGGTTCGAAATGATGTCTTCAGAATGTCTTCTTTCTTCATGCACAACTGATGGTATCCAAATCAAAGTTATATCTTTGAGAAGTATTGATCTCCATGAAGTTCGTCGAATAAATAATCAATGTGAGGTAGGGGATACTTGTTCATTATCATTATAGCATTGACCTCCCTATAGTCAATGAACAACTTCATAGATCCATCTTTCTTCTTAACAAAAAGTATATGGGCTCCCCATAGAGAAACACTAGGGCCAATAAATCCCTTATTACTCAATTACTCTAGTTGTTTATTTAATTCCACTAATTCCATTGTGTCCATTCTATAAGGGGTCTTTGATATGGGCCTTGGGCAAGGAATTAAATCAATGGAAATCTCAATTTCTCATTCTAGAGGATGTCTAGGAAAATATTTTGGAAACACATCAACATATTCTTTCACAATAGGTACATCCTCAATTTGAACATTAAATTCCTCACCCATAGTTATTTCATTCTCTCCCACCCTAATAATTGAATTTAGTTGAGCTACTATGGGTGTTTCTAGATAAGAATCAGGTGGTGATGATTCTTCTCTAAAGATAGGGTGTTCATTATCATCTTCATCAACAAAATTAACCTCCTTCTTCTTACAATAAATTTTCACATCATGGTCCAGAAACCAATCCATACTGAGGATTATATCAAATTCAATTAGGGTTATGATGATGATATCAGTAGATAAAGAACATTTATATGCTCTAATGGGGACTGATTCACAAAAAATTGTTTCGATGATACTTTCCTTAGGAGTTTTGACTGACAAATCCCTTGTTAAATCAAATTGGAAATATCTAATTTTCATAGAAAATTGGGAATATATGAAACAATATGATGATGAAGAATCAAATAATGCATTTTCTAAACACGAGGAGACCATTAAATTACCTGCCACCACATCTTTCGGGGCTTCATCCTCACTAGTAGTGATCGCATAATCTTGGCCTTGATCCCTTGGCCTTTTCTGAGGTATGTTACCCTAATGCTTAGGAAATTAATTTTCATAATGTCTCATCTCCCTGCAATTGTAGCATTGAACATTGGTAGCATCTTTGTTTCCCTTACAATCACCAGCTAGATGGCCTTTCTGCCCATATTTTTAGCATACTAAATTAATTTTTAGATAGGCACCAGGGTGCTTCCTTCCACAATTATCACATAGAGGAAATTCAATTATCCCCTTCTTCCTTGTATCCTTATTTCCTTTCCTATAGTGTTCAGCAGATCTCTTCTTCTCTTGATTTGATTTAAAGTCCTAAGACATAGATAATTCCTTTTCTGTTATGATAGCACACGTGACAATATCCTCATATGATGAGAAAGATTGTGATAATATTGCTCAATGGAGAAATGGTATTAACCCATCAAATAAACAACCGATATTACTTCTTGGGTTACGTATATAATCTACAGCATGCCTCTCTAACCATGTAATGTTAACCTCATACATTGCGACATTTTCATCCTCCTTTTGTCTCAGACTCAGAAATTGCCTTTCCATATCTGGTCGATGGTAATGAGGAATATATTTTTCTAGGAGAATCTCTTTAAAAACTTTCCATTCCATATTTGATACTTCATCATCTTCTTTTGTGTTTTGAATCAATTACCACCATTGACCAACATCTCTAGTGAGGCGGTATATTGCAATGATAACTTTTTCCCTATCACTACTCCCCAAGTCATGGAATATTTTCTCTATGTAATTTATCCAGTACTCTACTACTGATGGATTTGTAATCCCATTGAATGTTTGTTGTTTTTGCCTCATGAATCGATCTAAAATTGATCATCCACACTATGGATTAGGGTGCTCCATATTGGTAAGATTATTATTCAAAACATGAGTGAGTTGTCTCAATATGGTGATAAGATGACCATCACCAGTTGTATCACTAGCTCCATTATAATTATCTTGAACAAGAGGGAAATACCTACATGGAGTGTATTCATTGATACAGTTTCCATTCCTTCTACTAGGCACCATTCATAAACAATGGTATACACTAGATTAGTTTATCAATCAAAATACCTAAATCCAAACTTGTAAAACACATAACATAAATTGAACAGTTTATGGATATAATCCATAATCCTAATAATGTTTTCTTTGAGATAGTATATACTCATAAACCCTTCATAATGGTTTGTAATGAAAATGAGAATTATCCTAAGCATATCCCCCCAAGAGTGTCGTAACCAAGAGTGTAGTAAAGCCTGTTGTTGTGCACCAGTTCATGTTCAAGTCTATATCAAAGCGTTGTTTTCAGATTTTACCCCTAGGTAAATCTGTGCCAGAGCCGCCTCTACCTTCTCGTATTCAGAAAGGGATGTATTTCTCAAAAAACTCAAAGAATCTATACATTACCAAAATTCTAGGAATTTCTTCTATAATATCCCTCAATGTCCACCTTAGGTCTATCTGCTCTAATCATAGTTTATCTAAATCTAGCTTCCATGGTTTATACTAATCTTCTTCTGATACAAACTGTAATTCCCCGAAACTAGTAACCTAGAGTCGGTGAATTGTTACATATCCTTGGCATGATCATAAGGAAATCATGTCCTGAAAGACCGATCAGTTTAGTATTATTGAAAATGAGATTCATACATAAGTTCAACTTTACAACATGAAGAGAAATACAACATGAATATATTTAATTGAAAACAACCAGGTCTCCTAGATTATGCCTTCAAGTCAGTCATAACTAACTTCTTCATATCTAGGGAAAATGAAACAAAAGAAAGGGTTGAGCTCAAACGCTCAGTAAGGGTAAGCAATACAGAAGAAGATAACATAAATATTAAGCATTGTGAATAATTGAAACCACATGCCTTTACCAATAATAATCATGAATAATTTTATTGCAGGAATATGAGTTTAGTGAATAATTCCATAATAAAACATAATCATGGGTATTCTACTAGACAAATGACCACATGAACCATCAATATTATTTTCATAAAGTGGGAATGTATAATTCCGGACATTCTGAAACATTTTGTCAAGTCCTCGGCCAAGATGTCTAAAAATGATTAAGGCCTCGGCCAAAACCATATACCAAAAATTGGGAAAGGGCCTCATCCAATTCCACTTCTAGTTGTCTCATGAGACCTAAAGATTCATCTATGAGCTATAGAGAGCTCCACCCGTCACTTATTAAGGCCAATACATTCCTCATATGAAAATGTTTAAACATATCATAAACATCGGTATTAAAACTAGCAAGAGAAATGTCAATAAATTAAGAATAAACCATGAATGGTATAAAAATTTCACATCCACGGTCAAACATATCACAAAACCTTCAATATAGTATGAATGTTTTGTATCATAATAAATCGACTTCAAATAAACATAAAATCCTTCAAAGGATGTCGACATATATGAAATCAAAACTATTTTTGAGAAATATATCTTTTTTGAAATCATTTAAATGTAAAATAATTATAAAAGGAAACATTTAAATTGAAAATATTATAATAATCTTGTAAGGTAAGCTTCGACGATTTTATAACGACGGAAAATAGGTGTACCCGCTGCATAAGTTAATAAAACATTCTTAGCTTAAATTTGTCGAAAAAGTTAAAAATGAACTTGTTTGGAAACCGACGGAAATATTCCTTTATAAACACATTATAAATTTTCAAAAAAGTGTATAAATGAATGTAACATATAGTCTATAATAATTTAATAATGTTTTGAAATACAATATTAAGAAACACGGATGTGGATGATAAAGATGTCCCAGTAGATAGTTACATAAAAACAACCTCGGATAATAAAGAGATTGTGAAATTAACCCTAACCTTGTACTTTTCCTTGGTAGAGGGTAAATTAACCTCCTGAATAAAAGTTAAATCATAGATATTAAATTATACAAGAACCATATACATAAATATTATATCATATATGATCTTCTAATATTTCCTTTTAATATTATCTCCATTTCGGTGTTAACTGATTCGTTTCCCTTTATATGTTTTGTTACATAAGATGTGTTTTTTATGGATAGGATGTATTTGATTAATATACAGAATGATATTAGGTTCATAATAATTATTTTGAATTATCAAATGAAAAATATTCTTGAATGGTTATGATGGGGAATGAATCTCGCCGCGTTTGTGGAGACGGTAATCCGTATGCACGAATGCTACTTCCATTTAATTATTAATTTTAAAAGGAATCAAAACCAAATGATACATAGGTATATTATTAACATAGTATAATATAATATCATATATATGTTACAAAAGTTCATTAAAACCATCCTTTATATGCTCCATGTATGGTATGAACGATTCATATCACATTGAGGGGGCAGTAGTCCGTACTTCCTCAAATGAAATTATCGTATATATATACAACATGAAACGAATAATGGTATGATATAAAATGAAATTACAGAATCTTATATATAAAATAAATATCATAAATATGATTTTTAATTACAGTGTCATCATAATGGCCACCATAATAGGTTGTAGTAGAAGATTGAACAGTCATCGTTTCGTGAGGCAGTAGTTCACCGTCCACAGAAATATTATGTTCTATAACCATTAGATGGAGGTGTGTGTAAGTGTAGTTCAAATACATAACATAAAAATAACCTAGTATATTTAGGATACTTTTTTTATAAAATAATTGAAAAAATATATTTTATGAGGTTGGAGAAGAAAAATAAAAGAAAATAACTTAAGAGATGATGTTACCTTTAAATCGGGTAATTCCCTTTGGTTTGAACCAAAAGGACCTATTGAAGTGCCTTCTTCCTAAGGCAAGGCTTCTAGGAGGAGGATAGGGATGTATAGAGCTTAATTGGGAAGAGGTTGTTTGAGCCAAGGGGCTTGACAGGTGTGTGGAATTGGTTAGAGGTGATGGATTTTTATAAGGGGGAGGAGGGGTTCTTTAGGAAAGATTGAAAACATTATTTTATTATATAATGATATTTGGTTTCTAAAAGTAAAAAAATCAATAATGTTAAATATAAGATGACTCATGATCGAAATGAAATCTTAAAATAAAAATTTTACAGGTTTTGGTTATTATTTTATTCTTTATAATCATATTTATTTAAATCATTTATTAATGAGGTAAACACTACATCATTATTGTGTCATAAATAATTTAGTATATTATATGTCTAAAAATTATAAAAAAATATCATGATGTAGGAAATATTTTTATCCTTATAATTAATATTTATAGTTGAAATGATAACATATATATCCTTATGTAAAAATTGTTTTTCTAAAAGATATATGCTTATTTCATTTATGTATTTACATGAACATAGTTAATATAAAGTGTCATTATCACTTACAAATGGCTCCATGGGGTCCTGAAATCGACCCAAAGATTCCTAAGCTCGGACATGTATTAGAAAATAGGATTAGGACATGTGTTAGGTTAATTTAATTTAATTATAATATTAATTTTTACACTTATTTACAGGATTTTCCCTTTAACCATGGTAAATAAAATATTTAATAAAGTAATTAATCAAAATGTCTAAAAATAAAAGTTACCAATTTACACAATTTAGACCTCCTAATTATAAATATGGAATCTATTTTTCTAAATTAAAAACAATGAAGTGTCAGAAATTAATTAAAAAATAATTCTTGTTGTCAAAACAAAAATCTTTTTATATGAAATAATAACTATCAAAAGTTTGACACTTGTTTATGTCTAGTTTAAATTTGAAATTACGTCCAATGACCAAAATTGGATTAAATAGTAAAAATATATTATAACTATACTTTAAAACAACTGAATAGTATAATTTATCACTATAAATTATTTGGATTATGAATGTTGTTTTTAATTATAGTTTATATTTTTCACTATTCATCAAAAATTGGATGTTCTCAGAAAAATACCAAAAACACACCCTAAGATAATTTTGATATTCCAAATCCACAAAATAAGTCCAAATTGAAAAATTAAAATTATAAAATTTTAAAAAGTGGTAAGTACTATTCCTAATGGATACTTTCTTTGGTTGTGGGGTGTGTTAGAACCTCCAATTTTTGTACAACACACGCTACTATATTATTCAAAGAGAAGCGTACCATGGAAGCTTGGGGTTTTACATCAATGACCCATATTTCATCGTTCATTCTAGGAGTCTTTGGTAGTCCCATGAAAAATTCCATCGTGATATTATCCCATTTCCACACAGGTATGGGAAGAGGTTGCAATACTCCTCCTAGTTGTTTCCTTCCATCTTTCTGTAGTTGACAAACCATACATCTTGACACAAAACCATCAATCTCCCTCTTCATGTTGTCCAACCAAAAATTTTCCTTCAAATATCTACACATATTAGTGCTACCATGGTGTATAGAAAAATTCAAACAATGAGCATCATCCAAAAATTCACTTGTTAGATCATTTATATCGGGAACAAAGAAGTCTCTTACGAAATATCAAAATTCCATCTTTATATATGATGTCACTCAATCTCTCCTCATTTACAACATTAATATTCTTTTTAAACTCTTCATCATCAGCCTGTGAAATTTTTATCCTATTTAGTAAATATGGTTTGGCAACCATTTGAAAAGGAAATGATGTTTCACCTTCCATGGTTATTCCCATAACCATCTTTAATAGATTCATGAAAATAGGATCCCTTTCAACTCTCATATTGTTCAAAACACCATGATCCTTTCTTCTCAAAGAATCTCCCACCTTATTTTCCTTCCCTGGGTGGTAGTGTATCATGCAATCATAATCCTTTAGTTGTTCAAGCCATCACATTTTCCTCATATTGAGTTCTTTCTGTGAGAAAATATACTTCAAACTATTATGATCAGTATAAATTTCACATTTTTGACCATAGAGATAAAGTCTCCATATGTTCAAAGAAATGATTAAAATAGCTAACTCAAGATCAGGTGTAGGATAGTTTTTCTCATGAATTTTTAGCTATCATGATGCATAAGCAATAACCCTATCATTTTGAATAAGGAAACAACCTAGTCCTTTCTTTGAAGCATCACTGTATATAACAAACCTGTCATTCCTACACGGTAGAGTCAATATAGGAGCATTGAATAATCTTCTCTTCAGTTCATTGAAACATTATTCATAATCATTTGTCCAATCAAATTTAACCCATTTACATGTGATCTTCATTAGCGGGTTATCTAGTCAGGTAAAATCCGACACAAAATGCCGATAATAAACTTTTAAGCCTATAAAACCGCGAACCTCAGTTATGTTTGTTGGCATGGGTCAATCTTGGATTGCATTTATCTTTGTAGAATCAACCAAGATTCCTTCCATAGAGATAATATGGCCAATAAAAGAAATTTTATGCAGCCAGAATTCACACTAGCTAATCTTCCCATATAATTCATGTCTTCTAAGAGTCTTCAGGATAATGCACCGGTGATTTTCAAGATCTTCATAGAGTTTGGAGGATACCAAGATATAATCAATAAACGCCACTAAAAAATCATCGAAATATTCCTTCAAATCTCTATTCATTAGATCCATGAAGACATAAGGTGAATTAGTCAATCCAAAAGGAATCACTATAAATTCGTAATGCCCACACTTGGTCCGAAATGATGTCTTTTGAATATCTTCCTTCCTTACATGCAACTAATGATATACAGATTGAAGGTAAAACATAGAAAAGTATTGTGCTCCATGAATTTTGTCAAATAAATCATCAATGTGTGGTAGGGGATACTTATTCTTTATTATTATATCATTGATCTCCCTGTAGTCGATACATAACCTCATAGATCCATCTTTCTTCTTAACAAAAAGGACAAGGACTCCAAATGGAGAAATACATGGGAAAATAAATCCCTTATTACTCAATTCCTCTAGTTGTTTCTTTAGTTCCACTAATACAACAGTGGGAATTATATAAGGGGTCTTTGATATAGGTATTGAATGAGAAGTTAAATCAATGTAAAACTCAATTTCTCATTCTGGAGGATGAATAGGTAAATCTTCTGGAAACACATCATCATATTCTCTAACAATAGGTACATCCTCTATTTGAACATTCCTTTCCTCACCCATAGTTATTTCATTCTCTTACTCCCCAATAATTGAATTATGTTTAGATACTAGGGGGTGGATCTAGATAAAATCTGGTGGTGACGGTTCTTCTCTAATGATAAGTTGTTCTTTATCATCGTCATCAAAAATCATAACCTCAATCTTCTTACAATAAATTCTTCCATCATAGTATAAAATCCAATACATACCAAGGATTATATCAAACTCAATCATGGGTATGAAAATGAGATCACCAGATAAAGAGCATTTATATGCCCTAATGGGGATCAATTCACAGAACAATGTAGCCATGATACTTCCCTTATGAGTTTTGACTGACAACTCCCTTGTTGAATGAAATGGGAAATATCTATTTTTCTTAGATAACTGGGAAGATATGAAACAATGCGATGATCCATAATCAAATAAATAATTGGCTAAACATGAGGAAACAATTAAGGTACCTGCCACTACGTAATTAGGAACTTCAACCTCTACAGTTGTGATTTCATAATCTTGTCCCTGATCACATGGACATTTCAGTTACATATTTACTTGAAATTTTGGACAATCATTAGCACAGTGTCCCATATCCCGACAACTATAGTATTGAACATCATTGGCTTCCTTATTCCCTTTTCAATCACCAGCAAGAAGGAATTTCTGATCACATTTATAACATACTCCTTTTACTTTTAGGCATACACCCGGGTGTTTCTTTCTATAATTGTCACATGGTGGAAATTTAACTCTTCCCTTCTTCCCCGTTTCCTTATTTCCTTTCCCCGACTTTTCAGCAGCACTCTTCTTTTCAAGCTATCCCTTAAAGTCATATGTCTTAGAGAATTATTTTTCTGTCTTGATGGCCCATGGAACTATATCCTCATATGATGAAAGACATTTGTAGAACAGAGCCCGCCAGAAAAAATGGATTTTGGCCATCAAAGAATCGAACAATTTTTTCTTCATGGATTTCGTATGTTGTATACAACATGTATTTATAATCTTGTGAATTTAGCTTCGTACCTTTAAACATTCTCATCTTCCTTCTACCTTAGATTCAAGAATTGTCTCTCTATATCTGCTCACTTCCCACGAGGGAAATATTTTTCAATGAATATTTCATTAAAATACCTCAATTCCATCTCTTTTATCTATTCCTCCTCCTTTGTGTTTTGGATTAATGACCAACACTAATCTGCGTCTCCTGATAGACGATATACTTCCATGAAAACCTTCTCTCATTCATTACATCCCAATGTGGGAAATATCTTCTGAAGTGAACATATCCACTACTCTGCTACAAACGAGTTTGTAGTCTCATTGAATGATGGAGGCTCTTGTCTCATAAAGAGATCTAGAATAGCTCCTCCACATGGTGGATCCGGATTCTTCATATGGGTATGGTTATTATTCATAACCTGAGTAAATGTCCCAGTATATTTATGTGTTCTCAGCATCAGTCACAGCACCAGAGCCAACATCATTATCTTGCATCAGTGGAAAATCACTATAGTGGACACATAAATTTGTGTGATTTCCATTCTGTCCACTAGGAATCATATCTAGATAATGGAATACACAATATTAGGTTATGAATCATAATGTATAATCTTAGCTTAAAAATACTCAAAAAAATTGAGATTATATGCTTGGTTAATCCCATATTCAAAAAAATGATTTCTTTGAGGAATATTTAACATTTCAATCCTTCATAATGGCTTGTAAAGAAAATGTGAATTATCCCAAGAATTTCCCCCGAGAGTGTCGTAAACAAGAGTGCATCAAGATCCGTTTTCATTCACGAGTTCCCATTTGAGTCTAGATCAAAGCGGTGTTTTCATCTTTTACCCCTAGATACATCTGTACCAGAGCTGACTTTATCTGCTCGTATCCAGACAGGGATGTATTCCTTGAAATATCCACATAATCTATTCCTTACCAAAATACCAAGACATTATTGTATGTATATCCTCAAAGACTAACATAGGGACTCTTCAACAATTCTTCGTTTTCTAAATCTAGATTCCATGTATTCTACTAAACTTCCTCTAATACAAAGTTTAAGGACTCGACCCTAGTTTCCCGGAACCAGTGCCTTATTTGATTTCGCTGGAATACATACAAGGAATATGAATCCCGAAGGACGAAGTAGTTTAGTATTATTGGAAACAATGATACAAAAAAAGTTCAACATTACTTATGGATGGGAAAAACGACAATAAATTATTCCACTATCCACATCATGTATCCTAGATTATTCATGCATGTCATTCATAATTTAATTCTTCATGTCCTACGAAAAATAAAAAATAAAGAAGGGGTGAGCTCAAATGATCAGTAAGAGTAAGAGATACAGCGGAAGATAATATAAATGTTAGATAGGTGAATAATTGAAAGCACTTGCCTTACTAATAAACATGAACACATTATGGCAGATATATGAGCTGAATAAATAATTCCATAATAAAAAATAATAATCGTTATTCTACTAGTCGAATAACCACATGATCTTCAAATACTAGCATCATAATGAGGGAATTTCATTTTCCAGAAATTATAACCATACCATCTAAGCCTTGTGCTAGGACAATAAAATAATCATTTTGTCAAGCCCTCGTACCAAGACCATAGTTTGTCTCATGAGACCTATGGATGCATCGATGGGCTATAGAATGCCCCACTCATCACATAATACGTCCAATTCATTCCTTATATGAATGGGGATAAACATAAAGACATATAAATTCATATTGAAACTATCATATGAAATGTAACTAACTTTCCCCAATTATTGAACATAAACACTAACCATTCAGAATAATATGTTGAATTGTTTTAGGATATATAATTCACAATAAAGTTAGTAATAAACCATTGAATAAAATATGGTATATGACATCATAAATAATTATCCCCAAAAGTACATATTATTCATAAACAGTGTTTAATCATACGAGAATAATCTTTTTAAATCATTAAGCAATTCTTGTGATAAATACTTTTTTCTTTTTGAAAAGAAGATTTCTTTTGGAAAAAATCATTTTATAAATCCAAAAAGTAAAGTAAGATAATATTTAATGATAAAATTAGTTTTTTTATATGTATAATGGATTCCAAAAATAGATTATAGCTTGCTCGTGATAATAGATTTGAATCTGAGAAATTCCCTTGAATCAGCTCGTATTTTTGGAAACAGTTTTCAGAAGTTCTTTTAAAACACGTATATATCTAGAAAATTGGGTAGTATTATGGTTGTTTTACATATATATAATACTCACAGATAATTTATGAGGAGTACATTACAATACATGAGAATTTCATCGAGGAAATTAGGCAATAAATGTAACCCTAATGAAAATGGAAGTTCAGGAGAAAAATCCTTACCTTATCTTCCATCATGTTCCGCTCTTGTACTTAAGAGCATGGAATATGAAATTATACTTTTTCATAAATTATTTCAGAACCTATTAGACATGTATTTAGTTCACCATTATTCTTGTTAGTTCATTTATTTCTTTATTGACTAGTTATTGTATTGAATTTCGTCGTTCCGGAGTGTTCGTTTCCTTTATTTTCATAATCGGTTCCCTTGTTTTTAAGTAATGGAGTTCACATGAAAGGTTATAAATCTAAAATATTGGAATTATATAGTATATATGAACATAGATAATTGGTAGTGGTCATTTATATGATTTGGTTACATGGAATGAGGATGAATCCTTAGATAACAACCACTTCGATTATTCGGCGGTATTTGGATTATTATGAACAAGTTTTGTCATATAACATAATTATAAGTACATATTATGGTTCCTTAATATTAATTATGTTATAATACATATGTTATAGTCTGGATCAACCATAAATGTGGTTTCATGACTAGTAATGAAGAATAAATTGAATAATGAAACTTTGTCATCCACGAAGGCTATAAATTGGAACCTCATGGACGTTGATTTCGTTTATAAAAAATAAAAGAGAGGGAGTAAGAATATTTATTATGGTTCATACATTAAAATGATATAATTACAGTATATAGATGATATTGGGGTTATTATGATCATTTGGAGATAGGATTTGAGGTGAGAAAAATAAAAGAGATGAACATGAAAATAAAAGAAAAGTTAAGAGATCCCTTATGAAAATTCGGCAGCATAACGACGTCACTTAAAATTTCATAAATTCAAATAATGAGAACAAAAGTGAATTTCATCATATTTAAATAAAAATTAAAATAAAAATAATGAAAAAAATTAAACCCTAACATATGAGAAAATAATTTCAAATAGATAACAGAAAAGATGTGTCGACTTAAATAAGAGAATGAAGGATTCCCTTACCTTGTAGAATAACTCCTAGATCATGAAGGATGGGACCTTGGGGGCCTATGAACACCTTGGAAGGACTCCTATAAATGTAAAACCACCAAATTGTAGAGGATGAGATATTTGGAATGAATGAAAACGAATGGATGAGTGGGTATTTATAGAAAAAGAGATATAATTGTTTAATAATTTCAAAGTGACAACTCATTAGTGGTTTTTTCCAAACCATGGGCTTGCCCATGGTATTTGCCCATGGTTTTAGCCACATGGAACACCTAAAGTCATAAGATACTATAAAAAAGTCTACCATAGTTTTATATATAATTTTTACATCATTATTATTTCATTAAAATACTGAAAACGAAAAACTATATTTTTTTACTATTCCTGAAAAATTCATGTATTTTAGAAAAATCCCAAAAATTCACCCCTACCATTTTTCGACGTTTCGAATTCAAAGTGAAATCCATTTTTCAAAAATAATTTTCTAAATATTTTTAATTTAATTTTAAATAAGTTCATAGCTAATTCAAAAAACAACAATCTTAAAGTTCAATTAGTTTTATTTTTCATTGAAAAACTAATTAAGATCTCATTATCTTATTACCTTAAGAAATAAAATAAAAATATTATTTACTATTCATAAGGGTCATATTACTATTCATATTACTATTAATAAGGGTATGTTACTATTCACTAAAAATCATGTCTGTTCTATCAAACTTCAAATGACTTACTGAACACAACTCTAGATGACCATTTTTCAAAATTCAAAACATAGAATATGCAAAGTTTTGTTTGATGGATAGATTATAATATTGAATTCTATATTTATTTTCAAAACCATGGGGTGTTACAACATAATCCAAAGGACATAAAATTGGAATTCTATATCACATATCAAGAGAATCAAATAATGATCTTAGACATTAGATATAATGGTCTATGGAACAAGCATAATCACCATCATGAGGTACTATATAAAAACCATAAATACAGTCTTGATTTATGGGAACCAATTGAATTGATGAAAGATAAGTACTCTCACTATTTATCATCATAGTATGTAAAATGAAATTTTCAGGAAAAAACACATAAGGTGGGGAAGAATATAACTACCAAAAATTTTATCACTACATATTTCCTTCTGATAATTATTTTATATAGTATAGAATTCATAAACACACTTCAGGAAATATATTAACACTTTATAATTAATGAATGAATGAAATAAGAGATATTTCTAGAATTTAATTTACCTTTACTAGTAGAATTGAAACATGAACATTGTAATAGAAATGTGACCATTAGGAATAATAAATAGGATAATTAAATATTAACCACATATGTGAAACTATAAATAAAATTTAATCATATTATGATTGAAAATATTCTATAATTATACCAGATTATAAGTAAATAAATAATTTAGAAATGATAAATTTAGTGTTGATGATGTTATATGTTATAAATATTTAATTGAAATGTTATAATAAATATAATGATTTAAGAGAAAACTAATATTTATAGAATATAATAATAAATAAGTTTATTTATTCCTATGATTAGAATAAATTTTCTGAGACAATATTTAGTTTTTCAATGTTTTATATAATCAGATATAATTTTAAAATAGTTTTTTTCCATGTAAATTATTATTTTGATTATAATTAAAAATTTTCATTTTTAAACATGCATTTTCATAAAATAGAGTTAATTTAATAATTCAAAACGTTGAAAAATGGGAAAGGTTAATTTTTGAGATTTTTATAAAAAAACCGAAATTTTTGGTGTTTAATAATCTATAATAATTTATGATAAAGGATAGTTATAGGGATTATTGATTCATATATGATATATGTATAATGTAAGCCCAAAATCACTAAATCTACTTAATTATTTCCATATTGTTGTCATAATTCTAAATCTATTCACATTCTTGAGCCAAAATATTAAACTAATAAAAGAAATAAAGGGAAACCCCCCTCTCGTCCCCTATAAACACCACACTTCACTGCCACTTATGATAACACCTTCCAAATATTATTACACGTCCAAATTCTACCCAATACTCTTCCCAATATGAACCCACATAAAATATCCCATTGCCTCACCAGAAGTCTAAAACCACTTCCAAAAGGCGGTTCTCGAGGATGAGGATTTCAAGAGGTAAAATCCTATTTCTTTTTTCAATTCAATTTATTTTCAAATAAAATAATCACCTACACCCATGAAAGAGGCATGATAACCCATTATACATTATTAACTGTAATTTTATTATGATAGTGTAATAGTACATCTTCATTTCACATCCCTTTCTTCTTCTATTAATTAAAATATCATACGTGGTGTGTCGATTTACTACCACTGTGGACGATGTGTTCTCATTATCCACTACCACCTCAATTACAGGTCATAATAGCAAAATTACGGTTAAATATTATTTTATTATAGATATTATATGTTATATAATATTCTTTAATATATATATATATAGTCATTATGGTATATAAAATGATTTAAGATTATCATGGTTGTTCAATTGTGAAAATTAATTAACTAATTTTCATTAACGTTCAGTATAATAAGTCAGCCTCAAAACATATATCCGAATGATATATAAGACCAATTAATCTTCATTATGTTCATTAATAAAAATTTTGGAGAATCATTGTAATTTTTTGTGAACATAAATACACATATACAAGTGAACTGGTCCGGTAAACCAAGAAAATGAATACTAACAAATGATGACATAAACACTATAACTCATCAAAAAGCTCAGAAATGAGATTAGATAATGTAAAATGACTAAAATTCATGTAAAATTTTTTATGGATTTTTAATTAATGAATATAAATGGAAAATAAATTATTATGGAATAAATTTTCTCTAAATAGGATTAATTATTAGAGTATCTAAGAATAATAAATCATCATTAGCTGAGGATGTTATATTGTAATGAAATAAGGATGTTCCATCTAAATGAGATGAAGAAGATATATATTATTTATTTGGGGAACTTCCATTATAATTATATTAGGATTTTTGAAAGGAATGATCCAAGGAAATTTGAATTTAATTTTATATGGATATTATATACTAATGAGATACGGAATTTCAATCATAACGAGTTGAGGATATTACATTGTAATGAGATGAGGAAAAAACCTATTAATTAGAAGTTTAAATTGCATCATAATGAGATGATGAAGATCCCTCTAACAATTTAAAAAAATTTATGTTCAATAAGGATGATTATTAATAATATATAATAATGTTCCAAATGATTTTTGGGTAGTTGAATTAGTCAAATATGAATCTGAATTATCAGAAAATATTTTTGGTTTAAGTGTTTGAGTAAGATGGATTTTTTTGTTTCTTGCCATATTCATTATTGGATTCAAATAAATAGATTCATTGAACATTCATAGTTTGTATCATTTCATCTGAGTAGGAAAGGATAAGCACTATAATATTTATTCGAGGGTTATCTTTTTGGATTGACACCTCAACAGAATGTCATACATTTGGATATTTTGTTTACCATACTGAGGATTATCAAACAAAGCAATTGTGTAGTGTTTGAGAAATGCATATCGAAAATGGGTTCATCTTTCTCAGTCTAACAAACTAAATTGATTAAACTATGTCCATTGGTCCCAAACCCATTAAACTATGATAATCGGCCCCTGTCAAATTAGGCGGAGGAACCATATATATAATTTTGGAGAAAACATAACAATTCCATTATTATTTTGTCTTTGATCATTTTATTGTAAAAACCATTATTAACTAAATGGAATATGTATTATAATGACCCAAAATTTTATTACTGGAAATTAACCTCTAATAATTATATCATATAGTATAAACCAAATATAAAATCAATTGAGAACACAATACAAACATTATAAATTAAGATTGAATAAAATAAGATGTTTATATAGAAGTTTATGAACTGTTACCAATATGATTGTAATATTACACTTTCAATAGTAATGGGACCATTTGGAATAGTAAATCAGCCAACAGAATAGTATCATCATCAATGAATGTATACAAAAAATTGATGCATCATGAAAATTATAACATGATATAATTACAGTAAAATATAAGTAAATAAATATAATATAATCGATAAATCATGTGTTGGTATTTAAATAAGATATAAATATTAAAATATATTATTTTATTAATATAATCATTTAGAGGAAAATTAATTTTCACAATATAGATTCATAAATTAATATTTTTTTCTTATAAATATAATATAATTTTATGGGACCATAATTATTTCTTCATTGTGTTATAAATGTTGTTTTAATTTTAAAATTAGTGTTTTCCAAGTAAATTATTTTTTAATAAATTATAAAATTCTCATATTTATGAAATTGTTTTCCTAAAATGGAGTTCATTTATTGATTTTACATGTATAAAAATCATTTGGGTGAATTTTCTGGATTTTTCTAAAAAATGAAAATTTAGAGTGATTAATAAAATATGATTATTTGCGATAAAGGCTCAATACAAGAATTAATGAGTCATAGATGATATATATATGATTTTATTCTGATATATTGAACTATACATCATTATTTTACCTTAATTTGTTGATAATTCTCAATCTATTAATGGTCTTTATTCAAAATAATAAACTAATTAATAAAATTGCGAGAAAAAACCCCTCTCCACCCATATAAGTTCCACCCATCAACACCTTTTATCCTCGAACCATTAAATAAATGATCATCATCCAAATTATCTCCAATACACTTCAAAATACCTCCCCCACATCCATGGTCCCCTAGAATTATCAAAATTTCAAACCCTTTTCCCTAAGAAGGTTCTCAATGAGGATAAATTCAAGAGGTAAAATCCTTCTTATTTTTCTATTATTCTCTTTTCAATTCTATTAATATTATTACTTATCATAACCTCAACCTAAACAGGTGGAATTATAACTATATTAAACATTTTGCATTGGGATTTTATTAATATAATTGTATAATTCATCTTCATTTATCTTCCCTTTTAAAATTTTCTAAACATGATATTGTTGCCTGTAGTGTGTCAATTTACCACCACTACAGATGATGTGTAATATTTATTCACTACCACATTCATGTATGGACATTAAAACATATTTAAGGTCAAATAATATTTTATTAATAATATGATATGTTAAATAATGTTTTGGATGAAACATATAAACATGATGTTAAATTAAATTATATAATATTATAGTTGTCGTAAAAACTCCAAAAATAATTAAATAATTTTCCTTGACATTCAATATAATAAATCATCCTCATACAACATATATTTATAAGACCAAGTAAACTTATATATCTTCATTAATAATAATTATGGTGAATAAATCTCAATTTACAAGAAAATCTATACTCATATACTGGCAATCCAATCATGAAAACTAAGAAAAAAACACTCCTAGATGATGAAATTGGACTTCATAACTCATAAAAATTTCCCTAAATGAACTTAATAAAACCACAATGAAACAAATGAACATATAATAGGTTATTTTATTTTTAATTATGGAATTTAAATTTATTTGCTATGATAATAAAGTGTATAAATAATTCATACAAAAGTTAAGGGGATTCTCAACCCCAAATCTCTTTCATTGAGTTATCCTTCTAACAGTCTATTTCATGTTTGGATGATCCTTTAATGATCTGTAAAATTCCATCCACTTTCACTTAAATTTTATATTCATGGAAATAGATATTTATATTCTAGTTTTCTGAAAAATGTAACTATTTTTTCAAAAGAACAATACTTTCGAAGAATTCTGCTTTTAATTCTCGGGATATTGTTTCTTCTTTACTCATTATTGATGAATCATGTACCATTTATGTAATTTATTATTTAATTTGGGAACCAAAATGTTCATTCATGAATTTTTGATTTGGGAAATTAAACCAATTTCGATTCATGGGTGATTTTATTCCCATGATTTATATATGTTTTATTTTTCATGTGTGATAATGTAAATGTTATGATGTATATGGTGAGCCTGGAATTATATAAAAAATGTAAATGTTTGATGTTATGGGTTCAGCCAAAACATTATGTCACTCCAATTAATTGGTTAATGTGATTTATCATATGATAAAAAGTAAAATATTCATTAACATGATGATATATTTGTTCACAACATTTTGTGAAAGTAAACCACTAAGGCGTGATTTTTTATTTCTATACACTGCCAAATTACATGTCTTTATCTAATGATTCTACACATAATTATGATGATGATATTATGATGATGACTATTCGCAACCATCATTCATGTATGTTATTCATTCTCAAAGTAGATTTTTCTCACCACTTATTTTGATGTATATCCTCAGGTGAATACTTGTACTAAGGATATCGTCAAGAAAAAATAAGTAGATAATGAATATGGGATTAAATAATATTTATTTTATTATAATTTAAATGTTATATTTGGTCATAATTTTTCCAGAAAACTAATCCTTTTAATCATATTATTTAACACTTTTTTTAGTTTATATTTAAAATGATTTTTTTTTAATGTATGAAAAGTAGGGTATTTATAGTTGGTACCAAGGCAGATTTTTGTTAATTTTGGATTTAGGATTAGAGAACTATAGTGATAACCCTTTGTATGAGACAATGTTTATGAAATCACACCATAATCATTGTTTTAGAAAAATTATAAACATAGGTATCCGACGAGATATACCTTTATTGTTAATTTAATAAAATATTTAATTATTTACTCATTAATTTTATACATATGTTTCTTTCAATCCATAAATATTTTAGAAAATTGTTGGAAGTAAGAGAATCCAGGATAACAACCAGTGTGAGGAACAATGTAGCGATTTCCCTAACAAAATCAACAATTATTTGGGAAATTGAGTTCAAATTTTCCAGGAAATGTGTTCCCATATTTCACATGATATAGATATTAACATAAAAAAAAGAACATCATCCTTCAATTAAGATGTGGAAACTGACTCTCGAGTCCTTTATGCGGCAACACAGACTGACATTTGGTGGATCTTCTGATCCATAAGTCAAAAAATAGTGGGTCAACATGATTACAAAGATATATTTTGTTCTCCGCTATTCTATGAAGTATATTTTCAATATAGTAATTTATCATCTAGATTATGTTTTAATTAAATGGTGGGAATTGATTAAAAACTCCACAATGAATGATGAAATTGAATAGATGTAGTGGGAAAACATTAAGATAATGTTTCAAAACAGGTAATTCCCATAGGGTATTCATACAATGATAGATAGAGAATTCATAGAGATATAGTAAAAGGATAGTGATTTTATCATAGCCTATGGATCATATTTCACAAGTAATTCAAGGTATTATTTCAGATTTTTTATTGATAATGATAAAAAAAGTTGGATACCATAGTTGTTTAAAATTACACCTTTGAAAGGCACATGAAATTCAAGACATTGGGAGTTATGAATAAATTTTTCAATTTGATGTGAAAGTGGAGATGGGTTTTGGAGAATGGTCCCATGGATATGTTGATAAGGAAAAAATGATGGTGTTTTTGGATGGGGGATCTAATGAGGTAGGTGGAAAGAAATCACAACCACTCACATTTCAAAAATGATGGAAAAAGAATAATGGGACCTAGAACAAAGGGACATTGAAATACAAGATGTGAGGGAGATAAATACACCATGCGCATGAATATTGATGATACATAAAGAATCTTACCTATATAATAGAAGAAATTAGAGCCCCACACTTTTTTTGTGCTTCAACTAAAGGGATCAAGTGAACTATGAATGCTTATACACCAAACCATGAGTAATCGATGTTAATGAGCATCATCAATCTCCAATGAAAAAGGGTCAATGTAATGAAAATTAAATCCATAATATTTATGTGTATTATGATAAATACATGTTGAATGATAAACTGGTTAATCATTCAGGAATTGTGAAAGAACTATTTGATTATTTTATACCCATTCACTGATATCTTGTATGTTTAGAATAACAATTCAAACACCACATAAAAATAATGAGGTTTATTAATCTATGATAATAAAAAAAATTAAAATTATTACATCCAAAGTTTATAACTCCTCCCTAGATAATTGATGTGGACTGAACATCCCATCAAATCATATATTACAACTTTGGTGGAGTTAAAGCTATTTTGGGAATGGATTGGATATATTTTTAATAATCCAACATCTACTTTCAAGAAAGGAATGTTAGTCTTCACATCCCAAAGCATCCTCTCATTCTAGAAAATTGTAGGGTTTAAAATTAATCATCTCTAGGTTAATCATAATATGTGTATAAATAATTTCCTTAAAAGAATGAATATCTTGATCAAATTATTGAGACAATGGAGATAATTATGATCGAAGACATTCCCAATGTGAGGTAATATGATGAGGTGTTCCCTAAAGATTTATCTAGTATTATCTTGGTTTAGAGTTTGAGTTATAAATTGATCATATTTCAATATCTCTACCTATATGAATTAATACATATATAATGGCCATTATTTTGTTGGAGGAACTTATGAATCAATTGAAAGAGAATCTGGAAAAGGGTTTTATATGCCAAAGTTCTCACCTTGTGGTGCACTAGTCGTCTTACTCAAGGAAAAAAGGATAAGTCAATGTGTATCTACATTGATTAGCATGATCTAAATGAAATATTAAAGAAGAGAAACTATCCCCTACCATAGATATATTAATTGTTTGATCAACTATTTTGTTCTGTGTATTTCTCTATGGTTGATCTTATATAAGAATATCACCAATTATTGATGGGGAATGAGGATATTATAAATGATACATTTCGAACCTAGAATGGACATTAAGAGGACGTCAATATGACTTACAAACTCACTAAATCTCTAGAATTATTTATTTGTTTAATAAATGGAGTATTTATAGTTTAAATGATCAATTTTTTGTTAGCCTTTATCTATTTATTTATGATATACTCCAAAGGCAAGATTTAACATTGGGAGTATTTGAATATTATTACAATGTCATTATAAAGGGAGAAAAAATATGAATGCTACAATAAATTTGATTTCTAGAAGGGTATGCTTCTTTATTTGGGCCTGAAATCTCCTTCAAAGAAATATTAGTGGACCCTTCCATGATAAATTTAATCTAATAGATCCCCAATCTAGCATCTATATTAAATATATGTCTATTCCTTTGCCTATATAGGTACTACTAGAGACTTTCAAAGAATATCTCGTGATTTTAAAACACACTAACCAAACATAATCATAATGGCTAATTTTTTTCTAGACTAGTGAATGGGAATATTGCATCAAATAGTTAAAAAATAGTCTTATCACCACAACAATACACTCTCTTCTCACAAGTTGGGGACTCTTTATTATACAAAATGATTCTTCAAATAATGGATTAAGTTGTGTACAGATTATAAATTATAAAGTGATATAATATGACTCATGGATGTTGATAATTAATGAGTAATATTATCTCATACATGATCTAGAGCTGGAAGATGTGTTCTTTTCATTGAAAAAATGTTGACAATTTTTCAATGGGGAAATGTGTAAAATATATTATGATCACAAGAGCCTCTAATATATATTCACATAGAGGGTGATTAATACAATATAATAGTGATTGTCAGAGCTCATCAAGGATTATGGATGCTCAATGCACTACAATCCTTGATAATCTAATAAAGTGGTGGATTTTCCATGAATAACTGATTTTATAACATTATCAATAATGAAAATTATGAAGGATCCAATCTTCCTAGACTTGTAAATGATGGACATGATAATAATTAAGAAAGGAAAATGATTAATATTTACACAAATGAATGATCAATCATCCCTTGTAGTAAAAATAATGGATTCATAAGGAAATGATGTGGAAATTTTGAAGATGGTGGAAGAGAAGATAATCGGGAAATACTCATAGTTCAAAATTGATGAGGAATAATTTTTATGATTTGTGTCACTGCTATATATACCATAAAATCCCGAGACAATGAAGAATCTTTTGAACAACAGACATAGGTAAAACATCTTTATTCACACAGGTTTCACAAATATGTATCAAGATCTATGAGATAACTATTTTTTGACAATATGAAGAACGAGTGCGTTTAATATATATCAATGTTCCATGTAATTCTTCAAGTGAAGGATAATAAAATTCTAAGGGGATGATGAAACTATTACCCATGTCAACATGGAAATAGAAAAACAACACCTTGGGAATTGTCATCAGACATCCAAATACAACTAGAGGAAACAATGTTATATGGGATATTTTAGAACATCTTAAAACAGAATCTCACTTTATCACAATTCCATTGGAATTTATAATTGATCTACATGAACAGATATACACTAATAAATTGGAAAGGATGAATATATTACCAGTATTGATAGTATCTGATCATTGTCTTAGTTTCACCTCCTAGTTCTATGAATGTCTCTAACATGCTATAAACAATAAGTCGAACTTTAGAATGGATCATCTTCATCAAACTAAAGTCCAATTAGAGTGGATAATTTAGACATGAAAATAAATGATTATAGAATGTTCTATGGACTCCAATAAAGGTCAAGGATAAAAAATTTCATTCTTGAATCCAAATGGATCTATATGAATCACTTTATAGGATAAGATGAGAACACCACTATACTGGGATGAATTTGGTGAACATGACCTACTTGGACTATAAATTGTCGATGAAATGGGGGAAAGGTGAAAACCATTAAGCATACTCTCAAGGAAACCCAAAATTGATAGAAGCTCTATGTAGACAATCACCATTTAGATATTGTGTTTATGTCTAGAGACGTGGTATTCTTCCACATATCTCTATAGAAGAGGATCATGATATTTTTGAAGAATGGAACGATGAGTACTAGGTACACTATCCCAATCATGATTCATGATTAATTCTGAGTTGTGGCCATTCAAATGGAAATTCTACCTACCTTTTTCTCATGTAAATGATATATTCCATGTAACCATCTCGAATAAGTACATTACAAATCTATCACAAGTACTTAATCAATATGAGATACAATTGGAAATTGATTTCACATATGAGGGGCATCTAGTAATGATCTTGGACTATAGAGATAAAGTTAAATGAAACAATAAAACTCACCTTGTCAAAGTACAATAGTGGAACCATAAATATGAAGAGGAATTATGAGAACCAGAGGAATCAATGAAAGAGAAGTACTATCACAATTTTTTAACATTGTTGGAAAAATGAATTTTCAATGAAAAAAATTATTAAGGGGGGAAGAATGAAACAAACAAAATTTTTATCAATGGAAATTTCCTTATAATAATTATATAATATATTTTAAACCACATAAAATCACATTTGGAAAAGAATAAAAAAATTTATTGAATAATTAATGAAATAATAGGTATTTCTAGAAGTTATGTCACAATTACCAATGGAATTATAGCGTGACCTTTGGAATCATAATGTGAGAATTAGGAAAAATAATTAGGTTAGTAGAATATTGACCACATCTATGAAAATATAAATAAAATTTACAAATTTTATGAATCATAATATACTATATATATATATATATCATAGTATATGTAAATAAATATTTTATAAATGATATATTAGGTGTTGATATTTTTATATGTAAAAAATATTTAATTAAAATATTAAAATTAATATAATGATTTAAAAAAATGAATATTCATAAAAAAATTTCATAAATTATTATTTTTTTGTATTATGATTAAAATATAATTTTAGGAGTCCTTAATTAATTTTTGGATGTGTTATAAAATCAATTATAATTTTAAAATCGGTATTTTACATATAAATGATGATTTTGATTAAAAAATAACCATTCGCATATTTATAAATTAATTTCAAAAAAATTTGTTAATATTTTGATTCTAAACATTGAAAAATGTTTAGTGTCTATATTTGGGAATTTTCTAAAATAGATAATTATTTTGTGAATAATAACATAGGATAATATACAATAAAGGCTAAAAATATCAATTATGGAGTCATATATGATATATAGCTTATGGATTCCCAAAATCTCCAAATAAATATATTTATTTTAATATTATTGTAATAATTCCAAAACTATGCATGTTCTTGTGCCAAATTAATAATGTAATAAATAAAATAATGAGAAAATACCCCTATCGTCCCCTATAAATACCACCCTTCACCATAACATCTTATCACACCATCCAAGATTTAAAAATGTCTCAAATTCTACTTAATAATCTTCCAAATACCCCACCCTCACTTCCAAGAGTCCTTGGTCTCCTCAAAAGTCCAAAATCTATTCGTTAAGTAGGTTATCGAGGATGAGAAATTCAAGAGGTAATATCATACTTCTTTTTATTATATCTTCTTTTCTATTCCATTTATTTTCATAATGTATCCTTGCATACACCTTCCATAGATGCATGAAAACTCCAATAACATTTACTTACTTTAATTTATTTATGATAGTAGAATAATTCATCTTCATTTCACTTCCATTTCCTTTTTATTTAATTAGGAAAATATCATTTATGCCATATCTATTTACTACCACTTTGGATGAAGTGTTCTCATTTTCAATACAAACATCATGGATGGTCATAAAACCATAATTATCATTATATAAGATTTTATTATAAATATTATCTGTTATATAATGTTCCTTTAAAAATATATATACATTATGTTAAATAAAATGACATATGGATATAATGCTCGTTCAATCACCAAAATTAATTAAATTATTTTCATTAACATTCAATATAATAAATCATCCTCACAAAATATAACTAAAAGATATATAAGAAAATTGAACTTCATAATGTTCATTAACAAATTTGGGAGAGTCATTATCTTTTTAAATGATCTTCGATAAACATATAAAACTGAACTGATCATGAAAACTAAGAAAACAAACAATCCCAAACAATGAAATTTACTCTATAATGCATCAAAAATCTAATAAATAAGCATAGTTAAAATATAATGAATAAAATTCGTTTAAAAAAGGTAATGGATTTTTTTATTAATGAATTTAATTTGACATTAAAACATTATGGACATGTTAAGATAAATTCTATTTATTTTATATTTTTCTTTCACATTACATTATCTCTACCCCATTTTATTATTTCATCAAAATTATATTCCTATATAAATGAAAAGTGAATTATTTTCCATTGAAGTATAATGTTGTATATATGCATCCCCTTTGTCATCATAATCCAATGCATGGTGGGGGCACTTATTTATGAGTTTTACAAAGCCCTTAGAGGAGGCTGAACATGATGTCATAACCTCAATTCAATATATCTCTATTTTGAAATTTCTTTTGAGTACATATCCATAATTTTATATATTTATGACATATATTCTATAAAAATAATTATTAGTAAATTTATTTTTTATAAGTTGAAAAATTATATCAATTTATTTGTTGTGAGTGTTCAATAGGGTTTTTAGAATATCCAATTACACTATAATTATCACAAATAAACATCAATTGTTTAGAAATATCAACATTAAATTTTTTCCATCTAAATATTCAACCACAATATTTGTGTACAATCTAGACCAGTTACAATATATTCAGATTCTTCTATTCTTAAAGACACTAAAATTTGATTCACACTATTCTAACTCATAAAACATTATCTAAATAAATTCCCTTCTATATACATTGATTTTTTATCATTAAAATATATATCATATTCATCATTTGTATAACTATGAATATTTATTCCACAAATTAATTTATATCAAATAATATATGAATTTTTTCATATAAAATATCTCACAATTCTTATTTTCTACCAAAAATTGAGATTATATTCTATTACATTGGTACATGGTTAAAAATGTCACAATATAAAAAAAATAATGTGTTAAGGGTTTTAGATTATGGAAAATTATTTTTAGATTCTAAAATTCATTTTGATTCATACTTTTTATGAATTCATCAGTACTAATCTTCATCCATATTGAAAAATAATTAGAATCATATTTGTAATTTTTCATATGTTTTTTAAAATTTTCACTTGCATTATTATCATGAGAATAAAAAATGTACATTTAATTTAGTTTAACATATAAACCAATGGAATAAACTAATCCTCCAAACAATAAAATTGAAAAATTATTCATCATCTCCACAAAAAAATGCATTACAAAAATTTTCTCCATCCCCCACACAAATTTTATCATCCACCTATATAATGAAAATTACGGTTACAGTGTAATATTATTTGATTAATTGTTTTTGTTATAAAAAATTTTATAATAAGTCATGTTGTATTCCAATCTCAATAGAAATCAATTCTGAACATCTAAAATTTTAATAAAAAATTAATTATTAAAACGTTGAATGTTTGTATTATGCTAAAATATGTCGTGAAATTTCTACTGATCATATATTCTTCCTCACTGATACTATATTTTTTTGGTATAAGGAGAACTATATTGATTTTTTTTTTATTTTTTCTCAAATATGTTTCAAAATTCTTTCAGGTGAATTCAGTACCATTATATGTTCTCAAGTTCTTTATGTAAGCCCCCAATTCTTTTTCAACATATTTCCTAAAGTGTGTGAAAATTTATATATCCTAGGATGTGTATTTTATAGAGATTATATAATTAATCCAATAAAAATCATTGATAAAAGTTTTAATGTAAAAAATTATCATTTTTATTGATGTCTTATTGGCCCACATAAATCATAATGTATGTGTTCAAGAGGTTTGGTAGATTGAATCCCAACATTCATATGAATCATATTTGTCATCATACCTTTCAGAATATTTATATAAAAGACTTCTTATATCATTTTAAATTTAGGAAAACTTATTATAGATCCAACATCATAGTGTTTTTTCGTGTTTATCGTCACAAGTTAGAAAGGTATTCTGTGCCACAACTTCTTTTAATCTCCCTTGAGTGTGTAAATTGATTTGATAAGTTTTCATTTTGGGAAAAGATTCTAATTTGTTCAGTTTCCTTTTGTAATAAATCTTCCATCCTTCAAATTTTTTATGATATAATAATATATCTTGAAGATCAATTATTTTTCATCATCAGAATACTAACTCAAAAAATTCAAGTTAAGCTTTAGTTGATTTAGAAACGACAATTCCTTAGATTTTATCTTTTTGTATTCAATATCATCCATTATAATTCCACATAATTTAGGAGAACTATAGTTACCAAAATAAATATCAAGTCGATAATTATTATAACCATGTTTTATGATTTTTAATACACTATTTACATTTAAATAATAACCACAACCCAGTATCTATTTCATGTTCCTTTTTTTCTTTCATCCATATTAGTATAAAAAATGATCATTCTTCAAAATTTATAATTATTGAATCCTTTTGAATTATTTCATAAAATAATTTAAATATTATATTATTCATACATTATTCAAGAAAATAACCACATTGATCACATCATTAAGAAATTATTTATTAAAATAAAACAGTTTTTTTCATTAAAATGTTTCCAAATTCCTGAGATTTCACTTTTCCAAACATCTGTATGATTGGAAAGTTACTCATTACATATTCATTATTTCTTCCACTTTTTAAAAATATTATTCTATTAAGAGACAAGTTACACAATAAATTATGACAAATATTCCCATAGATTCCATGGAGCTGAAAATAAGAATCAAATATATAATCTTTTATGTAAGATCATTATTTGTATATACATTTTTGATGTTGATAACTTGCATCTATTATATCACACTCTGGTCATGGACTATCTTTCATATAGAAGGAATGTACATCTTCAATGTATTTGATAGGTTGGCCTCATCCCTTATCATCCCATGAATTCATAACACTTTTCTTCTACCTTAGAATACTATAAAAATTTGATGAAATATTGTTTTATGTGGGTGAGGATTTGACATGATTCCAGATTTTTCCTTTCTTAGAAACATTAAAATTATCATTTTTAAAAAATTTATTGTTTTCATTTAGCTTCATTAAGGACCTTTCGAACCCAATAAATTTTTATCGAAACATGTTAACTTTTTATTTGGTTGCTTCTAACTACTTAGTATATTATTCAACCAAATTTCCATGTTCAGTAATTCAATGTTTTTAACCTAATATATCATGGATGTATTATTCTTTTTCAATGGTAACATATTTTTATCATTTTTCAAAATTTCTACCATATTTCATTATCATTCAAAATTATTTCTCAATAGATCTATTTTTTCCATGATATGAAAAAATCTGGGTCATGAGCTGATTCTATCTATAAGATTCTTCACCTCATTCTTCTTCAATATTTGTGGAGTTTTCAAAATTATAAATTTTTTCAAGGAATGTTATTAACATTTCTAAAGAATCACCCTATGTGGAATTGTTTTCAGTTTATTCTTATTAAAAAAATTTACTCATAATTATCAAATTTTCCCAAACTAACTTATCATATTTTTTGGTTGAATTTTCTTATCTAGAACTTTTAGTCCACTTATTTAATTGTGGTTTTCAATTAGAATCATCTTTATATTCTTCAATATTCTTCTTCGATCAATTCATATAAAAGTGTTTAATTCATCCTTAGTCAAAACATTTAAGAGGAATTTTACCTTTATACATTCAAATCTTACTTCATTTGTTATTATATAACGGGGAAATTATTTTTTCAGTAAATGCATCATCTTATGTTTTTTAGATTTATTGGGATCAAAATCATTTACACATTTAATGATAATTTATCTCAAAAAAATATAATACATTTCTTATTTCATATTCCATTTGAAACAAAGAGCTTATCCCATTTCATAAGATACACGAATACAATTAAACTAGTCAATAGTTGAATCATCTCTATCTTATATAGCATAAATTTTAGAATCAAACATGTCCAAAAAGTTTCTCATTAGTTTTTAACAGTTTTATAATCTTCCCAAAAATATACGAATCCTATGTTGTTTCATACAATTTCATTTAATCATGTTAAGTATTCATCAATAGTTTCTTCTTCCCTTATTCTTATATATCGTTAATTAAAATAAAATATTTTTACCTTTCATCCATAACATTAGTATTCCATTCTATAATACTTCCAAACACATCCCACATACTCTCTAATATTTTGAGATCCATCACTATCATATAAATTATTTTGATAGAGGAATAAGTTTAAAATTTCTAGCATTTCCATTTTGTTAACAATTAACTACTTAAAAAACATCATAGTATAATATTTATCAATAGGATGGAAACCAATTGTACTAGTATAAAAAAATTCAAGTGAAGACATAAGAGACGTGGAATAATCATGTTATTTCAAATATAATGATTGCATCTATAAAATTTAGTAATTAATTTTCTTTTGATAGAATTTATATATTCCAGGATAAGTAATAAAAAAGGTTCCATTACCATTGATAAAAATTAAAGGTCTAATGATTGGAAGAATATCTAAGAAGGGGTAAGGGATGAATCCGTTTAATACATTTTATATGTTTCAAAACAATTAGAAACATAACCACTACAACTTGTTAATGTTTATTACGATATTATATTTTATTAAACACTCTTTAATTAAAAATGATAACTGAATATATATAAAATGGGATTTAATTGAATCAAACATTTTTGTGTGATCCTACATCCATTATATTGAAATTCCAATGGATCTGGGTAAATTTAATATTATGAAGAAGTGAGTAAAACATGTTACAACTCTTCTTAGAAACCTTTTTTATCTTGATACATATGATTTTACTAACACCTATCATTGTACACTTTTTTCATAAAAGTAATTGATCTAAAAAAGAATAGAAAAATTGATCATAATACTCACCAAATTCTCTATCTAGATCCAGAGTTCAATATCTCATGGTTCAAATTCACTCAGTCTGATTGGGCAATGCCCGATTGACACTGTCTGATGAATTCAGTTCAATGTAATTAGTATTATGAACCCTTTTATAAATTTCTATTCTAAAAAACAAAAAAAAATACTCAATATGATCTTCATCACTCCAGTAAACACTACTATCAGATGCCTAACTTTCTAATGAGGGCTTAGTCTAGAATGATAACTATGACATAAATTCTATAGTGTTACAACTTTTTTTCTCATGTGAAATGTTACTATATATAATTTCACCATATATCTATTTATATAAAATCTATAAAGAATATGGTAGGAGACTAAAAACCATAACCTCTTACTCAAATTCAAAAAGATCCATGATTTACAAATAAAGGGATTTATTGTTTTACCACTTCAACTCTTCACAAATCATCTAAAACCTTATTAATTATTCTATTTAATCATACTTCTTGAACATATAAAATTTTATTCAATTGAATGGATCACACACAACTCATTAATATAAAACATCATCATCTCATTAAATAATGTATTATTAATTTTTATAGTACACGATTATAGATGAATAATTGTATAAAGAAGGATATAAAAAAGTTTATTAATATGGGTTTTTTATTATATTGGTGTATAACGATATTTCATTGATATTAAGAGTAATAAATCATGGGTTGTTCATTATAATCTCAATATGGATTTGTGATTTATTTAATTAAACTACAATAAATTAGAAATGTTTGTTATGTACCTCTTTATTTGTTTTTCTGTTATCTCATATTTTTTCTCTAAATGTACCCATCATCCTACCTTGACACATCATATTTGGTTTATAATTAAGTAAAAGTGATATTTCCAATATAATCTAAATATTTCACTTCTTTATCCTATAAGGATTTACTCACATTGTATATATTATTACTTCCAAAATAAGGTCGAAATTATTATTTTCATATCTAGTATGTTTTATTTCTTGTGATATCCACATTTTTTGTTACCACATTTCAGATGAAATATTTTTCACTTCTTCATTATTATCATATTCAAATAATGTTATTTTGGGGAATTATTCATGTTTATATATTTTACCATAAACTCCATATATTTGGGCCTGATATTTAATTATTTTTGTGGATCTATATTTAATATTTATATTATGAAATTATTTTTTGAAATTTATTATATTTAACTCCCTAAAAATGTTATAGAGAATTTACACATGACTTCACATGTGATAAATTTTTATGTTTTTTATAATAGAATAAAAAAAATTAACCTTTAAAATTTTCCATGATAACATATTTTCTTCCAACCTTCATTGAATGACTATAAAAATTATTCTATTTTATTGATGGGTTTCCATTGAAAATTCAATTCACTTATATTAAAAATGATTTCAAAAAACAAAAAAAAAATTATGGTGTTTATTCTTCTTTCAACAGGTAAATTTCCATTCTCTTATAAAATAGTTTTTCATCTATGTCATACTAATTTAATATTTTTCATGTTTCATTATTAATATTCTCTAAGGATATTATCCCCACTATTTATAGGAATGGATTAAATATATTTATAATATATTTTTTAATAATACCCACTAATTTTATAGAGTGAAAACATGATATTATGAATTATATATGTTTTTTGTTACTTATAGAACACAAATGTATGATTGGATAAAAATTTATGTCTATTTCATATATTTTCCTCTAATGCATTGCGTAATGCACTATGTCCCATTAAAATAAATGTTTCTAGGAATGAGAGTAAACATAATCATCTATGGGGCTCTATACACTGGATTATTGATAATGGGAGTGAACTAAAACCTCTATAAGACATCATCCACAAATTGATAAATATATTTGAAATAATCACTGAACACATAAATGTTTTTTATTAAAAAAATATGTTCCTACATTTTATTCCGAATTATTATTCTAATAATTTATTCCTCATTCCGTAACTCTTGTTTTAGATATATTTTTCATTTTGTATGATATTAACATGTTATTACATACACAATGATTTTGTTCTTATACCGTTGTTATCAACAACTTCAAACTTATGATCATCAATTAATGAGTTTTTATATTTATTTATATTTCTTATCTAAGATCACAATTTCTTATATTTTCATTCCCGAATTTTTAAATTAAAATAACATGTTTGATATGTCATTTAGGGTATCAATTATGTAGACTATTGTGATTGATATCAAATTGTTGTAAAATTAGTGGTTTATGTATCTAGTTTCTAAAAACAATAAACCATTATGTTTTTGAGTGTTATTTATTGTGAAATAAAATCAATATTATTATTAAATACTATAATTTACATTTATTATTTTATGGGTCATGTTTGGAATTCACCATGATATAAATGTCGTTATTATGACTTGGGAAACTATTTACATGCTAATACATTTCTATCTTATTGAATAAAATTTTGTTATTAAATTTATTCTAAGCTATTACAATTATTTTCAATTAAATATGATATCTTATGTTGGATAATAAATTTTCACTTATGATTAATCTCAATGGAATTAATTATGATTACCAGAACCAAATATAATATAACCATCATATTTTACAGGTATGTGATAAGGGACAAAAAACCATTGGTGGTCAGATCAACCTTACCCTTTTTGTAATATTTATAAACACATAAACTGAATTATATTATTATACTGTCAGACATTAAACAATTATAATATTATTTTAGTAATTCATTATGTTATATATTATTAATTTTTCATTATATTAATCTTATATATATATGTTTATTATTTATTCATTCTCATTTCATGTATTACATGGTCAAAATTTATACAAAATGTAAAATATATTATCCATCAGAATGAAATAGAGAACACAAAATTATTATGATTCATTATTTTCATAGGTGACAAAGATGAATATAAAAAAATATTTCTCATTGTTAGAATGAATTAAAAAATATATTTTTTTTATAATAATTTTTTTATTAAGAACTATATGTCTTTGAAATTAAAATAAAATTCTAATTAATGTATCTCATTTACTATGGGATACTAAACATAATATCCAATGTTTACAATATTATATTCTATAGATCCATGAAATATGATCACCATACTCTATGTGACTATTTTTAGGGTAATTATTTTTTGTATCATTGATTCTTAGAAGAAAACAGAGGATCTATACATAAAAGAATATGAATATATATTAATGAATTTATAATGAAAACCAATAAAATATTAAAATCATAGAGAATATAAGAAATAATGTGAATTTATTTATTATAAATGAATTTAATATTTATATATGTTAATTATATAATATGAAAATCAAAAAAATGAACCTATTAGAATATGAAATTGATTAGAAAATGGTTATTTTTATAATAAATTTAAATCATATCAGCATTGGTGTCTAACGCTAAGATTAATCGAATGGGAGAGTTAAATAGGGTAATATTAGTGTTGAGATAACTACCACTAAATTATGGTAACTTACAATAAAAATAAAAAATAACAAATCCCATATAGAACAAAAAATTTCTTATTAGAACAGAATAACCAACTATTATCCCTATTTGAGGAAGAAACTATCATCATCTGGTAATCTCATTAAACCATAAGTATTATAAAAACAATATAGTTATAGAGAATATTTTAGACTTGGTATTCTTTGAGAGGGATAATATTACAATAGATTTTTATTGACCAAGAGGAGTAGTGATCAATGATTTCATTAACTGAAAACACTATCAAATGGGGTTGAAGTAAAAAAAAGAAGTAGAGACCTTTAAAAAATAAAATTCTAATCATATATCTCAATATTGAAAAAAATATTATATGAATGAAAAAAATTATTATATATTAAAATGAAATGGAAAGAATAATGAGTATTAAAATAACATATAATGGCCTCTAAATAATTATGTGGACTGTATACACAACTAAGAATGTTAGATGGTCTCATTAATTTGTGGATTATATACAATTATCTTATGGACATTACTCGCCAATTTATTTTATTGATATGATTTGATTTGGAGAAATTTAAGGATAAAATAAAATAATTTTCAAGGAACTTTATTCATATATAAAAGGAAATAATGTGTTGAATGGTGGAGTACAATTCATAAATCATAATTGGGAGACCCAAGTGAGGATGAGTAGAGTTTTCCACATATATTAACTATGGGATGATGAAACATGGATTTTCTATAGAGGTGACAAGTGTTTGAAATAAATTCAATAATATTTACATCATGACTATGATTGAATGCGAAAAGAGAGTAAAAATTAATATATGGAATTCTAGAAATAATATTTGGTTTTTTATTCAAGTAAGAATCTTATGAACCAAGGAAATCATCACCTTATGTGGTTATGGGATTAGGGTTAAGCATTTTCCATGACAATGTGTAAATAATGAATAAAATGGAGTCATTTTATATAACACTGTCATGAAATCAAAAGATATTATAAATTATTCTATAATTATTCCACATAATCCTTTTTATATTACTCTTTTATAAGTAATATTATCGAATTTAGATATAATAACAAAAAGTATGTTTATTAAAATACTATTCGTGTTACTTGGGAGATATAGTAAGTTATTTCTAACAGTGTGATGATGCATTCAGAAAAGATATAAGGGTCTTCTGAAAATGATTTGAGGAACCTATGAGTATGTGTCAAGGAAGTCCCATGTTTGGGGGAAGTGAATTGGATTCCATATGAATCAATTGAATTAAATTTAAATGTAATGTGGTATTGAGGGTTGTATAATGTATTTTTTTCCAACACAAAAATACAACTAGTTTGAAATTATTTTATTTTTTTATATACGAGACAAGATTATAATTATGATATTTATGATAAATACTGAATAATATCATCAAGATGAAGTACAATGAAATTTATTTAAACTATCCCATATCACAATTGAGGAAAAATTGGGTGACAAATTTTAAATGATATAGACCTAAGACATTATGTACTCCAAATTAATAATATTTATAGTGAATATATTGATGTAAGATTTAGATTTTATAGATACATAAGGATTTTATGCATCATTAATAATATTTTAATCATATTTTTGACTCATTATTTTTTGAATGTTTCAACAAATATATTTTTTGGAACTATATCTCATAAATAGTTAAACATGAAAATTAAATACTAAAAATGGTATGTTTCTTTGAACTGAATATGTTTTTTCAGTTTGGATTTTGTATAAATGAAAAATTTTAGAAATCATAATAGATAAGTTAAATATGTTCTTGAATATTAATCTAAATTAATGGATTTTATAATTTTTTATGATTTATACAAGTTTATGTTCATATATTAATTCTAAAAAAGTGGATAAAGTTTATATCATATTTTTTATATTTTTTCTAACTACAACAAAATAATAATGCAACATAATTATATAATGGATTTTAGATAACACATTATTATTCATTATGATATTTGAATAATGAATATTGATTTATTTATCTAATTTTATGTAATAAGGAATTTACAATCCGATAGATTTACAATGTAAGATTTTAATTTACATTGGTTATATTGATTAGTATTTTCAACCATGTATAATGATTATTTTTAATTTTGTAGTAAACGAATAATTTTGTTAAAAAATTTAACTTTGGGATTTCGAATCACCCTAGCATGATCGAAATGGAAAATATTATTACAAAAATATAATAGTTTTCATAAATTTGGGTTGGGAATGAAACCCATTTTCAATGTAAAATGATAGGAATGGGTTGATAAAAATTTATTAAATGTATTCCTGTTATTGATTTTTTTTTTCTAATTTATGGATTCAATTTGATTATATGGATATAGTATTATTAAAAAATGATGGATATAATATTTTAAGAGATAAGGAATATTTTAATAAAAATATGAGATATTTTACTGATTATTTTAAATAAAATTAATCTTTATAATTTAGGAATAAAACGTTTTTATGTGGAACATAGTGGATTCATATATCATGTGTTAGGCTTCGATAAGTTGAATAGTAATACATTAACGTGGAAAAATTATTATGGATTCAACTGACATTTTCTATTTTAAAAAATAATTTAGACATAATAGTGTACTGAAGAAATGAAATTTGGTAGGAGAGTGAATCTAGAAAGAAATTATATTCTCACTTAAAAACACTATGATAGGTATTCCTATTATTTTATTGAAACAAATTTGGTCTATTATATCAGACACTCAATATTTAAAATTTTAATTTTTTATTGAAACACTAATTGATAATAATTTAATTTGGACGGATGTATAATTTTAATATCATACTATTATTAATTATTGTGATTAAATCTAGATTTAACCATGAAAAATTGAATATCAACCACTACATAATAATGATTAACTACACTTAGATGTTTGGTAAACCATTAAAAACTATTGAATCCATCTAGTGTTAAACAGTTCTTTTAGTTATTCAATTATATTTACAAAATCAATTATATTAAATCAATAAAATTATATTTACTGTAATATAAATAAATAACACCATTATATATTGATTTATAAATTTAATAAATTATTAAGAGAAAAATAAATCACCCCAATAATTTTTTTGGGTAAACATAAAGGTTTAAAAATTGATTTTATCATTCAATTATATCTCATTGATGGATCCTTATGAATTTTTTAATCTACACTCTTTTATATATCTCATATAATCATTATTTTACTATGAAAAAAATTATTCTTATTATATATATTATAATGTTACATTTTAGATGGTGTAAATGAACCTAAATTTAGTCTCTTTTGTGTTAAACATGTTATATATCAGACTTACTAGATTTATAACACCATAATAAATTAATGACCATTTTATGTCAATAAATAGTGCATTGATTCTGATAGATATGAATGAAATGATTTATATTATTAATAATATAATATGGATCTAAAAAAGATGTTATTTAACAACTTTGTAAATAAACATGGGATAATGTAAATGTAGTTTATTTTTGTGAAAAATGGTTTATCATTTTATTGTTAAAACTTTATAGTACCCAATTTTAGTATAGAGTGATAAATGATGAATATTTTATTGAAGTCTAATTTATTTGAGGAAATGGTATTTAAAATGTGATATAACTATGTGAATCAAAATTAGTGGCTTTTATGGTCACTGAGAAGATACTTTTAGTTCTTCATAACATGTTTATTTCAAAACAAAAATCACTAGAAGAAAGATATATTCTCAAAATTTATTTATATAATCTCTAAAGATCGATGGTCACATTTAAATTAAGATAGGGATAAAAATAAATCATAAGGTTAAGGGTTAAAAGTTTGGTCCATTAAAATATTTTAAGGGGAAAATATTTAAAATAATAAGAAAACCCATCATGATGTTTTTATTTATGAACATGATTATTTAATTTAGGGAAAAAATTATATAATAAAAAAAAGAAAAATTAATAATAATAAATGTAAGAATAAATGAATGAATCCATTAAAGGATTTTTTCTTTTATATGGATCGATTCATTCAGATAAATTTATGAATGAAGTTTTATTATGAATAAACTATATAACAAGATTAAATATATATATATATATATATATATATGTATATATATATATACAAGTCATAGAGTAATAAAAACCATTAAAAATAAACATACCAAAGAACCCCTATGGTTAAATTCTTATCCCTCCACATATGTAATTTTAAGCAACTAGATCACATATTTTATTACATCTAGTAGTTCAAAATCTTACTTTATTGATTCTACAATTATCATTATAAATTTTTTCCAAATACCCCTTGAGGAACAATGGGCATAACTATAACATTTAAATCATTTTTTACATATATAAAATAGTTAATTTAGTGTAATGAATAAAATTATACATAAAATATTTGAATATGAAGCTGGATGTGTAGAAAATACACATAGAAGAGATACATATTATTAATAATATTTAGTGGTGAATGGTTAAGGAAAAAAGAAATGAAATAAGAGTACATGTTGTGAGTTAAATATAAAATGTTTATAAGGAAGAATTTCAAGCAGTATAATGATTATAAACAAGTAGAAAATTTGTATTATACTAGAGAAGTGGATCATACACTCAAGAAAAACGAGTTTATCCATATAGAGAAGATTAATTTGTGGACTATTTTAATTATAGTATAATGTCAAATCATAATAATTAGACAGTAAAAGAATATTTTAATTTATAATTATGATAATGATATCTAATTAAAGATTCATGATTTAGATATTGATTTTTAAAATTATTTCTATTTGGTTATGATTAATCATTGTATATTATAAGTGAAAAATAATTGTGTAATATGTTGAAATCAATGTCTTCAAATATGATCTCAGGGATCATATATTAGAAAAAATGTGAATACATATATAATCAAGAAATATGTTATGTCAATTACATGGAGTTTTTTTATCTAATAAAAATAGTTGATTTCATCACATTATTAGAATAAAAATATAATGCTATATCTGTTGATAGTGATAATGGAAAACTCAAAACTGTTATCATTCAAATGTTAAAAATATACAAAAATGTAATAAATAATAAAGGATCACAAAAAAAATGTTGTATGTAGCATTCTTTGAAGGCCATGGTATGATTATAACATGAAGAAATTTTAATATAAGATAATTGAGTATTTAAATCAACGAATAAAAATAAAATTTTATCTAATTGTGGCACGTAATTATAAATAAATGAGGAGTGTATATTTTTCATGACCATTTTTCAATCTAGTATTATGGTTTAGATAACCTCTTATAGGATGTATGATTTTATTCTATCAATATTTAAAAAACATCCATCATTTCTACATATTATTATAGTGATTTTCAAATATAATAAATCTTTTGTGTAATAATTTATAGTCAGTTTTTATTTAATAAACTAAATTAAGACATATGTACACTAATAAATTGTAATGGATTAATAGATGGTGAAAGTATGAAAATTATATATATCTATAAAAAATGTGGGAAATGTGTTGTGTGCTAAGTATATGTGAAATGGTTTCATAATATTATTCATTGAGTTAATGTTATGAGTTATGTTTTCTGGAGCTAAGGTTTTGTTGTAAGTTGCTGCGTATAATCTGTGAGGAGGGATTATGTATGTAGGGTATATGTCAATGTATTTTAGGCTAAGGATCATTAATAAGGTGGTGTGTGTCATGATACATCCTTATATCGTATACTATAAATTTCCAATAAATATAAATTGAAATATCATTATTTGGATTTGTTAAGGGTTACAACTTGATGAATTAAATCTTTAATGGTTATATAAAACACTACAGAACTAAGGTATGAAAATGGGAATCCCATTGAATATACTCTCCAAACATAATATAGATACAATATAAACCTATAAATAAGATACACATATCACAATTTATTAAATTAGATATATTGATTCTACTTAAATAAAGAAATAATTTAAGTAGTAGTTAACAATAATAGATAAAATTACAGAGCGTACATAATATATTTATTATGAGTTCTATACATAATTTATATTTTATAATTAAATTATAAATAGGTTGGGATAATAACTTTTGAAATAGATTCAAATGATTTACCACATGAATAAGTATATCTATGAAGGTTTAACAAAAAAACTGTAGAGATAAGGAAACACCATGGATTACATGTTTGATCAATGGTTAATCCACATATGAACTACCATCCTTTTCCAATAAATATGTCTTTGGGCTATTTATGACATCAAAAATGGAGTTTGTATGTTGGATTTTATTGAAAGAAAAATAATGGTTGTTGAAGGTTTTGCGTTTTCATGAATTTATGAGGAGTATGATTTTGGAAATAACTATTATCGGATTTTTTCTCAACATGATTTCAAGATATATTCAAGTATTAAAGATATTCCTAATGGAATGTTTGTGAACCCATATCTTTTTTTTCAGGTTTTTTTCTCTTCTCGTTGTTTTTGAGAAAATGTTGATTTTCAGATAATTTCTGGTGTACACGTCGTGTACTTGTATGTACCAACTGTCTACCCAGTTGCTACGAGTGATCATGTTATGTCAGTCAAAAGGCTGAGCAATGGTGAGGTGTGGTGACCTGGAGACTGCCTAAAGTAGAGGACAAAAAAAATTATAGATCAAGTACTTTAAAAGAACATGTCATGTACTTCCTTTTTTTATTAAACAGACTGGGATCCCATCGGATAGACAGAACACACTACATCTTCATCCATATCATCCAGAAGTGTTCATACGACCACAGTTATTCTCTGATCCCATGACCCACCATCTAATCTCTAAATTTACCAATGTTTATTGGGTTGGAATATCCATGGTGAGATATTCCATCTTCAAGAACATCATCACAAAATTTCTTCTCTCTCTCAAGTTATCCTTTTTAAAATGTTTTAATCATTTTTGTAGATATATGTTGTTATAAGGTGATTCAAGGACTGGGGTTAACTTATATATATCTCACAATTCCTAGGTATATGGTTCGTGCCTTTTTTATGATAGTCTTTGAATTTTATGTGCAATAGTTCCCAATACCCAAGAACGAGATTGTGTGTGATTAGGGTTTTTAGCCCTATTTATTCGATTATTCCTTTTTCTGGATAGAGGTTTTTTTATTAATAGTGTTAATTTTTTCATGCAATGTAGGTTTTTACCATGTTTTCTTGTTTTTACCATTTGGTCTAGCTTTCCTGTTTGGTTGCTTTGTATTCCATTCCTAGTATTGTTAGGAAGGTGTGATTATTATCTGACATGATATGATATATTGTAGGATGTTTAGCCATGTAGTTATTGGAGTTACTTTGGCATCCATGTATCGTTTGTTAATGATTGAATTACACAGGGCTGTGGGAACCACGTGTAGTGGACCATAGGGAGAATTGACGTTTAGGGCTTCTCTAGAGTGTCTATTCACTTTTATGTTGACGGACCATAGGGGGGATGGACGCAAGTGCTCCCTCATAGTGTCTGTAGTTTCCTCGATATAGGCCACATGTGGAATTGGACATTAAGTTCTTCCTTTGAGTACTTATTAGTTACCGATATGAGACCAAATGGCGAATTAATGGTGAGTGCTTCCTCAGAGAGTCTTTGATTATGCTTATCTAGAGGGGTTAGACTGTGTTTATTACCCAGAGGGGTTCTTGGGTATCTTATGTTGAACTAGATGGTTAGGATGTTATTACATCCATTAGGGTTACCAGTATTTGATTAGATACTTACTTGACATTTGAAATTGAATGTATTTGAAATTGTATGATTTTCACTATGTGAACATCCTTATTTACCTCTTCATTATGGTTATTTCCTGCCATATATAGTCATTGGATGTTAGGAACATATCTTTGTGTGGTTTCCTACTCGGATTAGTATAACACACATTTTGGGTAATGCATTTGAGACCAAACAAATTTTATTACTGCAGGTATAGATAAAATAAATTTCCCTTCTACTTCAGGTACATAATTTTGTTGGAGCAGGGGATAATGGGAACAAGCTGAGGCATGCGACACTGTTGAGATTTTTATCTGTTTTTTGTTGTTTTTTGGTTTAGTATTTTATTCCATCATTGTGACTTGTTTTTCTACTTTCCTTGACATATGATTCATGCATCATATATATATGTCCTACAGTTGTTTATTACTTCTGATGTTAACCTATTTCATGTTTTACTACTTTTTTATTGCTATATTTTTAACTTCCACTGTTTCACTCTGCCAATGAGGTCATAGTTTCCCAAACATCACATCAGAGGCCCTCCCTACTAGTTGGTAGCATCTTGCATTCATTGAAATGCACTTGAGGCCATGTGACCAATCGGGTACGAGGTACCTCTAGGATGCTTCTATAACTAGGACGTTACAAATTGTTATTAGAGGCATTCTTTTATTCATGAAATTATTTTTGGAGCCTATAGCCATGGATAATAAAGAATATGTACTTTGTATTAAGTTGTTCCCAATAGTAGAAAACCCATATACATTGAAAATCCAATTTCCCTTGTTATAGTAATTTTTCTAGTTTTGTAATTTTATAGTAGATATGATTTATCCATTGGGTGGTTCACTTGTATTGTGTTATTATACTTAATGTTATTGAGGATCTTTTTCTTTTGAAACCTGATGAGATGAGGGTATGTCATCTCATGGATCATATAGGCACTTTCTAGATATTACATGGCATGCATTCTATCTACTCAATTTGGGGTTCATTAGTGATTTCATGTAGTTTTGATCAGTATTGTGATAGATATGCTTGTTTTTGTGATTGTTTTCTTGATATAATATATGATTTTTTATAAGGTGTTGTTTTGTGTAATGTTTTGTTTTAATGGATGCCAAAAATTGGTTCTTGATGTGTTATGGCCCCTCTGGGATCGGAATTTTATGGAGAATTGTTTTCTTGTTTCCTGGAATATGACATGTATAACATGTGAAGCATTGATTCACAGGGAGTATGGTCCCACACTGCTTGGAATTTGGCACTTTAATGTTTGTTTCAATTTTTTTCTAGGCTCTTGGAGTAGTTTCTGAGGCTTACTGCCTGGAAAACCGCATGTAATGATAAATACAAGCAACATGTCCTTCTATTAGAGAAGGAACTGTTTTTCTTAATTACACATTGTGTTCCGTATGAACATGATGTTTAGTCTCAAACCGGGTCACTGGATGTGTGAGTAGAGACACTGTGTTGGGAAGTCTTGGTGGGGCACACCGGGTTCCACAAACCAGTTCTATTCACCATCAAAACCGGCACCAAACCCATCCCACGACATGGCCCGAGGGGAATTCTGGATCCCCACGAGCAGGAAAAAGTTCCTGGGAAACATACAATGACAATTGTGAACAATTTACCAGAATTTATAATCATATAACATCAAAAGAATCCAATAAAACGAATCCGGATGTTTCAAACCAAAAAATATTTTACAAAAATTCAGAACTGAATTATATATTTTAAAACAACTCAAAAAGATTATAACAAAGGTACAAACCCAAATGGAAACTGGCCAACAACCCTCATGGCAAGGGTAATTTCCCTCAATCCATCTCCATAGGACTTCACCACTAAGGACCTTTTAGAAACCCGATCCACTAGAACTAAAAAATGCACCCAACCTGCGACAACAAAAATAACCAAGTCTACATTCACCCATGGGAGTAAGTAGGGTGTGAACCAATGCTCAGTAAGACACCACCACTAAGATATTCCATGTGATGAACATTCAAATATGAAAAGCCTGCATGTTTTAAAAAACATGTAATTTATTGTTACAATTTCTAAAAGACACAACTTAAAAATTCAGTTTTCTAGTGGTCTGATTTAATGAATCAAAAATTTTAAAATAAATTCCAATGTTACATAATTTTACAGACAAATATATGGTATGTCATTGGTAAGTATAAAGGATTTAATGAGAAAAAGTAATAAGAAATAACCCCTAGAACTAGCTCATTTTGAGTCCAAGGTACCTTGTATCTGGGTGAGAGTAACCATCACAAATATTTGTTCTCATGCACGAGCCACTAGTTGGAAACATACCCATAACCTAGTGGTCACCATTCATAGTCATCGTAATTTTTTTAGAGTTTTAAGCGTCAAACTTTCTTAGTGAAACTAAGGGAGAACCCCACAGATTCACTAGAACACTAGTACACATCCACCCACCAAGACATTTGGGGTTTCCCATTGGGATAAAAAAAGTTCAACAAGTCATGAAATAAACATTTCACTTGAAAAAATCATTTCCTCATAAAAAATATACCAAAAAAACCACATGTATACCACAAAAGTCAGAAAATCCCACTTTTCATTAAAATTTATTTGAAATCCGACTCACACTAAAATAGCTTACAACACTTTTCACATTTCATTAAAACTTCTAAAAAACCATAATTAAATTTTATAAAATCGTTACAATATATTACAACTCACATAAAAGACCACTAACATGTCACATAATACCCTTTTTCATAACTAAAATCGATTATGCACATCACACTCACACAAAACACCCCAATCCACTTTCACATATCATACAAACTTTAGTAAATCCTTCAAACATTTTTGTAAAACATTTCCATGATGGAACACATCAAAAATAGACCCTCTCACATTTAAATGTCCCATTTCATAATATACACACTCTAGAACATTCTTACAATATGGTTTAACCACTTACATAAATCATTAAATCATTCAAATCTTTCATTAAACAATATTAAAGAGTATTCCAAAAAATTGCTCATAAAACCCATTTTGAGACCACCTTTCAAGTAAAAACCACAAAAAAACCACTAACAAGGCATAATTGGAAGCCCTAGGGACATTTATAAAATAACATTCAAGTGTTGTAAAATCACGTAGAATAATGATACGAAAGATACAAATGAAAACACCCATTTTCCTAAAATGCTCTCAAAAAGTATAAAAATGTTTTACTCACCATACCTATTCCAAAAACCCACTAACAAGGCCTAAATGACACTAAGGACTTAAAAAAACATAATTCTCAGCCCATTTCAACAACTAATAAATCAATTTAATATTTTATAAAACTACCAAAAAAGATACCACATGTGTTACAATTGAAAAGCTCACAGCTACTTGAAAAATGCAATTTTAAAATTAAATGCTTAACCAAATCCATAAAAAATGTTTTTCACACAACAAACAACATATGGGGAACATTAAAAACCAGTAAAATAGGGGAAAAATCATCAAAGAATGGTTAACCATGGAATCATCTACTAAAAGTGTTGAATCCCTCAAAACATGGTGCAAAACATCAACCGCATCACCTGTAACGACCCGAAATTTTTTGAATAAATCTTGTTTCCTAATTTTATGTGTCATTTTATTTTATTTTTTATACTCAACAAAAATGTTTAATTCGATAACATGAGTATAATTAAAATGAGACCGTTGAGATTTGACTGTTATATGACCATTGGTCAATATGAACACTGGAAACTAAACGTTTTGATTATTGTCTCTAAATACATGTAATCTTGGTTAATTATTATAGAAAGAAGTTTCGATGGCCTCACCCAGTAGCCTTGGACCGATCGAATCCCATCTAACAGAACATGGGAAGGATGTAGAACCACTGGGCTTTGCTCTGGACCAAACCCAAGTCGAACTTCATCGGGTAATGCTAGAATGGAATCGCCTTTGCGAGAAGTTCAAAATAATAGAAATTACTACTCATGCGATGTTAGCCAAGCCTCCCTCAGATTCTCTCATCTTAGCACACCTTACACTTAGGTCCTATGCTGGTGTGATAAGGGGCTATGTAAGGAGACCGTAACTGCCTTGTGTAATCCTTTGTTTTAAATAAAAATTGGGATTTCTTCTTATGATGAAGTTTATGAATTTTCAAATTACTGGATAAATATAGTATGCATATTTTTGATGAATTTTAGAAAAAAAGTATTTTAAAAATGGTTGTGTAAACCTTAAATAATTAAAAATGTGTAATGATTTTCGAAAAATGGTCTTCTACAATTATGTTCATTACAAAATATAGAGTCTAATAAGATCAACATAATTTTTGATGAATAGTAAATTATGAATAGTGATTTTATGATTAGGATTAGTAATGTGTCCAAATAGATTAGTAATCTCACTTAAAGAATGTATTAATATAATCTAGGCACCTTGGTTAAGTCATGTGATTCAATAAAATGGTTAAATAACGGTTTCATAAATTATTATTCAAGTATTAGTTTTTTCGGGTGAATAGTGATTTTTAAATTAAAAATTTAATTAAAAATATTTAGAAAATTATTTTTATAAAACAGATTTTATTTTTGAACTTAGAGCACCGATATTTTGCTATGGTAATTTTTGGGGTTTTTTCTGAAAAAAGAATTTTCGGTGAATAGATTTTTTATTTAAAAATTAAATTAAAAATATTTAGAAAATTATTTTTATGAAATGGAGTTCATATTTGTAATCAAATCATTGATATTTGGTTAAGGTGAAATTTTGGGATTATTCGGAAAAAGTTGAATTTTCGATGAATAGTGAAAATACAGTTTTTAAGTTATGGGTGTCTAATGACATCATTAAATGATGTATTATGTATGTAATCAATATGGTCGACTTATGAATAGTAAGATAAGGTATGAGGTGTCCCAAGTGGCCAATACCATGGGCAATTACCATGGGAAAGCCCATGGTTTTTCCAAAACCACTAATGAGGTGTCCTTTGGCCATTAATGCCTTGTCCCCTCACTTTCCCTATAAATACCAAGCCATCCTCTCATCCATTCGACTCCCCACTCTCCCCCAACGACGTTCTGGTCTCATTACCTCTCAAGGAGTCCTCCCAAGGATCCCTAAGCCCTCATGGTCCCAACCATTGAGTTTTAAGAGTTATGTTTTAAGGTAAGGGATCTGATCTCTCTCTTTCTTTTCAAGTAATATCTTTTATGTAATTTATTTTATGCTCCATGTTGTTATGTTAAAGGGTGTTATTTTATACTCCTCTTAATCCCCTTTTCATGTTCTCATAATGAGAGATCCCCTCTTAATCTCATTATTTCGTTTTATGATGTTTTAAGTGGCGCCGTTAGGCTGCCGAAATTTTTGTAACGGATTCTTTCTCCCTTCTCATTTTTCAAGATCTATTTTCATGTAAAGTATTTCATGTTACTTTTTATTATGTTGGGGTATGATATCTAAATTTATCATACTGATCTTTTATTATCATATGATGAGAGACCCCATTTGATCTCGTCAATTCAGTATTTTGATGTTTTAAGTGGCGCCGTTAGGCTGCCGAATTTTTAAGTGGTTCTTCACCCTTCTCGTTTTGAAGTTCTACATTCATGTCAATTCATTCAAGTTACTTTTTGTTATGTTTGGGTATGATCTCTATATAAATCATACTGATATTTTATGACCATATTATGAGAGACCCCATTTTATCTCTTCAATTCAGTATTTATAAGTTTAAGTGGCGTCGTTAGGCTGCTGAATTTTTAAGTTGTCCTTGCACCTTTCTGCCTTTTCAAAGTTCTAATTCCATTTCAAGTCTTGCATGTTCTTTATTATTATGTTGGGGTATGATCTCTATATCTATCATACAGATCTTATATTTTCATATTATGAGAGAACCTATTTGATCTCCTCAATTCATTTTTGGTTGAAGTTTATGTAACGCCGTTAGGTTGTCCAATTTTTATAAGAGAAATCTTATTTTTGTCTTACTTTCATGTTCTTCATTTGATATGGTATACTTTCAAATTTCATTACCATGTTCTTAAATCCCTTATATTCTGTCCCTCTACTGTTTTATGGTTCATTTATGAATTTTTTACCCATGTACCCTCTCTTTTCAATGTTTTCTAAAAACCTTGTAACATAGTCGTTATGCTGCAGAATTTTCGTCTCAAAATGCATCTCTCTTTTCTCAAAATTATTTTATGTTATAAATTAAATAATCAAAGCTCTTATTTATACAAGGTTATTCACATATGTACCAAAATGTTCTATTTTAAATTCTGGTATTTTCATACATGAGACCCGCTTTCCCTTTCCGTGGGTTTAAAGTGACGTAAGGATCATGTCATTAAAGCAATTTTTTTAAACATTATGATTATGAAATCATACCCTTTTATTTTATGCTATATGGGTTATTTATGAAATTTTTGATGATGATATATGTGGCTCACATGATAATAAAGTCAAATTTAAGGGTGCGCCCTGATAGCGCTCCAATGCATTGGGTAATGATGTAACCACTAGAGATTACAATTTTCACGATACCTTTGTGAATAACCTTGGTAATTTCCAAATGACACCTTGGGGATGGACCTTGGTGATATGTTCATGATCTTCTATGTTAAATGATGTAGCCACATCTTCATGTTATGAAAATGTTATTTTTATTATGATATGCCTCATGATTTCATTCTCATGCCTTAAAGTTCTTTTCATGACCTTATTGAAGTATCTGAAGTTCACATGTAAAATGTTTCTCTCATTTCCCTTACTGGGCTTTTTGCTCACCCTTTCTTTTGATGTATGTCCCCAGGTTATGTGATACATTAATGAACCTAGGATTAACATGAGGAGAAGCCTTTCAAGTGTTTTAGAAGAATGTTTTATGTTTTCGTGTTTAAAGTTCCTGGTTTCCAAAACAATAAACCTTAAAGATCCTTGGTTTTGTAAAATGTAATGAATGTTTACGTGATAAAGAGGAGGATTCTATAGTTGGTATCAAGGGATGGTTTAGTTATTTGTGGAAATTAGGATATGAAAACATTAGGATGAAGCCTATAGAAAAGTTAAAAAATAGGAAATATTCATGGTATTTTGGTGAGTATTGAGTAAGGGGTTGTCAAGGAAATACGTCCCTGTCTGGATACGAGCAGGTAGAGGTGGCTCTGGAACAGATGTACATAGGGGTAAAACCCTAAAACACCGATTTGAGATAGACTCGAATGGGAACAGGTACACGACAACGGGCCTTTCTGCACTCTTGGTTACGACACTCTCAGGGGATATGCTTTGGTAAATTCATAATCATAGTATGAACCATTGTTAAAGGAACAAAGATAAAATAAAATAAAGATTCACATAAGAATATATGATCATGGATAACCTGGATGGGGACCTAGGGGATCACAAGTTAGGGTATACTTTTCTTCTACAAGTTATCCTTATATGATTTCAGTTCCTTTTCATGATTATTGGCTAAGTATTTAAGCCCCTAATTTTACTTTATCTTCTTAGTTAATGGTGGGAAATGGAAGAACGTGTCCCAAAAACCAATGTGATAGGAAATGAGACGATTGTCGTATTAATATGACAGGGATGATTAGGGGATTAAAATATGATTATTGTTTTGGAAGACATTCACAATTTTGGGGACCCTATATGATCGAGGTAAATAGATTACTACGGTATTTTCATTGAGGGGTAGGGTTGACATATAATTTGAAGAATTGATGAATTTAAGGTGGACTTATAGTAATTTAGGTTACTTATGGAAAAGATTAACCTATCTTGGGTAAAATATGATTAGGTTAGATACTTTTGTTATAAGATGTTAGGAGTGGTTGATGTTGTTTGGGGATGAACAATGAAGTTTATTTTGGAAGACTATGTTTTAAAATCCTTCTTGTATTTGGGTTTCAATATTTTTTTGGTTTATTTTGATGATTTTTTTAAGGACAGTTATTTATGGAATGGTCTATGATGAACTCTGGGTAGTACCATGGAACTTTGATGATTTAAAAGTAGTTTCCATTCCTATGGGATTGTTTCTTTTTAAAGAGTTGTTTTACCTTACCCTTTCTGTTTTTGGGATAGTGTTTAAAGATAGAATAAATAGATAGTTAATCTTTTGTGGATTATGAAGATGATTCTTGTGTTTTGATGAGACGAAGTAGTTTTGAATGCTCATAGTTTGGAGAGAAGATTAGTTTTGGGTAGAAACTTATTAAAGGATGAAACTCTACATGAAGATAGGTATATTTTCTTATGTTTTTGTTTTATGTTGTAAATGAATTCCTCAAAATTATGAAAAGGAACGTAAAACAAAAACGTTGTTGGTTTATGTTTCCTACTTGGTAATCAAAGACCGTTTACAGACATCATAAGTTTGGGATTTTCTTATTTTTAAATTTCTCCTAATCATGTTCTCTATCACTCTCCCCCAAAACATGACCCTTTGTTTTTCTTCCATGTCCATGTTTTCCTACATGGAATCCTAGTGTGGGTTAACTCGGGTGACCTTTGTACTTCCCTTTCTTTCTTTTAATGTAATAATTTTACTGACTACTTTTCCGATGTGGGACTTTCAATGAAATTTCAAAAACCAATTTCAAAAATTGCGAGCACGCAATTTCTTAAGGGGGGAAGAATGTAATGACCCGAAATTTATTGAATAAATCTTGTTTCCTATTTTTATGTGTTATTTTATTTTATTTTTTATACTCAACAAAAATGTTTCATTTGATAACTTGAGTATAATTAAAATGAGACCATTGATCTTTGACTGTTATATGACCATTGGTCAATATGACCACTGGAAAATAAACTTTTTGATTATTGTCTCTAAATACAAGTAATATTGGTTAATTATTATAGAAAGTAGATTCGATGGCCTCACCCAGTAGTCTTGGACCGATCGAATCCCATCTAACAAAACTTGGGAAGGAGGTAGCACCACTGGGCTTTGCTCTGGACCAAACCCCAGCCAAACTTCATCGTGTAAAGCTAGAACGGAATCACCTTTGCGAGAAGTTCAAACTAATATAAATTACTACTCGTGTGATGTTAGCCGAGCCTCCCTCAGATTCTCTCACCTTATCACACCTTACACTTAGGTCCTATGCTGGTGTGATAAGGGTCTATGTAAGGAGACCGTAACTGCCTTTTGTAATCCTTTGTTTTAAATAACAATTGGGATTTCTTCTTATGATGATGTTTATGAATTTTCAAATGACCGGATAAATATAGTATGCATAATTTTTATGAATTTTAGAATAAGGGTATTTTAAAAATGGTTGTGTAAACCTTAAATAATTAAAAATGTGTAATGATTTTCGGAAAATGGTCTTCTACAATTATGTTCAGTACAAAATTTAGAGTCTAATAAGATCAACTTAATTTTTGATGAATAGTAAATTATGATTAGTGATTTTATGATTAGGATTAGTAATGTGTCCAAATGGATAAGTAATCTTACTTAATGAAATTATTAATATAATCTAGGCACCTTGATTTAGTAATGTGATTCAATAAAATGGTTAAATAACTGTTTCATAAATTATTATTCAAGTATTAGTTTTTTCGGGTGAATATTGTTGTTAATTAAAAATTTAATAAAAAATATTTAGAAAATTATTTTTATAAAAAGGATTTCATTTTTGAACTCAGAGCACCGATATTATGCTATGGTAATTTTTGGGGTTTTTTCTGAAAAAATGAATTTTCGGTGAATAGTGTTTTTATTTAAAAATTAAATTAAAAATATTTAGAAAATTATTTTTATGAAATAGAGTTCATATTTGTAATCAGAGCGTTGATATTTGGTTGAGGTGAAATTTTGGGATTATTCTAAGAAAGTTGAATTTTCGATGAATAGTGAAAATACAGTTTTTAAGTTACGGGTGTCTAATGACATCATTAAATGATGTATTAAGTATGTAATCAATATGGTCGACTTATGAATAGTAATAAAAGTTATTATGTGTCCCAAGTGGCCAACACTATGGGCAAATACCATGGGCAATCCCATGGTTTTTCCAAAACCACTAATGAGGTGTCCCTTGGCCATTAATGTCTTGTCCCCTCACTTTCCCTATAAACACCAAGCCATCCTCTCATCCATTCGACTCCCCACTCTCCCCCAACAATTTTCTGGTCTCATTACCTCCCAAGGAGTCCTCCCAAGGTGCCCTCAAGCCCTCAAGGTCCCAACCTTTTAGTTTTAAGAGTTATGTTTTAAGGTAAGGGATCTGATCTCTCTCTTTCTTTTCAAGTAATCTCTTTTATGTAATTTATTTTATGCTCCATGTTCTTATGTTAAAGGGTGTTATTTTATACTACTATTACTTCCCTCTTCATGTTCACATAATGAGAGATCCCCTATTACTCTCATTATTTCGTTTTATGATGTTTTAAGTGGCGTCGTTAGGCTACCGAAATTTTTGTAACAGATTCTTTCTCCCTTCTCATTTTTCAAGATCTATTTTCATGTAAAGTATTTCATGTTCCTTTTTATTATGTTGGGGTATGATCTCTAAATTTATCATACTGATCTTTTATGATCATATGATGAGAGACCCCATTTGATCTCTTCAATTCAGTATTTTGAAGTTTTAAGTGGCGCCGTTAGGCTGCCGAATTTTTAAGTGGTTCTTCACCCTTCTCGTTTTGAAGTTCTACTTTCATGTCAATTAATTCAAGTTACTTTTTGTTATGTTGGGGTATGATATCTATATCTATAATACTGATATTTTATTACCATATTATGATAGTCCCCATTTCATCTCTTCAATTCAGTATTTTGATGTTTAAGTGGCGTCGTTAGGCTACTGAATTTTTAAGTGGTCCTTGTACCTTTATCCCTTTTCAAAGTTCTAATTCCATGTCAAGTATTGCAAGTTCTTTTTATTATGTTTGGGAATTATCTCTATATCTATCATACTGATCTTTTATGTTCATATGATGAGATACCCTATTTGATCACCTCAATTCATTTTTGGTTGAAGTTTATGTTACGCCGTTAGGATGTCGAATTTTCATTATAGAAATATTATTTTTGTCTTCATTTCATGTTCTTGATTTGATATGGTATATTTTAAAATTTCTTTACCATGTTCTTAAATCCCTTATATTCTGTCCCTCTACTGTTTTATGGGTCATTTATGAATTTTTGACCCATTCCCCTTCTCTTTTCAATGTTTTCGAAAAACCTTGTAACATAGCCGTTATGCTGCAGAATTTTCATCTCAAAATGCATCTCTCTTTTCTAAAAATTATTTTTTGTTATAAACCTAATACTCAAAGCTATTATTTATACAAGTTAATTCACATATATACCAAAATTTTCTATTTTAAATTCTGGGATTTACATACATGAGACCCGCTTTCCCTTTCCGTGGGTTTAAAGTGATGTAAGGATCATGTATTTAAAGATGTTTTTTAAACGTTATGATTATGAAATGAAACCCATTTATTTTATGCTATATGGGTTATTTATGAAATGTTTGATGATGATATATGTGGATCACATGATAATAAAGGCAAATTTAAGGGTTCGCCCTGATAGCGCTCCAATGCATTGGGTAATGATGTAACCACTAGAGATTACAATTTTCACGATACCTTGGTGAATAACCTTGGTAATTTTCAAATGACACCTTGGGGATGGACCATGGTGATATGTTCATGATTTTCTATGTTAAATGATGAAGCCACATCTTCATGTTATGAAAATGTTATTTTTTTATGATATGCCTCATGATTACATTCTCATGCCTTAAAGTTATTTTCATGACCCTATTGAAGTATCTCAAGTTCACATGTAAAATGTTTCTCTTGTTTCTCTTACTGGGCTTTTTGCTCACCCTTTCATTTGATGTATGTCCCCAGGTTATGTGATATAGTAATGAACCTAGGATGAACATGATGATAATCCTTTCAATTGTTTTAGAAGAATGTTTTATGTTTTCATGTTTAAAGTTCCTGGTTTCCAAGACACTAAACCTTAAAGATCCTCAGTTTTGTAAAATGTAATGAATGTTTATGTGATAAAGAGGCGGGATGCTATAGCGCCGCTGAACCACAAGGAAGATAAATCCTGACCAATTTTACAATATTTGACGAAAAAGAAACCAAATCAAACCCTAGGATCAAAACCTAACTTCTATAAATTTTATAACATAATTAAAGAGTGATGAAACCCTAAGGGAAAAGGAAAAAACCAAGAAGGAATCACTTTCCATGGAAACTATTGAAGAAATCAACCCAAATACACCAGTATCCGGATTTTCCAACAACCAACCATTCAATGGAGATTCGAAAAAGGTTGTCGATATCATTTAGGAACTTGAATCGGGTGAAAAGTGTGATAAAATAAGGATTTATGAAATAATAAATTTACCTCTTCTAATCTGGGCGATTTGAGAAATTCAGAGATGTTTCATCCAAATTATTAATGATACTGTGCTCCAAAGAGGGGGAAGGAGACCATGGGAGCGTGCCTTCGTTATGTGGGCTCGGGGTAGAGTTGGAATCACCAAGAAAACATAAATATTTAAGGAGATATTAAGTATGTAAAAAATATATTTAATGCATGAAATGGGCATTCTGGAAGGATCAATCCCTTAAATAAAAACCCATATCCACTGTGATTATGGATTATTAAATGGTCCAAATTGTTATGGTCGGTTAATAGGTCAGGTTATTACAAGTTTTAATTATAAAGGATGAAAAATGTTTATAAATGAAGTAGTTATAAATGTATCAAATTTTATTTTTAATTCTAGAATTGGGTTCGCGGTTTGGCCCAATTCATGAAAACTCACTCATTCCTCCATAAATGATTGGGAAACCCCAAAAAAAAGCATGATTGGAAATTAAATGAAATTTAACTTTAAAATAAATCATTTATGTGACAATTATCCCCACCATGAATATTTTTCATCCCCCGAAATTCACAGTAAGGCCGCATACAAAAACCAAACCGAATTGATATACCAAGGTGTACATCATTGCCAAGCTTCCCCCCAAGGGCCAAAACACCTCCAGTGATCAATTAACGATGGATTAATCTCACAACCAAAATTACTCCACTTTCCTGAAATGATCAATCACATTCATACTTTATCCCAAAAGAAAACTTGTCAAAAACTATCTGAACAAGACTCAAGATATTCACCCAAATGAACAACAACTTGGAAAAAGGTTACACTTACCTTACATTAACTAATCAATTGGGCGCTCTCCAATCCCAACATTTACTCAAGGAATATGTTGGTACCTAGATAGTTTTGAATGAGTCTACCTACTTCCAAGCCCAGACCATGGATAAATCTGATCTATTGGTAATGGTGATAAAAATAGGCACCCCACCATATGTGACAACCTATATTTTCCCGATAATGAATCAGGACACTAATAGGGGGAGGACTAAAATGAATTCCTAGTACATAGGGTAGAATTCCATTCAAATTTTTTGATGGATCATACATGTGAATGAGATTGGGTCCATCTAGCATAAGAACCAACCATCTTAACCGACCAGAATGGGCCGACACAGAAAGACCCAAAAAAATTAATGATTTAGGAAGGGCATAGGGTTAGTCCACACGATTTGGGAAACCATGAACTAACTACGCAGATCATTCTTTTTTCTTGAATTCATGGCACATGGTCACTAATAATTGTGCACAAATTGTGTCCTCGACATGTCAATCCAAATTTCCAACACTTCTTTAATGACTCAATGGAAACCATTGGGGAGGGAATGACATTAGTTGATGACTTGGGTATAAGGACCTCCAGCAATTTCCATCAAATGTGAACAAAATAAGAAAGATGATGATACCAGAGGTTTAAACTCTTAATTTATTTTATACTATGAATAGATAATTGTACATGGTTTGAAAAGACCTTGTGATTTCTTCTGAATATGAGCTAGCTTCTCTAAAACACCTATGGCTGGAGCTCAAATGATTGAAGCATCTTCAAGATCGCAGTTAGGCATTGGAATCCTCCTAAATGAGAATTCATCTTTCGATGCCCCCAAAAACTACACTAAAATCCTCGATAAGATTTCCAAGACATAACACATTCCAATATCACTTTACCCTTACTCAATATTTTACTGAAAAAGGGCGTAGAAGATGAAAACACAATACACCTTGTTTCTTTGAGTGAGAATCAATAGAACTGAAGAAAAAATATAATCACCTTCCTCTAAAATGGAATATTTTGATTTTTTTTTCAAGGGATACAATCTCCCAACATAATAGAGACTCTCAGAGGATTTCACAACTTTCACCTTTATAGTCAATCGAGAGCATGACATCCCATGGCATCACCAAACATAACCATTGCAAACGATATAAAGAATTCATGGAGAGAGACCATACACCACATCCCCAAACAAAACACAATTCTAGAAAGTGGCCATAATATCCTTTCGTGACCAGATTTCTTACATTTTTAGCTAAATATAAACTTCTTTTTCAAACAGACTATGAAGGACCAAGAGGACCTCTTAGACACCACCCAGATACCCATCCATGTTAACAACCCCAGACCACTTCCACCTTTGGATAATCAGGAAACGTTAGAGGCTAAGGTCTCTTTAAACCTTTAATGATAACTCTCCCACTATTAGAGGATACAAAAAACAATGAAAGGAAAGGGAGTAGACTCAATCTAAAAAGCTCAAGAAAAATATTCCCTACAATGATCAACTAGAGGATCTTCCAACAACGAAACAACCTGGGCTGCACTACAGCTGTGTACTAAACCTTAATGGGGCGTATCTAATCTAACGAAAGAACCCAAGGACCCAACCAAATCGGTCCAATGATCAAGAAAAACCTCAAACATATCTAATCATATGAGGGAAATCACCATAAAGGCTTCCCAAAATATTCTCACAGGAGACCACTAATCATCCATTCAACCCAGCTTACTGACCAAACACAAAACCAAAACTCTCTTCAAACAAGAGGGGTTCTTGGACTCAAAACATTCCACAACATCAACATTTCCCAAAACACAAATTTAAATCCATCCCAAACCACTCATCAAGACATAATTTTATCATTTTAAAAACATATCTTTTCAAACAAATGGTTCAGCGGCCCCCAATGGTACCCCATGGGCCGCACACATGCATTTTTCCATGCCAGACCGGACACCGTCCTCATATCCATCCCGACACTCATCCAGTCATGCCATTAACCATACATCATCCCATATAACCCCACGCATGTGGGAACTAAGAATATTACAAAGGTTATTACAAAAACTCATTCCACATTTCAAAACCAAAAAAATCATCCAACACATCGTTTTTCTCAAGACTGTTAACCACGAAATCGAACCCAAATTACCTCATAAAAAACATTTCAGAAAGGAACAATCATTCCAATAAAAACTCACTTTCATTTTATTCACATCAATTTCAAAACATCTCATCCCATTAAAACAACTTTCAATAGTTTATAAAACTCTATTGCAAAACACTTTTTCAAAACCAACATTGACATAGTTCATGCTTTCGAAAGAGGTGCAAACAAACCATTTTCCATTCTGATACTTTTTTGAAAATTCAGTTCTCCATTTTAAAAAATCTAAACATTCCCTCTTTATTAGATAATCATTTCCCAAAAAACATTATGCTACTTAAAACCATGTCACTTTTAAACCAAAGTTCCAAGATTTCAAAACAAAAGAACTCTTGAAAATGTGAGAGGAATCTAGTATCAGTAGGTAACTATGACATATGGTTGGGGGCCATATTCCAATCACTTCACAATCACATAGAGTGTTCTCGAGAAAATACATGGCCCCACATGGCTTTACTGGCCATGTGATCTCACTGATACCATTAACCCAACTATCTTTTCATTTCTCTTAATCAGCATTATTCCATGAAATCCAAAGGACTCATATAAATCCTGAATTCCCCTGGTGAATCAAATCCCATCATTATTTGTGGTGATCAGGCACACTACCCATAACCAAAATAACATTTCCTGACAATCCTAATTCCATACTATCCCGACTGTTTCCCAAATAACGTGACCCAAAGAGTTAACAAGAACCTTCATCTGATACCATTTTTTCATGAACCAGTAATGGTCGCCACCAAAACCAGCACCCAACCCAGCCAGCGACATGGACCGAGGGGAGTTCAAAATACCCATGGTCTGGAACAAGTTTCTGGGTAACATAAAATGAGAATTGGGAACGATTTACCTGAGTTTACAATCATAAAATATTAAAATATTCCAATAAAGTGAATCTGAATTTTTCAAACCACGATACATTTTATGTGAGGACCCGACCATAGTTGCCCGTAGTCGGTGTATTATTGGATTTCATTGGCATACATACAAGGAATACAAATCCCGAAGGACCAAGTAGTTTTGTAATATTGTAAACAAGAAATATATATATATATAAGTTCAACATTGAATATGGAATGGAAAACCGACACTAAATTATTCCACTAGCAATATCATGTCTCCTAGATTATGCATGCATGTCCTTTATAATTTACTTCATCATGTCCTGAGAAATATAAAACATAAATAAGGGGTGAGCTCAAATTCTTAGTATGACTAAGAAATACAGTGGAAGATAATATAAATATTATTCATGGTGAATAATTGAAAGCACAAGCCTTAAATAACAAACATTAAGACATTATGGAAAAAATATGAGCTGAATAAATAATTCCATAATAAAACATAATAATGGATATTCTACTAGTCGAATGACCGCATGATCTTCAAATACTAGCATCAAAATGTGCGATGTGCATTTTCCAGACATCATAAGCATACCATCCATGCCTTGTTCTTGGACAATAAAATAATCATTTTGTCAAGGCCTCGTGCAAAGTCCATTGTTTGTCTCATTAGACCTACCGATGCATCGAGTGGCTATAGTGTGACCCAGCTGTCACATAATAATCCAAATTAATTCCTCATATGTGCGGTGATAAACATAAATAACATATACATTCATATTTAAACTATCATATGAAATGTAACTAACATTCCCCAATTATTGAACACAAACACTAACCATTCGAAATAATTTGGTGATTGGTTTTAGGATAGATCATACACAGTAATGTTAGTCATATGCCATTCCATAAAATATGGTATATTAAATCATATATGATTAACCCAAAAAATAAATAAGAATCAACAATAGTGTTGAATGAAACGAGGATATTCTTTTAAAATCATTAAGCAGTTCTTGTTATAAATACTCTTTAATTTTGAATAGAAGAGTTCTTTTGGAAAAAATCATTGTATAAAATTCGAAGTAATTTACGATAGTATTTCATGATAAAAATAATTTTTTTATAAGTAAAATGGTTTTCAAAAATAGATTATATCTTTCTCTTTAAAATAGATTTTAATTTGTGAATTCCCTTGTATCGGGCTCAGATTTTTTGAAACAGTTTTGAGAGAATCTTTTAAAACATGTAACTATCAAGAAAATAGGGAATGATTCTGGATGGTTTACATATATATAATACTCACACATAATTTATGAAGAGTAAATAACAATACATAAAAATTTCATTGAGAAAATTAGACAATAAAAGAAACCCGAATGAAAATGGATGTTCGGGTGAGAAACTCTTACCTTAACTCCAAACGTGTTCCGCTCTAGTACTTAAGCTCCTGGAATATGAAATTATAATTTTTAATAACATACATAAGAACCTATTAGACATGTATTTAGTTTACAATAATTCTGGTTTGGTTATTTATGTCTTTATTGACAAGTTATTGTATTGAATTTCGTCATTCTGGAGTGTTCGTTTCCTTTATTTTCATATTTGGTTCACATGTTTTTAAGTAATGAAGTTCATTTGGAATGGTTATAAATCTCCAGTATTAGAATTATATATTATTTAGGAACCTAAATAATTGTTAATGGACATTTTTATCATTTTTTACCTGGAATGAGGAAGAATCCTTAGATGACATCCACTTCAATTATTCAGTGGTATTTGGATTATTATGAACTAGTTTTGTCATATAACGTAGTTATAAGTACATATTATAGTTTTTGAATATTTATTATTTTATAAAAAAAATGTTATAGTCTAGTTCATCCATAAATATGTTTTCATGACTAGTAATTAAGAATAAATTGAAGAACGAAACTTTTTCGTCCACGGAGGCTAAAAATCGGAACCTCATGGACGTTGATTTCGTTTATAAAAAGTAAAAGGGAGGGAGTAAGAATATTTCTGATGGTTCATTAATTCATATTATATAATTCTAGTATGTAGATGATAGTTTAGTTATCATGATCATTTGGACAATGGAGGTGAGAAGAGTAAAATAAAAGAAATGACCGTGAAAATAAAAGAAAAGTTAAGAGATCCCTTATGAAAATTCGACAGCCTAATGACGTCACATAAAATTTCATATAATCAAATGATTAGAACAAAATTTTATCTCCTAATATTGAAATAAAAAGTACAGTAATAAGAATGAATAAAATCAAACCCCAACATATGATAAGGTAATTTCAAATAGATAACCTAAAAGATGTGTCTACTTAAAGAAGAGAATGAAGGATTCCCATACCATGTAGAATAACTCATAGATCGTGAAGTAAGGGACCTTGGGGGATTAGGGAAACCTTTGGAGGACTCCTAGAGAGGTAAAACCACCAGAGAATCGAGTATGAAGGATTTGTATTCAATGAAAATGAATGGATGAGTGGGTATTTATAGAAAAAGAGAGGTAATTTTTTAATAATTTCAATGGGACACCTCATTAGTTGTTTTTGCCAAACCATGGGCTTGCCCATTGTATTCTCCCATTGGTTTAGCCAATTGGGACAAATAATGTCATAAGATAAAATAAAAAAATTTTCCATACTCTTATATTTATTTATATATCATTATGATTTCATTGAACTACTGAGAACTCAAAACTGTATTTTTACTATTGATGAAAAATTCATGTATTATAGAAAAAACCAAAAGGATCACCCCAACCATTTTTCAATGTTTGTAATTCAAAATTGAAATCCATTTTACAAAAAATAATTTTCTAAATATTATTAATTTAATTTTTGAATAATTCCATAATTAATTTGAAAAATAACAATCTTAAAGTGCAATTAGTTTTATTTCTCATTGAAAAACTAATTAAGATCTCACTATCTTATTGCCTTATGAAAATAAAATAAAAATATTATTTACTATTAATAAGGGTCATATTACTATTAAAATTAATATTCATAAGGGTATGTTACTATTCCCCAAAAATTATGTTTGTTCTATCAGACACCGAATGACTTACTGAACACAACACTAGATGACCATTTTTTGAAATTCAAAACATAGAAGAGGCAAAGTTCAGTTTAATGGATAGATTATAAAATAGAATTCTATATTTCTTTTCAAAAACATGGGGTCTTACATTCTCTCCTCCTTATGAAAATTTCATCCTCAAAATTCACAAAATATTACCTAAAAAGATTTGGGTATGACTTTAACATAAGTTCCTCATGCTCCCATATGGCTTCTTCCATCTTATGGTTCCACCCTAGATCCTTTACCAGCCAAGTCATCCGATTTCTAAATACATGTTCTCTAGTATCAAGAATCTTGATAGGCTCCTCACAATAAGATAGATCTGTCTCAAGTTCTACTTCTTCATAAGTGAGTACATGTGTTGGGTCCGACGTGTACTTTCTTAACATTGACATGTGGAACACATTGTGAAACATGGAGGGACTAGGGGGAATTGCCATACGGTAAGCTACAACTCCAATTCGGTAAAAAATTTCAAATGTTCTGATGTACCTGGGACTTAATTTTCCCTTCTTAACAAATCATGTAATACCCTTCCATGGAGACACCTTTAAGAAAATGTTATCACCTTCTTGAAACTCCAAATCCTTCCTTCAGTTATCTGCATAGATCTTTTGCCTACTTTGAGATATTTTGATATGGTTCGGGATAATCTTCACCTTGTTTATTGTTGCTTCAACATGTTCTGGGCCCATGAGCATTCATTTGACAACTTCATCCCAGTATGTTGGTTTACAACATCTCATCCCATACAATGCTTCATAGGGTGCCATCTGAATACTTGAATAGAAGCTATTGTTGTAGAAAAATTCCACGACAGGTAAATACTAGTCCCACATGCCTTGAATATCTAATGAAAAAGGCCTCAACATGTCTTCTAAAGTTTGAATAGTGTGTTCTGATTGTCCATCAGTTTGTGGGTGGTAGGAAATGATCAAATGAAGATCAGTATCTAGGGCCTTCTAAAGACTTATCTAGAATCTTTATGGAAAATGTGGATCACGATCATAAACAATTGATAGAGGTGCTCCATGAAGTCTCACAACATTATTAATATATTGTATGGCTAGATGTTGAAGTGGTAGATATTCTTTTATAGAATGAAAATGTGTTGACTTGGTAAGACAATCAACATTGACCCATATCACATCGTTCTTTCTAAGAGACTTTTGTATTCCAATGAAAAAGTGGATCGTGATATTATCCCATTTCCAATCCGGTATGGGAAGAGGTTTCAATAATCCTCCAGGCTATTGCCTTCCAGTTTTCACTTGTTGACAAACCATACATCTTGACACAAAATCAGCAATCTCCCTCTTCATGTTGTCCCACCAAAAATGTTCCTTCAAATATCTATACATCTTAGTGCCACCAGGGTGTATTGAGAAATTTGAACTACCAACATCATCCAACAATTCCCTTTTTAGATCAGGTATATTAGGAACACAGAGTCTCTTCCCAAATTTCAAAATTCCATCTTCATATTTGAATTCTTTCAATCACCGATCATTCAGAACATTAATTTTCTTTTGAATCTCCTCATCATCATCCTGTGAACTTTTTATCCTTTCTAGTAAAGATAGTTTGGCAACCATTTGAAAAAGAATTGATGTTTTACCTTCCATGGTTATTCCCATTTCTATTATTACAAGATCCATGGAAATAGGATCTCTTTCAACTCTCATCTTGTTCAAAACATCATGATCCTTTATGCTCAAAGCATCTGTCACCTTATTTGCCTTCCCCGGTTTGTAGTTTATCGTGCAATCATAATACTTGAGTAGTTCAATCCATCTCCTTTGCCTCATGTTGACTTCTTTCTGTGAGAAAATATACTTCAAACTCTTTTGATCGGTATAAATCTCATATATTTCACCATAGAGATAATGTCTCCATATCATCAAAGAAAATATTACAACAGCTAACTCAAGATCACGATTAGGATATATTTTCTCATGAATTTTTAGCGGTCATGATGCACAAGCAATAACCGTATAATCTTTCATAAGGACACAACCACATCCTCTCTTTGAAGCATCACTATAAATAACAAAACAATCATTCCCCGATGGTAGATTCAATATAGGATCATTGAATAATTTTCTCTTCATTTATTTGAAACATTCTTCACAATAGTTTTTCCAAACAAATTTAACACCTTTACGTGTGAGCTTCGTTAGCAGTTTATCCAGTTGAGAAAAATTCTGCACAAAATGCCAATAATAACCTGCTACATTAATTAATTGACATACCTCAGTTAGGTTTGTTGGCATGGTCCAATCATGGATTGCCTTTGTCTTCATAGGATCAACTAGGATTCCATCCATAGAGACAATAGAGACATGAAAAGTAATTTCCTAAATCCAGAATTCACACTTTCTAAACATCCCATATAATTCATGTCTTCTAAGAGTCTTCAGGATAATGCGCAAGTGAATTTCATGATCTTCATATATTTTGGAGTATTCCAAGATATCATCAATAAATAGAACTAAAAAATCTTCAAGAAATTCCTTGAAAAATGTGTTTATTAGATGCATGAAGACAGGGGGTGCATTATTCAATCCAAAAGGCATCACTATAAACTCGTAATGCCCATACCTGGTCCTAAATGTTGTCTTATGAATGTATTCCTTCCTTAAACACAACTGATGATATCCGGATTGAAGGTTAATCAAGAAAAAGTATTGTGCTCCATGCAGTTGGTCAAATAAATCATCAATGCGATGTAGGGGATACTTGTTCTTTATTTTTATAGCATTGATCTCCCTGTAGTCGATACATAACCTCATAGATCCATATTTGTTTCTTAACAAAAATAATTGGGGATCCCCATGGAGAAACACTAGGGAGAATAAATCTCTTATTACTCAATTCCTCTAGTTGTTTCTTTAGTACCACTAATTCCACAGTGGCCATTCTATAAGTGGTATTTGATATGGGCCTTGAACAAGGAATTAAATTAATTTAAAACTCAATTTCTCCCTCTAGAGGATGTCCTAGTAAATATTTCGGAAACACATCAACATATTCTCTTACAATATGTACAAACTCTATTTGAACTTTCATTTACTCAGCCATAGTTATTTCATTTTCATCCTCCCTAATAATTGAATTTACTTGAGCTACTGGTGGTGGATCTAGATAAGAATAAGTTGGTGATGATTCTTCTCTAAATATAATGTGTTATTTATAATTTTCATCAATAATTGTAACCTCATTCTTCTTACAATAAATTTTTTCATCATGGCCCGAAAGCCAATCTATACGGAGTATTATATCAAAATCAATAATGGGTATGACAATGATATCATCAGATAAAGGACATTTATATTCCTAGATGGGAACTGATTCACAGAACTTGGTATCAATGATAATTTCCTTAGGAGTTTTGACCGACAACTCCCTTGTTAAATCAAACTGATAATATCTAATTTTTTTTAGCAAACTGGGAAGATATGAAACAATACGATGATCCAGAATCATATAGAGGATGGTATATTCTTGAGGAATCCATTAAGGTCCATGACACCATGTCATTAGGAACTTCAACCTCTATAGTTGTGATTACAAAATCTTTTCCCTAATCTGTTGGCCTTTTCTGTTTCATATTTCCTTGACTTTTCGGACAATAATTAGCATAGTGTCCCATCTCTCGAAAACTATAGCATTGAACATCATTGGATTCTTTCTTCCGTTTTCAATCACCATCAATATGGCCTTTCTGACCACATTTGTAGCCTACTCCTTTTACTTTTATGCATGCACCAGGGTGTTTCTTTCCACAATTTTCACATGGTGGAAATTCAACTCTTCCCTTCTTCCCGATTTCCTTATTTCCATTCCCAGGGCTTTCATCTTCCCTCTTCTTTTTTTTCTTTCCATTAAATTCATCAGACTTAGATAATTCTTTTTATGTATTGATGTCACATGAATCTATATCCTCATATGATTTAAAACATTGGGAGACCAGTGCCCGCTAGAGAAATTGCTTTAGGCCATCAAAGAATCAATCAATTTTACTCCTGTGGTATTTTATATTGTCTACAACAAGTCTTGCTAATATTGTGAAGTTAGATTCATACCTTGAAACATTCTCATCCTACTTCTTCCTCAGATTCAATAATTGTCTCTCTATAACTTCTCACTGCTCACAAGGGAAATATTTTTCTTAGAAGATTTCTTTAAAATACCTCTGTTCCTTTTCTTCTATCTCTTCCTCATCCTTTGTGTTTTGGATTAATGACCACCACTGATCTGCATCTCCCGATAGAATATATATTTCCATGAAAACCTTCCCTCCTTCATTATAACCCAAAGTGAGAAATATCTTCTCAAGAGAACATATCCACCGGTCTACTACAAAAGGATTTGTAGTCCCATTGAATGATGAAGGCTATTGTCGCATTAAGAAACATAGCATGTCTCCTCCATGTGGTGGATTCGGATTCTCCATACGGGTAAGGTTATTATTCATAACCTGAGAAATTTGTCCCAGTATAGTTATGAGTTGCTCAGCACCAGTCACAGCACCAGATCCAACATCATAATCTTGCGTCAGAAGAAAATCCCTATATAGGACACGTACATTAATGCGATTTCCATTCCATAAACTAGTTTCCATATCTAGATAATGGAATACTGTATATTTGGTCATGAATCATAATGTGTAAACTTAACTTAAAAATACTCAAAAAAATTGAGATCTTACGCATGGCTAATCCCATATTCACAAAAATGGGTTTTTAGGAATATTTAACATTGCAATCCTTAATAATGGCTTGTAAAGAAAATGTGAATGATCATAAGAATATCACCCAGGAGTATCTTAACCAAGAGTGCAGCAGGACCATTGTCGTTCACCAGTTCACGTTCATGTCTAGCTCAAAGTAGTTTTTTTTGGTTTTACCCCTAGATACATCTGTGCCAGTGCCGCCTCTACCTACTCGTATCTAGAAACGGATGTATTGTTTGAAAAATCCACATAATCTATTCATTACCAAAATACCAGGACGTTATTGTATGTATATCCTCAAAGACTAACTTAGGGACTCTTCCCCAATTTAAAGGTTTCTAAATCTAGTTTCCAAGTATTCTACTAAACTTCCTCTGATGCCAACTGTAAGGACCCGACCCTAGTTTCCCGGAGTCGATGCCTTATTTGATTTTGATGGAATACATATAAGGAATATGAATCTCAAAGGACTAAGTAGTTTAGTGTTATTGGAAACAAGATACATACCTAAGTTCAACTTTACATATGGAAAGAAAAAACGACACTAAATTATTCCACTAGCAATATCATGTCTCCTAGATTATGCTTCCATGTCATTCATAATTTACATCTTCATTTCCTAATAAAAATAAAAAATAAATAAGTGGTGGGCTCAAATTCTTAGTAAGAGTAAGAAATACATCAGGATATAATATAAATATTATACATGGTGTATAATCGAAAGCATATTCCTTTAATAATAAATTTGAACACGTTATGGAATAAATATGAGCTGAATAAATAATTCCATAATAAAACATAATCATGTGTATTATACTAGTTGAATAACCACATGATATTTAAATAATAGAATCATAATGAGGGATGTTCATATTCCGGACATCATAACCATTCCTTCCAAGCTTTGTGCTAGAACCATAAAATATTCATTTTGTCAAGGCCTCATTCCAAGACTATAGTCTATCTCATGAGACCTACCAATGCATCAAAAGGATATAGCGGGCCCCAACCATCACATAATAAGTCCAATGAATTCCTCATATCAGTGGGGATAAACATAAAAAACATATACATTCATATTTAATGAATCATATGAAATGTAAATAAATTTCCCCAATTATTGAACATAAACACTAACCATTTGAAATAATATAGTGAATGGTTTTAGGATAGATCATCCACAATAAAGATAGTCATAAAACATTAAATAAAATATGATATATGAAATAATAAATTATTAACTCTAACAATAGATAATAATCATAATGAGTGTTCAATCAAATGAGAATATTCTATTAAAATCAATAAACAATTCTTGTGATTAACACTCTTTTATTTTGAAAAGAAGAGTTCTTTTCGAAAAGCTCTTCGTATGAAACCTGAAGTAAATTAAGATATTATTTCATGATAAAAATAGTTTTTTTATAAGGATAATGGTTTCCAAAAATAAATTATATCTTTCCCTTGAAAATAGATATGAATTTGTGAAATTCTCTTGTATCGGGCTCGTATTTTTTGGAAACTGTTTTGAGAGCATATCATAAAACACGTAACTATCCAAAAAATAGAGAAGTATTCTGGTTGGATTAAATATATAGAATACTCAAACATAATTTATGAGGAGTACATAACAATACATAATAATTTCAGTGAGGAAATTATACAATAAAAGTAACCTGAATGAAAATGGAAGTTCGGATGAGAAACCATTACCATAACTTCAAACGTGTTCCGCTCTTGTACATAAGCTCATGGAATATGAAATTATACATGTTAATAAATTATTTCATAACCTATTATACATTTATTTGTTTTACCATAATTCTGGTTGGTTCATTTATGTCTTTATTGACAAGTTATTGTATTGAATTTCATCGTTCTAGAGTGTTCGTTTCCTTTAGTTTCATATTCGGTTAACTTGTTTTTAAGTAATGGAGTTCATGTGGAAATATTATAAATCTCGTGAATTGGAATTTAATATTATTTATGTACATAATGAATTAGTAATGGTCATTTATATCATTTGGTTACATTCAAGGAGGAAGAATCCTTAGATGACAACCACTTCGATTATTTGGCGGTATTTGAATTATTATGAACTAGTTTTGTCATATAACTTAATTGTATCTACATATTATGGTTCTTGAATATTAATTATGTTATAATACCTATTTTATAGACTTCTTCAACAGTAAATATGGATTCATGACCAGTAATGAAGAAAAAATTGATTAAAAAAACATCATCGTCCATGAAGGCTATAAATTGGAACCTCATGGACGTTGATATTGTTTATAAAAAATAAAATGGAGGGAGTATGAATATTTATGATGGTTCTTCCATTAACATGATATAATTCCAATATATATATGATACTGGAGTTATCATGGTCACTTGGACAGAAGAGGTGAGGAGTGAAAAATAAAATAGATGAACTTGAAAATAAAAGACAAGTTAAGAAATCCCTTATGAAAATTCGGCTGCCTAACGACGTCACTTAAAATTTCATAAAATCAAATGATGAGAAAAAAATGGAATCTCATAAAATTTAAATCAAAAGGAAATTAATATGAATGAATAAAATCAAACCACAACATATGAGATAGTAATTTCAAATAGATAACAAAAAAGAAGTGTCGACTTAAAGAATAGAATGAAGGATTCGCTTACCATGTAGAATAACACATAGATCATGAAGTAAGGGACCTTGGGGGCTTAAGGACACCTTTAGAGGACTCCAAGAGAGGTAAAACCAACAGATATTCGAGGATGGGGGATTTGGAATGAAATAAAATGAATGGTTGAGTGGGTATTTATAGAGAAAGTGAGGTAATTTTGTAATAATATCAAAGGGACGCCTCATTAGTAGTTTTTTACAATCCATGGGCTTTCCCATGGTAATTTCCCAAGGTTTTAGCCACTTTGGACACCTAATGTCATAAGATACTATTCAAATTATGACCATACTTTTGTATTTAATTATTACATCATTATGATATCATTCAACTACCAAAAACTCAAAACTGTATTTTTACTATTCATGAAAAATTCATGCATTTTAGAAAAATCCCAAAAAATCTCCACTACCATTTTTCGACGTGTATAATTCAAAAGTTAAATCAATTTCGAAAAAATAATTTTCTAAATATTATTAATTTAATTTGTATATAAGTTCATAGTTAATTCAAAAAATAACAATCTTAAAGTGCAATTAGTATTATTTCTCATTTAAAAACTAATTAAGATCTCATTATCTTATTTCCTTAAGAAAATAAAATAATGTTATTATTTGCTATTCATAAGGGTCATATTACTATTCATATTTCTATTCATATTACTGTTAATAAGGGTATGTTACTATTCACTAAAAATCCTGATTGTTCTATTAGACTCCAAATGAATTACTGAACACAACTCTAGATGAACATTTTTTGAAATTCAAAAAATAGAAGAGGAAAACTTGTATTTAATGGATATATTATGATATTTAATTATATATTTAATTTCAAAACCATGGGGTGTTACATTTTAAAAAAATTCAGAACTGAATTACATATTTTAAAACAACTCAACAAGACTATAAAAAATTTAAAAAACAAAAAGGAAACATCCCAAGAACCCTCATTGAAAATGACACTGCCCTCAAGCCATCGCCACAAGACTTCACCACCAAGTACTTGTTAGAATCCTGAACTACTGGAACTAAAAACTATAACCAACCCGCGACAACAAAAATATCCAAGGAAACTTACACTGAACGGTGTAAATAGGGTGTGATACAATGCCTAATAGGATTACACCACTAATAGATTCCATGTGATAAAAATTCAATGTTTAAAATCATGCATGTTTTCAAAAACATGTAATTTCAAGTTACAATTTCTAAAATATTCAGCTAAATAAATCATTTTTCAAGTGGATTAATTTAATGAATCAAATATCTTAAATTAAATTCCATGTCTACTGAATTTTCCACCGAAATATAATGTAGGCCAATGGAATTTATAAAGGATCTAACAAGAATAATCAATAAGAAATAACCCATAGGCACTAGATCGTTGTGGGTCCCAGGTACCTCATATCTCTGTGAGAGTAACTATAACAAATATCTGTTCCCATGCATGAGTCACTTGTTGGGAACATACCCATAACCTACCGGTTCCTAATCATCATCACCATAGATTATTTAGTGTTTTAAGCATCAATATTTCTATGTGAAACTAAGTCCAAACACCACAGATTTACTAGAATACTAGTACACGTCCACCCACCTATATACTCGGGGCTACCCTTTATGCTAAAAAAAGTTCACCAATTCATGAATTATACATTGCATATGAAATTATCATTTCCACATCAATAATTCACATAAAAGCCCAAATTTATACCACACAAGTAACAATTGTCCACTTATCATTCAAATTCATTTGGAATTCGACTCACACCAAAATAGCCCACAACGCTGTTCACATTTCATTAACACTTCCAAAAATCTGTTGAAGAATTTTACAAAACCATTTTAATATATTAATACTCACATAACATCCCACTCACATGATACATAATACCCTTTTTACAAACCAAAATCCATTTTCCACATCACACTCACACAAAACACCCCACATCACTTTGACATATCTTACACACTTTATTAAATCCTTCAAACATTTTTGTAAAACATTTATAAGATGAAAATCATCACAAAACAGCCCCTCTAACATTTAATATGTACCATTTAATAATATAGACACTCCAAATAATTTTTCCAATATGGGTTCACCACTTACATAAATCATTAAATATTCAAATCTTTCATTAAATAATTTAAAGAGTATACCCAAACTATGCCCATAAAATCCCTTCTAGAACATCATTCAAGGAAAAAACTCACCAAAACACTACCAAAGTAAAATTGTAAGCCCTATATATATTTTTAAAACCACATTCAAGTGTTATAAAATCACCTTGAATAATACCACGCAAGATACAAATGAAACCACCGATTTTCATAAAATGCCCTCAAAAAGTATAACAATATTTTTCATAGAAAAATTATTCCAAAAACCCCATTAAAATGCCCACATGAATCTAAGGCATTAACAAAACAGAATTTTTTTCCCCTTTCAACAACTAATAAATCAATTTCATATTTTATAAAACTACCAAAAATGATACCACATGTGTTACATTCGAAAAGCTCCCAAATTCAAAAAAAATGCAATTATATAATTAAGTTCTTAATCAAATCCCTCAAAAATGGTTTTTTCACCACACACAATATATGGGGAACATTAAAAACCAGTAAAACTAGATAGAAAACTCATCAAGGAATGGTTAACCATGGAATCACCTACCAAAAGTGTTGAATCCCTCAAAACGTGGTGAAAACATCAACCGCACCATCGCTGCACCACAAGGAAGATAAATCCCAACCTAGACCAAAATGTTTGACCAAAATGATAGAAAATAAAATCCTAGGTTCAAACCTAAACTTCGGGATATTTTAGAACATAATTAAAGTGGGAGGAAACCCTAAGGGAAAAGGATCAAACCTAGAAGGAAACACATACCTTGGAAACTTTTGATGAAATCACCAAAAATACATCGGTATCTGAATTTTCAAACATCCATCCATTCAATGAAGATTAAAAAATGGTTGAATATATCATTTTGGAACTTAAATGGGGGGGGGAAGAGAGAAATGACGGATTTATTAAGTAATAAATATACCTCTTCAAATCTGGGCGATTTGAGATATTCAGAGACGATTCATCCAAATTCTCAATGAAAATGAGCTCCATAGAGGAGGAGGAGAGCATGGGGGCTCTCCATGTGTATGAGGGCTCTAGGGAGAGTTGTAATCACCAAAAATACGTAAATATTTAAGGAGATATTAAAGATTTAACAATATTTTTAAAGTAGGAAATGTGCATTCGGCCAGGCCCAATACCTTAAAATAAAACCCCATTTCCACCATGATCATGGATTCATAAATGGTCCAAATTAATATGATGGGTTAAGAGGTAAGGGGATGAAAAGTATGAATTTTATTGGATGAAAAATTTTTAAAAATGAAAGAGTTATAAAGGCATCAAATTTTATTTTGAAATCTGGAATTGGGCTAACGGTTTGGCACAATTCATGAAAACTCACCCATTCCACCATAAAAGCTTGGGAAACCGCCTAAACAAAGCATGAATGTAAATTAAATTATATTTTACTTTAAAATTAGTCATGTATGTGACAACGTGTACCACATGTTCACACCGTGCTATGAAGACCATGTGTCCACCCATGTGACCAATGACACAGATGGATAAAACATAGGATTTACACACTCTGTCAAGCATGAACTCACCGTGCAGTGTGACCCTTGTATCCGACTATGTAGTGAAAAAAATATGTTGGTGAAATATTTCATGTAAGTGATATGTCTAGAATAAACACACCATGCAGTTTCAGCCTTGTGATTGGCCATGTAACTAACAACACGAGTCGGTGATGTTCATCTGATACACGCCGTGTCTGAAACAAACACACTGTGTAGTCTTGTTCTAGGGAAACCATGTGTCCTAGATATGTAGAAGAAATCATGAAGAGGAAGAGGATTGTTGTACATGTCATGTGTTAGGATAACACGTCATGAGTATGTGGTGTTTCATGACCTAGGATGGAATAAGTATGTGCCCATGTGAAGGCTTAAGGGAAAACACCATGTAAGCATTATACATGCCATGTATCCATGTTTTGAAAAAAAACCAGAATTCATTCTTTCTCTTTTTCCATTACTACACTTCTATGTTTTTTTCTTTTTTATCTTGATCTAAGGTGTGAACTTGACCACACAAATCCATGCCACCGAGAGGTCTTCTGGTTGTCCACTAGATACAAGGCAGTGTTCAGACACAACAAATGGCTGATCAAGGACTACCAGTGGATCCTGTAGTTGTTCAAGTCATGGAAGTAACCTTCATTCTAGATACAGTTGTTGACACATAGTTCTGAGAGGGCATTATGAGGTTTATCCAGACCTTCAAAAGAGTACCACATCCTACCCCTTTCATGGCAGAGTTGGCGTGGGTTTTCTAGCAGCAGCGTCCTCCCACCTATATAAGGGTTGGAGGAACTACAGTTCCATTTTCATTGTTATAATCCCTGCTATCAATATTCGACCATATGGAGATGCCTTTAGAGAGAATTATGTTGCCCAAAATGTATATTCTTCAATACTACGCCATGAGATTTTGATATGTGATCTCATAGGAGGTATGCCAGAATGTTATGGCATGGGATGAGTTCCATCGTGCCTTATTTGACTACATCTACAATGAGAATTTTAGGTCTTATTGAGCTCAAGAGTTCATGATATTGTATAAGGGTACTCTTTCTATAATGGATTATTCTTATCACTTCACAGAGCTACAACACTTCATGGCCATCCTTGGAGGTGATGAGTTATTCCTAGCAAGGATGTTAGAGGATTGTCTCAGGAACGACATCTGATCATAGTTGAACATCTTTAGGTTTACTTAGATAACTTATATTGTCAACCATGCACTGATCTTGAAGCGTAATATGAGGGTCTATTGGGTTGTGATCCAAGGCGGCTCGACGTACAGAGTTGGAATTCCTTTTACCATCAAATGGATGAGGAACATTGAGTCTATGTACTGAGACCTGAGGAAGAGTGATACTTCTCCTGGTGGCCTGGTGGTATGCTACCAGTGTGGGAAGAACAGGCATACAAGGCCACAATGCCCAATAGTTCTAGTGGAGTTCCAATCATGTGGGATGATTGGCCATCTTCATCTTTTTTGTCAGTTTTTCTCACTAATAGCTGGTGATAGGAGTTCTGCTATGAATCCATGTTCATGAGAAGCACCTCTAGTTTATCATCAGTGAGGGAAATGGAGTTCTTCCAAAAGATTAGGTTGAGGGGGAAGACACAACAGTGTTAGTTAGTCTCCATTCTTTCACTGAAAATATGGTGGATCATATCATGGTGGTCAGTCAAGGTTGTAGGGCCGCAGTGCATGAATACTTTTGTAGTGGAGCAGACCCAGCAGGAGCAAGATCCCCAACCCTCTACTGTTCGAGGTACGATCCTAGTTTCCTCAGTTTTATCTTGTTCTCTTTTTTGATACAGGGGATTCCCATATCATTATATCAATTTCTATTGGGGAGAGCCTTAGGCTTTGTATCCTTTATTCTGTTCATTCCATGACACTAGAAACTCCATTGGGGAAAAGAACGACTAGTGTACGATAGTGCAAGAAGATCCCTCTACAGGTTTGTGGGTGTCACTACTTTTGTGACCTCTATGTTTTAGAGATGACGAGTTATGATTTCATTCTCAGAATAGACTGGTTAGTTCCCTTGCAGGATATTGTCGAATGCTATCACCAAAGGGTGAGTTTCTAATCAACATAGGGTTGATTGTTTCTTCATAAGGGTGAGTGAAATTCCCACTAGATTAGAGTAGGACCCAAGCATCATGGGTTGGGAGGAGTTATAGCCCATATTTCTAGTATGTATCTTGATGACTAGGGACATCACAGATGATATTTCCTTCAGTGTTCAATCGTTTTAGGGAAGTATTTCTATAGGACTTTTCAGGTTTTCCTCTAAAGTGAGAGGTGGAATTTTATATTGAGCATGTTCTAGGAGTGGAAACTGTGTACATTCATCCTTATAGGATGGCTACAGAAGATTTAAAAGAGCTCAAGAAACAGTTCGAGGAGTTGAAAGTAAGGGCTTTCATCTGACCATGTACTTCCTCTTGGGGTTCTCCTGTCCTGCATGCGATGGAGGTGGATAGTACCCTTAGACTATGTGTGGATTATCAAAAGTTGAACCGGTTGATAGTCAATAACTGATATCCCTTAATGAGGTTTCATTACCTCTTGGATTAAATTTGACTACCCCTGGTGTTCTTGAAGATTGACTTTAGATTCTATTATCATCAGTTACACATTAGACACTATGATATAACTCTTACAACCTTTTAGGGCTGGTATGGTCTGTACGAGTATGTGGTTATGCTGTTTGTTCTCAAGAATGATCCTGCAATATATATTCCACTGATTAACTGAGTGTTCCATCCATACATGTATTTTTTCATTGTAGTCTTCATGGAAAAAATATTGGGGTACTCTCACACTCGACAAGTCCATGCCACACATCTTGAGATAGTTTTTAGTATACTTAACTAGACTTATTTATATGTTAAGCTCTCAAAATTCTACTTTTGGATGGAAAAATTCACTTCTGGGGTCATATAATCTCAGAGACTAGAGTATAAGTAATCCAATAGAATGTGAGAGCCAAAGTATCCTAGGAGAAGGAGAAGAATGTCTTTGAGGTACGGAGTTTTCTTGGGCTTGCTGATTACTACATACATTTCATATAGGACATTTCATTCTTAGTAGTGCCACTGATAGGCCTAACTATGAATGGTGTGATGTACTTGTTGTCCGAATCTTCTGATTCATCCTTTCAGGAGCTGAAATGGAGGTTGAATTCAGCACTGATTCTAGTTTTTCCAGAGTTGGGAAAGAGCTATATAGTTTACTGTGATGCATCAGGTATTGAGTGGGGATGATTTATTATCCATGGGGATGGAATCATTGCGTACGAGTCTCGGTAGTTGAGGCCACATGAGAGGAGCTACCAGACATATGATCACAAGTTGGTTTTAGTTTTTCATGATTTACGTTGTTGGATTTGATACATATTGGGAGATCATTTTGTGGTTTCCACCGACAACAAGAGTCTCAAATATATCTTCAACCAGCATGATCTAAATTTTAGATAGCACATGTGGGTTGAGTACCTTCAGTCTTTTAACATTGATCTTGCCTACATGCCTAGGAAAAGAAAAAATAGTGGCTGATGTGTTGAGCAGGAGAATTCAGATACAGGTAGTCTAGGAAGCCAACAGTGAGTGGTATCTTATTTCTCTATTATCTAAGATGCATTTTGAGGTGCATTACAGATGGGGGAAGACGTTCTTATCATCTGTAGTTGTTTCCTCTAAACTTCTTGATCGAGAGCGATAGAGGCCACTATCAAATTCAGATATCATTGTCATATGGGATTGTTTATCATGAGAGGACCCTATTCTTGGGTGGAAAATATTCAAGGATGAGAACTTGCATTTTCATGGATGTGTGTGGGTGCCAGCTGACTTACACATAGAACTGATGTGGTATAATAATTCCTCATTTTGGGCAGTTCATCTTTGTGTCACGAAGATGTATCATGATATAAAATACCAGTATTGGTGGCCATGTATGATGGGAGATGTTTTAGGTTTTTTCATAACGTGTTCCACCTATCAGCAAGTGAAGGTAGTGCATCAATGACCCACATGGATTTTACAACAGTCTCCCATTCCCAAGTGGAAGTGGAATGTTGTTTCGATGGATTTTGTGATAGGATTCTTGAGTTTACCATGAGGGAATGATTTAGTTTGGGTTTTCATTGACATACTCATGAAGGTTCCTCACATCTTTCAAATCAAAGAGACCATCAATGTTGATGATCTGGGAAGGTTGTATATCTGAGATATTGTACGTTTATAAGGATTTTTGCACTTTATTTTTTCAGATAGTGACACACCTTTTACTTCAGGGGTCCGGATGGGACTTCAGGGGGCTTTGGGTACACATGTACATTTGAGTACAGCTTACCATCCCCAGACAGATGGCAAGTCTGAGTGTACGATTCATGTTCTTAAAAACACGATTCATGCATGCATCCTAGATTTTGGGGGTTCGTGGGAGATGAACATACCTCTTGTGGGTTTTTCCTATAATAATTGTTTTCAAGAAACTATTCAGAACGAAACTTTTGAGGATTTTTATGATAGGGAATGTAGATCACACTTATGTGGGTTGGATGTAGGAGAGGCAGCTATGTTGGGACCTCGTCTATTCAAGGATACCATTGTGTAGATATAGTTTATTTTGAAGAGAATTCCTACTGCACAGTCATGACTGAAATCTTATGTTGATTGACGGAGATGACCTCTAGAGTTTCTTGGTCATATATTAAGTTTTCCCGCATGTCCCACCAAGGCTGGGATAGATTAGGATTAGGAAATAGGGTATGCTTTCACTGAGGTACATCGATCCATTTGATATTTTGGAGAGAGTCGGACCAGTTTCTTATCAGTTGTTGTTACCTCCGAGGTACCGGGCAATGCATGATGTCGTCCATGTTTCTCAGCTCCGGCATTACTTCTCTGACCCATCTCTTGTTTACCAACCTGAGGAGGTTAATCTCAAGGTGGACACCATTTTTGAGTAGTATCCTATACGGATGTTGATCATAATATGAATGTTATTAGTGGACACTCTATTCCTTTTGTATTACTGTTATTCTATCATGGGTGAGTACAAGACGAGACTTGGGAGAGGGAGGTCGATGTACGACTGTAGTGGGTAAAGATTTCTTAGGTTTTTCTTCTATACAACCTTTATAGGGAAATTCGGGGATGAATTTATTTAAGGGGAGAATTTTGTAAGTACCCAGATCTTCTTTTCTGGTATGTTTTTCTTTTCTAGTTTTTTTAGAAAAGGACGAGTTTTTCGAAATTTCAGGAGTACATGCTGTGTACTTTTAAGTACACGTCATGTACCTGATTTCCCATGGTGACCGTGTGCTCTCTGTGTAATGGTCGAGCACATGGACGCGTGTGGTGACCAGGAGACCGCCTAATGTAGAGGACGGAAAAGGCATGTACACACCATGTACTTTTAATGAACTTGTTGTGTACTTTCTTTTTATTCAGTCAATGGAACTAGGTCGTGTCTGGTGGAAAAAACACACTTCTTCTTCGTCCATGTCATCTAAGAGTTTCCATACAGACATGGATCGTCTCCAAGCCCCCAACACGCCATCCATTCTCCAAATTGACCACTTTTTATGGTGTTGGAATCGCCACAGTCAGATCTTCCCTCTTCTAGAAATTCATCTCTTAATTTCTTCTCTGTAACAAGTTATTCTCAGTGGAATGTTTTAAGTGTTTTTCTAGATCTATAGTGTTCTAAGGAAATTCAGGGACTAAGAATCACATATATCGATATCATGAGGCTGAGGTAGGTGGTTCTGAGGATTTACGTAGATTGTTTTTGAATTTTATGTGGAAAAGTGCCCAATACCAAAGAACGAGGTATTACTAGTTTATGGGTTTTAACCCTATTTTTTCTAATATTTCTTGTTTGATTGGATATAGGTTATTTGATTTGGAATATGTTTAATTCTTCCATGTTATGTAGTTTTTTCCCATGTTGTATTGTTTTGACCATTTGGTCTAGTTTTCATATAAGTATTATTTTTTTTCATGCCTTGTATTGATAGGATGGAGTGATTATTTTATAAAATGCTATTATATGCTGCAGATTGATTAGGAAATTAGTTTTTGAGGACTAATTTGGAAACCATGTATCATTTTAAAACAATTGAGTTTCAGAGGGTTGTGGTAATCTGGTGTAGTAGACCATAGGGAGAATTAGTGTTGAGGTATTCTCTAGTGTTTCTATTTACTTTTATGATGTGAGACCATAGGGGGGATGGATGTAAGTGATCCCTCAATGTTTCTATAGTTTACTTGATTCATTCCACATGGTGAATTGGATGTTGACTTTTCCCTCAGTGTGCATATTAATTATAGATACAATACCACTAGGGGAATTGATGGTGAGTGCTTCCTCATAGTCTCGTTTCTAAAGATGAACCAGAGAGGTTAGATTGTGTGTACATCCAAGAGGGTTTCTAATGTTTGTTTTTCTTAACCACATGGGTTAGGCTGTGAGTACATCCCAGTGGGTTACCTTATTTTTATTGGTTTCTTACATTATATATAAAAATTAATTCATTTGAACTTGAAGGATTGTTACTATGTGTACATCCTTGTTTACTACATCATTCTATTTATTTCCTACAATATATATTCACTGACTATTAAGAAAATAAATTTGGGTGGTTGCCTACTAGTATTAGTCTCACACCCTGTTTGGGTCATGATTTGATTCCCAAATAGATTATATTACTGTAGGTACAGATATGGGCAAGCACCCATATACTTCTCGGACTTGATTGTTGCAGAGCTGGGGAGCATGGGACCAAGATGAGGATTGAAAACTATAGAGACATTTATCTATTTTCTATTGTACATTGGTTTAGTATTGTATTCCAGAATTTTGTCTTGTTTGGATTATTTTCTAGACATATGTATCATGCATCATATATATATATATATATATATCTGTGTGTTCTAATGTTGTTTATTACTTTCGTTGTTTACCTATTGCATGTTTTATGGCTTCTGCTACTACTATCTATTTTACTTCCACTGTTTTACAATGCCAATGAAGTCAGTGTTTCCCCTATAATAAACAAGTCCCTCAATACTATTCGACAACCTATGGTGTTTGAGGAAATGTGCTTGAGGCCATGTGACCAACCGGGTACGGGGAACCTTTGGAAAACATCCAAAACCAGGACGTTATAGAAAGAATCTATTATTGTTGTGGTTGTATTGATATACCACTAGTTAAGATCTATTTTTGATGTAATGATGTTCTGAAATCCATGAGTTGTTCCATATATAATGAATCAAACATAATTCATAAAGTAAAATATGATGATTCATTAAAAGATAAATGATTCATCCAAGATATATATGTTATAAAAAACCACAACATCATAATTTTCTTTGTATACACAAAACATTATCCATAGATATAATGCATATTATAGGAAAATTATTAATGAATTTATAAGAATCACACAATGAGTGAAGTTATATATTGATAGAAAAATATAGAATTCTCAAACATAAGAGTTTTCAATATATATAATTTTTTTTGTGATACACAGATTTTTTATCAGCAATATATAAGATAAAATTTATATATTTACCATATATAATATTTTATATAAATATTTATACTTTTACAATAAAAAATAGTGTAATATATCGGAGAATTATTTTGTGTCTGTCATATGAAAAAGGGAAATCCTTCAGAAGAGGTTATTTATTCCATAGTTAAATCTTCTTTGGGATTGAAATATCATTATACAAAATTGGGATTCTCATAATTGAAATTTATGATGCTTTTATGAAATTTATATATGAATTGTTGAAACAGTACACTAAAAAATACCAATACCATGGAAGAATACATTTTGTGTATCTATTTTTATTACAATGTGAAAATGGGTAGGCAAACACAATTTTATCCATTTTAAAGGATATATTTTTCTTAAGAATAATTATTTGACTGTATTTAAGGTATAAAATTGAATTGGGTCTGATGTAGAGCCAAAAGTATTTTTTTAGAGTATGGAATGGTTATTGTTAGTTCAAGAGGAGATTTTACACCTATATTTCATATATTAACACTTTTAAAAATCTAGAATTCTAAATAATGAACTGCATTAGCTTTAATTGACTACAGTGGTTGTGGTTAACTTGATGATCCTCTAAATAATGAATTTAATGATGAGGGAGTTCAATATTGTTTATTTCATTAATATTAATTTTAAATTATAAACACATAATATAAAATGGAGACTGAATGTTTATATAAATATAATGATAAACATAAGGATATAACTGAGAAGTGAGTGAATAATGAAAATGAATAGTTGTTCCCCATAGTGAGAAGGAAGAAAATGGATGGAGTTAGGGAAATTGACTTCATCATATAGGTTAATGGTTGATGAATGAGTTTTTTTTCTTTAATATATTATTAATAAATATAAGAATCATGGAAACAGTAATCTTGTAGATGGAAGGGAGAATAATATATTGATGATAATTTATTCCCTATTATTATTATAATTTCTGTTTTGTTATCATGTGAAGTTTGTATGAAAGATATTTGTAAAACATAGATTAAATATTGTTGAATATATTTTGTTCTTTAGTCAATATAAGTACATGGAACATGTTAGAGAATGATATATTTGATTTTGATGCAGTTTAATCCAACTATATATATATATTATTGTGTAAATTACCTATTAATAAACAATGAATAGAAACATATGTTTGTAAAATAATATCTTATAGGGTAGTATGTAATTAAGAGAAGTGAGTTACTATAATATCCCTCCTATCTTCCATTTTATTATGTAGAGATAGAGGATACTCCGTCCTAAGGTGACTTTCCTAGGACACCCGAGGCTTGCAATAAATATCTTGGGCTTACAAGATCGCCAGGGGACCATTTTAGTGTTATTGTATATAACATGTATGATTCAACAATATAATAAAAAACTATAATAATTTGTCATCAACTATTATAGGTAACCTATTATGATGATACAAGAGATGTACCTCACATGGCTTAAAGGATGTTCCTGATCCCCACATGATAGAAACAAGCCATGAAAATTGCATTAAAATCATGAGTGAATGGTTTTGAAATAAAATGGTGAATGTTAATTGATCCAAGTGAGTTTTCTAAACACTCAAAATGGAGAAAGTACCTGAATCAAACATGTTAAATGTTACCAAACGTATACATCATTAAGTGAACCTCAGAAACCAAAACAAAAACTCAGATATAAACCCATGTAATGAGTTGATCTCACCTACACCAGTCTCCTCAATCAAAATTGATCCCATTAAAAATAAATATACACCACCTCAAAGTGGATCCGTTAATTATTTTAGATATATAATAATATTATCTAAAAATTCAAAAAGTTAAATGTTGGATTTGATCTATAAATTCAATAATGATGTCAACAATTTTCCTCAATCAATAAATTTATATTAATCCAAATTTTTTTACAATATTACAAATTAAATTCAATGAATACAATTTATATATTTTCAACCAACAAAAATTCATTATCAAGGGATGGATCATATTTAATGAAATGATAAAAAATTAACAATTTAAATAATGAATTTTTCAGGAAAAAATTGTATAATAATCAGTGGTATGTAATGATCATATCAAACATATCAAAACACCACTAATAAGCCATGTGTTGTTTTCGTCTATATAAATATGAATTCCATACTACTCGTCAATGATCTTGGGAAAATGTATTCAAACCTCCCACAACACAAGCTATCGGAACATAACCCCCAACCAGGGAAAATCATTCCGTAGTATGTTTATGATAGTTTCTTCAACACCAATCCTATCATAGAGTGTTGTATCCTTATTTGTTTATCTTAATTACCTAAAAATTACCTAGAACGTCATGTTCTTTATTAAAATAATTGATCAATAATGACAAAATTAATAATATTAAAAAAAATTAAAATATATTTTCCCATATTCAGTTTTCCAAATGCCTTTCTAATTTCAAAAAAAAATAGGTTTAAATGAATCCAATCATTTAAAGATCATCAATCATTTTAATCCATTTATCTCCAAATAAATATTTGAATGAAGTTGTTAATTTCTCTCAAATGCATCTAATAATTTAAATTATATTGAAATTGTAGGTTTTTCATACATTTTTTGTATATTTAATAATCACCTATCAATCCTACCAAATTAATGTATTTAAATCATTTAAATTTTTTTATTGAATTATGAAATTTTATAAATTAATTTTAGTGACAATAATATCGAACCACCTACATTTAATAATGATATCAATTAACACAACACTGTCACCAAGATCTCTATCGAGGAATGATGTTGAAGGAAATCATGGAATGAATTCCTCAAAACAGCAGAAATCAAAACATAGAACCAAACTGTTAGCACCATAATGATTGAATACAATCAAATGAGGGGAGAAGGAAAAATAGGATACTCTTAAAGGAGTAGATATAAATTTCATGTTGGAAATCAAATTCTTCCAACAATGTAGTGACCCAAGAAGACAAAATTTGTAAGGTGTCAAAATGTCACAAGGGATCCTTTGAGTTGAGAAAAATAGAATTGAAGTGAAGGAAGATAAAGTAAACAAAAAATGAGGCTCATGGAATTTATTTCAATAAATAAAGACCACATCGTACCCCCATGGACACGAAAAAGAATTTATAAAAATAGTTTGATCATGACCCAACCAATCTAGACTACACCAGAACACCTCTTAGTCAACTAGCATCTGGAAAATATGGACCATGCCACACCTAGATCTACATCACCTGGAGTAATGATACCATTAAACCTTATAACCATGATATTGTGTCTTCTAATTTTGATGAAGAAAAAAAATAACAAACTAGCGATATTTGATGCAATATAACAACCACATAACATATATTGTAAAATTTGAAGCAGCTTGTGAAATATAGTTATGAGTTCTCCTTGGAATAACCAAATACCAAAATCATAGCCCTATTCAACATTAAACTCTATAACACAACATATTAATGGCCTATAGAGATTGCAATACTTCTGCTATTTCACCACCTACAACACGACATGATTTTTTTAAACAAAAATCCATGAATGTATTTGGAACACACCCCTTTATATGTTTCCAAACCATTCTACAATGATTCCATTAATTCATACAGACATACATCCCAAATATTGTGTTATTAACAAACAACTATCTCCAACCTATAAAATCCCAATTTAAACCCAAATAAAAAGGGATATAATGCTCGAGTAAGGAAATATCTTAATGAATATAACATGATGATATAATCACTCCACTATATACATTTTTTGTCCATAAAAAGAATATCAATAATATTCGATATCAAAAATTCGTAGAAATCTCTCAACTATTAGTTCTTCGTGATCTCATATCATTTGGAAATTATGAAAATTTATCCGTAGAACCTTGATAAAAGGTTAAGTGTTTCCACAAATAACCTTTCTCCAAATCATCAATCCTAACTAGATCCTTACTCATAAATAAATCGGGATCAATATTATGATTATCCAAGAGAAGAACATGGTAAGGGTAATAAATGTAGTTTTAGATAATTGATACATGATGTTTTGGGATTGAATTCTGGTATGGTGGATGTTAAATGTATTAATCCACCTTCCATGCTATCAAAAAATATTAAAAGGACCCACAAACCTAGGTTCAATATTTCCTTAGTTCGCATTCATTTGGTGATGTAACCAAGGTGAAACACTAAAAGCACCTTATTACAAAAAAAACAATAATGGACATAGATGGTGATCAACATTGGATTTAAATTAGCTTTGTACTATCAATATAATCGAATGAATCAATTAAATCCTCACTGTTATCTATTTGACAAAACTAGGTCCCATTATGGAACATTTACCTATCCCCAACCAACAAAACAGAAACCTGTATGGATGACTATCTAAGGAATAAAAAGGGACCACTCTGATATAATAATAGTAACAATTTTTTTAGATATACTCAACTAGTCCAAAATTTACATCCTATGCTCCACTAATTTCAAAAAATGCAATAACATAGAATTTTCACTTCTTTGATCTAACTTTATTTTTCATGCCATCAGTTTATATATGATATGATATGATCAAATGTAAATTGGATTCTTTATCACTTATATACCTATATTGATGAGATATGTAAAATGGGGATCCCTATAAGAAACTAGAGTAGAAGTAAATATATGTAATCCCATAACACCCAACATGTAGAGACAACACACTTACACATCCTTGGTTGTTTCTCGAATGGGTATACATTGAGGTAATTTTGAAAGACTATAAATCACAACACATATTGTTTTCACACCTATAGGTTTATATATGAAACCAATTAAATAATTATAAATGTTCTCTCAAAACAATGTCTACTATAGAAGAATATGAGTAATCCCAACGTTCTATAGTTCTTTACATTGACGGGTCGGTAGGTATAACACATAGAAACAAATTCAGTTAGGTCTCACAACATTAATTCCATCTATAATAACCACAATAGGTCACATAACATCTTCTGGGTACCTAGGTGGTCCATACATTAGAAGTAATGAATATCCACCATCAAGAAAATTATCATAGTTTAATGAACATTATACATGTTTAAATAACATTGGGTACTCTCTTAGGAGAATGACTAGTCACAAATGGTATCCCTATGATTAATATATTCATTAATTCAATGGAATTTATAATTAGGTTTATAAAACCAAGGATTTATCTCGAAAATAGAAGTGATCATATCTACACTCTATAAAATAGCCTCACACTCATTCTCCCATACATGCAAATGAAACTGATGAAATAGATCCCTTAGGTTCAACACTCATAATGATTCTTTCAAGGGATGGAATAGAAATTTTATACTCAAGAAATTAGCAATAAAATTCCCCCCACTATGTGTGTAGGAAATGATGAAATGAAAAAACAATGCATAATTAACACTAAATCTCTCTATGAGTTTCAATGGTTATAGATATAAGATATACAACATGTTTTTTACAAGGAATAAATTGTAATCCATTATCCAAAAAGTGTATCCCACCAAATATAATGAAAATGAATCAAATCTGCATTTCTGAGATGATGGGTAGGATATTTATTATTGTGTTCAATTATATTTCTCAAACCATAGGATCCATTGTGGTCACCCTATATAAAGAGACATCCCAATACCAAACCTAATTCAATAAAAAAACTATATTTCTCGGCTGATATTCTAGAAGGGTAAACATATGTGCAGAATAAAAAATTTATTTCAACTCAAAAAAATTATAAATATTCTAATTACTAACACTCATCTCTTCTTTTTTAGTATGTGATTCCATCATAGAATAATAAATTGATAAATATCTATCAATCATTCGGTAACATGCCACCCAAACAAATAATCTATGAGCATTCAAAACATTTTTAATTTTATCCCTTGTCACAAAAATTTACAATATATCTGGATTGGGTAAAATAACATATTTCAAGTCCATGTAACCCAATAACATAACATCCTAATTCTAGAAATTAAATATATAAATATTTACAAAATGTTTGTTATCAATGAATATTTATATAACTCTTATCAAATGATGCACATGATCCCACTCATGATGAGTGTAAATAAGGATATCATCGCTGAAAATAGCATGGAGTGAATCACAGTACTTACGAAATAACATATTAATAAAATCTATAAAATTCTAGGATGATTAGTTTGACCATATTTCATAACAATTTACTCATAATGGAAATACTTACTATAGAAGGTTGTTTTATGAAGGGCATTTTTTTATACTCAATTTGAGATAACGATACAAAATAACAATCCCCAAAAACTACATCAATCCATTATTGTAGTCAGCGAAATAATCAATATCTAGGAACATATTTCTATTCCATATAATATCATGATTGAGTTTTTGATAATAAATACATTGTTGAGGTTTTCCATCATCTTTATTAACATATATAATAGGTGCCACCCATGGTGTCCCACTCAGCTGTATAGAACATTCATCTAGTAAATTGATATCAAGAGGCTTTATTTCATGAAAAAAAATATTCCAAGAATTTTCTTCCTATAATGAAGAGAAACTAAAAGTAGGACCCTAAAGAACCCTCTCTATATTTGTTTTGAGAGGCATTATATTTTCAATCACATAAGACCAAATCATTGTAGAATAAATTAGAAAATTCAAAAAATGGGATAATATAATTGATCTAGATTCATAGGTATCAAATAAATTATCCAATTTGGACAAACATATAGAGATGGTACATCTTGTATTCATTACACCCACATAGGCTTCACCTTGATACATTTCCAATGTATTAAGAACCTTCAATCCAGGTGCAAGTGGATATAACTCATATGTTCTTGATGTAAATTATTCCAACATAGAAATTTTTTTTTGATGATCTCATGAAATAATTTGGAGTATAAATGAAGAGGTAGAACATTTTTTTGTGGCTACACATATTTTCATAACTATAGATCATGGGTACCTCAATGAAATTCTGTTTTGATTTCCCAACCATTCCACTTTGGAATCTTATGAAAGTGACTCCTCTATTAAATAAAAGTATTTATGGATGTTTTAAACTATCTAAGACCACTATTGGACTCACCAAAAATTTTATTTCAATTAAAGGAACTCATTTAACTTTCAATTGGAGAAAAAGTAACCACTATCAATCTAGATTTACCAACCCGATCAATCTCAACTGTCAGTTCTATATCCATCAAAACCTTATAATAAGATATACCTAGAATGAAACCCTACGAAATTATATCATTTCATAAACCCATCCCAAAGCATCATCCTCATATATTAAAATTGAATAAAACATTAGTTGAAAATAGAACAATATAAGAATAATGGATTTCCTCATACGTCATTGTCGTATCACCCAGTTGTAGTCAGAGAAAATCCAAGGATTTTGACCATTATAATTGACAGAAGATAGAACTAATCAGTGGAATGAAATATATATTTTTTCCTATGAATTTCTTCCAACATTTTTTCTTTCAAAATATAGTCACCATCTATTTTAAATGACCATAGAGAATAATTTTTACACATTCCACCATTATAGAATTCTCTATTCCAAAGAACTGAAAAATTGGTTAATCATGTTTCTACCATTCATCAGACTCTTGTGGATCATTCAATAAATTAAAATATGGTATATTATAAAAAAAGTAATATATTCATCATGATTTGTAACGTCATCCATTTAAGGTTTTAGTTTTGTCTCTAGAATAGAAGCGGGTGTAGGTACACGTATTAAAGATTATATCGGTCACAGAACTATTTGAACATGATTATGGGTCAGTGGAGGATTTCCCTATCGTGGTTCACCAATTTCTACATCATTCATCCAAATAAAAAATATCTTTATAGGCATGAGGATACTAAACATCAACATAACACATTTAAAGAATCTAAAAGGGTAATTAATTCAATATATTATACAATACATACAAAAATAAAATTTATATTAAGAAGAATAAGTTATTTTGATTTTTAATCAAATATAACAAGATGTTGGGAAATGTATTGATAATTTATCAAAACAGTCGGTATATATTTGAAGAAAAACCAATAGATACAGATGGATTGATAGGATGAGGGAATGTTAGGCACTGACTCCCAACTAAGGCTTGTGTTCCTCAATCCTACCACATTTCAACTAGGAGAAACCAACTATGTTATATCCTCAGTGAAGGTTTCATGGAAAAAAGTGAGATCTGATTCCACTTTTCACAAAATAGTTAGGATGACCTATTATCCTGATGTCCAATGTTGCCCTAATATTTCCCAAAGGGAATACCTGAAACCCATGGTTTCAAAAATAGAACCTTAAATCGTACGAGAATCACGAAAGAACAATTAAAAATTATAATATAGAAGATAAAAGAAAAACATTATTATTTTTAATAGTCAAAATGAAGAATGTACCTGAATCTAAAAGGTAAAAATGAACCCCAGTAGTATATTATGAAAGGGAACACAGCCTTGAAGATAAAAATTATAATAAACTAACAGATGAAATAACTGGATCACATCTCCACCAGTTTCCTTCATGATTCTATGTCCCAAAGATCATGAACATCCCCAACCTCTTCGTGGTTTTTTGTTCCATAGACTTGGGATATGATAATAAGTAAATGCATGAAGGAAAATGTATGGTGTGAGTTAAAAATCCTAATAGGGTCTCACTAGGGGTTCTATAATAAATTATATAAAAATATAAACAAATTTTTATCCAACTATAAATTAACAAGGCATCGAATGTATTTTATATATTTTAAACAAGTCATTCATTCATAATAAAATGTTGGATGATATTTAAAAAGATACATCAATGAACCTTTTACATATTATAGATATCATAATTAAAACATTTCAATAATTAAGGGAATGTAATAATCAAATAAAACATCTCATAGTGGTATATTAGTTTATTATAATTGGGTCCTCAAAAAACTTATTGGTGATTTTATCTCTCTGTGTGATCACCTCTCACGAATTATGAAATTAAGACCCAACTAATCGTCTGGGTAAATCATTCCATTTTATGATTCTATCATTGGTTTCTTCATCAATCTAGTGATAGGGGTCAGATACTAGCATGTGTTTCCACATTACCTATTATCTACCTAGCATCAAATTTTATTTAACCAATAATTATAGCAATAATTTGAAAATTAATCATTTCAAATTATTTCAGAAAATAGTTTCCAACATTCAATTTTAATCTACACTTTATCATTTCAAAACCAAAAACATATGTTTTCATCAATTTAAAAAATACCAATCTAAAATATTCATAAAAAACAATGGTGTCATCACCAGTAACAATGGTTTTAAAAAATTTAAATAAATTGGTGGAAAGAGGTTATATGTAAATAACATATATTTTTAGTTATATGAATATGGGACAAAGAAATATTTATAATATATATATATATATATATTATGTTTGAACATGTATGAATGAAATCAGTACTATGGTTAAGGTTTCTCGTCTTATTATTACTTTCGTGAGACATACAATATATTCACATCAAATTTTTGTGTGGGTAATATATACATCCCTTTTGATATGTTATATAATAAATCTATTTTTATTAATGTTAAAAAAATTAATTTTTATTTTATTACTTTCATGGGTATTAAAAGTCAAAAGTTACAAAAGTTGTAATGGTTTTTTATTAAAATACCATTATTTATCAGAATTATTTATGATTACTCTTAAGATTATGAAATGTTATAATATTTAAATAAAAAATATAATAAATTATTTATACTTTTTATATTTCTATAAATTACATATTTTTAATTTCTTTTCAATAATTATGTACTCAATTGACCAACAGAATATTAATACCAAAAAATATTTTTTCCCTCTCTTCTTTTGATAATAATTTACCTTCCATATCCATGTTTTACATACATGTTAGAACTAATTTTCTTAATATTCTAAAAATATTTTTAATTAAATATCATCCATGTTTTAATTTAAAAAAAATAGAATTAATGAACTCATCTTTTCATTTTGAAAATGGGTTACTATTGACATTTTAAAAATAATGAGAATGGAATCATTATTTGAAGATGGATAGAATAAATGGATTTCACACCATCAAGACCACCCAATTATTTAAATCATAAATTAATTTTTTCAAATGTTATTTGGAAATAATTTTTTTGGGCGAATATTTAGAAATTAAAAAAATATATTTTCAATGTTGAAATAATTTTTTCCCAAGAATTGTTTGAAATATATTTTGTTGGTATTGTTTTATTCAATAATTACATCCTTAGGTGTGTCTAGTATTTTATGAGGGATATGATACAATATTACCATATATATTATTTATCTATATGTTTTATGGTTTCCTTGAATATATTTTAATGAAACACATTCATTTAAAATGGGGTATGCTATAATGGATCAATGACATGTTTTTGAAACCCTATTTCATGACACACGTTAAAATATGATGAGACAATGAATGTTAAATTATCTTATGAAACACATATATATGGTTTCAATTATATGGTGGGTGGTCCTATAATTATATATGACTCTAATTCATTGGGTAATGATTTAAATTACCATAGATTAGTATCGAATGATATTCAATGTTTTAATGTTTTATGTGAAAAAATTCAAAATAATTGAACATATATGAGACGTAGGTGGGGAAACCGAATACATTATGAAATGAGAAATAGTTAGGTATTCTTGTTCATGTATGATTTCGTGTTCTCCATAGTTATCATTTGCATATGAAATTGTTTTAGTACATAAGATGGTTCCATGAATATTTGACATGAACTCATTGGATGTGATAGATATATGATGATTTATCTGTCTTACGATTCCATTATTTTGAAATGATAATATGATATATTATGCCTCAGGTTTCCGATCCATTATATATTGGGTGGTTACTTCTTCAGTTTTATTCAAGATATCATACCATATTTCTTGTCTTATTATTTATAATGTAATCGATTAATATCTCCCATTTTACCCCTATGATGTATCTATATTAACCCTTTTATTATGTTTCTTTTCTACAAGTTATGATTAAAATTTTTATAATTGGATTGTATATGATGATAACTTAATGATAAGATAAATTTTAGATATGTTGAATATATATCATGGAATAAGATATTTTTTATCTAATTAGCAAATACGATTAACCTTAGTAGTCTTTAAGTGTGTAGTAATGAGATTTGATGAATATTCATCTAAAATTTGGTAATATTTATAAAATAAATGTTCGGGTCATAGTAGTTGGAATAAAATAAATGATTAGATATCCTTTAGAAAAATGGATAAGGAAAAATTAGTGGGATTGATAGGTGTAAGTCAATATATAAAAAAACTCTATGAATGTTTGTTGAGGTATATAGTTTTTTGATTCCAACTAAATTACATCACTATCTAGATACTAATGTGGAAATGGCTATATAATAGTTATAACATAGATTAGTAAATATAAAAAAGAAAATTTTCAAATTTACATGATGGTCACATGGTGCATGACAATGGGCTTTATGCACACATGGTTTTATAGTTATGGGGGATATGTTTTGGTAATTCTTATCCTATTTATTAACTATCATAAATGATTTGAATAGATTTTGGCCATGAATGACGTAGGTTAAAAGTATGGTTCCATATATTGAAATTAATGTGTCACAATTTTGTAATATGATAAATTATATTTCGTGAATATATTATTTACGACTGTGAATGTATATTAAAAATGTGGATGGAAAATATTATTTGTTCTAGTTTTGGTTTTAATATAGAATGATGAATTTTGGGTGGTAATATTTAAGATTATATAGTGAAGTACAATTCATGATATTATATATAGGAATTTTTATATATCAAAAAAATGTTTCTATAATGTTAATTCATTTCACCAATGACAAGATGTTATATTTTCAAAAAAAAATCCCTAATAGAAAGATGGATGCATATCAGGTCTGTGATTCTAATCTGGTTAAAATTATTCGTATCTTGATTCTAAAAAATATTGTTATTATTCATATAATTGAATTTGATTTTTTCTTTGACATTGATTTGTAATCTATAAAAAAATCCCAATTCAATAGTTGATGCATGTAAACCAAATTTGATTTTCAAAACCAAATAAAAATTACATATAACTATTCAAATAATAATGAAGGAGAAATGTAAATTCCATCAATTGTAAGAATCATTATTCTTATTAAAAATGTGTTGTTATCTCATATGGTTGAGTAAAAACTCAAAATACGTTATATAACTGATTTTCAAGTGTTTGGTTGACATTTTTCAAAATTAATTTCCCAATCAACCCCATATTTTGAAGTGTAAATTTCAATAGAAATCATACAATTTTCTACACCTATATCAAATACTCCATAGAGAATTAACCATATTGAGTCATACTAATCCTAGAAGAATCTCAAAAAGAATATAAAAATGGGATTGTTTCATCCATGTATGTCACCTTAGGATTCACCTATTTTTTTATATGAAGAATATGGATTAATGATACTATGAATTGAGTATTGGGAACTAAACAATATCACATTCGAGATAAATTATAATCTACAAAACATTGATGACATATTAAATGAACTATAATGATCTAAATAATTATCCATGAATATCATTTATTTTGGGTATCCTCTATTGATGGACATGAAAAATGATATACCCTTGACAATGTTCCATATAATATATGGACACGATAAATATACAGTAGTCCAATATGGTTTTTCTAATCCCCACAGTATCATTATGGATTAAATGAATAGAGACATTATATAATACGGTGTTAAATTTTATATTATCATTATTGATGAAATTAATATATATTTGGGGTAAATTTAGAGAATGAATATCACTTCAAGATCATGTTGATGAACCTAAGGAAGGAGAAGTTATTAGAAAATTTTATAATGTGTCACTTTTTTCTATGAAATGTTTAGTTATTATGTTTTATAATACAAAGAGAGGGCTTAAAAGTGGATCCAATAAAATTAATTATATTAAAAATTAGACCAGACCAGCTATTGGGACTGAGATACATTGTACTCTAGTTTTTTTATGAATATTAATGATTCTTGGTGGAAAATTTCTTATAGAAGTCTAATCCACAAATAAATTTCACACATATGTGAGCTCATTTACTTTGTATAAATTAATGTGGGAAAAGAATAATGAACTGAAATGAATGTTTTTTAGTAAAACTATTCACATATTATTTGTAGTTTATTATGTTCTCTAAAATATATTGATGTAATCTATGATGAAAATGGGATTCATTATCATGAATAATCATATGGTGATAGCATATAACTCAGGAATATTTGACGGTTCATTAGAAATTTTACCAAATCAATATTATGAGTTTGATGTGGTAATTATTACTTTAAATATATGGATTAATTTGATTATAATATTACAGTGTGATATATACATTGATAATAAAATATTAATATAAATATTAACATTCAAGTGGTTGAAAATGAACTAAATTAGATCATTGAAATGGATTAAATATCATCAGTACTCAATAATATACCACCATGGGAAGAAAAAAAAGTTAGATATAGAGGACCCTACAATACATAAATAGATATTAAATAATAATTTCTTTGTTTTCATAAAAAATCATTATTATTCGTCGTAGAAAAAATTATTAATAGTGAATTTTGGTTCATAGATGTGTAAAGACCCGTAAAATTCAAGGGAAATTTTTTCTTAATTTTCTTTAGAATTTTACAAGAGCGCGGTTTCAGACAGCACCTGATTCCGAGGCCCGGAGTGCCCGGAATTAATTTCCGAAGTTTGGCTCGGGTACGTTCAGTGAACAAACGAGCGGGAATTTCTAACTTTTGATCCGGTGCTCGGAATTGAAATCCGAGGGCACCGATGAACTCGCAGCGCCGATATTCGTTTAAAGAGACCTTTTTGGGAGTTGCGTTTGTTGCGGGTTGAAAGTTAGTTTTGGGGTTTTTTTTAGTTTGAGTTAAATAAAATTTGTATAGAATAAATTTTATTATAACTTGTTAAAAACCTACCAAAGGGGGTTGGAAGTGGGACCCACACCAACTTAACCTCCCTTGGGAGGATTAAGTGTGGTGGGGCCCACACGAACCCCCACCTTTTCAACTCCCCTCTCTCCCTCTTAATGGCTTGACAAGTTAACTTCTATTTAATTATACAATTCATGTATATTAAATAAGTGAGTTAATTTTGGAGTTATCCATTTTGAATTTCAAACCTTTGAAATTCTAGTGTGTTATGTGATAATAAAATAAGATGTTGTCTTATTTTATTTTTGGTTGAATGGTTTGTCTTCTTGAGAGGTGGAGAGCATCTTTTTCTTCTTCTTCTTCATCTCTGACGAAGATCACGAAGAACGCTCAACTTCAACGAAAAACGCAAAGAACGCCGTTCTTCAACGAAGAACTTCTTCGCCGAAGAACACGGTCTTTCCGCGACGCCATATCCGCGACGTGACGTTCTTCTTCCGCATCATCTTTTCCGCGACGAACTCCATCGACAACGACTCTTCCTCCGACGTCAAAGGAATCGACACCGATATTCCACGACTCCGTCAACGTGCGACTATCAAGGTAAGGGTTCTTGAGTTCGTTGTTTCCTTTTTTTTGACTTTCCTCGAGACTTGACGTAGAACGCTCAAGTTCCGACGAAGAACGCCGCTCCGCTCTTCTTCATCTTCGGTGTCAACGAGAGAGAACACCGCACCTTCCTCGGACAACCTTCGTCGGCGTACAAGGATTCGCCAACGACGTGCCTCTTCGGACGCGCCTCTTCGTCGTTGAATTTGACGAACGACGACCGCGTCGCCCGACCTCCGCGACGTCGTCTTCTGCGGAACGTAGAACAATCTTCGAACCTTATACCAAGGTAGGGGTTGTTGTTTAATTCTTTAATTATTCCTTTTCTTTCTCGTGGATCGCATGTCTACGTGAGGCTTTGAAATAATTTATTTAAGTGTTATAGTTAACGCGAGGGGGGGCCGGACCGCACGAACACGGCCGAACCCCCCCTCCATCGTTCATGTTTAATTCTTGCGGTGGAAGCAAAGTGGCGTGGTGCCGTCGCCCCACGCGGATTACCGTACGTTTATTTTTACGCGGCGCCGTCGCGCCACGCCGGGGTAGAAACTTCAAGAACGCGACTCCGTCGCGCCGCGTTGAAAAGAATCAAAGCACGGCGAAGGGGCGCGGTGCCGTCGCACCGCGCCGGATGACGAACGCCGCGGCCGGTTCCGGGCCGCGGCGGGACGAGGAGACCACGGCCAGTTCCGGGCCGCGGCGGAAGAGAAGACCGGCGGCCGGGCCGCCAGCGTCGGAAGTCGAAGGCGGGACCGGAATTTCCTGTCCCGTTGGTAAAAACCGGCCGGCCAGCTGGCCGGCCGGATGACATAAAACCGGGGGATTAAATCCCCCGGCCGGTTCAACAAAACCCCCCTCTTAATGAGGAGCGCGGTTCCTTGAAGGAGGGGGGCAGCCGGCCCCCCGGTTGCGCTCCAGCAGGCCCCCCACGTGAGGGGGGGCCGTTTTGTTTCATAGGCGCGGCACAAAGGTCGCGCCACCTTGAAGAAGCGGGGGCTGAGCCCCCCGCGTGCCACCCTCGTGCGGCGCCAGGCGCCCGCCACCGCGGCCTGCCGCCGCCGCTGCGCCGCCGCGCCGCCGCGCCGCCGCCCGCCGCCGCGCCGCCCCAGGGGGGGGTCGGGCCGGGTCGGCCCGGACCCGGACCCCCCCGTTTCGAACCAAAATTAGTTTTTGGCCCATAACTTGAGCCTAGGACCTCCGATCGACGAACCGTCAGCGGCAACGCGATCCTTGGATCGAGACGGTCGTTTCGGTATATCGCACTCAACGATTCGGATTACTTTGAGTTCGCCCGGGTTGGTTCGTTCACGAAACCAACCGGGCCTTCGGAGCGGAAACGCTCATATCTTGAGCCACGAACGTCCGATTGACGCGCCTTCAGTCGCGTAGTGTTCCTCTTAGTGAGACAGATCTTTTGGAATACTCCGCCTGAGGTTTGGACGCAGGTGGAGTACGGTCGGGTTGGTTTTGCCTTAAAAACCAACCGGGCCCCGGAGACGAAAATGCCAATAACTCTCAGACCGGGCGTCCGATCGACGCACCGTCTGTTGCGTTGAGTTCATGTTTACGATACGGAACTTTTGGTATCCTTCGCCCGAGTTTTGGATACAGTTAGTAGAGGCCGGGTTGGATCGCACCGGAAATCCAACCGGGCCCCTGGAACGGGAAATCTAATATCTTTCAGACAGGACGTCCGCTTGATGGACCGTCAGCGGCGTTGGTGGTTACGTTGAGTAACGGTCCCTTTGAGTTTACCCTATGGGAGTTCGGGGTACAGTCGAGATACGGCCGGAATTGGTTTCGCTCTCGAAAACAACCGGGCCCCTGGGACGAAAAGGCTAATAACTCACAGACTGGGCGTCCGATCGACGCGCCGTCTGTTGCGTTGAGACCCCTGTGACGAGACGGACTTTTGAGATACTTCTTTGCGGGACTTTGTGATACTTGGAGTATCGGCCAGTAGCTCGTGGAGCGGACCCTCCCGGAGACGAGCGTGCAGAGGACAGAGACCGTGTAGCCGGCTGAGACCTGACGACTGCTTGACCGACTCGACTTGGAGTGAGTCGACTAGCCCAGTGGACGGAGCGCCCAGTATTTGGCGGCAGACCCACGACGGACGGAGCGCCTGGTAGTTGGCAGCAGACCCGCGGTACTCGACAGGAGGAGTACCTCAGTAGGCTATCTGGGTAGCGCCCGGTATTTGGCAGCAGACCCTCAGCGGACGGAGCGCCTGGTAGTTGGCAGCAGACCCGCAGTACTCGACAGGAGGAGTACTTCAGCAGTCTTAGGTTAGTGAGCGGCGGCCTCGGAGTCGTGACAGGACCACTGTACACTCTAGAGACGGAGCTCTTCAGCAGTTACGGTTTCGATAATGAAAATCCTGGTTTGAGCTGAGAACTTTGACCTTTGTGTTTCCTCATGATTGAGATGGGTTACTTGATAACTTAGGTATATGTATGGGCATATACCTGGGTAGTGGTTATCCGTTGATCTCATGATCCTTGTGTTTCCTCATGACTGAGATGGGTTACTTGATAACTTAGGTATATATATGGACATATACCTAAGTAGTGTTTATCTGTTGTGATCTTCTTGTGGTTATCCTTGTTGGTTTTAGTGAGACCTTGAGGGTCTCGGGGTCCCTACTGAGTATCGTTATACTCACCCCTGCACGGGCTATGCCCGCACCTCGTTGTGTTGGTTGCAGACGACGGCCAGTACTGGTAGAGGCCGAGTGTTCGAGGACTGGACGGTACCTGGAGGTGGACTATACGACGAGGCGGTACCCAGAGGCAGGCCACTGGGCGGGACATACTCGGAGCAAACGGCGGGACCCGAGGAGCAGAGGAGCTATCTGTACCCACCCTTTAGGTGGGATTTCCAGTGGACAGCTCGGCGTAGCAGCTTTACTTTTCAGTTGTTGTTTTCCCTTTCGAGTTGTACTTTACAGTTGGGCTTGTATTTCCGGCCCCTTTTTACTTTCCGCACTTTTAGTTGTACTCTGTTTTTGCTTAGTGTTACTTTTCGTTTTCTTACTCTGTGGTGTTTGTTTACTTTATAAAGGCAATGCCTTCCCTTTTTACCGGGATTTACGCCTTGGTGCTAGTCGCCAGCCCCTGGCCTATGGAAGGCGGGCTTGGGGTAGTCACGGCACGGACCCCGAGGGCGGGTCGTGACAAATTGGTATCAGAGGTGGTCGGTTCTACCGCAGACTCTGATCTTTCTTTCTGTGAAGCAATAGTGTTAAGGGTACCGAGTGTGGTTTTCAGTTCAGGGAGTCCAGTGTTGGTGCGGGCGGCCGACGTATCCATACACCAGGACCCTAACAACTGATTTCCGACTTTGTGCAAGAAAACACTGATTGCGTGTGTGTTTTCAAAGGTTTTTCCCCTTAAAAACAGCTCAAACCAGGTCAGCTCACCAGGTATAATCGTTTGATCGTGTTACGTTGTTTCTTTCAGGATGGCCCCACGACGGCAGCCAGCTAGGGTTCCGAGAATCGAACGTGATGACAGCCCACTGAGCGACGAGGCCTCGGTGCAGGGCCCTTTGTCAGTAGTGGCACCGGCGGTAGCTCTACCCGCCGAGCCCCCGATACTTCCAGCAGCAGCCGCTGACGATGCACGTCGCCTCAGCGCAGTGCATGAGTTTCAGCGCCACCGACCGCCCAGGTTTCGTGGGGAGACGGATCCCCAGGCTGCAGAGGACTAGATGGAGGCAGTGGTACGAGTGTTTAGGCTAGTGAGGACGCCGGCAGACCTCATGGTGATCCTCGCTGCGAGCCTACTACACGCAGCAGCAGGACGATGGTGGAGCTTGATGCTCCAGGTGCACGATGAGGCATCTGTGCTTTGGACGGACTTTGAGAGCCTCTTCCGCTCGGAGTTCGTCCCAGCCACCCTTCGTGCGGTGCGTATCCAGGAGCTTCTGCAGCTGCGGCAGGGCAGCATGACGGTCGCTCAGTACTCGGCGAGATTTACCGATCTCTCGCGCTACTCGACCGACATGGTACGGGACCCATTCTTCCGGGCCCGGACCTTCGAGCAGGGTTTGAGACACGAGATCAGGGCATCGCTGATCTCCCTCAGCTTACCGACTCAGACAGGAGTACTGGAGCGGGCCCTTCTGATTGAGAGCTTCCTTGCTGAGTCTTCACCAGCGCAGCGACCCACCGCAGGGCGGCACGTAGCGGAGTCTTCGGTAACAGGTAGCCGACAGATGACTCAGGGGTCCAGACAGACCAGACCTTCAGGCAGACGACCTCAGGGCACTGGCTCAGTAGTGCAGGGCACACAGCGCGGGGTCAGTCTTTTGAGTGGAAGACAGTGCTTTGCATGCGGCGGGCAAGGCCACATGGCTCGTGACTGCCCGACCCGCCATGCGGAGGAGCAGCAGACGGTTGAGGAACCACCTAGGCAGAGGCAGAGGTTCGACCGTGGCGGTCCGCAGGGAGGAGGCGGACGAGGCAGAGGATTTGGCCGAGCAGCAGGTGGTGGACGACGCTTTGAGGCTCTGCCACCACCACCACCAGGAGGTCCACCCCGACCACAGGAAGTAGGTGAACATGCGAGAGCACAGCTTCAGGCAGCTGAAGCTTACGATCATGGAGCTCTGGGAGCAGGTGGACAGGGGAGGAACTAGTGGTTACGTCTTTTGTACTTCTAGTTCCATGTTGATGTTGCTTTTGTGTAGCGTCTTGTAATATGAGCTGCAATAATAAAAGACGCATCCTTTGTGATGTTTTCATTCCTGTCCTCTTTTGTGATGTTACTAAGAGGTTCCAGTTGACTGTTGACTTGACCCTCACTTGTGATACATCTACTGGAGGAGACCAGTTACCACACACCGATGCCGACAGTGTGACTCAACCCTTGGAGGCGAGAGTAACGGTTGGATCTCTTAGTAGTAGCGTCGAGGCCTTACGACGTCATCCTTGGTATGGATTAGTATCATCCATGTTAGGATTGACTGTTTTAGGCAAAGAATGTGGTTCATCCAGGGGATGAGACCAGGTTTCTCTTATCGGCAAAGAAGAAATCTCGCAGCTCTTGTGGGACCAGAGATGGTCCGGGCCACGTCAGAGGAGGTCCAGGTCATCCAGGAGCGGATGAGGACAGCACAGAGCCGGCAGAAGTCATTTTCTGACAGGAGACGGAGGCCACTAGAGTTCGAGGATGGTGACCACGTCTTCTTGCGGGTCTCACCTCGACGTGGTATTCGGAGATTTGGCCGAGGCGACAAGTTATCTCCGCGCTTCATCGGACCCTTCCAGGTCCTCAGCAGGGTTGGTGAGGTGGCTTATCGCCTGGCTCTACCACCTCAGTTGCACCGGGTGCACGACGTCTTCCACGTATCTCAGCTGAGGAGATACGTGCACGACCCGACGCACATCCCTGACCATGTGGAGCTTGACGTTGACGATAGGGCGACTTTTACGGAGGTCCCGGTGGAGATAGAGGATCGACAGGAGCGGGTCCTACATGGACGATCGATTCCTCTTGTGCGCAACAGATGGCGGCACGAGAATCTCCAGGAGAGCACATGGGAGCGGGAGGCTCAGATGCGTGCTCAGTACCCTCTTTTGTTTCCCTAGTTTTTGATGTATCTTTACGGGGACGTAAAGCCCTGAGGTGGGAGTAATGTAAAGACCCGTAAAATTCATGGGAAATTTTTTCTTAATTTTCTTTAGAATTTTACAAGAGCGCGGTTTCAGACGGCACCTGATTCCGAGGCCCGGAGTGCCCGGAATTAATTTTCGAAGTTTGGCTCGGGTACGTTCAGTGAACGAACGAGCGGGAATTTCTATCTTTTGATCCGGTGCTCGGAATTGAAATCTGAGGGCACCGATGAACTCGCAGCGCCGATATTCGCTTAAAGAGACCTTTTCGGGAGTTGCGTTTGTTGCGGGTTGAAAGTTAGTTTTGGGGTTTTTTTTAGTTTGAGTTAAATAAAATTTGTATAGAACAAATTTTATTATAACTTGTTAAAAACCTACCAAAGGGGGTTGGAATTGGGACCCACACCAACTTAACCTCCCTTGGGAGGATTAAGTGTGGTGGGGCCCACACGAACCCCCACCTTTTCAACTCCCCTCTCTCCCTCTTAATGGCTTGACAAGTTTACTTCTATTTAATTATACAATTCATGTATATTAAATAAGTGAGTTAATTTTGGAGTTATCCATTTTGAATTTCAAACCTTTGAAATTCTAGTGTGTTATGTGATAATAAAATAAGATGTTGTCTTATTTTATTTTTGGTTGAATGGTTTGTCTTCTTGAGAGGTGGAGAGCATCTTTTTCTTCTTCTTCTTCATCTCTGACGAAGATCACGAAGAACGCTCAACTTCAACGAAAAACGCAAAGAACGCTGTTCTTCAATGAAGAACTTCTTCGCCGAAGAACACGGTCTTTCCGCGACGCCATATCCGCGACGTGACGTTCTTCTTCCGCATCATCTTTTCCGCGACGAACGCCATCGACAACGACTCTTCCTCCGACGTCAAAGGAATCGACACCGATATTCCACGACTCCGTCAACGTGCGACTATCAAGGTAAGGGTTCTTGAGTTCGTTGTTTCCTTTTTTTTGACTTTCCTCGAGACTTGACGTAGAACGCTCATGTTCCGACGAAGAACGCCGCTCCGCTCTTCTTCGTCTTCGGTGTCAACGAGAGAGAACACCGCACCTTCCTCGGACAACCTTCGTCGGCGTACAAGGATTCGCCAACGACGTGCCTCTTCGGACGCGCCTCTTCGTCGTTGAATTTGACGAACGACGACCGCGTCGCCCGACCTCCGCGACGTCGTCTTCCGCGGAACGTAGAACAATCTTCGAACCTTATACCAAGGTAGGGGTTGTTGTTTAATTCTTTAATTATTCCATTTCTTGCTCGTGGATCGCATGTCTACGTGAGGCTTTGAAATTATTTATTTAAGTGTTATAGTTAACGCGAGGGGGGGCCGGACCGCACGAACACGGCCGAACCCCCCCTCCATCGTTCTTGTTTAATTCTTGCGGTGGAAGCAAAGTGGCGTGGTGCCGTCGAACCACGCGGATTACCGTACGTTTATTTTTACGCGGCGCCGTCGCGCCACGCCGGGGTAGAAACTTCAAGAACGCGACGTCGTCGCGCCGCGTTGAAAAGAATCAAAGCACGGCGAAGGGGCGCGGTGCCGTCGCACCGCGCCGGATGACGAACGCCGCGGCCGGTTCCGGGCCACGGCGGGACGAGGAGACCGCGGCCGGTTCCGGGCCGCGGCGGAAGAGAAGACCGGCGGCCAGGCCGCCAGCGTCGGAAGTCGAAGGCGGGACCGGAATTTCCGGTCCCGTTGGTAAAAACCGGCCGGCCAGCTGGCCGGCCGGATGACATAAAACCGGGGGATTAAAACCCCCGGCCGGTTCAACAAAACCCCCCTCTTAATGAGGGGGGCGGTTCCTTGAAGGAGGGGGGCAGCCGACCCCCCGGTTGCGCTCCAGCAAGCCCCCCACGTGAGGGGGGGCCGTTTTGTTTCATAGGCGCGACACAAAGGCCGCGCCACCTTGAAGAAGCGGGGGCTGAGCCCCCCGCGTGCCACCCTCGTGCGGTGCCGGGCGCCCGCCGCCGCGGCCCGCCGCTGCCGCCGTGCCGCCGCGCCGCTGCCGCCGTGCCGCCGCGCCGCCGCGCCGCCGCGCCGCTGCCCGCCGCCACCGCTTCAGGGGGGGGGGGGGGGGTCGGGCCGGGTCGGCCCGGACCCGGACCCCCCCGTTTCGAACCAGAATTAGTTTTTGGCCCATAACTTGAGTCTCGGACCTCCGATCGACGTACCGTCTGCGGCAACGCGATCCTTGGATCGAGACGGTCGTTTCGGTATATCGCACTCAAGGTTTCGGATTACTTTGAGTTCGGCCGGGTTGGTTCGTTCACGAAACCAACCGGGCCTTCGGAGCGGAAACGCTCATATCTTGAGCCACGAACGTCCGATTGACGCGCCGTCAGTCGCGTAGTGTTCCTCTTAGTGAGACGGATCTTTTGGCATACTCTGCCCGAGGTTTGGACGCAGGTGGAGTACGGTCGGGTTGGTTTTGCCTTAAAAACCAACCGGGCCCCGGAGACGAAAATGCCAATAACTCTCAAACCGGGCGTCCGATCGACGCACCGTCTGTTGCGTTGAGTTCCTATTTACGATACGGAACTTTTGGTATCCTTCGCCCGAGTTTTGGATACAGTTAGTAGAGGCCGGGTTGGATCGCACCCGAAATCCAACCGGGCCCCTGGAACGGGAAAGCTAATATCTTTCAGACAGGACGTCCGCTTGACGGACCGTCAGCGGCGTTGGTGGTTACGTTGAGTAACGGTCCCTTTGAGTTTACCCTATGGGAGTTCGGGGTACAGTCGAGATACGACCGGAATTGGTTTCGCTCTCGAAACCAACTGGGCCCCTGGGACGAAAAGGCTAATAACTCACAGACCGGGCGTCTGATCGACGCGCCGTCTGTTGCGTTGAGACCCCTGTGACGAGACGGACTTTTGAGAGACTTCTTTGCGGGACTTTGTGATACTTGGAGTATCGACCAGTAGCTCGTGGAGCGGACCCTCCCGGAGACGAGCGTGCAGAGTACGGAGACCGTGTAGCCGGCTGAGACCTGACGACTGCTTGAGCGACTCGACTTGGAGTGAGTCAACTAGCCCAGTGGACGGAGCGCCCGGTATTTGGCGGCAGACCCACGGTGGACGGAGCGCCTGGTAGTTGGCAGCAGACCCGCGGTACTCGACAGGAGGAGTACCTCAGTAGGCTATCTGGGTAGCGCCCGGTATTTGGCAGCAGACCCTCAGCGGACGGAGCGCCTGGTAGTTGGCAGCAGACCCGCAGTACTCGACATGAGGAGTACTTCAGCAGTCTTAGGTTAGTGAGCGGCGGCCTCGGAGTCGTGACAGGACCACTGTACACTTTAGAGACGGAGCTCTTCAGCAGTTACGGTTTCGATAATGAAAATCCTGGTTTGAGCTGAGACTTTTGACCTTTGTGTTTCCTCATGATTGAGATGGGTTACTTGATAACTTAGGTATATGTATGGGCATATACCTGGGTAGTGGTTATCCGTTGATCTCATGATCCTTGTGTTTCCTCATGACTGAGATGGGTTACTTGATAACTTAGGTATATGTATGGACATATACCTAAGTAGTGTTTATCTGTTGTGATCTTCTTGTGGTTATCCTTGTTGGTTTTAGTGAGACCTTGAGGGTCTCGGGGTCCCTACTGAGTATCGTTATACTCACCCCTGCATGGGCTATGCCCGCACCTCGTTGTGTTGGTTGCAGACGACAGCCAGTACTGGTAGAGGCCGAGTGTTCGAGGACTGGACGGTACCTGGAGGTGGACTATACGACGAGGCGGTACCCAGAGGCAGGCCACTGGGCGGGACATACTCGGAGCAAACGGCGGGACCCGAGGAGCAGAGGAGCTATCTGTACCCACCCTTTAGGTGGGATTTCCAGTGGACAGCTCGGCGTAGCAGCATTACTTTTCAGTTGCTGTTTTCCCTTTCGAGTTGTACTTTACAGTTGGGCTTGTATTTCCGGCCCCTTTTTACTTTCCGCACTTTTAGTTGTACTCTGTTTTTGCTTAGTGTTACTTTCCGCTTGCTTACTCTGTGGTGTTTGTTTACTTTACAAAGGCAATGCCTTCCCTTTTTACCGGGATTTACACCTTGGTGCTAGTCGCCAGCCCCTGGCCTATGGAAGGCAGGCTTGGGGTAGTCACAGCACGGACCCCGAGGGCGGGTCGTGACAGATTCATAAACAACTTGTTTATTGGTGAACTATATCTTATACCACTAATTTCTAAATTTCATACACCCTTCCTCGATTGTTCATTTATAAAAACATTACTCATAACACGGGGAAGAAAAAAATAATTGATAGGGTGATATTGTTAACAATAATGACTAGGGGAGATATCTATATATCATAAACATATTGGTATTAAACATGATAATATCATTTGAAAATCATAACCTACATATCATAGATCACAAAATTTGATTCATTGTATAAATAATATGTCTTCAAAAGACATGGATAACAATGGACTAAAAATATCTGATCTATGAGAAGATAACATTCATATAAGACATAGATTTTAGGTGTACCAAAAATTATTGAAAATCATTTTCTTAGTTGTCACTACTCATTTCCAAAACTATAATCGTGGAATATGTTCACTCCAAAAACCATCATTACACTCATGGTTTGATCTCAGGATAATCATAGTGGATAAATATGCTTCCTAGATTGGATTCACTCCCCATTATTGTCATATTTATCTCATGATATATTAATCATCAAAAAATTAATTGGAATATGATAAAAGGAATCACATCCCAATTTAAAAATTTTTTTGTGGTCTGGGAAATCAAGATAAAGACATGATTATAATATTACAATTGAATAAAAAATACATAATTTTTTTTAGAGAATAAAATTATACCCTCTAGAATATTCAAACCTATCATTCAAAATATAATTCATAGATTCATGGGAAAGAAGAAAAATACGGGTGATATCATATTTATAGTAACATTTAATTATAATAGAATCAATCATGAATAAATTTGAATAATTAATATGCAAAGGTCTGTAATTAAACACACATTCATTATCATAAAAAATCAGATAAGGTAATTCATATAGAGAAAATATCAATAAAAAATTATCATGGAAGATAATGAATATTTAATAAAATATAACTAAAAACATATTCCATTTAATCTATAACATGACTATAAATAGAATCTTGATATATCATCATTGAGAAAATACTATGGATAATAATTGAATAATTATTATTGAAACAATTACTTAATTTTTGGATGTAATGTTTACCAAGAACAAGATACCTCTACCATCAAGTTATATCCTCAAGACAGTTGAAAACTAATGTGTAAAAACCCATTAAACTATTACATTCCAATAAATTGGACCCATGAGAATATCAATACATCTAGGGACTTCCTATAAACATTCCGACCCATAAATTTCTTATAAAAATGAATCCTCAAACATCGAATAATAAATTTATTTCATAAATAATTTACATTTCTTTAAAATATCTATATTTATTAAAGAAGAAAATTTAATAAATATTAATCAAGATGAATAAGGAACTTTTAATAAAGAAAAATATATGTAAAAAAAATATATTATTTAAGAAATAAATGTATCCATGATAGAAAAATCGATATTTTGGGGAATTTTAATTACCCTTTATAATAGGAATTTGATCTTTTCAATGGAATCAGATTGACAAAATGATTAATTGAGGAAGTAAATATCAATTCTGTCAATGAACATGAAATTGATAAACCATCTTGGGGAATAATAATGACCATATAATTAAAATAATATGTAGTAGAGTATATGTTATATGAAATTTAATTGTAGTTTATGAATACAACTAACATAAAAAGAGATTTAAATATATTATGGAGTAAAATATCCATTTTATTTTGAAAAATTTCATTTTAAAAATAAGAAGGTTAAAAAAATAAAAATAATTATCCTTAAAATTTATATGTCATAAATATAAATGAATCGTTGAATCATTTTACTATTTATAGATTGTTGTAAATTAAATTCAGGTCATACGTGTTGAAATAATGATTACATTAAAGTTTTCAAAAAACATAAAACAAGATTTTTATTAATACAAATGTAGGGTCCCATAAAAATATTTTATAAAAGGAAAAATTTAATATTAATTTAATAAATAATATTTAAATTTTTAATACCATATTTAGAAAACATGGATTTTGATGAAATTGGATATCACAATGAATAGAAAAATGAAGTAAGATTTTATTGAAAACATTTCTCAATTATTTTTAGCACCAAAGAGTGAAAAATAAAACTATAACATCAAATTATCAAGAATAATCATATGATGATAAAATAAAAAGCGTTAATTAATAAATGATAAAATAATTTCTTGTAACCAAAATTCAATAATAATAATCTCGAGGAGAATGATATTGAAAAATGAACTCTTATAATGATTTTAACGTTTAAATGATATTAAAAAAATGAAAAAATTATATGTCTGAACATTAAATTAAAAATAAAACATAATAAAAACAAAAGTCGTTCTCACATAATAATAATATGACATAATAAATTAATTATAATTATTATTTAATGAATTGAAATTAATTTTTTAAAATCCATTACCTCGTGCTCTATTTTTTATTCAAAATGAAATAACCATATATATAGTAGTTTTAATATTTTTATTAAAATACAGAAGAAACATATAAAATTTGATAATATCATATATGATCCTTATATACCATTTTGTAACCTGTTAGAATACAATAATTAATTATTTTTATTATTTCATGTGTTAATTGCCTTGTTTTTTCAATCATTTTTTATCATAAAGTATCGATATATTTCATTTATTATATATTTATATCATCTCCAGAATCATAATCATGAAATAATTATCATATTTTTAAAACAATTTCTTTTTGAATACCAATTTTAAAATAAGTTTATGAATAATGGATAATGTTATGATCACGTTGTAGATTACTTATATGTATACCTGATTAACGCCTACCTTCTCAATGATCAATATGTAAATGAGGTAAGTAATATTTTATTATTACATATTTATAATAATATTATATACACCATATTATTTTATTATATATACATAAATATATCACCCAAAACACATGGTTATGAAAAAAGAGTCACATTGCTTCATGATGTTAGTAGAAAACATATACATGAACAATATTGTTATTTTTTAGTTTAGAAAAAAGAAAATGATATAATATTTTTCATAATGATAAATATTTACTTAATATAATTTATATTTCATATATATAACACATATTCAGTAACTTTACCCTTATAACAGTTCGTGTAAGTTATTATTGAACAATTACTCACATCGCTTTACGAGGTGTTAGCCAGCCAACCACACAAGAGACTTTATCATCACCCGTATGGAAGGAAAAATTAAAAGTTATATCATATTTAACAAAAATGGTAAAATTAATTTATAATTATTTGCTATTTAATTTAGATCCATTATCATACCTAGTCATTCGTTGTTGTCATGGAAATAGGAATGATGTTATTTTGACAGGCGGTAGTGCACCATAAAAAAGATTATTTTATAACCCATTTTATGGAGGTGGAGATAGTTTGTGGTAATTACCACAACATAATAAATATAATTATAATTAATATACAACGTTTATTAATCATAATGGAATCATATTATTTAAACATTGTGGTGGAATAAATAAAATTAAAACGCTTACTGAAGAATGTTACCTCTTATTCAGGTAAGCTCCAAATGTGTTCACCCAAATCCATTCAATTTTGTATTTATACTGAATATAAGGATTATATGATTAGGATATTAAAATTGGGAAGTTATTATAGTCAGTCTGGAATGTACTAAATGGTTTTCATGTCTTAAGAATATAAGAGTGGTGGTGGGATTTTATAAGTGAGGTGACTCACACAGCTATAATTTTTGAAATGAGACAATCATACCAACATTTTAATCACACTAAAAGCCTCTATAATGATATATTATTAGTAATTGAAGAGTAAAGATAAAAATATGTCCATATAATTATTTCGTTACATGTAGGTAGGTCATTTTTACACCTAACATATTAGATTAACCACATGTAAATTCAATTTATCATAATCAGGGCTAAATAATTTTTAATATTTTAACTATTGATATTGATAAAAACATTTATTTACTTAATCCGAAATTATAAATTATGATAATTCCATATATATAACTAAATTTTCTAAATTTAATTCATAGAATTTGAAAATTTTATTTTAAAAATAACCTCTTAGATGTAATAAAAATGTGGGTTTTTAAAGAGAAAAAGATCAAAAGATTACAAACAAAGTATATAAAAATTAAATTTTAATGTTATTTAAATATCATAAATTTTATTAATTTATTATTATATTTACTAACTTTAATATACTAAATTAATATATAGTTTACATTTATACATAATTCATTCAAAATTGAATCTTTCAACTAATTTTTTTGAATATTCATATTATAATTAAATATTTTAGAATCATTATAAAAATACACCATAATATATTTTTCATGTAATGATTTCAAAAATTATTTTTTTGAAATATATTTAAAAAATGATGTGAAAATTAATTTGAAATTATGTTTTCGAAGCATGACTAACAATATTTTAGAAAATATAATGTTTTTAAAACATATATTTTTAGTTTATTTGATTATTTATTTATCTATAATCACTATATATCCATAACACTCATAATATATTTAGAACTATTTATACATTAAAATTTAACATCTAGGTTACAACAATATACTATATAATAATTATTTAGACTCATGGGTGGTGTTTCACAAGGTATCAATGAGATTAAATTTAATGAAAAATATTTTGTCAAATATTTTGGAACGGTGCTTCATGTCACATATTCTATGTAACAAAATGTTAATCCTTTTATATATTTACGCTTATACATTTTCCCCTCCTTACATAAATTATGCCCCCAAAATTTAAAAAAAATCATGGAAATATGGGGTATGGAATTTGGAAATACCATTTTGGAAAACCCATATGATTAATTTGTTAATAATATATCCTCCTAATTCAATTGAAAGGGACGTACAATGTTCACATCGAATAACACAAAATGTGGGTTACATGTAGGATAATAATAATGGAATGTGAGGATATGGACACCGAAGAAAAGCATAAATAATTTTAGATAATTATTGAGGTTATTAATTAAAATAAAGTTAATGATCATCAAAATGTTAAGGGACCAAAAACCATAAATCCATGATTATTTAAAATACACTCTGATTTTTCAAATATTCATGTAATATGATAATTTTTTTTGTTACAACATTTTTTCCTAATAATGATGAGTTCAGTTACTCTATTTGAAATAAGGAAATTATATTTCTTGAAATTTTTCTATTTTAAAAGAACAAATAAATTATTTGGTTGGGAATTAATAAAATTCCAATTATTCCTTTAATACAAGGCATGGTTTTATAATTTCTAATTTTTTATATTTGGATAACTAATATACACTTTAAAAAATGTTATTATTTATAAAAATTAGAAAATTATTTTTTAATATTTTTAACCATTTTCTGAACACAATATTGATAGCACTATTTTTAAAATATAATAAATTAATATCAAAATGTTAAAAGTAACACTAATGGTCGTTTATTTTTCGAATAATTTAACAAAATACAAGGAAATTTTTAACACGACTTCTCGTATACTAGTGGTAGTCACTAAACACTTATCATCTATCGATCCTTTTTTAATGCACCATAACCTTGCTAAATGTGGCAGGATGACACCTAGCCCAAAATTTTCCTTTTTTATAACTATTTTAATATAACTCATATCCTACCCCCAAAAATATATGAAGAAATTCCTTAAAATGAAATTAATCATTAAATATCATTTTTAAAATTGTTTTTAATAAAAATGTTATTTTCGAAATCCTAATAATATATTTTCTATATTATTAAAATATAATTAAAGATATTATCAACCATAAAGGTATTTAATAACTCTAAAGGTATGTATGTAAAATGTGATATATGTTTTTCAAAAATACCGTTTTCACTAAAACATTTACTAAAAAAATTGGTATTATTTCAATATAATCCTCACAAAATATCATAGTCTTGGTTGAATTCTATCACATTAAAATTAAAATGTGTTTTATGACTTTCAAAATATGATCAATATTAAACTCATAATCCCATGATGGTATCCAAAACTATTATGCTTAAAATGACTTGAATGATTTTATATTTTATCACATTCCGAAGATGTTTCATAATTCTTATAACTAGAATAGAATTTCTTATTAAATAGATACCGAATTTATATCTTATACATTAATACATAAATTATCACACAATGAGTTATTAGTTTATTTTTAATTTATTAATATTTGGCTTCAGGTTCTCCCGCCATGGTCTGGGCAGGGTCCCAGATTAAAATTTCCATCATTTAATATTTTTAGCGGGTTTCAGACCCGTCCGTGGTCACCGGACGGTGGGCAGTAGCCGTGTGATCCCCCCAGGTGCTTGTCAGAATGCCCGAGTGGTCTGAGTTGAGATGTGAGACTTGCGCGTGGTTTATTATGCGATGAGCGGCCATTGACCCGGGTTTCAGAATAAGATAAATAAATGGATTAAAATTAATTTTTTTTAAAAAAATGTTAGATAATAATAATAATAATATTGTGGTTATATTATTATTATTATTAAGGATATTAATTTTATTAATGATGATATTATTATTATTATATTAATTGTATTATAATTGTCATTATATTATTATTATTATTATTATTATTATAATGTTACCATTAGTATTATTGTTTTTGTTGTTATCATTATTATTATTATTATTATTATGATAATAGAATGAAAAAAATATCCTAAATCTAATCTACACGCGGCTGACACCCCCCCTCCTCCTCTCCTCTGCCTGCGCGAGGCCAGCCGCACCCCGTTCCTTTCTTCTCCCCCTCGCCACGTCCCACACCTCCCTACTCCAGCCATGCTGTCACGGCCTCGCCCTGCCACCTCACTCCCTCATCACCGCCCTTCATTGGCGCCCTCCTCTGGCCGCAGCTCCTCCGGGCGCCGATCCTCCGGCCGTATCTTCTCTGGTCGTTGCTCCTCTGGCCGCCTCCTCCACCAGCTGCACCTCCTCCGGCTGCGGCCTCCTTTCGGCGGCAACCCCCACCTATAGCGACCCAATCTCCCTTTCCCTCTCCCTCTGTTAATTTATTTTCCCCTTCTTAGGATTTTATATTGTTTTGGATAAATTTTTGGTATGAACGGTTTCATGATTTAATTGTTTACGGTCTAGTTAAGTTGTTTGCGATGAATTTGAAGGGTAGTGGATTTTGTGTGCGAATTTTGTGAAGTTGTTCCAATATTGTGGTAGGAGTTTCCCAAATTTTTCCTTTCCCGCACAATTCATGAAACTTGCGTGATTCAAATGAATTTTTAAATATCACTCACACCTTCATAATGAGTCTGGTTAAATCATTGTAGTGTTTTTATATTATTTATGTTTGTTAAAATAGATTTTGAAGAAATTCACTCATTATGTGTAAGTAGTTTTTTGTGTAAACATTTATTGATAGATTATTATACTTAACCAATTAATTTAACATGTTCTTTAGTTAATTTATTTGGTGTGAACATAGTTTTTAAGAGTGTTTAATATGCATAATACACTTTTGTAGCATGAAATTCTTTCTTTTTTGAAAACCCATATTGTGTCTTTTCTAGCGTTTTATGAACTGTGCAATTAGTGTATTTAACTTTTCAAGAACTACGAACTGTGTTTTGGTGTGACATCGATGTGAATTTAGTCACAAAAGAAGATTTGAATAAGTTTGGTGTTTTAGTTCATGTGTTATATCTTAAAATTGTTTAAAAAAATTTCACAGTGGTTTATTTTATATTGAAAATTACTTCGTTAATTGTGAAAAGAGTTCATGTGGTTGCGCAAGTGGTGCGAGTTAGTTTTTTAAAGGTGGGAAGGTATTTTTTTGGTGTGTGTTTGGGTTTGGTTTAAAGTTATTGACAATTTTTTGAAAATGATTTGTGTTTTTCTAAATCACGTTGAGTTCTTGTGTGGGTTCTAAATTGGTTTCAAATGAAATCATTGAGAAAATGGCCATTTGGCTTTGTAAAAGAAAAAGTGGAGTTTATGTGATGTTTTGGGTAATACTTTTGGGCATGAAAACATAAATGTTCATTTGATACTTTCAGTTTTAGTGTAATGCTTGGGTTGATTCCTTAAATGTTTGGTGTTTTGAAAACTATGTACCCGTTTGGAAACTATATGGTTTTGAAAAAGGTTTTAAATAGATTTGATGATTGTATGACATGACGGCCCGGTTGGAACTTTATTTAATATGAAATTACTGAATGCCTATTTAGGGGCACTCCTGTCTAGGGTAACCCTTTATGGGTGAAAACATAGGAAGCGTCCGTGTTTGGGGTAGGAAAGTGCGGTGAAATGAGTCACGCGTGCGAGGGCCTTCCTACTTACACAATATTATTATAACCACCATGGGTTCCTGGGCGTCTTTTAGATGATCGAGTGATTGTTTCTAATCAACCCCAATTACACGGGTTAGTAACCCTTGGATTCGTTGTTAGGCTAGGCAGGATTTTCCACTGGATTGGTCAGTTGGTAAAACAGTTGGTTATAGACTTAGGAACTTCACCATACGCCGACAGGTGGTTCCGAAACCGAGTATGTCCAGGGGTTGTCTAGGGATGTTTATGATCACCCATGGTTACCGGATTATTCACATTTCTTGTTTACTTTGGGCCATACTTGTTTCCAACTTACACTATTTTTTGTTTCTTTTTAGCACATCCTTGGTGTACCTTGTTTGGGTTCTATTTATAAAATGGAAAATGTTTCGGAAATGTTGTGTAGTGTGCACTATATTTTCAAATGGGAAAAAGGTTGTTGTTTATTTTAAAATGTGAAAACCCTATTTTTATAGATGTATTTGAAAATTGTGTTAATGGATTGTTAGAGGAAAGGATATATTTGGATTAATTGGTTTACTTTGGAATCCCTACTGAGCATTTTGTGATCACGCCTATATTTTACATTTTAAGTTGCAGGTTCTGTTTTTCATCAGGTTTCTCTTTAGTGACTACCCGTGTTGGGATCAAGTCTTGTATTTTCATTGGGGGTGACCTTGAAGGTCACATGGAGGTATGTCCAGATTTATTTTCATTCCACTACCAGTTTTAGTTTTTTTTGTTTTAGTATTTACTTGTTTTCTTGACATTCTTTTATGGGACAAATCGTTCCCACTTGTTAGTTTTGATGCCCGACACTAGTTTCTAGCCCGTGGGTATCGGGAACGCCTTTCGGGCCTTGTCGCGCACCGGCTCGGGTGACCAGTTCAGGGTCGACCTGGGTTGGTTCGTGACATAAATACCTATTCTATTTTAACTACAAATAGTTTGTTCCTTTTCCTTGGGTTTATTGTCTTAATGAGGAAACAAACATGGATATATCCTTGGTTCCCCAAATTTATTCCAATGAGCTATAAATGGATCCTTATGGCGATACTTGTTTCCATCAATGAGATACTTCATTTTTCATTGAAAATCCACTTCTTTATTCCCTTATTCACATAAAGAATGAATTTTACACTTCTGTTGAAACAATTTCCTAGGGGTCTCCTTCCAAAAATCATAACTAATGAAAAGTTGTCCAACTATTCTCCACAGTATCTATGCATCAAACTAATGGTAAAATCCATCTTTATCTTCATTGGTGATTCTAATGATTCACTAAGATATATATTTTTAATATTTTTTCAAGAAAAACAATTTGGAAAAATACCAGTATCATTCAATATATAAATCATCAAATATGGTATCCCATAGTCACGAATTTTCCAATATATTAAGTGTAACTTGATTCCATTGGGTTCCAACCATTAAATATAACCAATAATCATAGTGTGGGAATCATTAATCCCACTAGAAACACAATAAAATAATGTATTGAATGTTTAAAGGATAAATTATATTTTAATAAATGGGACCTTATATTTAACCTAGTAATTTTTTATAATAATCAATTCACATCCTTCATAATGGGTTATAAATAAAAGGGGATTGGCCTAAGAATATTCCCAAATCCTGTCAATCTCGGTGCTTTGTAAGGCCTATTGATGTTCACCAAGTGACAATCTGGTTAAAACAAAACCTTATGATGTTCTTACATTTATATTCAATTTTTATCATAAGGTTATGTTTCTTATTATTCGATTCCCTTAATATTGTTTTCACTATTTATATAAACTTCATCTAATACAAGATTTATTGACCCCAATTCCAGTAACCTTGGACTAGTGTGTCTTAAAATTTATTTTAAATAAAGACATGAAATAACATCCCAAATAACCAAATAGTTTGTATTATTTGTAAAATAGACACATACACAATTCGTTTTTTACATTTGGACACCCAAATTACAACATATGTTTTTAATAGTAAAATTATTACCTATAAAATAATCTTTTATTTATTCTATATTACACTTCATTTACTCCTATGAAAGGAAAAAATATAGTTGATCGCAATCACTCATTATGTGTCATTTACTGTGGAAGAATTCCTGGATCAGTATGACTAATATATATTGAAATTAAATAATAGTACATAAATGCCATGAAACAAATTAACTGATGTGATATTTTGTTAATAGATGATATAAATGAAAAAATATAATAGATTAAAGAAATATGTAAAGATAATTAACTATTAAAAGTACATTTATTCGATAATATGGTTATCATAATTAGATCATGAATAATAAATATTGTATGATAAATAACTAAAAAACATTATATATAGTAAATAAATGAGAATTAAATAAAACAAGAATAATATAATTGAAATAATATGTTGTTTAATAACTGAATTTGTAAAGGTATAAATAATTAATTATTAGAAAACATGCTTCCTAAGAACATGATATCTCTACTCTCAATTATTACACTCAAGAAATTTTTAAACATATGGGTAGAATCCCATCCAACTAATTATATCTAATTGATTCATCATACGAGACAACTAATTAAATAATGGGATATATATATTCTTTCCCCACCCATTTTTGAAATATGAAAATCATCCCACATATATCGAATAATCTATTTAATTCATAAAAATTGTACCCTATAATTAAATATTTTTAATGCGTAAATAATATGGATTTATCAATGTTTTCATAGATAAATAATTGAATACATTGTAGAAAAAAATATATAAAAATTATACACTTTTTAAATATTTAACATATCCATGTTAAATAGTGTAGATATATTTGATGAATCTAAACTTCTAGTTATCATATTGAATTGATCATTTCAGGGAAAATCTATTGACTAAAAAAATTAATGGGGTGAACAGGAAAATTATTGATGATAAATATTGTAATAATTAAACTATAATAACAATAAATAAGAAATAAGTACAACATATTCCAAATGAATTATATGTAAAATATATGTTTTGTTTGTTGGTGACTAGAAAACCCATAGAAGATATTTAATGTTTTTTTTGGAAAATATAATTTTCATTTTTAAAATAACTGTTTATTAATAAAAAATTTAAAAATCATTGGAAAATAAATTTCCTTGAAAATTATATCTGAATCAAATAATGGAATCATTAAAAAATTTCATAGGACATGATTTCTCAAAATTCTATTCATGTCGTCTGTGTTAAAAAATGATTCCTTTCACTTTTTTGGTAAAATCCAAACATGAATTGATTTGAAACATAAATCAATATTTCATCGATTTAAAAAAAATATAAATGGGAAAACAATTAATTATAAAATAATTTAGGAATGGATTAAAAACATTATTGTATTTATAAATCATTATTTTGGAAGAAAAATGATTTTTGATGGAGAGAGAAATACTTTTGAATTTTCATGAAATTTTTTTCTCATTTATATTATTTTCAAAAGTTTGAAAAAAATTAGAATATTGGTTGAAAATGTCATTAATAATGAGATAAATTAAAATTAATTTGGGTTTATTAAAAAATTATAAAATAATTTCCATCTGTTTAAATTCTAAAAAAAACAATGTCGTTGAGATTTTTATTTTTATATAAATAATTAAAATTATCATAACATTGATGTGAAATTTTTAATGAATATATTATGAATATAAATTATAAACCTTTATAATATATGTTAAAATTCATCATCATACAATATAAATACATTCAAAACATAATCTTATCAGGACATTGCTAATGTGGTTCAATTTAAACCCAATGAATAGAAATTGAGTAATGAAATCTCTTACCTCACACATCCTTTTTATAAAAAATTCATTATATTTCTATATAGTGTTTAGAAGATGTTATTATAACATTATAGAATATTATTATCTGTTATAATATCATATATTATCCTTTTAAATCATATTATCACATGTCTCTTAATAATTCTTCATTATTTTCAATGTTTTGTGTGTTATTTGATTTTTTTTCATGCATGGTTCATCATGAATGATCTAGAAATTTCACATAATATATAGTTATATATTCTAAATAATGACAATAATATCAAAATTATCAAAATTTTACACAAAATTTACTTTTAAAAATTTTCATGAAAGCTGGAATTGTTAATTTGACAATGATAAAATAATAGAGATGGTAGGTCGTACAATACGTATGAGTATGGTCTACCACATTCAATGATCATAATGGAATGGAGGTAAGTAATATTCTATTTTTCCATAATTATCATAATATATTATATAACATATATTTTCATTATATAATGTTAAATATATCATCAAATAGGTGTGCTCATGAAAAGAACATATAATCGCTTCGTGCTGGTGGTCGTATACACATACATAAATGCTATTTACATTTTTCTATGTAAAACACTGATATATTATATTGTTTAATTATATATATTTAATGAATTTCATAATTACCATATTTATATAATATATATTTGCCAACATTATCCTTATCATATTCATTGTAAAGCGTTAGAGTAAAATTAATCACATCGCTTCACATGGAGGTAGTATTCAGTAAACACGAGCAACGTTATCATATCCTCTAAAGAATGAAATTTAATATATATACATGATATAGAGACTATTTATGTATAATTAAGTTATAAATATAATATATAAACATTATATCAAGTATTAAACCCATCAATGAAAGGTGGTAATGGAAAAAATGACATTGGTTTGTGATGTTGTAGTTCACTGTACACATGGATAATGATTTACAACCCAGATGATGGATGTTGATATAGATGTTGCTAATTATCCTAACATGAAAAAATTTATGTATATTTAATATAATGAGGTTATTATATAGTCATGTTTTATTAATAATTTATCAAGGTGTAGGAAGATATAATATGAAATTGCGCATTGAAGAACATTACCTCTTCTTCGGTTAAACTCATTTGGTTTAATCTAAAATCCTTCCTAAGATATATTTATTCCATAAATACGTTTTATATAGTGATGGAAAATAATTTGGGAAGTTATTTTATCAATTATTGGCAAAAACCTAAGGGTATTAATGTGTGAAAAAAAATTGAGATAGGAGACCATTTTTAAGTGACGTGAGTGACCCACTTAATATTTTTGAAAAGATGAAATTATACAAAGGTTTTAACATGAAATTATCCTTAAAAAGGGTAATTGTCTAACCTATAAGATATATGGTATAAATTTGTCCATAAAATGTTTATTAAAACGTTTTAAGGTCATTTTACCCTTCTCTTCTTCTTTTAACCCTCAGTAAATCAATTTATCCCTTTATCGTGATAATTAATTATTACTATTATAACTATTCATTTTGTTCATATTTTTTTTAACCTTATCAGAAAATTGGAAATTATAATAATTATAAATATTCAATACATTTTTAATCTTATGATTAAAATATTTAATAAAAAATAAAAATAGTTTCTTATAGGCAATAAGAATTTTTGTTTTTAAATGGAAAATGATAAAAACATTATAATGTTTTTATATCAAAATTAAATATGAAAATGATTAATATTATCTAAATTGGATTAATTTATATACCATTAAAAGAAATTTACTCTAATAAAAACATAAAATGAAATTAATATATATAAATAATTTAAAATAAATATCTTTTTTTAATTAAAATTTGGTATTTTTTACAATTCATGGGAAAATGATTTTTTTAAAAAAATCACCCAAATTCACTATTTGAAAATAATGATATTCTAATATAAAATCATAAGTGTTTATATTTAAATATTGTTTCTTAAATTTTTAATAAATAATTTTAAAATATTATTTCAAATCATGACTAAATTTTCAGTTACAAAAATTCATTTTTTATAAAAAAATTATTTTACTTTTAAAATATTCATATTTTATAAATAAAAATAGATATACATAATTATCATAACATATATATTAATATTTATAGATTTCTATTAAAATGTTAATGAATAATGGTGTACTATATTACTGTTCATTTTGACCTAATGATTCATGTACCTCAAGCTATCGAAGTGATTAAAGAAAAAGAAAAAAAATTCATTTGTTGTTTAGTTTTTATTTTTCTTATGGAATAAACTATCTTATAAAATGTAATTCTTTTATAATTTCCGGGTGCTGACCCTCAATATGATGATATATTCATAATGTTATAACCCATGAAATGAAATAGGTTTCACTAAAATTTCATCATACAATAACATGTGGATGATAAAAGTTTTCATAATAATTTATTTATTTAATAAATGAAAAAATACTTGAAAACGTTGGTTTTGTAAGAATTTTATCATTGTATAACCGATATTGGAGAAATATTTTTCATTAACAATTTTTCATCATAAATATAAACCATTCATTGAAAGAATAAGAGTGTCTTATCTTGATCATATCCCTACTAAAGAATAGGTTACATCAAAGGATGTCATCATTGATGTATAATGATTCTGAAAGATCATAATGAAAAATTCAGGATGAAATAACTTTTTACTATGAAAAAAAAAACATTTAAAAAAACATAATCCATGATAAAAACCATTTCATGGAAAATAATCATTAAATATATATAATTGATGCTTCAAAACATTATGTGGTCATGATGGCAGGAAATTTCATTTATGGTCCACATGTTAAAATAATGATCCATTTCAAATATTTTTGTAAAATAAAACTATGATTTTTTGGAAAATATCATTATTTGTACTTTTAAAACATTTTTTTAAATTTTATTATTTTGTGAAAATATATTTAAAAATCATAGTTATGTAGTAAAAAATATCATTATATATTTTTTATATGAATTTTATGCAATATAGAGGATTGTTTTACAAAATAGAGTAACATGTTGATTTTTTGAAAATATATTATTATTTAATAATGATATCATAAAAAGATAAAAATGAAAGAATAATATTTATTTTCTTGAATTATAAATAGGAGAAAAAATTGCTGAGTTTTATGAAATATTGATCTATATATTTTATCATTGAATGAATAAACATAAATAATCCAAGTAAATAAGTAGATTGTAACATAAGACCAATGTCACTATTGTATCCATGAATCAAAATCCCCCTTTTAGAATAAAATTAAATAAAATAGAAAATATTTATAGAGTACATAAATTATGTATAATAAATTTAAATGGGGATTTATATACACATTATAATGGATGACAGGTACACATCATAATGTATATCTCTAAGAATATAAATTGAGACAAGAATCCCTTACCATAAGTATTGATATACGTAGTATATGTTCAATCATTGTGTATTAAATTACTAGATTATATACATGTATTATAGAACCATAATCATAGACAACATACCATATATGATTTAACTATTATATTTTATTACATGTTTATTAACAATTCTTTATTAAAATAATGTTTTAGGAAATAATTACTTTAGTTTATATGAATGTTTTTTTGGTATTCCTATTCATATAATTTTTATCGTGGTATAATAGTATCCATAATGATAATCATGAAATAAATATTTTATATATTCATTATATAAATATTTATAATAACCCATTAATGTTATATATAGTATATGCATAACACCGTTCAGGGAGACGGTAGGTCATATTTACAAATGAAGAGAATTTTTGTTTCCTTGACGGATAAAATAAATGATGGTAATTTATATAATAGTTTTACAAAATATTTTTTTATCATATATATCTTATTTATTCAAAAAATATATCATTATGAATGTCTATTTTAATTGTATGTGAAAATACAATCAAATCTCTTCGCAAGGTGGTTGTCCTTTGTAAACATGTTGGGCTTTAATTTATTTCCACAAAATGGTATTTAATAAAAAATATTTTATAATATAAATACCTAAATATAATATTATCACTAACATGATATATAAAAATCAAATCAATCATTATATCCAGCTATGAGTGGTGGTGATGGAAAATAAATAACATTTGTTTTCTAGGTAGTAGTCTGTCAAACACATGATCGACAATTTCATTTCCCATTGGATTAAAGATGTCAATATTAATGATCATTAAATTAATATAATAAAATATTGGTATACTATATATATATATAATATTATTTTATCATAGTATGAGACAATTATATGGAGGAGGAAGAACAAATAAATGAAAACAAGGTTATGAATTTTATATAATCTTCATAAAATACATTTACGTATATTCCAAAATCCTTTTTATAATGGTTTATAAATCAATCATGGAATATATAAGGTGATGAGGTATTTTAATAATCCATTTGGTGAGGTATTGTCGGAGGTAATAGTTTATAATATGTGAAGAGGATAGTAGAGTGGGTATCCATTTATATGTAAAATAGGAGATACAAAATGAATTTTGTAAATATATAATGTGTACTGATAATTTTCTCCTAAAAAAAGACTCTAAAATGGGTATTTATAGAACATTACAGGTGATAATGTTGATATAAAACCACTTAATGGGGTTTTTTTTACATATTTCCATGTCATTTTACAACTTATCATTTTAGTTTAAACCACAAGCATTCCAGTTTTAAACATAAGTGACAAAATTGATTTTTACTATATTAAATTTTAATTTTTGATGAAAAATAATAAGATAATATTATAATATATTAAATATTTACATTCTGATTATTGAAATAATTTTTAATAATTCTATATATAATAGTGTAAAATTATAATTTAAATTTAATCTTGTAGTTGTAATGAAAAAATAGCGTTCCAAAGAGTACATTTACATAAATATACAATCATTTAATATCATAATAAAATATAAAAATGAAACTAAGGAATAAATTTTTATTAAAAAATATATAACTGATCTAATTTTACTTGTTAATTATCTTTTAATTATTATAAATCTTTTAAAATTCTTTTAAAAAATTATAAAATTTAGAAAAAATCAAAATTTTTATATTATACATTGAAATATTATTCTTCTTAGAAAATTATAAAAAAAGATAATTTTTTGACATGAAAGCACAAAATATTACTGTATTTCAAAATATTAATTTATTAAAGTGATAAAAAGAGCAATTTCTTTATTTTTTTTACTAAATGATTTTTTAGAAAATAGTATTTTCTAAATATTTTATGAATTTACTAAAAACTAATTAAATTTTTATGAAAACGATTCTTTTATATATAACCATTGTTAGTCATAAATAATATTTTTTTATTTCAATTCATAAATCTTATATAGACCCTTAAGTTATAATGATATATTTAAAAGAAAAAAATTATTAAAATATAATAATTTGTTATATACTTAGTGTTGCGTGTAACAAAATCTACAACGAAATTTAAAATAACTTATAATAAATATTTCATAAAATTTATTGGTGTCACATTTTACAACCTTAAAAATAATTTTTCCATAACCATTTCTTCACATTGGTATAAAAATTGGGTATACTTCTGCCAATTTAGATTCATAGGTTCCCACATAGCTTCCTTAAAGTAATGGTGCCACTAGGAAATTTGACCATGTGAGTGGTCTTGTATGGTAGGTCATTCTAAATTAAATATAGAATCACTACACGTTGTTCATTTTAAGAAACCCCATGCATCAATTCTATTCCTTATATGTTTTTTTCAAGTGTACAATCATGTATGTATATCCTTATGACAGATGCATGGAACAAATCATATACTTGACAGAGGTTTAGTGGAGAACCAATTGATAATCTATTAGTCTGATATGATCAATAACATCAAAGGGACCTATAAATATATGGATTAGTTTCCATTTCTTCAAGGATCTCATAAACATATTCAATGGATTAAATTATATAATCTATTTTCAACCATTATCAAATTCTATATCACTCTGGTGATTGTCTGTAAATAATTTTTGTAGGCATTTAATTGTCATTATGTGTTGATGAATAAATCTAACATTCTCTACAATTTCACCACCTACCTCTTTTCCAAGAAGAATTATTTCTCCAAATTTATCCTAGTGTATGTTTTTTATAAACCTATTTGAATCATGATATTTATTTGTATTTATTTGAATTCTATTGTGAATTCTATTATTTTACTAATAAATCATTATATGTCTCTTCAGTCTATACCATCAGAAATATTATTTCTCTTATCTATAATTTTTTCCTCTATGATGAATTTTGAATGATGAACTATGAAATTCCTTTAATAGATCATTCTTCAAATTTAGTATGGAAAAAATAAATATATGGTTCCTAAACCATATCATTTCATCATAATAACAAAAAAAACTCTACAAAATTTCTCACATTATTTTATTCATTGTATCATCTTTATATGCCACTTTGGTTATCACATGGATATATGCGTGAACAACTATTTGAGAAAGATAATATTAGTCCCCTTTCATATATATTTCAATATCATTCTATTGAAAATAACTATATATTGGATATTTTCTAATAAAAATCATTGATAAGGTAGTATAACCATTTCTACTAAAATCTTTTACCACATTGATCATTTTCCCATGGGGGTATTTTATTGGGCTATCGTAATCATTAAAAAAATCTGAAACTAGTATCTCTATTGTAGATTCGACTACCTACTTGTAAATATAAAATTTATAATTATTTGATCTGTATTTATATCAATCTTTTCAGCATAAATATAATCCTTAATGGTATTTAATGATAAAAATAATACAACTAACGCTAAAATACGAGTTGAAAAATTTCACTCCTAAACTATCAATGTTTCTAAAGGAATAACATATAACCATTTAATTATTCACAAAAATACATAATTCAATAATGTATTCTTCAATATAGATTAAAATCATACACCACTATACGTTAGTATAGAGAAATGTAAAATATGTTATCATTTCTTTAGTTCTTTATATTTACTTCTAATAAATCTATATAATGTAACCTGGATCCCTTCAAAGTTATCTTAGTGAGTGAATTAGATTGTAATGATACATTCTAGAAAAAAAATATCCTGCTAAAACAAGAGATCTATAGAAATTAACAACTATGGTTAGTACGTGCTACTATTCAATATCATTCTTCTTTGATGGATATACTGGTAAACCCTCTCTGTAGAATACAAAATAGAAAAATGAATACATTTATCACAAAAATTCACACTTTCTATATTTTTAATACAATTTATCCTTCCTTAGGGTCTAGTAAATTATATAGTGACATTCATGCACTTACTTTTTCATTGAATAAATGAGAATATCATTTAAAAATAATATGTCAACTAGTAAATGTAATATATAATGATATTATTCAATTTTTCCATGAAAATATAAGGGGAATTTACATTCCCTAATGTAATAACAAAATACAAATGATATACAAAACTTTTATGAAGCATTATCCTGAAAAAATCACCCTACCTAACACTCAATTGATGACATCCAAAAAAAATTCACTATTGGAAATGTATTGAGATATGTTTTATTGATCAACTACATCATCAATATGAGGTAGATGAAACTTTTCATTGACCGTTAAAAATGAGATAATCAATTTTCACAACCCTTCCTCCTGGCCCATGTCGTGACTACCCCTAGCATGTCTTCCATAGGCCAGGGGAAGGCTACTAGCACCAAAGGTGTAAATCCCTAAGCTGTGAGGGAATTGCCTTTATAAAATTAAACAAACACAGCAGAGTACACAAGATGAAGTAAGGTATAATTGAAACTAAATAAAAAAGAGAGTGTTGGAAATTAAATGGGCCTATATACAAACCCAACTGATCAACAACTACAAGTAAAAAAGGGTCAAACAACTGATAGTAAAGAGCAGCTCCTGTATCGCCCTCCGGGGATTCCAACATGAAGGGTAGGTATAGATGGCCACCTCAGCACTAACATATGTTAGTCTCCTCCGTGTGCCGACTGGTCGCAAGGTCCACCTCTGGTTACCATCTAGTTGTGGTGCTCTCGGCCTCTGTCAGCGTTGTCCATCGTCTCATTAAACAAAATGAGGTGTGGGCATAGCCCGTGCAGGGGTGAGTAAAACAATACTTCGTAGGGACCCCGACATCCGCAAGGTCTCACAATATCCACTAAGGATAAATAAAATAATAAAGATACAATCATGAAGTATCAACCAATCCTACTTAGGTATATCCCCATACATATACCTAAGATACCAATCTCAGTACGACTCCAAGTCTCAAGTCCACGACCAAATCAATTCCACCAAAGAGGTAAAGTCAGTCACCATGATGATAATGATTGAAAGACATGATTCATCTCACAAAGGAATGCCACAACAGTAGAGAGATATATATTATCAGATTTAGCCACTGGATCATCTAAGCTACTAGACCCACACAAGATATTGGACTATCTAAGCTGTCAGACCCACACAGGATACAGGCTAGCTATCTCGTCTAAGTTGTCGGACCCACACAAGATACATGCCAACTATCTCGTCTAAGCTTCTTGACCCACACATGATATAGGACATATATTCTAAAGTAATAGAGATGATCAGATGTATTAATTGGTTCATCTAAGATATCAAACCCACACATGATACAGGACCAGCTACTCTTCCATTGCTGTCAAACCCACACATGATTCTGGTATAGTTTTCGTCATTGTCAAACCAATTGAGGATTCCAATACTGTAGTCATCATCACAGACACAGCTAGCTATAGGGTTTCCACACACAACACGCTAGATTTCGATATGGTCCGCTCCTCAAGAAAAGGGGTTGATACATCACCTATCATGATGTCTTGAGTTGATGTATCCCAATGTTCTGTCTTATCAAAACAAACCCAACGTGATAGACGACACATCAATCGGACGCCCGGTCTGAGAGTTATTGGATTTTCCGTTTCAAGGGACCGGTGGGATTTATGCTTGATCCAAACCCATACATCTTCCAAAGCTGACCAAAACTCACATAGTTTATTGAAAAAGGACCACCTCATTGCAAGGGTCCTAGCCTGCAGACGTCGCGTCGATCAGAAGCGCAGTTTAGAAGTTACTCATGTTAAAGAGAAATGGGCATGGCCCGTCAAGCCTAGTGGGGTGGCGGGTTGGGCCGACCTTGTTAAACAAGTCCGACCCAGTTGGGGGTCGGCCCGTCCCAGTTTGGCAGTTCCTACCAAGCTGGGGGGTCGGCCGAGCCAGGTTGGGCGCGGCCCACCAGCGGACCCGGCCCGCTGAGCGGGCCAGTCCGGTTCACCCTGTGGTGCCAAGTGGCATCTCCTCTCCTTGGTCGGCTGGCCAATGACGACCAGTTATGCCAAGTGCAAGCGGCCCGCACAGTGGGACGCTGTCTCTCCCACACAGCACAAAGTGGCTCCGCGGGTCTTCAGCCCGACCGGTTCGCCGGCGAGTGGGCCGCGGTTTCCCCGTCGCGCGGCGCCTACAGGCACCGCGATTCCTCTACCTGAACGGCAGTAGCTGGCCGATTTTCTCATCCCATGTGGCACAAGATTTTGTGCTACATATTCTCCACGCGGCACCTATGAGTGTCGCGGTCCACCAGCCCGGCCGCCTGTAGCCGGTCGGTTTTTCAGCTCGAGTGACCCACAGATGTAGGCCCCGGTTTTCCTCCACGTGGTCGGCACGCAGCCGGCACATCCAGTCATCGCCGACTCTTCTGACCGCCCAAGCTTGCATGACCGCGACCTCCTTCATCCAGCATGGTGCGATGGAACCACGTCCTACTGACTTCACCCGCATTGTCAATGAAAACAAGAATCAATAGAGGGTCGGCAGTCTATGTTCGTTCGGCTTGCGCCCTTAACGTTAGGCGATAAAAAAAGGCCAAAGACGAACCAAAGCATACATCAAGAACGAGGGTATAATTTTATTTATTTAAAATTATAAAAAACCCTACCTTGATTTGATGTTCGTTCATTTACGACAACGTCAATTCGTTGATGTCGGATTTCATTCGAGGAGGAAGTGTCATTGTTGGCGACGTAATTCTCCGTCGGCGTCTTCTTCCTTGACGAGATGAAGAGGACAGAAGACGGACGTTCCTTGTGGTATTTCCCTCACTATCTTTCCTCGGTCGATGAAGTAGAGGAGATGTTCTTCTTTGAGAGGATATTTTTCTTCGTGTTCTTCGTTGGAGAGGGTGATGTCCTCCCAATTCCTCCAAGTTCCCAAAACAATATGTGCCAACCCCCCAAAATAATAGCATTGGATATTATTTTTATCCTTGACATGCATTCAAAATAAATCAAATAAATAAATTAATTGAGAGAGCTTAATTAATTAATTTGAGGGTGTTGTCACATTAATGAGAGAATGTGGGAGGTGGAGAGTTTTGAAAACTAAAATAGAAGAGGTGGCCTCATTAACTCAAAGGAACTTACAAGAGTTTCAAAAGGGGGTTTCAAGGGGAGTTTGAAGAGATTAATGTCGTGTGGGCCCCCCCACATATTATCCTCCCATGGGAGGTTATGTGGGGTGGGCCCCACCTCCAACATCCCATTGGAGAAAATAACCACCACACATTTGAAAAAAATATTCTATACATATTTTTTATTAAATTTAGAAATCCCCCAAAAATTTACTTCTACTCCCGATAAAAAGAAATTGCGGTGAAGGTCTCCTTAAGTGAATACCAGTGTTGCGAGTTCATCGATGTCCTTGGATTTCAATTCCGAGTACAGGTTTGAAAGATAGAAAAACCCGCAAGTACATTTAGTGAACATACCCGATCAAAATATCCAAAATTGATTCCTCGAACACCAGACCTCAGAATAAGGCTCCATGAGAAACTAAAGACTCATAATATTCCAAAGATTTTAATAAAAAAATTCCCTTGAAATTTATGGATCTTTACATTACCCCCACCTCAGGGATTTACATCCCCGTAAAGCTACAACACACATTATGAAAACAAATGGGGGTACTGAGCTTGCATCTGAGCCTCCCACTCCCATGTGCTCTCCTAGAGGTTCATGTGCATCAAGAAAATGCGCAGCAGAGAAATTGATCATCCACGTAGGACCCTCTCCTGTCAATCCTCAATCTCCACTGGAACCTCTGTGAAAGTCGCCCTGTCATCGATGTCCAACTCCCCATGGTCGATAATGTGGGACGGGTCGTTCACGTATCTCCTCAGCTGAGATACATTGAAGACGTCGTGCACCCTATGCAACTAAGGTAGAAGGGTCAGGTGGTAGGCCACCTCAAGTACTCTGCTGAGGACCTGAAATAACCCAATAAATCGCGAAGACAACTAGTCTCCTCAGACAAATCTATGTAGTCCTTTTCACGGTGAGACCTGTAAGATGACGTGGTCGCCATCCTCAAACTCCAGTGTTCTCTATCTCCTATCAGCATGGGACATTAGTCTGCTCTGTGCAGTTTTTATCCACTCCTGGAAAATCTACACCTTATATATCGTAGCATAAACCATCTCTTTTCCTACAAGTGCTGACTCCTCTGGGTCAGTCCAGTACAAAGGTGATCTGCAAGGTTGGTCGTACAGTTCCTCATAAGAGGCCATCCCAATGGTGGAGTGGTAGATGATGTTGTACGCAAACTCCAACAAAGGTAAATGATCCTCCTAGCTACGACGAAAGTCAAGGACACATGCATGGAGCATGTCGTCGAGAGTTTGAATGGTCTTCTCAGTCTGACCATCTGTCAAAGGATGGACGGTGGAGCTCAAGCAAAGCTGCATCCAAAAAGCCTCCTGTAACCCCTTCCGAAGTCAGGAAGTGAAACGAGCATCTCGATCGGAGACGATTGTCGAAGGCACACCATGAAGACGTACAATCTCCTGAACGTAAAGGCATCCCAAGATCTCTACTAATCCACACTCTCTGATTGGTAAGAAGTGGGCCGACTTGCTGAGACAATCCACAATCACCCAGATAGAGTCTTTCCCTCTGGATGCACATGGAATTCCCATCACAAAATCCATGGATATCCAATCCCACATCCACTTTGGGACCTCTAAGGGATGAACCAAGCCTTCTGGAACCTGGTGATCTGCATTCACTTACTCACAAGTGAGGCATCGTGAGACAAACTCTACTACCTCCTTCTTCATACCCAGCCACTAGTGTTGTCATCTGTGGTCCTGATTCATCATCACCACTCCTAGATGTACCACTAGAGGGGAAGTATGGAACTCCCTCAACACCTCCTCTTGTAGTGAAACTTCTACCATGGTACATCCTCGGAAAAAGGATGACATGCACCCCACGTTTAGAAAAACGATCAGGTTCCCACTCTGAGGATATTTGAGCACATCGTGCCTCACAATCAATTTCACCACACTATGCCTCTCTAAATGACTGAAGAAGTGTAGGTGTGAATGTGAGAGTCTGTAGAATGGATGCTCCATCTCTATCCACAAAGGATATATGCAATGCGGCCAGCTGCTCTATCACCTCTCCCAACTACTAAATTCTTGGTCTCCTGTTGAGAGCATCTACTATAACGTTCCCCTTTCCCGGAGTATAGACTATCTCAAAGTCATAGTTTTGGAGGAAATGAAACCATCACTGTTGTCTCAGGTTTAGGTCGTTCTACGAGAATATGTACCAGAGACTCTGGTGGTTAGAGTAGACTATAAAATGCTCATCCATTAGATAGTGCCACCAAATCTTCAAGGCGAATACCACTACTTCTAACTCCAGGTCATGGGTAGCATAGTTCTACTCGTGTTGCCTCAAATACCATGAACCATACATGATCAATTCTTTCTCCTGCATCTGGACTCACTCGAGTCCAATCCCTGATTCTTCATAGTAAACTACGTACCGAAGGCCCTCCTCTAGTATACTCAAGATGGGAGCACTGGTAAATCTCTCCCTCAGCTCATGAAAGATCTTCTGGCATCTCTCTAACCACACGAAGGGTTTCCCCTTTTTCGTTAATGCTGAAAGCAGTGCTGCAACTTTTAAGAAGTCTCTCAAAAATCTCCAATATTAACAAGCCTATCCTAGAAAACTCTGTAACTCTGTCACACTCCTAGGTGGCTCCCAGGCATGTACTTCCTCGATATTCTCAGCATCCACTGCAACTCTAGCATCCACGATGACGTGTCATAGAAAGTGAACCTCTTGAATCCAGAACATGAACTTCGAGAGCCTACCATAAAGTTGGTGATCTCGGAGTGTGTTTAGTACTACCCGCTAATGGTAGGCATGCTCCTCCTCAGTAGTCGAGTAAATCAGTATGTCGTCGATGAATACTATGACAAAGAGATCAATGTAAGGCTGGAAGATCCTGTTTTTGAGACTCATGAACAATGCTGGAGCGTTGGTTATGATGAAATGAATAACTATGAACTCGTAGTGGCTATATCAACACCAGAAGGCCGTCTTCTGCACATCCTCATCTCGAACTCTGATCTGGTTATTCCCTGACCTATGATTTATCTTCGAGAACCATCGCTCTCCCTTGAGATAATCAAAGACGTCATCAATCCTCATGAGTGGGTACTTATTCTTCATAGTCACCTGATTCAGGTGACGATAGTCGACACACAGTCGCAAGCTCCAATCCTCCTTCTTGGCGAACAAAATCAGTGATCCCCAGGGTGAAACACTGGGCCAGATAAATCATTTCCCCTGCAAGACCTCCTACTGTACCGGAAGCTCATGAAGCTCAGCGGGAGAAATCCGATATGCTGGAGTATATATCAGTACCGTCCCTGGGTATAGGTCAATGAATAAATCTACCTCTCGATGTGGAGGTACTCCTGGACCGTCGACTGGGAAAACATCTGTGTACTGATCCACCAGAACAAGAAAAATCAGACTCCACATATCAACCGCTCCAAGGATGAGGCTAGCCAACTTATGTGTGAATGGCTGCCCCCGCCTCTGCGTAAGTCCATCCTGCGCTGCAAAGTTTTCCTTCTCGCCGGTGAAGGTGAACCTGGTCCTATATGTGCAGACACACCGTACTTTGCACCTCATACAGTTGATCTGAGCATTGACTGTAGAAAACCTATCCATACCCAAGATGATGTTGTAAGGCCTCGACGCTGCTACAAGATGATCCCAGCCGAAGCTCTCACCTTCTAGAGTAAGCTCACACTACTGGCACTAGTGCGTAATCGTCGAGTCTACTCTCGTAGGAGTCTCTAGTCGTAAGGATCAAGCCAATAGATCCTTCATAATCTCCAAGCTCTAAATAAGGGCAGAAGCAATGTAAGAATGACTCACACATGTGTCTATAATTACTTCAACAAGGGTGAATTAGACATAGATATTACCTCGAATCATCTCAGGTGTGTCGTGGTCATAGTCCTCGACAGCCTGGAGCTGAGCCCACCTATTTCTGCCTACTCCCTGTGGTGGGGGTGGACCTCCTGGGGGTGGTGGTGGTAGAGTCTTGAAATGTCGTCCACCACCCGCTGCTCGGCCAGCTCCACTACCATGTCTGCCTGCTCCTAGAAGACTACCATGGTCAAACCACTGCCTCTAACTGGTAGGTCCCTCTACTATCTATTTCTCATCTTCATGGCGGTTCGGGCCATCAAGAGCCATGTGGCCATACCCACCGCATGCATTATAATGCTTGATCCTCCTATAGCTGACTCTATCTTATATACCCCGCACAACAGAACATGTTTCCTGGGGTCTCCCACCTGATGCCCTGGTCCGGATGGACCTCTAGGAAATCTTTATACTACCAGCCGTAGAAGACTCTGCTACATTTCGCCATGTGGTGGGTCTCTCTACTGGTGACTGCTCCGTGAGAAAGCTCTCCACTAGAAGGGCTCACTCCAGTACAACTACCTACGTCGGAATACTGAGGGAATTCTTCTAAGAACTGCTCTCATGCTTGAGTCAGCGTTTGAAGGTCTGGTCCTTGAGGAACGGGTCTCATACCTTGTCCATGGAGTAGCGTGAGAGGTCGCAGAACCTTATGGAGTACTGAGCTACTATCATGCTGCCCTGTTGTAGATGAAGTAACTCCTGAATCTGCACCGCCTGAAGGGTGGCAGGAACAGACTCTGCCCAGAATAGTCTCTCAATGTCTACCAAGAGTAATGATGCCTTGTCGTGCACTTGGAGCATCAGGCTCTACCATCTGCCTGCTGCTTCATGCAGGAGACGTGCAGAAAGGATCACAATAAGGTCGGCTGGTGTTCCTACCAATCTGAAAACTCTCGAGATAGCCTCCAGCCAATCCTTAGCTGCCTGTGGGTCCCTCTATCCCCGAAACATGGTCAGCCTCTATCGTTGGAACTCATGAAACACACTCAAGTGGCGTACACTCTTTACTTCTGGGGTTAGTGTTAGTGGTTCCCCAGAGGGTATCGGTACTGCTGGTGCATCTGTTGTGATGGGGCCATGCACCGAGGCCTCATCGCTCAGTGGGACTCCATCTTGTTTGAAACTTGGAACCCTAGATGGCTGCCTTCGTGGGGCCATCCAGAAAAGAAACAGGTGCACAACGGTTAAAAAAGTATACCTGGTGAGCTAACATAAAGTAATCATGAAGAAACCTTTTTCAATGGAAACACACACACAATCAGTGTTTTTGTGCACTGATTTGGAAATCATAAGTCAGAGTCCTAGTGTATGGATACATCAGCCGCCGCACCAACACCAGTTTCCCTAAACCGATAACCACACCTAAAACAATTATCATTGTTGTCGTTAAATGAATCAGAGTCTATTTTCTATAGTAGAATAGACTTCTCTGATACCAATTTGTTACGACCTATCCCTGAGGCCCATGTCGTGACTACCTAAAACCCACCTTCTATACGAAAGGGGCTAGTGACTAGCACCAAAGGCATAAATCCCTAAGCTGGGAAGGAATCTCCTTTACAAAAGTAAACAAAAAAAATAGAGTATGCAAGAGGATTTATAGTCTAAGTAAAATTGAATACAAAAGAGAGTGCTGGAATGTAAATGGGCCAGTATACAAACCCAACTGAACAACAAGTACAAGTAAAAAGGTACAAACAACTAATAGTAAAGATAAGCTTCTAGATAATCCTACGGGGTTTCCTACCTGAAGGGTAGGTACATATGGCCTCCTCATCACTCACGTCCATTAGTCTCCTCTGTGTGTCGACTCATTGCAAGGTCCACCTCTGGGTACCATCCATTCATGGCGCTCTCGGCCTCCGTCAGCACTATCTGTCATCAGCATCCAACAAAACGAGGTGAGGGAATAACCCGTGCTGGGGTGATTATAAAGATACTCAGTAGGGACCCTGAGACCCTCAAGGTCTCACAATATCCACTAAGGATAAACAAAATAAGAAAGATACAAACTCGAAGTATCAACCAACCATACTTAGGAATATGCTCATACATATACCAAAGTTACCAATCTCAATCTGGCTCCAACTCTCGAGCCCAAGCATAAACCAATTCTACCATGGAAGTAAAGTTAGTCACCACGATGATAATTGTTAAAAGACATGACTCAGCTCACACAGGTATGCCACAATATTAGAGAGATATAGATGATTAGATGTAGCCACTGGATCATCAATGCTGTCGGACCCACACTTGATATAGGACCAGCTAATCTGTCAGACCCACATAAGTTAGAGGACAGCTATCTCGTCAAAGCTGTCAGACCCATATAGGATATATGCCAGATATCACGTCTAAGCTGCTGACCCCACACAGGATACATGCCAGCTATTCTAGAGTAATATAGATGATTAGATGTAGTCCTTGGTTCATTTAAGCTATCAAACCCACACATGATACATGACCAGCTACTCTGTCAGAACTGTCGAACCCACACAGGTTTCCAGTATAGTTGATGTTGTCGTCCAAAACACGGATGATTCTAGTACGGTAGTCATCGTCATAGATGAAACCACCTCTAGGGTTTCTGCACACTGCATGCTCGATTCTAGGATGGTCCACTTCTTGAGCGAAGGGTTCGATACATAAACTATCACGAAGTCCTAAGTTAATATATCCTAAAGTTTTTTCTCATAAAAAGAAACCCAACGTGACACAAGACACGTCAATCAGATGTATGTTCTGAGAGTTATTGTCTTTTACATTCCAGGGGTCCAGTTGGATTTATGCTCAATCCAAACCCGTACATTTTCCAAAGTCATCCAAATATCACTTAGAGTATCGAAAAAGTATCACCTCATTGCAAGGTTTATAGTGTTGCAGATGGCGCGTCGATCGGACACGCGATCTAGATGTTATTCACGTTTAACCTAACCGGGTATGGCTTGTCAAACCGGTTCGGCTGGCGGGTCAGCCTGACCTAGTTCGGCATGTACGACATGGCTGGGGGTCGGCCTAGCCCGATTTGTAAGGTCTATCCCAGCTGGAGTGTCAGCCCGGCCCAATGGGGCACGGCCCACCCGGGGACCCGGCCCGCGGAGCGGCCTGGTCTGATTCGCCCGGCGACGCCGAGTGGCGCCGCCTCTCCTTGCCCGGCCGGTTCTATCTAGCGCGAGTGACCCACATAGTGGGCCACTTTCCCTCCCAATCTGTGTCAAGCGGCGCTGCGGGTCTTCATCCCGGCCAGTAGGCGGCTGTCTGATTCGTCGGTGAGCGGATCGTTTTTGCGGGCCGTGATTTCCCAGCCACGTGACGCCTGTGGGCGCATCGATTCCTCTGCCCGGATGGCTGTAGCTGGCTAGTTTGCTCAGCCCAAGCGGCCCGTAGTTGTAGGCTGCATCTCTTCCCTGGGGAACCTGCGGGTGCCGCGGTCCACCAGCCTGGCCGGCAGTAGTCGGCCGGTTCATAATCCAGAGCGGCCCGTGGGTGCGTGCCGCAGTTTTCCTCCACACCACTGGCGCTCGGCCACCGCCTCCAGTCGTCGTCCCCTCTTCCGACCACCACAACCTGGATGGCCGCAGCCTCCTTCATCCTTCATGGTGTGACAACACTGTTCCCTACTAGATCCACCCCCATTGTCAATTAAAACAAGAATCAATGGAGGGTCATCCGGCCGTGTTCGTTCACCCCACACCCTCCGCGTTACGAGATAACAAAAGGCCAAAGACAAACCAAAGCATACATCAAGAATGAGGGTATAATTTTATTCATTTAAAATTATAAAAAACCCCCTAACATGATTCAAATTTCGTTAATTTCTGACGGTGTCGATTCATTGACGTCGGAATGCATCAGAGGAGGAAGCGTTGTTGTTAGTGATTACTTTGCGGGTAGCGTCTTCTCCCATGACGCGGAGGAAGAGGAAGGAAGACGGACATTCCTCATGGGTGTCACCTCACATTTTTTCTCCAGTTGAATTAGTAAAGGAGATGTTCTTCGTTGAGAGGATATTGTTCCTCGCGGTCTTCATTGGAGAGGGTGATGTCCTTTCAATTACTCCAAGTTCCCAAAACAATATGCCCCAACCACACAAAATAATAGATTTTGCTGTTATTATTACCCTTGACATGCATTCGAGATAAATCAAATTAATCTATTAATTGAGGGAGCTTAATTAATTAATTTGATGGTGTTTTCACATTAATGAGAGAAGGTGGGAGGTGGAGAGTTTTCAAAATTAAAAGAGGAGTGGTGCCCCCATTAACTCAAATGAAAGTTGAAGAGAATCAAAAGGGGGTTTTAAGGGGAGTTTGAAAAGTTTAAACTCCTGTGGGCCCCACCACATATTATCCTTCCATTGGAGGAAATGTGGGGGGCCCACCTACAACCTCCCTTTGGAAAAAATAACAACCACACATTTAATAAAAAATATCCTACACATATTTTTTATTCAATTTAGAAATCTGATAAAAATTAACTTCTACTCTCGATAAAACGCAACTGCGGTGGATGTCTCCTTAAGAGAATACCAGCGCTGCGAGTTCATCGGTGTCCTCAGATTTCAATTCCGAGCACCAGTTTGAATGATAGGAAAACCCAGACGTATGTTTACTAAACATACCCGAACAAAACTTCAGAAATTGATTCCAGGCACACCGGGCCTCGAAATGAGGCATTGTCAGAAACTGCAGACTCGTAAAATTTAAAAAAAAATTAAGAAAAAAAAATATCCTTGAATTTTCCGAGACTTTACATCAATTAAGAGACATATCAATAAATATTTATCTTTAAAAAATATAATTGTATCATCCCATGATGACACACATGGATGACTGAATCCCTTCTCATGGGTCTCCAAGAGTCTCATATTTAATTCCTGGAACTCATTTCAGGATATTCTATATGGATTATTTGAAATTGTTGTGGAATCAATTATGTCTTCTATTGATAACACAACATAATATTTTTTTGTATAACTAAGAATCTTATTTAAACAAAACTCCATAAAACTCCCATACAATCAGAATATCCTTGATGTAGAGTCTATCTATAATCATCTGAGAAAAATAGAACTTTTGAATAGGAATCAAAACCTATAAAATGGTTTTGATTTCTATTGAAATTTTATATAAATCAATTTACAAAAAGATTCTCATATTTTTTTTGGAATATCAAATATGACTTCCCTTACCAAAATATTAATATGGAAATTACATGGTGGTAATCCAATCTATTCATATTATAATATTAAATTCATTAAGTGGCGTAATAGAAATATTTTTATGATGGAAATTCCCAAAAACCCAAACTGGAGAAGTGACAAAGACATTTGACGGGATAATTTTATCATTATTAGGATTCACTAATAATAGAAAATATAATAATTGGGGTGGATGTTTTATACATATAGTGAATTTTTTAGATATAATAAAGTGGGTCGATCCATGTTAAAATAAAATATTATAAGTTCTAGAGTTTATGGTATGTTTAACTTCAAACATCACTTTATAAAGACCCTCATTTGAAATAGATATCAGATTAAATTTACCTTCCTCTCCCAGCCAAAGAGGTTACTGATGTCGATAATCATTATTAACCATAATTTGTGGGAACTTGTTTTCATAATTCCTATATACCTAGAATTTGAAACACTGTATTGATATTGGTGTATTCTAAGGATCTTTCCTTATATTTCCATTATTGTATATCTATTTCCAATCACATTGTTAAATGATTTCTTTATCATCTTTGATCCCATAATTAAAAGAGTAATCATTATCCTAAAGAAAATTTTATCCATGTTTCCATTCACACATTGTTCGTGATGAAATGCATATCTCATTTCTCTGGGTATTTTAGTGTCTATTTTGAATACCATTTTATTTTCTATTAAAATATTTTGATTGATGTGTACCGATAATTTCAATTTCTATCTTCAAAGAACAATGAAATATTTACTATTATCTATTGATTTTACATATGGGAAACCACAATTGACGACGTAGATTTAATCCCTTGATGATTCTATCAACCATATATTCATCTTGGCTGATAATACTAGAAACTTGACTTACAGGTCTTGTATACTTTCCCACATAGATACCAATGGATTAATGATATTATATTCATTAACATATGAAATAACTTCTATAATTTATTTAAAGAATACATAATATTCTCTTATAAAAAAATATGTTGGTAAACTTATACCATTCCAAGGAGTCAATTTAATCTTATTGAATTTTATTGTTGATAATAGTACCACATTGATCATATTTTTTCCAAATTATTGACCACCAATATAACATCATATTACTATTATTAGGTTATCTATGACCCAAAATATTATTAGCCTTGGTTTTGTTGTCATTTAGGGGCGCATCAGTGTAAATTTGGAAAATTTTGAAAGGGAATTGGGCCTTTTACAGTTGTTTCATTTTCCCAAACTATTATCCCTACTAGTGAATACTGCAAAATCCCATGAAATTTTGGTTTTTAGGGTTTATATTTGGTTTTATAAATAACATTCCCACCTTGTAGAAACCGTGAACCGCTTTAGATTAGAGCATGGTTGGGGCTTAGGTTTTCAAAAACTGTGCGACCAATCCCATCTCATTATGCGTACATGAATATTAATTTCTATTTTATAAAATTAATACAACATTACTTTGTTTCCCCTCTCAGACATAAAATGAGGTATAATATATTCCATGTTTTTGGTAGTTCTCAAGATCAACTTTTTCCTATTCCAAACCCCTTTTGAATTGGATAAAAGGGTTGAGAATATTTTTTAATCTCCTCCTAGTTACTATTATTATCAATATTAATCTCTCCTTATCTATTTTTATCTCATATATATTGATTGATATATGTTCATGTTGTTGAGATATCTAAATTTCATTGTTAGAGATCGTGAATCTAACTATTATTTATGGATCTCCATTTTTTTATTCCTTGTCGAAAAATATAGTTAAGGGAATTCATTATTATTCAACCAGGATATATGATATGTGGTTAAATTTAAGAGTGTAAAATAGAATTTAACTAAAATATCATGATTTAGATTAAATTTTATTCATTTTTTGAGAAAAACCCAAATTCGGTTTGAATTTATAATTTAAATTAATTTTTCATGAGATTTGGGTGAACACCCCCCAATTACTATGTATTGTAGTGTGATTTTTTATTTTCTTGTATTTTTTAAATTTAATTGTAGATTTATATTGTGTAATTGATATTAAAATTTCTTTAAAAAAAATGGATAATATAAATTTGATAAGCAACTCAGATGGTTTTGTCTTGAAAAACATATGAATGGATTAAAAACTTTTTTTGGGTTTCAAATGGATATTTTAAAATTGGAATATGAAGTAGGTTAATAGAATTTTGAATAATTTTGTGATAAATGTCCCATCATTTATTATTTTGTTGAGAACATTATATCCTAGGTAGATAACGAGTCAATTGTAAAAATCATGCTTGGTAGGAATTTCCCTGGATATGGATTGAGGCTTTACAACTCTAACATAATCTTATTTGAAGATATTATCCCCAAATGGATATTGGTTGGTCCCCTTTTTTCTATGATAGAGTGATGTGTCTGTAGATTTTCATATTAACTACATGATTTTGTGGGGATGAAATAACCTTGAGCTATCATACAACTTTCAAGATGACCATATTTCTAATTTTTTATTACATTAATATATATACAATTTTTATTTAAATTTTTAATGACTTTTCAATCTATATAAAATATTTTATATAAAATATTTATTAATATATTGTCTTATATGTTTCAATCAATTTAAATGTAAACCAAGGTTTGTTTTAAATATTATCTTGTGCTTCTGAGAATGTTTTTTGAAATTTGAAAGAATTATTTATTTAATTATTGTGGAAAAATATTATGGAACAGTTGGTGAGACCCTTATAGGAAATTAGCTCACATAGTACCTTATCCATCAAGAGTTTTAATTATTCCTTATGCTTCGTTCAACAATGTCGAATGCAGCATTGGGAGGTGGTGGTTGATGACCTCAATAGCATGGTGTGCTAGGTCTGTTGGGACTTAGGTATTTTTATCATTTTTATGGTACATTGTTAATGTACTTTTTGGGTTTTGATAACTATTTGACTACTTGTATTGTTTTTCATATGTTGTTTTCTTTTTAAAATACTAATTTATGTTGTTCCATCCCTTTTATTTTGCGGAAATTTCACTCCCACATTCATATTATATGGTTCCATGATATATTCATGAACCCATGGGGATCAGAAACTCCATTGGATCCTTGTCTCTATTTTCATGTTTATAGAGAACCTATTTTCCATACATTAACATTAATTTTTTTTAATAAATTAAAAATTAATATATTACACAAGAAGACACCCAAATACAGTAGTGGTCTATTTCATTTGGAAACCAGGTAACATGAACACTGGTAAATAATTGAGCTACATTATCTCCCACTAGGTTTATCTTGTCTTGAACCCTTCTTAGACACATGATAAATGATACATATCTCCATAACCTAAGAATTAGGAAACATAAAAAAGGATTACAGTAGATGCTCAGTAAAGATAAAAAATGGGATATGTAATCATAATAAGGATAATAAGGTTATTCAAATAAGGTCATGAAATTATAAGTTCATAACCTAAATATCAAATATCATAAACTTGTTTTTGTCATAATGTTTAAGAGTTCATAAGACATAAATAATTATGAAATAAAAATAATTACCCATGAAGGAATAATATAATAATAATACAAGGAACTTTGGAAGAAAAAAAAGTATATAAAAATGATTTTCATAGTAGTCAAGGAATTGCTTCCAGGGCCATATTTGTATTATGGGTTCACTCCACATACCATCAATTATTGTCATGGTTCAATTCCATAACAATATTTGTAGTCACAATTCGCATCCAAAACCATCTTGGTAGTAATGGTTCACTTTTTTAACCATCTATGTAGTCATGGTGCACATTCATATCCATCATGGAAGCCAAGTATAACACCCAATACAATTTTACCATATATCATGATATATAAAACCTTACCCAATGCATTAAAGGGATATATAAGTCCCACACATCTCATAATGAAATCGTAAATATATGTGTCACAATATCATAAATAGTAATAACATAACAGATGAAATGGAATGCATTTCATAAACATGTAATCATATCACAACTAGTCTAAAAGAGCTAAGTTTCATAATAATATCATCTATAGTAAAATTAATGACAAGAATAGGTTTCTTAAAAACCATCCAATAAAATAATGACCCATTTAGAGAATGAATATGGATTCTATTCGAGAACTATAATAATTAATTTCTGCATAGATGTGGATGTTGTTTTAAATAACAAAAGTAACATTACATTTCTTTAAAAATAACATTTTAAAACAAATAAAACATTCAAAACCCTTTATTTGAAACACCATTGACGAAATATAATATAATCTTAAAAAAACCACATTTTAAACATTTATTAGGAAAATAACATTTATTATTTGAAAAAACGATTTCGGAAACAGAAAACTTTCTTAAAACCCTTTTCAAATACTTATAATGGTATTATAAAAAAAATGTAAATAATGATTGAAAACCTTTTTCAAACGGTTTTCCTTGAAACAAAATGATGGAATCGTGAAAATGTTTCTAAATAATGTTTAGTTGAAAACATATTTTTAAAAATATATCGGATTCCTTCAAAAACACATTAAAACATAGAAAACTTTTTCAAAATTATTTTCCTTGAAAATGTCCTAATAGAACTTGTAAAAATATATATATAGGAAATTAATCTTTATACATTTCAAAGTGCCCCTTTCCACTTTGAATCAGTTAATCATATTACCCATGAAATAATTACATTATTAGAAGAATAAAATATAATTAAATAAATGATATTATGGATATAACATGTCAAATTGTAGTATATACACCTTGTAAAAGAAAATTAGGTTCATAAAAAAACATCTTTCTCAAAGAAGGAAATTTGTGAAAAAACATACTTACTCATTTAGTAACATTGGAACTGTAAAATGCCATAAAATAGAGATCCTAAAATGAATAAGTAAATATCCATAAATTTATTAATAAATATCATATATGTAATTCATGGGTAGTATGTATGCCACACAAAATAAATTATTGGTGAGTGAGGACTATATCTCCTAGAAATAAAAAATGATAAGAAATTTCCTTGAAAAATTATAGTCAGTCGAATCATTTTGCACATGAAAGAAAGAAAACTATGTTTATAAAAAGAATAATATTCAGAATAATACTCATAAAATTCATTCACAGTATACGTATACACAATATAGAATAAACAAGTAGTGTGTGATGGAAGTGTCTCAAAGAAGTAAAGGTGTGACAAAAATCTATAACCTTATGTCCAATTCCCTCCGTATGTGTCCAAAACTCCTCTATAGTTGTTTTAAACATATTATTAACTTATAAAACAATAACAATAAAAATTATTATATATAATATGATTCATTTATTATATTATATTACATGCTTTATAACAATTAGAAGTTCAAGCAATGTTTTAGGTAATAACTGCTTTGTTTATCGTACAAGTTTTGACATAATCATAATACAATTACATTGATAATTATTGACAGAAATCTATAATATAAAAAATGATATATAAATATATATATATTTAAAAAAATATATTTAGTATATAAATATATATATATATATATAATTGATAAATGGAATAGAATACACTGTTCAGGGTGATTTTATGTTGTATGTACGGATGAAAACTATTTATACTTTCTTATTATACTAAATAGAATAATGTAAATGAAATATATATATATATATATATTATCCCATTAGATATATCATTTAATATAATTTATATAATTAATTATATGAATTAATATAATCAATTATGAAATGATTAAGGTGGAAAATGATTCTTATTTCGTCGTGTAGACTATAGGTCGTACAAAATCACAAGTGAAAAAATAATTCTCTTTATGGTAAAAGGGACAAGATATATTTTTTATATTAATTAGAAATAATAAATATAATTACATTTTTATTATTTATATATGTTATGTCCAACATTACACCCCATCCAATGAAAGTATTGATGAAAACCATGTTACATCACCACGTTGAGATTGTAAGTCCTACGTAAGTACACATTGTACATTATATTTTCATTGAATGAATAAATGACTGAATATGGTTATAAAATAAATATAATAACATCTCATAATATATTTTATTATTTAATTATTAGTTTAGAATAGATAAAACAAATGAATAATGTGAATAAAAAGAAATACTATTGAGATAGTCATTAAAGGAGATTACATCATTTTCAACAAGATCCCTCTAGATTTTCTCCTTTTGATTTGATTGTTGGTCATTTGAGAAGTCTATAACCTCTATAATGTGTATAGGTATGTTTATCATTGAAATCAAGTGGTATTATTCATTTAAAGGCTCAATGTGGTGTGAAAAAATGAGGCAGGAGGTTCACTTTTCTAATTGAGATGTGGGGCACTATAATAAAATCATAAATATATAAAATTAATATAAAATGATTTTAAATTTAAAATAGATCCTAAGGGATTTAATTGTCATATAAGATAAATATCTATAGAAATACACACAACTAATGATATTTCAAAATGTTTCGGTCATAATCTTTACCTTATCATTAATCTTTAAAACTTAGTCAGACCCTTTAACTTTTACCATGGAAACATGGATTATTACAATTTAGGGAAAATATATTTACTAGAAAATGGAAAAAGTACCCCAAATGTATGATTTATTAAATTTTTAACCTTATTAACGTTATTTGGGAAAATTATTTATTTTTATTAATTTTATATCAATTAACAATATATTAATTTATCTAGTGTATCATTTAAGTCTAGTTGGATAATAATCAATATTTTCTTTTAAAAATAGTTAAAAAACATTACAACATAGATCTAATACATCTAATATAACAATAAAAGATCAAATATTTCAATAAAATTTCTTAATTCCAATAATAATGTTAGATTTTATTTATTTTAATATTTTCTATATAATTTCACTGATATTTCCATTTAGTGAACAGTTACTACATTATCTTTATACAATCCATTAATTAAACTATTTACTCAAAAAAATTAGAAAATAAATTATCCTAAGGAATAAAATATTATAGTAATCCCAATTAATATTTATAGTCAAATTTATGATTTGAATAAACCTATAAAAATTATTAACTTATTAAAAATATGAGTATAACATTTTTAACTAATCATTAAATAAAATATAATAAATGAAATTTTTTACAAAATGTGACTTAAACAATTTATACATTTAGACTAAGATTGATTTGTGTCTAAATCCATTCATTCGGTGAAATTAGAAAAAATTTTAGGGTAATTTTATTATATTAGAATATTAATATTACCATTAATAACCATATTTACCCATAACCTTGGTAAATAAAAATTTACTAAAGTTAAATATCATATTTTCCAAAAATAGAGGAAACCCGTTAAAATAATTTATTACCCCTGATTCGTATTCTGGGGTCCATTTTTAAAAACTCAAAAATATTTTTCTAGCAATTAATTGAATATTAATCTCATTTCCTGTGTGAGAAAATGACTTATAAATCATAACGCCTGAAAAATATTGATATTTTATAATATCTTATTCAATGTCCAATATATGCCAATGACTATAATTATATTAAACGGTAAAAATATAATCTAATTTTACTTTAAAAAATTTTAAAAATATAATTTTACACCATAAATTATTTTGATGATAAAAATTATTTTCATTTAAACTTCAGTGTTTTCAAACTATTAATCAAAACAAGAATATTATAAGGAAAATACTAAAAAAACAATAAAAGTATTTTTTTAAATTCAGAATTCACATTAGTAGTTTATTTTTTAATAAATAATATATAAAAGTGTACAATATTGGATTTAAAATGTGTTATACATTAAAAATTTGTAAAATTACCATTTTAAAAAATAGAGGTTTTATGCATAAAATTTAAATCATTCCAACACTGGGCCTATAAAATATATTTTATGAATATTAAATACTTTTTTATAAATATATATTTTATATATTTTATTTATATTATTAACTAATTGGAATTTATTTAATTTATTATTAGAAATAGACTATAGTATCAGAAAAATAAAAATATTTATTTTATATTCAATTGGTATGTATTTGAATTTTTTATTAATTTATAACTAATTAATTCATTTTATAAAACATATATTTTCATATTATGCAATTTTAAAATTATAATTTGATGGAAGTTATATATTTTATTATATTAAATAATATAATTTTAATAATATACTATTGTTCGGTAAAATACCATATTGTGTGAAACACAAGCTATCTAATGAACATGCAATTATTTGTAATGGAATACATGCATATTTTTGTGTATACTAAAATATAATCTTATGTTTCATATAGTGAAATATTATCTTTGTGTTGTGTACTACACAAGATATCAATGAAATCAAATTATAAAATAAAAAATATCATTAAAATTGATGTCTGTTAAATTCTACATCCCTTAAAATTATTTTTACCTTCAAAATTATTTTGGGTTATTACATGATTAGTAAATGAATGTTTATTTAATCAAAACGAACGCAAAATAATAAATAATAGAAATTCCATTTAAAAAAGAAATTTATAAAAATAGAGGTTATCAAATAGAGCATTTCATACATAAAAAATTAATGTAATAGGATTATTATTTTTTGTTCCAATATCCTTTTTCCTAAATGTAATGAATTTTAAAAATAAATACATATATTATTTCTACTTTATCTCACTCTTTGTCGAACATTAATTTATCTCCACATCATCTCTTATTATAAGAAATGAATTATAATTTATCAGTCCTAACGTGATAATAGATTATGATATCCATAAATATAAGGACATGCCATTCCATCCGAATTTACCACAAAAAAAATTAAAAGATGTTACCAAATATTCATAAGTCCATATATAGTGATATAATACAATAATAAAAAAGTCATCATATAAAATTTTAGCTTATACATTCCAAAAATTGAAAACCATAAAATCCATTTAAAAAGTGAAAATATAAATTATTAGAATGATGTTCACAAAATCCTATTAACATTTCCCTCTAAAGTTTCATAAGATATCTCTTGATTGTCCTTTTCCAATAATGTAAAAACCCTCATCATATATTATCTTAAAATGTGGTAATAACCTGAATTACCATATATCCATATTGATAAAATTAATATTTCCTTATTCCAATGATTATTTTATATATTTATTCAGTCCAAAACGTTGTAAACTTCATCGGTAATAGCACCAAAAAATTCTTCAAAAAATAAATATTTAGTCCCACTTACAACATATCTTTTTGAAAAAATCAAGAATAAATTAATGGTCAAATTATTTTAAATAATATACCCCCTTTAATAAAATCACATTTATTGTTCATTATAACCATTTGACGTATTCTATTAAATCATTGAAAAAACATAAAACAAAAAATCCCTATATTGTTCACCATTATAATTCAAGAATCCAAATAAATAAACACTTCATCTGTAATCCATTAAGAAGAAAACCTAATCATATTAATAAATACATTTTCCCATCAGAATTTTATAGGGAGCCTCACCATCATCAGTAAATATAAAAATTTCTTATTCCCCATTGATGATTCCATTCAGGATAGTTCATTTTAGGACATTGGTTTCCCTAATTAACATTCATTCCACATATAAAACATTCATCTATTTGTAATACATTAGAGAGTCCAATATTTCAATATATTTCATCAACTAAAAATTCTATTTTCCATTGGTAGTTACTTTACTTATTTCCTTATTTTACACTTTCAAAACTCATTTTTGTTCCTCTGAGACATTCAGTTTGGTCTTCCTTTAAAACAAATCAGCATATAGGAAACCAAATATTATTTCTTTTATGGTCACCATTACAAAAAAATCACAGTGAACTCTTAATTTATATTATTTGGTTAGTTGGCTAGTTGGTTAAGTTATGTTTTGATTATCATGTTCTATGAAAATTGATTGTGTATGATTACAACATCATTAACTCTAGTGATCATACCATTTGACTTCAGATTAGAAAATTCCACATAAAATTCCACATTATTCATCTTCCACTACTGGAAATAGAGGATTTCCCAACGGTTTAGAACCGTTGGGAAAGGCCTGGGAACCGTTGGTATATGTTATACCAACGGTTCTGCCAACCGTTGGCAAGTAAGCCGTTGGGAAAAACTTTTCCCAACGGTTTACATTGAACCGTTGTTATAGGTGGAGAAAAATACTAAAAAACATTCCCAACGGTTGACAACCGTTGGCAAAACTCAGAACACTGTTTTTCCCAACGGTTTTGAAAACCGTTGGGAAAAACCAATAGTTTTGATGAACTCTTTCCCAACGGTTCTAAACCGTTGGGAAAAGAGTTATTACCAACGGTTCATAGAACCGTTGGTAAAAACATATTTTTAAGATTCTATGCCAACGGTTTAAAACCGTTGGCATACCCTAGGCTGCAAATTGCAGCAGCCTGCAATTTGCACAGCGCTCTGTACATCAGCCACCTCTCATCTCATCAGGCCTCATTCTCACCTCATTTTCGATTTGTACCTGTAATAAACTAAAACATACATATACAATTACGAACAAATTCATACACATTTAACATATAATGGATCCTGAAACTATACACATCCATAATTAATTTACAATTCATAAACATACATAATTCATATATAATTCAATTTAAAATTTAGATGACAATTATATGTGGAATCCGATTGAGACGGGGATGATTGGTACACGTCACATATGAACCATGGATCGTTATCCTAAAGTTTCAATGGAAACCGAATGCGTTTGGTCGGTTTTGCGTATGCCAGTTCTTTTCACTTATAATACTACCCATTTTAAACAAAACAGACACAGTTAGAGCGGTGTTGGCCACACCGTGCCTCGGATTGAGTCGGGGATGACTCGTACACCTCACATATGACCCATGGATCGTTCTCCTAAAGTTTCAACAGAAACCGAATGCGTTTGGTCGGTTTTCCGTATGTACTTAAAATGATGTCCATTTTAATCAAAAGAGATCCACTTAGACTGATCCCGGCCACACCGCGACACGGATTGAGCCCGAGTGGGCTCGTACATGTCACATATGACTGATGGATCGTTGTGATAAATTATCAACAGATTCGGAACGCGTTTGGTCGGTTTTGCGTATGCCAGTTGTTTATTTCACTTATAATCATGTCCATTTTAAACAAAAGATACACAGTTAGAACGGTGTCGGCCACACCGCTCCTCGGATTGAGCCGGGATTGACTCGTACACATCACATACGACCCATGGATCCTTGTGCTAAAGTATCGACACAGTCCGAATGCCTTTGGTCGGTTTTTCGTATGTCACTTGATGATTTTCACTTAAAATGACGTCTTTTTGAAACAAAAGACCGACACTTTGAGTGGTGTTGGCCACACCGCGTCTCCGATTGTGGCGGGGTTGATTCGTACACGTCACATATGACCCATGGATCGTTCTCCTAAAGTTTCAATGGAAACCGAATCCGTTTGCTCGTTTTTCCGTATGTACTTAAAATGCTGTTCATTTTAAACAAAAGAGAGCCACTTAGACTTATCCCGGCCACACCGCGACTCGGATTCATCCCGGGTTGGCTCGTACACGTCACATATGACCCATGGATTGTTGGGATAAATTATCAACAGATTCGGAATGCGTTTGGTCGGTTTTCCGTATGTCAGTTGATGCTTTTCACTTAAAATGACGTCCTTTTGAAACAAAAGACGGACACTTTGAGTGGTGCCGGCCACACCGCGTCTCCGGATTGAGATGAAACCACCGTGCAACATTCTAATTATTATTCGTGACGTGTACGCGCAGACGACACGTCAATCGGACGTGCCGTGTGCCCGCGGTGACCGACAACGCAGTTCTGGTGTCATAAACGGCCAAAACGGGCGTCCAACGGTCAAATTCATAGCGGACGACCTCGGATTGAGCTGAAACCACCGAGAAACATTCAAATTATTATTCGTGACGTGCACGCGCAGACGGCACGTCAATCGGACGTGCGGTTTGCCCGGTACGGCTCAATATTCTTGTTTTAAGTGATGCGCGCGCTTCGTAAACGCGCGTGAGGGGGGTCCAAACTGGCCGAACGATGTCGGAATGGCCTGAAATCAGACGACAAATACGGGTGAGTGATTTCTGAAGTGGTCGAGCAGACGGCACATCAATCGGGCATGACCTGTGCCCGCGGTGGCCGAGAACGCAGTTCGGGTGTCATAAACGGCCAAAACGGGCGTTAAATGGTCAAATTCATAGCGGACGACCAGAGATTCACCCGAAACCACCGTGCAACATTCTAATTATTATTTGTGACGTGTACGCGCAGACGGCACGTCAATCGGACGTGCGGTTTGCCCGGTACAGCTCAATATTCGTGTTTTAAGTGATGCGCACGCTTCGAAACGCGCGTGAGGGGGGTCCAAACGGGCCGAACGATGTCGGAATGGCCTGAAATCAGACGACAAATACGGGTGAGTGATTTATGAAGTGGTTGAGCAGACGGCACGTCAATCGGACGTGCCGTGTGCCCGCGGTGACCGACAACGCAGTTATGGTGTCATAAACGGCCAAAACGGGCGTCCAACGGTCAAATTCATAGCGGACGACCACGGATTCACCCGAAACACCCGGGAAACATTCTAATTATTATTCGTGACGTGTACGCGCAGACGGCACGTCAATCGGACATGCGGTTTGCACGGTACGGCTCAATATTCGTGTTTTAAGTAATGCGCGCGCTTCGTAAACGCGCGTGAGGGGGGTCCAAACGGGCCGAACGATGTCGGAATGGCCTGAAATCAGACGACAAGTACGGGTGAGTGATTTATGAAGTGGTCGAGTATACGGAACATCAATCGGACTTGTCGTGTGCCCGCGGTGACCGACAACGCAGTTATGGTGTCATAAACGGCCAAAACGGGCGTCCAACGGTCAAATTCATAGCGGACGACCACAGATTCACCCGAAACCACCGTGAAACATTCTAATTATTATTCGTGAGGTGTAAGCGCAGACGGAACGTCAATCGGACGTGCCGTGTGCCCGCGGTGACCGACAACGCAGTTATGGTGTCATAAACGACCAAAACGGGCGTCCAACGGTCAAATTCATAGCGGACGACCTCGGATTGAGCTGAAACCACCGAGAAACATTCTAATTATTATTCGTGACGGGTACGCGCAGACGGCACGTCAATCGGACGTGCGGTTTTCCCGGTACGGCTCAATATTCTTGTTTTAAGTGATGCACGCGCTTCGTAAACGCGCGTGAGGGGGGTCCAAACGGGCCGAACAATGTCGGAATGGCCTGAAATCAGACGACAAATACGGGTGAGTGATTTCTGAAGTGGTCGAGCAGACGGCACATCAATCGGACATGACCTGTGCCCGCGGTGACCGAGAACGCAGTTCGGGTGTCATAAACGGCCAAAACGGGCGTTAAACGGTCAAATTCATAGCGGACGACCCGAGATTCACCCGAAACCACCGTGCAACATTCTAATTATTATTTGTGACGTGTACGCGCAGACGGCACGTCAATCGGACGTGCGGTTTGCCCGGTACGGCTCAATATTCGTGTTTTAAGTGATGCGCACGCTTCGAAACGCGCGTGAGGGGGGTCCAAACGGGCCGAACGATGTCGGAATGGCCTGAAATCAGACGACAAATACGGGTGAGTGATTTATGAAGTGGTCGAGCAGACGGCGCGTCAATCGGACGTGCCGTGTGCCCGCGGTGACCGACAACGCAGTTATGGTGTCGTAAACGGCCAAAACGGGCGTCCAACGGTCAAATTCATAGCGGACGACCACGGATTCACCCGAAACCACCGTGAAACATTCTAATTATTATTCGTGATGTGTACGCGCAGACGGCACGTCAATCGGACATGCGGTTTGCACGGTACGACTCAATATTCGTGTTTTAAGTGATGCGCGCGCTTCGTAAACGCGCGTGAGGGGGGTCCAAACGGGCCGAATGATGTAGGAATCGCCTGAAATCAGACGAAAAATACGGGTGAGTGATTTCTGAAGTGGTCGAGCAGACGGCACGTCAATCGGACGTGTCGTGTGCCCGCGGTGACCGACAACGCAGTTATGGTGTCATAAACGGCCAAAACGGGCGTCCAACGATCAAATTCATAGCGTACGACCTCGGATTGAGCTGAAACCACCGTGAAACATTCTAATTATTATCCGTGACGTGTACGCGCAGACGGCACGTCAATCGGACGTGCCGTGTGCCCGTGGTGACCGACAACGCAGTTATGGTGTCATAAACGGCCAAAACGGGCGTCCAACGGTCAAATTCATAGCGGACGACCACGGATTCACCCGAAACCACCGTGAAACATTCTAATTATTATTTGTGACGTGTACGCGCAGACGGCACGTCAATCGGACGTGCGGTTTGCCCGGTACGGCTCAATATTCTTGTTTTAAGTGATGCACGCGCTTCGTAAACGCGCGTGAGGGGGGTCCAAACGGGCCGAACGATGTCGGAATGGCCTGAAATCAGACGACAAATACGGGTGAGTGATTTCTGAAGTGGTCGAGCAGACCGCACGTCAATCGGACGTGCCGTGTGCCCGCGGTGACCGACAACGCAGTTATGGTGTCATAAACGGCCAAAACGGGCGTCCAACGGTCAAATTCATAGCGGACGACCACGGATTCACCCGAAAACACCGTGAAACATTCTAATTATTATTTGTGACGTGTACGCGCAGACGGCACGTCAATCGGACGTGCGGTTTGCCCGGTACGGCTCAATATTCTTGTTTTAAGTGATGCGCGCGCTTCGTAAACGCGCGTGAGGGGGGTCCAAACGGGCCGAACGATGTCGGAATGGCCTGAAATCAGACGACAAATACGGGTGAGTGATTTCTGAAGTGGTCGAGCAGACGGCACGTCAATCGGACATGCCGTGTGCCCGCGGTGACCGACAACGCAGTTATGGTGTCATAAACGGCCAAAACGGGCGTCCAACGGTCAAATTCATAGCGGACGACCACAGATTCACCCGAAACCACCGTGAAACATTCTAATTATTATTTGTGACGTGTACGCACAGACGGCACGTCAATCGGACGTGCGGTTTGCCCGGTACGGCTCAATATTCTTGTTTTAAGTGATGCGCGCGCTTCGTAAACGCGCGTGAGGGGGGTCCAAACGGGCCGAACGATGTCGGAATGGCCTGAAATCAGACGACAAATACGGGTGAGTGATTTCTGAAGTGGTCGAGCAGACGGCACATCAATCGGGCGTGCCGTGTGCCCGCGGTGACCGACAACGTAGTTATGGTGTCATAAACGGCCAAAACGGGCGTCCAACGGTCAAATTCATAGCGGACGACCACGGATTCACCCGAAAACACCGTGAAACATTCTAATTATTATTTGTGACGTGTACGCGCAGACGGCACGTCAATCGGACGTGCGGTTTGCCCGGTACGGCTCAATATTCTTGTTTTAAGTGATGCGCGCGCTTCGTAAACGCGCGTGAGGGGGGTCCAAACGGGCCGAACGATGTCGGAATGGCCTGAAATCAGACGACAAATATGGGTGAGTGATTTCTGAAGTGGTCGAGCAGACGGCACGTCAATCGGACGTGCCGTGTGCCCGCGGTGACCGACAACGCAGTTATGGTGTCATAAACGGCCAAAACGGGCGTCCAACGGTCAAATTCATAGCGGACGACCACGGATTCACCCGAAACCACCGTGAAACATTCTAACTATTATTCGTGACGTGTACGCGCAGACGGCACGTCAATCGGTCATGCGGTTTGCACGGTACGACTCAATATTCGTGTTTTAAGTGATGCGCGCGCTTCGTAAACGCGCGTGAGGGGGGTCCAAACGGGCCGAACGATGTCGGAATCGCCTGAAATCAGACGACAAATACGGGTGAGTGATTTATGAAGTGGTCGAGCAGACGGCACGTCAATCGGACTTGTCGTGTGCCCGCGGTGACCGACAACGCAGTTATGGTGTCATAAACGGCCAAAACGGGCGTCCAACGGTCAAATTCATAGCGGACGACCACAGATTCACCCGAAACCACCGTGAAACATTCTAACTATTATTCGTGACGTGTACGCGCAGACGGTTTCAACACAATCCGAATGCGTTTGGCCAGTTTTCCGTATGCCAGTTGATGGTTTTCACTTAAAATGATGTCCTTTTGAAACAAAAGACATACACTTTGAGTTGTTCCGACCACACCGCGCCTCGGATTGAGGCGGGGATGACTCGTACACGTCACATATGACCCATGGATCGTTTTCCTAAAGCATCAACACATTTCGAATGCGTTTGGTCAGTTTTTCGTATGTCACTTTTTGTATTCACTTAAAATCTTATGGAAATTCATATAGAATATTTTTATATCATATTTAGTATGGATTAGATTTTAGTTGATCGTGCTATGAAACATTTCAGAGCTAATGAAATTAAGGAAGGTGGAGGGGCTGTCCGGGGGGCTGTCCGGGGGGGCTGTCCGGTGGGTGTCCGGGGGGCTGTCCGGGGACCAAGGAGGAGGGTGGGGGGGCTGTGCGGGGTCTGTCCGGGGGGTGTTTGGGAGTTGTTCAGGGGGTTGTCCGGGGTTGTTCAGGGGGCTGTCCGGGGGTTGTTCAGGGGGTTGTCCGGGGGTGTTCAGGGGGCTGTCCGGGGGGTGTTTGGGGGGTTGTCCGGGGTCCAAGGGGGGGGGGGGGGTGGGGGGGTTGTCCGGGGTCCAGGGGGGGGGGTGGGGGGGTTGTCCGGGGGGCTATCCGGGGTCCAGGGTGGAGGGTTGGGGGCTGTACGGGGGGCTGTCCAGGGGGATGTCCGGGGGGGCTGTCTGGGGGTTGTTCAGGGGGTTGTCCGGGGTTGTTCAGGGGGTTGTCCGGGGGGTGTTTGGGGGGTTGTCCGGGGTCTAAGGGGGAGGGTGGGGGGGTTGTCCGGGGGGCTGTCCGGGGGGCTATCCGGGGTCCAGGGTGGAGGGTTGGGGGCTGTACGGGGGGCTGTCCAGGGGGCTGTCCAGGGGGCTGTCCAGGGGGCTGTCCGCGGGGCTGTCCGGGGGGTGTTTGGGGGGTGTTCAGGGTCCAAGGGGGAGGGGGGGTTGTCCAGGGTCCAAGAATGAGGGGGGTTGTCCAGGGAGTTCTCAAACACACAACCACTAAAAGACAACAACATCCATAAAAACAGGCAATATATAAAAATAACTCAACTCCAATACTATACTACGAGTCTAGATAAAACCAACAACTAGAATAGATTAAACATCAAATCTCAAGTCAAAAATGTAACGGATCAATATGTCCCACATCAGCATCACCATCTCCATCATCATCATCATCATCGCCCTCGTCATCGTCCTCCTCATCGTCCTCACCCTCCACAGCGCCTTCCTCCTCGCCTTCGCCCTCCTCCTCGCCCTCCTCATCTCCCTCCTCTTCCGCATCAGACTGCTCGCCATCATCATCTTCAAGCTGGACATCGGCCTGACCACCACTGGAACTGCCACCTGGTGCACCATATATAGAATGTATCGACGACATGTATTCATCAATCGCTGGGCTGGCCTCTGCTGGAAGTGTTGGACGTAGAACTTCAATAAATTTCATAAATGCACTGTTTGCCCTAGCAGACTGTTCTGCCGTCTCTGTGGCCCTTTTCTCAGCCTGTTCTGCCTGTGCCCTAACTTGCTGCAGCTCGGTGGCACTACAACTCGTAACTGAGGCAGGCCAATACCTCGTCGGGGCTATCCTAGGTCGGCAGCGTACTCTGCCAGAATGATCCTCTCCCAACACCTGATGTAAGTGATCAGATGGCCCAAAATTGTCTGCTTCTTGGGCATCGAGGGCCTCTAAAGCATCCTGTTACAAATATAAATATAATATTAAGTTACGAAATAGATATTAAAATATAAAATCAACAGATTAAAACTTACAATCTGCTGCTGAGTCGCTTCGTTGACAGCACGTCCATCCTTTTTTCGTCTACTCGAGCAAAACAGTTTTGCTCGAGGCACACGTCCTTCAATATTTTGTACTTGCCTCTACAATGACATTGAAAACAAAATTTATATAAAGACTTCAGAAAATAATTGAATAATTGAGGAAACAAAAGAAAATGTAAGTCGTAAAGAAAACTTATAAACAATTGTCATACCTGCTGCCTCTCATGATCCGGCATCGTCGTGCGTCCTAGTGTATGGAGGTATTTTTTTGCATCAATGTTTTTTTTGTTTTTTCCAGATGATTCCTAAATAAAATTCGATAATGCAAAGGATAATATTAATGCAAAACTTGAAAGTTATTATTTAAATACCTCAAATGTAATTCATACCTTAAACTGGGTACTCGTCCAATGAGTAATCATCTGACGATACTGCTCTATAGGACAATCATCCACGACTGGTACCGCCTCTAACTCAGTGCCAACTCTAGAACGCCAGCCAATATACAGCTCATGCTTGTAGGCTCTCCAAAGCTCGCCTAAATCCTTTAGACGTTCCAGTCGTGCACCCTCACCATCAGGAAAATTAAATCGAAGCTGAAATGAAAATATTAATTTATATAAATACAAAAAAAATTCATGGCATTAAATACAACAGATTTTTTTACGCATATCTCTGCCCAAGCTCTATCTTTGACCTCATGTGGCAAATGTCTCCACGACAGCGGGCTGACGGGAATGATGTCGGAGTATTTGGCAAGCGTCGCCATAAAACTCCGACATTGCTGCCCTGTTTTCTCAACCATCTGATTGTCTTCATTATATTCCACCATAACCTGTGTGCGACGGTTCCACACCGAACGCATTAGTGTACGGCCCCGCCCCCGCCTCCTGTCAGTAGATGTATCTGTCATGAAAGAAAAACAAATATTTTATCAAAACATGTTATAATGAAAATAAATATTGCTATAAAAATTTGATAGGGTTTTATAAATATACATGTGCTAGTCTGATCAATGAGTGGCGCCGGATCCACAGAACCTGATGGAACACCCTCTGGTGGAACAGGAGTCGAAGACGATAGAATATAAAAGATCGGAGAGACAGAAGTAGAAGGAAAAGAAGATGGAACAACTGTATGACCTGATGCTGACTGGGGAGTGGGAATCATCATTGGATGTGAAAATGATGGGGCAGAAGATGCAGAAGGTAGCGAAAACATGGGAGGTCTAAATATCCCGTGTGTCCCTAACGACACACCGGGATCAGAATGTGGGAAGGCTGAAATGTCAGTGGGAGGGGCAGGGTCTAGTCGGGCACGCGCAGCTCTATGTCCACCTCTGGTACGAACCCTCCTCGTACCACCGGCCTGAGTACTAGGACCAGTACTAGGCTCCTCGTCGAATAACTGTCGACGTAATGGTGGATCCTACAAAAAAGTTTACAAAAAAAATTAATCACATGTCATTATTTATTCTGTAAATATATATATATATTTGAAATAAAGTACTCACTGTAGGCACTAATGGTGGAATGCCCATCTCCTCCATCCGACGATTGTTCTCCGCCATTTTTTTTCTTCGTCTCTCTTCAATTGGCTTCATTTCCTGCATTGGAAAACAAATATGTAATTAATTAGAAAAAGAAAATTAATGTGTAAACCAAAAAACTAAATATATGAGGGAATGAGGGGATTCATTGGTAATTTAGCTATCAATTGTTTTAGAAGAGCTTGAATGAATTTAATAAAACATACAAGTTGTAATGTTCACCAAGTTAGAAATATTGTTTGATTTGGTTTGAATACAGTTCAATTCCAAATTAGAAAATGCAATTCAAATAAAACAGCAACCAACCTTAACAACCCAACTCGAGGTAAACCAAAAGAATTGAGAACATGGATGAATGATTCTATATATTTCCAACCACAACTTCAGGTTCACAATCAACTCTGACAATTGAGCTATTGGAGTCATCAAAAGAAATAAATGGATTGGTTCCAATGGCAATAGGGACAGTGTCAATTCCATCATCAGCATCATCAAAAATATGTCTTGGAATTACTTCAACTACGACACCAAATTCTGGTTGAAGTTGATCTTTGACATAAAAAACTTGTTTAGCCATTGATGCCAACACATATGGTTCTTCAGTTGCAAGAGTGCGGGTCATATTAATTACTCGAAATCCACAATCATCAATAAATGTGCCATGTCTCGTCATCGAATCAAACCAATGGCATTTCATCATTGTGACTCGTCCATGAGAGTAATAATCCAATATTATTATTTTCTCAATGACTCCATAATAACCCACATTTTCAAGTCGCGGTCTACTATCTGATGCACTGGCATAACAATCTGTTGTGGCAGTAACCATAATACCATCATGTTGTGTTCTCATGTTTTTGGCTCATTCAGTGATAATAAATCTGTACCCATTGATAACAATTGATTTACAGTCACGAACCACGGTATTAGGACCAAAAGCCAAAGCTCTTATTTCCTCAGAGACAAAGTCAGCAGACAAACTCAATACCTGCAATATAAATGACAGTTAAACTTAAGTAAATATTGAAATAATTAATTTAAACAGTAATATTTTTAACTTCAATTTTAACCAAGAAGAAAACTCTTTGCTATGCAAAGTCTCTCTCCTTCTCAAAGATAAAGAACGATGCTTCCTATTTATCATTGTTTTATGTTCCCTATAGATAAAAAAATATGAATAGTTTAACAGATATATATGTAAGATATATACATATTCAATTTTGTTACCTGATATAGTCATCGAACAAATCACAGTTGAACAAAACTGTGCGATGTGCCATCTCCCGCTCTTCATGGCTTAATGTCTTCAATGTATATGATCCAGGAATTCCTCCTGTTTGAGGAAGTGATGGAAAACTGGGTTCAATTTGCTCATATTGTTCTTATTCATTTCTCATTGGTCTGTTCATTCTTGTAGTAAGATCAGACAAATACATTGAACAGAAATCCATACATTCTTGAGCTAAGTAACCGTTCACGATAGAACCTTCGGGATGATTCTTGTTTCGAACATAAGACTTTAATGTGAACATATTTCTTTCAGTTGGATACATCCAACGAAAAGAAACAGGTCCTCCGAGAAGTATTTCAGTTGGAATATGGACAGTCAGATGCAGCATGCATGTGAAAAATGATGGGGGAAATATTTTCTCCAACTCACACAAAATTAATGGGGCATCTGTCAACATTTTTTGCAAGAAAGACTTATACAACTTCTTAGCACAAAGATCTCTAAAAAAATGGCACAACCGAATAACACCCACCCTTACATTATTGGACAAAAGATGACGGATTTCTATTGGAAGCAACTCATGCAGTAGAACGTGATAATCATGAGTCTTCAAAGATTTTAGCTTCAACTCTCTTCTATTGACCCGTTTAGATATGTTGCTTGAATAGCCATCAGGAACTCTAATAGTCTCTAATACTTCCAAAAATTGTTTTTTTTCAGTAGGTGTCATCACATAAGAAGCACATGGAAGTTGCCATTTATTTTCACTGATACGCACAGGATGCAATTCTGGTCTGATGCCCCAATCCACCAAGTCACGTCGAGATCGTAAATCATCTTTTGTCTTCCCCTTGACATTTAGAAGAACTGAAAGCAACATTTCACATATATTCTTTTCAATATGCATTACGTCTAAGCAATGACGTAGCAAATTGGTTGACCAATAAGGCAAATAAAAAAAGATACTCCTCTTCCTCCAATTGTAACAGGTTTCTGTGGAAACATTCTTTCTCTTTCCAGATTTCATTTGACCCTTCCCAAACGAAAAACTGAAATCTTTCAATTCATTAAGCACATCAGTTCCAGACATACGCTGAGGTGGATCATCGGTCTCTATAGTATTATCAAATCTTCGACGATTCATTCTATATGGATGATCCTTTGGCAAAAATCGTCGATGTCCTATAAAACTGAAACTACAACGATGTTTCAGTCTTCTGGATCGTGTATTCTTCATACAAATTGGACATGACAGTTTCCCCTTCGTTCTCCATCCAGACATCATTGCATAAGCCGGAAAATCATTGATTGTCCACATAAGCGCAGCGTGCATCTGAAATATGTCTTTCGAACATGCATCGTATGTGCGCACACCCACATCCCAAAGAAGCTTCAACTCTTTTATTAAAGGTTGCATGTATACATCAATATCAATGCCGGGATCAGAAGGACCAGATATGAGTATACTCATGAAAGTGAAAGATTTTTTCATACACAACCATGGGGGAAGATTATAAATGTGCATAAAAACGGGCCATGTGCTGTGCGAAGTAAGCATCTGCCCAAACGGATTAAAACCGTCGCATGAAAGACCCAGCCTCACATTACGCACGTCAGCTGCAAAATCAGGATGTCGAGCATCAAATCTCTTCCATGCAAATCCATCTGCAGGATGAACCAACTCATCATCATTCTTCTTTCTCTCGGTATCATGCCATCTCATTTTTATTGATATGTCATCAGACATAAAAAGATTCTGGAGTCTGGGGATCAATGGAAAGTGCCACATTACTTTCTGTGGAACGCGGGATGGTGTTCCATCAGATTTTGACTTCCAGCGGGACGTGCCACATTTTATACATTCATTTCGTTCAGCGGTTTCCTCCCAGAATAAACTGCAATCTTTCGGGCAAGCATGAATTTTGTTTCTTGAAAATCCAAGTTCCTCAACTAACTTCCATGCCATATAGTGGTTTGAGGGAATATCTGCATCATCTGGAAGTAAATCCTTCAAGAGGGTAAGAATGTAATCGATTGCTGTATTAGAAATCCCATACATAGTTTTCCCATGAAATAATCGGATTAAAAATTCCAACTTTTTCATTTTATCGCATTGTCGATATACTGGAGTCGTGGCAGCATCATTCAATTTTTTCACCCTATCAATATCATCATTTTCACTAGATGCATCAGCTGTCCTCATATCGAAGTCTTCTTGAGTCGAAATCCTTTCTTTTTCATGATGACGAATAAACGGAAACCGATCATCTAACAAATTCTCCATTCCAGTCTTTTCATTTCGATCATCACCAATTTGAGATTTCGTTTTCTCCCCATTGTGATACCACAGAAAGTAGTTTGCTTGAAACCCATTTTTGGTTATGTGGTAGCTGACTTCTTCACGGCTCAACCAAGGTCTACCAACACAATTGGAACATGGGCAGTGTATGTGACCACTATCTGAAGCATTGTGAAATGCAAAATCTATAAAGCTCTCCAAATTGTTTTGAAAATCGTCTGAGATCCGATCGGTTTCATACATCCAACTTCTTTCCATTCTGTAAAAAGAATTTATATAAGTCATTTTGTCATAAACAATTCAATAGGCATTAACTATAATAGAAAATACATTTAAGTAAACGATAAAGGAAGAAAATAATCAAGGTATCAACTACACATGTCAAAAAAACATACAAATGTGTTATTGAAAAAATGTAAAACCAACAAGAACTTAATGTATTATATCACATAACAGCATGACTCATCCCATAACCATATTAGTAGGGTATCATGAACATGAATAACATCAAACTTGTGCCATCCTCCTACCATACATGACCCCAACCACATGCCACATCTTATTATAGCCTTATCACATCACACCTCACCGAAAAACACTAGGGAAATCATAGTACATCTCACCTGAAGACACATGGACAATCACATCGCATCTTGCCTAAAAACACATGGTCAATCACTTTTTAAGGAAGAGTAGGGAAGACATGGTAGCTATCCAAACATATAACCACCATCCTAGATATTAGAAAAAATACCCATAACTCAAAACCTCTGATCGTTGGTAAGTTTATCCAACTCTGGTTGGGAATGTGTAGAAATAACATAAAAATACATGATATATAGATAGCACAAAATACTCAACCTATGGGTTCACATTAACTACATAATCACACACTTCACTACTACCATAAAACACATAAACCACACCACCACCACACAAGACGCATATCATAGGAATATAATTCTACATTCAATAAGTCTATCTATGAAATTATCATAAGAATCCATGTATCAATTGGAATATAATTCTACATTCAATAAGTCTATCTATGGAATCCCTCCCTTGGATCCATGTATCACCAATGGCTTAATCAATATTCAAAGAAATGAGTCTATCCGTGGAATTCCACTGTGAATCCATTTATCACATAAAGCATATAAGTTAATAGAAACAAGATTATATACCTGACATCCTAATAGAATCCATGTATCATTATTTACTATTAATCATTTAATGAATTTCATTTCATTTAAACAATTCATTAAACATACCAAGGTCAAAAACAAAGGTATTTAATACAACTCACCTCAAAATGGCGACTCAATCAAATAAAATTCAAGCACTCACATGGGAATTTTTAATATAACACTCCTAACAAGACTATAAAGATATCACATGCATTAGTTATAATATATCTAACATGGTAACATAAAATATAAGTGTTAAAGGGGAATGCAAACCATAAAATACCCTTAATTAATTTAATTTACAATTCAATTCATAAATCGAACAATCAATTCGATTTATATAACCTTTCACAAATGACATCCCATGTTCAAAGGGTAAAATCCAAAAAGGAATTTTCAAGAAAACTCACCCTTAGGCGCCGGCAGTAGCTCCAAAATCGTCTAAACTGAAGGGAAAAATAAAAATAAGTTTCAATACTATCCAAACATTTGAATACCTTTTGAGATAAAGAAGAAGAATAACCTGAAGAAGAGCTTCAAGGTCCGGCCGGCAGTACTCCAAAATCGCCTGCTGCTGCTCCCGTTAGGGCTCTGTAACGCGAATGGGGGAGAGAACGGGCCGCTGGTGATTTGGGGAAAACCTTTGCCAACGGTTTTTTAAAACCGTTGGCATATCTCCCCGAAACAAGGCCTATCCCAACGGTTCCATAGAACCGTTGGGAAACACTCCCAAAACAAGGTTTTTCCCAACGGTTCCTAAGGAACCGTTGGGAAAAACTGGCCTACCCCAACGGTTCTAAGGAACCGTTGGGAAAAACTCCTCAAAACTAGGCCTATCCCAACGGTTCCCTAGAACCGTTGGGAAAAACTCCCCAAAACCAATCTACCCCAACGGTTCTAAGAAACCGTTGGGAAAAAACTCTATTTTTATCATTTACCAACGGTTTGATAGAACCGTTGGTATGTAACCGTGGGGAAAAACCCACATTCCAGTAGTGTTCATCTTGGTTCTATCCATTGACCAAAACAATAAACGTAATGTAAAGAAACAATTATCAAATTAGAGAACCAAATAATAATTAATAGTATCTTATAAGATGTATAAATTGTTAATCCTTCCATAATATGAAACAGATTGTGTTCATACTAGTTTATTCAAAGTCAATTTATATTTAAATCCTTCATTATAATTTTTCAATAGAATGTGAATTCCTAATGCATATCTCTTAGGAGTGTTAGACAAAGTGTAGAGGAAGGCTTGTTGTCGTGTACCGGGTTACACGGTGTCAAGCCTAATGTACCATGTCAGTCTTGTTAATCCTAGGTACAATTGTACCAGAGCCACATCCAAATGTAGTGTTCAGAGAGGGAAATAATGCCTGGAAACTAGTCACTGTATCCATTAAAAAAATATAAGGACATTTTCCTATATTTTTTCCCTTCCATATAATAATCCTCAGACACAACCCTAGAGATATCATTAGAAATATTCCAAGGAATATTTTTATGGTTTTATCATACCAGACTCCAATGTAAAAATAATCGTTCACTCTCATAACAACTATACAAACCCTCTCTTTTCATAAATTATCTTTACATTACTTATAAATGATACAAAATACAATAAAAAAACAAAAACCAAATGGTCATAGTAGTCTAGTTCTTTTGGAAACATGGAAACATAAACAATAACACTAAAGGGAGCTACATTATCTCTCACTTGGTAATCATGAATAGCACCCTTCATTAACACATCAAAAATAATACATATCTTTATATGTTGGTTTAAAGGAAACATATAAATTGGTGATCTCAGATTATAATTAAGGGTAAAATAAAAATATGTAAACATAGTCATGAGCATAAGTGCGTGAGAACTGGATCATGAATTTAAAAGATCACATACTATATATCAATGATCAAAAAATAGTATCATGGAATAAATTTTTTCAGTTAATAAGGCATGGACCACAAGGAAAAAAACAACATGATCTATGGATGAATAATATCTTAATAAAACATGGAATTGTGGAAGACAAAATAGAATATAATAATGATTTCTGTTGTTGTCAAGTAAATACTTTGAAGGCCATTATAATAGTATGGGTTCACATTCCATAAAATCTTAGTAATCATGGTTCAATTCTAAAACAATATTAGTAGTCATGGGTCACTTACATAACCATATTTTTATTCATGGTTCCATTTTATATCCATCTTGGTAGTCATGGTTCACTTGCATAACCATTTTCATTGTCAAGGATAACTCCCAATACTATCTTTGTATATCTTATGAGATATAAATTGTTACTAAATTCATTGGAGGGATATATAGGTCCCAGACATCATGTAATGAAATCATAAATACATATAAAAAAATATCATAAGCATTTATATCATAACCCATCAAATTTCGTGGCTTTTATAAACATGTAATCATATCATAATGTGTGGAAAATATACCAGTTTTAAAATCATTTCATAAAATTTATAGCCAATGACTAGATGATGGGTTCTTAAACACCATTTCATCAAATAATAAACAATTTGAAGAAATAATAATAATGATACTCTAGATCTATAACCATTTATTTCATATTAGATGGGGAATAAGTTTTATAGATCACATGGAATAATACATTTCATTAAAATCACATTTCAAAACATACAGTACATTCAAACCCCTTTTCTGTGAAACCACTTTTAAATCATATAAAGGAATCATGAAACAAATCATTAAAAAATTAAATTGGGAAATGATTCATTATTTTTTTGAAAAAAAAAATTAACTATAAAACCTTTTGAAAACCATTTTCCCAAACTTGTAACAAAAGAATGAAAATGTGTAAATAATGATTGAAAATATTTTGAATGAATCATTACATGACAACATTTGATATAGGATTCATTTTTTTAAATTATTTTAAACATGAAAATAGATTTGAAAATATTTAATAAAAACATTGAAAAATATGTTTAAAAAAACATTTCGTGAAATTTGTTTCCTTGAAAATAAAATTCAGGGATAATTTAAATGCATAAATTGCGGAAAATAATTTTTTAAAATTTCAATGAGTACCATACAACATAAAAATATTTTAATCATAATCCACATGAAATAAAAACCTCAAAATGAGATTATAATATCTTAAAAGATGGTAATTTTGGATATAACCTGTCAAATGGAAGCATATACACCTTTTAAAAGATCATTTGTGCATAACAAAACATGTGTTTAAAAGATGAAAAATTGAGAAAAAAACTACCTTACTTATTTGGTAACATTTTAACCATAGAAACCCATAAATTATATATCATTATATGGATATATAAATGGTGATAAATTAGAATTCAATCACAGGATTTTTTCATACCACAAAAAATAATTTAGTAGTGAATTAGGGATGTATCTCATAGAAATAAAATTATTGAATAAATTACCATACAAATTTATAATTATTCAAATAGTCGTCACCATAAAAGAATGAAACTATATTTATATAAAAATACCAAAATATTTATAATAAGACTATTAAAATATAGTCAAGAACAATATATACAAGATGTAGAATATACAATAAGAGTGTCATTCATATCTCTCACTAATGTAATGGCGAGACAAAAATCCTTACTATATGTGCTATTCCCTCACCACATGTACAAAACTAAACTATAGTGATTTTAAAAATATTATTAACTTATTCAAAAATAATAATTAAATTTATTATATCATATATGATTCATTTATAAATTTATCATACATTTTTAATAATATTTCAAAGTTAAAGAATCCTTTTTGGTAATAACAGATTTGTTTATCATATATATTTTGACCTCCTATTCTTAATCCTATTACATAAAAAATTATTTACTTATATAAAGAATATGAAAAATAATTTTTATATAATATATATTTATTATATATTTACATAATTATATATGAAATTTAATGCACTGTTCATGAATATAGTAAGCAGTATGTATGCATAAACGTAGTTTCCATTTTATTATCGTACTTAATGGAAAATGGTAAATAACACACACACACACATAGATACATATATTATTAAATTATAATTATAATGTGTTATATTTCATATTTATTAATTATATACATTTTAATAATAAATTTTTTAATTTGTTATCAATGAGGATGAATGTAATTGCGGTGTGGAAAAGACAGGTCGTATGAACAAACGAGTGATAATATCATTAAATTAATGGAAACACCGAAAAGAATAATGTGGTATATTAATTAAAAATAATAAATATATTGTAATTTTTATTATTTAAATCAATTATATCTATCATTATACCCATCCAAATAACCTATTGATGAAAAACAAATTAGACCATGATGTGGAGATGACCAGCCGTACGTAATCACACATAGTATACTCATTTTAAATATGATGAATAAAAAATGTAATATGGTTGTTTCGTAATCATAATAAATCATCATAAAATAGTTGATTGTGGATTAATTAATTTTTAATGTAAACATAACATGAAGTGTACATTGAAAAATAAAAATACTATAGAGAGTTGTTAAAGGATATTACTTCTTCTTCAGCGAGCATCCAACATATCATCTCCTAGGGACACTAGAGTGTGTCATTGAAGAATTACATAACAACGAGAACATTTATTGGGATGTTACAAATGTAAAATTTTAGGGGTTTTTCATGATAAAAGGCCCAATATGGGGTGATAAGGTGAGGGACGATGTGCATTTTTATAATTGAGGTGTGGTGCACATTATGAAAATCATAATATATTTAATTAATATACATTTATATTCAATTTAAAATATATAAAAAGTAATTTATTTATAAATTAATATGAGTATTGATATAAATAATCTCAATACATTATTTTAATACATATTTCCCTCACACTATTAATCTTATCTATTAGTGTTAACCATTACTAAATCACTTTAGCATTTACTTTGAAAACATGGGATTTTAAAAATTAGGGTTAATATAACAACTATTAAATGCCAAATGAGCCCAAAATGAATAATTTCATAAATTTACAACACTATTATAGTTTTTTGTAAAAATTACATATTTTTATAAAGTCTATATCATTTAATGAAAATTAAATGTTTTAAACATTCATTTCTTCTATTTTTGATACTATTCAATATTTTTTATTTTTAAAATTACCATAAAATAATCATAATGTCGATCCAGCACTTCTAATATAAAACTAAAATTATAGTGATATCAATAAATTTATTTAATTTCATTAATAATGTCAAATTATATTTTTTAACATTTTTAAAATAATTTAGTTGATATTTCCATTAATTGAATAAAACCTACATCATCATTATACAAGACCTAAATTAAATTATTTCTTCTTTGAAAAGTAAAAATAAAATATCATGATTAAGGAAAATATAATATATTTGAAATTAATATTTAGTGTCTAATTTATATCTTATTTAACATAATATTAAAAATAATTTAATTATTAAAAAAATAGTATGACAATTTTAATAGAGATTTAAATGAAATATAATAAATGTTATATTCTCATGAAAGTGGTTTAAAAGGTTATAATTTCTAAATATGTTTAATTTATGTTGAAATAAATTAATCCAATGAAATTAAGTCAATTTGATTGTGTAATTTAATAATTTTATAGTAATTTTGGACCTTTAATGGCCCCATTAACCCTTAACTGTAGTAAATAAAAATTTATACAAATTACTATTCAAATTTTTCAAAAAAAATAATACTATTTAAATAATTAAAACCCATTATATATGAATAAATAATACATTTTAAAAATTAAAAAAATAAGATATATTAAGTAATATAAATTTAATCTCGATGGTGGGGTGAAAATACTTGTTATTAAAGTGAAAACATGCAGAAGATTGAAACGGTTTAACAAAAAAATTCAATGTAATATTTATGAAAATGACCTAAATTATATAAAATGATAAAAATATATTTTATTGATAATTTAAAACCATTATAAAATTATAATTTAACACTATAAATATTTTCTACAAAAAATTATGTTTTCAATTAAAATGTTGCATCTTTATCTATTAATAAAAACATGAAACACATTAGAAAAATACATAAATTAAATCAATGTAAATTTTAATATATACTTTTAAAATAATAATATTATTTCATTACATTTAATATATAAAAGTTTCAACATTATATTTAAAATGGATTTTCCCTTAAAAGGAGTTAAATTTTACTTTTAAAAAATATAGGTTTCATGCATAAAATTGGTTTTTTCATATCTTATGCCTATGAAATAAATATGATGAATTATAAAAATATTTTATGAAATATATTTGATGTAAATTTTATTCATATTATTAAGTAATTCAAAATTAGTTAATTATTTAATGCAAAATTACTTTGGGTGAATAAATATTAAAACATGTCCTTTATATTCAATTGTTATATATTATCATTTATAATTAATTGGAAACCAATGTATTCATATAATAAACCATAAACTCTCATAATTTATTTAATAATAAAAATAAATGATAGTTTAACCTCATGGTTATATCTTATTATTTAAAATATTAATATCCATAAAATATACCATTATTTGGTAAAACTCAGTCTTACACAAAAAGAAAGCTATCGAAGGAACTCGACATTGAGTGTTACATAATCCAAGCATAATTTGGTGTATATTAGAAGCTAAGACGATGTTTCATGTACCTAAATCATGACTTAGTGTAGTGAAAAAACCAAGAAATCAATGAAATATAATTATTAAACAAAAATCACATTAAAATATCAAGGTATTACATTATGTAACATGGTACCAGTGTGTGTGGTTTAGTGCACAAAAAATTGAATTGAAGGGGATGTTTAATCATATTTAAATATCTGTATGTGGATGTGAAATTATTTTGGGACATTAGAGGTAGATACACTAATTGTCTGACCATGTCTCTATGTAATGAGAATTATGTCACCATGGGTGGTTTCAGAATGGTGTATTGAGGATTAGTTCTAGTATTTTCCATAATTTTGATTTGTATTAGATGAAATTAAAACAAAGTATTGTTATATATGTGATGTTATTTTTTCACATTGTTTCTCTATTTTAGGTTTAATATGATGTCTTCAATGTTGTCGACTATTTTTTTCTTGCAACATGTCTCCAGGCAGACGTGATTATTGGATCCAATTAGAGGATTCTGAGGAAACACAATGAGAAAATCATCTTATAGATCATAATTTGAATGAGGATAATGTGCATGTTTTCCATGGTCTATTACATGCACATGAACCCATTCCCATTTAGGCATAGGTTGTGGACACACAAAGGTATGAATTCATGCATCATTTGTTGGAATTATGTTTCCATAAACCACCAATGTTATAAGGCTCAAAATATCCTCAAGATGTTGAGGATTGGTTAAGGAGAGTTGAGATTTTGCTTTATTTCAAGGAAACAAATGACGAAATCAATCTTATGTATTCAACATTCAAGATAGAGGAACCAAACAGGAGATTGTGGTAGATAATGTTAATGATGAAGATGAATGATTTTTTAGAATAGAATGAGTTTAAAGTTATATTCATTGATGAGTTCGATCCCAAGATGATGGTGTTTTCCATGAATATATTGTTTTAAAATCTTGAGAATGAAAGAAAGAACATGATAGATTATGAAATCTTCATTACATTTATTGTATATTGTTCACCTAGTATTGTATATAATGAAAATATGTTGACTCGATGGTTTAACATGGGGATGAAATTTGATATTCTATTTTTTGTTTTATTTTTGATGACCAATTCTTATTCATGTGTGTTGGATATAGTGTTGATGGTTAAGCTTGACCATGTTGGTAATTTAAAGATGATTGGTGTTTCTTTTTATACCAATGGTAGTTCTGTGAGTTCAAAAAATTATAATTTATGATGATTCTCGTGGTAGTTATTAATAGAAATGTTTTTCTATGCCTCCTCCAGTTCCATGGAGATTCCCATTTATTTTCTTCTAGTTTGGAATGCCTGGGCCCTGAAAATAGTTTTCCCCTGAGGAACCCAACATATTTTCTTCTTAAAAACAACATGTTTATATATAGAAGTTATTATATAGAAATTATACTCCATATAGTGTGACATGATCATTAAAACCAAAAATTACGGTGGTGAAAGAAAATTCAACACATGGTATGGGGTTCAAACTATAGGTATCCTAATATAAGAATCTTCATGGAGTGGAAGAGTCTCTAGAGGAATAAGATACATTTATAGTGATTATTTGAAGTACCATTCCTGCTTATTTACCTATATTTATACCTTTATTTGATATTCGTGTATCTCACTGATTTATTTCAAACATTATAATGAATGTACTATTTATTCATACACAACGTTAATCTTAGGTGATGGATATTACTACACCCTCTAGAACCAAGGGAGAGTTTGGTCTCATGATTGTGTTTTCTCTGTATCATATATCCTTATTTATTTTTGTTTTATAGTTCTCTAGATGAAACCAAATGATGTCATTTTTAGGATGGATTTCCTAATTTCAAATAAATACAGTTGTGATAACTATATTGGATGGGTCTACTTAATACACCTAATGTAGTGAATTGTATCTTTGAGGGAGAATGTGACCCAAGTATAAGTAGATATACAACATTTTATCAAGAGATCGACAACTTAATATCAATGTTTTCTTTTGATATCGAGTAATTATCCTTCAGTGATGATCACCCTCACGATGTCATCGATTTTTCCATTGATTTTTCCTTCTGAATTACTTTGTTTTCCACCAGTAAGTAATGTTACTTTTCAATCAATTTTGTTCACGGTACTCAAACCTAATCTATTCCTCCTCACCACATGGAACAAGACAAAATTAATGTGTTGGAGACTTAGTCTGTTTATCTAATAGTGAAAGGATATTTACTCTTTAGGATGTCATCATGGACAGTTCTAGTTCTCTTTTCTAAGAAAGCTAATTGGTCACTTATCCTTTTCCATGATTACCGAAGAGTCAATTTATTCGTAATAAAGAAGAAATATAAATTTCTATAGATTGATGGTATTTTTGAACATTTTATGGGGGGAAATTGGTTCTCTAAGATTGAACTTCTATCCATTTACTATAATATGAGAACAAAATAATTGGACATTTAGAAAACATCCTTCAATAGTTGGTATATCCATTATGATTAAATTTTCATTCCATTTAATAATTATTAATTATAATTTAGTTATTATGTATTTTATGACCATGATTATCCTTAAGTATCATGATATAATTTTGGTGGTCTGTAAGAATGACAACCTGGTTTACTCTATGCCCAAGGTGGATCTTGTGCATCATATGAGAGTTGAATTTTAATTATTTATAAATCAATGAATCTATTCCAAACTCTAAAAATATGATTTCTAGTCTCAATAAATGATTTTCATTAGAAAAGTGTTGTTGAAACATAGAATATCAGTTGATTATACAAATGTGAATGCATTTCTGATATGGGAGCAACAATGTAATGTTTTCATGATTTAGAGATTCATTGTTTTATTCGCGAATTATCATTAGTTTGTAAAGGATTTATCAATTTTGGAAATTCTGATTACATCATTCATGTGAAAGTGGGTATGTTTTTTTGTGATGAAAATTTTAAGTGTTCTTTTTTTAAGCTGAAATCTATTTTGACTACTATACACATCATTAGTATTTCAGATACCAACAATAACATTGTGTTACTCTACGATGCCTCAGGTATAGATTTAATCTTTGTTCTTAAGTTGGGTGATCATGTCATTGCATATAGTTCTTGAATTCTTAGGACTTGAAAGAATAATTATCTAAACCATGATTGTGAACATACAACTAAAATGAATGTTCTTAAGAGTTGTCCGCATTAATATTCCATATAGAATATTATGATGTTTTTAGACCATAGGACATTGAGTTATAAATTCATAAAACGTATTTTAATATCCATAAGAGGATTTGAGTAGGATACATACACAAGTTCGATTTTGAAATAACATATAATCTTGGGAAAGGTAATATCATTACTGATGAGAGAATAATGAAAATTTTCAAGAAGTCCATAAATGAATCTTTAGATGAGTATATCATTATTAATCATTATTCATAGATCCATATTGGAGTTCAAGAAATATGTATGTGGATGCTTTGGCTAGTCTTTAGACGTCCTTTTCTATCCTTGAGATGATTCTTCTGCCACAACATCATTATGGTTAGTTTAATAGAATTAGAGACTCTCATTATGGTGAGGAGACTGTTGTCGAGTGGTTGTTCTCTATGGTTTTAATTATATGTTATCAGAATAATTATGATGAATAGTTATCGGTAAAGAAATTAGTGTTGGGTGATTTGAATGATTTTATATGGGATGTGCACACAAGAACGATGAATATTTTAAATGACATGCATCGATAATTTTTGTGTCTATGTATGAGATAGAGAAATTCTGATTTAATCTCTCATTGTTGTACTTTACTATTGGGTAAGACCGAGAATTAGAGACCTTTAGGTTAACTTTAGATACTTCTAGTTCCGACATAGATGTGGAATAGGATCTCTATGGATAGTTTTCATGGGATTCAAGATACAAATTAAAAGAATAACTCAATATGGGTTTTGATTAGTAGGCTGATAAAATTTGATATGTTTATATGCATTTAGGATTCAACCGATGTTGAGAAACTAAGAAATCCATATTTGAGAGAGATTTTTCACCTGCATAAAGTTAATTATTTGATAGTTTCTAATATAGAATCGATGTTATTAATATTTTCCTGAATTATTATATACTCTCTTTACTTATTTTCTATGAAATGTGCATAATTTGTGTGAAATATTAATGTTTTAATATTAAGTATAATTTTTGAGCATTTTTAGAAGTAGTCCAATTGAGTTTGTTTAATGTTTTAATAATATCTATCACAATAATGATCCACATTTTGTGGTTCGTGTTTTTTAGGATTCTCCATTCAATATAAAACATTTCATTAGAAGGTACCATGAGCCAATTCTTCAATTTGAAGGGTCATATGGTCCTCACAAACAAGACCAAAGAATCTGTGAACAAACTGGACCAACATTGAAGATTGATTTACTGGGATCAATCAAGATTTCCAAAAACAATAAATCTCCCCAACAATTCGGGGGACACTACATGTAATCTTGGATAAAAATTTCAAGGCCCAAATCTAAGTACAAGGGTCCCAACTGAAGCTTTGAAGTCCAACCCACTATTTTGGACGAGAATTAAAATTCGTATATTATGCATGACATTTATCATGATGTAAGCATCAACTCGAGATGATATTTTGTAGTTTGAATGAGTAGATATAGGTGGCCTATTTTTTTGAATTACCCATTCTGATTTGAAGGCATATTCATATTCAAAAACCCTTTCACATTCTGGACTTCACAAAGACTGGATTGAAATGGACAATTTTACTTTGTTTAATCAACCGGCCATAACTTTTGATCCTTAAGTCCAAATGACTCCATATTTTGAGAGTAGTCTTCCAACTTTATTATATAAAACTTTGAATAAGTATATTTATTGATATATGTCTTTATTGATGTCCATATCTGTGAGCCATGTGGAGGGGTATTTCTGGAATGTAAACAGTCCACCACCTTGGGCTATAAATACATCCCCTCCTCTCCTTTCAAAAGGGTTGGAATTTCAGAAGAGAGAAGAACATATTGGCACGAAAAAGGCCATTCCAAATGATTGGTAGGATCTTCCATACTCATTTTTTCACTTAAGAGACCTTTCCTTCTCTATTTGATTTCACTTAATTTCGTGTTCTTCGTTTTTGTAATTTTGTAAGTCTCTTTCATTGTAATTCGGTTTTAATGCAAGTTAGTTATTCAATATATATTATTCTCATCCACCTTTGGTAGTTTAATATTTATGTTCTTAAAATATCTTAAATTCAGTTGAGTCTCCTTCCCTTATTCTCCTTCCTTATTCAATTGAAAACCCATTTTTAATTTTCTTCAACATTTGTGTGTGTGTTCGGCGCACTACTCTTATCTTGTCCCTTTATTTTTCTTCTATTTATAATTCATCACCATAATCATTATAACCAGATTAGTAATAATTTTAATGGCGGGGTAAATCTTTAATTTGGGTGAGTTATAATTTAGGTATGTTAAGTGATTGAGAGCTTTTGCTCGACGAATGTTCTTTAAATTAATATTGTGTATGTTGAACATTATATCTCATGGATTAATGAATTTTTTTGTTTAATATGTGGATTACATGGATTATTGGAACCAAAAATACAATACCATAAACATGTAATGGTAATTATTAGAAGACTATGTTAATTTACGGCTTGGATTAAAGCATTAACAATTGGGAATTCTGATCAAAATCATCTTGTGACATGGGTGTTAATTTAATGCAATATAAAGAAAATCTCAAGGATATCACAAGCTTAACTACCTAATGATGAACTCACCCCAATCTTTATCAATTTGTTAAATCAAACATCATACATAAATTATTTCATAATCTCTGCAAACAAACCCCCCAAATCAGAATACAATTAACTAAAAACAAATGACTATTACAAAGTATCATCGCTGATGATTAGACCCGAGTGCTGCTATTCACATTAGCAGAGCACCAGATCCTTGACCGGTCGATCGGTGACAATCGGCCGTGCAATTAAAATAGCAACATTTTTGGGTATTGTGCTTTAAGTAGTCATTAGTTTTTGGTTATTTTCAAAAAAACAAAAAAAATAGAATTTAAAAAAAAAATGAAAAAAAATCACAAAGAAAAACACATCTTCCTCTTTCTTCCAAAATCTCTCTGAATGCCCAGTAGCCTCCCAAACGATCTGTCGGATTTGTTTGACCCTGAAATAAAGCGAACACTTCACCAACATAGGAGGAACATAATAGATACTCAAATAATTTAAGAACCCGTCCTCATCCAACCAGTTTAAATTGAAATGGCCAATCCTAGGGAACAAAACCTAAAAGAACTCGTTGTCCTTGATATGAATTACCAACCTATTAGTATTCAATATACAAACATTGATGCTGACTTCGAACTCAAATCGGGTTTGATTCATCTTCACCCTCATTTTCACGGGCTAGCCGGTGAGGATCCACATCTTCACCTTAAATATTTCCATGTAGTATGCTCTACCATGAATCCTCAAGGGGTTTCTGAAGAAAAAATCAAACTCTGAGCATTCCCTTTTTCCCTAGATGACACTGCTAAGTCATGACTCTACTACCTACCTCCTGGTTCCATAACCACATGGAATGACCTGAAGCGGCTTTTCTTAGAAAAATTCTTTCCTGCTTCTCGTACTCCTTTTATCCGAAAGAAAATAAGTTGTATTCATCAATTCCCAAGTGAATCACTCCATGAGTACTGGGAGAGGTTCATAAAGCTTGTTCCAACCTTCCCACATTATCAAATCCCTGACCAACTCTTGATCCAATACTTCTATGAGGGGTTGTTGGCTATGGAGAGAACTCTCATAGATGTTGCAAGTGGCGGTGCTCTTGTTGATAAAACTCCTACAGCAGCAAGAGTTCTCATAAGTAACATGGCTGCAAACAAACAACAATTACATACTCGAGCACATGCTCAAGTCAAACAAGCCCAAGATAATCAATCAATTGAACCGAAAAAATAACCGAGTGGATGAGTGAACATACAGGTCTTGTGCGACAGCTAACTGTGGCCACCAAATCCCCAACCTCGTCTTCTCCGCAATCAATGTTTCCTAGACCAACCAAAACTATGGAATCTGCAATTCTCCATCTCATTCAACTAACACATGTCCACAACTTCAAGAGGATCAATCCGATTCATCTGGACCAATGGAGCTCAATGCAGCATATGCTCAGCGGAACACCAATCCTCAACTATCAGGTAAGTTTGTTAGAAACTTAAACCAACCTCACTCTGAGCCCTTCTCCTATAACTTTAACCAGGGATTGAGGTATGGTAACCCCATGTCTCACCGCCCTCAATTCCCTACTCAAAACCCAAACCAATTCAAATATGGTCAATGTGGTGGTAACATCCATCAACCTTATCCTTTTGTTCCTCAACTTCAAAGGAACAATCTTCCTCCTGGATTCCATTATCCTAGTGAGCCTTCACAATTCCAAAACCAATATAATCACTTTCCCAAGAACCAAAATCAAGGAAATCCCATTCCGGGACAAGCATCTTCTTTCATGCAACCATGGGAATGTGCTATTGAAGATCTTTCCTCCATCACCCTTTCTAGACATAAAAACATTGAATCTCAAATAGGTAATCCTGCATCCAACTTGAGCCAGCAACAACAATCAAATTCTTCCCAACTCCCAGCTCAACCATTACACAACCCCAAGGGTAATGTAAGTGAAATTGCACATAGATCAGGAATGCAACTTTCTATGCCTCAAGATAAATCCTCAATACCTCCTCTGAATGATGACCTAGAAAATTAAAAGAAAATGAAATTGAAAAGGAATCTGAATCCATTCCATCACCTCCTTACATTCCACTTAGGAACCCAATTCCTTTTCCTCAAGCTGTTTCTAAGACAAGGAAGTCCTTTCAACCTGATCATGAAATGCTTGACATGTTTAGATGTGTTGAAGTCAACATTCCCCTATTATATTCCATAAAACAAATTCCTAAGTATGCCATTTTTCTTATGGAATTGTCCACCCACAAGAGGAATCTTAGTACCTTTAAAACTTTTTCCACCCAGCAGTCTAATCCAATAATGTGCAAAGATCCAGGGACCTTTACAGTCCCATGCCAAATTGGAAGTTCCAACATTGATGATGCACTCATAGACCGAGTAGCCTCTATTAATGTAATTCCCAAATCCATATTCTCCAACATTGGTCTAGGTCCCTTATATCCAATAAGTGTTGTCATTCAGTTAGCCAATCGAAGCACAGCCAGTCGTGAGGGAATAATTGAGGATGTCCTTGTCCGAGTCAATGATCTTATCTTCCCTGTGGATTTCTCTGTTCTTGACATGGAAGGTGAGACAAACTCTTCTCGATCTCCCCTAATTCCAGGAAGACCATTCCTCATGACTGCGAGAACCAAGATTGATGTCCATTCAGGCATCTTATCCATGGAATTCGGTGACCAACTTGGCAAGTTCCACATTTTCCAAGCCATGCGATACCCATCTGATGATTACTCTGCATTCTCAATCCATGCTTCTGAGGACACTTCTAAGAGTCAATCGATCCCCAATCCACCGTGTTCTTCATGTTATAATGATAAAGGATCTTGTGAAATTTGAACCATGATTTACAAAGGCATAAATGGTGATGTTGATGTGGACCTCTCATTCATAGTGTCACGAACCAGGCTAGGTTGCCATCCGACCCGGCGCCCGACCCGGTCCACGGCAAGACCCGAAGGGCGTTCCCAATCCCCACGAGCCAGCACAAGTGCCCGGGTATCAAAAATAAACATGGAAACGATTTACCTGGATGAGTAAATTTAAAACAGACAACAAGGTGATTAAATTGAAACTAAAAACTGACAACCAAACAGACCCTTATACCAAGTTCAGATTTAAAGTTTAAATCATGAACCAAAAACCCAAAAGAGACTACATCAAAGGAAACCAAAACTCTAACACAAACCTCTGTGCGACATCAGGAGTCACATTCCCAAGAAACCGTCATCAAAACAACACGATGATGCCACTGACAACTCGAACCACCAATGCTATGCCAGATGCCTCAACCTGGAAAGAAAAAAAAAATAGAATCTACATACACCCAAAGGTGTATGTAGGGTGTGAGATAAAAGACCAGTAAGATGCCACGGAGAAAATGTTCCACGGAAAATTATTAAATGAAAAATACATTTGAAACATTAATTAAAGAAAATTACTGAAATCTTGAACAACATTAGAGAAAACGGGTTTAGAGAAAACATTTTTAAAAAAGAACAACTTAAATTAAAACAGACACACACACACTTACTTTTGAAATAACCAAATTTTTACACCGATGAGCATAAAGTAACCAATGAGCACTAATATGGGAGAGGCCGCATAGGTGTTAGCTAACTTGGGTCCCTAGATCTTCGTGTCTCGGTGAAACGTGGCATAGAAGGCCACGACCCTCAGAAAATGTGGATTAGATGGCCACGATCCTCATAAAACATGGTTTAGAAGACCACGACCCTCATAATTGCACATGTTTAGTTAGTGTTGCAATCATCAGTCCTGCTAGTGAAATTGGGTCGAGTCACCTCCAGATCACTAGCCCACTAGTCTATTCTACCCTCCTAGCTACCCGAGCTTCCAAGTTTTTGCTCAAACCAATTTCAATTTCATGTCACATGTCATAACAATATACTCAAACCAGAAAAAGTCCTACACACACTAAAACCACCATTTTCACACCCAAAATCCATTTGAAATAAGCACAGTAAAAATATCTCAAAGATAAATCTATAGTAGTTACACAACTAATTAAAACAACTGCACAATCAAAGAGATCACTTTCATTATCATACACGACGCTAACAGAATTTATTAAACAAATTGCCCACACATCGCATGACTTTAAGCACCAAAAATATTCACATGATTTACCCAATACAATTTTCACCCTTAATAATGATTTAATAAAGCAATGCAAATTTTCATAAAAAACTTTTTAAGAGCAAAACACTGCTTTACACGCTAGACCGACCCAAACCCCCCTCACATAACTACACGCACACAACTCCACCTTAGGAACCAAATATGCATCACACACGTGATTTAGGAAACCACCAGAAAAACCTGCCAAACCATTTGAAAATACGCCGCACAACCAAAACAACGAAAATCCACTCCAAAGATCATTTATGATAGAACGCATACCGACGCTACTAAAAAACACCAATTTCACCCCTTTCAAATCCTAACAAAGTAACTTCATAATTCATAAAACATTGGTGAATAATATGACATTGGTTCTCACAGCGACAACTTACTCATATCACCTAAACACACTAATAAACACATTAAGACATACTAACCTCAAAAAAAATTACATCAGACAAACTAATTAATGAGCCGACCACAAAAATACACTAAAAATTAAACAGAAATGATATTTCAGCAGCAAGTACACATACTATGACAACACAGTACTAAACATATTTCAATTCATATTAAACTTCCAGGAGAAACAAATTTGTGTCACATAAAGTAATTAAACAACACTCTAAACTAATTAAAATTACAAAGTAACTAATCAAATGAAAATTGAAAATGGAACCACCTACCTGGAATGTTGGAAACCTCACGAGTTTGGTGAAAAACTCTGACCGCACGACCGTCGCAACCCAAAAGTCCTAACACGGACCATTTTTTTACAAGAAAACGAACCCAAAATAATGAATCTGAACCAAATTCATATTAAACCCTAACCCGATAAACTGTCAGATGAATAAATCAATCGGATGAAGAGGGACACACCTATGGTGAAGGTGCAGAAAGCTGGATGTGCGAGACGGGGTGGTGCCGGGGGACGTGCTGCACTAGTCGGAGGCTTTCCGAAAGGGGGCACTCCAGCTAGAGGCTTTCCGGATGGGGGGTGTGGCAAAAAAACAGGTAGGGTGCATAGGGGATGTCCGGTCTTCGTTCGAGTGAAGGAGGGTGGGTGAGCTGGACCTACTGAAAGCCGTCAAGGAGGGTTCCAAGCTTGGGGTGTTGTGCAGCGGTACCATACCGGAAGGGGAGAGGTGCTGCGCACGAGGGTTTTGGTGCATCGAAGTAGGCCAGCCGGGTAGCAGAGTGGTCTGGTGGTAGCCGGTCCGGCAAGGAGGGGCGAAGGGGAGGTACACGCCAGAGGGGGTAGCGCTGGAGTTGGTTGCGCCGGGGGGAGGTCGCACCACTGGTGGTTGTGCCGCTGGAGGCTACGTTGGAGGAGGCCATGCCAAAAGGGGAGATGCGCTGGTCTGCCGCGACGATAGAGGGAAGTGAGGGGGGGGGGGGGAGTGACGATGTGGTTCGCCGGAGAAGGGGCCGAGCGGAGGGTCATCTAGGGTTTAGGAGCGGGGGAGGTCTGCTGGTCAAAATCGAAGGGTGGGAAGGAGAGGGTCCACGCGGGGAGAGGGGGAAAGAAAGAGAGGAGGGAAAAAAAGAAAAACAAGAGGAAGAAGAAAAAATAATAAAAATAATAAAAAAATAAAATAGGGAAAAAGGGAGGGAAAAATTAAAGTGAAAATAAAAGAGGATAAAAAAGAAAAATAAAATAAAATAAAAAAATAATGAAAAGAATAAAAGAATAATCTAATTAATAATAACAGTTTTTTTTACTAATTATAAAACTAATAATAACAAAACCAAAATAATAAAAACGACCATCTTAAAACATTATCTGAAATAATAATAATAATAATCATAATAATAATAATAATACAAATCAAAATAATAACATCATTATAAATTTAGGTTGGACACCGCGCACGGTCGCGTGCGCAGTCGCTGGCGCAGTCGCCTGCGCGGGCGCCTGTGCGGTTGCGCAAGCGGGCGCATGCATGGGAACACACCTAGTTGCACGCCTTTGTAATAATTAATTTAAAAATAAAACGTTTTCTTATTTAATTTGGGCACTACGCACGGTCACACACCCGTGTATGAAACCAAATCTCTAAAAAAACCCGACTAAATTTGAAGCCCAAAAAAAGAGATCCAAAATAGTTAGATTACAAGGATGTGTCAGTCGGGAAGTGACAATTCTCCCCACCATGACAATTTCTGCCCTCAGAATATCCCAAAAGACTTGACCAAGCCAGGATTCCAAGCAAGGATGTGAAGATACCTAAAACAAAACTCAACCATGTGAAGATCGGGAATTCAAAACACCCATGACCTGAATATACAAATATCTGAAAACCAGAATCAACAAGAAAATGACCAAGAATAAGGAATTTACCTCGAAACACAACTACCACATGGAAGACCCCGACCCCTAACATAGGGGTTACCAGGTCATCTTAAGATATCCAAGAAAAAACGTCCAGCAACCCACTATATGAGCTAACCAATTAGCATGGTCATGGTCGGGCGGAGCATAAGTAAGGGGTTTCTCTTCCATGTACACTTTGAAAACTGAGTCTTCCACAAGCCCGTCCTATGGTGGTCTCCCTACCATATTAGGGTTCTCATCAAACATTGGCTCGTCAGATCAAAACAACTCACCAACCCATACAACATGTAACACTAGCTTGATCCACAAAGTCCCCTATGTTAAGCCAAACCAACACAAGAAGAGATGCCGGTAAGACCCGTAATGGGTCTCCCCACCATTTTATAATTTCCTAACACCATGGAACCTGCGCGGGCTTTCCCTGTTTACTTTATGCAAAACTAACTGAACCCTTCATCGCGAACCCACCACATGGGCCGACCAACACTGATTATCCCTAAAGTGGACAACAATCTGCCACATGAGATAGCTTTGATAACAGAAACCCCTAACTAGGCAGCGAACTAGACAGGTGAATAACAAATCCATAAGACATGAGCATCTCTGACCACAAGAAGGTTCACGGAGCACACATACTAGCTTTACAAGAATACGGATTATCCGAATCTCTTTAAGGCTCAAGAGGAACCCCCACAAACTAAGACTGCAACCAGGATACACAACCATCATACCCATAATAACAAAAATAAAGGCTTCAGAGGTGATACCCCAATAAGGAAATTTAAGTTGTTCCTATCCCGACACTGCAGACTTAATTCGGACCAAGCTCATCCCACATCCGACGTGTTTTTACTGTGTTCCAGCTTCACCCCGAGACCTATGGCTAGGGCCCTGATATCTGAATCATCTATCGCCTCGCAGTTATAAGCTGACCACCTCTGATTGGAACTTCCTTCACTGGAAAAGCAACTTACCTACTTCTCCTCGTGTCCGAAGCATCCACTTCGTCAACATCCCAACTAAGAATTGCAGCGAACGACTTAGAGTGTCCGACTGACCGCACAAAAGATATGAGATTGAGCAGTCTGTCAAACACGCAACACAAACTAACAGAAGGAGTGCTTTTGGAACAAGCCCCTTTTTTTCACGCCCCTCAAAAGATGCAGGACCTAGACTTACCACAATAGGAGCGAGACCCCAACTATTATGAGTTTTAGACTGATTACTCCACACTAATTCTGGGAAACATGAAACTTACTCATCAAAAAGGTCAACACACATCAATCTCTACCCGTTGATTGGTTGAGAACCTACAAGATCTACCAATTTCCCTCGCCTTCACTTCCTTATGTACAACCGCGGAATGAGGATAATCTTGAGGATCACTGACAACATCCTCATTCACAACTAAAACGAAACAATCACCATTCACTAATTTAGTCCCGCTCCTCCAAACATACACGTGACAACACACACCCACACGACTTTTGGAGTTCCTCGAAAACTGGACACTTACAACTTCCCTAAAGCATTCAACGATATCAAACTAACCTCGACATCTACGAACAATCGACACCAACGAGCAGAACCCAACTCAGCCACTCCACTAGGAGTATGGGCTATGCCAAGAACTGAAAGACTTGCTGGAAACCCATGGGACATTTCTAGGGGGAATATCTGAATGAAAAACACAAAACCAAACTTCCACAAAACCAATAATCTCACCAAACAAACACCCACATTCCAGACACAAAATCAATAATTCCAATATAAAACGTCAATTCATTCTTAAAGGAAATCACCCACTTGAGAAACCAAACACTGTACAATAAAACCCAAAAACTCTTTTGAACCCATCACTTTCACTTGGGACTCAAAACTATTTTTAATTTCCAAAACCATTTATGCACAAAAACCTTTTTTTGAGAAAATCCCACATTTCCAGAAACAAGATGCAGCTTTTAAAACCAGTCACTCAACACTTATATTCTTGGATGCCTCGCAGATTTTCATTTATGTGCCACTCAGGCACCCATCCACACAATCCACCAACTATCCATTAATCACTTCCACGTTCCCATGCGAGCATCTATAGGATTACCACCCGACAAAGCAAGGTTCTTCCACTTTCAAAAATAAAACATTTTCAATATTCTAAAAATACTTTTTTTTTCAAAAATCATTTCAATGAATCAAGAAAAAATTTCCAAATACTTTCCATTTCTAAAACAACCCTCTTCAATTTGAGATAAGCCAAGATGTTATTTTAGGAATTCATTTTTCCAACAAATCAAACGCCAAATTTTCTACAAACAAGGTCCAAGAAAAAATCACTCCGAAAATCATGTAAAACACACACTAATATAAAACAAGAGCAACAACAAAGTCCTCTTCCCTTTTTAAAGGAAAACAATCTCGCGCCAATCCCAAAATTGGAGCAAGATATCCCTAACATTAAAACACATGGGCAGAGGACTAGTGGTCGTGTCTAACCCAGCTACATGGTTTAGCAGACCATTCCCTAGGCAAGAACCAACCACTAGGAGTGTCGAATCGTCCTCTCAGGCAACACATGGGTCGGTACTCCATGTGAAACCATGCGCAGTACTGGTTTACTCCTAATTTCATCCCCCATCCACAAAGACCGAAGCCAAAACTTAAATCCCGGACTACCCCTGGTTATTTGAGGGTCAGAACAAGTAAGAGTTTGTGACGCTCTTCTTGCACCTATCTCTCAAGTACCGACAATTCTATCTCTGATCTACCTGACTTCCCAAATAACAAGAACCAAACTTCCTTTGATACCATTTTTTCATGAACCAGGTCGGGTCACCATCCGACCCGACACCGGATCCAGTCCAGGGCAATACCCGAAGGGCGTTCTCGATCCCCATGGGCTGGCATAAGTGCTCGGGTATCAAAAATAAACATGGGAATGATTTACTCGGATGACTCAATATAAAACAGACAACAAGCTGATTAAATTGAAACTAAAAACTGCCAACCAAACAGACCCTTATACCAAGTTCAGATTTAATGTTTACAACTTAAACCAAAAAACCAAAAGTGACTACATCAATTGAAACCGAAACTCCAACACAAACCTCTTTACAACATGAGGAGTCACATTCCCTAGACACCGTCATCAAAACAACACAATGATGCCACTGACAACCCGAACCACCAATGCTAAGCCAGATGCCTCAACCTGGAAAAAAAAAAAATAAAATTTACATACACCCATAGGTGTATGTAGGGTGTGAGCTAAAATCCCAGTAAGATGGAATCGAGAAAAGGTTCCACGCACAATTATTAAATGAAAAATAAATTTTCAACATTAATTAATGAAAAGTACTGAAAACTTGAACAAAATTAGAGAGTAAAGGTTTAGGGAAAACAGATTTAAAAATGAACAACTTAAATTAAAACACACACACACACACTTAATTTTAAAATAACCAAAGTGTTGCACCGATGAGCATAACGTAACCAATGAGCACTAATATGGTAGAGGCCGCATGGGTGTTAGCTAGCCTAGGTCCATAGATCTTCGTGTCTCGGTGAAACGTGGATTAGAAGGCCACAACCCTTAGAAAATGTGGCTTAGCTGGCCACGACCCTCAGAAAACGTGGTTTAGAAGACCACAAACCTCGGAATAGAACATGTTTTGTTAGTGTTGCAATCGTCAATCCTGCTAGTGAAAATGGGTCGAGTCACCTCTAGAACACTAGCCCACTAGTCTAGTCTATCCTCCTAGCTACCCAGGCTTCCCAGTTTGTGCTCAAACCAATTTCAAGTTCATGTCACATGTCATAATAATATACTCAATCCATAAAATGTCCTACACACACCAAAACCACCATTTTCACACCCAAAATCCATTTGAAATAAGCACACTAAAAATATCTCAAAGATAAATCTGCAGTAGTTACACAACTAATTAAAACAACTACACAATCAAAGAGATCACTTTCATTATCATACACGACACTAAAAGAATTTATTAAACAAATTCCACACATGTCGCATGACTTTAAGCACAAAAAATATTCACAAGATTTTCCCAAAAATATTTTCACCCTTAATAATTATTTAATAAATCAATTCAAATTATGATAAATAAATTTTTAGGAGCAAAACACCACTTTACACGCTAGACCGACCCAAACCCCCCTCACATAACCACATGCACACAAAGCCACCTCAGGAACCAAATCTGCATCACACACGTGATTTAAGAAAACACTAGAAAAACAAGCCAACCCATTTGAAAATACGCCACACAACCAAAACAAAGAAAATCCACTCAAAACTCATTTATGATAGAACACACACCGACACTACTCCAAAACACCAATTTCACCCCTTTCACATCCTAACAATGTAAAGGTATAATTCATAAAACATTGGTGAATAATCAGACATTGGTTCTCACATCAACAACATACTCATATCACCAAAACACACTAATAAACACATTAAGAAATACTAACCTAAAAAAGAAAATTACATCAGACAAACTAATTAAGGAGCCGAACTCACAAATACACTAACAATTAAATAGAAATGAGATTTCAGCAGCAAGTACACATACTATGACAACACCCTAATAAACATATTTCAATTCATATTAAACGTCAAGGAGAAACAAATTTGTGTCACACAAAGTAATTAAAAAACACTCTAAACTAAATAAAATTACAAATTAACTAATCAAATAACAATTGAACATGGAACCACCTACCTTGAATGTAGGAAACCTGACGTGTTTGGTGCAAAACTCCAACCGCATGACCGTCGCACCCCAAAAGACCTAACACGAACCATTTTTTTTACAAGAAAACGAACCCAAAACAATGAAACTGAACCAAATTTATATTACACCCTAACCCGATAAACTGTCAGATGAAGAAATCAATCGGATGAAGAAGGGAACACCTAAGGCGAGGGTGCGGAAAGCTGGCTGAGAGAGACGTGGTGGTGCCTGGGGTGCGCTGCACCAGTTGGAGGCTTGCCGAAAGGGGGCACGCCGGCTGGAGGCTTTCCGGAAGGGGGGTGCGGCCAAAAAAACAGGGAGGGTGCACAGAGGATGTCCGGTCTTCGTTCGAGCCAAGGAGGGTGGGTGCGCCAGACCTATTGAACGCCGGAAAGGAGGGTTCCAAGCTGGGGGGTTGTGTGGCAAAGCCAAACTGGAAGGGGAGAGGTACTGTGCACAAGGGTTTTGGTGCGTCAGAGTAGGCCAGGTGGGTAGTGGAGTGGTCCGGTGGTAGCTGGTCTGGCACAGAGGGGCGAAGGGGAGGTCCACGCCAGAGGGGGTCGCGCCAGAGTAGGCTGCTCCAGGGGAGGTCGCACCGTTGGTGGCTACGCCGCTGGAGGCTGCGCCGGAGGAGGCCACACCATAAGGGGAGATTCACTGGTCTGCCGCGACGCCGAAGGGATGTGAGGGGAGGGGCTAGTGGCGATGTGGTTCGCCGGAGATGGGGTCGAGTGGAGGGTCGGCTAGGGTTTAGGAGGGGTGGAGGTCTGTTGGGCAAAACCGAAGGGTGGGAAAGAGAGGGTCTATGCGGGGAGAGGGGGAAAGAAAGAGAGGAGGAAAAAAAGAAAAGAAAAACAATAAGAAGAAGAAAAAATAATAATAATAACAATAAAATAAAATAGTGAAAAAAGGTAGGGAAAAAATAAAAGTGAAAATAAAATAGGATAAAAAGAAAAATAATATAAAATAATATAATATTGAAAAGAAGAAAACAATAATCTAATTAATAATAACAATTTTTTTTACTAATGATAAAACTAATAATAACAAAACCAAAATAATAAAAACGACCAGCTTAAAACATTAGCTGAAATAATAATAATAATAATAATAATAATAATTATAATAATAATAATAATAATAATAAAACCAACCAAAATAATAACATCATTATAAATTTAGGTTGGACACCGCGCACGGTCACGTGCGCAGTTTCCAGCGCAGTCACCTACGCGGGCGCATGTGCGGTTGCGCGAGCGGGCGCATGCGCGGGCACACGCCTAGTTGCACGCCTATGTAATAATTAATTAAAAATTAAAACGTTTTCTTATTTAATTTGGGCACTACGCATGGTCACGCACCCGTGTATGAAACCAAATCTCTAAAAAAACCCTGTTAAATTTGTAGCACAAAAAAAGAGATCCAAAATAGATAGATTACAAGGATGTGTCAGTCGGGGTGTGACACATAGACTCCATCAATCTAGAGTAACTTGAAAACTCTATTGAATCCCATCTCAACTCTAATCTCTACTTCTCCACCTTGGACAGTATTAAGAAAAATTAACCTAAAGAAATTGAAGTCCCTTCTTCCATTCCTGAGTTATCGAGCCCAAAAGTGAAAGATGAGAGTGATCTGAAACCTCTTCCTTCACACCTGAAATATGCATTCCTCTTCCATGATCACTCATATCCTGTAATTATCCCTTCCATACATTCTGAAATTGAGGAGTCCAAACTTGTTCAAGTGTAAGAGGAAAACAAAAAGGCCTTAGGTTGGACCCTAGATGACATACCAGGAATCAACCCTGCCCTTTACATGCATCACATCCATCTTGAAGAGTCATCCAAACCAATTAGACAACCACAAAGAAGACTCAATCCACTCATCCTTGAGGTTGTTAGAGAAGAGATCACCAAGCTTCTTCAAGCTGTTATTATCTACCCAATTTCTGATAGTGAATGGGTTAGTGCAATTCAGGTTGTACCAAAGAAGGGTGGGATAATTGTTGTCACAAATGAAAATGGAGAGGTAGTCACAACTCGAGTGATGAAAAAATGGCGTGTGTGCATCGACTATAGGAAATTGAATGGTGAAACCCAAAAGATCACTACTCTCTTCCATTCCTTGATCAAATTCTAGAAATATTGGCTGGAAAGTCACACAATTGCATTATTGATGGATATACCGGCTATTTTCAAATCCCAATCTCGCCTCAGGACCAAGAAATGACTACTTTCACATGCCCCTTTGAATCATATGCATAAAAAGAATGACTTCTAGACTTTTAAATGCTCCTGCAACATTCCAGAGGTGTATGATGAGAATCTTTTCTAAATTCATTGAACACTGCATGGAAGTCTTCATGGATGACTTCACCATTTATGGTGAGTTATTTGTATCGTGTTTGAATTCACTCTCTCTTTTCCTCCAAAAGTGTGTCAAGTGTAACCTTGTGTTAAATTTTGAAAAATGTCACTTCTTGGTTTCAAATGGGATTGTTCTAGGGAAAATAGTTTCAATATATTGTATTGAAGTCGATCCTGCCAAAATTGAAGTGATCCAATCACTTCCTCCACCCACTTCTATTCGAGACATCCGTTCATTCCTCGGTCATGCCTATTTCTATTGGAGATTCATCTATAACATCAGTAGGATTTCCCTCACACTCACTCGGTTGCTCCAAAATGATGGCACTTTCTATTTTGATGAGGTTTTCAAGAGAGCCTTCATTGAACTCAAAACTGCTCTTACAGCTGCCCCAATAATCCAACCCCCAGATTGGTCCTTACCCTTTGAGTTAATGTGTGATGCTTCTGATAGATCCGTTGGGGCTGTTCTTGGTCAAAGAAGAGAAACAATTACTCATTTTATCTATTATGCCTAAAAAACATTGGATAAAACTCAATCTCACTACACTGTCACTGACAAAGAACTTTTAGCAGTTGTTTTTGCCTTAGATAAATTACGGTCATATCTCTTAGGTTCCAAAATCATGATCTTCACATACCATTCTTCTATAAATTTATTATTCAATAAAAGTGAATCCAAACCGAGGCTAATAAGATGGATCCTAATGATCCAAGAGTTTGACCTTGAAATAAAAGATAGACCAGGAAATGAAAACCCTGTGGCTGATCACTTGAGTAGAATTTCTAATTCTTCTCATTCTGAAATAATCGATCCTGAATTCCCCACTGTGCTCCTTTCATATCACACTCCAAAGTTACCATGGTATGACCCAATTGTAAATTATTTGGTTTCTGGTGGTTTTCCGGAAAATTTTTCAAATGAACAAAAAATTAAGTTGAAAAGTGATTCAAAATATTATTTTTGGGAAGAAAGTAAACTTTGGAAAACTCAGACAGACATGGTAATTAGGAGATGTGTTGAAGAAAATGAACATTCTCCCATCTTAGAATTCTATCACCCACATCCCGAAGGTGGCCACTTTGGACCACAAAGGACCTCCTGAAAGGTCTTAGACTCTGGATTCTTCTGGACTTCACTCTTCAAGGACTCACATGAGTTCTTTCAATAATGTCCCACCTTCCAAAAGTTCGGCACAATCTCCAAAAGAAATGAAATGCCCCAAAATCCCTTAATCTTTTTTGAAATCTTCGAAGTTTGGGGCATCGGTTTCATGGGACCATTTCCCCTTCTAATGGATTCTCAAACATTCTTCGTGCAGTCAATTTTGTTTCATGGTGGGTTGAGGCCAAACCCACTAGGAAGGATGATTCTCATACAGTTAGTGAGTTCCTAAAAACCCACATCTTCCTATGATTTGGCACACCAAATGCCTTGATCAATGACTTAGGAACCCATTTTTGTAATAGAACCATGGAAGCTCTTCTGAAAAAGAATGGGGTTGTACATAAAACTTCAACTTCATATCACCCTCAAACAAATGGCATGGTTGAACTCTCTAATAGAGAAGTGAAATGGGTACATGAGAGAATTGTTATTCCCACCAGAAAAGACTGGCCTAAGAGACTTGGTGAATCCCTTTGGGCTTATCGAACTGCCTATAAAACACCCATTGGGATGTCTCCTTTTTGGATAGTTTATGGTAAAGCATGTCAATTACCTGTTGAAATCCACCATAAGTCTTTTTGGGCTGTGAAAACCTGTAATTTTGATTGTGAAAAATCTGGTGAAGAAATATTGTTGCAATTGGATGAACTGTAGGAGCTTCGACTTGAATCCTATGAGAATTCCAATTTGTACAAAGAGAAGGCTAAGGTACTCCATGACAAACACATCCTGAGAAAGGTATTTCATGAAGGTGAAAAGCTAATGCTCTCCAATTCTCGATTTCGGCTTCACCCAGGGACACTTAATTATCATTGGGATGGTCCTTTTGTTATTACTAACATTTACCCATTTGGTGTAGTGCAAGTACAAGACCCCTCTTCCAAAAGGACATTCACGGTTAATAGACATCGGTTAAAGAATCACCATGAGAGGATGCACAATCCTGGATCAATATCAACTTCCCCTGGATCTCCAACTTCTCCAATTGACCAACCCCTAGATGGAGATGGCGACCCACCAAATCCAAACCAGGGGGAAACTCTTTACCTATAACTCTCTCTCTATCTATTCATCTTTCTACCTCTTTCATCTTCTTCTTCTCTCCTTCATTTTTTACCACTTTTTTTCTAAACTTTTTTTCCCTTTCTTGTGAGGGTGTGTATTTTAAAAAAAACCTTAAAAACTAACAAAAAAACAAAAAAACACAATCACCTATGAAAATAAAAAAAGAGTCATGCTTACTCACCATCGAGTTTTGAAATTTTTTCCATCCATTTTGGGGAGTTAACACACAAGTTTTCATCTCCAAAATTTTGTATTTTCATCATAAAATTGGATAAATAATCTTGTGTCAAAACCAAAAAATTTTGAATGCTCTATTTTTTATTTGGAAAATTATTTTCCCAAACCGTGAGAACAAACAAATTCTTTCATGCTAAGGCCACCGATGTCTTTCTTTTCAAAATGTGTGTTTTCACCCCCATTTGTGAGTATTGAGTTTGTGGACCTTCGAGCTGACTTTCCTACTTTAGTGTGTATTAATATGATAGAGGAATTTTTTGAACCACATGAAAATCACAATAGCCAAATAGCCTCCCATTTCCCTTACATTAATCCTCCTTTTGAAAGCCCCTTTGAGCCTATGAAAAGATTTTTTTTATAGCCACATTACAAGCCCAATACCTTACGCCACCCAATATCAACATGGATTTTCATTGCATAAGTTTTTGAAATTTATGTGTGGTGGGGGGGGATAGATTTCATTTTTGGGTATCATTTCCTTACATTCTGGTGTGTTATCATATACTTGAGGGAAAGCATCCATTTTAGTGTGGGGGGGGGGGAGGTTGCCATTCAGTGGGATTTGAGAATGTATTGTACAAATGATATTGATAAGTGTTCAAAAAAAATTCAGAAAAAAAAACAATTAAAATAAAAAAAATCATAAAAAAAAGAAAAATTATGGGTTGTGTTTTGGGTAGGTCAAAAATCACTCTTCCTAAACCATTGATCTTGTTATAACTATTACAATTAGTGTCATGAGGAGATCAAACATGGGTTGGGATATGAGTGTGAGATCTGTTTCAAGGTCAACTTTCGAAAAAACAAAGAAAAAAAGGAAAAGAAAAAAAGAACACTTGCATTATATTCTTTTTGGGAGAAGTATTGTGTTTTGTAAATATTTTATCTTATCATTACCATCATATTTTCTTCCTCTATTGTGCCTTTCTTCACAGAATCATTCCCTTTTAAATATGTGTTTTCATTTCCTTCCATGTTTTATTTCAAAAAAAAGTCCATTGTTTTTCTATGTTGGTATTTTAAGCCTCTAATTCTCTCTCTTGGACATTATATTCATACCGTCCCATAGCCACAGACAAACCCCTTCAAAAGACCTCATGATTTTTGAGCACTTTGGATAGGGAGTGGAAGCTGAGACCTCTTACAAAATCTATGATTTTCACTTTTGGTTGGTGAAAGATGATCCTCCACAAATGAATTTTATCATCTTGAGAGTTGTGAGTTTTGAGTGTCCGCATTTTCCATTTCTAAATTTTATCATGAAAAAATGAATTAGTTTTTTCACATTGTTTCTGCAAAAACATGTGGTGATTTCAAAATGGATCAGTGAAATAGTCTAAACCTCCCCTGATTGGAGAAAACAAAATTTTAATATCTATTGGTGAGTAAAAATGATTTTGTCATGTTTTTATATTTGTTTCACATGAGGACATGAACAAAACTAAGTGTGGGGGAGTTGATGTTATTAATATTTTCGTGCATTATTATATACTCCCTTTACTTATTTTATATGAAATGTGCATAATTTGTGTGAAATATTAATGTTTTAATATTAAGTATAATTTTTTACCATTTTTAGAAGTAGTCCAATTGAGTCAGTTTACTGTTTTAATAATAACAATCACTATAATGATCCAAATTGTGTGGTTTCTATTTTTTAGGAATCTAATTTCCATATAAAACATTTTATTAGAAGGTATCATGAGCCAATTCTTCCATTTGAAGGGTCATATGGTACTCACAAACAAGACCAATGAATCTGTGAACAAATTGGACAAGCATTGAAGATTGATTTACTGGGCTCAATCCAGAAGTCCAAAAACATTAACTCTCCACAATACTTCTGGGGACACTACATGTAATCTTGGATAAACATTTCAAGGTCCAAATATAAGTACATGGGTCCCAAATGAAGCTTTGAATTCCACCCACTATTCTGGCATAGAATTAAAATTAGTATAGTATGCATGACATATATAATGATGTAAGCATCAACTCGAGTTGAGATTTTGCAGTGTGAAATAGGATATATAGGCAGATGAATTTGTTGAAAAACCCATTCAGATTTGAATGCATATTCATATTAAAAAACACTTCACATTCTGGACATCAAAAAGACTGGATTGAAATGGACAATTTTACTTTTTTTAATCAACCGGCAATAACATTTGATCCTTCAGTCCAAATGACTCCAAATATTTCGATTAGTCGGAAAACTTTATTATATACATCTTTGAAGAAGCAGATTGATGGAGATTCAGCTGTCTTGATGTCCATATCTTCGATCCAAGGGGAGGGGTATCTCTGGAATGTAAACAGTCCACCACATTGGGCTATAAATACATCCCCTCCTCTCCTTTAAAAAGTGTTGGCATTTTAGAAGAGAGGAGAACATATTGGCATGACCAAAGCCTTGAAAAAGTCTTGGTAGGATCTGCCATACTCACATTTTCACTTTAGAGACCTTTCCTCTATTTTTTTCACTTAATTTCGTGTTCTTCATTTTTGTAATACTGTAAGTCTCTTTCTTTGTAATTCTGTTTTAATGAAATTTACTTATTCGATATCTATTATTCTCATCCACCTTCGGTAGTTTAATATTTATGTTCTTATAATAGTTTAAATTCAGTTGAATCCCCTTCCCTTCTTCTTCTTCCTCATTCAATTGAAAATCCATTTTTAATTTTCTTCATCGTTTTTGTGTGTGTTCGGCATACTACTCTTATCTTGTCCCTTTCTTTTTATTCTATTTATAATTCATCAACATAATCATTATAACCAGATTAGTAATCATTTTAATGGCTGGGTAAATCTATAATTGGGGTGAGTTATAATTTAGTTATGTTAAGTGATTGAGAGATTTTTCTCGACGAATGTTCTTTAAATTAATATTGTGTATGTTGATCTTTATATGTCACAGATTAATGACATGTTTTGTTTAATATGTGGATTCCATGGATTATTGGAACCACAAATACACTACCATAAACATGTAATGGTAATTATTAGAAACCTATGTTATGTTACGACTTGGATTAAAGCTTTATCAATTGGGAATTCTGATCAAAATCATCTTCTGACATGGGTGTTAATTTAATGCAATATAAAGAAAAGCTCAAGGATATCCCAAGCTTAACTACCTAATGATTAACTCACCCCAATCATTATAAATTTGTTAAATCAAACATCATACATAAATTATTTAAAATTCTCTGCAAACAAACCCCTCAATCAGAATAAAATTAACTAAAAACAAATGACTATTACAAAGTATCATCGCCGAGGATTCGACCCGAGTGCTACTATACACATTAGCAGAGCACCGGAACCATGACCAGTTGATAGGAGACAATCGACCATGCATTTCAAGAATCCAATTTTTCTGTCACTTCTAAATTGGCCTCAGAGCGGCATTGGGAACTGAGGTTCATTTGAGTATGGAGTACCATCAGAATAAGATGGGCAGATTGATAGGGATATATAGATTTTTAAAGATATGATTTGTGATTTTTGTCAGGAATTTGAAGTATATTGCAATGATCAATTATTCTAGGTTGAGACTTATTAAAATAATCATTGATAGTCCATGATTAGAATTGATAATTTTGAGGCCATGTATATAAAACATTTTAAATTTCTATTATAATAGTCAGAGATCAGTGAATGTTACTAGGTTGGACTGAGTGTTATTCAGAAGGTGAAATAATATTTAGGGGATTAGTCTCGAAATATTTAATGCATAGATTAATAATAAATATTATATTAATCTTATCTGTATAATGTTGTAATTTTATATTGGTGATCATGGGTTCTTGAAAGATTCAACTTGTTTTGGTCATCGATGACTTGGGAGGAAAGGGAAGTATTATCCTTATTTTTAGGACCGTGTTTAGTTTATGAATAGGTGGGGAAAGAGGATTACCCTTTACCGCATCCTCTATAACAGTTATTGAAATATTACATGTTCTATGTATCTTATCTATGTGAATATATTTTTGGTCTATCTCATGTTCTTAGATGGAGTGGTGATGAAGTTGATCATGATTTATCTATAATATAGAATGCAACAAGGATAGTTGATTCTGAAATCAATGTATATTAGGGGAGAATATACCTTGTATTGAATTATAAAGAAGCACGGTTTTGATACTAATTATATGTGGGATAGAGGGGCCATTATGGGAATGAAATGGCCTCATCTTTCTAACAAGGATACCTATTTACATGCATATTTTAGACATAAAGTCTCTTTGAAGGGGAGGTTGTAATAGCATATTACTATTTTAGGTACTCCCCAACCCCTATTTTCGTCACTATTTTTATAATATTATTTTAGGGTTGTTTCGTTGGAATTTTTCTAATATTTTGATATTATATTTGGAAATTCCCATATTGTGCACGGTTTTCCCAAACCGTTCCCCCTACTAGTGAAAGCTATAAAAAGTGTGGGAGTGAGGATTTTCAGTATTGTCTAGTAGTATGAAAAATACTCTCTCACCTAGTATGAACTTGTAACCCCTTTAGAGTTTTGGGTTGTCGCGGTCATAGTTTGAAAAATTGCGCAGACCTCTCTAACTAACCGTGCATTATAGAATTTGAATTAAAAAAAATATTTCAAAATTTTTCCATATAATTTATTGTACCACTCATGGCACTAGCCAAAAATATCTAAATCTAATGGTTTTGGGATCTCTAAATAACACCTTTTGTCTCTTCCAAACTACTTTCACTGAGGATTGTAATATACATGACATTGTTTAATCTCTTCCTAGTAATAGTTATTCTATAATGCCTTCTCCCCCAATATATTATTCTCCCCCTTATGGTTTGTTAGGTATTCCTATTATTGAGTGAATTAAATTAAATTGTTTTTGATCATGAATTTTTGTCTGATTCTGATATCTCTATTTTCGTAGTTCATTTTTAGAAAATCCTATTATGGTATTGTGTTTTGTAATCCAATGATCAATGGTTGGTGGTTCCATTTTTGATTTTCTAATTTATTTAATGTATACTTTATTTATTTAAATTATAATGATTTCAATTTAATTGTGAAAACCAAATATAGTGTGAATTGAGATTTTTTAATTTATTTTGTTTGATATTTGTGAAAACCCTAATTATAACGAATTGGGGTTTGATTTTGTATTTGATGGACATTTGGAATTAAATTGTAGCATTAAAATGTAAAATTGATTTATGAAATTGAATAAAAATTAGAACTTCTTAAAAATGGATAAAATTTATTTGATAAAACCCTATGATGCTTTTATCCAGAAAAAGTTATGAATTAATTGAAAATAAACTATAGTTTTTAAACTGATATTGGAATATTGGACTATAAAATTGATTAATTTTGTTTTTTATTGTTTCGAAATAAATTGTTCATCAATGATTGTTTGTTTGAGCCCATGAATGTCTATGTAGTTATTATGTTATTTAGGATAAATATGATAAGTTGTTTTTCCCTAGTAATGTATTGATTCATTTCAACTTTAACATAATCCATTTATCACACCATATCAATAGTGGTATGTTGGTTAGCCCTTTTGGTCAGTGTTATAGGGATGTCTATGGACATTACAGATTTCAATATATGAGTGAGTATATACAAGAACCTAGAAGTATCAAAACTTTTGGTGAATGATCATGTTCATATTTTTTATTACATTGATAAATGCTCAATTGATTTTGAAACTTTTTTACATGCCTTTTGTATTTATAGAAAATATTTTATATAAATGTATTTAGGCTATTATTTGGAATGTCTCCATCAACTGAATTCCAAAGGAAGATTTGTTTTAAATATTTTGTTATAATACAATTTCAATTAATTTTAAACTGACTAAATTGTATAGTTAATTTTTGTGGAATATTTATAAAGAACCTCGGGTGAGACCCTAATAGGATTATAGCTAACATACTATCTTTGCCTTTGGGATTTATATATTTCCTTCTACAAGGTCAGAGAAAGGGGGGAGAACCATTGGGAGGTTTTGGTTAGTGATTATTTCAGTTTGGGGTGATGTACCTATTATGACTAGGGTTTGACTATCCTTTTTTATTATATATTTTTTTAATTTATTTTTGGATTTGATACATATTTGACGTTTGGTATAATCATTATAGTGGAGTTTTCTTGTGAGAAGATTGATTTGTGTTTTTTCAAACATTTAGTTTTTGAAAAATTCATTACGACATTCATTTTGCATTATTAACGGTGATAGTCACAAACCTGTGGTGGTCCAGAACACCATTTGAGATGTTTCAATGATGGAAATGTGATGAGGGTACAAGGGTGTTCAGGCCAGTTAATGACGTCCAAATCGACTATTTATTACTCTAAATACTAGAGTACATAAAATACCTTTTCAATTGTACCAATACATTTTTCACTAACCATTGGAACCACATAACAACAATAATAAGTTGGAAACTCCCAAATAGGGGAATTTTATTTCCTTTTATCATTTGAAATTATATCTAGATTCATAGATTGAAAAATGCTTGATTGAATAGTTATAATTTTTTCAATAAATATCCCATAGAATTTTTTTTATTATTATTAAATTCATTTCAATGTGTATTGCACTCAGTATTAACAAGGTTCATTTAGGTTCCACCCATTTCCTAAAATCGTGAATCATAATTTAACAAACAGTGATCATATAAGTTCCCACTATAATTGTCAAAATCTCTAATAGATTGTATAAATTAGGAAGAATTCATTCAATATGTGAAACTTTATGTTTATCCCCAACCATTCTTGGTCATTATTAAAATATTTCATGATGTTTCATAAAGATTTATTTAATTTCAAATAATTTCCCCATAGAGATTCAAAATATTTTCATAGAAACACTTATTTATTCGTACTAGGAAATTCTAGATTCAATCCTAATTCTCTATCTCACTTGTTATTATACATAGGTACATTTCTTCCAAAACTAAATCCACAATTTTTATATAGAGATGGATATAAATTTGTGGAAGTCACTCACAATATCCTTCATTAATATTCATAGATATTTTCTTATTATTATTGAATTGTTTATATATTTATCCCTAAACATATATCTAGAGATATCATTAATGTTTTATCATCATAGTTTCAAAATTTTAAATTAATCATTTATATGATACTAAAACTAATGACACAAAAATATCATCCCAAGACATTAAACCATAATGTGTGATTAATAATTTAATAATATAATGTTTCATTCCAGAACTAGTTAGCACTTGTGACGCTAAAAATAATGAAATATAAATATCTATTACGTAGGTGAATTACATCTCCTCGGACAAATTTATTCATATCTATAACCTTTATTAGACTGATGATACATTGATAATTCTTTCATATCATTGGTGAAGAAATCATAATAATGGGTGAGCTAAGATTCTCAATAAAGGTAGAAAAGTGTGATATCAATGAATCATGAGTGTATGGGAATTATAACATGATAAAAAAAATTGAAACCATACTACATATATTTAAGAACATAAAAAATGTCATAGCCTAAATAATTCTAGTTCATATGACATGAATGATAATAGAATCATTAAACTAAACCAATTATAAAATATTATTTGCATAATATATAGATTGTTTTCACACAAATATACATTTAAATTATTTATTAAGTAGTAATGGATCATTTCTAAATCTATAATAGGGGAATAGTATCAATCCCTATACATGCATAGTATTCTATTTTCACACCAAAAGATATTATTATTAACATTTTACCACAGTAAATTTTGTGGACTATTCATTCCAATAATATTTATCTAATTTTTTCTTAATATTTATGCCATGAATTTTATGAATATATAGGTACCACTAATCCCATAATAAAAATATTTTTTTACATGTTCCATATTATATTACAATATTCATCAAATAAAATCCCATTAAAAGAAATGAGATTCATAATGTTTCAACCGAGCAAACCCTATGAAAAAAATGTTTTTATATTCAATTAATAATTTCATTAAAGAATATTCCATGTTAAAATAAGTTGGTTTAATCCTCATTTAATCTAGGTATAACCATGTGGATGTAAAATAATTTTCACAAAACTCTTTTTGTCACAAATGGCAACCATTAAATGAAATAATAAGAGTGTTATACATGGATACTATCCCCAATTGAGAATACGTAACATCATATAATGTAATATTATATGTAAAATATATTTTAAGGATCACATGGTACATTTATTCTGAAATGTAACACTTTCATATGGAAAATAACTTTTTTAAAGTAAATATATCCGAAAATAGTTTTAAAATAATTTTAATTTATAAAATGATTTATATATATTATGGAATACTTAGATCATTTAATGGTATTGAATTTTTTAAATTCTTTTTATTACATAAATTTTAATAAAAATATTACTTTTCCAAATTTTGGAAAAATCCAAATGGGCCTTATTATAAAATAAAATGAGGATTCCATTAAACAGTATTGTAAAATCATAAAAATGGTGAAAATTACATTAAAAATTTGGCTGATTGTATAAAAAACATTCATTAAATAAACTTTTACAAAAAATGGATATGTGTGAAAATAGATTTATAATCGAATAGAGAAATAAAGTCGACTTTTATTAAAAATATTCATTTGAAATGTTCAATGACTAAATAACATGGAATGAGAGGAATATATCAATTTTCAATACATAACCAAAGGATAAAAAAATCAATGTGTTTCTAGAGAGTTATTTCACAATATTTCATTATCAAAAGCATAAACATAAACTATCCCAAAAAATGATTAGATTGTATCTTAAATCCATTTCCACTTATGTAAAATTGAATCATAAGAACCATAAATGAAGAAAATTTAAAAAATGAAAATATTTGGAAAATATATAAATTCATGAAATTAAATTTCAAAATTTCTATATATTAAGCACATAAATGAAGATAAGACACAATATAACATCTATCCCAATGAAGAAAAATTGAGACAAATATCACATACCATATGTCTTTGTGTTATTCATACACAAATGAAACTATATTATAATAAATATAGTATTATTATATATATTATATAGCCTTATTAATATGTATAATATAATATATTATGTACATAAGACCTTTTATTACCCATTTATTAACAATTCATCTATAATATAACGTTTTGGGTAAAAATTGATTCAATTTTCATCTGTGATTTGGTACGGTATTTTTTTGTTTTATTTTGATCATGGATACATCATATATAGTGAAAAAATGAATGAAAAATCATATATATTCACTATATAAATATTATGAGTGATCTATTAATGTTATAGATAAAAAATGAATTTCAATATTCATGGAGATGGTAGATCGTATGTTCACATGAATATAGATTCAATTTTCTCAATGAATTAATGGAAATAAAGGAAAATGACATTTTAATTTCTTATAATAATATATATATATATATATATCATATTTATCACATATATTCCTTATTTTTACCCTTAGTACCTTCCATGTAAAGCACAAATTAAAAACGTCTGCCATCATTTGTGAGGCGGTAGCCTTCTAAATACTTGATCGACATTTACATATTCCCATAAAATGGAATGTTAGAAGGTATATGTGATATTATAATTTAATAAATATTATAATACCATAATTATATTATATAAACATTAAATCAGTCGTTATGTCCATCCTTGAGTGGTGGTGATGGAAAATGAATAACATCAATTCAGGAGGCTGTTGTTAATTGTACACATGATCAATGGACAAAATTTCAATTTGATGGTAGAGGAGAAATATGTATGTCATGATTTTTAAATAATGAAATATCATTAAATTTTATAATTTTATTTATTATATAATCATAGTTCGTGTGAATTTAATGGAGGTGGAATTAAATATAAAACAAACACACATCATTAAAATGTTTCCATCTTTTTCAGAGAACATATTTAGGTCAATTCGTAATGACATCAAACAACTATTTCAAAATACAAATAATTCCATGATAATGATGTGAGGAAATTATGGATGAAATTCCTGTAGGAATTTTTTGAATGAAATGGTTTTATTGAGGGAATATGATCGGAGGTTTGTGCTCTTTTATATGTGGGGGAGAGGGAACACATGAATTTTTTTATATGAATAATGTATACCCATTTTTAATAACATCAAACATGGAAAAGAATGAGAAATTATAGACCTATAGATGTTGAATGTTATATATATGGAAATAATATATTTGTTGAACAATATTCTAGGTTCTTATATGCAATATCTTTTTTTAACTCCCAATAACCCCTTTTTAACCATCACCACGGTATATAATTTTTACTAATTTTATACATTTCATTTTGACCAGAAAATCATTTGAATATATAATATAATATTAATTATTTGGATTCAAAAATTTTATTTCATTATTCAAATATTTATTAGTAGTGGTGGGAACATTTAATTTAAAAATAACCCCATGGATAGGCCAAAAAAGTTTGTTTCCAAATATAAAATATTATTAGGTACAAAAGTATTTAATATCAAATTTCAATATGAAATTTATTCCAATTAAATAAATTATATTTAAAAATAAATAATTTAACTAATTTTATTTTTAAAAAAAATTATACATGTTATAATTTTGTAAATTCTATGAAATTCAGTTTCTTATAACATTCAGTATTATTATTATTATTCATAAAATATTATATCTTCAGAATATTCAAAAAAAATTTAATCAAATACAAAGTCAATATGTAGATTTGACGAATGAATCTTTCAGGTCAGAATATACTTCTAAATTTTTTATAAAATTATTCTTTTGTAACAACATTAAATTTATTTTATTTGGAAATCTATTTTTTAAATCATATATATACTTTTAATAAAATTTAAGTACATTTTCTTCAATATGTTTTTATTATATTACAATATTTTAAATTATATTTAAACATTTATTATTTTTATCCATAAAACATCATTCATCATCAATTAAATAGTGTTCTTATTTAAATAATATCATTAATAATATATCATGGTTCACTATAATCATAGTGTTTCATCCAATGTAAGCTATAAAAAATTTATATTAATTTGAAAAAAATAATTCAATAATTTGAAGTTACATAGGATGTTTTTTTAGTTAATATGACTATTATTTCTAATTTATGATGATTATCATAAAAGATACAATAAATAGAGGATTTTTAAGGATAGACCTTCAAATCCCAATGGAATGGATGATATTTTATCTTCTAAAATGACAATTTAAACAAATTTTCATTGGAATATTAACATAGAATGGATGGAATATGTGTATTTATAAAAGAAGCTCCAAAAAGTTCCATAGTTCAACATTTGTTATGATGTAATTATTAGGTTTAGGAACAATATTTGTTTTTCATCTATACAATACTTGATAAAGGTGTTGTTAAAAGAAGCTCATAATTCATCATTCATTTTTAATCCATGAATTAAAAAGATATATATAGATCTGAATGTTTATTTCTAGTGGGATGTCATGAAGGGAGACAATGAAGCGTTTTCATATAGGTGTATGTTATTTCACCGTGTTGATACTATGAGAAAAATGTTTAAGGGGATATTACATTTATTACCCATTCAAGGATAGAAATAGAAAAAATCACTAAGGACTTTGTCATTAGGGTCCCCAAAACAACTAAATGAAACAATATTAAATTGGTTGTGGTTAATTAAACTAAAAATAGATAAAAAATAATTTTCATAAAACATGATTTCATTCTAAATTTACTTTCTAGAAAAAATGTTATGAATGTAGTAATTTTGAATGGAGTATTGAAATCTATTATTTCTGATCGTGAACCGAGGATTTCTGAACGTTCTATAGAAGTCCTCAACAATCTCTAGATTTGAATTTAGGATACAAAAGGAATTATCATCCATATAAATATGTACATTTTGAGGGAAAAATTAAAAAATTATATGATACTTTTGGACCTTGTATTAATGATTTCAATTGTGGTTGAGATCAATACCTTCTTTTATTTGGGTTTTCATACAACAACACCATTAAATCATGTATTTGAATTGCTATTTATATATTCCTTTGTGTATGGAAGTACAAAACTCCAATGTTCTGGGTTAAATTAGGATAATGAAAGATATTTAGACTAGTGATGGTGGAGAAAATAGAAGAAAATGTTAGATCCATTCAGTAGGACATCAATGTAGCATTTAATTAATAGAAAACATATGTTGTCAATTGTTCGCATTATCTAGTTTTTGATGTTTGTCAAAAGGGATTTATAAAAATTTTACCATAGAATATTCTGGGGGTTTATAAATTAAATGAATGATGGTACCTCTATATATTTTTCCTTTCATGATTCATGGTTGATTATGGATAGATGTTTATCACTTAGTGATCCAATAAAACATCTCTCACAATCACGTTCTATTCCATGAATCCCTATTGGGGAAGAACATAGAAATTAAAATAAATATGCAAAACTATGTGATCATACCATTAGATAAATATCTCTCTTATGAGGAAGAACTAGTAGAGATTTCGTATCATAAATAGAATGTTATATGAAACATGACAAATCACCTAGTTAATGTATTATGGTTAAACCATAGTTTCCGGAAGCAACACGTGAACATAATATATGATAACAAACAAGTATCCTCAATTGTTTCTAATAGATAATTTTTATTTTGCCGGTGAAACTTTTATTAATTGGGGTAAAATTTAAAATTCATAGTTTTTATGATATTATTTTCAAATAATATATATTTAATGGATAACTTTCTTAACACCCAACACATAAGATAAATTAATACTAGTATACTATTAAAACATAATTATTTAATTTCATAGTTATAAATTACTCATTAAATTAGAATCAATTAAATGTGACAAGTATATATGGAAAAATATATGGTTGATGTAGCTATAAAATAGTCATTGTGGTTATCAATTGATTAAAAATAAAAATAAAAATAATATGGGAGTAAATTACTTTAAAAAAATATTTTTATATTGTTAATGTGTTTCTATTAACATAAATAAAATTAATCAGTATTGGTGAATTTTTTAGTGATTTTTATATTCTAATCTATAAAATGATTGATAATTCATCTGATATTTATTCTAAGAATGTGATAGGAGTAAATATTGTTTTTTGGTTAAAAAATGTATCTATCTAAAAAGTAGTTCCATAGGACATAATTTTGAAAAATAATTTTTTCTAATATTAGAAATTTTTTTGAATGAAAATTCAATAATTAAATAATGTTTTTAAAAAAATATCATATAGAATTTTCAGAAATTTTGATAGAAGATAATTTTTTGAAGGAATATTGAAAAATACTACTTTTTATTGAATATATCATATTGGATGAATCAATTTACAATGTCAAAATATTTGTAAATTTTTTTTTTATTTGAAATTATTTAAATTATATTATTATTAATCCATTTCAGATCATAGTAATCAACTTTATGTTTGAAATATAAATAAATTTTTTTTGAAATTTAATAAAATGTTTCATTTAAAATAAAATTATTTTCATACATGCAGGTTTAATATTCAATGAAATATTCAAAATTGGGTGATATATATTTTGTAAAATGGATTCAATATTTTCAATATTAATAAATAATATTATGTAAGAAGGTAAATATAATTATTTTTAATAATTAATAACGAATATAAGAAAAATAATTACCAAGAATAATTTTTAAACCGGGAAATACATGTTTCATACAACACTTTTAAAATTAATCTTCATTAAACACAAGACTTTACTAAATATATTAAATTTAATATATTGAATAATTGGGTTCAAAGTGTATAATTATTTTTCATTATTATTTTATATTGATAAGATACTTAAGATAATAAAAAAACATGTTACCATGTTGAAAAGTAAACTTTTAAAAGTATGTAAACAAATAAGATATTGGAAAAATTGATTACAACATATATTCACTACTGGAAATGTGACCTTTCCCAACACTTATATACCTCCTTTCCTAACAGTTTGGCCAAACTGTTGGGAAAGCCCACTTTGTGGCCATTTATCCCAACGGTTTTCCAAAACCCTTGGGAAAGGGTAGACTTTCCCAACGGTTTGGCAAAACTGTTGGGAAAAGCCCACTTTTTGGCCACGTTTCCTAACAGTTTTTCCAAACCGTTGGGAAAAGTCCATTTTGTGGCCACTTTTCCCAACGGTTTTGGCCAAACCGTTGGGAAAACCTACTTTTGGGAAAGGTCCAATTTGTGGCCACTATTCCCAACAGTTTGGCCAAACCGATGGGAAAGCCTACCCTTTCCCAACGGGTTGGCCAAACCGTTGGGAAAGGTCCCCAATATTTCAACAGTTGTTAAAACCGTTGTTATAGGTCCTTTAATTTTTTATCGGATCCTCTTAACCATAACATTCTATAAATAAAAATTTAAAATAATTACGATAATACACCTATATATTTATGAAATTATGTTCACAAAATTCATGTTAGCTTAGTGTTTAGGTTGTTTAATGATAAACCGGAGGTCCTGGGATCAAATCCCAGTGAATGTTTTTTTTTGGAAATATATATACCAACGGTTTTAAGGAACCATTGGTATAGATTTTCATATTACGTATACCAATGGTTGTCCAAAAACCATTGGTATAGACCTATCCCAACGGCTTACTTGCCTATGCTTCTCCAAACTGTTGGTATATGTTAGTTTTCCAGTAGTGATTTTTGTGGAGGTTTGGCTCAAAATTACCCTCCCAAAAATGCATTATTTATTATTTTTTAGTCACTTATTTGGAGAGTGACTTCTCATTATTGAACATGTTTGGGTTTTTAAAAAATGCCACTAATTGTAAATTATAAAAAAAGACCAATCCTCTTATTTTGTCACTCCTAATAAGTAATTTGTAATTAAAATACCCAAAAAACCCACAAAAAATGTAATCAAACATATTATATTTCTTCTTTAAATCCAAATATACCATAACTTGTCTTTTATAGGATACCCAATTGTGGTTTTTCTATGTTAAGGAAATTTTCTAGGTTAATAACATTCTTTTAACATCTTCTATTATAACCTTTAACTTGGTATTAATAATTAAAATAATTTTTTTTTCATTATAGAACATTTAATAATATGTTACTATGATTATTCTGTAACATATATCCATTTACCCTTTTATAAAATGGGAAACAAAACCCTTGATTGTGTGTGAGGAAGACTACTTTTTTATGAACTGATCCAACTTGTTTTCAATCACCAACTCTCAATAATGGATATAATGGTAAATTAAATTTACGTATAAATATATATTTTTCATTTATGAAATAATTATATTTTAGAATTATAATATTAAATATAACTTCATATATTCCAATCCATTAGATAATGATATTTTTACACTTATATAGGTGTAGACAACAACCTCTATGAAGCGATGTAACTATTTTTTCATTTAAATTTTACAAGAATTGTAATAAGGATAAATTTAATGGATCAATATGAAATATATGAAATTATAATTATTTATATGGTTAAATTTTATTTTCCATTCATTTTTTAATCCATGAAAATGGATGTAATGTCTATACATACATATGGCCTACTATCTTATTGAATGGTGTAATTCATGTCACTATCTCTACATTTTATGGATTACTTGAAATAATTATACAATATAAATATATATATGATATTTAAAATATGTAAAAAATTATGTGGATTATTGAAACATGATAAATATAGTGTCACAATCTTTTAATAAAAAGATATAACATCTAAATAGAAGATTATTCTTTACATAGCATAATAGTCTATTCCTAAATCATATAGTTATTAAAATTTTGAAATTTGTAAACATATAGAAATATTTCATTATAGTTATATGGAATAACAATTATATATATTAATAATTATCACCCCTATTACACATATCACATATTCAAATATTTTTAATAACATGAGATGCGGAATATATGAATGTCAGATATATAATGTTAATTATAGATAAACAAGGGACATATCAATGATCATATAAGACTAACATGAGATATAGGGTATCAGAAAATTAAATTAACATTTTTAAACCATACCCTATATATCATTGATTATAATCATGATCCATTTCATAATTACTAGTAGTTTATTAGACACAAATCATAATGAAATCAAAGAACACGAGCCAAGAGTACTTAACATTATCATAAAAAAAGGTTTTTTTCATACATATATGCATATAAAATAATTTATTTATTAGTTAAGGATACATTCAAATAAAATAATAGTGTATGGGGTTCAAATCCTAAACCATAATAATTATCATGGTTCACTCACCAGACAATCAAAGTGGATAATAATACAAACTTAAATGTTATTAATCCCCTCCTCAGTCATGTATATCTAATGAGATGTCAATACTAACTCAATGAATTAGAGTTACATATAGATCCCATCAATGAAATAATGATAATGAAACATATGGGTTCCATGGGACCAGAAAATTTTCATCTTATCAGATTCCATGAAAATAAATTTGTTTCTTAAACATTTCATCATAGAATAACATATTGAAAAGTAATTTGTTTCAAAAAAAATTAATCCTTTTATTATAGTATAACTCATGGGAAAATAAATGTTTTATAGAAAGTGTGATTTATCATTAAAAAAACTCAAAATAAATAATAAATATTGTGTCCATGGATCATATCCCAAAATAATAATAAGTGATACAATTGGTTTCTTTAGTGCATATAAATTACATTGAAATGTTATTAATACATTCTTAAGGAAAATAACCTTTACATTATTAATTCACTTATTAAAATTAATATGTGAAAATATTATGGAAATCATTTTCCATGAAAATTACAATGAATAATTTTAATGGTAGATTTAATTTAAAAATTTTCACGAAAACAATAAAAAGTGTTCATTATGCATATGTTAAAAAATTCTTTTAATTTTTTGATCAAAGAAGTCAGAAGAATCATTTTTTGGAAACATAAAATAAGAATAAATAAATTAAAAAATTATATAATTATTGTAAAAACATTATTTTTAACATTTTTTAGAAAACATATATGTGGATGAATTTCATTTATTCATTTAAGAATGAAAAAATTAATATTTTAATTAAAAATATTTTTTACGTCTTGATAGAATAAGTTGGGTAAAATAAAGGTTAAATGTATATCCAATAGATAACCATTGATATGAAAATTAAAAAGATTGATTAGAATTATATCATTGTATTTCATCATCGTAAATATAATAATAATAAATATTGATAAATAGTGACACTATAACATGAAACTGTTACATTGAGTTCTACTTATTATGAATTCACTATACACTCATGTATAATAAATTACATTAATTATAATTATATTACATAGTCATGTTCAATTTGTTAATATCAAATATAACCCCTTTATATAATTTTAGAAGCCCTTTTTTATCAATAATTCCCCATTAAAATATCAAATTCTTGGTGTTAACTATTTCGTTTATCATCAATATTTCAACCCAGTAGTTTCTGTAATTGAATTTTTATCATTATTATTTCAACTCTAACAAATAAATCATTATATTAACATCATATATATTAATTATATATTATTCATAGTCATTAATAAATTATATATATATATATATAAATGAATTACACCATTCATTGAGATAATAAATCGTACTTAAACATGAACAATGAATTCATTTTTCAAAGTATGAAACAAATGAAATTAAAATATTAGTTCATCAAAAAATGATAATTACTATATTATACATATATCTTATATATTAATAAAATTAATCAAAAGTTTCATCCATGTAGTATATTAAAAACGAAAAAATAATGTCACTTCGTGGAGGTGGTCATCCAAAAGTTAGAAGGAATGATGTTATCTTTTTCCAATGTATTCTGTTGTAAGAGGGTATTTTGTTTTATAAATAATAAATATTAACATTAAAACTATCATAATAACCATATATTAAATAGGGAGATAAAAAATTAATTGTATCTCTATGTGGAGACAATAGTCATTAGTGAAAAGGAGTGATACTTTCACTACACATTTTTTGGAAAGGGGTTATATGTCCATGATTTAATAATAATAATAAAATATCAGAATATTGATAATATTTAATATATTAATTTTCATTAATTCAATTGATAATTATGAGGTAAATAAGAGTTTAAAAATGTGATTGGGTAACCCAATTTACCCTTTATTTAGGTGATAAATTTACAGGGTTACTATTCATATTGACAAAAAATTAAATGGTCATATTTAACAAATAATATCCTTTTGATTACAAATATGTAAAAAAATTTATCTTATTAAAAAACTACAAATCAGTGATATTAATTTTAATGTAATTGGGCGGATTACAACAAGACATCTTTTTACCAAAATTATATTTTTAGAAAAAAAACTCGTATTCATTTTCCTATTCCTAGAAAAATATTTTTGTAATGTTTAAAATAGATGATCAAATAAATTATATATACATTTAATTAAAATAATCAACCTATAGTCAGTAAATTTTTTTTTAAATAACAATAAATTACATTCATAAAAAATATTTTCCCCAAAAAACAATACTTTTATATGATGATATTTTCGAATTATATTTTCATAATAACTGGTGAATTAATTTTATAAATATTTGCACAATATATTTTCTATAATGTAATCATTAATACTATTACACTCTAACCAAATAGTTAGGTCATAACAAGAACCTAAATTTTAAATAATGTTATGTGGTTCACCCAAACTCTAAGACATTTTTAACACATGCTATTAATGAAATTAAATTATTTAAAAAACATTTCGTAAAAATATTCAGGTGTTTAAATAAATTTAAAAGGAAAACTCTATAGAACCAAAAAAATACAAACATACAATGTAGTTATCAAATTGAATTGTGATTTTAATAAATAACCATTAGAAAACGTTAGATAAAAGGTGTGATGTAAATCATATATGGTTTGAAATATTTGTGTTTAGTTTTGGAATAAATTTATAATGAACAAATATTAATTGTATAGGATCATTGAACATGAAAAATGAAATTATACCTGAATTAATAGTTTATCATCTCACCTTTACTTCCATTGGAAATATACCATAATACCTACTGATTACATTTGTGTTGTGTATATATTAACCCTTTGAAATTTTATATTTTAAATATATTTATTATCAAGGCATTTAATGTTTAATTTAAAGATATTTATTTCTTGTGGAAAATGATTCCAACGTAACCTATGGGGATATAGTTTAATGTCACAAAAACATTATTTATAAGGATAGTTTGTGAATATTCTTTCAAACATTAAATCATATTATCCATCTATCATGAAACTTTTGAATTTTCATATCTTCTAGTTAATTATAAAAAATTAAATTTTTTCACTCAACTTTCACTCTTTATGTTCTAAGAATACCATAATATTTTTTTTATGCAAAAATATATTTATTTATTCATTTGGTGAGAGATCATTCATCATAAATATATATGTTTTCCAATAATATTTTAATTAATATTTATAATATTTTACAATGATTTTTAATTTAATTTTTACCATATTTTGAATATTTAAATATTATTAAAATTATTTTTCATTTCATATTCTAATATATATATATTTTAATTTAAACCAAATAGTTTAGTGGAATATTTGTTATTACATTGAAGACCTGAATGAGATTTCTAGACATCTTGATCATTTTAGGATGTAACGATTTTTTAAAATATTACATGTTTATTTGGAAAAAAATTACCGATAATATTTGATAAAATTTTAGTTTTTTAAAAGTTATTTCAAAAATGGAATGATTATTTTTTTCATTTATGATTTTAACAATCTTTTTATGTTGTCTTTATTTATCAATTATTATAAAAAATTGGTTCTATATATTTTACTGGGGATATGATATAACGGTTCAATATTTATTCTTTTTATCAATAGATCATTTTTTGAATGATTATATTTGTATGAAATAGATTCATTTTCATTGGGATAATCCATGATTGATTGGGGAACTATATTTGGAAGCCAATTATGTTTCACATGTTATGATAAAAGGATATGCAGAATATTTAATGGTTTTATGGAACACATATGTATGGTTTTCATTATATGATGCATGGGAACAAATTTATATAATCCTCCAACCAATAAGTCATGGTTTTAAAGATGATGACATAAATATGGGATACATGTCAATTTTAATTATCTATTATGGGAAAAAATTGGATGTTCTTGATCAACTAGGGGATCAGATATTGATGCATGATATTTGTGATATGTGAAATTTGTATGGATACATGATCCACTATGATTTTGTGGTCTTAGTATTAATCCTTATAAATTAAAAGGTTTCAAAAAAATATGATCATTACACACTTATATGACAATAAATTATGGTTTATGAATTATTTTTGATGATTTTTGACTCATGTGATTCATGTATTTTGAAATGAAAATGTCTTTTGTCATGAATCATGATTATGTTCTATTATTTATTTACTATAAACCGTGTATTTTTTATTCACTATATCATACTACTATACTAATATTATAATTTCCTATGATCATCAATTTATATATCCTATTTTTAACCAAACCAATAATATAATATCGATAATTTTTATGTTTCTTTTCCCAAGGATATAATAAATGGTCTTAAAAGGGCATCTCATAAAAGATAATCGCAAGGGAAAATCAACGTGGGATTAGTAGATGTTATTTTAGTAAATAATATGATTGATTATCTAGTCTCCAAATACACTAGACATTTACGGTCCCCAAGTTCATATTCATTAGATTCTTATAATACTACTCATAAATGATTTTTTATAAGAAAAATTATTGCTGCAAGTTCCATTATCTCAGTGAACGAGACTTTATAGGATTGGCCATGTATTTTAAAAAAATTCTCTATAAATGTGAATCTCCACTATCTAATGTCGTAGGGTTCATATAAAAATTAAAATGGATCTACCAAATAATTCACCAAACATGTACCACCTATCAGAATATCTCTTGATTCCATACAGTTACCTAGAAACCATAACAGTTTCCCCAAACTGTTCAACCACAACAATGTCCTTAAAACTAGCCAATATCATTCAGAACAAAAAATGAATGTTCTAAAAAAAATTATAAAACAATTCTTAATAATAACATAAAATTTTGCAATATACATAAAATTAATGGTGTATTAATCTACCCAAAAGTGTACATTACATCCATTTTAAAATGGATATATGCATTGTGTGGAAAAAAATTCAACCCTTAATCCTAAATGAAGTCTTTTTCATTCGATGCATCTGCCCAATCAAAAACATAATACCATAATATGTGCCAAAAAATATATATTTCATAATGAATATATACACTCATCTATAATGAGAATTTATATGTCCAAGGATTAATGTTTTATATGGATCATGATCAACATGATCGTGTTGAATTAAATTCTATGGGATATGTTGTTAATTAATTCTTAGAGTGACATGAAATGAAATATAAACCCAACCAGTCCCTCGAGACTAAAAGGTTAATAACTCAAAGTCCTGGCGTCCGATTGACGCATCATCAGTTGCATTATGTCCCTTATGATGCGTTGGCCATTTTGTAAACTTCTTCATGGGAATTTGTGGAAGGTGGAGTATCATCCAGTGGCATGAAGAGTAGTCCCTCCTGGAGATGAGAAAGCCTAGTGAGAGATCCTAGTAGCTGGCTGTGACATGATGAATGAAGATCATTCCAGTGTGGGTCAGCACCTAGCGATATAGTGTGGGTCAGCACCGAGCGATCATGTGTGGGTTAGCACCGAGAGATCCTATGTGGGTCAGCACCATGCGATCCAGTGTGGGTCAGTAGTAGAGCCTCTAAAGGGAGTTAGATGATTCAGTAGTTACATCTAATCATATCTATTACTGTACCTAAGAAATAACTAGAGTGAGCTGAGTAAGTACCTTTGTGGTATTTTTCTATATGGCGTACATGTGTGGTACTTAGCGTCATGGTGTTCCTTCCTTTGTGGAACATTTGAGATTTTCGATTTTGATTTGGACTCTGTGCTTCCTCATGATTGAGATGGGTATATATGATAACATAGGTATATGTATTGGCATATACTTATGTAGGGTTGTCAGTTGATTTCATGCTATGTGGTATATCCTTGGTGGATTTTGTGATACCATGAGGGTCTCAGGATCCCTACTAAGTATCGTTATATTCACCTCTACATGGGTTATGCCCTCACCCTGTAGTGTTTTCTACAGATGATGGACAACGCTAACTAAGGAAGAGAGTACCAGGACACGAGGTGGCTCAGAGGTGGATGTTAGATTAGCTGAATCGCAAAGACGACCATTTGTGAGTTGTACCAACCCTTTATGTAGGATTCGTGGTGGACGATCCATGAGTTTTTTTTACAAATCAGTATTATTTTACTTTATAGTTTTCCTTTTACTTTCCAGTTGGGATTTTATTCTGGACCCTTTTATTTATTATACTCACTATGTTTACTGTTTATTTTACTTGAGTTCATATCTTACTGTGTGCTTAGTTGTGGGTGTTACAGGTTATAGAGGCAATGCCTTCGCAGTTTGAGGGAATACGCCTTTGGTGCGAGTTTCCAGCCTCTATCCTATGTAAGGAGGGTTAGGGGTAGTCACGACATGGGACCCTGGGGACAGGTCCTGACAAATTGGTATCAGTGGAGTCGGTTCTACCGTAGAACATATGACTCTGATCTTTGTTTTTAACAATAATAGTGTTATGTGTAGTGAGTTTGGTTATCAATTTAAGGATTCCAATGTCTGTGTGGAGGCCGACGTATCCATACAGTAGGACCCTAACTTCTGATTTTTGACTCAGTGCAAGAAATCACTGATTGTGTGTGTGTTTTGAAGAGTTTTCATTGTGATCCCTTTGAGTCAGCTCACCATGTACAACTTATTGACCATTGCGCACCTGTTTATTTTTAGTATTCCTCTACATAGACAACCACCCAGGGTTCCAAAAGTAGTATGAACTGATAGACCACCAAGCCGTGAGTCCATAGTGTAGGGAACTCTTCTAATAGAGGCACCAGTAGAGGCACAAGCGGCAACACCCATGGTAACATTACCCATTAGGCAGGTAGGGACACATTGCTCGTGACATTCTAACCCACCGTACGGATGATAAGTAGATGGTTGAAAGACCGCCCATGAAAAGGCAAAGGTTCGACGGGGGATGTCTTCAGGGAGTAGGCGGATGTGGAAGAGGAGCTGTGCATGCTGCTGGCGGTGGGTAAAAATTCGAGATGTTACCGCCCCCACAACTAGGTGGCCCACCCCAACCACAAGGAGCATGAGGACATGGGTGAACTCAGCTCCAGGTAGTTGAGGTCTATGAACATGGTGCTCTAGAGATGATACGAGGTAGGATCTGTGTCTATTCCACCTTAGATGCAGTACTTAAAGACACAGGTTCCAGTTATTCTTTTATTTTTACTACCCTCGTTCAGATCTCAGAGATTACGATGGAGCTGTTGGTTAGATCTTTATGGATAAAGACTTCCACGGGAGTAGATTCGATGATTATGCATAGGTTCCGGTAGTGTGAGCTTACTCTAAGAGGTGAGAGCTTCAGTTGGTATCTCAGAGTAGTGGCGTCAGAGCCTTATGATGTCATCTGGGGTATGGTATGGTTATCTACATTCGTTGCTCAGATTTACTGTATTATGGGAAAAGTGTGGTGTGTCTGCACTGATGGGACCAGGATTACCTTTACCAGCTAGATGGGAGCATTTACAGCACAGGATGGACTTACTCTGAAGATAGTGCAGCCGATCACTCATCAATTGGCCAACCTTACCCTCAACGCGGTTAATGTGGAGAGTCTGAGTTATCCTGTACTGGTGGACCCGTAGGCGGATGTCTTCCCTGATGATGTCCCATGTCTACCTCCTCACTGAGAGGTGGTCTTTTACATTGACTTGTTCCCAGGGATGACACAGATATCTACACCATCATATCGTATGGCTCCCGCGGTGCTTCGTGAGTTGCGGGTACAACATGAGGACTTTCAAGGGAAGGGATTCATTCGGCCTAGTGTTTCTCCTTGAGCAGCCCCGATTTTGTTCGCCAAGAAGGTGGATGGAAGTTTGAGGATTCGTGTTGAATATCAGTGCCAGAACCAAGTGACCATGATGAAAATTTACCCACTTATGAGGATTGAAGACCTCTTTGATCAACTGAAGAGAGAACTGTGGTTCTTGAAGATAGACCTCAGATCAGGCTATCACCAGCTCAAAGTATGAAATGAGGATGTGTAGAAGATGACTTTCTTATGTCACCATGGGAATTATGTGTTCTTGGTTATGCCATTAGGCATATCCAACACTCTATTAGTGTTCATGGGACCCATGAAAAAGATATTTAAGCCATACCATGATCACTTTGTAGTAGTTTTCGTCGACGACATTCTGATATACTCGGCTTTTGAGGTGGAGCATGCCTATCATTTGCAGGTAGTACTGGACACAATCCAAGAGCACCCGCTTTATGGTAAGCTCTTGAAGTGCCAGTTCTAGATCAGATAGGTTCACTTTATAGGACATGTCATATCAGAGGCTGGAGTGGCAGTTGGTCCAGCGAAGATTGAGGCAATACTTTCTTGGGAGCCACCCAAAAGTGTGACGGAGGTACGGATTTTCCTGGGTTTGGTCGAATACTACCAGGGATTTTATCCGGATTTCTTCAGAGTTTTAGCACCACTATATATATTTATGATGAAAGGGAAACCCTTTTGTGGTTAGAGAGATGTTATCCGAGTGTTTAGGAACTCAGGCAGAGGCTGACTAGTGCCCCCATCTTGAGGCTACTAGAGGATGGCATAGCGTACATAGTCTACTGTGATGCATCAACAAACAAACTCTGATGTGTCCGGATAGAAGAGAGAGTAGTGATCACATATATTTCTTGACAGGTGAGACAAAATGGATAGAATTATTCTACTAATGACCTGGAGTTAGCAGTAGTGGTTTTCTCTAGAAGATGTGGCGACATAAGTTGATGAGCGAGCGTTTAAAATTCTACTCGGATCGTGGGATTGTAAGGTATATCTTCTCTCAGAAGTACCTGAACATGAGACAAAAACCATGTCTTGAGATCCTATAGGACTATGACATCGATATATTCAATACTATAGGGAAGGGGAATTTTGTAGCAGATGAACTTAGATTGAGGTCTTGTATACAACTTCTAGGAGAGGCAACGGTGTACCTGGCCGCATTGGAGATATCCTTTATAGATCGAGATGGAGCAGTTTTTCATTAGTCTCTTACAATCACTCCCCCACTTTTTCTGTGATTTAAGGAGGCGCAATATAGAAACACTGACTAGGAGACTCGAAGTGCTCAGATATCCATAGGACAACAACTTGATGGATTTTCTGAAGGTGGGAAGCACACCATCTTCTTTAGAAGACATACCATGGTACCACTGTCACTTCAGGAGGATGTTTGGAGGGAGTTTCACACATACCCTATAGAAGTACATCTAGGAGTGGTGAAGATGTATAAGGATCTCTGATGATAGCACTTGTGGCTGGGAATGATGAATGTAGTAACAGAGTTTGTCTCTCGGTGTCTCACTTGTCAGCAAGTGAAGGCAGAGCATCGGGTACTATCATGCTTGGTTAAGCCTTTGGAGGTCCTAGAGTGGAAGTGGGATAGGATACCCATGGAATTCGTGACATGAATTCTACATAAATACTGAGGTTGTGATTTTATTTGGGTGATCTTCAACCAACTCACCAAGTCAGCCCACTTTCTACCGATCAGAGAGTAGCGTTCAGTAGAGAGCATGGGATGCCTCTATGTGTAGAATATTTTGCAGCTACATGGAGAACCCTCGAAGATTTTCTCTGATCGTGATGAACGATTTACTTCCTTGCTATGGACACAGATGCATTAGGCTTTCGGGAGGCAACTTCAATTGAAAACCACCTTGCATCCTCAAAAGAATGGACAGACTGAGCGGACTATTCAGACTGTTGAGGAAATGCCTTATGCTTGCGTCCATGAATTCGATCGAAGCTGGAAGGATCACCATCCATTGGTGGAGGTTTCCTAAAATAATAGAATTCACTCCATCATTATGATGGAACCATTTGAGGTGTTTTACGAGTGAACATGCAGATCACCTTTGTGCTGGACTGACCCTGGGGAGTTAGCACTAGTGGGACCAATGATGATAAAGGCTACCACATAGAAGGTGCAGATCATCCAGGACTAGATGAAGACTACACAGATTAAGAAGGAGTAATATTCCATCTGGAGATAGATACCTCTGATGTTCGAGGATGGCGACTACGCCTTTCTATGAGTTTCACCTCGATGACGTTTGCCGATATTTGGCCATTGTGGAATGTTATCTATGAGGTTAATTGGACCCTTTCAAGTCCTCATCAGAGCTGGTGAGGTGGATTACTACTTAGCACTTCCACCACAGTTGCACCAGGTGTGCGACGTCTTCCATGTATCACAATTTAGGAGATACATGCCTGACCCTAGTCAAATCATCGACCATGGTGAGCTGGACGTAAACGATGGGGTGCAATTTATGGAAGTTCTAGTAGAGATTGAGGACTTACAAGAGTGTTTACTTCGTGGGTGGTTTATTCCTCTGGTTCACATTCGTTGGAAGCACGAGAACCTTTAAGAGAGAACATGTGAGTGGGATGCTCAGATTCTTGCTCATTTCCCCCACTTGTTCCTTTATATTGAGTTGTGGCTTACGAGGACGTAAAGACCTGAGGTGGGGAGAATGTAAAGACCTGTAATTTCCATGTAATTTTTTAAATTAAACGGAAATTTTACAAGTCTGTGAAAATTGACGGCGTGTGATTCTGAGGATCGGTGTGCCCAGAATGAATTTCTAATCATTTTTCTCAAATACTTTAAGTAAATGTGCGAGCATGTTTTCATAAATTTTTAACCGATGTTTGGAATTGAAATATTAGGGCACCGTTGAACTCGCACCGCTGGTATTTGCCTAAGGGGACCTTCACCTCAAATGCAGCAGGTCAAGGGTGAATGATAGAACTTGGTTTTTTCATGGAAATAGAAAAAAAAATAAACTTTTATTTTATTTTTATATTTTTTCAAACCCCCCATGTAGATCATTTATATAAAGGGACCACCTAAAAAAAACCTCCCAAATGGGTTATGGTGGTGGGGGACCACTAGAGACTAAAACCCTTGAACTCCTCTCCTAATTGGAGAAACCCCTTGAACTCCCTCATTAATGAAGAGTTAACCCATGGACTTGCACACATTAATTAATTGTGCCTCATCAATTGATTAATGTTGCAATCTCGTTTTGTGCTCAAAATTATAAATTGGACAAAAACATTTTATTTTTCTTGGAGAAGGAGAAGGGGAGATCATGCAGAAATACTCTCCAACGAAGAACATGCTCCCCAAAAAAGACTGCTCTCACCAATGAGGAACATCTTCGATTACAACGAACCGACGATCGTGGAAACACTAACGTCACCGAATTAACCTCTTCCAATGTCAACGAGAAATCATTATAGGGGTATAATTCAATGTGACTAATATTTCCCATGTTCTTCCCTTCTAAACAAATAATGTGGATCAAATCTCTCTCTAACTAGTTGATACTTGGATTTTTTCTTTTGTGGGTTGGGGAAAAGTGATTGACAGAGGTTGTGGGAATTGATGATTTAAATATATTCTATACTTGTTCTTGATTCAAAATTTGTGAAACACTTGCTACTGCCCTAATGCGGAGAGTGCAGGACAAAAAAACATGGCATGGCCTCTCCAGAAAATCATATTTTTTTCTTTGTTCTTTGCGATGGTGAAGGAGACCTCTACCAGTGGATGGCACCGGTGAAACACAAGAACCATGGCCGACACCACAACCGGCCGCATCAAAGGTTACAAGGAAAGGGTGGTCGGTCAAGCCGGCCGTTGGCGAAGGCACGCTGCCCTGGCATCCCACGATGTTTCGTTGTCTATGGCACCACCGCCTGCATCCTCCAACCCGCACCACTCTGCCCCGCGGTGCTCCGTCACCCACGGCCTTCGCTTTCTAAGGCACCGCTTCCAGCATCCTTCACCGTCTGTGGCCCCGCTGCCAGTGATATCCTCCATCAGCAGCCCCAACACCTGCGGCCTCCGACGTTGGTGGCCCCGCCGCCCGTGGCCTTCTATGTCAGTGGCCCCGCCGCCCACGTTCTTCGTCATACATGGTGTAGTAGCATGCAGCCTCTGATATCCGCGGGTCCGCAGACCACATCCTACACTATCAATGACTCTGTTGATCGCGACCTCTATCATCCCTGACACTGCCCCTTGAGGCCCCCACAACCCTGAAGCCCATCACGCCGCCCCACAACCTCGCCGACTTGTGGCTTTTCACGCCGCACGACGGCCTGTCGTGCCACCCCGCGACCTCGTAGACTCGCGGCCTACTGCGTGACCCAGTGAACTCGCCATCCCGCGGCCTTCCGCACCACACCACAATCTTCTATGCTTCCCCACGACCCTCCACGACCCTTCTCTACCTCCCGGTCACACTACACCGCCCAGGCCGGGTGAGACCTAGCGGGTCGGGCCGAGTCAGACTGGACCCGAACCCACATCGACCCATTACGCTTTTTTAGCCATACCATTGGTACTAGGTCTCCGTTTGACAAACTATCAATGAAACTGTGCAACTTGGAGTGGGACGGTCCCATTAGTATACCCCACTAATGATTTGTATAATGTTGGGTAACGGTCGGGATTGATTGAGGAGGAATCCAACCGGGCCCTCTAGACTAAAAGTATAATAACTCACAGACCGGTCATCCGATTAACACACCGTCTATTGCGTTGAGACCCCAAAGAAGTGGTGGTACATTGGGTTACTTCTTAGTGGGACATCGTACCAGTTGTAGTATCAATGAGGGGATTGAGTTGCAGACCCTCCCAGAGATGAGAAGTCCTAGGGAGGGAACCCATAAGTTGGCTATGGCGTGAATACTGAAGAGAAATCTTGTGTGGGTTAGCACTTAATGATCCTATGTGGGTTAGCACAGAGCAATCTTGTGTGGGTCAGCACCTAGAGATCCTATGTGGGTCAGCACCTAGTGATCATCTATGTGCCAACACAAAGCGATCATGTGTGGGTCATCACTGAGTGATCCTATGTGGGTGAGCAACAGATCCGCTTAACAGAGTAATATGATTTAGTAGCTACATCTAATCATATCTACTACTGTACGTAAGAAATATCTGAAGTGTGCTGAGTCAGTACCTTTGTGGTATTCTTCTATGTGGCGTACCTGTGTGGTACTTACCTTCGTGATGTTCTTTCCTTTTTAGAATTGTTGATCATTGGGATTTTGAGTTAGACTCTGGGTTTTCTCATGATTGAGATGGGTATACTTGATAACGTATGTATATATATGGGAATATAACTATGCAGGGTTTTCCGTTGATTTCATGTTGTTTGTTTTATCCTGGGTGGATTTTCTGTGACTTAGAGGGTCTCAAAATACCTACCGAGTATTTTTATACTCACCCCTTCACAGGCTACGCCCGCACCAAATTGTGTTTGGTGCAGACGACAGACATTGTTGACTAGGGACGAAAGTACCAAGATTGGAGGTGGCTCGGAGGTGGAAGTTAGATGAGGCAAACTGCAGATACGGATATTCATGAGCTATTCCTACCCTTTATGTAGGATACATGGTGGACAATCTAGGATCTATTTTTCACCTATCACTCATCTTGTACTTTCTAGTTTAACTTGTAATTTCTAGTTGGGCTTGTATTCTGGACCATTTAACATACTTTACTAACTCTTTTTACTATTTAGTTTACATGAATTCGTATCTTACTTTGGGCTTGGTTTTGTGTGTTATAGGTTATAAATGCAATGCCATCCAAGTTTTAGTGAAAATTCCATTGGTGCTAGTCTCCGACCCTTAGCTTATGGAAGGCGGGCTAGGGGTAGTCGTGGAACGGGACCCGGGAGAGGAGTCATGACAAATTGTTATCATAGGAGTCGATTCTACCGTAGAACATATGACTATGATCTTTCTTTTTAATTGAAATAGTGTTAAGTGTGGTGAGTGTGGTAATCAGTTTAGGGAATCCAGTGTTGGTGTGGCATCCGACCTATCCATACACCAGGACCCTGAATTCTGATTTCTGACTCAGTGCACAAAAACAATGATTGCATGTGTGTTTTGAAGAGTTTTCTTATTGATCTATTTGAGTAAGATCACCAGGTATAACTTATTGACTGTGGAACACTTGTTTATTTTTTGGATTCCTCCACATACACAACCTGCTAGGGTTCTTAGAGTAGTATGCACTAATATCCTACCAAGCAACGAGGCCCTGGTGTAGGGCTCTCTTCAATTAGAGGCACCAGTGAAGGCACCATTGGTACCATTACCCATTGGGCCACCGATACCAACATCCCCAGTAGCAGAGGGTGCATGCCGCCTGAGTGCGTTTCATGAGTTCCAGAGAAAGAGGCCACCCATGTTCAGGAGAGAGAGAGACCCACATGCGGCTAAGGATTGGATGGAGGCTGTGGTGAGAGTTGTCTGAGTGATAGAGACACCAGTTTATCTCATGGAGATCCTTTCTACAATCCTTCTATAGGCAGCAACATACAGATTTTGGAGCATTATGCTCCAGTTTCAAGATGACGTGGCACTTCTCTGGGTGGACTTCGAGATACTATTTCAGGTACAGTTTGATCCAGAAACTCATCATGTAATCCACATTCACAATATTATTCATTTATAGTAGGGAATTTTTAATGTAGCTCAGTACTCGGTGAGGTTCACTGACCTCTCACACTACTCCACAGATATATTTTGGGACCCATTCTTTAGGGCCTAGACCTTTGATCAGGGGATCAGGAGAGAGATCAGGGCTTCAATGATTTCTCATAGCATTCCGATATAGAATGGGATGTTAGAGATAGCCCTCTTAGTGGAGAGTTTTTGTGCTAAGCAGACACCGATAGCGAGACCCACCACCAGACATCACGTAGCAGAGTCATCTGCAGCTGGCAGTAGGCAGATTTCATAGAGGTCCAAGAGGACCAGAACTATAGGTGTACAACTGCATGATTCCGGGTCAGTTGGGTGGGGATCCCAAGACAGAGACAATAATGCGAGCACTGGGCAGTGTTACACATGTGGTGGTCCGGGTCACATGGCTTGTGACTGTCCAAACCACCATAAAAATGATCAAAATACGGTCAAATGACCACCCAGGAAAAGACAGAGGTTCGACCGAAGAGGTCTTCATGGAGAAGGCAGACGTGGCAGAGGAATTGGCCATGCAGCTGGTGGTGGGCGACGATTCGAGATGTTACCGCCACCATCACCAGGTGGTCCACCCTGACCAAAGAGAGTAGGAGGATAGGAGCGCTCTCTGCTCTAGGAAGTTGATCCCTATTAACATGGAGCTTCGAAGATGATACGAGGTACGATCCGTTTCTATTCATCCTTAGCTACTGTACTTATAGAAACATGTTCCACTCATTCTTTTATTGCCACTACCCTCATTCGGATTTCATTGGTTCCAAAAGATCCATTTATCAATCCTTAATGCTAGAGACTCCTACGAGAGCAGGTTCGAAAATTACGATGTAGTGAAGGTAGTGTGATATTACTATAGGAGGATAGAGCTTCGACTGGGATCTCTTATTAGTGGCATCGAGGCCTTACAACGTTATCTTGGGTATGGACTAGTAATCTACAATCCATGCTCAGATTTACTATATTTGGTGCAAAGTGTGGTGTGTCTGAATGGATGGGAATAGGTTTATCATCACTGGTGATAAGTGAGCTTTTTCATCACAAGATGGACTTACTCAGAGGAGAGTGTAGCCAATCAAACATCATTTGGCTGGCCTTTCCCTCAGAGTGGTTGATGTGGAGAGTCTATGTTATCCTGTAGTGGTTGACCAGAAGCAGATGTTTTCCCAGATGATATTTCGGGTTTACCTCCTCATATAGAGGTGGAAATTTACATTGACTTGTACCCAGGGATGGAACCGATATCTACACCAGCATGTCAGATGGATCCCGCAGAGCCTTGTGAGCTACGAGTATAGTTGGGGGACTTACAGGGGAAGTGATTCATTCGGCCCAGTTTTTCTCCTTTGGAAACCCTGATATTGTTCTCAAAGAAGGCTGATGGGTTTTTGAGGCTTTGTGTTTACTATCATCGCCTGAACCAGGTGACTGTGAAGAACATGTACCCACTTCCGGTGATTGACAACCTCTATGATCAGTTTAAGGTAGCATGGTGGTTCTAAAAGATAGATCGTAGATTAGGCTATCACCAACTCAGAGTACGAGACAAGGATGTGAAGAAGGTGACCTTCATATGTCGGTACGACCATTACATGTTCTGGGTTATGCCATTCGGTGTAACCAAACCTCCAACAATGTTCATCAGACTCATGAACATGATAATTCATCCATCCCTTGATCGATTTTTAGTAGACCTAATCGACGAAATTCTGATATCCTCAGCTACTGAGGAGGAGCATGCCTATCATTTGCTGGTTGTACTGAACAGACTCCAAGAGCACCAGCTTTATGGTAAACACTCTAAGTGCCAATTCTGGATATGAGTGTTTCACTTTCAGGGACATATCATATCGGAGGCTGGAGTTGTAGTGGATCCAATGATGATTTAGGTGATACATTCTTGGGATCCACCCAAGAGTATGACAAAGGTACGAAGTTTTCGGTGTTTGGCCGGATACTACTAGAGATTTTTTTCAGATTTGTCCAGAGTTGCAGCACCACTATCAGCGTCCAAAAATAAGGGGCAACCCTTCGTGTGGTCAAAGAGATGTCTGCTGAGTTTTCAGGAGATGAGGTAGAGGCTGACTTGTTCCCCCCATCATGAGGCTACCGGAGGAGGTCGTAGGGTACATGGTCTACTGCAATGCAGTAGAGACCATACTTGGTAGTTTTCTAATGTAGGCTCGAGCAGGGATCACATATGGTTCTCGACAGCTGAGGCAACATGAGTAGAACTATGCTACCAATGACCGACATCTAGTATTAGTGGTATTATCCTTAATGATGTGAAAACATTACATGATGGGTGAGCATTTTACAATCTACTCGGATCAAAATAGTCTCAGTTATATCTTCTCTCAGAAGGACCTGAACCTAAGAAAACGACATTGGCATGAGTTCCTCCCAGACTATGACTTCATGATATTCTATACTTCTAAGAATGGGAACGTTGTTGTAGATGCACTCATCCAGATATCTGTTATATAGCTACCAGGTGAGGCGATGGAGTAGCTAGCCGCTTTTCATATATCCTTTGTGGATTGGGATGTCACATTTTTTCTTCAGTCACTCCCCCACATCATCAGTATGTTATGGAGGCTCCGCATGCGGACACTGAATAAGAGACTCAACGTGTTCAGATATCCATAGGACGCGCACCTAATTGATTTTATGATGGTGGGGATAACATCATTCTTTTTTGAGCATGTACCATGGTAACAATGTCAAATCGGGAGTATGTATTGAGGGAGTTCCACACATCCCATCTAGAGGTGCACCAAAGAGTGAGAAAGATGTACCAAGAACTCTGACGGCAGCACTGGTGGTCGGGAATGAATAAAGCAGTAGCAGAGTTTGTCTCTTGGTGCCTCACTTGTCTGCAAGTGAAGGCAGAGCATCAGGTACCGGCAGACTAGGTTCAACCTTTGGAGGTCCCAGAGTGGAGGTGGGACAGGATATCAATGGACTTCAGGATAGGACTTCCAAAAACATCTATATGTCATGATTTTATTTCGGAGATTGTCGACCAATTCACAATGTCATCCCCCTTCCTACTGATAAGAGAGCAGGGTTCAGTAGAGAGGTTGGGACACCTCTATGTGAATGATATTGTGTGGTTACATTGAGTACCATTGAATATTATCTCTGATTGTGATGCCCATTTTACTTCCTTGATATTGAAGGGGTTGCAGGAGTATTTTAGGACACAACTTCGTTTGAGCACCGCCTTCCATCCTTAGATGGATGGCCAGACTGAGCATACCATTCAAACCCTCGAGTACATGCTGCGTGCTTGTGTCCTTGACTTCAGTTTCTGTTGGGAGGATCACATTCCTTTAGTGGAGATTTCATACAACAATAGCCATGAATCCACCTTTGGGATGGCACCTTTTGATGCATTTTATGGGTGACCTTGCAAATCACCTTTGTGTTGGACTGTCCCATGGGAGTGGGCACTAGTGGTACCAGAGATGGCATAATCTACCACAGAAAAGGTGCAGATCATCTAGGAGAAGATGAATACTGCACAGAGTAGGAAGAAGTCATATGCCAATAAGAGTTGGAGACCACTAAAGTTCTAGGATGGCGAACACATCTTTCTATGTGTCACACCTCGAAAAAGATTGCATAGATTTGGACGAGGTGGAAAGTTATCTCTAAGGTTAATTGGACCCTTTCATTTCCTCAACTGAGTTGGAAAGGTGGCTTACCACTTAGCTCTTCCACCTTAGTTTCACAGAATTCATGACATTATTCACGTATCCATGATGAGGAGATACATGAACAACCCTTCTCACATCATCAACCATGTTGAACTAGATGTCAACGATGGGGTGAATTTTAGAGAGGTTCTAGTAGAGATTGTGGTTTGATAGGAGTGGGTCCTTCATGGGAAGTCAATACATCTGGTTCACATTTTTTGGTAGCACACAAACCTCCAGGAGAGAACTTGGGAGCCGGAGGCTCAGTTTCATACTCATTACCCCCACTTGTTCCCTTATATTAAGTTGTGGATTATGGGGATAAAAAGCCTTGAGTTGGGGAGAATGTAAAGAAATAGAATTTCCATTAATTTTTTTTAATAAATGAGAATTTTACTAGTCCGCAAATATTGATTGCGTGTGATTCCAAGGCACTGTGTTCCCGAAATAAATTTCTGAACTTTTTTTCGGGTACGCTTAGTAAATGTGTGAGCAACATTTTGTGACTTTTGAACCGCTTCTTGGAATTGAAATATGATGGCACCGTTGAACTCATAGCGCCGATATTCGCTTAAGGGGACCTTCAACATTACTTCAGTCGGTCGAGGGTGAAAGAGAGAATTTGGGTTTTTCATGGAAATAGAAATAAAATAAACTAAAATATTATTTTATTTTTCATTTTGTTGAAACCTCCCATGTGGATGGTTTAAAGGTGGGGACCACCTAAACTAAATCCTCCCACATGGGTTATGGTGGTGGGGATTACCCAAGACTAAAACCCCTTGAAATCCCCTCTAAATGGGAGAATGACCTTGAACTCCCTCATTAATGAATAGTTAACCCATGGACTTCTTCCCATTAATTAATTATGCCTCTTAAAATGATTATTGTTGCCAACATGTTTTGTTCCAACAATTTAAAATTGTGAAAACACTTTTTATTTTTGATGGAAAAGGAGAAGGGGATAGTTTGGAGAACTAGTCTCCAATAATGAATGTGCTCCCCAACAAAGAATGCTCTCGCCAATGAGGAACATCTTCGATGACAACGAACCGACGATTGCGGAGAAACTTACTTCACAAACATCACCCTTCCAATATCAAAGACGAATAAAGGTAGGAGTTTAATTCTATATGATTAATATTTCTAATGTTCTTCCCCTATAAATAAAGAATGAAAATCAAACCTGTCTCTAACTATTTGATCCACATATGTTTTCTTTTTCGGGTTTGGGAAAAGTGATTGACGGAGGTTGTGGGGTTGGATGTTTTAAATATATTCCATACATGTTCTTGTTTCAAAACATGTGAACCTCTTGCTACCTCCCTAACGTGGAGATTATGGGCCAATAAAACAAGGGATGACCTCTCTGTAAAATCTTATGGTTCTTTTGTGTGTTCTTCATGATGTTAATGACGGCCAGTGTCGGTGGCTGCCACCGGTGGAACTTGAGAACAACGGCTGGCACCATGGCTTGCCGCGATGAAGGTGACGAACGATGGGCTGCTGGTCAAGCCAACTGCTAGATAAAGCAATGTGCCCCACCTCCCTACCTTCCACGGAACCGCCGCCTGTGGCATCCACCCCGTGGCTCTCCTCCCTAAAGCCTCCACAGTATGTGGCACCGCTTCCGGAGGCCTCCGTCGTCTGCGACACTGCCGCCCGAGACCTCCATTGTTTGTGGCACCACCGCCTTCAGCCACCGTCCCCCTGCAGCCTTCTGCACTGCCCCGTGGACTCGCGGACGATGGCCTTCCGCGCCACCCTATGTCCTGGCCAACATGCGCCTTGCCTCGCCTCCCTATAGCCTCGTCGACCCGTGGCCTATCGTGCCGCCCCGCGGCCTTCCACACCACCCCTCGGCCTTGAGGCCCTCTGCAGTCATTCGGCCATACCATAGTTTTGTGGTCCCACCTCACAGCCCAGGCCAGGCCAGAACCATTGGGTCAGGCCAGCTCGACCCAAACAGGGTTGGCCCAGGTTGGTTCGGGCCGGGTCGGGACGACCGGGTCAGACCGAACCCAGACCCACTTCGACCCATTACATTCTTTTGTCCATAAAATTGGCACTGAGCATTCGTTTGAAAAAAATTCAATGGAACTGTAATCCCTGGAGCAAGATGGTTCTTATAGTATACCCCACTAGAGTTTTGGATAATGTTGTGGAACGGTTGGGTTGGATTGAGCACGAATCGAATGGGGCCCTCGAGACTAAAAGGATAACAACTCACAGACCGGGCATCTGATTGATGTACTGTATATTGTATTGAGACCTCTATGACATGGAAGTCCTTTGGGATACTTATTTGTGGGACTTTGTGGTAGTTGGAGTATCAACTAGTTTCTTGAGGTGCAGACCATCTCGAAGAGGAGAAAGCCTATTGCGGGAACCCAAAAGCAGGTTGTGACGTGAAGAATGAAGAGCGATCCTATGTGGGTCAGCATCTAGCGATCATGTGTGGGTCAACACTGAGAGATCCTATGGTGGTCAGCACCTAGTTATCCTATGTGGGTCAGCATTGAGAGATCTTCTGTGGGGCAGCACCAAGCGATCCTATGTGGGCCAACACCGAGCGATCCCGTGTAGGTCAACAGGAGAGCCTCTAAAAAGTGTAAGATGATTCATTAGTTATATATAATAATCTCTATTACTGTACCTATGAAATTCCTAGTGTGATCTGACTCAATACCTTTGTGGTATTCTTCTGTGTGGTGTACCTATGTGGTAGTTACCTTCATGGTGTTCCTTCCTTTGTGGAATAGTTGATCTTTGGTAATCTGAGTTGGACTCTATCTTTCCACATGATTGAGATGGGTATACATGATAACATAGGAATATGTATGGGAATATATATAAGTAGGGTTGTCAATTTTTTTAATATGGTGTGGCTAATCCATGTTGTGTTTTCTGAGACCTAGAGGGTCTCTGGGTCACTACTAAGTATCGTTATACTCACCCCTGCATGGGCTATGCCTACACCTTATTGTGTTGGTGTAGACGATGGACATTTCTACCAAAGGACAAGAGTACCAGGACTAGAGGTGGTTCAGAGGTGTACATTAGATGAAGCGAACCGTAGATATGGTCCTTCATGAGATTTCCCTACCCTTCTGGTAGGATTTGTGGTGGACGATCCAAGAGCTATTTTTCACCTATCAGTTTTCTTGTAATTTTTAGTTTTCCATGTACATTAAGGTTGGGATTTTATTCTAGCCCCTTTTACATACTATACTCCCTCTATTTACTATTCAGTTTACATGAGTTAGTATCTTGTTGTGCGCTTGGTTTTTTGAGTTACAGGTTATAAAGGCAATGCCTTCCATATATTAGGGAATATGCCTTCGGTGCTAGTCGTCAGCCCATGCCTATGGAAGGTGGGATTGGGGTAGTCACGACACGGGCCCTAGGGGGACGAGTCGTGAAAACATTCATGTATCTCAAAATGAATAACATACCAAGGATATAAATGTCCATCTATATCCAAACAATGATTGCCAATGCACTAGGGTCATTCAAGAAAACAATATACCCTATATAAAAGATAATGTTAATAAAATTGATCCACAAAATATTTTTAGTGAATATGGGCCATTGTTATTAATTTCCATACTATCTAAATCCTTTCCATTATCTCAAGTGACATGCTATGTCCAATCAGCATATTCTCTCATGTATGTACCCAACAATGTGTACATTGGCATGGAAATCCATACAATAATTGCAATGGATCCATATAAGTCATGTCATAAAATTTTTTGTTAATTGATAACCTTACTAAAGATAAATTTTCCCCTCATGAGTCATGAAATTCCACCAAAAAATTTATATTCATTTTTCTCATGTTCTTTCCAACATTTTGACAATTTATCTTTTCATGGATGATTTTTCATGATTATTATTAAATGGTTTCTAAGGGATTACTTTAATGATGAAAAATACTTAGAGGTAATCCCATGTTCAAAGTTACTAATTATCAATATAATGACCCATAATTTTCATAAATAAATATTATATATTTGTAAATGAATATTAATTATTTTAAATAATTATCCAAGACATAATTTTTTATGTCTAGTATCCCTAGAAATATGTACTCATAAAAAACATGTTCATAAGTGGGAGACATCATCTCTAACAAAATACACCACAACTAGATACCTTCTTATACATATCATAAATAATATATTCATTCAAAACTTGGGGAAAAGAAACATATAAAATGGTGATCTCAAATAATTCATAAGGTTAAATGAGGGAAACAACAATTATCACATATAAATAACATGATCCGTAGGTTTTGGGTTCATTGGAAGAATTTTTCAAAACCATACCCTCTATTTTGATAAAAAAACAGGAGTCATGGAATATAACATAGATATTCATAAGAGAAGATTTATGATAGAATCAAATAAAATGATACATGAGATCATAACATTGGCATGAGAATTTTTTTTCATTCACATATGTTTTGAAAATCACATTTCAAGTCTACTTTTGAAGATATTAAAAATATATTATTAATGGGATAACCACAGATGTTCTTACATTTGGATTGTGATAACCTCCCATATACCCTATTATATGCCTTTGATAAACACTAGTGTACCTAATTTTTGTCTTGGGCTAACCACTCATGTACCTTTTTATCTCATAGAACATTATTCACTACCTAATTAATTGGTGGTATATATACATGCATTCCAGGAAGTCAATCCAAAAAAATATTCATGTGTGTGCCATTAGATCATAAAACAATGAACATATCTTAACACATTAAATGGAAATAGATTTTTTTTAAAATTATTTCATCATAATAATAGACCATCTAGAGATAGAATAAATATCATATTATTGGATAATATCCCAAGTAAGAATTAGGCATCCTCAAATAATTTTTTCATGGATGGAAAATAATTTTACAGGATCTCTTGAAACAATTCATGTGGAGAATAAAATATTCACTTTGAAATAAAATATTAAAAAAATATTCTTTTAAATATTAATGAAAATATATTATTTTAAAATAATAATGTAGAATTTTGTATGATAAATTTAATCATTGAGAGGTAATGAGAGTGGAAAATTATATTCATGCTGTGTGTGGTAAAACAATGATTCATTTAACATGTTCATTAATATTTCAAATGATATATATTAGTAATCCAATACAAATATAACATTCAATCCAATTTTAAAAATAAATTAGCTCCAAATGACTTTGAACATTTATTGGTGAACTGTTAAAACGTAATTTGAATATTTTCTATAAAACATGGGTATGTATGAAATATTATTTTCAACCAAGGAGGGAAATAAAGATTATTTTTTAATGTGTTTTATTTAGTAAAGTTATTCCTTAAAAATAGGGAAATTAAATGAAACAATTCATTTTCTAGATGTTTCTAGAGGATAATAATATTCTTGTGATTCATGATAAGGAGATCACAATATTTCCCCATAATAAGAATAATGATAATCATTCCTGATAAATAATGATATTATAATATATAACCATGTCAACTTTTTTAATGATTAAATTATAGGCCGATTATTGAAAAAAAGTATGTTTATGTATAACCTGTAATTTTATTATTATAATAAATAAAATCATGGAATCTATATACATAACATAAATGAAATGAGTAGAGAATATGGAATGTGTCTCACTAAAATGGGTGTGAGATTGAAATCCTTTACATGAAGTCATGAAATTATTCATAGATGTTATAACCATATATATAATAAATATTTTTTTATAAAAAATATATTAATGAACAATGATCATATGTAGCATACCATTTATGATTTTCTTAAGATCAGTTAGTATAAGATTACTAATTATTCATTGTTAAAATAATGTTCCAGTTAATAACTGATTTGTTTTTTCAGTAATGATTTGGTTTTATTGTTTTTATACATTTATATTGATCATAGGACCATTATCAAATTTATTTTAATGATAATATATAGATAATATATATTCATTCTATGTGTATTTAGTGTAATACATTATAGTTTGAGATATAAAATGTATATAAATTTTAACAGAGGTCGTACACTATACATAAAGATTTATGCTATTTAAATATTCATGATGAATGCAACTCAAGAGAGGTATATAAAATATTACCTTTAACAGATCATTTTTATTCCACTAATATCATATTTATTTCTTAAATATTTCATTATGACCCTAAATTTCATAATACAATGAAAAATGAATCACATCGCTTCATGGAGGGGGTAGTCGACTCGTACGCATGAGTGACAATATCATTATTCAATGTATTTATAGGTAATTAGATATGGTTTATATTATAATTTTAAAATGATAAATATTTCATATATTTCATATATAATAATTAATTATATCATTATCTCTAGTCGTTAGAGTCTATATTGGAATACTTAAAACTTTTGTTTCTGAAGACGTGGTATATTTTACACATGGTCGACGACTTCATTTCACGTTAATTAGAGGAGGTAATTGATATTGGTTATGAAATTAAGATAATATTATAAAATTTTACATGAGATTAAAATTTTATTATATACGTATAATTGATGAATATTTTATGGAGATGAAAGATGAAATTATAGAAAAAATCATCATTTACGATTGTTATACCCATTTTCGATAACCTCCAAATGTTTTCCCCAAAATCCTCAATACGATAGATTACTAATAAAAAATTTGTCCTATATGATGTGTGTATATAATAAAGAATAGGATTTTGGAAGTTATTTGGTAATAATAGAATATTTGGAAGATTGAAATGCAGAGGAGTGGGGTTTCCCTTTTATTTGTGAGGGATATGACATAGAGGGAATTTTTGAATGTAAAATGTTATACACATTTTATAAACATGAAATGGGATTCGAAATATATAATTATCTATCCATATATGATATAAGGTTTCAATATCACATTAAAATTGTATTTTTACAAGGTATTAAGTCATTTTATCCATTATCTTGTTTGTTTAACCCCTAAAAAACTATTTTAACGTCAACCACAATAATAAATTTTTACTATTATTATTATTCACTATTAGAAAAATGATGTTGATATTTTCATACAATATTAATAATTCTGATTCATAAAATGTAATCCATACCTTAAAATTATATTCATAGATGTGGTGAAATTTAATTTTAATGTAAATAAAAATATGAAATGAAAATTTAGTTTTCAAAAGATATTTTATCATAATTATATTATGTATTTATATCAAAAATGCCCATAAAATTAATCTAATGACATAAAATGAATTAATAATAATATAATTGAACAGATTATAAATTAAAAACATGTGAAAAAACGGAATTTTTAAATTAATAAAATGAAAATAAACATTATAATAAAGATTTGTATTATTATATATTCATTAAAAAATTAATTGTTTTCAATAAAAATAACAAATATAATCACCCAATATTAATAATGAGATTTAGATTCTGAATGTAATATGTATTTTTTCATTTAATTTTTTTAAGCAAGAATAAAATCATTATTTTTAATTTTTTATAAAATGAAATAAAAAATTGAATTTTTGTATTTATGATTTATTTAAATATTTTTCCAAAATATATGTACATATTTGAAAATATATTTCATAAATATAAAACCATTATAAATAAAATTGAGAATGTTTCTATTCATATTAATATCTCTATAGTGATTTCTTTTTTTAATAATCATCTTCAAATGATAAAATAAATTTTATATCAGAAGTCGTTAGAACTGTATATCACTTGTAATGGATGATATTAAAGAAATTAAATCTATATGAATAAATATTTCATAAAATCTAATGGTGTAACATTATATTAGCCATAAAATTAATTTCTTATTTAAAATGGAATCAATCTAATTCAAATACCCGTTTCTACTTCTTCATAATCATATATTATGGTTCCCATGTAGCTTCCCCAAGTTGGTGGTTCCACTATAAAACCATGACTTGGTGAGTGGTCTTATTTTGTATAAAATTCAATCTGTGATCTAGATTCTCCACCGGTTTATTCACATATGAATGGTTATTAAACATATGTATGAATTATTAGTTCATTACATGTGAATAATAATATATATATTTCATTAATATATATAAATAGAACAAATAGTGGAATTAAGGGATGTTTGGTGGAAGAACCATGTTATTAGATTTTATCCCTTGTTGATCAAGTTTCTTCAAAGGGATAATATTACTATGGATCATACTTCCTCTCTTTTTTAATATAATAATATCTTTCTATAGATAAATTCCTAAGATGACATTCTCAGCATCTTCAAACTCCAAAATCATGAAAATTATTTTAGTAAATCATTTCTGTTGACTCTAGTTTTCCATGATGTTCTATTAAATAGATCTTAATTGCATATCAATTTCCTCATATAGCTGAGGTCCCAATATATTTTTCTTCAATATTCTTCCTAGAATGTTTGAATTAGACACTTCTTTATAGGGAGTTTTTCATAAATATCTATCCTGCTTTTTGAGTTAAATATATTATTGTATAAAAAATAAACTATACAAATGTGTCTATCACATATTCAATTACAATACATAGAATAATATCTCATCATGTAATCTTGATTTTTAATGGTTCTCTCATAATGTGAATATCTCTATAAATTATATTATGTATTGAATCTCAACTATGTATCGATGTACCATTAAAGAATTTTCAAAAATATTGTGGTAAAAATATGATACTAATTAGATAAAACATAAAGTTAAATGCTAAGAAACATTAAATATTATTAAATTTATATCATAGAATTATGATCTGATGAAAAATATTCTCTGAAAGTGATGAACTATGATGAATTATTAAGGCATTAAAAAAACCTTACTGGTTAATTACATTTTTTAGGGATTTACAAATTATAATTCATTATAATGTTTTCCCAAATCAATACTTGTATGGGTACAACTAATACCACACCCTTATAATTTTTTCTCATAGGCATAATTTGATGAAATACCAATAACCGAGATTCAAAATATTTAATATCTCTCTTCATGAACTCCTACTAAAAATACACATTAAGATACCTATTCATATTTTTTATTCCAGTATGAATAATGTACAAAGAACTATGAGCTTCCTCTAATTACTCCCTTTTCAATTCGGATATATCCAGAACAAACTCATTATTTAATATCCTTATCATTTCATAATAATAAATTTATAATTTTGTAACATTTCTAAATTGCTTGAATATATCTATGAATTCCATATATACCTTTTCAATGATAACATTGATATATGAATGAACGCTCATTCAGGAAATATAATATTTCTACCCTTCCTTCAATAAATTCATATCTAACATTAGGGAATCCATAAACATTGGTTCTTTTTGGATCCTCAGAAAATATTATCTTGTATGGTCATTTATATATAAATCCCCTACCACTTTTATCCCATTTCCACGGTGGTAATGCATTGAGAAGTCATAATCAATAATTATCTCTAACCATATTTTATAGAAGATGTTCAAATCCATATATGTAAATGTATACATTAAAATGTTATGATTGGTATATATATAACATCGTTACATATAAAAATTGTACTTTTGAATCACTAATGACAAAATTATAGAAAATCTTTTTTGTGTAATTTTTCACATTAATCTTAAATTGTTATGAGGCATAAGTTATCACCATATATTTTTACATGATAACGAATATCATCCACTTATTGGATGAGTAACCATAGATTACAAGACCTTTTCCAATATAGGTTAGTGTAATAATATATAAGATGAATAATATTTTTGTTAGTTCCCTTAACCATTCATCACCTTCATCCATCAAAATGAATATGGATCCCTTCCAAATTAACATAGTTAGTGGATTAGAAATCTATGAGAAATATTCGACAATGTGTTTGCAATATCGATATGAACCAAGAAGAATATATGACATAATTTATCATTGTTAGTCTTTTCTAACACTCAGTAGCATCCATATAGTACTGATCCATTGATATACACTCTTTTTATATTATGTGACCAAAAAAGAAAAAATTTGAACAAAAAATATACTGTTGGTAATTTTTCCATTAAACTAACCCTTCATTAGGGACATCAGTATAGTTCATATGTAATCGTCAGTCTCTTCTTCTTTATTTTAATATATAATAATAAAGTCTATTGGTAATAAAAACTGACTAATGTCATATCTAATGTCATTATTCAATAAATCCAAGAAGACAGTGGGGTAAGTTGTTTAACTAGATAACATTACTATATATTCAAAGAGTCCGCACATTGTTGGGAATATTTTATTCAATAAATCATATACCGTTAACCGCAATTAACGATATCTTTACGAAGTGTATGTCTTTCAAATGTATTGTGCTTTATAGAGTTGGTCATTAAAATCAATAAATCAAGTTACATTATAATTTTTCATTATTTTTAAACTATGTAGTTCATTATAATTAATGAAAAATATCATTGATCATTCTATATTCTTACCCCAATGAAAAGATAGACACAATGGTGAAGCACATGGATGAATATATCCCTTGTCATGATTCTCTTATATATTATTATTTAATTCATACAATTCAATTAGTTTCATTTGGTTTGGAGGCTTTGAAATATGTGAATCCTAAGGTTAGGGTTGTATTGTGAAATCAAAAAAATATTTATTGGATGACTTGGTGAATATTATATAAATACAACAATAATTTCTTCCATAATAGAAATAACCTCATTTTTTCTCCATATCTATTTATTGTAAACAACCCTTTTATAATTAATGAGGAACTATAAAATGGATGTTATTTACATTTTAATTTCATAATTTTCATTAAAATATTGAAAATCGTATGTTAGATTGGAAAATGAAACCTGAATTCCCTTCATATAGAATTGACCTGGTCTTTCTATTGAGAATGTGAATCCATGTTTTAGATATAATCATATTCATCCATAGGGAGAATAAAAATATTTAAAGAATGGAAATTAACATAAAAATTAACCAGGGAATATCCCAAATCATAAAATGTTATCATCATCCCATTAGTGGTGTTCACATAAAATTTTACATCCATCTAATGAGGTAGTGTTATGATACCCATATAAAATTCATCATATATAATAAATATGGTCTATACAGAATCAAATTTGTATTAAATGTTCTATAGTAGATGATAAGACTACCTTCCATCATGTAATTATCACACCCCAAATCAAAAATAGTGATCAAATTATAATTAAGTTTACCTTAATTCCTAAGAGGTTATCAATATTGATAATAATGATTAAGCATCCGTTTTTTGAATTTTTTAGAATAACACCCACAATCCATCCATTTGAAAAAATACAAACATAGAGGTTCATTATATGGATATTTATATTCATTAAAGTCATTATCTATCTTTATCTTATCACTAATTTAATCATCCATTGTATTACCATCTGTTCCACTCATAAAAATTTACTTATCCAACATAATATAATATCCACCATGTATCCATATACACATAATTCATTATTGAAAATTCATCTTCTTCTCCCCAAAGATTTTAATTCTTATTATGAATGTAATTTTCTTTTCCTATCAATCCCATGGGAATTATAAGAAACTCAAAAACTTTTTATTATTTTATATCACATCAAATTATTCCATCATCGTTACTAATTTCTTGGATTATTATTCTTTCTAGAGACACGGTTTTAATGAATTATGAATAAATGAATCTTATTTTCATGATGTATAATAATAACAGAACCGTACCTCATTTGTCATTTTAAATTGAACTCATTGGTACCAATATATTCCTCATTATTGTTCTCTATATTTTGAAATTAGTTTTCTATTTTTGTATGAATCATATGTGGAAAGAACATTTGAAAAAAAAATATCTTAAAATAATCACACTCAATGCATTTAATTTCATCATGTTTATCTTATTCTTGATATGATTCTACCCTTTTTATACATCTATTTTAAAATTATAAACATTAAAAATTAATTTTTATTTCATTAAACATTAGGTAACATAAAAATAAATTTTCAATGGTACTGATGAATACTAAGAAAACTATTTGATTGATGGAACCACTAAAATAAGGTCTGTTTTTTTATAAAGTATTCAATAAAATATTTTCCCATTATTTTCTCTTTTTATGATTATCATTCTTCATAGATTTATAATTTAGATTGATAATAATAATAGTACTTTTCATTCCATCACCAATAACATTTGGTTTCAAATCTAAAAAATAATCATATTGTCTTTAGAATGCATTACTAAAAATATTTATTTGAATTATGGTGATCAAATAAAAAATAAAATTATATTGTGAGAAATATAAATCAGATAGGAGAAACCACATAATTATGAAAAATAACATATACCATGTCTATATAATTTCACCTTCATTTAAATTTATGAAAACTTTGGTTTTCCCAATATCATTAATGGTGATCATATACTCAAATCCCACATATTGGTTTGTAAATATCTTTTGAATTTCAAAATCTACTACCAACAGAATTTCAAATCCATTCAAATACATAGGGCTATTATAGAGTAGAAGGTGTTAATCGAGTCAATGACCTATATGTCATTTTAAAAGATATAAAAATTGATTCATATATCTAAGAGAAAAATCCACTTCCAATATCTAGATAGGGATGACATTACATGATATCACTCATTTTTTCCTTCACTAATACTCATGGACATTTTTAAATGGAATGACTTATCAATTTACATTTCCATAGGATTCTCAATTTTTTCCAAATTTCTAGTTTCAAATCGGAGAGTAAATCTTTCTCTTATTAGAGATATAATGGACCACCCATTACTTATATATAAATTACATCAAAGAAGGTGAATATTTATTCCCAAAAATAATGATCCTCTCTAGAATAATAACGATATATCATCATTGAAAAAATAAAAATAGAAACATTTGGTTCATAAGTGATACAAATCATCCCTCACTATGTTCTCTACATCTAGCACCCTTATTATATATTCCATATATATAAAAATTAACCATAACATTGGAATATAATACTAATTTTGAATGAGTACAAATTTACTGTAAGGGTAAAAATTGGATTTTGAAATTATCACTCAATCATAAATGATCATAAGGGTATGAAAACATTACAATCACAATTAAATAACTTACCCTTCTTATAGATCATAAACATGAGAAATGGAATATGTCATTGTAGATTATAAAACATGTATCATAATTAGAAAAACAGAACATGAGTCATGGGAACATAACACTATCCTAAGACATAGAATAATGGAATACACATAAGAATATTAATTCCTATGTCAAGTCTATCCCCAGGACATTATTATAAAATTAGGATTGGGTATACTACCCATGTATGTACTCAGGGCATTGAATAACCTCCTATGTACCATCATTTTTTATTAGAATATCCTATATTATACCCTCTTTTTTGATTTTGATATCCTCTTATGTATCCTTTGTGCTCATATAACATTAATCATTACCCAATTCATTAGAGGGATATATATTATCAATCATAAAACACAAATTTTGACAATTTAACATATGAATGACAATGGATCACAAATAATTCATTATATCATAAACAATAAAAATTAATGGTTTTAATAAAAATATATTCATCATATTCATAAAAAATATCTAAAAATATTTTTCTTGGTTTCACTGGATCATATCTATAGTAAACATTTTGACATTTCAAAGGATGCCATTATAGATTATAAATGATATTAAAATTAACTTATAAAATTTCATTCAGAACATAGGCTTTTCACATTAAATTTATTTATTTACAATCTAAAATGTTCTTCTTTATTAAAAATAAATAATTTTAAAGATAAAATTATAAAATTCAATTGGAATATTTTAAAAATAAATTCGTTATTAAAAAATATTTTCAGACAGATAATAGTCAAACATTGATTGCGTTCACATTTTCTATAAAAAGTAAAAACCCTCTTGTTAGAAACAATAATAACATTCCATTTAATTTTAAAAAATGTTTTATATGGGTAAAAATGTTCCTAAATAGTAATTATACAGAATAAGAATATTTATTTAAATTATTTTTAGATATCATTGATGTGTCAAAAAATGGATTTTTAACAGGGGAGGTAAATAAATTCTCTTTTTATTAAATAAATTAGTTTATTATATTAAATATATAAAAATAAAAAATTTAAATGAAAAAAATTATTCTCCAATAATAACTAGAGGATATTTATGATCATCATTTTCATGTTTTATATTTTATAATAATTCATCATCTATGGTCTAATAATAAACAACCCCAGTTAACCATGAGATTGTAAATAAAAACCATTATCAATTTGTTAATAATTGTTTCATACGAAACGAGAAAGAAAAAATGTATATATATGTATGTCTAATAATTTCATGGAAGTGATAAAAAAAATTACATCATGGGTATTATATACTCATAACAAAAGTAACATGTGTTGAGTAAGACATTTGTATCATTGAAATAAAAATGAGGTAGAAATATGTACCTTCAATTATATTTTTTTTAAAATGATGTTGCTAAAGCTTCATTTTATTGTTAAAGCAAAGAAAAAACCCTTTTAATTGGGTAGATGGAGACCCATTAATTAGCCCAAAGGCCCAGTGTACATGCAGCCCATTAAATCACCTGTAAGCTGAGTTTTTTTGCCCAAGGCCCATTCTTTGAATAGTACTCGTATAATACCTGCAATGCTACTATTCCCACACAGTACCCGCAACTTCTACTTTTCCATACCGCCACTACAGTGTCTTTCCACTACTAAATTACCCGCCTTTGCAACAGTACATTCAATACTATAGAGCCCCATACAGTATTGCTATAGTACCGTGTTCCTAATGGGGTTTTGAACAACCATTTTTTCAACTAGGATTACGTGGTTCTTACCACTAAACCTAAACTCAATTATAGATATTCATCATACAAATTTTAACATTATTTAAAATAAATATAAGTTTAATATACATATATTATGTAACCACAATCATATATATCTCTTATTATATTTTTTTACCTATTATCATTTATTACCATTTTATTGACCATTCTTTTTTCAAATCACTTTTTTAAAAATAACTACTTCATTTTTCCATGCATATTTTGGTTTATTAGTTTGAGACCTCTTACATAGATTGTGGATACATAATATCAATAATTTAATCCTTATATTATAAAAATATATATTCATTAAAAATTTATTTATATTAATCAATGAATTTTAGTTTTATAAATTTAATTACATTGTTCATATAGATCGTAATACTTAAAAATCATGAACATTGTTTATATTTTATCAATATATAGAACAAAAAATATTACATAATATTTCACCACTCATGAATAAAATTTTATTTCATTAATATTATATATAATAATAAAATATTTCTTTAAAAACATCCATGTAGAAATAAAAAAAATAAGAATCGCATCTCTTCGTGGAGGCGGTAGTCCACACATATGCGTGTGTGACATTAGCATTATCCAACAGTTTGGGAGGTAATAATATAGTTTTTATATTATTATTATAGGATTATAAATAATATATAAACATCATATATAAAAATTAAATACATAATTATATCCATTCATGGGAGGTGGTTATAGAAAACAATTTATCTCTATGAACAAAGAAGAGATCTTCCTTAAACAATATCAGTAGTTTTGTTTCCCATTTGATGGTGGATGAGATGGATATTGGTTTTTAAATTAAAATAATAAAATACAAGTATATGGGATATATTTATTTTATTCTATCATAATAGTTTAATAATATTTGTAGTAGGTGGGTGAAAAAATTTAAAAATGATAGGTTAAGAAAGATTCCTCTTCATCAGAAAACCTCATTATATTTGCGCCAAATCAATCCTTTGGGTGGTTTTAGAATCAAAATAATTCCAATAGGACAAGGTGAATAATTAAAGGAATACATTTTTATTAATATTATTCAATCAGAAATTATTTTTTTTTGTATGACAAGTATATGGGAAACGCTACCCTTGTATAAGCGGGGGACATGAAAGGCTTGGAAATGTTGAAAGGAAAAAAGCTATATCGAACTTTTATACAGGAAAAAACACTCCAAAATGATTCAAATGTGAAAATACTTTCATAAAACTGGATTTTAAAATAAATTTAGTCCATTTTAACATTAATCATTTTAATTATCACCAATGTTAACTCATTTTAACCTTAACAATATTAAATGTTTTTCGTTTTAATTTAATTAATACCAAAAAATTATTATCGAATTATTATATAATATTAAAGATGATGAATCCATATATAAAATCTATTTGATAAATTCAAATCAACTAAGATGTTATATGTGTATACATGATGAAGAAGTGGTTTTTGATGAAGAATATTCCTTATCCATATGAAGTTTTAATATGGAAAATATAGAAAAGTTCATTCAAAAAAACTAAATTGGATTAATACTATTAAAATAAATATAATTTTATATCCAAATACATTTTAAAAAAATTAGTCTTATAAATTCTTTAAGATAAATATCATTTTTAATAAAATAAAAACTTTTTACTTTTCAAAATAAATTAATTTTTTAAGAAAAATCTGTAAATTTATACAAAATATAATTTTAAAATTTTGATTCAAAAAATGAATATCATTGTTTAAAATAAATATTCATGGTGTGGAAACAATTATGTTTATTTATTATTCATAAAAAATAATAATAATCATTTTTTGAGAAAAAGGTATTTTTTTAACTATATAAAGGCTTTATAACCAATTAAGCACATTTTTATCAATATGAGTTTATTATATAAAACCATTATTTTTTTTTAAATTTGTTATATTATTATTAATATCACATTTTTTATATATTATATTATAATGATAACTTTGAAATAATAATATTTCAGTTTTTGTTAAAACTCAGTGTCGCGTTTAACACAATATATTGATGAAATTAAATATAGTTTAAAAATTTTATTTCAAAACAATTACATGTTTTAAAATGGAATAATGTTAAAATTGATACAATACCACTATAATGATATATTTTTCTTCTAGTCCATCAACATTATTGGATTAATTGTCTAAAATGAAGTGGGATAACTATTTGAGTTAGTATACAATCACCCAAATAGAATCATGATTCAGTATCCTTTTCAACAAAAATGCTACACCATCTATAATTATTTTATCCCACATCTAGATTATTGTAGGTAAATATTCGATACAAAAATTCTGGTCCTTGTGTTTTTAGTCACTTTTTTATTAATAAGTAATTTAGAAACAATTTTAACAACTAATAATTTTATAGCTAAACATAGAAAAGTATTCCATAATACCTTTAACATGATTTGGATTTATGGATGACTAACCAATTTAGATTTACAATAATATGAAATATGTTTTATTGGGTAATATGAAATAAATAATATATAATTTTGAAAATATAACACTGATTTCTCATCATCTATCCACCCATAAATAGTCTCTAAACAATTATGTTTTGACCACATGATTAGACAAAGAGAACCATATAATTTAGTACCCTTGACATTATAAACCAAATCAGGAGAATTAAAATATAAAAATAAGATTGAAACAATATCATACTCAGTAAAATTTAGATTCATGTCACATACTAGTGTCATTAATTACCATATATCAGAATATTCCTTATTTAATTGTTTATACTGATTTTGACACAAAACATTAGCCACTTAATTCCAGTTAACATGTTTATATAATATTTGAAATTCAATCATTTAATGATATTCAATCCATTTTAGTTAACTACAGTTGAAATCTATTTATGAAAAGATGTGTTTCAAACATTTTTATTTTATAAACATAGTTAATATTTCACCAAATAGAAAATGAAACCATATTTCCAATACAAGGACTATTCTATCTTGTTCTATGTAATGTGTAAAAAAAATTTCTCCAAGAATGTGTAACTATCATGGGAAATTAGTGACAAAATAGTCTCCTTTCTAGAGACCAATTTGTTTTTGACCCAAACACATTAAAAAAATACCATGTATCATTTCCTTATTTTGGGAAATGAAAGGATATATTCCAAAGAGTGCATGGATTTAATCTCCAAGAATTATTTTTAAATTTTATCAATCATGTAAAAGGGGAAAAAATTTCCGATATTGTTTTTCATTAGACTGAGGAGGAGGAATAATTAATAAAAAAATGATATTATAATAACATTATAAGATATGAATTCAATGCATATGAAATTCTCACATTGGATGTTACAATGATATAGCACCATATATCATTTATGATCTATCACATAGTTTTTTAAAAATAAGATGTACTGGGTGAAATTTTTATTTTATCCAAAATATACACATTGGGAATTAAATATAACTTTGGTGTTATAATAGGGTAATCAAAATTATTCCCAATTGTTATTCATTGTCACATTTATTCCGATAATACACTGGGATATCATCCATAAATATCACAATGAAATATTAAAGGTACCACATAATGATAAACATAATCAATTCCATGAAATTTTTTTGACCATTCGTGAGACCAAAGGGTATTAAAAGGTATTAATAAAGAATATAATTTATTTTACATTTTTGTCTTTTGGATATCATACTTCAAAAATATTAGTTGAGGAGACTCATGTCATAGTGTAATGTTAATGAACAATTTGATTCTATTAAATAATCAAATAGTTCACAAATTCATGGAATAGGTCATAAAATCATTATCATATCCTAATTTAGATTATGGTAATCATGGGTAATCCATATAGAACAATCCACATTTTTTAAAGTGATAAATTTGGAAACCCATGGTGATGTTTTAGGACATGCGAAAAATTTCTATTCAAAATCTATCAAATTGATATTCATTTCCCAAGTTCTATTGGTATAATCCTATTAGATGCTAGTCAAATAGGATTTGTCTCTAGTAGTAGATCAATACAAAATCTTATCCCATTCTGTTGGAAGTGAAGATATTTTTATGGGAAACATTTAGATATCTAATTATGATATTTTGAAAATACCATTTCATTATTTCATCAATAGTTTCCTATATAACTACTTCCTATTGATAATATATATTCCAAACCATCAGTAAAAATCTTCCTACTCTACCAACAATTGGATCCAAATCTACCTAATGATATATACCATTCCATTAGATTATTCAATAAACACTTTCATGAAATGACCATTTATTTGGACATTAAATCTATTGAAATATCCATGGTAAGGATTAGATCAACTATATTCATAACCAAAACAGATAACCCCAAAAAAACTACGTCCTGTCCAAATTTACCAAACCACTTTTACATATTAATCATTTTCACTCCAATTGTCTGAGTGGTGGTTGGATGTTTATATCCTAAAAAATTATTTCTAAATTTTAAACCAAATGTTTAATAACATAATAAGAAATAAATAATTTGATTCACCTATATCACTATGAACACTTATAGTAATTGATTTCACTAGTATGATACATCACACCGTTGTTGGACATTATAGCTCTTCTGGGAATATTTTCTCTACAGGTATATCTGAAATCTAGTTTCTCCCAAATACTATTTCCTTCCCTATTATTATTGAATCAAATTGAATATACTGTTTTACTTGAATCACCTTTATTAATTGGGTTATGGGGCTATGAAATATCTAGAATAGACCATTTCAGTATTAAATTAGAGGTTTACGATATGTTGGACCTATTTCTGTAAGTTTTTATTATGGTTCTAAATTTATAACCTCATTGGATTCCCATTTAGACATTCTTGTGACAAATTTTAGAGGGTGTTATAAAATCCTTTTACCTTCATTCCAGGTATCAACCTTTAATTTAACTGAGTTTGGTACTATTAGACGAGGGAAAATATTATGAACATGTATATTAGTTATCGCATTTCATAGTAAATTAAGGATAAGTTTCTATTTTGTTTCCTTTTTATAGAATTAGAATTACCATTTTTACAAATTTAGGTAAATATGTTTCTAAAAATATAGGTTCCCATAAAATATTTTCCCCATGTATTATACCTATTAACCGTCACTATATAATCAGTAAAACCAAATATGAATACTTTAGAGTGAATGTCAGGTCATATCCCTTCCTAAAAAAATTCTATTTCTTGTATTCTGAACTAATAACATCTAGAGAGAGGTGAAAAATATTCATTATTATAGAAAAATACTGGTAAATAGATATAGTTTTATACTTTAGAGTACTGAAATATGTTTTTTATGATATTATATGTGAATGGGTGGAATTGTTTTAGTAAAAAATTCAACAAAACATTTCCACTTTGGGTTTGGATCATTTTTAGTATGAACAACTATATCCCACCACTTCCTCATTAGGTCCTAAATAATGTATAATATTATATTTACAATAATATCAATGAAATATACTAAAAAATATATGATTAATTAATCTGAACAGCTAATTCATTTATATTCTCAAGTGCTCTATCCCCTAAAAACACTCGAGGAATACACTAATGAAATTCCAATGGTGTAGTTTCATGTAGTGGTTACTAAAAATATTTACACGTGTAAAAAATATTGTAGGGTTTTATCTATAATATCCAATGGTAATTGATTAATATACTGGTTTGGATGAACAAACTACACACCCATGTACCCTATTTGATATCTCAATCATCAAAATTATGGCATAATTCTATTACCATATCCAACTACAAATTATTCCCCACATTATAAAAAAAGCAATGGCATAAGATATTTTATATCCTAGAAAACCATAAAAACATAACGATGTTTCATTAGTAATAAAATATATCAAGATTAGTATATTACAAGTGGGTTTTCAATCTATCATTTCATGCTATTCTATATGCATCGACTAAACACATGATGATGAGTGGAAAAAAAATTTAATGGGTTTTGTGAAAAAAAAATTGTAAAACACCAACCATGTACCATAATGAATAATATATTTAGTTCATATAATCATTTTATTCCCTAAATTCCATGTTATAACATTTATTATCGCATTGAAATACAATGTCCAAATTTGAATAAAAATAACGGATGTCAGGGTAACATCTCAATCCTCACCCATTGTCTTGGAAAGAGGTAATGGTTATGATGAACGAAGATGATGTTCCTTGGACCACAATGGAATGAAATAAATTATATGACATTAAAATATTGTTGGGTATTTATTTTGGACATTATTATATTTAACTGATAATATTGAATAATGTAAAATACCATATTACTATATGATGCATGTCTGTATACAAGAATAATTGTTCTATTACAAAAAAGATATTTTAGAGTTGAAAAAGAAAAATAAACCATATAAAACTATGAATCTATAATCATGAAGGATCATAGATTATAATGTAGAACCACTCAATAGAATTTTACAATACAAACTCCTTTGATTTATCCTTCATAATACATGTTTGGGATATTATGATTCTCTACTATAAAAATAAAAAATATTTATCCTACCTTTGTTATAAAAAAAAATTCTGCGTGTATAATAAGGTTTAAATGTTGGGGTGATGAAATTAATGTACTAAGAAATACTACAGATTGTCCCAAAACACACCCCCAATACCTAAATGAGTCATTAAAATTGATATAAAAAGAGTGTATGAAAACAGTTAACAAGATTATTTTATATAATAAAATGATCGAGGAATTGAAAAGTATTTTTGTATTTAAATTATAATTTTACAATATTTACATAATAAAATTTGTTCAAAAAAATAATTCATTTATAAACAATATATCTCATTATAAAACTTGTAATACTTTGTTTATATACTCACACACATATGCAAAAATCTATGATGATAGTTCCAAAAATCATGTGTGGTAACTCATATTCCATACCCTATCATCACATGGATGTGAACCATCATATCGTTATCAACATATGTAACAATGTTTGAATTCAAAAAGGCCTCCCATACAGAATAAATTAAATCATTCCATCACATATATTCCAATTCCACTCGAAAACATTGTTTCTATAAATCAATTTATTTTTTAAGAACATAATCAAATGAATATTGTGAATCATTTAAAAAACTATCATCATAATAATATATATCCATTGGGTGATAAATTATTCTTTCCTCAATGGATTTTTCAGAATAAATCTAAAAATAAATGTTTCATAAATCCTAAAGTCATTATGTTCTAATAAAATAATACACATATATTCCACTTATACCACAATGAAAAATATCCTTCTTGAAACATATAATTTTCTAGTTTGATCAAAGTTCTTACATCATTTCCTTCAATAATTAAAAATAAAACGAGGTAAATCCATATAATATCACATAGATATATTCATGATGGTTATTATATTTCAATCATATCTAGTGGAATTAGAGATTTCTATAAAGAGAACTTGAGATGAGAGACATACAATTACTATATAGACATAACAAAAATGGAATAATTGAAACTGGTTCAACGTTTATGGGGGTTGAAATAAATTCCTAAAATATAGCCCTAATTTGATATCCTAGAGATAAAATGAATAATTATTGGATTTGAGATACTTTTAATGTCAAAAATCATATTTTCAAATTTAAATAATCATGTTAGATGATTAGACTTCCTGATTTACTAAAAACTACTTCAATTGTGTTTTAACCACTATCTCCAAATTCCCAAATAATATAATTTGTATGATTGGTTTGAATACAAGGAGACAACCATATGAAATTACTATTAGACATGTCTCAGAGTACCCTGGTGAATCTGTTTTTTTTATTTCAGACAATGGAAGAACTAGGATCTACCTTCTAGACACTGTTATTTTTTTTCATTGTTACCCAAGAATCCACACCGTTCCCCTAACTACAATCCATCCATGAATTATATAAAACACTTCCGTGGTAATAATAATATTCTAAAAAACAATACAGCACTATTAATAATAAATAAAAATATGAAAATGATATAAAACTACACTAAAATACCCAAAAAATTTATAATAGTTAACCATGGGAGGTAGTGATATAGTTCATAAACCATTATAGAGGTTTTGATCCTTTTTGGTGATTAACATAACAAACATTCTATATGAAATAACCCTTTCCATGGAATGTATTCTATAAAACCTGTATAATATCATAAAGTGAGGTTATAGTTGACTTTTTGGTATAAATCAATAGTTATGAGTTTATGATATTGGGATGTATCCTAATGTAGATGTACCATGTAAAATATATATATTCCCAAAAGGTTTTTGTTTTACACATTTTCATGCTATTTAATTTTCCATCTTTCAATAATTATATATATTGAATTATTTTCCTATTCGTATGGTAACATCATCTAATGGGTATGTGTTCATGTGAAATATTTGAAATTTTGTAACATCTAGATCCAAAATCCCCATCATAGGGTCCCTTGACTAATAATAAGTGGTATTAAAGCCGTCATTTTCTACCATTAATTCAATATGACATATTGAACAGGTGAATAATTTAATATTATATATTTTATTAGCTTAAAAATAGAAATTCCATTTTTAATGAAAGGTTTTTTATGTTGGATAATGGATTCCATGTCTTATTTAGTGGTATATGTTAGAATCACTAATTAGAGTTGGTAAATAAAAATGTTTTTCTATTTTTGAATGATATTGTATATGATATGGATTAAAATTATATATATACTTTTTCTTAATCTAATAATTTCATAAATTATTATTTCAGTGAGAATTATTTCAATATTATAGTACACTATAAGTCGTCAATTATTTTTGGGATCGAGCCGGATAAAATTTATAGAAGTAGAACTATTATAAAATGGATTGATTCATGATATTTGCAAAAGAAAAATAAAATAATTAGTTGAAGATTTATTCCATATTTATACATCCAAGAAGAAGAAAAAGTAGAGATATAATACCGTTTAAAATATGGATACCAAACTAGAAATTATTATTCAAAATTTTATTTCATTATCTAAAAGAGTAAATTTATTTGAATTATGGATAAACATTTAGATATATTTATATTCTACCATATATATCTAATGAAAATACTAATGTGGTCATTATGTTAAAACAATATTATGTTATATTTTTGAATCCTTTTTAAGAAGTGAAAAATGATATATCATTGTCCTGTATGATATATTGATCCACTAGAAATCAAGCACATAGATTGTTGTATATTCATATAATATTTTCCATTAAAAACATGGTAATTAATTTTGGATGATTATATTTAATAGTGACATCATATGTCAATATATAAGATGAATAAGAGATTAAATAAGGAGGTTATATAGAAGGGATCCAAAATATTAGTTATATATTATAGATCAAAAGATTGGTTGGATGATAGTGGAAAAAAACATGCACATTATGCGGTAAATTTGATATTTTAGGTTTAATAAAAAAGTTCAGAATAAAAAATTAAGAACATAAGTTATATTCATGGTATATGAAGGTGAAAATATATCTACATACATACAAAATTAACATAAAGGAAATATAATAATCATAATGGGAGATTTGGATTAAATGGAGTCCATTGTATAATTAAAAAAATATTAATTAGGTATATATTAATTCAATTGAAGAAAATATTAATGAGTTCATGTTAATCTTTGAATAAAAGATACTCTACAAGTGTAAATACCTATATTAATACAGAACATTACATAGATAGTAAATATTATAAATAATATAAATAATTCTCTATTTTATTTTTAATATTAACAATTGATGTGGAATGATTTGGTTATTAATATTATTAATGGATATCTTCATGTTGTGGGAAATTTTTTTATTATTTATGATTATCATAGGAAGACTTCAGTCTGTTTTAAGAAGAAAATAATTCTATAATTAGTATATAAGAATAAATTTAGTGTAATCATTTTATGGAAATTCTCAAGTATTATTGTGCTAAAGGAGAGATTTGTTAATGCAAACATTGGGTAAATATTATATTTGTGAAAGGTGAAATTATATAAGTGAAATAAAAGTGTACACTCTACAAAATATCATATATAAAATCCTATTTAATGATATATATTGTTATATAATATGTTATATGTTTTGTAATCATGTTCATATGGTGAGGGGTCATATCAAAAAATTAGTGGAAGTTATATGATGAGATCCACTTGACATGCTATATGAAGGAGGATTAGTCTGTGGAATAAAAAATTAATATAGTAAAAAAAACTCATGGATTTATAAAATTATTAATTGATAAGGAATCGTAGGATGCCTCAAGTATCACTAATATATAATTAATCAACTCCATCATGGTGTGAGTAGAATAGATTATAAGACATATCAAATATTATGAAATTTCATCAAATTATGAAAACATTTTAAAATAAATAGCATCATCGAAAAAAATGAAGTTATATTTGGATCCATTAGAGAAGAAAAATATGTTTCATATTGAAGTGGTTTCTTCTAAACCACTACAAAGAAAGGGAAGAATGATAATAGAGATTTACTTTTAGAGGGAGATATGTCTTGAAACGAATACTTATATCGTCCATTGAATGTGGAATCATACACCTGTTATATTATTATAGAAAAGTAAATGAATATTAAGACATATTAGATGAACTATTATAATAAAAATTCAATGAGAATAATTAAATAGTAGTGTTATTGAGAGAAAATATTTTATGTAGATAAAATGGGAATGACTGGTTCATAAGTACCAATAGCCATTCTCCACTTGGGGATTTTATATTTTTACTACCACCACAATATAAATTCTTGTTTTAAATTATTCATGAATTGGTCCTTGAATATTGTGGATATATTATCAATGGGGTTTATGAATTGAAAATAGTTGAATGTTCAATATATTTATGATTGTATTTAAATGGATTGTTTTCATTAAAATTTATTAAATCTAATAAGTGAAATTTAGAACATCCAAAATGTATTTCAAATAAATAACAGGGATAATAATTGGGATGTAGAAGTTTTAAAGTATAACCATGATTTATCTAGGTATATATATAGTTGTGATTATGTTCAAGTGAATTCATTCCAATCATGGTAAAATTGTTTTATCATATAGCAATAAAGAAAAAATCGAAGCAGGATCTAGTTAAATATGTTGTCATAATGTAGTAAATATGGGACAAATATTGATTTAGAGAAAAATATTTTTCAAAACCATATCAAGGTTTCCTAATTGGTATTTAAAAAAATTTGGAATTTAAATGCAACATCCATCCTTTATATAGTGTTAGAACACCATTAATTAGAATTTCGATAACATTATGAGGTAAAATTTAAATTCCGGGAGGAACACATGTTCTATTTTTCAAGGAGATAAATTGTTGGTATAATCTTATTACATTCTATGAAACTAATTTCTAATGTTGAGAAAGTAAAATAAGAAAAAATATTTCTAGAATTAAATTCTCCCAAAATTGATGAAATTATGTGCTATTAGTGATGATCATAGAATTCACTTGAAACCACATTACCGAATGATGAAATACGTCTAATAATTGATTATCCGGTATATCATGCTGTATCAAAATTTAATCATGAACAAGATATTTCAATTTTTTAATAAGCTATATTATAAAAAAATTGGTCCATTTTTTCATATATATATAAAATATTGTTCAACTAGAATTGAGATCCTCATAAGTATGATGTTGGAGGAATATAATTAAAAAAGTATCATATGATTAATTTGGTGAGACTTGTGTAAAAAATTAATACTATAAACATAGAATAATATTTTTTATAATGATTTATGAATTAGTAGGAATAAATGATAGGGTGATGAATCATTAAATGGTTGTAATTTTATTAATTTATCTCTATTTGCGTCAGATATGATTTCAATGGATAACAATGAATATAGGGAAATAATTTTTTTTTATGATTGAATATAGAAGAATGAATAATTAGTGTAAATAATATATTAGATGTGTTGAAGAAGATGACCCAATGTAGTATGATCAAATGTAATATGAATCTAATTTTAATAATATATATGATAAAAGTTCCAACTATGTTACATTTCATATTGTATACTGGAAAATGAGGATATCAATCAATGAGAGTACTGAGAAAATCATTTATTGTGGTTGGGTGATTTTTTATTAATATTAGATTTCTATAGAGGATTTATAATGATAATATTTCAAAATATATGGTGAATCAATTTTTAAGTATCCGTCCATTGGATAATATATCATTTTTAATTTTCACATTATTAAAAAATATTCACTGGGTAAAATAGTTGAATGTAATAAATAAAAATTTGAATTTCATTGTAGGAATTTTTATTTATGTATTCAAAAATATGTCATATAATATACTCAATGTGTCTTATTATAAAATGAATGTTATTTGAAATTATAATAATAATTTCAAAATATATTTCAAATATTTGACAAGATCCTAGGATTTTTTGAAGACTCTTTATTTGAAATTAGATTAATTGTTTACTGCCTATAATTTTTTTCATATATGCACCTTTTATTTAATAGTATCATATAAGACTCGGTGTTTTTTAATTTATATTTGTTTGTACGTAAAAACATTCAGCTTCTTCAATAGTATGTAATGATAATATAATATTTTTTTATTCTGTCAATATGTATTAGAAACCATTATTAATTATATATGGGGGGTTTTTGATTGATCACAATTAAAAAATTGTGGTATATAATGGTAACTAGTCACTATATAAGGGAAATTCATATATTTAGTTTGATAAGTAATGGTATTTATATAGTTCATTAAAATATTTTTTGTAAAATTTCATATGAAAAATTGTAACATTAATCATGTGTAATAGTAATAGAAAAATTCATGATATATATAAAAGTCATATAGAGTACATAATGGAATTATGGATGATAAAATTAGCTATATATGAACAACCCAGAAGGTCAATGTCATACATAATTGTACTCTTTGTGTTGTGTAAATGTACTTTAGTATTTTCATAAAGCTAATATGATTATATGTAAAGCCAATTGAGGTTACTCCTATTACATAATTATCATTTTCATGATATATGAGGATAATAAATGGGAATTTATATAGTGAATGATGCTTTTAACTGTGAATACATATGGAATTAATTTTAGTTTCACATAAATTATAAAGTATTTTATGGAACAATTATATGCATTACACTAATTATTAGGATTTTAAGAATAAAGTTGATGAAGCATCATGTGTATATCATCATATAAATTCTCCAATACAACTTTCATCATATTTCTATTTGTATGAATATCAAATGAAATACTTTAAATAAATTTCTATGAATTAATGGTCATAATAATTTCAAAGTGTTATTATATCAAAAATGGTTATTCCAAGTGAACTATTCCTATGTAAAAATAACAATCAATATCTATTTAATCATGATTATGTAATATTTTTTTTCTTAATTAAATATAAAGATGATAAAATGTTAGTTTTTATATAAATAATAATGTTAGGACTGAAACAATGTCATATATGTTTCATTCATATATTCATATTCACATTCAATGTATCTAAATTCTAATTTATAGATGATGGGAAAATTACCGTGTTCATTGGAAGGAAGATTGAATAAAACCATTTCATCATATTCTTTTTAGTAATAGATAGTTATGAAAATTGAATGGATTCAAAAATCATTACATTTGTTAGTGGAAATATAATCAAGGATATGTGAATCTAATGAATTTAAATGTCATTTAATATAGTGGAAAATAATATTGTGAAAGATAAATAACTAACACTATAGTGTAAATTATTAAATATATATGTAGGTTTTCAATGCATTTGTGAGAGGTAAATGATAATGTATAAACTATAATGAAATCACTGAGTATTGAAGAGGACCTGGAACAAATCCTATTCTGATGAACCACTGTGATTCAATGAAAATATAAAATCAGATATCAAATTTTATTTATTTTTCATCGAATTATAAGGGGAGAGATCAACAAGGAAAAATAAATGAATACCATTTGATTTAATTATTTAAAAAATACTTTTTTGGAATATTGACATGAAATAATGATGTTTATACAATATTTAATATAGATATAAAAAAAGAGTTATTGAATGATGTTTCATAATTAAGAGAAGGACATGTTTTATAAAAGAGATAGTAATTTATTAAATTTTGATATTTATCAATTAGAGTTATAGTCTTATTTTTTTACCACTACAATAACATTTTAATGGAATATGATACACGTATATATAGGTATCATGAACTGATATGTGCAAGATGCACACTTATACATTATTATGAGACTATTTTTTTGGTCATTGGTTTTTATATGTGGGTATGGTGATACAGTGTTTTATCAATTCACACTATGTACGAAAAATTAAATTTTATAGATGGACATTGTAAATTGTTGTCATATTTCTTGGTCTATGTATTCAGATGTTCTATATATGATAATTTTTTTAGAAGAAAAAACATTATATCTATGCACCCTATCTAGTGACAAAGGTAAATGGAAAGAGAATAACAAAATATAGTGGATTAATAGGAACTGATACTTATTCATCCCCTCTCAAAATTTAGATCTTCCCAATTAGTCCACTTAATTGGTTTTTACACATTTTCAGCTCTGATTATACTGTCTATTTTTAGTTTTTTCTCATTATAAGATTAAATTTTTTCTGCCATAATTTTTCAACAAATGGAAAATTCATTGCCTTATCAATTTTTTTAGAATCTTGTTTCTACCAAGATTTTATAAAATATAATAAAATATAAAAAAATATGAAAAAATTATCCCTCTTGTTTAACACGGTTAATGTTATAGTTTCTCCATGTGATAACACTAATTATGGTAGTTCTATCATGGATCCTGAATAATTATTGGTTTTTAAAACTATAAATATATTTCAGAACCACTCAATAATAAAGGATACTTTGAATTGAAGTGAAAATGGGTTATGCATAAGTACCAAAGAAATCCATCCACCTAAAAATTTTCCAATCTATGGTGATCATATAGAATTAAATGTATTTATTTTATCCTTAAGGAATATGATGAATTATATTCACATATAATTTTTTTCTATAATTTGCGAGATCTATGAAACCATATAGAAATAAATGACCCAACTTGAAAGAGAATATATATATGGAGAAAGGGTAACATATTTGTTTTTATAATAAAAATAACTCTATACAGATTGAAGGTATATAGGAATTAAATTTACCATATTTTAAAAAGCTCTCCATATTTAAAGAATATAGGGGTGACAATATATAAGACATTGATGACGCTACTACAAAATTATGTGAGAATATCCCCTAATTAGGGATAATAAAAAATATAATTATCATAAAAGAAATTAAACTATAGATCAAATCTAAGTGTAGTATGGTTTTTGAAACATTAATTTAAGGAACGAAAAATGATCAATATTATTTTGTTTTAAAGATAATGAAGGATGAGATAATAGTGAAATTAATTTGAGAATAGAAGAAAGATCATAGTATGAATTTCTGGTATTGGATGCAAAAATGTTTAATAGTAAGATAACAAATGTTGATTCTACACAATTAAATATCAAATTAGGTATTTTATATTACCTTGTAGGAGGGACTCATAAATTAAATGTCCTCATAATTATTAAAAATCTATCATAAAATCACATGGTGATCATTAGATAGATTTACCTTAAAAATAGTGTCCATATATATCAATTCTTAGTGAGTTTTAAAATTATTTTTTCATGTATTATATATATATTTTTAATTTTTTAATTTTTTGGAATAAAAATAATTTAAAAATAACCCCCTTGAAATTTTTTTGTATAATAATTTTTATGTGTTAGATTTTAATAAATTAATATCAATAAGTTGGGGAGAAAACTTAAAAAATTTAATCTCATTATGATCGAAATTCAAGAAAACATTTAGTGGATAAACAATGATCGAGGTTTATGGATCTTTTCTGGTTCTGAAATATATTAAGTAATTATTAATAATAAAATTTATTTTACTATTTCATTATATATATCGATTAATTTATTAATTACAAATAATACTTAAAAATTCTTTCACTAGGTTATAATAACAATATTTAAATAATATTTTATGTTTGTCTTAGGATATTTATTCCATTTCTTAGGCATTATTGAACATAATTTCCTCCATCTAAAATATCAAGGTGTTATGTATACCGGATTAGGAAAATATTCATGGAACATATAATGGTATTATTTTCTATTATTTGTCCCTGTGGTTCATCTCACTAATGTAAGATCATTAGTTTACTTTAAATTTGAATTATGAATTCTCATCCTCAATAATTGTTGTCGGATTTTTGTAATGAAACACAATCCATACATCAGATAACATAAAATTAAATTTTTAGGAGATTAAAAATATTTTTAGAAATCCCATTACCACAAACTTCAATCGATTAATCATCATAGGATTGAGATATGATAATCATACCATTTGGAGTTTTCATTATGAATTCCAAATAATGTAATTGAGTTTATGAATGAACATATCTTCTAGTATTTCATGATATAATGAAATCCATATGAATAATATCAAATAAGAACGTTCAATAATTGACCATTCCAATCACCACCATAACATAATTATTTTGATCACCGTCCCATTAATAAAACCAAATTGGGTTTCATCGAAATAAATCATCAATAATTAGTATGTTAGAAATTGAAAAATAACTTATAGGACGTATAAATAAAGACATATTCTTTTAATTCTATAGCACAATATGTTTAAGATTCATTTTCCATGATCATAATATATTCAAATCCATCATAATGGTTTGTAATGAAAGTATTAATTAAATAAAAGATTATTCTCCCAGAGTGCCAAAATAGGTGATATGATAGAAGGAACTAATGGTAAAACAAAATGATGGTTGATATATAATTGACCGACACTTTATAAAGTCATTTTCTTTAGAGAAATCTGTTCTAAACCCACATCCACTAATTGTATGCGGGAATGGATGTTCTTTTTGAAAACTATAGTCCTCTTATTACTGAAACATAATATGTTCACCTAAATATAGTATTATACTAATGTTTCTACCATAACTTTTTTCATTTTTGTTTCAAAATCTAATTGATCCTTTGTCATATACCAACTATAATGACACATACATATCATACATAAATAGTAAATCATATTATATGATTATTCAAAACACATTGTAAGATTTGTGTAGGAAAAAAATAGTTATAATATATTTAGAAACATGGATACAGAAAAACATTGTTAATAAATATGAATCATATCCCACAAATTTCATCATAAATGACATAATTATACTTTGATATATTAAAAAAATACTACGTTTGATAGCTTACGTTTGAACACAACACCGAGCCTAAAAAATTGAAAAGATTATTTTCTAAATTTGACTTTACAACATAGATTTTAATTTTGATTGAATTAATAAGAATAAATTATATATAAAAAATTCATACCGAATATAAATGTATTATTAAAATATTAGTAAATAATAAAATATTTTTTCGGTAAATCCAATTATTTTTCAAAAAAATGATTTGTACGAAAATGATTTCTTATTCCTTTTATGGTGAATATTATAATTAATTATTATATGTTTTAGAACATGTATCTAAAAAATTAATAACTTTTTCGAATTTATGGGGTTAAAATTATTTTTGGATAATTTTTCGATATTATTCTGAAGATATAATTTTTTTAATAGTAAAAATACATATTTTTTAATTTTTTATATATAATGATATCATTGAGACATAACTATGATTTATATTTTTTTTTAAAATTTCAGAATGAATAGATAATGATATTTTATTATAATTATAGCACATAAATAATTTATAACTTTTAAATTGTAATCTATTGAAAGATAAATAAGAAATTTATTTCAAATGTTGACGTAGTTCTTACAATACAATCGAAAAGTAAAATTCTATTTTCTATAACTAATAATTGATATATTTAAATCCTCTCCATGAACATTATATTATATTATATCTATAAATGCTGATTAATAGTGATTATTTTGAAATTTTATTATATTAATATATTCTTACACAAATGATTCTACAATTCTTTCAGAAGAATAAAAAGTCAAATTCAAAAATAAAATATGTTCTCCTAACATTGTTTTGAGGAAATATTAACTAAGAATTTATATTTGGATTATATTGAAAATAAATATTTTTGTTATGATAATAATTTATTTTTAGTTTTAATATATTATAATAATATTATAAATTCTTATGCAACACTGACACAATTCTTCTGAAATCCTATGAAACATTACTAAAATTATTTTAAATACAACCTCTAAACATAAAATGATAAGAACCCATACTTTTCCCAAAAATATTAAATATTTTTTTTGGAAGAGTATATTTCTTCCATAATAATCAATTATTAATACTAAAGACATTTTAGAGCCATATAGTTGATGTTATGACTATTCTATTAGTTTATTATCATGAAAGTCAAACATATCACTCTCTCATTTTTAAGAAGTGTAATGGTTTTTAAAATGTAATATATTAAAAATAATCATATATAAATTGAAATTATATATATATAATATTTATCTTCAACAAGGTAAGTTAATATTAATTTTTACTGGACAAATAGTCATCTTAAATGTTTAAAAAATGACGACGGATTAATTATCCATTTAATGATATAATCTAATAAACGATAATAATGATGAAATAATTTTTTTGATATTATTAATTAAATAAATACATTTGGTATATGACATTGACATGTTTAAAATATAATAAAACACTTTTTTGAATTATACATTTTATCTTGATACTTCTAATTTTATTTTAATTAAAAGTATCAAAATTGATAATAATAATAATATTTTTGGGTATTTTTATTTTATTAAATTATTTGAATATATGAAAAATATGATAAAATGAGGTAAAAAATATTATCCCCTATGTATTTAGAGTCAATTTGAAATCACTGGGTTCTATAATAGCCTTAATATATTTTAAACATTATTTAAATTTCAAATCTGCCCGAACCTAATTTATAAAAGGGAAGATCATTTACCCGTTATTCACAACAAATTTATCCATATTCATAAATGGAAACCTACCCATTCCTATTACCAGAGTCCTCAAAAAATAATTATATTTTTTGGTCTTCCAATATGGAAATCCAAAGTTCTCTTAAGAATATATCAGAAGGATGTTTTTCAAAGAAGAAGAAATGTTTTTTACTAACTCATTCAAGTTCATTTGTTCTTTTACATCTTATTCATTTTTTAAATACTAAATTAATAAATATAATACCATAATAATAATAATACTTTATTATGATTATGTTAAAAATATATTACACCATTTATCAATCATATGATAAATGAAAGCACCACTTGGGTATCAGTATAACTTATCATCTCCACCTAGTAGTGTAATTCAATTTCCATCATTATCTAATATGGATGGACATAATGTCGAGAATAATATATATATATATATAACTTATTAGATGATATTATTTTTGAAAATTTATATATCATCCATTTCTTGGCCAATTCACCATTAAGGGTAGGCTACTATCTCTTGTGCATATGTCTGACCAACAGTTTTCACGAAGTGATGTGATTCATCTTCAATAATCAATATTCAAAATGGTTTTGAATATGATTTTAATAATAAAATATTATATTTATAACAATTATTTAATTTTATAGATTATTTATTCTAATTTTATTCATCAGAACGAGGACATTCATGAGAAAATATATATGAGAAAACAAACAATTAACACTAAAAACAATCTAAATAATTAAATATTATTAATGATCATATGAAAATATAATAACAAAGGATCATTTAGGATATTATATATTTTCATAATTCTATAAAATAGTTCAATAACCTTATTTATACCATTATAAATGTGTTTAATTTATCCAAGATTATAGGGAATCTTTTGGTAATGATACATTGTCTCAATTTTCTTCATTGAAGAATATTTTGATGTAATCAAGAGGAATTATTTGATGTGGTTGATATAAACCCATTAGAAATTTAATATAATGAATTTTTTATTAAAAAATACATATAATTGTATATTAAATGTTATTTATTCATGCGAAATACTATTCTACTATTTGCAAACTAGAAAGGCAATTTTTATCTGAATTTTACTTCTTGGATACCAGCCATATTCAACAGTTATTTATTTTTTGTGGGGTATATTCGATCTCATAAATATATATATTATGAACACCATTGAATAAATGGTATTTAAAATTTAATTTTTTGTTATTTATTTTCTGGGGATTATGATTCAAAAGATACAGAATTGGTAATGTTTTATTTCAAAATTTCAAAATTATTTGGGATTGTTTCTATTTATATCTCCTTGGTGGAATCCTTTTCATCCATGTCCATGTTAAAAAATCAATATGGTTGTTAATATTATCCTATAGATGTATAAAGTCAATATTAACCATGTTTGTTTTTTTACAAAATGCGTTTAATTAAATATTATTGTAATTTATCCAATATGGTTCATTGTGAATATTCCAAAAAATAATGAAAGAATGTTCCCTTAACATATACAAAATGAGAGTATTTTCAATATGTCATGATTGATTAATTATTATATGATTCATATTAAGTTTACAAGGATAATTTTAGTGAATATTAAATTATTTTTTAAATATATAATTATTAGATTTAAAATATTATTATTTAAGTAAAAATATGTTATCACCCTAAAGAGATATTCCAATAATCTAATTTAATATATTTTCATCATCCATTATTGAATATTATGTTCAAAATGTATTCAAATTATTAAACTAATCATATTTCATTGTTTGGATTATAATCTATTTGACTGGGGAATGTATTGATATACTATATGATTAGTCTTCTAATATGGAATTTTTTTATTTGGATTTAGCTGTATTACTCTTTTAAATAAATAATTCATTAGAGAAGTTGATGTGTGGGGAATAATATAGGCCCATTATGCATTGGTAGATCTCATAGAAAAAATAATAATGTGTTTTTGTTGAGACCTTACCCATTTATTTTTTATTGTCATTGTATAAGGACTTGATATTTTTTTCAGATGTCTTGGTCGATTGCTTGATAGTATGTTTAACATATCCATAATTATTCATTCAATTTCTACTAAATATTTTATTTTTATTCCATGTAGATATTATATTAGTTATTTTTTCTATTTTTAATATTAATTATCATATGATTATCTATATGGAATTAATGGATCAATATTTATTCCTAATATATTATTCTTAAGTAATTGATAAATAGAATTTGCGTTATTTAATTTTTTATTCCATGACGATTATGATTTTTTATTTATGATTTCCTCTAATATACTAAATTTTTTCCAAGAATTTGAATTCACCTCATTTAAATATTTTTTCTAAATATTATATTATGTGTTTTATGACTGATATTCTAGGTATCATTAAGTGGAAAATGTTTTTCTCAAAAATTATCTTTCCTATTTTAGGTATAATGTGGAATTTGAATTTATTGTATAAATATTTCTCTTTAAGGCTACATAAATATTTTTTCACATGGGATATGATAGTTTGTATCTATTTCCATTGTAATAATGCATAAACCATCTCTGGTCATCTAGATTCGGTGTAATTAAATTTGGAATTAATGAAACATTAGTAAAAATGAATGAAAGTAGGGTTAGGAAATAATTGATTATAGGATTTAACCCCGTGATTTAGTATTTAAATATTCTAAAATAAACCAAAATTCTGATTTAGATATTATTTATTCCTAAATTTCCAAATTATGTTATAATTTTTACCAGTTTTTTAGATTATACATTATATTTCACAATGTAATGATCGAATCTATTGTAATTCATTTCATTAGAAATATATGCTAAAGAATGATATATAAATTGCATCAATATATGCAATATATATAAGGATTTTTATCATTGGAAACATAATTATGTTAGAGTAGATGTTTCATCTTGAGATGAATAAATTTTTACTATATTGGGATAATAACTCATTTTATGAACAGTAACCTTTCCCAAATAAATATGTATGATAATCCATAATGTATTGTAATGATTCAAGATCATTTCATGTTCCAGAAAACTATATAGTTTAATTGGAATATAAATCCATTTGGTTCTATGTAATAGATGAAATCATGAGAGAATATATTTCATTATTTTCAATGTTATGAAAGTGATATTCTTGTCTTGCAATTTTATCATCATTCTAGGGATGCAGATCAATTGAGGTCAATGATTCGAGACACCACAGATGGGTAAATAATAGAAAACATTGAGTGTAAGGATTATTATGATATTTTCATGGAAAAATATATTCCGTGTGAATAGAAAGAGAACATTGAAGAATATTCATGATTCTGGGACAAATGGAAGAGAAAAAAGATTCTAATTATGAATCCATCATAACATGATTTGAAAAACATGTTGTGCACTACATAAGTAATCAAATTTTTGAGAATGATCATTTATCTAATGGAATAAATTCATTTTATTAAGGTATATAGTTTCCATACCCTTATCAACATATAAAATCATAGTCATGTGTGTAATAAATAAAGATAATGAAATCTCTATGGCTTATGAATTTGAATGTAAGCACGAGAAGAAGAGGAAGTCAGACCAAAAGTCCGATAAATTGAATTAGGGAAAGAAGGATTTCCCCACATCTGATAATATTTGAAATAAACACCCCAATACCTTTATAATGGTAATGAGAGTTTGATATATATGAGGATAGAATGTCCATCCATCTCAAGATTTAAAAGGGAATGAAAGATGTTATGAAATGTATCGACTATATAGATATTGAGAACTATGAAAATTGATTCCCCAAATTTCATGACAATATAGCTCAGAATAAGAAAAGTGAGCATGATAAGGATTATTCTATTTGTATGAAAATAAGTTAAATGATTAATGTGAATATTTTTTATAGAATAATTATGTTGTATGACTATTTTATCTATGAAATTCTGGTGATAAGAATTATGAAATGTAAAAATATTTCTCCACAATGGATTTTATTTAATGATTTGAGAGAATATGTTGAATGGTATTAATGAAGATAAAATGTTATTTCAAAGAATATTGACCCTTTTGAAAACACATGATAGATGGAATGATAACATTTAATATGTTCTTGAAGTGGTGATAATTAATTTAAAATAATGAGATGATTGATATTGATAATGTAAATTATATATTGCATACTTCCTTGGAAGTGATTAATAATTTTTTGAAAATGTGGGCTATGATATCATTAATTATTTTACAATATTTTTGTATTTATATTATCTATACAATAATAGATTTTCAATTTAAAGAATAATGAATCATGCATGTTTTTAATAAGGATTTATAGTAATTAGGTATATTAGGATGCATAAAAAATATAAACGATGCATGTATTCAAATGTTTGGTATATGAATATTAAAAGATACTCAAAATTTTATGGGAATAATGATATGTTAGTTTTCAAAAAAATTAAACCATTATTCTAATTTTTTTGTCGTAAACATTTGGAAGGATCATAAGGTTAACCATTTATAAAATGTTCAAAGCTTATCATTGGATGAGGTTACAGAGATCACTATAAAATTATTGTATATTAGCTAATTATTTTTAACCATACTGGTTATGGGAAATACTTAGAGATAGATGAAAACACATTCCACTCGTGTGGGTAAATTACAATACCATAAAATTAAAATTGAGTTCTTTTAGCACAAACAAATTATTTTTGGACATTCATTTTCCTGAGTAAGAGTTGAAGTTCAAATGGATCGAATTAAACAAAAAGGATTAGATTATATATATGAAAATAATGAAAAAAATGTATGTTCATTATATCGAGTACTTAATCTGGTTAAAAAAATTCCTTAACATTAGGAATACATATTTGAAATAAAAATATGATTCAATTTTTCTGTATCTGATAAATAAATACAATTTTAACACCATCATAGAATTAATTTTTTTATGGATATATTTTTAATGATATTTTATTCTATAAATGTACAACATACAGTGATATCTATGTTTCTCTTCCATTTCTATATTTTTTGTAACACCCCAAGCTTACATTGATCTTTTTTTGAATGAATTAATTATAAATTTTGTCCTTCACAGAGCATTGTAAAATATTCGTTTCACATAAAACCAAATTAGTGTATTTTACATTAAATAACAACTCAACATTCCTTACCTATAATAATTAATTAGTGTATGTTACATGTACATTAAATTTTCATATATTACACTCAATAATGAGTTTATACCAACCATTATTTTATTATTATAATTGTTACATCATGATCATATAACCAATCCATTAAAATTAATAATTTTAATATTAGTTACTAATTTTAAAATATTTTTTATAATGGTTTTATATAATAAAAATATGTTGATAATAAAATATATAATTTTTTATTGTTCTATTATACTTTAAATAATAGTTTTCCAAAATTAACTGAGTTTAATGTCCATTTGTAAAAAAAAAATTCTATTTTATAAAAATTTATAAATATAATTTTATAAAATAAATATCAGTTTTTAATTTCGTATGTTTAATTTATCTTCGGGTGAACTTTTTGGATTTGTCTAAGACACGTCATTTTTGACGAATACTAAAGAATAACATATATTAATTCAAAATTACATTTTTTTATAATATATTTATATGGTAAAATTATACATTAAAATGGTTTCATATTTTAATTAGGTAATATTTTACAATTTAACCCAATAAGGGTCATGTTTATCAATTTAACATTGAATTTGAATATAAAAACATTGAAATATTTTGACCATTTTTACTTAACAACCACATTGTCGACCAAACTATAGGATTAAATTTAAAATAATATCAACCACTAATGTGTTATTAATTTGAAAAAATGGAATCCATATTTTTATAATAATAATTTAAAATTTATAATAAGTTCAATGATGTTTTTGACAAAAAAATAGAGAATGCAATTAAAATTAATTATAGTTAGTAAGGTATAATTAAGCTTAATAAGGGATTAAACTTTTATTATAATATCCTAAATGACCCAGAAACAGGTCCAATAACTTTTTTGGGCCAATTATCAAACCTATACTATATTTTATCTACATTTATTCTTTATTGGATCCACATGAAAAAGGGGATATAATTCTCTCTTCCAATATTTACAAGAGTGTCAATCCTCCTCCACTATAAAAAGACCACCTCTCCTACCACTTCATCACACCTTTGAATTCCTATAGGATTAGATAATATCAATCCAATACACTATTGAACATTTTCTTTATTACGTCTTGATGCCTCCATTTGGGAATAAATTCTTCCTTGTATTCCATTAGGTGAAAACCAAAATGACTTACCTGATTAAGAGGTAACACCCTCCCTCAATCTCCATTCATTTATATTCCTCCAACACAACCTAATATATTTTTATAAAATTATTATAAAACAAAATATTTATCATAAATAAACTTATATATTTTTTATTAAATGTGTTTTACCTACAATTACACATATGTCCATCTATTCTATAACAAGCGTACTATTCATGCGTAAGGAAAACTACTACCTCACGAAATAGTAACTGTTCATTTTTTCATTATCTCCTATCATGGTGGACATTATTATATAAGATATATTTATATGTGTTATATATTATATTAAATTTTCCATAAATCATAATTTTTTTACAAAACATATCTTTTTTGTTTCCATTGGAAGAAAATATGATAATTTCGTTTGAGAAAGTATGGACTTCCTCCCCCTCAAAGTGATGTGACTAGTTCCCATGCTACGTGAAACATATTAATTATGTTCTTAGTGATTGTAAATGATATAAAATAAAAATAATTTTAATGTAATTATAATATGTAAATATATAAATATATTTCATTTTTATTCTTTCATTGAATATGACAACATAAACAGAAACAACACTGATATGTATAAACGGATTACCATCTACATGAATAGTGCATTCCATTTCATACATCTATATTCTATATTTTATTTTAATAAAAATAGAATTAATATAAATCATATTTATATCTTCATGTACATTCTGGAAATCATGATATAACTATAAGGACAAAATATACAACAAATTAAGAGACATGTGAAGAATAAAGAGGACATTACCCAAAGTGAAAATATAACATAGAAGTGTTAATAAGCGGGTCATATAATGTAATAATAAACCCATATCAGGTATTATATATAATAATATGGTTTTGATATGTATGTATAATAATATCATAATTATTATAAAATAATTTTTAGGACTACTATGAGAGTCCTGACATAATGTAAGAGGAGTTCAGGTAACATTCTATTTCGGTGAGATACATGCTTTATTCAACACCCATTTTATCCATGTGGTTTATATAATGACTATGTAAGTATTAAATTATTATTCTAGTTAAATGTATCTATATGTACAAATCCATTATATTGTCTTTAATTCATGGGGTTGATTTTTCAAAAGATAAAAAATCGGTAAGACAATTTTGTCTCAATTTCCATGCTCTTAGGCACATGATTTATTTTGCACCAATATTATTTTTTGAGGTTTATATAATACCATTTGAAATTTAATATAATGAATATACTTAATTTAATGTTATTTTATCTTCATATAATTTCTTTTCCTTACATGGATTGTTTGACTCTATGTTATCATGTGGTAAGAGATTATTTATACAATCTCCTAATTTATAGAAATTGTTTATGATTATGATACAATTATTGAAATATTATAATTAATATATCATGAACACTGATTATTTTACTTATCTTAATTTTATTAATGATGTATCCATGTATTAATACTATTTTCCACACCTTTTTGTATAATATAATTAATAATATTGTTATATAAATTTGATAGTATTTATCTCATTGACAAGAAATTTGTTATATCCACAAACAATGCTTTAATAAAAATTTCAAAAGATCCATGAGGATTATTTTCATTAAAAAAATTATTTTAAAATTATTTTATCCATTTCAGTGATTCCAATATAATTTATAGATATATTGTAATGTTTTAAAATGCATTTTATAATGTTGAATGATGTTTTAAACAATAATTTTTTAAAAGATATATCAAAATTATTTTGTATCTATGATAACATTAGTTGGTGTTATACGTTCACTTTTATGAAATTATCCAATGGTTCCATTCATGTGTGTTCTATAATGTTTTATGTTTTTGTGGAATTATTCTTATGAAACCTATTTCTACACCACATGTCATATGATTTTGAAATCTGGTTCTTTTAATGGGTAATGCTCTAATTAAATGACTATGAAATACATCTCTTATACCTTATTCATGATTTAATGAAAATTTAATGATACCCATTTTACTTCATGGGTTATGATATGATTATTATGACACTAATCCCTTTGTATAGTTCATGTAATGATAATGTTTTATTATTTTGTGGTGCATGTATGATTTATTTTATTTCGATATTGGTGGGACATATATACCCTTCCAATGAATTGGGTAAATATTTATAACTCATGAATTCCACATCAATAGAATGATAAATTAACTCAGTTCAGTATTATAGGGTTGGAATGAATCATGATATCGATTCAGTAATACAAGGATGGAATGGAAAGTGAACCAGATTTTGTAAAGGATATTCTATATTAAGATGATCTCAGAAGCAATTTCTTGACTTATATGAAAATCATTATATATGCTTCTGTGTCTACCAAAATTCCATGTTTTATTCAAATGTTATTCTTTCATCAAATATGTTCTTTATTTCTTTATGGTTCATATATTACGAACAACTAATGTTAATGACATGATTTATTTATAGGAACTTTGATAATAGGGGTATGATCATCAACTTTTATTGTCATGTTCTTCTAAAATTATTTGCATGGTTATGATTAGGATTTTCCCTTTTTTACCCTTATTGAGCATCTAAGATCACCCCTTTTTTATGTTTTATTATACCAACTTTTGATGAAATGTATTATGTTCTATTTTTACAAGAAGGGTTCTACTCAAGGGGAACATAGTGGGAGATGATATATCTAATTTTTGTACCATGGTTTATGTTTCTATTATTAAAAAGGAACTATACTAGTACATTTATTGGATGTATTTTTTTGTAACAGTTCTTGTATTACATAAATATTATGTAATTTTAATGTATGAAAATAACGGGTATCTATAGTTTGTATAATATTAAAGTATTAGTTAAAATTTGGAATATATGATTAGAAAACCCTACTAAGAACCCCAATAAAATGTCTGCAGAAAAGTCTTAGTATAATGAAAATAAAAATAGAATATCCTAGAATTTTGGTAAATAATAGAGTGAGTGGTTTCCTATAAATATATCCCTATCTAGATTGTAAAAGTGGATGTGTCTCCAGGATAGATGTACCATGGTGTAACAACTCTAAAAAATATATTATGGGCTTGACTCAGTGTAATCAAGTAACAAACATGGTTTGACACTCTTGGGGATATTCTTTGGGAATTGAAAAACACTTCTTGAGACATCATGAACGATATATATATAATATTTCTTTGAATAAACAAGTTTAAACATTTGTTTACATTGATTAAGAATGTTTTAATAATTTAGAAACCTTATATGTGTAAATTCAAGATTCTATTCTTCCTCAGTTTGAGAACTATTTCATAATATTTTCTTTTTGGTTTTAATTATTTTTTGAAACCTAAAGGAACCATGTTAATGGAAATATCAATGAACATTGCAATGATTTTCCACCTCAAAACCCAAATTCTATTAGATCTAGAATACAATGCATTGTTTTTATGATCAAATTACTTTATTAAGATATGAATCATATGGGGCATAAAACTAATCATAGGGGGTAAAAATATTCGATAGATTACTTATTGAGGTGATACCCACCTTATTTATGTTGGTATTTTTATCCACTTGTTAATGAACAATGGAACAATACAACTGAAAATATATCCACCATTATCCATTGTTCTATGGAAGAAAAAGTAATTATGGGTTTTTATTGGATAAAAGGTTATGTAATCTAATGGGTAGCGCTAATAAAGAATACAAGGCTGAAAGATGAGTCGGAATCAATGGATTGGAATGATTTTAAGAACTAATTTTTTATTATGTAATTTCATTAGATTCTTCATACCAATATATAGAATTATTTCCTTGAGTTGAAGAAATGGGATTAAGATTTTATAGGTTTCTAAAAGTCTTAGATAATGAGACCTATGAGGTATTCATCATGAAATATCATCTAACCCAAATGAAATGCTGATAGGCTTTATTGTGGCTTAATGAGAAGTATAACAATGGAATTTGATATAAGACACATTAGTAGATATAATATATTGTGTGTTTTGTAATAATGGTTTGAATGGGGTTGGAGTCTCATATCAACATCATTGTTTTGAAAATAAAATGAAGATGGAGTTCACGAAAACTCTAAAAACTATAGTGAAATTGAAATGATTTTTCCTTTATCCTATTAATATGTAACGAAGCATAGAATAATTTTATAAAAGGGGTCTAGTAAATTTTTTAAGTTTATAATGTAATTTCACTGGGAAATTTATTATCAAAATGATGGGAAGATGTATGATCAATATTCTAATGGAGACAATGATATAAAGAAAGAAACTCCCCCACATCAGTGCAACAAATATATAGAGACTGTACATTTTTCTACTCAGTTACTCATCCCAAGGACCCTTGATGATTATCGATGTTTGTAACCATTTAATTGGAGGGAAAAGGGAATGTATCATGCAATAGATATTTTTGATAAGAGGTTCCTTAACGATGTGATTAATGGTAGATATACAATCCACTCTTGAACATTAAATGTCCTATTTTATTTTATATGTAACCCTATTACATATCTAAAGAATCTTTTAATGGAATTAATATTACACAAAAATATTATTATGTGGAAAATATAAGTTAAAACCCCTAGTGGTTTGATTATTTCATCACATATATTTGATTCCCCTTTGGATTAATTTTTTTGCAAAGTGCTTCTTGAAAATGATTAAATTATTCCATTGGTTGAATTTGATGTCATCTTATTCATGAATTGAATTTCTCTTCCTAAATCCCCCATAAATTATGGATAAATTGATGTTTCATATGATATTTCAAACCCTCTTGGGATCATCAATCAATGTGATGATAAGAATGAACATCCTATGGATATTACATCCAATATATGGGTCTTAATTCCCATTGAATAGGGTTGTTTATCATAGATGGTTGGGTAGAAAATTAACCTCGATTATATGTCTATTTTTTTAGAATTTGTAGATGCATTATAAAATATATTTTTAACCTTCCAATGAAATGTAATGTTATGTTCCAAATAGAACACATACCTAGTTCCACACCAATTGCAAATTCTCATTATGAAATTTCCCAAAATGAGTTACAATAATTGAGGATGAAGATACACGAAAACTGTGATAATGGATATAATCGGCTTAGACTTTCACTTTGGGGTGCAACCATTGTTTTTTTTGAAAAAGGATGGAGGTTCAATGTGACTCAAAATTTATTATCAGTAGTTAAACAAGATCACAATCATGAACATGTATCTTCTTCCATGTATTTATTACTCATTTGATCGTGTATCTAGAGCCTAATACATTTCCAAGATATTGTTTTATTTATGTATCAGCCACTGATGGTCGTGAAAGATTATATACACAATTTTGTATTTTTTACAAGGTATGTACACTATGAATATATAATTATGCCATTTAGTATTACTCATGCCCTTCTATCTTCATGGATTTAATTAATACTGTCTTTAGACATCGCCTGGACTAGTTTTTTGTAGTCTTTATAGATGATATTCTTAACAAAATAATGAGAAATAAATTTACTGAATATCACTTTATAATTGTACTAAATACCATAAGAAATGATAAAATATATGAAAAAAGTAATAAGTGGGAATTTAGGGACAAAATGATTCATATTTGGGACACATAATGTAATGATATTTAATTGTAGTAGATACATCAAAGTTGGAGGCTATATAATTCCTCCCTTGACTAACCAAGATGACTAATATCCATAGATTTATAAGATTAGCTATATATTACTGGTGGTTTTTGGATGATTTTTAAAAATAATCTACTCCTATAACTAGATCAACTTGTAAGGGTGTCATGTTCCCCTAGAACGATGGAAGTGATGAAATGTTCTTGTAGCTGAAGGGATGTTTAGTCTGTCCACTAGGGATTACATTACATGACTAGAGGAGAAGGGTTTTTAATCTATAGCGACACATAAAATGAGTTATGGGGATGTGTTCATATGTATAAAAAGATGTTTTTTACTTATTCCTTGTGAATGATAAAGAATAATTAAAAAAATTACCAAACACAATATTTGGTGTTAGTAGTGGATGTTTTTGCATTAAAGATATTGATGAATTATATTTAGTGAGGAAAGGTTCATATATATAATAATCATAAAATTATGAAATATATATTAGTATAGAAGGAGATGAACATGTTCTAGAGAAGATGGTTAGAATTCTCAGTGGATTATGACTTTGTAATACATTACCACCCTGGGAAAGCAAACAAGGGGGCCGATGATTTGAGTTGGAAGGGTAATACTAGCATATCAATGATGAGTTAGAAATTATCCAATATTTATGTATTTGTGAAGGTGAGATTTAGAAATACTATAGTATGGGGAATATATTATCAGTCTCAAATGAATGCTCAATCCTCAATCCATGTGAAAATTTAGGAGGTGTAAAAAGAATATGTTGTGCTGTAAATGAATGTTTTAAATGTTCATGAGTTTAATCTCGACCAGGATAGAATGATAAGGTTTATAATACATTTATGATTTCCTTCCATTATATATTTAATGGATATATTAGAGTAAGCTCATAATTATTCATTCTATCTACATATGGGAAATATGAATATGTATTCGGACGTTAAAGAATACTTTTGTTGGGATCACATAATGAGATGAATGATAGAGTCTGTAACATGGTGCATGGTACACCAACAAGTTATGGATGAAATAAAAAAGTAAAATAGGATGTTTCATCCATTACCTAGACTAAAATGTAATTGGGAGAACATCACAAGGGATATTTTTGGATTGTCCAATACCTCTAAAGGGATTACTGATATATGGGAGGTTTTCGATCACCATACTAAATCAGAACACATAATCTCTATCATCTAAGACTTCATTATTAATTATCATTCCATGATATACATTAAGGAAGGGGTTAGGTTCCATATAGTTCGAAATTATTTATTATGAGACTGGGAACTGAGGTTCCCCTAAATGTTATGTTTAAATATTAAGCATGAAATTGATATAGAATTGTATTTTATCACTACATATCATCCTAAAACATATTTTTAGTTCGAATGAATAATTCAAACCCTAGAGGTTATGTTGAGATATTTTTATTGGGAATTAAAAGGTGATTGGGATCAATACCTTTATCTTATTGAATTTTCATAAAACAATACCTTTAACTCAAGAATTTAATGGAATCTTTTGAACCCCAATATGGGATGAAATTTAGAGAACACATATTCTTGGATGAGGTTGGGAAAATAAAGCTATTGGGACCTAAGGTTACTGATGAAGTGCTCAAGGATGTTAGAAACATTCAGCATGATAACAAGGTAGCTCAAAGCCGAGAGAAAATTTATTTTGATAACTGATGACACGCAGTAAAATTTGAATTTTTTGAAAATTTATTTCTACACATCTCAGAATGGAATAATATTATGATATTCTGGAAGAAATGGAAAACAACCCATTGGTATATCGGTCCATCTAAAATTATTGATCGTAACTGGATGGTAGCATAATGCTTGGCACTTACTCCAAATCTCACTCAAGTCCATGATGTATTCTGTGTATCTATCTGAGGTAAATACATAATCAAACCATCACATGTGTTGAAATCATATGTAAAACCACTATATAAGAATCTTTCTTACTAAGATCAACCATTTTAAATTATTGGCCGATCAGATAAATTTCTATGAAACATGACCACTCTCCTGGTCAGAGTTTTGTGCAGAAATAATCAATTAATGTGAGATACATGGGAACATAAGTATATGTTGAAGAATATGTTTAAAAATTATTTACATGAATGGAATATTATGAGGGTGAAATTCATTCTAAGTTGGATAAAATGTTACACCCTTAGTTTTCATGAACCTTATTTTGAATGAATTAATTTTCATTATTTTATAGCATTGAAATATGTAAAACATTCATATAATATGAATCTTAATCATCGTATAATACATGAAACACCAAATATTAATATGTTACATGTTATAATGACTTTTCATGTGTTAAATTCATCGCCTATTTGGAATATGTTTCACGAAACACTGAGTTTCTACAAAAAATAATTTCATTATTATATTTATTCAAAGGAGATAATGATGGAATATCCATTAAACATAGTAATATGAATATTAATAAATAATAATAAAATATTTTTTAGAATTATATTATATAAATAAAAAAAATATTATAATGAAAGGTTTAATTTTAGGTAAAGTCCTTATATGTTTAAAAATATAATTTTCTCAAATCAGGTGTTTTTGGTGTCCTTCTATGAAAAATGATAAAAATAATTTTACACAAATTTGGAAAATAAATTTGATGAAATAAAAATCATTATTTCAATTTAAAATTAAAAATTATTATTATGGATAAGTTTTTGGATTTTTATAAGGGATAATTGTTTTGGATGAATAGTGATAAATAACTGATTTTATTCAGAATTGTGTTTTCATCAAATTAATTTGTAAGTTTTGTTTATATTTCAAATTGTGTTAAAATTTAAATTATATAATATTTTTATCGATAAATCAAATACGGGACATTGAAATCAATTTCACATTGAGATTGAATATATAAACAAAGAAAAAAAATACATTTTTACATTAAAAATCTAGATTGCCAAACCAACTATAGGATTAAATTTAATTAATTTCTTTCACGTATGTGTCTAGAATTTGTAAAAATGGATTACATATTTGGAATAATCATACATTATACATTCTAATAAGGTAAATATATATTTTTTCCATAAAATATTCATGAAATAAATTAAAATTAATTACAATGATTAATGTACGATTAACCATAATATGGGACCAAACATTAATTTCAATGTCCCAAATATCATATAAAATTGTTCAAGATCCATTTTCTAGTAAAATTTTGATGTTATAATACCTTTTTAAAACATTTTTATATTATTTTATCTACATTAATAATGGAAAATATTGGTGGAATTCTCTCTTTAATTATTTACTAGAGAATCACTTCTCATCCACTATAAAAGGCATCATATACTCCCACATACTCACACCACTAAAAACACTTATTTTAAAATTTACTCTTCACATAAACTAATAAAACTACATTAAGATTTTCATTTAATCCAACCATTTGTATTAAATCCTTCAAATTAATCCCTTTGGTCCAAACCCAATGGAGTAACCTGATTAATAGGTAACACACTCCATCTTGCTCATTTATTTTATATTATTTTACTACATCCTCAAAAATACATATTCCATTATTATAAAAATAATAATCATAAATATACTTATATGGTTTTATTAAAAGGGTTTTATATACACTTACACATAGTTCTATGTAATGGGTAACAAGCATACTATTTACCTGTATAGAGAATGCTCACCACATGAAACAATGATTCATCATATTTACATTACATCCTCACATGGAAGAAATTATGATGGAAATTATGTTTATATATTTCATAAATTATTTTAATTAAGTATTTAATATTTTTTAATAATTTTATATGCCTTATCTATTTAAATTCCTTTTTGTGTAATTACGATAATACCGTTTTAGTAAGTATAGAATAGAGCCCCCTCAATGCAATGTGATTCGTGTATACACTACATAGATTATATTAAAGATGTGTTCTGTGTAGGTATATGATATATTTGAAATAATAATTCCAGTAATATAATATATATATATATATATACACATATATTCCATTTTCTTTTATTCTTTCAATACAACAATAAAAACGGAAACGATGTTCTTATATACGAACAACATACCATATCCATGAATGGTGTATTAAATTCCATACTTATATATTATATAGATCATTATAATACAAATATACTTAATATAAAATTATATTTATATAGTGTTAGATTCTTTAAATCATTATATAAATATATTGACCAATTATATAACACATTAAGAAAAAAGCTATGTACAAAGAAAATATTACATGATGTGAAACAATACCATATAATTGATAAAAAAACAGGTAACATAAAGCCAATATTAAACCATATAAAGTATTAGATATATTAATATGGTTATGAGATATATTTATAATAAACTAATATTTATTATAAATTATTTTTTTATGAGAACAATGAGTGTTAAGACATAATGTAAGTGGATTTCATCTAGCATTTTTTTGTGAGACATGCTTTATTCCCCACCCATTAAATTTTTTTGGATGGTATAATACTCATGGATGTATTCAAGGAATATTATAAATAAAATTTTGGCTATTTAGATATCCATTATATGATCATTATTTCATGGGGATAATTTTCCAAAAGCTGGCAAATTTTCAAGACATTTTTGTCCCAATTTTTGATCTTTGAGACACATGTTTTATTTTTCACATACAGACATTTTTGAGGAGTACCTACATCCATTTTCAATGTTATATATTCACTTAAATTAATTTAATGAAATTTTCATCTTAATTTAATTTCATTTTCTTAAATATAGTGTATTAACCAATGTTACCATGTGGAAATATTTAATTGAAACAATATAATTGTATATTGATATTGTTTGTGATTATGAATAATTTATTGAAATATGATGATCCATCTCCCGAGAACACACATGAGTTTCCATATACATTTTTTATTCAATGGATATTGATTTTTTGAGTGATTTTCCCAATATTTACAATTTAATAATATAAGAAAATGTTTTTATGAAAAATTTATTGTATTTCTCTATTTAGAAGGAAATATATTTTATTCAAATAAAAATTTTCAAAAATGTTTTCAAACTATCATTCAATATCATTTTCAATGGAAATTGTTTTTATTTAAAATTTAAATTGTTATTGAATATTGCATTATAATATTTCAAAACTATTCTCATGTACTTTTTTTTCAAAAATGATTACTGTTTAATAACGAATTTTCAAATACGAGAAGAATATTTTATTCAAGAAATATTTTGAAATGATATTTATAAATTAGTTCCCATATAAGATAAAATTTATTTTTGTGCCTCATGCACTTTTAGGAAAATGATACAGATGATTTATTCATGTTCTTTCTTAAATGTTTAATCTTTTTTGGAATTATTTTATGATACCCATTTCTACTCGATGGGTTATATGATTTTAAAAACCGCTTTATTTCTTGGGTTATGCTTTGATGAAATTATTATGAAAACTATATCTTTTCCATAGATTATTTTGTTATAAAATTTTAATGACACCCATTTAAATTCATGAGTTATAATAGGATTTTTATGAAACAAATCCCTTTTTATGGGTTATGGTATGATGAATTTGTTATTATCCTCTATCATGTGTATGAATAATTTTATTATGAGATGGTTAGGACATATATCTCCCTCCAGTGCATTGGTTAATGATTTATATATCTTGTGGAATACATGGTAATATTGGGAAATTAACTCAGTTCAGTATTATCAGGCAAGAATAAGGATTGGTGTCATTTTAGTAATACAGGGCTGGATCAGGTTGTAAACCCAATTCAGAAATGGACCTTGTCTACATAGATGGCCTCATTAAAAATTCCATGACTACTATTGAAATAATTATATATTCTTATGTGTATTAAAAAAATCCATGTTTTATTTCATTTATATTATTTCATGTATTATTTTATTTAATTCCATAGGATTCATATATTATGAGCATCGATGATTTGGGCCATGATTCCTGTTTATGATCCTTGATATGAGATGTATGATCATCTATTATCATGATCTTCTTCTCCTACACTGTAAACATGATTATATTTATGTAACATCCTTGTTTACACATACTGAGAATCTATTCTCACCCCTTTTAATATGTCCTTCCCATGTTTTATAAAGATATGTATTATGCTTGATGTTTCTTTTAGTGGTACTAGTCAAGAAGAACATACTTGGTTATGATGTAGCTCATCTATGTACCTGTGTTTATGTTTTTATATTTTCAAAGGAATTAGACTATTACGGTCCATGTGAATATATTTTCAAAGGGGTTTAATTATTTTTCAAATGTTTTGTAATGTTAATGTATGAAAAGAAGGGGTCACTATATTTTCACTTCCCACTAATGATCTCATATTTAGAATCCTACCTTTGTGTTGGAAATTTTATTTTAGTTTCATTATAATTAATTAGAAGTTTAATTTCCCCTTATAATGATGTGGGATTTAACAAATGTTATTTTTCAAATTCTAACCTAATAATTACGAATCAAATGATTAATTATAAGGATACAAATTAATGATTAAATGGATAATGTAACACCATTTTATTTTGATATAATTCAATGCGTGAATACATATTTTTCATGAAACATTGATCCTAAATAACCATAAAAATATTATTATTTAAATAATGAAATTATAATCTTGATATAAATTTAGATTGTATTAATAGGAATAAATTGTTTATGAATATAACATTTCATCCCTACATAGTATTTTTTTGTAAATTAGTTTTAAATATTATAATAATTTTTAGTAAAGTAATTTTATTCTTCAGAAATATGTTTTCATTAAAAATGTTTTTCTATTCTTATTATGAGTTAATAATATAATTAATTTTTTGATATGGTAGAAAATTTATGTGAAAAAGTGAATTTCATTTTTTTGTTATGAATTTTAATATTATATTCGATAATTTTTTTGATATTTTTTAGGTGTTGTTAAATTCTTGGTGAATAGAAAACAAAAAAAAATTTAATACTATTTCTGTTATGAAATCATCATGAGATAATTATGATATTAATAATTATTAATCATATTTAATGACTTTTATTGGGAATTTTTAATATATATTAATAAAATAAAATTGATCACATTTAATTTATAGTTTATTTCATGATTAATATTGAAATCATTTTCTATGTTGACGTAGTGCTTACACATCACATGAAAAGTCATATTCAAGTGTTTTTTACTAATAATTAGATGGTAGACTATTTTTCAAATTCAATTTAAAAAATATATCTATAAATGAAGATTTATACTGATAATTTTTAAATTCGTAGTAATATAGAAAGAATAATATCCAAATGATTGTGGAATTCTTATGTAGGGAATGAAAAGTAAAATTAACAAATTAAATACCTTGTAATCAATTTATAAGAATAAATATTCATAATGATGGAATATAAAAAATTATTTAGGGGCTAATTTTCATTTATTATAATAATTTGTTTTTATTTTTTAAATATGTAGTAATTACCATAAATTCTTAAAAAACCTGGATATAGTGCTTATGGATGTAGAGGAAAAATAAACTAAATGTTTTTTAAAATTGATATAATTAAAATGATATGAATAATTAAATTAGAAAGAAAACCTTAATAAATATAATTTTTTATTATATGATGTCCTTTATAATCAATAAGTTGAATTTATGACCTTTTCAAATCTAGTAACATTACATTATGATAATTATAGAATATTATGTAATGAAATTCCAACAAGTTACAATATTATTTTTAACATGTGTACAAAATTTAATAATAAGTAATCCAAAAAAATTTACTATAAATAAAACATTTAAATATTAAATTCCTATGTTAATCATGGTAATTTATGAGGAAATTTTTTTGGATGAATTATTATCTTAAATGTTTATACATTAAGGATGGAGTAATTATTCATTTAATGGGATAATAAAATTAATGATATTAAAAATATAAAACTCAATATAATTTTCTATAATTATTTTAATTAATGAATTTTTTAGATGATCATGAAATTTTTATGATATAATAAAATATTTTGTTTTAATTATTAATGAGAGATTTTATCTCATAGTAATAATTTCTATTAAAATTGTTTGTAATGATATTTTTATGATATTATAATTTTTTTAATTTATTTAAAATTCATAATAATATTAATGATGACCGAATAGGATAATATTATAGTCTTAAATTTCTAAAAATATGATTTTATTTTATATTTGGAATCATATTATGAATGAATAGTAATAATATATTATAATCTTTAGAAAATTTCCAAAAGTGCAACTCACCTCAACTATAAATGGGAACCTTCCCCATCCCCACATATTAACACGATCTTGATCCATCATAATAGACAAAAACTACACATATTATCTTAACAAAATCATTATAATGGTATTAGAGGTCATTGTATTCCAAAATAATCAACATTAAGTCATAGATCTAAAGGAAATACGATGAAGAAGTTGTAATCATACTTACAAACTCATTCAAGTTCATTTCTTATTTGACATTCTTTACATGTGCTTTTTTCAATAATAAATTGACAATTCAAATATAAAAAATATAAGGAGATGTAATTATGATTTTGGGATAACCATAATCTACATTTTATCTATTATATGAATAACAAAAGCATTGATCAGGTGTACGTATGTGGTAACATCACCACATAGTGGTGTAATTCAATTTATACAAACACTTTCTGTGGATTATTAAAAAGATAAGAATAATGGATATATATATATATATTATTGAGTTATTTTTATTCTTTGAAAATAATATATTATCCAATTACCTTCCCATTCACCGTTAAAATATGGACATCATCGTGCATGCATACAAAAGACTGATCATCTTCACAATGTGATGTGATACATTTTCCAGGGTAAATATTCTTGAATGGTTATAAAATATAGATAGAAATTAAATATAATATTTATAACAGTAATATATTTCTATATATGGTGAATATATATCCAATTGAGGATAACTAGGATTTTCATGAAAAAAAATGCAAGAGGGAAGAAAGGAAATTACCTCCCAAAACAATAAAAGTAGTGAAATATTCATAATGAGTGGGTGGTAAGTTGTTACAAAAGGTTTATATAAAATACAATAAAGTTTTATTTTTATATGTAATAAATTAATACCATTATTTAAACTATTACAAAAGCGGTTATCATATTTAAAAATAATGATTAACAGTGGTAGAAGAAATTTCCTCAATTTTCTAATGATTAAGCATTATTTGATGTTATGAACCTACATTCTATTCTGAGGTGTATATATAACTCTTTGAAATGGTATAACCTGAATTTATTTATTATAAATATATTTTATTTTATTTTCATTTTTTTCATTCACTGAAAATATGCTTTGACTATTTACCATGTATTACGAGATTTCTCGATCATCTTTTACATCTGAGAGACATGCCATATTCACAAATTATTTATTTTATTTTCTGTACATACTACCTATCTGATATATTATATCATGATTATTTAATCGTTCATATTATTCAAAATATCATTTGATGTTATTTATTTCATGGGTATTATGTTTGAAATCATATGGAAGTGTTAAGGGTTTTTTTATAGTATCGTCATTGTTAAAAATTGTTTCTTTTTAAGTATCCAAAATGGAATATTTTTTTTCCATTTCCATTTAGTATATAAAAAATTCAAAATAAATTATACTATTCTCCAATAATTGTTTAAACTAATTTATACCACTTTTAATATTTATACATTATGTTTTGAAAGTAATATTTTTTCATTTTCATATGAAGGAACAATTGGACATTTCCTTAAAAAATATGAAAGTAATAATTTTTTAAATTCTAAGACATGTGAATATATTACATAATTCATGATGAAATAATTAATTGAATGATAAATTTTTTTTATAATGTTCTTTTCATAGAATTTTGTTTACATGCATTTTTTTAGATTTTAAAAATTACACTAAATTTAAAATGGGTATTTAGCTCAATATAGATTACAGTAATCCCATTCATTGTTTCTCTCCATAAATTATTGAATCTAATGTGGTGAATTTTATATAATTAAACCATTAATTATATTTTATTGGATAGTTTAGGATCTGTTTAACTAGATAAGCTAATTATATTCTATATGATTAGTTGTTTCATTACAGACAATTATTGATTTTCATTCTCTTGTATTACATATTCATATGATAAATGAATTAGGATTTTTATATGTTGGGAGAGGCCATTCATATCTCATTGATGAATAGGTAGGTCTAATTAGGAAAATCTAATTTGGTACAAATCGTGGACTTACACGTTTTTCATAATATATAGTATTAGAATAAGAAAATGACCATATACCCATAGTTCAGAACTATAGGTATATACCATACAACCATGGGTATATGATATACCCACGATCTAGATAACTATGAAAACAAATCCATTAGTATAGATATATTATATAACGACTGTTCGAAAATTCATTACCCACGATTATGAACTGTGAGAATTGATAAATGCCACCATGTCTAAAACATTATACCCACGATTCTGAAAAAGTAGCCATAGGATTTTAAAAATTGTTCACCATCAATTTTGAATTATAGAGAACTTATATACAATCCAAAATCATAACCACAAAACATAATTGGGTTATCCGTATATAAATATATATTCAATTATATATATTTTTTCTAAATTTTTATTGTAGTTGGAGAACCATAGATATTGGTTTTCCAATTGAATTTTTTGTCTCATTAAAATTTTTCCCCGCACATACGTGAAAAATATATATCCATGGTTTATAATTACTATGGCTAGATTAATGACCTATATCTATGGTTCATTGATAAAATTGAGTATATTTTTCTTAACCAAACCCTATACACCAATTTTTAAAAACCCATGGTTATAGGATTTACCTATACCAATGGTTTTTTGGATAACCTTGTGTATAGGTGTTGATCCAAACCATATATCCACAGTTTAGAAAAACCCATGGTTATAGGTGGGAATATAAAACAAATACCCATTGTCTAAAATTGGTTTGTATAAGTTTTATCCAATCCCGATACCAAAATTTTTTGGAAAATTATTGGTTTTGGGCCATTTTCTAGTATTCAACGTGGACTTGAAAAAAAATAGATTAACATACTAAGGCATTGATAGTATATTTCATATGTCCTAAATTATATATTCCATTAGTATGTATTCAATTATCTATATTCCATGTGATTTGTCATTTTTTAGAATATTCAATGCCCATATTACTGCACATATGATTATTTATAGTGAATTAATTGGTCATCATTTATTTCTATCATATAATGCACAAGTAATTGAATAAAAGGAATTTGTGTTCAGTTATCTATAATTAAAAAATGATCAGGACTATTTATTTATGATATATTCCACTATACTAAACCCTTACTATGATTTATATCTCACCCATTTCATATAATTCATTTTACCGAATATACCCAGAAGTGTTTGATGACTAATATTAAGATTTATGATAATCGAAATAATGGAATACTAAAAAAATACGTTTTCTATTTAATGCTTTATATTTCATGTGAATTTCATGTTTGTATCTTGTTTTCTGAGATAAATAATATTATTAGTCCTTTGGGATTTGATTACATTTATCTTTTTCCACGGTAATAATGTGACCATAAACACTAGGCTGTTAGAGTTAGGATATTAAAAAAAACGTTCATATACATATCATACATAAATACATTCTTCAATACAATTTTCAAAACATTTTTCATGGAAATCAGAAATGAAAATCAAATCACACCCATTGGTAAAATAGGTGGTCCAAACCTATGTGTGGGTGTTGTTGTCATTTTCCAATGTATGGGAATGTTTGAAGGTATATATGATATTATAATTTAATCATATTTATTATATAATAAGTAGTATATATTAACATTAAACCTTCCATAATAACCATATACGATAGATATCGATGGAAAATTAATTTTATTAGTACATTGAGTTATTTTTCTATAGATCTTTGTTATTTTATTCACATTACCCCAGTTTAAAAATTATAGTACAATGATGACCATAGGGTTGCCTCCCGTTGAGATTTTAGGATAGGAAATCAAAATGATACTTTGTTAATTTTTATTTGTTTATGTCATAACTAATATTAGGGATAAAAAATAGGAAAAGTAATTTAATTTAATGTAAATCAGGTAAAGATAATAAATATAAACTAGTGATTATAAATAAAAGGAAAACCAGACTAAAAAATACTAGATAATGTCAGTCGTTGTTGGAATGTGTCTATCATCAAACACTCTCTTTATTATTGAATTCCATTGTCTTCCAATTGAAGTACACAATATATACATCAATTCCAAAACATATATATGTAAATTAACTATTTAATAGATTGAGGTCAAAAATCAGGGTGTAGATCCCCTTATTAATGTGAAGTAAATTCCCAAATACCCTCAAGCAACAAAAATAGAATTAACTTATCATTCTCAATAGTTAGACCCCAAAGAAATTTAAATAATGAGAGTAACAAATTTTTATTAATATGTTAAATAGAAATAATGAATATTTTTACTGAAAATGAAAAAGAAAAATAATATGAACTCCTCAAATCAAGAAAAAAATTTCCTGGATAATTCAATAGAGATATTCTTATTGATAAAATCACAACCTCTAAAGAGAAATATATTTCAGTTCATTGTTTCCCTCCACCACTTTGAATTTATCCCTTCATGGATTGATTATAATCAATGAAACTACTCGTATATTGCATATATCCTCTATTGTTTCCACCTACTTCAATATAACCATACTTTTAAATTAATTGATGATTAAAATACAAAGAAGTGGAGGGAAGAAAATGTTATATACTATTTGGGTTCATAATATATTGCATCCATTTTGAACCTCATCTTAGCTGAATGTTGGAAATTTTACTTTATAAATTATTTTCTTAAGAGAATTACATTTCATAAATCAAAATTTATAATAATTTTTAATTTATTTGTAATTTTTTTAATTTCATTAATTATGTAAAATTTTTATTGGTAATTTTTTTAAACTTTCACCACCTTCAAATGATAATTAAACATTTAATAAATAAATATAAACATAGTATATAAGAGAGAGATTAAAATTAATGAACTATTTATTTTTATATTTTAATCTACTGAAGTATACACATTTGGACTCAACTATACCTTATTTAATGAGGGAGTATAAAATTTTTTCAAAAAATGATTTTCAAAATTTTCTGATATCTTTGGGTATAAAAATGAATTATTCACCAATGGCCTCATTAAAAATGATGAATCACAAAACTCAAGGCATCCTGGAAAAATAATTTAGATACATGGATAAGTATAATTGTTTTTAACACCATTAAAGAAACGATACAAAAATGTTTTAAAATTCTAAAATTAGGTCATTTGAACAATTTACCTCATAAGAGTTCACAAATTAAAAAAATAAAAAAATTAATCAACATTTTGTAAATAGGGAGGGATAAAATCACTAAAATATATATTATAGCTGATAGAATTATATCGATAGAATTTTCCCTCGACATTGCTCTTGGACGTCTAAAAAGTGACAATTCATTATAAATTTCCATTGATAATTAAAAACACATGTCCATGAAAATAAGAATTTAAAAATAATGGAACCAGACATATCATGCCACCATAAATAGTTTCAATTACAAATTATAAATGTAAAATCCTTATTTCAGAAGCCACCTAGATGCGCCCCATACCTAGTTAGTCCCATGCCCTCAAGAAAATTTCCCCGAATGCTAGAGGTTGCCGACTAGCAGCGAGTGCCTTAGGTGTGATAGTGAGGAATCTATACCCTCATTGGCAGAATACACAGCAGAAGTAAATAACATGAAATGGCGGAATTAGTAACAGTCCATACTATGCAAACATCAGAAGACCAAATATGATAAACAATAGGATCACATATATATATGATGCATGATACATATGTCTTGGAAAATTGAAAAACATGTGACAGTGTTGGAATACAGCAGTACTAAACCAATGTACAAAAGAAAACAAGATAAACAACTCCTTAACATCACAAGCCTCAACTAGGTCTCGTGCTCTGTAGCTCCACATCATATCAAGTACTTGAATTAGAAGGGTGCTTGACCTTGTCTATACCCGTTGAAAAATAATCTGTTTGGGAACAACAGCATGGCCCAAACATGGTGTGAAACAAAGTCCCAGCAGTTAGTCACCCGATGATCTGTTCCTAACAGTAAGTAATTATATGGCATGTAAAAGTATTGAAAAGTAGTAATCAATCCACAGTTTCTAGCATATAATTTACTAACCAGCAAGCAGTCACTCAAGAAAATAGAACAAACTGGTAACCCTCTAGGTAGTCCTCACATCCTAACCCCTATGGTGTAACCAACAAGTAATAACAACCCTATAAGAGGCATACATAGTATCACCCCTCTGGTTCACCTAAAGAATATACTCTCTGGGGAATCACTCACCATCGATTCCCCTCTTATAATCTCGTATAGTACTAAAGGCACTCTGGGGAAGCACTCAATGTCCCATTCCCCCTGTGGCATGCGTCGAGGAACTACAGACACTCTGGAGAAGCACTCAACATCAATTCACCGTGTGGTCTCACATCGTATTAAAAGACACTCTGGAAAAGCCCTTACGTCCATTCTACCTATGGTCTACTGCACTAGGTTCTCATAGCCCTGTGTAAATTCTCCATATATCTCATCTTGTAATAGCCAAAGTAACCTCAAGAACTACTTGGATAGAATTCTACAACAAATCATTATAATAGAAACAAAGTCACTTCATCCTACAACTAGTCATGGAATTGGGAGTATCCAAATAGGAAAAACAAGACCAAAAGGTCATTAACAGGAAAATCATTCAAGGGAAAAACATCCAAATCAGTGTTAATTATCCCATTCACAAGAAATAACCTCTACTCAGGAAAATATGAAAAGTAGGAAATCAACAAGGGCAAAAAATGTAACACGTAATACCCCATTCAAGGGTATTGGTGGAATTTTCACAAAATACTCAAAGGCTTTCTACAGAATGGCACACAACACTTACCTCAAAGGTTTGGATGAAAACCCCCAACAACGAAGAGCGCACAAAAAAACAGGTTTGATTCTCTAAGAACCAGCCATAGATCTCTTCTCCTAAAAGACCAAGACCAAAACTCATCATAAATTCATCCACACAATTATATCTACCCATTACGGGCGTAGATCTAAGAAACCAAGAAAGGAGGAGAAGTATATCTAAGTATATCTATGAAAGAGAACCAGAAAAAACTAGAACGATCACATACTTTAAGAAATCGGATTTTATTCACCAATAGAAGCCTTCAGATCACCTAAAAATGATGGGAGAACCTTCTTTGAACATAGGAGGAGAAAAATCATGAGTTATGGCTTCATAAAAGGACAAACGAGCCCCCTAGAGGCTAAAACGGGTGAGACTCACTTTTATGGGATCTCACTTAAGTGTCCGAATGGTTTTCTCGCATGATTAGACAACCCGTGTGGTAACTGTGAGGTAGCCACTACCTCGACCACCCCTCTCACAGGCCTCATCACACAGTTTCTCCTAATCCGTGCACTATTCATGCAAGAGCTACTACCTTAAACAATTATTATGCACAGTTTGGTCGCATGGTTATACAAACTGTGTGCCGCCCGTTTGACTCCTACTTTTGACTTAAAACATCACTCAATGTTCTCCAAAATATCCCTTTTATCACCCTTATCCTTAAGATAAATAAGAACATCAACCAAGGGTTATATACCTGAAAAAAAGATCCCAACTCTTACAAATGTCTCCCCATAAAGAAATTCATCCCAAAATTTCCTTTCCAAGGCGCAGAAGAAGAAACCCCGAATAAATCCGGCCACTATGATCGTACTTTGGCCTCCCTCTCTCATGTTTTATCCTGCACTTGCCTGTGATGCCATAGCACCCGCACTAGAGGAACATACCGGCCATGGAGAACTTCTGTACAGTGATCAACAATCAGGATAAGATACTCCTCGAAAGATGCATCCTCCTCCATCTCGACTTCCTCAGGTTGGAAAGCATGAGTGATGTCGGAAATGTAACGTTGGAGCTGAGAAACATGGAAAACATCATGCATAGCCCGGAACATCTGAGGTAACTGTAACCAATAGGCAACCGGACCAACTCTCCCCAACACCTCAAACGGCCTAACGAACATCGGCGAAAGCTTACCCTGCCTTCTAATACTATTGTGTCCCAACCTCGGTGCGACACATAGAAAAACCTAATCCTCTACCATGACCTCTAGAGGTTGTCTCCGCTGATTAACATAAGACTTCTGACAAGACTATGTAGTAGCCATCCTCTTCTGAATCAACTCTATCTGCTATGTGGTCTCATGAACAAGACGAGGTCCCAGCAAAGCTGCCTCTCCTGCCTCCAGCCAATATAAGGGTGATCAGAAAGGCCTATTGTAGAAATCCTCATATGGTGCCATATGAATAGTTTCATGAAAACTATTGTTGCAGGACAACTCAACAAGAGGTATATGTTTCTCCGATCATCCTACAAAATCCAGAATGTAAGCTCGGAGCATGTGCACAATCACCTGAATTGTATGCTCGGACTGGCCATCCGTCTGACGATGGTATGTTGTACTCAAAAGTACATGTGTAACCAAAGCCTTCTGAATCCCTTTCCATACTTGAGAAGTAAAACACAAATCCCTGTCAGAAACAATGGAGTGTGACCACCATGTAGACGTACAATCTCACATATGTACAACCGTCCCAGCTCATCATCACTGAAGGTCTCCTTGATCAGAAAGAAGTGAGAAACGTTCGTAAGTCTGTAGATGATGACCAAAACTATGTCGTTCCCTCAAGGTGACCTCGTAAAACCATTCATTATGTCCATCACGACATTGTTCCACTTCCCCTCTAGAATGGGTAGCTGCTGTAAAAACCTACTGGTCACGGATTCTCTCCTTTCACCTACTGACAAGTGGAACGCCTCATGACAAAACCCACAACATCGCTCTTCATACCTGGCCACCAATACTGGCGGTGTAGATCACGATACAGCTTGGTGAATCCAGGATGAACTGCCCATGATGAGGAATGAAAAAACTTTATCAACTCCTCGCGTATGTCTACCAGCACCCATGTGCATCCCTCGAAATGAAAAATCATATCCTCGCCTACTGTCTAACCAGGAAGACGGTCTGCTCCTGACACAATCCCCCGCATGACTAGGTATTGTGAATCTGATAGCTGCCTCATTCGTACCTGATCGATAAAAGTAGAGGATACAACTACAAATGATAGAAAAGTCTTCCCCCATCTATTGTTCACCTCCAGATGCATGTTAGATAACAGAGCCTTCATCTTCCACTCACTACGGGCCTCCTGAAGTGCATGTATACGAGTTCTCCTACTCAACGAATCGTCCACTGCATCTCCCTTCCCAGGTTTATAGGAAAGCTCAAAGTAAAAGGATTGTAGGTACTAAAACCACATGTGCTATCTCAAATTCAGATCACACGGAGTGAAGATGTACTTGAGACTCTTGTGGTCGGTGAAAACCACAAAGTGAACTCTCATAAAATAATGTCTCCAACTGCCTAAGGCATGAACAACTGCCGCTAGCTCGAGATCATGTATCGGGTAGTTCCTCTCATGTGGCCATAATTTCCGAGACCCATATGCAATGACTACATCTCTCTGCATAAGCAGAGTTCCCATCCCGATACCTAAGGCATCACAGTAGATAGTGTAGCACTTTCCTAGCTCTGGCAAGACTAGTATCAGTGCTGAAGTCAATCTCCCTTTCAGCTCCTAAAAGGCAGACTCACAAGAGTCTGACCATAAGAACTTCAAACCCTTCATGGTCATACCTATCAGTGGTGAAGCTAAGCATGAAAAGTCTTGTATGAAACATCTATTGTATCCAGCCAGCCCTATAAAACTTCGCATATCAAAGATGTTCTTCAGAAACTCCCATGAAACTATAGATTTCACTTTCCCTGGGACTATTGATACTCCTTTATCTAATATAACATGAACCAAGAAGTAGATTTGATTCATCCAAAATTTTCCTTTCGAGAGCTTAACATATAACTGATTCTCTCTCAGTGTACTCATAACGATCTCAAGATTGGTAGTATGGTCTTGTCGACTGTGAGAGTACACCAAGATGTCATCCACAAAAACCACCATGAAGGAATCCATGTATGGATGGAACACTCGGTTAATTAGTGCCTTGAAAACTGCAGGCACGTTCGTAAGACCGAATGGAATAACTGTATACTCGTATAGATCATACCTACTCCGTAAAGCTGTAAGAGGTATATCAGTCGGTCTAACGCGCAACTGATGATAACTGGATATCAAGTAAATCTTCCAAAACACTCAGGCTCCTCGATGCTGATCAAAGAGATCATCAATCCTCAGTAAGGGATTCTGGTTCATTCCCGTCAATTGGTTCAACTTATGATATTCCACATAAATATTAAGGGTACTATCTGCCTTCTTCACGAACAGGTCATGCAAACACGAATGGGATGTACTGGGTCAGATGAAACCCTTTTCCTGCAACTCCTCCAACAGCTACTTGAGCTCATACAACTCAGTTGTATCCATCCTATAAGGAGGAATGGACACCAGTGCCACTGCTGGAACAATCTCAATATAAAATTCAACCTCACACTCCAGTGTTAAACTAGAAAAGTACTCTAGAAAGACATCTCGAAAATGATCCACCACTTGAGGAAAGTCTATCTTTGAAGTCCGCTGGTCATCCAGATAAATACTATAAATCTGGGTTGTAACTGCTCTTATCCCATGATGCTCTAGTCCTGCTCTTCTTGCTTAGACATCCAACTCGCCCTTACAAAGAAAATATCCACCCTCTCGTGATATAAAACTCACCCTTCGGGGGTAGTAGTCGACGACTTCCTGGAGGTGGACTAGCCAGTCCATTACGAGAATGACATCATAGTCATTCATCTCCAGAACATAGAGATACCATAAAAAGAGAAACCCAGGAACCTCTAGAGGGAACTCCTTGCACTGACGTACACTAGACGTCCTAGCCCCAACGCCAAATCTTTAGTCAATGTATTGATAATGGGAAAGATGTAGAGACCAAGGCTCTCCACAACAGCAATAGAGATAAAATTATTGGAAGACCCTGTGTCGAAAATAGTAGAAGATAAAACTAAGGCAACTAGAATAGTACCTCAAACTGTAGAGGGCCAGGGATCTTGCTCCTATCGGGTCTACTCCACCTCAAAAGTCTGCCCTGCTCCATGACCCTGTGACCCTGCCTGACCGCTCTGAGCTGATTCACCCTGCTGTCACTGAAATACTGGTGACTGACCACCAGAGCCTCTACCTCCACCTTATCCCGAACGACTGGAAGAACACCGTTTCCCAGAATGGTGAGACACTGGTGGCCCTGCTCTTGAATGAGGAGTCATGGAAGAACCTCTGTCACCAGCTGCTAGTGAGGAAACCTGACAGAAGTGCTGAAGGTGACCCATAATGTCGCAAGATCGGCACTCCAAAGGGTCTCTCTAGCACAATGGCCTTGTATGCCTAGCTCTTCCACACTAGTATCATACCACCTGGGAACCTGAAGATGTGTCTTTCTGCCTTGGATCATCGCACGCAGACTCCCTACGGCGCTTCCTACTGTCAGCTGGTGAAGAACTAACTTTGGATGCAGAACCACCATGGCTCTCAGCTCTTGAATCTCTGAGATTTCTCTCCATAATCAATGTCTGGTTGACGATGGAAGCGATGAAGGTTAACCTGAAGATATTCACCTGTGAGAAGATCTCCCGTTTGTGATCTTCCCCAAACATCCATCCCAAGAACAACCCATATCCACCTTGGAGTGGTCTGAAATGCTGATGGTCAGTGAAAAGAGAGGAATAATCCATGACAGAAAGAGTACTATGTTGTAGGCTCATGAACTCCTGGGATCAGTCGGCCCTCAATGTTTCCAAATAAAAGTAGTCATTAAAGGCTCCCTGAAAGTCCTCCCACACCATAACCTGTTTACGGCCTTCCTCTGAGATCACGTCCCACCACGTCTTTAAGGAGTCTAGTAGAATGTTGGAAGCAAGATTGACCCACTTTTCTTGAGGTGTATCTAGATGCTCAATGATCGTCAGCATGGATTCTATCCATGACTCTGCACCCTGGGGTCCTCCTTCCCCTAAGAAGGTTGGAGGATTCTGCTGTTGGAGAACCTATGTCATGTCTGCCATAGTTGAGGCATGAGGCAGTGCTCCCAAGAAGTTATGCATCATCCTCATAAAGCCTTCCCTGAAATGTGTATCAACACTTGCATCTGTTATAACTGCTGCTTCCAAGACTGGCACAATAGGAGGAACTACCGGATGTCCTAACCAGCCATGTCTGGTGTCTGATCGATGCCCTACAGCTGGCAAACAACTTGAGGAAGTCTCTATGGCATGACTATACAAGGTCAAACTCACACCTTAGATAAATATTTATATTTACTGAAACAAATGAGTACATGGCGTGTACATAGAGTACACGACGTGTACTAAAGAATGAATGTTTATTCCCAAACAGAAGAACACATGTCGTGTAGTCAAAACTACACGGCGATCATTCTGGGTTTTTCTATACAGTAAGCCTCATAAAAAACTCCAGAACCCAGAGAAACCCTGATATAAAAATTGAATGTGCCATATTCCGATCCGTGAGGGCCCATAATCTCCAGGAATCAATGATTTTCAACTCACACAAGTTATAAAGAAGGTAAAAAAGTCAATGAGCCACCACGATCCGGTCCAAGAGGTTCTATAACACCTTAACAAAGAAACTTTGTCACTCATTCAAACAAACCATACACAAGCAATGCTCTAACAAGAATAAAATATTTTTATCAATGAACCTATCACAACAGAATGCATTTTCTACACATCACCTATCACAAAAACATGCAATTTCTAATGCACCCTAAAAGGCATGGAAAGAATGAATGAAATGTGTTTCCTTGAAATTTCTTATATGATGCATGGTATGGAATACCCTCATCTCATCGGGTTGTGATAGAAATAGAACTGCAATAACAACAACAGTAACATCACAAAGCATGTTAATCACCCAACTGTGAAATCAAATCAATTGTAAAATTGCAAACCAGAAAAATTGAAAAAAAGAGGTAGTATGGATTTTCCCTATACACAGGTTAGCTACTCCTGGGAACAACTTTTTACCAGGTACCTATTCAGTCCTCTCCCTAGATATAGGCACCAAATTGTAAATCAAGTGAAATGAAACCCTCTTATACCACATTGTAACGTCCCAGTTCTGGATTCCACCCATAGGTGCCCCGTACCTGGTTGGTCACATGGCCTCCTGATCATTTCTCCGAACAGCATAGGCTGCCGACTAGTAGTGAGGCCCTTGGGTGTGATCGTTGGGAAACTATTCCCTCATTGGAAGAGTACACATTATAAGTAAATAACATGAAATAGCGGAAGTAGTAACAATCCATACAAAGTAAATAGCGGAAGACCAAATTTGATAAACAGCTGGAGCACATATATATATGATGCATGATACATATGTCTTGGAAAATAGTCAAAAAAGTCACAATGCTGGAATACTACAGTACTAAACTAATGTACAAAAGAAAATAAGATAAACAAATCCTCAGCATCGCAAGAATCAGCTTGGTCTAGTGCTTTCCAGCTCCATCGCATATCATGTACCTGGAGTAGAAGGGTGCTTTCCCTTGTCTGTACCTATAGAAAAATAATCAGTTTGGGCCCAAAATCATGGCCCAAATAGGGTGTGCGACAATGTCACTTTAGGAAATCACCCGAAAATCTGTTCCTAACATTAAGTGAATATATGGCATGTAAAAGTACATAAAATCAGTAAACAATCAACAGTTTCTAGCATATAATATACAAAAAAGAAACCAGACACTCCATAAAATAGAACAAACAGGTAACCCTTTGGGTATTCCTCACATCCTAACCCCTACGGTTCAACCAAAAAGTACTAGAAACCCTCTGGGAGGCACACACACTCTCACCCCTCTTGTTAAGCTGAAAAATAGACTCTCTGGGGAAGCACTCACTATCAATTCCCTATATAGTCTCGTATCATTCTAAAGGCACTCTGGGGAAGCTCTGAACGTCTCATTCCCCATGTGGACCACATCGAATAACTATATACACTCTATGGAAGCACTCAACATCAATTTCTCATGTGGTTTCGCATCATATTAAAAGACACTCTGGAGAAGCCCTTACGTCCATTCTCTCTATGGTCTACTACACTAGGTTCCCGAAGCCCTGTGTAAAGTCAGCAAGTAACGAATCGCATAGCGGCCAAAGTAACCTCAAGAACTACTTGGAAAAATTTATACAGCATATCAGTAAAACAGAAACAATTTCACTCCATCCTACAACTAGGCATGGAACAGTCAATAGCCTAACATGAAAAAATAGACCAAATAGTTATAAACAAGAAAAAATATGCATGGTGAAAACATCCAAAGCATAGTAAATTACCCTATTCACAAGAAATAACCTCTACTTAGGAATTTAAGAATAGGAGACAATCAACAAAAAAAATAGGTAACACTTAATACCCCATTCAAGGGTATTGGTGGAATTTTCCCAAAATACCCAAAGACTTTCTACAGAGAGGCACAAACCACCCACCACAAGGGTTTTGATGAAAACCTCCAACAGTGAAGAACGCACAAGAAACTCAGTTTTATTTTCCAAAAACCCACCTTAGATCTCTTATCCTAAAAGACCAATACCAAAACACATCATAAAGTCATCCACACACTTAGATCTACCCATAATGGGTGTAGATCTACGAAACTAATATTAGAGGAGAAGTAAATATAATTAGATCTACGAAACCGATCAAGAACAAAGAAGAACGATAACATACCTTAAGAAATCGGATTCAATTCACCAATAGAAGCCTTTGGATCGCCTCCGGAACGATGGGAGAACAATATTTGACGTTAGGAGGAGACAAATCCCGAGTTAAGGTTGCATAAGAGGAAAAATGAGAAAAATAGGAACTAAAACGTGTGAGATCCAATTTTTTAGGATCTCACTTATGTGACTGCATGGGTTGCTCTCATGGTTAGAAAAACCGGGTGCTAACCGTGTAGTAGCCACTACCTCGGCCACCCCTCTTGCACGACCTCATCACACGGTTTCTCCTAATCCATGCGCTAACCGTGCCAGAGCTATTTACTTAAAAATTTATTACTCATGGTTTGGACGCATGGTTATATAAACTGTGCGCCACCCGTGTGACTCCTCCTTTTGACTCAAAACTTCTCTCAATGTTTTACCAACTCTACCTTTCATCACCCTTAACCTTAAGACCAAGAAAAACATCATACCTTGGTCACATACCTGAAAAAAAGATCTGGTTTCTTATAATATAATACATCCATTAATTTAATTCCTATTTCATTTAATATTTCATGCACAACTATGCCTACCCCTCTATTTTCCTACTCACAAAAGATTTTTATTTTGAAATTTTTTTCCTCTTAATTATAAGTGTATGGGTCACTATAGGTTTTTAAAATATTTAAATCATTAACCAATTCTGTCAATTAATTATATCAATCATTAGGAAATGAAAATGTGTTTTTAGAGGTTTAAACGACTGTGGGTTTTGAATTTAATAATTTTGAGGGAGAAAGATATGACATGGTTCATGGTTGAAGAAAATCTGAATTATCCTAGTTTCTAATAAAATATAATATAATACCTCTATCTTCAGTGTAAAATCATCACAAAAATAAAATCTGATTTTCCTTCATGTATATCCCATAACATCACTGATTCCACAACAATTTCAAAAATATTTCATCCCAAAATATTATTATTTGATTTCATTTCAATCATCAAGAAAAAAACAATATTGTTTTTCTTTGAAATCTATTAAAAGGAAACAAATTTAACTCTATTGAAAAATACATAAAATCATAGATTTTGTGTCCATGAATCCAAAATTACTTGATATATTACAAATGAATCATTTTTAGCAGCAAAAAATCCCATAAAAAGTTTATTTAAAAAAAACACTAACCAAATTATGTAGAATGAGAACAAAAAGTTTCCCCACAATTATGATCTACTAAAATTAATAAATATAAATTGATAGAATGATAGGTAGGGGAATGAGTTTATAATGTCTCTATACTAATAGGTATTTAATGGCTACAAAAGAGAAAATGGATAAATGTATAGTTCCTTATAGTATAAAAAGTGTCATCCTGAAAATGGGGATTTCAATCTAAAATGAATTACCTCAATCATTTCGAATAGAATATCATTAACGATCAAATTTTTTCAATGAAAAATTTCATGTTTTAAAAAAAATTTGAAATATTTTTTTCATTATTGAAGTGTTATTAATATGATGAATTTGAAAAAATGTTTTAGAGTCCTCAACTGTATGAGATTTTCATCTTTGTGAATCATTCTTGTCATGAAATTCCACAGCCCATGGTCCTTTCTTGATCTTTCACAATTTAAAACCGGAATAGATATTAATTCAAAAAAGAATTAGATTTTGTCTCATGAATCAATATGGCTTATTTCACTTACAAAAATGTCAATTCGTTGTGTTTATTAATATTATGATCAAATTTTTGTTTAACATAAAATTTAAAATAAAGAACACATAATCTAAATAAAAAACTAATAAATTATAAATAAATCCAAAAATATTAATAATATCTCAAAAGGATTCCTCCACCAACATATATATTTTTTAAATATTTTCATTTTTATTAATTTATATAGAGATATAATAAATAAGAAGATAAGAAATGATTGAAACAATTTGGATAGAACCCCATATCATGTTTTTTACTAAGAATTAGAAGCCTCCAGCGAGCCTAATTGAAGCTACCACCTGAAAAATTACATGTAAAAAAATAAATAACAGAGAATCATCATTTTATTGAAATCATGTAATCAAAAATAAGAAATAAAATAAAGTGATAATATCTATAGTATGGACTTCTTTTTGGGAGATTTGATTTCACTGCCGTTAGTCTGGTAGTATCATAAGATTATCTACAATATGAAGGATAATGTGGTTTCAACATTATGAACTACCAAAATGATTTTTATCTATTCTTATTCTTCTCATAAAATTTGTGGATTAAAAAAAATAATTTTTTTAGTTTCACATCGATTTTATTGATGGTCAAATGAAATAATAAGATGGAATAAAATTTAAATGAGACTCCCTAATACATTATCTTCACAACTAAAATATAGTGGTTGTTGTAATTATATCAAAGGATGTGTATAGTCATAAACTTAATGTTAAATTTTTATTTCTTCATTAGGAAACAACTATGTAACTCCATCCTCATGTGTACCAGTTTACTCAAATGATGAAACATTTTGTTTTAAAATTTTACCCTCAACAACCTCATTGTATAATAAAGTAAACTCATAAGAAATGAGAAATAAATATTCATAAGAAAAATTATTTAACATGTTATTATCAAAATAATTTGAAAAAATAAAATCAAAATTTAAGACTTCTTTATGAGCCTTATCATATTATAATAAGATATATAAGTTTTTAATAGTTCTATTGTAAGTTAAAAACAGATTTGGTTCAACTATATGCTCTAATAAATTGAATGGATAAATTTTCTACTCCTATTTTAAAAAATATAAATACATGAGTCCAATATTTTTAATATAAAAATTTGATTATTAACATAAAATTTGATTTCCCAAAATTTTGGGCCAAGACATTTGAAAAGACATGATATCAAAATGAAAGATAAATTAGTAAATCAGTGATAATTTTTTCCTTTAAATTTCTAAAAGGAAATTTTAATTTATTTTAATCTCATTCAAACAGTTAAGAAATATAAAATATGGGTAGTAAAATAATCTTCATTTCTTAAAAATTAATTTAGCCATCAATTATTTATATTCTCTTAATTAATTAGAAATAATTTCCAAAATTTTTATTACTTCATGAATTTTTTGTTGAAGCACCATATTATAATATTAGATCATGATTTTTAATTAGAGACTAAATTAATTGTATTGAATTTATATTCAAAAAATTATTTACTAATTGAAATGTAATGACCCTAAAATTTCAAGGAAATTTTTTTCTTAGATTCTTTGAAATTTTACGATTCCACAGTTTCTTACGACGCCTGATTCCGAGGCCAGATTTACCTGGAATCAATTTATGATGTTTCGTTCGGGTATATTCAATAAACGTACATGCGGGATTTTATATCATTTGAACTGGTGCTTGCAATTGAAATCTGGGGACACCGATACACTCGTAGTACCTGTATTCGCTTTAGGGGCCTTTACCGTAGTTTCATTTTATGCAGGTTGAAAGTTAATTTTGGGAATTTTGTTAAACTAAATAAAATTTATGTGTTACATAAATTTTATAAAGTTGGTGGTTAAATCACCCAATGATTGGTTGGAGGGGGGCCCACACCCCACATAACCACCCGTGGGAGCATAATGTGTGGTGGGGCCCACACGAGCACCTAAACCCCTTTAACCTCATAAACCATTGGGCTTCCCATAAATGTTCCAACTTTCCATTAACTCAGATTTAATTAATTTTGACAACTCCCCTCTTATAATGTTGATCTCTCCACCTCCCACTTGTTTTCCTTATTATGATAACACCATTAATTAATTAATTGAACTCCATAGCTAATTAAATAATTAAGTTTTTGAATTTTTAAAATCATGTGAGAATAAAATAATAGCCTAAGATATTATTTTAGTTTTAACTTGTTGTGTTGGGAGAGCTGTGAGGAGAATTAGAAATGGAGAGTTCTTCAATGAAGAACGTCATACTCTCTCAGTGAAGAACGCTCCATGACTCGAAGGACATGAAGCAACTTCAACCTTCTTCTTCCTCTACGTCAAGGGAGAAGACATCGCCTGCGAGGAATGTCGCCAACGATAATGAATCTTCTTCCAACGGTGAGGGAGCGACATCATTTTCTGTGAGTTCGACGAACGAACCTTGATATGAGGTTGGGGGTTTGTATTATTTTGAGTTATTAAATTGTACCTCATTCTTTGTTGAATTCCTTGGTTTGTATTTTTTCATCTTTTATCGCCTAACGCGGAGGGCGCGGGACGAACGAACATGGTCTGACGACCCTCCGTTGATCCTTATTTTTATTCGCAATGGAGGCGGTGATGGGAAAGACGGTGACAACCGAAGGCGGTGGCGGCAACGGCGGCTGTGCGCCGGACTATTAGAGGACAGCGACACCGAGTGCCGCGTCGGTGGAGGAGGTCACGGCCCGTAACTGGGCCGCTTGTTCGAAGAAGAACCGGCCGGCTTTAGCCGGCTGGGATTGAGAACCGCAACGCCCCTTTTGTGCTACGCTGCGGAGAACCGTGGCCCGCACACCGTTGGCCACTTCAGCGGCGAACTTGCCGGCCGCCTGCCGGCTAGGCTGAAGGGAGCTGTGACACCCGCTTGTGACACGTACAGAGGAATAGTGGCCCACCCGTGTGTGATGCTCACACCAAAGGAGACCGGCCGACTACGACCGGCTGGGCAGGAGGGGCCGTGCTGCTCGGCGGCACCGTTTCACAAAACCGGGGGGTTGCCCCCCCCCCACCAACACCGTTTGGCCAACTGGCTGAGCCGAGGCTGGCCACGGTCTCGGATGCGCCCCACCGGGCCGTGCCACGCCCCCTGGGCCGGGCCGACCCCCCAGCCGGGTCGGACCCGCCGAGCCAGGACAGGCCGACCTGCCAGCCCACCAGGGTTGACTGGCCATGCCTATTTCTCTTAAGTGAGAATAGCATCCTACCCATTATTCCGATCGATGTGCCATCTGCGGTACTGGGTCCCTTGTGATGAGGCGGTCCTTTTGCGATACTCTACCTGAGTTTTGAACAACATTGGAAAACAACCGGGTTCAGAACGAGGGTAATTCCAACCGAGCCACAGGAATGGAAAATCCAATAACTCTCAGACCGTACATCCCATTGACGCGCCATCTATCACCTTGGTTTCTTTTGATGATATAGAACATCTAGATACATCAACTTTGGACTTTGTGATAGTTATTGTATCGAACCCTTTGCTCCAGGAGAGGACCCTCCCGGAATCGATTGTGCTATGTGTGGGAACACTAGAGCTTACTGCGACAAGGACAACTACTGTACTGGAATCTTCCATGGGTTCGACAGCGACGACTACTATTCTTGTATTCTTTTTGGGTCCGGATTTTATGGTGGTGACTACTATTTTTGTATCCTGTGTGGGTCTTACAGTCTGACCTCTATACTTGTATCCTGTGTGGGTCCGATAGGGTAGCTGGTCTTGTATCCTCTGTGGGTCCGACATCTTAGCTGGTCATGTATCCTCTGTGGGTCCGATAGCTTAGATGAATCAGTGACTACATATGATCATCTCTATCTCTATACAAAAGATTTATACCTTTCTGAGCTATTTCTTGTCTTCAATCATTATCATCGATGTGATTAACTTACTTTCTTTTGTGGGCTGGGTTGTTCTTGGGCTCGAGAGTTGGAGCCAAAATGAGATTGATAACTTATGTATATGTATGGATATATACCTAAGTATAGTTGGTTGATACATCCTGATCATGTCTTTCTTCTGTGGTTTTAATTCGTTGATCTTGGGAGACCATCAGGGTCTCGGGGTCCCAACTGAGTATCATATACTCAACCCTGCATGGGTTATGCCCACACTACGTTGTGTTGGATGCAAACGACGGACATCACTGATCGAGGTAGAGACTTGTGGAGCTGTATAGTACCCGGTGGTGGACCACTTGGCGGGACATACACGGAGCAGACATATGGACACGAGGTTCTGAGGAGACCATCGGTACCCACCCTTCATGTGGGATTCTTGGAGGATGACACTGTAGTTGTTGTTTACGTTACTGCAGTTGTACTAGCTTTTCAGTTGTACTTTACTTGCTATTGGGCTTGTATTTCTTGCCCCTTTATTCTCAGCACTTACTTTTGTATTCATTCATACATAGTTCTTACATCAGTTGTATACTCTGTTGTGTTTGTTTACTTTTATAATGGAAATGCCTTCTCAGTATAGGGATTTATGCCTTTGGTGCTAGTCGCCAGCCCCTGGCCTATTGAAGGCGGGCTTGGGGTGGTTACAGCATGTGCCCCGAGGACGGGTGGTGAAAAATTGGTATTAGAGGAGTCGGTATTGCAATAGAAATTAGGACTCTGATCATTCTTATCTATGGAGCAATAGTGTTAACTGTATTGAGTGTGATTTTCAGTCTAGGGTGTCCAGTGTTGGTATGGTGGTCGACGTATCCATACACCAGGACCCTGACCTATGATTTCCAACTCAGTGCATAAAAACAGGGATTGCATGTGTGTTTTCTATAAAATGTTTTCTTTGTGATTACTTTGTGTCAGCTCACCAGGTATACTATTTTTAACTTGGCGCACCTGTTTCTTTTTAGGATGGCCCCACGAAGGTAGCCAACAAGGGTTCTGAGTAATGTATGAGATGGTAGCCCACCGAGCGATGAGGCCTCTGTGCAGGGCCCCATCATAGCGGAGGCAGCAACGATACCACTACCCACAGGGCCATCGATACAACCAGATCTAGCTTCAGTGAGTGCACACTACCTGAGTGTGTTGCACGAGTTCCAGCGATAGAGGCTGGCTAGCTACCATGGAGAGACGGACCCACAGGTTATTAAGGATTTGTTGGAGGCTGTCGTTAGAGATTTCAGATTTTTAGGGACACTATATGACCTTATTGCAATCGTTGTCGTGAGTCTCTTGCATGCTGCATCAATTAGATGGTGGAGAATGATGATCCAGGTGCACGGGGAGGCATCGTTACACTAGATGGATTTTGAGGGTCTCTTCCCCTTGGAGTTTGTTCCATCCACCATTCGTGTGATGCGGATTTAGGAGTTACCTCATCTGTTGTAGGGCGGCATGATAGTAGCTCAGTACTCAGTGAGATTCACCAAAATCTCACTAAACTCAGTGAATATGGTACCAGAACCATTCTTCAGGGCCCAGACCTTTGACCAGGGACTCAGTAATGAGATCAAGGATTCGACGATTCCCCTCAACATCCCGATGCAGGCGGGGTTGCTGGAGCGAGCCCTTCTAGTGGGGAGTTTTCTCACTGAGCAGTCAGCAGCAGCGACACCCACCACATGGTGACACATAGAAGAGAACTATGCAGCCGACAGTAGACCGATTTCATAGGGGTCTAAGAGGACCAGGCCGTCAGGTGGGAGACCTCAGGATATAGGTTCGGTTGTGCAGGGCACACGAAACAGAGCTAGACTTACAAGGAGCAGGCAGTTCTATGCATGAGGCGGGAAGAGCCACGTGGCTCGTGACTACCCACACTCTAGGTAGATTGGAATCAGATGGTTGAGTGACCTCCCAGGTAGAGGAAGAGGTTCGACCATGGTGGTTCGTTGGGAGCATGGGGACGATGCAGAGGAGCTGGCCGAGCAGCGGGTGGTGGATGACGTTTTGAGGCTCTACCACCACCACCACCAGGAGGTCCACCCCGACCATAGGGAGCCGACATACATAGGTGGGATCAGCTCCATGTAGTCGAGTCCTACAACCACGGTGCACCTGAGATGATTTTAGGTACTATCTGTTTCTACTCCACCCTTGTTGCAGTACTTATAGACACAGGTACGAGTCATTCTTTTATTGTCATTTCCTTTTTTCAGATTTCGAAGATTCCGACGATGCTATTAGATCTATCCTTATGGATGGAGACTCCTACGTGAGTACACTTTATGATTACTCCCTGGTTCCAGCGATGTGAGTTTACTCTAGGAGGTGAGAGCTTCGATTGGGATCTTCTTGTAGCGGCGGTGAGGTGTTACGACATCATCTTGGGTTAGGACTGTTTACATACATTCCATGATTTGATAAACTGTATTAGGTACAAAGTGCGGTGTGTCCCCTTGGATGCGACCAGTTTCAACTTCACCGGAGAGAAGGGAGCCTTTGTAGAACAGGATGGACTTATGCAGAGGAGACAGCAGTCGATCACACATCAGTTGGCTAGTCTCATCCATAGAGCAGTTGATGTGCGGAGTCCAAGTTTTCATTTTGTGGTGGATCAGTATGCTGATGTTTTTCCTGACAAAGTTCCAGGGAAACCTCATCATAGAGAGGTAGACGTATACATAGACATTTACCCTAGGACATAACTGATATCTACTCTAGCATATCGGATGGCTCCCGCTGAGTTTCATGAGCTGCGAGTATAGGTGGAGGACTTCCAGGGGAAGGGATTTATCCGACCCAGTGTTTCACCTTTGAAATCTCCGATTTTGTTCGCCAAGAAGGCGGATAGGAGCTTGTGATTGTATGTCAACTACCATTGCCTGAATATGGTGACCATGAAGAACAAGTACCCACACCTGAGGATTGATGAGCTCTTTTATCAGCTCAAGGGATTATGTTGGTTCTCACAGATAGACCTCAGATCAGGCCACCAACAACTTAGAGTTCGAGATGAGGATGTGCAGAAGACGACCTTCAGGTGTTAGTATGGCCACTATGAGTTCTTGGTTATTTCCTTTGGCATAACCAATGCTCCAGCAGTGTTCATGAGCCTTATTAAAAGGATCTTCCAGCCTTACCTCTATCGATTTGTCGTACTCTTCATCAACGACATAATGATTTACTCGACTACTGAGGAGGAGCACGCATACAATTTTCGTGTTGTACTAGAAACAACATGAGAGCACCAACTTTATGGTAAGCTCTAGAAGTGAAGATCTGGATTCGAGAGGTTCACGTTTTGGGACACGTCATCTCAGATGCTGGGGTAGCAGTAGATCTAGAGAAGATCAAGGCAGTGCTTGCCAGGGAGCCACCCAGGAGTGTGACTGAGGTTTGGAATTTCTTGGGTATGTCTGGATACTTTTGGATATTTGTGCCAGACTTCTCCATAGCTACAGCACTGCTTTCAGCTTTGAAAATGAAGGGAAAACCCTTCCTGTGGTCTGATAGATGGCAGCAGAGCTTTTTGGAGCTGAGATAGAGATTGAACAGTGTGCCCATTTTGAGGCTACCTGATGATATCGTTGGGTACATAGTTTATTGTGGCACATTAGAGACCGAAATAGGGTGCGTCTTGATGTAGGAGAGAGGGTTGATCACGTACATTTCACGTCAGTTGATTAAACATGATCAGAACTATGCTACCCATGACCTGGAGTTAGCGGCATGGGTCTTCTCCTTGAATATTTAGTTGCACTCTCTGATGGGAGAGTTGTATAAAGTCTACTCTAACCACCAGAGTCTCAGGTACATCTTGTCACAGAAGGACATGAACCAGAGATAGAGACGTGGGCCCGAGTTCCTCTAGGACAATGACTTTGAGAAAGTCTATAATCCTATGTAGGAGAACATAGTAGCAGATGCTATCAACAGAAGATCAGGCATTCAGCTTGTTGGGCAAAAATCCCTCAAGGTAACATTGCAGTATTTTTGGGTTGATTGTGTTTGTTGACAAAGCAGGTTTCTATGGAGAATTGTCGAGTTCCCGAGAAGTTGTTGACATTCCATGTTGAAAAAGAACTATGACAAAGGAAAGGACGATCTGGAGGAGGTACAAAAGAGCAGTACAAGGTGGTGTCGTTTTCCAGTGTTTGCCAAATTTATGGGCCTGAAAATCGCCAATGGAAAATGGAGTGATATGTTGTTGGCAATGGTTGAGGAGAGAGAAATGAAGGAGGTGCGCGGAAACATTAAGCGTGGCGCGCAAAATTAGCGGGTTGCACGAAATCTTGATGTATGGCACGCAAAATAGCGGGTTGCGCGAAATTGTATTTCGCGCAAAAGATGTTTCAAGGCCGAAAGCTTGAAAATCGGTAAAGGCATCAGGCGCGCGAAATTTTGGAGGCGTGCGCGAAAAATTGAAGTGGCGCGCGAAATAGCAGATGAAGTATTTCGCGCAAAAGATGTTTCGAGGGCTGAAGCTCGGAAAATGGCAAAGGCATGAGGTGTGCGAAATTATGTAGCAGTGCGCGGAAAATGGTTGTGCGCGGAAGATTTGTATTTCGCGATCAAAGCAGATTACTCGCTCAAGGAGGGTTTTTCGCACGGGGTCAATTTTGCCTATAAATATCAAGTGACCCTCCTCTTTTCAACAGAGTTCAAGACATAGAAAATACCCGAGCTCTGGTGCGCGAAATTGAAGTTAGAAAGGGTGTTGCGCGTAAACATAAAGTCTGCGCGTAAAGTCAGCTGTTGCGCGAAAAGCTAAGGCTGCGCAGAAAGTTGGTGTTGGCGCGTAAAAGGAAGGTTGCGCGAAAAGTGGATTTCGCGCAAAAGTAGTGAATTGCGCGCAAGGCAGTTTCCAGGCTGCGCGTAATATTTGGAGGTTGCGCGAAAAAGGAATTTCGCACAAACCATAGAAATTGCGCGCAAGACACAGTAAGGGTTGCGCGTAAAAATTGAGGTTGCCCGGTACATCCGGTGCAAAGTGAGATTCATCTACGGGTGAAAGTTGGACTTCAACAGAGCATCTACATACAGAGAAAGATGCATTCCTTAATGTAAATGAAGAGACCTACAGGTCTATAAACTGTGAGTGAATCCCTTCCGGAGCAGTGAGCTTAGGAAGAGGAAAAGGTGATCCTCTCCACCGGCAGTGATCCAGAGAGAGAGAAACAGGGAGTGACCCTTGGGAAAGCAGTGAGCTAACACTAAACCTTGTATAGGAAGTGAGCCTGGGCATAGAAGTGATCAAGCCCGAACTTTGTAATCCACATCTAGTGAAGTATAGTGGAATTTGGTACGGACCGGCAACCTGTCGGCGTATGCTCCTTGGACGTATCCCTTAGCGGTGAACCAAGTAAAATTCCTTGTGTCTGCCTACTTACATTCCTGCATTGCATTCAAAGCATCATCATCACGTAAAGGAGACAAGTGATCATAGTAACCACATAAGTGCAAACAAAGTGACCCTTGCAACAAAGAGGCCAAGATCCAGTGGGGCAGGATGAACTTGAAAAAGAATATCCATACCCTGATTCACCCCCCCTCTCAGGGTATATAGGCCCCTATTGTCCCTAACAATTGGTATCAGAGGGAAGGTTGTTGTTATCAGATTTGTTTGCTCCAACGTGGTGTAGTCGATCTGTGTGGATAAAGAATCAGTCTTCTCTTATCTCAATCTGCCATGGCAAAGGAAAAAACATCCAAGAATAAGCAGAAGTCAGGTGGTACTCCTCAGTGTGGGAGTGTATATGTAAAATGTGTGATTCAACTAAAGGAATCAAACAGCTTGCTGAAGGAAGTCTTGGATGAATCAGAAAGGGAAAAGATTGATTCACTCAATCATGATGTTGGAATGAGTAAAGTACATGAGCATCAGAGTGAAACTGAAACAGAAGAAGAAGTTGAAGGAAGAATAGATATGCGAGCTGAGTTAGAGGCTGTTCTTGAAGAGATAGATGTTTGGAGAGCCAAAACCAAGAATGCTAACAAAGTTGTTCGCGATGCCAAACTCTATATGCAGTAGCAGGAAGAAGAGAAGTCTGAGTTGATAAATAAAATTGAGAAAATCAAGTTATCAGCACCAGAGAACTCAGAATCAGTTAGTGAGTATAAGATTAAGATTGAAGAACAGAAAAGGGAGATCGATGGCTTGAATAGAAAAGTGAAAGATCAACTCAAAATCATCGATGAACCAAATATTCCAAGTGACGTTGGAAACACTGAAGAAGCCAAATCTAAAGATATCCGGATCAAGGGATTGGGGATTGAGGTCAACAAGATAAAATGCTTAAATCAAAGGCTTATTGATATAGTTACTGACCTAACAGAGAAGAATGATTCACGTGCTGAAGAGCTGCAGAAGATGGCCAAAATGAAAGGAAAACAAAAGGCTGGTGATTATGAAGAGAGTCAAATGTCAGACGAAGCACAGAATCTTAAAGCCAGAAATAATGATCTAGCAGCACAGTTGTCTACAGAAGTTCAGAAAAATCAAAGGCTACAACAAGAGAATGCATGTTGCTCTGACTCTGTCGCGCAAGAAAAATTGAAGGTAAAGGAGAAAAATGACATGGTTGATAAGCTGAAGCATGAACTGGAAGATGAGGTAAGTAGAGGGAAGCTTCTCAAGGAAAAACATGATGTCCAACTTGAATCAAGGGATATGAAGATTCAAAAGTTGGTAGAAGAGCTCGAATCATTCAAGCAGGATATAGAGAAGTCTAAATCCAAAGATAAGCCCATGTTTAAGGATGCACTGCACTTGCTATTTGATCATCCTTCGACAAGTGATGATAAAATGAAGAACAGATATGTTGTTTCTGAAGAGAAACAACATAATATTTTCTCAGCTCAAAGACCAGCAAGTTTTGGAAATGCTGGTATTGGATATGATAATTCCACTCCTATGGATGATAAGAAAAATGCAGTGAAAATTTACAAAGGTAAGAAAAATCCTGTAGGTGCTGGAGATAGGCCTATGAGGATAGTTTCAAGGAGTGATGATGTGTGCTATTTCTGCGGAGTTCATGGACACACATCAAGCTTCTGTACAGAGGCTCTGGACTACATTTCAGGCTGTGAAAAGAGAGACAGTAATAAATCTGAGAACAGGAAGAAGCATCATGAGAAATTAGAAAGAAGAGCTTCTCAGAGGAAAGCATACATTAGATGCTAATACTGCGGAAGAATGGGACACACCATGAGCATGTGTCAGGAATCTCAAGAGAACAATATCAGAGGAAGAACTCAAGGTGCATCAACATCTCAGCAGAGAGATGATAAAATGAGGTATGCCTTTGAGGGAAAATGTTTTATATGTTCTCACTATGGGCACATGGCGAGACATTGCAGTAAGAAGAAAGCCGGAAAGGGAAAGGAATAAGAAAAGAGATCTCCACCACAGGAAGTGTACAAGAAAGAAGCATGTACTGGGAGACAAAGTGGTAAGGAGAATAATAGGCTTCGAGCCTCGGGGAAATCACATGGAGCTGAACGAAAGGTGTATCAGTCACCTCCTCTGTCATACTCACAACAGCTCTCAAGGAGAGAATGTGAGCAAACCTGGAAGATTAAGGGGAGATCTACTTCAGTGGTGATAAAGAAGAATGGACGTTCAATGGAGGACCCACCACCAATTAAAAATAGGGTGGTGACCCATAAATCTGATAAAAGGCGGATAAGAAAAGAATGCATCGAAAAATCCACATGTCGTGTTTCTCAGTGAGAAGTGAAGGAAAGAGGAAGACCACTAAGATGGGAGAAGAAGAAATGGATGATGCCAAATAGAGAGGTTTCTACTCAGAGAAATAATCAAGGAAAGTGGAACTTTGGTAGAACCTCAAAGAAGGAAATGTGTTCCAGTGGGCTTATACCTCAAGCGGTGAGAAAGGCTGAGCCTACCAAATCTACATATCAGAAAAAGGCTCAGAATGTAGGAAATGAATGCCTAGTCATATGGCCAGAACAATTGAAGTTGGCTAGGCAATTGGAGGAAGCAAGAAAGGAGTGTGGTGCTCTCCAAGAAAGAATCAAAGGTTTGACCCATCAGGATCAACCACAATCCTCATCTTGAGGAGTCCATAAGATACCCCTCTCCCTATGTATATAAATGTTATTAACTGATGATTGATGTGTTTCAGGTTTTAGGGAGATACGATCCAAGGGGAAGTGGCATCTAAGGATGCGAAGTGGAGAAGTGATTTGCTCTAGAATTTCAATTGATTCAAATCAGGTACTAGAGTTGATGAAGAAAGGGAGAAACAGAGCACAATAAGAAGTGATTGTGTTATTAACTTTATCTCTTGTACCCTACACCGAGTTTCAACTCAGTAGGCTTAGAGATTTTGTTAATGGCTCAAATCTGAGTGGAAGATGAGAACAAATGATTCAGGAGGAAAAGACTTGTTTTGGGTCTAAACTGTTGGGCCTAACAACTGGAAGAGTTGCATAACACAGGGGGAGCATTCTATATCCAAATAAGATTCAAGAGCCATCAATGCAATAATTGGATGACTCGGCTCAGGTGTTTCCTATTGAGGGAAGAAAGACACACAGGGAGAAGAAACAATAACAATGCATTTCATGCTTATCTATTTGCTCTAACAATATGGTATCAGCTGACTGTTTTCAGGATACCAAGATGCTGCAAGAGAAAATCAAAGGCGTCTCAACAAAAATTTGAGAAACCTAGATGAAAGAAATGAAGCCACTGAAAAATGAGTCAGTGAACAACTTCCTGATGGAAGTATTGAGGAAGAAAGAAACATAGGGAGATCAGAAGTGGCTTATGCTGATTCAGAAGAAGACACCAATGATGAACATGAAAGTGTATAGTTTGTGAGTACAAGGAAGTAAAAATCCTCATCTGCACAACAGTCAAAGAGTTGAGCTGAAATTGACATGCAGAATATCATTGGTGATTAGTTATCTATAGCTTAGACAAGGAGAATGAAATCACTGCAGAAAACATCTTTTATATCTCAGGGTGAGCCGAAATTCTTTGCTGATGCAACTGAAGATGAAAACTGGGATCATACCATGGATGAAGAGATAGATCAGACTTGAGAAGAATCAGACGTGGGAGATTGTTTCGAGGATAGATGATAAAAATGTCATCAAGAAAAAATGGGTCTATCAAGACAAGATGAATGAATATGGCATGATGATTCGAAACAAAGAACGACTGAAGTGAAAAGGAGACTCCCAGATAAAGAGTAATCAAAGGATGATGAGGATGGCAAGGCAGTTAATATCACAGAATACAGGCAAATCATTGGATGTCTGTTGTACTTAACCGCAACAAGGCCTGATATTGTTTTCGTCACATGCCAAGCAGCGAGATATCAGAGTAATCCCAAGGAAAGTCACATGCTTGCAGTGAAAAGAATACTTCGGTATATCAAGGGCACGGTGGACTTCGGCTTGACATACAACGACAAATCTCAGACAGAGTTATTGGGATATACTGATGCAGACTGGGCCGGTTCAGCAGATGATAGAAAATCAACATCAGGTGGTGCTTTCTATCTTGGTGGATTATGTATTTCTTGGCTAAGCACGAAACAAGATTGCATTTCATTGAGCACCGCAGAAGCTGAGTATATTGCGGCCCCTCAAGCATGCACACAGTTATTGTGGATGAAGCAGCAGCTTGAAGATATGGGAGTTGAAGGGAAGTCTCCGATCGGAATCCAGTGCGATAACTCAAGTGCTAAAAATCTCAGAAAAAATCCCGTCCATCACTTTAGGACAAAGCACATTGAGATAAAGTATCATTTTATCAAGGAGAAGGTTGAGCAGGGAATCGTGAAGTTGGAGTATGTGGCTACAGAGCTACAGGTTGCAGACATTCTGACAAAGGCCTTACCCAAGGAAGCTTTTGAGAGGCATCGACTGGCTCTGGGAGTTCAGTCGATTCCCCGCACTTGAAATAGTGTGGATGTGGGTCCCCCCCACCCCCTCTCCCCGCGCTATGGTGTGTTTTTCCCTGATGCGCTGATATGTGTTCTCTACTTTGTTATAGACTACAAAGGACTGTCCTTTGGGTTCGTTGACAAAGGGGGAGAAAAGTGTTTGTTAATGGGGGAGAAAATAGTGCGGAGATTTCATAAATCATAATTGATACGAGGAGAAGCTGACAGGTGGAGCAGCCAGAAAGGGGGAGCAATGAGAAAGGGGGAGTGTATTAAATCTGACGATTCTAGAAGTGATCAATCAAATCATAGAAATCACGAAAGCTGAGGATCGTGATAATAGCATAACAGTGGTGTTGGAATGGTGTGAGACGGTGTCCAGCTATCAACAAGTGGTATCAAATTAAGAATTCACCAATTGGTATCAGTGTGGTTCAACAACTGGTTTTATTTTAAGTAGTGGTATCAGGGTGGAATCGACAATTGGGGTCTGCATGAAGTGATTCATTGATGAACTTTTCATACTACTCTTGTTTCTCACGCCGAGCATTGCTCATGTGGGCTTAGAGTACGTGTTAAATGAATCCTTGAACACTATCACAATCGCAAGAGGCGAATGGTGGTAGCGGCTGGAAGAAGACTCAATGAGGTATCAATGTGCAGAAAATCTTTCTGAGAAGAGTTGTGAAGAGTTGTCAACAAACTCAAAGGGGGAGATTGTTGGGCAAAAATCCCTCAAGGTAACATTGCAGTATTTTTGGGTTGATTGTGTTTGTTGACAAAGCAGGTTTCCATGGAGAATTGTCGAGTTCCCGAGAAGTTGTTGACATTCCATGTTGACAAATAACTATGACAAAGGAAAGGACGATCTGGAGGCGGTACAAAAGAGAAGTACAAGGTGGCGCCGTTTCCCAGTGTTTGCCAAATTTATGGGCCTGAAAATCGCCAATGGAAAATGGAGTGATATGTTGTTGGCAAAGGTTGAGGAGAGAGAAATGAAGGAGGTGCGCGGAAACATTAAGCATGGCGCGCAAAATTAGCGGGTTGCGCGAAATCTTGAAGTATGGCGCGCAAAACAGCGGGTTGCGCGAAATTGTATTTCGCGCAAAAGATGTTTCAAGGCCGAAAGCTTGAAAATCGGTAAAGGCATGAGGCGCGTGAAATTTTGGAGGCGTGCGCGAAAAATTGAAGTGGCACGCGAAATAGAGGATGAAGTATTTCGCGCAAAAGATGTTTCGAGGTCCGAAGCTCGGAAAATGGCATTGGAATGAGGTGCGCGAAATTATGGAGCAGTGCGCGGAAAATGGTTGTGCGCGGAAGATTTGTATTTCGCGATCAAAGAGGATTACGCGCTCAAGGAGGGTTTTTCGCGCGGGATCGATTTTGCCTATAAATATCACGTGACCCTCCTCCATTCAACAGAGCTCAAGACATAGAAAATACTCGAGCTCGGGTGCGCGAAATTGAAGTTAGAAAGGGTGTTGCGCGTAAACTTAATGTTTGCGCGTAAAGTCAGCTGTTGCGCGAAAAGATAAGGCTGCGCAGAAAGTTGGTGTTGGCGCGTAAAAGGAAGGTTGCGCGAAAAGTGGATTTTGCGCAAAAGTAGTGAATTGCGCGCAAGGCAGTTTCCAGGCTGCGCGTAATATTTGGAGGTTGCGCGAAAAAGGAATTTCGCGCAAACCATAGAAATTGCGCGCAAGACACCGTAAGGGTTGCGTGTAAAAATTGAGGTTGCCCGGTACATCTGGTGCAATGTGAGATTCATCTACGGGTGAAAGATGGACTTCAACAGAGCATCGACATACAGAGAAAGATGCATTCCTTAATGGAAATGAAGATACCTACAGGTCTATAAACTGTGAGTGAATCCCTTCTCGAACAGTGAGCTTAGGAAGAGGAAAAGGTGATCCTCTCCACCGGCAGTGAGCCAGAGAGAGAGAAACAGGGAGTGACCCTTGGGAAAGCAGTGAGCTAACCCTAAACCTTGTATAGGCAGTGAGCTTGGGCATAGAAGTGATCTAGACCGAACTTTGTAATCCACAGCTAGTGAAGTCTAGTAGAATTTGGTACGGACCGGCAACCTGCCGGCGTATGCTCCTTGGACGTAGCCCTTAGCGGTGAACCAAGTAAAAATCTCTGTGTCTGCCTGCTTACTTTCATGTATTGCATTCAAAGCATCATCATCACGTAAAGGAGACACGTGATCATAGTAACCACATAAGTGCAAACAAAGTGACCCTTGAAACAAAGAGGTCAAGATCCAGTGGGGCAGGAAGAACTTGAAAAAGAATATCCATACCCTGATTCACCCCCCCTCTCAGGGTATATAGGCCCCTATTGGCCCTAACACAGCTGCTAGTAGAAGTGACAGAGCATCTGGTCGTGTTGCAGATATCCTTTGTGGATAGAGATGGAGCACCCTTTATTCAGTCTCTCACAGTCACTCATACACTTCTTCAGTGATTCAGAGAGGCACTACATGGGGACGTTGACTGCGAGACATGACATGCTCAGATATCCACATAGTAGGTGCATGATAGATTTTCTGAAGGAGGGGAGCACATCATCCTCTTTAGGGGATGTACCATGGTAATAGTAGAATTACAGGAGGAAGTGCTGAGGGAGTTTCAAACTTCCATACTAGCGGTACATCTAGTAGTGGATAAGATGTATCATGAACTCAGACGACAACACTGGTGGCTGGGTATGAAGAAGGATGTATCATAGTTTGTCTCACGATGCCTCACTTGTCAGTAAGTGAAGGCAGAGCTCCAGGTACCAATAGGCTTGGTATGTCCCTTAGAGGTCCCAAAGATGAAGTGGGATGGGATATCCATGGATTTCGTTATGGGGATTCCGCGTACATCTAGAGGACACGACTCTATCTGGGTGATCATAGAATGACTCACTATGTTGGACCACTTCATACCGATCATAGGGCAGGGCTCAGTAGATAGCTTGGGATGCCTCTACATTCACGAGATCGTACGGCTGCATGGTGTGCCATCCACTATCGTCTCCGATCGAGATTCTCATCTCACTTCCCAGCTATGTAAGGGATTACTTGAGGAATTTGGGCTGCAGCTTCGCTTGATCATCGCCTTCCATCATCAGATGGATAGCCATACTAAGAGGACCATTTAGACTCATGAGGACATGCTCCGTGCATGTGTCCTCGACTTTAGTTTCATCTAGGAGGATCAATTAACCTTGGTGGAGTTTTTATACAACAATAGCTATCACTCCACCATTGAGATGGAACCTTACGAGGAACTATATGACTGACCTTCCAGATCACCTATGTGATGGACTGACCAAGGGGAGTCAGCACTGGTAGGACCAGTGATGGTTCATGCTATGATGGAGAAGGTGCAGATCATCCAGGAGCAGATGAAGACTGAACAGAGCAGACAAAAGTCGTATGCCGATAGGAGACAGAGACCACTGGAGTTTTAGGAGGGGGACCACGTCTTCTTATGTGTCTCACCACGACGAGGAATACAGAGACTTGGCTAAGGTGGCAGGTTATCTTCATGCTTCATCGGGCCATTCTAGGTCCTCAGTAGAGTAGGCGAGGTGGCTTACCACCTGGCCCTTCCACCTCAGTTGCACAAGGTGAATGATGTCTTCCACGTATCTCAACTGAGGAGATACTTGCACGACCCGTCCAACAACATCGACCACATGGAGCTACACATCGATAATGGGGTGACTTTAATGGAGGTCCTGACGGAGATAGAGGATTGACAGGAGCGGGTCCTATGTGGATGGTCGATTCATCTTGTGCACATTCACTGGTAGAACGAGATCCTCCAATAGAGAACATGGGAGCGAGAGGCTCTGATGCATGCTCAGTACCTCCATTTGTTTACTTAGTGTGTGTTGAAGCTTTACGGGGACGTAAATCCCTCCAGTGGGGGTAATTAAAAGACTCGGAAATTTCAATGAAATTTTTTTCTTAAATTCTATGGAATTTTACGAGTCTTCTGTTTCTGACGGCACCTGATTCTGAGGCCCGGTGTGCCTGGAATAAATTTATGAGGTTTTCTTGGGTACGTTCAGTAAACGTAGGTGCATGAATTTCGATCCCTTGAATCGGTGCTTGGAATTATAATTTGAGGACACTGATGAACTCGCAGCACTGCTATTCTCTTAAGGGGACATTTACCGCTGTTGCATTTTGAGGAGGTTGAATGTTAATTTTGGGAATTTTATTAAACTAAATAAAATTTATGTGTTATATAATTTTTATAAAGGTGGTTGTTAAATCCACCAAATGTTGGTTGGAGGTTGGTCCCACACACCACATAACCACCTATGGGAGGATAATGTGTGGTGGGGCCCACACGAGCACTTAACCCCCTTTAACCCCATAAAACATTGGGCTTCCCATAAATGTGCCAACATTCTATTAACCCCCCTTTAATTAATTTTGACAACTCCCCTCTTTTAATTTTGAACTCTCCACATCCCACTTGTTGTCATTATTATGAGGACACCGTTAATTAATTAATTGAACTCCACAGTTAATTAATTAATCATGTGTATGAATTTTAAAAATAATATGAGAATAAAATAATGGCCTAATATATTATTTTGTTTTGCACATGTTGTGTTGGGAGATCTTTTGGGAGAATCAGAAAGGGAGAGTTCTTCCACGAAGAATTTCATAATCTCATAGCGAAGATCGCCCCATGACTCAAAGGATGTGAGGAAACATCTACCTTATTCTTCCTCTTTGTCAAGGGAGAAGACATCGCACGTGAGGAATGTTGCCAACGACGACGACTCTTCCTCCGATGTTGACAGAGCGAAACCGTTTTCCGCGACTTTGACGAACGAACCTTGATTCAAGGTAGGGGGTTTGTGTTAGTTTGAGTGTTTAAATTATACCTTGTTCTTCGTCAAATTCCTTGTATTTCCTTCGTCCATCTGCTATCGCCTAACGTAGAGGGAACGACCTGAATGAACATGGTCTGATGACCCTCCGTTGATACATGTTTTTATTCGCGATGGAGGAGGTGATGGAAGAGGTGACAAGAACCGAAGGTGGCGGCGGCAACTGCGGCTGTGCACCGACCCAATGGAGGACCTCCGAACTGGGTGACACACGGGCGGAGGAGACAGCGTCCCACAACCGGGCCTCTCGGCTGAAGATGAACCGACAAGATTTAGCCTGCCGGCCTGGAGAACCTCGACTCCCCTTTGGCTCCGCGATGCAGAGAACCGCAGCCCGCAGACCACAGGCCGCTTTGGGTGGGAACCAGCAGGCCGCTTGCTGACCGAGCTCAAGGGAGTCGTAGCACCCACTAGTTCCACATATGGTGGAATAGAGGCCCACCCATGTGGGCCTCTCGGGCCGAAGGAGAACGGAACATTACGACCGGCCAGGAAGGAGGGTTTGCGCTGCTCAGCGCCGCCGTTTCACAAAACCGGGGGGCCACGCCCCGCCCCCACCCTCCCACATATCCCGACCAGCTAGCCGAGCTGCAGCCAGCCATAATTCGGGCCACGCCCCTCTGGGTCGGACCCGCCGAGCCAGGACGGGCGGACCCGCCATCCCATTTGGCATGAGGGGTCGGGCCCATTTCGCTTAAGTGAGAATAACTTCATGACCGTGCGCCTGATCGAGGCATTGTCTGTGGCATTGGGACCCTTGTAATGAGGCGGTCCTTTTTCGATACTCTAAATGAGTTTTGGGCAACTTAGGAAAATGGAAAGGTCTGGAATGAGCGTAATTTCAACCGAGCCCCTGGAACGGAAACACCAATAACTCTCAGATCGTGCGTCTGATTGACGCACCATCTGTCGCGTTGTGTTTTTTTAATCAGACGAAATATCGGGATACATCAACTCTGGACTTCATGATATTTGATGTATCGAACCCTATTCTCGAGAAGCGTACCCTCATGGAATCATGAATGTTGTGTGCGGGAACCCTAGAGCGGGTTGGGACTGCGACGACTACTGTACTCAAATCTTCCGTGGGTTCGACAATAACGATTATTGTTCTTGTATCCTGTATGGGTCTGGTAGTTTACGATAATGAAAACTGTTCATGTATCATGTGTGGGTCCGAAATATTTACCTATGTACTTCTATCATATGTGGGTCCGACAGAGTAGCTGGTCTTGTAACCTATGTGGGTCTGACAGCTTAGTTGGTGTTGTATCCTATGTGGGTCTGACACCTTAGTTGATTCAGTGACTACTTCTGATCATCTCTATTGCTATACGAAAGATGTATACCTGTGTGAGCTGAGTCTTGAATTCAATAATTATCATCTATGTGATTGAATTACATTCTTGTGTGGACTGGGTTGTGCTTGGGCTTGAGAGTTGGATCTGAACTGAGATTGATAACTTAGGTAAATGTATGGACATATACCTAAGAAGAGTTGGTTGAATATTCATGATCGTGTCTTTCTTCTGTGGTCTATCCTTCGTGGATTATGGGAGACCTTAGGGGTCTCAGGGTCCCTACTGAGTATCATACACCCACCCCTGCATAGCCTATTCCCGCACTACATTATGTTGGATGCAGATGACAGACAACCTTGATCGAGGTAGAGACTTGTGGAGTCGGACGGTACCCTATGGTGGACCACATGGCGAAATGTACCCGAAGAAAACGGACGGACCTGAGTTGTTGAGGATTCCATCTATACCCACCCTTTAGGTGGGATTTCTAAAGGATGACACAATAGTTTCTATTTACTTTACTAAAGTTGTATTAGCTTTTCAGTTGTACTGTACGAACTGTTTGGCTTGTATTTCCAGCCCCATTCCTTTCAGCACTTACTTTTGTGTACATTCTTACATAGTGCATACTTCAGTTGCGTACTATGTTGTATTTTTTTCTTTTATAAAGGCAATTCCCTACCAGTATATGGATTTACACCTTTGTTGCTAGTTTCCAGCCCTTAGCCTATGGAAGGCGGGCTTGTGGTAGTCATGGCATGGGCCCCGAGGACGGGTCATGACAAGAAACATAAATATTTTGATATTCCATAACTATATAGTAGTTATCGTGATGAAAATATATTTTTTTCCAAGACTCAAAATTATTGTTTTACAAACTAAATATTCTGATAAAATAGGAAACACATTAGAATAATCCCAAAAAAATAGAAAAAAATTATTATTTTTGGTTTTATTTATGATACCTTAGTATAAAATATCTTTTAAAATAAATTATATTGGCGACTATGGGGTTTTCTTACGAAAAGGTTTCATGCTATGTTAAAAAATGGTCAAAAAGTTAATTTGTTTTGTAAAAATATATAAAAAAATTAGGGATTTAAATTAGTTAATTTCTTTAAATTATAGTAAATATGATTAAGATAATAATAATAGTTAAGTTAGTAGAAATCAGAAGAAAGTTGAATTGAAAAATACCAGCTAAATTTAGCAGCAGTAGATATGCTTTAACAAAATAAAAACCCCATTATCATTGTCAACAAATGTAATTATATTCATCTAACCGATTTATAATTAAAAAAACACACTTTATAAATATAAAATAACTAGATACCATATTATGTCAAAAAAATTGGTTTATATAAACTTATGAATCTGATCATATTACATAATAACATTTGAGAATCATAAACATATTAAACTCATCATGGTGTCACTCTAGACCACAACAAATAAATTCAAACAATGAGAGTAACCACTATAAATTAAAATGATGAAAATTAATATAAAATTATTTAGAATAAAATAAAAATATGAATGAAAAGTATCTATATTATACAACAAAAAAATTTCTATGATAATTCAAGAGAGATTCTTACAGAATAAAGAAAAAGCACATAATGGGAAATTCAAATGAAACATTGTTTCTCACCTTTACTTGATGATTAAACCATTATATATTTAATATCAAAAATGGAAACAGTAGATCAAATAATATCTTCCACATAAATTCCACTAACATAAGTCTAACAATTTTTTGAAATAATGTCATGATGAAAATATAAAGAATTGGAGGGGTTGAAAATGATCTATAAATATTCTTTTCCCCCTAAATGATGGATTTAATTTATAGCTCCTCCCCGAATTTTTTTTTAATTAATCCTCCATTAATTTTTTTTCTCATGTGAATTAAATTTTCCAATACAAATGCATATGACTATTTGACAATTATTGATAATGTTATAACCAATTTAATGATGTGAATATTTTAGGTTGAAAATTTCTCTTTAACTTCTTCCATATTTATCCAGCACTAAAATATCATAAAGAATGAATTTAATAAAGTAATTTAATAAATTTATGGAAAATATATTCAAATTTATTTTCGAGGATGGATTAAAAAAATAGAAGAATTTATGACGAGTTGTGCCTCATTTTCTGATGGAGTATAAATTTTATCGAAAACTAATTTTCTAAATTTACAGTTTCTTTTGGGCCAAAAAATGATTGATTAAAAATTAGACATGTAAAGAAATTATAATAAAATATTATAAGTGGTGCATGAAGATTTTTTAAAATTATATCAGTGTTAATATTATATCTCTAATACAAATAATTGTTGAAAACTATTAAAATTACAGAATAAAGACATTTGTATAATTTATCTCCAAACACTTCAAATATTACAAAACTTATGGAATTAATATCTAATTTTTAAATATTTCTTGATCAATACATTAATGTATGCATAAAAAATAATTAAAATATTATTTTTATCAATCCTTCCACAATTAGAAAATTAAATCATTCATGAATAAGGATTATTAAAAATCTCCAATAAAAATTTAGAAAATAAGCCAATGAAAACAAAAAGCATAAAATAGAAGAACCTAACTTATCATTACACTACAAAAACAAAAAATTTTAATTCTCTATTATTTTCTTTAATTTCATTCCCATTTCATTCATTATTCCATATATAGTTATTCTGACCTCACTAATTTTCCCTCTCCACACCTAATTTGTATTCTAAATAATGCTTTCCCCATCTATATAAGTTCATGTGTAACCATACTATTAGAAATATTATAATCCCCATCCAATTGATTCAAATAATCATTCCATTCATGATTACAAAAATGTTTTTTCCCAGGGTTTGATGGTTGGTGCATTTCAAATGTCAAAATTTATGAGATAGAAAAATTCAACTTTTGTCATTATTGGATAAATATTTATTATTATAGTTTTTTGTCAATCATTTTACTATATCCATTCTTCTTTGGGTAATATATGTTCCAAAATAATATCATATTTTAATTCATGGATAACACAAAACATAAATTATTTATAACAATTTCATAATTATTTCATCCAAAAATTTCAGATTTTTTTATTTTCGTTTTTCTAGAATGGAACTAGTTTATATGTTTACATGTAAAAATACATTAATACAAAACATTAATGATATTGAAATATTTATAAACAAAAAGCTTTATTTTCAATAAAATATACAAATAAAACATTTTTCAAATGAATTAACTATTTTTGTAAGAAAAATTGTTCCAAAATAGATTTTTCACCATAACTAGATCCAAATGATAATGAAAATTAAAATCCATATCTATGCAGATCATATATATAAAGATATTGAAATGTACTTCCAATTTTAGATAGATAATGAAATGATCTTATAAATAAGAAAATGAAATTACTACATCATGTCTATCAAGGAAAACAAAGGATATAAGTATGGAGAAGACCAAAACAAAAAGGATTCTCTTGAAAATGAGGATTCTAGTAATAAAAAATTTGCATCAGTTATTTTTAACAAAAATTAATTAAATAAAACGTTTTTTATAGAAATATTTCATGTTATTGGTAAAACCGAAAAAACATTTCATTCAATAATTGACTATAATGTGAGAATGATGACAAAGTAATATAGATTCCTTAAAATAATGTGATTCTCAACTTTTGGTAGAATTCATGACATGAAAGATATAGGTGAAGGATATTGTCATGAATTTTCAACATTTTAATCTATATCACACCACATTTTAGTTGTAATTTATGTTAAGTCCCATGGATTTAGATGGCACATTTCAGTGAAAAAAAATCTTTAATTTATAGTAGATATTACTTTTAAGTTCACATTTATTTTTACAAATAATTTAAAAAACACCCAAAAGTTGAAAGATAAAAATATATAAAATTGTAATTAAAAGTCATGAAATGATAATCTATCTAGCATGTTCGACCCCCCATAGTTATTTTTTTAAATTACCACATTGTTCATAATTTATTTTCAGAAATGAAAATCAAGAATATATGACATGACGACGATATGTGGGATAGAAAAACATAACATAAATTTTGTTTATCTATAGAATACTTGAGCTAGCCACCAAAAATCTGCATCATAGAAACATATAAGGAAAATTAAAAACAAAGAATAATTAATATTATTGAATGCATGAACAGAAAAAAATTAAGGATAAGAGAAATTATCTTGGGTCCTAACCCCCAATGTTGGTTCTACGATTTCATTACACCTATTTGGGTAGTTCTAGAAGATAGTCCCTAGTCATATGGTTTGTGTAGTTTCTTCCTTATCAACCATAAAATTATTTTTATTCATTCTTCTTCATCTCAAAAAACCTAAAGAGATTCTCAAAAGTTATGTTTTCATAACTTTACCATCCCTGAGATTGATTTTCCAAAAAAGTAATAGAAGAGGTAATTAAATGTAAAAGCATCATATCATGAATATATCATAAAAAATAATAATTTTTTAAATTAAATATTATGATGTGGGTAATCATAAATATCATATTAAGAAATTATTTCTTAATTGGGAACTAATTTAGTAACACAACCCACTTGTCTACTAGGGTTATCAAACAATTCAAAATTCCTTCATCAATTTAGAACATTACATCCCCTTCATTTTTAAAATCAATCCGTCGTTGATAAACGTAATCTTTATTGAAATTATATAAAATTTTTTATGTTATTATCTAATGAATCTTAAAAAATTTATTCAAAATTAAAGTTATATCCCTATGAATAGTCATTTTTTAGCTCATTATGGATGTGGATAAATGTTTTATTAATAATCAGCAGTATGATATTTTTATCCACATTATATTAATATATGAATGGTTTGGGTTTCTATTGATCTTTGGATAGAAATTCATAAATTTATTCTAACTTTTTAATAAAAAATGTGGGGATTTACATGAATTTTTGTTATCAACAATGTCATGCCAATTATATTATAATGAAATTTAATATCCAAATGAAACATAAAAATTTAAATTGGTGACAATTTCATCCATCAAATTTAAAAAAAACATTCCAAATAATTAAAAAAATACAAAAATATTCCTCTATATCAAATGTTAATGGGAAAATATTTTATATTACACCACCTTATTGTTGAGCATTAAATTCGTATAATTATTTTAAAAAATTGTAAAAAATTTAATTCATAAATATCTTTTTGAATAATTTTTATTATTGAATCTTGAAAATTATTACACAGACAATGTAATAATTATATTGAAATTGATAAATTAGTTTTATATTATTAGATTCCATATATTGATGACAATCCGACCATGCATTGGATAAGTGTTTCAAAATAAATTTTATGATTATTAAAGAATCTAAATTATTTTTTAAAATTATAATAATTTAATAATATAAACAATATAGGAAACCCCCAAGAAATAGTGCCATATTTATTCTAGGATTTTAACTCATACTTCCCTGGTATATAATTTCCACCATTAAAATACATTATAATAATTAGCGTGGGGTTTTCGAATGAGGAGGTTTAATGATATATCATCAAAATATAAAATTGTTAATTCGGCTTTAAAAAAAATATGTGCCTAAATTTGGGAAATCAAATCAGTTGAATTAATTTAAATTAATTAAATAATATTAATAAAAAAAATCTCTTTCATAGATTAGAAATCAGAAACATACCAATCCAAAAAATAAATTCAAAAGGTATTAACAGTGGATCATAATCAATCCTCAAACACTTCCATTATCATTATGTATACAAATTCTATTAAATTAAATAATGAATAATTAAATACCTCAAATTATAAATATAAATAATTTGGATACAACATTTATACCTTAAATATGGGTTTTTTCCCCTCATTAATGAGATCTAATTACATGAAGGCCTTCAACCAAAAAAATTATTATTTTCGTTCTCAATAGAGAGTCCCATATAAAAATTAATCATTGAGAGTAACCATATGACATTAATAAGAAGAAAAAAAATCATAAATATTAAGTGAAAATTTAAATAAGAAATAATCACCCCTTCTTCAATAAAAAAATATTAAGTGTAATTCAAAAAAATGTGTAATGATAAAATCACAATATCAAAATGGTAAATTCCATTGGATCATCACTGACAAACACCACACAGATTGTATCCCTTCAATGATTGATTATAACTAATTGAACTCCTATTCGAAAAAATTTATTATTATATAAAAATTCTTATATAAATCAACAGATCATTTTAAATGAAGTTAAGATAAAAATATAAATAATAGGAGGGGTGGGAAATATGGTGTCTAATTTCAATCTCCCAAATATGTGATTCAATCTAAACCTCGTATATAATGAATATTTGAAAAATTATTTATTTAATTTTTTTCAAATGATAATTATATTTCTCGATAAAAAATTTGGTCTTCTATTGAAACATTCCTAAAAAGTTATGACCATTGAAATGAAGATATATTTTTATGCAAAAAGAGTCTATTTAACTTTTTAAATTTCAAACATTATTTTACAATATTAGTGAATAAATTAAAACCACATATTTAATGGGTATATTCTTCTTAAAGTAGTATATCCTTTCTTGTTATAATTTCCTCAATTAGAATCTATTGGGAGTAGTTATTCATTATTCACTGAATTTGTATCAATTCTGGACATTAATTGATTTTCCAAATTAAGTGACTTTTTTTAGGCCTTCAAATGATTGACTCACATCTTGGTCCAATAAAAAAAATTATGTCCCACAATCCAAGGGTTCCTAGATATATATCGATAATTATCACATTTTATAAAATGTTATTCCCAAAATATGATAGTGTTAAAGGACTCATAAAATTAAGAATTATTGATTTTTCACAATTTATCTCAAAAAATCCAAAAATGATGAAATTAATCTATATTTAGAATGTTTAATGGGATAAAATAATAAAAATTGAAATGAAATATAGTAAATATTTTATATATATAAATTCCACCACATATAAGACAGTGAACCCAAAAAAATTGAGCTTTCAAAATAAATATTCAATGAAATTTCAAAACATATGTCATTGAATATCCGAGGAAAAAAATCACTAATCCAAAATATTAATTCCACTTAAAAATCACAAAAAAACCTTATTTTTTTATTTCATTCCCATTTCATTTACTATTCCACACAAAAGTATTTATACCTCAATAGTGTTCCCTCTAAAGATATGATTTTGATTGTCAACAATGTTTTCCTCATACAAATAAATTAATGGGTCACTATATGGTTGTAAATTCCAAATATACACCCAATTGCGTCATCTAATTATATAAATCATGAGTACATAGAAATTGATGTTATGAATATAGATGGTTGGGGGGTTTTATATAAAAACATTTATGTGTTAGAATAGATGTTAATAGTTAGTAGTAAAGAAAATTTAAATGATTCTAGTATACCCTCACCCATGGTCTTATCCCCTTTATAATTGGAATAAAATATTCTCTAGAATATACTCAAACGTTCATTTGAAGACATCATAGAACATATTCAATTTATCATAAATGGAATACAATTATTCCCAAAATATCAGATTCTTTTTTTCAAATATCAAAATTTGATCGACATTATGTACTTCATTGGATACTCTAGAATGAAACATATTCCTTTTAATTTTTTGAACTATGAAAGGAAATAATTATTTTCCTTTAATCCTCCAAAATTCAAAAATTTAAATTGAATAATTTTTTTTGGTAAAAAATATATCTCTTTATAATTTTATTTTTTCACACAATATTGAATCCAATTATATTGTAAATAAAAATGTATCACCCTAGAAGCTAAGATCTAGTAAAATATTAATATTTACATTAGGAGTGTGATTGATGAAAAAAAATTATTTTATTTTGGATAAAATATTAGGTATGTTAGTCTAATATGTTTTCATAAAGGTTACAATTATAGGGAAGTCCAGAATGAAAACTATTTCAAGAATGAAATTTACAAGTTAATCTCCCTTTCATGAATGTTCACAATTTGAATATTAATCACAATATAATTTTGATGTCATTTATGGTCATCCCATAAATCAAGAAGGCTAGTATCATCGAAAATTAATCAATTCAAAAAGGATACTACATAAAATATCATAGGTTTTTTACATTAAATATTTAATGTTCACATGAAATTTGAAACAAATTAAAATATCGATTAAAAAATTAAAAACACAAATTACTTTTCAACAATGTATGTTCCTCCACCAAGACTTATTTTTAAGTTTATACACATTATTAAATTTTTAAATTTAGAAGTGAAAATCAAGAAAAAAAAGACATGTAAATAAAATGTAGGATAGATAGGCACATTCTGGTTTTTATTGAGTATTAAAAGCCTTGAGAGAGCCTCATAACATCTTAAACATAGGAATAAATATAGAAATATTAAAAATAAGGTATGATAATTTTATTGAAAAAAGTGAAACAAAAAAATATAATACAATAGGTCATTGTTACGAACCCCCTACTGGGTGATAGGATTTCATTCCCCTCAATCAGGTAGTTGCAACAGATCAGTAACAATATGATAGTGGGTCTGTTTTATTAATTATAAACCAACACAATGATTTCTATCCATCCTTCATAATATAAAAAAAAATTAAACTCTCCCAATATACAATTTATTAATAATCCCTACCATGAGTTTGATATTACAATGAATCAATGGAAAGGGAAAAATGTAAATGAAAAACCCCAAGACATTATTTCCACAAATAATATCCCCTTATAGTTGAAATTAACTTTAATGATATGTATCATATTTAATTTCATTTTCAAAAAGATTTATTCATAGGAATAAATATTGGTACCATTATACTCATGTGAAATAGTATACTAAAATTGGAACACCATTCATTCTTCAATTTAATCTTTGACATAATCATCATATGAAAAATAATTTCACTTAGAACAAAAGGAATCAAAACTCTCATATAGATAAAACTATATCATTTTATTTAAAAAACAATGTTCCAATATTTTTTCATACTCTAATAATTCACAATTTAGATTCTGATGTTCCAACTCTATATAGGAGTGGATAATAGTGTTATTAAATGTTGTCAGCATCCCAGGTTCCTCAATATTATCTTAAAATGTGATTCGATCAAGTTTCTATTACACTTTGGTAAAATATTGATAAAATAGTCATTGATTTTAAATTTCAAAAAGATATATTTAGTAGGCAATAAATTTTCATAAATGTAATCAAAACAATTTTCTATAAACATTTGATTTTCCTAAGACACATTAATAAGTGTATCCTTGATAATTTCATCATTAAAATTTTTAAAGGGATATTGAAAATAATTTTCCAACTCACCAAAAAATATTCATCAATATCAAATATGGGTGGTACAAAAATTTCCATTTCTTTAGTATCTTCTTGAACATTCATTTCATTCAATTATTATTCATCATTGTGAAAAACCTCCCATTTTTCTTCATACATCATGAATATTATTTTGAATCTCTATATTATTTCTTAGAATATTGAAATTGGGTACTCATAAGATGAATATATATTCATAGGAATTAGTTTTTAAAATTATTTTATTAAAAAACTCATCGAAATATTGATAATATAGATAACTATAGGAATACTATCCCTGAAAATCATTTTTTTTAATTTTAAAACCCTATGTTTTTTGGATAAAATACAATAATATTTTTTCAAAAACAATATAAATAATTAGAAAAAACCCTTTGAATGGCCCTAAATTGATTTTTTGGATCTTAGTCACATTATAGTAGTCTATTATTTTCAAAATCAAAATTCATTCCTATGGTGGCCAAGGAGTTAGTACATGTGAACGTTGTAGGGTAAGTTTTCAATAAGAGACTTTATAATATTTATTAAAAAATATCTTAAATAAAATTGGTGATTGAAATGAGTTACTCTAGGAAAAATTATGGAAAATTGTTTAATTATATGAAGATTACATTATTGATTAAATACCAGAAACAAACTAGACTACAATATAAAAGCTAAGGGTGTTAGTAGTGGATATTATTTAATCATTAAACACAACAGTCATCATTTTTTACTATGTCTTTTAACTGAATTAATCAAATAATTATTAAAAAGATATAATTATAAATCTAAATTATATATTTACTATATCTATAAATAAAATATGGGTGTTGTTCCCCTTATGAATTTGATATAATTACTTGTGTACCTATATAAAACTAAAACTTATAAAAATTACTGTGTTTAATGGTGAGACATCGCCAAATTAATGTAAACAATGAGAGTAACCACATTGCATTTATAAGAAGAAAAAAATCCATAGTAATTTACAATAAATTTTAAAATATAAATCAAGATACCTCCTTCAATCATTAAAATAGTTTCCATGATAATTCAAAATAGAAATGATAGCAGTTAAAAGAAAAAACTCAATAGGGGAAATTACATCAGTTATATTTTTTCCACTAACACATTCAATTTATACCTTAATGGATTGATTACAATATAAGAAATACCTTTTATAAAAAAAAATTATTATATATATATCATACACATACATCAATTCAACCATCCTTTGAAATTAACAGATAATACAAATATAGTGAACTTGAGTTGTTGAAAAAGTTCTGTCCAGTTTCAATCCACTAAACATTTTCTCAATTTTTGAACACATATAATCCGAATTTTGGATCATTTACTATGAATATTTTATTTTTATTTGAAATAAATTTCACTAAAAAAAATTATCTTCATTTTACATGCAGTGTAAATTTACAACCAGATTAATGAACTGAAATTTTTATAGATGAGGTGTCTCTTCAACTTCGTACAACTTCACATGGAAGTTAACCATCATAATTAAGGAATTTAAACTCAGTGTTTAATGAAGATATTCCATATCGATTATTCATCATTTTACAATTATAATAAACAAAAATTGACATATGTGGGAAGTGTAAAACATTATTTTTTGAAGGAGTTCTATTAGACCTGAAAAATTAAGTTGCAATTTGATTGAATGTTTGGGCATTTAAATGATTGATTCACCACATGCCCCAATTAAACATTTTGAAGCCCAAAATCAATGGATTTACTAGAAAATAATTTGTTTATAATTATATCATTATCAATAACATTATTTATAGGATAAAAAGTGAAGGAAAAGTTTAAAAATTACATATTTGTTAGTTTTTAATAATTTAACTCATAGAATTTAAAACATTTTACAAAAAATGAAATTAAAATAAAATTTGTACAAGTGTAGGGGTAAAATCAACGAAATACGCATGATTATAAATGTAATTATTATCCCTAAAATTCACACATATATAAGAGTCATGCTTTTTCATGTCATTTTATTTGAAAGTGGGTGAATAATGGGGGTTAAATAATAATAAAAAAATTATGTATTTTTATGATATTGAATCTAATCATATATGATGAATTAAAAATACATTTGGTGTGGATGAAAATTAATAGATATTTTTTTGAGTTGGATGATTGAAAAATCAATAGTAGGCCTCAATTAGATTCATTTTTTAAGGATCCCTGTATTAGTCTTCTAATAAGACCATAACTTATAGATCATGTATATTTAACTTGAGATGATAATTTTTTAGTGGTCAGTTGAGCTATATAGATCAATGTTATTTAAAATAGAAATTTAAGGGTTACATTTTTTTATTAGGGGAGAGGACGTACTATCATAAATAACTAAAATATAGTTATTTCATAATCATGAAAAAATCCACAAAATGGGTAGATAATTGAATTCATAATAGATTGAGGTCAAAATATTTCAATAGAATATAATTTAAAAAAACTTATTACGAAATATTAACCATATATCTTTATTTAATCCCCTCCCCCATGGAAAAGCTTTTTAACCATATCGGCAGAGAATATTTTTACTGTTTTTAATATTCATTATAAAAAAATGTCACAATACTAATTAAATAATTTATAAATCATTATTATGTAATAGAATCTATTTTATCACATTCATCTTATAGATGTATTAGAATAAAAACTTAAAATCTAAAAAAAATGAAAATATAATAGAGTTTCCATAAAAATTGTTTTCTTAAAAATAAACTATTTCATTAAAAAATGAGACATAAAATATATTCTATTGAGAATAATTTAATCATTAAGAGTTAACAAAATAATTTTTTTATAAACATTTAAGAAAAATATATTACTTCTTAAATACTAGAAATAGAAAAATAATTTACAAAAAAATCATTATTTTTCAATATAAATGGAAAAAAGAAATCATTTTCAAAAATATGTGTAAAATTCAATCTATGAAAATTTAAACATGATTATTTAAAAAATTAAATAAATATTTTAAAATATTTTTTCAAAAATTGTTAAAATTAATTATATTATATTATCACAAAAACAAATACCACAATTTTGATGGAAATTTTATTTTTTAAACATAAAAAGACTTTATTAAAATTCTTATACATGTTTATAATTATATTTTATTTATCTAAAAACATTATTTAAAATATTCAATATATTGTTATTAATAATCAATTTGTCTGTTTAATGACAATGTTTTATTGGAATACAATATTACATGACATTAATACAAGGGGTGGTTTGTATCAAACTTTATTGAAAAAATCAATTTAATGATAAATTTATCATTAATTCATGAGCTGTTATAGTAGTAAATAGTGTTCTAGGAATGTGGTAAAAATATGAAACATGACATTATAATCGAAGGAAAAATACCACTTACATGATAATATAAAATGATAGAAAAATAGTTGGTATGGATTTGGTTTACTCCCAAGTCCCAGAAATACCATCTCATTAGGTATAAAATAGTACCTAATCCACTATATTTCTACCAGGGAAAACCCATGAAATTCATAACATTAATATCAATATTTATGATAAATATCGAAAATACACCTATATCAATCAATTATAAATAACATTAAACAATGGAAATTAAATATTAATCTAATGAATGTATGTATATCTCTATGTAAATACCACTTTAAAAATATATTTAATTACAATTTATTTATAATCAATAGATTAAATTGAAAAAAATTTAGTCAATAAATTCTAAAAAAAATTGATAAATAGGTATCTAATTTAACCTATTTCAAATAGAAGAACAATAAAACTTTACATATAAGGGAAATTTATTATAGAAAAAGTCATTAAATGATGATAACAACGAATGAAAATGGATGTGATAGATCATTCCTCATATAAATATTTCATTTTCGTCATAGAATATATAATTAGGAAAATAAACATAAAGAAAACAATAAAAATGTTGTATTGGATGGAAATCAAATGTTTTATGAATATCCAAAAAAAATATTTCAATTTAGTTCATCATTTCTGGATGAATTCTCTATAATATATAAACGTGGAATGTCCAACCCTATGTGTGACAAACCCCAATTGATGTGCACCAAGTGACGATCGAGTTAGTACCTGATGATCCATTTACATAATAATTACCCATAACTGCATTAATACTAGAGAGACATCATCCATTTTGTATACATAGAATTATTTAATTTATATTCAACCATATACTATATTTACATTACAAATATTCTTTCCATATTTTAAGATATATTATTTATTAGTCATAGTAATAAAATATAAAATAAGAATGACGTGACTGAGAGAGATAATCATATTGATCGGTTACATTATATAAAGAACATAAAATGAATCTTAGAGAATTATTGAATAATTATTTGAAAACTAAATTCGATATAATATATGAAATGAGAATAGGAATCCATAAATAGGCAAAAAATAACCCTTACATAATTACAATAAGGTCTTAGGGGAATTTAATAATGAGGGGAAATAAATAAACCAATAATAATATTATATCTAAAAGAAAATAATTTTAGGTAATTATAATCATATTAGGAAATGAAAGGAGTTTTAAATGAAATAATAATAAATTAATTATAATTGTAAATTAATGATGAGGAATGATTACCAATACCTTTGAGGGTAACATCATAATGATTCATAACAAATACATATAACCATAATATAATTTTATAGTGACTATAGAGAGTGAAATGGTTATGAAATTATTAGTTAATAGATTTAGAGTGGAGTAGAATTGTAGAATGGTTAGGTATTTATAAAAAAATGTGTAATTTGATTACTAACTTTAAATCATAGGTCATGGAAATTTATTTAATAAAAATTTACAAATGATGTGACTTTCCACTATATTATAACTTGTTTTTTTGAAAAAGAGATCATTTATTATATTTCATTAAGGGGTGAGTAAAAATTAATAATATAATATCATTTAAGATGTTAATGTGAGGTATATTTATATGTGTTAAAAAAATATTCTTATATAATTTAACATTCAGATGATTAAATATACGTTTTAGTAATTAATCATAATAAATTAATGATTTATTCTATTTGTTCTCATTAATAGTACAATTCTTAATGTTTTATTCATCTCCACTACCAAGAATTACATTAGATGGGTGTTTTAGGTGTATGTCCCATCCTATTGTATTAATCAAATTAATGTACACAAAAAACCATATATAGGGGAAAGGGTTGTAGAAACATTATAAAAATATGAAAAAATGGAATTTTTGTTTATCACTCCAAGGCGTTTATTAAAAAAAATAGTTTTTTTAAAAAATTAGATAAAAATAACATGGTGACCATGGTAAGAAATTTAAATATTTAATCAGTAGAATTTTCTTACAATGACTTTGTGGATATTTTTTTAATTAGATATTCATTAATCATTTATCTTAGGTAATCAAATTCATTATTCGAAACCAGGGGTATTTTTTAGGAATTATGTGTTATATTTAATGATTAAATAAATATACATGTTGACAACATGACACATGGTAGATATCATGATTAATTTAAATTATCATAGAGTAACAATTTGGGTTGTTTATCCAAGAATTTCGTATAAAAATTAATTCACGGAAACGTTATAATGATATTTTAGATGGTAAACTATTTTCAAATCTTTTCATAATAAAACATTTGTTTTTTTAAATTATTAGTTAATGGTTTTCCAATATGGATTAAAAGAATTAGAAATCATGGGGTTTTTTGAAATGTGCATTTATCAAACCAGGTGAGTGAAAAACATATAATATAAATGAAAAACATAACATAGGGATTTCACAAATGGTACATAGGGGTTGAATACAATTAGAGTCTTTTGGTACTATAAATTATTAATTTGATGATAAAATCATTAATTCCTTTATTTATTGAATGTAGTAAAAAATGAAGTTGATTGTATCATAACACCGTTGTTGTGGAAACTATAAAATTTTATTGATTAATGGATATTTATTAGTCATAATTGAATATAGATTTATAATATTAATTGTTATTTGAAACAAATAAAATGATAATAATGTTAGTGTTTAATAAAACAATACTATGTGTACATTACGTATTAAAATATGTTGCAATGGTAGATGCATAACCAGTTTGTATAGAAGAATAAATAGTCAATGTTATAGAAAATAATTATGTGGAATGTTATAAAAAATGATTTTGATTTAGTTTCATGTAATCTGACACATGAAATTATATAAGAGAGTTCAATAAAAATCTCATGGTATTATATGTCTATTAATAAAGAGAACATGATATATTGAACTCCATTGTACGCAGACCAATATTCATGGGAGTGACTATTGATCACAAGTAAATTTTTTACATTTTTCATGTATTTCAATCAAATTTATTTAATGATTTTATAATATACTAATTCATAATCATTAAATTTATTATTATTTATCATATTTCAGTTAATATTTAGGGATGTTATGTTATTTAGATACCTCACCATGAAAAAAAAATATTGTAAAAGAATCAATAGATATATATATATATCGTAAGAAGAATGGAATTCCTTATGATTATTTGTTTACCGAATATGCTTAAAAATTTAGTTTTAAAATGAAAAAATAAGGAAATTTAATACTTATGTGAAACCACACTTTCCAAGCATATAAATTCTAGACTTTCCTAATGGCAGGGACTGTTAAAGGTGGAATATCGCTATTAGAATTTTCTCTAGAAAAAACACTGTGAAATGAACCAAATAATCATTAGAAACAATATAATTACAAATATTATTCCATAGCGTATAGACTCATGTTAATTAATGATCATGGTGAGTGAAAACCAATTTGGTATGTTTTATGATTATGAAATTTATTGGGGATTCCATTATTATACACTCAACAGTCTAATTTTTTAAATGTATGAAATATTTAATGAAATATAATGGTAATATTTATCTTATTAATGTGGAAATAAGGATTTAATATAACCCAAAATAAAGTATATATTATCTAAAAATTATATTATACCAGATAAAATAACTATATACATTGAAGGAGTCAGATTATGGTTGCATTTATGTCTAATATATATCAAAAACTATTTAAATATAACTAATAATTTTAACTAAATAAGAATACAATATCATCAAAATGGTTGTGAATTAATCCTTCCAGAAAATGGAGTCATTAATAAGTGGTCTATATTAACAAAATAAGTAAATTTTCACCATGAATTAAAAAAAATATTATATGTATGAAAAGGAACACTATGGCCTAATGTAATATCCTCGATTTTATTACTCATAGGAGGTGTCGACACCAATCATCATAGGAACCAATGTAAAAACTAACTATGAAGAAATTTCCATAAAAATATATAATTCTTATTAATAATTTATTCTCGATCATGTATTATATGGTATGGGTTTTTAGTGACCTATTATATAAGATTGCAATCTGACATGAATTATTTTACCTAATATATGACTATTGGAATCACTAATATTTATAAGAAATTATATATTAAAGTATAATGTATGACCCCAATTGAAATAAATGTTTCTGGTTATGTACTATGAGACAATGAGACAAAATTTTTGAAGATCTGAAATCAATTTATGCAGAAATATTTTTCCTTGGATGTTGATGAGTCACATTGTCACAACCTAACTTTAATTTTCTAAAAAAGATACATATAAACTATTTAATAAATCATTAGAAGAGGCTCCTTATTAAATTGTTTATTATAATATTTATTTTAACTATAAATTGGTAAAATAGTTGGTCATTCAATTACTTGGGATGATCTTTCTATAATAGGTCATTATGATGTATTTTTTCATTCAATGAGAATAAAGTCATATCATGATATGTGGTTTAAATTATGACACAACTACAGGTACATTTTTATGTATTATACCTAGTTTTAGAGAGGTAACCATTCCACAGTAAGTCAGTTTCAATCCAATATGGTCTCTGTAAATAGGATTCATCAAACCATTACAAGCCTTTATGATGTATTCTTCGGTACCACTTTATTTTATGAGGATGAGTTTGTAACATCCCAGGTAAATAAAGAATAAAACATTTTCATATTTATTAAAATTTGAAAATTAAATAATAATTTTACTTTAAATGGGTTTCTATGTTCGATAGCATACCCGATACGCAACAACGAGTTTCTATGAAATCCTACGTTGCACACTAGTAATATGATAATATTATATTAAATGGTAGTTAACACATAATTGTTCTATTGGCGGGAATGAATAGAAATAACTAAAATATGATTATATATGTTTGTTAAATGTTTCTACATTTATCCAATAAATTATAAAAGCATAAAATAAGAATATAATTAAATTTTAGGCATAGATACTCTAATATTCACTAAAAGGTCGACTAATCGCCTATTGATGGAGACCCCTCTTTAAATATAAATTTTTTCTCTTATATAAATTATATTGGACTAAATAAAATTCTTTTTTATATTCTAGAAATCAAAATTTTCTTTTGGTAAAATTTTTGTATATTTCCGATAAAGTTCATTTTTAATGAATAGTGAAAAAATGTTATATTTTAATTGAAAACCCCCTTTTAATATAATTTATTTATATGAATAGATTATATTTTGAATTGGTTTTAAAGTGAAATTAAAATATATTTTTACCATTTAATCCAATGGTGGTCATTGGAATTAATTTCACATTGAAATTGGACTTAAACTAGTGTCAATATCTTGATATATATTGTTTCATAAAAACACGTTATTTGTCGTGACAAAGGGAATTGATTATTAAATTAATTAAATAAATTTATATGTTTCTAATTTTTTAAAATATAAATCATTTTGTAATTCATAATATCAAATATATCTTAGGGTGAATTTTTGGTATTTTTCTGAAAAACTTCAATTTTCGATGAATAGTGAAACCACTAAGTGGTAGTTAAAAAACTGATTTTTAGTTTTAATGAAACTCTACCATTCTTGTGAATTGAATTTAAAAAATCCAACATACATGGTTGTCATTAGGATGTAAAATGTGGTTCAATGGGATTAAAATAATCTTTTGATGAATAGTAACTGTTATGTTTTATTAATCATGATTAGAGGTAATTAGTGTAATTTAAGGTTGAAATAATGTTATAATAATATTAAATTACATTGAAACATGTCCTAACCTTATTGGATATGTCATGGCCGACAATGAAAATCCATGGGTAATCTTGGGGGCCCCATGGATCCACTTGGGTAGGAAAATGTCATTAATAACTTTGTATTTAAAGTTAAAATAAAAATGTTACAAACATGTATTGTTTTACTAATACAATTTTTACAAAGGGTAATACCTGCATTATTTTTTACTATAAATATTAATTAGAAATATAAAATGATTTCCTAAATCATGATATTTTCTTTATAATTTTTAGACATTAAATAAATTAAATTGTTTATGACACCATGATGATTCAGCGATTACATCATTAATTAACGATTTAAATAAAATGAAAAGATAATTTAAAATATAAGACATAAACATGTCAAAAATCAATTGGATGGATTGATTTTGGACTCTTATGACCTAATCCTCGAAATATATAATTTTGGGACCTTTAAAATCCTAAACTCAGTATATAATAAAGTAACACTTTATAACATTCCAAGAGTGCCCCTCCTCCCTCTTATAAAATGCCTCCACCTCTACCCCCTTACCCACACATCTCAAGCCTTTGGCTCGGCCAATATCTTCTCATTATATCTCTCCACATACCTCTCCTCATCCTGGAAGCCTTAAATTATGCAGAAATCTCTTCAAAAACTCTTTTGGTTCAAACCAAGAGGAGTTACCCGATTTAAAGGAAATGTCTTCACTTGTGTTCTTTTGTTTTATTTTGCTTCTCTGACCCCATAAACTATTTTTATTCTTTTATTTTGTAACAACACCAGTATATTAAATATAATAGGTTGTTTTTTTGAGGTGGATTTTATTTAAACTTACCCACACCTCCGTCAAATTGTTAATGAACATACTATTTTTGTGGTTGACAAATTTCTACCTCACGAAACGATGATTGTTCAATATTCTTCAAACAAATTTAACTGTGGGCATTAATATTTCACTCTATTTATATATGATATATATTATGTTTATTTTTTCCTTATTCTTCTGTATTTTTCATATATGGCATACATTGTTGGTTTCCATTATGGGTAAACGCAATAATTTTATTTTAGGAAGTGCAGACTACCGCCCCTCAAAGTGATTTGATTCGTTATTGACATATGGGGGACGTATAAATGATGGAGATAATGATATTATATATGATATTATATTGGAATTATAATATACCTTTATACCATTATTATTTCACTCCATTAAATACGAAATAGAAATGAAAGTAGTGTTCATGTGTATGTACGACTTACCATCTCCATGAATGGTGCATTTCATTTCTTACATCTAAATGTTATACTATTATAAATACTTGTATATGATGGATATATATGATATATATGATATCCAAATCATGAATATAATTCTGTATATAACGAATCTTTAACCACATGAACAACATGTAATTGTAAGAAGTCCATTTTCGACTTACGTACCAAATATCGACAAAACGAACATTTTTAACTTAAATGATTGCATAATGCTTATAACATGGAAATAAGGGATATAAAAGGAATAATATGTTTGAAAAATGTTCTTAAGTAGGTAGAAATTAACTTTAGCTTATTATTCAGGAGATTAAAGAGCAATCGAGTCATGTCAGACACAAGGTAATGGACTTCGTCTCAATCTCCTTTCGTTGAGGCATATTTTGTTTTATACACAACTTTCTTTTGTACGGTGTATAAAACACTTTGAATATTACTTTTATTCAAAAGGAATATTTTTCTATGAATCATTTTACTAAACAATAAAAATGAATGGTTCTTTTAACGTATGATGTGACAATGACCTTTTCCGCCGCTGTGAGTATTATTTGGTCTTTGGCTTCCTCAACAAGCCGTAATGTTTTTAAAATTAAATAAATACCATATAATTTTTTATGTATTTTGGTAGTGAAAATAGTTTTTATAATGTATTTTTATGTCAATATATTTAAGTGATATATTGTGATTTAAATTTTGGAAATGTTTTCTTTCCATTATATTTGTTTTATGTCTTATGATATTAAAATTGTACTTGGACATTTGACGGGTGGTTACATGATAACCCATATGACGTGTGGTGTCGTGAATACCAGTATGGGTGGTTATGTTATAACATTCTATGCATTGGGTATGCAAGTCAGTCGTATGGCTATTCCATTAAGTGATATGTGTGGAAGTCGACCGTATGGTCATTCCATTTAAGTATGTTTATGTCCCAAGTTACCTTTATATGTTATGTGTTCTTTATATGGGTTTTATTGTAATATTTTGGTTACAAAAGGGTAAGTAATGAACTTGTATTCAGTTAATAGTATTTACTACTTCTTAAAGGTGAAAAGTGTGGATTTGATAAAGTATTCGTGGTTTACTTGATGTTTTTAATAACTAATAGTTTTTTTATTGTGTATCCCTTACTGAAATTTTTATGCTCATCCCATGTTTTTTTGAAATATTTTTCACAGGACATAATGTGGAATAGGGTCAAAGCTGGGATCTAGGAAAAGTCATGTTGTCTTAAACATGGAACTAGATATGACTCTTTTTTTCATGAGGTAATGTTTTATAAAGAAAATTAAACTATGTAGAAGTTTCTACTTTTTAATATTTTGAGATGTAATATTTAAGATCTAATTCTCTAAAACTCTAAACCTGAAAAGATCCTTAATGTGAATTATTCATTTAATTCAATATTAAGTATGGTTTTAGGCTAGGGCCTTATAGTTGGTATAAAAGGTCGGTTTAGACAATATTAGAAGTTAGAAAATTTTTAAATTTATGTCCATAAATTAATTTATGGTATTATTGAAATGATATAACATTTAAAGATTACTGTGTTCTTTCTCCTAAGATATTTCTGTGTTCAGAATGGTTTTCCATAGAGGAAACAAGGCAGCTATGTTGGGACGACGTCAGGAGGAAGACAACCTTCCAAATCAGCAACCTGAGGTGGTTGGAATTGGAACTGATCAATTCATTGTAGTGATGGTACAATTGACTCAGGCTATAAATGGTGGTGGTATCCATGCACGAGATCAGCTAGATCAATCGTAGAAGAACATGTCTGTGGTGGAATATTTCATGAGGCAACATCCCCCATCATACATAAGATCATCTGACCCTGTGCTAGCTGAAGGGTGTATTAAAGCACATGAGAATATTTTTGATGTCATGTGGTGTTCAGAACATCAAAACGTTAGTCTTGATGTTTACCGTTTTGATAGTGAAGCTGATCAGTGATTGTCGATGATGAAAAATATCAGGGATAGTGATGAGATTGATGATATTCACTGGGATGAATTCAAAGTAATGTTTCTTGAGAAATATTTTCCTAAGATTGTTCGTCATAGGATGGAAAAATAATTCCTAGAATTAAGGTAGGTGGACTACTTAGTGGTTGTTTATGATGCAAAATTCACTCGACTGGCAAGGTATGCTCCAAATTTCATACGAGATCTTGATATTAAAATCAATTTTTTTTAATTAGGGTTAAAGCCAAAGTATCGAAGGGATTTATCTTCTCATGAGATCAAGGATATGAAAAACTTGTTCGATGTGTGGAGAAGGTGGAAATGGAGTTTGCCGATGATCAGGTGTTGTTTGAAAAAACAATAAAATAAGATGTCCATTTGGCAGGAAATGGGGAAGAATTCATCAAAGAAGAAAGGATGTAACAAAAACCAAATATCCATCCTGTGAGAAGTGTGGTAAAATGCATCCCGGAGAATGTTTATCTATGTCTATAAAGTGCTTTCGGTGTGGTAAGTCTTGTCCTATTTCTCGTAACTGTAAGAAAGATAATCAAGAAAGAAATGAAAAGCCAGTGGTAAGATGTTTTATGTGTAATGAAATGGGTCATTATTCAAATGAGTGTCTAACGAAGAACTCAACTGGGGGAAATTAGCCAGACTACAAGTAGAAATGGGTGGTGAAATCCTTTGAAACTACTTCAGTACATGTTGGGCCGTCGAATGTAGTAGTATCATGTACACTGTTTGTTTTTTCAGATTATGCCAATGTTTTTTTGATTCATGTTCTAGACATTATTTCATTTCTGAGAAGGTTTCTAGTAAATGTGGAATTCCAAATCAAGATATGAATCCTTAACATATGGTAAAAACAGTCAGAGGAAATGTTGAGATAAAAAATAATAATAAGAACCTTCGTATCCTTGTGTGCAGAAAGAATCTACCCACAAACCTTATTGTGTTGCCTCAAGTAGAGTTTGATGTTATTTTGGGAATGGATTGGATTTCTTTTTATCATTCTAATATTGACTGTAGAGCTAAAGAGGTTTTTTTCAGAAATATTTTTAGTTTTTGTACAAGAATGAACCATTCCTTTTGATATCATATCATGAAGTTGAGAAACTTGTAAATGATAGAAATGAATGTTACCTTGCACATATTATTGAAAATAAAGGAACTGTTCAGATTAATGATGTGCTAGTGGTAAATGAGTGTCTTGATGTTTTTCATGATGAGTTTCCTTGTATTATTCATGATCAGGATGTTGAATTTACTATTGACATAGTTTCTGATTCTAAGCCAATTTCAAAACCCCGTTATCAAATGGCTGAAGTTGAACTTTTAGAGTTAAAGACGCAATTGAATGAGTTATTAGATAAACGTTTTATTTGACCTATCACATCACCATGGGGAGCTCTTGTCTTGATTGTTAAAAAGAAAGATGGTTCAGTGAGACTTTTCATTGATTATAGAGCCTTGAATAACATCACTGTTAAGAACAAGTATCATTTGCCTCATATCGATTATTTGTTTGATCTACTCCCATGAGCTCAGTATTTTTCGAAGATTAACTTGAGGTCTGGGTACCATCAGCTGAAAGTAAAAGAAGCTGTCATTCTGAAGACTGTGTTTCGTACTAGAAATGTCCATTATGTATTTGTAGTTATTCCTTTTGGGTTAACCAATGCACCTGCTATATTCATGGACCTTATGTATAGAATTTTCCATTAGTTCATGGACATGTTTGTGGTTGTTTTCATTGAAGATATTTTGGTGTTTTATAAAAGTCAAGAGAAGCATGAAATTAATTTAAGGGATATCATTCAAACCATAAAAGAAAGAAAACATTATGGAAAATTCAGAAAGTGTGAGTTTTGGTTACAATAAATTTCTTTCCATGGTCACATTGTTTCAAAAAATTGTATAACTATGATCCTTCTAAAATTAAGGTTGTTGAAGAATGGCCATGACCCACAAATGTAATAGCGATTCATAGTTTTCTTGGTTTGGAATGTTATTACCAAAGGTTTGTTGAAAAATAATCAAGGTTATCTAGTCCAATGACAAAGCTAACTCGAAAGTGTTTAATGTTTATCTGGATAAAAGAATGTGATGATTGTTTTCCGTTGATGAAAAGAAGATTGGTGAACTCTACAGTTTTGGCACTTCCATCCAGGAATGGCGAGTTTGTTCTCTATAGTAATTCTTTGTTGAAGGGACTTGGTTGTGTCCTTATGAAGAATGATCAGTTAATTACTTATGCATCACGTCAGTTGAAAACTCATGAGGTAAATTACCCTACACATGATTTATAATTAGCTACTGTTATTTTTGCTCTAAAATTTTGGAGGCATCATTTGTATGGTGTAAAGTGTGAAATATATACTAAAAAAATGATTAACATATATATTCACTAATAATGAATTGAACATGAGACAGAGGAGATGGATAGAATTAATCAAGGATTATGATTGTACAATTCATTACAATCCAGGAAAATCAAATAAAGTGTCTGATGCTTTGAGTCGAAAAACTAATGCTTCATTAACCATGCTACATTTGGAATGAGATCCTTTGGTTTTTGATTTGATGATCTTTGGCATATATTTTTTTGGTGCAGGATGTTATTCTGTTTTGTTTCAGGTATCAGTGATATCATCTCTATTAGACAGAATTAAGAAAGCTAAGATGAAATACAGTGGGTTGTATAAAAAGGTAGAGCTAGTTCAGAAGGGTAAGTTGCCCGAATTTAACATTGATAATGATTGTTTTTTGAGGATTGGGAAGATATTATGTGTGCCTTATGAATCAAAGTTGAAGAATGAGTTGTTATATGAGGCTCATAGTTCCCCGTTTTCAGTTCATCTTGGCAGTACTAAGATGTATAGAGATATGCGGGAGTCTTACTGGTGGGATGGAATGAAAAGAGATATTAATGATTTTACTATGAAGTGTTTGACTTTTCAGCAGGTTAAAGTAGAACAACAGTTACCGAAAGGGATGCTTCAGTCATTACCGGTGCCATAGTGGAAATGAGAAAATATATCCATGGACTTTGTTGTGGGATTTCTAAGGACATATCTAGGTAATAATGCAATCTGGGTTGTTGTTGATCGATTGACTAAATCTTCTCATTTACTTCGTATTTGAGATACATTCCCTCTAGATCAACTTTCTCGATTGTATCTTAAAGATAATTCCAGGTTGAATGGAGTTCCCCTCTCCGTTGTATCTGATCGTGACCCCAGGTTCACTTCTAACTTTTGGAAAGGCCTTCAGAAGTCGTTGGGTACTGAATTAAATTTTAGTACAACTTTTCATCAGAAATCATATGGGTGGTCGGAATGAACAATTCAGACCATGGAGGATATGCTACGTCCTTGGTCAATAGATTATCAGGGAATTTTGGACCAACATCGTTTTTTGGTTGAATTTTCATATAATAAAAGTTTTCATTCTAATATACAGATGGCTCTGTTTGAAGCATTATATGCTAAATGGTGTCGAACTCTAACTTTTTGGGACGATGTTGGGGAATGGAAGCTTATGGAACTATAATTGGTAGAAGAGATGGCAGAAAAAGTTTAGTGGATTCAGAAACACATGAAAACAGCTCAGAGAAGGCAAAAAAGGTATGTGGATAACCAGAAGAAGGATCTATCTTTCATGGTAGGTGATCATGTTTTTCTAAAAGTTTCACCATGGAAATGTGTGAAGCAATTTGGTAAGAAAGGAAAGATAATTCCAAGGTTCATTGGACCATATGAAATTCTGGAGAGAGTTAGATCAGTTTCTTACCGAGTGGCATTACCTCTAAGTTTATCTCACGTACACAATGTTTTTCATGTTTTGATGTTGAGAAATTATATGCCAAACCCATCTCATGTTTTGATCCCCAAGGTACTTCAGTTGGAAGAGAATATATCTTATGAAGAACAACCAGTCCAGATTCTTGACCGTAGAGAGCAAGTGTTGCAGAATACGTTAATTCACCAGGTAATGGTTTTGTGGACAAACCATATGGTTGAAGAGGCATCATGTGAATCTGAAAATGCTATGAGGGATAAATACCCCCACTTATTTTGATAAGTGAATAAAATTATGAGGACACAATTCCCAAAAGGGGGGAAGGATATAACATCCCAGGTAAATAAAGAATAAAACATTTTCATATTTATTAATATTTTCGAATTAAATATTAATTTTACTTTAAAGGGTTTTCTATGTTCGATAGCGTACCTGATACACAACAACGAGTTTCTTTGAAATCTTACATTGCACACGAGTAATATAATAATAATATTGTAAATGGTAGTTGACACGTAGCCATTGTATTGGTGTGAATGAATAGAAAAAAAATAAATTATGATTATATTTGTTTTTTAAATGTTTTTATATTTATTCAATAAAAGATAAAGGCTTTAAATGAGAAGATAATTAAATTTTAGGCATAGATACTATAATATTCACTAAAAGGTCGACTTAAAGGCTTTTGATGGCGAACCCTATATAAATATAGTTTTGGTCACACTTATACATTCTATTGGCCCAAATAATATTTTTCTTTAGAATCGGAACATCAAAATTTACTTTGTGTAAATTTTTGGTATTTTTCCGATAAAGTTCAATTTTTAATGAATAGTGAAAAATGATCTATTTTAATTCAAAACCACTTTTTAATCTAATTTATTTATATGATTAGATTATATTTTGAATTGGTTTTAAAGTCTAATTAGAATATATTTTTACCATTTAATCTAATGGAGATCATTGGAATAAATTTCACTTCGATATTGGACATAAACTAGTGTCAATCTTTTGATATATATTATTTCATAAAAACACACTATTTGTTTTGACAACGGGAATTAATTATTAAATTAATTAATAAAACTTATATGTTTTGAATTTTTTAAAATAGGAATCATTTTCGAATTCTTAATATCAAATATATCTTAGGGTGAATTTTTGGTATATTTCTGGAAAACTTCAATTTTTGATGAATAGTGAAACCACTAAGTGGTAGTTAAAAAACTGATTTTTCGTTTTAATGAAACTTTACCTCTTCTATGAAATGAATTTCAAAAAACCGAGAGATATTGTTGTAATTAGTAAGTAAAATGTGGTTCAATGGGTTTAAAATAATTTTTTGGTGAATAGTATATTTTAAATTTTATTAATCGCGATTAAAGCTAATTAGTGTAATTTATTCTAGAAATAATGTTATAATAATATTAAATTACTTTGACACATGTCCTAACCTTATTGGATGTGTCATGGACGACCAATACAATCCATGGGTCATCTTGGGGACCCCATGGATCCACCTGGGTTAGAAAATGATATTAATAACCTTTTATTGATAGTTAAAATAAAAATGTCACAAACATGTATTGTTTTACTAAAACAATTTTTACATGGGGTTATAGAAGTCATATTTTTGCCTATAAATATTTATTAGAAAGATATAAAGATTTAAAACATCATTATAGTTTCTATATAATTTTTAGACATTAAATAAATAAAATTATTTATGACACCATGATGATGTAGCGATTATCTCATTAATTAACAATTTTAATAAAATGGAAAGATAATGTAAATTATAAGATATACACTTGTAAAAAAACTATTGTATGGGTGTATTTCAAACTCTTATCACCTTATCCTTTAAATATATACATTTGGGACTTTTAAAAACCTAAACATGTTATATAATAAAGTAAAATTTTATAACTATCCAAGAGTGCCCCTCCTCCCTCTTATAAAATTACCCCACCTCTACCCCCTTACCCATACCTCTCAAGCCTTTGGCTCAACCAAGATCTACTCATTTAATCTCTCCACATCCCTATCCTCATCCTAGAAGCCGTACCTAGGCATAAATATCTTCAAGAAAACCGTTTGGTTCAATCCAAGAGAAGTTGCCCGATTTAAAGGTAATGTCTTCACTTGTGCTCTTTTGTTTTATTTTGCTTCTACAACCCCCTAAACTCTTTTTATTGATTTATTTTGTAATAAAACCAGTATAATAAATATACTATGATGTTTTTATGAGAAGTATTTGATTTACACTTACACACACCTCCGTCTAATGGTTAAAGAACATACGATTTCTGTGGTTGGCGAATTTCTGCCTCACGAAACGATGATTGTTCAATATTCTCATAAAACCTTTCATGGTGGACATTAAGATGTCACTCTATATATATATGATATATATTATATTTATGTTTTACTTATTCTTATTTATTTTTAATTTATGGAAAAACTTTATGGTTTCCATTATGGGTAAACACGATAATTATATTTTAGGAAGTGCGGACTACCGCCCCCTCAAAGTGATTTAATTCGTTAATGTCATATGTGGGATGTATAAAAGATGGAGTTAATGATATTATATATGAAATTATAATGGAATTATAATATAAATTTATATCATTATTATTTAACTCTATTAAATATGAAATAGAAATAAAAGTTGTCTTCATCTGTACGTAAGGCTTACTATCTTCATGAACGGTGCATTTCATTTCTTACCTCTAAATGTTATATACTATTATAAATACATGTATATGCTGGATATATGTGATATATATGATATAAATATCATGAATATCATTCTGGATATAATGAAACTTTGGCCACATGGACAACATGTAGTTGTAAGCAGTTCATTTTTGACGTAAGTACCAAATATCGACAAGATGAACATTATTAAATTAAATGATTACATAATGTTTATAACATGGCGATAAGTTATATAAAAGGAATAATAAGATTGAAAAAGTTTCTTATGAAATTAGATATTAACTTTAGTTTATTATTATGGAGATTAAAGATCAATCGTGTCACGTCGGACACGAGGTAAGGGACTTCGTCTCAATCTCCTTTCATTGAGGCATATTTTGTTTTATACACAACTTTTTTTATACGGTGTATAAACCCCTTTGTCTTTTGATTTTATTAAAAAGGAATATTTTTTTATGAAGCGTTTTACTAAATGAAAAAATGAATGTTTATTTTAATGTATGTGGTGACAACGACCTTTTCTGCTGCTGCGAGTATTATTTGATCATTGGCTTCCTCAACAAGCCGTAATGTTTTTAAAATGAAATAAATACCATATACTCTTTTATGTATTTTGTTATTGAAAATGGTTTTTATAATGGATTTGTTAAGTCAATATATTTATATGATATATTGTGATAGGAATTTTGGAAATGTTTTCTTTCCATTATATTTATTTTATGTCTTATGATTTTATAATGGTACTTAGACATTTAATGGGTGGTTACGTGATAAACCATATGACGGGTGGTTCCATGAATACCAGGACAGGTGGTTACATTATAACCTCCAATGCATTGGGTATGGAAGTCATCCGTATGTCTATTCCATTTAGTTATATGTGTGGAAGTCGACAGTATGGTCATTCCATTTATGTATGTTAATGTCTCAAGTTACCTTTATATGTTATTTGTTCTTTATATGGGTTTTATGGTAATATTTTGGTTTCACAGGGGTAAGTAATGAACTTGTATTCGGTAAAGAATATTTACTACTTCTTAAAAGTGAAAAGTGTGGCTTTGATAAAGTATTCATGGTTTACTGAGATTTTTATGCTCATTCCAAGTTTTTTTAAATGTATTTCATAGGACATAATGTGGAATAGGGTCAAGGATGGGATCAAGGAAAAGTCATATTGTCGTAAACATAGAACTAAACATGTCTCTTTTTTTTCAAGAGTTCATGTTTAAAAAAAAGGAAACTATGTATAATTGTTTACTTTGTAATATTTTGATGTAATAGTTATGATCTAATTCTCTAACACTATAAACCTGAAAAGATCTTCAATGTGAATTATTCTTTTAATTCAATATTAAGTAAAGTTTTAGGCTGGGGCCTTATAGAGTTGCACCGTGATAGGGGGTCAAACCATAATGTCTATACATAATTTCTAATATTTTTTATTTCTATATAGTAACACTAATTTAAATAAATACTTCCCCCCCAGAATATTTCTATACAACTCAACTCCCTCTACCCATGTAATTCTAATTACTGATTCTCCTATATTCTAGGGTCTTCACCTATGAATTCCTTCAATTATTTGGTGATTTTAAGAGATAGAATTATCTAAAACACCTCCCCAAATCTCTATAATTTTTTTCCATTTTATTACTCCCTATTATAGGATCATTTTTTACTAGGGAAATAATTCTCAAATTATTTTGGGGTTTTTATTTTTATGTGTTTCTTTTTATGGTTCAGTTAGACATTTTGATGATATTTGGCTCATTTGTCCAAAATAAAGTTTCTGGGTTGAATATAGTCTAAGAGAACCTTACACCATAATATCTAGAATAAAAACATTGAAATAAATATTTTTTTATACTCAAATTATTATTTTGAAAACAATAATAAATGATGGTAAAAAAAATGGACTACGTTACAATCATGTAGATGGTAGGTCATATACATTCTTGATTAACGTTTCCATTTTTGAAAGAAAATTACAGAAAAATTTCATAATTATTATTTCATTACAAAAAATATTATAAATGAAATATCATTTTATTTTTTAATTATATTTTTATTAATCATCTATGTGATTTAGTGATGAATAACGATTCCTATAACTTCGTTGAGGTGGAAGTCCAGACATACTTGTCAACAATGTTAGCATATTTTAGAGAATGGAATGGTAAAAAAAAGTGATATATTACCATTTTATAAATATATATTTCATGAATACCATATATATAAAAAAAAATTATTATTTTCCATCTATGAGATTTGATAATGGAAAATAAATTAAAATGGAGCATGATATTAGAGTGTCTCTTACACAAGAATGATGATTTTGTTTACCATTTGGCAGAATCATGGATGAATATCTTTTAATAAATTAACATAATTAAATATTATTAAATTTGTCACAATGGTTTTATTATTTTATAATTTTTAATAATATTATAAATAGTAGAAGGAATAAATAAAACAATAACAAGTAGTTAAAACCATTGCATCTTTTTTTGATAAAATCCATTTCTTAACGCCTTATGTTCTTTTTTAATAGTATTATGTCCTAAATAATTATTCTAGAACGTGTAATGGTATGAAATTAATGTAATGATTTATGTATTGGTCTAAATATAATGGCTTTTAAATTATATGAAAATAGGATAAGTCGTCTCATTATTATAAGAGAGGGGAGGGGCACTCTTATAATTTCATTAACAAACACTTTTTATGTAAAAATTTAAAAAATGATAGTATTAAATGATATGATGATTATAAGTTGGAAAAGACTCATTAATTAATATTTAGGCATTTTTGGAAAAAAAAATTCCATTATTTTTTTGTTTTAACCTCACATTAACACATTTCACACATAACTTGACAATAAGGTTTTTTTACTACATGAGGCTCAATATAGTCATTATAAACTATATAAAATACAATATATTGATAATGGATTATATTATATACAAAATAATAAAAAATTTGGAATAAAATAATATTATTAAAAATTTATATCATGTAATATATTATCAATTTCATAAAATATCAATAATGTCAATTATAGAAATATTAATTGATATTAACTCATATAACATAAATTAATCAAATAAGACACGAATAAAATATATAAATAAATCCCCAAAATGTTATTTTAATATTTAAAATTCATGGTTCACAAAATTTTATTCATATTATAAATATTTTAATATTAATAATATCATTTATTTATTTTTAAATAATTGAATTAATACTCTATCAGTGATGTGTAGGAAATTAATGTCATTATATCAATAGTAATTTTTTTAAATATATAACCATGTTAATGATAAATAAATTATGTTGTTGTATTATATTTATAATTGAAAAAATACACTATTTAATAACATGGTAAAAATATTATAGTTTAAAAAAAGACTGTGGCATTTTTAACTTTTCATTAAACAAAATATTTTAAAGATTGTAAGCATATGAAAATGGATAAAATAATAATATATTAGATAATTTTATCATTATGGATGATATATTCTAATAAAATAAATTCATAAAAGTGTTAGTGTAATTTTATAGTCCATGTCATTTTATTTTTTTCTTTAGCTATCCATTTACCTTTTACCATGGTACAAAAGTAACTAAAGTTACTATTAATTTTGATGAAAAATAAAATGGATAAATTTTCCAAATATTTATGTCATGAAAAAATTTTAAAATCATTATTTGATTATTCCAAATAAATTAGTGAGGAATTAAATATAATATTTATCCAACAAAGACGGAGAAAAATATATTTTTACACAAATATATTTATAAGTATAAATTTTATTTATTCTAAATGATGTTCAAATTTCTTTCTAGATACTATAATAGATATTCTCATAATAAAATTATTTAATAAAATTTTAAAATATAAAAAGTTATTTTAGTTTTTAAATACTCAAAAATAAAATTCAATTACTATAAGAATTAGTTTTTATGTAATTATTGATAAATCTATATTTATTGGAAAATAAAAAAAGTAAATCAAAGATAATATTGAAATTAGGAATTAATTATTTATTAAGACTAAAAATATATTATTTGGAATTTTTTTAAAATTAAAACAAGATAATGTATGAAAATAATTTTTTTTTGAAATAATGGTTCTTCCTTTTGAAAAACAATTAGTTATGATCATTACTGAATATTATACTATAATATATTTCTAATTAATGATATATGATAACATTACCTATAACCACATAGTATCCTAATAAATGTTGATTTATCCTAACATTACCTGAGTTGCTACATTCTTCCATCTTTTAAGAATATCATCCAATAAATTTTCTTGAATTATTAAACAAGTGATTATATCATTCCCTCATAGAATTTTTTTATTCCCATGTCACATCTTCAACCATATATTTTCTCCCAAATACCATATACTAGTCAATTACCATTTTCACTAACACTTTCAGAAGACAATCGATAATCTAAGAAGATTACAAATCCAAAATATTATCTTTTAAATGAACATACTCAAGTCTCATGACATGAGATGATTATGGTGAATATATTATTAATATCAAAACAAGAAAAAATGAAGAAGTTATAAACTTAATGTAATGGATTTTATATTAAAAAATGATCCAAAATTTTCAAATATTTTTTATTGTGTAATGAACGATGACTATATCTTCCCCTTTTACTTAAATTCAATACAATTTTTCATGGTGATAATTTAATAAATACATGATAACCTACCACATAAAAATGTTATTTCTTCTAATTATCTAAATATCATGTATTCTTATTGTGATATTTTTGATATGTTTTTGATTTTTCATTATATTTTAAACCATACCCTTTTCAATTTATAGTCTCATTAGCTTCATTTCTTCTATTCAAACCTAAAAATATGGACTTCAACAACTATTTTGATAAAATTTCACAAAATGTTAAATATATATAATATAATGAACAATATTATTGTAATTAAAATGAAAAAATATATAAATTTTGATCCCTAAAAACCTTATAATACATTATAAAATCACAAATCATATGTTCTATGGTCTTGATATTTTGTACAGTCATTCCATGAGACTAAATATGCATCGTTGTAGTGAAATTTAATTTGTTTCGAAATCAATTCAATAGCCTATTACAAATATATGATTTTATCCTTAGATCATGGTTAAATATAATGATTAGTGGAATTATTTGTAAATTGATTATCTCCTTGAGATATATTTGAGAAAGATGAATGACTCAAATTGTATATAAAATTTTATGAAAAATGAATATATTTAGTTCATCAATAAATTATATCCAAAATCACATTATTATCATAATAATTATATAGTAATCCCAAAATGAAATTAGTGGATATATTTTTTCCATTTCCATGAATCACATGAAATGGATGAATAATCCACTTTTTTAATTTCCATTATACTTTAAACGGTGGCCAATTCAACAATTTCATCGACAATTAAGTCATATATCCTTTCATTGAACCTCAAATATAATTATCCTGATGTTCACTATACATTTTAGTTATTATATGATTAATGGAAAATATGGATCTATTATCCTCAATCAAAATTTATCTTTTTAACTAAGATGCACACCAAATATATAATATATTACAATATATGTTAACTAATAATTTATAAATTTTTAATTTTTAAACCCAAACATTATAACCAATTATAAACATTCTGATAAAATATGATCCTCCTTTTGATCATGAATAATTTATTCTTATACATATGACTTTATAGACACTGATAATAAAACATACGAGGTCCCTTCAATAATAAATTCAAAGAAACAGATTCCTCAAATATTAAACCTAAGGGTCATGGTCTAACGGTATGATATTTAAGGTAGTGTAATTTTTTCGATTCAAATAATCGATTTCATTATTTTGTTTTCTATAATTGTAAACAATCATGTAATCATAATCCCTGAATACATTAAATATCATATGTTTTCTAAAAAATATATTTAATGTTCATATAATATTTGAAAAAAAATAAAATATAAATTTAAAAAGTAAAAATACAAAATAATATTCAAGAATGTATGTTCCTCCACCAAGATTAATTTTTTATTTTATACACATTATTAAATAATTAAATTGTGAAGTTAAAATCAAGAAAAAAAGACATGTAAATAAAATGCAGGATTGATAGACACATTATTGTATTTATTTAGTATGAAACGCCTTGAGAGAGCCTCATTGAATCTAAAATATAGGAATAAATATCAAAATAATAAAAATAATGTATGATAATTTTATTTAAATAATATAAACAAAAAAATAATAATAGAATAGATCATTTGGATGTACCCCATGTGGGTGACAGGATTTCATTTCCATTAATCAGGTAGTTTTAGCAAATCATCGATAATATGATAGTGGGTTTTTTATTAATTATAAACCCAAAAATTTATTTTTATACATCATTCATAATATAAAGAAAAATTAGATTCTCCCAACAAACAATTTATAAATAATCCCTTCAATGAGGTTGGTATTATAATGAATCAATGGAAGGGGGAAAATTTAAATGAAATACCCCAAGACATTATCCCCACAAACAATATCCCCTTATATTTGAAATTCAACTTCTAGATATATATAATCTTTAATTTCATTTTTCAAAAATATTTATTCACCGCAATAAATATTGGTACCATTATCCTCATGTGTAATAGTATATTAAAATTAGAACACAATTCCTTCCATAATTAAATCATTGACATCATCATCATATAAAAAATAAATCCACTTATAACAAAAGGAATCAAAAATCTCATATGGATAGTCCTATATCCGGATATTACAAAAACAATATGGATTTTTTTTAAATCTAATAATTCACACTTTGGATACTGATGTTCCAACTCTATATTGGAGTGGATAATAGTGTTATTAAATGTTTGTTGTATCTTAGGTTCTTCCATATTATCTTAAAATGTGAGCCGATCAAGTTTCTATTTCACTTTGGGAAAATATTGATACAATAGTCATTGATTTCAAATATCAAAAATTGAGGTTTATTAGACATTAAATTTCCATAAAAGTCTTCCAAATAATTTTCTACAAACGTTTGATTTTCCTAAGACCCATAAATTAGTATATCCATGATAATTTCCTCATAAAATTTTTTAAAGGGATATTCAAAATCATTTTTCAACTCACCAAAAAATGTTCATCAATATCAAATGTGTTTGAGACAACAATTTTCATTTATATTGTATCTTCTTGAGCATTCAAATCTTTTAATTCTTATTAATCATTGTGAAAAACTCCCATTTTTCTTCATACTTCTTTAATATTATTTTGAATAACTATACTATATCTTAGATTATTGATATTGGGTTCTCATAAGATGAATATATATTCATGGAATTGATATTTAAATATTATTCAATTAGAAAACTCCACAACATATTGATAATCCTGAGAACCATAGTAATAATTCCCCTGAAAATACTTTTTTTAAATTTTTTAAATAGAATATTTTTTTGGATAAAATAAAAACAAAATTTTAAAAACATTATAAATAATAGGAAAACACCCTTTCAATGGACCTAAATTGATTATTAGGATCTTATTCACATTACACTAGTATATGATTTTCAAAATTGAAATGTATTCCAATGGTGGCCAAGGAGTTGGCTCATGTGAAGGTTGTAGGATACGTTTTCAAAAAGACACTTTATAATTTTTTTTAAACATCTTAATTAAAATTGGTGATTTAAATGAGATAAACTATGAAAAATTATAGAAAATTAGTTAAAGATGTGAATTTTACCTTAGTGATTAGATACCAAAAACAAACTAGACTACGACAGAAAAGCTAAGGGTATTAGTAGGGGATATGATTCAATCATTAAACACAACTTTTATCATTTTTTTGCAATGTCTTCCAATTGAATTAATCAATTAATTCTTCAAAAGATAAAATTATAAATCTAAATTATATATTTAATATATCTATACATCAAATATGGGTGTTGGTCACCTTATAAATTTGATATAATTACCTATGTACATATAAGAAACTAAAACATATAAAAATCACCATGTGCAATGGTGATAACTCACAAAAATAAATCTAAACAATGATGGTAACCACATTGCATTCATAAAATAAACAAAAATCCAAAATAATTTAGAATAAATTGAAAAATATAAATCAAGATACCTCCTTCAATAATTAAATAGTTTCCATGATAATTCAAAAGGGAAATTATAGTAGTTAACTGAAAAAACTAAATAGGGGAAATTACGCCACTAATATTTTTTCCACTAACACATTCAATTTATACCTTAATGTATTGATTACCATATAAGTAAAACCTATTATAAAATAAATATTATTTATATCATACGCATCCATCAATCCAACCATCATTTGAAATTATGTGATAATAAAAATATAGAGCAGTTGAGGTGTTGAAAAAGTTCTATCCAGTTTCAATCCACTAAACATTATCTCAGTTTATGAACTCATATAATTCAAATTTTTGATCATTTTTTATGGAAATATTATTTTTATTTGAAATAAATTTCACTAAAAAACATTTATCTTCTTTTAACTTGTAGTGAAAATTTATATCCAGATTAATGAAATGCAATATTTATAGATGAAGTGTCTCTTCAACGTCGTACAACTTCACATGGAATTTTACCGTCATAATTAAGGAATTTAAACACGATGTTTAATGAAGATATTCCATATCAAGTCTTCTTTATTTTACAATTATAAAAAATAAATGTTACATATCTGGGAAGAGTAAAACAATATTTTTTGATGGAGTTCCATTATACCAGAAAAATTAAGTTTCAAATTGATTGAATGTTTGGTCTTATAAATAATTGATTCACCACATGTACCTATTGAACATTTTGAAGCCCATACTCTAATTATTTCTTGGAAAATGAATTTATATAATTATATCACTATTAAGAACACTATTTATAGGATAAAAAAATAACGAAAAATTGTAAACGGTACATATTTATTGTTTTTTAATAATTTAACTCATAGAATTTCAAAAAATTTACAAAACCATGAAATTAAGATTCAATTTGTAAACTTTTAGGGGTAAAATCATTGCAATACAAATGATTATAAATGTAAATATTATCTCTACCATTCAATCATATAGAAGACTCATACTTTCTCATGTAATTTTATTTAAAAGAGTGTGAATAATGGTGGTCAAAAAATAATAATAAAATTTATGTATTTTTAAGATGTTGAATTTAATCATATATGATTAATTAAAAATACATATGTGGTGGATGAAAAATAATAGATATGTTTTTGAGTTGAATGATTACAAAATCAATACTATTCCTCCATTAGATTATTTTTTAAGGATCCTTGGATAATTCTGTTAATAAGACCATAACATATAGATCATGTGTATTTATGTTGAGATGATAATTTTGTAGTGGCCTATTGAATTATATAGTTCAATGTTATTTAAAATATCAATGTAAGGGTTTCATTTATTAGTAGGTGAGAGGACGTACTATTATAAATAACTAAAATATAGTTATTTCATAATCATGAAAAAATAATCAAAATGGGTAGATAATTGAATTAATAATAAATTGAGTTCAAAATATTTCAATAGAATGTAGTTTAGAAAATTTTATTACAAATAATTAACCATATATCTTTATTTAATCCCCTCCCCCTTGGTAATAGTTTTTAACCACATCGGTAGTGAATCTTTTTACTATTTTAAAATTCGTTATAAAAAAATTCCATTGTACTCATTAAAGAATTTATAAATGATAATTATAAAATAGAATCTATTTTATAATATTCATCTTATAGAAGTGGAAAAAAATTAAAATCCAACCAAAAAATAGAAAAGATAAGTGAGTTTTCATAGATATTTGTTTCTTAATAATAAACTATTTCTATACACAATATGACATAAAATTTATTTTATTGAACATAATTTAATCATCAAGAATTAACCAAATAATTTTTTTATAATCATTTGAGAAAAAAATATATCTTTTTAAATACCTGAAATAGAAAAATAATTTTCAATAATAAATCTGTATTTTTCAATATAAATTTAAAAAGAAATCAATTTTAAAAATATATGTAAAATTCAATCTATGATAATTAAAAAATGATTATTTCATAAATTAAATCAATACTTTAAAATATTTTTTCAAACATTGTTAAAATTACTTATATTATATTATCAAAAAATAAAATAACACAATTTTGAAGGAAATTTTATTTTTGATTCATAAAAATTCATTATTAAAAATTTTGTACATATTTATAATTATATTTAATTTATATATTAAAATTATTTCAAATATTCAATATACGGTTAATAATAATCACTTTTTCTATTTAACGGCAATGTTATAATGGTATTCAATATTACATTTCATTTATACATGGGGTGGTTTGTATCAAAAGCTATTGAAAAAAATTAAATTAAAGATAAATTTATCATAAATTCATGAGGTGTTATAGTAGTAAAAAGTGTTCAAGGAATGTGGTATAAATATAAAACATGACATTATAATCAAATGATAAATAAAACTTACTTTAAAATATAAATTAATAGAAAAATAGTTCGTATGGATTTAGATCAATCCCAAGACCCATAAATACCATATCATTAAGTATAAAACAATACCCATTCCACTATAATTCCATCAAGGAAAACCCATCATATTAAAAACATGAATATCAATACTTCTGATAAATATGGAAAATATACCTATATTAATCAATTATAAAAACATTACACTATTTAAAATAGATATTAATATAAATAATGTATGTATATCTCTTTGTAAATACCCATTTATAAATATATTCAATTATAATTAATTTAAAATAAATATATTATATTGAATATGTTTTAGTCAATAAATTCCACAAAAAATTGACTAATATGTATCTAATTTAACATATTTCAAATACAATAAGAATAAAATTTTACATATATCGGAAATTAATTAGAGAAAAAGTAATTAAATAATGATAACAATTAATGACAATGGACGTGATGGATCATTCCTTTTGTAAATACTTAATTTTCACAATAGAATATATAATTAAGAAAATAAACATAAATAAAACAATAACAATGTTGTATTGGAGGGAAATCACATGTTGTGTGAATATCCGAAAAAATATTTAATTTCAGTTCATAAATTTGGGATGAATTATCTAGACTATATCAACTTTGAATGTCCAACCCTATGTGTGACAAACCCCAATTGATGTGCACAAAGTGACGATCGAGTTAGTACCAGATGATCCATTTCAATGATAACTACCCATAACTACATACAAACTAGAGACACATCATCTATTTTGTATACATCGAATTATTTCATTTATATGAAACCATACACTATATTTACTTTACAAATATTCTTTCCATATTTTATGCTATAATATTGATTAGTCATAGTAGTAGAATATAAAATATGAATGATGTGATAGATAGATATAATCATATCCATCGGTTACATTATATAATGGCCATAAAATTAAACTTATACAATTATTGAATAATTATTTGAATATTAAATTCGATATAATATAGTAAATGAGAATAAGAATACAAAAATAGGGAGAAAATAACCCTTACATCATTATAATAAGGTCTTAAGGGAATGTAATAATGAGAAGTAATAAATAAAACACTTATAATATAATATCTAAATGAAAATAATTTCATGGAATTACAATCATATTACTATATGAAAGGAGTTTTAAATGAAATTATAATAAATTAATTATAATTGTAAATGAATGGTGATGATTGAGTACCAACACCGTGAAGGGTAACATCATAATGATTCATAATGAATATATATAACCATAAAATTATTATATAGTGACTATAGAGAGTGAAAAGGTGAAGAAATTATTTATAAATAGATTTAGAGTGAAGCAGAATTATAAAATGGTTGGGTATTTATAAAAATTCTGTAATTATTTTACTCCCTTCAAATCATAGGTCATGGAAATTTATTTAATAAAAATTTACAAATGAATGGCCTTTCCACTATTTTATAACATGTTTTCTAGAAAAGAAGACCATTTATTATATTTTATTAAGTATGAGTAAAAATTATTAATATAATATCATTCAATATATAGATGTGAGGTATATTTATATGTGTTAAAAAAATGTTCTTATATAATTTAACAGTCAAATGATTCATTATACGTTTTAATAATTAATCATAATAAATTAATGATTTATACTATTTTTTCTCATTAATAGTAGAAATCCTAATGTGTTATTCATCTCCACTTCCATGAATTACATAAGAGTAAATTTTTATGTGTAAGTCACATCCTATTGTATTAATAAAATTAATGTACACAAAAAACCACATATAGGGTAAATGGTTGTAGAAACATTAGAAAAACCTACAAAATTGGAATTCTAATTTATCACTCCTTGGAGATTATTAAAAAACTATTAATGTTTTCAATATTTTATATAAAAATAAGATGGTTAACATGGTAATCAATTTAAATATTCAATCAACAGATTTTTCATTCAATGAATTTGTGGTTATTTGTTTTATATGATAGTCATTAATCATTTATTTTATGTAATAAAATTCATTATTAGACGCCATGGGGTATTTTTTAAGGAATTATGTGTTATATTTAATGATTAAATAAATATACATGTTGACAATATGACACAAGGTAGAGATCAAGATTAATTATAATTATTATAGTGATACAATTTGGGTTGTTTAACCAATAATTTCTTATAAAATGAATTACCTGCAACTGTATAATTATATATTAGATGGTATCTTATTCTTAAATCTCCTCATAATAAAAATGTAGTTTTTATAAATTATTAGTTAATGTTTTTATATGGATTAAAAGAATTAAAAATCAAAGATTTTTTTTAAAATGTTCCTTTATCAAACACGGTGTGTAAAAAAACATATAATATAAATGCAAAATATAACATAGAGATTTCACAATTGGTACTGATGGATTGAAATAAATTAGAGGATTTTGGTTAGTATAAATTATAAATTTTATGATAAAATCATTGATTCCTATATTTATTCAATGTAGTAAAAAAATGTTGAGTGTATCATAACACCATTGTAGGGGAAACCATACAATTTTATTGATTAATGGTTATTTTTTAGTCATAATTAAATATATATTTATAATATTAATGGTTATTTTAAACAAATACAATGAAAATAATTTTACGTGTTTAATAAAACAAAACTATATGAACATTATGTATTACAATACATTGCAATGGTAGATGCGTAACCAGTTAGTCGAGAAGAATAAATATTGAATGATATAAATTATAATTATGTGGAATGTTATAAAAATTAAATTGGATTTAGTTTCATGCAATGTGACCCATGAAATTATATAAGAGAGTTCAATTAAAATCTCATGGGATTATAGGTATATTCATAAAGAGAACATGATATATTGAACTCCATTGTACGCAGACCAATATTCATGGGATTGACTATTGGGCAGAAGTAATTTTTTTACATTTTTCAATTATTTTAATCAAATTTACTAAATGATTTTATAATAAATTAATTCATAATCATTAAATTTATTATTATTTATCATATATCAGTTAATATTCAGGGATGATATGTTTTTTAGATACCTCAACATGAAAAAAAATATTTTAAAAGAATCAATTGATTTATATATATCGTAAGACGCGTGGAATTACTTATGATTATTTTTTTTACCAAATATTCTTAAAAATATAGTTTTTAAATGAAATAATGGGGATATTTAATACTTATAAAAATTTATTCTAGCCAAGCATGTAACTTCTGGACTTTACTTATAGAGGGCACCGTTAAAGGTGGAATATTGATAAAATAATTTTCTCTAGAGGAAACACTGTGAAATGAACCAAATAATATTTAGAAACAATATAATTACAAATATTATTCATTTCAGTATATATTCATGTATATTAATTATCATGGTGAGTGAAAACAAATTTGGAATGTTTTATGATGATGAAATTTATTGGGGTTTCCATTATTACACACTCAATGGTAGGATTTTACAAATATATGAAATCAAATTAATGAAATATAGGGGTAACAATTATCTTATTAATGTTGAAATAAGGATGTAATATAACCCAAAATGAAGTTTATATGATCTAGAAATCATAGTTTACCTGATAAAATAACTAGATACATTGGATGAGTCAAAATATGTTGGAATTTATGTCCAATATTTATCAGAAACACTTTAAATGTAACTAATAATTTTAACTAAACGAAAGTAGAATATCATCAAAATGGTTGTGAAATAATCTATCCACAAAATGGGGTCATTAATAAGTGGTATATATTAACAAAATTAGTAAATTTTCAAAATGATTTTAAAAAAAATCATATATGTATCATGAGGCACACTATGACCGAATGTAATATCCGTGATTTTATTACTCATAGGAGGTGTCTGCACCAATCATCGTAAGAACCAATGTAAAAACGAACGATAAATAAAGGGCCATTAAAAATTTATAATTCTTATTACTAATTAATTTTAGATCATGTATTATAAGTTATGGGTTTGTGGTGACCTATTATGTAAGATTTCAATCTAACATGAATGATTTTACATAATATATGACTATTGGAATCACTAATATATTAAGGAAATTATTTATTAAAGGATAATATATGACCCTAACTGAAATATTAATATCTAGTTATGTACTATGATAGAATTAGACATAATTTTGGAATATCTTATATCAATTTATGTAAAAATATTATTCCCTGTATGAAGATGAGTCACATTGTAACAACCAAACTTTTATTTTCAGAAAAAATATCCATATATTCTATTTAATAAACCATTATAAGTTGATCCTTATTAAATGGTTTCTTATAATATGTATGTTTAACATTAAATTGGAAAAATAGTTGGTCACTCAATTAATAGGGATGATCTTTCCATAATGAGTCCTTATGATTTTTTTCATTCAATGAGGATAAAGTCTTATCATGATATGTGGTTCAAATTATGACAGAAATCTAGGTAGATTTTTAACTATTTTACCTGGTTTTGGAGAGGTAAACATTCCACATTAAGTTAGTTTCAATCCAATAAGGCCTTTTTAAATAGGATTCATCACACCATGACAAGCCTTTATGATGTATTCATCGGTTCAACCTTTTTTTTGGAGGATGGGTTGCACCATGATAGGGGAGCCATACCACAATGTTTGTACATAATTTATAATTTTTTTATTTCTATATATTAACCCTAATTTAAATAAATCCTTCCCCTAGAATATTTCTCTACAACTCAACTCCCTCAAACCATGTAATTATAATGACTGATTATACTATATTCTAGGGTGTTCACCTATGGATTCCTTCAATTATTTGGTGATTTTAGGAGATAGAATTATCTAAAAAACCGCTCCAAATATCAATACTTATTTTCCTTTTTATTCCTCTCTATTATAGAATCATTTTTTACTATGGAAATCATTATCAACTTATTTTTTGGTTATTATTTTTATTTGTTCCTTTTTATGATCCAGTTAGACATTTTGATGATATTTGGCTCATTTTCCCAAAATAAAGGTTGTCGGTTGAATATAGTCTAGGAGATCATCATACCATAATATCTAGATTAAACAGAATGAAATAAATATCTTTTTATAAAAAAAATATAATTTTAAAAACAATAGTAAATTATGGTTAAAAAAATTAACTAAGTTGCAATAACAGAGATGGTAGGTCATATATATTCTTGGGTAACGTAACCATTTTTCAAAGATAATTATAGAAAAATTTCATAATTATTATTTCGTTACAAAAAAAATTATAATTGAAATATCATTTTATTTTTTTAATGATAGTTCTATATATCATCTATTTGATGTGGTGATGAATATAAATTCCCATAACATCATGGAGGTGGAAGTCAAGACATACTCAAGAACAATGTTATCATATTCTAGAGAATGGAATGGAAAGAGAAAATTGATATATTACCATTTTATAAATATATATATTTCATTAATACCATATATATAAAAAAAACATTATTATTTTCCTTTCATTAGATTTGATGATGGAAAATAAATTATAATGGTTCATGATATTGGAGTGTGCCTTACACAAGAATGATGGTTTTTTTACCATTTTATAGAATAGTGGATGAATATCTGTTATTAATTTGATATAATTAATTATTATTAAATGAGTCACACAGGTTTTATTATTTTATAATCTTTGAATAATATTATAAATAGAAGGAGGAATAAATAAAACAATAACATGCAGTTAAAACCCTTGAATATTTTTTTTTTGATAAATTATTTTCCAAAACACTTTATATTCATTTTTAATAGTATTGTTTCCTAAATAATTATTCTAGAACGTGTAACGAGATCAATGAATGTAATGTTTTAGTTATTGGTCTAAATATAATTGCTTTTAAATGATATGAAAATAGGATAAGTGGTCTCTTAGTTATAAGAGAGGAGAGGGGCACTCTTAGAATTTCATTAATAATCAATTTTTATGTAAAAATGAAAAATTGAAAATATTAAATGATATAATGATTAGGAGTTGGAAAACACTCATAAATTAATATTTGGTCATGTTTGGACAAAACGTTTTCTATTATATTTCTATTTTAACCTCACATTAACTCATTTCACACATAATATGACGACATTGTTTTTTACTACATGAGGCTCAATATATTCATTATAAACTATATAAAATTCCATATAATGATAATGTATTATATTATATAACATATCCTAAATTTTTTTGAATAATATAATATTTTTAATAATTTATCTCATGTAATCTATTATCATTTTCATAAAATATCAATAATGGAAATTATATAAATATTAATTTCCATTAACTCATTTAACATGAATAAAAAATTAAAACTCAAATAAAATATTTAAATAAATCCCTAATATGTTATTTTAATATTTATAATTCCTGGTTCACAATATTTGTCTCATATTATAACTATGTTAATATTAATAATATCATTTTTTAATAAATTGAATAATTACTCTATCTGTGATGTGTAAGAAATTAATGTCATTATATCAATAGTAATTTTTTTAAATAAGTATCCATGTTAAAGATTAATAAATTATGATTCTGTATTATATTTATAATTGAAGAAATAAACTGATTAATAACATTGTAAAAATAATATAGTTTTGGAAAAAAGAGTGTGTCATTTTTAACTATTCCTTAAAAAATATTTTAAAGATCGTAATCACATCCAAATGTATAAAATAAACATATATTAGACCATTTTATGATTATGGATGAGATATTTTAATAATATAAATTTATGAATTTGTTAGGGTAATTTTATAGTCCATGTCATTTTATTTTATTCTTTAGTTATCGATTTACCTTTTACCATGGTAAACAAGTAACTAAAGATACTATTAATTTTGACGAGAAATAAAATGGATACATTTTCCAAATATGGATGTCATTAAAAAAAATTTGAAAACCAATTTTTGATTATTTAAAATACATTAGTGAGGAATTAAATATAATATTAATCCCACAAAGATGGATACAAATATATTTTTACACAAATAGATTTGTAAGTTAAAATTGTATTTTATCTAATTTATTTTGAAATTGGATTTTAGAGACTCTAATTGATATTTTGATAATAAAATTATCTAATTAAATTGTAATATATAAAAAATTATTTTAGTTATTAAATACTCAAAAGAAAAATTCAATTTCTATAAGGGTAATTATTTTATGTAATTATTGACAAATCTATATTTTTGGGAAAATAAAAAACTTAAATAAAAGTTAATATTGAAATTAAGAATTCATTATTTATTATAAATAAAAATATATTATTTTTATTTTTAAAAAAAATACAACAAGATAATGTATGAAAATTCAATTTTGATTGAAATAATGGTTCTTCCTTTTTACAAACAATTACCTAATTTTTTTTAATGAATATTAAACTATAATATATAAATAAATAATGATATATTATAACATTACCTATAACCTCATAGCATCCTAATAAAGGTTCATTTATCAAAACATTACCTGAGTTCCTACATTCTTCGATATTTTAATAATATCATCCTATCTTTTATTGTGAATTATTAAACAGGTGATTATATCATTACCTTATAGAATATTCTTATTCCCACATCACTTCTTTAACCAAATAGTTTCTCAAAAAAACCATATCCTAGTCAATTTTCATTTTCACTAACACTTTTAGATGACAATCGATAATCTAACCAGATTACAAATACAAAATATTATCTTTTAACTAAACCTACTCAAGGCTCATGACATGAGAAGATTATGCTGCATAAATAATTAATATCAAAACATGAAAAAAATGTACATGTTTTAAACTTAAAGTAATGTATAGTCTATTAAAATATGATCCATTTTTTTCTCATATTTTATATTGTGTAATGAACAATGAATATATCTTCCCCTTTTAACTAAAATTAATAACAATTTTTCATGGTGATTATTTAATAAATACATGATAACCTACCATAGATTAATGTTATTTCTTCTAATTATCTAAATATCAATTATTCCTACTATGATATTTTTTAAAATGTTTCCAAATTTTCATTATATTTTAGACCATATCCTTTTCAATTTATAGTCACGTCAGCTTTTTTTCTTCTATTCCAACCTAAAAATATGGACATCGACACTTATTTTGATATAATTTCTCAAAAGGATCCATATATATAATATAATGGACAATATTATTATAATTAAAATGAAAAAATATTTAAATTTTGATCCCTAAAACCCTTGTAATAAATTATAAAATCACAAATCATATTTTCTATGGTCATGATATTTTGTGTGGGCTTTTCATGAGACTAAATATGAAACACATTACTAAAATATAATTTAGTTCAAAATGTATTCAATAGATTATTACAATAATATGATTTTATCCATAGTTAAAGGTTACATGTAATGATTAGTGGAATGCTTTGTAATTTGATTATCTCTTTCAGATATAGTTGTGAAAGATGAATGATTCAAATAGTATATAACATTTTACGAAAATGAACATATGTAGTTAATCAATAAATAATAACCAAAATCACATTATTATCATAAGAATTATATATTAATCCCAACATGAAATCAGTGGATATATTTTCGCATTTCCACTATGGCACATGAAATGGCATAATAATCCCCTTTTATAATTTCCATTATACTTTAAACTGTTTCCAATTAAACAATTTCATAAAAAATTAAGCAATATATCCTTTTATTAAACCTCAAATATAATAATCCTGATGTTCACTATATATTATAGTAATTATATAATTAATGGAAAATAGGGATTTATTATCCTCACTCAACATTTATCTTTTTAACTAACACACACAACAAATATCTTATATCTTCAGATATATGATAACTAATAATTTATAAATATTAAATTTCTAATCCCAAACATATTAACTAATGCTATGAAATTTAATAAAATATGATCCTTCTTTTGATCATGCATTATTTATTCTAATACATATGACTTTATAGACACTGAAAATAAAACATAGGAGGTCCCTACAACAATAAATTCAATATAACAAATTCAAATAATATTAAACTGAAAGGGTCATGGTATTAAGGTATCATGTTTAAGGAAATGTAATTTTTTTCAATTCAAAGAATCTTTTTCATTATTTTGTTTTCTATGATTTTAAAGAATCATGTAATCATAATCCTTGACTAGTTTCATCCATATTCCTTGTATCATGTTGAAATATAACAATGTGAATATATACATCCATTTTTTATCATTGTATATGTCACGAACCAGCCTAGGTACCCTGGTAACTAGATAACCAAGATGGTCCTGACATAACATGAAAGGAATTCTTCATCGCCATGGGTTGGAGACTAGAACCTGGAATTGTACAAAATACAAGTGGGAAATAGTTTTCTACATGAATTCGAAAGTGAAATATAGAAGTCAATATGAATATTAAGAAGAAATATCCAGAGGGAGTAATGGTACCAGAATAAAATATGGCATAAAATCGAAATTATTATAACCCAACGTACTAAATAAACTACCCCATGGACCCAAAGATCACAACTCTCCATGTCTAATGCTCAACAGTTGGGTCCACCTCTAATAGATCCCTTATATTTTCTCGAACCTATAAAAAGAATGTCTACAAACACCCGAAGGGAAAAGATGGGTATGAGGCTATTCTTAGTAGGATGTCACAAATAATTCAATAATAGATTCCAAATATATAGTATCCAAGGAAAAGTGGTCAATTTTTTATAACAATCTAGTTTGGAAATATAACAACATATTTAAAAAAAATATGTTATACATTTACAAATTGATGGAAATTATGTTCAGAGAACATGCCTTACATTACATGATATGGATCATTTCTAGAATAGTATCTTTATAAAAAAAATTATATTAAATAGTTTATATAAATTCATCAAGCATGTATATCAGTTGAAATAATAATTGGCATATATTTATATCAAAAATATAAATCAACAATAAATCAACATTACCATATTCTAAAATATACAATATTATTAACTAGCTATAAGATTGCACACTCTCTATTTGAACTCATACAAATATGTATACACATTTCACTATTACAGTAGCCAAAAGAGAGCCTTCATGAACCTGTTGGATATGTGACCCACTACATGTACGTTTTAGAATGTTGTAATATTGTATATTGTTCCCAAATAACACACTATTAACCTAAGGCTTTCATTTTTGCAAACATGATGGGAGAACTACTTTAATACTTCTTAAATTACATTCTATTCCATTCTACCGTTTCAATAATTCCTATTTTATTCCATTGAAAATGAAAAGTCGATTCATTCAAAAACATTCATTTTTCTAGGATTAAACCACTCAGTTTCTATCAATTCATTTTTACACCTTACACAATTTTGAAATTCATTAAAAACAAATTGCATCATTTTCACCATTATTTTTACCAATTAAATTCAGCCATTCAATTGAAAATATTTCCAGAAAATCCACAATTGAAATTAAATAGTTTAAATGATACAATTTCCATGAACCCACACCAATATAATGGATTTGGGGGTTTTCCTATTTTTTTGTTCCAAAAACCATTTCAAATTATTTGATTCATCGGAATTGGGTTTTTATCAAAGTAATTGAATGAATGATTATGTAATTGAATTTAATTCACCAAATGAAATAAATCAAAAAATATGATGGTAATCAATATGGTATATCAAAATGGATCCACCTACCTTGTTGCTAAAGAAGGACACTTGCAATAGCACCCACCATTTCGAAAGATTGTGAAGGAGTCCAAGAAACTCAACCTAGTAGAAGCACACAACAACACATGGCATGGATCAATAAAATCCAAATTGGACTCTTGAAACCCCAAGAGAAGAGAAATAAATAAACTTGATGAACAAGGTTAAACATTTACCTGGGAATCACACTACATATGAAATGATTATAATAATTTTATTAGTTTACACAAAAAATGTAGGGAACCTCAGAAAATATCCTATGATGTTTCTAGGGTTGATATCCAATTGTTTTGGGAATAATATTCAGAGTGATACTACCAAACGCATTACATAAATATGGGTGTGGTCTGATTCATGACCTGTAAGCAGTTTCCATGATGTGTAGGCCATGATGGATATGTAATGAAAAAAATAGAAAATCATATGGTTGAAAACAAACTATTTAACCCCCACATTATGTGTTCCTTAGGTACATGGACTGTACCAACTCACAGATTGATCGCCCCATTCATGACTAGAAACTAGCACCAATTACACAATGTGTACATTAGGTATATAGTGTGTAACTGTTCGGAATTCTACATTAAATATATAAAAATCACATAAAACAGTTATTAACGAAATGGGGACTATGAAAAAATGAATAACAAACCCAATCAATGTAACAGGATATTAGAAACACCCAACCATAAAACCTTTCTTACCCAAGAAAGCTTATGAAAAAGGTTCAATGCTAAAAACACAAGGCCACTGCTCTCCCATTAGTGTCTCATATTCCCATGTCTCATTACTATCATATCCATTATGAAATAGCACACGAATGAAAGTTATTGTCTTCTCACAAAATCCATTGTCTTAGAATCAACTATCTTGATTGGATTCTCCGTCAAATATAAATTTGGATCAATCATAAGATCAATCCCCCAAAAAACATGAGATGGATTAGATAGATAAATTCTCAACTATGATACATGGAACACCTTATGTGCCAATGTCATCTGTGGTGGTAGTGAAAATTGGTATGCAACATTCCCCACTTGGTCAACAACTTTAGAAAGGTCCAAAACAATGAAGAGAAAACTTCTTTTCCTACCAAGCCATTGATAACCAAACCGGGGTGAAACATTCAAGAACACCTAGTCACCAACTGAGAAATCAAAAAGTCTATGAAATCGATAATAATTTGAGTTATATCATATCATTGTTATCAAAATCCTATAATGAATCAGCTAAATATTTCTTGTCTTCTCCAAAACCATTCTTGGTCTAACCAACGAACTTTCCCCTACCTTTGAATAATATAACTGATATTTAAAAGGCCATCCATTAAAGGCCTCGAAAGTTTCCATTCTGATAATGCACTAGTAACATGTGTTAACTCAAAAATTCATATGTGATCATCCCATTCCCCGCTGATGTTGAGGACACTGGCCCAAAGCATATCTCTCGGAATCTGTATAACTATTTATGTATGGCCATCTGACTACATGTTGAAGTCCATGCTCAAATGAAGCTGAGACCATAGTGCCTCCTGAAACCCTATAAAAAAAATTTGTTAACTGATGTTCCCTATAAGATATTATAGAAGATTCAAATATGTACAAGAGGACAATATCATTCACATAATTATTACCAAACTACTCAACTCTTGGTCATATCTCAAATATGTATAATGTGACCTGACATGATCAGCAATTCAATTACAACCCATTTTCATTCTTCTTTCTTAGTGTATTAATAATCCCAACCACAATGTCCATTGACATTTCTTCCCATTTACATTTAGTTGCTTGAAGTGGTTCAAAGAAACCCAACGTTTTCTGGTGCTCGAATTTAACCTATTGGAACTTATTGTAATGAGAGACAAACTCGTCAATGTCTTATCTCATACATGTACATCATAATATCTGCCTCATATCATAGAACATCATAGTGAATCCTAGGTGATATCCCACATAGAGATATAGAAATTACCCATAAAATCATTCCTTGATGATAAAATCACAACATAGAAGTTTTGAGATCATATAATACCCACCTTGGAGAACAAAAAAAGTGCAATTGTCTTCCCACCAAAAATTGATTCTCTAATGAAATGGAACTCATCATCAATATCATGTTGGTGAAGAATCGTCTCAGGAAGAGCACATTTCAACTAAACCATGGCTAATGAAACCCCATCCCCTTCATCTAGGAATCCAATATGCAACTGTGCGAATATAAACATCAACATTTATTATTCTAAAGATTATTTCACTACCTTAGTTAGAAATATCTTGATCAAAGCATCAACAATGACATTCCCTTTCCTCAGGATATCGGTGATGTCACAATCAAAGGACTATTAGTACTCTTCCCAAAACCTCTCACAAATATTATATTATTTTTGAGAATAGATATAACTTATTATTTCGTGGTCTGAATACACTGTAATCATTTCTATTATAAGTTAGTGCTACCAAATATTATGCATGTGAATCATAGCTTCAAGATCTAGATCATGGGTGGGAAAATTATTCACATGTGTGATATGATGACGTTATCCATATACTACTCCATGATCACCATGAATAAGAGAAAATACCATGCTAGAACCTGATGCATCAGAAACGACTATATAGCCCTGACGGGCTTCTGGAAGAGTTAACACCAGCGAGACAGTCAACGTACATTTCATCTAAACAAAAAAAGTCTTCTATTAATAATCTCACTGAAACATTACCTCCTTTAGTGTTAGAGAATTCATTGGTAATCCAACATTGAGAAGTCCTTCATGATCCTATAGAAATATAATGCTTTGACAAAGAAGCTACAGATATCGAATACATTTTGTGGTTTCTCTACATCATAACATCCTTCAACTTCTCATGGTCAACTAATACACTTGATTCACACACCGCTTCTTCCTATAACTTAACATCCCTTATCTAGAAATTATACATTTAAATCATGGTATAATGGTGATGATTTATTTGTATATTCTGATATATTATCTGATATTTGACATGATCCTCCTCAGACATCATGTAATAAAGAATGTCATCCAAGAATAACACCAAAAAGGTATCAAGATACTCTTGTAAAATCTTGTTATTAAATCCATAAAATATGTAGGAGATTTTTTTAGGAAAATGGGAATAACAAGGTACTCAATGTACCTATACATACTCCGAATGACGGTCTTCAGAATGTCAGATTCTCTTATCCTCAACTGATGGTATCCTGATCGAAGGTTGAACATTGAAAACCAATTCGCTCCATTCACCTGATTAATCATATTGACAATCTATGGAAACTGATATTAGTTTTTTATATTAACTTGATTGAGATTTCGATAATCAAAACATAAGTGAATAGAACCATCAGACTTCATAGAAGATAGGACCGCCGATTCTCAATGTGACACACTTGGATGATATCATCTTTTCTGAAAAAAACCATACAACTAAGACTTACTCTCTTTCATCATAGTTGGTTCCATGGGGTAATAGGAGAAAGAGTCTGTTTGAGTTCTATGAATTTTGTCATTAGAAAACTCAACATCACTCCCCGGTGGAAGAACAAAGAAATATGTATTGAAAAAAACTAAAAACATAGAGATAACTGTAGGCAAATCATCACCCATTGAATCTCAAAATAAGTGAAAATTAACCAATGATATCACTTTCCCCATATATGGATATGAATGTGTGAATTTTCACGACCTTATGTCTCATTTTACTTTAAAATATTGAGGCACACCACTACTAGTAGTAATGTAGACCCTTCATAGAAAAAAATCAATTCATGAATTTCAAGAAATAAACCAATACATCAAAAATATGACTTCAAGAGATTTCATATCATGAACCAGAAAACTCAAATATAGCTCATCATCTGATAGAGAGAAGACACATTCAAGAAAATGGAGACCCTACTCTCTCTTTGTACCAAGGGGTGTAGTAGTATCTAGTGCACAAGATAGTTTATCCATAAGAAGATTAAGATGGTTAATGATGCGAGCTCAAATAATATTTTGAGATGCACTAGTATTAAAAAAAGAGATGTTAGTAATGATGTAGAAATGGTAATGGTACCTTTCACAGACCCTGGACCCATGTCTTCTTCATCTAGAGACTCTTCCACTCTGTGATGAATCTTTAGTCTAGATACTCATTGGTGGAACCCCTTTTAATATAAAACATTTGATTCCCCGCAGTGTTAAGAGAAGATGAGGATCATATCCCACTACACATAGTATAGATGTGATGTATGATCCTTTGTATGTGTCTAGAAAGTTCGCAAGAGCTATAATTCTTGGCTTCCTATAGGCAAGCCCTACTAGAATGTCATACCATTCCACACTTATATCAATTCAATGAACTTCCTCCTAGAGTAGTAGGAGGCCTAAAATTACTCTGCTATCTAAAACGTCCATGAGGATCATCACCCTTTTTTCCATAGAAAGAACTAATGCTGCCACTATGAGAAAAAGGAACTCACATCAACCATGACTTGTCTGCCAAGTCCATATATACATTCATCGTCATCATCATGTAGATTTTTATTAGATAAAAGGAAAAAATCACCCAAAACAACAAAAATAACCCTCTGACCACCACCCCCGAAGCCAAGAGCTAAGGGGGTATGAAATAATGAATACTGAGGCATCCCCTCTAATCAAGTTGACCCCCTTGGGTTTCAAGATAGAAAAATTGTAAAAAAAATACATCCTCAGGACCCGATCTAGAACATCATCATATGTGGGAAACTTCAGCCACAAATCTTGAGAAATGATATATGATCAATTTCCCAACACGAACCATTGAGCCTTCATCCTTTCAATAGATAAAATCTCATGAGTAAATTAAACTAGATAAGAAAACTAATTTGAATACTCATTCATGGGTTTTTCAGCCTGCTCAATCGTGAAAAACTGCACAATCATGTCCAGCACCATTGACTCTGGATTGGACTGATTGGGGAAAATAACTTGATGTATTTCCACTATAAGAACTGATGTTTATCTGCTATCACCATTGTGACCCACCATTTGATACTTGGTCCCTCCCGCATGAAGGTGTAAAACATCACACTGATTACTTCCAGTGTCTCCAAGAACTCAAACTGACATTTTATCTTTCCCAAACATTCCTCAAAATGTTGACGATGAATGGATCATTTGAAGACTGGCGGCTTCTATTAAAGGAACTCTAGGAAATGAATCCAAAGAACATCCCCCCAAATATCGATAGCTGGATCCTATGCGGGGACTCCAGATGCTTCCTATCCAAAATATTTGACAGTGTGTACAATCACCTCACCTAGATTCAGATTAAAAAAATATTTTCTTAATGAGGTTCATGCACAAACATTTTCGATATCTGGTTCACATGTCTTCTAAGTGGTATTATGTTACACAAAATTTTTAGATAAAAATAGAACATTTTATTATCACTCAAACTGAGTAGAATGTGAAAAAAAACTCAACAGAATAGAAAAAAAAGATTTGGGTTTCTCTCTATCCAAATCTAAATAAGGAAAAACTATAATTAATCCACAAGAAATATTTTCATTACCATAGATTGTGACTTATGGTTCATTGAGGTGATAGATGGCCAGAGAATTTATCCAAAATAACTTCTATGTACCAAAAATATTTGAAAAATGCATACTTATTCAATAAAAATAAATATCAATAGCCTCCTCTGGTACTGATTTGTCATGAACCAGCCTGGGAACCATGGATACCTGTTAATCAAGTTGGTCCAAACAGAACCTAAAGGGATGTTTGGATCCCCATAGGTCAGTGAAAAAAACATGTAATCTTGTAATATACATGTGGAAATGATTTTTCCACATGAATTCTGATGTGAATGAAAAAAGATAGTATGAATATCCAGAAGAAAACTCCACAGGGAGTAAAGGTACCAGAGTACATAATGGAATAAAATCTAATGTACTACAACCCAAAGAACATAAAAACATCCCCAATGTCCCTATGAACAAAACTCACCATGCCCAACATTCAAAATCTATGTCCATATATATAAGATCCCTTCCCATTACTCAAGTCTGGAATAAGAATTTATTCAAACAGATGATGTAAAAAGTAGGATGTGAGCCTAATCCTAGTTGGACACTAAAAAATATTCCACAAAATATTACAAATATTTTTCTATAAATAAAAGGTTTCAATTTTTCATCACTAATAAGTTTGAAAATTAAAATGAATATTTAAACAATACATGCATTACATTTACAGAATGATGGAAATTACAATCAATGCATAGGGTTTACATTATAGGAGATGAAACATTTTAAAATTAATTTCTTAATGAAAACATATATATATAAATGGTTATATAAATTCAGTAGGAATGTAAAGAAATTCAAAAAAATCATTGACACACATTTATATCTCAAATATAAATAAACAATTAAAAAATATGGTCATATACAAAATTTCACTATAGTATTAACTAGCTACAGGATTCCTCACTCTGTATGTGAACTCGATAAAATGTGTATACAAAATTCAATATGTAAATTTCCAAAAAAGAGTCATCACCAAACCATTGGAGATGTGACCCACTGTATGTATGGTTTGGAACATTTTAGTAGCATAGATTGTATCAAATAACTCAATAAATACATATGTCTTTCATGTGATCTTTCATGATGGGAAAAATATTTTAAGACTTTTTTAAATATGATCAATCCCATTCTTCCATTTCAATAATTCCAATTTATTTCCATTTAAAACCAAAATATGTTTTTTTTATCCTTTAACGCATGAGAAAACCAATTTGTTTCTATCAAATCATTTTGAAGCCCTTCGCTTGATTGAAATTCGTCCCAAACTAATTTCCTACTAATATAAATTCATTTTGAAAATTAAATTCAACCATTATATTGAAATCATGACAATTAAATCCACAATATAAAATAAACAATTTAAATCAAACAATTTCAATGAACCCCCCCCCCAATTCATCAAAAAATTGGGTTTTCCAAATATATGTGCCAAAACAATTTTAAATCCTCCAAATCATTTGAATTCGGTTTTTATCAATGAAATTGAAAGAAAGATTAAGTAGTAGAATTTAAATAAAAAATTGAAATAAATTAAGCAATGTGATGGTGATCAATTTGGAAATTCAGAATGGATCCCCCTTCCTATTTTTCAAAGAATGAAACTCGTAATGGCACATGCTAATGAGAATGACAATGAAGAAGTAACTAAAACTATAACTAGTAGCAAGATACAAAATACAAGACAAGTTTCCATCAATTCCAAGATTATCCATTGAAAATTAAAAATTATAGAAAGAGATAAACCCTTAGTATGAGATAGAACCCTTACATGGGAATCACATTGCATATGCAATGAAGATCTGTAGATGATCGGATCAAACCAGAATGTGGTTCACCTTTGAAAATTTCATAGGAATAAACTAGGGTAGAAATCCATGAGGACTGGGATTAATATCCTGAACAATACATACAAACACATGAATTAAGGCTGGGAATAGGCTGAGTCATGACGTGTAAACCTTGGTCATAATGCGTAGGACATGTTGGATAAGTACGACAAAAACCCCATCCCATCAGACTAAAAAAATGCTATTTAAGCCCAACAAGACTTATACCTCTAGTACACAGAATATAACAACTAATTTCATGAACTCCCCATTGACTATAGGAAACTAGCACCACGTACACTGTGTGTACTTCTGGAACATGTCGTGTACCTGTTCTATAGTCTACAGTAATACCAATAAAATCACATAAAAGGATATTTAACTAAAAAGGGGTGATATAAAAAGTCGAATACATACCCGATCAAGGTAACGAGATGTCACAATATATTTCAAATGATTCTCCTTATAAATAATTTATCAACATTTTTAATGGAAACAAAATATTTAATTTAACATCATTTATATGATAACTTATCTCACGTTTTTTAAATTTTCATGAAGCATAAAAAATCACATAGTCATTATACATCATGACACATCCAGGATCTTTTTGGTAAGAATAACAATAAATGAGGAATTTGTCATTCATGGAGTGAAAACACATATTTGTACCAGTCAAATATATTATTATTATTTTAGAAAATAATAATCACAGTCCATCATCCAAATGAGTTGAACTCTTTTTAGTGTTAAGAAATACTATGGGATGAAAAAATGATAAAATTTCTGAGAAACCATTTAAAATAATGATCTACACCTATATAAATTTGAATATATTTTATAATTTCGAATCTTGTCCATTCATAATCCAATTTAGATTTATTAGGGTTGATAATTATTCCATATTCAGAAAAATCATGACAATGGAATGGAACATGTATAATAATTAATCACACATACTAAAATTTTCATATATCTTATTTTTATTTTTGGATATTAAAAATATATAGGATTATATTATTATCCTATTTAACTATAGAATATATAAATATATTAACTATAAACTAAACCAAATACTTATATATGAAATCATGAAAAAAATACATTCATTATATACATAAATTTTGATGATGAATTCGACAAACCAATTGTAATAAAAAACTCAAATGAAAATATGTAGATTAAAATAATGTCTTTAAAATATATAACACCTTCAAAATAAAAATAATGGCACCTTATTCTCAGATCAATCTTCAAATAATTCTAGTCTCACGGATGTTGATAAAAATATTCAAAATGAAGTAAATAGTAGTTGTTGTTAACAGTGATGTTATTAAAGATTCTATATTTAATGATCAATCTCATTAACCAATATTATTTTTAATAAATATAATATGAAAACCCCATGGTTAGGTTCTTGGATGAACGATCACACTATCACGTAACTCCAAAAATTAAATTTAAAATTATATGTCACGACCCCCTCCCACTAAATATGCACCTCCAGAGCTGGTAATGGTGAAAGGGAGATAATGACCCCCGAGTCCCGCCTTTAGTAGGCCCCAGGTTGGCGACTAGAACCAAGGGTATGAGTTTTCACAAATATGGGAGGCATTACCCTTTTTTATTTTAAGATCGGGAAATAGGACAAGTCAACCACGAAAAAGGAAAATAACAAGTGTATATAATTAAACCCAAACCAATCCCACATGAATGTTTAAAAAATTTTATAACAAGGTACAATTACAAGAATTCTCAATGTACAATACCAAAAAGAAATCAAGAGTACAAAAACTACAACAAATGCAACTGTTCGACTAGTAGGGTCTTGCACTGCCATGGTAGTCCTCCCGGAAACCTGAAAGTAAACGTAGGGTGAGCATACAAGTATCCTCATTAGGGAAACCTAAAGCTCTCGTGCACAAGTGGGGAGATATCCTAATGTCCCGTGAGAACAATAGAAGAATCCTAGAAAGGAATTCAATCCGCCCAACCTCACTATCCACAATCACCAAAAACACAATCACAATAGGTAGTAGTATATAAGAAGAAGAGTATTGGGTACCCCACACCATTTCCAATTAGTTAGCTACTCTACCTTACGGAGAACGTCCTAATGCGGCCACACTCTCCCCGCCCGCACACACCTGGGCATCACAAACCACACATCCCGCCCGCACACACCCGGGCCTCACAAACCGCATATCCCGTCAGCACACACCTGGGCCTCACAACCACGTATCCCGCCTGCACACACCTGGGCCTCACAACCATGTATCCCACCCGCACACACCTGGGCCTCATCCCGAAGATTCTTAGGAAACAGTAAAACATGCCTGAAGAGTCTTGGGCTAAAGCCACCCCAATCGAAACAAACTTGAAGGGTCATAGGTGTAAGGTCAACTCAAGCCATCACATCCTAGGGAAGAAAGAGAAAGAAAGAGCTAGTAACTAAGGGGAAAACACCCTCTCCCATGAAATGGGAGTGTTTGGCACTAAGTGCTCAGCATTGGTGGGGTGCGATAAAACACAAAAGATATAGATATATGTATATATAGAAAACACTCATCCCAACCTATGGATTCTAAACAGAGAAACTGAGCATGTGCCTCGGCACTGCTACCACGAAGCATGCATACAACAATAACCCCAACACGATTTAGGTTTTCAAGTTTTTGAAGAATTTTTTATTTAGTTCCTTAACTACTTGGAAAACTACCGCAACCAACCACATCAATCGTTCGTGAATCATATCCCTGCCATCTACAAATCAAGATAAGAAAACACAAGCAGCAAAAGAAGTCCCTTCATATTAACCAACCAACCCATTAATTATTAATCTCGTTCCATTACCATGACCCACCATTCATTAACTCTTCCACATTTTATTTGTTATTCACAACCCATAGTCCGTTCACATTCAAGCCCATCCGTGCAGTCTCGCTGTCAATCACCATAACCAAAATCACACTGAAACCCGTACATCAATATCCCTTTAGTACCATTTATCACAGCCCCACTGCCAGTCTCCAACATAGCATTCACACCATCCCACAACCATGCCATCCGCAGCCCCGCTGCCCACCCGATCAACAGCAACCCCCAAAACACCCCCATCAGATTCCACGTATCCAAGACAATACCCACATATTCATTATTCCATTTTTTTCAACCGTGGTGTTCACACAAGGGTTCTAGATTTTAAATCAGCCAACATTATGTGATTAACCAAATTCTACTTTCTAAAAATTTCCATTCAATATAATGATCTACAAAGATAGGGAAAAATTTAATTGCAAAAGAAAAGGCCCCCAACGACCGTGATTTTCCGTAGTCATAAGCCTATTAAATTCATAACATAATATCACAGGATATAAAATAAAGTAACTGCATTCACAAACATCCCATCCCCGTTATATAATCCATATATTATCTTTATTAAACCGGTAAATGGGTTTCACATAAACAAGAGGACACCCACCCCACAGGATGAAAAATTTAGAGAGGTGAAGGTAAGATCCCTACCTCAACAGGTTTTGATCACAACTCCCCCGCGAATAACCTTTAGAAGACATCCGTCGGCGTTCGTCACTTCTTTCAAGTACCGGAAAAACCTACTCAGGTGGAAGTTGGAAATGAAAGGCCGAAGTAAAGACAACAGATCCATGATTAGAAGTTCTGGCTCGTCGTTACGATCTGGTGGCCGCTGAAGGATCGTAAATCAGAGCCTAGACGAAGAAGTTATGGAAGGAAAGGAGCCTTCAAGTCTCTTGGGAGATCTCTACTCAGTGGAATGCGGAGGAGAGGAGTGAGATGAAAAGGATGATGGGACCCCTCCTTTTATAGGCTAGAAAAACAAATGTACACGGCGTGTACTTTATGGTACACAATGTGTACTCAGCCATTTCACACGGTCACCACGTGGCTTCCAACATGACCTTCAACGCAGCACACAGTCGTCACATGGCTAGAGGGTAACGCATATGTCGGAAGGGACTACACGGCGTGTTGTTTGGGGTACATGGCGTGTACCCAATTATTTCACATGTCAAGGAAACGTCGTCAATGCGGCACACGATTGTTGAATGGTCAACACACGGGTTGAACGTAACGTGTACGCAAGGAGGGATTACATGGCGTGTGGTTTGGGGTACATGGCATGTACCCATTTATTTCACACGGCAAGGACATAGCCTTGAACATGGGGTATACCCGGTGAGGGGATACACGACGTGTCCTCACACTACACGGTGTGTAGTTTCAAAATTCTGGAAGGTGTGGGAAAATACCATTTTATCTTCCAGAACACTTTGTGACCTTCTTTTTGACAAAGGAATGGGCCAGAGAGGTTCGGGCCATTACATCAGATACATCATAAAACATTCTCGTCCCTGAGAATTCAAAAATCAACCCAAAAAAAACCCAACGAGATACCTCTTAGGGTTGTCGTTATAACAGGAACCCAACCAACACCCAAATCATATGTGTTAGGAATTCCCTCTCCTATGTCGAGATATTATCCACTTTAGGCGACACTGACGCGCCTACACGGGTTTAATCGCATCCGAATTAATGCATCTCGATTAAGGATTGGGCCTTCCCACTTCCATATATTAGGATTTTCCAACATGCACTACCCCAAACACCACACAACCAACACACTGACCGAACATATGGTTTGGGGAATTTATTTCTCTAATGTCATGATATTATCTGCTTTAGGCGGAACTAACTCACCTGCACTGGTTCAATCGCATCCGCATTAATGAATCTAGATTAAGGATCAGGTTTTTCCCTTTCCCCATACGTCCAGACACATTACACACTTCCAGAGAACAAGGAAACAAAATATCTCATAACCGACAAGCCAAGTATTCCATATATCAAAGGTACATAGTATACCACAAAGCCCAGAAGAACAAGGGAAAACACAAGTCAAAACAACTCCAGGTACTGAGCGTCAATCTGGGCCTCCCGCTCCCAATTTCTCTCCTTGAGGCCGCCATGACTTCACAACACACGAACCAATGGAATGGTTCATCCACAGAGCACTTTCTCTTTACGATCCACAATTCTGACTGGTCGTTCCTTGAAGGTCGCGTTGTCTCCCATATCTAAATCTCCTCAGTCGATAACGTGATCATCATCGTGTAAGTACTGACGAAGCTGGGAGACATGGAATAAGTCATGAAACTTATCCAAATGAGGTGGAAGGGCCAGCTGATATGCCACCTCGCCGACTCGCCTCAGCACTTCGAAATGTCCGATGAACCTAGGGGAGAGCTTACTCCCCTTCCCGAACCTCCACTTCCCCCGTCGAGGGGAAAGCTTCAAGAACACATGGAATACCACCTCAAACTCCAAGGGCCTCCTTCGACGAACAGCATAATACTTCTGTCTGTCCTGAGCTGCTTCCATCCTTCCACGTACAAGCTGAACTTTCTTTGTGGTTCTTTGTACTACCTCTGGCACAAGAGCACCTGTCTCACCAACCTCTACCCAGCAAATGGGTGAAAGACATATTCGTCCATACAAAGCCTCAAAACCTGCCATACCAATAGTATATTGGAAGCTGTTGTTGTAGGAATACTTTACTAAAGGAAAGTTTCGTACCCCTAATCCTCCGAAATCCAGAACTCATGCTTGCAGCATGTCCTCAACTTCTGGATAGTCCGCTCTGTCTGCCCATCGTTCTGGGGGGGAAGGCAGTTCTAAGGCGTAGTTGGATTCCAAAACAATGTTATAACCCCCTCTAGACTCGTGAGGTATACTGAGTATCCTGATATGAGATGATAGTATTTAGAACTCCAGGAAAGCACACAACCTTGTCTACGTACCTCTGTGCTAAGGTACTCACCGGGCCTGACTACTTAATTGATATGTAGTGAGCTGATTTCGTCAGTCAATCTACCACTACCCAGATAGAATCATAACCAACCTTAGTTCTGGTTAGTCCTTTGACAAAGTCCATTGAGATTTCATCACACTTCCACTTAGGGACATCTAATGGATGCAACAAACCAGTGGGAAAACGGAGTTCATCCTTCACTTTCCGACACAATAGGAATTTAACCACAAACTCAGCCACTACCTGTTTCACCCCAGGCCACCAAAACAATCCCTTCAGGCCTTGGTTTATTTTTGAAACTCCCAGATGTACCACCAAGGATGAGATATGGAACTCGCGGAGAACTCCCTCACACATAGCCTCCGGAAGAAACAACCTTCCATGAAAGAGAATCTGATGTCAGCTATCCTATGACCATCCTTCTAGAGTGTTCCCCTGATCGATACGATCCTGCATCACTTCCACCTCGAAGTACCCCCACTGAGACTCTTCCACTTACTACAACAATGAGGACTGCACTGTCATCTGAGACAAACAGCCTCTAAAACCATTGACCCTGGCATCCAAGTGCAAGGCATCCAACTATCCTATCGCTTTCCAAGAATCAACGGATTCCCAAACCACTTCCTTATGTGACATCCTACTCAGGCCAAGAACCACAAAGTTTCCCTTAAGTTCAGTGTATGAGATTTTGAAGTCATGGTCTTGGAGGAACTCGACCTATCTCCATTGTCATATGTTCAGGTCACGCTGAGAGAAGATATAACGCAAGATCTTGTGATATGAGAAGACCACAAAGTACTCCCCAAAGAGGTAATGTTGCAACAAATTCAGTGCAAACACTACTGCTGCAAGCTCTAGGTCATGGGTGGCTTAGTTACTTTTGGGTGGGCGTAACTGCCTAGACCCATAACAGATCACTCCCTTCTTCTGCATCAGCACACACCCTAGACCAAGTGTAGAAGCATCATAAAACACCTCATACAACAACCCTTCCTCTTGCTACCTATGTACGGGAGCACTTCCCAAATTCTCCTTGAGGTAGTCGAAAGCTTTCTGGCACTGGTCACTCCATAGGAAGACTTGGTTCTTCCTAGTCAAAGTTGTCAATGGAGCATCACCCGAGAGAATTCCTAAACGAACCGCCTATAGTAACCTGCCAACCCCAGGAAACTACGAACTTCCACCATGCTCTTGGGTGATGCCCATGAAACAACTGCCTCCACCATCGACAGGTCCACTGAAACTCCATGCCGAGACACCTCGTTCCCAAGGAAGTGTACTTCTTGCATCAAGAACTTACACTTTGACAGTTTCCCATAAAGCTGGTGTTGTAGAAGTACATCCAAGACTTCCTTGAGATGCTTAATGTGCTCCTCCTCTGATCTTTAGTAGATCGGGATTTCATCGATAAACACATTGATGAACCGGTCCAGAAACTCTCGGAAGACAAGGTTCATAAGCCATATGAACACAGCTGGTGCATTCGTAACCCAAAACGACATCACTAAAAACTCGAAGTGCCCATACCTGCACCTGAAAGCTGTTTTTGAGTTGTCACTATCCTTTACCCCCAACTAATGATATCCAGATCATAGATCAATCTTAGAAAACCAACCTGCTCCCCTCAGTTGGTCGAAGAGATCATCTATCCTTGGAAGGGGCTAACGGTTCTTGACCGTTACCGGGATCAACCTTAGATAATCTATGTATAGCCTAAGACCACCATCTACCTTCTTCACGATAAAAACTGGAGCACCCCAGGGCGATATTCTAGTTCGAACAAAACCCTTCTCAATCAGATCATCAATCTGAATCTGCAACTCCCGTAACTCCGAAGGTGCCATCCGATAAGGGGCCATCAAAATCGGACGGGCACCAGGCTGTATGTTTATCCTGAGCTCAACGTTACGTCGGGGGGGGGGGGTAGAGTCACAACCTCCTGGGAAAAAACATCTAGGAACTCCCCAAGAACCTCTGGGACATTGATCATCTCGGTATCAGCTGGAACCACTAATAGTCCACCTAACAAGGAAAGCAGAGGCTCCACACGACGGCTTCCCACCTGATAGCTCCTCTTTCCAACAAAAGCTACATTTTGCCCATCCACATTGGAGAACATGACCCTTATTCGGAAGTATTCGACAACAGAACTAACGAAAAAAAACCAATCGATGCCTAGGATGACATCGTATGGCTGTATCTGTAATAGAAGAAGGTCCCCACTAGATCGATGTGGTCCCAATGTCAGCCCACATCCCCGGAAAACACAAGATACACAGTTCTGGCCTCCAACTGGTGTACTTAGCCCTATTGGAATGGAATTTATCTCTACGTCTAGTCCCAAAGCATGGGATAGACTATGTGCAACAAAGGAGTGTGAAGCTCCCGAATCTAAGAAAGCAGAAACGAGAGTGTTGAACATACAAATCGTACCTCACACCACCTCTGGTCCTGTCAGACCTATCAACTCTGCTGCGTACAGCTGTCCATCCCCAACTCCTCTACCTCTCTAATGTCGACCACCTCCCTAACCATGTCCTGGTCGAGGTCCCAGAGGAGCACCCTGAGGTCGGCCTCCTCCCTCAATGTCTTCCCTCAAGGAGCATGGTCCTGCTGCTGCTAGAAGGGCCTCGCCGGAAACTGGTGCTGCTGAGGTGGGTGCTGAACCTGCCCACCTCCACCGTACTAATCTTGGGTCGGGAACCAACTCTGAATGTGCCCGAATCCTCCACAAGAAAAAAACTTCGGTCCTGGGATCATGAAAAAGGGATAAGGATCTGAAGATCTGAACTGGAACTGTTGGGGCATGCTCCCTACTGGCCTAAACCTAGAAGGTCCCGTCACAGGAGACCTGCTGCTGACTGCCTTCCCCTTTGACGAACCTGGCTGGATCTCCTCACGTGCTGCACCTCCAAGTGATTACATCCTCTATAAAACTTCTTCCTTCTTCTGTACTTCCAAGTACGTCAGAAGGTTGAAGGGGGTAACACCATACTAGAGCGAAGGACGATGTGCCTCCTCCAAACCACTCGCTCGAGACTCCTCATCGGGAAAGAGATCCGGAGCAATGAACATAAGATCCTTGAACTTGATCCCCAACTCTCGTACTGACATACTCACCTACTAAAGGGAGAGTAACTCCTGCCGCTTCATCGCCTTGATCATGGAATAATGGAATTTCTTTCGGAATATCTTCTCAAAGTCATCCCACGAATCCTCTTCCTCTATCCTCTCTCCAAGGTAGAGTGTCGACCACTGTCGCACCACACCTCCCAGCTGACTGACTACTAGGGGAACCCAGTACTCTATCGGAGCACTAATCAAGGTAAAAGCGATTCCTAGCTCCTCAAGCCACCCCTCTATCTCCGTATTCGAAGTACTACCCTTGTACTTCTTGAGGGATTCTCACTGGAAAGAACAGAGAGTCTTCTGCCACTGGCTATCTTCCTCCTCTCGGTCAATCCTCAATCGATCGACCGCCTGAATCTACATGGCCTCATCCATATGACCCACCCAAGGATGATGTACAGGTGCCATAACTGTATGGTAAACAAAGATCGCATATGCCCAAGTAGTAAGGAAATTTCTCAGGGTTTCATTTTATCATTTTATTTGAATTTCTTTCCCAAAACACCCAAATGAAGTAAAACACAATCATCATGACAGATGTACCTTCCCTAGGGTCTCTACCCTGCAATCAATGTAGTCTCAGTTGGTCGTTCGGTAGGCTCAGATTCCTTGAATCGGATCACGGGGGCCTTAAAATCTCGGGTCCTAGCCGTTCTTCCCTGGCCTATGTCACGTACCAAGATTAACCAACTCTATTGCCCTACCATCCCATGAAATCCTCACTGTGCCTAACTCCAGACCTATCCCTCAACCATCACCTCTGATACCATTCTGTCATGACCACCTCCCACCAAAGATGCCCCTCCTGAGATGGAAATGGTGAACGGCAGATAATGACCCCCAAGTCCCGCCTCTAGTAGGCCCTGGGGTGGCGACTAGCTCCTAGGGTATGAGTTTTCACAAATATGGGAGGCATTACCATTTTTTTATTTTATGATCGAGAAATAGGACAGGTCAACCACCCAAAAAAAAGAACAAGTGTATAGAATTAAACCCAAACCAATCCCACATGCATGTTTAAACAACTTTATAACAAATAAAAGTGGAAGAGTTAATGAATGGTGGGTCATGGTAATGGAACCAGATTAATAATTAAGGGGTTGGTTGGTTAATAAGAAGGGACTTGTTGTGTTGCTTGTGTTTTCTTAAATTGATTTGTGGATGGTAGGGATATGTTTCACGAATGATTGATATTGTTGGTTGTGGTTGTTTTCCCAGTAGTTAAGGAACTAAATAAACAGTTTCTGCTGAAACGTGAAAACCATAATTGGGTTGGGGTTGTTTTTGTATGCATGATTCATGGTAGAAGTGCCATGTCACGTGCTCAGTTTCTCGGTTTAGAAGCCATAGGTTGGGCTGAGTGTTTGCTAAATATATATATCTGAATCTTTTGTGTTTTATTTCACCCCACCCATGTTGAGCACTTAGTTCTGAACACTCCCATTTCATGGGAGATGGTGATTTACCCTTAGTTACTAGCTCCTTCCAGCTCCTTCTTCCCTAGGTTGTGATGGCTTGAGGCAACCATACTCCTAAGACCCTTTAGGTAGGTTTTGATTGGGGTGGCTTTAGCCCAAGACTCTTTGAAAAGGTTTTACTATTTCCCATGAATCTTTGGGATGAGGCCCAGGTGTGTGCGGGCGGGATACGTGGTTGTTAGTCCCAGGTGTGTGCGAGAAGGATATGTGGTTTGTGAGGCCCAGGTGTGTGAGGGAAGGATGTGTGGTTTGTGAGGCCCAGGTGTGTGCGGGTGGGGAGAGTGTGGCAGCGTTAGGACGTTCGCTGTTAGGAAGAGTAGCTAACTAATGGGAAATGGTGCGGGGTACCCCATACTCTTGTCCTTATATACTACTACCTGTTGTGATTGTGTTATTGGTGAGTGTGGAGAGTGAGGTTTGGTGGATAGAATTTATTACTAGGTTTCTTCTGTTGTTCTCACAGGACATTAGGATGTCTCCCCACTTGTACACGAGAGCTTTAGGTTTCCCTTCTGAGTGTAATTGTATGCTCACCCTACGTTTACTTTCAGGTTTCCAGGAGGACTACCATGGCGGTCCTGGATCCTACTAGTTGGACAGTTGAAGTTTTTGCAGTTGCTGTACTCATTTTTTCTTTTTGGTATTGTACTTTGAGCTTCCTTGTACTTGTACCTTGTTAAAAAATTGTTTAAACATGCATGTGGGATTGGTTTGAGTTTAATTCATTACAATGGTTCTGTTCTTTTTAGGTGGTTGACTTGTCCTATTTCCCAATCATAAAATAACAAAAAGGGTAATGCCTCCCATATTTGTAAAAACTAATACCCATGGTGCTAGTCTCCACCCCAGGGCCAACTAGAGGCGGGACTCGGGGGGGTTATTATCTCCCTTTCACCATTTCCAGCTCCGGAGGGACATTATTGGTAGGAGGGGGTCATGACATTATAAAAGTTCTACATGATCCATTTTATAAGGCTGTCTTGAAATAGTTATAGAATTAGGTTCTACGACAAAAGTTTATGTTTAACATAAACCATGTGTGCGACAACCCCAATTGATGTGCACTAAGTGATGATCCAGTTAGTATCAGATGATATTTTTCAAAGTTAATTACCCCTATGTGAATCTATTTGAAATACACATCATCCATTTTTGATAAATATAAATATGTATTTTATATAAAACCATATAATCTATTTAAATTACAAATATTCTGGGAATATTTAAAGCTCTAAGATTTATTAATCACAGTAGTAAAATATAAACGAAAAATGATATGAGTTAGATAGATAATAATATAAATGGGTTAAATAATGGACAGAAAAAAAATGAAACCTATATATTTAAGGAATAATAATAAGTTAATTAATAATGAAAAAATATAGGAAATGTGAATATGAATCCATAAATAGAGATAAAATTACCATTAATTCATTATAATAATGGCACAGAGAAATACTATATTGTGGGTTAATAAATATTCCCCCTTATTAATAAAGATAATATAATATAATTTCAAGGAATTATAATCATTACAGTATATAAATGAACTTCTAAATGATGTTATTGTATATTAATTACAATGGTATATGAAATATGAGGATAGTGAAAAATTTTCTTCAATAGTTTCTTCATAACGATTCATAATGAATACTTAGAGGCATAAAATAATATTATAATGACTCTACAGAGGGAAAACAGAATAACATCTTGGTAAATGGATTTGGAGTGGAGAGGAAATGGTGAATGGTAGAGTATTTATATAAAAATTTTATAATTTATTTACTTTCTTCAATTAATATTACCTGGAAATTTATTTCAAAAAAATTACAGATGATTGGTCTTTAAATTATTTTAGAACATGTTTTTTAGAAATGGTGATTGGTTTCAAATATTTAAATATTTTATGAATATAAATACTTAAAATAATATATTTATATATGAGTGTGTGCATTATAATAATAATTTTACAAAAAAGTTATTCAAATATAAATTATGTTAAAAATTATTAATTATAAGTTTTAATAATTAATAAGAAAACATTAATTATTTATTATAATTGTTTATATAAATAATTAAACTGCTAATGTTGAATTCCTCTCCACTAATATTAATTTCTTATGTGGGGTGGTTTATGTGTATGTCCCATCCTATTTGATTAAATCAATTATTGTATAATAGTAACCACAAATTGGGTAAAGTGTGGTAGAAACATTAGAAAAAACTATTAAATTGGAAATAGGATTTATCACTCAAATGTGTTTTTTAATAAAATAAATTTATGTTTTAAAAATGAGGATAAAAATAACTTGGGGACCATGGATAAAATTTAAAAATTAATTAAATATATTTTCTTTAAAATTATATTTTAGTTATATTTTTTAGAATTTGATAGCCATTAACCTTTTATTTTTTTCTATAAAATTTCATATTTGTCAACATTGAGCGCATTTCAGGGAATGTTGTGTCGTATTCAATTATTAAGTAAATTTACATGATGAACAATATGTCAAATGACATAGATCAAGATTATTTATAATTCACTTGGAGAAAAAATGAATGATATTTAACAAATAAATTACATATAAAAAATAATTCATGTAACTCAATAATATTATTTCATATGTTAATATTTTCCCAAATAACCTAAAATATTTTTAAAAAAAGTTATTTTTTATTTTTGAAGTCATTTTTTTAATGTTTAAAATATTTAGAATATAGGGCTATTAGAAAAATTTTGTTCATCAGAAATACTGAGTGAGAAAAACATATAATATATATGAAAAAATATAACATAGGGATTTCACAAGTGGTAATGATGGATTGATAAAAATAATATGTGATTGGTTAGTATATATTTGTGATTTTATGACAAAAGCATTCATTCCATTATTTATTGAATTTAGTAAACACAAGTTGTCGAGTGTATCTTCCTAATGGGTTAATATTACTGGTGATTTGAAATATTGATAATATAATTAATATTAAATGTTTAATAAAATCATACTACGTGATCATTATGTTTTAGAATACCATGTTGTATTAGTGGTTTAACTAGTTAGTCTAGAAGAAATTATATTGAATGAAATAAAAAATAAAAATGTGGAATGTTATAAAAAATAGAAGGGATTTAGTTTGTATTATGTGACACACGAAATTAAATAAAAGCAATCAATAAAAATCTCAACGGAGTAGAGTTATATTCATAAAGAGAACATGATGTAGTGAACTCCATTATACGCAGTCCAATATTCATGCGATTTACTACTAAGTATATGGAATTGTTCTCAATTTTTAAACATTTAATTCTAATTAATTTTATGATTTAAATATAAAATAATTAATAATCATTAAATTTTTAGAGATTTATAATATTTCAATTAAATTTCAAGGATGATATGTTATTTAGAGACCTCTACATGAAAAATAAATACTGAATATGAATAAATGAATTGATATATATCGTAAGAAGTATGGAATACATTAACAGTATTTTTCCCAAGTACTATTAAAAAATATAGTTACATAATGAACTAATTCAATCAATTATTAAATATTAAAAATCATATTAGCCACACATAAAACTTCTAGATTTTTTTAATGGTATGTATCGTTGAATGTGTTATATCACTATAATAATTTTTTTTAGCGGTAACCCTATGGAATGAACCAAATAATATTTAGAGTCAATATAAATAAAAAAATATTCATTTTAGGAATTTTTCCAATTTATTCATGATCAAGGTGAGTGAAAATAAATTTTGATATTTTTAAGAATATTAGAAATGTCGTGTTTTCCATTATTACACACGCTATGGTAGGATTTTTTAATGCTATGAAAAAATTTCATGATATCATGTAGTAAAAATTTATCCTATTAATGGTGAAATAAAGATGTAATATAACTACAAATGAAGTATATATGAAATATAAATAATATTAGTTATTATAAAATCAAAATATACATTTATGGAATCGTCTTATAGTGGAATTAATGTCCAAATTATGACTAGAAGAAATATAAATATACTTGAAAATTTTAACTAAATGAAAATGAACTATCATCTAAATAGGTGTGAATTAAACCTTACACAAAAGGGGTCCTTTAATAAGAGGTTTATAATAACCAAATTAGGACATTTTCTTAATGAATATTAAAAACATTCATATAATTATCACAAGGCACGTAATGACCTAATGTAATATCCTTGAGTGTATTAGTCATAGGATGTGTTGAAACCAATCTCCATAAGAATCACTGTAAAAAGGGATATTGATGAAAGGGAAATTAAAAAAATATTAATTCATTTTAGTAATTTACACTATATCATGTATTCTAAAGTAGTAATTTTATTTGTGGTGGCCCATTATGAAATATTACAATCTTACATGAATGATTTTACATAATATAAGTGAATTGGAATTGATAATATTTTATGGGAAATATTTATTATATGCTAATTTTTTACCATAACAAAAATATTAATATCTATTTATGTTATATTATATAAAGATACTAAATTTCAAAAGATCGTAAATCCATTTATGAATAAATATTATAACTTTTATGATGATAAGTCACATTATCAAAACATAACATTGTATTTGAAATAATTTTATTTTTTAAATATTTGATAAATTATTATAAAGGCATCCATATTACATGGGTGATTATAATATTTAAGTTTAACAAACAATTGGGTCAACAGTGGTCCATTAAATTCACATGTATGATCTTCCCAAAATGGCTCCATAGTATGTTTTTTTCATTTAACAATGAGAAGGCCATGTCATGATAGGTGGTCCAATTTATGACATGACTCGAGGTATATTACAACTATTCTACCTGGTTTTTCAACGTTATCCATCCTTAATAAGTGAGTGTCAAACCATTTGAGACTGTTTATATAGTTTTCATCATATAATGAAATGTATTTCTGATGTATTCCTCATATCTAACATGTTTTGATGAGAACGAGTCACACCATGATTGTGGAGTTCGTACCACGATGTTTATATATGAAGTCTCATTTTTTTTAATTTCACAATATTATACCCACTTTAAATAAATCTTTTACCCACCATATTTCTCTACAACTCAACTACCTCATCCCATTTAATTCTAATTCCAAATTTTACTTTCTTCTAGAGTCTTCCCTTATGGATTCCATCAAATGTTTTGTGATTTATGATGATTAAATCATCTAAAACACCTCCTTGAATCTCTATAATTCTTCTCAATTTTATTCCTCTCTCTAATCTAATTATTGTGTAATAGCTTTTTCATTCTCATTTTTTGGCGATTTACTTGTTTATCGGTTCCTTATAGATTTTTTTACATTATTACATAATTATTAAATTTTATTAAATTGGAAAATGAATGTGTTTTATTGATGTGTGTTTCTAGATATATGAACTATTAATCATAATTCCATGATTTTTTTATCATTTATATAATTTATTATTTATTTTGGTTAATTTTATTCCATATATATTCTTTATTATTGTAAAAATAATTTTCTTCTATCAGGAGTTTGCATTAAAAAATACATTATCTAGTGATGTTGAAAAGAATTAAAATTCATGCATTAAAAAAATTAAATTTAGGTTTAAATTTTTAGTGATTTATTTCATAACTCGTATAGAAAATACCAATATATAACAATGTGTAAAAAATATTTATTATCCATTTTTACTATTAAACCTAACTATTAATATTAAATATGTTTTATTTTCATGAAACATCATAATAATGTTCATATTATACTCATAATTGACCCTAGTCATCCATAAAACACTACAAAAATAATTTTAAAACATTATACATGTATAAAAATTAATTAAAGCTCATAAAAATGAAATAAAGAATGATTTATTACATGAGCACATAAAATAATTCACATATTTCATAATAATAATTTTTCTGAAAAGTAACATATTCATTCCAATAAAACCACATAATCCTCTATAATTAATTATTAAAACATTTTATATGGAATCATATCGGTAAAATAAAACATGTAAATTATTAATTTTTTTCATGAAAAACTCATAATGACCTTTTTATTGAGTAATAATTTTCACCCTTGAAATGAAACGAATACATTCCATTAAACATAATGTCACTATATTGACTTGAGAAATCATAATATTTATTTAAAAACGCATTTTAAACTTTGATAAAAAAACATATATTTCATGGTAATTAATTTTTATATCCCAATTTTAATAACTCTTACCAATGTAATAACTATTTGGTTATCATCAAACCCCAATGTTATGGTGGGACATCCTACACCCAAAAATCCTCGTTTTAATATGGAACCACCCATCCTTGGTTAATAAAATAACCAAACAATATAACGTAACCACCAAAAAAATATTAATTATCACGAACTAGAAAATAATCATAAAACACAATATATTCAATGTCATGAAATTATACTCATAGAAATATTATATAAAACCTCATAAAAATATGTCTGGATATGAAAATATCCCTTACATTATCAATATTATTTTTTATAGTAAAATAAATATATAGAAATATGGTTTTTATTTGAAGTAAACATAAAATAATGTAATTGATTCCAAATATTAAATAATGATCAATGTGGAATAAAAATTTGACGTCTCTGTATATGTCAAAATAATGTATTATTTTGGTCATTTGGAAATAAATGTCAAAAAATTCCAAAAAATGATTCCATTTCAAATCCATTAAATTAAATTCAATGTTTAAATAATATTTCATTTATAATCCTTTCATTTCTATATAAATTCATCAATAAAATAATTATAAAAAATGTTATGAAATAAAAATATTGATTTAAGGGAACCATAAAATGAATTTTAAAAAACTCCATTACATTAAGTCCAAATCATCATATACATACCTTATACCCTTGAATAATATACTTATGATAAATATATACCTTCATAAGAATATTTTAAAACATTATTATTCATTTTATTTTACATATTTACAAGTCTCTTTCATTTAATTAAACAATTATGTCGAAGTTAGACATTTTGATGATATTTGGCTCGTGAGTCCAAAATGAATTTGATGGGTTAAATAGAGGAAAGAGAACATAATACAATCACATCTAGAATAAAAAAATGAAATAGATATCATTTGTATACATAAATTATACAGAAAAAAGAAAACATGAATGATGGTTATGAAAAATGAACTATATCACAATAACGAATACAGTAGGTCGTATATATGCATGATTACCATTTCCATTTTTAAAATATAATTATAGAATAAATGTAATAATTATTATTTAATTAAAAAATTATATAATAAATATCATTTTATTTTTTATGATAGTTCTATATGTCATCCATGTTATGTGAACAAATCACACCACTTCATAGAGGTCGATGTCCAAACCTTCTAAAGAAAACGTAATCATATTCCAGTGAATGTAAAGTATGAAAATATATGAAAAATTAACTTTTTATAAAGATAAATATTTCCTTAATACCATATAACAAAATACATAATGATTTTCCTTCCATGATAAATGATGATGGGTAATAAATTATAATGGTTCATGAGATTTTAGTCTGCCATACACAAGAACTGTGTTTCTATTTTCCATTTAATAGAAGTGAAGATGAATATAGGTTATTAAATTAACATAATAACATATTATTATATTTGTCACACAGATGTTATTATTTTAGACGATTCTATGAATATCTTATAGAGGTGAAGGAATAAATAAAAGAAAAAACATGCTGTTAAAAAAATAGTATATTCTTTTGAAAATATATTTTTCATAACACCTTTGGATTTTTTGAATAGAATTATATCTAAAATAATTATTCTAAAACGCGTATTGGGATGAAATGAAGGTTTTTATTTATTTATTGAACTAAATATATTGGCTTCTAAATTTTAATAAAATAGATGAAGTGATCTATTTATTATAAAAGCGGGGAGGGGCACTCATAAAATTTCCATAATATTAAATTTATACAGAATATTATTTATGTAAAAATGGAAAAATTTATATTATTCAATAATATGATGATTATGAGTTGAAAAAAAATCTTAAAATAAAATTTGGACTTGTTCGAACAACATTTTTACAATTAAATTTCTTTTTAACCTCATATTAACCCATTTTACCCATAACATGATAACATAGTTTTTTACTACCTATGGTAAAAAATATTCATTATAAACTATGTAAAAAACAAAAAATTGATAATGTAATGTATTATAACCCATATACTAATATTATTTAATTATATAATATTTTTAATAATTTTATATCATGTAATAAATTATTATTTTCCTAAAATTACAAAAATTCCAATTTAATAAATATTAATTTACATTGATTCAAATATCATGATTTAAAAAAAATAAATTAATAAAATTATTTAAATAAAAAACTATCATGTTGTTTTAATATTTATAATTTTTGGGTAGCATTATTTTCATTATATTATACAAAAATTATTATTATTAATTTAATTATTTTTTTAATTAATTTAATAAAAACTTTATTAGAGTTGGGTAAGAATTTAATGTCATTATATCTACCATAATGTTTTTAAATAAATTACCTTGTTAATGTTAAATAAATTTTATTCCATTATTATATTTACAATTGAACATATACCCTAGTTAACACCATGGTAAAAATATTAAAATTTTTAAAAAAGTGCGCGGTATTATTAACTTATCATTATAGAAAATATGTTAATGGTCATTGTCACATCTAAATGGATAAAGAAGATCATATATTATACCATTGGATGAATATGTATGAGATATTATAATCCAATAAATATAGTAATGTTTTAGGGTAATTTTATAGTCTAGGTCATTTGAATAAGAAATGATTCTCTATGATTATGTGTGTATGCCACAAAGGTTAATGTTTTAAGTTATTATTATTGGGATTACATTTCACTACTATGATTTATCCCATGTTATGAAATTATGATCTCTTTTGCAGGTTAAGATTTCCAAATGATATTTTATTATGAATATGACATGATTGATATTTATTTTGTTTACACTTACTGAGCATTTGAGCTCACCCATTTATGTTTTCTTTTCCCCTGGACATAAATAAAGGATTTAGGTTTTAAAAAAAGATAATCTTTATGGGAGATGTTGATGATCTTTCACCACGATTAGAAGATTATATTCTGAGTTTCTAAAGACACTAAACTATTACAGTCCTTGTGTGTGTGTTTTTGTTATGTACTAAGTATTCCGCAAAAGTAATGTAATGTCTATGTACGTTAAGCTTTGAGTCTTTACAGTTGGTATCAGAGGAGAGGTTTAGTCAACCATTGGAAACTAGGATGCGAAAATGTCAGTGAGATCCCTAGAGATATTCCTAAGGAATGTCTAGGGATGTCCCTAAGGATAAGTATACGTATAGGATACAACCCTAGGACTACGGTAACGATCATAGAATTTATCTTAAGATGTTAGATATTGAGGATACTCCCCCATTATTATGTTTTTTCCCTAGCATGATTTTAGCCTCTCCAAATATTCTTTTTGGGTTTTAGACGATGGCTAGAACCCGAAGGAACTGTGTTGATCAATGCAATGGAAAATGCAATGATTGTCCTCCTGAACAAACAAATACTATGGGAGATGGATTGTAAAATCTTATTGCTATACTTACACAAGCTATGAGACATTCTGGAGTTCCAAATGAGAAGATAAGGAAACAATATTCTATTGAGTCCTTCATGAGGCAACGTCCACCTTCTTTCAGTGGGTCTTCTGATCCATTTGTTGCTGAACAGTTGATTAGTACTACTGAAAAGATATTTTCAGTTCTTCAATGTTCAGAACATGATAAAGTCATCTTAGCAGTATATCGTTTGGAAGGTGAAGCTGATCAATGGTGGAATCTTATCAAGAATATGAGGCAGAGAGATGAAATTGAGTCCATGGAATGGGACGAGTTCAAGAACTTATTTTTCAATAAGTACATCCCTCGTATACTTCGAACAAAGATGGAGAAGAAGTTTCTTGAACTAAAGCAAAAGGATGATGAATCCGTTGGTATATACGAAGCGAATTTACAAGTCTTGCAAGGTATGCATCTGGATTTATCATCCAACCTGAAAGTAAAGTTGATCGATTCTTCAGTGGCTTAAAACCAAATCTTTGAAGGGAATTATCTAAAAGAGACTTTAGTAGCTATGAAGAAATTGTGAGTTGTGATATCAAGGTAGAAATGGAAGTTGGTGTTACTTATCCATCTCATAGTTTTGACAAGAAACGAAATATGGAGTTCTAGGAGAAATCTCAGAATAATGGTGAAAAGAAGATGAATGTTTCCTTATGATCAAAGTGTGGAAAGAAGCATGGTTGAGATTGTCTTAAAGGGACTAGAAAATGTTTTATGTGTGGAAAATAAGGTTATCGAGCAGCTGAGTGTCGAAGTAATGGAAAATGGTTTTCTAATGATGTGAATAAAGAAAAGACTACAGAGAACGCACCAACAACACATCAATGCTTCAAGTGCAAGGAAATAGGGAATTATTCTAATAAATGCCCTAATCCAAGGGTTAGTGATCGATGTGAGCAACCACTTAAGGTAAAGGAAAAAAGGGAAGTCATATGCAATCACCATTGGTGATGTTGAATATGACAACGATTTGGTGGAATGATTAAGTGTTTATGTAGTGGGATTCCAGAATAATGTTCTATATAGTATCGTGGAATATTGGAATATTTATGTTTTGGTCTATTGTGGTTTTCAATAATTTTATGGCATCGGTAACCATGAAAAGTGATTGAAATATTTTTGGAAAGAAGATGATATGCACATAATGAAGCGATAAAGAGAATCTAATATGTTTGATAGTATTCATGAGCTCATGATTGATATAAGGACTAAGTGATATCATGGTTTGAGGATTTAGAATTTTGGGGATTTTGGTATGTGGAAAGTGTTAACTTTTAACTACATTCATGTTTTCACTAAGGTTCAATGTATATTCATTCTTCAAGAGAATACATTATTAAGGTATTCACATATTTGTAATTTGACCAACATGATATATCTTATGATATATGGGGGATAAATGATGGCATTCACATGATCATTTTCTTTATACTATGAGCTTGGACCGAAGTATTTTAGATAATCCTAAAGATCGGAATGGATTATGTTGGACATAAGTTAGTATTGTTTAAGGATAATTTTTTTTGATATTGTTGATGGGATGTTATAGTAATATAGCTTTAGAAAAAGGACAACCTGCAGGACAGGTGATATCCAATCACGTCTGACAAGGCTGTGGGAATCGAACCCACAACCGAAGTGAGACTGGCCTTTATTGCCTACCACTGGCCTAGAGGAAGTCCCTGTTTAGTAGAAGCTAGTTTTATTATATTAAGCAGTATGATATATGAAGTATAAGTCCATTTTAAAAACCATATATGATTAATCTCACTATAGATGGACTTATGTATTTTTTTATAACTTTCATAACCTTTTGCTTGAGACAGATGAAATGACCCATCATTCTATCACATTATCTGCTAACACATCACGAATTAGATTTTTTAATATGTTTCTGAATTTTCATTAAATTTTTAAACATTTCATCTTCCATCTATTGTCATATCAACTTCTTTTCTCCTACTCCAACCCAAAAAGTTGTACTTTGAAGCATATTTTCATATAATACATAAAACGGATAAATATATATAATAAATTGAACACTATTATAATAATAAAAACTAGAAAAATATATATATTTGGATCCTTAAATACCTAGTAAGACATGGAAAAATCATGAATCATCTGTTCTAAGGAAGGAATATTTTATTAGGTCTTTAAATAAGACTGGTGATGAATGGTTGTGCTGAAATTTAATTATGTTCCAAATGAATTTAATAGTCTATTGTGATAATATTATTTGATCATATGATTATGGTTAGATATTGTTATTAGAGTAATTCTATGTTACCTGATTTTTTCCTCGAGAAATTGTTGAGGAATATGAATGAATGAAATTTTATCTAAAATTTGAAATAAATGCACATATTTACTTAATAAATCCATAATAACCCATATCACATTATTATCATAAGAATTTTATGGTAATCCCAACATGTAATCAGTGGATATATTTTCCCATTTCTACTATGCCACTAGAAATATCTTAATAATACTCTTTGATAATTTTTATTATTCATTAAACTATTGATAATTAAACAATTTCATTGTAAATTAAGTAATATATCTTTTCATTACAACTCAAATGTAATAACCGTAAATTTCCTTATAGAGTAGTGTTATTATAGGATTAATGGAAAACATGGATATATTATCATCACAAAACATTTATCTCTTTAACTAAGAATCATAAGGAAAATATAATCTCTTTCAAAAATATGTTAACTAATTATTTATAAACATTAAATATGGAAACATAACCTTATAAAACATTTTGAAAAATAACAATAAAATATGATCCTCTTATTGTTCTTTTATAATTATTTCTTATATAGATGCCTTTATCGACACTAGAAATATTGTATAGGAATGCCTACATCCAAAAAATTGACTAAAAAATTCATCAAATAAGTAACAAAAGATTCTTTATATAAATGTAACATGTTTAATACAATAATTATTTTTATAAATCAAAGAATTAATTTCAATATTTTCTTTTAAAATTATTTAATTAATCAAGAAATAATAATCCTTTATTAGTTTGATGAATATTCATATTCTCATGTAATACTCTATATATGTCAATATATATTTCAATTTATTTGATCATTCTATATTTCACACTTTACACCATATAAATAATATCTCAATATATTAATGGAAAAAGAATAAATTACCTAATTAAAAATCATATATATGATAATTTATAACATGATTATTCCATTATTGTGAAGCATAAGAAATTAAATAATCAATATGCATCATGACAGGGCAAAGAACCATGAACAATGCATAACTATAGATGAGGAATTCACCATTCATGGGGTGAGTACCCAAAATTTGACCATTCAACAATAACATTATTATTTTATGAAAAAAATCATCATGTACTTTCATCTAAATGGGTTAAACTCTTTTTTGATTTAACGAATAATTTGGGATGTAAAATTCATAAAATTTTAAACAAACCATATGGAATAGTGAGATAATATAATTAAACACTTAATATATATTTTATTTTATATTCATCTCCACTAAAAACCCAATTTAGTTTTATCACAGTCAATAACTATTCCATATTTAGATAAATATTGACAATGGAATGATATCTATTTCATAGTAAATCACACTTAGTAAATTTTTCATAAAACTTATTTCCATTTAATTTTTAAGAAAAATATGTAGGTTTTTTATAACAAGGTATTTTAGAATACATAAATATATCATAAATAATCACAATAACAAACTTATATAAGAATTCATGTAAAAATATATTCATTGTATCGACATGTATATATCATGAATTACATAAATAAAATGGAATAAAAAACTGAAAGTGGATATATCTATAATTAAATGAAGTCTTCATAATATATACCATATTCAACTTCAATTAATGGTACCCTATTCTGAGATCAAACATCATACAGTATTATACTCCATGAAATTGAAAAATGTTCTTCAATATGAAGTATAGTGTAATTACTCATAACCTAGTTGTTGTTAAAGAGTATATAGTTAATTAATTCTCTCCTTGAACAATTTTCAATATAATAAATAAAATAGTAAGACCCTATGGTTAGGTTCAAAAATTAATGTACCCATTATCTACTAAAAACTAAAATTTACTATGAAATTATAAATTTTCTATAGGATCCATTTTATATTGTGGTTTTTAAATATTTAATTATTTTGGATCTAAGTAAACATTTAACTCAATGTATCAATAAACAATTTTACCAGGAAAACCATCATAATAAATGACCATATATCAATTCATTACTCGGACATCACTAATATAAATATTTCTTTCTACAACATTAACTTGGTAACTGTCTTTGATATTTCTAATCAATTTCACATATTATTGATATGTTATGAATGGAATGAAGTCAATAAATAAAACATTCTTGGATCCATTAAATATTTATCACAATGAAATTAAATCCAATTAGAAGAAAACATAAAATCAAAATCAACCAGGGGTAGTTTATGAAGATTTTTTGAAAAATCAATTCCATAGATAATAGTATAATGATTCTAATAAATCTTGTTTGCTTTAATATTTCCACTAGTTGTTTTCACCAAATTTTATTCCATACTTTCATGAGATGATATTCCTAATATTATTGAAAATTTTATATAAATGAAAAAATTTGATGATCAGGAGTCAAAAATGGTATTGGCATAATTCGAATGTAATAGTAACATATCATTCACCACTTCATTTGATAGACCAGCATCAACTACAAAATTTGAAAAATAATTTTATACAAATATTTTATTTATTGGTGTTGATTTCTGTTACGCGTTATTGTAGAGACCTGAAGCTTAACGTACATAGACATTACATTACTTATGCGAAATACTTAGTACATAACAAAAACACACACACATGGACCATAATAGTTTAGTGTCTGTGGAAACTCAGAATATAATCTTCTAATCGTGGTGAAAGATCTCCAACATCTCCCATAAAGATCTTCTTTTTTTAAACCTAAATCCTTTCTTTATGTCCTGGGGAAAAGAAAACATAAAAGGGTGATCACAAATGCTCAGTAAGGGTAAACAAAAGAAATATCAATCATGTCATATTCATAAGAACATATCTTTTGGAAATCATAACCAACAAAAGAGATCATAATTTCATAACATGGGATAAATCAAATTAGTGAAATGTAATCCCAATAATCATAACTTAAAACATGAAACTTTGTGGCATACACACATAATCATAGAGAATCATTTCTTATTAGTCAATACTCATTACCAAGACTATCTTAGTGGACAAAGTCCCTTTCCGAACAGAGTTCACCCCTTGTTTCAGTCCTGTTTCACTGAACCAATATGACCTACCGTTCCAGCCATGTCTTTCTCATGAGATATAAAATCTTTACCCAATGCATTGGAGGGAGATATAGGTCCCACCCATATCATATTGAAATCATTCTTTCGTGTGCCACAATATAAACATACATCATTCATAATAACCCAAAGAATAAAATGAGTTTCATAAACATAATACCATCATAACATAATCAAATCAATGTAAAAATAGGGATCGAAACAGAACCCTTTATTATCTTAGATGGAAAATAATTTTGTTAAAACACTTGAACTCCATTCTTGAGGAAAATATCAATTCCACTTCAAAAACATATGGCATAGAATTTTAAACTAAAAAAAGTTGATTAAAAATAAACTTGAAAACATGTAAAGGAAGATTCTTGGAAATAATATTTTAAAAATCAATTCATGCCGTATAAGTTAAAAAAACAATCTTCGTACTTTTGTCAGAAAAGTTAAATAGTACCTCGTATGAAAAACGACAAAAGATTCCTTTCATATCCTTTACTAAAAACTCACTGAAGGGTAAAATTGGATTTAAAAAATTGTAGGTAGATTGAAATAATATTACATATTGAGGAAACATGGATGTGGATGATAAAATACACCCCAGTAATACCAAAGTATAAACAATCTCGGATAAAAATGAGATTGTGATATTTCCCTTACCTTAGGTCTGATTTTCTTCGTATGTGTCCGAACCTCATTTATTATGATTTAAATAATGTCATTGACTTATTCCCGAATCATACTCATTTTTATGATATCATATATGGTTCACTTATGGCTTTATATTACCCGTTCTTTTGTAAATTCCATGTTAAAGAGCGTTTTGGGTAAACTCGTTTCATTTGTCGTCCGTTTTTTGACTTGTAATTATTCATATGATTACTTAGATCATGATAACATAATTCAAGAATATAAAACATGATTTATATATAATATATATTCAGAATATATATATATATATATATATATAATAGATCAGTATATGGAAAGAAATACACTGTTCATGGAGACGGTAGACCGTTCGTACGCATGAACGCTGTTTTCTTTTCCGTATTGAGTTGAATGGAATTAAGTAGATGACATACATATATATACACAGAAATCCAGAATCATTATTATGTAATATATTTCATTATTACTTATTATATACACTTTATAATCATTCATGAAGGGTTAACGTGGAGAATGAATCTCATCGCGTCGTGGAGACGGTAGTCCGTACGTACGCACAGGCAATGATATCGTTCTGATGATCGTGGAATTTTATTGGAGTGTATGTATACTATTTTAGAATCAATATCACTTTAAAATAATCATATATAGTTATTATTTACACCATTATACCCATCCAAGTAAGTTGGTGGTGGAAAATAGATTACACCACGTCGTGGAGACGGTATTCCGTACGTACGCACGCGCGGTGATTTCATTTTCCGTAGGATGGATAGATGGTGAAATAAGGTTGTTTCATAATTATAATAACATATCAGTATATAAGTGATAATTATGTTATTACTTCATAATGAAACAACCTAATAAGAAGAAGTGGAAGATGAAATAAAGATGAAAGAATCGATAACAGACATTACGTCTTCTTTGAAGCGCCTCATTGAGATCTCCGTTTGGGGAACTAAAATTGGTCTTTGAGGAATAGCAGAACCACTAGGATGTTTCTAGGGAACTGGAGAAGGGAATTTGTCTGGGGTTGGCCAAGCATCAAGGCTCAAAGTGGTGGGAGGAAGAGAGGGAGGAGGTGCCATTTTATAAGGGAGGAGAGGGGCACCTTTGGAATAACTAAAACTATTATTTTATTATAAAGTAAAATTCGGTTTTAAATAGCTCCAAATTGATTAATTTCAAAGATAAGTTGGGGATGGGTCTAAATCCTCTCATCCAATAGAATTTAGACAAGTTTAGGTTCCTATTTTAACCATCTCATTTAGATTTAATATTAAGTAAAATAATTTTACTTTTACTGTGTCTTCTTCTGTTCTTATACTATAAGGTTAATAAACATACTATAAGAAGCCAAGAGAACCCAAAGTTTATTATTATTAATATATATAAACTTATATAAGTCATTTGGGAAACATTATATTTTTAGGAATAAAATAACAATTAATAATATTATATTTGTTTTAAAAACTATTTCATGTCAATATGACACTATTTATTAATTGATTTTTTGTGAAAATCATAAAAGAATGATTAGTACTAAAAAATATAATTAAATTCATACTAACATTTCATAGTAACCTAGAAAATTATTGGAATTCATAAAAATTCTCAAATTACATTTATTTTGGTATTTATAACATCAATTATGTCAATATTTCATTAATAATATAATAACTGCATCATCATTGTTTCATAAATAAATTAAATTAAGTAATGTCTAAAAATTACAAATAAAATACCATTATTTAGGAAAACTTTTTATATTTCTAATTAATATTTATAGTCTAATTTATCTTATGTATATTCCTATATTAAAAATTATATACTTATAAAACATTGATTTTAAATATTTTAACCCTTCTTTAAATAAATTAATAATAAATGTCCTAATCTAATCCAAGTGGGCCTAAATGGTCATATTTTATTCCTAAGGTTGTTTATGGTCGAATTAAACTTATCCAATAGAATTAGGACATGTATTAGGGTATTAGTAATATCATTTTTACCCTTAATTACCCTATTTACTTTTAACCGTGGTAAAAAAAAGTAAAAAGTTACTATTCACCAAAAATAATTTTCATCTCATTGAACCACATTTTAATTACTGGCATCAACCATGTCTCTCAGATTTTTTAAATTCCACTCACAGAAGCGGTAAAATTATGTTTTATAAAAAATTCATTTTTTTAACTACCACTTAGTGGTTTCACTATTCATCAAAAAATGAAAGTTTCCAGAAAAATACCAAAAATTAGGCCTAAGCTATATTTGATATTATGAATTAAAAAATGATGTCTATTTTACCAAATTCAAAACAAATCATTTGCATTAATTAATTTAAAAATTAATTCCCATCGTCAAAACAAATAGCATGTTCTTAAGAGATAGTAACTATCAAAAGATTGACAGTTGTTTATGGCTGGTCTAAATGTTAAATTATATCCAATAACCAACATTGTATTAAATTGTAAAAATATATTCTAAATATACTTTAAAACCAATAAATTTAATAATTTATCACTATTAATTACTTCTATTAAAAAGGTTGGTATTAATTAAAATTTAGTAATTTTCACTATTCATTAGAAAATGAATGTTATCTGAAAAGTACCAAAATTTCACCCTAAGCTAATTTCGATATTTCGAATCCAGAAATGAAGTCCATTTTGAAAAATAAAATTTACAAAATTTCAAAAAGTGGTTATTACTATTCATAACAGCTAGTTTTAATAATATTTTAATAGCATATCGTTGTTTAGTGAAACTCGGTATTGCATACTACACATGCTATCGAGGAATGTCGTGATTGCGTGTAATTGAAGGCAACTCAAGGATGTGTATTGTGCAAGCTCATTTTGGTGTAGCGTACAACACAAGACATTAATGAAATTAAAAAGAATAATTTTCATAAAATCTCGGGGTGTTACATTATACCCCCCTTAAAATGATTTTCGACCTCAAAATTATTCGGGGTTATAAATGGTTTACTATTCGAAAGTTTCTTTAATAAAATCCCACATTATTGAAAGGAATACCAAAACCAATCTTTAAAATCAAAAGAACGAAACGTAACGTTTACCCAAATAAACTAATCACTGGGTTTCTACATATGTGAAAATATGGATATGGAAGAGAAATCTAACCATCATGTTCTGATGGAGAGTGGTAGAGAACATGGCTATGGAAAAGCCAGCAATCACAAAGCCATAAATTTGTGATGATCTAAGGTACCATCTGATTAATCAGATATAAGAGCACTAGGAAAACATTTTTGGTTTTCAAGATCATTTCCCTAAAGTTGATGAAATTGGAATTAGAAGAAATACTTTCATGATTTTGTTATAGTCTCACCGTTTGTCGTTATTTGGACAATTTCCACTTCATCTATTAAAGAAATGAAGTTGAATTTTTCATTCGTGATGTGTTAGCAGATCATGTGATAGAATGATGGGTCATTCCATCTGTCTCAAACAAAAGGTTAGAAAAGTTATCAAAAAAATACATAAGTCCATCTATAGTGAGATTAATCATATATGGTTCCTAAAATGGACTTATACTTCATATATCATACTTCTTAATATAATAAAACTAGTTTCTACTAAACAGGGACTTCCTGTAGGCCAGTTGTAGGCGATAAAGGCCAGTCTCACATCGGTTGTGGGTTCGATTCTCATAGCCTTGTCTGATGCGATGGGTGGTCGCCCATCCTGCAGGTTGTCCTTTTTCTAAAGCTATATTACTATAACATCGCATCAAAAATATCAAAAAAAAATTATCCTTAAACAATACTAACTTATGTCCAACATAATCCATTCCAATCTTTAGGCTTATCTAAAATACTTCGGTCCATGCTCATAGTATAAAGAAAATGATCATGTGAATGCCATCATTTATCCCCAATATATCATAAGATATATCATGTTGGTCAAATTACAAATATGTGAATACCTTAATCATGTATTCTCTTGAAGAATGAATATACATTGAACCTTAGTGAAAACAGGAATGTAGTTAAAAGTTAACACTTTCCACATACCAAAATACTCAAAATTCTAAATCCTCAAACCATGATATCACTTAGTCCTTATATCAATCATGAGCTCATGAATACTATCAAACATATTAGATTCTCTTTATCCCATCATTATGTGCATATCATCTTCTTTCCAAAAATATTTCAATCACTTTTCATGGTTACTGATGCCATAAAATTATTGAAAACCACAATAGGCAAAAACATAAATATTCCAATATTCCACGATACTATATACAACATTATTCTGGAATCCCATTACATAAACACTTAATCATTCCACCACATCGTTGTCATATTCAACATCGCCAATGGTGATCGCATGTGACTTCCCTTTGTCCTTTTCCTTAAGTGGTTGCTCACGTCGATCACTAAACCTTGGATTAGGGCATTTATTAGAATAATGCCGAATATCCTTGCACTTGAGGCATTGAAGTGTTGTTGGTGCGTTCTCTTCAGTCTTTTCTTTATTCACATCATTAGAAACCCTTTTCCATTAATTCGACACTCAGCTGCTCGATGACCTTATTTTCCACACTTAAAACATTTTCTATTCCCTTTCAGACAATCTACACCATGCTTCTTTCCACAGTTTGAGCATAAGGAAACATTTATCTTCTTTTCACCATTATTCTGAGATTTTTCCTTGAACTCCATCTTGTGTTTCTTGTCAAAACTATGAGATGGATAAGTAACACCAACTTCAATTTCTACCTTTATAGCACAACACACAATTTCTTCATAGCTACTAAAGTCTCTTATAGCTAATGCCGTACGAAGATTTGGTTTTAAGCCACTGAAGAATCGATCAACATTACTTTCAGGTTGGATGATAAATCCATATGCATACCTTGCAAGACTTATAAAATTCACTTCTTATATACCAACAGATTCATCATCCTTTTGCTTTAGTTCAAGAAACTCCTTCTCCCTCTTTTTTTGAAGAATATGAGGGAAGTACTTATTGAAAAATAAGTTCTTGAACTCGTCCCATTCCATGGACTCAATTTCATCTCTTTGCCTCTTATTCTTGATAAGATTCCACCATTGATCAGCTTTACCTTCCAAACGATATACTGATAAGATGACTATATCATGTTCAGAACATTGGAGAACTGAAAATATCCTTTCCGTAGTACTGATCCATTGTTCGGAAACAAGTGGATCAGAAGACCCACTGAAAGAAAGTGGACGTTGCCTCATGAAGGACTCAAATAAATATTGTTCCCTTCTCTTCTCATTTGGAAGTCCATAATGATTCATAGCTCGTGTAAGTATAGCAATAAGATTTTGCACTCCATCTCCAATAGCATTTTTTTGTTCAGGAGGAAAATCATAGCATTGTCCATTGATTGATCAACACGGTTCCTTCAGGTTCCAGCCATCGTCTAAAACCCAAAAAGAATAGTGTGAGAGGCAAAAATCATGCTAGGGAAAACAACCTAATAAAGGTGGAGTATCCACAACATCTAACATATTAGGATAAATTCTATGATTGTTACCGTAGTTCTAGGGTCGTGTCCTATACGTATACTTCTCCTTAGGGACATCCCTAGACATACCTTAGGAATATCTCTAAGGATCTCACTAACTTTTTCGCATCCTAGTTTCCAAAGGATGACTAATCCTTTCCTCTGATACCAACTGTAGAGACCCGAAGCTTAACGTACATAGACATTACATTACTTTTGTAGAATACTTAGTATATAACAAAAACACACACACAAGGATCGTAATAGTTTAGTGTCTTTGGAAACTCGGAATATAATCTTCTAATCATGGTGAAAGATCTTCAACATCTCCCATAAAAATCTTCTTTTTTTTAAACCTAAATCCTTTCATTATGTCCTGGGGAAAAGAAAACATAAAAGGGTGAGCTCAAATGCTCAGTAAGGGTAAACAAAAGAAATATCAATCATGTCATATTCATAAGAACATATCTTTTTGAAATCATAAATTTCAAAAGAGATCATAATTTCATAACATGGGATAAATCATAGTAGTGAAATGTAATCCCAATAATCATAACTTAAAACAGGAAACTTTGTGGCATACACACATAATCATAGAGAATCATTTCTTATTAGTCAATACCCATTTCCAAGACTATCTTAGTGGACAAAGTCCCTTTCTGAACCGAGTTCACCCCTCGTTTCAGTCATGTTTCACTGAACCGGTATAACCTACCATTCCAGCCATGTCTATATAATGGGATATAAAATCTTTACCCAATGCATTGAAGGGAGATATAGGTCCCACCCATCTTATATTTAAATCATTCTTTCGTGTGACACAATATAAACATACATCATTCATAATAACCTAATGAATAAAATGGGTTTCATAAACATCATCCCATCATAACATAATCAAGTCAATGTAATAATAGGGATTGAAACAGAACCTTTTATTATCTTAGATGGAAAATAATTTTGATAAAACACATGAACTCCATTCTTGAGGAAAATATCCTTTCTACTTCAAAAACATATGGCCTAAAATTTTAAACTAAAATAAGTTGATTAAAAATAAACTTGAAAACTTGTAAAGGAAGATTCTTGGAAATAATTTTTTAAAAATCTATTCATGTCATATAAGTTAAAAAAAATTATTCGTACTTTTGTCAGAAAAGTCAAAAAGTACCTCGTATGAAAAACGAAAAAAGATTCCATTCATTTCCTTTACTAAAAACTCACCAAAGGGTAAAATTGGATTTAAAACATTATAGGTGGATGGAAATAATATTACATATTGTGGAAACAAGGATGTGGGTGATAAAATACACCCCAGTAAATAACAAAGTATAATCAATCTCGGATAAAAATGAGATTGTGATATTTACTTTAACATAGGTCCGATTTGCTTCGTATGTGTCCGAACCTCCTGTATAATGATTTAAATAATGTTATTGACTTATTCCAGAATCATACTCATTGTTATGATATCATATATGGTTCACTTATGGCTTTATATTACCCGTTCTTTTGTAAATTCCATGTTAAAGATCGTTTTGGATAAAATAGTTTCATTTGTCGTCCGTGTTTTGACTTGTAATTATTCATATGATTAATTAGATCATGATTACATAATTCCAGAATATAAAACATGATTTATATATAAAATATATTCAGAATATATATATATATATATATATATATAATAGATCTGTAAATGGAAAGAAATACACCGTTCATAGAGACGGTAGACCGTTCGTACGCATGAACGATGTTTTATTTTCCTTATTGAGTTGAATGGAATTAAGTAGATGACATAAATATATATACACATAAATCCATAATCATTATTATGTCATATATTTCAGTATTACTTATTATATATACTTTATAATCATTCATGAATGGTTAACATGGAGAATGAATCTCATCGCGTCGTGGAGACGGTAGTCCGTACATACGCACGAGAGATGATATCGTTCTAATGATCATGGAATTGTATTGGAGTGTATGTATAATATTTCAGAATCAATATCACTTTACAATAATCATATATAGTTATTATGTACACCATTATACCCATCCAAGTAAGGTGGTGGTGGAAAAAAGATTACACCACGGCGTGGAGACGGTATTTCGTACGTACGCACGCGCGGTGATTTCGTTTTCCGTAGGATGGATAGATGGTGAAATAATGTTGTTTGATAATTATAATAATATATCAGTATATAAGTGATACTGATGTTATTACTTCAAAATGAAACAACCTAAGAAGAAGAAGTGGAAGAAGAAATAAAGATGAAAGAATAGGTAACAGACATTACATCTTCTTTGAAGCGCCTCTTTGAGATCTCGTTTTAGGGCCCTAAAATTGGTCTTTGAGGAAGACCAGAACCTATAGGATGTTTCTAGGGAACTGGAGAATAGAATTTGGCAGGGGTTGGCCGAGCATGAAGGCTCAATGTCGTGTGAGGAAGAGAGGGAGGAGGTTCCATTTTATAAGGGAGGAGAGTGGAACCTTTGGAATAACTAAAACTATTATTTTATTATAAAGTAACATTCGGTTTTAAATAGCTCCAAATTGATTCATTTCGAAGATAAGGTGGGGATGGGTCGAAATACCCTCATCCAATAGAATTTAGGCTTGTTTAGGTTCCTATTTTAACCTTATCATTTAGATTTAACATTAAGTAAAATAATTTTACTTTTACCGAGTCTTCTTGTGTTCTTATACTATAAGGTTAATAAACATACTATAATAATCCAAAAGAACCCCAAGTTGTTTATTATTAATATCTATGACCGTATATAAGTCATTTTTCCGAACCTTATATTTTTAGGGATAAAATAACAATTAATAATATAATATTTGTTTTAAAAACTATTTTATGTCAATTTTGACACTTTATTAATTTACTTTTGTGAAAATCATAATAGAATAATTAGTTCGAAAATTGTTATTTAAATCAATACTAACATGTCATATTAACCTAGAAAATTAGTGGAATTCATAAAAAGCCTCAAATTACATTTATTTTGGTATTTATAACATCAATTATGTCAATATTTCATTAATAAGATAATTATTGTATCATCATTGTGTCATAAATAAATTAAATTATTTAATGTCTAAAAAATACAAATAAAACACCATTTTGTAGGAAAACTTTTTATATTTCTAATGAATATTTATAGTCAAATTTATCTTATGTATAAACCTATATTAAAAATTATATACTTATTAAACTTTGATTTTAACTATTTTAACCCTTCTTTAAATAAATTAATAATAAATGTTCTAATCTAATCCAAGTGGGTCTGAATGGTCATCTTTTATTTCTAAGGGTGTTTTTGGTCGAATTACACTTATCTAATAGAATTAGGACATGTTTTTGGATAATAGTAATATCATTTTTACCCTTTATTACCCTATTTACTTTTAACCGTGGAAAAAAAGTAAAAAGTTACTATTCATCAAAAATTATTTTCATCTCATTGAACCACATTTACTTACTAACATCAACCGTGTCTCTCGGATTTTTAAAATTCCAATCACAGAAGCGATAAAATTAAGTTTTATGAAAAATTCAATTTTTTAACTACCACTTAGTGGTTTCACTATTCATCAAAAAGTGAATGTTTCCAGAAAAATACCAAAAATTAGGCCTAAGCTATATTTGATATTATGAATTCAAAAATGATGTCTATTTTACCAAATTCAAAACATATATGTTGCATTAATTAATTTAAAAATTAATTCCAGTCGTCAAAACAAATAGCGTGTTCTTAAGAGATAACAACTATCAAAAGATTGACAATTGTTTATGTCTGGTTTAAATCTGAAATTACATCCAATAACCAACATTTTCTTAAATTGTAAAAATATATTCTAAATATACTTTAAAACCAATCAAATTAATAATTCATCACTATTAATTATTTCTATTAAAAAGTTTGTTTTTAATTAAAATATAGAAATTATCACTATTCATCAGTAAATGAAAGTTATCTGAAAAGTACCAAAATTTCACCCTAAGCTAATTTCGATATTCCGAATCCAGAAATGAAGACCATTTTGTAAAATAAAATTTAAAAAATTTAAAAAAGTGGTTATTACTACTCATAACAGCTAGTTTTAATAATATTTTAATAGCATATCGTTGTTTAGTGAAACTCGGTATTTCCTACTACACACACTAACAAGGAAGGACGTGATTGCTTGTAATTCTAGGCAAGTGAAGGATGTGTGTTTTGCAAGCTCCTTTTGGTGTAGTGTACAACAGAAGACATTAATGAAATTAAAAAGAATATTTTTCATAAAATCTCAGGGTGTTACAGTTACCTACTTAAAGAACGTGTAATCATAATTTCCCAATACATTTCTATTAAATCATATTACTAATTGAAATTCATTATATTTCTAAAAAAATCATATTCTTTCAAGTTCCATGTTTTGAAAAATTCCACATTAGAAGCAGTATATATATATAATAATTCACACACCAAGGTTATTTTTACCACACACATAACATGTCAGAAACAAGATTTTCTTTCCTGTATATTTTATTGAATGTTGTTTCCCCAAGCGTTTGCACTATAAATTTACTTCTACTTATTTTAGTGAAAGATGTTATCATCTAAAACTCCCTTTCGACTGTCAAGGCATACCAAACCATTTTTTATTTATTTTAAACTCAGTAGATGAAAAATACCTTCTAAATAACCTGGTTTTACTCATTTGTAAAACTAATTAATTTTATTCATATGATCATGAATAAAAAATTTAAATACATTTTCAAACGAGTAACATTTTTGTCATACACATCTACTGAATATTATTATTTATTCCCGAATTACAATTATTTTATTTCTATCCAATGAAGAATATATATAAAAGAATATTTATTAAAAAAATTATCTACAATGTAATCCCACTCAAATATTTCTATATCATCAATTAATTTAGTGTCCTTATGAATTATTTTCCTTTTTTGGATTAAAATTTCAAAATGGAAAATACAATAACATTCCATAGATTTTCAAAATAAACAATGAAATGAAATATATTCACTAAATCATTAATCTAACTTTTAGATATAATAGGAAAAGAATATCCACTGAATATTAGAAGATGTTGTCTCGTTAAATGATCTACTATCAACATATTCTTCTATTTTATATATATCTACTACTGCACATCGATACCACCACCATTTATATCCTATTTCAAGTAATAAATTTCTAAAATAAATGAATATGTTCTAATTACAAAAATTATACAATGCGAATTCAGATAAAAATCACCCCCTCATTGCATTCCTACATTTTCTTCCCAGTTCCCTCAATGAAAACCTATTTTGAAAAAAAAATGTTTAGAATAAATAATATGATAATATTTAAATGTGATATCATTTCAACTTATCCAAGATATAATATATTTAAATGGTACTTTATTAATATTATCTAAACATGAAAATTTATCTAAACATTTCTCTGATAGAAATAATAAGGAGTTGACCTTACGCATTATAAAATCTTATGAATTTAAATTAGAATTTATCGAGACCATGTTTATTGGACAAGGATTCTCGATTTTGAATGAAGTTATTTTTACTATAAATGTATTTTTTACCAAAGAAGTCAATAAAAAATGAAATGACCACAATTTTTAATTATTGTTCATCGTGATGACCATCTTATTCAAGATTTAAGAAACACAATGGAAATGAATTTCCATCTTGTGGACAATAAATTTCCAAGAAGAAAATTCTCATTAGTCTCAACATGGTTCTGGAATATGATTCTGATTATAATGGGGAATCAAATTAGAATCTATATAGATCTGCTAAAAATAAAACAATTCATTCAATATTATTTAATTTAGAAAAATCATAATAAATTAGTTTAACATGTGATGAAATACATATAAATGAAAGGGATAAATAGCTAATCCAATCTTATTGAGGATTGGTTGGAAAGATAAAACTAGCTAGAAATGATGTGAATTTACAATACAACGAAATTTATGTCATATAATGTGGAATATGATTTTAATGTATCTAGTTTCATGTGTAATTATTTATATGAGTATATTATTATTGATTATGGAAATGGATGAAGTCGAAGGATTTTGGTTTCAGTCCATCTATGTGATATCACTATATACAGATCTGTTTGATGGATAGAGAGGTTAACTAGATCATGAGGTTATATTGATGATGGTATTTAGTTAGAATAACAATCCACATTAAATAAATCTTCATAGTAATATTTTAAACTCTTTCAGAGAAGGAAATAATTATTTGATGTCAATGGTGATGACACTGGTCTATCAGACGTGGTGCTACACTAATTAATATATCCATATTAACACTGATCATAAGAAGAAAACTAGATATTGAGTTTTTATTTTTGGGAATTTAATTTTACAAATAGAAATAAAATAAATATAGAGTTTTTGGGACTAGTGAATACCAAGAGGAATCAAAAATTTGAAGAGTCCAATATGATGTAGAATTCTAGAAACGGATCAACAACTTTTTCAACCTTTTACATCATGTTATATTGCTGATTTTTAAGGGATAATTTAATTTCATTTACATGTGGGAAAGAGAATGAATAATTCAGATATTGTTTCAATTGGTTAATAAAAAAATTTAAAAATCAAAATTTTTTCAAATAGTTTTTGTATAATGTTTTTCATGACTATCATATTTGAGAGGAAACTGTTGATTTGATCATACACAGGATCATCGGTATGGGAAAAGATGAAAATGGGAACTTATTATAGCTTGACATAGTGTTATTGAGTAGTTCATTAAAGTGGTTTATGAAATTTAATGAATGGTTCTCATGTGATCCATTTAGGGTAGATAAATTTAATGAATTTTCTTTTGTCATCGTCTTAATTAAAAAGTAGTATTGAGAAGTTTGTTCTGAGAATCATAATATGAATAAATTTATTCAAATTTTTATTTTTTATATTTATTGAAAAATCTATATTTTCCCAAAATTATTAAAAATTAAAATTACGATAATTTTGAAATTTTAATTACAATTTTTTATTAAAATTAAAAAATTAGTTATTTAGAGATAATGTTTTTAAATAAAACAATATAATGGATGGAAATCCAATTTAGATAAAAAGAATGTGTTTTATTTTCATTAAAAAAAAATTACTTAATATAATTTTAATGAATTAATATCTATAATATTTAACCATTGAATGATATAATATATCATTACTAATATCACCATAGTAGTTTAGTAATGGTTTATTTATCCAAATAATACATGAGTATTTACATTCATCATTCTTTTAGGAATTACATCCATACCATTTTATTGACATATTAAAAAATTGATTATATCATTCTATCATAGAATTTTTAGATGGCCACATCTCTTTTTCAACCATATGGTTTATCCTAAATATAATATCATAGTCAATAACCTGTTTCTGCAATAATTTCTTTCTACCATAAATAATCAACCTAGTCTGATCCACTAAAAAAATATCGTCTAAATAAACTACCTTAATACTCAATATATTATATGAATATTTTGAATAGTTTATTAATATAAAAACATTAAAACCCTTATGTACTTGTGATAAAATATATATAAAGGCTACTTAATCCAATAATGATCTTAATATTTCTATTATTTTATATAGTACAATGAACCATGTGTATATCATCCCCTTTTAAAAAATATTCATAACACCATTTTATTATGATACATTACGAAACACATGATCACCTACCATGGAAGAATGGTATTTCCTCGTTTTATCAGAATATCCATTATTCATACTCTGGGATTTTTTAATATGTTTATGAATTTTCATTAGATTTTTAAACATTTCATCTTACATTTATTGTCCCATCAACATCTTTTCTCCTACACCAACCCAACAAGTTGGACTTCGACGCATGTTTTCCAATAATAATTCTAAAGGATACATATATATACTATATTGACCACTATTTTTATAAGAAAAATGACGAAGTATACCTATTTGAATCACTACATCCCTTGTAAGACATTGATAAATCATGAATCATCTGTTCAATTGTATGGATATTTTATAAGGTCTTTACAAGGGACTGAGGATTAAAGGTTCTACTGAAATTTAGTTAAGTTCCAAATGAATTTAATAGTATATTGTGATAAAATTATTTCATTCTAGGGTCATGGTAAGATATAATTATCATAGGAATTCTATATAACCTGATTATTTCCTCGAGAAATTTTTGATAATGATTTATGAATGAAATTGTATCTAAAATTTGAAATAAATCCACATATTTACTTTATAAATCAATAATAACCCATATCACATTATTATGATGAGAATTATATGGTAATCCTGACATGTAATTAGTGGATATATTTTTCCATTTCCATTATGGCACTACAAATATCTTAATAATAACCTTTGATAATTTTTATTATTCATTAAACTATTGATAATTGAACAATTTCATTGTAAATTAAATAATATATCTTTTCATTAAAACTCAAATTTAATAATACTAATGGTCTTTAAAGAGTATAGTTATACTAGGATGAATGGAAAACATGGATCTATTATCATCACTCAACATTTATCTCTTAAACTAAGAATCACAAGAAAAATATAATATCTTTCAAAATAATTTAACTAATTATTTATAAATATTAAATTTTAAAACAAAACCTTATTAAAGATTTTAAAACATTGCAATAAAATATGATCCTCATATTGATTTTTAATAATTATTTCTTATATATATGACTTTATCATTAGAAGAAGTAATGTAGAGTAATCCCTATATCAAAAAATTTGAGGACAAAATTAATGAAATCATTAACAAAAGGGACTTTCTCTAAAAGTAACATGTTTAAGGCAATATTTTTTAAAAAAATCAAAGAATTGAATTAAATATTATCTTTTATAAGAATTTAATTAATCATTAAATAATAATCCTTGATTAATTTCATTCATATTAATAGTCTCATGTTCTAATCACTATATGTGAATATATATTTCAATTTATATGATCATTCTATATTTCACACTTTACTACATATAAATATTATCTCAAAATATTAATGGAAAATATATATTTTACTTAATTACAAATCATATATAAGATAAATTTGATCATATTTTTTCCATTATTGTGAATAATATAAAATTAAAAAATCATTATGCATCATGATAGAACCAAGAACTGTGAACAATTCATAACTAAAGATGAGGAACTCACCATTCATAGAGAAAAGACACAAAATTAGACAATTCAACAATAATATTAATATTTAATGGAAAAAAATCATCATATACATTCATCCAAATGAGTTGATATCTTTTTTGATTTATCCAATAATGTGGGATATAAAATCGATAACATTTGAAACAAACTATGTGGAATAATGAGATAATCTAATTAAACACTTAATATATAATATATTCTATATTCCTGACAACTAAAAAACCAATTTAATTTTATCACGTTCAATAATTTTTTCATATTTAGAAAAATATTGACCATGGAATGGTACCTATTCAATAGTAAATCACACTTTGTAAACATTTCATATAACTTATTTCAATTTATGGTTTAAAAAAATACATAGGTTTTTTTGTCCCAATGAATTTCAGAATACATAAATATAGCATAAATAATCACAACAACAAACTTATCTATGATTTACAGTAAAAATATATTCATTGTATAAAAAAAATATATGATGAATTATATAAAGAAAAGGGAATAAAAAATCAAAGTGGCTATATCTAGAATGAAATAGAGTCTTCATAATATATACCACATTCAACTTCAATTGATGGCACCCTATTCTAAGAACAATCTTCATAAAATATTATACTCCATGAAATTGAAAACAATTCTTCAATATTAAGTAAAGAGTAATTATTCTTAACCATGATGTTGTTAAAGGGTCTTTAGTTAATGAACAATCTCATTAAACAATTTTCATTATAATAAATAAGATAGGAAAACCCTATGGTTAAGTTCAATAATTAATGAACCCACTATCTATTAATAGCTAAAATTTATTTTGAAATTAATAATGTTCTATAGGAGACATTTTATATTGTGGTTTTAAAATAGATAATTATTTTGGTTCTAAGGAATTATTAGACTCAACGTATCGATAAATAATATAACCAGGTAACCCATCATAATAAATGACCATATATCATTTCCTTATTGGGACATCACTAATCTAAATATTTTTTTTTCTACAACATTAACATGGTAACTATCTTTGCTATTTCTAATTAATTTCACTTATTTTTGATATGTTATCAATGGAATGAAATAACTAAATAAAATATTCTTGGATCAATAATATTTTTATCATGATAAAATTAAATCCATTCTAAATTGAACATAATATCAAAATTGGCCAGGGGTAGTTTATTAAGAATTGTTAAAAAGTCAATTCCATAGATAATAGTATTGTGATTATAATAAATCATGGATTCTTTAATAATTCCCCAAGTAGATTCACCAAACTTTCTACCATAAATCCATGAGATGATATTCCTAATATTATTGAAAATATTATATAAATAAAAAAATGTGATGATCAAAATTCAAAAAGGGTATTGGAATAATTCAAATATAATATAAACTTATCAGTCACCACTTCGTTTGATGGACCAAAATCAATTACAAAAGATGAAAAATAATTTTTTACATTTATTTTATTTATTGATGTTGATTTCTGTAATGAGTTACCTACTTCAGGAACACGTAACCATAATGTCCCAACACATTTTAATTAAATCATGTTACTAATAGAAATTCATTATATTTATAATAATTTTCTATTATTTTATTGGCCATGTTTCCAATCATTAAACATTAGAAGTAGTACCTATATATCATAATTCACACCCCAGTGTGATTTTTACCATACCCATAACATGAATGAAACATGTTTTTCTTACCTTTATATTTCATTGATGGTTATTTCCCCATTCCATCGTACTAAAAATTTTCTTCTACTTATGTTCATGAATGATATGATCATCTGAAAACTCCCTTTTTACTGTCAAAGAATACCAATCCATTTTTTATTACATTAAAACTCACTAGATGAGAAATACCTCTCAATATCCAGGTTTTGATGATAACTAAAACAAATTAATTTTATTAATATGATCCTGGATAAAAAAAATTTATGTACATTTCCAAATGAGTGACGTTTTAATCATACACATCCACTGAATATTCTTATTTATTCCTCAATTTCAATTATTTTATTTCCATCCAATGACGAATATATTTTTAAGAATATTTATTAAAAAAATTATCTTCAATGTAATCCCACTCAAATATATCTATATCATCAATTTATTTGTTGTCCTTGTCAATTATTTTCCTTTTTTAGATTCAAATTTTGAAATAGAATATAAAATGACTTTCCTTAGATTTTTTAAATAAGCAATGATATGAAATATATTCTCTAAATCATTAATATAATATTTATATATAATAAGAAAACAATATCCACTGAATATTAGATGATGTTGTCTCATTAAAGGATCTACTATCAATATATTCTTCTTTTTTATATATATCTACTCCTGCACATCGATACCACCACCATTTATATCTCATTTCAACTGATCCATTTTTTCAATAAATGAATATGTTCAGGTTCCAAAAATTCTACAAAGCTGATTTAGATAAAAATCTCCCCCTAAGAGCATTCAAACATTTTCTTCCCAGTTCCCTCAATGAAAACCCATTTTGAAAAAAAAATTAGACAAAATAATATGATAATATTTAAATGTGATATCATTTCAACTTATCCAAGATATAATATATTTAAAGGTTACTTTATTAATACTATCTTAACTAGAAAATTTATCTAAAAAATTTATTTGATAAAAACTATTAGGAGTTGACCTTACATATTACAAAATCTAGTGAATTTAAATTATAATTTATGAAGACCATGTTTATTGGAGAAGGATTCTAGATTTTGAATGATGTTATTTTTACAATAATTGTCTTTTTAACAATGAAGATAATAAAAAATGACCTCGATTTGTAGTTATTATTCATCGGGAAGTCCATCATATTCAGGATTTCAGAATTAGAATGCAAATGAATTTCCATGTTTTGGACAAAAAATTTTCAAGGAGAAAAGATTCATTAGACTCAACATGGTTCTGGAATATGATTCTGATTGAAACGAGGAATCAAATTAGAATCTATATAGATATGATGAAAACATAAAAATTCATTCACTATTATTTAATTTGAAAAAATCATAATAAATTAGTTAAACGTGTGATGATATACTTATAAATGGAAGGGATAAATATTTAATCCAATAATATTGAGGATTTTTTGGAATGATTAAACTAGATGGAAATGATGTGAATTTACAATACATTCTTATTCAAGTAATATGATGTTGAATCTGATTTTAATGTATCTAATTTCATGTGGAATTATTGAAATGAGTAGATGATTATTGATAATGGATATTAATAAAGCCGAAGGATTTTGGTTTCAGTCCATCAGTGTGATATCACTATACACATATCTATTTTATGGATAGAGAGATTTACTAGATCAGGAGGTTATATTGATGATGGTATTCAATTAAGACAATAATCCACATGAAATAAATCTTCATAGTAAAATTTGAAACTCATTTAGATAATCAAATAATTATTTGAAGTAAATGATGTTGACACTGGTCCATCAGACGTGGTGCAACACTAATTCATAGAGCCATATTGACAGCGATCATAACATGAAAATTAGTTATATCTTTTTTCATTTTGCTAATTTATTATGACCAATAAAATTAATATTAATTTAGAATTTTTGGGACTAGTGAATATAGAGAGGCATCAAAAATTTGAAGTGTCCAATATGATTAAGAATTCTAAAAACCGATCAACAACATTTTCAACCATTTTCACCATATTAAATTATTGATTTTTAAAGGGAGAATTTTTTTTATTTACATATGGGATAGAGAATTAATAATTCATATATATTTTCAATTGGTTCATGAAACAAATAAATAAATCAAAAAAAATCGAAATAGTTTTTAGGTAATGTCTGTCATGACTATCAGATTGGAGCTCACACCATTGATTTTATCATAAAAAAGATCATTGGTCTAGGAATATAAGAAATTGAGAACTTATTAAAGCCTATCATACTGTTATTGGGTAGGTCATTAATGTGGTTTATGAAATTTTAAGAATGGTTCTCATGTGATCCATTTTGGGAAGATAAATGTAATGAAGATTCATTTTTCTTAATCTAAATAATAAATTAGTATTGTGACGTTTGTTCTGAGAATCATAATAAGAATACATTTGTTTTCATGTGGTGTAGAGAAACATAATCAGTTGTATCCATAATAATGGGAAAATTAGAATGGAAATCATAATCAATGTAATAATTTTTAAGAAGTGTGAAACAAGATAACGTTTTGATTACTCAATTAGTTTTTATAATAGTTGATTAGTTTTAAAAGAGTCAAATATGTTACCAAAATTTACTGTAATTTTATTTTTGTGAAAAAATTAATGAGTAGGAAAATAAATTATAATCCCACCTAATCCTTATTTATCTCATCTATGAATTGATGATGTACTTTGTACATTCCATACTCATGTATTGTGTGTTGAAGAATATATATAAGATCTAATGTTTTATATAGAATAAGTTTCTAGATCATTTTTTCAAGATGGTTTTTTTAAAAAAAATGAAAAGATATGATACAATATCATAATAAATGTTTTCAAATTTGTATTTTGAATTTTTAATGAGAATTATAAATTTAGACATGAGTGGGTTAGTATGGTATCAAATTCATTCTTATAGAATACCATATTTATATTGATAATTCATTATGGATAATGGGACTAGTAAATCATATTGAGTGTCATCATAATGTCAAGGATGTTCTTGTCTATTGATGGGTAAAAATGTAATGAAATATTTGGGGATAATTTTATTGGATGTTGAACAAGTAAAAATAAAACTTGTATTCTACACAAAGTTGAATTACATCACATCATCCCACTTTAACAACATTCAAAATTGTATTGAACGTATTTTATTATGTTTAATAGAATATTGTACTCATTTTTTTCTATTGAAAGGTTTTTTGGGTGGATTGTTTGGCACCTAATTTTTCCAATGCTGTACTATGGTTGTAGCTACCCAAATTGAGTAATGAATCTTTTAAAATCATGTGTTATTATTTATGTGAGTTTTTTTTGTTTTTATTAAGGAAGAAACTCACTAACAATAGGTGAAGAATGTTTCAAAATAATGGAAACAGAAAATGAAATCTTATCATGGATTAACCCCCTCCCTCTTTCATTGATACATTGATCATGATTTTAATTCCCAATTGGTATGAAAGAAATGATTCCCATTGATTACTCTCTTATAATATTTTGATGTATAATATTTTGATGGATAATCTAAATTGTGAGAAAAATAATGGGATTTAGTTCTTTTATGGTAAGAACTTCGTATCTGGAATGATAAATTATTTCTATATCTTATGTTTATTGGGTAAGTTGTTTCTGAAGATTCAATAGTTGTATTCACTCCTATTGATGCTAAAATTACACTTATATCTGTTGGTGAGAATTATATTTATTTTTAGGGATAGAGTTATAGTGATTTACTCGCATCACTTTCTAATATAGTGTTTTTATTAGTGATTGGTGTTTCTACTTCTAAGTGTATCTGGGATAAGCTCAAAACATTTACAGATGAAATAAAAAAGCAATGAAGGATGTTTTAAAAAACACGAGGATAATGTTCGATGATGTCATGATGGGTGATTATGAATTTGTTATGGACTCCATTAATAGTGTGAATTCATTTTTAGCACAATCAGATGTCTTCATGAAAAGTTAGATGTATCTTTAGTTTCTAGGAAGATCTTAATAATTCATCCCGACAATTTTTATGTCAATGCTCATTCCTTAGATGATAGAAAACCAGAAACATTTACTATAGATCAATTTTATAAAACTATTATTACTTATGAATTTGGAATTGAATATGTTAAGAAATGAAAAAAAGTTGATAGAGATATATATTTCAAGGCTACAAAAAGAAATTCAAATAATATTCTTGTTGAAGAATAATATGATGAATATTACATAAAAATCATATGTGAAAATATTATTGATTAATTTTTATCATTTTTTTCTAATAATTAAAAATATGTATAGGTGAATATAAGAGAAAATTTCCCATGAAATGATTTTAATGTAAAGTCTTTAAGATATTTTTAGATAATTTTTCTCAAAATATAATGAAGTGGAGAATATAGAATGTGATAGAAATGAGAGAATATCATTGCATAAATAGGGTGATAAGGCTAAATCTAAATATGAAGGGAAAGGGGAAAGTCATCAATTCAAAATGAATTTGTTTCATAACTAATGATGAAGAAGAAAAATAATCTGAGGCTCAAACTAAAAATAATATTGAAAATGATGAAAATAATTTTGATACAAAAATTGACAATGTATTTATTTGATTCGTCTGTTTTTAATAAGAATAAACTCAATTAGAATTTTACATTAAAAAATAATTGAAATAGTTGAAGATAAATATTAGGACACATGAGAAAAATATCTAGAATATAAAATTCAAACACTATTCAATAAACAATAACTCAATTTTTCTGGATCAGAAATTAATGATGCTAGGTGAGATTAATGATTTGAAGAAATATCATGGAAAATAATTTAATTATAATTAACATATCGATGTAATGAAAGAGGAAAAATGAAGAACAATTGGATGATGTCCAATAAAAACTATCCAATGATTAATAGAGAGATACGTGTTTCAAAATCCTATATCTGTTGTAGGTGAAAGATATAGAAAGGGAATAAATGAGGTGGATAAAAAATTACCTTAAAGGTTATAGAAAAATGTTATATTTTAGAGAAGAATAAATCTTGGAAGTTATGTATGTGATCGAGAGAAACAATTTAGAGAAGTTAGAAGTTTCAAAAATTTATGAGTAAAAAAATTCTAATACAACTAGTTCAGATATTGTTGAAATGATTATCAGTCTGAAAAATAATATTATAGTTGATAATGGAAATAGATATGGTCAACCATGTACAATTATGGAAGATAAAAAGGTTGTTCAGAACCATGTTCATAACCCTAGATAGTGAGAAAATTTCAGAGGAAAATATTATTTAAATGTATATTGATGGTATTGTAGTGGATTCTCATAATTTATTAATATTTGTTTGTTTAATACATAACATTACTAATATACCAAAAATCACCTAAGGAAAATAATAAGGGGGGAGTCAATCGCCTCAAAATAAGTAGTCAGAGATATATGTTTGGAAGATACTCAAAAGGGTTAGTGTAAATATTTAGAATTAGTTTAAAACCTATGAAATTATTTGCGAAAGATGTGAACAACCTAAACACCTTAAAAAATGATATCTTTTTTCTACAGTAACAAAAAATGATTACAATTCTCAGAATCCAAAATTCATGAATGATTTATTTTGTGACAAAGCACTTTTTGTGAAAAAATCACTAAATGAAAAAAATAGAATGCACGTGGATTATGGATAGTGGGTGTTCTTCAGAAATGATTAGAGATTTTTTATTTTTAATGAATGTAAGATACTTCAATTAAGGAAGGATAATATTGTGAATTGCTGAATCATTCAGAATCCAAGGTGTTTGATTATCCATCATTAAGAACTAATTATTTCTACTTGAAAAGTCTTGTGAATTGTTGGGTTGAGACAAAACATTCAAAGTGTTTCAAAAAATTGTGATGATGAAAAATAATTTTTCCTTCAAAAAATATTATTTTGTTGTGATTTCATAGGAATATGAAAAGATAGTCAATAGAGGGAAATGTAGAAAACCATACATTTTGAATGTTGGTGAAATAAATAACACTAGTTATATGTGAATGATAGATGAAAATCAATTTTGTAATAAAAGGCCAAGACCCATATGTTGAAGAAACATGATCAAGTTGAAAAAATGATATAGCATCTAAGGACTTTCTGATATGTCATGAAGAAGATATTGGTGTTTATAAACATGGAATAAACGAATGAATAGAAATTCATTGAATAAGAGAGTATACATTTGTTCAAAATATCCTTTTGAACTTTTTCACTTTTTAATTTGGGGTCTAATTAGAGAACAATCAAATCAAGGAGATAAGTGAATCATCACTATCATTAATGACTTTTCACAGGTTACGTCTATTATTTATATGAAACATATTTCATGTGCATGGAAATTGTTAAAAATTTTTAGGCAAAAGAAGATATGAAATAAGAGTATTAATTTAATAAAATTAATACTAGTAATTTTGGTGAATACAAAAATGAATAAATTTAACGTTTTCTTGAGAAAAATTGAATTTTTCATGAGTTCATCAAACCTTACACTCATCAAAAACTACTTTAGTTGAAAAAAATGATGTTTTGTGGAAATGAGATGAACATTGTTACTTGAACATGATATTTCTCATTAATTATGGAGGAAAACAATGATAATTAATGTATATATTTGAAACATATGTTTCTATATTCCACACTCTTGTTTTCCTCTATTAGAAACTTTTTGTGGAAAATACGATGACTGAAACACATATGAGTTTTTGGGAGTCCAAAAATCACAAGGAACAAAGGTGGAAACCTTGTAATGTATCAAAAGTGAGGGGAATCTGGAATTGATATTTTATATGCAAATGATGGTAGAGGATACATGTTTTTCAACTTTAATATAGACTGATTAGTTTAATCGGTTTATGTAAATGTTATTGTAATATCTAAGGATGATAAATAGACTCATACAGTTAATAAAGATGAATATGAAGAAAAAATGTTTTATAAGATTCAGATAAGGATGAAAAAAATGCAATCCTTCTCAAGATGAATTACTGGACTCATTTTTTTCTAGTGATAAAGAAGAATATTATAAATCTCTACATTGTCAGTGGAATAAAGTAGATTCTCAAAATATTATTGGTGATCTATATAAATTGGTAAAAAAAGTAAATAAAATTTCATATAATTCTTTATATTCAAAATTTGAGGCAAAAAATATTAATGAACATTTGGAGCATATAGATTGGGTTTAGGGCATGAATGTAGAGCTTTATCATTTTGTAAATAATAATACATGGGAACTTGTACCTAATCCATATGAATCAAATTTGTTACAAATTCTATTTTCTGGAATAATCTCAATTAGTAATGTGATGTAATAATAAACAATGAAATATTATATAACAATGTATCCTAAAAAATCTATAGAATTTAATTACATAAAGATTCTTTTTTAGTGGAATAGTTTGAAACATTCAAAATCATTCTTGCTATTTCTAAAAATTAAAGACACATATTTTTCAGACGAATGTAACAAAAAAAAATTAATGGTGATTATGATAGGAAAGTATATATGGAAGAACCATGTGTCGTTATTCTTCGTATAGATGAAGGTTATGTGTGAAGCTTAAGGAAAACCTTTTATTGGCTAATACATTATCCAAGGGAATGGTATTACAAGTTGGATACGTGCATAAAAAAGATGGGTTTTATGAAAGAAATATATTATAGATATCTATATGTTAAATAATGTCTGCATTTTTTCCTCAATGTATTTGTTTATATCGGTGACATTTTCCTTAATATGAATGATGACCAAACTTGTAAAAGATTCGATGAAGAGTGTGAAATATTGTTTGAAATGACTATTATTTGAGATATCAAATACTGTCATTGGTTAAAAATATTATAAAATATAAAATAATTTATTATTTGGCAAGAAAATTATGCTAAGGAACATCATAATATGTCTGTCATATAGAATTTGGAAGTTGTTATCACACCAATTTCACTAGGAACAAAGATGTATAAAGATATAGAATGAATGGAAGTTGACGAGAAGGAGCTTCCAAAAATGTGGAGATGTTTTTTGTAATTTACTCACTTAAGAACAATTATTTTTTATGTTTTCACCTTATATGAAAGATTCTAGTGTGCTCCAACATAATTAATTTTAATGGGAGGAAAAATAATTCTCAGTTATATCAAAGGTGAATCAAATTTTTGGAATCTTGTATGATAGCATAGAATGTATTGACTATTTTTGGTATTCAAATGATTAATGTATATAAAATGTTACTGAAATAAAATCCACATATATTGGAGTATTCATTATAGATAAATTTTGGGATAATATTGATTCAATGAAGTAGAATTTTCAACTCTTTTCATTGATGCATCTGATTATATTTCATCCAATTTAGATATATCCCAAATTATGTAGATGAATACTTCGTTGGAATATTCACCTTATCGATGTGATTTTTCCAAATTCAAATGTTGTCATAATCAATGTTAAATAATCCATAACAAAAATATAGTATAAAATTACCATTCTATGCATATTGATATCATTTATAATTTTATTAAAAAGCTTATAGAGAATAATTATTTGAAGGTGGAGTATGTTTTTACATCAGAAAATGTTTCTGAAATTTTCACAAAACCATTCAAATAAAAAAATCCGAAACTAATCTTTAACATGGTCGTACAACCTCTTTCTCATCATGGATTAGGTCTATGTTTCTCCCCACTCTAATATTGAATTGCTCAGTATTGTTATAGGGGCCGGTTTTATCATAAATGTATCAATTGTTATGGGATATTCTTTTTAAATAAATATATCCAAAGGATGAGTTGTGGTTAATCTGTTATCTTGAAATATATGTGTTTAATATATAAATATTTTTTGAGTGGATGTGGTAAAATATTTTATATAGTATTGTGAAAGAATAAACAAAATATTTGGGGAAGTTGTGAATAAAAAATAAAGATGTATCATCTGTCACTACTTATGGACAACTTGAGTTTTCTATCAATAATAATCGTTTCATACAATGAGTTAGCTCACATAGGGTTAGAAATTTCAATATGTTACTCATTACTCAAAAATACAAATTTCATTGCATTATGATTATTTGTTGACAACAAAATCCAAAGGGGGAGATTTTTTGGTCCAAGATGGATGGAGGAGGTATCTAAATTCATGATGGGGTTTTTAAGAGAATATCCATTTATTGTCAAATATGATACATAAGAAATGAAATCACATCACATTGTAATATTTGGTGATTGGATTAATAATCATTTTTATAATATCAATCTCACAATTCTAATGAATGTCCCTCATATTGAAAAAAAGTGTGCATTATGAAAAGGCTCATCAGACTCACACAGGTTTTAGAATAATTTTCATACCATAACAAGAAATAGAGTCTGATTCTTAATCTGTCTAATGAAAATTTGATGATGATATTATATTTTTTAACTCACAATAATAATAATGACTATATGAAACATGTGGGAAAATACATATAAATGAAATCTTCATGTCCTGGGCCCAGGTGCCACTCAACGGGTTCCCCAAACCCGGTTGGTCACTTGAACTCAAGCGCATTCCCCAAATACCAGAGGCTTCCAACTAGCGGTGAGGGCCCAGGTCTGATATTGGGAAAACAATGCCCTCATTTGTCAAAGTGTAGCACAGTGGAATAAAATATACAACATACAACAATAACAGATGAAATAAACCATACACATATAAGATGAACAACTGGAGTAAAAGACAACCAAAAGATATAGAGATAATGATGCCACATGTCTCTAGTTCTAAGAAAACAGCCAGAACATGTTACACAACAATACAGTATAAATCAATATAGCTCAAGGAACATGGTACAGTAAAGGAAAACAAAATAGTGTAACAGGAAATCAGCAGCATCGCAAGACTAAGCTAGGTATCATGCTCTCCTACTCCTCTGCAACAATCAAGTACATGTATAGGGACTCTTTCCCCTTTCTACACTTGTAGAAACGTATTCTATTTGGGCCGAATAATTGACCCAAGCAGGGTGTGAGAAATAAATCCCAGTAGGCACCCACCAAAGGCTTGTGCCCAACTATGTGAAAATATGCAACAAGAGTGTTCAGTAGTAAACGCCATAAACTAAGAAGTAATCAAAAGTAACTAACTTTACTAGTTATATTACCATTCTTAGTATTCATTTTATCCATTTAATATAAGACATCACCTCAGTGAATGTTCTAAGTAGATAGATAGTTTCCCGAGAAATGTAATCTCTTACCCTCAGATAATCACAAACAAAACCCTCAGCTTATTTCCCACATGTATAATAGATATTTTACACAGACATACAAAGTCTCGTGCTCAGGCCCAGAGTCTATCTCCCATAGGCATAACGAATATTGCCCTTAGGCCAAAATAACCACTGCCCTCAGGCTAAGTAAAACACTGCCCTTAGGATAAATAGGTATATGGGCCATTCCCAACATATAAAAAAGAAATTCAAATAAAATTCCTTTTAAGGAAATTCAATAATAATTATTACAATGGCATACCCTTACGTATCTAGTCCAAACGGCTAAACCGAGGAATGGACCCCCGAGGTGGTCCTGGATCCAAGCAGTGATCACTAACAATAGTTTAATCTCACAATCAATTAACTATACAATTATAGGTATTCCAAAACAAAAAATGCCTCAGCCACACGACACCCCAACATGGGTTCGTTTCTCAGCGGTACACAAAAATGAAAAGCAGTTAGAATTTAAACACCATGCCACCTACCTCGATCGCCCCTGATCTATATTCTTGAACGATGTTCCTCGAATCATACAAGAATGACGTAGATCAGAGGTGAAGGAAAACATGTTCAAATGTAAATAACATTACCTAGGGAAAGAATTGGGAATAACTGATTAACGAGACGGAAGGTCTTACCTATATGCTTACAATGAGATTGACAGAGGTGGAATCGGATTCCTGGTGCTTGCTCTGGTGATCTCCAAATTTCCAAAAGTCTCTCCCAAGACATCCTCAGATTCTAATCCTTCCCTGTGAACAGGGGAGGATACTTCTTAATTTAAGAGAAAAAAACAAACTACACAACATGTACTAATGACTACACGACTTGTATTTTTATCATTTAACTGTTCCTCTGGAGACTACTTTTCCCACCGACGCACTGTTCATCCGTCAACTTGTGTGGATGGCATTTATTCCCCAATACATAGCGTGTACTATCACTCAATTGGAGGATGCTTCAACCGCCTTACTATTTACTAGCCAACTGACTACACAACATGTAAATACCCACTACACGGCGTTTAGTTGGTTTTTACACCTTTCATCGCCGACAGGGCTACACACCCTGTCTCCTCATCCCACACAGCCATGGAACATGGCGTGTGGAATAGTACATGGCGTGTAACCACAAAATTTGTGATTTTTCCCCATTTTCTTTATTTTCTAAAAAAGAATTAAAGAAAAGTGAAAGGAAGAAACTCATACCTCAAGAATAAGAACTGAGATCTTACAATCTTCCCCCCTTACAGAAATTCATCCCCGAATTTCCCATCCAATAGTGGTGAAGATAATGTTGTGAAAAATACAGGCCACTGAGCACGTACGTCGGTCTCCCATTCCCAGTATTTATCCTGCAATTGGCCATGTTGCCATAGCACCCATATGAGAAAAATCGACCGACCTCGAAGAACCTTTGTCCTCCTATCAATGATATGAATCAAATTATCTTTAAAGGACACATTGATCTAATGCTCAACCTCCTCTGGATAAAAGAGATGAGATTGATCTGAATGATAATGGCACAACTGAGATACATGGAAGACATCTTTCGTGGCACTGTACTTCTATGGTAACTACATCTAATAGGCAACCGGCCCGACTCTTTCCAGAATCTCAAATGGCCCCACATACTTCGGTGAATTTTTACCCTATCTTCTAATCCGCCTTTGTCCCAAACTCGGTGAAACACTCAGTAAAACTTGATCATCAACCATAAACTCCGAGGGTCATATGCGGCGTTCAACATAAGATTTCTGATGAGACTATGTAGTACCCATTCGCTTCTGAATCAGCTGGACCTGCTCAGAAGTCCCCTACACAAGACATGGTACCAGTAAAGCTGCCTCACCTGCCACTAACTAGCTCAACGGTGATCAGCATGGCCTACAATATAATGCCTCGTAAGGTTCCATCTCAATAGTTTCCTGAAAACTATTGTTATAGGAAAACTCGAATAGGGGTATACGCTTCTCCCAAGAGCCCCCAATGTCTAGGATGCATGCACACATCATGTCCTCCAGTAGCTGTATTGTACGCTCTGACTGACCATCGGTCTGAGGGTGGTATGTTGTGCTCAGAATCACCTGTGTAACCAGTTCCCTCGAAAAACTCTTCCAGAAACGATACGTAAAACAGATGTCCCTATCTGAAATGATAGAACGAGGGACCACATGAATATGTACAATCAATCTGATATACAATTTTCTGAGTTCATCAACACTGAAGGTCTCCTTGATCGGAAAAAAGTGATCTACCTTCGTGAGTCTATCCACAATAACCCACACGACATTATTGCCCTGTGGTGACCTCGGAAACCCAGTCACCAAATCCATCGCGACATTATCCCATTTCCACTCTGGAAGGGGTAACTGTTGTAACAGTCTAGTTGGTCTCTGATGCTCTGCCTTCACCTCCTAACAGGTATAACATCTCATAACAAAACTAGCAACATCACTCTTTATACATGGCCACCAATACTAACGTCTGAAGTCACAGTACATTTTGGTAACTCCGGGATGAAATGCACAAGTTGTAGCATGAAACTCCCGCATCATCTCCTCACGTATATCCCCTCGAAACCACACTCTTCCATGGAAATTCAGTACCTCATCATTGCCTATAGTCCTCCCAAGAGGAGGGTCCTCACTGGCCACCGAATCCCGTAGAACTAGTCCTTCTAAATCAGATAGCTGTCTTATCCTCACTCTATCTAGAAGGGTTGAAGTCACAGGTAATGACGAAAGATAGGTTTTCCCCGGACTGTTGTGCACCTCCAAATACATCTCAGAGAAAAAATACATAAGCTGCCATTCACCACTGGCCTCATGAACTGCCTGTGTCCGAGTCTTCTTGCTTAGTGCATCAGCAACTGCATTACCCTTTCCAGGTGTATAGGTAAGCTCAAAATCTAAGTACTGTAGCTATTCGACCCTCCTTCACTGTCTCATATTTAAGTCACGCTGAGTAAAGATATACTTGAGAATTTTTTGGTCAGTGAAAAAAAATCTCTCCCAAGAGATAATGTCTCCAACAGCATAACGCATGCACAACTACAGCAAACACGAGGTTTGTGTCGGGTAATTCCACTCATGTGGCATCAAATGCTGAGACCCGTACACAACAACATGATCTCCCTACATCAACAGAGCTCCCATACCAAAACCTAATGCATCACATTAAACTGTATAGATCTTTCCCTGATCTGGAAGTATCAGGATTGGTGCTGATGTCAACCTTCCCTTTAGACCCTATAAGGCTGTCTCGTAAGCTTCGGTTCAAACGAACTTGACACCCTTCTTAGTCAAACCTGTCAACAGCACTGCTAAGTGGGAGATTTCCTAGATGAAGCGTCTATAGTAACCAGCCGGCCCCAAGAAACATAGTATCTCAAACACATTCTCCTGATTATCCCAAGAAACTATTTCTCTCACATTATCTGGTTCTACTGCAACTCCTACCTCCAAGATGATATGACCCAGGAAGTGTATTTGGTCTATCCAAAAGTGGAACTTTGAGATCATAGAATATAGCTGATGCTCTCTGAGTGTACTCAGCATGATCTCAAGATGGGTGGCATGGTCGTGTCGAGTGTGATAGTACACCAAGATATCTTCCACGAATACTACCACAAAAAATCCAGATAAGGATGGAATAGATGATAAATCAGAGCCATGAAAACTGAGGGTGCGTTCATAAGTCTGAATGGCATAACCATGTCTTCATAGAGACCATACCTGCTCCAGAAGGCTATGAGAGGTATATCAGATGGTCTAACGCACAACTGATGATATCTGGATCCCATGTCAATCTTCGAGAACACTCATGCTCCCAGTAGTTGATCAAAAATATCATTAACCCTTGGTAAGGGATATCAGTTCTCAACTGTCAGCTGGTTCAGTTTATGATAATCCATAAAACGTATGAGGGTACCATCTGCCTTATTCGTAAAAACGACTAGAGAACCCCAAGGAGAAGTACCAGGTTGGATAAAACCTTTTGATGGTAAATCCTCTAACTGTATCATGAGATCCTTTAGCTGAGGTGTAGCCATCCTATAAGGAGGAATAGATACCGGTACTGCTCATAGCACAAGCTCAATAGAGAAATCAACCTCACGCTTTGGAGGTAGACCTAAAAAGTCATCCAGGATGACATCCTGGAAACGATCAATCACTGGAGGGAAATTCTGCTGACAAGTCCCTTGATCATCCAAATATAAATTCGCAACCTAGGCTGTGACACCACATCACCCACGATGCTCTGGCCCAGCTAAAGTTGCCTAAAAATCCCTCTCACCTTTTTATAGAAACTCTCCACCCTCTGGTGACGTGAAACACACCATGCGATGATAGTAGTCTACAAAGGCTCGAAAGGGAACTGACCAGTCCATCTCAAGAATGACATCATAGCTCGTCATTTCCAAGACAGAGAGGTCCCATATAATGTGACAACCACCAACCTCAAGGGTCACTCCCTGTAGTGACGCACACAACCCGTTCTAGTCCCCAATGGACTGTCTAACATCATAACATCTGAAGAAGTTGAAACACAGAGCCCATGGCTCTCCATAATGGGTAATGATATAAAACTATGCGTAGAACCCAGATAAAAAAGTAGAGAAGATAAAACAGAAGCTACTAGAATATTAACTCTCACAGTAGAAGGTCTGGGATCCTACTCATGTTGGGTATGTTGCACTGCATATGCATGCCCAGTGTCATGGCCCTGAAACACATCCTGGCTACCCTAAGCTATCCCGCCTTGTTGCCTCTAAGATCCTATTGTCTGGATACCATGGCCACAACCACGACCTATTCCTATACGCCCTGATGTATCCCAGTTTCCCGAATAGTAAGAAACTAATGGTCTTGATCCTGCATGCAGAGTCTGCACAGAACCCCTCTTACTAGCCACTGGTGGAAACAAACTGAAAAAGCATTGTAGCTGACCCATCTTTCCGTATGCTCGGCACTCCACTGGGTCACGTGGACACTGTGGTCTCTTGTGACCCTCTTTACCTCACTATAAGCACTTAAATTGACCACCCGAAACATTTTTCTTGCTGGTACTGCCACCGTGAGAGAAATCCATCTATCTCTTCCTATTACCGACAATAATAGTACCAGCGACTCGTGCCGAACTGCCCTGGCCTGCACCACTACCTTCCCGAAGGTTCCTCTCTGTAATCAGCACCAGGTTCACAATAGCTGGTACTGTAGGCAACCTGAAAACATTCACTAGTGCTTGGATGTAATATCGAAGACCATCCTCAAAGCATCTATCCCGAAACGTCTCATCACCCACCATAATGGGTGAAAAACACTGAAGATCAGTGAACTGAGCAGAATAATCCATCATCGACATAGCTCCCTACTACAGATTCATGAACTCTTGAGCTCTATCTTCCCTAAGAATCTATGGGAAGAAGAAATCATAGAAAGCTGTATGAGAATATTCCCACGCCGTGTCTATGTGATTCTCTATTTGAGTGGTAACATCCCACCACCTCTTGGTGGAATCATGCAGCATATAAGTTGTGAGCTCGACCCTCCGCCCTGGAGGCATCTCATGATTCTCGAAAATAGTATGCATAGACCCCATCCAGGACTCCACAGCCTGTGGTCCTCCATCCCTTGAAAACGTAGGAGGATGATGCTGCTGGAATATACGAGTCTGATCAGCCATATATGTGACCACCAGTGGTGCTCCCTGAAAGGTTTGCATTTCCCTCATAATGGCTTCCCGGAACTGTGCATCTGTGCCTGTGTCTGGTATAACAGCTAGCGTCGCATCTGGCTCCACTGGAGGATCCACTAGTATCCCATGGCCCACCATCTCTGTAGTATATGCGTTGCATCTCTCATGGAAAAAATGTGGTTGTCTCGGCGGAATGAGTCTACAAGTTCAAACACCCTCCTCAGTTCAAGATTATCACAGTCTGGAAAACAAAGGGACCAAAAAGGGAACAGGAGGAAGACAGAATTTAATATTTTCATAACAAGACTACACGACGTGTATATTGACTACACGATGTGTACCTGACTTTTATTCCCCTCCCGGGTACTTTTACACGGCTATGCCACACGACTCCAATTGAACACAAATACATAGAGCGTATATCATCTACACAGTGTGTTTGGTTTAGCTTTCCAACTTCTTGTGTCGTTCGTGACACGACCGACTACTTGGATAATACTATACGGCGTGTTACACCCGCACACGGCCTGTACACCACTCCGTCTTCCCTACCACACGGTTAGGTCCACCTGGTCTAGACTACACGGCGTGTCCCACAGGTACACGGCGTGTACTATAGGAGGTAACACTGACCCTTTTTTGTTAGTTACACGGCCGGGTCCCTAGGTAAGACTACACGCCATGTTCGTTATTGACCCGATTTGTATAGGAAAAGATTACGCCGGCCTGTGTAGTTTGTTACACGGCCGTACTCTGGGTCAACACTACGCGTTGTGTACAAACGGTATGTGGCATGTTTTTTCCAAGACTTTCCCTACCCCATGTCCCCTCCCACACGGTCCATGACATGAGAAAAGACTACATGGTGTTTACAGAAGGTACATGGTGTGTACTTATAATTTTTTCTTTTCCTCCCGAACAGAAAACACACTTCGTGTGTCCAGGTAACTATATGTCATGTATCCTGGGTTTTCCTGACAGTAAGCCTCTGAAACTACTGCGGAACCCAGTAAATATGAATAACAACACCTAAGTGCCAAATTCCAACCAGCGAGGGCCCATAATCCCCATGAATCAATGATTGAAATCTTATATATGTTATAACAAGATAAAAAGTTGATGATCCATCAAATTCTGGTCCATGAGGGCCCATAATCCCCAAAAACCAAAGATTGGCATTTATCCCATCATCAGAATCACACAGAAATTATCCTATCACATAGCAAGTACTTATCAATGCAGCTCTAACAACAACATGATTTTCTAGCACAACTACTATCAAAACAACATGGAATTTCTAATGCACCTACATGGCATGGAAGAATGAATGACATGTGATTTCTATCATGTGCATAAATGATGCATGAGATAGCATACCCTCATCTCATCTGGTTGCAACTAAATAGAACCAATAGATAAAATATAAATAGCACAATCACAAGTGCATCACCCAATGGTGAAAATCAATCAACAGTAAAATTTTCAAAATCAGAAATAATTGAAATAATCGAGGTAGACTGGATTTTTCCTGTACAGGAGTTAGCTACTCCTGAGCCCAACTTATTTCCTACTACTATTTCCTTCCTATCCCAGACTAAGTCTCCAAATAGCATGACAATGAAAAGAACTCCTCTGATACCACTTCGTAACGTCCCGGGCCCGAGTGCCACTCAACGGGTGCCCCGAACCCAGTTGGTCACATGACCTCAAGCGCATTTCCCCAAATTCCAGAGGCTACTGACTAGCAGTGAGGGACCAGGTCTGATAGTGGGAAAACTATGCCCTCATTTTTAAATGTGTAGGCTAGGGAATAAAATATACAACATACATCAAAAATGGAAGTAATAAGCCATACATATTTAGGATGGACAATTGTAGTAAAAGAAAACCAACAAGCATATAGACAATGATGCATCATGCCTCTAGTTCTAAGAAAACAGCCAGAACATGTTACACAACAATACTGTACAATACAATACAGCTCAAGGTACAAGGTACAGTAAAGCAAACCAAAACAGTGAAACAGGAACTTAGCAGCATCGCAAGCCTATGCTCGGTCCCATGATCTACTACTCCTCTACAACAATCAAGTACATGTATTGGGAATCTTTCCCCTGTCAACACCTATAGAAAATTAATCTATTTCTGCTGAAGACATGACCCAAAAAGGGTTTGAGAAATAAATCCCATTAGGCACCCTCAAAAGGCGCATTCCCAACTGTATGAAAAGATGCCACAACAATTTGTAGTAGTAAATGCAATAAAATAATCAGTTCTCAAAAGTAACTAACTTTACCAGTTATATTTCCATTCTTAGTATTAATTTTATCAATTTAATATAAGAAATCACCTCGGTGAATGTTATAAGTAGATATTCAGTGTCCCCTAAAATGTATACTTATACCCTCATGTAATTAGAAACAAAACCCTCCGGTAATTTCCCATAGGCATAACCGATATTTCCCTCAGGTGTACAAAGTGTCGCCCTCAGGCATTGAGTCTTTTACACATAGGCATAATGAATATTTCTCTCAGTCCAAAATAACGATTTCCCTCAGGCTAAGTAAAACACTGCCCTTAGGCTAAATAGGTAACTGACACATGCACTACATATAAACAAGAAATTCACATACACTTCCACATAAGGTAATTTAGTAATCATTATTATTATCGCATATCCTCGAGTATCCTGTCCAAACGGATAAACAGAGGAACGCACCCCCGGGGTTGTCCTGGATCCCATAAGTGATCCCAAACAACAGTTTATTATCACATTCAATTACCTATTCAATTATAGGTATTCCAAGACAGCCAAGGCCTCAGCCACACGACACCCCAACATGGGTTCGTAGCTCAACGGTACCGAAAAAAGCACAACCGTTGGAATTTAGACACTAAGCCACCTACCTCAATCACCCCTAACCCGTATACGTGAACGACGCACCTCGAATCGTCCAAGAATGACGTAGATCTGAGTTGAAAGAAAACCCATTCAAATGTAAATAACATTGCATCAAAAATTAATTGGTAAGAATGACTTAAGAAGAAGGAAGGGCTTACCCTTATTGTTCCAACGAGATCGACGAAGGCAGAATCAGATTCCTGGTGCTCGCTCGAGTGATATTTAATATTCTGACCATCTCTCCCAAGCCTTCCTCTAGTTCTAAGCCTTCCCTGTGAATAGAGGGGGCTAATTCCAAATTTAAGTGATAAAAAACAAACTACACAGTGTGTACTAAGGACTACATGGCATGTATTTGTTTCAAATAATTGTTCTTCTGGCAGCTACTTCTCCCACTGTCGCATTGTTCATCTGTCAACATGTGTACACGATGTGTATTCACGAATACATGGTGTGTACTATCACTCAGCTGGTGGCTTCTTCGACCACTTTACAATTTACTTGTCGACAGACTACATGGCGTGTAAATACCCACTACATGGCGTGTAGTCGTGTTTTAACACCTTTCATCACTGACAGGGCTACACACCTTGTGTAGTCATCCCACACCACCAAAGTAAATGGCGTGTGGAAAAGGACATGGCGTGTACCAAAAAATTTGTAGTTTTTCCCAATTTTCCTTATTTTCTCAAAAACACTTAAGGAAAAGTGAAAGGAAGTAACGCGTACCACAAGAATAAGAACCGGGTTCTTACAGAAACTGATAAGTAGATCTACCAATCCTATTGAAGATTTGTGGGAATGATAAAAGCAGATGGAAATGATTGAAGATAAAATACATCATCATGTAATTTAGATGATTATTAATATGATCTTAAATGTATCTAATGTCATGATGAAGTCATGATAAGAGAAGAATTTGGGATAAGAAGAGTCTTTCTAATGCCACAGTTTTCTAGTATTAGTAAAATGGTGTGAAATCCCTAGAAGAAGACCTATTTAAATGCTATAAAGTTTGATTGAAATGTGAGTGTATGAAGAATCTCATTTTCAGTCATATAAATAAGCCACATAAAAATAGTCATTATAGTATGAATTTTATTGTATTCCAAAATGAAATGAAACTAATTAAGTCGAAGAAGCTGGAAGTGGTCTATATTACACAATGTTGTTAGCAATTTTCATACTCATAAATACACTGATCATCATTTGAAAATCATATAAATAATTATTATATGGTTAATTTTTAGGGACAAATAAAAAGAATAAAAATATTGATTACTTGGGACCAATTAATAAAGGGAATAAGAAATGGGGGTTGTGACAAAAATTTAGATGAAATTTAGATATTAATAAATTATATAGTCAATTGTTTTCATGAAAATTTATTATTGATTATTTTTCAATAGGGATATTTTATTCCATTACATATGGGTAATGATAAAGAATAAGTAAGAGATGTTTTAAATCTGGTTAAGAACAAAAATCATAAATCTAAATTTATGTCAAAGGCATTTGTATTATGTAGGGTCAAGAGAATAATATTGGAGTTTACACCGATGATTTGATCAGACACAAGATCATCGGTCATGGAAAATAATAAAAGTGGGAATTATTGATGATCGTTAAAGTGTTATGGATGGGATAAGATAAGGGGTTGTAGAAGATGTGATAAATTTTTTCATATATTTCATTTGGGGAAGACTCACTTAATGATGAATCTACTATCGTTATCCTGATAAAGAAATTGGATTGATGAGTTAGTTTTTGTGAATAATAATAAGAATAAATTTGTTTTTAAATTAGTTCAGAGAAATGTAATGAGCAATATTCAACATTATTAGAAATATGAATGGAAATAAAAATCATAATGAATAATGTTTAGATTTTTGAAGAAAGATGATGTTGGTAAAATTCAAGATATTTCGAGATGATTTGATATGTTCTAAATGAAATAATTACATTCCTGAAATTTAGTGATATTGTTGATTAATAAAAATTGGTTGAGTGGGGAATGTTATCTTAATCAGTCAAAAGAAATATTTTTATAACCTATAAATAGAGGTTTTACTTTTTACGTTAAATAATTATGTACTATGAGAGTCTGGAAAGAAAATATATGAATTTCTAGTGAACAAATGTTTTTTGAAAATTCATTACTATGTACGTTTATAGGATAGTTGAACAATGTAGAAGAGACCAGTAAATACACTTAGTTTGTAGATTCAGATTGAGAAGTCAGGATGATATTTCTAGATTCAGATAGAAGTGGTTATGTATTGCAACAACTATATTCTGATAAAATTAATTTTTTTAATAAATCAAACTATGTAATCATATATGGAAATAAATTTGAGTATAATTATAATGTGCATGGATTTCATTAATATATCTAGGTATGAAATTGGAAAAAATTGAATAACTTATTTTTGAATGTTGATCATGTAGAACCATACCATGTTTGTTATAAAAATTCTAATACATCATTTCGTTCTACTCGAAGGACATGAAATATTGTTTTGAACATTATTTTACCTATGTATAATGGTATAAACTTCATATAGTATGTAAAAATTAAATATAACATTCTATTATATTATAACGTATTAAATTGTTCCATAAAAAACCATGTACATAGCTACTCTTACCGAGTAGTGAACCTTGAAAATTATTATGTTCCTATAGATTTGTATTTGGTTATGTTTCTAGAATGTTAAAAATTATTTAATAATAGGTGATAATTGAATCAAATTAAAGGAATCATTAAAGAAAAAGTTATCACTGATTCTCCCTTCCCCTAACAGTGATATAGTGACCATGATGGGAATAATCAATTTGTATCACAGTTATGGTTCCCTTAGTTTACTCTGTAAAAATGTTGTGAAGAGGATTGTTTGGATGGACAATCTCAAATCTGTGAATAATAAGTGGATTTCTCTATTAGAAGGTAACAGCTTCCATTTCTGGAATGATATAATTTTACATTATTTTATGTCTACTTTGGTATGATATTCTTCATATTGAAAAAGGTTAATTTCCTCATAGTGATGATAATTATCCTCTTATATCTGATGAAAAAACTAATCATGATAATGCTGTAAGGTTCAATAATTCATTACTCTCATCACATTATGAATGTTATTTTTTTGTATTTAAGTGTGTACCCACTTCCAACAGTATTATAGATAAGCTAAAAACATTTATTAAAGAACTATAAAAGATATTAAAGAAAACATAAAAAATCTGGACACTGAGGTTTGAATACCTCAATATGGGTGAGTATGAATCATTTTTTCACTTCTTTACTATAGAGAATGAAATATTATACATTCTCAGATGTATTGGAAAAATTTTATAATTTTATATTGTTTATTAGGAGATCTTAACAATTCTTCCAAACATGTTTGATGATGATGTATCTTTATAAGAATATATGGATGAAGAAACATTTTCTACGGATGATTTTAATTCCACTCTCATCGCTAATAAAATGAGAAGGGAAATGGTTATGAATGGAAAAAAAATTGATAAAGAAATATCCTCCTATTATTCCAATAAGGAAAAGTAAATGAAGATTCTTGTTGAATTATATACAAACTAATATGAATCCTAAAATGTTCTATTTAATCATCTTGATTAAATTTTTTTATCTATGTATATAAAATTAAAAACAAGAAAATAAATTGGAAAACATCAGTTTAAATGTTCTGAATGTAGAGTCTTTAGGAATTTTAAAGCTAATTTTCATCAACGAAATGATGAATATGATAACGAGGTTGATGTTAGAGGTAATATATGATCATGTAAGAAACATATTGATAAGGATAAATGTTATTCTAAATATAAATTCATATATTCTTTCATATATAAAAGCTAAATATTATTATCTAACAATGATGAAGAAGATTAATAAGAGTCAGAATATGAATGATCTATTGAGAAGGATGAAAAATAATTTTATTTTTAATAGTTACCATTTATTATTACTTAAGTATAAATTATTATGAAGAATAAACCGTAAGAACATGGATCTTCATTTTAGGTATGGATATTGAATTCAGATTTTTTTTTGAAAACGAATGAATTTTGGAATTTTCTATTTAAAATTTTCCTACATTAGAGTACACTATATGTACCCATTTTCCAGACATAACTGAGTTCCAGTCGGGTAACGGCCGTATACATAGCCATATATATTATTTAGAAGACAGGATAAAGTGGGGGTAAGTTGAGGCTAGTTAACAACATGTACATTAAATGAACACACCATGTACTTTTCATTTCATATTATTAATCAGACCGAGGTCATGTCACATATCCAAAACTGAAATTTTAATCCTATGTATCCTACAAGAGAGTGACATACGACTAATGAACATTCACCTCCTCTTGTTTCTCCGTCTGACCCCCGATTGAGGCACCACTGGTTGCATTGGATTCCCACATGTGAGTTTACTCTTTATCCTGAGCTTGTATCCTGATTCCACTTGTCTCATGGGTTTCCCATCAAAGAATGATTTTTAAATTTTTGTATACCTACTATGTTCATGGCCGATTCAATGGTTTATGTTCAAGAGTGTTCGTCTTACAACATCAAATCAGGTTATTTGTTCTTTTATTTTTTTGTATTTGGATTACATATGATTATTTTAATGAATACCCATGTTGTGGTAATGTGTATTTTGGATTATAAACGTATTTAGTACCTGATAATGTTTTTATTATTGATTAAGTGTTGTTTCCAATGCATAATAATTTACACCCATGTTTAAGGGACACCTCAACGTTGTGTTCCCTTGTTTGATTATTATTTGTCATTTGGACAGGGTTTCCAATGAGTCATGCCATTATTCCATGACTTAAGTTTATTAGGATGGATTGATTTGTTAAATTTGATTCATGTTTTATGCATTTATTAATGTTGAGACATGTAATAGTTTTAATTTCACGTTGAGCCTTTAATAAATTTTTTATGTTCACTGGTCATCAATGGACCATGAGACCACATTACTAAGAAAATTTTGGGGGTTTCCATGATTATTTACACAGGACCGTGAGAGCCTTGGAATTGATTTTTACCCTCGGGGTATTGATCGTGAGAGCTACCATGAGGTCATTTATGATTTATTTAAACTATGTTGACCTGAGGTGTATTAATAATGAGAGCTACCCGGAGGTCATGTATAAATTATTGTTGTTTCATTGACTTGGGGTATTGACCCTAAGAGCTTCCCAGGAGGACATTATCGGTTTTCTATTCTATATGGGACAATAAGGGTTACACTGTGATTAAATAAATCATTATGATGAGTCTGACAAGACAAAGCAGAAGGATAGACTCGAGTTGACATGGTTGTTAATATGGTCTTCTGAGACCTGTATTGTTACTATTAATCAGGGGGATACAGAGCATAGGATATATCACAATGGTACATTATTCAATGGTTTTAATAATTTATTAATGAAAAATTAATGTAATTAAAATCATTAAGATTGTTTTCTTTTGAGTACTTCATAGATTATTGCTTCATTTTTTCATTTTACAAGCTATATACATTCAATGACTATTACACACAAATATTTTTTTGGTATCTTATTGGGATCTATCTCACACCCTATTTGTTTCATGCAATTGGATCCAATACAATTATATGTATGCATATATATATAATGTAAAACTCCATTATTCATTATGTACTTTATTGTTGATTGAGCATCAGAGCATGGGTCCAAGCTGAGGCATGCAATGCTGTTAGAGTTTACTATTTTCATTACTTCAGAATTGGTATTGAATTTTCATCATTTATAAATGGTTGGCTGCATTTTTAGATACATTTTACATGCATCATTTATTTATATATACGTTTCAATTATTTAATATATCAGTCTACCATTGATAACTTCTTTTGTATATTATTATTTCTTACATTATTATTTATTATTGTCATTTAGATGTGTATAATCTTCCAATGGGGGAATATTTTCCCCACTATCAGACCTTGTCCCATTCTGGTAGTCTATAACCTCTATAATTGTGGAAATGTTCTTGAGGTCATGTGACCAACCGATTTCGGGGACCCATAGGGTGGAACTCGGAACAAGGAAATTACATAGTGGTATCAAATGAGACTCCTTTCTTATTTTTCTTACTATTTTTATCCTATATACACTGATAGGAAGGAATTTTTTGTTGGTAATAAGTTGTTCTTGGGAATAACAAACCCGTGTACGTGAAAAAACAATGTTACTTTGAACATTGATTTTTTTGTTTTGAAATTGCTTTAGTTCATTTGAATTCACTGTTGGGTGATTCAATTGCTTTGTGATATTTTAGTTTATGTTATTTCTTCTATATTTCTTATTGAAACATGATGAGATAATGTTATGTCATCTCTTGCATCATATAGGCACTTTGGAGATCACATGCCATGCATTCTTATCATTTAATTTAGGGTGTATTACGGATTTCCTACTAATGTGAAAGATGTTGTGATAGATATGCATGATGTTATTATAGATTCCATTATAAAGATGACTAAAATTATAATAGTTTATTAGATATTTTAATGTATCATTTTAAAGATGCCAAAATTTGGTCCCAAAAGTGTTATGGGACCTTGTGGATCAGAATTTATTGGATCGTGTTGAACATTAATTCAATTTCAACTTGTTTTAAAATTAATAAGGATTGATAACAATGATTCGTGTTAGTATGGGCTATTATGTTTATGAATTTGTCATTTCATGGACAAAATTTTATGTTTTTAAGGGTTCTATAGTAGTTTGAGAGACCTATTATCTAAAAACCCAGAGCAAATATCGTATAATGTCATGAACACATGTCATGTGTTCATATATTTTGGAGGAAACAACATTTCATAACTAAAAGTTGTATACTAAGAGTACAAACCTTGTTGTAATAGACTGTTTGATTGACACTGTGAGTTGGTACATGAGGTTGAGAAACTTATCATAGAACACATCGTTTCTAGGTTGTACACGCTATGTGTAGAGAACCATTTACGTGGCTGTATGAACAATGACATAGGTGTAGGAAACAAAGGTTATACACATCATGTCTAGCTTGCACATACTATGTAGTGTCAACCATGTATCTTACCGTGTGACCAATGGAATGGGTGGGAGAAATATTGGTTGTAAACACCATCTCTAGATTGTAAATCTCATTTAGAGCCACCATGTATCCAAATGTGTGACCAACGACACAGGTAGAAGGAACTGAACTAGTACAAATCTTGTCTAGGGTGAACATGTAATGTAGTGTAACACCAGAGAGAACTGTGTAGTATTATAAATTTATAAGTTCATGTGTATGAGGGAAGTTTCTAGTACACACCATGTATTAGGAGGAACATGTCGTGTGTATGGGGTGATACATGACTTGGTTGGACCGAAGTACAAGCCCATGCAATGAATAAAGGGAACACCCCTTTTGGAGGTTATAAATGCAGTGAATCCATGATTTTTAATATTTAATACTTTATTATCCTATAAAATTTTGAACTTATTTTTTGCATACCTAGATAATCCTAAACTGAGGTGTGTGCTAGACCGTGTAGAGACATGCCACCAAGAAATCATCCAGTTGTACGATAGGTGAAGAGTGATGACTAGACACTGGAAATTATAGATCAGGTACTACCAGAATATCCTCTAGTCATGACCATTTTAGCACCAGCTATTATACTAGACACGTGTACTGATGCAATGTACTATGAATGATATATGAGAATGATGTCGACTTTTCAGGGTGCACTGTATCTCACCCCGTCTATGGCAGAGCATGCGATCATCTTCAAGTAGCTGCATCCTCCCACTTTTTGATTGGTTGGAGGACCAAAGGATGCAGAGTCATGGATAGATTCCACGCTATATATTGTTGAGAATTTGGAGATTCCTATGGAGAGGATTGTGAATCTTGTGACATACATTCTTCAAGATACTACGAAGAGATGGTGGGATGTTATCACACAAGAGAGATATTATCGGGATATGGTTTGGAAAAAATTTAGAGGACCTTCTAGAAATATTTCTATCCCGAGACGTTGAGAGATGATTGAGCCCGGGAGTTCATGAATTTTGAGTAGGAAAATCTTTTAGTAATGGATTATTCTTTTGTATTTACATAGCTTCTGCGCTTTGCACCTGTTCTGGGAGGCAACGAGTTATCTCTGGTGAAGAATTTGGTGGATGGTCTTCAGTATGACATCTAATTGTAGGTTAATGTCATCTGGATTACTTGATTGATTGTTATAGTGTGCTTGGTTATGGTTACTGAGCGTAATCATAGGGAGTTGGGAGTTGCGATCCAGAGTAGTTCAACATACAGGGATGGTACTCCTTAGACCGACAATAAGAAGTTCCTCAGGATGCCTTCATGTGGTGATTCTAGTAGAAGGTATGTATTTTCATGTATCAATGTGATGTGGTACCAGTGATGGATTAGTATGGACATGAGACCGCAGTTCCTCAGAGACCTAGTTGAGTGCGGATCTTGCAATGAGATGGGTCTTGTTCAATATTTTTTCTGTTTTTTTCACCAGTAGCTACTGAGAGAGGATTAGTTATGACTCCATTATTAGGAGAATGACCACCAATTTGTCATTAGTTTGGGAACTGGAGTTCCTCAGGCTAATCAGGTTGATGTGTTTTTTGTGGCAATTATAGTTAGGCTTCAGGTTTCCAGAAACAATATGGTGGATCTACTTAGGGTAGTTTGGTACGGTCGCAGGGCTACAGAACATTTCATAAATTTGTAGTGGAGTATACCCAGCATGAGAAGGATCTTGAAACCTCTATGGTTTGAGGTAAGATTTTATTTTCCTCTGTTTTAGCTTCATGTCTGTTTGATACATGGGTTTCCTATAGTGTTTTATATTTTGATGTTGTGGAGAGCCTTGGGCTCTTTATCTTTAGTAATGATGATTTCATGATGCGATAAAATCTGTTGCGGATTTAAAAGTATAGTGTTCAAAAGTGCAGAGATTTCCCTATTGTTATTGGTGGATTTTAGTTATTATGTGACATTATTTTCTATGAGATGACGGGATTAGATTTTTTTCATGAAATGGAATTGTATTTATAATTATAGTCCTTTTATAATACTAACATAGTAGGGGGAAATTATTCTCATTAGCGTGTGGGTGTTTTCTATAGAATGGTGAATGGGATTTCCATGTGAGCAACGTTGGACTCGAGCATGATTGATTGTGAGGGATTACATCACAGATTTCTAGTTTATATCTGGATGAACAAGGGACATCACATATTGATATTCATCATATGGTGGATCATTTCAGATATGTATTTCTAAATGATTTTTCAGGTTTATCTATGAAGAGATGTGTATATTTCACTCTCAATCTTGTGCCAAGAGTGGCACTACTTTCAATTCCTCCATATAAGATGGCTACACCAGAGTTATAGGGGATTAAGAAACAATTGGAGGTGTTAAATTAAAAAGGTTTCATCCAAAACAATACTTCCCCTTAGTGTTTTCATATCCTATTTGCAAAGAAGGTGGTCTATACCCTAAGACTTTGCATGGATTATTGGGAGCTAAACCAGTTGACAATTAAGAACTAAAATCCATTTCATAGGATTGATGATCACTATAATCATATTTGAGGAGAATTAGTGTTCCTCAATATTTAATTGATATCCAGTTATTATTAGTTCACATTAGACCATATGATATACCTCTTACAGCCATTTAGAGTAGGTATAGTCTATACGAGTATTTTGTTATTCAGTTGGGTCTCACAACGGTGCCTACTATTTTTATGGAACTAATGAATCGAGTGTTTCATATATACGTGGATTAATTGGGGGTAGTATTTGTGAAGGATATTTTGGTGTACTCTCACACTCGACACTACAAATCCATCCATCTTGATATCATATTGAATACACTGAGAGAGCTTTAGATATATTCCATGCTCTCAAAATTTCACATTCGGATGGACCAGATTCAATTCATGGGCCATGTAATATCTGAGACATGAGTATGCGTAGATTGATAGAAATCAAGAGAGGTAGTGTAAGAACCAGGTTTTTTCTACGAAATACTTTGGAATATTATTGATTATATTCCAGAGCAGCACCTTGGGAAGGTGTGCGATTCCGAGCCCCAGAGTGGCCGGAATTAAATTTTCAGTGCATTCACAATGGAAACGCAACATAAATGGGATAAATCATAAAAGGAGTTCCGGATCAGAGATCCGAGTGTACGGATGGGTCCATAATGGGGTGTTTAACCTAGGAACAACATAAAACTTGTCGGCGTGGGATGTTTGGACCCCTCGCTCGCTTTCAGAACTTTAAACGGATAAATTAATTTAAATAATTTATTTGATTAATGGTTAAACTCAAGTATCTCTGAAACGGTGGTTCGGATTGGGAAACCGAGGGCACCATTGAGATTGGAGCGTGTCGTTTACCCTAGGAGGGGTGTAAGTTTTGTTGGCGCGAGCCGTCTGTGAAAAATGGCCCCAGGGGCATTTTCATAATTTGGCGGCATTGGGCGTCTAGCATTATTAAATTAAAACAGAAGCTCAGAATCAAATTCTGAGACCACCGTTGTGCTCGGGAGGTGGTCTTTACCCTAGGGGAGGCGTAACCTCGACCCCGTCGGGCATTTCAGGTGCGGGTCAAAATTGAGGATTAAATTAATTAAAATTAAATTAAATTAATTTATTTTTAAACCCTAACCCCACCCCTCTCCTTCCCATTCCCCTAGCATCCCCTCCTCTCCCTCTTCTCCTCCACCTTCGGCGAGGCAGCTCCGGCGAGGCAGCTCCAGCAAGGCGGCATATCGGCGGCGAATCTCCGGGCAACGCCCACGTGGTTGGATTGTGCGTTTTGCATTTTTAATTTCCAGACCTTCTTTGAACCCATTTATATGTGTCATATTTCCATCTAATTTCCGAGAAAACCCCACGATTTCTTATTACTCATCCTGATCTCCCCAATGCAATTTTTGGATTTAAAATCCGAGTCCCGACGTGTTCGAAAACTTACCGTGAAGTTCGAGGGTTTTTGGTCTTTTTTACGGCGGTCTGAGGCTCGGTGGCGCATGGATATGACAGTGGCGACCCTTCTTGGCGGCGATGGCTTCTTTTCAAGGCGACAGTGGCGAGGCCGGCTTCGGCGGAGCGGCCAGGGGAGCACGGGCGAGCAGTGGTTGTCGGCAGTAGGGCGGAGATCGCGCGGCGCAGGCGGGTGCGGGGCATCGCGGTCGAGCGGCTCGGTGGGCCTCCACGGGTGCTGGCTTAAGGCGGAGCGGAGCATGAAGGCGTCTGCGTGTGGGGGAGCTAGCGAGACGAGGTCCAAGGCCGACCGACATTGCCGGTCGGTGCACATGGGGATGATAAGGGTCATCAGACCCTGGCTGGCCGACAAGGACTCACACAGGGCGGGTCCTGTTGCAAAATGGAGACCGGCCGAACGGCAGGTCTGGCTTCAAAAAAAAAGAAAAAAAAAATATATATCAGTTTATAATAATAATAATAATAATAATATTATTATTATTATTATAGAAATTATTTATTTTGATAAATCATTTGCAGGGCGCCCAATTTGGGCACTGTCTATGCCGACTCGTCCCTTAAATTGAGACAAACATTTTGAGATGGTTTTGGGAATTTATAAATCCCGAAACGAGGGGCCTCAGAGGCGCGACACATCATTAAGTGATTGACATTTTTCCGGGAATTTGTTTTGGACGGCGCGAGAGCATCTGTCGTCCATTTTGACCGCTGTTAGTGGCGTTGGGACCCTGGCACTGAGGCAGAGCATTCTAGGGTGGCTTCAGGCGTTGAGGCCGAAGTTGTGGAGTGGGCCCCATGGCCGTCTTTTGAGCTGCGTGCAGCATTTCACGACTTTTTCATCGGACGTCCGTTCGGGGAATGCGAGCAGTCGTTTCTGGATGTTTTTCCAAATGGATTACAACGGTGCAATCTGCCCGCTCACGACTTTTTCATCAGACGTCCGTTTGGGGCATGCGAGTAGTTGTTTCTAGACGTTTTTCCGACGAGATTGCAACGGTGCAATCTGCCCGCGCTAATTCGGCACGAGGGTGCGGAGCCCACGAGGGCCGTTTTGGCATTTATGGTGATTTCCCTTCTTTATCAGCGGGTGTCCATTTTGGACAAGTGAATAGTTCATCTTGTGTGCTTTTACGAGAGGATCGCAACAGTGTGATATGTTGGCAGCGCTTTGGGATTGGGGTGCTGGTCCCGCGTGGTACCGCTCGTGCATGGGGAGTGGAACGTATCTTTTTCTCTGGATATCCATTTCACACAAGTGATTAGTTATTTTGATGGGTTATCTCGAGGGGATCGCAATGGTGCGATGCGCCCGACTTTTTTCGGGGCCGAGGCTCGGGATCATGGGACGTCGTTCGGGTGTGAGGCGGTGTTGGAGACTTTTCCGTTGGATATCCGTTTGAGGCGAGTGAGTAGTCTAACTCTCGTGTTTTTCCGCGAGGATTAAAATGGTGTGATTCGTTTGGCTATGCGGAGCCTCTTGAGCAATCTTATTCAATGTGGAAGCATGAAATGTGCTCCAGTGGTGGTTCTCCCTACCTTGTTTGTAGCGGACCATTGGCGTGTGATCGTGCACTCTTGGGGGAGTGATATAAATGATTCACTACATGTGGTTGGTCGTGCCTGGGCCATTGAGGTGGAGTTGTTACGTCACTCCTTCATGTTGACGTTGGGTGTCGTGTGCACGATAGCCTTTGGGCTGGAACGAGGCATACACTGGGAGTATACGAGAGCGCATGGAGGTACGTGTGGTTTGTACCTGAGAACATTTGTGCGCTCGGTTGGGGTTTACATGGGGCCACACGTCATGTGGGACCCATGTGCGTGTCATGTTCTGCTTTGCGTACTTTGACCTCTTACGAGGTAGAGGGTCCCTCAGTGCTCATTTGTTTGACTAGCAGGGTGGAGTTTCCCCTGGCCTGGGGCTCTTTTGTCTGATCAGCATGGTTGAGTGGTCTCCCCTTGGTCTTGTTCTCGATGGTTTGGCCGGAAGAGATGGTTTGGTTCCTCTGTTTCTTCAGCTGTGAGGGGTTTCAGTACCGTGCCCCTTTCACCGGACTGCGACACCATTTACGGATACTGGTGTTCGTGCAGCGTGGGCATTTTCCCCACTTTCTTGGATGATATGTCTTGGTCTGCTTCGACAGTGACTCAGCGGATTGGAGCAGGATTGCCTTGTGAGGCCTGTGGAGTTTCTCCCATCACCCCGTGTTACTTGTTATAGTTCTTGTGGATTCGGTGTGACCAACACTTTACGCGGGCACCGATCCTCTACCGAGAGGATGTTCTAGCAGGGCTGAGGTTGTTTCCAATAGGGCTGAGGTTGTTCCAGCATGGCTGAGATTGTTCCAGCAGGGCTGAGGTTGTTTCCAGCAGTGCTGAGATTGTTCTAGTAGGGCTGAGGTTGTTTCCAGTAGGGCTGAGGTTGTTTCCAGCTGGGCTGAGGTTGTTTCGAGTAGGGCTTGCAAGTGGGTTACCATCCAGCAGGGATGGCCAGTACAACGGTGTTCACTGAGCAGTACCATCCAGCAGGGATGGCCAGAGCAGTTCCGGGCTTACCTCCAGCGGGGATACGCAGTGGTCCCCGATGCCGGGCTTACCTCGAGCTGGGCTCGGCTGTGGTCCCTAATGTCGGGCTTACCTTTAGGTGTGCTGGGCAGTGGTCCCCGATGTCGGGCTTACCTCCAGCAGGGCTGGGCAGTGGTCCCCGATGCTGGGTTACCTCTAGTTGGGTTGGGCAGTGGTCTCGTCGCCGAATTTATCCGGGTCTCCCTCCAGTGGATTACCCTGTTACGGGACTGGGAGTGTGGCACTTTTCGACATTCTAGGTCTCCCTGTAGTGGGAACCTATTGACTTCCAGAGATCCTCTAGTGGGGCTGGGCATGGGGGGTCGCCTTTCGACTTTGAGCAGACTTCTCGACTGTGGGGCAGTGACGAGTTGTGGTTGACGTTCCCCCAGAACTCTCAAGTACGAGGAGCGTTTCCCCCACCAAGACGTGTCCTTGTGACGCGACCTAAAACTGTGCAGGTGATTCAGTACCTCCCAAAGTATATAGTGTCATGGTGAGGTGGTTTAAACCCTTGACATGTAGTTCGGGGAAGAAGTGTGGGATGCTGGACATCGATGGTGTTATTTTGGGGACAGTTGGTGACTCAATTTTCTTGGGCTGAGCTACGGGACGGAGATCCCCTTACAATGTTGTTCTGGATTCTTGATTGAGAATAAGGATATGTATATACCTTGTTCTAGAACCCACTTCTTGGGTTTGGTTACTCTTCTTCCAGGAGAGGTGAAGACGCGCGGGGTATGCCACATGATTTCCATGTATAGTTTCTCATGGTTGGACGAGTCTACTATCCTGTTATAGGTAGCAAAGACTCGACGGAAAGTTCATCTTCTCACCATTTCCAACTCCTTGGTTCTGGACGAGTCTACCATCATTCCTCTTGTTGGGTTGAGATAGACTCTATACAGTTACTCTTACTACCCTTTCAGTTGTATTCCTATACTTTTCATGTTCTCTCGACTGCTCACCCTTAGGTACCTCCTTTTTTTTCTCCCTCGAGCTTTCGGGGTATCCTACGGAGTGTTTTTATAATTACCCATGCTTGGACTTTTCCCGCACTTTGTGTGCCCTTACAAGCGACGACATGTTCGTTGTGACTTCAGTGGAGCTTAGGAGTTTAGGAGCTTGGACCGCGTACGGTGGTCGATGTCGGGTTCTAGGCGGGGGGCCATTCCAGCTGTTTTCTTTTGTTTACCTATTGTCGGGTTGTGGCACTTTTTTGGATGGCCGCGTGTTTTGCCCCTTTTTTCTTTTCAGCACTTTACCTGTAATGTTTAGATGTAGATGCACATTTGGTGTTTATTTATAGTAGTTTCCCCTTGTTTCCCTTTTTACTCTGCACTTTTTCATTGAGTGTGTTTCATGTGTGTGTACTGGTACTTAATCAAAGTCCTCCCTGAGTTATTGTGCCTTCGACGCTGGTCGCCAGCCCCTGGCCTATGGAGGCGGGCTTGGGGTAGTTGCAGCTCGAGCCCGGGTACGGTCGGGTCGTGAGAAAGTGGTATCAGATGTGGTTCGTTCCTTGGGGCATTTTGCGGATGTCCCTAAATGAGGAATTGGTTGGGTTTTAGGGAAACTAGGTTAATGTGTCTCGAGAACGGCTCTCAGGCCAGGGGGTCCAGTGATGGTGCGGCGACCGACGTATACATTCACCAGGACCTTGATAACCCGCTTGTAGACTCGGCATACTGAGACACTTATTGCAGGGAAAAATTGGTTTGTGTATCACATAAGATGGAGACTTTGACTATCCTTCTTGATTCAGCTCCTCATCATTGTTATTGGTATATACATATATGCTCATCTGACCGCGACACTCCTTGATAATTTTTCAGGATGTCTCCGTGAAGACAGACAACCATGATACCAGATCTGGTGCATGATGATGACCCTGTGAGTTATGAGGGCACAATCCAAGAACCATCATGTGAGCCCATTTCTCTGGGTGGGCCGGTAGCAGCACCCCCACATGTTGAGCAGCAGACAATTTCAGCAGAGCAGGCTGAGCATGAGCGCAGGTTGAGCGCGCTCGGTGAGTTCCAGCGGCAGAGACCGCTGAGGTTTAGTGGTGAACCATACCCTCAGGCAGCAGAGGTATGGCTAGAGGCAATGGTTCACCTTTTCAGGCTTGTGCAGATGCCGACAGATCAGAGAGAGGCTTTGGCAGCCACCCTTTTTCGTTGGGAATCTTGGTGTTGGTGGATTCTGGTGACGCAACTTCTTGTCGAGTCGTCGCTTTCATGGGGAGAATTCCAGTTGTTGTTTCATGAGGAGTTTTTACCCTCCTACTTGCGCTCTGTTTGGATTCAAGAGATCTTGCATTTTCAGCAGGGCGGGATGACAGTGTCTGAGTACGCGTCCAGTTTTGCAGACCGTGCACGCTTTTACCCGGACTTTGTTCATGATGACAACATCTGAGCGTGGACGTTTGAGCAGGGTCTCCGCCAAGAGATTCGTGCTGTCATAGTACCCGTGGGAATTTCCACATATTCTGGGGTGCTAGAGTAGGTTCTGGTGACAGAGGGCTTCCTGTCACGTTCTAGTGTTGGTGGTGGCAGCAGGCACGCTGGATCCGAGATGTCTGTTGCAGCTAGTGGGCGTCGACAAGCAGAACCTCGACTCAGATGGATTTCTGACAACCGGACTCAGGGGCATGGTCGTACACCACATCGGTGCCGGAGGGAACCTGTACAGCCTAGAGAGAGTCAGTGCTATGCTTGTGACGGGCGAGGTCAATTGGCACGAGACTGCCCGACCCGAGTTGCAGAGAGCATCAGGCAGACAGCAGGTGCACCACCACGACAGAGGTAGCGCCATGATCAGAGTATCTCCCAAAGAGGTGGTTCTAGAAGTGGATCGGGAGGAGCTGGTAGTGGGGGATGACATTACAGGATCATCCCATCACCACTAGGTGGTCCATGACAGGCTTTGAGAGCTGACAGTTGGGACTGAGGACAGCCGCGGGCTATGGATGTCCACGATCCTACAGAGCATGATGAGATAAGAGGTACACTCTATGACACTTCTACCTTTTTGTAGTAGAATGGATAAACTCTGTGTGTGAACTTCTTTCCTCCCTGCTCCTTGTTTGATCTGTTACCAGGGTGACACAGGGAGTCGGGTGTAACCCTGTGTTGGTAAGGTAAAAGGCATGGGACCTTTTTCTCTAGTTGATGGTGTCAACTCCTTAAACATTCGAGCGTGTAGGAGAGCCTCGGTTGTGGAATCTTGTGTGACCAGATATCCTGGGGTGTTCCACCATATGTATATTCTAAAGGGGGGAATCTCCAGGCCTTGTTCTAGGTGCGGGCGATGATTTCAGTCGCGACGTTCGACGTAAGGGTTCAGTCGTGGAGGTGAGCTACCCTCGAGAGCCTTCAGACCATTTGAGATCATGAAATGGGATGGCGAGGTTCCCTAACGCCTTTACCTTACCCCAAAGTCTGGAGTGGGTGAACGAAATCGGCAAGGGCCAACCTCGCGTGAACGGATCAATCCTTTAGTCTGTGTGCATTGACATAGAGCTGTGCGTGTGTTCTTCTGGGTATGGGAAATCCATGCGTGGGATTAGTACCCTGTGTTGCTCCCTAGTTTTTCTTTTCGGGTATGAAAAGCGTGAAGGATGGAATGATGTAAGAACCTTTTTTTTTCTACGATAGACTTTGGAATATTCTTGATGATATTCCAGAGCAGCGCCTTGGGACGACGTGCGATTCCGAGCCCCGGAGTGGTCGGAATTAAATTTTCAGTGAGTTCACACTGAAAACGCTAAATAAATGTGATAAATCCTAAACGGAGTTCTAGATCAGAGATCCGAGTGTACAGATGGGTTCAGAATAGTGTTTTTACCCTAGGAATGACATAAAACTTGTCGGCGCGGGATGTTTGGGCCCCTCGCTCGCTTTCTAAACGTTAAACTGATAAATTAATTAAATTAATTTATTCGTTTAATGGTTAAACTATTGTATCTCTTAAAAGGCGGCTTAGATTGGGAAACCGAGGGCACCTTTGAGTTTGGAGAGTGTCGTTTACCCTAGTAGCGGTGTAAGTTTTACGGGCGCGGTCCATCTCTGAAAAATGGCCCCAGGGGCGTTTTCGTAACTTGGAGGCTTTGGGCGTCAAGCTTTATAACATTAAAATGGAAGCTCGGAAACAAATTTCGTTACCACCGTTGTGCTCAGGAGGTGGTTTTTACCCTAGGTGAGGCTTAACCTCGACCCCGTCGGGCGTTTCATGTGCGGGTCAAAATTGAGGAATAAATAAATTAAAATTTAATTAATTTAATTTTTTTCTTTTTAAACCCTATCCCCACCACTCTCCTTCCCCTTCCCCTTCGCATCCCCTCCACTCCCTCTCCTCCCCCTCCACCGACGAGGTGGCTCCGACAAGGCAACTCTGGTAAGGTGGTGGTTCAGCGGCGAAGCTCCGGGCAATGCCCACAAGGTAGGATTGTGCGTTTTGCGTTTTTAATTTACATAGCTTCTTTGAACCTATTTATATGTGTCAAATTTCCATCTAATTCCATGAAAATCCCATGATTACGTATTACTCATCCCGTTCTCCACAACACAATTTTCAGATTTAAAATCTGAGTCCCGACGTGTTCGCAAACTTTCGGCGAAGTTCGCGGGTTTTTGGTTTTTTTCTGGCAGTTCGAGGCGTGGTGGCGCATGGCTGTGATGGAGGCAGCCCTTCTTGGCGGTGGAGGCTTTTTTCCAGGTGACGGCGGTAAGGCCGGCTTCAACGGAGCGGTCGGGGGAGCACGGGCATGCGGCGGTCGTCGACAGTAGGGCAGAGATCGCGCGGCGCAGGCGGGTGCAGGGCGGCGCGGTCAAGCGGCTTGGCGGGCTGGCGCGTGCGCTGGATTCAGGAGGAGCGGAGCACGGCGGCGTCTGCGTGAGGTGGCACCGGCGAGGCGAGGTCCATGGCTGAACGGCTTTGCCAGTCGGTGCGCATTGGGATGACCGGGGTTGTCGGACCCCGGCAGGCCGACAAGGACCCGCATAGGGCAGGTCCTGTTGCAAAATGGAGACCGGCCGAACGGCTGGTCTGGCTTTGAAAAAAAAAGAAAAAAAAGAATATATATATATATATATATATCAGTTTATAATAATAATAATAATAATAATAATATTATTATTATTATTATTATTGTGGAAATGATTTATTTTGATAAATCATTGGAAGGGCGCTCAATGTGGGCACCGTCTGCGGCGACACGTCCCTTAAATTGAGACGAACATTTTGAGATGGTTTTGTGAATTTTTAATTCCCGAACAGAGGTGCCTCGGAGGCGCGATGCATCTTTAACTAATTGAAATTTTTCCTGGAATTTGTTTTGGACGGCGTGGGCGCATCTGACGTCTGTTTTGAGTGCCTTAAGTGGCGTTGGGACACTGGCACCGACGCGGAGCTTTCCAGGGTGGTTTTAGGCGTTGAGGCCAAAGTTGAGGTGAGGGCCCCACAACCTGTCTTTTGAGCTGCGTGCAGCGTTTCACGACTTTTTTCATCAGATGTCCGTTCAGGGCATACGAGCAGTCGTTTCTGGACGTATTTCCGAGGGGATTGCAATGGTGCAATCCGCCCGCTCTAATTCGGCACGAGGGTGTGGGGCCCATGAGGGCCGTTTGGGCGTTGAGGGTGATTTCCCTTCTTTATCACTGGGTTTCTGTTTTGGACAAGTGAATAGTCAATCTTGTGTGATTTTACAAGAGGATCGCAATAGTGCGATCCGTTGGCAGTGCTTCAGGACTGGGGTGTGGGTCCCGTGTGGTACCACTCGTGTGTGGGGAGCCAGAACGTATATTTTTCTCCGGATATCCGTTGCACTCAAGTGAGTAGTGATTTTGACGTGTTTTCTCAAGGGGATCGCAATGGTGCGATGCACCCTACTGTTTTCGGGGCTGAGGCTTGGGATCACGGGACACCGTTTGGGGGTGAGGTGGTGTTGGCGACTTTTCCGTCGGATATCCGTTTGAGGCGAGTAAGTAGTCTAACTCACGTATTTTTTCAAGAGGATTACAACGGTGGGATTCGTTTGGCAGTGCGGAGCCTCTTATGTGATCTTATTAAATGTGGATGCATGAAAGGTGCTCCAGTGGTGGATTTCCCAACCTTTATTGTAGCGGACCCTTGGTGTGTGGTCTTTCACTCTTGGGGGAGTGATATAAATGATTCACGAGATGTGGTTGGTCGTGCCTGGGCCTTTGAGGTGAATTTGTTACGTCACGCCTTTGCATTGACGTTGGGTGTGGTGTGCACGATAGCCTTTGGGCTGGAATGTGGTATACTCTGGGAGTATACAGGAGTGATTGAAGGTACGTGTGGTCTGTACCTTAGAACATTTGTGCGCTCAGTTGGTGTTGACTTGGGGCCACACGTCGTGTGGGCCCCATGTGCGTGTCGTGTTCTTCTATGCGTACTCTGACCTCTTGTGACACAGAGGGTCCCTCTGTGCTAATTTGTTTGACCAGCAGGGTGGAGTTTCCCCTGTCCTAGTGCTCTTTTATCTCACCAGTAGGGTTGAGTGGTCTCCCCCTGGTCTTGTTCTTGATGGTTTGGCCGGCAGAGATGGTTTGGTTCCTCTGTATCATCAGTTGTGAGGGGTTTTAATACCGTGCCCCTTTCATTGGACTGCGACACCATTTACGACTATGGGTGTTCGTGTAGCGTCGGCGTTTTCCCCACTTTCTGGGATGAGATGTCTCGGTCCTCTTCGACAGTGACACAGCGGATTGGAGTGGGATTACCTTGTTGGGAATGGGGAGTATCTCCCGTCACCCCGTGTTCCATGGTAGAGTTCTTGTGGATTCAGTGTGACCAACACTTTACGCGGGCACCGATCCTCTACCCAGGAGGTTGTTCCAGCAGGGATGAGGTTGTTTCCAGCAGAGATGAGGTTTCTCCAGCACGGCTAAGGTTGTTCTAGTTGGGATGAGGTTGTTTCCAACAGGGCTGAGGTTGTCCTAGCAGGGCTGAGGTTGTACCAGCAGGGCTGAGGTTGCTTCCAACAGGGCTAAGGTTGTTTCCAGCAGGGCTGAGGTTCTTTCGAGCAGGGCTCGCTAGTGGGTTACCATCTAGCAGGGATGGCCAGTACAATGGTGTTCACCAAGCAGTACCATCCAGCAGGGATGGCCACAACGGTTCTGGGCTTACCTTCAGCAGGGCTGGGCAGTGGTCCCCGATGTCGGGATTACCTCCAGCAGGGCTGGGCAGTGGTCCCCGATGCCGGGCTTACCTCTAGCTGGGATGGGCAGTGGTCCCCAATGTCGGGCTTACCTCCAGCTGGGCGGGGCAGTGGTCCCCGATGCCGAGTTACCTCCAGCTATGCTGGGAAGTGGTCCCGTCGCCGACTTTAGCCAGGTCTCCCTCCAGTGGATTACCCTGTTACGTGACTGGGCAGTGTGACACCTGTCGCCTTTCCGGGTCTCCCTGTAAGGGGAACCCGTTGACTTCCAGGGATCCTCTAGCATGGTTGGGCATGGGGGGCCTCCTGTCGACTTTGAGTGGACTTCTCGACTGCGGGGCAGTGACGAGTTATGGTTGACATTCCCCCAGAACTCTCAAGTACGAGGAACTTTTCCCCTACCGAGACGCGTCCTTATGATGCTACCTAAAACAGTGCGGTCAAGTCAGTGCCGCCCAAAGAGGATAGTTTTTAGGTGTGTTGGTTTAAGCCCTTGACTTGTAGTTTGGGGCAGACGTGTGGGATGTTGGGCATCGATGGTGTTACTTCTGGGACTGTTGACGACTCTCTTTTCTTGGGCTGAGCTATGGGATGGATATCCCCTTATGACGTTGTTCGGGCTTCTTGATTGAGCATAAGGATATGTATTTACCTTGTTATAGTACCCACTTCTTGGGTTTGGTTACTCTCCTTCCAAGAGAGGCGAAGACGCGCGGGGTGTGTCACGTGCTTTCCGTGTCTAGCTTCTCATGGTTGGACGATTCCACTCTCCTGCTATAGGTAGCGAAGACTCGACAGGAAGTTCATCTTCTCACAGTTTCCACCTCCTTTTGTCTGGGTGAGTCTACCTTCTTTTCTCTTGTTGGGTTGAGCTGGAATCTCTATTGTTACTCTTACTTCCCTTTCTGTTGTACTCCTCTACTTTTCCTGTTCGCTCTACTGCTCACCCTTCGGTACCTCCATTTGTTACTCCCTCGAGACTTCGGGGTATCCTACTGAGTATTTTTATACTCACCCCAACATGGGCTTTTCACACACTTGGTGTGCCCTTGCAGGCGACAGATAGGTTGGTCATGAATTTAGTGGAGCTTAGGAGTTCAGGATCTTGGACCGCGTGCGGTGGTCGGAGTTGGGTTCCAGGTGGGGGACCATTCCAGTTGTTTTCTTTTGTATACATGTTTCTGGGTTGTGGCACGTTTTTGGATGGGAGCATGTTTTTCCCCTTTTTCCTTTTCATCACATTACTTGTACTATTTAGAGGTCGATGCACATTTTTGGTTTATTTATAGCAGTCTCCCTTTGTTTCCCATTTTACTCTGCACTTTTTAATTGAGTGTGTTCCATGTGTGGGTACAGGTATGTAGGAAAAGGCCTCCCCGAGTTATTGTGCCTACGGCACTATTTTCCATCCCCTGGCCTATGGAGGCGGGCTTGGGATAGTTACGGCTCGAGCCCTGATAGGGTCGGGTCGTGACTGGTAGTTTCCTAGGTACATCCAAATAACTTCTTTGAGGTAAAAAAATTTCTTCTACTAGATGGAATTATATGAGCTTTATAAAAGTCTTTTAATGTTTAGTAGTTCCACTGATTGTCCTGATTTAGAAGGGTGCAAGGTACTTGTGGACAGATTACATCAATTCAGCATTTCAGGAAGTGAATTGGAGACTGACTTCAGCACGAATTCTGATTTTTCATGAGATGGGAAAGAGTAACAATATTTATTTTGATGCATCACGTATCATCTAGGAGATGTGCTTTTGTAGGGGGGTGGATTTTTTGGGTATGTGACTCAGCTATTGAGGCCACATTAGAGAAACAACCTAACACAGGATCTCGAGTTAGCTGCAGTTGTGCATGCTTTGGGTTATTGTAGAAAATATAATTTGGGTGTGTATTTTATGGTATTAACTGACCCCAAAAGACTAATGTATATCTTCACTTAGGGTGATATGAATTTGAGATAGTGAGGGTGGGGTGAGTACCTTTAGACTTTGTAAATTAAGTTTGATTACATGCCTAGGAAAGGAAATGAAATACCTAATCCTTTGAGCATGGGGACTCTGATACATTTAATTCAATAGGCTATCAATTAGTTGAATAATATGGCTCTATTCTATTAGTTTCATATAGAGGTGCATGAAAGATTGGGACATATGTTTATTTCTTTTTTAGATGTAAAATCTACTCTTCTAGATCGAGTACGAATGAGGAATCTATCAGATTCCAAAGGCCTAGTCCTATATGAGAGTGTGTCGGGAGAGGACACAACATCGTGGTAGACCGTAGATGATAATAAGATCTTGCATTTTCATGGACTTGTATTAGTGCCAGCATAAATATGTTAGGAGTTGATGTGATATTTTCATTTCCCAGTTTGGGAAATTCATCCTGCTGTCACCATGATGAATCAATATTTACATTATCAGTATTGGTTGCTTTTTATAAAGGGGGATGTTTTATTTTTATAAGATATTCCACCTGTCAAAAGGTAAAATCATAGCATCATGGACTGGAGGAGATTTTACCATAGTTACCCACTCTTGAGTGGATGTGGAATGATGTCACATAGAGATTCCATGAATAGTTTGACAAGGATACCTCAAGGGAATGATGCAGTTTGAGTTATTATTGAAAGAATCACGACGGGTGAAAACTTCTTACCGATCAAGTAAAACTTAATTTTTTTTAGCTTGGAAGGTTTTACATCCAAGTAACTGTACGTTTTCGTGGGTTTCCACACTCTATAATTTTATACAGGGATTCTTGGTTTACATCTCACATATGTTAGTGACTACAAAGGGCTTTTGGTACCTAGATAGTTATGATTAAAAATTACCTTCCCCAGACATATGTCTATTCCGAGTGTATGATCCAGGATTTGGAGAACATTCTCTGAGCATACTTCCTTGATTTTGGTGGTTCTTGGAAGATACATATACCTTTACTATAGTTTTCCTACAATATTAGTTTTAGGATGTGATTTAGATGGATCTTTTTGTGGCTTTTGATGGTAGGCCATGCCGATCAACCCTATGTTGGGTGGAGGTAAGATATGTAGCTATGATGGGACCTCGTATTGTCTAGGATACCACTGAGTAGGTGGATTTGATCTGGAAGTGGGTGGATATTGCACAGTCTCACCAAAAATATTTTTTTGATCGACAGAGATGACCTTAGGACATAGATGTCGGAGATCATGTTTTCTTACCTCTCACAGTGAGGTTGGGATACATTAGGATTATGGGACATGTAATGTTTTCACCGAGATGAGTTGAGCGGTTTTAGGTTTAGGAGAGAGTAGATCTGGTTTCCTATCATTTCTATTTACCTTAGAGCTATTGAACAACACACAACATCTTTAATTTTTCTCAACTACGATGTTACTTTTTAGACCGATCACATGTTTTTCATCACAAGAAGGTTGAGTTGGAGGTGGATGCATCCATTAAAGAGCACTATATTCTAAGTTTTTATCACTAAACGAAGGTTCTTTGTGGCTAGTATGTTCCTCTAGTATGGGTTCTATGGAAGCACAAGTGAACACATGATGAATCATTGGAGAGGGAGGACAACATACGACAATAATAGCCCAAGTTGTTTGATATTTATTTATCACCACCCCTAGAAGGGAAATTAAAGGAAATATTTCATTATGTGGGAACAACTATAAGAACTAGGAACTTTATTTTAGGTAATTATCATGAATTCAGGCTGTTTTTTAGCAAAATGGAAGAATTTTTAAATTTTCTATGTACACACCGTGTACTTTATTGTACATGTTGTGTAACCTTTTGCCACACGAAATAGTAAGTTGGTCGGGTAACGGCTGAGTGCATGGCCATGTGGGTGACCTAGAAGATAGCCTAAAGTAGGTACCAGTTGAGGCTAGTACATGATGGGTACATTAAATGTATATACCCATTATGTTTGTTTTTATTGGATTAATTGGATTGGTGTAGCATCTAATCTCGAGAATGAACTTCTTCTTCATGTGACTCGTACTAGAGAGTGATTTATGGGTGAAGAACCTTTACCTCCTCTTATTTCTATATTTGAGCCCCGAATGAGATGCTTCTAGGATCGTTGGATTCCAATTGGCGAGTTATCCTCTCTTCCTAATTCCCCATCTTTCATGGGTTATTAAGGTTGAATTATTTTGTCTTTTTTGTAGATCTATGGCATTATAGACTGATTCATGGGTCGACGTTCAATATTTTGCATCATAAATCATTGTGTTGGGTGGTTTGTGGCTTTCAATGATTTCATTTGGATTATATATGATTATTGTTCTGAATACCCATGTTTGGGTGTTGCGTATTTTCGATTTTGACCATATTTAATACATTTTATTGGTTCGTTGATTGATTAAGCATTGTATAATATGAATAAGACTGTTTACCATTGTTTATGGGACACCCAATGGGTGGGTTACCTTGGTTAACTCTTATTGGCCACTTGGACTAGGTTTCCTAGGTGGCATACCGTGTTTCCATTCTTTATGTTGTTTAGAACAGATTGACTGGTTTTATGTAATGCATTTTTATTGAATGTATAATTTTTATCCATGTAATAGTTTGAATTACATGTAGTTCCTTTAATAAATGTTTTATGCATGCTGATCATCTTTGGACAATGAGAGTTGTGGACTATGACTTTTTTTTTGGATTCTACGTTTATTTACACAAGACCATGAGATCCATGGTATAGATTTTTACCCAGAGGGTATTTACCGTTAGATCTACCCAAATGTCAGTTATGATTTAATTATACTATTTTGACCCATGGGGTATTTACCATGAGAATTACCTCGAGGTCATGTATAAATTATTAATCCTTTTTTGACCAAGGGTATTGACAATGAGAGCAACACAGTTGTTTACTATTTTTACTCGATAATATGATAGACCATAGGGGGTAGACCATGAATGCTTTCCCAAAGGATCATTTTTTGATTAAATGAATAATTTTTGTAAGTATCCCATGCAAAAATATATGTTTTATCTCAATCTTTCTTGGATGATTATATAGTCTTCAGAGTTGACATTTGATGCTATTACTCATGGGGATATAGAGCATAGGCTAGATCCTGATGTTACATTATTCAATGGTATGAATATTTTATAAATGAAAAATGAATGTAATTTAAAATTGAAGTATTATTTACATTTGAGTACATCCTATTTTATTGCATAATTTCTTCATTTTTACTACTATATACATTCACTGACTGTTTGGAACAGATATTTTGGCGGTTTTTTATTCAAATTCATCCCACACCCTATTTGGTTCATGCTTTTATATCCAAACAGATTATAAGTTTTCATGTATAGATAAGGGAAAACACAATTCTTCATCAGGTACATGATTTCCCACAAAGATGATGATCATGTGACCACATCGAGGAATACAATGCTATTGAATATTATAGTTTTCCGTAATTTTGTTTCAGTATTGTATTTCTAGTATTTTGAATTATTTGGATGCTTTTCTAGACACATGTGACATGCATCATTTATTAATAAATATAATTAAGTTGTTTATTTTATAATTATTCTCTTATTTACATCTGTTCTATGGTATTATTTCTTCCGCAATTGATTGTTATTATTATTATGATGTATATAATCTTCATATGAGGTCATAGTTTCACCACCATCACACATTGTCCCTCTCTAGTAATCAGAAACCATTGGAATTTGTGGAAATGTGCTTGAGTTCATATGACCTACTAAGTTTGGGGCACCTTAGGGCAACACCTTGAAACTGTACATTACAAAAACAAAATTACAATTTCATTTGAATGATGAATTAAATGAATTTGTATGAAATATTTAGATACTAGAGGAATAAATCTAGGAAAAAATAAATGTAAATACTATTTAATAAAAAACATTATGGTTATCCTGATGATAATTTCAGAATTTCATTAAATATTGAGGATTTAATGAAATATATTGAGAAAAATAATAATTTTTAAGAATATTTAGAAGTAAATATGATAGAAAAAAGAATAATAGTGGTTTCTTTTACAAAAAAACATTATTTTGATGAATAGACTGTTATAATTTAAAATAATTATATCTGTAATGTTGGTGAATGAAATGGAAAGGTTAAACCTGATATGGATAAAAATTTACATTCATATGTAGAAAATAAAGGTGAATTTTTTACAACAAGCAATATTAGAAAATATATATGATTAAAAAACCAAAAAGTTGAGAACAATTAATTCTAAAAAAATAAAATGTTTATAAAATATATGTTTTCCATAAGGATAAAATTATAACCATGCTAAAAAATAATATTTCAGATAATGATAGAATAATTAGCGGTTAATAATGTTCTATTAAGAATGATTGTAATTTTGTTTAGAATAATGATCACAACTCCAAATTAAATGAAAATTCAGAAGGAAATATTATTTCATTGGGAACTACTAATATTATTGTGTGTTCCGGCATATGAATAATATTTGATGAATTATTCAATAACATTAATACTATTAAAAAAACTACATAAGCCAATATATGATAGTGTTTCAATTGACTCAAGGGATGATGTTTGAGAAAGTTTTTATGACGAAACATGAGAATGATGGTGATAAATTTGAAAATAGATTCTGACCCCTAGAAACGATTTTCGAATGATGTGAATAACCTATAAACCTAAAAATGATTTTTTTACCAACACAATTATATTTTGTTAACAAATCTCCGAATCAGAATTTTATGAAATGTAATGGGAAATAAAAAGAACTTATTTTGTTATCCACTATCAATGAAACAAAAAAATTTTGAAATTAGATTCCGGATTGTGTGTTTTCTTCTCATACGATAAGATATTTGAAATTTCTAAAAATTTGAATCAATTCAAAGAAGTGATAGTAACATTTTTAAATGATGAATCACTCAAAATTAATATTATGTAATCAGATGTCATGTGAATGAAAATTTGAAATTTAAAAAATATATATTTGTTAATGGGATGAAACACAGCTCGCAAAGTGTTCCCCATGTATTTAATGAAGAAAATAATGTTGATTTTAGAATGTTTGTTTATATTTTTTAAATATAGGACAATAGAGTGATATTCACAATATCCCAAGCCAAAAAAGAATCTTGTCCCATGTTTTTGAAATACAAAAAAATGTAACATGGGAATGGTATGAGAAAATAAAATGTACCATAAAATGATAGGACACACTTGAAATAGAATAATGATAAATATTTCGAAGAGGAAAAATATAAGAGTCATTAAATTGATGTCATGAAAAATATATTTTTAGTAAATAATTTATCAAAATTGAATGATTGAAAAATCTATCATTATGAATGTTGAAATCTATTCATAAAGTCCTCAGAAACTTATTCACTTATTTTCTTGGCCCAATGATTAAATAATAAAATCATAAAAATTAGTAATTAATTAATTTTATGGACCAACTTACTCACATTACTTGTGTTAGGAATATGAAATATAGTTTATATGCTCTAATTTGTTTTAAATGATTCAGGATAAAAGACAAGATGAATAATGAGTACTCAGTGAAGATTTTGAAAACATAAAGTAGTGGTGAATACAAAAATGAATATTTTGAAATTTTTCATGAGAATCATGGAATTTATCATATGTTCTAATAAAATTATATTCTTACAAAAATCGGGTATATTTGAGGAAAAAATAACTATTTTGTTGAAATTGGCTGAACTATGATACTTGAATATGATCATTTCAATTACTTTTGGAGGAATGTCGCGATCAAAATTTTTATATTCAAAACCGATGTTTCTAATGGAAATGTTCAGATATGAATTTTTTTGAAATTATTTTTGGATTAATTTATTTTTGAAACACTTTGGGGATTTTGGGAATTAATTCATCAGATTGAATAATGGTGGAAACCTTGGAATTTTTTATGAGAGGTGATAATTGAATTTTTATTTTACACTTTTAATGAATGAGGATAAAGATGTTTCAAAAAACATCCATGATGATTATATTAACTCTATTATGTGAATTATATTGCAAAACTTGAGTAAGGAAAACATACTCATACAGATAAGAAAGATAAATAAGAAAAATAACTTTTTTAGGGATTTAGATATGGATGAAAATAATTACAATCATTCTTATAATGAATAATTAGATGTATCAGTTTCTAATGATGTGTAATAATATCATACATCTCATAATTGGATGGTGATGAGTTTGGATGCTTAAAAAATTTGGTGATCATTATCCAATGGTTCAATAAATATGGTAAATTTCCCATTATTCTTTATATTAAATTGCTATTTTAAAATATGTGAACATGTCTTTTGATAATACAAAATGAGTTTGGGTTATGAATGAAGAGAATGAAATGACATCAATGAATTATACATGGGAAATTATACCTATGATAGATAACAAAAATGTTATTAGTACTACATCAGTTTTTTGAAAATATCTAATATTATATGGTTTAGTAACAAGAATCAATGAAATATTACACTATTGGAAAATGGACCTATACCCACTATTCAAAACCATGGGTATATCCCACAAAACAGTGGGTATAGGCTATACCCAATGTTTTGAGAACTATTAGAAATTGAGTCATCTATACAGATCAAAGCTATAATAATGGGTTAGAAATTATATAAAAAATGATTAAAAATAGTATTTATATATATTTTCTACTGTATCATTACCCTATACCCACAGTTTTAAAACTATGAGTATACTTTTCAAAAAATTGATGGTGGCATGTTTTGATCTTCACAATTTCATATCACAAACTCTAATCCAAACCACTACCCCAATACCACTTCAGTTTATATAAATATTTACATATACATATATATATATATAATTAATATCAAGATAAATATCATGGGTATAGGTGTTCCATCAAAAAAATGTTGCTACTGATTTTATTTCTCCCGCACTCATACAGGAAAGTAAACTCCATGGTTTGTTAGAACATTATGTATAGGTTTTTTTCCTAGATCTATCCCCACATTTTGTTTGATAACCATTGGTATAGGTTATTAACAAAACCATATACCCATATTTTACCAAAAATAAACAAATAAGGGGTCCTATACCCATTGGTTTTGAATAATTGTTTTTATAAGGTATCTATACGCATAGGTTTGTTAAACATTGGGTATAGGTTCTGAAAAAAAATCCATGGCTATAGAGGGCCTATACCAATTATTTTGGTAAACCTATGGGTATAGGTTATGAAAAAATACCTATACTAAGGATTTTGGAAAAAATATTTGTATATGGGCGTTTTCCAGTATTGTTACTGTGAAATTGTTACTCAAAAATTAAAGGAATTCACAACGATTGGACATTTTAAATGGTTTAGGGCATAAAAACAATCAAGATATTTATTGTTATTTATTCACAATAATGTTACAAAAATTTTCATTGGGAAGTAATACCATAATTTCTGAGATCTGATTTTTATTTTGAAAGTCTATATTGAACATGCATGGGGATGTTTTGTTGGGAAATATGAATGATATGTGTGAAGGTTGAAGATATCCTTGTATGGGGAAAAAAATCTGGGGGTGGTATTCCAAATTTTTTACATTCTTAATAAATATGATTTTTAATAATGTAAGAGATTATATCAATATATAAAATAATAAAAGTCAGAAATTTTACTCTATTATAATTTTTTAGGTTGAGGAAATCATCATCTCTATGAATGATAAAAAAACATGTGAAATATTTCATGAAGAGTTTAAGAAAGTGATTAAAATGTATTGGTAGGGTGAGATAAAAATATTTCATGGGTTAAAAATCTCACAAAAGGGGAAATACGATATCAATTCCAATGAATAGTGTGATGATGAAATTTTTAGAATGTTTTGCATAAAGAATTTTATACCTATTTACACACTTATTTTAAGGGGGAATTACGATTTCTAAATATGGACAAGGCATAGACATTGATCATAAATTTATAAAAAAATTTGATAACATGATTTTTTAATTTATTTCAATCGGACTCAACATTGTATATGATGTCACCTTATGTGAAAGGTTACATTGTTCTACAAATTTATCACAAATTGTTTCCTGGAAAAATATTTATTAGATATATGAAACACATATGACATTTCAGAATCGGGACTGATATCATAGTCTGTATTAAACTATTTGGGTATTCATTTCCTGATTGGAAAGAAAATTATTATGATATAAGGTTCATGAATGCAGAAATTATCTTTGAAGGGGAATGGTTGGGTTTGTTTGAATAAAAAGAAACCGATTTCATTAACTCTTAGAATTTGTAAATATGAGTATGTTTTTACAACTAAAGCATCTAAACACCTTACATCGATGAAAAAACAGTTGTATTATTTACTTGGGGATGTAAAGTTACCCTTGCTCTTGGTTTTTAATAATAATAGTAAAATAAACATTAAAAATCTTTATAAAGTATTCTCATTACAAAAATATTGATATAAAATATCATTTCATCAATGAGATGCAGAAAAGAATGAAATAATTCTTGAGAATTTTTCTACATCTGAATAAGTTACTAAACAATTCACAAAACATTTACTGAATGTTCCTTTTAAAAAACTAAGGTTCAACATTTGTGTCTGAACACCATCTAATAAAGGTTAAGTTATTTCTTTTATCCACTCTTTCTTCTTATCATTGGAAATATTTGTCAAAGAAGTTATTTTTCTCATAAATATTTCAATTCCTATGTGCTAATTTTATTAATTAGTCATTTAAAATGTTGTATTGATGGAAAACTATGATTTCAATATGTAATTTTGGTAAATATTAAAAATATTTTATTTATTAGTTTTAGGAATCATTTATTTACATGAATTTAAATTACTAAAACAATTATGTTATGAAAAGAAAAATAGGTTTTATGTGTCACTAATTTTGGTATCATGGTTTTTCAATTTATATTTCTTATTTCATTCAACTAGTTAGATTATATATGTTTTGAATTTTTTATAATTAATCCATGTATTGAAGTTAAAAATATCAGTGATAAATAAATCATTGTTGAAAACATAACAAAATGGTGGGGGGTTGTTCAGAAATGTTACATTTAGATGGTTTTCAGATACTAAATTATATTTTTAAGAAATATGTCTCTTAATGTAAATGAAGATAAAGAAGAATCAAAATAATCTTCATATTTTAATTTTTTTTGTGATCATAATGACCATCATATTCAATACATCATACATACAAATAATAGTAATATCCATCATATTGAGAATAAGATTGTTGGATGAAAAGGCTCATTAGAGTCACCTTGGGTTAAGATCACTATTTTGATCATAATCATAAATTGAATCATAATATGCATGGATCCAAAGAAAATATTATGAATATTTTTGGTTTATTAATTCAAAAAAAGAAACTTTGTATCTTTTGATTCAATCCATGTTAATGAAATATATATATGTTTCAACCAATAATATTGTGTTTTGCTTTTATTGATTAATATATCTGCAAATGATGGGATGTTAAAATACATCCCAATGTATGTCGGATGATGTTAAAGTTAATCGTAATCATATCTAAGGTCATTTTCATGTCATGATATTATTAGATGTTTGGAGAAGAAATAATTTGATGAATATTATATTTTTTGGCCTCGTTACATTCGTGTGAAATCATAAGAGGCAGCTCTGTTTGTTGGATGGGAATAATGATAGGATCACAAGGATATAAAGATGTTGTCTTTCTATCAGAACAATATTCCATAAGAAATAAATTATTGGAGATTTAATTTTATCCTAATTAAAAAATAAATGATGTATATGATTTCAATGCACCTGAAACTAGTCTATAAGATGCTGTGTGAAATCCATTATCATAGTCTTATTTATACTGATCATCAGATGAAAATTGGTGAATGAATTTTTTTGTGGTGATTTTTTTGGGACTAGTAAAAATAAAATAAATGGTTAATTTTCTGGACTAATGAATATAGATAAAAATAAATGTTTTTCATGAACAATATGAAGAATTAATTTAAAGAATGATCAATAATATGGTCAATAATTTTCATCCAAATTAATTGATTAATTTTATCAGAAAGGAACTTTTTTATAATTTACATTTTGTTCTGGTGAAATAAGAACTATGATATTTTTTCAACTAGGTAAATAACAAGAAGAATAACTTTGATATGTGTTCAATAGTTTTATTATCATGTGGGATAAGACTATTATAATTGAAATTATATCAACAATTTGAATGAACACAATGTCATAGATTTTTTTTAAAATAAAAAATAAAAATATTGAATCATGTAAAGTGTTATCTTGGGGATCAAGTAGTTGAAATTATATGATAATTTGTTTTCATATTTATTATTTGGTGTAAAAAAAAATTCATAACACATTCTATTGATCATAATAACAAAATTATATTGAGATGTTATTTGTGAGAATTTTATTTTAAGGACCGATGTTTTTTATGTGGTTTGGTGTAACGTAATCAATTTTCATAATCATAGTGGGAAAAATTGTAATGTAAATTAGAATCAAAATGAAAATTTTTAATAATTATGATGAAATATGAATTAGTGGATATTTTATAATTATCATGATGGGTTAAATAGTTCTAATGGAGACTAATATATTCTCTTATTTTAGGGGAAATTGATTTTTACGAAAATTTGGTTTTGTAGGAAATGTTTTCAGAATCCCACAAAAAACATATTTGGATACACTATAAATAGACTAGGTACATTTTTCATTCCTGACACAGTTAGTGTGTGTGGATTAATTGAGAAAATATCTGATGTTCAAGCGAGAATAATTTTTCAGGTCATGATTTATTGATGATGTTTATCAGATAGAGGATTAAATGAGTAGAGACCAGATCATAATAATGGTTTTCAAACTCAAACTAATATATCAGATGGGTATTTTCAAGTTCAAGTAATATAAATTTTGTTTTTACATATCCTCATTATACATGAATAATATTTTTTTGCTGGTCAATCTCATTGGGTAATCATATTGGTAAATCTGGTAGAGTTTCATTGTGATGGCAAGGTTGTTCTTTCAAAATGATCAGTAAGAGAGTGAATATTTGTTTTGAAAAAATTATTTGTGAAATTTGATCATGTATAAGAATAACATGTTAGTTACACAAATAATATTACATCATTTTTCCTACTTTAATAACATTCACTTTTGTCGTGAACATATTACTACATGAGTGAACCATCATATCCTACTTGTTGAATTATATGAATAATAATTGTTTTATTATGGATTCATTCTATATGATTTTTTAATACCAAACCATGAATATTGATTCTATAGTTATGTACTAAAACTTGTAAATTTTAATGTTTCTTTATATTTATCTCTTAGTTATTTAGAATGGTAAAATGTCGTTAACAGGTGGTGATTGTTATTTCAATATAACGGAAACCTAAAATATAAATTTACACTGATTCATATCTCTTCTAAGTACTAATTCATTACTACTGCTGTAAAATCCTAGAGTATAATTTCATACATTCCCAAATAACATTATGTTTTACATATTTATACATTTATATCGTAATTGTAACCTAAAAAACCCATATATTTAAATCTTTAAATATATATTATACATCCAATTATACAATAAATATATTTAAAAAGTAAAATGTTTTATCTTCGTAAAATATCTTCACATTATTCATATGCACATCATTATTGTCCCAATTTATTAGGGAACTATTGTTAAATGAAAAAAACAATCTATGGGAACAAAAATATATGTATGGGATATAAATAGAATGAAATGAAAATATTAACTGTAAATAATTATAATATTGTTACATTAATTTTTTTTTTAAAAATAAACATATTCATACCCAATAAAATAAATTTTCCCCCGAAAATATTATAAAAAAATTCATGAGAAATATTAATAGAAAATTAATACTCATAATGGTTATAATGAAATCATTAAAAAGTCAATAATAATTTTTTATAATGATATAATTTTCACCCTAAAAAATAACATATACATTCCTATAAAAATTTTATTATTATCATTCCTATCGAAATCACATGATTCCCAAAACAATCCATATATATCACAGATAAAAAATATAGGTTACTTTTGAAATCATGTACATATAAATCTTAAAAATGAAATAACCATATTGTTAAATTCCTAACCCAATGCATTGGAAGGATATCTCAGAACTAACCGTCCTTGGATTATCAAAGAACCACCGACCCTTGGATAAAATATTTACCGAACAAAAGTGGTTTATAATGAAACCACACCCCATTTTAACAATTCTTATTAAACTTAATAGAATCAGATAACATAAATTACTTTAATTTCAATCATTTTACTCGTAAAAATACTGTTTACATCCATAAAAATTATTTCGAAATATTGAAAAATCCATTTAATTTTAAAATTAGTTTTTGAAATATCTTATATATATGAAAAGTGGTTTTTTATATTAATATTACAATAATTCATATTATCTTATCTGAAAATAAACTTATAATTATGGTGGAACTAAACATTATTTTCTATGTACACATTAAAATAAAATAGTCAATTTTTTTGGGAAGTAACATTAAAACATTCCATAAAATGATTCCTTTTAGAATAAATTAAAATATATTTTGAAGTGTCATAAAATGTATTTAATAATTATTTAATGTCTATATAAGTTCATTCAAAAATTAATATATAAAATATTGTCTAGGAATAAAATTATCATTTTAAGGGAATTATTAAAAGAATATTTTTAAAAGAATTTCCCTTTCCACAAGCCCGGAACATCAATCGAATACTTATTTTTCATAATAATAAAGATGTGTTAATTATATATGTTATGGATAACCTTTTCCAAATTTAATAATAATTTAATTTCACTATTTATAATGTTACACAAAATTACTTGATCAACTAATTTTATACCTGATGAATTATCAATATTCAGATAATGTATCAAAAATGACTTTAGTAAATAAAAATTAGACAATGAGTTCTTTATTTCACCATCTCTTGAATAATAATTGTGAATTTTGTATCAATATTTCTCAATAAATTATAATTTTTTAATCCAATCCTGAGATAAAGTAATGTAAAATAAACTATGTCACAATCATGGAGATGGTAGGTCGTACGTTCGATTGAGTAATACTTCTACATTTTAATGATCAATGTAAATTAATGGTATTTATTATTTTTTATTTAAATAATAATATTTATAACAAAACAAATTTACATTCTTATAAAAACATTTCTATATCATTGTTTTGATCTAGTGATGAAAAATGTATCACATCACTTTGTGATTTTTTTAATCCACACATATACCTGAAAAACTATAAACTTTTTCAATCGATATAATAATATGAAAATATATAATATATTATTCTTTATAAATTATATATATCTAAAGAATATTATATATATAATTTAATTTTTTCATTATAATTTATCCATGAGATATGGTGATTCGAATCAAATTACATCAGTTGATGAGGCAGTAGTCCTTCGTACACATGATTGATTTTTTTTGTTTCCCATTTGAGGGAAGATGATATGTATATTTGGAATGAAATCAATATAATATTATAATAGTATATGTAAAATAATTTTTATTATTATTTTATAATGATAGAAGAATATATTAATGTGGCATAAAAACAAATTAAACTAGAACATTCTGTTTAATAGTAGACATATTCATTGGAAATTATCATTTTATTAACACACATAGTAATCTAATATTATTTTTAAATCCAATATACAGAATAAATAAATTTAGAGAGGAAATTTTTTATTGTATTTTATAAGATATTTCATGAATTGAAATGCCTTTAATGTGTAAAGAAATCTAGGGACTTGGTTTCCTTTTATAAGAGAGGTGGGGGTGCACACATGGAATTTTATAAAATATTAAATTAATGTAATTTAATTTTGAAGAAAACTGTATAAAAATGATAATATTTAAATATAACATGAATATTTGTATAATTCGTCTCATTAAAAAATATATAAAATTTTGAGTAACATTTTTACGCTTATCATTTTATTTGGTACCCTCGTTAACCTTTTTCTAATATATCTTGATAACAATGTATTTTATTCCTTATTGGTCTAGAGAATAAAAATTAATAAAAAAACCACTAAATTGAGCCACATGGATATCTATAACCACAATATAATTAATTGGATGAATATATTATTTATTATATTTTATTATAAATTTATTAATTAATATTTTCATAAAATATCAAAAATCTGAATTTTAGAACAATTCATTTATGTTGACTTTTATAACATCATGAAAAAAAATTAAATTCAATAAATATATTATAGTATATAAAAAAATTAAATTATTTAATATATATATTTTGGGTGATTTTATTTCCAAAAAATAATAAAGGTTTTAAATTTATTGATATTTATTATTATCTTTATTTAATTTAATAATGAATACTTTAGTGTTGTGTAAGCATTTCAGGTAATTATTTTCGAAATAAAATATATAAATAAAATTTTTATAATCATTATATATATCATATACTTCTATTGAATATTTATAATGTAACATAATCTATGGTTATACCCATAAAAAATATTAAATCTGTTAAAAACAATAATTTGACATTTTTATCTTTTTGTTACATAAAATATTGTAATGGTCATAATCACATACTCATGGAAAAAGACCATATTTTAATCATTTCTATTATTATGAATGATATACACACATACAAGAAAATTTATGCACATCTTTAGGTTATTTTATTTTATATATCGATTTTTTTATATTTAATTACTTTATTTACCCTTAACATTTGTAAAAAATTAATAATGTTAATATTAATATTAATAAAAAATAAAAGATAAATATTTGAAATATATTTAACTCCTAATTCAATATATTGAATAAATTTTTTATCATTAAATTTTAAATTAATGGATGTATTTAATTAATAATTTAACTGAAGAAATGACCATAAAATAAGGTTTTTCCTTAAAATGCATTTTCAGTATAAAATTCTTATTATAATAAATTATTTATTAAAATTATTTATAAATACTATAAATGGTTTATTATAATAAATATTAACTCATTAATTATAAAAATAAATCAACAGTTTAATTTGATAATATAATTAAATTAAATTATAATACAATTTTCAAAATGAAATCAATATTTTTCAAAATTTATATAAAATAAATATTGTGAAAAATATATAAAAATTAATCATAGGAATATTTTGAAATTATAAATAAAATATTTAAAAACCTTTCTTCACATTAAAATTCAATTATTTGGAAAGGACTCTTTTAAATAAAACCATGGAGTGGATTATATCCAATTTGGTTAGAAATCAATCATTCCCCTTTTAGCTAAAATCATAGATAATATTTTCATAAGGAATATAAATTATTACTTCCTTAATAATGAATATCTATTATATAATTTACTATAACAATATAATATCATAATAATAAAATATTTATTTTAATATTATATGGTCGTTACTTGTCCTTAATTTTTCATCCATTTATTTAATAGGGTTTTAGAATATTTAAAATTTTAACTATTTTTTTGCAGCAACGTACATTATGTGTTTTATTATCCATACATGTGTAAATTAAAAAAAATAAATCCTTACTTTAAGATATTAATATTTTTCTAAAAATGAATCAAATTATTTTTATTCAAAATGTTTTCTTTCTATTTTTTGTTTAAGGGTATTGTCTAGTCCTTACTAATTTTAGATCCGTATATGTGATTTATATGATTTGGTTTTAATAGATAGATTTCATAACAAGGATTAAAAAATGTTATTCTAAATTATTTATAGAAATTTAATAAAATGGATTTTAGAAAATATAAATACTCTAGAAATATTCTCTATAAGTTTTTATGGAAATAGATACTAATATATCTATTAGGAGGATTGTTTGGTGTCAATTCCTTCTAGATGAAAAAGGGGATGCTTCATTTAATAACGTTTAGAGGTGTGAATTTGATTTTATTTAATTATTTAAAATTTATTTTCTTATAATTTCATGTATATTTATCTCCTTCTCTTCATGTTATGAGGTACCATGAATATATATGTGGGATACTCGTGTTTACACGATAAACTTGTATATGAATTATATTTTATTTCTTATGTCAGTGAGGGTATACCCTAATCTAGGGAATTTTCACATTGATTATTTTTGATAGTATAATACCGAGTGATTAATTTAATATATCACAAAAAACTCGGATTTCATGATATATTTTTTGGTTTTGTGCTAAATTAAATCCTATGATACTTGGATCCAATGATCTATTTGATTATTCACTTTCATTGATTTTCACTTCACTGTTAACTTTTATCTATGATTTCATTTTGGTCATGGGATTATCACTATACATGTTTCCTATTTAATTTATCAAATATTACTTACTTTAATAATGTATATATGAAATATGACTAATTTTTACTCATACCCATATCCAATTTTGTTTTTCCAAATTATGGTTTCAAAAAATAATTTATTTTACTTCACTAATCATTATTTTTAATAAAATATTTTAAAATAAATTACCTCCAAATTAGTGAATGAATTTTTTTTAATAAAATAGAATAAATTAGATTAATTTATATAATTTTTTGTAAATTAAAAATGAAATAATTTATTTTTTCTATTACATTTCATACTATAATGACAATTATTTTATTTTTAATGGTTATTAATATGGTGTAGGGAAGACTTATGATATGAATTTTCTCTGAGGCCTATATACATTATTGACTCTGTAAATCCTCATCATGACTAAAGTGATTAGCTATTGGATATCAATCTGGGTGGTTAGAGGTAGTAAGTGACGATTTATCTCATAGTGCATAATAGAATTTGGTTACAATATTGTTTTTATGTCTTCCTTCCAATGTATTGATCCAAATATTCTAACTAATTATCCTTTAATTATTTCTTGTTGGTTTTGTCATATAATCAGATTATATTTGTTTAAATACATTTCTAGAACAAATTTTTTTATATTTACATGGGTAAATAACAATCTCATAATTTCAATGTCGATGATCTGATACCATTTCTCTCGGGAGGGATATAATATATAATATATTTATAGTGGGTTATTGATCACTAAAAAACACCATCTCATCAATAAATAAGATTGAAAAAATAATTTGTATTTTAAAATAAATAATTTATCCTTTAAATGAAAAATATTATTTGGAGATGGATTATTATTTATGTAATAGGAATAATCAATAAATATTAGGGTATACTCTTTTTTAAAGAATGACCAAATGTTGTATCTTTGAATAATATTTTAAACGATATTAAGGACCAACACTTTCCTCGATAATAAAAATACAAGACACTTTTTTGTAGAACCCCCATTGTGTTGGTTCTTTCTATACCCAAGATAGTTTAGCCAATAATTTTCTATAAATGTCCACATGCCCCAGTTAAAAACATCATTAAATTATTTACGGATTTTTTTTCATTTCTTGTATCATTGATTGGAATGTATTTATAGTGAGATGGAGCACATTTTTAAAAACTATGAAGGATGAAGGGTTTGTAATGATGAATTTAGACATTATTATGATATATTATATAATAAATTATATTATATATTCAAAAATTTATATCCTGAATATAACTAATTTTGGAAGAATATATTATATATATGTCTTATTTTAAGGAAATTATACTACCTCTTATCATTTATATTCCCAGGTATTGAGAGACCCCATTCATTTATGATAAAACATAATAGACGAATAAACATAGTTAAATGTAAAATTAATTTCTAAAGGTATAATTATATATGATTTTATCCATGAGGTGATTTCCATGGGATGTTATGGAATCTAAATTTTAGGACCCAGGATTATATTATTCTCCAACAAGATCACCTTCATATATATATTTAAGAGTTGTTTTATTATTATTATTTCATGAAATTTAATTTCACCCATGGTTTTTATATATATTGGAGTGGAACTCTTAAATCAAATTTATACAACATTTTTTATACAGTATACCCAGTGGATGATTATCACTTGTAAAATAACTCATCAAGCCTTCTCAGATAAATTTTATTTAGAGGTATTCATATTAAAGAGCCTCATAACAATTAATGTTAAACAAATTATGAACTAATATTTTTTATAATGTGTTGTGTGTGTAAAGAAGGAGTTGAATTGCTTCATGTTTTTATTTTAACAGTGATATTATTCCACACCCTTATGGATAAATTATAATTAATCAATATGATGTGATTCCATTTATTGAAAAAATTTAAAAGACTCATATAATGATGTGGTTTCCAAGGGATATTAAAATATGAGTTATCAAATTGATAATAATTTTTATAAATTATAATATATTATTTTATTGAATAAAATATGTAAAATGTTTTATTGTTGATCAATTGAGATCAGTATAATCGAGATGATAATATTTTTAGAGATCATATAGGATTCCTCCTTGGTAATTGGATTAGATGCTAATTCAATCAATGAATTATCTATTTTTATATATTTTTAATTCATTCTATGTTTAGAATTTGAAATAGTTTCATCCCAATTTTTGGGAATTGACCTATTGTATGATGGATCAATATTAATATATATTAATCATCCAAGGGAAATATATGGCATATGAGATGTGGTGGACTTTTTAGGGGCTCTTAGAGAGAATCCATCTAATTTTTCACTAACGAATAATATACAATGGTCACCCATGATTATAAGTAGTAATTCATTATCATTGAAGTAAATAATAAATTAAGGAATAATTTGAATTATATATCACTAGAGATAGATTCCTCTTACATTGTGCATTCCATCAAACATAATATATCACATCTTTTATAGAGTATTACAATGGCCTTAGAGGATTGTCCTCATTACCATATGAGGCATTATTTTTCTATTTGACACAAGAAGAAAACACAAATATATATATATATATATTAAAAATTTTCTACAAATACAATTATTAATTAGATCATTGGATTTGGGGTGTGTAGATGCAATTATGAAAACCCAATGTTAATTGAAGATCCCTTGTTTCATGAAATTTTTAAAACTAAAACCTTTTGATTTTTAAAAAATATTCAATTCCCAAGTTATTCATTATAAGGTGAATCATATTATTATTATTATTATGTTATATTATTTCCTATTATTTAGTATTTTTTATTATTGATATTACATATTATATTTTGGCGTTGTTCTCCAACTCATATAAAAGTCATTATATTCCATGACAAGAATTTCTTTATTTTCACATGTTTATCATGAAACATTATTATAATTGAATGGTTTTTTATTCCCTATAACTAGTTACCATACCTTTGGGATCAGTAATTCCATTAGAGTTATTCAGTAAATGGACTAGATTAACTAAATCAAGGGTGGATCTGGTTGGTTTCATGACAGAATTGTGTGAAATCCAGGATTTTATCTAATATATGATGATGTAATATTGATTTGAACATATAAAATATTGATTTATGTATGAGGAGGGTCTATATAACACTTTATTTATTATAAAATTTAGTTTCCCTATGATGTTAGGATTTGATTCTTTGAATTTTAAGATTAACTTTAATTTATTTTTTATTCTATCATTTATATTGAATGTACTTAAATATTTATTTAGGATATATGGGTTTTATAAATGTTTTTCATCATGTAGTTAGAAAAATGGTAATAAAATGAGGTTCTTGGTTTGATTTCCATATCTAAATAACATTAAATATCTCATGCACATGGTTCAATGTAAATCCCAAAAGCTGTTGTAAATTTTTTTCTCAGAAACAAAACAAAATCATTCATGAAATCAACTTCTAATATCGCCATATATCATTATTTTTCACCAAAATTTTTCTTATATGATTCTATAAATTATATATATTTTATATTTTGGGTGAATTAAATAGGATTAATAATGTTTATGATGTCATCAGATTGGGTTTAGTTGTTTTTTTTCATTTAGAATTAATAATTGTGTAATAAATGATATGATTTCAAATAAAAAATATAGTTTTATAACACTATTTGAAATGAAATCTTAATTTAGGATCCAATTTTAATCTAATCAAGGTCATGTGAAATGGTAAACTAGTTTTTATGAGGTTTTTCTATTATTTGGGAAAAACATTGAGTTAATTCAAGATCATTTGATAAAGTTTTATTGGGATGTGGATTTATGTTATTGTTTTTTGTGACATCATTATTTCATTTTTAAAATGTTATTTTTAAACTCAAATCATGTGATATTACAATGTGGAATAAAATTAATTTTTTGATTTAATTTCAGTAAATAAATCTATTAATTTATTTCTGATATGAAGATTATACATTTATGGGTAATTTTATTATTTTAAGAATAAATTTGGGGATTTTCAATACGTTGTGGGTCTGTGTTTTTTTTTAATTTTGAAATTTATTATTTTTGATATGAGCCATTTCATAATAATTTGATTAATCTTCTTTTAAATATTATTTTTGATTTTGAATTTTATTTATATTCTTTTAGTTTTTACCCATCTAATATCTACATGCATTATTAATGAAATGATGAAAGTGATTATCTACATGAGAACCCTTCAGTTGACCAACCATGATATTATGTCGATGAATTTCAGTAGTCGAATCATTTTTTGATCCATATATATCAGGATTATCATTATGATAAAACATAATTATAGAATGTTGAAAGAATCATGGTCTTTATTGTGATCCATGAGTATCTTGACCATAATAATTATAACATTTTATTTTATGTATGGAGTTAGAAGTGGTGGAAGTCCTTTATTTTGAATAATCCACAAAGATATAATTAATGGTATGGGTTTAAGGTTTTATTTATTAAGTAGTATATAACCATGGATAAAAATTAAAAAAATTGATAGAGTTGTAACACATTTAACAAGGTGAATAGTTTTTGTTGGATTGTGATTTTTGGTTGAAAATTACTGTTTACTCATTACAGGCCTTGAATTATTCTTTGAAATCATAGTTCTTTATAAATGGGATTCTTCTTGATATTTAGTTAAATGTGTTTGAATTCGTATTGGAAATTTATATTGAATTTGTAGGGATTGATGTTATCTTATATGTGGTATTTGATTGTGTTTTTTAGGGTAACAATACATCCCATAATCCAAATAGTAGTAAATGAAATTTATTTAATGTAAATGGGATATTATTTAAGGTTGATTAGATTTGAGGAATAATCAAATGGAAAATATGTTTCTTATCTTTGGATAATACTAGAAATAATATGTTATTGTGTCATTAGTGTGGGAGGTTAGTACATATGTATCCTTGGTGTCTGTTAACACCTGTTACATTTCATTATTATTTAAATCTTGGTCATATGTATTGTTTTTTCAAGGAGGTATAATGAAAAGGAGTGGATCTCGATTTACCCATTTAAAGGTTCCATGGGATTGACATGTTAAACATGATATTAATGTTGTAAAAACATGATGTATATTTTTCCACATTTATTTTATACTAACTATTTTATATTTATTGTCCTTTATTTATGATGACTAGTTCCCAAAACCATTGGGGTTTGAGTAAATGTTTTATGATCTGTGTCGATATTACCTTATTGTATAAATTTCTATTCATTAATGGCTACACATATGGATTATATGTGTCATCGATGGTTTCTAACTAGGTGACTTGGGGAAACATTTAACTGTGTTCATTTACATTTCTTTTCATTTATTGGTATCTTATTTTCCTCATCTAATTTTGTGTGTGTAATTAATCATTTTGGAGAATTAGTGTTTTTGAAGGGTTGTTGATATGTTTGGGACGACACCACTATTACAAATGATTTTGAATTTTTTTTAATCTAATGATGTGACAGTTATGTTCTCAATGATTGATTTGTAAGAGTAAAAAGCTATAGAATAAATGGATTTTATTGACACCATGAATCATATATTTTTTTATAATGCATTGAAGGAAAAATTAGATTAGAAGGCTGATTACAACCATGAGGAATATGGAATACATCTTTGAATACCGCATAAAATATAATAAGGAAATAATAAAATTCCATATAGAATATTGGGACCAACATTTCACATCTCAAACAATATATATTTATTTTGGTGATGGTAATGTGATGTCATATATGTTGTGTCGAATGGCCTATATTGAATATTACTTTAAAAAAATTAACTCTTTAAAGCGCACCCATTTTAAAAAAATTGAGTTTATAATTTTTTATTTGAAGGTAATTATTTTTAGCTGACATAGAATTAGAATACTATAGGATGGTATTATATCATGTTTATTTTATAGAAAATAATATATATATCTAAAAAATTTGTTTCACATTCATTAGAAAGATGCATAGAAAATATATCAAATTTAAGTCTTATTAAACCATTAGAAATCCTTAATAGTTTGTATTTCTATTAAGTCTATAAGACATATTTAAAACGATTGAGATATAATAATATACCATAGAAGAATTTAAGAAGGAGATAATATAGAAATTTACAATGTATACCAGATAAAAACTTACTTTTTATAGGAAAATATTTAAAATAATTATTATGGTGACTTACGTAATGTAAAATAAAATATACTGATGTTATGATGGGAGAAGAATATAATGATTACTTGATGCAACATCAAAACACCCCAAGAAGTCTAGAATATGACAATCAGAAAGTTTTCTACAAATAATCTAGTATCTACTAGGAGAAGAAGAGGTTTGATCAAAAATATAAAATATAATATAAATTTCATTTTTATGTATTTCAACATCATATTAATAAATAAACTTCAATTTTATTATTTAGATAGAATACATATAATACCAATTAATTATGATTTCAATGTAAATTATTTATGTTTTTTCCAATGTAATTTTTGATTGTATAATGGTGTGATCGAGGGACCTTGTGGGTATAGGGACACAATTTTCATGTCATCTTTTTGATTTAGGGATACTTAAGATAAGATCTTAGGGACTTTTCCATGAATTGGATTGTATAATTCCCCAACACTAGTTACCCAGAGTCAGTGAATTTTTTAATACATTTTCATGATTACAAGGAATCAAGTCCCGATGGACCGTTCAGTTTATCACTCTTGGAAAATAGACTACATACATGACTGTTACATTACACTTTAAGACATACAAAACAACATAAATAATCATTTATGAATGCCATTATTCCCTTGGATTAACCCTACATATCAATCAAAATACACCTCATGGAATCCGTGGAAAAATAAAACATAGAAAGGGGTGAGCTCAAATGCCCAGTAATGGTATGAAATATAACAGAAGCATTCATAAATAAGAATAAACATTTAAGACAATGTACAACTAAAACAGAAGCCTTTTAAACTTGAACTTCATCATAATAGGGAAAAAATAAAATGAAATAATGAAATTTAATTATTCACATTGATATTCTACTAGTTGAATAATCAAATAAAATATAACTAACCACTTTCATAATGATGGAATGCATAATTCCTGATAATCATAACCACATAGTCAAGGCCTTGTGGAAAGACTATAAATAAGATTTTTCCAAGGCCTTGTTCCAACACACTAGTTTTTCTAATGAGACCTACCGATGCATAGAGGAGCTATAGCATGATCCACCCATCACTTACTATCTCCAATGAATTCCTCATATGAACAGGTTTAAACATAACATAAAAATTCTTATTAGAACTAGCATACGAAATGTCAATACTTTCTCCATAAACCATGAATGGTACAAAAATAACACATCCACAGTCAAACATATCCCAAAACCTTGAATATAATATGGAAGTTTTGTATCATAATAAATCAACTTAAAATAAGCTTAAAATCTATCAAAGTATGTTGACATAGGTGAAATCAAAACAATTTGAGAGAAATATCTCTTTTTTTTGGATCATTGAAATGTCACACGTTTATAAAGGAAGTAATTTAAAAGATATTTTTGAATCAAAGTGTCCCATAACACTTTGAAACTTTTTAAACAAAATATCACTTCAAAACATTCATGTATGTATAAATAAATCATTAAAACAATTAAAATTCTGATCTTGATAAAGAGTTCCTTTCACTAATACTTAAAATATTCATTTTGAAATCCTTTAAAAGTCACATAATTATTAAATAAAAAATTTACATTAAAAATATTCATATAAGCCTGTAAGGGAAGATTCTATGATTTTATAATGGAGGAAAACAGCCACACCCTCCGTAGAAGTTAAAAAAAGACATTCTTACCTTAATTCTGTCAAAAAGCTTAAAAAGGACACTGTTTTGAAAACGACGGAATGATTACTTTATAAAATTCTTATAAAAAGTAAAACTAGGGTATAAATGATTGTAACCGATATTCAGTAAAATATTATGAATGTTTTGAAATACATTTTTATGAAATATGGATTTGGGTGATAAAGAGGTCCCAGTAGATAATTACGTATAAACAACTCGGATAAAGAAGGGATTGTAAAATAATCCCTTGCCAATTTGGTAACATGAGAAACATAAACCCCATGAAAGAGATATCATAAAATGAATATGTAAATATAGATAATGTAATGTGTATTACACAAAGAATACAATTATGGGTAGTACAAACCTCACACAATAATTAATAGTGGCAATATGGCACAAATCTCAAGTGAATAAGGAGTGAGATGAAAACCCCTAACCTTGGACTTTCCTTTAGTTGAGTGTACATCTGACCTACTGTATGAAGATAGTAGTATGTTATTAAGGTATACCAGAACTTTATTATTATATATTATATCATACATGATTCATCTATAAGTTTATACTTCCCATTTAATAATAATTTACATGTAAAATTAACATTTCGGGTAATAATCACTTTCTTTATCGTATGTGTTTTAACTTGTTACTCATGATTGCATCACATAGATAAATATTTAAGTAATTAAATAATATAAGACATGATTTATATATCAATTAATTTTATAATATAAATATGTATAATAGACATATATATGAAAATAAAAAAACTGATTATGGAGACGGTAGTCCGTACGTACGCATAAATGATGTTTCTGTTTTCATATCGTAATTAATGGGAATAAGTGAATATGATATATGTATGTAAACACACACACACATATATATATCTCCAATAGCATTATTATTTCATATATTACATACTTATTAGTAATATATATTTTTATAATCATCAATGAATGGTGAACGTGGAAATGAATCTTATCGCATCGTGGAGACGGTAATCGTACGTACGCACGGGTGATAATATCATTTCCTTAAAGGCATGGAATTAAATGGTATATTAATTTTATAGATAAATTAGAATGTTATTTTCATTATTTATATACATATTACTCATCATTATATCAATCGAAATAACATAGTGTTGAATAACAAATTATACCACGACATGGAGACAGTAAGCCATACGTACGCAGGCATGGTGAAATTATCATTCATAAGATGGATATGATAATGAATATAGTATTTCGATATTTATAATAAAATCATAGTATATAGAATATACTGGTGTTATTATTTTAAAATTTAAACAACAAAGAAAGAGTAAGTGGAAGAATATGAGAACTTGAAAGAGGTTGGTGAAATCATTACCTCTTCTTCGGGTTCTTCCTTTTGATCTGATCAAAAGGGATCATCAAGTAGGCTTTCTGACAAAATTATGGCCTCTAGGTTGAATTGAGGGAAGTTTAAAGGATATTTGGGCAGGGTTTGGCTAAGACATATGGCATAGATGGTGTGAAATATAGTGAATGGGGAGTGCCCTTTTATTAGAGGGGTGAGGGGTACCCTAAGAAAAACATAAAATATTATTTTATAATAAATTCATATTCGGTTTGTAATGGAAAAAAGTTTATTTATTTCGATGATAAGGTGGGTATGGGTCGAAATCCACACAAAAAATAGGTTTTATACAGGTTGGGTCACTTTATTAACCTTATTTTTAAGTTTTAACTCTTAGTTAATTAGATTGACATTTACCACGTCTCTTTGTATTTTTATATTATATAGTAAATAAACATAATCTAGACTTACAATAAAAACCCAAGTGGTCCATTAATGATACACCTATCATAAGATAAGTTTTTTTGTAGAACCTTATATTTTTATGAATAGAATATCAATTAATAATAAAATATTTGTTTTAAAAACAATTTAATGTTAGTTTTGACACTATTGGGTATTTTGTCTTTCATAAATTCATAAGAGCATTATTTCATCGAAAAAAATTCATATAAACAATACTAATATGTCATATTATCCTATTAAATTATTGGAATTCGTAAAAAGACCCAAACTACATTTATTTCGGTATTTATAAAATCAAATATCTTAATCATTCATTAAAACGGTAATTACTGGATCATCATTGTTTCATAAATAAATTAAATTATCTAATGTCTAAAAATTATAAATAAAATACCATTATGTAGAGAATTTTTTTATATTTCTAATGAATATTTATAATCGAATTTATCTTATGTATAACCCTATATTGTAAATGTTTTACCTATTAAACATTGATTTTAAATCTTTTAATTCTTCATTGAATTAACTAATAATAAATTTCCTAATCTAATCCAAGTGGACATAAATTATAAAACATTATTCCTAAGGTTTTTTTGGTCGAGATACACTTGTCCAATAGAATTAGGACATGTTTTAGGGTAATATTATTATCATTTTTAACCTTAATTACCCCATTTACTTTTAACCGTGGTAAATAAAAGAAAAAAGTTAACACTAATCAAAAAATTTTTTTATCTTATTGAACTACATTTTACTCTATGATATTAATTGTGTATCTCGGATTTTCGTAATTTCCTCACAGAAGCGGTAAAACTATGTTTCATGTGAATTGTCAAATTCTCCTAGGAGAGTGGTAAAAGACGGTGAAATGTTCAAAAAAAATTTATATATATAAAATTATTATAAACTGACTCCAATGAATTAAATTTAACTTTTTTAGGTATTATTTATCTATTTTGACCTAAAATATATATAAATAAAGTAAATAAATAAATATATAAAAAGTTTGTTTTAACCAATAACTCAGTGTTTTTCACTATTCATCAAAAATAGATTGTTTTTAGAAAAATACCTAAAGAACACACTAAGATAAATTTGATATTCTGAATCCAAAAATGATGTTTATTTTACCAAATTCAAAACATATAAGTTTCATTAATTAATTTAAAATTAATTTTCATTGTCAAAACAAATAGCGTGTTTTTAAGAAACAATAACTATCAAAAGATTGACACTTGTTTATGTATAATTTCAATGTAAATTAATTTCAATAAAAAAATTTTGATTAAAGGGTAAAAATATAATCTAATTATACATCCAAAACTTTATAATGTATAATTCAACACTATAAATTATTTAGATTAAAAAAGTTGTTTTCTGTTAAAATATAGTATTTTTCACTATTCAGCCAAATATGAAAGTTATCAGAAAAACACCAAAAATTTGTTGAAACTAAATTCATTTGTACTGATTATGAAGGATAAGTTACTTTTTTCAAATATAATATATTATCATTTCAAATATTTGTTTTAAAAAGGGTTCTCCGTTAAAAGGAGGTAAAATTTCATTATTTGAAAAATAATTATTTTATCTGAAAAAATGAATTTATTCTTACATTATTTCTAAGAAACTCATAATATGGATTCTAAAATTATAAGGATTATATAATGTTCAAAATTTAGTTAATACTTTTCATAACCGCTTTTGAACGGCTTGTTTGGTAAGTCGTGATGCACTTAAACCAAGTGTTGCGTGTAGTGAAAGTCATTTCATAACATTGAAGAAATAAAATACTATGAAATATTGGGGTGTTACATTCTCCCCTCCTTAAATAAATTATGTCCTCAGAATTTGAAATTGTTCTTCGAAAATAAATGGTAGAAAATATAAAATTCATGTATGAAAAAACCCACATCAAAATTGGGTTAATAAAATTTAGTCTTAATAAGAGGAAAAAGAGGAATTAAAATGCCACCACCAAATTTTTGTTTCAGATAGGAGAATGTTAGTGCAAATTATTGACACATAATTGGAGGAAAATGTAAATATTTATAGGGAGTGATTTAGGTCATAAATCATTAACAATTGTAGTATTATGGGTCTCAAACCCACCAATCTATGATGATTTAATGTACCATCATAAAGTATTTGGATAACACATTTTTGGTTTTAAGATTCCTTAACTAAAGTTTAAGAAATTATTTCATCATAGAATAATAGAATGAAAAATATATATATATATACATGACAAGTATATTTTTATCCTTCATCTAATTCCTACCACAAACTAATCATTCACTCCAAATTATTTCAAAAAAACCTCTTTAACTAAATCGTATATGGTTCCAAAAAAAAAGAATTTATAATTCATTTGTTAGACTATTTTAAATAATCTAATTTATACAATCCAGTACATAACGTAGTCCAGTCGTAGGTGATGCACCTTTGTCGCTTTTCATTTGTCGGTTTATGTCTCACGGCTTTTCCGGACGTGACGGGTCGCCACCCGACCTCCGGGTTGTCCTTTTTAGGGAAATCCAAAAATAACCAAACAATAGTATCCAATTTTAGAATTATCAGAAATACTTATATCCTAACTCTCAGTCCAAAATTTATAAGGAAGTTAAACATAATGAGGATCCTTCTTTTTAGGTAATAACATGTGAACTCCTTCATCATGTATTCTTTTACAATAGCGCAACATCCTTAATTACCAAAATCAGCCATCTCTAATTCCAAAAACTCCACCTCATTATCAGGACCATATTAAGGATTACCTTTCCTTCAACCATGTATTTTCTAAAAAGTGTATCTTAATATTAAGTCACTTTTCATAGAATTATATACTATCAAATCCATAATAAAAAGTACTACAGTACAATCCTAATTTATCCCCATAATTCATGTAAGGAGTATAATGTTAATACAACACTCAAAGGAAATAATTCTATAATAACATCGTAAGAACACTAGTATTTTTTCTTCAACTCAGGTAGTATCATAACATGATTATTATCCAATAACATCATTTTCAGTATACTCTTATGAATGAGATATTGATTCGCGTAGTGACTCAACACCTTGAAGATGAATCATTTTACATTTGAAAACTTTTTCTTACCTTTGAAATCATGTACTTGGTGTCCTTTTTCTCGATACTTATTACAACTACAATTCCCTTCAATAATTTACCAATGTGATTCATTCCACATTTATCACAGAATAGAAAATCCTTCTTTCCCTTATTCCCATTATCCATATTTCTTTCTACCATCCTTTTCTTTTCTTGCTTCCTGTCAAAGACATTGGATTCAGAGAATTCTTTACTGATCTTATGATACTATTTATTCATATAATGATAATACATGGGAGACTAATTCCTTTCTAATTGTTGACTTAATACCATGAATGATATGACCCTTCTTACTCTTTGGATCATACGTATTACATGAGTTCACATTCATTCTATTGGGTGTCATTTCTATACAATGGCATACACTAGGACAGTTTATGAATTGCAATGAATAATTCTAAACTTGTAAAACACCTAACATAAATTGAAAAATTTATGGATATAATACATAAAAATATTTTCTTTGAGGAGTTATATAGTATTATATCCTTCATAATTATATTTTAAGAAAATGAGAATTATCCTAAGCATATCCTCCAGGACTGTCGAAACCAAGAGTGAAGAAAGGCCCGTTGTCATGCACCAGTTCCCTCTCCAGTCTAGGTCAAAGCGACGTTTTTGTGTTTTACCCCTAGGTAAATATGTGCTAGAGGTGCCTCAACATGATCATATCTAGACATGGATGTATTTGATTTGAAAACTCAAAAAATCTCAATACTTCAAAAATTATAGGAATTCCTTCTATGATAATCCCCAATGTCTATCTTTGTATAATTTGTTCTAATCACATTTTATCTAAATATAGTTTCCAAGGTTATTGAAAAAATTCCTCTGATACCAACTATAATGCCCCGACACCAGTTAACCAGAGTCAGTGCATTATTTTAATATATTGGTATGATTTCAAGGAATCAAGTCCCAAAGGACAGATCAGTTTAGCAGTCTTGGAAAATATATTCTATACATGAATGTTACACTACACTTTAAGACATACAAAACAACAGAAATAGTCCTTTAAGAACACCATTATTCCCTTGGCTTAACCCTCCATATAAATCACAATACACTTTTTGGATCCTAGGTAAAATAAAACATATAAAGGGGAGAGACCAAATTCTCAGTAAGGTTATGCAATACAACAGAAACATTCATAAATAAGCATAAACATTTAAGGAAATGTATAAATAAATCAAAATCCTTAGAAACTTGAAATTCAGCATAATATAGAAAAGATGAAATAAAATATTTCCATTTACTTATTCACATAGATATTCTACTAGTCAAATAATCACATGAAATATCACTAACAATTTCTATAATTATGCAATGCATAATGTCATACTATCATAACAACATAGTCAAGGCCTTGTTCGAAGACTACAAATAAGATTTTTCCAAGGCCTTGTTCCAAGACACTTGTTTGTCTAATGAGACCTACCAATGCATCGAGTAGCTATAGCGGGCCCCACCCATCACATACTAAGTCCAATGCATTCCTCATATGAATAGTTTTAAACATAACATAAACATTCATTTTAAAACCAGCATATGAAACGTCAATTATTTCTCCATAAACCATGAATTGTATAAAAATAACACATCAACCATCAAACATATCACAAAACCTTCAATACAATATGGATGTTTTGTATTATAATAAATCAAAATTAATTAATCATAAAATCCATCAAACGATGTTGATGATGATGAAATAAAAACTATTTGAGAGAAATATCTTTTTTTAAATCATTTAAATGTCACACGTTTATAAAGGAAGTAATATAAAAGAGATTTCTGAATCAAAGTGTCCCATACCACATTGATATTTTTGAAAAGAAATATCATTTCAAAACATTCATGTCCATATAAATAAATCCTTAAAATAAATTTGTAAACATAGGAATTAATTAAATATATTTAGAAAGATAAATCTTTAAAACATTTAATATTCTGATCTTGATAAATAGTACCTTTCACAAATACTTAAAATAATAATTTTAAAATCATTTAAAAGTCACATAATTATTAAATATATATTTTAAATTCACAATATTCTTATAATCTTGTAAGGAAAGCTTTGAAAATTTTATAATGGTAGAAAATATCCTCACCCATTATATAAGATAAAAAAGACATTTTTAACTTAATTCTATCGAATAGGTTAAAAAGGACCTTGTTTGGAAAATGAAAGAATGATTCCTTTATAAAATTATTTTAAAAAGTCAAAAAAGGGTATACATGAATTCAACCCATATTCTGTAAAATAGTAAGAATATTTTGAAATACATTTTTAAGAAACATGTATGTGGATGATAAAGAGGTCCCTGTAGATAATTATGTATAAACAATTTTTGATAATGAAGATATTGTGAAATAAACCCTTACCAATTTGGTAACATGAGAAACATACATGCCATGAACAAGGTATCATATAATGAATATTCAAATACACATAAATTAAAGTGTATTACACAAAAAATACAATTATGAGAAGTACATACACCACACAAAAGGTAATAGTGGAAATATGGCACGAATCTCACGGGAATAAAGAGTGAGATGAAAACCCCTTTCCTTAAACATTCCTTTAGTAGAGGGTACATTTAACCTCTTGTATGATGATTGTAGTGAGTTATTATGGTATAGAATAACTTTATTAATATTTATAATATCATACATGATTAATTTGTTACTTTATACTACCCATTTAATAATAATTTACATGTTGAATTAACATTTCAGGTAATAATCGATTTCTTTATCGTACGTGTTTTAACTTGTTACTCTTGATTTTATCACATAGATAAAGATTTAAGTAAATCCAGAATATAAAACATGATTTACATATCTTATATTTTTATAATATAAAAATTTATAATAGACATATATATGAAAATAAAAAACACCGTTTATGGAGACGGTAGTTCGTATGTAAACAGAAACGCTATTTCCATTTTCATATCGTATTGAATGGAACTAAGTGAATAAGATATATGTAAGTATATATATATATATATCTAGTATCATTATTATGTCATATATTACATACTTATTAGTAATATATATTTTTACAATCGTCTATGAATGGTGAACATGGAAATGAATATTATCACGTCGTGGAGATGGTAATCTGTACGTACGCACGAGTGAAAGTATCATTTTTATAACGGTGTGGAATTAGATGGTATATTAATTTTACAGATACATTATCATGTTATTTTCATTATTTATACACATATTACTCATCATTATATCAATCCAAATAACATAGTGTTGAATAAAAAAAGTATACCACGGTGTGGAGACAGAAAGTCGTACATACGCACGTAGGGTGACATTATCATTAATAAGAAGGATAGGATAATTAATATAGTTGTGCCATATTTATAATGACAACACATTATATATATGATATTGGAGTTATTATTTTTTAATTTAAACAACAAAGAAAGAGTAGGTCGAATAATATGAGAACATGAAAGAGTGTGGTGAAATCATTACCTCTTCTTCGGGTTCTTCATTTTGATTTGATCAAAAGGGATCCTTAAATATGATTTATAACCAAAGTATGGACTCTAGGATGATGCAAGGGAAGTTGAGAGGATATTTGGGTAGGGTTTTGCCGATGAAAATGGCTTAGATGGTGTGAAATAGAGTGAATGTGGAGTTCCCTTTTATAAGAGGGGTGATGGGTACCTTTGGAAAAACATAGAATATTATATTATAAAAAATTCATATTCTGTTTATAATGGATCCAAATTGATTTATTTAAATTATAGGGTGGGGATGGGTCGAAATCCACTCAACCAATAGGTTTTATACTGGTTGTGCCCCTTTATTAACCTTATCTTTTAGTTTTAACTATTAGTTAATTAGTTGGACATTTACCATGCCTCTTTGTATTTTTATATTATATGGTTATTAAACATACTATAAACTTACAATAGACACTAAAGTGTTCCATTAATGATACACCTATCATGATATAAGTCTTTTGGAAGAACCATAGATATTTAGGAATAGAATATCAATTAATAATATCATATTTGTTTTAAAAACTCTTTTATGTCAATTTTGACACTATTGGGTATTTTGTTTTTGATAAATTCATAACATCATTATTTATTCTAAAAAAATTCATATAACCAATCCTAATATGTGATATTAACCTATAAAATTATTTTAATTCATAAAATTCTAAAATTACATTTATTTGGGTATTTATAATATAAATTATCTCACTCATTCATTAATACTGTAATTACTGCATCATCTTTGTTTCATAAAAAAATTATATTATTTAATTTCTAAAAATTATAAATAAAATACTATTATTAGGAAATCATTTTATCTTTCTAATGAATAGTTATAATCGAATTTATCTAATGTATAACCCGATATTATAAATGTTTAATTATTAAACATTGATTTTAACTCTTTTAACTCTTCATTGAATTAAATAATAATAAATCTCCTAATCTATTCCAAGTGGACCTAAATTTTAATATAATATTCCTAATGTTGATCTTGGTTGATATAAACTTTTCCAATAGAATAAGTACATTTTTTATGGTAATATTAATATCATTATTACCCTTAATTACCCTATTTACTTTTAACCGTGGTAAATAAAAGTATAAACTAACTATTCACAAAAAAAAATTATCTTATTGAACCAAATTTTACTCTTTGATATTAACGGTGTCTCTCGGATTTTAGAAATTCCACTCACAGAAGTGATAAAATCATGTTTAATGTGAATTTGTAAATTCTCCTAGGAGATGGGTAAAAGAGGGTGAAAAGTTCAAAAAACTTTTATATATCTAAAATTATTATAAAATGACTCCAACGAATTATATTGAAATTATATAGGTATTATTTATCTATTTTTACCTAAAATAAATTTAAATAAATTAAATAATTATTTTAATAAAAAGACTGTTTTAACAAATAACTCGGTTTTTTCAATATTCCTAAAAAATTGAATGTTTTTAGAAAAATAACAAAAAACATCACCATAAGATAATTTTGATATTCCGAATCCAGAAATTATGTCTATTTTCCCAAATTCAAAATATAGATGTTTCGTTAATTAATTTACAATTAATTCTCATTGTTAAAACAAATAGCGTGTTTTTAAAAAAACATTAACTATCAAAAGATTGACACTTGTTTATGTATAATTTCAATGTGAAATAAATTCCATCAAAAAAATTGGATTAAAGGGTAAAAATATAATCTAATTATACTTGAAAAACATTAAAATGTATAATTCTACACTATAAATTATTTTGATTAAAAAAGTTTTTTTGAGTTAAAATATAGAATTTTTTACTATTCATCCAAATATGAATGTTATTAGAAAAACACCAAAAATTTATTAAAACTATTTTCATATGTATTGATTTTAAAGTAGAAGTTTATTTTTTCAAATTGAATATATAAAAGTTTCCAATATTGGTTTTAAAAAGGGTTCACCATTAAAATGTGGTAAATTGAATTATTTGAAAAATAATTCTTTTATCTGAAAAAATAAATTTATTCTTAAATTATGTCTAAGAGACTCATAATATGGATTCTAAAATTATAAGGATTATATAATGTTCAAAATTCAGTTTATACTATTCATAACCTATTTTGAACGACTAGTTTGGTAAGTCATGATGTGCTTGAACTCAATGTTCTGTGTAGTGCAAGTTATTGCATTACATTGAAGAAATAACGTACTTTGAAATATTGGGGTGTTAAATTATCCCCTCTTTCAATAAATTGCGTCCTCACAATTTTTAATTGTTCTTCTAAAATAAAAGTTTTAAAATAGAAAATTCCTTTATGGGAAAACCCATAATGGAAATTGGTTTAATAAAATTTACTCTTAATAAAAGGAAAAAATGGGAATGAAAAAGTCACCACCAAATTAGTGTTTTGGATAGGAGAACATTGGTGGAAATTACAGACACATAATTAGAGAAAAAATGTAAATATTTCTAGGGAGTGATTGAGGTCATCAATCATAAGAAATTGTAGAATTGTGGGTCTCAAAGCCACCAATATATGATGAATTAAAATACCATCGTAAGGTATTAGGATAACACATTTTTAGTTTTAAGGTGCCTTACCTAAATATTAAGTAATTATTTCATCATAGAATAAGAGAAGAAAAAAAATACATATATATATGACAATTATAGTTTCATCCTTCAACTAATTCCTACCAAAAACTCATCTTTCACTCCAAATGATTTCAAAAAAAATTATATTTACCTAAATCATATAAGCTTCCAAAAAAAATTTATAATTCATTTTCTTGGCTATTTTAAAAAATACTAAATTATACAAACCAGTACATCAGGCAGTCCAGTCATAGGTGATACACCTTTTTCACTCTTTGGTTTTGGGTTCAAGTCTCGCGGCATTTCCGGACCTGACGGGTTGCCGCCCGACCACCGGGTTATCCTTTTTATGGAAATCAAAAAATAACATTAACAATAGTATCCAATTTCATACTTAATACATTCCAGCATTTAGAATTATCTGAAGTACTTATATCCAAACCCTCAGAGAAAAATTTATAAGGAAGATAAACATAATGAGGATCCTTTTTCCAGGTAATAACATGTGAATTCCTTCATCATGTATTCTTTTACAACATCGCAACATCCTGAATTACAAAAATCAGCCATCTCTTATTCCAAAAACACTACCTCATTATCAAGAACATATTAAGGATTACCACCCCTTCATCCATTTATTTTACAAAAATTGTAGCATACTATCAAGTCACTTTTCTTAGAACCATAAACTTTCAAATCCTCAATAAGATAGTATTGTAGTTCAATCCTTATTTATATCCATAATTCTTGTAACCAGTATACTATTGATACAACACTCAAATGAAATAATTCTATAATAATAACACAAGAACACTAGTATTTCTTCTTCATCTCATGTAGTATCATAACATGATTATTATCCAATAACATCATTTGTGGTATACTCTTATAAATGGGATATTGATTCACGTAGTGTCTCAACGCCTTGCAGATGAATAATTTTACATTTGAAATTTTTTTTACCCTGGCAATCATATACGTGGTGTCCTTTTTCTCCACACTTATAACAACTCCCATTCCCTTCACGAATTTACCAAGGTGATTCATTCCACATTTATCAGATATTGGAAAATCCATCTTTCCCTTATTCCCTTTATCCTTCTTTCTTTCTAACATCCTTTTCTTCCCTTTCTTCCCTTAAAAGATATAGGATTCAGATAATTCTTTACTAATATTATGATACTATTTATTCATATGCTGATAATACATGGGAGACTATATCATTTCTAAATGTCAGATTAATTGCATGAATGATATGACCCTTCTTACTCTTTGGTTCATAGGTATTACTGGAGTTCACATTCATTCTATTGGGTGCCATTTCTATACAATGGAAAACAATATGTCAGTTTATGACTTGAAAGGAATAATTCTAAATTTGTAAAATACCTAAAATTAATTGAACAGTTTATGGATATAATCCATAAAAATATTTTCTTTGAAGAGTTATATACTAGTAGATACAATATAATGATTTGTAAAAAAATGAGAATTATCCTAAGTGTATCCTTCGAGAGTTTCGTAACCATGAGTGCAGCAAGGCCCATAGTCGTGCACCAATTCTCGTTCGAGTCTAGCTCAACGCGGTGTTTTCGGGTTTTACCCCTAGGTACAACTGTGCCTGAGCCGCCTCTACCTGTTCCTATTCAGAAAGGGATGTATTTTCATGGAAAACTCACAAAATCTCAAGATTACTAAAATTCTAGGAGGTCATTCTATACTAATCCTCAATGTATATCTTAGGGTAATGTGCTCTAATCAGATTTTATCTAAATCTAGTTTGCAAGGATATTTCTAAACTTCCTCTGATACAACTATAATTCCTTGACCCCAGTTACCCAGAGTCAGTGCATTGTTTTAATACATTTTCATGATTACAAGGAATCAAGTCCCAAAGGACCGATCTGTTTAGCAGCCTTGGAAACTATATTACATACATGAATGTTACATTACACTTTAAGACATACAAAACAACATAAATAATACTTTATGAATTCCATTATTCCATTGTCTTAACCCTGCATATCAATCACAATACATTTATTGGAATCCTGGGAAAAATAAATCATAGAAATGGGTGAGCTCAAACACTCAGTAAAGGTAAGAAATACAACAGAAACATTCATAAATAAGAATAATCATTTAAGTAAATGTATAACTAAAACAAAAGTCTTTTAAAATTGAAATTCCTCATAATATGGAAAAAATAAAATAAAATAATTCCATTTACTTATTCACATGGATATTTTACTAGTCAAATAATCACATGAAATAACACTATCCAATTTTATAAAGATGTAATGCTTAATGCAAGACTATTATAACCACATAGTAAAGGCCTTGTGCCAAGACTACAAATAATATTTTTCCATGTCCTTATTCCAAGACAGTAGTTTGTCTCATGAGACATACCGATGCATTGAGGAGCTATAGTGGGATTCACCCGTCACTTACTATGTCCAATGCATTCCACATATGAACAGGTTTAAACATAACATAAACATTCGTATTAAAACTACCATAAAAAATGTCAATAATTTCTATATAAACCATGAATGGTATAAAAATAACACATCATCAATCAAACATATCCCAAAACCATCAATACAATATAGAAGTTTTGTATCATAATAAATCAACTCCATATAAACATAAAATTTATCAAAGGATGTTGACATAGATGAAATCAAAACTATTTGAGAGAAATATCACTTTTTTTGAAATCATTGAAATGTCACATGTTTACAAAGGAAGTAATTTAAAAGAGATTTTCAAATCAAAGTGTCACATAACACTTTGAAACTTTTAAAAAGACATATCATTTCAAAACATTCCTGTCCATATAAATAAATCATTAAAATAATTTTGAAAACATGGACATTAATTAAAAATATTTAAATTGATAAATTTGTGAAACATTTAAAATTATGATATTGATAAAGGGTACCATTTACAAATTCATAAAATATTCATTTTGAAATTATTTAAAAGTCACAAAATTAATAAAAAAAAATTTACTTTAAAAATATTCTTATAATCCTGTAAGAGAATCCTTGACGATTTTATAACGGCGAAAAATTACCTCACCCTCTGTATAAGTTAAAAAACATTCTTATCATAATTCTGTTGAAAAGGTTAAAAATGAACTTGTTTGGAAAATGACAGAAAGATTCCTTTATAAACTACTTATAAAAAGTAAAACTAGGGTATAAATGAATTTAACCCATATTCTGTAAAATAGTAAGAATTTTTTGAAATACATTTTTACAAAACATCGATGTGGATGATAGAGAGGTATCAGTAGATAATTACGTATAAACAACCTCAGATAATGAAGAGATTATGAAATAAACCATTACCAATTTTGTAACATGCAAAACATACACCCCATGAAAGTCGTATCATACAATTAATATGTAAATACACATAAATTAAAGTGAATTACACAAAGAATACAAGTATGGGCAGTACATACACCACACAAAAGGTGATAGTGGCACTATGGCACGAACCTCACAATAACAAGGAGTGAGATGAAAACCCCTTACCTTGCATTTTCCTTTAGTCGAGGGTAAGTTTATCCTCCTTTATGAAGATCATAGTATTTAATTAAGGTATACCAGAAATATATTAAAATTTATGATATCAGACATGATTCATTTATTGCTTTATACTACCCATTTAATAATAATTTACATGTTAAATTAACATTTTGGGTAAGAATCTATTTTTTTTATCTAACGTGTTTTAACTTGTTACTCTTGATTGCATCACATAGACCAAGATTTAAGTAAATCCATAATATATGACTTGATTTATACATCATATATTTTTACAATACAAATATGTATAATAGACATATATATGAAAAAAAAACACCGTTTATGGAGATTGTAGTCTGTACGTACGCTTAAACGCTGTTTTCATTTTCATATCGTTTTGAACATAAATAAGTGAATAAGATATATGTATGTACATATATATATATATATATATATATATCTAGTAGTATTATTATGTCATATATTACATACTTATTAGTAATATATATTTTTATAATCGTCGATGAATGGTGAACGAGGAAATGAATCTTATCGCGTTGTGGAGATGGTAATCCATACATACACATGAGTGACAATATAATTTCCTTAAAGGTGTGTAATTGGATGGAATATTCATTTTACAGAGACATTATATTGTTATTTTCATTATTTATATACATATTACTCCAAATTATATCCATCCAAATAACATAGTGTTGAATAAAAAATTACACCACGACGTGGAGATGGTAAGTCGTATGTACACACGCATGGTGACGTTATTAGTCATAAGATGGATAGGCTAATAAATATAGTTGTGCCATAATTATAATAACATCGTAGTATATATAATATACTGTAGATAATATTTTATAATTTAAACACCAATGAAAGTGTATGTTGAAGAATATGAGAACTTGAAAGAGGGTGGTGAAATCAGTACCTCTTCTTCGGGTGATTCCTTTTGATTTGATCAAAAGGGATCCTTAAGTAGACATTATGACCAAATGAGGGCCTTTGAGTGGAATTGAGGGTAGTTTAGAGGATATTTTTGTTGGTTTTGGCCGATCCAAATGGCTTAGAAGGTGTGAAATAGAGTGAATGGGGAGTGCCCTTTTTATAAGATGGGTGAGGGGTACCATAGGAAAAACTTAAAAATATTATTTTATAATAAATTCATATAAGGTTTATAATGGCTCAAAATTGATTTTTTCGAGGCTAAGGTGGGGATGGGTCGAAATACACTCAACCAATTGGTTTTAGACGGGTTGGGTAACTTTATTAACCATATTTTTTAGTTTTAACTCTTAGTTAATTAGTTTGACATTTACCATGTCTCATTTTATTTTTATATTATACGGTTAATTAACGTACTATAAACTTCCAATCGGCCCCCAAGTGGTCCATTAATGACACAAATATCATGATATAAGTCCTTTGGAAGACCATATATTTTTTGGAATAGAATATCAATTAATAATATAATATTTGTTTTAAAAACTATTTTTTTGTCAATTTTGACAGTATTGGGTATTTTGTTTATGATAAATCCATAAAATCATTATTTCTTCAAAAAAAATTCATATAACTAATACTAATATGTCTTATTAACCTATAAAATTATTGAAATTCGTATAAAGTCTCAAATTACATTTATTTGGGTATTTATAACATCAATTATCTTAATCTTTCATTAATACGGTAATTACTGCATCATCATTGTGTAAAAAATAAATTACATTATTTAATGTATAAAAATAATAAATAAATACCATTATGTATGAAATATTTATAGCTTTATAGTGTATATTTATAATCTAATTTATCTTGTATATAACCCTATATTACATATGTTTTAGTTATTAAACATTGATTTTTACTCTTTTAACTCTTCTTTGAATTAAATAATAATAAATGTCCTGATCTAATCCAAGTGGAATTAAATGCTAATATTTTATTCTTATGGTTGTTCTTGGTCATGATAAACTTGTAAAATAGAATTAGGACATGTGTTAGGGTAATATTAATATCATTTATACCCTTAATTACCCTATTTACTTTTAACCATGGTAAATAAAAGTAAAAAGTTACTATTCACAAAATTTTTTTATATTATTGAACCAAATTTTACTCCTTTAATTAACCATGTATTTTTTATTTTTGAAATTCCACTTATGGAAGCAGTAAAATTCTGTTTTATGTGAATTTTCAAATTCTAATAGGAGATGGGTAAAAGACGGTGAAAAGTTCAATAAAAATTTTATATATCTAAAATTATGATAAACTGACTCCAAATAAATACACTGAACTTATACAGGTATTATGTATCCATTTTGACATAAAATAAATTTAAATAAAATAAATAAATAAATAAATAATAAGTCAGTTTTAACCAATAACTTAGTGTTTTTAACTATTCTTCAAAAATTGAATGTTTTTAGAAAAATACCAAAAATTCTCCCTAAGATAATTTTGATATTCCAAATCCAAAAATTATGTATATTTTACAAAATTAAAAATATATAAGTTGCATTAATTAATTTAAAATTAATTCTTATTGTCAAAACAAATAGCATGTTTTTAAGAAACAATAACTATCAAAAGATTGACAATTGTTTATGTATAATTTCAATGTGAAATTAATTCCAATGACCAAAATTTGATTAAAGGATAAAAATATATTCAAAATATACATCCAAAACATTAAAATGTATAATTAATTACAATATATTATTTTGAATAAAAAAGTTGTTTTTAGTGAAAATATAGTATTTTTCACTATTCACCCAAATATGAAAGTTATCATAAACACAGCAAAAATTTATTGAAACTAAATTTTTATGTCCCAATTCTAAATAACAAGTTTATTTTGTCATATAGAATATATAAAAGTATCAAATATTGGTTTTAAAAAGAGTTCTCCATTAAAAGGTGGTAAAATTGCATTATTTGAAATATAATTCTTTTATCTGAAAAAAAATGATTTTGTTCTTAAATTATGTATAAGAAACTAATAATTTGGATTCAAAAATTATAAGGATTATATAATGTTCATAATTCAGTTAATACTATTCATAACTGCTTTTGAATGGCTAGTTTGGTAAGTCGTGATGCGCTTGAACTCAGTGTTGCGTGTCGTGCAAGTTATTGAATTACATTGAAGAAATAACATACTATGAAATATTAGGGTGTTACATATTGAGGGAGTCAGAAATTTAAAAGGTAGACCATATGATATTTATATATATATTGATAACATATTTTTCGTTTACAGACCTCCTTATAACTTTGGAAAAAAGTGAAGACCATTATAAAGAGTTTTTCTACATGTTTTCTTATAAATCATTATAAAAGTTTTTTATAAATTGTTATAATTGTTTATACAAGTTTATTATTTTTAGTTATCATTATTTATAATTTTTATATTTTATTTGAATAAATTTTTTTCACTCTATTATAATAAATTATACTCGAATAATACTTTTTCTGATAGACTATAATATAAAAATATTATTGGAAGCTTCTATATTTTTTTAACAAATCCATTTAACCCCACAACCGTATTTTGAGATATTTTAATATAAGAAGGATCCGAAATATGTTATTATGGAAGGAATATATATATATATATATATATCTTAAAGCCCATAAAACTTTAGAATGAAGTGTTTTTCAATTTATGAATCGATGTTTTTATATAAGGATATTAGGGAATCTTTATCATAGATGGCCACAAAATTTTAATGGTGTTTACAATGAATATTGGTGATGTATAATGATAAATTCTATTAAAAAAAATGGGGAATTATAATTTATTCATTATGTTGAGTAATTATAAAACATCTTATATAAATATTAATTTTTTAAGGGAAACGAATTCAGAACATATTCAGTACCATAGAGTACAAAATATATTTTCATTTTCTCTAATAATGAATATCTAAATTTAGATATCACCTAATGAAATAATAAATAATATTTTAAAAATTATAGAATTTACACATTTTTAATCTCAAAAGTTTTGGAAACAATAAGATCTTTGTTTCATATAGACTATTAGGCTTCAGATTTCATAATTTTTGAATTAGATTCTCAATTTCATCAATGGTTCCTGGATATTTTTTATAGGTAACAATATCTTGATGTGGTTTAGTTGAATGATGATGTAAATATACAAATTATTAGTCATTTAATTCTAATGGAATAATAATTCAAAATAATAGATATACATTATTTGTGAAATATATCAATTTAAAGAATAGATGACTTTATTGGAACACTTTGGCAATGAAAGGGTGGGTCAGAAAGTTATGTTAAAAGAGAAATGAAAATGAATAGTTTTTATTTTTATTCAAATTTTGTAGCGATAACAATGTAACATAATTATAATAATTTTCAATTTTAATATTCGAAATATTTGAAGAGATTGTTGTCTGAACATTAAATTATATCAATATAGGAAAGTCAAAATGATCTTTCTCGGATTTATAGAATGATGAATTAGATTGTTAGGAATATGTATTTCTTTTATAAATGTTTAAATGATCTGAATATTATCATCTAGAAGAATGAAAATTGAAGGATTACATTTCATGGATATAAACAACATGGTAACAATATCCAATATTGTACAAGGTTTAAGAAACAATAGAAGGTCTAAAACAAATATTATAATAAAAAATGGAATATAATTTTTAATTAGGTATATATATGGACATATAGTGGTGGAGATTCATATAAACAATGTTCTGTATATGAAAATAGTGATATTGAGAATGTCATAACATTTTATTATATAACTAAAAATCCAACAAAAATTTGTGACGGTTCAAATTGAATATCCTGAATCCATAAATTCAAATGATATTTACCATGATTATAATGATTAATATCATTATTCACCCTCAAAACAAGAACATATTATTACACTATAATATGAGGATATTTTACATTGATTTGAATAAATTACTAGATTTATTTATTTATTGGTGAAAATATTACATAAAATATGGAATTCAATGATTTTAAAAAAAATAACATGATCAATACAAACATATAATTAATAAAATAACATCACATATTTGTAGACTTACATAAATTTTAGATAATCAAATCAAATTGTAGATCCAATAATAATAAAAATAATTTCGCTGTAAAATTTAATTTTGAACATTGAAATTTGTTTTTATATAATTTTACCTTTGGGGAATAAATGTATGATAATCTATAAAAATAGTACATACCTCACAAAAATACTCTATTAATCAATTATACGTAAAAAATAGTCATTTTTAGGCATACTGCTTTATTTCTAAAAATAAACCATTATTAATGAAATAAAAAATGGTCTGGTAATTAGTTTAATAAAATAATATTTAAATTATGTCTAGACATTTTAATTTCATATTGATTATAGTTATAATTAACTCATTATTATACAATATAATAATATTTAAGAGAAGCTTGTCACCAAATTTAATAATTTATAATAGTACTGGACACTAGAAAGCATGGGTGTGGAAATTTTAATATCATTATTGTAGAGAGAAATGATTAGTACCAAATTCTATGATTAAAGTAACATGAATAGTGGTTTCCACAGGTATATTAATAGTGATAAAATGATATTTCATATCATAATTAGTAATAAAGTTGTAAAGATGAATTTTGGTGACAACACTCAATGTGATTTTATTTTTCAAATTATTAGTATAATATAACAAAATGTAGAAATACTTTTAAAACCCAAATATTCTAATAGATTTGAATATATTAATCAAAATCCTACTATAAAAAATATTCAATCCTCATTTATCAACTTCTTCTTTTAAAAATATCTTTACATTGTCAAACTTTTTAATAAATAGGGAGGATGTTGTTCTCTTGGTTTCCTTATTTTTTATCTCTTTTTCAATACCATGATACAAAAATTAGTAGATATATTTTTTCCTAGAGAAATTATATTTTTATCAAAATGAGGTTTATCAAATGTTTCTTCAAAACATTACTATTCCTATAAATTTTCTTATGCATTAATTTTTTTCAAATCATCATAAACTGTTTTGTAAGAAAGTAAATTTATAACACCAAAGAAAATAATATTTATATTTTATATTACATTTTGTGTGTGTAAATTTTAATATTTTTTTACAATTATTGATGTTTTATCAAAATGATTTTTCTCCAATAAATTGAGAACTAACAAATAAACCGATTGTACAATTGATGATTTTAAAGAATATACATTCCTAAAAATCGAACAGCATCATCTTATTAGATGAAATATTTTTCATTTGATACATTTAAATTTAAATAATCACTTCTATTTCTTATATATAGGAAAGGTATCATTATTAATTATCCACTTCTCTCATTGATTTGGGTAAGAACCCATATCTCCTAAATTATCTTTTTCCTGTTAATCTATTGTGCCATCCCAACTCTCCTAATGATTGTATTTATAGTATCAATGAAATAATTCAGTTAATTTGTAACCATTTCTATTTTCCTCTAAATATTAATCCATAGAATTTTGTTCTAAAGTCATAATTTTTCATGAATCGACTCATTGGGACCATTCCGTAGCTTGTATTAAGTTGAGGGCGACACCCTATACACAACACCAATAGTCTGGGAACCAGGAATAAGCATTAAGTGGGTTTATTAGTAAAATTATTGGCCTTATAAAAATGTATCTATTTAGGAACATACAACATGATCCATATAATATTCATTATATATATAAAAATATTGAACCATTTAGATTATAGTCAATTCAAGCAACAACCTCGAGGAAATACATGCAAATCAAGTAAGGTAATCCAAAATATATAAAATGGGATAAAAATGACAAATAAATGATGTCTTGACATGAAAATTCTATGAATTTTGTAAACATAAGTGATTTTTTATCACAAAACACATGGTAAATAAATGAACATGGTTACCACATCCATGTTTCTTTACAATCCTCTTATACAAGTTCCCCTGAAGTCATCACCTATTTTCTTATATCTTTTATATGACACAATACATATAGGAATATACAATAGAGTTGCGAGTATATAAATATCTACTATGAATACTTGTAAACTATAGAGAATAAATTCAATACAAAATTTCAGCTCAACCACTAAAAAATGTGGTAAAATTAAACAAACATCATATATGCTCAAAAAGTTAATCTAAGAGAGAAATGGGTCTCAATATACACAAACATCTAAGAATGATGATTCTTACCAAAAAAAAATAGGTCCATTATCATAGCCAATAATCATGTATAACCTCTAATGAATTTATAATGGATGACCCTCACCTCACCACTCTATAACACACTGAAGGAAGAACTTCTCAAATAAAGGACCTTCTCACCACATGATCTCAAATATAGATAGTAACACTCCACAAATAGAAGACATGTTCTGTCCCTAATGTTGGGGATTACTATTTATAACTATATAAATGATATAAGGAACCTATAATCTACATATATAGGTTATTATTGACCATTATACCACACTACTGAACACACCTGATCACTTCCATCAACAAAGAATTTTATAATGAATCATTTGACTTATATCATCTCATGCTGTATATATAAAAACAAAAGATACTATCACATACTAAATAGAAAAATACTTATTATGGGATATTATATGGACCAAATATGTGATTGTATGAATTATATATGGAAGATATAATTTTTAAGAAAAAAGATATGCAATGTGATCAAAGTGTCACAATATGTTTGAAAACTCAAGGAAACCGAGTTGTATCCTCCCATAGACATGTCATAGTAATATATTGGATTCCACATTGAGCGTATATTGGGGGAAGTTATGTGTATTTCACCTACGGTTACTAGGAATGCGTTAGTGGAACATGAATCTCCATGTCGTGCACCTTCACATGGTGTGTCCAAAATAAGTCATGACATAGATATTCAATCGTTGTAGTTGATGTTTTATAATAGGACTTGTATTAGAAACCTAGTTTGTGTCAAAGATTACAGGGTCCTAAACAAATGGGATATGATACATAACTATGGTAAAACACAATATTCTATAGGAACCATCAATAAAATGGGGGTCTTCTTCTGGGATACTTTTGGTGTTGTCATGTATCTCACAGATAGTAACTCAAGTATTCACATTGATATAATATCATCAAATTTAATCAATTCCATAACCTTTATATTCAAATAAATTAGCTTAATCTAAAGGATTTAATCTATAATTATCATTTCACATACTTAGGATTCAAATAAAAGAGATTCTGATAACCCTTGTTGTAGTTGTTTCACCTCACATCACTATTTGGGTTCTAATTCCACGAATCAATCACCCACATCAAAAAAAATTTACGCCAGTCCAAAATTTTTTGATCCATATGTTTATCATGCATCAATAATTATTTGATTGGTTCAATTGTACTTGAGTATTGCTTGAGGATTTCCAATATCCAACCCTATCATCCAACAATAATGAATGAATAGAGAAGTCTTCATAAAAACACAAGAACAAGGTGATATCGATGTTCGAAAATGCATCCTAGGCCAACACGCACATATTATGAAACCATGTTTGTAAAACATTAGCACAAAAAATATAAAAAAATTGGTTGAAGATCAAAAAATAACCCTTGAATCATTTATAGAATAAAAAAATGGAAATATAAGTAGAGTTGGATTCATGCATAAAAATTAAATAAAAGGTGGGAAATTCAAAATATATATCCATACATAAAGAATTGATTCATTGTTGGTGAAGAACATGTCTTCTTGTGAAGAAGGTGAAGATCCCATAGTGTTCTTATTTTAAACATGATTCTTATCGATCATTATCATAGATTATATTATTACCATGGTCTTTATTGCACACATAAACATAATTTATGAAATAAAATCTTCACCAGATATATCATAATAAAATTTGGACAAAAATAAGAAAGAAAGGAATCCCTTACAAGGAGGTGTGATCAAATGGCATGTGAGTGTCTTGAGAGAGGCTTCATGTTATATTGGGGTGCCGTGGGAGAATACTAGTGAGGGGACAGTAGAGTAGAGATTTGATACAAGGGTTTTTAGTGAAGGGAAGTGGGGTCTTGGGTGGGTTTATATAGGAAAAGAGAAGTAATTATTTATTATTTCGGTTTTGGACACCACACATTAAACTATTCAAAACGAAAAAATAACCCAGATTTTTTACAATGATTTTTTTTAAAATGGGAGTAGAAAACATTAATTTATAATTCCAATGTACGAACCACATAAAATAATAGTATGTCTAATGGGGTGGTATGTAAAACTATCATGGATAACGTATTAAAATTTAAAATGATTATTAGTTTTGGAGGGTCAAATATGGCACCATAAAATCGATAAAACAAATCTAAAATCAAATTATTTTAAAGGTAAAAAATATATTGGTGGTACACACATTTTATTTTATTTTATTACATTCCTATTGGCTCATTATGATGTCATAAAATAGATTATATGTTCCAGCTATATTTAATTTTTAACCTAAAATTCAACTACCTCAAAAAATTATGAAAAAACACCCATTAAAAATTTTGAAATCATAATTCCAAATATAATATTTATTTTATCTAAATAGTTTTCTAAATATTTTAATTTTTACTTTTTTTAAAAAAAATGACATTTAAAAAGATTTCATGAGTTTTGAAAAAACAGATTTCAAACCTTATGAAATATTATAATTTTTTAATTAAAAATTATACAATAAATTATATTTAATGAAAAGTAATATAGTAACAATATTTGTTTAAAATATTATATCATAAAAATACATTAATTTATCAAAATAGATATCTAAATTGAATATAATAAAAAAATATTGTTTCTTTACTATCTATTTACAATGTAACAATAATAAATTAAATATATATTCTCTATTAAAAAATAATTCCCTGAATCATAGTTCTATGTTCTAGTTACATAACCCCTTAAAACACCTTCATAAGGCCTAAGGGTAATGTGTGTGATTATGACAAACTCTTGTGGAGTCTCACATAACATCTCTCTAGTGGTAATATCTCTTAACATCCACTTCTCCCATAGGTGATTCTATTATAGCGTAACGTGTTGATGCTCAGGTTGGGCATGGTAAAGATAAATGCCCTATGATTTTAACTTCTTTCCGAGCTCTGAAAAATGGGCTTCATACGGAGAAATTCTACAGGATGAGGCCACCACTTATTTTGTCGGAGTAAATTGGATTTGTTAAATCCTTATATTTATACTAATCATTTGTTCAATGTTCAGCAGCTATATTAGAAATTCTAACAATTCATAATGGTATTTTAAAATCCAAAAAGAATAAACAATGTAAGTGCATATGATATAATAATAAATTTAATTAGATAGATATGAATATTCATTTATAAAAGATTGAGTCATTTCTATCTTTCCCCATTATGAAATTTCTACCTTGAAATTTTCTTTTCCCATACTGAAATAGATGTGGGAAACTCTACATCATTACTTCCTTCAATTCCCTCATTTCCATTTCAATCTTTTTGTCTCACCCAAACACCTTGATGATGGGCATTGTCTTACTACATAGAACTTTATCCATAATATCTTTTATTATCACAGACATCACTTCATAGGAGTGGTTATTCTCTAATGGTACCCCATCCGAATTGGGTACATAATATGGGTCGTGTATGTACTTCCTCAAGAGTGATACATGTAAAACATAATGTACTTGAGACAGGTTCTGGGGGAGTAATAGTTGATAGGCCACTTCTCTAAAGCAATCGAGGATCTAAAGAGGGTCGATGTACCATGTACTAATCTTACCCTTCTTCCAAAATCTCAAAACCCTATTCTACGCTGATATGTGGAGAAACACCATGTCTCTAACATCATACTCTAGGTCTTGTCATTGATTATCAGCACAGCTCTTTTGTCATCTCTGAGAAACATTATTGTGTTGCTCGATGTCATTAACCTTATCCACTGTTTTGTTAGCAATTTTTGGACCTAAGAGTTTTTGATCCCAAACATTATCCCAACATGCTATAGTTCACACCTCATCCTATACATGGCTTCATAAGGTGTCATTTTGAAGGAAGTGTGGAAATAATTATTATAAAATAACTCAACTAGAGGATGATGTTGATCCCATCATTGTTTGAAGTCCATTGATCATGCTCTTAACATTTCCTCAAGTGTTGCAATAATCCTCTCAGATTAGCAACCAATTTGAGGATGATAAGTAATATTGATGTTAATCTCATAATTATGATCATGTTGAAGACTCCCCCTGAACATATAGGTGAACCTTTGGTTTTGATCGGATAAAATAGATGGTGTGACTTCATGAGGACTTACCACTTCTCTAATATATATCGGTTTCGCTTGATCCGATGAAAAATCCTAGAAAATTGCTATGAAGTGTTCAGTGTTTATAATACCATCCACAAAAACCCATATTTCATTGTTTACTTTGGATGCCGTTGGATGTCAGGTAACTAAGTACATGGTGATGTTCTCTCATTTTCCATGATGGTATGGGTAATGGTGGCATAATCCAATAGGAATTTTTCTTCTATGACATGATTTGCTGATATAGTAGGAACATTGATGTATACTCAGTGATCTCATTCTTCATGTTATCCCACAAATAATTCTCTTAGTGATCATGATATATATTTTTGTTTCTCAGTGAATGGAGAAAGTTAAACTATGTGCCACATCAAAAAGTTTTTCATTATATTTGGATTTGATAGAACACATAGTCAGGACCCAAATCTCACAATTGCTTCTTTATTAACATTTAACTCTTACGATATCCACCTTTTTATATTTTCTTCTTTCATTTAAATTCCCATAGAATCCTTTAGAGAAACTATTAACATTTCTAAAAGAAATGGTTGAGTAATCATTTGTTAAAGGATTGATGATGTTCTATTCCTTATGATTCCCATTTCCAACTTCATCATATCTACACATATTTCTTCCTTTTCTGTTCTCAACCATAAAAGAATTGTTAGGCTTTTTCTACTTAGAGAAACATCCACCTTGTTTGGTTTTATAAATTGGTGATAGATTGAGCAGTCATAGTCTTTCATAATATATAACCATCTTCCGTGGTGCATGTTCATCTCTTTTTGTATGAATATATAATTATTGATTTTTTGATCCATATATATTTCATACATCTCCCCAATGTGGTATTGTCACCACTATTTTAGAGAGAAGATTACTACGTCCAACTCCAGATCATGTGTTGGATAATTTTTCACATTAATATTCAATTTATTTGATATTTTAGCAATGAATTTGACATTTTTCATGAACACATAGCCCATGCAGTTATTTTATGCATCACTAAATAAACGAAACTGTTCCTCGCATGTGGGTAGTGTGAGCACATATGTAGTGATAAGCCAAAATTTTTAATACATGAAGATATCTTCGCATTCATAACTCTAAGAAAACATAACCCTCTTCCTGGTTAGCTTTGTATGAGTGTTGGAAAATCGTGAGAAATTCTTCCAAAATATGAAAAAATAACCACCTAAACCTAGGATGCTATGAATATCCTTCCACGATTTTGGCATCAGCAACCCTTAAATGGCAGCTATCCTGGAGGGATCCATAGATACCCATTTCATGTGATAATATGACCCAATAATTATACTTCCTTCAACTAGAGCTAACACTTGATGTAATTTTCATAGAGCTTCTCCTTTCTAAAGGTCTATAGTACATTTCATAGATGTTACTCATGCTCCTCCATGGTTTTGGAGTTTGTTAGAATTTCCTTTATAAAGGCTACCTCAAATAATTTGAGCTAATATATAAAGACATTGTTCATAATGTCAATAAATATTATTGGAGCATTAGTGAGTCTGAAAGGCATTACTATGTTTTCATAATACCCTTATCTTGTACGAAAATCAGTCTTTTGGATATACTACTTTTTCAGCATAACATGGTAATATCCCAACCGTAGATCCTCCTTGGATAAGTATTTTTCTCCACGTAGCTAATCGAATATATAATCAATTCAGGAAAGATGATTCTTGTTCATTATTGTCCTTTTTTTGAGCTCATGATAATCAATGCAATGGCGCAATGCCAACCCTTCTTCTTGACTAAGAGGAATGGTTCTCCCACAGTGATGTACTTGGGCTATATACCCTTTACCCAGATTCGACTGTTGTTTTTCTTTAGCTCCTCAAGCTCCAAAAAAATCCATTCAACAAAGAGTTTTAGATATTTGAAAACACCCCATGTATAAGATAAATTGAGAATTCAAGATATCTTATAGGGGGAAGACCCGAAAATTCCGTTAACAACACTTCATCAAATTCCCTCACAATAGGCATGACTTCATGGATGGTTGTTTCCATTGACTCAATCATTTGAGCTAGATACGTGTGATCATATGGTAGTAGAATCCACACCAGTGATGTAGATTCTAATTAAAAATCATTGTCCTTATTACACTTGTATATAATTGGGGGTCAATTCTTCATATGAAGAGTGACTTCCCTATCAGATAAATTTATGTAGTCTATATATAGGGAAATATACTCCATTCCAAAAATTGCATTAAATTCTACTATAGAGAGTATGATGAGGTTCCCCTAGAAGTTCAATCCACAAATTGTGATAGGGGAGGAGTTATATTTCTATGTTTCAATGATTTTCCCTTTTCATGTTCTCATTGACATATTTACATCAATGATTTGTGGTGGGGTTAGGAATATTATACTAATCATTTCGATAAAAAACATCATACAAATAGAAAAATAAATAAATTTCCAATTCTTGAATGAATAACTAGATTACATGTCACCACTTTATTTATGGGGTTTATTTAGGTGGTAGTGATGGAAAAATCTCTCCATTGCTGCCTTTTAGGTTCTTTATTGCCTCTAAAAACATGTGTCTTAGGGCACCCATTTGCGAAGTTCCACTGTATATTTCAGTTGTGGTAATGAATAACCTGTTGAGGAAAAAATATAGTGTTTCTGTCCTCTATCGCAACCACGAGTTTTTCTTGTCGGTAGTTAATGGCTATGTGTTTTTCTATTCCACACCAAACGAAATTCCTTGTCTCCATTAGGCAATTTGTAGGGTGTTTCATTCAGCACCATTGTAATGTATGGTCCTAGATTTTCTTAGCACTGTTGGATTTATTCCTCAGACTGGTTGAATTAATGTCCATCATACACTTCATATCACCTTGATTACTTTGATATACAATGATCTCTATTTCATCTATAAGGGCACATCAGACAATTTCCTCATAATTGTCAAAGTCACAGATCGCTAGTGCATTCCTTAGTCTAGGTTTTATCCCACCAAAGAAGTAGTCAGACTTGCATTCAAGGGTAACGATAAAGACTCAAGCATATCATGAATGACATTTAATTTTTTTCCTTATACACTCTAATGAATTAATACTCTATTTTTTTAAGGGAATGGAAGTCTCTTTCCATCATAAAATGGAGGGTGTGAGGGAAATGTTTATTAAAAAGAATTTTCTAGAAATTATTTTATTCCAATGCCTTGATCTCCTAATCATGCTTCATATTTTGGATCAATGTACACCATTGATAAAATTCACCCTCCATATGATAAGTAGAATGAATAATAATCTATTGTTCATAAAATTGTAGAATATAGATGATATTATCAATGGAGTTGATCCATTGTTCAGCGATTGAGGTATTAGATGATCCATTAAAAGTTGGAGGCCTTTGTCTAAAAATTCTCTTGATTGTGTCATGTTCTTTCTTGGGGGGTGAGAATTCCTCATAAACTGTTGTTCAATTAAAAACACGAGTTAAATAAGAGAGTATCGTGACAATGATTGTGACTTTCGCTCCCATCTGATTTGGAATCTCATTATAACAGTCATTAAATTGATCTTAATATTTGTTGTTAGACTGAGTCCTTCTATTACTGGCCATTGGCTGGAATCAAAGGAATGTTAGGGGAACACATAAAGGGGAATAAACTGAAAAAAGGGATAACTTATAAGTAACATTTATTTCCTTAACATATTTTTGTTATCGATGATGTAATTCCCATCATATATTCTTAGGGGCATTTTTCAATTACCTTAATAATGATCCATTATAATATTATTAATTTACCAATGAAAATACCTTGGGAGTGTCATAACCAAGAGTGTAGTAAGGCCCGTTGTTGTGCACCAATTCTCATTCAAGTCTATATCATGTGTGGTATTTCGGTTTTACTGCTAGTTACATCTATGATAGAGAAACCACTACCTTCTCATATCTAGATTGGGATATATTTTCTTGATAAACAACTTACTCAGTACTTACTAAATTTATTGGATGTTTTTATTATACTTAGACTAATCTCTAAAGTATTCACTATGGTTTTATCCAATCATAATCCAAATAATAATTAAACTAATAACTTGATACCAACTATAACAAACCTGATTTTTATTACAAACTGAAACATAATTTTTTACATAAAATCATCACTTTATACAACAAAATAGAATTTGTAAAAAATGAAAAATGAAGAAATCACTAACATGGATGTGTGATCCTAAGGCTTACGAGAGGCTTGAGATAGGTTTCTTGGGATACAAGGGTGCTGTGGATGGATACATGAGAGAGGAGGGCAGAGTATGGATGTACACCATGGGATTTTAGTGATGAAAAGTTGGATATTGGGTAGGTTTATATAGGGAAAGAGAGAGAATTTTTTATTACTTTTATTTTGGCACACCTCATTAAACTAATCATAACCCCTAAAATAATATTCATTTTATCTAATTTATTTCTTCTAAATATTGGAATTTTTACTTTTAAAATAAAAAATAGCATTTATAAAAAATTCATGGGTTTTCACAAAAACAACATTCAAACCATAATAAAAATTACATTTGAATGCATAAAAAATTATGCGATCATTTATATTTTATTAAAATAAATTTAGTAAAAAAGTGTTATTAAAATATTTTTTAAATAAAAAATACAATAATTTAGAAAAATATATTTCTTATTTGAAAATTTATTAAAAATACTTTTTGTCCTTTAAAATCAATATATAAATTTGTAGTAATAAAATGAATGTATATAGCATAAACAAAAATAAAGAAAATAATTATAGTGCTAGTTTATCATTACATAACCCCATAAAACACCCTCATAAGACCTAAGGGTATGATTTGAGAAAGTGACAGACTCTTTGGGAGGCTCAAATAACATCGCTCAAGTGGTAATCTATATTAAAAGTACTCTTTTCCCATTGGTGGTTCCATTCATGCTAATCATGTTAACGCTTGAATTGGGATTGGTAAAGAAATAAGCCCATTGATGCCATATCCTTTCCGAGCTCCAAAAAATGGGATTTGTATAGAGAAATACGAATTGGTGAGGCAATAACTTCATTGTCTGAGTAAATTAGATTTGTTAAAGCCCGATATTTATACTAATTGTGTGGTCACTATTCAAAGACCAAATTTGATACCATAAAAATTATTAATGGAATTTAAAAATTCACAAACAAATAACCATTGATAAAAATATGTTATATAACCATTTTACAAAATAATACTTTTAATTAAATCAAGAAAATTTTTAATAAAAATTGTTTTGTTTATTACAGATTCCTATTATTACGTTAAAAACACCAATATATATCCACATAAATATTCTATAAAATTATTAGGTTATATGAATAAACCAATAAATTCATCATTGTTGAATATTTATATAGGGATATTAGGTTTTACCACATCCTTGATATCTTTCTCATCCTAGTCAATAATGTTAATTATATAGTGCACATATATCATTAACAAAAATACTAAGATTATATCATGCACTCAATCCAACAATGGGGGTATGTTCAATTGATTAGAGACCACACTAACCCTCATTTGGATCTATAATATCCTATTTATCCTTATAGATATTTTTATAACATAAACTAATCTATTTAATGCACCATGTGGGAATAATCTACAGAAAACATGTTATCCATTACGTAACTCAAAATGCATGTAAATACATTCTACATAATATTTCAATCCATATTGAGTTTTCCGTACATTCTCTTATATCACATATACATTCTTTACCATTTCATGTACCTGATCTATTCCAATAAGATATGACTCACCAAGATTATTCTATCACAATATTGACTTATGTGGTCTCTTGTATAGGACCATGATAGGATCCTTGATAATAGTATAGTGTTAGATATTATTATATAATGTCCTCCCCAATATAATCTGATCCCCCTAGATTTGGTTGAATCCTAACATAGAGGCTCACCCCATATCAACCAAAACATGGATATTCGGCTCAGTTTGGCCCCCTTTTGAAGGTGAATGAATGTAAACATATGTTACTATGTACTAGAATCCTCCTATAAAACTATCCAAACCCTTATCATGAATCAGAAGGACACATTCATATAAGATATTCATGGTTTCCACATCAATATAGAAGGCCTCATGAATTTCCAACTACCCTAAACTCTTTAATGAAAATACCTGAAGGATTGAACCTAATTGTGCCGACATGGTATGTTGGTAAAAAATCGCCAATATATCATTATATCCCCTAACATTATATGGATATACCAACAAAAAATCCATCAATATTCTACCCCACTTATATTATAGAATCTTTATGGATTGAGTGAGACTTGTGGGAACAAGATGATCATCCTTTATAGGATGACACGTTGGACCCAAAGAACAAAAATAAGAAAAAATCCACCTCAAGTACGTATTCCAAAATTACAACTAAATTCATTTGTATATATTTTCCCAAACCATATATATAGACAGGGTAATTTTGATACTCCATCAACAAATCCCCACTCAACATGACTAGAACCACCATCTATACGACTAAAAGTATAATGTCATCACTACATAAATTATATACAACTGGTGTTTCTTCTAAGGGAATCTATCTCCAAAAGGCCTCATTATTGACATCTTACAACTAATATTATATCAAACTATAATGAATTTGTGGACCCATTACTATCAATTATTGTTAAAATGAATCCTTATCTTTAACCAGGGTCAATGATAATGAAGTTTCCTACTCTTATTCTTCCTCTGCATAGGGAGATGAATTTTTCATTCAATTGGTATATACGTATATGTTTCCCTTACATACATTTTACAATATATATAATTCATAGACTTATAGTAATTGAAAAAATATATCTATTTTACATTGACATATAAATTGATGAAGATTTACATAATACTCGACTAGTCTTGGTAAATGATTAATTTTCTTCCCATAGTTAATGGATACATGTATTTAGGGTGTAGACCACGAGTTCCAACTCTAAGTTATGGGTTTTACAGTTCTTCCCATATAGTCCCATCTTATTTTATCAATAAGTGATAAATACCTACTTTTTCATTATCATACATCTAATTCTTATTCCAATAGTGTCAAAAAATACCACATTCTTGGCACCCTCCCCTAGTATCCTCAACAGAGGATCAATTTTTAACATTTTCCTAAACTCCCTGAATTATCTCATATATTGATCAGTCTAGGTAAAAAAAATTCCTTTCATAATTATGTTAGTAATATGAACTAAAATACATTAAAACTATTCCATGAACCTTCAATATAATCCTTCCTAACCAATGAGACTCCACACCTATTACACACTCTGGGGGGGATACCAAAAAAAATTAGATAAATATTTACTGAGTCCACTTATACAATATGTTTTTAGATGAAATTACCACAGATGTGAACAAATCATATCATAAATTGCTTCTTAGAGTGTTTAATGTATATATGGTTCTCACTATGTATGTCCTGGACTATCCTAAAATAGTTTACAATTTTCTCCTCTAATGAAAAATATATGATATTATCCTCGATAAATACAACTATGAATCAGTCCATGTATTGATAGGAGATCCAATTTATATGTTCAATGAATATAGAGGGGTATTTTTTTCCCATTAAATAGAATCATCACACACTCATAATTAACATTGGGACATCAAGATTTCCACTTAAAAATATTATACTCACGAAACCTCAATTAATTATAGGAATATCTAAGATCAATGTAGTAATATGAAAACACACCATTAAACTAGTATAAATGGTCATTAATCATTTTTTTGGACTATTCGTAATTGATCATCACCTGTTTCATGGGATAATAGTAAAATCTATACATAAGACTCTTATCCATTTTTTAACAACATCAATTTCTCTTAGGGAGAAAATCCAATATAATAAATACTTTCTACCAGTGTTCTCTAAAATACACCACATTCTCTTTAATATTAGTTTTGGGTATTCTATATGCCAATGAATATATCTATATAATCCTATGGTCGTAGTTTATTATGAATTCAATCCTTGAATTTAGAGGTATTCGTAATACATCCATGGGAAATAAATCTATATAATACTACACTTCTTCTAGAAGAATTATTATTAAATATTCCCTTGATGCAATGGGTAAAAAATTTAATTTTTGGGTTATAGGTGAATGATTCCTACTCACCTGCCCCACATTATCTACTTTAGGATCTCTCCCACACAAAAAGAAATATATAGACCTATCTATATGAATGAAAATAAATCTCAAGTGATGATAGTATATATGGGAATACACTATGAACAACCAATCCATACCCATGAATACATTATATGGTTTCATAAAAATTACCCAAAGTTCCTCAGAAAAAGTCTATCCACTATGATCCAACTCTTAGTACTGTAAGATGTGTGATATTGGAAAAACATTCCATATATGAACATCAATCCATAATTAATGGGATGAAGATTATAAGAGAAGCTATAACTATCCCACCAAAAATATGGAAATTTATTAATAACTCATTCAAGTGTCTAAATCACTAGAGTAAATTTATTAAAGGCATAGATCATTCATCGAATCAACTCATGAAAAGTCTAATCATATCTACCCATTTCCATCCAATTCACACACCCATGATCACTAACCCAATATATATGGTGTGGAAAACCTATTGATTTTTTTGGAGTATATCGCAGATTCATCCTCCACCTATATCCCCCCCTCTAAAACGTATCCTACACTATCAAGACCCCAAAAATGAAACCCAAACATTTGCAGGGAGAACTATTAATATGACACAACCTCCTTCAAAGATATCTATAAATAGAATCACCATCATCTGCAACACTATGTATTGTTTAATTATGATCTATTTTACCTTTTCCATCACAACCATATATTAAACCATCTCTAAGATGATTGAACTGTCCAAGTTAACAATAGTTTTTAGATCCCCATATAAGTATCTCAACATGAGTACACCTATTTCATTGAGAATATGATCAAGAATGCCACCTAGCTATTATAGATGACTCACCCCCATTATGTCCACTACCATCATCTACTAACGAACATCCTTCATGTATAATTTTATTTATGACCAAAATATTTCTCCAACATTCCATCATAGAAAGTAATTAATATGGAGATCACAATTGAATGGATGTATTTGGGAAGGCCCCTCACAACCTTGCATTCCTATAAGGTTCAATACACAACCATAATGAGAGAGTAGATAATGTTGTCTAAAAATATCGAGGAATACATTAAAACTGACATATCACTCATATGTAGTAAATAAACCTCTTGAATTGACACATATAATAACATATCATTGTAATACTCATTATATAACTAATTAAATTTTTTTATCCATTTTACTTTTGTCACATTATAGGTGAACATTGTTAGAGACCATAAATGACCTATATCTCCATGAACAAGAATGGTTACAACAGTATCAATTTTATTATGTGGTTTAAAAAAATGAAAAAAAATAGATTACTATATAACCCCAATAAACTATTACCATATCAAGAAGGTCAATCTGAAATAGAATCACTCTCTATTACTATATTCAGAATAATAAACTGTGACAATGTGAATATTCATCATAATCATCTAGAGTAATCATCTACCCATAATAGAGATTATCATACTCCAAAAGCACAATAGGTGGATCCACATACTACCAAATTTATGGGTTCACTAGAAAATTATATCCTAGAAGAAACACCTCATGAATAGTTCTGCAATGTGAGACAACATCACTCAAATGGTCATCGTCATGACCATATAATAGTTTTTTAGAATGATGTCTTCATAGAGGAATTTAGGGATTTCAAATGATGTACCATGGTCATATGAGAATAGAAATAGGCTTAAGACTGGAATTACAAGATATATAATTAGTAAATCATATGTGTCAAATGTATCAAGGGTTTATAGAAATCGATTATAACTTCCATATATTTTTTGAAATATTTGTTTAATTTATTTTAAAATATTTTGATGTCTCTCATTACATATATCACTGCGTTTTTCTTGTGTTAGATGAAAAATTTTGTTTGTATTTTCACTCATGTAACATTTTTTTTATCTTACATTACACACAAAACTGAGTTTAAGAAAAAAATGTCTTATTATTACAATAATTTTTTCTAATTATTATTACCTAGTTATTAGAATTGAGGTTATGTATAAGGTTAACGAAATTAAGAGAATATATGTGTTTTACATGTATATAAAATGCATTTTTTGGTGAAAATTCTTTTTAAAATGACAATAAAAACTATCTAAATATAATGGAAGTCTACTTATCCGTAATATGTTTTATATGAACAAGAACATTTTACCACTATAATGTAAAATAATCACTATTGGTGATCGATATTAAATATAATATTGTATCATATATTAGTTTAACTAATTAACAGTCATCTTATATGATTTATTGACTAGATATAAGAATAAATTAAATTTTACTTATAAGATATGAATTTTTCTAAAATGTATTTTTTTGTACTTCGTTGTGAACATATTTTAAGAATAATAATTGAAAATTTTAACAAAAATACAAAAAAACACACATTTTTAAATCAAAATATTAAAATTATCTTAGGTTTTATTTTTAACAATTTCTGAAAAGATTAATGTTTTGAGAAATAGTGAAACTAGAAAAATTTACTTGAAAAAATCATTTTCATTTAAAATATTTAAAAAAATTAATTTTATTAAATTTTTATGAAAAAATTAATATAGTTATATATATGAATATATATATATATATATATATATTCGATTGTTTTGATTGGATTTAATTTAATAAGGAACATTATATCAATATATTATAATCACTTGAATATTTTATCTTTGAAAACCTACTTTCTCGTCGTCTTTGAATGATTAATTTTCAATATGTATTCTCAAATTTGGTGAATAGTTTTTTTGAAATTTCGGTCAAAGTTTTTAATAATAATAATTAACATTATCTAATATTGTAATATAAAAATTTCAAAAATTATTATTCAAAATAAATAATATTAGTTACTACGGTTAATGTAAAAATAGGTTTACTTGGTAATTAAAATAAAAGATGAAACATAAATAATTAAATCAATTGAGGAAAAAATTGGAATCCATATTTAGAGCATATAATTTCAAAATATCATCAATACTACCTTTTTATCAACTTTTCCTGATAAAAAAATGGGAACAATGTTATTTTCAATAACATAAATTTGTGTCACTCACCTGACTAATAAAATACCCCCCTCCCCTCTCCTATTCAAAGCATAAATGCCAATTTTTTAGAATCTACTTGACAAAATATCTTCCCAAAATACATCCTATAATATTATAACACTTATTTATGGAATTATGCAATTCTAGAATTGATTTTGGTGAAAATATATGGTTGGTATTTAAAGAATATGAATCATTATTCAATGAGTTTTTTAACGTTATTTCTTCCTAAAACCCATAAATTCTTATCTAAAACAATATGATATAATAAAATAAATATATTTAATATAATTATATTTTTTATCTAAATTTAATTGCGAATAAACATATCGAATTACATTAAATCAGTACTGAAATCATTATATTCGTGTTCGGCGAACTACCTACTCACGAAATGATGCCATTAGTGTTTTCCACTACCACCCATCATGTATGTGTTGGATGTTAGAACTAATATAAAGGGATTATATTTATAACATAAATATAAATATAGATTCATTATATCATATATTCATATTTAGATTCCATTCTCTTGGGGACATGATAATGTCACTTGTATGTACGCTGCACTACCACTGCGTGAAGGGATGCAATTCGTTTTCCCTAACACATAACATAGTTGATAATTAGGAAATTTATAGTGAATATATGTGATATTAATGAATAAGTAATGGAATTATTAACATATTTATCATTCTAAAAGTAAAATATATCATTTTCATTCTTACCATTTCACTAACTGAAAGTTGATAATGTTGTTCATATTTGTCTGGACTATGGCCTTCATGAAGATATGTGAACCTTTTTCGTTACCACTCCAATTCTATTATTTTTATAAATATATAAAAATAAATAATATTTTATATATTATATTATGATATCACATAAATTTAATAAAATAATTTCCTCCTTCCAAAAATAATCGTTGAAAAATTGAAATGTTGTTCATGTGTACATATGACCTACCATCTCTATTATTATAACGTAATTCATTTCTAAAAACTAACATCTAGGATAAATATTAAAATTAAAATTTTTTTTTAATTATATAATTGTATCATTATTTTTTCATACAATATGAACTATGAATAAATTAATATAACTTTAAATAACAAATCAATACATATACAAAAAATAAATTGGTTATTAACGGAGAAATGATTCTAACAATGAATTAGTAATAAAAATGTAATAAATGGTAATAAGTAAATAATAAATGGTGTCATATAAATAATTATTATCCATATATATATTTATAAAAAAATATGTTAAGTATACTAATGGATCTATCATGTACAATGATATTATGTCTTATGATGTGGGATTTACATCTCATTTTATTTCAAAGAGACTCATTCCATATTAACAAATTATTTCATTTATGCATTCTATATGACTTCCATGAATGAATTTTATGATAATTAGTTTAAATAAAATGTCTATTTAATTTTACATTTTAGGATATAAATTTCAGGGGGTATTTAGTTCAAATTGTTCCAAAGCTATATGAGTTTTGTCCTGAATTTCACTTCATAGAGACTTATAGTTATATTGGGAACCAATATTCATTTAATAATTGTATATAGAACCAATTTTACATTTAATATCAATAATTAATTTTATTCATTATACTTTATTATAAATATAATTATATTCCATGATTAATATTATGTTTCAGTGTTAACAATTTCATCAGTATGTTGTCATAAAATATCATCATTTATTATAATTGTTCATTACTATATTTCTGATAAAAAATTATTCTCATATATCCCAAAAGAAACTCATGAAATATATTATCTTATGGTTATTTATTGTGAATAAATTTTATCCTTTAATTTTCCTCTACTTTCGTACTCAAGAGTTATTAATTCATTTTAGGAAAAAAAAATTTTCAATTTAAAACTATTTTTCTTCAAGAATCGTGTTTTATAAAAAGGTTTTTAAAATTATTAAACTCATTTATGAAATAAATGTTTTCCCATTATTATCATTTTTACCAAAAATTTCAAAATGATTCTGTAGGCCATTTTTAAAAACATTCATGTTTAGATTTTATAAAAAAGTTAATGCAATCATTGTTTTAATGTTTGAGGTATTAACTGAATCACCAACAACATGACTATTAATTTATAGGAAGAATACATTATATATTTTTAATGTTATTTTAAATGAAATGGATTTTGGAAATGATCTAGATTTTAAAAAGTGTTTTTCAAATATGAATTGTTATTTTACTTTTCTAATTCTTTAAACTGTCTTTTTAGATTCATTTCTATATTTTAAATTTTTATTTTTAAAGGAAAATATTTAGAAATTATTTTTATATTTAATAAATGATTATCAATGAAAATTTATCCTCATAATGAAATTTTAAAATTTATTTACCTATAAAAATAATTATCATTTAAAATGACATTTTTGATGTAACATTCTATTTTCAGGTGATATGAAACAAGGATAACATCATTATTTATTCTTTATATGGCTTATTATGAAAAAATCTGTATAAATACAATTTCTCATCCATAATATATATCATGATAACATTTTTATGAATAACACTTTTTTTATAGAGTTATGTTGTAATGAAATTATAAATTTATTATGTAACCTACCTCATTTCCATAATATATGATAGTATGTAATATTCATTTATCCCATTTCATTTCATATTCTATGATATAGTGATTTTAATTAAAATCATGTGGCACACATACATATGATTTAAACTACATGATGGATGAGACATATATTTCTCTCTAATACATTTTTAAATGATTTATATACCCTGAGATTAAAGGGACAATAATGAGGTGAAAACAAATTTTAATAAGGGAATTTGTCTACTATGTTTGTTCTAGGAGTGGAAGTTTACTACTATGATTGTCTGGGGAGTGAAGTAATTCCACAATGATATCCATGGTTGTGATCCTTGACTACTGTAGAAATGATATTATATGGTGATGTATATGACATAATTTCATGTATTTTTCCAATGTTATTATCTATTGTAGCATGTTAATTGATCTCTTTATGATTCACGTATTTTTAATGGATTATATATATGTCTCTAACCAAGAATAAGAAATTTTATTGGGAGGTTTTTTGTTTCTAATATTATCATTATGTTCTCATGACTTTATTTTCATGTTGTTTTTGCGTATCTCCCTTGTTTACCCTTGTGAGGAATCAGATCTCACCCTTTCTTATGATCAATTGTCCCAAGCTATGAAAAATGTTTTTATAATGAATATGTTTGTGAATATTTCTGAAAGGAATGATCATTACGTTAAATGTTTAATATCATTCGACAAAAAATATGATTTCATAAATAGTATCCAAATTCACTAAACTGTTATTCTCTTCTAAAAATTTTCTGGGAATCTATTAAATATCCATCTAAAAAATGAGATATTAATGTATAAAAATACATGGGATTATATTGTTTATAATAGATGAAAATAATGGATTAAAATCTTTGGTAACTCTCATGTATGAATGTAGGGTCAATCATGGGTCTCCTCTCAAGGTATTCTTGATAAAATGGGATCCTTTTAGAGAATGTGGTGTGTCCCGCCTAGGAGGTTCACTCACAATTGGAGTTCCCTGGTAGGTATCAATTATAATCTAATAAAAAAATTATATAACATTATATTTCGTATAATAAGAATGGATTAATTATTTATTGGAATCAATTATGTGAAAAAATTAGTGTGATTCATAGGGATATTACTAATGATATGTCAAGGGACGTCTCAAAGAATAATTATAAGGATTAGTCAATGTTGAGTAAACCATCGTGGAAATTTGTTGAATGATAAAGATAGTCGATTTCAATAAATAAATGTTAGTATGCATACTTATAGTGGATGGAAAATAGCATAGAGATTCCTAAAATGGAACACTAAGATGGAATTGATAGTCTATAGGTGATTTATAACGAAACTTGTTTGACAACACCTCTGAGACAATCTTGGGATATTATTTGAAAATCAAAAATAATTAGGAACCATCATGAAATATTTAATTAAATTATTACTATTAATAATATAGTATAAAAATATGTCTTCATATTTATAAATGAGTCATTATTTAAACAACATATAATATATTTTTCATTATTATGTGGTATTATATTGTTTTTTGTGTCACTAAGACTATGATTTTGTTCTTATTAAATGTTTTGATCTAGTATGAACTCGGTTAACAATAAACGTGATTGAAATTTTATTGATGATAAACTAAATGCAATGGTAACTGGAGAAAATATTATTGTTATAATTCACAATTAGTTATCATGGATCCTTATTAGAACCATACACCTTAAACTATTGGACTAAACAATGAAGAGAAGGATAGTGTTCATTGAGTGTTTGAGTAGTAGGGAGAATTGATGAAATAATATAAATTTTTTTATATGTCAAGATTATTGGTTTAAAAGATCAATAGAATGTATCAAAGGGTCTAAAATATGGATAGTGTGTGGAAAATGAAAAGAGAAACAAATTTACAATGGAAAATGAAATTTTTAGTGAATTCAATGGATAATGATATTGTACTCCCAAATTTTTTAATCAAGGGATAAATATTATAATGGTGGTATATATGGGAATAATTTAAATATATTTACTAAGGCTAAATCTCATTAAGAGAATCATAAAAATTGTACGACCAATTGTATTGATGTTGATGCTGAAGAGACTATTTATGATATATAAAAACAAATAGGTATTAATTAAAAATATTGTGAATCATAGTTTATGGATTAAACATGTAGTATAATTGTTAAATTTTTTATGTATTAGAATTTGTTTTTTTTGAAATATATATGTATTTTTTTAATATATGATTTCTATTAAAGATTTTCATGAATATGTTAATTGGCGTTGATTCCCAAGACATGTGATTTAGTATAAATGTGATATTTATTGAAAAAATAAGATTATGGGAAATATAAACATTAATAAGTTTATGTCAACGAGATAATGATGTTGTGATAAAAATATGATTCATATGGATAATTTAAATTTTAATGTAATGACATTCATGGAACTAATTAATGATTTTTTGAAAATGGGGGATATGTTTTAATTGATGGAGTTACATCAAATATTGGATACATTGAATATATCAAATAATCTATTTTTTATATAATGATCGATGAAGTCTATATTTTTATTTGTATTTTCATTATAATTTTGGTCTTTAGTTTTTTAATGAGAATCAATTATCGAGTTATTCACATGTTGGTTATGGGTCAATAAATATCCACTTTATGATACATGAGACATTAATGTAAATATGATTTTTATAAATTTAGTGAATTATTTATAAATTTATAATTTCTGTAGAGTTATAAGGACATTCATTGGATGAATTTTTTTCATTGAACATTATATGAATTTTTAGAGATAATAATATATCATAATCATATGGACATTTATAAATAATAAATAAAAATCGTTAACATTATTTAACTCGTGGTATAAGAAAAGAAATGCCATTTGTTTAGGGATCATGTGACTTATTATTTATTCTTGATTTAAAATGTAACATTATCAAACTACTATATAATGTTGAAATTGATAGAATCCCAACCAGAAGACTAAATCTCGATTATGATATAAGAGAAATCAATGATGTATGTATTTCAGTCCTTTTGAAAATAATGATCATATTATGTCCAAAAAAATATAATTTTCTTCTTCCATAGAAACTCTCTAATAGTCATGATGTGTTAAATATATCTCTCATGTGGATATAAATACTTAATATATCACATGAACTGATCTTAGTGGTTGTGCCACTAGATCATTATATACATAATGATAAAAAAATATAGAGATTATGGATAGAAAAAAGAAGGTTCATTGAAACAAATACAACTTATCTATTTGATATTTTTTGGTGAATAAAGTATCTTGAGGAGCTATGTGGGAACCCAAAGATGTAATGAGTCAATATTTTTATATATTTTGGAACCAAAGTAATTAATTTCGAGTGGTAAATTTATTTTAATTGGGTAAAACATCCTATCTGGAGATACTAGGAATTTTTTTCAATAAAATTAAATTATTTAGACATTAGTAGTTACTTTAACATCCTAGATTGACATTTAATATATTAAACCATATGTATATTTCATTACTTGTAACATTATTTATAGATTCTGTTACACAAAAAAATATGTTTAAACTAAATGTTATATATTATTAAAATATTATTAAATGGTAATTTTAATCTCACCATTTCAATGGAAAGAATTAATTTGATTAACTAAATTATTAAAATATAAGTTTTAGAGATATATTTAAAATAAATATTGTTGATCAATTAGCTAAAATAATAAAAAAAACTCAATAACATAAGAAATCCCTTTCTTAAAGAAAACAAATTTTCTGAAAAGAAACGTGTTTTACTTCAATAATTACAAAAAACAAAAATGGTGAATTAATTTATTTAATTTTATATATTAGGAATAAAAAAATATTTCAAAATATTATTATATTTTTTCTATAAAATGGATATGAACTTATCAAATTTTATGCTTAAAAACAATATTTTTCTAAAAAATAGTGTTTTCACCTTTATATGTACATATTTAAAAAATATTTATAAAAAATTTAAAAATACTAATTAAAAAATATTATATTAAAATTAATAATAAATTATATGTTTTATTTTCAATAATTTTATTGAAGGATTAATTTTTTGTTGAATAGTGAAAAATACTAGATTTTAATTAAAAACATCATTTTCATTTGAATTATTAATAATGATACATTATGTTTTTAAAAATTTTAAAATAAAAATAGTTCAATAATATATCAATTAATAAAATTTATTTTAATAGGAAAAATTTCCAAATTAATATGAATATAAAAACATTGTATACTTTTGATTTTTTTCTCTTTGATAACCATTATTCTCTTCACATATGTTGGAATAAATTTAAATCCTAATTTTCCATTTATGTGAATTTAATTTAAAAATATGTAAATTTTTTTTTAATTAAGATAATTTATATTATATAATACTTTCAAATAAAAATTTTCCCAAAAAAATCCTGAAAAATTTTAAATTTTATTTCAGGGGTTGTGGATAAAATTGGTATAGTGTGGGATAAAAACAATATGGGTTAAAATGGAATAAATAGGATTCTAGAAGAACAAATATTCCATATTTTGATATTATAATTTATAAAAAATATTGATTTTTTTGTTCTTTTGGATAGGAAAAATATTGGCATACAAATTCCTTTCAAGTAATTAATAGTGTACCTCTCCTATCACTAATAAAAGGGCAGTCACTCTCATATACTAATCAAGGAATCTGATCCTTTTGGTTCTTCCAAGAAAATAACAAATAACATACCTACATCCATACATTCATATTTGAATCCTCTACATGGGTAAAAATACAATCTAGGAATTATTCTGTTGAAAATCGAAATATGATACTTACAAATGATGTAATGTTTATCGATGACCATTTTTAGTATATTTTTTCCACCACCATCTTCATATAATATTAAATAATTATGATATGGTATCCTAAATATATTAAATATTCAATTATATTGTTATGTTAATTTCATGGCCTATAAGTATCTCTAATTTCATTAAATGGTCTATGAAATCATCGTTCATGTGTAAGAAAGAGTACCACCTCACGAACTGATGACATTCATTTTTTCCATTTCAACTTATCTCAGTTTGGTATGATGATGGTTAAAATTTTATATTTTATATTCTTAATATATATATATATATATCATTATATAATATATAAAATTTTACATTATATTTTGATGGGGATATGATAATGACACTCTTGTGTATGGTGGACTACTGCACTGACAAACCATGTGATTCGTTCCAACTAACGCTTTACATGGAAGATAATAAGGATATTGTTAATTAATATATTTGACATAAAAAAATTATTATTATATTGTGTAAATATTTATCCTTATATAATGATGATATATCATTTTATTTCTTACCTTTTTAATAACTGTAATATGATAATGTCATACATGTTTTTATAGACTTCTACTAGCATAAACATATGTGACTCCCTTTTTATCACCCAGACACATAGATGATATGCATTAATATATTTAAATGAGTAATATTTCAATTATTATATTATAATATTTATGGGATTATAAAATAATAATTACTTCCTATGAAAATTCATGATTTAAAATAGAAATTTTACTCATGCATACGTACAACCTACATTCTCTATGGTCATAATATACTTCATTCCCAAAGACCATATTTCATGATTTGTTTTTTGATGTATAGATAATGTATAATAATGATAATAATTTAATGAAAATTATTATGAAAATTATGGATCCACTATCGAATAAAGGGACCAAAAGAAACAATTCAAATCATATATGAAAAAAAGTTATTATTACATGAAACATGATTTTTTACAAGGAATTGATTTTAAAAGAATAATAACCTGAAATATGTTTAAAATATGGGGCATAAAATATATTACTATGGTTATATATCTGATTTATAATAATATTATATTATTTAAACCTATGTATTACAGGTGTATGGAGGATTTCATGACTTACGAAAATGAATTATCATCTCAATTTTTATTTTTGGGACACACATTACATATTCACATCCTATTACATTTATGTTGTGTATATACATTCCTTGAATGTATTTAATGATAAATAATCTTAAAATTACATGGATATAAATATACATTTTTGGATATATCATTGATGGTGTTTATGGTTTAATGTATATTATTGTGGAAAGGTAATTTTCTCTTGAATTTACCCCTTCAAGAGATATTGTTATGTTATGAACCTATTACCTATTAAGATAAGTTTTTAAAACCCCTTTGATATATAATAACATTAATTAATTTATCCTCATTTTATATTATGTTCCTTTTATTTATATTCATTCATGGGGATTATTATTCAATTCCACTAATGTAGTAATGATTTGATGTTTCAATATCATCATTTATATGGTCTGTTTATGACAATGATTCTTTGGATAAAATATTATTAACCATATCCCAATAATTTTATTATTATCCTTTGTATATTTAATTATAATAAATTTTAACCCTAATATTTCTTCTCTTCATGAAATTAATAGGTGAAAGGTATTGTTTTTATGATAAATAATTTATTCCAATGAAAACCCTTTTTAATCAAATATAATTTCATTAAATAATGTTTTATTAATTTTATAAACATTTCTCATATAGTTTATTGACCAAATTTTATCCCATTTTTTAATTTTTACAATTTTTTTTAATGAACCAACCCAAATTTTTCCATACAATGTCCATTTATCATTTACTGAAAATGTTAAATAAGTTATTGTTTTAACATCTATGGAATGAATGAAATTTCCCTCATTCATGAATCTTTTTTATTAAATATTCATATATACATTTTCATGTGTATTTTCAAAGAAAATTATTTTCGAATTTTTTAAAATTTAAAATTTTTTCATATTGAAATTATTATTTTCTTTAATAAATTAATTAAAATATTTTAAAATCTCTAATTATATGCTTTCAATGATAAATTAATTTAATATTATTTTGAATATATTTTATGAAATATTTTATTTCCAAATCATTATTATTATTTTTGTGATGAAATGATTTAACATATTTTTAAATATCATTTATTGAATGTTGAATTATATTTTCAATGTAAATTATATTGAAAAAATATAGTTTTAAAAATAATATTCAAAGACAATTTATTGTTTGAAAGAAACAATCCATATAACATATCATTAAAAAATATTTTCCACTTATGATAACATTCTTTAATGTAACATGTGTTATTATAATGATATATACCAAGGATTTTGTCATTATTATTTCTATAAATTTTTTATGTTGTGAAATCGTTTACAAAACCCATTTTTATTCCTCGGAGTATAACATGATAAAATATTTATGAATACATATTCTTTTTCAACTTGTTCTACAATGTTGAAATGATTATAAAATTAGTTTTTTGTACAAATGTTATGATATAATTAAATATTTATGAATTCTATTTCATTTCAATGGTTATGATATGATTAATATTATAAGGTGTTGTAGCACACAGTTATATAGTTTTCATTTTGTGATGGATGGGACCAATATATCCTTTCTATGAATTTGTTAATCATTAATATCTCATTATATAAATATAACTAAAATAAGATGTGAACCACTAATAGTATGATGGTTTGTATAGTGAACTCATTCCGCTATGAAATCTGTGGAATTGATCAATAACTACTATGAAAATTATTATTTATGATTATGTGTATACTAAAACTCCATGACTTTTTGCAATGTTATGATATCATTGACCATATTATTTTGTTTTCATAGTATTATTGTGTTTTTAATTTCAAATCCTTATGCAATGACTCATGATGAAAATAATTTGTATGTCAGGTATGGGTTTCTGATATTCTACATATGTTCTTATAGTGTTATATTCAAGTTACACGTATATATCTCCCATAATTACAATTTCAAAGCATATAATCTCACCCCCACATATATACCCTTTCACTAGGATATTTTCAATGGTTTCAGGTGACCTATGATTTTGAAGTGTACTGAAGGAGAATATATTTATGTGTGATATTGAATATCATTCACCAAACTAGGTTGTTGGGCATATATTTTCCAATGAAACTAAACTAATATGGTCATTAATTGTGTGTTTTTTAAATGTAGTGGATATTAATTTAAAAAAAGATAATGCTGATTTATAAGATGACTGGGTTACTATAATGATGTTTATGTATATCATGTGGACAAGTACGTTGTCAAAGTCTTAGTTTATTGATTTTTTGACAATTACAACAACACTAAGATCCTTGGAATGGATCCAAGCATTACACATTCTAAAAATGTTTCCCTATGTTCCCAACAAATCCATTTTATTTTTCCATAGCCAAATAGAAACTCAACAATAATATGACCCACTCTATCCAAACCAAACCTACCAGATCCCCAAATGGCCTGACAGAATGCCATGGGTGATACCCCCAGCCTACCTCCCAAGGTATAAGGGTTAGAGATATAGAATACATAAGATTATTTCTACTATTATTTATCATTCACTAATTTATTAATATTAATACCCCAAACCAAATATATTTAATGGGGAATATATAAATATATATTATGAATGAACTGTCATGATTATAATCAATGAACCAAAAAATCATAAGTAAATGAATTAATGTACAAAAAGGTATAAAAAACTATAATGGGGGAAAAATCCCAACAGTAAGTGAGTTCATACCACACAAACTTCAATATTGGTAAAATTAATAGGAATTAGCACAAAATATCTATGGTTAACCAATAATCATGGTAATCACCTCTAATTACATCTATGATCCTCTAACACCGAGTCTACTTAAGTCACCACTAATCTGCCTTCCATCTTAAAAAGTAAAAACATAAGCATGATTAATCCATTTATGGGTGTTTCTATACATAAATAGTATGAAATAGAAAATAATAATCAGGAAAAAATTGAATAAAAATAGTGATGTAAGATCATATACATATAAGGGTTTTGAAATTTACATTAGATATGCTCTTCAAAATCCCATGAAATGTGTGAAAGAGGATATCAACCTCCACTTTCTGTTATGAGTGATGAATCTAACCTAAAATCGGTAACCCATATATCCTAGAAATATTCATGAATATCCTCTCAAAAATAATAATAGAGGACATAAACCTCAACCCTACATAGCACGACCATGAAATACATATAGTAAATGAGTAACTGATCACCAATTGAGCACAATTATATGGAGTACCATTCAACAGATAGATGAATCCACCCCTTGGTAATGTGTTGGATATCCATAAATACCTCTAATATATTATGGGGTAGCCTAAACATAGATAGTAAAATTATCAATAACCCTGTTAAAACAGTTTGCAACACACATAATTTTGGTCGTTGACATTGCATCATAGAAAGAATCATCCCTCTCAATTCCCTCATAATGTACTTCGAGGATAATTCAATGTTCACAATCACATCCTATACAAAAAACACACTATGTATAGAATATTCATAAGAAAATATCCTAGTTTTAATGATATATATACATGTAGATGATATTTGGAGAAAAAATTATGTTGTGTATATATAGGGTTCCATACGTGGAAATGTTTAACCTTGCAAATGGATTGGTCATCCATGTTTCTCCAAATTGAATATACATTAGGGGACTCAATTTTTATGTCCATCTGAGGTCCTAGACATGTTATCATAGACCACAAGATGGCCAACCATATACATTCACATTTTGTGTCCCATTGAGGACATAATGTGTGTATTCACAAGAGGCTCTAGTTCTCTTCCCTAGGTACATAACATGAAATCCAAAGTAGTGTCACATATAATGAACACTTACCCACAAAAAATTTGATACATATGTCAGTTCAAAACATAGCTAACATGAGATACACATGGAACATGTCATGTGTTCTTTTCAGATATAAATCATGTTGTAACATTTCCATAGAATGTAATAGTGGTATTAATAAAAAATCCAAATAAACTATTTTCTCTTCTTCCTCTAACATTTTACGTTCATGAGTATGATTATTCAATTGGGATTCATCTTTGATAATGAATCTATATTTCCAGTGTTTAAAAATAATCATCCTGATAACCTCTTTGGTAGCTATCGCACCATTCATCACCATTAAGGATGCCTAGACAAGACAAGATCACTATAATTTATTCAATCAATTCATTACATCTAAAAAATATGATACATTTTCTCTAACATAATTCATGAATCTTGGAGATTAATCACACTAATGTTTGACACAACAACGTAAAACCAATGACATGATGGTCTATTGATACTAAACGTGACGAAAGGTGGTTGCAAATGCACAAGAATTATGTGAGATCAACATTGGCTTATGTGATCCTAAAAATTGAAAAAAAATGAGTAACTCATGGCTGTGAAATATAGTTGAAACATATGAGACATATTTTGTTAATAAACACAAAATATAAATTGTCTCTAGAAAAATACTCAAAATATATAAATATAAGTATATAAGAATTCAAGGATAGAAAATATATCAAATGGGTGATATAAATATAATAGTGAACCCTACAACTTGAATATATCAATATTTGGTAGAGAATGAATCCACAAGAGATGAATATTAATATCCATCTATTTTCATCATTTAACTCATGATTATCTTCAATCATTATCATAGATCCTCAATTATAGGTTTAAAATAGAAATTTATATCTCCATACCACTTCACTAAAATCCAGACTACATATATATCCTTATAATGTTAAAAAAATGTTCTTATTATATATGTATATTTGGGTTTAGGCCTTACTGTAAAATAAATAAATTAATATTTAATTTATTTAGTGAACCTTCTAATGGTGTCATTCAATTGAGAACCTACATTCAATAAAATTATGACATGCCTTATATAAAACCTATGTTTCAAAAATAAGATAGTTATTTTATTTTTAATATAGTTACCTGTATAATTTAAAAACCATTTATTACAAAAATAGGTGTGCACTAGAAATAGTAAAAGTTAATATTTTTATCTTACTAATTTATATGTCCTCTATGACCCAAGACATAGTTCCAACTCATAGATAATATCTATCAATATATATAGATATATTTAAAGGATAAAACTATAGAAATTGAAGTCGTTACAGTCTCTCTTAAGGAATCTAATATTTTTTTTCAATGTTTTGAATTAAATTAGATAACCAGTTATGATTTGAAACATTATAATTGCATTATAGTAATTGAAATGTATGTGATCTAAATGTTTAATTAAAATTATGGGTTAAATCATGTAATATTCAATAATTTATTATAGACAGAAATTTTCCATATTATAGTGGGATTTGAGCAAGATTGAATTCATTTGAAAGAATATGTGTTTTTTGAAACTCATAAGTTATTGGAAAATATTTATTTGATTAGAAGGAATATTTACGAAAAATCATTGTTTGTTATTTATGAGAAATTTAAGAAAATCTATCATTTTTACATGATGAGAGTTTTTTTCCTATAGATTTAAAATTATTTTCTAATTGGTAAATTGGATAAAGACACACTATGGTGAAATACATATATGTTATTAGTTTTCTTTTAAGCATACAATTGTTTTACTTATATATGATCATGTGGAACAACTTTTATCTCATCGGGTTGGTTAAGTGAAGCACATGATCGTATTTTTCCAGATATTAATTTACTTCATTTTTGTTATGTTAATAAAATATTAAATCATAAATAATGAAGATGATATAATTAAATACATGGAATCATAAATTAATGATTAATATTCTTATAATATGTGATATGTTAATTTCTTTTATAAAAGGAATTTCATTAGTATATCTATCGAATTAGTGCATATTTAGATATAGAATTTATTAAAAAAAATTACTAATAAGATTAAAGATGATAAAAAATTATCAAAAAATATTAGTCTTCTGTGGAAGTATTAAAAGGAAATTTCAGATTTAACCTTGATAGTGTTGAGGAAAAATAAAAATAGATGAATTTTTATGACTGTTATATTTGTATTGATGATTCTAATGAAAAATAAATGAAATAAAAAAAATTATTATTCTAAAAATAATATAATGTAAAAATGATGATGTAGTACAATAATTAAAGAAAAGTTTCTAAATATTTCCATTATGAATATAAAAATCCTCAATTACAAGTGAATATGATAGAAGGATCATCTCTGAACAATAATATTTCCAAATATAATCAAGATATTAAGTAAAATACCTAGACTATTCAATAGTCAGTTTCCATATATAATTCTCATCTGTTCTGAGCGTTGTTCGCTATCCCTACCTTGAATATAGTAATGGAAAGAAATTAGTGGAATTTATTGAACATGTTAAAGAATAAAATATCAGATGTATTGTTTCAAAATTGGTTATTGGAAAACTAATATAGGTTGTTCAATTATATTCTTCCAAAAGAAAATCTTTAGTACTAGAGAAAATGATGGTTTAAAAAATATAGAATAATTCATTTAGGATCAAGAGAGATTATTAGTCAGTGAATAATAATCATCTTATACTTCAATCTCTTAAACATCAAAATATGAAGAGGAAGATGCATCCTGGAGGTGATCGTATGAAAATAATTCACAATGTAAATATAATGAATAAACTACCAAGTCATTAGAATAAAATCAATCAAATGAAGATATAGAGGTTCCAGGGATTTATCAGTATAATTTTATAAAAATTTAATAATATGTACCATAAATATCAATGGAATACATATTTCTCAATGTTTATAATCATTCAAAAAACTCTCCTGTGAATGCATGATAATAAATGATAGAAATGATGTTCCATTTCATTAATGATGTAATTAATAGGCATGATGTTTGAATATAAATAATCTTGAATATTCAATATATATATGTGGAAATCCCTTGGAAAATGGATGATATTAATGAATCTTTCTCTTAGAATATATTTAAGAAAACATTTACATATAAGTAACTAGAGAATAAAAATTGTAGAGAAAATATTAATTGCATTCTTAAATAATAAATAGTATCATCAAAATTGATGAATTGAGATAAAGGGGATAAAAATTATTTGATGAAAATATATCTTATATAAAAAGTGAAATCTAATATATTTTAATGGTTAGGTAATGTATCATTTCTGATGTAAGATATTTTTTATGAGAATTTGGTGATCTCAGGTCCCATTATATTAATAAAAACAAGGATATATCTCTATAATGTCAAAATATGGAGTTCCTGAAAGAATGTTCATAGATCATTAGTTTAGATAAGTATACTTAGATAAGACTCATACAAGTATTAGGATTATAAATTCCATAATAAATATTTTATCTGAGAAAAAATGTTTTTTAAAACATTATTGTTTATAATTATTAACCATCCCAATATATTGAGTTCATGTCTATTATTTCATATATTTTTGGATTAATGATATTCACTACTTATAATTTCGTTATTGTGCGTTTTTTAATCATTTTACACAATCCTTTCTAGGAATAACTATTTTTATTTAAATAATTTTTGAACATCACAATTGTTGAAAGATGATCCCTATAATGATATCCAATGGTTACTATGTCTGACTTATAATATTTGTGTCTTATATAATGGGAATTTTTCTTTTAAAGATGAGGAAATTGTTGAGTTGAAACATATCTTGATAACATTACTATTGGAAATAAAAATTCACCCATAAAATTGTTTCAATATTTATAATGACTATCATTTTATTAAAAAAAAATTTGTGGCTAGGTAACTAGATTTACATGGTGAAAAAATAAAACACAACCATTCAAATACACAATATGTACATTTGATAAACGAGTCTGAAGTACATTAGAAGAATGTGTAATAATTACATCACATGGAAGTATACAAATACAATTAGATAGATGGATTATAAATTCCTTCCAATACAGTTATAAAAATTCTATGATACAAATTTTAACATTGTATGTCAAATTGATTCGATTATACTGATTAATACAATTTTTTTCATTGAATTTTTTTTCTAAGATGACTTAATAGAGACATATAGTTTATAACATATGGAGATGAAATATTTATACAAGATATATGGTTGAAAATTTATTTTAATTGTTTTATACCTACAAAATTGGAATATGAGAATCTATGATAGATGGTGAGGGAGATGTTTGTCCAATTCCATTTTAATATATCAAGAGGTGTGAGGAATCAGTCTTTTAAAAGATTGCCAATTAATAAGACCAAAACCATTATAATAAGAATATATTTCTGTGAAATGATAACCTACTATATGATGACATTTTTGATGTTTTAGAAAATAAATCATTAGGTTTAGTTCCATTTTAATCATTATAGATTTTCTTTAATGCATATTAATTTCATGATATAATTACATATTCATTATGGATTGTCAACTATAATCACCTTTTTACAAACATGTGTTCAATTAATCTTAATGACTGAGATAAATATGGTATATCATATTATGTTTATTGAGAAATCATATGAAGGGGATAAAATATTTTTCTGATCAGGTGTATCGTGGGATTACAATGGATGTAAGACAGACCATGTCATATCATTATAATAATGGATACTTTATGTCATGATCAAATACATCTTCAACAAATAGGGTGAGATAAAGATCATCGAAAACAGAATTGTTTATTACACATTAATTAATTATTTAATCTATATGATTACATAAAATAAAACCCATATGATCTTGAAGTATATATTTATTAGTAAATAGGTACATTATATGGCAATATAAAACTAAAAAACATCAACTATATTAAAAACATCCTCAATATTCTCACACTTAAAACTACATGGGATAACCTGGGGATATACATATGAAATATGTGATCATTGGAGACATTAAATTGAATTAAAATGGCATGACATGATGAATATAAAACAAGTCTGAAAACATTCATATCATTGGGGCATAAATAATGTGACAATAATGAACATGGAAAAAAATAATGATAACACAAATGAAACATGGGAAATGTGGAAACAACATAAAACACTACATCAAAAACCATAGTTCAACTTTATCTACAAATACACCAGGATAGAAAAAGTCCAATAATGATTCTGGTTCACTCCCTATGTTAAGATGATGTCTCAAGAGACTAAACAGTACCAAATTCACTGGATCATTATATAATTTTGGACACACCCATCACATACCTTGTATTATCAAGATTATATGTTCAAAAAAGATCATACAACATGGATTCATTTATTATCGTATTTTTATTCCATGATCAAATAAAGTGGAATAAACATATATACATCTAATTTTAAATAAGTATAAGTGTATACATGTAAACATTTTTGATTGGAAAATGTTGTGGTATTAACTACATAATGGTTTTAGCATGAAACTCATGGTGAAATTACGATATCATAACAATGTCACATAAACATTAATTAAATTTATTAATAATAAAGCAAGGGGACTCCAATAATTTAGTCATAAAATTTGATTTAATTGGGACATGTAAATACATATCCCGATATTTGGAATTAATAATAGAAGGCATACGAAAATAGATAATCTTGAATATATAAGAAAAGGTGAGGACCCCTTACTTTAATGTGTGACTCCAAATGCTTTGTAGGAGCTCCATGAGATATTAGGGAACCATGGAAGGGATCTATAGAGGGGATTAACGAGGAAGGTAATGATATAATGATTATTAGTGAAGATATATGTGATCATGGGATGGTTTATAATGTAAATGAGTTGGGAATCATTTCGATATCTCAAACATATATTTTGGAATCTACGTAATAAAATAAAAAAATCACAAATGAATATATAGTTTTTAACATGCTTTCTATAAAATAGGATTGGGTTTTTATTATTTTATAATTAAAAATGATGAAAATAATTAAATAATACCCTTCATTATGTCGAAGTGATTCATACTATTAATGAAATTGTTTAAAACCATAAAACATATTCCTGGTTTTGGTATATTCATAAAACAATTCTAAAATTATTAAAATAAACATCAAGTCACATTATAGTAAATTTTAAAACATATATATTGTTGAGTAAACCACTTATATTATTTATTACATCAGTTTTGGATCATTATAATGGCTAAATGCACACCGTATATTTTTATGATATTTAATTTTTACCCAAAAATACAAATGTCTTCCAAAATTATAATAAAATCACAAATGAATAATTTAAACGTTCAGATTCTAAAATAAATATTCATTTTGTTGAAGTAATTTTCTAAATATGTTTATTTTTACTTTAAAAATAACAATTGACATGTATTGAGAAATTCTATGGTTGTTACAATAATTTTTGAACCCCTAAAAAATTACATTTTACATAATAAATATTATATGATAATTAATATTTGATACAAATTATATAATTATAATATTTTAGTTATTTTTTATTTACATAAAATGTCCATAAATTCCTTAAAATAAATTCATTAATTGAATTTGGATATAACCTCAAAATATTATTTTTGATTATTGTATCAAAATAAAATTATTAATTAAGTAACAATAAAATGATGAAAATATATGTATTATTGTATAGGAAGTAATGTACATAATCATATTTCTAGGGTGTTGATTCATATTTTTGAAATTCACCATCTGATTCCCCTAGAGTATGGTACATGATTGTGATACTTTCATGGGGTGGTTGAACATAATATTTTTGGTTCGTGACATTAACGAGCATCAACATCTCCCATTAATGGATAGTATTTGAAATAATTTGATTTTATCAGCTTGATAATGATCAAGAGTAATTCCCCATGATAATATCTCCCTAGGAATATCCAATAAATGGGTTCCATATTATATTATTCTATTGGTTGAGTTCATCAATTCCTCAATATAGGTCAATTGTATTTGTTAAATTACCATATTTATAATAACCAGGTGAATAGTATTCAACGAAAATATTATCAATGGTAATTATTCATAATGGTAATTTTAAATTGATAGGATATAATAAATCCAAATAATATCATTTGTTTTTAATTTAAATATAACACCATAAGATATTAAATAAAATCACAGAGGTTAATTTATTTATAACAGTTTAGTTCGTTTCAAAGCATCCAATAGTAATGAATCTAATTTTTTTTAAATAATTTAGAATGGTTTCATAAATTTTAAAATTATTTCTATATTTTTAATTTTTTTTCTATTTTTTATTATATAATTTTCTCAAATTTATAGTATAATCATCTTTTTTTAACTCTCATGTGATAGTGTATATCGAAACAACAATTTCCTATTGAATTCTAAAAAACATGATGTATGAAATTTTTTTGATTATAAATTTTAAGATCTATATTCCATCTACCCATATAATTTTATATTTTTATATTGTTAAAATCCAACCACATGTTTCTTAAATAAATCCTTTTAGTAATAAATGTTGGTTACCACTAAACCATAAACATTTATTTATCATGATATAGAATACATATAAACTTATATTTAATTTCTCTATGTTCTCTTTGGTTATTTTTGAAATGAAATTGAATTTGGTAATATGATTATTATATGATAATTTATAGAATCATTAATTTGATGATGTAATCATGTTCCTTGTTTTTCATGAATTTAAAAATAAATGTGGAATAACACTATATAATTTTTTTTATCAATTTAATCTACTAAAATATTATCTAGTCTAACTGTGATATGGTTTGGGGAATTGTCACATATATGGATATGAAATGTGGAATCATGAAGATTCATTGAATTTATATGTTCTTTGAATAATGGTATGGTCACAAAATGGTGGCTGGGTCATGCTTCAACAATATCCGTGGAAGAATTAAAAAACATAAACAAATGTTTAGGGATGTGCATCATTCCAAGATAATGAAATTCGAAAATAAAATGTCCTACACATATAGAGTTCATCACATCAAGATAAAAGTATTATGAAAAAAATTTATTCTTCAAAGATAATACCTATCTCTAACATGTGTTTTTTGGTGTGGAGACATGTAATTCATGACTTGATATTTCTATATCAATATTTAACTTGTTTATTTTCATATTGTTCCCTTATATTAACTTTAGTATTTAAATCAACTCATTCACCCACACTAAAATATTTTAAATTTTTGTATACCAACACTCTCTTTCCCCCTAACTGTGTTCATATTCCATGTATTTTATCTGTTATTGAAAGAATATTCTTAATGTAAACTCATATAAACTTCCTCTAATACTATACTTATTCCTTTTCTAGTTCATTGCATTGCTTAATATATCCTTGGAATCATAGGGTTTTATTTAATTAAAATATATTTGTTGTTTTAATATATAGGGAAGCCTTATGTATTTAAATAAACCATCCACATTCCTTTTTTGGTATAGCATGTTAGTGAAAAAATGTTATGTGGTTTAGTTTACTTTCATTATTAATTTACATTTAAATAAAAAAATTAACGATTATTTATCATCTCAATGTCCGGATATTAATGTGTTCAAATCAATTCAATGTATTTTTATTATTCATGAAAATCATATGTTTGCCTCTCTATTGATTCCCATTTATAATCAGAGTATTTTTCATAGTATAAAATAATCAACTATTTACATGAATTAGGCAACACACAGTATCTCCATAAATTTATATGTGGATATTTTTAAATGAAACTATGTAGTTTATGGAATCATTTTGTTTTCAAAACTAAATCAATTAATTTTTATTCAATTAAACTATGTAAATTGTTATTTTTCGGGGTTTCTCACTATCTTTTCTTATTTCGATGTTTTAATCTAGTATATATTATATTATTAGAAAAATTGTTTCATGACATGGAATCATAAATTATATAGTTAATATATTATAGTTTTTTTTAAATATTATTTTCCTAAAAAAGGTTCGATGTATGTATTTCATTTTTTTATTTGTGTACATATATCAAAATTCCATATTTTGAAGAAAATTTATATTTAATTTTTTTATTGATAAAGGTGTTCATATTTGGAAATATGTTTGGTGGTGATGGTGTGAATTTAATGATTCTTATTAAATATGTTATATTATATAATTTCATATTGATTTATCTCCTCGCCATTATATCATTGGGATCTACAAGTAGTTTGGTGCGATATCATGGTTCACTTGTTTGACTATTGTATTAATTTTCTATATTAATGGCTATAAGAGGTAGAATACCAATATTTGGGTAGTTTTTGTCAGAGTTATGTTATATTTATTTCTATTATCTACTTCATGTAATATGAAACCATGAATCGTTAGGTGAAACATCTTGTTTCACGTGATGTACTAGTTTAGTAATGTTCACTAATGATGGTCCAAATTGATGGAATACCAATCTCTAGATAGTTTTCCAACTAGTTGGGTCATATAGGTTTTGAATAAGTTTTGGGGTTATCAAATCATACTCGGTGATGATTAGATGAATTCTTTAAAGGTTTTCGTTATATTTTCTCCAAATATCTTAGGTCAACCATTATGTTAGTGATTATTAACTTTCTCTCAAATTCAGTTTATCCTTAACATTTATCATACTTCTCATTCCATCCATGTGATTATTACCATTAGAGTTTCCTTTATAAGTAATATATATTAATCAGTAAATAAATATATTTCATCTAAAATGTTTTTATTTCATATGTTCCCCTTTCCGACATTAATATATTTTTTCAATACATTGTGTTTGGAAATTGATTCTTTTACATTAATGTGATATTTTTATGAAAATGGATATGAAAGTGAATTATTTTCAAATTGGGTGAAAAATATTTCTTCAATAAAAGGATCATTAATATATGAATATATGTGAACTAATTTACACTACAATCAATATCCTGTTTTTCTATTTCATTTCATAATATGTTGACATTGTATTAAATTTTCAAGGATATGAATGGGTTGTTGGGGGGGGATAATTATAGTAATTTTTCGTTATCATGTGTACATTAAATTATTAGTACATGTTCATCATAGAGTAGTAGATTATTACTATATTTTTAAGGATTATTTCAAGAAATAAGTGAATAAAATTCACATGGTTCATAATGGTTTGTTCTTGTGTTCATATATTATCTAATTTACTATTTGTTCAATACATTATAGATTATTTTTGTCATTATGTTGATACTTTTTTTGGTAACTTTTATTATGTATATTTTTATCCATATGTATTGGATTCTTTTATCAATATTTTTTATATTAATTGAGATAGGTTATATTTTTTTCATTGTATGGTTCCACTAATGTATAAAATTAAATATTTCATTTTTACATTGATTTTCATCACATTTAGTGGTTATAAAAATATTTTATGGAATGATCTATGTTTATTAAAATTTATCAAGGTAAATTATTCCCAATTGTGCAGTTTTTGATTCCCTTAAAATATTTGATAACCATTGAGTATTCTGGATTCCAATTGTACAATTCATTATAAATTATTTCATAATAAAATCAAATGATTTCTTGGATTTTTTTATGGAATACCTCTTATTTCAAAAATAAAAAATCAGGGAAAATTATTTTTAATATGTTACATATATTGTTGTGTCTCAATATCAAAAATAAATTATTTGAATGAAGTTATAACATAGGGAAATACATTAGAGGGAGATAATCCCATGATTAGTTTTTATATTATGGGGATTAATTTCATTACTTTATACCACATTATTTTTAGAGATGTATTTATGTTATTTTTTAGAAAATGTTTCATTTATGGACAATTGTTGAAATTATGATAATTTATGTATCAAAATAAAATTATATAAAATAATAATTGTAAATATTTTCCATTGTTTTATAAATTATTAAATTTTCAATTACCACATTTTTCAAATATATATTCTGAACGTTTTATTTTATTTTAAAAATTGAGATCTTCACTAAAAAATGAAACTCATGATATATTTATTAGTTCTAGTTGTTTACAAATAATTTTTTCACTTATTTACTCTAAATATTATTACTAGAAAATGTTATGTCGGAATTTATTCTTACTCAAAAAATAAATGATACATTGGTCACCTTTTTTTATATTTATAATGTTGAAACATTTTACATTATTTTATTTATTTTGGAATCCTTAGTATTTGACACATGATGTTAACTCATGAATATCTTACATAATTTAAGATCCAACTATAGTTACTAAAGTGAAAATGTCTTGTAACTATTAGAGTGATTGTATGAATAATATTTCAACTATCCACAAAGGCTCAATTAACCATGAAAATTACTAACCAAACCACATAATACTAATCACAAAGATTACTCATGGTCGCTGAAGTTTCCTTGACTCTTTAGTAAGGACCCTTCCAGAAGCTGAAAGATAAATTTGGAATTTCTAAAAATAAGAAATTGAATAAGAGACATGATATTACCTAAAATTAGGATGTTGATTTAACCACACATGGACAATCAAGATACCATAATTGAATCCAAAATGAACCTAAATATAGATTCATAGAACATAAAACAAAAAAAATACTTCGCAAGCATCCCTAATTTTGACAGACACAAAAATTGACCTAACACTATTTATGAATTTACGGTCCCAAGAGGGGAGAAAATTTTTTATAGAACCCTGAGTTTTGGAAAACAATCCCAAGAATCTCAGTCCAGTCTAGAACTATCACTAATTGTAGATCAATGATGAGATAAAACCAATTAATTAGATGAAACTAAAGATGAGTTGATATATAATTTTTTAATTGTGTAATAATATTTCCATTTCATTAGATGATCCCTTGAAAATTATAACTATACACAGATTGGGGATCTAAATCCTTTTTAAAAACAAAATTAGTTTGGTAATTATTTTGTAGAGAATCAAAATAACAATAAGATTTATGTGCGTTAATGAACGAGCATATTAAGGAGAAGAGTTTCAGGAAGGATGATAGAAAATTGTGTTTTCAGAATGGAAAATAGTTTTTTTTTCAATTCTTTGTGAAGAAGAATACATAGATAATACCATAACCGGTGAAACCATTATTACAGCTGAAAGAAATCCTTTCCATTAATGAAGATTGGAACAGAGCTGTGTGATTTATAATAATGATGAAGTTGAGCATCCTTAAATATATTTGTAATTTTTATCCATTGTTGATGAATCAATTTTGATGACATTATGAAAAAATAGTTAAATAAATGAAGGTCTCATACTCATTAGTTTTTGTTATTGTAGTTATGATTTGATGATGTTTGGGGCATCTAATTTTCTCGTAAGTTGTGCCATTATATTTGGAGAATTATCATTGGTAGGGGATCTATTATATTTTTGACTGAGTAATTAATATTGATTATGATGAAATTATTCCTGGATATTTGGTGTAGGGTTTTCAGTATGAAAATTAGAGTGGGATATATGTGTAGGAAAACAATATTAATAATAATGAACTACTGTTTTCTCATAATAGTTAATTTTTGGTAAACGCATAATTTTTTAATAATTATTAAGAACATAAATTATTTTTGAGTTGATATTTAAGCTGATTAGTAGTGGGTATTTATAATATCATAGTAATGATTACATAATGGTGTCTATTTAGTAACATAAGGGTTTTAGAAGGATGTTATGACTTAGAGTTTTGTTGAACTAAATAACTCATTGCATCCTCTTCATGTTGATATATATTCTTGATGATTTAATCAAGAATGATGTATATATAGATTATATTGGATTATTGTGCCTTCCAAATCCACATGAAATGTAAAATTATTTTTTGATGGTTTTATACGGATCTCATGTAGGAAACAAAGAATGATGACCAGGTGATGTTTTTTGTGATATGTTATGCGCATAGTTTTGTTAGTGCATAAGTTCTTTCACCAATCATATAAATAATGAAAAAAATATTATCTATAATACATTAGTGGAAATACATTTTATGTGATGATTTTTTATTAGACACATTTCATAATCTGGTAGTGTAATTTGACAGAACTGATGGGTAGTCCCAGAAAGATGTTGAATTTAGAGTATTTATTGATTGTCCTCATTTTTTTATTTTTGATGAAACCAATTTATATAATGATTTATTTTTTTACCATAGATAAAATATATCAAAGATAGTTTTTGGGCCATTATATCGATGGGTTTTCATTACCCAAATTCTACACATTAGGTTTTCCTTTAATAATTATTCCATTGTAGAAGTTTAACGTTTGTATCACCTGAATAATTTCATGATATTGATTTTGAAAGATATTTCTATATCTTCATTGTATTTGGATTACCCTTGGTTATGGAAGGTTTCATATATAACTGATATATGGGACTAAACTATTAGATAGTGATATTAATCTAAATAATATTATTTTCCAATGAAATTAATTTTGAAAATGAAGTAGATATAAAATTTTAATATAATCCACAAAAATTACCCTACTCAAACATATAGTTTCTTTAAGAACTTGTTTCCTTTTATGTTATAATATTGATTGTAAATTCATAATTATAAAATTGTTTTTTATACATACACAAAATATCATCCATTAATGTTTATTATTTTGGTCTTCTTTAAATGTTGATCATGATAATTATTTATTTTACCTACTGGTTTAAAACCATATATATCACATCACAATTTTATTGTAGGAACTCAAAATAATATTTCATTGATGATTAGGAAACAATGATTGAAAAAAAATTGATTATGGAATTTTGATAAAAATTAAAAAAACATAATGTAATAATTAGAAAAATAATATAATAGTATTGAAAATTAGTTTTAAAAATCATTTAAAAAAACAGAGTGTTTTGATCTATTTGATATGGGAATTATTATTTTTATTTGGATGAATATTCCCATAAAGTACATGTTGAATGAAATAATTATTATCCTCTATCAGGATATATGAATTCACTCCAAATATAATATATATGTATATAGCATGGAAATGAAAAAAATCGTAAATAGATAATATATGTGAGGTTATTCCAGCATGAAATTAAAATCATATTCACCAATATATAATTTAACAAACTCTATTAATTCCTATGATCATGAAGTATCAACATACCCATGTGTCAAAAAACCAATCATCGATTATTTTGTCTACAATATCATGAAACTATGAGAAAAATACTTTTAAATATTCTTCAATCCAATATCTATTGTTTTTCCTTATGGGTATCCAATGTCATTTACTATAGACTTCAACCATATAGTCTAACAATAGATTTTCCAATGAAACAACTAAGTATTAAATTATATTAATAATGATTAAAATTTTAATTAAATAAATTTCTAGAATTTTTTTTCTATGTATTGATGATAACATGTTGGAAATATGATAATATATTTATAAATATTTTATCAAAAACATTATAACAATAATGGTTAATAAAATAAATAAATAATTAGATCATTATTATTTTTCAATAAGATAGAGTGTCATGTATTGATGAATGCGATAGAGTTAAGAAAATACTTACTAAATTCTCATATCCTTATCATATATTCCCATTTCCTTAGGGATAAATATTGTGAAGTATTACTTTATTAAAGTCAACATTTAGTTTTCCAATAATATCTTGGGAATGAAAATAACTCAACTATAGAATAGTTGAGAAAAAATAAGAATAATTTAATTCATAATTAAAAATACATGATATCTGGGAGAAGGATTTTTAATATAGTGGAATAACATAATGATGGATCACTCTCCCTTATTTATGATCATTCCCCATCCACCCTATTTTATTAAATAAAGTACCATTATATTATATTGACCCATATCATCTCACATGTGTCCTCTTACTTCTCCACCATCCAATGGACCTTCTCCATACTTATCTTCACAGTTTCTTGATAGGTGACCTCTTCCAATACACACTAGATGTAAATAGACTTGATCATTGTTGAAAGGGGGTTTCCATGGAGGTCTCCATCTAGATTCCCTCCCAACAATTCCTAAACTATTTATGAAGGAGACATATAGGTTTTGTTTTTATGGTTCATTTATGATTGATTTATATGGTTCCACCTTCGATGTCGTTCTAGAATTCCAAAAAATGTAGTTTTGTGTCTCTCTCTATGTTATAATTTCAATTCCTTCTTTTTTTAGGTATCTATAATTTCATGGGGTTTATCGTATCTAGACCATGTTTTAGTTCATCATCAGAAGGATTTTTCTCTTGTCCTTGGATCCAAGGCGTACACTGTGAATTCATGGTCACACACTTCTTTATAATTGGGAAAATTGAACTTCTCCCTCTCTATGTGGTTCATGGAGGTGTAAAAGGTCATCAATCCCCTCATCTATCATTTAATCATAATCTCATGTGATTTCCATTAACAATCATCAAACATTAAATTATTAGAAACATTAGAGATAATCTAGGAATTTTTATACATACCTATAATAAATAAATATGTTTATCATATTATTATGTAGATTTTATATTTTTAAAGTTTGACCTATTCAAATTCCATCCATCATACCTCATTATCTATGAAGGTGGATCAGTTTCCTCATGGAAACTAATTTTTTACACTTCACCTTCCAACATATTCTCAGAATATAATCTTTAGAAAAATAATTATTTTCTTGTTGGATGTCTCATTTTGGAATGATGGCCAATATCCCAATGTACTAGGTAGAACTGGTGGTATAAAAAAAGAAGGTTCATGCTCATGAGGGCCTCTCAGACTCCATTTCAATAGATTCCCTTTTTATTGTCTAATGGCCACCTATGCTTCATCCCTGCCATCCAGTGGTGCATCCCCATCCTTTTTGGATTCCAATTTTTAAAACCCTTTCCCCTCCTATCAAAGTAGTGGTTTTCATGGACATAGTGTTGTTTTTAACTAAGGAATTTCCTTCTAATATATGTGAAATATGAAATTTCAACAACTCCTCTCAAACTCAGCCACATGTATTTTCATGACAAGGATAAGGTTTCTACTCCCCTTTTTATTGAAGGGTCTTATGAATGATATTAGTATCCTAAATTACCTCTTCAATTCTTCTCAAAAACTAATTTTATTTTATTAATGATACCCATACTAGCTCATCTATGTTTAAAGATTCTATAGTTGTAATTCTTCTAGATATATCATTTCTTTGTGGGGTATTTACACTCTCTCAATTCAAATGAAGTCCAGATAGCCTCTAATAAAACATGATTTCTCCCCTTATGGTATGATCTTAGGAGATTATTCTAACTATATATTGATTTCAGTCATCAAATGGAATGAATGGTTCTTTTTCTCTCAGGTGATAATTGATTTACTGTCCTCCAAATTTTTGAAAAAATAGAACCTCTAATTTTGTGGTTATAAAACATAATAACGGTACCTCAAGGATCATGTATTTCAATAGAAGTCTAGGAGAAAATAATTTTTTACATTATGAGACTCTTAGACACCATATTTTGATAAATTTATTGATTTTTATCATAGAGGATTTGTTTTATACCATAGAATCATTTATTACTCTCTAGTTCATTTTGTTATTTCATGTTGATACATTTTCCAATGGCCTATGATATTTTCAAGGGGATTTGAAGTGATCAGTTTTGTTATGAACTTTTAAGATTATAATTGGTATTATATTCATGGATCATAAGATGTTTTTTAATTATATTTTACCGGTATACATAAATAAAGGTGTATTTATACAAGAATGGGAAGGAGGAACATTGCAGGTGTTGTGTCTCTTGTAGTTTTGGTTGATATGGGATTCACTGGTGATCATTTCATACTATGTAACTACTTGCTGGGAGATAAGAATTTGTTACTTAAGATGGACATGTGTTTATAAAATACACATGAAATCCATAAGTTCCCAAATGTTATTGTGGCTCATCATTCAGATTATTGATCTGACTATTCGTTATATTCGATTATGATGCCTTATGGGAGGGGTGGTATTCTGTTATTCCCATTCTTTAATCAATGTCTATAAAATCCTAATTACCTAATGATGGCATTGGTATCATAGTATAAACCCTTACATTGAATTCCATGTTTTTTTCAAAAGTCCCTTTAGAATGTGAACAGTACCCTCCAGGCATCGAATTATAATGAAATATCAAGTGGACATGGATTATATTTTTATATGGAAAATATTAGACTCATTTATCCCCATCATGAGGATTATTGGGATGAGGTTCTCTCAGAATATTTGGTTTACAATAAGAAACCAAATGATGTATGACATATTGAACTTGGAGAATGAGTCTCCTGCAATTTCAAGGGATTCATGGCTCAATGAAAGATACAAGAATAGTGATATTTTTATTGCACACATCAGCAATAAGAGGTGATTCATCTCTCATAACATATTCCTAGAAGATTTATCATTTACTAATGATAATAAATTTATTAGGGGTATGTACAAGTCATTTTGCAACTATCTTATTGTTAAAATTAATCAATGTATGTTGGAAGGTTATATAGGCTTCAATGCCTGAAATTTGGATTCTATTTTACATGTGTTGTAAAATATTAACAATGAGATACATGGAGAAGTTCCCCAAGAATTTTATATATGGGTGGTGGTTAAGTGCCTTAATATAGATGAAATATTTCGATGGGTTATTTATATGGTTCAGTCTATGTGGCTTTTTTGGATTTTGTGAATAATAATCGAATTGGAGAGATCTATGGATTTTTACAAGGTGTTTGTCTCCCTTGATTGGATTATTAAAAAATTCTAGTTCATATCCCCTGGATGAAGAAAACTTCATCTCCTGGCCAATACCCCCCCCATTAGTATGTGTAACTTTTCCACAAACATTTTGGTAATTATTATCAATAAAAGTATATGAGGAGTTCTTACCCATTATATATCTAGGGAGAATCATGGGTTTATAATGCGATTCTCTATCCATGTAACTATCGGTATTTTGAAATATATTATTGGGAACATTATCATTAAATATACTAAATAAATAAATTTAATTAAATATGACATCGATTAATCCAATAACTGACTTGTGTAGAGCATCATTAATGATTGAGGCAAGGGGAACTAATTTCTCCCCATATAATTATTTTTTGTGTAGGATTTCATTTGAAAATTCATGGCTCAATGACTTCTTCATAGTGATATAAGTTCTTTTCATAGTAGTGGAATCTATACGGTTGTGTCACATCTCATGTTTTATAATAAAAGTGTGTTCATTGTGTGTGGACATAAATGATACCATTGAGGAGTTAATAAGTTACTTGAAGAATATATCAAATGGATTGTCCATAAAATAAAATAACAGTAGAGAAAAATTTACCTTCCATTTTCTTGCTCAGCTGGGAGCCCAAATTTTATCTCAAGATTCATAGAAGATTCTATCACATGGAGTGCACTAGAGCTTCCCTATCTCTACAACGAACCCACATTCACTATATTAAAGGGTTAGATGAAAAAAATATCTTGCATAATTAATTATTTGAAAAATAATATTGTCTCTTTTTCTGGAATGACCACTATAGTTAATTATGATATCATATCTATTACTATGATTGTTATCTTACTTTTAATAGTTCCCAAGTTGGTTTTTATAGAAATTTAAAAACTCCTGTCCTCATTCATATGTGATTCTCATTATAATGGGAAGCATAATTGGGATTTATCGGGGAGGCTAGTAATCTCATGGGAGGATGGTAAAATCAACTAGTTGGATGATTCAGTAACTATGTTTATCATACAAGCTATATTTGTTTTAGAGGGAATTAAAGGATGAACACACTAGAGAAGCTTTATCTTGAATATATATAGGCAGGACATGAGGCTTCATAGGAGAGAGTATTTGGTTTATGTAGATATCTATGTCAACACATATCAATCATTATTAATAATTATCATTTGATCTTTGGGAATAACAATATTTGTTAATGGAGCCCTAACTGGTTTGGTATCATAATAGGATTTCATTGGTTCTTGATCCCAAAAGAATCATTCAAGAATTCCTTTAGCAATTAGATATTCATCATCATTGTCGTGAACTCCTAGTAAGAATAGTTATTTAATAGTATTCATATTAATGATGATAGTAAATTGTTTTGGTCATAGGATCATCATCGGGTGTCTTATCAGTGTAACATTATAATAGAATCTTGCATGATAATATGGAGCATGATGGGTGGGGGACTACTATATGGTGCAAATTCGACCCTAAAAAATTACAATTTCTAATATGGTTGATATAGAACCATGCACTCTCCATGGATGAAGAAAAAATATCCAATTTTATTAGTCTATCTTTATAGTGATCCTATTTTTAGAACCCTCTCCACAATACTATCTCCCACATATTCAAAGAAATTTATTGGTCTACTAATATATCGACTACATTTAGAGATTTCACAAGGATCTAGTATCACAATCTTATGAAATAAAGGATTCATTATATATGGTTTCATGGGATACATGATATTGTGAAGAGGAAAAAGAGAGGGTAATACCGATGGTGGCATGCTAATGGTGTTCATGGGAAGATATGGATAAGTACTATCATTAGTGTTTCTTTAGCCCATGTAGGAATATGGTTTCCAACACACATGGCTCATTGAATGAGATGAAAACTCATCTTAAATAGTAGGGAATTCAATATCTCTTAGAATAATTATTTAAGTACGTGATCCCTCTATTTCTAGGAATTGTATCCTTTTTAGGGTCCCTGGATAAGCTGGGATTCCCCTCCAACTAGTTAAAAACAAAATTATGATGCACTATGATCTAATGGATCGATGTGTGGTTTTGGTATCATTTGAGATCTGGTGGTTTTGGTGCTCTTTTCCTATAGTTAATATTATGGCCAAGGTGACTCTATATATATAAAGATGTAGTCTATGTGTGATGTCTTAGAAATTTGTAGAATGTAAAAAATCAACATGTCTATAGTTGAAACAAATTTTGAAATCATCAATAAAATTTTTAAACTGACAGATGATTTTTCCTTAGTTGACCACATAACCTATCAACATATGTGAAGCCCTTTTATATGTATGTACTTTTTTTCTTCACACAATGTGTGAAGGGAATCGGGTTGTAGACTGTTCATATTCATGAATTCAATTAGGCATGGCAATAAACCTTGATTATTCATATAAATTAATGTTTTATTGGATAAAATGAACATTGAAATTCAATAATATAAAAACAATTCCATAAAATGTCTATCATATGGTAAATCAAAATCGGAAAATGCCTCTTAGAGAGAAGTCATTTTAGAATGAAATCTTTTCTTTCTTTGAAATTTTTTCCCTGATATTTATATGCATTATAAAAAAATTAATGTGATATTTTTGGGGAATATTGGTCTTGGATTAATTATTGGGATGATTCATTTTAAATTATCTATAAATAAGTTTATAGAAAACATCCAATCCATACCTGGGAAGAAAATTGAATGATAAGAAATCATCTACATGGTCTCTACTAACTTCCTAAACCACTATTTCTAAACCACAAATGTTATGATTCTTATATTTCATAATAGTGTTTATATAAAAAATTCATTCTATGATTGATAAAATCATTAATATTACTGAATTTTAAGGAGAAATACATAAAATGAAATTAACAATATATAATATCAAATTTGTATAATAGAAAATAAATAGTTATTTGAAAAAAAGGAAACATCAAGAAAACATTAAATAGTAGGCCATTAATCATAGATATGGTTATAATATGTGTTTTAATTTTTTTTAAAGAATCTAAAAATGACTTAAGGTGTCCTCAACATTAATTTTTTTGAATCTATAATACAAAAAATCAATATAAATGAATATTTAAATGAGGAAAAAACCATGAAATTGAATGAAATATCATTATTTCACGAAAAGAGAGAGGTAATTTTTTTCTAAAAAATTGAATAACAAGTGAAATAAGAATATTGTTAATTGATTTGGGGAGATTCATTATAGCCTAAATTTTTTTCGCCACCCTTCCCTATCCCTAAAAACTGAAACAGAAATACAAAAAAATAAAATTGGTAAAGTTCTATTGGTTTTTTAATAATATATATGTGTGTGAATATTTATTTCATCAATGAATTTATTCAGATTCCTTCATATCTGAAATCACTAAAGAATATTTTTCCCAATAATAATTCTTTCAAATAATTTTTGACACTCATCCTCAATGAATATTTTATTTATTTTATTCAAAATTAAATTCCAGTAATATAGTTGAATCATTTTATATTTTTTAATTCTCTATAGATTTGGGAATCATGGATAACATAAATATATTTTTGATTTGCGTGTTATAATTATTTTGATTTGATTCTCAATATTACAGTACTAATGGAAATAAGAAATAAATCCCACCCTTGTTTTTATATATTTGTATTACTAATCACACACTAATTCGTTGGGATGAATTGGGTACATGTTAATTAGAGTGGGAGAGTTATATTTACCTTTTTAAATTATCATATAAAATATTTAATGTGACAAATAAGTCCCTATAATCATGGAAAGTACATTATTACACATTGTAAGAGATATCATATATATTTTAAGGGTCAAATGATATTCAATTTGGGAGAACACAAATAATAATTCAATGTTTTTAAAAGTTATAGAGAACAATCATTTAGTGTGAACGGTTCAAAAGTGAAGTTGATAGAATTTTAAACCCCAATAAATCATAGAAAAATAATTTCATAAATCATCCATGGATAATAAAATACCATTTTTTGTTGAATATTAATTTTCACACATTATTTAGTAAACTAAAATTTTGAATCTAGATTACATTCATGAATTGTATAGAAATTATATTCTTTATTTCAGGTATGTAGTTGAGGGGGATTTTTCAGTTTCTAAACATAAATAATTAGAATAAGATCTTGAAGATGATTTTTCTTATATATTTTTGGCCAATTTTACATGTTTGAGGAGAACTCTATAAATAAATATGTTAATTTTTCATTGTAGAATACTATAAAATATTTTCTGAGAAATCATGAGGGCGAGTTATCCACTTTGGATGTTAGTGAAGAAGAATAAATAAGTTTTTCTAAAATTGATAAATATTATAGTTATAAATATAGTTTTAATAAAAATATTGTGGACCTTTTATAACCACATCCCACGAATGTTCCGTGCAGTTATTAATCACTAAATTTAGAGAAAAAACACTCCTAGAATAACTAAAAAATTAATTTATAATATAAAATTCAACACTTTAAAATATTATAAATATTAAATTGTGTAAAATAAATGAAAAAATTGTTGTTTATCTACAAAATATTAATAATTAAATAAGTTGGTATATATTTGACATTAAAGGGATTAGCCCCTTAATTTAATGAAAAAGATCCCTATGGTAAAAGACCAATAAATAGAGAGTTGGGTGTAAAATTTTATTATATATAATCACGTAATATGTTTTTAAAGAAGAGTTAATATTATACTAGTTTTTGGGATTATATATCCCATTTCAGATAGTACATGTGTCATCCCTTTTCATATAATCCCAAGGAAAGGTCATTTCACATTATTCTCTAGTAAACCTAATTCACAAATTCACAATATTAAGAAAGCCTAAAAAATTATCAATATTGATTATATTAAGAATAATTTATCCACTAGGAATGATTAATAATATATTACCTTGAAACATCAAATAATATAGTGTCTTTCTAGGAATGAGATCTTCTTTTTTAAATGGTTATTCTAGTCATCACTAGAGACCTATATCCCTAGAATACAATGAAAAAGTACATTTAATGGTGATTTAGAAATTTTTAATATGTGAGTGTACCATTTTTATTGTGTGGGGAAATAATCACCATTAAATTTTTCCTAATATTTATTTTATAGACAATATTGATGATTTTTTTTGTTTTTGGATGTTTTCCACAGTGTAGATATAACCATTGAGATCAGCTTATAAAATGTAGACATTGTTTTAGTGATATGTCCAGAGACCAACTTCATTCTAAAATAAGATAAATTGTAGCATATGGTCCTGGAATTAATTTTTTCTAGACATGAAGATTCTAAGAGAGGATATGGGGATTCAATACGTAGATAAAATAAAAAAAATCATTTTCCCCTCTGGAAAATGATAATGGTGTTATGTGTTTTTAAGGGCCTGAAAATATTTACATAATGATTATAGATGATTATTAAAGAAATAAGCCATAATGTGTTCACTATTGGATATAGTTTCATCCACTTTCATTGATTATTTTTTCAGAATCATTTTATATATAGCAAGAAAAAAATAGAATAATTTCTAATCATTATATTATTTCAATTGAAATTAAATTTGGAAATTTTTTGTTATTTTAGTGATGTGGATATTGTAGATTATTAAAAAAAATGTAACAAATGTGGACAGATGTGTTTTATTATGATATAAAACTATTATATTATTCTTAATGGAAATATAACACTACTGAAAACGAGTTATATTTTAATGCGTTTTTGTTATGTAATTTTATGAAAAAGAAATTAGGATCAAAGTTAATAATCATTATAGAGCACATTTCCTTGAAGTATCATCTATAGAATAATGTGGTAATTCATATACTCATTATGTGTAATTTTTTATTAGAAGAGATTTATTCAAAGATAATATATATACATTTTAATGAGAATGTTGTTGAAAATCATATTTCATGATTTTCTAGTTTTGAGAGTGAAGGGGACAAATCATAGGGTGAAAATATATACAAAAATAATGTTACGATGGACTGTAGAAGTAGTAAATATTCTTACAATAAAAAGGTTGTGGGGAAAGTGGAATATTTACTTATTTTCTCAACCATAAAGGGTATAAATATCCTTATAGACATAGAGGGCATCCTCAATACTATGAGGGGGCCATAGAAATGGATGGGCTACTCAAATTTTTTTTCCAGACCAACAGGTTTATGATAATGTAGTTATAAAACAATCATTGAAAATAAAATTTTTAATTTTTATGACCCTTCATATAGGGGCTTGTTCTGTGACTACCCCATGCCCACCTCAAATAGGCCATGGGTTGGTGACTAGCACCAATTTGACATATCCCACAAATGAGATGCATTTTCCTATGTACCTGTAAAAACACCCATATCTCTATGACCAACATTCTAAAATGTAAAATCACTATGCCGACAGTACATGCAAACAATAAGATACCAACCACAGAGTACGATAGTAGGTAACTAGGAAGTAAACATGGATGGAATACAAGCCCACCAAAGGAAAGACTCTGTAAAAATAAATACCATTTTTTCATAAAACTCATATATAGAAATCCCTATCCAAAGGGTTGTTATATGAAATATGTATGAAGTCATAGGAGAAAACCTCATCTGTCCGAACACATTATACCCCAGATTTTCTTAGTCCACCTAGATCTTCATCAAATCATCTATCATTTGTACACGACATCAAACATGCGAGAAAAGCCCGTGCGGAGGTCAGTAAAGAAATACTCAGTTTGAAACCCTAAAACCACACTCGGATACCACTATGAAATACACAATATCCACTACGATGAAATATAGGAAGTATACCACATTGAAATAAATGAGGTATAACTTGATTAAATACATAGTATAACACAATGGAAACACATGATGTATAGAAAAAGGAAATACATGATATATACACAAATGGAAACCCAAAAATTATTGTCAGATCAGATAGTTATATGTCTATAACTTGAATAATTTTATTAATTGATGTATTCCACAAAACACTAAGTATTGGAAACACATGTTGTGTCAATAAAAAATAATGTGTTGGGAACACATGGAGTGTTAATAACAAATTGATTTTAATTAACACATAGAGTTTCTATAACTCACTAAGTGTTAATAACACACAATGTGTCTGTAACACATAGAGTCTTGATAATTCATGCATCCACAAAATCATGTAGTCACATAGTCACACTGTCATAGTGATCCCCATGATTCTGCATCTAGAATACTTGTATAGGGGGAAACCACTAATCAAGCCATTATGTTTTATTCTACAATAAAAACAACTCACTTATAGTATCTCAAAACAATTGTATCATTTCATGAGTCCCAAATCCCCAAATGGATCATCTGACTGGAACTTTCTATTAATGTTAATAATATTTTTTGTAAACAAATAATCACTTTGATATGGTGTATGTACAATCCAACCCTCCTGTCAGTCGGACCCGATCGAGCTGAACTACCCCGACCTAGTCTGTCTGACCCCACTCGTCCTGGCTCACATGGACACTAAAGAATCCTTGATCAGTCTGGTTTGTCCCTCCAAACATGTTCTACCCGTACTGCATGCCTAGATGGTCAATTAGGTGTCGAGCCACATTTCACACGGCGAGCTCTACTCTTACACTGAATGCCAACAACCTCACTACCGAAGGACCCTCTAACACAGCTCAGATCCAGATCCCAGCTTGACTATCTGGCATCCTATCGTGGCCTCCAGTCATTGCTAGTGGCCACCACTTTTGTAGTCTCCCATATGGTCCCACATGAATTATGGCCTCACGTTGTACTGTCAGACACCCCCTCAGAGGCCCATCAGCCATTTTCCCCTCTATGAATGTAGCCTCATACGGCGCCGCATGCCTCCAATGACACTGAACACCATTATATGTAACCCTCTTTCACCTCATCCTCATTTAGAACCTATCAAGATCCACCACTATTAGAACCTCTATAAACCACTATATTTAGTTATTCTCATCATGCCATCATCGTTGCACCTCTATGATATCATTGCAATGTCAGATCCCCTGTCTCAGATCGTTTCACAATGATTTGATGGTGAAATGTTCAATAGTTCTTATTTCAAGATGAATAAGGTGAGAAAAAATATTTTTGGATAGAGATTAAAGAATATTAGCACTAAAATAACCAGTCGTTTTTTGATCATGTTAACCTCAGTTTGTTCTTGTAAAAAGTGAAACAATGCACAATCAAACAAATAGATCTAATCCTCATCAAAACCCTGCAAGATGTTTTCCATCATACAATAACATGAAAAGGGTAAATTAGTATGTTCCTCCACTGGTCGACATTCATCATTTGAATCTAATAGGGAAAATTAAATCTCTTAGAAATCAAATACCCAAACATGAGTTTCGATAGATTGTTGAAGAAGGGTGAAGTTGTGTCATGGTCATTCACCGTTCCACTATTCATGGATCAATGTTTCGATCTTGATTCATCAATCTATTTGAATTAAGTAAGATTCCCACTTTCTCTATATCTCACATAAACACTATGGTTATGGTCAATACCCTATATTATTGGAAAACCATATCATTAAGAAATAGAGTTTTTTTGTTGCAATAATTTTTTTATTAAATATTTTAATGATTTTAACGTCCAAAAATTGTCTTTCACACTCGACCTACTCCTGTCGAGGACAGGCTCTATATATGCTACAATCAATGTTATGAATAAAATATTGCCCTCTGATTTCTGATCCGGGAACATTTTAATTTGAAATTATAGTTTAAAGAAAAACCACCAATGCAGTTTAATGAAAAGTGAAAATAATTGAGGGAACAATTTTGGGCACACCAGGCCTCAAAATCAGTCATTGTATAAGTGCATGTTGTCATAATTTGAGAATTGATTTATAAAAAATTCTGATGAAATTAAAAGGACATAACATTCTTCTACAATAGATATTTATGTCCCTGAAAGCCAAAAGAAGGGCTAGTCAACAAACTGATGAGCTTACTGAGCAAAAATCTTATCCTCCCTCTCCCATGTGCTCTCATAGATATTATAATGCTTGAACATATCTCACATTAGAGGAACCGACCACCCATGAAGGATCCTCTAATATCAATCCTTGATTTTCATTGAGTACTTTGTAAAAATCACCCCATCATCAATGTCCAGCTTTCCGTAGATGATGACATAGTATGGATCATTCCCGTACCTCATATTCTATGACACATGGAATACATTATGAAACTTTTTCGACTCTGGGGGTAGATCTAGGTATTACTCTAACTTTCCAACTCCTCTCAGAATAAGAAAATGGCTGATGTATCTCAAAGATAAGATTATACCCCATCAAAATCTTTGAAATCCCTATAGAGATGTGACCTAAAGGAACACATGGTCTCCCTCATAGGAATCCAAGGGACTCCATCTCCTGTCACCATAATAATTATGACGTCTCTATGTGGTCTCTCTCTACACTTGGAAGATATGAACCTTCTTGGATGTAGGGTTCACCAAATATGAACCCATGAGTGCTGAATCTCTTGGGTTTTTCTAGAAAATATGTGACCTTCATGGTTTCTCATACAAGGCCTCAAATGGTTCCATTAAATTGGTGGGGTGGTAGATTTTGTTTTACATAAACTTAACCAGGGGTATTAGATCCTCACAACTATGTCCAAAGTCGAGGATCATTATAATAACATGTCCTCATGAACCTGAATGGTCCCTTATTTTATGGCCATCCTCCAAGGGATGGAAAGGTATGATCATGTGTAACTGAGTCACAAATTCCTTTTTTATTCCCTTCAATAGTAAGAATTTGAAATGGGCATCATGATCTAAAATGATCATCTATTGAACTTTGTGAATACAAACTATATCATGCACGTAGTGGCATCCCATGATCTCTACTAAAATCTACTCATGGATCAGTAATAAGTGGGATGACATGATGAGTTGTTCAATGATCACCTAGATGGTGTTATTTCCTATAGACGCACATGATAAAACAGTAATGATTTCAACTGATACCCCCATCCCACATCATCTCAAGGACCACAATTGGTTTCATTAATCCTACTGGAACCTGATCCTCATCCTTTACATGCTGGCAAGAGAGACATTGAGAAACAAAATATCTCAATTACATCATCTTCCTTGACTACCAGAACCGACGTTGTACTTCATGGTACATCATTATAAAAACCAAATTCATCACCAATAAGGATGTTCCTACAATAAATAATGACATGCTACCCACCTTTGGAATATTCATAATGGGCATTCCATGTGGACAGCCAAAAAATGTCTGGTCTCATAGTCGATATCTTAAATATATACCTCATTGACTCAATGTAAGAGTGGAGTGGTGAAATCCATCGACTAGAGGTAAGGGGATACATCTACATTCATGAAGAATATCAATATTCTGGGTAAATAATCTAACACCTGAATTAGTAACTGCATGCTGGATCTCTTAATGGGAGTGTTTGCCACTATACTCATTTTTACTAATGTATAGACAATTTCAACGTCATTTAACTAGACGAACTCTAGCCACCACCTCTATCTCATGATTAGATAATTCTAATAGAATATATATTAGAGTCATATATGTTTATTGTAGATGGTAAACCGCTCAACCATCAGGTAGTGTCACAACATATTCAATGGAAATACTACACTAGCTAGCTCAAGATCATGGGTCGCGTAGTTATTCTCTTAGTTTATCAACTACAGTGAACTATAGGAAATATCTAATTTACAATGCCTCAAGTCACAACAAATCCAAACCCCTATTTAATCACAAACGCTATGATATTGACACCCTCTCAGGAAATATAAATATTAGAGTTATCATCATCTTCTGTCTCAGATCCTAAGATCTCTGCATGCACTTCAATGTACACATGAAGGGCTTCCTCTTCCATGTCAAATCCATAAAGGGTGACACTACTCTTGAAAACTCAAATAAAAAACTCTGATAGTACCATGCCAAACCCACAGAACTTCTCACCTTGGTAATACTCTTGGTGTCTCTTAAGAAAACACAAACTTAATTTTCTCCAGATCTACTACAAACAGAGCCTCTAAAATAACGTGTCCTCGAAAGTGGATCTTTTAAATCTAGATAATGAACTTTGAGAGATTCCAATAAAGCTATTTCTCTCATAGACTGTGAAGGAACATTATCGATTTTATCAAGTGATGCTCCTCACCCACCGACTACACTAGGATGTCATCAATGAAGTCCGCCACAAACTGGTTTATATAATGAAAAAACATCATATTCATGAGTCCCATGAAAACTACTGGGGAATTTCTAATGCCAAATGGATTCACCATGTAATTGTATTGTCTATATAAAAAAATTATGGTTTTCATCCTTACATCCCCATCTTATACTTGAACATAGTGATATCTAGACCTGGGTTAAATCGTCCTAGACCACATTGGTTATTTAATCTAATCCAAGAGTTCATAAATCAATGATAGTGGATATTTGTTCATAACCGTAACTAAATTCAGGCACCCGAAGACCACACATACCATCAATATCCCATCGTCCTTCTTGTAAAACATAACAAGGGCCACCTTGGTTGAAACATTTGGTCTCACAAATCCATTTATTTGTATGTCCTCCAGCAGTGACCTCTTCTCACAAAGCTTCTTGGGAGAAATTAGATATGAAGGTTTATATATCTGTGTTTTCCAATGGAATAAATAAATTTAATATATAAGCCCCCTATTGAGATGAAATCCTGATACAAAATTGGGAAATTGGTCCACATACTCCCCCACCACTATAGGAAACTGAGGAATACTCTCATCCACTCCACTGAGGGTGAGACAATCCAACTGATGAGTAATCAGATGAACCTCCTATTGTTAAGTCCATTATATGCTATTTATGTGTCCATTTCACCAAAAAAGGAAAACCCATCTCCATCATCACGAACACACCACACTCTCCGCCTAAAACAACAAATCTCAGTATAGACTGTGGTTAACCAATCCAAACCGATAATGTTGTCCTAAGGCAACGATGCATCTTACAAGATATTCCAAATGTAACCCTCACCTCCAAGAGAAATATAATACTGTTAGAACCAGTGTGTGATTGTCGAATCTCCACCAATTGGAGTTTCTATAAATAAGGGTCGAGTCAACTGTTACACATGAATATTCGATACTCGAATAAGGTTCATGGAAGGAAAATAATTACTAGAACTAGTGTCTATTAAAACTGATGATATGGTGTAAAATACATAGATCAGACCATTAATCATCCATGGAGTATCATTGTCATAGGACTACATCGCTAGTAGCTATCCTTGTCCCCATCCACCAGCTCCATGACCCTCGTGTAAACTATTTGGTGGGGATGGTGGTGATATGCTGAGACCCCACACATTGCCCCTCTACTCGACCTCATCATATGAAACATTCTATGCCATTTAGACCACACTATTCATGTATGATCTTCTTCCCTTGCATTCCCATGGTCGTCTATTGATCATTCATATGACGGTTCAGGTAATCTCAAGCCAGATGTTCCTGAAAACTGTACGAGTAACACAACCTACCCTTCAGCTTACTTTCACATCCCTAGGAGCCCCTCACAATTGATACTAGGTCATATGGTCATCCACAATTTTTTTTGATACACATGGGTCCCTATTTCTATTTTTTTTTACCTACCGCCAAATACTCAACTTCCTAGTGCTTGTTGGCTGCTCCCACTTCTGGAATATTCTATGTAAGAGAGATCCCCACTAGCAGAGCTCACTTTAGTACCCCATCATAATTTGGGATGATAAGAGATATCATAGATGTCCTGATATCCCGACATAGAGCATTCCCAATTGACCGATCACTAAATATTGTGTCTTGATCCATATCTATAGAGAATATAGAATGAACAATATACCCAGATGAGTACTCTACCAAAGTCTGATTCCCTACTTCAGGTGAATGAGTTCTTGTATGTTCACATAGTGTATCGTAGCTAGGAAAAAATCATCTCTAAATATTATCTCTAAGTCTACCCAAAAGAGATTCAACTCATTGTCTGACTGGATCACTAAGATTTCTCATCCCACTGCCGATCCCAAATGTAATCTCACGGATTGGATTTTTATCTGGTTTGGAGGTTCCCACAAAATATGGAAGACACAAGTAACATTAAAAAGCCAATCCAGAGCATCCTAGGAGTCTATCTCACCCTCAAACATAAGATTTATCTACCTATAGAACACATGAATCAATATTAGTATGCATGCATCCTCAAATGGTAGTCCTGGTAGACTATAATGCCCAACGGGTGGTGGTATCGTAGTAAACCACTAAGAGGTGACACCTTTGGTGCATAGAGTATCTTTAGTACATGCCTTTTTACTGATTTGTCCTCACTAGATGGATCATCTTCATGATCATGCAATATAATATTTACTGGATGTCTACGTAGAGGTATCCTAAAATAGATCCAGATGCACCATTGAAAATAGAGTATACAAGGTGAGTGGAATCAAGAAGCAAATGATGACATACTCAATGATCAATATGATTCTTGTACCATTTTCACCTTCAACCGGTGTTTTCATGTACTAAGTCATAAATAAAAAATCTAGAGTCTTGGTGTAAGGATACTTTATCCGCTGCATCAAAACTGGATTCCATATCCTAAAAGATGATCTTGAAACACTCTACACTATTTCTCCAAACAAACCCTCATAGGATCCCAATCCTTAAGTAGAACGTACCACCTCTAATACCACTCTGGAAGAACCCATCCTAGAAGGTCTCATTCAATGACAACTTCATGCTCACCACTAATAGGACAGAGGATTGTGACTAATGTTGAGTAATAATATCACACCAATGGGAGGAACTTTTCTATGAATATGTACACATAAAAACATTTCAATGACTGAAATTATGAAATGTAAAAACACTAATTAGATATTATATTCATACTATATGATAAAAACCACAGAGTATGACAGAAAGAAACTAGAATGTATAATGATTTAGAATACAATCCCATCAATGATAGTGTTTGAAAAAGTAAAAAACAATATCTTGAAACCACAATGTAGAAAACCATACCTGAATGGTAGGTGTAGGAAATATCTTGGAAGCCACAACAGCACACGTCGTCTGTCTAAAGACTCTATGCACTACCTGTTATGGGACATCCTGTATCTCCCTCAAGCATTTATCATCTACACAATACATGACACGTGCGTAAAATACTCGTGAAAGGGAGAGTAAAACAATACTACAAAGGCACTCTGAAACCATAAAGGAATACCAACAAGAAATAAGTTTACTAATCCACAATGAAATACATGAAGTATACCAAAAATAAATTCAAGAAGTATACCATGAATAAATACACACAATTCCATAATGGAATCACATGAAGTATCGGGAAAATTAAACACATGAAGTTATCCAATAAGGAAACACACGAAGTACTGTCAGCTCACACCGGCATAAGTCTGCAGCATGAAAAACAAGATTATTAGTCATAGTACATAGAAAACCAAACATCATTAAAACATGGAGTTCCAATAACACATAGTGTGTCGATAACACACTATGTTTCTATAACACAATGACATTCAATAAAACATTGATTTTTGATGTCTAACAGAGTGTTGGTAACACACATATTGTTGATAATTCATACAACCCCCAAGTCACATAGCCACATAGTCACATTCTGCCACATGACACTACATGTAGTATGTTTTTACAAGTAAAACTTACCCCTCAAGAGATTATATCATATTCCAACCTACATAACAATATACATAGGTTAATATTAATGTATGGTGTCATATCAGGGGTATAAATGTCACAAATGGCTCGCCAATTTGACATATGAATTGAATGTTTCAGATATTTTTTTTAAAATAGTTTAACTCAAGTCTAGTTCGGGTCATATCTGACCTGCTGGACTCGACCTGATCCACTAGTGGACATGACCTAGTCTGGCCGACCTGACTTGACTCGTCTAGTTTGGCTGGCTCAACCTGGCCACCTGGGCTACTGGTGCGGTATGGATCCCTCTCGTCCATCCCACCACATACAAGCTAGTTTGGAGAACCACACACGGTCCTCCCTAAATATGTACCTAGATATTCAATGAAATTTTGTGTCATGTTTCCCACAGTTGGTCCACCACATTATATGCATTCCGAATTGCATTACCATTGTGGGTTACTCCGACATGGCTATGAATGTATCAAAGCTCACCACCATGACCTACTATCGCAGTCCACAATCATCGCCTGTGGTCTCCACCTCTATGGACTCCCATGTTGCCCCACCTAGACTACACCCTTTCACTCCTCCATGGACCACGATACAGGCATCCCATCCACCTTACGCCCCACCGGTCCGCGTGCCTCCTCTACCGCCATCCACCCTTGCTGACGACCCATTTTTCACCATGTTCTCCTCCATAACAAGTCCAGAGCCACTGCTCTAGGAACCATAATGACCCATTTCGTTGATAGAATCATTTCATTCCTTGAATATTGAATATCATCAATATCATTGTGGTATTGGATCCCCTTTCTTGAATCAATACAACATGAATCGAAGGCACACTGATACTAGGTTCGCATTTCAAGATGAAATAGGTGCACAAAACGATTTGGGGAATGATAATAATGAATAGAAACTCCTAATGAACAAATCATGGACCTTTTGATGTAATCCATATCCATTAATGATAGAAGGATCAAAAAGAACAAAACAACACATAGATCTAATCCCTATTCAGAACCCTAGAAGCAGTTATCCATATCACAAGAATGAATGAACAACGGATCAACCTATTCATCGGTTGGACCATGTTCATTATTTGGATCTTAGTAGGGTAAAGACATCACAAAGAGATAAAACAGAATACCGAGATGTTGGATTAATTTTTTATTAAGGGTGAAGTTGAGTTGTTCTCATCCAATGATATTTCTTCTCTGATCCAATTTCTGATCAAGATTCATCAATCCTTCAACGTTATGCTGATAGAACATCCTTATATATCTCTTAGAGAATTTTTAGGGTTACGATCAGAACAATGGATCGCTAGGAAACCCTGTAATAATGAATATATTTGGTTTGTCGCAATAATATATTTTCATTAAATATTATAATTACCTTTACATCCAATAACTATCTATCACCCTCAACCAATGCCAGTTAATGTCAGGCCCCACCAAAGGTAATACCATAATTAAAAACACAGCCATGTTCTTTGTTTTGTGATCTAGGAACCAATTTTTAATTTATTCAATTTTAAATAAAAACAACCCACAGGCTTCCAAAATTGTGAACATTATTCACTCAACTATTTTAGAAACACTATGCCTCAGAATCACACATAGTCTTAGTTCCTGGTCATGGAATTTTATCAATTAAATTATAAAAATAAATTAGAAGAAAATCCAAGTAATTATGACATTGTGGTGGATATACAAACAAGTAATTTCCTAAAATAGTATAGTTTTATTTTTTATGAGAATAATGTAGCTTCTCTTAGTTATAATGTTTTGGATTTTCAACCTGAGGAAAAACATGATCAATATCCAAAACATGAACAACCTATTAGAATTCCATTGGGTAAAGGTATCAAAAAAGTAAAAAAATGTAATAAAATGTAATGGAATGTCTCCTTAATTCTTATAAATACATTCTTTTGATTAATTGAAGATTCAACATATGGATATAGGATTCTAAAAAAAATCTCAAATGATCATTGTAATTTAATCTCAATAAAGAGCATGTTTTTTAGATAAAAAATATGATCGTATTTTAATACATGTATTCAAAGAGGGGAATATATGTTTTAAAGAGTATGTTCAGATCTAGGATATGATTGAATACTACATCAAGGATATAATTATTTAAAATATAGATATAAATGTTTCATTCATAAAATGGTGATTATAATCTTTGAAGGATTCAAAATGATTTAATTTTTTGAAATGGCCAAGAGATCTCATATAGTTTATGATGTTCCTATTAGTGTCCAGAATTTTTATTGATTCCCAATTTCCCATTATTATTACTCTTGAAATTAGAATTTTAATTTTCATTGAGTGTTAAAATCATATATATATATATTCTTCCATTTCTAATTAATAGGTACTATTTTAGTTATGGAATATTCTTGGTATACTGATATTTCCAATTTTATAGTTGCGGGTGTTATGCCGAAATATTTCTCACATAATCATGTGAAGAATAAATTATATTACTTTTAGTAATATCTTTTAGATGTCCATATAATAATTAATACATATTATGATATCTAGAGGAGGTGTCTTTTAGTAGAAGAGGTATTTATTATTTTAGATACTATTCACTCCTATCATTGGGGTGGTCAATATATAGATGAAAGGTCATCCCAAAAGGTCCATTAAGTTGTAGTTTATTGGACATAATTCTTTATGTATGATAAACTATAAGTTTTTCAATGTTATTATTGTAATGTTATATGAATTGTGGGAATGAATAAGGATCTTCTATAGAAAGGAATTTCTGAAATTGAGATATTTTTGTGTTTAAGGGTTCTATTTTATGGGACTATATATAACATCTCATAGAAATTAGTGCATCATGGTGGGTGTAGATTGTGTTTCAAACATGGTTTCTACTATGTAATTTCTAAGAAATAAAGGAAATATTGTGATACACATCATAAAAAATTACATCTATTTAGAATTGTGGTTAATAATATCCATTATCATTGATAATGGAACCCATTTAAAAAATTTCAAATTAGAATTATTGATTGAGAGGTATAGATGTTTCGATAGAACAAAAAATATATACCAACCAAAATATAGTTTATAGGTTGAAATTATTGATATAGAGAATTATATGGTTTTATAGAAAACTGTATCTATTTCTAGGAAGGATTTACCTTCACAACTGGATGATGTATTATATGCCTATTTAACAAAATTGGACAACATAATTGGCATGTATCAATATTTGATTTGGTTTGAAAAATAATTACTTTTACCAATGGTGATACAAAAGTATTCATAATGTACTTTGATGGAATGGAATAATGATTTTAGTAAAGGTAAAGGGATATTGTATCTTGATCTTAGTGAGTTAGATGAAATAATGATATGTTATTATTAAGATACGAGGATATAGTAAGAGAGATATATGTATATTCATGATTATATCATTCAAAATAGAGAATTCAATTCCTGTTATGAGTATAATTTATCTTATTTTAGACATATGATGATTCAATGAAAATTGAAATCTTAGTGGTTTCCACAATTCACCATTCATAGAATTCATAAAAATGGAGATGATGAAATTATTGAAGAAGTGAATAGAACAACGTTGATAAATAGTTAGAGGATAAATCATTATTTTCATAAAAATAAAAAGGGTCGTGTCTACTATTTTAGTGATTGGAAACTAATTTTTACTGAATTATAAATGATTACATAAAATATAGTGCCTCATATGGGTCAACCAATTTTCTTTATTGTTGGTTAATTTTTGTTTCTATTTATAATAAAATGGGGTTTTGTTTGAGCTGATACATTAAAATTATTCTTAGATTTAACCTTGGTTTTTTCTCAATTATACATCATGTTGAACTAGTTGTCAGACTCATTATAACAGAGTGTAATTATTTTCTTGTCATTGAGGTTAAAATATTAGGAAATTTTTTATTCAAGACTCTTTTTTAATGAACATTTAGTTTTTATTAGTTTCTATTTCAATCAATTAATGTAATATGTAAATATATTTAAATTTATAGGAACTAAAAGGATACTAAAACATGGGATTTCAATCAATTCTAAGAGGGTAGGATTATTTTTAATTATAAAATAATGTAAAATATTCTCACATTAGGAGAATTTGTTTTAAAATTTTAATCTTTAAAATGATTATTTCATTATGGTTGGTGAAATTGATTTTATTGTTTTCTATAACATAAAATTCATTTATTTCACTTTCATCTTCTTTTTTATTTGTGTGGGACGTATAAAATATTTTTTATTATAATCATGTTTTTTAAATTGTAATTATTTAGATTATTATAATCTTTACATATGTTTGATGAAATGGAAAAACTACATTATTTTTAATTCATTGTTACTAAATCATAATCCAGAAATGATGTATGATCTATGAATTTAATTATAAACCCTAAAAATTAATTTAAATAAATCAATTTATAATATTTTTATCTTTTAATATTTTAATTTTATATCCCACATTATGATTCAACAATAGGGATATTGTGGGTTTTTATGTGTGCGGTGCAGAATTGTTATTTTATATTAAGAAATATTTCAATGTATTAGACATCTAAATACTGTAATTTTTTTTCAATCATTAAAATTATTTTCATGTGGATAATATATTTAATTATGTGTGTGATATTTAATTCTACTTAAAGAGGTTAATATGTTAAAATTTCTATTTATTTATTATAGTCAGAAAATTTTTTATACCCTCGATGTTTTCCCCCAATAACGGGAGGAAGCTGTTATGTTCATAATTTGTTTGGAACCCATGAAATAAGATTAAATTAAGTGACCTTGATAACATATTTTGTGGGTGAATATTTGGGAAAAATTTCAAGTGACCACTAATGTGAAACTTGTAGTTAGAACAACAACCCGCATGAAAAAATACTAACATCGTTGTTATTTCATGGTTAATAATGTTGTCATGTGTATTGAAGAATAAATATTCCAAATACCTTCTATTGATGTTAAAAAATATGAATAACTTGCCACATAACTTCATATACCATATGGGGAATAAGTTGTCATACCTGATGACTCAAATTACAAAAAATTAATCTAAACTAACAAAAATTGTTAAAGTGAATGAACAACCACATAAAATGTTCCATCTTTTTATATATTTATTCTAATCCAATATGTCTAAATGACCAAAAGTCAATATGATGATGTCCCACAAGGAATTATCAATTATAATTGAAACACTAGATCAACTGGACATTCAATAGAGTCCATGTTTTTTCAGGAGTTTTAAAAAAGAGAGGAACACAGATGAGATTGATCCAATCAATATGTCACACAATAAGAATACATGAGCATCGATTTTGATCTTTTTATAATGATAATATCATATGACTAATATAACATAGTAATAATTAAAAACTCATAATAAGTATATATCTAAACCAAATTATGAATAGGATCAATGTTAAGGTAATTTGTTGATAAGAAGAAAAACCATTGGATTATTGAAGGTAATTTGTGAATGAGTTTCTGTTGATGACTAATTCCAAGATACTTGAAGTAGAATATATTTTTTACATGGAAATATGATTGGTGCCAATAGATACTGAAAAATATATATTTGTGAAGACTAGAATAAGAAGTGTCATTTTTAAGATTCATTTAAATACATTATAAGATAGAATATTGGAACAAAGATATGTGATTTCTAATAACATGATGTCGATCACATAGATATTGATTGAATTTTTTTATAAAGATGATGAAGAAACATTATGAATATGACATTGAAAATGTGATATCAAATAGGTTCACATGATGGCTATTTTTTGTGTCAGATTTGTTATGAATACATTGGGGGCCCCAAATCTCTCTAATGTTATTATAGTGTAAATGAAAAATTATACTTATAAAAAATTCTAATAAATATTTTCGTGGATATATCAAATAATTTAAAATAAATTTATTAATGGATTATTGAAGTTTATTTGTTAGTATAGACCCATGAGATCAAAATGAGAGACTAAAATCAATTGTTTACAATACTAGAATGACGATGGTTTATAATGATTCTCTGAATGTTTAGAGAATGCTTTTGTATGCTATGTTAAAGCTATATTCAATGTGATTTCTGTTTGGTACTATATAATTCTGTGTAAGGATAGTTTCATGAGTTTTAATTATCTGAACTTAATCATTTAGCTATGTATGTGTTTTTGAAGGACACTATTATGCCATGTTTTGTAAATCCATAGAGAATAATGAAATATTATAATATTTTCAGAGATGTTTGAAGAGTGATTCAAGAAAGGGGTATGCATAGATTAAATTTCCACACTACCAAATCCAATATTTCATTATTTTGTAAAAAACAATAATGGTTATACTTGAATAACATGTAGGTAATAAAGAAAAATTACTAGAGACATGAGTTTAGGGGGTGTAGAATAAGATTAGTAGGAGCAAAATGTCTTTAGTTGATCTTAAAATTAATACAAATAGTTTTTATATCAAATATAGTTTAGGAAAAATTTTATAATACTTATTCTTAGAGAGTGACTAAAAAATATAGGGCTGGAAACAGATAAATGAACAAATTGTCAAAGACTATAAATATATTTGAAGATGGTTTTATTTGTGCTTCATTATTTTTTTTTGTGAATCTAATTTATGAAATTTTATATTATTTTTTTTGAAAAAATATTTTCTATATTTTTTAGTGAATTATGTTTATTGATTCTCATTTATTAAATACTTCTAGCCACCCTTATACTTTTAATAATTATATCTTTTCTGGATATTTTTATTTTTAACCATCATACTAAATTGAACAGATTGATTTTAGTAGTTGTTTTTAAACTTATATGGATTTAGATGACTTATTAATGTCAGAATAAAAAAATTATCCCTTCATGGGATTAAAATATTCATAAAAGAGATTAATCTAATAAATTAGTATATTAGCTTGAAATAAATTTTCAGATGAAGGAAGAAATATATTTTTAAACCAGTCAAATAAAATTACCATGTTCATCTTTATAATTTCTTTGAGCTATTATCTTCTTTGTGTGTCCTTATATTGTTGTCCAATTTAGAAGCTCTAAAGTACTTTTTTCAATAAAATTTAAAGGATATAATCCATAAATGTTTCGTTATATAAGATAAATAAATTTTTTATATGCCTAATTAATTTACCTTTCTATGTTTTGTTAAAACCTTACACAACACTATACTATTAATTTGTAGGAATTCCAAAGTAAAACAAATTTTTTCCTTTGATGATGATCCATCATGGAAATAGTTAAAGAAATAATACTTGTACTATAAACTAACATAAATCTCATGCTCATACCATATCGAAACAAAGGGAAATTTTATTAAGGAAATAATATTAGATATTAATTTAATGATAATATTTTCATCCTCTAACAAATATGTGGTCTAAGTGGGTCTAATGTGAAATATTCTATAACATGATGTTCATATTTTGGGTTTATTCACTATAAAAATCAAATTATGTATCTTTTTTTCTACATTATATAAATTTTAATTATAATTTTCGAGCAAAGGGGGTGTGAAATATTTGAACCCACTTCTAAAATTCTTCAGAGGAAGATTATTCTAGAAAAAACAATAAGTGTGGATTTTAATGAATGAAATAACAAAAAACAATGTGTGAAAAACTCATGGGGTGTATATATTTTTACATTAAATTTTAGAAATCATCACTATTTCAATGTATACATTATGTATTCTCATTGAGAATATTTTCAAGTAATCCAGAATTGGGGATCGAAGAGACCATCAACATTTCTATGATTTATTCTAATAGAAAATAAGTTCATGCAACCAAGAAATACTAATCATTAAAAATCATCCCATAAACATACTAATATATATTAAGTATCTCTCTATTTTGGGGTAAAAATTAAATTCACAGTATTTATGTAACATTATTTTTACCAATTATATGTTACTAAAAGTATCATGTTTTATTTGTTTTTTCATGGCATCATTTCAGGTTTATATATATTCTAATGCATGTTGTATGATCCATAATTAGAAATTGTCACATTATAGATTAATGTGGATAAAAAAAACACATTATATGTATTCTATTTAATTAGAAGTATTCAAAATAAGGATGTATGTAAAAACATTGAACAATTATAATTCTAGTGGAAACCATATATATTGACTACCGATTAAATATTTTTTCTATGGGATGAATGATCGTAATTATTGTTGAATTATATTTAATTAATAAAATATATTTGTTTCCATATATATTGTTATTAATAATGAATTTTAATTGAATTTATATAATATATGAGTAAAAATATATCTCTCGATCAATTTACTAGTTATAAATACTTTAATATGTAAGAAAAATTCGTTAATGATATTTTCAGCATGATTAAAATATTTATTCTAATGAATTTGTATTATAAATAAATTTTTCAAATGAATTTATGATATAAATTAATATTTTTATGTATGTATATATTTATTTACATTAATAATATATTTATTTTTATTTTTATTAAATTTATATAGGTTATGGATTCTATAAGTATATATCAATGAAAATGAGAGAAAATATGATATCATAAAAATCATTTTTATAGATATTTTGGTCATCTAAAAGGATTTTTTAGGTAATCATTATATCTAGGAAAAAATATTTGTTGCATTTATATTCATTCTATGATTTAGGTATTCACATTATTTGGTATTAATTAAATGTTTCTTCTAATGGAATTTTATTTATAATATCTATAGAAAAAATTATTTTTTTACTGAATATTTATATTTTATATACCTTGAATGTTACCAACTATATTTTCTATAAAAAATAAAATTTCAATTTTATTAAAAAAATATCGATTAATTATGATGTTCCCATAATATTCTGTGATCCCTAGGATAGGGGGTGAACAAGTTTTCACATTCTTTTATGAATTATTCATTGAAATCAACCACTGAAACATTTTACATTTTCCATCCACTCAAAAATATATTTCAAGAACACCGATTATGAAATAAATATAAAAAACACATGATATTTACAATGTTATGCTTAAATACATACTCAAATAAATATTGTTTAACCATACCAACAATACATCTTCCATTAAAATCACTCATGATTATAATGGCACATGCGTAAACCTGTTCTACCACCAAATTACCATTCCTACAACTATTCCTGGTTCTACACCACTCCAACCAACTTCTCCTTCATAGTAAGCTATACAAGCCATATATCCTTCTTAGATCAACATTCTCCATGGATTATTATGTGAAAAAACAAAAATAACATTCAATAAGTGAATCTTAACCCTATCCACATGATTCTTATTTTTTTGTGATCCAAAATATAAAGATCTTCCTCTTTGGATGTTCTTTTAAAAATAGAATGTTGGATTTCCTTCAACTATGTCAATATTCATCAATAACATCAACAACACACTTTATATTCTATTAGTCATGAACATCGAATAGATATATATAGGATATCAATAAACATGAACACTCTTATCTAAAATATTGTTTAGATATATTCTTTAGAAAAAAAAATTCTTATATAAATCGTTCTGGTATGATCTGTCAATTTGTTATTAGCCTTGTGTTATATGGACATTACACATGATAAATACCTCAATGGTCAACTAGGCTTTGTGTAATTAATATATTTTTATAAACCCCAGTCCGATGCTCCTCCTTTATCTTGGACTCTAACCATTGGATATCAATATAAAGATCTTCATTCTTATACAGTCTTCGTAAAAAAGTAATAACATAGTCAGTTACTCAAGGAAACTTATGCACATTCACTCATTCTGAATGAAACAACAAAAATTTTATTTATATCTACATCTTCATGTTTTATAGGAAATCTTTTTCCAAAAACCATGAGATTTCTTGGACTCCAAAATTTGAAATTTGAAATTTCATACCAAACTAAATATAATTACACCTCCTTCATTCTTTATAGAATAATCTAGATGATTTATTTATAATATATTATTAATGAAATTATTCGAATATCCTAAATCCTCCTCAAAATTTTGAGATATTTAATTGAAATATATATTCTTTATAATTAATGATATTACAATGATCTTGTAATGATCTTAAAACCTATGTCTATCATCTCAGTATTACGGTACATTTTATGATTATTCTCAATAGAATCTTCTCTATCTGATATTATATTTTCAACAATCACCGAATATTAGTTTCACTTTTTTTAAACCCCTATCCAATAAGTTCAACATATCTCAATTTTATAAATACATAATTTTCCATCTAATAGAATATCATTTCCCCCCTCTTCGATACAACTTCATTATAAGTTTGTAATATGATATCATTAAATATATGTCTTTGGGAACATCATTGATCATAAACATTATTTTTATGGTATAACTCAATTTTATCTTAAAAATATTACCTATTTTATATGTATGAAAAAAAAATTATGTATACATCTATTTAAATCAAACGGCATCATCATATTGATATTTTGGAGGAGTATCTAATGGACCGCCATTTTGTACATCCTTATATAATTCTGTACTCAGTGTTCATCATGGCTTTCCACTATATTATAGTATTGAAATGTCATCCTCCTTCAATAAATTATGAATTTTTTTCGACATTATAAAGACCATCATAAATTTGAAATTTAAAATATTTTAAAATTCATCACATTATCATCTTACACTTTTGACAATATGAATCACTCATGTCATTAAAAATAAAATTCACTATATTAAATATTCTTATATACTAATTACGTTATTATCCATAAATAATGTTGATTAATCATTCTCAAAATGTTATATATTTAATCTTAATGATGTATATAGCTTATATGGCATATTATCCCTTATCGATCATTTGAGATTAATAAATTCTTATTTATCCCTATATCCCCATGTATTTAAGTATAATATTGTTTACAATTTTCAATGTCTAAATATTAAAGATGAAAAATTAATCCAGTAATGTTCATGGAGGAAATATTTTTTAACGAATAAATTTAGTTAAAAATACATATTATAAAGAAACTATTGTATTATGAGTCCCAAATACGCGGCACCATCCAACCTCAAATATCCAAAAATGAAATATTTCATCAATAAATATCTAAGGAATCTCATGAGAAGAAAATTTGGTGAAGAAGAAACCATTTTAGAATCCATCTTATTCAAAGTGAATAAGGACTATAATTACACCATAGATAAATATTATTATGGTTTAAAAATTTATATTTTATTTTTTCAGGAGGCCAAATATATCCACTGAAATTACCATGATATCATCACATTGAATAATACATGGAATCAAATTGGACACTTATGGTTAATAATAAAATTTGAATTGTCTCCCATAATATCATAAATGTATTATCATGTAATTTTTAATATTTTATGGTACTTGTCAACTGATGAAACCATTAATGAAAAATACACAACATCATGAAATTAAAGTATTATTTGAAGAATTATAAAATTTTAAACGCACAAAATTGATAAAAATTAACCCCTCATTTGGAATCACACCACTATGAGTGTTGTAAAATAATTGCACCAAAATTATCCCAATATTATTCCACTCAAAAAAAATTTACACACCTAAATAGAAATATAGTATCTCACCACTATTTCAATTAAATAAAATATCTGCAATAAATCATCAATTTTTTTGTTCTCCCAATAAATTGTTTGGTTGCACAATTACTTGTCCATAGAAAATATATTTATGTAATATATTTCATGGAACATTTCACTTTCACAAGATGTTAAACTACATAAACTAGTAAAGTCACACTCTTTTAAAATATTCAACTCAAACTATATGTGGTTTGATTTATACTTCAATGATATATATAACATATCCAATATAGCTTCAACTATTTCATATCAATAACCCAAATGTATCAACCCCATTTTGATTTATGATACATGCCTTCCGGGAATACACCAATCCTTCTATATTGTCCCCCCAAGACTATACTCCTTTCATTCCTTATGTGATAATCATAATCTTTCAATCCAATATCCACAATAGACAAAAAATTGTTCCATACCTTGCATCATGTGCATAGTATGAATGATCACACCAAAACCATTATATTTTCATTGTCCCAATGAAAATATTAACTATAATTTATTTTAAATAATATTAATAAAAGGATCAATGGACCAACTATATGGCGTTATTAAATTTATATGGTACAATCTATGATTATAGATTTATAAAATATGTTTTATTAACAATACTAATAAATTAAGTTGCATAGTTGGATAATGGGTTCATGTCCACACAAAGGTAACATTGGTTGGTGATTACATTTAATTGAATCCTAATGATGTATTTCCTTATAAATATTGATAAATGGATTGAAATTTAATATTTGAAAAATGATTATACTGAATATAAATATGTTTATAATCAATTTTAGTGATATTATTTATTGATGTAATTAGTTTAATCTTGGGTAATTCTTTTGAAAATATATGTAATTTTTTTAAAAAAATATAATTTTGTTTATAAAATTGATTTATTCTACCTAAAGAAACAAGTACTCTTCTTTATAGATGTATTTTTCAATCATGGTGCTTCAAGTGAAAATCTTTGCACATTAAATTAATTGAATTCATGTTTTAAATACAAAATTTTAAAATAATATTGGATTTTATCCTATAAAATTAAAAGTATTAGGTCTATTCATAAGAACATGATGTTATTGGTTACATAATATAATTCCATACTAATTATATTACACAAATCTCGATTAATGATGGGTTTGTGTTATCAATTCATCATCTTGATAAGAATATTTATTCATGTAAAAATATTATTTTTCATGTATGAATAATTGAGAAAGTAATTTTAGATTATGATATTAGATATATATTAGTAAATAAAATTAAAATCACAATACCTTACTTGAAAATTGATAATATCTCATGCAATGAAAATATGAATTGGAAAAAATGTGTACAAGAGAACAACAGAATATGTGAAACATTTCCAAAATCAATAAAATATTAGTATAAGTTATTTTATTTATAAATAAATGAAAAATTAATTCTATGTAAAATATTTTAGATGACAATATAGTTATAATTAAAAATAATTTAGGATATCAATGATAATTCATGTTATGATTTCCTATGAGACCCATATGATAAAAGGCTATTTTGGAATTTTACATCATGAACAATAATTTTAAATTTTGATTGAAAATTAAAACATTTACTGCACATGTCATCTTTGTTAAATGTATTCTACATGATAGTAAAATTTTAGGATTCTTCAATGAAGGATGAATAGTGAATATAAATAAAATGGTTTGTGTGGTAAAAAAATCACATCATAAGCTTTCTTGATCTAATGGATTCACCACTCAAATAACATTAATATAATTTAATGTTGATCTATCAGAAGAAAAAATTGATCTCCCTCAATGAAGGTCTTTGTCAGGGGGAATGAGCTTATCATAAGTGATGTTGTGTACCTAAAATAACAAAAGACATGACCATTCAAAAGGTTGATCACAAATATATATATATATATATATATATGAGTATTAAATAAATGAGTTAAAAATATGTCGAAAATGAAAAAAAAATTTATATATTATGATTTTAATTAATGTATATTAAAATATAACATACCTAATAAACTGAAAACCAACGAGAGAAAAAAATAAGAAAAGAAAAATGTAGAGTTTCCTCCAATCATGTTGTAAATAAAATGTCTTAGAATAGATGGATCGAATCGGGTCACTTGATGTGGTCTATAAAATGAAATATGTGTATCCTCATCAATAACATATAGTTATTGTCATCCAACAATAGAAGGTCTTCAAGGGTTGTGCAGATACGATAGGGGCCCTAAAAAAGTACTATTAGGTAAATAGAAACATTTATATTGGTCAATAAGGATCATTAAGTGAAAAAAATCATAGAAATTGATCATTTATGGATACCTTATTTTAATATTAGATGGAAATAATTATTAAACATAATTTTAATTATCATGGACTGAGAGGATGATGCACTTTATAAATAAGCAGTAAAAATGAATCCATTAAAAGGTAGAGAAAAATGAAATCATATTAATTAAAATGTGGAATATATATAATTTGAATGAAATAATAAAACATTATAAAAAGATATTAAACAATCTGGGTGTACAAAAATAGAGAAATTATCAAAAATGGGAGAATCATTATATAGTTATGGTGTTTGTACCCTCCCCAAGGTTGAAATTCAACAACAACACCACTATGTTAATTCTTAGTATGGTTCATAAGGCTTGTGGGTTATTAGTCTTGAGTATATCATATTTTAGTTAAGCACTAGTAAAATATATTGAATGATAAGATAAAGGGGGAGGAGCGGTATGGATGTGAATATTTTTCATATTCTATGAAACATGATCAATAAAAGGAACCCCTGGTGGAGTCTTAGTGAAAGGCCCATTTCCATGATTATCAAACTCACTAGAGAATGCATTTTATACAGGGATGTCTGTATGATTCAGAAGAATATCAATTGTGTGGGATGAAATAATAAGTTTGGAAGGAACATATATTGAACCATTCATCATCTGAATTTTAGTGGAATGAGGGTGGGATGTAATACTAGTGTTTGGTGGTGTCTTGGTAGGACATGGTGGGATGAATGGATGATTGGAAGGATCAATAAAAAGGAATCCCCCAGTGAAAGAAAATAGTGTGTTGATTATATATTAGATATCCTAATTGTCCCATATAGTAATTTAGTCACCCCATGAGGTATAATTAATTAATAACCGCTACGAAAATGGGGAAATTATAGGCTTAGTGGTTGGTGGAGGAATGTTCTAGGATGCTGATGTATCTAGGAAAATATCACCATCAAAGTGGTCAGTACAGTCATTAACCTTCTCATACTAATTAAAATTAATTTTTTAATTTCCTAAATTATAAAATATTATCAAAATAATGAAATTCATCACACCAAATATTGGAGGTGCTATGAGGATTCATAAAACCCTGATATAATTTTATAGTAGCGTGGGAAAACATCAAACATGAGTATGTTATGAGTATTCCCCAACATCCCCTCATAATTTGTTGTGAAATTCAATTTCCATGGTCAGCATAGTAGAACCCATTATAGTTATAATTTGGTTGATATATAATATAAAAATTCCCTCATGGTCTGTAGGGATTTCCATGATCATGGTGGTCAATCCTCAAACCCACACTATACATCTTTGTTCCCTTATCCCTTAGAGGATCATGAAAACAATAAAATTCATATAGTAACACTATATAATTATTTGTGTTTACACTATAATTAGGATACATATGAAACATAAATTTTTAATGATATGATAAAAAATAATTAGATTACCTGAAAAATCCATTGCCCAAATCTTTTAAGCCTAACCCCATCTGTTATCCACTAAATAGTAATTAGATAAGATAAAAGATCAATCTCAATGTTTGAAATGATCTCATGAAAAATCACATCAGATGTGTTTGTAATAAAACACTAAAATCATATAATGGTTCAGTTTTGTTAGAATATCCCAGACTTCCTCCACAATATATATCATTTGAATAATTTATAGATCCATCATTTTGATACTCCTCATGGGTTTACATGAAGGTGTGAATGTTCAAATTGGTTTAGTTGGTCATAAAAATAATTAATGGGGTAGGTGAGTAGTATTTTTATATATTTATGGGATTGATCTATATAGTGGGAGGCCAATGTAGATTAATAAGGATGGTATAAATTGTACTATGGAAAAAGGGGAACTCACCAGAGACTAACTTTTGGAATTTGGTCTTGTTTTTTGATTTATAACAAAATTAACAAAGAATTTGGGAGGTGTAATGTGATAATTTTACATGATGAACACCATGTATGAGGAAGGAGATTATTTGAATATGGATTAGGGAGGATGATATATAATGGATAGAAATAAATTAGTAAATAAGATCTAATTTAGTAGATAGAGAAGATGAACTGAATCTGTAAAAAAGTGTATTGTCCTAAGAAATTAAAAACAACATATCATTATAAGTGTGATTTTTAATTGATTATTTCAATTATATTTTAATTAAATTTAATAATCTTATAAAACTCATTATGTGAATATTAATTCCACATCGGGAATTCATATGAATTTTTTTCCTCTTTCTTTTAACCATAATCAAAACACAAAATTTTTTAATTCCTAGTTCTTAAAATAACTGTATTAATTGAATTTTAGTATGAGGAAACACCCCTATTTGAAATGTTCAATGTGAAACTTCATACTTCTCCCAATATCTATTAATGTTTATTCCATTACATTTGATATTTACTCCATTCCATTAGCATCTTTTTGTTTACTTCCAATGGTCTTGAGAAATGGGATATCGATTTTACGTGATGTAATTTTAAATCTGATTTAACCTAGAGTAAAATTTCTACCATTTTTAATTTACTCCTTGCAATAAATCATTCATACCATTTATGGGTTTTTTATTTATAGATTTTTGTATGTTTTTATTCATATCATATCAATTATTATAAATCATTATTTTTTAATATATATCACTTTTGTATAGGATTTATATCCATTTTTTCATTCATGATGGACTAGTGTGAATCATCTTGTTTTGAACTCCAATATTTACAACATACATTGTCTTATTCATTACCAAAGATGTTTAATTTTTAAATTCCAATATCCAGAATTCCATTCTGATGGACGGTGATAAGTAATAAATTTATTTTAGTTTGCCTCGTGCTTCCCATGTATCTAATAGATCATATGTTTATTGAAATATTTACTATTACTACGGATGGGAAATATGGGAATACCGAATCAATAAAAGTTTTTTTCATTAAAAAATTACAATAATTATTTATATGTATTTGGATTCACATATTTATCATACACCAATATTGATACCTGGTAATCACATATCATAATGTATATATTTTTAAAAGACATTATGAATCGAAACATAAATTCAATTCCCTAAACATAAAATAAATAAGACATATAGATGTTGATTTAGATAATTCCAAGACTTCTTATATTATATCCTTAATTTGTAAAAAACTAAAAATATGAATAAATTCTATTTTATCAAGATGGTTTATTTAAAAACGAATTCACGTTGGTGTATCCTAGAAATGAAATTTTATATCCCATAATGTCCACATATGGTATACATTTTCATATAAGACTATCACCAAATTAAATAAAGTATAGTTATTCATCCCAATAATATTATGATGCATAAGTTGAGAATTTGTTTCATCATTGACAGGGAAAATATGATTAATGAGTACCATTTGTGAGATAATTAGTGATATTGTTAATATATTCTCGATATTCTATATCAAAAAATAAATGAGATTCACCCAGGAAGTAATCTGTATTTTCAAAATAATCATCATAAGCTATATTTTTATAGAAACCCCTACAATTAATAGTAAATATTATATATTATTAATATAATTTTCTCACATATCTATATATTCCATTATTGAATAATAATTGGTATTTTTAAAACATGGATATATAAAAATAGTTACATAGATGTTCTAAATCATTTATCATTATACTTTTCACAAATAACACCCTTCAAATACATAACATATATGAAACCATTCACCATAATATAGGGAAGAAAAACATAAGATATTGGGACATAATATTCATAGTAATTGAAAACATAAGAAAATATCAATCAGTAATTATAAGGGAGCATAAGAGAAGAGTATGTTTATTAGATCCTCACCTTAATAGCAGAAAACCATTCCCATCAATTCCTTGATAATAATTAAGAAATACGAAATAATTATTTAACAATAAAAATACATAATATAAATATTTTAGAATAAAAAATATTCGATCTTGATCTATGAGAACATTTCATAGGAATAAGAAATAAAATTTTGGAATGAACATAAGAATATAAATTCTTTTCATTATCATAGTCTCACATCCAAAACTGTTATTATGGACTGGTTTCACTCCACATTCCATCATTTTATTATTATATTTTCACACCCAATACTATCTTATTAGATAATATTCCATTAATAAAATGGTTCCACTCCTCATTTCAATCCATATTATCTCTTGAGAAATCCAACATTTCTAGAAGAATTAGAGTCCTATATAATTTTCGACCCCCTAACACATGATTTAAAAAATATATATCTCGACCATATAATTACAAAACAATCCTCATTTTTTTATTTCATAACTTTTAAAAAGGATAATAGTTTCATAAAATTTCAATCATCATAATCATAAACCATATAAGATAAAATAATTATATTAAAAATCTATAATATACCTATTAAATGTTATATAACCTCAAACAATGTTGTTCTAGATGAGAGTATGTTTAAAATCTCATGAGGACATTTATTGAAGAAAATTTTCTATTCGTTTTAAATATAAATACTTTTAATAAAAATAATTCCAAAATATTAAGGAAACGGTATCTCAAAAAATTACCAAAGAAACATATAAAGTAATCTTCAAGGTATATATAATCCATGAGGGAATAAAATTTTGTTAAATTTTTATTCTTTAATGAAAAAATGCTTATATTTTTTGGTTCAAATGTTAGAAGTTTTATGCATAGAAAATCATAAAAATATTACATTATCAAAAATCGTAATGAAATTCATAAATACTTAGAAAAAGATATTATATAATAGTTTTATAAAATTAATAAGACTCATGAAATAATTATAAATAAATATTTGACATGGTAGGAGAAGAATAACGAATATTTATATAAATAGAGTTATTTTTCATTACATATAAATTTTAACTTTTCTGAGAAAATAATTATTATTATATATAGGAAAAAATTGGTAATCTCAAAAAATAACCCAAGTATATGAAAATACATAATAATTATTTGAGATATATCTTCTATTTTAATCATAATAATATTTAATCAAAATAATCCCAATAAAAAATGAGGTTGTATCGTAATATGATTACCACATGTTTTTCTCTATTAGTAATTGTTTTATCCTTATGTATTTTAAATTGAAATTTATTTTTCTTATATAGTAAAAAAATTAATACCTAATAAATAATACCTTTTTAATCCTAATATATTTTCCCATAATCATTAGTAATCATTAATAATCATCTTTATTTAATGTGGGGATTTATCCATTTTTTAAATATGGTTAACATCAGCAGTTATGGTTTATTCAAAGTAATTATATATTTGACATAAAATGTACTTTAAAAATGTTATTAAGGAAATATATTTTAAATTATATAATTTTTTTTGAAAATTTATTTAAATAAATGATGAAAAATAATTTATATTAATATGATGATATAAAAGTAATTATGTTGGCATGAGTGACATAACTTTTCTTTTTGACAGATAGAATAAAATAATAATAAATATTAATTCAACAATATAGAATAAATAATAATAATATATATATATATATAACATAAAAATTTAAAATATATTAATAATAATCCATGAATAATATAGAGGGAAAACTATTTGTATCAATATGTGCAGGTGGAAGTCTGCACGTATGCCCAAGTGGCAATTTCATATCCCATTTTGATTAAGAAATAGATTTAAAATAATATTAAATAATAATTATAACATTATTTAATATTCTCAATATATTATTCATTATCATTTTAGGGGTACAAACAAAATTCAGGATGTAGAAGAAAATATACAATGGAAAAGGAATGGTTAAGATCTATACTACTTCTTTGAGAGACCTCCTTTGACTAAGTCATTTATCATTAAAGGATTAGTTTTATAAGAATAACTAAAGAGCAATGATGAATTTAATTATAATAATGAAATATCATAGTAGGTATTTAATTATATAAAATGAAAAAATTTCATTTTTAACTGAGAATAAGAGGTTCTGATTTATAATTGTGCGTATAGAAACAAATATAATTTCATTTTCTATTTTCAATATATAAGGAATAATTCTTGAACAAGTGAATCAAAATTTAGATAAAATCAATTTTATGACAATACAATGTAGAATTATTTTTAAAAAATGATTATTTTTTTGTTTTGGGATATAATTTTTCTCATGTAATATGGTTTAAGCCAAGATAAAATCATTTTTCTGATTACAATGGAAACATAAATTTTATGTTTCTTATTAATTATGTAGTAAATTTATGTTGAACCAATCAATTTATATTAATTACAATGATTAATAATATTAAATATTTTTTTCCATCAAGTTATATTTCTATAAGTGGAGTCATTTTAATTTTATATAGGTGCACAAATAACAACTGAAACTTATTTTAATGAAATAAAAATTTAACTATAGAATTTTAATAATATCCATTACTTTCCTTGTGAAAACCATAAAATGAATCTTAAATTCTAAAAATTAATATTAAATCTATAAATATAATTTAAAAAATTCATAAATATATATTCTTTAAATTTATTATTCTAGAAACACATTTTGTATATAAAAGTAGTTTTTAGTAAAAAAATATGAGAAAAATAAACACATACAAACTCATGTACAAAAAATGATTCTTATTTAGTTAATTATAATATTTCTGTTTTAAGGATTCTAAAGTTACATTATGATATCATTCATATCATAATAATATTTTTTCTACAAAAAAATTACATTTTGAATAAATATTGATATTTGTTGTTCGCCAAAAAATAAATATTCTTAGAATAATACATAATATTAACCATATAGTAATATATAAAATCAAATTTAAATTTTTTTAAATTCCAAAAAATAACTAGAAAACTATGAATATGATAATATAATTCACATTAAAAATGTGATAAAAATTAATTCTATAGAAGATTTATTTTTGAACCATGAATAGATTTAGAAAAATTACTGTACATTTTTATTATGATATAATCAATAAACATTATGTATTTAAAATAATTATATATATATTTAAAAGTGTTTTTATAATTATTCATTATATAAAATTTAATATCTAGGTTATTATAAAAAATATATAAAGTCTTCTATAGACTCTATGTAACTTGTTATGTATGTTATTGAGTACCACATGTTTATTTCAAATTACATACATATAAACTCATGGTTTGAATGATTCAACCCCATGGAAAGTAATTTCTCAATTGCAATTAGGTAACTCTAATAATAAAAAGGAGGAAATATTTTCCAAATCATTTCCTTTGATATATATATTGGTTCCTCATGTTTTTCAGTCCTCTATAGAACATTAATGAGATGAGTAGTCATGTTCTGTATAACATTGTCTCTATGAATCGAGCATCATAATGTTTAAAATTCCCATAAAATATCATACACCCTTAGTATAATGTATGAGTTTCTTAAACATAAGGATCATATTTTTACTTCATAAATGGAGATACATTGAACATTTCTGGAACTGGAAATAGGATTGGTGGGAGTCCCAAGAGATTCACTATTGTCGCAATCTAATGATGAAGCATAAAAAAGAAAAATATACATAGGTTTAAATGTAACCATATTTAATAATTTCATAACAATATTCCTTGTAAAAAATCCAATGAAAATATTTCTACAAATTCAAATTTTAGATCTCATATATGATTATGACTATAACTCTTTAGTATAAATTTAGCTATATGGATGTCTTTCTGAATAGATCTAACCATCTATACTATTTCATTTGGTAGAATAGTTTGAAATAACATCATTTAAATAAATTTATCCTAGAATGTTAGAGGCCTATATATATTTCCATAGGGTAATTATTTGGGGTATATCTTAATTCTTGAGTGGAATATTTTTTTAAAACTCAACTGGAGAGAAGTTTTGATCTCAATCACCATTGAAATAGATGGAAAATTATCTCAAATTATCCTATAAAATTTCAATGGTCTTCACAGAATAAGCATCATTCTGAAGATGAAACTTAGTACTAAAACAGGACACAATTTCGACAACAAAACAAATACTTCTACCGAACATAATTGTAAGCCTAATATCTTAATTAGATACAATAGAACATGGTAGCCCATGATAAATAACCTAGATAATTAGTGTAACACCGTAATATTTTATTAATTAATTATTTTTGAATAAATTAAATTTCATTGACATATTGAAATAAATAAAACACATATTGAATCTTACTTTACACACAACATCGTGTTATTTGGCACCACATTCAACCCTTGAGTATCTTCCTTGACCCAGCACACTAGATTTCAACAAATCAACTGTATAATATTAATATAGTCATTTAAACATGAAAATAATAACATATATATTATACTTCAAAAAATGAATAGTATTAACTACTTTTACATATTAATTATTATAGGTTTACATTAAGGAGGCATATTGATAATAAAATACATAATTTTCTGTAAATGTATTTTTATGTCTGAACATTCCAACTTCACCAAGAGATTATTTTTACTTATTATTTGAAAAAATAAAATTAATTAATGAAAATATTATAATATTAATTTGAAAATATTAAATGAATTTTTTAATAAATAATTTCCAAATTATCTTATGATCAATTTTCTAATGTTCTTTGATCAGACTCCGTATTTCTTATGAAAAGTTACCAACATTGATTTTTTATTGAAAAGATTCATTTCTATATTTAATTTTAGTGGTAAATTATATCAGACTGATATTAATATAAATTTTTTCATTTTAATTAATTTCATATATAAATTTAATATAAAATATTTGAAAAAATTGGATCATTTCTTCTTTAAAACCCCGATTTCTCATCATGTCTATGTGATTTGTTTTCAATTATTTCATTCATATTCAAAGAATATAATTGGTAAAATATTTTTCAATAATTGTAATCTGAAAAAATGTTAATTTATAAGAACATAAAACTTCTTTTTTACTCATATGAATTTAGAATTCAATACTAATTAATTACCATTCTTAAGGGGAAAATGGGTTTATCGGGGGTCTAAATTAAAAGATAATTGTAGAAATCTATTATCCACTTTCATAAAATCAATTGGATGTCCATATTTTTGTAAATTATTCATCATAGTTTATAAAATGGTTCTTTTTCCATTGTTTGAAATTTAAAAATGTTGTCAAAATTCCAACTTTTAATAATTTTCTGGCCTTCCACACACTGCACTTATAAAAGGCCACCCACACTCCTCTAATCAACAAACCACCACCCCACATTGGATCATAATAATCATAACCAAATATCTTATGAAATTAATTCCCCCATTATAGATTACTTATTTTCTATTTATAGAAAATCATGTAATTATTTTAGTGTAATCCCAATAAGGATATTCAAATAAAAAGTAACATTCATCAATGAATTTTTTTTATTTCACCCTAAACCCACTGAAATTATTTGTATATAATATATATATAATAGAATAAATATCATCCATATAAGGAGAATTTTTTATATTATTGGTGTGTCCTTCAAGAACACACATTTCCATCAAAAGGGTTATGGACTTGTCATTCTTGTGTATTCTATTCTACTGACTTGCGAACTGATGTCATTTGTATTTCCATTACCACTACACATAGTTAGTAATAATGATGGAAATATTTTTTTAAATGATATTTATGATATTAATGGTTTTATTATTTTTTTTTAACTATTATATCAAACATATATGGATACTCTCTATTTTATGAGAATATTATAGCATCATCATTGTGTACGACAAAATACTGCATTGCGAAGCGATGTGACTTGGTCACTCTTTAAAAAGAATGTATTATAGATTCTTTTAATAAAAATCCTTTATATATATAATAAATAAAAATTATTATAGAATAAAAAAATGTCATGTAATTTTTTTATTTAGATAAACATGAAAATGAAAATCATTTTTAATGTATACAAATGACCAACTATCGATATAAATAATGCATTTCATTTTACGTCACTAAATTTTATGTGTTAAAATATATATATATATATTTATATATAATGAAAATATTTTATATTTATATGATGTATTATTTTATTTATAATATGAAATCATGATGCATATAAGAGGACCAAAAATTACAAGTCCAAATATATATAGAAAACAATGCAGTTATTACCCAAAACGAATCATTAACATTGAAATTTTGTTAAATGGGTTATATTTTATCAAATGAATATCATATATGGTATGATTTATATTAATATGGATATATTATATAATTATAATAATATTATATTTATTATACAATATGTTTGAATTAGTGTGGGGGGTTTTAATACAAAGGGTAAGGGGATTTCTAGTCAAACTTTTATTCCGAAGAGACTAAATCCATATTCATCTAATATTTATTTTGTGTAGTGTATATAACTCCATATGAAATGATATATCATGAATCTTCTACATTTAATGATAATCAATTTTCCCATTTATTCCAATATTTCATAGATACTACCAATAAAACAGAACTCACTCAGAATGGAATTTTTTTGTCTCAATTTTACCTCTTACAAGTATACGTTCTGTTAGAAACATTATTATCTTAAAATTTTTATATACTACCCATTTGACATAGAATATCATGAATTTATTCATCTTGAGTACATTATAATTTTCATTTTATTTTCATCCACCATTGGGTTTACAGTTCATTTTTTCCAAAGTGGTAATGATTTTTTGTTACAATATACCAATTTGTGAGGAATTTTAAACACCATGTATCCATTATTGAAATTTCGTTATCTAACTCTGAAGGATTATGATGAAACTTTATATCATCTGGTTTTTCATTATATCATACATTAATGGGAACATTTTTATACTTATTTATATTTAAATTTTTTATGGAATTGTTTTTATGAAAATCCTAATTTATTTGTATCTATAGTTTGAAATATATTTTCTTTCCAAAACATATTTAGTAAAATAGATAAAAATTATTTTGAGAATATATTATTATTTTTTATATAATTCTTTTAATTTTTTCGTGTATCAATTTTTTTTAATTTAATTTTCTCTTCATTTTCAAAAACAATGCCTCTTTAAATTTTATCGAATCATTGAAAGGAAAATATTTTTTAATGTGCAAAATATGAAGGGAATTTTCTGACACCATGACCAATAATTTATTCAATGGATAATATTTATATCATCAATATCATTTTCAAAGAAAATGATTTCTACAAAGTTTTAGGTTTTAAAAATAATTATTTATTCCAGAAAGGGTAAATTCCATAGGTAATGACATAAATGATTTTAAAAATTATTTTACATATAACATGACATCTATTTGTGTTACATATGACTTTCTGGTGATATGATCAAAGTATAAAATTCTTATTATTTCCCGTAAGGGTATTTATATTTATTTTATGATATTTATGAAACATGTTTCTCTTTCATAGGTTATTCTATGAGGAAATTTTTATGAATTACACTTAATTTATCAGATATTCTATGAAGAATGGATTATGAATATATCCATTATCCATAGTTTATGATATAATGAAATTTATATGATACCCATTTAATTTCATGGGTTATGATATGATCAATGGTAATAATAATTTGGAACACATTAATATGGTTTTCATTATTATATGAGTGGTACCTATATATCTATGCAATGCATTGGGTACATACTTATATATCTCATGAGATAGAAATTCATTGAACCTTGACATACCCATGGAATAGAAAGATAAGTTTGGAATAGGGAGTGATCCAATTTTATTTAAACAATGTTGAACAAGGGATAAACATGGTATAGTAAATGAAATTATCTATAATAATGGTCATAGGACCGGGCCTTCACCAATATGGAAATAATTTTATATTTGTATCATTATGCCAACAAAATTGGGCTATATTCCAATTTTATTCACTTATAGATCAGGTTTATTGATTGTATTATGATTTTTTCTTATGAATGGAAAATATTTATTCATTTACTCTTTAATACAGTCTTTGATATATTGAGTATGGGTTTCACACATTATTATCGTGTCATCAAACCATTAAATCCAGTTTTTCCTTTGTATATCCCTTGTTTACACTTTTTAAGCATCTGAGATAAAAAATTATTTTGATTCCTTTCCACATGTTAAGAATTAATTTAAAAAGTATGATATTTATAATAATTGTTCTTGTTATTAAGAAAGCAGTAGGGGATTATTTTGATCTCTTATAAACTATTGATTGTGTTTCCATGTTTTTAAGAATAGTAAGCTATTACTATCATTAGGTATATGTTTATGTAATGTAGTAAGAATTCATAAATTATAATGTAATATCTTTTAATGATAAGCCTATATATTTATAGTTGGTTCCAATTGTTATGTTTAGTGATCCTTTGGAAATTAGGGTGATAAAGAATTAGTGATATCTATATGAACATCTGAATAGATAAGTCCAAGGATAAGTTCAAGTATGTTAAAATGTACAAATATTTTCGTAATGGATAGAGTGAGTTGTTTCTAAGATATCACATCCCTATTTGGATACTACAAGTGGATATAGATTTGGAGAAGATCTATATTGGGATAATTTCCATAAAAACCCATATATAGCTAGCCTATATCAAGAAATGGAGCACGACAATGGGACTTGTGGGAAACATAGTTTTACACTCCTGGGTGATATGCATTAGAAATTTATAAACCCATTATGAACCATCATAATGTATTTTTATAGATTGAGACTATGAATAACCTAGTATAGGACTATAGTTTTAGAGAATAATAAATGTTTCATGATTTAAACATTCTATTAGAGTTTTTTTTCATGAGTATTTGGTTCCCTATCAATATTATTTCTTCAAAAACTATGTTTTAGAATTTTATTCAGTGGATGGAACATGATGGAACTATGTTAATGATTATTGTGATAGAAAATAAAATTATTATTCTCATAATAATTTAAATATTAAGGGATTTTAAATGAAAAAAAACATTTCTATCCCCCCTCAATATTCTCAACATTTAAATCATACTGGTCATTTATATGGGAAATGGAAGGAACAATGTTTTATTTAATACTTATAGAGGAAATATCCAAATACCTTTTTTTGAATCTCTGATCTTCGAGTTGTTGAAAAATATACTAGTATGAATGAAAGGGTTTCTTATGTTCTCTAGTATTTCAAAAATAAATAACTCATGTACTCTCTCAACTGTTTGGAATGTAAATAATATTAATTGTGGTCCCTTATCAATAATATAAGAAAATATGATGATATTTAATCCATGTATTTGGAAATGTGTAGGAAATTATTTTTCAATAAACATATTCATTTCATTATTATTACATAGACATAGAAGGTGTTCCTTGTGTTAATGGAAATGAATAGTGAACAAATATGAACAATTGAGGAATATTCTATACGACTTCTGATGTATGTGTATGGTATTATCATCCAGCCTAAATGTATGGTTTATTAGTTATTTTGTGGCTTAAAACCAAATATTCAAATGTTATTACCCATAAGAGACATTAGAATATATATAGAGATTGTTCGATGGGTTATCACAAAATAAATATAGGTTTTAATTACATAGCAATATCATGGTTTGGAAAAGAAAATATGATAGGGTTAAAAATGAAAATCTAAAAACCATGTAGAGGACATGATGTTGTCTTTTGATGCACAAATTATGTGAATAATTATATAGGAAATTGTCTAAAATGAAGTACATAATTTTTTATGTGGGGAATAGTCGGTCATAAGACCATTGATTTCCAAAGTGATGTTAAGAAATTAACAAAATATGTGAAAATATTGATGTTGTAAAGAATACTCCTCCTGTACTATAGTGTTTCAAAATTAAGGTGAATGGGAATTATTCTATAGAGTCCCTAAAAGTAAGGATTAATGATGAAAATTTACATAAGTTACCAATTATTCCATGTGACACAATGAATCTCATGTGATCAATATTTAGGAGGAAGGGTTCAATACTGATGTGCAGAGGTTTATACATATTATACACTACAGAACTAGTAATGTCTTATTTGAAACATCCCGTCCCCATTCATTCATATATAAATAATTTTATTTGGGTTTCATGAATCCAAAAAAATAATTACATATAGATTTATTACTGAAAACCCCAAATGGCATGATGATCACATATCAAGTATAAGACACCTCTTATATTGATTTTTGTGGATATTTTCTTTCTATAAATCATTTCATTCATTACTTGATGAAATTTATGACATCATAGCCATGTAATTCCTTTTTACACATAAACCACACATCAATTGTATAGGAAGGGAAGTCACGTTTGATATTCCAAACCAACCAGTGATCCTATACCAATGTGATTATATATATGACCATAGAAGGGAGATAAATTGAATTATATGGGTAATAATTCTAATTCATAAGGGGTTTGTATCTCCAATTGTTGGGGAGAAACTAAAAATATAATATATTCATTATTTTTAGGGTATTCATGATGTATTTTTAGAATAAATTCCATGCCTTTTTTCAAAATGTGATATTATGTATTCAATAGAACACATACCTAGAACGAAAAAAATTTCCATGTCTCCCTATACAATATCCTAGATTGAGTTAATTTAATTGAAGTAGTATATCAATGAAACTATATACAAGGAATTCATTTGGACTTGTGTCTCACCATGTGGTGTAACTATTTTATTTGTTAAAAAGAATGATGGATCAATGAGACTCTACATTGATTATCTAGATTAGAACAATTTAATAATCAAGAACATATATTATAAGGCCCCAGCCTTAAACCTTAGTTAATCTTGAGTTATTACAAGATTACACATTGAGGATCATTTCAGGTTTAGAGTTTTAGAGAATTAAATCATAAAACATGCATTACATTCCACATTTAAACAAAGTGGTTACATAAAAGATAGTATTCATTTTTCCAATTAACAGAAACATATTTAAAATAAAACATGGATTCTTTCTTGACACTTCCTTGATACTATCATCATATCATGTACCCTTCCCTTGACCTGTGAAGAATATTTCAAACACTTGGGATGAGCATAGAAAGCCCAGTAAAGGATACACAACAAAGGAAAACTGTTAGTTTTTCAAAAAAAACAAGTAAACCATGAGTAATTTACCAAAGTAATACTATTCACCTTTATGAATTAGTAAAAACTCTTCACTAAATAAAAGATCATTACTTACCCTTTTGTAACCAAAAGATTACCGTATAACCCATATAAAGAACACATAACATATAAAGGTAACTTGGGACATAAACATACTTAAGTGGAATAACCATAAGGGTGACTTCCACACATATCACTTAATGGAATATCCATTCGTCCAACTTCCATACATACTTAATGTAATATCCATATGGCCGACTTCCATACCCTATGCATTGGAGGTTATAACATAACCACCCGTCCTGGTATTCACGGCACCACCTGTCATATGGTTTATCACGTAACCACCCGTAAAATGTCTAAGTACCATCATTACACATAAAATATTGAAAATATAAACATTTATATAACAACATTTCATTTTCTATCACAATAAGTAATTCCTTGATATTAAATTAATCAATCCATTTTCAAAAACCATTTAAAAGTTATTTTTGAATCAAAGTGTCCCATACCACTTTTAATATTTTAATGGAATTATAATTTTAAAACATTAATGTCCATATAAATAAATACTAAAACCCATTTTGAAAACATGGACATTAAAGATAAAGATTTAGAATAATAAATCTTTAAAACATTTAAAAAGATATTTTTTTAAATAGTTTTTAACAAAATGAGAGACACCTGAATACAAATAATAGCGGAATAAAATTTAATCAGAACATTATAATATCATGAGAATAAATGGATTCATGATATAATATGTAAAAGGATAGTATACACACCATATAAGAGTGAATTGGTGCATATCAACAATCAAGTCTCAAAAGAAATGTAAAATGAGATGAAATCCATTATAATGAAGGTATCCTTAAATTAAGGATAAATCAATCTCATAATTATGTGTGACAAATATAAATACACCCAATATAAGTGGATATTAAGTGTAAAACAATAAAAGGTCATTCACAGATATTCAAAGGATGACATATTCAATAACTACATGTTGAACCCAAAGAAATCGAAATTGGGTTAAGAAGTTCTCTTGGTAAAATTCGACAACCTAACTACGTCACATAAAATTTTACAAAAAGGGTTGATGAGAGAGATAAAGGGGATCTCATCACATGGACATAAAATTTACATAAATAAGGATATATAAGAACATATCCCAACATAATAGTAAGTGAACTAAAAGACATATCAAAAGAAGTCTTAAAAAAAGGAGGGTGAAAGGTCCCCTTACCATGTTGGGTAACTTTCAAAAAGTACACCCCATGGAAGAAGGGTCATACAATGAAGATGTAAATAACCATAAATGAAATTATACTACACAAAGTGTATAATAATGGTCATTACATACACCACTCAAAGGAAATAGTAGAACATGTATCATAAATGTCATGAGAATAAAAGTGAGATGAGAAATCCCTTATGAAAACACGGCAGCCTAACGACGCCACTTAAAACTTCCAAAAATGGATTGATAAGATAAAATAGGGTATCTCATCATATTAAAATAAAATTTATATCAATTGGAATACAAAATAACATCCCCCATCATAACAAAGAGGAGATTAAAAGAAGTGACATAAAGGAGAGTACTTAAAAAAGAAGAGGTTAGATCTCTTATGAAACTTCGGCAGCATAACAGCGCCACTCAAAACATATAAAATGGATTGATGAGAGAGAATAGGGTCTCTCATCATATGAACATAAAAATTATAGTAAGTGTAATATAAAAGAACATCCCAATCACAAGAATGATTAGCTTAAAAGGAATGACGTAAATGAGTGTACTTAAAAAGAAAGAGATGAGTAGGATCCCTTACCTCAAGTCCAACTTGTCTTGTTCATTTCCTTATATTCCTGAATAATAAACTTTGGTCAATTAATAATTTCTTAAGGACCTCCTATAAAGATTATTATTCTATTCATATCACATATTTTAATGTTATAATAATTGGTTAATAATATGAGTTCATATAAGACGTTTTTTCGATGTTTGGTACATGAGTCAAAAATTGAACTTGTTGGAAAATAATTTTCCATGTAGTTATAGGTACATTATATACAGAATAGTATTTATGTTTTAAATATCATATATATATCTAGTATATATTCATTTTATACAATTCCAAATCATTTGGAGATAAAAATTAAAATCACCGTTCATGGAGACGGTAGGCCGTACGTACGCATGAACGCTACTTTCATTTTTTGTCATATTAATGGAATTAAAACAAAATGAGATATATATATATATATATATGTTATAATTCCAGAATTATATACATAATTAGATGTAATATATTAAATATATATCCATTATATATGTGTACTTATAATAGTACATAACATTTTGAGATAAGAAATGAAATGTACAGTTCATAGAGACGGTAAGCCGTACGTACGCATGAACGCTACTTCCATTTCTATTTCATATTTAATGGAATTAAAACATAATGATAGATAATATTATTTTAATTAAATTATGGTATCATATATAATATCATTAAATATATCCTTTATATGTACCACATATGGTATTAACGAATCAAATCACATTGAGGGGGCGGTAGTCCGCACTTCCTTAAATGAAGATATCGCGTTTACCCATAATGGAAACCATAAAGGTATGACATAATTTAAAAATACAGAAGCTTAAGTAAAACATAAACATATTATATATCATATATAAATATAGTGTCATCTTAATTTCCAACATTAAAGGTGTTAGAATAATGTTTAACAATCATCGTTTCGGGAGGCAGAAATTCACCATCCATGGAAACAGTATGTTCTTTAACCATTAGATGTAGGCGTGTGTAAGTGTAGCTAGAATCCTTCTTATAAAAACATCCTTGTATATTTTTGATACTGGATTTGTTACAAAATAAATGGATAAAAATAGTTTAGGGGGTTGGAGATGCAAAATAAAACAAAAGGACTAAAGTGAGGACAATACCTTATAATCGGGTAACTTCCTTTGATTTGAACTCAAAGGCTTCCTTGGAAAGTATTCTGCCCAAAGTGAGGCTTCATGGAGTTATAAAGGGATGTGGAGAGACAAAATGGGCAGGGTTTTGCTGAGCCAAAGGCTTTGGAAGTTTGGTTAAGGAGGTAGAGGTGGGGGCCTTTTATAAGAGGAGAGGAGGGGCACTCTTGGAAAGGTATAAAATGTAACTTTATTTTCAAATGCGTGTCATATTTTAATGGTCCCACATTGGTTTTTTTCGAGGATAAGGTGATAAGGGTTCGAAATCCATCCATCCAACTAGTTCTGGACATGTGTAGGTCTTAGATTTTAAATTATCTTTCCATTTTATTTAAATCGTTAAATAATGAGGTCATCGCTGCATCATCATGATGTCATAAATAATTTAATATATTTAATGTCTAAAAATTATAAAAATAATACTATGATGTACGAAATATTTTTAGATTTCCAATTAATCTTTATATTTCATAATATCATTTATGTAGACAAAATTAAAAATATTTTACTTAGGTGATACATTCCTTGTAACATTTAACATTCTTTAAAAAATAAAAAGATAAAAAGTCACTTTCTCACAAAAGTGATTCCATGGGGCCCCCAAGTATGGCACAAGCCATCCCATGGTCGTCCATGAGGCAACCAGTAGCCTTAAGACACATTTTGTGGTCATTTTTTATTATTATGATATTATCTTATTATCTTTAACTACCCGATTACTCATAAATCAAGATAATTAAAGATAATTACCGTCATTACTATTCATAATGTTAAAAAATAAAATAGTATTAATTAAATAATTTGGAACTTATGAATACAAACATGTAATATATTTTACCAAATTAAAAACACATAAATTTCAATTATTAATTTAAAATAAACATCCCTTTGTCCAAACAAATAGCGGGTTTTTTAGAAATAATATTTATGAAAAGTTTGGCACTTGTTTATTCACAATTACAAAGTGAAATAAATCCCAATGACCATCATTGGATTAAATGGTAAAAAGATATTCCAATTAAACTTTAAAACAAATTAAAAAGATAATATAACCATATAATTAAATAATATGAAAAAGCAGTTTTGATGTAAAATGCAGTATTTTTCACTATTCATTGAAAAATGAACATTGTCAGAAAAATACCAAAAATTAACCCAAGGTAAATTTCTATGTCCCAATCATAAATAATATGTCTATTTTGAAAAATAGAGATTATAAAATTTTCAAAAGTTTAATTTAAAAATGGTTTTCCATCAAAAGGTAGTAAAACAATCTTTTAAAAATTCTAGTGTATTCAATGCTTAAGATTGTATTCATTTGTATTTTAAGCCTCTAAAATTTATTGGATAAAATAAAAAACAATTAACACACATATATAATCGCAATTTAGTTATTTATATTCGTTCCCGCCAATACAACGGCCATGTGTTAACTACTATTTAAAATAATATTTTTTTATTATTAGAGTGCAATGTAAGATTTCAAAGGAACTTGTTGTTGCGTATTGGGTAAGCCATCGAGCATAGCGTTCCATTTAAATTAATATTTACATTTTTTCTAAAAATATGGAAAAATATAAAAATGTCATATTCTTTATTTACTTGGGGTGTTACATCCTTCCCCCCTTTTGGGAATTGCGTCCTCGCAATTCTAAAATTGGGCTTGGAAACATCCTTGAAAGTCCCACATCAGAACAAGAGTCGGTAAAACAATCTCTTTAAAATAAAGAAAGATAAGTACAAAGGTCACCCGATTTAACCCACACTAGGATTCCAAGTATGAAAATATGGACATGGAGGAATAAACAAAGGGTCATGTTCTGATGGAGTGTGACAGTAAAAATGTCTAGGAGAAAGATAACCACAAGAAAATCACAAACATGTGATGGGTTAAACGGTATTCGATTCCCCAGCAGGAAAAGTTAATAGACAACATTTTTGTTTTAAGTTAATTTTTATTAAGGAATTTATTCATAAGGAAACATAATCACATAACATGTTGACTTTCAACTTTTATTAGATTTATTACACAAACTCATACTTTCCCCAAAAGATGAGTATTAAGGAAGACTTGTTCACATTAAGAGTACTATAATCAACTTCTAGAGAATCACCTAATCCAAAAAATAGAACTATATACTTCCCATGTCTTTAGACATTAACCAAAACCAAAACCAAAAAGGTTAGTACAAGATTAGATAATCCAAAAAAGGATAACCCTTTATAAAAAGAAAATCTATTCTTAATCTCCAAAATTTGTCCAACGAAACCCATAGTTCAACGACGACCATTAGATAATAAATTTGTCCATAAAATTATTCAAAGTAAACCAAACTAAGATTGAAACCCAAATATTTGAAGGATTTAGTCACATAGTCTTCCAAGTTAAATAGAAACATTTATCTCCAAGCAACATCAGTTGCTCTTAATGTCTCGTATTGAAAAGTAATTAACCTAATCACATATCCTCAATGATAGGTTAATAAATTTCCATAGATAACCCAAAATCAACTTACTCGTAATTCATAAAATCAACTAACTAAAAATAATCAATCAAACTAACCAGGGACTTCACGTAGTCCAGGGGTAGGTGATAAATACCAGTCGCACTTTGGTTGTGTGTTCGATTCCCGCATCTTTGTCCGACACGACGGGTTGTCACACGGTCCGCGTGTTGTCCTTTTTCCAAAACCATATAATTATTAAAACATTCCCCCAAATGAGATAAAATCTTCAAAAATAATCATAACATATTTTAGCCTCAAGTTTATCTCATGCCTTTCATTTTCCATCATAACATATAATAACCCATAATTACCTCAAAAGTAAGAATCATATAAACTCTAATGGTTACCTTTATAATTATTACCTTAACTTCCACCTCGATTAGTCATCTCGTACATGATGCATTACAAAACATACCAAGGTTCAAGTGGATTATCATGACTCCTTGATAGTTGGTTTAGAACAACAACGAGTTTCGTCATTGAATCCCCCATTTTATCTAGTATCTTAATCAGAGAACCACCACAGTTTCCTTCAAACATGTTTTCACTTTGGTGCATGCTAGATCCATCCATTCACTAAAAACCGAAATGTCAGTGTGAGTATATCAACAAAACCATCATCTACTAATGAGGAAGGTAAACACTAAGATATAATTACTCATTCACTTTATCTAAAACAAGGACTTTTTCTGAAATCCTATCCATTATGGTACTGTCATTTATTCTTAGAGAATACCCTAAACTCTAAAGTTATCTAAACCGACCTATGATACCAACTATAAGGACCCAGCCTTAAACCTTAATTAATATTGAGTTATTAAAAGATTACACATTGAGGATCTTTTCAAGTTTAGAGTTTTAGAGAATTAGATCATAAAACTTGCATTACATTCCACATTTAAACAAAGTGGTTACATAAAAGATAGTATTCATTTTTTCCATCAACGGAAACATATTTAAAATAAAAAATGGATTCTTTCTTGACACTTCCTTGACACTATCATCATATCATGTACCCTTCCCTTGACCTGTGAAAAAAATTTCAAAAACATGGGATGAGCATAAAAACCCTAGTAAAGGATACACAAAGAAGGAAAACTATTAGTTTTTCAAAAACAACAAGTAAACCATGAGTACATTACCAAAATAATACATTTCAGCTTTATTAAGTAGTAAAAACTCATCACTGAATAAAAGATCATTACTTACCCTTTTGTAACCAAAAGATTACCGTAAAACCCATATAAAGAATACATAACATATAAAGGTAACTTGGGATATAAACATACTTAAGTGGAATAACCATAAGGTCAACTTCCACACATTTCACTTAATGGAATAGCCATTCTACCAACTTCCATACATACTTAATGGAATAGCCATACGGCCGGCTTCCATACCCAATGCCTTGGAGGTTATAACGTAACCACCCATCCGGGTATTCATGGAACCACCTGTCATATGGTTTATCACGTAACCAACCGTAAAATGTCCAAGTACCATAATTACACATTAAATATTGAAAATATAAACATTTAAATAACAAAATTTCATTTGGAATCATAATATGTAATTCCCAGATATTGAATTAATCAATCCATTTTCAAAAACCATTTAAAATAGATTTTTGAATCAAAGTGTCCCATACCATTTTGAACCTTTTAATGGAATTATAATGTTAAAACATTAATGTATATATAAATAAATACTGAAAACCATTTTTAAAACATGGAAATTAAAGATAAAGATTTAGAATAATAAATCTTTAAAACATTTAAAACAATATTTTTTTAAATAGTTTTTAACAAAATGAGTTACTCTTGAATAAAAATAATAGCGAAATAACATTTAATCCAGACATTATAATATCATGAGAATAAAGGAATTCATGATATAATATGTCAAAGGGTAGTATACACACCATATAAGAGTGAGTTGGTGCATATCAAAAATGAAGTCCCAAAAGAAATGTAAAATGAGATGAAATCCATTATAAAGAAGGTATCCTTAAATTAAGGATAAATCAATCTCATAATTATGTGTGAAAAATATAAATACACCCAATATAACTGTATATTAAGTGTAAAACAATCAAAGGTCATTCAAACATATTCAATGGATGAAATATTCAATAACTACATGTTGAACCCAAAGAAATCGAAATTGGGTTAAAAAGATCTCTTGGTTAAATTCGACAGCCTAACGGCGTCACATAAAATTTTACAAAAAGGGTTGATGAGAGAGATAAAGGGGATATAAAAACTTGGACATATAATTTACATAAATAAGGATATATAAGAACATATCCCAACATAATAGTATGTGAATTAAAAGACATAACAAAAGAAGTCTTTTAAAAAAAAGGAGGGTGAAAGGTCCCCTTACCGAGTTGGGTAACTTTCTAAAAGTACATCCCATGGAAGAAGGGACATACAATGAAGATTTAAATACCCATAAATGAAATTATACTACAAAAAGTGTATAATAATGGGATGTAAATAAACCACTAAATGGAAATAGTGGAAAATGTAGCATAAATGTCACGAGAATAAAAGTGAGATGGAAAATCCCTTATGAAAACTCGGCAGCCTAACGGCCTCAGATAAAACTTCCAAAAATGGATTGATGAGATCAAATAGGGTCTCTAATCATATTAAAATAAACTGTACAGCAATAGGAATACAAAATAACATCCACTATCATAACAAAGAGGAGCTTAAAATAAGTGACATAAAGGTGAGTACATAAAAAAAAGAGAGGTTAGATCTCTTACGAAAATTCGGCAGCCTAACGACGCCACTCAAAACATCCAAAATGGATTGATGAGAGAGAATATGGTCTCTCATCATATGAAAATAAAAATTACAGTAAGAGTAATATAAAATTAAATCCCAATCACAAGAAAGATGAGCTTAAAAGGAATGACATAAAAGAGTGTACTTAAAAAGAAACAGATGAGTAGGATCTCTTACCTCAAGTCCAACTTGTCTTGTTCGTATCTTCATATTCCTGAATAATAAACATTGGTCAATATATAATTTCTTAAGGAACTCATATAAATATTATTATTCAGTTAATATCACATATTTTAATTTTATAATAATTGGTTAATAATATGAGTTCATATCAGATGTTTTTTTTGATGTTTGGTACATGAGTCAAAAATTGAACTTGTTGGAAAATAAGTTTCCATGTAGTTATAGGTACATCATATCCAGAATAGTATTTATGTTTTAAATATAATATATATCCAGTATATATTCATTTTATACTATTCCATATCATTTGGAGATAAAAATTAAATGCACCATTCATGGAGACGGTAGGCCGTACGTACGCATGAACACTACATTCATTTTTTGTCATATTAATGGAAATAAAAAAATTGAGATATATATATATATGTTATAATTCCAGAATGATACCCATAATTTAGATGTAATATATTACATATATATCCATTATATATATGTACTTATAATAGTACATAACATTTTGAGATAAAAAAATGAAATGTACCGTTCATGGAGACGGTAAGCCGTACTTACGCGTGAGCGCTACTTCCATTTCTATTTCATATTTAATGGATTTAAAACATAGTGATACATAATAGTATTTTAATTTCAGTATGGTATCATATATAATATCATTAAATATATCCTTTATACGTACCACATATGGTATTAACGAATCAAATCACTTGGAGGGGGCGGTAGTCCGCACTTCCTTAAATGAAGATATCGCGTTTACCCATAATGGAAATCATAAAGGTATGACATAAATGAAAAATACAGAAAATTAAGTAAAACATAAACATATTAGATATCATATATAAATATAGTTTCATCTTAATTTCCACCTTTGAAGGTGTTAGAAGAATGTTGAACAATCATCGTTTCGGGAGGCAGAAATTCGCCATCCATGGAAACAATATGTTTTTTAACCATTAGATGTATGTGTGTGTAAGTGTAGCTCTATTACTTCTTATAAAAACATAATAGTATATTGAAGATACTTTTTTTGTTACAAAATAAATTAATAAAAAGAGTTTAGGGGGTTGGAGAAGCAAAATAAAACAAAAGAACTCAAGTGAAGACATTACCATAAAATCAGGTAACTTCCTTTGATTTGAGCTCAAAGGCTTCCTTGGAAAGGATTCTGCCCAAAGTGGGGCTTCAAGGAGTTATAGAGGCTGTGGAGAGGCAAAATGGGAAGGTTTTGGCCGAGCCAAAGGATTTGGAAGTGTGGGTAAGGAGGTAGAGTTGGGGGGCCTTTTATAAGAGTAGAGGAGGGGCACTCTTGGAATAGTATAAAACGTAACTTTATTTTCAAATGAGTTTCTAATTTTAATGGTCCCACATTGATTTTTATCGAGGATAAGGTGATAAGGGTTCGAAATCCATCCATCCAACTAGTTCTGGACATGTGTAGGTCTTAGATTTTAAATTATCTTTCCATTTTATTTAAATCGTTAAATAATGAGGTCATCGCTGCATCATCATGATGTCATAAATAATTTAATATATTTAATGTCTAAAAATTATAAAAATAATACTATGATGTAGGAAATATTTTTAGATTTCCAATTAATCTTTATATTTCATAATATCATTTATGTAGACAAAATTAAAAATATTTTACTTAGGTGATACATTCCTTGTTACATTTAACATTCTTTAAAAAATAAAAAGATAAAATGTCACTTTCTCACAAAAGTGATTCCATGGGGCCCCCAAGATTGGCACAAGGCATACCATGGTCGGCCGTGAGACAACCAGTAGCCTTAGGACACATTTTGTGGTCATTTTTTATTATTATGATTTTATCTTATTATCTTTAACTACCCGATTACTCATTAATCAAGATAATTACAGATAATTATCGTCGTTACTATTCATAATGTCCAAAAACAAAAGAGTCATAATTACATAATTTGGACCTTATGATTCAAAATATGTAATCCATTTTACCAAATTCTAAACACATCAATTTCAATAATTAATTAAAAAAAACATCTCGTTGTCAAAACAAATAGCGGGTTTTTTAGAAACAATATTTATGAAAAGTTTGGCACTGGTTTATGCCCAATTCCATAGTGAAATTAATACCAATGACCATCATTGGATTAAATGGTAAAAATATATTACAATAAATCTTTAAAACAAATTATAATGATAATATAACCATATAATTAAATTATATGAAAAATCAGTTTTGATGTAAAATGCAGTATTTTTCACTATTAATTGAAAAATGAACATTGTCAGAAAAATACCAAAAATTAACCCAAGGTAAATTTCTCAGTCCCAATCATAAATAATATGTTTATTTTGAAAAATAGATCTTATAAAATTGTCATAAGTTTGACTTAAAAATTGTTTTCCATCAAAAGGTTGTAAAATAATCTTTTAAAAATACTAGTGTATTCAATGCTTAAGATTGGATTCATTTGTATTTTAAGCCTCTAAAATTTATTGGATAAAAGAAAAAACATTTAACACATATATATACTCGTAATTTAGTTATTTATATTCATTCCCGCAAATACAACAGCCATGTGTTAACTACTATTAAAAATAGTATTATTTTAATTATTAGAGTGCAATGTAAGATTTCAAAGGAACTCGTTGTTGCGTATAGGGAAAGCCATCGAGCATAGCATTCGATTTAAATTAATATTTACATTTTTTCCACAAATATGGATAAATATAAAAATGTCATATTCTTTATTTACCTGGTCTGTTACATATATCATATTCCTCGTATGGGGGACTTGTTTGACATACTATATAGAGCTCAATAATTTTCTATGATTGACGATAATTGTGGACATAATCAATTTTTGGTTAAGGAGAAGGTATAAGCATGATAAAATTCCATACAAGAAGTAGACACTAGGACTATATATATTGAATCCCTTTTTTCATTCTGATTTCTCATCTATATTCATGGATTTAATGAATAGGGTATTTATAGATTATCTTGACCAAAATTTCGTAGTCTTTATAGATGATATTTCTATCAATTAGAAAACCATGGTATTCTATGGAATCCAATTAAGAAAAATACTCAAGGCCATTTGGATGGAAAAAATATATGAAATATTAAAAAAGATTTTATTTTGGTGGAAAAATAATTCATTGTATTGATATATAAACATAGGAGAGGGTATAACATAACTTTCATCAATATTACAGGCCATTGAATGATTTCCTAGACCAACCAAAACTATTGATATCTATAGTCTACATGGTTTAGAACGATATTATTGACAATTTATCAGGATTTTTTCATGACTATATAACCCTATGACCATGTTAAATAAGGAGGGAAACAAAATCCTCTAGAAAAATGTCGGATAAGAAAAAGTTTAAGCAATTAAATAAAATACTAGTTAGCACACAACTCCTTACATTAACTTATATTAGAGAGGGGTTTAAAATCTATAATGGTTCATAAAAAAATGGATTGGGATGTGTTTTTATGAAAAATGAAACCATACTTGCTTCTACCTCACAAAAAATGATGAATAATTAGTTCAATTACCCAACTAATTATTTTGATTTATCTGGGGTAATTGCTTCATTAATGATATTAATGAATTATCCTTATCGAGATATGTGTTATATATATACTGATCATAAAATATTTAATTTCATATTCTTATAGATGGATTTTAATATAATCTAATAATGATTTTTAGAGCTGAATGATGATAATGACTCCTCAATTAGTTTCTACATTTGAAAATATATTAAGTTGGATAAAGATATGAGTTGAAGGGATCATGTTATCTTATCCCAAATCAGGATTACAGAACATCCAATATTTATAGATTTTCAGTGGATTGATTAGGAAATAATGAAGCAAGGGGAACGTTTTTATCTTATCCAAATGAATGTTCATCCATATATGTATGTAAGGGATAATTCGGCATAGAAGTGAAACATAGAGGTGAAAAATAAGGATTTAAGTGTTACCATTTTAATCCATGATAACAATGGAATGATACGGGTCATAAACCATGTATGTGTTCAATCGATTATAAAATTGAAAAATGAGTTGTTATATGAATCTAAAAGTTATTATTTATATATACATCTATTAATTTGAACAATTAATATATATTTGAATCAGTACTTATTTTGGGAAATCGGAAAACATCACAATGTATTTTGTTATCGGTCTCCATAAAATGATTAAAGGGCCTAATTTTATAGGGGTTTTAGTCAATCACCTTACTAATTCTTCACAATTCTTCTCCATAAAATATCACACCCCTATAGAACTTCTTAACATGATATACATTATGGGAGTGATAATTTACAATGGAGTACCAAAATCAATTTGATGTGATTTGGATAGGATGTTTACCTAATTTTTTTTAAAAAATCATTGATAGGATCTTGATACTGTGTTGAGTTTCAGCAATGTGTATCATCATCGAAAAAATGGTCAATCAGAAATATCAATTGAAACACTATAAGAAATTATTTTAGATATTTTTATTTATATTTCAGTGGTAGTTAGTATCAACATAATCCTCTTTTTGAGTTTTCTTCAATTAATAGATTCCACTCAATAATTCATATGGATCCTTATTAAGAATTATATAGAACTAAATTTGGAACTCTAATATGATGTGATGAAGTTATATAAAGAATGATATTATGACATGATATTGATGAAGAACTGGGAGACATGGGTATATCCATTCAAAATATCATCATGTAAGCTCAATGTCAGTAAAAATATTATGCTATTAACCGCCAACGTAATATAGATTTTGACATTGGTGAAAATGTTTATCTCTGAATTTCTCCATAGAATAGTGTTATGTGATTTTGGAATAAAGGGAAAAATAACAAAAGGTATATCAATCCATATGAAATTAATGATCATATTTAGGACATATTTTATCAGTTGGAACATCTACCCTACCTTTCTCAAATCTCCAATTTGGTCCGTGTATCTCCAATGAGGAAGTACATTCCTAACACATCACAAGTTCTGAACTGAGAGTTCGTACCATATGATAATGGTCATTCATATAAAGATCAACTGTTGTTGATTCTTGACCATAATGAGACGTTTCTACAAAATAAGACCACTCACCTAGAGTAACAATTTTGTGGAGAAACAATATGTTTGAAGAGGCTACTAATGGAAGTGGAGGATATGATAAGGCAAAATTGTCATTGTTTTTTTGTATCATATGGATGAATGTTTTGGTAGGGATTAATTTTAAGGGATGTGGAATGTTATAATATGAGTTAATATGAACTATATATTTTAAAAAAAATTATTTGATGTATTACATTAGATGCAAAACCAAATCAATATTTTATTACATGTAACCTTAGATTATCTTCTACTACCGGCATTGCTTAGTCACCTAATTTGAAACATGAAAATGATTTAATCAAAACAATGACATTGTATTTATATTTTAATTTATAATAAACCATTATTATCTAATTTTTAGCCACATAAAATACTTATTAATAACTACTCTTTATAATTATTTATAAAGGGTTTATAAAAAAGAAAAATGTTGATAATAAAATAATTTTTTTTTGTAAAGTAATTATATGTTTGAAAATACTATTTTATCAAAAATATGTTTATATATAAATTTTGAGAAAATATTAAGATTAATTGGTGAAACATTTTTAAAATTAACTTTATTATATATACATTATTTTTGAATTCATAAATTAAAATTTTTATTAGAGAAATTTTTGGTTATTTGTAAGAAAAGATTGGTTTTTTTCGATAAGTATGGACAAATATTGTGTATTAATTGAAAACATCATTTATTATTATTTTTTTAAAATTTTATATTATATGATACTTATATTAATCAAATTGAGGTCACTATAATATATTTCATATTTATATTTAATATAGAAACAGTTCCATTTTTATCATTTTCTCATTACCCCCACCCACTTTTTAGTCTTATATGTGGGGTTAATTTTAAATTAAATATTTGAAACATAAATGAATTGAATTTGTAAAAATGGATTCCATATAGTAATCAAAATAATATATAGTTTATAATAATTTGAACATAGTTTTTACAAAACTATTAGTGAATGCACTACAAATTAATTAATGTTGTTAATGTAAAAATATGATTACCATGGGTTAAACTAAAAAGGTAAGTATAAAATATCCTATCCACTTAATGAAAACAATTTTCAAGACATATTTCTACCATTAAAAATCTTAATATAATCCATTTCTAGTTTGGTCCCATTATGTGATATGAAATATTATGGTAAAATTCACTCTTTTTAAATTTACATGTTTTCCACTAACAGGACTTATAAAATACAACCCCCTATACTCTCTTACTCACAAATTCAATCCTAATTATATTTTACACCCCTAATATTATCACTTAAATAATTATATAATCTCATCCTCTAATCCCTAGTTGGATATAAAGACAATCAAGGAAGTCCTTAGTGAAAACTGAGGAGGATACCCGAAGAAGACTTTTCAATAATCAATAAATATTTTTATTTTATTTCCTTCTAAACCCCATTAATTTTTTTATATCTTGATTTTAAATTGTCCTATAATTCATACATGTACTATTATTTTTTTATTATAATGGTATGAACAACAAGAACACACACAACCACCATGTGGGTTATAAAATCATCATTCGTTAGTATGACAGACTACCACAAAGATAACCCATGACATTCTTATTTATATTAACACAAATCATGGTCTATATTGTGAGGTAAATTATTTATATATGATATTTATAATTTTAATTAAATTATTATGATAATTTTGTTGTTATATCACACAAAACACAAGATTTTGATTTTGTAGGAATACGATAATGTTGTTCACCTCTATAGCGGACTACCACCTCACTAAGTGATGTGGTTCATTCATTATTTATGCAGATTGTATTAAAGGTTTGTTTAATTGACATTTATGATATGTTTGTATATATTAAAAACAATAATTCTGTAATTAAAATATAACACTGACATTTATTTCTTTTAAATAGACAAAAAAAATTAAAAATTGTGTTCAGGCATATGTACGACCTACGGTCTCCATTAACGTTACATTTAATTTTCTGTCAAAACTTTTTATAGGTTAATTTAAAATATACACTTATATATATGATACTTATATCCAAGTTTATGTTCTGGTGGTGATGAAACTATAATGCTGCAAAATTCTATAGTAAGATTTTTGTATTCGGTAGTGTGTATGACATGAAACCCCACACGCAAAAGGGAATATAATATCCCAAGACATTATAATATATTTCATATTTAAATTATATTTTATATATTGGAGTAAAAACAACATTGAAATATCATTGGTCACATAAAATAATGAGTTTCTTCAAAGACTTTAGTTACAAGAATGATAGTGTTTTACTAAAAAATAATGTATTATCAAAATATTATTATATAAAATAATACCATAAAAACAGGCCATTATGAAAATTATTATCTAAATTATGAAAATATATATTTTAAAATAATATGAAACTAATTAATTTGTTACATATTGTTTTAACATGAATATAAGAGAAAATTTATTATGAAAGGGAATATTTTTATAGACAACTATTTTCCTTCTCACAAGGGTGTTTTATATTAATAAATTAAATTAATAACAATTACTGATTGGAAATAAAATAATATATATATATATATATTAAATAAAATAATTTTTCTATTGATCTAACATATTTGATAATTTTAACATAAAGCAATACCATTATTCTACAAAATAACCTATATTGTTTTATGTACTTTTAGATCTTTTTAAAGTCGAACCTATTTTAAATAAATTTTTGATCAATTAGATATATATTATAGGTAAAAATAAATGTAATATTTGAAATGAAAATAGAAAAATAGTTTTTTATTATGTTTGGTTATTTTTCTATGATGATTCATTTTTATATGAATAGTTAAAAATACTAAATTTAATTTCATACTGCCTTTATTGTAATTTATTTTTATTGTTAAATAATTCTTAAAATATGTTTATATATATAATTAGTTAATTTTTTTTCATAAATTCAATTTTGGTAAATGGAATAAATTTCAATTTTAAATTGGATATAAAAACTTCGCAATCTATTGCATATGTTTTTTTAAAACCGTCATTATTCTGACATCTAAAAGATTAATTTTAAATTAATTTTTGAAAAATATTTATTGGAATTCAAAAATAGGTATTACATATCTTGAATCATCATAATTTATAGTTTCTAATAATGTTAAATTAGTTTTTGTCTAAAAAAATAGTGAGAGTAATTAAAATTAATTACAATTATTAAGGTGAAAGTAATTGTAAAATGGACGAAAACATTAATTCATGTTGAAAAATGTCCTTGAAACATGTATAAAATCCCTTAGTTGTACATATTTTTACCCTATCAGATGATTAAATAACATTTTTCAAGTATTGGATCCATATAAAAAAGTAAAATCATGTGTGCAATTCACTTTTCCAAAATTAGAAAGATTGACACTCCACCACTATTACAAAAAAGAACTCAGCCCTCCCCATTCCTCACTCATATAAAAAACATTGTATCAAAATATCTATACCAAAGTAGATCATAAAAATCATTCCCATAAATTTATAAGCATCACCCTGGTCATAAAGCCCTCCAAGGATGCCCTTTGGTTCAAACCAATTGGATTTACCCAATAATATAGTAACATCATTCCTCAAACACCTTAGTTTTTTTCCATTCCACAACCCAAAATTTCCCTTATTTCATTATTATGTAATATAAACCTTATAATAAATGTAATTATATTTTTTATGATATGTTTTAAAACTACACTTACACACACTTTCATCTAATCTGTAACAAACATATCGTTTCTGGTTATAGCAAAATACTGCCTCATGTAACCATGTTATTCATTTTTTCCATTACAAACTCTCCCGGTTGGGTGTTATGATGGTCACACATTTTATATATGGTTTGTATTATATTTTTAATTTTTAATAATTCTTTAAATCATTTTTTATAAATTCCCTTATACTATCCATTTTTTATAAATATGGTATCATTATTTGTCGAAGTGTAGACTACTGACCTTTTAAAGCGATATTTTCCATTCACCCTATAAAAAGAAAGTGTAAACGACAATTTTATTTTTCCAATGTGAAATTTATGATATAAATTTAATAATTTAATTATAATATACAATTATATTTGTAGAGACCCGTATCATGACTTACATTGAAATTAAATTACTTTTGCGGAATACTTAGTACATTAAAAAAACACACACACAAGGACCGTAATAGTTTAGTGTCTTTGGAAAATCGGACTATAATCTTCTAATCGTGGTGAAAGATCTTCAAAATCTCCCATAAAGATCTTCCTTTTTTTTACCTAAAACATTTCTTTATATCCTGGGGAAAAGAAAACATAAAAGGGTGAGCTCAAATGATCAGTAAGGGTAAACAAAATAAATATCAATCACATCATATTCATAAGAACATAACATTTTGGAAATCATAACCTGAAAAAGAGAGCATAATTTCATAATCATGGGATAAATCATGGCAGTGAAAAAGTAATCCCAATAATCATAACTTAAAACATGAAACATTGTGTCATACACACATAATCATAGATAATCATTTCTTGTTAGTCAAGACTAATTGCCAAGACTATCTTAGTGGACAAAGTCCCTTTCTGAATTGAGTAACCCTCGTTTCAGTCCTGTTTCACTGAACCGGTATAACCTACCGTTCCAGCCCTGTCTATCTCATGAGATATAAAATCTTTACCCAATGCATTGGAGGGATATATAGGTCCCACCCATCTTATAATGAATCCTTTCTTATGTGTGCCACATAATCATAAACCATACATCATAGCGTAACCCATGTAATAAAAATGGGATTCTTAAACAACATGACATCATAAAACAATTAAAATAAGATAAAGGAATTCATAAAAATATTTCCATCACAAAATAATCAAACCAATGTAATAATAGTGATAAAAACAGAACCCATTTATTATCTTAGATGGAAAATAATTTTGATAAAATACTTGAACTCCATTCTTGAGGAAAATATCCTTTCTTCTTCAAAAACATTTTTCCTTTCATAACATGTCATACAACTTTAAAATAAAAGAAGTTGATTAAAAATAAACTTGAAAACTTGTAAAGGAAGCTTCCTGGAAATAATGTTTTAAAAATCCATTCATGCCGTACAAGTTAAAAAAAACATTCTTTCGTACTTTTGTCGGAAAAGTCAAAAAGTACCTCGTACGAAAAAATGACAAAAGATTCCTTTCATATTCTTTACTAAAAATACACCGAAGGGTCAAATTGGATTTAAACTATTTTAAGTGGATGGAAACAATATTACATATTGAGGGAACATGTATGTGGATGATAAAATAAACCCCAGTAAATACAAAAGTATAAACAATCTCGGATAAAAATGAGATTGTGATATTTCCCTTACCTTAGGTCCGATTTGCTTTGTACGTGTCCGAAGCTCCTGTATAATGGTTTCAATAATGTCATTGACTTATTAAAGAATCATATTCATTGTTATGATATCATATATGGTTCACTTATAACATTATATTACCCGTTCTTTTGTAAATTCCATGTTAAAGAAGCGTTTTGGGTAAAATCGTTTCTTTTATCGTAGGTGTTTTGACTTGTTGTTATTGACATTATTATTACTTATATCATGATTTACTTACTTCCAGAATATAAAATACGATTTATATATCATATATATTCAGTATATATATATATATATAATAGATAGATAAATGAAATGAAAAACACCGTTCATGGAGACGGTAGTCCGTACGTACGCATGAACGCTGTTTTCCTTTCCCTATTGTCTTGAATGGAAGTAAGTAGATGACATACATATATATATATATACATAAATCCAGTAGCTTTATAATGTCATATATTTCATTATTATTTCTTATATATACTTTATAATCATTCTTAAATGGTTAACATGGAGAATGAATCTCATCGCGTCGTGGAGACGGTAGTCCGTACGTACGCACGAGCGATGATATCATTTCCATAAATATTGAATTGAATTGGAGTGGATTATACAATATATCAGAATCAATATGATGTTTTAATAACTATGTATAGTTATTCATTACACCATTATACCCATCCATGTAAGGTGGTGGTGGAAAATAGATTACACCACGGCGTGGAGACGGTATTCCGTACGTACGCACGCGCGGTGATTTATTTTTCCGTAGGATAGATAGATGGTGAAATAGGGTTGTTTAATACTTATAATAACATATCAGTATATGAGTGATACTGATTTTATTACTTCATAATGAAACAACCTAAGAAGAAGAAGTGGAAGAAGAAATAAAGATGAAAGAATTGGTAACGGTAATTACCTCTTCTTTGAAGCGCCTTTTGGAGACCTCCTCTTAGGGAACTAAAATTGGTCTTTGAGGAAGACCAGAACCTCTAGGATGTTGCTAGGGAAGTGGAGAAGATATTTTGTCAGGGTTTGGCCGAGCTTGAGTGCTCAAATTGGTGTGAGGAGGAGGGGAAGGAGGTGCCCTTTTATAAGGGAGGAGAGGGGCACCATAGGAATATCTCAAAATATTATTTTATATTAAAGTCAAAATCGGTTTATAATGGTTCCAAAGGGTCTTATTTCGAAGCTAAAGTGGGGATGGGTTGAAATCCTATCAACCAATAGTATTTAGACTAGTTTAGGGTATTATTTTAACCTTATCAATTAGATTTAACTCTCAGTTAATTAATTTAACTTTTACCGTGTCTTTTTGTTTTCTTTCACTATATGGTTAATAAACTTACTATAACATGCCAAACGAACCCCAAATTGTTTATTATTAATATATATATCCTTATCTAAGTCATTTGGCCGAACCTTAGATTTTTAGGAATAAAATAACAATTAATAATATAATATTTGATTTAAAAACTATTTTGTGTCAATTTTGACACTATTTGATATATGATTTTTGTGAAAGTCATAACAGAATTATATGTTCGAAACAAGTTGATTAAATCAACACTAATATATCATAGTAACCTAGAAAATTAGTGGAATTCATAAAAAGTCTCAAATTACATTCATTTGAGTATTTATAACATCAATTATGTTAATATTTCCTTAAAAGGGTAATTACTGCATCATCGTTGTGTCATAAATAAATTAATTTATTTAAAGTCTAAAAATTATAAATAAAATATCATTATGTAGGAAATTTTTTTAGATTTCTAATGAATATTTATAGTAGAATTTATCTTATGTATAACCCCATATTAAAAATGTTTTAGTTATTAAACTTTGATTTTAACTATTTTATCTATTCATTAAATAATATAATATTAAATGTCATAATCTAATCCAAGTGGACCTAAATGGTCATATTATATTCATAAGGTTGTTTTGGTCGAATTACACTTATCTAATAGAATTAGGACATGTGTTAGGGTAATAGTAATATCATATTTACCCTTAGTTACCCTATTTACTAATAACCGTGGAAAAAAAAGTAAAAAGTTACTATTCACCAAAAATTATTTTCATCTCATTGAACCACATTTTACTTACTGACATCAACCGTGTCTCTTGGATTTTTGAAATTCCATTCACAGAAGCGGTAAAATTAAGATTTATGAAGAAATTAATTTTTTTAACTACCACTTAGTAGTTTCACTATTCATCAAAAATTGATGTTTTTCAGAACAATGCCAAAATTTCATCTAAGCTATATTTCATATTCCGAATTCAAAAATGAAGTCTATTTTACCAAATTCATATCATAGAATTTGCATTAATTAATTTTATAATTAAATCCCGCTGTTAAAACAAATAGCATGTTTTTAAGAAACAATATCTATCAAAAGATTGACACTTGATTATGTCTGGTTTAAATGTGAAATTACATCCAATGACCAACATTGTATTAAATTGTAAAAATATATTCTAAATATACTTTAAAACCACTCAAATTAATAATTTATCACTATTAATTATTTCGATTAAAAAAGTTGTTTTTAATTATAATTTAGTAATTTTCACTATTCATCAGAATATGAAAGTTATCTGAAAAGTACCAAAATTTCACCTTAGGCTAAATTCGATACTCCGAATCCAAAAATGAAGTTCATTTTGAAAAATAAGATTTACAGAGTTTTAAAAAGTGGTTATTACTATTCATAACGGCTACTTTTAATAATATTTTAATAGCATATCGTTGTTTAGTGAAACTCGGTATTGCGTATTACACACGCTATCGAGGAAGGTCGTGATTGCGTGTAATGCAAGGCAAGTCAAGGATGCGTGTTGTGCAAGCTCCTTTTGGTGTAGCATACAACACAAGACTTTAATAAAATTAAAAAGAATATTTTTTTATAAAATCTTGGGCTGTTACATTCTACCCCCCTTAAAATGAATTTCGCCCTCGAAATTCGTCGGGGTTATAAATGGTTTACTATTCGAAAGTTTCTTTAATAGAAACCCACATCGTAAAAAGGAATATCAAAACCAATCTTTAAAAACAAAAGTATGAAACGTAACGGTTACCCAAATAAACTAATCATTGGGTTTCCACATAGGTGAAAATATGGATATGGAAGAGAAATCTAACCATCATGTTCTGATGGAGAGTGGTAGAGAACATGGCTATGGAAAAGCCAGTAATCACAAATCCATAGATTTGTGATGATATAAGGTACCATCTGATTCATCAGGTATAAGATCACTAGGACAACATTTTTGGTTTTCAAGATCATTTCCCTAAAGTTGAAAATTTGAATTAGAATAAATACTTACTTTATTTTGGTACAATCTCACTGTTGTTCGTGCCTAGAACAATTTCCACTTCATCTCTTAAATAAATGAAGTTGAATTTGTTATTCGTGAAGTGTTAGCAGATCATGTGATAGAATGACGAGTCATTCCATCTGTCTCAAACAAAAGGTTAGCAAAAATTATATACATAAGTCGATCTACAGTGAGATTAATCATATATGGTTCCTAAAATGGACTTATACTTCATATATCATACTGCTTAATATAATAAAACTAGTTTCTACTAAACAAGGACTTCCTGTAGGCCAGTGGTAGGCGATAAAGGCCAGTTGCACTTCGGTTGTGGGTTCGATTCCCACAGCCTTGTCCGAAGCGATGGGCTGTCGCCCGTCCTGCAGGTTGTCCTTTTTCTAAAACTATATTACTATAACATCCCATAATATCGAAAAAACTTCTATCCTTAAACAATACTAACTTATGTCCAACATAATCCATTCCAATCTTTAGTCCTATCCATAATACTGCAGTCCATTCTCATAACATAGTGAAAACGATTACCAGAGATTTAATACCATCGTTGATCCCCATATATCATAAGATATATCTTGTTGGACACATTCCAAACATTCAAAGGCCTTAATCTTGTACTCTCTTGAATACCCATTGAACCTTAGTGAAAACTTGAATGCAGTTAAAAGTTAACACTTTCCACATACCAAAATCCTCAAAATTCTATATACTCAAACCATGATATCACTTAGTCCTTATATCAATCATGAGCTCATGAATATTGTTAAACATTTCATTTTCTCGTTTTCCCTTCATTATGCGCATAATATCTCAATCACTTTGAATACCACATTAGACCAATACATAAATATTCCAATATTCCAAGATACAACATTATTTTGGAATCCCATTACATAAACACTTAATCATTCCACCACATCGTTGTCATATTCAACATTGCCAATAGTGATCGCATGTGACTTCCCTTTGTCCTTTGCCTTAAGCGGTTGCTCATGTCGATCATCACTAACCCTTGGATTAGGGCATTTATTAGCATAATTCCCCATTTCCTTGCACTTGAAGCATTGAAGTGTTGGTTGTACGTTCTCTGCAGTGTTTGCTTTATTCACTTCATTAGAATCCCATTTTCCATTACTTCGACACTCAGCTGCTCGATGACCTTCTTTTCCACACATAAAACATTTTCTAGTCCCTTTAAGACAATCTCCACCATGCTTCTTTCCACACTTTTTGCATAAGGAAACATTCATCTTCTTTTCACCATTATTCTGAGTTTTCTCCTTGAACTCCATCTTTCGTTTCTTGTCAAACCCATGAGATGGATATGTAACACCAACTTCTATTTCTACCTTGATAGCACAACGCACAATTTCTTCATAGCTACTGAAGTCTCTTATAGCTAATGCCCTTCGAAGACTTTGTTTTAAGCCACTGAAAAATCGATCAACTTTACTTTCAGGTTGGATGATAATACCAGAAGCGTACCTTGCAAGTCTTGTAAAATTCTCTTCGTATATACCAACAGATTCATCATCCTTTTGCTTTAGTTCAAGAAACTCCTTCTCCATCTTCTTTCGAAGAATACGAGGGAAGTACTTACTGAAAAACAAGTTCTTGAACTCGTCCCATACCATGGAATCAATTTCATCTCTTTGCCTCGTATTCTTGATAAGATTCCACCATTGATCAGCTTCACCTTCCAAACGATATACTGCTAAGATGACTTTATCATGTTCAGAACATTGAAGAACTGAAAATATCTTTTCAGTAGTACTAATCCATTTTTCAGCAACTAATGGATCAGTAGAACCACTGAAAGAAGGCGGACGCTGCCTCATGAAGGATTCAACAGAATGTTGCTCCTTCCTTTGCTCGTTTGGAAGTCCTGCATGATTTATAGCTTGAGAAAGTTGTGTGAGCATGGCTACAAGATTTTGCATTCCAGCTCCCATATCGTTTGGTTGCTCAGGGGGACAATCATTGCATTGTCCATTGCATTGATCAACACGGTTCCTTCGGGTTCCAGCCATCGTCTAAAACCCCAAAAGAATAGTGTGAGAGGCAAAAATCATGCTAGGGAAAACAACATAATAAACAGGTAGTACCCTCAATATCTAACATCTTAGGTTAAATTCTAAGATCGTTAGAGCAATTCTAGGACTATAACCTATACGTATACTTAACCTTAGAGACATCCCTAGACATACCTTAGAAATATCTCTAGGGATCTCACTAACGTTTTCGCATCCTAGTTTCCAAAGGTTGACTAAACCTTTCCTCTGATACCAACTGTAGAGACCCGTATCATGACGTACATTGAAATTAAATTACTTTTGCGGAATACTTAGTACATTAAAAAACACACACACAAGGACCGTAATAGTTTAGTGTCTTTGGAAACTCGGACTATAATCTTCTAATCGTGGTGAAAGATCTTCAAAATCTCCCATAAAGATCTTCCTTTTTTTTACCTAAAACATTTCTTTATATCCTGGGGAAAAGAAAACATAAAAGGGTGAGCTCAAATGCTCAGTAAGGGTAAACAAAATAAATATCAATCACATCATATTCATAAGAACATAACATTTTGGAAATCATAACCTGAAAAAGAGAGCATAATTTCATAATCATGGGATAAATCATGGCAGTGAAAAAGTAATCCCAATAATCATAACTTAAAACATGAAACTTTGTGTTATACACACATAATCATAGATAATCATTTCTTGTTAGTCAAGACTAATTTCCAAGACTATCTTAGTGGACAAAGTCCCTTTCTAAATTGAGTAACCCTCGTTTCAGTCCTGTTTCACTGAACCGGTATAACCTACCGTTCCAGCCCTGTCTATCTCATGAGATATAAAATCTTTACCCAATGCATTGGAGGGATATATAGGTCCCACCCATCTTATAATGAATCCTTTCTTATGTGTGCCACATAATCATAAACCATACATCATAGCGTAACCCATGTAATAAAAATGGGATTCTTAAACAACATGACATCCTAAAACAATTAAAATAAGATAAAGGAATTCATAAAAATATTTCCATCACAAAATAATCAAACCAATGTAATAATAGTGATAAAAACAGACCCCTTTTATTATCTTAGATGGAAAATAATTTTGATAAAATACTTGAACTCCATTCTTGAGGAAAATATCCTTTCTTCTTCAAAAACATTTTTCCTTTCATAACATGTCATACAACTTTAAAATAAAAGAAGTTGATTAAAAATAAACTTGAAAACTTGTAAAGGAAGCTTCTTGGAAATAATGTTTTAAAAATCCATTCATGCCGTATAAGTTAAAAAAAACATTCTTTCGTACTTTTGTCGGAAAAGTCAAAAAGTACCTCGTACGAAAAAATGACAAAAGATTCCTTTCATATTCTTTACTAAAAATACACCGAAGGGTCAAATTGGATTTAAACTATTTTAAGTGGATGGAAACAATATTACATATTGAGGGAACATGGATGTGGATGATAAAATAAACCCCAGTAAATACCAAAGTATAAACAATCTCGGATAAAAATGAGATTGTGATATTTCCCTTACCTTAGGTCCGATTTGCTTTGTACGTGTCCGAAGCTCCTGTATAATGGTTTCAATAATGTCATTGACTTATTAAAGAATCATATTCATTGTTATGATATCATATATGGTTCACTTATAACATTATATTACCCGTTCTTTTGTAAATTCCATGTTAAAGAAGCGTTTTGGGTAAAATCGTTTCTTTTATCGTAGGTGTTTTGACTTGTTGTTATTGACATTATTATTACTTATATCATGATTTACTTACTTCCAGAATATAAAATACGATTTATATATCATATATATTCAGTATATATATATATATATAATAGATAGATAAATGAAATGAAAAACACCGTTCATGGAGACGGTAGTCCGTACGTACGCATGAACGCTGTTTTCCTTTCCCTATTGTCTTGAATGGAAGTAAGTAGATGACATACATATATATATATATACATAAATCCAGTAGCTTTATAATGTCATATATTTCATTATTATTTCTTATATATACTTTATAATCATTCTTAAATGGTTAACATGGAGAATGAATCTCATCGCGTCGTGGAGACGGTAGTCCGTACGTACGCACGAGCGATGATATCATTTCCATAAATATTGAATTGAATTGGAGTGGATTATACAATATATCAGAATCAATATGATGTTTTAATAACTATGTATAGTTATTCTTTACACCATTATACCCATCCATGTAAGGTGGTGGTGGAAAATAGATTACACCACGGCGTGGAGACGGTATTCCGTACGTACGCACGCGCGGTGATTTATTTTTCCGTAGGATAGATAGATGGTGAAATAGGGTTGTTTAATACTTATAATAACATATCAGTATATGAGTGATACTGATTTTATTACTTCATAATGAAACAACCTAAGAAGAAGAAGTGGAAGAAGAAATAAAGATGAAAGAATTGGTAACGGTAATTACCTCTTCTTTGAAGCGCCTTTTGGAGACCTCCTCTTAGGGAACTAAAATTGGTCTTTGAGGAAGACCAGAACCTCTAGGATGTTGCTAGGGAAGTGGAGAAGAGATTTTGGCAGGGTTTGGCCGAGCTTGAGTGCTCAAATTGGTGTGAGGAGGAGGGGGAGGAGGTGCCCTTTTATAAGGGAGGAGAGGGGCACCATAGGAATATCTCAAAATATTATTTTATATTAAAGTCAAAATCGGTTTATAATGGTTCCAAAGGGTATTATTTCGAAGCTAAAGTGGGGATGGGTTGAAATCCTATCAACCAATAGGATTTAGACTAGTTTAGGGTATTATTTTAACCTTATCAATTAGATTTAACTCTAAGTTAATTAATTTAACTTTTACCGTGTCTTTTTGTTTTCTTTCACTATATGGTTAATACATTTACTATAACATGCCAAACGAACCCCAAATTGTTTATTATTAATATATATATCCTTATCTAAGTCATTTGGCCGATCCTTAGATTTTTAGGAATAAAATAACAATTAATAATATAATATTTGATTTAAAAACTATTTTGTGTCAATTTTGACACTATTTGATATATGATTTTTGTGAAAGTCATAACAGAATTATATGTTCGAAACAAGTTGATTAAATCAACACTAATATATCATAGTAACCTAGAAAATTAGTGGAATTCATAAAAAGTCTCAAATTACATTCATTTGAGTATTTATAACATCAATTATGTTAATATTTCCTTAAAAGGGTAATTACTGCATTATCGTTGTGTCATAAATAAATTAATTTATTTAAAGTCTAAAAATAATAAATAAAATATCATTATGTAGGAACTTTTTTTAGATTTCTAATGAATATTTATAGTAGAATTTATCTTATGTATAACCCCATATTAAAAATGTTTTAGTTATTAAACTTTGATTTTAACTATTTTATCTATTCATTAAATAATATAATATTAAATGTCATAATCTAATCCAAGTGGACCTAAATGGTCATATTATATTCATAAGGTTGTTTTTGGTCGAATTACACTTATCTAATAGAATTAGGACATGTGTTAGGGTAATAGTAATATCATATTTACCCTTAGTTACCCTATTTACTATTAACCGTGGTAAAAAAAAGTAAAAAGTTACTATTCACCAAAAATTATTTTCATCTCATTGAACCACATTTTACTTACTGACATCAACCGTGTCTCTTGGATTTTTGAAATTCCATTCACAGAAGCGGTAAAATTAAGATTTATGAAGAAATTAATTTTTTTAACTACCACTTAGTAGTTTCACTATTCATCAAAAATTGATGTTTTTCAGAACAATGCCAAAATTTCATCCTAAGCTATATTTCATATTCCGAATTCAAAAATGAAGTCTATTTTACCAAATTCATATCATAGAATTTGCATTAATTAATTTTATAATTAAATCCCGCTGTTAAAACAAATAGCGTGTTTTTAAGAAACAATATCTATCAAAAGATTGACACTTGATTATGTCTGGTTTAAATGTGAAATTACATCCAATGACCAACATTGTATTAAATTGTAAAAATATATTCTAAATATACTTTAAAACCACTCAAATTAATAATTTATCACTATTAATTATTTCGATTAAAAAAGTTGTTTTAATTATAATTTAGTAATTTTCACTATTCATCAGAATATGAAAGTTATCTGAAAAGTACCAAAATTTCACCTTAGGCTAAAATCGATACTCCGAATCCAAAAATGAAGTTCATTTTGAAAAATAAGATTTACAGAGTTTTAAAAAGTGGTTATTACTATTCATAATGGCTACTTTTAATAATATTTTAATAGCATATCGTTGTTTAGTGAAACTCGGTATTGCGTATTACACACGCTATCGAGGAAGGTCGTGATTGCGTGTAATGCAAGGCAAGTCAAGGATGCGTGTTGTGCAAGCTCCTTTTGGTGTAGCATACAACACAAGACTTTAATAAAATTAAAAAGAATATTTTTTTATAAAATCTTGGGCTGTTACAATATTATAATATTTTCACTATTTAAAATAATTAATAAATGAAACAATTATTAATGCCTACATATGGTCTAATGTCTCCAAGAACGGTGCATTTCATTTCTTATCTCCAAACATTCTAAATTATTATAAATTCATATATAATAAATATATATGATAAGTAAATCAGTTTTTATATCTGGATATTATGGAACTGTGTTTGATGTAAAAAAGAACAACATGCAAAAAGACATAACATACTTGGGAAACAAAGAAATTAACACATAAAATCATAAAAATGATGAATATCTACTAAAAATCATTTAATTAGATATCATAAGCAGTAAATATATTATATTATTAATATATGTATGGTTTTTTATTACTTATTTACATGATTAAATCCATTATATGTTTTTAATAGAATTCAGTCAAAAAGGAAAAACATTGTAAGAGAATTGTGCTCATTTTACATTTCATTGAGACTTAATTATTGTTATGGATCTAGATTCTTTTATAAAATGTATATAACAAAATTTGACTGGTTATATCATGGATATATTTTTTATCATGTTATAATTTAAATTTAATGTTGTTCCATAATCGCATTTATGATTCAAATGATTCAATTAGGTATGGGACAGTTTGCAATGATTAATGATTATTCACATCAAGAAATTTTTTAATTATTTTCTTATCAATATCACTTATTTATGAAAATGATAAAATTATCTTAAAATAGTCATTTTATTTTTATGAACCTATTTTTTTATATAAGGTGTATATACATCAATTGTTTTCAGATAATATCATTAGTCTTTCATTATTCATTATATTTTGAGTATTAATTTTATTTATATTGTCCTAGGTGATCTGAGTATCATGTTAAATCGTGGAAAATAATTTCATTAACAAATTTATTTTAATTGGGTTCTATTAAATCATCATTGTAATTTATATTCTATTATTTTTATTATTATCTTTTAAAATATATTTATGTATTCCAACTCTTACTTGTTGATTTACTATTCATAAAAATAATATACTAATTGATGGAATAACACTTAAATATTATAATTCATTTAATGGTTTTCCCTAAAATATCATTTTTATGTTATTTACATATGAATTTCCATCAGTGGAAATAACTGGATCATTATTATGTAAAACCTTTCATTTTATTATACTCTGGTTATAGATGACATTTTACAATTAATATTAACATTTTTACATTCCTTAGTACTTAATATGTATTACAAAATGTTTTTAAGAAAATATGATTTTATTTCATGTTTTAGATAGGGAACCTATTTGTATAGAAGATGCATGCTTTATAAAAAAATTTACCAAATAAAAATGCTATTTTGAATACATTTTAACCCTTTTTATCTCTTACCCATGTTTTCATTGGAATATTAATGTGAATTTTTTAATCATAAATATTAATAAAATTTTACCATGTAAATAAAATTTCATTTTTACCTCATATGTAATGTATTGATTTACCCACCATAATTGCATAGAAGAATCATTTATGTTATTAAAAGATTTATTTTTAAATAAGATTTTTTAAAAGTGATTTTAAAAGAAAACGATTTTCAAAAAAACATCAAAATTAAAATAATATTTTTTTCAAGAATCGTTTTAATATATATTTAATTTTATTTTTATTAATCAATGTAAACAACTCTTTATTTATACTCCACTCATGATATGTTATTTTGATACCATCCTTATTCTTCTTCCGGATGGCCTATGATGGATTTGACCAAAGATAGTATTAACATTCACATCATTGTTTGCATTTAGACTCCTTCAAATATAAAATTTCCAATGATCATTTAATATTGAATTTCCCGAAAGTATCTATATCATTTTTCAGGGATATAATTATTTCCTTAATCAAATAACATTTTTTAAATACTAATAACATTGAATGCTACTTGAATATTTGGGAAAATATCGTTAAATCTGTATCGTATATTTAATATACATATTTGATAAGGTTTGTTTTTTATTTTAACTATTAAATATTAAGATATTTTGAATGGTATGACAAGGGTGGGCCTTGATTGTACATATAACCTTGTTTCATTGGTGTTCTCATGGGACAGGTTAGTTGGGTGGCCACCTTTTATGGGGTTTCACCCAATATGCTAAAGAGTTGAGTGAGTGGTCATGAGTGTAACAGATTCATGTACCTATGAAAAATGAAATCAATACTTAATCATTTCATTCATTTAGTGTTATTTATTAATCTTACATGAGATTTTAATCCAAAATACCAATGGATACATTTTATATATAGTTTATTGATTATATGACATGTGTTCCAGTTTCATTCACTGCCATTTATATTTTTCCATATTAGGTTTTTTGAATTGAATGTGTTTCCAGTTATTAACTTTAAATGTGTTTTATTTACATACTTACTAGTTTTTCTATAACATTTTATGTGTGTTCATTTATTTAACATGTCATAATTATTAATCTTAATTATTAATTATTACATCCTCCATAGTTAACTCATAATGAGCCTTTGGGATCACATATATTTTGATTCCTTTTCCTGGGAATCCAAGAATGGTAATATGAAAAATATGTAAATATATACTAAATGGAATAAAGTTATTATTATTAAAAGAAAAATGTGTTATAATTACTCAATTAATTTATAATACAATATAATTGAATGTACCTGGTATATGAAGACTATTAAACTGTTCAGCAATTAGAAATATTTTTTTGTGTAATCAGGCCTATGGAATTGATAGAAGACACCATGTTTGGGATTTCATGGGATGGGTGGAAATAGTTATAATCAAAATATGTTTACTAGAAACCATTATAACTATATTTAAAAAAATATGGATTACAAAAAAACAGTAAGGTATAATTTAAGGATATGTATAGGAGAGAATCTTAAAGATTGGAATAGATATATATTATGAGGGTCTCCTTATAAATAAATCACTATATTGATGCAATAAGTATATTTGGTTCTGTCACGCATGATTCTATGGGTATCAACGCTGATATTGGGTGGTAGCCCTGAATCGATGTATCGTTTTATCGGAAAATTTTCTTTAATATGCTAGTAGTTTGAAACTCATAGGGGATACACAAAGGATAATTTATTTATTCATTAAATCACATAATGATGGATTATAACATATAATGACAATTATTATACTATGATAAACCATAGGCCATGTAAGGACCTATGTTGAAATAAAATAGATGACGTATTTCTGCGTTATGGATATAAGAATAACATTAGTTAAAAGGATTCTATGTTATTAACATTATATCAAAGATATATATCGTATATATTTTTGAAATTATATTAATATTATTTAATAAAATTAAATCACATATTTTTGGTGCCAATGAATTAAATATAAAAATGTTATAGAACATTAACCTACGACCAAAGGATTATAAGGGTTTAACGCCAATAATTGACCTTTGTAATGTCCAAATTAATATTTCATTTTTAGATAAAACATTTGATGTAAATAATATTAATGATATGACGTTTTTGACATTTATTTGGATTATAGATAAATGTTTTATCCATATTTGTTTTAAATAATAATTATATACCAATAGTAAGTCATTTCACTCTTTTATGGGCCTTAATATTGGTTAAAAGAATATTTTAGTCCTTCAGGAACCAAAGTTAATTTTTTGATGCCAATATTTTGATATTATAGATGAATTATAATTTAATTAAAGAAAAACTGAAATGTGTTATTATTATTATGAAAATTTAAATGTATCAAGTATGTAGATTTATGTATATTATTAGTTATTAGTGGAATTTCTCATCAATGGGAAAATGATCATTAAAATTTGTTGTCCTAATACATAAATTTTTTTCGAACCTATGTTCTTATAAATAATAACATATTTATGTCATCGATGATATAAAATTCCCATCAATCACTCTCTTGTTTGTGATTAATTTTCTAATTCACTCCGAGTTAATATTTATACTTTTCTTCTATGTATGTATCAATACATTCCACAAATACTATCATGCTTAGAGACCGAGTTATATGTTATTCTATTTGACCTTTGTATTTCGCATCCTCTATATTCTAGAGTATTTATTATGATCCCTTAAAATGATAAATTTTTAAAAACATAACATATATAAAACAATCAATAAATAATATATAGTTTAAGTTCTGAGCATGTAATTTAATTATGTTGTGCATAATATAATTCCACAAAATTTTAATGTAAGAATTATCTATTTCATAAAGGGTATGAAATGAAACACCAAGAAAAAAATAATATAAAATATTCAGCGACATTATAATATATTTACTATTTTGAATATATTTTATAGCTTTTAGTGAATGCAACTTTGATTTAAATTGTGAGTTTTACCGAAAACAAATATATTACTAAAATATTTTTATTTTATATAAATAAATTTAAAATTTCCATTATGAATATTATTAATTAACTAGTTAAAGAATATGGTTTAGAAAAATATAAAAATAGTTCATTGGTTTCAGATTAATTTTAAATGAATATAAGAACCAATTGAATCTAAATGGGATATTTTTTTAGACAAATATTTTTATTCCCAGAAGTGGGTTTTATATTAAATAATAATATTAATAACAATTAGTTATTGATATTAATGTAATATATATATATTATTTATTCATTCTAATATAATATATTATAATTTAATAGATTTTATAAGAATGTGTTAAGAAAAAACTCATCGTTTTTTCATAAAATTCAATATTTTTTATATGGCACTTTAACCTCTTTTTAATAGAGATGTTTTTTATAAAATAATTTTTGACCATTGGAAACTATTATATTTAAAAATACAATTCATATTTTAAATCTAAACATTACATTTTATATAGGGGGATTTTTTTTGTATTTTTCTATGAAGATTAGTTATTTTATTGAATAGTGAAAAATATAAAATTTTATTACAAAGCTGCATTTTCATCTTACATATTTATATAGATTAATTGTATTTTAATTTTAATTTATAGTTTAATCAGCCCAATTTTTTTAATTTATCCAATTTAATTCATTAGAATAAATTTTACTTGGAAATTTCATATAGATATATTAAAATATTTTGGATTTTTTTATTTAATAACACACATTGATCTCCCATATATGTGATTAACATTTACTTAATTTCAACCAATTATATGATTTTAATTCAGAAAATAGATTCCATATATGGAATAAAAAAATTTAAAATCTAATAAATTAATCTTAGTTTTGACCAAAAATATCAATTAATGTAATTAAAATTATGTAATTCGATTAAAGAGAAGTTAATCTTATCAAGATATTGTAATATAAAATTATAACGCAAAATATACTATACAATTGTCCAAAATATTTTTTAAGGCTATATTAAGACCATATCCTCACTTGTAATGGCTATTGTATATTATTGGTGCCACTTTAAATATTAAAATTATTAGTGGAACTCCCATTTCCAAAATTTGCAAGAATGACACTCCTTCTCCATTTTAAAATGTCACACAATCCTCTCACATCATCACATATCTAAAGTCACATTGGCTCAACCAATATATGAAAAAATAGTACAAAACACCCTGAAACTCATAATAGAATACTAAACATTCTTAAAAATCTATTTATGTACTCTCTTTGGGTCAAACAAAAAGTAGTTACATGACTAAGAGGAATCATTTTTCCTCAAGATATTTAGTTTTAAATCTACTACCCACCCCCTACACTACAATTATTTTATGATAAAATTGTAAAAAAATTTCCTAATATAGTGATATGATTCTATATTATGTTTTTACCAACACATACACACACATTCATTTAATGGGTAATGAACTTTTCATTTAGATGTACAACAAACTACCGCTGCGCGAAGCAAAACTGTGGATTTTTTCATTAACGCCTATCATGGTTTTGAATTATAATGGAAACTGTGTTTATATTATATATATATGTTTTCTAATTTGATTATAAATATTTAATTATATTATAACACATACCCATTTTTTCCATTTTTATAAATAAGATATCATCGTATGTGAAATTGTAGACTACCTCAAACGTAAAAAAACGTGATTCGTTCACACTATACATGGAATATATAAGAGATTGTTTGTTAAAACTATGAAAAATATATGAAAATAATATAATTATATAATTATAATATACATGTATATAATTTTATTTTTATTATTTTAATATTGATAATAAATGAAAGTAGCATTCATGCATACGTATGACCTACCATCTCCATGAATGGTGCATTTCATATCTTATACGTAATATTTTTTCTTATTCTAAAAATATATACATTGAATATAATTTGTATTTACATAATGTTTTACATTTTCATGACTTCGAAACCATGATATATTTATGAATAACATAATGTATCATGTCAAAATATACTTTAGAAACTAGGAAACTAACACCTAAAATAGTTTAAATAATGAAGGTTCACTAAAAAACTGGTAATAAGATATCCTAAAAAGAAAATATAATATACTATATATGTTATTATGGATATATTATTATTTATTATTGTGATTATCACAATTATAAATGTTGTTAATGTATGTTCACCCTAATATGAATGGAATGGTTTGAGATATGGTCTTAATTATCATTACATTGGGACTAATTTTTTGTTATGAAAAAAATTTCATTCATAAAGTGAATATAATGCGCATTAACATGTTATATCATGAAAAAATTTATTATCGTGACATTATTGGTTTCATTTAATTTCATTACATCACTGTGATTATGATTGAAATTTATCAAAGCAGTATGGAACACTTGGCATTGTTTAATGATTATTTTCCATGAGAACATTTTTAATGATTATCTTTGCCATATCACTTCCTTTTGTATTTTTTTTCATTCTATAGAAATAATTAAATTTATGTTATAAACCTATTTTCATATATATGGTGTACATAATACCACTATTTTATATATTATCATGATTTATTCATTCGTCGTGATATTTTGAGTTTCAATTAGATTTATTTCATCTAAGAGAATTCGAGCTAAATGTTTCCAAGGGGAAAACAGTTATGAATCCAATTTCTTCTCAAATGAATATATTACTTCCTCATTATTGTTAATATTATATGATTACTTATTTCATTAATTAGACCATTTAATTATTGTTTTCAACAATTATATGTGGATTTATATCAGATACACATAATATTTTCATTGATTAACTCCCACTCCATCATTATACTCTTTTAAAGGGTTTACCTTGTAATCTATTTTATAGGATTTTTTACACATGAACTTCCATTAGAAGAATTTTTTGGATAATTTTTTAGTGGAACCATTTATTTTATTCTCCTCTAGTTATTGGAAACTATTTCAATTAACAGTATCATTTTTATAATATTTAGTACTCAAAGAAATTTTGAAATATTTTTTGAAATCCAATATTTATTTATCTTTTTAGCCACAGAACAAATTTTCAACCAAATACACTATTTTTAAAAATGTCTTAAAAAAAATTTCAAACTGATTTTGTGATTAAAATAGTTCTCTATAAGTGTTTTACCAGGGTTATTAAATTCATATTTTTTATTATTTCTGAATAAGGCATTTTTCTAAACTATTACCTTGGAAAAGTAATGTTATTTTTACCTCATATAGAATTTATACATTAAACCAAAAACATTAATTTATGTTTCATTTTCATTTTTAAAATTGAAATTTCTAAATAAAATGTTTTCAAATGGGATTTTCAAATAAAGGTATTTTCAAAAAAAAATTAAAAATTAAAAATATGTTTTCCTCAAGAATGTTTTTAAGATATCTTTTGTAGAATTATTATTCATCAGAATTAATAACCCCATAATTAAAAAATAATTGGGATATATTGTATTGATTTTATCCTTTTACAAACTCAATATATTCAATGGATGATTTTTCTAAGGATATTATTCGTGTTCACTTACTTGATTCCTTCTATTCCTCTTAAAATATCCAATTTATATGAAATTTTTAATTTGAGTTTAATTTATGTATCCATGTATGTTTTCATGTATATGATTATATCTTGATTCATATAACATATTTTATATTGTTTTCACATTGAATATATTTAATCATTTGGGAAAATATCGATAAATCTGTATCTTATATTCAATTTGGATATTTGATATAGAATAATATTTATTTTCATTATCGTATATGAGTATATATTTGGAGTGAAATTTAATGGGGGGCATGATTATAAGTATCACATCGATGAATTGGTAGTATAATGGGATGTGTCAGTTGGCTTTTCGCCATACATGGGTTTTTACACGATATGATAAACTTTCTTGTGAATGGTCTTGATGGTAATGGTTCCATGTACCTAGGAAACATGGTGTCAAATAAATAATAATTTCCATCATTTAGTTTCAATTTTTGTTCATCCATGTTATTTATCACTGACATATCTATATATACATATCATTTTTTTTCATTAATTAAATATAATTTTTTTCAGTTTCTTACCTTGCCATAAGGATTTTTATCTATCTAGATATTTGAATGTAATTATATTATAGTAATTAAACATCCATATTATTTATTCACTTCCTTTTAAGTATGTTTTTTAACTGGTATATTAGTTTAGTTATTTACCATGCCATAATTAGTATTCTCATTGATTCATTATTGCTTCTACTATACACTACCCTTGATAAGAATATGAGACCACCCTTATTTTTTTCCTTCCCTATGAATCCAAGATGTGTACTTTGAATAATATGAATATATAGTCTCTATGTTAATATGTATTTTCCCTAAAAATAAAAAATTTATTTTTTCATTAGTGTATTCAATAATAATACAATATTCAAGTGTGTATTTGGTTACCAATATTAATTGACTCATCATGCCTTTAAGATTTGATTCAATGTAATCATTACAATGTAATTTATAGAAGACATCATTAATTTTATTTCTGGAGTATTTTTACTATATAATCCATTAATTAATAAGTGTACCGTCAATATATAGTCAAAAAAATATATAGAAAATAATGTGGTTATTATCCAAAATATAAAATTAATATGAAATTGTAATGAAACATGTAATATAGAGTCACAAGAAAGTCTTATATAATATCTTATTTTTTAATATAGTTCATTAATATATATAATAATAATCTTATATCTATTATATATGAATGTTTAATGAGTATAAAGGATGTTAATACTTATTTGAAAGGGATTTCTAGTCTCACTTTTATTTATTAGATACTTTTCCATATTAGCTGATTGTTTCTATTATATGGTATATATAATACCCAATGACATTATTATTCATAAAAATAAAACATTTCTGGATAATATAGGTTTCCATTTATGTTATTCATTAAGAGCTATTGTTTATAAAATTTTTCTCGATTATTAAAGGGCTTTTTATTCAATTCTCTATCTTGGAGACATGTGATATATTAAGAAATTATAGTATTTCCAGCTGCGTATATATATACCGATTTATAAGTAATATAATAAATCTATTTGATGAATTGAAATTTAAGGTTTCATTTTATATTCATCAATATTAATTTTTATAGTTCATTATTACTAATGTTGTAATTATTTTATATTATAATCACATCTTTTATCAAGATTATTTATGATCAAGTCTCTAATTTGAAATCTTATTTCATACCACTCAAAAATTCTCATGGATTTTTTATCTTCTATTTATTCATTATAAAATCTTCTAGTGGGACCATTTTTATACTCTTTTGCGCATGAAAATGTTCTGAATTTTAATAATTGAAATATGAATTAATTATCTCTTATTTTGGAAATATAATTATTTACGAACGTAGTTTTTCCAAAAAAAATTAAAAAATGTTTCATTACACTCATATTCATTTAAAAAACATTTTCACCCACTATTAACTCATTACAAAAGAATCAGGAAAGGTAATGTCATGTTGTTCTCCGGAATAGTTTTTTTTAGCATTTATAGAAAATGTAAATGAAATCAATTTTTTTACATGTTTGAAATTAATTTAATTTTTTGCAACTGTGAAAAATATTATATTTATTTATTCTTTTATATGTTTTAAATGTTATTTTAAAGTAAAGAATCATGAATAATTATTTATTTTTTTATTGTTTTTATCAAATAAAAATGATTTTTTTCTAAATAAATTTTTGAAATGATATATCAATATTATTTTCCATCTATGAGGAATTCATTTTTGTCACATATGCTTTACTAGGTTTATGATCATGATATACCTTTCATATTCTTTATCATTATTTTTTTTATTGCATGATTCTTATCTCGTATCTCTTATACGGGTAATACCACAGAGACATAATTATGAATCCCACTTCATTTCATGGGTTATTATGTAATGAAATTATTATGGAACCTCCCAGCTTTCCACATGTTGTGATATTATGAAATTTTTATGATTCAAATTTCATTCCAAGGGTTATCATATGAGGAATTTTATTTTCCTTGAAGAAAAAATAAATATAGTTTTTATTATATGATGGGTTGGTCCTATATCTCCCTCCATTATATCAGGAAAATATTTTTATATATCATGAGATAAATATGGATGAAATTGGGAGGTGACCCCTTATATTTTGAGCGGTCTAGAAGAGGGATTGAACATGCTTCAATAAGACCTGTATGGAATTAGGAGAAAACATGGTACGATAATATACATTGTCCACTATAATGTCATTTTTAGAAATCCTTTACCAATATGGAAATGATTTTTTTTAAGTGTATGCCACACATTCCATACATTATTCCAATGTTATTATCTTATGGATCATGTTATTTAAATTTCATATGATTCATATATTATAAACTACCAATCATTATTCCCTGAGTTAGGTTTTTAAAATTTGATGTGAATTATATTGATTAAACATGTTATTCTCATGTTCTCATACCATTATGTTCATGTTATGATTATCTTTATCCATTATTTACACATAACAAGAATCCAAGATCTCCATTTCTTATATTTCCATTCCCTAGTTTTTAAATACATGTGTTGTGTAATATTTGAATATAATGTGTTCTAGTTTTGAAAAACGTCATTTGGAATGACATTGATCACTTTTGGAAGAGAGTGTATATTTCCATGATTCTGATGGAACATAAATATTATTGTCCTTCAGAAATTTATTATTTAATATAATACATAATCTTAAAATTTGATGTATTATATATGAATATAATACTTGAGTATCTATAATATATTAATATTATGTCGGGATAAGTAATATCTTATAAATCAATTAAATAATATATGAAATTATAATTCTTCCAGTGATTGAACATAATAAAAACACATAATGATTGAAAATTATATGTCACAACTAGGGTAAATATAATCTTTTCTAAATCACCATAGTCATATATTTCTCTTATGTGGTATTGATCAATATGAAAACCACTTATAATGAAAATATTATCACACATTCTTTAATATATATTAATATTTAAAATAATAATTACTGTGTCCTATGATAATCTATCATAGCACCAACTATGAGGAATAATCTATGAATACATAAATAAGTATTCAAAGGTTCAAAATAAAAAAACATGAATCATTACATTCAAATCACATACCTTGATTTTCAACCAAAAAATAAAAATATATACAAAGAGGTGGGAGTATAGAGCAAAAACCTAGCTCTCACACTCCAAGGATATCTCTTGGATGATATCATGCATCATAGCCGCAAAAACTGAAGGGATGGTCCATCGACATAATAAACTACACAACTAATACTTGATCTCTAAAAAATAGTGTGAGATGTTTTCTTCATCATATAGGTCAACCAAGTCTAAGCCTATATTGTCCATTTGGTCCATCCCGTATCACATGAGTGGCGACACATAGAATATTTCATGCTCCCCATCAATTATCGGGTGTAATATCAAGAATTAGTCAATGTTGTAGCACATATGATGCATTACATATAGCCCAATGATCCTTTGGAATATAGTTTATTCTCTAAAATACCACTATACTACATATGATTTGGATATTCATGGGAAAAAATAGTCTCCTTGCTTGGTATCCAATGGCCTAGGACATCAGTCTATATAATATTTCTTCTGATGCATAAACATCTCCATTTCTTTAATGATCACTTAAAAATTCAATGTTCTTTCATATAAAATCTCTTTCCCAAAAAGGTAGGTGTCACTAATATATATCATGATTAAGGGTGACATATTTGGTCTCTTGAAAATGGACTCAAAAGGTACCATCTATAAAGTTGATAGATAATTGTTATTATAATAACTCCACAAATGTAATTTGACCATCCCAATAGTGGAAAAAAACAGGCTCTAAAAATATCCTATAAAACCATTATGGACTACTTAGTATGTTGCTATTTATATGGGTGAAATTATATAGACATACACCAAATGTTCCCCCCATAAACTCCTCAAAATCATGGAATGAACAATTATTCATGGATAGGACTATCATCATGGGTGCCCTTTGAAGATGTATGATCTCATTGATGTAAACATACCCAAACAAGTCTCTCCCAAAACACTTCTCTTAGAGGATCATAATTTTTTTTGACAAGGTATGACTATCAACAATGAAAAATATAGATTTTGTGGACTATTAATAGAAATGGAGGCCCATACATAAAATAAATTAATATATCATCCAACATCCATACAAGGATTGCGATAGGTTAAGTCCAACATGTAAGAACATAATGTTCTTCCCTTACCTCCTAAGATATAAGACACTGAGAAATAAGCTTTACAATTATCCACATCATAATAGACCATCATAACTAAAATTAATTGTACATGTACATCTTTTCCAAAAAAGGATATAATTCCATTTGGGATGTATGAAAACTCCCCCAACACCCCTCACATTATGGGTCATGAATGAATGAACATTCATGGAAATTGATGGAATTCCCCCCCCCCCATAAAATTCATCTGGTGCATCTCAGGAGGATATTTGGTCACATATAACATCATAGATGACATTTCCCAACACCTCTATCTCAGGTTGTGGTATATCTATGTCTGTTTATACACATGATATTGATGACCCTCATATAAAAATAAATTCCATCTATTATATTACCTCTACATATTCATGGAACATAATATCCTTTCCAATACTATGTTTTTGGATTCATAATTTTTATGTTGGGTTCTCAAATACCTTTACCCATAAGATATCTCATCCAACATCTAAATGAACACACATCTGAGATCCATATTCCATGCCAAAAAACCCCCCACATACTTAATTGTCTCCTTCAACAGTCTCCACATTGGAGCACCTGTCATCCTTTTCCTATGCTTCTAAAATTATCCATCACACTACTCATTATGGGTAAACTAATTATCTTTATCTATTAAGTAAATGAATGGAGATTATATTATAGAAATGATTTCTAGTAATCTCTAATAGTAACCCATCAAACTAGAAAGTCTCATCACCTCTAACACACTTTTAGGGTGTTCCAAAAAATTCACTACATTTAAAAAAATTTGTACCATAAATTCAACATGATTAGAGATGAAATACCCCATAATGTGAATATCATGAGTCCAAGACTATCATATTAAGATATAACAATATCGTTAATCCTGATTTAGTAATTATAAGTCCATCATTAGATGATATGCATTATATTCCTTCGATGTAGAGTATAAAATAATGTACTCTATTAAGACATCCATGAACCGGTCCACATATAGATTGAATATGTATTATATAAGAACCATGTACTTAGTGAGTGGTGTTTTCACACAAATAAATATCAGTAGGAATTTAAAATATTTTAGTTCTAGTGGAACCCCATATTTGTAAAATCATCCCTATGGACAATAAAATAATCGTGATAGGACCTAGGATTGAACATAGAGTACAAAATCAACATTTCAACTTGTTGAAAATGATGTAAAATCTTGTAAATGGGTATTTATACTTTATCATTACTTGATTTAGTAAATAATATTTTACATAATGTATTCAACTTCTACATGAGTTTTTCCTATACAATACTCAATCCCCTATACAGGGAAAAGTGGGATTTATAAATAATTTTTATTGAAGATCTTCTATGTACTCCCATGGAATCTATTTATTAGTAGGTTCTATCTAATATATGCAGGAATATTTCATTGGGGTTATGGTGTGATATTCTATGAAAAATATTATTTTATTCGATAAATTTAGTCCAGAGTAATATTCTGAAAATACATCCACGTAATCCTCTAATACTATTGGACACCAAATATTAAATGATACCTTCATATCATGTACCAAACAAACCAACTATTGGGTGATAATTTATAGTTAAGTACTTGTGACCTCCACTTAGATGACCATAATTTTTATCTATCCCTTCAATTTTAATATCACCCTTTTGTATAAAGGTATATAACTATGCTATTATGATACTCTATCAGGGAAAATACCATAGTTAAATAGTACATTCCTTGGATGAAATAATAATGTTCCATTGCAATGACCTGGATTTCCCATGAGAAACTATCTCCAAATAGCACTATGTCAAACCTACAATAGATGTTTGATATATAATAATAAATTCTTTTAGAATCATACTGCCATTACTATATGTATAACATAATAATTTGAAGCTTATTCTCTTACACAAGGGATGTATAGATAAAATAATTAGTCACTCGTACAAAATAAGGTAATGGATATAGATTATTAAATACAAATAATATACATTTAATCATCTCATGATTAGAATGGTCATATCCCTCCATATACAGACACATCTTTTTCTCATTTTCGTTACCCATACAATCATTGCATTCACCACCAGGTAGTGGTGGTGGGAGTAAATCATAGCATCACATTCCACCAAAATATCCATTATCATCACCCCCTCCCTAATGTCCACCTTGACTATGCCTGAGTGATCCCTAAACATGATTTTTCGACATCCATGGAGGTTCATCCACTACCTATACTTTTTTTGCAGCTCGTTGAGTTGGGAAATCATGAAACATTTGAACCCATCATTCACAAGTATGTAATTTCAAAAATAATGGATGACTAAATCTTCTTCATGAACCATGTCTTATATATACACAAGTGTGAGTCTTAGAATGAGTATGCCTCTTGTGTAGAGACATGAAATAATAATTATTAGTAACTATTTTAGAGGAATCAATCCCTGTTATTCCCCTAATAGTTTGTGATGGAAGGCATCCCATTATATGAATGTTATCTTATAATAAGACCGACTCAAGAACTCCAACATTGATGAGAAATTGTTAGGGGACCATATTTTCATAGATACCCCTATGCAAGTTGATCTCAAACATTCATGCCAAGAAATATCAATGTTGAACCATATCGAGGAGGCTATGTGAGTGGTTAGTGAAATTTATAATTTACACAGCAACTTACATATCATCCTGTTCAAGAATAACCTATATCCACAATAAGCAAAAGATCAATGGGTAATACCATTTATGGAATTGATTATATAAGGATAACCATGGGAGGGTATTCTCTTCAACAATCTATGTAATCAAACCCAGTAATTCCATGACGATCCATAAAGAAGGCTAGATAGTAAAACAACCTTCTAATCTACTAGATATTTAACAAGACTTGAAACAAAGACCACCACATAGATCCAATTCTATACTAAGAGAGGTACCATATATATATGAAACCATGTGAGGCTATATCATGGGGAATCACTAAATGAACTAATACTAAGCTCATCATCATCCCGGTCTATTAGGGAAATCTCCATCCCTTGAGATAGATGATAATCCTCTTGAACCACTATAGTTGGATCTACAAAATCATAAAAAAGTGGTGTCGTATCTCTATTACCTAATAGAAGATAAACTCTAATGGATGGGTCACTGAACTGAGGGTTCATCAGACATGTGATCATCCTTGTGATCATTTAGTTGTATCCTTATTGACTGTCATTTTGGAGGATTATTATATTATAACAAGATATTTCACAGATATATAACCACATTAGGGGAGTAAAATCTAAAAGTAAATGAATGTAAAATTATCTAATCATATATGATTCGTTGAACACTGATTAATTTCAGTTGGTACCTCAGTATTCATGTTCAACAAGAATATTACCAGAGTCAATATGTGTTCATATGTTATCCATTGTACTAACAATGGGTCCATTGGCCTGAGAGGCGATCTAATCTTCATGAAAATTATCAACAACAACACATAACTATGGCATAAAACACCTTCAATACCAATTTATCATGATTCAAACCATCGCGCCCTTACTGGCCTATGATAATCCAAATGAGACACCCCAAACCTACATTAAATATTATAGGACCTAATGAAAACCATTGATTAACGACAATACAAATATTATATGTAATATCCTATAATACTTTAATGGATGGACAAAAATATCTCTATATTATTGAAAAGAGATATAGTAAATGTAAAAAAATATTATGTTCATTCAATGCAAGAAAACACCTATTGGAAATAATGAATTTACATTAGTATTATACAATTATAAAAATGGGAAAATCCTCGCCCATACATTAATGAGGTTCCAAAATTACAATAATTGAAAAAAAGGGAAAGATTGAAGAAATCGTGGCTCATAATCTCCATGGCCGAAGTATAGACATATTCCACTATATGAAACACAACATTACCCAAAAACCTAGGTTAGCATAGTCACCACCAATAATCATTTTACCTCATATCTAACAATACATGATGAAAAATCACATATAGATGTATGTACTTACATACCAAGAAGGCTACCCCAAAAACACAATCGTAGGATTTTTTGGATCAAAATTTATATGATGATAGATAAATATAAGACGTGGGTGAATTGCACATCTAAAAATTTCATTTTATCTAAAATATACATTTTTTAACGTGGTAAAATGATTCATTTTAACTAAACCATATAAGCATTTAAATGGTATCAGACACTTCCATTGGGTCAGATAATAACGATATTATAGGCATGTAGATTTTGATATGTGATCCCACATGTTTTAATAATAAACTGATTCTATATTAACATGATATAGAATCATAATTAGTAAACAGTGGTAATGTTATCTGAGTTTAATCCTTTTCGGAATAGAAAATTAATTATTCATAGAAGAAACAATAATACCGTAATAATTATGGGCATGATATATATGAGTAATAAATTGTTTGCTAAATAATTTATAGTAAATCCATTGTATCATAATTGGAGAAATTATTATTAACAAAATTAAAAATAGAAATAAAAATATAAATCCATCTATTTCAATTATACGAACCATGAATTAATGGTATCTAATAAAACAAGTAATAAAAATAAATATTATTATTTAAGCACAATGAGTAGTGTAAATAATAACCTTTTATAAAGGTCACATTTATTATTCATAAAAGAATATATGTATTTCACTTATAGGGAGGGCCCCAGATACGATGATCAACATATCTTGTTATTCATGCAAGCCCTCGATATGATGGAAAAGATTATATGTTTCTTATCTATAATAACCCCTGATCTAATGGATTTGATTCTATCACGCTACCCCTATAATCCAAACATCAAAAATATTGGATCTCTATAATCATATCCTTGTATTCCATTGACCATATTCTAAATAATGTAACAAAAAAATAAATTACCAAAAAAATCATTAAGGTGATTACATGATAAATATACATTAATCAGGACTCTATATAACGAAATAATAGTGGCTAAGAAAAAGATGTTAATGTTGTGTAGAATTTATAAATTCATAGTGAAAAATGGAATAAGCAGCTTCATACTCTTTAAATGAACAATTATTTATATGAAATCATTCTGGTGGTTATATTTTCTCCAACGTTCATATTTTCTTTGAGATTGTCGTAATGACGTGGAAATGATGAACTTATATGGATATATCACTATATAATTTATGTCATCATTTTAGTAATACAGATTTATATTGTAAAAAGGAATTATAGTATGATATAATATTTTTCTATATATAGAATGAAAATATTGGTCAACATGATGATTATTTAAAAGATCACCTTGATAATAAATTTTATGAATCTAAATCAGATTTTTAATGATTTTCATATCATGTCATATTATGAAGACTATTATAAAAATCATGTTAACATAGAAATCCATATATACAATTCAGTAAATCTAGATATTATTATTATCATTTTCGTACTAAATAAAATATTCATAATGAATAGTGTATGTTTAGGCATTCTAATACATTAAAACTATTTAAAATTATGCTATATATATCTATTTTTTCAAAATAATAAAAAAATACAATGGGAATATAAATATTGTAATAATGTATTTAATAAGGAGTTGGTGATTTCCAAAACAAAAGGAATCAACAATCCAAGAAGAATCATTTGACTCAATAATAATTCATTTTTTAGACAACTAAAACCACAAATCTTATATAATAAATAACAATGTAAAACATAAGTAAATTATTTTTAAGCTAAATCATATTTAGAATATATATAACAATACATAAATTTTCTCTATGTTTATAAATCATCTACCTAAAATGATGAATATGACTCACTCCCAATTTTGATAAGAAACCATTTTGATAAAAAAAATTTAGTGGGATAAATATTTAATTCATTTTAATAGAAAAAATATTTTCAAATAGAATTAAAAAAGGGGTTCAATGTGAGATATTTAATCTTCAATTTAAATCAAATATTTCATGTTGGACATCAATTTCATGAACACCTTCAAATATACTTTCTTCATTTAAATGATGTCTTATTGAGACTGATTTATCATTCCATGTTTATTTAGCCATTCATCTTGAGACGGAATCTATTCTACTTGAATTTTTTTATTTCATGTTGGTTTTAATGTTTTGAATAAAAATAATTTAATTGGGTACTTACATAATAATTATGAATTTTTAGTCTTCTTATCTAATCCTCTAAATTCCACAAATTTCAAATAAACTAATTTTATGTCATAGTACGATTTTTAGTTTGATCTTTGAGAGATAGAATAAACAATATTCTTTCTATCACATCCTTTGTTGAACTGTGTAAATTAGTTTCCAGTTCAATCTAGTCCTTCTTTCAATCATCAAAATTCACATCATAATTCATGAGATTTTTATAGAATTTTAAAGACCACTTAGTTATTTTGCAACAAGAATTGTCAAAAATCTGATAAAAATATTAATGTTATTTTACAAAACATTTATTTAATCAGTTTTTCTATAATCATGTTTTTCAAATATGATTTTTTTTTGAGAAAATCCTGAGGAATATGACATTGATAATCATGATTTGGGAAATAAGGAATTGTTCTTTAAATACTTTTTAATATCTGAAAAAATAAAATATACCCTTTCTTACGAGGGTTTTATAGCTGAATCTAATTCACTTTATTCTTGAAAATTAAGAAGTATGTTGTGAGTACATCTAATTTAATCTTATACTCTTTTATTTCATGTTATTTGACACTATTTTTCGATTCATTTATCATACAATTTCTCATAAAAAATATCAATAGAATCAATATTAATAACTGTAATACCATCTGATTTTGGGTTCTTATATTATTCATCCTTCTTTGATGAATATTAATATTCTTGAACATATGAGGAGTTTTTGTTCTCTGGTGTTATCGATTTCACTTCTTTGTTGCCCAAAGAATACAATTATTCTGAAGAAGCATATGAAGTACATAATAAAATATTATCAAAATGTAAAAATTATTTACCAACATAATTATTTCTTTCCATATCCACTTATTATTCTTCTTCAAATTATTCTATTTATTTTTACACACCATATTCTTTAAAACCTTCCCTTTATTTTTAAAAAATATCAATTTATACCGAACCGTCTTTAATTTCATTTTGAAATTCATCATAGGGTTGTTTTTTATAATAAATATGCTTTTTCAACTAGAAATGATTCATTATGAACTACAATTTCATTCCATATATCTATGATAGAGTTAACATCAGCGTCAACATGAGAAGATTGAAGAAAAGACAATCTTGTATCCAGATTTGATAAAAAAAATTAGAGTAAACCTCTACTCATTTCATTATGGAATCAACAAAACATCCACATTAAATTATTTACATTTCTGTATTTTATTTTCTTTTATTTTCTTTTTTTTACCCTATCAATTTTTATTGTTATGACACAATCAGGGTTGAGTTCAAACTGTGGATCATCATCTTTCCTTTCTAATATTTTCTATCTCCATTATATAGTAACATCTTTTGAGAATTACTTTTGTTTCTGTGGTTTTTTGGGGGAATAATTAGTAATTATCTTCATGTCAATTTTTTTTCTTTACATAAAATTTAGTTCATCTTCAAATATTTAAACATGGGTATTATTGAAAATTTTATTTTAGTAATTATTAAATGAATACTTCATTTATTTTATTATGTTATCACATATGATCATAATAATTTCTCTAAAATTCTTGGATTAGTTTCTATGTTTAAATGATTCATAGATTCTTCAATCCTCATTCTTATTAAAGATGGAAATGTTATAATCTAAGAATTGATCAAAAGTGATTTAATATTCATGAATTTCCCAAAGGGAAAAACCAGCTAAATTTATCTTTTTTATGTTATCCTTGTAATACAAAATAACGATAGCATATACATTTGAAGTATATCGATCTCCCTTCCTTAGGATTAAGAACCATTACATCTAAATCAAAGGACTCTATGATATGGAATGAGATTATAACCTTTCCCGGTTTATCATATGAGGAATATTTAAATAACATGTTTTTGGCTTATTCTTTATGAAATATACCCATGGACTCTGGTAGATTATGATATGGACAAAAAAATATTTTCAGGTTGAAATACCTAGGAAACCTGTGTCTTCCATCTATGAAGTTTTGTAATATTTTGAATATATTTGGAATGAAAACACCCATTTTCCTTCATTTCCAAAAATAATTAGAGATGTATTAAAATATAAGACGTTATCTATGTAAAAAATATAGTAATTCATAATTTCATTCAATACATAATGATTTCTACTCTTGAAATCAATTAATTTCCTCAGAGAGAAATCATTATTTTGGAAAAAAATCGCTACAAACAACTTCCTAAAATATATACCAATTTTTGTAATCCTTCATAGGTTCCATCATATTGGGTCTTGAAATTAATGATTCATATATAAATAATAAATGAAACTGGGAGACATAAATAAGGGAGAACATCGAAGAAAAGTACCTATGATATCTTATGTGGGAATAACATGGGGGGGTTAACTTTATATAGGTATTTGAGGAGATGGTTAGGCGTCCAGATAGATCTAATGGTTGATATTTAATCCAATTGATATCATGGTAGAGAAATTATTCGTGGATATATTTTTAATGAATTTTAACTCTTTAGTATTTTAAAAAAATTATCATATTTTTTGAATACTATTATACAATTTAAAATAACAACAATATGGAAAAAACTAAACATAATTGAATAGTTTTAATGTATAATGGAATGTTGATACCATTTGGATTAGAATCATTAATATCATAATTTTTTTCATGGTTTTATATAATTACATATTACAATAGTTATTGGATTAATATAAAATTTTAACATCAATTGAAAATGAAAATTTTGAAAAGAAAACCCAAATAAATAATATTTTAAATTGGAATTGATAAGAACATGAGTCTGTAGAATTTTATACAATTCTCAAGTCCAAAAAATTTGTATTCGGAAATTTATTTGAAAAAAATTATTTTGAATTTTTTTTGAATTCTGATTCCGGAAAACTCATTACAATATGCAAATAAGAAATTTACTTTTTTTTCTAAATTATATCAATCATATGTACCCCCCAAAGAAATAGAGTAAAAAAATGAAAGAAGATTATTTAAAAAAAATGTAGATATGAATGAATAAATTATAGTTATAATTGCTAGATTTTTTTAGGTTATTAAAATATTTAAAAGGGTAATAATTTTCTAAAAATATATTTAAGTTGTTCTTATGATCCAATGAATTGTAAATTGATTTCTTCTTTGAGTGTCTGATCCCTAATAAAGTGATGTCTTCTATCTAAGTCGATTGAATGAGAGTGATGAGATGATATTTTACATAAATATAGGGCACTTATATTATCAAAATGTATTTTTGTTTTTATAAAACTCATGCTATAATTAGTGAGCATGTGTTGAATCCACAACATTGGAGAAGAAAAACATATAACTGCTACATATTCAACTTCAGTAATAGAAAGTTCTACCGAATATTGTTTCTTGCATGAAAAATAAACTAATGATCTCTTAATTAATGACTGGTATCTGAAATACATTTTTAATCCATTTGTCAACCACAAAACTCAAAATATGAATTCTTTTTATATTCCAAATCATTTCTAAAAAAATATAAAAGACCAATATACATATTTCTATTTAGATAGAAAAAAATAGTTTTCCATATTTCAGATGGTATTCTTTTGGATTTTTTTAAGATCATGACCATAATATAATGGAAAAAATTTAGTCTAGATGAAATGATTATATGTATAGTATATGCATTTTCACCCCTTTAAAAATTGAATTATCAACTAGTTTTTGGGCTTCATCAAGATCAAGAGTAATTCAGTTTAAAATGGTAGTAGTAATATATTTTATATTTTTTTATCCAATTTTTTTAAAAGATATTTTATATACATATGTTCGGATATATAAATACTTTCTTGGTTTTCAGAAATTTTAAAAATCATAAAAACTATAACTCACCTATTATACTCCAATAAGACATATATTTCATAAAATTTACAAAGGAATCAATTTAATATTTGTTAGTTGATCATAATATAATTTCATCAACATATATTTGGAAAATTGTGCGCTTTTTTTAACATTCATTATAAAATGAGGTGGATCATGGGTTCCCTCAATATACATGATTGCAACAAAAATTTTATTGATATATCATACTAGGATATAGGAAATTTTTTATGTCCTTATAAATATTTGGTATGTTTATAAACATATTAAAAAAAATTATCTTCAAGATGATGGGGTTGTTTAAAAAACATATTCTTATACATTTCTATTAGAAATAGAAGACTACAAATTCGTTTTAAATTTTTTGAATTTGATGACTGTTGTAAAGTCTAATATAATATGAGTAGATTCAGTTCTTTCTAGTATTGGATAGGTTTAATCAGATTTTATTTATTCTGGTTGGTTGAAAAAATTTCCAAAAAATCATTATTCATTTATAATAATAATATCATTTTCCACACATTTATTTTTAGAAACTCATTTTAATCAAATTATGGATGGATTTTAGGTCATTCAACCAGGGTTATGACTTTGGTCCAATAAAATTCATTTAGGTCAATTTTTATATCCTTAATCCAATAATAATCACCTAAATTATCATTAGGATTCCTTGATTCAATTTGGGGATTTAATGAAATATTTTTTATTACATACCTTAATGAACTTCTAGTCTTAATAAGATAATAAACATCATTAATGATGTTATCACTAGGATGATTCTTGAGAAACAAATAGCATAGGGTTTATAAATCCTTTTTATCAATATAAGGTAGAAATACTTCAAGGGTAAATAACTCTAAAATAATTTATTTATTATTTTCCAAAATAGAATATCATTACATCAAATCATGGAAATCAATTTTTTAAAACAAATCTAATGATTTTTGTTGTGTTTGTTTGAATAAAATGTATTAGTTTTATCAAATTTAATGTGTATTGGAATCTACATCATAAATGAATTTTTTTAGAAACTCTATATTCCATAGATGTTGTGTAATAACCCATGAATATTCCCTTATTTAATTTGGGGGAGATTTTTTCTAAATTATATTTTGTATTCAAGATGAAAACTTCGCATCCAAATACTCTGATGTTGGAAAATGTTAGCCTTCATCTGATCCACATTTCTTAAGGTGTTTTATTATAAAATGGACGAATTCAATTCTGATTCTTAGTATAGCATGTTGTATGTACTACTTTATCCCAAATAAGACTAGAAATTTTGTATTCACTTAATATGGTTATCGTTATTTCATAATGAATATTATTTCTTCTTTCAACAAACCATTTTTCTAGAGGGGTTCTTGGGACTAATAATTTATATTATTTAAATTTTATTCTATAAAATGATTCAAAAAAAAAAAATAAAAAAAAAATAAAACATGATCACTATGAATAGATATCCACGATATGTTTTAATTATTAATATCATTGGATTTGAATGTTTTTGAATAAAGAAAAGGGTTCATATTTCCTTATAAGAAAATAGAATTATGTGTATCTACTATTATAATAAACTAAACTAAATACATAATATTTTCAATGAATACATTATATTGGTATATGTTTGGAAGGATCCAAGGAAATAAATATAATGAATTAGTAGTTGAGACTTAACTATTAGATTTAAAGCATTACAAACCATTCATACCATATTTGAAAGGGTCAAATACTATTGATAAATCCAATATATGTTCCATTAAATCCAAACAAAATATTTATTTTCCTCAATTTAGACATTTTTCAATGGTTATTGTGTCCTAACATTCAATTCCATAATTGATATTGATCTTCAATTTCACTAATTCATGGTATGTTTAGGATCCTATGGTCTTATAATATTAATGTGTATTCATTCTCATCCCATTGGGATGAATCAATGAATTCTTCCATGGAAATATTTATAATGGATTTGTTATTCCAAATAATTTCAAGGTATTCTTCATCACAAGATTTACATATGCCTATAAGGTTATGCTTCAAACCATTAACTATCAAAACTTTTGATATTAAATATTTTCTCAAAAGAATTATATTACATATAATAATAATATCTTTTTGATCCATATCTCATTTTTTAAATTTTCCACAGATAACTTTAATTATATTTTCATTGAAATATTGGTCACCAGTAATAGGTCAAGAACCACCGATATCCATGTGCCACATATTATTATCATTAGAAATTTTTTTTCTTAAAAACAAAACAGTTAGATATTCAGATCCAAATAAATTTAGGGAATGGAAATGTTTGAAATTATTTTTTAAGAATACTTGATTTTTTTGAAAAATGGGTTTTTTGAAAACATAAGAATTCAAAATTATTTAAGGAATATTTTATTTTATTGTGACCAACAATTTAGAATTTTTTTCAAAAGTTTTCCCTTTTCTGAACAATGTAATTGTTAATGAAAAATGGTCATTAATGAGTAAACAGTACTTCAGAATTAGTATTAAGTTGATGGATTCGTTTATACATTTTATCAAAACATTTCATAGAAGAATTAATGTCCGAAAAAAATTAAAGATGATATTTCATAATGTAGTTTAACAAATTTATTCTTATTCTCTTGACTAATATTTTTATAATTTATTTTCAAATTTTTTTTGTAAAATAATCATTTCAAAAACTATTCTATTCTATTATATATATAATATTATTTGGATTTGGATTTATCAATATCCTTTGGTAAATCCGATATTTATTTTGTTGAAATATCCATTCCCGAATAAGCTTTTCAATTGTTTCATTATCATTGTCTTTCTTTTTACTAACATTACAATTTTCTATTTATAAATGTTTTTAAAAGTGAGAAAATTATTTATTATTGGTTTATGTTTTTTCATAACTACAGGAGGATAATTCATTAAATGAATATATAGAATTAGTCACATCATAGATATTTTCATTTATTGACGTATTAGTTATGTTATTGGTTATAAGTTCCATTTCTATAAACAATGACTCTTCATAGATACTCATGTAGGATGACCCATATTCCACTGATTTGGAATGCGATTATTAGGGGAGTTGTCTTGATAATCACCTCCATTGAAACTCCACATGTCAGTAGCTTCAAGAACATTATTATTATTTTATTAATAAAAAATATATTAATTTCCATCAGAATAGATATCATTCATGTCTATTAGTTTCAACCTAAGGTAGTCTTGTTGAACATGTCTTGCTCATTTTCACACTTTATATATATCATTAGAATATTAATATTCATTGTTATCTTTAATACATTTAGTATAATGGTACATAATGTTATTAATTCCCCGAAATTTATTCATTCTTTGAGAAATTTTATATAATTCATTCTCAGAATGATGCGGAATAACTTGAATTAAATTAAAAAATTACTCCCTTTTTCATTGTCTACTTAAGAACATTATCAGGAGTCTTATATTTTTTCTGAATTTGATGACTTCTTATATCCAAAATCACTATTATTTTATTTCTGTATATCTCATTATAAACTACATGTATACTTCAAAAGGGCTCTAAAGAAATCATCAATGGAAAGATACATTATCTTAATTAATTCAACAAAAACTAATCTTTAAGAGTCTCATTCATTGGGAAGGATTAAAATTATTTTTTAAATGAGAATTTATTATTCTAATCATTTATTTCTCTATGAATATAGACTATTGAAAATTTTTATAATCCTATAATATACTTTTGGAAGAGCTTCACAAAAATAAAATTCAATTGCTTGATATTCGTCTTCTAGAATTTATCTAATGGTTTTTACATCAAACGATGATCCAATATGAGTAGTCAATATATTTTTTCAGATACTACAAGAATCTTCACAAGAATAATTCTAAATGCAAATGATTCTTGTAATTGAACATTATAATGTTTTCCTATCTCTGATATTGAAATAATGCTCTTTCTATTCCAGATTTGTAGAAGTTTTCAACTCCTTGACATGGAACATGTAATACCTAGTTAACATGATGAAATTGTCAAATATAGTATTTATGACTTATTTATTCATTCCATCTCTCTAATACTTATAGTCATCTCCATCAAAATACAGGGTCTTTTTGGATTATGGTTATCTATTGAACTCATATTTAGTCCTTTAATAAAAAAAACAAATAAAAAATTTACTCCATAATACACTTTATTGTAATAAGTGTTTATAAATAATAATATTATAAAAAAAATTTATCATACGTGTAAATTAATGAAGAAAATGAATTATTTGAGCCGTGAAATCCATCTCTAATACAAATTTTTTTATCGTAATGTATATGAATATGGATAAGATTAATTTTATTAAATGTAGAAAATAATTTAATTAGTGTATACACAAAAATAAGATAATCATGGTGGATATGATATATCCGAGTAATGTTTTATAAATGATTAATACATTGTAAAATAGTGGAATCATAACTATAAAAATTATGGTAAAAAATATAAAAATGAAAGATGAATATAAAAGTATCATTTAATAATATAAATAGTTGGAATAAAATAATTATAATAAAATAATTAAAAAAATGAATACATTTCTTCTAAACCAAATAGCAGGGTATCCAAAAAAATCGAATAAAGTAACCTTGTTTTATATATAGAAGAAAGTATGTGTTTACCTTACCATGGAAGGCCCTAAATATGATGATTGCTCTATTTCACTATCCCCATGAGCCTTCAATACAATAGATCAGATTCTCCATTTTCCTATCCCAAGAACCACTTGACCCGATCGATTAGATTATATCTATTATCCCTATAATCCCTTGATCAAATAGATTATATCTATGTCTTCCTAGGCTCAGAATCCCCTAATCGCATTCACACAATCAAAATAGACAAATAAATCTGTTAAAATATTTGTAAGTTGGAAAAATAAAAAGGAATCATAAATAAGGAATCTATCTATAAAATTGTAACTGACTAAAACACAATCCCTTAAGAATTTTTTTTGTTAGAATAATATTTATTATCATTGAATTAAATAATGAAATAAACATATGTATCCATGATAGTTACTAGAGTTGATGTGTTTAATGTGGAAACTATAATTTTCAATAATGATATAAATATTTATAATATTAATAATTAAATAAATAATTGAATCTCATAATACCCTCACAATAATTCTTCTTGAATTCTATTCAAGTTTTGGATATTGAAAAATTGTATTTAAATAGTTGATGATGTGAATCTCTTTCTTGATTTGAATTCTCTTAAAAACAAGAAAGATTTTTTTATTTTAGGATATGTATTCCATTTCCATAACATGAATTATAGTTTTCTTCCATCATTATTTCATATTGGTTATAAAAAATATAATTATTTATTAAATCCCAAGATCCATGTCATTTAAGATAAAATTGATAGTGGAGTATAATTGACAACTTATTTAATTGTAAAACTAATTAATGAAATTTGAATGAAAAGATATAAAATATATAAAAGAGATTAAAAGATAGTTCTTATGATATGGTTTCTCTTAGAGGTGAATTATCCTTTCAATTTTTTCCGATCAAGTCTTTTAGTCTCTCTCATGTCATTTTAAAATGATCATTTAAATAATTATCAAAATATTTCTACTTCTTGATGTTCCACCTATGAGTAGTCTTTCCATGGAAAATAATAGTAGTTCAGATAAAAACATATGAAGATATACAGGAATTAAAGATGAAATTTAATGGTCAAATGGTTTGGTTATGGATATTATTTCATTATTAAATACCATTTTAAAACTCATACCTTCGTAGAAGGAATTATATTTCAAACCTTTAGTGTTGTTTTTTACATTCAAATGAATCCACATTATCATAATAAATCACACATTGTCTTTGTAGAAACTTGGAATCAATGTGAGATTCATTCCATTGTTGATAACTTCCTAACACGTTCACTGCACTCACATTTATCAAAAAAAATTAAAACTAATTATGAATTGGGATGTCAATAATCTAGATAACCATGAAAACACTCCCAAGGACATGCACTAGGTTAGTCAAATTCCTCTTCTATTGGAATGTGATCATATAGGAAATATTTGAAGAGATAATGGTATTTTGAATGGGAGAAAAGGAAGAAATTAGATAGTGTGTTCAAATTTATAATTTAATATATGAAAAAGGGAAACATAATAAATTAATTTTAAAAGAAAATAAAGGAATACCCTAAAAGTAGTATCTTCCCAATCCTATAATGCAACTACAATACATGGGAACATGTCGTTATTTCTTATATATAGTGGCTGTATTTTAATAGGTCTCATTTCGGGTTTATGTTGTAAAAAATGTCCTAATTAAGGGGTCTATGGTTATAATGGGGATTACTCAATAGTCAAAGCATTGTCCCAATCAATTTTCATAAGATTTTATCCTTTTAAAATATTGTATTAAGATTTCATTCCATGAATTGTGTTTTCACGACATGTAAAGTGCTGGTCCGAACAACTCACGACATAATGCACAATCTGAGAACCCTAGTTGTATTATATAAGTATGAATTATTCTACGAATGTATATGTCACATTATCACACATGTTGGTATGGATCATAACACTTATTTTTCATCATATATTTCCTTTACATCCAATATACATTCATGGATTACATAGTGGTTGATATTAAAAATGTAAATTCATTTTTCCTAAATCTTTTAAGTTTTTTCATTATGGTTCTTCATTTTCATGACACTGACTTTTTCCTTTACTTATCCTTGATCAAAATACAGAACTTTTATTTTGATTTAATTAAAAATATTCCGACTTTGTATTAAAAATGTTATCATTCCATACATAAAAAATAATTCTATAAAGACATGTTTAATAATTTAATTTTTAAAAAATCTTTTTTATATTAATATATGCTTAAAAATAAGAAATTTTGACCCCTAAAAAGAATTTTTTTTCCATAATTGAGAAATAATAGTACATATGAGAGATTAGGTGTATCTATACCTAAAACTCATAACTAAAACATGTTTCTATAACTACCTCTTAGTTTACTCATTATTACCATTATAATTTTCCCCATGGATACTAGTTTTTTATATGTATTATATCCATTATGACCAAAAATAAAATCTTCATTGTTATATAATTTTTCAAAAACGATTCATAATTTATAATCAATTATATTCAATTAAAATTTAAAAATTAATTTTAAAATATTTTAATAAACTAAATAAATAATTTATTGAAACAGTTTTTTAAACAATATAACATAAATTATAAAATGATAAATATGGGTTTAAATTTTGAAATTATTTTTTTAAATTATAAATTATAATACAAAATACATAATTAGACATAGACATTACTAATATATTGTACACATTTATATAAAAATGAATTTCATAAAATCCATATTATTTGTAAAACAATTCTTATACACTATTCACCTAAAAATCGATTTTTTTGTCAATATTTTAAAAATTCATACTAAGAAAATTATGGAATTTTAAATTTAAAAAATATGTTATAGTCATAACTCTAAAAAGGAAATATTTTTAAATGTATTCTTTAAATAATAATAATAATTATAACGACAAACTATATTTATTAATAATATAATTTTATAAAAATTTAGTGTTATTAATTTTATTTCATATCAATTTTACATTTTAAATATTTATATATTTTATGTCATATTTGATAATGATTAAAATGTTACAATTTAATATATTCTTATAAAATATATAGTCCACAACAAAATGGTTATTTTGAAAAACTGAAATATTACTTTTATAATATATGATCAGTAAAAAATTATAATAAAATTAATAAATTATGTTATAAAATATAATTTTAATACTCCATTAATATTAAATTCGTTATTTTATTTTTTTTTATCCGTCATATAATATTATAATTATAACAATAGTAATATTTATATTTATCACCCAATCGAAGACATTCACACACAGACACACATGTATAACATTCTAATATCATATTTTCTAATTGTGGTTATATAACATTATATATTCTAATTAACAATACACATATTTATTATACATAATAAATATATGACAAATTCCAATAATTAAAATTAATAAAAATTAAACTACAATATTTTCAATGGTGATATTTTCAATGACTATATTTCATTTCATTATGGTGACTAACTAAATCATTCATTTATCCCACTCTCACATCACATGACCAGATTCTTATTTGATATTATATTTTTTCACAATACTTTCTCGTTTCAGAGCTATCTTACATATTATATTTTTTTTCATGGGTATTGCGGATCCTCAATGGTTAATGATGATTCAAGTGGTTTCCTATTCATGAATTAACTTTTATTTCAATCTATTATCCCATGATCATTTATGAAATTTTAATAGTTTCATATACATTGTGTGGAATGACAATATTTTTTGTCTAGTACATAGTTTTAGTAGGTTTAGATATTATGTGCCAAATATTAATGAATATGGTGTATTTATTTATTATATTAATGGGAAAATTGTAAAAAAATGTTTCAATCCATCTAAAATATAATTTAAATGTTCAATAAATATATAGACAAAAAAAACAAATATAAATAGTAAAAATAATAACTGATCTTAAAACATACAACATTACATTTCACATTATTAGTGATGCATAGAAAAATAAAATATCACATGCGAGGCCATAACATTTGTTAAATTCAATTCATATTTCTGTTATTTGTAATCATATAATTTTTCATCAAAGTTTTACTTCATTAAATTAAGATAGAACATCTTCAAAAAAATATGGGTGAAATTTATCAGCCATTATAGTCATTATTTAAAAAATCAAAAAAAACATATGATCAACATAAAGACCACATACAATAGTTCTAAATGATAAAACTCAAATTTCACCTAGTGACTCAACGCACAAACTCTAGTGGGTACCAAACAAACTATGAATAAGAATATACTAATATTTCTATGGGATTTTAATGGATCACTAAAGAGTCATACCCCATATTATTGTTAAATTCATGGGAAGTTATAATATCATATATTTTAGTCCCCTTGGAATATCATTGTAGTTAACCAATATAGTATCATCGAATGATGAAAAAGTGTTGATAGGTAAACCTCATGCAGGGTTCTACAACTATTATTAGAGAATGAAAAATGGGCATGATATTTCCCTTAACATACACTACCAAACACGCATAAGAACCTAGAAAATAAATTTATCTAATATTCACAAATATTTCTAGATTATATTGGTGAATATAAAGTCAATTCTTTTACCCTGTAGATTTATGTAAATTAATAGATTAGCATAATTATGTACCAATTGTTCTATCATGATCATCAATATTTTTAAGATGGACACATGGTGATCATTGTGATATGTCCCCATATTATTGTTCATGAATTACTAAATAAGACTAATGAAAAGGTTTTAAAACCTTATTTGGCGTTCTATATTCAATATGTATCCCCCCTTATGATCAATATGTCCTACCACCACTAAACCATTACTAGTACCCTTTATGGGTCAACTGACTAGATGGGGGGCTAATATGCTAGGAAGCGAATCAGGATGACTTTATTGGATCCATCAATGATTATTAATAATCCCTGGAGTAAAAAAAGATACTATATATCACTAATGGAAATTTTACAAAGGTTTTTGTGCCGTATCCCCTTATTTAAAATTATTATAACCCAATATTCATATCATTCAATGGTAATGGTGATATTTAGTATCACATCACACTGTACACCACATAGTTTGGTCTGATGTTTGTTAACATAATGTTACATGATGAGTCCAGGGTCAATTGTCTTGTCTAAACTTTGTAAGGACCCTCCATTGTCTGGTTAAATATTACGCAATTGAGATCTATCATCATCTCAGAGGTTATTGATCATCAAATCCAATTATAGTTATGCTTCCCCTTGTATAGAATGAGTGTTGAAAACCTATCAAATTTTAAATAGTGGGATAGTGAGTGTTTCTAAAACCTCTTAACAATATGGGATATATATGTGTAATACATTGAAGATTAACATCTCCTAGATAATATATTTGTATAGTGTTATGAGATCATTTGGTATGTGCAGGCCATGAATCTCATTTCATTAAAAAACCTAATATGATTACATGAGATCATTGAGTTTGAAAAACATCATTAAGAGTCTATGATTTCAACTAAGAAAATGTCTCATCCAGTTCCTTCCATAGTAAAATTAAAATACAGAAATGTAAAAATTTATTTTAATGTATAGTGAAATGAACAATAATTGATCCATCACTAAAACACATTATATAACAAGTCCTATCACACACATTCCTACATTAGAAATGCTATTCTGGACCCATTAATGAGATATGAAACCAGACTATTCGGTAAAAAATGAATAAGGTATTCTTTCCATTGATGATATTTACCCAAGAAACTAAATATAATTCATTGAAAATAACTTTCTCCATTCACTGAAATTCTTATGTACAAAATAGGTTGTGTTTAATAACTATCTAAATCATTTCTCCTAGAATATGTATATTTGAATCACCATCCAGAAATGATTCTTCTTTAATGAATAAATTGTATTAATATTAGACTTTTGTATAATTATGTTATGAAATCCCTATGATAATTTCATATGTGTTTCTTCCACATCAATGTTCTTAAATGTTTTAGAGATCGATATTGTTTTTATGATTTTAGGAACAATAATATATAAATATTTGGTACCACATATTTTGCCTATTATATCCCAAGAGATAATTGATTCATTGATGAATCATACAAATTCCACAAAGTCTAGGTCATCTGATTTAGTGGGGTTTTCAACGTTATATCCCTTTAATGAAAAATGGTCCAATCACCAAAATCATAAGAATGACTTAGAGCCCATGATTATTCTAAATCTGGTTTACAACCACATAATTTTTACACCCACATGTTGGGATTATTTTTAATTTACAATCAAAACATAGAGGAATATTTATAGAAATAATAACATTATTTCTCCATCAATGCCATCTGGTATGTGGACCACTATGTTTAGTCAATATAATAAACATGTTAACATGCTCCACTAGGAATGTATCTTAAATGTCATTAAGATAATGGAAATTGTCTATATAAACATAAAAATCCCAAAGTATTGATGATAAAATTACCATGTTATTGATATATGAATAAAATCAATTCTTTTATTTCATTAATACAACCCCTTTTAAGTATCCTCTATTTTCGATATACAACCCATTCAATTGGTTGGTGTTTTGTCTCACCGAATATAAACCAATCTTAAAATGTATCTAGTATGTTCCAACCAAGAATCTCCAGCCGCATCTATTGAGATAAGAAAAATCCTCATTTTATTGATATATGTCATTCTAAAAAAAATTTGGTAAAATTTCTCAAATTCTAATGTAGGATTCCCTATACTAGTAAAATAAACAATGTATGAATGAAATATAGTCCATGAAATTGCATATTGAATTTCATATCATCTTATTTCCATTTAAATCCTATATTGAAAAAGTACATTTGTACGATTACTATCTACCCCTCATAAAATTATAAGTAGAAGATGAGGATGCAGTCAAATAGCATCACATGCAACCATATTACTACTATAGAAATCATAGCGTCATCATTAAGAACTGATGTATGGTGGATAATGGTCACAATAATCCTCATTATGACCAATTTTTTTTAAAATTATAAATATTTGATTCTAGTAAATCCCTTTGAAACATGAATATTCAGTGATAAGAAAATAAAAATAAATATCCACATTGAATGATCAAACTAATGACCAATTATGTTGAGTTATTGTATGATTCCCAATATCACATTATTGTATAGGGTACTAATATCAATGCCTTATGAGTAAGAACATGGATAAAACTACATGCATTCAATTCTTAACCATGTCATTGGTGCATAAAATTATCCTTCAGTGGTGGAGTACTGAACTTCTATGGCTATGTGGATCCTTTTGACTCATGTGAGACTTGATTCCTTGAAACTGGGAAGCAAAAAAGGGAGAGAAATTAGCCAATTTTAAAAGTAGTGGTGTTCAAAAATAGATATAATGGAATGAAAATAACATTTATGTTTCTCTTATATGGGGTGATGAGTAGGTTCTTATTCATATCCACCATCAAGAGGAAACAAATTCCATGAAATTGAAGTTAATTCATTATGTTGGAGATAAAGGACTGTTCCTAGATTACCTAATAATCATGTGATAGATATTGGAGTTAGAATCTTGGAATTCCTTACCCTATAACGTATCAAAAATTTCACATCATTACTTTCATATTAAAAATAAACCATTTCTTTCAAATATTATCATTGGACCATTAGATATCGATTGAGCCCTGACATTTCAATAGATGGTAGAGTATAATGGAAAAAATCCCACGAGTCAGGACAAAAAATAAATCAACATGGTTCTTACAAAACTAGAAGGTCAGAAAACTACATCTAATTATTAATACCCTATATAGTATGAAATTCCATCTCACGTATACCTTTTCATGAGGGGTTATTTAATTTATCATCCACTCACACATCTAAGAGGAATTACACGATAATACCCCTAGAAACCATTACCAAATTAAATAGAAAACTATTGAAGAGTTGATATATATTACAGAACATGCCACTAATTATAAAATTACATGATTTTATGCATAATTATACATTAGAGTACATGCCAAGGATCGTTATCTCTAGTCTCTAAGAAAACAATGTACATAAAACCAAAAACATTGGGCTAAAAAACACTTCTATATTTATACTCTTTAAAGACATTATAACTTCATTTGAGCCCTTACATATGCATAGGGTACCCTGGGGAACACATGAGAAAAGGGATGAGCTAAATATCCTAGTAAGGGAAAGGAAATAAGAAAATAGCTTAAGAACATGAGTTAGGAGGCATGCAATAATGATATTAGAATCATTGAACATATGAAATCATATAATATAAACATGGGATCATATAAAATTGGAACCAAATAAATATGTACTGAACATAAAAAATCTCTATAGTGTGAGACAAGGCTACCCGCCAATCCCATTTCCCATAGTAGTACGAGTCAAAGCTAAACGCTAATCATGTTTCCCATTGTAGTACAGGTGAAGGAAAACTGCCAATCCCGTTACACATCACATATCATGAGACATAACGTAACCAAATGCATTGGAGAACTATTTGTGTTCTCCCATCCCATCATATTCATGAATATTCATTCCTCATAAATAATCATACATAATCAAGCATGCATAAACCTAAGGGTATCAATGGAATGAATTGGGTACCACAATAATAACATAAAGAATAACCAATGGGTTTATCTAGAAGTTGTCCGTGAAATAAAGGGATTAGAACATACATAGACGTTAATATGATAAAATAGGCATATAACTTTGTATGTGATTTCAAAAATATTATACAACATAAAAGAAATTTATTTGAAAAGCACTAGCATTAAAACATTCTTGTGAGGTTTTAAGGAAAAAACATTAAATATTTTAAAATAGAAAAGAGGGAAATATTTTATTTAAAACCATTATGAAACCATTAAAAACTTAGTAATAAAAATACTGATTTTTTAAAGAAAATGGTGGCTTAAAACATACGATAGAGTGCACTTTAACATGTGTAATAATTTGGGAATTTCCATTAAAACATGATTCTATATCTGAAAATTCTATGGAGGTAATCGTTAAAAAAATTGTATATCCCCAAATTATAGTGATTAAGGGGTTTTAGAATTGAATTTTGTAAAAATAATAACTATTTAGAAAATGTACATAAATATATAAGAGATCTCTATTTTGATATAATGAATTATACGGAAACACAAAAGAAAAAGTTAGTTCACGTAGAATTGTTTACGGTTTATCAGCATGGTATCGAGTGTTCCTAAGACGGATCTATGAGAGAGAAAAGGGGTTTATAGTCATTTATAAAATATTATGGAAGTATGGGGGAGGTTCAAAATCATACCCCATCATTAGGTATTACAATTATAATGGCATAGCATAGATGACATCTTGATTAATAGTGAAATGGGGAGGATCCCTTACCTTATGTCTGGTGGTGTTCTCTACTTGTTATTGAGGAATTGAATGAAAAAATTAGTTTTATTAATGAAAATTACAAAACCTCATATATAATTAATTTATTTATTATAACCCTTTTTAGTTCATTCAATCGATTTTTTACTGTATATATGGTTCAATTTCATTGTTTAGGATCGTTTTCTTACATTGTTAGAAGGATTGATTCAATTATATTCTGGTTCAGATAAACATGTAAGATGAAAGTGGATTTCTAGAATTAAAGTTTTATGTTATTAGTGAACATATGGAATATTAAATCGTTATATTAATTCATTCAGTTATTTGGTTTGATGATGAATTATTATATAAAATATTAGTGGTTACCGTTTTGGTTAATCGGTGGGTTTGATTACAGTGAACATGTCTTTATTTATAACAAAAAACCATTTGTACAAAAAGGATTACAGAAACATAAATAGTATATAAAAAATTTATATTAAACCAGATAAAACATAATACATATATCTTCTGGAGTAAAATTATATATTATAATATAAATTGATAAACTATTTTCCTTGAATGTGCTATATTAACACATCTCAAATGGTCTTTTCATTTCTTTCAAATAAAATATAGGGAAATGGGAGAATATAATGAAGTATCCCATTGTAGTAATATAATTACACTACATGTATGTTATTGGGGATATCAAACAATTGGGTGAAGGGATGTGAGGAAAGAAACATAACAGGAAAAAACATAATGAAATTCATGAATTGGAAAGAGGAATTTACCTCTTCAGTCATACTCATTTGATAACATCATTACGAGAGATGTTTTAGTATTTTTTAGTGATTAGGGGATTTTGGATGTGGTGTAGGATCTTTGTGGATATTTTTGTAGAATATTATAATGGCACATGGCTTGAGAGGAGTGAAGAAAATAGGGAGTGAGGGGTAGCTTTTATATTGGAGGGGAGGAGGGTTTTCATAATTTTTTAACCATTAGTTTATTAATTTTCTTCAATACAAGAAATAGTGATGATTACTTGAACAAGAGGATTCATAAGTGCTTGTGAGTTCTATATTTTCGGTGTTACATCACTTATGATGTCAGGAATCTTGGATTGAAATTATAATGTATTTTTAAGGTAAATTAATGTATTTTACTATTCACTAAAAATTAAATTATTTAAATAAAATCTAAAAAAATTATCCCTAAACATTTTTCAACATGTAGAAAAAAAATGATGTCCATTTTTCAAAAATAATTTTGTAAATATTAATAATTTAATATTTAATTAAAGACATAATTTATGATTATTAACCAGTTTTAAAACATTTATTTACTTATTTGAAAATATAAGTAAATCATAATTACTGTTGAATCATATTTATATACGATCATAGTTAAGGTATCGATACATTAGGTTGTATAACTATTAATAAGGGAATTATACTATTCATAAGGGTAGGTTACAATTCACCAAAAATCATGTTTTCTTTATCAGACACCAAATAACATACTGGTCGCAATTGTGTATGTCCAATTTTTAAAATCCCAAAAACAATAATGAAAAATATATGATGAAGGTCATATATAACTTACTAGTTCTATATGTTCTGATTTCATGTGATTTTCTAACATAAATTTTAAAAAATAAAATCCATGTATAAAGCATTGGGTCATTACATTCTTCCCCCGTTATAAAATTTCTCCCTTGAAATTTTATTTTAAATTCTATGCCATAAATAAGTGCAGGTAATATTCCTTCATTTCCTCCTCCAGTTCCCATGTGTCATCTTCGAAAAATATAGTACTTCTATAGTACCATGTCCATTTGAGTAGTATTGTTATGTAGAACATTGTCTCTATAATAAATGATCTCCATTGGGTTATCATCATAAGAAATATCGTCCTCCAACTATACCACCTCTGAAGAGAGTTTATGTGAAGGGTCTGGTATGCACTTCTTTATGAAGGATACATGGAAGATATCATGTAATTTTGACATGGTTGGTGGAAGTGCATGTTGATAGTCTATAGCATTGACTTGATCAAGGATCTAGAAGGGGTCGATATATGCATGACATGGATTTCCTTTCTTCCCAAATCTCATGAACATCTTCCACAGAGATATGCGTAGAAATAAAAAGTCTCTAAATTTTAACTCAATGTCTCATCGATGATTATCTTCATTACTCATTATTTGAATTTTTTATACCTTGAAATGCTACTGAATTGGTTTTACCTTCTCGACCATTTCATCGACCATTTCAAGTCTTAAGAACTTACGCTCACTTACATCATCCCAACACGTTGGCGTTCTGAAACTTATCCCATATCAGGCTTCGTATGGTGCCATTCATATTCTTGACTAGAAAATTTTGTTGTAATAGTATTCAACTAGTGGAATATGTTGATCCCTTCCTCCTTTTAATACCATATAACATGCCCTCAACAAGTCTTTTAGTGTCTGAATAATACACTCAGATTGGCGATCACATTGAGGATTATAGAACGTTCTGAATATTAATTCTGGGATTATTTCATCCTGGAGGGTTTTCGAAAAACAATTTGGTAAATATAGGATTATGATTGTATAAAATATATAGTAGTACTCCATACAGCCTTAACACTTCATAGATGTAAATCCATTCAAGTTGATCTAATGAGAAGTCCTCTCGGATTGCGATAAACTGAGTTGTCATTGTATGTTGTTCCACAATGACCCATATATAAATGTTTCCTCTAGATTTCCTCAAAATTCCAGTGAGAAAATCCATGTTAATTTTCTCCCATATACATGGTGGTATGGGTAGTGGTTTCATCACCCCCTTATAATTTTTCTACTCAGCCATCTATTTCTAACATACCAGGGACATTAATGTATATTGAGAAATAATCCTTTTCATATTGTCCCAAAAAACGTTTTCTCTTATATATTGATACATCATTTTGGTCCTTGAGATAATAGAGAATGTTGAGATATGTGCATCATTCAGAAGGTCCTTCTATTTATATAGATCAACAGTACACATAATCAAGACCCAAATCTTGAAACTCCTTCCTCATCAATCATGAACTCATAGGATTTCCACCATCTAATATCTTCCACCATTTTTATATGTTCCACTTCTTTCCTATGAGAATCATTTATTTTCTCCATGAGGTATGGTCGAGGAATCAATTGATAAAGGATTTATAATGTTACTACATTATTGATTCCCATGTCAATCCTCAGCAAATCTATGATGATAAGATATTATTCAATTCTCATCATCGATAAGGATACATGATCATTTATATTTATAGCATCCACCACCTATATTTCCTTATAGGGATGGTAGTGTATTGAGAGGTCATAATCCATGATGAGATCAATCCATCATCGCTAGAGCATAATAATCAATTTCTGTGTAAATATATATTTGAGACTCTTCTAGTCAGTATATGTCTCACACATCCCCCCATAAGGATAATGTCATCATATTTTTAACACAAGGATCACAACCTCCAACTCTAGATATTGTGTACCAATGTTTTACATGTGGATTTTCAACTACCTTGAAGCATTGGTTATCACTAAAAAATTTTCATCACCACAGAGCGTAAGAACTTCCTTGAACCATTAATGTAAACCACAAAGGGTTATCAATTATTGTGTGTGTGAGTACTGTGGCAGTGATAAGCCCCTTTTTCGACTCCTTGAATCATTCTTTACATTCCTGAGTCTATACAAAAATTAATCCCTTCCATGTCACCATGGTCATTGGGTTCGAACATCATGAAAAGCTCTCCACAATTTGTTGATAATACCCAGCTAGACCAAAAAATATACAGATCCCTATTACCGAAGTTGGCATGTGCCACTCTTAAATTACCTTTTTTAGAAGCTTCCATATGCATCCTTTTTCAAATAATAACATTCCCCATGAATGATACTTTCTCTATCTAGAACTCACATTTATTGTACCTCTCATAAAACATATCCCATTGAAATGTCTTTAACACAGTATTCAAATGCTTCTATTCTTCCTCCTCAATCTTGGAGTATATCAGAATATAACAAATAAATACTACAAAAAAATTTGAGGTAATTTCTAAATACTTTTTTCATTAAGTGAATGAAAATTTCATGAGAATTAGTGAGTCTGAATGGCATCAATATGAAATTATAGTGTCCATAACACATTCGAAAGGAAGCCTTGGTAATATCTTCCTTTCTAACCTTTCATTGTTGATATCCCGACCGAAAGTCCACCATTTTGAAAAAACAGGACCCACAATGCTCATCGAACAAGTCATCTATCCGTGGAAGGGGATAATTTTTATTTACTTTGATTTTATTGAGCTCATGATAATCAATGTACTGGTCTATTCATAAATGATTCTTTTTGAGTAAGAGGACTAGAACATCCAATGGTGAAGAACTAGGGCGTATAGAACCCTTCTCCAGATTCTCTGTTAACTGCTTCTTCATCTCTTCCATACCTATGGTGTCCATTCAGTATTTTTTCATTGATATTGGAAAAGATCCAGGAATATATTTAATTGAGAACTCAACCACTCGGTCCGGAGGAAGACCAAACAACTCTTCATAGTATATATTAGTGTAATAACTCAAGATGGGAATGTCTTCAAAAATGATTCTCTCCATTGTCTCAATATTTTGAGTTATATATGATTGCTCAAAAGGAAACAATATCCATACTTGAGATGATGATTCAAAAGGATATTCATCTTCCTCCTTACACATTTATCGAATTGGAGGATGCTTTAGGAAGTGATGTGTGATCACTCTTTCTAGATAGTTGATGTTGTCATTGTATAATAATATCAAATCCAATCCCAGAATAGATTCCAACTCCACTAAATGATGAATGATTATATTTTCTTAGAGGTTCAGATAACAAAATTTAATGGGGGAGGATTTATAAACCATGAACGCAAAAATTACCCCATTTGTTGTTCTCAAAAATAAATTTTCCTTCAAATATTGAGGTTGTGTTTTAATAGTTATACTAATATTGAATGATATGAAAGAATGAATAATTAGTGTACATGTCACCACATCATTTTCTAGGTCCAAAATAGTAGACGTGATTGCAAAATCCATTCATTGTTTCCTTTTAGGTTTGTGTGGACTGCCTATGGAAACCATCATCTTTGGGAAATTTCTTTCTTACTGCCAAGAATCCTCATAGTTGTTACACATAACTACATGTTGATTGTAGATCTGAACCATCCTTTCTTAATCCAATTAGAGGGAATATTTGTATACCATCAGATGTTTTTTCCATATGAAAAATCATTTCACATTGGAAGAAATTCTATGTTCTCTTTAGATAGTTCCCAGAGTGTTTCATTCAACAAAATTTACAAGGGAAAAGTCAGGATTGTTTCCATCATTGGATTTGTCTGTATAACCACCAATATTGTTCCTCATTTTCCTGTTCCTATCACATGGCCCATTATACCACTAAGAGTCACCAATCTATATTTCAACCTTGAGAGCACAATTTACAATATCATCATAAATATCAAAGTCTCGAATCTCTAATGTGTTTTTTAGGATCATCTTTAATCCTATATAAAATCCATCCACCTAGCTTTCGATGTTCGTTACAAATCCATAGGAGTTTTTTAAAATCCGTATAATGTTTTCTTCATACATCCTTATGGACTTGTCTTTCTAATCCCTGAGTCAATGGAAATCTATTTCAATCTAGAGACAGTGGGTTCATGGAAAATACTAATAGAAAAACAACTTATTGAATTCCACCCAATCAATGGAATAAAATTCCACTCGGGACTCTGTATTATTGATCAATGTCCACCACTAATTCAATTCACCATCAAAATGATAGAAATCAAGTACAAATTTCTCTTCTTCTTATCATATGAGGATGAATTATATATTTTCAATGGAGTTATACCATTTTTCTGGAAGGGGGAAATCAAAAGATCTGTTAAACATGGGAGGCCATTTCAACATGAAGTATTATATGGCAACCTGATCTTTCTGTGGAGTAGTAGTGAGTTCCACATGATTCAAGTTATTATTCATAACTTAATACAACTACTTAAGCACTTTTATTATGTTTTGAGAATCTTTTCCCATCATATCAGTCATATCATTAGTGAAAAATATACATTTAATATAACATTGGATGATGGAACATGTTCTTAAATTTCCCTCCATCAAATATTATAAATAACATGCAACTAGAGGTCTTGAATACATAACAATTGAGAATAAAATAGAAACTTTGAACAAAAAATGATTAGCATGGAATGGAGATGTATATCATTACATTTGAGTCTATAGTATCAAATATAGGTTATCCAAGATCTATTTCCTATGTAGTGAACTTATTGGATTTTTTTCCATTAATAATGGGTTTCACTAAGCTTATGAGTCAACCAAAACATATTCCCTAGGAGTATCAATATCAAGACTGCATCAAGCCCTATTGTCGTGTACCTGGAAACCCCAGGTCTTGCTATAAACTCCTTGACAGAGTTTTCACTCCTAGTCAGAGTTTTATCTCCTAGTCGATGTTTTCAATACTAGGGACATTTGTGCGAGAGCCGCCTCTATATGTTTATATTAAAAAAATTGATGTATTTCCTACAAAACCTACTTAATATTTCCTTACCAAAACATTAGAGTGTTTCCTTGTACTTAGTCACATATTTATGGTTCTCACTATGGTTCTTTGTTCATAATATACAAAAATTAATATACTATCATTTGATACCAACAATAGAGGTTGTATACATTTACGTCTAAATTACATTATTTTAAGCATAATTATAAATCAGATTACAATCCAAGTGTCTTTATGTTTTTGTCTTAGAAGACTAGTTACATAAAACATAAAACATATGGAAAACACTTCTTTATTTAATATCCATAAAGAGCTTCTAACTTTCATAGAGCCCTTTCATATGAATAGGATATCCTGGGGACATGATAAAAGAGATGAGCTAAATATTCTAGTAAGGGAAAGAACATAAGAATATAAATTAAGCACATGAGTTAAGAGGCATGACATAATGATATCAAAATCATGGAACATATTAAATATTATTATATAATCATGGGATCATAAAAACATGGAATTATATAAATGTGGAAGAATGATAAATCATGTCTTTAGTACAATTCTAGTCTTACTGCCTATCTTGTTTCCCATAGCTATATGAGTTAAAGAAAACCAACAATCCTGTTTATCTTTGTAGTAAGGCTCTACCAATCCCGTTTCACATCGCATCTCATGAGACGTAATGTAATGAACCATAAATATATAGATTAATAGTTCTTCATATATATTAATATTAATGAATAATATAATAATTTTATGATAAATATGATAATTTTTTTGATAGCGTACTCAACACGCAACAACATGTTTCATTGAAATGAAATGTCGCACACTACCTTGAGTTATACCAAAAAATAATATAATATTATTATTATGATTAATGGTAGTTAATTACTAGACTTTTTATAGGTTAGAATAAATATAAATAACTAAAATATTATTAAATATGTTTGTTAAATTTTTTTACTTTTATCCAATAAATTTTAGAGGATTAAAATAATAATGAATATGATTTTAAGCATGAATAACAAAAATATTTATAAAAAGTCAATTTACCACCTTTTGATGGCGAAACCTTTTAAAATAAATTTTTTTCACATATATATGAATAATTTGACAAAATAAACTTCTTATTTAAAATCGGGATATCCAAATTTACATTGGATATAATATTTGTATTTTTTTGACAAACGTCATTTGTCTAATGATTAGTGAAAAAAACTAAATTTTAATTCAAAACTTATTTTTAATATAATTCATTAATATAGTTATATTGTACATTTAATTGGTTTTAAATTTTAATTCTATATTATTTTTATCATTTAATCCAATTTTTATCATTGTATGTAATCTCACTTTAAAATCGTGCATAAACGCATGTCAATCTTTTGATAGATTTTAATTTCTAAAAACACATGTTTAGGTTTTGACAATGGTAATTAATTTCAAATTAATTCATAAAAAATTTATGTTTTTATATTAGAAAAAATGGATTTGTTATTTGGAATCAGGTAGTCCAAATTGTGAAAATTAGTATATTTTATTTTTAGACATTATGAATAGTAACTTTCGTAAATATTTTATTTACCACGGTTAAAGGGTAACTTTTGTAAATAAGGTTAAAAAAATTAAATAATAATATTTAATTACCATAACATGTTTCCTAACCATATTAAATTATAAATGTTGACTGTGTTCATCCATGGTATGATTTTCGAATCCCATTGATCCACTTGTAAGTGAAAATGACTTTTTAAAAATATTAATTTAATTTTAATGAAAATGTAACATAATCATATATCATTTTGTAAATAAAATTTAATATGGGGTTATATAAGTGATATATTCTAATATAAATATATACATGGAAGCTAAAATGATTTTTTACATAATGGAATTTTATTTTTTATTTTTTGACATAATATAAATAAATTTAATTATGACACAATGACGATGTAGTGATTGCATTTTTAATGAATGTTTTAAATAAACGAAATTATACACATTAAAATGAATTTATTTTGAAACCTTCTACGCATTCCAATAATTATAGGGATAATAATGTCTTGGTATATTTTAATTAAGGGAGTTTTTTTAAACAATATTGTTATTATATTTTTTTAAATTTCTTGAGATGAATAGTTTATAAATTGACAAAAATGTGTTTTTAAAACATTTTATATTTTTTTAAAAGATAAAATAAAAATAGAAATAAATATTAGGGAAATTGATAAAGATAAAATTAAAAATGTTATTAATGATCCATTTTGGGTCTCTTGGAATTTTATTGTAAATATATTACCCATATAGTATAAATATAGAAGATGTAATTGTAAAAGAGATGTTAGTGAACTAAGGGTTAAAGATAAAAGATAAGGTTAATTATATGCTCTAAATAATTATAAAACCAACTGTATGAGATTATTTTGAGAAATAATCACCTTAAATTTGAATTAAATGAGTTGGGAACCTTCTTAAATCTAAATTCAATTTATAATAAATTAATATTTCCAAATTTTCTTAAAGATCCCCCACTTATAAAAGGTCATCACCTCTAACCCATTACTCACAACTATCAAGCCTCTTGGAACATCCAAACTCTACTTCAATAATCATAAATCATCTATATCTTCCTCATATAAGCATTCCCTTAGGAATAAGGTAATTTAAGTAAGTCGACTGGTTCATACCAAAAGAAGTTACCTCATTTAAAGGTAACATCTTCTCTCTAGTTTTTTCATTTATTTTTTTCACTCCCTATGCTCTTATTATTCTTTGTTTACATAAAAAAACTAGTAGACTCAATATTCCATGATTTTGATATAGGATGTATTCAAAATACATTTCGACACGTCTTTATCTAATGGATACGAACAGAATAATTTTGTGGACAGAAAACTACTACCTCACGAATCAATGATTATTCAATTATCTCCTTCAACCTCTCATAGTGGCCATTATAATGGCACCAAAATTATATATGATATTTATGATATTTATAATATTTATATATATTTATTTAATTATCATTTATAACATTCCATTATGATTATATTTTTTGTAAATAGATGATAATGTCTGTTGAGGAATTGCAGACTACCAGCCCCTCAAAGTGATATGACACATTAATGATATACATAGAACATAAAAAGGAAGTAATTAATGATATTATGTAAAATTTATATCAAATATATTATAATGGAATTATTATATACCTATTTATCATTTATTTTTCATTCCTTTATATATGAAAATGAAATGAAAGAAGCGTTCATGCATACGTAAGGCTTACCGTCTCCGTGAAAGATGGATTTTATTTATTTTCTACAATTGCTATGGACTATTATAAATAAATATATGCAGGATATATATTATATATATTGTATCTAAATCATTAATATAATTCTGCAGATAATTGAATTTTCACCACACAGAAAACTTTTAATTATAACTTGTTCAATTTCAACTCAAGTACCCAATATCGACAAAATAAATGACGTTAATGTAAATAGATATATAATTTTTATTATGTGGTAATAAGTGATATAGAAGGATTATTAAACTTCAAAATGTTTCTAAAGAATGTATAAATTAAATTAAGTTTATTATTTCTAAAAATAAACAATGAATGTGTCATGTCGGACAAGAGGTTAGGGAACTTCTTAACCCAATTTCTATTCATTGGGTTAATCTTCTACTTCATGATTATGTCGTCATATGAATATGTTTAAATGAACACTGATTGTTTTAAATGTAATATCTACTTATATTGGGTGCATTTATGTTTTTCATAATTAATGATTTTATTGGTTTTTCATTACTGTAATGATATGATCTTTATATGGGAACCATTCACCCTCCACTTTTAATAAAATGATTATTTTATAGTATGTATTTTAATATAAATTTTATTATGTTTTGATATATTCTTCTATATCTTTATTTCTATTCATTTTTTTATAAATTTAATGATATACCCTTTTCTCTGTACTTAAATTTTTTTATTAATTTATAAGTGATGTCGTTATGCTATCGATTTTTCGTAAGGGAATTTCTAAACCTAATTTCCACACTTTGAATTTTATAAATACTTCATTGACTATATAATGTCATGATTATGTGTGTAATCCATGTTTATTTCATTATATTTGAATTTTCACTTCCCTTTATGGGGATATGATTTTTCAACATGCAGTCTCCTCATTAATAATTTATTACGTAATTTATATGATTATTATAAGGTATCTTCTCTCAATTTACATTCCATTGAGGCTTATTTGTTATTATATGCCAATTCACATTAATATGGTGTTTATAGTGCTATTAGAAATATTATATCATGAATCTCCTTATTCACATGATATTATAATCTTGGTTTAATGTTATTATCTTACTTTTTCTATTCATGTAGTTTCTCAAGTGGTAAGGGACTCTTTAACTAAATTTTTTTAATGATTTGATGATTTATTCTTCTAAAACATTCTCATTAATGTCCATGTTTAAAAAAATTATGAATTTATTTATATGGATATATATGTTTTAAAATTATAACTCTCAAATTTTATTTAAATGTTTTAATGTGGTATGGGACACTTCGATTACAAAATCACTTTATTAAATTTTTTAAATGGTTTCAGAAATAGATTGAATTTTTCAAAATCTCGATTTTAAATATTGTGATTGCAATGTGGAAATGTTATCATTCCATTATGCTTTTTTTTATGTTTTTTGGTTTGTGGGAATTGTTTACATATATGGGTGGTTTTGTGATAAACCTAGGGCTGGTGAACCTGATATAGCTCTACAATTCAATGGGTATTGTGACAGAGGTAAATGATAATGTTTCTTCTAAGAGACTTTGGGAATATGTATTGATGGGTATTCCAATCATAAATCCCTATGTAGCTATGAAAGGTACAATTTAAATATATATTTAATTCCACATGTTACCTTTATGATTTATGATTTTTATATGTTATTTATAAATATTATGATTTTGTGAGGTATGTTAAAGAGATTATGTTTTAAGATTTAAAATTATTATTTCATTGATTTTTATATATTCATGGACTAATGTTTTCTTATTTTATTTTATATATCTTTCTATGGTTTTAATTATCATCCCATTTTTTAAAATTTTCTCCACATGACACAAAGATGAATGGGGTCATTTATTGGATCATAGAAAAGTAATGTTGTATAAAACATGGATCTAGACATGTTTCTTTTTAAAGAGTTTATATTTTATGAAAAAAATGGATACTGTGTAGAAGTTTATACATGTAATATTTAAGTTGTTATGTTTAAGTTAGGACTTATTTATATAATGCTCTAAACCTAAAAATATCCTCAAGGTCAATTATTAACTTAAATAAAGATTATGTAATGCTTAAGGCCAAGTCCTTACATTAAACTTTACCCAATGCATTGGAGAACTATCTGGGTTCACCCATCTCACCATTTTCATTAATATTCTTTACATAGAAATAATCATACATAATCAACCATACTTAAATATAAGGGTACCCGTCGAAAGAATTGGGTACTATAATCATGACATACATTATAACGAATGGGAGTATCATGAAAATGTAAATAATATAAATGGATTATAACATACATGGAAATTTATAGAGTACAACATGCATAAAACAAAATAATTTATGTCAAACATATGTTATTACATATAATAAATGCATTTGAGAAACATAAGCATTATAACATTTTTTGTGCAGTTTTAGGGAAAATAAAATAAATATTTTAATATAGAAAAGAGGAAAATATTTCATATAAAAACAGAATTGAAACAATATGGTTTTCATAATATAATTTCTTATTTTATAAAGACAATGGTTTCTTCAAATAGAGGATATATTTCACTTGAAAGAGTGTAAAAATTCAGGATATTCCCTTAAAACAGGATTCCTTATTAGAAAGTTCAAAGGAGAGAATCTTTTAAAAAATGAAAATCCCCAAATGAGTGTGATGAATGGGACATCACAAATGAATTTTTTAAAACATAAAATAATTTATAATATTTACATAAATAGTGAAGAAAAAGTCATTTTAATATAAAGAATGATAAGGAAACCCAAAAGAACAAAGACGGTTCAACAATATTTTGTTACAGTTTATCATCATGGTGTCTAGTGTGCCTAAGATAGATTGATGAGAGAGAAAATGGATTTCTAATCACTTAAAAATCATGAGGTAATTATGGGGGAGGTGATTAATCATACACCTTCATTATTTATCACACATAAAATGTCATACCGTAAAAGATATTGTGATTAAGAGTTAATGGAAAGGATCTTTTACCTTAAGTCTGGTGGTGTTCTCCACATGATATTGATGACCTGAATAAGAAAATTAAGATTATAAATTTATAATTCATGAAAAATTATATATGTAATTTGTTTAAAATAACCCTATTTAGTTCATTCAAGATATATCTTTATTTTTTTATAAATATTAATTTCATTGTTCGTGTCCGTTTTCTTACATGGTTTCAATGACTAGTTCACTTATATTCATGTTCGGATAAATATGTAAGATTAAAGTGGTTGTCAAGAAATAATTTTTTTTTGTTTATATTGATCATATAGGTTATTAAATTTTTTTTAAAAAATCATTTTTAAATTTGGAGTGATGATGAAATATTATGTAAAACCTTAGTGATAAGTATTTTGTTTACTCTGTTGGTTTTACTAAAATGAACATGTTTTTTTTAACAAAATAACATTTGTAAAAAAGGATTAAATAACCATAACAGGGATATATAACATATATAATAATATGGTTCAACCAAAACAATAATGGTTTCATGACCCTAATTAATAATGATAATAGAAATTGATAAATCGTTATCCTTGAATGTGCTAAATTAACACATCTCAAACAGTGATTTCATTTCATTCAAATAAAATATGGGGAAAGAAGTGTAAACAATGTAGTATTTCATTAGAATAATATAATTATAGTACATGTATGTTACTTGATTTATTATACCATTTGGATCAAGGTATGTGAGGAAAGAAACAAAAAACAAATGAACCAAATGAAATTATAGAATTGAAACGTGGAATTTACCTCTTGAGTCTTCCTCCTTTGAGAACCTCATAAGGGGAGTGGTTTTTGTATTATTAATAGAATAAGGGAATTTGTATGTGGAGGAGGAGATTATGGACATATTTTTTCATAATATAGGCATCGAACAGGGATTGAGAAGAGTGAAGAGGAGGGGGAGTGAGGGGGGTTTTATAGTGGAGGAGAGGAGGGGTTTCATAAAATTTCAATCATTACTTTATTAATTTTCCACAAGGCCAAAAAAAATGATGATTCCATGAACATGAATATTTTCAGGTGCATGTTAGTTCGATATTTGAGTTTTTACATCACTATTTATTTCATAAATAGTGGATTTAAATTATAATGTATTTATATAGTTAATTAATGTATTTTACTATTCACTTTGAATTCATGTTTTTCAGAAACATCCAAAAAAATATCCCAAATCATTTTTGGACATGTAGAATCCAAAAATGAAGTGCATTATTTGAAAATAATATTATAAATAAAATTAGTTTAAAATTTAATTAAAATCATAAAATATTATTAAAAACCTGTTTTAAATCATTCATTTACTTATTCTAAAATATTGGTCCATGATGATTTCACTTGAATTTTATATATATTGTATCATTGGTGATGTTACTATTCATTAGGTTATATAACTATTCATTAAGGTATGTTACTATTCATAAGGGCAACATACTATTCACCAAAAATCTTGTTTTCTTTGTCGGACTCCAAATAACATACTGATCACAACCATGTCTATCAGATTTTCGAAATTTCAAACACAGAAGTGAGAACTTAGGTTTAATGGTCACATAACACATATTAGTTCATTATGATTTGATTTCATGTAATTATATAACATATCTACAAGAAATTAAATTCCATGTATAAAACAATGGGTTGCTACAATATATTTTTTCTTTAATTTTAAAGGAAAACCATGGACTTATATAGATCAATGTAGTCATTCCACATAATGAAAATGAATAGTCAATTTTGTTCTTTATGAAATATTATGATGATTTGTTATTGAACTATATGGGTATAACACAGTTCAATCCCAAATACATTATCCATCATCTAAGCCTTCCATTTTTCCATTAAGGATATTAAATGACACATAGGGGAAGGTAGACCTTTTATTTTTCTATATACAATGTGGATATGGATAGATATTTAAAAGTAACAATATCAGGAATGATTAATACCCTATATTCTTCAAATTATTATCCTATTAAGGAATATTATCATACATATTAGTTTCTATATCGACATATATTACCTCATCAACCACTATGGGAATGATAGATATTTCATCCCATTTATAGAGACGTTTATCCACTTACACAATGGATTCCAAGAACTCTCCTTCATTGTTAAATACTATAAATATAATTAATGATAGATGATCTCTAATGATAAAGGGACCACTACAATTAGTGATCCCATAAGAAGGTATTAATTCCATGTGATTCCCATAATTTTGAATATTGATAGGGAAACCTACCAGTAATTATTTCCTAACATAATCCTTATCATACTAAAAATATTGGTGATGTGATATGTGTATGATTTATTAGAAAACTCCATACTAATACATAACTATATCAATAATAAAGAGAATATGGTCATCATTCCCTCAACCCACAATAGGAATATAAACTCCATCATGTGTGAATTTAGTATCACCATTTCATAATTTATTAATTTTATATTATGGTATATAGGCTTGCATATCATCCCATATAAGATCAATCCATCATAAAGATGATCATCCTTGAATTTTTTGAAATATGAGGATCACCCAAGGCTATCCCAACCATAATTGAATTTTTCACCAATCTAAAAGGAATATATAGTTTTTTGTGGAGTAAATGAAAAGAATCATTACTTACTAATGGGATGATTATTTCCATGAAGCATTTTTTGTTATTGAGTAGTATTTTATTCATCCTTACTTTATGATTATTCTTTTTTACTAGAATAAATTGTTCCATCTTATTAAAAAAATTACTAGTCCCAATGATCCATCCTTCCACCAAAAAACTTTTATTGAATGAGAGAATGTATCAAAATACCGTATCCACATGTTGTTATATATTAAGGTCATATATTATCTTTTTAAAAATAATTCCTTTTACGTGAACATAAAAGTCAAGAAGCAACTATCTACAACATTTTAAGGACACGTTGAACTATAGCAATTACTCAATAATTATCTTACCCAATCTACCATGTTCAAAAAATGATTTATGTGATGGGTAGTAATTATTTCATTTCTTGGAAATAGTTTTATTGATCTATTCAATTTACTAGGGGAATATATAGGCGATTTCATACCATAAATAGATGTTATGATTTATATTCAGTAGACATATACTATTTATATAATACTATCATCTATATCAATCGAGCACACCCACTCTCTAAAAGTCACATTGATGGTGCCTCAAAAATTCCATTTGTAGTATGATAAAAATTCATAAGAATGAGGGGATTGGCCATAGATTTAGCTTTACCACTAATTTTAAATGGCCCCATATGATATCTTGGACCCCTTATTGATCTTGATGGGTGAATTCGAGCAAGTAATCTAGAAAATTTATAATGAAAGTATTGTTATGAAATTGAATTCTATCTCATATGTCATGAATAAACATGGTTTTTTAATAGTATTTATATCTATGTAATTGGTGTGTCATGTGAGACATTATTCAAATTATTTAAAAAACTCCTTGTAAATATTTTATACATCCTATACCAATAAATACCTAAAATCCAGGATTATTTTTATGAATCATTAAGGAGTCATTATTCATACCTTTCATAATATATAAGACCATGTTGTGAAGAAAACCACCATAATGTCATCCATGTATATCTACTAAAATTCAAATTTTACAGAAAAAACATAAGATTAAACCACTCCCTTTTTCTGTAATTCCTACACAAAATGGTGTTATTAAGCTAATATGGACATGAGAAAAGTTTCTGGAATGTACTAGATTTCCCCCTATGATGTCCCAAAATTACTGTGAGTTCTCTACAATATAATATTTAATTGAATCTATATCCACTATATCAAATGGTTGGAAATTACACAGGTATTATAGGATGTTCATGATGGAACTTGTGGAGCTTAATATATTCCATTTAAGCTATCCCACCTGTTCTAAAGACATGACTACTTTTTACCCACCATGGCTTAGGAAATAATATAATTCACCATCATTTTTCACGCGCTATAAACAAAAATATAGAAAATAAATCATACCACAGATCATATCTAAATCACATGTAATCATGATATTTCTTTTGATTAGGAATTTATGACATTGGTACGTATTAATTAGAAATAATATTGCATTTATGATTAATCTTACAACTAGAAATTTGTTTTTCATATGGGATGAATTCATCCCCTTATTCTATGTTAAATAATGTATATGGTTGACATTGAGAAGTCCCTGGTCGTTCATCTAATTTCGATCCATCACAATATCGTAATGGATAATAGAACCAGATGTTGCGCCCCTGAGATGAAGAATGTATATTATATTTATAACACCTCATCAAACTATTCATTTCAATATCACAAACCAATGATTGGAAAACCATAGAATTCATCAATTTTCTATATAAAATTATAGAGTTTTAGTTGGATAGGAAACAGAATAATATTATTGACATGTTGTATTTTTATCTATGGATATTATTGAATTTATGGCTCATGCATCCAACCTAGGAGATTTTTAGACTCCTTGGGTGTGGGGGGGGATATTTCAATTTAATAATGTTTCAAGTAGTGGAAGATGGAATATTCCACAACCATCACTTCATCCATATCATAAAAACTCGTTTAATGTCATTAATCTTCCACAAATATTAATTTCAACCCGTAAATATTGAACCACATTGGAATAGATGATCTCGTCGACCAAATTGACAATATGATCATGATGTTCTTGAATCTAAAGAAGGGTACCACAATATTCAAAGCCATATGAATTAGAAATGTAAAACACAACATATTTTATGTATTATTAGAAATATAATTATAATCTACCATTATGTATGTCATAACACATCATGATTACCATCTTCACCATATTATTAACAACATATTTATCATAATCCTCACTGCTTGGTGTTTAACTATATAGTACTGTCCATGTTATTTGAATAATAACCATGTGATTATTTAGGACTCACTTGGGAGGATAAAATCTTTTATGGAATTTTACATATATAAATCTTAACTTTTGGTTTCTATTTACTACCAAACCCATTACCCTAATAAATATGGGTTTCAGGCATTATTCTACCAATGTTTTCGAGCAACATTTGAATATATTATTATAGTCCTAACAATGAGTTTTAATATCATTTTCTCCTACAATTTTAGTGTTTTATTTCAAATAATTTGTAAGACATTCACTTATTGACAAATAAATATTTCACACATTATTTATCCTATATATAATTTCTATTCGAACAATTTATTTTAATTGAGAACAATTTTTTCCTAGAATATCTTTTAATTAGATATTTGGTGACACTGATATTTCTTGTCCAGATCTAAATGAAAATGTTATGCTTTATTTCCTTATTATTCACTGCGTATAGACACCGACCATGTCATGTTAGTTTCAATGTTGTACCCTTTTTTCTCATAAAGAAACACATGAATTGTTTCATTTTATTGTACATGAGTATGATCTTTACCAAAATCCATGACCCAATGAACTATGTGTGTCTGTATTCCCACTCTATAAGATATTTATAGACATTTATATCCTCAATAGAAAACCCATAGACCAATAATCATCACCCAATATCGTCATCTTTTCCATTCAATTACTATTATATTGAAATCTCCATTAATATGATAAATTCCATATGACTATAAATAGTTATCCCCATGCTCCATGGTATACAATATTAAAATATAAAAATATAATAGTATTAGAATTTCAACCATAATTTATTATCCCCATCAAAATAACACATATTACCAAATAATAGGAACATATTTGATCTCATCGACCTCATCAATAAAGAATGATGAAGACATTTTCACATGTCTCACATGGTTTTGATATATCACTTGTCTATATATTGAAATTTTAATCCCTTTAAATTTATATTATTATAAATATGATTATATCATGTGGGAAAAACCATAATTTTCATTGAACTATCATAGATAATCCATCTCCTATAGTAATAATTTTATTTATCAAAATTGTATTGATATCTTCTCCGATTTTCAAATGGAATACCCTATAGTGATGTTATTGTGTCATATTCTAGACCTACCTCTCTTCTAGATTGAACATCACATATGGAACACTCAAATAATTTGATAAAAATACCACTTATTGTGATGGAATATTTTCATAGTCTTGGTATCCCACTCGTTAATCTTTTTTTCCTTGTAGGAAGGATCCCAATTAACAAATGTAGTTCAACTCATCCTAAAAACTAGCTCAATGGCTATATATTACCTATCTGAACCTTCTAATCCTCAAATTTTACTCTCAGAGTGTCAATATAAATTTATTTCACCCCCATTTTATACACCAGATATCAAAAAATATTTCCATTCCACCACGATTAATTATTTCATGATGATAGAGAAAATAAACTTTTGGAATTACAATAAAAATAATTATCCAAATCCTCAGGGGATTTCCAATAGTGATGAATGTTATATTCCATCCCAAATATGTTAAAACATGTTACCTATTATCATGTGATATGAACAATCTTCTATTTACCTCATATTTCACACACCAATCCAGACCCACTTGGGAAAAATGTTTTTTGGTAGATTTTTAGATTAATGAGATTTAGATATAGAAAAAAAACACTGTTAAATCATATAGAAAAAATGTTACATAAAATAAATTATTTGGATTTTTTATTAAATGGAACCTCCTTTTCAATATAAAACTAGCCTATGGTTGGTCATACTCTATCATGTACCTGAGCACGATGACTGTATATAAAGAGGAGTCTCCATCATGATATATTCTAGAATGATAATCTATCTATTCACTTAAATGTGGAAGAATACACTCTAAAAAACATGATATCCATCATACTAAGACATATAATCATCCATGTGTGATGATATTTGTACCATTTGAGATTCAAAAAGGTCCAGTAGGTTCCTTAGTTGCTTGAACTCCTCCTCCTATTTCTAGAAGTGGGCCAAAACTAATTTCCGACTACCAACCCTACAATAATCACCTGCAGGGTTATCATTCCATTACTTAGAGATAATTCCATAGTTTTGGTTAATTTTCATTTAGGATACACTCATGTTTGTCTAAAATGACATAGTACATCATGAGTACAAGTTAGTCAACCCCTTTACATCTCATTCTCTAAATCTCATTAGGAATGCTTCACATCTTGTTATCTATCTTACCCAGTGATGGGTGGGTACAATTGATTGATATTTTCATAAATATTTTCCACCAAATTTAATAGTTATCATCATCCATATGTGACCTTGTTTTTTAATGTTTTTAGGGGAATTATAATATACTAGAACCATCTCAATCATAAGTGATGGAACCTCAAAATGAAGACCTATTTTTGACAATATAGGATATAATGGTTTCCCATAATCATAGTTTTGAGGATATTTCTTCCCTAGATAGTGGTTCCCCTAGGTCAACGGTCACGTCCTCCAAAAGTAGTTCTTCCTAATCTGGAATGGAAATAGGTTTTTGGTAAGAGTAAAAATATTAATATTCTACTTATCTAGTGACATTTTATAAGGATTTCCAATAAGAACATGTAGTGCACCTGGTATAACCTCAATATCCTTTTTATTTTTGATGGGTTCATTCTGAAAAATTTATAACTATAATTAAACCTTTTCCAACACATAAACGTATATAATAATTATAAAAAAATTTCATACTATGATAGTAGTAAATTAATCTCCTAAACATGGAATGAATATTAATATTCAGATGGATTGATGAAAAAAAATTGTATAATATATGGATTATATCATGTTCCATTCTAATATTAACAACAAAAATGGTTGGAAGGATGAGGCTATGTGTAATGGTGGCTGGCCTCACAACTCATTACCACTCACTACTAGAGTTATTATTAGTAACCAGTGTTAAAAATTACTAGAAATAAAATTTTAGATCATTATTTTAGAATTATAATTAGTTATAATACTGCATAAAAAGGTTTATATGGATGGAATATGGAACGAATTTACATCATGGAGCGCACAGTGGAAAGATATTTACTTTCATTCTGTGTAATACGTTTATTGTTTATAAAGGATATATCTTAATACACTCTATTATGGATATTACTAGGCCTACTATATCAATAATTCTTTCACAATATAGTAGGGTATATATTGTGTCATTTTTATTCAACAAGTCATTCCATTATAATAAATGGATTTTTAAATTACCAGATCTATTTTAATATCTTTAGAAAAATTGGTGGGTCAAGTTCTCTCACCCTCTTTGAGGTATCTGCTCCACCTATATCCATTTTGTGGAATTCCACTTCATTAAACATCATCCGATTAATATATATTTGGATCCAAAATGGATATCCTCTAAGAATAAAATAGAACCAATTCAAAATTAAAATTCCCAATCCAAGTATGTACATTCCATTCTCCAAGTTATGAATGTATTCTATAATATCATACAAAAGGAGTGTAAGATAAAATATGTAACACCTAAGCCTAGTAAAAAAGAATATTTATGATCTGGGGTTATAAATATATGTTCCTCCATGAAATTTTAAAAACTAATTGGCCCACACAATCTTAGTTATAGACAATGTTGTGTCCACATGTCTATATTTGATGGTAATTTTTTTTCATTAGTCAATTCATGAAAAAAATTTAATGGTTCTAATGGCTTTCCAATACAATTGGATGTTTTTAAATGATATCCCATTAACATTAGGTGTGTTATCATTAATTTCCACATATAAATGATGTCTAGTTTTCAATTATGCACCCCAAATATAATCCAATTAAACACTAGGTTCTATCCCCTTTGTCGAAATGATTTACTCCCCTTATTTTATACATTACTCTTCCACAGTATTGTGTTATCATGTTGCCCAACCCAGATCTCTTAATACTATTTCAGTTACATGAAATGAAATCATTTCAATATTTTCATCCAATCATGGATCAATGTATTAGAGGATTCAGAATATCTTGCATTATACATTCACTACTTTTTTAACAATTGAGAATGAATCAAGGCTACCAAAAAACCTTTGGGGTGTTATTTTTGAAAAATCATTAATATATCCTAAATTTATTTTGAATTATGTAATGGAAGAGAATTATGATCAAGTATGTGATTTATATTCCACAAATGATTTTTCCACTAATGAGTGTGTCTAACACCCTACCATTGGTTCCCCATTAGTATTACATCTACTAGATGCTTCCTCAGACGTTATACATGATTCTTCTATTTTTGAATAACAAATGGGCTAACGAAGAACTATTCAGGTTATTTATTGATCGATGTCACCACTATCTAGTTGATTTTTAGATGGATGAACTTGATGGTGTTGAGTATTTGAAGCATAATGATAGAATATATAAGGACGATCATGTCTAGTTGTTCTTACACCCTAGAGTTTATAGATCCTGCAAATATAATCACTAGAATAGTCCACCTACCCATAGTTGTGGGTCCCTCTAACCGATGTTATTTTGCATTTTGTTTAGTTTTTATAGAAATGTGGTGACCATGATGATCAGTAATCCATGAACGAATAGTGTTAATATATAAAATACAATTGGCATGATGTCCAATATGGAATCCATAGATCATAACATCGATCCACATGGAAAATACCCTTCTAATTTTTATAATCTTCACCCTAGTGGACAATAAAATCTCTAAATTAAAAGTGATTTTTTTCTACTTCCCTATTCACAACAAGAACCATTATGACATGATCACTATTTGTTTTTAGAGCCCTAGAAACCACCTCATCCTCTGTTTAATTTGTTCTTTAAATATTTTTTGGAGGTTATTAAAAAAATATTGAAACAAATTTCGGGTGAAAGAGAGGATAATCCCAATATGTTGTCCGAATTTTTACCCAAATCTGATAAGACAACAACTATGATATCATTTCGCTAAATCAATGTTTTCTTTAGAAGAATTAAGTCACCGCATATACTATAACTAATATGGATCCCACCAATATTATAAAGATAAAACACACTGATCATTCCCACTAAATAATAGAGGTTGGAAGAGTTATTATTTTATCACTGAGTATATAGTTGCAATTGTATGAGGTAAAGGGGTGTTAGATATGAAACTACATGATCAATAATAACTTATAAAATTTGATAATGTGAATTTTTTATATAAAAAAATAATATGCTTGGTGAACCACATTTTGTTACAACTGTTAATCTATAACATTTCATCTTAGGAATATATCCCACTTGTATATATAACATTGGCAGTTATCAAATAAACATGATTACTATACGTTGGTGTTTTATTAGGAGACACTTCAGTTGAAAATATATCACTATTTAACATCCATTTCAAATAAGAACATTATAAAATATTTACTTGTTTTAATCCAATATAGTGTAGTAGGATGATGTCATGTTCCACTAGATGAGTTATGTTGAACTACTAAAACTGCGTTTCAGATTTCGAGTCTGGAATCGGGGATTTTGATCTAATTTTTTGGTTCCAACCACTATAATTAATTATTGTTGAAAACATGTATAACATTTATTACCCAATAAGAACATCTTCAAGGGATTAGAGATAATTTTATTAACTTTTTTCTTGATCAAATCATGGGGTTCTCCTGAATATTTGTCATAAAAGAGATAATAACTTCATAATTCTGTGGATCTAGTGGTGAGTTAATAATGAATTAGTGAATTTTGGATTGAATAAATCTTATTTGAAATCATGTGTTCATGGAATTAGACCTTGATGAAATATCTACTACTTCTTTATGAATATACCAGAAATATAAGAACACTCATAAAAATTTTGAGTATTATACAAAAAGAAAATATTATCCATAAAGATTGTTTACAAGGAATCGGGTCAATGAAAATAGATAAAGTACCAAATTCAATGAATGTCCATGGACCCAACTGGTCTCATGACCCCCAATACAGTGTAAAATTATTGAATATTTTAGTGCAATCATAGAATATAAAACTCATAAAAATTTAAAATTTTCCCAAAATTTTATCATCCACTACCCTTTCAGAACAAGTTTTAGGGGTATTTATTGACGATGAAGAATTGGTCCATGATGGATCAGAGGGGAAAGATGTATAAATTAATATTCTATAGTGAAACAAAATATATTTTCAAAAATATAATAGTGAATATGTATAAAATAAGGTATCTTATAAAAAAAGTTATAAAAACATGGAATATTTCTATGAAACATATCCTAAGGTTCAGTATAATAGGGAATTTATGTTAACATGGAACATTTTCATGATCCAACTAGTTATGTGATTATAGAGTCTATAAATTACTTTTATATCCATGCATTAATGATTTGATATTTGAATTTTAAATTTTAGGGAATCATAATCTTTTTCAATAGGTATCCTTGACATCCTTTTTTGGTTTAATGTAAGAAGCAAAACTATACACATACATGAGAGTATATTATGTGAATTAAATCTAACAATCCCTTAAAATGGATTGTCATACACTCAATAATATTTCATATAACAATATAAAAATAATAACTCCCTTCAAAAAAAGGTTGTAACCATTCAAAATATGTGGTTATGTGAAATACTCATCTATATTAAAAGAGATATCATGGATAAATCATTTAATGCCTCCTCCATGAGAAGCTCTTCCGTAAGAGTTGATACCCGATTTGTCCAACATTCACATAATTTGAAACCAATTATGAAAAATACATATTAATTTCACCAATCCTCATAACTCAACAAATACCATTTTTACAATGAATGTGGTAGGATATATTCATGATTTTTTCTCCAATACATAGGTTAAGAAACACCAATTTATAATCCCCATCCAACATATTGTTTTCATTACTTCAATGGAAGAAAAACATTATAGGGTGATTTTGAGGATTGAATAGTCCTATTAGACAACATTAAACAATAAAAAGTAAATAATGTTGAAGTTTTTACAACCTCCAAAAGATATTTGGGATTCTTGTGTATGGTTTAATCCAAAAATCCAGCAACCTTACAATATCACCTCCATTTTGAGAGGTTCTAAACTCCATGACCAATAACCATTGTGGAAAATGATAAATATAATAGAGTTTATACAAAAGTCAATAAAAATTATCCACCCTAATATGATGAGAATAAAACGTTCATTGTATATACACAATGCATGTTAAAATATAATCTATATTATGTTTTTGAATAAGAAAAATAGTCGAATTAGGGAATTAAACTACTAGTATCTAGATAGGATAGTAAACTGTGACCAACCATATATGATGAGTGTATAATGGTCAACCAACCCTATATGATGAGAATAAGATAACCCTTTCCTTAATTGTGATAAAATAATGAAATATTTTATGATAATTGTATCAACCACCTACATGATAAATCTGAAATGCATACTTCCTCATGTGATGATCTTGGTAAGCCTACTGTAAAAAACCTAAAATGCCTTATGTTATAATAATATATGGCATGTCTGATTATAGAAGGACTCCTCAAGGGATAATCATGGGGATCCTTAGCTGAAGAGTCTACAAAATTCAATGTGATGATAATATTATTTCATGTCCATTGGGCTCTATTATATTTATGTGATGAGAATGGAGATACTAATGTGTTGAGAATATAAATCCTTATTTTATTACCATATAGTTCCTTTCATGATGTTGAAATGGTACTTCATATGATTAAAAATGGTATCCATCAACGATTAAACATTGGAGACTTATATAATGAGACACAAATTAGATATGTGATGAGAATGAGATTCCACATGTGATGAGAATGGGAGGCCTCAAGTGATAATACAAGGCTGACATCAGCAACAAGCCTAATATAAAACCACCATCAAATGTGTGGAATATTAAAATATATTCCAACCTATATATAAAATATATATCCTTCATTTTCCAAAATTTGAAGTGAAAAATATTCCCTTATGGCCCAGCATAAAGATGATAGAGATAGTAGCCTCAAAATTCACAAATTTCATAATAGATTCATCTCGTTAAGTGATGGAGTTTACCATTACTGAGTAGAAATCGATGTAACCATACCATGTTTAAATTAATATTATATCAGAAATGTAATTCATGAGCATGTATTATATCTATATTGGATACATATAAATGATATGAACTACTCATTGGGTAGTGATGACATCACATCCTCTTATATATGTCAAAAAATCCATCATCACGACCAAAATAATAAATTGACATAACCTTTAATAATAAGGAATGGTAGACATAAATGATATCCATCCATGATATTGTCCAACACATTTATCCATATTAAACATTTCCAAAAAAAATCATAAAGTAATAATTAATTTTTTTTTATTTTTTATAATAAATATACCTTATGTATTATGATATTAATACATTGCTTTTGTATCTTATTTTCATATTATTAAAACATATTAAATTCTATATATGATATGTTTTATTTATTTTTATTAAATATATAATTACAATATGTGACAAAATTCATGTGTTTATTTGGAAAAAATAGACCTACTTGGTAATGGACTACATAACTTGTAAAACTAGATCACAAAATTGGATATATGATTTAAATGGGGGGAAGTATGGTAATGTCATGACACTGATTTCATGTGGGTGTTTCATGAATAAAGGGTTGAATGAGAGTTTTACCATGGTGCTTCACGTTGTAATTTTTTTGAAATGAATCTATCTCAAATTAAATGATAGGAATTTAGTAAGAAATCATACACAATAACAAACAATGAATCCAGGTTATATATATTTTTATAAAATACAATAAATTTCCTTGTTAAATTTATTAATGAATTCATCATGGTGATGATAAATGATTATAGATCATAAGATAAAATAATAAATCTCTCCATTAGGAGAGGGATATGGGCAACTTTATGTGCATCGACACATTAAGATTAAGCTATCAAGACATATTTTGGATATAATACTTTAGGGTTTTTTTCATTAAATTATATAAATCATGATAGATTTATGGTTTGAATTATATACGTCTAAAACCATTTTGATGGGGTTGATTAGAAAAGATAATGTAATTGAGGAAATCTAGCACATAGATTCAGGATGCATTTTTATTAAAATATATGTGTTTCATCAGGGCGGGAAAAATAATAATAATTGAGAAACATAGGTTTAGAATGTTGATGGATAAATACTACTAAAATTTATAATTCGATTTATTTACAATTCACATGAACATCTAAGAATATTTAATGAGAAATGTAAATATGTTTTCTATACTGAAATTGTATTGTAATGATGGTTGAAATATACAGTTCCATTATTTTGAATGATACTTATTTTATATTTACACATTCATAATGTCATTCCAAAATACTATTAATATAATATTAAAAAAATATGTTTATTTATTAGAGAGTTGAAATTTCATAACTATATAGATTAATTTGACTTAGTTCAAAAATATTTAATAAATATTGGTTACCTATATTCCAATATGGTTTTGAGTTACCCAATTATTAATTAAATCAATTCCAACAGATGAAAAAATATATATTTAAAATAATTATTATATATGAATTAAATATGGTTATTTTTTTCAATTTATTTTTCATAATAACATTGAACTACATATAGAACCTAGTTATTATAAAAATAGTTTCCATTCATTTGATGAATAAATTTATTTGTTAGTTTTTTAAATAATATTTAATAATACCTACCATCGAATTATTTAAAAATCAAAAAGAAATAAAATTTATTATTTTTACAAATTAAATTTCCATTTTTAAATTTGTTGATATTTTTTAGAAAATTAAATGAAAAATATTAAGGAAATAATTAGGAATTATTATTCAATATAAAATTATCATTATTAAAAATGGAAAAATTCAAATTAACATCAATTATAATTCCATAATAAATGATATATCCATTCAATAACTAGTCACCAAGAATGAAATAGAAATATTGATCTAAAACATTGTTATTTTAAACAAAAAAACTTTTATCATATAATTTTCTCTATATAATTTATTCTCTAATTTTTCCTCTTAATAGTTTAAATTTATGGTTTAAAAAAATTCCACCAAAACAAAGGTAATAGTGTTCTTTAAATATTTTTAACATATCTTATCAGTCATGTAATGATATATTCACCATGATTAATGTTCAACTCCAACTATATCATGATATTTATAATTTATAAACATATATATGAATATTGTTTATCAAAAAATGGGTGACTTTATCTGGTGTTCATTATATCCATTAAAAAATCATGGACCACCATATCTTTAATGAAATGAAATTCTATTACTACCTATGATCTAAATTATTTTATCTAATAAAATTAAATAATAATAAATAAAAATTATTATGGTTATTTTTATATTATTCACTAACATTATCCACCATGGGATCCATAATGTCCACTGAATTTTCATGTATTGTTTGAATACAAGTTCCAATGCGGAATATTTTAAATTAAATAGTTTTATTGAAAATATTTTTTATTAAGATATATCTGAGTGTCATGATGAAATTGGGGTAGATGATGTGGTAATTAAACACCAACAGATTCCATTAGTTAACTAGTGGTGCTTCACTAATTAACTAGTAACTCTAGAAGGAGAGTTAATATAATGGGTGATTTATACTAAAATTCTAATGCCTACCCTTTTAGAGGCCACATGACGATTCAATACCTTGTGTTGATAACTATGAATCCCATTGACTTTTGTAATGTTATTTTTTATATAAAATTATCAATAATTATCTTTATAAATTGTTAAACCAAAATCATTACTCTCATTCCAATCATAAGACCAATTTAAAACTCCATCACTTTTTAACACAATCTCTGTGAATTATTTATTTCATTAAAAGAATATATTTATACATTATCTATTTTTTTCTCATATTGGTAATAATGAAGACATATGTTTATAAAAATATTTATTATGCAATTACTATTCAATCCACCAAACAAAATCATTTTTTTGGAGGGTTTATTGTTTTTTATCTGAATGGGCTATGAATAAATTGGCATTCTAGCCTCATTAATCAATATCATATATGTTCTATGTATGTATTACCCATATTTTTATCTTATTTCCATTAGGCATTGTTTAAATATGGACATTTAATATAGGAAGAGAAGTAAAAAATAACTATAAGGGTTCCAAAAGGATACATTATTAGTTAGAATATATATAAGGGTGAATAAAGTCGCAATGGGCCCTGAAAACTCAATTCATTAATTGTATATCCACTATTGAATTTAATGAATTTTTTTCCATTTTATATAACATAAATAATTACCATATAATGTTTTATATCATATTTTATGGTTTGATATGTCTAGAGAGGTACTATTGGGAAGCCCTATATAGAGGGGAGTCATGTTTTTCGATTGATGATTTGTTAATTTTACACAATTATAATATATTATTTTGGTACTATTAAAAGTAAGTTGTTATTCATGTAATGGGAGACCATGGGATTTTATGGGATATGCAATGGGTAGTCAAGATCCTATTGGGGTTTTCCATGTTGTAAAAAGAATGTAATATGGTAGTTCTTCATTCTTATTTAGATCTTATGAGATCGAGCATGTATATTAATTGTTTAGGCTGGATTATTATTGTGGGATTTAGATTTTAGACTCTTTTTACAGACACATATATATTTTCATACAATTTAGAAGATTTTATAGGTGATGATTGAATACCATTCAAATATCATTTTAACTGGACAAGATATTTAATCAATAATGGCATATATAGCTCCATGGATTCTAAATTATATGGGAAAAAACCCAATATCAAAATGAAAATTTGAGGCAATACATGAACATATTTGGATTTACTGGGGCACTTTGGACCCACCACTAGTTCAATATGTATCAAGAGGTGGATATGTGTATTCTCAATCACAATCAAGAGAACCATTTTATTTTTAGGGGATACTCATTAACTGAAAATACTTCCCTTAAGAATGAATTTTTGTATTTTGAAATATCGAACCAATACATTTATCTATGAATAAAACCATTAATGTACTGGATGTGGCCAATGAGTATATATCCTCTCATCTAGATGGATCAATAATCACTATATAGAATGAAATTGTATTTTATGATTTTCACAAATTTTATCTCATATAGTTCATTTTCCACATATTTATTGGATTATTTTATTGAACTTTATAGCTATTCCAATGGGTTCATTATTCACACTTTTTAACATTCACCACTATATATGGAAAACAACATAGTCAATGATGTTGGTATGGGAAATTATTTAACATTGAATTATTGAGAGGGAGTTAAATGTGGGGTGTGAGGCGGGGTTATGCATCCTAAGACACATTTTTGGATGTTTCATCTATTTTTATTGTATTTTTTATTATAAATTTTATATTGTAAACCATCTTGCTATCATTATTTTTATGTATGACTTGGACGGAAAATATGAGGCCCCATTATATTATTTCAGGTTGATATAATTAATATATGATCAGATCATTGATAATTATTCCATATTATATTTATTTGTATACGTTATGGATAACCATTATTCTATAAAATTTTCGATTATCTGATTTATGGTATGGTATATATATAGAATCTATCAAAACAAATATAAACTAGTTAGTTATATCTACCAAATTCAGAGGTATGATGGAGGTAATATATCATTCTAGGCCTTGTTGGAGAATGGGTAACTAGCACAATATTTTTCAAAATGGCATCACCAAAGTATGTTATCAATTTGGCATGTTTTTTAATATATGGTAATGATTTGGTCATCAAAAATTTGGGTAATCTAAATAATAGTTTCAACAAAACACATTAAAAGGTGGATGTTAATGTTACCAGAGAGTTGAAATTGACTTTTCTGATTTTAGGTATTAATAACATATTGTAATACTATAGTATGAATTTATAGTTTATAATTTATTTGATTACTTTTTTAATATTATATAATTTGGTAACATTCACAAACATCATACCTGATATATAAATTTTCATTTCTGTAAATAAATATGCGTGAAATGTAAAATATTTTTTTGAATTAGTTAATTCTTTAATGGTATTATTATAGATGTTTTTTTAAAAAATTAGATTACTGGTGTTTTACTAAATGATTGAAACTAGGGTATACTAATTTATTATTGTCAATTAATCTATTTGTTATGTTATTATGTGTATAACTATTGTAAACAAGAACTCTAAGAGAGAGTTTTAATGGCATGGTGAGACATGAGAAAAATAACTAAACTGAAGTGGATTAGTAATTTGATAAAATTATTTGGTGATATGATCCAATTGTAATGGGTATAGATTTGTAGTATGGTACATGAATCATTATTTAAAATAACTTTATATGAACTACGATATTAATAACTATGATATAATTGTTATGAGTTTTATTCATTTTAATTCCACATTATATATATAAGATAAAATTAGATATATCAATAAGTTTGAAATGATGAATATTTACACCCATTTGTAGCAGAATATCATTATAATAAATTGTAAATCAATAAAATTATTACCAAATATGACTAATAATATGGAATTAGGTATTTTATTTTTTATATATGTTGTGTATAATTTATCAGAAAATTCATAAATTCAATATACTCTATCCTTCCATGATAAAGATAGAATATATCACACATATGTTTTGGTCATGATGATAAATAATATTCGAAATTATTTTGAGACTCTAAAAATTATTTATTTCTTTCTTTCTTCCTATATGTTGTGAGGTTTAACATAGAACTTGCATGATTTTTTGACTAAAGAGAGTCAATATAAGGGTCTATCAAAGGATACCTAATATACGTATTTAATTAAAATGTTTTTAATTTTTAATATTAGTATGGACTAATAACAATTGTTTATGTTGATAAATTTTGTTGAGAATTCAATTTTGGAGAAAACTGAATTGCATTAAATAGTGTCTCTATTTTTTTATAATGTGTGTAGGAGATTATATAACAACTCAAATTATTCTTCCATAAATAAATAATATATTAATACATTATTGGTATATTCTACATCGTACATAAAAGAACCCAACAATATTAAAGGATATTATTAATAAAAGAATATTTTTTTAATGTAATCTTTTAAAATATTTTACCTTTAGCTGATAAATAATTAACAATATTTAAAATTGAAAAAGGGTAGTTTTAATAAATTCTATATTTTTATATTTATTATCTTCTAAAGAAGAAATTTAAAAACATTAATATTCCTACATGATAAAAATATTAATTTTGGAACTCCTATAATGAGATTTTACAAAGTAATGATATTAGATTATTTTATGAAATAATTTCTATGTAAAAATATAGATTTAATAAAAATTATAATTTTTATGATAATATAACAATACATAAATATTATAAAATTTTAAATAAAAATTTCATGTAATAAAATAAGTGTTTAAGGAATATAATTATCTATTATAATATATTATTTTAACTAATAAAAACAATTTCCCAGTTTTATAAAATAATTAAAAATGTTAGTTTAATAAAATTAGTATCCATTTACCACTTTTAATGAAGTTTTTTCAAGGTGAGATTTCATCTTAGCTTCCCATTATGTCCTTGTTCAATTCATTTTATTTATAATAATTAATTTATGTCATTAAAATCATTTATAATATTATTTTTATCTTATATAAAAATTTAATAATGATGAACATTATTTTTCTAAAACAATTATTTTCCATATAATGTATTTTTTCTTCAAAATTCAATTTTATCTAATTTAGAAACATATATGATTAAAAAAGTATAATTTTAAATATTTGATGTTTCGAAATAAGAAATAATGTCATTTTAGATCATATTTTTCCCAATTAATCAGTAAGAAAAATATACATTACTTTGTTAAATAGTAAAAAATATAAAAGTCTTTTATTGAGGGGAAATTTAAAAAACAAGTTAATAAAATGTCTTCAAATTGGCTGTTGAGATGAGTTTCAACATCATATTCCCATGCACTCCACAGTTTCCATCATTTCATTAATTAATCCCAGAATAGTGACTTGTAATTAATAAAAAAAATATGTGTTTCCAATAATGTCATTGTCATCTCGCATTAAAAGATATCAATTTAAAAAATTCCTAATCCACTTATATTGAGAAATTTCCCTATTTCTCTATATAAATTTCACATCACTGTGGTTATTTATACATTTTAATTCCCCTAGTGACTACAAATTAACCTATGACCAAAAAATTTAATTTCATCATCGGGACAAAGACAATAGTCACAATATTGGTACTACATCCCCCTTAACATTTCATTCTTATCAATTCCATTATAATCCAACCACATCAATAGTATAATTATAAAATCCTCATCATTAGTGTTTTTATTTTAAATTAATGAATGTTTACATTTATTATTTATTCAAATCAATCTATTGGGGAAAATAAATATAATTGTAATTGTGCGTGTGTAGATTACAAATACCTCAATGTGAAACATTTTGTTTTTCATCACCACCCATCATGGATGGTCTTAATGTTGGTATTTATGAATAATTATTATTTATATAATATTTTTATGATTCTAAAATCAGAAATTACTATAAACTTGTACCCATATCAATCATTTTGAAAGAGAAACACTAGTCTTGTGTTGTGAGAACTACCGACCCCTAATTAAATGTGATCCACATTCCAAGATTTCTAAACATGTACAATCATTGTTTTTAATTTATGAGTATATACGATATTTTTAATTAATATTTATAACTAATAAGGATATATTTGATTAAATTTTTTAATCCTTATAAAGTAATTTTTCAATATAATAAAATAATATAAAATTAGTTCATTAATCATTTAATTTTCATCATATGCTACAAAAATCGAATGAAATCATATATAATATTATATAACACTATAAAAAATAAAAAAAAGTTCACATTAATGTTTTTAGTGATAATATTTTTTATAAATATCTTTATCAATACAACTTTTACAAACATTGATAAAAATTCAAATGATTATTAACACCATATAATAAAAAGAGGTTATAATAATGTAACAGATGAAGAGACTTTTTATTAATTATTTGTGTAATAGGAAAAATGTATCTATAAGGTTTTGAAGTAGGTAACTATAATTTTTATGTTTTATATATATCTGGTTGAATCCCTTTCATGTAAATAATAGTTAAAGGTAGGGTACATGGTAAAAAAATCTATTTTATTTGAGTCCTAAAGTTTATTCATTGACCTTTATTTTCCATAAAATATTCACTTAAAACAATATATCTTTTTCACATTTGGGGAATTTTTTTGATGCAATTACATTTCCATGAAATTTATTGTTTTTAATTTCCTTGAGGAAAATTGACACTTTTGAAATGAGAGACCTAACTATTAATTTTATAGTGACGAACAAAAAAGTATTTTTAATGATAATTTTTTTCTATTTTATTAAATTGCATAAAATATTATCTACCTCTTATAGGTTTTCGTTCTATATCTCTCACATCATTATTCATTTTTATATGATTATTTTCAGTGATAATTATTTACATATCATGCAATTAAATTAGTGGTTTTATTTGTATCTTTTTTTAAATGAATTTTATTTCATAGAATCTTTATGGTTATTGAATGAAATCCAAATGGGTGTTCTATGAAACAATTTTAATATCAATGAGTTCATTATATGATTATTTGGAGTATTCATTAAATCCCTTTTTCATTCAATGGTTTACGTTATGATCAGATGATTATTTTTTATAAAATAAATAAAATTGAATATCATACAGGTTGAAACAATAACTACATGTAATGAATTATGTAAAAGACTATATCTCAATAGATATATTTGTTAAAAGAATTTTTTATAATGAAACTAGTTTCTAAAAGTTTTATTATGATAAATTTTAGTTATACTCAGAATATTTTGAGTGAAATGGTTGGAGGGTTTCTATGTTCATAATAAAATAATTTAATATATTTTTTATTTTTAAAATTTCAATCCTATGTTACATTACCCATGTTATATGATTTGTAATTTATTTTTCTCATTCCATGATAAAAGTGTTATCCATTGAGTTGTTATATCCACATTTATTTCTAATGATTAAATTTTATTCTTGTATGTTCTCTTAAATAAGATATTTTTCATTATTCATGATCCATCCATTATAGAGTTTGATATTTTTTATTGAGAATCTAAGATAAAACCTATTTATGTTTTCACAACCCTAGGTATTGAATATGATTATATATAATTCAATTTCAATGAGTTGATTTACATTATATATAATAATTCACATCATGTGAAAAAATTGTTTATCATACAACTAGACTATATGAAACTAATCATTTAGTAACATAGGTTTTACAACTATTTGTGGATGGTAATGTAAAACCACCAAAAATGTATTATTTACTTGTGTTTATCTTGGTAATATTTAGTTTGTATAATATCATAGTTTAGTTATTTTTGAAAATATTTCCAGTTTACATTATTGAGATCCTTTAATATAATAATAGTAATAGTATAATATTGTATTTTTTGGTAATGATTATTGTGTTTTTTACAAGAATGAGATTATTTACGGGGTATATCAAGTAGATGAGGTTTTAGGAATGATGTATATAACAATAATAACCCTGTAAAGATTTGGTCAATTATATGTCTATGGTCGTTTTTGATAATGGGTATTGGAAACGTACCACACACCTGGTTTAGAACTCCTAATGTATATAGTTAGGTGAATTAATATATTATTTTTTAACCACTATGTTTTTTCTGTTATCATGTTTAATAGAGTGTATATGGAAATTATGGTAGGTAAGTAATCTTGGATGACTTGGATATATACATTGTGAATTTTCTTGTAAGAATATTGTCAATATTTTTGAGTTATTTATTCTTAGATAACAGTTTATTCATTAATTATTTGTTAATTAATTAATCCTAACCATAAAATTTTATAAATAAAGGGCATGGAAAAAACATGATGTAAGTAAGATAATTATTTTGGTAATGAAAATTTTGTTTATTATCTACATGATATGGGATCTATAGTTTAAAAAATAATTTAAATTCAAATTAATGTTTCTCATTTTATCAATAATAACATGAATAAAGTGGAGATCCCAAATCCACCAACAAGGTAGTTTCCGGATATCAAATCGTTTATGTGTTGAAATCCACCATCCTTTAATGGGACTGAAAACCCCATTAATTTATAAGAAATGTATTAATGACATTGAAAATTAATTTTGTATCATTAAATACTCATAGAATAAGAATGTCATTTTGCCTATCTATTTTCTATAAGATGAGGTTGAAAATGGGGGAATCTTAGTAAGAATACAACTAATGGGTGGATATTACAAATATAGTATTCCAAAATATGTATTGATACATTTAGTTTTTTGTGATGTTGTTTGGAATAGCTAATTACATTATTTTCTTCATTGATATTTACAATGGATTTTTAGTGATTTCATGGATCAATTTTTTTTATTCATTATATAGGATATCATAATAGTATAAAAAATTAAAGAATAAAATGAATATATCTTATGTACATTATTTAATACAATAAAAAATGATATAATATATTATGAACCATGAAAATTTGAATTCATACAACAAAAATTTTCATTCTTGAGTCACATAATCACGAAAGAGGTTATATCAATAGAATCTTCAAAACATGACAATGTTGAGAACTTTCTGTGGATAAACAACATGACTGAAATCACTATTTTTCATGGGCTACCAATATATTATTGATTCATTTTAACAACATTAATTGGATGGTAAAATCCATTAACCAATATAACAGGCAAAGAGGTCAAATTTTTCTGAATAAATAAATATCAGGGAAGTTTCATAGAGATCAAGTAATGTTCGGTTACTACAGTTATTTATAAATTACATTATATTGGAAATGTATTTTTAATTTATAATGATTTTTCCTTAAAATTATTGGGATCAATCCTGATGCAAAATTAACAAGTAATTTTTATTTCATCATACCAAATAAAAAATCCAAAAAAAATAACCAATGCATGATTAGAAATTACTGGAATGGATATTTTAATTGAAAATGTGGTGAAATTAAATTTCTATTGAGATGTGTGACATATACACTGATTATAAGATATTGATATATACCTCCATATAGAATGTGTTTAAAATCTTCCAAAGGAGATGGTTAGTGTTAAATAACGATTATGATAACTCAAAACATTATCACCCTAGAATGTAAAACTAGAAATGATGCTCTAAGTAAAAAATAACATACTACATTATAATGATTTAGTTTAAAAAATACTCGGCGCATTGATTTTATATGATTACTCATTATTTCATAATTTGAGGAGGTAAATTAAATCTTATCCATTTAACATCTATTCCATTTATTCACATGAATATCCAAGAATCACTGAAAGATAATATATAAATATAGAAAAATGTAGTGAATATTCCTTAGCTTCACATTGATAATGATAGAGAAATAAGTAATGTTATTCAGATATGTATCTTATATACACCATAACTAAATTGGGTGATTTTTGATAATACACAAAGATCATCATTCTCCATAAATCATATACGGTCAAAGATGATTATATATGTAATTTAAAACAAATTGTGGTATAATATGAAGATCGAAAACATGGATTATATATAATGTTGTATGATATGTTAGAATTTAAATGAAAATGATAAATCAATAAAGGAATGATGATACCATTAGCCATACCTTTATGGGAATGGGACCAAATCCCTATGGAAATTATAATAGAGCCGAACTCGCACTCTTGGATCTAGGGTTGAGATCATAAACATTAAATTTATAGATAAGAGATTGATAATTGGGACCATATTTTTTCAACTAAAAACAAAAAAATCTAAACGAAAATAAACTTGATCCCTCACATTCCTGAGTACGATTTGGGTTTATATTTCTAGATAATTATGAAAAATTCCTTCATAAATAATACCCACATCAATAAATTATAATTTATCCCACATGAACATTATTTACTTAATTAATATTAATCCATCATAATAATATATATGAAATCCAATATAGACATAATTAATTGAGCCATATTATTTATAACCAATATAAAATGCATATAAGAAGGGTTATGTGAAATTATTTTTAACGGTAAACGCAATCACTAACCTGTTGAATATTGTGATAAAATATGTTATTCAGTTATTAAATAACCATATTAATATTTCTTATATAATATAACGTCATTTTATGACATCTTACTACATTTTAGTTAATAATCACCAATAATTATAATAATTACGGGTGTTGATTTCTGTTTTTTCATAAGCATTCATTATTATAAAAGTCCCTCTTATTAATCATATAATATTCATATAGAATCGCAAGAAAATATTATTTAAAAAACTATAATATTTATACATCAATTATACTTTTTAAAATTATAATGAAGGATCATTTTGTAAAATGATGTCCATTAAGATCATATAGGAAGTTGGCCATAAGAATCCATTAGAAACATTTCCAATTTTAAGGTTAATTAGGTAAATGAGGTCAATATAATATATTACTTTACATAATGATAATAATATGTTATATATAATATTATAATATTTTATATAATAAATGTGTTGTGGTGATGATAAGAGTAACAAATTGCTTTATGAATGTAGTTTCCCACATGTACACGAAAATAGTTATCATCATTACATGAGTGAAAATGATTGAAAGATAGTGGTATATATATAATAATTATTGAATAAAATATATATCATGAAAACTGTAAGTATTTCAATTTTATCACATATAATCATTTAAATTATCATTATCACCTTCGAAGTGACGTGTTTGTGAAAGAAGAATCACATTTGTTTATTAGGATGTAGTCTACTGCACACAAGAGAAATGTTTTTGTATCTACCGTGGAATGAGATGTAATATATATATATATATATATATATATATATTTATAATGATTCCAAAAGTATATATATTTTATAAATATCAAATATATACTTTTTATCTGTCATCAAACCCAATCTTTAGAGGTGAAAATGGAAAATTGAATGGCATCCATTTGTGAGGTAGTAGTTTTCCATACACATGAAGAATGATTTTGTAATACATATGATGAAAGCATAGATTATTCTAGATCATTCGATTATTATTTAAAAAAAATCCAAATACATGGAATATAAATAGGTTATTATATCAAAATTGTGGAATAATAATTCTTGGTGGTCAATAATGATATAAAATAATGATTCTCACTGAACAACGCTGGATATTCATTGGATATCATTCATAAGGATTATATAAATACATAAGAGGTTGTGTTTATCACTAATGGAAAAAATCTATTTAAAAACCCAAAAAATTAATTATTCATTGATAAATAAGAAATTAGTATGCAAGTGATGCTATAGGTACAACTTTAACAAACCTTTCAAAAAGTGTGAATAAAGGTCCCCTTAAACATAGAATTTTTTAGTTCTGATAAGGGAGGATTTTTTTATAAAATCATTGACCCCCTCATTAACACCATACCCATATAAGATTCCGAACACCTTTATCATCGCTTCCCCCACCACATTTTTCAGTACCTTTCAATATTCGAGCCTCATTGGAATGCCTGGATCTGATCCACATATAACTCATTTGGAAATAAAATTCCATTACCACTGAACCAATATGCTATATTGTATATTTTATGATATATATATATATACATATATATTTTTATTTGTATATTTATATTATTAATTTTAATACATCTATAATATATATGTTTGCATTGTGTGTGATATATGTACACTTGTAGTGATTTAAAAATATTATATATTACATTCATTTACATATACTAAGATATAATATAAATATTTATCCATTTCATAATACACACATATATGTATATAGAAAGCTTATATATATATATAATTCTATAATTATATATATATATATGTATTCATATTTTTTTTATAATGTAAAAAATGGTTAGGTGTTTTTTTAAGTCCATTTTGTAAATATTTCGACATATATTTTTCTAAATTTTAAAATTTTCATATAAATTTATATATCCATATATTTACATATGAATATATAATGTCATATTTAGTCATAACTTTTTAAAATGTATTAATAAATAATTATTATAAAATACATTTATATATTATTTAATAATGATAAGGATAATGATTTACTAATAAAAATAAATATATAAACAGTTTATTTACCTAATATTGATAGACCCGCAAAACATAAATTTATATTTTAGACACACACATAAAAATGATGACATGTGATATATTTATTTTCATTTATTATAATATAAATATAGATTTATTTATTATTGATACATACATGTATATATTTAAAACATACATGTTTAGGAATATATATGCATATAAATATATTATTTGTAATGTAAAAAGGAATATTTTAATAAATTTAATAATAATTAATATTATATGTTTTATATATATATTTATAAATAAATATTTTGATTTTTTTGAAATATATATTTATAAAAGTAATTTATTACATGTAAATATAAAAAAATATACACATATTTAATTATAAATAAATCTACACTGAGAAAAACTATACAATTTAAAAACCATGAAATCTATATAAATTTAATCCTAATGAATAAATTCATTACTCACAAAAATAATTAAATAATACCTACTTAAATGTGGTTGAAATTCCATCAAATGTTATAAAATCGATATGCAGTGACTAAAAATGTAGTTTGGGTGGCTTTCTTTGCCTTTTTTGTTCTCATAAAATACGAAATGGGTTCCCCCAAGTCAAAACAATATAGATCACATCATATTAGTATATTTATAAGAGGTAAATCACAAACTAACACCTGGATCAAATGTTATGTCTGTTTAAAGTTCATGTCATTTTTTGAACATATATTAGATAATTAAAAAATGAATTTAATTTATAGGTCGTCTAACTATTACTAATTGACTTTTACTCAAAAATATTAAAAAATAATAATGGGTGATATTTTTAGTTATTTGAGAATATATTTTCACTAAATGTTTTATTTATTAAGCGAATATATTTATTTACACGTTCATAAAATATATTAAAAATATATATTTGTTTTGGCCTCATAGTTTGGAGGATAAAAAATCTGTATAATAATGATATTATGAGTAATATATATTTTGATAGAATCACATTTTAAAAGATCGATTGGGTATATTTTTTTATATTTGGAAAAGACTCACCATTTTGGTTGAGTCGCCTCCAGGAATGTCTCACCCCCATTGAAGACTCATATCCAAGGTCAACAAACCACTAATGAGATATTTTTCAATGAATGACTCTCTATAACATTTTCATACTATGAAGATAACCCACCACTAATGATGACATAGTTCAAGATAATTTACATCCAGTGTAGAAATTTAATAAAATATTGAGTCACTGATTGAGCCCAACTCACCGACAAAAGTTCTAACAATTCAAAAGACTCACTTCCCAACATTTTTTCATCACCATCATATATCACTACCATATCATGAAAATGTCTATATATTTCACCAGAATACTTACAGTCACATCCAGTTCAATACACTGTCAGATTCTTCCATAGTTCAAAAGAATCATTGTAAAAATATAAAATTATGTTGAATTTGTTATATTGAAGGTCTGTTTTATAGTATTTATTACTCAAACAAAATCTAATTAGTGTTCCTTAATTTCTCAATAGGAATGAATTAAATAGTTTGTCATCCGTGAGTAAGAGGTTGTAGTATTTCCAATTTTTTTCTCATATGAATTATATTTCTATTTCTGATGATAAAATTAGGAAGTAGACTCCCTCATTTGGGTATACGTTAGGTTATTGAACATAGAGACACACATATAGCTAAAAAATGATGTGATATTATCATCATTTAAAAAACTAAATGAACCTTAATATTTTATCATCCTTATACATGACTATGCGAGTGGTTATTAATGAGAATATATATTATATAGTAATAATATAAGTATTTTATGGAACTATATTCCACTAAAAATATAATATCCTCAACATGACATGTATTTCTAACTATATTTAAGGAGTAATGAGATGTAGTGATTACAAGAAAGAGAAACAAAATTATTTATACTCTCTTATCTACTTAGGGTTTTCACTTATATTTACATTATGAGATATGTGAGTATACTCTATTTTTACATGAAGATACTTAGATATCATCTAAAAACATTTTAATAGTATCTCACATGTTTTGGTAGAGGTCTAGTTGTTTACTCTTTATTTGTTTTCTCATGAAAACTATAGATGATTTTCCTATGTGTCTTTGATTGTTTTTATTATATTAAACATCCAATATAGGATTTTGATCCAAAAAAATTTTATATGAACTTATTTGTCATAGGTTATTTCTATATGGAGGGGAATATTTATCTTCATTATTTGGATCCTATTATATTCTTTTCTACTATGTGTTTTATTTATTATCTATAATTTAAACCTGAATATGATTTACAATAAATAAACCACTATAATGGACGTTAAATTTAAATATTATATATAAATGATTTTGATTGATTATGTTGACTTCAATGGTTAATGTAATATTTTATTTTTTTATTAGGTGTAATCAATATTATAGAATTATTTTAAAAGGATTGTGGATTATATTTTTCTACAATTGTGGTTAACTGGTCAATATTTAAAATAATTGGCGGATTTTACATAAACCATTTTCACTAATATTTTTATTGGGTTCCCCATTCAGCTCCCTCTTAGGATACTCTCTCCGACAAAAAATTCGTATCAGGGGACTTAATTAATGTATCAATGTTTCTCAACATTATTCATCATTTATTTTAGTTGTTCTTAAATGATCATAAATCTCATTTAGTAATGAATTTAATTGTTTTCATGGATAATAGAAAAGGGTTTTATTCTACTAAAAACCTCATATTTTCAATGAGTATAATTATTCTTAGTAGATTATAAACATCAACATTGATATTGAATGTATGAGTTATAATATTTGGTCATAAGTTGAGGAAACGTTTGTGTTACATATGACTGCTAAAAGTACATGAAATGATTGTAAAAATATTTCCTATAATAATAATTTACAATTTTTGAATTCCAAATATTTTAAATTAGGATATTTGAAATATAATTGAATTTTTGTTAGTAAAACTACATATAAAATTTGGGACACATTAGTTTCTTCTCATGATAGACCATAAATTTTCAATTAAATGTGATTGAATATTTATATTATTATGTATGACACCATTATGATGATGCCTAGTTATTTAATTTTTTATATTTATCTTAGATTCAATGAAATAATGATCACTATGGACTCCCTGGGAAATTCAATGTCTAGAAATTATTATATTATGAGAAAATTCATAATAATTCATGAAACTTGGACAGGTACATCAGTTTCAATCATAGAATCTTGTAACATTAGAAAACATTGAGTTAAATAATTAGTTGGTTAATTAAATATTCAAGACATAGATCTAAAAGTCATTAAAGCATAATAATATGAGCCAAAAATAATGTTAGTATCTTTCAATTCTTCTGCATATATACAAAAAGGAAAAGAAAAATGAATAGATACAATTTATATGTTCTCATGGATCTGATTCACCACCGGATAGTGACATGGAGATGGCCCATCTAGCTAGAATATTTATGGATATCTATATGATGAAAATAATTTTCATAATTACTAATTAAAAGGGTAAATATGACAATAAATTCAACTGGAAGAGAGTCTAAAAAAGGATAATAATATAAATGAGGTTTCCGTCTAAGAACGTGAGTATAATGGTCATGTAAAGGAAAACATTATAATGTTTAAATACCAAAAATATTATGATTAAAATGATATGAAAGTCCTAAATTATATAAATTAAACATTGTATACATCTATAGAAAACTGTTGTTACCAAGACTGTACAACAGAAAAGATTTCTCATTGATACATCATGTTCTATATGGCCATATGATTAAACATTATATAATCTTATGTTAAGTCATGAATTCCCATGGAGGATATTTTTAGGTTTATTGTTTTAGATAATTAGGCCATAAATATTAAATATCAAATCAAAATTTCCATAGTCAATACTTCTTCTCACTATCCATTTTTTCCAAGATAAAACTCTTTGAAACATGATTTCAATTTTTCCTAATAGAAATATTGATAACCTTTATCTTGAAATATTCATTTCAGTTATCAATCTTTATACCAAGTAGATACCATTTCAAAAATACTTGGGAAAAGAAAAAAGCACAATAAGGGATATAAAATAAGTAATGAAATCAATAGTGAAGGATTATATTAAAAAATGAATTTTTTTTAGAAAATCATATTTTTATACCCTAAACATAACTTCAAAAACATACCATAGGAAATAATAAGATTCTTGAAAATAATTCTTTGCAATCATAAACCATAAATTCATCTTTTTGCATCCATAAAATTATGAAATTGTATCTTTCCAATCATCATAGAAAGTAATCGTCCTGGATATGTTTTGGAATACCCATCACACAATATTACCTAAATATCTTATGAGAAACAATGTCATTTATTTCTGTCTCATTACCCAATTCATTGGAGAGATGTCAATGGATGACCTACCTTTGAATAATCAGGGAAACACCAGTATACATAAGTAAAGATGAATTTATATAACATAATCATAACACATAAAACATGAATAAAATAAAATAAAATTTCCACTTTTCAATCAAAAAAATCAATATATTAATATAGATAATCCTTTCTCAGAATCATATTAAAAAAAATACCAGAAACCTCATTGTCACTATATGTGTTAATAAAACATTCCTTTTTTCATTCAATAACACTCATCATATTGAATTATCGATTTTAAAAATGGTGGAAATAATGTAAAATTAAATGTGGTTGATTATAAATGGTATTAATAAAGGTGGGGAATAATATTAGAACATTCCTCATGGAAAGTCGATTGAGATGAAGTCCCTTAACTTGTGTTGGATTTGTCTCATACATTCTATATATTCCTGAATTATATATTTAGGTTAATTTATTATTGATTTTAAAACTTTTTTAAATTTATTATTCAACTAATATCATTTAGTAACATTTTATAACAATTACTGAAATATTTATGTTCATGTCAGATGTTTTCTCAATATTCGGTATAATAGTCCAAAATAAACATATTGTAATAACAATAGTCCATGCGGTAATAAGTCCGTCATCTTGAGAATAATATTCATGAAATTTTTATCATTTTAATAAAAAAAAATTCTTTTAAATAAAATATTTATAATTTTTTATAAAAAATAAAAAAAATTATAATCATTAGATGGTAGGTGGAATGTATGCATGAGTAACAGTAGTTATTTTTCATTGATTATTATGGGTGAACTGAAGTTCTTTCATGATTTTCATAATTTTTTATATTGAATGAATTATCTTAGATCAAGGAAAATCCACTAAGGATATTTTTAGACATTTTATCATTGATAGATCTAAGAGAAGTGATACTCCAATCTGTATGACCTATAAATTGGATCTTGATAAAAATGGAAGTTGTTGATCAATCCAATTACAGGGATGTGATTGGATTCTTTCTCTACCATGATGATTATTATACTAAAATTATTTTTAGTTTGTTTGAGTTCTCATTATTATTAATAATCAAAAGAGTCAAACATTTTGTATAATGAATTTTAAAATTTGAAAAATATAATACCAATTGAGGACTGGTCAAACCAACCGGAAAATAATATGACATTGTTAGTTATTCTGATATTGATTTTGGTGGATATAAGTTATATAGAAAATGAAAATATATATAATTCCACCTTTTATGAATGTATCTAGATTGATTTTGTAGTCAGAATAAATATATTGTAGCACAATATATAACATAAGTTGAGAATACATCCATAGGTATCTACTGTGTATAAATTTAGTGGATGAAACACATGTTACTATACTATAGATATTAATACTACAAAGTCCCAAATTTTTTTAACAAAATCCAACGAATAAATATATCAATGAACCTTATATCGCATTCTATTAAAAATCATATTTATGTATATAATCACTTTTTGAGAGATCATTTTCAATAGTATGATATCACACTTTATTATATTGGTACAAATAATCATCTTGTTGATATAGTTTATGAATCCTATTAATTATGAGTGAATTATTTACACCATACATGAATTGGGTATGATCAAATTTGGTAATGAATAATTTTTTGTGACCCACATTTGTAGATGACTCACAATGGTGTATTTCTCACCATTGTGAATGTCACTCCATTGTGGATGTCTAACCATTTTGAGAGTCCCACTATAGTAGATGACTCACCATTGATTAAACACATCATTTATACTTATCTTTGTTTATTATTCCCACTATTGACACTTATATCCATTTATACTTATCACTATTATGATTTTTTACAATTGAATGTTTCACCATTGGAGTTCACATGCCAATGTAAAATTTTCATGATGTTCAGTTTTAAACAACCAGTTTTATTTTCTTTAAAATTTATTTAAATTTTTTATTATATTCATATTTTGATCCATATTTATATTTTTATGTTTAATTTCAATTTATATTTTATGAATCCATAAATCCCAATGATATAAATTATACAAATTGTTTAACTTCAATGTTCACTCTTCCACACATCGATCCTGTTGTGACCAATTACCTCATTATTACGTACATTCCTTCATTAGTTCAAGAACCAATCATTCTATTCACCACGAAAAAAGTGAATCATTAAAATTTTTTATCATCATGATAGTCATGTTATACTAATAAGAATAAAGGGGATATGATTTTTCATATACCATTACAGATGAAACTCTTGAGCTTTTTGACATAGTGGTTTTTTTTAAATTTATTACAAGAAAAATGGTTTCTTTCACAAAAGTATTTAGTTGATGATGTTTTAAAAATCCAACGATGCCTAGATTGGATCTCTACAGACCAGATACCATTCTATCATTGGATTATATATGAGTTTTACCATTTTGTATAGTTCACCTTTGAAGTGACTAAAGAATGTGTAAGATCATGAATTAAGAATCATAACATTTCCATTTCATTATGTAAAAGGGGTGAATGATTGAATGTTCCACATTAAGGATTAGATTAAAATTATCAAGGATAAATTACAAATTCCACTGTTGATTTTGTTTATGAATATTTGCTTTCTGATTTATATTGAAAGAGAGTGTTAGGAAAAATAATTTTTTATCAAATATTGATTTTGAGTTTAGGGTCCCTTAATTATCATCCAACACATGATCCACCAAGGATATTAAGATTTAAATACATTAAGGTAATTATGTGTTTATTTAATATGTCTTAAGGTGAGAGGACATAATATAAATTTTATAAATATATTATGCTTCACATGATGGAAATGTTTATTCCTTCCTCTAATTGAAAATACTTAATCTACTAAAATTTATTTTTACTGTAGTTCAATGATAATTTTTGGGTTGATAAAAATTATGAATCTAAAGAGGATTTTGGTGGGTACAGTATTACTAGATTAATATAAATAAGGATTAAAATTAGTTGGAAACCTAGTAAAAACATGTGTATGTTATAAATAAAAGTTGAATGATGAGTTCATTCCAGTTCACCACCATTCTAGAATGAAATAAATTATTGACCCTAGTATGGTGCAGGATATGATTTTAGAATATTTTGATAGTGATGTGAAATAAGAGTCCCCTTCCTCTAAAGATGACGGGGATAAATAAATTTCAGTAGATGAAGGTATTTACCCTTATTTCCCTGAGAATAAAATCATATTTACTATGGAGAGCCATGTCCTCCTAGGAATCTTCGTATAATATATAAAATGTTAATTGAATAAATTATTGAGGATGAATCTAAGTTATCATAAGAGGATCACTTTAAAATAAATTCAAAAATACATAATGAAAACGAATATTTAGATGATGAAGAGGATGAAGAAGATAGAGATGTTGAAGTTGATATTAATGAAGGAAATTTTAAAAGAAGATTAAGTGATATTAACGAGGATTGGTATATTTACCCTAATGGTTATACTGGAAGAATTAGGGATGAGGATGTGAAAATAGAAAAGTCACTTGGCTGTTCTCCTAAAGATTCTATATTTAGAACAACGAAGTGGCTCTAGTGTGTTGGTGAGGTCGATCCATCTGATATAGAAGATGGAGATCCATCAATAAAGGGTGATAAATATTCCTGTATTGGGAGTCACCAATTTTTTTTCAAATTACCAGAATTTTTAAGATCAAGTTATTTTTGATCATATAATGGTTATTAAAATATTTGAAGAGTAATTTGATGATCATAGAGTTGTTCATTAGATGAAATTTTATCATACTTATATTGATAACATTAATTTTGTACAATGATAAATTGATACATATATGGATGTGACTACTTTATTGGTTCAATAGTTTTTTCATTCAGTTTTTGTGATTCCAATTAAAAAATATTTTATTTGTATTGAACCTATGAATGAGGAATGTGAATTTTTTAATGGTAATGTTTTCATCCCACCAATGAATGGTAGACCCAATATTCAAGAATAAATGGATCCTTATGGATCATTTGTTAATATGGTTAATTCATTAGTGATGGTTGAAATTTTTTATTTTGAAAGATAGTCGGCAGGAGTTGATTCACTTACACCTTTTCTAACTCATACTATTTGACATGTTCCAATGAATATGGTCACCAAGGTTAATCTGGATTCTTTTTGTGACTTTTTTTATCATAGATTAATGTGATGTTGAATAATAAACCATCATTTGTCACTATGTTATCTGATCAAGAATCTCATTAATAGATTGAAATTTGGATTCAACATATTGAAAAAAAATGATGCATAATTTCTAAGATGTTGGAATAAAAAATATATGGTTGTAAATAGATTTGGATTCATTAAAATACACTATGGATGAAATAAAATATTTTCTTATTGATTCTTTGAGAGAATTACATAAAATTATTTAAAATCATTCCTCATTGTCATAAAGTTCTTATTATCCTCATCCTCCCTTTTTTGATGTTCTGATTCTAAAATCAATTGGGTGAGATGAACTCAGTAAACATTCATGTGTCCCTTCTGGTGAAAAATATTCCTACATGAGGTATCATTGTGAAATTTTTACATGATTCTGTTCATTTAAACATGATGATTCGAAAATACATGAAAGAAACGAGAGAAGACAAAGAGACTATATTAAATTTTATAATGATTTATCTAACAATAATTATCACCAGAATAAACAAGGTTACTCATTTTATGTTTTTGATATAAAATATAAGGGTAAATTGAGTTTAACAAGATTCCAAGGAAGAATTCAAACGGTGGAAGGTTATGAATCCTCAAATAATGATTTTTGGAAAAAAATATTATTTTTTTAGTGAAATGGGAATATGATGAAATGTACTAATGGAATTTGTAAACATTATTTAACCATTTTTTCATCTATCATGGAATTATTGTTTTAGATAATGATATTGTACATGTTACTTCGCATCTAACTCCTCTAACTACAGCTCTAGTGTACTTCAGACCTAAACTATCCAGATATCTTCTTTCAAATTTTTCATCATGATTCAATCACTTTTCCATATCATCTAGAAAGTTAGTTCATAACCTAAATCCTATCATCATTAGAGTGACTCTTACTCTTACTCGTCTTCCAATAGTTTTCCCTCGATCTCCCGCATTTCATGTTTCAAAATTTGATTTACATAAATGGAAGGGAAAATCATATCTTAATCCGCCTATTCAACCCAATCACCATCTATTAATAGTCATTGTGTATTTGATGTGATTTTTATGTCTGTTTTGTTTTGATATATTTTGTTTGTACCATCATTGAATTTTTAACATGGAAATATTTCTTATTCAAATATTTTTAAAATTCTGTTTCTATGCATTTACTATTTTATGATAAAATTTTGATAATCCCAATAGGAGTATAAATATTATGTGAAATTTATGAATATTCATATGATATATTTCTGGTATTGTAGTGATGATATTAATTTGATAGAATGTTTTTCTGTTTCTTCCATTGGTACTATTCTATAACATATGTTCCTTAAATTCATTCATTGATAAAATTATTTTGATATTATAGTGATGATAACCTAATTTATACCATATGTGTTTTATTTTCTCTTTTCTGTTCATTCAAATGTTTGATAAAATTAATCATTTACGTACCATTGAGACAACATCAATTTTTATCATGTTTTATATCATTGATATTCTATGTACAGTCATTACCATTGATGCAAGTATTTATCATTGATTTCTGATGTATAAAATTCCACGATTTTTTATCATCATGAGGGAGAAATTGTTAGCATCATTTTTTAATGACCAAAAGGCTATGAGTATTATGGTATTAATTAGTATAATGTTTTATTACATAATTTAATTTTATAAGTCAAATTGGAATGATTTTGGTATGTTTGAAAAGGAAACACCCTTAAAGTTGAGTATCTGCCAAGAATCTATCATCACCACTAATCATTCACTCCCAAGGATAGCTCAACCCTGGTGATATATTTTTATAAGTATGACTCGCCATCACCATTATCTTGATTTCATGAAGATTCACCACCATGGACGACATCAGCAAAGATAATTCAATTTCTGTGTAGAAATTTGATTAATTATTGAGCCACCTCTTAAGCTTGACTCACATCTAGAAGTTCACAAAATTCCAAAAACTCAATAGAGGACACCAAATCACTAGAAGAGTAACTCACGATGATATAAATATAGTTATATTGTACCTCAACTCTAGATATTTTGTCACCTCGAGTTCAAGATTCTGCCAAATTGTGTCATTGTTGTAATGTCTGATTGTTACTATTTCTGTTTATTTTTAATTGTATATATCTAATAACTATATTATTGAATATAATGATCAAAAATATTTTTATGATTTTAGAATAATTAAACTATATGGATACATTAAAAAAATCATCCCTGAGTACAAGGATGTCGGATACCAGGATTTCTTCTCATGTGGATTCTTTTGCTACTAATGCTAATTAAAAGAGATAGAAAAGTCTCATGTGTGTAAACACATATTAATATTGATCATGGAGACACACACAGAGCAACCGAAGTGAAGATAGATGAATATCATTTAACGATCATGAAGAATTTCCATGCTACCTAAAACATTAAAATAGATGAGAGAGTGGGGCTTAATTAACACTTTTATCCAATAGTCTGAATCAAAGGTGTTTCTGATACATTATTCTATTAAAAATCCTAGAACCTAGACTCGAGCTACATTTAAAACTATATTAAATGATATACATGTTAAAAATTTTATGAGAAATAGAAACATGATAATATCTACATTATTATCTACTCTGTTTGTTCATTTATATTTACATTATGTGTAAAATGTGTATACTCTTGTTTTACACACACACACAATGTGTCATTATTTAAGCTACAATATACTTATATATCTCCTCAAAAACATTTTACCATTTCCCATGTTCATTGGTAGAGGTCTAGTTGTGGTATATTTATTTTTATTCCCATGAAAACTTTCGAAGAGTTCCCTATGTGGTCATGATAGTTTTTATACTATTGTTATCCTATTAAGGTTGTGGTTCAATATTTTTCTTTTATATAAAGGTTTTAAATGTTGGTGATTTCCAAGTAGAGAGGACTATGTATCATCTTGAGAAATCACCTGTTATATTCAATTACATTTTGTTATTATTTTATGTAACATAAAACCATATCATCATTATATAATATAAAATAATTACATTGATAGTTAACCATGATTAGTGTTTATGTATGTTTTTGATTGAGTAAATTGATTTCAAATAATCATGAAATAATAACTTTTTTAAATTGGCCTAATAAATCATTAATAAATATTTGAAAAGTTAAATACATATATAAATATATTTATATTGTCAAATAGTATATATTTAAAATAATATGGGTATTTTAATATTAACCATTTTAATATAAATTTTTATTGGGTACTCAATTCACCCCTATTGATATAATCACTGTGACGAATACTATTTATATCATATAAATATATTTATAAATTAATGTGTTATTTTTAATGAAATATTATTATTTTTATGAAATATACAGTTTATGATTTTGATAAAAAAATTAACAGATAAAGTGGGGACTTTATCGTCACTATTAAAAAAGTACTGATAAAGCCCACATTTATATGTGATTTTTTACTAACACTAATAATGGTCCCCCACACATTATCTATGATTTTTTAGTAGATCTGATAAAGATACATAATTTATATGATAATTTTTTTTACCACTAATAATTGTGTGTAGGGGAGGGTGTCCCTCATCATCTCATTTTTCTATCCACTGATAAAGGACCCCATTTCTAAATGCTTTTTCTAACATTCAAAAATCATGGCAATGGAAAAATGTGGTTTTGTAGTATCTTTAGCCTATTATAAATATTATAAGATAATGTGAGAGTTTTTTTATGTTAATTTTTAGTTATTTCCAATAATTTTTATTGTGAGGTGGTGTAGAGGGGTGGGAGTGAGTTATCCTTTATATTTGAGTTGTAGTGGAACTTTGGAAAATACACAAAATTATTCACAATTTGGAGGTCAATAACAACTCAAGGGGATCTATGATTAAAAATTAATGGTGTGTATAGACTATATGGTTGAGAAACAACACCAATAAATAATAAAAAATTCTTTTAAAATTTTTCTCCATAACTACATTGTTTCCTTATTTATAACATTTTTATTTCCCAAATTAAAACAGGTTTTCTAAACTAGGTAATTTATTCATCTTGAAAAAACTAAACTATATCATATTATATAATTTGGACACACCTATTCAAATGTTTATATCCAATTTATAAAATATATATCCTATATGTGTTGGAAATTAATGTTAATCAAGCTCATGTAACAGGAAAAATCACTACATTAACCTAAACTACGATAACAATTTTTTTACTATCTAGGGGATGTTGTAGTCATTATAAGATAATAATTGAGTCATGAATTTAAAATTTTGTATATATATTATCCAATAGAAATAAGTTTCAGGAATAGAAGATAATTTCTAATTTCAAATAATTAGAAAAAAATATATTTTATAATATAATAACATTAATTTTAATTTTAAAATTAATCATTTAAAATTAATTTAAAAATATCATGTAAATTATGGAATTATATTGTACTATGTTCAACCCCTTTTAACATTGTATTTTCATATGATAAATAATGAAACATAATAAAGATTTCAATTTACTAAACTTTTATTAATTTTAGTATGAGTTATTTTATTTTTTGAAAAACTAAATAATTAGTATGTTGGTAATTGATAGGAATTATATATAAATAATTCATCTCTAAATATAAAGAGAAAAATATAATGATTATGATAAATAACTAATATTTAACAAATAATATTTATAACCTACAAAATTTTATTGTTTTCCCTATCCAAAAACATTACAAATTTTAAAAGAAAGAAATTCTCCTTTTTATCCTTTTAAATACGTTAATTATTATACGAGTCATATTCAATTAAATGTTTCATGGAATTTAAATATTTAGAATAAATTAATAGAAAATTTCTTGATTAACACATTAATTTACATTTTTATAATATATTCTTTTTTGGAAATTTTAACTCTAATCATTCATGTTCGACACCTAGTAAATTCAATTTTCCTTAACCATGGTAAATTATTTTTTATAATATTCACTATTCATTATTGACATAAATTAATTTTACAGTATTATAATTCATATATATTTATTATTTCAAAAATTTAATCCATTTTTGGATATTTAATTCCAAAAACTGGATAGTTTTAGTTTCTATTTAATCCATAAAATCTGATGAGAAAGAGAGTTTACAATATGAAATTGTTCATAAATTTACAATTGTTTATACATAATATAATATAAAAATGATTATAAAGATCCAAAATAAATTAACTGATATATTTTTTATAGTATTTTAATTTTTAACTAATTAAAAATATATGTTAATATTATAAATTATTTAAATCAAAAGACAATTTTCAATAAAAATTTAGTATTTTTAACTATTCATATAAAAATGAAGTATTTTTTAAGGGTCCAAAAATTTCACCCAAGGTAAATTTTGATATTTGAATTCAAAAATGTTAATTTTATCAATAAATGTTCTCAAAATTTCAAAATATTGAATTTGTAATTTATTAGTAAAACATAAATAAATAATAAAAAACCATATTTTTTTATAATGAAACTACTTTTCAAAAAATTAATTGATTATTTAATAATAACATTTCAACAATTAATATTTATTAGTATAAATTTATTTATATATTAAATAAGTAGTTAATATAATCAAAAAAATTTATTTAATAACTAGCTTACAATATTTATAAATATAAATGTTTATTTGGGCCCAATGTTTCATGTTGAATATGCCGTCAAATATAAAAATCGTCATTTGGAGTATATATAATGTTGTTTATGTGATTGAATTTAACTAAAAATAAATATTTCAATATTACTCACAGAAATATATTCTCAAATTTTTTTGTAGTGTGCCCCTTTTATGACCTCAAACATTATTTTATTCTTATAAAAACTCATAGTATTACAAAAAAGGTTTATTTGTGTTTTCAAATGCATTAGAGGAAAAATATCCATTTAGGTTATAGTATATCACATTAAAATTTCATCTCATTTTATTTTTATAATGTTATATGTAACGAGTTGAAACATTATAAATAAAATTCCCCTTGTATTTTAATTAAATGTATTTTTATATAATACAGTTAAAGAAAAAAACATGTACTTATTTATTTGTATTATGCCCAGTGGATTAAAAATATATTTATGTATCATTACCCTTTATAATATATTCATTGAACAATTATCACATGATTGGGGTAAATATAGGATTTTATTAAATCCAATTGTCAAAGACAAGGGATGTTATAGCCTCAACCAGTAGGATCATACCCTATGAAGCGCATTTCATAGAGATTCTCAGGGAGATACCATTTCTGGGATATTTCAACTACTAATCCCAATCTATTATCCAAAGCATTTTTCAGGAGATATACCATTTGTGGGAGATTTTAAAGCTCATCATCTTCACTAGACAAACCATGTTCGTTGAGCCGCCCCATGAAAGTCCCACCTTTGCGCACAATGCACTTAAGGTGTTTACTAATTTATTAATGGTATATGTTAAAATTCCCAAGAAATATTATTACGTATATCAATTTTTATAAAATAATGAATATATTTGCCTTAAATTATTGTTAAAATATAAACGATTTTTATTTTGATTCAATAAAACACAAATTGTATTTTTTTAATATTCAAATTCAATTTGAAAATATGAATCGATTATTTAATGGAATATTAAAATATATAAAATTTTATTAAAATAATATTAATATATATTTTTTGTTTCATACCAATGATTAAATATTTTTTATTTTGTCTTGTGTAATTTTAATAAGATGTCATAAAAAATTTACTATGAAAAAACCCCATCATTTTTAATAGATGTGTACTTTAATGTTAAAAGTGAATATTTACATATTGAGATAATTATTAAGATACAACTATAAATTTCTCTAATCTGGATGTTTAAATTATCCAATGATGAATTTTTCATAATTTTCTAAGATAGTAAAATTTTATGGATAAAACTAAATACCATATAAATATAAACTATATCTTTTTATTATAAAAATAACACAAAAGTGATTTCATATGTAATAAAAATAGATTCCAAGACTAAAAAAATAATTTTAAATAATTTTATTTAAAGATTAATTTATTTATTTTTTTAAAGCCATTATGAATCCTTAAAGAACTACAATACATTTTATGATTTAAAAAATCATTTATAGTGTGAGTCCCCTCCACATCACCATGGTTATTTTTTAAAAAATTGTTCCATTTTTTGCTAAAATAATATTATATACGCCCATTTTGAATAAACATTTGTAAAAAACATGGAATGGACTGTGGTTTTTAATATTTTATTATATTGAAGCTAAACACCAATATAATAAGGAAATCCTCCCATTATCATATATAAACCCACACAAGTTCCCTTTTTAATTAACTAAAAATACTTGGGTAATGTCCTTACACTACCCTACACACCATATAGTCCCCTAAGGTGACCCCAATCTTTCAAAAATCCCCCCCTATGTCTTTTGATTCACAAAATTAGTGATGGGATATTCCTCTCTCCTCCATTATCAAGAACTCCTTTTTTATGTATATTACATTACATTTTCTTGTTATGGGATATCTTATAACATTTTCCTTGTATTGTATATATGACTTATAAATTACGAGAGCTTATTTTGACTCTCAATAAGCCTCCAATTATCTTTAATGTAAACCTTTTACCATAGATAAATTTCATAAGGATTATTTTCTCTATTCATGTTTCTTAATTACATTATGCCATCTATATACAAATTTATAATGTTGGGATAAGATTTAACATGTCTCTATTACTATCCATTTTATTTCCAAATAATGATATAACATTTTCTCCCTCATAATACATTTTTCTGAATTCTTATGTAACATTCTTAGGCTGCCAAAAGTTTTCCTTGATTTTTCAACCCCAAAAATAATGTAGTGAATTGCATACCCATTATTATTTAATGGGTACTAACCATTATGGACATATAAAAATTTATTGGTAAGATACATGTATTTGATCCACATTCCCCAATCATTGAATAAATTATGATGTTGAATAAATCCATGTCTTATGATCAATGTGACACTCTTAAGCATGATAATGAAAAGATTTTGATGGATGTGTCCATATATATCTCCAATAAATTCAGAAATATTTAGTACCATGATTCATAATTTTGGGATAGGGTTTTACATTATTCATCAATTGAAATTTTTCCACCATGATTTCATGGCAGTTTATCACCGACCTATATTCATGATTCATTTTTTAACTTGTTCCGCATTTCCCATGTTATGATTATCAAGTTATATCATGTCTTATTATTAATTTTACTTTTTTTTCATCATTGATATGCCTTTTTTATATCATGTATCACTAATTTTATTTTTTACTTGCATATTTGGATTTATATCTCACATCTTTCTTATATATGTCCCATAGACATATCATGCAATTTTATGTTTGTGATAGAATTTTGAGAATGTTAAAGTTATTTTAGATAAATATTTTAAGTTAGTTTTAATAATGTTGTTATATATCATGTTAAAGATGTTATGTCACATACCTAATTCCCAATGATAATAGATTTATCAATCATTTATTTTGAATTAAGTATAATTTTATGTAATAAATCATATATTACTGTGTAATAAAGGGTATGGTTGTTAGAGTTAGTATGAGAGGAATGATTAGTTAGGTTTCGAATTTATTACAGAGATATCTTGAGTAAGCATTATAGATAATACTAATTATATGAAATAATCTGTAAATTAGGATATGTATAGAGAATGTGGATTATCCAGAAAATAAATTCCAATTTGTAAATTACAAGTAGAAGTGGTTCTGGAATAGATGCACCTAAGAGTAATGAATCTGAAATGGCTTTCTAGGGAAAACTCTATATAACATGTTACCTAAAAATGGTCCTTATATAACACCCGGTTTGTAATTATTGGTGTATAGTCATTGTTAAATTGTGAAGATTATTATGAGTCATTATTATGAGAACATAAAGGCCCATAATAATACATGTTTGGATATAGATCAAGAATAACATATATTAATGCCAATAAATTCATATATAAACAAAAGAAATGTAATTTATATGTTTTCCCATTATTTTCACTATATTCTTTTTAATGGGATTTATATTTTTTGAAAAGTCATCCTCAGATTTCAATTTATTTTATCCAATGTCCTGGTATAGGATGCATTTGTTAAATAATCAATGCGATGGGCAATGTGATGGCTGCACCAATGAGATTCCAAACCCAATGGAGGTAGGAATTTAAAATTTTATGACGGTACTCACTCAACTAAATTGGTTTATGAATAGAAAAATGAATCAAGATGGGCATCCAATCCTCCCAACAGATGACAAATTTGTAATAGAGATCTTTATGTTCCAATGTCCTCCTAAATTAAATAGATCATTATATCAATTAATCCTGAAAAAATGGATCAAATCCATTGAGAATATATTATCCATTCTTTAATTATCTAAGAAATATTTTTTTTTGTATTTATCATATGTAGGTAGATGTTAATCAAGGGTTAACATTGATAAGGCATCATAAGCTACAGAAAGATAATGAAGTAATATAGTGGAAGGGATTCTAGAAAATGATTTCCATTAAATATTTTCCAAGCACTCCCACTCTTGAAATGAAACGATATTTCATTACAATAATGGAAAAAATATGAATCTATTGGGGAATATAAAGGCAACGTCACAATACAGTTATGATATGTCATCAGTTTTGTCGTTACCCATGAATGTAAGGTAACCCACATTTTTGGTGGGTTAAAACTTAGTATACAAAAATCCTTGGTAATTTGTGACAAGAATAGATATGAAGATATTGTTACTTATTCCCTCAATTTCATGATCGAGATCGAAGAATATCAAGGGTATCACATGGTTAAGAATAGTAAAGTGGAGTTTAATTAAAGTGGAACGATGGAGAAATCTCACAATGCCCGGAAATTAAAAAATCTAATTTGTCAAATGTGTGGATTGAAGCATCCTATAAATTTTCTAAGGGGGTTATGAAAACCATTAGGTGTGGTAAGAATGGACACCTATCTAATAATTTCCATTAGGAGAAACCCGCTAATGTGATTTTCGAATGGAATTCCCCAATAACAATTAACAAAATGTTAATTGTTTCAACTACAAGGAACTATGTTAGTTTTCATGCCAATTCACTATGATATTTTTTTTCAGAGTTAACCAACAACCTCAAAGGAAGTAAGGGAGATATTATTTTTATCACTACCAATGATTAGAATCTTGAAAAATAAGTGGTGATTTTTACGATAGTTATTCATTCAATAATATTGAGCATACTTTTGGATTTGTGTTCTATGTATTCCTTCATATCATGAAATATTACTAGAACTATTTAACCACAAAAACCATTCACGTAAGTAGATATGTTCGCGAAAACAAAAAATGGGGTAAATTTTCCATCCCTTGTATATAACTCCTCACCTACCACAATTTAGGGGTATATCATCCAAAAATAAATTTGTTATAAATAATTTGGTAGAATTTGATGAAATTCAAGTCATGGATAGGGTTTCCATATATAGAACCAATATAAATTTCTATGAGTTGTAAATAACTATATAACACATAAATGACATCATGAATTTTTTTTTAAAATAATTTTAATCCTTCAATAGCTTTTGTTTCACACAATCATGAGAATAAATGAACTAGGAGAGTCCCTTACTATAAAATAACCTAGTAGAAAAGATATTATGAGTAAATATAACTAACTGTTGAAAATGTATATTGAATTCATTGGCAACAAATTATATATGAAAAATTTAAATTAAATATATATTTGTTTTTAGGTATGAATTAATTGTCTGAAATAATATTATTAATAGAAATTAAATAAATATGTATATTATGTGCATAATAAAATATTTTTTAAATTCATCCAATATATATTTATTATAGGGTTTGAATAAACCCTATTTGATGTATAAAAACTTTTATTTTATTGAAAGGGTAATTTTCGACCATTAAATAGAGAACCCATTTTAAATTAATATTTTATAATGTAAAAAATTTTAATATGAAAACATAAACATGTATCTTAGATTTAGTATATAAAAATTTAAATTTGGTGATTTTTGATATTATTTTGGTAACAATCTTATTTTAATTAATATCAATAATACCCAAATTATTAATTAAAAAAATTAATAAAAAAATTATAAGGTTATGTTATAACATCTAAATGATTTAAATTTTAAATAGAATATATTTTTAACATGAAATATAATTTATTTCATTAATATTAATTTTATGTTGAATTTTGTTATAAAAAATTTAATTATTTTGCAATGTTTTAACATTTAAAGCATGTATTCTCATTTTAAAAACAATATAAATGTTAAATTACATACTACAACATCTATTTATTTAATTTCTAAAAATTCAATCCATATAATTTATTTTTAGTTATAATATATCAAAATTGATTTACTTTATTTTTGGGCATTATGAAAAGTAACATCAGTAATATTTATTATTACGGTAAAAACGTAAATCAGGTAATTAAGGGTGAAAATAATATTTTGAAATAACCCTAACAGTTGATCTAATATCATTATATTAGTTTTTTTCTATATAATTCATCATTCAGTTAGATGTGTGTCTTTTTTAAGCCAGTTGGATGAGATTAGTACATGTAATTTAATTTTTTTAAATAGATGTCTAATACGTCCTACTGAAATTTCAATAATTATATAATGTTTTATATAAAGATAAATTGAAGATAAATTCAAAAATAAATACTCATTTGAAGTATATATTATTTCATAATAATGATAATTTAATTTCAATTTATAGGAAATATGTATCTACATAAAATAGTTATACTTTAATGTTGCATTAAGTTTTTACTTGATGATAAATCAATAAATTAATTATTATTAAATTGAAAATTACAATTAAAAGACCCAAAACTCTACCAAATATTATTTTTCAAGTATATCTTGACTATTAAAATAAAGTTCACTAGTTATTTACTATATTTATCCCTATATAAGTGATTATGAAACTTATATTATATTATTTAAATTGATAAAAACATGTCACATTCCTGATTTAATAAGAATAAAATATTTAGTAATGGATTATAAAAAAATATATATTATATTATAATTATTTTTGTGAATTATATAGAATATATATTTGTCATAAAATTCAATTTTTTATTTTAACTCAATAGTTAATCATATTAAATAATTACACAAAACTATTGTAGTAATTATTTTATTAAGGGAAATATAAAATAATAATTATTAAAAATATAAAATTAAATAAAATCATTACTAATTGATATATCCAAATAATTTTATTAATGACCTTGACCTATTAATGTTATAATATAATAATTTTTTTGAATTTAACTTTTCATATTAATATTTTTATATCAATGATTGGAATAGTGTCAAAATTGACACTCTTGAATATTAATCAAAATAATGTTTTTAATTTAACATTTAAAAATACTAAAAAATTTTGATATTTATTATATTAGATAAAATGTTCAATGTTATTTATTTTTTGTCTAATTTATTACAAATAATTTTATATTTCCACCATTTAATATTGAAATATTTTTTACACTATATAGAAATTAAATAGAATAATTATGTGTTAATTAAGTTAATGTGGTTTGAATTGACCTACGAAATTTATAAATATTTATTGATTGATGATATTACAGCCCTATCTCATATTATATTCAATAAATGGACATTTTTTTGGTTTTCGGATGAGTTTTTATTTTATTTTAAATTAATATTTTTTGAGTTCTCAAAAGTGCCCCTCACCTCATTTATAAACCATCACCTCATCCCTCATCTATTATCCTTACATTGACCATAAATATCTTCTATACCCAACCTATTTCATTTCCCAAATTCCCTAGTTACATTCTAGAGGTTCTTGTTTTCTTCAAAGCCCAACTCTAGTTCTTTAATAAGATATTTAGAGGGAGCATGTTATAGAATAGGTAATATCCTCCACCAATTCCCAAAAAATTAAATATTCTTCAAATTCAAGGTCATGAGTGTTTATATTAAAAGTTAATAAATATAATATAACATACATACTGAGATTTTTTTTATGATTATGAAACAACCATAATCCAGATTTTATTTATCATGGGTAAAACGAACTCACCACGCGTGGGTTTGTACAACACACTGTCTTAAAATCATGGTGAAATTTTTTATTCACCATCACTATACATGGATCTGTATGATTCTATGAATAATATATATATATATATTATTATAATGACATAATATTTATTAGGAAATATTATACACAATTAAATTTAATACCATTAAACAATTATGTGAATGATATCGTTGCTCATGCATACGTACGACCTATCGTCCCCATGATGCGATGAGATGCATTCTACATGTTATTGATTAATAAATGACTATATAAATAATATTATTGACTTTATATGATATATATAATAATATATTTATATAAATTTTATATTTATATCCTTCAAATAGGAACACAAACTTATCCAAAAAATATATATATAAGAAAATGACGTTGTTAATAACTGAATAATAACTAATAATGATATATTACTATAAATCAAGTTATATAATGATCATATATGTATCATAAAAAAGATTATGATTCCATTAAACGTCTATTATGTTTATAAAATCTTTATACATGTGTTTTGGATACATACAATGATATCATTCATATGGTAAGGGATAAATTTTCAATCTCATAATTATTTTAGAATGGTATACATTTGAATTTACTAGGGTATAGTTATCATCCATGTCCATGATTACCAATTATGTATTAAAAAATATTATTTATATTCTGATAAAAAAATTATATTCAATTTTTCACACTGGTGAAATTTTATTAAATGGAATGAAATGAATATTTTTTTTTCTTTTATACGAGGTATATTTTGACATTTCCTAAAAAATTATGAGGGGAAATTTTTTTATGTTATAAATCCTGAATAGATTTTTGTGTTTTCATAACACATTATTTCTGTGAAGATTACTTTAAATTAAATAATAATTATTTGTTAAAAATTCAAAAAAATTAAAATTGTGCAACGTTTTGAGAAAATAAAAATTATTGGAAAAAGAAAGGATACTTTTTAGTAATAAATTACATCTGTTTTATGAAAAATATTTTGCAGTAGATATAAAATTATTTATATAGGAAATTTTTATATCCATTTTTTCTATATGATTGGATTATGATTATGGTGGAATGTTATTTATGAAATCCATTTGTTTCTTATAGAATATTTTTTAATGGATGATGTTTATGAAATACATTTTTATTCCTTGGGTGATGTTATCATGAATAGTTTATTTTCTGTGGAAGATATAAGAATGGTTTAATTGGGAAATGAGTTTGACCTATATCACCCTAAAAATTATGGGTTAAATATTAATATGTAATGATATAGAAATGGATGGAATAAAAAATTATATCATTTCATTAGTACAATGTTAGAACAAGGAGTGAACTTAGTTCAGTAATGGACATTGTTCATAATGGTGGTCTTGGCATTGATCCTCGACTAATATGAAATAATAATATATCTATATATGTATTCCACAAAATTTCATGTCTTATTTTCTCCTTTTTTGGATTATGTTGATTGTTTCTTATGAATTATTATGATTTATACCATTCAATGAAATCACAGTCTTTCATATGCAGGATATTATTTTCAACTATTTTGTTATTATTTTATAAGATTATGATAAGATTGATATCTCCCTTGGTTATGTTTACTATGAATCTGACCTCACCATTTAATATGTTTCTTTTCCCCAAGTCTTGTAGATGGATATTCAGAAACATATCACAAATAGGGGTCTAGTTATGATGAAATAAGTAGGAGACAAGGATGATTTATTATAAACCAGTTGATTATGTTTCCCAAATTCTAAAGGCACCAAACCTATACGGTCCTATCAGGGATTTAATATATTTTGAAATTTATATTAAATTTTTTTTATGTAATCTCAATTTTTGTAATGTAAGGCTTCATATAGTTGGTACCATAAGAAAGGTATAGTTAACTTGTGGGAACAATGATGATAAAACCATAGCAAACCCTAAGGATATGTCAAAGTATACAATACAATAGTAGTTATTTGTAAATAATCATGAATATACATGGACAAAACCTAAGTGTGATAAATTGAAATTTTAATAATGATTATGATTTTTACTGTTAGGATTAGTTTTACTCATACTATGCATCTTAGAGTTAGTCAAGGGCAGGTACCTGAGGGAACTGTGATAATGATGAATGGGACGAGAAAGGAAATTATTTTCGTCATGAAGAGACAATTGTAAATGGATCTAGAATGAATAATCTTGTATTTATACTCACCCAAATTTCCCCAGCTATGAATTTTGTAGGCCTTCGAAACAAGCAATGGAGTGAACAATATTCTATTGAGTCTATCATTAGGAATTGTCCACCTTCTTTCAGGTGGTTTTAGGATCAATTGATTCCTGAACTATAGATTAGTACCACTGAAAATATATTTTTAGTTCTCAATTGATCAAAACATGATGAATATATCTTAGAAGTATATCATTTTGAAGGTGAAGCTGATCAATGCTAGAACATTATCATGAATATAAGGCATATATATGAAACTCAATCCATGGGAAAATATGAGTATGTGAACAAATTTTTGAATATATAATTTAATAATTTTATTTTCTCAAAATGGATAAGGAGTTCGTTGAGAATAATCCAAAGTACTATGAGTCCATTGGTCACTATGATTCATACTTTACAAGACTTTCATGGTATGTTTCAAGAATTTTTATCTAAACTAAGAGTAAAATTGATCAAATCATTAGTTGATTAAAACCAATTATCCAAAATTAATTATCTATATGGTATTTCAATTACTATTAAAAAATAATTATATTTTATCAAAACATTTAATAATAGATTGGATTAACCCATCAGTAATTTGGATTTGATACAAATATAAGAAAATAATTCTAGTGAAAATATGAAGGCTGCATTGAAAAAAATGATTTTTTCACTTATTCTCAATGGGTAAAAATTATAGTCGGGAAAATTTACTAAAAGGGAATATGAAATGTTTTAATTGTTCTAGATAAGGTCATTGTGAAGTTGAATGCCTGAGTAATAAGAAAAAGATAACTAGTGATGGAAATAGAGAAAATTCTAGACAGAATTCACTTATTTCACTATAATGTTACTAGTGAAAAAATGGTTCATTATTCAAATAAATTTCCTTCTAATTGTTTATTGATGATGATAGATGCTAAAAAAATCATAAGGAAAAAGAAAATGGCATGTCACATGTGATAACTATTAGCGATGTGGTGTAAAATAATGAAGTGGTGAATGACACACATACCATCCACTCAAAAGTAGAAGATGTATTATTTAATTATAGATCCACCAACACTTTTATTTCTAAAATATTTTCTAATGGTATATCCATATTAACATAGAAATAATATATTGAGTGACCTATCACAAAACCAAATCGAACAACAGTTACATCAAATGTTTATAATTATTATCTAGTTAAATTTTGTGGGAATATGCTTTCGTTATATCTTTTGATCCTTCATAGAGAGGAATTTTACATGATTCATATAATTTATTGTCATTATCTATATAAATATCATATTAATTTCTATAGAAGGGAATACAAATTTCATATTCTGTATCAAAATATGATCATCTATCAACGGATGGGAATATAATATTTATGAATAATTTTTTCCCATCCTATTGAACATGATTGAAATAAATGAAGGTTATCTATCTCAAATGGAAGTTGGGAAACTAACCATTAATAATTCACCTATTGTGTGAATGTTTGATGATGTATTTTCAAAATAATTCCCATGTCATCCACTGATTCAGTAGGTTGAAATCAAAATATAACTCATTCTAAGTTCTATGCCTATTTCAATGGAAAATTTTAGAATATACCCCCTTGAGATGTAATAATTGGAGAATAAACTCAATGAGAATGTAGAAAATAGATTCATATGACCTAGTTTGTCACCTTGTGGTTCACCTAATCTATTTGTTATGAAGAAAAATGGATTAATAAAAATATACATTTTTTATCGAGTTTATAAAAGGATCACTATCACAAAAAAATACCCTCTTCAACACATTGAAGACTTATTTGACAAACTATGTGTAGCTCAATGCTTTTCCATAATTGATTATTTATCTAGATTTCATTAACTAAGGGTTCATAAGATTGAAAGACCAAAGAAGGAATTTTGTACATGGTATGTACACTATGAATTTATAGTGAGTCCCTTTGTTCATACTAATTACCTAGATATCCTCATAGATATAATCAATGGAGACATTTAGACTATCTTGATTATTTTTTGGAAGTCATTATAGATGATTATCGTGTATATTGGAAGTGAAAGGAATAACATGGTTATCAATTGATAATTGTGTTGAATACCCTAAGAAGGGAGAATCATTATGAATTATTTACCAAATGTGGATTTTGGAAGTATAAGTTTTCAATTTTTGGGTCGTATAATCTCATGAGAGGGGAAATGTGTGGATCCCGCAAGAACAGATGTTTTTGAAAGATGGTTGAAACCAACAGGGTAACTGAAATCTAATGTTTTCATGGTTTTGAATTAAATTATCAAAATTTTATGTTAGAATTTACAAAATTATCTTACACACTCACGATGTTGACTGATAGAGGAGTTATGTTTGTGTGGATGCAGGATTGTTAAGAGAATTTCATATTGCAAAAAATAAGGTTTCCCAGTGAACTTGTTCTCACACTACCTTATTGTGGAGAATGGTTTGTGATCGATATTGATGCATCTAAGAAGGTGTACGATTATGATCACCTACAAAATGAAATTATCATATCTTATTTGTAACAAAAACTAAAAATACACAAGAAAAATTACATAAATAATGATATGTAGCTACCTATGATAATGTTTTAACTAAATATATTGAGGAATTATCTTTATGGAAAATGTGTGACTTTTATAATCATCATTAATTCGTAAAGTATAATTTTTAGAAAAATGGTGTTGAATATGCATCAATGATTATGGTTGTAGTTAAATAAATTTTATGACTAATCAATATGTTACCACCAATGGAACCTTAAGAAGGTGTTATCTGCTTTGAGTCGAAGGAAATGTGATATCATATCAACGATGAGGATAAAAAAGACACAATTTTTATGGAGTGGGAAAGGATGGATGTTCATATTTTAAAGTAAGGGGATAACTCCTATCTTTATTATATGAATGAAAAACTATATATAAAATTGCAGATTATGAAGGCATAAATGCAATATGAATAAAGTGAGAAATTTTCCTTAATTCAACAATGACTATAATGTAAAAATAATGTATCATAATGTGGTTGGTATTCCACCTACGCCATAATTAAAGGATTTATTGGATGAGGCAATAAGTACTTCATACTATATTCATCAAATAATTAAATTTATGTATATGGACTTGAAAGAGTTTTTTTGTTTGGATGAAATTAAAAGAGATGTTTCTGATTATATCACTCAGTGTTAGGTTTTTTAGAAAGTTAATGCTGAGAGAAATAAGTATTGGATGATGTTATAACCATTACTCATTCCAAAATAAAAATGGTAATCATCATTATAGACTTTTTTTGACCTTCCCAAAATATCTAAAAACCATCATGCTATATGAGATATATTCCATCAACCTTATTAATTTGTAACACTTCATTTAATTTAGATTGGATTCCTCTCTTTATCATCTTAACGAGATATATGTAATGGAAATTGTAATATTTCATGGAGTACCCCTTTCCAGTATATCATATCAGGATCCATGGTTTACCTAGAATTTTTGGTGATTTCTTCAGCAAGATTTGGATACCAAGATAATTTTTATCACTTATAATCATCCTCATATTGAAGAAAAATGTAAGAGGAAAATTAAATCTCTATGAGACATGTAGAGAGCATTCCCTATGGATTTCAATGGTTGTTGGGATCAACACCTTCATTTAGTGGAATTTTCATATAGAAATATCATTCAATCTAGTATATAGATGGATACTTATGAAGCACACTATGGATAGTAGTGTAAAACATAAACATTTATCATTGAATATTGATAAATAATGCTACTTTAACCTAATCATGTTTATGAAATGCTAGAAAAGGTCATATCTATTCAACAATGGATAATATTAGATTTTTGCCAACAAAAAAGTCATGCAGAAAACCAAAGAAAAGATTTAGAATTTGATGTGGGTGACATGGTGTTTCTATTAACATCTCCCATGAATTGAGTAATGATATTTTGAAGGAAAAGAAATGTAATCTATATTTATAATGGTCATTTTGAAATTATGGATTGTGTATGGATGGTTTCTTACTGATTGGTGCTTCCACCAAATATCTCTCAAGTACAAGATGTGTTTCCTGTATCGCTCTTGAGAATGTAAATACCGAATAATTTACATTTACTAAATCAATAATTTGTACCACTGCAAAAATATATTTCTTATGAAGAAAAACTGTTAGATATTCTATATCTTAAGAGAAAATGTTCTACGAAACCTGGCCACTCTCTTTGTCAATGTTTTATGGTGGAACCCCCAATTTGAGGAAGCTGCATGGGTACCTGAGTATGTTGTGAGGTAGAGGTGTCATCATCTTTTAGTTTCCCAATGATAAATTTTATTGGTTAAATTCAGTTTAAGGGGGTGTATAATGAAACACCAAGATGTTTTTAGAAAATATTTTCTTTAAAAAATATTAATCCTTTTATATCTTGCATTGTACAAAATAAATATTTTTAATGATCCATGTGAATCCTTTATTGTATAATATCATATTCTTTGTGCTAATTGGAATAAATTTATCTAAATTGTGATTACTTATGGTAAATTCATTGGATATAAATTATTTATGAAAAATATAAATAAATTATATATATATTTTTTGTATCAAATATTTTTTTTGAATTAATATTATTAAATTAAATATATGAAATCTATTTTTTATATCCAAAATAAACTATGTTTCATATTTATATTATATATATCTCTTTCATAGGGTATGATTAAACCCTTGTTGATGTATAAAAACAAATATTTTTATTCAAAAGGGTAATTTTCTACAATTTAATGTTGTATCCCTAATAAATTAATATTTTAACAAATTAATAATTTTTATATGAAAACATAACCATTTTAATTGGATGTGGGACATAGAATCATACATTCTATTAATTTTTTATATTTTTCTAACAACCTTCATGTTTTATGTAATAGTAAAAACACACTAAATTTTAATTGAAAAAACACTCATCAGAATAATTTCTATGGTTGAATATTTATTTTTTATGTATTAAAATTTTAAATAAAATATATTTTTATCATTAAATATAATTTACTTATTTAGGATTAATTTTACATTGAATTTGGTGTAAAAACATTTCATTCTTTTCCAATGATTTATTATTTGAAACCGATGTTATTATTACATCAACAAGATTAATTTGAAATTGGTAACTTCATCTTTTGTTTTCTGAATTCTGAAAAATATAATCCATATTTTTTATTGTTAGGTTCAAATTATTTAAATTTATATTCTTATTTATTGGCTTAATGAAAAATAACATCGATAATATTAATTATTACGGTAAACATGTAAATCAGATAATTAAGCATAAAAATATTATTAGTAAATTGACCTAGTACATGTTCCAATATATTTGCTTGATTATTTTATACCTAAAACATCATTTAGTCAATATGGTGACCTTTGTAATCAACGTGGAAGAGATTATGAAATTTATGTTATTTTATTTATAGAGAAGTTAAATATGACTTACTCAAAATATAATAACTATATAATTTTTAATATAAGGTTATACAGAATATAAATTAGAGAATAAATACCCATTTTGATATCTAATTTTTTTATTTTTTATTATAATATATTAGTAATTTTTTTAATAAATATTTACCTTAAAGAGTTATACTTTATTGATGTAGAAATTATTTAATTGATGAGATATCAAGATAATAATAATTATTAAAGTCATAATAACCATTATAAGACCCAATGAAAAGATCAAATCTTAGAGTTTGATTATAGTTAGTCCATAAAATCCAAGGGTCTAGTTATTGAACATTTGGAGGCTTATAGAACATATTATGACAGTTATATTATTTTATTTAATGTTATGATAAACTTTTCCCATTCTTGATTCTATAAGTATAGTATTTTTTTATGTTTCATTCGACATAAGTTATATTAGATTCTAAGTACTACAATAATTGATAGGGAATTTGTACTTTTCATAGTATTTTATATTTAATTTTTATTTTAAATGTAAAAATATCTAATAATTAAACAAAACTCTTATATTAACTAATTTATTAATTGAAATAACGAATAATTGTTAATACAAATAATAAAATAATTATATTTTCGGAAAATTAACACGGCCAATTAATTTTCTAGATTACTCTGACCACTAACTAATATAATAAAATATATTTTTTTTAATTTAACATGTCATATTAATATTTTTATAAATCAATGAATTGAATAGTATCAAAATCGACCCTATTTAATGTTATTCAAACAATGGTTTTATTAAATAATTTAAAAATATAAACGATTTTAAAAAATATATAATAATTATTTAATAGTCTAAAAGTTTCTATATTATATATTTATGGACTAATTTACATCAAATAAGTAAATATTTTACCCTTCTAAAATTGACATATTTTTAACTCTACATAAAAAATTAAATAGAATAATTACGTGTTAACTAAAATGATATGGTTAAAAATTTATATGAAATGATTTCTAAAAGTTATTGGTTGGATATATTACAATCCAATATCATATAATATTATAAATTGGGACATTTTAGAGGGTTTATGATGGGGTTTGAATTTATTATAAATTACTAATTTTGGATATCCCAAAAGTTCATCTCACCTCAATTATAAAAGGGCACAACCTCCCTCACCTATTCACATATCATTGAGCCTTCTAGCTCAGTCATACCCCACCCATTTCCTTTCCAAACATACTTAGTAACATTGTAGATGTTCTGGTAATCTTTAAAGTCCACCTTTAGTTCTTTAAGTTTTTATTTAGAGGGATGACGTCAAGTAAGTGGTAATATCTTCTACTGATTCTTCAAAACATTATTCTTCATCATCATCTTATTTAGGATTTGTTTCATTATAAAGTTATAAATATAGTATCACATATACAATTATATGTGATTGTTATTATGATTCAACCATATTCCACCTTCTATCTATCCTATGTTAAACAGACTCACCACATGTAGTTACATACGACATACAATTTCCATGATGTGGTGTAATCTATTTTTCACAACCACCGTACTTGGATGGGTATAATGATAGAAAAAGTAAATATATATGATTATTTTAACATTATATTGATTCTTAAATATTATAAAACATCATCTTCAATTCCATTCAAATAATATGGAAATGATATCATCTTTCCTTTAAATGCATGGATTACCATGTCCACGATGCGATGCAATTCATTCTATATGATCATTATTAAAGCATGGTTATATAAATTATTTTAATGAATAAATATGAAATATATAATAATATCATTCTATGTACTATATAAATATTACCTAAGAAGAAGAACATGATGTTTTATAATAACACATGGATAATAATATGAAGTAGATAATGGCTAAAAAATGAGTAATAATGAATTTCTATTAACAAAAATATTATAATATGATCATATATGATATCAAAAAAATTTATATGATTTTCCCATAATCCCATTAAATTATTTAAATCATTATACAGGATATTCAGATACATATAATGGAATTTAGACCTAATGTAGGGGATAGTTTTTCAATCTCATTATTATCTATGATTGATTATATGTATATAATAATGGGGTTATATTTCACATACATGTCAAAACATCATAATTATATATTCAAAAATGATATTTATTTTTTTTATAAATTATTTTGAATTCAATTTTACATTTATGTTAATTATAATTAAATAGTATGTATTAAGTCTTTTTTGGATTTTTATCTGAGGTGTTTTTTTAATTTTCTCAAAAAAATAAATGGAGACTATTTTTTAAGTTATATGGAATGTACGATTATTTATGTTTTCATATCAAATTATTTCCATTAAGCTTCATTTATAAGATTTAATGATTTTTAACTAAATTCTTTTCTATTAAAATTGCATGATACTTTGAAAATTGAAAACAATTTTGAGAAATAAATTATATTTTCTTCAAGAGTTAATTTCCTGTGTTTTATCAAAAATATTTTCCATCTGAGATTAAATTCATTAAATTTGGTAATTATTTTATCTGTATTGTCATTATTATTTTATTTCATTATGAAATGATATTTATGAAATCCATTTTATTTATATGTATTTTATTATGATGGAGTGATGTTTAACAAACCCATTTTTATTCCTTGGGTTATGCTATGATAAATGATTCATGTTTTGTGAAGAACGTAGAAATGAGTTCATTATGATATTTTTTGGATACTATATCTCTATCAAATTCTTTCGGTATATATTTATATCACATGAGATAGACATGTATGGGATGGGAAATAGTCTCATTTTAAACATACATGGATGGATTGAAGACTGAACTTGGTTTAGTAATGGACTTTGTTAGCTATGATGGTATTGAAAATAGTCCTTATCAAATATAAAGTGATTTAGTATGCTTATGTTTATGAAACAGAATTTATTTTATTATGATATATCTCTTGGGATTATGTTCATTATTTCTTATGAACCATTATGATTTGTCCCATTGAATGATATCATGATCTTTCATATACATGGTATGATTTTAAAATGTTATATTCTTATGTATTCAGAGTATGATATGGTTGATATATTTATTGTTTACCATTACTGATTATATATGATTACCCTTTCACATGTATCTTTTCCCTATGTCATGATGAAGGATATTAAGTATGAGTTTTAAAAAATGAGTATTCATATATCAAAATATGTGGAAGATAATGAAGATGTCTTTTGAACCAGTTGTTCTTCATTTCTAGTTTTTAGAGAAACTATACCAATTGGTTACAATCATATCTTAGTTATATTTTTTAATTCATGATAATTAATTTTAAAGTAATATCAATGTATTTAATGTAAGGGTCAATAAAAACTCTCTGTATGAATAATCACAACCATAAATCAAAACAAGCACAAGGAGGATGAGGAATCTTCTTTGACACTATCATATCAAGAATTGATATTATTTACTTATGAGCAACTGTACATAGATAAAATGTTTTAGTCTAAGGAAAGAACAAAATTCTAATACATAAATAATGTGAGGGAATGATCTTATTTATTTCCAAAGGAATTTCCTAGCCTTCCTCTGATTAAAGACGTTTAGTTTTCAATCGAGCATATACATTCTATGTTTGGAATATCCTTTACACTATATAAGAGTGGTATTGTACAACATGAGTAGCTAAATAAACAAATACAGGGGAATCCAGATAATGGTATTATTTCCCCATGTGATTTCCAACAGGGTGAACCAGTCATCTTCATCATGTTGATGGATATGTATATTCACATTTTAATTGATTATTGTTATATCAGAATGATCATGATAAATAACATGTATCCTCTTCCAATGATTGATGAGGTGTTCAATCAGTTACGGGGCACACAATACTTATCCAATGTAGATATTTGGTTGAAATTTTATCATGTAAGGAAGAATAATAAAGATATCCCCAACACTATATTTCATAAAAGGTTCATGCACTATGAGTTCATATTGATTCCATTTGGATTCAATAATTATCCTAAAATCTTCATGGATTTGATCGATGTAGTCTTTGATATTACATCTCTAAATTTATGGTAGTCATTATATGTGATATCCTGATATACTCCAAATTAATGGAGGTGCATGGAGGGAATTTGAAAACAATTCTAAAGACCATACAATGGGAGAAGCTTAATTTCAGGTACTAAAAGTGCGAGTAATAATAAAAATATGTATAATTCTCAGTTAATATCATCATAAGAAATGGGTTACCTGTAGATACATAAAAGGAAAAATCAATTAAAGGACGGGTGAGACCATCATAAATTTTTAATATCTATAGTTTTATTTCAAAAGATAGATATTATAACAGATTCCTGAGGAGTTTATCAATATTATAGAACCCCCTTACCCTGATTACATATAAGGGAGTAATTTTTTCTTGGAATGATGAATTTGAAGAAATATTAATGTATTTGAAGAAAATTGTTTATCACTGCAACTATTCTCACACATCCATCAAATGGAGAAATTTTCATAGTATTCAATGATAATTTGACATAGTGAATTGGTTGTGTGTTAATGAAGAAATAAAAATTCATTTCCAATGCCTTATGATTGTATAATATTCATGATAAAAACAACACCACAACTGATCTAGTGTGGTAAATATTGATATTTGAATTGAAAATCTAGTGGCATTATTTTTATGGGGAGATGTGTGATATATATACTAATAACAATATCCTCAAATATATATTCACACAAAAAGATAGAGTCATTCAACAAAGAAGATGGTTAGAGCTAACAATAGATAATGATTATGAATTCACTATCATATTACAAAAATTATAGTACTAGAAACACTATATATATAGGATTGAACAATTTTACCATTGATCATAATTGGGAAGGGTAAAATCATCATAGAATTAAATAGTATTGATTGGGGAAACATAAATGATGGTACATCATCAATCCTTTCATAAATTATTTCTCAACAGTCTCTTCCTAAAAGGTTAAAGTAGGATAATAAATATGTGGAAATTTAGTAGAATGTGAAAAAAATAAAGAAAATGGATATCCTTAGAGTTCAATAAAAATGAATAATGGATTATGAGATTTGGGTTATGACTATGTGTTCCACCAAATAAAATGTTAAAGGAGGAACTATTGTATAATTCACAGTGTTTGACTTTTTATAATGACCCAGTAAATAAAAGGATGTATTGAGATTATTGGGATCACAATTGGTGGGACAAAATGATTAGGGAAATCACTGAATATACATTAAATTTCCTTGTCTAATAGAATAAGGCCCCAGCCTTAAACCTTACATAATCTTGAGTTATTACAAGATTACACATTGAGGATCTTTTCAGGTTTAGAGTTTTAGAGAATTAGATCATAAAACATGCATTTCATTCCACATTTAAACCAAATGGTTACATAAAGATAGTATTCATTTTTTCCCATCAACGGAAACATATTTAAAATAAAACATGGATTCTGTCTTGACACTTCCTTGACACTATCATCATATCATGTACCTTTCCCTTGACCTGTGAAAAACATTTCAATAAACTTGGGATGAGCATAAAAATCTCATTAAGGGTTATAAAAAATATGGAAAGGAAACATGAGTTCATATATACATTACAATGAAATCATACTTTGCCTATAAAACATAGGAACTTTAACATACCTCATCAAATAATGAATAAATCATAGAAATCATAAGATATAAAAGGTAACTTGAGGCATTCATTACATTCTTATGTATGGAGTAACCCTCTTGGTTACGTTTGGAATACCCACCATATTATATTCCCTAAATCTCTTCGGAGAAACTTTAACATTTCACTCCTTCATGTTACCCAATGCATTGGAGATCTATATCAGGCTCACCCACCCTTAGAGTATAACCGAACCACCCGTCTTCATAATAATTCCCAAGAACCGAAACATAATCGTATCATATAAAACATGCATATAGGAAACATAACATTTCCACTTTTCAATCAAAAGATATCAATACAAAACATTGATATAAAAACATTATGAAAACCATTTTCAATACCAAAATAAATGGAAGGTAAATAATGGTTTTTATTTTTATTTTAAATAAAAGGTATGTCTTGTAGAGGAAGTCGAAACTCAAATAATGGTCACGACAGCGGAGAATTCGTTGACGCCGCATACATATGACGAAAACATTCCATTTTTTAGATTAGTAAAACGATTCGTATAAAATAGATTTCTTTTTTGGATAAACGTAAAATTCAAAGTGGTTTATACACCATATAAAAGAAGTTTGTGTATAAAACAAAATATTCCCCAATGAATGTAGATTGAGACGAAGTCCCTTACAATGATGGTATCCTTGGTTTAAGGATAAATCAATTACATAATTTTGTGTGACAAATGAATAAACCAAATATAAGTGGATATTAAGGGTAAAAAAATCAGAGGTTATTCACACATATTAATATAACGACATATTCAAGGAGTACAAGTTTATCCTATAGAATCAAATTTGGGTTAAGAAGTTCCCTTGCAAAAATTTGACAGCATAACGGCGTCACTACAAAATTTAGAAAATGAGTTGATGAGAGATAAAAAGGTTATCTCATCACATGGACATAACATTAAAATCAATAAGGATATAGCAGAAAATATCCCAACATAATAGTATGTGAATTAAAATACATAACAAAAGAAGTCTTTTAAAAAGAGGATGGTTAAAGGTTCCCTTACCGACATGGGTATCTTTCGAAACATCCACCCCATGAAAGAGGGATAATACAACATTGATGTAAATACTAATAAATGAATGTATATTACCCAATGAGTAAAATAATGTGCAGTACATACACCAATCAATGGAAATTGTGGAAAATGTAGCATAAATCACACAGGAATAAAAGTGATATAAAAAATCCCTTACAAAAACTCAGCAGCCTAACGACGCCACTTAAAACTTCCAAAATGGATTGATGAGATCAAATAGGGTCTCTCATCATATTAACATAAAGTTTACAGAATGAGGAATATAAAAGAACATCTCCCAACATAACAAAGAGGATCTTAAAATATGTGACATAAAGGATAGTACTTAAAAAGAAAGAGAGATGTCAGATCTCTTATGAAAATTCGGCAGCCTAACGGCGCCACTCAAAACTTTCAAAATGGATTGATGAGAGAGAATATGGTCTCTCATCATATGAAAATAAAAGTAATAGTAAGATTTATATTACATAATATCACAATAACAAGAAATATGAGCTTTAAAAGGAATGGCATAAAAGAGTGTACTTAAAAATAAAGAGAGGAGTAGGATCCCTTACCTCAAGTCTGACTTGTCTTGTTCATTTATTTTTATTCCTGAATAATAAATTTGGAAAAATTATAATTTCCTAATTACATCCTTTAGAGATTATTATTCAGTTCATATCACATATTATAATTTTATAATAATTGTTTAATAATGTTAGTTCATATCAGACGTTTTTGCCGATGTTTGGTACATGAGTCAAAAACGAACTTGTTTGAAAAATGATTGCACATGTAGTTATAAGTAAATAATTTCCATAATAGTATTAATGATTAAAATATCATATATATAAATTACATAATCATTTTATACTATTCCATATCATTTTGAGATAAAAAATGAAAAGCACCATTCATGGAGATGGTAGGCCGTACATACGCTTGAACACTACTTTCATTCTTTATTTGTCATATTAATGGAATTAAAAATAATTGATATATTTATAATATAATTCCTTTATAGTATATATGTTATATAGGTCACATATGTTCATTAATTTAATTCTTTATACATTCCATGTATTTCATGTATGAGCCACATCACTTGAGGGGGTGGTAGTCCACACTTCCTCATATGAAATTATCGCATTTACACAACATGAAAAGATTAGAGGTATAAAATACAGAAGAATATAGTAAAAATAAATACCATACATATCATATATATAATACAGTGACATCATAATGTCCACCTTTAAAGTTGTTAAAAAAATATTGAACAATCATCGTTTCGTGAGGCAGAAAATCGCCAACCACAGAAACAATATGTTTTCTAACCATTAGACGATGGTGTGTATAAGTGTCGCTAGAATACTTCTTATAACAACATCCTAGTATATTTAAGATATTGGATTTTTTAAAAAATAAATGAATAAAAAGATTTTAGGGGGTTGGAGAAGAAAAATAAAACAAAAAGACTCAAGTGAAGACATTACCTTAAAATCGGGTAACTCCCTTTGGTTTGAGCTCAAAGGCTTCATTGGGACGAATTCTGACCAATGTGAGGATTTTAAAAGTTATGGAGGTATGTGGAGAGACAACATAGATAGGTGATGGACGAGCCAATGGCTTTTTATGTGTGGGTAAGGAGGTAGAGGTTGGGGCCTTTTATAAGAGGAGATGAATGGCACTCTTGGAATGTAAAGAAATGTTACATTATTTTAGAATGAGTTTCGGTTTTTAATGTTCCCAAATTGATTTTTTCGTGGATAAGGTGTTAAGGGTTCGAAATACACTCATACAATAGGTTTTGGACATGTATAGGTCTTAGATTTTACAATATCTTTCCATTTTATTTAAATCGTTAAATAATGAGGTCATCTTTGTATCATCATGATGTCATAAATAATTTAATTTATTTAATGTCTAAAAATTATTAAAAAATACTATGATATAGTAAATAGTTTTATCATTACAATGATTATTTATAGTCAAAATTATGACTTATATAACCCCATTTAAAAATTGATTTAGTAAAACAACTCATGTTTGTGTCATTTTAATTTTAACATTAAATAAAAAGGTATTTATGTCATTTCCCAACAAAAGTGTCTCCATGGGGTCCCCAAGTTGACCCATGGATTTTAGTGGTCGTCCATGACACATCAAATGAGGGTAGGACATGTTTCTAGGTAATTTCATTTTATTAAAACATTATTCTTACCTTAAACTACACTAATTACCTCTAATCGCGATTAAAAACATAATAAGTTACTATTCAGAAAAAAATTATTCTAACCCCTTTAAACCACATTTTACTTATTAATGACAACCATGTATGTCGGATTTTTGAAATTCAAAACACAAAGGTGGAATAATTTCATTTAAACGGAAAAATCAGTTTTTATAAGTCCACTTAGTGGTTTCACTATTCATCAAAAATTGAAGTTTTTAAGAAAATTACCAAAAATTCACCATAATCTATATTTGATATTCAAAATTCAAAATTGATGTCTATTTTAAAAAATTCAAAACATATAAGTTCCATTAATATATTTAATAATTAATTCCTGCTGTCAAAACAAATAGTCTGTTATTATGAAACAAAATGTATCAAATGATTGACACTAGTTAAAGACCGATTTCAAAGTGAAATTAATTCCAATGACCACTATTGGATTAAATGGTAAAAATATATTATAATTTCACTTTAAAACCAATTCAAAAGATAATTTAATCATATAAATATATTATATTAAAAAAAGGTTTTGAAAATATAAAACAACATTTTTAACTATTGATTAAAAAAATGAACTTTATCGGAAAAATACCAAAAATTTACACAAAGTAAATTTTGCTATCCGGATTCTAAAGAATGAATTTTATTTTTTCAAATATAACACATAAAATTGTAAAAAGTGGATTTAAAAGAGGTTCACCATCAAAAGGCGGTTAATCGACCTTTTAAAGAATATTAGAATGTTTATGCTTAAAATTGGATTCATTCGTATTTTTAATCCTCTAAAATTTATTGTAAAAATAAAAAAAATTGACAAAAATATATAATAATTTTTTAGATAGTTCTATTCATTCCCACCATCACAATAGCTCAGCGTTTACTACCATTTAAAATAATATTATTTTATTATTAGAGTGCAACGTAAGATTCCCAAGAAACTCGTTGTTGTGTGTTGGGTACGCCATCAAGCATAGAATACCCATTAATGTAATATTGATATTTTATTCACAAATATGGATAAATATAATAATGTCATATTCTTTATTTACCTGGGGTGTTACATCCTTCCCCTCTTTTGGGAATTGCGTCCGCGCAATTTTAAAATTGAGCTTGGAAACATCTTTGAAAGTCCCACATCGGAACAAGAGTCGGTAAAACAATCACTTTAAAATAATGAAGGATAAGTACAGAGGTCACCTGAGTTAAACCATACTAGGATTCCATGTAGGAAAACATGGACATGGAGGAGAAAACATAGGGTCATGTTCTGATGGAGAGTGATAGAAAACATGTTTTGGAGAAATTTAACCACAAGTAAATCACAAAGTTTTGATGGGTTAAATGGTATTCGATTCCCCAGTAGGAAAAGTTAATAGACAAAATTTTTGTTTTATGTTACGTTTTAGTTAGGAATTTATTCATACGGAAACATAATCACTTATCATGTTGACTTCCAACTATTATTACATTCCTTACACAAACTCATATTTTCTCCAAAAGACGAGTATTTAGGTAGACTTGTTCACATTAAGAGTACTATAATCAACTTCTAGAGAATCACCAATCCAAAAAGGAGAACGATATACTTCCCATGTCTTCAGTCTTTAACCAAAACCAAAACCAAAAAGTTTAGTAGAAGATCAGATAATCTAGAAAAGGATAACCTTTTATAAAAAGAAAATCTATTCATAATCTCCAAAATTTTCCAACAAAACCCAAAGTTCAACGAGGACCATACGATAAAAAATTTGTCCATAAAATTCTTCAATGTAAACCAAACTAAGATTGAAACCCAAATATTTGAAGGGTTTAGTCACATATTCTTCCATGTTAAATCGAAACATTTATCTCCAAACTACAACAGTTTTACTTATTGTCTCGTATTGAAAAGTAATTAACCTAATAACATATCCTCCATGATAGGTTAATAAATTTCCATAGATAACCCAAAATTAACATACTCTAAATTCATAAAATCTTCTATCTAAAAAGAATCAGTCAAACTAACTAGGGACTTCATGTAGTCCAGTGGTAGGCGATAATTACAAGTCGCACTTTGGATGTGGGTTTGATTCCCGCAGCCTTGTCTGACATGATGGGTTGTCACATGGTCTGGGTGTTGTCCTTTTTATAAAACTCCAAAAATAACCCTAACATGTTTTAACCTCAATAGTTTCCTTATACCACTCATTTTCATCCAAATTCGTTACAATCTCAACATCTTAATTCTTGATGTCTTATTTCACCACCATAAGATAAAATAAAACTATTCCCAAAATGAATAACATCATACCTTGATCATGGAATCCACTCAGTTTCATCGTCATCTTCCTCACGTAAGTAGAAGTCACGTGCATTACAACAAGGATTTAGAGATCATTCAAAATAATTTTATCCTCCATCCAAATACACCTTGTACAACATGGGTCATATGGGTGTTCACAGAAAAACAGTTTTGGAAAATAATCATATATGACATATAATTCCAAAACATCTGGTAAAACATGATTTCTATAAAATAGTCGGACAGAATTTGAGTTGGAACATTCTATTATTGGTCCTTTTAATATACCATAATTATGTGCTGAGAGACTATATTTTAAAATCATATATAAATAGTTTGCACAGGGGTCTCCTTCCACTAGTGCAGAAAACGTTTTTTACGTCGGTTATTTTTTATTATTTACGTTGGTTTTTAGGCGACGTTAATACGGACGACGTTATAAATAACGTTTTTTACGTCAGTTATTTAAAACCGACGTAATATCCCTAACATCACGGTGGTTATCACGTCGGTTCATATAATAACCGACGTGATAAATATGTGCGGGGGGCTTTATCACGTCGGTTATTACCTAAACCGACGTGATAAAACGCCTGGGATATCGTTTATCACGTCGGTTATGTCATAACCGACGTGATAAACCCTTCCCCTGGCCTATTATAACGTCGGTTATTTAGGAAACCGACGTGATAAAAAGGCCTGGGAAACGTTTTAGCACGTCGGTTATTCAATAACCGACGTGGTAAATCGATTCCCAGGCCTTTTATCACGTCGGTTATATTAAGAACCGACGTGATAAAATCCCCGGGAACGGTTTATCACGTCGGTTCTAGAAAAAACCGACGTGATAAACCCCTACCGATTTATTTACCACGTCGGTTATAAAATAACCGACGTGAAAGAAATTATTTTTTTTTAAATAATTGCACTGCTCTCACCAAAAAGCAACCAGAAACCAAACAAAAATAGCCATGCCAGCCCTCCCCCAAGCCCCAACTGAACCCCACCCTCATCTATACCCACCTAACAACCTGGCCAGCCCTCCCCCACCACAACCCTTGGACACCCCTCCCATATCCCTTGGACAACCTCCACCCCTTGGACACCCCCCCCCCCACCCTCATTTACACCCCCAAGACCCCTAGTACAGCCTCAAACACCCATTGGACACCCCCCCACACCTTGACAGCCCTCCCAGACCCCTTGGACACCCCCCCCCCCCTCATTTACACCCAACCTGCCCCTTGGACACCCCCCCACCCCTTCGACAGCCCCCCCACCCAAATTTACACCCCCCGAACACTAGGACAGCCCCAAACACCCCTTGGACACCCCTCCCATATCGCTTGGACACCCCCCCCACCCCTTGGACACCCCCCCCCCCCACCCCTTGGACAGCCCCCCACCCCCTGGACACCCCCCCGACCCCTTGGAAACCCCCCCTACCCCTTGGAAACCCCCCCCCCCCCATCCCCTTGGACAGCCCCAAACACCCCTTGGACACCCCTCCTATATCCCTTGGACACCCCCCCACCACTTGGACACCCCCCCACCCCTTGGACAGCCCCCCCCCCCCCCCCCCACCCTCATTTACACCCAACCGACTCCTTGGACAGCCCCAAACACACCTTGGACACCCCTCCCATATCCCTTGGACACCCCCCGCCCCTTGGACACCCCCCACCCTCATTTACACCCCCCCCCCCCCCCCCCGACCTCTAGGACAGCCCCAAACACACCTTGGACACCCCTCCCATATCCCTTGTACACCCCCCAAACACCCACCCACCCCCTTGGAACCTCTCCCCCCATACCAAAATCCAGACCAGAAAAACCATCAACAGTAGACCAAAACAAGAAGTAGAGAAAAATTAAACATTCACTTATATAACATTCAAAACTTACAATGTCAACTTCAAAAAAAACTAAATCCAACCTAAACGACTACGAAATACACAATTACATTGACAATATTCAAAATTACATTTTACATTACAAACAACTAAAAGTCAATCAAACCTGTAAAATAATTTGACCACTCCACTTGTAAGTGTTTGATATCTTCAGCAGTAAAGGGTTGAGGGTCATCAAAAAGCTACAAAGGAAAAGGATAGTAGTCAACGTGTATAATGAATAAATCAAATTGAAATATTATTAGAAAAAGGAAATCTTACCAGGTCAAAACTCAGAACTGTCCCAGTTGTTATTATTTCATACATAAATCTTAACATGTAATATCCGCATTCGATGATGACTTGTTGCTCATGACATTTCTGTTTGAATGAGTTTAAATTCAATATATTATTTTTATGTAATAAATCAAAATGTACAAATTATAAATGGATATTTACCTTCGCATGTACATATTTGATCTTGTAATTCCTTTTCTTTGCACTTTTTCGAAAGTGGACCCATGCCCTGTTAGAAAATAATACGAATGGGGTAAATTTAAAATTCATTATAATATATAAAACTATTGTGAAATTGAAACTTACGTTTCCAATATATTCTTAAAACTTTCTCGCACATCATCATGGAGAGAGCATATCCAATAAAGTGTTTTCTCCCTAGGGAAAAAAACCCCTAACATCCAATGATCCCTGAGAAAAGGAAATTTAACGTTAGTGGTTTTTTATGTTAAAAGATAATTAACTCTTTGAGAGGGATGTGTTTCATACCTCTCACAAAACGGCATCATCCAACACTGTGTGATTACATTCTTTTCAAATCTATCAGCAATATAAAGCATTCTTTGTTCCTCATCCAATGCACATGCTTCAGGGGAAATCAATTGTGGGTCCACGAATCCATATACATCTGTCAGCTCATTCCTCTCACAAATTTTATACATATACCTAATACAAAGCAGACATAAGTATACATTTTTAATAAATATAACGCAAGGAAAAGGAGTTAAGACTTACATGATAAAAATTTGCACCACGTTGATGCCCAACTTATCTCCAGTGACAAACTCCATGATATCAGTTTTCATAATCCCCACACATAGTTCACGTCCACAGACATGAGCTTCCATTGTAAAGTCATAATGATCCGCCAACAAATTTGAATATCTTGACAATTTGTCAAGACTGCTAGTATCTGCATCTGATGTCATAGCTATCTGTCTTTGTTGATGTCTATACAGTATTTCTTTACCTTTGAAGTATTCCTGTAAAAATAAATTGAAAAATATATTAGTTTTCAAATGATAAAACATTAATAAAAATATAAAATAAAAGATATAACATCCATACCTCTATGGTAATGAGTCGAAGAAGTCTGGATGGCCAAAGTAAAAAATGGCCGATATTATGTCCAAATGTCGTCACCTCATCTGTAGGTAATGGTATCCGAGCTGATCTATCTATAATATCCTGTACAGTGACCCTCTGATTCTCTACCTCTAACTGTTGATGATGAACTGTATCTCCTATACAATATACCATCCCATATGCAACTATATGATGTTGAGGATCATCAACATACAACTCACAATAAGTAGGTAGCTGCGGCGGAGGAGGAGGATCAAAAATGGGGTCCGCAGGCTGAGGTGGGGGAGTGGGAGCTATTGGGAGAGGTGGAGTGGGAGCTGCACCCTGAAATTGTCTTTGCAAGTCTGCAAACATTAACTGCACCGATGCTCTAATTTTGTCCTCCATTGTCGCATTAATATTATGGACTTCAGCCTCCAACGATTCTATTTTTTTTTATAAACTACTTCAACGTTAGAAGTTGAGGAACGTGGCAACACTTTTCTTACCGATACACCTGCCGGATATCCTCTTACACGGCCAGGATGTTCGGGCTTTCCCAATGCCACAGATAAAATATCTTCCCTCCCAGATGGTGTAAATGTCCCCTGTGAACTCTGCTCCTCAAGAGAGTCCTGTAATAAGTAATTGAACATTTCTATAATGATTGGAAATATATGACGAAAATAGTAAACTTAAATAAATAAAATAGATATCTTACAATCCTCTCAACTACGAGTCTCGATTCTTCCGAAAGATATTGTCCTTTTTTGCCCTTCCGAGATCTTTTCCATTTCTCATGTCTAGATGGAGGGGATGGAGGGGCCACCTCTCCAGAGCTTGAAGACTCAGCTCTTAGTTGTTGAAATTTTTCTGCGATCATTTGTTCTTCCAATAATGCATACCCTCCCCGAGATAAACTATGAGGGTATACATTTTTAGATTGGATCTCTTGATGAGCTTTCCTTGTTTGCTGTAAATTAAGAATAAGTAATCATTAACAAAACAATAATAAGATCATTTATATAAGAAAGCTTATAAAAGTTTACATTGCCCTTACCAAAAATGATTCTTTTCTTCTACTTTCAAAAAATTCTCTCCATGTGTCTTCATCTATAAAAGGATATATACGGCATGGATTCTCACGACTCCTATGACCATAAATGAAATCAGATGAGAGGGTAGATTTGAAATCCCTCCATCTCCTAGCAGCCAACGATAAGCATTTCTTCCTGACTCCTCCAGTGTCAGGAATATCAAATGTCATCTGATAAAAAAGAGGTTAAAAATATTATATATACTAGAAACATTTAAAGAACAGTCAAACAATAGCAAAAGATCTTACCAAGATGGTCTCCCACAGCTGAGAAATTATCGCCTTATCCACACTTCTCCAATCATCATAGAGAATGCTTACTTTGCTCTTAGCCTGAGTTGCTACAAAACCCTTAAAATCTTTAGCATTTGGACCTCTAGGAAGATCATCCTCATCAAACTCCACGACTATCCTCTCCTCCTTCGTACGGGAAAGTGATAATTTTGGTAAACGTGTGCACCCACGCTTACCAACCTTTGAACTCTTTTTCGTAATAGGAGCATGTGAAAGTTCCTCCCCAGATGTATGACCAATATGCTCATCTCTAGAATCATGTGGCTGATCAACTGATTGATCTGTCATTTTCCTTCAAATCAAAAAAACAAACATTAGTTCACAAATAGAAAAGTGTACTAAATTACATAATAGTAAACATCGGTAATATGGTAAGCATGTTAAACAATGATAAACATGGTAAACACAGGCAAAATGTTGCCAAGGAGTTGGCATAAGACAGTTGAAAAGTGGAATCACTGATGCCACCGGCCGGCCGCTGGCTCACCACCGGCCGGCCGGTGGACCAGACAGCCTTCCTCTGTCTGGACCACCAGCCGGCCGCTGGATCACCACCGGCCGGCCGGTGGACCAGACAGAGAGCCTTCCTCTGTCTAAACCACCGGCCGGCCGCTGGCTCCTCACCGGCCGGCCGCTGGTGATCCAGACAGAGAGGAAGGCTCTCTGTCTGGTCCACCGGGCGGCCGGTGGTGATCCAGCGGCCGGCCGGTGGACCAGACAGAGAGCCTTCCTCTCTGTCTGAACCACCGGCCGGCCGCTGGCTCAACACCGGCCGGCCGCTGGTGATCCAGACAGAGAGGCTCGGTCTCTGTCTGGACCACCGGCTGGCCGCTGGCTCAGCACCGGCCGGCCGGTGGACCAGACAGAGAGCCTTCCTCTCTGTCTGAACCACCGGCCGGCCGCTGGCTCAACACCGGCCGGCCGCTGGTGATCCAGACAGAGAGGAAGGCTCTGTCTGGTCCACCGGCCGGCCGGTGGTGAGCCAGCGGCCGACCGGTGGTTCAGACAGAGAGGACCGGTTGCCGGTGCGCCCAGGACTTCTCTTCTTTACGGTTTTTATTGTTTTATCGTTTTGGTTTGATACATATTTTAATAAGTAAAAAATTTACAGTATCTAACATTATATGAAAAAACTAAATGTAAACAAGAAATAAACTTGTGTTACCTGTAATTTTAGGAATGTACAGTTGGATTGTTTTCCCAAATTCCTTCGTCGTGATCGTTCCTTATGGCACAAACCATGTCTTCAACATACTCATCATTATGTTCTGTTAATCTTTCCATGGAAGTAGGGATCTCACATAAATCAGCATCTTCATCAAATTCATCCTCACCAACATATTGGTTTTTCCCTTGTAAAACAACAGCCCACTGCATATCTGATTGATCTACTACATAGAAAATTTGTTTGGCATGTGTTTCCATTATAAAAGAATCAGCTGTGTCTTCCAATCTATTCAGATTAACAAGTGTCATTCCAAATTCATCGTGTCTGACACTGTTGTTACCGATAAACCATTTACAGTTAAAAACGGGAACTTTAATTTTAAAGTAATCAGCCTCCCATATGTCTTCAATCACTCCATAATATGCACTTGATGCCGAAATTGGGTTTCTGTCCTTAGCACTCGAAAAATGCATTGCTTCTGCAAACACCAATACACCACTATTCTGAACTGCACTTCTGTTGTCCTGAGCTTTCGTATGAAATGTATAGCCATTAATGTCATAAGCGGACCATGTTATCACATTTAAAGATGGACCACCCACTATCCATTTTAATGTCTCTGATACATCTGATCTACCAAGCAAGGTCTTCTTAAACCATGGAAAAAAAGTTTTGTTGTGCTCATTCAAAATCCACATTTCTTTCTTCTTTGGATGACATTGTTTCAACTCATTAATATGCAATGTGATATACGGTTGAACATCAGCTATGTTATTCAAGATGTATGATTCTAACTTCTTCATATGTTCAGCTGACAGTGATTTGACTTTCAAGCCACGAATCCCCTTTCCCTCATTATTAACCCGTTCATGGCGAGATGGAGGCAAACCTATATGTTGCGTCGTAGCCAAGTAACTCGTACAAAACTCTGCTACCTCCTCAGAAATATACTTTTCAATAATGGAGGCTTCAGGTCGATATGGATTTTTAACATATCCCTTTAATATTTTCATATACCTTTCAAAAGGATACATCCAACGAAGATATACAGGTCCACAAAGCCTTATTTCTCGAACCAGATGAATCAGTAAATGCACCATCATATCAAAAAAAGTTGGAGGAAAATACATTTCCAAATGACAAAGTATAATAATTGCATCCTTTTCCAAAATGTTCAAAGCATTCACATCAATCGCCTTGTTGCAAATTGAATTGAAAAAATAACACAACCTCATTATAGTCTTTCTGACACGGATGGGCAATATTCCACGCAGTGCAACTGGTATAATTTGTTGCATCATGACATGACAATCATGTGATTTCATACCTATCAACTTCAAGTCTTTCAATGAGACAAAATTTTTTACATTTGAAGAATAACCTTGAGGCACTTTGATATCATGAAGACACTGACAGAAGCTACTTTTCTCCCTCTTCGATAATGTATGACAAGCCGGGGGAAGAAATGTTCGTCTTCCTTTAGGAGTGGGAGCTAACTCCAAACGTATTCCCATTGACACTAGGTCTAACCTTGCATTCAACCCATCTTTTGTCTTTCCTTTAATATCTAGCAATGTTCCGATCAAAGAATCACAGATATTCTTCTCCACGTGCATGACATCAATATTATGTTTGACTTCATGATACCTCCAATATGGTAGCTCAAAAAATATTGACCTTTTCTTCCAAATATGTCTATCATTACCAGATTTCTGTGTCTTTCCCAATGTCACATCAAGGTTTTTCACCCTCTCAAAATACAATTCTGGGGATAAAGGTTGAGGAGCAGTATCAAATTCTTGTGAGCCATTGAATGCCTTTTTTAGTCTTCTATAAGGGTGATCCATAGGCATAAACTTTCGATGACCCATGTACACTGTTTTCCTCCCATGATGCAATTGACAATATGACGTCTGTTGTTCGCAAATTGGACATGCTTTATGCCCTTTAACACTGTATCCAGACAAATTTCCATATGCTGGGAAGTCATTTATAGTGAATAGAAGCACTGCATGCAGTTGAAAATATTCCATTTTATAAGAATCATACACCCTAATACCATCAGCCCATAAAAGTTTCAAATCATCAATCAGCGGTGACAAGTATACATCAATATCATTGCCGGGTTGCTTTGGACCAGAGATCATGATACTCAACATGACATATTTGCGCTTCATGCAAACTTTAGGAGAGAGGTTGTAAATTACCAATAAAACAGGCCATGAACTATGTGTTCTACTGAGGGTTCGGTATGGATTCATTCCATCTGTGCACAAGCCTAGTCTCAGATTTCTAATTTCATTTCCAAATGTAGGGTACTGGGCATCAATTTTCTTCCATTGTGGACAATCAGCTGGATGACGTATTTTTCCATCACATACCCGCTCATCAGCATGCCATCTTAACCTTTTTGCATCATGTGAATTAGCAAATAAACGTTTGAAACGAGGAATTATAGAAAGATACCAAAATACCTTTGAAGGGAGCTTTGTAATCTCTACATCAGCTTGTGATTTTTCTTTCACCTTATACCGTGATGTCCCACATTTGGGACACTCTTTCAGAAATTCATATTCCTTCCTATATATAATGCAGTCATTCGGACATGCATGTATTTTCCTGTATCCCAATCCCATCGGGAATAATATTTTTTTGGCCTTATAATGTGAATCTGGAAGATCGTTATCTTTTGGAAGAATGTCTTTCATCAATTGTAGCAGCTCTGTAAAACTTCTGTCACTCCATCCATGTTTCGCCTTCAGGTTAATCAATCTTAACACCGCCAACAAAACCGTAAAATCTGTACAACCAGGATATAATGGTTTTTCGGCATCACCATATAGACGTGCAACTCTCGGTTCTATCTCAATTTGTTCTGCTACAATATCGCGAATCATTTCTTCAATTCCATCGGAGTTACCATCTTGCGATTCATTATCATCAGTGACATTCTGTCCAGTTTCGCCATGCCAAATCCATGGGTTGTAACTCGGATTGAAACCATGAGAAATCAGATGATCTTTTATCTCTCTACTTTTCAACTTCTTCATATTCAGACATTTCAGGCATGGACAGAAAAAAATGTCACTACTTGGAACATTTCGTTTAGCAAATTCCAAAAAGGCATCAACACCTTCCTCATATTCATTGCTCATTCGATGTGCCGTAATCCAACTTCGACTCATTATTACCTATAACAAATAGAAAAAATATATATATTTTTTAGATAAGACAAATATATGTTTATATGAAAAAAATCATAATTTGAATATAACAATTTTGAAATATAAAACAAATCGATGTGTAAACCCCCCTGGACACCCCCCGACCCCTCTGGACAGCCCCCCACCCCTCCTGGACACAACCCCCCACCCCCGACCTGCTTGGACACCCCCCTGGACACCCCCCAACCCTCTGGACAGCCCCCCCACCCCTCCTAAACACCACCACCCACCCCCTACCCCCTTGGACACCCCCCTGGACACCCCCCAACACCCACCCACGCCCTTGGACAGCCCCCCACACCCACCCACCCCCTTGTAAACCCCCCTGGACACCCCCGACCCCTCTGGACAGCCCCCCGCCCCTCCTGAACACCACCCCCCACCCCCTACCCCCTAGGACACCCCCCTGGACATCCCCCAACCCTCTGGACAGCCCCCCCACCCACCCGGACAACCCCAAATAACCTCTGGAGAGGCCGCCACCCACGTGGACAGCCCCCCACACCCATCCACCCCCTTGGACACCCCCCTGGACACCCATCGACCCCTCTGGACAGGCCGCCACCCCCTTGGACAGCCCCCCACACCCACCCATCCCCTTGGACACCACCCTGGACACCCCCCGACCCCTCTGGACAGCCCCCGACCCCTCTAGAAAGCACCCCCACCCCTCCTGGACACAACCCCCCACCCCCGACCTGCTTGGACACCCCCCTGGACACCCCCAACCCTCTGGACAGCCCCCCCACCCCTCCTGGACACCACCCCCCACCCCCTACCCCCTTGGACACCCCCCTGGACACCCCCCAACACCCACCCACACCCTTGGACAGCCCCCCACACCCACCCACCCCCTTGTAAACCCCCCTGGACACCCCCGACCCCAAATCCATGCACCTATGCCATGTTTGTGTGTGAATAAAGTAGTAACAACTGTAAAAGGGCAACCCATCCAAATGGACACGCCCCAACCCTCTCGGGGATTTATAGAAAACGATGAAAAATTAGTGAAATCATAAAATTACTCAATATTGCAAGTCGAACAAATAGATCTAGGGATGATAAATAAGATTATGGTGCCAAAACGAGTTAAAAGGGTTCGCAATCGAAGAATCTTAGCTAGTTTCAACAAAAAAATCACAACACATATATATTTACTATCCGCGAAAAAAAACGAACGAGTGGGAGGATTACCTGAGTGCTGCGAGTTTAGATGATTGATCCGAGGAGATTAAATATGAGAAACGATGATCGCAAAACAAATCTAAACCAACGAAATGGACGAGCCGATTCGGGTTTACGCGCGAGAGAGACGAGTCGCGACTGTCGAAGGTAAACTCGCGAATGACAATCCACGGGTCTGGGTAAATTTTTAAATGAGTTATCACGTCGGTTATTCAATAAACGACGTGATAATTGTTTTAAAAACATGTATAACATCGGTTATTTCAATAACCGACGTAAAAACCTTCCTCCGATTCATTTTTTACGTCGGTTATTATATAACCGACGTAACAAATGGCTCAAAATCCGCGTTTTTTTACGTCGGTTATGTAATAACCGACGTCAAAAACATCTGCGCATTCTTTTTTTACATCGGTTATTTTAGAACCGACGTAAAAAAGCCTTCAAAAACCGCGTTTGTTACGTCGGTTATTCAATAACCGACGTCAAAGGGCCTTCGAAAACCGTGTTTGTTACGTCGGTTATAAAAATAACCGACGTAAAAAACGAAGCCGCGTGATTAATAACGTCGGTTATAAAAATAACCGACCTTAAATGTGTACCGAACACAGGTTTTTACATCAGTTAAGAAATAACCGACGTAAAAAACCTCGTTTTACATATTATGACGTCGGTTTTATATAACCGACGTAAAAAATGGTGACGTAAAAAACGTTTTCTGCACTAGTGTTCCTCTGAACCATTTCTAAAATTATAATATGATTCAAATTCTTGTGATAAGGTAAAATATTTGAAAATACCTTGATAATATTTACCTTTCTTGAAAATATGAGTATATTGTGAAAATAGTATTTGTCTAAAAACAACACATGATCCACGATGATAACGAGTTATAGTGGAGGTTTTTGATATCTCAAACAACTTCTTGCAAGTGAGTTGTATGCTTGAAAAAGTTTCACAACCATCCGAACATGACTTTGCAATAATTATTGAAAGTATGTCATCAGGAAGAGATAGGAATGTCGTTTGAGATCCTTCTCCTTCCATTCGTAAATGAATTTTCATGACCTGAAAAATGTTATAAAACAAATATTTAACTGAAATAATAGATATAGGGACTAATCATGTGTCTAAAAAAAACTCATAATCCCTAAAGATGTCTAAACCGACCTCTGATACCAACTAAAAGGCCCCAGCCTTAAACCTTACTTAATCATGAGTTATTACAAGATTACACATTGATGATCTTTTCATGTTTAGAGTTTTATAGAATTAGATCATAAAACATGCATTACATTCCACATTTAAACAAAGTGGTTACAAAAAGATAGTATTAATTTTTTCCCATCAATGGAAACATATTTAAAATAAAACATGGATTCGTTCTTAACACTTTGTTGACACTATCATCATATCATGTACCTTTCCCTTGACCTGTGAAAAACATTTCAAAAAACATGGGATGAGCATAAAAAGCTTTGTATGGTTTATAAAAAATATGGAAAGGAAACATGAGTTCATATATATATAAGAATGAAATAATACATTTCCCATAAAACATAGGCACTTTAAAATACCTCATCTAATCATGAATAAATCATAGAAATCATAAGACATAAATGGTATCTTGAGGCATTCATAACATTCTTATGTAGGGAGTTACCCTCTTGGTTACGTTTGGAATACCCACCACAGTATACTCCCTAAATATCTTCGAAGAAACCTTAATTTTTCACTCCTTCGCGTTACCCATTGCATTGGAGAGCTATATCGGGCTCACCTGCACTTAGTTTATAACGGAACCACCCGTCTTCATAATAATTCCCATGAACCATAACATAATCGTATCACATAAAACATTCATAAAGGAAACATAACATTTCCACTATTCAATAAAATGATATCAATACAACACATTGATATAAAAAAATTATGAAAACCATTTTCAATACCAAAATAAAAGTAAGGTAAATCATGGTATTTGTTTTTCTTTTAAAAAATGGTATGGCTTGTAGAGGAAGACGAAACTCAAATAATGGTCACGGCGGAAGAGAAGTCATTGTCGCCGCATATATAAGAAAAAAACATTCCCTTTTTTAGTTTAGTAAAATTATTCATATAAAAAAGATTCCTTTTTGGATAAACGTAGAAGTCAAAGGGGATTATACTCCATATAAAATATGGTTGTGTATAAAACAAAATATTCCTCAACGAATGGAGATTGAGATGATGTCCCTTACAAAGACGACATCCTTGGTTTAAGGATAAATCAATTACATAATTGTGTGTGACAAATGAATACACCAAATATAAGTGGATATTACATGTAAAATAATCAGAGGTTATTCACACATATTCATATAACGACATATTCATGGAGTACAAGTTTATCCCAAAGAATCAAATTTGGGTTAAGAAGTTCCCTAGAAAAAAATTGACAGCCTAGCGGCGTCACTACAAAATTCAGAAAGTGAGTTGATGAGAGATAAAAGGGTATCTCATCACATGGACATAAAATTAAAATCAATAAGGATATAGAAGAAATTATCCCAACATAATAGTATGTGAATTAAAAGACATAACCAAAGAAGTCTTTTAAAAAGAGGAGGGAGAAAGGTTCCCTTACCGACATGGGCATCTTTCGAAACATACACCCCGTGAAAGAGGTAAAATACAACATTGATTTAAATACTAATAAATGAACGTATATTACACAATGAGTAAAATAATGGGAATTAAATACACCACTAAAAGTAAATTGTGGCAAATGTAGCATAAGTCTCATGGGAATAAAATTGAGATGAAAAATCCCATATGAAAACTCGGCAGCATAACAGCGCCACTTAAAACATCCAAAATGGATTGATGAGATCAAATAGGGACTCTCATCATATTAACATAAAGTTTACATAAATAGGAATATAAAATAACATCCCCCAACATAACAAAGAAGAGATTAATAGATGTGACATAAAGGAGAGTACTTAAAAAGAGAGGGGTTAGATCTCTTACGAAAATTTGGCAGCCTAACGGCGCCACTCAAAACTTCCAAAATGGATTGATGAGAGAAAATAGGGTCTCTCATCATAGGAACATATAAATTACACTAAGATTAATATAAAATAATATCCCAATAACAAGAAATATGATCTTTAAAAGGAATGACATAAAATATTGTACTTAAAAAGAAAGAGAGGTGTATGATCCCTTATCTCAAGTCCGACTTGTCTTGTTCGTTTATTTTTATTCCTGAATAATAAACTTTGGTCAAATTATAATTTCCTAAGGAACTCCTTTAGATATTATTATTCAGTTCAAATCACATATTATAATGTTATAATAATTGTTTAATAATGTTAGTTTATATCAGACGTTTTTTCCGATGTTTGTTACATGAGTAAAAAATGAACTTGTTTGAAATATAATTGCCCATGTAGTTATAAGTAAATAATTTACAGAATAGTATTAATGATTAAAATACCATATATATCCAGTACATATTCATTTTATACTATTCCATATCATTTGGAGATAAAAAATGAAAAGCATCGTTCATGGAGACGGTAGGCCGTATGTACGCATGAACACTACTTTCATTTTTTCATTTTTATATTAATGGAATTAAAATAATGATATATATATATATATTATAATTCCAGTATAGTATATATGTTATATAGTTCAAATATTTTCATTAATTTCATTATTTATACATTCCATGTATTGCATGTACGAGTCACATCACTTGAGGGGGCGGTAGTCCACACTTCCACATATAAAATTATCGCATTTACACAAAATGAAAAGAAAAAAGGTATAAAATAAATAATCATATAGTAAACATAAATACCATATATATCATATATAAAATACATATACATCATAATCGCCACCTTTAATGGTGTTAAAAGATTAATGAACAATCATCGTTTCGTGAGGTAGAAAATCGCCAACCAGAGAAACAGTATGTTCTTTAACCATTAGACGAAGGTGTGTATAAATGTAGCTCTAATCCTTCATATAAATACATACTTGTATAATGATGATACTTTAGGTTTTAAAAAAGAAATGAATAAAAAGATTTTAGGGGGTTGGAGAAGCAAAATAATACAAAAGGACTCAAGTGAAGACATTACCTTAAAATCGGGTGACTCCCTTTGGTTTGAGCTCAAAGGCTTCCTTGGGAAGACTTATGCCCAAATTAAGTCTTCTAAGAGTTAGGGATGGATGTGAAGAGACAACATGGGCAGGGGATGGCCGAGCCAAAGGCTTTGGAAGTGTGGGTAAGGAGGTAGAGGTGGGGTCCTTTTATAAGAGGAGAGGAGGGGCACTGTTGGAAAGTAAAGAAATGTAACTTTATTTTAGAATGTGTTTCGGATTTTAATGGTCCCACATTGATGTTTTCCAAGTATAAGGTGATAAGGGTTAGAAATACACCCATAAAATAGTTTTCTCAAATGTATAGGTCTTATATTTTACATTATCTTTCCATTTTATTTAAATCATTAAATATTGAGGTCACCGCTGCATCATTATGATGTCATAAATAATTTAAATTATTTATTGTCTAAAAATTATAAAAAATACTATGATGTAGGAAATATTTTTAGCTTTAAAATGACTATTTATAGTAAAATATTGTACTTGTATAACTCCATTTAAAAATTGAGTTAGTAAAACAACTCATGTTTGTGTCATTTTAATTTTAACATTAAATAAAAAGGTATTTATGTCATTTCCAAACCAAAGTTGCTCCATGGGGTCCCCAAGTTGACCCATGGATTTTCGTGGTCGGCCATTACACATCCAATGAGGTTAGGACATGTTTCTAGGTCACTTCATTTTATTAAAACATTATTCTTACCATAAACTACACTAATTACCTCTAATCGCGATTAAAAACTTAATAAGTTACTATTCACCAAAAACTTATTCTAATCCCATTGAACTACATTTTACTTATTAATGACAACCATGTATGTCGGAATTTTTAAAATCAAAACACAAAGGTGGAAAATTTTCTTTTAAACGGAAAAATCAGTTTTTATAAGTACCACTTAGTGGTTTCACTATTCATCAAAAGTTGAAGTTTTTCAGAAAATTGCCAAAAATTCACCCTAAGATAAATTTGATATTTCAAATTCAAAAATTATTTCTATTTTACAAAATTCAAATCATATAAGTTGAATTAATTAATTTAATAATTAATTCCCGCTGTCAAAACAAATAGCGTGATTTTATGAAACAAAATGTATCAAAAGAGTGACACTAGTTTAAGTCTGATTTCAAAGTAAAATAAATTCGAGGACCACTATTGGATTAAATGGTAAAAATATATTATAATTTCACTTTAAAACCAATTCAAAAGATAATATAATAATATAAATAGATTAGATTAAAAAGTGGTTTTGAATTAAAATACAACATTTTTCACTATTCATTAAAAAATGAACTTTATCAGAAAATAACAAAAATTTACTCAAAGTAAATTTTGATGTCCCGATTCTAAAGAAGAAATTTATATTGTCAAATATAACACATAAAATTGTCAAAAAGTGGATTTAAAAGAGGATCTCCATCAAAAGGCGGTTAATCGACCTTTTAATGAATATTAGAATGTTTACGCTTAAAATTGGATTCATTCTAATTTTTAATCCTCTAACATTTATTGTAAATAGTAAAAATATTTGACAAACATATATAATAATTTTGTATTTAATTCTATTCATTACTGCCATCACAATATCTAGGCATTAAGTACCATTTAAAATAATATTATTTTATTAATAGAGTGCAACGTAAGATTCCCATGAAACTCGTTGTTGCGTGTTGGGTACACCATCGAGCATAGAATCCCCATTAATGTAATATTAATATTTTATTCACAAATATGGATAAATATAAAAATTTCACATTCTTTATTTACCTGGGGTGTTACAAATAGTATGCGATGTTTGAATGGTAGAATTCAAAGGGGATGATGCAAATATTATTCATACCAACATGGAAATTGGAAAACATCATAGGGGACATTGTCACCAAACTTTTGAATACATCTAAATGAAATATTTATATCTGGGTTATTGTGGATATTCATAAAAATACTTGACACATTATTGAAATTCCAGAGGATGTCTCATAGGATAAACATTCGTGGATATAAATAATAGACGTGATGTGGTTTCATGTAGTCCCACTATGAATTGTTTACGATCAAGATCCATGATTCATCATTATGAATCAAAAAAAGTGTCAAACATGCACTAAACAGAATGATGATCATCAATACATATTATCACAATCAAACTGAAAAGAAACCTGGGTGGACTCTTCATACACATTTAGACATTTTGAAATCATGATCAATTGACATAAATGGATATTGGGATCAACATATTCCTCCAGACATTCTCTATGACACCAAAACTATTTGGTCGAGTATACAAATGGATCCCCATGAACCTCATTATGGGAATAGGTCTAGGGAAACTGCATTTTGGATGAAGTTGTGGAACACAATATTATAGTCTATCAACATGTTGAATAATTTTTTGAGATGTTTAAAACCATTAAGTTATAGATATAGGATACTTTTAGTCGACATAAGAAATATACTGACCTTCATTGACGTGGCCTAGAGTTTTCGGTTGGTGATAAGGTATTATCCTCATATCTCTATTGAATAATGAGATGTGAGTTTGGATTAATGGAATGATTATTCCAAGGTACAACCTCTATTTTAAAATTATCGATCGCATTTAGGCTGGGGCCTAGTGATTAGAACACTCAAATAACCTACCTCAAGTCCATGATATTTTTCATATATACCAATTAGTAATGTATATACTATAATTCTCACATGTTCTTAGTCCATATGTGGTACCATTAAAAATTTCATTTCCTATTAGAGGTAGAATGTGAAGATCTTAGACCATCGGGAAAAAATTTCTACAAAATAAACAAATTCCCCTTGTAAATGTGTTTTGGTGAAAACTAAACTTAGAAGAAGTAACATGGGAATTGGAAGATTTTATGAAGAAGTGTCATCCAAATACGTTATTTTTGTGGAAAAATAAAATGTTGATGCTGAAATTTTTTAATGGGGGGAGATTTTAATGACCCAAAATCATATAAATAAGATTCCCCTATCATTTTTATTAAATGTGTTATTATATAATATGGATTTGAAAAACACCAGATCTTATTTTGTCTTATTATGTCCATTGGGTTTAAAATTCCATTATGTGCCATTATTATTTATAATATATCCATTTAACGGCAGCCACAAAGTTAGAATAAATAAAGGGTTTTAATAAATCAATATGTCATAGTCATAGGAACTACTGAACTCCACTAGTAGGATCATACCCTATGTGGCCCATTTATTAGATATTATAAGGGATATTATATTTATGAACATATCCCATGTCAAATCCCAAGATGAGATCCAACAACATAAGCATTAGAGAAACTGTTTATGGGTGAAGTTCAAGAATCATCGAGCACAAAACCAAAACAAAGTTCATCGAACCGCCCCATTAATTTCTCACCATCATAAACCATACCCATAGTTTGTTTGTTTGTGTATTAATGGGATATGTAACAATACCATATTAATATGACAATGTTTATTATTTTTTTTAGAATAATGAATATATTTGTATACTTTTATTATTACTTTATCTATATTTTTTTATATTCATTCAATTATAGAAAAATATTATTTTTTTATTTACATTAATTTTCAATTAAGAAACATATTTTAATTATGTAATGGATAGTTTAAAATATAATTAATTATAAAAATATTAAAATTAATTAACTATTATAAAATATAAATTATCATAAAATTTTTATAATGTGGAATGTAATTTTTATATGGGTTCCAAAAGAATGTTATTGTAAAAAAACATGTCATTTTAGATAAATTGCATTTATTAATTTTAAATTAAAAATTCTCACATTTTTAAAATTATTTAGATAATCATAATAATAATTTTTTAATGATGATTTTGAAATTAACCAAATTTTAATTTTTTATAATTTTTGTAGAAATTCAATTTTTTGAGTAAACATTTAATATCAATTAAATATAAAATAAGTCTTATGATAAAAAAATAACCCAAAAATTATTTAAAAAGTAATATCAATCAAATACATGACCAAATATATTTTGTCCATTTTAAATAAATTTATGTTACATTTATTGTATTTATTATGTACTACCATTATGAATCAGCCGTGATTTAATTTATTTTATGGTTTTAAAAGAATTTCAATAATAGTGGGACTAACCTCCACATAATTAGGGGTATTATATTGATAATTTCTTCAGGTGGAACAATAAATTTACAAAACTATATCACCTTTTAGTGATCCCAAGGGAAAACTGTGATTTAATTTTTGGTTTTGGAAATTTTTTTATAGAAGGAAAAACCTAAATAATAAAGAAATTTTTCTTTACCCTATATAGACCCACCCAATATCCAATATCCAAATCCTAAAACTCCTTATAGAACATCATTAAATTCTAACCCACTCACTTGAGTATTTCCATGGAACCACCAATATTTCAAGAATCACCTATCAAGTCAATGGATCCACACAGTTAAGTAAGGTGTCTCCCAATCCTCTTTTATCAAGCACCCCATTTATCTTCTATCTCTAACATTTCATTATCTAATGATGGGATATGATATTAAATATTACCGTTACAATAAAATTAATTTATAAATTATGAGACCTTCTATTCACACTATTTAATCATCCCATTATCCTCTATGTACACCCATTACCATGCTAAAATATTATAAGGATTATTTTCTCCATTCATAATTCATCATTAACTTATACATTCAATTTCTATATATATAATTTTATAATATGATTTTACATGTCCCTACTACATACCATATTCTGTAAAAATAATGAGATAACCCTTTTTATCTCATCAAACATTTATATTATATTTTATGTAATACTATTATATGGTCGAAATTTCACTGTGAATTTTCATGAAAAAATAATTGTGTAGTGAAAACAATACCCATTACTCTATAATTAATATCCATATTTGTGAAATTATAAATTTATTTCGGGGACTTACATGTATGAAATCATTATTAATTGTTCTTGGAGTAAATTATGATGATGAAAGCATAAATATCTTATGATCCATATGGCACAGATAAGTGTTAGATTGAAAGGATTATGATGGGTATGACTAGATAATGCTCCAATGCATTGGGAAATGTTTAGTATAATGATACGTACTATTGGGATTGGATTTTACCTAATTCATTTAAGTTAAATTGTCCATCATGAAGACTTCGAAACATATCATTCACCAATGCTCATGATTTAGTGGTTTAAGTTGTTTACACATTTCCCATGTTATTATTAGGATTTTATATGAAGACTTATTATTCATATTACTTTAGTTCCTCATTGATATAATGATTTTCTATCATGTAACACTTATTAATTTTTTTCCCCCAAAAATATTTATAGTTCACCATTTCCTTTCTCATGTCCCCATGTTATCCCATGCATTTTTAAGTTCAAAAGAGAATTTTTAGTTTCTTAAAGAATATTTCAATAAATCACGTTTTCAATGTTTATAATTATTATTATTTTATTCCATGATCAAGATGTTATTTTATTTAACTAATTTGAAAATACACTAGACTTATCAATCATTTAAGTTTTATTAAGTGTATTTTAATGTAATAAATCTTGTATTATTGTCTAGTGAAGTGCATGATTGTTATATAATATTCCACCCAAGACCAACTCACCATGATATATATAAAGAACGTTGTAGTTCTTAATAGAGTACCACTAACCTAAAAATAGTTTTTCCTATTTTTTGGTCTACCAAAATGTTTTAGTGAAGTGATATTAAGTTGTTATAGATTGAGATGATATTTATCACTACATATCTTCCTCAGACAGATATACCTTTTAGGAGAAAATTATAACTCTTTTTGATATGCATGGTTCTTGTTCAATCTAATTCAAAGGGCATCAATATCAACTCATCACCTAAAATAATTTTTTTATAAAAAAATTTCATTATAGTATTTATATAGATTCGTGTAAGGATTTTTATGGGATTATATGTTGGAATCAAACATGATTGGATGATATCAGAGAATGGTAACTAATACATCCTCACCATCACCAAATACTAATGAGAATTTCCAATCCTTCTAGTAACATATGAATTTGGAATAAAGTCTAAAAATGGGTACTGAATAAAATAATGTATTATATTTAGGGTATTAAGTTAGTGAATATATATTTTTAAAAATAACTAAATGGAATTGGGTTATAATATTTTGGAATAAGGGAAAGATGATCGGTGGGAACATCATTCCCACAAAGAACCATAATAATTTCAAATTAATGGTTTATCATAAAACACCCCCTCCTCACATCTCCCATGTTCATGATTTTTTCAATGTATTATTTTTTAGTAATTATATAAAGGATCAAACCCATCAACTATAAATAGATTCTATGCATTGGGAAAATTATTTTTCTAATGACGAACAACCCATTATGATTATGGATCGAAGAGATTAGGTTTTGCACAACATGAACTCTCATCTTGTTAGTGTTTTAAGATGGAATCATAAGTCTATGGGGACATAGTGTGAACTTTAGGATGTAATGAATGTTAATTGCCTTGATTTTTCCTCTTCTATGTATTAAAATATCATGGATGATATTATTTTTATGGTAGTATAATGTAATGTCATGAATTTTCCTTCCATAAATAAATACAATGTTATATAAAATACCACACACACTAAACAAAAAATAAACTATCCAAAAGATATTCGATGGAAATTATTAATTAATCTATAATATACACAATGGAATTAAACCATTTAAATCCAATTCCATTTTCCAACACATAATTAATAAGAGTTAATACGGAAAAATGATATTTTTAATGAAATAATTTATCAATATATTATAATTTATTTTTCAAAATGTAATAATTTTTTTAATTGAATATTACATAAAAAATTCCATTTTTTACACAAATTATGAAAATTTACATCATCTGGGATTTATATTTTTTAAGGATTTATTTTAGTTCAAACAATACTATCTTTGAAAAAATTATAATATTAATGATTTGATCACAAAATAACTATATATATATTGTTTAAGAAAATTTTACATAAAATAATATTTATTTAGTGAATAAAATAATCCATTTTAATAAAATATTGGTGCTTAAAAATCCCATTTAAATCACTTATAAAACAAAATTGTAACTGTAGTTTTATAAAACAAATATGTTTGGACACCTTTTAGAATGATGTATTACTAATATGAGATTCGATTGTGGTTTTCCACAAAATCCACACACCACAATCCAATTTATAATAAATCAATTTATATAACAAATACATGTAATATTGAAAATATTATTTTTCATATAAATTTAATGATGAAAATATCTCATTTTAAAAAAATTGTATCTACATGATTATGTAAATATATTTTGAAATATAAATTTCAGCAATCTACATATTTGATATCATAAATTGATCTTCAAATTTAAAATATATATTTTTTTATTATGTTATAAGGTGAATTTAGATATTAGTTTTCATAATTAGTCCCAATGGATAAAATATATTTTTCTCGATAAAATGTTAAAATGTTAATATGAATTTGTGTATAGGTAAATGAAAACTAAAATATTTTAAAATAGGTGGCTGACAAGAATCATGACTTTATGAAATCCTAAAATATATTTTTTCACAATTTTTATTCATTTACCCATGAATAATGACATGAAATTTAAAAAAATGGTGGTTGTTTAAAAAGATCCATTTTATTCCCTTTAAATTTGTTTTAACTTCTATAATAGTATTACTCAACACATTTTGGAAAATTTACTTGACTCCAAACTCAAATTTTGTTTTATTTAATTCAATTAAAAATAATTATTTCCCATCTCACCACAAATTATCCATAGGAACTCAAATCTATTTTCTTAATCTAAAATATGTTGAAGGTATCAACACATGTTTCATATCTTACACTATATTTCATTTCCATTCAATCATGTTTATACAATAAATAACCATAGTATACAAATAAAAATAACATAATTATTGTGTTTGGATGTTATAATAATAATGATATTACTAGAAATTATTCTCTTACATCAACTATAAAAAACAATAATCATTGTTATTGTGTCTGTGCGGATTACTACCTCCATAAAGAGAACCTTTTAGTATTTCATCTCCATCCATCACAGATGATCATAGTGATAATAATTATGAATAAAGTTAATTTATATTATTTTTATATTATTTTTAATTTATAAATTTATATCAACCTTCAAAAATATAATTTATTGAGTAATATATGAACTTATAAATTTTTGTGGGGAGTACCACATCCATGAATAAAAATATTCATTTTAAATCACATTAAAACATGGGTAGTTGATGATTATATTATAATATATATATATAATTTATAATTTATGTGGTTCTTTTTGTATAACATAACAACCAATTATAGTTATAATGTTATCTTTCTATAACAATAAATATCTAAATTCTAGTTCGCTACTGTTTTCGTGATCATGAGGCATGACTATGACCCCCATATAATGATATGATTACATTATAATCCATTAAAAACAATAAATAAATTACTATAATTTTTTTATTCATGATTATATGTGGTAGAAAAAGGAAAACCTATACAACCTTTATGAACCTCGTTCAAAATTGTCATGATTATTAAAATTACTCTTTAAATTATGTTATAACAAAAATATAAATGAGTATATTATTAATAACAAAGAGTATAAATGGACATTTATTAGTATAATGTTATGAAATATATAATTAATATTTTTATTTTAATGACATAGGAGGATAAAAACCATCCATTTAAATCAATTGAAAATTTTAAGGAATTTGAAATATAAATTTTTTTCAAGGAGTTACCAGTTATCTAATCTGGACATTTTTTTTATAGTACATTCCATTTAAATAAAATTTTTATTTAGTTATTTGTAAATGTGTCAATGAAAAAATTTTATTTCCATGAAATTCAATATTTTTTAATGTAAATAAAAAAATAGAAGACTTTTAAAAAGAGACAATCAAATACTACTTTTACAAATATAAAATGAAATGTTTCTAAATGATTTATGCGTGGTTGGTTTTTAAATAGTGTAAAAATTTATTTATCTTTACTCATGTTTTTTTTCAAGATTCAACTATTGTTATTATTTTTAAGTGATTATTTTGGGAGATAAATATTTTTATATCACATGATTTAATTTATTATGTTATTTTGATGTTCTATATAACTCATATCATTTAATTGGCTATTTATAATAATTGAATTATTTATTTTAGGATTTTATATATAAATAATTTGATTTTTGTATGTTATTTATATATTCATATGGTAATTTAATGAATCCCATATTACCATACATGGTGTATTTTATTTAAAGATTATTGTTTTTTCTTAGGTGGTAAAAAATGATTTTTTTATTAGATCGGTGAGACTTCTATATCCCTTAATGCATTAGTTATATATAGTTATGATAAAAAAATTTGATGTAAAAAATAAAACATATTTTCAAAGTATTAGTTATATAAGGTTTCCACAGGTTTATTCATACAAGGCTTAAGGGTCATAGTGGTTTTTTATATTCTATAGATACCATGTTTTAGTGTGAGCTGTAATTTTTTAAATATTGATCTTTTTTAAGGTTATAAATATTGAATCATCAATTATATTATTTTAATTGGGAGTGGGGGTTAGTATAGTCAATATATTTTTTATTAGTCTTGGATTAGAACCTCTAGAATATATAAATTAGAATAAATGATATAAGTTTGGGTAATGAAAAAAATTATTCATATATTAAGGGTTTTCTCTTACTCTTTTAGGGATGAACACATTACAGTGATTTTCATAAGGTTTTACCAAATAAATTGGAGGAAATTGTGAAAGTCTAAAAAATTAGTGTGTTTTCAATGAATTGATGTAATATCCTAATGATTATTAAATATCACAGCTCTTTATTATTTAATGAGTGGAATGGGATAGTCAAAATTATACTTTGTATGGATAATATTACTACCTCAAAAGGCATAAATTCTTAAAATATATGGTTTTCGAATGGATTTATAAAAATCTATAGGGAGATAATAAAGGATGTTTGGACACTATAGGTAAAATATGTGAAATGTTTTAGGGGTTATGGTTCATGTTTTATAAAATTTTAACTACTCTTTTGACACTAGGTAATGATTTTGAGGGGTCGTTTACTATACAAGGCCAGATACATGCCAAATGTAGCTTAGATAATGTTTTTTATTACAGGTGAGATGTAATCATATATTACTACAATGATATATAGATTCATTGGGTTATCCTTAAGAGTTATAAGGGTATTTTTACCACTATCACACTATTGGGGAAGTGATCATTGGGTTTCATGAGGTATATAAGATGTTCTATAGTGGTGATATAATATGGGAATATATTGTAATTTTAAATGTTGAACATTCATTATTATATTTTTCCATTGCAATGGATATTTAGAATCACATTAGATTACAAATATATTATTATAGGAGATATGTGATTTTACATACCCTATATGAGATTACTATACTTTTTTAAATGAATGAGAATTATGGTATGGCATGTTGTACACAATTATGATCATCTACAAATAATTATATCAATGATGGTGTTGTTATTTAGTGAAATGATGAATATATTATTTATCTATTATTCACTCTTATTTTTTAATTGTAAGATATAATTTTTTCTATATAATTTATAGAATTAGAACCAATGAGGTGGGTTAAGTTTAATATCAACATTTTAATGGGCTTAGAGTTAATATTGATACCACGATGATGGATGATACAATTTATGGTTCATAAGAAGGTTATAAATTATAATGAATTTAATAACTAAAATAATTATATATGGGGTTTTGTTGTTTTATTTTCTATGACAGGAAATGGTCACTGATTTCTTTATGTGAATTAAAAGATGATGAATTGGATCACTGTCAAGATTAAGTATTCACCTAAAAATGTTTAATTGGTATTTGATAAATATAAGGTTTCTTGGATGTTCCCCGTGACTAATATGATTTTTATTTCCCACCAACAAAGGATAAGGTTTATGTGTGTCCAATGAATTTTTTTATATAATCATATGTCTCAAAAATAATTATATAACAAGATTTTTTGTATTAACATCCATAATATTAAATTTATAAATCTATATACCAATTTAATTTGGAGGTTAAGTACATAATATATATACATAAACATAAAACACAATGAGACTATTTTAATATCAATAATGTGTTTGAAAAATATAGTAATAATTTATTACTATATATTAATCCATTTAAAAATTAAAAAATAAATGTAGTAAACTATAAATCCTAGTAAAGGAATAAACCTGATGTGTGACATACAATTCCAAATCCACCACGTAAAATCACAAAATAGTATTGTATTGAATAAATTCACAGAAAATGTTCATAAATAATAATTTATTAGAATAACATGAAATATTGAGAATGAATAAATAAAAACTAACATCATAATAAAAATATTAGTATCACCTTGAAGGAAACATAACCAAATGTGCTAGGATAAATGCACTTGCACAATACATGAAATCTAATTAGATGAAAAAATTACATAATGAATATAAGGAAGTATATTTTTAAGAAAACCCTTAATATCATTATAAGTAGAGTAATATATTTGAAATATTTTGAAATCATATATTAGGAATAGCCATAAGAAAAAACCATGATTATATAATGGGTTCCGAAATAATTTCTTATTCCAAAACCAACTGATGTATGATAAGGATTCATTAGAAATGTAGGGATTGTATATTTTTTAAAAATTTTAAGAAAGATTAATTTCCATTTAAGACATAGTATGGTGAACAAAAGTAAAATTAAATGAGTGGAAATTTAGGTATTAAATACCCCACACTGATTTTTTAATGAAATGATTAAACTACCATTGTATGAAATGTGTGAATTCTTTTTATAAATTAAATGGAATATTATACATTTATATAATTTTATTTTAAATCATTGAATTTAAAAATCATTAAAATATTTATTTAATAAAATAGGATAAAATATAAATGTTCCCTTTAATCATTTTTTATTTAGATAAGGGATTTCCAATGGATCATGGAAACCCTATATAACACAATAAATAAAGAGGAAAATAAAATTGGTATATATGTTGAAGATAGAAATATTTAATATAAAATATTTATTTGACAATAATATTGAGATAAACATAAGAAGATGAGATATCATAACTCAAAAAAGGACACTCTTGATATTCCCTTACATTTGTTAACAAATCACTTAATAAGTTTGTTAAAAAGTCTAAAGAATAAAATTAACATTATTAATTATATTCATGTGATATTTTTTCATGTATATTTAATTTATTTATGTTCAATTTTATATCACGATTCATTAATTAACAATATATTTGTTTCTTGTATCAGCTAATAAGGGTTGATAGATTAATTCTATACAAAAAAATCATATATTTATAATGGTAATATTTATTTTCATATATTTTCATAATATCAATAATTTCTTAAATTTTTTTGTCCATAAAATATGATAAATTTTCAGATATTATAATAGGTTGTCAAAATTAGACACATATTATGAAGGAATTATAAATATACTCTTATTTGGCTGTTTGAATTACAATGATCATTTATCATTAATATAATATCTAATTTATCTTAATATAATGTTAATGATATCATAAATATTTCATGTATTCATAAAATAAATTTTATAAAACTATACATGTTTGTAAGTAATGAATAATAAAAATCAGTGTCCATGGATGTTGCGGACAGACCAAAATATTGGGGAATTTTAGTTTATGGAATAAATGAGAGAATGTTAAATAATCATTTCTAAATTAATAATTAATATATCATTATATTTATGATATTAATTTCATTAAATTAATATTGACTAAAGTTATATATAGAATTTATTGGATGGACTTATAATGGAAATTAAATTATGAAGTCAGAATAGGGGTTCTTATAATACTACGTGGTGTGAATCTCTTGTTAAATTTATTATGCTTTTGATTGGTGGTATTTAGATAAGACTAGAAAATTCAATACATGAATAAATGTGTTGGGTATGGTTTTTGGTATATCTTTTATGAGTTGTGAATATTTATGTGTGTAATGATGTGGGTATGTGATGGGTGGTAATTATTGGTAGTGGAGAGGGGTGGTTTTCAAAGATAATATTCATTAGTCTATAATGACTGGTAAATAAAAAAATTACTGTATTATGAATATAAATTTTAGTTGATGTATGTGAGTATAAAATTTTGGTTTTAATGAAAATAATATTTTCAATTAATTAATTATTTATCATATCATGTATTGTACTATATTTTACAATATTTTATTATTCAGAAGAAAATATCTTTTTCAAAAAATACCAAAACAAAACAACCTATTTAAATTCAAATATACTGCTTCCAATAGTTTAATAGATTTTATTAATGTTAATTTCTAAATATATGATATTTATAATCATTAATTATTTAAAAATATCATATTTTCTGATATTGAAGTAATTATGAGCATTATAAAAAACATTAATTATTTCATGAAAGTATAATTTATTAGTATAAAAATAAATATTTTTGTATAAAATCTATTTATAAAATATTTATTAAAGCATTATACATTTTTAAATATGTCTTCTAATGAACAAAAAACATATATTTATTTTAAAAATTCAATTATTCTCATTTAATCAAGTATTTATGATATCCTATTTAACAAATTTATTTTTCTATATGATGGTATAAATTTAAATAATAATTATTTAACATGATTCAATAATATTATTTTACTATTTTAAGGATTTATTTACTATTTTAATTATTTTTTCACCATTAAAAATGGTGTTATCAGTTTTTTATATACCATAAATACATCCCATTTCATTAAATAGTTATGTACTTATATTTCACTCAATGTTTTATATTTTTTATTTTTAAACATTCTATTCCATATTAATGTTTTGTATCATTATGAAAATGTTTTATTGAGTGATATTATTTTTGGGCAAAACTGATCTAAATTTTATTATTCTCATTACATCCCTTTTTGTAATGCCACATGGTATTGTTGTCAAATTAACTGGTTATATTTATCATTTTAATGTCATTTTCAAAATTTAAAAAATAATGTATTATGAGTTTTAATTATCTGGTGAAAATTTTATAAAATATAATTTTTTAATAACTATTAAAATTTATTCACTTTAATGAAACATTATAAATATACATAAATCTGGGATTACATTCACCCCCTTGAAAAATTTCATTTTGGAAATTTCACTTCACATGATTTGATGACAACATTTGACGGATCTTCTATTTCATGGACCCCTTAGGCTTTGATGTTTACTCTACATACATATTATATATTCAATGTACATTAACAATGTGAGTTTTATTATTTCATATATTTATATTTATACTTTATAATATATTCAACACCTACTCTTCATAAGAGAGATAATACTCGATTTATTACTATTCTTAATTTGTAATCTATATGGGGCGAGATCATTAAAACCTTGAGAAGGATTAAATTCACCACATCATTAACATGAGGAGAATTTTGTGTATTATCTAGTAGATATAACATATGTATAATGTAATCAATAATCATAAAGTGAGAATGTATTTCAGAATTATATTTCTCGTCTTGAAAAACCTCATGACTTTATTTAAGGGATTTTTTTAGAGTATGTGAATCATATGAGAACAGTAAGGGTGGGTGAATTAGTAGATAGCATTATTCTTAATATTTATTCATGTTCTTAAAATAATTCTTTTAATAATGTTATTGAACTACTCAAAAATAATAATTTTATGTTCTCATCACTGTATGATAATGGAAAAAAATAAATAGAACATGTTCCAATTTATTTCACAATGTTCAACTATATTATTTCACCATACTATATAATACAAGAAATTAAAATGAGATATATATTTTCTCTAATATAATTTATTATTTATCATAAAATGGGTAGATAGTAATCTCTTTTCACATTAATCACTATAACATCATGTTGTTATAATTACAAAACAACCAATAAATCATACATGGCATCCCATTGTTTATAAAGAGTCAAAAAAATAAGAATTCTCAGTTGAAGATCATATATTCTTTGAAATAATTGAAGACATTTCACATTAGCCTTATAAATATTGAAGATAACATTGACACTATTTACATCATCTCATATGGTTCTATAAGGATTTCTAGACCAAAAATCAAATATATTAATCCAAAAAGACTTTATATAAACTGTACCTTGAATACATGTGAGACAAACCTTTATTAGAAATAAAATTCGATATTATAAATATTAAAACTCATAAATCATATCATAACCTAAATATCTAAGATTTTATTGCCTTTAAGGATAAGATATGTTATAAACTAATCTTATGATACCTGTGATCACTTATCCACATTCTAAACTTCCCTGGATACACTTTCAAAAACCTTCTTGGGTATACTAATATTTATTCACTCTTGAATGTAAATCATTTAATATGGATTTGTTAAAATACATATTAATGGAACTCATATCAATATTTTAAAAATGTTTAGATCATTATAATATGAGAAAACAATGGTTGGGAAATAATTTCTTTTTAAAAATAACATAGAACCCTATGAGTTTATATTGAGTCATGATAAAAGTTAATGTAGTATTAAAAGAAAATTCTAATAACATGTATGATTTATGAATAATCATAAAAAAATAAACATGATTCATGGATAATAATCATACCCATATAGAAATATTTCATCTATTTTAATCTTATTATTATAAATAAATATGGAATTAGAATAATTATAAAAAATATTGTTAATAATGACTTTTGTATCACATACACTCAACAACGTATGATCAATGAATCTTTAATCCCAATAAAAAAATATTTCAAAGAAAAAATTAATCATAATATTCATAAAAATGATAAAAAAATCCTACAACATCTCATTAATAAAATATTTTTCCATATCATGTGATGTGAATCCTTAAGTAATGCATTAGGGTGAAATATGGTCCCTTGTACATAATAAAAAATTAAGATCCACTTGAAATTAATAAATAATAATATTATAAATAACCAATGGAATATAATTTTTCTCTAAAATATGTCTAAAACACTATATAATATGAACAAAGTAAATCAAAGGATATCATAAAAATTATTTGGTTTTCAAATCCCTACCAAAATTTTCAATGTACTATTGTTTCATTATATTTTTACTCATAAATCATAAAACATAGAAACACATTATTTTTTTGTATCTAGTGAATGTTTTTTGTTTGGGTGATATCCAAGGTCACTCTGGTATTTTTTTGAGAAGCATAATGTTTTTAAGAAAGAACATGGTTGAGTGGTAGTTTTCCACCACACGATTTCATCTATAATTGATTTTTTTCAAAATCTACTAAGGTAGAAATATATGGATATGTTATATAATCTAAAATATTTTATTTTGTTATAATGTATGGCGTATTTCATCAAGACTAATCTTTGTAAAACATTCATTCCAAATTAGAAGTCAATTTTTTGGTAGTTTAGATGACATTAAATGATAGAATGATATCCCTTAAATGTAGGATCCAAAACATATGAATTATTTATGGTCAATAAATATTATTCTAATGATAATTTTAATTAATGTTGGATAATCAATATCTTTCACACCTATATGTTTTAATATAACTCATTTTTTATAGTGTGCGCAACAAAAATCAACCTGTATAAACGAACTTCAATATACATTTAAAATATTATTTATTGCTGTTTAAATTATTTCATCCCATTAAATTGGTATATATGATTATTATTAACTAAAATATTAATTATATATTATATAACTACTAAATAAAAACTAATTTAAAATTTCATAGTATCTAACTATTAAATTACCAATAGGCTTATTTTATGCATTGGAATGTTTTTATGAAAATATTATAATTAATTTGTTAAATATATAAAAATATTATTTTTTAAATATAATATCATATTATAAATCATCATATTAAAATTATGATATAGATAAATTATAATAAACAAGATATTTATAGAATAATACTTTTTCATTAGTATTTATGAATAAAATAACAATTTTATGAACTCATTTTCTGTTAACGTACTCAACAAACAAGAATGGGTTTAATTGAAATAATATGTTGCACAGAACATTGTGTTATACTGAAAAATAATACAATATTATTATTATTATTTTAAATGGATGATAACTCCTAGTCGTATGAATGGTAGGTAAGAATAATATCACCAAAATTCTGAAATATGGTTTACACTGGTCTAAAAACGATTCATTGGTTACCAAATTTGTTATAAATGGAAATAAAAACAAATTGAATATAATGAAATTCATTTAATGAAAACATATTTAAATTAAAATAATGTTGTTTATTTATGTAAAGACCCTGATTTTTACATTTTTTTAATTTATATGGAAATATTTTGAGTATGTGAAAATTAATGGAGTGTAATTCCAAGGCTCGGTGTGCCCAGAATGAATTTCTAAACATTTTATTCAGGAATGTTTAGTTAACATGCAAGCGGGAATTTGTTTCTTTTGAATCGATGCTTGGAATTGAAATTTGAAGACACCATTGAACTTGCAGCGCCGATATTCGCTTAAGGGGACCTTCAACTCTACTATAGTAGGTTGATGGTGAAAGTATGGTTTTCGGTTTTTCATGGGATGTATAAAAAATAATAAAATAAAACAATTAAGTATTATTTTATTTATTTGAAACATCTCATGTGAATATTGGTATTGGGGACCACCCGACCATGAACCCCTTTTTAATTTGATGTAACTCTTGGAACCTACATTGTTAATGATCCATCATTAATTGCTCTAATTAACAAGAACATAATAATGTTGGCTCTTAGCATCTTGTGGTTGGGGAAAATCATTGGAAAAGAAAGGATTTGTGGAGGAGAGAATGTGGGAGAGCCTTTGGAGAACTCTTGGTGGATGAAACTCCTCTAATGAAGAACAAACTCTGGATAAAAATGATGAACCAAAGCTCGAGCTCGGATTGAAAGCATGTTGTGAGAGAGATGAACTCTGACATCTCTTTCATCTTCCTCACTGACTTCCACATGTTGTCTCCAACGAATGATGAAGGTAGGGTTTGTTTATAAATTTTCATTGTTAATTTATATTGAATCTCCCTTCTTGAGCTACATGATATCAGTGTAATGTAGAGGGTGCATGCCAAAAGAACACGGCCTGATCCCTCCAAAACCTTATGGATTCATGTGATCTCGTGGGCAGATCGTTCAGTTGAGCAGAACATGAGCACTTTAGGTTGGATGAAAAAGAGATATCTGAGAATAACTTTGAATGATTTGGATTGATGAACGTGACATAAGATTTCACTTAGTGACCTGAGGAAGCCTGTCGGTGACCGGTGAAAGCGACCAGCACCGGTCGTGAACAAGTTGTTGGCCGACACACTGGTAGCCTTCATGGAGGCAGGGCAGTGCAAATCTGCGCTCCTGTAGAAGAGGAGGCCATGATAGTCGAGCTGCAACAGCCCACAAGGGGGTCGAGCCAATGGCTAGACGAGGGAGAATAGTAACGCAATCGCGCCATTGTAAGGGGAGCCGGCTGGATTTTCGGCCAGTCGTGTCATGCCTAGTAGGACCCGTACCAGTGAGTCCTGCGTGCCAGCAAGAGGTTTCGCGTGTCACCGCTGGGTTGGCCAAAACCAAACGACCCTATGGCCGTTCGGAAATCTGGGGTGGGGGTGCACCTCCCCCCGGGTGGGAGATATAGAGGGCCCCACCATGATGGATCACACCCTGTCGGGCCAAACGCACCCAGCAAGGTGAAGCACACCCAGTCGGGCAGACTTCACCCAGCCAAGCATGTTGCGCCGAGCAGGTCACACCAAACAGACCGCACCTGGCGGCCTAGACCGCACCTAGCGGCCTAGACTGCCCATGTTTGGGTTAGGCCGGACAACAGGACAGTGGGCCAGGCCCTCCGCAGTCAGGCCCATTAATACCAAACCCAGACTGGGCAAGTTCCACCCGAATGGGGCGGGTCTACCCAGGCCGAGTCTGTCCTACATGGTCTGACCAAACCATGTCCAACCAGACCCAAAAATGCCTTATTGGCCATATCTTGAGAACCAGACGTCTGTTTGAAGAACCGTCTATGGTGATGGAAACCATTGATAAAAATGGACCTTTTTGTATAATTCAAATGAGTTTTTGATAATGTTGGAGTACATGTAGGTGTTATTGAAACTGAATCGAACTGGGCCCTCATAACGGAAACACTAATAATTTATAGACTGGGTGTCTCATTGACGCACCGTCTATCGTGTTGTGTCCCTTATGAAATGATAGGCCTTAGTGATACATCTTCGTGGTACTTTGTGGATGTTTAAGTATCAACCGTTGTCTTGAGGAGCGGAACCACCCATAATCAATCGTGCTTAGTGGGGTAACCCTATGGATGGGTGTGTATGAAGAATATTCAGATCCTGTGTGGGTCATCTTTAGATCTCATGCAGGTCATCTTCAGATCCAATGAGGGTTATCTTCATATCTAGTGTAGGTTATATATGATCCTGTGTGGGTCAATAGCAGAGCTTCTCCTTGAAGTATGATGTTCTAGAATTATATCTAATCATCTATACTTATGTACCTAAGTTATACCTGGTGGGATATGAGTATTTACATTTGTGGTATACTTTTGTATGGTGAAACCATCGAGGTATTATTTTATGTGGAATTACCTTGGTGGTGTTACCTTTGTTGTATTATTTCCTTCATGGAACAGTTGTACTTTTTTCTAGATAGTTGGGCCTTGTATTTCCTCAAGAATGAGATGGTACACTTGATAACACATATATATGTATGGGTGTATACCTATGTGGGTTGAATTTTGTTTTTTTGCATTTGAACATTGTGTTGCATTTTGGTTTAGCATTCGTGGATTTTGAGAGACCTTATGGGGTCTCGGGGTCCCTATTGAGTATTATTATACTCACCCATGCACAATCTATGCATGCGCCTTATTGTGTCTTGTGCAAACGACGAACAAGATTGGTCGAGTTTGTGGGTTCCAGGACTAAAGCTTCTCAGAGTTGGACCATTAGAGAAGATGTATCTCCAAAACAATTATTCGAGAGATGTATCTACCCTTCAGGTAGTATTCTTGGTGGGTGTTCACAAGATTGGTTTCAGTTTTACTTGTACATTCTAGTTGAACATGTATTCTGACCCCATTTTCATACTATACTCACCCTATTTTCTATATATTATAATTTGTGCATGTATCTTGCAGTGTGCATGGATTGTGTGAGTTGCATGTTAAAAGTAAATACCTTCCCGATTTTAGGGATATGCCTTTATGGTTATTGTCGCACGCCCCTGGCCTATGGAAGGCATCATTGGTGTATTCACAGCACGGGCCCCAGGGGAAGGGTAATTAAAATTAAATCATATCACACATTATGGATTTTTATATAATGTGAAATAAATTTTATTTAATCAATTTATGGTTTTAAATTCATATTATATGTTTTATAGGTATGATATATGAAAAAATTAAATTTTATCAGATAAAAGAATTTGTTTTAAAAAATAAAATTTTACTGCCTTTTGATGGAGAAACATTTTTAAATTTATTTTTGTCACTTTTATATTTTCAATTTGAAAAATAAATATATTCTTTAGAATTGTAATATTAAATTTACTTTTCAACAATTTTTTGTATTTTTCTAATTAAATTCACATTTTTATTAATAATGGAAAATACTGCATTTTAATTCAAAAATTTCATTTAATATAATTTATTTATAAAATATGATTATACTTTTAATTGGTTTTAATGTATAATTAGATTATGTTTTGTCATTTAATTCAAATATGGCAATTGGACGTAATTTCACATTGAAATTAGACATAAATATATGTCAATCTTTTGATAGTTATTACTTATTAATGAATTATTTAAATAAATGAGAATATAAATATTAAAATAAATTTATTTTGAATCTTTTTATTCTATCTATGAATTTTATTTATGATTATGAATTTATGTCATTTAATTATTTTCAATATTTTGAAGGAATAAATATTTTATGGATTTTTATAAATTGGTGATATGAATTGAATAAAAAGTAACATAAACAAGTTCTTAAAACATAAACTAATTTGTTAAATGATATAATTGTCCAAAAAATCTATGATTCAGCCAAATGAAACAGATAATATTTATGTTTTCATTTATTAATCACTTTAGATTTGATTGGAATTTTATTGTTACTGTATTAACCACACAGTGTGTATATTCAAGAAGACATTGTATGAGTCAAATAAGTTATCTAAGAGATGAAGTTAAATATAAGGTTAATTTTGTGACCTAGGTTTGTAAGAAACATATTGGTTGGGTGTTTTTTGACATAACATAATCATATATTTGATATAAATTACTTTGGGTCCTTTTTAAAACAAAAATCATTTTATAATAAATAGTATGTTTATACCTTCTAAAATTTCCCCTCCTCTCTCTTATAAACGGCCATAACCTCTCTCCATTAAATCACACCTCTCAAGACACTTGTGTAGAATCCTGTTTTTTGAACAGGGCTAAAATACTGATTTTTTTATCACTTTGATTTATTAATCTGATCGTTTAAAAAATTGTCCATTAAAACAAAATTCATAGTGTTGGGACACTTATAAGTGTTGTTTTGGGCATTGTTTAAGGCCCATGAAGTCTCCCATGTGGCTGGAGATGTTTTGGGAGTGTCAGACCCAAAATACATCAAGAATTGAAATATAGAAGAGGTGTACGGTTTATGCACGGTATGCTAAACTATGTGTCCCAATGCATCTAAATGTTTGGTTTGTTTCATTGATGTAGTAGGAACAAAACAGTTTGCACCCAATTTAGAAAATCGTGCCGGTTAAAATGTGATTGATGCCCAGTTTTTTAATTTTAAATTGTTTTAATTTAATTAAATTTATTTGAAACCATTAAAACCAAAACACTCCCCTCTATACCTCAAACCATGAGTCACTATGGGGATTCCCTTTGATTCGTGCATGACCCCTCGTGGCCTCTTCTCCTCTCCGATAAATGTCATGTTTCTTTCAAATTTCTTCACTGATCCGTCACAATGAGTCTTATTCTCCCTTCACATCCATTTATTTAGCTTCAAATCGGCCTAATTATTGCCCCATGGGGTTCAAACGAACCCTATCTTTTTTATGTATAATATTGATTTCGTTTTTCCATTGTTCTAGGTTCTAGAAAAATGTCTATTGAGACCCTAGGGTTTGGGTTACAGCAATCACCACAAAAGGCGATACAGTTCGGGTGGTTTTGGTTCTCCGGCTTTGATTCAGGTTATGTTTTCTCTGTTTCACCATGTTAATATTCTGGGCATTTGTTATTTATGATTCCTCATCTTGTTTCATGTAATGTGTTGGGCTTCTCCAGGTGGTTTCACATCGGTTTGGATCATCACCTATGTGGACGGTGGGTTTCCACCTTGAGGTAGGGTTCCTTTCCAAGTCCTCAATCTATATAAATACATTAATTATGTTTCATAATAGACTTCTAATATAAATAAATTCATGAAAAGAAGTATTATGTCTAATGCTTATGAAATCAGAATTTTAGAATGTTAATTATCTGAATATTAAATGTACTAAATTATTTGTTGATTAATAAAATAATTTTTTTATAATAAAAACCCTCCAATGGAGGTGCACTACATTCAATATAAAGAATTGTTTCCAAACAATGATTAATTTACATTTTGTATTTATAATTCATATGCCTTGATGTTGTGTTTATATATGGAATGCTTAGGACATAAAATTAAAGACATTTGAAACCCTGTGTTTCCCTTTTTAAAATGATTAAAGGACCAAAGCATTGTATATGTGTTAAGTCTAGTTTTGGATTGGAATTACCCATGTAGGTAATTTCCCTTTTTATGGATACTTGGAGCCTTTTAAATACAATTGACATGTTTTTTGTAAATCAAATGATTGGATTCAATTGAATGGTTAATTAATAACGATTGATCCTTCTAATAAGATACCAAATTGTTTTGAAATGTTTTGAATACTAATAAAACCTTGGGTGACATGTTGATTCCCATGTAGTAATGTCATAATGAACTCAATGGGGTTTCTTTCTCATAACTTATTTGATACATGGATTTCTATGTAGGAATTCCATGGACTAACCTATGCTCATGAGAGACGTATTGGGTCCATGCCCGTCAAAACTATTACCTTGCTAAAGGAAGGTAGGGGTGTGAACATTGCCCTTTGAAAAATTCCTTAATTATTTTTTCTAAATATTTGACATTCTACCTGACCATTCCATACTAATGGAAGTAAATCCTTGAGACAATCAATATAGGGGTACAATGATACTTGACATTTCAACACAATAGGAAGGAATGCATTGAACCAATATTTACTGGTTTCAACTCTACATTATATATCATCACTAATGAAAGGAAATATTTGAAAAAATGAATTATTAAAAGACTTATTTATCAAATTGGAATGAACTGATTTGAGCATTCCATGGATTCTGAGATGACAATACCTTGGGTCTTGCGCACCCCATTCTGATTCAAGGATACAATTTTATTTGGTTGATGCCAACCTAGACTCTTGTACTTTTCTATTCCTTGGATTCTTGGTATACTATCGTTGGGACCCTTTTTCTTTTAAGAAAGATGAGATACACCCTCTTAGATCTAGTAATGATTTGTAGGTTTCATTGTAAAATCCCATCAGACCCTATCTTTTATTAACCCCTTTTTACTTTGTCCGATAAGCTTTGATTCAACAAGAGAATTCTTGTAGAATGCCTTGGATTATACTCCATGGATTACACTCTTAACCCTTACGTTGACACATATACTACTGAGAGAGCATTCTGTATGTTTACGTTAAGTTGGTTTTTTCCCAGGAACTCCCTCACAAGATATGTTTTCCAGTATTCCTTATGATATCATGGATGTTTCACTACTTATATTATCCTAGGATTCCTTGGATATAATCCTTTGATCCAGCATTAAAAAGTAAGTTCCATGGTTAAAGCACATCGGTCCCGGTCATTACTAAGACATGTATTACCTTAGATGAAATTCTATGGACTCGATAGTAGACATACTCCAATGTTACATAGGTATAAATTGGAAACAATATATTAATGAACTGATTACATGTCCAGACACAAGCCGAGGGAGGAATCATGTTCTTGGGTATTTAGTCACAGTGTACTCGATACATTGTTTTTTCATGCATACACCCTTTGTAATTTATATTACACTTTCAGGATTGTGTTAGACACCAGTGAAGATGGTCAACTGAGACTTATACCTCACACCCTACTTGGGCCTCCCTTTCACTAGGGGTACCCGAGTAAACCATTCTTGTTCATAGGGCCTCAGACATTTATGGTATTTGTTTTCCTGTATATAGGAGTTATGAGGAACGGACATAGTTGTATCACAGGATGTTCGTGGTGATCACCGTTGGGATTTTATATCATTATCTACTTGATTCATATATTTTATAGTAATGAAAAGCAAGACTTTATATTTACATCTTTCTGTAATGTTTCAATTCAATTTCATGCATTCATCCAATTTATAAACTGACATTGTCCACTTTTTTCCAATTATATGTAATCTACTTTCCACTGCTTTATTATATACATTTACGAAATCCGCTATTGTTTTTTATTTACTCTGTTATACTACTATGCAACTCTGATAAGGGGGTATAGTCTTCCAACTATCAATCCTTGCACCCAAGCTTCTAGTCAGCAGCCTCTAGCGTATGGGGATGCACACGTTAGGACATGTGGTGACCGGTTCGTCCAACATCTTAGTGGTGAGCCAATTCGGGACATTACAAAGTGGTATCAGAAGTGGTTTTTCCTTTTTTTTCATACTATTATGGGTTTGTATACAAGATAGTAGTTGACTTTTGTGCGTGGAAAATAGCCATGCATGTGACTAATCGCCCCACATATGAGGAATGACCATGTTACCTGGGCTGGGATTGCTTTTTATGATGATCAATATTATAATTGATATGATATCACCTAGATTGATTGATGTACATTACACTACTTTTGATATATGGAATTACGAATATTACCCTTATCTTGTTATGGGAGGGATTAAACATACATGTATCATATTATTCACATAGAAATTCACATGCCATTCATATATTCCATGCTATGTAGTGGAATTAGAGGGTTATATTATTTGTATAATTCCGTTATTATAAATATTCAATGTTGAGGATTATACCTATTTAGGTAATACACTAGCATGCCTTCTATGCTTACTTATTGTTATTGCTTGATCAGGTGATATAATTTTCATGCTTCTGTGGTTTCAACTTGTAACTCTATATTAGCTGCTTATAGTGACACGCAAGCGTACCATGATATATGTAATGGTTTTCATGGGATTTGTTATTTGTTGTGGTAATGAAGGGAAACAGTTTTAGCTGGAAGGAGTATGGGAGCCTTATAGCTGAAAAAATGAAAATAGTGTAATAGATTAATTGTGAAATGTTTTCCAAATTCAATTATTGGTTGAATTTAATTTAGACTAAAGGGATTCAAATTCCAAACTATAAAGTGTATGGGCTCTTTACCAATTGGTAGGTGGCCACCCATTAAATTTTCCCCATTATGATTGATCATGTTAAATTCTGAATTAACATTGATATCGATTAATTGTAGCCAATTTTCAATCCATGGAGTGTATGGTCGCTTCCTGAATTAAGAAGTGACAACCCATATTAAATGTGATGGCTTGATTCCTTGTGAAATTCCTATAAATGTTAAATATGTTAACTTTTGATTTGAAATCAAGATTCTTATCTTTTAAAATTCATATGGACCCAAGTATGGCAGTTTTGGGAGTGATTGTTTTTATAACATAACATGTTTGGTTGTTTGAAATTTTAAGGATTGTGCATTTTCTAGTGGGTTTCATGATAGGTAATCCAGGTGTGTTAAAATGGGACCCTCGTATGTCTCATTATTTTATTAAAATAGAATTAATTTGCAAAAGTTTCTTAACTATGATGGAAATTAAACTAATAAAAAAAGTTTTTAAATGACTGTGTTATATAATTTGCCTATTTTTTTCATGGGGTGTTGGTTACAACCAAGTTCCTTGTGAATTGTTTTGAAAATTGTACCTTGGTGTTTTGATTAAAACTATTGATTATTAAATGGGAAATTCTGATTAAATATAATAGTATTATTTATGTAACCAATAATGGTTTCCACTGTTTGAAACCCTCATATAATGGTAGTTTAGACTTCTCATGAGTTTCCTTGAAACAGAAATTGCTTTATGATCGGCTTTTGAGCCTAATGACTTTGGTTTGACGTTACTCGATGTTAGGGTTAGATCATTTCCTTCGTAAGGGGAAAACCCATGGTCGGTAGTGAATACCATATTCACGTGGTTGTTCATGTATTTCATGACTTTTATATGAGTTTGAGAATTGATTAATTCTCATTTTTATCTAGTGAGACCTTCCTTGAGAATGGTCGGCCATTTTTTAGGTCATCTGACACCTTTTTCTTAGTTATGGATGACTTGGTATGGCGATGTCCTGTAAAATGGTTGTATGATGCAATATGTCTCCAAAATTAATCATCTCCTACTAATGAGTATGGTCATGAGTCATCTCCATGTAGAGATACAATATCGTTAAATAATCAGTTTATTCTAATACATACGATGGTTTTCGCAATACTCGGGAGTTTTTACACGCCGATTTCATTGTCATAATCTATCGCGGTTTTGAGTGGTGAGTTTTTTCTTCCTTTTCAGCAAGGAAACACCGAAGGGGGGTATTGATGTGATGAACTTGGTAAACGTTCCCTTCCATTTAAAAGGAACAACAAATGGGACTATTGGAAAATTTTTTGGATTCTTGAATTCCATTGAGTCTTGCAAGTCTTAAATCATGTTGGTGCTTTTTTTTAGAACGACCTTGATCTGGTTTGGATATATTATCTTTTAGTTTCTATGTTTTTTTGACGTGAACCCCCATATTAAATCCTCTCAGTCTTTACTTTTTAAGAGTCATGTGAGTCCCATATGTTCATGTCATCCTAAATATTCAAAGAGAGTGTCAGTCTTACACTGTCCTAAATCTGGAAATGTTGTTGAGATTATTGGATGATCTTTTCAAGTGTTTCATGCTAGATTGTGTTCCTCATCATGGATTGGTATGTGTTGAGTTATTCTTGGTTTCCTATGTAGGAACTCATTTTTCATATTCTTGAAATCTAGCCATTTCTTTTGAATTACTCTGACTGCTTATGCCATACATCTACGAGATACATCAGCCTAGTAGATCAACACAATATCTCATCCATTAGTTCAATGTTTACAACTGTAATGGGCCATTTTAATGCACGTCTCCATGGGAAGGCATGTGTAGTCTCAAAGTCAGAATTGTCTTCTAAGAGAATGATTTATTGATTGGATTTATTAGGTTGATCAGAATTCGACTATTTTTATCTAACATAATAATGATAGGGGTGTTGTAAGAACACTTAGATTTGTGCCTTGTACAACAATTCCTAACGTGGAGGTACCATGGCTTGGAATTTACCCTTTATAAGATAAGACCAATATTGGAAAGCACCATCAGTCATGTTTTTATGGAGACATTTACCTCATCATGCCCTTATCTAAAAAAAACCTTATAAGCTCCATTTTTGTGATTATGTTGAACATTGGGTGTTGGCTTAGGTAGTAAAGGATGATTTTTATAGTGTGTTGGAATTGAAAAAGGTTAATTCTGCGTTGGTAAAGCAATGAAAACGTTAAAATGAAATATCATGACCCTTGTAGGTCAGGTGGTGTCTACGTTTTTCCGTAAGGATACTCGGGGAAGAGAATATTTTAATTTGGGTAGATTGTTATGTCCTATGTTTTAATCCAGATTAAAATACAGTAGTTTCTGAACTTTTGTGTATACAAAACAGATCGGTTTTGAAAAAGATCTTCAGAAAAAAAAATATGAGTATTGTAACAATTATACATGTTGATATTTTCCATTTTAAAAGTCCTAAGATGTTTATTGAGTGGCTTGAGAAGATTTGGGAGAGTCATACCCAAAAAAATCAATTTTTAAATGACAGCAGAGGGTGCACGGTTTAGGCATTATATGCTTAACTGTGCGACCCACAATAGCTAACCATAAAAACCTATTTTAAAACGGGTTGTGGCATAAGGCATGGGTCACACATGGTTTACTAAACCATGTGACAAGCCCATGCGGGGAGTGCCTTGTAAGCAGTAGGAACCACACATTTTACTCACAGTTTGGCAAACTGGGTAGGCTAAACCATTCAAGACTCCTAGTTGTTAAATTTTAAATTGTTTTAGTTTAATTAAATTAATATAATTGAAACCTAAACACACTCCTATATCACTCAAATCGTGACGCATCAAGGGTATCCACTTTGAGATGCATGTGCAACCCCTTCTGGCCTCCTATTCTCTTCGATCTCCATCTGGTTTCCTTCAATTTTCATTGTAGATTCATCAAAGAGATTCCTCTTCCCCAATATCATCTCATTTAGTAGTTTCAAATCATTCTAACCATCACCCCATGTGTTTCATCCAATCCCTATCATTTTAGGGTTAATCTTTATTTTGTGATTCCCTTGTTCAATGGTGGAGCAAAAGGTCTCTGGGGACCCTAGTGTTCATTTTCCAGCAAATTGTCACCCAAGGCAATGCGGTTCGGTTGGTTTCGGTTTGATGCCTTTTCATAGGGGTAAGTTTACTCTTTTCCACCTAGTAAATATTTTGATCTTTTGGTATTCATGAGTACCCTTCTTGTGTCTTGTAGAGTGTTTAGATTTCCCAGGTTGTTTCACATCATTTTGGTTTATCGCTGAAGTGGAAGGTAGGTTCCAAATTGAGGTAGGGTCCCTTTCCAAGTCCTCAAACATTATAAATACATTAAATAATTTTTTTGCAGCACTTTTTTTATAAATTAATTCAGGAAGTCAAGTATTATGTCCAATTCTTGTGAAATGTGAATTTTAACATGTTCATGATTTAAATGAAAAATATATTAAAATATTTTTTGATTAATAATAAAATGTTTTTATAATTAAACCACTCTAATGGAGGAGCGGTGCCTTCAAGCTTATAATTAGTGGTTATACATTTCATGCTTTAAATTTAGTATTTATAATTATAATGCCTTAATGATTTTTTGAAATATATAATTATTAAGACATGGCCTTAATGACATTAGAAACAATGAGTTTCCCTTTTTAAAATGATTAAAGGACCGAAGCACTACCTAAGTGCTTGTTTCAGTTTTGGATTGGAATTACCCATGTTGGTAATTTCCCTTTGTATGGATACTTGGATCTCATTAAATATAATTCACATGTTTTGGTAAATGGAATGAGTTGATTCAAATGAATGGTTAATTATTAATGATTAAACCTCAAAAATGTAATCAAATGGTTTCCTAATGGTTTGAATACTAATAAATCCTTGGTTGACATGTGGGTTCCCATGTAGGAATTCTACGATTGACACAATGGGTTTTCATGCTCATAAATTGGGAGATACATGGATTCCAATGTAGGAATTCCATGAACGGGCCTGAGTTCACGAGACAAGAATTGGTTCCACTTCAGTAGAAACCCTTACTATACTAAGGGAATGTAGCGGTGTGGACATTTCACATTGAAAAAATGCCTTAATGGTTTTTACTAAATGCATGAAATGATACTTTTCCATTCCAATCTAATGAAATGCAGGGCTTCAACCACTCAATAAATGGTTACAATGCTACTTTCTCTTTCCAGAGTAATGGAAGCAAAAGCCTGAACCAATAATTAATGGTTTCAACTGTACATGAAATATCCACACAAATGGAAGGAAATACATGAACTTGATGAATCATTCCAAGACTTCTTCATCAAATAGGAATGGACAAACTCTAGCTCGCTATGGATTCTGAGAGGTGAATATCTTGGGTCTCAGGAACCCCACTTAAATTCAATGATATGGTTTTCTTAGGTTGAAACCCTGCTAGAATCTAGTCCTTTTCAATTCCGTGGATGCCCAGTATACTACCATTGTGTCCCTTATTTTTATTAGATACCTCATATATACTCCCTCGATCCAGCATTGACTAGTACGTTCCATGGTTAAAACCCATCAGGACCTATATTTGTAGAGCCCTGTTTTAACTTGGTCAAACACCTTTTACTTGGTAGGAAACATACTGTGGAATTACTTGGATTATGATCTTTGGATTACACTCTTACCCACTAGCTAGACTAAGATAATACTGAGTTAGCTTTCCGTGAGTTTACATTACATTGGTTTTTATAGTTGAACTCCCTCACAAGATATATTTTATAGGTTTCCTTATTACGTCTTGGAAGCTTCACTACTTATAATATCATAGAATTACTTGGATACACTCCTTGTGTACAATATTGACATGTATGTGCCATGGTTTATGCCCATCAGGCTCATTCATTTCTAAGCCTAATTTAACCATATAGGAAACTCCATGTACTAGGTAGGAGACTAATTGACATGTGACTTATGAATAAATAGGTATTAATAAAGTAATGAAATTATTACATGTCTAGACACTAATTGAGGGTTGATGTAGGTACTTGGGTATTTAGTCACATTGTACTACTTACATTGGGTTTGCATGCTTACACCTTGTCAAATTTATATTACATTATCGGGATTGGGATAGTCACCGGTCATTCCGGCATGCTATGTATTATATCTAACACCTTACTCGGGCTACCATTACACTGGGGTACAAGAGTAGACCTTTCCTTTTCATAGGGCCTCATATCATGCTGGTTGTTGTTTGCTTGTACCTAGGAGTTATGTGCAAACGAATAAGCTAGAGCTCATGATATTCATGAAGATCACCTTTGGAATTTTAGGTCATTTTTACATTAGAATTATATTGTTTTCTATTGAAAATAATTTTGTACTATTTACTGCTTTCGGTAATGTAACTATACAATGTCATGCATTCATCCATTTTATAAACTGGCATTGTCCACTTTTGTTAAATTATATGAAATGTGTTTTCTATTGCATTATTTTTTCCATTTACTAAATCTGATCATGATTCTTATTTAATCTGTTATACCATATAGAAACTCTGATAAGTGGGTATAGTCTCCCCCACTGACTATCCTTACACCCTCACTGCTAGTCGGTAGCCTCTGGCATATGGGAAGGCACGCTGGAGGTCATGTGGAAACTGGTCTGTCCACCATCTTATTGGTGAGCTGGGTCAGGATGTTACACTTTGGAACATCCAAACTCTACCCAAATAATCTCCCAACATCCCTATCTTCCTCTTACTAGTGTTAACTTCGGTATAAGTCTATTCAATGAAGTATTTTGGCTCAAATTAAAAGGAGTTACACGATTTAGTGGTAATGTCTTCTCTCAAGTTCATTTGATTTATTTTCCATCTCCACTACCTATGATCTTTTATTTATTTGATTACAAAATAAAATCAGTACCCTCAATATAAAAGGTTGTTGTTATGATAATTATTAAAACTAAACTTACATACACCTCAATTAAATGGATACAAGCGTATTATTTCTATGTACGGCTAACTGTTGCCTCCCTAAATGATGATTGTTTGATTTTCCCCTACCACCTCTCATAGTGGACATTATGATGACACTGTCTATATATATGATATATATTATATTTATATTGACTCTATGATACTGTAATTTATATTTACAAAAAAACCATCATATTTTTCATGATTTCTAAATACGATAATTTCATATGACGAAGTGCGAACTACCACCCCTCAATGTTATACGACTCTATCATGTCATACCTGGAAGGTATAAAGATGTAATTAATGAAGATATGTAATGTATATATCATATGATATTATAATATAATTATAATATACCAATGTATCCATTATTTTTCATTTCGTTAATATGACAAATAAATGAATGTAGCATTCATGTGTACGTAAAACTTACCGTCTCCAAGAATAGTGCATTTCATTCCTTATATCCGAATGTTATGGAATTTTATAAATACATATATACTGGATATATATGATATTTAAATTATGGATATGAATTTTTAAATAAATTACTTTTGACCACATGGACAATTTGTAATTATCACTAGTACATTTTCGACTACAGGTCCCAATATCGGCCAAACAATCAATATAAACATAAATAATGAAGTAATTTTTATTATGTAAAAATAAGTTATATAAAATGGATAACAACTTTGTAAAAAGTTATTAACTATGTAGATGTTAAATATTATTTATTATTTAGGAAGAACATGGAACATACGTGATTAATCAGACTCATTGATAGGGAACCTTTCACCCTCCACTTTTAGTCAAAAACATCGTTTATGTTATGAATTTTATTTTTATTTTTCATATGTTTGGATAGGTTCTCCTATATCCTTATTTTTTTAATTTTTATGTACAATTGATTAAATTCCCTTTTCTCTAGCATCACCTCAATTTTTTAATTTTTATGTGACGTCGTTATGCTACAAAATTTTCATAATGGATCTTCTTAAGCCAATTTTCGTTAAATGGGTTAATCTTATATTTCTTGATTATGTCATGATATGATTATGTGTGAATGGACTATGATTGTTTTAAACTAAAAATCAAAATATATTGAGTGTATTTATATTTTTCTCACATAATTATTTATTTTATTTATCCTCAATCTAATGATACCATATTTGTAACGGAATTCATCTCAATCTCTTTTCATTGATGCATATTTTGATAATATACACCTAGTTTTATTATATGGTGTATAATAAAACACTATGATTATAATATCATTAAATGGGAATAATTTTTTACAAATCATTTTACAAAAAGTAAAAAGGAATGTTTTCATGATTTGCAGCGACAATGGCCTCTCTGCCACAGTAACAATTATTTGATATTTGTATTCCTCTATAAGCCTTAATATATTATTACAAATAAATCCATTATTTGATTTTTGTGTTTTTAGGTATTGAAAATGGTTTTTTATGAATTGAATATAATAATACCTCGAAATGATTTCTTATTATTTCTAATGGTATGTTATTAGCTAAATGTTGATATTTAAAATATTTTATGTGTTATAATTAAATAATGGTACATGGACATTTGACAGGTTGTTACATGATAACCCAATGATAGGTGGTTACATGATAAAACAAATGACTTGTGGTTTCATGACAAGACAAGGATGGGTGGTTTTGTTATAACCTCCAATGCATTGGGTATAGAATTTGGCCATATGTCTATTTAATGTAGTGATATGTATGGAAGTTGATTGTACAATTATTCCATTTATGTATGTTTATGTCCCATGTTACCTTTATATGTTACAATTTCCATTTTATTGACTAGTGGTAATATTTTGGATACAAAAAGTTTATTCAATGAGATTATAGTTAGTGATGCATATATACCTCTTTTTAATGGTAAAAATCATTACATTATAATAATGTATTTATTGTTCTCATGTTACCAAAGAATAACATTTTTCCATCTTTAGGTATCCCTTATTAAATTTTTTTCCCATCCCATGTTTTGAAATGATTTTCAATGGATATAAAAAACAATAGATTCAATTATGTTATAGAGGAATAAATATTCAAATAAAACATGAAACAATGCCATATTACTTTTTAGAGATTTCTTTTTTTATGGAAAAAATGGATAGTGAGAAGAATTTTGTACTTGTAATATTCTAGACATTATGGATTATTTATTACCCAGTTCTCTAAATCTCTAATCATGAAGAGATCATTGATGTGTATTAATGACAAATTATTGAATTATCTTAAGAATAAGTATGTTTTAAGGATTGGTTCTTATAGTTGTTATCAAATATCTGTTGAGATAACTATGGAGGATAGGGTGTTACTTAAGCATAAGTGAAATAACCATAATAGTAAGCATATTAGAAAGCATAATCATTAATTCAGATAATTTGAATAATTTTAAGATAACATTAATAAGTATACCTTAGTTTTTACCATCCAAATAAGATAGTATATGATGATTTTCTTAATATATTCACGCTAACATTTTTTAATTTTTAAAATGGATGGATTTATCAGTCACCAAATTATCAATGGATGTGAAGGAGACTACGATGGTTTTAGGAATAAGTAACCAAATTTAATAAAAGCTACAATGAAATCTATTGTTGTTATTCTTAACCACCTATCCATATTCATGATTGAATACGTGAACCTTGGTGATTTTTCTAAGGCGTCATATAAGAGAGAAACGAATCACTATGGGTGTTAATTTAATTATCATAAAGGTATGTATTTTCAATAACCTATGTGTTAATAATGCGGAAAGAAACACCTAGTAAGATGCTTCAAATGTACGGGAAGATGTCATAGATGTGTTAATGAAGGACATAAAGCAATAACCTACCCTGAAAAAGTATGTGTTCAGTTGAATCTATGAATGGTAAAGAAGTTCTTTCCAAGGGATCAATTGAATGTTTTAAATTTGGCTTGCATGATCATTATGAAAATAGATGTCTAACAATGAAGGTTTGGGATTGGGATCTGTAGGACAATAAAAATATATGTTTACCAATACCTAATGTCATTCCAATTGAAGATCACTAAACTAAAAATGACCTATAAAAGATATGGATTATTTTTTAGGTCATGTTTAAACATTATCGAAATATTATGACATTATGCATGATTTTAAATGTAGAAAATTTGTATTATAAAATAATTTGGAAAAAATAGTTAAGGTATCATGAAGAAATATGGATGTTTATGATTTCAAGATTTTTTGAAATTAAGATATATGTTAGATATATGGGTGATGAAATGTTTAAATGTATTAATTCTCTTTTTAATATAGGAATATTTTGGGTGAATTTTCTATTTTATGTGTAACCTTGAAGATTGTTGTGTGAAAATTATTTTTGAGGAATAATTATCTTTTATTTTGGGTATATAGTTATAATGAACCATTTGTGTTTATATTATCCGAAAATTTTGAGAAAATTATAGGTTATTACATTTTGGGATGAAAATGTGAGGTATGAGATAACATTTGAGGTTAAAATATGTAATTGTTTTATTTAGAATTTATTAAATTTTAGGTAATGTTATAAAATTATATAGTTTTTGAAAAAGGACAGTACACAGACCATATTAAGAACCATCATGTCAGACAATGTTGCAGGAGTCAAACCCATAACCGAAGTGTGAATAAGATTTATCACTTTCCACTATTTTAGTTTTTGCTAATGTTAACCTATTAGATAAATTTATATTTCACCTTTATTCGATTATTTGAGTCTCGATACGTTTATTCATGAACTTTTTATGTGACCAAGTCAACTTGAATACTAATCGTTTGGAGAAAAGATGACTGTTTTTGTGGAAATTTACTAACAGATGAAAGTTTACAAGACTAGTTAGTATGTTTCTTTACTTTATTATTCAAGATCATAAATAATTTTGTCACCTAGATGAAAATGTTATTAAATAAGATATGTTGTTTTTTTACTTTTCATACAACTAAATCAATATTTGATTAACACATCACATGTTTGTGGTTTTCTGGTGGTTAACTTTCTCCTGATAATGTTTTTTCCACTCTCCAAAAGAACGTTATTGTTAGTTTTCCATCCATATCCATGTTTACAAAAATAGATCCCTATTATATGTTATCCCATGTGGCATTTCTTACTTATCCTTCATTCTTTAAAAGTTATAGTTATATTGACTCTTTTTCCTATGTGGGATTATCGACGATGTTTTCGAGGCCATTTTAATATTGTGGGGATGCAATTTATAAATGGGGGATTGATGTAACGTACTAGGAATTGGTAGTATAATATATTATCAATAATATTAATGAATAATATATTAATTTTATGAACTCATTTCATGAGAATATACTCAACATGCAACAACAGGTTTCATTGAAATCTTACATTGCACACAACATTGACTAATAATGAAAAATAATACATTAATATTATTATTATTTTAATTGGTAGTTAATGCCTATTAATTGGGGTGGCGGTAATGAATAGTATAAACTAAGTTAAGAGATATTATTAAAACATGATTAAAAAATGATTCATTGGTTACCAAATTAATTATAAATGGAAATAAAAAACCAATTGAATAAAAAAATGTGTTTTTTAAAAACCTATATAAAAAAGTCTGTTTGTGTTTATTAAATTATATAACTCATTATCGTTTTTTATTAAGTTGAAAAGATGGTCTTTATATTCAATTAAATGTTTTAAATTCATCTTATATTTTATCAAGATATGATATATGGACAAATTTAATTTTTTTGATAAAAGAAGTATTTTTTTCATAAAAATATTGTTTTTTCAACCTTTTAATGGAAAACCATTTTTAAATATAGTTTTTCACTTTTATATGTTCAATTTTAAAAAATTAATTTAATTATTTACAAGAGAAACATAAAAATTTACATTGGATGAAATTTTAGTATTTTTATAATAAAAATAATATTTTTATGAATAGTTAAAAATACAACATTTTTTTCAAAACTGCTTTTTTATCTAATATATTAATATATATATTGTAAATTTAATTGGTTTTATGGAATAATTGTATTATTTTTATGTAATTTATATCATTAATTATAATTGGAAGTTATTCTACTTTGAAATTGTACGTAATCACATGTCAATCTATTGATAGTTGTTACTTCTTTAAAACCCACTTTAATGGATTTTACAACGAGAATTATGTTTAAATTAATTACTAAAAATTATGAGTTTTTAATTTGGAAATAGGGATTAAATATTTAGAATTAATATTATAAGATTGTATAAATATAAACCTTTTATTTTCAGATATTATGATTAACAACTTTCGTAATTATTTTATTTACCAAGGATAAAGTGTAAATCTACTAAATAAGGGTAAAAAATAATATTATAATAAACATGAACTACACTAAAATTGTAATAATCCTATTGGATGAGATATTTCCTACCATAAAAATCATTGTGTATATTTTGGGACCCTATAAAGCCAATTGGATATAAAAATGACATTTCATAAGAATTAACAAAAAGTAATGAAAAATGTATCATAAGCATGTATCTTTTACTAAAACAATGTTAAAATGGGGGTATATAATTGATATCATTTAATATAAATAGTAATTATAAAGATAAAAAGATTTCATATGCCATAATATTTTATTTTTAATTTTTATACATTAACTAAATTTATATATTTATGACACAATGATGATGTAGTGATTAACTTATTAATGAATGATTAGAAAACATGGGATTAGAAATATTAAAATAAATTTAATTTGAAACAATTGAATATATCCAATAATATTATATAGTAGTATGAAATTTTATCTTTTAATTAATTATGTTCTTTTGAATGAATCAAATTGTTATGGATTTTTCAGAATTCATGATATGAATAGTATAATAATTGATATAAATGGGTTTTTTAAACATATACTATTTTTTAAATGATATAAATGTTCAAAAAATATATTATTTCACCAAATGAAAATTATAATGATGAAATTTTCATTAATGATCCACTTTAGGATCTATTGGAATTTTATAAGAACTATTTTAACCATATAATATTAATATTCAAGAAGACATGGTACGAGTCAAATTAGTTAACTAAGTCTTAATTCTAAGTAATAAGGTCAAATATGTATAATAGTATTATCTAAAATCTCTTGGTTTGTACTTTTTTCAACCAAAAATAATATTATATTTATTTTAAATGACATTGGTACCTTTTGAAACCAAAATTCATTTTATAATAAAATAATATCTCAATACCTTCCTAAAGTGCCCCACCTCCCTCTTATAAAAAGGCATCAACTCTACCCATTTAATAAAACCTCTCAAGCCCCATGGATCATAATAAATCTGCTGAAATTATATCCGAACATCCCTATCTTCCTCTTATAATCCTTACCTTAGGAAGAAGTAAATTCAAGAAATCTGTTTTGTTCAAATCAAAGGTAGTTACACGATTTAGAGGTAATATCTTATCTCTTTTCATGAATTTTTCTTCCCCACTCCATATGATCAAATTATTCGTGATTAAATAAAAAAAATATCATAAATATACTAGTATGTATTTATGAGAATAATTAGACCTTAATTTACTCACACCACCATATAATGGATACGAACATATCGTTTCTGTGTACGATGAAGAGCTGCCTCATGAAAAGATAATAATTTTATTTTCCCCTACCACCTCGTATGGTGTCCATTATTATGGAACTATATATATATATATATGATATATATTGTATTTATATTTTTACTATGATACAAAAACTTTTATTTACACGCCTACCTTTACGCTTTTCTTGATATGTAAACTCGATAATTTCATTTGAGAAATTGCAGACTACAACCCCCTAAAAGTGATATGACTCGTTCATTCCATACAAGGAATGAATGAATGTTGGAGTTATCAAAATATATAAAATATATATCATATGACATTATAATGTATTTATAATATACCTACGTATCATTTAGTTTTCATTTCTTTAATATGAAAAATAAATGATAGTTGCGTTCATGCATATGTACGGCTCACCATCTCCATTAACGGTGCATTTAATTTCTTATATCCTAATGATATGGGCTATTCTAAATTAATATATACTTGATATAAATAAATTTATATTAGATATATATGAGATATAAATTATGAATATGATTTTTGAGATAATGGTCTTTTCACCACATGGAAAATTTGTAATTAAAACATGTTTTTATTTGACTCACGTACCCAATATCTACTAAACGACTTATAATAACATAAATAATTATGTAATTTTTAATAACATTGAAATAAGTGATATAAAAAATTAATATTTAAAAATATTTTTATGCAAGTAGAAATTAACTAATATTTATTACATAGGGTGAACAATGAACATACGTGACGAACCAGATTAATGGAAATGGAACCTTTCACCCTCCTCATTTAGTGAATGATTTATTTTTTGTTATGTATTTTAATATCCATTTTAATAGGTTGGGATATGTTCTTATATATATTTATTTCTATATATTTTATTTCCAATTAATGAGAGACCCTTTTCTATCTCAATAACTCAGTTATTGAATTTTTAAGTGATGTTGTTTGGCAACCTATTTTTCATAAGGGAACATCCTAAACCAATTTCATTTCATTGGGTTAATCATCAACTTCTTGATTATGTCATGATTTGAATATGTGTGAATGAAATCTGTTTTTTTACAATTAACATAAATAATTATTACATGTATTAATATTTTTCATGCATTATTATGTCATTGATTTATCATCAATTTAATGATATAATCTTTATAAGGGACTCCATCTCAATATCCTTTCCATGAGGCATATTATGATAATATACACCTCCTTCTTGTATACGGTTAATAATAAAATCCTTTGACTTTTAATTTCATTAAAATTAAATCTTTTTCTATGAATTGTTTTACTAAAGGTTAAAAGGAATGTTTTTAATGTATTCGGCGACAATATCCTAACTTCCACTGTAACCATTATTTGATAATTGATTTTCCTATGTGCCTTGATATTTTTTCAAATAAAAGAAATAAATTATTCTATCTTCTAGAGTTTGGTTATTTAAAATGGTAATTTAAATGGATTTAATATTTCAATATCTTGAAATTATTTATTATGATTACAAATGAAATGGTATTAGTGAAATGTTGATATTTTCAATATATTATCTAATTTGATTATATAACGGTACATATACATTTAAAGTGTAGTTACATGATAAATAACTGGCAAGTGGTTACATGATAAGACAAATGATGGGTGTATCTATGATAAACCAAGGATGAGTGGTTACGTTAATACTCCAATGTATTGGGTATGGAAGTCAGTTGTATGTCTCTTATATTTCGTGATTTGTTTTGAACTCTACTGTATGGTGATTCCATTAAAGGATGTTTATGTCACATGTTTCCTTTAAATGTTATATGTTTTATTTTATTGGATTGTGGTAATATTTAAGTTAAAAAAATGGAAACCAATGAGTTTATATTTAGTGAAGTATATTTACCACTTTTTAATGATAAAAATTATTATTTTATAATAAAGTATTCATTGATTTCATGTTATCCCAAGACTAAAAGTTTCCATTCTTTTTGTATACCGTAATGATCTTTTTTGGCTCATCCCATGTTTTTAATAGTTTTTCATAGGACATAAGGAATAATAGAGTCAAGGATAATATAATGGAAAATTTATTATATTAAAACATGAAATAATTTCATGTTTCTTTTTAAAGATTATTTGTTTTATGGACAAAAAGTATAGTAAGTAGAAGTGTCAAATTGTAATATTCATTATGTTATGGATATGTTATGACCTAATTATCTAAATAAGTAAACCTGAAATGATCCTAGAGGAAAATTAATGTAAATTTTTTCACATATATCATGATTAAGTAATATTTTAGGTCATGACATTATGGGAATTTTCATAATTTTCTATAAATAATTATTTTCCAACCATTTATAAAAAAATAACATTTTATTGTAAACAATGTTTTTTTCTTCATGACTATACAAAGATATATTTTTTAAATGTTTTTAATTTAAATTTAGTCTCTTATATTTTATAAAATTACATTATGTTTATTATAATCAATTTTATGATTTACATTGTTATAAAAGCATTTTTATTGTAAAAACACATTTATCTAAATGAAAGACTATTTATATGCACTGGATCAATTTTTTCAACAATAAACTAAAATAATTAATATTTTTGAATGATTTCAGTTTAATATGTTCACAGAGACACACACACACACACATATATATATATATATATATATATATTATATTCAATCAATTCTTTAAATTAATCTAATATTTTAGTAATGAATCAGATAAGAACAAACCCAATTTTATGTGAAAACGTTATTTTTTTTAAAAGATGACTTTATTGTGTTTTTAATTTTAATTTTCTAATTAATTTATATCCATTAAAGGTATTTTATTTTTTAAAAAATATTTCCATAATTTTAAATAATATCATCAAATATTATATATATATATATATTTAATTTTTGTTACATATTAATAGAAACTGAGGTATATTTTATCACCATGATAAAAGATAAATCTAGATAATATGGGAAAAAACTAAGTGGTACGTCAATAATTATTCTTCCAAATTTTTATTACATGAAGGTATTTCTATATATATTACCTTATATGATAATTTCATTTGTTTCATAGACATTATTCCATGAAAATTTCCAATATAGAAGTTAAGATAATGAATGTTATAAATTTTCACTCAATTAGTTTTAAAAATATTAGTTGTGTTCAAATAGGGACATGCGTAAGAAATAAAATAATATTAAATAATATTCTTTTGTAAATAATAAATTATATTATTATTATTATTAAAAATAATTAATTGATTTATTAAAATAAATTATAGCTTAGTGAAAATATACTATTTTTTAAATTATTAGAAAAATTAAATAAGTGATATTAAATTTGTTAAAAGTAATATAATATATAGTTACATCAAATGTTACAATATTTTAATATAAAATATGACATATTATTATTGTGTTTACGTATTAGATTCAAAATCTAACATTGAATTTATATCGTTTAGAAAAATTAAATTAATAATGTAAAAAATGATATTAATGTAATTTAATCATAATAATATTTAATTAAATTATTTATAAAGAAAAGAATTTATGATGATAGGGTGGGAATGATAGGGTTTAAAATATTTTCGCTTTTCCATTTATGGGGCTATTTTCACCTTACATGTAATATTATAACCCATTAAGTGTGGAAAGATGTTATCATGGTTAAAGTAAAAATATGCTACCTAAGTGGTTAAACAAAAACACAGTGTTTAAAAACAAGATACACATTCCTAAATATTAATTTTTTCAGAGGAAATAAAAACCATACTATATTATATTCTAATACCTACCCACTTTTATTAAAATTTCATGAGAATGAATTCAATAAATTTAAATCATATAAGAAATCAAAAGAGTGTCTCTCCCATCAATTATAAATGTACACTAATCATTCCTCTTCTTCTCCCCACCTTGATCCTTCTAGTAAGTATATAACATACTAAAATACATTACAAAAATCATTATATACATTCTTGAGGTTTTATTCTTCCCAAAAGTGAAATCCTAGGATCCTTAAGAGGATATTTAATGGACTTCATTTAAAGATACAAAAATCACCATAACAGATCACATTCTTTTTTAATACATCTTTAAATCCTATAAATATATTGTATTTATATTAAAATAATAAATTATGTTAACTTAATATATTTAAAATTTATTATGAATATGAATTCACTATTTTATATCAACATTCCCTTCAAATGGGATGTGAATATTTCACTTATGAATATGTATGGCTTACAATATCCACATAGAAATAAAATTATTTTTCCACCATCATATGTAATGAACTGTTATTATTTTGGATTTATGTTATATATATATTATAATTCATAAATAATTATTCTTATATAATCATAATACAATATCTACCTACATTCATTCAATTATGTAAGAAAATGATAATTCCACTAGTGTGTATGTGTCGACTAGAACCACCACAAAGCGATTTGAATTGTTTCACATTTTTGTGTAAAATTAATGGTGATTAGGATAGATTTAATGAATAATATATATTTATATTATATAATATTTATTATATATTGGTGAATTATTTTTACTTATATTTCATTTCATTCATCAATTATTGAATATAGATTTCATGCATACATATGGCTTACCATCTAAATAAATGTTGTAATATTTTTTTAAAATCTAATCTTATGATTATAATAAATATATATAATTATAAAAAATGTTATTAATTTCATGATTAAAATTATTTAATACATGGATCCATGATCAAATTACATATATGAAAACTTACACTCCAAAGAATACATAAGAAAGAATCATATATCTCTTAGAAAAATGATTTTAAAAGACAGTTGTAAATAAATTGGTGATAAATGTTTATAAGTGAAAATTTAAAGTAATATTTATATTAATTTGATTATTTAATAGAATTATGGAAAATAAATATTTATTATACAATATTATTTCACACAAATGTATGAAGTTGAGCATGAATTAAGGGATTTTCGTGTCACTATTAATTTTCTCCGACACATTCCATATTCACCACATGTTTCACTTACGTGATGTATAAACTCCCCATTAATTTATATTATTATTATTATTATTAAATTTATATTTATTTAAATATCCATATAAGACTATTTATTTCATGGGGCTTACTATAAAAATGTTTCATAAGAATAAAAAATTTATCTCACAATATCATCATTATTTGGTATGGATTTTTTTCAATATCCATTCTGGAATTGTTAAATATTATAATAATTAATGAAATATATTTTCTTCACCACATGAAATTAATGAAATTTTGATATAATATTATAATTTTCTTATTATTATATCTTAAAATTATAATGTAAATATTTTTATTAAAAGAAAAATTATTTCTCCCTTCGGTCAAAAATAAGTTTTCACCTATATCCAAGTTTTCTGAAAATAGTTTCAAATTTTTTTCACCATTATCCAATTTATTATTATATAAAAATTTTCACATGGTTGAATTTTTAAAAAAATGGAAGAGAGGTATTTTTTCCATTTTCCGAGAAAGATACCTTTTTAAAAAAATTTAAGAGTGTGAAAAAAGTTTTTATAAAAATATTTGGATTTTATGGAATTACCCATCAACATTACCACTAATTACATTAATGATTTCATTAAAAGTATATTGGAATGTTTTAAATGATATTTTGTTCCCAATTATCTTATAAATTTTTAATTTCTTGAAGTGATTTTCCAATTCAAAATAATTTCTTCCTAAATACTTTTTTTTAATAAAAAAATATATATTATTTCTATTCATCATAGAAAACAAACCTTATTTTATTTAGAATTCCCATGGGATATATTGTAATGATAGGATCATTTTTATTTCTTCATATAGTATATTATAGTTTTACTCTGGGATGTACTACACTGATATCATGAATCATGTAACCCTGGACATTTTTTAATTATGTATATTGGTTTGGGAAAATTTTAACAATTACGTAATAGTTTTCCAATAAGAATGTTTATAAATATTGTTGTTTCACCGCTTTCATGTGAGTACTTATTTATACTTTGTATGTGTTTGATGGTACCCTCTATATATTCCCTTGGTTCATAGGTATATATCCTGAATAAAGAATTCTTGTGTATTTAGGTGTTGCCTTATCTATTTTTGTATGATCTCTTATCCTAATTATATTCTAGTATGATCTTCATCACTTGAGATAATAACTACCCAATTTTTAAATTTGTTATAGATTTATGTATTATTATATAATTAATTGTGGTATACATTGTCAATCTTCAAGGTATTGAGATTATTTGTATCGAATTATTTGATATTCATTGATTAAAAGACATGTGTTTCTAGTAGTTTAACACAAAATATTTGTTATTATTACGAATAATAACCTAAATTATATGAAATAATTATTGAGAATATGATCGCACCCTTATTTTGTTCACATTACACTTTATTTTAAAGAGGAATTGTTGAATTAGTTAAATGGTTAAGAATACATACATTCACTATGTCATGTATTTTATATTTTCAAAAGTGAGGTGAGATTCATTTATGTATCATGATTACAAAGACTAATACACTATTTGTTTATTTGGGAAGAAATTTCTTTTATTTACTGCCTACATAATAATGAAAACACTTTCTCAAGGGTACTTTGGTTGGTGTAGCAATAGTTGGTATCAAAGTAGTGTTAGTTGAAACCAAGGGAACTTGAATTTTGACAACACTGATTAGGGAACATTAACTAATAAATGTATTTTGGAATAATTATAACTATAAGATCATATTAGAAAATTTTTCTAAGTTACATATTTTATGTGTTTTTTAGAAATACATCCCAGTCAACATACAACAAGTTGATGTGGTGTAGGAAAAAATACATCATGGCATAATAATCCTAAAACTAGGGTTCTATTTATAACTCAACCATCACTACAATAATAATAGGTGATCCATTTCATTATAAATATTTTGAAATCCATCGAAATAATCCTGGTTTATCTCACATTTTATGTTTGAACAATGATTTTAATATATTATAATTATGGATGACCAATTTTAATTATATGATATGATAGAGTAAAATAAATTTCATTACATAGAAAACCTATGAATGATACTTCTTGATTATGCACTATGATTATTTTTCCTTATAATATGATCTTTCATTATATACAATGTAATGTAACAAAAAAAATGAAATCATTGAATGTGATGGAAGAAATGCTAACAATTAGAAACCATATGGGATTATTAAGAGAGTGAATGATATTATTATTGTGGATATTTATTTATCATTATATATGAATAAAAACAATATTAAACTACTCTTAAACTGAAAAATAATTTTTAGGATAGATTTTACTAAAAGATATGATAATGGTGACCATTAAGGAATTAATGACTAATATTATTCTTTTTAGGAATATTGGAATTGTCTACTTCAAGAATGTTTCAAATGAATGTGAAAATGTTTCATATATGAATATAAGGTAATAAATAAATGAATTTTGGACAAAAAATATAGAATAAAATAAATGGGAATTACTAAAATCCTATGAAGAAATTTATAGTTAAACTTATTATGTGTGGTGATTAAGGGGATTATCTGAGTCAATACCCTAATCCACCAGTTAAATCCTAAATTGAGGAAGTATATATATTATAGAAAATGTTGAATATGAATGATTGAAGTGATTAAGTGTTGGAATTTGACAATTATGTTGTAGATGTATTATAACAATGTTATCATTTGTATAATAATCATAAAACATATAAGAATTATTTTAATGTAGTTTTTTATTTTGTATTTCTAATCATATCATGAAAGGTATTGACAACATTGAAAAGTGATTTATTAGCATGTTGATATTTTGGAATACAAATGATTGAGGGACTGGAATCCATAGAATGTGTTTGATTTTAGGATAAGAATAATGTTTTTAGGGATGATAATTATAAGGTGTATCACTGTTTTAATAGAATATGTACACTTTTAATGTTAAATCTATAGTGAGTATAATATGAATATGGATATTTATGGAGACCTTTATGGGAATACTACCCTTAGTTTTTGTATATGTTTTAATGATAATATTATTTAAGGGATAATGATAATATATTTTGTCGACATATATTTAATTTTTTGTGATAATGTTTATAGTTAATATGATCATTTCTGTTAGTGTAATAATAATCAATTTAAATAATTTGATTTTGTGGAAAAATATATAGTTTAGAAAAATAAAAAATGTTCAAAATTTATTTTATGGAAATTTTTATTTTTGAGGATATTCATCACATTTATGTGAATGTTATAGGTATTAAATTAATATTGTTTTAGAAAAAGGAAATCTCATAGTTTGGTCAAAATCATCATATCTATAATGGTCATCAGGCTTAAACCCACAAATGAATTATGGGATGGTTGAAACAAAACCATTCACATGTATTCTGTCCTAGATAACAAAACATTTCCAATTAATTGTTTTATATATTTTTTTATATTTGGTTTTGAGAATCCAATTATTGTATATAATCATTTTGAATATTTTTGACTTTTTGGTTATTATTGAAAATTCAAAAAAGTTCTATTAGGGTAGGGTATATGTGACCATTAGGCTAAATATAAAAGATTATACATGAAGAATAAAATTTTATTTTTGGATGTGTAATATAAATTACATAAGAATACTATTGAGGTTAATGCATTCACCTTGTTTGAGTTTATTAATGCTGCTTTGGATTTAGTGTTATTTATTTGTGAAATAATATATGATGATCCTTGATGTCGTTATTATTATATCTTCACATGATGGACTACACATATTTTTTATTATATTACCTTATGGAATCCATTTTATTTTCAGATAATGTATAATGATATATGTAATATGTTATTATCATTTTTTGAATATTATGATCTATTATAAGTTGATTTTAGTGCTTCAGGAATTTGAAATTCATCTTGAATATTAATTGATTAGATAAAAGAAGATATTGTTGTGGAAATTGACTAAATTTTGAAATTATAATTTTCATGTAATTATATTTGATTAGTTTCATAATATTGATGAAAAAATTATTCATAAACTCTAAGAAAAGGAACTGGAATGAGAAATTTTTTCATAATTTCATCATTTTTTGGAATTATTAGTTCTTTATCCAATTACTGATTTATGGTATGTTGTAGTTAACATTCTCATTAACATGTTTTCTATAACTATTTTTCAATCCCGTAGATTTATTTTTCTCTTCCATTTGTATATTTTTTTCTCAATGATTTCCACTTTTTTTAAAACCTAGATTTGTGAGGACCACAGAATTTAAATTCCCAATTTTTAGGACGAAGTATTGTAAACCCTTTTTATGATGTTGGTTTTATACAAAATAATTTTAATATTTGAACCCAATTATTTTTAAAAAATATTGAATTATGAAGATTCAAATTATTGAATGGGTATAATACAGAATAATGATATTTAAAAAAGTACAATATTGGATGGATTACACCACATGAATCACAAAATCTAAATAAGTTACCATATACTTTTAAAATATTATAAAATAATGTTACAATTATCTCAAAACCAGTGAATTAGTATGTCTGAAGAGTATTGACCATATTATTAAATATACTAGAATGAATTAATGTATAAAAATCCATTTATTGATTCTTGGGAAACAAGTTATCAATTATGAGTAGGGTTATATTATTCTTTTGAAATTCATTCTTTTCAAAAACTATTTTTTGATATTTTGTTAATTATTATATATAATTTCTGGAAATTATGTAATATTTTTTTTATAAAAAAATAAATTATTTTAAATATTAAAATTAAAATTACATTAATATTATAAACTAATATTTTTTATAATGATTTATTATCTTGTGAATAGTCAAAATATCAATTTTTATTTAATTTTGTTTTTTTGATTTAAGAATTTAAAAAGTAATTTTTTTTAAAAATTTAATTCAGTTATAAAATTAATAATAATATATTTTATAAAACAAAATTAAGTTCATTAATATGTAATTTATGATTAAATTTTCTATAATTGCATTTTTATAGGTGAGAAAGATTTTCTCTAAAAAATGAAACCCTTTTTATGTGTGAAATATTCTTTATCATAAAAAATTTATTTAATAAATATTTTTTAATAATAATAAGGATAATAACTTATTATAAAATGAATAAATTTTTTATACATTCATCTAATATTTTAAATTTCCTTCAGAGAATAAAAAATATTTTTAAATTCTTAAAAAAAATTCTTATTGGCGTTTTCAATGTTTATTGCGAACATATGTTAATATAAATTTTTTTAAGTTATAGGTTTTTTATTGGATAAATAGGATCATATATTTGAAATTATGATATTCTTATATGGTAATTATTCACTTTTTTAATATGAATATAAATCATGGTAATCATTATCACCTTGGTGTAGCGAAAATCTGGTTAATCAAGGATAAAAATGCGATAAATGAATAAATATACATCCTAATTTATATTTCATGAATTTAAATATAACCTTATCACATTTTCAAAAAATATATTTTTTTAAAAGTTTAATTTTCCATGAAATTGTTCTATATGATATTTATAGTAATGAAAGTCACAAATTGTTAATCACTTCGTTATAAATATCTATTATGTGTTCACATAGGGAAATTGCGTACATTTTATAAATATAAATTTCTATTGTTTCAATAATTAAATTTCTTTCAGTGTGGAAATTTATTTCCAATTTTTTTATTTTATTATCACATTAAATTCTTAGGATATAATAATAGAACAATTATTCCATTATTAGAAATTTAAAATAAATTATTTTATAAATATTTAAAGGAATTTATCAAGAGTGAGTTTCCATGATCCATGTATTATATATATTAATATGATATATTATTATTTTTATAAAATTATATTGTAGTTCAATATTTTACTTTATGTCCTATACCTAAAATTACATGAATAGTATCAAGAGTTATATCAATGAAATTTTATCAAAAGAAAAATTTATATAATTATATAAAAAACATAACAAAAATTAAAGATGGAAAGGGGATAATATATGGTCTAAATTGTTATTCCTTTCCAATTTATGTTCTATTTTTCTCGTTATATGTAAATTATAAAACCTTTTATACTAAAAAATACATTATCTATGTTATTTTTTAAATATGTTAACTACAGGGGTTAAAAAGTATAATTTTCATAAAAACCCACATTAATCTACACAAATTTTATTGATTTATAAAATATCAACTTAGTTGTAAATTTTATTTGAATCCCATTTCATAATTAATAAAATTACAAGTAAAAGACATTATTATACTTCAATCTTTTTAGAAATTGAATGAGGGGCCCTCCTCTCAATTATAAAAGGAAACCCATCGATTTTTTTCATCACATCACATTTAACATACTATCTATACCATAACCTATAAAAATACTTTATCAAAATCTATATAAACATTCTACATATTCTTATAATCTAAAAAGTCTAATCATCATATAAATAATAATAAATCTAATGGTTTTTTCAGAGATGAGCTAATTTCAATAAAAATGCATTTCCATTTAATCTCAAATATATTCCATCAAAATTAGTTGTAATTAAATTAAAAAAATTATTTACTATCAAGAAAATATATATTGTTTTTTGTAATTATTAAATTATTATTTCCCTCCTACATTCCCATCAAATGGGAAGTGAATTTATCAATGGTTATTTTTTTATGAATTACTGTCTCTACATTGAATTTATATTAATCTTCTTACCCCATTTTTCATTGATGATTTTTATAAAATATTAATATATATATATATATATTATAATTATTAATGTTTTATAATTTTGTAATTATAATACAAAATATATATTATTATTTTATAATCAATAGAAAATTGGTAATGTCGTTGACACATTCGTGAGGACGAACGACCTCCATACGATGATGTAATTCAGTTTATATGTGTTTTTTACAAGGATTTAAATATGGATTTATTTAATGAAAATTTATTATATATATGGTATAATATTTACTCTTTTATGGTGAATAATTATTTAACATTCATTCTCTCGATCAATTAGAATATGAAAACATCATTCATACATACAACCTACCATCTCTAAAAATGGTGTAATTAATTTTTCTATATCTCACATTATTGATGAATTGGTTTATATATTTAATGAATATATTATATATTGATATCATGATTAAAAATCTACATATTATGGATCTATTATCAATACAAGAGGACTAAAACAACCAAACCAAAACATGCATGATAAATGAAGAAGATGTCACCCATAATAATATATTTAATAACAAGTTGTTAATAAATGGGAGATAAAAATATAATTAAATAATATTTGGTATGATACATATTATAATGGTTTTGTAATAAATTTATAATTATTATATATTAATAATAAATGTGTTTAGAACATGTATAAATGATTTTAGATCTATGCTCTGTGATTTTGTATAAACGTTTTCCTCTAAGACACATGCCATATTCATCAAATGTTTTTGTGTGTGTATATACTACCAATTAAAGTATTATATGATTATTTTTATTTAATTACTGAGCATTAATATATCTATTAATGATTATTTATTTCATGGGGCTTGTGATTCAAATGTTACAAAAGTTGTAATGGTTTATTTACTAATATCATCATTATTAAGGATTGATTACATTTTTCTCTCCCACTTTGGGATTATTTTATATATATATATCATAAATATGACATTTTTAAGTATCATATTTTAATTCATGATGATACCAAGTAATATTACAATTTTAATAAATCTTCTAAATAAAAATATTAATATAATGGTTTTTTAAATCATTCATTATTTAAATGTTCGGCCTAAAACACTTCATCTCTATCACTGTTTTTCAAAAAAATATATATAGTATTTGACATTATATAAATTTATATTAAATTAATTATTATCCATGTTAGAATTGTTTAATTTTTTAAAAAATTATTAATATATTCAATTTACAAAAAACCTATTTTTTTTACCTTTTTTACAATAGTGTGAACATCAAATTTAAAACTCATTATTCAGGTATAGAATTACCCACCATCATGATCGATCATTACATTCTTAAATAAATTAATTTTTTCCATTATTATTTATTGAAAAGTCTGTTTTGAAAATATTCTAGAGATTTTTATTTTTTAAAATTAATTTTCCATGTGAATATATTACTTTCATATAAATGTTTTATTTTTATTTTTATTTATATTCGTAAAAAGTAAGAAAGGTTATTTTACATATGATACACTTCGAAAATATTTTAATAATACCAAATGAATTATTTATCTTTAGGTTTTATGATAAATTTAATTGTTGATGTATAATTTTTATTATTTTTTCCACATTAAACTGGATGGTTAATGATTGTGTTTATTGATGTTTGGAATCATTTTAATTTTTATTCTTGTTTTACAAAAAAATGTTTTTATTGATTATGTTTCTTAACATTATTATTATTACTGAATTTGATATAGTAACTGATGGGAATGTCCCACTTCATTGAATTTATAAATTGCAAGGACCCATGAGGAAAACTAGAATGGGTATTTAATCATGTCCTTTCCTATTTATGTAAGATATCATGGATGATTACATTACAATATTATTATAATAAATGGAATTAGAAATTTTCACCTTTTGAGATTATTTATTTATTTCCATGAGAATTATTAATTAATATTTATATTCATGGATATGTAGCATGAACATGTTATTATTTATTTGTAATTATTTATTCCTCATTTATTTCATTCATTTTATACATTTTTCATAAGTTATTATTAATATTAATTGTGTTTTTAGTTATATAGATTCCCACATGGATTATATTCACTAAGAATTAGTTCTACTAAATTCCACCCTTACTATGAATATATGTCCACCATTAATTTTTTCCATTTCTAGATGATATTATGAAGGAATCATGTGTTTGTTTAAGGATAAATATATTTTCATTTAATATGTAATGTATTCTTCATTAGCGTCTATGATGTGATAATAAAGTATGAATCTAGTTTTCCAATAATAGTAAATTATTCAGTCCATTGGGATATGATTTCTTGTAGGTAGTGCTAATTTATTAAGGAAACCATCATCTTTAGTATACTAATATCAAGGTATTTTCAATATCTAACCATCTTCTAGGTTTAAAATTCAAAGGCATTATGTTAAATGGATATAAAATGTCCATTTATCTAGATTAATTTTTTTTATTAACCAATAAAACACTCAATTCATGGCTAATGACTCTTAATGATTGAGGTTTGATGAGGATAAAAGAATATAATAATTTTATATACTGCCATTTTACCAAATTCAATCATTTTTTACATTGAAAAATATGAATCTATTTGGGTAATAGTCATGATGAAAACACATCAATGGGTTTAGAATATCATTTACAGTGTAACATCATTGATAATTTTTATATCTTCATAACCAACCTATTATAGACCCTAGGGACTCTAGGGACCCAATTGTGATGATATTTACACCAAATAATGTGGTTTACGATTAATGAATATTCTATTCATTAAATATTAATGGAATGGTCACATAAATTACAGCTTAGGTAGATTTCTATCTTTGTATTAAAGAAGAATTAGTGTGTGAGACAATAACTTATCATATACTGTTAATTATTTCTTCTGTAGCCCATAAAAGAAATTTTAAATTTCACTTATCTCTATAAATTTTAGATGATTTCCAATGGATTTCCTTCTCTATCCTAGAATGTGTGATTCTGGATTATGTCACACATGAACCCTAATTATTTACTCTTTATACCTAGTGCGAATATATAGAATGAGATTTTATATGTTGATATATATGGTAGTTTATTTAACAAAACATTATTCCTATATAAACAATGATTTTTCACCCTTTTGAATTTTATTTTTTTAATGGTGTCAGTCATAAAAATGTAATTTATGAAAGTATATTAAATATTTTATTTCCTTTCCATTTTTAGAAATTGTTGAAAACATTCTCATTTATAATTTCAAAATGTATTTATGGATAATTATAGAAATCATTATTTCTTTGGTCTCTATACATTTCAAATATTATTCCTCATGATTTTAAATTCAAATCCATTTCTTATTTTATTGAAAACATTTATTTCAATAAATGATCTTGTCAAGGAAATGATTTATTGTTTTAAATTATCAATAAATATTTTTAGCATTATGTGATCAGTTTTATTTATTAATAACGCTTTTGTGTCTTTTTACATGGTTTGAAGTGTGTTGTTCTGTGGGTATGGGAGATAGGTTTTGTTTTATTTCATATCATGAATGAGAAAATAACTAAACATATTATAAGGAAAATGGTGTCCACCTATTTCTAAAAACACCTATTGTAGGATGTTCACCTATAGTAACATGGAAAATAGGGACTATTTCACTATGATTGTGTCGAATAATATTATACCATATATAATGGAATAATTACATGGGTTAGGTTTTTAATATATAATTTTATATAATTAAAATTGTTGACTATTTTATGTGGATAAATAAATTGAATCTGATTCATCAATTATTTTTAAACATTTTAATTTATTATTATTTTAAATATTTTTTCATTGATATTCAATATAGTAAACTATTAAAAGGAAAGTTGAATTGTACACCTTGGTAATGATATACATTCTAAATACATGATAAATGACTTTTATAATTAATGTTTTATCTTTTTTAATTTATTCATTAAAGAAAATATTTTTTGAAATATTTTGGAAATCGATGATTGATTTTATTTTATCTGGTGTTAATTCAAATAGATTGATAATATGTGGATCATTTTCTTAATATATGTATATAATAAATTATTGGTGGTAACCTACTGGGATTTGTAGTTCACACCCTACTTGTACTGTTAATATTATTCATGATACATGTTCTAATATAAGGATTCTATGTGTTCATCAACATCTTTTCATGGTTCACGATTTCTGGGATGATGTGGGAGATTTGAGACGTTATTAGTGGTCACGAACCACCTAGATACTGGTTTTGGTATTATTTTCCCATCTTTCAATTGTTGGTATCATCACATTTAACATTTTTGTGGATTAGTTTATTTACTTATGAGATTATTTTTATTCTAGGAACATCATTTTTGTTAAATTTTTTAGTTTAAATCATTTACTAAAGTTATTTATGGATTCCATCATTCTAATCCCCATCTTGGGGGATCCAAAATACATTTTGTTCTGTGGTAATTATAATTGGATTGTGTACCTGTTTAGATGATACTCTTGGTTCATTATTTAAAAATGGTATCAATGTTGGTATTCCATTAAATTAAAATAATTTTAAAAGTAATACCTTATGTTAGTTTGTAATATGGATGGTAGAAAGAATATTATGAAATTGTTCAGAATTAATAAGTTTCTTGTGAGAGGTTTCATGACCATTAGCAATTCACCATAACACTCTTTTACCCAGTGAATGTGGGGACATGGATCTTCCTTACGAGTTATTAATTTCTGGAAAATGATGTTAATGAATTATTTCTAAGAAAAGTATCTTCTATATATGGAATACATTATGATTTTTTGTTAGAAACACAATGATGAAAATATCCACACAGATCCTCTAGGGTTTGGTAAATGGAATGTAATCAATGAAGTAGATCTAAATGTAGATCCAGGAACATTTTTTTTGTTTAGTGTTTAATAGAACAGTTTAAAATTCCATTCATAGTCCTAATATAACCATAGACATGTTGAAATTTCCATTTTCTTCCAAAATGAATTCAAATATGTGATATTTTGATGGAAGGTTAATTTTGTGGTCTAATTCTTTCTTGATTTATTTTTTCACTTTATTTCATATGATGTTATTTTTTCATCTTTAAGAAACCGATAATTTTTAATTAATAATGTATATTTCATTGAAAAAATATTTCCACTTCCAAATGGTGTATTTATTTGGAAAACGTGGTTAATTAAATGTGTTTTTATGTAATATTTTTTGATCTAATAATCAAATTTTTTCTGTAGAAATAATGGTTTTTAATTGGTTTTAAATTTAAATTGTAGTGATATTTTAATAAATTTATTAATTATTTTTAATCCATGGAAAAATTTCCGTAAGTTGGTAATGTAATTCGTAAAATTATGATGGATTTAGGTCAGGATTTTATATTTTAATGAAAATATTATATTTTTAAAAATAGGTAAATCACCAATTATTTTAAATAATGGTTATTTGATAAATTCTGTTTTAGGATTCATTTAAAATATTTTTCCTTCTCTATGAACCTTTTTTTTACTTTTATGTTTGAGTTTATGAGACTATATTTGATTATTCTTATTAAATGTCTCAATGAATTTCATCAATGAAATATTGAAATATATTTCAGAAGATTGATTATAATAGTAGTTCTATATGTTTTCCAAAAGTTGAATATGAGTTTATTGACTCTAACAAGACAAATGATTCAAAAATTTAATTATATATCAACTACTTGTTTAAGTGATAAGGAAGAGAGTAGTGAGATGTTTTTAATCCCTTATATCTATAGAAATGAATTTCATTGGTATTCCTCTATTAAATTTTCATTCAGTTATTTTTTCCTATGTAAAGGAATATGGAGATTATCTTTGAGATCATGGGTTTCTGCCAATGTGACCTATTAGATTTATATTATGCCATTAAATTTTTAGGATTTTTGTATTTACCACCTAATCTCTTTATTGATGAATCCATTAAATCTCTTTGTATTTAATGAAGAATTTTATATTACCATGGAAATTTTTTTCTAGTAGTATATAAATCATCTTGTAAATTCATTCTTGAAATGTTCTTACAAGATGAAGTGGAGGTTATATAGAAATATGAATTTTTTAATTCCACATCATTTAAGGATTTTGAGAATATTATCAATTAAAAGGATTGTGAATCTTGGTTGAGTATGGACAATAACCCAAGGTAAATCAAAATAATTTTATATACTTCCAGTGTTAAGATCATGGACTTTATAATAACTCTTATATGATAAATCTCAGATTTTTTGAACATTTTAGACACTTAGGAAAAAACACAAGGTTCAATAACTATGGATAAAAAAGGGTATGTTTGTTTAAGAAATCATCTACTATTAGATATTTGGAAATAGATAATTAAAGATAATAGGGTTTTAACAAAAGGACAAATAAAATTCATTTTTTACTTAGTGAAAGAGATACTCGTGGGATTTTATGTTGGTAAATATTTTGTCATGATGTCATTATGATGAAAAAATTAGTTTTCCATGATTTATTTCATCATTTTTTACATTATGATATTTTCAGATGTTATTTTCAGTCATTAGTTTCTCATTATTGATGTCATTTTTTTGAATTCAATTATTTGATTCAATATTGGATATTTATTAATATGGTTTTATATATTTTCATATTATCTTATACTTATTTCAATCTCATTTTAGAATTGTTGATTTGGAGAAGATTAAGTTGTTGGGAATTTAGTATGATGGGGTGATCACCAACATTGATATTTTCAAGTTTAAATTTTGTCATTTCCATTTTGTAATAATCCTCTTCCATGATTTGGAGAACTAGGATTTCATATTTTTGGTTTCCTCAATAATGAAAATTCCTTTTTGTGTTATAGCCAAATAAATAGGTGTGTTCAATTTTTTTTACGGATGTAGTGATTTTTCCCTGATGTTGTTAACTGGTGTTTGTTGTTGTTCTTGTTAAGGGAATCTATCTTGGATTACATTATGTTTCATATAGATTATTTTAATGGGGGGTTTGGTTGTGATCATGGTGATGGATTCATTTTCTTAATATAACATTGTTAATCAATATACATCTACTACCTGGATCGGTGCTGGAATTCCTCTTGAATTATTTTGATCCCATGATGTTGGTGAAATCTTGGGAATGGTATGAAATATTATGTTGATATCCTACAAATGTTTGCGGTTAATGAATATCAAGGTCTCTGAAATTTATTCTTTCTTTAGGTGTATATCAATGGTTAGTGTTGCATATTGTTTTGGTTATTTCTTTTATTGGTATCCACTAATGCTTCTCAGTTCGTGTTATAACTCAATCTAATTGTGATATATGTTTTTCCTCATGAGAGTGTAGTACCCTATTTGTACACATGACTTTTTGTTTAAAAATAGATTCCATTAGAAATGGTTTAGCCTATGGGTTTTAATAGGGTAACTATAATTGTGTGGATTCTTGAAGGGATAGGAACCCAAAGGTGCTGGACGATGACTCGATGAGTTCATCATGGGGTGAGGATTATTGAAGGAAATAATATTTTACCGTGGAGTAGTTTCCCTATATATAAATAATTTTTAGTTCTATACATTTACTGTTGATGTTTGGATAATTAACGTACAATTATATTTTTTTTATTTTTGAGTGAATAATTAAATTGAGGGGAGAACTATGATAGGTCTCTAGTTATTTCATGTTACTTAATTCTTCATATTATTAATGATGAGTTTTTTATTTTGAGACATGAATTGATCATTTAGGTTATATTAAAAATATTATTTTGAAATATTGTTTAGAGACTCTCATGGAATTGTTTTGGGTGGATGATATTGGATATTACACATTTTGTTTCATGGACTATAAAAATCAGGGGATGAGTGTGGGAGTTCCTTTTGTGTCTTCTTTTATAATATTTCAAAGTAGAGGCATTTTTGGGACAGAAAGTACTATTAGGGGTAAATTGACATATCCTAATTTACAATATCTAGGAAATATGTATTACGTATACAATTAATCCTCATTCTTATAAAATAATATATTATTCTTTATTTTAATCTATTGATTTTTCTATTATTTTCTTCTTGGTGATTTTTTAGAAAGAGCGTATTCAATTCTCTTCTTTCCATCCCACTATTTCATCCACATAGTATTTCTCAAATACCTAATGATGTGAAAACTAATTAATCTATTAGAGAAAGAAATCAAGAGTTTCATTATAAATTATGGGCTCTTAGATCGTGAACATTTTATTGCAATAACATGTTCCAAATATGCACTATAAATCTGTAGAATGTTTCGATTATATTTAAGGATCATATGATATATATTAAATAATAATTCCAAAATTGATGAAATTTTTAGGTTTTATAAATACATTTTCATTTATCATTTTCATTAGCAATGGATATTCTAGATTTAGTTATATTAGATTTAGAAAATTCATAGTCATTCAATTCATTGAATCTGGATGGAATTATTATTTAGTTTCATTTGGTTTATTCATTTGAGCATATATCTATAAATTTATCCTCAATAATGGTTATAGTTTTAGGGGGAATGATATATGAGTATAAGAATATTTATTAGAAGAATATTTCTATAAATTGCCTCAGTTAGTCTATAAAATGTGTTTAATCTTTCAGAAATCACAACTGATAACATATTTTTTTGGATTTTAATTTCTTTAATACTATAACCTTATACTTAATTCCTAAAACCTATTAAAAACATTTTCTCCTCTAGGGACTCCAAGTACACAATTAAGGCGATTTTAACACCCCCAAATGTTATTTGCGCTGGATCAATTTAATTGTTCACGTATTTCACCAATGAGTCACATTATACATTATAATGCTGATTTCAGTCATGTCCACCGACAGTGAGTGGCATGCGTAGTATGCTAGAAAAAACATAAAATTAGATAAAACCAAAAAATATATACATATCAAATCTTTAAATGTATATGTATTCATGTTTAAATATAATTATATTAAATTAGGTTTCTAACACATAATGGGCACAATATTTTTATCCATTTTAAAACCATGTTAGAATCCAAATACCTAATCTGAAAAAACCACGTATAATTTATAAATACATGAAATATGTAAACATAGAATGGGAATTAGCGATATAAAAATAAGGACGTGAATTAAAAGAAAAATTATAAAAATAGTGTAAAAATACCATATGATCATGAAACTAAGTTTCTATACAAGAAAACAAGAACATACAAACATGTAATCATGGAAAATTTATAAACATTCGTATATGTATTCCATGGATGTACTCGGCATAGACCTAGATATGAGAATATGGTGAAAATTCAAAGTTAATATCAAACATAGATGATCTAAACTAAAATCACCAGTAGAAAACACCACCTGTACTATCCACTTTACACGGGGTTTTAATCATTCTAATAAAAAATATACTGAAATAATCCCTTAACTGTCAAGATTATGTCCATGAATCTATTGATAATATTATAAATGATTATGAGGTGGCCATAAAATTCAAGGAATTAGACCGAAGTCATAGATTATACCATAAATTATATACCCAATACCCAACACTATCTCTTTGAATTTCATCTCATTGGAAGGACAACCATATGTGTTCATATTATTATATAGAAAAACCTAAATATTACATTTAATCATACTTGATCTATGAATTCGAAACAAACATCAAAATCATTAGAATGTATAATCAGTTTATAAAATTTATATATCCAAATACATATTTCCAAAAACATGGTGAAAATAACACGTATGCTTACAATATTCCGAACGGTCAGTTTATGTAATTTACTGATCAAATCACACCTCAGCGTGAAACCTATGATTTATAATAAACCTTTTCAAGACAACATTTATATTCATTTAGGAGTCAAAAATACATTTATAAAACATTTTATGTTCATATAAAAACCATTATATGGAATATGGTAAAGTGGATATGAAAAATGGAAAAATAATTTAGAAAATAAAGGTCATCACATAGATATTTTATGAATATTTCATTTGTACACAAACACATATCTATAGGTGTACCCTGTGAGGATATGTATATGACCATATTCACCATCATATTATTTAACTACCATAGGAATGTGTGTGGGTAAAATAGTAAGATAATAAGAACCATTACACCAAAAAGTTGTATTTCATAAATAATCATTCAAACACAGAGGTATAAAAATCCCACAATTTTTTTTTTCAAATTTTACCCAGTTTCCAAAACTCAACATGTCTAGAAACAATCTAAATGTTCTAAATATATTTTAAAAATGTTAATTATAATTTTATCAAACATGTTTCATATATATAAATATAATATTAATTACAAAAATTCAATGAAATATCATTTACATAAAATTTACAACATGAGAATATAAAAATAAATAAAACTAACTCACTAGAACTAGAATAAACAACATAGTAATTATTTAATTTGTCTCAATATTAATGTGTTCTTGTACATGAAAGGATGTGGATTCAAACACCATCTATAATAATGTGATAATGTGATGAAACTATCCGAAATAGTATAATAAGGCATATGAATTAAACTACACCCACTAAAATCAAAATAAAAAAAATCCAACATCATCACAAAATAGATAGGGTTCATTCGATAAGGATCCATGCTAGGATGAATTGATAAAACAATACAGGGATAAGAGGAGATGGTAAAATGGAAGATAAATCCATGAAATTTCACCTAGAAAACTTAGAAGACCATCAATGGAAGAGGGAGATACAATGTTGGAGAGTTTGGGAGACCCTTTGTGTTCCTATGTCATTTGGTGAGGATATTCCCAAAACAGGGTTAAAAATATGAGGGGAAATAGATGAATTTTACATTTTAAAAAATCAAGGTAATTTACATGATTTTCCATAATGGGTTTTCAAAAAAAGGGACCAACTGTGCATACCCTATTGGAAGGTTGGGGAACCAACATAGGATATAAAACTGGTTTAGAAACAATTTTTCAACCACGAAAAAATGTTATATCAAACCGATAGATCCTATCACGTTGTTTGCATATGGTTTCTACTTATAATGATCAAGTCCCACACATTGTCTCAGAATTCACTGTCAGACCCGACAATATATCGATTGACTCACATGCTTTGTGATAAACCATGTATATATTGTTAATGAAAAACTATTCTATAATGAAATGAACAAAAAACACCCACCTCCTCCAACATATATAAGATTTCTCCCATGTAGTGCACACGTATCGTGCATATGATCAAAATCAACCTGAAACCTCTAACATGGTAAATTATAACAAGGAACTCATCACAAACGTTGATGAAAATATCAAACTCCATGAAATGAATATTAAATATAAATTAAAAATAATAATGGTTTGAGTGATACAATGGTAGCATAACATTGCCATAAAACGTATATTGTGGAATATACAAAATCACAAAAAAATCAATTCCATATTATTCAATGATGACCTAAAATACAATATTATTTTCATGACTACATTCCCAATACTATCATAGTAGACATGGTTCATGTCCAATACTATCATATAGGAATGATTCCCTTACTGAATAGAGATAACTGTATATTCTAGTCTAGTCTATCCCATGAGATATGAATAATTACCCAATAAATTATATGGTGATTTATGTCCAACCCATCACATAATTTATATCATATGTTATTGTTCCTTATGATCACAAAACATTAATAATTTCATACCCCATTAAACTAAAAGGGAATAATAAAAATTTTCCAACAGAATTAAATATGGAAAACAGAAAGGTTTAGTAATTATTTCATTATTTAATTATAGAATAAGTTGTTAAAAGAATCATGTATCATTATTATTTTAACATGGTATATCCCATGGAAGAGAAGTAGTTTTTTTAATATATTTTTATCATAAATATAATTAATCAAAAGAAATAATAATATTGTTATCCAATGATTATACCCTAGGAAATGCATAATTACCCTCAAAGGAGTTCATCCATGATGAAATTTTATTATGAAAATATTTCGTTAAACATTTCATTAAAAAAACAACATTTAATTAAAAATATCATATTAAAACAAAAAATTCACAAAATATTTTAGAGATCTTTTTATTTAATATCATTCAAAAATTATAATGATCGATTTACAATTCACTAAAATAATTTATTTATGAATTTATTCTTTCATACATGAAAAAAAAATTATAACAAAACACATAATATAATTCCCTCTATAAATAAGATTTATAATTTTGGAAGGAAGTGTTTAAAATAATTTAAAATATATCTTCTGAAAGATATCCACTACACATTAAAAAAAATACATGTTTCAAGACATAGATCATTTATTAATAAAACCATAGGGAACATATAATGTAATATTGAAATAAAATAACTTCGATACAGACATGAAATTTATTTCATGAAATACACATTATAATAATGATTCTATTCAAATTTTAAGTAATAGACAAACAACTAATGAATGGAATAAAAAAGGACCATTTATTTCCTAACATGTATTAAAATATAATACATGTATACAAAATTATTTATTAAATCAATTGATGAAATTTAAAAAAAAATTAATTCATTTTTAGAAAAAAGATATTATATTAAAAATGGTTATCAAGAAAAGAGGGAAATAATGATGATTTATCATAAAAACATTCTTCTGAACTATTGAGTTCATCAAGATAGAATAAATAAGGGAATAATTTTATTTGAATGAAATAAACACTCAATAAAAAATTCATGTCTTTATCATTATATGTATTATAATATTTCATCATTTGATGCATAATTATAAAAAATCATGATTTAAAATGAGATTTAATGAAAAACACATACAATATTGGTAAAATTGAATCGTAATCCCCTGGTAATGATAACATAAAATTTATCATATAATATCATTAAAATAGACATCTTCATAATATATCATTTCATATGGGATGCATATATAACTCATAGAAGAAGATATGAGCATAAAATAACTTAAGTCCCCAAAAACATTAGACAAAAAAACCCTTACCACATAAATATCTATTGAACTCTAAACCCAATTAATTAAAGATCCTAATATAGATATTTTAATCCACATTAATTTATGAATAAGAATAAAAAATACATATATCAGTAATATATAAATAACCTAAAAGAAAATAATTTTGAATTTATATTTTTCCAAACATGAAAATAAATGAGAAAAAATATATATTGCCACTTTAATAAAATTCTAAATATCTATCCCAAAAAAATTAAATTAAACATTAAATATAATGAGAATATTTTTAATGTGTTAATTTGGTAGTCTATACACCAAAAAATATATACAAGATGTGCATATTCATATGTATCCCTAACAAAAGAGAGACTAGAAATATCTTTCCCTAAGGTGTGTAGATGTACAAACCTCTTATATAATAAATATTATATTATCATAATTATATTAAATAAAACCATATATATATATATAAATTATATAATTTTCTTATGACCCTTAATTAATAATTTTAACAATTCATTATTAGTGTCATGTTTCAGAAAATAACTGCTTTATTTTATATACATTTTATGATTTACTAAATTTATTACTATTAAATTGATAATTTTTACATATTATAAATATTAATATCAATGAAATATATATATATTATATTTTCAAAATAATTTTTTATATAAACCCATAATATTTGGAGATAGAAAATAAATTACAACATTAATTGTGATGGTATGTCATATGTATGCATCAATGATCTAGTAATTTTAATAGAAGATAAAAATAATGAAAATTAAAAAATAAATAAATATTTTAAAATAAATATTTATATCATATATATCCTATATATTAATTAAATAGAAACCTATTAAATTTAATGTAATCTGTGAATGAATTGCATCGCTTCGTGTGGCGGTAGTGTATCGTACACACGAGCGACATTATTGTATTCCCATATAATGGATATTATGAAGTTATAAATGATATAATGATTATATATGTTTAATAATATCGTAAATATAATAAATAAAAATTCCATTCATAAATATATCCATCTGTACGAGGTGGTGATGGAAAATGAATAACATCGGTACATGAGGCAGTTCTTCACCATACACATGAATGAAGAATCTGAACACAAATTAATTAAAGAGGAAATTGTAAATCATCATTCCATTGAAAAATATTAATATTTGGAATATAATGAAGTTAGTGTTTCATCATTTTTTATTAAAAATTTATTGATGTGGAGGATGAAATAAAATAAAACGCACTGTAAAGGGTGTTATATAATCATTGAAAATATTATTATGGTTTGCAACATAATGATTGATATGTAGGATTTATGGCCAATTAAAGGATAGTGGGATATTATTAGGGAGTTATATCGGTCATTTGATTATATATTTGATGAATAATTTGGTTTTATAAGTGTGAAAATGATAAGATAATGAGTGTACTTTTATATACGAGGAGAGTGGCACACTTTTTATTTTTTCAAAATAGAACATGTGTACCGAAATTCATCTCATTAAATAAGAATAAAAATTAATAATTTTCAATAATATAATATGTATTGTAAATATATATCTATAAAAATGTTTTTAGAAATGATTTCTGTAATTTTCAGTCATTATCATTTTGGTGTTACCCCTAGGTAAACACATTATTTAGTTAATTGAGAAAATTTTTATTAGTTTTTTAATAACTAGATTATATTATGTTTAACATATCATATAATATATATTGTTTTAATTATAAATATTTCATCCATTTTTTGAGTTAAATATTTAGAAATGAAATATTTTAGTTTCAATTTAATCTTCTATATGGGGTGAGAAATTGGGATTTCAAGACATAATTATCAAAACATTAATACCATTCTATTTTCAAAAAAAAAATTAAAATTATTCTAATTAACTAAACTAGATAAATAGTTATGTAATTTATCAAATTTTTCTTTTAAAAATATTGCTAAATTTTATATAGTTGTAAAAGATTAAAATGAAATGATAATTCTTAATAAAAACCAATATTTTTTACTATTCATCACAAAATTACTCTTTTCAGAAAATTTTAAAAAATATACCATATAATAATTTTGAAATTATTATTTAAAAAAGTAATTATATAGCTTCCATATTTAATTTAAAAATGATTTAAAAAATAAATCTGATATTATTGTAAAAAAATGTGACAAAACTACTTTTTAGAAAAATATAACTTCAATCATAATATTGGATTTATTATTATCTTTGATTTTATAAAAAATTAATATTTATTTTAATTATTTAAGTGATTATAAATTACATGAATATAAATAAAATCATTCAAAATTGTTATCAGTCTAATTTAGTTAGGTAACAAAATTTTTCTAAATAAAATGTTTTTTTTCAGAAAATGTTTTCCATATTTTTATATTGTTTTTTTTTCATTTTAAATTACCTAGTCACCAAAAATAAAGAATTATATAAATTTTTTAGCTATAAATTTTCATAATTTATTTAATACAATTCATTCCCACCTTTCCAACATCAATGTTATTACAATAATTTTGGATAATATTATTTTAATAACATGCCATATTTCATTTAAACTCAGTAATTTGTGTAATGCAAGATAAAAACATTATTGGACGTATTAAAGGATTGATGTGATGTTTCAAGTTATAATATCTTAAAATGGTGTTTAATGAGACAAAATATATTATTATTGTGGGAATAATATGAAAAATGTTTAGATGATTTTAAAAAATGTAAATTTAACAATATTGTGGGTAATTGCATTTTACCGTCCCTATAAAATGGATTTTTACCTCACAATTCATCACATTAGTTCAAAAAATGAGGATAATTCTACATCCTTACACCCTCAGTTTCCTACAATGAATCCTCAAGATGCTGGTTTTACTACAAAACATTGATCTCGTTAGTGGTCTTAAATTATAAAACATTATCTTTTCGATACATAATCTCTACATATCATTCTAAAAAATATTAGGAACCAATGGTACAACCTTTTTGTTTTGTATATATAATGGATCAGGTATTTAATTACTTAGGATAGATACATATAATCCATTTAGACGCTAATATAGTTTCGGTGGATGTTCCAATTGATATTCTACCATCTCGATATAATAAATATTTTTAAATGACGTAATTTACCAAGGGCATAACATTACATTGAATCTTAATCACAATATAATATTTTTTTTGATTTATCAAATTATACTTCACATATGACTCTCATAAATAAATATGACTTTTTATATACATAAACCTCTAATGGATCAAAAGATCCCTAATATAATAATATTTTATTAATTAAATCTATAGTAATTAAAATATGGTTTGAAATAGTTATCCAATATAGATAAATAATCATATATTGAAGTATTGCATTAATAACTAAAACAACATCATATGTTCATAGTAAACCATTCCATAGATGGTTATCCATATAACTCTTTAAAAGTTTTGAAATAAAAAACTATAGACTACAGGGTGAAAATTTTATCAATATATAAATTACATCAATACATAATTTATCATAACATAACTATTGACAAGAAAATACAAAAAATTTGAGTACATTAGTCATATATATATGGAATAATGGAAATAGCTAGATTTGCCATAAAACATTAATGAATACATAAATATTTTATCATTACAAGAATTAGACCATATATTATTGAATTTATTTTATACGTACAATATATTGACAAACTCTATCTATTACAATTATTATCATGAGGTAGAACTCAAGGGGAGGATACCAAGGCCTGGGAAGTTACAAATTTAGTAGTGTGCTAAACAATTTTGGAGAATAGAAATAAGAAAAGAGAGGGAATAAGGGTTATTAATTTTTTTATCGGTCTTAGTGAAGATGTTGCTAGTAGAGCTAGGCATTCTAATACTATTTGGAAAAAATTCTCTTACATTAAGTAGTTTTCTGATGAGGTGCTTTTTTATTTTTGATGGTTGAAAAGGGATACAAATTAGATTGATCAAATGGAATGAACCCACGATAGTGTCTAAAGTAGATGTGGGTGGATAATGATTGGTAGAGGAAATGTGATGAGGAGGAATAATGAGGGAACAAAATGGTTTGGGGACTTTTACATTCAGTTAAATCTCTGTCATAGTTACTTCTATTAAAGTCGATATCAGACCTTTGGTAACTAATCATCTGCATTTTAGGTTGTATAATATTCTGAATTATGAAGTTGAATTTGATTCTACTATGCTAGTTGGTGTTTCTAAAGGGATGTTAAGGTATCCATGTTAATTGTTATAACTTTCAGGATATGTAAAATGGTTATAAATCATGATATTCAGGTGAGAAACAATTATAGAGATGGGAAATTTGTCGAGGACGAACCCTCCAATAAATGTAATCATGGTGAGAAACTCATTTTGTAGAGTATCATTTGTTCTATTCCTAGTTATTTTAAATTCATTATAATGGATGATTCTCTTGGTATTCACTATTTATGACATCTCTTTTTGTATGTGGTTTTTTTCTTCTTATAGTTTTTAAAAGTAAAAAAATTTAACTTTCACTAAGTGAATATTTCAACATTGCATTAAATTATTTTATAGGTAATCAACAACATTTTTTATATTTTTATAAACCAATAAAAGAAAACATATACTGAACTATCATTATATATCTGATTACATATATAACATAATTCATCAATTCAAATATATCTACACAATGATAATCTCACTTACCTCTAAAACAATTATATAGATTCTATAATAATATTCCATAACACTACTTTCCTAAAATATGAAATACTAATCATCTTGTTATAGTCAGAAAAATAAAATTAACCATGCTTCAAAAATTAAAAATTAAAAAATTTATTTAGAGCATCCCATACTTTTAACATGTCATATATAGTCTCATCATAATCAGCAGTATAGCTATTACAAGTACCATCTTGAAAATTATCTTCATGATCTCTCTCCATAAGAGATAAATTTTCATAATTTTCAAACATTTTTCGTTTGAAAATTTCATTTATCGATGATATGTTTTAATACCATTCTTCTTATCAATTATGTAAAAATTAAATTTCATTTTTACTCCACAATTACATGATTTTGGACCATCTTTACCACAATCAAATCATCTTCTCATTCGTATAGGATGTCCCCATGGGTTATTATTCCAACATTATTGACAACTTTTAAATTGAATCCTCATTCCTATATGATATCAATTGCCTTAACTCTTAGTAAACTCAATCATTTTATACATTTGTGATTCTTACAGTTCATTAAGGGGGGATTTAAATAATCATATATCATGATTAATAATTATGAATTCTCACAATATCTATTACTCGAGTTTTTTTCACATTTTTATTCTCATAAACAAATATTTTGTCCAATTTATTACTGTTCCAGTTCTATTTAGTTCCATCAATTAACTAAAACTATTAAGAAAAGTATGAGTAACAATAATCATTGTGGGGAACCAAGTGATAAATAAAATATCACTAATAGGATGGATAAGTCGTGAAAATATCGTTTAAATCAATGTCACCATAGGTTAATCCTGAGTCATTCATAATCAACATCAATAAATTCCCTTTTTGGTAAGTTATAAAGATGTTGTTAATTTATAATTCATATCCTCTGGGAGTTTCAAACTAGGTGTGAAGAAAGACCCATTTTCATAAACCAAGTGACTATTCAGTCCAACTTAATGCACCATTTTTGTATTTTTTAACCCTAGTTTCCTCGATTCTAGACACTCAACCACATTTATTTTCTAGAAATGTATAAAATTTCTTATAAACCAAAAATTATAAGCCTTACATAATATTAAGTTCATTTTCATATACTTTAAATCTCTATTAAAATTATTTGTATAAGTTTTCTAAGGGATATCCCTAATGGTTTATATACCTAGATTCCAATACCTTTCAAAACATAACCCACGATACAGACTATAAATACCCAAGGATATAATACATACATATTATATAATTTTATATGAATATTAATTACATTACTAAAAGATAGGCATGAGGATCATTAAGGAATATCGTGTTTTGAAGCATTGACACATAAAAAACCAGTACATATGTGATCTATGTTGTGTTACACAATGTACATAAGGGATAAAACCCTTCTTGGAAATATCATATATATGGAATTTATTCAATATAGTGGGAATGTAAACATAGGTATGGGTGAGATCAAATTTTTTGTATCTTTAAAAAATAGAGATATGTAAGTATATATAGAACTTAAGGGTACAAGAACATGTTCATAACATGTTAAGACCATGATCTTTAAATAAAATATAAAAATATTATGTCATGGACTAAATATTAGAAATTCATAAGACCTAAATCAAAATTGAATCAACAGACATGATTAATTTGATCCTAACATTGGAATAATACCAATCATTTTGAAAAACACATATACATATAAAAATATTCCTATAGTTGATAATGATCAATGATACTAATATCATAGTGTTATTAGTTAACTTCCCATACAATAATCGTATTCATGTTTCTCTCTATAGACCATCATAGCATAAAATGTCCCATACTAAAATATATTCACTCGTCACTCCATTTTTTCCATCAAATGAGATATATATATTCACCATATTCATTAGAGAGGGATATTGGTCTGACTTATGACATAATTAATCTCATAATTGTGGGTGATAAATTATCATAAAAATTTCATCATACCATAATGCATTAAATGAAGTCGGTTTCATATACATTTTTTCATATTTTAACCTAATTAAAGGTAACATGTTTTATAATAATATCATAATTTTATCATAGTGTAACTCATGAATATTAGAGGCTTTCATAATTATTTTTTAATAGTATAAACCATGAAAGATAAATTGTTTTTGAACATCTTTTCATCATAATAATAAACCGTCCAGATAAATAATAATAATGGTATCATCGGATCATACCCCCAGTATATGATATATAACAAAAAAGGATGTAATATTATTTAATATATGAATTTCAAATGAATAAATCTCATATTTCTTTTAGGATAATATAATTCTTTTTAAAATCACTTTCTAAAACAATACTTTATTAAAATATATTAGAAATAGGTATCCATTAATATAACCTTGAAGACATATAATTCATTCATCAAAATCATTTAAAACAATTATTTTGGATAATATAATTTCCCTATTGAAAAACAAATTTTAAAACAGAAAACATTATATAAATACTTTTCTTTTAAAAAATCCTTCAAACAAATAAATGATCTTTTAGAAATAATATAAAATTTTTGTTGAGGAAATGATTATTTTGACTTCTAAAACAAATTAAACATACAAAATTGTTATAATAATTGTATATCAAAATATGCATGATTAATTATAATGGAATCATAAAATAAATTACTAGTCTTGTTTATGAGAAATTTTAATTATTTTTCACTTGTTAAAAAATTATTTCATCCACATATTCAGTAAAAGCTAAATGTGAATTGTTTGGAAATGAATTTAATAATAATTTTGAAACATTTTTCAAAAACTAAAACATTTGTAAAGTTTTATTTAATAAATAATTTTAATAATGTTCGTAATAAATATTGAAAATTGATAAATAAATAATGTTTTTAGTTTAAAATGGGTCTTGGACTAATGAGGTAAATAAAGAATGTTTTTCTTAAAAATATTCTTTTGAACTCATAAATACAAAATAAGAACAAAATAATGGTAAAACATATATTATAATGAAATAACCTGATTATAAGTAATTTAATGTGATTATTTTAACATGAGTCATAATATTTAATAATGGTATGTATACTCAAAAACAATCCCGGTAAAGTATTTTATTATAACACAAAACTATGCCCATATTCGTATCATTGATTCATAATGCCCATGAATGAATGAAATTAAGAAAAGCATATAATATAATTAAAATTATGATATTAATTTTACAACATTTAAACAGATATATAAGTACACATCATATAAGAAGATAGTTGAATATCATAACATATGACCCAATGAAGACAATTTGAGACAAAACATACTATCATATTGGTAACAATTGAAATATCCCCCCATGATTGAGGAATCATAAAATGGATTTGTAAAATCCCAAAAAATATATCTATAAGAATAATAATGTATATTAATGAGAATTTTTTAATAAATAAAAAATAAACATGTGATTATTATGGCATGTGACTCATAGAAAAATAAAAATTGACAACAATCACTTACAAATTTTGTAATCATTTGGATCGTAAGTCCGAATAATGAAAAAAAATTGTATGAGTCATTAAATATAATTATATATATTTTATTAATTATATAACGTGTAGTATCAGATTTATATATAGCATATTAAATAAATGAGTAGTTAATTTTCATATGTCTCCTAAGAAAAAAATGAGGGACTATATTTCCCTTAATTTAATCTCGACACACGTAGTACATGTTAAAAAATAATTAATTACAAATATATGTCTATTATAAATCTATTAAGTAAACTTATTTATATATATCATTGAAAACATATTTTTTATATCACCTTTTGATACCCATTTATTAACATTTCCCTGTAAATGTCATGTTTTGTCCAATAACTACTCCTCTTTTCATGTGTGATTTGATTTATTATTTTTTGAACTATATATTTGATTCTGGTTCCATAATATCAAGATTGTTAAATGTTATATAAACATCATTTATATTCAATTTATTTTTTAGATTAATCAATAATTTTAAGGGATTCAAAAAGAAATACATTGTTGGTGGTGATAGTAGGTCGTTCGTTGGCATGAACACTATTTCTTTTCTCGTGATATATTAATCTAATGTAATGTAAATAATAAATAAATATTAAATAATAATATTTACTTCATATAGAGAAATTTTTTTCATTAAACCCATCATTATTACCTTCCATGTAAAACGTGAATGAATCATGTTACATTATGAGGCGATAGTTAGTGGTACACATGACAGATGTAAACATATTCAAAAATAATTTATAATATGATAGTTTATGTGATATAAAAATTTAATCGGTTCGTGAGGAGGTATTTTTCCATACACACGAATCCAGATTTCATATCCCATTTGATAGAAGAGAATATTTATGTTTGAAATTATAATAGAGAAAAATTATCTAAAAAAATTGTAAAACATCAATCTTCCATGGTATGCTTCTCTTTGAATAATACAATATCTTGCGTTGTACACATCTTCGAGTTCTAGCATACCATGACTAATCAAAAAAATCCATTTAAAAATAGTTATAAATAGTTATACCTACTTTTTTTAAATTTTATACATTTTATTTTCCAAAATAGACTTTATTTTTTTATTTGGAATATCAAAATTAACTTTGGGTGAATATTTTGTATTTTTCTATAAAACATTTAATTTTTTTGGAATAGTGAAAATCATTGCATTATTGTTTAAAACCTACATTTTATTTAAATAAATATTATTATTACTTAAATTTATTTTCAAATACAAATCTTTATATACTACCTATGTTATTAAAATTTAATTCATTGGATCTATTTTATAATAAGATTAGATTTATAAAATTTTATTTATCATTTTGACACCTTTTACGCACCTTCTAGGCACATTTACAAATTTTCATTAAACATCATTTATCTGATTCTATGAATTGAATATCAAAAATCTGAAACACATGGTTGCAATCAATATGTAAAATGTTGTAAAATATGAATAAAATAATTTTTGGTGAATTGTAACTTTTAAATTTTATTTACCACGATTAATAATAAATAGGGTAATTAGTGATAAAAATGATATTATAATTACCATAAAACATGTCCTAATTCTATTGGATATGTGTATTTCGTCCAAAATCAACCATAGGAATAAAAAATTATCCTATTTGATCCACGTGGATTAGATTTGGAAATTTTTTATTATTTTACATAAAGATGAGTTAAAAGTGTAAAATTCAAATTTTAATAACGAATCCATTTATAATATTGGGTTATACATAAGATAACTTCGACTATAAATATTCACTATAAATATAAAAATATTTTATACATCATCATATTTTATTTATAATTTTTTGTCATTAAATAATTAAATTTATATATGAAATAATGATGATGCAGTAATTACCATATTAATAAATGAATCAAATAATTGATATTATAAATATAAAAATAAATGTAAATATGGACTTTTTATGCATTCAAAAAAATTTATAGGTTAATATGACATGTTATGATTGATTTAATGTTTTTTTATGAAATAATATTTTTATTAACTTTCACAATAACCAAATACTAAATTATTTAAAAATTGACATAAATGAGTTTTTAAAACAAATACCATATTATTAAATGATATGATATTCATAATAATATTATGAAAATACAAAGGACTTATACTGTTATAGATATGTCATTAATGTACCACTTGAGATTTTCATGGCTTTTTACAGTATGTTTGTCGGTCGGAATGGACCGAAGGCCTGTATGTTTTCATTATTTTGATAAACCACCTTTCAAGGGATGAGGTGGAACCCTTACAAGGCCCGAAGTCTCAAATACAAGTACATGACACATAGGTCTTAGAGGAAAACACCCAGATAAGACAACTTGGAATTGCTCCTCCCTAGCATGTGCCATGATATCACCACTCCATCGTCGCATGGGCTGGTCGGCTAGGTGTCCTATGTAAAGCTGCACATGCCCATTACTGATGGAAAATCCATACCCTCTCATTATTCCAATTTTGGATAGCTCTGCTCCAGTGAATGCATCAGCCCTGAATCCTCCTATGAAGACTTTTTCCTTGTAGTTTGATTGGTACATTTGTATTCATGTGGCCTGAAGGCCTTGGGGTGGCCCAAAGGCCTTAAGGTGGCCTGAAGGCCATGGGAACCAACTATACTGTGGGCCTTAGGTGGCCCTAAATCCTTTTTTAGACCCATCTCCATATTATCCTTGAAAAAAATCTATTTTGATACATTATAAACCGAAAATTCCATTATAATAAAATAATATTTCAAGCTTTTCCAAAAGTGAACTTCGCCTCTCTTATAAAAAGGTTTTTCCCTTATCTCAAAATCATTCCTCTAAAGACATTTTTCTCTCCCATACCCTAATAAAATGTTTTTCCAACTACCCACACCTAAAACTAGAGGCCTTACATAGATAAAAAATTCAACCAATGGAGTCCTTTTGATCAATGTAAAAGAAAGAACCCAAAGAATAGGTAATTTTTTCCAAACCTCATTCAAAGAACTTTTCTTCTTCCACATCCTATTTCTTTGTCTTTTCAATACCAAAATAATAACTATAGTACAATATACATAATGTGGTGATATTATAAAAATTTTACAACAATATTCATTATTTTACCCATTCTATTATGACAAATTCACCATACATATGTATGTACGGCTTACCGTCTTCAAATTGTGCTAGAGTTTTTTATTCAACAATTAATTTTGTAGATGCGTACAATAATGAGAATAATTGTTGTAAATAACAAATATAACTTGTTAATTATTATTTATATGTAATATACCATCTAATTACATATGATTGCACCATCAAAATAATTATATTATCACTCGTGCTTACGTATGGATTATCGTTTCCACGAAATCGATGAGATTCATTCCCTATTATAACCATTCATGAATAATATTCATTTTATGATTTAAAATAATGTTTAATAACATAATATATTTCAAGATATGAATCCAATACATCCTATACATAACAAAAATGTCTTATGTGACAAATAATATAAAGGAAAACAAATTAGTTAACACTCGAAACCTTGATACTTCTGAAATGTTAGTAAAAAAACAATATTAGAAGATCATATATGATATAATATTTATGTATGAAGTTCTTTTATAATTTATTAACAATGATTTAACTATTATAAAAGATTTTAACATACCCTCATGTATGTAAACATACAAGGAAAGGGTTATGTTTACAATATATTTATTATCGGGGGTTGTTTATACATAAACATATACTTGGAATTCATTATCATCTTCATCTGTGATTATTAAAAATTTATTTCAAGAAAAAATAATTTTATCCTAGAATATGAGATAAAGTCATTTATAAACTTTTTTTTACTTTTTGTATAATTTTTTTAATGAAATATTTCTTTCGTTTTCCAAACAAGGTACTTTATAACCATTTCGTCTCATTAATGTAAGAATGTTTTTTTAACTTATAAGGAAGGTGCATCTATTTTCCGCCATTATATTACTTTCAAATCTTTGCTTATATGTATATAATAATTGTTTCAAAATAAATTTTTTCTGTTTTAATTATGTGAGTTTTAAATTATTTCAAAATAGAAATAGATATTTCTCTCATAGAGTTTTGATTTCATCTATGTCAACATCCTTTTATAGATAATACAGTTGTTTGGAGTTGATATATTATCTTAAAATATTCAATATGGTATTGATGTTTTTTTGATATTATTGACTATGTTTGTGTTATTTTTATAAAATTTATTTATTATTGAAAAAATATTAACATTTTGTGTGTTAGTTTTAAAAATAATGCTTATATTATGTTATAACCTTTTTATATGGGGAATGCATTGGACTTAGTATGTGACTGGTGGAGCCTACTATATATCCTAGATGAATCGGCATGGCTCTTGGGACAAACAAGTGTCTTGTAAAAAGATCTTGAAACAATATTATTTTTCGTCTTGGGAGGAGGCCTTGAATATGTGGTTATGACGTCTGGTATTATGCATTCCATCATTATGAAATTAGCTATTAATATTAAATGTGATTATTCTATTAGTATAATATCTATTTTAATATGTAAATGGAATTATTTGATTTATATTTTCCATAATATACTAAATTTTATGTTTAAAAGTCTTGTGTTTTAGTCTTATACATTTCCAAAAATATTTTTGCTTATTTATGAAAACATAGGCTATATTGTTATCCATACTGAGCATATGATCTCACCCCTTTCGATTTTTTCCCCCGTATGTGGAGAAGTATAATAAGAGGGAATTATAGGTATAAGCTAAGGCATATGACTGTCTTAAAAGGAGACACAATTTTGTTTTTTCAGTTTATAATGTATTGTATAACTATTGTATGTATCTAGTAATACCACGACTACTAAAATAATCTGTCTTTTAGTATTTTATCCCTTGTGATCATAAAAATATTATGTAATAATGCACTGACTCTTGGAGTCTAGGGTGGGTGCACTATAGTTGGTATTAAGGAAATAATAGTACAAACCTAGGAATCTGGATTTATAAAAACTCGAATTAGAGAACAATACCCTATGATAGACATTGAGGATTAGTATAGATGAACTTTGTAAAATTTTGGTAATGTAGATATTATGTGAATTTTCCAAGATATACATCCCTGTCTGGATATGAGTAGGTTGAGGGGACTCTGGCACTTATGTACATAGGAGTGAAAACACTTAAAAGGAGTTTCAGGCTGGACCTGGGGTATCATATTACACAACAACAGGCCTTGTTGCACATTAGGTTACTACACTCTTGGGGGATATGCATAGGTTATTCGCATTTTCATTAAAATCCATAATGATGTATTTATGAGTAAATATTTAATCAAATAAATAAAATTTATGATTATATATTATATGTATAAACTGTACAATTTATGTTCGGTTTTTTACTATTTTGTAATTATGAACTATTATTCATAAACTAATCTACTGTATTGCACTATTTAGAAATGGAGCATAATGGGAGTAATGGATACCATATCAATGTATGTAATACATGTATGTATTTTCCTTCTACTCATGATTATTATAGTGGAGCTGGTAATGCAACTAATGTTGAAGTGCTTATAACCATACTAGGAAAACTCAGTCAAGTTATAAATAATAATGTTTATCATACAGAGCACCCTGGTCCACAATGCAGAGGATCAATGTTAGACTGATTCATGAGGAAAAAATCACCATCATTGAATGGGACAACAAATCCATTTGTTTCTGAGAAATGGATAAGTTCCTTAATGAAAATATTTAATGCTTTGGGGAGTAGCAAAAGGAATAATATTTCCTTCTAGTTTATTGCCTCAGAGGAGATAAAGATCAATGGTGGTCATTAATTCAAAACACAAACTAGGATGAAGAAGTATTAAATATTAAATTGAGCGAGTTTAAATTTCTTTTATCAGAAAATTACTTTCCCCAAGACCATCAAGTGGATTTAGAAAGACCATTTCTGAGTCTGAGGAAAAAGGATGATTATAATGTGGCAATGTATGAGTCTATCTTTTGAAGGATAGCAAGGCATGATGCAGATTATATATGTAAACTAGCATGTAATATTGATTGATTATTTTATGGGATAAATCCACTTCTCATTATTGCATTAGTATCACAATCATTCTCATTGTATGAAGAAATTGTCTCATGTGCTATCATGATATAAAAGTAATTATCTAAGTCTTACGACACTAATGCCAATAATGAGAAGAATCTATCTTCTAAAAACTCTAAAAATGGATATGAGTAGAATAAGAGAAAATATGAATTTCCATCCTATAGTAAATGTGGGAAGAAACACACTGATAATTGCTATAAATGGGAAATTAGGAAAAAAAAATGGGTTCAGGGCCAAGGAAACGTACCTTAGAAAAGGCCAAGTGAGAAAGGACAAGCTTATGAGATCACTAATACTTAGGATGAAGCATTTAATGACATGGTGAAATGTACTTTAATTGATTCCACAAATTTATCCAATTCATTATTTGATTCTAGATTATCGCATTGTTTCATACCTTCCCAGTTTTCTATGAAAAGTAGATATTTCCAATTTCATTTAACAAGGGAGTTGATGGTCAAAAATCCTAAGGGCAGTATCATTGCAACCTAGGTTTGTGAATCAGTTCCCATTAGGGAATATAAATTCTAATTAACTGATGATCTCATCATCATACCCGTGATTGAATTTGATATAATCCTCGATATGGATTAGATTTCAGACCATGATGCGAACATTTATTCTAATAAGAATGAGTTTACAATTATTGATGATGATAAAGAATACCTTATATTTAGAGTTGAAACATCACTTTCTGATTCTCATCTACATCCAACCCAATATCTCTAATAAATGAAATTATTAGGGAGGAAGATGGTGAAATTACAATTTGTTAGGAGTGGAATGTTCAAATAAAGGACATTCTTATTGCGATATAATATGTTGATGTGTTTGTAGAGGATTTACCATAACATCATCTTGAATGATAAATTGACTTTTCATTTAATTTAATTCCTGGTTCAAGGCCTATATCGAAGAATCATTATAGAAAGGACACTATGGAATTAGTGGATCTAAAGATACAACTAGAGTAATTGAGTAATAAAGTATTTATTCTACCTAGTGTTTCTCTATAGAGATCACATGTTCTTTTTGTTAATAAAAAAGATGGATCTATGAGTTAGTTCATTGTCTAATGGAAGATCAATGCTATAACAATAATGAAAAAGTATTCCCTAACTCGCTTTGATGATTTATTTTATAAACGTTATGGAACCTAATATTTTTCAAAGATTAACATTTGATTTGGATATCACCAGTTGTACGTGAAGAAGGAAGACATTCCAAATACAACATTTTGTACCAGGTACGTGCATTATGAGTTTACAGTAATTACTTTTGTAATGACTAATTAACCCGACTATTTTCATGGATCTAATAAATAGAGTTTTCATTGAATATATTCATTACATTATTGTAGTACTTATATATGATATCTTGATATTCTCCAAAAGCTGCAAGATCATGAAAATCATTTGCGCACTATTACAAATACTCTTATAAGAAATGAATTATATGGGATGTTTAGCAAGTGTGAATTCTAGATTTAAGATATTTCTTTTCATGGCTATATTGTATCTATGGATGGAATAAATAAGGAATTAACCTTAAAACATTACATAATCTTGAGTAAAATGAACAATTGGCAATGAAGATCTTTTCAGGTTTAGAGTTTTAGAGAATTAGGCCAAAACTATTATATTAAATCTAAAAAATTACATAATAGACACTTCTAATCAGTTTAAATTTTTTTCATTAAATAAATAAAGCTATTGAAAAAATGATTCATTTCTAGTTCCATGTTTTATGAAGCATGACTATTTCTTGATCCCATCCTTGACCCTATTCGATTTTAATCCCTGTGAAAAACATTTCAAAACATGGTATGAGCATAAAAAGGTCAGCAAGGAATATAAAATTATGAAATAAAATATAATTTCATCAATACATACCATGCATATGCTCTTACATCATGGAATCATCAGATATATTAATAACAGATAGAAATCATAAATCATAGAGGTAACATGTGGCATCCATATCATACTTACATTATAGGCATCACCTCTACATATGGAGTAATATTTGGAATACCAATCATAGTATATTTTCTAAATCCCTTAGGTGAAACACTATTGTTTACCTCTATCACATTACCCAATGCATTGGAGATCTTTCTCAAGCTCACCACCCTTAGGATTATCATAGAACCACTCGTATACGTAGTAAATTCCCATGAACCAAAATGTATTTATAACAAATAAAACAAACATAAAGGAAAGATAAATTTTTCACATTTAAATAAAAATATATCATAAAAAATCCATTATCAAAACCATTTTCAATACGGAAATACATTAAATATTATATATTTTTTATTTTACATTTAAAATCATTTTCTCTTGCGAGGGATGCCAAAGATCATATAATACTCGTGGTAGAGGAAAAGGTTAGTGTCACCGCTTATGTTAAAAGAAACATTCATTTATCATTTAGGAAAATTACTCATAGGAAAAAAGATTCCCTTTAAATAATATGAAATTTAAAAGGTATTAAAATACTGTATAATAGAAATTAATGTATAAAACAAAATATGGCTCAATGAAAGGATATTTAGATGAAGTCCCTTACCTCGTGTCTGACTTGACCCATTCATTCTTTAATATAATGAATAATAAACTAATGTTAATTTATACGTGGATAAGAATATTTTTTTTAAGTTTATTAAAAAAATTATATCACTTATTACAATGTTATAAACATTAATTAATCATTTATGTTAATAATGGTCAGTTTGTCAATATTTGGTACTTGAGTCAAAAATGAACTTTTTATAATTACAAGTTGTTAACCTGGTGAAAATTCCATTATCTCCAGAATGATATTAATGATTTTTATATCTTATATATCCTATATATATAGTATATATATATATATATTTATTTATAATATTACATATCATTTGGATATAATAAATGACACACACCGTTCATGAAGACGGTATGTTGTACGTACGCATGAACACTACTTTCATTTCTATTTCATATTTAATGGAATGAAAACATTATGATAAATAGGTATATAATAATTCCAGTATAACATAATATATAATTTCATTAACTTCATCCTTTATGTGTTCCATATATGGCATGAACATGTCATATATCTTTGAATGTTTAGTAGTCCGCACTTTCCCAAATGAAATTAACGCGTTTAACACTTGTGGAAACCATAAAGATATCATATAAATAAAAAATAAATAATAATATATACAATATATATATATATAATACATATCATATATAAATATATCTCCTTCATTATAGACACCATAAGAGGTGGTAGGAAAAGATTGAATGATCGTCGTTTTGTGAGGATATAGATTGTCGTCGATAGAAATAATATTTTCATTACCCATTAGATGGAGGTGTGTGTAAGTGTAGTTTGAATACTTCTAATAACAAAAAAGTTTTAAATTATTTATATTGGTTTTGTTATAAAATAATTGAATGAATATAGTTTAGGGGTTTTGAAAAGTAAAAAAATAAAAGAACTTAAGAGAAGACTTTACTATTAAATCGGGTAGCTCCCTTTGATTTGAACCAAAAGGATTTCATGACGTTCCTTCATCCAAATGTAAGGCATATAGGTGGAAGAGAAGAATATTGAGAGATTATTTGGGAAGAGTTTGGTTGATCCTGAGGTCTTTATAGATGTGAGTAATGGGTTATATGTGAGGGATTTTTATAAGGGGGGGCTCTATAGGAAGGATTGAAAATATTGATTTATTATATTGATATTTTCGGTTTATAAAGGTAAAAAACATATTAAGGTTGAAGATAGGATGACTCTTGTTCGAAATAAAATCATCCAATAATAATTGGAATGGTTCTGGATATTTTTTAATCGTTAATATCTTATTTTTTTAAATCATTCATTAATGAGGTAAACACTACATCATTATTGTGTCATAAATAATATTATTTATTTGATTTCTAAAAAATAAATATAAAATACAATTATTTACAAAATATATTTATATTCTTAATGAATAGTTATAGTCAAAAATATAACTTATATATCCCCATTTAAAAATTGATTTACTTAATGATATACGTTTATGTCTATTTTGTCATTACTTTAAATTTATTAACATAATGTATCATTATAACTCTTAAGAGGCTCTATGGGGCTCCAAAATAGTCCCAAATATTCCCATTTTCATAAATGTATCATCCAATAGATTAGGACACATGTTAGGGTAATTTAATATTATTATAATATAATTTTTATAACAAAATACCCTATTTACCTTTAACCGTGGTAAATAAAAGTCAAAAGTTAATATCACCGATAATTATTTCCATATTATTAAACCAAATATTACTTACTATTAACAACCATGTATGTATAATTTTCAAAATTCAATTCATATAAGTGGTAAAATTTCATTTAAATAAATGAAGATAGTTTTTAATTACTACTCAGTGTTTTCACTATTCATCAAAATTGATTTTTTTCAAAAAAAATACCAAAAATTAAGCATAATCTATATTTGATATTCGTAGTTCAAAAAGTTTTCTATTTGGATGAACTCAAAACATTGAAGTTGTATTAATTATTTTTAAATCAATTCCCATTGTTAGAGAAAACATGTTTTTAAGATATACTAACTATCAAAACTTTGCCACTTGTTTATATCCAATTTCAATGTGAAATTACTTCCAATGATAATAATTGGATTAAATGGTAAAAATAAAATCTAATTAAAAATTAATACCTATTAAAAATATAATCTATCAATAAAAATAAATTATATTAATAGGAAACTTTGAATTAAAATTAATAATTTTCACTATTCATTAAAAAAGGAATTTTATCCTAACAATTCCAAAAAATATACCCAAAGTAAATTTTGATATCCCGATTATAAAGAAGAGTTTTATTTTGTCAAATAGAACATGAAAAAGAAAACAAAACTAGATTTAAATAGGGTTCTCTATCAAAAGGTGGTAAATCTACATTTTATGGAATATTACAGTATTTATGATTAAAATTTGATTCATTCAAATTTTAAGCAACTATATTTCATTGGAAAAATGTAAATAAATTTAAAAAACATGTATAATCATATTTTTTTCATTCTATTCATTACCACTAATACATTGTCTAGGCATTAACAACAATTTAATATAATATTATGTTAGTATTTTTCATTATGCCTTTGCATTGTGTGTATCATAATACTATGAAGAAACCCATTGTTGCGTGTCAATTATTCCATCAATCATAGAATCTGCATTAATGTAAAATTAATATTAAATTCATAAATATTAATAAATATAAAAATTTCATATTCTTTATTTACCTGGGATGTTACATCCTTCCCCTATTTTGGGAGTTGTATCCCAGCAAATCTATTTCCTTATCAAATAAGTTGGGGTATTTTTCCCTTATTGCATTTTCAGATTCCCACATTTCCTTTTCAACCATATAATTTTTCCACCAAAAAAATAAAAGATGAATTACCTTATTCTACAACACTTGTTATTTATGGTAAAAAAATTCAAGACCGGTTGTTCCTCAAAAGATAAATTCTCTTCATACTGAACTCCCTCTGGGCTCAAAACATGAGATGGATCCAGAACATACTTTCTCAACATTCAACTTGTAAATCATTGTGTACTTGGGATAAACTTGGAGGTAATGTCACCCTATAAGAAACTGATCGAACCTTCTCCTAGATTTCATAAGGTCCAATGAACCTCAGACTCATTAATCCCTTCATACCAAAACACATCACAATTTTCCATGGAGAAAAATTATGAAAGACATGATCAAATACCTCAAAAGATAGATCCTTCCTCTGGTTATGAACAAAATATTATATCCTGCTCTGAGCTTTTTTGGGTGCTTCCGAATTAACTAATCTTTTTCTGCTATCTATTCTACCAATTCCAGACCCATTTACTTCCATTCACCTACATTATCCCAAGAAGGTAGAGTTCAACACGGCTTCCCATAACATGCCTCAAATGGATCCATCTATATACTGGAAAGAAAATTGTTATTATAAGATAATTTAACCAAAAAATTATGTTGGTTCCAACATCCCTGGTAATCCATTTAAGAAACACGTATCATTTCCTTTATAGTCTGAATTTTTTATTCTTACTACCCATCCGATTGAGTATTAAAATCTCTACTGAAATTTTATTCAGTACCCAATGACATATGAACGATTTTCCAAAAGTTATAGGTAATCACAGGAGCATGATCATATAAAATGGAGAAGGGAACTCCATGCATCCTGATTATCACTTTAACAAACAACTGAGAAATATGACCTAGAGAATACGTATCTCGAATAGGATAGAATTGAGTATATTTATTTAATCAATCACTAATATCCTAGATTTCATAATTACATTTAGATGTATTTCATAATCCCACAATTAAGTCAATAGATATATTTTCCTATTTTCACTATAGCACCAGTAAAGGCTAAAGCATTCCTTCTGTTATCTTCTCCTCTGTTATAACCTATTTTCAAGTCAAAAACTTCACAGTATAATCGAAAATATATCTTTCCATTCTATCTCGCTAGTAATACTCTTGAAGATCTATGTATATCATAGTACTACCATGATAAACTAAAAATGGAGAACTATGAGCTTTACATAACAACTCATTCTTCAACTGTGAATCATGTTACACACATAATCTGTTTCCAAACCACAAACACAATCAATATCAATGCTAAAATCAGACAACATACCCTTCTGAACCAACTCTATCTTTTTCTACAACTAACTGTCTTCCTTCTGTGCTTGCTTAATTCTATCGGATAGAGATGATTTCACTGACACCTCGTAACATCTCAAGTAAATAAATAATAATAAATATTTCGTATTTTTTAAAATTTTTGAATTAAATATTAATTTAACATTAAAGGGGTTTCTATGTTTGATAGAATACTCGATACGCAACAATGGGTTTCTTTTAAATATTACATTTCACACTAATAATATAATATTATTATTTTAAATGGTATTTATCTCCTAGTTGTTGTATTGGAGGGAATGAAAAAACTAACTACAATATGATTTAACATGTTTTTTAAATGTATTTTCATTTATCCAATAAAAAATTAGAGGCTTAAAATGTGAATGGATCTAATTTTAAGGATAATTTACATTAAAACGTCGATTTACCACCGTTCAGTGGAGAACCCTCATTAAATATAGATTTGGTCACTTTAACACATTCTATGTTACCAGATAAAATCATTCTGTATAAAGGGGACATCAAAATTTACGTTGTGTAAATTTTTGGAATGTTTTTTATAAACTTCATTTTTTTAATGAATAGTAAAAAATCTTGTATTTTAATTCAAAATAGTGTTTTAATCTAATTTATTTATATGGTTAGATTAAAATTTTAATTGGTTTTAAAGTCTAATTAGAATATATTTTTACCATTTAATCCAATTTTGGTCATTTTAATTAATTTCTCTTTGAAATTGGACATAAACAAGTGTCAACCTTTTGATGGTTATTGTTTCGTAAAAACACGCTAATTGTTTTAATAACAAGAATTAATTTTAAATTATTTAATGTCACATATATGTTTTGAATTTTTAAAAATATACATCATTTTTTAATTCATAATATCAAATAAATCTTAATATGTATTTTTTGTATTTTTCATAAAAACACCAATTTTTGATGAATACTGAATGTACTTAGTAGTAGTTAAAAAACTGACTTTTTCATTTAAATGAAATTTTACCACATCTATGAATTGAATTTCGAAAATATTAAATAGATTTATTTTATTAGAAAGTAAAATTTGGTTCTATAAGATGTAACTAGTTTTTCGTGATTCGTAATTTTTTACTTTTATTTACCACGGTTAAAGGTAAATTGGGAAATTCAAGGTAAAAAGAATATTATAATAATTCAAAGTTACATTAACACTTGTCAATAAATTATTGGTTGAATGATTTATGACCATGATCATCTTTTTTTTTATTATGGGACACCATTGAGCCACTTGATAGTGATAATGACACTTTAGATTAATTAACATAAAGTAAAGGCAAAAATAAAAAAACTGATATCTTTTAGTAAATTAATTTCTTAAAAAGGAGTTATATAAATTATCATTTAAACAATAAATATTAATTGGAAATCTAAAAATATTTCTTACATCATGTTATTTTTTTTTATAATTTTTAGACCTCAAATAAATTATATTATTTATGACATAATGATTATGCAATATTACCACATTAATAAAATATTTGAATAAATAAAAATAAAAATATTCAAAAAATATCCAAAACCACTCCAATTATTATTGGATGATTATATTTCTATTATTAGTCAACTTATCGTCGACATTAATTCATTTTGGACCTTTAGAAACCGAATATCAAAATATAATAAAATAATATTATCACACTTTTTTAAGGAGCCCCTCCTCCCCCTTATAAAAAGCCCTAACTTCTAACAAATTCCTCACACCTCTCAATTCTTTTGGATCATCCAAACTCTGCCCAATTAAGCTCCCTATATCCCTATCCTCCAATTATAAGCCTTACCTTAGGCAGAAGGCACATCATGAAGTCATTTTGGTACAAACCGAAGGAAGTTTCCAAAATTAAAGGCAATAATTTCTCTTAAATTATTTTATTTTATTTTACTTCTCCAAACCCTAATTTTTTTACTCCATTATTTTATAAAAACAACAGTTCCCTATATATACTGGGATGTTTTTATGAGAAGTATTGAAACTAAACTCACACAAACCACCATTTAATGGGTGAAAAACATATTGTTTCTGTGGATGGAAAACTAACGCCTCACTAAACGATGATTGTTCGATTATATCTTACTACCTATCATGGTGTCCATTAAGATGAAAATTTATTTTTATATGATATATATTGTGTTCATGTTTGATTTATGATTCTGTATTTCTCTATTATAGAATACCTTTATGGTTTATATTATAGGTAAACACGATAATTTCATTTGAGGATGTGCGGACTACCGCCCCCCTCAAAATAATATGACTCGTTAATGCCATATGTGGGACATATAAAGGATGTATTTAATGATATTATATATGATATTATACTTTAATTATAATATACATATGTATAATTTTGTTTTAATTCCATTAAAATAAGAAATAGAAATGAAAGTAGTGTTCATGGGTACGTACGGCTTACCATCTCCATGAACAATGCATTTCATTTCTTAAATACAAATGATATGAACTGTTATAAAACTATATAAATATATATCGTATATATATGATATATATGATAACTAAATAATAAATTTCATTCTGGATATAATGTAATATTTACCACATGGACATCTTGTAAATATAAGTTGTTCATTTTTGACTCAAGTACTAAATATCAACAAAATGAACATTGTTAACATAAATGATTGAATAATCTTTATAACATGGTAATAAGTGATATAGAAGAAATAATAAAATTGAAAAATTTTATTATGAAAGTAGAAATTAACTTTAGTTTATTATTCAGGACATTAAAAAACCATCGAGTCAAGTCGGACACAATGTAAGGGACTTCATCTGAATCTCCTTTCATTGAGGCATATTTTTTTTTAATACAAGAAATTCATTTATACTCTATATAAACACCTTTGACTTTCCATTTCAATCAAAGGGAATATTTTTCAATGAATCTTTTTACTAAATGACAAAAAATTGAATGTTTTTTTAACGTAAGCGGTGACAAGGACCTATCCACCGCCGTGAGTATTTTTTGATCTGTGGCTTCCTTAATAATCCATAATGTTTTTAAAATTAAAATAAATACCATATACTATTGTACATATTTTTGGTATTGAAAATGGTTTTTATAATGGATTTGATATGTTAATATACTGAAATCTTATATTTTTATTGCAATATGGGAATTTTATCTTTCCATTATGCTTATGTAATGTGTTATGTACATGTTATTGTTATTGGGAATTATTTATGTATATGTGTGAATCTGTGATGATCCTAGGGTGGGTGAGCACGAGATTTCTCTCCGATGCATTGGGTAACATGACAGAGGTAAATGTGAATGTTTTTTAAAGAGATTTAGGGAATATACTATCATGGGTGTTCCAAAGTAACTCCCTATCTAGTTGTGAAAGCTACATTGTATGTATATTATAGATTTTACATGTTTTCATTTATGATTTATGATTTCTATGTGTTAATCATAAAATTTTATGATTTCATGAGGTAAGTAAAAGTTTTCCTGTTTTTTATGTATATATGAAAAAAAAATTATTTATTTTATTTATAACCCTTAATGAGTTTTTTATGCTCATCCCAAGTTTTGAAATGTTTTCACAAGACATAAATATGAATAGGGTCAAGGATGGGATCAAGAAAAGTCATATTGTCTATAACATGGAACTATACATGACTCTTTTTATCAAGAGTTTTTATTTTATGAAAAAATTGAAACTGTGTAGAAGTGTCTAATTTGTGATCTTTTGAGATGTAATAGATATTCCCTAATTCTCTAAAACTCCAAACCTAAAAACATCCTTAATGTGATTTATTCATTTAATTCAATAATATGGAATGTTTATGGTCAGGTCCTTATATTTGGTATTAGATATCGTTTTTAATAACATTAGGAGTTAGGGTATTGTAAAATTAATATCCATAACATAATTTATATTAATATTGAGATCATATTGCATTTATAGATTACTATGTGGCTTCACCTATTATATTTCTTTGTTCAGAATGGTTTTCCATAGAGGAAACATGGCAGCTACATTGGGATGACATCAGGAGGAAGACAACCTTCAAAATCAGCAACCCGGGATGGTCGGAATCAGAACAGAGTAGTTTGTTGAAGTTATGGCACAATTGAATCAGGCTATAAATGGTGGTGGTATCCATGTATGAGATCAGCAGGATCAACCACATAGGAACATGTCAGTAGTCAAGCATTTCATGTGGCAACATCCCCCATCATTCAGAGGATCATCGGACCCGGTGCTTGAAATAAGGGTGGATTAAAGCAATGGAAAATATTTTTGATGTCATGGGTTGTTTAGAATATCAAAAGGATAGTATCGTTGTTTACCATTTTGAAGGTGAATCTAATCAGTGGTGGTTGATGGTGAAAAATATCATGGATAATGAGTATTTTGATGCTCTCAATTTGGATAAATTCAAAGGAATGTTTCTTGAGAAATATATTCCTATGGTGGTTCATCTTAGAATGGAAAAACAATTCCTAGAATTGAGGCAGGAGGATGACTTAGTGTCTTCTTATGATGAAAATTTCACTTGACTGGAAAATTATTCTCCAAATTACAGAAGAGATATTAATATTAAAATCAATCATTTTTACTCAGGATAAAATCCAAAGTATCAAAGGGTTTTATCTTCTCGTGAGTTCAAATGTACTGAAGAACTTGTTCGTTGGGTGGGGATGGTGGAAATAGAGTTTGCGGATGATAAGGTGTTATTTGAAAAACAACATAATAAGAGGTTGATGTGGTAGGTCAATGGGATGAACTGTTCAAAAAAGTCACATGGTACGAAACATAAGTTTATAGTATGTGAACATTGTGGTAAAATGCATGCTTGGGAATGTCTTTTGAATTCTGATAAGTGATAAATATGTGGTAAAATGGGACAAAAGGCTCGTAATTACACTAAAAAGGTTCGGGGTTATGGAAAGAAAAAAACTGTAATTTAGAGTTAGTAAATATTTTTAAGTGCAATGAAATTGGAAATTATGATAATGAGTGTCCAACAAAGAACTCAACTGAGGGAAATCTGCTCGACTTCAAGATGAAAGGGGAGGTGAAATCCATTGCAACTACTTCAGCAGATGTTGGGTCATCAAATGATGTAGTATCAGGTACATGTTTTGTTAGTTAAAATTATTCCAATGTGTTGTTTGAATCAAGGTCTACACACTCTTTAATTTTTGAGAATATTTCATGTAAATTGGGAATTCCATATCAAGATATTAATACAGAACTTACAGTAAAAACACCTGGATGAAATGTTGAGAAAAAAGAAAACATAGGAACATTCATGTCCTTGTGTGCGGAATGAATCTACCTGCAAACCTTATTGTTTTTCCTTTAGTATATTTTGATGTTATTTTGGTTATGGATTTTCGTTCTGTTTATCATTCTAAGATTTATTACAGAGCTAAATAAGTTTCATTTCAGAATGATTTTTAGTTTGTATACAAAAATGAACCCTTGATTTTTATAACATATCTGGAAGCTGAGAAACTAGTAAAATATGGAAATGAATGTTACCTTGCACATATTTTTGAAAAAAAATTAACTATTCAGATTAATGATGTGCCGGTGGTAAATGAGTACAATGATGTTTTTCATGATGAGTAGTCTGGTATTTTTCCTGATCGAGAAGTTGAATTTTCTATTTACTTGGTTCTTGATGATATTCCAATTTCAAAACCACCTTATCGAATGGATCAAATCGAACTTTTAATGTCAAAGAATAAATTTCATGAGTTATTAGATAATGGTTTCATTCGACCTAGCACATCACCATGGGGTGCTTCAGTCTTCTTTATTAAATAGACTGATGGTTAAAAGAGACATTTCATTGATTATAGAGCTTTGAATAACATCATTGTTAATAATAAGTATCCATTGCCTCATATCGATGATTTTTTTTATCGGAACCACGGAGCTAGTATTTTCAAAGATTGATTTGAGGTCAGGTTACCATTAGTTGAAAGTAAATGAAGCAGACATTCCGAATATCACATTTCATACTAGATATGTCCATTATGATTTTTTAGTTATGCCTTTTGGTTTAATCAATGTACCTACTGTATTCATGGATCATATGAAAAGAATATTTTGTGAGTTCCTGGATAAGTTTGTGGTTTTGTTCGATGATGATATTTTGGTTTATTCCACAAGTAAAGAGAAACATGAAATTCATTTAAGGGTTATCTTGCAGACCTTATATTAAATGATACTATATGGGAAATTCAGAAAGTGTGAGTTTTGGTTGCAACAAAATTTCTTTACTTCGTCACATTGTTTCAAAAAATTGCATATCAGTTGATCCTACTAAAACAAAAGTCGTTGAAGAATGGCCAAGAAACACAAATATAACCGAGATTTGTAGTTTTCATGGTTTGGCAGGATATTAATGGAGTCTTGTTGAAAATTTTAAATGGTTATCTAGTCTAATGACTAAGTTAACTCAAAAAGGGGTTAATTTTAATTTGAAAAATGAATGTGATGATAGTTTTCAAGAATTGGAAAGAAGATTGGTCATTCTTCAGTTTTGGCACTTCCATCTAGAATTGGGGGGTTTTTTATCTACAGTGATGCTCCATTGAAATGACATGGTTGTGTCCTAATACAGAATGATCATGTAATTGATTATTCATCACATCATTCGAAACCACATTAGTTAAACTACTCTACACATGATTTGGAATTAGCTACTTTTTTTGATCTAAAAATTTTAAGGCATCATTTTTATGGAGTAAAATGTAAAATATATAATGATAAAAAATTATTAAAGTATATATTCACTCTAAAAGAATAGAACATGAGACATAGGAGATGGCTAGAAGTAATCGAAGGATTATGATCGCAAGATCCATTACCTTCCTGGAAAAGAAAATAATGTGGTTTATGTTTTGAGTCGAAAAATTAATGCTTCATTAACCATGATTCATTTGGAACAAAATCCTTTGGTTTCTGATTTGATTAACTTTGTCATAGAAGTTTTTGGTGCCAAAAATTCTTCTTTTTTTATCAGGTGTTAGTGAGATCATCTGTATCAGACATATTTAAGCAAGAATAGAAGGATGACAATGAGTTACAGAAAAAGGTAGATTTGGTTCAGAAGGGTAAGATTCCTGAATTTATCATTGATAATGATTGAGTTGTGATATTTTGAAAGAGATTATGTGTGCCTTTTGATTCATATTAAAAGAATGAGGTGTTATGTGAATCTCATATTTCCCCATTTTTACATCATCCTGGCAGTACTAAGATGTAAATAGATCTTCATAAGTATTACTGGTGGGTTGGAATGAAAAAATATATTGCTAATTTTACTATGAGGTGTTTGACTTGTCAGAATGTTAAAGTAGAGTGGCAGTTTCCGAAAGGGATTCTTTGGCCTTTATCTGTTCCATATTTGAAATGGGAAAACATATCCATGGACTTCGTTGAGGGATTACCGAATACATCTCGAGGTAATAATTCAATTTTTGTTAGTGTTGATCGATTGACTAAATCTGCTCATTTCCTTCCTATTTGAGATACATTGTCTCTAGATAAACTTTCTCAGTTGTATGTTAAAGAGATAGTCAGGTTTCATGGAGTTCCCCTCTCCATTATATTTGATCATGATCTCAGGTTTACTTCTAACTTTTGGAAAGGCCTATAGAAGTCACTTGGTACTAAATTAAATTTTCTTAAAGCTTTTCATTTTCAATCATATGGGAAATTAGAACGAACACTTCATAAATTGGATGATATGTTACGTGATTTCTCGCTGGATTATCAGGGAAGTTGGGACCAACATCTTTCTTTGGATGATATTTCATATAATAAGAGTATTCATTCCAGTAAACAAATGGCTCCATTTGAGGAATTATATGGATAGCATTGTCGAACTCCATCTTTTTGGGATGAAGTAGTTGAATGGAAGCCGAGGGGACTAGAATTGGTAGTAGAGATTGCAGAGAGAGTTCAGATGATTCAGAAGCACATGACAACATCTTTGAGCAGACAATAAAGTAGTGTAGATAACTGGGGGAAGGATCTTTATTTTGTGGTAGGTGATCGTGTCTTTCAAAAAGTTTCTCCATGGAAAAGTGTGTTGTGTTTTGTTAAGAAGGGAATGTTGAGTCTGAGGTTCATTGGACCTTATGAAATCCTGGAGAAAGTTGGACCAATTGCGTATAGAGTGGATTTACCTCCATCTTTACCCCAGGAACACAATATTTTTCATGTTTTGATGTTGAGAAATTATATTCCAGATCCATCTCATTTTTTGAGCCCAGAGGTAGTTCGGTTGGAAGAGAATCACACTTATGAGGATCAACCAGTCCATATTCTTGACTGAAGAGAGAAAATGTTTTGGAATAAGGTAATTTACCATGTCAATGTTTTGTGTAAATACCATATTGTTGAAGAGGCAATGTGGGAATCTGAAAATGCTATGAGGGATAAATACCCTCAATTATTTTGATAAGTAAAATTGTGAGGATTCCATTCTCATAAGGAGGAATGATGTAACATCCAGGTAAATAAATAATAAGACATATTTCATATTTATTAAAATTTGTGAATTAAATATTAATTTTACTTTAAAGGGGTTGTCTATGCTCGATAGCGTACCCGATACACAACAACGGGTTTCTTTGAAATCTTACGTTGAACACTAATAATATAATATTATTATTTTAAATTGTAGTTAACTCTTAGACATTGTATTTGCAAGAATTACAAAAAATAACTACAATATGATTATACATGTTTGTTAAATGTGTTTACATTTATCCAGTTAAAAGTTAGAGGCTCAAAATGTGAGGAAATCTAATTTTAAGCATTATTTACATTAAATGGTCAATTTAACTCAATTTAATGAAGAACCCTCTTCAAATGTAGTTTTTTTCACTTTCATAAATTATGTTTTACCAAATAAATACCTTCATTAGAAAGGGGACATCAAAAATTACATTGTGTAAATGTTTGTAATTTTTTCGATAAAGTTCATTTTTTTAATGAATATTGAAAAATATTGTATTTTAATTCAGAAGTACTTTTTAATAAAATTTACTTATATGGTAAGGTTATATCAATAATTGGTTATAATGAGTAATTAGAATATATTTTTACTATTTAATCCAATGTTGGTCATTAGAATTAATTTCACTTTGAAAATGAACATAAACAAGTGTCAATCTTTTGATAGTTATTGTTTTTTTTAAACACACTAATTGTTTTAACTACAAGAATTGCTTTTAAATTAATTAACACCACTTCTATTTTTTTAAATTTGATAAAATAGGCATTCTTTTTGAATTCAGGAAAACAAATAAAGCTTAGGCGGAATTTTTTGTATTTTTCTGAGAGACTTCAATTTTTGATGAATAGTGAATCCACTTAGTAGTAGTTAAAAAACTGACTTTTTCAATTAAATAAAATTTGAAAACTTCTATGAATTAAATTTTGAAATTCCTTCATTCATGGTTGTTATTTTTAAGTAAAACCTGGTTCAATAAGATGAAAATAATTTTTGGTGAATGGTAACTTTTGACATTTATTTACTACGGATAAAGGTAAATAGTGGAATTCAGGTTAAAAAGAATATTTTAATAATTTATAATCACATTAAAATTTGTCCAAATCATATTGTTTGAGTCATTTACGACAATGGTCATCTTTGGGATGATTTTGGGACCTCATTTAGCCAGTTGGGAGTGATAATGACAGTTTAGATTAATTATCTTAATGTAAAGCCAAAAATGACAAAAACAAATATCTTTTACTAAATTTAGTTTTACCAGGGGTTATATAAATTATCTTTTTGACTATAAATATTAATTATAAATATAAAACTATTCTCTATATAATGGTATTTTTTTAATTTTTAGATATCTAATAAATTAAATTATTTATGACACAATAATGATGTAGTATTTCCCGCATTAATAAATGATTTAAATAAATAAGATTATAAATATTAAAACAATATCCAAAACCTATCCAATTCACATTGGATGATTTTATTTCGACCATTATAAATCTTATATTCTACTTTAATTAGTTTTGGACCCTTAAAAACCGAAAAACATTAAATAATAAAATAATATTATCACACATTCCTAAAGAGCCCCTCCTCTAGATTATATAAATCTCTCAATTATATCCAATTCCACACACCTATAAATACTTTTTGTTCATCCAACCTCTTCCCAATTATGCTCCCTACATCCCTATACTTTTCCAAGAAGCCTTAACTTAGGCATATGGAACTTCAATATGTCCTTTTTGTTCAAATCAATGGAAGTTACCCAAATTAAAGATAACAAATTCTCTTAACTTCTTTTATTTTATTTTACTACTCTAACCCCTAAACTATTTTTATTAATTTATTTTATAAAAAACACAGTATCCAAAAAATACTATGATTCTATTATGTGTATGATTCAAACCACACTTACACACACCTCAATCAAATGGGTGAAGAACATATTGTTTTTGTGGTTGGAAAACTAACACATCACAAAACGATGATTGTTTGATTGTCTCCTACATCTAATCATGATGGATATTAAGATGAAACTATATTTATATATGATGTATATTATTTTTATTTTTTCTTTATGCTTCTCTATTTATATTTTATATCATACCTTTATGGTTTCCATTTTAGGGAAAATGTGATAATTTCATTTTGAGGAAGTGCAGACTACTGCCCCTCAAAGTGATATGACTCGTTAATGAAATATGTGGGGTGTATGAAGGATGTAGTTAATGATATTATATATTATATTATAATAAAAATATTATATACCTATGTATCATTATGTTTAAATTCCATTAAAATAATAAATATAAATGAATGTTGTGTTCATGCGTACGTATGGCTTACCGTCTCCATGAATAATGCATTTCATTTATTACCTCCAAATGATATGTACTATTATAAATATATATATATATACACCGGATATATATGATATATATTATATCTAAATAATTAATTTCATTCTAGATATAATGTACTATTGACCACATGGACAACTTGTAAATATAAGGTGTTCATTTTTGATACAAGTACCAAATATCGACAAAACGAACGTTATTAACATAAATGATTACATAATGCATATAACAATGTATTAAGTTATATAAAAAGAATAATAAACAATAAAAATGTTCATATTCAAGTTGAAATTATCTTTAGTTTATTTTTCAGGAGATTAAAGAATGATCGAGTCAAGTCAGACATAAGGTAAGGGACTTCGTCTCAATCTCCTCTTATTGAGGCATATTTTGGTTTAAAACACGACTTTGTTTTATATACTGTATAAAAACCTTTGAATTTTCAATTCATTCAAAATGTGTCATTTTATAAATATCTTTTTACTAAACTACCAAAAAAATTAATTTTAACATAAGTGGTGACAATAACTTTTCCGCTGCCGTGAGTATTATTCGATCGTTGGATTCCTTAACAAGCCATAATGTTTTTAAAAGGAAAATAAATACCATATACTATTTTACGTATTTATGGTATTGAAAATGGTTTTTATAATGGTTTTTATACGTTAATATGTTGAAATGTTATATTTTCATTGCAATGTGGGAATTTTATCTTTCCCTTATTCTTATGTTATGTGTTATGATCAGTTTATGGTTCATGGTAATTATTTACGTATACGGGTGGTTCTGTGATAAATATAGGGTGGGTGAGCCCGAGATATCTCTCCATAGAATTGGGTAACATGATATAGGTAAATGTGAATGTTTCTCCTAAGAGATTTAGGGAATATACTATGATGGGTACTCCAAAATAACTATGTATGTAGGTGGGATAATTACAATGTATGTATGTTATGGATTCCACAAGTTACCATTATGATTTAGGATTTCTATGTGTTATTCATAAAATCATAATATTTCATGATGCAAGTAAAATATTACATGGTTTGTATGTATTTATGAATAAATCTTTATTTGTTTGTTTTATAACCTTTAGCGAACTTTTTATTCTCATCCCAAGTTTTGAAATGTTTTCACAGGACTTAATGACGAATAGGGTCAAGGATGAGATCAATGAAAAGACGTGTTGTCTAATAATGGAACTATAAATGAATATTTTTTTTCAAGATATTTAATTTTATGAAAAAATGGAAACTTTGTATAAGTGTCTACTTTGTAATCTTTTGAGATGTAATAGTTTTGTCCTATTTCTCTAAAACTCTAAAATTGAAAAGATCCTCAATGTGAATTATTCATTTAATAATTATTTATTCTTAAGGTTGAGTCCATATAAAACTAAAGAAAAATAGATGATTTTTCTACACCAACAACCTCTATGACAATGTTCATCAAATATTTAATCAATTGAACTTGTTAAAAATGTGACAAGGTTAATAAAACATTATTTTTTCGAATCAATTCGTGATACACATTATTTTCATTTCCTTGATAGTAACCAATTCTACAATAGTAATCCTAGATTAATTCCAGCCATCATCGTTGTCTCATGCTCAATTCATTATGAGTGATTATATACTTAAATCTATTATGATCAGTATATATATCAAAATTTACTCCATAAAAATGAGTCCTCCTAAATTTTATAGCAAAAACAAAAGCATCCAATTATAAATCATATGTAGGATAATTTAACTTATGAGGATTCAAATGACGTGAATAATATGCAATTACTTAATCATTTTCTATAAGGACAGAGCCAAGTCCTTTCAACGAATCGTCACTATAGATAAAAAAATAAACATTGCTAGAAGGTAGCACCAAAAAATGAATCATTCACTAGTATTATTTTAAATTTTGAAAACATTCATCACATTATTTGGTGAAAATAAACATAACAATTTTTTGAGTTAACTTGGTTAGTGGGGTAGATAACCATGAAAAATTTTCAAATATCCTCCAGTTATTACCTACCAAACCATAAAAACTACGGATCTCTATGATATTGTTAGGTCTTGGCCATTATTCAACAACGTTTGTTTTAGTAGGATCAATAATTATGCCATTTTTTTGAATCAATGTGTCCAAGGATAGAAATTTGTTGTGACCAAAAATCACACTAACTAAATTTCAAAAATAGTTTCCTTTCTTTTAATGTTTTCAAGAAGACCCTTAAATGACATTCATTATCGTATTTGCTTTTATAATAAAACAAAACATCATCAATAAACATGACCACAAACATATCCAAAAACACTTGGTATATTCTATTCATATGATCCATGAATACGACATGTGCATTGGATAACCCAAAAGGCGCCCCAACAAATTTATAATGGTCATATGTAGTACCAAATATAGTCTTCATAATTTCTGATTCCTTTTAGCTGATGGTACCCCAACCTCAAATAAATACTTGATAAATATTTACCTCCTTGGATATGATCAAACATATCATTGATATGAGGGAAAGGATACATGTTCTTAAACGTGATGTTATTCAATGCTCAATAATCAATGCAATGTATCATTGAACAATAATTCTTCTTAACAAACCAGGGAGAAGCACCCCATGGTGAAATCCTAGGTCGAAGGGAACCTTTATTTAATAACTCTTGATATTTCTTATTTAACTTTTAAAGTTGAATATGAGACATTTCATAAGGGGGTTTTGAAATTGGATTAGCATCAGGAACTATAGAAATAGTAAATTCAACATCCTCATTCAGTATTATACCAGAAAACTCATCAAAAAAAACATCAAGGTACTCGTTTACCACTAGCACATCATTAATCGGAATAGTTCCTTTATTTTCAACAATATGTGCAAGATATCTTTTATTTATCACTTTTACTAGTTTCTCTGCATCCTGCTATGTTGTCAAAGGTAAGGTTTCATTCTTGTACACAAAATTAAATTATTTTGGAAAAAAACCTATTTAAATCGATAGTCAATCATATCATGATAAAAAGAAATCCAATTCACGCCAAACATAACATCAAAATCTAATATAAGAAAAACAATAAGGTTTGCAGGTTTATTTTTTCTACACAAAAGGACATGATGTTACAAATTATTTCTTTTTGTCTAAACATTCCACCCCAGTGTCTTTACCATAAGTATAGTATTCATATATTGGTATGGAATTCACAATTTACTAGAAAACATCTCCGAAATTAATGAATGTGTAGAACGTGAATCAAAAAATACATTGGAATAATCTGAAGAAACAAACAGTGTACCTAATACAAATTCATTTGTTCGACCAACATCTGATTAAGTAGTTGCAATGGATTTCACCACCCCTTTCTTCTTGTATCATGGCTTCTTTCCCTTAGGTGTGTTCTTCATTGGAAACTCATTTACATAATGACCCATTTCATTTCACATAAATAATTTTCAAACTATAAATCATATTTTTTTCTTACCATTAACCTTCTCTTTTTCCGTGAAATTACGTGCCTTATGTCCCATTTTACTACATTGGTAGCAGTTAACATAATTCTAAACACATTCCCCATAATTATTTTTACCACAATTTGTAAAAACTGTATACTTAATTTTCTTACCATCAGCCTTTTTTGAAGAGTTTTTCCCTTACATCTACCACCTTATCATCTTATTCTTTTGTTTTTCAAAGTACTTATGATCATCGGAAAACACAATTTCTACCTTTTCTACACATTGAACAAGATTATCATAAATTTTTAACTCACGATGAGCTAAAGCCATTCGATACTTTGGCTTTAATCCTGAATAAAAAAGGAAGATTTTACTATAATGATCTAGTATAAAATTTGGAGGATACCATGTCAGTCTAGGAAATTTTTCTTCATAAGCAGCCATTGATTCATCCTCCAACCTCAATTCCAGAAATTTTTTCTCTATCCAAATATGAACCACCATAGGAAATTTTTTCTCAATATACAAACCTTTTAATTCATCCCAATTAAGAGCATAAATCTTGTCAATATCTGAAATACTTTTTACCAACAACCACCGCTGATCAGCTACCCTTTCAAAATGGTAAACCACAAGAATAACCCTTTTATGTTATTAACACCTCATGGCATCAAAAATCTTTTCAAGTTCATTAATCCTCATTTCTTATAGCACATAGTCAGATGATCCTCTAAATGATGAGGGTTGTTTCCCCATGAAATGATCCACTACTAACATGTTCCTCTATCGTTGATTTTGATGATATCATGAATGGATACCACCACCATTTAAAGCCCGAGTCATCTATGAAATCACCCAAACAAAATGTTCAGTTCAGATTCCGACCATCTCAGGTTGCTGATTTGGAAGGATTTCGTCCTCCTGATGTCATCCCATCATAGCTTACATGTTTCCTATGTGGAAACCCATTATGAACATAGAAATATCTTAGTCGAAGAAACATTGTAATCTGTAAATGCTATATTATTTCAATTTTCCCATAAACTAAATTATGGATATTGATTAAAAAATATTCTATCACCTACATTTTCCTAAACTGAGTTCAGATACAAACTATGAGGAACTTACCTTAAAAAATTACAAAATAATGATTTAAATGAATAATTCACATTTAGGATATTTTCAGGTTTGGAGTTTTATCAAATTAGTACGTAGGTATTACATTACATCTCACAATTACAAAGTAGACACTTGTACTCTGTTTCGATTTTTTTCATAAAATTAAAAATATCATGAAAAAATGGTCAGGTCTAGTTCTATATTATAGACAACATGACTTTTTCTTGAACCCATCATTTACCCAATTCATATTAATGTCTTCTGAAAAACATTTCATATCATGGTATGTGCCTAAAAAGGTTAGTAATAATTACAAAATAATTAATGAAAACATTATTTCATCAATTCATACCAAGAATAAGGTCATACCTTATGAAATCATCATATTTATGAATAAAATCCTGATATTAAAAATCATAAAGGAAACTTGTGGCATCAATATCATACTTACATTGTCGCCATCCCAACAATATATTGAGTCACATTTGGATTACCCATCATAGTATATTATCTAAATCTCAAAGGATAAACATTATCATTTAACTCTATCACATTAACAAATGCATTGGATAGCTACCTCTATCTTACCTGCCCTCAGTTTATCACGGAACTACCAATATACAAAAAAAAATTCCAAGAATCATAACATATTTATAACATATAAAACAAACATAAGGAAAGATAAGATTCACATATTTCAATCACAATATATGATATAAAATTCATTTTCAATACCATTTTCATTACCAAAATACATAAAAGAACATATGGTATATATTTTCCTTTTATAAAAATTTCGGCTTGTTAATGAAGCCATAGATCAAATAATACTTGTAGTGGCGGGAAAGGTCATTGTCACTGCATACATTAAGAGAAACATTTTTTGTCGTTTAGTAAATCCCCTCATAGAAATAAGATTCCCTTTAAATGAAATTAAATTTCAATGTTTTTTATACAATGTATAATAGAATGTTGTGTATAAGACAAAATATGCCTCAATGAAAGGAGATTAAGTGGAGGTCCCTTAGCTCATCTCTGACTTGACACGTTCGTTCTTTAATTTCCACAATAATAATATAAAGTTAATTTATACATTTTTAATGACCTTTTACAAGATTATTATTCCTTTTATATAAATTATTAACATGTTATAAAAATTATGTAATCATTTTAGTTAATAGTGGTTGTTTTTTCAATATCCTGTACTCGATTAAAAAAAGAACTAATTATAATTACAAGTTTTTCATGTGGTCATAATTCAATTATCACCAAAATGTTATTCGTGATTTAGATATAATAGATATCATAGACATCTAGTATATATTTTGAAGTTCCCAGATCAGTGTGAATCACTGAGAGGGGGAGGGGGTGAATCAGTGATCCCTTCTAAACTTTTTACTAATTGATTCTTTATCAATTAAACCTCTATGGCTGGTTAAAGCCTCGATCCACTCTTCTTGTATCTCTCACCTTTCCACGAATGATGCAGTAAATGTAAAGGCACTGGACACAAGTATTTACAAGGTTCGGCACCAAAGGCCGACGTCCTTGCCATGTTGGTTATACGCCCCAACATGGTTTCTTCCATTATAACTTTTTAGAATTACAATGGTCGATACAGAGTCCCATTGTATCTCTCCTGAGTCCCATAAGAGGGTCTTTATACTGCGTCCCACAGTGTTACCAGAGTCCCACTGGCCTGCTCCAGAATCCCACTGAAGACTTCTTCTCCCTGAGTCCCACAGGGTCTTCTTTTGGCTCCTCGAGTCGCACGAGTAGCTCTTCTTCACTTTAAGCTTCTTCAAGTATCTTCAGAAGTCTGGGATAAAGACTACTGGCCTTGCTCTGTACCTCTGATCACTTGAGTTGATCAGGTCTTCTCGTCTTGCTCAGGATTTATCTCCTTCTTCTCAGGATGACCTGGCTTCTCTCCAACTACTGAATACTCAGACAACTGATATTTTTAACTTCAGTCTGGTCCAGTCTCAGTGCAATTCAACTTCATGCACTGAATGCATAGAAACTCTGATTCTTCAAGATCTTATAGTCTTGGACTTCTCAATTGCACACCACTGATTTATCTTTGTTCACGTGTGCATGTGCATACATGCATGCATGCACTTCCTTTTTCTCCCTGGTGTGATAAACCCACAATGGGTGTAAATACTTTTAGCACACACACCTTCTTCCTTCTTCACCCTTTGTTCTTTTTGTTTACACACTCACAAGTGTGTTGTACTTTAGTGTCAGTGTCTCCTCTTTCTTACTTCATCTAAGTGTGTTCACTTCACTTAGTGCACACACACTAGGTTCGGCCTTTTAGTTCTTTTGCACACACAAATTCCTATGGCCTTCTTCCCTTCTTGTACTCTTCCACTTTGCACACACACTTTGTTTTTCTCTTTTAATCTTCAAGTGTGCACAACCACAAGGCTATGGGCTTCACTTGTTCAATTTTCACACAAAGGCACTAAGCCTTGGGTTCTCCCTCTTTTCACAAGCTACTGCCCGTAGGGCCTTCTCCAATTCTTAAACACACTCAAAGTGTGCTCTTCCACTTCACTTGGCACACAAGGCACTATGGCCTCGGGTCTTCTTTTCAACTTGGCACACACACACTGCCTTCTTCTGTTTTTGCACACACAGCCCGAACTCCTTGGGTGCAAGGAAGTCGTGCAAGTCTCGAGTGCAACCGGTGCAAGGCACGCAAGGCCTCGGGTGGCCACTGCCGTGCATGTTCTTACCGCGCAGGGGGCCGCGGTGCACAGAGGGAGCGCGCAAGGTCGCGCTGCCCAACCTCTCCTTCATGTCGCGCAAAAGGGTAGCGCGCAGGGGACTCTTCACCTCCTTCTTCTTGTCACGCAAATAAGTAGCGCGCAAGGGACTCACGAAGTCAAGGTTTGGCTTCGGGCTGCTGCCGCGCAAGTGGTGCGCGCATGGCTTCTACTTCGCGAGGCACAAAGTGCTTCTCACGGGAATCCTCAAATATTCAGCGGATCAGCAAGCATCTCCAATGCCTCGGGTGCTCCTTTTATAGGCAGAGGAATGACAAATCTTCCGCGGGATAAATCTCAAATCCCTGAAGTATTCGGATCTTCAATATTTTTTCAAATCTTGAACTTGCTCCTCGGTTCTCTGCGGGTTCTTCTATTTTTATTTTTCTCCTCTACGTGCATGAGACTTAGAACGCATGCACGGCCTTTAAAATGAAATCCATGCAGAACACGAACACATGAAGCCTCGACACCTTCGTTTGCCTCGGCATTCGTCGAAATCTTCCAAAAATTTCATGCATGCCTATTTTTATGCATGGTCGTGTTCGTATGGGCGAGTCGTTCACCATGGACACTTCGGTTTGATCGGAGGTGGCCTGGAACTTGAATTCTGCATTCGGGAGGCCTCTGGTTCAGCGGCGGCTTCGCGGGGTGGTCTTCGGCTGAGCTCCAGGATGACGATGTGGCAGCCGTCAGATCAGATCTTCGGACGGCCGCGATCAGATCATCGTGTGCGGGATGCGATGAGCGGCTGTGATCAGCCGCGCAATTGGATGGGTGACCAGGATCTCATCCGCGGCGAAATCCCGCGTCCCACATCGAAACGGCTCGCGGAATTTCCGCGGTTTATCAAACATCCGCTGCCTTCCAACGCTCAGTTGAACTTCTCCCTCCACGGTGCCGCCCCGCACCGTGTTCTCTCTGCGGGCGCGCTCTGTGCCCACTCCTGCTCCCTGCGGGCATGCTCCTAGCACCTACCATGCACTGCCTGACACCCACGGGTGCGCTCATGCGCCCCAACCGCGCTCCTGCGGGCGTGCCCCAGACGCCTATGCGGTGTCTTGGGTGCGTCCTGCCGCCCTGGGCTCGCCCCACGGGTTCCCCCATGTGTGTGGTGCCTAGCGCCCATGCCTTGGGGTTGAACCCTCAAGGTGTCCATGGCTGGCCATATTTTTTGGCAAAGGCATGAATAAGACATTGTCAAATACAAAGTTCTCCTATGAGTATAAGCCAAATGCCAAGCCCTCTTCCTCTAATCCATTCTTCTTCTACCTTCTTCTTACATTTCTCTTCTTCTTAGGAATTCATCTATTCTCTTTTCATCATGTATTCAATATTTAAGAATGGACGTCCCGAAGGTTCTTCTTCATCAACCGAGCTCCTTAATCAAATAACTTCTTCAATGTTCTTCATTGATCTAATTAGAGATCAAGTTCGATCATCTTCAATTCATCATGCACTAAGAATTAGTATATGGACATCATTAGCACCACTTCATCCACTTAGTGATTGTGGATGGATCACTTCATCTCATCATGCATTGTCAACATAATGCATGGTCTTCAAACATTGTTGTGACATTGTATCCAGTTGATACAAGTTCTTGGAACTTTAAGAACAGCTCAACAATCGTCTGATTTTCATAGAGAATGTTTCAACCACAACATCCTATGTCACTTAGTGAATCTCCTAAGTGACATGAATCTTAGTACCATGGCCATTCTCCTTCATCACCATCACCATCACATCCTTTTTCATTCACATCTTGACATTCCTTGACATCCATTCATTCTAAGACAACTTCATGCCTCATTGACAACAAATGCAACATAATGCACTTCAATCTCCCCCTTTGTATTTGTTGGAAATACACTAGAGCACATATGAATGGGTCAATATGTGTGCCAATATTTCTCCCCCTTATTGGCAACCAAATGCAATGGTGTGGTGTGGTTCTCTTTCAAAAATCTCTTCCTTTGAAAAGTATTTTCTTGAAAAACACTAAGAGAGGGATGATGTCACATGTTCTCTTGAGCAAGGAACCTTTAGTAGATCAACTCTAAGTCTACTTGGGCTAAACCGGTGTAGAAAACAAGAGTGATGTAACCAAGGAACTCAATGTTGTCCAACATCACTATACATGTGAAATCATGCTTCAGGGGTTTGAAATTTTTCAGATATAATAATGAATTTCTAAATCCTGCACATACTTCACAAAACTCATTAGAAAGTTCAGGTGCAAAGATAAAGCTCCCCCTTTCATTTATTTGTCTTCAATCAATACTCCCCCTTAATTGTCATGATGAATATAATTAAGAAACAAGGGATGAAAGTATGATTGGAATACCTTCACTTTTCTCAAGAAGGTATTAATCTCAGAATCCCATCTTCTTCAGATTGGCTCCCCCTCAAGGGGTGCACTCCATTCTGTCCAAACCATCCTCCAGTTGAGAATGATCATCATCTTCAATTCCCTGTAATGTTAGCACATGTAAAGACAAGTGATTAGGGAATAAGGTGGAACCTCCTTGGTTCATCAATGTGAACAACAAGGTTGAGAAGATTCTCTCAATCGAGATGTCCCATTTTCACCATTCTTCACACTTGCACATTTGATCTTCAATGATGATTGTGCTCGTGTGGATCTCAACACATCTTCATGTGAAATCTTTTGTTTCCTTTTTTCCTTAGCAATTGCCAGTGCTTCATCTTCAGCTCTTTGCAGTTCTCTAGCAAGTTGTAACTGATTAGGCCATATGACTAACAAGTCATTTGGAAGTGAGGCCTCAGTTTTGGAAATTCCACATGGTTCATTTGATACTTTTAAGCTACCTTTATTAGGTAACTTGTTTTTAATCAATCCCTTCTGCTTCTTCTGGATTGATTGTCCTTTTGAGTCCAGTCTGCTTCTATTCAGTTCCATGGCTTGTTCACAAAGATCCATGGTGTGTCCTTTCTTTCCACAGTAGAAGCATGTTTTCTTGGTGGTCCTTTTGGATGCATCACCCTTCTTGGATTTAGACTCCAAGGTCTTCTCTTCCTTTTTCAACATCTTCTTGGGAGCATTGTCACCTCTCTTCTGTTTGCTTCCCAAGGATTCTTTCTGAGCCAGTTTCTGTGATCTTTTCTTCTTTTTAGCTCTGGATACAGTTGGAGATTGACATGTATCTTTTTGACCACTTTTGCAATCATCCCAGATGTTGTCAAGTAATCCAAATCTATTTGCAGTAAACAGATGTCTCTGGACCTGTGGATGCTTCTTATTTTCCCTTGGCTTGCTCCCCCTAGGCATGGGATTCCTTTGTGCTTTTACATTCAGTGGATTGTACCAACAATCCTTTGCACAGTTCCCATACTTATTACAACACCAACACTGACCCACAAATCTTGACTTTTTGATTCCTTCTGATTGTAGGGTACTTGTCTTGAATTGTTGTGTTGTTTCAGGAGAGCATTATTTCTTCACTGTCTTCATCCATACTTGTTTGGATTCATTCTTCCATCCTGCACTTTTAGTAGAAACACTTTTAGAAGCATGAGTACAAGATGGTATGGATGGTACCTTCTTTTTAGAAGATGTTTCCCTTTCATTAGAGGATGTTTTTATCTTAGAATCATACTTCTCAAAGAATACTTGAGTAGAAACATTTCTCCTTTCAGCTGACTGGGAGGCTTCAGCTTTGGGTGATTGCAGATTTTTCAATATCACCTCCAGTTCTAAGCATTTCATGTTAAGGGAGTTCTTCTCATCCTCAACAGTTCTTAGCCTTCCTTCCCAATTTTCATTCAGCTGTTCTAATTGGTCTTCATGCACCTTCTTCAATTCTAGTAATGAATTGTCAAGCTCCTTCACCATTTTGACTTTGTCTTCGAGTTGAGCATTTCTGACATTCATTGAAACTTTGTGCCTCTTTTCCAGTGCATGGAAAACATCTTTGACCACAGTCTTAAAGATTTCTTTCTCAGAAAGGTTTCTTTGCAATTCTTCAGTAGTGTCTGCATATCTTTCATTGCAAAGGTAAACGGTTTCATCTTTAGCCTTCACCAGCTTTCTGAGAGTGTTGGTTATGCCAACCCTTTTTACCAATTGGACTTCCAGAGAATTCGCTTCATCTTCTAGCTGTAATTTTTCTTCTTGAATATCAAGGAGGTCTATAGCTATACACATTGCCACTTCCTTGGGTATTGTCTTCTGAAGATATTTGATTGCATTTAGAAGATCATTGTTCCTTCCATCTTCATCACAGCTAGAGCAGGCTTCATCAGAAGAATGTTAAAAGGAATTGTCATCTGATGTGACTTTCACATTTCTTTCCATAGAAGGAGTTTCTCTGATTGCAACAACCTTCTTCTTCATCTTCTTTTCCTGTTTCATCTTTCTATTTTTCAGAGTCTTGGTAGATATCTCCATTTGAGGCTGGTCACTCATTTCCTCAAATCTGCACTTCATAAAGACTCCCTTGGATCTTTTAGAGGCAACCTTCCCTCTGATACCAATTGAAGTGCCCAGATTAGTGTGAATCACTGAGAGGGGGAGGGGGTGAATCAGTGATCCCTTATAAACTTTTTACTAATTGATTATTTATCAATTAAACCTCTATGGCTGGTTAAAGCCCCGATCCACTATTCTTGTATCTCTTACCTTTCCACGAATGATGCAGTAAATGTAAAGGCACTGGACACAAGGATTTACAAGGTTTGGCACCAAAGGCCTACGTCCTTGACATGTTGGTTATACGTCCCAACATGGTTTCTTCCATTATAACTTGTTAGAATTACAATGGTCGATACAGAGTCCCACTGTATCTCTCCTGAGTCCCACAGGAGGGTCTTTATACTGCGTCCCACAGTGTTACCAGAGTCCCACTGGCCTGCTCCAGAATCCCACTGAAGACTTCTTCTCCCTAAGTCCCATAGGGTCTTCTCTTGGCTCCTCGAGTCGCACTAGTAGCTCTTCTTCACTTTAAGCTTCTTCAAGTATCTTCAGCAGTCTGGGATAAAGACTGCTAGCCTTGCTCTGTACCTCTGATCCCTTGAGTTGATCAGGTCTTCTCGTCTTGTTCAGGATTTATCTCCTTCTTCTCAGGATGACATGGCTTCTCTCCAACTACTGAATACTCAGACAACTGATATTTTTAACTTCAGTCGGGTCCAGTCTCAGTGAAATTCAACTTCATGCACTGAATGCATAGAAACTCTGATTCTTCAAGATCTTCTAGTCTTGGACTTCTCAATTGCACACCACTGATTTATCTTTGTTCGCGTGTGCATGTGCATGCATGTATGCATGCACTACCTTTTTCTCCTTGGTGTGATAAACCCATAATGGGTGTAAATACTTTTATCACACACACCTTCTTCCTTCTTCACACTTTGTTCTTTTTGTTTACACACTCACAAGTGTGTTGTACTTTAGTGTGAGGGTCTCCTCTTTCTTCCTTCTTCTAAGTGTGTTCACTTCACTTAGTGCACACACACTAGGTTCGGCCTCTTAGTTATTTTGCACACACAAATGCCTATGGCCTTCTTCCCTTCTTGTACTCTTCCACTTTGCACACACACTTTGTTTTTCTCTTTTAATCTTCAAGTGTGCACAACCACAAGGCTACGGGCTTCACTTGTTCAATTTGCACACAAAGGCACTAAGCCTTGGGTTCTCCCTCTTTGCACAAGCTACTGCCCGTAGGGCCTTCTCCAATTCTTAAACACACTCAAAGTGTGGTCTTCCACTTCACTTGGCACACAAGGCACTAAGGCCTCGGGTCTTCTTTTCCACTTGGCACACACACACTGCCTTCTTCTGTTTTTTCACACATATCCCGAACTCCTTGGGTGCAAGGAAGCCGTGCACGTCTCGGGTGAAACCGGTGCAAGGCACGCAAGGCCTCGGGTGGCCACTGCCGCGCAAGTGCTTACCGCGCAGGGGGCCGCGGTGCACAGAGGGAGCGCGCAAGGTCGCGCTGCCCAACCTCTCCTTCCTGTCGCGCAAAAGGGTAGCGCGCAGGGGACTCTTCACCTCCTTCTTCTTGTCACGAAAAGAAGTAGCGCGCAAGGGACTCACGAAGTCAAGGTTTGGCTTCGGGCTGTTGCCGCGCAAGTGGTGCGCACAGGGCTTCTACTTCGCGAGGCACAAAGTGCTTCTCACGGGACTCCTCAAATATTCAGCGGATCAGCAAGCATCTCTAATGCCTCGGGTGCTCCTTTTATAGGCAGAGGAATGCCAAATCTTCCGCGGGATAAATCTCAAATCCCCGAAGTATTCGGATCATCAAGATTTTTTCAAATCTTGAACTTGCTCCTCGGTTCTCCGCGGGTTCTTCTCTTTTTATTTTTCTCCTCTACGTGCATGCGACTTAGAACGCATGCACGGCCTTTAAAATGCAATCCATGTAGAACACGAACACATGAATCCATGGCACCTTCGTTTGCCTCGGCATTCGTCGAAATCATCCAAACATTGCATGCATGCCTATTTTTATGCATGGTCGTGTTCGTACGGGTGAGACGATCACCATGGACACTTCGGTTTGATCGGAGGTGGTCGGGAACTCGAAATCTGCATTCGGGAGGCCTCTGGTTCAGCGGCGGCTTCGCGGGGTGGTCTTCGGTTGAGCTCGAGGAAGACGATGTGGCAGCCATCGGATCAGATCTTCGGACGGCTGCGATCAGATCATCGCGTGCGGGATGCGATGAGCGGCTGTGATCAGCCGCGCGATTGGATGGGCGGCCAGGATCTCTTCCGCAGCAAAATCCCGCGTCCCACGTCGAAACGGCTCACGGAATTTCTGCGGTTTATCAAACATCCGCTGCCTTCCAACGCTCAGTTGAACTTCTCCCTCAACAGTGCCGCCCCGCACCGTGTTCTCTCTGCGGGCGCGCTCTGCGCCCACTCCTGCTCCCTGTGGGCGCGCTCCTAGCGCCTACCATGCACTGCCTGACACCCGCGGGTGCGCTCATGCGCCCCAACCGCGCTCCTGCGGGCGTGCCCCAGACGCCTATGCGGTGTCTTGGGTGCGTCCTGCCGCCCTGGGCTCGCCCCACGGGTTCCCCCATGTGTGTGGTGCCTAGCGCCCATGCCTTGGGGTTGAACCCTCAAGGTGTCCATGGTTGGCCATAGTTTTTGGCAAAGGCATGAATAAGACTTTGTCAAATACAAAGTTCTCCTATGAGTATAAGCCAAATGCCAAGCCCTCTTCCTATAAGCCATTCTTCTTCTACCTTCTTCTTCCATTTCTCTTCTTCTTAGGAATTCATCTATTCTCTTTTCATCATGTATTCAATATTTAAGAATGGACATCCCGAAGGTTCTTCTTCATCAACCGAGCTCCTTAATCAAATAACTTCTTCAATGTTCTTCATTGATCTAATTAGAGATCAAGTTGGATCATCTTAAATTCATCATGCACTAAGAATTAGTATATGGACTTCATTAGCACCACTTCATCCACTTAGTGATTGTGGAAGGATCACTTCATCTCATCATGCATTGTCAACACAATGCATGGTCTTCAAACATTGTTGTGACATTGTATCCAGTTGATACAAGTTCTTGGAACTTTAAGAACATCTCAACAATCGTCTGATTTTCATAGAGAATGTTTCAACCACAACATCATATGTCACTTAGTGAATCTCTTAAGTGACATGCATCTTAGTACCATGGCCATTCTCCTTCATCACCATCAACATCACATCCTTTTTCATTCACATCTTGACATTCCTTGACATCCATTCATTCCAAGACAACATCATTCCTCATTGAAAACAAATGCAACACAATGCACTTCATATATGTATTTATAATATTACATAACATTTGGAGATAAGAAATGACATGCACCGTTCATGGAGACAGTATGTCATACGTACACATGAATGCTAATTTCATTTCTATTTAATATTTAATGGAATGAAAACATAATGATAAATATGTATATTATAATTAAAGTATAATATCATATATAGTTTCATTAACTCCATCATTATATGTTCCACGTATGGCATGATCGATTTATATCGTTTTTAGGGGTTTGTGGTCCGCACTTCCAAAAATGAAATTATCACATTTAACCATTATGGAAACCATAAAGTTATGATGTACAAGAAAAATAAAGAAGAAAAGATAAATTTTATATATAATACATATCACATATAAATATGTTTCCTTCATAATTTCCACCATAAGAGGTTGTAGAAGAATATTGAACAATCATCATTTCGTGAGGTGGTAATTCACCATCCAGTGAAACAATATGTTATTTACCCATTAAATAGAGGTGTTTGTAAGTGTAGTAATAATCCATATCATTAAAACAACCATTTCTATTTATTGAATTGGTGTTTTTATAAAATAAAAGATGAAAAATATTTTAGGGGATTGGAAAAGTTAAATAAAAGAAAATAAATTAAGAGATGGTGTTACCTTTAAATCAGGTAACTCCCTTTGGATTGAACCAAAATGATTTCTTGATGTTTCTTCGGTTTAAAGTAAGGACTGTATGTAGAAGAGAGGTATCTTGAGAGTTTATTTGGGAAGTTTTTGAATGATCCAAGGTGCATAAGAGGTGTGAGTAATGGGTTATAGGTGAGGGCTTTTTATAAGGGGAGGGGATCTATAAAAATGATTGAAAATGTTATTTTATAATGTAATGATTTTCGGTTTCTAAAGGTCGAAAACCTAGTAAAGACGAATATAAGTCGAATCTACTTCAAAATATATTCATTCAATATGAATTGGACTGGTTTTGGATATTTTCTTAATCATTATAATCATATTTATTTAAATCATTCTTTAATGTGGTAAACGCTGCATCATTATTGTGTCATAAATAATTTTATTTATATGAATTCGTATAATTATAAATAAAATACAATTATGTAGAAATTTTTTACCTTTATAATGAATATTTATAGTCATATAGATAACTTATATAACCCCATTTAAAAATTGAACTACTAAAAGATATATGTTTTGTCATTTTTGTCATTACATTAGATTAATTAATATAAAATGTCATTATTAATCTTATGTAGCTCCAAACCAATATGATTAGATAAAATTTTAGGGTAATTTAATATTATTATTATATTTTTTTTAAATTGAATTACCCAATTTACCTTTAACCGTGGTATGTAAATGTCAAAATGTTATTATTCACCGAAAATTATTTTCTTCTTATTTAACCACATTTAACTTACTAATAAAAAGGAAGTATGATGGATTTTGGAAATTCAATTCATTGAAGTGGTAAAACTTTATATAAGTGAAAATATTAGTTTTTTATCTACTACTCAATGTTTTCACAGTACATCGAAAATTGAAATTTTACATAAAAATAAAAAAAATTATGCCTAAGCTATATTTGATATTCTAAATTCAATATTGATCTCTATTTTACCAAATTCAAGTCATAGAAGTTTCATTAATTAATTTAAACTTTAATTATTATTGTCAAAACAAAAAATCATGTTTTTAGGAAATAATAACTATCAAATGATTGACACTTTTTTATGTCTAATTTCAAAGTAAAATTACTTCAAATGACAAAAATTGGATTAAATGGTAAAAATATAATATAATTACACTATAAAACCAATTAAAAAGATAATATAATCATATAAATAAATTATATTAAAAGGAAGTTTTGAACTAAAAGAATGTATTTCTTACTATTCATTAAAAAATGAGTTTTATCATAAAATTTCAAAAATATTACCCAAAGTTAATTTTGATGTCCCAATTCTAATTAAGAATTACATTTTTTCAAATAGATCATATAAAAGTGGTCAAAACTATATTTAATGAGGGTTTGTCTATCAAAAGGTGGTAAATGGATCATTTAATGAATAATAGAGTATTTATGCTAAAATTTATATTCATTCACTTTTTTAGCCTCTGAATTTAATTGGATAAATGTAAAAGAAATTAACAAACATGTATAATAATATTGGTGTTAGTTCAGTTCATTCCTACCAATATAACATCTAGAATTTAACTAACTTTTAAAATAATATTATATTATTATTTTTCACTATGTCTTAGAATTGTGTGAAACTTTAGACATTGGGGAAACCCATTGTTTCATGTCGAGTATTCTATCAAACATAGAACCCCCTTTAAAGTAAAATTAAAATATAATTCACAAATATTAATAAATATGAAAATATCATATTATTTATTTACCTAGGATACTACAGAATCTTGGTTGATCCTTCAAATACAAAGGCATTTCAATATTGGCCTGGACCAACGAGTATAAATGAGATACAAAATTTTGTTGGTTTAGCTGGTTATTATCAGTGTTTCAACCATAATTTTTCTGGATTGGCTAACTCGTTAAACAAGCTCACAAGTAAAGTTGTTAAATTGGTTTGGAAAAAATAGTGTGAAGGATGTTTTGAAAAACTAAAGACAATATTAGTCAATGCTCTTATCCTGACTCTACCAATAGGGATTGATGGGTTTTTTTATTTATAGTGATTCTTAAAAGAAAGGAATTGGTTGTGTCTGGATGTAGAATGATAGATTTATTGCCTACGCAACACGGTAGCTAAAAATTCATGAACAACACTATCTTACTCATGGCCATGAGTTTTATGTTGTAATCATTTCTCTGAATACATGGAGACAATATCTCTATGGTGAATAAGGTAAAATATATATACTAATAAAAAGTGTTTGATGTAAATTTTCTCACAGAAATAACTCAACATGAGGAAATGGATATCACTTGCACTGCACAAGGATAATGATAGCACTATACACTACCACCCATGAAAGTAATAAAAGGTGGAAGATGCATTCAGTATAATTGTTCATGATGCTATGAAAAAGATGAGAGTTAAAAGCTATCCTATGTAAATGGATCTAGTAAAAATGGATATGAAAATAATCATAGATGTTTAAAAATAAATAGTTTTTAAAATAGTTGACAATACATCTTTACTTGAACGGATAAAAAGTTCTCAGACTGATGATGAGGAGTTTCAAAATAAAAATAAATCTATGAATGATCATAGATTGATTGACATCATATATGAAGATATAATTTTGAAAAGTATGTAGTTAATTTTTTTTCCTGACATACCTGATCAAAAAAGAGAGTGGTTAGATGATTCTCATAGCTAAAATTTCTCTATAAACCCTATTAGCACTAATAGGTTTAGAGATTTGAAGAAACATTTTTGGTGGGACATCATAAAGTGGGATATTTCATATTATTTTTCAAGAGGTATGGTTGGTCAACATGTGAAGTAAAGAAGACAACATCCTAGAGGAGTCATGCATCTTATTCCCATAACTAAGTTGAAATGGGATGATATTATGATGGATTTTGTTATAGGGCTACCAAAGACTCATAGATGTAATGATGCAATATGGTTCATTATTGATTGTATTACCATTTTAACATATTTTTTGCTATAAGAGAAGATTTACCACATGAACATGTAGCAAGACTATATTTTAATGAAGTTGTAAGACTTTTTGGAGTACCTGAATCGATTGTTTATAATCGTGATCCACATTTGACATCACAATTGTGGTGAATTCATCAGAATGAACTAGAAACTGAATATCGTTTGAGAACTGCCTACCATCAATAAATAGATGGACAATCAAAATGGACTATTCAAACCTTAGAAGTCATGTTGAGATCTACCTCACTTCACTTTCAAGGTACATGGGATCAGTATTTAACTCTGGTAAAATGTTCTTCTAATAGTAGCTTTCATTCAAGTATTCAGATGGCACCATATGAAGCATTATATCGAAATAGATTTCGGAAACCAACATGTTAGGAAGAAGATCATGAAATAAAACTCATAGGCATATAACATGTTGAGAAATTAATGGATATTGTGAATATTATCCAAACCCACATCAATGCAACTTAATGTACGCAAAAAATATATGCCGTTAACCGAGGCATGGATTTGGAATTTCATGTAGGATATCATGTTTTCATGAAGGTATCTCTATGTAAGGGTATTATAAAATTCAGTAAGAAGGGTAAATTATAACCCAGTTAAATTTTACCATTAAAAATTCAAGAACGAAATGGATTTGTAGCTTATCGTTTGGCAATGATGCCATGTCTCTCAAAATTTCATTATGTGTTCCACATATCATTTCTGAGGAAATACATGTCTAACCCAAATCATGTACTCACCTATGATGAAATAGAACAAAAAACTAATCTGTCATATTCTGATGAACCTATCATGATTCTTGATAACATAGAACAAGGGTTGAGAAACCAGACAACTCCTCTAGTAAATGTTTTTTTTGGAAAACCATTAATATTGAAGAGGCAACGTGGGATCTAGAGGAACATACGATGACGATCCACCAGAATCATTTCATTTATTAATATTCTAGAAATTTTGAGGCTGAAATTTTTCGAAGGATGGAATAATGCAGAACCCCAAACATCCATGATATGCTTCTCTTTGAATAATACAATAGCTTGCGCTATACAAAACTTTGAGTTCTAGCACACTACAACCTATCAATGTATCCACTTAAAAAATTGTAATGAAAAGTAATACCCACTTTCAAAATTTTATGAATTTTATATTTCAAAATAGAAATGTTTTTTTTATTCGGAATATCAAAATTATCTTAGGGTGATCTATTGGTATTTTTCTGAAAACATTCAATTTTTGTAGAATAGTTAAAAACACTACATTATTGTTTGAAACAGACATCTTATTTAAATAATTATTATTTTATTTAAATTTATTTTAATGTAAAAATAGATATATAATACCTATATTAGTCCAATGTAATTCCTTAGAGTTGTTTTATAATAAGATTAGGTGTATAAAATTTTATTGAACTTTTTAACATCTTTAACCAACTTTCTAGGAACATTCTCAAATTTTCATAAAATGTAAGTCAACCACTTCTATGAATTGAATTTTAAAAATCCATCACAGAATTTTGACATATGTATGTAAAATGGGGTTTAATTGGATAAAAATAATTTTTGGTGAATAGTAGGTTTTGAATTTTATTTACCACCGTTAAAATTAAACTGGGTAATTAATGGTAAAATGATATTATAATTACCCCAACACATGTCCTACTTCTATAGGAAATTCTATTTCAACCAAAATCAACTATTTTAATAAAATATGATCCCTTTTGATCAACATGTATTAGATTAGGACATTTATTATTATATTATTTAAAGAAGAGTTATATGTGTTAAATTCAAAATTTAATAACTACACCATTTTTAATATTGGGTAATACATAAGATAAATTAGACTATAAATATAATTTATAAATATAAAATTATTTTATACATAATTGTATTTTATTTTTAGTGTTTATTTAAAAAATAATTATATTTATATATGACACAATGATGATACACTAATTACCTTATTAACAAAAGATTGAAATAATTGATATTATAAATATGAAAATAAAGGTAATTTTAGTCTTTTGATGCATTCAACAATTTTTTAGGTTAATATGAGATATTATGATATTTTTGATATTTTTTTTTTTTGAAATAATCATGTTTTGTTGACTTTCACTAAAAACAAATACTAAATTCTGTCGAAATTGACATAAATGAGTTTTTAAAACAAATACTATATTATTAAATGATATAATATTCCTAATAATATAAGGTCAGTTTGAAGGACATATAAAATTATATATATGTCATTAATTAGCCCCTATAAGTATTTTTGATATTTTATTGTAATTTTAACCATGTAATATAAAAATACAGGAAGACATTGTAAAAGTTGAACTCTTTTACTAAGAGTTAAATCTAGAAGATAAGGTTAATATGGTGACCTAAGTTTGTCTAAAACATATTTGTAAAAATATTTCTAATAATCCCAATCTTATCCTCGAAATAAATCCATTTTGTGCCATTATAAATATAATTTTTTTTAATAAAATAATATTTCAAGCTTTTCCAAAAGTGACTATCACCTCTCTTATAAAAGGGTACTTCCCCTTCTCTCAAAATCACAACTCCAATGTCATTTTCCACACCCAAACCTAGCTAAAATAACCTATCATCTACACTCACTTAATCCTAGTATCTATAAATTGATCAAAAATCCATCCTACATATCCCTTTCGATCAAATAAAAAACGAATCACCGAAGAAGAGGTAAAACATTCATCACCTCTTTGAAACTCTTTTTCTTTTTCCACTTCCTATTTAATTTATGTTTACTTAAAAAATTGGTAACTCCATTACCTTATACAAACTGTGATGTTATTATAAATATTTTACAACCATATTCCTTATTATATCCATCCTATGAATTACAATGTCACCATACGTGAGTACGTACGGCTTACCATCTCCACATCATGGTGTAATTTTTTATTCAACACTTCATTATTTAGATGTTTATAAAAATGAGTATAATTGATGAAAATATAAAACAAAACATGTTAATGATTATGTATAAGTAATATAACATACAATTACATATGATTTCACCATTAATATAATGATAGTGTCGCTCGTGCGTACGTACAGATGACCTTCTCTAGAATGTGATGAGATTCATTCCCCATCGTAACTATTCAAGAATAGGTATCATTTTATGATTTAAAATTAAGTTTAATAACTTAAAATCATTCTGGATATGAATCAAATATATTCTATCCATAGCAAAAAAGACTTATATTGCAAAACATATAATGGAAAAAGAATAAGCTAACACCTAATACACTAATAATTCTGAAATATTATTAACAAAGAAATATTAGAAGATCATTTATGATGTCATATTTATGTATATGGTTGATTTATAATTTAATAACAATTAATTAACAATTATAAATGAGGTTAACATACCCCCATCAATGAAAAATTTCAAGGTAAGGGTTATGTTTACAGTCTCTTTATAAGTTGTTGTTGGTTAAACGTAAAAATCTACTAAGAATTCTTTATCCACCTCATCCATGATTCTTAAAAATGTATTTCATTAAATTTTTTATATTTCCATGATGATGGGTTAACGTCATCTATATGATTTTTGTACTTTTTTATAAAAAGTATCGAAAAGAGTTTTTCCATCGTTTTCCAAATAAGGTACACAATGAAATTTTTTAAAAATTAAGGTAAGATTGTTTTTTTAATTCAAACGTTTGGTGTGGATATTTTCTGCCATCAGGACACCATAGAAGCTTTCCTTACATGCTTAAAATAATATTTTCAAAAACAATTCTTTTTTAATTATGTGGATTTTAAATTCATTCCAAATAGAATTACATATTTTTCCCAAATAGTTTAGATTTAATCTATGTCAATATATATATATGGATTTTACAGTTGTTTGAAGTTGATTTATTATTATATAATCTTCCATATTGTATTTATGTTTTTTGATATGTTTGACTATGGATGTGTTATTTTTATAAAATTCATGGTTTGTGGAAAAAGTATGAAAATTTTGTATTTTAGTTTTTATATGAATGTTTATGTTTTGTTTTATCCTTTTCATATTAGGAATGCATTGGACATAGTAAGTGATAGTTGAAATCCATTGCAGCTCCTTGATGAATCGGTATGTCTAATGAGACTAATTAGTGCCCTAGCATAAGGCATTGGAAAAATATTATTTGTATTCATGGCACGAGCAATTGACTATTTGGTTATGATGTCTGGCATTATGCATTCCATAATTATGAAATTGGTTATCAATATTACATGTTTTTATTCGACCAGTAGAATATCACTATGAATATTTAAATGGAATTATTTGATTTATATTTTCCATATTATATATAATTTTAAGTTTAAAAGAAATTTTCATTAGTCTTATAGACTTCCTTAAATGTTTATGCTTATTTATAAAAGTTTCCGCTATATTGTTATCCTTACTGAGTATCTAAGTACACCCCTTTCTATGTTTTATTATCCGTAGAGTGAAGAAAAGTATATTTCAACTGACTTTCTTGTATAATATATGGTTTATGAGTGTTTTAAAAGAACACACAATGTTGTTTTTTATGTCATAATGTAATATAAAACTTATGTATGTATCTATTACTACCAATTCTACTAAATTGATCGGCCTTTCTGGATAAGATCCCCTGAGATCATTCTAATGTTATGTAATAATGCACCGACTCAGGCTGAATATGGTTGGGGCTTTACATTTATGATATTTTATTAGGTAACTTTATTTTACATTATTAATCATTATTGTAGGAGGTGGAGGATGTAATAAAATGAAGTTCTCGGCAAGGTGTATTACCACATCTTCATAAAATTTAGTTTGGTTTTCACCAAATGGATTCATAGGATATATATATATAATATAATGCTTCTTATATGGTATTATGTATTTGGATTTAATATTTTTGTTCTCATAAATCCAAATGGATTTGGAAATTTTAATAGGAGAGGAGAGGGGGGATTTATAAGTAATGTGAGTGGAACACATGTAATGTTTTTAAAATAATATAGTGTACCAATGTTTTTCAAATGAAAAATTGATAAATAATAGACCATTATAGATCCTAGATGATAAATGTAATTAATGTGTCCATATAATGTGTTTTGGACTTGATTTTGTTCATTTTAATTCATCACCTATTTAATGTAATAGCCCCAAGTAAACCCATTTTTATATTCACCATGATGAGTTTTGATAGTAGTTTAACTACTCATAATTGTCAAAAATTATGTAGAAATTATATATAATTTGAATTATGATGATTCAAATTATAGATTCATGTTTTAAAAATTCGATTAATATAAGTTAGAAATATTAAATTAATACAAATAATGTCGGAGTGATGAGACAATAAGTTGTTAATGGAAAATTTTAAAAATATTTTAAGAAATAGTATTTCAAAATTCCATATTCAATATATTAAAATATCCTAACTTTTATTAATAGAAATATAATTTAAATAATTTATAATTTAAAACAACCTTAAACTTTTATGTTTTTAAATGCATAAATACAAATAAGAATTCTTAATAAAAACTAGTACTTGTTGTATTCATCAAATATTTTATCATATTAGAGTATTCTGAAACATTCAACCTGATATAATTATAAAATTATTATTTAAAAATTAATTCAATTTTTTCAAAACAATTTCTGAAAATTAGAATAAAATAAATTTCATAATAGTTGTTCGAAAATGGGAAGAACATTTTTTTTAAAAAAAAAATTTAAGGATGAAATTATATTTACATTTATCTCCTTAAAAGAAAACACATAAGTGGAATGATAACAATTTATTAAATATATAATATGTAAATTTCATTTAAAAATTGCACCAAATGTTATAGTTTAATTAATTGAGGAAAAAAACGTTTTTTCAGAAATGATAGAGTAGCATAAAAATATATCCATTATTTTGAAATTGAAATTTCCATTTGAATTATTTGTAACAAAATAATTAACATTATATTAACATTTAAACCATTTATTTTGATAATTATGTATTTTTCATACCCTCCATTCAAATTCTAAGAAAAAACTTTAATATTAAACTAATAATATCATAAGAGTATGTTATGATTTTTTATATTCAATTTTTTATTTTGCACAGGCTATACATATCCTTGTGTGTAATGAATAATAAATAATGTTTTGTGTGAAATTAAATCATAAATTCCTGTATTTTTAAATAATGATAAACTCAATGGTCTTTAAAAAAAATATATATAAAAGATTTAATTTTCTTCCAAATAAATATTTCACAAAATTTCAGGGTGTAACATTTTGAAATCAGAAATATTTTTTTAGTTAAACATTTTAAATGTCACTCAATAATATGTGAAATTTATTTACTAAAAATTATTTTTTATAATTAAATACTTTCGCATTTGAAATTGTCTTAAATTATTTTAGCAATAAATTTGGATGTTGATTTAACAAAAAAATATTTATTTTTTTCACACAGTAGTCATGTGGTTGTAAGGTGGGTATGGTTAACTTTGTATATTCAGTTAAACATCCAATAAAACCACACTAACTAATAAAAATTTATGTAAAAATGAGTACCCATTTTTCTAGACTCTCTCTGGCTAGGCCGTACACCTAATGTAATGTGCAATGGGATCCTAATCCACCATATTATCAACACTATAAATTTTTCCACCCTAATAGATTGCATAAACATTGAAATTTTATATTATCGGATATTATCTATTTAGAATCTTGGAATTAACTATATTGATAAATTTCTTGTATTGATTTTTTCCATTGTTTTTTAATATTTTAATTTCTTTGGTTATTATATTTTAGTACCATGTATTGAATGCAAGAATACTCTAAAAAGAAATTTTAAAATGTTTTCATCAATTTTTTCTACTTCATATTCTACAAGAAATTATTTTTAACATTAAAATGATATCTAGATGAATTTATTCATGAAACAAATTTTTATTGATGAATTTTTTGAATCCATATTTATTATTCATAATTGTTCCCTGTATTACATAAATCTAACATTAGTGAATTATTTTTAACAGAAACTATACAATATATATATGGTGGTTCCCTATAGTTTTATGTTGCTCACATATATTCTTTTATTATTTTGTGTTTGTAATTTTATTTTTCCTATACATTTTTTTATGTCATCTTTTGTTTCTTTCTCAGGATTCAATATTGCTTCACTAAGGTCGGGTGACCCTAGACATGGTGGGTGGTCATCGATGTCCATGAGTTTGGTATTTCTAGTATTGATCTACCTTTGGATTACTTTTTTATATCTTTTTCGAGAAATTTTTTTTATTTATTTATATTTACATATGTTATGTGGTTTTCATTGAATACATTCTCTATTATAATTTCTTGGTTGTTGTCCTTTCGAAATGATTATTCATGATGCTAGTGTCCTAGTATAATATGGATTGGAAAACGCCCTTCTGGATAGTGGATAATTGGATTTAAGGTATACTTATATTATAAAATGTTTAGTTTATATATAATCATATTATAATAACAAATATAGGGTGTATAATACATTAGTTCATTGAATATAGACCTTAGACAGTAATTAAAATTTAAATTACAAATGTTTTTACGATACCTTATAATTAATTAATGTAAAAATTACATCAAAATAAATTTTTGTTAAGGGAATATGTAGCAACATGGAAAAATAAATATATAGAGTCTTATATAAAATAACTATTTATGGTAATAACTTTTTTAAAACTTAGTTTAGTTGAAGAAAAAGAAATTTATTTTGGAAGGATGTAAACCCATTTGAATTTATTCAAATACACATGTTGAATACCTAATTCATAAAATTGCTAATGAAACATTTATTTTAAAATTGGATAAGTAAAATATAGATGGTGAATTAGTAATAACATATTTTTTATTTCAAAATATTATTTGTAAAAATATATCGGTTATAAGGAACATGGAATTTAAGGGAAAATTATATATAAGAGAGATGTTTTTTCATCAAAACAACGAGCTATTATTAAAAAAATAATCATTAAAGCATACTTTGGTAAAAAAAATTCCTTCATATGAAATATAAGAAATATATTATGAAATATTAAATTTAATAATTAATCAAACATAAAATTATGACACTAGAGAAATATTTTTTTTACTCAAATATATGAATTTGTTATCCACAATATACATAGTGGATGCCCTAAGTTGTGATTTAAGGAAAATTTAGAAATTTTTTATGTGGTATAAATTGAAATCCCTTGGAAAATAAAATTTGTTATCCAACCAATATATTAAAATGGAAGGATATGCTGATGATATATGAAATAAGGTCAAGAAGAACAATAATAACCCATTAAATGATAATTGAGTTTGAAAAAAATCGTAATGTAAAAGTAATTTACGAATTTGAGGGATACCATGAATATTAAATTAGTATATTATCAAATGAATTCTTTTAATTATATGTAAGTGAACTATTGGACTGAATACACCATTTAAATTAAATTATTTCACACAACATCAATCATATAATAAGGATTTGAAAAGAAGACAAATAAACCCTTATAATTTGTGATGTATTAAAAAAATACATATATAAAGAGAGGGAGATTTAAATATAACAATTTTTACCTTGCCTAAAACTTATTTCATGATAATAAATGAAAAATCCTAAAATTTAACACCACTTAAATGAAGAGAGTCACACAATAATAAGTATGTCTCAAATAAATAAATTTGACATAAAAACCCTTATGACATAAGAAATAATAAAACAAAAAATGAGTTAAATACAAATATTTTTTATTGATATAAATAGGATTTATAAATATAATTTATGATATTATTTATCAAATATTTAGTATAAACACCATTTAAATTTAATTGGGATCCTAAAAATATGTGTCATTGATGGAAAATTTGTGATGAATCTCTTACCATAAACCAGATTCCTTATGTGCATATTCTTAACATAATGAATAATCAGATTAATATTATTATATTCCCTCATAGTAACCTTATTATTATATATTAAATTTAATATATACAATTTATAAACATATAATATTTAATTAATATACAAATATATTTTATCCTTGGGTTTAAATTTAATCAACCACAGTTTATTTATGTTATTTCAATGGTCGAAGATTATATATTAAAAACACATAATATATATTATATAACCAGTATACAAGAAAAATTTTAATCATAAATTTATTATTTATTGATAATAATGTTATTATTAGTGTTCCCGTATTCATTCATTATATATTTTTATAACATTATACATGCAGGTTGTTTGATCGACCCAATCAAGAGCACACTAAGTCATGATGAGTGATTATGGTTAAAAAATTGTATTATATGATTATGTCAAATGTTTAATTATAATAATTACATTTTTTTAATTTTGTTACTCATCTTTTTCTTTCATTGGATATTTAAAAAAATGATGATGAAATTGAAAGTAGTTACCTTATAGAGGTTGTAGTTCATACAACAAACCGTTAGCATTATTTTTTTTGGTGGATTGAAAGGAATATAAAAATTTTGATAAAATAATATAATTAAAATATCATATGATAATTATAATTAGTTTATCATATACTAAGGGTAACTATTTTTAGAAGGTAATGATTCAGAAAAAATTTAAAGTGATATAGAATACTCATATTGGGACTTTGATCGTTTCCTTAAGAGTCTCGTTGGTCACGAATTGTATAATAAACAAAATTTATACTAGTGGGTTTTTGACATGATATATTATTATATGAAGGGAAACGTGTAGTGTATTAGATATTATTAAAAATTAATTGTTTTGGTATGATGGGTTGGAAGTGTCCCCTTTTATAAGTTAACAAAAGAGAACTCTTGATAATACACATTATACTTTTATGACATCCTTACAATATTCAAGTGTAAATGACTCCAAAATGAAAAAATAATTTATTTATTGTTGATCTTGGGTCATGAAATCCTAATCCATGTATTCTCAGAAATGTTTTAGACATTTTGGAGCTCTTTTTTGTAGGATGTTGCTTTACCATTTTTTTGCTTCACTTGGAAAATAGTTTTTTAACTTAGTAGTTGTTCAATAAAAAAATAAAGAAATCCATTTATAAAAACAATTTTATGAAAAAACTAAATATTATATTAATTTTAACAAAATTAAATTTTTAATATGATAAAATTTTCTTTTATGTTATAATATTAAATATAGATATTCTTTTTTAGAAAAAAGACGTTTTAATCATCATGTCTTCCTAATCCTATTTAGCATTATTTACTAGTTAAATTTGACTAAATATAATTTTTTTCTTTCAAAATATTAATATTAGAGTAATAATAAAAAATAAATTAAATTAAATTTATTAGATTAAAAAATTAATAGAACAATAATTTGAAAAAAAAAATTTACCATTGTTAGTAAAAAAAATTAATCAAACTAATCATATATGTTTTCCAATGATTAGAATTTAAACTTTTTTCTATTATGATTATTAAAATTTAAAATATGAAAAATATTTTTGATATATTAAATTTATATAAATAATGAAAATTATTTGTATGTAATATTAGATAATTTGAGTCTTTTGTTTTATAATATTATTTGCGTTTCAGAAACAATATGCATGGGTTAAAAATTAAACAACACTTTTTTTGTGATTTAATTTAGTAAATGGTTGGTATGGCCCGAAGGGTTTTTTTTATTTTGATAATACACCCTTCAAGGGGTGAGGTGGAACCCTTAAATTCCCGAAGTCTTAGAGACAATTACATGACCTGTAGGATATAGAGGGAATCACCTAGACAAGAAAACATGGAACTAATCCTCCCCATCATATGTTATGATATTAGCACTCCACCATCACGGGGCTGGCCATCTTGTTGTCATATTCTATGCTACAAAGGACTAGTACAAATTGCAAAGTCATATCCTCTCATTCTTCCAAATCCGGTTAGCTCCACTCTAGTGAATGAGTATGCCCTAAATCCTCCTCTGAAGCCTTGTCCCTTGTATTCTGACTGGTACATCTTCATTTCACGTTGCCCGAAGGCCTTAGGGTGTCCCAAAGGCATTAAGGTATCCCGAAGGCCTTGAAATTCAACTACCTTGAAGGCCTTGGGTGGCCAAAAAGCCTTAGATGTCCTGAGGACCAAAACGGTGGCCCAAATTCCCAGATTGATGAACAGTTCTGGTTGTTATAGTACCAAACAGTACAAGCTACAGTGCTGCTAATGTAACCCAAAAATATGCCTCCACCCATATTTGATCTCAGGTCCCTTGGATACACCTAGTTAGCCCCCCCCCCCCCAACTGGGCTGGGGCTCATGTGCAAATTATTTTACTTTTAAATATATTTTTATTATAGAAAATATTTTTAAAAACATTTCCATTATTCTTATATCATGATAATTTTATAAAAGTGATTATTTTTGGGGAAATAATTTTTTATTAAAAAATAATTTCAAATCAGATTATATCAGAAATTTTCAACAAATCATTATTGGAAATTATTATTATTTATAAGTGAAAAATTATTTTTTAATTTTGAAAATTCTAATTATACAATTAATAAATTCATTTTAAATAAAATCATATACTATAGTGAGATTTATTGTTTATACTCTTGTAATGTTTTTAAATATAATCCATTATTATTCATATTTCATATAATAAACTGATTAAATTATTATTAAGAAAAATTTAATTAATTTTTTTTTCACATCATGAATACCATGATTCATTACATTGAAAAATCTATCGCATAAAATGCATTTTTTAGAAAAATTATTATCAAATAAAAAATTATATTATTCGTCATTGTATATAAACAAATATTACAAAAATTCATATTAAAAGGAATAGTTATTTAATTTATATATATGTTTGATAAAGTGGTTACTCATATCCATTCCCTCTTGTTAAATCTCAATGTTTTAATGGACAAACAAAAATATTTATATTTTATCTTGACACATCATTGTTTCTTTTATGTTCATTATTTTATATGGAATTTTCTTTTGAAATAAATTTCTTATTTAATGTAATAATAAATTAAAATAAAGGGGTGTCACTTTATCACCCCACTAAATAGATTCTGAGAGAACAATTTTAATTTTCACTCAATAATGAATTTATGTGAGGGTATTAATAATATATTCAACACCGATGATATTACCAATAATATGAAATCTAACGGCTATATCTAGCTACTTATCATTTCATAAAATCATTAGTAATTCATACAATCATGCACCCAATAATTTATATACTTAATAATATATTTCCAATAACATACCTATCCCGAAACAATTTGAATACTGTGGAATTAATCAATAGAAAAATATTACATTATATCAAATATTAACTCATATATTTAATAAATAGATCAGAAAATCGTACATTGTCAAATATATCTCATAATCAATTGAATGAGTTAATATTAATGAAAAATATAATGGATATGTTTTTTATTGAATAAATAACCAATTATAAGGTAGTCAGATCTATCTAATTCGATTTTCTCAAAACAGTGCCACATTTATAAATTAACTTCAATAAATTATTAAACATAATATATTTTTATACCTGAATCATTTTTTTAATAATAGTTATACCCAAAACATAACATTACCGAAAATCCACTTCACTTGGATTCTGATTCAATTTAATATATGTTTCCAATAACAACCCTACTCTTTATTTCACATTAATATATGAAATATTAAATAAAGATACACATAATACAGTCCAAAAGATCAATACGTTTAGTTTCATTGGTAATGAGGTACATTACATAATGACCTAAAACATTAAATACATCATTTTAATTTAAATCATCTTTAACATGTGCTTAATAATCCATTCTTCATAAAAAACATGGGATAACCAATGGAAAAAATTAAGAAAGGGGTGAGATATAAATCCAACTAATGAAACAAACCTAAAGCAATATGTTGATAATAATAAAGGTTAAATATATGCATAACAAGGGGGTTATAAAATGAGTCACAATCATAAACAAGAACAAAGAGTTATGATATACCATGATAATCATATATTGTAAAATTTGGAAACAATATAAAACATTTCATCATTAATATATTCTAAAAATAAAACCACCAAGAAATTATGGTGGGAGATGTCCCTTAATTTAATTAGGTTCACTCAAAATCTTGAAAAAGACATATCATAATACTAAACATTACCCAATGCATTAGAGCGTTGTCTGGGAACCCCCATCATATTCATATCATACTCATTCTTATGTTTTCTGCATAAAATATACAACATGGATTCATTGACCATCATTATTTATTATAATATCATATTGGGTGGAATTCACAACAATATGTACCCAATAAAAATTCTATTTTTATAAATTTGAACACCCTTAATTGAAAATGAGTATATTATTCACTACCCAATTATTTTTCTATGGAAAAACATGCTGAAATTTCTGAAGCATAAAGCCATCACATAAAAATTATTAAAATGGTTTGGTGAGAGAGAATGATTTATATAATCCTTTAGAAAATAAATTGAATGTAATAGAGATATGTTAATATGTGACCCACCATATTTAATTGTAAATAGAAGGCATGTGATATTGAAGAAACATTAATAAATAATAAAAAGCAAAAAACCACTTACATAATTTCGGTATGGTAATAGGTGTAAATACAGGTTCATAGGAGGGAAATGAGTGTAAAAGGTGATATCATAATTTATACATGAAATTGGAAGTAAATTAGTAATGGATGAACATATCATGACTTACTAAAATTGAAATTTAAAAAACTCACATAAAAGTAGTGTGTGATAAAAGTGTAGAGTGGATGATCCCTTACTTGGGTGTGTTACTCCAATGTCTTGGGAGATATTTTTTGGGAGATTAGTGGCCCCATAAAAGGACTCTAAAGTGTGGAGGTAATATTGTGGACAATATCTATGGAAATAGAGTGAAAATAAATTTAATCATTAGTGGGTTCATATAGGAAATGAGGGGAATTTATTTATAATTTTTGTTTTGGACTCTTCATAATAAAATATCAAAAACCAAAATTCAATAAATGATATTTGATAATGAATTCATCAAAATACGATTGATATACAATATATTACATGTCAACGGGATAATCATATTATAATATCACTCAAGATGATGTATAGGTGAGTCAGACTCTGAAAGAAAGGACATTAAAACCTCAAAATTTATGATGAGTTTTAGTGGATTTACAGAGGATTTATAAAATAAATAAATAAAGTTAAAATAATTAAATTTTAAATTTATGAAATATATTTGGTCATGTATTCCATTTATATTAGTTATTAAACCACTTTTTGTGTAATTGTGGGGTCATTAATGTCAATATTTATATGATATTGAATTTTTACCCAAAAAATTTACTCTCTCTGAAAAATATGAAAAATTAACAATTGGACAATTTCAACATTCCAATTCCTCTAAAATATTCATTTTATTGAACTAATTATACAAATATGGGAATTTTTTATATTAAAATAAAAATAGACATTTATTGATAAATGATAGGTTTTTTGAAATAATAGTTTTCAAACTCTTAGGAAAATTACATTTTAATACGTAAAATTATATTATAATTTATATTCAATAAAAAATATTAAATAAAAATAATTTAAGGAAATATTATTTATTTCAAAATTCCAATAATTCACCAAAATTTATTCAATAATTAAATAATAATACAACCCCAAAATACTGTCAATAATAGTAATTTATAATTAATCAATAATAGGATGAAAATATATTCACTATTTGATAATAATTTATATACTCATACTACTAGGTTCTTCTTACATATCCCTTTAATACACTATTATATACCCTAACTGTAAGGAGAGGGATGGTTGGACTTTACTTGTGTGGTACGGTGAACATATATTGAGATGTGATCTCAATAGGCTTTAAATTATCCAATAAATGGTTTCTCTCTTACTTATTTTATTGGGTCTCATCTATTGATTGGTAAAGGGATGATCCTAGAAATGATATCCCCCAGGAAACATTCAATAAATGGGCTTTATAGTGTTCGATTCTACTGGTTATGGACACTGAATCCTTTCAATGTGTTAATTAGATTTATAAAACCCTATTTTTATACAAATCAAGTCATCGTCAATCAATGCATATATTAACAATGGTAATGATTCATAAAGATCAACTAAATCAGATAGGATATAATTTAACCAATGAAATTCATGTGTTTTTAATATCCATATTTATTTAATAAGACATTTAATTAAAAAATAGGGTGATTTTATTTATAATAGTTCAAGTCGTTAAAGTGATCCCCGTTTAAAATAAATAAATCTTGAAATTTTCATTTCCCACATTAAAATAGATGATGGTATCTCTAATTCCTCACCTCCTATAGTCCCCATGATTCTTCTTCAAACTTTTGGTTTAGCTACGACACATTGAATAGGTATACTATATTCTTTCATAGAACATTTTCTCTATAATGTATGATTTTTACTGGATTATCTTCATACCAAAGTTCATTCTCAAATTGAATCAACTATTTATTGAGTACATGTGAGGGGTCTGGTATGAAGACCCAAAATCAAAACCTAGGTTCAGCCTTTAAAAATGATGTGTAATAATTTTTTAAATAAAACTTAATAATTACACATAATATTAAACAATATTGGATCATTACCTGGATATTTTTTGGAGTAATAAATACAAAAAACACATATTTATTAGAGTTTGAAATAGTATGAAAAAAACAATGTAATTTTTATGCTTCTGTGCAAGCACAATCCGAAAATTACACCGTCCAACTTAGTACTTCTTGGTGACCTATGAAAAAAATTTAGATAAGGGGTGAGCATTTCCTATTTCCAGTAAGGGGTTTCAAAACAACACATAAATTCTTAAAAACATTTCATGAAAATAAATATTCATATATCGAACAAATTTTGTAACGTCCCGGTTCCGGGAGCGGCCAAGATTTTCCCCATACCTGGGCCTCATAACCTGTTGGTCACATGGACTCAAGATCATTTACCCAAATTCCATAGGCTTCTGACTAGTAGCGAGGGTCATGGGTGTGATAGTGGGCAAACAATGCCCAAATTGGAAGAGTAATGCAGCAGAAATAAACAGATAACAACAGTGGCTAAAGTAATAACATGCAATAAGCAAACAACATAAGACTGGAAGTAATTAAACAATTGGAGAACCATTTATATAAATGATGCACCATTCATAAATCTATGAAAATATATAAACAAGTCATAATGCTGGAATATTGTACTAAACCACCATACACTGAAAAAAAAACTCACGCAGCATCGCAAGCCTCAGCTTGGTCCCATATATCCAGCTCTATAACAATCATGTACCTGATGTAGATGGGCACTTTCCATTATCTATACGTGCAGTAACATAATCTATTGGGGCTTGAAACATGACACAAACTAGGTGTGAGTTGAATCCCAATATCCAACCACCCAATGATCTTTTCCGAATAGTCCGTGAATATATAAGTTAAGAAATAAGAAAAATAAAGGAGTAAACAAGGAATTACTCAAAAGTAAACAATCCTATAGTTAAATTTCATAAATTTTAAAAAATCAAGAAAGTAGGTAATCAAAAACATGTAACCCTCTGGTAATAACACATAGCATATCCCCTATGTTTCATCCTATTAAACATAAACAACCCTCTAGGAAGTAGTCACAGTATATGTAACAGCCCAAGATTTTATAAAGAAATATTCTTTTTAATTTTATTAATGTCTTGTGTTGTACGCTACACCAAAAGGAGCTTGCACAACATGCATCCTTGTCTTGCCTTGCATTACACGCAATCACGACCTTCCTCGATAGCGTGTGTAATACGCAATACCGAGTTTCACTAAACAACGATGTGCTATTAAAATATTATTAAAACTAGCCGTTATGAATAGTAATAACCACTTTTTAAAATTCTGTAAATCTTATTTTTCAAAATGAACTTCATTCTTGGATTCGGAGTATCGAATTTATCCTAAGGTGAAATTTTGGTACTTTTCGGATAACTTTCATATTCTGATGAATAGTGAAAAATTACTAAATTATAATTAAAAACAACTTTTTTAATCGAAATAATTAATAGTGATAAATTATTAATTTGAGTGGTTTTAAAGTATATTTAGAATATATTTTTACAATTTAATACAATGTTGGTCATTGATTGTAATTTCACATTTAAACCAGACATAATCAAGTGTCAATCTTTTGATATATATTGTTTCCTAAAAACACACTATTTATTTTAACAGCGGGATTTAATTATAAAATTAATTAATGCAACTTCTATGTTATGAATTTGGTAAAATAGATTTCATTTTTGAATTCGGAATATGAAATATAGCTTAGGATGAAATTTTGGCATTGTTCTGAAAAACATCAATTTTTGATGAATAGTGAAACTACTAAGTGGTAGGTTAAAAACTGAATTTTGCATAAAACGTAATTTTACCGCTTCTGTGAATGGAATTTCAAAAATCCGAGAGACATAGTTAATATCAAGGACTAAAATGTGGTTCAATGAGATGAAAATAATTTTTTGGTGAATAGTAACTTTTTACTATTTTTTACCGCGGTTAATAGTAAATAGGGTAACTAAGGGTAAATATGATATCAATATTACCCTAACACATGTCCTAATTCTATTGGACAAGTGTAATTCGACCAAAAACAAACTTAGGAATAAAATATGACCATTTAGGCCCACTTGGATTAGATTAGGACATTTATTATTAATTTATTTAAAGAAAGGTTAAAATAGTTAAAATCAAAGTTTAATAAGTAAATCATTTTTAATATGGGGTTATACATAAGATAAATTCGATTGTAAATATTCATTAGAAAGCTAAAAAGATTTCCTACATGATGATATTTTATTTGTAATTTTTAGACATAAAATAATTTAATTTATTTATGACACAACAATGATGCAGTAATTATCTTATTAATGAAATATTGACATAATTGATGTTATAAACACCAAAATAAATGTAATTTGAGATTTTTATGAATTAAACTAATTTTATAGGTTACTATGATATATTAATGTTGATTTAATCAACTTGGTTCGAACATTTAATTCTGTTATGACTTTAACAAAAATCATATATCAAATAGTGTCAAAATTGACACAAAATAGTTTTTAAATCAAATATTATATGATTAATTGTTATTGTATTCCTAAAAATATAAGGTTCGTCCAAATGACTTAGATAAGGATATATATATTAATAATAAACAATTTGGGGTTCGTTTGGCATGTTATAGTAAGTTTATTAACCATATAGTGAAAGAAAACAAAAAGACATGGTAAAAGTTAAATTATTTAACTTAGAGTTAAATTTAATTGATAAGGTTAAAATAATATCCTAAACTTGTCTAAATTCTATTGGTTGATAGGATTTCGACCCCTCCCCACCTTAGCTTCTAAATAATACCCCTTGGAACCATTATAAACCGATTTTGACTTTAATATAAAATAATATTTTGAGATATTCCTAAGGTTCCCCTCTCCTCCCCTATAAAAGGACACCTCCTCCCCCTCCTCCTCACACCAATTTGAGCACTCAAGCTCGGCCAAACCCTGCCAATTTCTCCTCTCCACTTCCCTAGAAACATCCTAGAGGTTCTGGTCTTCCTCAAAGACCAATTCTAGTGCCCTAAGAGGAGGTCTCAAAGAGGCACTTCAAAGAAGAGGTAATTACCGTTACCAATTCTTTCATCTTTATTTCTTCTTCCACTTCTTCTTCTTAGGTTGTTTCATTATGAAGTAATAACATCAGTATCACTCATATACTGATATGTTATTATAAGTATGAAACAACCCTATTTCACCATCTATCCATCCTACGGAAAAAGAAATCACCGCGCGTGCGTACGTACGGAATACCGTCTCCACGCCGTGGTGTAATCTATTTTCCACCACCACCTTACATGGATGGGTATAATGGTCTAAAGAATAACTATACATAGTTATTACAACATCATATTGATTCTGATATATTTTATAATCCACTCCAATTCAATTCAATATTTATAGAAATGATATCATCGCTCGTGCGTACGTACGGACTACCGTCTCCACGACGCGATGAGATTCATTCTCCATGTTAACCATTTAAGAATGATTATAAAGTATATATAAGAAATAATAATGAAATATATGACATTATAAAGCTACTGGATTTATGTATATATATACATATGTATGTCATCTACTTACTTCCATTTCAAGACAATAAGGAAAGGAAAACAGCGTTCATGCGTACGTACGGACTACCGTCTCCATGAACGGTGTTTTTCATTTTATTTATCTACCTATTATATATATATATATATACTGAATATATATGATATATAAATCATATTTTATATTCTGGAAGTAAGTAAATCATGATATAAGTAATAATGATGTCAAGAACAACAAGTCAAAACACCTACGATAAATGAAACGATTTTACCCAAAACGCTTCTTTAACATGGAATTTACAAAAGAACGGGTAATATAATGTCATAAGTGAACCATATATGATATCATAACAATGAATATGATTCTGTAATAAGTCAATGACATTATTTAAACCATTATACAGGAGCTTCGGACACGTACAAAGCAAATCGGACCTAAGGTAAGGGAAATATCACAATCTCATTTTTATCCGAGATTGTTTATTCGTAAGTATTTACTGGGGTGTATTTTATCATCCACATCCATGTTCCCTCAATATGTAATATTGTTTCCATCCACTTGAAATAGTTTAAATCCAATTTTACCCTTAGGTGAGTTTTTAGTAAAGAATATGAAAGGAATCTTTTGTCGTTTTTCCGTACGAGGTACTTTTTGACTTTTCCGACAAAAGTACGAAGAATGTTTTTTTAACTTATACGGCATGAATGGATTTTTAAAACATTATTTCCAAGAAGCTTCCTTTACAAGTTTCAAGTTTATTTTTAATCAACTTCTTTTATTTTAAAGTCGTATGACATGTTATGAAAGGAAAAATGTTTTTTGAAGAAGAAAGGATATTTTCCTCAAGAATGGAGTTCAAGTGTTTTATCAAAATTATTTTCCATATAAGATAATAAATGGTTCTGTTTTTATCCCTATTATTAAATTGATTTGATCATGTTGTAATGGAATTATTTTTATGAATTCCTTTATCTTATATGAATTGATTTATGATGTCATGATGTTTCAAGAATCCCATTTTTGTTACATGTGTTATGCGATGATGTATGTTTTATGATTATGTGGCACACATAAGAAAGGATTCATTATAAGATGGGTGGGACCTATATCTCCCTCCAATGCATTGGGTAAAGATTTTATATCTCATGAGATAGACATGGCTGGAATGGTAGGTTATACCGGTTCAGTGAAACAGGACTGAAACGAGGGTTACTCGATTCAGAAAGGGACTTTGTCCACTAAGATAGTCTTGGCAATGAGTCATGACTAACAAGAAATGATTTTCCATGATTATGTGTGCATGCCACAAAGTTTCAAGTTTCATGTTATGATTATGGTGATCTCATTTTCACTTCTATGATTTGTTCCATGTTAAGATATTATGATCTCTTTTGCAGGTTATGATTTTCAAAAAGATATGATATGATTTTTATTTCTTTTGTATACCCTTACTGAGCATTTGAGCTCACCCTTTTATGTTTTCTTTTCCCCAGGATATAAAGAAAGGTTTTAGGTAAAAAAAAATGGAAGATATTTACGGGAGATATTGAAGATCTTTCACCAGGATTAGAAGATTATGTTCCGAGTTTCCAAAGACACTAAACTATTACGATCCTTGTGTGTGTGTTTTTGTTATGTACTAAGTATTCCGCAAATGTAATGTAATGTCCATGTACGTCAAGTTTCGGGTCTCTACAGTTGGTATCAGAGGAAAGGTTTAGTCAACCTTTGGAAACTAGGATGCGAAAACGTTAGTGAGATCCCTAGAGATATTTCTAAGGTATATTTAGGGATGTCCCTAAGGATAAGTATACGTATAAGATATAGTCCTAGAACTATGGTAACGATCTTAGAATTTAACCTAAGAAGTTAGATATTGAGGATACTCCCCCTTTGTTATGTTGTTTTCCCTAGCATGATTTTTGCCTCTCACACTATTCTTTTTGGGTTTTAGAAAATGGCTGGAAACAAGGTGATTCACGATAATGGAGGATATGATGGACAATGTAATGATATTTTTCATGAGAAACAAAATGAAATGGGATTTGGATGTCCAAACATCATTATTATGCCGAATCAGCAATCTCATAATATGATCAATAAAGTAAAATTTGGTAAGTTTCCTGACTCGGCTAATAAGAGAAAGATGGAGTTTCATGAAGATCATAGAGGAAAGAAAGTTCAATTTCCCCTATGTAATTCATGTGGGAAGAGGCATCAAGGAGAATGTTTCAAAGGAACTAGAAGATGCTTTGGGTGTGGAAAAGAAGGACACAAAGCAAGTAAGTGCAAAGGAAAAGGTTCAATTAACACCATGGATGAGGATAATGGTATTGCTACGACATCAACAATGGTAAAATGCTTTAAATGTGGAATGTACGGGCATTATGCAAACCAATGCCCTAAGGGAAAGTCTCATGAAGAGAATCAGTATGGTCGTATGGGAAGTATTTATGTTGACGATGATGAAGAAACTACAAATGATATGTGAGATGAAAGAAATGTTGAAGCTCGGTCAATGGTCTAAGAATGTAGTGGAATGATTACATGTTTATCATGTGTAGTGTTGTATAATTAATCTCATGGAATAAGGAGACATCTAAGGATTGTTACACTGTTGTCTTTCCTTAAGTGTATGATGAATGGTACCAGTAACCATGAATGGTTATTCAGATACTTTTGGAAAGTAGATGATAAGTGCATAATGAAAGGATAAGAAGACAATGAGATGTTTGATTGAATTCATGAGCTCATGATTGATATAAGGACTAAGTGATATCATGGTTTGAGTATAAATAATTTTGAGGATTTTGGTATGTGTAAAGTGTTAACTTTTAACTGCATTCAAGTTTTCACTAAGGTTCAATGGGTATTCAAGAGTATACATGATTAAGGACTTTGAATGTTTGGAATGTGACCAACAAAACATATCTTATGATATATGGGGATCAACGATGATATTAAATCTCTGGTAACTATTTTCACTATGTTATGAGAGTGGACTGCAGTATTATGTATAAGCCTAAAGATTGGAATGGATTGTGTTGGACGTAAGTTAGTATTGTTTAAGGATAGAAACTTTTTTCGATATTATTGATGGGATGTTATAGTAATATAGTTTTGGAAAAAGGACAACCTGCAGGACGGGCGATAGCCCATCGCTTCAGACAAGGCTGTGGGAATCGAACCCACAACCGAAGTGCGACTGGCCTTTATCGCCTACCACTAGCCTACAGGAAGTCCCTGTTTAGTAGAAACTAGTTTTATTATATTAAGCAGTATGATATATGAAGTATAAGTCCATTTTAGGAACCATATATGATTAATCTCACTATAGATCGACTTATGTATATAAGTTTTGCTAACCTTTTGTTTGAGACAGATGGAATGACCTGTCATTCTATCACATGATCTGCTAACACTTCACGAATAAGAAATTCAACTTCATTTATTTAAGAGATGAAGTGGAAATTGTTCAAAGCACAAACAACAGTGAGATTGTACCAAAAATAAAGTAAGTATTTATTCTAATTCAAATTTTAAACTTTAGGGGAAATGATCTTGAAAACCAAAAATGTTGTCCTAGTGATCTTATATCTGATAAATCAGATGGTACCTTATATCATCACAAATCTATGGATTTGTGATTACTGGCTTTTCCATAGCCATGTTCTCTACCACTCTCCATCAGAACATGATGGTTAGATTTCTCTTCCATATCCATATTTTCACCTATGTGGAAACCCAATGATTTGTTTATTTGGGTAACCGTTACGTTTCATACTTTTGTTTTTAAAGATTAGTTTTGACATTCCTTTTTACGGTGTGGGTTTCTATTAAAGAAACTTTTGAATAGTAAACCATTTATAACCCCGACGAATTTCGAGGGCGAAATTCATTTTAAGGGGGGTAGAATGTAACAGCCCAAGATTTTATAAACAAATATTCTTTTTAATTTTATTAATGTCTTGTGTTGTACGCTACACCAAAAGGAGCTTGCACAACACGCATCCTTGTCTTGCCTTGCATTACACGCAATCGCGACCTTCCTCGATAGCGTGTGTAATACGCAATACCGAGTTTCACTAAACAACGATGTGCTATTAAAATATTATTAAAACTAGCCGTTATGAATAGTAATAACCACTTTTTAAAATTCTGTAAATCTTATTTTTCAAAATGAACTTCATTCTTGGATTCGGAGTATCGAATTTAGCCTAAGGTGAAATTTTGGTACTTTTCGGATAACTTTCATATTCTGATGAATAGTGAAAAATTACTAAATTATAATTAAAAACAACTTTTTTAATCGAAATAATTAATAGTGATAAATTATTAATTTGAGTGGTTTTAAAGTATATTTAGAATATATTTTTACAATTTAATACAATGTTGGTCATTGGTTGTAATTTCACATTTAAACCAGACATAATCAAGTGTCAATCTTTTGATATATATTGTTTCCTAAAAACACGCTATTTATTTTAACAGCGGGATTTAATTATGAAATTAATTAATGCAACTTCTATGTTATGAATTTGGTAAAATAGATTTCATTTTTGAATTCGGAATATGAAATATAGCTTAGGATGAAATTTTGGCATTGTTCGGAAAAACATCAATTTTTGATGAATAGTGAAACTACTAAGTGGTAGGTTAAAAACTGAATTTTGCATAAAACTTAATTTTACCGCTTCTGTGAATGGAATTTCAAAAATCCGAGAGACACGGTTAATATCAAGGACTAAAATGTGGTTCAATGAGATGAAAATAATTTTTTGGTGAATAGTAACTTTTTACTATTTTTTACCGCGGTTAAGAGTAAATAGGGTAACTAAGGGTAAATATGATATCAATATTACCCTAACACATGTCCTAATTCTATTGGACAAGTGTAATTCGACCAAAAACAAACTTAGGAATAAAATATGACCATTTAGGCCCACTTGGATTAGATTAGGACATTTATTATTAATTTATTTAAAGAAAGGTTAAAATAGTTAAAATCAAAGTTTAATAAGTAAATCATTTTTAATATGGGGTTATACATAAGATAAATTCGATTGTAAATATTCATTAGAAAGATAAAAAGATTTCCTACATGATGATATTTTATTTGTAATTTTTAGACATAAAATAATTTAATTTATTTATGACACAACAATGATGCAGTAATTATCTTATTAATGAAATATTGACATAATTGATGTTATAAACACCAAAATAAATGTAATTTGAGATTTTTTATGAATTACACTAATTTTTTAGGTTACTATGATATATTAATGTTGATTTAATCAACTTGGTTCGAACATTTAATTCTGTTATGACTTTAACAAAAATCATATATCAAATAGTGTCAAAATTGACACAAAATAGTTTTTAAATCAAATATTATATGATTAATTGTTATTGTATTCCTAAAAATCTAAGGTTCGTCCAAATGACTTAGATAAGGATATATATATTACTAATAAACAATTTGGGGTTCGTTTGGCATGTTATAGTAAGTTTATTAACCATATAGTGAAAGAAAACAAAAAGACATGGTAAAAGTTAAATTATTTAACTTAGAGTTAAATTTAATTGATAAGGTTAAAATAATATCCTAAACTTGTCTAAATTCTATTGGTTGATAGGATTTCGACCCCTCCCCACCTTAGCTTCGAAATAATACCCCTTGGAACCATTATAAACCGATTTTGACTTTAATATAAAATAATATTTTGAGATATTCCTAAGGTGCCCCTCTCCTCCCCTATAAAAGGACACCTCCTCCCCCTCCTCCTCACACCAATTTGAGCACTCAAGCTCGGCCAACCCCTGCCAATTTCTCCTCTCCACTTCCCTAGCAACATCCTAGAGGTTCTGGTCTTCCTCAAAGACCAATTCTAGTGCCCTAAGAGGAGGTCTCAAAGAGGCACTTCAAAGAAGAGGTAATTACCGTTACCAATTCTTTCATCTTTATTTCTTCTTCCACTTCTTCTTCTTAGGTTGTTTCATTATGAAGTAATAACATCAGTATCACTCATATACTGATATGTTATTATAAGTATGAAACAACCCTATTTCACCATCTATCCATCCTACGGAAAAAGAAATCACCGCGCGTGCGTACGTACGGAATACCGTCTCCACGCCGTGGTGTAATCTATTTTCCACCACCACCTTACATGGATGGGTATAATGGTGTAAAGAATAACTATACATAGTTATTACAAAATCATATTTATTCTGATATATTTTATAATCCACTCCAATTCAATTCAATATTTATAGAAATGATATCATCGCTCGTGCGTACGTACGGACTACCGTCTCCACGACGCGATGAGATTCATTCTCCATGTTAACCATTTAAGAATGATTATAAAGTATATATAAGAAATAATAATGAAATATATGACATTATAAAGTTACTGGATTTATGTATATATATACATATGTATGTCATCTACTTACTTCCATTTCAAGACAATAAGGAAAGGAAAACAGCGTTCATGCGTACGTACGGACTACCGTCTCCATGAACGGTGTTTTTCATTTTATTTATCTACCTATTATATATATATATATATATACTGAATATATATGATATATAAATCATATTTTATATTCTGGAAGTAAGTAAATCATGATATAAGTAATAATGATGTCAAGAACAACAAGTCAAAACACCTACGATAAATGAAACGATTTTACCCAAAACGCTTCTTTAACATGGAATTTACAAAAGAACGGGTAATATAATGTCATAAGTGAACCATATATGATATCATAACAATGAATATGATTCTGTAATAAGTCAATGACATTATTTAAACCATTATACAGGAGCTTCGGACACGTACAAAGCAAATCGGACCTAAGGTAAGGGAAATATCACAATCTCATTTTTATCCGAGATTGTTTATTCGTAAGTATTTACTGGGGTGTATTTTATCATCCACATCCATGTTCCCTCAATATGTAATATTGTTTCCATCCACTTGAAATAGTTTAAATCCAATTTTACCCTTAGGTGAGTTTTTAGTAAAGAATATGAAAGGAATCTTTTGTCGTTTTTCCGTACGAGGTACTTTTTGACTTTTCCGACAAAAGTACGAAGAATGTTTTTTTAACTTATAAGGCATGAATGGATTTTTAAAACATTATTTCCAAGAAGCTTCCTTTACAAGTTTGAAGTTTATTTTTAATCAACTTCTTTTATTTTAATGTCGTATGACATGTTATGAAAGGAAAAATGTTTTTTGAAGAAGAAAGGATATTTTCCTCAAGAATGGAGTTCAAGTGTTCTATCAAAATTATTTTCCATCTAAGATAATAAAGGGTTCTGTTTTTATCCCTATTATTAAATTGATTTGATCATGTTGTGATGGAATTATTTTTATGAATTCCTTTATCTTATATGAATTGATTTATGATGTCATGATGTTTCAAGAATCCCATTTTTGTTACATGTGTTATGCGATGATGTATGTTTTATGATTATGTGGCACACATAAGAAAGGATTCATTATAAGATGGGTGGGACCTATATCTCCCTCCAATGCATTGGGTAAAGATTTTATATCTCATGAGATAGACATGGCTGGAATGGTAGGTTATACCGGTTCAGTGAAACAGGACTGAAACGAGGGTTACTCGATTCAGAAAGGGACTTTGTCCACTAAGATAGTCTTGGCAATGAGTCATGACTAACAAGAAATGATTTTCCATGATTATGTGTGCATGCCACAAAGTTTCAAGTTTCATGTTATGATTATGGTGATCTCATTTTCACTTCTATGATTTGTTCCATGTTAAGATATTATGATCTCTTTTGCAGGTTATGATTTTCAAAAAGATATGATATGATTTTTATTTCTTTTGTATACCCTTACTGAGCATTTGAGCTCACCCTTTTATGTTTTCTTTTCCCCAGGATATAAAGAAAGGTTTTAGGTAAAAAAAATGGAAGATATTTACGGGAGATATTGAAGATCTTTCACCAGGATTAGAAGATTATGTTCCGAGTTTCCAAAGACACTAAACTATTACGATCCTTGTGTGTGTGTTTTTGTTATGTACTAAGTATTCCGCAAATGTAATGTAATGTCCATGTACGTCAGGTTTCAGGTCTCTATAGTATACCACCTCTAGTTCAGGATGATCACAGACACTCTAAGGACGCACTCAACATCAATTCCCCCTATAGTATTTTATTAGTAAACTAAAAAAACTCTAGGGAAGAACTCAACGTCTAATTACTGCTATTTTCATGCAAGGTGGAAATATAAGCACTCTGAGGGAGCACTCATGTCCACCCCCCTATGGTCTAAGAGCCAGAAAAGTAAACAGACAATTTGGAGAAGACCTCAGGGTCCATTCTCCCTATGTTCTACTACACCATGTTCTAACAACAATGTATATGTCAATCATTCACAATGATGTTTAACATCCTAATTAAACCTTAATAAATACTTTATTAACAGCTACAAGAATAAAACAACATCTGAGAAATCACTCATCCTAACAACACTGGGCAAGAAAAGAAATCTACCTAATAGGGAAGGCTAGGCCCAATAACCAATATCGTTTCAAACATAGTAAAGACATCCATAAATAGGTAAATAAACTTCTTCATAATGAAAAAACCCTTAATCAGATACCCAAGGAATAACATGTATTAATAGGTCTGAAATCCCGAAACACGCAATACCCCCTTAAAGGGTATTGGGCACTTTTTCACATAATTTTTAAAGACTACCTACATAACAGCACAAACCACCTACCTTAGCATAGTATGATCTATATTCTTCATCTTTGACCCATAAATTGACCTATAATGCAGTATATCTACAAAATCCTCAAAAACACACATCCAAGGATATCTCACAAGAGAGATTTAATTAATAGATGATATTCTAGAAGATGGAAGAACCCATCGATTCGATTCCAACATAGCTAAAGAAGTTCTATTTGGATAAAGAACATTGAGTCATAGGCTAGAACATGTTTCAACAACTTTGAACTCTCCTGGATGAGCCAGACCTACAAGAAGTGGGTTCTCTCGATTAGACATGACCCCCGGTCTGACAAAAAAAATAAAAAGAAAAGTACACTGCTTGTTCATTAAAATTGTAGAGTGTGTACCTACCTTAGATGACCACTTCATTAGGAAGTCTGCAGGTCACCGCACACAACCATGTACTCATCCATTACATGGCCAGTACACGGTCACATGTGGTATCAATATACAGGTCATGTACTCGAAAGTACACGACATGTGTTCCTTAAATTTCATCATTATCTCCTTTTTCTCATAAACAACATAATTTCAAAACCCATACCTAATAGGAAGATCCGGGTTCTTATAAACATTCTCTATAAATAAATTCGTCCCCAAATTTCTCTAGAAAGGAAACATAGAAAAATAATCCTCAAATAGTTCCATGAACTGCGATCGTACATCGGTCTCCCTCTCCCATGTTTTGTCCTATACACCCCTGTGCTGCTATTGCACTGGTACGAGAGGAAGCGACCAACCATGAAAAAAAAATTAACTATGACCTACAATCTAAATAATATATTCTTCAAACGAGGTGTACACCCCCATATCTACCTCCTCTAGATGAAAAACATGATATGGGTGTAACACCCCAGGTAAATAAAGAATATGAAATTTTCATATTTATCCATATTTTTTAATAAAATATTGATATGACTTTAAAGGGGACGCTATGCTCGATGGCGTACCCAACACGCAACAACGAGTTTCTTGGGAATCTTACGTTGCACTCTAATAATAAAATAATATTATTTTCAATGTTAGTTATCAAGTAGCCGTTGTGCTGGCAGGAATGGATAGAAATAACTAAAATATGATTATATATATTTTTAAATGTTTTTACATTTACCCAATAAATGATAAAGGCTTAAAATACGGAAAGAGTTCAATTTTAGGCGTATATGCCCTAGCTTTCACTAAAGGTTCACTTATCACCTTTTGATGGCGAACCGTCATTAAATATAGTTTTTTTCACTCTTATAAATTATATTGTACAAAATAAAACTCTTCTTTAGAATCGGGACATCAAAATTTACTTTGTGTAAATTTTTGGTATCTTTCCGATAAAGATCTTTTTTTAATGAATAGTGTAAAATGTTGTATTTTAATTCAAAACCACTTTTTAATCTAATTTATTTATATGATTAGATTATCATTTTAATTGGTTTTAAAGTAAAATTAGAATATATTTTTACCATTAAATCCAATAGTGGTCGTTGGAATTAATTTCACTTTGAAATCAGACTTAAACTAGTGTCAATCTTTTGATGCTTATTGTTTCATAAAAACACGCTATTTGCTCTGACAGTGGAAATTAATTATTAAATTAATTAATGTGACTTATATGTTTTGAATTTTGTAAAATAGACATCATTTTTGAATTCGGAATATCAAATATTGCTTAGGGTGAATTTTTGGGATTTTTCTGAAAAACTTCAATTTTTGATAAATAGTGAAACCACTAAGTGGTACTTATAAAAACTGATTTTTCCGTTTAAATGATATTTTTCCATATTTGTGTTTTGAATTTTGAAAATCCGACATACATTTTTGTCATTAAGAAGTAAAATGTTGTTCAATGGGATAAAAATAATTTTTTGGTGAATAGTAACTTATTAAGTTTTTAATCGCGATTAGTGGTAATTAGTGTAGTTTAAGGTAAAAATAATGTTTTAATAATATGAAATGAACTTGAAACATGTCCTAACCTCATTGGTTGTGACATGGCCGACCAAGAAAATCCATGGGTCAACTTGGGGACCCCATTGATCCACTTTGGTTGGGAAATGACATAAATAACTTTTTATTTAATGTTAAAGTAAAAAATGACACAAACTTGAGTTATTTTACGAAAACAATTTTTACATGGGGTTATAAAGATAATATTTTTAATTATAAATAGTCATTGGAAATATAAAAGGATTTAATACATCATAGTATTTTTTTTATAATTTTTAGACATTATATAAATTAAATTATTTATGACATCATAATGAAGGAGTGATGACATCATTATCTGACAATTTAAATAAAATGAGAAGATAATATAAACTCTATGACCTACACATGTCCAAAACTTATTTTATGGGTGGATTTAGAACCCTTATCACCTTATACACGAATTATATCAATGTGGGACCTTTTTAAACCGAAACACATTTTCAAATAAAGTAATATTTCTTACTTTCCAAAAGTGCCTCTCCCCTCCTCTTATAAAAGGCCCCCACCTCTACCTCATTTCACACACTCCTCAAGCCTTTGGCTCGGCCAACCGCTGACCATTTACTCTCTCCACATCCCTCTACTCATCCTAGAGGATTCCCTTTGGGCATAATCCTTTCAAAGGAAGCCTTTAGGCTCAAATCAAAAGGAGTTACACTTTTACATGTAATTCATTCTCTCATGTTCATTTGTTTTATTTTGCTTCTCCAACCCCCTAAACTCATTTTATTTTCTTCTTTTGTAACAAAACCAGTATCTTCAATATACTAGGTTGTTTTTATAATATTAATTCTAGCTACACTCTTGCAGAACTACATCAAATGGTTAAAGAACATACAGTTTCCGTGGATGGCGAAATTCTGCCTCCCGAAACGATGATTGTTCAATAATCATTTAACACCTTCAAAGGTGGACATTATGATGTCACTATTTTTATATATGATATATAATATGTTTATTTTTTCCTTAATCTTCTGTTTTTTTTTCATTTTGGGCATACCTTTATGGTTTCCATTATGGGTAAACGCGATATCTTCATTTAAGGAAGTGCGGACTACCACCCCCTCATAGTGATTCGATTCGTTAAATACCATATGTGGGACGTATAAAGGATGAAACTATGATATTATATATGATATTATAATGGAATTATAATATACCTTTATATCATTATGATTCCATTCTATAAAATATGAAATAGAAATGAAAGTAGCGTTCATGCGTACGTACGGCTTACTGTCTCCATGAACGGTGCATTTCATTTCTTACCTCCAAATGATTATGTAATGTTATAAATGCATGCATGTACTGGATATATATGACATATATGATATCTACATCATGAATACAATTCGGGATATAAAAAACCATTGACCACACGAACAACATGTAATTGTAAAAAGTCCACTTACAACTTAAGAACCAAATATCGACAAAACAAACATTATTAACTTAAATGATTATATAATGTTTATAACATGGAAATAAGTGTTATAAAAGGAATAATGAACTTGAAAAATGTTCTTAAGCAAATAGAAATTAACTCAAGTTTATTATTCAGGACGTTAAAGAACGATCGAGTCACGTCGTACCCGAGGTAAGGGATCCTACAACTCTCTTTCTTTTTAAGTACACTCTTTTATGTCATTTCTTTAAAGCTCATATTTCTTATGATTGGGATGTTCTTTTATATTACTCATACTGTAATTTTTAGGTTCATGTGATTAGGGACCCTATTATCTCTCATCAATCCATTTTGGAAGTTTTGAGTGGCGCCGTTAGGCTGCCAAACTTTCGTAGGAGATCTAACCTCTCTCATTCTTTTTAAGTACTCTCCTTTATGTCACTTCTTTTAGGCTCCTCTTTGTAATGTTAGGGGATGTTATTTTACATTCATATTTCTGTAAATTTTATTGTAATGTGATACCCTATTTGATCTCATCAATCCATATTCGGATGTTTTATGTGGCGTCGTTAGGCTGCCGAGTTTTCGTAAGGGATTTTTCATCTCACTTTTATTCCCGTGAGATTTATGTTACATTTTCCACAAATTACATTGAGTGGTGTATGTAATGCCCATTATTCTACTCTTTGTGTAATATAATTTCGTTTATGAGTATTTACATCAATGATCTATTTTCCTTCTTTCATGGGGTGTATGTTTTGAAAGATACCCAAGTCGGTAAGGGAACCTTTCACCCTCCTCTATTTTAAAAGACCTATTTTGTTGGGTCTTTTAATTTACATATTGTTATGTTGGGATATGTTCTAATATATCCTTATTGATGTAAATTTTATGTCCAAGTGATGAGATACACTTTTTATCTCTCATCAACTCATTTTGATGTGATGCCGTTAGGCTGTCAAGGGAACTTTTTAACCCAATTTCATTTTCATTGGGTTAAACATGTAGTCATTGAATATGTCATCCATTGAATATGTGTGAATGACCTTTTATTGTTTTACACATAATATCCACTTATATTGGGGGTATTTATATTTTTCACACATATTTTTGAGATTGATTTGTCCTTAATTTAAGGATACCTTCTTTATAAGGGATTTCATCACATTTGACATTTCTATTGAGGGTTCATTGTTGTTATGCACCAATTCACTCTTATATGGTGTATATACTGTACTTTTGAGTATTATATCATGAATCCATTTATTCTCATGATATTATAAATTTCTGACTAAATGTTATTCCTCAATTATTGTATTCAATTGTCTCTAATTTTGGTAAAACCCCTTTAACAAAAATGTCGTTTTAAATATTTTAATTATTTGTTCTTATTAATATCCATGTTTTAAAAATGGTTTTAAGGATTTATTTATATGTATATTAATGGTTGAAAAATTTAAGCTTCAAGGTGGTATGGGACACTTTGATTCAAAAATCTCTTTATTAAATGTTTTAAATGGTTTTGAAAATGGTTTTGATAAATGATTCTATTAGATTATATTGTGATGTGGAAATGTTATCATTCCTTTATATTGGTTTTATGTTTTATGATTTTATATTGGTACTTGGACATTTTAACGGGTGGTTACGTTATAAACCATATGACGGGTGGTGCCGTGAATACCAGGACAGGTGGTTACGTTATAAACACCAATGCATTGGGTATGGAAGTCGGCCGTATGGCTATTCCATTAAGTATGTATGGAAATTGGCCGTATGGCTATTCCATTAAGTGATATGTGTGGGAGTCTACCATATGGTTATTCCACATATGTATGTTTATGTCCCAAGTTACCTTTATATATGTTATGTGTTCTTTATATGGGTTTTATGGTAATCCTTTGGTTACAAAAAGATTAGTAATGATACTTTTTTTTCATTAAAGAGTTTTAACTACTTCATGAAGGGGAAACATATTACATTGATAAAGTATTCATGGTTCACTTGTTATTTTGAGAAACTAAAAGTTTTCATTCTTTGTGTATCCCTTACTGAGCTTCTTATGCTCATCCCAAGTTTTTGATATATTTTTCACAGGACATAGCGTGGAATGGGGTCAAGGATGGGATCAAGGGAAAGTCATGCTACCTAAAACATGGAACTATACATGTTTCTTTTTAAGAGTTTTTATTTTATGGAAATTTAGTAGAAGCGACTACTTTGTAATCTTTTGAGATGTAATAGTTATGTCCTAATTCTCTAAAACTCTAAACCTGGAAAGATTCTCAATGTGAATTACTCACTTAATTCAATATTAAGTAAGGTTTAAGGCTGGGGTCTTATAGTTGGTATCAAAGGTCGGTTTAGATAACATTAGAGGTTAGGGTATTCTTTAAGCATAAGTGACATTACCATAATGGTTAGGATTTCAGAAAGAGTCCTAGTTTTAGATAAACTGAATGAGTAAGTATATCTTAGTGTCTACCTTCCTTATTAGTACATGATGGTTTTTTTTTATATACTCACACTGAAATTTCTGTTTTTAGTGAATGGATGGATCTAACAGGCACCGAAGAGAAAACAGGTTTGAAGGAAACTGTGGTGGTTCTCTGATTAAGAGACTAGATAAAATGGAGGATTCAATGAGGAAACTCATGGTTGTTCTAAACCAAATATCATGAAGTCATGATCAACCAATTGATCCTTGGTATGTTCTATAATGCATCATGTACGAGATGACCAATCAATGTAGAAGTTCAGGTAATAATTAAAAAGGTAACCATTAGAGTTTATATGATCCTTACTTTTGAGGTAATTATGGGTTATTATATGATATGCTGTAAAATGAAAGGCATGTGAGGTTAAAATATGTTATGATCATTTTTGATGATTTTATCTCTTTTTGGGGAATGATTTAAGAATTATATAGTTTTGGAAAAAGGACAACACGCAGACCGTGTGACAACCCATCGCGTCGGACAAAGCTGCGAGAATCGAACCCACAACCAAAGTGCAACTGGTATTTATCGCCTACCACTGGACTATGTGAAGTCCCAGGTTAGTTTGACTGATTCTTTTTAGTTAGATGATTTTAGGAATTAAGAGTAAGTTGATTTTGGGTTATCTGTGGAAATTTATTAACCTATCATGGAGGATAAGTGATTATGATTAATTACTTTTCAATACGAGACATTAAGAGCAACTAATGTGGTTTGGAGATAAATGATATGATTTAACTTGGAAGACTATGTGACTAAATCCTTCAAATATTTGGGTTTCAATCATAGTTTGGTTTACTTTGATGAATTTTATGGACAAATTTTTTATCGAATGGTCTTCATTGAACTTTGGGTTTTGTTGGACACATTTTGGAGATTAAGAATAGATTTTCTTTTTAAAGTGTTATCCTTTTCTGGATTATCTGATCTTGTAGTAACCTTTTTGGTTTTAGTTTTGGTTAAGGTTTGAAGACATGAGAATTGTATAGTTAGTTTTTTTTGTGGATTAGGTTCTCCTCTATGAAGTTGTTTATAGTACTCTTAATGCGAACAAGTCTTCTTAAATACTCGTCTTTTGGAAAAAGAGATGAGTTTGATTAAAGAATCTAGTAAAAGTTGAAATTCAACATGATAAGTGATTATGTTTCCTTATGAATAAATTCCCCAATAAAAAGTAACATAAAAAAATGTTGTCTATTAAATTTTCCTACTGGGGAATCGAATACCGTTTAACCTATCACAAGTTTGTGATTTTCTCATTGTTAACTTTCTCCTAGAAATGTTTACTATCACTCTCCCTCAAGAACATGACCCTTTGCTTTTTCTTCCATATCCATGTTTTTATACATGGAATCCTAGTATGGGTTAACTCGGGTGACCTCTGTACTTATCTTCCTTTATTTTAAAGTTATTGTTTTACCGACTCTTGTTCCGATGTGGGACTTTCAAGGATGTTTCCAAGATGAATTTTAAAAATTGCGAGGATGCAATTCCCAAAAGGGGGGAAGGATGTAACACCCTAGGTAAATAAATAATATGAAATTTTCATATTTATCCGTATTTTTGAATAAAATATTGATATGACTTTAAAGGGGACGCTATGCTCGATGGCGTACCCAACACGCAACAACGAGTTTCTTGGGAATCTTACGTTGCACTCTAATAATAAAATAATATTATTTTAAATACTAGTTATCAAGTAGATATTGTGCTGGCGGGAATGGATAGAAATAACTAAAATATTATTATCTATGTTTTTAAATGTTTTTACATTTACCCAATAAAATATAAAGGCTTAAAATACGGAAAGAGTTCAATTTTAGGCATATATGCCCTAGTTTTCACTAAAGGTTCACTTATCACCTTTTGATGGAGAACCGTCATTAAATATAGTTTTGTTCACTATTAAAAATTCTATTGGACCAAATAAAACGCTTCTTTAGAATCGGGTCATCAAAATTTACTTTGTGTAAATTTTTGGTATCTTTCCGATAAAGTTCTTTTTTTAATGAATAGTGTAAAATGTTGTATTTTAATTCAAAACCTCTTTTTAATATAATTTATTTATATGATTAGATTATCTTTTTAATTGGTTTTAAAGTAAAATTAGAATATATTTTTACCATTAAATCCAATAGTGGTCGTTGGAATTAATTTCACTTTGAAATCAGACTTAAACTAATGTCAATCTTTTGATACTTATTGTTTCATAAAAACACGCTATTTGCTCTAACAGCGGGAATTAATTATTAAATTAATTAATGTGACTTATATGTTTTGAATTTTGTAAAATAGACTTCATTTTTGAATTCTGAATATCAAATATTTATTAGGGTGAATTTTAGGGATTTTTCTGAAAAACATCAATATTTGATGAACAGTGAAACCACTAAGAGGTACTTATAAAAACTGATTTTTCCGTTTAAATGAAATTTTGCCATCTTTGTGTTTTGAATTTTGAAAATCTGACATACATGGTTGTCATTAAGAAGTAAAATGTGGTTCAATGGGATAAAAATAATTTTTTGGTGAATAGTAACTTATTAAGTTTTTAACCGCGATTAGTGGTAATTAGTGTAGTTTAAGGTAAAAATAATGTTTTAATAATATTAAATGAACTTGAAACATGTCTTAACCTCATTGGTTGTGTCATGGCCGACCAAGACAAGCCATGGGTCAACTTGGGGACCCCATGGATCCACTTTGGTTGGGAAATGACATAAATAACTTTTTATTTAATGTTAAAGTAAAAATGACACAAACTTGAGTTATTTTACGAAAACAATTTTTACATGGGGTTATAAAGATCAGATTTTTGATTATAAATCGTCATTGGAAAGATAAAAGGATTTACTATATCATAGTATTTTTTTTTTATAATTTTTAGACATTAAATAAATTAAATTATTTATGACATCATAATAATGCAGCGATGACATCATTATCTGACGATTTAAATAAAATGAGAATATAATGTAAAATTTATGACCTAAACATGTCAAAAACTTATTGGATGGGTGGATTTAGAACCCTTATCACCGTATCCAAGAATTATATCAATTTGGGACCTTTTAAAACCGAAACACATTTTCAAATAAAGTAATATTTATTACTTTCCAAAAGTGCCCATCTTCTCCTCTTATAAAAGTCCCCCACCTCTACCTCATTTCACACACTCCTAAAGCCTTTTTCTCGGCCAAACCCTGCCCATTTACTCTCTCCACATCCCTCCCCTCATTCTAGAGGATTTTCTTTGGGCACAATCCTTTCAATGGAAGCCTTTAGTCTCAAATAAAAAGTAGTTACACTTTTAAAGGTAATTCATTCTCTCATGTTCATTTGTTTTATTTTGCTTCTCCAACCCCCTAAACTCTTTTTATTTTCTTATTTTGTAACAAAACCAGTATCTTCAATATACTAGGATGTTGTTATAAGATTTATTCGAGCTACACTCTCATACAACTACATCAAATGTTTATAGAACATACGGTTTCCGTGGATGGCGAAATTCTGCCTCCCGAAACGATGATTGTTCAATACTCATTTAACACCTTCAAAAATGGCCATTATGATGTCACTATTTTTATATATGATATATAATATGTTTAGTTTTTCCTTAAGCTTCTGTTTTTTTCATTTTGGGCATACCTTTATGGTTTCCATTATGGGTAAACGTGATATCTTCATTTAAGGAAGTGCGAACTACCGCCCCCTCAAAGTGATTTGATTCGTTAAATACCATATGTGGGACGTATAAAGGATGGAACTATGATATTATATATGATATTATACTGGAATTGTAATATAACTTTATATCATTATGATTCCATTCTATAAAATATGAAATAGAAATGAAAGTAGCGTTCATGCGTACGTACAGCTTACCGTCTCCATGAACGGTGCATTTCATTTCTTACCTCTAAATGATTATTTAATGTTATAAATGCATGCATTTACTGGATATATATGACATATATGATATCTAAATCGTGAATAAAATTCTGGATATAAAGAACCTTTGACCGCACGAACAACATGTAATTGTAAGAAGTCCACTTTCGACTTAAGAACCAAATATCGACAAATCAAACATTATTAACTTAAATGATTACATAATGTTTATAACATGGAAATAAGTGATATAAAAGGAATAATGAACTTGAAAAAGGTTCTTAATCAAATATAAATAAACTCAAGTTTATTATTCAGGACATTAAATAACGATCGAGTCATGTCGGACCCGAGGTAAGGGATCCTACAAGTCTCTTTATTTTTAAGTACACTCTTTTATGTCATTTATTTTAAGCTCATATTTCTTATGATTGGGATGTTATTTTATATTACTCGTACTGTAATTTTTATGTTCATGTGATGAGAGACCCTATTCTCTCTCATCAATCCATTTTGGATGTTTTGAGTGGCGCCGTTAGGCTGCCGAACTTTCGTAAGAGATCTAACCTCTCTCTTTCTTTTTAAGTACTCTTCTTTTATGTCACTTCTTTTAGGATCCTCTTTGTAATGTTGGGGGATGTTCTTTTATATTACTCTTTCTGTAAATTTTATTGTAATGTGATACCCTATTTGATCTCATCAATCCATATTCGTATGTTTTATGTGGCGCCGTTAGGCTGCCGAGTTTTCGTAAGGGATTTTTCATCTCACTTTTATTCCCGTGAGATTTATGCTACATTTTCCACAAATTCCATTGAGTGGTGTATGTACTGACCATTATTCTAATCTTTGTGTAATATAATTTCAATTATGAGTATTTACATCAATGATCTATTGTCCTTATTTCATGGGGTGTATGTTTTGAAAGATACCCAAGTTGTTAAGGGAACCTTTCACCCTCCTCTTTTTTAAAAGACTTCTTTTGTTGGTTATTTTAATTTACAAATTGTTATGTTGGGATATGTTCTCATATATCCTTATTGATGTAAATTTTATGTCCAAGTGATGAGATACACTTTTTATCTCTCATCAACTCATTTTGATGTGATGTCATTAGGCTGTCAAGGGAACTTTTTAACCCAATTTCGTTTTCTTTGGGTTCAACATGTAGTCATTGAATATGTCATCCATTGAATATGTGTGAATGACCTTTTATTGATTTACAATTAATATCCACTTATATTGGGTGTATTTATATTTGTCACACATATTTTTGAGATTGATTTGTCCTTAATTTAAGGATACCTTTTTTATAAGGGATTTTATCACATTTGACATTTCTATTGGGGGTTCATTGTTGTTATGCACCAATTCACTCTTATATGGTGTATATACTGTCATTTGGAGTATTATATCATGAATCCATTTATTCTCATGATATTATAAAGTTCTACCTAAATGTTATTCCTCAATTATTGTATTCAAGTGTCTCTAATATTGGTAAAACCCCTTTAACCAAAATGTCATTTTAAATGTTTTAATTATTTGTTCTTATTAATATCCATGTTTTCAAAATGGTTTTAAGAATTTATTTATATGGATATTAATGGTTTAAAATTTTAAGCTTCATGGTGGTATGAGACACTTTGATTCAAAAATCTCTTTATTAAATGTTTTAACTGGTTTTGAAAATGGTTTTGATAAAGGATTCTATTATGATATATTGTGATGTGGAAATGTTATCATTCTTTTATATTGGTTTTATGTTTTATTATTTTATATTGGTACTTGGACATTTTAATGGGTGGTTACATTATAAACCATATGACGGGTGGTGCTGTGAATACCAGGACGAGTGGTTATGTTATAACCTCCAATGCATTGGGTATGGAAGTTGGTCGTATGGCTATTCCATTAAGTATGTATGGAAATTGGCCATATGGCTATTCCATTATGTGATATGTGTGAGAGTAGACCGTATGGTTATTCCACTTAAGTATGTTTATGTCCCATGTTACCTTTATATATGTTATGTGTTCTTTATATGGGTTTTATGGTAATCCTTTGGTTACAAAAAGATAAGTAATGATACTTTTTTTTCACTGAAGATTTTTTACTACTTCATGAAGGTGAAAAGTATTACATTGATAAAGTATTCATGGTTTACCTGTTGATTTGAAAAACTAACAGTTTTCATTGTTTGTGTATCCCTTACTGAGCTTCTTATTCTCATCCCATGTTTTTGAAATGTTTTTCACAGGACTTAGCATGGAATAGGGTCAAGGATGGGATCAAGGGAAAGTCATGCTACCTAAAACATGGAACTATACATGTTTCTTTTTAAGAGTTTTTATTTTATGGAAATTTAGTAGAAGCGAACACTTTGTAATCTTTTGAGATGTAATAGTTATGTCCTAATTCTCTAAAACTCTAAACCTGAAAAGATCCTCAATGTGAATTACTCACTTAATTCAATATTAAGTAAGGTTTAAGGATGGGGTCTTATAATGGGTCATAGAAGTAACACTGTAGTTGAGAATCATGGAAGATGACATGCATAGCATGGTACCTCAGATGTAACTAACTGATAGGCAACTATCCTGACTCCCTCCAAACCCTAAAACAGTTCAACATATCTCGGTGAATGATTTCCCAGTCTTTTATTCCTCCTATGTCCCAACCTCGGTGTGACATGTTGGAAAACTTGTTCTCCTACCTCGGACTCCATAGGTCATCTCTGTTGATCATAATAAGACTTCTATCGTGACTTTGGAGAAGCCATCCTCTTCCTAATCAACTATATCTACTTCATGGTCTCCTGAAGAAGATGAGGTCCCAGCATAGCTGCCTCTCCTACTTCCATTCAACATAGGGGTGATCAGCATGGCCTACCGTACAATTCCTCAAATGGTTCCATCTGAATAGTTGCTTGAAAAATATTATTGTAGGCAAACACCACAAGAGTTATGTGATTCACCGAAGAACCTGTAAAATCATGGACGGATGCTCGATTTATGTCCTCTAGCACCTGAATTGTATGCTCAGACTGGACATTTGTCTAGGGAAGGAAAGTTTAACTCAGATGTACCTATGTAGAAAAATCCCAATTTAGTCCATGGTAGACCTAAGAAGTAAAACATGTGTCCCTGTCTGATACAATGCAGTGTATAACTCCATTTAAACATACAATATATTGGGTGTATAGCCTTCCTGACTCGTCAACACTGAATATTTGATTGATTGGAATGAAGTGAGAATCATTCATGAGTCTATCAATGACAACCCAAAATGCATCATTCCTTCGACATGATGTCAGTTATCCTGTCACGAAGACCATTGCAACATCATTCCACTTCTACTCTTGAATGGGTAATTTCTACATAATCTATGTTGGTCACTAATTCTCTACATACAGCTTCTGTTAGGTGGATCACCTCATCACAGAACTAGAAACATCTCTCTTCATACCTATGAACCAATAAAATTGGTGTAGATTGGGATACATCTTGTCAACACTAGGATGAATTTCCCAAAATGGGGAATGAAAGTATAGCTTCATCTCTTTGTGTATGTCTACTGACACCCTTATGCTCCAATAAAAACGAATGATCTCATCCTCTCCCATAGTCCATCCAAGAAGAGGGTCCTATTCTAACACACCCTCTCATAAAAGTTGGCTTCATAATCTTATAGGTGCCTCATATTCCCTCATTGATTATTAGTAAAGGTCACAACTACATAGGAAAGAAATGTTTTCTATTTTTTGTCATGCACCAGCAAATTCATCTAAGAGAATATAGCCATATGCAGCCACTCACTATTGGCCTCATGAACTTCCTGTATCTGAGTCCTTCTTCTTAGTGCATCAGCCAGTATGTTGCCTTTCCTTGGAGTGTAGTCAAGAATAATGTCAAAAGACTAAAGGTACTCAACCCGCCATCGCTGTCTCAAATTCAGCTCGCAAAGAGTGATGATAGACTTGAGACATCAGTGGTCAGTGAAAAGAAAAAAGTTATCTCACAAAAGGTCATGTTTACAACATCGTAATACATGAAAAACTGCAGCCAAATCAAGATCATGTGTCGGTTAATTTCCCTTATGTGACCTCAACTGTAGTGACCTGTACACAACAACTCCTTCTCCAATCCTAATCACTACTCCCATCCTGATACCTGATGCATCAAAATAAACATTATAACTCATTACTGGTTCTGAAAATTCTAGTATTGATGCTGAAGATAACCTCCCTTTCAGCCTCTGAAAGGCTGACTCACACGAATTCGAAAGTGGAATTTTGAGAGATTAATATATAACGGATGCTCTCTATGTGTAATAAATTATCTCATGATGTTTATCATGGTCGTATCTAGTGTGACAGTACACCAAGATACCATCCCCAAAGACTACCACAAAATAATCCATGTATGGATGGAACACTCGGTTCATTATTTCCCTGAAAACTATAGGCGTGTTTGTGAGACTAAAGGGCATAACCACTTACTTGTAATGACCATACCTACTCTAAAAGTATATAAGACGTATATCAGATGGTAAAACAAGATATTGATGATAAACATATCTCATTTCAATCTTTGAGAACACCCAGGATCCTCATATGTGATCAAAGTGATAATCAATCCTCAGCATGGGATATCGATTCATGACAGTCATGTAGTTCAACTTCTAAAAATATGAACAATGATGGAGGGTAACATTCAAATTCATTAAAAATAGGATATATAATACCAAATGAGAAGAACTGGGTGGGATGAAACCCTAATCTTATAACTCCTCTAATTACTTCTTGTGATCTTGTAACTTTGGTGTATCCATCAAATAAGGAGTAATGGACACATGTGAAACTCCTACAACGAGCTCAGTAAAAAATTCCACATCCCACTGTAATGGAAAACGTGAAAAATCCCTCTGGAAAGAAATCCCTAAAATGATCGACCATTGGAGGAAATTCCAATTGTTAATTCCACTGGTCAGGTAGATAAATACTTGAAATATGGGATGTAACTCCTCCCAACAGATGATGCTGAGGTCCTTCTTTTCTCTCATGGACATCCCATTTTCCCTTATGTAAAACCACACCACCATATGGTGATGGGAAGCTCAACCTATGAAAATAAATATCAACAACTTCATGGAAAAAAACTAATGAGTCCATCAGGATAATGAAATCATAACCTGACATCTCAATGACATAGAGATATCATAAAAAGTGACATCCACAAACCTCAGGAGGGCACTCCTTGCACCAACGTACACTAGTCTTCATATCCCAAACAGAGGGTCCAGTATCAAGACATTAAAAGAATTAATGATACATAGCTCAAGGAACTCCACAAAAGCAACAAATATGAATATATGGGAAGCCCCTATATCGAAAAGTGCAGAAGCTAAAAGTGAGGAAACTAGAATTGCACCTCAAACTATAGAGGGTATGAGATCCTACTCTTGATGGGTCTGATCAACTACAAAAGGCTGGCATGGACCGCAACCCTATAACCCTACCTAACCACCCTTTTATGATCCACCCTTTAGTCACTAAAAGCCTTCCGAATGGCTACCACGATAATGACCTACACCTTGGCCTGAAAGGCCAGAAGAACACAAGTACCGATACTGATGAAAAACTAGTGGTCCTTTTCATAAACGAATAGTCATAAAAGAACCACTATCACCCTATGTTGGTTAGAAAATATAATAGAAACCCTGATGATGAACCATATTTCCACTAGATCGGCACTTAACTTGGACTCTCGAGAAATGTGTCCTCATATGCTCACTCTTCCGCACTGGTAGCATACAACCTATCTCCCAGATAAAGTATTCTCCCAACATGGATCTCTATAGGTAGACTCCCTTCGGGGTTTCCTAGTGTTAATTCGAGGGGTACCTACTCTTGAAGCTGAACTGCCCTGGAAAACAGCTCCAGAATCCTTTATATCGCTTTCCGCGATCTACTTCAACTTGACTATAGAAGTGATGGAAGTCAACCTCAACCTGATCACCAATTATCAGATGTCATGCCTGAGAACATCCTCAATCATCTTCTCCAAGAATAAATCATTACCTCAAGGGATGGTTGTGAATCACTGCAGCTCTGTAAAGCGAGAAAAATACTCCATAAGGAAAATAGTACCCTGATCCAGACTAGTGAACTCTCGGGCTCGATCAGCCCTCAAAGTCTCTGGGTATACATAATCATAGAAGGAATAGTGGAAGTCATCCCATGCCACAACCTATGGGTATCATGCCTGTGATATCCCATTCCACCATCTCTTTCTGGAATCTCAAAGCATATATGTTGCCAGATTCGCCCTCCACTCTGGAGGCCTCTCCAGATGCTCGAAGATCAAAAGTATGTCCCCAAACCATGATTTTGTAGCCTAAGGTCTTCATTCCACTGAGAATGTGGGAGGATTATGCTACTGAAAGTCTTTCATCAACTCTGCCATAGACGGGGTAACAGATGACACTCCTTAGAAGGTTTGCATAAACCACATGAAGACCTCTTGGAACTATGCATCAAACCTCTATCCGGAATGAGGGATGATACCAAGATCATCATGACGGGAGGATTTGCCCAAAGTTCTTGATCTTCCATGTCCAATGACTTTTTATATATCTATAACTGAAATAAAACTAGAGGAATTCTTTGCAGCATGACTTTGTATAGCCAAACACAAACCATAGCTCAAGAGTAAAAAGGACTGAAACATAGAAGTTCCAAAATGGAATAGGAGAATGAAATCATTCGAGATGACTAATAGGTGGATATACATCATGTATAACTCATACATGACGTGCTCCCTTAAGCATTCACATGGTCGTGTACTCTTTCCAGCCCATGTTGTGTAACACCACATACACACTCTGTGTTGTCTTAACAAATGGTGTGTACTTGAATCCTCTTCCCCTATCCAAGTTCTTCTACATGACTTAACCAACACGATTCTCCTAGAGAAAGACTAAACAATGTGTTTGTGCCAAAAATGACCTGTACTAGAAGGAAATTCATAGACTCGTGTTGTTAGTTACATGGTTGGATACACATATGACTATACACATCATGTTTGTTCCATACATGACATGTTCTATGTACCGACAATCCACCTCTGTCATTGGCCACAAGGCTAGACACATGGTAATTACACACTGTGTGTACATCTTTTACACAATGTTTTTCACCAATTATTTCTCATCCTATAGTCTCTTCCCACACAGCTAGTGACACCGTTAGTGACTACACAGTAGGTACAAATAGTACACGGTGTGTACATAAGTAAAATAGTTTCTTCCCAAACTGAAGGATACATGGAATGTATTTATCATTAAACGTCATGTGTTTTGGTTTTTTGGGACATTAAGCCTCATAAACTACTCAAGAACCCAAAAAACAGAAATGAACATTAAAGTTCCAAATTATGATCTGTGGGGGACCGTACATCCCACGAACCAAAGAATGAAATCTTATACATGTGATATACAACCATAATCGGTGAATGATCAACCAAATTCCTATACATGAGGGCCCATAACACCTCAAGAACCAAATTATATAATTCATTCACATGAAACAATACACATACCAATACCTTATAAAATAGAAGGTATTTTATCAAGGCATCTATCACAAAAACATTCATATCTAGATCAAAAACTACCACAACAATATTCAATCAGTAATGTACCCAAAATGTCATTGAAAGAATACATGACATGTCATCTCTTGCAAGTGTCTATATGATGCATTAGATGGAATAACCTCACCTCATTGGGTTGCAACTGAAATAGAACCTTGATAATATCAACAGTAACACACAAAACAAGTTAATCACCTAATTTTGAAATCAAATAAACTTTAATAATTACAATACCATAAAATTAAAATATATGAAGTAAATTTTCTTTTCCCTGTACATGGGTTTGCAACTCCTTATCACAACTAATTACCAAGTACGTATTTATTTATATCTATAGATTTATGATCCAAACAGTAAGTCACAAATAAAAGAATCCTCTAAGACCATTTTGTAATGCCCCAGTTCCATGGGCCACCTAGAGGTTCCCTGTACTCAAGACCCATACAGGGAACCCATCCCTGGTTGGTCACATGGCCTCAGGCACATTTCCCTTAATACAAGAGGCTTCCGACTAGCAGCAAGGGCCTTAGTTGTGATAGTGGAGAAACTATGCTCACATTTGGGAGAGTAATGCTACGTATATAAACTGATAACAATAGCAGAAGTCATAATAAGATGCAATATGTAGAAAATGGGAGATATAAAGTAATTAAAAAACTAGAACACGCATATATAAAAATGATCCATGATACATATGTGTAGGAAAATAGCCATACTAGTCACAATGCTGGCTCACATTACTAAACCAAAGTAAAACGAAATCAAATAAACACCAGTAGCATCACAAGACTCATCTTGGTTCCATTCTGTCTAGATCTACAGAATTCAATTATCTGTGGTTGAAGGGAACATTACTTTATATATACCTGCAACAATGAAATCAGTTTGGGACAAAACACATGACCCAAAAAGAGTGTGAGACGAATCCTAGTAGCCAACTACCCAATTATTTGGGTCTGAGAGTCAGTGAATATATATGGCAGGCAATAAGAAAAATGAAACAGTAAACAAGGAGGTACTCAATTGTAAACAATTATACAACTCAATTTCATTAATTTTAAAATATAAAGAATGAATCTAATCATAAACAAGTAACCCTTTCGGAAGTAATCATATCCAATCATCTATGGTTCAAACTATCAAACACAAGTAACCATCTCAGAAATATTTATTTTCTAACCAATCTGGTTTGCAATGAAACTCTAAGGAAGCACTCACCATCAATTCCCCCCTGTGGTCATTTATCAGTAAACTAAAGAAATTTTATGGAAGCACTCAACATCCAATTCCCTATGTTGCCTCACAATGTGGATCTACAGACACTTTTTGGGAGCACTCATATCCATCCCACCTATGGTCACACAACGTAAAAAGTATGTAGACACTCTGCGGAATCCCTCAGCATCCATTATCTTTATGTTTTACTACACTAGGTTCCCATAGCCCAGTGTAATTTAATAATGCACAATGATGTTTAATAGAGGAAATAAACCATATGAACTACATGTCTAAGAACTATAAGAATAAAACCGGATCCGATAAATCACTAATCCTAACAACACTAGGCCCGAAAACCAAGAAACCTAACATGAAAAGCTAGGACCAATGGCCAATATCAGTTCAACCATGCAAAAATACATCCATTGAAAGGTAAATAAACATATTCATACTAAAAAACATATTCTCAGGCTCACATGTCATAACAGACATTAACAGGTCTAAAATCCTAAAACACACAAAAACCCATTCTAGGGTATTTGGCACTTTTCACATAATATTAATTGGCTAACTAAAGAATAGAACAAGCCACCTACCTCAACATTTTATGATCAATATTATCCAGATTCGACTGTTGAATCGACCTTGAATGTGGTAGATCTAAAAAATGTAAAAAACATTAAGATGAGGATATCCCATGAGAGAGAATACATCAAGAGATGAGACTCTAGAAGATGGAAGAAATCACTGATGTGATTCCAATGCAACATACGAAGTTAGATTCAGAGAATGAAAAGAGAGTTTTCGAATTGGAAAAGACTTGGGGGCTTTGGAAGATTTTGGACGAGATGGACCAAAAAGAAGAGGTTTATGTCGATTAGAAATGACCCCAGTCCGACGTAACAATTAAAAATAAAAGTACACTGAGTGTTCATTGAACGTACACAACGTGCACTTGACTTAACCAGCCTCCAGCATAGGTTGTATCTAGGTCACCCCACACGTCCATGTACTCGCCCATTACATGGCTAGTACACAATCACCCGCAGTAACCAAATACCCAACTTGTACTCAAAAGTACATGGCGTGTACTCCTTAAATTTCCATATTCTCCTCTTTTTCTCAAAAACACCAGAAAAGAAGAACCCATATCGGAGATGAAGATCTGGGTTCCAAAAAATTTTCAAGAAACATGATTATATATATAAGAAATAAAGTGTTTCAAAAAAGAATTATACATGAAAATCCATTGGGAATTATCCATTGAAAATATTAGTTTTTTGTTTTCATTATCAGTACATAGAATACCATATTAAAATTTATAACTACATCAACTTATTGTCACTAATACTGATGGGTTCACTTCTCATAATGTTAATCATTTCACCAGTGGAAATATTTGAAAACATTTTCCCATAGACTATCCTTTCTTATTTCTTACCCAATTCATCTCTAAAGTAACTACATAATATTATTTTCATTAAAATAAAATAATTTTTCTTGTTTCATCTAAATTTTTTCAAAAGTTTCTTAAATAATTTTATGTAGAATATGATACCAAAAATAATTGTTCTTCTTGTAAATCATAAATAAAAATATCGATGGATTTATTGCAAAATTGATACTATGAATAAATGAATGAATAAAAACTTCTTGTAAATCTAATGAAATTGTAAATTTCTAAATAAAATTATTAATATATAGAAATAATAATCATTCACATAAAATTAAAAATGATTTCATCCATGAGTATATTGCACATAATTTCATGTAAATGATTATAATATAAAAATTAGTCAATGTATATTCTTGATTTTTTTTCATATTCAGACCATACATTAATCGTTAAATTTTTCGTTATATTTATATTCATACGTGCTTATATATATATATATATATATATGTATATATAAATCGTTTTTATATTCATGGTACAATCTCGTGAAAAGAGAACATAACCATAACTTATAATTTTGAACACAAGATCACATGTCAAACATATAAATATAATAGAATCATTTACAAGAATAGTACCAATTCTTCATGGGTTACTATTAAATTTGGTGATATCAAGATTTTAAAAAATTCATCCATTTATTTCAATTTATATAATAATTGAAAAACATATATATATATATATATATGAATTTTTATGTCTTAAAAATATAAATAATCATAATCTTGAAACAATTATAGGTATTATAATATTAGGAATAATATATATATATTTATATATATATGCATAAAAATCCAACATTACCTTTCATAAAATTAAAAAGAAAAACATTCAATCAGAATTATAATATTTATGATATTTTTCATGTAATATAAGTTTTTATATGAACTTATAGTTGAAAATCCTCACACAAAATAATTATTTTAATTAGTGAATGTCCAAAATAAAAATTAAAAACTATTGTGGAAAACTCTTTTATGGTAATATTTTTTTTAAATATAAAATGCATTTTTAAAATTATAGATTCACTTTAAAACATAAATTAATTGATCTAGATATAAAATTATAATATTATATTTATTGATGAACTAAAATGATGGAAAATTATTTTAAATATTAATTTATAAAATCAAAAATAAAATCAATATATCCCTAATATTATTTTCATTTGTGAAAAAAACCTATGTCGTTGTACCAAAGCACTAAGCCTCTCAAGACTACCAAATAATTTTTCAAATTTCATTTTCACAATGGCTTTGGAATTATATAGATAAAACGATTGATATAAATATATTCTCTAGACCAAATAAAATCTTACTGAGTAATATGAATGAGTTTAAAGAATGTATAATACAATATATATATATCTATAATTTTTTATATCCATACATATTTTAAAGCATAGTTATCCAAGAAAGGAAAATCATTCACCAAAAATTGAAAGGTTCAATATAAATTAGTGTTCAGTACAAGAGCACAAAATCTTTCTCTACAAGCTAGATACACAGGTGAAATTGAATCAAAAAATTTTACCAAAATTATTTTTATATTCCAAACACAACATCAAATGGGGACCAAAATAAGAATAGGAATATGTTACCAAAAGAACCATAGTAGAATGTTTCAATGGTGAAAAATTGGTTGACTGAGAAATCAACGCATGATGAAAAATATAAATGTTTAATAAAAGATGAATCATACAACTTAAATGTGAAATGCAAGCCTACCTTGCTAGGTTGAAGGAGATCGAGGCCCTTTGGATCCATATTTTCCAAATATGATTCGAAATCCTAACTTATGGTCAAACCATCATAATGATGCTTGGAGATTACTCATCAGCACTCGTGATGTAGAAGCATCTCTTAGCCTCAGGTGAACTCCTGGATGACCTATCTCATAACATGATTCTGACCTAAAAACAGGTTGACACACGCACTCCCTCGGCTGGTGCTCCATGGCCAGCTCATCTCCCCATTGGATTCTCGTATGGCCTGACCTTGACAAAAACTCATAATCCCTATTTCACCCTCCACATCATGGGTTTCTTATTTTTTGGGCATTTTCATTTTAATAATAATTATAATTATACAATTATTATTATATATTCATAATAAAAATTATTTATTTAACTATTATCAATATATTATTTTATGTTTTACATTAACATTATAATTTATATTTTCCTATTTTATATATATTTAAAACCATAAAATATTATGAAATTTGAAACTAGTAATTATATTTTATTTATCTAAACAATTTTTTCCAAATTAAATTTTATAAAAATAATAGATTTATACGAAATTAATAATTTCATAATATTTCATAATTCCAAAATAATAGTTCAAATTTCATATGAAAACATATATATTTATATACCATTTTTGAAAATCAATATTTATAAAACAAAATTAAATATAATTGTATATTAATATATTTACCCTTAAAATGTACTATAACCTTTTTGATAAAATTATATTCTATTAATAAAGAATATAATTATTAATTAAAAATAATGTTTCAAAACTATAAATGTGAATTATAATTATTCGTATGTATTAATATTTATTAAAACACCTAATTTAAATAATTATTTATGGTAACATAAAATATAATACAATATAATGTGGGGTTACATTATTCCCACCTCGAAAGAATTACATTATCAAAATTTGTTTTATCAGAATAAACCAATTCGGAATTTCCATCATCAGAATTAGGAAACACTAGGTCTTCTAAACATCTAGATGTTAAAACATATAATCACCAATGTTTTATAGACCATGACTCTAATATAAATTATAATGCCCTGATCCTGAATCCTAGGATCCATCCTTAAAAATGAAGGGTATTATATTTTTTGTTAATATACTGAATAATAACAAATCATATTACATAATAGAGGATCATTACCAGTATTGGTTTTGGATAATTAGATACAAAAATCGCACATTTATCATATTTTCAAAAATCATAAAATAATACATTAATCCTTTTACACTTATATCCACACACACACAAAAAACAACAATGTCCAATATAGGATTACACGGTGACCTAGGAAAATTATAATAAATAAGGCTTGAGCATTGGACATTCCAAATAAGGGGTTTCAAAACAACAACAAATTTCTCTTAAAAATTCTCTCAAATTAATATTCATACATCAAACGAGTTCTCACAAGAAATTTAATATATATATACAAAATTTCACAAAATAAATATACATAAAATACCATTTGGAATATTTATTTTAAAATATTAATTTTCCATGGGTCGTTAATAATACATGGAATACCATATTAAAATCCATATATATGGAATATAGTCATTACTAAGACTTATGCTCTCACTCCCCACAAAGTCGCACATTTCACCCGTTCCAATATTTGAAAACATTTTCCCTTGCAAAAAACTTTGTCATTTCTTACCGAAAACATTTATAAAAAAGATACATAATATTATTTTGTTAAAATAAAAATATTTTCTCATTTCATCATCCTTCCCTCAAAATTTTCTTAAATCATATTAGGGGGAATCTCGTAGAAAAAATAAATTTTCTTCTGGTAAATAATATGTACAAATATCAATGGATGTCATTCTAGACTGGTATTTTGAATATAGGATTGTATAAAACCATTATGTAAAACAAAATAAATTAAACTTTATAACCAGAAGGAGTAGTATACAAAAATCTTAAACGTTCACATAAAATAATCATGGATTTCATTGATGAGTAAATTTTAAAAAAATTCTTATACGTGATCTCGATATGAATTTTAGTTCATGCTGATACTTGATTTTTCTCACATTTGGATCATTAATTAATCAATGAATATATAGATATATTTATATATTTACATTATATATATATATATAAATATGTGTATATATATACATAATTTTTACTTTCATGGAACAATTTTAATAAAAGAGAACACAACCTTAACTTATATTTTTGAATGCAAGATCACATGTTAGTCATAAAATTATAAGAGAACCATTTATAAAAATAATAACAATTCTTCCTTACTTAATATAAATTTTGTTGATATCATGATTTAAAATAATATTACAATTCCTTTAATATTTTATAACAATGATAAAAACATATTTATATATATAAACGTTCCATTTTATGTCTCAAAAATATTTATAGGCATAACTATGAAATAATTATAGGTATAGTAATGCTTGATATAATATATGCACAAATTTATAAAAACCTAATATTATATTCCATACATTTAAAAATAAATACATTCATTAAGAATTAAAATATTTATGAGTGATTGGAAGGAATATAACTTCCTTTAAGAACATATACCTGAAAAGGATCATGCATATTAATTTTAATTATTGAATGTCCTCCTGCAAAATATAAACTCTAAGAGAAAACACATTCAAATTTAATATGTTATTTTTACTATATTTTTTTTTAAAATAATTAGACACCCAATAAAACATATGTTAAATGATCATCATATAAAATTATAACAAAATATTTAAAGTATAATTAAAATGAACATAAATTCATATACGTATCTATTTTAAAAAATTGAAAATAAAATCAATATATCACTTACATGATCAGCATACACCCAAAACAAATTGTTGTTCTACCTAGGAACAGAACCTCTCTAGACTTAAAAATTATTTATTAAATTTCATTTCCACTATGGCCTATGAAATTTATTACCAAAACTAGTGATATAAATATATTCTATAGACTGATGGAATGCATTCTAACCATGTAGATTGGGGATGCAAATAGTAAAATAGGTTATATTTATATTTATTTATCCATACATTTGGTAAATCGTATTTATATGAGGAAGGAAAAACAATCACAAATAGTGGAAAGGTGCAATATCAAATATAGTTCAGGAAAAGCACACATAATATTGCATTACAATCCGGATACACAGATGAAATTGAGATAATAAAATTGACAAAAATTATTTAAATATTCCAACCGTGACGTCATTTGGGGACCAAAAACAACAGAATACCAGTATATTTACAAAAAGAAATAATTAAATCATTTCAATGGTCACCAGCTGTTTGATAGAGAAATCAATGAATGCTGATCAATATTACTATTTAACAAATGATAAATTGTATACCTAAAAGGTGAACCTCAATCTGACAGTTCTAGAGAAAAGGAGATCGGGGGCCTTCAGATCTAGATTTTTCATATTTGATTTGAAACCCTAACCTGTGGTTGAACCATCGTGACGGTGTTGGGAGCAGACTCATTGTCACTCAACATGTAGTAGTGGATCTCGGCCTCATCTCAAATATTTTAAAACCCCACTACCATCTTGTGGCCGACTAAAAAACTATAAGATGCACTAACTCTCTTGGTCGAAGATTCATGGTCGGCTCACCTCCCATTCAGATTCACGTGGGACATGACCTTGACTGAAACCCTAATTAGTATTTCCCCCTCCCATTCACAGTTTTCTTCTGTTTTTTTCATTATTTTTTTGTTATATCATAATTATTATATATTTGTAAAAAAAATATTTTCATAGTTATTTTTTTAATATTATTTTAGGTTTAACCTTAACATTCAAATTTATAATTTATTATTTTATATATATTAAAAATCTAAAAATATTTTATAATTTCAAACTAATAATTATATTATATTTATGAAAACATTTTTTAAAAATCAAAATTTATAAAATAAATAAATTTATATAAAAATAATAATTTACTAATAATTCATAATTTAAAATTAATAAATTTAATTTCATATACATAAATATATACTTATATAACGTTTTAGGAAAGCAATTTAAATAAAACGAAATTAATTATAATTGTATATTAATATAATTACCATTTAAAATATACTACAAATTTTGGATCAATGTATATTATTTTAACAAAGAAAACAATTTTTAAATTAAAAAAATTGTAAAAAATAAATTTGAAATATATGTATTCATAAGTATTGTTATAAATTAAAACACTTAATTTAAGTAATAATATTACATCATAAAATATATAACCAAAGACTGGGGTGTTACATGTAGTATATACTAAGTCAATAGAAAAACATAGAATATATCATTTAATTTTGATATTTTCTCTAGAAGGGAAAAATTATAAACCATCACTCCACTATGATCAATGATTTCAGAAGGGATGATGTACCATGGACTATGCCTTCCCTTATTAAAATTTTCATCACATTCATCCACTTAGATATGTGGAGGAATTCCATGTCTCAAACATAAAAATCTATATCTCATTGATGAATTTTAGTGTAGAAATTTTTTCAACTAATTACTCCACTATTTTAGGACCAATGAATTTTCATTCACCAAATTCATCCAATCATGTAGGTGTCATGCACCTCCTTCCATAAATAACTTAATAGGGATCCATTTGGATTAATAAGTGGAGACTATTGTTGAAAAAGAACCCAACTAGATGAACATGCTGATCCCATACCCCTTTTAAAACAATTGATATTTCTCTCAACATGTACAAGAGTTTATATTTTGTTTACTTTAGTTTTATATTAGTTTGATGGTTATAATCTGTTCTGATGCCCTACTAAGGGTTGAGAGCAAGATAGAGTCTTTTCTAGAACATAGAGTTGAATCTTGTTTCTTGATCAAATATAATTTATATTTTTACTCCAAGAATCATAATAAAATCTATTATGTATGTCAATGAAGTTTGGTCTACTGAAAAATACTCTAAAATTGAAATAATGCGAGCTGTCTTTTTAAGAAAATCCACAATATACATATAGAATATTTCTACTGGATGTGTTCAGAAGTCTGGTGAAAAAGTACGTGGTGATTTTTCCTATTTTGATGTTGGTATTTATAATGGTTGCATCATCCCTTTATAATTCATACTATCAGTCATCATGTGATGACATACTAGAAATATTGATGTATATTCAGTGATCTGATTATTAATGTTGTCTTACCAATAGTTCATTCAGAGATCCTGATACATCATTGTTATTCCTTGGATAATGGAGAAAGTAAAGATATGTGTATCAGCTAATATATCTATATTTATCAAATGATTTTACATAACACATACTCTTAACTGTAATCTGACAATTACTTCTTCATTAACATTGATCTCTAAGGATTTACTTTTCCTTATAGTTTCTAATTTCATCAGAATTCTAACTTCCACATTCTGATCATCCATTAATCTCTCTATATGAAATAGTTGAGCAACCATTTTTGAAAGGATGAATGATTTTCCTTCCTTTCTGATTCCCATTTCCATCCTCTTTAATTATTAAAAGATTTGATCCTTCCCAATTCTCATTAATGATAAAATTTCAGGATCTTTTCTAGTTAGTGGAGTTATTTTTTTGGTTTCATGGATTGTAATTAACTGATCAATAATATTCATTTATCATCCCTAACCATCTTTAATGAGACATATTCATATCTTTATATGTGAATATATATTTTATAATGTATATATATATATATATATATATTTCATAATTTTCCCCAAAAATAAAATGATTCCATATTTTCATAGTTAACATCATGATAGCCAAATCCAGATCATGTGTTTGATAGTAATATTCATGAACTATTGACTGCCATTATGAACATGCTATTAATTTTTCATTATACATCAATCGACATCTGATTCCATTCATCCATGAATTTCTTCATATTATGAAATTTTATCCACTTTTTGGGAGTGTGAGAACATAGGATGCGATAGAACTCCTTTTAAACTCATCGAGTCATTCTTATCAGACATTATTATAAGAAAACATGACTCTCCTCCATTTTCTTGTGGTAATAGGGTTTGGATATCATAGGAAATTTCTCCCAATTTGGTGAAAATATCCATCTAACCCATGGAAACAATGAATATCTATCAAGTATTTTCCATAAAATCATTGAATTTCTATTTTCATTGAAGGATACAAAAATACCCCATTACATGTGATTATATACCTTATTAATGAGACATACTTCAACCATAACTCACATTTTCTCTATATTTCTTAATGATTATCCTTTCGCAAAGTCTTCATCACATTACTCATATGATTGTTATTCTCCTTCCTGGTTTTGGATTATATTAGAAAATATTCTATAAACACTACCAAATAATTTATAGAGGTAATTTGTAATGAATATATTCAACAATTTGATGAATATTTATAAGAATTATTAAGTCTAAATGTAATTATGATGAAATAATAGTGCCAATACAATGTATGGAAAGGAGTCTTGGAGATATCATCCTTATTCACCCTAACTTGGTTATATACCAACAACATATCCCCCTTAGAGAAGTTTTGTTCTCTACATAGCTGATCAAAAAAGTCATAAATCCATTTTAATATATACTTCTTCCATATCGATGTCTTTTTGAGATAACTACAATCAAATAAATTGTGCATTGACCAATCCTTTTTATTTTCGATGTGGACTAGTGCACTTTGTGGTGAATCACTTATGCATAGGAACACTTTATCCGAATTATCCTATTGTAGTTTCTTCATCTCCTCAATTACATAATCATCCATCTTATATGGATTCTTGGATATTGGAAATTCCCTAGGTAAAAGATTTATTGAAAATTCAACCTCACTGCTAGGTGGAAGACAAGAAAATTCTTTACAAGACACATTATCATATTCCCTCAGATTAGGTATGTATTCAAGGATGATATATATTTTATACACAATAACTTGAGATATATATATAGGGCCTTATGTAAATAATATCCATTATTTATACATTGGTGCTAAATAAGATTCATCCTTTTCCTTGAACTTGTACAGAATCCATGCATCATTCTTTATAGAGAGAGTGATTTCTATCCGACATCAATTTTGGTTGGATAAATATTGTGAAAGTTAATAAGTGCTTAGAATTTCATAAAATGCTAAAAAATGGGGTTTTAATATTTTTTTGGGATGTTTATCCAGATAATTTTAATAAGTATGAGTATAAATAGTTTTGATGCATTAATTTCCTAGTTTATTAATTTCAATGATATTTCTAATTCCAATAATTGTGGTGGTTTTGGAATATTAATAATTAAATTATTAGATATTAAGGAATAAATATAACCACTATAATAAATAACATTCAATATTTGTGACTGAAAAACTAGTGTCACTATAACCACAATGTACTTTGGATCTACCTTTGGAATTGTGTTCGTCAAATATATCATTTTCTATCATCTAATTTTTTTCACCCTGAAAACCCTTGCCCTTGAGAAATCATTTCATGGTGACCTAGTTCCATTTAGTTTTGGAAATGAAAAATACAATGAGGTTTTAATGGATTATTTCTTTACTACATCATATTAGCATGATTCTTCTTTTAGAAAACATTTTCTAGGTGTCCTTCATTCTAACAAATTAATTATTTTTTCAACCCCTTTAGTCCTTTTATGGGGTTATTTTTTTGTACCTTTGATGTGTGTGACGTTTTAATTTCATAGATCCATTATATTTTTCCAAAAGAGTTCAAAAATATAGTTCCCCATTATGATTTTTATACATATGACACACTTGAGTTTTTTTATCTCCATTTATATTTTGAGGGAATATTAGACAATATCCTCATAGCTATAAAAGTCAATGATCAAAAATATTTTTCATAGACTGTGCTCTATCCCACTAAATAAGATTCCTTCAATTCATTGGGGGGTAATGACAAAATCAAAGTCATATCTTTCATTTTTCATGATGTTTTCCTCATACTCCCAATAGATTAACCTTCTTTGTCAGTGAGTAAATGGAAATCCAATTCCATTTTATGTCGGAATATTCAATGAAAATATTTATCAAAAAATATATTCTAGAAATTCTTTCACTCAAATGATTCAATAAATTATTAATTATTCATATTTATCATCAATATACACCATTTTTTATCTTCTCGCTTCATTATATAAACAACCAAAAGTACCTTATCTTGTTTGGATCATTGATGTTTGGAAAATATCTTCTAAATGGATTTGATCCAATGTTCTAGGATTAAGGTATCAGATGTTAAATAGAAATTTTGAGGCCTTTGTAACATAAAAGACACATTTTCATATTTTTATCATTTACGGGTTTTGGATGGTTCTCATGATCTAGATTTGTATTCAAAACCTCTATCATCATAGATAATATCATTATCATGTTAACGATTCCTACTCCCATTGGGTTTGGAATCACATTATGGAAGTCCTCATATTACAAGTCGTATTAATTTTTCAACTAATTCCCACAATTTGTTTCCATTGGATCGAATAAAATGAAATATATGGATGAATATATTTAAATGGTTGAACTCATAAAATGGACACCAATGATAATAAAGTCATATAATATAAATTATACTTATTTTTTTAACATATGAACTTCTATGAATTAGTTCCTGTTATCTAGGATTTATTTCATAACATGTATTATTTATGTAATTTCAAATTCACTTAATATTGGTTGTTAATGTGATTATGTATTTTCTTACGCATATCCCCCAACATTTTGAAAATAGGTTTGAAATATGGACCTTTTTCATGTACCATGTTACCCTGAGTTAGACCCGAAACACCATATTAGAGTTGTTAATCCAAGGAACCTCTATGCTAGTTCATCCATCAATTGCAGTATCTAAAAATGGATTTATATTCAATATAAATCACATAATTTATAATTATTAAAATTTCAGGATATTTTTGTCTACTCAGGATTATTCATATAGAATTTTTCTGAGTTTTGTAATCCTAATCCCAAAAATATCTAAACTTTTTCTCTTATTCCCACTATAAAAAACATAATCATTATTTCACATTAATTGTAGATATATTACAAATTAATACAGATAATACAACTAAAAATATTGATAAGTATAGTGTATTTTGGAATTAGGTACATTCCACAATAACCTAAAACATGAAATACAACATATTTTTTTATAACCTCTTTAAAATATTCTTAATATTCATTCATAATTACAATTGACTGGAATAACCTTTTTGACAAACATAATATAGGCGATATCTATAAAGCATAGTAATGGAATAAACATCGGAAATATTAAGATTAAAATACAAGTAAAAGAGTATGAACATCAAGGAGGATTAAAAAATGATGGAATCAGAAACATGAATAAATAGGACTGATAAATCAGGATAATCATAACATTGTAGGTGTGGAAGGAACATAATAAACCTCATAATAAACATATCCAAAGGATAATATAGCAAATACATCATGGTTGAAAAATTAAATTATTACACGAATAAAATTTATTCTTTATCCCACCATGATGTATCATGATAATAAACATTACCCAATGCAGTGGAATGATATATGGCCCCCCATAATATTAATTTTATTCTCATTGTTATTTTTACCAGATATATCAAACAACAGGGTTTCATTTTACATCTTCATTTAATCCTCAACCAAGTAATGTCGAATAAAAATATATAATTTTCGAATAGAAAGTATATTTCCATAAATGTGAGGACCATTTATATGCAATGGGTATGGTATTCACAAAATAATTATTTTGACATAGAAAATCGGAGTGAAATCTTAGTAGCAAAATGATGTGATAAAAAATTCATATAGTTGATTGATTTGTGGGATTTGGGTATCTCATCATTTATATAAGAAATTTAATATAATTTGGATATGTAAATAAATTTCCTGTCATAATTAATTAGAAATATAAGGAAAATGATTTTAAAGAAACATCAATAAAGAAGATATAGGAATGAACCCTTACAAAATTTTTGCATGGTAACAATAGTACATTTATTTCCATATGAGGTAAAAATGATAGTGAAATAAGATATGATTATTTAAAAATAAAATATTGTCATAAAAGATACATAATAACATATTCCAACATATTATAATTTAAATTAAAATACATGACAAAAAAAGAGTACTTGATTAAAGAGAAGAGTTGAGGATCCCACACATGAGTGTGTATCTCTAATGGCTTAGGATGGTCTACTTGACAGCTTGGGGTGCCTTGGGAGTGCTCTAGATATTTTTGGTATAATTATATACAATATTTAAAGCACTTTAGTGAAGAGAATTCATATATTTGGTTTGATTATATAGGAAATGAGGGGGATTTCTTTAATAATTAGTGTATAAACTTTTCAAAAAAAATATAAATAGGCAATCCATCCCATGGATTTTGAAAATTGTTTTCTAAAAAATGGGAATTTCTTAAATTTATTTATAAGATAACTGATAGAACATATTAAAAAATTTCTCACGGTCATTTGGTGGTTAATAACACTCTTAATGAAATGATTTTAAAACCTTAAAAAATATCTTATGTTTTTGAGGATTCATAAATTATTTACAAAAATATTAAATAATAATAAAATAACATTATCTAAATTTCAATACATATATTTGGTCAAGGATCCCATTTATATTACTTTTTAAATCACTTTATTGAAATTTTTATTTAATCATTGGACAATTTCAACATTCCAAATCGAAAAATAATATTCACATTATAAAAAAATTAAAAAATTGTGAATTTTTACTTATAAATTTATTAATAACATTTTTTGAAATTTGATGTGTATTTTGGAAATAATATTCGATAAAAACCCTAAAAATTACATTTTATTCATAAGAATTACATAAAAATTTATACATAATAAACCTTTTTAAATAATAATTATTTAATAAAATATTATTTATTTAAAAAATCAATTAATTCATTATGTTAAGTTCATTATTTCAATTTTAGTATTACCAAAAAATATTATCAATAAGAATAATTTAAAATATAAAAAAATATAATGAAAATATACTCACTATTCTATAATAATGTACATACTCAAATTGCTGGGGACATGACATATATTAATTTAATACAACAATATAATGTCGTAAGAGTAATGTTTCCATTGGATGGAATTTATTTAGGTGGTTCAGCGAAAATAGTTTGGGTCGTGATCTAGATGAGTTTGAACTAATCCCATAAATGTTTTCTATTGTGCTCATCATGTTAATTTTCATATAAACCCTAGTTAAGGGAAAATCTGGAAATTATACATCCCACATATGATTTGGGAAAAGGGATTCATAGGGTATAATCATATTGGTTGAGGGTATCAATTCATTTATCTATTAAAATTGGTTTTGATAAAACCATATATTTATACTAATTAAGTGACCACATTTAAATCGCTATATTATCAAAAGTAATGATTCATAATATTCATTTAAATCAAATAGGATATAATTAAATAAAAGAACTGTGTATTCTTACTATAAACATATTTAAATAATTAGACATTTAATTAAATAAAAGGGGTATTTTATTTATAAATGGTCGGATTGTTACCCTTCCAAATTGTTAATGTATAAATACTACGGAAAAATACATTCGGGTTTTAAATAATCATCATAAAATATGGAAAATATAATAAAAACATATATAAATATCACTCGGTAAAAAAATTTCCTTCAGTATCCTAAATTAATTTTTATTTTGAAATCAACAACACTCCCTTAGGTGAGACTAAGAAAATCCCATATTCCATCATAACATGCATATACCTTTATTATAAATAATTTAACTATACAAAATTATTTGGTTATATGACATAGTGGTTTCAATATATATACCTTTCTTAGCATATTTTGATTCCTATTATTTTAGAAAAATAGTAAAAAAAATGTCTATTAGTAAAATTAATAAATTTTTTAAATATAATATTAAAAATATATTAAAATATATTATATTGTGGAGAAATCATCTCATATTTTTCTACACTCATTTCAACCCATGAACCTTTTTTTCCTTGATTTTCTATGACCTTTTTAATATGTTCTTTAACAAAGATAGTTAACATGATTGTTAAATACACCATTATATTTTACAAAGTCATTTTGATTTACTAAATATATCCATCGAGAATGTCAAAACTAGTTTGTAGTAATATTTTCTTTCTTAAACAAGGTGATCAATTATTTAGCACCCAATACACCCCCTTTGGGATTATTACAAGGTAAATATTTTCCATATAATTTTCCAATGTGTGGTTTCCATATAGGGTTTCAATTTTAATGAGAATCACAAAATCTATACATTAAAATACATCATAATTTTATACTATTCTCAGTGGTATCCCCAGTGTATTATTTAAATTTGTCTTATCATATTCCCAAAAAATAAAGAAACTAATTCTCAAAAATAAACTAATCCTTATCTTATTCTGATTATGATTCTATAGAGACACACAATAATATTTATTTCTAAAAACACATTATTTAAACCCTATCTTTGATACCATGGGAGATAAACCTATAATAATTTTATAAAAATACCTTATGATAAAAATTATAACCCATTAAACTTCTCATAATCGCATGAATGGATGGTCTAATGTATGTTTTGATCATATTCATGACAAACATATTTTATGACACTTTTGAAAATTTCTCCAAATTTTAATCTATAATTTATTGACATATAGAAATCCTCTAGGCAATACCCATCATTATCTCCCTCATAATGTAATACATAATAAAATGGTTATCACGAAGACTTTGTAAAAGAATTTTTTTTGATAGTTAGATCATAAATATATAAGAAAACATGGGTTGGAGAGGTTTCATTTCAAAAAGTGAAAAAAATAAATGGATTCATTAGGTCATGAAAGATATATATATATTCTCAAATTAATATACTAATACAAAGGATGATTTTTTTAGAATCATCATATATTTAGAATGAATAATGGACCATTGTCATATATATATATATATAATTTGTCATTAAATCAAACTGTGACAAAAAATCATAGCATAATCATAATTAGTGACAATATTTGGATTAAATATTCCTATATCTCATTCACTCAATAACTAGTTAACGAAGCTTCTCATATCAAATTCCCCTAATAAAAATGTCATCCAATCATTTGGTATCTATTTCATGTATAATTTAATCAACTCAAGTAACCTGATACATTAACTAATGCATTTGAGAGAGATATAGGGCCCCATATATTAATCATATGTATTTATTTATTCTAGTTATAACTATACATTCATCATATCATTAAGAACCCATTGAAACACAATTTTTATAATTAACCATTCAGTAATTTCACAAAACATTAACATAATAAATCATATGATATTAATATTATAATACTAAAAAAGGAATAAAATAAAAATAAAAATATTTGGAGATCAAAAAATAACTTCATTAAATATAGACCATGGACGATAAATGGAAGTGAAAATAATTTTTCTCACATATTATTTAAATATACTGATATAAAAATTACCTTCATACTAATTTTTGGAGTGAAGTAAGAGAATTTTTAAAACCTTATTACATGTAGTTCCAAAAATATGTTCATTGAAATGAAATAATGGTTGAAAAAATATGTATTGTAAATTAAATAATTTAAATTCTGATATAAGGAAAACAATTTGAATAACCTTAAATGCCTCTTTGGAAACCCACATATTTATGGTGTTAATGAAAAATTCATTCTATAAAATGAATTTAAATATAAAATACAATGTATTAATCAAATTTTTGGGTTTTGAAATAAAAAAGAAACCACATTTTATTGAATAATACTTATTGAAATTGATGAATGAATTTTGTTAAAAATGTATTATTTTTCCTTATAGTCATTTCACTTTTATTAAAAGGAACTTCATCGATAAAGAATATATAACTAAAAAAATCAAGGTTAAATTTAAAATGTTATATAAAACATTAAATAGAAGAATTTACAAAACAATGTTGCATTCTTCATATGGAATTGCATTTGAACAAAAAAATAGAAATTTGAATTTACCAAATCCCTTACAGTTGTCATAATTCTTCATATATGATATATTTAGAATTTGGTTATGTATTAAAATTGTAAATCTCACAATAAACTTATAAATATCCACAAAGTACAATGAAATTGTTTTATGTGTAAATCATTTATGGAAAATGGTAATTAATAATAATCATAACTCAATGAATGATAATTTAATTTCAAACAACACATTATGTAATGTAGAAATAATTATAATATTTTTTATAATAAATTGAAATTTAGGTATCGTGAATTGGTATATGATTATTTAAATTTAAAATAATAGATTAGTGAATATATTAAATTAAATAAAATATGGTTCGTATCAACAAACATGTCCCGGGGATTTGACAATGACACAAATAAAACCTTAATTATTATGGTGAATTTAACTCAAAACATGGATATAGATTATATATATTCATAGAGATTTAAATAAAATTAATTAGTTATTTAATTATATAATAGTAAAATTATGAATAATATAAACCACATAAATTAAATTTCCTTCATTAAAAAAATAATATCTCAAACAATGGAATTCGAAATAGAACAACATTATTTCATTATAAATATATTAATAAAAAAACTAGAAATAGATAGAGACTAATTATGAAGTTATAATTCGATCAAAAATTATTAGTCATGTTATTATAGAAAAAATATTTATAAACCCCACCATTTAAATATAATTTGGTGCATAGAATTAAATTAGTCTCAATAAACAAAAGTTTGAGAAGAACCCCAAAACCTTATTCTAGATTAATTCGACATAGGATCTTAATATTAGGAATAATCACATTGTGTTCATTAAATACCTCACTATAATCCTTATTCATATATATATTATTCAATATCTTTCATTTATTATAATACACTATTTATTTAATATATATATTTCTCTATGTTTGCATGAATATTGAATGAGTTTAACCTTATTTTTGTGATTAATATAATTTATGATGATATTTAATAATTAAGACAAATATATATGGTATCTATTTCAGAACAAAAAATAATAATTTATTTTTAAAATATAATAATAATTTTATATATTTCATCAATGACATTCATGACAGTGTTTTAAAGCATTACTGATGTTGGTGTCTAAACATACCAAAACATGAACATTATATATCTCAATGGGTGAGAATGGTTGTGGAAGTTTAAAATATAATATTAAAAAAAATTGAAAAAAATATAATTTAATTATGTAAAATTGTTGACTAATTTTTTTTCGTATTTAAAATTAATTTAAAATAATGTGAAAATTTTAAAATGTTACTTCATGGGGTAGGTAGTCCCCTAAACTCGTGGTTAATATTATTCTTTATTCAATTTGGTTTGAAATTAATAGATAAAGATTATTAGATTAATATAATAATTATTATTAAAAATAATGAGAAAAATGTTATAATATTACTAATTTAATTATAGTTTTTGATGTAATATATTGTGAAGACAAAGTTAAGGGTTATGGTATACTAACATTAGGACTTTCTACCTACACCTTAAGCTATCTTTTGTCATGAAAATATTATGAAACATTATTGATAAAATTGGATTATTAACATGAGATAAGATTATTTATGGATAAAAAATTGAATTTTTTTGTTGGGGAATTCTATGGATGGTGTGTGGCTTGAGGGGGTGGAAGTTTTAACTTGTATAAATGACGAAAATAGAACTTTTGAGAACACTCTTTCATATTAACTGACATAATTACACCATTCAAGGGTTAATTACAATAAAATTTATAAATAATTTAGTGTGGGGATATATTGGATCTATCAATCCAAAAAATATTATTTCGAATCATATTTCGAACATTTTGGAAGTTATTTCTTATTTTGATTTAAAATTTAAAAAACTATTTATATTCATAACTATTTATAACATGTAATTTCAGTTTTATTAAAATAATAAAATAATCTCATTTACCAAATTTGGAAATGATGAAATTATAATTAATATGAATTAAATATAACTAAATTGATGGAGAATGTAAAATTACATTTTAAACTAATAAATTTTATATATTTAATGAATTATTTTTGTAGGATGATAGTGCTTTACTAGTTTGTGTTTTTAATCATATTATGTATTAGTGATAAATTTAACGTGTGTAAATATAATGTTATATTTTCTTGAAATAATATTATATTCAACATTTTAAATATATTAAATTAATTTATTATAGAAAATTAAACATTATTAATTAATCAATTGTCTGAAAATAATAGTTTTTCTATTATCATAGTCATTTACACAATTCATTGAATTTATTCTTTTATGTCCATTATTGTAATTAAATTTCTTAATATTAAATTCATTTTTATCTAAAATATAAAATTCATTTTGATATAATTAATTTCTATAAGATTTTCTAGGTAATTTTTAATATAATACAATAATAAAACTTTAGAATAAAAATTGAAATATGTTTCAAATAAATAATACATGGTTTTTATAAAAAATAAAAATTTTAAATTATTTATTTTAACTATATATATCTCATATAAATGATTTAAAAAATATTAATTTCATTTTGATATTATGATAATGTCAAAAAAGTGGATGGTTTTAGAAAAATATGTATTTTTATCATTCACATAAAAACTAATTATTTCATAAATATTATAAAACAAATTTAGACTATGACTATTACTTTAAATATAAAAAATATGATTATTTTTTCAAATTATAATTCTAATATTAATAAATATAATTTTATTAGTAGGATCATATAATAAGGAAAAATATTGTTTTTATAGGAAAATAGTTCTTTAGATTATTAATAATTCTCATTAAAATTTATTTTCATTTGATAATTAAATTATTTACAACCAATTAATAATATAAAATGTATTTTACAATAATTAATAAAAATATTTTTAAAAAAGAATAGTATACCACAAAATGGTAGTTTTTAGTAAAAATAAATTCATAATAAAAATTGATCATTTTTGTCATTTCAGTGATCAAATTGGATTCCATTCATTTTAAATATAAAATTTATTTTATTTATAAATTAATTTCAAAAAAAATCACAATTATCCAATTAAATGTGTTCATTTGGCTATATTTTTAAATTCATGCCTAAATATTTATATTTTCATCAAATATATTATAGTTTCAGTTAAGTTATGTGTGACATATAAGAAATGTTTTCTAACACATTTTCATATTTAATGAAAAAAATTTAAAATCATGGGTTCTAAAATATTCTTCCTCACTATAAACAAAAACAAAATATTGATATTGATTCTCAAGATCAAGAATATGTAGAAGGTAATTTTTATTTTTTCACTCTAGGGACTCTTCCCCATTAATTATAAGTTTTCACACACACAAACACACTCTCACCTGATAATAACACATCATTTATAATTTCAAATATCTACACCTATAAAAATAGACATTTAAAATATATATGTATATATAATAAATTTAAATTCCTCCCATTCAAATTAATTTCCATAAAAAAACATCGATAAATTTATGTTTTCTCGAGGAAAGCCTGATTATAGTATTCCCCTTTTTGGTTGGTCATATATTTATTTGTACTTTCATAATAAAATAGTTTATAGGAAGTCTATTTTAATATATTTTTAACATAGATGGACAACATAAAAATTGTTAGATATATCTGGTGTGGAATATTCATCATCCTTCTCAACATATAAAAATACGAGTTAAAAAGAACTTCTTCTTTATTTTTCACCTCTTTAACTAAATTGAATTAGTCATAATAAATTTTCATTATTTCTTAAAAATCGAATGTAATTATAGATATTTTATAAAAATAATTAATATTATTTGACAATATCATCACAAAAATCAATATTATTGTAATGTGATATAAGATCTTAATAGCATCACAATAATGTCAAAATGACATTATAGATTTATTAAATCGAGATTTGTCATCAAAAATATCGTCAACTTCTGGGTTCATATACGTTTTGATGATCTCATAAAAAATAATTTTATTCATATTTTGGGTTCCATGTATTATTTATTTTTAATTAATAACAATCTAATTGTAATTTTCTAATCAGCATGTAATAAAATTAGTATTTCTTGTTTGCAATTTTATTAGAATATTCAATTTATAGAATTTATGTTTTCACCCCAAATAAAATCAATATTTTTTAATGTGATGAATTCATTCACTAGTGATTCAATGTATTAAATTCATATAAGTATTATGATGATTTTTTACTTTAGATCAATGTTATTAATTCCTCACATTAATGGTTAAATCATATTGTCTTAGGGTTGGTTCCAAAGTCTTACATGGGCATGAGGAATTATATTCACCACAACAAAGAATTAATATTGGCTCAAAGATTCATACCCATAAAAATTTACATTATTTATACTAATATAAAATTCATACATTTTGGAAAAAAAATTCATTCATTTTAGTCAAATTATACATATAATCAGGGCCAACGGGATAATTCGCAGTCATTTTCCCAATTTCTACATGTTGTCCAATCTAGAAGAAATATAGAAATACTATAAGGCTTTCAAAAATATAAATTCACCAAACATATTCCATATAAAAAATAATTTTATTATCACAAACATCCTTGTTTATTCCTTTAATTATTCAAAACATGTTTCGGAACAAATTAATACAATCTATAACTCCATCAACAATGAAGAGGCCACAATAATATAGCATTTTTTTTCTGAATTGTCAATGAACTAATTTAAAAAATATCATTTTAAACATAAAATTATATCCAACCATGCATGTGATTTTCCATTAACCACAGTACCACAAATGGTAATGTTTATTAGATAATTTCATCCATGGTGATAAAAAAATATGTCTATATAACCAAAATGTATACCCCTTTTTTCTTACACCAATGAGTCTCTATCATAAAAAATTGTACATAACATCATATAAAAAAAGGTAACACTCTTCCCTTTTGATAACGAGTGCTAATTCTCTTTATTTATCTAAACCACTCTAACACATGATTAATTTTGATGACAATGTTAATCACAATATTTCATAATCAATATTGGAATCATATCATTTGGTAAATATTTTTCAAAAAAAGGTCTTCAACTTCTTCCATGATAAAATAACTAAATTCCTACATCAGCATTTCCTATATTTTCATTAATCAAATGATAATAGATATATTGAACCTATGGATTTTAATCCATACTTTTTTCAAATTTTATATGATTAGTCAATACATCTCAAAAATGCAATAAGATGGACAAATTTGTTTAGTTTCATTGGAAAAAATATAAAAAATATTCATATTTAATTAATGATCAAAAAAATTTCCCCTAAATGACTTATTATAAAACAAACATATATTATTGTATAGTGATATTCATTTAAATAATATATATTATAATTTCTTGGAAGTCTCCAATCCATTCCATTGTTTTAATCTGGTGTCTGAGGCGTTTGGGAAGGTTAACATGACATATTCACAACAATTTGAAAAAAAATCAGTTCTATGAATAGTGTTTCTTATTCTGTGAATACTATCATTAGTGAGTCATCTATTTGTGTGTCATCTATCAATGACTAATCTGTTAGTGAGTTATATGTCTGTGAGACATCTGTTGGTTGGTCATCTGTCTGAAAGTCATCTGTTCATGAGTCATCTTTCGGTGAGTCATCTATCGGTTGGTCATCTTTCAGTGAGTCGTATGTCCATGTTTCTTCTGGTGGTGAGTCTGTAATTAATTCATCTATCAGTGAGTAATATATTGGTGAGTCATCTTTCTTTAACTCCACTATCAGTGCAATATTTTTCAGTCATACATATTTTTGTCAGTCATCTGTTGGTGTGTAATCTATCTGTGATTCAATAGTTAGCGAGTCATGTCACAAACCGAATCTGGTCTCCACCATTATCGGCACAAAACCCGGCCCATGGAAAGGCACTAATGTCATTCTCTATCCCCACGGGCTGGCACAAGTGCCCGATTATCATTTATCATGGTTTCGGAACGATTTTCCTGAATACGTATACATAACAGTTGAAAAATAATTGATAAAATGAATATAAAAAAATTCATACCAACAAGGTTTATATAAAAATCCAGAACATGATACATGAGTTTAGATGAAATACAAAAGGATCAGAGACAAAATTAAACAAAAAAACAGCCCCATGGACTCCACAGGACAAGGGGTCATCACCCCCAATCCGTCTCTACAACTTCGTCCCATGGATGGGGACTAACACCCTAAACCACCATATCCCTTGGCCTTTCCATTACCTAAGACAAAAAACCAAGTCTACTTACACACAAGGGGTGTAAGTATGTTGTGAGCATATTCCCAATAGGATACCACCTAATGATTCCAAATATAATGCAATACAATGTGAAAAATAAAGCAGTTCGAATACGCAAAGAAAAGCATTGATAAAATCCAAGAAATGCAATATTCAATTTATAAGAGTTTTCAAGATAAAAATTTCAGAATGTTCCCATATTTAAATATAAATGTGATCTACTATAAATTACTTCCAAAAACCCCAACACAAGGCTAAATTCCAAAAATCTAATGAGAACAAAAACAGGGAACACCCCTAGGAAACTGGATAGTCTCAGGCCCTATGTACCTCTTACCTTGGTATAAAGTATCCAAGTCACAATACTTTCTCATGCACGATCCACTAGTAGTGAAAAAACCCATAACCTATTAGTCCCCATATATCATCCACATAGTTTAGTTAGAGTTTTTATCCATTTTCTCAGTGAAACGGGGACACAACTCATCCGGTTCACTAGCCGTACTAGTTCATATATGCCCACATAAGTACCCAGGATTCCCCTTTTTGTGCCCAAACAATTTCAGAAAACAATACACATCCTTTTTCATATAAAACACCACTACTGGTCACAAAACAAACAATACAGTATATATCCACACTTTATAGGATTTAAAACACACAACAAAGCATTTTGATTTTCAATAAAACAACCTCTCAAAATATCACATTGTTGTGTACCCAAAGCTCTTAGAAATATCCACATTGCACACTATGTGCACACTTTTAAGTCACCAAAACAAAATGGCAGTTCAATAACCTTTAATTAAAATAACAATTCAATTTTGGGCAATCCCCATGTCATCCAAGAAGTTATATCCTTTAAAAACACCCATTTTCACACAAACACGGCACTTAAACCCATTTTCTTCCCAAAAACCATTTAAACAAACATTCACAACAACAACAAAAAAATAATAAACATTTAAAATTTAATTTAACATCCTAATTCTGTTCATTAATATCTACTAAGAATTTTTTTTTCAGCCCCAAATGAACAAATAAAATATTTGTATGAAAACCGCCCAATTTCACCAATAATTGGAACTTAAAATTCATTTTCTTTATAAATGAAACTAAAAATAATTTTTGTAGAAACATTAAAATGCAATAATTATTAAAATACCATGAAGATAATAAGCTAATTCACAAAAATTTCATGAAAAATGGAATCACCTACCAAAAGTGTCAAGAACCACAAATCCAAGTGTGGATCTTCAACCGCACCACCACCACACCCCAAGGGAGTGAGATCAAACCTAAAACCATATGATTGGACCAAGAATCTAGAAATTAAACCATTGTTATGAATACCTAGCTTCTGAAATTTGGGGATTCAAAAAAAGGGATAAAGCATAAGGAAAAGGAAGGAACTTAGAAGGATAGTCACTTACATGAGAAATCCGGACGATTTTGGAAACCATAGAGGTTCGACCCTAATTCTCGACTAATAATATCTCCAAAGAGGGGGAAATAAAGCTGGGGTGAGACTAGGTACATGGGGAGAAGGTGAGAGGTAGAATCACCAAAAAAGGATAAAAATGAATATTTTATGAAATAATTATAAACCTATTTTTTAACTGGTAATGGGATTTTGGGTTGGCCCAATACCAATTTTGATCACCCAAATCGAAGATTATAATGAAATTTTAATGTGGCAAAATTTCTTCTGTGGTTTGAATAGATAAATTATGGTTATTTTAAAAGTTTAATGGCTGAAAAGGGTAGAAAAACGAAGGAGTTATTAAAGAAACAAAATTTACATTCAAAACTAGAAATGGGCTCTTGTGTAACACCCCGAGCTTCCACGATAAGCTTCTCATTCAATAATGAAATAGCTTGTATTGTACGCAACATCGAGTTCTAAAACACCGCGACTAATCAAAGTAGCCGTTATGAATAGTAATAACCACTTTTTAAAATTCTTTAAATTTTAAATTTCAAAATGGACTTCATTTCTGAATTCGTAATATCGAAATTATCCTAAGTTTAATTTTTTATAACTTTCTGAGAACTTCCAATTTTTTTATGAATAGTGAAAAATACTTAAAATAACTTTTTAAATCAAAATAATTTATTGTGATAAATTATAATATTTAGAGGTTTTAATGTATTATTAGAATATATTTTTACCATTTTATCCAATGGTGGTCATTAGAATTAATTTAACATTGAAATTGGACATAAACAATTGCCAATCTTTTGATATAAATTGTTTCTTAAAAACACGCTATTTGTTGTAACAGCGGGAATTAATGATAAAATTAATTAATGCAACTTATATGTTTGTAATTTTTTAAAATAGACATCATTTTTGAATTCGGAATATCCATTATATCTTAGGGTGAAATTTTGGCCTTATTCTGAAAAACTTCAATTTTTGATGAATAGTGAAACCACTAAGTGGTTGTTAAAAACTGATTTTTCGTTAAAATGAAATATTACCACTTCTGTGATTTGATTTTCAAAAATCCGACATACATGGTTGTCATTAAGAAGTAAAATGTGGTTCAATAAGATTAAAATAATTTTTTGGAGAATAGTAACTTTTAAGTTCTTAATCGCGATTAGAGGTAATTAGTGTAGTTTAAGGTAAAAACAATGTTTTAATAATATGATATGAGCTTGAAACGTGTCCTAATCCTATTTTATGAGTCATGGCCGACCAAGACAACCCATGGGTCAACTTGGGGACCCCATGGAGACACTTTGGATGGAAAATGACAATAATATATATTTGTTTAATGTTAAAATTAAATTGACACAAACATGAGTTGTTTTACTAAAACAGTTTTTAAGTGGGGTTACACAAGTACAAATTTTGACTATAAATATTCATTAGAAAGATAAAAAGATTTCCTACATCATAGTATTTTTTTTATAATTTTTAGACATTAAATAAATTAACTTATTTATGATATCATTATGATGCAGTGATGACCTCATTATTTAAAGATTTTAATAAAATGAAAAGATATTGTAAAATACAAGGCTTACACTTGACCAAAGACTATTGGATGGGTATATTTCGAACCCTTATCACCTTATCCACGAATTATATAAGTGTGGGACCTTTATAATCCGAAAAGCATTGTGTAATAATGTAACATTTCAATCTTTCCAAAAGAGCCCCTCCTCTCCACTTATAAAACGCCCCCACCACTCCCACCTTATTCACACCTTCAAGCCATTTGGATCGTCCAAAATCTGCCCAAATACTCTCCCAACTTCCCCCTCTTACTTCTAGAATCCTCACTTTGGGCATAACTCTTCTCAAGGAAGCCTTTGGCTCAAATCAAAAAGAGTTACCCGATTTTGAGGTAATGTCTTCTCTAATGTTGTTTTGTTTTATTTTTCTTCTCCAACCCCATAAACTCTTTTTATTCATTTCTTTTGTAACAAAACCAGTATCCTAAATATAATAGGATGTTTTTATAAGAAGTATTCGAGCTACACTTACACACAACTACATCTAATGGTTAAAGAACAAACGGTTTCTGTGGATGGCGAATTTCTGCCTCACGAAACGATGATTGTTCAACACTCACATAACACCTTCAAAGGTGTCCATTAAGATGTAAATATATTTATATATGATATATAATGTTTTTATGTTTTACTTATGCTTATTTATTGCTCATTTATGGCATACTTTATGATTTCCATTATGGGTAAAACACGATAATTTCATTTTAGGAAGTGCGGACTACCGCCCCCTCAAAGTGATTTGAATCATTAATGCCATATGTGGGATGTATAAAGGATGGATTAAATGGTATTATACACTATATTATACTGTAATTATATTATAAATTTATATCATTATGATTCCATTCCATTAAATATGAAATAGAAATGAAAGTAGCGTTCATGCGTACGTACGGCTTACCGTCTCCATGAACGGTGCATTTCATTTCTTGCCTCTAAATGTTACGTGACATTATGAATGAATGTATATACTGGATATATATCATATATATGATATCTATATCATGAATATAATTCTGGATATAATGGATATATCACCACATGAATAACATATAATTATAAGAAGGTTATTTCTGACTCAAGTACCTAAGATCGACAAAATGACCGTTATAAACTTAAATAATTACATAATGTTTGTAACATGGTAATAAGGGATATAAAAGGAATAATGAACATGAAAAATTATCTTAAGTAAATAGGAATTAACTCTAGTTTATTATTCAGGAGGTTAAAGAACGGTCGAGTCAGGACATGACGCAAGGTAAGGGAACTTCTTAACCCAATTTCTATTCTTTGGGTTAATCTCCTACTTTCAAATTATGTCATGATATTATTATGTCCTATCTTGTATTTTTACATTATTTATGTGTACTTATAGTTAATACACATTATAGATGTACTTTATTTAAAAAAAAGATCTTTTTAAGGACTTCGTCTCAATCCCCTTTCATTGAGGCATATTTGGTTTTATACACAACTTTCTTTTATACGGTGTATAAACCCCTTTGACTTTTAAGTTTATTCAAAAGAAATCTTTTTTATACGAAGCGTTTTTCAAAACGAAAAAAGGGAATGTTTTTATTTCCGTACTTATGCGGCGACAATGACTTCTCCGCCGCCGTGACCATTATTTGAGTTTCGGCTTCCTCTACAAGCCATCATTTTTAATGAAAATTAAATACAAAGTTTTAACTTTCTTTTATTTTGGTATTGAAAATGGTTTTGAAAGCGTTTTTATTATATCAATGTGTTGTATTGATATCTTGTGATTGAAATGTGAAAATGTTATGTTTCCTTTATGCATGTTTTATGTGATACGATTATGTTATGGTTTATTATATGTTTAAACCTATTCATATGAGGAATGTATTAGACTTAATAAGTGATGGGTGGAGCCCGCTATAGCTCCTCGATGCATCGGTAGGTCTCATGAGACAACTAGACGTGGAATTGGCCGAGGCCCTTTCCCAATTTGATTTATGGTTTTGGCCGAGGCCTTAATCATTTTAGACGTCTTGGCCGAGGCATTGACAAAGTGTTTCAGAATGTCTGGCATTATACATTCCCTCATTATGAAAGTGGTTATTGATATTGCATGTGATTATTTGACCAGTAGAATATCCATGTTAATAATTAAATGGAATTATCTCATTTTACTTTTTCCATATTATGTAGAAGTTCAAGTTTAAAAAGGCTTTTGTTTTAATTATACATTTCCTTCAATGTTAATGTTTATTTATGAAAGCTTCCGCAATATTGTTATCCTTACTGAGCATCTGAGCTCACCCCTTTCAATGTTTTAATATTTTCCAGGATGTGAAGAAGTATTTTATGAATGACCTGTAGGGATAGTCCTAAGAGGATATGAGTGTGGACTATGGAGACTTTTTTATTGTAGTTTTTCACTTTATGATGTAATATAATGTTTACGAATGTATCTAGTGTTTCCAAGGCTACTAAACTAATCGGTCTTTCGAGACTTGATCCTTTTGTGATCATGCCAATGTTACGAAGTAATGCACCGACTCTGGGTAGCTGGGGTCGGGGCGTTACAGTTGGTATCCGAGGCAGTTTAGTACTAACCTTGGAAGCTAGATTTAGATAAACTCTGATTAGAGCACATAGCCCGAATATAGACATTGAGGATTAGTATAGAAGAACTTCCTAGAATTTTGTTATTGTAGAGATTTTGTGAGTTTTCCGAGAAATACATCCCTGTCTAGATACGAGCAAGTAGAGGTGGCTCTGGAACAGATGTACCTAGGGGTAAAACCCGAAAACACCACTTCGAGCTAGACTCGAATGGGAACTACTGAACGACGACGGGCCTTGTTGCACTCTTGGTTACGACACTCCCGGGGGCTATGCTTTGGATAATTCTCATTTTCTTTATAAACCACTATGAACAGTTATGAGTATATACTTCCTCAAAGAAAACATTTTTATGGATTATATCCATAAATAGTTCAATTTATGAAGTATCTTACAAGTATGGAATTATGTATTTTGATTTATAAACTAATATAGTTTATGCCATTGTTTAGAAATGGCGCCTAGTGGAAAGAATGGAAACCGTATCAATGCAAGCATTCCGTGTAGGGATTCCCCTCCTGCTCAAGATAATTATGGTGGAGCTAGTGATACAACTGGTGCTGATCAGCTTCTCACCGTACTGGGACAACCCACGCAGGTTATGAATAATAACCTTACTCGTATGGAGCACTCTGATCCGCAACGTGGAGGATCAATGTTAGACCGCTTCATGAGGCAACAACCACCAACCTTCAATGGGAGTACAAATCCTATAGTAGCTGAGCAATGGATAAATTCGTTAGAGAAAATATTCCATGCCTTGGGGAGTACTGAAAGGGAGAAGGTTGTCATGGAAGTTTACCGCCTCACTGGAGATGCCGATCAGTGGTGGTCGCTGATTCAAAACACAAAGGAAGATGATGACGTATCAAAAATGGAATGGAGGGAGTTCAAAGAGCTTTTCTTAGAAAAATACTTTCCTCGTGACCATCGAGCAGATATGAAAAGGCAATTTTTGAGTTTGACGCAGAAGGAGGATGAGAATGTCGCAAAGTATGAGGCTAACTTTACAAGGTTAGAGAGGCATGTTGCCGATTATATACGTAACCCAAGGAGTAATATTGATCGTTTCTTTGATGGGTTAAAACCATTTCTCCGTCGATCTTTAGTATCACAATCCTTCTCATCATACGAAGATATTGTCTCGTGTGCTATCATGACAGAAAAGGAATTCTCTAAGTCTTATGACAACAAAGTAAAGCAAGAGAAGAAGAGATCGGTGGAACAGGAGACAGATAAAGGGAAAAAGGGAAAGAAGGATTTTCTATTTTGTGATAATTGTGGGAAGAATCACCCTGGTACGTGCCTAAAAGGAATGGGAGTTTGTTATAAATGTGGAGAAAAGGGTCACCAGGCTCGTGATTGCAAGGGAAAGAAAGAGGATGTCAAAGTTGAATGATACAATTGTAGGGAAATGGGGAATTATGAAAATGAATGTCCTAAGAGTCAGGGAAACATACCTCAGAAAAGGCCAAGGGATCAAGGACAATCTTATGATGTTACTACAGTTGAAGAAGAATAACTAATGTATTGGTGCTTTTGGACTCATGGATTATATTTTGGTTATTAGAATAATGTGATATATATATAAGTATTGTACTGCAGTACTTGTTGAGTTCAGTAAGGTTTTAATATGATGAAGGTAATTATATTTTTAGTATGTGACGATAAAAGAAACATTACTTTGTTTGGGGAATCTGATAAATTGATTTTGGAATTAAGAGACCTTTTAGAGAAAGTCTGGACAGATGTATTTTGGATAACTACAATGGTTGGAGTGGATTAAGTTGATCTTTGGACAGTATTGTTTAAGGTTAAAAAATTTATGAAGATTATTTTTGGAATATTATGATACTATAGTTTTAGGAAAAGGACAACCTGCAGGGTGGGGCATAACCCGTCGTGTCGGACAAAGCTGCAGGAATCAAACACACAACCATAGTGCGACAAGGATTTATTTCCTACCACTAGCCTACAGGAAGCCCCTGGTTATTACAAAATAGTTTTACTAATCAAAATGGTATGTGTTAACATTTGGAACCTTATACAATTAGGATAAATAGAATATTTTTGAGTTCCGTTACCATTTGGAGTAAAAGTTGGGTTTGTGGAAAAAATTTATTAACGAATGAAAGTATACATAACAAGTATGTATATTCCCTTACGTTCTTAGTAAATCTCCTAAATAAATTCCTCAACATTATAAAAGGTAACTTAAAACAAAAATGTTGTCGGTTAACTTTTCCAACTGGGGATTCAATGACCGTTTAACCAATCACAAGTTTGTGATTTTATTGTGGTTAAACATTCTCCTAATCCTGTTTTCTATAACTCTCCATCAGACCTTGATGGTTTGTTTCTCCTCCATATCCATATTTTTATAGAATCCTAGAATGGGCTATATCGGGTGACCTTTGTACTTATCTTGCTTTCTTTTAATGTTTTATATTTATTAACCTTATTTTCGATGTGGGTTTTCCTCAAAGGTATTTTCTCTTTTCATCCTTTTATTTTCAAAGAAAAATTTCAAATTGCGAGGACGCAATTTATTGAAGGAGGGGAGAATGTAACACCTCGAGCTTCCACGATATGCTTCTCATTCAATAATGCAATAGCTTGCATTGTACGCAACTTCGAGTTCTAAAACACCGCGACTAATCAAAGTAGCCATTATGAATAGTAATAACCAATTTTTAAAATTATAGAAATTTTAAATTTCAAAATGGACTTCATTTTTGAATTCGTAATATCGAAATTATCCTAAGTTGAATTTTTTGTAACTTTCTGAGAACTTCCAATTTTTTTATGAGTAGTGAAAAATACTTAAAACAACTTTTTTAATCAAAATAATTTATTGTGATAAATTATACTATTTAGTGGTTTTAAAGTATAATTAGAATTTATTTTTACCATTTTATCCAATGGTGGTCATTAGAATTAATTTAACATTGAAATTGGACATAAACAATTGCCAATCTTTTGATATAAATTGTTTCTTAAAAACACGCTTTTTGTTGTAACAGCGGGAATTAATTATAAAATTAATTAATGCAACTTATATGTTTGGAATTTTGTAAAATAGACATCATTTTTGAATTTGGAATATCAATTATATCTTAGGGTGAAATTTTGGCCTTATTCTGAAAAACTTCAATTTTTGATGAATAGTGAAACCACTAAGTGGTTGTTAAAAACTGATTTTTCGTTAAAATGAAATATTACCACTTCTGTGATTTGATTTTCAAAAATCCGACATTCATGGTTGTCATTAAGAAGTAAAATGTGGTTCAATGAGATTAAAATAATTTTTTGGTGAATAGTAACTTTTTAGTTCTTAATCGCGATTAGAGGTAATTAGTGTAGTTTAAGGTAAAAACAATGTTTTAATAATATGATATGAGCTTGAAACTTGTCCTACTACTATTGGATGAGTCATGGCCGACCAAGAAAACCCATGGGTCAACTTGGGGACCCCATGGAGCCACTTTTGTTGGAAAATGACATTAATATATATTTATTTAATGTTAAAATTAAATTGACACAAACAAGAGTTGTTTTACTAAAACAGTTTTTAAGTGGGGTTACACAAGTCAAAATTTTGACTATAAATATTCATTAGAAAGATAAAAAGACTTCCTACATCATAGTAGTTTTTTTATAATTTTTAGACATTAAATAAATTAAATTATTTATGACATCATTATGATGCAGCGATGACCTCATTATTTAACGATTTTAATAAAATGAAAAGATAATGTAAAATCCAAAAGTTACACTTGTCCAAAGACTATTGGATGGGTAGATTTCGAACCCGTATCACCTTAGCCACGAATTATATATGTTTGGGACCTTTAGAATCCGAAAATAATTGTGTAATAATGTAACATTTCAATCTTTCCAAAAGAGCCCCTCCTCTCCACTTATAAAAGGCCCCCACCTCTCCAACCTTATTCACACCATCAAGCCATTTGGCTCGGCCAACCTCTGCCCAAATACTCTCCCAACATCCCCCTCTTACTGCTAGAAGCCTCTCTTTGGGCAGAACTCTTCTCAAAGAAGCCTTTGGCTCAAATCAAAAAGAGTTACCCGATTTTGAGGTAATGTCTTCTCTAATGTTGTTTTGTTTTATTTTTCTTCTCCATCCCCCTAAACTCTTTTTATTCATTTCTTTTGTAACAACACCAGTATCCTAAATATACTAGGATTTTGTTATATGAATCATTCTAGCTACACTTACACACACCTACATCTAATGGTTAAAGAACATACGGTTTCTGTGGATGGCGAATTTCTGCCTCACGAAACGATGATTGTTCAACACTCACATAACACCTTAAAAGGTGTCCATTAAGATGTCACTATATTTATATATGATATATAATGTGTTTATGTTTTACTTATGCTTCTTTATTTATCATTTATGGAATACTTTATGACTTCCATTATGGGTAAAACACGATAATTTCATTTTAGGAAGTGCGGACTACCACCCCCTCAAAGTGATTTGAATCGTTAATGCCATATGTGGGATGTATAAAGAATGGATTAAATGGTATTATACACTATATTATACTGTAATTATATTATAAATTTATATCATTATGACTCTGTTCCATTAAATACGAAATAGAAATGAAAGTAGCGTTCATGCGTACGTACGGCTTACCGTCTCAATGAACGGTGCATTTCATTTCTTACCTCTAAATGTTACGTGACATTATGAATGAATTTATATACTGGATATATATCATATATATGATATCTATATCATGAATATAATTCTGGATATAATGGATATATCACCACATGAACAACTTGTAATTATAAGAATTTTATTTCTGACTCAAGTACCTAAGATCGACAAAATGACCGTTACGAACTTAAATAATTACATAATGTTCGTAACATGTTAATAAGGGATATAAAGGGAATAATGAACATGAAAAAGGATCTTAAGTAAATAGGAATTAACTCTAGTTTATTATTCATGAGTTTAAAGAACGGTCGAGTCAGGACAGGATGCAAGGTAAGGGAACATCTTAACCCAATTTCTATTCATTGGGTTAATCTCCTACTTTCAGATTATGTCATGATATTATTATGTCATATCTTGTATTTTTACATTATTTATGTGTACTTATAGTGAATACACATTATATATGTACTTTATTTAAAAAAGGATCTTTTTAAGGACTTCGTCTCAATCCCCATTCATTGAGGCATATTTGGTTTTATACACAACTTTCTTTTATATGGTGTATAAACCCCTTTGACTTTTACGTTTATTCAAAAGAATTTTTTTTTATACGAAGCGTTTTTCTAAACAACAAAAGGGAATGTTTTTCTTTCCGTACTTATGTGGCGACAACGACTTCTCCGTCGCCGTGACCATTATTTGAGTTTTGGCATCCTCTACAAGCCATCATTTTTAATGAAAATTAAATACAAAGTTTTAACTTTATTTTATTTTGGTATTGAAAATGGTTTTGAAAGCGTTTTTATTATATCAATGTGTTGTATTGATATCTTGTAATTGAAATTTTGAAATGTTATGTTTCCTTTATGCATGTTTTATGTGATACGATTATGTTATGGTTTATGATATGTTTAAACCTATTCATATGAGGAATGTATTGGACTTAATAAGTGACGGGTGGAGCCCGCTATAGCTCCTCGATGCATCGGTAGGTCTCATGAGACAACTAGACGTGGAATTGGCCGAGGCCCTTTCCCAATTTGATTTATGGTTTTGGCCGAGGCCTTAATAATTTTAGACGTCTTGGCCGAGACCTTGAAAAAGTTTTTCAGAATGTCTGGCATTATACATTCCCTCATTATAAAAGTGGTTATTGATATTGCATGTGATTATTCGACCAGTAGAATATCCATGTGAATAAGTAAATGGCATTATCTCATTTTACTTTTTCCATATTATGTTGAAGTTCAAGATTAAAAAGGTTTTTGTTTTAATTAAACATTGCCTTAAATGTTAATGTTTATTTATGAAAGCTTCCGCAATATTGTTATCCTTACTGAGCATCTGAGCTCACCCCTTTCAATGTTATAATATTTTCCAGGATGTGAAGAAGTATTTTATGAATGACCTGCAGGGATAGTCATAAGAGGACATGAGTGTGGACTATGGAGACTTTGTTATTGTAGTTTTTCACTTTATGATGTAATGTAACGTTTACGAATGTATCTAGTGTTTCCAAGGTTACTAAACTAATCGGTCTTTTGAGACTTAATCCTTTTGTGATCATGCCAATGTTACGAAGTAATGCACCGACTCTGGGTAGCTGGGGTCGGGGCGTTACATCTTGGGTTGGCCCAAATTTTTGAAACCCACCATTCCTTCAAAAATGCATGGAAAAAACCCAAAAAAATAAAGGGTGTAAATTAAATGAAAAATACCTTTTACATATGGAATTTATGTGACAATTATTCCAACCATGAAGGACTTTCCGCCCCAGAAATTCAACATAAAGCTTGATTGGAAAACAAGAATGGGTACTCTTTCTCGACCCATGACATTCGCTCCCATGTCTCATGTGTATCATTGCCATACATCCATAGAACCCGGACTAATGGAATATACTTCCCTCGATGTATCTTCTCTAGGGAGTCAACTAGTTTCACCAACCTCTCAACAACAGAAAAGTCAGGCTCTATCTCCAGTTCTTCCCAACTCAACACATGGGATGGATCCAGGTTGTATTTTTTCAACTGAGAGATGTAGAATAAATCATGGATGTACTCAATTGAGAAGATAAGGCCAACCTATATTCCACCTTAACAATATGCTCAGTGTTCTAAAAGGTGTTGAAATACCGCGACATCATGTTACCTTGCTTCCCTACTCGACGATGGCCCAAACGAGGGGCCACTTTCAAGAATACCCTGTCACCTACAAAAAACTCAAGGTCTTGATGCCTTTGGTCAGAAAAATATTTATGATTACTCTGAGCTATCAATAAGTGCTACCTGATCAACTTGACCTTCTAAGTAGTCTTCTACACAAGGCTCGGCCCCAATAGTGAAGTCTCTCCTGTCTCATCCCAACATAGGATGGACCGAAATGGCCTACCATAGAGAGCCTCAAAAGGGGCCATTCGAATCAAGAATTGGTAAATGTTATTATAAGCAAACTCATAAAATACCAAATGGCTATCCCAAGAGCCTCTAAAGTCCAGGACACATTCACGTAGCATCTCCTCCAAATTCCGATTCGCCCGCTCTGTCTGACCATCCGTTTGAGGGTGGTTTGTCGTGCTCTTCTTAATCTGAGACCCCAAGGTCATCTGAAGGACTTCCAAAAATCCAGAAGTAAAGCAGGGATCTCAATATGAGAAAAATTCTAATGGTACACCATAGAGTCTCACCACTTCCTGAAGATATAAATAGCCCAACTCATCCACTTTAGTTGTATCTTATATCTGAATGAAGTGGGCTGATTTGGTCAGATGATTAATAACTACAAAAATGTAATTCATACCCCTAGATGTATGTGGTAAGCCAAAAATTAACTCCATGGCAACCTCGTCTCACTTCTAGGTAGGAATGGGTAATGGATGGAGAAAACTGGAGGGTCTTTGGTGCTTTTCTTTCACCAGCTGGAACGTGTAGCATATCGAAACAATGTCCGCTATGTATTGTATCATACCAAGACACCAAAACTGTCGATGGACATCATAATAAATCTTAGTGTAACCTGGATGGACAGCCCACTGAGACTGGTGGCTATCCTGCATCACCACCTTCCGTAGAGATAAAGACACTACTGAATAGACCTTGAAGCACCATATGCCCTCAGAAGACGACGAACAATCAAAGGATGTCTCTCCACCATGAAGAAACATCATCGACCGCTGGAAAAGCTCATAACTAGGCTTTTCCCACTGAATCAAATCCAACAGAGAAGGTGTCAACTTAATGCTCTCCAATAATTCCCCTCCACTGTGTTCCATGGTATCCACATGAATCTAAGAAAAGATCCCCATCAATGCCCACTCATCACTGGACTTCCTCAAATCCTACACTAGAACCCTTCAACTCAAGGCACCGGCCACTACATTACCCTTTCCTAGGTATAGACAATGTCAAAGTCAAACCCCTGTAAGTACTCGATCCAGCAACGCTACCTCATGTTGATGTCCTTCTACGAGAAGATATAATCCAATATTTTTGGATCAGAGTATACCACAAACTTCTCCACAAAGAGGCAGTGACACCATGTCTTCAAATCATGCATCACCACTGCCAACTCCAAGTCATTGGTCTGGTAGTTCTTCTCATGTGGTCAATGTTGGTGAGAGCCATACGTGACCACATGATCATTTTGCGTAAGCACACACCCATGACACATACTTGAAGAATAACAATAGACAGCATATCCCTCTATAGCCTCTAAAAAAATCAGCCCATGGGTGACAGTCAACCGCCTCTTCAGCTCCTCAAACGACACCTGACATTTTAGACCCCATACAAACTTCACCCCTTTCCGGGTGAGGGCAGTCATCGGTGATGTATGTCGAGAGAAATCTTGAACGAATTGCCTATAATAACCAGCCATGCCAAGAAAACTCCTAATCTCGAACACATTCTTCAGTTTCTCCCACTAAATGACCACACTAATTTTCTTTTGGTCCATTAAAAATCTATTCTCTAAGACCACATGCTCCAGAAATCTCACCTACTTGATCCAGAAAGTGCACTTTGACAACTTTGAATAGATGCAGTGATCCTGTAATGTACATAAAACGATCCTGAAGTGATGTTCATGTTCCTCCTCAGTGCTAGTGCATACCAGAATGTCATCCACGAACACCAAGAACAAAGGAATCTAGATACTGATGAAACAACCTTTTCATGAGATCCATAAATACCACTATAGGATTGGTCAATCCAAAGGGCATGACCAAATACTCAATGTGGTCGTACCTACTTCAAAAGTTTGTCTTTGGGATATCTGAATCATTCACCCATAGTTGATGATACCCCTAACACAGGTCTATCATTGAGAACCACTTTTCCCTCTTCAACTGATCAAACAAATCATCTATTCTTGGAAAAGGGTAATTATTATTAATTGTTACCTTATTCAGCTTCTGGTAGTCAATGCACAACCGGAGGGATCCATCTTCCTTTTTCGCAAACAACACAGGAGCGGCCCAAGGAGAGACACTCGTGCTAATGAATCCTTTGGATTATAAGTCATCCAACTATATCGTTAATTCCCTCAGCTCGGTGGGGGATATATGATAAGAAGGAAGAGATATCAGTTGTGTTCCTAGTGCCATATCAATCGAAATCTCTAAATCTCGCTCCAGGAGAAAACCTGAAAAATCATCCGGGAATACCTCCAAAAACTTGTTCACTACATGAGCTAGTGAACCTTTAGGGGTAGGACCATCCTCTATCACGAGCAATGATAACTGGAAGATAACAATTCCCAACTTTGGGAGTAGAGGCCCTGTGTGACCTAACCGATGATCCCTTTCTCCATGAAAAACCTAACGACTCCCATCAGGAGCCATGAAACTCACACGTTGTCTGTAGTAATCGATGTGTTACTGGAAGTGTACTAGCCAATCCATCCGGAGTATGACATCAAAAAGTTCCATATCAAAGACCAGGAGGTCCCACTCCATCTTGACCCCTGACATAGAAAGAGCACACGACAGGCACCTGAGACCCTGCTCCTTCTTCATTCCCAGTGATGTCACCAACTCCATCATGAAAGACATAAAATCAGTTGGAAAATTCAGAATGTCCACAAAATGGGCAGAAATGAATGAAACAGAGGTACCAGTATCAAAATGAGTAGAAACTATAGAATATGTGATCAAAATGGTACAACGAACAATCAACGGTCCCGCCTATGATCATGATGGTGCCTAATCCACCGCATAGAGATGTCTGGTCTCTATCTGAAGATGACCTCTAGTCTATGGTTGTGACCTGAACTGGCTCTTCCCAGAAGAAGACCGAGACCTTCTACAATGGCTACCTCATCGAGATCCCCCAGTCCTCGATGGATCAAACTCTGTCGGCACTACTCTTGAAGCCACTAACCCAGCCCCACTCAGATGTGGACGTGCCACACTACAGAAATGGTGAAAAATCCACATACCTCTACTTTGGTAAGAAGGATTCGGAGGAAGAGGACAAGATGGTCGGATGTGGCCGGGATTCCCACACTGGTACACACGACTGATCTTGCATCAGAAGCCACAGATGATAACTACTTGGAAGAGTGGCCTGAACTGACACCTCCTTTCTTTTCAAGAACATCCTGCTTCCATATCATATATGAGGAGCTCTCACTTCCCACTACTGATACTGAACCATAGAAACCAGCCCTACCTTTCTTATCAATCTCCACCATGCACGACCGATCAATGACCTCAACATAGGTCCTCAACTTAAACATGAACACCTGGGAGTATATATGTGGTCACAAGCCTTTCTAAAACCTATGGGCCTTCTCTTTCTCATTAGAGACAATTTCTAGAGCATACTGAACCAACTCAGTGAAACGATTGGCATACTCCATCACAGATAGATTCCTCTGAATAAGTTCCATGAACTCTCTAGACCTAGCATAAGCCAACACCTCAGGGCAATACTATTCATTGAAGACAACCTTCAAATCTCCCCAACACATCTAATAATTCTTCCCAGACTGAAGCACTGACTCCCACCCCTTACGGCTGGGACCCTCCAACAGAACAAAGGATAACATCACCCTGAGCTCCTCAGGTGCTTCCAGGAACTCAAACATACACTCTGTCATATCGATCCATTCTTCTACTTCATGGGGTTCTGAGCTACCTCGGAAGGTAGGAGGCTTGTTTTTCAGAAACTCTTGTACTTTATATTTTCTAGGAACTATCTCTTCTTCCCTAACTGGAATAGGGGTAGGATTTTTTCCCTATCCCAAATCATGGATAGCCCAAACCACAGCCTTCATGGGCCTCTGATCAATCGGTGTGGGAGAACTCTCTCCGGCTTCCTCCTATGGGCGGGAGGGAGCCTTCCGGGGAGGCATGTTGCTACAAAATGAAATAGTCACAAAATAATAGTCAACACCACAATTTTGAAAATTGTTATCAAATATATCAAATATAAATAAACTAAACACATTTCAGTAATAAAAGAAACAACTACTCCACATCCGCCTAATGTTCACATGTGGTCTGCGGCCCACGCGTCTCACCTGGAAGTGATGTCAATCCGTAAATTCCAACATCCCCTGGAGAATCATGGTCTGCCATTTGAGGTGTGGGCCAGGCACCCTACTCAAAACCAAAACCCCGAGCCCCGACATTCCAAACTATTTTCTATCCCAAATCATACAAAAATATCAATATAACCCAAAAACTTTAACCTCTTCTGATACCATTTTTTCACAAACCAAATATGGTCTCCACCATTAACGGCACCAAACCCAGACCATGGAAAGGCACGAAGGGCATTACCATTCCCCACAGGCTGGCCCAAGTTCTCGTGTATCATTTATCTTGGTTTGGGAATTATTTACCCAAAAATGTATACATAAAACACCAAAAATATTTGATAAATTGAATCTGGAAAATTCATACCAGAAAGGTTTATACAAAAAACTAGAACTGAATACATGATTTCAGATGAAATACAAGAGGTTCAAATACACAATTAAACAACAAAAAAACATCCCCATGGACTCCACATGAGAAAGGTTCATCACCCCAAAGCCGTCTCCACAACTCTGTCCCAAGGATGGGGACTAACACCCTGAACCGCCATCACCCATGGCCCTTACATTACCTGAGTCAATCATAAGCAAGTATACATACACCCAAGGGGTGTAAGTAGGGAGTGATCATAATCCTAATAGGATACCACCCAATTATTCCAATTAGATTGCAATTCAATGTGGAAAAGCAATCAGTTTGAATACGCAAAGAAAATGAGTTATAAAATCCAAGAAATGCAACATTCAATTTTTAATAGTTCTCAAGATAAAAATTTCATAATATTGACACAATTAAATATACATGTGAGATACTATAAATTACTGCCAAAAAACCCCAATACAAGGGTAAATACCACAAATCCAATGAGCACCAAAACCGGGAACAACCCTAGGCAACTAGATAGTCTCAGGCCCTATGTACCTCGTACCTCAGTGTAATGTATCGAAGTCAGAATCATGTCCCATGCACAATACACTATTGGGGAACATACACATAACCTAGTGGTCCCCAAATATCGTCTACATAGTTTAGTTAGAGTTGTCGTTATCCATTTTCTCAATGAAACAGGGACACAACCCATTCGTTTCACTAGTCGTACTAGTACATATCCGCCCACCTAAGTACCCAGGATTCCCGTTTTGTGCTCAAACAATTTCTGAAAAAAACACACATCCTTTTTCATATAAAACACTAATAATGGTCACAAAAAATCAATATATTATATGTACACAATTTATACCATTTAAAACACACAACAAAGCATTTTTATTTTCAATAAAACAACCTCCCAAAATATCACATTGTTTTTCACCCAACGCTCTTCGAAATACCCAGTTTTCACACTATGTGCACACTTCTAAGTCACCATTCCAAAATTTCAGTTCAATAACCTTTAATGAAACCAACAATTTTTTTCTGGGTCAGCCCCATGTGAACCAAGAAGTTATATCTTTTAAAAACCCCCATTTTCACACAAACATGGCACTTAAAACCCATTTGATTCCAAACACCTTTTAAACAAACGTTCACAGAAACAAAAAAAATGAATAAACATTAAAAACATGATTTAAAGTACTAATACAATTCAATAAAGTGAACTATGTAATTATTGGTCAGGCCCAAATGTACCAATAGAAGATTTGAATGAAAACTGCCCAATTTCACCAAAAAATGGAATATAAAATTCAATTTCTTTATAAATGAAACTATAACAAATTTTTCCAGAAACATTAAAATGTAATAAATATTAAAATTCCATTAATATTTCATGCTAATTCACAATAATTTCATGCACAATGGAATCACCGACCAAAAGAGTCAAGAACCAAATATCCTAGTAAAGAATATCAACCACACCACCACTGAATCACAAGGGAGTGAGATCAAACCTAAAACCATAGGATTGGACCAGGAAACTCAAAATTAAACCCTAGTTAAGATTCCCTAGCTTCTGGACATATGGGGATTCAAAAAAAGGATAAAATCTTAAGGAAAAGTAAGGAACTTAGAAGGATAGTCACTTACTTGAGAAATCTAGACGATTTTAGAAATCTGAGAATTTCGGCCCTATTTCTCCACTGATAATATCTCCAAAGAGGGAGAAATGAAGATGTGGCGTGGTTAGGTATTGTGGGATAGTTTGAGAGGTTGAATCGCCATATAAGGATAAAAACTGAATACTTTATGAAATAATTAGAAACAAATTTTAAAACTAGAAATGGGTTTTCGGGTTGGCCCAATACCTATTCTGATCACCCTAATCCAAGACGCTAATAAAATTTTAAGAGGCCCAAATTTTATTTATGGTTTTAATAGATAAATGATGGTCATTTTAGAAATTTAATGGCTTAAAAATGTTGAAAAACGAAGTATTTATTAAAGAAACAAAATTTACTTTTATAATTGGGAATGGGCTCTCGGGTTGGCCCAAATATTGGAAACCCACCATTTCCTTAAAAATTGCATGGATACCCCCCAAAACAAAGAAAGGGTGTAAATTAAAAGAAAAATACCTTTAAAATATGTCATGTATGTGAATATTCATATGTCGGTGAGTCATCTTTTGGTGAGTCATTTGTTGGTGAGTCATCTATCAGTGAGACATCTAGTGGTGAGTCATCTATGGGTGAGACTTATTTTGGTGAGTCACCTATGGGGGATTTATCTATCCTTGATTCATTTTTCAGTCAGTAATCATTTAGTGAGTCACCTTTTGGTGATTCATCTATCAGTGAGTCATCTATTGTTGAGACATCTATCGGTGAGTCATCTTTTAGTGAGTCATCTATCAGGGAGAAATAAGTGAACAATGTTTCAAGAATCATAAAATTTCACACATTTTATTTTAAACACATTCAAATATTTATTTTAACCGAGTTATGGCTGATTAAAATTCCATAACTACAATCTTAATATTCCAATGTTGCTGGGTTACATTATTAACTCAAACCACATGATCTATATGTGATCCCCCATTACAGGGAAATCTAAACTATATCAAAAAAACTGTTTGATTTGGATTTTCAATAGGCTGATATACATTCTTCATTGTTCTTTATTCTCATTTTTCTTGGTACGAGGAAACCCAAACCATTCTTTCCTAATGATATATGCGATTTTTTGGTAGCCATGGACCATGTTTTCGTGTGCTACATGCCCCTGTGTTAGTGTAAGTAGGAAGTGTGAATCCATTTTTTAGAGATGGTATATTCTGTCTCTTCATTTTAGGGTTCTTTGATTTTATTTCTCCCATTATCCATTCTATGATATATAATGTGTTCTCTATGTTTCTAATGGACCTTTCATGGGTTTTTGTTGATGTGCTTCTCTCACAACATCCTCGAGTGGATACAGTCATTGTGGGATAGCTGATCGTGATACATTGTGTTGGCCCAATATCATGAAAAGGACATTAAAACCCTTTTGAGGTAGGGGATTCATGTATTCTATATTATTTTATTCACAATCATATATTTATAACGTTTCATCCACTAGATCAAAAAGAAATTGAAATAATAACCATTTGAACTGGAAATGATTTGGATTCCATCATATGTTTTTTCGTTACATCATAATAACAGTTTTCCAATTGATTTTATATATAGTGTGATATATATGCATTTTTTGTTTTTCATGTCATCCATGATGGAAATTGGTAAAGATTTCAATGTCGGGTTTATTTATAAATTAAAATTCCAATGTTAAATAAGCATGTTTAATGAATCTGGTTGTTATTGTTGAGAATTTAGGATAAGAAAATGGATGTAGTTATGTATGATTAAATGAATCAGTTAATTCAACATTGAATAATAAAATGATTGTGCAATAGTGGTAATTCCTTGAAGGGTTCTGAGTAACAAAATTTCCTGTAAAGGACATGGGCCTTATACTTTAGTGTTATGAGTGCTTGTTATGTGTGAAGGATAAAGGCCTTTTTTGAAGACAATATCCTAGCCAATATGTTTTTTGATTCATATTTATTGTTTTGTGGTGGGAGCCTCATATGTAAGGGCCTTGGGAGCTGTTGCGGTATGTGGGGGAAGATAGGCCAAGTGGTTATGGTAGTAGTTTCCACATAGAGTGGTGTAATTTGTCCGTTTATGAAAATGGTTAGTGGGGATGACATCAGTGATGATCGAACAGGTTGACGCAGAAATTACCTTTGATAGAATAGTGGTTGATGTTGAATATGTTTTTGGTATCTACTTTATATTTCCCACTTCATGAGGCAACATATTTTTCTTACTCTTCTTAAAAAAGTGGTGACGATGTGGTCAGTATTCCATGTATATTCCATGTTTATCTTCTCATATAAGGATGTGTATATGCTCATACAATAGGTGTTAAGGACTCAACGGGTAGTTCACCTACTCACAGTGTTGAACCACTCGTATTTGTAAGATTATAAAACTTTTCATGAAATATTGGTAATTATCAAAAAATGATATTTTTTTAATAAATGATGGGATAAATGATGTTGAACTCATGGGGTTGGATCTTTCTAGGATTCAGTGATGATGTTATACTTTTGAGGAACCATGGACTTGGTTTGGTTATGCATGGGGGGCATGGAAATTTGATGTGAATATAATGAAATGTAATATGTATTTTTTTAATTATTTATTAATTTTGAAACTCTTAATTAATGTAATGTGAGATTTATGAAAATAGATAATGTAACATATTGCAACTCTTTAATTTTCTAGTTCATATAGGTTATGTTTTCTTAGTAGTGGCAGCCGAGATTCCAAGAGACGTTAGCTATAGTTGATTTTAAGACGTGTTTATTCCCATAGTTTTGATTTGTGCTATGGTATATCATCTAATTTCTGTGTTTCTATATGATACTCCACCCTTTCAGTTAGGTAAACTGACAACACAAGAATTCTTATCACTCGGGGGAGTTTTCCTCAACACCTTGATTGGAGGATGGATGAATTACTACCCACTTTCACCCTACTCTCTTATCTTGGTAGTTATATCTACAGGTTGGAATGAAGGTTATTTTTTCTAATATATGTATTTAATGTGATGTAATGGAATCAAGTTATTCTTAAAGATATATTCTAGATAAATTTTCATATGGACTATTATATGTGTAACGTGTATAGGATGTGATGGATTGAGGATCCTTAGTAGATGTATGGGTTGTAATGGCCTGATGTATAATACATGATGTATGATACAACTAATGTGAGCCATGCTCGCTCCAATAAACTACCTGATTACATTGAATTTGTGGACATGGTGGTTGTGTTGCAAGAGGTGCATATAGTGGTGCTTGTACCTAGTGTCAGCGAGAAATCCTTTTTGTCGAGATACACTTGGGATGTGAGATATTGGGGTAAAGTGGGAAACCAGTGGGGAAGTGATTATGGCGTACAAATGATATTACTTATTATATTATATAATCGTTTATGCAATACTTTGTGAGTGTAGCCATGTTTAGCTAGGGATATTATTATATTGGTTTAGGCGAAGAGATAGTTTCACTTATTATTCACAGTGCTTTAGAATGATTTATTTACTTTTACATGAGAGGCTCTTGGGATGATCATACCGAGTATACTTCAATATTCACCATATATATATATATATATAGTTTTATAGATCATATGTTGTAAATTGGCGATCAGGATGGTTACTTCTATATTGGGGTAGAAGAGTTGTTTGGGATTCATGGTCAAACTATAGTACATTTTTTTGGCACATGCAGTATTCCCTTTTAGTTTTAGTAGTTTATCCTGACACAACATATGTGTACTTGGGATTTCGTTTTTATTATAGTCTAATAAGGTGTGGTTTTGTTTCTATATTATATATATCATTTTCATGTGTTCTCCTGGAGGGGAATGCATCCAATTTCTATGTTCACTATACCCTCAGTGCTAGTCACCAAACTAGGGCCAAGGGGAGGTGGGAATAGGGACCCATTATCTCTCTTCACACATTTCTGGACCAGGAGGGGTACCCTTTGTCGAGAGGGGGTTGTGATAGATTGGTATTAGTGATCTGGTTGAGATATAATATGGTGTTTGGAGTTAGTCATAAGTGAGGTTTCAGGGGTTGGTAGGGAAAATGTGTCACCTATGATTATCACTCATTGTAAAAACTAGATATTGAGTTAAGCACAAGTATTTTGGGCCCCCTATAATATGATTCATGAACCATTATGATTTCGGTGGATACAAAATGATGTGATTCTTGTTTAATGGTAGAGACCTTGGAAAGTGTAACACATCATCTTCTTTTCCCCTTTTATTAATGGGGTAGACCATGGGATAAGTGAACCTAAAAAACAAATAATTAATTAATGTTAAAGACTTCAATATTCCTGGTTTATGAGATCTGACTGGTTGTTATTTTTCAACTGTGGATCCAGGTTGACGTTCTTATTTGGATCACGTAGAAGATGATCAACAGGTTGTGCCAGATGATCATTTTATAGTAGAAGATGACCACGATGACACATGGATGAGGACACTATGAGAGTTTCTGTTCCAAAGTCTACCGATGTTTGAGGGATCCATTTCAGATGCAGCCATAGTTTTCTTTTTGGAGGGGATTGAGATAGATTTTAGCTTTATCCAAGATCCAAAAGAGCACTAGATGTTATTTTTTTTGATGATGCTGAATGAAATAGCAAGGTAGTGGTGGATCTTTTCCCTTAGGGATCGGGTGGAGTCAATAGTATCATGGGAGGATTTTTGAGACCAGTACAGAGATGAGTTTCTCTCATCATCCAAAAAGGTGTCTTGTCTATATGAGCTTCTTACCCTACAATAGTGGATCATTAGTGTGAAAGAGTTTGCAATCCATTTTTGGAACCTCTAATGACATGCTTCAAACCTATTTCTATATGTGGAGGATAGAGAGTGGATTTTAAATGAGGATTTTCATGTAGTGATCTACCACCATGTCACCCCGTTTATGCTTAAGATGTATCATATGGGTGTGGAAAGGGAATTGGTTGTTGATAAGACATTAGATAGAACCATATCATCATGAGAGGGGAGTCTTCATGATTTCTCTTTAAGCTATGATTTGGCTTGGGTTTCTCGGTTTTCAGGGAAGAAGATTTTTTTTGTTCTACCAGGGGTATATCCAACCCCTCAATATCTTATTCCTCTAGGGATAGTGTCGCCCAATCATCTGCAAAGGGATCATTATCTTATCTATGTTACAGTGTCTGGTTACATCAGTAGTGAATGTTCCGGAACTTTTCGAGAATTCACTATGCACGAGGAGTTCTGCATCAAGATCCTCATTTGAGATAGTTTTTGTTAAGGCACCCACAGCCGGCAGCACCAGATTTGGATCTGTATAGGGTAGATGGGCTAGTAGAGGACAACCCCAAGATTCTCTGTGACCTCATAGATTATAGTGTTTCTATGGTGGTGGTCATTAGTAGGGTTAGAGAGGTTGTGCAGAAGAACAAGGTCAGCTTAATTTTTTATTGTTCTAGTGGTGGGTGAGCGAAAAATAATTCAAGGTACAACTTGCAGGTTTTCTAAATGGGTGTATGATATGTTTGGTGATAGAGAGACACACTCCTTCACATTACCTATGTTGGTTCATTTCAGGGGACATGAGGTAGATATGATTCCAATACCCTTACTGTTGACGAATCTAGTTGGGGGTCGAACTGATTTGTTTGAAATCTATTTCATATTTCGTCAATAGGTAGGTGGTGTTCTATGATGCCATTGGAGGGATAGTGAGGTTTATTGGCTAGTGGGAACCTCAGATAGTTTATAGGCATGGTAAATAATTATCATCCATGATGTAAAAGCAGATACCATGTTCGTTGGAGGTTCAGAAGTCGGTGTTTCCCTGGTTCATTTAATAGTAACGTAATTTCGTTCCGAAAGAGGATGTTGTGTTACTCCCTCGATGAGAGATCATGATCATGATCGAGCTACAACAAGGTGTGTCTCCTATCACGACGTCTCGGAATAGGATTGTGCCTTTTGAGTTGTGAAAGCTATATATATAGATACAAGTACTTTTTAATTGTTTTTTATAGTCTGAGTGGGTCAATATGGGGTGAATCGGTATTATTAATCAATAAGGTTGATGGAAGGTTGTGTTTGTGTGTCAATTATCATTTCATGAACAAAGTGACAGAGAAGAACTACTAATCTCTTACACAAATTAATTATTTTTTCAATCAATTGTAGGATGAAATTATCTTCTCAAAGATTGAATTGTGGCCATGATCTCATTATATGCATGTGAAGTATGATGATATCCCGAATTCATCTTTCCATTACCTCCATGGGCATTATGAGTTCATTATGATTCCATTCGGTGTGAGGAATTATCTGGGAATATTCATGGGGTTGATAAACTATTTGTTTCATGAGTTATTGGATAAGTTTTTGGTGGTATTAATCAATGAAATTCTTGTGTAATTTATGTCAGAATAGGAGTATAAAAAACTTATGCATCCAATTTTCGGAGTACTTTAATGATAAATGAAGTTTACGATGTTGTTGATGTGGGATTTTTAGGCTTGAGATGTCTATTTCCTAGAAAATGTTGTATCTCGGCAAGGGGTATTTTTGGATCCATTGGAGATAGAAGAAGTTGTTTCTTGAGAGTCCCCCAAGATAGAGGAGGATGTGAAAATTTTCCTTGGTCGTGCTATCAATTAAAGGATTTTTTTAGATAATTTGTCAATGGTTTTGATTCCTATGACTATATCGAACAAGAAAGACCAGGTTCCCGTATAGATTTATCAGTGTCAAGAATAATTCAACTGTCCAAAGAAGAAGATGGTCAGTGCTGCAGTTCATTGTATTCTAGAAGAGGGTTTTTAGATTGAGGTTTCTTGTGATGCCTCACATCTGGGGTTCATATATGTTCTAATGCAGCAGAGATCTATCATTTCTTATTGGTCTCAACAATTACATCCCCATGACCATAACTATTCCACCTAAGATCATTAGTTTTCTACTGTGCAATTTTTTCTGATTCTGTGGAGACCATACCACATTGGCGATCATTTTGTGGTCTTCACTGATCATAAGATCTGAAGGATTGTTTTCTCCTATCATGAATTTAAAATGTTCCAATGATGGAGGATGGAGTTCTAACATTACCACAACATTGAAAATTTCTATACACATTGTCCACGAAATTCTATAGACAATGTGAAATGCAGGAATTCGCATAGTGATGCAGTGTGTGAATATTGTGATTCGTAAAGGGTGATAGAGAAATATTCAGTGTTCCATATTGATATAACAATAGACGATGGGAAAACATTGTCCTTTTAAGATAATGTTTTAGACATCTGGGGTTAACATGAGAAAGAATAAAAGTTCATGTATCTTTAGGTGGAGGTATGGAGAGACTGATTATATTTTTTCCAGGCCCCATATTCCTAGTTTGAGGATGAACAAAATTCGGTGTTGTTTCAATAATGGATTTCTGTTCCTTTGGAAATGAGAGATATAGTTTTCAAAGGGATACATTGTTCAACATTATGTGTAAAAAAATAATGAAGAAAATTTATTGATCATTGAGGAGTTGGTTTTGGTGGTCGTGGTTGAAGTGTGCCATTTTCCAGTTTGTGTCCCAATGTTTTGTCTTTTAGAAGTTGATGGCTGAGCATCATCTTTCTAGGGGGTTTCTCAAGCTATTATATAGTACTCAATAGATTTTGGAGGACATATCAATTGACATTGTTAATATTTTACCTTGAGATCATAGAGGTTATGTTTTTATATGGGTAGTTTTGGATCATTTGATGAAATCTTCCTACATTGTAGAGATCATGGAGTCAAGATCAGAGGAAATTTTATTGAGGATGTATCGGGAGGATGTGGTGAGACTCCAAAGAGTCCCTAAGACAATCATTTATGATAGAGATCCAAAATCATCCTCTGGTGTATAGAGAGGTCTCCACCATTATTTTGGTTCTTAGCTACGTGTCATGACTTCATTTCATCTGCAAATGGATGGTCATACATTGAAGACCATCCAGATTATTGAAGACATATGGGGCTCTTGTGTCTTGGATATTGGAGGTTCATGTTTGAGTCCCAAACATTTGGAAGAGTTATATTTATAAAATATTTTACACTCCACCAACTTCATGGTGGTATTTTTGTCCTTATATGGTCAGCTTTTCCATTCTCTACTACACTGGACTAGGGTTCGAGTGTCAGCAAATATCAGGCTAGAACTAGTATAGAATACGATAGAGCTAGTTTAGGTGATTCTTGAGAGGATGAAGGCAGTGTAGGATTGATATAATTATGATTCCAATTATATAAGGAGACCTTTGGAGATTGATATTTGGAATCTTGTGTTTCTGATGGTGACTCCCCATCATGGGCAGTGATGGTTTAGTCATGGGAGTATGCGTTCTCCCCAGTTTGTTGGTCCTTTCAATGTTGTGGATCATCTTGGGGTTGTGGTGTATCATATATCACTTCCTCCATATATTATCATGATACATGATTTTTTTCATTAGCTGTTTCTCATCATCTTTTTTAATGAAAAATATCATTTCATTGACTGAGGGGAGATCAGTGTTGATGATGACGCTACCATAAAGAAACCACCTGTACATATCTAGGACCATATGGAAAAGTTGTTGTGTGGTCATTATATCATCTTGGTTCATGTCTTCTATAGAAACAATGGTGTGGATGAGAGTACATGGGAATGTGACTCGTTCATAGATTCTTTGTACCCTAATTTGTATTAGGTTTATCTCATTTCATATAATGAAGTTTGTTTTCTTGTTAGTAGATTTCTTATTTATGAGATTGATTTATATTTTTTCTTAATGTGGTCTGTTCTCTTCTAATAGGTATCTCCCATAGGAGAGTTCTTAAGAGATGGTTGGGGTTTTCCTATGGTTTTTCATTGTTCTTTTTAGTAGGTGGTTGATCCCCTTTTGTGGAATGATCCTTTATATGTCTCTCAAAGGGTGGTTTTTTGGAACCCCTTTTTTATCATTGGTTTTGATTTAGATTCTCATGGAAAATATTGTCTTTAAAGGTATCTAATGTAATGGACCAGACCTATATATTCCATCCCTTTGTTGTAATCTGGTGTTTGATGTGTTTTGTGAGGTTATCATTACTTTTTCTCAACACAATGCAAAATTTCTAGTTTTTTGAACAATGTTTCCATTTCTATGAGTAGATTGATCAATGAGTCATTTGCCTACGAGTCATCTATTGTCTAGTCATCTATTGGAGAGTCATCTATGGGTGACTCATCTGTTGGTTAGACATCTATCGGTGAGTCATCTGTCAGTGAGTCATCTTTCAATGAGTCATCATTCAGTGAGTCGTCTATTGGTGATTCATCTATCCATGAGTCATAAGTTGGCGAGTCATCTGTCGGTGAGTCATTTGTCACTAAAACATCATTTGGACAGTCATATTTTGGTGAATCGTCTATCAATGGGTCATATATCACGTATTCATATTTTGGTGATTCGTATGTGGGTGATACATATGTCGGAGAGTCATCTATCAGTGTGACATCTATCTGTGAGTAATCTATAACGGAGTCATTCTTTGGTGACTCATCGATCGGTTAGTCCTCGGTCGATGAGTAATCTGTCAGTGAGTCAACTGTTGATGAGTAATCTATCCGTGTGAAATTTTTTAGTGAGAAAACATTTGATGAGTAATCTATCAGTGAATAATCTATCAGTGAGTCATCTGTAAGGTGATTCATATATCAGTGATTCATCTCTCAGTGAGTCAACACTACGAGAGTCATCTACAGGTGAGTCAAATGACTTTGATTCATCTATCAGTGAGTTATCATTCGGTGATTCTTTTGTCAGTGATTCATCTATTGGTGATTCATATGTAAGTGATTCATCTATCAAAAATTAATCTTTCAGTGAGTCATTTGTCTGTGATCCATCTATTGGTGATACCGATGTGTGTAGTGTTTCCATTATCCTACAGTTTCACCCTTCTGATGTTTTCATTGATGTTAAACTCATTCAAATACTTTTTAAAGATATTTAATAATGATTCATATATCATTACTCTTATTTTAATATCACTATGTGTTTGGGTTCCATTACCTAGTCAATCCTTGTTGTCTAGATGAGATCTTTAATTAATAGAATATCTAAACCGTATCTAAACCGCTGCTCCATTTTGATTTTCAAAAGGAATAGATACATTCTAAAATGTTCATTACAATCCATCCTCCTAGTATGAGGGGAAAATAACCACTCATAATTGAGAAGACATGATATTGTGTTGTATTCTTTGACTTTGATTTCCCTACATGCATGCCCGTGTTTTGGTGATAGTAGAAAGTCTTGATCTGTCTTCAATTGATGGTATGTTCTATATCCATTGTTGTGGGTTAATTGACCTTTTTACTCCAGTTATCCTTTGAATTTTATGCATTGTGATCTCCATGTTTCTAATAGAACTTTCTTGAATGTTTTTTTTATGCAGTTGGGTCACGTTGTCGTTGAGTGGATGTAGTTATTATAGGAGAGGTGATTGTGGTCCATTATGTTGGCCCTTCTGCGTGGAATGATCATTATAAAATTTTTTATGTTGGGGAATCATAGATTCTCTATTATTTTTTGTATAGTCACATAGTTTGAGTTATTTATCGACTAGAACAAACTGAAATTGACATAATAAATATTTTAACTGGATTAATCAATTGGAATCGATCAAATGTTATCCCTTTTAAACTATGATACTTGTTTGCCTTTTGATATTCTATATAGTGTGATATCTAGGATTATCATTTTTACCATGTCATTATTGATGGAAAATGTAAAACAACTTATTGTTTGGATTAATTGATAATTAATCAGTTATGATAAAGGGGTATTGTAATTAAATATATTTGTTGTTGTTTGGAAATGATGATAATCAAAATATTACAGTTATGCATGTTTAAATAAATCTATAAATTCAATATGTAATAATAACCATGTTGTGTAATAGAGTAATTACATTAATGGGTTTTTAGTTAGCATCTTGAATCTAATTTCCATGTGTCATGTGATTTGGAGATATGAGTGCTCATTGTGTTTGAAAGATGATTGCCTTTTTTATGGCCAATATCCCAATTGCTATGTTGTTTGTTTCATGATTCCTATATTGTGGTGTGATCATGGGATGTATGATATAAGAGATTTATTATGATATGTGGGGTAGGGAGGCCCCGTGGTTGTTGTAGTAGTGGAATCCAAGTGTGGTGAGATGCATTCAGTTATGTTTATGGGTGAGAGGGAGAACATTGTGGATGATTTAATGGGTTGATGGGGGGATTACTATTGATAAGAATGTGGGTTCTATTGAATATGTTGTTTGTTATATGCTTTAATGTTCACAATAATTGTGGTAGATGGTTGTTTTTACTCTCATTCCAAAAGTGGAAAAAAATTCGGGTTATGAAATGTGATATTCCTATTTAGATTCTCAATAATGGAAGGTTCTATGATCTTATTATTGGTGGAAAAGACCCGACATGTTATTTAATAACTCGCCAAGTAGATTCCCTTGTGTTTGGTAGCTTAGAATGATTTTTTATAATTCATGGAAATTATGGAAAATTGATAATTCTATTAATAAATTATTGGATAAATGTTGTTGAACCCATGAGGTAGGAATATGCTGGGATTCAGTGAAAAGGTTATACATCTATGGAACTGGGGAATTGGTTTGGTTATTCCTGGTGGGAATAAAAATATATTTTGATACTAATGAAATTTAATATGGAAATTATAATTGGTTAATTAATGATTAATGAACCAATTAAAATAAATTAGAATTGATAAAAATAGATAATTTAACTTGTTGTATCTCTTAAAATGGTTCTGGGCTTATAGGATACGAAGTATTAGCAATGGAATCCTAGAGTACATGATAAAATAGAAACATCAGATTCTAAGACTAGGTTTTTCAATAGTATTTATGTGAGATATACTATATGATATCTTTTTTGTGTTTTTATATGATAATCCACCCAGTCAGTTAGGAGAACTGACACCCGGTGGATTATGAGACCATGGCGGGTGTGTTCCCCAACATCCCAATGGGAGTATCAATGGATGACCTCCCACTTTGGACCCAATCTCTTCTCTTTGAAGTTACTTGTTTGAGTAGGCATGATTTTTATTTTTCCCCATATATGTGCATAGAGTAATGTAATGTATTATGGTTATTCAAAGACATATAATCTAGATATAGTTTCATATATACTACTATACTCGTAATGTGTATAGGCTATGATAGATTGGGGATCCTTACTCGATGTATCGGTTGTAATGGATTAATATATAATACGTGATGTTTGATAAATATTATGGAAGTTACTGTGTCTCTTAAAAACTACCTTGTCACTATGGTTACATGGATTTGGTGGTTTTGTCGCATGATGTGCATGTAGTGACGCTTCACCCAGGAGTCTTCCGGAAAGAATTTTTAGAGAGAGATGCTTAGGATGTGTGAAGTTGAGGAAAAGGGGAAAACAAATGGGGAAGTGGTATTGGGGTACCATTGAAATTATTTATTATATTGTATTGTCTGGTATGTGGGACATTGTGAGACCTACCATGGTCATGCTTGGAAATTAGTATACATGTTTAAGAGACAAGTTAGTTTCACATGTTCAATAATGATCTTTAGTATGCTTTCATTGAATTTTCATGAGATCATACAGAGAGGATCATAATATGTACAATATTATTCTCACCCTACATATATTTAAATCGTTTATAATTTCACTTGGACTATGTTAGAGATCAGGACGGTTACTAGTAGCTTGGGGTTGCAGGAGTTGTTTAGGTTTGTAGTTGCTGTCGTTTTACATTATTTTCTTATAATAAATTTTTCCTTTCAGTTGTAGTAGTCTTTTAATGAAATTACATATGTGTACAAGGGATTAACTCTATTTTTTAAAATGAGAAGGATTTGGTTTGTGTGATACGTATCTCTCTCTTTCTCATGTTTTCTCTTATAGGGAAATGCCTAAATTTTGTGTGTTTAATATACCCTCAATTCTAGTCACCAACATGGGGCCTACTAGAGGTAGGAATCGGGGTCATTATCACTATTCTTACATTTTTGGTCCATTTGGGGTACACTGTTTGTGGATGGGGTCATGACATATATATAATATTTCTTCATAAAATATGGTATGTAAATATAACAAATGATGAGCTTAGATAATCAGTTTGGGTGGAAATTTGATATAACAATATATGATTATATGAATGAATTAGATAAACATAAGTGTATGAGATCATGAATATAATTTAAAAATTAAATAATCAATCTATCATGGCCCATAAAAAGTATTCATGACATAAGAAATTTTCATTTCAAATGTCATGAATAATAAGAGTGAGATATCATCAAATTAATCATGAACCAAATATTCATGATATATTATTGTGACACCATCATATGTATATAAAAAATTTCATATGTGAAGGTTGAGTATAAATTCTAGTAAATTATTCCTTTTCAGAATCCGTAAATATTTCCCATATAAAAATGAATCATGTATCATAACATGCGTAACACATTGGATCATGAACATTGAGTTTTTTCTTATAGCGTGTCATGAATATTGACATTCCTCCCATATTTATTTCATGAGAGATAAATAACAATTCCACATGTATTGGTGGGATATATAATTATGATCCTACCCATCAAATAGTAAAAAATATACATAATTGGCCCATAATATAATAAAAAAGTCACTATATCCACATATCATAACATCTATAATGAAATTAGGTTTCATAACCATTTTATCAATACATCATAGCACTTCCCCTGGAAGATAAATTGTTTTAGTAGAAATTTCATAATCAATATCATAACCAAATAAAAGAAATAATGAGGATTGTAACTTTTTCTCAAATCCATTTTAAAACAAAATCTATACCAAAGGATATTATTGTTGATGAATATGAATTCCATAAAAGTAACATTAAAATCATCCATGGAGAATATAAACTATCCACATTGAATGTAACTTTTTAAAATCATAAAATTTTCAAAATTGTAATGTAAAAATTATATTTTAAAATATCCTTTTATATATGAATGTTAATATTTAAATCATTTAGAAGTCAGGATTCTGGGAAATACCTTTCTTGTTGTACACTTTAAAATAAAGTTTTCATTAATTTTTTTTGAAATATGACAAAAATAGAAATTTTAGAAAATGAAAGAGACATTAATTATAATCAATTGACTAAAATTTAATAAAAGGGTAAAAATTAATTTAAAATTTTATAACAGGACATTGAAACCATCTTTAAAACATATTAAAAAAATAGGGATATGTATACGAAATGATCCTTGTTTTACGAGAGAATTAATGTCATTTTTCTTTAAAAATATTATTTCAATCTCTTAAGTTTATTAAAAATCATAAAATACAACGGAAAATTTATTCTAATAATAAAAAAATATTATATGAAAATTATTTTGTTTCATGAGTGATAGATCATAATACATTTTCATAAAAAAAACATAATTATAAACAATTCTGATAAATAATGACACTATTACATAAAAACATTACAACATTGAAAATATTTAAATCATAATGCACATAAGAAAAATCCCAAGATATATATATAAATACCTATTATTTTCATAATAATCTTTATAAAATACATTCATTGGAATTATATTCCTAAAATTAAATAAATTTTCTTAATATGTCATGAGCCTCATATAAATAAAAGTGATATAAAGATCCATTACATCAACAATTTAATTTATTTATAAACAAAATGAACTCCAATATAATAAATAGGATATTATTAAAAATATATTAATTACTATAATAATATATATCATAATTTATTTGATTTACTTATATAATTATTGTGACTTTTTTATTGGAAAAAATTTTCTAATGTCATAATTTCGGGCATTAACTACTTCATTTCCCATATATGTTTTGGGTTACCCGCTTTTGGACGGCGAACCATGATCCTAGATCCATCATGTTCACATATTTATACATGAAATGAAAAACATATATATTCCTTATATACAAATTTATATTCATCAATAAATATTTGGGTTTGAAGATTCAATTACACCATTAACGGAGAGGATAGGTCTTGAGTACGCATGAATGGTAATTCTATAAATTGAATTAATTAAAAAAAGAAAGGTAATTATTAAAAAAACAAAATAATAATTTTAATATCTTATATATAATATATATTAGTAAAATATATCAATTTTACTATCAATCTAAAAATAAAATGATAAATATATCACATTGCATCTAGGAGACAATAGTCCACACATATTCACGAGACATGATAACATTTTCGAACAGAATTTCATGTAAAAATTAATATATTATATTATATTTAAGTATAATAATTATGTCATAAATACCATATATAAAAATTAAACTAATCATCATATCCAATTATCAGAGGGATTGATTGAAAATGAATTATGTCGGTTTGGGAGGATATTGAATGCTATACACTTGATTGACATGTTTAATTCCCATTTGATTGAATCATAGAGAGATATAGGTCTTGAAATTTACATAATAAAATATATTTATATTAAATATATCGATTTTATTAAATCATCGTGTTTAAAGAGGACATTATGGATTTATAACAAGAAATAAAATCAAAATGCAAGGGTAATGACTATACCTCTTCTTCAAAGAACATCTGAAGGACTACACCTACATCATAAATAACATGGTTTACTAATTAAATAAAGTCCTATAGTATGTGAGAAGGTTTTGAATGGTGTTATATTTTTTGGTAATTTATAATCCAAATCAATAATAAAATGTGATTTGGAGAGAAAATGGGGTGCTCATTTATAATTGAGTTGAGTTGTACACTTTTAATTATTGAATGTTTTCAAATAATTTCATGTCACCCTCTGAGTCATAATAATGAAAAAATGAATCATTATTAAAAAATAGATTATATAATTTCGATATATTTCCAAAAAAATAGGAATTAGATATGTTTTTTTCATTTTAATAATAATAATTTCAATTTGGTCGACCGTTAATCTCGTTTTAACCTTGACTATAATAATTAATTTATTTTATTTTTACAAATCATTATAAAAAAATAATGTAGGTAATTTAAATAAAACTAATTATTATAATTCCAAATATTTAATTTATTTTATTGAATTTAATTCACATAATTTTATTAATTAAATTGAAAAGAAACCCACAAATACGAAAAAATTGGTTGTCCAAAGAAATATTTTTCATTTGTATAAAAATACATTATATCTAAATTGAATTTAGAATATATTAAATTGTACTAAATTGCATTATTGATAATATAATTTAACTAATTAGAATTTTAATTCCATAATTACATTAAAATGTTATTTTAAATGATTTAATCAAAATGTGTTTTTTTTAATAGGTATTTTTCAATTTTCATCGAATAATAAATCATTTCTATAAATAATGAAGGATACTATAAAATATTTTTGATATGGTGATTTAAAAAACTAAGATATTTTTTTATAGAAATATTTTTTCAATGTCTCAAAAATCAATTTTATTATCCTTTGAAAAAATATCATTTAAGAAACAAAATGTATTTATGAAGCATATATATAATTTATTAAAAAATATGTTCTTAACTATAAATATATATTTTAGTATCTAATAACATTATAATTTATTTTTAAAATGTTGTCAATATTTTTCATAATAATAAAATTAATATATATTTTTGAGTAGTCTTGTTTAATTTATATTATTAATACCATATAATAGTTTTTTAAAACTATGTGATGCATGTAATAAAATATAACACACAAATAATATTTGTTTGAAAAAAATATTTCATAAAATATCATGATGTTACATTATAACCCACATAAATTTAAATCCCCCCCCCCATTATCCAATCACACTATTTCAAAAAATGAGGATACTTCTACCTCATTATATCACTTTGTTCCAAAATAACGTCATCAAATTGATGGGTTGGACTAAGAACATTGACCATCTTAGTGGATTTGTTTTATACAAACTTCTCTATATGATCATGAATCTCTATCATTTGTTGCATATAATAGTGATCTTTATCCCATGAAATGACCATTGAATCGAGTACAAGTAATGGTTAAGGTATGTACATTCACATGGGAGATATATAGAGCCCATCGTGGACTTTATAATGGTTCATTAAAAGCATCATGAAATTATCATGTGTCCTTCCTCAGTTAAGATAATTGAAAGGGAGAATATAACTTTCTATCGACATTTTTTCACTCAAAATAATATAAATTCATTTTGGGGAAATTTTATAGAAACCCTTTCTCCGTGACTTCAAATTCTAGACGAAGGAAATAATTTTAAGAATAACTATTCTGTGGACTCTCTTATTCATTAATGTGTTGCTAAATAGATATAACTTTTTTCAATTCGATCAGCTTGCTCTGGATCTTATATGATTATTTCTCAAACTTAATCCAAACTTGTTAGATTACTGAACTTATTTCCAAAAAGGACATCAAAAGGATCCATCTGAATAGTCAGGTGAAAGATATTATTGTATAGAAACTCAAATAATGAAATGGGTTTATCCAAAAATACATTGGTATCTATATCAAAACATCATATCATATCCTTAAGGGATTCAATTATTCAGTCCAAATGATAATATATATATACATAAGTTGATTTTATGAATTAAAACTCCATAGTTATATCATATTAATGACTTTTCAAAAACATGTAGCTAATCCCCTAATCCCGATCACATTCAATATAATATTGTACTCCATACATCCTTACCAATTAATTATTATATATTCAAGATATATATTCTAGAAATAAATCATCATTCATATTATTTAATTTTGATTAAATCATAAGAAGATAAACTATAAACCATATAGCATTATAGACTATAGTTGTTTTAGGGAGTCTGATGATCAAATACGTGGTGATGTTTTCTCATTTCCATTTTGTTATGGGTAATGGTTTTAACAATATTTTATAGTATTGTATTTATGTATTGACTTACTAACATAGTAATAATCTTTATATAAACTCTTCCATATATCTATTAATTTAATCCACCCACAAATACACTTTCAAATCAATGCAAATTAGTGTGACTATTATATGAATAGAGAACCATGATTTACATTGTTCTAGTAAAACAACCTTCTTAAAATATGGTATGGAAAAAATGCATTCATATTTCATGAACCTTATCAATCCATCCTAAGAAAATTCAACTTAGGAACAATTCAAACATTCATCAACTACTCTATATAATTATTATGTGTCATCATAATCATCACATGGAATGATTGTTGAACACTTTTTTAAGAAAGAGAATATTTATTCCCATTCACAAATGATTATGATATACATCCTTTGAGAATATATAAATATTGAATCTTTTGTGAACCTCATACTAGATTTTCTAAAATGTACCATTCGACTAATTGAATTATGCACTGTGTTCTCTTTTTAAAGGTTTTATTTTTTTGGGAATTCATAAATATTAATCAATTAAATATATTTTATCTAACACATATCCAAATATTTCTCTAGGAATATAAAGAATTGTATGATTATTTTGTATATTAAACTATTCTCAGTTATTCTAATGCCTCTTTATGTATAATGAAAGTTTTTCTAATGATAACACCAAATAAAGTGTTGTGTAATTTTACTCAAGAACCTAAATTATTATGTTGTATAGAGAACCACAATATCACTGTACAAGATAAAACATCCCCATACCTTATATGATGCACCCCTATATTTTACAAAAACATAGCCACTATATTGTAATGTAATAACATGTGCTCTAACTATCCTTCTCTTTAGTTCAGTGTTATTTACCATAGATTCATGTTTCCAAGGGTTCTTGTATCCAATTAAAGTTAGCTTGGTGTGTGCATTATTCATCCATGATAAATTTCCACCAAGTGTTTCCAATATCTATCTTAACATAGAAAATTATGGATCATCATCATATTGGTTGGTCTAGACAATGTTAAATAACATAATGAATTAATTGATCCAAATATATAACCTCCCATTGTATTATATTACCAAAAAATTAATCCTTTTGTAAATAATTTCACATATGGAAAATTATTGATTCACCTTCTCCTTCCTTATGCTAATTAGAACTATTCTCATATTATCTTTATGTTCATTATTGATTATTGAATATTTAATAAATTAATGAATAAACCTAGTTCAAGGTGTTATATAAAGACTCAATTCATTAAATATATAAATTCAATATTGAATTTAGTAAGAAACAATTGATTCACATTAAATTCAAAACTCCCTTACAATTTGAAGAATGTTATCTTCGGTATGTCATCTGTCATGACAGATAATTATAAATATACTAAATTATTTTTATTCCTTGAAATGTATTTATCTCTAAAGAGATGATAAATTTTTTTTATCATTCATGGGTATAAGATAATTTCTTATTAATGTGATCTTTTTGGTCCTTGATAATAAATATAGAGTCTCATTGATCAATATTTTATCTTAACAAAAAGAACAAGTGGTCCCCAAGGTGATACACATGTCCAAATAAATCCATTTTTATTCTTCAACCGTGTAATGCCCCTACTATTCGGCAAAGGTACGAATCGTTAGTTTTGATTAAAAATCATTCTTTAATGCTTTTTTAATGTGTGTAACATCCTAATGAAGGTCCGGGGAGTGTCCGAGGTTTGTTCGGAGCACGAGAGTTTGAGAAATGGACATGAAGACCGTGATGAACAGCCTGCGCACGACCTACGCATGGTTTCAGACAAACCCTGTGGCCACTGGTTTGGAGGCAGTGAGGTGCGCATGTTTTGTGCACGGTTTGGGTTAACCGTGCACTTAAACCGTGCAACCCTGTTCTGGGTGAATTTACCATTTTTACATTAAATATCATTTAAGGTTGTTAGCCTTTCTTTTTCATTCTTCTAGTGGACAGAACCAAGGGAACCCTATTTTGATCTCCAAAACACTCCTCCCTATACTTTCGTGGTAGATTCTACATCCGGAATCCGATCCTCAATCTGTTGAAGGCATTGGATCACCCTCGGTACGGATTACCCCACGTGTGCTTCATTAATTGGTAAATCTTGGTATTCATCTTATTATTTTACCATAGGCTTATAAGCCCTATTTTCAGGGTTTTGGACTATAATTAAGATCTCTTCCAACCTACTGCGAATCTGAGGTCGATATTAGGCGAGCCTACAGCTATAGCTCTAAGGTAGGTGGTCACATGATTTCCATTTTGTTTTCTCACCATTATGTGTTTATATCGTCGTGTCTTGTTTTTTCTTTCATATAAACCTTACTTTATATTGACTTCTTCATTTCTAAATGACCCGTGTGGTATGAGATTGATGAATCTATCCTTGATAGGGTGTTTAGATGGGATGTGGACCAGGAATGGTCAACCATATGTGATATGCCTTGGTAGTTGGCCCTTTTCCACCATTGGACCTTCATTTTTTTAAGACAAGAAAAAATTTATTGAGAATGAAAAGAGAAAGGAAGGTTACATGAAACAAAAATATGGTATCTTATTACAATATCTAACGAAATGGGGATGAAGATAAACTGGCAGAGAATCACTCCATGTCATGCCTTGATTGACTCCTTTGTTGGCAAGGCCATCTGCAACCGTGTTTGCTTCCCAATATGTATGGGTGGCAATGTGTCTGATTTCAAGAAGGAAATTGAGGCAGTTCATCCATAGGGTAGTGAGAGGCCATGCAAGGTGAATCAATCCAATCCAAATAGCGTGCACAATGGTGGTGGAGTCACTCTCTATCCAAATTTTGTCCCATCCTTTTATCTTAACAAAAGAAATGGCATGAATCACATCCATCATTTTAGCTTCAAGGGAAGAGGCTGTGCCATAGCTTCCAAAGAAGAATATGTGACAATGACAAAGATAATCCCTGAAAATGGCCCACTTCCCACAGGGCCCAGATTTCCTCTAGAAGCTCCATCAACATTGATATGGATCTATTTAGGAGTCGGGGGTTTCCAGAACACCTCAAAAGGGAGATTTGGCTTGGTGTAAATTCCATCAATGTTGAGGCATCGGTGAATCATAAATTCCCCAACCGAGGTGTCGTAGTATCCTTTCTGGAGGAGGGATATGTCCTGAATGGAAATAATGATCTTCATTCGACCAAAATTAATATTAAATGAGTAAATGTTGTGAATAATTGTGTTTCTATCATACCAGATCACATGAAGGATATCCGCAATTAGAGAAAGGAAAAGACTGTTGATTTGACGAGAAGAATCAAGTTATACAATGTGTTTTAGTTGAGAGTAAATAGATTCGTCGAATAACCATTTGTAGTCGAAAATGTCATTAACATAATTCCAAAGAGAAGAGGTTTTATCACAAGATAAAATTTTGTGATTAGTGTCATCCCTGTGTTGCTGAAAATTTTTACATTTTGAGCATAGTTGTACACCGAAAGTCTAAAGATAAACCTTTGTAGGAATTTGATTGTGGGAGATGCACCAGACAATGTTAAGGATTGAAGGTTTAATCCAATGTTTATCATAAAATTTCAACCATGAGATAATGGGATGAGAATTATTGAAGCAATGATGATAGACATTTTTGGAATCCAAAAAACTGTTGTGAGCTGGCACCCATGTAAGGAGATCATCCCCATATATAAAGGGGTAATTGTCCACAATTTTCTTAATGTGATCAGGGATATTGGTTGTACTAGAGTGCATGACCTGATTTATGGTTGGATGGGTGTTATCAAGAGAGGTATCCAGAGAAAGCATGGAGATGAGGGGAGTACCAGTCCAGTTATCATTCTTTGTTAATGTGATATGATATAAGATGGAATCCCTTATATAATGTGATGTGAAGGGTTATGCCTAGCTGTGTTTCCATGCTAGATGAATCTCCATGTGTGGGCAGGAGGAATTCATAGACCATGCTAGAGGAATCTCTGTTTGTTGGTGGGAGGAATTCTTACCCCGTACCAGATGAATCCCCATGTGTGGGCGGGAGGCATTCTTACCCCATGCCAGATGAGTTCATGTGTAATAAGATGATAGGCATTCATACATCGTGCCCATATAACCTTTTTGTGTGGGAGGCATTCTTCCCAATGCCAGCTGCATTTCTCGTGGATGAGAGGAATTCATACCGTGTGCGAGTGATGATTATTACATATGTGAGAAGCATTGATTAGAGGAATGTTTACCTCATGCCAGTGATAACCTATATCTATGTACTTATAATTCTTGTGATTGTTCAGATTACCAGCCATGAGATAAAGCTGGTGGATCCGTCAGGTGTCCTTCTAGAACCTGAGCGGGAGGGTTGTTTATTACTTTTCATTACATACATGTAGTTTACTAGACATTGTTTACCTTACAAAACCTATTTGGATTACACGTAGACACTGTTGGTGGTGTCCTACTGAGGCTTGTCTCACACCCTACCCGGGTGGCCGTTGGCACCCATGTATAATTTACTGCAACATGTACTAGTAGGGGAAATGGCCCTGCTTTAGCTTGTTGATACATATATGTTCTAGCTGGAGTTCTATAACAGAGGATCGAGCTTGGCTAGAGATGATCGTGGACTACTTTTGTTCGTTGTTCTCTTTTTTTATTACTGTATAGCATGTTTTCCATCTATTTCCGTTGTATCAGCATGCCATGCAACCATTTAGTATCAAACATTGCCTATGTGGATTTTGTATATTTATCAGGGTTTTCCTTATTTCTATTATTTGGTTTGTCTGTTTCCATTTTTCTCTTGTTTATCCATTAGTTGTGCTTCAGCTATTTAATCAGTTGTTGTTATATCATTGTGTACTCTGACATGGGGGTACAGTCTCTACATTGACTTACCATTACACCCCCACTGCTAGTCGGCAGCCCCTGGCATATGGGGAGACGAGCCATGGGTCATGTGGCCAATCGGGTCGGGGATCGGGTTGAGGGGAAGCCGGGTCTGGGATGTCACAAAGTTGTATCAAAGGTTTTTCATTCATTATTTCATTACTATTTGGAGATGATAGAGTTGGAGACCGGGAATTCTTAGGGACTTACCCATGAGTCGTGCTTGGGCGTTACAAAACCATGTATGGGGTATGGACCAAGTTTCCTATTTTATGTTGTTATTGATTTTGTTATTTAATGTTGATACCATTTCACTGTTGGGTCCTTCACATGTTTTTTGATGTTATTGTGATTTAAAACATTGGAATTAGGATTTCATGGTTCGACACGATGAAATGAGGGTTATGCATTTGAACATGCATCACAATAGGCACAATATGAATAGGCCATGTATCTTGTGATGCCACATTTAAATTTTCAGCGAGCATTGTCTGTTGTTTATTTCCATGCCTTGTTAATATGTGTGAAACTTTTCTAACCCTTCTTGCATGTTTTGAATTGAGGAATGATGTGGTTTTAGTGGGTATCGATCTTTGGTTCATAAGGTTTATGGGTCCTTATGGATTAGATGGTGAAATTCCAACTAAACCAATCATTTTCTTTAAAGGAAATTAAAATACTTATATAGAAAAAGTAAACGAGAAATGACATCCAAGTGTGTGTCATATTTCAGTTCATGAGAAGTATGGACCCTTATGGGCTGGGAAATGCCATATCACTAGATTGAGTTAAATTTGAGTAGTTGCAGGTTTTTCTAAGAATTCATATGGGTGAGGATAGGTGATCTTAGAGGTAGGAAGGCTTAGTACTTGTACTAGATTCTAGAGTTCAACCATTAATTTGTTGGTTTCATCTTTTGAGATGTTCATTTGGCATTGTAGCACTATGCCTCCAAGACGACCTCGAGTCGTGTGCGCTGAAGGCAGTGACGATCACGTTCCTGAGGTGGCGGGTGCTGAGTCGCTAGCTGATCTTCATGTCGAGCCACCTATGGCTCTTCATTCTATTCCTAATATGGTAACTGATTCCTAGTTCTGTGAGGGTTTCTTGCGTATGATGCAGATTATTCAAGGTGGAGTGCGACCTGCACTGAGTATTGCAGATTTGACCCTCGAGTTTCAGTCGCATCATCCTCCTACATTTTCAAGAGATTGAGAACCACTTTCAGTGGAGTTATGGTTGGATGCTATTTTGAACATCTATGAGCATCTTGAGATGAATCCAGAGGGGAGGGTCAAGCTTGCAGCTTATATGCTATGTGGTTCAGCTAGGATTTGGTGGGATGTCATAACCTAGTCCGGACAACCGAGAGATATGGTCTGGACTGTTTTCCAGACCGTCTACTACGATTATTTCTTTCCCCAAACATTGAGGGCTGACAGAGCTAGGGAGTTTATGAATCTGCCACAAGGGACCATGACAGTCATGGAATATTAGTCCCATTTCACTAATATATATAATTTTTCTTCTACACTAGCTGCTGATGATCTCACGACCGCTAGGATTTTTGGGGATGGGTTGTGTTACGCCGTCTGTTCGGAGTTTAACATGTTCAGGTTGATGACCATTTTAGAGATTGTCATCCAGGCTTGGATTAGAGAGAGGAATTTGGGAGAATTATATAGTGTGAAGTAGGGCAGATCAACACCTAAGGGTTCTAGTGGATCTGCTTTTGGGATGAAGCGGTGTTTTGAGGACTCTCTTGGTGTTAGTAGTGGTCAGGCCCTTTTTTCATGTGGTACTCTTATCTATCACCCATGTGGGGTGCAAAGACATATGAGGAGGTAGTGTGCGTGAAATCCAGTGGATTGAAGAGGTTGTGATAGGTTGGGTCATCTCCACCATTTCTGAAGAACTATTCCCTAGGTCCTAGTGAGAAGGGATCTGTACCTACTCCACGATCTGCTGCTAGATCGTTAGGATCACATTAGTCAGGCAGCTGGAATACCGATAGTCTATCAGGTCGAACCGGCAGTCGAGAAAGAGGTAATCAGGTGTATGAAACTCAGTGCCAGTAGGGAGGGTCTGCTTAGGGTTTCTTGACTATGAATCAGGGTCGTGGTATCATCCAATTGTATGTAGTCGAGCCTACACCATAGGAGTAATACGCTAGACCATCTACTGTATGAGGAACGATTCTAGTTTCCTCTATATTAGTATCTGCTTTGTTTGACCCAGGCACATGCTACTATTTTATATCAGAGGTGTTTATTGGAAGTTTGGGCCTCGATTTTGAGTAATAGCATGGTTTGATCACGTTAGATACCCATTTAGGTATCTGTTCAGAGGGAGTCCACCGTTGTCAGAATTATCCCTTCGAGGTGGGCAGTTACCTTTTCATGTGGAACCTGTATGTTCTGGATATGATAGGTTTTGATGTGATAATTGGGACGGACCGATTGGTTACCTATAGGTCCTATATTGACTACTATCGTCGGAGGGTGGTGTTTACCTCACCATAGGGAGACACGCATATGGATAAGGGAGAATGGGATCTTAGTGCGACACGAGAAGGATCATAACCCCAGAGTATAGTTGGTGTCATGGCACCGGTTTTCGGTCTTTATCTCAATGACCAAGGGATAAAACCATCTATTTATCCTCTGGTGGTGGAGCATTTTAGGGATGTCTTTCTTATTGATCTCACTGGTCTACCTCCAGTGCGAGAGGTGGATTTTACTATTGATTTTAAGAGTCAATTGAAGCTCATGAGTCAGCTGGAGGACCTAGAAGCAAAAGGCTTTTACGTCCCAGTACTTCTCCTGGGGTATCATCAGTTCTCATTTCCGATAAGGCAGATGGTACCCTTCATCTTCACGTGGATTATCGTATGATAAATCAGCTGACTATTAATAATCGGTATCCTTTGCCTCGAATTGAAGACCCCTTCAATTAGCTTCGAGGAGAGAAGGTGTTTTCAACGATAGATTTGAGGTCAGGCTATCCCCAGGTGAATGATAAGACTTCAGACATACCTCTAATGACATTCAAAAGCTGTTATGGTATCTATGAGTACCTAGTCATGCCGTTTGGGCTTACTAATGCACCTGCAATGTTTATGGCTCCTATAAATCAGAATTTTCACCCTTACCTTGATTCATTTGTGGCTGTATTTGTTTATGATATCTTAGTCTATTCATGCTCGAGACACGGCCATGAAAACCCATCTTGAGATCATGATGAATACAATAAGAGAGAATCAGCTTTATGATATGGTCCGAAAATTCAACTTTTGGATAAATGAGGTTTGCTTCCTGGGACACATTATTTCTGAGTCTGGAGTTTCAATTTACCCTGAGAAGGTGAGTGCTGTAATTTCTTTGGAGCATCCAAAGAATGTCTTCGATATTAGGATTTTCTTTGGGCTTTCTAGATATTATAGGCGACTCATTCAGCACTTTTCATTCCTAGCAGCACTGCTTACATCTTTGACCAAAAAGGGGGTGAGAATCGATTGGTCAGAACCTTGTGATGTAACTTTTCAGGAACTGAAGTGCAGACTAACTTCAATACCGATACTGATCTTACCAGAGCCAGGTAGAGTGTATACGATCTTTTTTGATGCATCAGGTATTAGACTTGGATCTATCTTGAAGCAGGATGAGTGAGTCATTGCGTATAGTTCTTTTTAGTTAAAGCCTCATGAATAGAATTATCCAACACACGACCTCGAGCTCACAGCGGTTGTACATGCCTTACGCTTTTAGAGACACTATTTGTTAGGAGAGTGTTTTCTGGTATTCATTGACCATAAAAGCCTCAAATATATCTTCACACAGCGGGATCTAAATCTCAGGCAATGCAGGTGGGTCGAGTACCTATAATCTATGATTTCGAACTATCATACACTCCTAGGAAAGGAAATTTAGTAGCCGATGCGCTGAGTCAGAAAACTCAGTTGCAAGTGGTTAGGGAATATAATGAGTAGTAGAAGCTGATAGACCTATTTTCGGAGATTCATATTGAGGTTTAGGAGGGTCAGGGTCAGACTATTCTCTCAACCTTAGCAGTGACATCTACTCTTTTAGAACAGGTCAGGGAATGACAATTATCAGATTCATAAGGCCTTGTTCTACGAGAAAGTGTCGCTAATGATTCCTATATAGATTATACCATGGATGAAGGTGATACATTATTGTTCCGTGGGCATGTATGGATCCCAATATACATCAAATAAGAGATGATGGGAGATTTCAACACCTCAGCATGGGCAGTTCACCCAGGCATCATCAAAATGTATCGTGATTTGCGATGACAGTTCTAGTGGTCTAACATGATACCGGAGATAGCCGGATTTATCATGGTTGTTCCACCTTTTGGTGGGTGAAGGCAGAACATCAGCGTCCAGTAGGGCTTTTTCAGCCTTTTTCCAATCCAGAGTGGAAATGGGATAATGATTCAATGGATTTTGTAACTAGTTTACCAAGGTCACCTCGTGACAATGATACAATATGGGTTATCATCGACCGTCTGATGAAGGTCGTGCATTTCTTACCTGTGTGGGAGACCTTCATGTTTGATGACTTGGGAAGACTGTATGTCATGTAAATAGTGCGCCTTCATTGAGAACCCAGTTCTGTTGTCTCGGACAGAGATCCTCATTTTACATCTTGGTTCGGATAGGGTTTACAAATGGCCTTGGGTATGCAGGTACTTTTGATCACGGCCTATCACCCACAGACTGACGGACAGACCGAGCAGACTATACGGTACTATATGATGTTTTACGTGAATGTGTTCATGATTTTGGTGGATCATGGGAGAAACCCATTCCTCTTGTCGAGTACAGTTATAACAATAGCTTTTAGGCTACCATTGTGATGGATCCCTATGAAGCCTTATATTGTAGGCCTTGTTGCTCTCCTTTTTTTTGTCTTCATGTAGCGGAGTCATCTGTTCTATGACCTCGTCTCTTGAAGGAGACTACAGATCAGATACATCTTGTTGGGAAGCGTATGCAGACATCTCAGTCTAGATAATAGTCCTATTCTAACAAGCATCGGTGACCTCTTGAGTTCGAGGTTGGGAACCGGGTTTTCTTGATGGTCTCACCCAGGTTGGGTCAAAGACGTATACGGAAGTAGGGTAAGCTTTCAATGAGGTTCATAGGACCCATTTAGGTGATGTAGCAGATCAGACCAGTAGCTTACCAGCTAGAACATCTTCATAGATATCAGGCCATGCATGATGTTTTTCATGTATCTCATCTACGCCGGTAATTTTCAGATTCGACTCATGTTTTTCCACCTGATGAGGTTGAACTGGATATGGATGCTTCCTTTGAGGAGTATCCGATGTGAATTATTGATCGGAGCATGATGTCACTTTGAGGCAGGTCTGTTCTGCTTTTATGAGTGCCATGGAAGCACGACCAAGTGCAGGATGTGACCTGGGAGAAGGTGGCTGATATATATTCTCAATGGCCATATATTTTCGTTGATGACACCTACGTACCCTCAGAAGGCCAACTTGGGGATGAGTTGCTTTATAGAGGGGAGGTTGTAATGAACAGACTCTTCAGCAAAGGTACAGATCATTAGTTTTTCTTTCAAATATTTCCTTGAGAATTTTTTAATGTGTGTAACATCCTAACGATGGTCTGGGGAGTGTCCGGGGTTTGTTCGGAGATCTTGATTTTCAGAAATGGACTTACAGACAGTGGTAAATTGCTTGTGAATGGCTTGCGAATGGTTTCAGAAAAACCATGCGGCCTTTGGTCTGGAGGTAGTGAGATGCCCACAGCTTGTGCACAGTTTGGGTAAACCATGCCCCTAAATCATGCAACCCTATTCTGGGTGAATTTACCATTTTCCCTTAAATATCATTTAAGGCTTTAAACCGTGGTTTTTCTTTCTTCCAGCATACAGAATCAGGGGATCCCTCTTTTGAGATCCATAACCCTCCTCCCTCTAATTTCTGGTAGGATTCTTCACCCAAAATCCGATCCTCGATCCGTCGAAGGAATTGGATCACACTCCTTATGTCTTACCACGTGTGTGGTTATTTCCTTGGTAAATCCTGGTGTCCTTATTGTTATTTTACCTCAGGCTCATAAGCCCTATTTTCATGGCTTTGTCCTGGAACTCAGATCCCTTCCAACCAAATGTGAATCTGAGGTCGATATCAGGCGAGCCTACGGCTAGAGCTCTAGGTTAGGTGGTCTCTTGGTTTCCATTTTGGTTTTTCGCCATTTTGAGTTTATTTCGTTGTGTCTTGGCTTGTCTTTCGATGAACACATAATTTAAATTGACATCTTCATGTCTAAATGACCAGTGTGGTATGTGATTGATGAATCATACCTTGTTAGGGTGTTTAGATGAGGTGTTGACTAAGAGTGGTCAACCATAGGGGATATTCCATGATATATGGCCCTTTTTCACCTTTGAACCTTAATGCTATTTCTTTAAAGGGATTTTACATGTTTGGAAAATGAGATGGTTTGTTTAGAGCTTGTCTAGGATAAGATAGCATGACCCTCTTAATGAATTGAGATGTATGTTTTCATTATAATGTGATTGGGAAATTTCATGATTAGTTAATGTGATATGATATAAGATGGAATTCCTTATATAATGTGCTTTGAATGGTTATGCATTACTTTGTTGACATGCAAGATGAATCTCTGTGTGTGGGTGGAAGGAATTCTTACCCCATGCTATATGAATCTCCGTGTGGGGGAGGGAGGCATTCTTACCCCATACTAGATAAATCCCCATTTGTGGGCAAAAGGTATTCTTACCCCATGCCAGGTGAATTCCTGTATAATAGGATGAGAGGCATTCATAACTCATGCCTATATAACCTTTATGGGTGGTAGGAATTATTCCCAACGCTAGCTATAGTGCTTTTGGATGAGAGGTATTCATACCTCATGACAGTGATGATTGTTACATATATGACAAGAATGGACGAGATGCATGCTTACCGCGTGCCAGTGAAAACCTATATCTATGTACTTATACTTCTGGTGATTTTTTAGATTACCAGCCATGAGCTGAAGCAGGTGTACCCATCAGGTGTCCTTCCAAAACCTGAGCGGGAGGGTTGTTTATTACTTTTCATTACTTGTAGTTTACTACACACATTTTACCTTACGGCACCTATTTGGATTACATGTAGACATCGTTGGTGGTGGACTAATGAGACTTATCTCACACCCTACCCGGATGGCCATTGGCACCTGTGTAGACTTTGCTTCTACTGGTACTAGTAGGGGCAAGGGCACTGCTTCAGGTTGTTGATACATATATCTTCTAGCCTGAGTTCCAGAGTAGAGGACCGATCTTGGCTAGAGATTCTTGTGGACTAATTTTTTTCTTTGTTCTATTTTTGTGTTACTATATCGCATGTTTTCCATTTATTTCTATTGTATCAGAATTCCATGCAACCATTTAGTATCAGACACTGCCTATGTGGATTTTATATTTTTATCAGGGTTTTCCTTATTTCTGTTGTTTGGTTTGTGTGTTTCCCTTTTTCTCATATTTATCCATTAGTTGTGCTTCCGCTATTTTATCACTTGCTGCAATAACTTTTTGTACTCTGACATGGGTGTACAGTCTCCCCACCGACTTACCATTACACCCCCACTGCTAGTTGGCCGCCCCTGGTATATGGGGAGACGAGCCAGGGGTCATGTGGCCAACCGGGTTCAGTGCTCGGGTTGAGGGGCAGCCGGGTCCGGGAAGTCACAAACAGTTTCTTCTTCAATTCACACATGTCTATGAAGTCCATTATATATGGAGTTATTGAACATGGAATATCATTAGGTACAAGTTATTCGGACAACTCAACTTCATGATTCAATATCATAAAAAGAAACTCATAACGAATAATATTAACAATCTAATTAATTTAGTATTTTATTTAACTATAATTTTCTCAGAAAATATATTATAAAAGAACCCATTTTTAAAATTATTCATGAAAAATATAATCAATGTTATTCAACTAATAAATTCATATTTATCATTTCACAAATAAAAATTCATAGGTTGGGTTTTAATAACAAACTTGACCTCCCTTCAGAGATAAGTGATTATGGTTTTATGTAGAGAAATATAATTCATGACTAATATAACATAAAATTCAACCATAGGAAGAGTAAGAAGATATTAAAAAAGAATTTTCCAAAAAAACAATGTAAGAATCAAACAATTGAGATGTAACCATGGTGACATTATAGGTTTTTACTACTAATTTAGCATCTAATATTTGGAGTAGAATTCTGATACCTAAATAAAATACAACAAATATAACATTTTTAGTATATCTATAGAGAAATAAGACTTTTCATGTTATATATTTGATGTAATGTTTACCCTTATCTGTGTAATTATTGCGCCCCTCATCAAAAATAATTATTACATAAAATTTTTCTTTAACTCCCAGTATAAGAGGTTTCTAATGTAAAAAATTTCTAATAATATTTGGATTTTAGAACTGGCGGGAATTTTTGAAATATTCCATGAATTTTAACTATTGTAGAATTTTGGTTCATTAGTGTGAATCTTCATATACACCATTGTGTTAACTTGATCATCTAAACTATTTTGATATTTATGAGTGTTTTGAAAACTCTTCCACATTTGAATATCATATTAATTCTATTTAATTAGTTTTCTATGATGTTTATTTCCTCATTTATATCATGTGATGACTAAAAATTCATTCCACCATGTCATTAATTTGAGTTTTCAATATACTCAACTTCATTTTCTAATCAAAACCATTTATTTTTGGGTAACCCCAATCTCATTATCCACCTACATAGTAAAATGATATATTTATACTTAATTATTGAAGTAAATTGTGGATAATTTCCTTAGAGAGTTGTTTTTATCCAAATAATAAATCAACATCAATTACATTCATGTTGGATGATAATTCTATATGTATAACTCACATATCATGATAAATTTACCTCAAAATTATAAGAATATTCAATATATTTTTTATTTATCTCAAAGAATTCCTTCTTAATTTTTAAATGATAAATTTGATAAATACACATATTTCAATGTACTCTCTAAATATCATCCAACTACATGTAGTCAAATTCATTCTATTTACTTGTGTTTTTTTATAAGATTCCACCATTTATCTACTTCTCATTAAAAATTATAGCTATCTAAATTTAAATTTTCATTCTCTAATCACTATTTTATATGAAATATATTTTCAATGGTAATGATACATTTTTCACAAACTATTGGATCAATGTAACAACTAAAATAATTTGGATGTCACCTCATGAGGTACTCAATATAACATTGTTCTCTCTATTAGTAATTGTAATGTTCTTTAGGATTCATTAATTGATAATGATTTGTTAGATATGAAATGCGATTTTCCATAAATCTCCCATAATATGTTTTTATCTTGAATAAAATCATTTAATTTTCCATTTCATTAGGAATTACCTTGATTTAATAGGGTTCCAACCGTTGATTGAAAAATAATCATAGTCTGAGAAACAATCATCATAGTGTGGGAACCATATATTAATGAAATATGATTTAGAGGATTTAAAAATTATGATAAATTTCTATAAATATATGACATGTTATACTTGTCCATGGACATTCAAGATCATAATCTATTCAAATCAATCATGATGGTTGATAAATAGTTTATCAATTTAGAAAACATATAAATTAAGAGTTTCAATATTTATGTGCAGAGAAGTCCCATTTTTTGTTCAATGTAACAATCGAGTCAATATCAATACACAATTTTTGTGTTTACAACCGCGAGATAAAACTATTCATTATCCATATCCTATTTTAGAATACATTCTTGAATGATGATTCATGAAAACCACTTTCATTATCCTTCCCCAAAATTATAGAACATTTTCTTATAAATAGACTTGTCCAAAGGGTTCACCCATAATGTTTAAAACCTTATCTCTAAATATTGGAAAAATAATCCTATGATAAGAACTATAGTGAAATTTTTTTGTCATATAAATATAACAAACTTTTATATGAATATTCAATACATATATCAAATACATGCCCAAAGACAGTAAAGATTTAGTATATGCGGGTACTAGATACAAAGTATTATTTTTCACGAATAATCTTCAATATCTTAAAATTGAATCTTCCCAATTAGAACTCTTTATTGACAAACCCAAAGTAATAAAATTCTTTATAACATGGGAATATGGATAACAAGAATGGGTTTTTTTAGTTTCTCAGTAAGTGAAACCATGGGAGACATAAATCATATCATGAAATAAAAATTAGGGACATAGATCATGAATATTAATTAAAAAAATTATTACGAAATCTCTCAGAGATGGTAATGAAGTTTTATTGTAGAATACATTATTATTTATAAAGAGACAAACTATAAGAGTAAGAAATAATTATAAATCAATCATTAATACTATGATCTTGTCATTAAAATTTAGAGTCATTATATGTACATAAACAAATTAATATTTTAAGGATAACTACTGATATAATAAAAAAATAGGATTAGGAAACCCAACCAATTTTCACTAACAAAATGGTTCGCACACCTCATGTTTCATCCCCTAGTGGATAATGAAAATTTTCATGTTACCCATTTTGGATCAAGTAAATGAGATTGTATCCTTACTAATATCATGAGAAATAATTAATTACCAAATTATTGGAGGGATTTATATGTTTGGGACAACCCATCACATAATAAAAACCAAAAATATTTGTTCTATATGATCACATACATTCACTATATCATAATATCATTAAATTTGATGATAAAATGGGTTTTATAAACATTTTATCAATATATCAAAATATAACCCCTAAAAAATAAATTTATTCACCAAATTTTTCATAATTATAATAATATTAATTACCTATATAGAATAATAATGATTCCAATGGATAATATCTCTCGTAAAAAAAGAAATACAAATGTGATTTTTCATTGTTGAAATGTAATTTTGTAAAATACAAATAAAAATAGTCTTCTGAAAAATAATCATCCCTTAATAAAAATAAAATTTAAAATATAGAAATATACAAAACATGAATGGAAAATTGTTTTTTAATATAATCATTAAAATGAGTAATTGAATAATTAAATCGATGAGTGGTCATGATGTTTGGAAATATTTTTCTTATTGTACATGTTGAAATAATCATTCTTTTCACATATTTGGTAAAAATTTAAAAGAATATAATTTCGAAAATTAACATTAGATTCAATTAAGTATTTTATATAGGATTTAGATATAAAATATATTTCTTATTTACATATTTAGATTAATCCATAAAAATTATGGTTTTAAAATTCTATTACATTATCCATGGAGATGGTTGGTCGTATATACACAAGAACCATAGTTTTACTTTTGTAGAAAATGAAAAAATGGTAAAAATAATTCAACATAATAGAGTTATTTTTATATAATATATATGATATATATTCCAAAAATATACAGTTATTATAATCCATTTCAAATTTAATTATAAACATCTAACAATTTTTATGGATGCAGTAGTCCACGAATATGCATGAGTGGCATTATTTTTGTATAAAGGATTCAATTTATAAAAGATAGATATGATAATATTATTAAGTAAGTATAATAATATTACAAATATCATATATATACATTAAATATATAATTATATTCATCTCATATCGAAGAGGATGGAAAAAAATTACATTGGTTTGCGAGGCGGCAGTCCAGCATAAGCAGGAACAATAGTTTTGATTATCATCTAATGGTTGCCATGATTGAAATAGGTCGCGAATTTAAAATAATAATATATCAATATATAGTGGACAATTATTTTTTTATATCATAATTTTTTCCTAAATATTTAATGTGTTATAATAAGAAATAAAACAAAAACACATGTTTAATGTCTACTCATCTTCTTCAGAGAACCTCTTTTGGTTTACACCAAAATCCTTCATAAAAATGATTCATAATACATAAAAACTCTACGATTTGGTAATTGATGTAAGGATGGTATTTTTGTCTGCATTTTTCAATCAATATGGATCATAAAAGGTGAATTGGAGAGAGTCATGGGTGCCCATTGCTAATAGAGGTTAGTAGTACACATTTTATTTTTTAATGCTTCAAAATAATTTCATGTATCATTCTTTTTCACGAAGATAAAAATGAATAATTCATTAAAATCATACGATAATATGTAAATACATCACTATAAAATAGAAATTTTAATGTTTTGGAGATATTAACACTTATATTTTTAGTTTAACCGTATGTAAACCCATTATATATTTAAATATGGTAACTAATTTTTAATATTTTCAATATTGTATATAAAAAATGATATCATATTTTTTAAAAAAATATTAATAATTAGTATGAGAAATATAGAATAAATTTTTTTACTTTCAATTTTTTTTTTGCAATTAAATTTAAAATTACATCTATATATGTGATGAAAGGGGGTTTTGCAATGAAAATGTTTTCATTAGTATAAAAAAATAAGCTTATAGATATAAAATTAAATTGAATAAAAAAATTGATGAATATAGATATAATTGAACTAATTTTACTTCTATTTCCATATCAAATTAAAATTTAACATTTAAAATTTTTAAATTAAATTCTAGTTTTTATAAATGTGGGTTTTTATAACTCTTCATTGGTTATTTAATCTCTTTCCCAAATAATTAATAAATAACTCTAATATAGTTTTCAAATTTTCATTCACAATGTATATTTCAAGAAAAAAAATTAATAGTACATATCAAAAAAATACTATAAATAATTATAGAGGAAAAACATATTTTTAATACAGATATAGACTTTACTAAAAAAAAAATTCCATGACTTTTAAAGTATTTTATTCATTTTAAAAATTAATATTTAATTTAATAAATTTTTCTATTCTTATTCATTCCACAATTGTTAATTTCTATGTTATTGTGACCATGTTTAATTAATAAAATATATAGTATATTAGAGTTATTTATAACTATGTGTTGTTTATAATGCATTTTATGAAAGATGTTAAATTTATTTGAAATTTTTTTCTTTAAATAAGAGATTGCTATAGGAGTTCAATTTTTACAGATATTGAGAGATAAATTAGATTTCTATAAATATCTATAAAATGTTTACAATCATAGGTACTCTATAATTGTTATTCAACAATAACCATGAAGTCATCAAGATGATCGTACATCCAAATAATTATTGCAATAACTACTGTTATAGAAATATACTCTGCATTATCTATTCATAATTCCTTTGAAAATATATTCTTTATATTTAATGCCTCATTCCTATCATAAATAAAATTTCACATGAGATTGATTTTCTATAGATACATTCACCATCCTAATTGAAAATAGTAAATCCTAAAATTTTCATGTCTTAACATGATCTATACAGTAAGACAAAAGTAAATGTAGTGATGATGTTATCTGAGCATTCTATTATCTAATAAATGTTTTTAAATAGTGTTATCAATCAGAAATCAGGAACATAATATCACCTTAAAAAAATAATTCCATAGTTGGGTTACACAACCAATGATATTTATGTGCAATACATGTGACAAAGAATTAAATGGCATTGAGACTCGATACCGGGACAACTGCTCGCATACCCAACCCCCAGCCAGCACAGTCCCCTATTTGGGTGACATAAAAAATGTAATGTCTATATATTTTATGGTATTACATGATTCCACTTTATTTTCTATAGAATTTTTTAATTTCACCTTTTTTTCACTCATCATTCTTAAATTGTGTTTTATCCTCCATATGAGTATAGATTCCTTTATATTAATCCATTTCAAATTGTTTCCATAATTCAATGGAGTATTATTCCATAGTGTAAAAAATAATTCCTTATATAAATATTATTAATGGAATGTAATACCTTTTTACCAACATGGATATTTCAATAAAATTATTTATTCATAAAATTATTCCCAAATAGAATCATTTTTTCATAAAAAATATTGACCTCATATTATACTGTGATAATTAAAATAGTCATCAGTTGCTCCTCTAATAAAATTTTGTTATCAATAATTATTATCGAGAACTCCATTATTATCATTTATCCATCATGAATATAATACCATGATTCCGAAAATTGTTTGATCCCATATAAAACCATATTGATTTTTCACACATTTCTCCTAATTGTTCCATATTCTAAAAAGACCCATATCATCTGAATGGGAATCTCAATTTTTTTCAGATCCAATAGATATTTTTCAATGTATATGATGTTAATTCAATTAAAATTTGAATTTTTTCTATTGAATACTGTAAAATGATTTTAAAAAATGCGGGATAGATGAACTTTTTCACATAAATTATTAGTAAATTTAAAATAATAGTATAAAAATTACCTCATTCATGAAAACTTTCTTCATTGGTGGTGTTGGTTCTTAAGAACTGATTAGATATCCTTTTTTCATATATATGACCTAAATAAGGGAACCACTATGTGATATCCACCAAATCTCTTCGGTATTCAAATGATTTTAATGAAACTCCATGTTCTATTGCAGTTGACTGATCATATGGTGTTGTTTTCTGTAATCATTTCACAATCTAGTGAACTAGAGTAAATTTCCATTTATCATTATATTTATGGAAGTGATATATATGGAGGTTGATCATGAGAAATGTTTTTTTGTGCATAATGATTATATTTTCATTGATTGACAAAGAATTTGATAAATGGACATTTGGTTAGGGTTTCATTCCAACTAATTTCTCAAAGTCATAAATTAGGAAATCATCTTTAATAAACCCCATTCCATGTAAATAATCTTTTTATTATTTATTGTGTAGTGTTTTGTGAAATTATAAAATATCATATTTATTTATTTTATAGTCTGGTAAATACATAATTAGTGCCAATAAAATTCTTTTCAGCATATTCTTGTTCAAATTGTATTTAATTATAAAATATGTGTTTAAATAATAATTTTTTATTCATTAAAAATGTAATTTTTTATATCCTTAGTATCTGGAATATATTTTTATGGATTTTAGATATGAATAAATATATTATTTAATTAATAAATATATCATTAATTATTACCATATAAATAATAATAGATAAAAATAATTTTATTGATTGATATAATTTAAAAATTACATTATCTGTAAATGTTAATATAATAGTTTATCTCAATTAATAAAACATAAATATATAACACATAACTATTTATATAATATTATTTATACATTAATTGAATATATATATTATTAAACTGAAAGAAATGAAAATTTACTTTCAATTAATAACAAATAACTATTTAGATAATAATAATATTTATAACACCCACATGCAAGTGATCAGTTTATAATAAAATTCCTTTTCAATTATATCTCATCAAAGAGGTTGTGCATCTATGACATCAATTATTTTGTTTTATATTTCTTTTATTCTCTGACTAAAATGAACTCAATAACACACTATTCATGTGATATTTAATGTAATGGTTTGATTTGAAATAAAATTAAGATATATCATAATCAATAAATATGGTATAGAAAACTTGTTACTAAAATTATTCATTAATAATATATCCTTCATTTCACACCCAACATACCTGACATCCCATGAACATTTGAATTCATGGTTTTGGTTATCATGTAAAATTGCATGAGTCACAAAATTCATAATTAATATTATGAATTTTTTAGAATTAATATAAAATCATGAATCCATGTTTATCCGATAACATGTTAACATGTGGATTTTTGTAAAGCCCCATAAATACAATGTAATTTTTTGAATTACATGGGAATTTTTTGAGACTGCAAAATGTAACGACGCTCGATTCTGAGGCCCGGAGTTCCTGGAATGTTCTGTTGAAGTTTTTTTATGCTTTAATTAGCACACATAAAGAGTTTTCTTGAAAAAGTGGAATAACTCTAAAATATTTACTTAGATCAGAATTCTGATGGCACCATTCCACTCAAGATGGAGGGTTTACCATAAGAGCGACATAATTTTAGTCTGTGCGGGCCTCCGGTGAGAAAAAAAAATGGATTAACCATAAAAAAAATAATTATGTAAATTATTTTATTTTTCAAATTCGTTTAACTAATAAACGGTAGCTCGCAATAAAAATATCAGACCACCACTGAACTCGTGAGTGAATTCTTTATTTACTAAGATACTAACATCGGTCAGTGTGGGCCTCAAGTGAAAGTTAGTTTTTGGCCATAAATAAAATAACTAAATAACAATTATTTTATTGTAAAACACATAACTTTTAAACGTTATCTTGGATTGGAAATTCGAGAGTACCGTTGGGTTTTTTGGGTATTCTTTCACTTGGGTAGAGCCTAACCTCGACCGAAATGGGTCGATGGTGTCTGGTAATATTTTTATGAACTTTTTTTCCGATACATTCAGTAAACGTGCGAGCGAGTTTTTATAACTTTTAAACCGGTGCTCAGAATTAAAATCTGAGGGCACCGTTGAACTCACAACACCAGTATTCTCTTATTGAGACTTTCACCTTGATTGCAGTTGATCGAGGGTGACTGTTAGTTTCTGGGTTTTTTGTGAAGGAATAAAATTGTGCAAACATTTTATTTCGAATTGAAGAAACCTTGTGAATATTGGGTAGGTGGGACCACAGGAGTTTTATCCTGCTTATGGATGTTGAGAAGTGGGGACCACCATACCTTAACCTCCCATTTGAGGTAATGGGGATGGGGACCACCCAAGCCTAACTTCCCATGAGAGGTTATGGTGGTGGGATCCACCCGAGGTCTAAAATTCATTAAATCCCTCATTAATATAGAGGAGCCTCTTGGGCGTCCTCCACATTAATTGTTCCAAAAATTGGTATCCTCCCTTTTTAATTTTACCAACGCACCCCATTTTTTTGCCAACTAATTAATCCAACGTTGAATCACCAACAAATTAAATCGTTAAACATACTTTATTTGGTTGGCTATTCATTAGTTGGAAAAGGATGGTTAGGGAGAACATGGGAGAAAGCTCTCAAACAATGAACATCACCTCCCAATGAAGAATGCTCCACCAATGAAGAATGGCGACCTCCTTCGACCTTCTTCCTCAGGATTTCTTTCGATGTGAGATGTCTTCATCTACGGTGAATCGACAACCGTACTACCTCCTTGCACCAACGTCATTAATTGAATGAGTTATGGATTTATTTTATATTTGGTTATCGATTTCCATGTTCTCCCCTTCTAGTTATTTTGTGGGATTGGGAATAGAGATTGTTTTTTATTGTGGGAAATGATCTATTAAAATATTTTCCATACACGTTCATGATTCATTATTTGTGAATAGCTTGCTACCAATCTAAACGCGGAGGATGCGAGCCGAACGAACATGGCATGACCCCTCTGTCATTATTCGTTGATGTGTTCATTGAAATGGAGGAAGGCAACGAAGGCAACGAAGGAAACAGCGTCGCCACCCGCGGCGTCTGTGACCCACACCACCCCGTGAAGCTTTTCCCTCTAGGCTACACCGGCCTCGCACCCGGATGAGCCTCCTGTGGCCCGATCGAGCGGTCGTGCAGCCCCGGGCCGAACCACAAGTCGCACCGCCTCTGTGCCGCATCGTCGCGCCGCCGCCTTGCTGAGCCGCCACGCCTTCGATAGGCCGAGCCTCTATGCCGAGCCACTGCGCCACTGCTGTGCATAGTCGTTGCACAGCCTCGGGACAAGCGAAGCCACCACGCCACCCCCAGGGCGTGCTGTCACGCTGCCTCTGTCTTCCGTTCCGCCTCCCAACGAGCCGCGTCGCTGTCCGCCAAGTCGTAGCGCTGTCCGGACCGATCCGGGTCACACCGCCTCCATTCCAAACTGATGTTCGGTCTGGATCGATCCACCGCTGCCGTCGTACCCTCACCATGTCCCTTCGAGCTGCTAGAGCCACCCTCACTGTGGCCTTGCGAGCCACCCCAAGCCGAGTCGGCCCACAGCAAACCCACCATAGCGCCACCATCCAAGGCTGAGCAGGCCCGCGACAGAGCCATTTTGTGGCTGAGCCACCCTCGTGGCACCCTCTGAGGTCGAGCTGCCTCTATGGCCCCTCGCGGCCATTGGGTCGAACCCAATGGGTTTGGTCGATTCGACTGGGTCGGACCAGACCCAGGACCACTACAACCCACTAACTTTCTTTTGGCCATAATTTTGGTACCGGATGTCCATTTGAGGAACCGTCAGTGGTGCCCGAAATCATGGAGTGAGATGGTCTCTTTGAGTATACCCACTAGATTTTTGGGTATAGTTGAGGTATGGTCATGTTGGATCGAGCACGTATCCAGCCGGGCCCCCAGGAAAAAAAGGATAATAACATACAGATCGGGCGTCTGATTGACACACTCTCTATTTCGTTGAGATCCTTATGACATGGTAGAACTTTTAGATAATTCTTCATGTGAATTCGTCGCAGTTGCAGTATCGACCAGTAGCTTGTGAAGTGGATCCTACTGGAGACGAGCGAGCATAGTGTGGAGACCTAGTGGCTGGATAAGACTTGATGAATTATTACCATTTCAACATAGAGTGACTCGACTGGCCAAGTGGGGAGTGCCTTGGTGACACGGAAGACCCACGGTGGGGAGCACCAAGGTAATGCGGCTGACCCGCGGTACTCGATAGGAGGAGTACCGCAGCATGCCTCGAGGGGGAGTGCCTCTATGTGATGCGGTAGACCCATGCTGGTGAGCGCCTCTGTGTGATGCAGTAGACCCACGGTACTCGACAGGAGGAGTATCTCAGCTGTCCAAGGTTAGTGGGAGGTGCCTCGGTGTGATGATGCAGGCCCAATATACTCGATATAGGAGTGGTTCTCCCACATCCGAGGTGTTTGACGTTGTGAATCGGAATGTTACTTGATACATACCCTAGAATAATTCCTGGTTTGAGCAGAGTCAGAACCTTTATATTTTCCTCAGGATTGATATGAATTACATAATAACTTAGGTATATGCATGGGCATATCTAAGAATGTATATCTATTGATTTAATGATTTTTCTTTCATCCTTGTTCGATTTTGTGATACCTAGTGGGTATCAGGGTCCCTACAGAGTATCTTTATACTCACCCCTACACAGGATATGCCCACACCATGTTGTGTTGGATATAGACGACGAATAGCGCTTACGGAGACTGAGAGTACGAGGACTGGACAGTACCTGGAGGTGGACCATATGGAGTGTCATTACGTAGAGGTGACATGTGGAAAGGGAGTGCTGAGGAGGCGATCTATACCTACCCTTCAAGTAGTAACCTTGGAGGATGATCTAGTGGCTATATTTTCCCTTTTCATCAGTAGTATAGTATCACAGTTGAACATGTACATTCCAATCAGGCCTGTATTCTGGCCCCTTTTACTTTCAACACTCTTTTGTTTTACAGTTTATTTAGTGTTTCCTCTAGTTGTGTTCTTTATTGTGTGTGTGTGTCTACTGGTTATAAATGAAATTCTTACCTAGTTTTGGGAATTACGGCATTGGTGGTAGTCTCCATCCCTTGGACTATGGAAGATGGGCTTGGGGTAGTCACGGCATGGGCCCCGGGGGGGGGGGCATGTTATGACAAATTGGTATTAGAGGAGTCAGTTCAACCATAGAACATAGGTGTCTGATATTTCTTTTTAACATCGATAGTGTTAAGTGTATTTAGTGTGGTTATCAGCATAGAAAATCCAGTGATGCAGTGGAGGCCAATGTATCCTTACACCAGGACCCTGACTTCCGATTTCTTACATAGTGCATGAAAACACTGATTGAGTTTGTGTTTTAAATAGTTTTCTTATTGATCTTTTGAGTCAGATCACAAGGTATAACTTTTAGATCATCATGTATAACCTATTGATCATGGCGCACTTGTTCCTTATCATAATTCTGATGCGTATATAGCCATCTAAGATTCCTGAGAGAGTACATGATGACGTCCCACCAAGAGACGAGGTTCCGATGTAGGGCCCTCTTACTATGTTGGAACCTTTGGGTGGTGTACCAGCAGCACCACCACCTATTGGGCAGAAGATACCACCAGCCGCACTAGTAGACAGTGAATGTCGACTGAACACGTTGCATGAGTTACAGAAGAATAGGCCTCTAAGTTTTTGAGGCAAGAGAGTTTCCCACGTAGCTGAGGGCTGGCTGGAGGTGGTTGCTAGAGTTTCCCACCTAGTTGAGACACTAATAGAGAAGATGGTGATCTTAGATACTAGACATTTTCAGGGAGAGGCCATGATGATGGTGTACATAGTGATGAGGCATTGATGCGTGTACCATTACTTGAGACAGTACCATCAGGTAGTGTGTCTGTTATATCACTACCCGTTCGTCAGCAGTTACAACTGGTGTTACCGGTAAAGGACACATATAGGCTTAGTACCTTACGTGTGATTCAGCATCAGATGCCCCTCAGGTTCTGAGGTGATAATACGCATAGGCGGTCAAGGACATACTTGAGGAGGTGGCTAAGATTTATCTATATCTTCTATAGCCTCAGCATGATGACATGTCGGTAGCTGAGTATTCATTGAGGCATACCGATAATTCCTGGTACTCGATTAAAACAATACGATCAGTGCTTCAAACCTTGGACCTCTAAGTGAGGTGTCCTTAGGGACATTAAAGGTATCACTATTACTCTATGAATATCTACTCTTGTTAGGGTTCTATAGAGAACCATTGTGTTTGAATATTCCTTGGCCGAGCGGAAGCAGCCATTGAATGTTAGTAGTGGGAAAGAAAGAAACTCGTGCCAGTCTTAGATAGTTGGGCATGTAAAAATGTTTCGAGAAGAAGAAGTGTTAGGGACAGATGAATCTATAGGGTTACAGATGTGGAATCAGAGCTAGGGTAGAAACATGAGGTGGTGTACACTTCAACATGTTACAACCACCCCCCATTGTGGTCCCCTCCAGGCTTATGGAGCTAGGGGATGGGGGGAAGAGAGTAGCTGCATGCGTTTAAGGTGTAGGACCCTAGGGATTTAAGAATGATTCGAGGTATGGTTTGTGTCTAATACAAGCTACCATATCAATAGACATAGGTACCAATCATTTCTTCCATCCAAGAATCTTGTCCAAGACATAGAGTTTCCAGTTATACCGCTTACTTGACCCTCACGTTGGGAGATACCTTTGGGAGGAGACTTCATAATAACACATACGCCGATGGTGTGATCTGACCATTGAGGTAAGAGTTTTGGTTGGAACTTCTTGGTGGCAGTGTCAAGGCCTTATGAAATTAGTTTGGGAATGACTAGACAACAACAATTCATACTCAGAATGACTGTATTAGGAAAAAAGGTTTTGGTTTATCTTAAAAGTTGGGATGAGTTTTTCCTTAGTCGTCAAAAAAGGAAACCCAGGAAGCAGAGAATAAACTCCTGCATAGTAGGGTGCAGCTGATCAATCATGAGTCATCCACCCTCACCCTTGTGACAACAAAAGTTTTGAGTTTTTAGTTCCAAATAGTAGTGGCTAGAGTTCCTCCCGGACTATTGCATAAGGATATTATATACCCCTGGGAAGGGGAACATGGTAGCAGACACACTAAGCATGAGGTCTGGCCTGCAGCTACTGAGTGATGTGATAGAGTAGTTAACTGCTTTGTAGATATCCTTTGTAGATGTTGATGGATCAGCTTTTAATTAGTCTCTTATAGTCACTCCCCCACTTCTTTAGCGATTCAGGGAGGCGCAATGTGGGGACGCTGATTGTGAGACTTTATGAGCTCAGATATCCATAGGACATGCACCTGATAGATTTTCTAAAGGTGGGGAGCACATCATCCTCTTCATAGGACGTACCACGGTACCAGTGCCACTTCAGGAGGGAGTGTGGGGGAGTTCCACACATCCCCTCTAGCTGTACATCCAGAAGTGGCGAAGATGTAACAGGAACTCTGACAACAGCACTAGTGGCCATGAATGAAGAAAGTTGTAGTAGAGTTTGTCTCTTGGTGTCTCACTTGTTAATAAGTGAAGACAGAGAATCAGGTACCAGCAGGCTTGGTGCAGCCTTTAGAGGTCCCAGAACGGATGTGGGATGGGATATCAATGAACTTCGTGATAGGAATTTCATGTACATCCACGATTCCTGACTCGATTTGGGTGATCTTCGACTGACTCAAAAAGACATCCCACATCCTACCGATCAGAGAGCAGGGCTCTGTAGAGGGTTTGGGACATCCCTATGTGTAGATGATTGTGCGGCTACATAGAGTACCTTCAACAATTTTCCCCGATCATGATGCAAATTTTACATACTAGTTATGTAAGGGGTTGCAGGAGGCTTTTGGGACCCAGCTTTGTTTAAGCACAGCCTTCCATCCTCATATGGATGGATAGCATGAGTGGACCATTCAGACCCTCGAAGACATGTTGCATTCTTGTGTTCTCGACTTCAGTCGTAGTAGGGAGGATCACTTATATTTGGTGGGTTTTTACATAACAACATTTATCAATCCACTATAGGGATGGAACCTTTTGAGGCGTTGTACGAGCGACCTTATAGATCGCCTTTATGCTAGACTGACCCAGGGGAGTCAGCACTTGTGGGACCATAGAAGGTTTGGGCTACCACAATGAATGTGAGGATCATCCGGGAGCATATGAAAACTTCCTAGAGCAGGCAGATGTCATATGTCGATAGGAGACAAAGACCCCTGGAGATCGAGGATGGCGACCACGTCTTTCTACGGGTCTCGCCTCAATGAGGTTTGCATAGATTTGGTCGAGGATGCAAGTTATCGTCAACGTTCATCAGACCCTTTCAGGTCCTCAGTAGAGTTAGTGGGGTGGCATACCGCTTAGCTCTTCGACCTCAGTTTCACCGGGTGCATGACATCCTCCATGTAGGCCAGTTGAGGAGACACACGCACGACCCTTCCCACGAAAAGGTGGTCATCGATGATGGGGAGATGTTTTCAGAGCTTCTAGTGGAGAATGTAGATCGAAAGTAGAGAGTCATTCATGGGAAATCTATAACTTTGGTGTGTGTGCGTTGGTAGCATAGGAACCTCCAGGAGAGAACATGGGAGCATAATTCTCATATTCGTGCTCAGTACCCCCACTTGGTTTCCTAGTTTTTGTAATGTGGATTTCGGGGATGCAAAGCCCTGAGGTGGGTGTTTCCGACACTTTCTGCAGGGGCGCGCGCACATCTGTCCGTGGGGGAGGACACGCTACTTTGTTGCCCCGCATTCCCGCTTTCCAAAGGCGGGCGACATCCGCTCCTTATTCCGGGACGTCTGCTCCTTGATCGAAACGGGATGATGGGATGTCGGTTATTCCTTCCGTGGATTCCTCCTCAGAACTCATCACCTAGTCCGGGTCTCCCTCATAGATTTAATACGTAGTTCATGAAACTCTTCCAAGTGCCATGTTTCCATGGACGCCGGTTAATTACACTGCTTCTGTCGGGACATTCCAAAGGGTCCAGTTAGGGAAGCAACCTTCAGTCAGGGGAGTAGTCACGTTGAGGCATCAGTAGCGTGTCTGGATGCTGGGGTACCTGGCATGTCTGTCTGTTATCCTTGGTAGGATTCTCGAGGGTGTGGAGGCCCGAGGCATCCCACATCGAGCGCGGGGAATTATATGTCGTAGACACATATCTGAGGTTTTCCTCAGCTTCCCGTGCTCAACACAGGGTATGCCGCGAGTTTAATGTCTAGCGGAGACGGATCAACCCAACCAGAGCATTATCTAGGATAGATCGGATTGAGGGATCCACCTTGAAGGGATGTCGATACTAGGTTCAGCCCATTGATGGTTGTGAAGAAGAGCGTACTGACATGGTTTCACCGGGATAAGACGGTCCGGGCGAGAATCGGGACGGGGGATAGGTCGATGAATGGAGTAGAGGGAGAGTGAAATGGGACCATCGCAGGGGCGACGGTGAAGTTGGGCTTGAGCCTTGACGAGGCTTCCTACGTATCCTCGTGGCAGGGAATCAATGTTCGCGTAGTTCGGGATGGTCACAACGGCTTGCCGTCGGACTGGAATTGCAGTTTAACGTCGTGCTGGACGTGAATTAGATGATGGTTGGGCTTGAACCTCGTGGAGGCTTCCTACGTACCACGCCTTGGCATGGATCAAAGACCTCATAGTTCGAATGGGAATGGATGTGCAGTTTAATGTCATGCAGGACAAGGGGGCATATAGTTTAACATCATGCTGGACGAGGGCGTGGTACAGTTTAACGTCATGCTGGACGAGGGTGAAACTCGACGTGAAATGAACGACCGAGCAATGTGGCTTGAACCTCATGGAGGATTCCTACATACCATACCTTGACATGGATCAAAGACCTCGTAGTTCAGGTGGGAATGGGTCGCAGCGGCTTACCACTGGACTAGAATGCAGTTTAACGTCATGCTGGACCGGGGTGAGACCCGACGTGAAATAATGGGTGGGCTTGAACCTCTTGGAGGCTTCCTACGTACCATACCTTGACATGGATCAAAGAACTCGTAGTTCTCTATGGATTCGCCGGTGAACCGACATGAAAGTAGACCCGGGGGTCCACTAGTGGTGGGATTGAACCTCGTGAAGGATTCCTACGTACCATTCCCTGACATGGATCAAAGTCCCTGTAGTTCGGATGGAAAGCGCAGTTTTAACGTCATGCTGGACGGGAATGAGACCCGACGTGGAAGAATGACAAGTGGGATTGAACCTCATCGAGGCTTCCTACGTACCATGCCTTGACATGGATCAAAGACCCCGTAGTTCATAAGGATGGGTGGTCAGGGTCGGTGCTCACTCTAAACCCACGTGAGTCATGCTCGGTGTGAGAAACAAGAGGTTGCAAGGACCTGACGATCACGTCGCGAAGGATGCACTCGTGAGAAGCGAAGAGGGGCTTACATGTTAGGCGGACCATGGTGCTGGGACGTACTCCAGGATGGAGGCCTAGAGGGGGGTTCCTCTTTCCCAATCACGCCCTCCACTGACTTTGGTAGTGGGGAAGTACGGAGATGCACGGGTGCAATCATCCGTACGAAAGGTTAGGGGCTTACGCTCTGAGGCAGCCCTTCCCCTGCGAACATACGCCACTCCGACAAGGAGGATCTCATTCCATCTGCTGAAGAGTTCCATTCCCGTGGAGAGGAGTGGTGTAAAGAATGTTCGAGCTGGGGGGACCCTTCGTGAGGGAGAAGAGGTTGGGTCACAGTTTAACGTCATGTGTTGAGGACGTGGTGCTTGGCAGTTTATCATCCTGCAGCTCGGACGAGGTGGGTTCCCTCCACAACCCTAGGACTTACATAACCGGTACCCCTGGTCCTTGGGGAAGGGAAGGTACCAGTAAGGCCATGGTTAAGGGGGGTCGTGGAACAAACCATTGAGGGGTCCACGTTAGCGTGGCTATGCGAAGAAGCAATAGTCGTTAGCGTGCCAATGCAACGAAGCATTAGGCGAAGCAACGCTACGGATGGTATTGTGCACCGGACTTTGAAATCACATCGTTCAAACCTGGAGGGTCGCACGGGAAGAGGAATCGCTAAGCAGAGGAGTGTTCTTTGCGAAGTGGAGTGCCTTGGCCTTAGAATGGGGCATAGGTGTGAGTGGAAGGTGCTTCGCAAAGTGGAATAGTGTTCGTGAAGCACTGCCTCGTGAAGGAGGGGTGCCTCGCGAAGCAGGCTCTTGTGGAGCAGTGTGCTTCACGATGTGTAGTGATCCTTCCTTAGCATCAGGATCACAAGCATGGGTTGGGGGTTTCGCGAATCATAAACGCTCCGCGGCTGCCCGGGTTCCCTTGGGAATCCCCTTCCTTCGTGAACTCCCTTGAGCATCGCGAAGGGAATCCCTCTCGTAAGAGGGGCTCAAAACGAGACAAAACATAGGCATCTCGCTAAGTAGAAATACCTCGCGGAGCTCATGATTCCCGGGGCAAAGAGTGCTTCGCGATTCGGGAGAGGAGAATCCGAAAGGTCGGATTTTCCGTCCTCGGGACTCAGGGGGGTCCAGTATTTATAGGGAAGGGGTTCCGCGATGCAGGAATCGTGTGCCGCCTTCGGTGCTTCGCAGCGGCTCGCGAACGGCAACTGGGTTCGCAGAGGATTACCGGCTCTGGTGCTTCGCGGAGGCTCGCGAACGTCAAATGTGTTCGTGGAGGATTACCGCCTCTGGTGCTTCGCGGCGGCTCGCGAACGTCAAATGGGTTCGCGGAGCATTACCGCCTCTGGAGCTTCGCGGCATCTCGCGAACGTCAAATGGGTTCGCAGAGCATTACCGCCTCTGGAGCTTCGTGGCGCCGCCATGGTCGGGGCGCTTCGCGGCGGGGCTTCATGGCGGAGCTTCGCGAGGCAGCACGCCGGCCTTCTTTTTCGTTCCTTTCTTTCGGGCCACATTTTTGGCACCAACAAATTCCCCCCCTTAGACTTGGAGCCGCGAAGGGCGAAGGGTCAAAGTCTGAGGGAAAATTGCCAAATTGTCGGTGGTTCGCGAAGCGGCTTCGCGAAGGGGGGGCCGCGATGCTGACCGGGGCCACAGATCCGGACGCGCCGTGATGCTCCGCGCGGGTGAGGCGCGCCGCGATGCTGCGGGGTCGCCGCCTATAAATAGGGGGTCCGACCTATTTTGTCTTCACATGCCTTCCTTGTCTTTTTTCACTCTTGACTTCGCGAAGCTCCGCGTACTCCGTGACAGACCTCTGCGAATCGAGCTTCGCGGAGAACCGCGAGTCTCCGACTCCGCATCTGCGCCAAGCGAACCTCTGTTTGTCGGCCTTGGCCAGACTTCGCGACTTGGTCTCGCGACCGATCTTCGTGATCCGGCTTCACGATTCAGCTTCGCGGTCGAGCTTCACGAACCAGCCGAGAGAACTCTTTTCTGAGTGTCAGAGTTAAAATGGCCCATCAAGAGGCTGTATTGAGGGTCCTTGCGGATGCTGCTCGTCGAGATGAGATGGCCAACCATCCAGGCTTGGGGGAGATGATCCGGAGCCACTCGGACCACACTTCTTTGACAGATCTGCTCTCGGAGGGCCATAAAGATTATCTGTAGTTCAAGAAACTGCCGTTATATGGCTTCTGGCTGAGGGATGACGTCTTCATCCCTGAGGCGAGTAGGGATGAACCAGCTTGCTGGTTCAGGAGCACACTGTGCCAGCACCAGTGGTTCAGGGCGGCTGATGGTCACGCGTGGGAGGACTTCACACCCGTCACCGCTGATTGTCTCTACAACCATGTGAACGATATTGATGGGAGGCCGTTACAAATGGAGATGTCCCCTCCTCTCTACCGTACCATGCTAAGGGCGACCTTGCAGGATTCGAAGAAGGGATGGTCCGATGAGTGGGACCTGCGCCAGGGCGGAAACTTTACTGATGACTGGGCCTGGGCCTACTGGGTAGGCGCCTCATGCGAGGAGTTTGGGGATGTTCTGAGGAGAGTGGGGTTGTATGAAGCGGCATGGGCCTCCCAATTCCACATTTACCAACCGAAGCAGCTAATACCGGAGTTGCTGAGTAGATGGTCATCTAGGACCAACACTTTTCACCTGTATCACGGGGAGGTGGGCATCAGCCTGTGGGATGCCCACCAGATTTCTGGGATCCCAATCTTGGGGGCCATGTATGAAGAATTCCTCCATGTTGCCAGCCCATGGGGGGATGCGGAGCAAATGCCACGAATGGCATCGGTGCTGATGGCACTTGTCCTCTGAGAGGACAAGGAGGCAGTGAGGGATGTCCATTTTAGGAGATGGTTCAAATGCTTCCTGAATTTCCCAGAGAATCGAGAGTTCCCACCGTGGCCTCGAACATGTCCAAGGGCGGTCCAACGGGGCAAGGAACACTCGTATTGGCGGGTCTTAGAGGACAGCCAATGGAAGACTTGGGGTTTCAGTGTCAGCACTGAACAACAGCCGATAGTTAGGCGGGCGGCATTCATCGAGGGTCTCATTTGTGGTTGGATCCTGCCGGTGAGAGATACAAGCATGGGGGTACGGCCCGGCTCGTTTATCATGGCGTCGATGTTGGCCATGGGGCAGCGGATCAACCTGGGGATCCCGATGCTCACCAAATTGTACAGAATGTTGTGGCATATTAGCGAGGGCAAGAAGCCGCCAAGGATATGCGGGCCCTTCCACCTCCTGTATGGGTGGATCGCAGCGCATATCAGGGGGATTTACGAATATCCAAACCCCATTTCGCCGCCGGGATCAAACTTTCTCCCCTCCATCCTGAACGCGGTCGGGAGCTTCCCGTTCAAACTGGCCGTTCTGATGGTGCTGAATAGGGTGTGGAGGGCGGACGAGTTCAAGTTTCATCCCTTCCCATTGCCGACGGGGATGCTTACTGATGAAAGACGGGGAACGAAAGAACATCGGGCTTACCTCCTGGCCTTCCAAGGTGGAGTTTTGGTGGCACGAATAGATCGTGAGCCGCTCTGTGAACCGTACACTCCGTATCGGTTTGCGAGGTAGTTCCGGTGCCTCCAGCGGCTGACCCCGCAGGTCTACTGGGTGGAGCGTCACAAGGAGCACCCACGTGTGATGAGGCAGTTTTGGCTCATGTTCACACGTGAAGATGGAAAGATGCGGATTGCATTGCCTCCATCCACCGCCGCCTTCTGATTAGTGAAGGAGTACGCCATTAGTTGGGAGGCCGATTATCCTGGGGAGATGCTGAAGCAGCCGACAATCCGGGTTGGTGACGGTGGGACTCCTCTATCTCGAGGTCGGGGTCGGAGGGTAGCTAGGGCCGCTCGCGGCAGCGGGGCTGCCATGGCGGCGAGACCCGCACCGGTCGAGGGTATGGCAGCAGCGGTGGATATGATGATTTCGGGAGAGCAGGGTCATCCGGAGGGGCGGCCACCAAGGGGATTCCGTAGGATATCCACTCAGGCTCCGGGGAAGCGCCTGTGTCACATTGACATGGCAGAGGATGTCGTCTTCCCGGAGGCTTGGGACATTTGGGGTGTCAACCGGCAATTCCCTAGACCATCCGAGATATGGGCCCACCTGAATCGCCTCGGGATGGAATTACCTGGCATAGGCCCAGTTCGGGCTGGATTAATGGTGTATCCGGCGGAGGCAGAACAGTACCTGGAAGAGCTAGAGGATTACGTCCACTCCAGTGGTGTCCCTCGCCCAATGACAGACTGGGTGAGGGTACTGTTGAATCAGACGGTCCCCCCACAGTTATCGGCTGCTGATCTGAGGGAGTGCTTCCCCTTGCCGGAGGAATCGAAGGAATCCTCTCGGGAGGATGAGGCTGGAGGAGGGAGCCCGCTGGAGGAAGGCGAGGTCGGAGACCGAGGCTCAGAATCCGATGAGTCCGCGGAGGCTCTCGGGGTAGAATTCCGAACTTCTCTCCTTACGATCTGTTCTTGGGTCCCTATGGACTTCTCACCAATGTTTGAGTCATGCAGGAGGAACTTGTTCGTAGGCCTCGTTCTCGCTCCTTGACGGGTGATGATGCGGGACCTTCAGAACCCGCGCCTATGGCTGCGTCCAGTTCCGCGTCTGGTGGGACCAGGGCGCCCGAGGTGGCTCCTCCGGAATCTCCAGACCTTCCAACAGTATAGGGGGGGCTCGTCACGGGGTCCCGACAGTACCGGCTCAGGAGCAGTGCTCGGAGGTCGATCTTCATGAGTCTCCTCCACTGGCCTCCTCGTTGTCACATGTAGACCATGCAAAATAATGTTTATGTCCCTCTTTGTCTTGCAGTTCTTCGACTGGTGTGGGCGGCTACGGCAAGACTGGTCGGGATGTCTGGTGGCGTCCCTCCTAGGGGCATGCCGGTAATGGTGGCGATAGTCCTGCCATCTCCTCAAGCCACGACGCACATCATTACTGGCGGGACCACCAGCAGGGCCGTACCCGAAATCATTGAGGTGGACTCCGAGGAATAGGATCAAACGGTCGGTCCCAGTTTTGTCGCGCCTGCTTCGGCGCCTGGTGTCACACTGGATTCAACACCGGATGTTGATCCTGCCGAGGATTTCCTACGGGCGTATCCCGCGTATGAGCCTTCCAATCGCGCCGACTGGGACGAAATGGCCTCTGACGAGGAAGACAACAGCATAGTCCGCCGCCTGTCGTGGAAGCTGATCGCGCGCATTATCAAGGACACTCCCCAAGCACAATGGCTGGCCGAAATGGATAGGCTTCGCTCGCGGTTGTGCGAACTGTGCGCTGGGGGAGTGGATGACCAACGTCCTCATGCACTCATCCGAGATATTATGGCTGAGAAGATCCGGGAGCATGATCGTGGGCTCGGCGTGGGCAGGCAGTGGAGGAAGGCCACCAGCATTAAGAAGCTCCAGGAGGCTGATGGCGAGGTTCAAAGGATGCAGACCCGGGAAGACGAGCTTTCAGCATCTCTTGATGCGCAATCTGAGCTGGTCTCACAGTTGAAGGCCCAGCTGGAAGAGGCAAAATAGCACATGAGGAAGACCTCTGAAAAGATGGCTGCCATTCAAGCTGATGTAGAGAGGGCCAAAGCCAGAACTGACGAACTGTGCCCCGCCGCTACTGAGGAGGAGCGAGAGCTGATTCAGCAGCAGCAAGCCTTGGATGCCGCACGTCAAAGGGTGGCAGATCTGCAACGCTCTTTTGATGGGGTCAACCCGTCCATGGGGGAAGTCAACCCCCGATTATTGTAACAAACCCAAAACCCTTTTATTGGTACTTTCGTGCTTACAAATTTTACCTTTGTTTTGAATGTCGTATCTCGCACGATTTCCACTGTTGAATTGCCTTGTTACATCCCTACAATGTTTGTGGGACGTTTGACAACAATTCCCCAAGCCATTCCAGATTCCCGAAAGATGGGGAAGGCTTGATCGAAGGAGGAACTTCCAGGATAGTCGAATTACCGTTTCTTCGACGTGCTCTTATGCACGAACGGGGGAACGCCAGGGGCGTTGAAATCGGTCCAAACAGATGAAAATGGGAAGTGTGAATCAGGATACCCAAGATTCGGAACACTATGGAGGAGGCGTGACAATAAAGGACAACCGTTAACCTTGGAGGAGAAACGGTACCCTTACTGCGTTAGGCTGAAATGGGGACAACAAATGAGCATCGACCGCTGACCATATTCACAACGCAGGATTTTATCAATTTGTTGTCGATCAATCCTTCGGGACGTTGGCCCGTAATGGTAGGAGAACCCTTAGGCGTAGTATCCAGGCCGTTATTGGGGGTCCCTCCAAACATGACCAGTCTTTCGGAACGTTGGCCCAGGACGGTAGGTGAGCCGATGCGGCATGAGACCAGGCCGTTAGGGGGTTCCTTTAGACACGAAATGGGACGAGGGTCCGAATAAGGGGCACGCAAAGCGTGGAATATGGAGTGATGGTCTGTCCGAACAGAATCCAACACTTAGGTAGTTACACCACCGTGGTGGGAGTACGTCCGAGGGCATATTGGTTTGATCATGGACCATCCCTTCTTTGGGACAGGGCTTCTCTGGCAAGGGGATCTGTCACTTCCCAGTGGGATCTTGGGGCATCCTGAACTTGTTCAGGTCAGAACCGCAGTTTATTGTCATGTTTTGAGGACACATAGACTCGTATAGTTTAACGTCATATGATAAGACGCTAAATAAAAGGGAAGTGTGTGGCGCGGTAGATATAAAGCCGACGTGAATGTGGACTTGGAGTCCAAATCACACCACATACCCCCGGAAGAAACTCTTCAAATTGAGGGACCAAGAGTGAGGATTGGGCTGGGCCCGAAGCAAAGTGGTCGGGCATTCCTATGTACCCCATAAGGATGGGAATCAAGCCATACGTAGTTCTGAAAGCACATTTTAACGTCATGCAGGACGATGAGCAGCCCGACCGTGTTGCTACACATCCTGCCAAAACTACTAAGCCCACGTGAGTCGTGCTTGGTGTGGGAAACAAGCAGTAGTGGTGGGAATTTCCCGACATAGAGAGGGGCTAGTTAGGGCAAAGGGACGCTCGATGAATCCCGGCCCAGTGAAACTAACATGATCTTGTGGCGCACCTAGATGCGCGAAGAGAAAGAGCCGAGTATGATGGAATTCCACTTGAACATGGGGAAGTGGAAATGTGTGAATCATGGTGCTCGAGATTCAGATCACAATGATGGCGGAGTGACGACGGAGGGTAACTGCTGACCGTATTCGCAACGCAGTATCCTGTCGTGTTAGCCTAGAATGGGGACAAACAAATGAGCATCGACCGCTGACCATATTCGCAACGCGGGATTTTATCGATTTGTTGTCCAATATCCGTGGGGACGCTGGCCCGTAACAATTGAAGGGCCCTTAGGTCCAGCATTCATGGAGATCCCTTAAGCTTAGTATCCACGTCGTCCGAGGGTCCTTTTGGATGTAGAAGAGGATGAGGATCCAAATGGCGGGCTCACGAAGCTTGGTCATGGGACGAGGGGAATGTCCCTGTGAAAATCCCACACTTCGTGCTCTTTGTCAAAACACATCTGAATACGGCAACGAAACGTATCAGAGAGAGGGAGCAGATTCCTTTCCCTTGGGGAGATCTTAGTTTAGGGTCGTAGAATTCGGACCATGGGTGAGAGGAAACATAAGAGGCACATGGTGGAGTAACTCAACCACCTGGCGTGAATGGGAATAGGAGGTGTGTACGGCACGGTGAACAACACGACGTGAATGAGGGTACAACCCCATATCACACTGCACAACCTCCTTGGGAGAGGTTTTTGGTCAAGGGACCGAAAGCGAAAGTTAGGCTGGGCCCGCAGGGAAGTGCCCAGGTGCTCCTACGTATCTCATGAGGATGAGAATCAAGTCATACATAGTTCTAAAGGGTGCCTTTGACCATAAATGGGTAAAGGGAGCAGGGGATGCGTGGTGTCAAGACCCGACGTGAAGGAGGACCTAAGCCCTACTTACCATGCTTTCTCTAGGGAAGTGTTCGAGACGAGGGACCAAACACAATGGTTAGGCTGGGCCCGCAGGGAAGTGCCCGGGCGCTCCTACGTATCTCATGAGGATGCAAATAAAGCCATACATAGTTCTGAAGGGTGACATGGTAGGATACCAGTGCCATGGGAAAAGGGGAGTGCGGGCGTGGCCCTTGCACTAAAAAAGAGGAATTTGATGTATCTTGTTTGTTCTTTAAGGTGAATGGTTTTTTTTGTGAAGCGACAGGCCTAGAACAGTAGGTTGTGATGTCGCCACAAGAATCAAGCCGTGATGGGCGTTGAAAAATGGCATGGCACGTGACCAATACCCAACGTGATGTCCTCTACAACGGGGTCACCACAATGCGGTGCTGTTTTTCATCGTGCGGACAGGACGATAATGTCGCAGTTTAGGGTCGTATGATAGGACCAAGCATGCATTTTATCGTCATGCAGCGCAGACGTAGCAGAGACGATGCTAGGCGGGAAATGTGCGCAGTGTTATAAAACACAATTGACAGAGACATGATCCCACATCAAATTGTACGCCATCAGGAGAGGGAAACCTTAGGCCGAGGGGCCTATACAGAGGTGAAACAGGGAGAGAGACTGGCTTCCTGAATGGGTTGTACCCGGAGACAGGGCGTCTGGTTGGTCCTACGTATCCCATGATGATGGGAATCAAGTTGAATGTAGTCCCGAATGGATCTTAGTTTATGGTCTTAGATCTCGGACCATGGGAGCCCCAAAGGACGCCAGATTGCAGCTTTGTCCCCCTAGAATGCAAAGGTGCACTGAGGGATAGCGCCAAAAGTGTCGAGATTCCACCTGGACATGATGGGGTGGAAAATGATGTGAATCATGCAACCAACATTCAAGGACTGAAGGGGCTGGCGTGACGACAGAGTATTACTGCTGACCATGTTTGCAATATAGCATCCTGTCGCGTTAGGCTGAGGTGAGGACAAACAAATGAGCATCGACCACTGACCATATTCGCAACGCGGTATTTTATCGATTTGTTGTCCAAAACCCTCGTGGGCATTGGCCCGTATCGGTAGGAGAGCACTTGGGCATTGTATCCAGGCAGTTCTTGGGGGTCCCTCTGGGTGTGAAAGGTGATGGACGCCCGAATGGAGGGGAACACGAAGCTTGACAAGTGGAAGGAACTTGATCAAGTTGAATCTGACACTCTTGGTCCTAGACTAGAGTGCTCTTAATACATGGGTGAACCACTGAAAGGAGTCAAGGGACTCAACTTTGAGGGTGATTGAGAGATGACAGGTTCCCGGGGGAAGGGGGCACGGTTCCCAAAACCTTGTATCATACCTACACATCCCCCTTCTGAAGAGGGATAGTCCAAGTGGCCTAGGTGACCGGGAGATCAGGAGATCACTAAGAGGTGGGGCTGGACCCGAATCTTAGACATTCAGGTGGTCCTACGTATCCCATGAGGATGGGAATCAGGCCACACGTATTTCAGAAGGGTTCCTTTTAATGTCATGCAGGACAAGGAATAGGAGGGCTAACTCTCAGAACGGGGTGCGCGTGGTGCAGCTATTGCAAACCTGACGTGAATGAGGACGTAATCCTACACTACACCACACGATCCGGTGGTCGGGGTCCCAATGGTATGACCTGAGAGAGGTGAACTCGCTGAACTCAAGATGGACCCAAAGATAGGGGGTCTTGAACGTAGTTCCAGATGAGAGTCTTAGTTTATGGTCTTAGACCTCAGACCGTGGATGGTGACGACTCCCTGATTAAGCACAGATGTCAACCCAATCCCTAAGCCCACGTGAGATAAAATCGTTGTGGGAAACAAGGGGGGTATCCTCATCTTGATACTTGGGGCGTCCATCAAAATGGATTCGGCGGAGAGTTTCGAAGGTCCCCTTTGATGCAGCTTGTTCCCCCAACACGCAGACGTGCATGGAGAAAAAGTAACAAGAGTTCTGAGACTCTGCTTGGACACGATGAAGTGATGAAGGGTGTGAACTGTGTACCCAGTATTTGGGCTTAATGGGTTGACATGGCGATAGAGGAAAACTGTTAACCATGATGGAAACACAACATCCATATCGCGTTAGCCTGAGGTGGGAACAACAAACGAGCATCGACCGCTGACCATATTCGCAACGCGGGATTTTATCGATTTGTTGTCCGAAACCCTCGGGGGCATTGGCCCGTATCTGTAGGAGATCCCTTGGGAATAGTATCCAGGCCATTCTTGGGGGTCCCTACGGGTGTGAAAGATGATGAAAGCCCTGATGCGGGGATATGCAAAGCCTGGTAAGCGGGTGTGGACGTGCCCGAGTAAATCTTGGCATTCCAGGTAATAAACCAAAGAACTCTTAAACACATTGGTGAACCGCTGAAAAAGGGATCGACGAAACAACTCAGTAGGGGGGGGGGGAGCATGGCGTGGTCATTACGTGACCGTCGTGAATGAGGACATAATCCCACACCCCACCATATGATCCTCTCATGGAGGAAGGATAGGCCAAGGGGCCAAGATGGGATGAGGATTCCCGAGAGATGGGGCTGGACCCGAACCTTGGACATTCAGGTGGTCCTACGTATCCCATTAGGATTGGAATCAAGCCGCACGTAGTTCTCTATACGTAGTTCAACGTCATACTGGACGAGAAGGGGAAGCAATATACCCCTAAACAAGGGAGGTGTGCGGTATGGCGAAGAAGCCGACATGAATGAGGACATAGTCCCACATCACACCGTACACTCCTATAAGAGGGGACCTGGGTCGTGGCCCGGAAAGGCCTAGGGGCCTAAGGTCAGGCATCAGTCAGGAATGCCTGACTGGTTTGCAGTTTAACATCTTACACGAGGATGAGGGTCGGGGACCCGAGAAGGACAAGGGGCCTGAGGCTGGGCATTGTAAAGGGAGGGCGTACGGCATGGTACATGATCCCGACGTGAATGAGGACATAGTCCCACATCACACCGTACACCCTTATGAGGAATCATGTGCCGTGGCCCGGAGAAAAGGGAATGTTATTAGTCATAAAGGCCTGACTGGTCTGTAGTTTAACGTCTTACATAAGGACGAGGGTCGGGGACCTGAGAAGGCCAAGGGGCCTGAGGCTGGGCCTCATAAAGGGAGGGCGTACGACATGGTACATGATCCCGACGTGAATGAGGACATAGTCCCACATCACACCGTACACCCCTATGAGGAATCCTGGGCCGTGGCCCGATCTCTAGAACCACCTGGGGGAAGTTTGTCACCTAGGGATGGGGCAGAATGAATCAATGCACTCGATGTCTGGGACATCTCGGGGTGGACCCGAAGATCCAGGACACTGTTGACCATGTTCGAAACACAGCGTTCCTATGGTGACCCGTTGTGGGAGCAGCAAATGAATGTCGACCGCTGACCAAATTCGCAACGCGGGACTTGTATTGATTTGTTGCTTGAAAACCCTTGGGGGCGTTGGCCCGTATCGGTAGGAGAGCCCTTGAGCATTGTATCCAGTCCGTTCTTGGGGGTCCCTCTGGGTGTGAAAAAATGATGGAATCCCAGTCAAGGAGTGGGTGAAGCATAGCTGTATCCATCCATGAAAGGGGCGAACACCTCCAGGGGGGATGTGCAGCCAGTTCGAGGCTTGCTCGATGTGAGTTGGGGCAAAAGTGTGCACCTTGCCATGTCTTGACCCGAGGGGAAGATTTTGGCTTTTGGGCTCGGCCAACGAACGAAATATCTGGGCGTTCCTACATATCTCATGAGGATGAGAATCAATCCATATGTAGTTCTTGAAGGCCATTCAGTTTAGCGTCATGCGGTGAGGACGTGGGAGGATAGAAGAACAGGAGTGGGCACATGGTGTGACCCTTACAATCCTTGTACGAGCGGGGTTGCATGGGCGGGGCCACGAAATCCTTCTCCCTGTTACACAAAGATCCTCCAAGGAAACTATTCCCAGGGGGAATAGCGGAAGAGAAAAGCGTGGGGTTGGGCTCAAGACGGCGTCCGAGCGTTCCTACGTATCCCATGGAGATGGGAATCAAGCCACACGTAGTTCTTGATAGGCAGTTTAACATCGTGCGGGACGAGGGGCATCTCATTCGGGGATATGTACGGTACGACAAGTAATCCGACGTCAATGAGGACATAGTCCTACAACACACTGTATAATACCGTAAGAGGGTAAGTCGGGGGAAAAACCAAGGGGGCCTGGGGCCAAACTGCGGTGAAGACGGGGGGCCAGGGGCCCAATGAGGCCAAGGGGCATGAGGCTGAGCCTCGGTCAGGAAGGCCTGACCGGCTTGCAGTTTAACGTCTTGCAGTAAGGATGGAGATGCAGTTTATGGTCGTGCAGGACATTACAGTTTAGAGTCATGTTGGACCATAGTGTCCAGTTTAAGGTCATGCGGGACCGTTTCACAGTTTATCGTCTTGCAGGACGAAGATGCAGTTTAGGGTCGTACAGGACCTTCACGCAGTTTAGGGTCGTGCTGGACCATTTTATTCCCTAGGCAAAGTATCGCTTGAGGAACTTGGCATTAATGGGAGGGGTTATACGCTCTCCATCCGTGGTCACCAAGGAGTATGCTCCATTGGGGTAAACCTTATAGATGATATAAGGCCCTTCCAATTTGGGTTCCAACTTGGGCAGTTTCGTACCGGGAATCATTGGCGCCTGAAGGGCTAGTACCAGGTCACCCTGTAGAAAAGAGCGGAGACGAACCTTCTTGTTAAAGGCTCTCGCTATCTTGTCCTGATGCCTTTCCAGATTGTGCAGGTCACGAAGCCGGTTCTCTTCCAGTGCCTCTAATTCAGCTAGACGGATCTCGGCTACCTCATCTGATGCCTGGTGATCATAAAATATAGTGTGTAGCGACGGTAGCTAGATCTCAATGGGTAGGACGGCCTCAGCTCCATACACCAGGGAATATGGGGTCACTTGGGTAGAGTTGCGAGTCGTCGTCTAGTAAGCCCAGAGGGCGTTGGGGAGCTTGTCCGGACAACTTTTCTTGTTCTGACCAACCATCTTCTGCAGAATGTTAGAGAGGGTCTTGTTGAACGCCTCGATCTGTCCATTCGCCTGTGCGTGGAAGCGGGAGGTATGGTTTGACCGGATGTCATACTTAGCGTACAATTTCTTCAATTCTTCTACTCGGAAGTTGGTGCCGTTATCGGTGAGGACGGCGTGAGGGACTCCAAATCGGTGGATAATATTGGAGCTCACAATGTCAATGATGGAACGGTCATTGACCACTTTGAGCGGAACTGCTTCTGCCCACTTGGAGAAGAAATCTGTAGCAGTCAGGATGAACCTACACTGGCGGGCTATTTCCGGTGGATACGATCCCACTACATCAAGTCCCCATACCGCAAACGGCCAAGAGTACTTGGTGGGGTGGAGGGGCTCCGGCGGCCGATGCAAGAAGTTGGCGTGTACTTGGAACGCGTGGCATCTCTTGGCATATCCAATACAATCGTGGATCATAGAGGGCCAAAAGTACCCTAACCTCCAGATTTGATAGGACAGATTCGGCCCAGCTTGATGGGCGCCACAGGAACCGGTGTGAACCTCTTGCATAACTTGAGGTATATCCCCTCCTTGGATGCAACGGAGGAGTACACCATCGAAACTCCTCTTATAAAGGATCTGTTCAAGACTGGGGCCGCTCCGGAGGGTAAATTGCAGCGCGCGGCGTCGGATTCGCTCGAGTTCGGCCCGGTCGTCCGGGAGCTGACCATTTTGGAGATACTCGACAAAAGGTACTCTCCAATCGGGGGTGGTTCCAACCAGTGCATCTGATGAACCCGGGACTCCTGATATGGAGGGTATGGCGGTGAGATAACTTACCCGCAGGCTATCACGGTCCTCTTGGGTGACGGGGGCAATGACTCTCCGGTGGGCCACGTGTATGACCAAATCATCTTACTCGGGTTCTGCGAGCGACGCGGATATGCCAGCCAGGGCGTCTGCTTAGCCGTTCTGCGACCGTGGGACATGGGTAACCTCTGTTCGAGAAGATAACTGGTCCATTAAGAGGAGGGTGTACTCCAGAAATGGTGCAAGCTTTGGATTCCTGACGATGTAGTCGTCATTAACCTGTTTAATTACCAGCTCGGAATCTCCCTTCACATGTAGGTGGGGAACATGGATCTCAAGGGCCAACTCGAGGCCGGTGATGAGAGCCTGGTACTCTGCCTCGTTGTTTGTACAGCCTTCTGACAATAGGAACGAGTATAGCAGGACGACCTACGTCGGGGTAATGAAGACAATACCCAGGCCCACTCTGTTGAGCTTGGGATCGTTGAGCCTCCTACCGGTGGGGCTCCGGGAGGCACCGTCGAAATGCATTTGCCAACACGGGACACCATGATCGACTGAGAGGATCGTCTCATCAGGGAAATCTAGGCCCAGAGATTGATCCGCGGAGGTTGGATGTGCATCTAAAAAGTCTTCCAATTCCTTTCCCTTAATGGCCTTCTGAGGTACAAACCTGATATCAAACTGCTGGAGAATCACTTCCCACCGTGCTAGTCGTCCAGTCAGCATGGGACGGTTCAGGATGTACTTCAGTGGGTCTACCCGGGAGACCAATTGCACCTCGTGGTGCTGCAGGTAATGTCGCAACTTCTGCATGGCGAAGACGAGTGCAATACAGCTCTTTTCGATAGGGGAGTATCGAATCTCCGTATCGTGAAGCATGCGGCTGAGATAGTAGAGACTATTCTCAGTACCCTCGTTGTTCTTCTGGGCGAGAAGCGCACCGAGGGATCTCTCCAGGGCGGTCAAGTAAAGGACCAGCGGCTTTCCGGAGACGGGTGGAATCAGGACCGGAGGTTGGAGCAGATAATGCTTGATTTCCTCGAAGGCGGTCCGACAGTCCTCATCCCATTCGTAGGCAGCGCCCTTCTTCATGTGCCGGGAAAAGGGCTTACACTTGCCGGCCAGATTCGCAATGAATCGGCGTATATAGGCTAAGTGTCCTTGAAGGCCTCGGAGCTCCCAAATGTTGCTCGGGGGAGGCATTTGGCAGATGGCCTTGATCTTCTCCGGGTCGATCTCGATACCTCAGTATCTGACAACAAAGCCCAGAAACTTCCCGGAGGTGACCCCGAAGGCACACATCAGCGGGTTCATCTTCAGGTGATGGGAACGGAGGAAACCGAACACTTTCTCAAGGTCCTTGATATGGTCCTGGCGCTGGCATGATTTGACTACGAGGTCATCCACGTAGAATTCCACCAATGTCTCGAGAATCGGTTTGAATATGCGATGCATGGCCCTCTGATAAGTGGCACCTGCATTTTTTAAACCGAATGGAATTACCTGGTAGCAAAAGGTACCTTGGGGAGCCCTGAAGGTATTGGACTCCTCATCTTCAGGGGCCATCCGGATCTGGTTATACCCGGAATACCCATCCATGAAAGAGAGGGCTTGGAACCCGGCCATGGCATCAATCAACAGCTCCGTCACTGGGAGTGGGAAGTCATCCTTTGGGCAGTGGCGATTAAGATCGTGGATGTCGATACAGACTCTGATCTTCCCATTCTTCTTCCTTACTGGCACAAGGTTGGCAAGCCACTTGGGGTACTGGACCTCCTTGACGAAGTTGGATTTGATTAGCTTATCAACTTCGGCCTCAACCATAGCACCATGGGAAGGGTGCATCTTCCTGGGAGGCTGCTTTAACCCACGATGTTTTTCCGGGAGGCCCAGACGATGAATGACTACTTGGGGATCCAGCCCTGGCATCTCATCGTAACTCCAGGCAAACAAATCATGGTGCTGTTTGAGGAAGTCTACGTACTGCTGCCGCTCCTCGAGGGACATGGCTGCACTGATTAATGTGGGTCTCGGATCTGTCTCGCTGCCAAGGTTCACATGTACAATTCATCAACCGTGGTGGAGACGCCTTCTTCAAAGGTGGGGGGAGCATCCTCCAGGTCTTCCTCCCCAACCGTGGGGGGACTTCCCGCGACAGAAGGTGCTTCTGGGCTATCAAAATCTGCGGGGCAGCTGGTGCTGGCTCGGGCAGCAGCGGTCATCACATCAGGAGACTCACTTGCCATCGAGACCATAGAAATGAAAGTAGTCGAACCTATCCCGTCTGGCCTTTGGCCTAAAGGGCCACGTTTGATGATATCAAAGCAGTGGTGACGTGTTGGCCTGAGTCGGTTAATTCCAGCCTGGCGGAAGAGACACGTATGGCGCACCGCCGTTGTCATATGTTTGACGTCCCGGTACCGTACATGGGTAGGGGGTTTCGGGATGACTTGAGCCTAGTAGATGTAAGAGTACGAGGTGACTTTCCATAGTCGCTTGGACATGGGAACATGCCTTCCTTGCGTACCCGAAACAAAAAAACATTGCCCCATGTCGGGGGACGTGGCCTCCAACCGGTGGATCAGGAGGATGTAGGCGTCATCCATACTTGCCCAGGGGTCACTTGTGACCGGGGCAGGTTCACCCTCGCTTACCAGGATTTGCTTATCCTTACTTTGGTAATAACCTGCATCCAGATAGCGGGCCTCACAAGAAGCGAAAGGGGACGCGTCTCCTTAGAGCACGCCTACTCGACCATTGAGCGAGTACTTGAGGCACTGGTGATACGACGATGGGACCGCTGCATGCAGATGGAGCCATGGCCTACCCATCAATGCTTTGTAGGTGGTGTCCTGAGAAACAACCATGAACTCGGTGCTGTAAATTAAGCCACCGAACAGAGTCTTCAGGCAGATCTGGCCGACTGGGGTTTGCTCTGTCCTGTCGTACCCCTGGATCCTGAGGTCAGAGGGGGTTAAATCACCTTCAGACAGACCCAACTTTCGTAACATCCGGGTCTGAATTAGATTTATTCTAGAACCTGTGTCAACGAGGCAGCGGCAGACTTCCACACCGTTGAAGTGGCCAGTGATATACAGCGTGCGAATGTTCCCCTGTATGGGAGGGTCCTCATCTTCACTGGAGAACGAGATAACCGCCTGACATTCGGCGTTTTCAATCGACTCGGTATGGAAGGCTTCTACAGCTGCTACCTCCGTCTCGAACTGGAGGGGGCTCCTTAGGGCCTCGGCAAGTGCTTCACACATTTCAGATGATAGGCGAAGGGCCTCAAGGATGGAGAGCCTCGCCGGAATGTCGGCCAGGTGCTTCAGAACATCATACTTTCGTGCCAAACGCGAACCTCTGTTTACAGGAGGTCGTTCGACATTTGGAGGCACAGCGGGTCCAGCTGGCTGAATCGACGATTGACTAGTACTGGGTACATCTTGCTGCTTACCAGTAGAAGCCTGAAGTGTAGTCGTCGGACTAGGAACAGACAGCGTGGGCTGGCTTGTAGCCGGGCAAGACTGACTATGATACGGACGAGGTGGCTTCCCCCGATCCAATAGCACGAACGGCAGTGGAGGTAGAGCCGGGGGTGTTAGATGGGTCTGCGCGTGCTGAGATCTGCGCTGAGCCTGCTGCATGGTCTTGGTAGCGTGCACGGCTTGTCCACAAATGCCTGCTGACGTGCCTCGATGACCGGCGCGATTTTGATTCCGCTGACGTTGATGTCGGCTGGAAATGTTGGGGAGGTCTGCCTGGCATTCCCCCTCGTCGGGGGTCATATAGGGATTTACCAGCTCCACGGTGTTAACCGAAGCATACCCTTGGCTATCGCTCGAGGAGTCATCCACCGATGGGCGGATCCTGGGAGGAATCCCCATTTTGGGGGGATAAAGTCTCCGAGAGTGAGGGATGACGCCGGCGCCGGCGGTGCACATTTCTTCTTCTTGCGTCGCCGCTGCTTGCCCTTTTGGGAAGGGGCCGACTGTGAAGATTATGCGGAGGCACCAGCTACCTCTTCTGAAGGTTCTGACTGCTTTAGGTGCGCCCGGATGATACCATGGGCACGGGCGACGGTTTTTCGATCCATCCAATCGTCATATTTCTGGGATCCGCGGCTAGGGACCTGCTGCCACTCACCTTCGCTGTCGCTGCCGATTTCTGATCCTGCAAAGACACCTGCCACATGCGCTGGTGCTGGGCCCAACATAACTATGTTGTTGTTGACCTGGTCTTGAAGCCAGTCCTTAAACACATAGCATTGCTTGAGGTTGTTCCCCAGGATCCGATGATAAGGGAAATAGTTGGGGTGATCGGTGAGATGCGCCTCCACCGGCCTTTTACACTCATGCAGGCGCATAATCCCTTGCTCTAGAGCACTTCGGAAGTAACCAGGGACCTGATTTTCGTTGAACAAATAGGTCTGGTACCTTCTTTTAGGATAGGGGGCCCTGGGGGCCTGGCCCTGACGAGGGGCTGGAGGGGCCTGCCGAGAAAGCGGCACCAGATTTTCTCGTCTAGGTGGAGGTGACACGTTGCGCGAGGGAACCTGTCGGTTCTAAGGCGGTCGCTGCTGGGCAAGAGCCTGTGCTTGAGGTGGAGGACCTCTGCGGGGTTGTGGGGGTGGTGCCGCCGGCAGCAACTCCAGCTGCCTCGGGGCTTCTATTTGAGCCATCGCGGCGGGTTCAGCCCTGGCGGTCCTCCGGGCTGGGATCATAGGGGGCAACAAACGTGTCTGACTAGCCTGTTGCAGGGCTTCCTCGAGGCATTGGGCCTTATCCGAGAAATCTCTGAACCCTCCAGGGTAGTTCTGGGTAATTAGGGAGGGTACTAGCTCTGTCTTGACGTTCCCCACACACATATTCAGTAATTGCTCCTGAGTCAGTGTCATATTGAGGGAATACGTAAGTTCTTTCCACCGGGTGATGAAATCTGCAACCCGCTCACCAGGCCTCTGTTTTCACTTGACGAGGTCTGCAATGCTGGTCTTTCGCGTGGTGGAGTTGAACTGGTATAAGAACTGCCGGTGGAGATCCTCCCAACCGGTCACCGATCCGATAGGGAGCTGGATGTACCAGACCAATGCCGGACCTTCCAATGTCTATACAAAACATCGGAGTTTTGCGGCTTCTTGCTGATCCGGGGTCCCCAGCATGGGGCCACACCTGGAAGAGAAATGAGCCAAGTGCTGGGGCGGGTCCCCTGTCTTGTTAAAAGGTGATAAAGTGGGGTTCCTGAAACCCGGAGGTGCGGGCATATCATCCACCCACGCGGGATAAGGCTTTCCATCCGGTGGGACCGCCACCTGCCGCGTTTCCAACGCCTCGAGGCGAGCTGTGAGTGCCGCAATAAGGTCCTCTGGGTGGGGGTCCCTGTCTTGACGGGGATCCCTAACCACAAGTGCATTGCCAGGATCTTCAACACGGTAGACGGCTTCGGCCGGTCGTGGGTCAACTGGCTGGACGGCCTGCGGGGCGACTGGGGGAACCATGGTTGGATTCTTCAGATTGCCCCGTCGCTCGGGGGTATTCGGCGAAACGTATCGTTCCCTCTTTCCATACGTTCCGACTTCTGCCCTGTCTATGGCAGTTGCATAATCAGGGTTGCCTGGAGGCATCTCACCGGGGGGAAATTGTTCCTGCCCCTGCTGCCCCGGCCTGGGATTACCATAGTCGGGTCGCCGCTCTGCGGCGCGCTCAGCCAAGAGTTCGTCAACCAGCCTCTTCTGCTCGGCAAGCTGCTGGCGTAACGCGGCCTTCTCAGGATCCTCTTCCGTCTTCTGCGCAGAGGCAGACGGGTCGGAGTGCTTGACAGCTCTGACGTGCTCCTTACCCTTGCCGGTGTTTCGACCGAGTACCAGCGATTCGGTGGGTACGGGGAGGCCTAGCAGGTTTCTCTGCTGACGGGTAACTCTCCCTAATGGGTCGAGCAGCGGCGGTACACCCTTGGGTGGTAAGTCTCCATCAAGGAATTCAAGCTCATCTTCATTATCCACAACGTCGGCCATGTGGAATGCGACCCCTCTTGAGGGCATGTCCTCGATGTCACATAGCGAATCGGGCTGCCGTTGGATAGGGTCGAAGAGGAGAGCGACATAGTGTCCCCAACCATAGACTTGCACATGGGGGGTGGCTTCCCTGACGATTCTGCAGAGTGCTTTAAGACTCTGAACACATTTTCGTTGAAGGGCGCTCTGGTGGCCTGGAGACTCAAGGTGCTGGGCCACAAGGAGTGCGGCTGCATCAATCAGACGGCACTCCTCACCGATTTCTTCGAATTGTTCTTGACTTTTGGGGTACACCACCCGTTCATAGAAGAGGCGGAAGTGTGTCGCCTATAGGGTTTGACAAAAACACCCCACTTCTTCATGGGTAAGAGACTCCGGTATGCAAAAATTCAGTGCTGTCTTCAGCCATAACTTCTCCGGCAAGTAATCCGCTGCAAGAATAATCCAGAAGCTCCTGGGCTCGGACTCAGGGTCTAGCCCTGTGTTGCCCCACTCGTCAACCGGGGGCGGCTGAGGAACCTGTAGTGGTACCGAGGCGGACCTCTGGGATAATAAGCTCGGCAGTGGAGAATACGGCAAACGAGCTGACTGTCCGCCGAATTCCGGGCCATCCTCCGAAGAGTGAGGTGACCTGTCCACGATGTCACGATACGACGGGTTGATAACCACAGCTTCCGGAACAGGAGTCACGGCTACCGGCAACAGGTCGTGTCATCTCTCTACCGTCGTTGGCCCCCAAAATAACTCTACGTGATCTCTAGTAGAGGTAGAAGGCTCTTCTCGTGACAGAGGCGGTGATTGCGCGGTTGAGACCTCCGGAATTCCCAGGATTTCTTCCTCCTGGATGTACCTGTGGACAGAGACGTGAATCCGGTGGACCTCAAATTCTGGGAGAATGAGGCTAACGCGTCTGGTTCCTGCCCCAGTCCTTGATACGGAGGAGCGGGGAGAAGGTTCCATCACTGAATCGCATTCCGCTTCCGAATCGGAGAAGCGGGCAGGTTTGATCTCCACCCGGGCCTTCCCAGGATTCTTCTTGTGGCAGTGACGACCCACTCTTCTGCCCCGGGGCGGCTCTTCGGGACAGGGTTGATCCTCATTAGGCAGCCTCGGGGCGGCGCTGACATCGTGGCGGAGAGGGCCCCCACTCGAGATAGCCAGAGTGCGAGGGGCACCAGGGCAAATGTTGAAGGGTACATGGGGAGGACCTCCATGAACAGTACCCATGTGGGAGGGGCCTCTGTTGGAATTGGCAGGAGCATGGGGAGGACCTCCATGGTCAGTGCGGGTGGAGCGAGGCTGACCTTCACTCCTCGAGTTGCTGGGGCGAGGAGGAACTTTGCCGGTTGCAGAGAGGACGTAGGGAGGGCCCCCACGTTGAAGAGGGACCAGATGGACGGTGCCATCAGGTTGGCGGTCAGGGGCAGGAGGATGGACTCCATACCCTGTAGAGTGGGCGCAGGAAATGCATCCGCGCTGAGCGTCATTGCCGCGGGGCAGGTCTTCCTGCGGGATGGGGGTAGCACGAAGCATGCCTCCATGACGAACCTCGAAGCGGGGAAGGCCCACGCTCTATAGAGTAGTGGTACGGGGAGGACGTCCGTACGGGGTGACATTACCGCGGGTTAGCTCGCGGTGATCACCACATGGGTCTGCAACCCAGAGAGTCAACCCAGCCTTCCCGTGGGGCGGTTGGGGTCTCAATCCTGGTTGGGTGAAGGAGTTCCGCTGCTCAGTGTATGCAGGGGCTTCACGATGCACGTCGGCGGTGGCTCGGGCCACTGTAGTTGTCGATGTTGACGCGCCTAGGCAAGCGTCCTCAGCCCGTGCCCGGCGGTGACGTCGGGTCAGGCGAGCTGGTGCAGGTGGTGCAGGGACGTAGTCTGCCTGCTCTTCCTGTGGGGCCGGACGGCGGTGCTGATGCGGCCGGACGGGAGCTCTCGCTTGGGGCCCCCGGGTCGGGGCCTTGAACGGACTGAGCCGGACGGCGCCCGCCTCTTCATTGTAAGGAGAGGAGTCTTCAAGGCGTTCCAGAGAAAATCTCCCGAAACGGTTGAATGTTGGGGTGGGGAGCATAGGCTCCCGGCGCGGCCTGTTAGGGCGGCGTTGACGGCGGGGCCTGGAGGCCTCCAGGTCTAGCCGGGCCATATCTCGGGTTGGGATGACCCCTTCTTCCTCATACTTGTGCACGAGGTTGTTGATCACCCTTCGCTGGATGACCTCTGATGGGGAGAGGGGGCGTGGGTGCCCCGTGATCTGCGATGTGGCGGCCGTCGTGGCCGTAGCGGCACTACGTGGGGTGGTCGTCGTGGTGTTGCCCCTGCCCCTGTGTGGGCGAGGAGCGGATGGTGACCGCGTCTCTGTAACAGCAACCTGGTTCCTGGAAAACGAAGGGATCAACTCGTCAGTACTGAGAGGAAAAAGGATTGACAGCCAGTGCCCCAATGTCCTTCCATTCTCCACGTCTGTAAGAAGGATCCACACCAATACGCGGAAGAGCGGAGTTCCCCACGTTCTACTACCCCGACTTCCGGTGAGTTTCACGACAGGCCCACTATTTTCTTGGCGGGACCAGGCACCAGATATCTGGATCCGGTGACACGTCAATCTACTAGTGTCTTGAACGCTACTAATCTCCATATTTAGGAGAAGCATTTCACGTCGGGTTCACCATTTTTGTTTCTGACACTTTCCGCCTAGGTGCGCGCACATCCGTCCGTGGGGGAGGACGTGCTTCTTTTTTTCCCCGCAATCCCTCTTTCCAAAGGCGAGTGGCATCCGCTCCTTATTCAGGGACGTCTGCTCCTTGATCGAAATGGGATGATGGGATTTCAGTTCTTCCTTCCATGGATTCCTCCTTGGAACTCATCACCTAGTCCGGGTCTCCCTCATAGATTTAATACGTAGTTCATGAAACTCATCCCAGTGCCATGTTTCCATGGATGCCGGTTAATTACACTGCTTCTGTCAGGACATTCCAAAGGGTCCAGTCAGGGCAGCAACCTTTAGTCAGGGGAGTAGTCACGTTGAGGCATCAGTAGCGTGTCTGGATGCTGGGGTACCTGGAATGTCTGTCTGTTATCCTTGGTAGGCTTCTCGAGGGCGTGGAGGCCCGAGGCATCCCACATCGAGCGCGGGGAATTATATTTCGTAGACACATAACTGAGGTTTTCCTCATCTTCCCGTGCTCAACACAGGGTATGCCGCGAGTTTAACGTCTAGAGGAGATGGATAAACCCAACTAGAGCATTAGCTAGGATAGATCGGATTGAGGGATCCTTCTTGAAGGGATGTCGATACCGGGGTCATCCCATGGATGGCTGTGATGAAGAGCGTACCGACATGGTTTCACCGGGATAAGACGGTTTGGGAGAGAATCGGGACGGGGGATAGGACAATGAATGGAGTAGAGGGAGAGTGAAATGGGACCATCGCAGGGGCGACAGTGAAGTTGGGCTTGAGCCTTGATGAGGCTTCCTACGTATCCTCGTGGCCGGGAATCAAAGTCCGCGTAGTTCGGGATGGTCACAACGGCTTGCCGTCGGACTGGAATTGTAGTTTAACGTTGTGATGGACGTGAATTAGATGATGGTTGGGCTTGAACCTCGTGGAGGCTTCCTACGTACCACGCCTTGGCATGGATCAAATACCTCGTAGTTCGAATGGGAATGGATGTGCAGTTTAATGTCATGCAGGACAAGGGGGCATACAGTTTAACGTCATGCGGGACGAGGGAGGGGTACAGTTTAACGTCATGTTGGATGAGGGCAAAACTCGGCGTGAAATGAACGACCGAGCAATGTGGATTGAACCTCATGGAGGCTTCCTACGTACCATACCTTGACATGGATCAAAGTCCTCGTAGTTCAGGTGGGAATGGGTCACAGCAGCTTACCACTGGACCAGAATGCAGTTTAACGTCATGCTGGACTGGGGTGAGACTCGACGTGAAATAACAGGTGGGATTGAACCTCAGGGAGGCTTCTTATGTACCATGCCTTGATATGGATCAAAGACCTCGTAGTTCTCTATGGATTCGCCGGTGAACCGACGTGAAAGTAGACCCGGGGGTCCACTAGTGGTGGGCTTGAACCTCTTGAAGGATTCCTACGTACCATGCCTTGACATGGATCAAAGTCCCCGTAGTTCGGATGGAATGCACAGTTTTAACGTCATGTTGGACGGGAATGAGACCCGACGTGGAAGAACGACGGGTGGGCTTGAACCTCGTGGAGGATTCCTACGTACCATTCCTTGACATGGATCAAAGACCCCGTAGTTCAAAAGGATGGGTGGTCAGGGTCGGCGCTCACTCTAAGCCCACGTGAGTCATGCTCGGTGTGAGAAACAAGAGGTTACAAGGACCTGATGATCATGTCGCGAAGGATGCGTCCGTGAGAAGCGAAGAGGGGATTACACGTTAGGAGGCCCATGGTGCTGGGACTTACTCCAGGATGGAGGCCCAGAGGGCGGTGCCTCGTTCTCTATCACGCCCTCCACTGACTTTGGTAGCGGGGAAGTATGGAGATGCACGGGTGCAATCATCCGTATGAAAGGTTAGGGTCTTACGCTCTGAGGCAGCCCTTCCCCTGCGAACATACGCCACTCCAACAAGGAGGATCTCATTCCATGTGCGGAAGAGTTCCATTCCCGTGGAGACGAGTGTTGTAAAGAATGTTCGAGCTGGGGGGACTCTTCATGAGGGATATGAGGTTGGGTCACAGTTTAACGTCATGTGTTGAGGACGTGGTGCTTGGCAGTTTAACGTCCTGCAGCTCGGATGAGGTGGGTTCCCTCCACACCCCTAGGACTTACATAACCGGTACCCCCTGGTCCTTGGGGAAGGGAAGGTACCAGTAAGGCCATGGTTAAGGGGGGTCATGGAACGAACCATCGAGGGGTCCACGTTAGCGTGGCTATGCGAAGAAGCAATAGCTGTTAGCGTGCCTATTCGAAGAAGCATTAGGCGAAGCAACGCTATAGGTGGTATTTTCCACGGGACTTTGAAATCACATTGTGCAAACCTGGAGGGTTGCACGAGAAGAAGAATCGCTAAGCAGAGGAGTGTGCTTTGCGAAGTGGAGTGCCTTGGCCTTAGCATGGGGCATAGGTGTGAGTGGAAGGTGCTTCGTGAAGTGGAACAATGTTCGCGAAGCACTGCCTCACGAAGTAGGGGTGCCTCGCGAAGCAGGGTCCTGCAGAGCAGTGTGCTTCGCGATGTGTAGCGATTCTGCCTTAGCATCGGGATCACAAACATGGGTTGGGGGTTTCGCGAAGCATAAACTCTCCGCGGCTGCCCGAGTTCCCTTGGGAATCCCCTTCCTTCGCGAATGCACTTGAGCTTCGTGAAGGGCATCCCTCTCGTAAGAGGGTCTCAAAACGAGACAAAACAGAGGCGTCTCGTGAAGTAGAAGTACCTCGCGGAGCTCATGATTTTCGGGGAAAAGAGTGCTTCGCGATTCGGGAGAGGAGAAGCCGAAAGGTCGGATTGTCCATCCTCAGGACTCAGGGGGAGTCCAGTATTTATAGGGAAGGGGAGCCGCGATGCAGGACTCGCGCGCCGCCTTCAGTGCTTCGCGGCGGCTCGCGAACGACAACTGGGTTTGCGGAGGATTACCTCATTTGGTGCTTCGCGGCAGCTCGCGAATGTCAAATGGGTTTGCGGAGGATTACCGCCTCTGGTGCTTCGCGGCGGCTCGCAAACGTCAAATGGGTTCGCGGAGCATTACCGCCTATGGAGCTTCGCGGCAGCTCGCAAACGTCAAATGGGTTCACGGAGCATTACTGCCTCTGGAGCTTCGCGGCGCCGCCATGGTTGGGGCGCTACGCGGCGCCGCCATGGTCGGGGCGCTTCGCGGCGGGGCTTCACGGCGGAGCATCGCGAGGCAGCGCGCCGGCCTTCTTTTTCTCTCCTTTCTTTCGGGCCACATTTTTGGCACCAACGGTGGGGATAAAGTAAATTCCAAAAAATTCCATGTTTGTTTTTTTAATTACATGGGTATTTTTCTAGACTTCGAAAACAGACATTACTTGATTCGAAGACCTAGAGTGGCAGGAATGATCTGTCAATGTTTTGGCGAGCTTTAATTAGTGTGAATAAGAAGTTTTCCTAAAATAGTGTATTAACTCTTAAATAGTTACTTGGTTTAGAAATCAGAGTGCACTATTGTGCTCAGGATGGAGGGCTTACCCTAAGCACGACTTATGTTTAGTTGGCACGGTGCTCCTGTGAGGAAACCAAAAAATGGATTAACCGTAAATAAAATAATTAAATAAATTATTTTATTTTTCAAATGCTTATAACTCTCAGATGGTAGCTCAGATTAAAAATTTGAGACCACCTCTAAACTTGTGAGAGAATGATTTATTTATGCAGATACTAACTTTTTCCGACACGGGCCACTAGTGAAAGTCGATTTTTGGCCCTAAATAAAAAAATTAAGTGATATTTATTTTATTTTAAAATCCATAACATTTAAATGGTAACTCAGATTGGATATCTGAGTTTACCATTGGGTTCATTGGGGAATGATTTACTTGGGAAGATCCAAACCTTGACCAAAGCGGGTTATGGTTGTATGGTATTAATTTTATGAACTCTTTTTCAAGTACATTAAGTAAACGTGCAAGAGGGGTTTTCTATCTTTTAAACCGGTGGTCAGAATTAAAATATGATGGCACCATTGAACTCATAATGCTGAAATTCAGTTAAGGTGACTTTCAACTCGATGAAAGTTGGTCGATGGTGAATTTTGTTTTTTTAGTTTTTCGTGAAGGAATAAAATAAAAATAAAATTGTGCGAACATTTCATTTTTATTAGATAGACCCATTTTAATATTGTAGAGGTGGGACCACATGAGTTTTATCCTCCATGTAGAAGTAGAGAAGTTGGGACCACCATACCTTAACCTCCCAAGTGAGGTTATAGAGGTGGGGATGCCCCAAGCCAAACCTCCCATGAGAGGTTAGGGTGGTGGGGGCCACCCGAGGTCTACACCACTTTATCTCCCTCATTAATGTGTGGGATCCTCTTGAGCTTCCTCCACATTAATTGTTCCAACCGTTGGTATCCTCCATTTTTAATTTTCCCAATGAAACCTATTTATTGTATCCAATTAATTATGCCAACTTTGAATCTCCAAAAAATTAAATAGTTAAACATAATTTATTTGGTTGGATATTCATTTTATACAAATGAGGATTAGAGAGAACTTGGGAGAAAGATCTTCAAAGAAGAAATTCACCTACCAATAAAGATATCTCTACCAACAAAGAATTCCGAACTCCTTCGACCTTCTTCCTCAAGACTTCTTCTGATGTGGGATGTATTCATCTACGATGAATCGACGACCGTACTACCTTCTTCAAACCACATAATCAATCGAATGAGGTAAGGGATTATTTTCTATTTGATTATCGCTTTCCATGTTATCCCCTTAAAATTCATTTATGATATTGGAAATAGAGATTGACATGGGTTGTGAGAAATGATGTTTTAAAAAAATATTCCATAGATGTTCAAGCTTTGTACTTTGTGATCCAATTGCTACCACTCTAAACACGGAGGGTGCGGGCCAACCAAACATGGACTGACCCCTCCACCGTTCTTCTTTGATGTGTTCTTCAAAATCGAGGAAGGCGATGAAGGGAATGCCCCCATGCGGCCTCCACGCCACCCTACGGAGATTTTACCTAACTACCGAATCATCCCCACGCCCGGTCGAGCCAGCCGCGGCTTGACCAAGCCACTATGCCACCCTGGGCCGAACCCCCTCACTGTGTCACCACCATGCCGCACTATCGTGCCGCCGCCTTGCCGAGGAACCGCGCCACAGACATGTCGAGCCGTCGTGCCGAGCTTCTGTGCTGCTGCCGTCAATCGTGCTGAGCCACACCATTGTTGCACCAAACTGCTATCTGGGCGGAGCAACCCACCGCCGCCATCGTGCCCTCGTTGCTGCCCTCTGATTCGCCTGAGCTACCCTCCCCACGGCCTTGAACGCCACCCCAAGCCGATATGGCCCATAGAAGAGTCGTTCCTCAGCCGAGCCACCATCACAACACCCTCCGAGGCCAAGCCCCCTCTGTGGCCCCTCGTGGCCATCAGGCCAAACCAAACGGGTCGGGTCGGTGCGATTGGGTCAGACCGAACCCGGGCCTACTACGACCCATTTACTTTCTTTTGCCCATGATTTTGGCACTGTATATCTATTTGACAGACTGAAAGTGGTGTTGGAAATCATGGAGTGAGACGGTCCCATTGAGTATACCCCACTAGTGTTTTGGCTATAGTTGAGGTATGGTTGGTTTGGATCGAGTACGAATCCAACCGGGCCCCCAGGTCACAAAGCCTAATAACCCACAGACCGTGCATCCGATTGACATGTCGTTTGTTATGTTGAGAACCCAAAGACGTGGCAGACATTTAAGAGACTTTTTCAGGGAACTTTGTGTTAGTGGGAGTATTGACCAGTAGCTTGTTGAGCAGATAATTCTGGAGACGAGTGTGAATTTTGGGGAGGCCTAGTGGATGGCTGAGACTTGATGAATTCAGACGTCTTTGACGCATAGTAACTTGATAGGCTCAGTTGGGAGCACCTTGCTGACACAGCAGTCTCATGGTGGAGAGTCCCTTGGTGACACAGCAGACCCATGGTACTCGACAGGTGAAGTACCTCAGCAGGCCTCGAGTGGGAGCGCCTTTGTGTGACGTGGAAGACCCATGGTGGGGAGCGCCTCTGTGAGACAAGACAGACCCACGATACTCGACAGGAGGAGTACCTCAGTAGTCAATGGTTAGTGGGAAGCACCTATATGTGACGTGGAAGGCCCAATTTACTCAATAGAAGAGGAGTTCTCTAGTAGCTAAGGTGTTCCCCATTGTGACTTGAAATGTTTCCTGATACTACTCTTACAATAAATCCTGGATTGAGATGAGTCAGAACCTCTGTGTTTTGATCATGATTGAAATGGATTATATAATAACATAGGTATATGTATAGGCATATACCTAAGTAAGGTTATCTGTTTATTTTATTATTTTTGTATTATCCTTGTTTGATTTTGTGAAACGTAGAGCATCTTGGGGTCCCTATTGGGTATTGTTATACACACCCATGCACGGGCTATACTCGCACCTTGTTGTGTTGGATCCAGACAACAGACAGAGCTGACTGATGTTGAGAGTACCGGGACTGGACGGTACCTTAAGGTGGACCATACGACATGTCGGTACATAGAGGAGACAAGTGGACGTGGAGTGCTAAGAGGGAAACTTGTACCAACCCTTCAGGGAGGAACCTCTGAGGACTATCCAGTAGTTGTATTTTCCCTTTTCTTCAGTTATATTGTTTCATAGTTGTACTTGTAATATTTAGTTGGGCTTGTATTCTACAACCTTTTACTTTTAGAACTCTTTTTTTATACAGTTTACATGGTGTTTTGTCTATATGGGTTCTTTCTTTTGTGTGTGTTTACTGGTTATCAAGGCAATGCCTTCCCAGTTTTATGAAATTGCACCTTTGGTGCTAGTCTGTATCCCCTGTATTACGGAGGGTGGGCTTGGGGTAGTCATGTCATGGGCCCTAGGGGATGGTTCTGAAAATTTATTACATGTGGTTATATTACATAAAATTCTATATTGGATATTATCTTAAGTGAACTTCTTGACATAATCAGCTTATGCATTCTCTTACCAAAAAAATTAAAATATATAATGTGCCCCATCATGGAAAGTTATTTGACAATAGAAAAATATTTATGAATATCATAATATATTTTAAAGGATCTCATCATAGTTGGGAACAACATTAATATTTTCATTGAGACATATACACTAGGTTGTTATTTCATAAAATATCAAGAAAAATATTGAACAATATGTAATAATACATTTTTATTCACATCAGTAATAAACATAAAATATAATTTCCATGTTGTTTGTTCCAAAAAACCAAATCTATCTCACAAATACATTGACAATATCCTACATCTAATGAATTTATATCCTTATTCTCTCATATAATGATCATGTTTCAATAGTAATAATGATTTATTTAAGGGGTCTTCCATGATTTATTATATGGAAACTCTATTATATATGACATATCCTTTTTATGAATAAGCCATAGATTAATGATATTTACAATGTAATACACTCATATTATTATTTTATCATTTCTCCTTTAACTAATAAACCAATTTTTTTAAAATATTATAATAAGGGCCTCAATAAAAAGAACCACATCAATCTATCGGATGATGTTGTGAATCAACACCTCTTATTTTTGTACATAATTTTATAAAATATTCTATTAATCCACTATAGAAATTGAAATCTTATCTATATTAAAGTTAATTTAGCTCAAAACTACCCTATGGAGAGTAATGTTGTATCCTGAATGTGATTTGAAATACACGTGATATGTTTGGGAACAAGAATCTATATATCATATAGTGAATTGTTCCATATCATATCCATATACTAGTAATGTATAATTATTATTCCTCACATACATATGTATATTCTTGAATTTCATATAATGGATATCACCAAGTCCATCATCATAAATCCCTTATACAGTAACATAATAGATGATATCTTCCATAGTATAAATATTAGAATAAATTGTTGACATGTACACTTAATCTATATAGAGTACTTGATATCCCTTACCTTGCATGAATTCCATGTTTCAGTAGAGTAATACCCTTTTTTGATTGATCTATATTAAATCCTTTAATTATATTTTCAATTTTCGTACTTCGACTTAGCCTATGAAGCATGTTTGATTTATCATGAAGGAAATGGATAACAATAATAAATATTGGTGTTCCTATGAATTTATAGTGAACATGTCTTTAACTAGACCATAAAGGATTTAAAGAATGAAATTTAATTTTTCTTATGTAGTATTTTATTAGTATATACAATTAGTAAAATTACAGATTTCCCACTAAACAACTTCTATAGATAAAGATCATACCCATATATAATTATTCTAAATTCTACTATAGATTATTAAAATCATATTTTTCATGACATAGATTATTTCAATAATCTATAATTGGATCCTTATAAGATATATAATGTGATGTAATCATTTGGAGTCATAAAACCACTAAGGTTGTTTAATATATACATCTTTTGAATATTTCCCATTAATGGACTCTATTTTAATATTGATTGGAAAATACACATTGTCATAGTATGTAGTATTAAAATGTAAAATTATGATGTATTTCATTAAATCAACTAGTGAATATGTTTCATTAGAGTCTATGACTTAAAACATTTTAATCATTTTTTAACCAAACATTCCATTGATGATATGACATGACCATCCAGGTATAGTTTCTTATTGAATACTAATTTACAAAAAAGTAGGTGTTACATCCACCCAAATACATACAAAGTCATAGACATGGTTTTGGTATATGTATTCTATTACAAAATTCATAGCATCATTCTGATTTTATATATCCTTTCCACTAGAGTCATGATCATTATAATCAAATTATAATATCTCTCTAACCATAGTGACTCGAAAATAACATTGTTATGATTTTATAACCTCTATTTGACTCTTATATAGTACTTTTTTCTATAAAAAAATTTCTATAGGGATTTATTGAATCTGTTCCTATGACAACTCTAGTGCATCTGGAGCTGATAAATCATAAAAGAATATATTTATGACACTCTTTATTTGATATATGTCCCCCCTTTCAATTAATATAGAATTTCGATTATATATTACAAATTTTTTGAAGGGTTATATGGGAAATGTAACTTTTATCCCTTTTGGTATCCTATAAAGATAAAATTTCTAAATTGAGTTCGTGTTTGTGAATGAAAGGGGACTTAAAAAAGTATTCCTTACAACACATATGTATGATTAATAAAATTTGTTTCAATTCACCAAAAATTTTATAATTATTAATTTTTTCAAAATTATTCTCACTTGGTTTAGTATATGCACCATTTTCAATAATTAGTATCCCCAAAATGAGAATGGAAGAATCATGTGACCCATAATTTACCATTGTATGTATAATATGGTGTAGTACCACTCTTTTTTCACCCCATTTCTCTATGAATCATAATTAGGAGTTAGTATGGATAGAATCCAAATACTCATACAGTTAATCAATAAGGTCTTGGATAAGTTATTCTCCAACACTGTATACACATAGTATTTTAAAATAATTAAAACTATATTACAAAAAAAAATTATTTTATTAATCGTCTCTATCAAAATAATCTAAATTATAACTAATTAATAAGATATATACAATTTTACTAAAGTCATTAGTACATGTTATGATGGTAATGTAACAAAATTTGGATTAAATTGGAAATACTCCTAACAAATTAGTGTGAATAAACTAAAAATTCACGGTTTCCGTATAACCATTAACACTAAAATAGGATTTAGTTATTTTTCCATTAAAAAATATATGGTATACATTATGTGGTTTCAGTAAAAATGAATTAAATTATATATCATGGTGTAATTTTCCATACACTTTTAATTTAAATGACCTACTGGTTCATTCTATATTTCGTGGTGTTGTCAGTTTTTATACGATTTTCATTACTTTATTTTTGTGATCCAATATGTAGTGAAATATATTTAATTATTCCATACAAAAATAATACTTCCTTAAAAAATAAAATAAAATAACATCCAAATTGAAAGTTAAATCCTTTCATATTGCATATTCCCATTGAAATTATTTTTATTTACTAATGAATATTAATATAAATTAATTAATCCAATGATTATTAAACATAGAAAAGTGAGCCTGTAGACCCCCACGACCACACCAACATGTCTATATCCATTGTAAACTCATAGATCTATTTTATGTTATGAAATATTTATAAATTATTTTAGGGTCCTGAAAAAACCGAAATGGAGATTCTACCCAAATTCTACAAAGAATTGGGGAAAATAATGGAGAAAATTCAAAGAAGAGACGCAATAAGGACCGGTCCGCGGATCGGTCCCATGAAAATGCGACGTGGCCAGGCCCCGCGAAGCACCCATTCCATGAACCGCTGTCGTTCGTGGAATGTAGGCGGAGATCATCCACAGTCGTGATGCAGGATGGGCGCCAATCTGGTTCACCGTGATGAACCACCCCAACAGTGGACCACATCGACCGGATTCATGATGCATCCGATGTCGTTCATATAATGGAGGCGGAACCCTCTGCGGATGTGAAGCACTCCCTGAATTCGGTTCGCAGGGGGGGAGATGCACTCAGTACGCACCACGAGTCACGAATTGACCAAGTCATCTATAAATTGGGTTTTCGGTAATGGGCCTCTGCAAAAGGTGTCGTGTGACCACAGATACATCTCTATACCCACGCTATAAAAGGATACCGAGGGGGAGAGAAAAAGTGATTTGGATTCGGACGATTCGAAGGCATAGGAAGTGAATTCAGAGAAGATCGATCAGATTTTGGGAGAAGGATTTTGAATGAAGGCTTAGGATTTCGCAAAAGGTGTTGTTCCCGTTCGCGAACTAGAGCAGGTATAATCCTGGGAATGAACTAATAAGGAACCAAAAATTCATAATAATTTTGTTAACCGTGATCTAAAAATAACATAAAAAGAGAAGGCCACGAACCATAGCCCCTCCGTGGATGCACTCCCTGCAGACCAAGGTGTTTCTGCCTCTTTTCTGATCCGCCGCACTGCGTATCACCCTCCTATGTAGGCGAAGCCTCAACAGACGAACCCCCTACCAGCGCCGACCTTGGGCGCCACTGCTCACATGGAACCCTCCGCGTACCCCCTGGTACGCTGGCTGATCCCCAAGCCGCAAACCACCCTTGTTTGCGGGATACTAATCTGTCCACAGACCCTCCTGGTTCGCGGAAGGCCTCTCGGTCCGTGGACCACCCTTGTTCGTGGACTACTTCTCCACCCACGTAGCACATCCCAATGAGAAGGGTGCCACCACCCATACCCCGGTGTGGCCAATCGAATCCTTCGGAGTTCTCGTTTTACAAGACAGATAAAATCCTTCCAATCCGGCCTGATCCCCCATGACTCCCTCATTGGCCTATTCATCAGCCCCGAGCCGAGGCCTCCACTAGAGCCACCGTATCTATATTGTTTAGCCCTTGGGTAGATCAGTGTGCCCTTTTGTGATCACATAGCCACGGTAAGCAAGGGTAAAGGGGTTTCCCCGACCCTTGAGTAGGTTCCCGAAGCATTCCTGGGATCACATTCCCACGGAAATGTGGGGCCCGAGCCTGGGAGCCCCCCTTTCTGCCTCTACTCACCAGGATGAGGGACCGCACCCTTCGGCGGTAAGGCACTTCCCCCTTCCCCAGAGAGGGAGTGACATACCCATCATAAGGAAGTCGTCCCCATGCACCTCGGTACTTCCCCCGTTAATAGGAGAGGAGACGGGCACATGAGCACACATTTTCCCTCTACTGCCGCGCTTTGTCACGCCTTGACATCCACCTAGGAGTAAGCCCCAAACTTATGGGCCACTCCATGGATAATCCCCACTCCACTTCTCCAGGATGCACCTTTCGCGATGTGATTGTCTAGTCCCTGTTGCCTCTTGTTTTTCACACCGAGCATGACTCACATGGGCTTAGAGTAAGAATTGGCCACGACATCCTCTTATGTGCCTCCTCAGAGTGTAAGACCCAATCCATTACTCTGGGCCTCCTTACAGTGTAAGACCAAATACATTACTATGGGCCTCCTCGTAGTGTATTCCCCACCCCATTACTCTGAGCCTCCTTGGAGTGTAAGCCCCAATCCATTACTAGGGGCCTCCTAAGAGTGTAAGTCCCAATCCATAACTCTAGGATTCCTTAGAGCGTAAGCCCCAAGACTATGAAAACTATGTGGTCTTTGACCCCTTCCCCCTAGGGAAGGTACGTAGGAAGCCTCCAAGAGGTTCGAGCCCACCACCCCATTGTTCCGACAACCTTCATGTCGGTTCTACTTTGTCCCACATGATGATAAAATGTACATGAAAACTACATGGACATTGATTCCTGCCTTCTAGGCAGGGTACGTAGGATGCCTACAAGTGGTTTAATCCCACCACCCAGTTGTTCCAAAAACCTTCACGTAGGATTTTCATTATACCGCATGATGATAAATTGTACTTGCGAACTACGAGGACTTTGATTCCCTATCGCAGGGATACGTTGGTAGCCTCCATGAGGTTCAAGACTGATCACCAGTAGACCCCCTCGGTCCACCTTCACGCCAGTCTTCCGATGCTCTAATGTGAATACGTGGACATTGATCCCTGTCCCCGAGGCAGGGTACGTAGGTAGCCTCCATGAGGTTCAAGCCCAACAGAAAGTCGGTCCGATTATCTTCACATCAGTTCACCATGCCACTCCCTGTGCCGCCTCAAGGAGTTATGACTATTCGGGGTCATTAATCCAATGAGGGATGGTAAACCTCGTGCATAAATGATTCTGAACCCCTGCGTTCAGCTGAACCTTGCCAACCAGGTCAAATCCGGGAATACTATGCCTGGGTATAAACCAATGATTCGTGAACATATGAATACGTCTTAAATCTATAAGAGAGTCCCAGAACAAATAATAATTCCCCCCAAAAAGGTATGATGAGCCCGACTTCCCATCCCCTCAACAAATGTGAGTTCTTAAGCATTACTGGTCAGACCGTCCGGCGAACGCCTGCCATTGGGAAGCAGGTCCACGTGACATCAGATACGGAACCGTTGGGCGTTTCGAGACCGACCCGAAACAAAAATGGTTAACCCAATGTGAATCTTTAACCATACATGAAGGATTTAACCTAATCTCTCCCTATTCCCCCATATACTCTCAAGGAGGGCCATGCATGGTCATTAGTTACGCATGGGATCATGAGATGCTGCTTTGACGGGTTTTCAGTTTGTATTTGTTAAAATGTTATATAGGTATGTACCTTCAGAACTCCCATCGATCCAATGGTATCGTAAAGGAACACACAATAATGTGCTTCCAACTACGTAATGATGAGACTTCCTCAAAAAAGGAGGACCACGTCACCCTTCCTGCGTCTTCAGCCCTGGGTCTCGGACGTGATGATCCGAAAGTACCACATGAATGGTACTATCCCAATGGTGGAGGTAGCCATGCACGCCCTCCAATCTGCCAAAACTCATCGGTTTCCTGGCCAGTAGCGGCCGCAAGGCAAATCCAGACATCCCCTATTTCTGTCTCAAACTGTTTCGGGAGTCTCTCCACGGAACAGGACAATGCGTACCTCTCTTATCTTAGGGAGGTGGTTGATGTCGATGATGAGGACTTCATCCCTACCGAAAGAGTGATCCGCTCCAAGGCCCCCGCTGGAAGGCTTCATTGCGGTCACGCCATGACTCAACATCCTCGTGCCGAGGGGGATGTCTCCCCAAGGATTCGGGCTCACGTTCCCCGAGTTACGGCCCCTCGGACCGCCCAATGAGGGTGGCAGACTTATAATCAGGGACCGGTCATCATCTTGGCCCCTAAGGAGGATCGCTACCCAGCAACGGAGACATACAAAGAACAGGCACCTACACCTGTTCGCTCCTCCTGATCCCTCCTTCCAGACATGGCGGCATCATATGAGCTAGCGCGCATACCTGTCGAGGCCCATCAAGAACGTATCTCATGCAGGACGGTACTAACCCGACATGCATATCTCCCTACCCAGGGTCGTGAATCCCACCAGCTTGACGTGGTGGCAGCCCAGTGCCTGCAGGACCAGCTCCTAGCAGATGCTTCTCATGCCCTCCAACCTGACATGGTGGCTATCAACAATGTTGTGCACCCTGATGTGGCTGCAACTCATAAGCGGGCACGTCTCCCCGCCTATAAAGGCCACCAACTTGATACGGTGGGAAAACAATATATTCAGGGCCATCTCCCTATGGATTCATGTAATGTTCGTCACAACGATGTGGAGGTAAATGGAGAGATAAACCAGAATGTTCCGGTATAGGGGCAGATTCGTTCACCTGCCCCAACACAGGAGAATCGTCAGTACCTGTAGAGACCTAAATCATAACATAAATGTACATTACATTACTCTTGCAGAATACATAGTACATAACAAAAACACACACACAAGGACCGTAATAGTTTAGTGTCTTTGGAAACTCAGAATAAAATCTTCTAATCGTGGTGAAAGATCTTCAACATATCCCAAAAATATCTTCCTTTTTTATACCTAAAACCTTTCCTTATATCCTGGGGAAAATAAAACATGAAAGGGTGAGCTCAAATGCTCAGTTAGTGTAAACAAAAAAAATATCAATCACATCATATACATAAGAACATAACTTTTGGAAATCTTAGCCTGCAAAAGAAATCATAATATCCTAACATGGGATAAATCATAGTAGTGAAATGTAATCCCAACAATCATAACATAAAACATGAAACTTTGTTTCATACACACATTACCATAGAGAATCATTTCTTGATAGTCAAGACTCAATTCCAAGACTATCTTAGTGGACAATGTCCATTTCTGAACTGAGTTCACTCCTCGTTTCAGTCCTGTTTCACTAAACCGGTTTAACCTGCCATTCCATCCATGTCTATCTCATGAGATATAAAATCATTACCCAATGCATTAGAGGGAGATATAGGTCCCACCCATCTCATAATTAAATCATTCTTACTTGTGCCACAAATTAAACAAACATCATTCATAAAAAACCCAATAAATAAAATGGGTTTCATAAACATCATCCCATCATCACATAATCCATATAAAAGAAATTGATATCATTTCATAATAAGAAAAGTGAAACCATGTAAATCATAGATAAATAATACATGAAACATACACATATGAAATAATGTTATCTTAGATGAAAAATGGTTTTGATAAAACACTTGAAATGAATTCTTGAGGAAAATATCCTTTCTTCTTCAAAATCATTTTCTTTTTACAAAATTCCATGCAATTTTAAAAGAATAGAATTTTGTTTAAAATAGTCATGAAATATTTTGGAGGAAGATTCATAAAAATATGTCTTTATAAAACTGTAAAAATCCTTTCATGCCGTATACGTTAAAAAAACATTCTTCTCATACTTTTGTCGAAAAAGTCAAAAAGTACTTCGTACCAAAAACGTCAAATATTCCTTTCATATCTTTTACTAAAAACTCACCGAAGGGTAAAATAGTATTTAAACAATTGTAGGTGGATGGAAATAATATTACATATTGTGGAAACATGGATGTGGATGATAAAATACACCCCAGTAAATACCAAAGTATAAACAATCTCGGATAAAAATGAGATTGTGATATTTTCCCTTACCTTAGGTCTGATTTGCTTCGTAACTGTCCAAAACTCCTGTATAATGATTCAAATAATGTCATTGAATTATTCTAGAATCACATTCATTGTTATGATATCATATATGGTTGACTTATGGCTTTATATTACCCATTCTTTTGTAAATTCCATGTTAAAGAGCGTTTTGGGTAAAATTGTTTCATTTATCATCTGTGTTTTGACTTGTAATTATTCATATGATTACTTAGATCATGATTATGTAATTCCAGAATATTAAAAATGATTTAAATATAATATATATTTATAATATACATATATATAATAAATCAGTAAATGGAAAGAAATACACTGTTCATGGAGACGGTAGGCCGTACGTACGCATGAATGCTGTTTTCGTTTTCTTATTGAGTTGAATGGAATTAAGTAGATGACATACATATATATACACATAAATACAGTATCATTATTATGTAAAATATTTCAGGATTACTTATTATATATACTTTATAATAATTAATGAATGGTTAATCATTGAGAATGAATCTCATCGCGTCGTGGAGACGGTATTCCGTACGTACGCACGAGCGATGATATCGTTCCCATGATCGTGGAATTTTATTGGAGTGTATGTATACTATTACAGAATCAATATCACTTTATAATTGATGGGAAAAATCCCTCAAGGTATCATTGACGCATTTTTGAGGTGATTGTGTTTGTTGACAAAGTGGACATCTGAGTAGTGATTGTTGACAAAGAAAAACAATGACATACAAATTTGTTGACAAAGAGGATTTCATGGTGGAATGTAGAGTTCAAGAGCTGAGGTCAACGATCTATGTTTGATTAAAGAACTTAGATAAAAGAAATGGATGATATGGAGGCAGTACAAAAGAACAGATACATGGTGGTGCTGTTTTCCAGTGTTTGCCAAATTTTAGGGCCTGAAAATCGACAAATGAAGAAAAGTGTTTTTGGCAATGGACTTGTGCGCCGAGGACTTGGAGTATAGAAATCTTGCGCCCCATATGTTTTTAAAGATCATAATATCAAAATATAGCTATGTAAGTAGGTTCACGCAAGTTTGGGAGTCGGTCGCGCAAGTGTCTAAAAGGACAGAAGACTTGCGAGTCGAGACTGGGTCACGCAGGTGACTTGCGTGCCGTCGCGCAAGGTGGTCAATTTGCCTATAAATATTGGACCACCCCTCTTCATTCTTCACCGGAGTTCAACACTTTTAGAAATCAGAGCTCCCGTCACGCAGGTGTGGTATTCTCCAAGTGGTGTGTGTGGTCGTGCAGGTGGGACTTGCGCGCTAGAGGTTGAAGTTGTGCGTCGGTGTTAGAAGTTACGCACCGGTTGGCAGTTGCACGCCAATAGTGGTTTGGGCATAAAAGGATCAGATTCACGCAAGTTTGGAGTTGCGGAAGCTTGAGTCGCGCAAGTGTCTGAGGAGGACTTGCGCGCCCGTTGTGACTTGCGTGCCGATACTTGCGCGCCGAGTTTGACTTGCGCGCCAAGTAAGGTTTTGTTCCCGTAGTGATTTTCGGACTGCGTGGAAGTTGGAGGTTTGCCCGATACATTCAGTGAAAAGAGAGATTCATCTATGGATCAAATTTGATCTTCAATAGAGCATCTACATACAGGAGAAGATGCATTCATTCATGAAAATGAAGAGACCTACAAGTCTATAAACTTTGAGTGAATCCCTTCTGGAGCAGTGAGCTTAAGAAGAGGAAGTAGGTGATCCTCTCCACCGGCAGTGAGCTAGAGAGAGAGAAATAGGGATTGACCCTTGGGAAAGTAGTGAGATGACCCTAAACCTTGTAAAGGAAGTGAGCCTAGGCATAGAAGTGATCTAGTCCAAACATTGTAATCCACATCTAGTGAAGTTTAGTGGAATTTGGTACGAACCGGCAACTTGTCAGCGTATGCTTTTTGGACGTAGCCCTTAACGGTGAACCAAGTAAAAAATCTATGTTTCTTCCCGCTGACTTCCCCAAATTTCATTCAAATCATCATCATTAGGTAAGGGAGACAAGTGATCACAGTAACCACACTAGTGCAAACAAAGTGACCCTTGTAACAAAGAGGTCAAGATCCAGTGGGGCATAAAGAACTTTGAAAAAGAATATCCATACCCTGATTAACCCCCCCCTCTCACGGTATATAGGCCTCTATTGGACATAACAAAAATAATCATATATAGTTATTATTTACACCATTATACCCATCCATGTAACATGGTGGTGGAAAATAGATTACACCACGGCGTGGAGACGGTATTCCGTACATACGCACGCGCGGGGATTTCTTTTTCCATAGGATGGATAGATGGTGAAATTGGGTTGTTTCATACTTATAATAAAATATCCATATATTAGTGATACTGATTTTATTACATCATAATGAAACAACCTTAGAATAAGAAGTGGAAGAAGAAATAAAGGTGAAAGAATCGGTAACGGAAATTACCTCTTCTTTGAAGCGCCTCTTTGAGACCTCCTCTTAGGGCACTAAAATTGGTCTTTGTGGAAGACCAGAACCTCTAAGATGTTTCTAGGTAAGTGGAGAAGAGAATTTGACATAGGTTGGCCGAGCTTGAAGGCTCAAAGTGGTGTGAGTAAGTGAGGGAGGGGGTGCCCTTTTATAAGGGAGGAGAGGGCACCTTTGGAATAACTAAAAATATTATTTTATTATAAAGCCAAATTCGGTTTAAAATAGCTCCAAATTGATTTATTTAGAAGGTAAGGTGGGGATAGGTCTAAATAATTTCATCCAATAGAATTTAGACAAGTTTGGGTTCCTATTTTAACTTTATCATTTATATTTAACTTTAAGTTAGATAATTTTACTTTTACCGTGTCTTCTTGTTTTCTTACACTATAAGGTTAATAAACATACTATAAGAATCCAAAAGAACCCCAAGTTGTTTTTTTAATATATAAAACCTTATCTAAGTCATTTTTCCGAACCTTAGATTTTTAGGAATAAAATAACAATTAATAATATAATATTTGTTTTAAAAACTATTTTATGTCAATTTTGACACTATTTAGTAATTGATTTTTTTAAAACTCATAACAGAATTATTAGTTCGAAAAATATTAATTAAATCAGTAATAACATGTCATATTAACATAAAAAATTAGTTCAATTCATAAAAAGTCTAAAATTACATTTATTTTGGTATTTATAACATCAATTATGTCAATATTTCATTAATAAGATAATTACTGCATCATATTTGTGTCATAAATAAATTAAATTATTTAATGTCTAAAAATTAAAAATAAAATACCATTGTGTAGGAAATATTTTTATCTTTCTAATGAGTATTTATAGTCGAATTTATCTTATGTATAGCCCTATATTAAAATTGATTTACTTATTAAACATTGATTTTAACTATCTTAACCCTTCTTAAAATAAATTAATAATAAATGTCCTAATTTAATCCAAGTGGGCCTAAATGATCATATTTTATTCCTAAGGTTGTTCTTGGTCGAATTAAACTTATGCAATAGAATTAGGATATGTGTTAGGGTAATAATAATAACATTTTTACCCTTAATTATCCTATTTACTTTTAACCGTGGTAAAAAAATGTAAAAAGTTACTATTCAACAAAAATTATTTTCATCTCATTGAACTAAATTTTACTTACTAACATCAACCATGTCTCTCTAGTTTTTGAAATTCCACTCACAGAAGCGGTAAAATTAAGTTTTATGGAAAATTCAATTTTTTTAACTGCCACTTAGTGGTTTCACTATTCATCAAAAAATGAAAGTTTCCAGAAAAATACCAAAAATTAGGCCTAAGATATATTTGATATTATGAACTCAAAAATGATTTCTATTTTACCAAATTCAAAACATATCAGTTGCATTAATTAATTTAAAAATTAATTCTCGTCGTCAAAACAAATAGCGTGTTCTTAAGAGATAATAACTATCAAAAGATTGACACTTGTTTATGTCTGGTTTAAATGTAGAATTACATCCAATGACCAATATTGTATTAAATTGTAAAAATATAATCTAAATATACTTTAAAACCAATCAAATTAATAATTTATCACTATTAATTATTTTGATTAAAAAGGATGTTTTTAATTAAAATTTAGTAATTTTCACTATTCATCAGAAAATGAAAGTTATCCGAAAAGTTCAAAAATTTCACCCAAAGCTAATTTCGATATTAAAAATCCAAAAATGAAGTCCATTTTGAAAAATAAAATTTAAAAAATTTGAAAAAGTGGTTATTACTATTCATAACTGCTAGATTTAATAATATTTTAATAGCAAATCATTTTTTAGCGAAACTCGGTATTGCTTACAACACACGCTATCACGGAAGGTCGCGCTTGCGTGTAATGCAAGCCAAGTCAGGGTTACGTGTTGTGAAAGAATCCTTCGTTGTTTCGTATAACACAATCCAACAATATTTCATTTATACATAGAATATATATATATATATACTCAATGTTGCGTAGAATAACTATTATCAAAATTGTGTGCAACACGATCCAAGAATAGTGTTGTGTATACTGCAAGATAATACGATGTTGTGTATAGAACAAGGTAATATTTGTGTAGCATAAAACACAATACATTAATGATGTTAAAATAATATTTTTCATAAAATCTCGGGGTGTTACTTTCTACCCCCCTTAAAATGAATTTTGCCCTCAAAATTTTTCGGGGTTATAAATTGTTTACTACTCGAAATTTTGTTTAATAGAAACCCACATCGTAAAAAGGAATACCATAACTTGGCTTTAAAAACTAAAGTATGAAATGTAACGGTTACCCAAATTAACTCATCACTGAGTTTCCACGTAGGAGAACATAGGTGAAAATATGGATATTGAAGAAAAATCTAACCATCATGTTCTGATGGAGAGTGGTAGAGAACATGGCTATAGAAAATCCAGCAATCACAAAGCCATAAATTTGTGACAATATAAGGTACCATCTGATTTATCAGATATAAGAGCACTAGGACAACATTTTTGGTTTTCAAGATCATTTCCCTAAAGTTGATGAAATTGGAATTAGAAGAAATACTTTCTTGATTTTGTTATAGTCTCACCGTTGGTCGTTCTTTGGACAATTTCCACTTCATATCTTAAAGAAATGAAGTTGAATTTGTCATTCGTGATGTGTTAGCAGATCATGTGATTGAATGATGAGTCATTCCATCTCTTTCAAACAAAAGGTTAGAAAAAGTTATAAGTCCATCTTATGGTTAGATTTATCGTATATGGTTCCAAAAATGAACTTATACTTCATATATCATACCGCTTAATAAAATAAAACTAGTTTCTACTAACCAGGGACTTATTGTAGGCTAGTGTTAGGTGATAAAGGCCAGTTTCACTTCTGTTGTGGGTTCGATTCCCACAGCCTTGTCCGACACGATGGGCTGTCGCCTGTCCTACAGGTTGTCCTTTTTCTAAAACTATATTACTATAACATCCCATCAATAATATCAAAAAAACTTCTATCCTTAAACAATACTAACTTATGTCCATCATAATCCATTCAAATCATTAGGCTTATCCATAATACTACAGTCCACTTTCATAATATAGTGAAAACGATTACCAGAGATTTAATACCATCGTTGATCCCCATATATCATAAGATATGTCTTGTTGGTCACATTCCAAACATTCGAAGGCCTTAATCCTGTATTCTCTTGAAAAATGAATACCCATTGAACCTTAGTAAAAACATGAATGCAGTTAAAAGTTAACATTTTCCACATACCAAAATCCTCAAAATTCTATATACTCGAACCATGACATCACTTAGTCCTTATATCAATCATGAGCTCAGGAATACTATCAAACATATTAGATTCTCTTTATCCCTTCATTATGTGCATATCATCTACTTTCCAAAAATATTTCAATCACTTTCCATGGTTACCGATGCCATCAAATAATTGAAAACCACAATAGAAAAATACATAAATATTCCAATATTTCAGGATACTATATACACCATTATTCTGGAATCCCATTACATAAACACCTATTCACTCCACCACATCATTGTCACAATCAACATCTCCAATGGTGATCGCATGTGACTTCCCTTTTTCATTTGCCTTAAGTGGTTGCTCATGTCGATCATCACTAACCCTTGGATTAGGGATTTTATTAGCATAATTACCCATTTCCTTGCACTTGAAGCATTGAAGTGTAGTAGGTTCATTATGTATATCCCTTCCTTTGTTTGCATCATTAGACATCTTCTTCACATCATTGTGGCATTCAAATTCCCGATGACCTTCCTTTACACATTTGAAACATTTACTTGTCCCTTTAAGACAATCTCCACCATACTTCTTTCCACACTTTGAGCATAAGGAAACATTCATCTTCTTTTCACCATTATTCTGAGATTTCTCTTTAAACTCCATATTTTGTTTCTTATCAAAACTATGAGATGGATAAGTAACACCAACGTCCATTTCTACCTTGATAGCACAACACACAACTTCTTCATAGCTACTGAAGTCTCTTGTAGTTAATTCCCTTTGAAGATTTGGTTTTAAGCCACTGATGAATCGATCAACTTTACTTTCAGGTTGGATGATAAATCCAGATGCATACCTTTCAAACCTTGTAAAATTTTCTTCGTATATACCAACAGATTCATCATCCTTTTTCACAAGTTCGAGAAACTCCTTCTCCATCTTTTTTCGAAGAATACAAGGGAAGTACTTATTGAAAAATAAGTTTTTGAACATGTCCCATTCCATGGAATCAATTTCATCTCTTTGCCTCGTATTCTTGATAAGATTCCACCATTGATCAGCTTCACCTTCCAAACGATATACTGCTAAGATGAATTTATCATGTTCAGAACATTGAAGAACTGAAAAAGTATTTTCAGTGGTACTGATCCATTTTTCAGCAACAAGTGGATCCGAAGACCCACTGAAAGAAGGTGGACGTTGCCTCATGAAAGACTCAATACAATATTGTTCCCTTCTTTGCTCATTTGGAAGTCCAGAATGATTCATAGCTTGTGTAAGTATAGCAATAATATTTTTCACTCCATCTCCCATAACATTTGTTTGTTCAGGAGGATAATCATTGCATTGTGCATTGCATTGATCAACATAGTTCCTTCCGGTTCCAGCCATAATCTAAAACCCAAAAAGAATAGTGTGAGAGGAAAGAATCATGCTAGGGAAAACAACATAATAAAGGGGTAGTACCTTCAATATCTAACATCTTAGGTTTAGTTCTAAGATCGTTAGCGCAATTCTAGGACTATAACCTATACTTATACTTAACCTTAGGTACATCTTTGGACATACCTTAGAAATATCTCTAGGGATATCACTAAAGTTCTCACATCCTAGTTTCCAATGGTTAACAAAACCTTTCCTCTGATACCAACTGTAGAGACCCAAAGCTTAACATACATGGACATTACATTACTTTTACGGAATACTTAGTACATAACAAAAACACGCACACAAGGACCGTAATAGTTTAGTGTCTTTGGAAACTTGGAATAAAATCTTCTAATCGTGGTGAAAGATCATCAACATCTCCCAAAAATATCTTCCTTTTTTAAACCTAAAACCTTTCTTTATATCCTGGGGAAAAGAAAACATAAAAGTGTGAGATCAAATGCTCAGTAAGGGTAAACAAAAGAAATATCAATCACATCATATACATAAGAACATAACTTTTGGAAATCATAGCCTGCAAAAGAAATCATAATTTCATAACATGGGATAAATCATATTAGTGAAATGTAATACCAATAATCATAACTTAAAACATGAAACTTTTTGGGATACACACATAATAATAGAGAATCATTTCTTGTTAGTCAAGACTCTATTCCAAGACTATCTTAGTGGACAAAGTCCATTTCTGAACCGAGTTCACTCATCATTTCAGTCCAGTTTCACTAAACTGGTTTAACCTGGCGTTCTAGCCATGTCTATCTCATGAGATATAAAATCTTTACCCAATGCATTGGATGGAGATATAGGTCCCACCCATCTCATAATGAAATCATTCTTACATGTGCCACAAATTAAACATACATCATTCATAAAGAACCAATAAATAAAATGGGTTTCATAAACATCATCCCATCATCACATAATCCATATAGAAGAAATTGATATCATTTCATAATATGAAAAGTTAAACCATGTAAATCATAGAGAAATTATAATTGAAACATACACATATGAAATAATGTTATCTTAGATGAAAAATGGTTTTGATAAAACACTTCAAATTAATTCTTGAGGAAAATATTCTTTCTTCTTCAAAATAATTTTCTTTTCACAAAATTCCATGCAATTTAAAACGAATTTGAATTCTGTTTAAAATAGTCATGAAATCTTTTGGAGTAAGCTTCATAAAAATAATGCTTTATAAAACCATAAAAATCATTTCATGTTGTATACGTTAAAAAAACATTCTTCTTGTACTTATGTCGGAAAAGTCAAAAAGTACCTCCTACGAAAAACGCCAAAATATTCCTTTCATATATTTTACTAAAAACTCAACAAAGGGTAAAATAGGATTTAAACAATTGTAGCTGGATGGAAATAATATTACATATTGAGGAAACATGGATGTGTATGATAAAATACACCCCAGTAAATACAAAAGTATAAACATTCTCGGATAAAAATGAGATTGTGATATTTTCCCTTACCTTAGGTTTGATTTGCTTCATAAGTGTCTGAACCTCCTGTATAATGATTTAAATAATTTCATTGAATTATTCCATAATCACACACATTGTTATGATATCATATATGGTTCACTTATGACTTTATATTACCATTATTTTGTAAATTCCATGTTAAAGAGAATTTTGGGTAAAATCATTTCATTTTTCATCCGTGTATTGACTTGTAATTATTCATATGATTACTTAGATCATGATTACTTAATTCCAGAATATAAAACATGATTTATATATAATATATATTCATAATATACATATATATAATAAATCAGTAAATGGAAATAAATACACCGTTCATGGAGACGGTAGGCCGTACGTACGCATGAACACTGTTTTCGTTTCCTTATTGAGTTGAATGGAATTAAGTAGATGAAATACATATATATACACATAAATCCAGTATCATTATTATGTCATATATTTAATGATTACTTATTATATATACTTTATAATCATTCATGAATGGTTAATCATTGATAATGAATCTCATCTCGTCGTGGAGACGGTATTCCGTACGTACGCACGAGCGATGATATCGTTCCCATGATCATGGAATTTTATTGGAGTGTATGTATACTATTAAAGAATAAATATCACATTAAAATAATAATATATAGTTATTATTTACAGAATTATACCCATCCAAGTAAGGTGGTGGTGGAAAATAGATTACACCACGACGTGGGGACGGTATTCCGTACGTACGCACGCGTGGTGATTTGTTTTTCCGTAGGATGGATAGATGGTGAAATAGGGTTGTTTCATACTTATAATAACATATCAGTATATGATTGATACTGATGTTATTACTTCATAATGAAACAACCTTAGTAGAATAAGTGGAAGAATAAATAAAGATGAAATAATCGGTAACGAAAATTACCTCTTCTTTGAAGCGCCTCTTTGAGACCTCCTCTTAGGGCACTAAAATTGGTCTTTGAGGAAGACCGGAACCTCTAAGATGTTGCTAGGGAAGTGGAGAAGATAATTTTTCAGAGTTTGGCCGAGATTGAAGGCTCAATGTGGTGTGAGGAAGAGAGGGAGGGGTTGCCCTTTTATAAGGGAGGAGAGGGGAACCTTTGGAATAACTAAAAATATTATTTTATTATAAACGCAAATTAGGTTTTAAATAGCTCCAAATTGATTTATTTATAAGATAAGGTTGGTATGGGTCTAAATACTCTCATAAAATAGAATTTAGACATGTTTATGTTCCTATTTTAACATTATCATTTATATTTAACTTTAAGTTAGATAATTTTACTTTTACCGTGTCTTCTTGTTTTCTTACACTATAAGGTTAATGAACATACTAAAAGAAGCCAAAAGAACCCCAAGTTGTTTATTATTAATATATATAACCTTATCTAAGTCATTTTTCCGAACCATAGATTTTTAGGAATATAATAACAATTAATAATATAATATTTGTATTAAAAACTATTTTATGTCAATTTTGACACTATTTAGTAATTGATTATTGTAAAAATAATAACAAAATGATTAGTGTGAAAAAATTAATTAAATAAATACTAACATCTAATATTAACCTAGAAAATTATTTTAATTCATTTATATTCTCAAATTAAATTTATTTTGGTATTTATAACATCAATTATGTCAATATTTCATTAATAAGATAATTACTGCATCATCTTTGTGTCATAAATAAATTAAATTATTTAATGTCTAAAAATTAAAAATAAAATACCCTTGTGTGGGAAATCCATTTATCTTTCTAATGAGTATTTATAGTCGAATTTATATTATGTATAACCCTATATTAATTATTATTTACTTATTAAACTTTGATTTTAACTATTTTAACCCTTCTTTAAATAAATTAATAATAAATGTCCTAATCTAATTCAAGTGGGCCTAAATGATCATATTTTTTTTCTAAGGTTGTCTTTGGTCGAATTACACTTATCCAATAGAATTAGGACATGTGTTTGGGTAATAATAATAACATTTTTACCCTTAATTATCCTATTTACTTTTAACCGTGGTAAAAAAAGTAAAAAGTTACTATTCACTAAAAATTATTTTCATCTCATTGAACCACATTTTACTTACTAACATCAACCTTCTCTCTTGGATTTTTGAAATTCCACTCACAGAAGCGGTAAAATTAATTTTTATGAAAAATTCATTTTTTAACTACCACTTAGTGGTTTCACTATTCATCAAAAAATGAATGTTTCCAGAAAAATACCAAAAATTAGGACGAAGCTATATTTGATATTATGAACTCAAAAATGATGTCTATTTTACCAAATTCCAAAAATATCAGTTGAATTAATCAATTTAAAAATTAATTCCCGTCGTCAAAACAAGTAGCGTGTTCTTTTGAGATAATAACTATCAAAAGATTGACACTTGTTTATGTCTGGTTTAAATGTAGAATTACATCCAATGACCAACATTGTTTTAAATTGTAAAAATATATATTCTAAATATACTTTAAAACCAATAAAATTAATAATTTATCATTATTAATTATTTCCATTAAAAAGGATGTTTTTTATTAAAATTTAGTAATTTTCACTAATCATCAGAAAATGAAAGTTATCCGAAAAGCTCCAAAATTTCACCCTATGCTAATTTCGATATTCCGAATCCAGAAATGAAGTCTATTTTGAAAAATAAAATTTAAAAAATTTCAAAAACTGGTTATTACTATTCATAACGACTAGTTTTAATAATATTTTAATAGCATATCATTGTTTAGTGAAACTCGGTATTGCATACAACACACGCTATCGCGGAAGGTCGCGCTTGCGTGTAATGCAAGCCAAGTCAGGGTTGCGTGTTGTGAAAGAATCCTTCGTTGTTTCATATAACATAATCCAACCATATTTCATTTATACATTGAATATATATATATATCTACACAATTTTGCATAGAATAACTATTATCAAAATTGTGTGTAACACGATCCAAGAATAGTGTTGCGTATACTACAAGCTAATACGGTGTTGCGTATAGCACAATGTAATCTTGGTGTATCATAAAACACAATACATTAATGAAATTAAAAGAATATTTTTCATAAAATCTCAGGGTGTAATAGTACCCACTGACCACTGGAGGACCGTAGAAGGATTTTCCTACCCCGATAATGGAATATGCTTTCATTCCCATTCCAACCAATGATGTCTCTCTACATATCCTGGAAATGATGGAGGAGTAGGAATAAACCCCAGATCATATCTTGCAGACTTTCCAAAATGTAATTACATCAGAGAAAACAACAAGGACTCGGGCCCGTGAGCTCGTCTCCCCAATTGAGGTGACTCATCTAAGAGACGAGACAGCCACCTCGGAGAAGATATTCATCTATGCTTCTACCCAGGAGGGTCGATGGCCATATTTCGTAACACATGGGCAACCAGATAGAGCAGCTTCACTCATTCCAACTGGGGTACACCCGTCCACCATTATGGATGCTCCAGAGTAGGCATATATCCCTGCTAAATGTCCAGATGTTCATTGGCGTATCTCGGCGGCATCACAGGACCCAATTAGACAGGGACCCAATGGTGAAGGCCGTTTTCAATAACAGATGGTCCCGGCTGCCCACAAGAGAGCGCCCCGAACGCGCCGAAGGTAGCCGGAAAATAAAAAGAGGGTTCATGACTCCTCTCTGCTGGAAGATGGGGTTTCCAACACCGCTAACCGCATATCGAAGGTGTGGAACCCTGCCCACCCATTACCATATTATGGGAGTGGAAGTAGGAGTTGCGAAGGTCCACCCCGCAAAGTTGCTACCAGCAGCTCTGAAGGTCCTCCCCTTAGCACCTGTTGGGGCCTCCCCCACGGGAATATAATGATAGATCACGGGAACTCTTCTTTTGATGCGTGTCACGGAGACTCTCCACGTGACCAGAAGATCATGCGGCCAGAAGGTCCTCCACTTGTTGTGGTCCACCCTAAATGTCCTCCCCGGGGTATACACTGCAATCACTCTCCATGCAGTGCGACCATATATTTTGATAGTAGTCCTCGCTATCGTAGTCTCAACTGCGGAGGCCCTCCCCGCAGTGACGTATCATCATGACAAGAAGGCCCTCCTCTTGTCGTGGCCTTCCCTAAAGTTCCTCCCCAGGGGATACGTTGCAACGACAGTCCTCGTAACCAGGCATCAGATCACTGTGGTAGTCCTCACCACCCTGATAACTGAGGTCCTCCCCATAGATATGTCAAGCAACTAAAAGGCCCGCCCGTCATTGTGGTACATTGTAGAGTCCCTACCCAAGGTGTATACTACAGATATTCTCCCTGTGGCAGCTGTAATGGTAGTCCTCACCATTTCCGCAGCTGTGAGGGTAGTCATCACCACCACGACTTCCATTGCGAAGGTCCTCCTCGCAATGGCCCCAAGAGACAAGAAGGTCCTCCCCTCGTCACAGTTTGTCCTGAAGGTCCTTCACAGGATGCACATCGAACGTCAATCCATGATGTTCATCCTGACCATGATGGAAGTTGTTGCGAAGGCCCTCCCTGTAACGACGCTATGCAGCCAGATGGTCCTCCCCTTGCTGTGACAAGCCTTGGAGGTCCTCCCGAGGGTGGCACTACAAAAGTCCTCTATAATGTGAAGAATTAAGTAGTAATGGTAGTCCACGCTATTATGGAAACCATTGTAGAGGTCCTCCCAGTGATGACATATCATATAGAGAGGAAGTTCCTCCTATGGCCGAATCAGGCACAGAAAATCCCTCGCATTCTGAGGCACTAAAAATGAAGGGATTGAGCATGTAAGATTCCCAGCTAGTAGCTAACAACATCCTTATGCAATCAGGAGATGGTCCAAGGCCATGTTCATCCTCTGAACAACCTCGGAATCTCCCACATAATGATTCATCACCTACCGGTCCCACTGTCTCCGACCACATTGACAGTGAGCGTTTCAGTTGGGCTGACCATGTAGAGGAATAACTAGCGTAACAGTATGCTGACATGTTGTACATGAGGAAATGACTGGCTAGAAATGATATACAAGTTATGTTTTGGCCCATGACCACCTCAAAGTTCGACATTCCCGGAGAGTTTTCGGAAGAATGTGTGCACGACATCCGCCATAATATATGGACGACCCTCCATAGGCTGAAATCAAGCTTCCTTCCCTATGAAGGGTATGTAGACCATTTGAAGACGATATGAGACCTCCTGTGTCACATCGACCTGTAGGCCCTTCCTACGGTGTGGTGACATCGCCCCGATAGATGTAATGAAAACATGGAGATAGCCTACCTCCGTGCACTACACCAACTACTCCGCCTCATCGGTGATGCTCAAACGGGAGTCCATATCAGGGGATGGGGGGAACGTGGAGCCATAAATTTCACTCTTCTCCCCTCTAGAAGAACACGGTCGGCATGGTGTCATGCAATGTCATCACGTCAAGATGACAATCGAGTGATCCCTTTGTTCCGGAAAGGAAATACACCCGACAAAGTCATTCCTTGAGTAAGTCCCAGAAGCGTCAGGCCCGGCGGGAACAGGACATTCAAGAACTCTTGAATCAGGCCACCGAGAGCATACAACATGCCTCTTGCCTAAGAGAGGCCAATCAGAGATCTTTTCTTGCCTGCCTAGAAGGGATTGATCCACAGGTGAATTCGGCACCAAATCTGGTTCACCCCCGAATGGGGGCACGCGAATTCAGGTAGGTCGGGATAGCAGCAGCCACTGCCGCAATCCAGGGTCAACACCAGCATGCAGGTCTGGGGGAATTTTTTACAACACATTCCCCTGTAAGACCAATAAAAATGGGAGAATCAACATCCAAGGAGCAGATCCAACCCCAACCCTTAGGGCTGGGGGCATTATTACCCCCTCAACCACAACCTCCCCCACAAGAGTCAGTATTCTCTCTTCTAGGGAGGATATTCAGAAGAGAAGGTTCCCATTCTATACCATCGTTCGAATCATCATCCCCTTTGAGAGGAAGGCGCACCATTAGGTCGCATCAAAGAACTCTCTGTGTTACCCTTCGTCAAGAAGTCTGAAGGCAATACCAGGTCATGAAAGGGAAGGCTAGCAGAAGACACGAGAAATCCTCTTCCTATTTGGAAGATGTCATCCCCTCAACCCCACGATATGCATTAATCAATACCATAGAGGATACCCCCATGGGTGACACCGGGGAAAATGCAAATCCGGATGGATCAGGAGACGACGGTTCCGGTCAGGCTGTTACTCACAACGAACCACCAGGTGTTCGCAGCCGGAATCATAGGGTCTCCCTGAATATGGGAGTCCTTCTAGCCAACCCTCCTTCGCCTACCCAGTGTGCATCCAATAAGGATAAGAATAAGGGACCGGTTACCCTTAACCTACCTCCTTCTCTCAACAAAAATGAGCCAGTCCCGCTCGAAGAGATATTCGCTCGACAGGAAGAGGGGATGAATGAATTGAGGCGTCTTAACACTGAGCTACTCCAGAGGAACCGCCTTATTGAATGTGAATCCCAGGAAGACCCACATCATGCACTCCCATCAAGTGCATCTCAATGACTAAGGCTTTCCCCAGCAAATGAAGCATGGTCAGGGCTCCTGCCCAATGAGGCGCCTGGTCCATCCAACTAACTAAATGTGGATGATGAATACCAAGATTTTCCTCCACTTAGGCGTCAACCAGAACAAGTACACCCAAACCCTCTGAGGGTTCCCCGAACAGAATATGCACCCTTGGTTCCAGCCAATATGGATCCTTAGGAAATGCCTCGGGCTATGCCTGCCTAGGACCGAGCCCAACAGGATGTAAACTAGGGTATCACCAACACCATCGAGGCACTAGTAGCTCGATTGGATGTGATGGAAGTTCGAAGCACTTTGATACAGCCAGAGCAGAAACCCTACCCAGATTGGGTGACCAACACACCAACTCCACCCAATTTTGGGAGCCCTGTATTGCCAATCTTCCACGGGTCAGATGACCCAGTACAACATTTGATGCATGATGCATCCTATTGCGACCCTATGATGGGATCTCCGGAACAACAAGCAGCAGTGAAACTCAGGTTCTTCGTACAGACATTGCAAGGATCCGCCCTCGTCACGTACATGAGTCTGCCAACCCTTTCAATAAAGAGATGGGAGGACATTCGGTAGCAGTTCATGTTCCACTTCAGCTCGACGTTGACTTACACAACTGTCAATAATCTCATGAACTGCAAGCAGAGAGAGAATGACAGGGTCTCAGATTTCATTGCCAAATGGAATGTTCTGACCTATTCTCTTAACATGACAATTCCTCAAGATGAGATGCTAGTGATATGCATTGATAATCTTAGAGATGAGATGAAAACACCACTCATACGAGTGGAGTGCACCACTAGCTTCTGCCATCTCTTGGACATTTCCCAGAGAATTGAGGACTCCCTGCAGTGGACTAATTTGAAGTCTCTAATAGCATCGCTGGGTCCTGGGAAAAGAGCCCATAGAGAAAAAGCATCCACTTTCACACTCAAGCTGGCCCCTGTTCCCGCTCCACCGCTCAGGCCCCCACCAAATCGTCAGGGGCCCCTGCATATTAGCAGCCTCCTCCACCTAAAAAGGATGATCATAGAAGACCGAAGCAGAACTAGTTTTCGGAATGATGAAAAAAAGTATACTCATTCTGAGATGATGAAGTCCGCGACTACTTCATTGCCGCCATGAATTTCAATCTTCTCTACCGCTCGGAGCCGAGGAAACCTGATGAAGTTGGCTGCGATGACAGGCCAGATTACTACCCCTACTATAGAACATTGGGGCACAATATCTGAGAATGATTCATCTTAAAGGCCTCTTGAAGAGGATGGTAGACTCCGGACAGGTCGAGTTGGGACCACCCCAACACTTGTGGCATGCATCTATACCACCGAATCCGACAAAGAGGAGGGGTGGCAGAAAGTCACCAACAACCAGTGGCAGAAATTTAATGGCTGGATGACTCGGAAAACTATCAACTGAGCCCAGGGCATACTCCGAGATCAGCTACGTCAGCCAGTGTTGCCGCCAACAACCCCTAAAACTGTATGACCGACAGCATCGGCCTCACAGTCCTCCACGAGCCAGTCATCCGGGCATAATCGAAGGAGGAAACAATCACAAGAGCAGCAGTCCGTAATGGGGCCAAAGCTAGTCCCAACCGTGGCAGATTATATGCCCTCGAATTTAGTGCCACGGGCACCGACCCACCAAATGACACCATCAGAGACAGCTGACCAGGTTGACCTGTTAGAGGATGAAGAGCCAATATTTGGTTCTATTAACGTCATCCATCTTATGGAATCATTCCCTGATGAAGGGTATGGTTACGAAACCTAGTTCCCAGCACGAGGAGCAATGAGGAGGAATCGTGGAGGTAGGGGATACTAGGGGTGGCACAACCATGACTGAAACCAACCCTACGGTTGGACCCCGTCCCAAACCGTTAGTATCAAGAAAACCCATGGGAGTGCCCTTCAAGGGACTCAACAAGAGAATGAATTCCCCTCCACCTCCACAAGCATCCACTCGGGCCCTATTGTTCTGCGATACCCACCAAAGGAGGAGCAAGTGTTTGGCTGCCTAGTGATCACAAACAGACTAGCCGGGCCAAGACTTCAAAACGCGGGAACACCATCGACATCTGACCCCAGGGCTGGCCTCTCCTCATCAAATGCTCTGGCCCCCAAGCCACCATCCAGAACTCTCCTGCCAGCGTAGAAGTGTTGGCCGCATGAGAAAAAATATGACATCCTTATGTAGCTGGCATCAGTACTATCCAAGCTTTCGATCTTGGATTCCCTGTGTTTGTCAGAAGACCTTAGGGAGGTTCTTATAGAATCTTTGATCAGTCCCCCGGAGTTTCAAGTCAAGGTAGCTACCGTCGAGATTTACTGGATGGAGACTGGCCCAGCTGAATGCAATATGGTGATTTCATTCACCAATAAGGATGATGATTCCAACAATAATGGACTCATCATAACACTATATGTCTCTGGAACGCTGAATGGTATTGAGATCCGGAATATATTTATAGACTATGGATCTGGAGTTAACCTCCTTCCCCTTGAACACTCTGCATGTTGGGCTACAGTGAGGATGATCTAATTCTCTAGGACACAAATTTGTTGGGTTACGATAGGAATGAATATAATCCAATGGGAAAATTTAATCTAAGGACACATTTTTGTGACCTGGTAGGCTACAAAGTATTCCTGGTGGTCCAGAAGAGCACAACATTCAATGCCCTACTGGGAAGGACATGGCTCCACAAGCAGATGGTCATTCCTTCATCCTACTACCAATGTATCAAGTACAACGTCAATGGAAAAGGGGAAAATTACACATCGACAAGTCCCCTTTAGTGCTCGCCGAGTCACATTACATTGACGCCGAGTTCTATGACCATAAGAAAAATAATCCTTTGGTCGATGGTGTCGACTATATCCCCACTCCAAATGTCCTAGAAATGGTTCCTGATGAAACCCTAAGGCAGCTTGGCGGGGATTATGTTCTTCCCATCAACCATGTTGAGAGTAGAAGTTCAAGTCCGGACACGCACTCGTATGTCCTCATGACATCAGCCATAAAGGCCGAGAACGACAATGTGGGAACGTCTGACAACCCCCAATCTGGGGATGAATACTCCAGTAAGGACGCCCATGACACCTTGCCTCCAGACTCCTAAGATCTTGCGAGAGGAACTCTCTCCTCATCGGACCATGAAGATGAGGATTTGGGAGAAGAATAGGGGGAAGATCTCAGGGATGCACAACCTACTTTTGAGGAAGGTATCTCCACCACTGTGGACGAGCTTAGGGAAATAAACCTGGGTACTATGGAAGACCCGAGGCCCACTCTCATTAGTGCATCCATGTCTCCCAAGGAACACGAGGTATATAACTCCTTCCTAATGCAACACCGGGATGTATTTTCTTGGAATTGCACGGAGATGCCGGGACTCAATCCCGAACTACAAACACACCACCTAGGTCTACCAGAAGACCACCGAGGCTATAAACAAGCCGCCAAGAGGAATCATCTCACATGCTGCCAAGATAGAGGCTGAAGTCGATATGCTCATTAAATCAGGCTTCATAAAAAAGGTCCAATAACCCATCTGGATGGCCAATATCGTCCCTTTCAAGAAAAAGAATGGAAAAATCTGCATCTGTATAAATTTCAGAGATCTCAATCGGCATTTCTCGAATGATGACTTCCCAGTCCAAATCACCGAGTTGTTAATTGATGTAACGGCCGGGTATGAGGCCTTGTCCTTCGTGGATGGCTATTCCATCAATAACCAAATCAGGATGGCCCAAGAAAATGAAGAAGCCACTACCCATGGGTCCCCTCAAGGGGTATTTTGATACAGGGTCATGCCCTTTGGTCTCAAGAATGCTGGGGCCACATATCCGCATGCCATGCATTAGATCTTTAAGCCGTTCTTGTGGAAATTCATTGAATGTTACGTGGATGACCTGGTGGTCAAATCCAGACAGCGCTCGGATCACCTGTCGGACCTTGAGACCATATTCAGCAAACTCTGACAGCATGGCTTGAAGATGAACCACATGAAGTGCACCTTCGGGGTTACCTCAAGGAAATTTCTTGGCTTCTTCATATTCCATCGTGGCATCAAAGTCGACCCTGATAAGACAGAGGCAATCCGTGGATAACCACCTCCCCGAAATCTCACATAATTGAGGGGATTCAAAGGAAACATGGCCTATATTAAGCGGTTCATATCCAACCTGGCAGGAAAATGTTTTCCCTTCACCAGGTTAATGAAATATGGGGTTATGTACCAATGGACGGATGTCTGCCAAGAGGTGTTTGAAAACTTGAAGAAGTATCTCTTAATCCCACCGGTGCTCATGCCACCAGTTGAAGGAAGACGACTCATCCTATATGTGACAGCCTTAGAACGGTCACTGGGGGCCTTCCTCACACAAAAGAATGACGCCGGCAGCGAAAAAAGTTTCTATTACCACAGTCAAACCACGATTGATTCTCAGACTCGAAACATAGATATCGAGATGAGTTTTTTGGCCATAGTTTTCATAGTTCAAAATCTGCGACATTATCTACAGCATCATGAGTAAATTTGATCTTGCGGAGTAACCTGCTCAAGTACATACTCTGCCGCTAGATGCTAACCGGATGCCTATCTCGTTGGGCGGTCATCCTGCAACAGTTCGACATCCGGTTCGTGCCTCAAAGAGCCCTCAAGGGCCAGGAATTAGTATAATTTCTGGTAGAGAACCCTTCGACAGGGACCACTGAACTAGACACCAAGATACCTGATGAAGACATCTTTTTGGTTCAAGAAGATCTCTCGGCCTGGGAAATGTACTTCGATGGCGCATCCGAGAGCCCAACCGGGAAGAGGATGGAGGATCCCAGATTCAACAAGGTGGGTTTGGGGATAATACTCGTGTCCTCCAAAAAGGCAATCTTTCCATATTCCATCCTTCTATGAGAGGGATTTAAAAATAATGAAGTGGAGTATCAAGCTCTCATTGCAGGCCAGGAGCTCGCACTCCAGGCACAAGTACAACACCTTAATGTTAAAGGTGACTCGGAGCTGGTCATCATGAAAGTCAATGGTGACTATGATATTAAAAAGGAGGACCTGATCCCCCTATTTGACCATGTCCAAGGGTTATTGGCTGAGTTCTCCACATAACCAACATTGACCTATATTCCGCGGTCTTGGAATATTCATGTGGATGCATTGGCCAATGCGTCCACAACCCTAGCTAACCCTGACCGGGATGAAATGATTATCAATATTTCTCACCATCGAATGGTATTGCCAATTTTTCAGACCAAGACAGGTGAAATCCATGATGTTAGTCATGTCTTCGAGCCATAGGCTCCTACCACTAGTTGGATGACCCCCATTGAAAACTACCTTCAACGGGGAGAACATCCATCACATAGGGCTGAATGAGATCAAATACAGAGAAGCACAATCAACTTTGTCCTATATGGCGGCGCAGGTCAGTAAGATGTCCTCTACAAAGGAGGCCTCGATGGATTGCTCCTCAGATTCATGGATGGTGATGAAACCACTACCATAATGAATGATGAACAAGACAGATCATGTGGAGCACATCAACAGGGGACCAAGCTTACCCATTAGGTTTGAAGGCTTGGGTACTACTGGCCTATAGTGGCATGAGACTGCGAGCATTTTACCAAAAAATGAAACTCATTCCAGATTCATGCCAACATCATAGACAAACCCCCAGAGTTACTTCATCAAGCCAAGTACTTCTGGCTGTTTTCCATCTGGGGGATGAATGTCGTGGGACCATATCCTCCCACCACGGCCAAACAGATGAAGTATATCCTCACAACAACCGACTTCTTTTCCAATTGGGCAGAAGCCATACCCCTCAAGGAAGTCTGGGAAAGAAATATTGTCAGCTTTGTAAAGACCATCATCATCACCAGATTTGGTGTCCCTCATATCATACTGACGGACAACGACACCAACTTCTGCTCTGCTGAATTTGAGAAACTATACCACGAATATGGTATCACGGCTAACCACTCATCCCGCTACCATGCAGTGGCCAACATACAGATAGAGGATTTCAATAAGACCTTGTCCGATATTCTCAAGAAAATGGTGGATAAAGACAAGAAGGCATGGCCAGATATACTCCTCCATGCGTTTTGGGATTATTGAACCAGAATTCGCAACGCTACTCGTTCTACCCCGTACTCATTGGTGTACGGCACAGAGGTGGTCTTGCCCATTGAACCACAACTTCCCTCTCTCTGTATTTCCCTCTGTGATCAATTATGCAATGATGAGAAGTCAGAAAAGCGGCTAGGTGAATTGGAATAGCTAGACGAGAATCGGTTTCACACCTTGATCCATCTGAAAGTATACCAAAACCGAATCGCACGAGCCATCAAAAAAAAGTTTCATCTTCGGTATTTCTTGGAAGAAGAATTAGTGTTGTTCCTCCAGACCCCAATGATACCTGGCAAGAACTGTCCAATGCTGGAACCCAAATTGGAGGGGCCATACATTTTACACAAGGTCTACTCCAATATACCCTGATCTCCATGGATGGGAAATTCACCATGGCTCTTAGAAATGCGAGATTCTTAAAGAAGTATTTCGCATGATAACTCAAGGTGTATGCATCATCTAAGCTACATATGACATTAAACTGCCAAGAACCCAACGGTCAAAACTCTATGACCTTAATCTAAGAGTATTACGTCCTCACTGCATGACATTAAACTATATGGAGTCTAATAATACCCCTCATCCTAACCACATGATGTTAAAATGTATGGCTTTAATCCTTACTTCATGAAGTTAAACTACACGGATAATAAAAGTTAAAAATTCCTTATTCCCCCTTTTACAGACCAGACCTGCACGGGGCGTATTCCCCGTTCTCACCACACGATGTTAAACTGCACGAATTTCAAAGAACTATGTATGTCTTGATTCCTGCCCTCGCAGGATACATAGTGATGTTGAGATCCCCTATCTTGGACCAGCCACTCCCAAATAAAATTTAAAAATGCCTTCTTCCCCCCGTTTATGGACCAGTCCTGAACGGGGTGTACTTCTTTCAGAGAACTATGTGCGGCTTGATTCCATCCCTCGCAGGATACATAGTGACACTAGTGTTCCCCGTCCTAGTCCAGACCAGTGAATAAATGATAAAAATTCCCTTTCCCCCGATGTACGGACCATACCGGCATGAGGTGTACTCCTCATCCTTACCGCACAACGTAAAACTGCATAGATAGCATGATTTAAAAAAATGATCCCTCTTCCCTATGTATAGAGCAGACCTACACGAGGCGTATACTTCATCCTCACCACATGATGTTAAACTGAACAGACATCTTCCTCACCACATGGCGTTAAACTGCACAGACTTCGTCACGACCCACCCAAGATGCATGGTGAAATGATATGGAGATTCTCCTTGCACATTTGGATGCATCCTCTCCATTCACCAGAATCCACGACCCGGATAATTATGGATATTCATAACCACTCAAGGCCATCATAAGTGGAATGTCATCGACTCGTGGACACCTTTGAATGATTATTCATACCATGCCCTCAGCTGATCTTCATATTGATAGCCCATGGCCCATCTACCAGAGGCACGATTAACTCGGGCAACAGTCTTCCTAGCTCCTTATGCCTACCAGCCTCAGAGCCCCCATATCACTTCTCCCGATCAAAAAAAAAATTATGGAACTGTTTTTTACAAGTTCATTCCCCCTTTCACATCCAAATATTTCCAGGGTACCCCTATCTGGGTATCCTATGTGTCTTCTTGTGGTTTACACAGAGACCCACATCAACATACATCAAGCCAGGACTAGGCTACTTTGACTCAACAGACTATTGCAGTGAAGATGTTTCTTGTATACTCGGACACCATTATCCCCACGTGACGAACTCTTCACTGTGAGAAATCTCGGATTTTCATAATCATTCATGGCCATCGGATGTGGAAAGTTATCGACCCGAGGACATCATTGTATGGCTATGCATAACATGCCATCAGCGGCTTTGCATAATGATAGCCCCTGGATCGTCCAACAAAGGAAATATTTCTTTGGGCGGTAATCTTCCTAGCTCCGTACGCTTACCGGCCTTAGAGTCCCCATGCCACACCACATGATCTGGGAAAACTCAAAGTTTCAGTTTACAACCTTCATCCCCCACCATGTTCCAAGTATAACAGAACATGTTGACCCAGTTATCCTTCGCGTGACTGCAGTAATAGTCACCGAATGGTCCGAGCCCTATGACCACAAAACTAGGAGTACCTTGTCCTTAACACACGACATTAAACTACACAGAGTAATAGAACACCCCCGCACACAAAATAAATTATTGCAGGGAGCTCTATATGCTTTAACAACAACTAGGGCCGAATTTCCCCGACACGCCTAGAAATTTCCTTACCTGATGACAGACATCACGACCCTGACAATTGCGGATCTTCATAACCATTCATGGCCATTGGAAGTGGAAAGTCATCGACCTAGAGACACCTTGTCATGACTATACATACCATTCCCTCATCGGCTCTGCATATTGATAGCCCCTGACCCGTCTAATAAAGGCAAGATTTCCCCGGGCAATTCTCTTCCTAGATCTGTACGCTTATTGACCTAAGAGCCTCTGTGACCTCTCTACTGATACAAGAAGCCCCAGAACCATGATTTACACCATCAACCCCCTCCACGTCTTGGACATTCCAGTATACTTGGACCCAGTTACATTCTAATCAAGAGCGGGATTTTTAACTATGTCCTCGTCGCAAGACGTCAAACGGAACGGAGCACAACTGGGCCACTTGGTGTAAGGCTTCAAAGGAGAATCATCAAAAGACCAGGGGAATGCCACCAACAGAAATCATTTTTCACTAGTTTAATAATTATCATCATCCTTTCTGAACAACGTTAAACTTCACATCATTGGAAAAGGAAAAGAAAAATGCCCCCTTCATTACCGCATGATGCTAAACTGCGCGGTCGAACCCATCATTGGTTCTGTAAGGAACGAAGGATTTTTTTTATCCATCAGTTCACAGGTCAAACCATAACAAGCCACCATCTCACACCTGCATGAGAAGGGATTACTTCACCCATTCTCAGGAATTTCAGTCTAGATGTTTCCTCTTGTCTCCAGACACCCTCTCCTCATAAACCATACTGTGCACTCAGAAAAAGACGAACTCTCATAAAACCACCCCTGGTGGTCATGAATCTCAAACATCCCTGATGTTTCTTGGCTATCCAGGGAATAACATCATTGACCTAAGGACACCATTGCATGACTATGTATACTATACCCTCAACGGCTCTGCATATTGATCACCCCCTGTCCCGTCTACCAAAGGCATGATTTCCATAGGTGATTATTCTATTTGTATGCCTCTTGGACCTTGAGACCGATGTCCATCCTAGGATTCCAAAACCCTATGGGTTATAGTTTACCAACCTCTTTCACAACCCTTCCTGAATATGGTGGAACATATTTGACAAGATTACTGAGGGCCAAGAGAAGCCGTTCCATTCCAGATGATGTCCCAGCTGCATTAATTTAAACCCCGTCAAGACCCAACCGTCCTTTATGCTAGATAAATGCGTAGGACAAGAACCTTGTTTCCACAGTCCTTATTCATATAGATGTTCTCAAAACTATTCAGACATCGCATACCCTTTCCAAGCCACCCAGGGTGGCTTCCATAAGCCGGACATTCATGAAGTCCTATGGCCATCAGAAATGGAGAGTCATTGACTTAAGGACACATTTTTCCAACTATTCATAACATGCCCTCAGTGGATCTGCATTTTGATTTCCCCTGTCCCTTCTACCAACGTCTAGATTTCCTTAGGCAATGTTATTCCTACCTCTTTACGCTAAAGCGACTCCCATGACATGAGACATGAACTGTGTGTCTTTGAATTTTAAAAATGTCCCCCCATGTGTGTCTTAAGGGTATTGAGACATCTGTTAATAAACAAAACCATATTGGGGCCCCACCCCACCATATATTGTCAAAGTTGTTAGACCTAAAACAATAGTAATGATAGTCTTGTCAGCGGGACTATAAACCGCTCACAAAAAGAGGCACAAAGCTTGTTATGCCGAAAACCCGAAAAGGGTGACCTAAGGAAAAGACGGGCTATACCCACTGGGTACACACAAAATGGGATTAGGAAAAATCAGGGCATTGAAATGAAAAGACAAAAAGTTTGTTGGGATTCACTACAAAACCCCAACAATAGTCAAACTATGCTCGCTGGGTCCCATGTTCGAGGAAATAAATAGACCTTTTTATCATTTTCTTGAATAATGGTCAGTTATTATTAACTAGGTTGTTACTCATGCAACAATTTCTCCAATAATAACCAAATTCAAAAAACATGTTAGTTCGTGGCTGGGACGTTGGTCTGCGGATGAAGAATGGTGCAAACGCAAAATGGTTCGCGGAAGTAGCAGTCGGGTCACGTGCGAAGCGCTTCGCGGAGGAACAAGAATGCGGAGGTAGGAAAGTGATGGAAAGCTGGTATTCGCAGAGAATCTGGTAGAAGACAAATAAAAGGGCCCTCCATATTTATAGGTGTGGTCCCCTACCAGGTCCACCTCTCTACTGCAAACTGTCGATGTTTTAGGACCACTCTGCATTAGAATGGCCTCATATTCATTCCGATCAGAACCCATTCTGATGGGGGGCATTTGCAGTGTCTTGAAAAATCCGCAAAGGAGATTCTACCCAAATTCCCCAAAGAATTGGGGAAAAGAATGGAGAAAATTAAATGAAGGAATACATGGAGGACTGGTCCACGGACCGGTCCCATGAAAACACGATGTGGCTAGGCCCCGCAAAGCACCCCCTCCGTGAACCATTGTCGTTCATGGAATGGAGGCGGAGATCCTCTGTGAGCGCGAGGTAGGATGGGCGCCAATCCAGTTCACCATCATGAACCGCCCCAACCGCGGACTGTGTCGACCGGATTCAAGCCGCATCCGCTGTCATTCGCGGAATGGAGGCAGAACCCTCCGCAGCTGCGAAGCACTCCCTGAGTTCAGTTCACGTGGGGGGTGGGGGGGGGGAGCGCTCAGTACCCACCGCGAGTTGCGGATTGACCAAGTCAGCCGAAAACCGGGTTTTCGACCATGGGCCTCCGAAAAAGGTGCGGCATGACCGCAGATACATCTCTTTCCCCACTCTATACAATGAGACCGAGGGGGAAAGGAAAAGGGATTCAGATTCGTACGATTCGAAGGCGGAGTAATAGAATTGAGAGAAGAGCGATTAGATTCGGGGATAAGGATTTCAAAGGAAGGCTTAGGATTTCGCAAACAGTGAAGTTCCCATTCGCGAACCAGAGTAGGTATAAAAATGGGAACGAACTTATAAGGAACCAAAAATTCATAATAATTTTGTGAACCACAAAATTAAAATAACATAAAAATAGAAGACTGTGAACCATATCCCCTCCACGAATGCACTCCCCGTGGACCAGGTTGTTTATGCCTCTTTTCCGGTCCACCGCACCGCCTAGCACCCTCTTACGCGGGCGAAGCCTCAACTGACAAACCCCCTACTAGAGCCTCCTTTGGCCACTGCTGCTCATGTGGAACCCTCCACGTACACCCTTGTACTCAGGACGAACCCGAAGCCACGAACCACCCTAGTTCACGAGATAATAATCAGTCTGCGGACCCTCCTGGTTCACAGATAGCCTCTCGGTCTGTAGACTACACGGGTTCGCAGACGACCTCTCAGTCCACGGACCACCCTGGTTCGTAGATGACTTCTCCACCCGCGTAGAACTTCACAAAATGAAGGGATCCACAACCCATACCCTGGTGTGGCCCGTAGAATCCTTTGGATTTCTCGTTCCACGAGCCAGATAAAATCCTTCCAATCCGGCCTGATCCCCCGTGACTCTCTCATTGACCTATTCATCGGCCCTAAGTCGAGGCCTCCATTAGAGCCACCAGATCTGTATGATGTAACCCATGGGAGTATCAGCGTGCCCTTTTGAGTTCACATAACCAAGGAATGCGAGGGTGAAGGGGTTGCCCCGATCCTCGAGCAGGTTCCCAAAGCATGCCTAGGTTCACATTCCGACGGTAATGTGTGGTCTGAGCCTGGGAGCCCCCCATTCTGCCTCTACTCACCAGGATGAGGGACCACACTCATCAGTGGTTGGGCACTTCTCACTTCCCCAGAGAGGGGGAGGCATACCCATCATAAAGAATCCATCCCCATGCACCTCAGTACTTCCCCTGGGAACAAGATAGGAGACGGGCACATTAGCACCCCCTTTCCCTCTCCCACTGCTCTTTTCATGCCTGGGCATCCACCTAGGATTATGCCCCTACCATATGGGCTTCTCCATGCATAAGCCCCACTCCACTTCTCACAGATGCTCCTTTCGCGACTTGATCGTCTGGTCCCTGCTGCCTCTTGTTTCTCACACCAAGCATGACTCACATGGTCTTAGAGTAAGCATTGACCATGACATCCTCTTATGGTCCTCCTCAGAGTGTAAGCCCTAATACAGTACTTTGGACCTCCTCATAGTGTAAACCCTAATCCATTACTAAGGGCCTCCTCAGAGTCTAAGCCCCAATCTATTACTCTGGGCCTCCTCAGAGTGTAAGCCCCAATACATTACTATGGGCCTCCTCAGAGTGTAAGTCCCAATCCATTACTCTGGGCTGCCTCAGAGCATAATCCCCAAGCCTATGCGAACTACGTGGACTTTGATCCCTTCCCCCTATGCAGGGTATGTAGGAAGCCTCCAAGAGGTTCCAGCCCACCACTCGGTTGTTCCGACAACCTTCATATTGGTTTTCCTTTGTTTCGCATGACGATAAACTGTACATGTGAACTATGTGGAGTTTGATCCCTCCATCCTAGGTAGGGTATGCATGAAACCTCCAAGATGTTCAATCCCACCACCTGGTTGTTCAAAAAACCTTCACGACGGTTCGCCTTTGTCCCACATGACGATAAACTTTACATGCAAACTACAAAGACATTGATTCCCTACCGCAGGGATATGTAGGTATCCTCTATGAGGTTCAAGACCAATCACCAGCAGACCCCCGGGGTCCACCTTCACGTCGGTCTTCTGATGCACCCATGCGAACTACGTGGACTTTGATCCCTGTCCCCTAGACAGGGTACATAGGTATCCTCCAAGAGGATCAAGCCCAACAACCGGTCGGTCCGATTATCTTCAGATTAGTTCACCACGCCACTCCTAGAGCCACATCAAGGAGTTCCGACTCTTCGGGGTCATTATTCCAATGAGGGATGGAAAACCTCGGGCATAAATGATTCTGAACCCCTGCGTTCAGCTGACCCTTTCCAACTAGGTTAAATCCATGAATACTATGATTAGGTATAATCCAAAGATTCGCAAACATATGAATATGTCTAAAATATATAAGAGAGTCCCGGAACATGCAATAATTCCCCCCAAAAGGGTGTTATGAGACTGACTTCCCTTCCTCTCGACCAATGTGAGTTCTTAAGCGTCCCTGGTCAGACCATCCAGCGAATGCCTGCCTTTGGAAAGATTGTCCATGTGACATCAGATACAGAACCATTGGGTGTTTCGAGACCGACCCGATACAATGTTATTGGATAATTTATATCAATATATATATATATATATCTGTGTCTGTGTGTGTGTGTGTGTTTTTATGTTTTTTTGACCCACATACTATATCTAATACCAAATTTTCTGAAATAGAAAAATTTCACTTGATAAAAAATTCAAAAAATGATTATTCATTTTATACAGTCTAGGTGATAATTATTTTTCATGTATCCCTTCATACCATATGAAAAATAAATATTGTCTTCTTCTCCTGCATTCCCCAGGATTCACCTCTTCTTATAATGGTAGTATGGAGATATTTTTTTAAGAGCTATCTTGGAGCTCTATTCTTGTCATTTGTTTTTATTAACCGAAAGAACCGATTTTTTTTCTAATATCCCATTAAACATGGGGTTGTATAGTGAAAAGATCCAGAAGTCACTTCTTAATTTAATTTATATTTATTTTTGAAATAATATTTTAGAATATATGAGGGATTGATGAATGGGTACGATTTATGATAGTTCATTAGGTTGATTAAAAGTAAAAAGCTCTACATTTTCAATGGAGTTAATGATTCTGACCATGTGAGGCCAAGCTATCTCAACTTCAAAATAATTTAAAATAAATACCACCTTGAATATCTTAAACCATTATTATATTTATATATCCTCATAAATATCTTGGTGATTTTGGATCATATTATATGCACCATTATTCCCATGCAACATTATGAATTCACTAGACATGAATGATTTGATGAATCAATGAACATAAAATGCATCATTCAGGTATTTCAAATTAAAACATGATATATTTTTTATAATGTATATGTTTTATTATTTTATCATTTAAACATATTGATTATATTTCTTGGATTCTACTTTAGTGATTAACGACGTGGTTGATAAAATAATTAGTCTTATTCATTTTTATATTAATTCCATAATTGCATATAAATATACTTAATTATGTGATCATTGTCTTCAATTAATAAACTAAATAATGAATTGGTTTGAAATAATATAAATTATTCATGGGATAACAATTATAATTATTTTCATGTATGTTTATTATGAATATAATAAACAAACCTTTGAGCCTATGGAAAAAAATCCTTATGTTTGTCTTTGCTCAACAAATAGAATTAAGGCTCTGTAATGTGTCTCTACATTTTTTGGCTTCACATAGTCTAATACTTGATCTAATTTTAAACAACGAGGATCTCTATACATACATTTTCTTTTTATCATGCATTGGAGAAAGGAACTAATATTGGTGTTTGAAAAAAATATAAAATTTTTGGAACATCCACTAATATATAATATGGAGGGTTGTATGAACCATATTTTATCATTATAATTGAACAAAAAAATTTGAAATACCCATGGAATAATTCAATTAAAATAACCAGGACACATGTATAGGTTATTCTATGATAATGACCATCAAAATATATAATGAATATATATTAAAATGCATGGATTTTATTTGTTTCAGTTATTTCTTATAGTAAAATAAAACATTCCTAAATAAATATTATTAAGTGTATAACTTTACAATTATGCCATTTATTTAATATCTATAAAATATTCACTTTATATATCTATACACAATGATTTTAAATAAATTATATTAATTAATTTTGTTATATTTTTTAATAATCACCCACCATCTGCATGAAAAAAATAGGTGATTACATATTCAAATGGCTTGGTATGTATGTATTTTCATTATATAATGTGTACTCATGCATTGTATTTCGTATAGGATAAATCATTTTATTACATGGTGTGAGCATTTAAATTAAATGACACATGGAAAACATGTATATTAACATTTCACGTAATCGTTTTAATGTGATTTGATAGTAGATGTAATGAAAAAGTACATGGAGTGTAGTTTTTTTATAATGAATTTATTTAATCATTTATAGTCATATAAAACCTATCAAGTAGCACTTAGAGGTTAATAAATCACACAATAAAAAAATTGATGCTGTTTATAGTGTAATAAATTTAATTTAATTCTCTATATAAATGGGGTTGATACACCATGTGTACATATGACTATAGATTTCTTACAATTCATTATGTATATATATTATTCTAACATGGGGATGGGGATATAAAGACGCTTATTTTAGTTCCAGAACATATTACACAATTTTATAGAAAACAATTGATAGGAATTATGAAAAAACAATCCAATGGTTTTGTGTCTTGGAAAAATTATGTCCATACAAAACATTTATTGACGAAATAAAAAACAATTATTTAATTCCTTCATCTCTTTCTTCTTATTCTCTCCATGTTATCCATAGTACAAGTAATCGCGTGAGGATATAAATGAACAAATTAGTGATCTAAAATCCTATTAAAAGGATAGATAAGAACTATAATAAATATAAAATGAGGTGATAATAATAATTATCAATATAAAATAATTATAGGATTATAATCATGGGAGGAAGCATTAAGATATGTCATGAAATGTGTAAATGAATTAAGATGATACATCGTGTCATGGTGGTGAACTACCACACATATTTGAAACCTAGGATAGCATCATGTTCACACATATTTTACTTTTTATCATTAGATAGATCTCATTGACTAATTATTAAGAAGATTATATAATTTATTGTTCACTCTTCACTTAACAACATTAACATTATCACACATGCCACATAGAAAATATATAAATCATGTTAATATAACAAACCATAGAAATAAATGGGTTACATTTCATAATGAATACATTCGTGAATAATCATTGGTGATTCTAAATGAAAAAGGAATGAATACATGTTATAATAATCCTCAATTTTGACTGAAGAAGAAACGATATCACAATAAATAAAATATTTTTTTAAAGAAGTGATCCTTTGAAATAATTATTGAATTTTTCATATAACCATATTAGCTAAATTTATATCCCTTAAAAAATAAAACAAATATGAATAAATTATATTTATGGTATATTAATGGAATATCCATTCCATAAATTGTGTGAAAGATGGAAAATCCAATAAATGGATGTTGGGTTTGATAATTCCCCTTAAAATATGTATGGATGCATTCTTCACATTAATATCTTATATAATAATATTACATTTATGAATTAAAAAAACATTTAATACATTAATTTTATTCATTATTGTTTTATTATGGTAATTAATGTGCATTTAGATGGGTTATAGAGTTTAATTTCATCATTTAGAAGCATTCATTTTCTTGAGTTTCATTATCGATTTTCTTGTATACATGAACTGATATTCATATAAATTGTAGATAAATATCCATAATTTTTATTTTTTGTTATTAAATATATTCAAATAGTTAAAAAGATCATATAAAAATGTTATTTATATGATATGATGATGAATCATGTGATAAATGTCAATGATTAACATATTATGTTAATTATGGTGGTTTTTTATCACAATGATCTCATTTGGATTTATCATTTAGTATCATGTATATATGGTAGTTCCATAACATAAAAAGGTTTTTAAAATAATTTTTTTAAATTATAATTGTTTTATTAAAACCAATTACTATGTTAAAGGAGAATGAATGTGCATCACCAACTATGTCAGTAAATTGGCACATCACATGTGTTGATTTCATAATTTAAAAAATAATGATATAGAGAGTGATAGGGAGAGAGGGCGATAGAATGGAATGTGTTGATGGATATTCATTAGACGTGATATAATTACAGTATATTAGATATCCCAGAGTTATCATGATATTTGGATAATAGAAGGTGATGATAAGATAATAAAGTTAATAAAATTTTAAATGATTTAAAAGAAAAAGAAAAGGATTTTTCAACTTGGATTTATCCTCAATGAGAGCTTCCTATGGAAAATTTTTTGGTTATTTTTTTTGAGACAAAGAGATCATGGATATTGGATATGGGTTTTGTACGAGGTTTGGAATGAATATGTGAAATTAAAAAACATATAGGGTTATGGGGAAAATAGGTAGTGATGGGTGGTATTTATAGTAGATTAAATGTGTATTTTCTCATTATTATATGCAGTAATTTATTATACTGGAAATTAACTATGAATAATTTGAGATTTTTCAATTAATTAATTAATTTAATGAAGGGGAGTTGGAAATTTTGGTGATCACATCATCTATGACTGAATTATTACTATATATATATTATAATGAATATGTATCATAAGTTACCATATTTTAATATTAATCCATAATTCATGTAGTTTAGGAAAACCCCCAAAACACAACTAACCATTTTTTGATCTGTAGAATTTAAAAATTACTCCATTTTTTTAAATAACTTACTAAAATTGTGTACATCAAATATTTATTAATATCATCATTTTCATAAAAAATACAGATATTTAAATTGTAAATGATTTTATAACACGTTGAAAAATTACATAAGGTTTCTTATAATTATATTAAAATTATACGCCATCAAAAATAATAATTTAGGAATACATTTATTGAAAATAAAACTTCTTCTATATTGTTATATTAATCATAAAATTGTAATTAAATATTTATGACTTAAAATATTCCAAATATTAATTAATAATTTCTAAATCATTTATTTATAGAGACTATGAAATAAGTATACCATTGATTAATTTATAAGATACCTAATTTTTTTTACTTCCAATGGTTATGTTATTATTTTATTGACCTATTTACTTTTCATAAGTTTCATGTAATAATTCCCAAGGACAAGTTACAATTCCTTCAGTATAGGTTATTTAATTTTGTTAAATACCACTTATTTCAATAATTCATCATTTATAATGTTCGTATTGGGTTTTTATGGGATATAATGTGATTTATACTATATCAATTTATTATATTAAGGGTGAAATTAAATGATAAATCTTTATTTCGTTATTGGCCATTTATTATTATATAGACATGTGTTATATAGTTTATACACTTATTACACACCATGAAACCTCCTTATTACACAATTTTCTATCTTTATGCATTGGAAATACATAGAATACAAAACATATAACCTAGTTATATGGTGTTTAGTCCCAAATGTTATTATCTATCCTAGCTTGGATAGTATAAATAAAATTCAACTCACTAGGTATCCATAATTACATTATTCTTATAAAATTTTCATAAAAAATTATGTTATAATTACATGGGATACATGTTTTGTTACCCATCTACTAGTTATGTAATACTATGCTATTTTTCCATACTCTTCAGCACCTCTATATTTTTTAATCGAATTTTCATCATTAATATTTAGTTGTATCTAGATTATATGAATGGGAAATTAGGGGAGAAAATAAAATATCAAGGATCTTAATTATGTATGAATTTTATGAAATGAATACTAACATTAACTATGTTTGTTGATAAATAATAAATTTATTAAAAAAAATTACCTGATAGATTTGATGCCACAAAATTTTTATAAACATAGAAGAAAGTCTTATTAGGAATATATAAAACATAGATACTGTTGGATTCATTTGATCATTACATGTATATATGATGTGAACAACATGACCATCATATATATACATATATTGAAAAATTATTTTTATGGTAGTAAGATTGAGGAAAAGTGCACATTTTAGTATAATAAATTTATAACACCCAAAAAATATTACCTCCGTCATGAAATATTTCTTAGTTAAGGGCTTTTATCATTATAACATGAAAGGTATATCAATATATCATAATTAGGGCCCAATGTAGTTCTCCTCTTATAGATATACACATTTGATTATTCTATATTTGGAAAAAATGATAACACATAATTTTGTAATTAGATTGAGTGATAAATCAAGCATTATTTTCTTTGATCTATTCATGTTCCCATAGACTAGATGGAATATATCATGTTCTACTCAGTCATTAGATTACGATATGAGGATTGAGATTATGATAGAAAATTATTTTGAATAATTATTAACCATTCTCTAATTTCCATTGTTTTCAAAAAATATAACAAGGGGTTAGGGATTAATTCAATAAATATACCACGTGACCTTAACTATGAATTAATCTTCAATAATTCACATATAATGTTAAAAAATATTATTTTCATTTTACATAATATTTTCAGTAACATGTGAAGTACTTTACTTTCATATGGTAGTCTGGTAAATAAATATTTATTAGTAAACAAAATATAGTCCTCTCATCCTCCTCAACCATTATTGAATTCATAAATTAAGAATATTCTGTCAATACATATAAATTTTTTTTATTCTAATTGTTTAAAATAAATATTTATTTAAAATTAACATGAATTAATAACTTTTTTATTTATATTTCAAATTATTATTATTTTCCTAGTGAATAAAAAAAGATAAATAAATATTATATAATCCGAAAAAATTACCTTGCAAATAAATATTTATTATATATTTTTGATCAATTAAGAAAATTATATTATATATTACAACTCAAACATTATAATAAGATATATTCATATTGAAAAATATAAATAATATTTAATTGAGATAAATATAATCTGTAAGCCTCCTCCTGAATGGAATTCGGTGTTCATTCAAGAATTCCATGATTAACAATTATAAATGAATTATTTACCCTATAGAGGATGGATATATGTCACAAAATAACAACCACACGTGAATGATATTCATGTAAAACAATTTATTAGTAGTATTATATCATCAATAATTCTATAGGTATTTGTTATAAAACTATGTTCCTGATATTCCATTCATTGACAATAAAAAATGAACATGAAAACATACTATGGGTCACACCCTTGATTTTTTTTGGTATTCCTTTATTAATTTTCAGACTAGTATTTATCCATTAGGTTCCCTATGTGTTTTTTTATGAAAATAGAGTTTTGGGGCTCGATATCAGGTGGAGCAATGGTTGGAACACAATTAGGTGGAACCCTATCTAGAAACCCATGTAGTCCCATTCCACATAGAAACGATGGATGTACAATTACCGCATGCTTTTTCAAACCATGAAATATTATTGTTTAGTATGATCCTCCTTGACAGTGAGGGATGAATGATTTCCAAAGGATTGGGAAACCCATGTATGCTAACCATGAAACATGTCTAGGAAATTAAAAAAATAGAAAATTAATTTTTCCCCCATTGGATTTAAAATTTAATCACCCCATATTTGATCCTGATAGGATTTTTTACCTCATGATCTCCATCCACACCTTCTTAGACCTCTCGAACATCAATAATTTGATGATTTTGGACATTGACCTTATCAGAATCATTATATAAGTCATTTTTTCCTTGGTTTCTCCATCTTTATGATATCTTATTCCCTCTTTCTTAGGTTCTTCTTTTCTACAAGGTTGTTTTACCAGGTGAGGTTCTAATATTGAGTTATGTGGTGAAATTATTACGGGGTTTATTTGATATTTTCATTATAAGGTCTCAAGGTGGATCATTTTTGGACTTCCACCGATTATTATAATATTCAAAGAGTGAGGTACTTGGAAAAATTCATTTAAATTTTTAGATGAATTTTTATTTCAGGAAATGTGTTACAAGGGTGTTATATGGATGATTTTTATGGTGTGAAATATATTTAAAAAATGGTTTGAGATGTATATGTGATGAATGATGGAAATGAAAAAGGAAACTGGTTGTTTTTAATATGTGCTCCATTGAGGTTTTCGTAAATGCGTTTTATTCCTTATCTAAAAGGATAGAAATTCCATTTCAAATGGATTTAAATGTGTGAATGTTTTTAATATTTGATTTCATATAGAAATACTTTTGAGGCATATGAGGTTTTTTGATCCATATATTTGTTGAAAATGGATAAAATTGTGGGAAATGTGATTAAATATAAAATTTGTGTGAGTGGGGGTATTAATATAGGGGTTCCCAAGGAAATTATAGGGTATCATACATTGGCTAATTGTAATGTATTGAAAAGGATTTTACAAAAAAATTTAGTGGTGAAAATTGTAATTTAAAATAATTTTGGTTTGGGTGTGATTTTGAATGTATTTACGTTTAGGGAAAATATTGACTCTATGTGATATTTGATTGTTGGCTCATTGTGGATGGTTAAAGTGGTAATTTCCTTATGTGTTAATGATTCATCAAAATGTGTATTTGAATTTTATAGTTTCTAGATATATGAAATGTAATTTTATCATAATGATAATCTGTATTCTCAAGGTGGGAGAACTAAAACTAGTACTATAGTTGATTCAGTGTGGGAGAGGATGAGTTTCATATAAGAAGATAGATGTTACAAAAAACTAGACCTATGATATGATAAGATTCCACTATACATTGGTATGGGATCCCCACTGGTTTCATATTCAGGGGAATGATGTTGGTTTGGTCTTATGACATAGAGACCACTAGACCATGGGAATCATTCCACTCTAGTAGTTCATTCACGAGAAATTCGTGGGTTTTGGTAGGAGTATTTGGATCATCCCATGGTGATCATGATATCCCTTCGAGCCATGCCACGATATAGTGTGAGTGTTGTTTCGGATGGACCCCCATATATTTTCATGAAAAAAAAATTATCAGAGGAGGTTTTTCATTTTTTTTGTCTAAGTAAATTAAGAATTGCATAGATTGATATGAGTTAGGATTTATGGGTGTTGTAGTTCAATTTATGAGTGGGTTGTAAATCAAACTCCACAAATGACATGACTTGTGTTTCCATTTTATGGTGTGAAATTTTGAATGGATTCTCTTACAGGTGAGATGCATAGGATAAATAGAATAGGTGGGTAATGGGTATAGGTGGAGTGGTTTGTTCTATCTTTATATGGTTTTGGTTGTGATTTTTCTTGATTTATGGAAGTGTTTGGAAATGTTTTTAGTGGCTGAATATTATAAGAATGGTTTATTTATGGTCTTCCATTGTGACTATTATTTTCTGTGGCAAGATGCCTCCCATAGGATTTATGGGCAATCATGGGACTATGATGATGATATTTTACTATCACAAATTGATTTGAGGTTGGTGGAAGCATTGGTTTGGTATGTCCAATATTTGTTCCATAGAGGTACCTTTGGTACACCTCATCATGGTGTAGCCAAATGAGGTATTTAAAAAGAAAAATATTATGTGTTATTAATGATTAAGACTCATTTGTATTGGTAATAATGGATCCCTAGTTTTCAATGTATTTTCATGAGATGGTTGAATGGATTTATTAATTTATTGACACTCATGAGGTTTTCGGGGGGATTTGTTCCTTCTTGATGTTGGAAGGTCTGAGTTGGATGTTCTGGGGATTAAAGGTGCAAGTTGGGTAGCATAAGAGGATGTGGTGGAAGGATTTCCATGTCAATTTAAGTGAGTTTTAATGCCAAGATACCATATTATACTCTATGATTTGTGGGATTTTGGTACATCATCAGAAGGATCGTACCCTGAGGGGGTATGACAACAATTTCAATGAGTTAGGTTCATTCATAGCCGATGTAGTTTCTAATGAGTAAATTAAGGCACAGAATTTCAATATGTTATCGAGACATTAAATTTTTTACACATCTTCATTTTAAATATTATGAAGTTTGATGTGGTGGTTTATCATTCAATGATTATAGATATTTATCATTGGAGAATTCATGTTATATATAGATAAGTGTTGTTAGTTTGGAGTGGTAGTTCGTCTGAGAAGAAGATCAAGTTGGGAAAGCTGGATAAGAAGGGAGGGGGTAGTTCAGGCCGTCCTTCCCGGTTATCTTCATCTATGAATTCTGGTGTTGGGTCATTCATGTTGAACTTCTATCTAACGATTGGGAACATTCGATGAGCGTGTCCAATTCCACTCAAACCATTCCATAATTGTGGAAATATGGAAATATTGCAATATATTTTCAATATAATTCAACCATATTCGGCTATATTATTACATTTAACATTCAAAGATATGTCCACCCATTTAGAACCTTCAAGGATAGTAAGTTATCAGTTCAAGGTCCATGAAGATAGAGCTAATTCTTATTTTGGGGAGTTCATTTTCAAGGAAGATTCATAGGTCAGTTGTATTTATCAGTCTTAGGAATAGATGCAACAAATTCATATTGTGGATAAATATCCAGTGAAGTCATATGCAAGTTATGTGATTGTTTGAGTCCCCATTATCAATTCATGATCATTATATATTGTTCTATTTCATATTGATGCCTCTTTTTCTTCTATTTTTATATTCATAATGGACTTGTTAATGTTTCCATCTGAGCTTATACATTATTCTATATAATTGTTGATAACACAAGGTAATATGAATGAGTTAGAATTCGAGTTTCCATCTTATGAACTCAATATTTGATGTGTTAAGCTAGAATGATATTTTTATATTTTAGATATGCACCCTGGGATGTGATTCTAAATATGAATTATATGGGGGGTTTTCAGGAACATGTCAATTTCTTTTATTGAACATTTCTCTTTTTGGATGATGATTGAAGTCATAGGTTCTTCAAGGTGAATAATATCATTGGTTAGGGCATTCTGGACCTCCACATCAATAATTTTTACGTATCTATTATTTTGTCATGTCAATAATTTTTTAGGATGGTGATATCGAACCTAAAGTGAGAAAATCTATTATAGTGGATGAGTTCGTATAAATATTTTCAAAGGAAATCTATAGTTATCCTTCAAAATGGTTTGTGGTGTCACTATTGATATGTTGTAAGATATGAAACTGATATCTCTTCCCTATACTGTATTTTCCCCACCATTTTGATGTAATTGAAGGTATGGATGGATGATTTGAAATACCAGTCTCAAATTGATGATGATGTGGAGAGAGAGAATCTGAACATGGAATATATGATTTGGTTATTTGTTTTGGATTTCAAGGCTCATTAGACAACCATTTGGGGTTGGTTGATTTTTCATATAAAAATATTTTCCAGTACTCAATTTTTATAGTTCCCTTTAAGGTATTTTATGGTCGGTCATTATGGTCACCGTTGGATTGGGATGAGGTGGGTGATACCGTTCTATTGAGACTGAGCCCTGTGCAAGAATTATCTCATATATTCTTGTTTACCATGTAGAATATTTTAATTGAAATAAGTATTCGAAATCATTATGAAGATTTCAGGCTCTAATTTTGTTTTTTTCTATGGGTGACTGAGTGTTTATTATTGTAATACTTCAGCTAGTTCATCATTTCATGGTAATGCATGGGAATCGAACACCATGTTATGTGAGAGCTATTGAGATCATGGGGAGGGTTGGAAAGGTGGAATACATTTTAAAATTTCATCCTAGTTGACATCAGTTCATGACATGTTCCTTATATATCAGTTGTAATGTACAACGTTGAATTTTAAATGTGTTTAATTGAGAATAATTAGAATAAATAAATGTGTTTTTCCCATTTGAGTTTCAAGTGATGATTTTGTATTCATTGGACAAAGTGATTTATCAGATGCCCATACAATTAGTTCAGGTTCTATGGCTTCAAGGTAGTTATGAGAATGACACACGGGAGATGATGGCATGGGTTGAAAGGGTGTATCTGTTATTATTATGAAACCATACATTGCAGTGGTTTTTTGGGAAAAGATGTTTTCATGATGGAGATTGCTGTCATAGTCATGTCTTTTTAGGCATTAAATTGTTTATTATTAGTCTAGAATATATCCCATGGGATCCCAATGAATTTTTGGAGAAAAATGGACTCTTTAATATCAGAATAAACTGTCCCATTTCTGATGCATAGTTAGGGTAAACCATGTGTCATTCTACATGAAATAGTTTGTCCCTATTCTTCATTGGTAATGGGGGAATGATTGTTTTGAAATAGTTTGGAAAACTATACTGGATAACTGTGTGACATGTATATGTCATTAAAAACTAGAAAATTACACTTCACAATTTGGATTTAACCCAAAATTACCTATAATATGATCATGATGGGATTTTAATCTGTTTGTGCTCTCTATAACCCTTCTTGGACCTCTTGATCATAAATACATTTGTGTCTATTTAATATGGATCTTCAATAAATCATCATGTAAGTAATTTCCCCCATGGTTAATCATTCTTTCTATGATAATTATTCCCTCTTTCATGGTTTATCCATTTTCAATGCGTTGTTTTACCATGTAAAGGGTAGATCTTGAGTTTTATGGAGAAATATTTTATGATTTTGTTCGATTATTATATTATTGTGTCTCTTGGATGTGTGGTTGTGGAATTACACTAGTTTCTAGAAGATTCAAATTGTAATGTATGTTGTTCCCTGAATTTACATTATTATATGGTTTATTATTTCTTTATTGGTGTTTTAAGTGTGTTCAATGAATTTTTGTTGTGGATGTAAATATATATTGAGAATTAATTGAGAAGAATATGTGATGATTGTTGAGATTGCTAAGGTAAATTGGATATATTTTATGTCTGTTTCATTATTGTGGTTCATGAATGTGTTATATGACTTCATTATAAGGTGTGAAATTTGTTTTCAATATACATTAAATATTTGAATGTATTGAATGATTGTTTTTCATGGAAAATTGGTTTCTAAGGAATATGATCTTTATTAATGTGCATTATAAATGTGTTTTAAATTATAAAAATTGTGTGAATCATTATTAAAAATGAATATTGTGCGAGTGTGGTTTTGAAAAGGTGGATTTTACCATGGAAATGGTCTGATTTCAGATGTTCCCTTATTTTTATGTTTTAAATAGGATTTTATGAGTTTTTATTTTGGTTAAAAAATGAATATTAAAAGGGTTTGTTGTCCATGTGAATGTGAATAAGTTTTTTATTGAAAATGTGGTTTCAATTTGAGCTATGATCATTGGATTGGTATGGATTGTGAAAGTAGAGACTTCCTTGTTTTTTCATGATCCTATGATTATATATATGGATGTGATGATTTATGTTATATTTGGAAAGGAATTTGAGAACCAATGATATCGTGGGTATATTAGTGGGATAATATGAACTATATTTCTCCTTTATTTAGTAGGACTAAGGCCCGATTTCTTCTAGGAATATTGTTGAAAAAAATCTAACTAATCAATTGATATGATCAAAGATCGCAATACCATTGGAGGATATCCCCTATAGTGGCTCATCCATTTGAATGTTATGGTTTGTGTCTTATTATATAGAGAACATAAGACCTTGGGATTACATCCCCTCTATTGAATAAATCTTGAGAATATTTTGGTTATAGTTGGAGGATTTTAATCATAGAGGCATGAGTTTTATAGGGTCACAATTTTTCTAGTCACCCAATGGATTTTCCCAAGGTTTTCACATGTGAAATTATGATTTTGTGATGTGTTTCTAACCATGGGTATATGGAGGAACTTTTGAACATTGTAGTTTCGAAAAATGATTCTTTTTTGAATTGTTTTTCTTCAAAATAGTTTTCCTAATAATATTATCCTTGAATCATTCTTTAAAAGGTTTCCATATATTATTATTATATTTTAAATATAGATTTATCTTATAATGTTATAAAAAGGAATATTTCTATTGGGTGGTGTCCTAATGAGATTTTTCTCACACCCTACATAAATATATGGTTGTAGGGAGACTGTATTAGGTATTACCAAAGTTAGAGTAATGTATTCAATGGTGGTGATGGTGGATTCAGTTATTAGTGAACCACTTCATATAAGTGTTGGTGGTGGTGGCTTGGGGGTGATGTCCCTCTTGTTACATGGATGTTTTTAGGATGTTTTTTTGGTTCCCATTCCATTTTGGTACTCATGGTATTTGTTAATGTGTTAAAACAACAAATCTAATTTTTTTTATCTTTTTTTATTATGATTTTCAATATTGTTATGTTTTATTCTAATGGGTTATTTATTGTTATATACATTAGGGAAACCATTTTAATAGTGTATTTTTGACAACCATACACTAATTTCCATCCCATTGGTATTGGGATCACCCTTTAGGCCATAACGTGGGCATAGATTGGGGGTTGGATTGGCTATCACTAGGTCTTTGTTCGTAAACCACGGTAATGGAATTAAATTTGATGATTTATCATTAATATAAGGGTTGTGATATCATCATCCATAAAAATGGAATGGAAAATTCATTATCAGATTATTAAATAATGAAATATCATTCATGTCACACCCAATGTGCCTTATTTATTTCCAATATAAGGAACCACGGATTTAGTTAGTACATAAATGTGTCTGATTCAAGAAATGAATTAATACATATCATAATATATATAGATAATTATACATTATCATAAGCTGGAATATCCAATGACACATTAAAAATAATATTTACTAATTGTGATTTTATTCTCATAATTTCCCATATTGTATATTACAATGTGTGAATATTATGAGATACAGAATCATTACTAAATGATTACTCGCACAAACCAATAAACATAATATCTTACCCCTATAAGAATAGATTCTGATCATTAAAAAACATTTAAGAATGTTATCATAGAATGTCAAGGTAATCATCATTCCAGGGAACAATTATTACCTTTTCATTGATATAGATACTCAATGAACTTTTTATATTATTGATATACCAAACTATTTATAATATGTAATATGATATTTTCATTAACGTCATTTATTAAACATTAAATATAATATACAAATTGATTATTCAAGAACAACAAATATAATAGCTCAAATATGTATGTAGTAAAAATCCATTATGATATTAAATGAAAAAAAATCTCTTTTTACTCATCATTTTGAATGAACTATTTCGCATCCTTTTGTTAGATCTTGTATACGTTGTATATTTCCATTGCTAATTTTTTTTAATGTTCTTAATACTTTCTATGAGTCAAAAATGTTCATTAAAATAATCTTGTTATAGTTGAGTGTTACCCTTAGACACAATTCATGAATTATTTGTTATGATTTCATTTTTATAATTCAATTTATTTAAGGAACACCACTTGGTTACAATAAAACTGTTTCTCTTGGGACATTGTTAAATATTCCATGTGGAGGTTTTGTAAAAGCCTGATATTTTGTTACATTTTCTAAATTAATATAAATTTCTAGTTATTTTAAATTAAAATAACATGTTATATTGAATTATTATATAATATAACTATATTTTTTTGGGGTTATATAAAAATTTTAGTTATACTTATGGTACACACAATAGATTAATTTCCATTTGATACAAACTAAAGCATGTTTTACAATCCATAAATATAGTCTTAATATTATTAGTACAATATTGACCTAATTATTAGAATGGTGGGAATCAAATAAATAAATAAACTATGAAAATATGATTTAGAAAATGAATTAATTGGATACTAATAAATTAAAAACTAGAGAAAGAAATTTCGTAAAATTAATAAATTCCATTACGGGACAAAAACATTCTACGTACAAACAAGTGTTTTTAAAAAGACTAATCAAACCCCATTTTATGGAATATTTTAATAAATTATATATATTATATATTTATTCCAATATTTAACACACGTCAAATTTTTTTTCTGTAATATATATAACAGTAAATCCAATTTTACGAATAAAAATATATATTTCTCTAAAATGTTATTTTACCACATCATAATCACGAACATTTTTTAAATTTAATGTTTATAATTTTTATAAATTCTAATTTAAAAGAATATTTTTTTATTTTTTAATATCAATCATATCAGTTGGGGTATTTTTAATTTTTTTTGATAATTCTCATTTATTGTTTAATAGTGGAAAATATTGCATTTTAATTGAAAACAAACAATTCATCTTAATAATTTATAATGATAAATTATATTTTATGATGTTTTAACATATATTTAGTAAATCAATAAATATAATAATATAACATATTAATTACAATAAATTTCACATTGAAATTGAATAAGCAAATATTTAAATATTTAAAATATTTTCACTTTAAAATCCCATTATTTATTTCCATATCCGGGATAATTTTTAAATTAATTTCATCCAATTTTGGAAAAAATTAGGAAATATTAAATCCAGAATATGAATAAGAAAAATTTATATTTTCTTCTATGTTATTCAATGTTTTTGAAAAAAATATATTTAAAATCAATTAATATGTGTTAAATAGATTAAGATAAAAACTAGTTGACATAGTTATTAATAATTAACAATCAGGCTCCAAATAAACGAGAAACATGTCAAAAAAACATTGGATGGAAATATCATTAACATATCATTATTTAAAAAAAATTGATAACTATTTGAGGAATATTATTTAAGATATACCACCCATTATAGTTTACCTTTGTCTGGTATTTACCATAATTTCACTCCTTCACTAGAAATGGGAAATCACCCCACCCCCTAAAATAGTCATAAATCTAAAGTTCTTTTTCACTTCCAAAAAGTTCTTAACTTGTCTCCTAAAAATTTTTATTCATAAATATTGTAAGATATAAAACTATGGAATATCTTGTTGCAAACCAATAGGACTAACCCGAAGAAGTTGTAACGTTCATCAACATGGATTTTTTTACTACATATCAAACACCTTCAATTGATATTACGTCATTATTATTTAACAACACCAATATCATCTATATAAATATATTTTTTATGATTTTTTTAACCAATACCTTCACAAACCTCTATCTTATGTGATCCACAATAATCATTTGTTTGTATAGTGAACTACCTCTTCATGAACTGATGTTATTTGTTCTTCCATTACCTCTTACCAAGGTAGATAATAATAATGGAACTAATTTTTTTATATTATATTTATATGATAATATTTATGTATTTATTATAATCAAATAATTATATAAAATGAACCTTCATGAAAACCATTTTTTGAGAATACTATAGCATTGTATATGGAAGTGTAGACTACCACCTCTTCAAAGCGATGTGATTCATTCCCGCATTATATGGAATGTTTTAAGGATTTTTTATTAAACATGTTTTTTATTTATAAATTACTATTTTTAATAGAGTGATAATATATATCTATATTACTTTTCATTCTTTTAATATGTCAAAAACATTTAAATAGGGCTAATGCATACGTATGCCTAACCATTTCCACAAATAGTGTATTTTTTTTTACTATTTAACATTATTTATTATTATTAAAAAAATATACAATGTATTTATATCATTTTATATAATTTTTTCATTCTAGAAATATGTAAACGGTGATATATAAATTAGGATCAAGAATAAAAAGTCCAAACATGTATGAAAAAATCAACTGTTATTGCCCAAAACAGAACATTAACACAAAATTGTTAATAATAAGGTAATAAAATGTCAAATTTAAATTGAATATGGTATTATATATATATGAATATGGTTATATTTTAGAGTTATAAAAAATTATATTTATTATATATTATGTTTTAACAAGTAAATTGAGAGTCAAAACATTATGTAAGAGCATTTTTAAACTCACTTTTATTTCTATAAATATTATTCCATATCCTCCACAAATTTACATCATATGGGGAATATAATTTACTATGAAATGTTATATAGAATTTAATTTATTTCATGATATTAATTGTTTCAATTTGAGTAATTCCTTCAAGTATAACATGACTGAAATGTTTATCTATTAAGGTAGTTTCTTCTCACTTTACATTTCCTTTATACTCAAGCCTTGTTCACTAACTATTCATTTTATACTATGTGGATACATAAAATGTAGTTATTTTATTATTATTATATAGATAATTATATTTATTTTAATTTCCAATTCATATACTCTATTTCTTGGTCTTTATGATTCACAGGTTACCAAAATTGGTGGGTGATTTTTCCTCAATTTTTTTATACGAGACACATGTTATGTTATGAACCTATATTTTTTATGAGGTGTTGATAACGTACCATTGACAAGTTATGTCTCGAATATAATACTATTCAAGAAATTTTATGATTTAATTAGTTTTATTCATTCATGGGAATTATGATTACATGTTTCCAAATTTTTATGATTTTTTATATAAACTCATCCTTCTTCTAGATTTGATACGATGTTGTTTCCATTGAAAACCCATATGATCAATACCACAAAAAGCCCCAGGAATTTTCTTCTGATAAGGTTATTCATGATATCTTTATGTAGTGGTACAATTTTAACAAATTTTTTATCTAATATAATTATTATAATGTTTTAAGAATATATTAGCATGTTTTTGTCTTAGGATGATAATATTCTTTCTATAAAAACCAATTTTTATAAAAATGTTTTAAAAAAGGTTTCTAAATAACTTTTCAAGAACAATTAAAAGGAAAGGTAATTCGAAAACTATTAATGTACTATGATTTGTTTTAAATTATTTTCATTACTGTCTTTTTAATTTTTCAATGGTGGGTTTCAAAGAAAAATATTTTAATTACTTTTTTTGTCATGATAAATGATTTTTAAATATTGGTTATTTTCCTTTTGAAATGATTCGTCTAAAAATACATGATCCATGTCTATAAAATGGATATTCCTTTCATATATATTATGATTTTATGGTGATATGATCCACGTAAACTTACTTTTTCAATCAATGTACGGATTATGTTTAATATGGAATGTTTTTTTTTCAAAAACTATATCTCATTATTAGGATATACTGGTTATTAAATGATTATGAAAGAATATTCATATTCAAGTTTGTTCTATTAAGAAATTACTATGAAACCCATATATTTTAAACTAGTTATTATATGTTGAAATTTTTATGATTCCAATTTCATATCATGGATTATAATATGATGTTTATGAAACCCATATGTTTTCTGGGTCATGATACGATGAATGTTTAATTGTTTTATAGAACATGTATGTATGATTTCATTATGTTATAGGGTCTAACTATATCTCCATCAAATACTTTATGAAATTTTTAATTATCTATGAAATCCAAGGGTACATGGGTGGTCCTTCCATGCATACATTAAGAATGTACACAATAGTGTATCCCATGGCCATAATAAGAGGGTACTCAAGATGAAACCCAAGCCTTAAATATGATGGTGTATGGGAGGCCATGAAATGATCATAAGAATATAGTATATGAGAGGTCATTCGAAGACTAAAAAATGGTGTTACATTGGACGTCATCCCAAGCTCGATGTAGGAACATGAGTGATTAGCCAAAGCCTAACTTATTATGAATGACATAGTAGGTAGCCTTGAAAAAAAATTCGTATTTTTATATATATTACACAATTATTTATAATATTATTATATTATTCTCTCATGTTGTATGCAATTAACATCCATATTATTAGGGCATTATGATTTTCTTATATTTATTCCATGACACTTTTGTCTGATCTTTGTTACATGGGTTATTTTCTTTATATTCAATGATCATGTTCTCATGTTGTTGTATTCATTTTATTCTTATATATCTCTTTCTTTACATTAAATAGTATATAAAATCACCCTTTCTTAATTCTCATTTAAATATTATATGATTAAAGGTTTCATGTACATTTTCTAAATGAGAAGATATTTTTGGGATACGATGAAGATCTATAAAAAAGTCAGAAGAATGTGTTCCAAGATCCAAAAGACACTAATATTTTTTGGTCCTCCAAAATATACATTTTAAATGTGATGGATATCCAACTAATGTAATGTAATATCAACGTTTTTTAAGGTTGGTTCACTATATTTGTAATTAATGGAAATATTTAGACAACCATTAGAAACTACGATTGGAAAACATTAGTGACACCCCTAGGGATATTTCTAATGATATATCTAGGGATGTATCTATGGATAACTCTAAGTATGAGTTAAGCTAAATGAAAATGTCATTGAATTATAGAAAATGATAGATCGAGTGGCTTCCTTGAAATGAATATATGTCTATATACTATTGTATTATGTGGCTCGAGCAAACATATATGTGGGGGTAACTACCCTGAAAACACTATATAGAGCTGGACTCGATATGGATCTATTGCAAGATAATAGGCCTTGTTACACACCATTTTTTACACTCTTAAGGAATATGATTTAAAAATTCATAAACTATCTATGAACCAAAAATGTGAAATTAAATAGATAATGATCATATATGATATATGATACGCCTAATAACTCATATAATAAAAGATAGTGTCATGATGTAAAATTCATATCAATATTTTTTCATGGTTATGTGGTTTGCTATTATAATAAGATTTTATCAACGTGTTATTTATGGTATTAAGTTAATGGAAGGATCCAAAAAGCAATAGGTTATGATTAAATGTGATCTGACATTTTAAAATGAGCTCTCAAATGGTATAATAACTATTGTTAATGATGTTGTGATTATACATAATATTTTTGCACAAAACATGATTTACAAGATGTAGGTTAACAAAATATCATGATCAATAGAAAAGAAAAGGTTTGTGTGTTTTTAGAGTTATGATAAAGGTTTCCATGGAGGAAAGAAGATTCAATTTACATTGTGTTGGAAATCTTGAAATAAAGAACAATATGCATTTATTAGAGGAATGTGAATATGTTTTAACTATGGAAAAGAAATACACATAGCAAGTAACTAAAAGTTGAAATCAAGATGTTCATTCATTGATTTGGATAGAAATACAGTACACCTTAAGGTATTATAAATAGTTTAATGTTTTATGTGAGTGAGTTATATAAATTATTCAAATCTATGGATTAGGGGGAAATCTCATGAAGGAACATAATAAGGTTGTATGAGTATTTCTTTTATTTCTAATGATGAAGATACCCCAAATGACATATGATTAGTATGAGTTTTTCTAATAGTATTGTTTACAATATGGAATAAATTTAGTTTGATCAATGCTAATATATGATATATATTTCATATTTCAGGAGAGGGGTATTATGGAATAAGTTGAAAAATCATAGTTAATTTTTTTAGAAAGAAATGCGATTAATGATGTATTAATATATTCAAATTAAATGATAATGCAACATAAATATTTAATTGAATATTTATTTTTAATATTATTATTTCATTAATGATATAACATTATATATAGAATTGTTCAAATAAAATAGAAAACTGATCTAATGGATAGGTGAAATTTTAATGAATGAAAAGGAACCATTAATGTGTTCTCTATGTTAATAAAATTGTTTTTAGCTTGGATAAAGAGATGATTATTGTGGATAAATAAAATTGGATAGTTTCGATTAATTAAGAGATCATAATGGATTTGTTGTATATGTGGATTATGATTTCATGGAATGATTTTATGAAATTTCATTGATTTAAGGAAAATAACCATTAAAAATTGTAATAATAATGACTGCATGATTTCAAAAAAGATTTATGATAATTTAGTTTATTACCATGTTCTAATATAATACACAAGGATGGTTTTCACATGATTGCTGGGTTACAATAGAGTTCTAATTTATGATATATGTGGTATGAATGTTTACTTGGTTTTTAAAAATTATGTTTCCCTATTTATCTTATTTAATGATTTAGGTATTTCAAAAGGGTTACAACATAAAAAATTTATGGAATGATTAATTTAAACATTAGATGATTTTTTAGAGAGTAATTTTTATTTTTTCCAAATGAGTAAATGTATATATTCAATAAATTTATCTCTCTAGTATTTATTATTATTCTTTAAAATATGTACAATAACTTATTTTACAATCTATGCATCTTATGACATTTTAGTTATCTACAGATAAAAAATTCACCATTATTTTATGGACTAATAGATGGAGTTAAATATATTAATGCAAAAATAAATGGAGAGATTGTACATATGAAATTTTATGAAATATTGTAAGTATATATCCTTCAAAAAATTCTCTAACTTTATTAAATGTATCGTGTCTTGTTATCATAATTTCAATAATATCAATGTCATTTTTGCACAATTAATTTTCACGGTTTTATTGTTACTATAATTCATAATATCAAAATATATATTATTCTTAGTGACGTATATCTCTCTCTAAAATTATTTACCCATTTCTTTTATGACCATGTTTTCACTTTGCACTTATGTTCTCCAATATAGAAACCATATTATTTTTGAATTTAGGGAACCATTATGTTTAAAAAATTATATTCTAAAAATAAACATTCTTATTTATTTTTATGATTTGGGTTTCTAGGAATGTAACTTCCAATTATTAAACATTTGATGAAATATTATAATTTTAAGGGAAAAATTTCTTTTAACTTGTGTATAGTTTCACACCTCAATATTTTTTAGAATTATTTTGAATTAATTTAATATTTCTTTTATTTCACATTAAAATAAATAGTGAATATGAATTTTTTCTATGAAATAATTTTTTTTATTTCATTATATGAAACAGTAGGTTAAACTTTCACCACACGAAACCCTTATATTTGTTTGTAGTGCCTAAAAACTGTGTTTTACCAAACACTACTGATCTATTAATATTATAATGATTTTTACCAATGCCATTAGAATGTAGATTATGAATATAAAGAAATAATTTTGACATTTTTATTTAATCAAATAACTATTTAATTATTAATTATATTATAAATTTGAGTAATAACTATCATAAAATAATGAAACTCTTTCTGTGAAAACTATTTTTCTATCTAATAACAGGTTTTATATCAATAAATTAAACATAAAACACATTATTAATTAATATAAATGAATATATTTTTGTATATTAAATACTCAATAAACTATTTAATACTCAACCCATGTGTTTTCTATAGACGATATATGAATAAATAAAATTCTACATGTAAATGATATATTTTTTCTGAAAATTAGTTTTACCACCTTTTAATGGTACACCAATTTTATATCAAATTTTTATCAAATTTATAAATCATATTTTAAAAACTAATTATTAATTTTTGAATAATAATGTTATGATTAACTCAGGTATTTTTTTTGGTATTTTTTGAGTAGTTTAAATTTTTTATTAATAGGGAAAATATTTAATTGTATTTGAAACCCAAAGTTTTATCTAAATTATTTAATATGATAAATTCAATTTTAAATTAGTTTTAAAGTATAATTATATAAATTATTGTTAAATGAATCAATTTTAGGGAAATTTATCCAATTTCAGAATGAAATTTTGTATAAAAACATTTTAAACATTCAATCACTTTAACTTTAATAACCTATTGTCTTGTATGGTCTTCGGGATAAATTTTAAATTAATTTCACCCATATATATCATTGGAATTTGGAAAAAATAGTTAAATATTTTTATTCATAATAATTTAAAATTACTTTTAATTTCAACATATATTTTGAAAAATAATATTAGTTTAATCATTTAAAATTAATTATAGTGATTAATGTAAAAATGAGTTTTCTTTGTGGTTAAACAATAATATTAAGGGTCCAAATGGCCTAGAACAATTAGAAAATCAATTTCTTGGAAATATATTAACCATAAATTATTTTTAATGTAACATGGATTATCATTTTCGGTACATGATATATCAGAGACCTCCCAACAATGACTACATTTTTCTATTTACAAGAACGGAATTCCTCCACCATTATGAACGAGCACTCACCCATCTCACTTTTTCACACTTCTCAAGACTATTTATCATCTAATACATTCCAAAATGTGGTCCCAAAATCTATAATCTAAAAATATAAGCCTCAAATTAGGCATAAATCCTAAAATGCAATCCCATTGGTGAAAATCAAAATTAGTTACCCCGAAAAGAGGTAACACCCCTCAACGATCATCTTTATTTAGTTTCATTTTCCACCAACATAAATTCCTAATATATCTTGATTATATAAAAAATAATTATACCAAATATACTGATATATTATTTTATATTATTCTTATGACTTAAAACTTCACAACCATCAATAAAATGAGATATGCAATCATCATTTGTGTGTACGAATCACTACCACCTCGTGAACCGAAACCATTCGGTCTTCCGTTACCACCTTTTAGTAATGAGAATAATTATAGTAATAAAACTTTTATATGATATATATGTAATTTATGATGTTTTTATTCTTATTTAATTTTTAAATAACACATTCCTTTTTCATTAATTTTTTTGGAATACAATAACATCATTAGTGGGCATGTGGACAACCACCACCTCAGAGCGATGCGATTTCTTCCCACATTAAATGTAATGTATTGGGGATAGGTTTATTACAAAATTTTGATATTTATGATATAATAATTAAAATATAACTATAATAAACATGTATAAAAATATTTCATTAAATTAATTTCCTTCAATAGTATATAAAAAATGGAAACATCATTCATCCATATGTACGACCTACCATCTCAATTAACATTGTGCTTCAATTATTATTTATATCATTTATAGATTATTTTAAAAATAAATATAATTAATATATATTATATTTATTATATGGTATAAATAAATAAATACATAAATTATGTTATATGGTAGAGGATCATGAATAATAAGTTTAAACACATATGAAAAAATGATGGTGTTGTTAACCAAAACATAAATTTAACATAGAATTGTTAATAAATGGGTAATATAAATACATAATTAAATAATATATGATAAAATATATACATATATATGGTTATATCATAGATTTATAGAAAAATTATATTCATTATACATGAATACATAATGATTTTTAATTTATAGTCTCACATTTGTTTATATGATACATAAGACATTTTAACTATTCATTTATATTTTATGGTTTATAAATTTTATTATGATATGTTATATCATTATTTTAATTTTTTTAATTACACTAAAAGACTCAATTTATGATATTCTTTCATGAATCTTGTATCTAAAATGTTAATCAAATAGTAAAGAATTTTTAACTATCTTATATTTTTGATGAAACATAATCCATCTTAATAGCCATTTTCATTTATGTGGTGAATATACCTACCAAGTATTTATATTCTTGTTATACTAATAGATTTATTTCTATTTGAAATTAAATTTTTTAGGTTCAATATTTCATGAGTTATACGATTTAGATGTTCTTAAAATAAGTAAGAGATTTTTACCTCAATTTTCCTTTTTTGAGAATCATATTAAAATCATATATTGTTTTATTTGGTGTAAATACTTACTCTTTGACATGATATACCATGACTCTCATTATTTTCATGACATGTTAAGCTTTATTTAATTTTAGACTCATATAAGGATTATGATTCAATTATACCAAAGAAGTATGCTTTAATTGTTACAATTTCATTTTTATAGGGATTTTTTGATTATTCTCTCATTGATGAAATGTTAAGATCCTTATATCAAGAAATATCTTATATTTTACACTATTGTGTAATTAATGATATTCTTATATAATGATACCAATTTTTCCCTCCTGGGTATATAAGATAATTTATTTTTTTTTTTGAAAAAAAATTCTTTCATTATTTCATTCTTTATTAAGATGTCTAATTTATATCAAATCAATGTTTAATAAATATCTTATGAAAAATACTTTTAAATTATATTTAATGAAAAGTTTCATGGAAAAATATTTTGAATGTATTATTTGTTTTAAAAATTATTTTAAATTATTTCCAAAGAGTCCTTTAAATGTTATCAATGGTTATTTTTAATGAGAATGATTTAATTTTTACTTTCTCATAAAATGTTATTTCTAATGAATGGTCATATTTGTAAAAAAATGTGATGATTAATATTTTAAAAACCATCCCCATCTAGAATGAAATCATTTTACTTATTTTATTATTTTATGGGTATAGGATCCATGGAGACCATTCATATTATTTCTTTTTACGGATTATGTTTAAGTTGGAAAATGGGATATGAAACTCATTTCTATTCCAAATTCTATTCCATGATAAAATGATTATGAAAATGGCTTCCTTCCCCTGGTTATTATGTTAGGAAATTATTATGAAACTTTTTGTTTTTAAATGGGTTTTTATATGATTAAATTTTTATGATACCCATTTTATTGCATGTGTTATCATATGATGTATATGAATCTCATATATTTTTATTGTTCATTATATAACAATTGATTTATTATCATTTGGAACATGAATTTATGATAAAAGTACATTAATGATGGAACCTATATCTCTCTCCCATTAATTTATTATGATGAATTTTTTATGAAATCAAAGAGTACATGGGAGGTCATCCATTTTCTATAACATGACTTTACTCAGAAGGAAATGTCAATTATGCAACAAGATGATACATATGAGGGAATCTAATAAATGAAAAAAGAGATTAAATGTATGGTAATCTCAATCCCTCCATAAAATAGTACATAATGATGGATCCCAATCCTGAAACATGAGTGTACATGAGAGGTCAACCAAATCATGAGGTAGGTAGACATGTAATTATCCCATTTCAAATGTGTTATTACGGTATTGTTATATATCCTTGAGAGAATATTTTTTATGATAATGTGTATGCTAAAATTCCAGGTCTTATTATTATGCAATTCCCCCATGTATAATTCTCTATATTCAATTATTATTCATGTCTTATGATCTTCTACGTGTAATTAAAGGACATTTCTACAAGATCTATAATATGAATTGTATGATCATCAAATGTAATTCTCTAGTTTTCATAACCTTATGTTCATGTTATTCTTACACATATCGTTTTTCCCTTACTAATCCTCTTATCTCATCCTTTCCTTTGTTTTCATTCTCTAGGATATGAAATAAATTTGTTATGTTTATATATTAAATTGGAATATATTTTTGTAAAACAATGATGATATTTCCCCATGTTATATGAATGTATTCCCCATTTCAAAAGACAATAAATAATCATGGTTCTTAGGAATTTACTTTTGTTATGTGATGAATATTAATCTAAAATGATGTAATATTTTGGAATATCAATCTTATGTTTCTATAGGTTTTATAAATTTAATTGATCTAATCATTCATTTCAATAACCCAAACATCATGAAATACTATCTCAATAATAATACAGGACATAATATTTTAAATAAGTGATATTTTCCCTCTAATTTCATCCTTCATCAAATCTGGAAAAGTATATCATATAATCTAATAATATTTTTCAGAATAAACTTATTACCTTCTAATGTTATTATACTTCACATTAATCTAAATCATTTTCTCATTACATGTACCATGTGTGTCAATATCAATCTTAAAATTTATATTATAACAAGCACACCAATCTTTTTTTTTGCGATTAGAATGCCTTCAGCCATATAAGATTCATCATGATCCAAAACATGTATATCAATTATGTATTTAATTTAAATTAATTTATCGTCGGAATATTTTATCACCATATATCATTTTTTCCTCTATAAATTATATTAGAATAATTTAAATGATGCTCCAATAATATCAATTATTCATTATTTTTATTAGAATTAAATTATTTCTTCAATGATTTTTTTGAATCATATCATATGGTGTATTAAGTGTTTCAAGTCATAAAAATAACCATTTTTTTTATTCACAATGGTACATATATATTCTCTCTAATAAAAAATAGGAAGGTTGTGCACAAATGGAATTGTCTTCTAATTTCTATAATTAATAAATATTTATTTCAGTGAGACCATTCCACTAACGTTTTTATTGGGTGGAATATTGATGTTTTAACTTATGTTTTTCTAGTAACCCCTGAAAATCACTTCTCCTACATTCTATCTATTGTCAACCATTATCATTTTTATATAATCACCACACACTTTTTCCTCATATATTAGAAAATCATTGTCTATTAAAATACCCATTTATTTTTCCTTCAGTAAAAGAATATTATTTATATAGGTGTATTCATCTATGAATATAATAAAAATAAAATCACCATATATTAAATTTCTACATTATGGGACCATATGATTCTATATATATTTTTCCCAAAGTTTGATCTTAATGAATGTCGATATAATTTTATGTATTATATGTCATCATCCACCTTTTAAAAGACATGGAGAAAACCTCTCGTGATCTATTGAGTATAAACATCCCTCAATAATTCCTTTATATATATCTATCCCATATTTATTGGTCTTACATGTACAATTCCCCTATGAAATGTATCATTTTAATAATTGAAACTCATGTTGCATGTAAATATTAAATTTTAATTATAGTTATTCCATTCCTGTGATTTCCAAAAAATAATGAGTACAATTTAAAAAAAATTAATTTCCCACTTAAGATTGTTTTATAACAGATTGAAAATATATTAAATCGATCCTAGAAAGAGGAAATTTTTCCCTTCAGTCCATTAGACATAGTATTGGTCATCCCGATAAAATTTATCTAGACTGATAATTCATATAAAAATATATATAATCCTCTTAAATATTTCACAATTCCTTTATGGATTAAAGTGACACAATTCATATATGATGATAACCCTTTATAATGTATATCCAATATTCACATCAATTATTCCATCTACTCAACCATTATAATAAATTAAATATCATCTTGATTTTTCTTCTGAAATCATCTTCTATTTTCTTGTTTGAAGATCCATATTTATAGTGTTTCTATTAATTTAATTTCAAAAAGTCCATCATTTTATCAGCTACCAAAAATTATGATCATGCATTCTACTATGTTCTGAGTGAAATATTTTTACGTGACATTATTTATATGATTCTTCTATAGTGAATCAATTCATTTCATCGATGATATTCATTGAATTTATGTAATTATTCATTTATAGGGATTCATAATATGAAAAAATCTATAATAAGTTTTACCATAAATAACATAGAACCAAAAGTTTCCAAAAAAATATTAATTTTATATAACTATTCAAATTTTTTCAAATGAAAAATATTGTATTAATTATTTTTCTATTATAAGTCCTCTATACATGAAAAATATTTTGGAAGCTTTATGTTCTAATTATTATCCATCCCCTCATAGGTGAAGATGTGGTTTTATTTTAATATTTTCTAGATAATCCAGGTCCAATATGTGAAATGAAATCTACATGGTTATGTATAACATAATAACGAAATACATTAATTTTAGGAATTTTTTTCATGTAAAATAATACTATTATTATTAGAATATTTATGTGTCTCAACCTTAACTTTAACATATTTCAATATAATAACTATGAATATTTTTTGTTGTATTTTGGTTATTAAAATTTTGTCCAGCATTCTATGTTCTACTTCCCTACAAACCTGTTTAACAACATTATACTTTAACATTCATTAATTATAAAAATTATTATTTTTCTTTAGTTCCTCAATTAACATAGTTTTATACATTAAAATCACATTAGTGGATTCAATTATATTTTATCCTTATTTTTAATAGCCTAAATTATCCCCTTGAAATTTGATATTTTTTTGAAAAAAATATTCCAATTAATATTTTAGAAAGTTCTCTATATTTGTTTACTCACCATATTCCACTCAACATAAAAATAGGGATTTTTACTTCTCTAAGTATTTAATAATGTTTATGAACCATACATTCCATTTATGTTTTTTTACTAAATGATCACAAGCCTTCCTGATCTCCTCGTGTTTTATTATTTTTTATTATAAATATAAAAAATTCATTTTTAACTCATCATATATATTATCATAATTGTTTTAATTCCATTATTTCAACTTATTATAATTTTAATCATTGTCATAATCCTCATATAAAATAATATTTTTTGGATAATTTATTGAAAAATGTCTAATGAAACCAAAAATAATGAATATAATGGGTAGTCAATCCTTATGCTTTATATTACTTATTATAATTTTTTAGATATATGTGAAATAATTCTTTATCCACCTTCATTTTAGAATTCTTCCCCATCTGATTCATTATAATTTGCAGTTAATTTATCTTCCGGCTTTACCATTCTCATGTCTCTAAAATCCATTCCAATTTATATTTCTTCTTAAAATATTTTGTATAAACAATTTAGTTAGAATATTTAGAAACTCCCCCTGATAATGGTATTCCCCTTATTCTAGCGATTAATTTTTTGGCGCAACATTGTATATGAAATTCTTCATGAGTTTCATTAAAATGATATGATATTTTAAATTTTCTAAATATTCTTTGATATTACATTTGATTTTATTGTCTCTAGTGAATTAATAATCAAACGATTCCTCCCAATCCATCTTTATATCATAAATCATTCTTGTACTAATTTAAATAATTTCATTACTGACATTTCATTTACCCTCATAATTGTTTTCTATAATATATCATACTTCTTAGGGTGTCCTCAAACCCATCATCATGGATCACAGTTTGTCAAGAATTGACATATGAATAAAATCTATTTTTCATTTCACGAACATCATGATCTCTCTTGTCAATGAGGGTCATATGATAGCTTCTTTGAATAATAGGATAAATATCAACGGAACATTAGTAATTTAAATGCCATGTTTTAAAATAAAATATTTTTTTTTCAAAATGTACAAATTTTTTAATCAAATATTGATATTCCTAAAATAATTGTAGAGTTGTATTTGAAAATCAGTTGGTCTTGTAAGTGATTATAATAGAGTAATCCATGATCTAATAGAAGCTGTTAGAGTTAAGGGATTATATTTTTACATTGATATGTGATGAATTTGTTAATATTTTTTTTATTATTTATTCATATTATTTAAATAAAACCCTTCATATGGTTAAGAATCAATATATCATAGGAATATTATTACATTAATATTTCATGATATTTTTGAAAATAAATAGAATATGGTACATAAATGTTTTCTAAATGGATCCACCATAGTGTGTGAATCAAAACTTTATTTTAACAAGTTACTATCTTGGGTGTATAATCCATTCTATAAGGCAATTACCACCATAAAATGGGCCAGTGGAAACACCCGTCATGTATCTTTTCATAACATCTCATTTATCCTATTACAAAAAATGCCACTAGTCATACTTAGCATAATATATGTTATAATTATTTAAAACAAAAAAGAATATTTACTTAAAAATCTATGTTTATTTAAAAAATGTTCAAGATATTCTCTGTGTGACTTTTAATATTCATCAAATTATATTCATTTATGTGTAATCTAAAATGTATATTCATCTATATTCTCAAACTAAAACATAATTCACATTATTCTCAAGAATTATTATAAAAAATTAATGATTTTTTAATATGATACACAAATATCTCTTCCTATTATACAATATTTTCCCCCACACATGGTATTAGATGATAAAGAACATAGACTGAAACATAATTTCTATGGATCTTCTTAGTGTTTCAAATTTTATAAACTAATCCTTTTAATATAAAAAAATTTGAACCCAAAAAATTGAGATGGATTTAATTGAAATGTAGGAGTACATTAAGGAACCTAATAAATAACAAGATTATATAATTTCATATTTAAGTTTCTCACAAAATTATTTATTTTTTGTAATATAGTAGTTCATGTGAAGTAACATTTGAAAATAATTTACTAAGATGAAAAAAATTACAATGATTGTATACATATGGTGTTTTATCTTCTTTTTCATACACAATAACAAACACCACTAGTATACAAACAATTATTATTTAGATTTTTTGTTATATTACACACAAAATTATCACTTAATACACATCCATCATAACTCATTAAGCTCATGAAATTATAAATTTGTTTATCATTATTTTAAAATTATCAAAAAAAACATCATACATCACGAATTTATTATCATATAATTTTGTATCTTTGAAAAAACATATCATTATACCAATAACATTCTCAAGTTATCATCTAGAGATTCATTATCAATAGACACAAACTCAAGATTGTTTAACTTTATTTTGTTGATCTCATAACATATTATGTTCTTTATCATGAGTGTACCAAGGATTACTAATTTTGACTGAATCAAAATTGACATGGGATATTTTTCTCACTAACCATCATCATTTTAATCATTTAGATTATGTTTTTCATAATATTCAATTTATGTATTCTAAATTTTTTACCGATCAGATAAAAAATAATTTAAAATTTTTGAAGTTATTCACTAGGATCTAAATGATTGTGTTGGTATAATGTCCTCCGTTTAGTGAATCAATGGATTTTCCTAAATGTATTATATTTTATAAAATTAATTATACATTTAAAATGGCATGAGTTCCCCGAATCAATTCCTTACACTAAACTTAGTGTTCCTATACCTCAAATAAATCTAAATTTTCAGTCATTTTATAAAAGTTATTGGTCTGATACAAAGGTATATGTTGGTGAAATAAAATAAATAAATTATGGCCCAAAAATATTATAATTTGAAATTTTTTATATTCATCAGAAAAATTAAAATTATTAAACTTCTACATTAACGTTTGGAACATCAATATGATTACTGTAACCTTATTCCAACAACTCAAACCTTATTCATTCAGATCAAAAATTACATCTGAATGCCCTCACTATTCTCAAAATCATTTGATAGAAATAAAAAAATTTCCACTACCCCATCAACAAATAAATTTCTACAACGAAGATATACATATGAACCTATTATATCTTTCTTCAAATAAATTTCATTATAAATTTCCATTAAAATAACTCTTTAATAAACACTGTGGAATTATGATCTGTTATATAATATCATTTACCATCCAAACAATTTTTTAATCATATTTATCCCCCAAAAACATGTGTTATTCTTCCTAATCCTATCATTGTACTGTTTTACATTTTAGTCTATAAATGTATTTATAATTATCCATCTAAATACTATAGTTGATGATATTGTTATACAAGATAATGGACAAATGATTTTTTTAATCCTACTCTCCTGTGGTGACTATTTAGTATTCTAATAGAATATACTCAATTGATTCGATAGTAATTTTCTATTTTACATCTGGATGGGGGTGATATTGCATAAATAATATTATTTATTTTTAAGGGATTGTTTTCATCTTTTACCAAATAATGAGTAGAATCACTTATATTGATCATGTGAAATAAATTTTTCTGTTGTGAACAATATTTTCCCATATATAATGTATAAAACTACATGCTAATCAAGGAATACATTCAATTGAATGATAATTAAGTGGGTTTCATTTAATATATGGTATATAATAAACCACAATTAATTGTTTTATTATGATTTATTTGTATGTGAACATAAAAAATCAATGGTGATGTTCTCCTATTTCCATGAATGTATGGGTAATGGTTGCATCAGCCCCATATATTTTTTCTTTTCTAACATTTTTTTTGACATACCAAGAACATTTATGTAAACTCATAAATATGTATTTTATACTATCTCAATATTTGTGATCGTGAATATTATTATACTTTCTTATTCTATCTGGGTGGAAGGAGAATGTTTATCTATATACCTAATTCATTATCTACGTCAATATCTGAGGATTTGATATTATACACATTCATATATCAAATATCAAAGCTCCCTATTTATCCATTTAAAAACCATAGGGTTTCTCCTTAATTGTAAAACACATCTTATTTTTTATCACCTTATCAACCCACATAGTTTACTAAATATTCATTAAAATAGATTACTAAGAACTCATTTGTGAATGCTAGGTTTTTTGTCCCATCTTATGGATTTCCATGTATATCCTTTCCATTCCCATGAATATTGGATCCTTCTTAATCCACTTCATTTACAATATTTCATCATTGTTTCTACATAGATATTCTACCAATTTATATTTTCTTCCTATGTGGTAAGTGATTGAGTCATAATTGTCTATAATTATCTCTAACCATCCAAATTGGTGGATTTATTACTCTATTTGGTGTATATAAATAAGGATCTTGGGGTCTTATATATTCCCTAAATAACCTTATATGGATAATGTCTCTAACATTTCTATGTAATGATTATTGAAACAAACTATTAATCAACCATTTTTGTAGTTCTTGTCATTAATCATAAATTTTCTAGTGTAATAGGATGTCACTTTTATCAATTTACATGAGTACAAAAACCATGTCTCTATTTAAATTATGTGAAATAATTATAATATTAATAAATAAATTTATGATGTATTCACTTTTTCAATACTAAAAATCATCTCCTACTTTTGAGTTAGTTTGCTTAGTTGGTCCTTCCAGACAGTATTGTTCCACATGATTCATTAATAGTACCTTGATAATCTACGGAAAATAAATATAACCATTATATCTGTTTTTATTTGAAATTCATAAATCATCATTTTTTAAGGACCTATTGTCACGACCTGTCCACGGGGCCCGTGCCGTGACTACCCCAAGCCCGCCTTCCATAGGACAGGGGCTGGCGACTAGCACCAAAGGCGTAAATATGAATAAATGGGAAGGTATTGCCTTTATAAAAGTAAGGAAAACACCACAGAGCACATGCGGAAGTAAAACACTAAGTACAAAAGAAATTGCTGAAAAGTAAATGGGCCAAAATACAAACCCAACTTAAAGTAAGGCTACAATTGAACAAAAGTAAAACAAAAAAAGGATAAAAGCTGGAAGAAAGGAAGAAGATCCTAGTTCGTCCTCCTCGGATCCTACCTGAAGGGTAGGTACAGATGGCGCAGCTCCTGGATCATCCACCACGGATCCTACCTGAAGGGTAGGTACAGATAGCCTCCACAACGCTCTCACCCGTCAACCACCTCCATCTGTCGTCTTGTGGTGAATTCCACCTCCGGATAATGAAACTCCGTGTAGTCCACCTCCGTTTACTGACTCGTCGTGTGGTCCACCTCCAGGTACCGTCCAGTCCCCGAACGCTCGGCCTCCGTCAGCACTGCCTGTCGTCTGCAACCAACACAATGAGGTGCGGGCATATCCCGTGCAGGGGTGAGTATAACGATATTTTGTAAGGACCCCGAGACCCTCAAGGTCTCACTAAAACCAACATGGATAACCACAAAGAAGATCTCAACAGATAACCTCTAGTTAGGTATATGCCCATTCATATACCTAAGTTATGAAGTAACCCATCTCAAACATGTGGAAACACAAAGGTTATGAAATCAACAGATAACCACCACCTAGGTATATGCCCATACATATACCTAAGTTATCAGGTGACCCATATCAAACATGAGGAAACCGAAAGGTTATGAAATCAACGGATAACCACGACCCATGTATATTCCCAAACATATACCTAAGTTATCAAGTGACCCATCTCAATCATGAGGTAAACACAAACCTAAAACTGCTGAGGTACTCCTCCTGTCGAGTACCTTGGGTCAGCCACCCAAACACAGTAGTGCTTCCCGCCGGGGTATGCCACCCAAACACAGTAGTGCACACCCCCTAGTAGCCTGCAGAGGTACTCTTCGGAAGAGTACCGTGGGTCTGCACTATCACACAGGTAGTGCTCCGTCCCCCATGGGTCTGCACCCTAACAAAGTAGTGCTCCGTCCACTGGGCAAGTCGACTCACTCCAAGTCGAGTCGGTCAAGCAGTCGTCAGGTGTCAGCCGGCTACACGGTCTCCATACTCCACACGCGCGTCTCTGGAAGGGTCCGCTCCACAAGATACAGGTCGATACACCAAGTATCTCAAATCCCACGAAAGAGTATCTCAAAGGACCGCCTCGTCATAGGGGTCTCAACACAACAGACGACGCGTCAATCAGACGCCCAGTCTGTGAGTTACTAGCTTTTTCGTCCCAGGGGCCTGGTTGGTTTCGTGTGCGAACCAACCAGGACGTATCTCAACTATAACCTGAACTGTTAAAAGGTATACTCATATGGACCATTTCTCCACATGATCACCAACGCCGCTAACGGTTCGTCAAACGGACGTTCGGTCTGAAAGTTATCAGCTTTTCTGTTCCAGGGGCCCGACTGGTTTCGTGAGTGAACCAACAAGACTACACTCTGACGGCATCCAAACCTCTAGCAGAGTAAAGAAATAGTTCCATCTCATAAAGAGGAATCCAACAAAGTTGACGACATGTCAATCAGACATCCGGAGCTCAAGATATAAGCGTTTCAGCTCCGAGGGCCTAGTTGGTTTCGTATCCGAACCAACCCGGCTGAACCAAAAGTTCTCTTAAACCTTGAGAATAATATACCGAAACAACAATATCGATCCAAGGGTTGCATCTCTTCTGACAGTGCATCGATCGGAGGTCTGCAGCTCAAGATATGGGCGAAAGACCGAAAGAGGCCCGAAAATGGGGGGTCTGGGCCCGGACCGACCCGGCCCAACCCCCCTGGGTCGGCCCGAACCGGGTCGACCCGACCCGGCTGGGCGCGGCCTGGCCAGGCCGGCCTGCGCGGCTTGGCGCTGGCCGAGCGGTGACAACCAAGGACCCCCCCCCCCCCCCCCCCCCCGCACGAGGGCCGCTTCGTGTCACCAGACGCGGCACGCGGCATGCTACCACGTTCCCTGGTCCCGCACAGCCGCGAGACCCTCATTCTCCGCCGCGGCTTCTGCCACAACGGATTCTTCCGGCGGCATGCCAGGCGCCGCCAACCCCAGCTGCTGGTGTGGCGCACCGGCGGGGGCTTCCGCGGACAACCGGACGCGCCCCGGTGGTCCGATTTGCCTGTGGTCTTCGCCAGTGATCGTCCCTGGACCCGACCTTCGCTGCAAAGCCTTCAAAATGCCTTCGCGGCCCACCTCACCATCATCCATCGATCCGAACTTCGACAATAAAACGCATGGTCTTCAAATCGCCGCCTCCGCCCAGACTCCGCCCGTGGTTTCGTTCGGCCCCAACGGTGCGGCGCGACGGCGCCACACTTCTTCGCCACGTTCTTTCTTCCCGTTTCCGTGTGGGGCAATGACACCACACTGCCTTTCACGTGCCGCAAAAAACTCAAACATACAAGGGGGGAGGAGGGTCAGACATGTTCGTGTGGTCCGACCGCCTACCATTTTTACGATAACAGGCGGCCCAATTGAAACCAAGAAAGGCGACAGATGAGATCACGGTTAGCAATAAAATAAACCCCCATAACTTCCTGCAACAAAAATTCTCAACCCGTAAAGAAAACGTTCGTGGATCAACTAGATAATAATTTGATCTGTGTTTTCTTGATTTCTTTAGAATGAATGAAATGAGTGAATAAAATCATTTTCAAATAAATTCCCTACCTCAAGCGTTGTCGTCGAACGATATTTGTCGCGGAAAGGGACGTCGCGGAAGAAGACGTCGCAAAAGTGGAATCGTCACGTCACGGAAGGAGCGTTTTTGATTTCCGAGGATTTTGTGTTCTTCATCGGAGATCAGTGTGTTCTTCACGTTCTTCGCATTTTTCGCATTCTTCACGAAGAAGGATGAAGATCTTCAGTCTTGAGAGCTTCTCCCAATCCTCTCAACAAGAAACCATCAAGTGAAACAAGTATTGGTCTTATTTTATTCTCAATCCAACAATTAGAAAAACAAGTTTAGTAACAAACCATTAATTTGATAAGTTAAAGGAAATGACTGAACTGCCCAATTTATTAGGGCGTTTCATAACCAGAAAAACGCACAGTTGAATTTCAATTAATAGGGGGTTGTTGGTGCATTACTTATGGGGAAAGAAATGGTGGAGCTTTTGCGGGCCCCACCTCACAAATATATTACCAAGAGGGTGGGATATTTTGGGTTCCACCCTATCCGCTTAACATAGCTTAAGTGGATTTAAGTGGCTTTAAGTGAAATAAACTAAAGTTATCCCACCACTTTATTCTATTTCTTAACATAACCCCAGAAATTTAAAACCACACCCGAGAAAACACAACTTCGGAATAGGCATTTCTAAGCAAATACCGGCACTGCGATTCGATCAATGCCCTCAGAATTCGATTCTGAGCACTGGTTTAAAAGTTATAAAAACCCACTCTTTCGTTCACTGAACGTACCCAAGATAAACTTCGGAAAAAGATTTTGGGCACACCAAGCCTCAGAATCAGGCACCTTCAGAAACTGCATTCTTGTAAAATCCAAAGAAAAATTAATATAAAAAAAATCCCATTGAAATTTTCGGGTCTTTACATTACTCCCACCTCAGTGCTTTAAGTCCTCGTAAAGCTTTAACACAAACTAGGGTTACAGAAGTGTTATTGAGCACGCATCTGAGCCTTCCGCTCCCATGTGCTCACCTGGAGGTTCCCATGCTTCCAAATAAAGTGCACAAGAGGAATCGACCGTCCTCAAAGGACCACCCCTGTCGATCCTCGATCCCCACTGGAATCTGAGCGTATGTCGCCCTGTCATCGACGTCCAACCCCCTGAGGTCGATGATGTGTGAAGGATCATGCACATATCTCCTCAATTGAGATATGTATAAATCGTCATGCACCTGGTGTAACTGAGGTGGATGGGTCAAGCGGTAAACCACCACGCCTACCTAGCCGAGGAACTAAGAAGGTCCGCTGGACCTCAGAGATAACTTTCCTCCTTGGCCACATCTCCGTAAACCTCATCGAGGCGAGACCCGTATAAAGACGTGATCGTCATCCTAGAACTCAAGAGGCCTCCAATTCATGTTTAGAACAGAAACTCAAAACTCATGCTGCCACGAGGGTAAGATTGACCGACTCAAGAGTGATCGGTCGCACCCTCTCATGCATGAGTTATCCTGTGCTGCCTCGGGTTTCCTTTTCTCCGACCAAGGAAAAACCATACCGACGTCGTAGTTAAACCACAACCTTTTTGCCTAATACTGTCAATTGTGTATGAACTGTGATTGCCCAATCCATACTCAAACCAACATCATAAGGCCTCGACGCTGCCACCATGAGATTCCAACCGAAACTCTCTCCTCGAGGGTCTGACCACACCGTCGATGTATGTGTGATTATAGAGTCTCCTCCCAAGGTATCTCCAGATGTGATGGTCAAGTCCACATCTTACCAGAAACTCTAGGCCTAGGACAAGATTTGGAAAGCAAGGAATGATTCATATCGACGTCTGTTACTACAGCAGCTAGTAGTGGACACAGACTGTCCCTTGAATCATTTTTAGAGCCATTGGGTCACACTCATTGATCTCATGCACCCGCACTCTTCCTCCGCCCTTCATCTCCCTGAGCCTGGCAGGGATAAATAAGGCGGGTGGTTGTATCATGTTAAGATGCACAACACATCATGCTACTCTCCTAGCTCTGCCTCCATGCCTGCTACTTCGCAGACTCATCTCTACTTTAAGCTTCCTCTTATGGAAACATTTAACACGCCCGAGTCTCTATGACTTGCGCCAGTTTCCTGTTTCTACTGCACTGTGCAGTCTTCATCCGCTCCTGGATGATCTTCACCTTCTTTGCCTAAGATCTGGAAGAGATGCTAAAATTCCTCTTTTTCTAAAAAGAGAAACTCAGTCTCATCCCCTGTATGAACCACGACCAATGCCTAATATAGTCAATCCTGACATGAAGGACGCATTCATGCCATGGATGACATCGTAAGGCCTCGACATAACTACGAAGAGATACAACTGTCACCCTCACCTCCAAGGGTCGAGTCACACTATCAGCATCATTATGAGGACACTGGGTCTCCTCCAGTAGAAATCTCAAATGTGAGGGTCAAGTAAACAGTTTTAACTGGGACCACTCTGTATCAACCAAACAAAAGGACAGGAAATCAAACATCACAAATATAAGTGTCCTTTTTATTATTGTAGCTCAATGTACAAAGACACAAATACAACAGAAACATGGAACTAGGAGTACAAGGGAAGTATCCACTAGTTTCGCTTCTGTAAACCTGCTCCTAGAGCTCTACTGCCTTGTACACTACTCGGCTGTTGCTCAAGAACTCGCCGCTGGTTCCACCTCGGTGGCTCTTCTAAAGCCTGCACATCGACTGTGCGGGGGGTCGGACAGTCACGTGCCAGGTGACCCTTCTTGCCGCATTCATAACACTTCTTTCTCCTCACCGGGCTGGCTCTGGCTCCACCCCTGGTGCTCCGCACTACTGATCCTATAACCCGAGGTTTCCCACCTGCTGGTCTGGTCCTCTTGGACCTTTGCATCATATGTTTACTACCCACAGATGGCTCGGCTACTGATTGAAAATCCTGCGGCAAAGGAAGAAGCTCCTATACATGCTCAGAGTGTAGAGCTACTGGCACAAACTCCACCCTTAAGAAGGTCTCAAATTATTCCCATGTGAAGGTCATCCCATCACAAAACTGGAACAAGTGGCTCCACTAACTGCCTGCTGCTGCTTGAAGAAGGCTGGCAGCAAAGTTCACCATGATGTCTGCAGGTGTCCCCACTAGCCTGATGACTCTCACCACTTCCCCAAGCCAATCCTCAATCGCCTGTGGGTCCATCTCTCCCCGGAACCTGGGTGGCCTCTGGTGCTGGAACTCATGCAGCGCGCTCAAGTGGAGTGCATCACCTACTGCTGGGGCTGGTGGCATCGATGGCCCAACGTATGGTAGTACCACTGGTGCCTCTGCTGGTGCCTCAACTACAAGAGGGCCCTGTACCGATGCCTTGTCGCTCGGCAGGCTGTCAGTACGCACATCCCTCTGGGCTCTAGATGGTCGTCCATTAAAAGGCATACTAAAAGAAACATATGTGAAACGATCAAACAATTTATACCTGGTGAGCTGACCTAGTTTGAGAGGACTTTTAAAAAACTACTAGAAACACACATTCAATCAGTGTTTTCGTGCACAATGTCGGAAATCAATTATCAGGGTCCTGGGGTATGGATACGTCGGCCACCCAAACCAACAATGGACTCCCTGAACTGAAAACCGCACTTGGTACTCTTAACACTATTGCTTCACAGAATGAAAAAATATCAGAGTTATAAGTTCTGCGGTAGAACCGACTCCTCTGATACCAATTTGTCATGACCCGTCCTCGGGGCCCATGTCGTGACTACCCCAAGCCCGCCTTCCATAGGCTAGGGGCTGGCGACTAGCACCAAATGTGTAAATATGAATAACTGGGAAGGCATTGCCTTTATAAATGTAATGAAAACACCACAGAGCACAAGCTGAATTAAAACACTAAGAACAAAAGAAAGTGCTGAAAAGTAAATGGGCCAGAATACAAACCAAACTGAAAGTACGACTACAACTGAAAAAAAGTACAACAGAAAAATACTAACAGCTGGAAGAAAGGAAGAAGCTCCTGGGTCGTCCTCCTCGGATCCTACCTGAATGTTAGGTACAGATGGCGCAACTCCTAGATCATCCACCACAGATCCTACCTGAAGGGTAGGTACAGATAGCCTCCACAACGCTCTCTCCCGTCAACCTCCTCCGTGTGTAGTCTCGTCGTGAAGTCCACCTCCGGATGCTGAATCATCGTGTGGTCCACCTCCGGGTACTGACTCATCGTGTGGTCCACCTCCAGGTACTGTCCAGTCCCCGAACGCTCGGCCTCCGTCAGCACTGCCTGTTGTCTGCAACCAACACAACGAGGTGCGGGCATAAACCGTGCAGGGGTGAGTATAACAATACTCAGTAGGGACCCCAAGACCCTCATGGTCTCAATAAAACCAACATGGATAACCACCTAGAATATCTCAACAGATAACATCTACTTAGGTATATGCCCTTACATATACCTAAGTTATCAAGTAACCCATCTCAAACATTAGGAAAAACAATGGTTATGAAATCAACGGATAACCACCACCCAGGTATATGACCATACCTATACCTAAGTTATCAAGTGACCCATCTCAAACATGAGGAAACACAAAGGTTATGAAATCAATGGATAACCACCACCCAGGTATATGCCCATACATATACCTAAGTTATCAAGTGACCCATCTCAATCATGATTAATCACAAAGGTTATAGACTCAGCTCAAACCAGGATTTTCATTATCAAAACCGTAACTGCTGAAGAGCCCCGTCTCTAGAGTGTACAGTGGTCCTGTCACAACTCTGAGGTACTGCTCACTAACCTAAAACTGCTGAGGTACTCATCCTGTCGAGTACCGCGGGTCAGCCACCCAAACACAGTAGTGCTTCCCGCCGGGGTATGCCACCCAAGCACAATAGTGCACACCCCATAGTAGCCTGCAGAGGTACTCTCCAGACGAGTACTAAGGGTTTGCACTGTCAAACAGGTAGTGCTCCATCCTCTATGGGTCTGCACCCAAACAATGTAGTGCTCCGTCCACTGGGCTAGTCGACTCACTCCAAGTCGAGTCAGTCAAGCCGTCGTCAGGTCTCAGCCGGCTACATGGTCTCCGTACTCCACACGATCATCTCTGGGAGGGTCCGCTCCACGATCTATAGGTCGATAATCCAAGTATCTCAAAGTCCCACTAAGGAGTATCTCAAAGCACCGCATCGTCATAGGGGTCTCAACGCAACAGACGTCACGTCAATCGGAAGCCCGATCTGTGAGTTAATAGATTTTTCATCATAGGGGCCCGGTTGGTTTTGTGTGCGAACCAACCAGTACATATCTCAACTATACCTTGAACTCTTAAAGGGAATAATCATAGGGACCATTTCTCCACATGATCACCAATGCCTCTGAAGGTTCATCAAACATACATCCGGTCTGAAAGTTATCAGCTTTTCCGTTCCAGGGGCCCGGTTGGTTTCGTGAGCGAACCAACCCGACCGCACTCCGACAATATCCAAACCTCGAGAGGAGTAAACCAAAAGCTCCATCTCATCATGAGAAATCCAAAAAAGTTGACGACACGTCAATCGGACGTCCGGAGCTCAATTTATAAGCGTTTCCGCTCTGAGGGCCCGGTTGGTTTCTTATCTGAACCAACCCAGCCGAACCCAAATTTTTTCAAAACCTAAAGTATAATATTCCAAAACGCCCGTCTCGATCCAAGGGTCGCATCTCTGCTGACGGTGCATCGATTGGAGGTCCGCAGCTCATGATATGGGCGAATGACCGAAAGAGGTCCGAAAACGGGGGGTCTGGGCCCGGACCAACCCGACACAAACCCCGGGTCGTGCTGAACCGGGTCGACCCGACCCGGGTCTGGGTCGACCCGGCTGGGCGGGGACTGGCCCCACCGGCGTGGCCCGGCCCAGCCTGAGCGGCCCAACCCGGCCTGGGCGGCTCGCCGCTGGCCGAGCGGGCGCGCCCAAGGTGTCGTCCCCCTCCCCCTCCCCCCCCACCCCCCGCGCGCGTGGGGGCCGCTTCGTGTCACTGGACACGGCGCACTACCGCGTCCCTCTTTCCCCACTCCCGCGAGGCCACGAGACCCTAGTTCACCACTGCGGCTTCTTCCATGGCGGATTCTTCCAGCGGCGCGCCGGCGGGGGCTTCCGCGGACCACCGGATGCGCTCCGGTGGTCCGATTCGCCTGCGGTCTTCGCCAGTGATCGTCTCGGGACCTGACCTTCACTGCAAAGCCTTAAAAACTCCTTCGCATCCCACCTCACCATCCCCCGTCGATCCGAACTTCAACAACAAAAAGTGGGGTCTTCAAATCTCCTCGTCGGCCCCGACTCCACCCGTGGTTTCGTTCGGCCCCAACGGCGTGGTGCGACGGTGCCGCGCTTCTTCGCCGCGTTCTTTATTCTCGTTTCCGCGTGGTGAAACGACACCGTGCTGCCTTTCACGTGCCGCAACAAACTCAAACAAACAAAGGGAGAGGAGGGTCGGTCGTGATCATGCGGTTCGACCTCCTCCCATTGTTACAATAACAGGTGGCCCAATTGAAACCAAGAAATGAGACAGATGAGATCGCGGTCAATAATAAAATAAACCCCCATAAAATACTGCAACATAAATTCCCAACCCGCAATGAAAATGTTCGCGGATCAACTATATAATAAGTTGATCCGTGTTTTCTTTCTTTCTTTAGAATGAATGAAACGAGGGAATAAAATCATTCTCAAATTAATTCCCTACCTCAAGTGTTGTCGTCGAACGAGATTTGTCGCGGAAAGGGACGTCGCGGAAGAAGACTCCGTGGAAGGGGAATCGTCGCGTCGCAAAAGGAGCGTTGCAGAAGGGGGACCGTTGCGTCGTGGAAGGAGCGTCGCAGAAGGAGCGTTGTTGATTTTTGAGGATTTGGCATTCTTCGTCGGAGATCGGTGTGTTCTTCGCGTTCTTCGCGAAGAAGGATGAAGATCTTCAAGCTTGATATCTTCTACCAATCCTCTCAACAAGAAACCCCCAAGTGAAACAATTATTGGTCTTATTTTATTCTCAAGCCAACAATTAGAAAAACAAGGTTAAGTAACGAACCATTAATTCGATGAATTAATGGTAATGACTTAACTGCCCAATTATTTAGGGCATTTCTTAACCAGAAAAATGCACGGTGGACTTTCAATTAAGAGGGGGTCGCGGGTGTGTAACTTAGGAGGAATGAAATGGTGGGGCTCGTACGGGGCCCACCTCACAAATATCCTACCTAGAGGGTAGGATATTTTGGGTTCCACCTTATCCTCATAACATAGATTAAGTGGATTTAAGTGTCTTGAAGTGAAATAAAATAAATTTTTCGCACCACATTATTTTACTTCTTAACATAACCCCAAAAATTAAAACCACACCCGAGCAAACACAACTCCGGAAAAGGCGTTTCTAAGAAAATACCGGCGCTGCGATTGCATCGGTGCCCTCAGAATTTGATTGAGAGAACTGGTTCAAAAGTTAGAAAAACCCGCTCCTTCGTTCACTGAACGTACCCGAGATAAACTTCAGAAAAAGATTCTGGGCACACCAAGCCTCGGAATCAGGCGCCGTCAGAAACTGCGTTCTTGTAAAATCCCAAGGAAAATTAAGAAAAAAAAATTCTTTGAAATTTCTGGGTCTTTACACCTACAGTTAACCCCTAGCCTATGATTAGAAACCCATGGAATATTACCTGCTTCATCCAAAAACATACCTTTTTGGTACATTACATGTAACTTATTCTTTCAATAAATTTACATCATAGTACTCAAATAATCTACATGATCCTATATAGTTTATAATTAGTTTTTAATATAATCTATGAATATCACCAATAATGTTTCAATGTAACATATAAATAATATATCCATCAAGTCTATCAAAATTACTATAATAATTTTCAGTCTATATTGAATCACTATGAACTCATAGAGTCTTTATCATGTATGAGAGGCATTATTGTCAATATCATCCTTCGTCACAATAAATATATAACTTCCTATCAAAAGATTCTATTTATAGACATACTAAGCACCTCATAGTTGATCAAAATATTCGTCAATCCATTGTATAGAATAATTATTCCTTATCATTATCATTTTGAGTTTACTATAATATAGTATGTGACAAATTAACCCACCCTCTTTATTGAAAATTCTGACCAATTCTCCCCATGGTGATTAACCTATGTGTATGAATCAATTTTATTGATGATATTATAGATTCTTATCCAATTATTCCAGTAAAATGGGTGTTATTAAGTATGGACTCTTGGAAATGGGAGAATAACTGTATATATTTTCGATTGAAAACTCAACCTCTTAGTTAAGAGGAATTATGAGAAACTCTAAGAGTAAAACATTAGTATACTCATCAAAATGTTTAGTTGTTAACATATAATTAATTACATTATCCCATTAATTTCACTAATATATAATTATTTACTGGGTAACAATTCCAACACCAATGAGGGATTTTCTACAGGGTAATCCTAATCATCCTTCTATTTATATATGGGTAGATGATAGTTCTAGAGATATATATATTTCCACATCACAATAGTTGTTGTCATATGTATATAATGAGATGTAATACTTCAAAATTATAACATGTCACTAAACATAAGAAATGATTAATAGATTAAATTGAATAATGTTCTCATAAATTATAAATTGGGAATAATCCAACACAAGTGCAACAATGATGTCCCTTTAAATTTTTTTCACATATATCTATATTTTTTGTTATTAATTAGTTAATTCAATATTTCTAGAAAACATGTATGACAAAAAAAATTGATTAATCCTAATTCAAATATTACACCAATATTCATGACAGAAAATTAATTCTACATTTCACTGATTAATTTTCATTCTAGACCACAATGGTTGTGATGGCATAAAATTTCCTATTATTCCATGTCCTATGTGATTACATACTTGATTCCCCTTGAAAAACCAATGTGTTTTTTACTAGATTGTAGAGTAAATACGTTCCATGGAGTAAGAAAGAGAACAACATATAGTGGACTGAGCATAACAACCATTTCCTATATAATAACTGGTCATTTCATTATCTCTCTTAGGTATTATTTACCTAGACACCCCTCGGTTATACAATTTCTGCATACCCTTCTTCCGATGAGTCAATTATTGGAATTATTTTTCAAAAAAAAAAGAAAAGTGGGAAGTAAAATGTTCATCCCACTATAAGCTTTATCCATTAGAACTCTATAAATAATCAAAAAAAAATTCAATCTCATTCCCGATGATACAATTGAGAATAAATAATATCCATTTAAATGTTAAGGTAACATTGAAATATGTCCTCATTATTTATGATTCCATAAATTATTATATCATTTTGAAGACATATTTTTAGTCAACTAAAATAGTGGACAACCATAAAACTATGTTTAATGAAAATTCCAATGTCATACTCTATATATTTAGTGAAATTAAAGTCAAAAAACCAAATCGATTAATCCCCATATTCTTTATACCATGAAAATAACTTTATATTTTATGATGGGGACTTATAGAAAATTATTTTAAAAAAATAATTTCATTTATTATTTACACATAATAAATTTGGTGAATTCCATTTGTTATAAACTATTTAATATTGTTCACTGCTAATAGGATTCACCATCTATGAGCAATATAACATATTATTTCATATATTAATAGTGGATAGATAATATCTTCTGAATGGGATTAGTCCATTATTCTACAACAATTAGCTTATAAAAATTACTATAATTTGGATTCCATGAAAACCCAATTAACCCAATGATAAATTTTTTCTCTTATGAAATGGGTTATGTTCCACATGATTCATGTTAATCTATGACTCCTGCTTTTTTGAGCACGTACATCAATGAATTTATCAATTCATATCCCTCCATATTATGAATATCATATTAGATATCCTTACTTTTCACATGACATTGTTTTTCTGAACAATTATCTATATTTCCTTCTATTTACAAAAACAAAAGTTTATTTAGAATAAGAATGATCAAATTGATAGATATATTAAGGGAAAGATTTGAACTTCCAAACAAAAACACAAAAATGTCATGTATATCTATACGAATTTATGTGTTTCAATACATGTAATTCATGAAATACTTCATATTAGTTTACATAACATAATAAAATAATATGTATTCTATTATTTCATTTGACTATATGAACATGATTCTCATACACATATTAAAAAAAATTATATAAAAAACCATGAATCTAAACCCAAAAATAGAGAGTTTTTGAATATATGGCAGACTATATACCAATAATTTCCACATAATAACAAACCAAAAAATATTTATTTCAATATCAATAATAAGATCACATATCATAGTGATCATATAATAATTCACTGTTTTCCTATATAAATACTAAATGAAAAGTGGTGATCAATGAACCAATGAAAGTGGATACACATGAAGTGTATAAAAATAATAATGAGGGAAAAAAAGATATCATAAAATATGAGGGTTTTATATAATTACAACGAATCATGAGAATAAATAATATTTCACATGAATATTGAAACATTATATTTTTTAAACAGCATAAAATAAAACACCATACACATATATCAATCATTAATTCAAACATAATATAATATAATGTTCTAGGCTAACTGTTCTTACAGAATATATGGTAATTCATAAGATAAAATCATTACCCAGTACATTGGGGGATATAAATTTTGGTGTCCCCCGTGAAATCATAATATATAAATTCATACGGGTTCTATAAAAGTAAATCATACATGAGGAAGAAGCATAAGAAAAGAACATACATAATTAATTGGATACATGACTATTGACAAAGGAATAACTAAGTTATGTATCCTAATTATTCCAAATAATTTACATGATTATATCATTCATTAATATCATTTTAAAATATATATCCATAGTTTACAAATATGGGATTCATGTATACAAATTCATTAATAAATAACTAGATAATTCTTTATATAAATTCCCTCCTTATAAATTTAATTTAAGAAATTATTGATCATACTTTATAAGAAATAATTAAATTAGTAATTTCATAAAAATGATACTGAATGTATTTAATTAATATTTTCTAAAAAATATTTTATTGATAAAAAATCCACCAATTGAATTAGAAACTGGAAAAAAAATTCACTTATTTAGATTCTCTTTAAGAAGGGATTGAGTGTAGAACATTAAACATCCATAATAAAATAAAAAGGAATATTAAATAAGCATTTTACTAATATAAGGTGCATATATACAAAATATAAACGATTTATATGAAAAAATTACACACAAATTTGATGTAAAGATTGGAATAGAACCCATAAAAGTAAAGATTGTTGTGTGGATATTCCCTTACATGAGGCCATGATTCACTTCATGAGTGAGACTATCATCATGAATAAAGAGATTAAATTTATTAAATGCACGATTATGAATCATTTCATTCATTTTATGGTTTTATTTCCATATATTTCATTCATATAATGTAAGGATTTTTCTTATATCTGTCATTTAGAGTATTAAATTTACTTTAACAAAATACTAAATTTTTATATTGATCAAGGAATAATATATTATCAAATAGTTATATAATATATTTAATTATATATTTATTACTTATTTATTATTACACTATCACAAAAAATTTTCTTTTCAATAGCATATCCAAAATAGATTGATATTATTATTTATTTTATCGTCTGATCATTTTGGATACTAAGAATTAATATGATCATTTTTTATTAATAACAATAATATAATACCCATTTTATCATCCTATATTACAAATAAATTTTTAAATACATTATTTTTTTACTATATACATTTTTAAAATAAACCCTGAATAGAGGGGATGAAAAATAATGTTCATCATATTTTGAGATATTTAAGTAGTCTTAATATATGAAAATCATAATTTTAGAATAATATAACGAAATATAGATAATGATTATTCTGTTAATATAATTACATTTCAATGTATTCATTATTATAAATGAAATATATCAATACCTATTGAATACATTTTATAAGTTATAATAGGAAAATTGAAATTAAATTAAATTAACAAGATTCTTTTGGAGTTCATTGATTTATCTTTAATATCACACACTTTCTAATTGGGTTGTTCCTTTTAAGGGTTCAAATTTGATGAGAAAAAGTCACTAGAACATGGAGGAAATGAATTTTTCAATATAATATTAATTAGATAATTTCTTCATTCATAAAAAATTATTGATGATTTTTTACACTATAATTCAATTGTTGAATGTGACAGTAATATATTGGTTTCTTCCATCATAAAATCCAAAATAAATGATTTATTTATATTATAAAGTTAGATTCTAAATTTTGTAATATTTCAATATTTGAAATTTTTTTTTTCAAAAACCAAAAGTAATAATTCTATGCTATTTTTAATGTACTAATTACAAGATAATGAAATTATTTTTGTTATAATAAAATTATAAACATGAATAATTTATTTTTAAAATAGAATCCATATTTATTGAAATTATTTATTTAGTTATATGGATAAATTTTTGACCATTAAATATATTAAGTGTTATAAGAAATATCAATTTTTATTTATTTAAACATATATATTTTTATTTAATCCCATTTTATAATGTATTATTTTAAATAATTTAAAATTATAAAAAAATTATTTTAAATAATGTAAAACATATATATTTTCCAGAAATACTTTAACTACTTAATTATTTCAAATTTTAATTTTGTCATATTTTTTGAATTTGAGTGATTTATATATGATATAAATTCACTGTACATTAATTTCAAATGATTCCCAACTATTATTTTTCAATTCTAATGGTTTAGGTATTATTTTATCAGTTGGGATACTATTCCTAATTATTGTATTTCGAATTGTCATATTGGTTTTTATATCATATAAATAACAAATATTTTTATTTATTTTTTCAAAATAATATTCAAGAAATTGTTAGAAAATATTAATTTTCAAAATTTTAGTTACATTTCTAGAGCTTTATTTAATTTTTAAGGTATTATTAAGGATTTTTATTTTTTTAGGGGACCACAGTAATGTAATTTTTCCAATTATTTTTATTTTTTTACTTTCCACTTCTTTTATAATTAAATTTAATATATGTATTTATCCTCCAAATGTGATATTTGGAATTTACATAACAAAATTATGGTTTATACTTGATGAGTCATGAGTTTTATAATACACTTCTTTACAAAAAGAGACAATAGTTTGATAATATGGAAAATGTTGTATATACATTTATTGGTTGTTATAATCATTTAGATGAAGATATAATGATTATTTATTTTTAGTGATTCATTTAACTTTAAGAAATTCATTGTCTATTTCCATCTATCTAATTAATTTCTATTGAACAGTTTCCTCGCTGCATTTATAGTAGCATCCATTGATTATATTCTATTTTACTATTAGAAAAATGTTGATCATGGTAGGAATATATAGACTTTATGGGTACAATACTATAGAATTATCCTTATAAAATTATTATGAAGTAAATTATAACAATATATGATGCCTAATTAATGGTGAATAATTGATAAATTCAATTAATATTAAATTACTGAAAGTAATTCATTACAATTATTTGTTTGGTGATTCCTTAGAATGTAACTTAGAAACATGTTTCATAGGATTAATGTTTTATTATAAATAATTAAATTCATACGTTTCGGGATTATTAGTTTCTATAATTGTAAAGACTATAAAGTTGGAATATGACAAATGGAATGATCTGGGTGTGGTGGATTTCCAATATATAATTGGCAGAGTAATGTTTTATATGATCGTGATAATATTGAGACTGTATAAACAATATATGTTTTAATATAATACATTATTATATATAAATTATAGATTTGGGAGGTAAGAGAATCATATTATCTCTAATATGTCTTGATAGGTGAGTTAGTATTAGTGGGTCCACCAAACTCATTATATTTAGTAGGTAGGTATGGTTCTTGCACAAAAATGATGGCACTGATACCTATTTTGATAGTGATTAATGTTCTCAAAGAACATTAAATAATTTATAATTTATTTTAATATAAAACCCAACTCTCGGAGATATAGTTAATAGGATAAATAAAAATGTCCTCAAAATTTATTATAGAATGCATCATTGTATGTGGAAATTTGTTGGAAAACATATTATATAGAAAATGAAAACATTTGTGGTTCACGATTCCAATGGAAGATTATTAATAATGAAAATATTTTCATAATAATATTTGGATATTATATAGGATCAATGAATGGTTACACTAACTTCTATGATGATTTCATACTTAGTGGTAGATAATTTAAATGATAGATATATAAATAGCCTAGGATTATAGGTGATAAGGGAGATAATATACATTGATAAAATATAAGAAGTCTCGATACTAGATGATGATGTTTTCTTTTATTCTCATTGTTGGTTGGTGAGCCCGATGAGCATGATGGATGTATTTATATGTGATATTAATTCCTTGTTATATGTTACATGTTAGTTGTTGATAAAATTAAATATTGTTGTGAACTGTTAATTTTTTAATGATCTATAATGAAATGGTATGTTATATATCAATCATTTTCATCGAACCACTTGTATACACATAGTTTTAGAATATATAATACAATTAACGGATTCTTAATGAATTTATAATATTATATAATATCACCTAAAACCACATAGAATACATTACATTAATCTATATATCATCACAATATTCAAAAACTCTCAAAAAAAAATAAATGATTAGTATATATTGATATTAACTACATATACATATTATTTTAAAAAAAATTATTTCATGTAATATATCTTTAATTTTCCCCTTTATGATATTATACTACATATGAAACTTGGATTAATAATAAGTTTCCATTGTTACTTTTTTGAAGGATTTAGAAAAAATCAAACATCCCATAATAGAGAAAGTATACCAAATAACACATTATAATATGATAAACATTTAGATCCTAAACATGTCATATGATGTGATAATATCACGAATCAATTAGGTAGAGTTCTATATAATTCTATATCATCCAATTTCATTAATATTTATTTATATTTATTTATTTATGTTTTACATGAAGAAAAAACAATAAATCCATAGAAATCCATATAATTTGATTAACTATTAAAAATGAAATTGGTGAAATAGAATCCTAAATGATGTATAATATTCCTCAAAATAGAAAGAGTTTATGATATTCTGAATGATAATGAATATGTTAGTATTTCTCCTATTAATCAGTATATATTAATATATCCCCATTATCATCGTCATATCCTTTAGAGTATAACCCCTTCAATCATAAAAAAGAATCTCTATCTCATTAAATATTGGACACTATGATTGGGTATTACTCAATAAAATGAATTAATTATTCCATATATCACAAAATTTATTTATGAGGATAGCATTCACATAAGATGATTTCAATGAACATTTCTTATTTTATTTATTCTCCTTTTCTTCAATGTTTATATTCTTTTATTGAGTATTATTTTGATTTGGTGAACATTGGAATGATTTGGGATTGGAGAAAGAAAACATTGGTTAATAGATAACCATATAGTGTTAATTCATTTTGGATACATGGAATATTTTTATAGATATTTGTTCAACCATTCACGGTCACTCTACTGATTAGTTATATTCATCCACAAATCTTCTATCCCTCTTATGATTTTTAACCACCACTAAAATTGGTTCATTATTGGGTGTCAGTTTTTATATTGAGTTCAAGGTGTGACGAGTTGGAATTTTAAGGTATTTATTTATCCCATTTTTAGTATTTTTATTTTCAATGGAATTCTGCTTATATGTTTGATTAAAAATGGAGAATTTGGGTTAAACATTAGGAGGTAGGTAGTCGGCACTCCATTGAGAAATCTTTATGCCATGCCTAGGATACCCTGTAGCTAAATATTTATCTTTGGACAATAGATAACATATGGTTAGTTAATGGTTGGTAATTCATGTGGCATAACCATGTGTCCCATTCCACTTGGATAGTAAAGGGTGAGTTGTTTTCACATGATTAGGTAAACCATGAAATAAAACATGTTCATTTTATTTGTCATTGAAAATTTGCAAGTATCCTTTAATTCCTATTATGATTTAACCCTAAACCTCCCCATCCATCTCATTTAGGATTTTCAGCCATGAGAGTCCCCTACATGTTTTTGTTGGACCCCTGTACATCTATCATTTGGTGTTTTCCCCAAATTATTTAAAGAATATATAGGTAAGTGTCTTCTCTCTTATTTATTCCCACATTTCAAGGTTTATTTCCTCTCTTTATTAGGTTACCATTTTCTAGCATGATGTTAGACCATGGGACATTTGGGTCTTCTATTGTTGAGTGAGATATTGATTTTTTGGATAAAATTTTACTTTTTTACGGTCTCGTAGTGGTGTTTTTGTGGTTTCAAATAAATTCCATAAGTTTCAACAGTTGAGGTAGGTGATTTGATTTTTTATCATTTTTTGATGATTTTGGTATTTTTTTTGGAATATTTTAAAATGTTATATGTTAAAATTTTGTGGTGGATGATATATTTTGGAGGTGTTTTGGGACACATTTTTGTTGAAACTATATTTTTAGTGGGAAATGGTAATGTTTTTGTCTGTTCTATGGTGATGATTCTAAAATCTGTTTTATGATTTCGGTGGAATAATAAAATAGGATATAAAATTGATTTAAACATGAAAATGAGATTTTTAATTTAAAATGTGAATGATTACATATTTATTCCATATTTTGAACTATTAACATGAATTTTCTTATTGTTTAAAAGACTCAAAGTTTGTTTTAAAAATGAACATTGTTTTTCATGTGTATCTGAAAGGGGAGTGGACCATGGTATTAGTTTATCAATTGTGAGTTTATTTTCCATTGATAATATATTTGTTTATCAAACTGTTAATGTGGTGATAAATGAATTTCAAAATTGATTTGTTATGTGTAAAATGGGAGGAGACAGTTTTTACAAAAAATGGTGAATTATTAGTGTACTTATAATACTTGTCTTGTGTTTGTGAAAGTGGTGTTTTGTGCGATATTTTTAATGAGGGATGGATCAAAAATGGATTATCGAGAATCTAGGTTGGTAGAGTAAGACTCGTACGCTAGTGATTCAGAAGTTGAAAGTATTGGTTTCACATAGAATGATTGATGATTACTGTATAAGATTGTGCATGAGAACTCTGGCAGTTGTGGATACTATAAAACATTTCACCAAGGTACATGGTTCCAGTGTCTCACTCGAGCCAGATTACCCCTAGGGATTCACCCATGGTGCTGTATTGTGACATGAGACTTATGTGATGTCAGTTCATCCATCATAATATGGTGTAACTTGTGTGTATTTATTTTACATTAATTATTGTTTATATTAGTAAATTTATTTATGAAAATATTACCTATAAAGTCATTATTAAAAAAATATTTCCATGATGTAATGGGTTTCCTTAAATGTGTAACATCAAAATTGATTTTCTATTAAAATATATTCTTGAAAATGTTAAAAATTATTTATTATAAATGTGAAGGTTAATTTGTATTCTATTGTTATAGCATGTAATTTTCTCTTTTGGGTTGGAATTGTAATAATATTTTGATCACAACCTATATAAACCATTGTGTGTCTATATATTTTGTTTGAATGACATAGTTAATAGAATGGTGTGTCACGATAGTTGCTCGTCTTACTAGTGTTCCATGTCATTTAGGTGTTGTTAGTGGATGTAGATTTAGGGTGATGCCCATCTTGATGCATGAAGTCTTTTGTTTGTGTTGTGGATTTATTTTCCATTTATTCACATGGGTATTTTGTTTAATGTTGTAGAATACATAATCTGAAAGTCGTTTTAATATGATTGGTTATGAATATTCAGTTATTCTTTGTTTATACCAATGGGTAAATTATGCTTCCAGAAATGGTAGAAATAGTTCCCAAAGCATGTTAATGATGCACACACAATATTTTCTAACTGATGTGGTTCATGAATTTCAATTATTCTATGAGGTGGACCAGTCCGGGTGTTGGGTTGGATGGAAACCTAGTTTGGTTCCTAAAAAATGGTTTCAAATTAGGTTGGTTCCTTATACGATATAGAATTCTTTGAACCCTATTATATTTGGGATGTCAAGATAAATGGATTAGGATTATCAGAGATCAGGGTGTAAGGAAAGAGGAGAGTCATTCCCAACCATTCTGGTCTGAACTATGAGTTTTAATGGGATGGTATATTTCAATGGGTATATTTGGTTCTTACAATTTATATAATGTTTGGTAAGTAAATAGAGTGTAGGTTCAATTGTATTTGTGAAACCACATGAATATTCAATACATTTGGTGCCAAAGACACTATCTTATGATACTATCTATGAAAGTGGAAGTATTTATATGTCTCCACAAACCATATAGCCATGTCACCCATCAATACTACTTTCCCCTTGTGATTTTTTACTTCTTGATTATTTAATCTTTTTTGAAAATTATTTTTTTGAATTTTGAATAAAATGATCTTAAAGGTAAAATGATTTTAGTTTGGTAATATGGGAAATGGATTTCATGAATCCCATTAATAGAATCATTGGAGATGTGTATTTTTATAAAATGATTTATAGTAAATTGGTATGAGGTTATCGAGATTGAAACTTTATAATCAAAACATGTAGTTTATTTAAATTCGATGTTCAAGAAATGTAAATTTATTTTCGAGAATGTTTTGAAACCATGTTTAAAAAAAATAAATGATTATTTTTTAATTAATTATTTCTTCATGAAGTGGGAATTGTTTTGAAGATTATTTTTTTCGAAAAGGGGTTAAATGATTTCAATTTCTGTCTAGAGTTTCAAATTAGATTTAAACATGGTGTCAAGTGATCTTTTTAAATGTTTTGTGTATTTTATAATGGGATGTATATTGAGAAGTTGGACACATTGGTTTAATATTTTTTTGTATAGAGGAAGGATATTTTGACGTTTTTTATCTCAATGAGTAAAAACATGAATGAATTTGTATGGAAGTGTGGATGGTTAATTGAATGAGTAGACGAGTTCCTAGATTGACCTCGCAAGAGGGGTACCCCTTGTGAAAACAAAACATTCATGTGTTAGATTCATGGAATAGAATTTGTGTGTGTTAAACCCTCTATGGATTATTATTTTTCTAATTTCATTTTAATGAGAAGGTTTTAAATTTGATAATAAGTTGTTTGGTTGTGTGACTCCTTATGATGTGGGAATTATTCTAGAAAGGTGATTTGTGTTTGAGAACACATTTTGATGATTTTTTTATGTATTATTCCATGTTGACAGATTGTTTTTTAAATGATAATTAGATATTTTTCATGAGAACTCTTTTTGGAAGTCATTGCCTTGGTTTACCTTGAAATCTCTTTGTTGGTTTCTGTACATTATGTAAAATTGATTAATTTTTTTTGGGATTATGATATAAATTATTGATATGTGTATTACCACAAAATATTTGATGTTAAATAGAAATTATACTATGGGTGATTCAACATCGGTACTAACTACATTTAAAAAAATGTATACATTATTCTTAAGTGTTTGGAGTTAAACCCTATTTACTTATATGGTCTAGAAAATCCTCTAGAAGCGGAATTTTGGATGTGGAATATGGAAATAAACATTAGTTACATGTGTTTTTTGGGTAGTCAAATGTGAAATTTTTCACCTCCTTATTTGATTGCCTAACCTGGAAGAGGTGATGGAAAATTCATGGGATTGAAAATGATGGGATTATATTGGTGTTTTCCAAGGTATAAGAAACCCGTTCGGATCTATCATCATCTTCTTGGAGATATAGGATCATTTTGTCCCATCAGTGTGGAATGTCAGGTCAAATGAATCCATCATATCTGAATGTTCAAAAGACCCGATATGCTTGTGGATGCCAAATTCACATGAAATAGATCCAATTCGGTGATTTCAAGGTGCTTTATAGAGATAGGGACACCACATAAAAAACACCCCTTCATATTTTTATGTGTACTGACATTTTTAGGATCTTATTAATGACCCTTTCTATATGGTGCTTCATTGATTGTAATAATTTTACATAGTGGTGTTTTGGTTTTTCCAATTGTTTTTTAAAAATGAAAATGTTGATGTTGTATAACCTTTGAGAACTCATAATATAATGGATTCATGTTTTTTTCTTTTGGGAATCTAATAAATTATCCTTTTTAATTAGAGGTATCTCACATGGGAATATTTCAATGTTATTTCTTTTTGAAGGTGAAAGAGTATGATGTGTGTGAATCATCTATTTTTATGTTTTTGGGAAAATTTGATGTTGAGTTTAAGTAAGTTTAATATTAATTTGTGCACTTTTTCCCTATCTAGATTACTGTGTGATCTCTCATAAAAACAAAAGGTGCTCCAATTGTGGATTGATGGCTCTTTATTGTGGGGAAGTAGATGCCTTGTGATATTAGAAAACCCACCATAGGTCTCACAGTGAGACCTTTCCTGTACTCAATAAACCATCATGGGGTGAGGAACATTGATACAGTGTCACCACAGATCAGGTGTGAACAATTTAGGGGTTCTTGTAGGGGTTCTTTCATGTTTTTGTATGTCCCTCTAAGATGAAAATGGATAATAGTATTAACTTCATGTAATATAATTGTTCATGTATTCTCGGAAGGAAGTATAAAATTGTTTTCCCAAACATGGGTGACAATAGATTATCTCTTTTCATGATCCATTTGGTTGGGTTCTCCCAACCACGCTTCCCATAGTGGTTGGAGTTCTCTGGTCATTTTGAATGATCGTTGGTTGGTTTTTAGCTAGCCACTAATAATGGTGTAGATTCATTTCATGCCTCCAATTTTTCTTATTCAGATCAGTATCTAGTAAGGCATGACATCGATACGTTTTGTTTTTATTTTTGGATATGTGTTTCTGATCTAAGTAAATGTGGGATTTTTACAGTTCTCCCCATCATAATTCTTATATCAAGAATTGTGAGAGTTGTGGATAATTTTTTTCAATGAACTCTGAGAAGTGGATTGGAATAATTTCTCACAAGTAAGAGTTATGAGTTCCATTGGTAATGGATGGTATTTTCATGGACTAAATGTTTTGGTTATACAATTGTTTGAATTTATTTTTAGTTGAATAATTAGTTAGAGGTTTTGAGGCTTTCTAGGGGATGAAGGTATATGGTGGGGAGTTAATTCATGGATCCTATGTTATTCCTTATAAACATCTAGTTCTATTTGATTTATTCTTGTTTCAATCCTTATTTGTTGTTTTTCTAGAATTTTATTTTGTTTTAGATAATATTGGTTTATGTTTTTAGATCAACACTTGTTGTAGATTTCCATAAATATAAAGAATTATTGTGGGGGAGAGTTTTCACACCTTGCATGTTTTTAACCCTTAGTCCCTATTCATTTTTAGATATCAGGATTTCAATCAAGTTCGAGGTGTGATGATGTTAAATTTTGCGGTTTTTATATTGTTTTTTATTAGACTAGTTCATGTCCAAGTGGTTCCCTATTAATTTTTTATAAAAATGTAGAATTTGCATTAAAAAGTTGGTAGAAGTATGTTAGTGCCTAGCTGAAGAAATAGTGTTCTCATACCATGTAACTGTATGACCACCTATTTATTTTTAGACAATGGATAATGCATAAATAGGACAATGTCTGTAAACTGTATGGGATAAAAATTTGGTCAATTCCACTTGTATAGTGACGGTGTATGGTTTTATCAATGTTTGGAAAACCGTGAAACAAAACTATGTTTCTTTCCTCGATCATTAAATTTTTTGAAATGATCATTGAATCCTCTAGGGATTTAACCCTAACCCTCCATCAATCTTCCCTATTCATGGTTTTCATCAAAGAGATCACCCTCTAAACATCCTAGGCTTCATGTAACTCATTCTTTTGGTGGTTTATCTCGGATTAATGATGTAATCTCCAAATTACTGGATTCTCTCTTTTTCCCCTTCCTTTCAATGTTTTAATCCTCTATATCATGGGTTCTCTTTTTCCCGTGTGTTTCTTAACCTAGAGAGGGTTCGATCTTGTGTTGTTGAGTGAGATATTTATGATTTTGGTGAAATATTTTATATTTATGTTATTTTGGAGGTGGAGTTATGGTTTTTAATTAATTTCCATATGTTTCTAGTCATGAGATAAGGGATTCCGAGTTTTAGCATTTTAGATGATTTTGGTATGCTTGGATGAGTATTAAAAAATGTTCTATTATATAAATTTATAGTGGAAAATATATTTTGGAGTGTTTGGAAATGATTTTATGATCAAAGTGGAATTTGTAATTGGAAATATATATGTTTGGGTATGATTAATTATGATGTTTCATAAAAATGTTTTCACACACTGTGTGGAAATTCATATATGGGATTTTAGAGGGTCCAAAATGCAAGAATTATTTTTCTAAAATAAAATGTGAATTGTTAAATATTTCTTCTTTATTATCCAAACATAACATGAAATTTTTCTAAATAATGATATGAATTTATGAAAAATGAACAAGGTTTGTATGTGGATTTGATAGGGACTCGGCCCATGGGAGGTATATATCAATTGTGTGTAAGATTTCAATTAATATAACATGAATTTATTTAATACATAATGTGGTGAAAAATGCATTTAAAAATGGTAATAGTGTGTTTGAAATGGAAAACTACTTTTTTTATGGATAATGTTGATTTCCCAGTTCACTTATTAAACATGTCATCTATATTTGAAAATAGTTTTTAGTGTGACATGTGAAATGAGGGGTTCAGTGTGAAGGGAATCCTAGGTATCTATGTATGAAGACTATGACTAGTATTCTAGTGATTCAAAAGTGGAAAAACTAAATATATCTTTTCACGATTGATCATTACAATACTAAATAAATTATGATGATAACCACTTGAATTTTGGATTCTTATCCTCTCAAGTAGCTTGTTCACAATGATTATCATAGTTATGGTTTAATTATATATTTTCACCAAAGTAAAATATTCTAGTGTATCACTCGATCTAGATTACCCCTCTAGATTTACCCACAACTGTCCTTTAAGACATTAAAATTATGATTAGTGGTACCATAAATCTACACATGTTGTACCTCATTGGTATTTATTTTACATTAAACAATTTCTATCGTACTAAATGTTTCTTTTATATTTATAACCTTTAATAGTATTCTTTTAAATATGTATTATTCAAGAAATGGCTTTCATTTTTTGTTATCCATTGAAAATGGTTTTCCATTAATTAAATTTTATAAAAATGTTCCAAAGGATTTTGTATATATGTTCATATAAATTTACCTTCTAGTGTTACTGAATATAATATTATTTTCTGTTGTTTAATCAAACTTTTATTGGTCTCACACCCCACATACAACATTTGGTTCATGTAGACTTTATTATAATGACATAGTTATTGGCTTGCAGTGTCTGCATAGTACATCAGGTTTCTAGTGTTCCAAACTGTATAAGTGTTTTTCATGGTGGTGACATGAGGTTGATTTTACTCTTATTGTAGGGAATCTTGGGTTAGAGTTTTAATTTTATTTTCAGTTGTTTCACTTCTTATTTTTCACAATTTTGTATAACATTAAATCTGAAATTGTTTTTCTGTGTTTGGTTTTTCTTATTCAGTTTTGTATTGTTTAAATCTTTTTTTCATTTATGATTACAAAAATAGGTTAATTCATTCTCAAATCATGTTAATTATTAAAATGCAGTTTCTCTCTACCTAGGAGGGTCTGGAATGCTCATCAGGCCTTGCCATGAATTGGGCCCGGTGTTAGGATAGATTGTACCCATGTTTGGTTTGTGACATGTTCTCCTCTCCTTGAGGATGAAAAAAATGTATATGTTTTTTATAAATTAGTAGGTTTATTAATGATATATTTTAATTGAATTCTAAATTAATTTTCTCACCATAGTTTTATCTTATGTGAAATCCAACCATGATCAATTGTTCTATCATTTTATCTAGGAATTTTTTTTAATATATCATCTATACATATATTTTGTTGTATCAAAACCTATTCATATATAGAAATACATTAAAAATGGTCTATTTAGTTTATTTCAGTTCCATAACATAAATAAATTATGTTGTATCCCTCATAATGTTTGTCTTGATTTCCATTTTTTTTCATATTTCAATTCCCATTAAATCCCAAAAATATTGCCTGCTAAATCACATCTTATATGAAATGGGGGTGGAAATGGGGACGATTATCCATTGTTAATTAATTCAATGTATAATAATACATATTTTACATATTATGTGGATTCATTTGATGTGTATGGACTATATTGTGAAAAATATATATTGAATACAATAATTGATAATAATATCTGATCCTCAGAGACACTATCTTCGAATGACCCATACCTTATTTTCAATACTTAGTAGAAGTGTGATAGTTCTATTCTATCACATACTAATGAACACTATAAAATTTTTACATAGATTTGATTTTTTTTATTATAGAGAAACTATTTTTTACCTCACAAGATTCTATCTTGGAAGATCTTGTTTTCCTCAAGTCATTATTGTAAATCCTCTCCAAAAACTGGCCTTATTATTTTATTATTTTTCTTCACAACAAAATAAATGATATAATAATTGATTTTAATTAGAATAATCTATCAATGTACTATAACTAATATATGATATACTCTCATCAACTAAAAAAATGAACTATGATTTGGAAGATAAGGTAATGGATGAAACATGAGATAAACACTTTTATGTGTTCATTGCATCCCAATTAGTCATAGAAAATGCCAACACAATTTATAACGAAAATGGGTCTTTACTAACTAGTTCATGATTATTTTGGTGATGTCTAAGCTGAATCATATAATTTCTCATCTACATATAGTAAATCATTAAATATCACAGTCATAATGACTCTATATCTAACTCCACCCTAAAAACATTTGGGTCCTATCTAGTTATATGAAAATATGAATGTTATATATAATGATGTTTTATCACTTATTCCATATTAAAAAGTAATGGTAATGTCCTTTATATGATCCAAATAACAATGAATATAATATCAATGGGGAACAATCATCTTGTTACAGGTAATGGTATTGAACTAGTTTTTAATGATAATTTATCTATACTATTCACAGATAAATCGATAAATTTTAAGAACGTGATTATTAGATTCATTTATGTAACTATAAATGAGTTTTAGTCATAATTACTTTCTAGACAGAATTCAAATATATAATGTTCTATTTTTAATGAATATATAACTATTGATGAGAACCATCTTCTTCATGATTCTTTATATTCTCACACATATGATCTTATATGGAATGATCCAAATGATAATTTTACATTCATTATTCAGAGTATTAAAAGTGACAGAATTTAATTTAGTATGTTTCTCAGATCGATAAATACTATTTTAATTAATATATATAATCATTATTATGGGTCACATTTGACTACTGTATGCGTCCTTCCTCTACCTTCAAATATGTTATAAATAATTTTTTAACATTAAAATTAAATTATTTTTTCTCAATGGTTAACCTATATTAAATAAATTGATATATAATCTTATCAATAATTTCACATAGTCAATTAGATTTTAAGGTTATTTTGGTGAGTATTCAATCATTAGAATAAATTACTAGTTTTTATTTGGAATAGAAAGTATATTAAAATAAATATGGTTAATAAGTTCTCATTACAATAATTATCAATATAATATGTAAATGTATTCATATCCAAACATAGATGATTCATGGGTGAGGGGGTCAAATAAAATTTTTATTATAATAGAATGATATATTTATCATTTGAATTTTATTTTTCAAATTTATCACTAATAGAGTATCAGTGTAATAAGAAAATAACAATAAACATAACATAAAAATTAGAGGATATGTGTTATCCGAAGTAATAAAAATACATTGATAATGAGAGTAAAATGTAATTCAAACAAGGACACATGTTCTATATGATAATCAAAAAACCATATAAATTTTATATAAAATTATAAAATAATGTTCAATCCTATTATATTTATTTATTTTATCTTAAGATGGATGAATGGTCTATTCATGATATAATTATAAACTTATTTATAGTATGGGACACTATTTAATATATGGGATAAAATGTTATATATATTGAACCAATTATTCTTAGATAGTGTTAATATGATGTCTTATCCCCATACTTATTTAATCAGATAATTAGAAAAAAAATTCTTCTCCACATATATTATTTGATGATATAGTATCAGAAAAAATTAATTAAAAATTATCCTAGTGTATTTTTTATAAAAAAATCACTAAATAATTATATAGGTCAAACTAAAAAACAAATTAAAACCATTTATCACTAATCAATTGGATTGATACTAAATTAATATCAATATATAGTTTGTATTTAATTCATTGCTCCTATATTTATAAAAAATATTCGAATCATAATACCCATATTTTTATATATCCAACAATAAATAAATATCATCATAACCACAATGGAACAAGAATTTATACTTTTGTTTGTAATAAGTGTTCATGTTAAATCATTTGTGTATTTCATAAATATCATGATTTACATTTTATAGATGAAAATTTTTTACATAGGAATATAGAATCTATCTATAAGTAATTGATAAAAAATCTTTCTTACTTAAATAAATAACATATCTTGTTTTTCTTTTCAAACAAGTGTATGGAAGAAGGGTTTTTATGATAATTGAATCAATATTATTCTATTTTTTATAATTTAAATACATTGAATGAAATGTTATGGGATTTAAAATTAACATTGTAGATTGATATTGATGTTTAAAATAAATCCCTCTTTAAGTTTTATTGTAAATAGGAAATTTTCCCTTTCAATGTTAATGAAAATTCAACCCATCTCTTCTATCCAATGGTGATTTTCAAAATATGAAATATAAAATCTATATAGCTAAAAGAGTAATAAAAAATTATAATATAGAAAAATAATTCCAATTAATATATTAACTAGATAATGGAAAAAAATTGACATGTATTTAATTAATGAGGTATTTTAATATATTCTTCAATGACATCCAACAAAATTTAAAGACAATTTATTTTGTATAATAACCTTATTATCAGTTTAATGAGAGAAGATAACAACCTCATCCCCATCTAGATATTTTTCAATTTATATATTCAATGAAAATTGATATTCCAGTCTACAATTAAGCGTATCATCTTTATCGGAAATTTTTGTTCTAAAATAATACTCTTAGATCATAAGTCTTGAGAATCCACTCGATGAGGATAAAAATTACTTAATTGATTCTTAGTATATAGAAGTGAAAAACAAAATTAAAATACATTATCGATGTCTAACATCCATGTAAGGATATTTTACCAAATATTATCTAACCCATTACTTACTTCTCCATCCTATTTATACCTTAAAGAATTACTCTTCTCACATTTATTAGCATTCCCAAAAACTATTTCTACTAAATCTATCATAATGAAATTATCCTTTTTACAATTTCAAATATGATAATTATTTTTTGGATTAATATTTTCAGTATAAACAAAATTATCTTACATATATTCTATATATTGTAATTTAAAATCATTTAGTTACTTATTATTCTCAGACTCTGATTCATTGTCCATACTCTTTTGTAGCGGATCACCTTCTAAAATCTATTACAATTTTAATGTTTCATTATTCTGAAGTATATTTATATTATAAAAATTATCTATCATTGAATTTAAAAATGATTGTTACAAATATTTTGATTTATTATTAGAATAAGGCTACTACTGAAACATCATTCAAATTATATTGATTTAATGTAACATATGTGGCAATTGGTGGGTTTTAAACAGTTTCTATCCATTGTAATGTATAGGTGGTAAAATATAAATTTAGAATATTTTTATATAAAATTATAAAAACATTTATTTATCTTTCTCCATGAAAATATATAAAATTTATCTGTTTTGTGGAATCTATTTATCTTCATGTTCCTAATCTATTATGGTAACTACTGTGTGAAATTATCTTAGACTACATTATATTTAGTAAATACTACATATTCATTTATATCACCCCATTTTCTTATATTTATTTAACCTTGGGGCTAATAAATCCAAAATATTACTTTCAATTTTTATTCACTATTAAATCTAATGTCGACATCTATTTTCCATGTTTCTCATATATGTTTACTAATGAATAATTCTTATTATTCTTCATAAATATCTGAAACACTAGATTTTTTACATATAATCTCATCATCATTAATATTTATTTTCCGCCATGAAATATTAATATATTTAGTAGTCATTTTTTATTATAAATACTAATTTATATCTTATTAACATATTTAACATTACATTGTGTCCTCTATAAAATATATTCTCCATTGTATCATATACATATTTCATCCTCCAGATTTTATTCTCCTTTATCAAAAATTATATTAACCTTAGTAGAGTTCATAAATATTTAATCACTGATTTTAAAACGTTTTAATAAAACAATATATAATATTATTTAATATAAAAGTATAATCATCCTTACAAATATGATGACCATGTCATTTATATAATCCCAAATAAATCTAAAAATATTGAACATTTAAATTCCAAATAATGAATAAAAGACATAGATAACATGGTTTTTTTGTGACCATGTAAATATTTAACTTTCATCAAAGGTTTGATATTTTATAGTGGATTTAATGTTTATTATTGGGGGAATGTGATGTATTCATGACAATGAATTGGATTTCATGGTAGAATAAATATCCATCTATGTTTATAACATGATTTAACTACTTCAATTTTCTATAGTGGAGTAATTATGTGGCACCATCGTGAAGAAATTAATTGGTGAAGTTTATGATAATATTAAAATGTATTTTGTGGTGATTGAAATGATGATATTATAAAGTATGAATTAAATATTTTTTTCATATTAATTATTATTTTCAAAATTATTTTTGAGATGTTTTTATTTCATTGAGAGGGGATGGAAGTACTCTGAAGGGGCTCTAATTATTTTTAGGGAAGTCATGAAATGTATAGATCAGCATAGATGAAGGTACATACTTTCATAATAGTAGTAGAATATACCAACATAGCTAAATCATGTATCTATAATAATGTTGTATAATTTTCTATAAAGCTGATATACTCCACATAGCATAATCCTTACTGTTTATTCATGTCATTCAAACATAATCTCATTGGAAATATTGTGATGTATACATATCATGTAGTTAATATAAATAGTGCCTAATTTTTTAGTATGCACATTGGAATTTGAAAAAATTATAATGGATTATATCAATACTTGTAGTGTGAATTTTATGGAAATTGATATTCGCGAAAAAGTATCAGATATATGTTTCCTCATAGATCTTGAATGAGTTAAAAAGAAAAAAAATTATAGAATTGTTGTGATGTCATAACATTAGAATAACATATCTGGAAAAATAAATCAATTAATTTTTAAAATTAAATGAGATGCTATGATTATTTATATTGATATATCATAAGAAATAATGATTAAAAAAGATAAATATTTGGGATTTAAAAAAAATTAAATGATTTTTTTAATAAATTGGGATTTTATTGTAAGAATTTCATGAGTTGAACATGATTTCTGAAGAACATTCTGTATCAATATATCCAATATTTAAATAGTTACTAGGATATGTTTGAATGATTATTGATGTTTTTATTTTTTTTAAAAATAAGTGATGTATGTAATGAAGAATGTATGTTGATAATTGAGAACACGTTTTCACATCAAATGATCATCAGAGGGACTTCTGCATCCAATATGCAGGGGACGGAAAGGTGAGGTAAATGGAAGAGATATACATATGTATTGATGAAATCTAAGCTGAATCCAGACCAGAAAATATGTCGAGGTTATTTCAAGACCATAAATCCTATTATATGATACATATGATGTTTATGTATTTATACATGAGTAGACCGGATGATCATGATTATTTCTATTGAGATTTTGTCCTGATGTAGTTATTAATATATAATACGACTAAAAGTTATTTCATATTAGTGGATAAAAATTACAATTGAAGAAGAATATTCCAGTTATACTATGAAGTAGGATAATACCTAGTGGGACTTGATATTAATGTAATCTATAGTTTGGAACTTCTGACCACTTATGAGAAACTATAATAGAAACTCAATGGGATTCAACATTGATGTGAATGTGAAATTTCTTCAGAGTTACCATAAAAAAATAGAAAATATTCTATAACTCAGGGGGAATAACCAGTTAAAACATCAAGTAAGTATTATACCAAACCTTGTAAAACCCATGATTTGTTCTCTATCTTATTACATATACATTTTATATTATATTATTTTAAATAATTGAGTTTATTGATAACATTAACAATTTTATTTGGCTAATTTAAATGAAATTAAATCAAAAAAGAGGACACCACATTTGCACCACCCACCCTAGTGGAATTATACATGAGGCTCTAAAAATAGTAACAAAGTGAAAGGATACCTATAAAGATACATATTTTTTCCTAAGTAGCAATAGATTTCATGTGGAGTGATGATATCATGATGTCTTTGTATTTACTCAAAAGGAAAAAAGAATGCAACTGTAGTGGATAAAAATATGAAGATTTCTTCAAAGATAATGAAAAATATAATGAAAATAGATGTAATAATACTAGAGAAGAATTCAAAATAAAATCAATAAATAACAATTATTTAATTTAATTTGATTCATGCAAGGTGTTAATATAATATTTATTATTATTATTCAAATAAAATTAGTTCTAGCTATGACAATTATAAATAACCCAATTATATTCATTCCCAATGTAACAAATATATAAATGAAAATCCTAAATTATTTTTTAGTTCTATTTTATGTACTATTAAGGGATACCATTTTGATAAAGAATAGATGAATTAATATGTTAATGAAATTAAGGATTCAATATGTATGAATTTTAGAATGTGAATCACTCTCACATACATAGTGAATGTAAGTAAGAAATTTGTTTTTATTATTGATGAAGATTAGAAATTGTTTTTTTTGAGATTGTAGTTTCTAAAATACATTTTTTTGAAGATTTTCATGAAATAGAAAAATTGAAAAAAATATAGATTTAATGTATTCCAATTTAGAAGAAAAGAGAGTAAAAAACAAGATAATTCATTACATGGATCAACGTAAATGTCTGAAGAACAAAAAATATTTATAAATATTGGGAAGATAAGATAGTATCTGTTCTATAAAAAGCAACATAATCAGAATAAATTTACTGAATTGGTGTGTACATTTATGTTTAAAGAATCACCCCATAGTATAACATACCATATTTATAGAAAAATTAATATTTCCACATATATTTTTATTAAGATTCATTATAGTATGAATTATCATATTTGTTGGAACAAGAGAATTATAATTTTCACTAACAAAATGAAAACATCCTAAAATTGAATTTATCCTATAATATAGAATTGATTTTGTAATAATTTAAATTCAATTTTTTTGATGGTTTTAAACTAATTTATTGTAATGAATGGATGGATAAAAATATAGTTTCAATCACCACATAAAGAGTGTATGAGAGAAGATGTATGAATATAATTTATCAAATACTTATTAAAAATAGTGGTTGATTGACATGAAAATAACATGTTTCAATATATATGATATACAGACTGATACGAGAAAAAAAGAGAGTAAGATTAATTGACTATTTTTAGTATTACTATGTTTTCATAAACACATCTTTTGATAATTATTTTAACACACCATCTAAGGAAAAAAATTTAACGACAAAAGAAAGTGGGAGTATATTTGATCAATGATGAAATCTTAATGATAAAAAGGTGTGGAAAAAGTAAAATAAACATGATAATTACATAATCATGCATCAAAAATCTCTTTTTGGTCAAAAGGCTCTCAATATATCATATATGATAAAATAAGTGGATATCGTCATACCAGATGGGAAATAACTATTTAATTATTGTAATAGTAATTAATGAGGTGAACAATAATTTTTTCCCAAAAATAAGATTAATGGAATATCCCATAGAAAACCTCCAATTTTAAATTTTGTTAAAATAATGGATTAAGATGAGAGGGTGTTCTTAGACTGAATGTTATTTCTAAAATAAGAAGTGGTAAATATTTATTATATAATTTTTTTATGTATTTTGAACATAAATACATGGAATTAAATGAGATTATAGAGAGTTATACACACTTTAAAATAAAAAATTTGATATACTAATAGATTAAAACTAATAATATATGACACCATGATGAATAAAATGTTGACGTGCCTTTCAGAGTTAGAAATTTGGGAGGTAGCTTTGAATCTATTACTTCTCATAAACCTATAATTTTATATTTCTATAAATGTTTTATTTCAATATATAAGAATCACCCTTATAAAATTTTATAGGTATTTAATTAAATGTATTTATTAAGGGAGAATGATAACACATGAATTGATATGAAAAAGGGGAAGACACATGATATCTACATGATCTATTTGGATTTTTCAATCATATATGTGATGGTTAAATGTTCATTTAAAATAATATATTTTTTATAGGATAATTTTTACAAATATGTATGTTTATATCATTATATAATAATCATGGATGTGTATGGACAATAGATAAAAACAAGTTTGTGTCTCCATTTTATTCTACAATGAGTTTTTCTGTGAATACTTACAAAAGGCAATTTAAAGGACCCTTTCTAGGAGAATAATTTGTTATCATCATTCTCTCATGAAATTGTGTATGGGAATGAGGTTTCCTCGACAAGAATATGAAGAAGTTATAATACCCTTACACTAATTATTTTATTTTACTATCAACATTGTGAGAAAGATAGATTCTATACAAACACATTTATTGTTATTATTGTTTACTATTTATTTTATATTAAAATGGGGGGATTGATGGGAAAAATTAAATATTTTATTTTTAAAATGGTTAAGTGTGTATATATTGGAGTTAATATAGATGATTAGATAAATTTTATGGATTTATGATAATTCATTGGATTTATTCATGATGATGAATCCTCGTTATAACAAATTATTATTTAATATCATCATGTTCCATAGAAATCTAAATGTCAGAATACAACACGATGAAAATGAGTGGAGATTTTCAAGAAAATATGGAATCATTATTTATGAATATTAATAGGATGATAGTAAAAAGTATATAAGAAAATTGGTTTCCAATAATGGGTATTTGTTTATAATATTTCAACTAAGTGTTAAGGTGTTTGATAAGTGTTTAAATTATTCTAATGTGGGTGTTCGTTAATTTTAGAGATGTTTGTATATTTCTAGATCCATGTAGTAAAATGATCCATGTACCAAAATATGTGTACATCATATCCACCTAGGTTAAATACATACAGAAAATCACATTGAAAATTTTATAATGTGGCCAAACATGATCCACCTAGACAAACCTACATTAACAATTCACACTACATAATAGAATCACAATGATAATTTAGTGAAATTGGTATATCACAAAGATAAAATAAATGAGGACATCCATATGTGGGATTCACATAAGAATATTACAAAAAAAAGTCATTAAATACCAATGTGTTTGTGTGATAATTTTAGAAAATGATGATTGGGAATAAGGAAAATGTCAATGAGTCCATGAATACCTCAACTAAGATTGTTGTAGTATGATATGGGGAATTTATCATAATTCATTACATTTTAATATCACTACAAGATAGTAATTACTATTATTTGTAAAATTTAAATGAGCTATTGATATCTTAGATATAAATATAATACATAAATCAATTAATATAAATATTTAGTATTAACAATATTTAAATAAAAAATAGAATTGGAATTCATATTATGAATAAATATGGAATTTAGTGACTGATATTAATGATATTATCATGATATTGAAGATCATTGAGTCTCTATAATTTCATAATAGAAATAATGTAATTTATATTTTTTGGAAGACTATTGAATATTAATTTTTTAATATAAATATATCTTATTTGCCTCAAAAATGTATATTGAAAATTTATAACTCTTGAAAACATAACAAGATCATCTGTGAGAATGATACATCTGGTATCATTGGAAAAAATGGTGATCTAATTTTTGAGATATAAAAAAATATCCATGAAGAAGAGGAGAATCCATATAGAAATGGATTTGTAGAATTTTTTTAGGGAAAAAGACAAATTTCAATCAACTTTTGAAGTTATTGAATTTATACACAAGAAAACCAGGTGATCGAGTTTTTGGATGACCGTATCATCATAATGATGTGAAGAATGTATCATAAGTGGATAGATATCATTATTATTATGGTTCGAATTTTTATGTGAGCTGGAGTACCCTTGTGGGACTCTCGGAATGTAGGACAATCATTGTGCTTCTATTTTAATCACATGTCTAGTTGGGAACATGTGATATTTTGTGGAAATGGAGATTGGAAAATGTTTGGGATTTTGTGTTAATGGGAAGGAGATGTTATCATAATTTAACCACCTATATATATTGACGAAACTATAAAAGATGGAATAAATGGCAGTTTGAAGGAGTAGGTCTTTGTACATAATCATGAAAATATGATTTCCCAGGATCAATCATATAATTTATATATACAATTTAAGGTTGTATGAAATCAATGAAAGAATCAGGGAATTTAGGATAAATAAGTTGTTGACATAAATTATTCAAATTCACAAAATAAGGTTAATATTTCATCCCCCACTCCTCATTAGAATCAATCATAGAAATATATATATTTTAACTAAATTATTATATCACTTTGTCAGAAGTAAAAAACCCTTTAAATCCCAACTGTGTATTAAAAATCAAGATAATCATTATTTTTGTAGACATTCCTTAACATGGTGATTCCATTTTATATCAACTTATATAATACATATTTTAGGTTCTTCATGATGTTTGTGCTAAAAAAATCAAATTATCTATATGATTGTGTACAAGAATATTCTTTAATCTTCATAATAGATATAATATATTCACAAACATTAATGGAATGTTTATCCATATTTTCATCATTTTAGTCACAAAATATGTACTAGAGTAGAATTATTGAAACCATAATAGATTAAACATGTTGTTTCACCTATTATATAATTTAATTAAATAATGATATTTATATTGATTTAAATGATTATGTAATTATAAATACTTATATTATAAATTTATATTAATTATTATTCATTATAGAGAAATCTTTTTAGTCATTTTGGATGTTGATTATATGTTTTTAGTTGAAAAATTATTCTATTGGGTTATTAAAATTGAGAAATACACTGATTAATTTTAATGTGATTCTTAAAAATGGCCATTGAGAGTGATAGGGGGTCTATTACTCAATATATAGACGAAAATGACAATATTTGATAATTTATATACATTTCTAAGAGAGGGATGATTTTCTTCCATTCAAAATGGATAATTATAAAATCAATAAAAATTGTAATTATTTTTTAATAAATAATGATTTTTTACATTAAATTTTTGTGCACTAAAAAAGAAGAATAAAATATAAGTAAACTTATTGTATGTAATATGTTAATGATATTTTATGTCTCAATATATCTATAAACTAAATATCTTATAAAATGACAAAATATAAATGTTATATGGAATATATAGCTAACAACCATTATAAAAAATCTTGTAAATTATTTCACATTCAAGAACAGTTTGAACATTTTTATATATTCAACAAACACTTCCATATTTTGATATTTTTTCATTATAAGGAGTATAAATAAAAAGAATAGAAAATAATTAAATGATATTGATTAGGCCAATATTTTGTATACCAAATTTTATTATTTTATATTTTAGAGTTATTTTAAAAAATAATATTAATGTATTTTATGTTATAATAAACTTTAGAAAAATATATCTTTTTATCATAATATCAAGGAATGTGTTGTCTCATATCTATGAGTCATTGACAATAGTGATATGTCAAGTTCATAAATAATAAAAAAGAACTCATGTTATAAAAAATTATCATAGTTTAAGAGAAAATAAATCTAATATATAACATCCTTAGATTTTGTGATTTATTTCCTTTAAAATTAATTGTTCCTCTTTGATAGCTTGTAATGAAAAAAACACCATGTTTAACTGATACATGATTAACTAATAAAATATTATTATTTAATCATGACTAATATAACATACTTGTTAAATTAGAGGCCATGAATAAGACTGAATGAAAAATCAAATTATATGGTTTACACATGTATAAAATTAAATCAATGGTAATTGATTTATTATAAATTATATAAGAACCATATAACATATAAAGAAATGTTATATGAAAAATTGTGTGTTCCTAAAAGAAGATTTTGTTTTTCTTTGGAAAATAAGTTAATATTAAAATTTTCAACATTATTAAATAAAATTTGATACAATTAACAACTTTTTTGAATTAACCCCAAAAATTATCCAATATTTTTTAGGAAAATATACATTTTTTGATGAATATTGAAAAACATTTATATTTATTGAAAACTACTCATTATTTTTTATTATTTAAATATTAAAATTATTTTATGAATTGTTTAAAATTTAAAATAAAATAATTTATGTAATAATAGATTTATTTAATCTTATTTTAATCAATTTAATATTTAAATTTGACTTTAAAACCTCACATACAATTGAAAAAAATTTCTTCTGAAACCCACATTTTCGTAAAGTTTGTAGTTATAAATTGAAATTGGATTCTAAAACATTTGATAATTTTATATATAAAAATTAATTACATGTTTTAAATAATCATAATTTATGTTATCTAATATATTCAACATGATTTCATAACATTATTAATAGAAATATCAGGGGATGTTATTCACTGTGGTTCTGGTAAAACTGATTTAACAATGGATTAAACTATAATGATAATGGATAAAATTAACTATCAACTTTTCAAAAAACCCATGGTATGGGAACATTTCAACCATTTAATATAAAATATTCTGTAATGATATATTTTGGAGGATTTTGGGGGTGGTTATAACCAAATTATCACTTTATCGTTTTAAAAAACCTTTGTCTGTCTACTCCAAGTCCTTTTAGGACATCCACTCTCCACCCTCTTCACATTTCAAAAGAAAGTTGGTCACAAAATTCCCATTACATATAATTCCCATACTCCTATACCAACATCCTAGAGATACATTTTTAATACTAAACCCATCCTCGGAATGATTTGGGTTCATACATAAAGAAGTTCTCCAATGTAGAGGTAACAATCATAAATAATTATTTTAATATTATTACATCATCCACATACTTTAATACATCATCAATTAATCTTGTATAGTATATAAATATTTCCAATTTAATTATGTTTTATTTTTTCTATGTAAAAACATATATCTTTCTCCACTTAAATTTAAGAGGAATCGAAATTGTCGATCATGTGTATGGATGACTACAACTTCACGAACCGATGTAACTCATTTCCCATAAATAGATCTAACTCTTAGATATAATGGTGGGTACAATGTATATATAAAATAAATTACTATATAATTATAATATTTTTATTATAATATCTCATATACATTCATTCATTCTAATCCATGTAAAGTATGATTTAAACAATGAAGTGTATGGTAGACTGCCACCTTGCGAAGGGATGTGATTCTTTTACAGTCCAATTACATTGAATTTAATAATAATTAGTTTAATGAATATTTTTATACTTATGAAATTATAAAAATTATTGAAAATTAATATTCCATACAATTAATTTCCCATTCAACCAATAATGGAATGATATCATCACTCATGCGTACGAACAAACCACCATCTCATCAAAGAGATGCATTATATTTTGAATGAACATGTTTTACTAATGGTCATAATAATGTATCTTTTATGTAAATAATATATTAATATTATTATAATAATTATAAATTTTTTTATTTATATATTATATAGATGAATTGAATATTTCATGACAAAAATAAATGATAAAATAAAATAATTCACACATGAAATAATGATAATTATGAAATATTTTTAATGAACTGGTGGTAAAATATTAAAACGGGATAATATATCATATTATAAATATTATTATAGTTATTCCATAAATTAATCTAATTCAAAAAATAAAAATACCAGTGGATAATTCCTTTTCATCTAATGGAAATAATGATGTAATTTATTTTGTGTTAATTTATATTTAAATGAAATATATAAGTTCCTATTTACAAACTCTATTTTATGAGGGCTATATATATATTTTTTTGTATTTAAAATGAATTATAGTTATTCATGATTGTTAATTTTTTTCTATTTTATATTTAATGTTGTCATTAATAAAACGTTACCAAAGAGGTAAAAATTGTTTTTAATCAAATATTTTGTGGGTATTTTTATCTTTTTTGTGAAACTATCAGTTTCTTATGATTATTTTTCATCGTGAATTACATTTATCCAAAAAATATATTTTCATTGTATTATGGATATTATTTTTTCTAAAATTGTATATCATTTATATATATATTGTTTACTTTGATTTTTCTTTGTTTAAATAGGGATATATTGATAAATATATATTCTTTACATAATATAGATATGTGATGATAAGGAATATTGGTTATTAAATTAAATTGTTTATTAAATAAATGATTTTTTTTGGAAATTTAGATATGGGTTGGTCACACATATGGATATCCACTCAACGCATCATCCAGTCTAACGATATAAATCAGTTTCCCAAATCAGATGGGTTTTTACAAAATGTTTTATAATTTCTTGTAAAAGGTCTCGATATTATATGTATCATGATGCCTAAGATCCTAATGTCAAGTTATAATGATTTCCCTTAATTTAGAAATTATTTATTATTAATTTTATCATCCATGATATTATATCATATTTATTACCAATGGATGCATTTCATACTCATTTATTTGACTAAATAGAATCTATTTTATGTTATTTACGATTCCATATTCACTATGAATTATCTCAGGCCCTTGTTGTTGACTAAATTATATTTTACTCATTTATTAAAATTCAAATGTTTATTATGATTTATTGACATATGATATCTTCCACTATAATTAAACCTTACTGTAACTTTTAGCACACCCTTACTATTTTATCTTTTACCCAGGATATTAATAATGTTTCATGGAATGAGTTCTTTGATGAATTATGTTTTCCATTTCTATGATTTTTTTATTTCCCAATGTAATATTTGTATCATGAATTCATGTTGTTCATGAAAATTTAGAAACAGATTGAACACTTATAATATGATTATCTTCATCAATGTTAATGTAATAAAGTAGCCACTGAATATGGTTTAAAGGAGAAAATTTCAATACATTTTTAATCAGATGAATTTTACTAAAAAAATATGAAAACTTGATTTTTAAAACTTATGTTATGGAAAATAACCCTATAATAGTCATTTATGATAATTATTGAACAACATAATAATGTTTCAGCAAGAAATAGATTATGTCTGTCTTTAGAGAAATACTCCTCTTTCTATATTCTAAATGTGGACGATGGTCTATAACATAGGTATTTAAGGGTAATAACTCTAAAAAAGGTTGAATTATCTTGAATTTAAACTCACATGGTGCATGTAAACATGCGTACTAAAAAACTATTTTTACACTCTTGAGGGATATGATTAAGATACATCACATTTTCATAAAAAAACATTAGGAAGAATTTGCAAATAATGGTATCCCTTAAAAACATTTATGATACTGGGATTAATAATGAATTTAATTTTGTAAAATTTAATTTAATGGTAACACCATATTTTTTATTATACATTATTATCTAAATTTTTTTATTTTATGATCAAATACAATTTATTCCATTGTTAGAAAATTATGTCTACAAGGAAGAATGGTATCAATAATTAGGGAAAATCGTGATATTTCCATTCTCTGAAAGACCATACAACTAGTATTATAACTAAGATAGAAATGGATATATTAGAGAATTATAATCATTTTATGAATAATAACCATAATATGATGATGAAAGCTATTCCATGACATGATTTTACATGTTGGATGCCACATCTGAATGATGAATAATATATATAAATGTTTAGTCAATAAAATTAGAGTTCAAATAAGCGCCATAAAAAAGGATATATTTCAATGAAGTAAAATAATATATTAATGAAATTTTTTTCTTGTAGAAAATGTGAAAATAATTATATGTGAAATTAATGACGTTCATTGGAGTTTTTTATATTTGTAGAGATAAAAACTAATTATGATAAATATTTCTATAATAATAATTAAAAAACATATATTAAATGTTTCAAATATTTTTATATGGGGAACTATGAAAATGAATTCCCCATGAATCATAGGACTGACCATTTATGTGGCATAGGTGATAAGGACATGATTAGACAATCACTATAGATAACATGGATTAGAAAAATGATGAGGTGACACTTACAATAATAATAATTACAGATTTAAATAATTATTTGTTGATTTAGTGTACAGGAAATATATTATTTCATCGTTTTTCTAAATAAAACAATGTCTTACCCTAGAACATTAGTAAGAGAGTTGTTAGTCAAATATCATAGGGGATGTATCATTCTAATATGGAAGCTTCAGGTAGTCCCCTTGTATATAATACACGTTCCTTATTTTTTGATAGTATTATAATACTAATGGTTTAATTTTATAAAATCATTTGTGTTATCTTAATTTCAAAATACTATACAAAATTTATTTTCATTGAGAATGAAATTATGATTCATGATAAAGACGTTTACATCCTTATCTTTATTAATAAGTCTTTATAATTTGTGACATGTCACTATCCATCTCCAGTATCTCTAATTAATGAGATTATTTTGGAATAAGAGCATCCATAATATATTTCTAGATAACGCAATATTCAATTTTATGATGTATCTATTGTATATTAATATATTGAAGTATTTCCATGTTAATTTTCAAACGTCGCCTTGAGATTCAATTGTGGTATTCCATTGATTTCATCCCTAATTCAAGAACAATATTACAGACTCCGTATAGATTGGCCACTTATGAATTAGTTGAACAATAAAGGTATTTTTTGGTAAGTAATTTATTCTCCCTATTGTTTCACCATAAAAATTCTATATTTTATTCATTAAAAAAAACTATGGATACCTAATGTTGTAAATTACATATAAAAAATCAATGGTATTAAATAAAAGATCATGTAATATCTTCATCAAATTGATGAATTATTTTATTAACTCTATAGAGACCAATGTTTTCAAGGACTTACCTTCATTCATTATATCATGAATTACATGTAATGAATTAATAATGTCATTACTTAACCAAAGATGGGGAGAAAGATGAAACTACCCGATGACCACCTCTATAGTCTATAGGGTGGTGACATGTTTCAAATGAATAGCTAACTTGTGGATACATTTTCAAAAGTACCTTTAAGCTAACACACAAAGAACCATCTCAATTAAATAGTGTAGAGGGAAGTGGAAACACGAGACACTAGGATATAGATAACTAATTGTTAATGATCCAATAGACATTAAAAAACTGAAGTAGTGTTAACTATAATGTAATAGGAAATATAATCATCCAACAAGAAATATGACCCAACAAGAAAAAATTGAATGTGTGAACAAGTGAGAGAGCCCAGCACTAGAATCCCAAGATATGACAATCATATGATGTCCAAGAACCCAGTATCCCTAATATCCTCTTTAGTACGGAAAAACTATCTATCAATGGTAGATTACATAACATGTGTGAAAAAATATATTGTATGGTAGATTATATACATACCATGTAGGATTCCTCAAAACCTGAAGGGTGGGTAGAAAAATATACAACTAAAAAAAATTATGTTACATGGAAGGTATTGTCAAAGGGAATAGCTCAACCCATAGCAAGAGATAAAGTGATATTTTCCAAACAAAAGATGATAAACTCGGTGAATATATGAACTTCACAACAAGTCTTTGCCACCTATAATTGGATTGTAGACTCATCAATCCGGGAGAGGCTAAATACGGAATGCACATGGTATACCTTGCGCATCATTGCATCTCGTAGATGGACAATAACCAAATACATAGTATAGATACATAAGACATATATATATATATATATGTGCGTGATTAGTCAAAATAATCGTTAATGAGAGATTATGGGGACCAAAGTCTCATAGAAAATCCCCAGAATATGAGTAGGCTACAGTTTCAAATTCCCATCAACGATGCACAAAATCTTGATCATCTACCCACAAGGTAAACGACCATGTAAAACCATCCCCTAGAACTATTCCTTATAGATAAGGGAAATAATATATTGGTATTTGACCCATGACCTGGTACAAAAATTAGGTTATATTTTGATGGTCATGCACTCATGCCCAGCCTGGCTCGAGGGTTGCACTCAAGGCCATCAAGAACTCATGACTTTCCCCACAGGATGGTGACACTGAGACAGTTGATGAGCCATTTGTAGCTCGAATGGTTGGTTCCACTCTTATTCATTGAGGACCCATTCTCTTCCGCCATTGGGGGGCACCACTCGAAAGATCATTGGTTATCTTTTTTGTCTAGTTTCCATCATTGTGAATCTCCTAAGAAGCTCTATGCCCTGAAAATTCTACATCATATCTCCAATGTAGGGAGTGAGATAACTATCATATTATTCTGAGATATAAAATCATGATAGGATACTCAGGGGAAAATATATAAGTTCAAATGAATGAAATAAAGATGGATGATGTTTTCACAAAAGGGAACTAGGGGAACACGATGGGTGAGGGGACCCATAAGGTGTGTTGTTCCACTCCACGTCATAGTCATGTCCCTAGATTGAATATGGATCCATCCAATTTATAAGTTCATGTCGTGTTGGTGGACTACATGACATATCATGGATTACTATGATTGGGCAATGTCCTATTCACTATTTTCGTGTGCGGAACCCCATATTAGTGTACTCGAGTACATGACCGTTTTCATGACTATGCACTTTTATATAGTTTTCCACTCATCTAAACCTTCACATGGATTTCCATCTGGTAATTGGGTACACATTAAGTAGGTGAACTACATGTTGTGACATTCTTAACATTCCCAAAACCCATTCTTCCATTGCTGAGGGAGCTACATACCAGTTTCTCAATCCTGAACACAACGTGTAGTCATGATTTTTCAAGAAATCCTATGCCACTTAAACAAAAATTTGTAATTCCAATCTGGACATACCTATTCTTATCAGGCGATGTATTTGAAAAATGATGTAGATTTATCCAAATAATACAGTTCTGGGTTGTCTCTATCGGAAAATTGACACCCAGTAACAAATAGTGGTTTTTATATGATTCTGTATTCCACTATTCCTCTCATCATCGGTTTTTTGATGTTAATAATCCTTATTATCATCCTCATGAAAAAATATACAATATATATTCCTGGTTCACCATTTTTTACATTGTTCACGATACCACTATGAATCCGGGGGTCTGATCCGGCTCAGTGCTACCCGACAATTGTCGAATTAGGACCTCGGGGGCCAATTGGTGATTAATTCAAAAAAACAAGGGGAAAACAGTATTATAAAGGGTTAAATTAAGTATTCCAATCATTCATGACCAATCGGTCATGAATGGGGAATCCATATGAGAATATAACTGAAACAAATTAAATTTTTGTACATTAGTGCATGAAAATTGTCCAACACACAAGCACAGATCCATGAACGAGGATGGATATACTTGAGATATTATTAAAAAATCATAAAAACCAAAATAGAGTGTCTTTCATTGATTATAAATAATTTTTCATGAATAATACATCTTCCAATGACAGGTACATGTCATTACATTCATTTCATCTTGATCTAATCTAATATAGATTGCCACTGTTGTTCAACGAGATTTTCCAACAGAAGAGGGAGGACAACATCATTGGTGAATTCTATGATTATGAGGCCCAAAATGGAAATTTCTTCATAGTGAAAAAATTATAGTAATAGAATATGATAAATATGTTTAATTAATTAATTTTAAAAATTAATTAATCGCACTAAATGTACCGCCCATGGCTGAGGGCTCTGAAAACCAAACACCGACCCATTGTAGGATGCGCCAAGATTAAAAACTGAATTCTATACCCACGTATGGATGAATATATATGATATGAACTTTGATCTAAGAGATATCACATCTTCATTGAGGTATCATGAATCCATAATTAAAATAAAAATCAATATTTTAATAAAATTACATTTAGGCACACCATTCCTAGAAATCTATTTTATCCCATTTAAAAGCTCTATAAATATATTAAAAAACATTAATTTATTAAATGGAAAAAACATGGACATTACATAATTCTTTATTTTATGATATTCATCACTGAAAATAAAAACTATGAAAAAATGATGGGATACTAATCTTGCACATGTGTATCCAACTCCGAGGAACTCTCATGCATGTTCATATACTATTGCAACATGCAGACCAAGGTGATGGTATGTCCATGAAGAGTTCAGTCATATAAATCCTTGATTTCCATGAGGTTCTCCACAAAGGTAGATCCATCCTTGATATCTATCCCACCCTAGTTGATGGTGTGTGTGGGGTCATACATGTATCTCATCATCCACGACATGTGGAAGACATCGTGCATCTTTTCTATCTAGTGGGTAGGGAAAGGAAGTTATTGACCTTTCCAACCATCTCTGTGTTCTCAGACATACCGATAAACCATGGGTCTACCTTTCCTCTTAGGCCGGACATCTATAATTTTTATCGTGGAGAGTCACATAAGAAAACATGTCCTCCTTGATTGTAGTACAATGAACTATGATAGTGATTTGTGTAAGATTTTTTTTCCTATTTGGTAACTCCTCAACAATATTAAGATGTATTGGAATTTATCTACTTTCACATATCCCATCTCTGGACCCACAATATATGACTAACCAATCACTGTCCAGAACAAGGGTGACCATCAGGGCCTCCCATATAGTGCCTCAAAATGTGTTATTCTAATTGTTTAGTGGTAGATGTTTTTGTAAAAAACATCTAACAAGGGTAGGGGGTCATCTCATCTATGAAGGAAATCTAACAAAAATTCGCCACATATTCTCCAAAAGCTAGATATTGCACTCAGTCTAGACCTAAGTCTAGTGGTGAAAATTGTATGCATCGTCATAGGGGCCCAAAATTCCTCCTATATTACACATAACAATCAAGATGTAAACCCCTCACTACGATCATAGACAATCATTGAGTGAATCTCATGAAGGAGAAATATCTCACATACATGCAACATCCCCAAAATCTATACCGATGTTTTCTACATAATTGAAACGAAGTGTGCCAAATTAGTGAGTTAGTCCACTATCACCCAAATAGAATTATGGATGTTCATTATCTATAAAATTAATATAAAATTTTCCATGCATATTCCTTCCCATTTCATCTCTGATTTTACAAGGGGACGTAACAAACCAACTGTAAATGGTGATCTTCTTTCACCTACTATCAAGTGAGGCACTAAGAGAGAAATTAAGCAACACTTCAACTTATTCCAGACCACAAAAACTATCAATGAATTAATTTATACCTTATCCACACACTCGGAGGTATATATTAGGGAGAAATGTTGAAATCCCACCTCACATCCTCTCACCACATGATTAGATCCATTGTCTTCCCCATGAACTAGATTTCATGATTCCCTCCTTCAAATTATTCATCACGTGAGTCTCATATGGATATCAGATCAGGTAATACAATATATTCTACGTCTCACATTAGGTGTTATATCACCCACACGATAATAGATGTAAATACCATTGACTGATGAAATGTTACACCCTCCAACTTTACAGGGGTCTGCAGCAAGTAGGCCAAATTCTATTATGCCTCAAGCTCCATATGCTCATGGGAATTACATCTAAGAGAATTTGATCCAGCATTTACCTTCCCAGGAGTATATTATATATCAAATTCATAGTAATTTAGGAACTCTAACCAGCATTGTTGTCTTAGGTTCAAGTCTCCCTACGGAAGATGTACCCGAGACTCTATTTGTTTGAGTAAACCAAAATGTTCTCCCCACAAGGTTGTGTCTCCACAACCTCAGGGTGAAGGCTTCCACTACCAACTCTAGGTTGTGAGTAACATATTTCTATTTATGGGTTATCTGCTAGCTTGACCTATATGAGATGACAACATGACTCTAAATTATAATGTAACTCAACCCAAATCATGAGATAATCACCATACACTATGAACTCCATGCCTTCCTCTGATAGTCTCACCACTGGAGTACCAGTCTGGCTCATCCTTAAGCACTAAAAGTACCTATTTAATTTCTCATACTAGGAAAATAGATTCCATTTAAAATTTAAATTATTCAAATGACATGTGATTATAAATAAGTCTAACACAACCCTCTTTTAGTGCCTTTCAAATCCAGGAATGATCTGTACCTCTAACATGTTCTTAGGTGGATCCCATAAATACATTGTGAAAATCTTTCCTCGGTCTACCTATATACCATCCTCAAAAATGAAATTCCCAATAATTAAATCATTGTGAATCTAAAATAGAACATTGAGATCTTTCCATAAAGATAGTTCTCTCAAAGAAAGACTATATTTTCTTCCTGTTCATGGCATACTCCTCCTCTAACGCAGTGTAGTTGAGTATTTCATCAATGATGTCAACAAAATATTTTCCACGTATGGATTTATGACCATTTTAATCAAATCCTTAATCATGGTGGGGGAATTATTAACACATAAAGGCATCAGTAGGAACCCATATTGTCCATAGAGGCATTAGAATTCCATATTAGGAATATCATCCTTAAAAACCCACAACTTGTTGTATACATACCTGAGATCAATATTTGAGAACAATATCATTTCTCAAAAATAGAAAAAGAGGACATAAATCATTGGAAATGAGAACATGTTCTTTATTTTGGCCCAATTCAGGATAAAATAATCCATGAGAATCTAGAAACTCTCGTGCACATTTTTCATGAAACACACAAGAGCTTCTATGAGGGACATGTTGGCTTTGATGAAACCATTCTCCAAAACGTCCTCCCGCTACAATCGTAGCTTTTTTATCTTTGTAAGGGCCATTAGATATTCTATAGTATACATCAGATTGTTCGTGGGATGCATGTCAATTAAAAAATCCATCTTTGCCTCATAATTATTCTTAAAACATCATTGTGGAATATGTCATTATAATCATACACAACTAAAGGAAACCATGTTATTTATGTACCTGGTGTACCAAGGGATATACCTTCCAAATAATGGGTGATGGGTTAGATCAACCTAGTCATGGAATCAATTGGTCATACCATGAGATGTATCTCCTTATAAAAGGATAATTTCATACCATCAATACGAGGGAATATGAATTTTTTGTAGTGATAATCAATATGGGATAATACCAAGGAATTCTCATCTTTAACCAATGTGAAATCATAGGGTAACAGAATAATGATTACAATTTCCCACATGACCCTCCCCCGTATAAGAAATATCTCACACTACTGGGAGATAAAAGCTATAGAAGAAGTGTTCACTTCAAGAATCTCATGGAAAATCTATTGGCCTAGCACCTGAACTGGGTGATCTAACTCTCACACTATGGGTATATAGATAATGGATGGAATGGAATATTTGTCTAATAACACTAAATCAACAGTATAAATAAATGAGGTCATATTTCTTATCATCTCATGTGTTGTGGGGTTATTGAAAAAAAGCATCCAGCCACTCATGGCCTCATAAACCAGCTCCACGAGGCAAGAATGGGATGCCTATTGGTGGTGGTGGAAGGATATCAGAGCAGCATACAACACCAATATACCCTCCGTCATATCATCCAAATTCACCTCCCTAGGGTCCACCCTATCCTAACCTAAGAGATCCCTGATCAAAGTGATGACTCTCCTATGGTAGTCCACCAGTTGCCTTCTTAGGTTATTTTCACCTCTGTTTGGGTAGTGATTATCTATGAAACATTGGTCATCAAATGTGTATCACCCCTCCCCCATATAAAATTCACTGGTCCTATGAGAAACCACTGACCAAATGATTGATCCTAATCAACAGAGGTTCTCCTATGTGGAGATTCTAGTATCAGAAGACTGCTTGAAACTGGAGATGACTCTACTATGTGGGACCCACTACCAACTCCTACTATATGGAGTCTCTATGATATAAATATCTCTATCTTGAGTTCCCTCTCGAACACCCTGACATAGGTGGGGATGGAAAATGGGACAATTTTATAATGGATATATCTATGGAGTCCCTTATCAAAAATCAATGCACAGATATAACTATCCCATCTCATGAAAATAGAGTACCATGTCAGGAATGTGAACTTCAAAATGTATTCATCCATCATCATCCCAACCTGATACCACTATAGATTCTCTTAGATCATGAAAAATAAAGTTTAGAATAGGATATATTCCTCACAGAACTTCTATTTTAAGTTAGTCCATGTGTTTATCGAATCATCATGTAGCTACATTACATGGATCCACTAGCAACAATAAGATTCATGGAAAAGGCAATATTTCTGTGAATCTGATAAATTATTCGAGGTCTGAACAATCATAATTCTTTAGAACAACTTATCTAGCTAGTCCTACACTACCAGAGGATCTAGCTCACCATAGATCCTTAGATAACTGTAGATTCAAGTTCTCACAGAGCACGCTAATCCTCCATGTGTCCTTGGCATACTTTACTAGAATGAACTACTACTCATCAAGGGGAGGTTCTACTACCTTCTCATCTAGAGGAATGGGTTTGTGGGATGATTCCTAAACTGAGAAATCGAAAAGGTAGTTTGGGTCCTGGTGAATTGATATGTTGGTTTCTGCACCATCACTAGACCCCCAGGAATGTGATTCACATTCAAGACACTCGAACACTTATTCCCTAACCCCAACCAAAATAATCATAAGGGGACTAGTCTAAACAATTTCCCATGGTTTGAAACACCTCTAATACCAATATATCATTTCCTAACCCACGTCAGGGCTCGAGCCACATCCACTCAAAGAATGCCTCCATAGGCCAAGGGGTGATGATAAGAACCGAATCAATAATAAACCCGAGGATTTAATTTCATTTCTAGTGGTACAGACTGACCCAAACATCTATCTAAAGGCAATATTGATGAGAGAATTAGTAAATGTAATGAAACTACTATTAGGTAAACTAAACATTCTTAAACTATTAGAAAGTGAAATATTACGGCAGGGTAAAATAAAATGTAATGGGTAGAAATACACTTCCAAACTAGAAATATGTCCCAACATAGGGAAAAAAGGAAAAATGAACATTTTTGATAGCCCAACTCCATATTCCCATTCATCAACTACTATACAAAACACACGAACCATGAATCCCTAAGTTTGTATGTAGTAATGGTCCACTCATCTATCATTTGCATAATACATGACCTGTGTTAGAAAATACCATGCAAGGGTGAGTATAAACATACCAAGTAAGACACCTATATTGCTAAAGTGGGAGAAGTAAGAGACTCAATGGGAAATGAAAGAAGGTATATGCAAGACACAGTAAAATGGAACAACTCATCCCATACCTAGATTGAAAGTAATTTCATCCAGACATAAGGGTACCCATACACTGAGTATATGAACTACCTGAAAAATCATCCCCACTTATAGCTTGATTTTTGACTCATGCATCAATAAGAATCTTAACATGGAAAACACAAAGAATATCATGTTCAACTTATACTCTCATGAAATAAGAGTAACAAAATACATGGCATGGATATAGTAGATATATATATATATATATATATATATATATTCTTAGTAAAAATAAGTACGAATAAGGGTATGAAATGATCCCTCTCTCATCGCCCATCCTGGGGGAAGAGTCTCCAACTGTTCCAAATGCCCATTAATGGTCCCCAACTTATCACGTGTCTTCCCAAATGGTATACTTCCATAGTAAACAATTCCTAGAAAATATTTCACCCTGTCTAGGGGAAACATCTATAGGTCGATGTCCCATACCGTGGTTTAATAGGATGGTTCTACATTGATGCTTGAGAAAGCATTCCTAGCCTCGTTAGAGGGTGACACTCTAAGCCATCGGTAACCCTTTCCATACCCTACAAAATGGTGACAGTAGGAATGTCATGGACCCATGCCCAACCTGAATAGAGGGTGACCATTTAGGTTATCAAGGACGAATTCATTTCCCCGTAGGAAGGTTCTACTCAGAAGGTGAATGAACCATTCCTATTCGAACTGGATGGATCCACTCTTAGTTATCGAGGATCCATACCCTAACTCATAGGTGGTTTCAAATTAAGTGTTCTCTAGGGATCATACAAGATCACTACAATATAAGAGTGTTTCCATAGTATGCATCATGACCATAAATTTTCACATCATTTCATCAATGAATCAAACTAGGGAGAACACATAATTTTTCGAAGAAAAAAAATCAGTATATGATAATCATCAGACAAAATATGCGTTCAAATGAAATAGATAGAGAGGGTTGAGGTTTCCATGAAAATGTACTTGGGGTACAAAAAATGTGAGGGTACCCATAATAAATGTGGACATGGTCCAATGATTGTTCATGTCTCTAGTCAGTTTACGTCTCCATACCATGTAGCAATACATGTCGTGTATACAGACTACATGTTGTGTCCACAATAAGAGGGATCGAGCCATTTCATTCTCTTTGTGAATGTGTACCAGACCTCTTGTCCAAGTATTAGACACTGTGTCCTTGTACTCAGGTTCATGGATGTGTGATTAGATTAGTACATCCTCAGGGGTTCCCACTCGTATGATTTGTCACATAGGTTTCCATCTAGGAAGAGGGTACATTTTGTGTAGGTGTACTATATACCATGTAACCCTTAACGTTCCCAGAACCATAGATACCACTACTTAATGGGATACATTCCATGTGTTATACATTGAACATGGAATATAGTTGGGATTTTTATAGAAATCATCCATCTCTCTATTCATGATATATTATTTGAATATGGAATTTATGATTTAGATCACACACTATCTATGACCAAGAAAAGCAGATCAATCTAAGAAATCCCTATTTTGGGGAGCTGTTTTATTGAAATCAGCGTCCTCTTATCCATGGTGTTTTGTCGTTCATTAATCAGACCACCATTCCACACAAAATTGATATCATACCTCTTAATTGTCAAAAATATCATCCTGACCTAAAAAACCAATTTAAATATATGTTTTATCGATATTATCCTTCTTTTTGAAATAAAAACCTTCCAAGTGGTTTGACTAGGATCAGTACATCCATAAATTTATTGAACCAAGACCTTAGGGTCCAATCGGTGATGGACATGAAGGAACGTGGTGGAAAGCACAATTAAAATTGGTTATATGATTGATTACATGTGTCCCTTGACAATACATCACAAATGATCATTCAAGATAATAAAATAACTGAAAACAATTTTATTTAAATATACGAGAAGATGAAAATTTTAAATAATATGCATAGATATAAGAAAAAGGATGGATATGCTAATAAATTTAATCAATGTGCATAAAAATGTAGATCATTAACTCGATTAAGGATCATTTATTGATGGGGAACATATATTCCAATTATAGAGAGAAGTCGTTGGGTTCAATGTGTCTTCAAATGACCTGATCTAGAGTACTATTCCCATTCTAGGACATTTGTGAACATAGTAGGGAGGAGAGAATCATGAGTGTATTCTATGATTATGAGGATTACCATATTTTTTACATGAAAATATATATATAGTAATGTATTAGGTTAAATTTCTTTAGTAAATTAATTTAATTAAATAATTAAACTCAAAAATGTATTGCCAATAGGGGAGGGATCTGTTTTCCACACAACAACAAATTTTAGGACACACCGTCTGTAAAACGCCCTTTTAAAGACATATCCATGGCCTTAAAAATCCAACTTGAGCATTATTTTAAGAGATATACCATTTTATTTTTGTTATCATGCATGAAAAAAAGTATATATATATATATATATATATTTAATATTATTATGAAATTAATTTTTAGCACAATGGGCCTAGGAATCACATGTAATCTCAATATGTAACTCTAGATATATATATAAAAATATTTCAAATTAATTAATGAAAAAAACTACATCCCTACATTGGAATCCAAAATAGATGTTTATAAATGATGAATTTTCAATATAAGTATGCAATACATTCATTTGTATTGAATAATTCACCATCTAGATTTTTGAATTTAATGAAGAATAAATTCAATACATATCATCATGATTTTTAGTGGTATTTTTTGATTGAATATTTTTGTATTATAAATCATATTTTGACAATGTGAATCACATTTATATCATTATTGAGAATCCTAGAAAGAAATATTTATACACGAAATTTACTATGAGTGACATTTGGAATCAAGAATATTCTATTCATGTCCACATTATCTCCATGGATGGAATCTATGATTATCCTTTAGAGATAATGTTAGTAATATAATTTCTTACAATAATGATGATCAATTAGGTATGAGGTTTAATTTTTTGGATTGTTACTATAGATTATTTGTTTATAATTTTAGACAATTTTTGAAATCATTAACAAAGATTTTATTGAATGTTATTATGATTTTTATAAAACAGAATGTGAATAATGATTTGATGAACTACATAGACAATTGTTCAATGATCTGATATTAACTATGCCATCTTGGAATGTTATTTTTTTATATCCATTGATTATGAAAGATCATGGAGTAATGACCCAAATGGGGAATAATAGGGATCTTATATACATTGTTCCAGTAATTATGGATATTGTAATTATTATGTAAGAAGTGACATTAGACCTTTTTCAGATGATAATGAGAATAAGACTAATAAAAAAGATAATATGTTCTCAATATTACGAGGAAAACTTTCATAAGTAAATTAATGCTATAAATTATGGAAAATTAATAGCCTTTAATTTTGAATATGGAAATAGGAATGTTTTAATGTTATTTTTTTGTTCCTTTTATACTAGAGTTAAAAATAGGATTTTTGGATGATGCTCATAAAAAAATATCTCTATACACCGTGGCAAAACAAATATGCAATAGAATTTTTGGGAAAATATTTTGTGGGAGAACATAAAGAGGGAGATTTAAAATTATGTGTGATGATATTTAGATTTTAAAAATGGGAATTTTGTGTCACTCCATTATAGATGATTATTCAAACCTATTCTTATTCATTTGTGGAAATGGGATGAAATTACTTTGGAATTATTCATAGGACTACGAAAGACCATTAGGTTGAATGGAAAAATATCGATTTTCATTTGTCATCTAACCAAATATACATAAAAAAAAGATCTACCCATTGAGATCCTTGCAATGATTTATATTAAATAAGTAATAATACTTCACTATCAGCCTATTTCGATCATTTATAATCATGATCAATGTTTTAAATCATAAAAAGTAATGTTTACTCGGACAGATTATGATACTTAGCTTCATTTTAGAATTTTATTCCATGCTCATACTAAAGGACAATCCAAAAGGACTATTTAATAAATGAAAGACATGCTTTGGACATGGTAACATTATTTGTTATCAATGTGGGATTAATTTTTACCTTTGGTGTAGTTTTCCTATAAAAATAGTCTCCATTTAATTTTTTAGTTCGTATGATGTGAACCATAATATGTTATGAGATTTTTAACACCATATTATTTGAATAATTGTTTTTGAAATTAAAAAATTAGGCCTAGAACATGTTGAAGATAAAATAAAGGTGAATACTACTCTGGCTTATATCAAACCATCTCAGAATAAGAAATATATTTATTTTGAAAATATGAATATGGATTTTGGATTTTAAGTGGGAGATCATGATTTCATAAACCTATATCCATGGAAAGAAGTAATAGGTTATGGTACGATGGAAGAACTATGCAATAGGTACATCAGATCCTAATAAATTATGGGATGGATTTGAATTGTGGAATATCATTTTAGTATACAAAAAATCCTCTCTACTTTCATTATTGTTTTAGTTATATCATTTTACGGAAGTCCATTCCATGCCCAAAATGCGTGATCACCTATAATGAGGATTTAGTTGAACATGAATTGTTTTAAAATAAAGAGATTATCCATATTAATGATAATATGGATAAATTATTGAAGAATATGATAATTGTACAAGTCAAGGGACTTTGGAGAAATCAAAAAATTGAGGAGGCTATGAGGGATGAAGAAAATACTATAAAGAATAACTACGATTGTTTTCTGATATGATAATATCCAGAAAATTTGGAGGTTGAAATTTTTTTATCAAATAATAATGTAACCACATAATGGTTTATGATTTATTTTATTCAATATATAACTAATAACCTTTATATCTTGAACATCACCAACACTGAGTTTATAAGAAATGACATACTCAATTAAAATGATATTATTTAAACTTTACCATCCTCATATATAAATTAAATAACATGGTAAATATATGATAAACTAAATTTACAAAAATATATGATTTATAGATATATAAAATAAATTTAATGGTAAAATAATTATTATAAATAAAATTAGAACCATTTGATAGAAATAGTTATATTCCCTGGAAAACTGTATTATTTAAGGATGTTTTTGTCATGTATTGCACATATAATATAAATTTATTTTTCACCACTTTTATAGAAGATGAATTTTAAATGTAAAAATAATTTTTAAATAATAAAATAATGATTATCTCGTGTTTAATTTTTTAAACGTTTTTTCCAATAAATATTGAAAAAATACTAATTTTTATTAAATACTCTCTTTTCGTTTAAATTATATAAAAAGTGAAATTATATTATAAATTTTGTTTAAATTTTAACTAGTTAAACTATGTTATAATATATAACTTATTTTTAGTTTAATTAATTTTACCTTGAATTATTATTTTTAGACCGTTTATACATATGAAAAGTTTCCCTTTGGAAGTCCTCTTTTTCACTGTGTTAGCATAAATAATTAAAGGATTGATGGTAAAAATATAATTATTTTTATTTCAAAAAATGTATTCCATATTTGGAATTGTCAAAATTTATATTATATAATATGTGAAAATTAATTGTTATATATTGTGAATATTAAATGTTGTAAAAATTAATTGTTATGGTTAAGTAGAAAACAGATTTTACATGTGTTAAAATATAAAATAATGTTCCTAATATGACCTAAAAACATTAGTAAACCCCAATTTATAGATAAAAAATTGACTTCATTATAACTATTGTTCAATAATTATCCTGTCTGGATGCTGCATTCATAATAAAAAATTGGGTCTTATTTTATCTTTTCAAAAAGTCCATGTGTATCCTCTCTACCAAATATAAAAGGTCACCACATGTCATCACTGATTTAAAGTTAAATTTCCATTTATTTTATAAAATATTAACCCAAAAAACATTATTAATACCCCCCAATATTTTATTTCCTTTTTATTAATAAAAATTCCATCATGGGAAGGAATTATATGGAATCATAAATATGTCCCCTTAAGAATATGCAATGTTCATATTTGATTTTTTATTCCTTAACATTCATCTTAAAATAATCATTCATGATAGTAAAATAGAAAAAATAAATCCCATATTATATGTTTTTTTTATTTTAGGTAATTGTTTATTACTATATTTAATTCAATTTAAATGTAAATTAAATCTTCAAAAGTGTGGATGGCAGAGTACCACCTCGTGATTCAATGGATGTTGTTTTCCATCGACAACTATCATAGTCATATATAATGTTTTTTTAATTTATATATATAATTTTATTATATAATTATAATTATTTAATTATAATATCACATATTTTCTGTTCAATTCCATTATTTTTAAATTTGGATAACATAACACGCATGATCAATATACTATAACCTGATGAAGTGAAGTAATCTACAAGTCACAAATGCATTAAATTGTAGGTAATATGAAAAAAATTTACTCGATATATGTCAAATACATTACATGATATAAATTATGGTAAAATAATATATCATACACTTTTTTAACCTTTAAAAATGTTATGGGAATAATATCATATGTCATGCGTAGGTAAGAACTACCATCTCAATGAAGCAATCTTTTGGTTTTCTATGAAAAAAATTAAAAAAACAGATATAATAATGTACATAATGAGAAAATAATATTTATATAACATTAATATAATTAATGAGATTATGGATCTATATCACATACATAAGAACCATAGAAATCAGGACCAAACACACATGAAGACTAATTTAATTTAAACAAAAAAATGAATTTTATGAAATATTATAAACAAACTAGAGGTAAAATGTTGTAATTGGATAATATATGACATTATAAAAATGCGCAAAATGAATTTATAGATTAATTAAATTCTTAAATCTATTATACAAGAGGGTGTACAATGTTCTACTGTGGATATGTTTTTGGTAATGGAATTAATCTCAATTTCTATTTCATGGATACATATCGGTTAATATGCTTTTATTCACTTTTATTTGTTATATATACTTGTCGTTTAAACTATTTACCATGAACCACATTTTTTATGATGAATAATTTCCCATTTCAGTTTTATTGATGAATTTTTTAAAATATAAAAGTTACAAAAGTGGTAAAATTATTATACAATCTTCTTTTCTTTGTGATTACTTACTTTAACTTAGTACAATATCTTCTTTGGGAATGTTTTTATTAGAAATTACATTTATATTTTATTTATATATATTCTATGTATCATGGATTTTATTATTACAGAAACTCTAAATTACTTTTATATTAAATGATTACAATGAATGTTATTTAATTAACTGTGATAATACTGATTATTATATATTTTTTAATTAATTTGAATATTTGATGGTAAGGAATATTGAATCATATATTAAATCAATTATTCAACATATTATGAGTACTTTGGAATCAAATATAAATTTGGGGAATGTTTAGTGTAGCCAAATGATTCTTTGAAAGGTATTCTAAGACAAATCATTTGACCAAATCTAGTGGCTTTCTACCCATAGTTCAATTTTTTTTATTTATGTAGAAATTAGAGTTTCCATGATTTATAAGGTCTTTATGTCCAATAAATAATAAATTCATTAATTTATACGTAGTTATTTTTAATATTAATTATAAATTTTCATTAATATTATCTTGTGATTCATTTCATTGTCAATTCTTTGACAAAATGTAATGTGTTTACAATTATTTACCTTTCCATAATGAATATGCCTTATATCATCATCATTTAGTTTATTAAATAAAATTTGTATTTATTTAATTACATTACCATATTTTTCATTAATTATTTAATCTTATTATATTCCATTCTATGCAAACCTTATAGAGCTATTGAGATCACAATAATTTTTTTTCCAATCCCCTAGATTGAAGAAAATGTCTTTGAATGAGTTTTGGGAAGAAAAAGGTTTTGCATTAAAATGTTTTTTATATTATTAAAAATCTAGAAATGGTTATCATATATGTATTTGGTTATACAAAACCTATAAAACAATCTATCCATTGATATTTGACCCTTTTATCTTTGATACGGTAACAAATTACGCATCTTCACAACATAACTAGAGTCGGGGATGCTACTTGAATTATGTTATAATGTTATATATCAACAATAAGTAGGTGAAAAAATTCCATATTCTATATATTCATCGTCAATAATTGAATGTTATACTAAATGATTCTTCATACAGAACAAGAAAATTATATGTTAAATTGTGAAATCGAATATTTCATAATATATTTTTATATCTAATCTAAAACCACTAGAATGTCAATATTAAAAATATTAAATTAAAATCATATTTATATATATAAGGGAAAAATGAACCCATTTCTATTACACAATAATATAATGTATGTTATTTTTGATAACCTGAAGATAAGATTCTTCTATATTGGATTGAAAAATCACACATCTAAATTTAGTGTTGATAATTTATATATGACTGGAAATCTAATATTTTAATATTCTGATCATAACATTATATTTTTTTATATCTCAGTTTCTAGGATCAAATAATATCATATTCAAATGGTGAATATAATAGAGTACTTATACATGAATAATTATAAAATGAGGCTATATAAAATCATATATAATATTCTTATATTATATATATTTACGGCCTTCAGGTTTATATGATTTTTGGAAGGTGTAAAAAAAGTAATTTATATTGATATTCTCATCTCAGATTCACTTTTCTATTGTTTTGAGGCACAATTTTTTTTTTATTTTTAGATGGAATAAAAAATTTTCATTAACATGGATTTTCTTGATTATAGTGTCTTAGAATAAATTCATGATGAAAATAGTTGTATGTCCCAATCCATTGAAAAATAATTATATATATTATACAAGGACCTCAAATGTTTTTATTTGAATAAATCTCCTTGGTATGTTTATAAACATGATTTAAAAATTATTATCTTCAAAACTGGGTGTTTTTTTTAATGTAAACATCCTTATAAATATATTTACTATGGAAGGAACTCTCAATTTCCCTAAAAGAAGAAAAAATTAAAATTGGAATTGATGTTTAATTGAATTTAGTTGGATTCATTTATCACTACTATAAAAAATGAATATTCATATTCTACATCCTATACATAATTGTACACTTAAGTAACATGTATGTCCTTGGTTAAATGTATGGTTTAATTTTCACAATTTTTTTGTTATTCTATATAAATTATTATTACGAGAATATTAAACATAAATGAGAACCAATTTATAAAAATTATTTGTATTAATTCAATTAATATCTTCAAGTGTGTTGATTCTAAAAAATTTATTTTCGTATGTTAATTTCTAATGTTTTTTTAAATTGTGATAATAATGTAATATGATAATAAAAATTTAAAAAAACATATATTGTCTTAAATGACCTGTCATTTTTACAAATGATATTATTAATATAAAGGATTATTAAAAAAAATTTCTCGGTAAAAAGATAGATTCTATTCAAAAACTATAATATAATATGATGTTTAAATTGTTTCTATAATGATAGTAACTATTTCATGTTCTTCCAAATTTTGAAAAAAAATCTATGGAAAATTGAGTAACAAAATTAATTTTTTTCATAAAATGGATATTTTATTATTTCATTAAGTATATGTTTATTAAAACCCACTTACCAATTATTTAGTGGTATGTGATTATATATTGAAAACATGGTATGACTTAATAATGGTGGTGTTACAAAGTTTAATTCCATAAACATCAGTCATGTCAAATTGATGACAATTATTTCTAAATTCATAATGAATAATTTGATTCTACAATACATATAGTAGATGAAATTAGTATCCTTTCATTTCACATTATGAAATATTTTTCCATTAAAACTTGAAGACATAAAATATATTTTATAGTGTAATATTAAGTACTAATGTATTCAACCCATATAATTATTAATAGTAAAATATTCACACAACCTGAATTGGTAAATTTATTATAGAAAGATATTTATTCATTCCACAACCCCATTATTTTGTTTTGTTATTGATTCCAAAAGGTTATATCTGATGAATTTTCACTATTAATTATTCAAAATAAATATTCATAATCCCCCCTCTATGATTAAATTTTTAGTGACATTGGGAATGAATTTTCTCATTTTGATAATGATAAGAAATATTTTAAAAGAAAATTTGTGACTTTAATTTTAATTTAAAATTTAAAAATATATATATATATATTCTATAATCATCACCATAGACATAACGAAATATTTTCATTAGATAGTTACAATATCTATTTTTCCATAAATATCTTTGTTGACTAATTTTATAGCACTAGATAAGAAACATAAGAACTAGTTTTAAAATGAAAGATTAGATTCATAAAATATTGGTTACCGTGAAAAAACACTTGAAAAATTAAACTAAATATCAAGAAGATAATTCATTATTATATTGGTATATTGTGTTTTTTTTTCTGAAACAATGTATCTTTATATGATGTTTGAAAAAATACAAGTCTTATATATTCTATTACACTATGGAAAATAAAAATTTGGCATGTAAGTTCTTTTATGTTTTTATTTTAAACATTACAATTCCATTATATAGGGATGTGAAAATTATTTTGAAACATATTAATGTCTGTTTATCATTCCAAAAGATCAATTGGAAATGTATATAACCTAATTGGAATATACTTATATGGATATTCTAATGATATTAGAGAAGAAAAATATTTGAAATTATGTTCTCATTAGATACATCAAACATTCTTATTATTTCTTATTTAACATTGTCTCTATAATTAACATGTCCACTTAGAACGTTTTTAAGCTTTCGTACTTGAAATTTTTAAGATAATATTGCTTGAATATCAGCTATCGATGTTTCAAATATCTCACCTTTTGTCGACTAACCCGTTCTCATAAAATAGACGAAACTAAATTATTTTTACCAAAGAATTCATGGATGTACATATGTTCTAAAATTTATCCTTCTGATAATACATATACACACCTATATTATATTCGATATCTTTTTTTTATTAGAGATAATATTAGTTCATGTGATTGAAGATTGATTATTATAAATTTATTTTGTCTTATGGTGAACTACCCATAAAAAATATTATTCATAATGTTATTGTTTATAAAAAAACAAATTTCAATAAAATATATTACTTATAATAAATTTAATATAAATTAATAGATTTAACATTAACCTATACTTGTAAAAAAATTTACCTTCATGTTGAAATATAATAAAGTATATTCTTATAATACAAAATTTATATATTTTTACATAATTCTTATTATTTTAAGATTTAGGATTTAATTTTGATGTTAGCTTTGGAATACCCTTTTTATATTTATTAATGCATTCCATTTTCTAAGATTAATACTATATACTAATTCAATAATATTTTTTATCATAGGTATTATAATATTTCATTTTATATAGTGGTATTTTCCATCTTCATCAACTATTGAAAAATGTAACTCTAAATAAATATTTCAAATATATTTACTAGTTACCTTTTTGATATAAATGATTCATTACGAGTAATTTTTGAATATAATCAAGTTATCTTAATGTAAAAATTTCATTCTAAACCAGTATTTGAAGATAAATCATTACTCTTACTCAAGGTATGTGTTTCTTTTAGAAATTTCTATTCAATATTTTTCTACAATCTTTCGGAAACATTATCATTATTCTTTAACATTATATAAACCTGTTTAATTTTCCATACATTTTTAAATTCATAGAAAATAACCCCATTGAAATCCTTCTTCTAATATCTTATATTGGATTTCATATATGTATCATTTCTTCAATATTTCTATATTCATTTTAAAAAATATTCTTCTAGTAATATTTTTTTTATTCTATTATATAACTAAGAGGACTTAGTTTCAAAAAACCTCATGTCACTGTCTCCAAAATTATATTTATAATATTTTTTTATATATTATCCTTTTGTATATTATATTAAATATATTTTTTAAAAACTAAATATTTGTTCAATTTTATTTATTTTTATGCATATCTCTTCATCAAATGCATTAATTTTAAAAAGTAAAAATATATTCATCAAGTCACAAGAAATAGAGAAATTCTAAATCATGAAAGATATTATAAAAAACACTATTTATTTCATTATATTATCTCAAAAATTTGATCATAAAAAAATTATCATCCTTAATGGATTCTAATATTTTCACAGTAGTCTTATAAAATTAATGCGTCAAAAATTGATCATCTAATGTGGGAAAAAATAATTAAAATGTTTCTATATCATTTATCTCTATGTGTTATGATATTTTTTTTCATCAAATGATTATTATTCAAAATAATCACAATTAAATATGATTTTAATTTACATGAAAATTTTATATAAATTTTATGTTATGTAATACATAAAATTGTATTCCATGGTCTTAACTTTTACTAAAACATGTCTTTCTCTTCATGGATAATTTTTTGAATGGTTTTATCAAGAATCCTATATTCCCTTCTAAGTATAATATATTTCTCAAATACAGTATTAAAAACATAATATTCTACTATGACTGTTCACTATTCACAATCAACACCATTAATGATTTCTCATCGAATTGGATTGGAATCTCAAAATAACTAACTGGTAGATTACTTGTTATAGAAAAATATATAATATAATAAATTTTAATATATAATAAGTAATGAAAATATTTTTCACCAAATGTTATCCCATAAATTGAGCTTCATAGGGGGGGATAAAATTCATTTAAAAAGAATATAATGTTTAAAATTTTAAGAAATGTAAGGTTTGAAAGCTACCATGTGTTCAAATATTTTTGAAAAAAATAATATAAAATTAGTGAAATATATAATTTTACATATTTCGAAATATCTAATATTAAACAATTAACTTGGGTAAGTTAATACAATGTAAATTGTATAAAATAACTAGGTTTTGGATAATGTTCCAAGAACCAATAAATTCTTTTCAAAAAAAAAATTAACCAATATTTTATCCGCGATTATTTTTATATTTTAATCTATGGATATATGATTATATATCCACAAAACCATGGTAAAGTATAGAGTATCCCAACCATTCCCCAATTTATGTTTTTTCTTTTAAAATTATATTCATTTGTAAAATAGTTAGTGAAATGTTATCCAGTATTCGAGATATTCTTGGGAGAGACTCAAAATTTCCAGAATTGAATAGTGGAAAAGGGCCTTAGTGTGAAGGGAACATGGTTAGTATAATGATATTTCACTTCTATTCACTATGACTCTGTGGACTGTAGGAGGAGTGATAAATTTTTTCAAACATTGTGAGGTTAACAAGGAGCTTCTATGGAAATTATTCCATATCAGATATTAGGGTACACATAGTACCCTCACTATTGGAAAAATCATGTTGATTGAAGAGTAAAATGTGCATCTCAATTTAATATTAGACATACAATACCTCAGAATTGGAAGAGGGTTAGAAAAATTGTGGGGTCTAACCCAATGAGTCATTAAAATGGGTAAATAAACATTTATTTCTCCTAATATTTATAATAATTTCAAATAATTCCCACTAAATTATCTTTCTATCCAGCATAGGGTGTAAATAAATTGATCTTACATTCTCCACAGACAATTATCTATTAATTTATTGGTGTTTTTAGAACATTTTAGTTTGAATCTAAGAATCGAGTAAGTATAAAATTCCATTTTATTCCAATTTTTAAAGATGAATATTTTTTGGATTTTCCACTAGTTTCGATGGACATGAACCCTTTTTCCATGATGTTCATATCCATGGTGTATGTGACCATTTCTGCATGATTCAAGTTTTTTTTTGGATTATTGGTTTTCTAGGAGTTTATTGTTGATGTTATTCATGATTTTGATGATACTCTTGATGTTGTTCATGGTATGTACTATAAAAATATTCTTACTACAAAAATTTTAATGTGTTTGTATAAGGAATGTAATTTTTTACATAATTTGATTTATGATACCCTTCACATACTACATTTTATAAGTTAATTATGTGAGAACATGAATTGGACTAAACTTGCGGGATGTGAATCCCTTTATATTTCTGTAACTATATGTGAAATTGTGGGTGTCATAATTAATGGGAGAAAATTGGGTATAATTTTCTATTGGTATATTAGTACGGTCATGGGATAATTGGTATGATTTGGTTATAAGATTCATTTCAGGATAATAAGATGATTAAAACTTTTTATATTCCTTTTTTTAATGAATAAGTGACCTATTAAAATGGTTTAAATTTTGAGATATTGATTTTTATTTAATTGTCCTTTTCGAGGCAAAAAAGTTTTTTCAATAAAAGATGTTCTGAAATGAGTATTAGGCCTCAAGGTTATATAAAATGTGATTTAAATGGATATAAAAAATGGACTTCAAATGCTATTTTAGTTCCCCTAATAGGTGAAAATTCGTAAATGGATATCTTATTTCAAATTTTTTGAAATGAAGGTCTTAAATACTGTTAGATTATTAATGGAAGACCCATGTTTTGAGAATTTATTTGAGAAGTTTTAAAGGATTACTGGTATACATATTTCAAAAAATTATTAATTAATTGTTAAAGGGAAATAGTTATTGGGTAATTTTAATGTTATTATATTATTTTCAATGACTATTAATTTTTGTGTTGTATGTGTAAATGGATAAATGGGTATTTATGGAATTTGAGTTCAAGTATGCTAATTATGATAGATCATATGAATGATTATAATTTAATTGTGTTCCACCATTAACATTAATATATTAAAATGAGTAATTATGTTGGTTTATTAATATAATGGAATAATTATAATGTAGTATTAATTGTATTTATTTTTGGGTTGGGCCATATCGATGTTCTGTAAACAAAAAATTTTCTAGTATTTTGGGATGTTGGAATAATATCATTCATCTTTATGAAGGCCAAGATGAATCTATTGGAACCCTTAAGAATGATTGGTTTGGAATTTGACAAGGGTACTTATCTCCTTTTTTTTGAACATGGCGTTTGAAACCACAATTAGTTTCTATGGAAATTTTGTTGTGTATCATTGGTTAGACTATTAAAAAAATGAATTATGAATCACCATCTTGAAGAAAAGATCTAATACTCACACCATAAATTTCATGTGACCTCTATGGTATATTTTTTGGCTCTTGACATGACTAAGGTGTGTTGGTTGGTTTAGAAACAATGAGGAACCAATGATTTTGATGTATAAAATAATAAAGGCACAATTGTGATTCATTATAATTATATTGTCTTGTTTATTTGTTTAAATTAATTATCAGTATGCACTACTATTTGGATTTATTTTCTCAATAGACACAATTCTTTGTGTCATTATTAGTTGTACTCGCATATTTCTTGAGCTACCATGTATCTTTAGTTACTATGTAGATTCTTTTTTATTCTGGTACATGATTTCACAATGACATTGAATATTATTATTGCATGGGTTGTTTTTTTGGAGAATGTGATATCCAGACCAAATTGTGACTTAAGAAATGGTATATTGGTTTTCCCTAGATTCAGTTTTTAGGGACTTATTCATTGAATACCCAACATGTTGAGTATGGATATTTTTGTTATATCATGTCCCACATGGGATCTTGATGTATTTATTCATGTGTTTTTAAGGAATATATTAGTTTTTATACCAATTGATATTATTAACACTATTCTTATAATTAGATTTGTGGGTATAGCCTCCCTAATGAATCTCCATAGACATGTTCTGTTATTTGGTAAAATATGGAGTGTGGTATGGTACACCTAGAGAAAATATAGTGCACCGACATGAGGCTCTATTATTGGGGGAACCTAGTTTAGTAAGTGACAAAATAGAAAAAGGTTTGTGCTTGTATTTTAGGGGGCTTATTAATGAGTTAGATGCCAAGTTCCTATAACCTCACCCATGGAGGATAACTAGGGTATTTATTTGTGTAAATTGATGTTCTTACATTTTGCTTTTACAATTGAATGATTTCCTAAATCAAGTAGTAAAAATGAAGGTGAATTTAAAAATTTATGAAAATTTTATTTATTCTCCCAGTATAGAAAATGAGTATGTACATTCATGCTTTGTGTTAGTCACATAAAATTGATAGTTCGTCTATAGTCTAAATGTTTTTGGTAGATCCCTTTCATTCATTATGAATGAAGTGTATTTTCTGAGGGAGTTCAATTTTTGTTCGACATTCATATATGCACATGTTATTGAAGGATTTTGATGTGTTGGTCTCTAATGTTTCTATATAAATTTATATTAATTTGATATATGTTTTTGGTATAACTCTACTTGACAAATTCCTCAAGAAAATTCCAAGTAATGTGATAGAATAAAAGACATGTTGCATTACAATTTTTGATAAATAAGGTGTTAGTAGGAAACATATAAATTTTTTCCATTATTACATATCTATGAAATTATATTTATTAAAAATAATGAATTTCAATGTTGAATAAAGTAGGTAATTTTTTTAATGTTTGGACAATGGATAGTTTTGATCTGTGAATACTTGGGTTTTAAATGGTAATTTTAATTAAAGATAAATGGGTAATAATGTATAATTTAGTGACATGCATGAAAAGTATATAATTTTTTTTGTCATCTAACCCTGTGTGTGAGCGGTTTAGGCTCTGAGAGTACCCTAGTTTATAAATCATGGTTTAGGACTGTGAGGCCCCGATGGGATCAGATGTGTTCGTTAGTTGAATTTTTCTTTTTGTGCATTTGGTTAGAATGTGAGAATGTGGTTCTGAGGGCCCTATTTATAATTTTAATATTGTATCCACTATGGTTTTTGACTACGCGGGATATACAATTGTCCTTGATTTTGGTGGTTTTTGTCGTGATGTCATTAATATTGGTATGATATCTATTGTTATCAATGATACAATATGTTTTTTGGGTGTGGTGTTCTAGTAACCATGTGTTTGGAACAAGGGAAAGAGGGAATGCATGGGTAGTAACTTGTATTAGCATTTAATGTTCAGGGATTAGTAGTAGATATAGTTGTTTTTTAAATATGACTTACATGTCAACTTGTGTAAGTGACTTTTGGTAATTAGTGGTAATTGCGAGTGAGATTAGCCCAATATGGTGGTTTATTTGAAATTTAATATTTGGTAGGATCCAATAGAAGTGGAATAGATTAAGGATAAGTTTTGTTTAGTTTTTGTGAAAGGAATGGTGATTCATGGTTTATATTCTAAAGGAATCACCTTGACTTCTTGTGGATGTATTTATGTCCCGCTATGACAGGGGTATCATTCGAATGAATCATCATAATGTTCAACCATTTGTTAATGTGATGATAATAATTAACCATAGATATATGATACATGAGTGGATAGATAATGTATATTGTTTTCTAATATAGGAATGAAAATACATGTGATGAGTTACTATTTGGTTGGCCCTGACATAGAGGAATTGCATGGTTTTAGGATAGAAATGTTAAGGACCCCACAAAACAAATTAATTAAGAAGTACATGACTTATGATTATTTTCTTGAGAGAAATATTGATCCAAGTTACAATGGCATAAGAATAATATGATTTTGATCTTGTTAATGGAATATTCACGGTAAAGTGTTTTTTATGGTTTCTAATAAGTTAATGATGGATGGAACTTTATTGATATTTGTTTTGTACTAATAATATCTAAATAGGTTGATTAAGAGAATGTATATATCATTTTTTAATGAAATCTGTTTGATTTGAGCCATATATGTGTGCTAGAATTTGGTTTTAGATGTGTTTGATGGAATGATTAAATTTTAGATGAGAATCACCCTTATTATGGGTGAATAACTTGCGCAGTGTGGTGGTGTGAGTTTCAAAGAGAAAGATAGTTTACAGCTTCATAGAATATTGTTGATAGGAATTAGTGAGTATAGTTATCTAGTGACTCTTGATTTATGGTGGTTGGGTATAGTTGAGAAACTAGTTGGTTGGCATACCCATAGATTTCATTGTTTTATGATATGTCCCAACATCCCTTGGTGAAATAAAAAATGAATATGTACGCGGTTGTATTCATCAAAGACATAATAGTGTACTCCTAGTTTAGTTATGTTATTTCCCAACACCTTGAAATCGTCTTGAGTATACTGAGTGAGCCAGTATTATACACCAATTTATCTAAAGGTAAATATTGTTTTGTTGAAGGAATATTATGTAGGTTGTGATTTTGGGGTGATGTATGTAAAGACGTATGGGTGGAGGTAAACAAGAGGTCATCCATGAGTATTTTCCTAAAGATAGACTGTATGTTGAAGAATCCCATTTTACCTATTATTAGATATTGGGAATAAAAAATGGTATAAATTTCATTCTATTACATGGTTGATATTGAATGGGTTACGTACATTTGTAGGGTTCAACTAAAATTTATTGAATAGGCCATGGTATTTTGAGTTTTGTGTGTTTTTTTGATAATAATGACACTCCTATAGAGGGGTGTGACCATTAAAATGGGGAGTACAACCATTATTTTGGAAGAGACTCAGATGTGTGGGGAAAATATTGAATATTTTGCTGTGTCACCATGATTCCAATATTTTATTGAAAGGTGTGTTCCTAAAATCTGTTAGTGAAGGATTTCTAGAAAATCAATGTGGTCGATGTATAAGGTGATTATTTTCTCTGAACATGAAGTGTTACTAAATGCAATGTGAGGTTCTTACATTATATGTATGTTGATGGTTCTATTATGTATGATAATATTTTTAGGATAGTATAGGTTTTGACTATGTTGTATCATAAGGGGTCAGGTGTGGTGTCCATTTGGCATGTTATGATGGTTTTTGGATGGATCTAGGTTTAAAGGTTTCATGATTGTGTAAGGTAGAAATACAATGGATGTTGGAGTAGATTTTATTTGGGAGTGGTTGTCTATGGATAGTGTTACATTGGATAATCAAATGAATATATTTTTTGAATTGAAAACCACATTGTGGTTGTTATCTTGGGAAACACTTGTGTACAAAAGAAAATGAAACATGGATTTTGAGGAAAATTTATCCTTATCTAAAACTGTGCATGCAGAATTGGTATTCATCATTTTTTGTTGGGCTTTTAATGATGAGAGAGTGTTCTAATACATGTATAAATTTACATGATTTATTTTTATTGATATATTGGTAAAAATTTCTGACATGTTTTATTGGTATGATGAATCTTATATTTGATAGAATCGTAGCTATTGCAGGTGATTGGAGTTATTAAAAATCGTTCTTTCTAATGTAATGACAATTGTAGGACCCATCAAGGTGTTTTGTTCTTGAATAAGGTCATTGGAATTGTTTATGTCCAGCTAATGTACTTGATTTTAATGTTGTTCCTTAGTTGTGTTTTAGGATTTCATTATCTAAGTGAGGATATTGACTACATGTGGTGAATGACATTTGTCAGGTGTTGTGTTTAGATAACAACCGATGATTTTCAAGGTAGAGAATTAATATGGGGGAGATTATAATATTATTACCCTTTGATGAAGTACATATCATATCCAATTTTGGTTAAACACCATTGAAAAATGGATAATAAAAAACTTCATGGGAGTATGGAAGGTTCCAGGAGTGTCTTGTGGTTTGGGGCATGAAAAATATTGAACATGGTCCTTATACTCCATGGAACATGGCACTACTAAGAAATCGGTGCCCATAAGTGATAGACTATGTCATTATCACTTGTCTCAAAGCACAAACTATCACAACATTTTTAAAAGGAAAATGATTTTATAATTGAAAGAAAATCACTAATAAAGTGTATCATTTACATATCATTTTAAATCACGGATAAAAAACAATTTTACTACACTTTTAAAAGAGTTTATAATGATTTATTTATCGGTGATTTAAAAAAGAGATGATAAAGGATCCCTTTAGTAGTGGTAGTAAAAACACATATAATCTGTATCATTATAATAAATTTTTAATGAATCAATAATTGGATTAGTATCTAAAATTTTAGAGGCACTTATAAAGGGATAATTTATCAACATATTTGATAGCGCTAATAAAGGGAAATACTGCAATGTGATGCTACATCCCACTACATCACGATAAATATGTCATACAGTGTGCTTTAAAACACACTACATCCCCATAATCAATAAGATAAATTACCAAAAATTCGATACAAATTTAGAAATTATTGATAATAATATTTCTCACAAGTATACACAGAAAAAACTATTATAGAGTATGTGAGATATCATTTTTTTCTAAAATTACTTTCAACTCCAAATAGAGTGGAACAGTTGGAGTCATTCTAGTAACACCGTGAGTCAATATTTTCTGCAACTAATTCCAACACATCAAAAATGACATCTCGATCATTTTAATAAAGAAAAAAACAATCTGAATGCGTTTTCATGGTTTTGAGTATGTTATTTATTTTTTTGATTAAAATTAATGTTGTTTTTGAATAAAAAGGTCCAATTGGAGACATATAGGTGACACCGTGAGTGATAATGAGTAGAGGTTGATTCTATCATGTCACGAATTACATATAGTTCATTTTCCTAATGTACTATAATAATCCTAATGTTTTTCCATGTTTGGAGTATATCAGTTGTTTTTTCACTAAAATTGATGTCAGTTTTGATGAAAAAGATTCACGAGGAATCATAACAGACACACGATGGATTATGTTTAGGAGATGATGATTCCTACATGACCAAAATTAGTTTGGTATCATTTTCCTAAAGCTTAAAAATAAAATTAATTTGTTTCCTCGATTAATGAGTATGTAAGTTGTGTTTTTTACTAAAATACAATTTTATACTAAAAAATTTGATTTATACTGATCATAGTGTATTTTAATATTACAGTAAAATTATTCAAAGAAAAAATGAAATTAATTATGAATCATTATCCCATATTATCAATAGAATCTATGTATTTTTTCACAGTTTTTAGTGAGTGACACTATTTTTTAATTAAAATGTGGTATTTAATCTAATTACAAACACTTTGAGTGATACTAGTTACAACGTGAATCCGATTGATGTGAAACTAATTATTACCCATCAAAAATTACTTATGGACCATTTTCCAAACAATACAAAATAATTATAATTTTTTTCCTAGTTTTGAGTATGTCAGTTGTAATATTAACTAAAATTAATCTCTATTTGGAATAAAAGGACGCACAAATGAGTCATATCAAACATTACGAGTATTATATTTAGGTGATTATGATTCCTACATGTCCCAAATTACATATAGATCATATTAATAAAGTTTCATAAATATCAAAATTGGATTACTCATTTTTTATTATGCCACTTTTTTTTACTAAATTGACATTTTAAACTAGAAACATGCACTTAAATTCATATAGGTCGCGCTGTTTTTGGGATTTCCATGAGACCGATTCATACACATTACAATTGAATTATGTATCATTTTCCCGAAATATCAATACAATATGGGGCTGTATTATTGTTTTTCATTTAGTGACATAATTTTGTATTTAAATGATAATTTAAAACTGATAATGGACAGATTGAGTGATATAAGTCAATCCAAAAGTAAGATTTAGGTGATATTGATTCCTACATGTAAAAATGACTCTTGGATCGTTTTGGTAAAGTACCAAAATGATCTAAATGCGGATCAATGATTTTGAGTAGTTTAGTGGTTTATTTCACTAAATTTAATGCTAATTTTGAAAAAAAGACACACTTTTATTGATACTAGTCACACCAGGCATAGGATATAGTTGTGGTGGATTCTAAAACTCCCCAAATTACATTTCTTTTTTATTCCCTAAAGAATAAAAATAATCATATACATTTCCTCAGTTTTTATTTTCCCACATGAGTTTTTTACTAAATGTTATTTTAAACTAGAAGTAAGCACTTTGAGTAGTAGAAGTCACATAATGTGTGGGTTTTACTTGATATTGATCCCTATACAACAAAAATATATTACGAATCATTGTTCCACATTATCAAGAAAATCCTAGTATGTTTTCATGGTTCCCATTGAGTGTCACATTTTTTTTAATGTCAACTTCAAAATGATAACAGACCAATTGAGTCATACCGGTCTCACCATTCTTTAGATTTTGGTGAACGTGATTACTAATCATCAAAAATTATATAGGTATCATTTTTCTAAAGTAAAAAAATATGGAATGCATTTTCTCATTTTAGAGTATATAACTTGTTATTTTCAATGACACTAATGTCAATATTTATTTCAAAGATGCACTTGGAGTCATACAGACACACTAGGTGTCGAAAATAGGTGTAGATAATTACTACACATCCCAAAAGACGAAGAATGTTTTTCCTAAAATATTTATTTAATCATAATGTGTTTCCTTAGATTTGGGTATGCTACTTCTTTAGTAAAATGTCATTTTAAATTGGAAACACGCACTTTATTTTATACAGTTTGCATCGTGGTTGGGTTTTATATGAGACTAATTCATACACATCAATGATAAATTATGAATCATTGTACCAAATTATCATTTCAAGAAGAGAATGTTTTAATGGTTTCCAGTGCGTGAAACATTTCTTATTAAAATATCAATTTTAAGCTGATAACAGGAACATTGAGTGATACCGGTCAGAAAAGGAGTAAGGTTGAGATGAAACTGATTCCTAAATGTCCAAAAAATGACATATTACTATTTTCCTAAATTACACAAACAATATGAATGTGTTTTCCTCATTTTTATTATGTGCGTTGTTTTTTTCAATATAATTACTATTAATATAGAATAAAATGACACACATGGAGTCATACCAACCACAACGTGCATCAAATTCAGGTAGAGATGATTCCCACACATTCTAAATAATTTATTGATATTTTAACATAACTACAAAAACAATCATAATGAATTTTATCAGTTTTGTATTATTCCACTATTTTTATTTTCTAAAATATCATTTTAAACCAGAAATACACACATTGAGCTATTCAACAGGAATCATGTGTGGGATAGGAAAGATATGGATTCATAAATGTAAAAATTAATTAAGATTCATTTTACAAAATTATTAATACAAACCAATGGTGTTATATTTGTTTTTAGTGAGTGATAATATTTTTTTATCAATGGTCAATTTTAAACTAATAACAGATACATTCAGTCATGCTGGTCACACTGTTAGTTAGATTGAGATGTAGAAAATTCCAATACATAAAAAATTGCATATAAATTTTTTTCATAATGTACCAAAACAATATTATGTTTTTTATCTACATTAAGTATGTTAACTATTTTTAAGCAAAAAATAATGTCAATTTTGAATACAAGTACACAATTGGAGTCATATTGTTCACAATATGCATCATATTGAGGTTTTTTTATTTATACACATCCAAAATGACAAATATAACATTTTATACTAGAAACACCCACATTGATCCATACCGTTCGCATCCAGTGTGGGTTTGACATGAGACTGAATCATACACATCAAAAATGAAGTATGATTTTTTTTGAAATTATCAGGATGATCTATGTGTTTTTTCATGTTTAAAGTGAGTTATAAAAATTTTGTACTAAAATGAATATTTTTAACTAATAACTGAATATATGGCACCAGCCCACCTCGATGAATGTGATATACAATGTTGGTTGTCCTCCAACAGTTCTATCATACACCTACCAACATTAGTGGTGGATTACAAACATATTTTTCAAAACATTTATATTTTATTATATACTACATTAATGTTTGGGATATGTATAGATGTATCTTCTATAATACTAGTGTTGAAAATGAAGCTTCAAAAAAAAAGATTTTATTGGTGGATTACATCCCTCTATAAAATCACATTACCAATTTTTCAAAACCTAATTTCAATATTGCACCATTATCATTTTCACAATGGTTCATATGTTTTGTGAAAACTGTAGTGTGCAATTTTCAACAACAGATATCAAGCAAAATCTTTATATGACCATTGTTCTACATCATTTCCCTACAATTTTATTATTTTTCGTCCAACAATTCAACTCCTCCTCCACCCTTCCCTCCAACTCAGTAGTCACCTATTCTTTATCCTCTATGTAAGTCTCCATCTCCAACAATACCTCCAACTTTTCTTCCACCTATAACTCTTCCTATGTTATTTCTAAAATATTTTATGGTTTTCAGTTCTTGGAATTTAATGAAAAATTTATTTTCTTTATTATACTTCTTCTTGAGTAAGAGATAAAAAATATTATTTAGGAATTCTATCACAAATAAATCACACTACATATCTATTTTTTAGTTAATATCTCATTATAGTTCACAAACATAACACGTAATAACATAATTTTTTTTGGAATACATTCCTACAAAAAGTCAACATCACACTCATCAATGGACATGTTTTTTTCTTATTATGATTATCTTGATTGTTGAAAATCCTAATTGTATTGATAAATTGTAGAAAAAAATAATATAATATTTATTTAATGCAATTTTAATTACATTCATAAATTAACTATTGGGGGACCCTGGTTTATCATTATTTAGGAATTCTCTCATAAATGTTTAAACATAACATCCACAATCGATGACGTTATCTTATTTTAGAAAAATTTGAAACATTGAACAAAATAAGTAACATGTTTTTAATGTTTTTCATAGACTAATATTTATATGTATACCTTAATTTGTTCCTAGTTTTAGTAATTCATAGGCATTATTCCTTGAGACACCATATTCATACCATGATCTGGCCTATATTTATTGATAACTATATCATAAAAATATTTTTATTAAAACATAAAATGAACATATAATTCTATGATTATCTATAAATGTTTGATTTTACTACATTAAATATTCATAATACACATCATGTGTGATTGATTGGTTTCCTATAAAGGTATAGGATCAAAAAATTTAATATTCAGGTTTTCCAGAATAATTGTGATCTATATCCCATGTTCCCTAAATAATATGTAATGAAAAAAATTAGTAATATATTTTAGTCAATCAGATTATAGAGTTTTATCATTACATTATATGAATAACAAATACTATGTCTTTTAATTATTTTTTATTAAATATGTTGAGTAACACAATATATTTATTTTCAATTCTTTTCAAATACAAAATATGTTTTGTTGTAGAAATGATATATGGATTAATGAATCCAAATTGTTATTCAGATTATTTTCCCTTTATATAGTTGTAATATAAACACATTTAGATTATAAGAAATGTTCTTAAATTTATTAAACATATAAACACACAATTTGGATTTATGTTTTGTGAAAATGTACCATATGTATGTATTCAAAACTAAAATACTCATGCATTAATGCTTGAGAATCTCATTTAGAGTCTGCAGAACAATTCATTCTATCAATTAATCTCCATTTATTTCTTCTTTATATTTAATTTGATTCTTATTTTGGTCTTTATATGTTCCCACTTCATGAAATTTTAATGATAATAGATGTTTCTCGTGAACTAATAGGGATAAGGTACTCTTATAATGTAGTTTTTTTATTCTTTATCAATTTAGTAGATTATATTGATTCAACATTTTTTTATCAGCTTTATTTAACCTCTGTAATATCATACCCAAAATTAGATCTTCTTTCGTTAACTTTTATAGGGTTTTAATATGAAAATAAATGTTAAATTTGTACATGCTGTATCATTAAATGATTTTTCATACATTCTATGAAAGCTCAAATAGATTCAATGACCGTTGTAATATCTGTACCATCAAGTGGAGCATGTAACATAACAGTCAGATGATGATCTACCTCTATCCCTATTGTCAGGTGCTCGTTTGGAAGTTAATTATGGTGTAATTGGTCTCTTGTTATATTATATATTATACCCATTGCAACATATCATTAAATGAGTTTTAAAATATAAATATCTCATAAAAATATACAATATTGAATTTTATTATTTTAATGTTAAGGGAAGTTGATTGATTCACATTAAATGAATTTTTAATGAAAAACCTAATTATCCTTTAATGGTATGAATTTTGGGGAATGACTATCCTAAAAATAGTAGGATAATTTGGTTAATGTGCAGATCATTACTCCACCACTAGTTCACTTTTCTTCTTTCTCATACATTGGTCTGCCAAACTAGACCACAATATAGTATCTTGCAGTGTGTCTATTTTTTTGAAATCATCTCACTATATTATATGTATCTTTATTTAGTTTTATCTTCTAAAAATATGTTCTAGGATAATCCCCAATACCTAAACATCGAACATGAATATATTGATCAGGCCGCTTCAAAACTATTGAATTTTGCTTTTCATCTTATATGGTTATCACTATTTTATATCATTGAACCATATATTGAATATGAATATAAATAAATATTTTATTCTAATATTGTTATTAATCATAATGAATAACAATTATGTCAAAATTAAACATACATCCCATAATATTTTAATTTTTTTCCTCAACTAATTTACCCTACTCATTTACACTCTCTTCCTTCAATAACATATAATGTGGGATAGATGTGCCTTCATATTTTGATTCATCATTATTCGTATAAAAAATTAACATAAATTGTATCATTTCAAAAAATAAAACTATTATTGTTGAATCAATATACAATCCAATTTCTTCTTGAATTAATCATAACTCATCCTTTCTTTGAGATAGGGGTAAGTTGGTTTTGATGCATGTTTTTTATTTTAAGCACTATTTATTTGGTTCAAAAATTAATATTTACGAATCATGTTAGATAAAATGAATAAGGTAAAATAATTTATTATCAACTAAAATTCACCAAAAATGTTTTAAAATATTGACTCTTGATTAAAGTATTTGATGTTTCCTACTTTATATTATGTCTTTAACTAACCCGTGTGTGGGGATTCAGTTTCCCCTCATCATCCATAAATTGTAACTTCATAAGAATTCATTGGAAGCCTCAATGTTTTTTTTCTAGTGTCCATTAAGAAAAATATAATACATAAATATTATTAAATAAAGGAACTCTATGTGGAATAAAAAATAATAAATTAATGTTTCATTATATAATTTTTCATTAAATTAAGGAAATTTAAATTGAAAAATTATCATTATATATTCCGATAGGATTTACTTTTTACATGTTGGATTTGATACCATGAATCAATATCAATCAAAGCATTCATCCTCATTGAGACCCAAATATAAATAACGAACATAGAATTTTTGGGGTCAATAGGTTGTCCATGTTTATTCCACCAAACAATAATTTTATTCCCCGAATTCTTACCTTGGTAATTACATTCAACAGTGTGATTCTATGGAGTAATTTTTTTCATCATCATATTTTTGATCCCCTAATAATTTTGAAGATTTATCATCAATATTTTTTCCTTCCATGGGTTTGGTGACATCAGCAGGTTTATAAAATATTTTTTTATGATTAGTGAAACATTTATTTTATCTTGAATTAAAAAAAATTACACTACATGCATAAAATTATACATTTTCATGCTTCTTGTAACAAAATTTCACTATATGGGATAGAGATATAACACATCAATAGTATCAGAGAACTAACCTTCACTAACTTTATTTAATCCATATTTAGATGCTTGACTTTATTATATTTATTGATTTCTGATTTGACTCCCTCTTTAAAACTATCATCACTCCCATCATTTGGGTTCCAACGGTCCTTGATAACATACATCCCAAATATTTATTACATCTTTTTTTGATATCTATTACCCATATTTTGTGAATATCCGTCTTTGTTTCATGATCTAATATAACAAAAATTCATAACATACTAGGTACTACTAATCATTTTGGATTAGTACAAATTAGAGTAGTTCAAATAGCAGTAATGATATAGGGGTTGATTCATAAGAAAAAAAATGAAATAATAAATGTTCAGGATATGAAAGTCTTATTTCCCATATTGTTCAATAACAATTTTTATTCCATTTTATGAATGGATTCTAAAATATTATATTTAAAAAATTAAAGAATTAACATTAAAATACACATAAATTCCACTTGTATTAATTTACTACCACTCAAAAAAATTATTTTTTCATATTTATAATATTTTTTGGGGAGGGCTTGGAAGAGATAAAATATTATGGGGGAATTGGTGTGAGGATGAAGGGTGGTCCAGATAACTAGACATTTCTCCAAGATTCCAAGAAAATGAAATGTAGAAACGAATCAAAAAAGAGGTCTATAGAGCTCTTCACATTGTTAGATGATTTCAATGATAATAAGATTGTTACCCATTAAAAAATTTCAAGGTTAATGTGGATGTGAATCAAATGGTACATCTGGCTTGTTTTTCGAACAAAAAAATGTACAAAATGATTATTTTTAGAAGGTCACTCATCATAGTAGTATTCTAATCTAGGTGTGATTAAATGTGGAGTTTAAATAGGATCTAGAGTGACTACATACAAAATAAATGTAATTTTGTATTTAGTGTCATCAAATGTAACAAAGGGGGTTGTATAAATAATTAATATAAAGAAACCGAACATATTCATTCAATACGTTTTGATGAATTTTTTGGTGTAAATTTTTGTGCTCTCAAGATGTTTAAAATGAGGAGGACGAAAGGATAAAAGAGATAAATACTGTCTTGGGAGACTTCATATTCAAAGTGATGGTTGTGGATTTTATAGAGATTAGTAAGTATAATCCAATCGTAAGGTTATTTCAGAAAAAACATTGGAATAACAATTATGGGAGGAAGGCATGTTTGAATGATGGATTCCATTCTATTATGAAGATATAGAAGGAAATTTAGAATATGTGGATGGACTAAATAATGGTACTGAAGGTTTATTGTAATGACTTTTTGATGTATTATAAATTTGTTCAATATAATAAAAAATTTCATGCCAGATGCATGAAATTGTATACTTTTATACATTTTGTGCATTATAATGTATATAAATCATTCCAAAATGAATACTTATTCCAAAAACAATATTTATGTAACCGATGGTACTTTTTATGGAATGATATTTAGGTTACTTATGAGTATTATCTATTTTATGATTCATTCACAGCTATGGATGGAGATACAATTTTTACTAGTCTCGTATGAAGCGGGAATGTTCACACATTAAGGGTTCCATTGTGTATTTATTGGTATGTGATATAGAGAGAGATTGGGTTTCCATGGTTATTCATATATTTTAGTAACAATGTGTATCCCATGGTGGATTATTCACATGGGTATAGTAGAGAAAAATTATTGTTATTAAATATAGTTATTAATAACATTAAGAAGTCTGATTACATGTTGATGTTATTCTATATCTACTTATAAATTAATTATAAAACACATTTGAGGACCCCCCCCCCCCACCTATTCTAGTTCTGGGAATTTTTATTAGTAACTTAATCTATAGTTTTTATTTGAAAATGCTTTTTAATAATTTGAAAAACTGATTATTTATAAATTATGACTAACAATTGTAGTCGTTCATTCCATCCACATGCATTCGTTGATCCCAAACCATCTTGAAAGAACCAGATGGTTTTGAGGGAAATCAGAACATGGACATCATGTAAATGAAAAAGTGGAATCTCTAGGGATTAAATTAAGAACAAATTTGTTGAATGATAAATTCAATGCATTCATGAATGAGAGGGGATTCACATAGAGAAATGAAAATAATATTGTGGGGGAATGGTTTTCAATGTTAGGGTCATGTTAATAATGGATTAGGGTATAATTTTAATTTCCTATATATAGATGTCGAAGTTGTATGATGTATCTAGGAATAATAAATAACATAATAATTTATATGTGGAGGTGGACTTTGATTTCCTCTAGTGTATAGATTGAAAATTTTGATTGGTTATTACTTTTCCGTATGGTGCGTCATCCATAGGGAGTCATCTTCATATGGGTTCTACTAAATATTCCATAATTCATCTTGAATGTCCTTATCCGCTACGACCAATATAATTATTGTTGTTATATTTATTGTTTTCACACTTTTATTGATTATTTTGATCGATTGATAATTTCATTGAGTGATATTAATATCTAAAACAAGGATTTAAGATTATTAGACCATGATGGTGATGTGATTTCCTTCTTTGTAATTTTTAAGAAAATATATTAAACTATTGGTGCATTGTCATGTAATAAAATGAATATGAACTAAATGTTGCTTACTATATTAATGAAATATATATGATAATTAAATTACGAATTGACAAAATATTATAGATTTAGTATGGATAGATGGGAGTTAGCAATTTTCAAATGATATTCTATAGACAATGATGGAAAATAAAGTCATTTTTCTAATTTTTCTATTTGATATTCTGCTCCTAGATATCAGAAACCTAAGTATTATGTTTCCAACCCAAACAAGTAGTGATCAGTGAAAAATATATTAAATTAATCCATACATTTAGATACACATATGTTGACTTAGCTTACCATATTAAAACAACCATCTTGTTATTAAAATCCTTTATCTATGGAGGGAAAAAGTAATTGAATTAATATATTATTAAAATACTCCATTTAATGAACTGATATTATCTTTTTAATTAATAATTTTTTTTAAAAGTATCATTAATAAATACTTTTGATTCCTCTATTCAAGTACATATAAAATTGTAAAAATATAACTATAATTTGGAAGATTATGAAAAAATAAAGTGAATTGAAACAAATTATTGTCATAAGTAAAAGTATTATTTGAATTATCCATGTTCCTATTCATTCTGGGAAATTGATAAATTTCAAAATTGATATGGAAGGATTCATTTGTTTGGCCACACCATGACTTGGGTGAATTTCTAGTTATCATTGTCATTAAAGGAGAAACCAGAGAAGTTATATTTAAATATAATGAATTAATATAATGAAAAAATAGAAAAACGAAAATCAAGTACACAAAACATTAGATAGTTATCATGAAACCCTAAATTTCTAGTCAATAGTGTGGTACTGTGATGGATCAACTTTCATGAAATGAGTTATTAGGAAATCCCTTCAAATACCCCATCCAAATTTTGGTGAATTATTTTATAATTGATTATTAATTTTATGTTATCCTATCAAACTACAACTAAAACCCCATTGTAATGAACTCTTGAAATGGTGATGGGTCTAGACTGATTGTTCTTGATTTAACAATGAAATAATATATCCTATAATTTAATGGAAATTTTATTTTACCACCCTTCTAATATATTCAATGAAGGATAGACTCAAAATGACATTTTGGATATTATTTATAAATATTTTCATTTTTATAAGTATCCCTTGTAAATTTATACATCTCACTCATATCCACCAATATTATATCTCTAGAATGGTTAATGAAAAAAATATTTATTTTTATAGATAAAAAGTATTCCAAATGAAATTTTATAATGAAATGATATTTTTTTTCTAAAATATATCAATATATGGATTTCATCTAGTTTGGGTTTTGTAATAATTCATGGATTACCAAATTGATCCATCCCACATGATTATTCAATCCATTCAATAGATAAAAACTCTCTTATCTAAATAAAAAAATTGTATTTGGGTTATATTATGACTTAGTTATATATGTACACAAATATTTGTCCATTAAATCCTTGAACTTATAAATCTTGAAATGGATTCAATTATCTATGAGAAATATTTTATGAACTCTAACTATTGAAAGAATATTAGTATTATTCAATCTGAAAACACATTCTCATAATTCTTACTAAATAAATTGATAGGGATTTCATTTACAAAAAAATATATATATACATTCATATAATATGATATAAAGGGTCCCATGAAGTCCAATCTCTAAACCTAAAAAAATCTACATCATGATTTCAATTTTTCAGAGCATATATTTCCCACCAACAACTCCAATCATATAATAATTTTGATATCTTGTCACGTGAATTTTTATATTTTTTAAAATAGATTTTATTTTTAAACAAGGCTAAAAATTTATGGGGAGTTCTATCTATCATTAATATTATCCCCCCACTGTAAAGATTGAAAAATTTCAGGTATTGGAAGTATTTACTTGTCAAGCACATTTCTCCTTTATATGTCATTAAAAATATCCAAAAAATAAAGGGATCATACAGAAAATAATATTTCAAATTATAAATAACTTTCATCCTTTAGTTTAATGCATTATAGTGTGCCATAACCCAAACAACTAAGGAATTGGAAAGGATTTTCTATAAAGAAAACTAAATGAATAAATAATACAAGTGTTTCTAATTTATGAATGATTTATTATTTACTTTTGCATCATTAATATGGGTGATGGATAACATGGACATGTATCAAGAAACAACATTTGTAGTACCTTTCTTGTCCTTGTTATCTTATTGAAATTCTAATAATTAATGTTTACGTAAAATAATCCATGGTTCTTTTTCCATTCTTATCATGAAAGTACATGAGTGTAAATTGATCAATAAATTTTTTTACCTTAGACCCAACTAAATATATTCAAAATTTTCATAGAGAAAACAAGAAAAAATCAATAAACTTTTCAACGTCAGTGTAAATATTCTTTGTAAAATATAATAACATACTATAAAAACAAATCACATGTAGTTTTTTCTCCATATTAAAATATCCCATACAACCACATCATATATGTCTCACATAACATAAAATATGGTTTCTAAACTAGGGTATTAATATTCGGTTATTTTTTGTGTTTCGTATTGATTATTTTTAAGGAAACTAAAATTTTTTGATCAAATTTAGAATGACTTCATTAAAGTGATGTGAAATAAAAGGATTGGTGATTTTTGAAAAGTAATTGATTAATATCTAGTGAAAGGTATCATTTCAAATTGATAACTAAATTTTATTTACATTTTTTAGTGGGGTATGTTATTTAAAACAATATTATTTTATTTTATAATTCAATTCACATTTTATAAATTTTATGCATTTTGAAAATTCCTTTAGTGACATTGAAATGAAACATTTTTGAGTTTAATGGGGGAATTGTCACTAAAAATCATGATGAAATATTTTCCAGACTCACTATACAAATTTCAAAGTTACATCCAATAATAGGGTGGTCATCCTTTAATACCTCAATAATTATTTAAATCATCTTAGAGAAAATGGACATGATGCATCCTTATATATAACTATTGGTTATATTTTACTGTTGTTGTTGTCCATTTCTAGTTCATATATTTTACTGATTTCGCTGTTGTATGTTATTTTCTTATCCGCTGCACTACACTTTGACAAATGAGGGCATAGTTTCCCCACTACCAGACTTGGGCCCTTGCTACTAGTTGGAAGCCTTAGGAATTTGGGGAAATGCACTTGAGGTCATGTGACCAATCAGGTTCGGGGAACCGTTGAGTGGAACCCAGATCCCGGACGTTACACTAATGGATGTGAATGATCTATGTTTGTACATAAATTAGTTTTTGACGGTGTGTGAAACCTTATTACTGATAAAACTAGATGTGGAACAAGTGAAATGGAGATCCTTTTCCATTCATAATAAATTAGTGCTCAAGTATTTTATTCATAACCTATATCAATGAGGGATTGATAATCGGGATGATCTTTAGTGGTATTTTCATTAAGGATATATCCGATCATTTGGGGGAACTTCCTCGAGAAATGAAATATGTATAACTAAATAACATATAGTACTGAAACTATAATATTTCATAGAGATAAAAATTATGCTATGGGGAAACTATCCACACAAAAAACAATAATTAACATTACATGTTTGTGTTTTTATGACAATGTTTCTTAGACAATTATAGAAACCAACATGATACATTATCCAGAGGAAGACTAATAGGAAAAAAAACAATTGAAAACAATTTATTTCTAAAAAATATTTCACATAACTCAAAAGGAATTTTATGTAATAGTTAATTACATAAGGGTATTAATGAGGTAATTCCGAATAAATTACCACTAATTTGTTATAATTTATAAGAGATAACTACTATAGTAAGACAAACTATAATTATGTAATCTAATGAAAAAAATTCACCATTATGTTATGTTGTATTTATTCCTCGCCTACACATTAAATAAAATAGTTAGTTCAATACTTTGTTTTCATATCATGTGATTATTCCTACCAATAGGGACAATTCTTTCGATGAAATAAATGGAGATATAACTATCATGTTCAACATGGGTTTAAGAATCAACCAAACTAATATATACCTAATTTTCATAAATAGTTTCATAAACCTTTCTTTTTCAAAAAAAATCCAATCCATGAAATATTTAAGGTTACCAACCATTTCAATAAAATTAATTAAAACACCATAATTAAGCTACTAATCATTCTGTCGACCCCATGATCATTCCCAAATGGACTAAAATGTTTAGAATCTAAAACCAAAATTCATAAATTTTAAAAATAGATATAGATTCTAGTTTAGACGATGAATATCTACATAAAAATAAAATCCGTAGATTTATGTGAGTTTGTTATGAGAATGATGTTGTGTAAAGACACATAAATTTCAAGGAAAATTTTTCTTAAATTGATTTGGAACATTACGAGTCTGTGGTTACTGAAGGTACTTGATTTCGAGGCCCGGTGTTCCCGGAATCAACTTCCTAAGTTTAGCTCGGCTATGTTCAGTAAATGAATGATCAGGTTTTTCTATTATTTGAACAGCTGATCGGAATTGAAATCTGAGGACACGGATGAACTCGCAACGCCGGTAATTGATTAAGAGGATCTTTACCGTAGTTGCATTTGCACGGAAGGAGAAGTTAATTATTGGGGTTTAATTAAGAAGTAAAAAAAATTTTTGGGAAATATTATTTTATATCAAAGAATGTTAACTCCTCCAATGGGATGTTGTTGGTGGGGCCCACACCCACCCAACTTCCCATGTGTGGATATACGAGATGTGGGACCCACACAAGCCCCATCCTTTCATTTTCCCCAAATCCCCTTAAACCCCATTCATTAATTTGTTAACTTCTCTTAATTATGTAACTTTTCCTCTTCTCACTCTTCCTCTTTAACTCTTTCCAACATACCTCAATTAATTAATGGAACCTATTCAATTAATTAATTATGTGATTTAAATTTTGAATTTTGAATGCTAGGAAATTTTAATTAAAATAAGGGGAAACCGTATTTTAATGGGGTTGGAACATGTTTTTTTGGGGAAACATTTTAGAGAGAGATTTTGTGAAGGAATAGGGGAATTTATCCTTTGTTGAAGAACACAAAACCTCTGGTGAAGAACGACACTCCCTTCCACAAAGAACGACTACACACCCTCTTTTCTCTTCTCCATGACAAGAGAGGAGACGTCAATTCTTCTTCGGGTGCACTCCTACGATGACGAAAACAACACCGTCATCCATGACGCTTGTCAACCGTGAACCTTATTCATGTTAGGGGTTTATTCATTGATGTGAATATTTTCATACCCTGTTCAGTATTGGAAATCGTTGTTTATATACGGCCAACTGCTACCACCTAATTTGAAGGGCATGGGCTGAACTCACATGGCCTGACGACCCTACATAGACTCTTGTTTTTGATTTATTTATGTTGGAAGATGCAGCGATGAGAGTGATGGTCATGAATCAGCCGCGTATGGAAGAACCGCGACCCGCAACCGCGGGCCGCTCAACTGAGGAAGAACCGGGATGAGTGAAGAAATCATGGCGCCCACGGTGCTGCGCTGCGGGAGACTGCGGCCCGCCTGAGTGGTCCGCTTCGGAGGAAGAATCGGCCGGCCCGTCGCCCGAAAGGGTGGAGGTGAGCTGTGATGCCAGGATGGCACTGCGCTAGAGAACCTGCCGGCCCGTCGGCCGGCAGGGTGGAGTCGAACCGTGGTGCCAGGAGGGCACCACGCTGAACAAACCCACGACCCGCTTGAGCGGGCCGCTTGCACCAGAAGGCGTACCGGTTTGGGAGGGAGGAGCCGCTTGGAACGACTGGTTCGTGGAGTTGGGGGGACGCACCGTTTCCTCGGACCGATCGTCCAGCTAGATGAGCCGCTCAGACAGTTGGACGAGCTAGCCGGGTCCTGCCCCGTCGGGGCGTGCACAGCCGGGCCGTGCCCTGCCAGGCCGCACCGGACTGCGCAAGGCCGGGCCACGCCGGGTCGTGCCCGGCCGCGCCCTTCCGGGCCCAGCTGCACCCCACCGGGCTGGGCCGCGCGAATCATTGGGCTGGTCTGACACCCCTACCAGGTCGGACCCACAAAAAACTGGGTGACCCATCCCGCCTGCCCACTAGGCTTAACGGGTCAGACCAGTTATTCACTTAAACGTGAATAACTTCAAGACCATGTGTCCGATCAATGCGCCGTCTATGGCACTGGGATCCTATCAACGACGCGGTCCTTTTGAGATAACCTAAGTGATTTTTTGACAACTTTGGTAAATTTCTGGGTTTGGAACCAGCATATTTCCAACCGGGCCCCATGAATGATAAAGCCAATATCTCTCAGACCGTGTGTCTGATTGACGCGTCGTCTGTCTTGATGAGTTCCATTTGACGATACTGAACTTCGTGATATATCAACTCTGGACTTCTTGATATTTTATTTATCGACCCCTTTACACGAGGAGTGGACCCTCCGGAAATTCAGTACGCTGTGTGTGGGAACCCTAGAGCTGGCTATGACTGCGACGAATACCGTCATGGGAACCTCCGTGGGTTCGATGACGAAGACAATTGTAATTGGATACTATGTGAGTTAGTAGCATGGACGACTATATTTGGATCCATCGTGGGTTCGGTAGTGATGATGACTGTATGTGGATCCAACGTGGGTTCGGCAGTGATGGTTACTGTACTTGGATCCTACGTGGGTTCGGCCGCGTCGGCTTTTTTACTTGGATGCTACGTGGGTTCGACAGAAGAGATGATTCAGAGGCTATATCTAATTGTCTACACCGCACTTCGTGAGTAGTATACACGTGGGAGCTGATTCTTGACAATTCAACCATTACCATTGGTGTGAATGACTTATTTCTTGTGTGGACTGGGTTACGCTTGGGCTCAAGAGTTGGAGCCGAATTTTAATTGATGACTTAGGTATATGCATGGGCATATGACTAAGTTGTGTTGGTTGATATTTTGTGATTTTATCTTTCCTTTGTGGTTTATAGATAATATTTTCGTCTTTATGCTTCTTTATTGGTTGTGTGGAACCAAAACAAGGGATTAATCATATTCGATAATTTTAAAATAATATGGGATTTGTTAGCTAGCATCATGAAAACCCATGAAACCGATAGGTTTGGGTAATCTCAAATATAAGAGTTTTGGTGGATTTAATCTCTGCATAATCTCATAATTTTACTATAATAATAACCTTTAGTTGTAGTGAAATTATCATTCATTTTTTTCACTATTATTATGAGGTCACATACATGATGAGTTCGTAGTAGAAACTTCTATCCATTTATTCATCATGTATGCTGAGGGTAATTGGTGGAGATCTCAATACAATATCATATTGTTATGAGAATAGTGGAGGAAAAGAGTTCTTCAACTAATCCATGAATGAATTAAGATATTTCATAGAGTTTAATAGTTTAACGTACATTTGTTTTCAGGTTAATAAATTCACATGGTGTACTAATAATAAGATAATAAGGAGGATATGGAGTAGGTTAAATAAGTGTTTGGAAAATTCGCAAAGATTGGATTCTTTTATTTGGACTATTTTCCCTCATCTAACCCAAATACTATTAGATCACTCACCACATTTGGTGGAATATAAATTAGACCCAATGGGAATTTTGTTTTGTTACACGATGAGTTGGTACAAGGAAGATGGCTTCATATGGATGATTAATTACTAGTGGGAGAATATTGAGTGAGGTATTTATTAACAAGTTCATATTCATAAACTTTAGATACCTAAAATGGAAATGTTGTAATAGAGATCCAATAATTTGATTAGTGATAGTTGTCTATAAGTGATCACTAAGGAAATTGGTAAATTAGAACAAATGCTACATGATTATTGGGATGAAGACACCTTAACTATTCAAATTGATCATTAATTCCTTATGTTATAAAAACATTTGGAGATTCATATAATGTGTTGGAAAAAATAAATAGCATTGTGGCACAATGAGGGAGATATCAACCCCAGGTTATTTCATGCATGTTTGAAAGAAAAAAAATTGTTTCATAATATCAATTTGAAATTTGAGGACTCTTCTTATACCATTGATGGGGATGTTGTTGGGACTGGAATTTTTTTAGAATTTATATTCCAGTCCATACATCTTCATTGGGAATTGACATTACATGGCAATAATGGAATATGTTTTAATGGTATGATTAAAAAATATCTTAAAGGAAATGTATCATAGAATATTTTAATTAATTATATAATAAGATGAAATCAATGGAATGCTTTTCAGCATTATACAAGAAAGTTAACCTATGCCCGAATGGTTCCTATGTTCTTTTTACATGTCCACATGGGTTGTAATAATGGACTATGTTGGAGAAACAATTCTTTCCATATTAAGAGGTTGTTTTCTAAATGGGGGGGGGGGGGGTAGGTTCATTCATGTTTATTCATATTCCAAAGGAAAACTATCCTTCATGTATCAACCAGTACAGAACAATTTGTTTTGTAAGTTTTATTTATAATATCCTCATCTACATCAATAACTGGGTAATTACTAATATTATACAATGATTTTTAGAGGAACAATATTATTTTGTAATATGTATAAAAATATTTGGGGGTTTGTATTGTCTGTGAATTGGTGGAGGATTAAAACAAAATGACACTGTTTTCTATTGTGATGATTTAGGTGGACATGAAAAAAGTGTTCGGATAGTTGGAATTGATCTTCATCATAAGAGTCATAAGGTATTTTTGTTTTAGATAATGATTTTGTGACCTGTGATTACATTGTTATACATCCACAAAGACCAAAATTTTCTTCATGGGTAGGAGATTCATTTTTATAAGGATGGTGTGGGGGGTCGAGCAAGGGGACCCATTTTCTCCAAGGCTAATCATCTTTTTTAGGAGGTGCTGACTATATATATTAAAATAAACATGGGCGATGGGACCATTATGAAATTTTATAAAGGGGATATTTATTTTATTGTATCTCTACTTATGTTTTCCAATGATTTGTATTTTTTATTTAATTTGATGAAAATGAAACATAATAGGTTTAATTAAATCATATATCATTTAGAATATTTTGTGTCCAACGTAATATCCATAGTAAAATCAACATGTATGTTTCAAAAAAATTTCAAGGAGACACAATAGAATAATCCAAAATATGATTGGCATGAAAAGGTGTCAACTTCATAAGACATATATAGGTTCCCCAATATCAAATGGTTGGATCACAATGTATCATATTTAAAATATAATAATCTATATTGTTGCCAAGATCATTAACTATAAAAATATATTTATTATATACTATGGTATGATCAACATGAATAATTATTTCATTTTATCAATTCCAACACACGTGTTACCAATTACCAAATTGCAAATGGGGACATTGAGATAATGAAAAATAATTTGAATGCAATATTAGTGAATAAAAATTAAATGGACCACTTCCATTAGGTATTGTGGAAGAGGATGGAATATAGGATCAATGATGGTGGAATTTCATTATATGGTGTGGTGGAGTCTATATAGTATGTGTTTGAACAAATGGAATGGAACATCATTATAGGTAACTATATTTGGGAAATACTTGTGATAATTAGATGTGGTGTTGATTTCAATGTCTTGGCTAACTGAACTGGGAAATCAACTAATATATAGTGGTTCTTGATAGAACATTAGTAATATCTCATGAATAAAACATGGTTGGTTGTGGATGGGGGGAAAATAATTTTTAAAATGATAATTGGTTAGGAAAACCATTTTGTTTTCCAAGATTCCCTGTATTGAATCTTTTGAATGGGGATGCATGAATATTTCTGTTGTTCCTCAACAATGTCTTACATCACGATCAGATGGATTTTCATCATAATATCATCTTGAAAACTGAGGCAGATAGGTGAGTAATCATTGTCTTGGTGTTGGGTTGTTTATGTTCTAGGGAATTCATGAATATTAGATATGAGAGTAGAGGCGATAATGAAAGGGATGAATTAATCATACAGAAATGATAAACAATAAATATTTAATTTTTTGTATCGAAATTGGGGAACCAATCTCTTCCGATAGGTGATAACATGAAGATGTGGTGAAATTATTTAACATACAAATTCTATTATGGTTCATGGAAAAACTAGAAGATACTGTGGAACATATTTTTTAATAGGGAGTTGTAAAAATATATATAGAAGCACTTGTCTCACCGCATTGGAACTCATGTTGGAGGTGGATTAGTGGTGGAGTTTATTGGTACCTGGTTTGAGGGATCCATACATAATGGTTTGTAATTGAATATTAAATTTTTGGATTTCACGACAGAGTGTTGGGTGTTATGGGAGGTGAAGAATAATAAAATAGAATGGAAAAAGCATTCTCACATATTTATACATATTCAAGTGAAATATATAGTTATGGATCTTTCAATCAGGATCAATAGTGTGGAATATTTGGATTCACTTAGAGGTATTTCTCCAAGTATCACTTATATATTGGATATCATATTAATAATTAATTAGGAAGGTGGGTGATATAAAGGCCACCAACAATTGTACTTAAAATAATTATTAATGTCACTTGTACGTTTAGAAACATGATAGGGGTGGACTGGTCAGGGAATATTGGTTTTTATTTTACCTATTCTTTGGTTCTTCATTAAGTGAAGGGAGTTCCATTAATGTATAGATAAGAGAAATGGAAACTAGAATAATACTATGGGACTTCATTGAAAATAAAATAAAAGAGTTTGAATCTAATTCAATATTTCTGGTTGGGATACATCAATGTAAAAATATTCAACCATTAAAAATTGGATGATTGATTATAAATTGTTGGAGGGAGCTCAACCAGACCAATTTAAGGGGCCACAATACGAGAGATGGAAATGGTGGGGAAGATTCACTGTCCATAAAAGATATTCCAGAAGAGATTATTATTCTATAAACATTTATGGTGTCCCTCCCAAATGACATCAATATTATTTTCGGTTATTCCCTTAGACTTCACTATTTTCACCAACCATTATTTGCGTAGTGTTGATTCTTATTTTTCTATATTTTTAATTAAAACTAAACTATCATTCATTAATATCCATATAAATAAAAACATCTATCAACTGAAATTATAATTCAAGGTTATCAACTCATAATTGAAAAACATATGTGAAATATGTACAAACAACCTATGGAAAATACAAAATAATCAGAGGGTGATGTAAAATTTGAATTGTTTCCTAAATTTTACTATTTATTCTGACTTGATGAAATATAATATGTGAAACTGTTATGAATAAATAAAAAGGATAATGTAAGTGACCATAATATTTAACATATATTGTTTAGAAAATTGATCTATAATTGAATCCACTACCATCCAAATTAAAATATATCTACTTACTAAAAAATTATTATATTTATTAGTTATTTAATCAAAAAATATTACTATTAAATCATAATCATTTATATTTTGAGAGGGAATATAAAGGACATGGGATGGGTTCTTTGACACATTCACTTAGAATATTCTACCATATATATGCGCAAAATCATAATTGAATGTTATTACAAGACTATTTAAAAAACCTAGAGGAGAATTACACAAAACTGTTAGAGTTAGTTAGAAAGGAAGATGTGATAGTATTAAAAAAATATATCACTTAATCAATAGCTGACTCACTATGTGTATATCCCGGAAACATTTTATAAAAATATATTTAAATGAACATAATTTCGAATAAAAATAACGAATTTATCCCTATCATAGTAAAAATTTGTAATATAGTGTAAAAATACTTTATAATACCAAATCATGTATCTAAAAAAATACTATATTCAAATACTTTTCATAAATAAAAAGTTAAAATTTTTTTTTAAGGTTCCAGTATTACATTCTTTATGGATTATAAGATATTTCTATGTTCCTAGTACACAATGTCATTTAGATAGAATACTGTCACAAACACACAGAAACACAAACATATATATATATATATTAGTTTCATTTAATACATTATCTATTTTTACCGAGAAATGAAATTATTACATTCCAATTATGTATATGAATAAATTGATGGTCAAATTGAATATTAAATAGGAGGGTATTTTCACCACTATTGTACTGAATAAAATTATTGATTCATGTATGGTTAGCCTGATCCAATATGTTGATGCATCTACCTATGCACAGTCTGTGAGGACCACTCATAAAAAATATAGAATTGGATGCTCATGGATGGATTTGTATCCCCCTATATCTATAGTGATTAATCAATTTGTAATTACAATGTCTATTTGTAAAAAACTAATTGAAAACAATTACAATTTTTTCAATGGTTGGGAGAGAAGTGGTTCTCCAATCTTTAGGAAAACAATAATCTCATGAATATTTAGTATCTTCCAATTATAATTTGTAATTATCGAATAGAAAATCATGTGTATTATAGGGTTAATCTTTATATATGGTTACTTGAAAGGATTTTTCCAATATTTCTATCCGAAATTGATTCGAGGAATAATATTTAATTGGTATGGAAAACAAATTCTAAGAAGAATGGAATGATTTCAATCTGAATTGGATGAATAAATACTCTCTGTATGCACCTATAGGTTGTGGGAATCAAATGATAAAATGTGAATGGGAGGTCCACTCAAATTCTAATCCATATATATATATGGATTATTAATTCTAATCCAATTTGAATAATGAAAAAATAAGTCTTTAAATTATTGTGTTATCCAATCAACAATGGGAGGAAAAATGTCAAATAAAGACTATTCCAAACTAAATCGACCAAAGGCCACAAAATCAATATATAGTCACTATCGGTCATAAGTACCTGATAAATCTCATATCAAAATTTTACTAACCACCACTCTCTTAACCCATAGATGATGCATTCTTTATTACATTTGAATATATACATGGGGTTAAATCTCAAATGATCGATATGTTTTGATGATTTAAATAATGATATACATACATGATAACCATTTTATATTGAGATATAAAATAAAAAACAACGAAATGAATGAGATTTGGGGTCATTGAACTCATTCCAAAAAGTATTCTTCTTACCATAGGGAATAAAGAGAAATTATAGTGAGTTGAACTGCTCTGTAATAGTTAAATATAGTAGAAGATATGATAAGTAAATAATAATAATCAACATGGGATGGTAAATAACATAACTCATGGTAATTTTAAATAAAATTACTATGATGATCAGATAAGTAATAATCTATATAGAAATACAAATATAGAGAAGACATGTTATTTACACAATACATGAAAATGACATTAATCCAATGACAATATTATATAAAAAATCATAGGGATAATATAAAAAACATTATTCTAAATGAATTAAATTGATATGTATTTAAAATCATGATAACATGAATCACGAAACTTCTATGGTCAAAACCATTCACAAGATAGTTTAAAATACATGTAAAAACTGAAAAACAAATTTTCCAACTTTTTTTCTCATGAGTCCTTCTGATTCATCAATGGGATATATAATATTAGAACCCACCTATCACTCCATATCCAAAATATTAATCATTTAACAAATATTATTTTTAACTAATTAATAATATCTTTTATTAATGAATATTTGAATCTAGTAAAGGATAAAAATTCATCAATATTTCCTTAGTTAATCAAGTCACATTAAAATATAAACCACATGTAAAATGGAATAAAAATAGTAAATAATAATATCCATCATTCATGATTATTGAAATTTAATATCAATGTAATTTAGATGGAAAAATGATCACATGAAAGTATTATTCTAATAGAAAGTCAAAAATTATAAATAGAATTGATATTTTTACAATTAATTTTACTGCATGGAAATTTTCTTGTCCAATCCACTTGGATGAAATATTTCAAATTGATTCTCAAAATAAAATTAATTATATATTAATCATGATATTACATGTAAATGGACTATTATATGCACTATATATATGATATTAGGTGTATAATATTAAAATCTTCTCAAATGAAATGAAATCGAGAAGAAATCCATTACACTATGAATTGTCCCTGAAATTTCATGGAGTCTGACTCATCCTTGAAATATCATGGACATTACCATCTAAACAGATGAGGGTAGTTATTCTTATTAACATCTTCTCAATCAAACATTTAATATTGTATTTTTTATAATTCTCTAACGTACTATTACATGACAATTTTTCTAATTCCATGATAAAATGTAAATAGTATTAATTATATATATTTTTTATTCATAATAAGATAGATCATGTTATAATTATATTTCAATAGTGGTTAAAATATTCATTGTTTCTGTCATTTACTTTAGTAAAAATTATATATGGAATACATCATCTACATATTATAGAATTGGTGTAATTTAAAAATGATAAGAAACAATTCCAATTCTTTCACAGATTTAAAATGGTCTAATGTACTTAGGACAAAGTTCATCTTTCTTATAGAACTGTATAACATCCATCTATTTATATTCACTTAAGAAAATAAGATCTATTACTTGGAATTCAAAATATGTCATCCAATTATTAGCATAACTCATTTACCTACATTGAGTAGCATTAATGTGTGTCCGAATATCAATTAAAACTATCATTGTTTGTACAATATGTTCTCAGCAGTTTAGTTTTCATTCCCCAACATCTTCACAAGATGTGGAAATATGAAATCACATTCCATCTAATTTTTCATATGACGCCATATGAACACATTATGGGTTACTATTTTTATAGTAAATGGAATCCAAATGAGAAAAAATAACCCCACATAACATTAATTTATTTTGAGCATGAATTAAAAATTTCTTCCATTATTTTTATTTTCTTATAAAATTTTCCTCTAGTTTAAAGAATGTAGGAAGCACTCAAATTAAACCAATTCTCATGTTCTATTTGAGGAAACTTTCATAACTTATTATTTTATACTAGGATCTAGATTATACACAATTGGAATTGATGTTTCATGATATTTTAAAACAGTATTTATATAGATCCTTGGTAGGTGTTAAAGGGGTAAATATTTTCTTCAATAATATTAAGATGAATATTTTGGTAGGTTTTCAACAATAACCCACATTAAATCATTATTTATAGGGGTCATTATTATTATTGAAAAATTTCCACAATAATGTTATCCCTTTATATATAGGAATAACTAAAGAATCAATGACTTTTATAATATGTTGTATCATGGATTTTAATTATTGATTAATGAATCTTTTAAACACATAATCATAAATTTCTCACATCATGTCATCCCAAAATAATTCATTCAAATCCCCTAACAAATTAAAACTACACAGGTAAATTGATAAATTCTAGGAGTGAATATTATCCAATGATTCAATTTTTAGAGCAGGTGTAGTGGGAATCAAAATCTCATTACAAATTTTAAAACACCATTATCACAAATATTAATTCTAATTTCCCATCACTCCTGGATTTAATTTTTCTCATAATATTATCTTCATTAGACATATAACTTTTACCATTTATAATAAATATAGTTTGGAAATATTTTAATAAATGATTGATTTCTAACATTCATTAATAATTATCATATCTATATTGACAATATCCATGAACATAAGATTCATCAACAACAAAATTTGGGTATGTAAACCATGATCCTTCCATATTAATTCATTGGGTGAATTATTTTAATTTCCTAGGTGGTTGTGTATTCACAAATCCTAATTATTGAGTATCTCAAGTTATCAAATTTTCCTCATTTTTTTTAAATGATTTGTTTTTGCCCTTTAAGACCCATGTATATCTCACCTCATTCACAACAGCGATAATTTCACTTTCTCCTCAAAGGAAATATTATAGCTTCCAAATCATGATCATTGGTTTAATTGTTATATTTATGATTCTTCAATTTCCGTTATACATATTCAATGCCACTATCATTATTCATTATGGAAAAAGCTTATCCATTCTACAATAAATCACTATATATCACAAACCCATCATTTTTACATGGTAGAGTCAAAATCAGTGTTTTGACCAATATCCAGAATAGTTCATCAAAACAGTTTTTTAATTACTTTTCCAAAAAACGTAACCCCTTGATGAGGATTATTTGATAACAGGATAGCCAATGAGGAATTTTTTTTAAAAAAAATCATAGATTGTAGCTTCCCAAACATGTGACATGACATATCTTATTAATGTTTAATGTTGTAGTTCATTCTCTATTTATGTTTATCACTGCAGGTTCAACTAAAATTCATCCTTTAATATAATGTGTCTTAGAAATGAAACTTCATAGATCAAGAATCCACACTAACTAAATTAACCATATGAATGTTTCATTCTAAGAGACTCAAGAGTGATAATAATGTGATTCTCATGGGTCTCATAGTCTATAGAATACAATTACATTTCATAAAATATTTTAAAAAATTCATGATATTCCTTTAAAAAAATTTCAAATAGATCAATATATTATTGGGAGAATTAGTAAATCCCAATAAAATTATTGTAATCTCTTAATTTCCTTGACCCATTCTAAATGATTTATTTAAAATGTATTCCGCCTTAATTAATAATTTATGGTAGCTAGAAAGAAGGGAAATCATTAAAAAAGTATAATGATACATGAATTTTATCAAATAAGTCTTTAATTTGAGACATAAGATACATGTCATTTTTCATAATAGAATTCACTTCTCTAAAATAAATTTAGTCTCGTGGTTCCATAATTTTTCATAATAAAGGGTATTGGGGCTCCCTGTGGTGAAACTCTTCTGAAAATTAATCCCTTATAACCCATATCATCTTGGGGTTTCATAAAATGCACAAATTCCATAGTGTAAATTTTATAATGAGTCATTGATATTGAACTTCCATCACGTGGTAAATCAATTTAAAACACATATTTATGCATGGGTTATTTCCATGTAATTATCGAGGATATAAATTATTTTATTTCAATAATGTAAGTTCATCCCTATTGTGAAGATTAAAATCTCCATCCCATGATTTTTTTGTCCCAACATCCATTAGAATATAATTATATGGAGCTACAAGGGGTTGATCTAAATAATTACCCAAATTATTAATTATCCTTACTAAATATAGGGAATTCTATATCTTCATCACAAATTGAAATTTACTTCTTCTTGAAATAAATTTAAAATTACATTTTGAAATCCATTCAATACCAATTATTATATCAAAATCAACCATAAGTGTTATAATATAATCTAAAAATAATGAAAATTTATATGTACAAAATTGGACTATATGACACAACCCCTTTGTAGTGAGACATCCCCTTAGTGTTTTATATAATAAATTCAACCTTAGATTAACCCAAAAATAAGTAATTTAATTTTAAAACATGTTACATATAAAATACTAAGTGGATCTGTAACGCCCCGGCCCCAGTTACCCAGAGTCGGTGCATCATTACATAACATTGGAATGATTAAAAAAGATAAATTATTGAAATACCAATTAGTTTAGTAGCCTTGGAAACACAAGATATATTCATAAGTCTTACATTACATCATAAAGTAAAACAAACCTACAAAATCTTCTTGTCTTCATATACCTTCATATTATCCCTGCAGGTCATTCATAAAATACTTATTCACATCCTAGAAAAAATAAAACATTGAAAGGGGTGAGCTCAGTTTCTCAGTAAGGATAACAATATAGCAGAATCTTTCATAAATAAATATAAACATTTTTGGAAATGTATAACAAATAAAAATGCCTTTTAAACATGAACTTAAACATAATATGGAATATGTAAAATAATGCCATTTACTTATTCACATGGATATTCTACTAGTCAAATAATCACATGAAATATCAATAACCACTTTCATAATGATGGAATGCATAATGCCAGACTGTCATAACCACGTAGCAAAGGACTCATGATAAGACTACAAATATGATTTTGTCAAGGCCTCGTGCAAAGAAACTAGATTATCTCATGATACCTACTGATTAATCATGGAGCTATAGCGGGCTCCACCCATCACTTATATTTCCAATTCATTCCTTCTTTGAAAATGTTTACACATATCACAAACCATAATATAATCATATCAAATAAAACAAGCATAAAGGAAACATAACATTTTCACATTTCAATCACAAGATATCAATACAACACATTGATATAATAAAACTATTTTCAATACCAAAATAAAATAAAAGTAAAATATGGTATTTATTTATCATTTAAAAATACTTATGGCCTGTAGAGGAATCCGAAACTCAAATAATGCTCACGGTAGGAGAGAATTTGTTGTCTCTAGGTACTTATGACATAACATTCCTTTCGTCATTTAGAAAAAATGAATCGAATAAAAATATTCTTTTTGATTAAAAGTAAAAGTCAAATGGGTTTATACACCGCATAAAAGAATGTTTTGTATAAAATAAAATATGCCTCAATTATAGGACATTGAGACGAAGTCCTTTACCTCGTGTCTGACTTGACTCGATCGTTATTTAACCTCCTGAATAATAAACTAGATTAAATTTCTACTTACTTAAGAACCATTTTCATGTTCATTACTCCTTTAATATCACTTATTACCATGTTATGAACATTATGTAATTATTAAAGTTAATAATAGTCATTTTTTTGATCTTTGGTACTTGAGTCAAAAATAAACCTCTTATAATTACAAGTTGTTCATGTGGTAAAATATCCATTATATCCAGAATTATATTCATGATGTAGATATTATATATATCATATATATCTAGTAAATACATTCATTTATAATATTACATAAAATTTTGAGGTAAGAAATGAAATGCACCGTTCATGGAGACCGTACTCCATACGTACGCATGAACGCTAATTTCATTTATGTTTCCAATTTAATGGAATGAAATCATAATGATATAATGGTATATTATAATTCTAGTATGATATCATATATAATATCATTTACTCCATCCTTTATATGTCCCACTTATGGAATTAACTGTAAAGACCCGTAAATTTCAAGGAAATTTTTTTCTTAAATTTCATTGAAATTTTACTAGAACGCAGTTTCTGACAGCACGTGATCCCGAGGCTCGGTGTGCCCGGAATCATTTTACGAAGTTTGGATTAGGTAAGTTCAGTGAACGAACGAACTGGTTTTTCTAACTTTTGAACCAGTGCTCGAAATCGAATTCTGAGGGCACGGATGGAATCGCAGCGCCGATATTTGCTTAGAAGCGCCTCTTCCGGAGTTGTGTTTCCTCGGGTGTGGTTTTTAATTTTTGGGCTTTATGTTACGAAATAAACTAATGTGGTACGACAAACTTTATTTTATTTCACTTAAAGGAGTTTAAAAGCCACATTATGCTTCTTAAGCTGAGTTGAAGCGGATAGGGTGGAACCCAAAATATCCTACCCTCTTGGTAGGATATTTGTGAGGTGGGGCCCACACGAGCCCCACAGTTTCGTTTCCGCTAATTAATGCACCCGCGAAAACCCTTTTTAATGAAATACAACTAGGGTGTTTCTTCAACTATTAAATGCTCTATTTAATTGGGCAGTTAATTCGTACCATTAATTCATCAAATTAGTGGTTCGTTACTTAACTTAGAATTTTCGTTTGTTGGCATGTAATAAAATAAGACCAACACTCTTCTTCTTGAGTGTTGTTAGTTGAGAGGATTTGACAGATACCTTAATTCCTTCATCCTCCTTTGCAAAGAACGCGAAGAACGCCGGCCTTCGACGAAAGGCGACGAAGAATGCCGAACCCTCGGAGATCGACGATGCGATGCCGTGTTCTGCGACGCTGACGATTCTCCTCCTGCGACGTTCTTCTTCGACGTTCCTTCTTCCGCGACAAATATTCGAACATCCGTTTGAGGTATGTGTTTACAAATCTCTTAAATTCCTTTGGGCATTTTATACTTGACATGGATTTAATTCGAGTAAATTAAATCTGTGTGTTTTCTTTAACCCTCAGAGATCGTCGACGTGACGCTGTATACCATGAAGATGCAACGCCCTTTCGCGACGCAATGATCCTCTTCTTCTGCGACGGTGAATTCCACGAAGAATTCACATCCGACAGCGACGGCGAGGTAAGGATTTTATTTGAAAATAATATTTTATTCCCATAGTTGTTTCCTTCTAAAACAAAGAGCCCGAGATCAAAGTGAAATTTTAATTTATTAATATTGTATCTTTTTATGATTTCATGTGTTGATCATTATTTCCCGATTGTTGTCACCTAACACGAAGGGTGCGGGCAAAAAAAAAACACAGCTCGACAACCCTCTGTAGTTCTTAGTTGATGTGAGGAATGGTGGATGACAACAAAACGGGCCGCAGAGACGATTTGTTGATTCCGCAGTGAAAAATGGGACCCAGGAGGAGCTACGGCGTAGACGGAAATGGAATCGGACCACCGGAGAAACTCCGGTGGCCCGTGGAATCCACCGGCGGTGCGGGTTGCCGGCGTGGCAGCGCCGGCGTCCGACCAGACCCGTGACCGCACGGGTCCGTCGTGACATGGGACGCAGCTCTTCTGCGTCCGCTGAACAAGAGCGGCCCCACACGGGGCCGCGACTCCTCTTCCCGCGGGGGCTACATGCCCCGCAGCTCCCCTTGCTCGGCCTCTCGGCCGAGCTGAGTCGTGCCGACCCGCCGGCCGGGTCGCACCCAGGCCGGGTCGGGCCGGCTTGGACGGGCCGGGTCGCGCCAAACCGGATCGGACCTAGACCCGGGTTGGGTCGACCCAGTTCGGGCCGACCTAGGGGGGTTGGGCTGGGTCGGTCCGGGCCCAGACCCCCAGTTTCTGGACCTTTTCGGTCTTTTGCTCATAACATGATCTACGGGCCTCCGAACGACAGGCCGTCAGCAGTGATGCGGTCCTTGGATCGAGACGGCCGTTTCGGTATATCAAACTCAAGGTTTCAGAATACTTTTGGTTCAGCGGGGTTGGTTCGTCCATGAAATCAACCAGGCCCTCGGAGCGGAAACACTAATAACATGAGCTCCGGACGTCCGATTGACGTGCCGTCAACTTTGATGTTTTCCTCTATGTGAGACGGATCTTTTGGCTTACTCCGCCCGAGGTTTGGATGCAGTTGGGTTACGGTCGGGATGGTTTTTCCTTAAAAATCAACCGTGCCCCAGGGACGATAAAGCCAATAACTCTCAGACCGGGCGTCTGATTGAGGCGTCGTTTGCGACGTTGAGTTCCTATTGACGATAAAGAACTTTTGGATACATCAACTATGGACTATGTGTCAGTTGATGTATCAGCCTCTCGGCTCGTGGAGCGGACCCTCCCGAATGAGCTTTCTGTGTGTGGGAACCATATAGCTGGCTGCGACTTCTATTGTGATGGAGACAACTATATAGAGATCCTCAGTGGATTCGATGGCGATGACTACAGCACTCAGCGATCCTTTGTGGGTCAGTACTACCAATCCTGTGTTGGTCCGATCTTGTGTGGGTCAGTCCTCAGTGGTCCTATGTGGGCCAGCGCCTACAGATCCTGTGTGGGTCTGATCCTGTGTGGGTCATTGCGGGGGTTAGTTACCTATCCATCCTTTGTAGGTCAGATCCTTTTTGGGTCATTGTGGGGGTTAGTAACATTTGATCCATTGTGGGACCGACGACTTAGATGGATAAGTGATCATCTCTATCATCATTCGAAGAAGTATACCTGTGTGAGTTGAATCATGTTCTACTTTCCTTTGTGGATTGTGTTGTGCTATCCTGTGTGGATTTATGTTTTGCTTCCCTGTGTGGACTGGGTTGTACTTGAGCTCGGATGTTGGAGCTGAGCGAGAATTGATTACTTAGGCATATGTATGGACATATACCTAAGTCGTGTCAGATGTTACATCTTGATTGTATCTTTCCTTTTTGGTTTATCCTTTGTGGATTTTGGGAGACCTTCCGGGGTCTCGGGGTCCCTACTGAGTAGCTTATACTCACCCCTGCACGGGCTATGCCTGCACTACGTTGTGTTGGTTGCAGACGACGGACAACGCTGATCGTGGTGGAGGCTTGCGGAGTAGGACGATACCTGGAGGTGGACCACTGGGCGGGACGTACTCGGAGCGGTCGGCTGGACCCGAGGAGCAGTGGAGGCTTCCGGTACCCACCCTTCAAGTGGGACTTCTAGGGGACTGCTCGACGTTGCGGCTTTACCTTTCAGTTGTTGTTTTCCCTTTCGAGTTGTAATTTACTTTCAGTTTGGGTTGTATTCTTGCCCACTTACTTTTCAGCACTTACTGTTGTACAAGTTTTTACTCAGTGTTTACTTTTTCCGCTTGCTTACTCTGTGGTGCTTGTTTACTTTACAAAGTCAATGCCTTCCCTTTACCGGTGTTTACGCCTTGGTGCTAGTCGCCAGCCCCTGGCCTATGGAAGGCGGGCTTGGGGTAGTCACGGCACGGGCCCCAAGGATGGGTCATGACAAATTGGTATTAGAGGTGTTCGGTTCTACCACAGACTCCGTTCTTTCTTCTATCTGAAGAAATAGTGTTAAGCGTATTGTGTGTGGTTATCAGTCCAGGGTGTCCAGTGTTGGTGCGGCGGCCGACATATCCATACACTAGGACCCTGACTTCTGATTTCAGACTTAATGCATGAAAACAATGATTGCATGTTTGTTACAAGTTTTCTTTGGGATTAATTTATGTCAACTCACTAGGTATACTGTTCTGAACGTGGCGCACCTGTTTCTTTTCAGGATGGCCCCACGACGGCAACCAGCTAGTGTTACGAGAGTTGTACGTGACGACAGTCTTCCGAGCGATGAGGCCTCGGTATAGGGCTCTTTGACAGCAGAGGCACCGGCGGTACCTCTACCCACCGAGCCAACAATGCTTCCAGCCCCAGCAGCTGACGATGCACATCGCCTTAGTGCACTGCATGAGTTACAACGCTGGAGACCACCCAGGTTCCATGGGGAGACGGACCCCCAGGCAGCCGAGGACTGGCTGGAGGCAGTTGTATGAGTTTTCAGGCTAGTGAGGACACCATCAGACCTCATGGTGATCCTCGTAACGAGCCTACTGCGCGAAGTAGCGGGCCGATGGTGGAACTTGATGCTCTAGGTGCACGATGAGGAATATCTTCTCTGGACGGACTTTGAGAGCCTCTTCCGCTCAGAGTTCGTCTCGACCACCCTCCGTGCGGTGCGCATCCAGGAGATTCTTCAGATGCGGCAGGGCAGCTTGACGGTCGCCCTGTACTCGGCGAGATTTACCGATCTCTCACGCTACTCGACCGACATCGTACGAGAACTATTCTTCCGGGCCCGAAACTTTGAGCAGGGATTGAGACATGAGATCAGGGCATCGCTAATCTCCCTCAGCATTCCGACTCAGGAAAGAGTACTGGAGCGAGCCCGTTTGATCGAGTTTTTTTTGCTGAGACTTCTCCGGTGGTGAGACCTACCGCAGGGCGGCACGTAGTAGAGTCTTCTGTGGCCGGCAGTCGACGGATGACTCAAGGGTCCAGGCAGACCAGACCCTCATGCAGACGACCTCAGGACACTGGCTCAGTAGTGCGGGGCACACAGCTTGGATCCAGACTTACGAGAGGCAGGCAGTGCTACACATGTGGCGAACATGGTCACATGGCTCGTGACTGCCCGACCCACCGTGCCGAGGAGCAAAAGACGGTTGAGGGGCCCCCCAGGTAGAAGCAGAGGGTCGACCGTGGCGGTCCACAAGGAGGAGGAAGACATGTCATGGGATCTGGCCGAGCAGAAGGTGGTGGGAGACGCTTTGAGGCTCTACAACCACCACCACCAGGAGGTCCACCCCGACCACAGGGAGCTGGCGGGCAGAGACAGGCACAGCTCCAGGAAGTGGAGGCCTATGACCACAGCACACCCGAGATGATTCGAGGTATGATATGTGTCGATTCCACCCTTGCTGAAGTTCTTATAGACAGAGGAGCGAGTCACTCTTTCATAGCCACTGCACTTGTTTGGAGCTCGAAGATTCCGACAGAGCCGTTGGCTCGATCCATACGGTAAGAGGCTCCTACGGAAGCAGACTCGGCGATTATGCACTGGTACCAGCAGTGTGAGATTACTCTAGGAGGCGAGAGCATCGGATGAGATCTTTTTGTAGCGGCGTCGAGGCCTTACGACGTCATATTTGGCATGGATTGGTTATCTACAGTCCATGCACAGATTGACTGTATTAGGCGCAAGGTGTGATGTGTACGCACTGACGGGAGAAGGTTCACCTTCACCGGCTAGAAGGGAGCCTTCACAGCACAGGATGGACTTCCGCAGAGGAGAGGACAGCCCATCACTCATTAATTGGATAGCCTCATCCTAGGACCAGTTGACGTGCGGAGTCCTAGTTTTCATGTAGTGGTGGATCAGTATGCGGACGTATTTCTCGACGCTATTCTAGGGCTACCTCTTCGCAGAGAGATATACTTTTATATTGATCTATACCCCGGGACATCCCTGATATCCACTCCAGCATATCGGATGTCCCCGGCTGAGCTTCGAGATCTATGGGTACAGTTGGAGGACTTGTAGGGCAAGGGATTCTTCTGACCCAGTGTTTCACCCTGGGCTTCCTCGATATTGTTCACCAAGTAGGCGGATAGGAGATTGTGACTGTGTGTAGACTATCGTCGCCTGAACCAGGTGATAGTGAGGAACAAGTATCCACCACTGAGGATTGATGACCACTTCGATCAGCTCAAGGGAGCACGGTGGTTCTCGAAGATAGACCTTAGGTCAGGCTATCATCAGCTCAGAGTTCAGGATGAGGACATGCAGAAGACGGCCTTCAGATGTCGGTATGGCCACTATGAGTTCATGGTTATGCCATTCGGCGTAACCAATGATCCAGCAGTGTTCATGGGCCTCATTAACAGGATCTTTCATCCATAACTTGATCGATTTGTTGTAGTCTTCACCGACGACATTTTGATATAATCGACGACTGAGGAGGAGCACGCCTACAACATACGGGTTGTACTAGCACACTCCGAGAGCACCAGCTTTATGGAAAGATCTCGAAGTGTCAGTTCTGGATACGTGAGGTCCACTACTTGGGGCACGTCATTTCTGAGGTGGGAGTTGCGGTGGATCCCGTGAAGATCGAGGCAGTGCTAGCTTGGGAGCCACCCAAGAGCGTGACAGAGGTGCGTAGTTTCTTGGGACTAGTTGGATACTATCATAGATTTGTACCAGACTTCTCCAAAGTTGTGGCACCACTCTCAACTCTTACGAAGAAGGGGAAACCCTTTGTGTGGTCAGACAGATGTCAGCAGAGCTTCCAGTAGCTGAGACAGAGACTGACCAGTGCACCTATCTTGAGGATGCCTGAAGAGGGAGTAGGGTATGTAGTCTACTGCGATGCATCAGGGACCAGACTTGGATGTGTCCTGATGGAGGAGCGGGCAGTGATCGCCTATGTATCATGTCAGTTGAGGTCGCATGAGCAGAACTACGCTACCCATGACCTGGAGTTAGCAGCAGTGGTCTTCACCCTGAAGACATGGCGACACTACCTGATGGGAAAGCACTTTACAGTCTTTTCTGACCATCAGAGTCTCAAGTGCATATTCTCGCAGAATGGCCTAAACCTGAGATAGCGGCGATGGCTCGAGTTCCTCCAGGACTATGACTTTGAGATAGTCTATACTCCTGGGAAGGGGAACGTGGTAGCCGATGCTCTCAGCTGGAGGACGGGCATTCAGTTACTCTAGGAGGAGACAGAGAAGCTAGCCGCTTTGCAGATATCCTTCATGGATAGAGATAGAGAATCCTTCCTTCAGTATATCACATTAACTCCTCCACTACTACAGTGGGTCAGAGAGGCACAGCGTGGGGATGCCGACTGTGAGATGCGGCGTGCACAGTTATCCTCAGGACAGGCACCTGATGGCTTTTCCTTTGGAGCAGAGCACGAAATCCTTTTCAGAGGATGTACCATGGTACCGGTTTCTTTACGGGAGGATGTGCTGAGAGAGTTTCACACTTCTCCCTTAGAGGTATATCCCGGAGTGGTGAAGATGTACCGGGATATCAGACGACAGCATTGGTGTCCAGGCATGAAAAAGGCTATGGCAGAGTTCGTTTCACGATGCCTCACCTGCCAGTAGGTGAAGGCAGAGCACCAGGTACTAGAAGTCTTGGTACAGCCCTTGGAGGTCCCAGAGTGGAAGTGGGACAGGATATCTATGGACTTCGTGACTGGACTTCCATTCACTTCCAGAGGTCACGACTCCATCTGGGTGATTGTTGACCAACTCAACAAGTCGGCTCACTTCTTACCCATCAGAGAGCAGGGCTCAGTGGAGAGCTTGGGACGTCCCTATGTTCAGGAGATTGTACGGCTTCACGGTGTTCCATCATCTATCGTCTCCGATCGAGATGCTCACTTTACTTCCCGGCATTGGAAGGGGTTGTAGGAGGCATTCGGGGATCAGATACGTATGAGCACCGCCTTTCACCCTCAGACGGATGGTCAGATGGAGAGGACCATTCAGACTCTCGAGGACATGCTTCATGCATGTTTCCTCGACTTTGGTCGTAGCTGGGAGGACCACCTACCCTTGGTGGAGTTCACATACAACAACAACAATCACTCCACCATCGGGATGGAACCATACGAGGCGTTGTATGGCAGACCTTGCAGATCTCCTTTGTGCTGGACAGACCCTAGGGAGTCAGCACTTGTGGGACTAGAGATGGTCCGGACCACGACAGAGAAGGTCCAGGTCATCCAGGAGTGGATGAGGACAGCTCAGAGCCGACAGAAGTCTTATGCTGACAAGAGGCGAAGGCCACTAGAGTTCGAGGATGGCAACCACGTCTTCTTGCGTGTCTCACCCCGACGTGGATTATGGAGATTTGGCCAAGGTGGCAAGTTGTCTCCACGCTTCATCGGACCATTCCAGGTCCTCAGCAGGATTGGAAAGGTGGCTTATCGCCTGGATCTACCACCTTAGTTGCACCGGGTGCATGACGTCTTCCACGTATCTCAGCAGAGGAGATACGTGCACGACCCGATGCACATCATTTACCATGGGGAGCTAGACGTTGATGATGGGGCGACTTTTGCGGAGGTCCCAGTGGAGATCGAGGATCGACAAAAGAGGGTCCTACGTGGACGGTCGATTCCTCTAGTGTGCATCAGGTGGCAGCACGGTAACCTCCAGGAGAGCACATGGGAGCGGGAGGCTCAGATGCGTGCTTAGTACCCACATTTGTTTCCCTAGTTTATGATGTATCTTTACGGGGACGTAAAGCCCTGAGGTGGGAGTGAAGTAAAGACAATAAATTTGAAGCAAATTTTTTTCTTAATTTTCTTGGGAATTTTACAAGAACGCAGTTTCTGATGGCATGTGATTCCGAGGCCCGGTGTGCCCAGAACCGTTTTCCGAAGTTTGGCTTGGGTACGTACAGTGAACGAACCAGCGGGTTTTTCTAACTTTTGAACCGATGCTCGGAATCGAATTCCGAGGGCACCGAAGGAATCACATCGCCAGTATTTTCTTAGAAGCGCCTCTTCCGGAGTTGCGTTTGCTCGGGTGATATTTTTAATTATTGGGCTTTAAGTTAAGAAATAAAATAATGTGGTACGACAAAATTTATTTTATTTCACATAAAGCCGCTTAAAATCCACTTTAAGATGCTTAAGCTGAGATGAAACGGATAGGGTGGAACCCAAAATATCCTACCCTCTTGGTAGGATATTTGTGAGTTGGGGCCCGCACGAGCCCCACCATTTCTTTTCCGCTAAGTAACGCACTGGTGAAAACCCTTTTTAATGAAAGTCAACTGGGGAGTTTCTTAAACTATTAAACGCTCTTTTTAATTGGGTAGTTAAGTCATACAATTAATTCATCAAATTAATGGTTCGTTACATAACTTAGAATTTTAGTTTGTAGGCATGTAATAAAATAAGACCAACACTCTTCTTCTTGTGTGTTGTTCGTTGAGAGGATTTGACAGAAACCTTAAGCCCATCATCCTCCTTCACGGAGAACTCGAAGAATGCGAAGAAAGTGAAAAACATGAAGAACGCCGACCTTCGATGAAAGGCGACGAAGAACTCCGAACCCTCAGAGATCGACGATGCGACGCCGTGTTCCGCAACGTCAATGATTCTCCACCTGCGACGTTCTTCTGCGACGTTCCTTCTTCTGCGACAAATCTTTGAACATCTGTTTGAGGTAGGAGTTTACGAATCTTTTAAATTCCTTTGTGGATTTTATACTTGATATGGATTTAATTCGTGTAAATTATATCTGTGGGTTTTCTTTACCCCTCGGAGATCGTCGACACGACGTCGTATACCGCGACGACGCGACGCGATGATCCTCTTCTTCCGTGATGATCAACTCCGCGAAGAACGCACGTCTGATGGTGACGGTGAGGTAGGGGTTTTATTTGAAAATACTATTTTATTCCCGTAGTTGTATCCTTCTAAAACAAAGAGCCCAGGATCAAAGTGCAATTTTAATTTATTAAAATTGTATCTTGTTATTTTTTCATGTGTTGATCATTATTTACCGATTGTTATCACCTAACACGGAGGGTGCGGGCCAAACAAACACGGCCCGACAACCCTCCGCAGTTCTTCGTTGATGTGCGGAACGACGGACGATGACAAAACGGTCCGTAGAGATGATTTGTTGATTACGCAGTGAATAACGGGACCCGGGAGGAGCTACGACACAGACAGAAATGGAATCAGACCACCGGAGCAAATCCGTTGTCCCGCGGAATCCACCGGCGGCCGTAGGCGGCGGCGACCGACCAAACTCACGACCACGCGGGTCCGGCGAGACACGTGACGCGGCTCTCCCGCCTCCGCTGACCAATCCTGGCCACATGCAGGGTCGCTGATCCTCTTCCTGCGGGGGTTACACGCCCCGCGGCTCCCCTTGCACGGCCGCTCGGCCGAGCCGAGCCGAGCCGACCCACCGGCCGGGTCACGCCCAGGCCGGGCCGGCCCACCCTAGCCGGGATGGGTCGCGCCAAACCGGGTCGGACCCGCACCTGGGTCGGGTCAACCCGGTTCGTGCCGACCCAGGGGGGTTGGGCCGGGTAGGTCCGGGCCCAGACCCCCCATTTCCGGACCTTTTCGGTCTTTTTCTCGTAACATGAGCTACGAGCCTCTGAACGACGCGCCGTCAGCAGGGATGCGATCCTTGGATCAAGTCGGTCGTTTCGGTATATCACACTCAAGTTTTAGGAATACTTTGGGTTCGGCCGGGTTGGTTCGTCCACGAAACCAACCGGGCCCTCGGAGCAGGAACGTTCATAACTTGAGCTCCGGACGTCTGATTGTCGTGCCGGTGACTTTGTTGTTTTCCTCTAAGTGAGACAGATCTTTTGTCTTATTCTGCCCAAGGTTTGGACGCAGGTGGAGTAAGGTCCAGTTGGTTTTTCCTTAAAAACCAATGAGGCCCCTAAGACAACAAAGCCAATAACTCCCAGACCGGGCGTCTGATTGACGCGCCGTCTACGACGTTGAGTTCCTGTTGACGATACGAAACTTTTGGATACATCAACTCTGGACTATGTGCCAGTTGATGTATCAGCCTCTCGGCTCGTGTGGCGGACCCTCCCGAACGAGCTTGCTGTGTGCGGGAACCCTAGAGCTGGCTGCAACTGCTACTGTGACAGCGACGACTATACAGAGATCCTCAGTGGATTCGACAGCGACAACTACAGCACTCAGCGATCCATTGTGGGTTAGTGCTACCGATCCTGTGTGGGTCCGATCCTGTGTGGGTCAGCGCTCAGCGGTCCTGTGTGGGCCAGCGCCTACAGATCCTGTGTGGGTCCGATCCTGTGTGGGTCTTTGTGGGGGTTAGTTACCTATCTATCCTTTGTGGGTCAGATCCTTTGTGGTTCATTGCGGGGGTTATTACCTTTTGATCCTTTGTGGGTCCGACGAGTTAGATGGATCAGTGATCATCTCAATCGTCATTCGAAGAAGTATACTTGTGTGAGATTAATCCTGTTCTACTTTCCTTTGTGGATTGTGTTGTGATATCCTGTGTGGATTTATATTTTGCTTTCCTGTGTGGACTGGGTTGTACTTGAGCTCGGATGTTAGATCCGTGTGAGAATTGATGACTTAGGCATATGTATGGGCATATACCTAAGTCGTGTCGGATGTTACTTCGTGATTGTATCTTTCCTTTGTGGTTTATCCTTTGTGGATTTTGAGAGACCTTCGGGGGTCTCGGGGTCCCTACTGAGTAGCTTATACTCACCCCTGCATGGGCTATGCCCACACTACGTTGTGTTGGTTGCATACAATGGACACCGCTGATCATGGTGGAGGCTTTCGGAGCAGGACGGTACCTGGAGGTGGACCACTGGGCGGGACGTACTCGGAGCTGTTGGCTGGACCCGAGGATCAGTGGAGGCTTCCTGCACCCACCCTTCTTGTGGGACTTCCAGTGGAAGGATCGACGTTGCGGATTTACCTTTCAGTTTATGTTTTCCCTTTCGAGTTGTACTTTACTTTCATTTTGGGTTGTATTCTGGCCCACATACTTTTTCGCACTTACTATTGTACCAGTTTTTACTTTGTGTTTACTTTTTCCACTTGCTTACTCTGTGGTGCTTGTTTACTTTACAAAGTCAATGCCTTCCCTTTACTAGGATTTACTCCTTGGTGCTAGTCTCCATCCCCTGGCCTATAGAAGGTGGGCTTGGGGTAGTCACGGCACAGGCCCCGAGGACGGGTCGTGACATTAACGATTCAAATAACATTGAGGGGGCGGCGGTCCACTCTTCCTAAAATGAATATATCGCGTTTACCCGTAATGGAAATCATAAAGGTATGCAATAAATGAAAAATACATAACCATAAGGAAAACATAAACATAATATATATCATAAATAAATATAGTGACATATTAATGGCCACTATTAGAGGTGTTAAATGAAAATTGAACAATCATCGTTTTGTGAGGCAGTAATTCGCCACCCACAGAAACAGTATGTTCTTTAACCATTAGACAAAGGTGTGTGTAAGTGTAAATCAAATCCTTCTCATAAAAAAATCCTAGTATATTGATGATACTATTGTTGTTACAAAAGAAAGGAATAAAAAGACTTTATGTGGTTGCAGAAGAAAAAAAAAAGAACATAAGAGAGGACATTACCTTAAAATTGGGTAACTCTTTTTGATTTGAGAAAAAGGCTTCCTTGGGAAGACTTCTGCCCAATGTGAGGCTTCTACGAGTAAGAGTGTGCCGTTGAGTGAGTATTTGGGCAGATGTTGGCCAATAAAAATGGCTTTTAGGGTGTCAATAATGTGGTAGAGGTGGGGGCCTTTTATAAGAGGAGAGGAGGGGCACTCTTGGAATGTCATGAAATGTTACATTATTATGAAGTGCTTTTCGGATTTCAAAGGTCCCACAATTATATATTTCGAGGATAAGGTGATAAGGGATAGAAATAGACTTATCCAATAGGTTTTTTACAAGTTAATGTCTTATATTTTACATTATCTTTTCTTTTTATTTAAATCATTAATTAATGAGGTAATCGATGTATCATCATGGTGTAATAAATAAATTTCTTTTTTTAATGTCTAAAAATTATAGAAAAATACCATGTTTTAGGAAATATTATATATTTCTAATTAATATTTATAGTCAAAAATATTACTTGTATAACCCCATGTAATAATTGTTTTAGTAAAACAATACATGTTTGTTACAATTTTATTTTTAATTTAAATAAAAGGTATAAATGTCATTATCTTACCAAAGTGGCTCCATGGGGTCCCACAAATCGACCCATGGTTTGTAATGGTCGGAAATGAATCATCCAATAGGGGTATGAAAAGTTTCATGATATTTTCATATTTTTATAATATCATTTTACCTTAAATTTCACTAATTAACTTTAATTGCAATTAATAAAACTTAAAAGTTACTATTCATCAAAAATTATTTTCATCCCCTTGAACCACATTTTAGTTTTTAATGACAACCATGTATGTCGGATTTTGGAAATTCAATACACAGAAGTGGTAATGTTTCATTTATATTAAAAATTAGTTTTTTCAACTACCACTGAGTGGTTTCACTATTCATCAAAAATTGAAATTTTTTTAGAAAAATACCAATAATTCACCCTAAGCTATATTTGATATTATGAATTCAAAAATGACATATATTTTACAAAATTAAAAAAATAAATTTTTCATTAATTAATTTTATAATTAATTCCCACTGTCACAACAAATAGCGTGTCTTTAAGAAACAATATATATCAAAAGATTGACAATTGTTTTTGTCCAATTTCAAAGTGAAATTAATTCTAATGACCACCATTGGATAAAATGGTAAAAATATGTTCTAATTATACTTTAAAACCACTCAATATTATAATTTATCACTATAAATTATTTTTATTAAAAAAGTGGTTTTTATGTATTTTTTACTATTCATAGAAAATTGGATGTTCTCAGAAAATTACAAAAAATTCAACATAGGATAATTTATATATTCCAAATAAAAAAATGAAGTCCATTTTGAATTATAAAATTAATATAATTCCAAAAGGTGTTTATTACTATTCATAACGGTGACTTTGATTGGTCGCGGTGTGTTAGAACTCGAGGTTGTGTACAAGACACGCTGCTCTATTATTCAAAGAGAAGCGTACCATGGAAGCTTGGGGTGTTACATTCTCCCCTCCTTCAATAAATTGTTTTCTCATAATTTGAAATTGTTATTATAAAATAAAAGGTTGATAATATAAGATAACATTGTGGAAAACCCATATCAGAAATATGGTTAATAAAATTTAGTCTTAATAAGAGGGAAATAGAAATGAGAAAGTCACCACCAAATTAGGTTTTCAAATATAAGAACATTGTTGGAAATTTTAGACACATAATTAGAGGAAAAACATAAATATTTATTGGGATTGATTGATGACATCAATCACAAAAAAGTGTAAAATTGAGGGCCTCAAAGTCATCAATCTATGATCAAAATATCATCAGTTCAACAAAACATAAGGTATTAGGATAACACAATTTTTTAATATCCCTTTCCTAAAGATTAAGAATTAATTTATTCATAGAATATGAGAGAGGTATATATATATATATACTAGAAAAATAGAGTTTCAACCTTCAACTAATTTCTACCACAAACTCAACTTTTACTCAAAAAGATAATAGAACTCAAAAATATTATATTTATTATAATCGAACAAGGTTACAAATATTAACACATTCCATTTAGATTATGAAAACTATTTTTTAATGCCAGGGACTTCCTGTAGGCTAGTGTTAGGTAATAATGGCCTATCACACTATGGTTGTGGGCTCGATTCCGGAAGCTTTGTCCGACGCGACGGGTTATCCCCCGACCTGCTGGTTGTCCTTTTCCTAAAACTATAGTATTATAATATTCCAAAAATAATCTTCAGATAAGTTTTAACCTTAAAAAATACTATCCAAAGTTAATATTTATCCATTCAAACCTTTATAGTTATCCAAAATACCTCTGTCTAGACTTTCTCTAAAAGGTCTTTAAATTCCAAAATCAATTCATCAGATTCCCCAAACAATGTAAAGTTTCTCTTATTGTCAAATAATAAAAGTATTATTACCTTCATCACATTATAACCTTAATGAAAACAATAAGTAATGCAGTAAAATCCTTATATATATCACATTATTCTTATAACCAGAATATATCCATTGAGTCCAAAAGCACCAATACATTAATTATTACTATTAAACTGCAGTAATAGCATAATATTGGCCTTGATCCCTTGGAATTTTCTAAGGTATGTTTCATTGGCGCTTAGGGAATTCATTTGCATAATGCCCCATTTCTCTACAATTGTAGAATTCAACATTGAGTGCCTCTTTCTTTCCCTTGCAATCACGAGCCTGGTTACCTTTTTCTCCACATTTATAACAAACTCCCATTCCTTTTAGGAAAGTACCGGGGTGATTATTCCCACAATTATCCGATAATAGAAAATACTTCTTTCCCTTTTTCCATTTCTCTGTATCTTGTTCCACCGTTCTCTTCTTCTCTTTCTTTACTTTATTGTCATAAGATTTAGAGAATTCCTTTTCTGTCATGATAGCACACGAGAATATATCCTCATACGACGAGAAAGATTGTGAGACTAAGGCTCAATGGAGAATCGGTTCTAACACATCAAAGAAATGATGAATCTTACTTCTTTGGTTACGTATATAATCTGTTGCATGCCTTGCTAACCTTGTAAAGTTAGCCTCATACTTTGCGACATTCTCATCCTCCATTTATCTCAGACTCAGAAATTTCCTTTCCATATCTTCTCGATGTTCACGAGGAAAGTATTATTCTATGAAAAACTCTTTAAACTCAATCCATTCCATATTTGATACTTCATCATCTTCTTTCGTGTTTTGTATCAAGGACCACCATTGATCATCATCTTTAGTGAGGCGATAAACTGCCATGATAACTTATTCCCTTTCATTACTCCCCAAGGCATGGAAAATTTTCTCTAGGGAACTTATCCTTTGCTCAGCTAATAATGGATTTTTACTCCCATTTAATGTTGGTGGTCGATGGCTCATAAAGTGATCTAACATTTATCCTCCATGCTGCGGATCAGGGTGCTCCATATGAGTAAGGTTATTATTAATAACCTGAGTGAGTTGTCCTAGTATGGTGATAAGCTGATCATCACTAGTTGTATCACCAATTCCATTATAATTATCTTGATCAGGATGGTAATCCCTACATAGAGTGCATGCATTGATACAGTTTCTATTCCTTCCACTAGGCGGCATTTCTAAATAATGTCATAAACTAGATTAGTTTATGAATTGAAATACATAATAACAAACTTGAAAAATAGTTAACATAAATTGAACTATTTATGGATATAATCCATAATCATAAAAATGTTTTCATTGAGGAAGTATATACTAATAAACCCTTCATAATGGTTTGTTAATAAAATGAGAATTATCCGAAGAATATCTCCCAGGAGTGTTGTAACCTAGAGTGTAGGAAGGCCCGTTGTCGTGAACCAGTTCCCGATCTAGTCTATATCAAAGAGGTGTTTTTGGGTATTACCCATAGGTACATCTGTGCCAGAGCCACCTCTACCTACTCGTATAGAGACAGGGATGTATTGTTCTGAAAACTCACAAAACCTCTATAATACCAAAATTCTAATATGTTCTTCTATACTAATCCTCAAAGTCTATCTTACAGATATGTGCTCTAATCGGAGATTATCTAAATATAGCTTCGAAGGTTAGTACTAAACTGCCTATAATACCAACTATAATGCCCCGACTCCAGTTACCCAGAGTCGGTGCATTATTACATAACATTGGCATGGTAAAAAAATATCATGTATCGAAATACCGATTAGTTTAGTAGCCTTGGAAACACTAGATATATTAAAAATTCTTACATTACATCATAAAGTAAAACAAAACAAAAAAAACATCTTGTCTTCATATCCCTTCATAATATCCCTGCAGGTCATTCATAAAATACTTCATCACATCCTGGAAAATTTAAAACATTGAAAGGGGTGAGCTCAGATGCTCAGTAAGGATAACAATATAGAGAAAATTTTCATTAATAAACATAAACATTTAAGGAAATGTATAACTAAACAAAAGCCTTTTAAACATGAACTTCAAAATAATATGGAAAAAGTAAAACAATTCCACTTACATATTGACATAGATATACTACTGGTCAAATAATCACATGAAATATAAATAACCTCTTTCATAATGATGAATTGAACAATGTCAGCCTATCATAACCATATAGCCAAGGACTTTTTCCAAGATTACAAATAAGATTTGGTCAAGGACTCGTTCCAAGACACTAGTTTGTCTCATGAGACATACTGATGCATCGAGGAGCTATAGCGAGCTCCACCCGTCACTTACTAAGTCCAATACATACCTTATACGAAAAGGTTTAAACATATCATAAACCATAACATAATCATATCAAATAAATCATGCATAATGGAAAAATAACATTTCCAAATTTCAATCACAAGATATCAATACACGACATTGATATAATAAAACCATTTTCAATAGCAAAATAAAGGAAAATTAAAATATACTTTTTATTTTTTATTTAAAAAACGTTATGGCTTGTAGAGGAAGCTGAAACTCAAATAATGGTCACTGCGGTAGAGAATTCATTGCCGCCACGTACGTAAGACAAAACATTCCTTTTGTAATTTAGAAAAAAATATTCTTATAAAAATACTCCTTTTGAATACAAGTAAAAGTAGAATGGGTTTATAAACCACATAAAAGAAAGATTTGTATAAAATAAAATGTGCCTCAATGGAAGGAGACTGAGACGAAGTACCATAACTCATGTCCGACTTGACTTGATTGGTCTTTAACATCCTGAATAATAAACTAGAGTTAATTTATACTTTCTTAAGAACCTTTTTCAAGTTCATTATTCCTTTTATATCACTTATTACCGTGTTATGAACATTATGTAATTATTTAAGTTAATAACGGTCGTTTTGTTGATCTTTGGTACTTGAGTCAAAAATAAACATCTTATAATTACAAGTTATTCATGAGGTAAAATATCCATTATATCTAGAATTATATTCATGATGTAGATATCATATATATCCTATATATATATATATCCATTATATACATCCATTTATAATATTACATAACATTAAGAGGTGAGAAATGAAATGCACCGTTCATGGAGACGGTAAGCCGTACCTATGCATGAACACTAATTTCATTTCTATTACATATTTAATGGAATGAAATCATAATGATATAATGGTATATTATAATTCCATTATAATATCATATATAATATCATTTAATCCATCCTTTATATGTCCCACATATGGAATTAACGATTCAAATCACTTTGAGGGGGCGGTAGTCCGCTCTTCCTAAAATGAAATTATGTCGTTTACCCATAATGGAAATAATAAAGGTATGCCATAAATGAAAAATACAGAAGCATAAGGAAGAAATAAACATGATATATATCATATTTAAATATAGTGACATCTTAATGTCCACCATGACAGGTGTTAAAAGAATATTGAACAATTATCGTTTCGTGAGGTAGTAATTCGCCACCCACAGAAACAGTATGTTTTTTAAAAATAAGATGAATGGGTGTGTAAGTTTAAATCAAATACTTCTCATAAAAACATCCTAGTATATTGAAGATACTTTTTTTGATACAAAAGAAATTAATAAAAAGAGTTTATGGGGTTGGAGAATAAAAATAAAACAAAAGGACATAAGAGAAGACATTACCTTAAAATCGGTTAAATATTTTTGATTTGAGACAAAGGCTTCCTTGGGAATACTTCTTCCCAAAGTGAGGATTATAAGAGTAATATAGGGAAGTTTAGAGTTACATTGGGTAGTGGTTGGCTGAGCCAAATGGCTTTGATGGTGTGAATAAGGTGGTAGAGGGGGGGGGGGGCTTTTATAAGAGGAGAGGAGGGGCACTCTTGGAATGTCATGAAATGTTGCATTACTATGAAGCGATTTTCGGATTTCAAAGGCCCCAAAATTATATATATCGTGGATAAGGTGATATGTGTTATAAATATACTCGTCCAGTATGTTTTTTACAAGTTTATGTCTTATATTTTACATTATCTTTTCATTTTATTTATATCGTTAATTAATGAGGTAATCGCTGCATCATCATGGTGTAATAAATAAATTAATTTTTTTAATGGCTAAAAATTATAAAAAAACAACCATGTTTTAGGAAATCTCATTATCTTTTTAATGAATATTTATCGTCAAAAATATGACTTGTATAACCCCATGTAATAATTTTTTTAGTAAAAAAATACATGTTTGTGACATTTTTATTTTTACTTTATATAAATGGTATTAATGTCATTATCTAACCCAAGTGGCTCCATGGGGTCCCAAAAATTTACCAATGTGTTGTAATGGTCAGAAATGACTCATCCAATAGGGGTAGGACAGGTTTCAAGATATTTTCATATTTTTATAATATCATTTTTACCTTAAATTTCACTAATTACCTTTAATTGTGATTAATAAAACTTAAAAGTTACTATTTACCAAAAATTATTTTCATCTCATTGAACCACATATTACATACTAATGACAAACATGTATTTAGGATTTTTTAAATTCAATACACAGAATTTTTATTGTTTCATTTACTCGAAAAATCCGTTTTTTTAACTACCACTTAGTTGTTTAATATTCATCAAAAATTGGTGTTTTTTAGAAAAATACCAAAAATTCACCCTAAGATATATTTGATATTCCGAATTCAAAAATGATATATATTTTAAAAAATTCAAAACGTATATGTTTCGTTAATTAATTTTATAATTAATTCCCGTTATCACAAGAAATAGCATGTCTTTATGAAACAATATATATCAAAAGATTGACAATTGTTTATGTCCAATTTCAAAATGAAAATAATTATAATGACAACCATTGGATAAAATGGTAAAAATATATTCTAATTATACATTAAAACAACTCAATAGTATAATTTATCACTGTAAATTATTTTGATTAAAAAAGTTTTTTTTATGTTTTTTTACTATTTATAGAAAATTGGAATTTCTCAGAAAATTACAAAAACTTTAACTTAGTATAATTTCAATATTCCGAATACAAAAATGAAGCCCATTTAGAATTATAAAATTAATATAATTTCAAAAAGTGGTTATTACTATTCATAACAGCTACTTTGATTGGTCGGGGTGTGTTAGAACTCGAGGTTGCGTACAACACACACTGCTCTATTATTCAAAGATAATCGTACCATGGAAGCTTAGGGTGTTATAGGATCCATAATAATTAAATAATTTTCAAAATTTGAAGATGATATTAATTTACCATCCTCCACATCATTAAGTAATTCCACCTCTGATTTAGTTTTGTTGTTCAACTTGGTCATGTCCCATGGGCTACTTCTTTAGAGGATTACCATTATGATTTGGGAAGAACTAAGGTTAATTGATTTTTTCCATCACCTAAAAGTCTTTTTTGGGTGACCATTATCTCCATAAATATATCAAACTCTCAATCCCCAATAGTAATTCCTTAGGGTGATTCATTTTAATGTTTTCCCAAGCAAGAAATCATTGCATTCTTTTCTTTTTAATTTGACACTTTTCCTTTTCATGATGTTCAGGTGAATTACTCTTCTATTAATTTTACTTTAATGTATATGATCTCAAGTCCACCTTCTCTATATTAGTGGCACAAAAAAAATTCATCATATAATGAAAATCATTTAGAGACCAGATCCCATTGAATACATGCCTTAATCTATTCTATGAAATAGTCATTCATTCATTCTATGTTGTGAATGTAATCTATATCATACACAGATAACATTTTAAAGGTACAATGATACTCATAAAAAATTTCTAAATCCTTTTTCCAAGTTTAGGAACCACCTCTTCATGTCATTTTTTTTATTTGACAAAAGTATTTTGTGATGAATGCCTCTATAAAATCTATCCATTTCACAATTTCTATTTCCTCCACCTCCAATGTGTTATAGATTAATATCAATCATTGGTCTGTAATTATTTTTAGATGACATAAAGAATATTAAACCATTTCTATTTAACTAAATCCCCTAGCCAAAAAAGTACTCCCCGGAAACATAACCCATTCCTCAACAACCATTAGATTATTATTCCCACTTAATAACGGAGTATTCAGTCACATGATGTGATCTAACATTAGATAATATCATTTTGTAATATGAGGATCCTTCCATGATAGGATATTTTTCCAAAAATAATTATGTTTTCTTAATATATTCATAATTTTCTATTTTCTAATACCAACATTAATAGATTTCTCAGTAGTTAAGTCTCTACATTTTCCATGTGTACTGATGCCATTCTTCTATCCAAGTGTAATTCTTGAACAATAGAATATAAAGTATTATCTCATAAAATTAGGAATTATAAATCAAAATTTATAATTCCTTATAGGGTGTGAATCATAACATATTTTAAAATGTTTTCACTGCTAATCTTGGAAGCATATACATGGTTTCTCTATGTATATAGTTATTTTCAAATCCATCAAAATGGTTTGTAAACAAAATGTGAATTATCCAAAGCATGACCCAAGAGTTTTTTTAAACCAAAGGAACATTATGTTCTATTTTAATGAACCATGTGTTGATCAATTCGAGCATAATTCACCTTTTTATGAGTTATTACCCCTAGGTAACTCTATACTAAAACCATGTCCACTTGTAGTATCCAAAGTTGGATGTATTTTCACAGAAAAAAATGTAATATATTTTTGACCAAATCATTATGATATTCTTTTATACATATACTAAATGTATATTATCAGTTTAGGATTCAAAATATGTGTTTTCATTAATATATATCTGTTGGTTTCTACTAAAAATCCTTTGATTCCATCTATTGGGACCTCAACTATAGTTACTCAAATCCATTCTGTTCTTTATTACATTGGTATACATTGAGAGGGTCAAATCCCGATTGAATATTCATTTTAGAATTTTTGGAAAACTAGATACATATATGATACCTATATAATGGGATATAACATAAATATCGTAGAAATGAAAAACATTTGGAATCCATGAACCCAATCCAACAATTCTTCTCTATATCTTGGTGGATGGAGCCAATATAATTGTAGTAATAAAATTCCTAGTATTGGTTAAGAATAATGTTATCTATCATGAATAAATTCAAATAATTAAAATTGAATGGAAAATAATTTTATAGACATGCTATTCAAATAATATGGATATCACAATAAGATACCACATAATCAATATAGGATGTTAATTTGCAAAAAACACATTCCATTTATCAATAATTTATAATTAAAGGAATCATTAAATTATATTATTTAAAAAATAATTGATAATAGTAATAATTCAGTTTTCAATGATGTAAAGGCTAAAGAATTTGCTGTCAGGATCTTAGGTATCCTGATACCACTAACATCCTTAATATTCACAAGACTGTTTAATCTACAAATTAAAACCCATTTAATTTTTCAAACTGATTTATATCATGATACTAATAGATGAACCCAATTGATATATAATTATGAGACTGATAAATAACTTAATATTAAAATAATTCCTAAAATATTGAATAATTTATTTAAATCTCGAATATTATTACTCATCAATGAAGGTCCACAATGGGTAAATGATATAGAATCATTATTTATTTCCCAAATTAATCAAATAACATTAAATGTATTCACCATTTCGATAATTGATTTAAGGTTTTGGAAATAAATATATCCACCATAATATAATAATTATATTAACTAGATATATAATTTTCTAGAAACATTAAGACATTAATGTGATCTTTTCAAGATAATGTTAACAATCAGAAAAGAAAGTTATATTGTCTAATTACTTTTACACCTATGTAATTATAATTTTGAATCCAATTTGATGGAAAAAAATTTAAACATGAAATACATCACATTATAAATGAATCATGATATTACATTTAAAATGAGTATTATAAAAATAATATATAATAAATTTGTTTCATAACATTACAATATTCCTCAATGAAATTAAATTGATAAGAAATCCCTTACCTTAAGTCCAACTCAACATGTAAATTATTTATCTTCATGAATAATAAAAATATAATAGTTATTTATATGTATTAAAACCTTATTCGTGTTTATAATTCATTATAATTTACATATTATCATATAATAAAAGATTACATAAAAAATTATGTATATGTCAGATGTTTTGATTATATTTTTCTGATGTAAAAAATTATTTTACTAGTTAGACTATAGTAAGTGAATTCATTATTTTATAAATTATAAAATAGTAATCATGAAATAATTATAATATTTAAACATCAATTATACTTTTATTAACAATCATGAAATTAGGTTTTGAAAACTGATGTATGTTATGATCATGGAGATATTATTTCGTAAATATGAATGGGTAGAATATCAATTTTTTAACTATCATTATGGAATAAATACAAGTATTATTTTATACTTCCAAAATGATAATAATATATTATTTTATTAAATATAATTATATGTATTCCCCATTTGGTTTTTTGATGAAAATATAGTCACATAGCTTTGGGAAGGTCGTAGTCCATGTGTACAAGAATGGTTCTATCATATTTATTAGAATTTAAAAAGAAATAAAATGATATATTATCATTAAATAATGAAAAATATGTCATTTCTATCATGATCATGTCTTTTATATGACATATATTAATTACATTAATCCTTATAACCATCCATGTAAAGTGTTAGTTTGGATCCAAACTAAATACCTTCATCCTTATAGAATCTTCTCCAAGATGGACATACCACTAAGTCATTTATTGAAACAAATCAAACTTAGGTATTTGAAAGTTTCATTGACTCAATCACCAATGATTTTATTGAATATAAATTATGCATTACTGCATATTATTTCCATTATACATAATTAAATAGCGTTTCTATGCCATGGATGAAAAAGAAGAACCTAGATGTGGAAAGATTGAGGATCACAAGGAGATTGTTGATTTTTACGAACATACATTTGAGGTGCCATATCATGGGGAGATATATGTTGTTGTACCTGATAAAATCAAGAAAGTGGTTTCTATTTAGAATGGGTGGAAATTTAATTTTAAAAATGGAAATAATATTGAAGTAAATATATATATTTACATCCCCTTTTATCATTCGTCTCATGTAGACAATGTAAAGACAACAATGGAAGTGGGTTCACAAGTAGAAATCAAAAAGGGGGATATGCATTACTTAATCATACCCCCACCATAGAGACTATAACTAATTGTGAATGGGTAGGATCTAGTAAAATATATTCATGGATCATTCCTCATTATCAAAGAAGTGGATTTTGGGAAAATCTTTATATGGTTATTCAAGTAAAAGAATCCCCAACCACCACTAGATTTAATATAACACTTGGACCTACCAACATGAGATAGTAAATATTTATGGCCCACATAGGTGACCTTACCATGATTTATATTTAAATTTTTTTTAGGTATTTTGATTTCAATCTTTTTTCATAGGAATTAGTTTAGCATGAATCCGACTCACTCCTATATTTTTGAGATTTAATGGCATTATATTTTTTTATTAATGGATTTGTATTATTTAATATGTTCTTAGTCGATGAATTAAGTCCAAAACAAAGATGGAATGCAACTAATATTAATTTAAAGAGGGAGATTTATTTCAGTGTTTATCAGGAAAACTCCTTACATTTTCCTTGAAAACCCATGTTTTGTGCTTTAAATATAAAATTGCATTCCCACAATTGATTTATTCATTATATAACTAATCTTAGACACATTTGTTTATTATGAATCTTGTGATTCCAGGTGACATATTTTAATTTCGATATAATTGAATGTGTTAAATGAATAATATAATTATTAATCTAAATAATGTATATTCAAATGGTGACTATTTGTAAGAAAATTTTATTGAGTGATGTAAATGATATTTTCCATTAATTTTTCATGATTTGAGTTTTATATTTTATTGAAATAAATATTATCTATTAATCACGAATTGAGTGATTTTCCCTAATTATATGTCGCATTACAAATAGGATTTCTAAACCAACGCATTCATATTTCCTCATGATTTCATTTCATTAGTGATCTTGGTAAAAGACACAGTATAGAACATTCAATTGAACTTCTAATAACAATTATTATACAGAAACATATTTAAATTGATTGAGTCATATTATTATAAACCACTTATCCTTAAAATTATATAATTTCATCAATCCATATTTATAAAATAAAGGCCAAGAATTATCTTTGTAATGATGATACAATTCTCAAACCATTTTTACCCATTCCTACCAAACTTGATGTAATTTCATGATATTATAATGTTGTAGTGTGGGGGTGAATGAAATCAAGTAAAAAGGAATGATTTGATATTTAGGGAAGAATCAGGTGGGTTCATATTTTGGAAATTGTAAATGTTTGTGGAATCATTCATTATACTCTATTGGTTTTCCTATTTTGAAAAAAAGAGGGAAAATAACCAATAAATGAGAAAAATCTGTTTTCATTTTTGTAAAACAAAAATAACCATTACTAGAACAATGTTTTTTATCATACCTATAATGTTAGTGAGTGTAAGGTTTATTATAATATGAAAATTATTAATAAGATAATTAATATAAAGGATATTTGAGAACACATATTTTATTAAAGCAATAAAAAATTATATTCTAGTGAATTGAACAATAATTCATTACTGTTAAACTGATTTCTATTTTTTCATCAGACTTTTTGGAAAGTTGTGAGTATATATAAATTTAAGATGATAATTTATATAAATTTTTATTCTAAAATCATGATATATGCTTTATGAGATAAAAATATTACTCGGTTTTTAATTTTTAACATAAATTCCTACTAACTTTAAGACTGAATTACATCTGAACCCTGATTAAAATCAATCATTATTTTATGTGATTTTTTACATTAAAAAGTCAAGAAAGTAGTTATTTTACAAGGTAATGTATATGAGTCTATTCCTAGGATATGTTCCAAAATAAAATTGAATTGTATTATGACAAATTAGATAAAATATTCAAATATTTTTCAAATCATGACATGGAATTTTATTATGATAATTAATTAAGGAGATAGAATGAATGAAAGGAGAAGATCTCTCATAAAAAAAATTATAGGTAAAATAAATAGATTTTTTGTTTCATTGAAAAATGAATCGAGGATCTAGAATGAATGAAATGAGAAGATCTGTCATTAATATATATCTATTGGTTTCTACTAATAATCCTTTGGTTCCAAATATATGGACATCATCTATAGTAACTCAAAGCCCTTGCGTTCTTTATTACATTGGAATAAATAGAGAGGGTGAAATCCCAATTGACCATTCATTTTATAATTTTTGGATAACATGATACAGATATGATACTTATATAAAGGTATATAACATAAATATCATAGAAGTGAAAAAGATTTGGAATCCATGAACCCAATCTAAAAATTATGCTCTATATCTTGGGGAATTGAGTCAATATAATGGTAGTCTAAACATTCAAATTATGGGTTAAGAATAATGATATCTATCATGAATAAATACAAAAAATTGAAATTGAATGATAAATAACTTAATAGACATGCCATTCAAATAATATGGCTATCTCAATAAGAAACCACATAATCAATATGGGATGCTAAATTGGAAAAAACACATTCCATTTATCAATAATTTAGATTAAAAGGAATCATTAAATAATATAATATAAAAAATAATTGAAAATATTAGTAATTAAATTTTCAATGATTTAACGTCTTAATAATGTGATGTCAGAATCATAGGTATCCTGATACGACTAACATCCTTAACATTCACAAGCCTGTTTAAACTACAAATTAAAACCCATTTAATTTTTCTAACTGATTTATATCATGATACTGACTAATGAACCTAAGGGATATATAATTTTATTCCTGAAAAAAAAACATAATATAAATATAATTCCTCATATATTGAATAATTGATTTAAATAATGAATAATATTACTTATCAATGAATATCCACTATGGGTAAATGATACAGATTCATAATGTATTTCCCAAATTAATCAAATAACATTCAATATATACACCTTTTCAATAATTGATTTAAGGTTTTGGGAATAAATATATCAACTTTAAAATAATATTTATATTAAATAGATATATAATTTTCTAGAAAAATTATGACATTAATGTGAATTTTTCACGAGAACGTTTACAATCAAGAAAAAATAGTTATATTTTATAATTACTTTTACACCTAGGTAATTATAATTTTGAATCCACTTGGATGGAAAAAAATAAAATTTATACATAAAAAACTTCCCATTATAAATTAATCATGATATTACATTTAATAAGAGTATTATATAAAACATATAGAATAAATTTGTTTCATAACATTACAAAATTTTTCAATGAAACTAAATTGATACGAAATCCCTTACCTCGAGTCCAACTCAATATGTACATTATTTATCATAATGAATAATAAAAATATGATAGTTAATTACATATATTAAAACCTTTTTCTTATTTATAATTCATTCTAATTTACATATTATCCTATAATAAATGACTACATAAAAAATTATGTGTATGTCGGATGTTTTAATGATATTTTTCTTATGTAAAATATAATTTTAGTAGTTAGACTATGGTCAATGAGGTCATTATTTTAAAAATTATAAAATAGTAATCATGACATAATTATAATATTGAAAAATCAAATTTAATTTTATTAACAATCATGAATTTGTTTTTTGAAAAATGAAGTATGTTATAATCATGGAGATATTATCTCATAAATATGCATGTGTAAAATTTACATTTTTTAACTATCATTACAGAACAAATACAAGTAATATTTTATACTTACACAATGATAACAATATATTATTTCATTAAATATAATTATACATATACCCAATTTTTTTGTTTGAGGAAAAAATAAAGTCACCTAGCTTCGGGAAGGCTGTAGTTCACTCTTACAAGAATGGTGCTATCATATTTTTTGGAATTGAAATAAAATAAAATGATATATTATCCATAAATAATGAAAATATATCATTAATTTCATAATCACGTTTTTTAGATGACATATATTCATTACATTAATCCTTATAACCTTCCATGTAAAGTGTTAGTTAGAGAAAAATCATAACACTTAATGAGGGGGTAGTTCTACAAACACACATGTAAAGTTACCATATCCCATATAGATGTGAAAGAAGAAAATTATATAATATATGTTGAAAATTACAGTATATTATGTTATAAATATATTATATATAATTTATTTCCATTATTATACTGATCCATCAGTGGTGGTAGTCATCCATACACATGAATATTGATTTCATAGCCAATTTGATTGATGTGCGTATGGATATAGGTAATTAAGTTAAAAAATATATTTATATATCAAATACATAATTCATTATATCATCATATTTTAATATTAGTATAATGATTGAATGAATAAATACGTAAAATCGCATGTAAATGAACATTACAGCTTCTTCTGGTAACCTCCATCAGTTCTCACCAAAATCCTTCCTATGTTTAATTTTTTCCCAATATAAGGAATCTAGGAGGAGGAAAAGAAATTTTGGATATGATATTAGAGTTAAATAGATGGAAATTTTTTTTAAGGTTTGAAGATTATAGAATAGTGGATGAAATTTTATATGTGATGTGAGTGGCACACTTGTAATTTTAGAAAAGAAAAAGGTGTACCGGGATTTTTTACATGTCATGAGGCTCCAGAGTGGATTAGTCTCAAGAATATGAAATGAATTGGTCTATACATTGACAAAAAATATTTTTTATTAAGATATTAGGTCATTTAAACCATTAACTTGTTATTTTAATCACTGGTAAATATTTTATTACCTTAATTGTGATAAATAAATATAAGTTTTTTCCATATTTTTTATTAAATATTTACGTTCACAATAAGAGAAAATATAAATTATGACGATTCTAAATATTTATGAAAATTTAAAAAAAATTACCTTTAGATAATTCAAGGTTTTTTATTTAATATTAATCATATATAAGAGATGATAAATATGTTTTTTAAAGAAGAAATGATCAAATTTTACCGAGTTTTTTTATAAAAATTCAATATCAAAATGTTATATTGGATTAATAGATATATAATAAATCATATTGTACATAAAAAATATAAATATAATTTATAATAAATATATATTTATATTAAAAAATATTTTTTAATTAAATTTCATTATTTTCCAATATTCAAAAAAATTTCAATATTTCAGATAAATAAAAAATTACACACTAAGAAAATTTTTGATATTCTGATTTAGAAAATGAATTGTGTTTTATAAATTTATTAATTTTTTTAAAAAGGACTGTAATTTGTCACGACCCGTCCTCGGGGCCCGTACCGTGACTACCCCAAGACCGCCTTCCATAGGCTAGGGGATGGCGACTAGCACCAAGGCATAATTCCCGATAAAAAGGAAAGGAATTTCCTTTGTAAAGTAAAAAACACCACAGAGAAAGAAAGAAAGCATAAGAAAACACTAAGTAAAGCTGGGTATAATAAAAAGTGCAGTAAAGTAAGTGGGCCAGAATACAAACCCAAACTGAATGTAAAGTACAAATGAAAAAGGAAGTGCATCAACTGAAAAGTAAAGCTGCAATGTTGAGCTGTCCACTGGTAGTCGCACCGGAAGGGTGGGTACAGATAGACACCTCAGCTCCTCGGGTCCAGCCGTCCACTCCGTGTATGTCCCACCCAGTGGTCCACCTCCAGGTACCGACCTGCTCCGCAAGACTCAACCACGATCAGCGTTGTCTGTCGGGTGCAACCAACACAATGTAGTGCAGGCATATCCCGTGCAGGGATGAGTATAACCTACTTAGTAGGGACCCGGAGACCCCCAAAGGTCTCCCAGAATCCACAAAGGATAATCCACAAAGGAAAGATACAATCATGAAGTAACATCTGACACTACTTAGGTATATGCACATACATATACTGAAGTCATCAATTCCAGTTCAGATCTGACATCTGAGCCCATGTTCGATCACGTCAACACAGGATAGCACAACACAATCTACACAAGAAAGCAAGTCAATCATATCGAAAATTAAGGTTGAAAGTCACGATTCATCTCACCCAGGTATACATCTTCGTAAGATTATAGAGATGATCAGATGTAGCCACTAATTCATCTAAGCCATCAGACCCACACAATATCGATAGGTACTAACCCCCGCAAGGACTCATAAAGGATCTATTGTTAACTAACCCCCATAATGACCAACAAAGGATCGATAGGTAACTAACCCCCAAATGACCCACAAAGGATCGATAGGTAACTAACCCTCGTAATGACCCCCAAAGGATCTGACCCACACAAGATCGGTAGGTGCTCGCCGACACAGGACCTCTGAGCGCTGACCCACACAGGATCTGACCCAAACAGGATCGGTAGCACTTATCCACGTAGGATCGCCGAGTGTTGTAGTCATCGCCGTCGAATCCACGGAGGATTTCTGTACAGTCATCATCGTCGTCGCAGTCGCATCCAGCTCCAGGGTTCCCACACACAACATACTCGTTCGGGAGGATCCGCCCCATGATCCGAGGGGCTGATAAATCAACTTACACGTAGTACTAATTTGATGTATCCAAAAGTTTTGTATCTTCATCAGGAACTCAACAACACAGAAGACGCGTCAATTGGACGCCCGGTCTGAGTGTTATTGGCTTTTTCATCCTAGGGGCCTGGTTGGTTTTTAAGTCAAAACCAACCCGATCGTACTCCAACTGCTTCCAAATATTGAACAGAGTAAGTCAAATGTTCTATCTCACTAAGAGGAATCCATCAAAGTCGACGACACGTCAATCAGAAGTCTGGAGCTCAAGATATAAGTGTTTCCGCTCCAAGGGCCCGATTGGTTTCGTGTACGAACCAACCCGGCCGAACCCCAAGTTCTCTGAGACCTTGAGTTTAATATACCAAAATGGATGTCTCAATCTAGGGATCACATCTCAGCTGACGGTGCGTTGATCAGAGGTCTGCAGCCCATGTTATGGGTAAAAGACCGAAGAAGTCAGGGAATAGGGGGTTCAGGCCCGGTCCGACACGGCCCGATACCCCCTGGGTTGGCCCGAACGGGGTGGACCCAACCCGGGTTTAGGTCCGGCCCATTAGGGAACAACCCAGCACAGTGGGCGTGGCCCGGCCCCGCCGGCGCGGCCTGGGCGCGGCCCGGCCTGGCAGCTCGGCCGTAACGGCCGAGCAATGGGGGGAGGGGCTGCCCCCCCCCCCCCCCCCCCCCCCCCGCATTGTGAAACTGTGGCACCCATGTGGGAGAGCCGCTCCTGTTGGCCAGCTTGGGGTTAAGACTCCCGACACTTCCCCCTGATCTGCCGGCCCACACCAGACTGCCAGCTGCTGCCGCCGCGGGACAGGGGCGGTCCCGTCCCCCTGCTCTGACGCCGGTGGCCAGAAACTGGCTGCCGTTCCCTGGTCCACTGCGGACTATGGCCATGGCCTAGGTCCGTCCGGCGCGGCCTGACGGCACCTTGCCCCTCCGCCACGTCCCCGATCCGGCCGCGGTGCCTTTGTGGTTCTCCGGCGCGGCGTGATGGCGCCGCGGTGTAGTTCGTCTTCAATGGCATGGTGTGACAACACCTCTCTTCTCCACCCTCCCTTTATTATTTCCCGTGCAGTGCTTCGGAACCACGTTGCCTTACTCGTGCCGCCAAAAATATCAAACAACCAAGGGGATAGGGGGTCGGCCGTGTTCATGCGGTCCGACCTCCTCCCATTATTGCGATAACAGGCGGCCCAATTTTAAATGAAGAATGGAGGCAGAAGTAATCAAGAACAAACAATTACAATAATCCCCTACCTCAAGCGTAGTTGAACGAAGGCTCGACGCGGGATTTCACGTCGCAGAAGGAGGCGTCGCGGGAGGAGGATCATCACATCGCAATGAAAATATTCGTCAGCATCGCATCGTCGATCTCCGAGGATCCGGCGTTCTTGGCGACCTTCGTCGAAGGTCGGCATTCTTCGCGTTCTTCATAAAGGAAGGAGAACATCATGACCTTGATTAAATCCTCCCAAGCCTTCACGCACAACGAACCCCTTAATAAAATAAGACTTGTCTTATTTTATTAACACACAACCAAACGTTTTTGAAAATTCAAAATTGAATCAATCAATTAATTGAATTAATTGAAATGTTTAAACCGCCCAATTAATAGAGGTGTTTAACATTTAATTAAATGCACGAGTTGACTTTATTTAAAAATGGGGGGGGGTGCGTTACCTTAATTAAAAGGGGTTGAGGAAGAAAAGAAACGATGGGGCTCATGTGGACCACACATAAAAAATATCCTACCTAGTGGGTAGGATATTGTGGGTCCCACTCAACCACTTATCTTAGTTTAAGACTCCTTAAATAAAAATAAAATATGTTGCAGAGTATTTTATTTTATTCTTTAGTTAACCTAATTAAGTAAAAATCCACCCGAGCAAACGAAACTCTGGAAAAGGTATTTCTAAGTAAATAAAGGGGTTGTGATTCCATCAGTGTCCTTGGATTTCAATTCCAAGCACCGGTTCAAAAGTAAGGAAAACCCGCTGGCGCAATTACTGAATGTACCCGAGCTAAACTTCAGAAAATGATTCCGGGCACACCGGGCCTCGGAATCTGGTGCCGTCAGAAACAACGTTCTTTTAAAATCCAAAAAAAATTAATAAAAAACTTTCCCTTGAATTTTACGAGACTTTACATTACTCCCACAACAGATATTTACATCCCCATAAAGATACATCATAAACTAGGGAAAAAAATGTGTGTACTGAGCACGCATCTGAGCCTCCCTCTCCCAAGTGATCTCCTGGAGGTTCCCGTGATGTCATCTCATGCACACTAGAGGAATCGACCATCCATGTAGGACACGCTCCTGTGGATCATCGATCTCCACCAGAACCTCTGCAATGGTCGCCCCATCATCAATGTCCATCTCCCCATGGTCAATGACATGCGCTGGGGCATGCACATATCTACTCAGCTGAGATATGTGAAAGACATCGTGCACCCGGTGCAACTGAGGTGGTAGAGGCGGGAAATTATCCACCTCGCCAATCCTACTGAGCACCTGGAATGGTCCTATGAAGCATGGAGAAAACTTTCCACCTCGGCCAAATCTCTGCAATCCACGTCGAGGTGAGACCTGCAAGAAGACGTGGTCTCCATCCTCGAACTCCAGTGGCCTCCGCCTCCTGTCAGAATAAGACTTCTGTCGGCTCTGAGCTGTCCTCATCCGCTCCTGGATGACCTGGACCTTCTCTGCCATGGCCTGGACCATCTCTGGTCCCACAAGTGCTGACTCCCCAGGGTCTGTCCATCACAGAGGAGATATGAAACGTCGGCTGTACAACGCCTCGTATGGTGCCATCCCGATGGTGGAGTGGTAGATGTTGTTTTACACGAACTCCTCCAAGGGTAGGTGGTCCTCCCTGCTGTGACCAAAGTCGAGGGCACATGCACAGAGCATGTCCTCGAGAGTCTGAATGGTCCTGTCCATCTGATCATCCCTCTGAGGGTGTAAGGCGGTGCTCAGACGTAGCTACGTCCCGAACGCCTCCTGCAACCCCTTCCAATGCCGGGAAGTAAAGCGAGCATCTCGATCGGAGACAATAGATGAGGGAATACCATGAATCCGTACAATCTTCTAAATGTAGAGGCGTACTAAGCTCTCCACTAAGCCCTGCTCTCTGATGGGTAAGAAGTGAGCCGACTTGGTGAGTCTATCAACAATCACCCAAATGGAGTCATGACCTTTGGAAGTGTGTGTAAGTCCAGTGATGAAGTCCATAGATATTCCGTCCCACTTACACTCCGGGTCCTCCAAGGGCTATACCAAGCCTGCTGGTACCCAGTGCTCTGCCTTCACCTGCTTAAAGGTGAGGCATCGAGAAACAAACTTTTCCACAACCTTCTTCATGCTCGGCCACTAGTGCTATCGTCGGAGATCCTCGTATATCTTCACCACTCCAGGATGTACCGCCAAAGGGGAATTGTGAAACTCTCACAACAACTCATCTTGTAAAGCAACTGGTACGAAGGTACATCCTCTGAAAATGATTTCGCGATCTCCTCCTAAAGAGAAACCATCAGGTGCCTGTACTAAGGATACCTTCGCACGCCGCGTTTCACAGTCGTCGTCCCCACGTTGTGCCTCTCTGAAGCGCTGTAGTAGTGGAGGAGTGGTTGTGAGTGACTGAAGAAAGGATGATCCATCTCTATCCACGAAGGATATCTACAAAGAGGCTATCTGCTCTTTATCCTCCCCAAGTAGCTGAATACCCATCCTCCTACTGACAGCATCAGCTACTACGTTCCCCTTTATAGGATTATAGATATCTCAAATTCATAGTGCTGGAAGAACTCGAGCCATCGTCATTATCTCAGGTTCAGGTCCTTCTGCGAGAAGATGTAACTGAGACCTTAATGGTCAGAATAGACTGTAAAGCGCTCTCCCATAAAATAGTGTCGCCACATATTTAGAGCAAAGACCAATGCTGCTAACTCCAGGTCATGGGTAGCGTAGTTCTGCTCAAGCTACCTCAACTTTCATGATCCATAGGTGATCATGTCCCGCTCCTACATCAGGACACATCCGAGTATGGTCCCTGATGCATCTCAGAAAACTACGTACCCAACTACCTCCTCTGGTAGCCTCAAGATAGGCATGCTAGTCTATCTCTGTCTCAGCTCCTGGAAGCTCTGTGCTGACATCTGTCTGACCACAAAAAGGGTTTCCCCTTCTTTGTCAAAGCTGAGAGTGGTGTCACAACTCTGGAGAAGTTAGGCACAAATATATGGTAGTACCCCGCTAGTCCCAAGAAACTATGCACCTCCATCATGCTCCTAGGTGTTTCCCAAGCTAGAAATGCCTCGATCTTCATAGGAACCACTGCAACTCCCGCCTCAGAGATTACATGACCCAAGAAGTAGACCTCACGTATCTAAAACTGACATTTAGAGAGCTTACCATAAATTTGGTGCTCTCTGAGTGTGTCCAGTACAACCCGCAAGTGGTAGGCGTGCTCCTCCTCAGTCGTCGAGTATATCAAAATGTCCTCAATGAAGACCACGACAAATCGATCGAGGTATGGATGAATTATCCTATTCATGAGGCCCATGAACACTACTGGAGCTTTGGTTATGCCGAATGGAATAACCCAGAACTCATAGTGGCCATACCGACAGCTTAAGGCCATCTTCTGCATGTCCTCGTCCCGAACTCTGATCTGATGATAGCCTAACATGAGGTCTATCTTCGAGAACAACTGTGCTCCCTTGAGCTGATCGAAGGGGTCATCAGTCCTCGGTAGCGGATACTTGTTCCTCACTGTCACTTGGTTCAGGCGATGATAGTCGACACAAAGTCACAAGCTCTCATCCGCCTTCTTGGCGAATAATTTCAGTGAATCCCAGCGTGAAAAACCGGGTCGGATGAATCCCTTGCCCTACAAGTCCTCCAACTGTACCTGTAGCTCTCGAAGCTCGGTGGGAGACATCGGATATGCTGGGGTGGATAACAGGGCTGTCTCGCGGTACATATCAATATAAAAGTCTACCTCTCTGCGAGGAGGTAGTCCTGGAACGTCGTCAGGGAAAACATCTGCATACTGATCCACCACTAAAGAAAAACCAGGACTCCGCACGTCAATTGCTCCTAGGATGAGGCTAGCCAATTGCTGATGATGGGCTATCGTCTCCTCTGCATGAGTTCATCTTGTGTTGCGAAAGAACCCTTCTCGCCGGTGAAGGTGAACCTGCTCCCGTCGGTGCGTACACAGCGCACCGTGCGCCTAATGCGGTCATTCTGAGCATGGACTGTAGATTACCAATCCATGCCCAAGATGACATCGTAAGGCATCGTCGCCACTACAATAAGATCCCAGCCGAAGTTCTCGCCTCCTAGAGTAATCTCACACTGCCGGCACTAGTGCATAATCGTCGAGTCTACTTTCGTAGGAGTTTCTAGACGTAAGGATCGATCCAAAGGCTCTGTCAGGATCTCCGAGGGCCGAACAAGGGCAACAACTATAAAATAATGACTCGCTCTTGTGTCTATAAGAATTGCATCAAAGGTGGAATAGATGCAGATAGTACCTCGAAACATCTCGGGCGCACCGTGGTTATAGGCCTCCGCTGCCTGAAGTTGTGCCTGTCTTGGCCCGCTAGCTCCCTGGGGTCGGGGAGGTCCTCCTGGTGGTGGTGGTGGTAGAGCCTCAAAGCGTAACCCACCACCTGCTACTCAGCCAACTCCTCTGCCTCGTCCGCCTGCTCCCTGTGGACTACCACGGTCAACCATATGCCTCTGCCTGGGTGGTCCCTCAACCATCTACTGCTCCTCGGCATGACGGGTCGGGATGTCACGAGCCATGTGGCCCTGCCCGCCGCATGCTTAGCACTGTATGCCTCTCGAAAGACTGGCTCTGCGCTGTGTGCCCCGCACCACTAAGCCAGTGTCCTGAGTTCGTCCGCCTGAGGGACTTGTCCGCATAGACCCATGTGTCATCTGTCGACTGCCAACTGCAGAAGACTCTGCTACGTGCCACCCTGTGGTAGGTCTCGCTGCTGGTGTAGACTCAGCAAGAAAGCTCTCGATGAGAAGGGCCCGCTCTAGTACCCCTCCCTGTGTCGAAATGATGAGGGAGATCAGTGATGTCCTGATCTCATGCCTCAATCACTGCTCGATGTTCCGGGCTAAGAAGAATGGGTCTTGTACCATGTCCTTCGAATAGTGCGAGATATTGGTAAATCTCTCCGAGTACTGGGCGACCATCAAGCTTCCATGTGGTAGCTATAGTAGCTCCTGGATGCACACTTCACGGAGGGTGGCTGGGTCGAACTCCGAGCGGAAGAGTCTCTCAATGTCCATCCAAATTAGAGATGCCTCGTCATGTACCTGGAAAATCAAGATCCACCATCTACCTGCTGCCATGTGCAGGAGACTCGCTGCAAGGATCACCATGAGGTATGCTGGTGTCCCTACTAAACAAAAAACTCGTACAACTGCCTCCAGCCAATCCTCGACTGCCTAAGTGTCCGTCTCCCTGCGGAACCTAAGTGGTTGCTGACGATAAAACTCGTGCAGTACACCAAGGTGGCATGCACTCTCAGCGGATGGGTCTAGTAGCATCAGTGGCTCGGCGGGTAGTGGTACTACTGGTGCCTCTGCAGTAATAGGGCCCTGAACCGAGGCGTCGTCGCTCGGTGGGCTATCGTCACGTACAAAACCCGGATCCCTAGCTGTCTGCCATCGTGGGGCCATCCTGAAAAGAAACAGGTGTGCCATGGTTAATACAGTATACCTGGTGAGCTGACACAAAGTAATCACAATGAAAACTTGAAACACACATGCAATCAATGTTTTCGTGCAGTAATTCGGAAATCAGAAGTCAGGGTCCTAGTGTACGGATAGGTCGGCTGCCACACCAACACTGGACTCCCTAGATTGAAAACCACACTCAATACTTTTAACACCATTGCTTCACATAGAAAAAGATCAGAGTCCTGAGTTTTGTGGTAGAACCGAACTCCTCTGATACCAATTTGTCACGACCCGTCCTCGGGGCCCGTGTCGTCAGTACCCCAAACCCGCCTTCCATAGGCCAGGGGCTGGCGACTAGCACCAAGAAGTAATTCCCTATAAAAAGGGAAGTCATTGCCTTTGTAATGTAAACAAACACCACAGATCAAGGACGCAAAAAGAATCAAACAATAAGTAAAATTGGGTACAATAGAATGTGTGGTAGAGTATGTGGGTCAGAATACAAACCTAAACTGAAAGTAAAGTACAACTGAAAAAGGAAGGGCATCAACTGAAAGGAAAGCTGTAACGTCGAGCTGTCCACTGGTAGTCCCACATGAAGGGTGGGTATAGATAGCCACATCATCTCCTCGGGTCGTGTCGTACGCTCCATGTACATCCCGCCCAGTGGTCCACCTCAAGGTACCAACCTGGTCCGCAAGCCTCAACCATGATCAGCGCTGTCCGTCGTCTGAAACCAACAAAACGTAGTGGAGGCATAGCCTGTGTAGGGGTGAGTATAAGCTACTCAGTAGGGACCCCAAGACCCCCGAAGGTCTCCCAAAATCCACAAAGGATAATCCACAAAGGAAAGATACAATCACGAAGTAGCATCCGACACTACTTAGGTATATGCCCATACATATACCTAATTCATCAATTACAGTTTTGCTCCAACATCCGAGCCCAAGTTCGATCACGTCCACACAAGATAGCACAAAAAAATCCAAACAGGAAAGCAAGTCAATAATATCGAAGATAATGATGGAAAGTCAAGATTCAGCTCACACAGGTATACTTCTTCGTAAGACGATAGAGATGATCAGATGTAGCCACTCATTCATCTAAGCAATCGGACCCACATAGGATCAATAGGTACTAACCCCCCACATTGACCCACAAAGGATGGATAGGTAACTAACCCCCGTAATGACCCACGAAGGATCGATAGGTAACTAACCCCCGCAATGACCCACAAAGGATCGATAGGTAACTAACCCCCGCAATGACCCACACAGGATCTGACCGACACAGGATCGTTAGGCATTGGACCACACAGGACTGTTGAGCGCTGAGCCACATAGGATCTGACCCACACAGGATTGGTAGCACTGATCCATGTAGGATATCCGAGTGTTGTAGTCGTCGTCGTTGAATCCAAAAAGGATTTCTATACATTCGTCATCGTCGTCGTAGTCACAGCCAGTTCTAGAATTCCCGCACACAGCAAAATCATTTGGGAGGATCTGCCCCATGAGCCGAGGGGCTGATACACCAACTATCACGTAGTCCGAATTTGATGTATCCAATATTTCTGTATCATCAACAAGAACTCAACGTCACAGACGACGCGTCAATCGGACACCCAGTCTGAGAGTTATTGGCTTTTTTGTCCGAGGGGCCCGGTTGGTTTTTAAGTCAAAATCAACCCGACCGTACTCCAACTGCATCCAAACCTCTAGAAGAGTACGCAAAATGGTCTGTTTCACTATGAGTAATCCATAAAAGTCGACGGCACCTCAATCAGACGTCCTGGGCTGAAGATATAAGTGTTTCCGCTCCGAGGGCCCGGTTGGTTTCGTGTACGAATCAACCCGGCCGAACCCCATGTTTACCAAGGCCTTGAGTTTAATATATCTAAATTAATGACTCGATCTAAGGATCGCATCATAGCTGACGGTCCATCGATCGGAGGTTTGCAACCCAAGTTAGCGGCAAAAGACCGAAGAGGTCTGGGAATAGGGGGTTCAGGCCCTGTCCGACCCAGCCCGATACCCCTAGGTCGGCCCGAACCGGGTCGATCCGACCTGGGTCCGGACCATTAGTTCGCGGACCGGCCTTGTGGGCGTGGCCCGACCCCGATGGTGTGGCCCGGCCAGGCCTGGGCCCGGCCCGACCTGGCGGCTCGGCCATAACGAACGAGCGATGAGGGGGAGGGGGGGCTGCCCCCCCCCCCCTGCGTTGTGAAACCGTGGACCCCATGTGGGGGGGCCGCTCCTGCTAACCAGCCGGGGGTTACAACCCTCGGCACTTCCCCCTGACCTACCGGCTCGCACAGGCCGTCCGGCTGCAGCCGCCACGGGACTGGGGCGGCCGCCGTTCCCTGGTCTTCTGTGGCCTTGGTTCGTCCGGCGCGGCGCGACCGCGCCACGCCCCTCTTTCATGGCCCCACTCTGATTGTAGTGCCTTTGTGGTTATCCGTCATGGCATGACGGCATCGTGGTGTAGTTCGTCTTCAACAGCATGGCGCGACGGCACCGCGCTTCTTCGCCCTTCCTTTAATATTTCCCGCACGGTTCTTCATCACCCCGTTTCCTTGCTCGTGCCACAACAAATATTAGACAACTAAGGGGAGAGGGGGGTCAGCCGTGTTCGTGTGGTCCGACCTCCTCCCATTATTGCGATAACATGAGACCCAATTTGAAATGAAGAATGACGAAGGATGTAATCACAAACAAACAATTAAAATAATCCCCTACCTCGAGCGTAGTTGAACGAAGGCTCGTCGCGGGATTGCCCGTCGCGGAAGGAGGCGTCGCGGGAGGAGGATCATCGCATTGCGGAGAAAATATTAGTCGGCGTCGTGTCATCTTTCTCCGAGGATCCGGCGTTCTTGTCGACCTTCGTCGGAGGTCGGCGTTCTCCGTATTCTTCGCGTTCTTCGTCGAGGAAGGAGAACTTCAAGACCTTGAGAAAATCCTCCCAATCCTTCACGCACAACGAACCCCTTAATAAAATAAGACATGTCTTATTTTATTAACACACAACCAAATGACTTTATAAATTCAAAATTGAATCAATCAATTAATTGAATTAATTTCAACGTTTAATCCGCCCTATTAATAGAGGCGTTTAATATTTAATTAAACACACAAGTTGACTTTATTTAAAAAGGCGGGTGCGGGTGCGTTACCTTAATTAATAGGGGTAGAGGAAGAAAAGAAACGATGGGGCTCGTGTGGGCTCCACCTCACAAATATCCTACCTAGTGGGTAGGATATTGTGGGTCCCACTCAACCATTTATCTTAGGTTAACACTTCTTTGAATATAAAATAAAATCTATTGCACAATATTTTATTTTATTCTTTAGTTAACCCAATTAAGTAAAAATCCACCCGAGAAAACTCAACTCTGGAAAAGATGTTTCTAAGAAATTATAGGCGTTGTTATTTAATTGGGGTCCTCAGATTTCGATTCCGAGCACCGGTTCAAAAGTTAGGAAAACCCTCTCGTTCGTTTACTAAACGTAACTGAGCTAAACTTCAGAAAATGATTCCAGGCAGACTGGGCCTCGGAATCAGGTGTCGTCAGAAACCACATTCTTGTAAAATCCGAAAGAAAACTAAAAAAAATTTCCTTTGAATTTTACGGGTCTTTACATAAATATTTTTTCAAATAATGACTTAAAAAATTTTTATAAAAAATATTTTTTATAGAAAATATTTACTTTTATTTTAAAATATTTGTATTTTACATATATTAAATAGATTACCATAATTTTAATAATTTTATAAGAAATATTTATACATGATAATTATTATTATATTTTATAATTTTTATGTTTAAAAAATATTTTAATTGATTATAATGTTTCATTTAAACTAGTGGTTTTCTACATCACATGTTTTCAATGAAATTAAATTCATTATAAAGAAATATATTGTAAAGTTTTGGTGTGTTATGGAAGGATATGACAAATTAAAGGATCCAAACAATGAAATTGTTCTCAGAAGACTCTTCTAGTAATGTTGAAAAAGAAAATTATTAAATATATGGTTTATCTAACTTCTAGATATTGATCATTTGATTAGAATGTAGGAGACTTAAACGCATGATGTGGATTGACCCACCACCAAGGGCCAATTCAATGTGGAAGGGGTATCACACCAAAACAAATTGTATAAAACTGAAATCATTCTAAAAAAGAGTTAAATGATGATTATTAACTCATATAGGACACAATTTAGGATTCTAAATTATGATATAAATTAGTGATTCATGTTTGATGAATGAGAAAGACATAAAATAAAACAACTATATAGATAGAATTTTAAATTGTGGTTTTAATAGAAAGAATATCAATATGGATCATTTTATCGAAATTTGGAAAAAATTAATGAAATATTTCAATATCAACTAGATTGAAACCCATAAAATAAGGTAACGACCATGGTATATTCTTTACAAAGTGTTTATGGATCCAAAACTCAGTTATGTTCGAATGATTTTTTCATGTCTTTTGAGGCCAATCTCTTCACCTATATTTTGAATGGTTTTCTTGTTATTAATAGATGTAATAATATATTGGGATATTTTTTATTCAAATTATTAATATTTTATCATTGTATTAAATGTTAAATTCCATTTATATCAATTTTTTATAATAATGGGTAATTTCATTTACAAATGGAAAATATTATAACATATGAAAATTACATCGGTTAGAAATTTTGACATTTTTTTTACTTTGTTATTTCGATTATAAAAATTAGATTATAGATATAATTTATGTAATTATACCTCTATATGATCCCTTTAATTGTTTCCTAAATCATTCAATTATGGACCAAAATATAATGCCACTATTTGGAAGCCCAAAACTTGTTCACCAATTTTCCCTTAAAAAATATTCACTTATATGGATATATTTTATTGTTTGACCATATCAATTTTATAGATAGAATAAATGTTATTAAATTTGGTGTAGATAATCACAGTAAAAATCATTAAAAATTTCATGATGGTTTCAATGAACTAATTTTCTTTTTGGGACCATTAATTCATGGGAATCTAGAGACACAGAATTTGGAGAGTCTTCCTTGGTTGATTAAACTTTTATAGTGAAATGATCATAAAACTCTATTAATGTCTCCAAATAACGTATTTTTTTGTGAGACCCGAATGATATTTAGAAACATATTTCAGGAAGGATCCCATACATGAATCATTCATTTAATGGGTCAAATATGTTTAATATTTTGATGGAAAAATATAGACCATAATAAGAAGAGAGCTCCAACATCCCAAATCATTCTAATCTATCGCATAACATCATATATGAAAAAAATAGAATATATCCAAAGAGGGAGGCCACACATAATTCTCCCCCATTTCTTCTTCTCCATATCTTATTTTTATTTTATTTTTATTTCTAAATGTAATTTAATTTTTAATTTAGTTAAATTAATCCCTGAATTTTTATTTCTCCTTCTGATCCACAATTCTTCATCTTGATGTTCTTATTTTAATTAAATGTTATATTATTATTATTATTATTAATATTATTACTAATATGAATATTAATAATAAAATATTGTTTTTGTTTTTAGAAATATTAAATTCTTTTTTTCAATTATTTTATCATTTCAATTCTCCCTCTTATTTTTCAAAATTTTTTCGTTGAATAATAATAAAAAAATAATAATGTTGAAAACAATTCTATAATATATATATATATATATATTATTTTCAGATTTTATTTTATTTTTTCATTCTTTCAATCTTTCCCTCACATTCTATCCCCCTTCTCATACACCATTCATATATTTTTATTTTACATCTCTCATATACCATTAAATTTTATACGTAACTCTTCATATTTGTTATCTTATTTGTCTCTTCCACCAAATCCACCATGTAATATCTTACACATAAAAATGAGAGGTTGACTCAGAGGCCTGGATTGAGGTGAGGTGATTTTTTTATTTTTATTTAATGCTTAATATTATGTTTTATATAGAATTGAGTAGAATTTATGGGTAGGAGAATGTCTCAGATGTGGTGACTACCCCCAATGACATGGAACAAAATCACTCTCTATTATTTTACATAATTACATTTACCTATATCCATTAGTTTTTTAATCAAACATATGGGTTGAGAAAATAAATTTATAAAAGAAAATCGATATTGCATGGTCTCGGAAGATGGAACCTCCTAGACATAGGAGTGTCGTCAACATTGATTATATGAGGAGGTTGAATTGAGAGTTCTTAGGAATTTAATGATATTTTTTAATTTCTAAATAAACAATGTTAGATCAAACATGATATTCCATGTTTTTATTGTCAAACTGAAAACAATCTTTTCATTAAAAATAATGGGTGAAACATAAAAACCCCTAAAAATAATGTTCTTTCTTCTTAACTAGTTCTTCTATGTTTTCAAGATTGTATAAATTATCAATTTTTCATGCAATTAAATATAATTATAAATACCACAATAATATTTTCATTTATTAAATTTAATCACATATAATAAATAGATTATGTGATTTAGATATGATATGTGATCACACCACATGATAGAGGTCTGTGAAAATGGAACTATTTTTAGGGACCTAATCAGTTATTAATATAATTTTTCTATTTTCACCTGTTACATTAAATTTTTTATTAAAATAATTATGAAAAGAGATCCATGATGTTTTCATATGGAAATTGTGGTAATTAGTGGAACAAAAAATACTCCCAATTGTGGGAACCTATTGTTTTTTCCAAGAAGTCATCATAAGAGGGTGATTCATAATGGGAAAGACATATTAGAGGGGAAAATACAAATTTCAATGATGAAGATTCCAAGGACCTCATACAGGATCTCATGGCGACCCAAGATCAATTAGTGGTTGATGGATTGTGTAATGAGTTCACTAAATTCTAGGAGTACAACCTTAAATTATTTCTCAAAGAGTCCAATACACAATAATAGGCTCCTTGATTCCTCCCAACACATTCTAAATGTTCTAGAAAAACATTACCAATTGAAAGGGTCAAAACACCTACTCAAGTATGATAATCAAGAACATGATTAAATGGTGAAATGTCTCCATGGAAAACTAGTCAACAAAACTTCATACATCAATGAATCATTAGAAGAACATGAACCTGGGAATGATCCTAAGTGAAAAGATGATCAGCTTTTCTTACCTAAATAGGAAAATGTGGAAGGATTTCCTAACGAGCTACATTTAATGGATCCAAATGAACATTCAGTATTGTGTAATGAATGTGTGTAACGTCAGGATCTCCTAAAACAATACAAATAACAAGATCTAGTATAAGGGAACAATGATAACACCCAACTAGTGTAATAGGAAGTGATAATGGAGGATCCAAACTACATACATTCATCCTTATAGAATCTTCTCCAAGATGAAAATAACACTAAGGCATTGATTGAATCAAATCATACATAGGTATATGAACATTGCATTGACTCAATCACCTATGATTTTATTGAATATAAATGATTCTTCACTGTATTTTTTTAATTATAATTAATTAAACAGTGTTTCTATGCCATAGAGGAAAAAAAGAACCTATATGTGGAAAGATTGAGGATCACAAGGAGCTCCTTGATTTTTATGAACATACAATTGAGGATCCATATCATGGGTTGATCTATGTTGTTGAGCAAGATAAGATCAAGAAAGATGTTTCTTTTAACAATGGGAGGAATTAAACTTTTAAAACTAGAAATAATATTGAAGTAAATATACATATTTACTTCCCATTTTATCATTATTCTCATACAGCCCATGTAGATACAACAATGGAAGTCGATTCACAAGTAGAAATCAAGAAGGGGGATGAGAATTACATAATCATACCCCCACCATAGAGGCTCAACATAATTGTGAAGGGATAAGATCTACTAAAATCTATTCAGGGATCATTCCTCAGTGACAGTGAAGTGGATTTTGGGAAAATCTATATATGGTGATTCATGTAAAAGAATATGAAACCACCACTAGACATAAGATAACACTTTGACCTTCCCTATAGGGATAATAAATATTTATATCCCACTTAGGGGACCTTACCATGATTTATATATCCAAATTTCCTAGGTATTTTGATTTCAATATTTTTTCATAGGAATTAGTGTAACGACCTGAAATTTTGAAACAAATCTTCCTAATATTATGTGTTATTTAATTTTCTACTCAACAAAACTATTTCATTTAATAAAATGAGTATAATTAAAATGAGACCATTGGGTTTTGACTGTTATATGATCATAGGTTAGAATGGCCGTTGGAAACGAAATGTAGAGATTATTGTCTATAAATATAAGTGATCTTGGTTTATTTATATAGAAATATGATTTGATGGCCTCATCTAGTAGTCTCGGACCAATCGATGCCCATCTGACGGAACTTAGGAATTAGGTATCACCTTTGGTCTTTGCTCTGGACCAAACCCAATCCAAACTCCATCGTGTGAAGTTGGAATGGAATCGCCTTCGCGAGAAGTTAAAGATGATAAAAATCACTACTCGGGCAATGTTTTCCGAGGTGCCCCAAGATTCTATTACCCTAGAACATCTTACTCTTAGGTCCTATGGTGGTGTTATAAGGGGCTATGTAATGAGACCCTAGCTGCTATATGTAATCCTTTAATATAAATAAAAATTGTGATTTCTTATTATGAAGAATTTTGTGAATTTTTAAATGTCCATATAAATATAGGATGTATATTATTGATGAATTTGGAAGAAAATGGATATTTTAAAATATTAATGTTAACCTTAAATAATTAATAATGTGTAATTATTTTCGAATAACTGTCTTCTACAGTTATGTCGAGTATGAAATTTAGAGTCCAATAAGATCAATATAATTTTTGATGAATAGTAAATTATGAAAACAAATTTTACACTTATGATTAGTAATGTGATCAAATGGATTATGTGACCTCACTTAAGGAAGTATTAATATAATTTAGGCACTTTATTAAGTAAGGTGATTCAATAAAATAGTTAAATAACTGTTTCATAAATTATTGGTTAAGTATTTGGTTTTTAAGGTGTATAATGTTTTTTATGTAAAAATTAAATTAAATATATTTATAAAATTATTTTCATAAAATTGAGTTCATTTTTTAAATCAGATCATTGATATTAGCTTAATTTGAATTTTTGGGAGTTTTCTGAAATAGTTGATTTTTCAGTGAATAGTTTTTTTAATTAAAAATTCAATTAAAAATATTTAGAATATTATTTTCATAAAATGGAGTTCATTTTTGAAATCAGAGCATCTATATTTATTTATGGTGAAATATTTGGATTTTTCAGAGATAGTAGAATTTTTAGTGAATAGTGAAAATAAAGTTTTTGAGTTTCGTGTGTTTAATGACAACATTATAGATGTAATAATTTTTCAAAAATTTTGGTAGACTTATTAATAGTAATAAAATATATGAGGTGTCCCGTGTGTCCATTACCATGGGAAAATTCCATGGGCGAGCCCCTGGTTTTGCCAATACCACTGATGAGGTGTCCCTTGGCAATTAATGCTTTGTCTCCTCACTTCTCCTATAAATATTAAGATGTTCCCACATTATATTAATTTAAAAATCCTCCCCAACTATGTTATGGTCTCTTTACCTCCCAATGAGTCCTCCCAAGGTTCCCTCAAGCCACCCAAGGTCCGGACCTTCATGCTTTCGATGTTACTCTTCAAGGTAAGTGATCCTTTCAGCCTCCTCTTTTTAAGTCATGACATTCTTTATGTTGTGTCTTATAATCTTCAATCTCATTATTTTTAGGGTATGTTCTTATATGTTCTAATTTCTATCCATTTCATGTCTAATCATTGAGAGACCATTTCCTCTCACATCAATTTTTTTTCTTAATTTTTAAATGACATTGTTAGGCTGTCGAATTTCTCTTAAAAGAAATTGCATCTTCTCTTTTCTTTCATGCTTCCTTTTCATGTGTTATTTCATTAAAATTTACATAAATTGATCTTATTCAGTACCCATACTCTATTATGAATTATTTATGATTGGGTGACCCTTTTCCCCTCAATTTTCAATGTTTTTTAAAACCATGTCATATAGTCGTTATGCTGCAGAAATTTCTCCTCAACATTTCTATCTCTTTCTATCCAGAAATTTTCTGTTTTATTTATGTGAATACCCAGAATTATTTCAATTTTTTGGGTGTTCATAAATATATAAAAATATTTTATTTGATTCTGGAATTGACATACATATAACCCTCACCCCCTTTACATGGTTTATAAATGACACAATGATCTTATTTGTTTTATGAAATTTTAAAACGTCATAATCTTGAAATGAAACCTATTTCTTATATTCTCCCTGGGTAAATTATGAATTGTTTAATTATGATCTATTTGGCACACATGTAAGTAAAGACATATTATGGGTGTGCCCTGATAGCGCTTCAGTTAATTGGGTAAAGATTTAACCTATAGAAGTGACAAGTTTCACGATACCTTTGTGAATAACCTTGGTAGGGAAGGACCTTGGTGATATGTTCAATAATTTCTAAAAGAAATATTTTAGCCACATATTTTAGTTATGTATCATGTTATTTTCATTATTATATGCCTATACTTCCATTACTCATATCTTTATGTTGTTATTCATGTTTTTATTGAAAGCACAAGTACACAGATTTCCTTGTTTACCATTACTGGGCCTTCTACTTAACCATTACTTTGATGTATGTCTCCAGGATATATGATGCAGTAATGTTACATAGGATTAACCAGTGATGAATCCTTACAAGTTGATTATAATAATATTTTATGTTGTTTTCATTTATTATGTTCCTTATTTCTAAGACACTAGACTTTAAAGATCCTATGTTTGTAAAATGTAATAAAAAGTTATATAATAAAAAGGCAGGATAATATAGTTGGTATCAAAGGATAGTGTAGTTATTTATGGAAATTAGGATATGAAATATTTATCATGTACCCTATAGAAAATTTTAAATATAAGAAATCTTCCTCATATTTTAATTAGTATTTAATAAGTAGATTATCAAGCAAATACATCCCTATCTGGATACGATCAGGTAGAGGTAGCTCTGGAACAATTGTACATAGGGGTAAAACCCGAAAACACCGCTTTGTGATAGACTCAAACGGTAACTGGTATATGACAATGGGCCATTCTTCACTGTTGGTTATTACACTCCCTGGGGATATGTTTGGTTAATTGAATTATTTTTATGAATCATTACGACAGAATTTTAGAAAAATTTAATTGTCTAAGAATGATTTTTTAAGACATTAAATTCCTTTTAGTTAAAAGAGTTGTAAATGAAATAAAACTCTCACAAAGGATTTAGTATTTTAGAAAATGTCCCCATCGTCTAGGAATATGTTGACGTATTTCCTGATGAGTTACCCAGACCTCCCCCAGAAGGATTGGTAGAGATCTCCATTGAACTTTTATCGGGATCTCATCCAATGTCAAAGACCCCTTATAGAATGGAAAATGTTGAGCTAGAGGAATTAAAGAAACAACTCCGAGATTTTTTGAAGAATGGGTTTTCTGACCAAGTGTGACTTTTTTGGGAGTACCAGTTCTCTTTGTGATGAAGAATAATGGATCGATGCAGGTATGCATTGATTATAGAGAACTGAATGCAATCACAGTGAAGAACAAATATTCTCTTCCATGAATTGATGACTTATTTGACCAACTTCGTGATACTCAATTCTTCTCTAAGATTGATATTTGTTCTTTTTATCATCAATTGAGTGTGATGACTGAAGATATTTCAAAAACTGCATTCCAATAAAGATATGGGCATTATGAGTTTTTTGTTCTTCCCTTCGGACTGACTAATGCACCTGGTATTTTATGGATCAAGAATATGTTGATTTGGGAAACATTTGTTTTATTAAATGGATATCCTTTTTATAGGAAAATTATTTTGTGATTAAATGATAAAGGTTATTTTGGAAGATGTTTTCTCTTTTGGAGTACTATTTTCCAAAGGGAAATAAAATACTACAGGATTTAAATTGAGGAGGAATGGTTGAATTTTTTAGAATTTATGTATTTCTTGTGGACATATGGTGATTTGGGTTATTTGTGGAAAATGATGATCCTAGCATAGATAATATCTAAATAGGTTAATTACACTTTATTATGATACATTAATAGTTGTCGATTTAATTTGGAGATAAATGATAATATTTATTGGGGAAGACTATGTGATTAAATACTTTTTAGTTTTGGGTTCCAATCTTAGTTTGGATTATTTTGAAGAAATTTAATGATGATTGTGTATTGAATGGTCTTTCTAGAAATTTGGGTAATTTTTGTTGAATTTTGGATATTAATAGTCTTATTTTTTTTATAATGGATTATCCTTTTTGGGGATTAAATGATCTCATACTGTCCATTTTAGTTTTAAATGATGACTAAAGTGAAGGGAAATATATTGTTCTTCTTTTGTGGATTATGTGATTCCTTAGAAGATGATTCTAGTGATTTTTATGAGAACAAGACTTTTTGAATTCTCATTGTTTGTAAAAAATATTAGTATTGGTAGAAACATATTAAAGGATGAAACTATACTTGAAGGTATGTATATTTCCTTATGTTTTTATTTTATGTAGTAAATGAATTCCTCAAGATTATGAAAAGGAACATAAAACAAAAAGGATGTTGGTTTATGTTTCCTAATAGGTAATCAAATACCAGTTAAGACATCTTATGATTGTGATATTCTTGTGGTTAATTTTCTCCTAATAATGTTTTCTATCACTCTCCATCAGAACATTACCCTTTTATTTCTCTTCTATATCCATGTTTTCCTACGTGGAATCCTAGTATGGGTTAACTCGGGTGACCTTTGTACTTCCCTTTCTTTCTTTTAAAGTAATAGTTTTACTGAATCTTTTTCAGATGTGGGACTTTTAATTAAATTTCCAAGACCAATATTGAAATTGCAAGGACACAATTTCTTTATAGGGGAATAATTTAATGACTCGAAATTTTGAAAAAATTTTGTTTCCTAAAATTGTGTGTTATTTTATTTTATACTCAACAAAACTATTTCATTTAATAAAATGAGTAAAAATAAAATGGGACTATTGGGTTTTGACTGTTATATGAATATTGGTCAGTGTGACCATTGGAAACTAAATGTTGTGATTATTGTCTATAAATACAAGTGATCAGTGTTAATTAATATAGAATGAAGATTTGACGGCCTCATCCAGTAGTCTCGGGCCAATCAAATCCCATCTGATGGAACTCGGGAAGGAGTTATCACCATTTGGCATTGCCCTAGACCAAACCCCAGCTGAACTTAAGCTTGTGAAGATGGAATGGAATCGCCTTCACAAGAAGATCAAGCTAATAGAAATCACTACTTGGGCAATGTTGGCTGAGCCGCCCCAAGATTCTATCTCCCTAGAACACCTCACTCTTAAGTCCTATGCGGGTTTTATATGGGGCTATGTAATGACACCTTAGCTATTTTATGTAATCTTTTGATATAAAGAAAAATTTTGATTTCTTCCAATGGAGATGTTTTTGAATTTTCAAATGTCCGGATAAATATAGGATGTATAATATTGATGAAATTTTAAGAAAATGGATATTTTAAAATATTGATGTAAACCTTAAATAATTAGTAATGTGTAGAGATTTTCAGAAAATGGTCTTCAATAGTTATGTTCAGTAAGAAATTTAGTGTCTAATAAGATCAACATAATTTTTGATGAATAGTAAATTATGAATAATGATTTTACGCTTATGATTAGTAATGTGATCAAATGTATTATGTAACCTCACTTATGAAATTATTAATACAATTTAAGCACCTTATTAAGTAATGTGATTCAATAAAATAGGTAAATAACTGTTTCAAAAATTATTGGTTAAGTATTAGTTTTTTGAGGTGAATAGTGTTTTTTATTTAAAAATTAAACTAAAAATATTTATAAAATTATTTTCATAAAATGGAGTTCATTTTTGAAATCAGAGCATCGATATTTGGTTAAGGTAAATTTTTGGGATTTTTCTAAAACAATTGAATTTTCAGTAAATAGTGTTTATATTTAACAATGAAATTAAAAATATTAATTTTTTTTTTCATAAAATGGAGTTCATTTTTGAAATTTGAGAATAAATATTTGGTTATGGTGAAATGTTTGTATTTTTTCTAAGAATGTTGAATTTTCCGTGAATAGTGAAAATACAGATTTTGAGTTTCCAATGTTTAAGGATATCATTAAGGATGTAATAATTATGAAATAACTATGGTAGACTTATGAATAGTAAATTAAGGTATGAGGTGTCCCATGTGGCCAATACCATGGAACAATACCATGGGAAAGCCCTTGGTTTTTTCTATACCACTGATGAGGTGTCCCTTGGAAATTAGTGCTTTGTCCCCTCACTTCTCCTATAAATTACAAGACTTTACCTCATTATTCTCATTTTCAAATCCTCCCCAATGACGTTATGGTCTATTGACCTCCCAAGGAGTCCTCCCAAGGTTTCCTAAAGAATACCAAGGTCTCTACCTTCATGTATTCGAAGTTACTCTTTAAGGTAAGGGATCCTTTCACCCTCCTCTTTTTAAGTCATGAATTCCATTATGTTGTGTATTCTAATTTAAATCTATTTATGTTGAGTGTATGTTATTATATTTTCTCATTTCATTAAATTTCATGTTTAATTGTTGAGAGACCTTTTCTTCTCTCATCAATTTGTTTTCAGAATTTTTAAGTGACGTCGTTAGGCTGCCGAATTTCTCGTAAAAGAAATTGCATCTTCTCTTTTCTTTCATGCCTTCTTTTCATGGGGTATTTCATTCAAATATCCAAAACATGATCATATTTAGTATGCATAATTTATTATTAATTATTTATTTTTGGGGGACCCTTTTCCCCTCACTTTGCAAATATTTCCTAAATCCATGTTATATAGCCGTTATGCTGCAGAAATTTCGCCTCAAAATTTCTATCAATTTCTCTCCCGAAATTCCCTTGTTTTATTTATGTGAATAACCAGACCAATTTCGTTTCATTGGGTGTTCATAAATATATAAATATACTGTATTCCATTCTGGAATTGACATACATATAACCCTCACTCCCTTTCCATGGGTTATAAATGATATAATGATCTTATTTTTTTAAGAACTTTTAAAACGTCACGATCTTGAAATGAAACCCATTTCATATATTCTCCATGGGTTATTTATGAAATTTTTTATCATGATCTATGTGGATCACATGTATGAAAAGACATATTAAGTGTGTGCCATGATAGCGCTCTAGTGCATTGGGTAAATATTTAATCTCTAGAGATAACATGTTTCATGATACCTTGGTGAATAACCTTCGTAATTTTTATGACACCTTGTGGGTGGACTTTGGTGATATGTTCATGAATGTCTAAAAGAAATGTTATAGCCCCATATTCAAGTTATGATTAAAGTTATTTTTGTTATGATATGACTATAATTCCATTGATCATCTCTTTATTTTGTTATTCAAGTTCTTATTAATATCACAAGGACACTGATTCTCTTATTTACCTTACTAGGCCTTCTGCTCAGCCTTTCTTTTGATGTATGTCTCCAAGATATGAGATTCAGTAATTGTACATAGGATGAACTTATGATGAATCATTAAAAGTGGTTTAGAATAGTTTTATATATTGTTTTTATGTATTATGTTCCTGATTTCCAAGACAGGATACATTAAAGATCCTCTGTTTGTAAAATGTATTGAAAAGTTATGTAATAAAAAGGTAGGATGCCATAATTAGTTTAGCCTGAATTCGACTCACTCCTATACTTTTGAGTTTTAATGGCATTATATTTTTTCTTAATGGAGTTTTATTAATTAATATGTTTTTAATGGATTATGGAAGTCCCAAACAATGAAGGAATATAATTATTATTAACTTAAAGAGGGAGATAGATTTCAGTGTTTATCATTTAAACCTTAATTTTTCTGTAAAAAACCATGTTCCGTGCTTTAAATATAAAATTGAATTCCCACAATTGATTTATTAATTACATAACTAATCATAGATACATGTTCTTCTTATGAATCTCGTGATTCCAGGTGACATATTGTAATGTCGAAATAATAGAATGTGTTAATTGAATAATTGAATTATTAATATAAATAATGGATATTCAAATGGGGGATATTTATTTGAAAATTTTATTAAGGGATGTAAATGAAATTTTCCATTAATTTTACAAGCTTTGAGTTTGTTATTTTATTGAAATAAATATTTATTTTCAATCAAGAATTTATTGATTTTACCTAATCATATTTCACATTCCCAATAGGATTTCTAAACCATGTCGTTCCAATTTCATCTTTATTTCTTTTCATGAGTGATCTTGGTACATTCCACCTACTATAACATTCATTTTAACTTCCCATAATAATCATTGTACAAAAACACATTCAAATTGATCGAGTCAACTTATTATAAACCACTTATCCATTAAATTCTATAATTACATCAATCCATATTTAGAAAATAGAGGCCATGAATTATCTTCGTAATTATGATACAATTATAAAACCATTTTTACCCATTCCTACCCAAAACTATGTAATTTCATGATATTATAATTTTGTAGTGTGGGGGTGAACAGAATCAAGGAAAAAGGGATGATTTAAAATTTAGGGAATAATTTGGTGGTGCATATTGTGGAAATTGTAAATTTTTGTGGTATCATTCATTAAATTCTATTGGTTTTCATATTTTGAAAAAAAAGAGAAAAATAATAAAAAATTGAGAAAAATCTATTGTTATATTTATAAAACAAAATTCACCATTACTAGAACTATGTTTTTTATCATACCAACTATGTTAGTGAAAATTAGGATTATTCTAATTAGAAAATTATTAATAAGATAATGAATATAAAGGATATTTGAGAACTAATATTTTAGTAAAAAAATAATAATTTATATTCAAGATAAGGGAACAATCATTAATTAATGTTAAACTGATTACTATTGTTTCATCCGATTTTTTGGAAAGTTATGACTAGATATAAATTGAATAGGAAAATTTCATTAAATTTTTACTTTATAAATCATGATTTACTCTTTATGAGATAAAACAATTCTTTGGTATTTAATTTTTTTCCTAAATTCCTACTAAGCGTAAGACTTTATTACATTTGAACCATGACTATAAAACCTCATTATTTTATGTGATTTTTGACATTACCAAGTCAAGAAAGTAGTTATTTTACAAGGTTTCGTATAAGGATCCTATTACCAATATATGTGCTAAACTGTAATTGAATTGTATGATGAGACATTAGAATAAATATTAAAATATTATGCAAATCGTGACATGGAATTTTTTTATGATAATTAATAATGCAGCTAAAATGATTGAAAGGAGAAGATCTATCATTTTAAAAAATAAATAAGTAAAATAAATAGATTGGTTGTTTTTGTATGGGATGATTAAATTTGTTAAGTGAAATAGAAATAACTATATCTATACATGGAAATATATCTTGAAATTTTTAGGGGAGATGTGTAAAAAAAATTTAACATATTTAATGAAAAAATTCGGCATGTGAATCAGCCATATAATTGGTCTAAGACATGGAAACATTCTATGGGAAAATCTGGACAATAAAAGTAGGAGACTTTCTCCTTCTCGGATCATTCCAATTCATCACATAACATCATATGGGGCACTAAGGTGGATATCTCCATCAAGGGAGGTCATTTCTGATTCATCCCCATTTCTTTTTATTCATTTCTTTTATATATTTATTAATTATTTTTTTAATTATTATGTATATTAATGTTTTATTAAATCAATCCATGAATTGGTGTTTCTCCATACATTCCATAAATCATATTCTTATTTTTTTATTTTATGTATGAGTATTATTATTATTTTTTTAATCGAGATTAATAATAATTATATTATTATTATTACTTTATTATTTTAAAATTACATTGTCCTTTTCTTTCTCCCTCTTTTTTTGAAAAAATATTATTTAATTAATATTAATATTATTAATATTATTATTTTAAGATTATATATATTATATATATATTCATATTTTATATTATTTTATTCTCTCCCTATCCCCTCTATCTTCTGATCCTCATTTATTCCATTTTATTTTATCACTTTTACCTCTCTTCATTGGTTGCGTCTTTACATGCTATAGTTAAACTAATAAATGGATGAAACAATATCGATGGAGCTATTCCCCAGATTACATAACCTCATAGACCAATGAGGGTCATCCAAATTGATTAAATGATGTAGTGGAATTGACATTTTTTGTTGGAATTCGACGATATTACACTATTTATAAATATTGATTAGAAGTTAAAACATGACGTTTCATTGATTTTATTACCAAAATTAAAACAATAATATAATGGAAATTAAATATTGAACCATCCACCAAACTACAAAACCATGTTCTTTCTTATTAAAAAACTCTATTTAGTTTTTATGATAATTCAAATTATAATTTTTTAATGTCATTAGAATAATAATGAAAAAATGAAAATGAGTTTTATTTATTTTATTTAAACAAATACAACAAAAATATATAGAATGAGTTATTTTAATAAATAAGGTTAACAAATTGAATCATCAAGTTAAACGACCATGTTCTACCTCTATGCTACAATTGGAAAAATTTTATTTCATTTTAACGACACCACTTGATAGATGTGGGTATATAATAAACCCTAAAAATGAATTACATGAAATAAATTAATCAATTACCTTCATATAAGGTTTATTAAGGAACTCAGTATTTTGGATTTACCACTTCAAATTGTTCGTATGAATGTTAATAAATTTTTAGAGTATGTTTAACAAAATATTTTTTTTATGTTCTAAATGGAATTATAACGATATAATTTTCTATAAAACCACAAAAATAGTAATAACCTTTTGAATTTATATGGAATTCTGCAATATATGATGTCGGTATAGTTATATAAAAAATTTCAAATTTATGTATGAAATGTAATATTTATTTCATTTTAGTCACACCTTATTTCCCTGATATATTTCTCTTTCGAAACTATAGAATATATGAAATAAACATTGGTTCATGGTTGGAACACAATTAGATAATGACCTGAATAAAATACTTAAATTAATCAATTTTATTTCAGTGGTGATTTTATGGTTGGTTCATAGTGTTTTAAATTGTATGGAAAAACCATTTAAATGACTATTTGAAACTCAATCCATAGATATTAAAATTGAATGGTTTTTCATCCCATATATCCAAACTATACAGTCTACATATGAACAAAAAATTTATAAATGTCCAAAGTACCCATATTCAAAATTGATAAAATATCACCTAAATTTCACACCCAATCGTCCCACATCTCTCATTCTCTAACAAGAATTTATACCCCAACTTTAATGTTTTGTTATATTGGTTTATCCAAATATTACCCAATATAAACATCATGTATGTCATTCCCCACTGAAAATGGTTATTTTCATAGAAATTTCATTGATTTAAAATACATTTATGGAATGGAATCCAAGGTTTCATTTTATCTATATTTATGTCATGGGTTATTGATTCATATATTGTTTTATTCCATTAGAGATTATTTTTTTATATTATAATTTGATTCTATAACTTTTTAGGTTTTTGCAATGGATTTAGGTAGATGGTTTTCTATTTGTTATTTTTATTGCGATTTTTGGTGCTTTGATATAAAAAATTAACTTATAAAATTTATATAGTAATGTTATTTACATTAATTATTGACTGATAATATCAAAAATCATGTTTAAATGTTTTACAAATTATGATAATATTTTAACATATATTACATTAGCAATGGATATTCATTTGACTTGTTAGATGAATTTCTATTCTGTAAAGTATTCTAATGTATTTCTTAAAACTAATGGTAAATATTAGGGATATGGGTAAGAAAAAAATTATAAAGGTTAATAATGTTTCCACTAATAATGGCTATTTTCCAGACTAGTGAAGTAATCTATTGTATATCCTCACATGCTACTTAATTCACTATGAACTCATTCAACTAATTGATGATTTTAACAAGTGTCTGATGAATTAACTATATAGTGATTCTAAATATAGTGACCCTAGGTAACTCTATCCTGATAAATGTTTTATAGTAATTGAAAAATGTTTTTATTCACAAGTTTAATTTAATAAGATATACAATGCTTCTACTTTCCTGAATGAAATATGTAAGGATAATTTCATGTATTATAATTAAAATAGAAAGATTTATTTTTCTAATACAATTTTTACATGAAAGACTCAGTGTGATTCTACTAGAATTGTTATTTTCAATGAAAATTTAAAATAATATTTTAGTGGAGACCTTATTTTTACCAATGTAGAATAGAGAATGTCTGGAATAGATGTGGTGGGTATCCATGTTTGCATATTTTTCAATATGGAGGTAACATGGTGTAATGATTCCATTTTCACCTAATTTTGGTATTATATTTTCTTGCTTATTTTTTGTTTCATATGGTTCATATTGGATGTCACATTTCACACTTGTCCTCACATCTCTCCTCTAATTATTTTTTTAAATGATATACATTTTTTATTTCAGTCTAAAATGTAATATTCTTCCAAATTATGATTTTATTATTATTTTTCTTGTGATTGTGATATTTATTCACTATATGTACATTAGTGAATTACTACCCAATGTTTTTTAAAGTCATACTGGATTCCCAATTGAGTATTTTACAATAACATTATCGAGTTGTTTAAACCATTCCAAAATGAATATACCTTGATGTCTAGACGGTAGTTTCTTCCTTATGGTGATAAAGAATACAAATTTTTCATATCAAGGGACATTATGGATTCTCATTTAATGTGTGTACCAGAAAATTACATGACCGAGATAGTCCTTACTAAATGACTGGATGATGAACCCATGTTCTAGATTATTCATCAAATACATTTGAATATACTCAATGAATCCACAAACCCACAGAAAAAATATTCATGGAATTATTTATGATTATATGTAATTAATCTTACTAAGAGCATAAGTGACTATAAATTTTGGTAGTTTATCTCCTAGGTACCTGTTGAAGAATGATAAAGAAAAAAAATTATAGAGAAAAATATCATGTTTTTATTATTATTTAATATGTAAATGAATGATAAAAGAGGAAGAGAAAACCCAATGGAAGATAAATTTAAAATACTACCCCATACTAGTTATTAATAACTCACATTCCATAAATATATCAATGCTAACATTCTATGTGAGAAAGTTACTTTTATTAAAGATGCAGTGTTATGGTATGAAAACATGGTTAATTTTAATATATCTAATCAAATTATTTCACCCATAATGTCAAATAAAATAAAAATATGAATAGTAAAATCTTTTTTTTGTAGTTTGATGCAAAAAATTATATAATATTTAGTGATTAAATGATTTTTTTATTATATAATAAAAATAATGTCCCATATAAACCTAAATTTTTTGATATGATATATTTTGTTGGCCACCTTGGACCCTAAATTAATTTCATTGAATGTATTGAAATATTAATTATAATATAATAATATATTTTATAGGTTCTAATGAATTTTAAAAAAATCATATAATGATTGTTCAATATAAATATGCCCTATAGACACGAAATTCTTCAAGAACTGATGATATTTGGTGGAATATTTGATGTTTCGGCAATAAAATTTATAGGTATCATTCCCATATCCTCAAGATATTAATATATATGGTTTTTTGTTAATTATGATTCAACATGGGTATAATCCAATGATATCCAAATTAATGACTCATTTATTAAATTTCTGTATAATAAGTTATATATATTATTGAGTTTGGATGCCTAAAGCTATAACTTGATACTAATAAATGAATATTTTCAATAGAATATTGAATGATGTGATGAATAGATATGAAGTAAACCATATAACATCAACACCATATCATCCCATTATTATGAGATGGATAAGCTCACCAATAGAGATGTTAAATGGATTTTTTATGGGAATATAAACCATCACAGGATGGACTTGAACCAGATATCAAAATATGACAAATATAATTATATAATCACATGTAATACACTCATGGGAATGAGTTCTTATATTCAAGTTTTTGTTATTAATTTTCGCATACCTATCAATTTATATCTTAATCTATTCTAGGTAATGAAGAAGAAAAACATGGACATTGAAGAAGTTTGATACTATAGGAAGGAGAAGAAATATGATTCTTAAGAAATTTTAAGATAATATATTGAAAATGATATTGTAATAAATGATAATAAAAGAATGAATCATGGATGAATTCTTTATAAGAGATAATTCAATTATAGATATATAGTTCTTAATGATAATAATATATTGAAATAGACTCCAAATTATATAGTCCATTTTTTATTTAATAACTTCTTACTTTAGGTGAGTTTCAAATAACAAGGGGAGGATCAATACATACATTCTTATTGAATATAAAGATAGTGAAGATATATTGAGAGAGTTTTCTAGATATACACCTATAGGAGATTGGAGTTCTTCATCCACTCAACAAATGAACCCACCGGGTCTTTAACATTCATTACATAATTGAATATGTGATATTTCATAATTTCATACAAATTACAATACCTATTTTAATGCATAGAGGAAATATCATGTCGTAATTATGGGAGAGAAGAAATATTGGATACTTTCTTTTTTAATGTTCATTTTTTGTGTTGTTATTACATTTTCCAATTTTTATGTTGATGTATTTTTTGTATTTTTTAGCTAAACTAGAAATAAAAGAATTGACTATAAACTGTGCCAAATTTATGAATGATTAATATTTTATTTAAGATAATTAAATATATATTATCTACAAAATGTTACTGTGATTCAAATTCTAGTATAAAATCATAATAAATACCAACACAATCATTGGCACCATGAATTAGTAACAAAACTAACACCTAATATATCCTCCCTAAATGAAATTCTCAAACATTCTATAAACTAGGTAAAAATTAGAAAATGGGAATATATTTATAATTATCTCCAATATAATATGAAACAAAGTTAATTTTATAATCCTCAATTAATAATTGTTATATATTCCTAATATTGTAATGTTCAAACCATGATTTCATGCATCAATTGTCCCAAATACCTATATGGGTACTTATTAATTATATTAAATTTGATCAATGTGAGATTAACTAATTAAATAATTATAATCATAATAATTTCATGGAGAAATTAAATAAGAGTCATTATTATCAATGGGATGAAAATGATTTGGTAATTCGAATCTAAAAAGGGGAAGGGAAATGATGTATATATTTTCATATTAAATGAATCATGAACAAATGTAATTGAGTGGCGAATGAGGATCCTGATTTAATGGTTTTCTATGATGGTTATTGTAGTGAATTAGATTAATATAATTAGTTTTTTATATAAATATCAATTAACCAAATTTGGAACATGAGAGGTGGAAAAACATTTGTGATGTTTTTAAATATAGTTTCCCAGTAACATGTAAATGTTCTAAGAAGGTTGATATTATATATAAAAATAAAAGATAATATCATATATATACTATATTAATTTTATACCCCCAAACATGTTGGGAATAATCATTATACGATGTTTTTTATGTATCAATTAATTTTTTCCATTGATGATTATTTCATAAACTGTTCGATTAATGAAAATGATTAATTTGTTAATTTATTTGAAACAAAATGAACGACATATTCTAGTGTTTTTAAAATAATTAAGTAAAAAATTTGTTGAATTTTTAGAATAAAAGGAAGAAGAAATAAGTAAAATATATAGATGAAAAATTGATTACATGTGAATCAAATATAATTTCCTATATCTATTCAAAATTCAACAGGGTGTAAACTTTCAGATAAATTGATGTTTGTTTTAGATCGAATAATAGACACTTGATAAATCATTTTTATAATGGAAGGAAAACATAACATCATAGTTTTTGTAGAGTATTCGTCGATTATTTATCATTTTACTTTATTTCTATATGATAATACACTTAGTCTCTAATGACAATTGATGGATGGTATAATGGGAATAGAAGACTAGGAATCAAACAATATATTAATGAATAGTTTCCATGAAAAAATCTTGTAGTTCATTTAAAAACAAAAAAAATATGACATTCTCCATTATAAGGATTCTTGCATTAATCAACAAATGATTCATTGAATAGTTATGACATTGATAAAATCAATGAAACAAGTAGAAAACATTTTTTTTACCAACCGACAAAAATGATTACCATCAAATTTCAACACTACTTCTGTTCCTTACTCAATTAAATCTATAAAAAATATATTCTCAAAAAAAATATCTGAAATAAAAATCATGTTTTATTCCATTTTTATTGGAATATGAAAACTTTTGTGATTATTAATAAATTCATAATGAGGGGATATTTTCATTATATTTTGAGGTCATATTTAATATTATGTAATCTATACCAATTCCAAAGATTGTATTTGAAATATAATAGTGTTTAAGAATGTGTTACTTGATTATTTAGTACCCCAATATACTCCTGCTGAAATATTATTGATATTACATTTTCAACCCAACATCATGTAAATATCCAATGTATAATATAGAAAATCAAACACACACTTGGTGTTCAAATTCAAAAATTTCTACATCTTTTCAATTACAGTGACCAATATAACACATCACTAATTATCTGGCACCCAAAAACTCTAGAAACATATTTTATAATAAAATAATGAATATTTGGGTAATTTTAGGCATAAAGGAATATTAATTCCATGTAGATAATATGAAATTTATTTGGGGACCATGAAAATATTACATTTAGTATGTTTTAACAAATAATGTTTTTTAGAAATGGACTAGATATGTCTATCAGGATCCTTAGTTGAGAGTATTCTTTTGAGATCATAGAATGTAGAATTCACTCATATATTTGGAGAAAAATAAATCATAGAATAGAAAATATATCAAGGGAATCATGATGGAATATTGAATGATCCAATATGTAGTATTACTATATAAATTTCAGATAAACATATTCATTAGGGGACTCTTTCAATTTTATAACTACCATGGTTTCCATTATTTGATGCTAGATGTCAATGGTTGTGATATATTATATATAATGAAAAACCCCAAATTAGTTATTAATCTAGTATAGCAGATTCATGTACATTCTTTATTTATATTGCATTTCTAATCCCCCTTATATTTTTATTCTCATTTTCTACTATATAGGTTTGGTTTTTCATAAATATAATCAATTTATATATCATCAGTTTTTTCTATATTATTCATTAGCTAATTTCCTCCCTCCATTCAACAAACTATATATACAAGGGATCATGAGTGATCATGTATTTATGTCATTGGGGATCAATGAAATGTGTTCCAAATATGAATCCATCTATAAATATAGTCAAATAAACATCTATCAATATAGATGTTCTTTAATAGTTGATGTTGGGTTCACTATTAGAGTATGGTTAATTTCTCATTAACTTTATATATTTAAAAAATGAAATTGTGGACTATTGAGAAAAATTTTATCCATGTGTGTTATGTATATGATTATGGGTATTCAATAAGATATAAAATAAGATTGATTCACTAATTTATGAAATTTTTCAATATTTTTATGGAATTCCATCGAAGAGGCCAGTCACTGATCAATTATCATGATATTTTTTCTATGTTGATTTTTTTATTCACTTATATAATAATATGATAAAAAACAACCAAAATATTAATAGTAAATAGTGTAATATAAATATTTATACGGTTTATGTGGAAAATAGGGGATTCATCTAAACTAAATTAATATGCATTTTGATTATATTTATACAACTATAAACAATGTAGATAGTATAAATGATCTAATATAAAATATATAATAATTTTTTATGTAAATTAAAAAATGGTCACTATTTCCCTATGGAGATTTACCTACCTTTCCAATTATATCAATATTAGTTCGGTTGGCCTCCAAATTCAATAATTATATAAATAGTTTTTATTATTTATTTTCTTGTAATTCCTTTCATTCCATTAAAAATTCATACCGCAATGTTAAATCTCTATCAACCATCATATACTCAATTTTTATTCAAAACTAGACAATTCAAATATTACCTTTCATTATATTTATATCCATATTATAATTTATTTTACATCACAATCATTATATATTAAATCCTTATATCAATTATAATTGTTATTGTATTCTTATGGAATACCTACACGGTAATCACTACTATGTTTGTTACAGAATTATTTATCACCACTAAGGATTTAAATCTAAAACCTTCTTGAAGGAACTATTATGTAATTAATTCACATATTTCTATATATCATATAGATTTAATAAAGTTATTGAGGTTTCCTTTGGAAGTTAGGTTGATTTTAAATTTATATATATCATATAATATTGAGTAATTTTATATTCATTCAATGAGATATTGTAGGAGAATATGGAATTAGATACATTACATGATCATTCTACTAATTTTATCTATCATAGAAGTAAAAAATAACACATGATTAACTCGCCATTCAATAATTTAGACTATTATTATATGTTTACTTTTATAAAAGATTTCCAATTAGTATATTTTAGTTTCTTTCTTGATAGAAAACTAGGAATAGTATCTGAAGGAGACCTAACACTATTACATGATTTTTCAATATCTCTATATAAGGATGTCATTCAAGATCATGATGGTGGTATAGATGTAGCATCCAAAACAAAGATATGGATTTATTTAAATAATTTACCTTATTTTAATGTGAGATTTAATAGATATTTTCCAACTATTGTACAATATGAAGATATATTAGTTAAGAAATGTACAATCACATTGGTTATAACCTGCATCGAAATGTTTCATTCAGCATTATATAAAACTAATTTATAACATAATATCCACAATTCAACTTCCAAAATTGAAATAAATATTTTTCACTCAATCATGAATAAAAAAATAAAATTATAGTGCATAAAATAAGTTTTAGAATAGTTTAAGTAAAAAAATTTATGCCCTGAAATATAGCTCCAATTTATAAAAAATATGGTTACACAATCTTGTAGATAGTATTGATATTGAATAAAACCATCTAAAATTCATTCCACAAGTTTTTAGATCGTATAAGGGATTAAAATATATTTTTATGGTTTCTTCAAGTATTATCACTATTCTTTGTATTTTTTTATTTTATAAAATATTCATACAATGACATAAATTAGTTTTTATATTAGTATTGTGTAAATGAAAATGAAAATAATATTTATTTTAATTATGAATAGTGAAAAAATATAGAGAATTTAATACAAACATGTTTTAATAATAATCATGGGACATAGTTATACTCGTAAACTAGGGAGATAATCTTCCATCACAAGTAAAAAAATGACCTTTCAATAATATGAATTTATCATGGAGCATCTTATTTTTCATACTGATTAATGTATTATTGGTAATAGTTATAATAATTTTAAATATAATTTCTATAATTAAGGGGTTTTTATGATTTTTTTTCATTTTAAATGTTTTATAGATCCTCAATAATATATTTTATGGTTTATTATTTTACAATCTAAAATGTACTTTTAACAAAATACACTCTTCATTAAACTTATAGAATAAGGGGTAAAATTTCTATCCATGAGATAATATATGGCCATTTTTAATGAATTATGCATCCAACAATATTCTTAATACTAAATAATCACATTATAAATTGTTTCAATCATACACCTAATATTATAAAAATTTATTATAACATAATTCCCTTTTAGTAAATATTCAAAAATTTCCAACATGAAAAAAAAATCATTCTATGAAAATCATATCTCATCTATAATTAATTTAAATGGTACTTTTAAATTTTCTAATTATCTTCCCACTAATTTTAATTCATAAATATTTGAATTTATGATTAGGTATCATTGTATTTCTAATATTTTGTTAACATAGATCACAAAAAATTACAGTATATATAAAAATATAAATGTTTTTTTTATTTATTATTTAAAATTGAAATAAAAAAATAAATGGAAAGTATAACATATAATTTTATATATAATATTAAAATAATACTTTAATTTCATTGATTATTTATTCCATATATCCATCAATAAAATTCAGGAATTTCTCCTTATATAAACATATTTAAAAATATTAAAAATAAACAAATGTTAACTCATATTTAATATCATAGAATATAGAATGACAAATTTCAGATAATAAAAAAATCCATTAAAAACATTAATAAAACTAATTTCAAATAAAGGAATAAAATCATAATTTCCCTTTAAAACAACCGTTTTTTTCATATTTCGATATATATTCCCTCACCAACTATCATGGAATAAATTAATTCAAATATGATTCTTGACTCTTACTAGTTATTAATATTAATTTATTATCATCTACATATATGATTTTCATTGATATTATTGAAATCTATTTTACTCTTACATGAAACAATATATTTTCCAAATATATAAGACCAATCACCCACCAATATATACTTCCAAAAAATAAAATATTAAATCATAAACAAACTAGACCCACTAGATTTGTTCTATATCTCCCATAATAATATTATTGGCATTATCATCATTATTATATAATATATTTTGAATAATCATTTCAATATTATTTTTCTATATTTTTAAATGTTTATTTTCCCTCATATATTTTGATTCTATTCATTTATCAATATATGAATATACTAAAAATATATGTAATATTCTCTTAAAATCTATCTTAAATCCTCTTTTTGATAAACTAAATTATTCATTCACTGATAATGGATAATTTTCTCATCATTTCCACCATCTGGTATTTAATATACATTATTATAGAATTAATCCAAGACCTCCTATTTGATAAAAATTGGTATTTTAATTAGAGGGCAGTATTTTCTTATTGTATATCAGTCATATGGAATTATACTACAGAGTAGTACTTATGATAAATTATGAATAAATATTTAGTCATACCTAGTTAATATATGAAAATTTTATTTACCAATTAAATAAAATATATCATGACATTTATTTCATTCATAAAGTGGCTTTTATGTATAATATATTTTATTACATTCAAACTCCCACATAACTCACAAAAAAAGAATTGAAATATAAATGATTAAAAATAAAATGGTTTAAAAAATATATCAATATTTTATTATATCTATGGTGAAATACATGATAACACATTTCTATATTCCTCAATTAGTGAAATTTTACACATATCATGAATTTTATTCTTATTTCCCAACATATACTTCATTAAATTTCTATATTTTGGTTTCCATACTAAGAATTATATAAATTATATATAAATGTTATCCTTTATCAAAATTAATTTAAAACAACACCCCCTTTTACGAAAAAAAATATATTTCATTTTTTTATTTATGAATGGCAACTTTTTTGTTGGGTTATGTTCATGTTTATATAACATCATTCATAACAATAATTTATTGTTTCTTCCTAGTTATCTCACATTTATTTAATTTTTCACCTTGTCTATACATTTAGTTTAGTTAATAGTTAAAAATATACATTAATTGTTTTTGTACATCACATAGGGTGGCCATATATTCATATCATAGGTTGACCCTTACATTAATCCCTAATCTTCTTTTTCAGATTTTATTTAAAATAAAATTAATTATTTCTTATATAAATTATATAAAACACATTAATGAAAATACTTTCATATTATTACCCCTTTAATTTTTTGTAGATGCTACAGTGGTTTTCTTCAGTATCTTTATAGTTTGCTGTAATAATATATTTTCCTTTTTATAGATATCATGTTGTTATTTCTACTAGAATAAATGTAAATAATATTCATATTGAAAATTATTCATAGTCCGACATTATTTTACATGTAAAACACTTATACTTTCCCTAAAATATATTTTATCTATTAAAATAAATAAAATTTAAAAAATACATAGGCATACATTGAATTTTAATCATATAAATTATCACATCAGTATTTATCTTTAGAATATCTAATTGGTGATACATCACTCCTTTAAAAGAAACTAACTGAAATCATATAATTAATTAATATTATGATTTATTGTTAATCATTTTGTTAGGATATTTATCTGAAAAATCACAAAGATCATCTAGAAAATTCATTATTAATAACCTTCCACTGATAATAGCTATGATAAAAAAATTTCATTGAAGAAAAAACAGTGTGAAACATTTTAGTTTAAAACCATTAATCAGTATCTTTATGGGAATAAATTGTTTAAATTTTTAATATGTTAAAATTATTTATATATAATATACACATTCTCTTTTTTGATATCTTAATTATTAAAATAAAAACTCAATTATTTTGAATATATTAAAAAAATCATGAAATGTACTTCTAAATCATCCCCTATTTTTATTAATGTGGTTATATGATGGAATAAAATATTAATATTTTTATATCATGTAAATTTTAAGCATGAATTACCTTTTAGAATAAACATAGACATTGTAAAATAAATATTTTAAAAAAATATATCTCCAATTATTCATTTTAATTGTCATGTGCAATTTCGATGAATCAAATGTATTTAATGATAATTTGAATGATCATTAACATTATCTCATAGTTATTTTTTGAAGTAAATGTTTTTAAGGTAGACAACCATGTCTCTATACTTGTATGTAATCCAATTTCTTTTAAATTACAATGAATTTTTTGTAAACCATTAAAAAATTAAAATATTCTTGAATTTGATTAATTCATACAATATGAACATATTTTATCTTTTCACTTAATATATCTCTCAATATCAAGATCATAATAAATTATTTTTAATGTGAAATCAATAGTCATTACATTATATAATAATTAATTCATCAAAATTGTAATAAAAACTAATATAAATATTAATTTTAATTCATCAACACATCTCACTCTAAAATAAATAGATTTATGGGAAATATGGACAAAGATAATCATTTCAGTTCTCAGGTTCCTATGAAATATATGGAAGGGACTAAATAATATATTTGGGAAACAATTTCATTAATCTCATAAACATTAAAAAAATATTAAATTTCCAAAAAACATCAACATATAATAAAAAATGATTTTATAAATAATAAAACTATCATGATATAAATACAAAAATACTATCAAACAATCATGCATCCTAACTGATCACCCATCAGAATGATCGCATATATAAAATAAAAAAAAACTATAAATACAACAGGATTATCTACTATAATCCATAATACTCACATCCACCCCATCTATAAATCATAATAAACATTCTATATCTTATCATGCTACACTTATTATTCTGGACCCTTTATAATATACATAATTGCTACCTATGTACTAATGTTATTAACAATAATGTGATATATACATCTCAATATGGTCTAAGAATGTCCCTTAACATAATCTATAATAAACATGCATATTTATATGGGAAAAAATAATTTAAACATAACATATATACACATGTTTCATGTACTAATGTGATTAAAAGAATACCAAGACTCCCAATCATACATTCTCTATTCTATCAAGAAGAAAAAGTCCCCTTATGTCATAAATCACATCTCATAATAAAATCCCTAGCCCCGGTGTCACATGATTCCTCATCCTATATTGTATGATTTAGGTTATTGTATCTTACCATTATTGATCACAATTTATATGTGATGTACTTGTTATCAATTTTTGTTAATTAACTTGGACTGTTTATACACCCTGATTTAGAAATGTATGGATAAATCATAGTAATGAAAAAAAATGTATATGTTAGTTTTTAAAGCCAAAATATATTGGTTAACGAATAATCTGTATATATTTTATGAATATTTTTTTAAATATTTTTTACTTATCATGGAATTTAGGTTTTAATGTTGTTTTACATATTTTATATGGAAGGGTTGTTTATTCATATTGATATTAGAACAGTCATTTATATTTTTGGAAAAAATGTGTTTGAGGATTTTAATGTCAATAGTGAAATTATATTTATAATTACATATCATTATGATAATGATATTTTTTACAAATATGTATTAATGTAATTTATGAGAAAATTTCAATAAAATTATGGATGAATTTTCTACGTGTATAAAATATTTACATCAAAATATTCGTTTGATTATTTGGATGTTTTATTTTGAAAAAGGTAATCTTAATGAAAATCCCCAATAAAAATGGTCGTCTGTGGCCTTAAAATCCGAGAAACTGATTAATCCCCTAGGTACACTCATACAATCTAAAATTCAATACAAAAACATGTTGAATTATTGAATCATAATTTCTTTGCTTGGTGTAAATCTTGTCAAAAGACATCACTTAGGATATGAAGTCATAGAACTCATTAAAAATCATGTAGGTCAATATATTTGTTTCTATAGAGGTATCCTATAACAGTGGACATTATTATACTATAATCGAATCACAATGGGTAATAAACCAAAACCTATCATAATTAATATATGATATGGGGTGACATGAGTATGTAGTACTATACATCATTAATTAATTGTTTGTTAATGATCCTAAAACTAAGTCATGTATTGAGAATTATTCAATGAATGATATGATACAAAATAATTTTGTTTTTATTTAGAAATATATATCGATTAAAAAAATGTGGATTATTATGTAATATTCATCGAAATATGCATGTGCGAATAATTTTTCAGAAGCACGATTCAATCCATAATTGTTTTTATGAATGGAATCATAAGCATGATGTTATATTATATCCACCGTAATAATGAATATATGAATAAAACCATTGAGAAGTGAAATAGTGATGTATGTTAATCAGAAGAATAAGTGTATTGATATTTAGGATAATCATAATTTGGATGATTCCTTAGTAATCATTAAATATATAAAACCAATATATTTTAATACATTGATACAATATGTGTTTTATGCTCAAGTGATTTAGAAAATATATCTCATATTTCATTTTGAAATGGAAACACATAATTAAATAAACATATGTGTTAAAATAGTTTGTAAAATATGTTTTAACAATTAAATAATTCCCTACATAATAGATTTTATGTAGCTAGATTAAGATGTCACACAAATTATTGAATTCCAATTCATGATATATATTTTTAATTAAGTACGAACATTATCATGAACTTTATAAATTTTGTGTTTGTAAAAAAATCATCCTATTGCAAATATTTTTTCAATTAATAATAAATCATCCCATTTATAAGTTATTTCTCATGATAAAAAATTCAAATATTAAATAATAATATAGAATATATAAAAAGGATTTATTATAATTGTTATAATCTATAAAAGAACTTAACATTACTTATATTGGTAAAAATTGAAGACCCTATGATTCCCCAAAATATATCAATTTTAGGTAAACCATTATCCCAAGTGTCTAAATATCATGACTACTATAATCATAATTATGACTTGTTACCTTTAAATTGAAACGATTATCATATTTTAGTGTGCTATAATCCAGGGATAATTGAAGAATGAAAGTATGAAATTTTCATACGTATATATGGAATCGATTTAATATGTTGTTCGATTAGAAATAATATCAATGTGAACAATTATAAGTATGTTTTCAAAAATAATAATGAAGAACCCTTTTTTAACTAGTTCTTTCGAGAGATCAAAAAAATAAAAAACAGATGTTATGAATAATTGAATATTTTCTTAATTGATGGTTATTATTTGAGGGTGTATGAATATGATAAATAGAATAAGACCATATTCTAGTACATAATATAGGTTTTAATTGGAGGATGTGGTGTATTATTGATGATTGAGACTGTTATTCTCAAATGAAATGAAATATATGAGTTGAGAGCATGATGCTAATTTGACAATGTATATTATATATACATCATATAGAATTCAATGAAAAGATAACGATGAATCATTGTAATCAATTTATATACTCTCTATGTTGATGTTAAAGATATATAGTGTTTTTTTATGAATTGAAGTGAGAATAAAGGGATACAAGTTTAATTATTATGCACTTAATAAACATGAAGAGGATGAGATAATTCAATAAAATGAGCTGCGTATATATCAGTCTATATGGAAAGTTGGTGTAATAAATTTAGTTAAAGTGATTAAAGTAAGAATAAGGTTTTTTTCTTATAGTATTTACTAGAATGAAGAATGTGTATAAGATAGTATAGATTCTAGTGAGAATAATATGGATTGCATCTATTAGTTTTCCAAAGTGAATAAGAATTAAATTTGGTGTGCACACATATATATGAAATATAAAATATTTCATGAATGATACTATTGATATAATATATGAGGATGAACAAGATCCACATAGTACACCAATGAGATGATATAATCTATAGTGTTGAAAAAAATATTATTCTCACACTATAAATTGTCCACAACTGTTGGTAGGATGTATAAATACCAATAGGGATATATATTCATTTTCATGAGACTTGGGAAATGAATTTCTATACACAATCATTTAATTCTAAATCCCATAATTTATTCGTTATGTTGGTCTTCTGGCCATGGTTTTCCCCCATTGGAAACAATGATGAACAATTATTATTTAAATATAATCATTTGAAATCATTTTCTTATTGGTTTGTGTGTGTATCTGTTTTGATATATTATACTAAAACATGAAATTGGGAGATAAAAAATCTGAGAACAATTCACTAGACATTGACAGTGGTAAAATAAAATAGATGATAAAAAATATAAATATGTTTGAATGGAGATGAAAATAAATTCAACCCCACCATAACTCTAGAATACATCCCAAATCGGTCAATTCATTTTCTACGAAATCCCAAACCACTTATGAGGGGATTATCAATTTATTATTTTATTTTATTCCTAATAATTTTATTGTGTTTTTGAATTTCTAATAATTTAAAAAATATGAAATGATAATGATAATTATAAGTAGAGATCTAACTATACCAAGAACATGTTAAGTAAGATGAATAATGACGAGTGGAGGTGGAATTATTTATCTCCCTCGTGATAATTCACCTAAATTTTAGGTCCTCCATGCCACAGTAATGAAGTTGACATTTCCTGATAGGAAATTCAATAAATAATTACTTGATCAACCATTATGGAAATAGAAAGTGTTTTCTATAATAGTTAAATCAATGCAACATGGTGATCATGAGGTATGTTATAATTATATAAAATTATTCAATGTAAAGATTCAAGAATACATGGGAGTGATTATATGAAATTAAACATATCAAATAATTCATTATATGATATTTTATACATTTTCTCCAAATATTTATTTTCTTAGATGTGTAGAATATTTTGATGTCATAAGGTGGATATCATCACGCATGGGGACAACTAAGAGAAATTTGAGTATTTATAGGAAGATAAGGTCATATCTTGTGGGAATCCCCCCAAATAGAATAATAAAAAATAACCAATAAATTCCACATATGATGAAAGAAGCACCATATTTTAAAATCATAGGATCAATTCAATCCATGAAAATTATGAAATAGAAATATTACATGATGAAAAGATGAAAAAAAATTAATTAAATTTTTTTATCAATTATATCAAGAGGGAATAAATATAGGTAAATTATTTGAATTTTATGGATCATGATTCATTTTTAAGAAAATAACTAATGTTCCTAATTGGATGATTGAAATATGTAAAGTCATGAACATGAATTCCTCTCAATAGTTCCCCGAGATTGGTTTCCCACATGGAATCATGCACATCATCCCAAACACCGTTGGATTCTATCTAATAGTGAGGGCCAATGTTGTGTCTGTGGGGATTCTATACGATCTTACTAGATTTTAACATAATGAAATATCATTAAAATCTAATAGTGGAATCATTGTAACAGTCATACATAAGATAAATATAGATTGCATGAATATATAAACAATGCATGGAGGGATTTCATATATATAAACATGATAATACATGTCTCTAAAAAGAATAAATAATTAGAAATTAACAGTACAATACAATTCATATATCGAAATACCAAAAAAACCAAAAGCACTATCTCTCGATAGTATTACAAGGATAAGCTCAGTCACATACTCTACTACTACTAAACATGGATCAAAATCCACCATCGAACTATGGGAGCATTCCCATATACCTCCCTACATCTATAATGTCCATCTAGTTGTCCAATAGTGGCCTAAACGAACTATGAGATACAATCGAAGAAGGTAACCACTATATGGTCAATATGAAGCCCTTGTTGTGCAATACAATAAGATAAATCTAAGTGCAAACTAAAATAAATAATTTGTATCTAAATGTAAAGTCCATGAGGTATATCAAATACTATGAAATTGATATTATACAACCCCACAATGTTCCATTCAAAATATGGGCCATTCTAGTATAAAAGGGTAACAAAAAATATTGTAGAAATGTACCCTAACATTTATATAAATCTATTATTATGATTTCAATAACTACCTTTCAGTATAATCATAATATTAAGAGAACCTAGGACTGAGCCATAGAAATAATCATATCACGTTTCCTATAGCCTGGCCATGTAATAATCTGTCAAACCATGTAGTTCCAGATGCAAGGTGTAGATGACCAATACGTCCATGTAGTGTCCTAGGAGAATCTCGATTGAAACTAGATAGTGATACTTGTTGAGTCAAATGAACATATCAAATATCAGGTTTAAAATGAATCGAGCAAAATGGATCCAACGAGTAAATTTACCATTATAATCCTAGAGAGTTAATACCCATGGAGCATACAAGTCCATTGAATCATATACTATAACAAAAGATAATTGGGTGAAATAACCATGGAATCAATAACCATGGTATACCATCCATGGAATCCACTACCATTTCAAATACATCCATCACATTCATCAATTTATATTCAATTAAAACAGTAATTATACCCACTAATTCAATGGTTTACATTCAAAAGAAACCAATGAGTATAAAAACTCATATGAAAATATCCTAATTATCATTTAATGAATTTAACATAATGGAACTCATGGAAACAGATACATAATGTCTCTTACATAATAAATTAAATTCAATTTAATTTTCATTTTTCATCCTATAACTAGGAAAACACTTAGAAACACCAATTTGGTGGTTTATAAAAGGGTAATACAAAAGGAAATTAAAAGGAACACCCCAGGGTGACCTTGGTTGGGGAGACAACCTCCAAAATCACTACATCATGCTAAAGGGAATTCCTAAGATTATCTATTTCAGTTAATTCAATTGTTCATTTTTATTTTGGGGTTTCACTGGAATGTTTGATTGGTGTAAAAAATTTATCTAACTCTATAAAGACCAAAAACAAATAGGAAAATTATATTCCCCTTAAGGTTGCTCAATATTATAGTTTTCATCCATTATAATCTTTTAATTTTACTCAAATTATAATAATATCTACAAATGAATTAAGAACCTCTAATTATGGAATAATTGTTTTCAACAAAATATTGAATGTGATACCAGGAAGAACATAGTAAAATCTAAAATGAATGTTGGGACTCAAAAATGCCAATCTGATGAGATCGATGAAGCTCAATTCTGATATTATAATGTGAAATGGTGGAAAATAATATATTTTACTTTCATAGGGAACTTCCCACTAGATTATGTCCAATGGAGGATAAATAATATAGATTATTCTTATGATTTTTAAAATTGTAAGGGAAAATTCATAATTTTACCCAATATATAGGGACTAATGTATGGTATTGTGGTTAGCCAATTCATGCATCAATCCTGATACATATGATGTAGGATGTGGCTCTCCACTTGGTTAATGTGGAATGTTTAACTAACTATGCAAAAAACATGAAGAAACCCCTCAATAAATAGTCGGTAGTTTCTCACAAAGATTGAATGTTCCAAATCATATTTTATAAAATACCATACGGTCAATATCATACAACTATTCATCCTCTCATGGTGATAAGTAACAATGCGGCCTACCCCGCATGGTTTCTATTATTTATTCTCTTAGAATATTCCAATCCAAATGTAGATTATTGAGCTCTAAAAAATACCCAGACACCTCCCATTTCAAATGCGACAACAAAGGGAATCCTAATTAGGTCATAACAAAACCTTTAAACTAATAAATGATCAGTACATAATAAAAATACATGGTTTTTCACAATATCCCCCCTTAATGAAATCTTCACCCGTATTCCACTCATAAGGGTATTTTGGATTCATTAAAGAATAAAATCAACCATAATGTATTTACATCAACATCCCTATCCTGTTTCTTATCTTGTAAATGGTCATGCTGCCATAGAACCCGTACAAGAGGAACTGATAGATCTCAAGGATCCATTGCGCTAATGTTAATGATATGAATATGATGCACCACAAAGGAAACAAATGTGTGTATCAAATCATCCTCTATATGCAAATAATGAGACCTGTAAATATGATAGTGGTGTAGTTATGATACATCAAAGACATCATGCATGGATCAATACCTTTGAGAAAAAAGAAATTGATTGTCTATCATCCCATCTCTACCCGGAATGTCCAAAACAATGAAATATAATTTGTATATCATATCCTATCCCTAGACACATCTCTTTCCAATACATGGTTAAACACCTGAAAATACCTTATCCAAAACCATGAACACTAGAGGTCACCTTCTGTGATCAGTGTAATTTTTTCGATACTTATTAGTAGAAATATTCTTCAGAACAAATGGGACATTATCATATGTCTCCTAAAATAGACATGGTCCAAGAAAATATACCTAAAATACCTCTAATCATCAAAGAGATGATCAAACTAGTATACCGTACAATATATCATAAGGATCCGTATATATAGTATAGTAATAGTTATACTTTTATGAGAACATACCTAGGTGTATATAACTCTCCAAGGAACCATGAAAATCTTGGATGCAAGCTCCCAACATGTCCTCAAGAACTTGTATTGTACGCTCTTACTAAAAATCCATCTGATGGAGGAATTCAATGATTAGAAGAACCTTTGTACATTTTTCTTTCCTCAAACTCTACTAGAAATGAAATATAAATCGATCCCTCTTTCTAATATTATTTTGCATGATCCCCGTGATGTTATACATTTGTACGGATATACAACCACTCATTATCAACAACACCGAAGGTATCCATGGTCATCAAGAAATGAGAAATGTTCTAGATCATATCAATAAAAACCGATAAAACATATTTACCTTGATGGAACCTTAGAAATACAGTCATAAAATAAATCATAGCTTCATCCCATTTCCATGAGATAAGAGGTAGCTCCTCTTAAATTCTAGATGGTTTTTGATGTTCATCCATAACATTCTGATAGGTGAAACACATAGTAATTAAACTAACTTACTCACATTTCATACTCGGCCCCCACTACTAATTGTGGAAGATATTGTACATCTTGTTGATACCAAGACACACTGCCCAAATGAAGCATTGAAACTCCCGCATCATCTCCTTATATATGAGCACTAGAACCCAAAGATGACCATTGATATATGTAACCTCATCCTCAAAAATAGTCTATCTTAGATGGGAATTCTCACCTTCCACACTATACTAGAGGAATTGACCCTTGGAATCACTTATTTGCCTCCTCGTTTCTCTATCTAGTAGAGAAGAGGACACAAATAAGGAAAAAAAATGTCCTCCCGGGACGTTCAAGAACTTCTATGTGCATCCTGGAGAACAAAAACATATGTTTCGAATTTCCAATATCCTCATGAACTTCTTATATCTAATTAATCTTACTTAGTGCATCGACTACTGCATTACAATCACTAGGTATTTTGGTAATCTTGGAATCAATATACTATAGTTATTCGACCAGTTTTCATTGCCTCAAATTTTGGTCATGTTGTGTAAATATGTAATTTATTTTTTTGTTCATGTACAACATAAAATGGTTTCTAAATATATTGTGTCATTAATAGTGCAAACCATAAAAAATAACACTTACACGATATTGTGCTTCATGTAGTTCCTCTCATGTTATCTCAATAGTTCAGAAATATATTCCACTACTTTTCCCCCTACATCTACACTCCTCCATGAACGATACATAAGGCATCACAACACACAATGTTTCTCCTTCCCTTATTTGGAGGAATGAGAACATGTGCTGAGTTCAATATCCCTTTCATCTCTTAAATTATTGTCTCATATATATCTGACCATACAAACATCACCCCTTCTAGGGAATCATTTTAGTGTAGTTCCTATGAATGAGATGTTTGGAATGAAAATAATGTAGAATCTGAATACCACTAGAGACCCTGTATTCCCAAAAAAATTATTCTTCTTCTCCGAGGAGGCAGTATGTCTCACCTTTTCTAGGATAACTTATACACCATTCTCTATGATAATATGGTCCATGAAGTGAATCTTAACCTTTAAGAAGGAGTTATTTCTGAGATAAGCATCTACCTAATTCTATCTCAATGTATCTAATATGATATCAACATGATTATCATGCTTATGTAAATTTTTACAATACAAGAAGATAACATCCATGAATACCACCACAATCAAATTCATATAATGATGTAAATCTCAATTCATCAGATCCATGAAGACTGGTGGTGATTTTGGGAGACCAAAAGATATAACCAGATACTCGAATGAAACATAACTTCAATTAATGGTTATACTAGGTATGTATATAGTTTGTACAGGCACCTAGTCATATTCCGACCTAAAATAAATTTTCCAGAACACTCGAGCTCCATGAATCTGTTAATTTATGTCATCTATCTGTGGAAGGGGATGCCTATTCTTATCTATCCTTAGATTTAATGTAGGATAATCCACAAATATCTTAAGTGTACCAACCACATTTGTTTGACGAAAAAATAACCAGTGGACCCCATGGGTATGTACTAGGTCAGATAACCCCATTGCCTCCTAATGTTTTAGCATCCTCTTGAGATCACGCAACTACATCATAGCTATCCTATAAAGATGAATGTATACCAGTGTAGCTCCTAGCACTAGATCAATAGGGAACTCAATCTCTCTCTCTCATGAGGTAAAGTAGAAATGTAATTCTAGAACGGGTCCATGAAATGATCCACCACTAGAGGAATGTATTCCTGACACGGTCCTTGATTAACCTTATACAGACTATAGACCTAATCTATCATTCTACTAGGAACCTGATGTTGTGGTCCATCTCAGCTGACTTGGAAAACACATTAACAATTGTGATTATAATCTTTCCCCACTGGTGATGTGAAATTCACCTCCGGTTATAGAAGTAGATATAGGCTAGATAAGTTACTAGCTAGTGTATTTAGAATAAGACATAAAATACAGTGATCATGAAGACATAAAGATTTCAAATGAAGTGACACCCACCAACATAAATGGGGACTCCCAGCACTGACCTAATTCATCCATTCTAATCCCCAATAGAGACTATAGAATCATAAAAAACACATTATAATTTTATAAGGATCCCAATTATTTAAACCATCGGTAAAAATATAAAACACTATGGTAACCCCATGTCAATGTGAGTATACTCTAACATAGAGTCTAATAGAATTGTACCTCTTAACAGATAGGGTTCGGTGCCCTGATCCTTGGATGTAGGCTATACATAATAAACAAGGCCTAAATATCAACACTGTGAAAAAATCATAATACCTATTGTAGGCCCAATTGAATGTATCAATGTAACTCTGGTATATCTTCCTCACCCACAACCACCACAATATTAGACCGATCGACTAGTACTACTCTACCTCCCTACCTCATGTGGATATGTGAAACCTTCTCCAAAACATGGACTCAATGATGAACCCATACAACTCACCACTAGTGGGAAGTCTTAGAATAAACGTTTCATGTTACCAATCCTTCCACATTATCAGTACTGAAGTAGGTCATGATAAAACTAATTATTCATGTGACCACATCTTTCACACTGATTGTAGAAAACTATAATCCTGTCAGTAGTGGTATAGTTTGTGCTCATCTCATAGGAATCCTCAAAACATTGCTTCCATATTGAAGCCGCTAATCCATTTGGTCGAGAGACTACACTTCTCTACTCTACACCAATAGCTTTCCTCCAGTTCTGATATAAAATTTTCACCTAATTTACCATCTTTTTAATTTATTTCAATCTAAACATATTATCCTTGGATCTAATGCCCTGTCATAGATATTCATCGAATCATATTTCTCTTCATAACTCAGCAATAAGGTATGTTATCTTGAAACACTACCTCTCTATAAATCATACCATTTACTCCATAATTGTCATCTTAAAATCTCCTAGACACATGAATGCACTATCTCTCTTGGACATCAGAGTATCAAAGAAAATGTATTAATAAAATCATGTCTAGAAATCCAACAAAACTATATCACATGACACATCATCGTGGTTTCGAATATCCAAACAATGTTATACTTCTCCCTGGAACGTGTAAGTCATGAGATACACACTTCTATTGGGATGTTTATCTAGATTCTAAAATAATGATATTATATTCTCAAGAAAAATATCAACAGCCTATGGAGCACCATCCATCAATATCGTGGGAGGATGTTGCTTTAGTATAACATGTTTCTTAACATCTATAGATAAGGAAGACAACTGTGATCCCTGAATATTTGGGATTAAGTGATAATACCCACAAAAAACAATTCCTCAAATCCTGTGTCTAGAACAATATATAGTTTTTTAGCAGTATCAAAGGGATGATGCGCTAGTAGTCCATATCCCACAACCTTCAGACCATGATAAATTCAGATCTCTTGGAATATGACAAGATGTCATCTTTATGAAATTACTCTAAAATATAAAACACATTATTTTGAATATAATAAAATCAATTTTCACATTTCAAAAGTGTATTATTGGTTAAATAATTACTATAAAATGGTCATACCACATTCCCTTATCCAAAATCTTGTACTATTAGATGAACAGTCATAAAAGTCTCTTGATAAAATTCTTCTTCCACACACAAAAGTTGGGATTAGGTTGCATTATCAATTAATCAAGTTCAATTTTCCATTCAATTTTATATAAATTTTAAATTACATTTAATGTATGATCTGAATAATACATCAGTTTATAATCCATAAGGGACCATACAGTTTATTAACATAAATATGGTGTCCTCCTTATCCACACCAGAACATATTCCAATCCATGTGAATCATCATCTGTGACTCAACATAGTATAATTGTATTCTTAGGGTGTCTAATGTATCCCAATCCGGAAAACACTTCATAAGTTATGGCATGAACTTTGATTATCATCCATGTTTTCCAATCCACTGCACATATTTCAATCACAAGTGGAGGTATATATATCATAGAAACTATCACATCATCATGAAAACAAGCAACACATATGGAATAACATTGTATAATATGTGGAATGTGATTCCTATAAAGTGACTAAAATGATTAATGATATGTAATACCCTCAACACCTTGGTTTTTGAAAAAATGGCACACATCATCGTATTAATAATATCATCAAAATTCATGTGAATCACCCTATGGTGGAATCAAATCAACTACAATAGTAAATTTATTGAAAACAACAATTTTTATTTAAGGTAATTTTGATTTTTCCTACATGTGTATTCTCTACACCAAAGAACATCTCATTACCATATTTTATATCCTTATTTTCAATATCTATTATTTTCAAGTAATAAACTAAAAAATACCACCATGTATACGACATCATATCATCCTAATCCTGAATTCCACTCAATAGTACCCTGATCTTGGATGTTCTCATGGTCTCAAGATCCTATAACCAGATTCCTGATGTTTTCTATAAGGACCCAGCCTTAAACGTTACTTAATATTGAATTAAATGAATAATTCACATTGAGGATCTTTTCAGGTTTAGAGTTTTAGAGAATTAGTACATAACTATTACATCTCAAAAGATTACAAAGTAGAAACTTCTACTAAGTTTCCATAAAATAAAAACTCTTAAAAAGAAAAATGTCTAGTTCCCTGTTGTAGGTAGCATGAATTTCCATTGATCCCATCCTTGACCCTCTTCCATGTAAAGTCCTGTGAAAAACATTTCAAAAACTTGGGATGAGAATAAATATTTCAGTAAGGGATACACAAAGAATGAAAACTGTTAGTTTTTCAAAAAAACAATTAAACCATGTATACTATATCAAAGTAATACTTTTCACCTTTTCGAAGTAGTAAAAACTCTTCACTGAATAAAAGTTCATTACTTACCCTTCAGTATCAAAAAGATTACTATAAAACCCATATAATGATCACATAACATATAAATGTAACTTGGGACATAAATATACTTATGTGGAATAATAATACGGTTGACTTCCACACATACATAATGGAATAGCCATACCGCCGACTTCCACACATACTTAATGGAATAGCCATATGAACGACTTCCATACCCAATGCATTGGAGGTTATAACGTAACCACCTGTCCTGGTATTCACGGCACCACCCATCATAAGGTTTATCACATAACCACCCATCAAATGTCCAAGTACCATTATATAAATCATAAGACAGAAAACAAATATAATGGAAAGAAAAAATTTACACACTTTGATCACAATATATCACATCAATATATTGACATGACAAATCCATTATAAAAACCATTTTCAATAACAAATACATAAAAGAGTATGTGGTTTTTTTTCATTTTAAAAAAACATTACGGCTTGTTCAGGAAGCCAAAGACCAAATAATACTCGCGACGGCGGAAAAGGTCGGTGTCACTGCATACGTTAAAAGAAACATTCCTTTTTGTCATTTTGTAAAATGCTTCATAGAAAAAGATTCCATTAGTATAAAAGTAAATGTCAAAGGGGTTTATACACCGTATAAAATAATTATTTGTATAAAACGAAATATTCCCCAATGAAAGGAGATTGAGATGAAGTCCCTTACAAAGTCGGTATCCTTAGATTAAGGATAAATCAATTATTTGATTATGTGTGACAAATACGAATACACAAAATATAAGTGGATATTAAGTGTAAAACAATCAGAGGTCATTCACACATAATCATGGAAAAACAAAACCAATGACATAGATATTTAACTCAATGAAATGAGATTGAGTTATGATTTCTGATACAATTCCATCTAAATGACATAAGAATTTATCAATGAGATGATTATGTGTAGAAATAGTATATCCACAAAAAATTTTGTGGAAACTACAACATAGAGATTTCACACATAATGTTGGCCTTATAAAATCATTAATTAGATTTTTAACCCAAAGAACTGAAATTGGGTTAAGTAGTTCCCTTACAGAAATTCGACAGCCTAACAGCGTCACTTCAAAACATATAAAATGAGTTGATGAGTGATAAAAAGGGTATCTCATCACTTGGAAATAAAATTTACATTAATAAGGATATAGAAGAACATATCATAACATAATAGTATGTGAATTAAAAGAAATAACAAAATAAGTCTTTTAAAAAGAGGAGGGTGAAAGGTTCCCTTACCGACTTGGGTAACTTTCAAAATGTACACCCCATTGAAGAAGGGTCATACAATGAATATGTAAGTACCCATAAATGAAATTATATTACACAAAGAGTATACTAATGGGCAGTACATACACCACTCAAAATAAATTGTGGCAAATGTAGAATAAATCTCACGGGAATAAAAGTGATATGAAAAATCCATTACGAGAACTCGGCAGCCTAACGGCGCCACATAAAACATCCAAAAAATGGATTGATGAGATAAAATAGGGTATCTCATCACATTACAATAAAATTTTCAGAAATAGTAATATAAAAGAACATCCCCCATCAAAACAAAGAGGATCATAAAATAAGTGACATAATGGAGAGTACTTAAAGAGAAAGTGAGAGGTTAGATCTCTTATGAAAATTTGGCAGCCTAACGGGGCCACTCAAAACTTCCAAAATGGATTGATAAGAGAGAATATGGTCTCTCATCATATGAACATAAAAAATACTGTAAGGGTTATATAAAAGAACATCCCAATAACAAGAAAGATGAGCTTAGAAGGAATGACATAAAATAATGTACATAAAAAGAAAGAGAGGAGTAGGATCCCTTACCTCGTGTCCGACATGACTCGATCATTCTTTAATCTCCTGAATAATAAACATGAGATAATTTATACTTACTTAATAACCTTTTTCAAGTTCATTATTCTTTTTATATCACTTATTACCATGTCATAAACATTATGTAATCATTTAAGTTAATAATGCTTGTTTTTCCTATATTTGGTTCTTAAGTCGAAAGTGGACTTCTTACAATTACATGTTGTTCGTGTGGTCAAAGTTTAATTATATACATAATTGTATTCATGATGTAGATATCATATATATCACATATATCCATTATATTCATGCATTTATAGTATTACATAACATTTAGGGTTAAGAAATGAAATGCACCATTCATGGAGACGGTAAGCCGTACGTACGCATGAACCATACTTCCATTTTTATTTCATATTTAATGGAATTAAAACATAATGATGAATAATAGTACTTTAATTCCAGTATGTTATCATATATAATATCATTAAATATATCCTTTATACTTACCACATATGGTATTAACAAATCAAATCACTTTGAGGGGGCGGTAGTCCGCACTTCTTTAAATGAAGATATCACGTTTACCCATAATGGAAACCATAAAGGTATGCCATAAATGAAAAATACTGAAGCTTAAGTAAAACATAAATATATTAGATATCATATATAAATATAGTGTCATCTTAATTTCCACCTTTGAAGGTGTTAGAAAAATGTTGGACAATCATCGTTTCGGGAGGCAGAAATTCGCCACCCATGGAAACAGTATGTTCTTTAACCATTAGATGTAGGTGTGTGTAAGTGTAGCTCAAATACTTCTTATAAAAACATAATAGTATATTTAGTATACTGTATTTGTTACAAAATAAATGAATAAAATAGTTTAGGGGGTTGGAGAAGTAAAATAAAACAAAAGGACACAAGTGAAGACATTACCTTTAAATCGGGTAACTTCCTTTGATTGAGCTCAAAGGATTCATTGGAAAAGATTCTTCCCAAAGTGAGGATTCAAAGAGTTAGAGAGGGATGTGGAGAGACAAAATGGGTAGGGTTTGGCCGAGCCAAAGGCTTTGGAAGTGTGCGTAAGGAGGTAGAGGTGGGGGCCTTTTATAAGAGGGGAGGGACACTCTTGGAAAGGTATAAAATCTAACTTTATTTTCAAATGAGTTTCGGATTTTAATGGTCCCCGATTGATGTGGTTCGACGATAATGTGATAAGGTTTCTAAATCCACCCATCCAATAGGTTTTTTACATGTGTAGGTCTTAAGTATTACATTATCTTTCCATTTTATTTAAATCGTTAAATAATGAGGTCATCGCTGCATCATCATGATGTCATAAATAATTTAATTTATTTAATGTCTAAAAATTATTAAAAAAGAACTATGATGTAGGAAATCTTTTTAACATTCCAATGAGTATTTATAGTCCAAAAGATCATTTATGTAGACAAAACTAAAAATATTTTACTTAGGTGATACATTCTTTGATACATTTAACACTTTTTAAAAATAAAAAGATAAAAAGTCACTTTCTCACAAAAGTGAATCCATGGGGCCCCCAAGTATGGAACAAGGCATCCCATGGTCGGCCATGAGACAACCAGTAGCCTTAGGACACATTTTGTGGTCATTTTTCATTATTATGATATTATCTTATTATTTTAACTACCCGATTACTCATTAATCAAGATAATTAAAGATAATTACCATCGTTACTATTCATAATGTCCAAAAACAAAGGATTCTTAATTAAAAAATTTGGAACTTATGAATCCAAATATTTAATTCATTTTACCAAATTCCAAACACATAAAGTTCAATAATTAATTTTAAAAAACATCTCGTTGTCAAAACAAATAGAGGGTTTTTAAGAAACAATATTTATGAAAAGTTTGGCACCTGTTTATGCCTAATTCCAAAGTGAAATTAATACAAATGACCATCATTGAATTAAATGGTAAAAATATATTCTAATTAAAATTTAAAACAAATTAAAAAGATAATATAACCATATAATTAAATTATATGAAAAATCAGTTTTGATGTAAAATGCAGTATTTTTCACTATTCAATGAAAAATGAACATTGTCATAAAAATACAAAAAATTAACCCAAGGTAAATGTCAATGTCCCAAACATAAATAATATATTTATATTGAAAAATAGAGCTTATAAAATTCAAAAAAAATGGATTTAAAAGGGGTTCGCCATCAAAAGGCGGTTAATCGACCTTTTAAAGATTATTAGAATGTTTACGCTTAAAAACTGGATTCATTTTCATTTTTAATCCTCTAACATTTATTGTAAAGACTAAAAATATTTTAAAAACATATATAATCATTTTTTAGTTAGTTCTGTTCATTCCTGCCATTACAACGGCTAGGCGTTAACTACCATTTAAAATAATATTATTTTATAATTAGAGTGGAACGTATGATTTTCAAGAAACTCGTTTTTGCGTATTGGGTACGCCATCAAGCATAGAATCCCCTTTAAAGTAATATTAATATTTTATTCAGAAATATGGATAAATATAAAGATGTCATATTCTTTATTTACCTGGGGTGTTACATCCTTCCCCCCTTTTGGGAATTGCGTCCTCGCATATTTAAAATTGGGCTTGGAAACATCCTTGAATGTCCCACATCGGAATAAGAGTCGGTAAAACAATCACTTTAAAATCAAGAAAGATAAGTACAAAGGTCACCTGAGTTAACTCATACTAGGATTCAAAGTATGAAGACATGGACATGGATGAAAAAAACAAATGGTCATGTTCTGATGGAGAGTGATAGAAAACATGTTTAGGAGAAAGTTAACCACAAGAAAATCACAAACTTGTAATGGGTTAAACGGTATTAGATTCCCCAGTAGGAAAAGTTAATAGACAAAATTTTTGTTTTAAGTTACTTTTTATTGAGGAATTTATTCATAAGGAAACATAATCACTTATCATGTTGACTTTCAACTTTTATTAGATTCCTTACACAAACTCATATTTTCTCCAAAAGACGAGTATTTAGGAAGACGTGTTCACATTAAGAGTACTATAATCAACTTATAGAGAGTCACCTATTACAAAAAAGAGAACTATATACTTCCCAAGTCTTTAGACTTTAACCAAAACCAAAAAGGTTAGTACAAGATCAGATAATCCAGAAAAGGATAACCCTTTATAAAAATGAAAATATATTATTAATCTCCAAAATTTGTCCAACAAAACCCAAAGTTCAACGAGGACCATTCAATAATAAATTTTTCCATAAAATTCATCAAATTAAACCAAAATAAGATTATAACCCAAATATTTGAAGGATTTAGTCACATAGTCTTCCAAGTTAAATCGTAACATTTATCTCTAAACAACATCAGTTGCTCTTAATGTCTCTTATTGAAAAGTAATTAACCTAATCACATATCCTCTATGATAGGTTAATAAATAACCATAGATAACCCAAAATCAACTTACTGTTAATTCATAAAATCATCTAACTAAAAAGAATCAGTCAAACTAACCAGGGACTTCACGTAGTCTAGTGGTAGGTGATAAATACCAGTTGCACTTTGGTTGTGGGTTTGATTCCCGCAGATTTGTCCGATGCGATGGGTTGTCACACGGTCTTCATGTTGTCCTTTTTCCAAAACTATATAATTCTCAAATAATTCCCCAAAAAGAGATAAAATCATCAAAAATAAACATAACATAATTTAACCTCAATTTTATCTCATGCCTTTCACTTCCATCATAAAATATAGTAACCCATAATTACCTCAAAAGTAAGGATCATATAAACCAAAATGGTTCTTTATAACTTTTTCCGTAAAAGAACAGATAAATATTCCTTGAATAAATTTTTAATATATTAAACATCAAGGTTACACATACTATAAAAAGTCTTCTAATGTAACCCCATCATCAAAAGAGACTTAATACTCTTAAGAATTTCACCATAACTCTTGAAGCCCTTACATGTTGACTTCTTACTCATTTAAAATTCTTCATGATCCATTAACCATTACTTTCCAACTTATTATGAAATACTTCTTTCCTATATTCAAAATCATGAATCATATCCTAAGATTCCAAAATAGGAAAACAATAGTTATGAAATAATCCATACCATTGATTGGTCATTTTCAGTTTCTTCATCCTCAATCAGAATGGCATTAGGTATTGGTAAACGAACATCTGTACGATCATAGTGATCCCATTCACGATACTTCTTCATAGGACATGTGTTTGCATAATTACTATGCACACCAAATTTAAAACGTTCAATTGATCCCTCAGAAAGAACTTCTTTCCCTTTCCTCGAGTCAACTGGATGCTTCCTTTTTCCATTGTAGTTTCTTGATTTATGACCTTCATTTCCACATATATAGCATATTTCTATCCCTTTGAAACATTTTCCTAGGTGTTTCTTTCCACATTTTTGACACATACATTTTTGAACACACTTACCTTTATGATTATTACCTGTAGTTCTGTAGGGATTTGTTTCTCGTATATATGATGCCTTAGAGAAATCACCAAGGTTTAGGTGGTCAATCATGACTCCAGATAGTTGGTTGAGTATAATCAGAAGAGTTCTCACTATATCTCCCATGTCATTCAATTGCTTGCTCAAAAAACTGTCATAGTTTCCTTCACATCCACTGTTACTTTGGTGTCTGCTAGATCTATCCATTTACTAAAAACAAAAAGGTCCGTGTGAGTATATCAACAAAACCATCATGTACTAAGGAGGAAGATAAACACTACGATATACTTACTCATTCACTTTATCTAAAAATAGGACTCTTTCTGAAATCCTAACCATTATGGTAATGTCACTTATGCATAAAGAATACCCTAACCTCTAAAGTTATCTAAACCGACCTCTGATACCAACTATATGGCCCCAGTCTTAAACCTTAATTAATATTGAATTAAATGAATAATTCATATTGAGGATCTTTTCAGGTTTAGAATTTTAGAGAATTAGGACATAACTATTACATCTCAAAATATTACAAAGTAGAAACTCTTACTAAGTTTCTATAAAATAAAAACTCTTAAAAAGAACAATGTCTAGTTCCATGTTTTAGGTAGCATGACTTTCCCTTGATCCCATCCTTGACCCTATTCCACGTTATTTCCTATGAAAAACATTTCAAAAACTTGTGATGATCATAAAAAGCTCAGTAAGGGATACACAATGAATGAAAACTGTTAGTTTTTCAGAACAACAACTAAACCATGTATACTTTATCAAAGTAATACTTTTCACCTTTTCGAAGTAGTAAAAACTCTTCACTGAATAAAAGCTCATTATTTACCCTTCAATAACCAAAATATTACCATAAAACCCATATAAAGATCACCTAACAGATAAAGGTAACTTGGGACATAAACATACTTAAGTGGAATAACCGTACAGTCGAATTCCATACATACTTAATGGAATAGCCATACGGCCGACTTCCACACATACATAATGGAATAGTCATACGGCCGACTTCCATACCCAATGCATTGGAGGTTATAATGTAACCACCCATCCTGGTATTCACGCCACCACCCATCATATGGTTTATCACATAACCACCCGTCAAATGTCCAAGTACCATTATAAAAATCGTAATACATAAAACAAATATAATATAAAGAAAACATTTCCACACATTGATCATAATATATCACTTCAATATATTGACATAAAAAATCCATTATAAAAACCATTTTCAATACCAAAATACATAAAAGAGTATATGTTATTTATTTCATTTTAAAAAAACATTACGGCTTGTTCAGGAAGCCAAAGACAAAATAATACTTGCGGAGGCGGAAAAGGTCATTGTCACCGCGTACGTTAAAAGAAACATTACATTTTGTCATTTTGTATAATGCTTCATAGAAAAAGATTCCTTTTGTATAAAAGTAAAAGTCAAAGGGGTTTATACAGCGTATAAAAGAAATTTGTGTATAAAACAAAATATTCCTCAATGAAAGGAGATTGAGATGAAGTCCCTTACAAAGTCGGTATCCTTAGATCAAGGATAAATAAATTATATGATTATGTGTGACAAATACGAATACACAAAATATAAGTGGATATTATGTGTAAAACAAATAAAGGAAATTCACACATAATCATGGAAAAAAACCAATGACATAGATATTTAACTCAATGAAATGAGATTGAGTTATGATTTCTGATACAAGTCCGTCTAAATGACATAAGAATTTATCAATGAGTTGATTATGTGTAGAAATAGTATATCCACACAATAGTTTGTGGAAAATACAACATAGAGATTTCACACATAATCTTGGCATAATAAAATCAAGAATTAGAGGTTTAACCCAAAGAAATGAAAGTGGGTTATGAAGTTCCCTTACAGAAATTCGACATCCTAACCGCGTCACTTCAAAACTTATAAAATGAGTTGATGAGAGATAAAAAGGATATCTAATCATGTGGAAATAAACTTTACATTAATAAGGATATATAAGAAAATATCCCAACATAATAGTATGTGAATTAAAAGACATAACAAAATAATTCTTTTAAAAAGAGGAGGGTGAAAGGTTCCCTTACCGACTTGGGTAACTTTCGAAACGTACACCCCATTGAAGAAGGGTCATAAAATGAATGTGTAAGTACCCATAAAAGAAATTATATTACACAAAGAGTATAATAATGGGCAGTAAATACACCAATCAAAGGAAATTGTGGAAAATTTAGCATAAATCTCATAGGAATAAAAGTGTGATGAAAAATCTCTTACGAAAACTTGGCAGCCTAACAGCGCCACTTAAAACATCCAAAAAATGGATTGATGAGATCAAATAGAGTATATCGTCACATTAAAATAAAATGTGCATAAAGAGAAATATAAAAGAACACCCCCCATCATAACAAAGAGGAGCTTAAAATAAGTGACATAAAGTAGAGTACTTAAAGAGAAAGTGAGAGGTTAGATCTCTTACGAAAATTCAGCAGCCTAACGGTGCCACTCAAAACTTCCAAAATGGATTGATGAGATAGAATAGGGTATTTCATCATATGAAAATAAAAAAATACAGTAAGAGTAATATAAAATAACATCCCAATCACATGAAATATGAGCTTATAAGGGATGACATAAAAGAGTGTACTTAAAAAGAAAGAGAGGAGTAGGATCCCTTACCTCGTGTCCGACATGACTCGATCATTATTTAATCTCCTGAATAATAAACATGAGTTAATTTATACTTCCTTAAGAAAAATTTTCAAATTCATTATTCTTTTTATATCACTTATTAACATGTCATAAAAATTATGTTATCATTTATGTTAATAATGATTGTTTTGTCGATATTTGGTTCTTAAGTCAAATGTGGACTTCTTACAATTACATGTTGTTCGTGTGGTAAAAGGTTAATTATATCCAGAATTGTATTAATGATTAAGATATCATATATATAATATATATCCAGTATATTCATGCATTTATAATATTACATAACATTTAGGGTTAAGAAATGAAATGCACCGTTCATGGAGACGGTAAGCCGTACATACGCATGAACGCCACTTCCATTTCTATTTCATATTTAATGGAATTAAAACATAATGATACATAATATTATTTTAATTCCATTATGGTATCATATATAATATCATTAAATATATCCTTTATACGTACCACATATGGTATTAACAAATCAAATCACATTGAGGGGGCGGTAGTCCGCACTTCCTTAAATAAAGATATCACGTTTACCCATAATGGAAACCATAAATGTATGCCATAAATGAAAATTACAGAAGCTTAAGTAAAACATAATCATATTAGATATCAAATATAAATATATTTTCATCTTAATGGACACCTTTTAAGGTGTTAGAAAAATGTTGAACAATCATCGTTTCGGGAGGCAGAAATTCGCCATCCACGGAAACTGTATGTTCATTAACCATTAGATGTAGGTGTGTGTAAGTGTAGCTCTAATACTTATTATAACAACATCCTAGTATATTTAGGATACTGGAATTGTTACAAAATAAATGAATAAAAGAGTTTATGGGGTTAGAGAAGCAAAATAAAACAAAAGGACACAAGTGAAGACATTACCTTTAAATCGGGTAACTTCCTTTGATTTGAGGTCAAAGGCTTCATCGGAAAGGATTCTGCCCAAAGTGAGGATTCAAGGAGTTAGAAAGGGATGTGGAGAGACAAAATGGGCAGTGTTTGGCCGAGCCAAAGTTTTTGGAAGTGTGGGTACAGAGGTAGAGGTGGGGGCCTTTTATAAGAGGAGGGGAGGGGCACTCTTGTAAAGGAATAAAATCTAACTTTATTTTCAAATGCGTTTCAGATTTTAATGGTCCCACATTGATGTGTTTCGAGGATAAGGTGATAATAGTTCGAAATCCACCCATACAAAAGGTTTTGGACATGTTTAGGTCTTAGATATTACATTATATATCCATTTTATTTAAATCGTTAAATAATGAGGTCATCGCTACATCATCATGATGTCATAAATAATTTAATTTATTTAATGTCTAAAAATTAAAAAAAAAATACTATGATGTAGGAAATAATTTTATCATTCCAATGAATATTTATAGTCCAAGTGATCATTTATGTAGAAAAAATTAAAAATATTTTAATTAGGTGATACATTATTTGTTACATTTAACAATTTTAAAAATAAAAAGATAAAAAGTCACTTTCTCAAAAAAGTGATTCCATGGGGCCCCCAAGTTTGGAACAAGGCTTACCATGGTCGGTCATGAGACAAACAGTAGCCTTAGAACACATTTTGTGGTCATTTTTTATTATTATTATATTATCATATTATCATTAACTACCCGATTACTCATTAATCAAGATAATTAATGATAATTACCGTCGTTACTATTCATAATGTACAAAAACAAAAGAGTCTTAATTAATTAATTTGTACCTTCTGATTAAAAATATTTAATTCATTTCACCAAATTCCAAACACATAAATTTCAATAATTAATATAAAAAAACCTCCCGTTGTCAAAACAAATAGCGGGTTTTTAAGAAACAATATTTATGAAATGTTTGGCACCTGTTTATTCCTAATTCCAAAGGGATATTATTCCCAATTACCATAATTGAATTAAATGGTAAAAATATATTCTAATTACACTTTAAAACAAATTTAAAAAATAATATAACAATAAAATTAAATTATATGAAAAAACAATTTTGATGTAAAATGTAGTATTTTTCACTATTCATTGAAAAATGAACATTGTCAGAAAAATACCAAAAATTAACCCAAGGTAAATTTCAATGTCCCAAACATATATAACATGTTTATTTTGAAAAATAGATCTTATAAAATTTTCAAAAAGTGGATTTAAAAGGGGTTCACCATTAAAAGGCGGTTAATCGACCTTTTAAAGAATATTAGAATGTTTACGCTTAAAAACTGGATTCATTTTCATTTTTAATCCTCTAACATTTATTGTAAAGAGAAAAAATATTTGACAAACATATATAATAATTTTTTAGTTAGTTATGTTCATTCCCGCCATTACAATGGCTAGGCATTAACTACCAATTAAAATAATATTATTTTATTATTAGAGTGCAACGTAAGATTCCCAAGAAACTCATTGTTGCGTATTGGGTACGCCATCGGGCATAACATCCCCTTTAAAGTAATATTAATATTTTATTCAAAATTATGGATAAATATAAAGATATCATATTCTTTATTTACCTGGGGTGTTACATTGTCAACTAGATTCAAGGGAATAGGGTGTGCCTATAGGGAGAGTATTCACTCATACCTAAGTGAAACATAGAAAAATATCAGTAACAACCATTTGTAGAGGTAGAGAAAAAATCAAACACAAGAAATATAAATAGGGAAAAATATATTGACTATCATAGAAAAGGTCTGTAATATATAATTTTTATGATACATATCTCTAAAAAGAGTCCCAGTAGGTAAAAATTGTTAAACATTATACATTAATCAAAATAACAATAATAACATCAATAACTATCTATGGATAGAATCATGAGCCTGATATTGGTCTTGTGAACCCCTACTCCTATGTATGTCATAAAATCAACCATCAAACCTTGGGCTTTGGCCCTTATCCCTACCCACATATATAGGTTTCATCAGGTACCCAATGGTGTTCTGAACAGTGTGTGGGATACTGTCCCATTAGAAAATCACCCAAAGGACTTTAAGATGTCCTCGTTATGAAATATTAAAATTTATGGGAGCACGAAAATTTAGAAAAACAATTCATTAAGTAAATGTTTTGATCCCATGTCATATATACTGTTATAGATACGAACCTGTATTGCCCAACATGTTTCATTATAAAAGATGTGTAAAGCTCATGTTACAAGGAAGCAACATAAAATATAGAAAATTAGCATGGAATCATAGTATATCTATGAATATAATTTAAATGAAAGACATTTTGTATGACCATAATATTCCGAACATCCATTATCGAGCTGTAAAATTACACATGTCACAATTCCGATGATTATGTCACATAATCAGATGTCATACCATGAAGGTCTAGATAGATGGTGTAGAATACCAAGGTATCCTCATTGAGTTCTTGGAGAATCTCAATGGAAACATGGGAATGGAACTGGTGGAGTCAAAGGATCATCTCAATAGATTATTTCTGAAGTAAGTATATCAAGATGCATCCACGGGGTAAAAATTTATTTACATCATAGGGAATCAATATCCATGAAACACATTAGTTCATAACATGTTCTACCATTAAACAAGATCCATGGGTGAAGAAACCATGTAATCTAAATTGAATCAATACTATTGGTATAAAATCCCAGCAACGCACTACCATTTCAAATATTTACTTTCCATTCATCAATCTAAACTCAATACAAACAATGAGAACACCCACTCATTCATCTAATTTTATTCAAAAGAATCCAATGAGTATTCCCACTCATATAAACATATCACAATTATCATTTAAATAATTCAACAACATTTACTACATGGAAATGTAAGAAAAAATATCCCATATAAACAATTAAATTCCTTTTATATTCCATTTGCGTTCCTCTATCTAAAAAGGCTCTAAAACACATCAATTGGGTGGTTCAAAAAATGTGACACACTATTTGTGGCTATGGATGGGGAAAACTCCAACATAAAACAAGTAATCCCAGGGGAATATCTAATAGATTCCATTTTAGTTAGCTCAATTGTTCAACTCCATTTTAATTTTATTAAATAAAGTCCGTCAAGTAGTAAAATGCATCAATCTCTATAAAGGACCTAACAATATAGGAAATGTTTGTACCACCTACCATAGCTTGATATTATAATGATCATCCATTATCAACATATGATTCAAATTAAATCAAAATAAAATTGATGAATATATGAAGAAATTATTGTTTGGAAATATTAACTTTCTCTTAAATAACACTGCATATACCATGAAGAATGAATGATGACTATAAAGGTATTTTTAATTCACTAATAAGGATCCAGCAATACGGATGATGCTCGATTGCCTTATGACATAGAGAAACAATAGGTAATCTATATTTTTCCTTCAAAGAGATCTCATCACTAGAAACTATCCAATTTATGAGAATGATAAAAAGAATATTTTTAGTTTATGAACATTATAAAGGAAAATTCATAATTTTTCTCAAAATATTGGGCCTAACAGTTTGGTCACCATGTTTTCAAAACCATGTTCCAATAGTGTTCCCATTTTTATAGGAAGGGGAAAGGCACACAGTTAGTGCACATGGTTTTACTGACCATGTGAAAATCATGAAAAACTGATATATCAAGTCTATTGTTCTCGCATTACAATATTCCCCAAATCGCACAACTGACCAAATTGTGTGAATTGTAGCTTCCCATTATCCAGAAGTTCATGGTTAGAAGTTACCATGCATACCTCCACACATAGATTCTACCAATTGTGCAACATGAATATTTTACCCCAAATGATGGGTTTCATGCTCTAAACAATCTATAGACACCTTGGAATCACCCATGTCCTCAAAGGGTATTCCAGTTAGGCTGTAACAAAACATTTAAATTGAGTAAAATAGTATTCCCTTATATGAAAATATAGGTTCCTAAATAGAATAAAAAAGGGGTCAGATATAAATTTCATTTGATTTGGCAATGATAAATACACTCAAAATATGAAAAGAAATGAATTTAAGAAAAATAATATAAAATTGTGAAATTTTACATGTAAATTTGGTATAATAATATAATGTGAAAATTGATTCATCTACAATATTTTCAATGGAGAAATTTTATTTTGAAAAATTGAAATAATGATTCATGAAGTCATTAAGATAATATTATGATTAATCATCCACTGTATCCGAGGAATATGTACTATCTATTTTTAAAAAATTTACGAAATAATTATTTCTAAAAATAGATCATGATTCCATTGAAAATAGATATATATTAATTGATGAGATAATGTGATGTAAAGCATAAAACCATGTCCATGGTGGATAAAATAAGTAGCATTACTTCTTTTTCAACATGATGATAGAAAATAGTGTAAGATAATGTTTAAAATATACTTATTATAGAATATTTAAATTCTAGATAGAATGTAAATCAATGAAAATAGATAATTTTTATGGCATTATTTTGGTTATATATCGCAATTAGTGAGAGGGAATTGTACTTTTTGAAAAATACCATTTTCCCATAATAAAAAGTGAATATTTTTTATCATAGGAGATAAGATTATAGACTACAACAACAACATAATATGAAGAATACCCTTCATACTCCCAATAAATATGAAATTATTGGACATATCTATGGAAATTAATATGGATTTTATTATTGGGTTTATAATGATAATAAAATATTTTAATTAGTCTATTGGAAAATTAATTAGTACAAGTAAAGTTGATGAGAGAAATAAATCAGCCCTCAAGATAATTTAAAAAATTTATGATGCTGAAAATTATTCTTATGTAGATGAAATATAAGGATAACTCATCCCTAGATAATAAATTCTAGAAAATATATAACCAATGAATTTTAAATAACACTATAAAGAGTGTTAAATCTAGAGGGAATTTTTTATTTTATTTTAAAAATAAAAGTAGTATCATAGACACATTAATATATTCCACAGAAATAAGTACTATTGAAAGTAAAGGGATCTATTTATGGAAATCAGTATATGAAAATCATTGTGGGAATGTTTTATTAATGTGAATATACAAAGACGAAATGTGGAGACTCCATGTTGTCTAACAATATATGGAATGTTCATTCATTAATTCAACATATTTATTGGTAGGAAAAAATAATTTTTCATCGAGCATAAGATAAAGATGTAGATAATGGAAAAGAAGAAAAATCACTTTAAAATATAAAATTTCAAGAGTGGTTTTTAATTTATGAAATCCTGAGTAAACAATATGTTAAATCCCTAAAAATTACTATGATACCTATAAAATTAATGATCTAAAATCAATATCTTTAATAATGAAGTATGAATCAACATGCTTATTAAATTTATCGAAACACTACTATTAAAATTTAGGGAAAAGAAGTTTCAACTTATTCCGTATATATATGTATTGATTTATTTTATAAAAATTTAGATAATTGATGGAGAATCATATTTTCAATATAAAAAAATTTATAATAAGTGATTGTTTTCAATAAAAGGAAGTAAAAATGAAGGGGTCACCATTGTGGAATTATCTATAAAATAATATAATAAATATAATGCGCTAAAAAAGATCATCTAAGTTGATGATGTGTGAGTTTTAATTACAATACAACTATGAGATAATTTAATAATATGGTATTGATATCTCAAATAGTATTCGAAATGATCCTAAATTAGATGATCATCCCTGATAATTTTTTATTTTTCTTTCAAATTTGGATAGTAATATGAACTATTATATTTTTCATCAATATCATCATGAAAATGATATTATCATTCCACATAGAAGATCCACAATGATGTAGAATCAATGGGGTGTCTTCTTCATGGGGATCTGAGTAAAAATAGAGGGAAGAAACTACCCAAATAACTATTTTATGCATTTTGGTATATTCATTAATTTTCATAAAATAGTATTTTGTACAGGGTCTATATTCTTAATCTCTAATCCATAGTTTAAAGAAATAAAATTAAAATATTAAGGGTTATAAAACATTATGTATATCAAATTAAATATAGAGAAGGATTGAAGAAACATTATAGTTATCATATGAAAGAAAATTCAAATAATTATTTATATTATTTTAAATAGTTTTAGATATATTTAATGTAAAGTAATTAGATACTAATTTCAATTAGAATGAAACTCAATTTTAATGGATATATTTGTTTTCTATACCAAACAAACATGTTATCTAGATTGAGTATGGATCAAGTATAATTAGAGTGGAGTAACTGATGTATCATTTATTATTCTTGAATTGAAACAACATTCCGATGAAGAATTTATTTATATATAGTATTGGCAAGATAATGTGAAATTAATGATATTTGAGCATGGGTGGGGAATCAATAATAGGTATATTAAAATAAAAATTTCTATATGAGTATTAATAATAAATAACAATGATAGATACTGTTGATACCAATATGTGTTCATTGTATTGTTTTTAAATTGTTGTTAATAAAAATATTTTTTATAAATCGTGATATTAATAAGTTGATGAAGAATCATAATAAATAAAATAATATCTTAAATATTGGTTAGGTAGAGTGGAGTGTTATAATTGATTAAATCACATGAATTTTACATTGTTATTAATTTAATTTAATTTTAAAGTAATATCATTGAATCAATTTGGTTTTAAATGTCATATTTATATGAGGATGGTATTTATTTCCTTTAGATGTAATAAGACCCATTATTATTTAATAAAAAATGTATTTGAATATTTAAAGTCTCATAGAATATTTATATTAAAAATTCATTATCCATTTGATGAAGAAACTTTTTAAAAATATCTATCAATGTTAATTATGAAAATATATATAAATAAATATGGTTGATGTTTTTAGGAGATGAAAAATGATGGAATAAAAATGGTTAATGAGTGTTTGGGATTATTATTTGGGAAATTTAATTTAATATGAGAAATTGATCAAACTTTCTTAATCAAGGTTCACATACCAAATCAGTCAGTGCATCCCCTAGGGACACCCAACAAATATCAAAGATGATATATATAAGAGTATATTTGTTGACGTACTATGGATTTATAGGTTCACACAACTAAGATGTTGAGAGATTCAATGTAGGAGGCTAGTGGATGCAAGGTAAACTATGTATGATGGCACATGAGGGAAACTGAGGATCACTAACAGTAATAGAATTCCTTACACCACTACGTTTTCACTTCAGGTAAATAACATTTCATCATCATAGATGAAATTCTTTTTGGGATCCCGGAATCATGTCATATTATTTATTTTTAATGAGTCACCCAATATCATGTTCAAAACAGTGTTTGCAACTCATATATCATCATCATGTCATAAAATAAAGTCCTAACATGTTATTATCTTATTATATACATTAAATGATGAAAAATAAACAATTTTATGAATTAATCATAAGAAATATGTTCGAATTTATTATAGGAAATAATATACAATCCATCACTGTTTTGTTAGAATATTATTAATATATATGAAAAAATATAAGTCCATACCAAGTAATATTATCAAAATAATAAAATAATCGTATAAGTTGAAGAGGATTTTATGTTCAATGGATGAATATGTATTGGAAAATTTGTGAGATTCATAATTAAGATGAATATTTAAAAGTCTACGACAAAAAAATATCACAGAAACGTAATGAATTTATATTTGTGAACTTAAAATATAATATTATTTATAAATGAATTTTCATGCCTTATAGTGAAATTAAAGTATTTAATTAAATAATTATTTGAAAACATTAATTCTATGTCTGATAATTTTTTATAATATATAATGATTTCCTAATATGTTTGTAATTATGCTATTCTATACATATATTATAATAATTTCCATGTGTAATGAAAATATTATGAACATAAGATTCTCTTGAGTCAATAAAAAAATTGTACACATAAGATATATAGTGATTATAAGAAAATAAGAATGCATGTAATGAGTTGGGATTGATAAATACACTCAAAATATGAGATGAATTGAATTTAAGAAAAATAATATAAAATCATGAAATTTTACGTGTAAATTTGGTATAATAATATAATGTGAAAATTGATTCATCTACAATATTTTAAATGGAGAAATTTTATTTTGAAAAATTGAAATAAGGATTCATGAAGTCATTGAGATAATATTATGATTAATCATCCACTGTATCCCAGGAATAGGTACTATCTATTTTAAATTTTTTAAGAAATAATTATTTCATAAAATAGATCATGATTCCCTTGAAAATAGATATATATTAATTGATGAGATAATGTGATGTAAAGCATAAAACCATGTCCATGGTGGATAAAATAAGTTGCATTACTCCTTTTTCAACATGATGATAGAAAATAGTGGAAGATAATGTTTAAAAAATACTTATTATAAAATACTGAAATTCTAGATAGAATGTAATTCAATGAAAATAGATAATTTTTATGGCATTATTTTGGTTATATATCACAATTAGTGAGAGGGAATTGTACTTTTTGAAAAATACAATTTTCCCATAAGAGAAAGTGAATATTTTTTATTATTGGAGATAAGATTATAGACTACAACAACAACATAATATGAAGAATACCCTACATAGTCCCAATAAATATGAATTTTTTGGACATATCTATGGAAATTAATATGGTTTTTATTATAGGGTTTATAAATATAATAATATCTTTTAATTAATCTGTAAGAAAATGAATTAATACAAGTAAAGTTGATGAGAGAAAGAAATCAGACCTCAAGATAATTTAAAAAATTTATGGTGCTGAAAATTATTCTTATGAAGATGAAATATAAGGACAACTCATCCAAAGATAATAAAATCTAGAAAATATATAACCAATGAATTTAAAATAACGCTATAAAGGGTGTTAAATCTAGGGGGAATTTTTTATTTTATTTTAAAAATAAAAGAAGTACCATAGACACATTAATATATTCCACAAAAATATGTACTATTGAAAGTAAAGGGATCTATTTAGGGAAATAAGTATATGAAAATCATTGTGGGAGTGTTTTATTAAAGTGAATATGCAAAGAGGAAATGTGGAGACTCCATGATGTCTAACAATATATGGAATGTTCGTTCATTAATTCAACATATTTATTGGTAGGAAAAAATAATTTTTCATCGAGCATAAGATAAAGATGTAGATAATGGAAAAGAAGAAAAATCACTTTAAAATATAAAATTTCAAGAGAGGTTTTCAATTTATGAAATCCTGAGTAGACAATAAGTTAAATCCCCAAAAAATACTCTGCTACCTATAAAATTATTGATCTAAAATCAATATCTTTAATAATGAATAATGAATCAACATGCTTATTAAATTTATCGAAACACTATTATTAACATTTAGCGAAAAGAAGTTTCAACTTATTCCATATATATATGTATTGATTTATTTTTTAAAAAATAATATAAATGATGGAGAATCATATTTTCTATATAATTAATTTATAATAAGTGATTGTTTTTAATAAAATGAAGTAAAAAATGAAGGGGTCACCATTGTGTAATTATCCATAAAATAATATAATAAATATAATGCGATAAAAAAGATCATCTAAGTTGATGATGTGTGAGTTTTAATTAAAATACAACTATGAGATAATTTAATTATATGGTATTGATATCTCAACTAGTATTCTAAATGATCCTAAAATAGATGATCATCCTTGATAATTTTTTATTTTTCTTTCAAATTTGGATAGTAATATGAACTATTATATTTTGCATCAATATCATCATGAAAATTATATTATCATTCCACATAGAAGATCCACAATGATGTAGATTCAATGGGGTGTCTTCTTCATGAGGATCTGGGTAAAAATAGAGGGAAGAAACTACCCAAATAACTATTTTATGCATTTTGGTATATTCCTTAATTTTCATAAAATAGTATTTTTTACAGGGTCTATATTCTTAATCTCTAATCCATAGTTTAATGAAATAAAAATCAAATATTAAGGGTTATAAAACATTGTGTATATCAAAGTAATTATAGATAAGGATTGAAGAAACATTATAGTTATCATATGAATGAAAATTATTCTTAGTGATTTAATATTGATGAATACTTTATTAAAGTTAATGTAGGATTCAATTTGATATATATTTATTGATAAAAAATTGTCTCAATTCAAATAATTATTTATATTATTTTAAATTTTTTAGATATATTTAATGTAATGTAATTAGTTACTAATTTCAATTGGAATGAAATTTAATTTTAATGGATATATTTGTTTTCTAAACCAAACCAACATGTTATCTAGATTGAGTATGAATCAAGTATAATTAGAGTGGAGTAACTGATGTATCATTTATTATTCTTGAATTGAAACAACATTCCGAAGAAAAATTTATTTATTTATAGTATTGGCAAGATAATGTGAAATTAATGATATTTGAGCATGGGTGGGGAATCAATAATAGGTATATTAAAATAAAATTTCTATGTAAGTATTAATAACAAATAACAATGATAGATATTGTTGATCCCAATATGTGTTCATTGTATTGGTTTTAAATTGTTGTTAATAAAAATATTTTTTATAAATCGTGATATTAATAAGTTGATGAAGAATCATAATAATGAAGATAATATCTTAAATATTGGTTAGGTAGAGTGGAATGTTATAATTGATTAAGTCACATGAATTTTACATTGTTATTAATTTAATTTAATTTGAAGGTAATATCATTGAATCAATTTAGTTTTAAATGTAATATTTTTTATTAGGAAAGTATTAATTTCCTTTTGATGTAATAAGACCCATTATTATTTAATAAAAAATGTATTTTAATATTTAAAGTCTCATAGAATATTTATATTAAAAATTCATTATCCATCTGATGAAAAAACTTTTTATAAATATCTATCAATGTTAATTATGGGAATATATATAAATAAATATGGTTGATGTTTTTAGGAGATGAAAAATGATGGAATAAAAATGGTTAATGAGTGTTTGGGATTATTATTTGGGAAATTTAATTTAATATGAGAAATCGATCAAACTTTCTTAATCAAGGTTCACATACCAAATCAGTCAGTTCATCCCCTAGGGACACCCAAAAAATATCAAAGATGATATATATAAGAGTATATTTGTTGATGTACTATGGATTTATAGGTTCACATAACTAAGATGTTGAGAGATTAAATGTAGGAGGCTAGTGGATGCAAGGTAAACTATATATGATGGCACATGAGGGAAACTGGGGATCACTAACAGTAATAGAATTCCTTACACCACTACGGTTTCACTTCAAGTAAATAACTTTTCATCATCATAGAGGAAATTATTTTTGGGAACCCCGAATCATGTCATACTATTTATTTTTAATGAGTCACCCACTATCATGTTCAAAACAATGTTTGCAATTCATATATCATCATCATGTCATAAAATAAAGTACTAACATGTTATTATCTTATTATATGAATTCAATGAAGAAAAAGAAACAATTTTATAAATTAATCATAAGATAGATGATTGAATTTATTATAGGAAATAATATACAATCCATCAATGTTTTGTTAGAATATTATTAATATATATGAAATAATATAAGTTCATCACAAGTAATATTATCAAAATAATAAAATAATCGTACAAGTGGAAGAGGATTGTATGTTCAATGGATAAATATGTATTGGAAAATTTATGAGATTCATAATTAAGATGAATATTTAAAAGTCTATGACAAAAAAATATCACAAAAACGTAATGAATTGATATTTGTGAGCTTAAAATATCATATTATTTATAAATGAATTTTCATGCCTTATAGTGAAATAAAAGTATTTAATTAAATAATTATTTGTAAAAAATAATTCTATGTCAAATAATTTTTTATAATATATAATCATTTCCTAATATGTTTGTAATTATGCTATTCTATACATATATTATAATAATTTCCATGTGTAATGAATATATTATGAACATAAGATTCTGCTAAGTCAATAAAAAATTGTACACATAAGATATATTATGATTATAAGAAAATAAGAATGCATGTAATGAGTTCTTCAATATAATAAGAAAATGATTTGATGCTCAATATAATACATTATATTATAAATTCCCATATGAAAAATTAAAATGGAACATATGTTGTACCTTCCAAATAATGGTTATATTTTTTTAATAGAAAAAATATTATATTGATAATTTAAAAAATGAAAAACATGATTTTGTTTTAAAATATATTGATCCCATTAAAATTGTGATAAAACCATTGCAAATATCATGATTTTGATAATTATTATTATAAAATATCTTAAAATAATATTAATAAATAACTATAGGATTTTAATAATGAATCTTGGAAAATTCATTTAGAAAATATAATTATTTTGAATGCTCACAATTAATAATATTTAGTAAGATGATTTTTGGGATTAATAACGTTATGATTTCTCCATTTATGTTGAAGGGAAATTAATAATGATAAAAAAATTAATCAACAAATAATTGAGAGAGTTTAAAAATGCAACATAGTTGTTATGAAAAAACATAGCTTATATATATTAAATACCAGTATATCATGAATTATAAAAGTTTGAATTGATGATGTCCTATAATTAATATTAACTATATAAATTTTTGAAATGTTTAATGTTAATTATTGATGATAAATAATGTTTTTATTAATATAAAATAAACAAATGTGTTAATATAGTAAATAAATGATAATGTATTCATTCCATAAACACATCTTTTAGATTTCAATATGTAGGGTAAGATATTCGATAAGAAATGGAAGATATTTCACTATACTCATTATTTATACACACTCTCATGGAAGAAGTAGAGAGACAATGTTGTTATGGATTAGTGAATGAAATAATAAATGGGACCTAGTGAAGTTATTTTGAATTGAATAATGAAGAAGAATATGATGGAATAAAATAAAAGGTTATCTTGGTATATTAGTTTTTATAGAATAGAAGTGTCATCTAACATGTTCAAGATAATTGGAAATGATTATAGTATTAGGTTATTCAGTTTCCATAGAAAAAATGATGTGAAATATCATCCCCTCTTTATATAAATAATAAAAATAAATTATGTACAAGGATTCTTAATTTGTTGAGGTAGAAAAGGATATGTTAAACACTACATATAAATAACAAGAGGAAATATTTTCAATATTCTATTAAAATAAATATATGTAAATAAGAATAAGACACAAGATGAACAATAATGATATTATAAAATCTACATTAGTTAAATATTTACTTTTCTCACTCAATATTTATTATGGTACTATTGTGAGTCATTAAAAACACCCAACATGATATTGTCGCTCTATCTAGAGACAATAATGATATTATTGTCCATAGATTCTCCATGTTTTCTAAAATGATAGTATTATTAGTAGTGGGTCATGATATAATTGGTTTTTCAAATTCTCACATTGTATTGACCATTCATAGAGAATGGTATGAAATTAAAATATATTTCTTCTATGTGTGTGTGGTTGTGTTTGGATTTGTATCATTAAAATATAAAGGTGAGAAAGATATAATGTGAGAACCATTCAACAAATTGTTATGTAAAAAAATACAAAATGTGGGAAAATATAAATTTTATTCAAATTTCACCAAAAAAAAATTCACCCTAATTCTTGATATATCACTAAAAAGTCATTCTTACAATATGTAAATAATTACTTGAATATAAACTGTAGGGTATCACACCTTTTCATGACCATTACCCTCTATCAGGGTAGGGTTCATAATGAACATATACCAAATGATACCAATCCTTGACCTCTACACACTCACTCTATCTAGGTACCCACAACCCTAACATGACCAATAACATATAACATTGTATATGATCCATAAAATACTATATCACTCAATGTATATGAATATAATCTGGTATCAAACAATATCACATTGACCAACCCATCCCACATGATCGGTCTCATTAGCCCAACATACTATCTATATTACCACACAATTTAGTGTCCTAAAACCACATTCTCAATCATGGAGAGTCCCTAGATTGAGATCTCACATTGTTCCCCATAGTATAACATGGTCAATACTTCCCCAATAAAGGGTAGGGTCCATACCCAACATTATTTGTTATAATTATTCTATATATCCACTCTCAATATCCAACATTCATATAATCAGAAACACATTGGAATGTAAATGTAGTGCATCACAACCTATATTTAATGATCCATATATAATCACCAGGGTTATTGTGACATGAGAAATATCGTTATATATTGAAGTGAATTTATTCTTCCATCTACCATAATAATATAACCTCATAAAGACCATATTTATCAGATAATTGTACCATGAAGATCCATTTTCATCCTCATATCTTTCAAAATGGTATTCACTAGTGGCCAATGGACCGATCTCAGTTTATTCATATCTGAACCAACTCACACACATCCCCACACAGTGAGTCCTCACAACATGTTGGATGTACATAACCCAAGAGTCCAATGGAATTCCTATTGATCATCTAGTTAATGAATGAAGATATATCCCCACTATTCAGGAACTATCTCAATATTCCTTAAAATAATTTCCCTATAAATTTTATTCCATATCGCCCAAAAATATTTCACATCCCAAACATGGGACTCAACTCACATAAACCCAAATAGGTCTCTCAACCCTACCATCTAATGGAACTCACCATATAATAATAAATCATTCCCCAAATATAATTAACAGTGACATCATATGTACAATGTCTCCAGTCCACCCTTTATAGCATGTTCCCCATCATGCATGATATGTACAACCATATCACTGTCTCAAATATACCTAAACCAATCACTTCTACCAAAAAAGCCTTAGGAATATGACTATTATATTCACAAATAACTTCAATACCAATACTAATAATGTCCCTCTTATAATATCAACCAAAATAATACCCCTTAGTGAAATTGATTTTAAGAGATCCAAAAATACCTATTTTTAAATGATGATGTTACTGTAACAGGAGGAATATCAATTCCATCCGAAAACTTCACATATGAAAATCCTTGTCCCTATTCTTACACTTAAATAATTAAGTTGATTATGAAATAAAAAATATTAAAAAAATGGGTATATTTAACCATCCACATACATACAAAAATGTGTTTCCCTACATATAAGGGTCCCCAATTCCTGGGTCAACCTCATCCATTACATGTTTAGGATCTTACCAACACTGGAGCCATTATCTCAAGATAAAAATTATCATGTAATTAATTATATAAATTTATAATAGAATATAAAATTCATACAGATATGTTGTAATATTAAAAAATTCACTATGTGTTTTACAATAAATGAATGTATCAAAAATGGTATGTCAATTTCTAGTGGCATTCCCTTAGAATACCCATTAAAAAACTCAGTGTCATATTATCCTAATTCCACTATGATATGTTGGAATTATCATCAAAATATAGATCAATGATATATATATTAGTGGATATCAAAAGAGAAAAATATTCAATTATAAAAAGAAAAATTATACCATATATCATCAGAGGGAACACACAAGAATAAACCCTTGTGAAATAGGGATGGATAAAGGGTGTATCGTTGGAAGAGATAGATGAACTGGACCTCTCCCAAAGCCATGTTTCCTCTAAATCAAAAATGTATAAACAATGAAAAATTTGTATATTCCAAGGATATATAAAAAAGGATGGGTAATGTAATATGTGACCCATATAGATCATAGATTGATTCAATTTTTATAAATCCAACTTAAAGTAACATCTTGAGGAATTGTGTGGCACACTACCCTAGATAAGAAAAATAAAATCACATACCAAATCCTTCATTGCATTACCTCTTTCATTTCTGGTTGGGCCTTTAAACATGACCATTTTCATGGTGTGTGTAACATCCCAAGTAATTAATTAATAATATATATTCTTATCTATGTCTATTTATGAATTAAATAGTGTTTTAGAGGCTTAAAATGAGAATAAATCCAATCTTAAGCATTGAATACACTAATATTCTTAAAAGATTGTTTTACTACCTTTTGATGGAAACCCATTTTTATAAAATCAAACTTTTAACAATTTTATAAGCTCTATTTGTCAAAATAAACTTATTATTTATTATTGGGACACTGAAATTTATATTGGATAATTTTTTGGTATTTTTCTGACAATGTTCATTTTTTTAATGAATAGCGAAAAATACTTCATTTTTCATCGAAACTACTTTTTTATCTAATTTAATTATATGGTTATATTATCATTTAAATTGGTTTTAAAGTTTAAATAGAATATATTTTTACCATGTAATCCGATGGTGGTCATTGGGATTAATTTCACTTTGGAATTGGGCATAATCAAGTGCAAAAATATTCATAGATATTGTTTCAAAAAAAACCCGTTATTTCATTTGAGACTGGGAATTATTTTTAAATTAACTATTGAAATATATATGTTTGTTATTTGGTAAAATGGATTCCATATTTTGAATCATATGGTCCAAATTATTTACTTAAGACACTTTTGTTTTTAGACATTATGAATAGTAACGATGGTAATTATCTTTAATTATCTTGATTAATGAGTAATCAGGTAGTTAAGGAAAATAAAATAATATCATAATAATACAAAATGACACCAACATGTTTCTTAATGCTACTGGTTGTCTCATGGGCGACCATGGGATGCCTTGTGCCAAACTTGGGGACCCCATGGAATCACTTTTGTGTGAAAGTGACTTTTTATCTTTTTATTTTTAAAGAAAGTTAAATATAAAAACAAATGTATCACCTGAGTAAAACATTTTTTAATTTGTCTACATAAATGATATTTTGGACTATATATAGTCATTATAAATCTAAAAATATTTCCTAAATCATAGTATGTCTTTAAAAGTTTTAGACATTAAATAAATTAAATTATTTATGACATCATGATGATGTAGTGATTACCTCATTAATGAACGATTTAAATAAAATGAAAATATAATGTAAAATATAAGACTTAAACTTTTCAAAGACCAATTTGATGAGTTTTTTTCGAACCCTTATCACATTATACTCAAAATAAATCAATGTGGGACCTTTAAAATCTGAAACTCATTTGAAAATAAAGTAACATTTTATAACTTTCCAAGAGTTCCCCTCGTCTCCTCTTATAAAAGGCCCCCACCTCTACCTCCTTACCCACACCTCTCAAGCCTTTGGCTTGGCCAACCCCTGCTCATTTTGTCTCTCCACATCCCTATATTAATCCTAGAAGCCTCACATTGGGCATAAGACTTCCCAAGGAAGCCTTTGAGTTCAACTCTAAAATAGTTACCGTTTTAAAGGTAGTGTTTTCTCTTGTGTTCTTATGTTTTATTTTTCTTCTCCAACCCCGTAAACTATATTTATTCATTTATTTTGTGAAAAAACCACTATCCTCAATATAATAGGATGTTTTTATAAAAAGTATTGAAGCTACAATTAGACACACCTACATCTAACGGTTAAAGAACATACTGTTTCTGTGGATGGTGAATTTCTTTCTCACGAAACGATGATTATTCAACACTCATATAACACCTTCAAAGGTGACCATTATGATATCACTATATTTATATATGATATATAATATGTTTATGTTTTCCTTAAGATTCTTTATTTTTTATTTATGGAATGACTTTATGTCTTCCATTATGGGTATACACGATATCTTCATTTTAGGAAGTGTGGACTGTCGCCCCCTCAAAGTGATTTGATTCATTAATACCATATGTGTTACATATAAAGGATATATTTAATGATATTATATATCATATTATAATGGAATTATGATATACCTTTATATCATTATGATTTCACTCCATTAAGTAAGAAATAGAAATGAAATTTGCGTTCATGCGTACGTACGACTTACCCTCTCTATTAACGGTGAAATTCATTTATTACCTCTAAATGATTATGTAATATTATAAATGAATGTATATACTGGATATATATGATATATATGATATCTACATCATGAATATAATTCTTTATTTAATTGATATTTTACCACATGAATAACTTGTAATTATAAACTGTTTATTTTTTACTCAAGTACCAATGATCGACAAAACGACCATTATTAACTTAAATAATTACATAGTGTTCATGAAATGGTAAAAAGTGATATAAAAGGAACAATGAACTTGAAAAAGGTTCTTATTAAAGTAGAAATTAACTCAAATTTATTATTCAGTACATTAAAGAATGATCTTGTCAAGTCAGACCCGAGGTATGAGACTTCATCTCAATCTCCTTTCATTGAGGCATAGTTTTGTTTTATACACAACCTTATTTTATACGGTGTATAAACCCCTTTGAATTTTACATTTATCCAAAACGAATCTTTTTTATACGAAGCATTTTACTAAATGACAAAAGGGAATGTTTTTGTCGTACGTATGCGGTGACAACGACTTATCTACCGCTGTGACCATTATTTGAGTTTTCGCTTCCTCAGCAAGCCATACCTTTTTCTAAATGAAAAATAAATACCATGTTTTACTTTTGTTTTATTTTGGTATTGAAAAAGGTTTTCATAATGTTTTTTATATCAATGTGTTGTATTTATATATTTTGATTGAAAAGTGGAAATGTTATGTTTCCTTTATGCATGTTTTATTTGATACGATTATGTTATGGTTATTGGGAATTGTTATGAAGACGGTTGGTTCCATGATAAACTAAGGGTGGGTGAGCCCGATATAGCTATCCAATGCATTGGGTAACGCAAAGGAGTTAACTGTTAATGTATCTCCAAAGAGATTTAGGGAATATATTGTGATGGGTATTCCCAACGGAACCAAGAGGGTTACTCCCTACGTAAGAATGTTATGAATGCCTCAAGTTACCTTTATGTCTTATGATTTCAATGATTTATTCATGATTTGATGAGGTATATTGAAGTACATTTGTTTTATGAGTAAAGTATGATTTCATTGATTCTTATGTGTACATGTACTCATGTTTCCTTTCCATGTTTTTGTATCCCTTACTGAGCTTTTTATTCTCATCCCATGTTTTTGAAATTTTTTTCACAGGTCAAGGGAAAGGTACATGATATGATGATAGTGTCCAGGAAGTGTCAAGAAATAATCCATGTTTTATTTTAAATATGTTTCCATTGATGGGGAAAAATAAATACTATCTTTTATTGTAACCACTTTTTTTAAATGTGGGATGTAATGCATGATTTATGATCTAATTCTCTAAAACTCTAAACCTGAAAAGATCCTCAATGTGTATTCTTGATGTAACTCAAGATTTAGTATGGTTTAAGGTTGGGGCCTTATAGTTGGTATCATAGGTCTGTTTAGATAACTTTAGGAGTTATAATTTTATTATATGATTATCCAAAAAAAAATTTGGTCAAATTGAAATGATATATCATTTGAAGATTACCATGTTTCTTCATCAAAGACATGTTTGTTCAGAATGGTTTTCCGTAGAGGAAACAAGGAAGCAGTGCTAGGAAGGAATACAGAAGGAAATAACCTTCCGAATCAGCATCCTGAGATGGTCAAAATTGGAACTGAACAATTTGTTGCAGTAATGGCACAGTTGACTCAAGCAATAAATGGTGGTGGTATCCATGCATGAGATCAGCCAGTCCAACCATAGAGGAACAAGTCAGTGGTGGAACATTTCATGAGGCAACATCTCCCATCAATCAGAGGATCATCTTCCCCAGTTCTAGTTGAAGGTTGGATTAAAGAACTGGAGAAGATTTTCCATTTCATGGGGTGTTCATACAATCAAAAGGTTAGTCTTGATATTTACCGTTTAAAGGGTGAAGCAGATCAGTGGTGGTCGATGGTTAAAAATATCGGGGACGCTGATGAGATTGATGCTCTCGATTGGGATGAATTCAAAGGTATGTTTCTTGAGATGTATTTTCCTAAGGCTGTGCGACTTAGGATGGAAAAACAATTCCTATAATTGAGGCAAGAGGAAGACTCAATGGCTGCCTATGAAGAAAGGTTCACTCGATTGGCATGGAATGCTCTAAATTTTATCCCTGACCTTGATAGTAAAATCAATCATTTTAAATCAAGATTAAAGCCAAAATATCGAAGGTCTTTAGCTTCTCATGAAGTAAAAAAGTTATGAAAAGCTTGTTTGATGTGATGATAAGGTGGAAATGAAATTTTTCGATGATCATGTGTTCTATAACAACTAGAAGAAGAAGAGACCGAGGTGGTAGGAGAAAGGAAAGAATTATTCAAAAAGGACTGACGGTTAGAAAACTAAGTTTCCAGTTTGTGATAAATGTGGTAAAAGGCATGTTGGGGAATGTCTTCTGAATTATGGAAAGTGCTACCAATGTGGTAATATGGGACATAAGTCTTGTGATTCCACTGAAAATGATCAAGGTGATGGTAAGTCCAAATTTGATTTACAGTTAGTAAAATGTTTTATGTGAAATGAGATGGGTCACTATGCAAACGAGTGTCCGATAAAGAGCTCGAGTGATAGGAAGCAGTTGGACTACAAGAAGAAAGGGGTGGTGAAATCCGTTACAACTAATTCAGAAGATGTTGGGCCATCAAATGATGTTTTACCAGGTTCTTTGTTTGTTTTTTAGATTATGCCAGTGTGTTGTTTGATTCAGGGTCTAGACATTCATTCATCTCTGAAAACTTTTTTTGTAAAATGGGAATACCATCTCAAGAAATGATTCATGAAAATGTGGTAAAGCACTTTAGGGGAAATGTTGAGGAAAAAAGAATTTATAAGAATCTTCCTATCCTTATCCACGGAAATAACCTACTTGAAAACCTAATTGTTCGACCTCTATTAGATTTTGTTGTTATCCTGGGTATGGATTGGATATCTATTTACCTTGCAAAGATTGACTGTAGAGCTAAAGAAGTTTATATTCAGAAAGGCTTTCAGTTTGTGTACAATAATGAACCCTTACTTTTGATAACGTATAAAGAGACCGAGAAACTTCTAAAATATGGAAATGAATGTTACCTTGCACATATTGTTGAAAACAAAGGAACTGTTTAGATTAATGATGTGTCAGTGTTAAATGAGTATCCTAATGTTTTTGCTGATGAGTTTCCTGGAGTAATACAAGATCAGGAAGTTGAGTTTTATGTAGACTTAGTTTCTGATGCTAAGACAATTTCAAAACCCCCTTATCGAATGGCTCAACCTGTACTTTTAGAGTTGAAGGAGCAATTGCAATATTTATTAGCGAAAGGTTTCATTCGACCTAGCACATCAACATGGGGTGATCCTATTTTATTTGTTAAAAATAAATATGGTTCTATGAGACTTTTCATTGATTATAGAGCTTTGAATAACATCACTGTTAAGAAAAAATATCATTTTCCTCATATCGTTGATTTGTTTGATCAGCTCCAGGGAGCTCAGTATTTTTAAAAGATTGACTTAACATCGGGGTACCATCAGTTAAATATAAAGGAATCAGATGTTCTGAAGACCACATTTTGTACAAGATACGACCATTATGAATTTTTAGTAATGTCTTTTGGGCTAACCAATGCACATGCTGTATTCATGGACTTAATGAATATAATTTTCCATGAGTTTTTGGATAAGTTTGTGGTGGTTTTCATTGATGATATTTTGGTGTTTTCTAGAAGAAATGAGGAGCATGAAAGTCAGTTAAGGGTTATCTTGAAACCATTAAAAGAAAAGAAACTGTATGGAAAATTCATCAAGTGTGAGTTTCGGTTGCAACAAATTTCTTTCCTTGGTCACATATTTTCTAAAGATGGGATAACTGTTGATCCTGCAAAAACAAAGGTTGTTGAACAATGGCCAAGACCCACAAATGTTACTGAGATTCATAGCTTCCTTTTTTTGGCAATCTATCACTGAAGGTTTGTTAGAAATTTTTCACGGTTATCTAGTCCAATGACTAAACTAACTTGGAAGGGTGTTAAGTTGATCTAGACAAAATAATGTGATGATTTTTTTAGGAACTGAAAAAAAGATTGGTGAATGCTCAAGTTTTGGCACTACCTTCCAGGAATGGAGAGTTTGTTATCTACAATGATGCTTAATTGAATGGACATGGTTGTGTCCTAATGCTGAATAATCAGGTAATTGCTTATGCTTCATGACAGCTGAAAAATCATGAGGTAAATTACCCTAAACATGATTTGGAATTAGCTGCTGTTGTTTTCTCTTTAAAAATTTGGAGGCATCATTTGTATGGGGTAAAGTGTGAAATATATACTGATCAGAAATGTTTAATGTATATTTTCACTCAGAAATAACTGAACATGAGACAGAGGAGATTACTAGAATTAATCAAGGATTATTATTGTACAATTCATTACCACCTGGGAAAAGAAAATAAAGTAGCAGATGCTTTGAGTCGAAAAAGTAATGCTTCATTAACAATGTTTCTTTTTGAACGTGATCATTTTGTTAAGGATTTGATAAACATTGGAATAGATGTTTTTGGTGCAGGATGTCCTTCTGTTTTGTTTCAGGTATCAGTGAAATCTTCTCTGTGAGACAGAATTAAGCAAGCACAGACGCAAGACAGTGAGTTGTAGAAAAAGTTAGACCTGGTTTAGAAAGGTAAGTTTCCTGAATTCAACATTGATAATGATTGTGTTTTGAGATTTGGGAAGAGATTGTGTGTGCCTTGTGATTCATAGTTTAAGAGAGAGTTGTTATGTGAAGCTCATAGTTCTCTGTTTTCAGTTCATCTAGGCAGTACTAAGATGTATAGAGACCTTCGGGACTATTACTGGTGGGACGGAATGAAAAGAGATATTTCTGATTTTACTGTGAAGTGTTTGACTTGTCAATAGGTAAAAACAGAGTGGCAGTTACTGAAAGGGATGCTTTAGCCTTTACCAGTACTAGAGTGGAAATATGAGAATATATCCCTGGAATTTGTTGTGGGATTTCTGAAGACACCTCGAGGTAATAATGCAATCTGGGTTATTGTTGATCGCTTGACTAAATCTACTCATTTCCTTGCAATACAAAATACCTTTTCCCTGGATAAACTTTATCATTTGTATCTTATAGAGATAGATAGGTTACATGGAGTTCCTCTCTCCATAGTATATTACTGTGATCCCAGGTTCAATTCTATCTTTTGGAAAGGCCTTCAAAAGTCGTTGGGTACTGAATTAAATTTTAGTACAACTTTTCTTCCTCAATAAGATGGGCAGCCAGAAAGAACAATTCAGAAATTGGAGGATATGCTACGTTCTTGTTTGATGGATTATCAGGGAAGTTGGGACCAACATATTTCTTTGGTTGAGTTTTCATATAATAACAGTTTTCATTCCAGTATATATATATGGCACCATTTGAGGCAATATATGGGAAGCGGTGTCGAACTCCAGCATTCTGGGATGAAGTGGGTGAAAGGAAGTTGATGGGACCAGAATCGATAGAAGAGTTGGCAGAAAAAGTTCAGTTGATACAAAAACACATGAGAACAGCTCAAAGCAGGTAGAAGAGTTATGCAAAAAACAGGAGGATGGATCTCTCTATTGAGGTAGGTGATCATGTTTTTCTCAAAGTTTCACCATGGAAGAGTGTGATGTGATTTGGTAATAAATAAAAGCTAAGTCCAAGGATAATTGGACCATATGAAATTCTAGAGAGTGTTGGATCAGTTTTATACCGAGTGGCTTTACCTCCGAGTTTATCTCAGGTACATAATGTTTTTCATGTTTCAATGTTAAGGAAGTACATGCCAAATCCATCTCATGTTTTGAGTCCAGAGGTAGTTCAGTTGGTAGAGAACTTATCTTATGAGGAACAACCGGTCCATATTCTTGACCATAGGGATCAAGTGTTATTGAATATGGTAATTCACCAGGTAAAGGTTTTGTGAAAAAACCATATGGTTGAAGAGGAGACATGGGAATCTGAAAATGTAATGAGAGATAAATACCCCCACTTATTCAATAAGTAAATAAATTGTGGGGATGCAATTTTCTACAGGGGGGAGGATTTAACATCCCATGTAAGTAATTAATAATTCATATTCTTATCTATGTCTATTTATGAATTAGATAGTGTTTTAGAGGCTTAAAATGAGAATAAATCCAATATTAAGTATTGAATATTCTAATATTCTTAAAAGATTGTTTTATTGCCTTTTGATGGAAAACCATTTTTTTAAATCAAACTTTTGACAATTTTATAAGATATATTTGTCAAAATAAACTTATTATTTATTATTGGGACATTTAAATTTACATTGGATTATTTTTTGGTATTTTTCTGACAATGATCATGTTTTTAATGAATAGTGAAAAATACTGCATTTTACATCAAAACTGCCTTTTTATCCAATTTAATTATATGGTTAGATTATCTTTTTAATTGGTTTTAAAATGTAAATAGAATATATTTTTAACATGTAATCCAATTTTGGTCATTGGTATTAATTTCACTTTTGAATTGGGCATAAACAAGTGCCAAACCTTTCATAGATATTGTTTAAAAAAAACCGCTATTTTTTTGACAACGGGAATTATTTTTAAATTAATTATTGCAATTTATATGTTTGGAATTTGGTAAAATGGATTCAATATTTGTAATCAGATGGTCCAAATTATGTAATTAAGACTCTTTTGTTTTTGGACATTATGAATATTAACTACGGTAATTATCTTTAATTATCTTGATTAATGAGAAATCGGGTAGTTAAGGAAAATAAAATAATATCATAATAATAAAAAATGACACCAACATGTGTCCTAATACTACTGGTTATCTCATGTCCGACCATGGGATGCCTTGTACCAAACTTAGGGACCCCATGGAATCACTTTTGTGTGAAAGTGACTTTTTATCTTATTATTTTTTAAGAAAGATAAATATAAAAATGAATGTATCACGTGAGTAAAAAAAAATTAATTTTGTCTATATAAATGATCTTTTGGAATATAAATAGTAATTAGGAAGCTAAAAATATTTCCTACATCATAGTAGTTTTTTTTTATATTTTTTAGACATTAAATAAATTAAATTAATTATGACATCATGATGATGCAATGATTACCTCATTAATGAACGATTTAAATAAAATGAAAAGATAATGTATACTCTAAGACTAAAACATATCAAAGACCTATTGGATTAGTTTATTTAAAACCCTTATCACCTTATCCTAGAAATACATCAATTTGGGGCCTTTAAAATCCAAAACTCATTTGAAAATAAAGTAACCTTTTATAACGCTCCAAGAGTGCCCCTCCTCTCCTCTTATAAAAGGCCCCCACCTCTACCTCCATACCCACACCTCTCAAGACATTGGCTCGGAAAACCCCTAAACATTTTGTCTCTCCACATCCCTATATTACTCCTAGAAGCCTCAATTTGGGCATAAGTCTTCCCATGGATCTCGTTGAGCTCAAATCAAAAAGAGTTACCCATTTTAAAGGTACGGTTTTATCTTGTGTTTTTATGTTTTATTTTGCTTCTCCAACCACCTAAACTCTTTTTATTTATTTCTTTTGTGAAAACACCAGTATCCTCAATATACTAGGATGTTTTTATAAGAATTATTCGAGCTACACTTACACACACCTACATCTAATGGTTAAAGAACATATTGTTTCTGTGGATGGCGAATTTCTCCCTCAAGAAATGATGATTGTTCAACACTAATATAACACCTTCAAAGGTGGACATGATGATGTCAATATATTTATATATGATATATAACATGTTTATGTTTTCCTTAATCATCTTTATTTTTCAATTATGGCATAACTTTATGGCTTCCAATATGGGTATACACGATATCTTCATTTTAGGAAGAGCAGACTACCGCCCCCTCAAAGTGATTTGATTCGTTAATACCATATGTGGTACGTATAAAGGATATATTTAATGATATTATATATAATATCATACAGGAATTATGATATACCTTTATATCATTATGATTTCACTCCATTAAGTAAGAAATATAAATGAAAGTAGCGTTCATGCGTACGTACAGCTTACCGTCTCCATGAACGGTGCAATTCATTTCTTACCTCTAAATGATTATGTAATATTAAAAATGCATGTATATACTGGATATATATGATATATATGATATCTACATCATGAATATAATTCTTTATATATTGGATATTTTACCACATGAACAACTTTTAATTATAAAGAGTTTATTTTTGACTCAAGTACCAATGATCGACAAATCAACCATTATTAACTTAAATAATTATATGGTGTTAATGAAATGGTAATAAGTGATATAAATGGAATAATGAACTTTAAAAATGTTATTATGCAAGTAGAAATTCACTCATGTTTGTTATTCTGGACATTAAAGAACGATCAAGTCAAGTCGGACCCGAGGTATGGGACTTCATCTCAATCTCCTTTCTTTGAGGCATACATTTTTTTATACACAACCTTATTTTATATGGTGTATAAACCCATTTGACTTTTACGTTTATCCAAAATGAATATTTTTTATACGAATCGTTTTACTAAACGAAAAAAGCGATTTTTTTGTCGTACGTATGCGGCGACAACGACTTCTCCGCCGTCGTGACCATTATTTGAGTTTCGGATACCTCTACAAGCCATACCTTTTTTAAATGAAAAATAAATACCATGTTTTACTTTTATATTATTTTGGTATTGAAAATGGTTTTCATAATTTTTTTTATATCAATGTGTTGTATTGATATCTTGTGATTGAAAAGTGGAAATGTTATGTTTCCTTTATGCATGTTTTATGTGATACGATTATGTTATGGTTCTTGGGAATTGTTATGAAGATGGGTGGTTCCATGATAAACTAAGGCCAGGTGAGCCCGATATAGCTCTACAATGCATTGGGTGATGTGAAGGAGTTAAATGTTAAGGTTTCTCTGAAGAGATTTATGGAATATACTGTGATGGGTATTCCAAACGTAACCAAGAGGGTTACTCCATACGTAAGAATGTTATGAATGCCTCAAGATACCTTTATGTATTATGATTTTTAAGATTTATTCATGATTTTATGATGTATGTTGAAGTACTTATATTTTATGAGTAATGTATGATTTCATTGATTATTATCTGTACATGTACTCATGTTTCCTTTCCATGTTTATTATATCCCATACTGAGCTTTTTATGCTCATCCCATGTTTTTGAAATGTTTTTCATAGTTCAAGGGAAAGGTACATGATATGATGATAGTGTCCAAGAAGTGTCAAGAAAGAATCCATGTTTTATTTTAAATATGTTTATGTTGATGGGGAAAAATGAATATTATCTTTTATTGTAACCACTTTGTTTAAATGTGGGATATAATGCATGATTTATGATATAATTCTCTAAAACTCTAAACCTGAAAAGATCCTCAATGTGTATTCTTGAAGTAACTCATGATTAAGTAAGGTTTAAGGCTGGGGCCTTATAGTGTGACCGAAATGTTCGCAACATGGATTCCCTTCTAATGAAATTTGAAAAAGAATATACATAAGGTTTCTTAGACCATGTGTCAAATATTCCCCAAAAACTACATGAATGTTTCATAATTATGATGTGACCTCCCCTTATGTAGCATGATCAATATGCATAATAGTGTTTTCCATAAATAAAACCTAACAAAAAACCGATCAATTTAACTCACTCATCATATAAATAATTTCTTTCTTCACATCTTGGTACCTCCATGGGGAATTAAGTTACCCATTAATAGTGCCTTGTAACTAAATGATAAGGAACCAATAGTAAATACATTGGAATAATTCCACCACAACCCTGATTCAATTTTCACATGATCTCTCAAGAAACCCCCATACCACTAATCACATTCAAACCATTTCGTAGATATATTTCAACACATTGAATCCATATTCTGGTCCCAATTCTCACATCATCCCTACTCCGAGACAATAATTTATATTCCATTATAAATAAATGAACTATAAATTTGAGGGTCAACACAAAATCTCCTCTATGATATTTTACATCGATGTGAAACACTCCTTTACATTTACCAGGTGTCAAAACATTGACCAGATTTTGATATAACTATTTCTAAAATTTTTAAGATAAATCATCCTTGTTTCCAATGTTTATACAATAATCAAGGACAAATCAAATTTTATGCAAAAACAAATTGTATAATCACAAAATTAAATCCTATAAAACCATTATCATGCATCTTATGTAGTCCCCACATAACCATATCCAATCATACATATAAAAACTTTCTAAGACCTCATCTAACTAACATTCCCCAAAAAAGAACACAGCCTCACCTGCTGAAGAATCATAAATATAGTATTCACAATGACTTAATTATTGATGAAATGGAAATATCACCCAAACACTTAGACCACATTACACACATAAACGTTTTCTTAATCCCAACTTTAGATCCTAAATTATCAAAATTCAATATCATACTCTCTCAATGAGTAAAGGCACATATAAAATCTATCCCACTTTCATATTTTATCATGAATCAATTGTGAAATCCCAACCACCAAATATGAATTGTTGAAAACATATAAATCTTAATTATATAATTATATAAGGAGACAAATAAAATCATATCTACCTCGACACTAACTTCTTAGTTCCATCTAAATTATCTTCCAAAAAGTCACACCATATCACCAATCCTAACATTATGAGGCATATATATAATCGTTTCAATGCAACCTACTATATGATTATCATTTACATCAATCTGAGAAACTTTAATTACTAATCACTAATGGTCACACTCCATCAATTATTAAACATTTTGATTGGATTTGACCTATCCGACAATAAAAAATCAACAACATAAAACATAAATCATTACCTATTCTCAACTTTCCAAGAATAAAATTCTCATTATTCTACAAAATTCATCCAAAATGGGGGGGAACCCCACAATCATCAAATTTTTTTCTCCGAACTATGTGAAATTTTTTACACTTATCATTGAGTAAAACTCATGGAATATTAAAATGATACATGAGTGTGAGTCTCCATGTTCTATTATTATAAAAATTTAACACAAAAGTGAATCGATAAAAAAATTAGACCAAGACACTCTAAAATACCACTATGTTATCTAAAACTAAAGTTACACAACATATTCTTGAAACCACATTGGTTCCCTTTAAACCAATGAAAATTCCCAATAGTATTCACATTACAAACTCACCATTTTAAAATCTCAACAGGTAATGTTTATACCAAATATGTTTTTTCCCTAACACATCATTGATTTCAAAAATAATATATGCTGACAACCCGATCATATTCACAAGTTGAGTGAGACTGTAAAAAATCTTATAATGGGTTCCCCTATACCTATTGTTCTTATCCATCCTCTATAGGTGTATTCTCCCAATATACCCAGTCATACAGCCAGTCTAAAGCCCAAATGTGTCTCACACCATTAAAAATATTATCATGTTATTAAAAAATGATCATGCATCCCTCATCATTTCAATATCATCATGTAAAAATAACTCTGGGTTCGTTATGTCTATCAATACTGAGTCATCATAGTTATTAAAAGACCTTACATGTTTATTTTGTGGCACATGGAAACCACATGTAAAAAAAAATTGGATATAATAACAGCTGATTCAAAAATTTAAACACATATTCAATACAATAATAAATCCATGTTCAATAAATCCCAAAATTATAATGATGTATGCATGTCTTTATTATCTACCCATAGAAGGTATGAAACCCAATAAAAAAACTCATACTAGTACTAAATCATATCTCTTGAATACATAACCTTATTAAAACCATTACTGTGGCATATAATGATGGAACCAACCTAATAAGGACTACTAAAAATTCCATTTTTAGCCTAGGAATGCATATCCATCATTAGAGACCATCTCACATCCAGATTAATATCTCTTCTCATAAGAAAATTTACATGGGGTTTTTGAGTAAATTTTCACCATAAATTTATATAGGAAGACACCATATAATTTTTTAGTAAATATTATATAATTTAACTATGAATTTTTGTTAAATCAATCACATTGTATCATATTAATATCATGTGAATACTATAAACCTAATGTTATGAAACAACACATGGGTGTTTTAATTATGGGATTACGGAGAAAACCAAAAAAATATTGTTTAAACACATCAAAAAAGAATAAATATATAAACCATGAACTAAAAAATCAAAAAAATAATCCCTTAACCATGGTAACCTAGAATTCCTAGCAAAATACTGTCCATGGCTACCAAGGTGCTGACTATTTGTTTGTATGAAGCAATATAAGTCTCATTCTACAATATACAAAAACAATGAAAATCAAGAGATTCTATAATGCACATCATTGCACTATATCCCAGATAAAGAAACAATTATTGGATTAGTGTAACACAATACCTTTAGCATTCCTCCTCATACACTAGAGGTTTTCAACTTTCAATTATGGACTAAATCATATATTTGAGTTACAATTCTCTTTATATAATATAAAATAATAGTTATTATATATAAAAATAACATCCACATTGAATAAAATGTGTATGCATAAATAAACCACACATCCATGCTATTACAACTGAATTACAATCATATAGTCATACATTATATCTAATCACCCACTGATCCAAACACATATAAAAATTTAAAAAACAATAAATAAATTATGATAATATATTACAATTCTCAAGACACATGTCTGACCCACATCAACATCCATTTCATTTGAATTTATCTGAATCGAAAGAAATCCGTATGAAAATCCCTAAAAAATTGGAATAACGTATGTATGTGAAGTAATGTACCCATAAAGAGTGTGATAAATACATCATAATACGGTCTTTATATGTTCAAAAAATATATATCTCCAAATATATTAATATGATTGAGGAAAATAATTTGTTGAAACATATCAAACATGTACAGGCATCTTGAATTTTGTGTTAACCCGGACACTATGACACTAAACCATGTGTACATTATCCTATGCTAGATAAGAAGTCCATATATCCCACAAATCTCAAACCACAATATTGTATAATATTTTTGGTTCCATATTAAGCCTTAACTCATTGCTGAAGATTTACGGAATGAGTATTTACTACATATGAACCCATACTATAGGATCTATGATATGGCCTTTTATAATGTCCAACCACTACCCTCTCTCTCATTCTTTAACCACCATTACTCTAATAACCTAGAGATAATACCTACTTTATTACACTGTCAAAGATACAAAGGGTTAAATAAAAAATGACAAATCAGTTTAGTAGTTATGGATAATCGTATACATACCTAATGTGTATTTTATATATTGAACTAAAATAGAAATACTAGTAATGGAATCATTTTTCATCCTTGATTTCATTCTAAAAATTATTATCTATATCCTGGGGATGGGAAAAACTATGATTGATTTAAAATTCCGACTAAATATTACATAAAATTGATGGTAATAATACATAATAATTTATAATCCATTTTTAAATGTAAAGAAATAAAAAAATAGTTAATATATAAAAATAATGTGAGAAATTTTATAATAAAAATGCTATAGTAAATAACTTATGACACTTGTTATTTATTCAATAAAAATAATTAAATTCATCCAATGATAATACTAATTATAGAATATGCTGGAAAATAATCAAAAATGAGTTCTCAATAATGAAAATTATTAATTATTGTATTTCATATCCTCAAAAATCATGATATATCTACTGTTAAGACCTTTCATAATATATTTTACAACTATGGGAAATAAACCCATCAGATTTGGAAATAAAATTTATTTCATGAGACCTGTTGGTGCGTCTAGGGGATATCTATAACCATTTCACAACTATATATTCATGTGTAATGTATTCATAATATATAAAGTAATCACTTTTATTCATTAATTAATAATCCTTATCATCAAATATCTGTATTTAGAAAAGAAAATATATTTATCAATATTTTCCCAATTTATCAAATAAAACTCATAAAATGCACAATATATAAAAATGTTAAATATTATATGAAGCAATCATATACATAATAAATATGTTTCAAATATTCAATATAAAATCAATTTTCAATAAAAAAATAACACTAGAAAGTGATTGTATCAAGAGATGATAAACAATCATATTTGAAAACGAGAATTTACAAATATTTATCTATTTTAGGAAAATCTTTAATTATACACACTTGAAGAATAACATAAAACAAAATGTTAATTTTATTGAATAAATGATATTCATTTTAAATACATAAAATGGGTAGTTTATACACCACATAAAATTTAATAGGTTCAAATTAACTAATATGACTCAATGTAATTGAAATTGAGATGAAATCTCTTAACTCACACATTCTATTCGTTAAATGTTTTTAAAACTGATATATAAGGGTCTTAAGAATTTTATTATTTTTTACCCAAACCACTCTCATTTTTTTAATATCATAAATGATCCTTGTATATAATTTTACCCGTCTCTTGTTAATATTAATTTATTTTTTCAGGGTTTCTGGTGTTAAGTGTCATATTTTATCATCTTTTTTACCATGTAAGTTATTTTTAATATTTTTAAGATATATATGAAACTTATATTGAATAATATAAATGTGATAAATATCATATATATTCTGTATATACATTATTATAATCATTTTTTATATTTTGGTATGGAAAAAATTACATCTCTTCGTGGATATTATAGATCATATGTACACATGGGGTAAACATTAATTCCCTTAATGATTTAATGTATAAGGAAGAATATGATATATAATTTTCTGTAATTTATATAATTTAATATATATATATATAACATTTTTTATTAAAATTTTCATTATTACCTTCCATCTAATGCGTATATGAAAAAAAATCACATTTCTTTGTGAGGCGGTAGCATGCAGTACCCAGATGTGATATTATTATATATTATATGGAATGTCAAGTAACAAGATGTTTTTTATATTATAATTATATAAGTTAATTATATAATATTATATATATATGAATCCAATCATTATATCTATCCATGGGATGTGTGGATGAAAAATAAGTTCTCTTTGTTTAAGAGGGGGTAGTCCTCCATACAGAGGATCAAAAAATTCAATTCTCATTACATTAATGTGAGGATTAATCTATGTTATTCCATTTCAAAAAATAAAATATCAATATATTGGATAATATTTTGATATTATTCTATCGTATTTTAAGAATTATTGAGGTAACATGAGTAACAAATAATATAAAATTATTTTTTAAGAAGGTTACCTGTTCTCCATAGAACCTTATCTGGATTGCACAACCAGCCTTCATAAGAAATATTTATTATAAATAATAGAGATATATAATTTTCATAGGGGATTAAGTTTTTTATTTTTGTATCTATGATCCTAACCAGATGGAATTGGATGACTGAATATGGGATGAGAGGTTGTGGTATTTTATATTTGTAGAAGAGGACATACATCAAATTTTAGAAAATATACAATGATACCGAGGTTTTTGTATAAAAAATCATATAAAATGGATGATTAAAAAACAATAGAGAAAATAGAGTTGAAATAATATTTTAAATTGGGGTTTTTACACCTTGGTATGTAATTTTAACCTTTATATGTTTAGTTTAACAACCCCGTAAATATGTTTTTACCTTAAATATGGTAATTAATTATTAAAACATTTCTGTTGGAATATTTAAAAATTTAAATTTACCATATTAGATAATATAAATAATTATTATTAAAAATACTAAATCCATTTTATAAATTTCATTTACAAAATTAGCATAATCTGATATTAAATTATACCCACAAACATGATGAAAATTCGGGTTTCAAAATAAACAATTCCTATAAGTATATAAGGTTTTAAAATCAAATGTCAATATTGAATTGATTAAAAAACGTTATTTTTATTCAATATATAAAATAATACTAATTTTACTTTAAAACTAATTTTAAATATAAATTATCACAGCAAAGAATATAATTGAAAATGAATTTTTTAATATTAATGTTAATTTTCAATATTTTTTGAAGAATATTTTTTTTGTAAAATCATATAAATTATTCTTAAGAAAATTTAAATTGGATTATAATTAAAATTGTGTTAATTTTTTCAAAGAAATATCAATATTCATAAATTTTAAATTTTAATTATGTTCATAGACAAAGTATTAACTGAAATTTTAGAAAAATAGAGATTTTTTGAGAAATTGTAATTTTTTTTCAAATGAATCTCTTTTTATATTAAGTATTTTGATAAACATTGAATTTATTATATAAATTATTATAATATATAATATTTATAATATTTTTAGTCATATTATAACCTTCCAATTTAGTTACTTTGTTATAACGGTCATGTATTAATAATAATATTTTCATAGATTACCATGATTTGTTTAAACTCTATCATTAATTCAACATAATAAACCGAAGAAATAAAATTTATTTAATATAAAATAAATCAAAATATATTAGGTTGTTACATTCTTCACCTATTAAAAATTAATACCTGAAATTTTATGGATATATACATATAAATAAATTAAGTTATTTCTTCTTTATAACATCCTATGCTTCAAATGTTGCTTCCTCCATTTTGTAATTTCTCCAATGTACCATTACAAGATGAGACATTACAATTCGTTAATAATTTCTATCTAGTATTAGGATTCATGATGTGATATTTATCATAACATTGATCATGTTTTAATTATATCTCGTCATAGGTGATCACATGCAATGGTTCTGACGTTTACTTCATTAACACTAACATATGGAACATATCATGTACGTTATAGAGGATTGGAAGAAATGATAAATTATAAGGAATGAATCCAATTCATTATAATATTTCAGTGGATCTAATTTATATTGGGATCAGTTTTACCTTCTTAATGATCCATATGACACCATAGTTCATGGTGATACTTTCTATAAAATATGATCTCCCACTTGATATTTCAAATCATTCCTCCAATTATCCAAATTACTCTTTTTTTTACATCGAGTATATTTCATATGAGATAAAATATTGCATAAATTTTTTTTATATATTTAAAAACGTATATGCCTCTATGATTCCTCCACCAACATCCCCCCAAAAATAGATTGTATTCCTTATCTATTAATAAAATGCTTCATACAATTGTATTCAAAAACCTGAATGGAAACAATTTTTATAGGAAAATAGCACATAATGTAAATAATGATACCACCTACCATTAAAATTAATTTATAATGTTTTAAACATGTCTATGATTGTTTAAATATTTCTTTAAGGATGATAATAAATTTTTGTATAGAATGATGTTCTCAAATAAAGTTCAGTTTCATGTTTGTTTTGAAGACTATTCAAGAATTCTATTATAAAATAGGGATCATGATCATACATTGTTGAAAGAGGTGAACTGTAAAGTCATATAACATCATTAATATAGATCCATTAAAGGTGATTAAGAGTTATATATGATATTATAGATATTGAATATGTATATTTTATTAGTTGAAAAAAATAACCAATATTGTATCATTTTTCCTAGGAGCAATTGGTAGTTTTATGAAAAAAAATCGATTGTAATGTAATCCCATTTCAATACTGGAATAGAAATAGGATTGATGAATCATATAGGATACTATCTCACTATATTCAATTATTAAAAAACAAATAATGAAAACACAAAATTAGTTATTTCTTAAATCATTATCTCCCATAAATGTTCTCCCCTCAAATCCCTATACATCATGACGTTACTGGGGTGTATAGTAAAATTCATGATACGTGGATCATAAAACAACTCTATTTTCAAATATCGTATAGATAACTGAAAAAAAAAAAATTCATAAATGAATAATCACAAATGATTTCTACTAATTATCCTTCACTCACAACATTAATTTTCTTCTAAAAGTACTCATTAACATGTTATGAACTCTTAATCTTTTCAAATAAGGATGGTTTCACAATCATAATAAATGGTGTAATATCTAATAATATATAATAAATACTATACAATTAAATACTATATCTATGATAATATAATCCCTACAATTATTCTTTTGAGTCACAAAACCATGATATTTTCTTCAAAAACGTCGGCTAGGTCATAATCATTCCATGGGTGGTAGTGTATCATGAAATCATAATCCTTTCTTTTCATGAACCAAATACCTTATCTCATAAAGAGTTATTTCAATTAGGAGTTTAATTTTTTTATTTTATGTTATATGTATATCTCATATCATAGACAATAGATATAATATTCATATACCAGCATGAATAGATTATAACTCCCAACAAAAGAAAATAGGTTGTATAGTTCTTTTCATGTCTCTCTAATTTCAGTGATTCATTTGCAATACATTTATATTTTTTCATTAAGAAATAATTAATTACATTCTTGTATAAATCAATAGATATCAATAACTCTTCATTTTTAGATGCAAGAGTAAACATAAATCATTGAGAAATCTCCTCTTCAGCAGTACAAAAAAATATTCATCATATTCATTTTTCCAAAAAAATTGAACCCATTTATGTGTAATATTATATATAATTTTATCCATTTGGAAAATTTATGAAGGAATAACTAATATTATCCTTCCAAACAAATGAAACAACATACATCAATAATGTTTATATGTGTATTCCATTCTTTGAGTTCATGTTTTCGTAAGATCAACTTATATTCCATCCATGCAGTCAATATGGACAAGAAAATAATAATATTGAAGCCACAAACCCCACATAAACAAAAATATAACTATTTGTATCCAAGATTAATAATAATTATCCCAATTGTTTTATCAAGGTCGACATGAAATTTAGATGACAAAAATATATCATCAATGAATAAAAAATCATCAAGATATTCCTTGAATACATATATTATTAGACGTATAAAAATATGGGTTGAATTGTCAATCGAAAATTAATTACATTAAACTCATAATTTATATAACTCATTAAAAATGATTATAACTTCCCGATAAACCATGTTTTGAGTTATGACAAGTTGTTTTACAATTCCACCTGTTAAGTGAAAAAACAATCAACTTATAAGATAATAATAATAATAATAATAATAAAATCAAAAAACGCTTCAAAAGAATGAAATATTCTTTTATTCAAATGAGTAACATCACGGTGGCTACAACTCACACTGATCGAACAAGAAGATAAGCTAACCAAAAATCCCAATTAAATCACGATTACAATAATAGGGAGACTGCTTAAAACCACCAGGACCCCAAAGAGGTGGTAAGGGTTTCTGGCATCCATCAGAATAAACATGAGGATGGCCTAAGCCACTGTAACCGTGATGAGCACCAAGTGAATCACACGAACCATCTCTTCCATTCTCCTTTAGTCACCTGGAGTGAGGGTCACCCCAAGACCAGAATCTTTATAAGCACACTAATTCGACCGTTGAAACATAATGGCTATAAATATGACAGTTGGATTCTCCTATCTACTAATGTTTTATCTGGAGTTGTTTACCCCCAAAAGGTTCGAAAAGTTAATTATGTAATTTGCTTTAATATTTAATGAATGGCATCAATAATAATATAATTTATTTATTTCTTGTTTCCCCAAAATGAGAATTATATTTTCTGTTTCAAAACGGTGAAAATTGAAATTATTTTTCCACTATTCACTATACATATTTTCTTAATTTGAGCAATTAAACTTTTATGTTGTAATTATATTAAATTTGTTGGGTTTTTATTTTTTCTAAGAAAATATGTACTCAAACTCTTGAGTTATATATATATATATATATTGAATCAAACTTTAAATTAAATGAATTATTTTTTTATCTCTAAATTAAATATAAGTAATAAAAATAATGTAAATATTTATAATTTGACCTTTTTTTAACTATTTTGAAACTTTGTCAAATTATGGTTTTATTTATATTACAAATTTTTCATCTTTATGTTTATTCTTACACAAATAATATTATTAATATAAAACCAATCAAGTTAATAGAATGATTGTAAAACATTAAAAAAATATAATAATTGATAATGTTATATGAATTTATGTTTTTGAAATTATGTTGAACATGGGATTAAGCAACCAATTTTTTTTAAAAGAGTGTATTCAAATATTTACATGTAATTATAAATTATGATAATTAATATTTAATTCAAAAAAGGAAAATAAATAAATAAATAGATAGATAATAATATGTTCTGATAAGGGTGATTTAATTAATTAAATGAACCATTTAATTTTGAAAATATAATATTAAGTGATCAATAGTTGTTGTTTTTTAATAATAATGTTAATATAATAAGGTTCATAAAATTATTGATGTTTTAATATATATATATATATATATAATATGTTTTGATTAAATCAATGTATTTTTATTGACCAAATGACTTATCTTAAAGTAATAAAAGTTAGATTAATAATTGAATGTTAATTATCAAAAAAACAATGTTTTAATAAAATAATAATAATATTAATAAAACGACTTTGTTTTTTTAAAACCCCGTAGAAGCGTGTTTTTTACGCATTGCAGCAGGAGGAGCCGTCCGATCTTTCACCTCAAATCGCGGCTGTCCATCTTCTTTTAAGCCGCGCTGCGTCTGAGCCGCACAATCAACTCTCATGCGATCCTGGCCGTCCAATCCTCTTCACATCTCCCTCTCTCCCTACAGCCTTCTTCTTCCCAGCGCACTCCGAACCAATAGGTTAGGGCCCCATTTTTCTTCTCTAGGCCAGCGAGGGGACCCACGTTGCTCTCTCTTTTCCACGGGTTGGCACCGAATTCTCCTCGGATACACGGGTCGATGTCTCCAGGAAGAGTCCGCTGTTTTTTTTAGTCCACAGTTTGCACCGAAGGTGAGAGAGTTTTTTCACTGAGCTTCATTGATCTCTCTGACCACCGGTCCGACATCGCTATTTTGTTTTCCCCTCCTCCTCTCTGATAAATGGTAAGGGAAAAGTTTCTTTTGGTTTTTTCTATGTTTCGATTTATACATATATACCTTATATATAAATATATTGTGTATATAAACCCGGTGCAAAACCAGACCGTGAGAATCTCTCTTTCAGCATGGGGAACAATGTGGGAGTAAGGAGAACTCCTCTACCTCGTTTTTCTATAGTTTATATAAGCTTTACATATTTATATAAACTTCTTATATAAACAAGTATAATTATATACAAGACCATATAATCCTAGTTTTACTCATTTTTTACCTCATCCTAGGACCGGACCTGAGTAGGGGATGTCTCCTTATTTTCACTTTTCATCTGCTTTAGTAAATATACACTGTTATATATAGGTATATACACTTCATGCATATGTGAACATATATTTGTATTCATACATTTACATATACAATGATACATGCATGTGTACACATTTTTTTCACATGTTTATAACCCTGGTTTTTACTCTGCCCTATGAAAAATGGAGTTTACGGGTAATTTTATCAATGTATAAGATGATGCAAATATATTGAGCATTTAGATATATATGTACATTTGATTATATAATATGTACATAGACATTTATGTACAAATATGAGTACAAGCTTATCTATTTCTTTTAAGATTTACCACATTATCACATAAAGATTTATTGCAAATTATATGTACCCTTTATGATTATTATTTCAAGAAAAGAACTCAAAACTATTTTTATACATGTTTAATTATATGATGAAGATTAAGGGTTTGTTTGATGTCAAAATAATTCATTCAGTTGAGAATTTTCATTTATCACCATTCTTGATAAATCATGATTTTTTTTTGAGAAAATGGGTAGTATGAATATATTATTATGACTGACTAAGTAAAAATGCTATAACTTTCAGATGGCAACTGAAAATTTACCTACCGACCTACAGTCACTTCCCACTGAGGCTCTAGAAAACATTGTATCTCTAGCTAGCCGTGTAAACTTTCTAAATTATGCCCGAATTCGCATAACATGTAAGCAACTGTATGACGTGTCAAACTTGCCTAGGGTTGATAGTCCTCACTAAGGATTGGGGATGGAATATATCCTAATGATGAAGACCCAATTTCCCTCTTACGCACGTCAGGGAAAGTATCACGAGGGACTCTTCCGAGTGTTCACAACTGGCGAGGAATTTGGAACCATGCTTGATAACCCCTCTCAAAAAGCTGTTTCTACCGGAGACCTACGAGCGGCATACCAATGCCAGATTTTTCACTACGGCTTCTGGGGCCAGTTAATGGACCTTAGAGTGTTGAAAGATGAGTCCACCCGATTTTCTATTAGGCAAGAGGTGTATACTGATGTTTCCCAACTCCATACCCCTCATGATAAACTCAAGAGGTGTCATAGATGTTCCCATGAGTCTAGTCCTGTCGGTTCAGCCTGTGTGTGGTTTGAAGAGTTAGGGAGTTTTTCCACTCTTTGTGGTGTACGTTTAGTAAACTCAGGCTTTGTCTTGCAATATTTTTCATAAATGGATGTTTCATGATTCCTTTCATGTCTCTTCCTTATCAATGTTGTTACGAGTTTCCTTTCGAATGTTTTTTTCAAATGGCCGGTCAAACGAAATTCTCATCACAACCCGATTAGTTAGTAGAAGTTATCTTGATCAGGGCATGCATGGTAGATTATCCATCCTTTCTCCACCAACGAGGGTCCTGCCAATGTCTTCTCGATCTAGAAAACGGTCCGGAGATTCTTCAATTGTGTCAAGAGGATGATTGTGTTTTTCACCTCATAGCTACTACTCAACTCCCCTGCTATAGGAGAAGGGGAAGGTACTATTAAGGCCTATTCCAGGGTTTTACACTTTCACAGAACTTCTCGGCCATAGCGTGCTTCCTCGTAGCCACCTAAGATGGCAAAATTAGTGCAGCCTATATGTTCCATGTCATGAATCTTAGTCTCCTTAATCACATCATTCCTCTCGACTACCTCGAGTGTGATGTGGCCTGAAGTGTTATAAAGGAGTTTATCTACTCAGACATTTCTGAGCTTTTAACTGCACGAGCCTCCCTTTGGAAGCCCGTGTGCAGTACACACGAGCAGGAGTTCAGGACGTACTGTTCGAAGTGCATATGGGCTATGGAAACGGATGAACTATGTGCCAACCTTGGTATTCCATTAACCGAGATAGATCCACTATTTCGATAATATAGTAAGTGCGGGGTATCTGTTTTTCTTTTATGAATAGAATTGCGAGGACACAGTTCTTTAAAGGGGGAAATAATGTAACAACCCAAGAAACCGTGTTTTGAGTTATGACAAGTTGTTTTACAATGCAACCCGTTAATTGAACAAAAAATCAACTTATAAGATAATAATAATAATAATAATAAAATAGAAAAACGCATCAAATGAATGAAAGATTCTTTTATTCAAACGAGTAACATCACGGTGGCTACAACTCACACTAATCGAACATGAAGATAAGGTAACCAAAAATCCCAATTAAAAACTCGATTAAAATAATAGGGATACCTCTTAAAACCACCAGGACCCCAATAAGGCGGTAAGGGTTTCTATCATCAATAAGAATAAACATGAGGATGGTCGAAGCCACTGCAACCGTGCTGAGCACCAAGGGAATCACACGAACCATCTCTCTGTTTCTCCTTCAGTCACCTAGAGTGGGGGACACCCTGAGACCAGATTCTTTATAAGCACACTAATTTGACTGTTGAACCCTAACGGTTATAAATATGACCGTTGGATTCTCCTATCCACTAATGTTTTATCTTGAGTTGTTTACCCCCGAAAGGATCGAAAAGTTAATTACGTAATTTAATTTAATATTTAAATAATGACATCAATAATAATATAATTAATTTATTTCTTGTTTCCAAATAATGTGAATTATATTTTATGTTTCAAAATAGTGAAAATTAATATTATATTTCCACTATTCACTATACATATTTTCTTTATTTGAGCAATTAAAATTTTATGTTGTAATTATATTAAATCTGATGGGTTTTTATTTTGTCTAAGAAAATATGTACTCAAACTCTTAAGTTATATATATATATATATATTTCATCAAACCTTAAATTAAATGAATTATTTTTTATCTCTAAATTAAATATAAGTAATAAAAATAATGTAAATATTTATAATTTGACCTTTTTTAACTGTTTTGAAACATTGTAAAATTATGGTTTTATTTACATTACAAATTTTTCATCTTTATGTTAATGCTTACACAAATACTCTTATTAATTTAAAAACAATGAAGATAATAGAATGATTGTAAAACAATAAAAAAATATATAATAATTGATAATGTTATACGAATTTATGTTTTTGAAATTATGTTGAACATGGGATTAAGCAACCAAGTTTTTTTAAAAGAGTGTATTCAATTATTTACATGTAATTATAAATTAAGATAATTAATATGTATTTCAAAAAAAGAAAATAAATAAATAAATAGATAGATAATAATAGGTTTTGATAAGGGTGATTTAATTAATTAAATGAACATTGACTTTTCAAAATATAATAGTAAGTGATCAATAATTGTGGCTTATTAATAATAAAGTTAATATATTAAGGTTAATAAAATTATTGATGTTTAAATACATATATATATATATAATTTGTTTTGATTAAATCAATGTATTTTTATTGACCAAATGACGTATCTTAAAGTTATAAAAGTTAGATTAATAATTGAATGTTAATAATAAAAAAAAATGTTTTAATAAATTAATAATAATATTAATAAAACGACTTTGTTTTTTTAAAAACCCATTGATCCGCATTTTTTAAGAGTTGCAGCAGCCGGAGCCGTCTGATATTTCACCTCAAATCACGGTTGTCTGTCTTCTTTTAAGACGCGCTGCGTCTGAGCCGCACGATCAACTCTTTTGCGATCGTAGTCGTCCAATCCTTTTCACGTCTCCCTTTCTCCCCACAGCCTTTTTCTTCCTCGCGCGTGCCGAACCAGTAGGTTAGGGCCCCGTTTTTCTTCTCTAGGCCAGCGAGTGGACCCGGGTTTCTCCCTCTTTTCCATGGGTTGGCACCAACTTCGCCTCAGATACCCAAGTTGATGTGTCCACGAATAGTCCGCTGTTTTTTTAAAAACCATGGTTTGCACCGAAGGCCGGAGTGTTTTTGCACCGAGCTTATTTGATCTCTCCGTCCACCGGTCTGGCGTCAGTGTTTTTTCCCCTCCTCCTCTCCGAGCAAAGGTAAGGGACAAGTTTCTTTTGGTTTTTTCTATGTTTCAATTTCTACATATATATGATATATATATATATATTCTATGTATATAAACCCGGTGCAAACCCAGACCGTGAGGATCTCTCTTTTAGCATTGAGAACCCAGTAGGAGTAAAGAGAACTCCTCTTCCTCATTTTCCTACAGTTTCTATAATCTTCACATATTTATATACACATCTTATATAAACGTGTATAAGTATATACAAGACCATAAAAACCTAGTTTTACTCGTTTTTTACCTCATCCTAAGATCGAACCTGAGTAGGGGAGGTCTCCTTGTTTTAAATTTTTATCTGCCTTAGTAAATATACACAGTTATATATAGGTATATACACTTCATGCATATGTGCACATATATTTGTATTCATACATTTATATATACAATGATACATGCATGTGTACACCTTTTTTTCACATATTTATAACCCTGGTTTTTTACTCTGCCCTATGAAAAATGGAGTTTGCGGGTAATTTTATCAACATATACGATGATGCAAATATATTGAGCATTTAGATATATATGTACATGTGATTATATAAGATATACATATACATCTATGTACAAATATAAGGACAAGCTTGTCTATTTCTTTTAAAATTTACCTCATTATCACATAATGATTTATGGAAAATTATATGTAACCTTTAAGATTATTTTTTCACGAAAAGAACTCAAAACTGTTTGTATACATGTTTAATTTTATGATGATGATTAAGGGTTAGTTTGATGTCAAAATAATTCTTTCAGTTGATAATTTTAATTTATCACCATTCTTGATAAATCATGATTTTTTTTGAGAAAATCGGTAGTATGAATTCCTTAAACTTTTACAATTGTATACATGTATATATATATATATGTACTCATGTTTATGGATCTACCTTGTTGTATGAAAGACTGATTTTATGTCAATAATGGCTATATGGAAATTATGTTCACATTTTTCTTTTTTTAAAAGAACTCCAGATGTTTTTACCGAACAATAATTTTGTTTAAGGTATAACCTGAGAAATATTTTTGAGTATGTTTTAATATGGTAAACCCATGTTTTCAATTGTTATGTTAATTCCTTATATGTACAGATTTGTTGTATCACGTATGTCTTAGTTTTATTAATGATTAAACTACCTTCCTGACTATGAACAAGCATGTACGAAGAGTTTTGATTAAGAATGTATGAATGAAACCGTTTGAATGAAAGACCATGTAAAGATATGTGAGGGATGTTTGGAATTTAAATTTTTATAGACGGGTGCACCCAGAATTATACAGCGCTCCAATGCATTGGGTTAAGTAAGAGTCTCATGAGACGTTATGTGTGACAGTCTTGGCAGTTAACCTTGGCTTGTGCATTCATTTGCGATGGTCTTGGCGGTTAGCCTTGGATTGTGCCTTCATGTGCGACGGTCTTGGCTGTTGGCCTTGGCTTGTGCTACTATGGGAAACATTGTATCTCTAGCTAGCTGTGAGAATTTTCTAAATTATGCCCGAATTCGCATAACATGTAAGCAACTGTATGACGTTTCAAACTTGCCTAGGGTTCTTAGTCCTCACTAAGGATGGGGGATGGATTATATCCTAATGATGATGACCCAATTTCCCTCTTACGCACGTCGGGGAATGTATAACTAGGGACTCTTCTGAGTTTTCACGACTGGCGAGGAATTTGGAACGTTGCTTGATAACCCCTTCCAAAAAGCTGCTGCTGCCGGAGACCTCCGAGCGGCTTACCTATGCCAGATTTGTTACTACATCTTCTGGGGCCAGTTAATGGACCTTGGAGTATTGGAAGATGAGTCCACACGATTGTCTCTTAGGAAAGAGGTGTATACTGATGTTTCCCAACTCCATACCCCTCACGATAAACTCAGGAGGCGTCATAGATGTTCCCATGAGTCTAGTCCTGTCGGTTCAGCCTTTGTGTGGTTTGAAGAGTTAGGGATTTTTTCCACTCTTTGTGGGGTACGTTTAGTAAACTCAGGCTTTGTAATGTAAACTTTTGAATAAATGGATGTTTCATGTTTCCTTTCATGTCTCTACCTTATCAATGTTGTCGAGAGTTTCCTTTCGAATGTTTTTTTTCAAATGGCTGGTCAAACAAAATTTTCATCACTACCCGATTAGTTAGTAGAAGTTATCTTGATCAGGGCATACACGGTGGATTATCCATCCTTTCTCCACCTGCGAGGGTCCTGCCAACGTCTGCTCGATCTAGCAAATGGTCGTGAGATTCTTCAATTGTTTCAAAAGGATGATTGTGTTTTTAACCTCATTGCTACTACTCAACTCCCCTGCTATAAGCAAAGGGGAAGGTACTATGAAGGCATATTCCAGTGTTTTACACTGGCACAGAACTTCTCTGCCAGAGCGTGCTACCTCGTAGCCGCCCAGGATGGAAAGCTTAGTGCAGCCTATATGTTCCAAGTCTTGAATCTCACTCTCCTTAATCGCATCATTCCTCTCGACTACCTCAAGCGTGATGTGGCCCGAAGAGTTATCAAGGAGTTTAACTACTCGGACGTTTCCAAGCTTTTCACTGCACAAGCCTCCCTTTGGAAGCCCATGTGCAGTACACACGAGCAGGAGTTCATGATGTACTGTTCGAAGTGCATCTGGGCTATGGAAACAGAAGAACTATGTGCCAACCTTGTTATTCCATTAATCGAGCCAGATCCACTATTTCGGTAATATAGTAAGTGTGGGGTCCCTATTTTTCTTTTATGAATAGAATTGGGAGGACACGGTTCTTTGAAGGGGGAAATAATGTAACAACCCAATAAACCGTGTTTTGAGTTATGACAAGTTGTATTACAATGCAACCCGTTAAGTGAACAAACAATCAACTTATAAGATAATAATAATAATAATAATAAAAATAATAATAAAATAGAAAAACGCATCAAATGAATGAAAGATTCTTTTATTCAAACGAGTAACATCACGGTGGCTACAACTCAAACTGATCGAACATAAAGATATGCTAACCAAAAATCCCAATTAAAAACTAGATTAAAATAATAGGGAGACCGCTTAAAACCACCAGGACCCCAAGAAGGTGGTAAGGGTTTCTGGAATCCATACGAATAATCATGAGGATGGCCGAAGCCACTACAACCGTGCTGAGCACCAAGAGAATCACACGAACCATCTCTTCCATTCTTCTTCATTCACCTGGAGTGAGGGACACCATGAGACCAGACTCTTTATAAGCACACTAATTCGACTGTTGAACCCTAACGGTTATAAATATGACCGTTGGATTCTCTTATCCACTAAAGTTTTATCTTGAGTTGTTTACCCCTGAAAGGATCGAAATGTTAAATTTGTAATTTTCTTTAATATTTAAAGAATGAAATCAATAATAATATAATTAATTTATTTCCTGTTTCCAAAAAATGCGAATTATATTTTATGTTTCAAAACAGTTAAAATTAATATTATTTTTCTACTATTCACTATACATATTTTTTTAATTTGAGCAATTAAAATTTTATGTTGTAATTATATTAATTCTGATGGGTTTTTATTTTGTCTAAGAAAATATGTACTCAAACTCTTGAGTTATATATATATATTGCATCAAAATTTAAATTAAATGAATTATTTTTTATCTCTAAATAAAATATAAGTGATAAAAATAATGTAAATATTTATAATTTGACCTTTTTTTAACTGTTTTGAAACATTGTAAAATTATCGTTTTATTTACATTACAAATTTTGCATATTTATGTTAATGCTTACACAAATACTCTTATAAATTTAAAAACAATGATGATAATAGAATGATTGTAAAACCATAAAAAATATATAATAATTGATAATGTTATATGAATTTATGTTTTTGAAATTATGTTGAACATGGGATTAAGCAACCTAGTTTTTTTAAAAGAGTGTATTAAAATATTTACATGTAATTATAAATTAAGATAATTAATATGTAAATCAACGAAGGAAGATAAATAAATAATTTAATAGATAATAATAGGTTTTGATAATGGTGATTTAGTTAATTAAATGAACATTGACTTTTCAAAATATATTAGTAAGTGATCAATAATTGTGGTTTATTAATAACAAAGTTAATATATTAAGGTTAATATAATTATTGATTTTTAATATATATATATATATATATATATATATGTTTTGATTAAATCAATGTATTTTTATTGACCAAATGACTTATCTTAATGTAATAAAAGTTAGATTTATAATTGAATGTTATTAAAAAAACAATGTTTTTACAAATTAATACTAATATTAATAAAATGACTTTGTTTTTTTTTAAACCCGTTGAACCTCATTTTTTAAGCGTTGCAGTAGCCGGAGCCATCCAATATTTCACCTCAAATCACGGTCATCCATCTACTTTTAAGCCGCGCTGCGTCTGAGCCGCACGATCAACTCTTGTGCGATCCTAGTCGTCCAATCCTTTTCACGTCTCCCTCTCTCCCCACAGCCTTCTTCTTCCTCGCACGTGTCGAACCATTAGGTAAGGCCCCCGTTTTTCTTGTAAAGACCCGCAAATTTCAAGGAAATTTTTTTTCTTAATTTTCTTTGGAATTTTTCAAGAGCGCAGCTTCAGACGGCACCTGATTCCGAGGCCCGGTGTGCCCGGAATCAATTTCCGAAGTTTGGCTCGGGTACGTTCAGTGAACGGACGAGCGGGTTTTTCTATCTTTTGAACCGGTGCCCAGAATCAAATTCTGAGGGCACCGATGAAATCGCAGCACCGGTATTTGCTTAGAAACGCCTCTTCCGGAGTTGCGTTTGCTCAGACGTGGTTTTTAAATTTTGCGGCTTTAAGTCAGAAATAAAATAAAGTTTGTGCGACAACTTTATTTTATTTCACTTAAGCTGCTTGGAAGCCACTTGAAGCCACTTAAGGGCGGCTTGAACTGAGTGGAACTGGATAGGAGGCTATCCAGAAATATCCTACCCCCTTGGTAGGATATTTGTGCGGTGGGGCCCGCACGAGCCCCGCCGTTTCTTTCGCTAAGTAACGCACCCGCGAAAACCCGTCAAAGTAACTGAAAAGTCAACCGACGCGTTTTCTTAAATTCTTAACAGACCATTTAATTGGGCGGTTTATTTCGTGAATTAAATGGGCTGTTTTATTCGTTGAATTAATTCAACGAATTAAATGGGTCGTTACTTACGCGTTTTGCGTTTGTTGGCAAAATAATAAAATAGACAACTTGTCTATTTTGGAGGATTTCTATCGTTGTGCAATTCCTCTGAACCTCCACTCTCCCCGCGAAGAACGCGAAGAACGCAAAGAACGCGAAGAACGCGAAGAACGCGAAGAACGCCGGCGACCGGAATTCGACGACGCACACCGAGATCTGCGACGTCGACGAGCCCTACCCGCGACGTTCTTCGGCGACGCCTCTTCTTCTGCGGCCGATCCTCGTTCGGCAACTAAGGTGAGAAACGAATCATTTGAATTCTCCCGTTTTAATTTCGATATCAACGGATTTAAACTAATTAAATCCGTTTGATCTTGATCCGGAGATTGGCGACGCGACGCCGGATACCGCGACGACGCGACGATCCCCCCTTCTTCCGCGACGAGCAATTCCGCGACGACCTCTCGTCCGACGACAACGACAAGTAAGGGATGTTGGATTATTTTATCTTTTTCCCCGTGTTTATTCTTTTAAAGTGAAGAACATGATCTCCGACAATTTTGATTTATTTAAAATTGTTGTTGATTATTCCTCTGTGGATTTTGACTAAACGCGGAGGGTGCGGGTCTAACGAACAAGACCCGGCAACCCTCCGCCGATCTCTTTTGTTGTGCGGATTTGGCGGACGACGACGAACCGTGCGGCAAGGGCATTTTGTTGATTCCGCAGTGAAGATCGTCCCCCAGGAGGAGCAACGGCGCAGACGGGAAAGAAATCGGGCCACCGGAGCATCTCCGGCGGCCCGCGGAAGGAGACGGCGGCGCGGGCCGCCGGCGCGGCGGCGCCGGCGACCGGAGGCGGCGGCGCCCGGCGCGCCGCCGGAGGAGTCCGCCGCGGCCGAGCCACGGCGGCGGCGAACCGCCGGACCGCGTCCGCGGTCCGGCCACCAGCACGCGGCCCGCGCGGGCCGCGTTTCTCCCAAAGCCGCGGGTTTGACCCGCGGCGGCTCTTCGGCCGCTCGGCCGAAGACCGAGCCGGCCGGTCCGGTCGGCCGGGCCGCGCCCAGGCCGGACCGGACCCGGCCTAGCCGGGTCGGGCCGGGTCGGGTCGACCCGGTTCGGGCCGACCCGGTTCGGCCGACCCCAGAGGGGGGTTCGGGCCGGGTCGCCCCGGACCCAGAACCCCCGTTTCGGGCCCTCTTCGGTCTTTCGCCCATATCTTGTGCATGAGACCTCCGATTGACGAACCGTCAGCGGCTACGCGATCCTTGGATCGAGACGGTCGTTTCGGTATACTATACTCAAGGTGCACCTTCCTTTTCGGGAGTCTACGTAGTTAAAACTCCGTAGTTAAGCGTGCTTGGCCTAGAGCAGTGATCAGGATGGGTGACCTCCTGGGAAGTTTCTCAGGTTGGGTGTGAGACGGAAAGGCCAATAACTAACAGACCGGGCGTCCGATTGACGCGCCGTCTGTTTCGTTGAATTCCTCTAAGTGAGACGGAACTTTTGGCATACTCCGCCCGAGGATCGGATAAAGGCGGAGTACGGTCGGGTTGGTTTTGCCCTAAAAACCAACCGGGCCCCTGGGACGAAAATGCCAATAACTCTCAGACCGGGCGTCCGATTGACGCGCCGTCTGTTGCGTTGAGATCCTGTTGTCGATACGGAACTTTTGGATACATCAACTTCGGACTACGTGTCAGTTGATGTATCAGCCTCTCGGCTCGTGGAGCGGACCCTCCTAAACGAGCTCGCTAAGTGCGGGAACCCTAGTGTTGGCTGTGGCTTCGACGACGGAGCAGAGATCCTCCGTGGACTGCGACGACGACAGAGCAGAGATCCTCCGTGGACTGCGACGAACGCAGAGCAGAGATCCTTCGTGGACTGCGGCGACGACTGTGCAAGAGATCCTCAGTGGACTGCGTCGACTACTGCACTCAGCGATCCTACGTGGAACAGTGTTACCGAACCTGTGTGAGCTGAATCTTCTTTTTACCTTGAGCGGTGGAGCGCTTGGGTGTAGCGGCGGACCCGTGGTACTTGACAGTGGTGGTGCGCTTGGATGCAGCAGCAGACCCTTGGCGGTGGAGCGCTTGGTTGTAGCGGCGGACCCGCGATACTCTACGGAGTGTGTGCGCTTGGTTGTAGCGACAGACCCGCGACGGTGGAGACGCGCGTGCGGAGTACGGAGACCGTGTAGATGACTGAGACCTGACGACTGCTTGACCGACTCGACTTGGAGTGAGTCGACTAGCCCAGTGGACGGAGCGCCCAGTAGTTGGCAGCAGACCCACGGCGGACGGAGCGCCTGGTAGTTGGCGGCAAACCCGCGGTACTCGACAGGAGGAGTACCTCAGTAGGCTATCTGGGTGAGCGCCCGGTATTTGGCAGCAGACCCTCAGCGGACGGAGCGCCCGGTAGTTGGCAGCAGACCCGCGGTACTCGACAGGAGGAGTACTTCAGCAGTCTTAGGTTAGTGAGCAGTACCCCGGAGTCGTGACAGGACCACTGTACACTTCAGAGATGGGGCTCTTCAACATTTACGGTTTCGATAATGAAAATCCTGGTTGAGCTGAATCTTATGTTACTCTCCTTTGTGGATTGTGTTGAACTATCCTATGTGGATTTACTGTTTACTCTCCTTGTGGATTTGAGTCTTGCTTTCCTTTGTGGATTGAGTTGTTCTTGAGCTCGTGAGCAGAGCTAGAATTGGGGACTTAGGTATATGTATGGGCATATACCTAAGTCGAGTCAGATGTTACTTCGTGATTGCATCTTTCTTTTGTGCTATATCCTTTGTGGATTTCGGGAGACCTTCGGGGGTCTCGGGGTCCTTACTGAGTAGTTGTACTCACCCCTGCACGGGCTATGCCCGCACCTTATTGTGTTGGTTGCAGACGACGGACAGCGCTGATCTCGGTTGGGGCGTGGAGCAGGACGGTACCTGGAGGTGGACCACTGGGCGGGACGTGCTCGGAGCGGACGTGGGACCCGAGGAGCCTGGAGGCTATCTGTACCCACCCTTCAGGTGGGATTACCAGTGGACGACATGAGGCCGCCGTCTTTTCTTCAGTTGCTGTACTTTACTTTTCAGTTGTACTTTACAGTTGGGCTTGTATTTCCGGCCCCCTTTACTTTTCCGCACTTTGTAGTTACTTCTGCTTGCTGACTCTGTGGTGGATGTTACTTATAAAGGCAATGCCTTCCCTGTTCACTGGGATTTTACGCCTTGGTGCTAGTCGCCAGCCCCTGGCCTATGGAAGGCGGGCTTGGGGTAGTCACGGCACGGGCCCCGAGGACGGGTCGTGACAAATTGGTATCAGAGGTGGTCGGTTCTACCGCAGACTCTGATCTTTCTTCTGTGTGAAGCAATAGTGTTTAGCGTATTGAGTGTGGTTATCAGTCCAGGGAGTCCAGTGTTGGTGTGGCGGCCGACGTATCCATACACCAGGACCCTGACTTCTGATTTCTGACTTAATGCACGAAAACATTGATTGCATGTGTGTTTCAAGTTTTCTTCGTGATTACTTGTGTCAGCTCACCGGGTATACTGATCTGCTTCACGAAAGTCTCAAGTTTTTCTTGTGATTACTTGTGCCAGCTCACCAGGTATACTGTTCTGACTGTGGTGCTCTTGTTCTCCTTTTCAGGATGGCCCCGCGACGACAGCCATCTAGGGTTCCGAGTGTAGGGCGCGACGGCAGCCCACCGAGCGACGAGGCCTCGGTTCAGGGCCCTTTGCCAGCAGTGGCACCGGCGGTAGCTTTACCCGCCGAGCCACCGATGCTACCAGTACCAGACGCTGACGATGCACGTCGCCTCAGGGCACTGCATGAGTTTCAGAGCCAGCGACCGCCCAGGTTTCGCGGTGAGGCGGACCCCCAGGCCGCCGAGGACTGGCTAGAGGCGGTGGTACGGATCTTTAGGCTAGTGAGGACACCAGCGGATCTCATGGTGATTCTCGCGGCGAGCCTCCTGCAGGCGGCGGTAGGACGATGGTGGAGCTTGATGCTCCAGGTGCACGATGAGGCATCTCTTCTTTGGACGGACTTTGAGAGCCTCTTCCGCTCGGAGTTCGTCCCGGCCACCCTTCGTGCGGTGCGTATCCAGGAGCTTCTACAGCTGCGGCAGGGCAGCATGACGGTCGCTCAGTACTCGGCGAGGTTCACCGACCTTTCTCGGTACTCGACAGACATGGTACGGGACCCCTTCTTCCGGGCCCGGACCTTCGAGCAGGGCTTGCGACAGGAGATTCGGGCGTCGCTGATCTCCCTCAGCATTCCGACCCAGGCGGGAGTGCTAGAGCGGGCCCTTCTGATCGAGAGATTCCTTGCTGAGTCTACACCAGCACAGAGACCCACCGCAGGGCGGCACGTAGCGGAGTCTTCGGTAGCAGATAGCCGACAGATGACTCAGAGTTCCAGGCAGACCAGACCTACCAGTGGCCGACTGCACGACTCAGGCTCAGTTGTGCGGGGAAGCCGGGGTGGAGTCAGAGCCAGGCGTGCCGAGAGTGGGCAGTGTTACTCCTGTGGCGGAATTGGTCACATGGCTCGTGACTGCCCGACCCGCCATGCGGGGGAGCAGCAGACGGTTGAGGAACCACCTAGGCAGAGGCAGAGGTTCGACCGTGGCGGTCTGCAGGGAGGAGACGGACGAGGTAGAGGAGCTGGCCGAGCAGCAGGTGGTGGACGACGCTTTGAGGCTCTACCACCACCACCACCAGGAGGTCCACCCCGACCGCAGGGGAGAGCTCAGCTTCAGGCAGCCATGGCCTTCGATCATGGAGCCCTGGGAGCTGATGGACAGGAGCAGAACTAGTGGATACATCCTTTGTACTTCTGGTTCCTTGTTGCTTTTGTGTAGCGTCTTGTAATATGAGCTGCAATAATAAAAGACGCATACCTTTGTGATATTTTTCGTTCCTGTCCTCTTTCGTCATGTTACTAGGAGATTCCAGTTTTGGCTGTTGACTTGACCCTCACTTGTGAGACGTCTACTGGAGGAGACCCAGTTACCACACACTGATGCCGACAGTGTGACTCAACCCTTGGAGTCGAGAGTAACGGTTGAATCTCTTAGTAGTAGCGTCGAGGCCTTATGACGTCATCCTTGGTATGGATTAGTATCATCCATGTTAGGATTGACTGTTTTAGGCAAAGAATGTGGTTCATCCAGAGGATGAGACCGGATTTCTCTTTTCGGCAAAGAAGAAATCTTGCAGCTCTTGTGGGACCAGAGATGGTCCGAGCCACGACAGAGAAGGTCCAGATCATCCAGGAGAGGATGAGGACAGCTCAGAGCCGGCAGAAGTCATATGCTGATAGGAGGCGGAGGCCACTAGAGTTCAAGGATGGTGACCACGTCTTTTTGCGTGTCTCACCTCGACGTGGTTTACGGAGATTTGGCCGAGGCGGCAAGTTGTCTCCACGCTCCATCGGGCCTTTCCAGGTCCTCAGCAGGATAGGAGAGGTGGCTTATCGCCTGGCTCTACCACCTCAGTTGCACCGGGTGCACGACGTCTTCCACGTGTCTCAGTTTAGGAGATACGTGCACGACCCGACGCACATCATCGACTTTGGGGAGCTGGACGTGGACGATGGGGCGACTTTTGCGGAGGTCCCAGTGGAGATCGAGGATCGACAGGAGCGGGTCCTACGTGGGCGGTCGATTCCTCTTGTGCGCATCAGATGGCAGCACGGGAACCTCCAGGAGAGCACTTGGGAGCGGGAGGCTCAGATGCGTGCTCAGTACCCCCATTTGTTCCCCTAGTTTTTGATGTTTCTTTACGGGGACGTAAAGCCCTGAGGTGGGAGTAATGTAAAGACCCGCAAATTTCAAGGAAATTTTTTTTCTTAATTTTCTTTGGAATTTTACAAGAGCGCAGCTTCAGACGGCACCTGATTCCGAGGCCCGGTGTGCCCGGAATCAATTTCCGAAGTTTGGCTCGGGTACGTTCAGTGAACGGACGAGCGGGTTTTTCTATCTTTTGAACCGGTGCCCGGAATCAAATTCTGAGGGCACCGATGAAATCGCAGCGCCGGTATTTGCTTAGAAACGCCTCTTCCGGAGTTGCGTTTGCTCAGACGTGGTTTTTAAATTTTGCGGCTTTAAGTCAGAAATAAAATAAAGTTTGTGCGACAACTTTATTTTATTTCACTTAAGCTGCTTGGAAGCCACTTGAAGCCACTTAAGGGCGGCTTGAACTGAGTGGAACTGGATAGGAGGCTATCCAGAAATATCCTACCCCCTTGGTAGGATATTTGTGCGGTGGGGCCCGCACGAGCCCCGCCGTTTCTTTCGCTAAGTAACGCACCCGCGAAAACCCGTCAAAGTAACTGAAAAGTCAACCGACGCGTTTTCTTAAATTCTTAACAGACCATTTAATTGGGCGGTTTATTTCGTGAATTAAATGGGCTGTTTTATTCGTTGAATTAATTCAACGAATTAAATGGGTCGTTACTTACGCGTTTTGCGTTTGTTGGCAAAATAATAAAATAGACAACTTGTCTATTTTGGAGGATTGCTATTGTTGTGCAATTCCTCTGAACCTCCACTCTCCCCGCGAAGAACGCGAAGAACGCGAAGAACGCGAAGAACGCGAAGAACGCGAAGAACGCGAAGAACGCCGGCGACCGGAATTCGACGACGCACACCGAGATCTGCGACGTCGACGAGCCCTACCCGCGACGTTCTTCGGCGACGCCTCTTCTTCTGCGGCCGATCCTCGTTCGGCAACTAAGGTGAGAAACGAATCATTTGAATTCTCCCGTTTTAATTTCGATATCAACGGATTTAAACTAATTAAATCTGTTTGATCTTGATCCGGAGATTGGTGACGCGACGCCGGATACCGCGACGACGCGACGATCCCCCCTTCTTCCGCGACGAGCAATTCCGCGACGACCTCTCGTCCGACGACAACGACAAGTAAGGGATGTTGGATTATTTTATCTTTTTCCCCGTGTTTATTCTTTTAAAGTGAAGAACATGATCTCCGACAATTTTGATTTATTTAAAATTGTTGTTGATTATTCCTCCGTGGATTTTGACTAAACGCGGAGGGTGCGGGTCTAACGAACAAGACCCGGCAACCCTCCGCCGATCTCTTTTGTTGTGCGGATTTGGCGGACGACGACGAACCGTGCGGCAAGGGCATTTTGTTGATTCCGCAGTGAAGATCGTCCCCCGGGAGGAGCAACGGCGCAGACGGGAAAGAAATCGGGCCACCGGAGCATCTCCGGCGGCCCGCGGAAGGAGACGGCGGCGCGGGCCGCCGGCGCGGCGGCGCCGGCGACCGGAGGCGGCGGCGCCCGGCGCGCCGCCGGAGGAGTCCGCCGCGGCCGAGCCACGGCGGCGGCGAACCGCCGGACCGCGTCCGCGGTCCGGCCACCAGCACGCGGCCCGCGCGGGCCGCGTTTCTCCCAAAGCCGCGGGTTTGACCCGCGGCGGCTCTTCGGCCGCGCGGCCGAAGACCGAGCCGGCCGGTCCGGTCGGCCGGGCCGCGCCCAGGCCGGACCGGACCCGGCCTAGCCGGGTCGGGCCGGGTCGGGCCGACCCGGTTCGGGCCGACCCGGTTCGGCCGACCCCAGAGGGGGGTTCGGGCCGGGTCGCCCCGGACCCAGAACCCCCGTTTCGGGCCCTCTTCGGTCTTTCGCCCATATCTTGGGCCTGGGACCTTCGATTGACGAACCGTCAGCGGCTACGCGATCCTTGGATCGAGACGGTCGTTTCGGTATACTATACTCAAGGTGCACCTTCCTTTTCGGGAGTCTACGTAGTTAAAACTCCGTAGTTAAGCGTGCTTGGCCTAGAGCAGTGATCAGGATGGGTGACCTCCTGGGAAGTTTCTCAGGTTGGGTGTGAGACGGAAAGGCCAATAACTAACAGAACGGGCGTCCGATTGACGCGCCGTCTGTTTCGTTGAATTCCTCTAAGTGAGACGGAACTTTTGGCATACTCCGCCCGAGGATCGGATACAGGCGGAGTACGGTCGGGTTGGTTTTGCCCTAAAAACCAACCGGGCCCCTGGGACGAAAATGCCAATAACTCTCAGACCGGGCGTCCGATTGACGCGCCGTCTGTTGCGTTGAGATCCTGTTGTCGATACGGAACTTTTGGATACATCAACTTCGGACTACGTGTCAGTTGATGTATCAGCCTCTCGGCTCGTGGAGCGGACCCTCCTAAACGAGCTCGCTAAGTGCGGGAACCCTAGTGCTGGCTGTGGCTTCGACGACGGAGCAGAGATCCTCCGTGGACTGCGACGACGACAGAGCAGAGATCCTCCGTGGACTGCGACGAACGCAGAGCAGAGATCCTTCGTGGACTGCGGCGACGACTGTGCAAGAGATCCTCAGTGGACTGCGTCGACTACTGCACTCAGCGATCCTACGTGGAACAGTGTTACCGAACCTGTGTGAGCTGAATCTTCTTTTTACCTTGAGCGGTGGAGCGCTTGGGTGTAGCGGCGGACCCGTGGTACTTGACAGTGGTGGTGCGCTTGGATGCAGCAGCAGACCCTTGGCGGTGGAGCGCTTGGTTGTAGCGGCGGACCCGCGATACTCTACGGAGTGTGTGCGCTTGGTTGTAGCGACAGACCCGCGACGGTGGAGACGCGCGTGCGGAGTACGGAGACCGTGTAGATGACTGAGACCTGACGACTGCTTGACCGACTCGACTTGGAGTGAGTCGACTAGCCCAGTGGACGGAGCGCCCAGTAGTTGGCAGCAGACCCACGGCGGACGGAGCGCCTGGTAGTTGGCGGCAAACCCGCGGTACTCGACAGGAGGAGTACCTCAGTAGGCTATCTGGGTGAGCGCCCGGTATTTGGCAGCAGACCCTCAGCGGACGGAGCGCCCGGTAGTTGGCAGCAGACCCGCGGTACTCGACAGGAGGAGTACTTCAGCAGTCTTAGGTTAGTGAGCAGTACCCCGGAGTCGTGACAGGACCACTGTACACTTCAGAGATGGGGCTCTTCAACATTTACGGTTTCGATAATGAAAATCCTGGTTGAGCTGAATCTTATGTTACTCTCCTTTGTGGATTGTGTTGAACTATCCTATGTGGATTTACTGTTTACTCTCCTTGTGGATTTGAGTCTTGCTTTCCTTTGTGGATTGAGTTGTTCTTGAGCTCGTGAGCAGAGCTAGAATTGGGGACTTAGGTATATGTATGGGCATATACCTAAGTCGAGTCAGATGTTACTTCGTGATTGCATCTTTCTTTTGTGCTATATCCTTTGTGGATTTCGGGAGACCTTCGGGGGTCTCGGGGTCCTTACTGAGTAGTTGTACTCACCCCTGCATGGGCTATGCCCGCACCTTATTGTGTTGGTTGCAGACGACGGACAGCGCTGATCTCGGTTGGGGCGTGGAGCAGGACGGTACCTGGAGGTGGACCACTGGGCGGGACGTGCTCGGAGCGGACGTGGGACCCGAGGAGCCTGGAGGCTATCTGTACCCACCCTTCAGGTGGGATTACCAGTGGACGACACGAGGCCGCCGTCTTTTCTTCAGTTGCTGTACTTTGCTTTTCAGTTGTACTTTACAGTTGGGCTTGTATTTCCGGCCCCCTTTACTTTTCCGCACTTTGTAGTTACTTCTGCTTGCTGACTCTGTGGTGGATGTTACTTATAAAGGCAATGCCTTCCCTGTTCACTGGGATTTTACGCCTTGGTTCTAGTCGCCAGCCCCTGGCCTATGGAAGGCGGGCTTGGGGTAGTCACGGCACGGGCCCCGAGGACGGGTCGTGACATTTCTTCTCTAGGCCAGCAAGTAGACCCGGGTTGCTCCCTCTTTTCCACTGGTTGGCACCAACTTCGCCTCGGATCACCGAGTCGATGTCTCCACGAATAGTCTGCTGTTTTTTTTAAAAACCCACGGTTTGCACCGAAGGCCGGAGTGTTTTTGCGCCGAGCATCTTTGATCTCTCCGTCCATCGGTCCGGCGTCACTATTTTTCCCCCCATCCACTCCGAGAAAAGGTAAGGGACAAGTTTATTTTGGTTTTTTCTAAGTTTCGATTTATACAAATATATGTTATATATATCTATATATATTCTGTGTATATAAACCCGGTGGAATCCAAGACCGTGAGGATCTCTCTTTCAGCATGGAGCACCCAGTAGGAGTAAGGAGAACTCCTCTGCAATGTTTTCCTACAGTTTCTATAAGCTTTACATATTTATATACACTTCTTATATAAACGTGTATAAGTATATACAAGACCATATAAACCTAGTTTTACTCGTTTTTACCTCTTCCTAGGATAGAACCTGAGTGGGGGAGGTCTCCTTGTTTTAACATTTCATCTGGTTCAAAACAATTTACACAGTTATATATCGGTATATACATTTCACGCATATGTGCACATATATTTGTATTCATACATTTATATATACAATGATACATGCATGTGTACACCTTTTTTCTCACATGTTTATAACCCTGGTTTTTTACTCTGCCCTATGAAAAATGGAGTTTACGGGTAATTTTATCAACGTATAAGATGATGTAAATATATTGATAATTTTGATATATATGTACATGTGATTATATAAGATTTACATATACATCTATGTACAAATATGATGACAAGCTTATCTATTTCTTTTAAAATTTACCTCATTATCACATAATGATTTATGGAAAATTATATGTAACCTTTAAGATTATTATTTCGAGAAAAGAACTCAAAAATATTTTTATACATGTTTAATTGTATGATGAAGATCAAGGGTTAGTTTTATGTCAAAATAATTCTTTCAGTTGAGAAATTTCATTTATCACCATTCTTGATAAATCATGATTTTGTTTTGAGAAAATGGGTAGTATGAATTCCTTATGATTTTACAAGTTTATACATGTATATATATATATACTCATGTTTATGGATCGACCTTGTTGTATGAAAGACTGATTTTATGTCAATTATGGATATATGGAAATTATGTTCACATTTTTCTTTTATGTAAAAGAACTCCAGATGTTTTTACCGAACATTAATTTTGTTTAAGGTATAACCTGAGAAATATTTTTGTGTATGGTTTAATTTGGTAAACCCATGTTTTCAATTGTTATGTTAATTCCTTATATGTACGGATTTGTTTAGCACGTATGTCTTAGTTTTATTAATGATTAAACTGTCTTCCTAACTATGAAAATGCATGTAAGAAGAGTTCTGATTAATAGTGTATGAAAGAAAGACCATGTAAAGATATGTGAGGGATGTTTGGAATTTAAATGTTTATGGACAGGTGCACCCAAAATTATACAGCACTTCAATGCATTAGGTTAAGTATGAGTCTCATGAGAAGTTATGTGTGACGGTCTTGGCAGTTAACCTTGGCTGTGCCTTCATGTGCGATGGTCTTGGAAGTTAGCCTTGACTTGTGATTTCATGTGCGACGATCTTGGCAGTTGGCCTTGGCTTGTGCTACTATGGGAAACAGGATTGGCGGTGTGCCTTGACCCGTACTAATTTATCTTTTAAGATCATGACACAAGGTCCTGACAAGTCTAGGCATTATACATTCCCTCTACATGTAATGATAAATGGTCAACCAGGAGATAGTCTAACTAACAAGACATTCCCTATTTGAAAATTCTCTTGACCATGAGAATGAAATTATGAGATAATAATTGTAACACATGTGGTAAGTTTTTTTAAGACCTTTATGTGCCCATGAATCATGTTATGAATATTTTCCCTACTTACTAATAGATTTTTACAATTAAAGTAATCATGGTTGTAAATTATGAATCTTCTATTATTCATGTGTTTGCGCTCTCTGATATGTTTAATTTAATGTTTATTGCATGTTCATACTTTTTTTCTGTACGAGCGGTTCCAAAAATGAAATATTTACATGTTTTAAGAAAATATAATGCTTTGTTTTGTTTTAGTGAAGTGCTATGTTCAAAATGACTGCTTTGAGAAAGAGTTTTCTTAAAAATGTTTTTAAACCCCCTTATTGGGCATATTTTCTCACCCTACATTTTTGGTTAAAATTATTTCAGGCACGGTTTGTATTGATGATGTTTATCAGAAGCAGCTGGTTTCCCAGAATCCTGAGCCTCGCGATCTTCTGTAGTAATGGGACATGATATATTATTTGTAAATGTTGTAATAAAATGCTTGTATATCATGTCTCATGAGGAACCCGGGGAATCGGGGTCTCTATAGTTGGTATCAGAGGATGGGTTCAGGCAACTCTGGAAAACCAGGTGGTATGAATATATTACTATGACTGAATAAGTAAAAATGCTATAACTTTCAGATGGATGATGAAAATGTACCTACCGACCTACTGTCACTTCCCACTGAGGCTCTAGAGAACATTGTATCTCTAGCAAGCCGTGAGACCTTTCTAAATTATTCCCAAATTTTCATGACATGTATGCACCTGTATGACGTGTCAAACTCACCTAGGGTGCTTAGTCTTCACCGGGGATTGGGGATGGATTATCTCCTAATGATGATGACCAAATTTCCCTCTTACGCACGTCGGGGAAAGTAACACGAGGGACTCATCTGAGTGTTCATGACTGGTGAGGAATTTGGCACGATGCTTGATTACCCCTTTTAAGATGCTTCTTCTGTCGGAGACCTTCGAGTGGCTTACCTATGCCAGATTTTGTACTATGGCTTCTGGGACCAGTTAATGGACCTTGGAGTGTTGGAAGATGAGTCCACCCGATTGTCTCTTTGGTAAGAGGTGTATACTGATGTCTCCCAACTCCATACCCCTCACGCTAAACTCAGGAGGCGTCATAGATGTTCCCATGTGTTTAGTCCGGTCTGTTCATCCTGTGTGTGGTTTGAAGAGTTAGGGAGTTTTTCCACTCTTTGTGGTGTATGTTTAGTAAACTCAGTCTTTGTCTTCTAAACATTTGCATAAATGGAAGTTTCATGTTTCCTTTCATGTCTCTATCTTATCAATATTGTTAAGAGATTCCCTTCGAAGGTTTTTTTAGATGGCCGGTCAAACGAACTTCTCATCAATGCCGGATGAGTTAGTAGAAGTTATCTTCATCAGGGCATGCACGGTGGATTATCCATCCTTTCTCCACCTGCGAGGGTCCTGCCAACATCTGCTCGATCTAGCAAACGGTCCTAATATTCGTTGATTGTTTCAAGAGGATGATCGTGTTTTTCACCTCATCACTACTTCTCAACTCCCCTGCTATAGACGAAGGAAAAGGTACTATGAAGGCATATTCCAATGTTTTACACTGGCCCAGAACTTCTCTTCCAGAGCGTATATCCTCGTAGCCGCCCAGGATGGCCAGTTTAGTGCAACCTATATTTTCCAAGTCTTGAATATCAGTATCTTTAATAAAATCATTCCTATCGACTACCTCGAGCGTGATGTGGCCCGAAGAGTTATCAAGGAGTTTATCTACTCGGACGTTTCTGAGCTTTTCACCGCACGAGCCTACCATTGGAAGCCCGTGTGCAGTACACACGAGCAGGAGTTCAGGACGTACTTTTCGAAGTGAATCTGGGCTAATGAAACAGACGAACTATGTGCCAACATTGGTATTCCTTTAACCAAGCCAGATCCACTATTTCGGTAATGTAGTACGTATGGGGTATCTGTTTTTCTTTTATGAATATAATTGCAAGGACACAATTCTTTGAAGGGGGAAATAATTTAACGACCTAAGAAACCGTATTTTGTGTTATGAAAAGTTGTTTTACAATGCCACTCGTTAAGTGAACAAACAATCAACTTATAAGACAATAATAATAATAAAATAGAAAAACACATCAAATGAAGGAAAGCTTCTTTTATTCAAACGAGTAACATCATAGTGGCTATAACTCACACTGATCGAACAAGAAGATAAGCTAACCAAAAATCCAAATTAAAAACCCGATTAAATTAATATGGAGACCGCTTAAAACCACCAGGACACCAAGAATGCATTAAGGGTTTCTGGAATCCATCAGAATAATCTTGAGGATGGCCGAAGCCACTGCAACCGTGTTGAGCACCAAGGGAATCACACGAACCATCTCTTCCTTTCTCCTTCAGTCACCTGGAGTGAGGGAAACCCCGAGGCCAGACTCTTTATAAGCACACTAATTCGACTGTTGAACCCTAATGATGATAAATATGAACGTTGGATTCTCCTATACACTAATGTTTTATCTTGAGGTGTTTACCCCCGACAGGTTCGAAAAGTTAATTATGTAATTTGCTTAAATATATAAACAATGACATCAATAATAATATAATTTATTTATTTCTTGTTTCCCCAAAATGAGAATTATATTTTATGTTTCAAAATAGTGAAAATAAATATTATTTTTACACTATTCACTATACATATTTTTTTAATTTGAGAAATTAATCTTTTATGTTGTAATTATATTAAATCTGATGGGTTTTTATTTTGTCTAAGAAAATATGTACTCAAACTCTTAAGTTATATACATATATTGCATCAAACATTAAATTAAATGAATTATTTTTTTATCTCTAAATTAAATATAAGTAATAAAAATAATGTAAATATTTATAATTTGACCTTTTTTAACTGTCTTGATGCTTTGTCAAATTATGGTTTTATTTACATTACAAATTTTGCATCTTTATGTTAATCATTACACAAATACTCTTATTAAATTTAAAAACAATGAAGATAATAGAATGATTGTAAAACCTTAAAAAATATATATAATAATTGATAATGTTATATGAATTTATGTTTTTGAAATTATGTTGAACATGGGATTAAGCAGCCAATTTTTTTTTAAAATAGTGTATTAAAATATTTACATGTAATTATAAATTATGATAATTAATATGTAATTCAACAAAGGAAAATAAATAAATAAATAAATACAAAATAATATGTTCTGATAAGGGCGATTTAATTAATTAAATGAACCATTGACTCTTCAAAATATAATAGTAAGTGATCAATAATTGTGGTTTATTAATAATAAAGTTAATAGAATAAGGTTAATAAAATTATTGATGTTTTAAATATATATATATATATATATAATATGTTTTGATTAAATCAATGTATTGTTATTGACCAAATTACTTATCTTAAAGTAATAAAAGATAGATTAATAATTGAATGTTAATAATAAAAAAACAATGTTTTAATAAATTAATAATAATATTAATAAAACGACTTTTTTTTAAAAAACTCATTGAACCGCGTTTTTAAGCGTTGCAGCAGCCGGAGCCGTCTGATCATTCACCTCAAATCGCGGCTATCCAACTTCTTTTAAGCCACACTGAGTCTGAGCCACATGATCAACTCTCATGCGATCCTGACTGTCTAATCCTTTTCAGGTCTCCCTCTCTCCCCGCGGCCTTCTTCTTCCTCGCGCCCGCCGAACCATTAGGTTACGCCCCTATTTTTCTTCTCTAGGCTGACGAGTGGACCCACGTTGCTCCCTCTTTTCCACAGGTTGGAACCGACTTCGCCCCAGATACCCGGGTCGATGTCTCCACGAAGAGTCCGCTATTTTTTTAAACCCACTGTTTTCACCGAAGGCCGAAGTGTTTTTGCACCGAGCATCTTTGATCTCTCCGACCATCGGTCTGGCGTCACTGTTTCCTTTTCCCCTCCTCCTCTCTGAGCAAAGGTAATGGAAAAGTTTCTTTTGGTTTTGTCTATGTTTCGATTTATACATATATACGTGTTATATATATATATATTCTGTGTATATAAACCCGGTGCAATCCCAGACCGTGAGGATCTCTCTTTCAGCATGGAGAACCCAGTAGGAGTAAGGAGAACTCCTCTGCCTCATTTACTTACAGTTTTTATAAGATTTACATATTTATATACACTTATTATATAAACGTTTATAAGTATATACAAGGCCATATAAACCTAGTTTTACTCGTTTTTTACCTCTTCCTAGGACTGAACCTGAGTAGGGGAGGTCTCCTTGTTTTAACTTTTTATCTACTTCAGTAAATACACACTGTTATATATTGGTATATACACTTCATGCATATGTTCACATATATTTGTATTCATACATTTATATATACAATGATACATGCATGTGTACTCCATTTTTTCACATGTTTATAACCTTGGTTTTTACTCTTCCCTATGAAAAATGGAGTTTGGGGGTAATTTTATCAAAGTATAAGATAATTCAAATATATTTAGCATTTAGATATATATGTACATGTGATTATATATGATGTACATATACATCTATGTACAAATATGAGGAAAAGCTTATCTATTTGTTTTAAAAATTTACCTCATTATCACATAAAGATTTATTGCAAATTATATGTACCATTTAAGATTATTATTTCAAGAAAAGAACTCAAAACTATTTGTATACATGTTTAATTTTATGATGAAGATTAAGGGTTAGTTTGATGTCAAAATAATTCTTTTAGTTGAGAATTTTCATTTATCACCATTCTGGATAAATCATGATTTTGTTTTGAGAAAATGGGTAGTATGAATTCTTTAAACTTTTACAAGTGTATACATGTATATATATATATGTGTGTACTCATGTTTATGGATCGACCTTGTTGTATGCAAGACTGATTTTATGTCAATAATGGCTATATGGAAATTATGTTCACATTTTTCTTTTATGTAAAATAAATCCAGATGTTTTTGCCGAACATTAATTTTGTTTATGTTATAATGTTAGAAATATTTTTGAGTATGGTTTAATTTGGTAAACCAATGTTTTCAATTGTTAAGTTAATTCCTTATATGCACGGTTTTTTTAGCATGTACGTCTTAGTTTTATTAATGGTTAAACTGCCTTCATGACTATGAAAACGCATGTAAGAAGAGTTTTGATTAAGAATGTATGAATGAATCCCTCTGAATGAAAGACAATGTCAAGATATCTGAGGGATGTTTGGAATTAAAATGTTTATGGATGGGTGCACCCGGAATTATATAGTGCTCCAATACATTGGGTAAAGTAAGAGTCTCATGAGACCTTATGTGCGACGGTCTTGGCGGTTAGCCTTGGCTTGTGCTTTCATGTGCGACAGTCATGGCGGTTAGCCTTGGCTTGTGCATTCATGTGCGACGGCCTTGGCAGTTGGCCTTGGCTTGTGCTACTATGGGAAATGGGATTGGTGGTGTGCCTTGGAACGTACTAAGTTATGTTTTAAGATCATGACACAAGGTCCTAACAAGTCTAGGCATTATACATTCCCTCTACATGCAATGATAAATGGTCAACCATGGGATAGTCCAACTAACAAGACATCCCCTAGTTGAAAGTTCCGTTGACCATGAGAATGAAATTATGATATAAGAATTGTAACACATGTGGTAAGTTGTTTTAAGACCTTTTTGCGCCCATGAATCATGTTATGAATATTTTCCCTGCTAACTCACAGATTTTTAGAACTGAAGTAATATTGGTTGTAAATTATGCATCTTCTTTTCTTCATGTGTTTGCGCTCTCTGATATTCTTACTTTAATGTTTATTGCAAGTTAATACTTATTTTCTATGCAATCGGTTCCAAAAATGAAATTTTTACATGTTTTAAGAAAATATAATGCTTTGTTTTGTTTTAGTGAAGTGCTATGTTCAAAATGACTTCTTTGAGAAAGAGTTTTCTTAAAAAAAAAATTTAAAACACCTTACTGGGCATATTTTCTCATCCTAGGTTTTTTTTTAAATTTTTCGGGCACGATTTGTATTGATGAAGTTTATCAGAAGTAGCTGGTTTCCCAGAATCCTGAGCCTCGCGATCTTCTATAGTAATGGGACATGATATATTATTTGAAAATGTTGTAATAAAATGCTAGTATATCATGTCTCATGAGGCACCCGGAGAGTCTAGGTATCTACAATGATGCCTCATGATATTATTCATTCATTTTTTTAAATATAGGATTCACATAATGATGTTAATTCTTTGAAAAATATTTGGATATTTTAAAATGATTAAATAATTCATCAGGGTTAGATAGATGATATTTTTCATTATTTTAATATATATATTTTTCCTATTAATGATGAATAGACTCATGGATCCATGATTATTATTAATAAAGATTATAGGGGTCCACCATGGTTAAACACTAGGGAGAATAAAATCATTATCAAAAAAACTCCTTTATTTCTTCTTCAACTCCAAAAATTCCATAGTTTCCATTCTAAATAGAGTCTTTGTATTTTTTCTTTCATCATGGATTATATCAATGGAAAATTCATCTTTACAAAATGATGGATTCTTATGTAATTCATTAAAAAAACGTGTCAATTTATTCACGTAAAATTGGTATATCAATAATTTTAAGATTTCCTTCTCAATTTCAAGTTTTCTATTAGTATTTTCTCAAAAAATATCTTTCATTAGTTATACAGTGGTGTATATGGACATGTAGCAGATGATGATGTCTCTTCTCTAAAGATATGGAATTCAACGTCTTCATCTAAAATTGTAATTTCAATATTCTTGCAATGATTGTTTTCATAATATTTTGATATTCTGTCTATAACAAGGATTATAATAAAGCAAACCATAGGTATGATAATAAAATCATAAACTATATCATGATTATGTGTCATAATGTGGACTTCCTAACACATAATTATTTTAGTGAGTCATCTACAATGTTTTTTGACTGTCATCATCATTGTAAAAGTGATATAGTAATATATAATTTTCTTCGAAAAGAAATATTATATAAAAGAGAGGGAGGATCTAGAATCAATGAACTAATTAGTTAAATTTGAATCTATAATAAAAGTACATGCCACTACATCACGCTTACATCCAACTATGATGTACTGATCACATAATCTTGTTTTTTCTCACCTATAAATATTCTTTGGTATATTCCATTGATTGAGGGGTAGTCCATTTACATAGTGCTCCATCTAACTGTAGATGTTGTTGGGAAGAATAATGGTTTATTTATTCCCTCCCCATTCATTATCATGGTGAGCATTATGTAGACACATATAAAAAACCCAATTTATTCACCTATTTTCTAAAATGATTGTTTCCATAAATATTAGAAGATGTAAATTTCTTCATTTTATTATTTATATTTTATTAATTTTATTTTTAATTTTGATGATTTGAATTCTTATTTTACTGATTCATGAGGAAAATATATGACATATAAAAGTCCATCACAGTTTTTTTGGAACATAAAACAATTTCATCATATAATGAAAATTATTAAGTGTCTAGAACAATTAGGATACATGGCCAAAGGCTTCAATGAAATGGTTAATATATCACTCATTATTGTGTATGTAATAATTAGTATACATATCTTTCTTTGTAATCTCATACTCATACTTAGAATAGATTTCTTTTTCATTTTTTATTTATTATATGAATCATTCACTTCATTCATTTTTTCTCATTAGGGAAAAATTTATCGATGAATGTTTCTTTAACAGCTTTTCATTCCATTTTTTATATTTATTCTTCTTACATAGTATTATGGAATAAGGACCACTATTTATCAATATCTCATTTTAGATAATAAACTATAGCTATAACTATTCACTTTTCAACACTTCTATTATCAATAAATATCTTTTAAACCGACATAGTCCATTGATTACCTACCATTGTATTAGTAGACCCACCAAATATTTGTTGATTCTATCTCATGATGTAATCTGGCATAGGAGAATCATGCTATATAATGTGTATCTTTGTCCTGGTAAATTAATTTTTCAAAACCATATTTAGCTACCCTAATACAACCATGTCTAGCTCAATTCCAATACCTGTTCAATAATTTTATTCTGTAGATAAATATCTAAAATAGATAAGAGTATTGTCACCCTTATTCAATATATGCTACATTTCTAACAAATACAATATAATGGATTAGTTTGTAAAAACATGAATTTTAAATCATACTTTATTTTTCTAACTATGTTTTTTCACTTAGCCTATAATAAAAAAATTTATTTATTGTTAATATCAGAATCATAATTATGGTTTTTCTGTGGATATGTTTATTTTAATATATTTAAAAACGATTTTTAATGAAAAAATGATCCAAATCAAATCCCCAAAGAGTGTCAAACCATTTTTATAATAGGGGTTATATTTAAGAACTAGTTTTTAAAGAAGTAATTCCCAACACAAAAATTGTTGTAGTTATTATCTATAGGTATATCTCTTCTAGAACCATGTATACTTGTATGATCTAGGAAGATATATATTCTGTAGAAGACCCAGATAATCTATTCCAAATAAAAACATTAGTATATAATTCAATAAATATAAAAAATTCCTATAATATGGTTATTTCCTAAATCTATGTTTTCATAAATCTACTTCCCAAAGTTTCTACAAGTCATTCATTGATACAATCTATAAAGACCCTAAATACATTAACCAGATACAATATCTACAATATTATTTTTTCATAATTTCAAATGGTAAAATTTAAAGGGACTAGTCTATATAGAAGTTATAGAGATCATAATAATTATATAATTTCCATTTCTAATTTCTAAATTAAATACAAATCATATTCCATGGAATCATCTTCATATCTTCTGATGTGGGAACAAGATATGGTTGAGATAAAATAATATGTAAGGGTTACATAATTAAAATTATATCATGAATAAATAAATAATAAGTACTATATAAATTTATATTAGAAAAAAATTGTTATTTAATTCATAACCTAAGAATGAGACGTTATATTCAATATAAAAAGTTGAGTAACTAAAAACGGATTAAATTTTATTAATAAACTCATCATGAAATCAGTACATAGAAAATAGAAATAAATATATATAATGGGTATTATCAATAAATAAATTATCAATAAATTAAATTCTTAATTATTGGACATCATGATATCAAACATCAATAAACCTCAGCATTCAATACTTTTCACGAAAAAAGTTTAAAACTATGGGAAAAATGATTTGGCCAACTAATGTGTCTGATGAGAACTTTCGATGCATTTATGGGATATATATAAACTATCCAAAATAATATATGATTTTCTAAATAAGTCATAATATATCTAATAATCAATTTAATTCATGAATCAATTATCCTTATCATCAAATATGTATATTGAGAAAGGAACCAATATTTATCAATATTTCCACACATAATGAAATAACATTAAATGTAAACTATATATATATAAATGGTATACAATTTATGAAATAATCTCATACATCATGCAATGAATATTCATATTTTTGGAAAATTTAATGTCTAATGAAAAGGAATCCTAAAATAATGGAATTTCTTTACATGAATGTAAACAATCAAAAAACAAAGTGAAATTGTACAATAAATTTTTCTACATTGGTAACAATTAAATTTTATCCCAATTAATAATTATCTTGAACATAAAAATTAATAATTGATAAAAATTGGTATTATTTTTAAATAAATTCACATGTTCTTTATAAGGAAACGACCTTAAACATTACTTAATATTGAATTAAATGAATAATTCACATTGAGGATCTTTCAGGTTTAGAGTTTTAGAGAATTAGGACATAACTGTTACGTCTCAAAAGACTACAAAGTAAACACTTCTAGTGAGTTTCCATAGAATATAAAAAACTCTTAAAAAGAAACATGTCTAGTTCCATGATTTATATAGCATGACTTTCCCTTGGTCCCATCCTTGACCCTATTCCACATTACGTCCTGTGAAAAACATTTAAAAAAAACTTGGGGTGAGCATAAAAAGCTCATTAAGGGATACACAAAGAATGAAAACTGTTAGTTTTTCAAACATCAAGTAAACCATGTATACTTTATAAATGTAATAGATTCACCTTCAGGAAGTAGTAAAAACTCTTCACTGAATAAAATATCCTTACATACCCTTTTGTAACCAATGGATTACCATAAAACCCATATAAGGAACACATAACATATAAAGGTAACTTGGGACATAAACATACTAAAGTGGAATAACCATACGGTCGACTTCCACACATATCACTTAATGGAATAGCCATACGACCAACTTCCATACATGCTTAATGGAATATCCATACGGCTGACTTCCATACCCAATGCATTGGAGGTTATAACGTAACCACCCGTCCTGGTATTCACGACACCACCCGTCATATGGTTTATCACGTAACCACCCGTCAAATGTCCAAGTACCATTATAAAAATCATAAGACATAAAACAAATATAATGTAAAGAAAACTTTTCCACACTTTGATCAAAATATATCACTTAAATATATTGACATAACAAATTCATTATAAAAACCCATTTTCAATAACAAAATACATAAAAGAGTATATGGTATGTATTTGATTTTAAAAAAACATTACGGCTTGTTCAGGAAGGCAAAGACCAAATAATACTCACGGTGGCGGAAAAGGTCGTTGTCACTGCGTACGTTAAAAGAAACATTACACCGTATAAAATAATGTTTTGTATAAAACGAAATATGCCTCAATGAAAGAAGATTGAGACGAAGTCCCTTACCTCGGGTCCGACTTGACTCGGTCATTCTTTAATATCCTGAATAATAAACTTGAGTTAATTTCTACTTGTTTAAGAACCTTTTTCATGTTCATTATTCCTTTTATATCACTTATTTCCATGTCATGAACACTATGTAATTATTTAAGTTAATAACAGCAGTTTTAACGACCATTGGTACTTGGGTCAAAAATAAACCCTTTATAATTACAAGTTGTTCATGTATCCATTATATCCAGAATTATAATCATGATGTATATATCATATATATCATATATATACAGTATATACATGCATTTATAATATTACATAATCATTTAGAGGTAAGAAATGAAATGCACCGTTCATGGAGACGGTAAGCCGTACGTACGCATGAACGCTACATTCATAACTATTTTGTATTTTATAGAATGGAATCATAATGATATAAAAGTATATTATAATTCCAGTGTAATTTAATATATAATATCATAACTCCATGCTTTATATGTCCCACATATGGTATTTAACGAATCAAATCACTTTGAGGGGGAGGTAGTCCGCACTTCCTTAAATAAAGATATTGCGTTTACCCATAATGGAAACCATAAAGGTATTCCCAAAATGAAAAATACAGAAGCTTAAGGAAAACATTGAAATTTTATATATTATATATAAGTGTAGTGTCATCTTAATGGACACCTTTTAAGGTGTTAAAAGAATGTTGAACAATCATCGTTTCAGGAGGCAGAAATTCGCCATCCACGTAAACTGTTTGTTCATTAACCATTAGATGTAGGTGTGTGTAAGTGTAGCTCTAATAAATTTTATAAAAACATCCTACTATATTGAAGATACAGGATTTGTTACAAAATAAATGAATAAAATAGTTTAGGGGGTTGGAGAAGTAAAATAAAACAAAAGGACTCAAGTGAAGACATTACCTTAAAATCGGGTAACTCCCTTTGGTTAGAGCTCAAAGGCTTCCTTGGGAAGACTTCTACCCAAAGTCAGGCTTCAAAGAGTAAGTGAGGGATTTGGAGAGAGAAAATGGGCAGGGGTTGGCCGAGCCAAAGGCTTCGGAAGTGGGGGTAAGGTGGTAGAGTTGGGGGCCTTTTATAAGAGGAGAGGACGGGTACTCTTGGAAAGTAAGGAAATGTTACTTTATTTTAGATTGAGTTTAGGATTTTAATGGTCCCAAATTGATGTAATTCTAGGATAAGGTGATTAGGGTTTTCAATATACCCATACAATAGGTTTTGGACATGTGTAGGTCATAGATTTTACATTATCATTTCATTTTATTTAAATTATTTATTAATGAGGTAATCACTGCATCATCATGATGTCATAAATAATTTAACAAATATAATGTCTAAAAATTATAAAAAAGATATCATGATGTAGGAAATCGTTTTATCTTTCAAATTAATATTTATATTCAGAAATCTGACTTGTATAACCCCATGTAAAAATTGTTTTAGTAAAACATCTGATGTTTGTGTAATTTTTACTTTAACATTTAATAAAAAGTTATTTATGTCATTTCCCAAACAAAGTGGCTCCATGGGGTCCCCATGTTGACCCATGGATTTTCATTGTCGGCCAGGACACATTCAATGAGGGTAGTACATCTTTCAAGCTCATCTCATTTTATTAAAACATTATGTTTACCTTACACTACACTAATTACCTCTAATAGCAATTAAAAACATAATAAGTAACTATTCACAAAAAAAATTATTTTAATACCATTGAACAACATTTTACTTCTTAATGAAAACCATATATGTTGGATTTATGAAATTCAAAACACAGAAGTGGTAAAATTTCATTTAAACAAAAAATCAGTTTTTATAAGCACCACTTAGTGGTTTCACTATTCATCAAAAATTTAAATTTTTCAGAAAAGTACCAAAAATTAACCCTAAGATATATTTGATATTCCGAATTCAAAAATGAAGTCTATTTTAAAAAATTAAAAACATATAAGTCACATTAATTAATTTAATAATTAATTCCCACTGTCATGAAAAATAGCGTGTTTTTATGAAACAATAAGTATCAAAAGATTGACACTAGTTTAAGTCCGATTTCAAAGTGAAATTAATCCAAATAACCATCATTGAATTACATGGTAAAAATATATTCTAATTAAACATTGAAAAAAATTAAAAGATAATATAACCATATAATTAAATTATATGAAAAATTAGTTTTGATGTATAATGCAGTATTTTTCACTATTCATTGAAAAATGAACATTGTCAGAAAAATTCCAAAAATTAAGCCAAGGTAAATATAAATTTCCCAATCATAAATAATATGTTTATTTTGAAAAATATAGCTTAAATTTTTTTCAAAAAGTGGATTTAAAAGGGGTTCGCCAACAAAAGGCGATTAATCGACCTTTTAAAGAATATTTGAATGTTTATGCTTAAAAACTGGATTCATTTGCATTTGTAATCCTCTAACATTTATTGTAAAGAGTAAAAATATTTGACAAACATATATAATCATATTTTAGTTATTTCTATACTTTCCCGTCAATACAACGATTATGTGTTAACTACCATTTAAAATAATATTATTTTATTAATAGTGTGCAACGTAAGATTTCAATGAAACTCTTTATTGCGTATCGGGTACGCTATCGAACATAGAAACCTTTTTAAAGAAAAATTAATATTTAATTCATAAATATTAATAAATATAAAAATTCTTTATTCTTTATTTACCTGGGAAGTTACATCCTTCTCTCCTTTTGGGAATTGCGTCCTCGCAATTTTATTCACTTACCAAAATAAGTGGGGGTATTTATCCCTCTTAGAATTTTCATATTCCCACATTTCCTCTTCAATCATATGGTTTTTCCACAAAACCTTTACCTGGTGGATTACCATATTTCGCAACACTTTCTCTCTTCGATCAAGAATCTGGACTGGTTTTTCTACATAAGAGAGGTTCTCTTCTAGCTCAACTACCTCTGGGCTCAAAAAATGAGATGGATCTGGAATATACTTTCTCAACATCGAAACATGAAAAACATTATGTACCTGAGATAAACTCAGAGGTAAAGCCACTCGGTAGGCAACTGATCCAACTCTCTCCAGAATTTCATATGGTCCAATGAACCTTGGACTCAACTTTCCTTTCTAACCAAATCGCATAACACTTTTCCATGGTGAGACTTTTAGAAAAACATGATCACCTACCTCGAAAGATAGATCTTTCCTCCGGTTATCCGCATAACTCTTCTGCCTGCTCTAAGCTGTTCTAATGTGTTTCTGAATCAACTGCTCTTTTTCTGCCATCTCTTCTTCCAATTTTGGTCCCATCAGCTTCCTTTCACCCACTTCATCCCAAAATGTTGGAGTTCGACACCGCTTCCCATATAATGCTTCGAATGGTGCCATCTGTATACTGTAATGAAAACTGTTATTATAAAAAAACCCAACCAAAGAAAGATGTTGGTCCCAACTTCCCTGATAATCCATCAAAAAAGCTCGTATCATATCCTCCACGTTCTGAATTGTTCGTTCTGACTTCCCATCTGATTGAGAATAAAAAGCTATACTAAAATTTAATTCAGTACCCAACGACTTCTTAAGGCCTTTCCAAAAGTTATAAGTAAACCTAGGATCACGATCGGACACAATGGAGAGAGGAACTCCATGTAACCTGACTATCTCTTTAAGATACAAATGGGAATGTCGATCTAGTGAAAAAGTATCTCGTATAGCAAGGAAATGAGTAGATTTGGTCAAGGGATCGACAATAACCCAGATTGCATTATTACCTTGAGATGTCTTCGGTAATCCCACAACGAAGTCCATGGATATATTCTCCCATTTCCACTATGGAAATGGTAAAGGCTGAAGCATCCCTTTCGGTGACTACCTCTCTGCTTTAACCTTCTGACAAGTCAAACACTTCACAGTAAAATCAGCAATATCCCTTTTCATACCATCCCACTAGTAATACTCTCGCAGATCTCTGTAATCATAGTACCACCAGGATGAACTGAAAACGGGGAACTATGACCCTCACATAACAACTCATTCTTAAACTTTGAATCAGAAGGCACTCATAATCTCTTCCAAGACCTCAAAACACAATCATTATCAATGTTGAATTCAGGAAACATACCCTTCTGAACCAGCTCTACCTTTTTTTACAACTCATTGTCTTCCCTCTGTGCTTGCTTAATTCTGTCAGATAGGGATAATCTCACTGATACCTGAAACAAAACAGAAGAAATTCCTGCACCAACAACTTCTATGCCAAATTTCATCAAATCAAAAACCAAAGGATCTCGTTCCAAATGTAGCATGGTTAATGAAGCATTACTTTTTCGACTCAAAGCATCTTCCACTTTATTTGCTTTTCCTGGATACTAATGAATTGTACAATCATAGTCCATGATTAATTCCAGCCATCTCCTCTATCTCATGTTCAATTATTTCGGAGTGAATATATACTTTAAACTTTTGCGATTAGTATATATTTCACACTTTACTCCATACAAATGATGCCTCCAAATTTTTAAAGCAAAAACAACAGAAGCTAATTCCAAATCATGTGTAGGGTAATTTACCTCATGATTTTTCAAATGACGTGAAGCATAAGAAATTACCTGATCATTCTGTATAAGGACACAACCATGTCCCTTCAATGAAGCATCACTGTATATAACAAACTCCCCATTCCAAGAAGGAAGTTCCAATACTGGAGAATTCACCAATCTTTTTTTCAACTCCTGAAAACAATCATCACATTCCTTTGTCTAGATAAACTTAACACCCTTCCGAGTTAGCTTAGTCATTAGACCAGATAACCTTGAATTATTTTCAACAATCCTTTGGTAGTAACCTGCCAACCCAAGAAAACTACGGATCTCGGTTACATTTGTGGGTCTTTTCCATTCTTCAACAACTTTTGTTTTTACAGGATCAACAGTTATTCCATCTGTTGAAACAATGTGACCCAGGAAAGAAATTTTGTTGTAACCAAAACTCACACTTTCTGAATTTTCCATATAGTTTATTTTCTTTTAAGGTTTTCAAGATAACCCTTAAATGTCTTTCATGCTCCTATTTACATTTAGAAAACACCAAAATATCATCAATAATAACAACCAACATTTTTCACCTGAGTCAACTGATCCATCACTGCAACAAACTGTTTAGTTCTAATTTTGACCATCTCTGGATACTGATTTGAAAGGTCATTTCCCTATGTATTCCTTCCCAGAAAATCAGTTCTGTTTCCTCTATGAAAAACCATTCTTAACAGAAAAATATCTTAGGCGAAGCAACAAGGTAATCTTTAAATGCTATATCATCTCAATCATAACATAAATTAACTTATAATTTTACACTTTTCTAACTCCTATGGTTGTCTAAACCGACCTCTGATACCAACTATAAGGCCACGACCTTAAACATTATTTAATATTGAATTAAATGAATAATTCACATTGAGGATCTTTTTAGGTTTAGAGTTTTATAGAATTAGGACATAACTGTTACATCTCAAAAGATTACAAAGTAGACACTTTTACAGAGTTTCCATATAATAAAAAAAACTCTTAAAAAGAAACATGTCTAGTTCCATGTTTTATATAGAATTACTTTCCCTTGATACCATCCATGACCCTATTCCACATTACGTCCTGTGAAAAACATTTCAAAAAAAATCTTGGGGTGAGCATAAAAACTCAATAAGGGATACACAAGGAATGAAAACTTTTAGTTTTTCAAACATCAAGTAAACCATGTATACTATATCAAAGTAATACCTTCCCCTTCATGAAGTAGTAAAAACTCTTCACTAAATAAAATATCATTACATACCCTTTTGTAACCAAAGGATTACCATAAAACAAATATAAAGAACACATAACATATAAAGGTAACTTGGGACATAAACAAACTAAAGTGGAATAACCATACGGTTGACTTCCACACATATCACTTAATGGAATAGCCATACGGCTAACTTCCATACATACTTAATGGAATAGCCATACGTCCGACTTCCATACCCAATGCATTGGATGTTATAACGTAACCACCTGTCCTGGTATTCACGGCACCACCATTCATATGGTTTATCACGTAACCACCCATCAAATGTCCAAGTACCATTATAAAAATCATAAGACATAAAACAATTATAATGGAAAGAAAACATTTCCACAATTTGATCACAATATATCACTAAAATATATTGAAATAACAAATCCATTATATAAAACCATTTTCAATACCAAAATACATAAAAGAGTATATGGTATTTATTTCATTTAAAAAACATTACAGCTTGTTCAGGAAGCCAAAGACCAAATAATACTCACGGTGGCGGAAAAGGTCGTTGTCACCATGTACGTTAAAAGAAACATTCCTTTTTTCATATTGTAAAATGCTTCGTAGAAAAAGATTACTTTTGTATAAAAGTAAAATCCAAGGTTTTTATACACCATATAAATGAAAGTTGTGTATAAAATGAAATATGCCTCAATGAAAGAAGATTGAGACGAAGTCCCTTACCTCGGGTCCGACTTGACTCGGTCGTTCTTTAATCTCCTGAATAATAAACATGAGTTAATTTATACTTGTTTAAGAACCTTTTTCAAGTTAATTATTCCTTTTATATCACTTATTTCCTTGTCATGAACACTTTGTAATTATTTAAGTTAATAACGGTCGTTTTAACGATCATCGGTGCTTGAGTAAAAAATAAACCCTTTATAATTACAAGTTGTTCATGTATCCATTATATCCAGAATTATAATCATGATGTATATATCATATATATCATATATATACAGTAAATACATGCATTTATAATATTACATATTCATTTAGAGGTAAGAAATGAAATTCACCATTCATGAAGACGGTAAGATGTACGTACGCATGAACACTACTTTCATTTCTATTTCGTATTTTATAGAATGGAATCATAATGATATAATGGAATATTATAATTCCTGTGTAATATCATATATAATATTATAACTCCATCCTTTATATGTCCCACATATGTTATTTAACGAATCAAATCACTTTGAGGGGGCGGTAGTCCGCATTTCCTTAAATGAAGATATCGTGTTTACCCATAATGGAAACCATAAAGGTATGCCCAAAATGAACAATACATAATTTTAAGGAAAACATAAAAAATTTATATATCATATATAAGTATAGTGTCATCTTTATGTACACCTTTGAAGGTGATAAAATAATGTTGAACTATCATCGTTTCGGGAGGCAGAAATTCGCCATCCACAGAAATAGTATGTTCTATAACCATTAGATGTAGGTGTGTGTAAGTGTAGATAGAATCCTTATTATAACTACATCATAGTATATTTAATATACTGGAGTTTTTACAAAATAAATGAATAAAAAGATTTTAGGTTTTGGAGAAGTAAAATAAAACAAAATGACTCAAGTGAAGACATTACATTAAAATCGGGTAACTCCCTTTGGTTTGAGCTCAAAGGCTTCCTTGGGAAGACTTCTGCCCAAAGTGAGGCTTCAAGGAGTAATAGAGGGATGTGTAGAGATAGAATGTGTAGGGGTTGGCCGATCCAAATGCTTTGGAAGTGTGGGTAAGGTGGTAGAGGTGGGGGCCTTTTATAAGAGGAGAGGAGGGGCACTCTTGGAAAGTAAGGAAATGGTACTTTACTTTAGAATGAGTTTCGGATTTTAATGGTCCCACATTGATGTAATTCTAGGATAAGGTGATAATGGTTCTAAATATACCCATCCATATTTTTTGGACATGTGTAGTTCATATATTTTACAATATCATTCCATTTTATTTAAATCCTTTATTTATGAGGTAATCGCTGCATCATCATCATGTCATAAATAATTTAACAAATTTAATGTTTAAAAATTATAAAAAAATATCATGATGTATGAAATAATTTTATATTTCTAATGAATATTTATAGTCAAAAATATGACTTGTATAACCCCATGTAAAAATTGTTTTAGTAAAACATCTCATGTTTGTGTCATTTTTACTTTAACATTTACTAACAAGTTATTTATGTCATTTCCCAAACAAAGTGGCTCCATGGGGTCCCCAAGTGGACCCATGGATTTTATTTGTCGCCCATGACACATCCAATGAGGGTAGGACATTTTTCAAGCTCATCTCATTTTATTAAAACATTATTTTTACCATAAACTACAGTAATTACCTCTAATCGCGATTAAAAACTTAATAAATTACTATTCACCAAAAAAATTATTTTAATCCCATTGAACCACATTTTACTTCTTAATTAAAACCATATATTTCGTATTTTTGAAATAAAAAACACAGAATTGGTAATATTTTATTTAAACGAAAAAATCTGTTTTTATAAGTACCTCTTAGTGGTTTCAGTATTCATCAAAAATTGAAGTTTTTCAAAACAATAAAAAAAATTCAACCTAATCTATATTTGATATTACGAATTCAAAAATGAAGTCTATTTTACAAAATTCAAAACATATAAGTCACATTAATTAATTTAATAATTAATTCCAACTGTCATGCCAAATAGCGTGTTTTTATGAAATAATAAGTATCAAAAGATTGACACTAGTTTAAGTCCGATTTCGAAGTGAAATTAATCCCAATTAACATAATTGATTTACATGGTAAAAATATATTCTAATTACACATTAAAACAAATTAAAAATATAATATAACAATATAATTAAATTATATGAAAAAGCAGTTTTGATGTAAAATGCAGTATTTTTCACTATTCATTGAAAAATGAACATTGTCAGAAAAATACCAAAAATTAAGCCAAGGTAAATTTAAATGTCCCAATAATAAATAATATGTTTATTTTGAAAAATATAGCTTATAAAATTTTCAAAAAGTGGATTTAAAAGGGGTTCACCATCAAAAGGCGGTTAATCGACCTTTTAAAGAATATTAGAATGTTTATGCTTAAAAACTAGATTCATTTGCATTTGTAATCCTCTAACTTTTATTGTAAAGAGTAAAAATATTTGACAAACATATATAATCATATTTTAGTTATTTCTGTCATTTTCTGCCAATACAATGGCTATGTGTAAACTACCATGTAAAATATTATTATTTTATTTCTAGTGTGCAACGTAAGATTTCAATGAAACTCTTTGTTGTGTATCAGGTACGCTATCGAACATAGAAACCTCTTTAAAGAAAAATTATTATTGAATTCTTAAATATTAATAAATATGAAAATTCTTTATTCTTTATTTACCTGGGATGTTACATCCTTCCCCCCTTTTGGGAATTGCGTCCTCGCAATTTTATTCACTTATCAAAATAAGTGGGGGTATTTATCTCTCATAGAATTTTCAGATTCCCATGTTTCCTCTTCAATCATATGGTTTTTCCACAAAACCTTTTCATAGTGGATTACCTTATTTCGCAACACTTACTCTCTTCGGTCAAGAATCTGGACTGGTTGTTCTTCATAAGAGAGGTTCTCTTCCAGCTCAACTACTTCTGGGCTCAAAACATGGGATGGATCTGGCATATACTTTCTCAGCACTGAAACATGAAAAAAATTGTGTACCTGAGATAAACTCAGAGGTAATGTCACTCGGTAAGCAACTGATCCAACTCTCTCCAGAATCTCATATGGTCCAATGAACCTTGGACTCAGCATTCCTTTCTAACCAAATCGCATCACACTTTTCCATTATGAGACTTTGAGAAAAACATGATCACCTACCTCAAAAGATAGATCTTTCCTCCGGTTATCCACATAACTCTTCTACCTGCTCTGAGCTATTCTCATGTGTTTCTGAATCAACTGATCTTTTTCTGCCATAACTTCTACCAATTCATGTCCCATAAGCTTCCTTTAACCCACTTCATCCCAAAATGTTGGATTTCAACACCTCTTCCCATATAATGCCTCGAATGGTGCCATCTGTATACTGGAATGAAAACTGTTATTATAAGAAAACTCAACCAAAGAAAGATGTTGGTCTCAACTTCCCTGATAATCCATCGAACATGCTCGTAGCATATCCTCCATGGTCTGAATTGTTCGTTCTAACTTCCCATCTGATTGAGGATGAAAAGCTGTACTAAAATTTAATTCAATACTCAACGACTTCTGAAAGCCTTTCCAAAAGTTAGATGTAAACCTGGGATCACGATCGGACACAATGGATAGAGGAACTCTATGTAACCTGACTATCTCATTAAGATACAAACGGGAAAGTTGATCTAGTGAAAAAGTATCTCATATAGTAAGTAAATGAGCAGATTTGTTCGAGCGATCGACAATAACCCAGATTGCATTATTACCACGAGATGTCATTGGTAATCCCACAAAAAAGTCCATGGATATATTCTCCCATTTCCACTCTAGCACTGGTAAATGCTGAAGCATCCCTTTCGGTAACTACCGCTCTGCTTTAACCTGCTGACTATTCAAACACTTTATAGTAAAATCAGCAATATCCCTTTTCATTCCATCCCACCAGTAATACTCCCGCAGATCTCTGTACATCTTAGTACTTCCAGGATGAACTGAAAACGGGGAACTATGAGCCTCACATAACAGCTCATTCTTCAACTGTGAATCACAAGGCACCCATAATCTCTTCCCAAAACTCAAAACACAATCATTATCAATGTTGAATTCAGGCAACATGCCCTTCTGAACCAGCTCTACATTTTTCTGCAACTCACTGTCTTCCCTCTGTGTTTTCTTAATTCTGTCTGATAGTGATGATCTCACTGATACCTGAAACAAAATAGAATAACTTCCTGAACCAACAACTTCTATGCCAAATTTCATCAAATCAAAAACCAAAGGATCTTGTTACAAACGTAGCATGGTTAATGAAGCATTACTTTTTCGAAACAAAGCATTAGCCACTTTATTTGGTTTTCCCGGATGGTAATGAATTGTACAATTATAATCTTTGATTAATTCTAGCCATCTCCTCTATCTCATGTTAATTTATTTCTGAGTGAATATATACTTTAAACTTTTGTTATCAGTATATATTTCACACTTTAATCCATACAAAAGATGCCTCCAAATTTTTAAAGAAAAAACAACATCAGCTAATTCCAAATCATGTGTAGGGTAATTTACCTCATAAGTTTTCAACTGATGTGAAGCATAAGAAATTATCTGACCATTCTGCATAAGGACACAACCAAGTACCTTCAATGAAGCATCACTGTATATAACAAACTCACCATTTCTGGAAGGAATTTCCAAAATTGGAGCATTCACAAATCTTCTTTTCAAGTCCTGAAAACAATCATCACATTCCTTTGTCCAGATAAACTTAACACCCTTCCGAGTTAGCTTCGTCATTGGACCAGATAACCTTGAAAATTTTCAACAAACCATCGGTAGTAACCTGGAAAACCAAGAAAACTATAGATCTCTGTTACATTTGTGGGTCTTGGCCATTCTTCAACAACTTTTGTTTTTACAGGATCAATATTTATGCCATCATTTGAAACAATGTGACCCAGGAAAGAAATTTTGTGGTAACAAAAACTCACATTTTCTGAATTTTCCATATAGTATCTTTTCTTTTATGGTTTGTAAGATAACCCTTAAATTTCTATCATGCTCCTCTTTACTTTTAGCTAACACCAATATTTCATCAATAAAAACAACCAACATTTTTCACCGGAGTCAACTGAGCCATCACTGCGACAAACTATTTAGTTCTAATTTTCACCATCTCTGGAAACTGATTTGAAAGGTCATTTCTGTCTGTATGCCTTCCCAGAAAAGCTATTATGTTTCCTTTATGAAAAACCCTTCTTAACACAGAAATATCTTAGGGGAAGAGACATGGTAATCTTTAAATGCTATATCATCTCAATCATACCATAAATTAACATATAATTTTACACTTTTCTAACTCTTAAAGTTGTCTAAACTGACCTCTGATACCAACTATAAGGCCTTAGCCGTAAACATTACTTAATAATGAATTAAATGAATAATTCACATTGAGGATCTTTTCAGGTTTATAGTTTTAGAGAATTAGGACATAACTGTTACATCTCAAAATATTACAAAGTTATCCTTCTACTGAGTTTCCATAGTATAAGAAAAACGCTTAATAAGAAACATGTCTAGTCCCACGTTTTATATAGCATGACTTTCCCTTGATCCCATCCTTGACCCTATTCCACATTACGTCCTGTGAAAAACATTTCAAAAAAATCTTGGGGTGAGCATAAAAATCTCAATAAGGGATGCACAAAGAATGTGAACTGTTAGTTTTTCAAACATCAAGTAAACCATGTATACTTTATCAAAGTAATACCTTCACCTTCATGAAGTAGTAAAAACATTTCAATGAATAAAATATCATTAATTACCCTTTTTTAAACAAAAGATTACCATAAAACCCATATAAAGAACACATAACATATAAAGGTAACTTGGGACATAAACATAATAAAGTGGAATAACCATACAGACGACTTCCACAAATATCACTTAATGGAATAGCCATATGGCCAAATACAATACATACTTAATGTAATAGCCATACAGACGACTTCCATACCCAATACATTGGAGGTTATAACGTAACCACGCATCCTGGTATTCACGGCACCACCCGTCATATGGTTTATCACGTAACCACCCATCAAATGTCCAAGGACCATTATAAATATCATAAGACATAAAAAAATATAATGGAAAGAAAAAATTTCCACACTTTGATCCCAATATATCACTTAAATATATTGGCATAAAAAATCCATTATAAAAAACCATTTTCAATAACTAAATACATAAAAGAGTATATGGTATTTATTTAATTTTAAAAAAAACATTATGGCTTGTTTAGGAAGCCAAAGACCAAATAATACTCGCGGTGGCAGAAAAGGTCATTGTCACTGTGTACATTAAAAGAAACATTCCTTTTTGTCATTTTGTAAAACTCTTCATAGAAAAAGATTCCTTTTTAATAAAATTAAAAGTCAAAGGGGTTTATACACCGTATAAAAGAAAGTTGTGTATAAAACGAAATATGCCTCAATGAAAGGAGATTGAGACGAAGTCCCTTACCTAGGGTCCAACTTGACTCGGTCGTTCTTTAATCTCTTGAATAATAAACTTGAGTTAATTTATACTTGTTTATGAACCTTTTTCAAGTTCATTATTCCTTTTATATCACTTATTGTCATGTCATGAACACTATGTAATTATTTAAGTTAATAACGGTCGTTTTAACGATCATCGGTACTTGAGTAAAAAATAAACCCTTTATAATTACAAGTTGTTCATGTATCCATTATATCCAGAATTATAATCATGATGTATATATAATATATATCATATATATACATTATATACATGAATTTATAATATTACATAATCATTTAGAGGTAAGAAATGAAATGCACCGTTAATGGAGATGGTAAGCCGTACGTACGCATGAACGCTACTTTCATTTCTATTTCGTATTTTATAGAATCGAATCATAATGATATAATGGTATATTATGATTCCAGTGTAATATCATATATAATATGATAACTCCATCCTTTATACGTCCCGCATATGGTATTTAACGAATCAAATCACTTTGAGGGTGCGGTAGTCCGCACTTCCTTAAATGAAGATATCGTGTTTTCCCATAATGGAAACCATAAAGGTATTCCCAAAATGAAAAATAAATAAGCTTAAGGAAAACATAAACATTTTATATATCATATATATGTATAGTGTCATCTTAATGTCCACCTTTGAAGGTGTTAAATGAATGTTGAACAATCATCGTTTCGGGAGGCAAAAATTCGCCATCCACGGAAACAGTATGTTCTTTAACAATTAGATGTAGGTGTGTGTAAGGGTAGCTCGAATACTTCTTATAACAACATCCTAGTATATTTAAGATACTGGAGTTGTTACAAAATATATGAATAAAAAGATTTTAGGGGGTTGGAGAAGTAAAATAAAACAAAAGGACTCATGTGAAGGCATTACCTTAAAATCGGGTAACTCCATTTGGTTTGAGCTCAAAGGCTTCCTTGGGAAGACTTCTGGAAAAAGTGAGGCTTCAAGGAGTAAGAGATGGATGTGGAGAGACAAAATGGGCAGGGATTGGCCGAGCCAAAGGCTTTGGAAGTGTGGTTAAGGTGGTAGAGGTGGGGGCCTTTTATAAGAAGAGAGGAGGGGCACTCTTGGAAAGTAAGGAAATGTTACTTTATTTTAGAGTGAGATTCAGATTTTAATGGTCCCACATTGATTTAATTCAAGGATAAGGTGATAAGTGTTCGAAATATACCCATCCAATTGGTTTTGGACATGTGTAGGTCATAGATTTTACATTATCATTTCATTTTATTTAAATCCTTTATTAATGAGGTAATCGCTGCATCATCATGATATCATAAATAATTTTACAAATTTAATGTCTAAAAATTATAAAAAAATATAATGATTTAGTAAATCGTTTTAGCTTTCTAATTAATATTTATAGTAAAAAATCTTACCTGTATAACCCCATGTAAAAATTGTTTTAGTAAAACATCTCATGTTTGTGTCATTTTTAATTTTACATTTAATAAAAATCTATTTATGTCATTTCCAAAACAATGTGACTCCATGGGGTCCCCAAGTTGACCCATGGATTGTCTTGGTAGCCCATGAGACATCCAATGAGGGTAGGACATGTGTCAAGATCATCTCATTTTATTAAAACACTATTTTTACCATAAACTACACTAATTACCTCTAATCACGATTAAAAACATAATAAATTACTATTCACCCAAAAAATTATTTTAATCCCATTGAACCACATTTTACTTCTTAATTAAAACCATGTATGTCATATTTTTGAAATTCAAAACACAGATGTGGTAAAATTTCATTTAAATGAAAAATCAGTTTTTATAAGTACCCCTTACTGGTTTCACTATTCATCAAAAATTGAAGTTTTTCAGAAAAATACCAAAAATTCACCCTAAGCTATATTTGATATTTATAATTCAAAAATGAAGTCTATTTTAAAAAATTCAAAACATATAAGTCACATTAATTAAGTTAATAATTAATTCCTGTTGTCATGATTAATAGCGTGTTTTTATGAAACAATAAGTATCAAAAGATTGACACTAGTTTAAGTCCAATTTCAAAGTGAAATTTATCCCAATGACCATCGTTGAATTACATGGTAAAAATATATTCTAATTACTCATTAAAACAAATTAAAATGATAATATAACCATATAATTAAATTATATGAAAAAGCAGTTTTGATGTAAAATGCAGTATTTGTCACTATTCATTGAAAAATGAACATTGTTAAAAAAATACCAAAAATTAAGCCAAGGTAAATTTCAATGTCCCAATCATAAATAATATGTTTATATTGAAAAATATAGCTTATAAAATTATCAAAAATTGGATTTAAAAGGGGTTCTCCATCAAAAGGCGGTTAATTGACCTTTTAAAAAATATTAGAATGTTTATGCTTAAAAACTGGATTCATTTGCATTTGTAATCCTCTAACAATTATTGTAAAGATTAAAAATATTTGACAAACATATATAATCATATTTTAGTTATTTCTATCCTTTCCTGCCAATACAATTTCTATGTGTTAAATACCATTTAAAATAATATTATTTTATTACTATTGTGCAACGTAAGATTTCAATGAAACTCTTTGTTGCATATCGGGTACGCAATCGAACATAGAAACCTATTTAAAGAAAAATTAATATTTAATTCGTAAATATTAATAAATATGAAAATTCATTATTCTTTATTTACCTGGGATGTTACATCCTTCCCCCCTTTTGGGAATTGCGTCCTCGCAATTTTATTAACTTATCAAAATAAGTGGCGGTATTTATCCCTTATAGAATTTTCAGATTCCCACGTTTCCTCTTCAATAATATGGTTTTCTCACAAAACCTTTACCTAGTGGATTACCTTATTTCGCAACACTTGCTCTCTTCGTTCAAGAATCTGGACTGGTTGTTCTTCATAAGAGAGGTTCTCTTCCAGCTCAACTACCTCTGGGCTCAAAACATGAGATGGATGTGGCATATACTTTCTCAACATCGAAACATGAAAAACATTGTGTACCTAAGATAAACTCGGAGGTAAATCCACTCAGTAAGCAACTGATCCCACTCTCTCCAGAATTTCATATGGTCCAATGAACCTTGGACTCAGCTATCTTTTCTAACCAAATCGCATCACACTTTTCCATGGTGAGACTTTGAGAAAAACATGATCACCTACCTTGAAAGATGGATCTTTCCTCCGGTTATCCGCAAAACTCTTCTTCCTGCTCTGAGCTGTTCTCATGTGTTTCTGAATCAAATGAACTTTTTCTGCCATCTCTTCTACCAATTTTGGTCCCATCAGCTTTCTTTCACCCACTTCATCCCAAAATGTTGGAGTTCGAAACCGCTTCCCATATAATGCCTTGAATGGTTTCATCTGTATACTGGAATGAAAACTGTTATTATAAGAAAAATCAACCAAAAAAAGATGTTGGTCCCAAATTCCCTGATAATCCATCGAAAATGCTCGTAGCATATCCTCCAAGGTCTGAATTTTTCATTCTGACTGCCCATCTGATTGAGGATGAAAAGTTGTACTAAAATTTAATTCAGTACCCAACGACTTCTAAAATCCTTTCCAAAAGATAGAAGTAATCCTGGGATCCCGATCGGACACAATGGAGAGACGAACTCCATGTAACTTTACTATCTCTTTAAGATACAAACAGGAAATTTTATGTAGTGAAAAAGTATCTCGTATAGCAATGAAATGAGCAGATTTGGTCAATCGATCGACAATAACCCAGATTTCATTATTACCTCTAGATGTCTTCGATAATCCCACAATGAAGTCTATGGATATAATCTCCCATTTCCACTCTGGCACTGGTAAATGATGAAGCATCCATTTCGGTTACTTCCGCTCTGCTTTAACCTGCTGACAATTCAAACACTTCACAATAAAATTAGAAATATCTCTTTTCATTCCATCCCACCAGTAATACTCACGCAGATCTCTGTACATCTTAGTACTACCAGGATGAACTGAAAACGGGGAACTATGAGCCTCATATAAAAGCTCATTCTTCAACTATGAATCACAATGCATGCATAATCTCTTCCCAAACCTCAAAAAACAATCATTATCAATGTTGAATTCATGCAACATACCCTTCTGAACCAGCTCTACCTTTTTCTGCAACTCACTGTCTTCCCTCTGTGCTTGCTTAACTCTGTCTGATAGGGATGATCTCACTGATACCAGAAACAAAATAGAAGAAATTCCTGCACCAATAAATTCTATTCCAAATTTCATCAAATCAAAAACCAAAGGATCTCGTTCCAAACGTATCATGGTTAATAAAGAATTACTTTTTCTACTTAAAGCATCGACCACTTTATTTACTTTTCCTGGATGGTAATGAATTGTACAATCATAATCCATGAATAATTATAGCTATCTCCTATGTCTCATGTTCAATTATTTCTGAGTGAATATATACTTTAAACATTTGTGATCAGTATATATTTCACACTTTACTTCATAAAAATGATGACTCAAAATTTTTAAAGCAAAAACAACAGCAGCTAACTCCAAATCATGTGTAGGGTAATTTACCTCATGAGTTTTCAACTGACTTGAAGCAAAAGCAATTACTTAATCATTCTGCATAAGGAAACAACCAATTCCCTTCAATGAAGCATCACTGTATATAACAAACTCACCATTACTGGAAGAAAGTTCTAAAATTGGAGCATTCACCAATCTTCTTTTCAACTCATGAAAACAATAATCACATTCCTTTGTCCAGATAATCTTAACACCCTTCCGAGTTAGCTTAGTCATTGGAACAGATAACCGTGAATTTTTTTAAAAAAACCTTCAATAGTGACCTGCCAAACCAAGAAAACTACAGATCTAGGTTACATTTGTGGGTCTTGGCCATTCTGCAACAACATTTGGTTTTACAGGATCAACAGTTATGCCATCTTTTGAAACAATGTGACCCAGGAAAGAAATTTTGTTGTAACCAAAACTCACACTTTTTGAATTATCCATATAGTTTATTTTCTTTTAAGGATTGCAACATAAACCTTAAATATCTTTCATGCTCCTCTTTACTTTTAGAAAACACCAAAATATAATCAATAAAAACAACCATCATTTTTCACCTGAGTCAACTGATCCATCACTGCAACAAACTGTTTAGTTCAAATTTTTACCATATCTGGATACTGATTTGAAAGGTCATTTCCCTCTGTATGCCTTCCCAGAAAAGCTGTTCTGTTTCCTCTATGAAAACAGATTCTTAACACAGAAATATCTTAGGCGAAGCAACCTGGTAATATTTAAATGTTATATCATCTCAATCATACCATAAATTAACTTATAATTTTACACTTTTCTAACTCCTAATGTTGTTTAAACCGACCTCTAACACCAACTATAAGGCCCCAGCCTTAAACATTACTTAATATTTAATTAAATGAATAATTCACATTGAGGATCTTTTCATGTTTTGAGTTTTAGAGAATTAGGACATAACTGTTACATCTCAAAAGATTACAAAGTAGACACTTCTACTGAGTTTCCATAGAATAAAAAAACTCTTAAAAAGAAACATGTCTAGTTCCATTTTTTATATAGCATGACTTTCCCTTGATCCCATCATTGACCCTATTACACATTACGTCCTGTGAAAAACATTTCAAAAAAGCTTGGGGTGAGCATAAAAAGCATAATAAGGGATACACAAAGAATGAAAACTGTTAGTTTTTCAAACATCATGTAAACCATGTATACTTTATCAAAGTAATACCTTCACCTTCATGAAGTAGTAAAAACTCTTCACTGAATAAAATATCATTACTTACCCTTTTGTAAAAAAAGGATTACCATAAAACCCATATAAATAACACATAACATATAAAGGTAACTTGGGACATAAACATACTAAAGTGGAATAACCATACGGTCGACTTCCAAACATATCACATAATAGAATATCCATACGGCCAACTTCCATATATACTTAATGGAATAGCCATACGGCCGACTTCCATACCCAATGCATTTGAGGTTATAACGTAACCACCCGTCCTGTTATTCACGACACCACCCGTCATATGGTTTATCACGTAAACACCCGTCAAATTTCCAAGTATCATTATAAAAATCATATGAAATAAAACAAATATAATGGAAAAAACATTTCCACACTTTGATCACAATATATCACTTAAATATATTGACATAAAAAATCCATTATAAAAAACCATTTTCAATAACAAAATACATAAAAGAGTATATGGTATTTATTTCATTTAAAAAAACATTACGGCTTGTTCAGGAAGCCAAAGACCAAATAATAATCGCGGTGGTGGATAAGTTTGTTGTCACCGCGTACATTAAAAGAAACATTCCTTTTTGGAATTTTGTAAAAATCTTAGTAGAAAAAGATTCCTTTTGTATAAAAGTAAAATTCAAAGGGGTTTATACACCGTATAAATGAAAGTTTTGTATAAAGCGAAATATGCCTCAATGAAAAGAGATTGAGACGAAGTCCCTTACCTCGAGTCCGACTTGAATCGGTCGTTCTTTAATCTCCTGAATAATAAACATGAGTTAATTTATACTTGTTTAAGAGCATTTTTCATGTTCATTATTCCTTTTATATCACTTATTTTCATGTCATGAACACTATGTAATTATTTAAGTTAATAACAATCATTTTAACGATCATCGGTACTTGAGTCAAAAATAAACCCTTTATAATTACAATTTGTTATTGTATCAATTATATCCATAATTATAATCATGATGTATATATCATATATATCATATATATACAGTATATACATGCATTTATAATATTACATAATCATTTAGAGGTAAGAAATGAAATGAACGTTTCATGGAGACGGTAAGCCGTACGTACGCATGAACGCTACTTTCATTTCTATTTCATATTTTATAAAATGGAATCATAATAATATAAAGGTATATTATAATTCCAGTGTAATATCATATATAATATCATAACTCCATCATTTTTACGTCCCACATATGGTATTTAACGAATCTAATCACTTTGAGGGGCAGTAATCCGCACTTCCTTAAATGAAGATATCGCGTTTACCCATAATAGAAACCATAAAGATATGCCCAAAATGAAAAATAAAAATTATTAAGGAAAACATAAACAATTTATATATCATATATAAGTATAATTTCATCTTAATGGCCACCTTTGAAGGTGTTAAAATAATGTTGAACAATCATCGTTTCGGGAGGCAGAAATTCTCCATCCACGGAAACAGTATGTTATTTAAACATTATATGTAGGTGTGTGTAAGTGTAGCTCGAATCCATTTTATAAAAACTTCCTAGTATATTTACGATACTGGATTTGTTACAAAAGAAATTAATAAAAAGAGTTTAGGGGGTTCGATAAGTAAAATAATACAAAAGGACTCAAGTGAAGACATTACCATAAAATCGGGTAACTCCCTTTAGTTTGAGCTCAAAGGCTTCATTGGGAAGACCTCGGCCCAAAGTGAGGCTTCAAGGAGTAAGAGAAGGATGTGGAGACACAAAATGGGCTATGTTTGGCCGAGACAAAGGCTTTGGATGTGTGTGTAAGGTGGTAGAGGTGGGGGCCTTTTATAAGAGGAGAGGAGGGGCACTCTTGGAAAGTAAGGAAATGTTACTTTATTTTAGAATGAGTTTGGGATTTTAATGGTCCCACATTGATTTAATTCGAGTATAAGGTGATAAGGGTTAGAAATATACCCATCCAACAGGTTTTGGAAATGTTTAGGTCATAGATTTTACATTATCATTTTATTTTATTTAAATCCTTTATTAATGAGGTAATTGCAGCATCATCATGATGTCATAAATAATTTAACATATTTAATTTATAAAAATTATAAACAAATATCATAATTTAGAATAACTTTTTAGATTTCTAATTAATATTTATAGTCAAAAATCTGACCTGTATAACCCCACGTAAATTTTTTTTTAGTAAAACATCTCATGTTTGTGTCATTTTTACTTTAACATTTAATAAAACGTTATTTATGTCATTTCCCAAACAATGTGGCTCCATGGGGTCCCCAAGTTGACCCATGGATTGTCTTGGTCGGCCATGACACATCCAATGAGGGTAGGACATGTGTCAAGCTCATCTCATTTTATTAAAACATTATTTTTACCATAAACTACACTAATTACCTCTAATCGCGATTAAAAACTTAATAAAATACTATTCACCATAAAAATTATTTTAATCCCATTGAACCACATTTTAATTCTTAATGAAAACCAGGAATGTTGGATTTTTTAAATTCAAAACATAGAAGTGGTAAAATTTCATTTAAATGAATAATCGGTTTTTATAAGTACCACTTAGTGGTTTCACTATTCAAAAAATAATTGATGTTTTTCAGAAAAATACCAAAAATTCACCCTAAGATATATTTGATATTCCAAATTAAAAAATAAAGTCTATTTTAAAAAATTCCAAACATAAAATTCACATTAATTAATTTAATAATTAATTCCCGCTGTCATGAGAAATAGCATGTTTTTCTGAAACAATAAGTATCAAAAGATTGACACTAGTTTAAGTCCGATTTCAAAGTGAAATTAATCTCAATGACCATCATTGAATTAAATGGAAAAAATATATTCTAATTACACATTAAAACAAATTAGAAACATAATATAACCATATAATTATGTTATATGAAAAAGTAGTTTTGATGTAAAATGTTGTATTTTTCACTATTCATTGAAAAATGAACATTGTCAGAAAAATACCAAAAATTATCCCAAGGTAAATTTCAGTGTCCCAATAATAAATAATATGTTTATTTTGAAAAATAGAGCTTATAAAATTGTAAAAAAGTGTATTTAAAAGGGGTTCGCCATCCAAAGGCGGTTAATCGACCTATTAAAGAATATTAGAATGTTTATTCTTAAAAACTGGATTCATTTGCATTTGTAATCCTCTAACAATTATTGTAAAGAGTAAAAATATTTTACAGACATATATAATCATATTTTAGTTATTTCTATCTATTCCCGCCAATACAACGACTATGTGTTAACTACCATTTAAAATAATATTATTTTATTACTAGTGTGAAAAGTAAGATTTCAATGAAACTATTTGTTGCGTATCAGGTACGCTATCGAACATAGAAACCTCTTTAAAGTAAAATTAATATTTAATTCGTAAATATTAATAAATATGAAAATTCTTTATTCTTTATTTACCTGGGATGTTACATTCTTATATACCCCATAAAATTGTTAGTAGGTGGATACTAACAAATATGTCTCAATGATATGGAAATTGTGATGAAATACTTTGCATCATGATTTACATTTGTTAAATGGGATTAAACACAATATATGAAGGTATAATAATATCTTTAAATATCTTTAATTACCATAATATTTTTTATAATTTCATATATTATGCCCGTATAACATTTCACCACCCATTTGTTAATAATATTTCTTAAATATCATTTTTATGGGTGTTAATTGTCTTTTTTTCTCATCTATATTTTCGAATGAATGTTCTAGTAATTGTATATAGTTTTTAGATTAATCATATAATTAATTATATTAATGTTATAAATAGAATATTTACTCATTATATAAATTATTTTAACCATTCTCACATTTTGAAAATGGAATGTGAATCGCATCACTTAATGGAGATGGTAGGTCGTACTTACACAGATGTGATGATATTATCCCTCTAATGGATGATTGGGTAGTTAAATTTATAATATGTAAAATCTTATGAATTAATTTAATTTCATATATACCATATATATTAATTAAATTTATTATTATTACCTTCCATGTAAATAATAAATGAGTGACAAATCACATCTATTCGTGAGGAGGTATTACATCATACAAATGACTAACGTTATTGTTTATCAAAAGGAATTGAATGTCTAAAGGTATATATTATTTTATAATTATATAAGTATAATTAAATAATACATATTATATTTATAATTTTAAACCATCATTACATATGATAATATAGGTGTTTATTGAAAATAAATTCCATCGGTTCGTGAGGTTGTAGTTGGTCTTACAAACAATTGATGATTTATATTCCCATTATGTGGGATTTTTGAATGATATAGTTCATTATGTTAATTTAATATGAACTATGTATATTATATATACTAGTTTTATTATACTAACATGATTTAATAATTATTAAAGGTGGTGTGATTACAAATAAAATAAAAATGATCATTTAAAAATGATACCTCTTCTTCAAGGAGCTTCTTTAGGATTAAACCCAAAATAATTCCTAAAATTGAATTTTTAAAATAAAAATGTATCTAGGATGTTTGGATGGTATTAAATTATTGATTTGGGTAACTCTTGTATAAAATAAAACTATTTTTAATTTTCAATAGGTGAGGAGGGGGTTGTCTATTTATACATGTGTGAGAGGGCCCAAATAGATTTTTTAAAAAGATAAATCAATACCCATGTTTTTGTCATGCATGAATCCTAAATAATGGCTCATTCTCAAGACTTACATTTTTTTGGGTATAAATATATCTATCAAATGGGGTTTGGAAATAATTTTTTTTCATTTTTTTCTCTTATATTTTTATTATAAACCATAGTAAATAAGTGTTTATGTTAACTTATTTATTTCATTTTTACTTATTTAATTAGTCATAATATTAAAAAATTAAGATGAAATTATTATATGATTAAAAATTTCATTATTTAAAATATGAAATCCATTTCTCTAGTTCCATTCATATATGTGGAGGAAATAATTTAAAATTATAACTACGGATCCAATGAAAACACGAGTTTCCGAATATAAAATTCTCATAAATATATAACGGTTCAATAAATATATGTATTTTTTACTATTCATAGAAAACATATTATTTTAAAAAGAATCCCAAAAATAAATGAAAAGAATAATTTGATATGATGATTTATTAATTTATGTTAATATTATCAAATACATTTTGGAATACTACTAAATATTAATGTTTAATTATGTGCACAAAGCCTGAATAAGCTTCCCTTCAAAAAAATATTTTTTTTATAGAACATATCTTTTTCATTTACTTTTATCTTATAGTATTTATAATAAATAAAAAAATAATTTAATTATTTTAATAAATGTATAAGCTGTGTAATTTTAAATTTTAATTTAGTAATATTTTTACCTTCCAATTTAACAATAATCTTATAATGCAATGATTAAATAATAGTATTTTGATTTAGTGTCGTTGTATGGATAAATAAATATCAAAGAGATTAAATATATGTGAAGGGAAAAAATATAAATGTATCAGGTTTTTACACATGGTAGGGTCCATTACAAACTATTTATATATAATACCATTCCTTGAGATTGGGTCAGATAATAATAACCAAACCATTATGTTCTCAATTATGGTAGGCCTTAATAATACCTTCTCACTAAAGGTAGAGACACAAATCTTGTATAACCTTCACACTAAAGCTGACTCTAACCATCATGTTATTATACCTTTCATATGTCATAAACTAACTAATACCTTCTCAAATGAAGTGTTATTTTACACTTCCATCTCAATCATGGTGAATCCCACATATAATTCTCATAATATAGTATACAAACAACCAAGATAAATGATGTAAATACGAGAAGGTAATAAAAAATAATTAAACAATCATCTAAGATTATCACTGGGGTTCTGGTAACATGTGACCATTTTCTATTTCTCAATGAATATATAAACATTCATCTATTATTATAGCGTAATATTCTTAAGAATATTTATAATTTATAATTACAATGTTTCAAGCCTTTCAATATTTTCCTCATAACCATGAGGTAATGTTATTTAATACATTATACCCATATCGATCACATCGTTTTGAAACCATCTATCACTTGTCACCAAATAGTGATTCCTCGTAGCTAATATACCATAATTGACTATATATCCATGAGGATTTTACAACAATAATTTAATTATCAGATACCAAATTAGCCATGGAAACACAATAATGTATTAAGATTACATGAAGTTGTTCTTTATGAACATTGTGAAGTTATACAAGTAATTATTAGGAACCATTAGTGGGTTTTATATCAGATATCACCTTACAGTTCTCAGAACCCCATTTAAAAAAATATCTAACCCTAAAGGGTTTATCTTTCACATCATACTCAACATGTCTCTACTCAACCCTAAAGAGGATGTTACATGTCAAGTGTGAGATATAAAACAATATCACAATCACTATTATGAAAAATTCTCCCATGAATTACCAACTAGTTTTAGGATACAATAGTATATTAATGTCTCACATGAAACCCAAAGTCCTGTCTCATATAACTTATAATTTCAACTATTATGATCACCCCCTTGGAAACATAGTCACCGAGAAATAGTATAACACCTAATGTGAAAGGAGATCTTACTAAAACAGATTGTAGATCAATGAAATAAAATATATTTACTAAGTTATATTATGCCCCATATCATTTTAAGAAATAACTAATATTGATTTATAGATGAACAATCATGCATAAAACAGAATATTATTTAATTGATGGTACCACCTAAATGTACCATTGATGTTCTATCCTTTTCATTTTCCTCACATCAATAAATGACATTTCTTACCTAGCCCAATTTTAAACCAATATCCAAGAACCTCTCAGACGTCACCACATTCCCAATATTTAATTATTAAAATTATAATTTTTTATTCAATTTAATCTATGGGTGAATAAATGTTAAAATATCACTATTATAAATCCACTCTCTAAGACCTCCTGAAGCAATATGAGAACATCCCATGAAATAATAATGTAACATCACCTAAAAAAAATCTTCATATAAACTCAATTCAACCATAATATAGTGACATAATTATCAAATCATAATTATAATATCTTATCCCAAATATCCAAAATTTAGTCTTTAATAAAAGGTATGATAAACCATCAATGAAAAAGTAAAACACCAAGAATATCCATGATAATATAATAAGTACAATTTCGATGAAAATGAGGATTAAGAGTATATATAGTGATAATAAGGTTAATATAACCCCTCCTAGTTCTCTATTTTTATGAAACCATGAAAAGGCCATCCTAGAAAATTTGATTCTTATCCTATTTTTAAAACTATGAATAGAACCCATCAGGATGATAACAATATTGATCACATAGTTATACCATTTTCAATCATTTATCATACTGTTTCCCCTTGGTTCATGGAAATCCACAACTCCCATTCTTAAAAACATCAAACACATGGACCAAGCCTTCATGTAATGGAATCCTACCTTTATCGATTGTCACTTGTCAATGATCGTTATCATGCTGTGGCCATAGGAGTCATTAGTCATTTACATTCCTCATAAAATATCACAAAAGAAAAACATATGGGTTTCCTAAGCACATTCCAAAAATTCATCAAAATTCATACTTAAGATCCAATATTGAGAAGTTACACACTCCAGTAATGTGGGATCCTCATAGACAAGGGAATTCCCTTAATTGAAAAACCCTCATTCAATCACCACCCATAATTTATATATGGTGATAACTAAACAATTATCTATATAATTTACATTTTTCCTCCCTGGGTTAGGGTTGTCACAATGTGATGATCCAAATCGTTAAATGTGAGGTCACATTGATCATTCTCCAATTCTCACTGGAGAACACAAAACACATTTTGTTGATCTACTCAAATCTATAAATATATACTAAAAATATCTTAACCCTAAAAAATGTAATTGGAGTCCTATATATCACATCATCACTTGATTGGTGACCATAAACATAGACTCCCTTATCAAATAGTTCCATGTGAATTTATGAGACATTACATTACCCTCAAATAAATATAATAAAAATAAAAAATAATGAAGTAGTAAGAAGAAATATATCCTAATATATAACATTATAGAGTGTTAAATGTTGTTCAATTTATTAAAAATGATGCTAAATGTTTCGAATTGCATATGAATCCTAAATTCTCTTGGATGCGTATTGATAAAAATTATTATTTTATACATTCTAATCACATTCAAATAATTTCAACTAACTATTTCATATGTAGTTTATCACACAATGAATAATCGTTTATATTTTCACTTTTATTTAATAATAATATAATTCAAATTAGGGTGGCATTAATTTTATATTCGTAATGAAAAAATATAATATCAGTAAATTGTCCAAAAAATAAACTATAAATAAAAAACAATAAGTTCCTGGATAATGAATTTGGTGGACACATGATTCTATATTTTAAAATATTTTCCCGAAAAAATATTCTATGACAATATTATATCTCATATTTAGTATAAGAAATAAAATTATATTTAATATAAAATAAAACACTAAGTAATAAAACGAAGCCAAATCCCCAATGTGAATCCATCATTAAGAGTTGTTATGCCTTACAATGGTTGTACTATAAGGCTTTAAATTTTTTTGAATCTTTCAAGAACCATAATTTTTCTATGTGGGAAACCCCCAACACACCATGAAATCTAATGTTGGATCATGATAATTATTATTGTTCCATAACATGTGTGTTTATTTCCTTCCATCTAGGATCATAACTCGAGCTCTATTCCGGAATCCATGCATCCAAATATATTGTCACACGAATGATGGAAATAAATGGAGTAGATATGGGTTAACTATCACACCGATGTATATGATCTATTAAACATGATTTCTAGGCATAGGTAAAGAATAAACTCATCAAAGAACATGGAATATGAGATGATGAATATATATATTTAAATGTAGGGTAAAAGAATGTTGTAATAAAAAAGGAATGTGATCTTATTATGAAACAATGGGTGATATAATATGACAAGGTGGTGGAAATAATCTTAAACCAATTAAAACTATAGAATAATGTGCTAAAATGAATATATACAGATATTTTACACCAAAATTTAATATATTGACAATAAACCAACAAAATAATGAGTAAAGATACTTATCAACTACCATAATATAAAATATCAATGTAATACACCACTGATTATATATTTCTAAAAAATAGAAAATTATTTATCAAACTCAACATATTAGAATGGTTTGAAATGTGAGGAGAGGAAAAAATTATAATGGTTGATTGAGATTATCTTTATCCAATCCTTAGAGAATACAAATGTTATAATTATCCAATAACAAACCCAACCCTAGTAACAAAAATCTAGTATATTATTTTATAACATTTGAATTGATAATGTATTAAAATTACAATGGAATGAATAGTTTAACAGTTCAATAAATTCAGATTACACACATCATACCCTTAAAAAATTATGAAAAAAAAAGTCACAAAAAAAGTGAAATCTAATCATCCTTAAAAACCTTTACATGAATTCATCTTATTATCCCGGAGAAAAGATTCAAAATAAGGGTGATATCACTAAATATGTAAGGGGTTTTTACAATATAATTTATAATGAATCAATAAAAATAATCCACATGGAATGGTAGATGTCTAAATATAGATTCCACATAAACATCTGGATAGGGAATAACAAATACAACAAGTTAAATAACTAAAACCATGTCATTTAATCAATACACATAGATTGAAATTAATATATATAGTTTTTCATAGTAAAATTCTCATGAAAAAGGTCATATCATTTTGGTATCTTATTATTTCTCATTTATTATCACATTTTCTTGATTTGGACATTTGTGGTGTTGTGCATTCCCACTTATGTAAACCCTATTGTGATTCAAATTTCACATTTTTCTATTAAATTTCATTAAGAACATGCCTTCATAGATATTGAACCTATTTTACTAAAACTCATCGAGGTAATAATATTAATAATATTTCAAATTAATTATAATATTTAATATTTAATTTTAATCTTCATAGGATCATATAACCCTTAACGCCAATCCCATTCACATGGGATTCTAAAACATAATGTGTTGATACACGTCTAATATGCCCCAACAGATTCATATCATGATTTAATTTTTTCATTATGGGGATTACATTAGATGGTATCCAATTCAATTTATACCAGTACAAATAATTCCCCTTATATGAAATACATTATTTAACTAATAAACAATATTTCTTATCAAATATCTAAATTTTTTAAATGATATGAATTTATCAATATTACCCTGGTCAATCAGATTACAATATAAGTAAACATAGAATGTAAAAATGGTCTATTTATAAAAGAATAATCATATATTTTAAAAATTAATATGGATATTTAAGAGTAATGTAATTCCAAAGGAAAAATTATTTCATTAATGTGATTTTTTAAGATAAATTGTACAATCCCATAAAAGTGAGATTGAACAATAATTTTTATCAATTAGTAATTTTCAACTAAAAATACCTATAGATTAAATTATTCAAATAGAAAATTAAAATACCATAAATAATGAAATATTTACTATATTACATGTGAATGGGTATGTATATATAATATATTAATGTCAATAGGTTTTTAATAAACAGTATATCGTAGTGGAATGTAATTGGGATGAGGTTTCATACCTCGTGCTTTGATTTTTATTTTTCAATTATTTTAAATACTTTATTGAAAATATTATATATATATATATATATATATAAGAACCATATTATTATTTATAATATCATAAATGATATTTTTATGAAATATTATCCTTCATTTTTTGTAATGATTCATTATTTTCGTTGATCGGGGGGTTAATTTTCTTATTTTTCAAGTATGTTTGACTTATTATTTTATGATCCACATAGGTACATAATTATTTTATCATATCAAAAATTTAAATCATGATTTAAATATCATACACATTCAGTATATCCTTATTTATAATGATACATAAAATTTAGTGATATGAAAAGAAATGCACCGTTTACGGAGATGGTTGGTCTTACTAACATAAGAATGATGCTTCAATTTCCTTGTCATACGAATGAAAGAAATATAAATGATATATATGTATATTATCATTAGATGTTTATATTTATTTCATATATATCATATATTTTTATTAATGATATCCTAAACACATCCAATGTAATGTGTGAACGAATCACATTGGTTAGTGATGTGGTAGTTTGTCTCACACACAAACAACATTTTCGTACTCCAAAAAAATGGAAAGCATGATGATATGTGTGATATAATAATAAATAAAGATTTAAAACATCCTAGATTTAATATATTTCACATATTAACAAAAAATCTATCAATATTAAAAAACATGAATTATGGTAATAGAAAAATGAACACCATCGGTACACGAGGTGATAGATCACCTTAAAAACTAATGAATATTGTGTATCATGTTTGATGGAATTTTTGTGATATTGTAGGTCATAAATATAAAATAATAACATTTATATATATGAAATATACTAATTTTATTTTATAATATTGAAATAAAAATAATTAATGGTGGTGGATAATGAAATAATATAAAATAACATTTTGTTAAACATTACAGCTTATTCAGGTATCCACCTTATGATTCTACTAGTGACATCCTTAGATAAATTTATTTATAAGCATAGGATTCTATGTTGAGGTGAAGTGAATTTTGAAGAGATATTTCGATAGGTATTGGTGAATAAATTTTTCATGAGTGATATGATGATGTGGGGGAGTGAGTTCCTTTTATAGTTCTGGAAGAGTTTAATTCCGGTAAATACTCAAAATTATTAACTATTGGGAGGTAAATATTACCTCAAGTGGATAAAATATTTATAAATTATGGGTGTAGGGATTATTGTTACTATATAAACCTCAATCAAATAATATTACACAATTCCAAATCATTTATTCCTTAACTCCTAGGTTCCCTTATTTATTTATTTTCACTCATATGTTCCCTTATTTAATCAGTTCATCTTTTCCTTATGGAAAATAATTTTTAAAACCCATGTAATATATCTTTTACAAATATTTTTTTGATGAAAATTATTATAAAAATTCTAAAAACAAATTATAAATAATATATATAATTTATAAAATTAAAATTCAATGTGTGCTCAAAATAAATTTTCACCCAAGAGCTTGTAACACACAAAATCATCTCTTTAATCAAAATTATTCCAAGATTGTTTTTACTATTTAAAAGTAAATATATCTCTTATAATATATGAAGTGGTTCATGAATGGAACTTATTTAATATAAATTGATATTTATAAAACATTTTAAATAATATAATATTTTTCAGTACTTTTAACTCAATTGATATAATATTATTTGCTATATAATCCCATTATCATAAATTTTGTCATTATTATTTTAAATTTTATTTAAAAATAAAAATTTAACTATCAAATTGAAATATATTAAGTTCATATATTTTTATCATGATATATTCCTCTAAAAAATAATTGGACACAATAATTAATTCAATTTACTTCACTTTGAATATTTTTGTTATCAAATATCTTATATCATTATTAACTAAATAAATAATTTGTTGTCGATTGATAAGAATTTAATGTAAATTAAACATTCATAAAAACTAAATATAAATTATTATGATTGAAGAAATTATTTATCCAAAATTATAAATTTTATAATTGATTCTGTGTTATTATTATTCGTTTCTAACAACATTATCATATTTAAAAGTAATAAAATAATATTATTTCCTTTTTCATTTAAATATTTTGTTATATGATTTTATTTGATGGAAGAATTTCCATAAAAATTTATTTTTCAAAAATAATGGAAAAACGGTGTAAATATGTCCATAAAATTTTTGTGGGAATATTTTTGTTTCATTTATGCACCTTATATTCCACATTAATTTCTAAGTAGAGTCATTTTCTCCTTAATAATTTCAATTATTATTAAAAAAATTTATTAATAAATTTGGTAAATAACTAGTTGGACCATATTTCAAATTATAATATTTTCTAGTTCCAAATATTTTAGTCATTTTTTAAAATAAAAATCATATAATTGGTTGAAATTAACATAAAATTAATTTTGTACTTGTGATGATAAATTGGGTATTCAATGCTAAAATATTTGAATGTTTTCAATGTATTTATATATAAATTTTATATAAAAATTATTCAAATATAATAAGTTATTGTAAAATATTATTAAATTAACTAAAAGCCCATGAAATCTAATTGAAAATATAAATTTTATTTTATTTTTTAAAATGAAATGTCTGCTTTCAATTAAAATTATATATTTTTCACTATTGATCAAAAAATAAATTTATTATGGAAGAAAATAAGATCCCTTAGATAATTTGTAACTCATATTTAAAAAACCTAATATTATATTTTCAGATAAAATTTATAATATTGTAAAAAAATTATTTTAAATAAGTGTGCCATTAAAAACAAGCAAAATTATTTTAAAAAAACTACATTTTGAAATACAATTGGAGTTCTAATTTTGTTATGCCAATAATATATATTAGAAGAATTTTAAAAAAATTATTCTATAATATAATAAATTAATTAATTTCATTCACTTATAGTAATTGAATTAATTTTTTAGGATCTAATTTTTTTGGGAACATATAAATTGTTATTTAACATTTCCATTACATTAATAAATTTTTTGTTTTTAATTATCATTAAATAGAAACTAATTAATTAAATCATATATTTTTATAAATTTTTAAATCATATTTTTAACTATAAATTTAATTACGAGAAGAAAATTTTCATTTTAAAAATTAATATTAATACTTTTTGGTAAAACTTGGCATTTCATGTAATGAAAACTATATGAGAAAGTAATTTTTCACGTAAGACAAGATAACTTAGTATTCTAGGAATTGACATCTTTATCATATATTAAATTTATTTTAAATATTAATTATATTGTAATGTCATGTGGTGTTATATTCCCCCCAATTCATGGTGTTGAGTTTCATAAATGATATTGAATAAGTTTTTATCATTTATAATTTCAGGGTATTACATATCTCATTTATTTCCATTTAAGTGTATATTAACATATATATATTGTGAGTGAAGTAATATGGTTGTTATTTTAGTTTCATGGTTCGTGAAACAAACATAAAATGTTGATCGATTCCATGGGGGATGAAAATGGGAAAGATTAAATCCTGATCATTGAACCACAACAGACCATGAAAAATGAAAACCTTTTTACCCCTTAAAATTATAAATAATATATATTGAATGGATATAATATGTAAAATTCAGGAAAAGATTCCATCATAATCTAACTAATTGCAATGAATCCATTGATCTCTTAAGGGTACACAATCACTATAAAGACCCTACCATAAAAATTAAATAATCTGGGCTTTTAGTCATGAAAATACATTGTTTAAAATTGTGGAACATTTTAGGTTTATGGTTTTAGAATATTAGGACATAATACGAACATAATGAAACACAATCATACATAGAGAATAATAAAAAAATATATCCATTTTTAAATAATATAAGAAAATATAAAAAATATATTTTCTTTGAAAATCATCATAATAAATAACATTACATTCTCCTATCTCTTACACATCGTAATAACCTATGAAAATAATTAAAATGAGTGTGATGATAAAAGAACTCCTTATATTCGACATAACCGAAAAGAAACTATTTATCTACTGAAAACATGAAGACCCATTATAAAACATGTTCTTGAAAACTCATAAGCTTGCATAAAAACACAATGTAGTTTCCTTGGGACATATATAATGTATCACTATAATATTAATCCTTAAACATGGAATAAATATTAGGTAAAATTCCATCGTTTTGATGCCCAATGTATTAGAGATGTATGATGGGGATCACCTACCATATCTTGATCTATAATGGGATCAACCCAAAATATTATATTCTATAATGGAGAGAGCACACCACTTATTTATTTATAATGGTCTCAAAACAACAAAATCTTTGTACAATGAAAATATCATGAATAAACCACTTAATATGCATTTTCAACCATCGAGTAAAACAAATTTTGATTATTAAAATTCCATTTTTTGTGCAAAACAATATACTATTAAATTTAAAAATAATACACATTAAATTAAAACTAAATTCTCTCAAAAATATCTATTAAAACATATAATGGAAGCATTGTTATAGTATATAATGATAAAATCAGTACAAATTTAATATTCTATAATTAAAAGAAAATGTTTTTGAATTTTGTAATGGATGCATTTAAAATGATTTTAAATTGAATGTTCCTTACCTTTGGATTTACAGCATTAAAACTTGTACAAATAACATGTATAATTATTCTAATATTATTATTAATATACTATTGAACTAAACCAATTTTTATAATACCATAAATTTTTCCGTTATATGATTTTCCACCAATTAATATTTTTTTTTGTATTTTTATTGTTTCTACTGTGCTCTTATCATAGGTTCCAAGGTTTATTTATGGTCTCCCTTATACAAATTATATAATAGACTAGAAGTCGTAACATATATATTTATATAACATTAAACAATTACATGAAAATTAAACATTCTATTATTTCTATAAAATGGAAAAAATCAACATTCATGAATGTGGTGAATTAACACACCATGTGCAACGATTTTGTTATTTAAGAAAAAAGTAAAATATGATTGATTTTATGAGGAATATTCGATATACACAAAAACAATTAAGTATATATGTGATACTAACATTGTCTTGAAACATTGTATAATAGGTTGAGATAAGGTATACGTGAAAAAAATTTAAAGGAGATGAAAAATGAACCTTACATCTTGAAAAATTCACATTCAGAACCCCTCAAAAGTTCATGGAAGTTGTATTTTTCTGAGAGTAGAAGCATAGTAGTGTGTAAAGGTATGGGATTGAGGTATGTTTTTTTGAGGTTATTCAATAAATAATTCATAAGGTGATGAAATGTTTTGAAGGAGTGACCCTCCTTTTATAAGTGAGGTGGGTGGTAACATAGGAATTACTCAAATTTTTAAAATATATTAAATTAATTATTGGGTTTAAGAAATGAAAATGAGATAAAAGAATATTATCTAAAATTTTACACTATATAATATCATTTATTCCCTTTATAAATAATTTGTTAATTTGTATATGATTTCATAAAAAATTTATTCTTGGAAAAGTAATTTCTTCAAATAAAAAACTCCTCAAAATCAATACTTGAAATGAATCAATACAATTTATCCACATATAATTAAATTGTTTATATTATTTTGTCAATATTATAATTATCTATAATAAACAATAATTTATGTGAAAAAATTATATTTATTTTACTATTTATAAAATAATTAATTTTATTTTTTCCTTAATTAAATATTTACTACATCAGAATTGTTCAACCCATGAATGTAATTAGTTATTACATAAATATTAATAATAAAATTTAATTACATATATAATTATATTCTCATAATAATGACTATTATTATAAATTTTATATTTGGATAACCTCAAAAGGGAATATAATACTAAATCAATGTTATAGGGTCTACGAGTTTTCTTTATTTTTAATTAAATCACCAAAATTGACTAATGTAATTCATGTCTGTCCAGAGTATTCCCAATTAAAATAAACATGAGATAATAGTTATTATTCTATTATATAAAAATTCTAATATAATTTTTTTCCATTTATTAAATCTTATAATTATAATATTAATAAATTCTTTATTTCTATTATGCTTACACAAGAACAGCATCAGTTCCTCATATGAATTACTATTATTATTTTAGAAATAAATATTAAAAATAAATTTCAATTATAAAAATAATATAATATTTTTCAAAATGAAAATATATATTCTTTTAATATTTATATTCAGTCATATAGAAGTCAAAATAACATCTTAAATTTATTATTTTTTATTGAAATCACAAACATTACACATGAATTTGGATAAGATAAATGTTATATATCTATAAAATTAGTTATTATTATCCAGAAACAATGATAATACATCATAATTAATAAATCTGTCTCAAAATTAATTTTTCACAATAAATTATTATTTATAAATAACCAAAATTGACATTACTAATGATATGCATGCCCTATGTCAACACAGATCACAAATAAAATACATGTCCATATTGTATATATTGCCTTTTGTAATTAAATGAATAGTCTTTCCATTTTTTAAATGATTTTATTTGGTTGATATTTTATGGAAGGAATTGAAGAACTCATGAAAAAGGAACAAAAAGAGGAGAAATTGCATGCCCATGATTACAGTGAGACACCAGATTTTTAAGAGAGAACCAGACCTAGAAATATAAAGAAAGGGGACTACACATCGTGTACCTTCATTACACATTGTGACTGAATCAAGTGAATAAGATCTACACTGAAAAAGTCCTGATGAATAAATACATTGTGAACCACAAGAACAAATGGTGTACCTTTAGTAAGAGTGGTGGCCAATGTCAAATAGTAAAATTAGGGTATGAGAGTCAAGCGGGATTCACTAAATGTGGTGGAGGAAATCTCAAAGAACTTTACGTCATGACCGAATCAAGTGAAGCAGATGTACACTGAATAAGTTGTGAAGAAGAAACATGTTGTGAACTATAGGAACACATGGTGTACCTTTAGTAAATGACATGGCCAATGTCAAATAGTCAGAACAGGGTGTGTGATTCATGCAGGATTCACTAAATGCAGGGGAGGAAAACTCAATGAAGGACACATTGTGTAGCCAATGTACAAGTCATGTGCAGGGCGACAAAAAGAATTAATGCCTTAGTTATGAGATTTGGACAAGAAGGCCCATAAATACTGACCTCCAGCAGCCTTCAAACACTGATGGAGCTGGGAGGAAGCCACAAGATGCTTGAGGGAAACCACCTTCAGCTGTATTTTTTTATTCATTTACTCCTTAAATTAAAATGTATCTACTCTCCCGAATCATCTTGATTACCCATTCCATGGAGGGGTAGTTTCAATTGATTGATCATTAAGAGGGGAGTCAAGACCTATTTGTGTGCATGAGTTCTTGTGCTTGAAATGAATCAAATTCCTTCTTCATTCTTATTATGGTTTCAATATTAATTCATTTTTAAATTTTGAATGCAATATCGTTAGGATTTTATTATTTTATTATAAATTTCTTCGGTCGATGATCACATCTACTTCCACCCAATTCTAATCAGTATATATTGGAACAATATTACGGTTGGTTGGGGAGTGCCTGGAGGTAGTTAGCACGTGTGTATATCTGCATTGGAAATATTGGTTTATTGGGGAACATCAATTCTGGTTTAGGTATTTCTCTAATTAATCAATAAACCATATTAAAACCTACAGACATAGAAGTATGATAGACCATTATGTGGTTTTGGATTGTATAATTATCATCAAAACAATCTAGGAAAAATATAAAGAGGACTCGGAAGATGAATCTCTATATTATCAGTTAAAGGAAAGAAAATTGATAAATTTGAAAACCATGATAGCACAGCACTATCATAACCCAATATAATCACAACCTTTATAAATTTTTGACACCAATAAATTCAATATATTTATTTCTCTCATAATCATTGAAATTAGTTAACACAAAACATTTTTAGAAAACCATCAATATGTTACAAACCTGTTTTTTTTTTGAACTCCAAAACCACAAACTACCTAGGATCAACCTCTATAATATAATTAGGTAATTAAAATATTGTTTTCCCACACCTGATGACAGGCATGAGTAAAATTATAATAATTAGTATACATATCATAAATATAAAATATTTTCATGTTCTATGATATTTTTTTTATAAAATTACTCATATAGTTTAAATATTTAATAATTCGATAAAATTAATAAATTTTGAATAACGAAATTTTTTTCATGACATCACACCAAATAAAATATTTTTAATAAAAACAATCCATTTTACTATTCAACAAAAAATAAAATATTCCATATAATTCTCAAAAAATCATACAAAGATAATTTCAATATGATGAATATAAAAATGAAAATATTTTTTTTCAAAATAAAATTCTGTAATTAGAAAATATTTGAATTAAAATAAATAACCATATAAGATATTTTTTAAAATAATTATTATTTCAGTAAATCATAATAATAAATTTAGAAAAAAATTAGTAAATAAGTTCCTTGGTTGATACATTATACCCCCATTTTGAAATTTCATCCTCAAAAATTTTATTCACATAACGGTCAAATGATGATACTTTTCCCTGATAGTATTATCAGATTCCCATGTTTCTTCTTCTAATGTGTCGTTTCTCCACAAATACTTAAATTTGTGAATGAACCTTTTCTAAAAAAAATTCACTCTATGATCTACAATCTGAATGGATTTATCTTCATAAGAATGTTTATCTTCCTATTGAAATAATTTTGGGCTCAAAACATTATATATATATATATGTAACCTACATGCATAAAATCAAAACATGAAATTTCTTATGTAGATGAGATAATGTAGACGGAAAAGCTACTTGGTAGGAAACTAGTCCAACATTATCCTAGATATCTAAAGGATCAATGAATCGTGGACATGACATTCCTTTGTTACAAGAACACAAAATAGTTCTCCTTGGAGATATATTAAGGAATACATGATATTCTACCTCAAAGGAAAGGTCTTAACTCCTATTATCTATATAAATTTTCTACCAGATCTATGTTGCCTTCACATTTTGTTGAATCACTTAACCTTTTATTCCATTTCCTCTACTAATTATGGCATGATCAACTTCTATTGCACAAATTTATCCTAAATTTTAGTAGTTCTGCTCCACTTTCAATATAATTTCTTCAAATATTCCATTGGTATACTATAATAAAAAAATATATTATACGAAAATTCAATTAACGAATGATGATAATCCAACCAACCCTAGTAATCCATTGATGAATCTTGTAGAATATCTTCCAATGTCTAAATTGTTCATTCATACATCACATCTGATTGAGGGTGAAAATTGAAATTGAAATTTAATTCTGTTCCTAATTGCTTCTGAAGTCCTTTACAAAATATATAAGTGAGCCAATGATCATGATATGATAAAATTTATAAATGAACTCCATGTAATAGAAAAATTTATTTGAGGTATTTTCATGATATAGGATATAGATATTTAGTTTCTCAAATTAGAATTAAATTAATATATTTAGTCAAACGGTCACCAATATCCTTGATTTAATTTTTACCTCGATATGTCTATGGTAGTTCAACCATGAAGTCCATTGGTATAATTTATCATTTCCATTCTGGTATAGGAAATTACTGAGGCATCCCCTTTGGTATCTTCCATGCTACATTAACATGTTAACATGCTAAACATTTCACGGTAAAATATGCAATATATCTCTTCATTCCATGCCACCATTAATAGTCTTAAATATATTTTTAAATCATATTGATGCCAAGATGAAATGTTAAAAATAACAATGAGTTTTATATAATAACACTTTCAGCATCACTGAATAAAAAAACAAATAATATCTTCCTAAACATAAAAACACAGTATTAATCAATATTAAATTATTTAAACTAACCTTTCTTATCTAGTTCTACTTTTTTCCTACAACTCACATTCTTCCTCCCATGCGTTCATAATTATGTAAGATAGAGATGATTTAACAGACACTTATTAGAATTGAGTTATATCTAAAACCAATAAATTCCCAGAAGAAATTTACGAAATAATTCACTAAGAGGTCATGTTTAGGACACATCATGGTAAAAGTAGGATTATTTTTCTATCTCAAAGCATTGGCCACACTATTTTCTTTTAAGTTATTGTAATGGATCATTCAATATTAATCCATGATTAGTTCCAACCATATTCCATATCTCATGTAAAATTCCATTAGAGTAAGTATATACATGAAACTTTTATGATCAGTATATATTTCCCATATCACTATTTACAAATGATGCCTCCATAATTTTAAATAAAAAACATCAGTAGCTAATTCCAATTCGTGTTTATTTAAATTTAACTAATTAGGTTTCAAATGACAATAATCATAAGAAATTTCATGATAATTCTACACCAAAACTCAAAAATGACAATTTGATGATGAATTAATTTAGTTAAAAAATCACCACATCTAGAAGGTCGGGTAGGAAGAGTATAATTCACCCAAATTATTTCAAATTCCTCAATACATTCTTCAAATTCATTATTCAAGTTGAATTTAACTTCTTTTTGAGTTACCTTTTGCAGTGGGATAGATAACAGTGAAAAAATTTCACCCTAACCTCTGATAATATCCAGCTAATCCAATAATAAACATTGAATCTCAGTTATATGTTTGGGTCTTTCACATTCATCAATAATTCTATTTTTAAAAGGATTAAAAATTCTTACATAATTAGAAACAATGTGACATAGGAAATTATTTTTTTTATACCAAAATTCACACAACTTGAATATTCCATAAATTTTATTTTATTTCAATGTTTTCAAAATAACCCTATGATGTCTTTCATGATACCCTTTAATTTTATAATATACCGAAATTTCATTAAAAAACAACTACAAACTTACCCAATAACTCATGAAATATTATATTCATAAGATCCATGGATACATTTTGATCCTTACTAACTCAAATGGAATAACAAAAAAATTCATAATTCTCATATCTAGTATGGAAATAAATCATCAAAAAGTTTGATTTCATTGGTTTTAAAAGATGGCACCCAGACCTCTAATCAAACATAGAAAAATATTGTGCACCCTATCAATTAAAAAATAAATCATCTATATGGTGAAAAATAGATTTTTTTCTTAATTGGGATTTTATTCGATTCACTATAATGAATGAAAAGTATCATTGAAACATCATTCTTATTAAAAAAACAAGATAAGAGCACCCTAGGGCGAAGTACTGGGTATAATAATGACATTACCTAATAATTCATCCATCTTCTTTATCAACACTAAAAGATCTATTTGATCCAATTGATAAGATGGTTTATAAATTGGATTAGTATCAATAAATAATTAAATAGTAAAATCAATCTCTCAATAAGTTATAAAATCAATAAATTCATCAAGATACACATTTACCACTAGCACAACATTAATCAGAATCGTTCACTTTTTTAAAAAAATTTGTTCAAGATGAAATTTACATCCATATTTCAAAATTTGTATAACATTGTGATATGTTATCAATGGTATGGTTTCATTCTTGTATGCAAACAGAAATTGTTTTTGATAATAAACACACTTTTCTTGACAGTCTATCTAAACATGATAATAAATAAATACTATCCATAACCAGAATAACATCAAACTTTACAAGAGGAAATACAACATGGTCTATAGGTAAACAGTTTCAATATGAAATGATATGCAGATTCTTATAATTTTTTTTCGCTCAATACATTTACCAGGTGATTTTACCAAAAGTTATGGCTTCATTCTATAAGGAATGATTTCCAATTTAGAATAAAATTTCTCAGAAATAAAGGAATTAGTAGACCCTAAATCAGACATAACATTTAAAATTTTTTTAAAAAAATTGAAATGTACTTGATAGCACTTCGTTATATGGCTCAAAGTCAATTTAATTTGATGAAAATGATTTTTATACATCTTTTTTCCTCCAATGTTTCAGATATCCTACCTAAGTGAATATCATCGAACAGAATTTTGAAAAATAAAGCAATACCAAATAGTTAAATCATATCACTATAAGATTCTCATTAATTTTTAGATCATTTTCCTTACACTCATAAGACATGTTCTTAGACATTCCACATAAGTATCGTTTCCTATAATTTGCAACACATTATCTAGGATTCTATTTACCGAACTTTTCTAAAAAAGGGAAATTTATTTTCTTACACCCATATTTCATTGAGGAATTAATGCCTAATGAATATCATCCTTACTACTTCATATTCTTGTAATCATGGGGAAAATTAGTGACATAAAACTCCATCTAAAATTAATCATTGTAATGACCATGTTTACGATAGATTTTAAACATAGATGAAGATAATTCTCTTCAAAAAATGGATTCTATCCAGAGTAGAATCTATTAAAATTACTATCAATGCCCGAAGTATAATATGGTATCAATATTTATAGTCTTGTAAAATCAGGCTCTTTTTCTGCAACAGAAATTTAATCTTTCAACTTTAGTTCCATGAATTTTTCTCCATTTTGATTTGAATAGTTTTAGTAATATATTTATCCAAAAAACAAATTCTTCCAATAATCCCATTCCAAATTATTAATATGAACTATTTCACTCATATTCATAAACAGATACCATAATTGACTTTCTTAGACTTCAAAATTATAAATGGATAGTATTACCATTGGAAATTTGGAACATCCCATGACGTCGAATAACATTACTAAATAATTAATCCATTATTCGGTTATCATTAGATCTATGGTTCCACTATATACTAGAAGATATTACCTCATAAAATGCTTCACTATAGAAAAGATTCTTCATGGTGGATTAGGTTCCTATATAGCATGGATAACACCGCCTTTTATTGATGTGGTCAACTGATCCATTACTATAAAAACATCTGGGTTTTTATTCCCACCATTCTAAGCTGCAGATTCAAAACAATATATTTATATCAGATAAATTCTACTTAATCATCCCCATGTCTTCTCTGAAAAAACATTCGGAATAGACATATATTTGACTAATAAACAAGGTAATATTATTCATAGTATGGTGGTAAATCCTATTTTATTTCAATAATAATTATAATTATTAAATTATATATCTTTTAAAATTAAAAATAGAGTATAAAACATGTATGGTTTTCTATTAACATCCTCTTAACCATGAAATTAATCTATGCCATCCTTTGATACCAATTATAGGTACCCATCCTTAAAACATTACATAATATAGACATTTACTCAAGAACATTCCTTCATTCACTTTGATAAACATTGTAGTTTTAGTGTTTTATAATATTATTACATAATGTATATATAATGTCCCACTTTAATTAAATGATGATACTTCTAACCATTATAAATTTTTTCATAATATTAATCATTTTAAAAAACTTTGTTTTCATTTAGAATGCTTTATAAAATTTAACATGACTGCCCCATTTATCTTTCATATCCTCATAATCATTAAATTTTTAAAAAAAATATGGGATGAACACAAAACTCTTAGTAAGGGACATAATTAATGAAAAATAGTTAGTTTATTGAAAAAATGAAGACCCATTATAAAAACATTTCATGAAAAATAATATGAATGCATAGAAATATTATGTGGTTTAATTAGGAAATATTTACCATATCACTCATAAATTTTATATTAAACATAGATTAACCATTCTTTCAACATCCATCTCTAGAGTACCCGATGCATTGGATAGTTATAATGTGGCTCATGTGTCGTATCTTAATCTATAATGGGGACAATATAATATATTTTGAGCTATAATGGGTTTCAACTCACCATATATTGAGATTAAATGAGTTAAACCAAATGTAAACTATTACCAAGAAACATATTAGGAATAAAACAATTAATAAATCATTTCAACCATTGATCATAACCAATTTATATTTTAAAATTATAATTTTTCATAAAATAATTCAATTTTAAAATATAAATAAATGAAAATAATAATGTAATAATATTAATCAAAAAAAACTATGAAAACATATAAAGAAAACATTATAGTAATATAGAATCATGAAATAATGAGAAAATGATCATGCCATAAAAAATATCAATCTTTTCAAATTGTGTAGAAGATAAATTTAAAATAATTTTAAAAGGAATGTACCTTAGCTTGGGTTTTATTACCTTAAAATTGGTTAAAAATCCTATATATATATTTTTTGAATATTTTTATTAATAAATTAAACAACTAAAATCATTTTTCAAATACCTCACATTTTCATCTTATAACAGTTTTAACACATTTATTTAGAATATTTAGTTATTTTCATTGTTTTGGGTACATTCCTTTCATTGTTTCCATAGTAAACTTATATATAGTATCCCTTGTCAAAATGAAATAATAAACCACGACTGATAACATATGAACAGTTAGGTCATTTTTAAAAATTAAATGTGAAATTAAACATTTCCTGATGTATAAAAACGGAAATGAGAGATGATCATCCATGTAGGCAGTGAATTAACGCACCACATAAGTCGATTTCATTTTTTACGAATAAAAGGTGATCATTAGGGATTTTATTAGGTATATTCCATAAACACAACATTATTGTTGTTTATATTTGTTATATAAGTTTCATTGAAACATTGGATTTGAGGTGGTGAAAGGTATAAGTAAAAACTAATTTAAAAGTTAAGAAAAAAACAATCTTCTTGAACAATTCCCCTAGAGAACCCATTAGAGTTTTTGGAAGTTGTATTTTTGTGAGAGTAGATGCCCAAGAAAATGAAAAATGATTATAATCAGGTATTTTGGAGTGGTTATGTAAGAAATATAGCTTATGGTTATGAAAATTTGTTAAACAGGGAGCCTCTTTTTATAAGCGAGGTGATGTGTAACAAAAGAATTTATCAAATTATTAAATATAATAAATTTATTATTGGATATAAGTGCCTCAAAATGGATAAATAGAATATTATACCACATTTTTTACAAAAAATTACAATTTTCCTCTTTTAATAATTATGTGATTTTAAAATTATACAAAAAATAATTCATGGAAAAATAATTTTGATAACACAAAAACTATTCACAATGTTGAATTTAAACACATAAAAATTCAGTTTCAAGTTGAAATTAATTTTATTATTATATTTTACACATATTAAAATTAAATATATAAATAGTTAATTAACATAAAAATGTATGAATATATTAATTTTAGTATTTTCAATATCATTAATTTGCTCCATTCATTATTTAAATATATTCTATGTCATTATTGATCAATCCATTAATATAATTACATATTACATAGAAATATAAAAAAATAAATATGCATAACATAATTTCATTAGAATTATAATGAAATTTTTTTAAAACAGTTCTGGAATTCCTCGAATTAAGATATTATACTAATTTTATATTATAGTGTGAACAAGTTGTCCTTCATTTTAATAAAATAACATTAATGTACTAATGTGATACATGTGGGTCAAGAATATCTCCAAATAATATAAAAACATTTAAAATATTAACTATTTTCTTATATATGAAGTTTTAGCAAAAATTTGTTTCATTTTTTAATTGTTATAAAATTAATAAAAACATTATATTTATTTTACGTTTTCTTGCACAAACACTACATCGATGTTACACATGAATTATTGTTAATTATTTCATATATAATATTTATAAATAAATTACTAACATAAAAATAAGTTAATTATTTTCAAAATAAAATTCTATATTAATTATTTATTTATATTTACTCACATACATGTATAAATAACGTCATAAATTCTTTATTTTCTATTTTCTTGCCATTCACATAAATTACACAGGCATTTGGATAATATAATTGTTATGTAAATATAAAAATAAAAATTAACAGAAAAAACATAAATAATACATGATAATTAATAAATAAGTATTGAAAATAAATTTTTAACACTCAAATAATATTTATAATTGTCTAAATTTTACATTGGGAATTCTACACGGGCATTGCATTGTCCCTGATAATATTTATTTTACCTTTCATGGGTATATTATAATATTTATGCTATAAAATATTTCTATATAATATTTATCTTATAATATAATTATTTAATTATCAAATAAATGTTATAAAATTTTAAATCAAAAAATTTATTCATAACATAAAAATAAAATAATATATTTTATGAACAAATGTATTTTTACTATTCACCCAAAAGTAATCCTTTTCAGAGAATTATCAAAAATAAAAAATATGATATTTTCAAATGATTAATTAAAAAACTGTAATAGTTTTTTCAATAAAAAATTTAATATTTTAATAATTAATTTTTTAAATAAGTTCTCATATAATAAAATATTTGTGTTAAGAATTAGTATTTAAATAAAAATACTAATAAATATAAAACCAAATTATTCTATAAATCACCTGGTTGTTAAAGTCACGAGAAATAAAACCTTTGATTATAGTGTAGTAATTTTTCTCCAACTATTAAACTAATATTTTGCATATTTTTTAAAAATATCAACATAGTAATTAAATAAATTGAATCAATATTTAAATATAGATGTCATTAATTTATTTATTTATCATTAAAAAACACAAATTATCATGTTTATGAATTTGAACATAATTACTTAATTAATGAAAAATGGTTGTGATTATAAAAAAATTATATTAGTAAATAAATACTGATTGTGTAAATAAAAAAAATTATTTATAATAAATAAAATGAGTAATTACAATACCATGTATTTTAAATTTTAAGATAATGGATGTATAATTTCATCATTATATAACAATTAGTTAAAAGTTAAAACAAATATTATGTTATACTTGATTAAAAATAAAGGATGATATATTATAATACAAGGTGGATAACATCAATTGGAATTTATATTAGGTTAACTTTTTATTTATTCTACCTCTCTATATTTGATTTCCATTGTTTTAAATTATAGTTGTATTTATATGAATTCTAATGGATGGGTTATTGATTTAGATTGTGCTTTTATATATTATGGTTGTTGATTTTTTTACACATTAATTATTTTTTATTATATATTGTGAAATTATTATTCATAGAAATTTACAATTAATTGTGAAAATATATTTTTTGAGAAAATTTTATTATCTCTGTTTCAATGATTAAATTTAGGTCATCCTTCTATAAGGATACTTTTATGATATATACTTAATCAGACGAGTAAAAACATGAACTAGGAAAATAGTTAATTAAAAATTTATGAATAAACATGTAACTAAAGTTATATTTATATATGATTATTGCAATAAAATGTTATTCTTTAAAAATATTAAAGATTAATTAATTAATTATAATAAATGTAGTAATTTTCAACATTCATCATGAATTTTTAATTTTCTTACATAGTATTGAATGAAATTTGTGGATATAAAATAAAATCTCTTGTTTACTAAACATCTTAACATTTCAATCTATGTATTACTACTGGGATCACATTTATTTATTGAATAAAATCTGCACATATCATGTACTAAAATATTATTATTTATTGAATGGAAAACAGGACAAATTTTATTTTAGATTTATATATCCATGTAAACTAATGTGAATTATTTTAAGGATATCTACAAATCCATATAAATGATCAATGAGAATTAGGAACCTATAAAATTATTGTATAAGAAAAAATAAACCCATAATTTTAAACTAAATTACCAAATCAATAATAAAAAAATATATATAATAGAAAATATTTAAAGGAATGTACAACATTTCAATAATTATGAATAAAGTATTTCATGGATGATTCAAACCATTGGAAAAAAATTCCAATGTGTTTAATCTATCTAAAAAATAATATTTTACATATAAAAAGAGGGGAAATATATAATCATTAACGAAAATAAAAAATCTAAACCTCCACAGCCATTGACTTATATCCATGAATGAAATATATAAAATCTAAAACATAAAAAAATTTATATGATATATATACTATTCTTATATAAAAAGAGATTGATCTTATATAAAATAGTAATTTTTTATATTAACAAAAAATAAAACATCTTTATTCATACATGAATAAACTACATAAAAAAGACTAAAATTACTTTCATAGGAATCATAAAATTTGTAAAAGTTATAGAAAACCAGAAATAAAATCCTCTCTTCAAATTACATCACTCAAACTTAAAAAACTCTAGCATCAAATCGAACATATATCTTTTTGTCTCCCATTAAACCTAGTAAGAGAGACATATTTACATATCCTCTAATATATATCATCAAATTTTGATTAAAAAACTAAATAAAAGGATATATATAAATACATAATATTAATAAATAAAATATAATGATATATTTATGTTATATAAAAATAATAACTCTTGTTAAATACTATCATTTATCTCTTAGAAATAAAAAATTAAAATGTTATTAGATATAACATGATTATTATAAATGGATAAAATAGTAATTTAGAAATATTGATTACATTGAAAACTAAATAAAAGTTCATTGAAATTGTAAAAATTTTATGTTCACCATTTCGTAAAACTCTAAAATTTACAACTTTTTATAAAATATTTTAGAGATACTGTCCATATACCCTATTGGGAAACTACAATTAGATGTTAAAGGATAGTGTATTTACATTTGACTGATATCATTGATCATCATCATGTTTGACTATAAAATTTAAATGTCCAATAAAGCTATTTAGATAATGAATAATTGTTGGTAATGACGTATTTAACATGAAGTGGAATTAAAAAAATTAAAAAACTGGGTGAATGCTAAGATTATGGTGGAACTAATACATTATGGTGAGATTATACTATATGTCCTCATTTACTATGTGTTTAGAGACGAATTTGGGATAATATAATATTTAATACATTGTGATTTCTCAATTTATATGTTTGTATAAAATAAGATGAATGATATTGAATCTAACTTTATATAGTTTCTTGAAAAATAATTTCTTATCTATGATAGAAGACCTTTAATTATATTATGTTTAATATTTTTTAATGGATAACAGAATGTAAAGATATTTCATATAAATTGACAACTATTTAAAAATTAAAGGAATATTTTGTAATATTTTGAATTTTTTGGAAAAGCATACAGTCGATTATAACAGAATAGTGTGTTTACAACAAGGTGTGATTATCCTTACATTTTGAGGTAGATTAATTTAAAACATGTTTCATTACACAGTTTTAAATATATTGTTTTATTTCAAATTTTTAGTTTAATATTTTAATTTCATTTTATTAAACAATAGTCAATGAAGAAATTGAGATCATTCATAGTATTTTATTATCTTCTAGAAATAATTATCCATTCAAAAATTCAATTGATGTATTTATCATTAATTTTATCCATTACACTTCAGTGCTTATGAGTTTCCATGAATCTAATAAAATAATCATTTTAATAAAAATATTTATAATTATTAAATTCAATTGATATGTAATATTAAACTTATTATTTGTAATATATTAATGATCAAATTTGTGTTTTTCATTTCTATATGTCACTAAGATTACATTTTCTAAACATTCATGATCATTAAATAATATTGAGAAGAAAAAAATGAATCCATTGATAATACCATATCATAAATGGATTTAGAAAAATGATAAATTAACCATTTTTTGTTTTACCATTATTGAAAACATTAATGAGTGATAAATAATGGATTTTAAAAATATTATTGAACAAAAACCAAGAATTCTGCATTAAATGAGTCTTTATGGAAATTATTCATTATGGATAACAAATATCCTTTAATTTGCATAAAAGTTTCATATATGATAATATAATAAATTATTATTCATTATTATTATGGTTATAATTTAACATATAGTAATTTTATGATTCCAAAATCATTCAATAATATTTTTCTATAATTGTATTGAGGACATATATTATGGAATTCATAAAGAATCTTGACTAGCTATATAAAATATTATTATATAATATTGACAAGGTATTTGTAGGTCTGAAAATTAATTAAAACAAAAATTGTTATACTATATAACTATTTTGACTAATTTATTTTGAATATAACTCATTATAAATTATACCTTTCTAAAATTGAGTGATGGGACATGAAACCCACATTCGGTATAAAAATTTAAATATAATATTATTTAAAAAAAGTGACCATTAACATTATTGGTTAAAAGTGAATAAATTTGGCAATGATACATATAAATATAGGTTGAAGTAGTATAATCCCAATATACATGGTTGAGTAGGAATTCTAATTATGGAATATTAAATTAATGTGATTGTATTTACAGAGGGAAATGTTAATAGTTAGTGATATATTTAAATTTCTCCTAGAATCACCTTATGTAACACCTTACCCAAAATTTAGAAGCAACTCTTCTACAAAATGATTTTCCTTATTACTCACTCTTTACACCATAAATTATAACTCCTAAAATTGAAATCTATAGAAAATGATAAATAGAGTGATCCTATATTTAAAACTCAATATTTGGGACCCTAAAATATGTTCAATTATACAATGCATTTTAAAATAACAAAACTCATTAAGAATACCTTAAAATAAAACATATATGTTAGAGATTGTATGAATTAATTTAATCATCAAAATTAATTAATGTATTTTGGTACATGTGGTGAAAATGGAAAATCTAATTAGTTTTTAGTCTAATGAGAAACCATGTATAAATACCTCCTTTAATAAAAAACATCAAAATGAATTGATTTATAATTATATTTCAGAATTTTATATTTTTTATGAAATGGTAATCATGATAAAATCCCATTCAACCATCCTAAAGATTTAATTCCATGAAAGCCTCTAGATTAGAGTCTTATATGTGAAAAAATGATGTTATAATTAATCATAAAATTAATGTGCAAAAAAATATACTATTTTTTCCGTATAATAATTTCAACAACATTAAGAACTTGTTATGGGATATCTATCTATATATATCACCACATTGTGGTATGTTCTAACATTATGTGTGAAGCTCCACCTGGGATGTTATCTAATTTGATACTCTAGGGATTCTGAAATGGTTAAATTATGGTGGAATAATTACAAATAGGTAATATGATCATATAATTATAAACAATAGGAATAATTTAAATTTATAAAATCCATAACAACATTAACAAATAATATCTAAGATTCTACATATAATGTGATCATCTATTCTATAAAATAGTTAAATAATCATCAAAATAAATTGAATGCTAAAATGCATACCGTGTAATATATGAAAATGTCATGGTATTTATTTTTTTTGGAATAAATAATATTGTTCACAAAAAACTCAATAAATAAGTGATATATAAATATGTATAACAATTATTAGGAAGATAGTTCATTTAAATGAATTTAGATCATATAGAAATACCTAATACAATGTTAAAGGAAAATAAAAAAGAAAATAAGGACCCATATCCTCTAAAATAAAAATATTACGTTACTCAATTGAAAATCATCAAAATCAAACTGATTTTTAAAGGTTATTTTTCAGTAAATATTTTCATAGATATATGTATCCATATTTTTAATCCATATTTATCATATAATTTGATATGTCATTAATTTTTTTTAAAAATAAATAAAAATAATATTTTTCGAATTTTTTTATTTTTTTTAACAAAATAAAAGGTCATTGTGATATGTTCAGGAGATTAGTAATACATTTTTTTCATCTATGAATGCACATAATGAATATTTATAATACCTATTAGCTTATATTTCATTCTGGAATGAATAATACATTCAACTATTCTTTGTACGATATTTACATTTTTATATATTTATTGGAGATTAATATATTATAATTAATTTGTAATTATATAGAAGAAAATCTTACCATTTTGGTTTATTTTGGCATTATTTTTAAATTGTCTATCATTTAAAATTTTACCATTTATATCTTATTATCATTATGTTTTCTCTTTTTTTATTTGTGTACACATTTTTAAAAATATACCATAGATTCATATTTTTCATTAGATGATCATCATAATTTTTTTAAAAATTTAGAATCAAATAAAATTACACAATCATTAATATATATATGATGGTTTTTTATAAATAAATATTTAAAATTTATTTTTATCTCTCTATTTCTATTACATCAACCTCCCAAGTTGTATATCAATTTTAATCAAAAAAACCCCTTTTAAATAATATGATACTTAGTTTAATCCTATAAAATTATAAATCTTTTTTAACAGATCTCATATATATTAAATTACTCACACAATATATTTTAATAAGATACATATTATATTTTTTGAACTATATTATTTATCAAATTTTACATAATATATTGAGAAATAGTTAATTAAATTAATAATCCTAAATGGCTTTATGATAACTCTATTTTAATTGTATGTTTTTTAAATTGAAAAAATTGATGAATATTTTGAATAATATAAGTTTTATGTTAACTTTCTAGAAAAAATGTGTTGATATTATTCAATATTAATTGTCCCATTTCATCTTCTCAACTAAAAAATGCATAGTATTCTTATTTTTATCAATATATAATATAATTTATTGTTGTATATATTTATTAATATATTATTTCAAATGATAAGACATCTAAATCTGGAATAAACTCCCTATGTTAATGTTGGGGTGAATGATATATTATATAGTATGACATTAGTTTCTTTGGGTTCTTTAGAATTATTGGATTATAACATATGTTATATTGGATATTCATATTTTTTAATTATAATTAGTTAATTAGTTATTATTATATGTTAGATTCTACCAGTAATTAAAAAAATATATTAGGAATTTACTATTAAATATTTATATTGCTACTTCCAATGTATTATTATTTTAGTGTTATCATTGGTAATTATTGATTCTGTTTATCTATGAGTTCATTTTATATTTATATTTGGAATATTAATTACACATCATTTCATCTTAGATCTGCAATGTGACTTGTCATCATGGACTTTAATAAGATTATTATTTCGATAAAGTTAATAGGTAATATGTGTAATCTCTTTACTAGGTGTACTATATGTTTTTTCTTCTGAAAGATGAAAATGGTGCAACGTGTCATTCCATTATTGACGAATTTTTTATCTATTTATAGTTAGATGAATTATTTATCTATTACTAAAGAGATATTATGTTGGAAATGACTATTTTGATCCTAGTGGATTTATGTAACATGTGATCTACATTATAATTCTGGTTCATATACATTAGTATATTTGGAATAAATAAAAAGATACACCACACAAATCTAGGATTTTTTTGAGATCTCATAATGGTATTAGATTATGTAGTTATACTACTACAGAGGGAGATTTGGTTTATATATCAAATTTTTAAATCAATAATTATAATGTTATAATAATTTATATATTTTTACCCATAGTGGAATTATTTTATTTGGGTTATGTTAATTCTCTTTTCATATAGATTACATTGGTGATTGTTGGTTTAAATTTTCAAATATTTCATTCATATAACAATATAACATTTTGTAGACATGTTAATGTGTAATATTAATATATATAACGTTTCCTACCAGTTATTTGTGTATGTGTATTAGATATCAAATATTTATTTACTATATTAGATATAGGATTTTGAATGATTAGGTTTCCCTTATTGATGGAGTTTTAAGGAGAAGAATTTATTTGTCTGTGTGTGTTTGAACTTTTATTATTTATTTATGTGATATTTTTATATATGTCAACTAATTTGAGATTATTTTCAGTTTGAAATGAGTTTGTGTAATGGGAAAAAATTTACATTCAAATGAGATTGGTTCTTGAATTAAATTTTATTTTCTATTAGTCTACATTATTCACAATGTTGTTATATCCACAATGAGCTCCTCTCACCATGTTTGGCGGATTTTATTATACTCATGGCCAATTGGGTATTATATTTCTTGGTAAGTACATTAAAAATGATTTATTTTAAAGACTATCATGTATTAAATTAATAATTATTGGTTTAGATTTTTATTTTTACTGTCATATATAAAAATACACACACAAACTCAACAACACAAAAATTATTTTTTGTCATATATATTCATCTAGAGATTTGGATTATTCTTAGGAAATTGTCTATTATATAAATTTATTTAATGATTTTATATAAAAAATTTCTACCTCATGTTTTATTATACGTAGGTGGTATTGTTTTGGCATGATCTGTAATTTTAGATTATCATGTTGAGAAAATTTACTCACCTTTATATAGGAACCATGGAATATCCCTTTATTATTGGCATGTTCAAGTAGAAAGATTGATTTTTAATATTATTTCATTCTCAATATCTTCATCAAATCAATATGTTATATTTATATTGATATGGATTCAAAAAAAAAATTATAATACTACTGATTAATATTCATTCACTCTTATAATTTTTAGCTTTAGTTACATTATAGTATTCTTATTACATGTTAATTTGGTGTAAATTATGATTATATTATTTATTTAGTGACATTGATTTTTTAATGAAAAATATATTAATTTGAAATATTGAGAGTCTCTAACACCACAAGGATTTAGAAATAAATTGAAATTCATGAATTCTTTTTCACCATAAAAAGGCACTTTGATTTATGTAGATAGTTATAAACCTGCAATTAATCAGAAATTTTTCTCTTTAATGATTTGAATTTTAAGAAAAAATACAACTATGGTTGTGATTAGTAATTTATTTAGTGTCTAATAAAACCAACATGTTTTTTATTGAATAGTAACATACCCTTATGAATAGTAATATGAATAGTAATATGCCCCTTGTTAATAGTAATTGATACTATTATTTTATTTTAATAAGGTTATAAGATAAGGATATAGAGATTTGTTTTTCAAGCTTATATTAAATGATTTATTGTATTCAAATTATAATTTTTTTTAAATTATAATTTATTTAAAAATTAAATTAATAATATATAAAAAAATATTCATTAAATTTAGTTCAGTTTTTAATTCTACACGTCAAAAAACTAGATAAGGTTAATATTTAAATATTTTCTAAAATACATAAATTATTTGTGAATAGTGAAATTTGAAAAAAAAATTATAAAGGATAAATAAAGGAATTTTTACATCATGCTTGAGTCATGGATGATGTAAATGGCCATTTATTCGATCTCACATGCACTTATTACTATTATTGGTAACATTAATCAATACTATTCATAATAACTATAAAAATTATTAAACTAATGATTAGAATAATGTAAAACCCCTTCTCTCCTCCACTATAAATACAAACCTCACCCCTCTCTTCCTCTCACGCCACTAAAGCATTAATTGTTGACTATGTTCTACCAAATAATCTTACCAAGCCCCTACCTCAAGTATAAGACCTTATAGTCTCCCCAAAAGGTCAAAAACAAGGGGCATAAAGAGGATATCAATGAGAAGATATCTTATGGTAATGATCCACTTCCATTTATTTGTGTTTTCATTTCAATTATTTTCTTTTCAGATACTATATTCTTCTCCCAATATCCACATGGCATGAATGATCAAGTATTATACATATTTTGGACTTCTATCATTTTAACAGAAATATTTATCACCATTCTTCGTCTTCTCTTAAATTTTTTCTTAAAATAAAAACACAGTCTATGATGTACTGGTTTACCAAAATCATGGATAATGTGTTTTCCATTTCAATTAATTACATAAAATTTTATTATAAAACCATTTTAATGGTTGATAAATTCTGTAAATTTCATGAAATATCCTCTTTAATGTTCATGACTCAACATATATACATAATATTATGTTATACTATGAAACTAGTTCATGATTATCAAAGAACTGCCAAAATGATTTAAATGGATATCACTAAATATTTAACTAATAATTCAATCTCACAACATATAAAAAAAAATTTTATTGAATCATTTAATATTTTGGAAAAAATTACTACCATTTCATTCCACCTCTGGAATTTCAATTTCATAAGACATGGAAATCAATTACATCCCATCCATTGAAATCTTATAAAGAACGCACCCGAAACAATGGAAGGAACAAAATACTAATAATTAGATGGTGAAATGATGTTAAAACATGATCATATAATTTTTTATAAACATGAATATGTTTACATAAGATATTAACAATATTATTTTCATAATTATTCATGAGGTTTAAACTCAATTTATGTAAGGCAAACTCGAGGTAAGGGAATTATTAACCTAATTTCCATTCTTAGGGTTAACATTATAAATCATTAATTATATAGTATTATAGATGATTGTGTGAGGAATTTTTTTAGATTATGTTGACATATGTGTATTTATATTTTATATACATATTCAATTAACTCTATATATTCTCACTTCAATTATATGATATTTTAAAGGGGATTTTCATTAAAAATCCCCTATTAAAATTACTTTTTACAAAATTCAAAAAATCTTTTTTATTAAATTATTCTGGTTGTATGATTATGTTGTTTTTCTTGTGAATTTCTTATGATAGAGGGATGGGACTGTATCAACATACTAGTCTTTGGGTATTTGTGTGTTGGAGGTCGGACGAATGGTTCCTCCGACTTTAACTATGATGGTTACATAATAAGGTAGTCATGAGGTTTACAAAGTAAGGTAACCATGATGGTTACAAATCATAAAGTATCCAAGAGGGTTATATGATTATATAAGTTATTCCCTAATATATATTTATAGTTCTATTTTTGTTCGTTATGTTTTGTGTAAATCATTTGTAAATCACAATCATTAAAAAGTATGCATATATGGGTGTCAATTATGTCTTTATGAAGTATATTTCCTATGTTTATAAGTATTCATGGGTTAATATTTTTATTCCTTCTTTTTATATACCATACAATGATTTTTTCCACATACCATGACTTTAAATGATTTTCAAATGTCATAAGAATGTGTAATATAAATAAAGAAGTGATATAAAATGTTATGAATAGTTTTTCAATGAAATCTTGCAGTTGTTTCATGGTTAATTTTTTTTTGTTTTGGATGAAAAGGATTATATTTTAATTGTACCCACTTCTTATGCATGTGGTTTGATATTTTTGAGTTATGTCGTAACATTCTTAAACTCTAAACTGAAAAGATCTTTGTTGTTGTAAAGAGGTGAAATATTGTCAAAAAATCTAGAATATTTAATTTTTAATTTGGGGACAATATATTTGGTATTAAAGAATGGTTTAGATAACATAAGGGGTCAGGATGATGTTAAAATATTTCCATAAAATATTATTAATCTATGTTTTAATTGAAATTTTTTAAAATTTTAAGATTAAAACGTTTCTTTGACTAAGATACGTTTGTTCAAAATGGTTTTCCATAGTGGAAACATGGATACTAAATTGGAAAGGCACCGCCAGAATGATATCCTTCTAAATCCATAGCCTATAATGGCTGGGATTGGGAGTGAGTAGTTTTTAAAAGTAATGGCTCAGGTGAAATAGGAAAAAGTGATGTTTTTATTCATGTAAGATAACATCTAGAGCTACTACAGAGCACAATAAAGATATTGGAACATTTTATAATGAAATATCCTCCTCCTATTAGTGAATCATCTAACAGAGTAGGTACTGAAGGAAGGATTAAATCCATAGAAAAGTTATTTGATATTATTGGATTTTTTGATACTCAAAATTATTTCCTTCCATTCACATTTTCAAGGATAAGATGATTAATGGTAGTCCATGGTAATGAATATCAGGGATAGATGGGAGATTTACACATTTGAGTGGGATTAATTGAAAAGTATTTTCCATGAAAAATATTTTCCAAAGGTGGTTTGACAGAGGATGGATAAAAAAATCTCTTGAATTTTGGAAAAATATGGAAGATAAAATGGTCATATATGAAGAAAAATTCAACGTAATGGAATGACATACTCCAAATAATATATGAAATATTGATAGAAAAATCAACCATTTTTACACTGTATTGAAACAAAGATACCAAAGTGTATTGTCTTCTTGAGAGATCAAATGTTTTGAGAAACATTTGTGATGTGTTGATAAGGTAGAAAAGGTGTTCACTAATTATAATGTATACTTTGTGAAAAATAGAAGAATAGGTCCATATGGAAAGGAATGGGTAATAACCAGTCAATGAAATCTAATGGTAAGAATCATCAGTTTCTAGTTTGTGAAAAGTGTGGTAAAAATAAAACATGGGAATTCATTAAAAAATATTGGATGTGCATTAGAGGTGGTGTTTTTGGACATGTTTCAAAATATTGCAATGAAAATGATCCTATGATTTATCCTATAAAGAAAACTATAAAGTTTTTAAATTGTTCTGAGATGGTCATTATGAAAATGCATGCCCAAAAAATGATCTGAAATATTGGAAAATACTAGAGTATATTAATAAATGTGTTGTAAGATCATTTACACTACATCAATAGGTGTGGGGCCACATAATGATGTTTTACAATGTACTTTGTTTGTTTACTCTTTTTTTTAATGTCTTATTTGATATGGGGTTAACATATTCCATTATTTTTGATAAAATTTTTTTGTAAAATTGAAATATTGACTCCATAAATGAGGCTAGAACACATTGATAAAACACATGGGGGAATTGTTACTGAAAATTCATTTTATTGATCTACATATTATTACCTATGGATGGAAATTACCAAAAAACCTTGTTGTATTTCCATTTGTAGTGTCTGATGTCATTATGAGTATGGATTGGATTTCTTTTAATCAAGCTAAGATTTATGGTAGAGTTAAATAATTTTTTGTCAGAAAGATATTTAGATTGTATAAAATTATTATCCCATAAAATTGATTACATATCAGGAAGCTGATAATATATAAAATGTTGAAAATGAATGTTATCTTTATGAAAATTTTTAAAATAAGGGAACCGTTCAGATTAATGATGTTCTATTGGTAAATGATTGTCTTGATTTTTTATGTGAAAATTTACTTGGTGTTATACATGATGAAGAAGATGAATTCATATTTTTATTTGTAATTGATTCTAAGGAAATTCAGAATTCCCCTGATCTAATGGATAAAATAGAACTTCTAGAATGAAAAACTAGTATAACGAGTTTCTTGATAAAGGATTCATTCTTCCTTGCACTTCAACATGGGGAGCTCATACATTTTTTTTTAAAATAATGGTGGTTCTATGAGACATGAATTTGATTATAGAGCTTTGAATAACATTACTATTTAGAATAAGTATCATTTTCTCACATTGATTACTTATTGGATCTGCACAAAGGAGCGTTTTATTTTTCCAAGATTGAAATGAGATCTTTCTACCATCAATTGAAGATAAAGGAGGTTGAAATCCATGAAATATAATTTCTATCTATATATAGTAATTATGAATTATTGTTTATGCCATTTTTTTAACTAATGCACCTACTTTAATCACGTATCTTATGATTGTATTATTTCTTATTTTATTGGATATGTTTTTTTGTGTTTATTTATGAAATTCTTGTATATTATATAAGTAAATAATATCATTAAAAAACATCTAACGGTAATTTTTCAAACCATAAAAGAATACAAATTTTATTAAAAATTCAGAATGTGTGAATCATGGATGAAATATAATTACTTTCATTGGAGTATTATAAATAAGGATGGAATAATAATTGATCATTAAACAACAAAAGTGTTTGATGAATGGACAAGGCTTACAATTATTAAAGAGATTCATAGTTTTCTTGTACTAGGAAGTTATTACCAATAGTTTGTTGAACAAAATTCACAATTATCTTGCATTTTGTCTATGTTAACACTAAAAAGGGTTATATTTTTTTGAACAAAATAATGTGATTTTTTACAGTAATTGAAGAAGAGTTTATTGAATGCTTCATTTTTCCCATCCTTCCATAAATATTTATGTTTTTCATCTACAATGATGATTCATTGAAGGGACATGGTTGTGTTCTGATAAAAAAATAAATTTTTAATTACATATTTTTTTGAGACAACTAAAAACTCACGAGTTAAATTATCCGACACATGATTTATAATTAGAAGTTCTGGGTTTATCTTGGAAAATCTGGAGACATCATTTATACCTATCCAAATATGAAATATATACTAACCATAAAAGTTTCATGTATATATTCAATCATAATGAACTAAACATGAGGTAGTGATGACGACTTGAATTGATAAAGGATTATGATTACAAGAACATTTATCATCTATAAAAATTAAAAAATAATTGTTGGATGCATTTAGTTGAAAAACACAGGAATTAGTAACCCTAAAACATTAGGAACACAAACCCTTGATTAATTATTTGATGAATTTCGTCTAGGAAGTCATTCTTCAAAGTCACTCCACTATTTTGTGTTAGGTTTAATTACATTCATCATTTTCAAACAAAATTAGGATTGTGGAGAAGACATACGGGGAGATACAAAAAAATTTATAATATTTTCAATTCAGTAAGATGAAATAATTAAACAAAGATAATGATTTTTTTTGATATATGGAAGAATATTGTGTATTCCTTGTCATTCACAGCTGAAGAAAGTGGTTTTGGTGGACACACATAGTTCTTCATTTTCAGTTCATCCTGGAAGCACAAAGATGTACAGAGACCATCAGGTTTTTTACTGGTGGGATTAAATGAATAGAGATATTGAATATTTTACCATGAAATGATTAACATGTCAACATGTTAAAGAAGAATTATAGATACCAAAGGGTATACTTATTCCATTACCAGTGCCATTCTGGATATGGGGAAATATATCCATATAAATCATTGTGGAATTACCAAAGACGTCTATATGAAATAATGAAATTTAGGTTTTTATTGATCAACACAATAAATATTCTAATTTAATTCCTTTTTGAGATACTATTTCTTTGGATCAGTATTGATGACTATACCTCAAAGAGATTATCAGGTTACATGGAGTTCCTCTTTCCATTCTATCTAACCATTTTCGGTGAATAATGTATAATATTTGGAAAGTCCTTTAGAAGTGATTGGGAATAGAATTAAATTTTTGTAAATCTTTTCATCCTCAATTAGATAGGAATTTAGAATGTATGATTCAGAATTTGGAGGATGTTATTTGAGCTATTTAAATGTATTACCATGCATGATGGGATCCACATATTTCTTTAGTTGAATTTTCTTATTAAAAAAATATTCATTCTAGTATGAAGAAATCACATTTTGAAGAATTATGTGGGATGTGGTGTCTAATTCTATAATTTTGGGATGACGTCTAAGAAATGAAGTTGATGGTACAAGAATCAGTAGTGGATGTGTATATGAATGTGAAGATGATCTTCCAACACATGGGGACATATAAGAATAGAAAAAAAACGTTACGCAGATAACAAGAGGAAAGAAATTTCATTGGGGGAAGAAGATCATGTTTTTCATATAATCTCACTAGGTAAATGTTATATGTATTCTAATAAAAAAGGTAAGTTGAGCGCGGTGTTCATTAGACCTTATGAAAATATGGATAAATTTGGACCAGTTTCATACATGGTATATTTTTCTATGAGTTTATCTCAGGTACATAATTATTTTTATGTTTCAATGTATAGAATATATGTTCTAGATTCATCTCATGTTTTAATCCCCAAACCAGTTCAGATGGAATAGAAATTTCATTTGAAGATGAATTTTTTTATATTGTTGATATAAGTGAAATATTATTAATGAATAATGTAATCCACTTGGTAATGGTTTGGTGGGGAAACCACATAGTCAATGAAGAAAATAGGGAATCTAAAAATTCTATGAAAAAATGGTACCCTCATTTTTAATATGTATATAAAATTATGAGGAAGGGATTTCTAGAAGGTGGGGATAATATAACACCCCATGGTTTTAAAATTAAATTGAAATTCATAAACCAAATTTTTTCTACATAATGAATATTATTTAGTAGATACTTATAAACTAGCCATTAAACACAATAATACCACTTCTATTATTTGAATTTCAAAATAATAGACATCTATGGTTGTGATCAGAAAGTTATTTGTATTCTAATATAAACAAATATTTTTTTTATTTATAACATAAACTTATGAATTTTAATATGACCATTGTGAATAGTAAATCATATTATTATTTTTTTCTTTAGTTTATAATATTATGAAATCATGATTATTTATTCAAGGTTATATAAAGTGAGTTATATTTTTAAAATTGTTATCTTTCAAATAAATTTCCATTTTATTTAAAAATTAAATAATTCATATATATATAATTATTTAAAAAAATGGAGTTCATTTTTGAATTATACTCATCAAAAAATGGTTAGGTAGAATTATTTGTATTTTATAGAAATACTTAATTTTTTGGGAATAGTGAAATTCGATAATTACGAAATATGATAAATAAATAAAATTCTACATCATTTCTGGTTAATTGATGATGTAAACGGCCATTGGTTCAAACTCAGATTAATATCATACTATTTTGTTTTACATGAATAAATATTATACAAAGTCATTAGAAAAAATATTAAACAATCGATTAAAATAATATAGAACCCTTCCTTATCTCCACTATGAATACCACCCTAACACCCTCTTTCTCTCACTCCACCCAAATAATGATAGTTGCCTTATTTCTGCCAAATAATCTTCCATGTACCATAAAGTGTTTTCATAAACTTCTTGTCTCACAAAAAGTCCAAAACCAATGCTCTTAAGGAGGATCTCAAGGAGAAGAGATGAAGTGGTAATGATCCCCTTTCATTTTCTTGTGCTGTCTTTTCAATTATTTCCTTATCTTATAATATATTATATAATCCTTATTCCAGATTAATTAAAGATATATTTTTATACATATGATGAATTTTTATCATTTTTATTGAAAATTTCGTCATCATTCATCCTTATCTCTTCCTCTAATTCTAAAAATAAAAACATTGTCTGTGATGTGACGATTTGCAAAAATCATGGACGATGTGATTTAAATTTGTGTTACATCTTTCAATATATGTAATCAAATATATTTAATGGGTGAAAATGATTATAAATTGTATGATATATCATATTTAATGTTATGGAGGTAACATATATATATATATATATATAATATTATGTAATATCATGAAACTACATCGTGATTATAAAGGATCTGACAAAATGATCTAAACAGATATCAGTAAATATTTATCTAATGTTTCATCCTCATACAACATCACCAAAATAATTTATGTAATAATTTAATATTCTACAAAAAATTTCAGTGCAATTTCATTGCACTTATATACTTTCATTTTCATATGACGGGGAAATTAATTACAAAATGGTAATCGAAATCTGGTAAAGATCACACGAGAAACAATTGAAAGAACAAACTAATAATAATTAAAGGGTGACATAATGTTTTCAAATTTACATATAAGGTGTTATAAATATTAATAAATTTAGTTAAGATATTAATCACACACATTGATCCATTATAGAATAGTTTTAAACATGATCTATGTAATAAAAACCAGAGGTAAGTTAATTTTTAGCCCAATTTCCATTATTTTTATTAAACTTATACTTAATTAATTATGTGATATTAAATTTTTTGTGTGAGGAATTATGTTTATATAATTTTTTATTATGTGTGTATATAGTGTATATACATATTTCATTAAATCTCTTTAGTTTCACATCAATTATATAATATTTGTAATGGTATTTTTTTAAAAATTCTCATTTAAAATTTTACTTTACAAATTTCAAAAGAAAAGTTTTTATGAAATTATTCATGTCAAATGATTATGTTCTGGTTGTTGATAATTGTTTATGATGAATTGACGGTCCTATATAACCATCCAATGTATTATTTCTATGTATGTTGGAGGTTGTATTTATGGTTAATCTAAGTGTAATTGTGATGGTTCCACAATAAGGTAGTTGTGAGGGGGAAACTTTAAGGTAGTCATGGCGGTTACAAATCATAACATAGCCGAGAGGGTTTCAAGATTATGTAAGTAATTCTAGAATATAACATTATTCTTCTATTTTTTTTCTTTATGTTTCGTAAAAATTTCATGTAAATTTCATGTTTCAAAAAGTTTTTATATATGGGTGTCAAGTATGTGTTTTTCAAATTTATTTTATACTTTTACAAGTATTCAAGGACTAACAATTTCTATCATTGTTTATATATCTCTTATTAGGATTCTTTTATCATCCCATGTTTTTAAATTATTTTAATAGGTTAAATGGATATGTAATAGAATGGAGTATTTCATGTTCATGTTATGAAGATTTTTTAGAGAAATCAAGTTGTTGATTTGTGATTAAAATTTTATGTTTTGGAATTAATAGATACTGTTTTAATGGTAAATAATTTTTATTCATGTGGATTGATATGTATGATTTATGTCCTAACATTCTAATACAATACCCCTAAAAGATCATTGGGAGCATATGGAAGTTAAATATAGTCTATATAACTAGAATACGTAATGTTTATGGATGGAATCATGTATAGTATCTTAGTATTTTTCATTTTACCCAAACCATGTAATTCACATTTTAAATTACAATACATTTCTAAATATAATTTCCATAATATATTTATTTCACATTTATGACATTCATCCATTTTTACATGATATAAATTATAATTAATAATTAATTATTATAATTTGATATATAGTTTTATATTTTATGACATATATATAGATGTTTTATATTTATCAGTAATGGTATTGCCTCAAATTTATACAAATATATATATATATATTATAATTAGTTGGCCAATCATCAACTAAAAACAAACATGTGGGTGCACTACATACCTCTCCCAAAAACAAAAATAGGATTCTAGATGTTTGGATAAAGCTATAAAAATATTAGAGAAATGTAAAATTATTTTTAGTTATTGAAGTCAACACATGAGTATTTTATTGGGATATGGGGTAAAGTGTATATAAAATCCATGAATGAGAAATGTACAAAGGAAAATAGATTTAGATAAAATAATTTATTGAAATCCAACGAATTGACACTTAAAATTAACTTAATATTATTAGTTTATGAAATTACATCCTTCATTGTGATATTTATGTATGAGATCATGATTCATGTATTTTGGAAAAGAAAATTTTGATTTCAAGGACTATTGTTTATGCTAACCGTTTGGGATGGATATAACCACATGGTAATTTTTTCCATCATTTAATACATATGAGTTTCAATGGTTTTAAGTAAATTTTATTTCTTCATCTATTGGGTTTTCATTTAGGAATCATCTTTGATCCCCATATGATTTTTTTTCTATAGTTCAATAGGCACAAATGTTATATTTCTAAAGAGTTATTGTGATAATGTTTTTTGAATCAATTTAATAATTTTTTCAAATTATATCTATTGACAATCATTGAGAAACTATAACAATAATTTTATATAGTAGTAAAACACTTAATTACAAAATTTATTTTAAATGAATATTGAATGAATCTTATTTTTTCAAACTCGTACAATGCCCCTATTTAGATGATTAATTTCATTGTAGTGTGAATTACTTTATCATTTTCATGTTTACTTAATAGATTCTATATCATATATATATCATTAATGATTATTTGTATCGATCAAATATTATATTCTTTATATTGATATATAGTCCAACATTAGGAAAAATTTATTTCTGTATCGGGTTATCAACGTATTCTTGGGTATTAATTCTTAATAGTTGTTCATCATCATTGGTTTCAACATTCTCTTTACTAATAATATCCATGACAAGAACATTGGATAATACCCATCTTTCTTTTTTGGTAATTTAGGAGAAGAAAAAATTATTAAAATAAGAGTGTTTGTTTAATTTACATTCAATTATTTTGGGATTGTTAGAATAAATACCCCAAACTAAAAATATCTAGTACATGGGGATAAATAGTATATTGATAAAAGAGGGCATCTATATTATAATAATATACATTGTTAACAATATAAATAAACATAGGAGTGTATTATGATATTATTTTAATGATTCAGGCAGATAGTTTGTGATGTATTAATGTTATTGTTACGGAAAAATTATTATATTGTTGAGGAATTACTAATTAGGGAAATTTTTTAAAATTTCTGGTTGAAAATCATTAAGTTTATATTTCATTTATCTTTCTTGAATTCTAGAGGATGTAGTGTCTTGATCACTCAATTTAAAATTATAATAATATTTATTGAACTTCTTCACATATGAAATATATAATAAAAAATTTAACATTATGTTACCTTTTGGAAAGGTACAATTTATCACTTATCTTAGTTTTCCTTTATAATTATCTGGATATAACTGAGAAGAAATTTTGTACAAACCCATCATTGTGATGTCTGATATTTGTCAGATTTTCATCATAACCCACTAGTTCTATAGCATTCTGGGAATTTCCATCCCATGTAATTTAGATACATGACATGTAAGTTTGAAAATAGAATTAATTTTTTTATAAAAGGGTATGGGTTTGTCATTGATTTTTGAATTTTTCACTTTCATGATGTGTAACTGGGTTACACATCATATAAAGACCATGTGGTTATTTTATAATCGAAATCATGGATGAGTTTTATATTCCTTCCCTCTATTATCTTTCACTCAACCCAAGAGCTTTTTCTATAAGATTTTGGATCCGTCAAACTCTTCTAAGTCATTTGGATCAGTGATTAGTCATTGTTGTGGTTGTGGTGTGACACACCTAGTTGGCATTCTCCAACTCACTTTGTCTTTTTCGCTTTCCTTATTTTATGTTTGATGGATCATATTATAATTGTAGGATATAAACACAATGTGGTCGAATATTGTTTCTAGTTTATATTCCCAAACCTTGTTCACCTTTACTCTTGCAGTAAGGTTTGGTGGCTAGATTTATGATTCTGTTAGAATAATTGGGGGTTATGTTATAATGGAAAAATTTAATTAACCATGAATTTCTAGATTTAAATTAAATTATTTGTCAATTAGATTATTAAAAATAAAATTCCATTTAATTATTATATTTGAATGTGAAATTGAATTTTTGTCAAGGAATTAGGAAAATACCCAATTCTATTGAATTGTGGTGTGATTGAGAAATTAATGGAAAATTTTGGAATTTAAATTTTTTAATTTAAATTATGAAATATATTTTTTGTAATTGATATTAACTATCTAATTTAGAATTTTTTTAATTATTTTATATAAACACAAGAGGTTTATCTTGGAAAAAGACATGTGTTGATTAGAAACTAATGTTTTGGTTTTTAAGTGGAAAATTGGAATATTTGGAATGGGGTAATGGGGAGAATTTTATTTTAAATAGTATCAAAATTAATTATCCATCCTGGATGGTACTGGAGAACGCACAAGACTACATAGATAGTGTTTTATTTGGATAAAACACTTTTCACATATTAAAACTAAAATAAAACCTAGTATATTGTGTCGCATCCCTAATGGGATGGCGACGAGTCACCATTGACAAGTGCTAGAGGGATTTTAGTATACACTTAATTTTGGGATCTCATTTCAGTGTGTGAGTATCCTATAGTCTTGAAATATCATTCTTTTTTGAATATGATCATGTTTCCCATTATATTATATATGATACATAAATGTATTCCATTTTTTGTAAACTATTTTACATTCATATAAATTTTATATAAATTTTTTTATATAAATATTTTGTGAATACATTTGTTTAAAATATGTCTATCATTTGAATGGTAAAGAATGAATTTTTTCATTATTGTATGAACGACCAAACCAGATTATTTGTACATGAAAAATTCATTTGATTAATTAAATATTATAATCTTCTATGGAATCCTTAGTGATACCATACTAGTCTTTTAGATCATATCCTACCATTGCCTTCAGGTATTTTTAGATTATCTCCTTCCGGGTTTGAGTAGTGGAGAAGCACCACTTGGAGGTTGTTCAAAATATTTATATATGGACTACAAGAGTTGCATCGAATGGGACAAGTGATTTTTATTCATTTTTTGGTACATTTATATAGTACATTGGTTTGTTTATACATTTTTTACTTCTTTTAAACTTCTCCCTATAGATTTCCTTTTGAACGAATAATGTTTTATTTTATTTTCCATAATTTTTGTGGAAATAAACCATTCTCACATTACTTTTTATGATTCCAACATATCATTTTCATCCCATGCTTCAGGAGAATTCTCTTGGGGATATGTCAATGACGAATCAGTTATCAGTTTAACATGGTACGTAGGCTAGTTCATGACATGAGTTCTAGGTAATAAACATTATTTTTCATTTTATGGGGAGGTAGTGAGTTTTCAAGGGATTATTTTCCATTATTTGAAAATATCTTATTTAATGACTAGAATATTATAGTATATCTGAAATTGATTATATCGTTCATATAAAAGTGGTTGTTTTTTCTAGTTTCTAATCTATATAAATTAAGAGTTAATTTATTTTTTATTATATTTTATATTATTATTTTATTAATGGAATATTAAATAAAATAATGGTCAAAACCAGAAATCTTTATTTCTCATTGATATGGTATTTTATTCCATGGTTAATTTCAATGGTACCCCTTCAATTCTAAATATGGTAACACATTATTGAAATGTTTCAATGTAGGTTAACATAAATTTATTTTTATTCATTATTATATATAACTTACTATTATCCTATCAATATTAATTAATTTAAATCCTTAATTAATGATAATGAAACATTTCTATATTTTATTAATAATAGAAAACTAATGATATCTCAGTTACATAACAAACTCATATTGAAATATATAATTAATTTTTTTGATCATTTCAATAAAGAAATAGTTTTAAATAATTTTATATCATGACACAATAAAAGCTAATGAAAACTTATGACCTAGATGTAGTCAGTTAATAATAATTTCACTATGAGGGATTTTATATGAATTGAAATCAATAATTAGATGTTTCTATGAATTTTGAAATAAATTTTAGTTGAGGTATTAAATAGAGTTGAGTCATAGAAATTAGTGGGTCTTATTTTTGTAAAATATCTTATTATATGAGAAATTTAATTTTTATTTCCATGTTTCATTTTATTCACTTATATAATACATCGATCTTCAAAAAATTCCCAAAAACCAAAGGTTTTTTATTTGATGGTGACACCATTAAACTATAAACCATCATGATAAATAAATTATATCCTTGAATAGAGAGATGATGTTAAAATAAAATGGGATGTATCATCAAGAACAAATGTATTTGAACCATCTAGAGATTGAGAGGTAATTATCAAAACACCATAGACACACCATTTTCCAACATCATAGCATATTATACATTCATACTTGGGATCATAAAACCTTTAATAATCTTGAAATTTTAAGAATTTAGCTTCCTAAAAATGGTTAAAGTGGACATGAGAACCATTTATATCATCAAGAGTCACTATATAATATATTTAAACAAAAAATTATTATCTTAAGAAGTTGAATTATATAGCTACATAAGTAACTATAAATGATGAGGGGATATTAAAAGGTGAATTCAATTAGTTAGAGTTGACACACCAATCATGGAATGGTTGAAAATAATTTGATTGTTTCCAAAAAATAAACATTCAGTAAGAAACTATAAATAATGATTAATTATCACATTGTGTGTAGATATTTTTGGATTTAGTAAGATATCAACATTTAATTATGATGAGGAAATGATTATAGATATGGTTTAACATATATTAAACAAAAACATAAAAAAATTATTAAACCATTTTGAAAATAGACAACTAATCTATTACTACATTTTTATATGTATTTCTAGTACTATTAATATGAAATTGATTATTAAAAACTCTATCAAATAGTTTTACAATAATATATGAGTAAATAATGAAAAATTATATTAGAAAAAGTTTCATAATTGAATAGAATCATGTTTTTAATGAAAAAATAATTAAATATTACACAAAAATAAAATTATATAATTATCATAAAAATATCATTTTATTGTATTGATTCAACATTGTAATCAGTATTTGGACTGACAACATGATCATTATGAAATAATTATTATAATATGGATTTTCTAAACTTGTTATGTTTTAATAAATAATAGTTATGAAGTCAAATGCATTAAATTAACTATAAAATGCCTTAATCATGATTAAATTTTATAATATAGTTTCTTTATATAATATCAAATTATATATTTATATTCTTATGTAGTCCTCGTGCAATAAATGTATGGACAAACTCATATTGAAGGTGTGTGTGGAACCAAGAAAACAAAATACATGAAAACAATTAAATGTGTATTGTGGTGATATAAAAATTATGAGTGAGAATAATTTAGTGAAAAATCATATCTACAAAAGATGAATTTTTTAAAGTAATACCAACGTAAATATTTTGGGAAGATAGTATAAATTTCAATTACCAATTGTTGAATTGATTTATTCTTAATGGAATGTATATTTCTATTTTCCAAATTAATAGATTTTCCAAATAATTTTTTGGGTAAATGTTATAAAATTGAATAATTTGATGTTCTCTCAATCGTTATATTCTATAAGATAATGAATAAACGAGTATAGTATTTACATGGCCATGTATACATTTTATTTGGAATATAATCAATCCAATAAAATTATAAGAACAACCTTTAATGATGAAAAACTAAAAAATTTTATTTCCCCAGAAAAAATGTATAGAATATTCATTCCTTTATTATAAAATCACAATAATTATATATCATTAGATGAATAAAATTATATAATGAATAGATGAATTTTCTATAATGATTCAACTCTAAAATCTATTATTTTTCTTATCTTGATGTTTCTGATTCTAGATTATCCTATGTGTTTATAGACTACTATTTTCTCCTTCTATAAGATAACACTATCTTCAGTGTATATATTTCAAAATGAAGTTATTTTCCCCTTTTCCTAAATTTCTCATATTAAATATAATGCTTTAAATAATTGAAAACACCCTTTCAGTCTCAAATCTTCAACTTCCATATGGGGAAATTCACTATTCTACATCATCTGCCTATGACTCGAGCTACGTTACCTAATAATTGGGACAACCATAAGTGATCATAAAACAAAAAAAATATTTATATAAAAAAGAATATTATTTAAATTCAATAAACTCATATCCAAGCATTGGTGTTCGTAATTAATTTATTATAACTAGGGTTGAAACATTAATATTATCACATATTTTTTATTCATTCATAGAAATAGAGTTACAATAAAATGGACGTTACAAATACAACTTGCAGTATGGAGGTCCCTTTGAAAATTGTAAAATCTGATGTACAACTCTTATTCACAAATCACTGGGTAGGGGATACCCATTCACAATATCTCAATAATCCTTACACAACAATCGAATCCTCATCCTAACCCATAAAAATGATTTTTAGCAAGGTGATACCAATATGCATGCATAATGAACTGAGGGAAATCTTTAGTAATGTTTGGATTTTCTTTAATAGAACTTATGTGTACACATAACTACCTTTAAACAGGGATTGACTACCCTTGTGTAGCACTTCACAACACTTACATAATTTCATCATTAACATTACATAGTTACTTTAATAACCTTACACATGTGCTTCACTAACCTTATGTTAGTACACATTATATGTTGGAAGACATTTATGTACACTCTGAATTTAGAAGGGAACAATTACACATGTCTTATAATTACCAATTTGTTACCATTGTTCCCTTGTTTATACTAACTTTTACCTTTACACAATATAACTCTACATTTATGTAACCTACTTTGGCATCGATTATTCAACATTTAGTTAAAAATCATTTCCAAACACATTATCAAATCATAAAATTAGAAAATCGAGTATAAAATTTAATAATTCATAGAATAATACAAATACATATTCAATAAATTAGTTTTAAAAATAATGAAATTTTAATTTAAAGGAATTAATTTTCTATAACCACAAACCACATAATATATTCAAAAATAGAATAATAATAAAAATTCTATATAAACCAAAAAAAACTATTCTTAATGACATAGAAATAAAATCATACAACATAAAATTATTTAACCAATGAATAAATTAATTTTAATTTTTATATTCTTTTAACGTTACATTTATCATCAAATTAACAAACTTCCAAAAAATATCAAAAATAATAACATTTCACAACAAAAAAATACTTATTTCAAATAAATTTAGTGAAAATATTTATAATATTAATGGAACATAAAATCCCACCACAATTAATACTTTTATTCTCCCTATGAAATAATTTTTTAAAATTATATGCTAAAGAATAAATCTCAATGTAAAAAGAATGAAATTCCACAATGAATTAATATTCAAAAATGATTTTCACCCACCGATCCTCATAACCAGAGTCCTTAAATTGAGAAAATTCTACAAGTCTATAGGGGACATCGCTAATATGATATACTCTTGAAATAAATTCCATGGATTTCACAAATAGTTAGGTGATGATTGTCTATTTTAATGAAAAATAAAAAAATCAACATAACTATAGTGAACGTTTTTTTAATTCATTAACATTACATAACTTTTGAGCAATACATAAAACATTATACAAAAAAAATTCCAAATATAATACTTGTTTAGTTCCTTTGGAATCTTGGAATTTCTAAATACAAATAAATAAATGAGATATATTAAATTCTACTATGTTCTTCTTGACTAGAACACTTCTTATACAAATCGAACAAATTACATTTCATCATAACCTGGGGAAAATAACCTTTAAAAGGTTTGATCATAGATTCTCAAAAAATCTAAACATAGGAGATATGTAAGGATAATCAAGAGCATAACAGTACGAGAACATCATCATAAAAATAAGTTATTATACACTACATATCAAAGATCATAATCATGAAACACTGCATAAATAATGGCAGTTCAGATGATATGAATCATTGGGAAATAAATAACTTAACCCATGAAATCATAAAACATGAATAAATAATGGAATTTTACCAGTGAAAAAATCATATATAATGATTTCAATAGTATTCAAGGAATTGATGTCGAGGCCAACATAGTGGATAAAGTCCTTTACTGGTCCTTGTTCACTCCATATTCCGACCCTATATTACATAACCAAGTTCACTACACATTCCAAACCTATAATAGTAAAACATGTTCACTTCTCATTACATTCATATATACCTCCTCATATATAAATCATTTCACAATTCATTGGAGGAAAGTATAGGTCCCACCATCTTTTAATGAAATCATACAAACATATGCCTGAAGGTCATAAATATCCATATAATAACCCATGAAATGAGGTGGGTGACATAAAAATGTAATCATATCATAACGTATTAAAAATATATGATTCATAATCATTTTATAAAATCATAATGCGTTAATGGATGTGGGTTTCAAATGTTTATAACTTGTAAAAGAGAAATGGATTTCATCAACATCATGCAATAAAAAAAATTAATTTATAAAAGTAATATGAACAAAAACATTTAATAATTTCTCTTTAGAGTAAATATTAACACCAACATATGTTATCCAATATAGAAATAATTTTTAAATATATTTTGAAAGCATTAAATGAAAAAATAACCATTCTTCATTGAAATCTGATTTTAAAACGTTAATCATATTTTAAAATATTTTTCATTGAAAATAGATTTGAAATTTTAAGATTGAATCATGGAAAACAATAAATATTATTTAGAATAATTTTTTCCTTGAAATTTAATTCTATTATGATATGAAAAAAAATTTGAATTTGTTTTTATAAAATACGGTTATTTAATAGAACATATTTCTGCCGAAGAGATAAAAACTATAAGATTTTTATTAAAATAATATTCATAATTATTATATCTACCAAAGAGTTGGAAAATACTACAAAAACATGGATATAACATGAATAAATATTATAGAATTAATCTGATGGGTTTAATTATGAGTTTAATCAAATGATTTCAATAATTGAATCATAAACATAAAAAGTCTCGTTAAATGAGTAGATTGTTTCAATAAACTCTTTCCACATGGTAACATTTGAGCATACTCTATGTAAAAAAATTAAAATAAAAGAAGAATAATTTATCAATAAATTAATAATATTCCTTATATTACAAGTCAAATTCATTTATATACATATCAAAAAATAATATTTCCACATAGAAACGTTTGTCCCAAAGAAGGAAAGTTGAGACAAAATTGTCATATCGATTTGGTATCTATGAAAACATTATCCCAACAAAATGAAGATCATATAATAGAAATGTAAATATCAATAATTTTCTATATATGGATTATTGAATATATACAGGGGATGTATACACACTATACTAAAGGAATGGGTGCGATAAAGCATGTATCCCACATAAATAAAAATTGTGATAATATCCCCTTACCTCTTGTCATGACTCTAATCAAATTCATACAAAATTCATGGATAATAAATTTATTTTCATAATTAAATAGTTAATGAATCATATTATTATATATAATACAATATATTTTGTGATTATTACTTTATATTACCCTCTTGTTAACAATTCAAAATAACGGGTTCACTACAGGTAATTCCTCTTTGTTCATCTCATGTGTCCTAATTTGTTATATATTTAGATATTATAAATATATAATTATTTCATGAATTTAAACCATGATATAAATATAATATATATTATTTGTATTTGTATATAATAATCTATAGAATATAATATTATTAATTTTAATGCGCCATTCATGGATTTGGTAAGCCATGCGTACACAAGAATGATATCTCAATTTTTATAATCTTATTGAAAGAAATAATTATAATTATATATATATATATATTATAATTATATTTGAATTATTATTTCATACATAATATAAAATTTCACTAATATAGTCCTTAGTACATTCGATATTGTCTTTGAACAAATCACATCGCGTTGAGGGGGTGGGAGTCCACAATTCCTAAAATGAAATTATCGTATTTATATAAAATTAAAATTATAAATATATGTCTTTAAAAAGGATTAAAATATATTCAATAAATAATAAATATATTATATAATGGATAAAATAGAGTTTTAATCATTGTTTCCACTATGCTAGGTGGTAAAGTAAAATGACCAATCATTATTTCAGGAGGCGGTATTTTAAATTACATGTAAAGCATACGTTCCTTACCCATTTGATGGATTTTATTTTAACAGTATATAGAAAATAATTCATTAAATATATCAGTATATTTATGATATTTTATATAATAATGTAATGAAAAGTGTTGAGTTCTACAAAAATAATATAAAATAATAGATCTCGAGGGAGGGTGTAACCTCTTAATCAGGTAAATCCTTTTGGTTTGCAGAAAGGCATTCCTTAGATGGATTTTAGAAAAAAAATGAGTCTTAATGTTTGAGGGGAGAGATGTACAAGAACTATCTTGGATGATTTTTTTTCATCCAATGTTTCTTGATTTGTGTGACAAAGTGGGAAGATAAATGCCTTTCAATAGTGGAGGAGGAGTGGCAATCTTATAAATGTTTGACTATAGAATTCTACACACATTTTTCATTATTCATGTGGATCCCATAGTTGAAAAATTAGATGAAAATGAATATCGTCCATAAATATTTCTTGACCATGGATATTGTAATGTTTCCAGGTCTTTTGGACCCTTAAGATTAATGTTTAGTCACTTATTAATCTATATCTTATGTTAATTTTTGTAATTAATTTTAATTACATTCACAAATATTTTTGGTCAAAAAATTTGACCTTATTTGGAATAAAATTTTATGATTCAAAATATGGAATACGATTTTCCAAATTCAAACACATAAGTGGCATAAATTAATAAAAAATTTCTATCATGGTCAGGTCGATAGTGCTAGTTTTTAAGCTAAAGACGTTCAAAAGGTTGATATGATTGAATATTAAATTTCAAAATGAAAATTATTCTGATTCCCCACATTGGATTTATTAAAAAATATATGATCTAATTAATCTTATAAAACAATTTTAGTTATATTTTATCTTTATAAATAATTTAGATGGGAACACATTTTTAAAAATAATATTGGTATTTTCACTATTCATCCAAAATTGATATTTCTCAAAAAAAATCTAAAATCTATCTCAAAGATAAATTAAAAACTATAATTTTGAAACATGATATTATTTTAACAATATAAACTTCAATTTTTTCTAAAAATAATTTAATTTTTTCATTGAAGGATATTAACAGAAGGAAATATGATAAAATAATATTTTTAATCATATAAGGACTTTACCAGATATTATATATTTCATTATCAACATTTTATTATATAAAGTCATTATATTTATTATTGTAAAATTATTGATTATTATTCATATTGCTATTATTATTGCTATATTATAATTTTCCATTTTTTTAATTATAACAATAAAAATTTGTTTTGTAGAAACACAATGATGCAAGTAACGTTTACCAAGTCGGTGTTTCCTGTAACATACGCCAGGATGATTTTGGGGTTAAATATTATTGATTTTGCACCATTTGAATGAAAAGTTTTAAATAGTTGAATGAAATACATAAATTGAAATTTTTTTATTTGAGAGTAAATGTCCATAAAAACTTGAGGTGTTACATTATTCTGCAGTTAAAGTAAATATCTCCCACAAAATTCATCACCCGTGATATAAATTTCGATATATCTACTTCATCAAATCCTCATGTTCCCATGTATTTTATTCTAATGTTTGATTTATCCATAAAACAGTGACCATGTAAGTGGTCTTTTTTCGTAGCACATTGTTTGTATGATCCATAATTTCAATGTGGTATTCCTCTTATGAAAGATCATGGTCTTGCGGCATAACCTATGAGTCCAATACAAGTGAAGGGTATATTATTTACATCCTTATGATAGATACATTGAACATATCATGCAGTTGAGATATATTCATAGGATGTTCCAAGTGATAGGCTACCATCCTAATATAATCAATTTTTTCCAAAGGGTCGACATCCCTGTGGCTTACTTTCAATTTCTTCCAAAATCTTATATCTTTCATCCATAGTGAGATTCATAGAAAAACCTTTTCCCAAACATTAAATTCTTGACCAGACTATCAATTATCAACATAAAATTTATATTTTCATTGAGCTTCCATGATATAATGTTGGACGGTTATAACCATCTACACAGTTTCTATATCAATCTGATGCCCCAATAGCTTCTATTATCCAACTAGATCCTAACACATTGAAGATCTAATTTTCGTTCCATATAGTGCTTCATAAGGTTCAATCTAAATTCTTGAGTGAAATATTTTATTGAACTAAAAAATAACTAGAGAATGGTTTTGATCCCAAGTACCATTTAAATACATAGAAAAAGATCTCAGCATATCCTCTAGAGTATGAATATTTCTGTCACGACCCGTCCTCGGGGCCCGTGTCGTGACTACCCCACGCCCGCCTTCCATTGGCCAGGGGCTGGAGACTAGCACCAAGGTGTAATTCCCGGTAAAAAGGAATGGAATTACCTTTGTAAAGTAAAAAAACACCATAGAGCAAGAAAACAGAAGTAAACACTAAGTAAAAACTGGGTACAAAAGTATGTGTGGAAAAGTAAGTGGGCCAGAATACAAACCCAAACTGAAAGTAAAGTACAACTGAAAAAGGGAGTACAACAACTGAAAAGTAAATCCACAGCCTCGATCCGTCTACTGGAATTCCCACCTTAAGGGTGGGTACAAATAGCCTCTATAGCTCCTCGGGTCCAGCCGTCCGCTCCGAGTATGTCCTGCCCAGCGGTCCACCTCCAGGTACCGACCTGCTCTGTAAGCCTCAACCATGATCAGTGTTGTCCGTCGACTACAACCAACATAACGTAGTGCGGGCATAGCCCGTGCATGGGTGAGTATAAGCTACTCAGAAGGGACCCCGAGACCCCCGAAGGTCTCCCAGAATCCACAAAGGAAAGATACAATCATGAAGTAACATCTGACACTACTTAGATAAATTCCCATGCATATACCTAAGTCATCAATTCTAGTTCGGCTCCAGCATCTGATCCCAAGTTAGATCACATCCACACATGATAGCACACCACAATCCACATATTAAATCAAGTCAAGATTCAGCTCACACATGTATACTTCATCATATAACGATAGAGATGATCAGAAGTAGCCACTGATTCATCTAATCCATCAGACCCACACGGGATCGATAACTACTAAGCGCCGCAATGACCCACAAAGGATCGATAGGTACTAACCCCCACAATGACCCACAAAGGATCGATAGGTATTAACCCCCGAAATGACCCACAAAGGATCGAAAGTTACTAACCCCCGCAATGACCGACATAGGATCGGACCCACACAGGATCTGTAGGCGCTGCCCATACAAGACCGCTGAGAATTGACGGACACAGGATCGGTAGCACGGAGCCATGTAGGATCGATGAGTGCTATAGTCATCGCCGTCGAATCCACGGAGGATTTCTGTATAGTCGTCATCATCATCGCAGTCCCAGCCAGCTCTAGGGTTCTCGCACACAGAAAGCTCGTTCGGGAGGGTCCACTCCACGAGCCGAGGGGCTGATACATCAACTGTCACATAGTCCGGAGTTGATGTTTCCAAAAGATCCGTATAGTCAACATGAATTCAACGTCACGGATGGCGCATCAATCGGACGCCCAGTCTGAGAGTTATTGGCTTTTTTGTTCCAGGGGCCCGGTTGGTTATTAAGTTATAACCAACCCGACTTTACTCCAACTGTGTCCAAACCTCTAACGGAGTAAGCCAAAAGGTACGTCTCACTAAGATAAATCCAACAACTTCGACGGCACATCAATCGGACGTCCGAAGCTCATGTTATAAGTGTTTCCGCTCCAAGGGCCCGGTTGGTTTCGTGTACGAACCAACCCGGCCGAAAACAAAGTACTCAGAAAACATGAATATAACATACCCAAACTACCATCTCGATCCAAGTATCACATCGTAGCTGAAGGTGCATCAATCGGAGGTCAGCAGCCCATGTTATGGGTAAAAGACAGAAAAACATCCTGAAGTGGTGGTTTCGGGCCCGGACCGATCCGGCCCGAGACCCCCTGTGTCGGCTAGAACTGGGTGTACCCGACCCGGGTCTGGGTCCGGCCCACTTGGGCGCGGCCCGGCCCAGCCTGGGTGCGGCCCGGCCTGGCGGCTCGGCCCGGCACGCTGGCGCTGGCTAGGTGGCTCGACCAAAACGGCCGAGCGTTGAGGAGGTGAGGGGGGGCACGCTGCCCCCCGCCAGTTCGTAACCATGGCCCCCACAGGGGGAAGCTACTTGCCAACATATGCATCATAGTTCCGTGTCCCCGCCTCCTCAGTCCCGCGCGGTCGCGGGACCAGCAGCCTGCCGCCGCTGCTTCAGCTGCGGCGACCCTTCCCAACGGCGTGCCGACATAGTTTTCCGCGAACCACTGGACGCGCTCCGGTGGTCTGTTTTTCCTACAGTCTTCGCCAGCGGTCCTCCCAGGATTGGTTATTCACTGCAAAGACCTCAAAATGCCCTTGCGTCCTACATCGTCATCGCCCTCCGATCTTCACACCATGAACGAAGAAACGGTGGGTTCAGACTTGTTCGTTGGTTCGCACCCACCGCATTAGGGGTTTAAAAGGCTTCCGATAAATTTTAAACACATGCCAAGGATAAAAATCACATAGATTTAATTGAACCAAAACTCCTACCTCAATCAGTTGATGATTCGAGTATTGTCGTGGGAGAAGGAACGTCACAGAAGAAGCATCGCGGAAGGAGGATCGTCGCATCGCGGAGAAAGTATTCATCAGCGTCGCATCGTTGATCTCCGAGGATCCGACGTTCTTGTCGACCTTTGTCGAAGGTCAGTGTTCTTCGTGTTCTTCGCGTTCTTCATGTTCTTCTTCGAGGAAGGAGTGCTTCACGGCTTGAGTGATTTCTCCCAAACCCTCTCGCACAACCAACCTCTAATAAAATAAGAGAGGTCTTATTTTATTAACACACAAGCCAACGCTTTGAATTTAAAAAAAAATTGAAACAATAAATTAATGAATTAATTGAGGACTTTATACAGCCCAATTAATGAGGAGTTTATTATCCAGATTAAATGCAAGGGTTGACTTCATTAAAAAGGGGGTGCAGGTGCGTTACATAATTAAAGGAGAGGGTTGAAAAAGGTGGGATCGTGTGGGCCCCACCCCACAAATATCCTACCTATTGGTGTAGGATATTGTGGGTCACACTTTAACATCATATATTAGGTTAAACAACTTAAAATAAAATAAATTGGTCACACCATTTTTTTATATTCATTTACTTAATCAAAAAAAATTTAAAAACCACACCCGAGCAAACGCAACTCCGGAAAAGGTGTTTCTAAGAAATTACTGGTGCTGCAATTCCATCGGTGTCCTCGGATTTCGATTCCGAGCACCGGTTCAAAAGTTAGAAAAACATGCTCGTTCATTCACTGAATGTAGTCGAGCTAAACTTCAGAAAAAGATTCCGGGCACACCAGGCCTCGGAATTAAGTGCCGTCAGAAACTGCGTTCTTGTAAAATCCAAAAAAAAATTAAGAAAAAAAAATCCCGTGAATGTTATGGGTCTTTACATTAATCCCACATCATGGATTTACATCCCCATAAAGATACATAAAAAACTAAGGAAACAAATGTGGGTACTGAGCACGCATTTGAGCCTCCCCTTCCCAAGTGCTCTCATGGAGATTCTCGTGCTGCCATTTGATGAGCACTAGAGGAATCCACCGTACACGTAGGACCTGCTCCTGTCAATCCTCTATCTCCACTGGGACCTCCGCAAAAGTCTCCCCATCATCAACATCTAGCTCTCCATGGTCAATGGTATGTGTCGGGTTGTGCACATATCTCCTCAGCTGAGATACGTGGAAGACGTCTTGCACACGGTGCAACTGAGGTGGCAGAGCCAGGTGATAATCCACCTCACCAATCCTACTGAGGACCTGGAATGGTCCGATGAAGCGTGGAGACAACTTAACGCCTCACCCAAATCTCTGTAATCCACATCGAGGTGAGTCTCGTAAGAAGACGTGGTCACCATCCTCGAACTCCAGTGGCCTTCGTCTCCTGTCAGCATAAGACTTCTACCGGCTCTGAGCTGTCCTCATCCACTTCTGGATGACCTGGACCATCTCTGTCATTTCCAGGACCATCTCCAATCCCACAAGTGCTGACTCCCCAGGGTCTGTCCAGAACAGCGGGGATCTGCAAGGTCGGTCACACAACGCCTCGTATGGTTCCATCCCAAAGGTGGAGTGGTAGCTGTTGTTGCATGCGAACTCCAACAAGGGTAGGCGGTCCTCCCAGTTGCGACCAAAGTTGAGGACACATGCACAGAGCATGTCCTCGAGAGTCTGAATGGTCCTCTCCATATGAACCTCTGCCTGAGGGTGAAAGGCGGTGCTCAGACGCAGCTGCGTCCTGAACGCCTCCTGCAACCCCTTCCAAAGCCAGGATGTAAAGAGAGCATCTCGATCAGAAGTGATAGATGATGGCACACCATGAAGCCATACAATCTCTTGAACTTAGAGGCATCCAAAGCTCTCCACTGAGCCCTGCTCTCTGATGGGTAAGAAATGAGCCGACTTAGTGAGTCGGTCGACAATCACCCAAATGGAGTCGTGACCTCTAGAAGTGCATGGAAGTCCAGTCAAGAAGACCATATATATGACGTCCCACTTCCACTCCGGGACCTCCAAGGGTTGTACCAAGACTGTTGGTACCTAATGCTCTGCCTTCACCTACTGGGAGGTGAGGCATTGAGAAACGAACTCAGCCACAGCCCTCTTCATGCCCGGCCACCAGTGCTGTCGTCTGAGATCCTGGTACATCTTCTCCACTCCAAGATGTACCACCAAAGGGGAAGTCTGAAACACTCTCAGAACCTCCTCTCATAAAGAATCTCGTACCAAGGTATGTCCTCTGAAAAGGACGTTGTTCACTCCTCCTACAGAGAAACCATCAGGTTCCTGTCCTGAGGGTATCTGCGAACGCCATGTCTCACAGTCGGAGACCCCACATTGTGCCTTTATGACCCACTACAGTAGTGGAGGAGTGACTGTGAGTGACCAAAGAAAGGCTGCTCCATCGCTATCCATGATGGATATCTGCAAAGCGGCTAGCTGCTCTGTCACCTCCCCATGTAGCTGAATGCCCATCCTCCTGGTGAGAGCATCAGCTACCACGTTCCCCTTTCCAAGAGTATAGAATATCCCAAAGTCATAGTCCTGGGAGAACTCGATCCATCACCATTGTCTCAGGTTCAGTTCCTTCTACTAGAAGATATACCTGAGACTCTGGTGGTCAGAATAGACCGTAAAGCGCTCTCCCATCAGATTGTGTCGCCACATCTTCAGAGCGAAGACCACTGCTGCTAACTCTAGGTCATGGGTAGTGCAATTATACTCATGCGGCCTCAAATGACGTGATCTATATGCGATCACTGCCTGCTCCTGCATCAGGACACATCCGAGTCTAGTCCCTGATGCATCGCAGTAGACTACGTACCCTACTCCCTCCTCCGGAAGCCACAAGATAGGCACACTGGTCAACCTCTGTCTCAACTCCTGGAAGCTCTGCTGACATCTGTATGACCACACCAAGGGTTTCCCTTTCTTATTCAAAGCTGACAGTGGTGCCACAACTCTGGAGAAGTTTGGTACAAATCTCAGGTAGTATCCAGCTAGACCCAAGAAACTCAGCACCTCTATCACACTCCTAGGTCGCTCCAAAGCTAGTACTTCCTCGATCTTCACAGGATCCACCGCAACACCCACCTCAGAGATGAAGTGTCCCAAGTGGTGCTCCTCGCATATGCAGAACTAACACTTCAAGATCTTTCCATAATGCTGGTTCTCTCAAAGTGTGTCTAGTACAACCCGCAAGTGGTAGGCGTGCTCCTCCTCAGTGGTCGAGTATATCAAAATGTCGCCGATGATGTCCACGAAAAATCGATCGAGGTATGGATGAAATATCCTGTTCATGAGGCCCATGAACACTGCTGGAGGATTTGATACACCGAATGGCATAACTAAGAACTCATAGTGGCAATACCGACATCTGAAGGCCGTCTTCTGCACGTCCTCATCCCGAACTATGAGCTGATGATAGCCTGACCTGAGGTCTATCTTCGAGAACCACCGTTCTCCCTTGAGATGATCAAAGAGGTCATCAATACTCGGATGAAGGTACTTGTTACTCACATTCACCAGGTTCAGGCGACGATAGTCGACACAAAGTCGCAAGCTCCAGTCTGCCTTTTTCGCGAACAAAATCGGGGAAGCCCAGGGTGAAACACTAGGTTGGATGAATCCCTTGCCCTGAAAGTCCTCCAACTGTAACCGTATCTCATGAAGCTTGGCGAGAGCCATCTGATATTCGGGGGTGGATATCGGGGTTGTCCCGGGGTATAGATCAATGTAAAAGCCTACCTCTCTGCGAGGTGGTAGTCCTGGAACGTCGTCGGGGAAAACGTCCGCATACTGATCCACCACTGCAGAAAAACCAGGACTCCACACGTCAACTGCTCCAAGGATGAGGTTAGCCAATTGATGAGTGATGGGTTGTCCTCTCCTCTGCGAGAGTCCATCCTGTGCTGCGAAGGATCACTTCTCGTCGGTGAAGGTGAACCTACTCCCGTCCGTGCGTACACACCGCACCTTGCGCCTAATACAGTCAATCTGAACATGGAATGTAGATAACTAATCCATTCCCAACATGGAATCGTAAGGCCTCGACGACACTACATGAAGATCCTAGCCAAATCTCTCGCCTCTTAGAGTAAGATCACACTACCGGAACCAGTGCGTAATCGTTGAGTCTGCTCTCATATGAGTCTCTAGCCGTAAGGATCGAGCAAATGGCTCCGTCTGAATCTCCGAGATCCGAACATGGGTAGCAGCTATGAAATAATGACTCTCTCATGTTTCTATAAGAACTACATTAAGGGTGGAATAGACACAAATAGTACCGCGAATCATCTCAGGCACGCCATGGTCGTAGGCCTCCGCTTCTTGGAGATGTGCATGTCTCTGCCTTCCAGCTCCCTGTGGTTGGAGTGGGCCTCCTGGTGGTGGTGGTGGCAGAGCCTCAAAGCGTCGCCCACCACCTGCTGCTCGACCAGCTCCTCTACCTCGTCTGCCTACTCCCTACAGACCACCACGGTCGACCCTTTTCCTCTTCATGGGTGGTCCCTCAACCTTCTGCTGTTCCTCGGTACGGCGGGTCGGGCAGTCACGATCCATGTGGCCCTGCCTGCCTCATGTGTAGCACTGTCTGACTCTCGAAAGACTGTCTCCACGCTGTGTGCCCCGCACCACTGAGCCAGTGTCCAGAGGTTGTCCACCTTAGGGTCTGGTCCTCCTGGACCCATGTGTCATCTGTTGACTTCCAGCTGCAGAAGACTCTGCTACGTGCCGCCCTGTGGTAGGTCTCTCCACTGATGTAGACTCAGCAAGAAAACTCTCGATGAGAAGGGCTCGCACCAGTACCCATGCCTGTGTCGGAATGCTGAGGGAGATCAGCGATGCCCTGATCTCCTACCTCAATCCCTATTCGAAGGTCTGGGCCTAGAAGAATGGGTCCCGTAGCATGTCCGTCAAATAGCGCGAGAGATCGGTAAATCTCGCTGAATATTGGGCGACCGTCAAGCTGCCCTGCCGCAGCTATAAAAGCTCCTGGATGTGCACCGCATAGAGGGTAAAGCCGCAGCCTCGAGCTGTCCACTGGAAGTCCCACCTGAAGGGTGGGTACATATAGCCTCCACAGCTCCTCAGGTCCAGCCGTCCATTCCGACTACGTCCCGCCCTGTGGTCCACCACAAGGTACCGACCTGCTCTGCAAGCCTCAAACATGATCAGCTATGTCTGTCACCTGCAACCATCACAACGTAATGTGGGCATAGCCCGTGTAGTGGTGAGTATAAGCTACTTAGTAGGGACCCCAAGACCCCCGAAGGTCTCCCAGAATCCACAAAGGATAATCCACAAAGGAAAGATACAATCACAAAGTAAGATCTGACACTACTTAGGTATATTCCCATACATATACCTAAGTCATCAATTCCAGTTCTGATCCAACATCGGAGCCCAAGTTCGATCACGTGAACACAGGATATCACAACCCAATAAACATAGGAAAGCATGTCGGGATTCTTCTCAAACATGTATACTTCTTCATATGACGATATCGATGATCAGATGTAGCCACTGATTCATCTAAGCCATCGGACCCACACAAGATCGATAGGTACTAACCCCCGTAATGACCCACAAAATATCGATATGTACTAACCCTCGAAATGACCCACAAAGGATCGATAGGTACTAACCCCCACAATGACCCACAAAGGACCGATAGGTACTAACCCCCGCAATGACCCAGACAAGATCGGACCCACACAGAATTTGTAGGCGCTGGCCCACACAAGACAGTTGAGCGCTGACCCACACAGGATCTGACCCACACAGGATCAGTAACACAGATCCACATAAGATTGATGAGTGTTGTAGTCATCGTCGTCGCATCCATGGAGGATTTCTGTCCAGTCGTCCTCGTCGTCGCAGTCACAGCCAGCTCTAGGGTTCCCACACACAGCAGGCTCGTTCGGGAGGGTCCGCTCCATGAGTCGTGGGGCTGATACATCAACTGACACATAGTCCAGAGTTGATGTATCCAAACGTTCCGTATCATCAACAGGAACTCAACATCATAGACGGCGTGTCAATCAGACACCTGGTATGAGAGTTATTGGCCTTTTCGTTCCAGGGTCCTGGTTGGTTTTTTAGTTAAAACCAACCCGACCGTACTCCAACTGCGTCAAAACCTCTAACAGAGTAATCCAAAATGTCCTTATCACTAAGAGGAATCCAACAAAGTTGGTGACACGTCAACCGGACGTCCGGAGATCAAGTTATAAGCATTTCTGATCTGAGGGACCTGTTGGTTTCGTGTACGAACCACCCCGGCCGAACCCAAAGTACTCCGAAACATTCACTGTAATATACCAAAACTACCGTCTCGATCCAAGGATCGCATCGCAGCTAACGGTACGTCGATTGGAGGGCCGCAGACCATGTATGGGCAAAAGACCAAAAAAGGTCCGGAAGTGGGGGTTTCGGGCCCGGACCGATCTGGCCCGAGACCCCCTGGGTCGGCCCGCTTTGGCGCAGCCCGGCGCACTGGCACTGTCCAGGTGGCTCGGCCAAAACAGGCGAGCGTTGGGGGGGTTTGGGGGGCACGCTGCCCCCCGCTAGTTCGTAACTACGGCCCCCACGGGGGGCCCTGCTTGCCAACGGACGCGGCCTAGCGCCGCGTCCCCGCCTCCTCGGTCTCGCGCGGTCACGGGACCAGCATCCTACCACCGCGACTTCAGTTGTGGCAGCCCATCCCGACGGTGGGTCGGGCGCCACTGCCTCCTGGCAGCTGGCCGCTCCCTCCGGCCGCCGGTAAATTTTTCTGCGAACCACCGGACATGCTCTGACGGTCCATTTTTCCTACCGTTATTCCCAGCGGTCCTCCCGGGATTGTCTCTTCACTTCGAAGACCTGAAAATGACCTTGCGGCCTGCTTCGTCGTCGCCGATGATCCGCACAACAAGAATGAAGAAACAGTGGGTTCAGACATGTTCGTTGGTCCGCACCCACTGCGTTAGTCCCCATACAATATAGTCTTATCTTTTAAAGGATAAATTATACACCATAGTCCCCATATTCGTCATAGTATCTTTTTTTTTCTATTGAATGTTATATTGATAGGTCCCCTGCCATTCAACCACTAACCTCGAAATCTCATTCCGACATACCCATTACATTAAAAATGTGTTCTAAAGGTATATGATGTTTAATGATTTCAAATGGACATTTTAGGTAAAAATTGTAACCCATGTAAAGGTATTTCAAATTATAGGGAGTAAATGGTTAAGTATATCATGAAATGAATTGTTCATTGTGAACAAAGTGTAAATAGTATTGCGAGTTTGTAAATTTCATTTGTAAAGGATTGATATATTGTTGAAATAGTTTTTTAAATAAATGATGACATGAAATATATGTGATGACTAATTGGTATTTTTGGGATGACCTCCTCAGATTATTTATGATGTATATTCATAAATAATATAGAATTTTTGGATGATTACCAATATTTTGTATGATGATTGATGATTTGGAAGATCATGTTGAAAATATTAATTTCATATGATACACGAACCCTTGAAATGGTATCCTGATAATCTAGAATCAGAATAATTATTGATACTTATGAATATTGAGATGAGAACGTGTATTATGTTTGACACTTCTTATGTGGGATTTCTTAGATGAGTTCCTCGATTATATATAATACATGGACCATGTGATTGTTTGGAAGAGAACCATGATACCTTGATGTATCTCTATGATTAGGAATGTCGAGATGGGTACATAGATTCCATGGAAATATCGAGATACCCTCATTTATTCTTTAAGAGAAGTCATGATAATAGTTAATTCCTAGATGAGCTTCTAGATTTTGTGCAGTTTCTATTAGAGCTACGATCATCACCACATGCTTAGTGAAACCCCAAAACTCGATGAAGCAGGTATGATATGACCTTATGACTCACTATAGTTCATATATATTAGTGTCATTTTTTTATTTTTTAACAATTATATTTAATTTACCCTACACACAGATGATTATGATACATGTTATAATTTGTGATATCATTGGTTGTGGCCTAATGAATTATACTTGAACCCTTCTTTTTCCTCTATGAGACCTGGATATTTAAAAATATTCTACATTATTATATGAAAATACATTTTCATTGATCGATTCATGATGATAGGGTTCCAATGTGGGGACATGTGAGATGGGATTGGGCCATATGTGGGACTAAATGATGATGATATTTTGGGTTAGGTTTTATTTACATATTTCATTACATCTTCTCTATGATCTAACATGAGGTATTGGTGACGGTATGGATAATGAATTCATTATTTATTGAATGAGTTTTATTTTTTAAATGAATATACATTAAATGTGTTGTTTATCAAGAATTTTATACCTAATTCATCTTATTTAATACCATTTTGTACATTCAAATAATTCAGACATATTGCATCAATGATAACCTCATGGGACCCCACCTCTATTCAGTATCCTCTAGTGTTTGAGGAGGAACTCATGAGGCCTTTGGGTGAACTCAGGCATGGAAGTAGTCAAATGGGAATTCCAATGGTGGTGAGTACATTATGGATATATTGAGCATTCGGTGGTAATTTGGGCAGTCATTGGTAAACAATGGTAAATATGTATGGATTAAATCTAGATGTGGTAGTCCTTTTTTGGTTTAAAAAAATGTTGGTTATAATAGATCAGTTTTAGATTAAATCGTGGAATTATTGTTTATAACTACTTGTGTCGGTTGATTATCATGTGTTATAACCAAGAAAGTATTTTTAGGTACAATGATACTTGGGTGACTTTGTTTGTTAAAATATGGTGTTCACAAATATTTCCCCAGTTATAATATTCATGGAATTACATTATCTATGCAATGTCTAAGAAGGGATACTATTATATTGGACTTGGTTTATAGGGAAGATGATCTAGTTTGTACAAGTGATATCGACCCATGTGGTCTAGTTATGGTGAATTTTCAAATCATGAATTCCACTAGGAGTGGGAATTTTTTATAGAAATTGATGATTTTTCATCATCGTGGAACATATGATAATGTATTTTTAGTTATTTAATCAAGTTTTCCTGTTATTTGTATGACTATAACCAATGGGGTAATGTATTTTATTCATGAATCAAATATCGTTATTTCTCTAGGGTACATCTCGAGGATCAGTTATTGTATGGTGGAGAGGTTTTAAAACCCCACAGCATTATAAAATAATAATTTAATTAAAAAATAATGTAATCTTTATTGATACCAAAAAATGAGTATATTTCTATCATATACAACCTCATTATGGGTTCAAAATTATTTTCATTGTTAACGAAGGGTAATGAGGTCGGAAATGGTACTATGGAATTCTATTTCAGCCCTATCTACTATCTGATTGAAAAACCAATATCTCAAATGGGATTCTAGGCTCACCAACTATTCGTAATCACAACAACATATATAAACAATCTTTTTTTTTGTTTTTTAGGGTTAATTTTTTCATTTTCACATTTTTACAATAAGGACATCTACCCATTTATAACAACTCATTTCACCACAATTGAATACATATCATGCCCCTATCTTCTTATCCTTATTCATAATGGGACTTCATAGATTCATGGGTGTTTGTATTTATTTTAGATACAATGAAGATCATGAATTGGGACTAGGAGTCTGACATGTTTTATTCATAACATTATTCAATATCAAGTGTTCTTATTTTATTTCTATATGTTAGGCCCAATTTTTGTGGATATTTTCTTCTTCGTCAATTTCTATAATTATATGAAGTAAAAAATGTATGAGTAAGTGTGTGACCTATTTAGTGTCTCCTTGAATAATTTTATGTTTTAAAAACAACAATAACGTATCTACTTTATTTTAATTGAATGTTCTAATAATTTTAATAGGGTGTTAATTAATTATGCATATTCTAAATCATATAATATTCTGTTATTTTGTAAAAATATCATTAAATTTCAGTTTTTATTGGTCATTTAATGTTATATATGTTTTATTTATTTATTTTTAAAACTAAATATGTTGTTCGTGGCCATAATTGTTTTTAAATTTTTGTTACTATTTAAATGTATCTGATTCAAATTGTCATTTCTCCCACATAAAAGATTCACATAGTCCATTTTAGAGAATCAGTTACATTCAATACTTTGACTATATCATTTGAAATATAACCCCAAACTATGTTGTTATTGTTGTATTAAAATGAAGAAAAATAATTAATATAGGTAATTTGGAGACATAAAATTATGAATACATATATCGTATTTAATATTTTGTAATAAATACTCTTAGGTGTTGAGTATCAATTCTATTGTTATCATAACTAGTTTTCTACAATATTTTGATGATAAAATTATGAATAGAAGTCTAATTTAGGTGATTATTGATTATATGAAATGATAATGAATTTTTTTCATTAATCAAATGGAGATAAAGTTGATTCTGTAATTTTGAGGGTATATTTTATGTCTGAAATTTGATAATTCAGTCCATTTACAGATTTCAGTTTTTGGTACATCAAATATTGGATATGTGAGGTTTTTTATTACTAGATGAATCACCTATGTAAATTCACAACCTGAACACCATACATTATTTCCAAGTATGAATCATTGAATTGATTCCTCGATTTTATTCCCTTAAATGAATTCACTTATATTGAAATTGGATATGTGAAAATCATTTATGTTGATTTTGTTTCATTTTTATAGGAAATTATATAGGTTATTCTAAAACCTGTAAGGATGCTCAATTTTTTATTTTTTGATACATTTTTTTCGGTAAGTTAATTTTTCATTATAATATTTTTCCTATAATTACCCATCAATTAATTTCAATCTGTGAAAATAGATTTTAGATTGATTGATATTGATTTCATTTTGACTATCATGTAATTTAGAATATATTAATATTCAATATAAAAAAAATTAAATTTTAAATTTCCTAATTCAAATACTACTAAATATGAAGGTGAGTATTTATTATTATTATCTATTATTTGACAGATATTAATTTTATTTATTTACTACTCAATTAATTGATTAATTGAGTTCCAATATGATGTTAATATTTTTTTTAATATATATCATGGAATAAATATAGGAATTTTTTTATTTAGTAAAAAATTATTTACATGTGGATGTTTAAAATAAATATAATGATGATAAACTATATTTTAGATCATTGAAAAATAAAATAAGTTGATGGTTTCACATTGAAAATATTCGTTTCAAAAGAATACTATATATAAAAAATATTAATATTATAATTCCCTGACCCCAGTTACCTAGAGTCGGTGTAATATTTTAATACATTGGCTTGATTACAAGGAATCTTGTCCAGAAGGACTGAACATTTTAGCAGTCTTGGAAAACTGATTACATACATGAATGTTACATTACACATTATAACATAGAAAAAACATAAAAAATCCTTGATGAACACCATTATTCCATTGGCTTAACCCTACATATCAATCATAATACAGTTCTTGGAATCCTGGGAAAATGAAACATAAGAAAGGGGTGAGCTCAAATGCTCAGTAAGGGTAAGTAATACATCGTAAAATGACATAAATATTAACCATGGTGAATAATTGAATGCCTTTACCAATAGTAAACGTAAATACTTTTATGGCATGAATATGAGATGAGTAAATAATGCCATAATAAAACATAATCATGGGTATTCTACTAGTTGAATGACCACATGAACCATTTATATTATTTCCATAATGAGGGAATGTATAATCCCGGACATTCTGAAACATTTTTTCAAGGCATCATCCAAGACGTCGTAAAATGATTAAGGTCTCGTCCAAAACCATATATCAAATTGGGAATGGGCCTCGGACAATTCCACATCTAATAGTCTCATTAGACATACCGATGAATCTAGGAGCTATAGCGGGCTCCACCCGTCGCTTACAAAGTCCAATACATTCCTCATATGAAAAGGTTGAAATACAACATAAATATTGGTATAAAAACTAGAATACAAAATGTCAATACTTTAACCATATAACATGAATGGTATAAAAATAGGATATCCACAGTCAAACATGTCATTACTCATTCAATTCAATGTGAAAGATTGTATTATAATAAATCAACCTCAATAAAAAAATAATATCCAATAAAGGTTGCTCATATAGTTGAAAATGAGGGGTAAAACTTTTTGACAGAAATATCCTTTTTGTTAAATCATTTAAAAGTCAAACATTTATAAAGGAAGTAATTTAAAAGAGATTTTGGAATCAAAGTGTTCCATACCACTTTGAAACATTTCAAAGTAATTATCATTTAAAAATATTCATTTCCATATAAATAAATCCTTAAAATCATTTTAAAAACATGGACATTAATTAAAAAGATTTAGAAAGATAAATCTTTAAAACAGTTAAAATTCTGATCTTGAAAAAGGGGACCTTTCACAAATCCTTAAATTATTAATTTTGAAATCATTTTTATGAAAAATGGACATGGATGATAAAAATTCCCCAGTAAATACTTATACATAAACAATCTCAAGTAATAATGAGGTTGAGGAATTAACCCTTACCACTTTGGTCACTTACGAAACATACACCCCATGAAAGGAGTATCATACAATGAATATGTAAATACACATAAATTAAAATGTATTACATAATTAATACAATTATGGGATGTAAAAACATCACAAAAAAGTTAATAGTGGTAATATGTCATGAATCTCACCGGAATAAGTAGTGAGATAAAAACCCCTTACCTTGCCATTTCCAGTAGTCGAGGGTACGTTTATCCTCTTGTATAAATACTATAGTATGTTATTAAATTATAAAAGAACCACATTAATATTTATGATATCATAAATTATTCATTTATGAATTTATACTACCATTTAATAATAATTTCCTTGTTATATTAATATTTTGGGTAATATTCGCTTTCTTTATCGTATGTGTATTATAATCTTTGATGAATGGTGAATGTGGAAATGAATCTCATCATGTCGTGGAGACAATAATCTGTACGTATGCATGAGAGACAATATAATTTCCATAAATGTGTGGGATTGGATGGTATGTTAATTTTACAAAGACATTAGAATGTTATTTTCATTATTTATATACATATTACTCATCGTTATATCCATCCAAATAACATAGTGTTGAATGACAAATTACACCACGACGTGGAGACGGTAAGCTGTACGTACGCACGTATGGTTACATGTCATTCAATGGATGGATAGAATAATGAAAATGGTTGTACCATATTTATAATAATATAAAAGTATATAGAAGATACTTGAGTTACTATTTTAGAATAGAAACAACAAAGAAAACAGAAGTGGAAGAAGAAAGGAACTTGAAAGAGTGTGGTGAAAACAATACCTCATCTTCGGGTTCTTCATTTTTATTTGACAAAAAGGGGTCCTTAGATTGTCTTTATGATCAAAATAAAGCATCTAGGTTGAATTTAGGGAAAAATAGAGAATATTTGGGTATGTTTTGGCCGAACCAAAAGGCTTTGAAGGTATGAATTTGAGAGAAGGGGGAGTGCCCTTTTATAAGAGGGGTGAGGGGAACCTTAGGAAAAGCATGAAATATTATTTTATAATAAATTAATATTTGGTTTCTAATGGCTCCAAAGTGGATTATTTAATGGTTATGTTGGGGATAGGTCAAAAAGTACAACACCAATAGGTTTTAGATAGGTTTGGGTTAGTATATTAACTTTAACATTTTGATTTAACTCTTAGTTAAATAGTTGGACATTTACCATGTTTCTTTGTATTTTTATATTATATAGTTAATAAACTAACTATAAACTTCCAAGAGATCCCCAAGTGGTCCCTTAATAATACACTTATCATTATATAAGTCATTTGGATGAACCATAGATTATTAGGAATATAATATCAATTAATAATATAATAATTTTTTTTAAAACTCCTTTTTGTCAATTTTGACACTATTTAATAATTGATTTTTGATAAAGTCATAAAAACCATATTAAATCGAAAAAAATTTATTTAAGCAATCCTGTAATGTAATATTAACCAATAAAATTCAAGGATGTCATCTAAATTTTCAAATTATAATTATTTTAACTTTTATAATACCAATTATTTGATTCTTTCATTAACAAGGAAAATACTGCATCATTATTGTGTCATAAAAAAATTTAATTATTAAATTTCTAAAATTTTTAAATAAAACACCATTATATTGGAAATAATTTTATCTTTATAATAAATATTTATAGTCTAAAATATTAAATATATAATTCTATGTAAAAAAATTTTTCCTAAAAGATATATGCTTATATCATTTTTGTATTTACTTTAACATAATTAATATAAAGTGTCATTATCATTTAAAAGTGGATACATGGGGTCCAAAAATAGACCCAAAGATGCCCATGGTCGACCTGTATCAACCAATAAGGTTAAGACACGTTTTACGGTAATTTATTATTATTATAATATTATTTGTTTACACTTATTTACCGGATTTACCCTTTAACAATGGTAAATAAAATATACTGAAGAAATTATTCAAAATGCCTGCAAATAAAATTTCCTATTCACACAATTTGGACCTCCTGATTCTAAATATGGAATCAATTTTTCTAAATTCAAAACACAAAAGTGTCAGAAATTAATTTAAAATTAATTCTCGCTGTCAAAACATACAGGGTGTTTAAAAAAATAACTATCAAAAGATTGACACTTCCTTTTTTCTAGTTTAAATGTGAATTTTGTCAAATGACCAAAATTATATTAAATGGTAAAAATTTATTTTAAATATACTTTAAAATATCTCAAATTCATAATTTATCACTATTAATTATTTCGATTAAAAAAGTTGTTTTTAATTAAAATTTAGTAATTTTCACTATTCATCAAATTATGAAAGTTATCTGAAAAGTACCAAAAATTCACCCTATGATAATTTTGATATTCCGAATCAAACAATGAAGTCTATTTTGAATGGTAAAATTTATAAAATTTCATAAAGTGGTTATTACTATTCATAACATCTAGTTTGATTGGTTGTGGTGTGTGTTAGAACTCAAAGTTGTGTACAACACAAGCTACTGTATTATTCAAAGAGAAGCATACCATGGAATCATGGGGTGTTACATTCTCCCCTCATTTAATAAACTATTTTCTCGTAATTTGAAATGTTTCTTTGAAAATAAAATGTTGAAAATAGAAAATACCTTTGTGGGAAAACCCACATCAAAAATTGAGTTAATAAAATTTAGTTTTATTAATAGGAGAAGGGGGATGAAAACATAACCTCAAAATTATTATCTTGATTAGTAGAAAATTAGTGGAAATTAGAGACACATAATTGGAGTAAAAACATAATCATTTATAGGGATTTATTGAGGTCATTAGTCACAAACAATTGTAGAATTGAGGGCCTCAAAGCAATCAATCAATGATGATTTAAAATATCGTCGGTTCAACAAAACATATGGTTTTAGGACAACACATTTTTAGGTTTAAGATCCCTTACCTAATGTTTTAGAATTAATCTCTTCATATAATATGAGAAGGAATATATATATATATATATATACTTGAAAAGTATAGTTCCATCCTTTCACTAATTTCTACCACAAACTCATGTTTCAATCTAAAAGATACTAGAACTTAATAAATATTCTATTTATCTTATTCATATAGGTTTACAAAAAATCAATTTCTAATTCATCTATTGGAACTTTTTTTTAAAAAAAATCTACATTATTAAATCAAGGACATCACATGGGCTAGAGGTAGGGGATACACCCTTGTCTCCCTTCAGTTGTAGGTTTGAGTATCACAGCCTTACCAGATGTGATGGGTTGTCACCTGACCTCTGGGTTTCCCTTTTATGGTAATCCAAAAATAATCTTAAACAAAAATTATCCGAAATACTTTTGTCCAAACTCACAGTTCCAAAATTTGTAAGGAAGGTAAACAAAATGAAGTTTTTTTTCTGTGTAATTACATGTTAACACCTTCATCATGTATTCTTTTAAAACACTGCAACATCCTAAATAACAATAAAACCTTATTGATTACATTCATTATCCCTTATTACTTATAGAATATTGAATATACTCCTTCCATCCAAAAATTTTGTAAACTCTAACAATTATGGAATATACAAATCATTAATCAATTTCAATGGAGTCATGAATATCCAATACAATTTATCCAAATCAATTATATATTATTCCAAAATCACTACCTCGGTATCAGAACCGTATTATGGATTATCGTTTCTGAGTCACTTTTCTTGGTTCCACACAATCTCACGTCCTTAATGAAATAGTACTACTGTGCAATCCTTATATACTCCTTAATTAGTATAACCAGTACATCGTTAATACAATACTCAAATGAAATAATTATTTAATAATAACATAAGAACTCTAATCATTCCTCCTCATCTATGGTAGTATCATAACATTATTATTGTCCTATGGAATCATTTGGGGCATACTTTGATGATTTGAACATTGGTTTGTGTAGTGTCCCAAGTCCTTGCGGATGAATCATTGTACATTTGAAACCTGTTTCTTACCATTTTAGTCACGTACATGGTGCCCTTTTTCTCCACACTTATAACAAACTCTCATTCCCTTCAATCAAATTCCAGGGTGTCTCTTCCCACAATTATCACATATGGGAAAATTCTTCTTTTTCCCTCTTCCCTTTATCCATCATCCTCTCTTCTATCCTTTTCTTCTCATGCTTCCCTTCAAAGCCATATGACTCAGAGAATTGTTTACTTATCTTATTAACACATGATACTATTTCTTCATATGTTGAGAATACATGTGAGACTATTTACCATCTAAATGTTTGCTTAATAGTGTGAAAGATATGATCCTTCTTACTCTTTGGATCATACGTATTGCTAGAGTTCACATTCCTTCTACCGGGTGCCATTTCTATACAATGGAATAAACTATGTAAGTTTATGAATTGCAATGAATAATTCCAAAATTGAAAAATATCTAACGTAAATTGAATGGTTTATGGATATAATCCATAATTATAAAAATGTTTTCTTTGAGGAATTATATAATCATAAACCCTTCATAATGATTTGTAAAGAAAATTAGAATTATTCTAAGCATATTCCCTTGGAGTTCCATAACCAAGAGTGAAGAAAGGCCCGTTGTCGTGCACCAGTTCCCATTCGAGTCTACCTCAAAGTGGTGCTTTCGGATTTTACCCCGCGGTACTTCTGTGCCAGAGCCGCCTCTACCTACTCGTATCCAGACAGAGATGTATTGCTCGGAAAACTCACAAAATCTCTACAATACCAGAATTCTATGAATATCTTCTATACTAATCCTCAATGTATATCTTAGGACTATGTGCTCTAATCGGAGTTTATCAAAATCTTGCTTCCATGGTTTCTACTAAACATCCTCTGATACCAACTATAATTCCCTGACCCCAGTTACCCAGATTCGATGCATTATTTTCATACAATTGATTTATTAGAAGGAATCAAGTCCCAAAGGACCGAACGGTTTAGAAGTCATGGTAAATAGATTAAATACATGAATACAACATTACTCATTATAACATACAAAACAACAGAAATAATCCTTTATATACACCATTATTCACTTGGCTTAACCCTACATATCAATCATTATACACTTCTTGGAATCTTGGGAAAATGAATCATAAGAACGGGGTGAGCTCAAATTCTCAGTAAAGGTATGTAATACAGTGGAAAATGACATAAATATTAAGCATGGTGAATAATTGAAACCACATGCCTTTACCAATAATAAACATGAATTATTTTATGGAAAGAATATGAGATGAGTAAATAATTCCATAATAAAATATAATCATGGATATTCTACTAGTTGAATGACCACATGAACTATCTATATTATTTCCATAATGAGGTAATGTATAATGTCAGACATTCTAAAACATTTTGACAAGGCCTCATCCACGACATTTAAAAATGAATAAGGGCTCGGCCAAAAACATATATCAAATTGGGAAAGGGAATCAACCCATTCCATGTATAATTGTCTCATGAGACCTACTGATGCATCGAGGAGATATAGTGGTCTCCACCCATCACTTACTAAGTCCAATACATTCCTCATATGAAAAGGTTGAAATATAACATAAACATTCGTATTAAAACTAGAATATGAAATATCAATACGTTAACCATATATCATTAATGGTATAAAAATAGAACATAAATATTCAGACATGACATAACTCATTCAATATAATGTGAATGATTGTATTATAATAAATCAACCTCAATCAAAAATAATATCCAGTAATGGATGCTGACATAGTTGAAAATGATGAGTAAAATATTTTGAGAGAAATATCATTTTTGTAAAATCATTTAAAAGTCAAACATTTATAAGGGAAGCAATTTAAAAGAGATTTTTGAATCAAAGTGTCACGTACCACTTTGAAACATTTCAAAGGAATTATAATTTCAACATATTCATGTCCATATAAATAAATCCTTAAAATCATTTTAAAAACATGGGCATTAATTAAAATGATTTAGAAAGATACATCATTAACAGATTTAAAATTATGATCTTGATAAAGGATATATTTCACAAATCCATAAAATATTCATTTTGATATCATTTTTATGAAAAATTTACATGGATGATAAAAATTTCCCATTAAATACTTACACATAAACAATCTCAGATAATAATGAAATTGAAGAATTTACCCTTACCAATTTGGTAACTTACGAAACATATACCCCATGAAAAGAGTATCATACAATGAATATTTAAGTACACATAAATTAAATTTTATTACACAATTAATACAATTATGGGTTGTACAACACCACACAAAAGGTAATGGTGCAAATCTGGAAAGAATCTCATGAGAATAATGAGTGAGATTAAAACCCCTTACCTTGCACTTTCCTTCAGTCGAGGGTACATTTAACCTCCTGTATGAAGACTATAGTATGTTATTACATTATACCAGAACCATATTAATATTTACTATATCATACATTATTCATTTATGACTTTATAATACCCATTTAATAAAAATTTCCATGTTATATTAATATTTCAGATAATAATCACTTTCTTTATCGTATGTGTTTTAACTTGTTACTCTTGATTGTATCACATAGATCAAGATTTAAATACATCAAAAATATAAAAGATTATTTAAATATCATATATATTTATTAAATGAATATGTATAATATGCATATATATGAAATGAAAAACACTGTTTATGGAAAGGGTAGTCCGTACGTACGCATAAACGCAATTTCCGTTTTCATATCGTATTGAACGGAAATAAGTGAACAAGATATTTTTAAGTACATAAATATATATATATATATATCTCTAGTATCTTTATTATGTCATATATTACATAATTATTAGTAATATATATGTTTATAATCTTCTATGAATGGTGAACGTGGAAATGAATCTCATCGCGTCATGGAGACGGTAATTTGTACTTATGCACGAGAGACAATATCACTTCCATAATGGAGTGGAATTGGATGGTATATTAATTTGACAGATAAATCATCGTTTCATTTTTATTATTTATATACATATTAATAATCCTTATATCCATCCAAATAATATAGTGTTGAATAAAAAATTACACCACATCGTGGTGACGGTAAGTCGTACGTACACAGGTATGGTGGCATGTCATTCAATGGATGTATAGAATACTGAATATAGTTGTACAATATTTATAATAACATCAATTTATATATAAGATACTAGGTTTATTATTTTAGAAATGAAACAACATAGAAAAAGGAAGTGGAAGAACAAAAGAACTTGGAAGAGGGAGGTGAAAACAATACCTCTTCTTCGTGTTCTTCCTTTGGATTTGATAAAAAGGGCTCCTTAGGTTGGATTTATGATCTAGATAAGGCCTCTAGGTTAATTTGAGGGAATTTAAGAGAATATTTGGGCAGGGGTTGGCCGAACCAAAAGGCTTTGAAGGTATGAATTTGAGAGAAGGGGGAGTTCCCTTTTATAAGAGGGTTGAGGGGCACCTTAAGAAAAGCTAGAAATATTATTTTATAATAAATTAATATTTGGTTTATAATGGCTCCAAATTGTATTATTAAAAGTTTAAGGTGGTGATAAGTCGAAAACCACTCAACCAATTGGTTTTAGACAGGGTTGGATCACTGTATTAACTTTATCTTTTTGATATAACTCTTAGTTATATAGTATGACATTTACCATGTCTCTTTTTGTTTTTATATTATATTGTTAATAAACACACTATGAACTTCCAAGAGATGCCCAACTGGTCCATTAATAATACACCTATCATTATATAAGTCTTTTGGATGAACCTCAGATATTTAGGAATAGAATATCAATTAATAATATAACATTTGTTTTAAAGTCTTCTTTATGTCAATGTTGACAATATTTAATAATTGATTTTTGTTAGACTTAAAAACTTTATTAATTCAGAAAAAATTCATTTAAGAAATCATAACATGTTATATTATCCAATAAAATTATTGGATGTCAAAAAACATTCAAATTATATTTATTTTAACTTTTATAATACCAATTATTTGATTATTTCATTAATAAAGAAAATACTCCATCATTATTGTGTCATAAATAAAATTAATTATTCAATGTCTAAAAATTATAAATAAAACCCAATTATGTAGTTATTATTTTTATATTTCTAATTAATATTTTTAGTCGAAAATATAACATATATAATCTTATGTAAAAATTGTTTGGCTAAAAGATATATACTTATGTCATTTTTGTATTTACTTTAACATAATTAATATAATGTGTCAATATCACTTACAATTGAATCAATGAGGTCCCAAAATAGACCCAAATATGCCCATGATCGGACATGAATAAACCAATAAGGATAGAACACGTTTGAGGGTAATTTATTATTATTATATTATTATATTATTACCCTTATTTACCGTATTTACCCTTTAACCATGGTAAATAAAATATTTATCGAAGTAATTATTTAAAATGTCTCAAAATAAAAGTTACCTATTTAAAAAATTTGGACCTCATGATTCTAAATATGGAATAAATATTTATATATTTAAAACACAGAAGTGGTAGAAAGTAATTTAAAATTAATTCCCACTGTCAAAACAAAAATCATGTTTTTAAGAAATAATAACTATCAAAAGATTGGCACTTCGTTATGTCTAGTTTAAATGTGAAATTATTTCCAATGAAAAAAATTGTATTAAATGGTAAAAATATATTCTAAATATACTTTAAAATCACCAAAATTCATAATTTATCAATATTAATTATTTCGATTAAAATAGTTGTTTTTAATTAAAATTTATTAATTTTCACTAATCCTCAAAATATGAAAGTTATCCGAAAAGTATCAAAAATTTACCATAAGCTAATTTCGATATTCCAAATCCAAAAATTAAGTCTATTTTGAAAGTTAAAATTTATAAAATTTCAAAAAGTGTGTATTACTATTCAAAACGGCTAGTTTGATTGGTTGTGGTGTGTGTTAGAACTCGAATTTTAATAGAACACATGCTACTGTAATATTCAAAGTGTATCGTAACATGGAAGCTTGGGGTGTTACAGATAAAACCAGTTTTATTGAGAAAATAAGGATGAGGATTCTCATGAAATATATGGTTGATGATTTAATTATTCATAAACTAATACTATTATCCAAAATAAATTAATTGTATCCTCTCTATCTAAAGATTTTCTTACTCACTCGACACTCATACTATAATGCATCCATTATTGTTTTATGGGATGGTTTCATCATATTTATTTTATGTGTGTTTAATTGTAAAGGGTTATTCTAAAAAATTAATAGGAACGTAATTGGATTTTGACAAATATAATCAGGCATTGGGTTGTGACTATAGGGGAAAATTAAAACCATTCGGGTGTGCCTCCATGTAGAAAAAGGAAATATTGGTTTGTATTTAATCCTCCTTGGGGAAAAATGTATTCTAATTTTGTAATGAATGTAGGTGGGAATGTGTCACTGTGAGATTAAATTATTGTTACTTTAGTTTGTTCAATCTTTCACAAATCATTGGAGGAGTGAAGAGTAGAGTATGATCATTTGGATCAAAACTAATATAAAAATCACATGTGTTAATTTTCATTTACATTGAATCCATTAGAATTAGAATTACTATATTTTCATAAATAAATTTTAATAAGTACAATTCACCCCATATTTTTTTTATTTCCATCTCAACATCAGACCAATATTTTTTATTAGAGGAGGATCCATACAGTGCTATTTTTTTGGAAACCGGATCATGAATTCACTTTTAAGGAGAAAATATCATTTTAAATAATTTTTAAACATGATGGAATGATGATTTGATACTTAAAAGAAAACCAAATTTTGATGTTCTTAATTATGGATATTTCCAATCCTGGATATATGCTCTTCTAAATAAAATATATATTAGTCATTGGATACTCATAAAATGAAAAACAATCATTCAGATGGTGAACTTGAATCATCAGTTTGATATGATTTCATAATGGATGTTAAAAATTATAAGGTGATGAAAATATTATATTCACGTCTGGAATTTTACACTTAACAAAAGTTCAAAACCATTGGTAAAGGCCTAAAAACCATTGGTATATAGTATAATGAAAGGTTCCCTCAACCATGGCCAAGTACGACATGACAATAGGCCTATACCAACGGTTCTTTGAAAACGGTTGGTATATGTGTCAAAATAGAATATATACAAATGGTTTGCTACAAACCGTTGGCATATGTGTGTTAAAGTATAACATATACCAATGTTTTGTGAAACTGTTGGTATATGTATGTTACACTAATACCAATGGTTTACAACCATTGGTATATAGTGGATATGGAAAGCCATAAGGCTATACCAACGGTTTTGTTATTACCGTTGGTATAAACCTATACCAATGGTTATAACAAAACCGTTGGTATAGTAATATTATAGAATGTATACCAACGTTTTTAAAAACCTTTGGTATACATTTTCTCAAATCCACAGCAGAAGGACCCTCTCCCCTCTCCAGACCTTCAACAACACAGCAACACACCTCCCCCTCTCCATACATGCAACAACACCAATACAAAATCCCCATCCAATGTATTCAAAATTTAGAATTCATTCCAGAATTTATAAATTTACAAATATAGAAATTTAAATGCAATAACAGCCATAAGAGTATTCCAATTTTATAATTCATTCCTCAATCAAACTACAACCCCAACACACATAAGTGTATTCAAAATATAGAATTTCCTTCCTCACTGAAACCACAATACAAATACACACAAGAGAAAAAAACCTACATGTTATAGGAAGCATATGGGATGTTTATTCATGATCATTGGCTGAGTATCTTCAAACGAGCAAAAAAAATCAGTAGAGTGGAAAGGATCATGATACCCATAAGATAGACAGTGGTTGTGGTCATGTTCATAGACCTAGGATGAATTATAGGAAGCACATGGGATGTTTATATTTATATAATGATTATGTATCCATGTATAAATGGTTCCTGATGTGTTAGTGGGAAACATTGGCCAATCTCAACATATGAGATGGGTTACTGGAATAGCCTACATGTTTTTCATATAGTTTTCAATTAGAATAAGGGGGTATGTGGCTAATTGTAATTTTCTCTCCGGGGTGTGATGTGAGATGAATCCCCATCTTGGGTAGTGGGTATGAATTTCAAATTACGTGTTTGGTATTGGGTTCTTAAAGGGACTTTGGTTTGGTCCTAGAACCCACTGTTTGAGGATGTGATTGAGGTGATCCATGGGGTTATGGTGTCACCATATGTATTACTCACAATTGGGGTATTATTATGAGACATTACAACTTATTTTTTAAGATTTTATGTGTAGCCTTATCGACCAATTTGTTATATGGTATGTCTGAGCGTTCATAAGTATCATATGAAATCACTGTCTGATATTTATTGGTTTTATGTTATTTTATATAATGAACGTCCTGTGATTGAGAATTTGAACATCAGTGTTGTTGCATGTTCATGATGGGATGTCGAGACTCATTCCTAATATAATTCAGGTTTTTCTATATATACAGTGACCCATTGTGTTTCAATATTTTCCTTGTGAATATTTTCTTCTAATAACGTATGAGCAATAGACCATATTTTATTTTTTATCCAGTAATTTCAATAATCTATGTGTATCCTTCTGATGATTTTCCATATTTCAGTTGCTGTTTTCACTTAAAATATTGTCCATTTCAAATAAAAAAGTGAGACATTTTGAGTGATACCAGTCACACCGTGCCTCAGATTCAGTTGGGGTTGACTAGTACCCGTCAAAAATGATCCATGGATCGTTGGGTGGGCGGTTCTGTCCGAGTTGGGGGCAATCAGTGGGGTACGGGGGGCTATTTGTGGGTGAGGGGGCTGTTCGGGGGGGGGGGGGGGGGGGGGCTGTCCGGAGTGTGTTATCGGCCAACGCGGTCGCACGATGCCTCTGATTGACGTGTTTTCATAAACACATTTTTCAATTAACCCATTCCTTGTTTTCGGCTGATTTCATGGTATTTCAAGGTCGTTCGGCTCGTTTGGACCACCCCACCCATGCTTTTCAAGCGCGCCAAACACCTAAAGAACACATATTATACCGTTCAATGCAAACTACTCATCTGAATGATGTGTTGTCTTTTCTTACACCACCAGAATAATAATTAGGGAATTTTCGAGTGATTTAATGTCATTCTGATATCATTCGATATGTATTTGACAGTAAAAACACTTGTTATGGCCCTTTATGACACACAGAGCGTGTTTTCGGCCAGCGCGGTGACACGACACCTCCGATTGACGTTCCGTCTAGACGACCATTTCACAATTCACCCACCCTTTGTTATCATCCGATTTTATTGCAATATGAGGTCATTCGGCCAGTTTTGACCACCCACACATGCTTTTCAAGCGCACCAAACACCTAAAAAACACATATTCAGCCTTGTCGCTCAAATCGTGCATCCGAATGACTTTTTTTCTCCTCATACACATCATGAAAAATAATTAGGGTTTTTTCATGTGATTTCAAGTCATTATAGTGTCTCTCGGTATGCATTTGACTGTTAAACACATGTTTTGGCCATTTACGACATGTATAGTGCATTTTCGACCACTGCTGTCACCCAACGCCTCTAATTGACGTATCGTATGGACGATCATTTCAAAATTCTCCCACCTTTTATTGTCGTCTAATTGTACGGCATTCCATGTTCATTAAGCCGGTTTTGACCACCCCACACATGCTTTTCAAGCACGCCAAACACCTAAAAAGAACATATTCAGTAGTGTCGCACAAACAAAATGTCTGAATGACGTGAAGTCTCCTATTACTCCCCACTAATAATAATTATGGTTTTCACGTGTGATTTAAAGTCATTCTGATGTCGTTCGGCATGCATTTTACTGTTAAATGCATGTTTTGTCCATTTACGACACGCTGAGTACGTCTTCGGCCACCATGGACACACGACACCTCCGTTTGATGTGTCGTCTAGCAGATCATTTCACAGGTCACCCGCCCTTTTTTTCGTTCGATTTCATGGAATTATAATGTCGTTCGCCTGGTTTTGACCACCCCATGCACGCTTTTCAAGCGCACCAAACCTCTAAAAAACACATATTCAGTCATGCCACGCAAATCGTGCATCTGTATGACATGTAGTCATTTCGTACACCTCAAAAATAATAACTAGGGCTTTTTAGTGTGATTTCAAGTCATTTCGATGTCATTGGGTATGTATTTGACCGTAAAACACATGTTTTGGCCATTTACGACATGCAGTGTGCGTTTTCGGCCACCGCTGTCACACGACACCTCCGATTAATGTGCCTTCTAGCCCACCATTTAAAAATTCACCCACTCATTGTTGTCGTCCAATTTCATGGCATTCTGAGGTCTTTCATCTAGTTTTGACTACTCCATGCACGCTTTTCAAGTGCACCAAACACCTAAAAACACAAATTTAGCCATGTCTCACAAACTGTACGTCCAAATGATGTGACATCTCTTTTTACACCTCAATAATAATAATTAGGGTGATTTCATGTGATTTCAAGTCATTATGATGTCGTTCAGTATGAATTTGACCGTTAAACACTTGTTTTGGACTTTTAGACACGCAGAGGGCGTTTTTTGCCACCACGGTCACACAACACCTCTGATTGACATGTTGTATGGACGACCATTTCACAATTCAACCACCCTTTATTTGCTTCTAATTTCATGTAATTCTGAGGTCATTCAGCCAGTTTTGACCACCCCACACACGCTTTTCAAGCATGCCAATCACCAAAAAATGCATATTTACTCATGTCACGCAAATCGTGCATCTGAATGACAAGTCTTCTACTTGAACTCCTCAGGAAAATTAATTAGGGTGTTTTTGTATGATTTCAAATCATTTTGATGTCTTTCAGCATGAACTTGACCGTTAAACGCTAGTTTTGGCCATTTACGACACGCGTAATGCATTTTCGGCCACCGCGGTCACACAACACCAATGATTGACATGCCATCTGGCCGTCCATTTCACAGTTCACCCACCCTTTGTTTTATTCTTATTTCATGGCATTTCGAGGTCATTAGGCTGGTTTTGACCACCCCAAACTTGCTTTTCAAGTGTGCCAAACACCTAAAGACACATATTCTATTGTGCCGTGCAAACTGAGCATCCGAATTCTGTGTCGTCTCCTCTTACACATCACGAATGACCCATGGAACATTGTGTTAATGTATCAGGATAATCCGAATAAGTTTTGTTGGTTTTCTGTATTCCAGTTCATTTTACATAAAATTGTGTCTATTTTAATCAAAAGAGAGACATTTAGAGTGATAGAGGCCATAATGTGCCTTGTATTGAGGCGAGGTTGTCTTCTAAAAGCATCAAATGAACATTGGATAGTTTTCCTAAAGTTTCAACACAATCCAAATATGTTTGTTCTGTTTTTCGTATCCATTTGTTGTTTTTACGTAAAATGATGTCGATTTCAAATCAATGTGAGACAATTGAGTGATATAGGAGACATCGTGACTCAAATTGAGGTGGAGTTGACTCATACCCATCACAAATGACCAATGTATTGTTTTCCTAAAGTATCAACACAATCCAAATGTGTTTGATTGGTTTTCTGTGTGTCAGTTGTTGTTTTCACTAGAAATACAGTCCATTTAAAATATAAGTGAGACACTTTGAGTTGTACCGGCCTCACCATTCCTCGGATTGATGCGGGGTTGACTCCTACACATCTCAAATGTCTCACGGATCGTTGTGCTAAAGCATCAATAGAATCCGAATACATTTGATCTATTTTCAGTATGTCAATTGTTGTTTTCACTTATAATGTTGCCCATTTCAAATAAAAGTGAGACATATTGAGTGGTATCAGCCACGTTGTGCCTTGTATTGTGGTGGGGTTGAGTTGTACACGTCACATATGACCCATGGATAGTTTTCCTAAAGTATCAACACAATCCAAATATATTTGGTCGGTTTTATGTATGCCATTTGTTTTTAATTAAAAAGGTGTCCATTTTAAACAAATGTGAGACACTTTGAGTGATACCGGCCACACCGTGCCTCTAATTGAGGAATGGTTGACTTGTACAATCACATATGACCCATGGATATTTTTCCTGTAGTATCAGCACAATCTGAATGCAATTGGTCAGTTTTCTGTATGCCAGTTTGGCAAATCGTGCAACAATAGTGATAATATCTTATACTAAAACTACAAACATTTTGCATGATGTGCATCCCCTGGTGCACGGTTAGGGAAAATCATTCACATTGCTTCTAATATATGTCCCAATATGGTTGGTAGATACTTTGTGGGATGGACTTAAATTTTTTACGAACTGTGAGGCATAGTGTTTTTCTACGCCGATCGGGGCCCCGAGCTACAAAAAAAGCCCCAGAAGCCCCATAATCCATTGTAACATCATTATGATTCCATATTTGTTCAAAAAGAATGTGTTATACTGAATTCACAAATATCCATACCAGATTGAAAAAACAGGTTTAAAAATAAAGAGTTATACAAAATTCCAAATGTAATGGATCAATATGCCCCTGATCATAATCACCATCACCACTGTCACCATCAGCCTCATCCTCATTTCCATCTTTGTCCCCATCATAATCCCCATCATCTTCCCCATGCTCATCCTCGGCCCCATTCTCACCCTCATCCACATCCTCGCCATCTTCCTCATCCTCATCCTCACCCTCGTCCACTTCAGCATCATCATCATCACTAAGAATGTCATGATCTCGACCGCCACTAGAACTGTCACCTGTTTCATTGGATAATTCACCCATCGACGACATATATGTCTGACTAGCCACGCTGGCCTTTGGTTGAAGTGATGAAGATCAATCTTTGATTAGTTTCATAAATTCTTTCTCCCTCATTTGAACCAGTTCTTCCAACTTTGTGACCCTTTTATCAGATTGTCTTGCATTCTCCTTGACATGATCCAACTCAGTGTTACTATAATGGATTCACAGAGAGGACCAATACCTCGTTGGGACTATATTGTTACTAGGTCGGCAGCGTACTCGACCAGAGTGCTCATCTCCCAATACCTGATATAAAATATCGTGTGGCCCAAAATTGTCAGGCTCTTGGGAATCAAGGGCCTCTTATGCATCCTGTTAAAAATATTAATAAATTATTAAATTTAAAAATAGATATTAAACTTTTTAATAAAAAAATTAAAACATACAATCTTTTTATGTGTCGGTTCATTAACCGCAGTTCTATCTTTTTCCATTCTACTCGAGAAAAAAAAATTTGCTCAAGGGAGACGTCCTTTAATATTCAATTTGAGCTTCTATAATGACATTGAAACAATATAATGTGAAATTATAATCATATATTCAATATTCAATACATCACATAACATAAGTAGGAAACATTAAAAAGGGAAAGTCCTAAAGAATAATTATAAACAATATCGTACCACCTGCCTCTCATGATCTGACATAGTAGTGTGCCCCCAAGTATGGAGGTATTTCTTTGAATCATTATTTTTTAGTTTTTTAGAATATTCATAAATATAGTCTAATGGTAAATAAGAAAATATAAATGAAAAATGTGAAAAATGTCACTTAAATACCTCTAATGGGATTAATAACTTAAATTTGACAGTCACCCAATGGGTAATCATTTGGCGATATTGCTCTATCGGGTAGTCATCTGTGGTAGGTGTTGTCTTCATCTCTGTGCCCACTCTATCACACCAGCCAACAAACATCTCATGCTTAAAAGCTATCCAAAGCTCTCCCAACTCTTTTAAACGTGTGGTCGTGCACCTTAACCATCAGGGAAGTTAAACCGAAACTAACACCTAATATATTAATTCTTATAAATAAAAAAAAATACTACATTAAATGCAATAGATTTTTACCCATATTTGTGCACAAAAATTATCATTGACTTCGTCTGGAAGATGTCTCTAAGAGAGAGGTATGACCGGAATGATGTCGGAGTATTTGTCTAGCGTTTCCAAAAACCCTCGACATTCCTACCCAGATTTATCAATCATATATCCATCATCACTGTATTCAACAATAAACTGTGTCTGGAGGTTCCATACTGCACACAAGCGGGTACGCCCCCTCCCTCTCCTCCTATCAGTAGATGAATCTATTATTAAATAAATAAAATATCATTACAAGTTATAATAAAACTAAATTTTGGAATAAATTTTTGTTAGATTTATATTAATATACTTGTGGAAGTCAGATAAATGGGTGTCACTGGATGTGCAGAATCTAAAGGAATATCCTATACATCTGGAGAGTCCCTCAGTGTACGCTCATCAGCCACATATTATGTTGGATCAGGATTAGAATAAGGTGGAAAATAATAGCTTGCGGATAATGAAACAACAGCAAAAGATGATGGAATTGACGTCTGGCCAGCTAGTAGTCTAACCATCGGAGGCCTAAATATCATGTGTGTCCCTAAAGACACAACAGGATCAAAATGGGGCATTGGAGATAAGTCTGTGGTAGGTGCATAGTCCAATCGGGTACAATAAGTGGATCATCTAACTTTCACTCCACAAGCCCTCGTACCGCTGGCCTCAGTACTGGAACCACCAGATGATTGTCTAACTGTGACACCCCCCTCCTACCACTAGCCTCTTTACTAGGAGAAATATCAAACTCTTTATCGAATATATCTCATCTAGGGGGTGGATTCTGAAAAAAAGTTTCACCCAAAAGTAAAAACATGATATTATATGTTAGTGAAATATATATATATATATTTGAAATAAAATACTCAAAACAGGGATGTGTGGAGGAACTCTTATCTGTGTCATGTGATGATTATTTTCTATCATCTTTTTCTGCCTTATCTCTTCCATGGGTGTCATTTCCTGCAATGAAAACAAATATGGAAGTAATTATAAAACAATAAATAATGTATAACCCAAAAAACAAAATATAGAATACCCATTCTGAAAAAAAGAACATAAATAAATAGAAGATTTATGATGGTTTTAAGGTAAGTACTAGGATATACACTTTGAATGATGTCCGTGAAACATGTAGGTGAGAACCTGACTGTATGATTCTATACATTTCCCACCACAGCATCGGGTTCACAATCAACTCTGACAATTGAGCTATTAGAGTCATCGTAAGTAATTATTGCTTCCAATTACAGTAGGGATAGTGTCAAATTCATCATCACCATCCTCAAAAACATGTGTGGGAATTAATTCATTAATTACACCGAATTTAGGATGACGATGATATTTGACATAAAAAACTTGTTTCAACATTGATGTCAATATATATGGTTCATCGGTGGCAAGAGTGAAAGTCATGTCAATAACTCGAATTCCACAATCATAAAGAAAGGAACCTTTCCTCGCCATTGAATTAAACCATCAACATTTCATCATTGTGACTCGACCATGATAGTAATAATACAAAATTATTATTTTCTCCACGACTCCATAATAAGCTACATTTTCAGAACGAGGTCTATTACTTGATGAACATGCATAACAGTCTGTTGTGGCAGTTAGCATAACACCATCATGCTGTGTTCTCATGTTTCGTGCTCATTCAGTGATAATAAATTTGTATCCATTGATCACAAGTGATTTTCAAGAACGAACCATGGTATTAGGACCAAAACCTAAAGATCTTATTTCCTCAGAAATAAAGTCTGCAGGAAAACTCAATACTTGAAATTTTAAAAAATAGTAAACATAATTAAATATTATTTTTATTTAGTAATTACAGATATATTTTTACCTTTAATTTCAACAAAGCAGAAAACAGTTTACTATGAAATGTCTCTTTCCTTCTCAAAGATAAAGAATAATTCTTTCTATATATCAATTATATATGTTCCTTGTAGATAAAAATAATAATAGTTTAACAAATATTTAATATTATAAGAGATAAGATAATATTTACATGTACTATTTACTTAATTGATATACTCATCGAACAAATCATAGTTGAACAGCACTGTGCGATGTGCCATCTCTCGCTCTTCAAGGCTTCATGTCGTCAATGTATATGATCCCGGAATTCCTCCTATTTGAGGAAGTGATGGAAAACTAGGTTCAATTTTATCATATTGTTTTTCTTCATTTCTCATTGGTCTATTTATTCTCATTGTAAGATCAGACAAATACATTGAGCAGAAATCCATACATGCTTGAGCCATATAACCGTTCAAAATTGAATGTTCAGGATAATTCTAGTTCTAAACATATGATATCAATGTGTACATGTTTCTTTCAGTTGGACACATCCAATGGAAATCATCAGGTCATCCAAGAATTATTTCTGTCGGAAGATGGGCAGTCAGATGAAACATGCATGTAAAAAATGATGGAAGGAATATTTTCTTTAACTCACACAAAATTAATGGTGTCTCTGCCAATATTTTCTGAAAAAACGATTTTGAAAACATTTTAGCACAAATCTCTCTAAATAAATAGCACAACCAAATAATTGAGAATCTTACATTATTGGACAAGAGATGAAAGATTTCTATTGGAATCCACTCATGTAATAGGATGTGATAATCGCGAGTCTCCAATGATTTCAGCTTCAACTCTTTTCTGTCGACCAGTTTTGATATATTTTTTGAATAGGAACCAGGAACATTAATAGTCTCTATAAATTTATGAAATTTATTTTTTCCAGCTGGTGTCGTCACATAAGAGGCACATGGAACATGCCATTTATTTTCATTTATACATATAGGATGCAATTCATGTCTGATCACCCAATCTACAATGTCACGCTGATATCATAAATAATCTTTCTTATTCCCCATGACATTTAGAAGAATTGAATGTAACATTTAAAATATATTCTTTTAAATTTGAATTACATCTATGAAATTACATTACATATTTGTTGACCAATACCGAAACTCAAAGAATATAATCTTCTTCTTCTAATTGTAATAGGGGCCATTGGAAACATTTTTTCTCATTCTAGATTTCATTACACCCTTCCCGAATGAATAACTCAAATATTTCAATTCATTAAGCACATTTCTTCTAGACATATGTTGAGGTGGATCGTCAGTCCGCATGGTATTGTAAAATCTTAGATGATTGTTTCTATATGGATGTTTTATTGGTAAGAATTGACGATGTCCCATAAAACTAAAACTACAATGATATTTTAGCCTTCTCGATCGATTATTCTTCATAATAACAGGGCATGACAATTTTCATTTTGTTCTCCATGCAGACATCATTTCATAAGTTGGAAAATCATTGATCATCCATATAAACGCAATACACATCTAAAATATGTCCTTTGAACATCCATCGTATGTGGTCACACTCACATCCCAAAGATGTTTCAATTATTTTATTAAAGGCTTCATGAATACATCTTTATCATTTCCAGGATCAGAAGGGCTAGATATTAGTATACTCGAGAACATGTAAGACTTTTTCATACACAACCATGGGGAATGGTTAAAAATGTGTATGAAAACTAGCCATGTGCTGTGTGAAGTAAGCATCTTCCAAAATGGATTAAAACTGTCAAATGAAAGACCCAGTCTCACATTACGCATGTCGGCTGAAAATTCAGGATATGGAGCATCAAATCTCTACCATGAAAATCTATCTGCAGGGTAAACCAACTATTCGTTATTCTTTTTTCTCTCAGTGTCATGCCATCATATTTTGACTGATATTTCATTAGATATAAAAAGGTTAGGTAATAGAGGATCAATGGAAAGTGCCACATTAGTTTTTCTGGCACACGAGATGGTGTCCCATCATATTTTGGCTTCCATCGGGAGGTTTCACATTTGGTAAAATCATTTCTTTTAGAAGTTTCCTCCCAAAATAAGCTGCATTCATTCAGGCTAGAATGATTTTATTTTGATAATCCAAGTTCATCAACAAAATTCCATGCCATATAGTGGTTTGAGTGAATATCTGCATCATCTAGAAGTAATTCCTTCAAGTACGTAAGTGTGTAATCGATTTCATTATTTGAAATCCCACAAATAGTTTTCCCATGAAACAATCGGATTAAAAATTCGATTTTTTTCCTTTTACAACATTGCCAATATACTGGAGTTGTCACAGCCTCATTCAATTTTTTCACCCAATCAACATAATCATTTTCATTGGACGCATCATGGGTGCTTGTATCGAAATTTTGTTGGCTAGACATCCTTTCCTTCTCATGATGCTGAATAAATGGAAACTGATCATATTTCGAACACTCCAATTCAGTCCTATCATTTGGATCATCAACATTTTGAGATTCCATTTTCTTTCCACTGTGGTACCACACATAATAGTTAGTTTGGAAACCATATTTGGTTATATGATAGATAACTGCTTGATGAATCATCCATAGTCTTCCAACACAATTAGAAGATGGACAGTGTGTGCGACCACTATCTGAAGCCTTGTCAAATGAAAAATATAAATGATTGTTCAAATTATATTAAAAATAAGCTAAAATTAGATATTTTCATACATCCATATTCAATAAATTCTGTAACAAAATTGAAATGAGTAATTTCAAATCAATTCAATAAAATTGATGATCAATCAAAAAAATATTTAGGTAAATGACATTTGTTTACTTTATATAAAATCATTACTGAAACATTACTCTATATGAGAAACATATTAAGAAAAACAACAAAATAAAGTGTATATATGAAAATTATATACATAATTTTTAATGCCTATATTCAAGGATTCCTAGTATGATATTGGAAGTGGATCAAGGAATAAATAATACTTAAGGGTCTTGTTGGGTGTGTAATGTCTCGGATTTCTATGTATTTTATTTTTATATTATATGGGAATTCGTTCGAGACCAGGCTTTTAGACAGAATGCAGTTCCGAGGCCCGGTGAGCCCAGAAAAAAATTTTGAATTTAATTAAATTATTAAATTACGTGCACTTGTTCTTTTCTTGAAAAATTGGAATAACTCTGAAACAGGTGCTCAGATCAGAAATCCAAGGGCACTGTTGCATCCAGAGCAGTGTGTTTACCCTAGGAGAGACCTAACATCGGCTGGCGCGGGTCGGTGGTGAAATCTAGTTTCAGACGTAACTGTAATAAAATATTTAACAAAAATATTTCATTAAATTTTGTTACAATGAGATATTTGATCCTTTTAAATAATGTTTTGCACAAGGGTCCAGGTTTACAGACCCCATAACCCTGAAACCCATGGAGGATCTGGAGGCTCTTGTGGAAACCCCAATTAGGAGATGTCGTTCTGGATGGGTTTCGCTGGTGAAGACGACGTGGCGACCAGATCTTCAACAAAGAATGCCGCTGATCTAGGTATGGCTTTGATCTCTTTGTGATTTACATTCCGTTCATGATTCCTACGATGAACGCAGACTAATCCACGAATAGATTAGCTCGCAGATCAATCGTAATTACGGGATGGGATTTTGCGGGGATTTTGGGGAATATCTTCATACGTGCGATTTAATCTGTTGATTATTCTGGTTTTGATATAATGACAATGAACCCAGATTGTCACAAACAACTATTGAGGTTTGTTCCTCTTGTTCGTTTTGTGATTAAAATCCCCATTCTTTGTAGAGACTCCTCGTTCTTCCTTGCACTTAACGTTCTTGGAGGAAATCAATCGTTGTGCATTTCATATGTTGGCCTGATGATCTAAGAATGTGGACCCAAACTTGGGATGATGCTACCGAGATGAAACAGTGGTGGTGATGGTTGTTTCAGAGCGGATCGAGAGATATGGGTTTTTGGTAGTTTTCTTTTGGATGAATCAACACTTGTTTTTCGAGCCAATTAATGGTCTGAAAAACCTAGATTCAGTGTTAAGATGATGAAATGCACAATCATCTTGAGTTTCGCGGAAAATGGACGACAGAATCAAGATCCGGAAGATCAGACGAGGCGAATGGAGGACGATGACAATTATGAAGAAATCCCGACTACACGACGTGTAGTATGGGCTACACGGTGTGGGTTCATCGGCGGACCACCTGGCGTGTAGTTCAGGAGTACATGGACACAGTTTGGGTACATGGAAAAGGACACAACGTTTATACCCTCCCCAGCCAGACCTGACCAGATACATAGGATACCCCGTGTACTGGTACACAGGCATGATGACACGGACATAGACCGTGTACGAGCACATGGCCAGCGTACATGGAGTGAACACCAGGTGTTCGGACACGACGTGTAATTATTCTACACACTGTGTAGTAACATTTATATGGAAATACTAGAGACACAGGTCGTTTACACATGTAGTACACGAAGTTAAGGAACTCGATATGTGATCCTTCTACACACCGTGTAGCCAAGTTTTACACACTTGGACTAGAGACACGGTTTAGTTACACTAGAATTACCCAGAGTCAGGGAACACAATGTGTGATCATACTACACTTTGTGAAACATGTTTAGATTTCTTGATCCATTTTCCTTCTTTGACTTGGACTAGCTTTCTTAGGGTTCGTACCCTTGGTCTTTCCCCAGAAGGTTTTGGGTATCATCTCTTATATACATGAGTATGATCAATTTTGCAGGACGTCCTGAATATTGTTAGTGTAATACCTTCTGTAATACAAATAGATGGATCCTCTATTCCTTCTTGGTACCCTAGGTAGAGTACTTGGTATCGACGTGACCAACTTTACCCAGGCGCCGATCCTCTGCTTAGCGGATTAGTTTAGACGGAGTTCTTGGAATCACCCCATAGTTATTGGTTTTGAATATCATATGAACATCTTATTCTCAAGTACTTTTTGAGTGTGTTCTATCAGAATGAGTACTTCATATCTCTCTCTTTAGACCTAAGAGTGTGTTCTATTTATTACTTGCTTAGTGGAATCTTCGAGCTGGATCATAGTGGTTGTTTCGCGATGGTCGATTGTGTATTAGTATATTTGGATATTCTTGTTATATGTTCTATAAACATATAATGTGTAGAAATGACTATATCTTTCCTTTTTGGTATTTCCCGTGTTGTATTCCTTTGTAGTTTCGGGGTGTTTTACTGGATATTGTTATAATCCCCATGCATGGGCTTTGCCCGCACGTGTCGTGTCTTGTGCAGACAGGCGAGCCTTTAACAAGATTATAGGTGGACCTAGACCGGATGTTGCTCAGTGAGATTAGGCAGGCCGAGGTGTGTTCCTACGGCTACGGAATGCAGTCCCATTACCTTTCTTCATAGGTTTGACTTTGTTGTAGACTCTCTTTTGGTGGGATTGTACTATTGTCCCAGGGTTTTATATTACTGTACTTTACATTTGTGTCATACTCTGTTGGTTGGGATATTATTGTATGCATGCATTTCCATTTTTAGTTGCTTTTAATTTTTGCATCTTTGTGGGATTGAATATGTGTGTGTGTGTGTGTACAAGTTTATAGGCAAGGACTCCTATGTTAGTAACCTGCCTACTCGGTGCTAGTCACCATCCCCTGGCCAATTGGAGGCAGGCTTGGAAAGTTACGGGTAGGGCCCCACTTTGACGGGTCGTGACAGAGTGGTATCAATGGTGGTTGGTTATACCTTAAGACCGAGAGTCTATGAGTTTCTTTGGGGAAATAGTGTTAAGGTTTTCGAGTTCGACTTTCATGCTAGGGACCCCAGTGTTGGTTGGGCGGCCGACGTATCCATACGCCAGGACTCTAAAAACTTTCTTTTCGACTCAGAACAAGAGAAAACTAGTTTCAGGGGAAAATAATGGTACATGAATCATATAGGAATTGGTTGTGGTTTCCATTTCCTTCTTGAGTTAGGTCTCTAGATATACTAACTAACTGAGTTACATCTTGTTTCTTTACAAGATGCCTCCACGACACGCACCTGCTAGGATCTAGTAGCTTGATCATGAGGATGACCCCCTCAGTGATGAAGCATCGATACAGGGACCAGATACCCCAGTTTAACCTTTGGGTGGTGTGACAACTATCCCACCACCTAGGGAGCAGTGTTTAGTGCCTGTTCTTCTAGAAGAGGAGGAGTACAGGATGAGCTCACTCCATGAGTTTTATATATATAGACCCCTCGTGTTTCGAGGTGAGCCTGACCCTTCGGCGGTTGAGGACTTGCTTGAGGGAGTGGCCAAAGTATTCTGTTTTATCAAGACACCATAAAACTATGTGGTGATCCTGGAAGCGAGCCATCAGTAGTGATTACTAGGTCTATGGTGGAGTTTGGTTATTCAGAATCATGACGGGGTGACTCTTTCATGGTAAGAGTTTGAGCATCTCTTAAGAGAGGAGTTTTCACCGGATACCCTTAGAGTAGTACTTATACATTAGCTTCATCATCTTTTACATGGAACCATGTTGGTGGTTGACTATTCATCAAGGTTTACCAACCTCTCACAGTACTCGATGGATATGGTTAGGGATCATTACTTCAGAGCTCGTACTTTTGAGAGGGGCTTGCATAGAGACATCAGAGCTAGCATAATCTCTATGATCATTCCAACTTATACCGGGGTGCTCAAGTGGGATTTTGTGGTCGAGAGTTTCATGGAAAAACATAGATAGCCAACATTTGTCAGTAGTGAGTGAGCTGGAATAGATACCACGGCAGCAGGGAGCCAACGTCAGGGACCCAAGCGTGGGAGACATTTTTAGAGGAGATCCAAGGATAAGGGATCTGTCGTACAGGGTTCACAGGGCGCATCCAGCCAGCCTCAGGAGAGGCGATACTACTCTTGTGATGGAAGGGGACATCTTGCTCGATATTTTGCAGCCTGTCGTACTACATATACGGGATAAGTGGATGGACCACCGAGGCTGAGACAACATGTAGATCAGACATATTCGCAGGGTGGTCGACATGGTAGAAGAGCTGGGAGAGCAGCTGGAGGTGGTCGGTGTTTTGACCTTTTACCACCCCCCCAGGAGGTCCACCCCAGGGTCAGGGAGTTGGTGGACAGAGGCATGGACAACTACAGGCAATAGAGGCTTATGACCCAGGTACTCCCGGAATGATTAGAGGTACAATCTATGTATTTTATACTTTGGTTTCTGTACTGATAGACAAAGGTTCTAGTCATTCTTTTCTGTATTCTTATCTTGTTCCTAACATTGAGATTCCAGTTGAGTTTTGACTCGACCTTTAATCTTAGAAACCCCGACTGGAGAAGAATCAGTGAAGACACACCTTTGCAGATAGTGTAACCTAAGCTTTGGAGGCGTGATTTTCAGTTGGAACCACTTGGTGGTAGCTTCGAGGCCTTACGATATCATTTTTGGTATGGATTTTCTATCCACAGTTCATGCCCATATTGACTGTTTTAGGTGAAGGGTGCAGTGTTTCCATAGTGATGGAATGAGGTTCTCCTTCATCGGTGAAAAGCAGACCCAGGCAGCACAGGGTGGACTCGTGCGTAGGAAGGTACAACCTATTTCACATTAGTTGGCTTGCCTAGCCCTTAGCGCAGCAAATGTTATGAGTTTCCCATTTCTAGTAGTAGTGGCTGAGTACAAGGATGACTTTCCGGAGGATGTCCCCAGAATACCTCCCCATCATGATATAGATTTATGCATTGAGTTGTTACCAGGGACGACACTGATATCAACATCAGCATATCAGATGGCTCCTACAGATCTTCGCGAGCTGAGAGTGCACCTGGAAGACTTGTAGTGGAAGGGATTTGTGAGACCCAATGTTTCACCCTAGGTGGCCCCAGTATTGTTTTTCAGGAAGGAAAACAAGAGAATGAGGCTATGTATGGATTATTGACGCTTGAATCTGGTGACTGTAAAGAACTGGTATCCACTAACATGGATCGTTGACCTCTTCGACCTGTTAAGAGGGGAACGATGGTTCTTGAAGGTTGATCTATGTTTAGGATATCACTAGAAGCGATTACGTGATGAGGATATACCAAAGAAAACTTTCATATGTCGCTATAGTCACTATGAGTACTTAGTGATTCCCTTCGGCGTGACGAATGCCCTAGCTGTGTTTATGGGTCACATGAACCGGATCATTCTACCCTGTCTAGATTTTTTCATAGTGGTCTTCAACGATAATATCATTGTGTACTCTGTGTTCAAGGAGGAACATGCGAGGAACCTAAGGATGGTTCTGGACACACTATGAGAGCACAATTTTTATGATAGTCTCTCGAGGTCTCAATTTGGGATACTGGAGGTCCACTTTCTGGGACACATTATTTTCAGCAGATGGTGTAGCAGTGGACCCAGCAAAGGTAGAGGCAGTGTTGGCATAGAAGCCACCTAGAGCGTGATGGAGGTGTGGAGTTTCCTTGTGTTGGAAGGGTACTATCTGAGATTCATTCTTGATTCCACCATGATTTTAGTCCCAATGGCTGCTTTGATCCGAAAGGGGAAACCTTTCTTTTGGATCGGTAAATGCCAATAAGATTTTCAGCAGTTGAGATAGAGTCTGACAAGGGAAATGATCTTGAGACTACCAGAAGAGGGTGTCAAGTATGTGGTGTTCTGCGATGCATCAAGAACCGGGCTTGGTTGTGTCGTGATGCAGAGGCAAGTGGTGATTGCCTATGGCACATGTCAGTTGAGTCCACATGAGCAGAACTACACGACCCATTATCTTTTGTTGGCATCGGTAATCTTCACGTTGAAGATATTGCGGCACTACCTGATGGGCGAGCGGTTTAACATCTACTCTGATCATAAGAGTATCAGATATATATTTTTTCAGAAGGATATGAATTTAAGAAAGAGGTAGTTGCTTGACTTCATCCATGATTATGACTTTGTGATCGTTTATACTCATGGGAAGGGGAACGTTGTGGTAGATTCTCTCAGCAAGAAATATTGTTCATAGTTGCTGGATTTGGCGATGAGGCAGTTGGCCACATTATAGTTATCCTTCATGGATATATATGGGGGAGCTTACCTTCAGTCGTTGGTTGTTACCCTTCCACTCGTACAGTGAGTTAGGGAAGCACATCTCGAGGATGCTAGTTTTGAGACTTTTCGTTCTCAGATATCTGAAGACGATGTTGCTGATGGATATTTAAAAGGTGGGGAGCATTTTGTTCTTTTCATACGGCTCACAGTAATACTAGTGACATTGCGGGAGGTGTTTCTGAGGTAGTTCCTTACATCTCATTTGGCGGTGCATCCAGTCATGGAAAATATGTACCAAGACCTCCGACATCAGTTATGGTGGCCAGGAATGAAGAAGAGTGTGGCAGAGTTTTTTTCTTGGTGCCATACTTGTCATCAAGTTAAAGCTGAGCACTAGGTTCTAACAGGTTCGACTTCAGCTTCTTGAGGTGCCATAGTGGAAGCAGGATAGTATATCCATGGATTTCGTGACATGTTTACCATGTATGTCTAGGGGAAATGATGCAATCTGGGTGATCATTGACTGACTCACCAAGTCGGCCCACTTCCTATCCATACGGGATAAGAGTTCAGTAGAGATCTTTGGACGCCTCTACGTGCATGAGATAGTTTGGCTTCATGGTGTTCCATCTACGATCGTCTCAGATCACGATGCTAATTTTACATCCCATTTTTTAAAGGGATTGCATTAAGCTTTTGGGACTTAGTTACGCTTGAGAACAACATTTCATCCTCATACTGATGGTCAGATAGAGCGGACCATCCATGTTCTGGAGGATATTCTATGAGCATGCAACTTGACTTCGGTCATAGCTGGGAGGATCAGCTACCACTACTGGAATTTGCTTATAACAAAATTTATCATTCCACAATTGGTATGGCACCATTCGAGGCTTTTTACGGGTGACATTGCATGTCACCACTTTGTTGGACTGACCCAGGAGAGTCAGCACTCATGGGCCCAGAGATGGTGTGAGCTACTAAAGGGAAGGTGCAGGTCATCCAGGAGTGGATGAAGACTGCACAGAGTCAACAAAAGTCTTATACTGACAGGAGACAGAGGTCGTTGGAGTTTGAGGATGGAGACCATCTGATCCTTCGGGTCTCACCTTGATGGGGACTGCGGGGATTTGGCTGAGGGGAAAGCTATCTTCGAGGTTCATCGGACCTTTTCAGATTCTTAGTAGAGTTGGTGAGGTGGCGTACCTCTAGGATCTACATCCTTAGATGGACCGGGTACACAACGTCTTCCATGTGTCGTAGCTACGGAGGTACGTGCATGATCCATCGCATGTTATCGGCTGGGGTGAGCTGGAAATCGATGATGGAGAGACCATTGCTGAGTACCCAATGGAGATCGAGGATCATAAGGAGAATATACTTCATGGGTGAGCTATTCCCTTGGGGTGTGTCCGGTGGAAGAACGAGAATCTCCAGGAAAGCATGTGGGAGCGAGAGGATAAGATTCATGTCAAGTACCCACATCTTTGTGGAGTCACCTTTTTTTGTCTTTTCGGGGACATAAAGACTTAATGTGGGTATGATGTAATGTCTCATATTTCTCCGTGTTTTATTTTAATATTATATGGGAATTATTTCAAAACCAGGTTTTGAGACGGCATGCAGTTCTGAGGCCCGGTGAGCCCGGAACAAATGGTTGAATTTAATTAAATAATTAAATTACGTGCGCGTGTGGTTTTCCTGAAAGAGTGGAATAACTCTTGAACGGTTGCTCTGATCAGAAATCCTAGATCACCATTGTGTCCAGAGCAGCGAGTTTTCCCTAAGAGAGACTTAACATCGGCTGGCGCTGGTCGGTGGTGAAATCTAGTTTTTGGACGTAACTGTAATAAAATATTTTATTAAAATATTTTATTAAAATATTTTATTAAATTTTGTTACAATGAGATCTTTTATCCTTTTAAATAACGGTTTGCACAAGGGTCCAGGGTTACAGAACTCAAAACCCTGAAACCCTTGGAGGCTCTGGAGGCTCTGGAGGAAACCCCAATGAGGAGATGACGTTCTTGACAGGTTTAGCCAGCGACGACGACACAACGACTGGATCTTCTCCAAGGAATGTCGCCGATCCAGGTAGGGCTTTGATCTCTGTGATTTCTTTTTTTTTCTTGATTTCTACGAAGAACATGGACTAATCCATGAACAGATTATCACGAGGATCGATCGTAATTGCGGGATGGGCTTTTCCAGGGATTTTGGGGAAGATCATTATCCTTGCGATTTAATCTATTGCTTATTTTTCTTCTCAACTAACGATGAATAACCCGGATCTTCAAAAACAACAATCGAGGTTTGTCCCTCTTGTTCGTTTTATGATTAAATTCCTTGTTCTTTGTGGAGACTCCTCTTTCTTCCCTGCACTTGACGTTCTTGGAGGAAATCGACCACTGCACATTTCGTTTGTTGGTGTGATGATCTATGATTGTGGACCCAACCTCGGGACAATTCTACGGAGGTGCAACTGTGGTGGTGATAGACGATTCAGAGTAGATCAAGAGATATGGGTTTTGGGAGTTTTCTTTCAGATGAATCTACCATTTTTTCTGAGCTTATTGAAGGTTTAAAACACCCGGATTCGGTGTTAGGATGATGAAACGAACAAGCGTCTTGAGTTTCACGTCAAACGGACAACAGAATCAAGATTTGTAAGATCGGTCGAGGTAAATGGAGGAAGACATTGGTTCATGAGAAATCACGACTACATTGCGTGTTGTATGGGCTACACAGCTTGTGTTCATCAGTAGACCACCTGGAGTGTATGCCAGGAGTGCACAGACACAGGTTGGATATAAGGCAAAGGACACAGTGTTTATACCCTTCCCCGGCTAGACCTGGCCAGATACACGGGATACCCCGTGTATTGGTACATCAGCATGGCGACATGGATAGAGACCATGTACGGGAACATGGCCAACATACACAGATCTAACCCCCGGTTTTTGGACACAGGTGTAATTATTCTACACGTCATGTAGTTACTTTTATAAGACAAGACTAGAGACATTGGTCGTTTACACAGGAAGTACGCGAAGTCAAAGAACACGGTGTGTGATCCTTCTATATGTCGTGTTGTCCAGTTTTACACACCTGGACTAGAGACACGGGCAGTACCCAGAGACAAGGAACATGACGTGTGATCCTACTAAATGTCGTGTAACCTTTTTTTCATGGCTTGAGCTATTTGCCTTTTCTGACTTGGACTATCTTTCTTAGGGTCTGTACCCTTTGTCTTTCCCTTGAAGGTTTTAGGTATCATATCCTATGTATAGGAGTATGATCCCTTCATCGGGAATTCCTAAATAGAGTTGTCGAGATCACCTCGGTGAGACTTGGAGCAGGATCCTCTATTCCTTTCGGGAACCCAAGGTAGTGTTCTTGGTATCGACGTGACCAACATTACCCGGGTGTTGATCCTTGGGTTAATGGATTAGTTCAGACTGATTTCATATAATCATCCCATAGCTATTGGTTGTGATCCTCATCTGAACATCGTATTCTCAAGTACTTGTGGATTGTGTTCTCCCGGAACAAGTACTTCATATCTCAATCTTCAGACCTAGGTGTGTGTTTTACTTGTTACATGCTTATTAAAATATTCGAGATGTATCTTAGCGGTGGTTTCACGATGGTTGATCGTGTATGAGTATATCTAAATATTCTTGTTATATATTCTGTAAACATATATTGTGTAGAGCTGACTGTATCTTTCATTTGTGGTATTTCCCGTTTTGTATTACCTTGTGTTTTCAGGGTGTCTTACTGGGTATTGTTATACTCACACCGACAATGGATTTGCCCACATGTGTCATGTCTTTTTTCAGACGAGCGAGCCTTTGATAGGATTCTAGGTGGATCGGGACTAGATAGTGCTCAGTGATATCAGGTTGGCCGAGGTGTGTTCCTACGGCTACAAATTGTAGTCCCTGTATATTTCTTCATAGGTTGGACTTTGTTGCAGACTCTCTTTTGGTGGGCTTTTAATTTTTCCCCAGGTTTTTACATTACTGTACTTTACTTTCCTGTCGTACTCTTTTGGTTGGGATTTTAGTGTATTCATTCATTTCCATTTTTAGTAGAATTTACTTCTGTAGCATTGTGCGTGTGGAGATGTGTGTTTGTGTGTGTGTGTATAAGTTTATGGGAAATGAATCCCCTGCTAGTAACATTCCTACTTGGTTCTAGTCCCCAGTCCCTGGTCTATTGGAGGGGGGGCTTGAGGAGTTGCAGCTCAGGCACCACTACGACGTGTCGTGAGAGGAAGTACATGAGTTTTATACATTCACTTCTCCATAGAGATTAGGATGTGGATTAGGATGAGGATCACATCAAAAGTAGTTATGGACTCATCAAGTTTCATGTTAAACATGGATTAAAGGATCTTAGGTTTGAGGCCATATATCATTGGGGGGTAGGGTGTATTCATTGAATCATGTCACAATTAATTTTGGAGAGGGAAATAGTTATAGGTATGGATTTGATTAGAACCACATATAAATAGGATATACAGGAATTGTGACGTCCCATACCAGGATGCCATTCATTAGTGACCCAAACCCAGATGGCCACATGGCCTCAAACACATCTACCAAAATTCCCAATGTTATTGACTAATAAGGAGAGCCTTTGGTGTGTTTGGGGGAGACTATTCCTCATTACCTAAGTTGCACAATTTTAATATTATCAGTTAAAAAGTGGAAGAAAGTTAACAATGGAAAAATATTGGTAATGGATGAAAATAACCAAATCAGTAATACCAACTAATAATAGAATCATAAATCAAAATATGGTAATGTATGTCATGTATCGAGAAGAAAAACAATGTAAAAACTTGTAGGAAGCATTACTATACAAGATACTCAATTAATTATAATATTAGACCTATCTTCTTGAGCTACAACACAATCATCTGGTTCATTGGTTGCAAGAGTACAAGACATGTCAATAACTCGAAATCCACAATCCTCAATAAAGGTTCCTTTCCTCATCATTGAATCAAACCATTGGTAAAGGGAAGTGTTTTACCAATGGTTTCACACTACTATTGGTAAAAGAGGACTTCCAGGACCCTTTACAGGCATCCAAAATAAGGGCACATGCCTCACATAAAATTATGTGTTATAGGCATCCCAAATCATTCACCCATGTTCAATAAATCATTCATGGAACCTCTATGGTCATACGTTTCATTAACCAATCAGTTCCCCAAGTCAAGCGCACCCCATGGGTGGATAAAGTATAGGCTTCTACAATAATAGGTTGTTCATGGCACGTAAAAAGGTTTAATTTCATAAAGTACATACAAGAACATTTATATTTAAATTTCAGATTAATAATAAAGTATGCCAATGATAACAAGATTACTGAATTAAAGTAGTGACTTATCTAACAACGTTATGTATTTATACACATGTCATCCTGGCTAGTGAAAAGTACCCCAATATCATAAAAGTGAGTATTTTCCAACAAAAAGACATAATATACAACGTATAGTGAGAACCATATTTAATTGACACTAAATATATATTAGTACATTCATCTTAGCAAGCCAATTATCACTCATGACTAACCATGCCACTTTAATAAACCTAGAGTGTATGAGTTTTCTCTCTGATCTCAACAACATCATCCCACATTCTTACCCGTATGTGAATCATGTAGAATATAGATGATATTGACACAAAATTCCTAGCAATTCCAAGCTATTTAAGAACTGAAAATTTATGGATAATATTAACACATAATTTATTTTTAATCAAATTTGATTCACTGTCAATGCCCAACAGAGACACCCAAATCAACCAGAAAAAAAGTCATACACTCCCAAATCAAAATTGAAAACCAAAATAGTAGATGCAAAACAATAATATGAAAGTGTCACTTATAAATTATAACTATAGAACTATGAAATTTTGAAGATGTATTGGAATGAAGTATTTACACAGTATTGTAAACAGAATCCCGCTTCTCTGTGTCACACAAATGACAACACAAAACCAAAATATTAGATACAATATCACATACATATTACATGTAAAGAACGGATAAATCATAAATAAGTAAGGAGTTATGTCGTAGGGGAAAGAAACACCCAATTCTCCCTTCTGTTTAGGGGTGTAGTCACGTGGAATAGTGGAGGCCAAGCTTCTGTGAATTTAGGGAAAAACATTCCCAACGGTTTATAAAAACCATTGGGAAAGATGTTATTTACCAATGGTTTTTAAAAACCACTGGTTTGTAAAAATGAATGGTATATGATGATTTAAACATACATTTCCCAACAGTTTTTCAAAATTGTTGGGAAATATGATTTTAACTACCTTTTACCACGGTTTCCATAAATTTTTGGGAAAATTGCTCTACAGGCGTTGGGAAAACCCCTATTTCCAATAGAGATTCTGAAATAAATTTAATTATTTATATTAAGGTTATAAAATTTAAAACCCCTCAACAAAATTACAAAATTATACATGTTACTGTTGGTTGGAGTGAGAATTTCAAGAGGGGATACATTGAGTACACAATATTTTTTTCTAACCGGATCAAATAAATCCATCGAATAATTTAAACCACCTAGTTAATCAAAATATTAGATTGATATAAGTTCTTATCTTTTTAAATATTCCTCAATGATTGATTTATTCGGTGCTAAGGGAATTATGAAAACTATTTTAAATTTTGATGTTAAACTATATAATCAAAACCATATAAAAAAGAAAAATATGAATAAATATCAATGTAGTGGTTTTGTTTATAGTATAAAATATATTCAGATTAAATCAAAGAAATTAAAAAACAAAACACACAAAAAATTAAATATAGGAGTTCCAGTCTGAAGTAAATACCTTTTCATATCCACATAGAAATAACTCACTACTATGAACACTATAAAAAATTGACTTTTGATCCAAAACCTAGATCTAGTTTAAAATAGAAGATTAGATATCTTGGACACATAAGATCTCTTATAAAAAACCTAGGGGAATAATACAATAACATGAAACAAATGTACCTATTCTACAAAATGTGGTAAAACTGGTGTCAAGGGAGTTGAGATGATATCATGGATCTTATAATAATGTAAAAGATACCATGTGTATGTTTAAAATACCAATAAAAACACCAAACACATAATGTAAATATAATAAATAGACAGAAAAAATAAAATATGTGAAAAATATATTTTATCTTGTTCCATTGTTCTCTTTCAATTATGAATCTACAGATATAAAATTATTATGAGCTCGATTCGTGTTTCTAAAACTGGTAGTAAAATAGAGTTTCACGAACTGTATTACTCTACCAGTGGGAAGTAAATGAATTCTCAAATAATGTCAATCTTCTATATTTTTTTGGAGGTAATAATGATATATTTATGACACAATTCACAATACTATAATGTTATTTAAATCTTCAATGTCTATTCATGTGTTTTTTGTATATTTTTTTGTATCTGTATCTCCCTATGTGTGTATTACAAGATGCAGTCTGCTACTTTATTTTAAAATAGAATCCACGAGGAATCATACAGATCCACAAATCCTTGTACTAGATAACTCACACAAAATTTAATGCATCCCTAAAATAATTTAAAAATATCCTTAAAAACTATATGAATTAAATTTTATAATACATATATAGTAAATGTTTAATTCAAAACAAACATAAATAATGATGGTTACTCATATGATATGATAGAGAACACTATAGTGACTTAATCAGGTGGTGAGTCATGAAAACAATGATTCCTCTTAGTGGTGAGTCTTCTCATTGGTAGTTTATATCAACACATTTACATATTTTTTGGTGATTATGATCTGATGGTGTGTCATCCTCCGTGGGTAGGTCATTCCCTAAGATATCCAATTTTCTGCCCTGATGGTGACTCTTTTCAAAATGTAGTTGTTTTTGTACTCTATCAAATTTTGATTAGTCACCTCTAATGTTTGGTGTTTTCCAAAATTTATTAAATTTATATGTGTCATCTCCAATGGTATGTGTTTTTGATATTATTTAAAAATCTATATCGATGGTGGCTTATTGCTTACATTTGGTCTTTCTGCCACTTAGCCTAATTTTCATTCTAGAAATGTCTTCTACAGTCTGTAATGTCTCGAAGGTGGTCTTTCTAACATTTAGACATATTTTCCCCAGTCATCCTTATATTTGAAAATGTCATCATAAAACATAGAACTCATTTATAATAGAATAAAAATGATTTTTTGATCATTAAAACAAGGGTTCTAATAATATAACACTTTTTTGTTTACAAATCATAAAATTTTAGAAACTAAGGATTCCAAGGTAATGAAAAGACACGTGGTATAAAATTTAATTAGATAGTAAATATTTTTTTATAAAATATTGTATTTATGGAAGTAATTTGAAAATATAATCAATAAAAAAGAATACCATTATGGAATATATCAATGAAACACCACAGTATAAAAATAAATAAATTCTCTAGAGTCTTCTCCCCCTTTAAGGATTAATAAAAAATAAAAATAAAAATAAGAACTACATTGAACAAAATCTTAATAGGAGGAGACATTCCTATAAGAAAATAAATTGATGTATTGAAAAATGGATAAAACAAAAACCCATTGAAAAAATCCCATAGAAAAACAAAATAAGGCTAATCTTTACACTTTTTGGGTTTGGAAGAAGTATAAAGAGTTTCTCTTCCCTTCAACTTGTCAGAACCAATAGATTCAATAGTAGATCTGGAGGTAACTGTAGTGATGGTTGTTGAAATAGAATGTAGAGATGTAGTATCCCAGGTAATGATAGGCCAGATATGATGGAATGGTTCTTTGGGTGTCAGAAAGAAGTGATGGGAACGAGTAGGTAAGGGTCCATTTGGATCATTAGTTTCACCTGGTCTAATCAAAATTGGAGCAGAAACTAATTGAGTAATGTGAGAAGTGATTAGAATGGAATCATGGGACACAATTTCTATTCCAGAAACATGACCATATGGTTTCATCAATTTTATTAAGTCCATTATAATATTTCTACTCCATTCCATATCACGAAATAATACATTTTTCTCTTCCAAATACAGCGCTACCACATGATTCATCCCCTTAAACTAAATAACATTTTCTTTGAATGCCTTAGTCATTATAAGTATCCTTATGTTCTCAACAAAGACCATGAACATATACATCATCTCATTCTTAGAATAATTGGGAGATAAATAATAATTTGTAGCAATTGTAATTACCTCTATATGAGCCATCATATCCTTTATATACTCTCTAACCATCATATGAACAAGATCATTGCTATGTTCGATTTTTATGAAAATATTTAGTGGTTGTTTGAGTACATCACCTGAAGTAGAAAAATTCTCTTCTCTAACTACTATCCTGATCAACTCAACATCAAAAAGAGGATGTATAGAACATGACAAATATGCCTTGGATGAAATATTCACCATCCTTTAAATAAAATAATTCATGCAATATTCAAAGGAAGACATCATCTCATATAGTATAGATCTCAAAAACACCATTTAATTATTATTATCTTGTTTTTTATTCCATTATTATAATATTAAGCATAATTATAGTATGGATGTGAAGAGTCACTAGACCTAACAAATGTATTTCATTATTATAACAAATATTAGTAACTAAGGGAAGTTGATATCTCTAAAACAATAAAAAATATGATAGAGGCCTCCTTTTAAATGATTCTATCTCACCAATTTTGTGAAGTTCTATTAAAACTATTGAAATATTAAGGGATGTAATGGATAAAACAACTCTCTTAGAAGAAAACCTCTGCAAATATACTGAAACATCAATTTGAAAAACTATTGATCCCTTAGTATCCACCTCATATAGAATGTGAGGTCTCTCTTCATTTGAAATAGAGTAGTCTAGACCATGTCTGACATACCGAGGGAACTTTTCCCACAATCCAGTAGATGGGTATCCCCAACTGATAGGGGATTGATAATAAATCATAACAACTGTAGTATGAGAAACTATAGGAATAACGTTCAACTGCAAAGTAGATATTTGCACATTATTTTTCTTCTCAAGAAAGAAGGATCAACATCCATTTTCTCATCAAATTACTATTAAAAAATAGTATAATCAATAGCCATCTACATGTCCGTAGAAGGATTACTATGAGGGTCATATATATGATCAATAGGAGAAATTCTTAGAATTATCGATGCCTCTCACTAAAAAAAATTCTATGTTATAATATATGGTCATTAAATCAAAATCTTTATATAAGAATAGTCTATATTCATTTCTAGAGAAAGCATATAAACATAGAGAAGGAATGAGGGTCTTAGACATCTCAACATCCTCAGCTCTAATGTGGCCTACATAATTATCATGGTCAAAATGACCTGTCATCTCTATCTCCATCACCATATCTATTTATAAAGATATTTCCATACCAAATTAATTATTCATCATCTTCCTCATCTTTTCCTACTTCTATTTCTTTTTCATCGTCATTAAAACAACTTCTGTTTTCCTCAAAATAGTTATAAGTTACTTTGAATTTCTCTACACTGGAATTTAGGTTTTATCTTCCTCACTTCCTTATATTAAGAGATTCTCTCAACTAGGTAGGTACCTAATATGATAAAGGGAATCATATGTAATACTAGTATAATTTCTAGGATGTTATAGATCACTACATTCATCCAAGGAAAATTCTTTTTCGTCATTGGGAGTAAATTCATCCTTTTCCTCCTCATCTAAATATTCTACCACTTCATCTAGATGTAATCCCTGATCTACTTGATTTATCAATATATTTGAATGAGAAACTTGATTTATCTATTAATAACTTCATTGAAAATCATCATCCCATGGTGAATTCTAGGGGTTACAAAAAGTATTCATCCTTTTAAAAATGAATCTTGTAATATGAAAGACTCCACATTTAACTAATGTTTCTTCACCCTTATCATTTAATCCATTGGATTACAACATAGATAAAATAAACCTTGCATATATTTGATAATTCATTCAGCAAGATGGATTACACATATATATCACGTGATTCATTCGGTATCTACATTGATTAATCTAATCTCCCATTTTCATAAGACACAAAACATATACATCATAATAACTCATTTTTAAAAAATTTATTTTATAATACACATTATATGTTGTATAAACATTAAAATGAGATGACATTAACCATCAATCATATTATAAATTATACATTACAAAATCTCATACCCAATCAAATCATCCAAGGAATCTTTATAAACAACTATATCACTATCTAATTGAACAGTTCCTTGATAGTTGTTTTCAAATCCTTCATGATGAAATATTAGAATAATTTAACATTTTATTGAATAAATGTAAAATTTGTGTCCATTTTTCTGAATCATACCCACTCTTAATTTTCCTCAAAAACAAAACTCAAAATCATGATAGAACATGTAGAAAATACCACGAATAGAAGGTCCTCCCATTAGAAGAAAACAATTCTACACATCCCTTTTCAATACTGAACTACAAGAACCATAGTATTTCTTATCATTAACATATCATCAGGAACCTCTTTTTTGGGAACCTGTGTACAAAAAGAAAGCTCTAGCTTCAATAGGTAAAAAAACAATATGTCCTGACTTTCCATTATTCTTGTTTTAGGGATAAATATAATCTAGAAAATAAATATCAGACCACCTCACACTAAACACGGTGATCATTATGGATGTTTCTGAAGGAGGTGAGGGAAGGTTAACGATGAAGAGAGAAAGGGTCGTGACATGATTTAGAGAATGGAATTAGGGAGGAAGAGTTGAATTTTGATGGGTGTCTAATTAAATAAATTTACGAATTTAGGTATTTGTGAAATAAAAATTTAAATTACATTTCAATTGATGTTAAAAAAAATAAACAAATAACTGGTAATGATATATTTTCAATGGTTTTTAAGACATTATCAGTTATAATTTGAAAATTGTATATTGTTTCCAATTGTGGGTAAAACTCCAATAGTGGGTAATAGTATATGGTTGGTAAACCACAACAGTGTGTAAAACATAATGGTGGTGAAACTCAATACTAGGTATAGATCAATGGAGGGTGGAACTTAATAGTGTGTAAAAATCAACGGTGGGTCAATCTCAACGGTGGGTGAAAGTCAACAGTGGGTAAAACTCAATGGTGGATAAAATTCAATTGCGAGATACTGAAAATAAAACATAACCAAAATTAACTATTCCTAAATCATGTTTTATGTAGTTAATTATATTATAATTCAACAGCTTGGTTAATATATCATTAATGTGATATTCAATACCAATTTATTGAATAGTTGTATCACCCATTTGAAAAAGATATCTCAAAAAGATATTTCTTAAATCAATGAGTTTTGTTCTAGAGGTAGATATAAGGTTCTCAAAAATATTTATAGCACTTATATTTTCATTATTTATAGGTACATGTCATATTTGATATCCATATTCATGTAAGGTATGTTTCACACACAAAATATGTGCACAACATATACCATTAGTTTTGTATTCAGCTTAAGTAGTAGAAAATGTAATGATATTGTGTTTCATATTACACCAATAAAAGAGATAAATTTCTAAAATATGACATGTTTCATGGGTTAATTACCCATATAACATTAAACCACAAAAATAAGTATCAAAATAACTAACTTTTTTAAATAATTTTCAACATTGTTAGAACAATCGTGATTTGGATGAATACTTTAGTTGTTTAAAAATCCTTTTTATATAATATATATGTTATACTTTCAGTATTTTCTTTAAAATAATCATGGATATGCCCAATAATAAAAATTTAACATAGAAAAGATGAAATTCATAGAAGACTTATAGTAATATATATAGAACGGGATTGATCCAATGAGTTATCAGCATCGTCATGATCCAACATATAAGTGGTACTCATTGGTGTTTTACTACAATAAGTACTATAAAAAAAACATTTTGAATGTTCAATAGTATAATTAATTTGGTTTAAAATAAATCATTATTTACATTGAAAATTTTTAAAACCAAGATTTAATTTTAGTTCACCCATTAAACTCTATTCAAAATCATTTTGCATCATTTTTTAAAATTCAATACATATGAAATCTTTGTAAGATTAAAAAGTAATAAAATATAAATTGTTTCTTAAAATTAAAAAATCTTTTGATATTTTTTTTATAAATATGGCAGTTTCTTATATATATTATGGAAATCCTTTTGATGTAAATTGATATGATATCTTATCATAACAAGCTCTCATATATTATTATGAACCATATAATGCTTTTTATAACATGAATTATTTTGGGAATATGTGGAATTTGAACTCTAGGGGGTTTGAAAACAAAAACAACCTAAACTATATACATATTTATGACATAAACATTTTAATTCATCTGATTTAGTTTGAAATCTAGACCTTCTTCATGGGATATATGTAATATACTTGATTCATGTTTGGATATAAATTCAAAAGTATCAATATAGTTTATACCTTTTTCTTGGGTATACCATTGTGTAACTATTCTTGCTGTATTTCTCACCATTTTTTTAGATTCGTGAACATTATTTCTAAACGCCCATTTACTGTATATATTAAATGTTTATCTAGGCTTATCAACAAGTGCACAATCATTATTTCTATCAAATTTATTAATTACTTCTTGCAAAAAAATTACCCATAATTCAACATTAATTTCATCATTGAATGTTAATCCTGTGACATAAAAGTTTCTTGTTCAACCTGGTTTTTTAGAGAATATCATGTTGTTATAAGTATATCTATGTATCTAACAATAGCATAAAAATGATGGTATTTAAGAGTCTTAATAGCACTAATAGAATAATTGTTGGTCACCAAAGGTTATCTATATGTTGAAATTAAAGCCCATGATGTCTCTTAGAATTAGATTTTTTATGATGTTTTTACAGAAGAATCAAAAGGGTATTAATTTCTATCCAAAGGGGATAAATCATACTGAATTTTTTTCTAAAGGGGTCCTAGGATCATGTGGATCTGTCTCATAAAACCTGTTTTTTATAGACTCTTCCAAAATATTGTTTATACTATTAAAATATCATTAGGATTTAATTGATGTTTATCATACATGAAAACTTACATAAACCATTTATTAGTAAAAACTATCTAGATTATCAATAGAGCTAAGAATAATGAATTTTCGACCAAAAAATCTAATTTAGTTACCTTTAAGATTCATATTATTCAAAATTTCATAAAATGTTTTATTCGTGATATGTATAATTAAAAGAATATTAATTATATAGTATAATGTGTTCAAAGCCACTTCCCAAATGTAGACATGTATTTAATACTTATTAAGGATTGTCAAGTCTATCAATTAATGTTTTCCATTTATACATTATAACAATCCATTCTCATGATGATTCTAATAAAAAAAAGTAATAGTTATTGATATTTTGTTGTAAGATGGATCAATTAATTTATTTTAGAACTCATGACCATGGTAACGTCATAAGGTATTAATTCAATATAAGGACATAGCCTTCAAACATTACATAATCTTAAATAAAATCAAAAATTAACATTAAAGATATTTTTAGGTTTAGTGTTTTAGATAATTATGCAGTAACTAATATATTACATCTAAAAAATTACAAAGTAGGCACTTCTACTTTGTTTCCATATTTATAAAATAAAAAATCCTAAAAAAATATTAATGTCTAGTTCCATGTTTTAGACAACATGACTATTCTTTGATTCCATCCTTGACCCTATACATCTTTATGCCCATGAATAACATTTCAAAATTTGGTATGAGCAAAAAAATCTCAGTATGTGTCATAAAATAAAAAATTTAAACATTTGTTCATCAATAAAAATATTTTTAACAAATCTCATGAAATCATAAGATTTATGAATAATACAAAATAATTACAAATCATACAGATAACGTGTGGCATCCATAACATACTAACATTGTTATTCCCACAGCCACATAGGGAGTTTCATTTATAATACCCATCAAATTATATTCACTAAATCTTTTAGTAGAAACATTCATTCTACCTATATCACATTACATAGTGAATTTTAGAGCTATATTGGGATCTCCTTCCTTAGAATTATCAATTAACAATCTGTATTAGTAAACAATATCCAATAACCATAACTTATTCATAACCCAAAAAACAAACATAATGCAAAGATAACATTTCCGCAATTAAATAACAATATATCATTTAAATATATTGAAATAACATATCCATTATAAAAACTATTTTCAATACCAAAATACCTAAAATAGTATATGGTATTTATTTTCCAATTAAAACATTACGACCTGTTAATGAAGCCATATATCATATAATACTCACAGCAACAGAAAAGGTCGTTATCACCGATTACTTTAAAACAGACATTCTTTTTTTGTTTTTTAGTAAAAAACCTCATAGAAAAATATTCAGTTTGAATAAAATGAAAATTCATATTTTTTCTTAAACCTTATAAAAGAAATTCTCGTATAAAACAAAATAGTCCTCGATGAAATGAGTTTGAGACGAAGTCCCTTACCTCGTGTCTGACTTGAACTGTTCATTCTTTAATCTCAAAATTAATAAACTAAAGTTAATTTATACTTTATTTAAAATATTTTTCACATTTATCATTATTTTTTTATCACTTATTATCTTGTTTTAAAAATTATGTAGTCATTTTAGTTAATAATGGTCGTTTTTTCAATATTTGGTACTTGAGTCAAAAATGAACTTCTTATATTTACAAGTTGTAAATCTGGTCAAAATTTCAATATCTACATAGTTATATTCATGATTTAGATATAATATATATCATATATTCCCATTATATATATATATATGTATTTATAATAGTACATACCATTTGGAGGTAAGAAATGAAATGCACCGTTCATGGAGATGGTAAGTCGTACGTACGCATGATCACTACTATCATTTCTATTTCATATTATTAGTTCAATGAAAAATTAATGATAAAAAGGTATATTTTAATTCCAGTATAATATCATATATAATTTCATTAACTTCATCATTTATATGTTCCATGTATGGCATGAATGGGTCATATCACTTTGAGGGGGCGATATTCTGCACTTCCTTAAATTAAATTAACGCATTTACCCATTATGGAAATAATAAATGTATGATATAAATGATAAATACAGAATAATAGATAAAATATAAATATAATATATATCACATGTTTCTTTTATAATGTAATCTATATGAGTTGGTAGGAGAAGACTGAAAAATCATCGTTTCGTGAGACTCTGGTTCTCCGTCCACAGAAACAGTATGTTCTTTACCCACTAGACGAAGGCTTGTATAACTGTAGTTCAAATCCTTCTCATAACAACAACATAAAATGTTTAGGATACATTTTTTTATAAAATAAATTATTAAAAAGAGTTTAGTGGGTTGGAGATGTAAAATAAAAGAATATAACTTAAAATAATATGTTACCTTTAAATCGAGTAACTCCCTTCGGTTTGAACCAATAGGATTTCATGAAGTTCCTTCTACCTTAGGTAAGGATTCTAGGTGAAATAGAGGGATCATGAGAAATTATTTTGGAAGATGTTGGATGAGACAAGGGTCTTGATAGGTGTGTGTAATGGGTTAGAGGTGATGGCTTTTTATAAGGGGGGATGGGCTCTTTAGGAAAGATTGAAAATATTATTTTATTAAATAATGAATTTATTTTTATAAAGGTCCAAAACATATTAAAGTTGAAGATATGAAGACTCCTATTCAAAATAAAATCATCCATTAATAATTAGAGAGGTTGTTTGATATTTTTTTAATCATTATAATCTTTTTTATTTAAATTACTCAATAATGATGTAAACACTACATCCTTTTTGTCTCATAAATAATTTTATTTATTTGATGCATAAATGGTATAAATAAAATACCATGATATAAGAAATCATACTATATTTATAATTAATATTTATAGTCAAATATATAAATTATATAACACCACCTTAAAATTGTTTTATCAAAACAATACATGTTTATGATATTTATATTTTTAATTTAAATAAAAAGTTATTAATATCATTATCTTACCCAAGTGTATTTAAAATTACACAAGTCTCACCCATGGATTTTATTGGTTGGAAATTACTCATCCAATAAGGTTATGACAAAATTTGAGGAAATTTTATTTTATTATAATTTTGTTTTTACCTTGAATTACCAAACATACATTTAACCGCATTAAATAATATTGAAAAGTTTATATTCACCAAAAAATATTTTCATATTGTTTAGCAGAATATTACTTACCAATTATATCCACGAGTGTCATATTTTTTAAATTCAATTTACATAAGTTGTAAAATTTCATTTAAATGAATAAGTCACCTTTTTAACTACTACTCAGTGTTTTGACTATTCATCAAAAATTGATCTTAGTTAGAAAAATATCAAAAATTAAGCATAAGCTATATTTGATATTCTGAAATAGAAAATGATTTAGATTTTAAAAAATTCAAAACACTTAATTTGGATTAATTAATTTAATATTAATACCATTGTCAAAATTAAAAGCGTGTCTTTAAGAAATAATAACTATCAAAAGATTTACACTTGTTTAGGTCAGATTTCAATGTGAAATTACTTCCAATTACCAACATTGGATTAATTGGTAAAATTATAAACTAATTACACTTTACTACCCATTATAAATACATTCTATATAAATAAATAAATTGGATTAAAATACATTTTTCAATTAATATATAGTATTTTTTTATTCATCTAAAAAATGAATTTTTTCATAAAAAATAACAAAAATTTAACCAAAGTAAATTTTGATGTCCGGATTCTAAGGAATAATTTTATTTTGTCAAATAGAACATATATAAGTTACCAAAACAAGATTTAAATATGGTTTTCCATTAAAAGGTGGTAAATTATCCATTTATAAAATATTATAGTATTTATGCTTAAAATTAGATTCATTCATATTATAAGCCTATATATTTTATTGGAAAAATGTAAAAACATTTAAAAAAATGTAAAATCATATTTTCGTAAGATTTATCCATTACCGCCAAAACAACTGCAATTCATTAACTACTATTTAAAATAATGTTATATTATTATTTTTCAATATGACTCATACTTGTGTGTAACATTTTCAAAGAAACTCATTGTTGTGTATCAGGTACACCATCAAACATAGCATCCCCTTTAATATAACAATAATAATTAATTCACAAATATAAATAAATATGAAAAATTATTATTGGTTTACATTGGATGTTACATCCTTCCCCATTTTGGAAATTGATCCCCCTCAATTTTTATTCACTTATCAAATAAGTGGGGTATTTATCCCTCGTAGAATTTTCAGATTCCCATGTTGCCTCTTCAACTATATGGTTTTTCCAAAAAAACCATTACATGAAGAATTACCCTATTCCACAACACATGCTTCTTCGGTCAGGAATCTGGACTTGTTGTTCCTCATTAAGAGAGATTCTCTTCCAACTGAACTACCTCTGGGCTCAAAACATGATATTGATCTGTCATATACGTTCTCAACATTGAAACATGAAAAAAATTGTGAATCTATGATAAACATGTAAGTAATGCCACTTTATAGGCAACTAATCAATCTTTCTCCATTATTTAATAAGTTCCAATAAACCTCATACTCAACTTTCCATTCATACGAAAACACATCACATATTTCCATAGATATAATTTGAGAAATAAATGATCACCAGCATCAAAAGAATGGACATTCCTCTGGTAATTTTCATAACTCTTCTGCCTACTATGAGATGTTCTCATGGGATTGTAAACTAACTAAACCTTTTTTGTCATCTATTTTACCTATTCTAGTCCTATTAGCTTCTTTTCAGTTATATCATCCCAAAAATCTTGAGTTCATCACTACTTCCCATATTATACCTCAAATGGAGGTATCTGTATATTGGAATGAAAACGTTATTATAGGAAAATTCAACCAATGAAATATATTGGACCACACTTCCCTAGTAATCTAGTGAACAAGCATGTAGAATATCTTGCAATGTCTGAATTGTTAATTCTGACTGTCCATCTGATTGAGGATGAAAATTTTTACTAAAATTTAACTCTGTACCAACGACTTTTGAAGGCCATTCCAAAAGTTATAAGTAGACCCGGGATCACGATCAAATACAATGGAGAGGGGAACTCCATGAAATCTTACTATATATTTAACATACAACATAGAATGTTGATCTAGAGACAAAGTATCTAGAATTGGAAGGAAATTATCAGATTTAGCCAATCGATCAACAATAACCCAAATTAAATTATTACCTTGAGATGTCGTTGGTAATCCAATAATGATGTCCATGGAAATATTTTCCCATATCCATGCTGGAACCACTGAATACTAAAGCATCCCTTTCGGTAAATTTAACTCTTCCTTAACTTGTTGACTAGTCAAACACTTCATAGTAATTTCATCAAATATCTCTTATCATTCTGTCCTACTAGTAATACTCCTGATGATCTTTGTAAATCTTAGTACAACTAGGATGAACTGAAATTAGATAATTATAAACTTCAAATTATAATATTTCATTGTAATTTGAATCACAAGCCACACATAATTGCTTCCCAAACCTCAAAACACAATCATTATCAATGTTAAAATCTGTAAATTTACCCTTCTGAACCAACTCTCCCATTTTCTACAATTATTATATTTCTTCTATGCTTTCTTAATTATGTCGTACAGAAATGATTTCACTAAACTTGAAACAAAATAGGGTAATTTTCCACACCAACAACTTCTATGCCAATGTTAATCAATTCAAAATCCAAAGGATATCAAATAAAATGTATAATGGTCGATGAAGGATTACTTTTTCGACTAAAAGAATTAGTTACTTTATTTGCTTTTCTCGGATGGTAATGGATCATGCAATCATAATCCTTAATTAATTACAACCATCTCCTCTATATCATGTATATTTATTTCTATGTGAATATATACTTAAAAATTTTGTTGTCAGTATATGTTTCAAATTTTACACTATACAAATGATGCCTCCAAATTTTTAAAGCGTATACAACAACAACTAATTCCAAATCATGTGTAGGGTAATTTAACTCATGTGGTTTCAACTGCCGTAAAGCATAATAAATTTCCTGATCATTCTTCATATGGACACAACCATGTCTTTTCAACGAAGCATTAATTTAGATAACAAATTCACCATTTCTAGATGGGGATGACAAAATAGGAGCATTCCCCCAACAATCTTTTTAGTACCAGAAATCAATCATCTCATTATTTTATCAAAATTAACATAACACCTTATCGAGATAACATAGTTAGTGTCCTAGATAACCATGAAATGTTTTCATCAAACCTGTGGCAAAAACCTTACATACCCCGAAAAATTCTTATTTGGGTTATATTTGTGGGTATTGGAAATTATTCAACAACTTTTGTATTAGCAGGATCAACTGTAATTCCATTTTTGAAACAATGTAACCAAGGAATTTAAATTTTTTGTAACCAAAACTCATAATTGACTAATTTACCAAACAATTTCTTTTCATTTAATGTTTGAAAAAATCCATTAATTGACTTTCACGTTCCTATTTACTTTGAAAATAAACCAAAATATCATTAATGAACACAATAAAAAACATATCCACAAACTCACTGAAAATTCTATTGATAAGATACATGATTATAGTAGGTTCATTGGTTAATCCAAAAGGTATAACAACAAGTTAATAATGGTCATAACTAGTACGAAATAATGTCATTAGAATGTATGATTCCTTTACTTTCAAATGATGGTACACCGACCTCTAGTCAATCTTTAAAAAATACTGAGCTCCCTGGAGCTGATCAATCAAATCATCGATATGAGGAAAAGGATAGGTTTTCTTAATAGTGATGTTATTCAATGCTCTATAATCAATACAATGTCACATTGAACCATATTTCTTTTTAACAAAAAAGACAAGAGCACCCCATGGTGATGTTCTTGGTTGAATGAAACCTTTATCTATTACATCCTGTAATTACTTCATCAACTCTACAAGTTCAATTTGAGCAATTAGATAATGGCGCTTTGAAATTGGATTATAATGAATAATTAAGTCATCATCAAATTAAACATCCCGATCAGGTATTATATATGGTATCTCATTAAGAAAAAAATCATGATACTCATTTACCACTGCAACATCATTAATCTAGTTAGTTCCTTTTTTTCAATAATATGTGCAAGGTAACATTCATTTCCATATTTTACTAGTTTCTCACCTTCATGAAATTTTACCAAAAGTAAGTGTTCATTATTGTACAAAAGCTGATTATATTTCTGAAAAAAATATTCTTTAGCACTAAGCATGATAAACAGAAAGCTTATCCATTCCAAAAATAACATCAAACTCCACTAGAGTCAAAACAATAATATTTTCATGTAGTTTCTTTCCACACACAAGGACATGAAGGTTCTTATAATTTTTTTGTCTCAACAATTACCCACTATGTTTTTACCATATGTTCAGGATTCCTATCTTGAGATGGAGTTCCCAATTTACTAGAAAACTGCTTAGAAATGAACAAATGTGTTGACCCTGAATCAATCAACACATTGGCATAATCTAAACAATCAAACAGTGTATCTGATACTACATCACTTGATGGCCCATCATCTACTGAAGTGGTTGAAAAGTATTTTACCACCACTTTCTGCTTGTAGTCTGGCTGCTTTCCCTCGTTTGAGTTCTTTTTGGACACTCATTTGCATAATGACCCATTTCATTAAACATAAAATATTTTACTGACTGTAAATAAGATTTTTTCTTACTATTAACCGGGTCATTTTTAGTGCAATTACTAGCCTTATGTCCCATTTTACAACATCATTAGCACATACCAGATTACAAAATACATTCCCCAACATATTTTTTTATCACAATTTGAAAAAATTATAAACCACATATTCTTACTATTAGTAATTTTTTGATGAGTTCCTCCCTTTTGTTTAGCACTTACACCTCTTATTCTATTGTTTTTCAAAGAACACATGATTACCTAAAAACTCCATTTCCACCTTATCCGCATACCTAACATGTTTGTAATAATTTTTTAACTCATGAGAAATTAAATCTCTTCGATACTTTAGATATATTCATGTGTAAAAATAGATTATTTTACTGTTGAGATCTCGTATGAAATTGGGAGCATACATTTCCAGTCATCTGAATATTTCTTCATAATCAGCCACTGAGTCATCCTCCTACCTCAATTAGAGTATTAGTTTTACCATATTATGATGAACGACTTTGGGAAAATATTTCTCAAGAAACAAACATTTGATGCATCCTAATCAAAGGCATCAATCTCCCCAATATCCCTGATATTTTTCACCATCGACCACCACTGATCGGCTTCACCTTCAAAATGGTAAATAATAAGACTAACCTACTGATATTTTGAACACCGATTGTAACACCCTATTATTCCACAGTACAATTTCCTTTGAATAATGCTATATCTTGAATTGTACGCAACGTCGAGATTCAAACACACTACTGCAAATCAAAGTAGCAGTTATGAATAGTAATACCCACATTTTGAAATTTTATAAATTTTTTCATTCAAAATGGACTTCATTTTTGTATTTGGAATATCGAAATCAGCTTAGGGTGAAGTTCGGGTTTTTTTAAAAAAAAATTCAATTTTTGATGAATAATGAAAAACACTAGGTTATAGTTTAATCCTGAATTTTTATTTAAATAATTATTTATTTAAATTTATTTTAGGTCAAAATAGATACATAATACCTATATAATTTCAATGTAATTCATTGGATTTAGTTTATAATAATTTTAGATAATTAAAAATTTTATTGAACATTTCACCATCTTTTACCAACCTTCTAGAGAATTTAAAAATTCATATAAAACAAAATTTTACCACTTCTTTGAGTTTAATTTTAAAAATACAAGAGATGTGTTTCATATCAAGTAGTAAAATTTGGTTCAATAACATAATTTTTTTTGTAAATAGTAGATTTTTTTGCCACATTTAAAAGAAAGTAGGGTAATTGAGTGTAAAAATGATATTATTATTAAAATAAAAAATGTCCTAATTCTATTGGATAAGTATAATTCGACCAAAAACAAAATTATAAATAAAATATGAACCTCATTTATCCACTTGGATTATATTAGGACATTTAATATTATTTTATTTAAAGAAGAGTTAAAAGAGTTAAAATCATTGTTTAATAAGTAAAACATTTTCAATATAGGTCTAAACATAAGATAAATTCGACTATAAATATTAGTTAGAAATATAAATATATTTCCTACATAATGGTATTTTATTTATATTTTTTAGAAATTAATTATTCTAATTAATTTATGACACAATGATGATGCAATAATTACATAATTAATAAAATATTAAAATAATTTATATTATAAATATCTAATTAATTGTAATTTGAGACTTTTTATGAATTAAACAGATTTTATAAGTCAATATGACATATTAGTGTTGGATAGATGAATAGTTTTCGAAGTAGCAATACTGTTATGATTTTAGAAAAACAAATACCAAATAGTGTCAAAATTGACATAAAAGTATTTTCTAAAAATATATTATATTATTAATTGATATTCCATTACTAAAAATCTATAGTTCGGCCAAAAGAGTTATATAATTATAGTTGTATCATTAATGTACATCTTGGGGTTCTCTTGGAATTATATAGTATGTTTAGTAACCATATTATATAAAAATACAAAGTGACATGGTAAATGTCAAACTATTTAACTAAGAGTTAAATCTAAAAGATAAATTTAATATAGTAACCAAAACCTGTCTAAAACCTATTTTTGAGTGGTTTTTGACGCGTACCCACCTTAGCCTATATATAATCCATTTTGGAGCCATTATAAATCAAAAATGATTTTATTTTAAAATATTATTTCTAGATTTTCCTAAGGTGCACCCCTCTTATAAAATGGAACTCCCCCATCTCTCTAATTAACACATTCAAAGCCATTTGGATCGGTCAACCTCTGAACAATACCCTCTCAAGTGTCCTCCCTTAATCCTAGAGGCCTTACTTTAGTCATAAATCCAACCTAAAGACCCATTTTGATCAAATCAAAATGAAGAACCCGAAGAAGAGGTAAATATCTCACCACCTCTTTCTAGTTCCTTTTTTATTCCCCTTCCTTTTTCTTGGTCGTTTCCATTCTAAAATAGTAAATCAAGTAACTACATATACTTTGATGTTATTATAAATATGTTACAACCAAATTCATTATTCTATCCTTCATTTTAATAACATGTCAACATACGTGCGTACGTACGGCTTACCGTCTCCAAGTCATGGTGTCATTGTTATTCAATACATTATTATTTGGATGGGTATAATAATGAAGTATAATTGTTGTAAATAATAAATATAAATTGATAATGATTCTGTATATATGATATACAATCCAATTATATATAATTTTAATATGAAAAGAATCATATTGTTGCTCCTGCGTACGTACGGATTACCGTCTCCACATTGCGTTGAGATTCATTCCCCATCGTATCCATTCAAGACTAATTTTCATTTGATGATTAAAAATAATGCTTAATGACTTGATATAACTCGGTATATGAATAAGATACATCCCATACATAACAAATATGACTCAAATAACAACGAATATAAAGTAAAACGAATCTGTTAACACCCGAAACTACGATAATACTAAGATATTATTAACAAAGCAATGTTAAAAGATCATATATGATATAATAGTAATGTATATGATTCTTTTATAATTTAATAACAACTATTTAACTGTTATACATGATCTTAACCTACCCTCGACTATGTAACTGTACAAGGTTACGGTTAATTTCAATATCTCTTTATTATCCAAGTTTGTTTTTACATAAGTATCTATTGGGACCTCTTTATCATCCACATATGTGTATTCTTAAAAGTTTATTTCAAAACATTCTTACTATTTTATAGACTATTTTTTGTTGTAATTTATAACCTTTTTTTCTTTTTATATTCTTTTTATAAAGGAATCTTTCTGTCATTTTCCAAACAAGTTCCTCTATAACCTTTTCGTCATAATTAAGTTAAGAATGTTTTTTAACTTATATGGTGGGTGCGGATATTTTTTGCAGTTATAACATCATCAAAGCATCCCCTACAATCTTATATGAATATTTTAAATTATAAATTTTTTCTATTATAATTACGTGACTTTTAAATGATTTCAAAATAGAAAGAGATATTTCTATAAGATGGTTTTGATTTCATCTATGTCAACATCCTTTGATATATTTTTAGTCTGATTGAAGTTAATTTATTATGATACAAAACATCCATATTGTATTGAAAGTTTTGTGATATGTTTTACTGTGGATGTTTTATTTTATACCATTCATGGTTTATGGATAATGTATTGAAATTTTGTACGCTAGTTTTAATACGAATATTTATGTTATGTTTAAACCTGTTCATATGAGGAATGCATTGGACTTAGTAAGTGATGGGAGGAGCCCTCTATAGATCCTCTATGCATCAGTAGGTATCGTGAGACAAAATAGTGTCTTGGAACAAGGCTTTGACCAAATCTTATTTTTATTCATTGCACTAGGCTTTGACTATGTGGTTATGAAAGTGTGGAATTATGCATTCCATCATTGTGAAAGAGGTTATTGATATTTCATGTGATTATTTGACTATTAGAATATCCATGTGAATAAGTAAATGGAATTATATCATTTAATTTTTTCCATATTATACTGATGTTGAAGTTTAAAAGGCATTGGTTTTAGTTATACACTAACTTAAATGATTATACTTATTTATGAATGTATTTTCTATATTGTTATTTTTAAGGAGCATCTGAGCTCACCCCTTTTAATGTATTATTTCACTGAGGATGTGAAGAAGTATTTTATGAATGACCTGCAGGGGTATTCTGTGGGGATATGAGTTTGGACTATGGATACTACTTTGTGGTAGTTCTTCACTTTATCATGTAATGTAAGACTCATGAATGTATCCAGTGTTTCCAAGGCTACTAAACTAATCGTATTTTCAAGACTTGGACTTTTGTGATAATGAAAATGTTATGTAATAATGCACTGACTCTGGTTTACTAGGGTTGGGGCATTATAGTAGGTATCAGATGAGGTTTAGTAAAAACCTTAGAATATTGATTTTGATACACTTTATTTAGAGGCCATAGCCATAAGATAGACTTTGAAGATTAATATAGAAGAACTTCCAAGAATTTTGGTATTTTATAGAATTTTTGAGTTTTCCAAGTAAGACACCTATGTCTAGATACAAGCAGGTAGAGGCAACTCTGGAACAGATGTACCTAGGGTTAAAACCCAAAAACACCACTTTGATCTAGACTTGAACCAGAACTGGTGCACGACAACGAGCCTTAATGTACTCTGGGTTAAGACACTCCTAGGGGATATGCTTAGGATAACTCTCATTTTCTTTACAAACCATTATAAAGGGTTTATTAGTATATACTTCCTCAAAGAAAACATTTTTTTATGATTTTGGATTATATCAAAAAACTGTTCAATTTATGTTAAGCATTTTAGAAGATTGGAATTATGTCTTTCAATTCATAAACTAATCTAGTTTATGCCATTTTTTATAAATGGTGCCTAGTGGAAGGAATGGAAACAGAATCAATGAATGCACTCTATGTAGGGATTTAATCCTGCACGAGATAATTATATTGTAGTTGGTGATATAACCGGTGCTGATCATCTAATCACTATAATGGGACAACTCACTCAGGTTATGAATAATAACCTTACCCATACGGGGCACCCTGATCAAGAATGTGGAGGATCAATGTTAGATTGCTTCATGAGGAAACAACCACCAACATTCAATAGGAGTAAAAATCCATTTGTAGTTGGGAAATTGATAAATTCTTTTGAGAAAATATTACATTCTTTATGGAGTAGTGAAATAGCAAAATTTCTCATGGATGTTTACCGCCTCACTTGAGATGTTGATCAATGGTTGTCATTGATTAAAAAAAAAATGGAAGATGATGATGTATCGAATATGGAATAGAGGGAGTTTAAGGATCGTTTCTTAGAAAAATAATTTCCTCGTGACCATCGAGCAGATATTGAAAGTCAATATCTGAGTTTGAGGAAAAAGGAGGATGAGAATGTTGCAATGTATGAGGCCAACATTACAAGGTTAGTAAGGAATTATAAAGATTATATATGAATCCCAAGAAGTAAGATTGATTGTATCATTGATGGGTTAAAACTGTTTCTCCTTCACGCATTAGTATCACAATCCTTCTCGGCATATGAAGATAATATCTCATGTGTAATCAAGAAAGAAAGAAAATTCACTTAGTCTTATGACTTTAATGCAATGCAACAGAAATAGAGATCTTTTGAAAACTCTGGAAATGGAAATATGGTGAATAAGGGAAAAGTTGAATATCCATCCTGCAGTATGTGTGGGAAGAAACACCCCTGTACTTACATAAAGGGAATGTGAGTCTGTTATAGGTATGGTGAAAAAGGACACCAAGCCCGTGATTGCATAGGGAAGAAAGAAGCTACAGATGTTCGATTCTACAATTGCAGGGATATGTGACATTATGAAAATGATTGTCCTAAGCTTCAAAGGAACATACCTCAGAAAAGGCCATGGGATCAAGGACAAGCTTATGTTATCAGTACAGATGAGGTAGAAGCTCTGAAAGACGTGGTGGCGGGTAATTTAATGGTTTCCTCATTTTTAGAAAATGCTTTATTTGATTATGGATCATCACATAGTTTCATAAATTCTGAGTTTTCTAAGAAAATCAGATATTTACAAATTGATTTAATAAGGTATTTTTCAGTTAAAACACCTAAGGGAAGTATCATATCAACAAATTTTTGTGAATCTGTTCCCATTAGAGCATATAAATTTTCTTTATCTGCTGATCCCAGCATCATACCGATGATTGAATTTGATATAATCCTCGGTATGGATTGGATTTCAGACCATGATGCGATGATTTATTGTAAGAAGAATAAGGATACTATTTTTTATGATGATGATAAAGAACACCTTATCTTTAGAGAATAATCGTCACCACCTGATTATCATCTAGATCCACCACCAGTAGCTCAACTAAAATCAATTATTGGGGAGGAAGAGAATGGAATAGTTTTGGGTGAGTAAAGGAGTGTTAAAATAGAGGATGTACCTATTGTGAAAGAAAATGTTGATGTATTTCCAGAAGAATTACCTAGACATCCTCCAGAACTAGAAATTGAGTTTTTCATTAACTTAATTCCTGGTTCAAGGCCAATATCGGAGACCCCTTATTGAATTGAAACTATAGAATTAGTGGAAATAAATAAAAAACTAGAATAATTGAGTAATAAGGTATATATTAGACCTAGTGTTTCTCCATGGGGAGCCCCTGCCCTTTTTGTTAAGAAGACAGATGGATCTATGAGGTTATGTATCAACTACAGGGAGATCAATGCAATAACAATAAAGAACAAGTATCCCCTACCATGCATTGATAATTTTTTTGACCAACTTCATGGAGCATAATGCTATATAAAGATTTTACATCGATCTGGATACCATCAGTTGTGTGTGATGAAGGAAGAAATTATGAATACAGCATTTCGAACCAGGTACGGGAATTACGAGTTTACAGTAATGCCTTTTGGATTGACTAATTCTCCCTCTGGTTCCACGGATCTAATGAATAGTGTTTTCAAGGAATATTTTTATGAATTTGTAGTGGTATTTATTGATGATATCTTGGTATAATCCAAAATCTACGAAGATCATTAAAATCACTTGCATATTATCCTGAAGACTCATAAGAAGATTTGAATTTTATGGGAAGTTTAGCATGTTTGAATTTTGGATTCAGGAGATTTCTTTTCGTGGCCATATTATCTCTAAGGAAATAATTTCCATTGATCCTTCAAAGACCAAGGCAATCCAATAATTTAAAACACCAAAAAGTATAACTCAGGTACTCATTTTTATTGGTTTAGTAGGTTATTATCAACGTTTCATCCAGAATTTTGCCTAGTTGGCTAACCCATTAGCAAAGCTCAGACGAAAAGGGGTTGAATTTGTTTGGAAAAAAGAGTGTGAAGAATTATTTGATGAACTATAGAGAAGATTAGTCAATGCTCTTATCTTGACTCTAACATCGGGGAATGATGGGTTTTTTATTTATAGTGATACATCGATTAAAGGACATGGTTGTGTCCTTATGCAGGATTATAGAGTTATTACCTATGCATCATGATAGCTGATAATTCATTATAAAAACTATCCTACTGTAACACCCCGAAATTTTATGAGAAATATTCTTTTAATTTCATTAATTTCTTGTGTTGTATGATACACCAAGATTACCTTGCACTATACACAACACCGTATTAGCTTGCAGTATACACAACACTATTCTTGGATCGTGTTATACACAATTTTGATAATAGTTATTCTACGCAACATTGAGTATATATATATATATATATTCAATATATAAATGAAATATGGTTGGATTATGTTATACGAAAAAACGGAGGATTCTTGCACAGCACGCAACCCTAACTTGGCTTGCATTACACGCAATCACGACCTTCCTCGATAGCGTGTGTTGTACGCAATACCGGGTTTTACTAAACAACAATATGCTATTAAAATATAATTAAAACTAGCTATTATGAATAGTAATAACCATTTTTTGAAATTTTTTAAATTTTATTTTTCAAAATGGTCTTCATTTTTGGATTTGGAATATTGAAATTAGCTTAGGGTGAAATTTTGGTACTTTTTGGATAACTTTCATATTCTGATTAATAATTATAATTAATAATTTATAATTAAAAACAACTTTTCTAATCGAAATAATTAATAGTGATAAATTATTAATTTGAGTGGTTTTAAAGTATATTTTGAATATATTTTTACAATTTAATACAATGTTGGTCATTGGATGTAATTTCACATTTAAAACAGTTATAAACAAGTGTCAATCTTTTGATAGTTTTTATCTCTTAAAAACACGCTATTTGTTTTGACGACGGGAATTAATTTTTTAAATTAGTTAATGTTGCTGATATGTTTTTAATTTGATAAAATAGACATCATTTTTGAATTCATAATATCCAATATAGCGTAGATCTAATTTTTGGTATTTTTCTGGAAACTTTCATTTTTTGATGAATAGTGAAACCACTAAGTGGTAGTTAAAAAAACTGAATTTTTCATAACAATTAATTTTACCACTTCTTTGAGTGGGATTTTTCGAAAATCCGAGAGACACGGTTAATATCAAGGACTAAAATGTGGTTCAATGAGATGAAAATAATTTTTTGGTTAATAGTAACTTTTTACTTTTTTTAGCACGGTTAAAAGTAAATAGGGCAATTAAGGGAAAAAATGATATTATTATTACCCAAACACATGTCCTAATTCTATTGGACAAGTTTAATTAGTCCAACAAAACCTTAGGAATAAAATATGACCATTTAGGCCCACTTGGATTAGATTAGGACATTTATTCTTAATTTATTTAAAGAAGGGTTAAAATAGTTAAAATCAAAGTTTAATAAGTAAGTCATTTTATATATGGGGTTATACATAAGATAAATTCGACTATAAATATTCCTTAGAAATATAAAAAATATTTCCTACATAATGGTATTTTATTTGTAATTTTTAGACTTTAAATAATTTAATTTATTTATGACACAATGATGATGCAGTAATTACCATAATAGTGAAATATTAGAATAATTGATATTATAAATACCTAAATAAGTATAATTTGAGACTTTTTATGAATTAAACTAATTTTATAGGTTAATATGGAATTCTAGGATTGATTTAATTAACTTTGGTCGAAGTAATCATTCTGTTATGAGTTTCAAAAAAATCAACTATTGAATAGTGTCAAAATTGACATAAAATAGTTTTTAAAACTAATATTATATTATTAATTGTTATTTTATTCCTAAAAATCTATGGTTTGTCCAAATTACATATATAAGGTTATATATATTAATAAAACACAACTTGGGGGTCACCTGGATGTATATAGTAAGTTTATTAACTATATAATATAAAAATACAAAGTGACATGGTAAATATCAATCTAATTAACTAAGAGTTAAAACTAAACGATAAGGTTAATATAATGACCTAAACTTGTCTAAATTATATTGTATGAGAGGATTTCGACCCATCCCCACCTTATATTAGAAATATCTCAATTTTGAGCTATTTAAAACCGTACATTAATTTATAATAAAATAATATTTTTTGTTATTCCAAAGGTGCCCCTCTCCTCCCTTATAAAAGGGAACCTCCCCGCCCTCTTCCTCACACCACTTTGAGCCTTCAAGATCGGCCAAACCCAGCCAATTTATTCTCTCCACTTCCCTAGAAACATCATAGAGGTTTTGGTCTTTTTCAAAGACCTATTTTAGTGCCCTAAAAGGAGGTCTCAAAGAAGCACTTCAAAGAAGAGGTAATGTCTGTTACCAATTCTTTCATCTTTATTTCTTCTTCCAATTATTCTTATTTAGTTGTTTAATTATGAAGTAATGACATCAGTATCACTCATATACTGATATTTTATTATAAGTATGAAACAAACCTATTTCACCATCTATCCATCCAACGGAAAAAGAAATCACCGCCCGTGCGTACGTACGGAATATCGTCTCCACGCCGTGGTGTAATCTATTTTCCACCACCAACATACTTGTATGGGTATAATGGTGTAAATAATGACTATATATGACTATTATAAAGTGATACTGATTCTGAAATCATATACATACACTCCAATACAATTCCACGATCATAGGAACGATATCATCCCTCCTGCGTACGTACGGAATATCGTCTCCACGATGTGATGTGACTCGTTCTACATGATCTTCATTTCATAATGATTATATAAATAAATTGAATGAATGAATATGATATATATTACACTAATACGAATCTGGAAATGAGGTATCTAAAACCTAAAGAGAATAATAAGAATTTATTCGACAAAACACGCATAATAACAAAAAGTAATCAACACCCGAATAACAAGTAGTAATTCAATATTACTAATAATAAGCTAAGAATATGACCATATATGATATCATAAAAATAATTATGATTATGTGATAAGTCAATAACATTATTCAATTCATTACACTGGATGCTCGGACATGTACAAAGCATATCGGAACAAAGGTAAGGGAAAATATCACAATCTCATTTTTATACGAGATTTTTTATACATTGAAATTTACTGGGGTGTATTTTATCATCCATATCCATGTTTCCTCAATATGTAATATTTATATCCTTATACAACATTTCATATACAATTTTACCCTTCGGTGAGTTTTTAGTAAAAGATATGAAAGGAATATTTTTTCGTTTTTCGTACAAGGTACTTTTTGTCTTTTTAGACAAAAGTACGAAGAATGTTTTTTAACTTATTTGACATGAATGTATTTTTAAAACATTATTTCCAAGAAGCTTCCTTTAAAAGTTTTAATGTTTATTTTTAATCAAATTATTTTAGTTTAGATTGTACGACATGTTAATAAAGGAAAAGTGTTTTTGAAGCAGAAAGGATATTTTCCTCAAGATTGGAGTTCAAGTGTTTTATCAAATTAATTTTCCAACTAGGGTAATAAAGGGTTCTGTTTTAATCCCTATTACTACATTAATTTGATTATGTTGTGATGGAATTATATTTTTATGAATTCCTCTATCTTATATGAATTTTTTTATGATGTCATGATGTTTAAGATTACCATTTTTATTACATGGGTTATGCTATGATGTATGTTTTTCTGATTTTGTGGAACACATAAGAATGGTATCATTATGAGATGGGTGGGACCTATATCACCCTACAATGCATTGGGTAATGATTTCATATCTCATGAGATAGACATGGCTGGAACGGTAGGTTATACCGGTTCAGTGAAACAGGACTGAAACGAGGGTGACTCGGTTAAGAAATGGACTTTGTCCACTAAGATAGTCTTGGAAATGAGTCTTAACTAATAAGATATGATTCTCTATGATTATGCGTGTATGCCACAAAGTTTAATGTTTTAAGTTATGATTATTGGGATTTCATTACACTACTATGATTTATCCATTGTTATGAAATTATTCTCTCTTTTGCAGGTTAAGATTTCCAAAATGTTATGTTCTTATGAAAATGATGTGATTGATATTTCTTTTGTTTACCCTTACTGAGCATTTGAGCACACCCTATTATTTTTTCTTTTCCCCAGGATATAAATAAATTTTTTAGGTATAAAAAGAAGGAAGATCTTTATGGGAGATGTTGAAGATCTTTCACCACGATTAGAATATTACGTTCCAATTTTCCAAAGACACTAAACTATTACGGTCCTTGTGTGTGTGTTTTTTTGTTATGTATTAAGTATTCCTCAAAAGTAATGTAATATCTATGTACATCAAGGATCGGGTCTCTACAGTTGGTATCAGAGGAAAGGTTTAGTCAATCTTTGGAAACTAGGATGCGAAAACATTAGTGAGATCCCTAGAGATATTTCTAAGGTATGTCTAGGGATGTCCCTAAGGATAAGTATACGTATATGATACAGTCCTAGAACTACGGTAACGATCATAGAATTTATCCTAAGATGTTAGATATTGAGGATACTCCCCCTTTATTATGTTGTTTTCTCTAGCATGATTTTTTCCTCCCACACTATTCTTTTTGGGTTTTAGACGATAGCTGGAACCCGAAGGAACCGTGTTGATCAATGTAATGGAAAATGCAATGATTTTCCTCCTGAACAAACAAATGTTATAGGAGATGGAGTGAAAATTCATATTGTTATACTTACACAAGCTATGAATCATTATGGACTTCCAAATGAGCAGATAAGGGAACAAAATTCTATTGAGTCCTTCATGAGGCAACGTCCAACTTCTTTTAGTGGGTCTTCTGATCCACTTGTTGTTGAACAATGGATCAGTACTACTGGAAAGATATTTTCAGTTATTCAATGTTCTGAACATGATAAAGACATCTTAGCAGTATATCGTTTGGAAGGTGAAGCTGATCAATGGTGGAATCTTATCAAGAATACGAGGCAAAGAGATGCAATTGAGTCTATGGAATGGGATGAGTTCAAGAACTTATTTTTCAATAAGTACTTCCCTCGTATTCATTGAACAACGATGGATAAGGAGTTTCTTGAACTAAAGAAAAAGGATGATGAATCTGTTGGTATATACAAAGTGAAATTTACAAGGCTTGCAAGGTATGCATCTAGATTTATCATCCAACCTGAAAGTAAAATTGATCGATTCTTCAGTGGCTTAAAACCAAATTTTCAAAGGGCATTAGCTATAAGAGACTTCAGTAGCTATGAAGAAATTGTGCGTTGTGCTATCAAGGTAGAAATGGAATTTGGTGTTACTTATCCATTTCATAGTTTTAACAAGAAACGAAAGGTGGAGTTCAAGGAGAAATCTAATAATAATGGTGAAAAGAATATGAATGTTTCCTTATGCTGAAAGTTTGGAAAGAAGCATGGTGGAGATTGTATTAAAGGGACAAGTAAATGTTTCAAATGTGGAAAGGAAGGTCATCAGGCATTTTAATGCCGCAATTATGGGAAGAAGATGTCTAATGATGCAAACAAAGGAAGGGATACACAGAATGAACCTACTACACTTCAATGCTTCAAGTGCAATGAAATAGGGCATTATGCTAATAAATCCCCTAATCTAAGGGTTAGTGATGATCGACATGAGAAACCACTTAAGGAAAAGGATAAAGGGAAGTCACATGTGATCACCATTGGCGATGTTGAATATGAAAACGATGTGGTGGAATGACTAAGTGTTTATGTAATGGGATTCCAGAATAATGTTGTATATAGTATCGTGGAATATTGGAATATTTATGTTTTGGTCCATTGTGGTTTTCAATAATTTTATGGCATCAGTAACCATGAAAAGTGATTGAAATATTTTTGGAAAGTAGATGATATGCACATAATGAAGGGATAAAGAGAATCTAATATGTTTGAGAGTATTCATGAGCTCGTGATTTATATAAGGACTAAGTGATATCATGGTATAGATTTTTTGTGAATTTTGGTATGTGGAAAGTGTTAACATTTAACTACATTCATGTTTTCACTAAGGTTCAATGGGTATTCAAGAGAATACATGATTAAGGCCTTTGAATGTTTAGAATGTGACCAACAAGACATATCTTATGTTATATGGGGATCAACGATGGTATTAAATCTCTGGTAATCGTTTTCACTATATTATGAGAGTGGACTGCAGTATTATGGATAAGCCTAAAGATTAGAATGGATTATGTTGGACATAAGTTAGTATTGTTTAAGGATAGAAGTTTTTCGATATTATTTATGGGATGTTATAGTAATATAGTTTTAGAAAAAGGATAACCTGCAGGGCGGGCGACATCCCATCGCGTCGGACAGGGCCGTGGGAATCGAACCCACAACCAAAGTGTGACTAACTTTTATCGCCTAATACTGGCCCACAGGATGTCCCTGTTTAGTAGAAACTAGTTTTATTATATTAAGAAGTATTATATATGAAGTATAAGTCCAATTTAGGAACTATATATGATTAATCTCACTATAGATGGACTTTGTATTTTTTGATAACTTTTCTAACATTTTGTTTGAGACAGATGGAATGAACCATCATCTGCTAACACATCATGAATGACAAATTCAACTTCATTTATTTAAGAGATGAAGTGGAAACTGTCCAAAGAACGACAAACGGTGAGACTATACCAAAATCACGAAAGTATTTCTTCTAATTCCAATTTCATCAACTTTAGGGAAATGATCTTGAAAACCAAAAATGTTGTCCTAGTGCTCTTATATCTGATGAATCAGATGGTACATTAGATCATCACAAATTTATGGCTTAGTGATTGATGGCTTTTCCATAGCCATGTTCTCTACCACTCTCCATCAGAACATGATGGTTAGATTTCTCTTCCAAATCCATATTTTCACCTATGTGGAAACCCAGTGATTAGTTTATTTGGGTAACTGTTACATTTCATAATTTTGTTTTTTAAGATTGGTTTTGGTATTCCTTTTTTACGATGTGGGTTTCTATTAATGAATCTTTCGAATAGTAAACCATTTATAACCCCGACGAATTTTGAGGGCGAAATTCATTTTATGCGGGGTAGAATGTAACACCCCGAGATTTTATGAGATATATTCTTTTAATTTTATTAATGTCTTGTGTTGTATGATACACCAAGATTACCTTGCGCTACACGCAACACCGTATTAGCTTGCAGTATAAGAAACACTATTCTTGGATCGTGTTACACACAATTTTGATAATAGTTATTCTACGCAACATTGAGTATATATATATATATATATATATATATATAATGTATAAATGAAATATGGTTGGATTATGTTATAAGAAACAACGGAGGATTCTTGCACAGCACACAACCCTGACTTGGCTTGCATTAAACGCAATCACGACCTTCCTCGATAGCGTGTGTTGTACACAATATTGGGTTTTACTAAACAACAATATGCTATTAAAATATTGTTAAAACTAGCCGTTATGAATAGTAATAACCACTTTTTGAAATTTTGTAAATTTTATTTTACAAAATGGTCTTCATTTTTGGATTCGGAATATTGAAATTAGCTTAGGGTGAAATTTTGGTACTTTTCGGATAACTTTCATATTCTGATGATTAATGAAAATTACTAAATTATAATTAAAAACAACTTTTTTAATAGAAATAATTAATAGTGATAAATTATTAATTTGAGTAGTTTTAAAGTATATTTAGAATATATTTTTCAATTTAATACAATGTTGGTAATTGGATGTAATTTCACATTTAAACCAGTTATAAACAAGTTTCAATCTTTTGATAGTTATTATCTCTTAAAAACACTCTATTTGTTTTGACGATGGGATTTAATTATTTAAATCAGTTAATGTAGCTGATATGTTTTGAATTTGATAAAATATACATCCTTTTTGAATTCATAATATCAAATTTTTCTTAGATCTAATTTTTGGTATTTTTCTGGAAACATTCATTTCTTGATGAATAGTGAAACCACTAAGTGGTAGTTAAAAAATGAATTTTTCATAAAACTTAATTTTACCACTTCTGTGAGTGGAATTTCGAAAATCTGAAAGATACGGTTAATATCAAGGACTAAAATGTGGTTCAATGAGTTAAAAATAATTTTTGGTGAATAGTAACGTTTTACTTTTTTTACCACGGTTAAAAGTAAATAGGGTAATTAAGGGTAAAAATGATATTATTATTACCCTAACACATGTCCTAATTCTATTGGACAAGTGTAATTCGACCAAAAACAACCTTAGGAATAAAATATGACCATTTAGGCCCACTTGGATTAGATTAGGACATTTATTATTAATTTATTTAAAGAAGGGTTAAAATTGTTAAAATCAAAGTTTAATAAGTAAATCATTTTTAATATGGGGTTATACATAAGATAAATTCGACTTTAAATATTAATTAGAAAGATACAAAGATTTCCTACATAATGGTATTTTATTATTAATTTTTAGACTTTAAATAATTTAATTTAGTTATGCCACAATGATGATGCAGTAATTACCATAATAGTGAAAAATTAGAGTAATTGATATTATAAATACCTAAATAAGTATAATTTGAGACTTTTTATGAATTAAACTAATTTTCTAGGTTAATATGACATGTTATTATTGCATTAATTAACTTTGGTCGAAGTAATAATTCTATTATGAGTTTCAAAAAAATCAACTATTGAATAGTGTCAAAATTGACATAAAATAGTTTTTAAAACAAATATTATATTATTAATTGTTATTTTATTCCTAAAAATATAAGGTTCTGCCAAATGACTTAGATAAGGTTATATATATTAATAAAACACAACTTGGGGGTCTCTTGGATGTATATGGTATGTTTATTAACTATATGATATAAAAATACAAAGTGACATGGTAAATGCCAATCTAATTAACAAAGAGTTAAAACTAAAAGATAAGGTTAATATAATGACATAAACATGTTTAAATTATATTTGATGAGATACTTTCGACCCATACCCACCTTATCATAGAAATAACTCAATTTGGATCTCTTTAAAACCAAACATGACTTTATAATAAAATAATATTTTTTGTTATTCCAAAGGTGCCCCTCTCCTCCCTTATAATAGGGCACCTCCTCCCCCTCTTCCTCACACCACTTGGAGCCTTCAAGATCGGCAAATCCCTGAAAATGTCTTCTCTCCACATCCCTAGAAACATACTAGAGGTTATTGTCTTCTTCAAAGACCTATTTTAGTGCCCTAAAAGGAGGTCTCAAAGAAGCACTTCAAAGAAGAGGTAATGTCCGTTACCAATTCTTTCATCTTTATTTCTTCTTCCACATCTTCTTCTTTAGTTGTTTTATTATGAAGTAATAACATCAGTATCACTCATATACTGATATGTTATTATAAGTATGAAGCAACCATATTTCACCATCTATCCATCCTATGGAAAAAGAAATCACCGCGCGTGCGTACGTACAGAATACAGTCTCCACGCTGTGGTGTAATCTATTTTCCACCACCACCTTAATTGGATGGGTATAATGGTGTAAATAATGACTATATATGACTATTATAATGTGATAATTATTCTGAAATAGTATACATACACTCCAATACAATTCCACGATCATAGGAACGATATCATCACTCGTGCGTACGTACAGAATTCCGTCTCCACGATGTGATGTGACTCGTTCTACATGATATTCATTTAATAATGATTATGTAAATGAATTTAATGAATGAATATGATATATATTACACTAATACCATTATAGAAATGAGGTATATATATCCTAAAGAGAATAATAAGAATTTATTCGACAAAACACGCATAATAACAAAAAGTAATAAACACCCGAATAACAAGTAGTAATGAAATATTACTAATAATAAGCTATGAATATGACCATATATGATATAATAAAAATAAGTATGATTCTGAAATAAGTCAATCACATTATTTAAATCATTATACAGGAGGTTCGGACACGTACAAAGCATATCGGACCAAAGGTAAGGGAAAATATCACAATCTCATTTTTATCTGAGATTGTTTATACATTGAAATTTACTGGGGTGTATTTTATCATCCATATCCATGTTTTCTCAATATGTAATATTTATATCCTTATACAATATTTTATATCCAATTTTACCCTTCGGTGAGTTTTTAGTAAAAGATATGAAAGGCATCTTTTGTCGTTTTTCGTACGAGATACTTTTTGACTTTTCGGACAAAAGTACGAAGAATGTTTTTTTAACTTATACGGCATGAATGGATTTTTAAAACATTATTTCCACAAACCTTCCTTTACAAGTTTTCAAGTTTATTTTTAATCAAATTCTTTTAGTTTTTAATTGTACGACATGTTAAGAAAGGAAAGATGTTTTTGAAGAAGAAAGGATATTTTCCTCAAGAATGGAGTTCAAGTGTTTTTTCAAAATTATTTTCCATCTAAGATAATAAAGCGTTCTATTTTTATCCCTATTATTACATTGATTTGATTATGTTGTGATGGAATTATATTTTTATGAATTCCTTTATCTTATATGAATTGTTTTATGATGTCACGATGTTTAAGATTCCCATTTTTATTACATGGGTTATGCTATGATGTATGGTTTTCTGATTTTGTGGCACACCTAAGAATGGTGTAATTATGAGATGGGTGGGACCTATATCTCCCACCAATGAATTGGGTAAAGATTTTATATCTCATTAGATAAACATGTCTGGAACGGTAGGTTATACCGGTTCAGTGAAACAGGACTGAAACGAGGGTGACTCGGTTCAGAAATGGACTTTGTCCACTAAGATAGCCTTGGCAATGAGTCTTGACTAATAAGATATGATTCTCTATGATTATGCGTGTATGCCAAAAAGTTTCATGTTTTAAGTTATGATTATTGGGATTTCATTTCACTACTATGATTTATCCCATGTTATGAAATTATGCTCTCTTTTGCAGGTTAATATTTCCAAAATGATATGTTCTTATGAAAATGATTTGATTGATATTTCTTTTGTTTACCCTTACTGAGCATTTGAGCCCACCCTTTTATGTTTTCTTTTCCCAAGGATATAATGAAAGGTTTTATGTATAAAAAAGGAAGATCTTTATGGGAGATGTTGATGATCTTTCACCACGATTAGAACATTACGTTCCATGTTTCCAAAGACACTAAACTATTATAGTCCTTGTGTGTATGTTTTTTTTCTTATGTACTAAGTATTACGCAAAAGTAATGTAACCTCTATGTATGTCAAGCTTCAGGTCTCTACACCTACTCATGATATTGAGTTAGCAGTTTTACTCCTTTCTTTGAAGATTTGGAGACACTATCTCTATGGTGAAAAATGTGAGATTTATACTGATTACAAGAGTTTGAAGTATATTTTCTCAAAGAAAGAACACAACATGAGGAAAATGAGATGTCTTGAACTACTCAAGGATTACTATTTCATAATACAATACCACTTGGGCAAGGAAAATACGGTGGAAGATGCTTTGAGTAGAAAGGATCATGGAGTTTTGAACAAGATGAGTGTTGAAAGGGGTCATATTTTCATGGATCTAGTAAAGATGGATATGGGAATCAAAATGGAAGGTGAAAAATAAATACCTTTTCAAATGGTTGTCAAACCATCTTTACAAGAAAGGATAAAGAGTTCTCAGACCGATGATGAAGAGTTTAATAAAAAGATTAATGCTATGAATGATGGGAGATTGATTGAATTTTTGTATGAAGATGGAATTTTGAAATTTGGGAAGAGACTATCTGTTCCCAATATACCTGATCTAAAAAGAGAATTGTTGGATGAATCTCATAGCTCCAAATTATCTATACACCCTGGGAGCACCAAAATATATAGTGATTTGAAGGAACGTTTGTGGTCGGATAACATGAAGAGTGAGATTGATGATTTTGTGTCAAGATGTATGGTTTTTCAATAAGTGAAAGAGGGAAGGTAACAGCCTGGAGGATTCATGAATCTTCTTCCCATACCGGAGTGGAAATGGTATAATATTATGATGGAATTTATCCTCTGACTACCAAAGAATCCTAGAAGGAGTGATGCAATATGGGTTATTATTGATCTTCGTACCATGTCAGCATATGTTCTTTCATTTAGAGAAGATCTACCACTTGAACGTCTAGTAATATTATATATTATGGAAGATATGAGACTTCATGGAGTACCCCTATCGATTATTTCTGATCATGATCCCTGTTTTACTTCATGATTCTAGAAATGTTTGTAGAAAGCCCTAGATACTGAACTTTTTTTGAGCTCATCCTACCACCCCCAAAATGATGGACAATATGAACGGACTATTCAATCCTTAGAAGACATATTGATATCATGCTCACATGACTTTCAAGATATTTTGGATCAATATTTACCTCTGGTAGTGTTTTCCTATAACAATAGATTCCATTCCAGTATTCAGATGGCACCATATGAAGCGTTATACAGAAAGAGATGTCGCACACCAAACTGTTGTGATGATGTTGGTGAAAAAAAACTCATAGTCCCAGAACTAGTGGATGAAATGATGGAAAAGATGAAGGTAATCCAAAACCACCTAAAAGCATCTCAAGGTAGGCAGCAGAGCTATGCTAAAAACCAAAGGATGGTTTTGGAATTTCAGGTAGAAGATCATGTTTTCTTGAAGGTATCTCCATGGAAGGGTGTTATATGTTTCGGTAAGAAGGGTAAATTGAGTCCAAGGTACATAGGACCTTTCGAAAATATAGAACGAATTATGGTTGTAGCTTACTGTTTGGAAATGCCGCCAAGACTCTCCCAAGTTCACGATGTGTTCCACATATCACAGTTGAGAAAATACATGCCTGACCTAACGCATGTATGCACCTATGAGTAATTAGAACTAGAACCTGATCTGTCTTATTGGGTAGAGCCTATCAGGATTTTTGATACAAGAGAACAATTGCTGAAAATCCAGATGACTCGTTTGGTAAAAATTATATGGAGAAACCATAAGATGGAAGAGGAAATGTCAGAACCTGAGTAACTTATGATGAAGAACCACCCGAGTCATTTCATGTATTAGTATTCTAGAAATTTTGAGGATGAAATTATTTGAAGGAGGGTAGAATGTAACACCCCAAGCATCCATGGTTAGTTTTCCTTTAAATAATGCAATAGCTTGCATTATATGCAACTTCAAGATTCTAACACACTATGACCAACCAAAGCAGTAGTTATGAATAGTAATACCCAATTTTTTAATTTATATAAATTTTATCATTCAAAATGGACTTCATTTTTGGATTCGTAATATTGAAATTAGTATAGGGTGAATTTTTGTTATTTTTCTGAATATTTTCAATTTTTGATGAATAGCGAAAAACACTAAGTTACAGTTTAAAACTGAATTTTTATTTAAATAATTATTTATTTAAATTTATTTTAGGTCAAAATAGATACATTATACCTATATATGTTCAATTTAATTTATTATAGTTAGTTTACAATAATTTTAAATATATAAAAAATTTATCGAACTTTTCACCGTCTTTTACCCACAACCTAATTTTTTTTTCAAATTAGCATAAAACATAATTTTACCGTTTCTGTTAGTTGAATTTCGAAAATCTGAGAAATGCAGTTAATATCAAGACTAAAATTTGGTTCAATTAGGTAAAAATTATTTTTGGGGAATACTAAATTTTTAACTTTATTTACCACAGTTTAAGTAAAAAGGGCAATTAAGGGTAAAAATGATATTATTATTACCCTAACACATGGTATAATTCTATTGGATAAGTATAATTAGACCAAAAACAACCTTAGGAATAAAATATGAACCTCCTTGGTCCACATGGATTATATAAGGACAATTATTATTATTTTATTTAAAGAATAGTTAAAAGAGGTAAAATCAATGTTTAATAACTAAAACATTTTAATATAGGGGTAAACATAAGATAAATTAGACTATAAATATTCATTAGAAATATAAAATTATTTCCTACATAATGGTATTTTATTTATATTTTTTAGACAATATATAATATAATTTATTTATGACACAATGATGATGCGGTAATTACATAATTAATGAAATAATAAAATAATTAATATTATAAATATTAAAATAAATGTAATTTGAAACTTTTTATGAATTACACATATTTTATAGCTTAATATGAAATATTAGGGTTGGTTAGATTAATTTGTTTTGAAGTAATAATGCTGTTATGAATTTAGCAAAAACAAAATACCAAATAGTTTCAAAATTGACATAAAAGAGTTTTAAAACAATTATTATGTAATTATTGATATTATATTCCTAAATATTGATGGATATGGAAAAGGACTTATATAATTATATTCGTATCATTAATTAACCACTTGGGGTTCTCTTGGAATTATATAGTATGTTTGGTAACCATATAATATAAAAATAAAGCGAGACATGGTAAATGTCAAACTATTTAACTAAGAGATAAATCTAAAAGATATAGTTAATATAGTGACACAAACCTTTCTAAAACGTATTGGTTGAGTGGTTTTCGCCATATACCCACCTTATCCTTTTAAATTATCCATTTTTGAGCCATTTGAAACTGAATATGTTGTTATCAAAAAATAATATTTCTAGATTTTCCAAAGTTTCCCCCTCACCCCTCTTATAAAAGGTCACTCCCCCTTCTCTCTAATTAACAGCTTCAATGCCATTTAGATCAGCCAAACACTACCCAGATACCCTCTCAATTATCCTCCCTTCATCCTAGTGGCCTTACTTTATCATAATTACATCCTTTGGATCTCTTTTGATCAAATCTAAAGGAAGAACCTGAAGAAGAGGTAAATATCACACCAACACTTGCAAGATCATTTCTTCTTCCACTTCCTTTTTCATTGTTTTTTCCATTATAAAATAATAACTCTAGTATATTACATATATTATGTTTATATTATAATTATGGTACAACCAAAATCATTATTTTATCCATCCTTTTAATAACATTTCACCACACATGCGTACGCATGGCATACCGTCTCCACATAGTGGTGTAATTGTTATTCAATATATTATTATTTGGATTGGTATAATACTGATGTGTAATTGAAGTAAATAATAAATAAAACATGATAATGATTTTTTATATATGATATAACATCCAATTATATATTATTTTAATATCAAAAGAATGATATTGTCACTCATGCGTACGTACGAATTACTGTCTCCACATAGCGATGAGATTCATTACCCATCTTGTCACACCCCGAAATTTAAAATTATTTTATTTTGTAATTTGATGGCTTCGGTTAGCCTCGTCAAGGTGCGGGTTGAGTGCGTGTTTAATTTTTTTTGACATTTGATGTTTTTGGTGGGTTTTGGACTGATGCACGGACACCGCACGGTTGGCCGTAACCGTGTAACCGGCTCGGATACCCTTGCAGTTACCCATTACATAAAATAATAAAACATTATGAAAATTAAATAAATTAAATATTTAAGATATAAAAATAATAGCATTATTTTTTATATAAAAATTTTCTTTTAAAGATTAAAATTTTTATTGATCTTATTATCAATAAATTGTTACAAATATAATTTTTATACAGTTGTTATTATTTTTGTAATTATTTAAAAGAAAATAAATAAAATAATGAATATCATTATTATTATTATTATTATTATTATTATCATTAATAAAATTAATGGTGTTGTTGTGATTATATAATTTTTAAAATTATTATAAATATTGTCATTAAAATTTTTCTAATATTAATATTATTCAAATTTTTATAAATATAATCATTATTTATATTATTATTGATATTATTATAATTATAATTATCATAATCACTATTATTATTAACACCTTTTTTATTTGTTGTTGTTGTTAATTTGGTTTTATTTTTTTAGGGGTTTTAATACCGATTTTTTTATCCCATACGCCTTACTAGACCTGTGAAAAAATCCACAAAACCGAGGGCCAATCTGTTACACCGTGGATTTATGTGGGTTAGGGCCTTGAAAATTTAGGCCCTCAAACATTCGGACCGCATTTCATCCAACCCGCACAACACGCAGCCCGCGCGGACTAGCCCGCTGGGTGCCTGCGGGTCCCGTTTGACCCGCAATTATAAGTATTACAAAAAATTATTCTTGAAAAATAAAACAAAAAAAATAATATAATAAATTAACATGAGTGTGAAAAAAATAGTACACATTTTATAAAACCATACATAAATCAGGAAAAAAATTGACTCATTTAGATTTTAAACCTAACGGTATGATTGGGCATGGGATAGATGGCAATAATGTGGTTATTTGTAACATGATATAATTAATGTCTTAAAAATTGATACAATAATTATGAAAATGGATATAAAATACTACCATTTTGTTTATAATACAACGCTCTATTAATATTTTGATTTATGGATTTTAATTTTATTATTATAATTATATATATATATTTATTTATATTACTATTAGTTTTTAAAAGTCACTTGGAAAAAATTAATAAATAAGAAACAATAATAATAAATTTATATTAGTATTATGTATTAATATATTTGAATTGAAAATCCAAACATGTATTTATTTTATAATTTTAATAATAAAGTCTTCAGTACAAATTTTTAGTGTAAAATTTCAGTGCAAATTTTGAGTACTGATTTGCACTCATAAGAGTAAAATTTCAATGCATAGAAAATATAATTTGATGATTTAGATTATACATTTAAATAGAAATTTTAACTATAATTTTCTAATGTAAATTTCCATTCATAGTTTCCGATGTAAATTTTTAGTGGAAATTTACGATGATATTTTATAGTTTTTATTTACGTATCATTATATTTTTATTGTAGTTTTAAGTGGACGTTTCTAGTGGATGTTTACTGTAAAAATTTCTAATGAAAATTTTAAATGATATTTTCCAATGAAAATTTTTAAATATGTTTCAATGTGTCTACATTGTAATTTTAATGGAAAAATAGAACTGCAGAAAACCTGTGAAAATTTGCACTAAAAATTTTCAGTGCCAGTTTGAACTGGAAAATTCAATAATAAAATTTGAGCATTCATTTATTTTAGAACTTTTTTAATCAATTTTTCAGTATAATTATATCAAAATTCAAATGTAAATTTGTATCAAAAATTTAAGTGGAAATTTGAGCTAAACTTTTATATTGAAAATCTTTACTGAATGTTTTTCGTGCAAATTTCCAATGAAAATTTTCAGTTAAAATTTACATTTTTAATATATATATTAATATAATTTTATTTTAGTTTTAATTTTTTGAAAAATTAAATTTTTTATTTAAATATATCTACCTTTTAATTTTATGTGAAAAATTAAAATGTCAGTTTCTAGTGAAAATTCGCGTCACAAATTTCCAATAGAAGTTTGCACTCAAAATTTCCATAGAAAATTTGCGGTTCAAATTTTTAGTGTGAAATTAAAATATCTATTTATGAGTTAAAATATTTAAATTAAAAATTTATTCATGCATTTATCTTATAATTTTGTTAATTAAATTTTTAGTATAATTATAATAAAAATAAGTTTAATTTAACACTAGAAATTTATGTGGAGATTCCAATTAAATTTTCAATGGAAGTTTGTAGTAAAACATTTTTGTAAAAAAATTTCATTGAAAATTTATAGTGAAAATTTAAATTTTTTATTTATGTATTAATATATTTTCATCATAATTTTAATTAAAGATCTGAAGTTTATATTTTCAGTGGAAATTTACACTTGAAATTTCCAATATAAATTTGCACAAAAAAATTCAATAAAAATTTTCATATGTACAATAATAAATAATATATATTACATGTATATGTAATAATTATATTATATGTATTAAATAAATTTATATAAAAAATAATAAATATTATTATATATATATGTAGTAAATATTATATACATGAGTTATAGTGTTAACGAGAGGCGCAAGAGTATTGTTGTCCATAAACTGGTTTGGACGGTCAAGTTAAATGACCCACCTCAAATGATATTAATCCAATAAATCATCAAAGATATAATCTTTTGATGGTTGTTGTTGCTGTTAGGGATATTTTTAATTAAAAACTAAATATTTTCACTAACTAACAAACATTTTTATTTTTCCGCTCCACTTTATCATGGTTCATGAAGCTCAAAAATATTTTTATATATTAATATTTTTAAGCCCGTGGGCCGGCCTGTTAGTCCACGGGTTTTGTATGGTAGGTTCGGGCTTTTATTTTTTAAGCCCGCATTATTTTTGGACCGGTCCGGACCGCACAATAAAATTTGCAGCCCGCATGATCCGCCCCGCGGGCTGACCCACCCCGCCCCGTTAACACCTCTACGCATCACCCTCACTCCCCCACTTAATCTCTTATTTTTTTATTCTTATCTCCAATCACCACTATATCCCATTTAATATTTTTTTTGTATTCATCTCTCCAATACCACCACTTCCATGCCTCACCCCTTTCTCCCCCAATCAATCCATTCTTTTTTTATCCTTCTCTCCACTCACCCCTCTCTCTTAATTAATTGATCTCCTTTTTTATTCCCTCTCTCCAATCACCCATATCCCTTTATTCCATCATGCCTCCGCACTCTCTATTACTCTTTTAGAATTATTATTTATTTTATTTTATTCCTTATATACTTCTATCCACTCCCCATTATCCCCCCACGCACACCACTCATACCCCCTTCCATTAATTCCTTTTCTTTTCTTTTTATCTCCCACGTCACCCCATCTTTTCCCTAACCCCCTCATACTCACGCCCTCTCTCCCCATATCCCATCACGCACACCCCCAATTAATTCATTTCATTTTTTATCTATCTTCCACACACCCCTTCTTTCCCCCTCCCCTCACGCACCCCTCTTCCTCTTACCCTGCTTCACACACGCCCTCCTCCCCTCTGACGATTCTTCTAGTGGGTGCTCCACCCTCCAGCGGTTTCATCCGGTAAGTCTCCTCTCCATATTCTCCTCTTCATACATAATTTCAAGGGTTTTAATGTGGGTTATCTTGTTGGAAAAACCCTAAATGTTAGGGTTAATATGTATCTCTGGTTTGATTTGGTTTTAGGGTGTGTGTTTTGACCGTTGGGCATCGTTCTCCTTCCCGTTGAAGTTTCATTACAATCACATGAGCCTTCGGTTGGTGTTTCCAAGTATTTCTTTCTTAAAGTCTTTCCTTTGATGCTTTCCATTTTAAATAAATTTATAAAGCAGTTTTGCAGCTCTATGTCACCATTAATTAAATTATTATATCGATTTTGAATTTATTTGATTTGTTAAAAATAGGTTTTAAATGACATATAGTGTAAATTGCATAGCTTTATGATATCTAGAACGCTCTTTTGAATTGTTTATGTTTATTTAAGAAGGAATTGATCCCTTGTGAAATGTATCATCTTTATTATGTTGCAAAGAAATTTTTTTATTACTAATGAACTTGTCTATGTTGAGTTATGACTTAGTTATTATATTGAAACACTTTTGTAAAGGTTTAATGAATTCAATTTTTATTTGGAATTCCTTTAAAATAATATGGGTAAGTGGTGGTTTTTTAGGTAAGACATTAAATTGTTTTCTTGGTGTGCATTGAATTTCAAAAGAGGATTTTTGGTGTGTATGGTTTGATGTTGGTATAGCTTACTAAACGTGTTAAAATGTGTTGGAAAGGTTTTAATGGTTTTTTTGGATTGTTTTGTGTTATATAAATAAAGTAGGTGGTCATTTAGGGTTTTATGGAAATTGGTGTTTTCTTGGAAGTTTAGTTTTCTAAATGGATTTTAGTTTTCAAATAAAGTTGGCCCCCTTGAATGGTTACTAAATAGTATTTTAAATGTGGTTTCGTAAAATGTTTCTTTAAGTGTTTTGGAAATCATGGTTTATAATGCGTTCTTTACGTTTTGATCATTCGGTTTGAAACATGTTTTGGTGAGGGTTAAAAAAGGGTAAAATCATGTTTGATAATTGTGAAGTGTTTGAATGTGTGTATAGAAATTGAGAGCCCATTTAGATTTGTTAATGTAAGAGTGGTGTTTGCAAGATATTTGAATAAATGTGTGTTCCCGGTAGGAAACCATAAACGAATTTTTTAGAAAATGGTTTCGATATGAACATGATGTGATGACCCGTTTGGATCTTTTTTTAATGTGAATGATTGAACACATATATGAGGCGCTCCTGTTTAGTGTAAACCTTTATTGGTGAATGTATAGGAAGCATCTGTGTTTGAGGAAGGCAGGTGCGGTGAGATGAGTCACGTGTGCGAGGGCCTTCCTACCTACACAGTACTATTATAACCACCATGGGTTCCTGGGTGTCATATATATTATCGAGTGACGGTTGCTCACCAGCCCCGATTAGACAGGATGGTTCCCCCTGATAGATAGAGAGGCTAGGTGGGATTTTCCGCTGATTTTGTCGCGAGGGCGATCAGTGGGTTATAGACTATGGGGCTTCACCGTATGCCGGAAGGTGGTTCCGAACCGAGTGTGTCCAGGGGTGGTCTAGGGATGTTCAGGACCGCCCATGGCTACAACTTGTATTCCATGTTTTTTCTTGCTACATTGGTTTATATACAACATTTATTGCTTGTTTATTTTCTAATACATTGGTTTATATATAGCTTGTGTGGCTTTTTTTGGATACACTAGTCTATTTTCAGCTTGTATTGTTTACATGTCTCCTTTTTTCACAGCTATAATATTACTTGATTGGTTTTGTTTATAAAATGGTAAACTGTTTCTGAAATAATATATGGTGTGGGTTAGTTCTCATAGTGTGAAATATGTGTTATTTATTTTAAATTAGAAAACCTTATTTTTATAATTGTATTTCCAAACATGTGTCATCGGACAACATTGGGTTAGAAAACAGTTGGATTCAGTTGTTTAATTTTGGCATCCCAACTGAACATTTTTGTGCTCACGCCTATCATTTACCATTTCAGTTGCAGGTTCAGCTGTTGTTCAGGGTTTTTCTTAGTGGCTGCTCATGTGGGAGGAGTTTTGGGCTTTTGGATGGAGGTGACCAAGGGGTCACACGGAGATCGTTGTGGAGGGGTCGTGTTTATGGTTTTGTTCCTTTTAGTGATACATTGTTTCTAGATCGGTTCTCTGTTTATTTAAGTTTTAGTTGTCACCTTGCTGCATGCTATGTTTGTTCTACTTTTATTTTCTAGTCTTGGTTTTATCTCTTGGGCTTAAAGAGTTCCCTCTTGTGTACTTTGATGCCCGACACTAGTTGCTAGCCCGTGGGGATCGACAAATCCCCCCGGGACATGTCGCGGACCGGCCCGGGTGACCAATTCATGGTCGACTCAGGGTTGGTTTGTGAAAAAATGGTATCAATAGGTGGTCCTAATTATTTGGGGTTTTTGGTAGCTGGAGATTAGGACTGTCGGGACTCGAGATGTAGGTACGGGAAGGGCGTCATGAACCATTGCTCGTTCTGATCCTTGAGTTTCCTGGGGTAGTCCATGAGTTGAGTCTTATGTCTTTGTTTTGGATTGAGGGATGACAATGGAGGCAAGCCAGTGTCACGTCGTGAACTCGCATGGAGTAGTGAGCCATGTGGAGTCCAAGTGCACAGTTTAAGTTCCTCTTAGTTGTTGACGCTTACTTGGGGCGTGGCTCACTACCATGTCGTTGGGTTAAGTGTAACTACTAGTTCCTCATTCGGTCATTTTTTTTTGTTTTGGCACAAGTTGTGTTTCACTTTGATTTGATTCTGGTGAGTGCAAGTGGGTTTTTGAAAAAAAATGAAAGGGTTTTTTGAAATGAACGAGTTTTCTTCTAAATGTAATACATTGGTAAAATGTGTTCTAAAATTGATGTTTTTTTGGTTTGATAATTTGGTAAATGCTTATATTTTCATGGAATGTTTTTGGGCACAACCTTGGGTACTCATTAGGAACATTGGCACATGTGAGGACGTGTATTGAAAGTGCGTCTTGGTGCATGTGGGTGGAAGCTGATGAAAAAATGTGCAATGGTTCATGTGATTACTTGGGAGTGTTTTGAAATTAAATACATGAACTTATTGTTCTAAAGTGATTTTATTTAAAAAAAAGAAGAATGATTTTTAGAAAATTGAATTTGGTTTAAAAGTGGTGTTTGGTTTTTGGAAATTTTCCCTGAAGGAATGTAGTTTTAAAATAAATTGAATAAAAAAATGGGGCTTTTGGAAGACATGTTTTGGCCATCTTTATTTTTGTTTGGTTATTTCAAGATGTAGTTGGCTTTATTAATTTGGCTTCAACTTGATATTGTTTTTGGCTCAAGCCATGTATTGGTTTTGTGTTTCTTATGTTGTCTGAAGTATGCTACCCATAAAGGTCCCAAGTGTTTTCGATGAGTCATTCCCAGGGTTCGGTTCTTTTAAGTGTCATCGCCCATTGAAGTGTTGGAGGTCTGTTAGAGGTGGTGGAATGACTTGAGGGAAGTGGAGTGTGTCTTTGTGAGGTTGGGAACCCCCTAGGTTGTTAAGCTTCGTGTCATTTCAGGTTTGTTTAAGGGTTCAGTTTGGGACTAGTGGAGGTTGGTTTTCTTATCGTCATTGGAGTTTTGGGAGTCATTGGTGATATTTGGTTTTTATTAAGGTTCCCTATCTGGTGAGGAGTGTGTGCATTTGGGACCTTCCCTAAGAGGTTATCTTCATTGATCCTGGCACCTAGTTAGTCACAATTCCTTTGGGTGTGTCATCGATATGGCTGGTTCGGGCATTCTAAGTCATCGGGCCGCATCCTTCCTAAGTCTTGTCATCGTTTTGGCCATTCGGGTCACCGAATGAAGTTTTGTGGGAAGTGTCTTTTGAGGAAGGAGTTCTGATTGGGGGATTCTTGTGTCTGACTATGAAGCATAAGATGCTTCAGCCATCAGAGCCCCAGCCTCAGGTCTCGGGGTGAAGCTCACGTACAGTCACTGTGTCAGAGGCATTTGATACATTTTCTTGTTTCATTAACATTCTTCTTCAAATAGAGACATACAAGTTTCCCTTGTTCTTATTTTCCTGCTATTTCAATATCAACTTTTGTGGTGAAAGTGCGATGAACTTATCTTTTCATGATCCTGGTTGTTGCGTTATTCTGAATGTGACCTCTAGTATCGTTAGATTTTCTTAAAAGTGTTTTGGCCCATGAGTGGGTTGGTATTTTTTTAGTGGTCATTTGGAGATGTGAGGTGTTGGATATTTTTATAACGGTGGGGAGAATTCTTAGTTATGGTGGTCGTGTTATAGGGAATTCTTTATTTTGGTGCCCCGGTATGTCGGGTGGCCTTGTAGTGGTTTTTCGTTTAAGTCTCAGCAGTCCGGTTTAACTCATGTGGAGAAGTCGGTAGGTTTGGATGGGAGTTCCCACGTTTCCCCCCCCCAAGGTGGGTAGTGTGTTTGAGTTAAATTTCATACGTTAGGGGAATTCTTGTGGTGGGGAGAACCCTCTCAGGTTCTCCCTTTGTTTTGTGCTATGGTTTCTCTTTGAGTCAGTCAGGTGTAGCTTGTAGAGAGAATAGTCAGCATGATGATCATTTTTTTCCAATGGGTTTGGTTGGGCATCAACATGAGTTTTGGTTGATTTTCAGCTGGGTGACTTTCTAGGGGAATAAATTTTTGTCATGGGGAGAATTGTCACACCCCGACCTTTTAAATTATTTTATTTTGTAATTTCATGTCTTCGTTCAGCCTCGTCATGGTACGGGTTGAGTGCGTGTTTAATTTTTTTTTGACATTTGATGTTTTTGGTGGGTTTTGGACCAATGCACGGACATCGCAAGGTTGGTCATAACCGTCTAGCCGACCCGGATACCCTTGTGGTTACCCATTACATAAAATAATAAAATATTATGAAAATGAAATAAATTAAATGTTTAAGATATACTAATAATATCATTATTGTGTATATAAAAATTCTCTTTTAAAATAATATTTTTTAATGATATTATTATCAATAAATTATTATAAATATAATTATTATTTAGTTGTTATTATTTTTTTATTATTTAAGAGAAAATAAATAAAATTATGAATATCATTATTATTATTTTTCTTGTTATTATTATTATTATCATTAAGAAAATTAATGGTGTTGTTGTGATTATATAATTTTTAAAATTATTATAAATATTGTCATTAAATTTTTTTTAATATTAATATTATTTAAATTTTTATAATTATAATCATTATTAATAATATTATAATTATAATTATCATCATCACTATTATTAATACCTTTTTTTTATTTGTTATTTTTGTTAATTTGGTTTTATTTTTTGAGGGGTTTTAATCCCTCTAATTTTTATCCCCCACGCCTCACCCTCACTCCCCCACCTAATCTCTTGTTTTTTATTCCTCTCTCCAATCACCCCTAAATCCCATTTAATTTTTTTTTGTATTCATCTCTCTAATCCCACCTCTTCCACGCCTCACCCCTCTCTCCCCCATTCAGTCCATACTTTTTTATCCTTCTCTCCACTCACCCCTCTCTCTTCATTAATTGATGTCCTTTTTTATTCCCTCTCTCCAATCACCCATATCCCTTTATTTCATCACGCCTCCCCACTCACTATTACTCTTTTATTATTATTATTTATTTTATTTTATTCCTTATATAACTCTCTCCACTCCCCATTAACCCCCCACGCACACCACTCATACGCCCTTCCATTAATTCCTTTTCTTTTCTTTTTATCTCCCACGTCACCCCCACTTTTCCCTTACCCCCCTCACACTCATGCCCTCTCTCCCCATATCCCATCACGCACACCCCCAATTAATTAATTTCATTTTTTATCTATCTCCCATGAAACCCTTCTTTCCCCCTACCCACACGCACCCCTTTTCCTCTTACCCTTATTCACACATGCCCTCCTCCCCTCCGGCGATTCATCAGGCGGGTGATCCTCCCTCCGGCGGTTCCCTCCGGAAAGTCTCCTCTCCATATTCTCCTCTTCTTACTTAATTTCGAGGTTTTTCGTTTGGGGTTTCTCATTGGAAAAACCCTAAATGTTAGGGTTAATATGTAGCTCGGGTTTTCTTTGCTTTTAGGGTGTCCTTTTTGTCCGTGGGGCATCGTTCTCCTTCCCGTTGAAGTTTCATTATAATCGCATATGCCTTCGGTAGCTGTTTCCAAGTATTTATTTCTTAAAGTCATTCCTTTGATGCTTTCCATTTGAAATTAATTTATAAAATAGTTTTTCAGCTCTATAGAACCCTTAATTAAATTATTATAGTGATTTATAGTCTATTTGATTTGTTAAAATTAGGTTTTAAATGAGTTTTAGTGTAAATTTCATAGCTTTATGATATCTAGAAAGCTTGTTTGAATTGTTTATGTTTATTTAAGAAGGAATTGATCCGTTATGAAATGTATCATCTTTATTATTTTGCAGTGGGATTTTTTTATCACTAATGAAATTGGCTTGGTTGTGTTTTGAATTAGTTATTATGTTAAAGTACTTTTGTAATGGTTTAATGAATTCAATGTTTTATTTGGAGTTATTTTAAAATAATGTGGGTAAGTTGTGGTTTTTGAGGCACGACTTTAAAATGTTTTCTTGGTGTGCGTTTAATTTCAAAAGAGGATTTCAGGTGTGTATGGTATGATGATGGTATAGAATACTAAACATTTTTGAATGGTTTTAATAGTTTTTTTGGATTGTTTTATGTTCTATAAATAAAGTTGGTGGTCATTTAGTGTTTTATGGTAATTGGGGTTTTCTTGGAAGATTAGTTTTCTAAATGGATTTTAGTTTTCAAATAATGTTGGTCCCCATTGAATGGTTTCTAAAAAGTATTTTAAATGTGGTTTCATAAAATGTTTCTTTAAGTGTTTTGGAAATCAGGGGTTTTAATGTGTTCTTTATGTTTTGGTCATTCGCTTTGAAACATGTTTTGGGGTGGGTCGGAAAAGGGTAAAATCATGTTTGATAATTGTGTGGTGTTTGAATGTGTGTTTAGAACTTTAAATCCCATTTAGATTTCTAAATGTAAGAGTGGTGTTTGGAAGATATTTTTAATAAATGTGTGTTCCCGGTTGGAAACCTTAAACGATTTTTTTAGAAAATGGTTTCGATATGAACATGATGTGACGGCCCGTTTGGCACTTTGTTTAATGCGAATGATTGAACACATATATGAGGCGCTCCTGTCTAGTGTAACCCTTTTTTGGGTGAATGAATAGGAAGAGTCTGTGTTTGAGGAAGGCTTGTGCGGTGAGATGATTCACGCGTGCGAGGGCCTTCCAACCTATATAGTATTATTATAACCACCATGGGTTCCTGGACGTCATATAGATTATCGAGTAACTGTTGCTCACCAGCCCCGATTAGATGGGTTGGTGCCCCCTGGTAGATAGAGAGGCCAGGTGGGATTTTCCGCTGTTTTGTCGTGTGGGCGATCAGTGGGTTATAGACTATGGGGCTTCACTATATGCCGGCAGGTGGTTCCGAACTGAGTGCATCTAAGGGTGGTCTAGGGATGTTCATGATCTCCCATGGCTACAGCTTGTATTCCTTGTTTATTTTCTGCAACATTGGTTTATATACAGCTTGTATTTCATACTTATTTTCTACTACATTGGTTTATATACATCTTGTATTCATTGTTTGATTTCTAATACACTAGTCTATTTTCATCTTGTATTGATTACATGTCTCCCTTTTTCACAGCTCTAATTTTACTTGTTTGGTTTTTATTATAAAATGGTAAACTGTTTTTGAAATAATATATGGTGTGGGTTAGTTCTCATAGTGGGAAAGATTTTTTATTTTGTTTAAATGAGATACCCTTATTTTTATAATTGTATTTTCAAACTTGTGTCATCGGATAACATTGGGTTAAAAACACTTGGATTTAGTGGTTTACTTTTTGCATCCCTACTGATCATTTTTGTGCTCACACCTATCCTTTAACATTTCAGTTGTAGGTTCAACTGTTGTTCAGGATTTTTTATAGTGGCTGCTCAGGTGGGAGCAGTTTTGGGCTTTTGGTTGGAGGTGACCGAGGGGTCACACAGAGATCATTGTATCGGGGTCTTATTTCTGGTTTTGTTCTTTTTAGTGATACATTGTATCTGGATCGGTTCTTTGTTTATTTAAGTTTCAGTTGTCGCCTTGCTTCATGATCTGTTTGTTCTACTTTTATTTTCTAGTCATGGTTTTATATCTTGTTTTTAATCGTTCCCTCTTGTGTACTTTGATGCCCGGAACTAGTTTCCATTCCATGGGGATCGGGAACGCCCCTCCGGACATGTCGCGGACCGGCCTGGGTGACTAATTCAGGGTCGACTCAGGGTTGGTTTGTGACACATCATATCCATTCAAGACTAATTTCCTTTTAATGATTAAAAATAATGTTTTAAGAATTCATATAATTCTACATATCAATAAGATACATCACATAAATAACAAATATGATACACATAATAATGAATATAAAGGAAAAAAAATATGTTAACACCCAAAACGATGATAATACTAAGATATTATTAACAAATCAATGTTAAACTTTCGTATATGAAATCATATTAATGTATATGATTATTGAATAATTTAATAACAAGTATTTCAGAACAATATATGAGGTTAACCTACCCTCGACCAACAAAAAGTACAAGATAAGGGTTAATTTCACAATCTCTTTATTATCTGAAGTTGCTTTTACATAAGTATCTACTGGGACCTCTTTATCATTCACATCCGTGTTTTCTTAAAAGTGTATTTACTAACATTTTTAATATTTTATAGACTATGCTATAAAGTCATTTATACCCTTGTTTGGCTTTTTATAAGATGTTTATAAATGAATCTTTCCGTCATTTTTCAAACAAGGTCCTTTATAACCTTTTCGACAAAATTTAGGTAAGAATGTTTTTTAACTTATAAGGCGAGTGCGGATATTTTTAGCCATTATAACATCTTATAATCATCCCCTTTAAGCTTATAAAAATATTTTTGAAAATAAATGTTTTGTTTTATAATTACGTGGCTTTTAAATGATTCCAAAATAGAAATAGATATTTCTCTAAAAAGGTTTTGATTTCATCTATGTGAAAATAATTTGATGTATATTTAGTTTGTTTGACTTTGAATTATTACGATACAAAACATCAATATTTCATTGAAGATTTTGTGATATGTTTGACTGTGGATGTGTTATTTCATACCATTCATGGTTTGTGGATAAAGTATTGACATTTCGTATGCTAGTTTTAAAACACATGTTTATGTTAAATTTAAACTTGTTCATATGAGGAATGCATTGGAATTAGTATGTGATGGGAGGAGCCCACTATATCTCCTTGACTCATCAGTACGAATCATGATAAAAACTAGTGTCTTGGGACAAGGCCATGAAAAAATCTTATTTGTAGTCTTGTCAAAAGGCCATGACTATGTGGTTATGATAGCCTAGAATTATGAATTCCATCATTATGAAAGTGGTTATTGATATTTCATGTGATTATTCAACTAATATAATATCAATGTGAATAAGTAAATTGAATTACTTCATTTTATTTTTGACATATTATCATGAAGATCATGTTTAAAAGGCTTTTGTTTTAGTTATACACTACCTTAATTGTTTATGCATATTTATGAATGTTTCTGTTATATTGTTATCCTTACTGAAAATATGAGCTCACCCCTTTATATGATTTATTTTTTCTAGGATGTGAAGAAGTATTTTATGACTGACCTGTAGGGATAGTCTAAGGGGATATGAGTGTAGACATTGGAGACTATGTTGTTGTAGTTTTCACTTTACCAGGTAATGTAAGACTTATGAATGCATCTAGTGTTTCCAAGGCTACTAAACTAATCGGTCTTTCGAGACATGAACTTTTGGGATCAGGCCAATGTTATGTAATAATGCACCAACTCTCTGTAACCAGGGTTGGGGCGTTATATTGATGACATAAAAAATCTTATCCAGTTCTTTAATCCACTCTTCAGCTAGCACTGGGTCAGATGATCCTCTGAATGATGGGGTCAGTTACCTCAAGAAATGATCAACTACTAAGATGTTCCTATGTTGTTGATCTGACTGATCTCGTGAATGGATACCACCACCATTTAAAGTTGTTTCAACTATTCCATCACTACAACAAACAGTTCAGTTCTGATTCCCAACATCTCAGGTTGCTTATATGGAAAGTTGTCTTCCTTCTTTTGTCATCCCAACACAACTGCCCTGTTTCTTCTGTGGAAAACCATTATGAACATAGATATCTATTTGGTGAAGCAATATGGTGATCTTTAAATGCAATATAACTACAATATTAAAATAAATTAATTTATGGAAATTAATTTATCAATATCAAAACTCATAAAGCTATTTATACCAAACTCTGATACCGACTATAAGGTCCGAGCTGTAAAACATTACATAATCTTGAATTAAATGGATAATTCACATTGAGGATATTTTCATTTCAAGTTTTTTAGTGCGTTAGGCCATAACTATTATATTACATCTCAAAAATTACAATGTAGATACTTCTACTCAGTTTCAATTTTTTTCATAAAAAAAATATTGAAAAATTGGGTCATGTCTTGTTCCATATTTTAGATAGAATGACATTTCATTGATTCCATCTTTGACCCTATTTTTCTTTAAGTCCTGTTAAAAATTTTCAAAACATGGTATGAGCATAAAAATCCTAGTAAGGGTTATAAAATACAAAAAATAGTAGTTCATCAAATATTTGCCTTTTAACATACCTCATGAAATCATAATATTTATAAATAACACATATCCATCACAAATAATAAAGGTATCTTATGGCATATATGACATACTTATGTTGTAGATTTCATATCCAAGTAGGGAGTTACATTGTGAATAACCATCAAAGTATATTCCCTAAATCAATTAAGAGAAACATTGATGTTAACCGCCGTCACATTACCCAATTCATTGGAGTGCCATCTCAGGGTCACCTACCTTAGGTTTATAATGGAACCAACCTTATACGTAAACAATTCCCATGAACCATAATATATTCATAACACATAAAACATACGTAAAGGAAAGATAAAATTTCCACATTTCAATCACAATATATCATTTCAATATATTGATATAAAAAATACATTATCAAAACCATTTTCAAAACCAAAATACATAAAAGATTATATGTTATTTATTTAATTTTTAAACAATTAGGACTTGTTAAGGAAGCCATAAGTCAAATAATACTCACAGAGGTGGAAAAGGTCATTGTCACTGCTTACATGAAAACAAACATTCTTTTTTTTTCATTTTGTAATATTCCTCGTAGAAAAAGATTTTTTTGAGGGAATTTAACTTCAAAGATGTTTATACATAATATAAAATAATTTTTGTATTAAAGAAAAAATGCTTCAATGAAAATAGATTGAGACGAAGTCCCTTACACCATGTCCACTATGAAACATTAGTTCTTTAATCTCTTGAATAATAAAATAAAATTAATTTCTATTCCTTAAGAATATTTTTCATGTTTTTTATTTTATTTATATCACTTATTTCCATGTTTTAAACATTTGGTTATCATTTAAGATAATAATGGTCATTTTGTCAATATTTGGTACTTGAGTAAAAAATGAACTTCTTTTATTAACAAGTTGTCCATGTGATAAAACATTCATTATATCTAGAATGATATTAATGATTTAGATATCATATATATCATAAATATTTAGTATATAAATGTATTAATAATATAACATAACACTTTTAGGTGTAAAATATAATCCACCGTTCATGGAGACGGTAAGCCATACATACACGTGATCACTACTTTCATTTCTATTTCACATTTTTAATGAAATGAAAAAAAATGGTATATTATAATTCCAGTATATTTTCATATATAATTTCTTTAACATCATACTTTATATGTTCTAAATATGGCATGAATGATTCATATCACATTGAGGGGGCGGTAGTCCTCACTTCCTCAAATGAAATTATCGTCTTTACCCATTATGGAATCCATAAATGTATGATATAAATGAAAAATAAGTAAACATGGAGACACTATAAATATAAAATATATATAATATAAATATTATTCTGTCTCAATGGACACCATAAGAGGTGGTTTGAGAAGATTGGATAATCGTCATTTCGTGAGGCAGTAGTTCACCGTCCATAGAAATAGTTTGTTCTCTCCCCATTAGATGAGGGTGTGTGTAAGTGTAGTTCGAATCCTTTTTATAAAAACAACCTATTATATTGAGGATAATGGTATGTTTATAAATTAATTGAATAAAATGTGTTCTGGTGTATGGAGAAATAAAATAAAAAAAAAGAACTTAATAGAAGACGTTACCTTTAAATTGGGTAACTCCCTTTATCTTGAACCTAAATGTTCTCTTGAAGTTCCCTAGGCCTAAGGATAGAATTATAGGTGAATTATAGGTATCTTGATATCTTATTTGGGTTGAGGGTGGATTATCTAAGGGGTGGGAGAGGTTTGAGTGATGGGTTAGAGCTGATGGTTTTTTATAAGGGGAGGTGGGCACTTTAGGAAGGATTGAGAATATTATTTTATTAAATTGTGATTTTCAGGTTCTAAATGACCCAAACATAATATAGTCAAAGATAAGATGAGTATTGTTCGAAATAAAATAATCTATTAATCATTGGACATGTTTTGGATATTTGTTTAATATTAATAATCTAATTTATTTAAATCATTCATTAATGAGGTATGCACTCCATTCTAATTATGTCCCAGATAATTTTGTTTATTTGATGTCTATATGTTAAAAATAAAATACAATGATGTAGTAAATATTTTTATATTTATAATTAATATTTATAGTTAATTATATCAATTTTATAACCCCACATTATAATTGTTTTAGAAAAACAATACATGTTTATTATATTTTTTAGATTAAATAAAAAATTATTAATATCATTATAAAAAAAGTGTTATTGAAAGGCCAAAAGTCTCATCCAAGGATATTCTTGGTCCAAAACTACTCATCCAATAAGGTTAGAGCAAATGTAAAGGTAATTTTATATTATTATAATATTGTTTTTACCTTGAATTACCCTATTTACCTTCAACTACGGTAAATAAATGTCTAAAGTTACTATTCACCCAAAATTAGTTTCCTCTTAATGATCCACATTTTTCTTAATAATAACTACCATGTATTTCAGATTTTTGAATTTCAATTCACAGTAGTAGTAAAATTTCATTTAAAAGAAAAATTCATCTTTTCAACTACTACCTAGTGTTTCCATTATTCATAAAAAATTTATGTTTTTCAGAAAAGTACAAAAAATTAATCCTATGTTATATTTGATATTATGAATTCAAAAATTATGTCTATTTTACCAAATTTAAAACAAAGAAGTTTTTTTAATTAATTTAAAATTTATTCTCGTTGTCAAAATAGAAAGGCTATTTTTTAGAAATAACAACTATAAAAAAATTGACACTTATTTATGTCCAAATTAAAAGTGAAATTACTTCCAATGACCAAAATTGAATTAAATGGTAAAAATATAATATAATTACACATTAAACCAAATTAAAAATAAAATCTATCCATAAAAATAAATTATATTAAAAGGCAGTTATGAATTAAAATACAATATTTTCCACTATTAATTTAAAAAATTAATATTATCAAAAAAATACCAAGAATTTACCTAAAGTAAATTTTGATGTCCTGATTCTAAATAAAAATTTTATTTTTCCAAATAAAACTTGTAAAAGTAGACAAAAATATATTTAAAGCGGGTTTTCCATTTAAAGGCAGAAGATTGACCATTTAAAGAATATTAGAGTATTTATGCTTAAACATAGATTCATTCCCATTTTAAGACTTTTACTTTTATTTGATAAATTTATAGTCATTTAAAAACATGTTTAATAATATTGTAGTTAGTTTTATTCCCTATAATACAACGTCAATGCATTAACTACTATTTAAAATAATATTACATTATTATTTTTCTGTATGACTCAGAATTTTTCGTAACATTAGACTTCAAAAAAACTCGTTATTGCGTATCAAGTGCGCCATAGAACATAGAATCCCCATTAAAATCTCATTAATATTTAATTCAAAAAATATTAATAAATATGAAAATTTATTATTCTTTATTTACATTGGATGTTATATTCTATGCCGGTATAGTTTTTTACTAGTCAAGCATATTTGGTCTAATAAGAGAAACCTTCACTTTTGTCTGCTAAAAAGTGTATACAATAATACCTAGAAAAGAAACCTACATGTACGTATATATATTTTATTCAATTTATACTAGAAAATCTATGTGGTCCAAAAAAATCCTTGTGAACCAACACAAGAGGTTTAGATGTTGGATGTCATTTATTAAATTTAAATGATATCTGGTGATTTTTCTCTTTTTGATAGGGGTTATAGACATTTTTCATTTAGAAATTCATGTTTGGATAGTTCTCTGACTAAACATTTCATAGTAGTATTTCTATGTGAGTGAATTTTATAGTGTCCTTATACAATATTTCATAGAAAAGATTCTGTATAAAATGGTCTTATGAATGAAACATTTTATAAAAATAATTAATCATGACTAGAAACATAAAAAATTACCTTTTTCAAATAATGATATACAAAATAAGCATTTGAATTATAAAAATTACATGATTTTTTTCCAAATTTAACATGTAGTCCATCATCACATAACTATGAGATGCTATGTATATTGTATTTTAAACCATCGACAAAAATTAATTTCGAAATTAAATCATAGTAGGTGTTATTGATTTGACCAGGGAAAATGATCCTTCTATTAGTATTATCACCAAATATTACATGGCCATCATAAACCATTATTTGGTTCTTGATGCTTGAGTAATATTTGTTATATGCATGGATCATCCACCGTCTACGTCCATATATTTATACAAGATATCTTCAAGAATCATTCCGGAAAAAACAATGTTTATACGATTAATGATTTTGGTAACCATATTTTCTTTGGTCTAGATATTTTACAAAATAGGGTCGTAGGAAGACATATTTTCTTAATAGGATTCCTATATACAGATTATAAAATATTTTAAATTAAAACCTCATCAGGTCCACTTGAATAACTAAAAGTAGCAGAAGTTCTAGAATTAGATTTAGGAACAAAGGTTGTCTTAACAACTATTGTTTTCCCATGTTGGTAACCTAGATAAGTAATATATCTAGGATCAATTACATTTCAAATATTAGAGTCTGTGTTTCTATTTCATTTATAAATGTCTACTAATTTTTTTATTCTCTCATTTGACAATTGTAGTTTAAAATTTTCATTCAGTAGTATTTAATTTTTTTAATTTTTGTACAGTGTGAACTGTTTTAACACTAGACAAATCAAATAAGGTTTCTTAAAAAAATTATATTTGTATTTGAATTCATTAAATGTGTCTTCATTCATATTAATTTAGTCATTCTTTTTATCAATTTAAAATATAAACATAATTTTATTTATTTTAAAAATGATAAAAATTATGTATAGGATATACAATAAGTACCTCATATATATTTTACATGAAGCACTTATATTCTCAATGATAAATATATTCATTCGTTGATTTTATATCATTGTAGTTATCTTTACGGGTACTCCACATAGATTATATGGATTTATTTTAATCTATTTCTTATTCCTCATAATTTATCATCAACTCCACCATATTGAAATCATTATTATCATTCGATTTTCTCTTACACTCAATATAATTAATTTTATTTTTATTAACTTCTATATTCCATTCAATTTTCATCTTTATTTATATTAAAACATTCTATTGTGGCATTATATTCTAAATTATTTCATATTCATGTAGAATTTATTAAACCTTCTTGAAAGATTGACCACTTCCAAACTGATGTAGGTTTTTGATTTCTCATCACTGAAGATTTTTTTATTTTCCTTTTCATTTTCTTTTTGTTTTGATAAATGAGTCTTGAATACAAAAATTTCCACTTACGATTATCATTAACTTAGTAATAAAATTACTCCTTTACCCATTCATCATAAACAACCGATTTAATTCTATTACGAGTAGTTTACTAATCTCATGATATTCCTATATTGAAATTGAGGTCCCTCTCTATCTCTCTAGAAGAATTCTCAGTTGTCTCATAATTTGATCATTCTCATTCAGTGGATTCAAAATTGACCTCATTTCGTTCACGATCTCATTAATCCATACATACAAGTTAGAAATAATTTCAGCAGGTTTCATCTTAAATATATCATATTTAATTGTATAAGTATTCAATATCATTTTAGAAACATCAGTTTGTCCTTCATTAGAAATAGCCAATGTATCCTAAATTGCATAAACAGTTTTGCTAATAGAAATACTATTAAATTAATCATATTGTAAGTAATAGTAAGGGGAATTCATGGATTTTAAACTATTATTATAAGAAACATTAGTAGAATAATCCCATGTAGCTCATAGAGTGGAAGGTAATTCATTTTTATACTTTATAAAATAAAAATTTTTAAAACCCCTTCTTTAAATATGGATTTTAATATTTATTTTCCATTAAAAAATTATTTACATTAAATAAATTGGTCAATTAATTATAATAACCTTGTTATCTAGTATCCATTTATAGAACAATATTTATAATTGATTGGAATTTATGATCATTAAAACTCTACTTAAATCACAGTTGAACTATTTTTGAAAACCCATGATACAATATTTTTTCTAAGTGATTATCTCATGAGGTTAGTCTAATTGATTACAAAATAAAAAGTTCTATAAAAAATTGTTTTAAATAAAATCACTCAATTAATTAAAATATCCCAGTTAATCAAAATAAAATATTGATATATGTTATGATCTTTTTAAATAGTTATCAATAATTGATTAAGGCTCAGTTAAAACAAATATGAAAAAAACTTATCAATTGAAATCAATTTATGTATTAATACCCTTTTGTAAACACTAATTTTGATTATGTATCAAAGTGGTGGTTTTGTTTTTAATTTAACATTTATTCACTATAAACCATAGAATCTAAACAAAAAAACGCATAGATAAATACATATAAGATGTTATGTCTCAAGGAAAGGCTCATTCCTCTCCACTAGAAAATCACATAATACCATGAATATTATATAAAATAAAATTTTATCTACATCCTGGATCGGGTATACAATTTATGGATTGAAATTCAGGCTTTATAAGACCTCTTCCACAACACCTGTGGGAATAAAATAATGCATTCACCACAAGGACCTCTTCAATAAGACATGGGAAAATATGTGAAAAGAGAGTTGAGAGGATGTTGAGTATCATCCAGTTAATGTACTAGATATAATTTTTATGATTCAAATATAGAGTTAACACACAATTATTTTAATGCAATGATATAAAATTTTTATAGATAATAAATGATGTAAAAAATATATTGTTTCTCGGTCAGATTTTCTCTAAAGATTATGACATCACTGATTTAGCGTGAACAGAAGATTGAGTCGTATTTCTAAAAATGGAAATAAAATAGAGTATCATTAACTCTCTCATTTTCTGACTATTGTGAGGAACAAAATGATGGATGAGATTCCATCATCTATAGTTGGTTTCAAGTATGAATACTTCCTGAAACCCATACTTCAAAGTAATCTCTTGATCATTCAATATTCATTCTCTCTTCGTGGTTTTTTATATATGTCTGTGGGTTTGTATCTCTCTATGATTATATCAACATGATGGATTCTGATACATTAGTTATAAGTTACAGGTAGGATAAATCATCTAGATTCTTTGATCCTCGTACTAGATGACTAAAATAAATTAATTCATCCCTTTTATAGTTTAAGAAAAATGATTAAAAAATAACTCTCGATAATAAATTCATTAATATAAAAATTATAAATATGTAATAAAAATAAATAGAAATTATGGTGGGGACTCTATTGAATTGGGATAAAACAGTAGTGGTGACTTAGGCTTATGGTGAGACATGCCAACAGTGGAATATCTCTGCATTGAGTTTTATTAGTGGTTGGTCATCTCTGCACTTTTCCAACTTTGGAGGTGACTATGTTCTAATGGAGAGTCATCCTCTATAATTGATTCTTTCATGTACATGGATAATATAAAATACTGACAGTGACTCAGTACTCATAGTTGGACTTTTCTATACATTTTCATATTTATACCCGCTATCTCTGAATGTATGTGTTTTTTTACTTTGTCAAATTCTTACTGGTCATATTCGATGGTAGGAGTTTTCCATAATTAGTTAAAATATGTTATAGTAGTGACTAATTTTTATAATGGGTATTTAAAATACTTAAACGAAATTTAATTTTTTTGGTGTCCAAAATGTTGTTTCATGTATTGAAGTGGGTCTTTCCAACACTTAGCATAACTTTTTCTATTCTTTAATATACTATAGAATGATTATAGAAAAGAGAGAAATCATTAATAACACAACTAATATAATTTAATTGGTCAATAAAACACTGGTTTCAATAGGTACACATGTTATCATTGATAATCTTACTTAAAACATGTTGGGTATTTTATGAGATGAGTATTAGGAATTTAAAATGGTTAAATTTGAAACTTTTAATCCAACGTTCAATAAATTTATTAGTATTGTTAACTGTATGGGTTTTATCCTATAAAATATTGAAAATACTACTTTTAATTAACTGAGTATTTAGATAAAATCCTAATTAGTATCATTTTAAAAAGTATACTGTATATATAAAATTGAAAAGTTCAAGGAATCCATTCACAGTGGGATTAGTTGATCATTTTTACAATATGATTTCGAGATTAAAATCATACTGAAGAAGATAGTTCAATTAAGAATAGTATTTATTATAAATAAAATGTATCCACATAATCATTTTATTCTATTTTTATATTATGTTATCGTAGTGAACAATTTTATGTTATAAATGAAGAATATATAAGGAATAAATGGTACTCAAGGATATCCAAAAAGGGCCATCCAGATAATGATTTGAAGGAGAAAAATAATTGTAATTTATTTTTTAAGACGATCAAGATATAATTTTCTATGAGTATAGTGTAATTTTGTAACACCCCAAGCTTCCACGGTACGTTTCACTTCGAATAATGCAATAGCGTGTGTTGTACGCAACCTCGAGCTCTAACACACACCACAACGAATTAAAATAGCCGTTGTGAATAGTAATACCTACTTTTTGAAATTTTATAAATTTTATTTATCAAAATGGACTTCATTTTTGGATTCAGAATGTCGGAATTAGCCTATGTTGAATTTTTGGTATTTTTCTGAAAACTTCTATTTTTTATGATTAGTGAAAAATACTTAAAACAACTTTTTTAATCAAAATAATTTATTGTGATAAATTAAACTATTTAGTGGTTTTAAAGTATAATTAGAATATATTTTTACCATTTTATCCAATGGTGGTCATTAGAATTAATTTAACATTGAAATTGGACATAAACAATTGCCAATCTTTTGATATAAATTGTTTCTTAAAAACACGCTATTTGTTGTGACAGCGGGAATTAATTATAAAATTAACTAATGCAACTTATATGTTTGGAATTTTTTAAAATAGAAATCATTTTTTAATTCGGAATATCAATTATAGCTTAGGGTGAAATTTTGGCTTTGTTCTGAAAAACTTCAATTTTTGATGAATAGTGAAACAACTAAGTGGTAGTTAAATAACTGATTTTTCGTTTAAATGAATTATTACCACTTCTGTGATTTGATTTTAAAAAATCCGACATACATGGTTGTCATTAAGAAGTAAAATGTGGTTCAATGAGATTAAAATAATTTTTTGGTGAATAGTAACATTTAAGTTCTTAATCGCGATTAGAGGTAATTAGTGTAGTTTAAGGTACAAATGATGTTTTAATAATATGAGATGAGCATGACACTTGTACTACTCCTATTGAATGAGTCATGGCCGACCAAGACAACCCATGGGTCAACTTGGGGACCCCATGGAGCCACTTTAGTTGGAAAATGACAATAATATATATTTATTTAATGTTAAAATTAAATTGATACAAACATGAGTTGTTTTACTAAAACGGTTTTTAAGTGGGGTTACACAAGTCCAAATTTTGACTATAAATATTCATTAGAAAGATAAAAATATTTCCTACATCATAGTATTTTTTTATAATTTTTAGACATTAAATAAATTAAATTATTTATGACATCATGGTGATGCTGTGATGACCTCATTATTTAACGATTTAAATAAAATGAGAAGATAATGTAAAATCCAAGGCTTACACTTGTCCAAAGCCTATTGTATGGGTAGATTTCGAACCCTTATCACCTTAGCCACGAATTATATAATTGTGGGACCTTTAGAATCCGAACATCATTGAATAATATTGTAACATTTCCTTACTTTCCAAGAGTGCCCCTCCTCTCCTCTTATAAAAGCCCCCCACCTCTACCACCTCATTCACACTTTCAAGCCAATTGGTTCGGCCAAACTCTGCCCAAATACTCTCCCAAATTCCCCCTCTTACTCATAGAAGCCTCACTTTGGGAAGAACTCTTCCCAAGGAAGCCTTTGGCTCAAATCAAAAAGAGTTACCCGATTTTGAGGTAATGTCTTCTCTAATGTTGTTTTGTTTCATTTTTCTTCTCCAACCCCCTAAACTCTTTTTATTCATTTATTTTGTAACAAAACCAGTATCCTAAATATACTAGGATGTTGTTATAAGAAGTATTCTAGCTACACTTACACACACCTACATCTAATGGTTAAAGAAAATAGGGTTTCTGTGGATGGAGAATTTCTGCCTCACGAAACGATGATTGTTCAACACTCATATAACACCTTCAATGGTGGCCATTAAGATGTAACTATTTTTATATATGATATATAATATGTTTATGTTTTACTTATGCTTCTGTATTTCTCATTTATGGCATACTTTATGATTTCCATTATGGGTAAAACGCGATAATTTCATTTTAGGAAGTGCGGACTACCGCCCCCTCAAAGTGATTTGAATCGTTAATGCCATATGTGGGATGTATAAAGGATGGAGTAAATAGTATTATACACTATATTATACTGTAATTATATTATAAATTTATATCATTATGATTTCATTCCATTGAATACGAAATAGAAATGAAAGTAGCGTTCATGCATACGTACGGCTTACCGTCTCCATGAACGGTGCATTTCATTTCTTACCTCTAAATGTTACGTAATATTATAAATGAATGTATATACTGGATATTTAAGATATATATGACATCTAAATCATGAATATAATTCTGGATATAATGGATATTTTACCACATGAACAACTTGTAATTATAAGAAGTTTATTTTTGACTCAAGTACCAAAGATCGACAAAACGACCGTTATTAACTTAAATAATTAAATAATGTTGATAACATGGTAAAAAGTGATATAAATGGAATAATGAACATGAAAAAGGTTCTTAAGTAAATATAAATTAACTCTAGTTTATTATTCAGGAGGTTAATGAACGGTCGAGTCAGGACAAGACGCAAGGTAAGGAAATTTTTAACCCAATTTCCATTCTTTGGGTTAATCTCCTACTTTCAAATTATGTCATGATATTATTATGTCCTATTTTGTATTTTTTACTTTCTTTATGTGTACCTATAGTGAATACACATAATAGATATATTTTATTTTAAAAATGATCTTTTTAAGGACTTCGTCTCAATCTCCTTTCATTGAGGCATATTTGGTTTTATACACAACTTTCTTTTATACGGTGTATAAACCCCTTTGACTTTTATGTTTATTCAAAAGGAATCTTTTTTTATAAGAAGCGTTTTACTAAACGACAAAAAGGGAATGTTTTCCTTTCTGTACTTATGCGGCGACAACGACTTCTCCGCCGCCGTGACCATTATTTGAGTTTCGGGTTCCTCTACAAGGCATCATTTTTTTAATGAAAAATAAATACAATGTTCTAATTTGATTTTATTTTGGTATTGAAAATGGTTTTGAAAGCATATCAATGTGTTGTATTGACATCTTGTGATTGAAATGTGGAAATGTTATGTTTCCTTTACACATGTTTTATGTGATACGATTATGTTATGGTTTATGATATGTTTAAACCTATTCATATGATGAATGCATTGGACTTAATAAGTGACGGGTGGAGCCCGCTATAGCTCCTCGATGGATCGACAGGTCTCATGAGACAAACTAGTGTCTTGGCACAAGGCCTTGACAAAATCTTATTTGTAGTCTTAGCACGAGGCCTTGGCTATGTGGTTATGATAGTCTGGCATTATGCATTCCATCATTATGAAAGTGGTTATTGATTTTGCATGTGATTATTCGATTAGTAGAATATCCATGTGAATGAGTAAATGGCATTATTTCATTTTCCTTTTGCCATATTATGTTGATGTTCAAGTTTAAAAGGATTTTGTTTTAGTTATACATTGCCTTAAATGTTTATTCTTATTTATGAAAGTTTCTGCTATATTGTTATCCTTACTGGGCATTTGAGCTCACCCCTTTTCTATGTTTTATTTTTCACAGGAAGTGAAGAAGTAAATTATGAATGACCTGCAGGGATATTATGAGGGGATAATAGTGTGGACTGTGGAGACATTATGTTGTTGTAGTAGTTTTTCACTTTATGATGTAATGTAACGTTTACGAATGTATCTAGTGTTTCCAAGTATACTAAACTAATCGGTCTTTCGAGACTTGATCTTTTGTGATCATGCCAATGTTACGAAGTAACGCACCGGCTCTGGGTAGCTGGGGTCGGGGCTTTACAGTTGGTATCAGAGGCAGTTTAGTACTAACCTTGGAAGCTAGATTTAGATAAACTCTGATTAGATCACATAGCCCAAAGATAGAATTTAAGGATTAATATAGAAGAAATTCCTATAATTTTGGTATTATAGAGATTTTGTGAGTTTTCCGAGCAATACGTCCCTGTCTGGATACGAGCAAGTAGAGGCGGCTCTGGCACAGATGTACCTAGGGGTAAATCCCGAAAACACCGCTTTGAGCTAGACTCGAACGGGAACTGGTGCATGACAACGGGCCTTGTTGCACTCTTGGTTACGACACTCCCGGGGGATATGCTTTGGATAATTCTCATTTTCTTTATAAACCACTATGAAGGGTTATGAGTATATACTTCCTCAAAGAAAACCTTTTTATGATTATGGATTATATAGATAAATAGTTCAATTTATGTTAAGTATTTTATAAGTATGGAATTATGTATTTTGATTCATAAACTAATCTAGTTTATGGAATTGTGTAGAAATGGCGCCCAGTAGAAGGAATGTGAACTCCATCAATACGTATGATCCAAAGAGTAAGAAGGATAATATCATTCATGGTATTAAGCCAACATTTAGAAGGGAAATATTCTCCCATGTGTTATCAACCTATGAAGAAATAGTATCATGTGTTAATAAGATATGTAGAGAATTATCCGAGTCTTATGGATTTGAAGGGATGAAAGAGAAGAAAAGGATGGAAGAGAGAATGATGGATAAAGGGACGAGGGAAAAGAATAATTTTCCAATATGTGATAACTGTGGGAAGAAACACCTTGGAATTTTCCTGAAGGGATTGGGAGTTTGTTATAAGTGTGGAGAAAAAGGACACCAAGTGTGTGACTGCAAGGGTAAGAAAAAGGTTTCAAGTGTACAATGCTTCATCTGGAAGGAGTGGGGACACTACACAAACCAATGTTCAAATCATCAGAGTATGCCCCAAATGATGTTATTGGATAATAATCAAGTTATGATACTACCACATATGAGGAGGAATGATTAGTGTTCTTATGTTGTTATTAAATAATTTTGTAATTTGAGTGTTGGATCAATGATGTACTGGTTATAATAATTATGGAGTATATAAGGATTGTACTGCAGTATTATTTCATCTAGGACTTGAGATTGTGTGGAACCAAGAAAAGTGACTCCACAATAGGTTAAATTTTTGGAAAATATATGGTTGAGAGAAATATAAACCATAATATGGTTCTGATACTGAGATAGTGATTTTGAAATAAGACATGATTGATTCGGATAAATTATGTTGGATATTTTTAACATCCTTGAAACTGATTAATGATTTGTATACATTTTTGGATAGAAGGAGTATATCTAGTTTTCTATAAGGAATAAGGGATCATGAATGTAATCAATAAGGATTTATGGTAATTCAGTATGTTGCAGTGTTTTAAAAGAATACATGATGAAGGTGTTCACATGTTGTTACGCAGAAAAAAAGAGCTTCATTATGTTTACCTTCCTCATAAAATCTGGACTGTGAGTTGGACAGAAGTATTTTGGATAACTATAAAGGTTGGAATGGATTATATTTTACATTGGATACTACTTTTAAGGTTATTTTTGGATATTTATAAAAAGGACAACACGCAGACCGAGTGACAACCCATCGCGTCAGACAAAGCTGTGGGAATCGAACCCACAACCATAGTGCGATTGGGATTAATCGCCTACCACTGGACTACGCAAAGTCCCTGGTTATTACAAAATAGTTTTTCTAATATAATGGTATGTGTTAATATTTGGAACCTTATACAATTAGGATAAATAGAATATTTTTGAGTTCTATTACCTTTTAGAGTGAAATATGGGTTTTTGGTAAAAATTTATTAACGAATGAAAGTATACATAACAAGTATGTATATTCCCTTACGTTCTTAGTAAATCTCCTAAATAAATTCCTCATCATATAAAAGGTAACTTAAAACAAAAATGTTGTCGGTTATCTTTTCCAACTGGGGATTCAATGACCGTTTAACCAGTCACAAGATTGTGATTTTCTTGAAGTTAAACTTTCTCCTAATCCTGTTTTCTATAACTCTCCATCAGACCTTGATGGTTTGTGTCTCCTCCATATCCATATTTTCATAGAATCCTAGAATGGTCTATATCGGGTGACCTTTGTACTTATCTTGCTTTCTTTTAATGTTATATATTTATTAACCTTATTTCCGATGTGGGTTTTCCACAAAGGTATTTTCTCTTTTCAACCTTTTATTTTCAAAGAAAAATTTCAAATTGAGAGGACGCATTTTATTGAAGGAGGGGAGAATGTAACACCCCAAGCTTCCACGGTACATTTCACTTCGAATAATGCAATAGCGTGTGTTGTACGCAACCTCCAGCTCTAACACACACCACAACGAATTAAAATAGCCGTTGTGAATATTAATACCTACTTTTTTAAATTTTATAAATTTTATTTATCAAAATGGACTTCATTTTTGGATTCGGAATGTCGGAATTAGCCTATGTTGAATTTTTGGTATTTTTCTGAGAACTTCTATTTTTTATGAATAGTGAAAAATACTTAAAAAAACTTTTTTAATCAAAATAATTTATTGTGATAAATTAAACTATTTAGTGGTTTTAAAGTATAATTAGAATATATTTTTACCATTTTATCCAATGGTGGTCATTAGAATTAATTTAACATTGAAATTGGACATAAACAATTGCCAATCTTTTGATATAAATTGTTTCTTAAAAACACGCTATTTGTTGTGACAGCGGTAATTAATTATAAAATTAACTAATGCAACTTATATGTTTGGAATTTTTTAAAATAGAAATCATTTTTGAATTCGGAATATCAATTATAGCTTAGGGTGAAATTTTGGCTTTGTTCTGAAAAACATCAATTTTTGATGAATAGTGAAACCACTAAGTGGTAGTTAAATAACTGATTTTTCGTTTAAATGAAATATTACCACTTCTGTGATTTGATTTTCAAAAATCCGACATACATGGTTGTCATTAAGAAGTAAAATGTGGTTCAATGAGATTAAAATAATTTTTTGGTGAATAGTAACTTTTAAGTTCTTAATCGCGATTAGAGGTAATTAGTGTAGTTTAAGGTACAAATGATGTTTTAATAATATGATATGAGCATGAAACTTGTAATACTACTATTGGATGAGTCATGGCCGACCAAGACAACCCATGGGTCAACTTGGGGACCCCATGGAGCCACTTTATTTGGAAAATGACAATAATATATATTTATTTATGTTAAAATTAAATTGATACAAACATGAGTTGTTTTACTAAAACTGTTTTTAAGTGGGGTTACACAAGTCCAAATTTTGACTATAAATATTCATTAGAAAGATAAAAATATTTCCTACATCATAGTATTTTTTTTATAATTTTTATACATTAAATAAATTAAATAATTTATGACATCATGATGATGCAGCGATGACCTCATTATTTAACGATTTAAATAAAATGAGAAGATAATGTAAAATACAAGGCTTAAACTTGTCCAAAGCCTATTTTATGGGTAGATTTCGAACCCTTATCACCTTATCCACGAATTATATAATTTTGGGTCCTTTAGAATCCGAAAAGCATTGTATAATAATGTAACATTTCCTTCCTTTCCAAGAGTGCCCCTCCTCTCCTCTTATAAAAAGCCCCCACCTCTACCACCTCATTCACACATTCAAGCCAATTGGTTCGGAAAACCTCTGCCCAAATACTCTCCCAACTTCCCCCTATTACTCCTAGAAGCCTCACTTTGGGAATAACTCTTCCCAAGGAAGGCTTTGGCTCAAATCAAAAAGAGTTACCCGATTAGGAGGTAATGTCTTCTCTAATGTTGTTTTGTTTCATTTTTCTTCTCCATCACCCTAAACTCTTTTTATTCATTTATTTTGTAACAACACCAGTATCCTAAATATACTAGGATGTTGTTATAAGAATTATTATAGCTACACATACACACACCTACATCTAATGGTTAAAGAACATACGGTTTCTGTGGATGGAGAATTTCTGCCTCACGAAACGATGATTGTTCAACACTCATATAACACCTTCAACGGTGGCCATTAAGATGTAACTATTTTTATATATGATATATAATATGTTTATGTTTTACTTATGCTTCTGTATTTCTCATTTATGGAATACTTTATGATTTCCATTATGGGTAAAACGCGATAATTTCATTTTAGGAAGCGCGGACTACCGCCCCCTCAAAGTGATTTGAATCGTTAATGCCATATGTGGGATTTATAAAGGATGGAGTAAATAGTATTATACACTATATTATAATGTAATTATATTATAAATTTATATCATTATGATTTCATTCCATTGAATACGAAATAGAAATGAAAGTAGCGTTCATGCGTACGTACGGCTTACCGTCTCCATGAACGGTGCATTTCATTTCTTACCTCTAAATGTTACGTAATATTATAAATGAATGTATATACTGGATATATAAGATATATATGACATCTAAATCATGAATATAATTCTGTATATAATGGATATTTTACCACATGAACAACTTGTAATTATAAGAAGTTTACTTTTGACTCAAGTACCAAAGATCGACAAAACGACCGTTATTAACTTAAATAATTAAATAATGTTCATAACATGGTAAAAAGTGATATAAATGGAATAATGAACATGAAAAAGGTTCTTAAGTAAATATAAATTAACTCTAGTTTATTATTCAGGAGGTTAAAGAACGGTCGAGTCAGGACAAGACGCAAGGTAAGGGAATTTTTAACCCAATTTCCATTCTTTGGGTTAATCTCCTACTTTCAAATTATGTCATGATATTATTATGTCCTATTTTGGATTTTTTACTTTCTTTATGTGTACCTATAGTGAATACACATAATAGATCTATTTTATTTTAAAAATGATCTTTTTAAGGACTTCGTCTCAATCTCCTTTCTTTGAGGCATATTTGGTTTTATACACAACTTTCTTTTATACGGTGTATAAACTCCTTTTACTTTTATGTTTATTCAAAAGGAATATTTTTTTATACGAAGAGTTTTACTAAACGACAAAAAGGGAATGTTTTCCTTTCCATACTTATGCGGCGACAACGACTTCTCCGCCGCCGTGACCATTATTTGACTTTTGGCTTCCTCTACAAGCCATCGTTTTTTTAATGAAAAATAAATACAATGTTTTAACTTGATTTTATTTTGGTATTGAAAATGGTTTTGAAAGCATATCAATGTGTTGTATTGACATCTTGTGATTGGAATGTGGAAATGTTATGTTTCCTTTACGCATGTTTTATGTGATACGATTATGTTATGGTTTATGATATGTTTAAAACTATTCATATGATGAATGCATTGGACTTAATAAGTGACGGGTGGAGCCCGCTATAGCTCCTCGATGCATCGACAGGTCTCATGAGACAAACTAGTGTCTTGGCACAAGGCCTTGACAAAATTTTATTTGTAGTCATGGAACGAGGCCATGGCTATGTGGTTATGATAGTCTGGCATTATGCATTCCAACATTATGAAAGTGGTTAGTGATTTTGCATGTGATTATTCGATTAGTAGAATATCCATGTGAATGAGTAAATGGCATTATTTCATTTTACTTTTGCCATATTATGTTGATATTCAAGTTTAAAAGGCTTTTGTTTTAGTTATACATTTCCTTAAATGTTTATTCTTATTTATGAAAGTTTCCGCTATATTGTTATCCTTACTGGGCATTTGAGCTCACCCCTTTTCTATGTTTTATTTTTCCCAGGAAGTGAAGAAGTAAATTATGAATGACCTGCATGGATATTATGAGGGGATAATAGTGTGGACTGTGGAGACATTAAGTTTTTGTAGTAGTTTTTCACTTTATGATGTAATGTAACGTTTACGAATGTATCTAGTGTTTCCAAGGCTACTAAACTAATCGGTCTTTCGAGACTTGATATTTTGTGATCATGCCAATGTTACGAAGTAACGCACCGGCTCTGGGTAGCTGGGGTCGGGGCGTTACAAATTTGGTACATCAAACCAAAAAAACTAATATTAAGAAGGGCATGAAAAAGATAATGAAATATAAGAATGAAATGAATGTAGTGGTATCCGAATAGAGTTCCATTGAGGATTCATGTACTTTTGAATAAATTGGAGTCAAAAATGATTTTTTAAAACATGTGCTTAATAGATTCAAAAAATAATCTAATCTATTGTACATATTACATAGCATCAAAATATGTATATAAAAATCTCACTTTTTGAGGAATTTCCTAAATTATATGATAGAGTTTAACATAATGTTGAAAAAATCAACGATTATTGTATAGACATTAGTAGAAAAAAAGGATGTTATTATAAAGAAAGAAAATATTAGGAAAACATATTAGGATTGAAAAATATGTAAATATAGATTAAAAAATATTATAATAAAATAAAAAAATTATTTTTTTGAATAGAAAATATATAAAAATATTATTTAATTTAAAATATTCTAGATTTTGAAACATTTTATTTCTATATTTTTATTTTGTACAAGGAACGACTAAAAATGATATAGAATGTTTGAGTTCATATTTATACATTCTCTTCAAGGTATATGTATGTTTAGTAAAATGATGAGTTTAAATTATATGAAAATGGTATATATTATCTTGCTTATGTTATTGGTTTACCAGTGATCTATATAACATTTTTTTTAAAACCAATAATGGAATCACATAAATACTATATGATTTAGATTTAAAATTATTATTCATTGTGAAAATGATCATTCTTTGTGATTTCAACAATATCAAGGATATACAATGAAAATTCTTCAATAAAATATTTTTTCTGTATTTCTAAAAAATATATTTCTTAATTTTTTTTGGATTCCAAAAAATTATTATGATAATCCCATTGGACCCAAATTTTTAGGGATACAAATTATTATATAAAAAATTGAACCGTGTCTTTGGATTATTATGAAATATGTTTTTTAAATAGATAAAGGATTCATAAGACACATGATGTATAATACATTAAATATTATTTTATTTAGTAAATGTGATGGATGTTATTTTAATTTCGTTAATAGTTCCAATATAATGTTAATAGATTTTAGTGAGGTTGTAATTTCAATTTTTCTTATTATTTATAAACTCGTATATAATGAATACTTGTAGCATAATTTAATAATAATTTCAAAACTATGTGATGATGGACTATTTTAAAAAAATCATTATGATAAATTCGTAATATTTTTGTATAAATAAGTTTTCTTAACGAAAATTTAAAATAAAACATTAATTTGTATTATTTTTATGAATTAAATTATCAAAATTTCAAATATTTAAATTATTTATAATCTGAAATAATTTTTTCCATACGAGTTTGGGGAATGATAATTTTAGGATATTTAAGAATCATAGACCAACCTAACTATTATACAGTTATCAAAACATTAAGTGAAAATCACCTTTTTTTTGAATATTTCATGTTTGGTGAACAACATATAATTTGTTTCAAGTAAATAATTGAAGTAAAAAACAATAAGTCTTCCTGAATACATTCATTTTGATTTTTTTCATCTTATTAAACCTACTACTTGGGTGGTAAGAAATATTTTGATAAATGATTTCACTAGATATCAAGGGTATTACTTTCTTTCTATTCAATATGAAATGGTAACGATGTTTATTAAATTTTTAAAATTAATTCAAGTTGATAAATGAATATTAATTAAATCATTTATATATGATCATGTTTTTGAATCTTATAATATTATTTTTATTATTTTGAAATATAAATTTGAATATTCACAATTATTCATCCCTATGGACACCACAAAAAAATTGTGTAGTTGAAAGGAAAAGTAAAACTCAATAATAAATTTATAGGACACTAGTAAATGAGATTATCATACCTAAATCTTATTGATCCAATGCTATGAATACTACTTTTCTGTTCACTAATAGATTCATTTTATGAATCAGGTTGAAAAGGACGTCATATATTCTTTTGATGGGAATGAAAACCTAAAATTATAAATTCAAAGATTATGGTTATATAGTTGTTTATCAAATATTAATGATTATTTAAATAAATTTGAATAAAAATCTTATGAAATTATTTTCATAGGATATTAAAATAATATGATGTCATATATAGTATATAATAACTGATCTCTGGTTGATAATTAATCTGTTCATGTTATGATTGATGGAAAATATTTAAATAAAGTGGATTATGATATTGGAAAAAATTAGGATGAATTCAGAATCATTTTTACAAGGAATAACTTCATTGTAAAAATGTACAGAATGAGGTGAAATATTTCTCCCCAAACTGAGCCAATTAATGAAAGATCATTAACATTTATAGAAATCTTCTGATGGATAAATTCATTGTAAATGTTGAATGAAAAGTTCAAATTACAATATATGTTATGTATATTTATTCTTATTATGATTTAATATATAATTTTTTACCAATGAATATTTATTTTTCATTTTTATGATTCAAATTAGACCTTATATTTGAAATATGAAATAAATTATTTTCTAAGAAATAATGATTGCATATTAGTTATTCAACAAAATGGATCCCATTATATTGGGACAAAATAGGTCTTCAGAAACAAACATCTGAAATATATAAATATATTTACAAATAAAGATATATTTTTAATTAAATTATATTATAAATATTGGGGTATTTATTTTGAATAATATATTCTAACTGTTTCTAGATTAGAATAAATTTTTATATTATTAGCTTTTACTTAATTTCGTGGATTTAAATTATTTCAAATAGATTTTAAATTTGATTTTTAAATGGTTATATTTTATATTGTATAAGATTTAAATACAATTTTATTAAAATTAAAATAATTCAAATCATTTATTAAACAATATAAAGATATATATTGGTTGACACAATATCCTCATGCTTGGGTTGTATAGTTAATAAGTTATATTTTATTAAATAACATTGAAAAATGAAATATTTATCCAATTTTTATTATATAAATTTGTAATGATATTTTTATTTTTTAAATTTATTTTTATGATATTATATTTGTACCTTGAAATGAATGTATTTTTAATGAATTTTTATCATTGAGGACTTCTGAATATGATATGAGAATGGTGGTAGAATTGAAAGTTGTTCATTGTTTATAAATATATAAAAAATGATTGTATTTTTAAAATTCAAGAATTATATTCTAGATAGTTAGATGAATGATATTTCATATAATCTACTCTATGTTCAATAAAATAAATGATTACTACATGTACTTTATATTTAGTTAAATATGGAAAATATAATGATTTTAATACCTTTAGAGGTAATATTAGAAGATTATTGTATTTCAATACTTCTTTTTCATATTTAATGTTGTTTGTTTTCATATGTGTTGTATATCAAAGTAACCATAATTATAGTCACATTAAATATGTTAAATGGTTCACTAGACATGTTAATGGATCTTTGAATCTTTGTTTATTTTTCACTTACAATATTATCTTTGATTTTAAATGATATACATATTCTTATTTATGTATATGAATGATATAATGTAACATATCTTCATGTATATGTCATTTATGTGGATGTTATTTAGTTTCATTGGCATTATAGAACCAAATTTATGCTTCACATTCAAATAAAAAATAGGAATATAGAGTATCATTATTTTTTGACCTAAATAATTATTGATTAATAAAACTCTATCATATTAAGCTTTTGATTTTGATTATATTCCAATTTTCACTAAAAATAATTATATATTATATATATAAAAAAATATTACAACTCTCTATTAATAAACACATTGATGTTAAATTTCACATTCTTAGAGATCATGTACAAAAATAATAATTTCAAAAATATTTTCTATAAAATATCCACATTATGATATCCTTACTATTCTCTAAGTATTTGATAAGATTGGGAAAATAATTTTTTAACATTGAATGAATGATATTTATATTTACAATTATCTATCATTAATTCAGGGAGTGTTTATTATGTATATATGGAAAAATTTTCAGAAAAACATGAAATCATTGATACCTAGAATATGTTTTTGGAATTATTATTTCTTAATTTATATATATTTTTTTTATTATTTTACAATTTAATTTTTTCATACATACTAGATGATTTTAAACTACAATTTAATCATATAGCTATCATAAAAGATTATTTTATAATGTTTTTCCCATTTTTGATGAATAATTTCACAAATTATAATTGATTTCTAGTTAAATCGTGATTTTTTTTTTGAAAAATGATGTTTTAAGAACATGTTATAAAATATTTCATTTATTTCATGTAGATATTTTTTAATTAAAAAATATCTTTTAGATTTTTTCAAATAGTGGATTTGTTTTTTGAAATTATACATGTTTTTTAAATATCAAAAAGGGGGGAAATTTTGAGTGGATCCTTCAACCACATTATATTTTTAGAATTATAAATATTGATTTTTTTATTTTCTTAGAATTTTTTAATAATTTTAAATATTTATTTATTAATTTATTCTCATTTTTGAATACATAATATTTTTCATTTACATAAAAAACTAATTAAATTTATTATTAAACTGGTCATTACATGTTCTGGATGATTCCTATAATGTTAATAGGATAAATATATTTTTTAAACACTAAAATATCATATATATATATATATATACTATTCCCATATAGCCAATTTATGTATCCATTTCTCCGACATAGTCAATTCATATAGTAATTTCTTCCATGGAGATGATTTTACAAAACAAATATTAACCTTATGTATGTTAAATATATTGATTCATACAAAATTCCTTATTTAGTATTTCATTTTGAGTTATGAAGATGAAAAAATTATATTTACAATTTATTATAAATATAAAATTCAAAACATATAAATATCATGTCTAAAAGTAGGTTACAGATAACTTATTTTTTGTATGAAATCTACTGTTTTTGTTCCATCCCAACCCGAGTGCTACACACCCATGCCCTGACCTTGTTGATCACCTGACATAAGGAGTGCCTCTCTATATTCTATTGGTTTCAAACAAGATGAAATGGTCAAATATCAATAATTAGGATTCGATACCCTCATTTTATGTAATAACCACAACATCATATATAAATAACAATATCTAAAAGGTTTAACCATTAACCAAAACAATCTAGTATCACATAATAAACAAATAAATTAATTAAATACCAAAACTAAAATTTTAAATGTCTCATTCCATATATGTTTCATGTTCCCATATGAAAAACCCAACTTAAAGACATCTTGATAACTCCCAAGAGGGTCCTCCTTCAAATTATGATTCCCTCATCCACACTCAATCCCATATCTTCCATCTAACATATGTCCCCCACCCTTATCAAATGCTAAAAACATGAGGTTTATTTGGGTATGGATAAGGAAGCCCATGTTGGGTGTGAGTAAAAATTAGTTGTCCACCAAAATCATCATCTAAAATAATATCTGGTCAGTATCATCATATGCAGATGATTAAATATTAATGTATAACTAATATATTAAATAGTTTATATATGCAATTAATCTATTCATGACGACAAACTTTTCCCTTGGGTCATGATGACACCCAATCCATTAATAAATGCATTGGCATATTCCATTGTCTATACCATATCAAATAGTTAAACACAATTCCTTAAAACATGGACTTTCAATATTCATTTCATTTCAATTCAGTGAATAGCTACATGGAACCATATTCCAATGTTAATATAATGGGTTTATAATTTCATATCATTCACCCAATGGGTATTTGGAGCATTAATCCATGTCAAACATCTCAATGGAATTTTGAGAATCTGCCCATATATCATTGAATAATATTCCCACGCACTCAGTTGGTCCTAGAACACCATGACTAGCACCCCATGGGTGTTTGGAGTGTAATTTCATGTCTCACACCCCATTTTACAATCAAATATATATCACATATATCACATTTGTCATGGATATCAATCATTAACCCTCTCATAATTGTTTCAAAACATGGTATTCCATTTCAATTATCAATTCAATAATAATTATTCACTTTAATCGCATGGAATGATAAGAATGATTCATCATTAAACCATTTATCAACATTTAGTTAGATAAACCATTAACACTCAATGTCAAATCAACCATTAATTAATTGTCATTTTCAATAAATCCCATATTCAAAAAATTAATCAACTCACAATGTTATTAATTGAAAAATTTCATAATCACAAGATCCCATAAATTCTATAATCACGCCATTCCATTAATTAATTAGCCAATTAATTAATCAAATTCAGGATGTGATTTCCAAACATGGAAATTTCTACATCAATGTTCCATACACATTTTCGTAATCAAGAACATCTGATTTTTAATTTATACAACAAACCTTATGACTGATGACAATAATTATTCAAATTTCTAATCCCCAAATTTAGTTTGGATGATCTATTGCACAATGAAGGAAGAGATCTAGAACAAAAAAGGTGATCTAAGGTCATACATATTAAGATATACAAAAACATATATCTAAACCCATACCAATGGTGGAAATAATACATCCAAAACAAGGGAGAATAATGGATCAGAGAAAGGAGTCCAATCATGGATGATGACACTTACCAATAGAGTCTATCCTTTGAATGGACCTATAATTCGTCATGAATTGGGTTCAAGGAACCATAGAACCTTCCCAGAAGCATAAAAAATAAGTGGAATTCATTTTTTTTCAAAATTTAGTGTGTTTATGAATAAAAACATTAGGTATTTTTATTTTAATTAAAAACATTGGAGGATTAAAAACTACATGTTTGGCTTCTTATGAAGGGGTGCACATTTTTTCAAGACAAGTACCCTAACTATGTTCCTATTCTTTGGGTTAAACAATAATGAATAAGAGGTTTTGGGGTTCGAAAAAAACATTTTCCCACTATTAAATCCCCTAATATCATGGGTAGCGTTGTTTAATGGGCCAGTGTTCACAGTTTGGGAAAACTGTATGATAACCGTGCACAACCCCAAACCTCCACATATAGTTTTAAATTTCATTATAGAACACAAATTACATGCCTCAACCAAATTATAAAAAAAACTAATTAATAAACATAACTATAAAAAACACTAGATATATCTATAAATGTTCTGGATCTTCTAATCTCCACAACTTAAAATAGATCATCCTCAATATATAATCCCACACATCGTTATGATTATGAAACAAAAATATCATGAAAACAAGACTCCATATTTTAGTATGTATCCTATGTCTCCTCCTAAACTTGAATATTTTTCCAACATAGAAGAACTGTCAGCTTGTTCAATTCTCCCAATATATTCTAACATGGATCAAAAAATGTATCAAATTCTCTTAAAATGACTCATTGGTCTCACACACCACATTTTGAACATTGATCACGTGATAATTTTGGGGGTGATACCATTGAAGATATGACACATGGAAAATATCATTCATAACATTATACCCTTAGGGAATAGCCAATCTGTATTCCATTAACCTGATTATCACTATAATATCAAACAGTCTAATAATCCTAGGTGCCAATATTCCCTATCTTTGAATCCTATGGTGACACAATCTTGGTGACACACATAAAAAAACAAAATCACCCACTATAAATTCAATTAGTTGTTAAAAACTATCTTTGTACAACCATTGTCTACTACATGTGATTGTGATTTGTTTTCAAATCAACTGATCCAACTCAAACTTCAATTTTATGAGACTCAATCACAATAGCTCTAAATCATGTTCCCCCATCCAATATAGATGTGATCTGAATGGACTACAATAAAGAACTGAAAGGGGTTCCATATAGACAGTTTTCAAATTACTTTTCTTATAGGTGAACTCAAAGTTATTTATGTGATTCTCCCAAGGCCCACCAAATTCTAGAACTCATAGATGTAGCATATCCTCCAAAACCTGAATATTATGTTTTGACAACCCATATCTGTATAGGAGAAAATTCATCCATAGAAATACCTATCTACCAAGAATATTATGATAAAATTCTAGAAATGTGATGTGAAAATTTACTAATAGTCTAAAACAATACTCCATGGAACGCCGGGTAGATGGACTATCCCTAGAACAAACAAGTCTTCAAACTGGTCCTATAAGAACATCTCCCAAATTAGAAATAAATGTTTTACACTCATCAATAAATCTATCAATAACTATAAAGAATCATTCATCTTATGATTCATTTGGAGACCAAGCATAAATTCCATGGTACCAAAATCCCACTTCCATTCTTGAATGAGAAAAACCTATAATAAACTTCTAGGACACTGATGCTCAACCTTCATCTGGTGGTAGGTATACCATCATGTCATGAAGCCTACAATATCTTTTTCATGACTCCACTCCAATACTATTGACATAGGTCATGGTCAATATTTGACAACCCCAGATTCACCACTCATTACAAGGAATGAAAATCAATCATTAACTCATCCTGTATTCACGTAGGAACCAAAAAAAATTATTTATAATAGAATATCACATTTTTGTCTATGGTCCAATCTAAAATTGTATCTCCACATTCAAGAAACTCCCTTATGGCCAAAAACTCTATATTATCATATTGTCTATCCTTGATCCATCTCAATAGACTACATTCCACTAATACATATATGATTATTATATACTCTAGTCCCTCTAGAACCACAACATGCATCTCAGTCATAAAATTCATCAACTTCCAATTAGAACTAGACACTTGAAAATCCAATGTCTATGTCTTCCTCCTCAAAATTTTATAATAATTTTACCCCTTCCATAGAAGATATTCTAGCTCAAAATAAAATTACTATATATAATCAAACCATATCCACTATTAGTGATTCAAATATAGCTTTGAATAGATATACCTTAATCTTTTGTGATCGGTATACACAGTAATATTTTCACCCAATACATAATTTTTAAAAATAATCTTGCATAAACAATGGCACCATCCTGAGGTCATGTATAGGATAAATCTATTACTGTGGCCTTAACTACCTTATCCCATACACCACAACATAGTCTCCCATCATAAACTGAAATCCATTCCCGTCCATAGTTATGTCAGAATACATTGTATACTCCTTCCAAGGCTAAGGTTGGAGCATGATCAGTGTGGTAGTCAAACACTTCTTCAAGTCATGGAATGAATTATATCATTCTCTGTACCATAAAAACTAAACTCTATGTTTGTTCAGGATCTAAATAGGTAAAACCAATTAGGAAATGTCCATGTTGAAACTCTGATAAGACCTTGTTAAATTTAGAATTTTATGGACATCAAAAAAATAACTGGATTCTACCATGAAACCACTTCATGATCCTACTCTTGGTCCACTAGAAAACCTTCCTCTTATATGATGTGACTTAATATGTGTGGCTAGTTATAGAATTGATACTTATATGGCATGGAGTACAGTCGATAGTCTATTAGTTTACTTAGGGCGATGCTATGTTTTTAATCATGATCATCATTAGTCATGGCATACATCATGATACAATCCACAAACAAACACATAATTGATCAATGTATAGGGGGAATATTTTTATCATCGAGAGAATGGATAGATAAAGATAAATTATCATCCCAAACATCATTACAATGAATTCATAAAGTCTATACCTTCTTCAGAAAGTGGTTTTTTTATATCATAAGATAGAACACTCAATGTATGACACCCTAACCATATGTAAATCATGGATTAAACACATGATCATCACTAAAAATACAATAATATCATCTAAACATGGAAGTAGATATCAGTTCATCACATCCAGATAGTTCCACTTCGAATAATAAACACGTAAGCACATAGTCTCACCAACAATCATAGAAAACAAAACTAGAGAACCCCATGGCGATGTACATAGATGAAGAAATACATTATATATCTTCTCATCATGTTGATTCATATTCTCTTGAAATTTTTTTTTCCATTTTGTTTAGTGGAATATAAAATGGGCCAGCCTCCAGCATGGACTCAACTATAAATTACACATCTCTCTTAGGGGGAATCCACAAGAAGTATTCAAGAAACACATCAAAAACCAATATACAGTTGGTGGGAATGCATCCTACTTAAAACCCACATGATATATTATAAAACACGAATCCTGGGTGGTTATATCCCCCAGTTGCTGATGAATTGGCACTGCATGTCCTGCCTGGATATCCCACTGTCTCAAATAAAAATAAATTTCACGCTTTGGAGTCATAAAAGTTACTATCTTTTGGAAACAATCATTGTGTGATTGGTGAATTTTTAAAAATTCCATACCTAATCACACTTCAAAACCTGACCTATTAATGATTTAAATATCCATTAGAAATAATACTCCCCAACCATGAGAGAACACCCATTGCACAAATAGATGCATATACTCCACAATTGAAAAGGGGTATTAATCATCATATCCCAATGGAAAAAAATAAAATATTCTACTCAATATATTCACAATTTTTGCAGAAATAAAGGAATGAGAGGCATCGATATCAAGTAAGGAACTAGAAAGTGTAGAATCTATAATTATATTACCTCTAACTGATGATAGTCCAACCTTTCTATAATTAAGTTTAGATTGACATGAATGAAACTATCATGACCCTCTTCTGTGTGATGTAGTCTGAATCCACTAAGATCAACCACTCTACAAATGTGTGTTCTCTTTACCATAAATGCCCCATCTACTACCTCAACATCCCCAGCTAGTAGAACTCCAACTTCTAGCCCGATATGGGGTTGAAGACCCCCTTCTAGTAAAATGATTTTTTAAGAATTTTCTATCATTACCCATATATATTGGGTTTATATTTAACAATTTTATATTTACCATATTTCAAAAAACTCGGCATTCTACCGGTGGTTGAGGATAATGACTAACAAATTGTTATAGATAACTTCACTAGTGGAAGATCACTATGGTAAGACACTGACTAACTGATCCTCCCCCATGGAAACTCTTCATTCCACATCCTTTGTAAAAAATATTTTAGAGATGTCTCTTAATCATATAATATGCACATCCATTCAATCATGTAGAAACCACCTATCCTAAACTATAATCCTACATTATGTTCCCTTAAAAAGTGAGTCTTGATTCACCACTTCTAAAATAAAAATCAGACTAAAAATATTAATGTCGGACATAATTTCAAATGTAAACACATCCTGAATCATTTTCATTGTAGAATCCTCAAAACCTAAATTTTTTGGAATAAATGACTACATATTAATAAATTTTCTACTATAGTACACTGTGGACATAGTTCCCTATGGAATCCTCATGAACAGTACTTCCCTATCCTACTTAAGCGTCTCAGGGTAAAATTTCTCCAATAACTTATCCTAAATGTTTATTCACAATATGTAATACAACTTTCCATCCTAAGAGTGGATGTCTGACAAAAGTTCTTCTTGAATACATTACAAATATGCATCCAATTTAAATATATTATCAAAAGGAGTATCTATGTGGACACAGATATTCATGATAGAATCAATCCCAAAACCAACTACCTTATGTCCACCATCTCTTATGAATATTATAGGGTTCTGAAACTGGAACTCACATGTCCATTACAATATACATTTCAAAACACAATCTAGGTATTTTCCAATAAAAAACATAAAAAACTAAATTTCTCATGAAATTTCATTCTATATTCCCCACCCAACAATATAGGTACCACAAGTTCTAATGTTAGAGGCTCATTCCATGTAATGTCCTCATATTTTCATATCAAAAAGAATCACCATAGTGGAATATATCAACAATTCCAAACACATGTTTTTTTTTCAAATGAAAAAACATTTTCACATTAACATGAGTGAAAGAGTCATAATAATTCATAACAATTCATTCCCCAAAACCCCGCTACATAGTCAAAGTTGAGTTGTTATAACAACCCTTAACAATACATCACCTAGGATATAGATCCCATATGGTAAAACAATTTACAATCAGGTGTTTCTCTATAAACCTAGTTTTTTTACATTACCATATTTAGCATCAATTTTAATTTCCAATTCCACATTACACGCAATTTCATTTAATCATAAGAAAGAAAAATATTTTATATATATAATTCACCCCAATACAGTACTATTATGCACAGATAAAATGATGCATGTCATAAAAATTCTTGTGTTCCTTTAATGGTTAATGTAATCTCAACACTCATTCTACATCCATCCATGAATAGAATTATCAGAAATTTCAGAAAAATAAATTCACAAGTCATGTTCTTTGCTCAAGTTGAAATAAAATCCATAAATAACAAAAAAATACAATTAAAATAATCTCATCCTAGGTGCATGGACTTTACCCTTGTACATGGGTCAGCAACTCCCATGCATGAGCTCTTGAGTAGGGCATGACTCATCCTAGTCTCTTATTTACCTTTCCCAAATTGGAAGACAATAAGAATGGAAATAAACCCCATTGAAACCCCATAGTTACATCCCTAGTAGGGTTCCACTCACTTGTGTATCAAGTCAGTAGATCACATCAACTTAGTCCTACAACCCCATACACTATAGGTCACAGACTATAAATAATGGTCTAATATCGACCATGGGGTGATTCTACCCCATTTTCATAAATCTATAATGTAAAAGGAAAAAAATAAAAAAAACAAAAACATATAACCATTAACCCGTATATAACATTATTAAATAATAAATGAAACCCCCAAAAAAATATCCATACCGAAACATTAAATGTGTCAAGACATAGATGGGTCAAGTGTCATTATGAGTAACCAAAAATAAAGACCATATAAAAATTCCAAAGAAGGTCACAATACCAAGTCTGGTTCCCTAATCCATTATCCATATCATCTCATCTATCTAACATAGGGATCTTCCTATAATCCAATCCTAAAAACATGAAGCCAATTTGGGTACCAATTAACCATCTTGAGTAAGGATTGATTTAAACTCATTAATCCACAACCAATAGTGTTTAAAACAATATCTAATTAGCAATAGTTCATGTAGTTGTATAATGAATAAATTAAAATAAATAAATTAAATAGTTTACATATTCAATTAATCTTTAATTGACCACATCCATTTCCATGGGTTCATGATGAGTCTAAAACCATCATTACCTATTTCAGCCTCTATGGATTCTAATCCATATAACAAATGCATACACAATTTTTTAAAACATGGGATTTCATTTTATATTTCATTTTAATTCCACGAAATTAAACATTGGACCATATTCCAATGCTAATCTCCTTGGAAGTGATCATCAGGTCCAGAACCCTATATTTAATTTGAGCATTATTCCATGTCGCAAGACTCAAGGGTATTTGGAGCATCGATCTCTTTCCGCTAAAATAATATTCACAAAAATTAATTTGGGCCTAGAATGATATGTCTATTACAATGTGGGTATTTGAATCATAGGTCCCCATCCCACATACTTTTATCAATCAAACAGATATATCAAATATGTCACATTGATAAACGTTAATCATCATTAACCCTCTCATAAATCATTCAATACATTGAATCCCATTTCTATAATCAATTCAGTCATATTTATTCTCTTTAATAGCATTGAATAATAGATAAAATTCATCATTAAACCATTCTGAACATTTAATCATATATACCTTTAACCCTTAATGGAAAAGTAAAAAATTTCATAGTTATAATTATCAATCCATTCCATATCCTCTAAATCAATAAATTATCCAATCCCATTAATTAACCAATTTCATAATCACAATATCCATTAAATTCTATAATCACATCATTACATTAATTAATTAACTAATTAATTAATATAATGAAATATATTATTTCTGAATGTGGAAATTTATATTTCACAATTTCATACTCAAAATTATAATCAAGATAATGGGATTTCTAATTTGGTCCATCTAACCCAATATCGTTGATTACTATTCACCAAACTAGATATCCAAATATTGAACCAAAACATTCAATTGGAAAACAATAGGTCTTGTCAAGATCTAAAAGAAATATAAAATATAAAATGGATTAAGATATATCAAATCCTATATCTAAACCCATCACAATGAAGGTAATTATCCATCCAAATGATGTTAGAATGATGATATAGAGGAAGAAAACCAATCAGTGAAGAAAAAACTTACCAACAGATATATGATCCAAAAAAGACCATTTCAGTTTTCAAGCATAGTGGTAAAGGAACATTGTTTCATTTCTTATAGCATAAAATTTTGATGGAATTGGGTTCAGATTAATATAGGTAGTTTAGGGTTTATAATTGGGGGTGATAATTTTAATTAATGTTTTTTAGGATTAAAAACTACATGTGTGGTTTCCTAGGTAGGGGTACACAGTTTTCCAAATATTTATCCCCAACCATTCATCTATCTAAGGCGTCTCCCACTTACTACTAATAGTCCATTTGTTTTGATAAATCATGAATCAACCATGCAATACCCCACATTATAGTATTTCAATGTTTTTTGGGTAGGGGATATGGTTTGGGTAAACACTTTTCTAACCATACAATACTTAAAATAGCTCCACATATATCCTAATTTCACCCAAATGAACTCATGACATGATTCATACTATGTGTAAAAAAACAATTAAAATATGTACTAAAAACCAAACACAATACATCTCCAATGATTTGGGGTCTTATATTTTAAAAAGTTATTTAAAAAATTAATTTGAAGATAAAATTATCCTTATTTTTCATATTAATGTGGTTAATTATTCTCTATAAATATAATTAAATTTAATAAATATAACTCAACTATAGATAAAGACAATTCTACAATTTAGAGGGATTATTTTAAGAATTTAATTTGATATGTCAAGTATTTTACACGTTTCAGAATATGGATACATCAAATTTGGGATATGTGATTAATATGATTACATAGTTAATTTGTCTTTTCAACTAAATACATGAATCCCCTATGTGACTCCCATATGTGAATCTCCTACATGATTTCTCTATTTGAAACCATATCATAAATTCTTTTATTTGAATAAAATAAATACATGAAAATCAAATAAGTGGAATTATCCAGGTCCTTCAATGAAATTCTACACATTATTCTAAATCATGAAAATATGATCATTTTTACATAATATTTGATATTTCAATTTTATGTAAGATTATTACAATTTTTTACATTATCCTATTTTTAAAATAATTAAAAACTAACAATTTATTATACATGAAAATAGTAATTACATTTTTCGTATGATGAATTAAATGTGATTTACAAGGGATTTATATTATATTTAAATGAAGTCTAAAATTTTGGAAATTGAAATATCCAAATTCAAAATAGTTTAAATATGAATTTATTTCCTTCATTATAAGTAAATATTATTTTAATTATATTAATACTTGTTATTTAGTAATTTTTTAATTAATCTATTGTGTAACAACCTGATATTTTAGGATAAGTAATCTTTTTAATTTATTTTATGTCATGTGTTTTATGCTACACCAAGATTATCTTGTGCTATACGCAACACCGTATTAGCTTGCAGTATACGCAACACTATTCTTGGATTGTGTTACACACAATTTCAAGGTCATTTGATAGTATTCATTCTACGCAATATGGAGTATATATATATATATTCAATGTATAAATGAAATATGGTTGGATTCTGTTATACGAAACAACAAAGGAGTCTTGCACAACATGCAACCCTGACCTGGCTTGCATTACATGCAATCGCGCCTTCCTCGATAGCGTGTGTAGTACGCAATAACGAGTTTCACTAAACAATGAAATATTATTATATTATTATAAACTATCCATTATGAATATTATTAACTGAATTTTGAATTTTATAACATTATTAATCATCTTACATATTTTCTTGAACATCGTATGAGAACAAAATAAATTTTTTCGGGTAAAATAAGTATTTTTAAAAAAATGCAGTTTTGCCGCTTTTTGATGGCGCATCCACTTTAAATCTTGTTTTTGACATGTTTATAAGTTAAATTTGAAAAAATGATATTCTTTCTTGGAATCAATATATAAAAATTTAATTTGGATAAAATTTTCATATTATTCTGATAACTTTCATATTTTGATAAATAGTAAAAACACGCTATATTTTAATTAAAAACAACATTTTTCATCGAAATAATTTATATGGTTATATTATCTTTTTTATTGGTTTGAAAGTGTAATTAGAATATTTTTTTACCATTTAATCAAATGTTGGTCATTGTAATTAATTTTACAGTGAATTAGGACATAAACAAGTGTCGATCTTTTGATAGTTATTGTTTCTTAAAAAACACACTATTTGATAACGGGAATTAATTTTAAAATTAATTAATTCTACATATATGTTTTGAATTTCTAAAAACGGACATCATTTTTGAATTCGGAATTTCAAATATAGCTTAGCCTAAATTTTTGGTATTTTTCTGAAAACATTCAATTTTTGATGAATAGTGAAGACACTGAATTTTTGGTTAAAACCGACTTTTAATTTAAATAATAATTTATTTCATTTAAATATATTTTAGTCCAAGATATATACATAATAATTATATAACTTCAATAAAATTTATTGGAATCATTTTATAATAATTTTAGATTTATAAAAATTGTATTAAACTTTTCATCGTCTTTTACCCACCTCCTTGGAGCTTTTGCATTTCCTCATAAAACATAATTTTACCGCTTATGTGAGTTGAATTTCAAAAATCCGAGAGACACGGTTAATATCAAGGAGTAAAATTTGGTTCAATTAGATAAAAATATTTTTTGGTGAATGGCAAATTTTTACTTTTATTTACCACGGTTAAAGGTAAATAGGGTAATTCTAGGTTAAAAGAATATTAGAATAATTCACAATTACCTTAACACATGCCCAAACCTTATTGTATAAGTATTGGCCGACCATGGTCATCCTTGGGTTGATTTTGGGACCCCATGGATCCACTTATGAAACACAATGACACAATAGATTAAATAATTTAATGTAAAGACAAAAATGGAATTAACAAAAATCATTTAGGAATTAATTTTTATATGGGGCTATATAAATTATAATTTAGAATATAAATATTAATTGGAAATATAAAAATATTTCCTAAATGTTGGTAATTTTTTAATAATTTTTAGACATATAATAAATCTAAATTATCTATGACACAATAATGATGCAGTGTTTACCTCATTAATAAATGATTAAAATAAATTAGATTATAATGATTAAAATAATATCCAAAACATGTCCAATGCCGATTTGATGATTTTATTTTGACCATTAGTCATCTTATATTCATCTTTAAATATTTATGGACCTTTTGAAACTGAATATATGTTTATAATAAAATAATATTTTCACACTTTCCTAAAGAGCCCCTCCTCTCCATAATAAATGGAGACCACATCTATGAAATTCCACACACCTCTCAAGCCATTAGGGTCATCCAAAATCTACCCAATTAATCTCCATACATCCCTCTCCTCCCCCAATAATCCTTACATGAAGCAGAAGGCACTTCAAGAAGTCCTTTTGGTTCAAACCAAAGGAAGTTACCCAAATTAAAGGTAACAGTTTCTCATAAGTTGTTTTCTTCTATTCTACTTCTCCAACCCATAAAATATTTTTAATCCTTTCCATTGTAAAAAAACAATTATCATCAATATACTAGGATGATGTTTTCAGAATTATTAGAACTACACTTACACACACCTCCATCTAATTTATGAAGAACATAATGTTTCTGTGGATGGTAAACTAACGCCTCACGAAATGATGATTTTTCGATTTTCTCATACCGCCTCTCATGGTGGCCATTATAATGGAACTATATTTATATATGATATATATTATTTTTACAATTTCCTTATTTTTCTTTACTTCCCAATTATATCAAGCCTTTATGGTTTTCATAGTGGGTAAATACAATAATCTCATTTGAGGAATTGCGGACTACTGCCCCCTCAAAGTGATGTGATTCGTTAATGCCTTATGTAAGATGTGTAAAGGAAGGATTTAATGATATTATATATGATATTATACATGTAATTATAATATACATATTACATTAAAATAATAAATATTAATGAAAGTAGCGTTCATGCGTACGTACAGCTTACCGTCTCAATGAACGGTGCATTTCATTTCTTACCTCCATATGTTATGTACTATTATAAATACATGTATATGCGGGATATATAATGAATATATATGATATATAAATCATTATTTATATTATGGAATTACATAAATCATGATATAAGTAATAATAACATCATGAACAACATGTCCAAACACGTACGATAAATAAGATGATTTTACCCAAAACATTGCTTTAACATGAGATTTACAAAAGAACGGGTAATATAAAGTCATATGTAAACCATATATGATATCATAAAAATGTATATGATTCTGTAATAATTAAATGACATTATTTAAATCATTATAAAGGAGGTTTAGATACGTACAAAGCATATCGGAAATAAGGTAAGGGATAACATCTCCAATCTCGTTTTTATCCGAGATTGTTTATTCGTAAGTATTCAATGGGGTTGTATTTATCATCCATGTCCCTGTTTTATAAAAATGTTTTAATTTATGTTTATTGACCTTTTTACCGATTTATTACTTTTACTACATGGTATGTATGGAATCATTCTTTTGTTTACGTTACGAGGTACTTTTTTGACTTTTCCGGCAAAAGTACGAGAAGAATGTTTTTTTACCTAATATGGCATTAAAGGATTTTTACGGTATTATATAGCCTTATTTTCATGAAGATTCCTCCAAATGATTATATGACTATTTTCAGAAAAAAAATCAATTTCTTTTAAAAATGCATGACATTTTTTGAAAAGATAATGATTTTAAAGAAGAAAGGATATTTTTCTCAGGAATTCATTTCAAGTGTTTTATCAAAACCATTTTCCATCTAAGGTGACATTATTTTAAATGTGTATGATTCAAGTATAATGTTTCTATGATTTACATGGTTTCGCTTTTCTTATTATGAAATGATATCCATTTCTTTTATATGGATTATGTGACGATGGTATGATGTTTATGAAACCCCATTTATTTGTTGGGTTATTATGAATGATCTGTGTTTATTTTATGGAATAAGTAAGAATGACATCATTATGAGATAGGTGGGACCTATACCTCCCTCCAATGCATTAGGTAACTATTTATATCTCATGAGATGGACATGGATGGAATGGAATGTAAATCTGATTCAGTTATATAGTGCTAGAATGGAAAGTAAACCTGGTTCAGTAAGGGACTTTGTCCACTAAGATGGTCTTGGCAGCAATGCCTTGGAAACTATGGAAATAATTTCATGTGCTTAATGTTTTTTCACAGTTAAAAGTTTTTTCCCATGCTATTTTATCATTATTGATGTTCCATTATGATCTATGCCTTATGTACTTCCATATTTTATCTCATTTCTCAATATTTTCATGTTTAAACATTATGGTCATGTTTTTAAGTTCAAATGTATACGGTTTGTTTTATTTTCTCCATGCTTACCCTTACTGAGAATTTTAGCTCACCCTTTATATGTTTTATTTTCCCCAGGATATAAAGAAAGGTTTTAGGTAAGAAATCAAAAGGGTAAGATCTTTATGGTAGATGTTGATGATCTTTCACCACGATTAGGATATTATGTTTTGAGTTTCTGAAGACACTAAACTATTATGGTCCTTGTGTGTTGGTTTTTGCTATGTATTAATTATTCCGCCAATGAAATGTAATATCCATGTATGTCAAGATTCGGGTCTCTAAAAATTGAGTTATACTATGTAGTTTTAATCTGTTTTATAGGATATTGAAGTTGAATTATATGAATTATATAATTATTTGATGAATGTTTTTCACTTCGATCATTACATTGGAAATGAACATCAACAACTCTAATGAAGTTAGTTATAAAAACTAAAGAGTAATGTATTTAAAATTTGAAATATGATAAGAAAATGGAGACTCTATATATATAAAGAGGTGAAAAAATCAAGTATTCAAAGATGATGCATTTGATGATTATTTAAAATTACAAAACTGTTTCATTTTTTGGTGATCAGATACAACACCCAGATAATCCTTTTTTACATGTGATTTTTTTTCTTCCTCTACTCATATACTGTGAAATGTTTATTCAATTTCAGTTTTTTTAAAAAAAATTATAAATAATTATATTCACAATTATAATGGGTTATGCTACCCATTATAAGTTATGTAATTGGGTTGTGACTCCTAAATAAAATCCAAGAATCTGGTTGTCCTTACATGGGTTAAAGATATAAGGTTTAGGTTGTGTAACCATGTAGAAAAATGATGTATTGGTTTCAGTTGAAGCCTCAATTAGGAAAATTAATTTTATTTATGTTTTAACACTATGTGTGAAAAATAAATTGTAAGACTCTATAATAGTTGTTATAATGTGTTCCATAATTATTAATTTGTGTTAGGGGAGAATAATATAGTATGATTGTACATTTTGATCCTTTATAAAGAAACTATTTTGTTATTTATTATTTATTTCAACGTCATTAACATTAATATTATATCAAGATCACAAATTTATTTTGAAAATCACAATCCACCCCCCTACTATTGTCTATACTTCCATATGAACTCTGAACCGACATGTCAACTATTATGGAAAATTTAGGAGGTACCTACATTTGTACCCATATTCTCATATTACATTCTAGGTATTTCTATTTTATTTAATTCTAGTATTCCAAGTGATGACTGTGAAATTCAATTCATGTTTAATATTTTCCTTTTCTTTTTTTAAATAACTCATTTACATATATTTCTATTTAGAAATGGTGATCCAAGTGGAATTACATATTCTGGGATTGTCCTTGGAATTGGCCAACAAAATTGTATTCAATGATTTTTAGAAAAAAATGTAATATTAAGGAGATAAATCTAGTTGAAACATTAACTTAGATTTTGTATGATATAATTAATTTTCTAATTGTTTTAATAAATATGAACATGGACTAATGAATCTAATATATTATTATGAAATAGAATTCGACAATTTATTAATACTCTAACATAAAAGATTTTATATTGTGAAATTATAATTTCAATGTAAATTGTTTGAATAATCATGTTATGATAATTATAGATTCTTGAATAAAATATGTGGTGTGTACACTATGATATGGTCCTACAAGAAATTAAGGGGTAGTGTTATGAAATTCCATCGCATTTCAGATAGATTAATTATGAATTATAATGTATTTAAGGAAATAAGAATGTGATGTTTTTTATAATTCATGATGGATCTTTAATTTCATATTGATTACCCATTGTGGGGAATTAAAATGGTTTAACTATATATGGTAAATAATATGGTTAAATGAAATGATAGTTAAGAATCAGTATATTTATTGTGAATTGATTTTATAAAAAACACATTAAGGAATCTGTTCAGTGTTGTAAATAGTAATGTGGGTCTCTGTGACATGAAATAAATGAGAAAAAAAATTGGGACTTCTTGAATAATATCCTTTAATTATGTATGATAAGAGATTATAAATAATTGGAAATTCTAAGATGATTTCATCGATTCTATATTATGCTTTATTGTTGTAAATTTTGAGATGAGCACCTTGATTCTATTAGGTAAATGATACATGGGAATTGTGGGAAGATTCCATGGTTTTTTTATGATTATTGATGCTTTGTAATGATATATTTATTTCTTTGATTCTATTTTATACATTATCTGTGGGAATACTGGGTTGAAAACTTTGATGACCTATTATAAATGCTATATGGTAATTCTGGGATGTGTTCCATGATTCTATCAGACTTGTTCATGATTAGGATTGTTGTATTGAGCTCTTTAATTACATGGGAATACCACGATATGTTCCTAGATTCTATGGGATTTAATTGTGAAAAATAATGTTCAGATGATCAATTAGATTCCATAGGAATGTTGGGATGAGCAATTGAATTCAATAAAATACTTCCTGTTATTAGGTAATTCCAGGATGAGAACCCATATTCTATGTGGTTACTTATACATGTGTAGTGATTTTTATGTTCTCAAAGATGCTCTTGCAATAGTAGAAGCATGTATGATGTGACCCAAGGTGTATATAGAGATCATGTTCATTAGATTTATTTATTTATTTATTAAACATTTACTATTGTATTTATATAATTTTGGATTATGTTTTTTCTATACTAGATATATTTAGGGGTTCCACTGTTAGTGGAATATTGAATTTTTATCCCATACTACACAGTCTTCCATGAAACATGGGTACTTGAAAACATGGAACTCTATTGCATAAAAAAACATTGGCAAGGAGGCTAGTTTAATAATAGGATTCCATGGTTAGAGCATAAGATACCGGACCTGAAAAATATTATGACAACTTAGTGATAACCTTCATGAATTAGTTTGGTTTTTTTCCTTTAGTATCAACTGTGCGTGATCCTGCTAGGGAGATTAGTAAAGATGTGTTCAGAACATACATTCCTATAAAAATAACTATTTGTTCATATTTATTGGAATTTCCCATTTTATGAGGTTTATTTTGGATGTTTATAAGATTCATATTGTTTACATTAATGTTTAAAAATCCCATAATTAGTCAATGGTTTCCCCCACAATATCATATTCAGACCTCACCTATTGTTTTAATTCTTTGGCATATAGAGATGCATAGTTGAGTCCTTGTTGTTAATTGTGTTTTGGAACCAGTTGAGTGGCATGTGGTTGATAATTTTACTGGTATTCCTTTATTTAAATTTTTTTTATATATAGTTATGATATTATGTATAAGTTATCAACAATATAGAATAATGTGTTTTTATATTTAGTGGTTTTATTAAAAATATAAAATATTTCTTGATTTAAAAGAAGATAATTTTTAACATTCCAAATAGGTTTTATGAAAATGTTTCATCACAGGAATACTTTCATTGAAATAAAATTTCATTTCATAATATTCAAACTATTTTGATCCTTTATGGAATGAAAAATATTTATTATTTTAAAATGGTATGTAAGGATGATAGTAAAATTATTTTTGTAGCCTTTAATAATGTGATGCCTCAAAATAAGGTCATTAATGAAAAATTAGGGGTTTTTTATTAAAATTAAATTGTAATATGTAGAAAAGAAATATAATTATCATAATATATAATAAAAATTTTATGGGAAAATATCCTTATATATTTGTTTTTCAAATTTTTTTATTGTGTAATTTTCATTAACATTCCAACTAATTTCCCAATGTTGAAAGACGATGAATATGATGAAGATTACGAGTAAATAATAATTTTTTAAAAGAAAATTACACCAAAATATAATACGTTAATTATTCCATTAAAATATAATGAAAACATTCCATCAACATTGAATAAAATGAATCATATACCTATATATACCAAGAGGATAGTGATTATGGTGAATTTAAATATGGTATAACAATTAGTGTTCATAACGAAACGATTTTTATTATTAAATATAATAAATTATAGTTCTATAATTATGCATATAAGAGTTATAATGATGAGGAGGGAGAAACTAACTCAAGAATATGATAAAATTGAAATTATATGAATATATAGTGATTCTTTTAATATAAATCAAATTGGAAAAGTATTTGAAAATGTTATATAAAATTCCAAAAGATTTTTGGAATTCTAATATTGAAACATATAATTCTGAAAAAAATTATAATCATGAATATCGTACAAGATTAAGAGGATAAAGTGAATTCTTCACTATAGGGTAAAATAAATTTTAAGGGAAACAAATATGAATTTACATAGTATATGTTGTTTTAGGATTAAGATAAATTTATGAAATTATTTTTTGAATTTAAATTTTCCATAAAATATTTAAAAAAAATTATCATATACGTTGAAATATTATGAAACATCCATGAATGTTTTTCCTCATATTAGACATAAAATTCCATATTTTTTGTTTCTACATGGTAATATAATTGAGGTATTTATGTTTGAAGATCATGTAATGGTAAAAAAGACCGGATTAGAGAAAAATAAATAGGGAAATAACATAAATATATATCATTTAAATATATATAAAAAAATTTAATATCAATAATGAATTTTTAATACCATATGTTGAAAAATTGTATGAATTTTAATTTTATATGTATAGATAATCTCAAAAAAATATTTTATTAATGAAGTAAAATATAATATCCATATAATAACAAAATTAAATATTAATTTAGAAAAGAAATATATATATTTATCAAATAAAATTAATATTATATTCATATTTATCTGGGAATGTTGGATTTAATATTGTTGAATGGAATTACTAATTATAAGGGATAAATATAATAAATTTTTTAACATATAGATGTCTAGATTTAATGGGAAGATAATAAAATCTTTGAATGATTGTTCAAAAATAAGTAGAAACATTAAACAAAAAAATTTTAGTTTATTTTATTCATTGATTGAACATTTTTGGAGGTATTAGGGTTGGTGAAATTTTATAAATGTAATTCCAACAGTAATACAAGCATAATCAATTTTTATGAGGGACTGTAATATTCTCCTATTAACGAAGAAATATGATGAAATTTCATTAAATACTATTTTTCATTGAAAGAACACAATTGAAACATTTTTAGTTATAATATACTGGTGATTCATCTCATATTATAGGTGATATAATGATTACGAAGAGTTTTTATAAGATAAATATGATTTTTTACGTTTTTAAAGATGAATATCCCATGAAAAAGTTTTTTTTCTTGATACTGATTGGTTCATGGATTATGAAATAAATGGTGGAATTTTTAAATGGTTTATAATCACATTAGTGTTTCTCGTTTCAGTAACGATGAAAAAATTATGATATTTTATAATTTTGAATGATTATAAATGTAATTAAAGGTTGTGTATTTTTTTATTAAAGGAAAACAAGTAGGATCCTATTTATTTTAAGTATGAGATATTATAAAATAATGTTGGGCTAATTTTATAGTAGAAGATAATATGTGACATAAATGAATTATATTTAACGAAAGAGGAAAATTGAATAATTATTCATAGGGAAAATTCATTCAAAATGATCATATGGTAAATGTTGAAAAATAATGGATTTATTTTTAATGTTTAAATGGTAGAATATTTAATTATTCAAAAAAATAGTGGATATTCAAAAATCAATCCCTTTAGAACCAATTCAATCTTATATTTATTAACCAATTTATCAGGTTCAACACATGGATATAATTGATGTATTTTATTTAATTTATAATTCACTTAAATCAAATGTTTGATTTTTTTTATATTTTTTTAAGACTCTAAATATGTATATTAGTCTCATACGGATTGGGAAAAAGGAGTATTATTATCCAATGAAAATTTTAATATTTGATAATAAAGACATGTGTATGAGTTGAATGTTACAATATTGAATTAGGATGTAAATGACTCAACACACGTAAAATAAAATGTAAAACCCAAATCAAAATAACATTTTTTAAAGTTATAATAAAAATATATGTAGAATTATTATAAATAAAATTAACTTGAGAAATATCATTAATATTTGTGGAAGGATATAAATGATTCAATAATAAAATGGAAAATATTACTACCACCATTAATATGAATATTTTTTAATAATATTTTAATGTTTATCTAATTAAAATGAATCCAAGGGATGATGTAAAATGTGTAATTTTTTATTTAAATTGATGATTTTAAATTCTAAAAATAATGGAATTTAATGTGATGATACGTGTGAAGAAGTCTGCTTTGATTTTTTTAGGTGAATATAAGAAATTTTATTCAATTCATGGGATGTTTATAAAATATTTTGAGGTTAAAAACATCAATATTTATCATTACTAATTGGTTTAAAGAATATTTATTTGAGGATAACATCTCATACATCTTGGAATTATAAATTTATATGACATTATTTGACTGATTTATTGAAGACCCCTTAGTGGATAAATGAGATTAATGTGGAATAAACTTAGATTCTAAAAAACAGTGCATTTGTTTTTTCTATGACAATAAGATAGTCAATTTATTTGAAAAACATTGTTGTTATAAATGTACTAATTAAAGGGGGTAAATTGGGGACAACCAATTTGATGATATTTTTTAAGGAGTTATAAAAAGTTTCAGGATTTGTAATTAATGATATATATTCACATAAGAGAATGATTGAGTTTATATAAAAATTTCATTTTATTAATAATAAAAAAATATACTAGATACTTTAGATATATTTAAATTCATTTATTCTAAATATTGTGATTGACGTATATGTCAATATTAAAAGTCTAATTAAAATTCTTATTAATGTTATAGAATATTTTTATGTATGTTAAATAAATATTTATATGTTCTGAGGAAATACATGAGAGACTTATATGTCAAATGAAATTAATTTTTGAATTCATTAGAATTTATGAAGAGGATACTTGAAAAAATCTATTACATAAAGTTATACATAAAGAATCCACTAATAAACAACTTGTATCTTAATGATATAGGTTTTTATAAATATGATGAATAAATCATCCAAAATAATAATAATAATTGAATATGTATTATGAGATTTTATTTTGATGAGAAATTCTGTATTTATTTATTCATAATATTACATAAGGGAATGAAATAGTTTTAATTTCATAGGATTGGTATTCCTAAAAACCAGTTAGAAAAGTGAGGATAAAAATTTTATTGGCATTATATAGACTAATGGAATCAGAAAGAAAATACCCAATGAATTTGGAATGAAATTATATTTACAAAAAAACAATTGAACAATATATTTGGTTTTTAGTCTATTTGATGGATTTCACACTACAAATTATATATACAATTTTATTTTAATTTATATAAGAACGAATATAAAAGTAATATCATAACATCTTTTATGAAGAAAATTTTAATTTATGTAGTAGGTATTATTTATTTTATAGGTTTTTTATAGTTTTTAATGTTTTATCATTTTATATTTCATAATAAGAAATGATATAGAAATATTTTTTATTTAATGTGAATGTTTAGTGTGGTATTATATATAAATGAAAAGTTTCTTTTTGGGAAGATAAAAAATAAATTTTTATTTATTTTTAGTATATCAGAATTAGGGTATGTGTCTATATATCAAGGGATTATATAGAATATATAGATGAGGTATCATATATAAGACCACGTGGTGGATACTACTTTTCCTTTATTAGTATATTATGATAAGTAATTTATAATAAACCTCTCAGATAATTTGGATTAATAATATCAATCACAATATATTGACATCAATTACCAAATTACTAAATAAAAAAACATTGAATGAAATTTTAATTTTCCAGTTTGTTAGAAAAAATATAAATACGCAAGATTTATTAATAGGATATTTTCCCAATTACATATTTTAGAAAATGAGTTTCATAATGGGAGTTTAACCAAACATATCATAGTTTTAATGTATGTGTTCCATCCCCTTCTAAGATATTAATTGGAATGTTTTCTATAGAGATAGGTAATAATATAAATACAATGATATATATTTTAAATGGGAAACCAAGATTATATTTCGGTAGATATTTAAAAATTGTAGGTTATGACTTTAATGTGCACAATAAAGCCTATGTAAATATTTTCATTTAAAATGTGTGTGTTGGTAATATAATAATTATTTTGATGTGTATTTTATGAGGTATATTGGGATTTTTATATACCATGTACAATAATATTTCACTAAAACTTGTTCATAATATGTTTCAATAATAATTTATTGGCACATAGATGATTAATAGAAAATAATTGTACATAAATTTTCATTTAAATTGGTACAATGATTAGATCTATTTCTAAAGTGATCTATTCAATATGGAATCCATTTTGAGTTTCTTTATTCATTTATTATTTTTTCTATACCATATTCTCCTATACAGGATTGGAATAGGATAACTAAAATCTCACATCAATGAATGAGAGAACTGTTTTCTAGTATAATAGATTTTTTAATGTCTATATATTGTCCAAAACCACATGATAATATTTACTCCCTATATTGTATTTTATGGATAAATTAATGATTAAAGGTGATTAATGGATACTGAGTGATATGTGATGGAGTATTTATGGGACCAGAATGTTGTAAAAGTATTGGGTACCAAGTGGTCATGATCGAAATTCTCTATATTTTGATTAGGGAAATGGTGGTTCTATTTTAAAAAACATGGTAACAACTAGATTTTAATTTCAACCAATTATTATATGAGGGAAAATCAGTTAAATTATTGTTATTTGGTTTTATTAAAACCATTATTTATGCTTTTTTTTATTCCCTCCATTGGGATTTTCTCCCAATTAAAAATATTTTTCTCACCTTGATATTAGTTTGATTGGTACCTTCCACTATCCAAAATCCTAGTCTAGATCATCATCAATATGCATTAATAATTTAATAAGTAATTATACATTAAAAAATGATATGTTATGATTTATCTTCTCTATTTTTTTCAAATACATTAACAATGGATTCTTATCTCCCTCATCCTCACCATTAACTACAATTTGTAATCCCAAAACATCTTATTATTGTTCTTCCACTGAGTTATGGGTGTAGAGAAAAATATTTATTCCAAATGTTCTTGAATATATTAGTAGTGGAACATCATCCATTCCAATCATAGGTATTTATAATATAATATTATAAGGCTAGTTATCCTCTTAACATTCTTTAATACTTTCAATCTGTGGCTATTTTAGGTTAACGGGTGGGACTGATGGATTCCTAGTAATTTTTTTCTACAAGGATAAATATAATAAAAAATATATTCTCGATCCCAAATAAACTATAAATGGTTTACAATATATATATTTTTTGACATGTAAAATCTTTTATTCTTCCTTATTTAGAACTATTTATACTGGTTTTGGATATATTATGTAATTCGGTGCCATTCATAAACATTAGAGTATATGATAATTTATATACATTTTTTAAATGGTTATACCATTCTAGGATATTTCTTTTTTTAACATGCATGATGTACATATAATCATTTCCATCAAATTTAGGTTTATGAAAATTATTACATTCATATAGATTTTCATGTTTAATGTAACTTTTAATATTCCCAAATAACACCAAATCTTCCATATAACATATTTTTTCATATATTTAACTTCTTGATAGAATTTGGTCATCGTTTTTAAATAAGGAACAAAAATCTATAATTCAAAGATTTATTTCATACTTGTTAATATATTTTTTTTAATGTTGTTTCTAATTATTCTATATATGAGTGGATTTTTATTTATTTATTTTCTAAATGGTATGGTTATTCCTTATCATATAGGTTCTGGTATGAATCTTTTATTTTTATTTATCATGGAAACCTTGTATATTAAAATGATAATCCACGTCATAAATAAAGAGAGGACTTATATAGAAGAGGTATATGTATATATGTATATATAACTATGGATAAAAAACACATATATTTATATATACATATATATATAGATGTATTTATCTTCTTAATACAATATGAATGACCCCCTAGGGGATGGTGTTATATATTTATATTTAGATCATAAATATAAATAGAGTGTAACCCTTAGGTAGGATTAATATTTTTATATTCATTTATTGAATAACACTCTTAGATATATATGTATGTATGTATTTATATAATAATTCATGTATGTATGTATGTATGTATAAAAGTATGTATGTTTGTATGTATGTTTGTTTTTAAGTATGTATGTATGTATGTAATGAACAATGATGCAAGAACATGAGGAAAAATGTAAATAATTCAGTAAATAAGTATGTAAGTTAGTATGTAATCAAGAATGATAGTAATTTAGTAAGAGTGTTAATTTGTATGTAATGATCAAATAGAGTAGGGATGAAATCAATAAAAATGGAATCCACCATGCAATGAAGCAACAAATATTGTGACAAAGAAATCATGAAACGAAGCAGGTATGAAAACATATAAAGATGTAATTAAGTATATATATAAGTAAATAAGTATTTAATTAATTACTTATTCAAGTATGTAATTATTTTAGTAAAATATTTAGTATTTGTGGAAGTATTTTTGTATATAGGTAAATATGTAATTAATAATGTAATTATGTATGTATTTATGTATGTATGTATGTATGTATGTATGTATGTATATAATATAGCACTTATGTTACTAATTATATATGAATTTATATATGAATGTAATTGTGTAAGTGAATAATTATATAGGTATGATTGTAATTATGTAAGAATGTATGTATTTGTGTATGTATGTATGTATTTATGTATGTAAGTATGTAGGTAAATAAGTATATATGTATGTATTTAATTAAATTGGTATGAATAAATTCATGAATGCATGCATTCAATAATATATTTATCAATACATGTGTGTATGTTTGTTTTTTTTTTGTTTTTTTATGTGTATTTGTAATTATCTCTGTATGTTTATATGCATTTATATATTTATGCTTTTATATATGTATGTTTGGATATATATATATATATATATGTATGTTTGTTTGTTTGTTTTTTGGTTTTTTTTGTTTGTATAGCATTCTGAATACATATGGGGATTTCTGAATTGATATATATGTATGTTTGTATTGATGGATGGGTTGAAATTGTTGGACATTTATGGTTGATAGGCCCATTATTGTAATCAAGAACCAGACATATATTTTGGGTATGGCTCGAAGTAGGTTTAACTGATTTGAATTAAATGATTTATTGAATTAATTGATAATTTAATTCTTATACTTTCAAATAAAATATATTATATATTTCCTTATAATATTTAATATATTAGTATGTCCATGAAGATGGGATTTTTATATTTAATCACTACATCCCTGCTTTATATTCATGCATTATACACATGGATTGGGGAAGAACTATCTGAGGTTGGGTGGTGACTTCCATAGGGTACGATGTACTCACACTCGATGCATGTTCCCCCAAGAATTTGTGTAGTCCTTATTTTTCACGATCTGGGTAATGAAAATTGAATGCACATGAGGCCACATGTTACTTAATAATAGGTTAAAAACACTAATTGTAAGATGAACTTGGATATAAATGTCTAGATTTGTTGGTTGATGTTTCTAGAGAAACTAATGGGATAATCCATACAATATTTCATGAGGAAACTCTAATTTTTAAAATAAATATTTAGTCAACGGGACATTTTTTTATTGTATATTTATAAAGTGGTTTATCGGATTATTTTTAATCTTTATGGATTTTATGGAATCTTATGTATATGGTTTGTTGTATTTTCAGGTCTATATATTTATTTTATCTTGTGTCGACTAATTACTCATCAAATACGAATTACACAAGAGAATTATCATTTTTTATTCCTTCTTGTCTGATGAACTAATGTTTCATTTTGATATCAAAAACATATTTCTAATTTTTTTGGTAACCCATTATCACATTCTGATAATGGAAAAAATTTCTCTCACTACTATAACTGGTATCCATCATTGTTTTCACCTGGATATGTAGATCAAGATATGTTTCTATTTCCTTGTGGTTATTAGAATCTAGTTCACATGGATATTTAGATTTGGTAGTCACATAATTGAATTAGAGAAACATAACGGATCGTGGATATGTGATTGATTGTATGATTGTTACGTTACGGTCATGGAATAGTTTATAACCCTTAAATACTATTATATAATATAATTATGATAGAATCCTATTCTATCGGGGGTTAATTTAGTTTTTTATTTGAAATTATCTCCGAGTTGTTCCTTCCTCGATGATTTTTGTGCATCTTGAGTATTTATTTTTAGGTTCTCACATATATGATTACATGGACTGTATTTTGATTTTGTGTGAATATTGTTCCATTAATAGGAATCATTTCTTGAATGACTATAATGATCATATATTTTCATATAATTAAATAGTATTTTGTAGTGTATGTACAAGTGGTCGATCATGTTAATATAACCCATTTGAAGTCATTTGTCAGTATTGACACCTATTTGTGGAATTTATATTTTTTTACATTATAAGTTTTAATATTTTAATTAAATATTATAAAAATAAGGGTAAATTTAATCATAAGAAAAACGTATGATATAGAAGATGTGGATAAATGTATGATTACATTGATTATGAAATAAATTCTAAATTTACCATTACATAGAATGTAAAATAATATGTTTCTTTATGTTTATGTAGAGAAATAAAAAGTTTGACCCTTTAGCTGACATGTAGGGTGAATTGAGGAATATTCCTTATTTTTTATACCTTATGTTGATACTCAATTCCTTGAGAGTATACCTGAACTGATTTTATATGTGGGTAAGACAACACCAAGTTGAGAACCCTTTCCATTTGATGTTATGAGGTATTTCCAATTAAATATCATGTCTACTATATATGGATAAGTCCGGTCTCCTGAATTACAGTAGTGGCTTAATCACATTCATGTCATATTACTATGTATTTTGAATATAATCGTTCGTCAGGATTTCCATGAAACATGTATATAATAAATAATTGGTCATTAGATATGGGATGAAATAGTTGAGGAAATTAGACATCAATGGTACAATTTTATTGTTTTTGATGATTTTCATTAAAATTATATATTTATACTCTTTATCAGGATAATGTGTCGTAATTTCTGATTTTGTGTAAGGATCAATGTTATTTATAGAGAATGTTACAGAATTCTTCGATTCAATATTATTTTCACCTTATATGAGTAAGGATAAATAGTTGAAGGCTCTATGGTTTGACATAAGAGAAGGGAACCATTACAAAATAATGATGATGTTTAACATTACAACTATATCTATAGTGACACCTATGTTTTATACATATATATTAATTCATAATAGATTTATATTCATTACTTATCAAAATGATTCATAATAGAGTCATATCATAATAATATCTTCAGATACATAGAAAAATAAAATACTTTTTTACTAGAGTCTTCTATTATTATATTCATAACTAGAAACATTCTATAAAATATCATTAATGATAAATTTCACTATATCCTAGGGAAAATTAAATATAATAAATGGTTTGATCGGATACTCAGTAAGGGTAAAAAGGGTGATATAAGTGATCTTATTATAATCATAACAAGTTTATAATCATAAGGGAACATAATATTTACAAGGATCATACTCAAGACATTCATTGTTGAATGAGTTCCATACTGAACTGGGTTCACTCCCTATTCCTTCCCTACATATATCAAAAAAATTTAATTATTACCAATTAATTTAAGGGGTAGATAATTTATTTCCCTTGAATAAAATAATAAAAATCATATCTATATATGAAACAAGATGAAAAAAATAATTATATCAGAACCCATGAATATAAATGATTTTCATAAAAATTATATTCTTTATTCAGAGAATAACTTCTGGAAAACAAAAAATTTCCATAAATATATTGTCATAATAAATAATACATATAAATAATAAGAATGTTATCATTACATCATACCCTAGAAAAACAGAATCGATCCCAAAGTCTATTTTCATTTATGAATAAAAATATTCATAATAAAATTCATTAGGAAAATATCATTTCCATTTTGAAATAAATTACATAAAATTAAATAATTCCTGATATGTTATAACATGTTATGGAAAAAAATTTATTTAAAATAAATATTAAAACATGAAATGAAATATTCAAATATTTCAATAGTCATGATTGTGGGATGTTCCATGAATTCCATACAATTTTATATAAAACATTCCTTTCAATATTTAAATAAAAGTTCAAAAAGTACATCAATCATAAAATGATAAGATGGTTTATTTTAAACCACTTAATATAATGAAAATCACATAAAAATTACCTTAAAAATCATTTAATAATGTTAAATGAATTTATGAAAACATTGTTAGAAGACATGAGCATCAAGGAGAAATAATTTTTTGATAAAGAGTGAAATGTGTTCGGTTTCACATAAAAATATGTGATTTTAGTATTTAGTTAATAATGTGAAAAAAATAAAAATAAAATATCTATTTTCAATAAGTAACCTATGAATAAGGAAATTCATAATCTTATTTGGTTGTAGATCAAAAGATTTTTCCACATAATATTAATCCTAAATAATCATGATAATCAACGACTCTATAACAAAAAAAACCATTACGATTTTGGTATCATTTGAATCATAATACAAATGAAATAGAGAAACAAAAATGGATTTTTTAATCCCCATATTTTTAATAATAATAAAATTAAATTACATTCCTTTTATATATGAACACTACCGAAATGAATCAGTGGTGAATATGGTATGATTCTCAAAAAAATAATACTATGATGAAAATATATTACCCCATCTATAACTTCCTATATACATTTTTCATCCTCATTACTAATAAATATATATTTATAATAAATATAGTATAGAATGATAAACATATATTTTTTACCATATATGATTTTCTTATATCCTTTTATCACCAGCTTATTTACAACTCATTATTAAAATCAATGTTTTGTGTGATAACTACTTCATTTTTCTTGTATGTTTTGTTTCGGTTGTTAAGGTTCTTGATAATTTATCGTGGTTATATTTTCTCCAAAATATAATTCATGAAATAAATAATATATATATTCATTATACATATAGATATTCTTAAAATCTATAGATGAAAAATTTAATTAATCCATTAATGGAGACAGTAAGTCGTAAGTACGCGTGACTGTTATCATCACTTTCTGATAGAAGGAATGAAAGAAAGGAAAATGAAAATTCACATTTAATAAATAATTTAAATATTGTATATTTAATATATATTTAATAAATCAATACTTACTAGAATCCAAATAAAATTAAAATGAAAATTGAATCACAACGCTTCGTGGAAGATGTAGCCCATATGTGTGGAGGAGCGATATTATCATTTTCCAAAGGATTGATCAATTGATGTATGATTTGATTTTATTATAACATAAGTATAATTATATTATAATTATACTATATATTCATTATACCCTTCATAATAACCATTCGTGATTAATGGTGATGGAAAATGAATTCAATCATTACTTGGAGATGGTAGGCCGAATATACACATAGAAGATACTTTTATTTCCCATTGGATGGATAGAAGTTGAATAAATGAGAATTAATAATAAAAAATAATTCATTATATTTAATTATCAATGTTGTAATTTAATGTATACTAATATAAATTTATAAGAGATATGTGAAAAATTAAAAATAATGTGTTTGGTAATGGCAATCACCGCTTCTTCCAAACAACTCGATTAAATCTCCTCTTAAGGACTCTAAGGTTGCCCGCGCAGGCATACGTATTCATTTGTAATTTGTATAAGGTACTTTATAAAGAATTTTAATGATGTTTTTTGATATATAATTATCAAATTGGTCTGAATAAGTGAAGAGAATGGTTCTTTTTAATTATTGATGTGATGGAACTCTTGGAATTTCATTAAAGAATAAAATATGATAATGAAATTATCTATACCAAATGATGTCAAAAGGAAATTTATTTAAATATTATATATAATGGTGTTTTAATTCCATTAACCTATACTATTTAGACATGTTTAGATTCTATTTCAAACATGGTATTTTTCTCTAATCGAGTGGTTATTTAGTTTTGACCATAACCACGTAACAAATATTTTAACAATAATTGGTTATGAATTTTCCCAAAATGTAAAAGTGAATCATTAATGGAACATGTAATATTATTTGATATATATTAAACAAACTTATCTGATGACATCTATTTTTGAATTTTTGAAAATTAATTGAATTATTAATTAATATAAATTATTAATAATGCCAATAATTGAACTATTCTATTAATTTAACCTAAATTGGCACCAAGAAAATGATGAAATTAAAATATAATACATGAACACATCACTGATAGGCTATATTTATCCAAAAAATTGGAACACTATATATCACTCAATTTTTTTCATTTTTTATTTTTTAAATCATTTTTAAGTACATATTAATTTTATTAATATTGTATTATGGGGTGTATGAATTTAAGCTAATTATTTAACCAATATAAATTATGAACAAATTTAAATAATTTATCTAATTTTATGATTCAAATAATATTATTTTATATTCATTCATAACATTATTTTATCTTTATTTGAACACAAATTATGAAATTTAAAACTAACATGATGACGATTTATAACTTTATTGGCTTTAAATATTTTATAGGCCATTTTCAAGAAAAAGTGTCCATTGTCAAAATAAAATTCCATTATTTGGAGATAATTTAATGATTCCCTTCACCCAATAAAAAGTATTATGAATTATTTTGTCCTAATTCTATGTTTTAACATAGACTAACCCGATTTATCCTTTACTGAGTTAATAAAGTTTACTAGTGTCACTATTCAATTTGAAAAAAATAGGAGCATATTTACGATATATTATCTAAATGATTTAATATATTGAATAAATATTATCAAATTTAATACCTATAACTTTTTAATAATAAATATTAAAATATGTTCACAAAACATGATCAAGAAATATTTTAGGAAAATAAATTTTTATGAATAAAATATTATTTATTCTTATATTATGGATATTAAAATTTTTATATTAAGGTTCAAATTATTTATTAGAATTTATAACATAATATTTTCATTTAAACAATTCAAAAATATTTTTTATTTTAATTAATTAAAATGGGAATATATTTCACGCATAAAAAAATTTAGAAGAAAATCATTTTTACCTATAAAATTGTTTTTAAACATAAATAAAAAATTAAGTTGATTAAAATTATCTTCATTGAATAATTAAAATATATGAGAAATTATTTTACAATGAAACATTTTAAGATAATGTAACTATGTACATTCTTGAAGACAAAATTTTTAATAAAAACTAGTATTTTCACTATTCATGTGAAAATCAATCATTTAAAAAAGATTATAGATATTCACCCTATAATAATTTTTATATGGTTATTTAATGAATGACATTAATTTCATAGAATTAAATTATTAAATTTTTCAAATATTAAATATATCATTCTTACTAAAAAAATTAAAAAAAATTTCTAAAGGAAATCAATTTTTTATACATAATATTACATTTTTTAAAATTGAATTTTTATTTCCTAATAACTAATTAATTAATTTTTATTTGTTTGTACCTTTATATATATATATATGTATATCCTAATATGATTATTCATATTCATACCCAAAAAAACACAATGCCTAGGTTATAACGGTCATATTTAAAGTATATTTTGTCGTTCTTTTATATTCCTTGTTTCATGTTGTATATTACATCAAAAATAACGTTCATATTTAAAAATATAAGGGTATTACATTATCTATGATAGTGGTGGAGCAGATTTTTTATTGAAACTAGTTTCCATTATGTTATCAGAGATATTGGTTAATTAAGTGGTCTGAAATGACTCTAGGAAGAGGTATGTCATGACATATCTTGGTAGGGTAGATATGGTGAGAAAAATTTTTCTATTTGTTCTCAATGATATCAAATTAAATTTTTAAATAGTTGTATATAAGGAAACATTAATCCCAAATATCCTATTGATCTGATGTAGTTTAAATAGTTTATAAGGTATGATCATCTATGTAGGGTGAGTGGGTATACCCCATCTAAGAGAGTGAGTTATCAAACCTAGTAAACCCAGACCTAATTGGTTAAGGGGGTTACAAATTTTTTTAAAGAATCAACATAATTATAGTATTAAAATATGGGGAAATTTGTGAATCTTATACAACCAATTGATTTTGGAACCATCAATAAGGATGACATTCTAGAAATAATATCAATATGATAGCTCTAGAAGTGTTGTCCCGAACAAGTAGTCAATAGATGTTGTAGAGAAATGATATAAGATAGTGGGAGGTTATATTATGGGATCATGTTCAATATTTTTGATTAATTTGAAACAAATTTTTCCCAATACATTATTTCAAATAATTTTTGGTCTCTCTCGTGACTAGAAATGTAACTAACTTGTAAGATCATGATAATCGATACATGTTAAGTTAAACTGTTAGAGGGAAGTAAGAATTTCACCTCATATCCTATTATAGTAGGATTATTTCTAAATAGATGGGACATTTACCCATTTTTTTATAAAATAATTTATATTATATCGGTTGTTGATTAGAAAAACATGTTTATATACCTTATTGATTACTATAAGTGGTAGATATTAGTCACTTTTAAGGATGGAAACTAATACACTATTATTGAAGAATGAGATTTTTTTGTTGAGTAGAGCTGTTTGAGATCAAGACTAATTAAGAAAATTTACATCTACAATGGAATGTATATTTTTCTATGTGTATAAAACTAACAGTTCGAAATCCTTTCCTCTTACGGTATCACACTTTCATGATGTGATTCACATGAATATTTATGGGTTAGTTTCTATGTATAAAGATAATTATTTATTGAGATTAATCCTGTAAAAATTCATATTATGATTCATCCATTATATAAAGCAGCAACATATTTTAGATAATTTAATGTTGATCTACATGAGTGGTAGTAAAATATTTTATTCAAACTATGACATTCCTTTGGGTTCTGTAATTATTTTTAGTTATAAATATTTTTAGACAATATATCATTTTGTCAAAAATAAAAATATTAATATAGTAACTATTGAGTCTCCATATCAATTTAAATGAATAAATGATCTATTTAATTAAATGAAACTAGGAAAAATGGTTTTCTATTATTTATTTATTTATATAGTATCATCATGTTTTGGTGAGACAACATGTTATTTTTATTTAAGTATTTATATATATGATATATGAAATTTTTTTATATTATTATGTTTTTCTTAATTAATAAATGTTAACAAATTAAAAATAGATAACTTGAATATGATATTACATCCTTTAATTTACTCGTTCATTATTTTCATTCAAGATTAAATTCCACTTGTACACATAACCCAAATAATACCTAGGAATACATCATAATTTGTTTCTATAATGTTATGAATGAATATATTTAATTAATAGGTTTCAAAATTTGTATCCTATATTAAGCAGTTATATTCTTTGACATTTTTGATTCAAAATATATTATTGTGGTTGATCCTAAATATGTGGAGGTGTTAATTTCTTAGGATTTTCCACAGACCATTATTTAGGAAAAATTTCTGTTTTTACTCATAGAAAAATAATCATAGTTCTTGTAATAATTTTCCCAGCTAGTCTCTTTGATTCCTCTCCTTTCTTATAATGTGGTAATATTAGTATTACATGACATGTTTGGGATGGATTCTGGGTAATTGAACAATATTCTTACATAAATACACATTCTATCATTTCAATGTAATGGTAAAATATTTGAATATTTTTCCCAAAAATTGAATATACCAAAATAGTTATGGATTAAGTGATAACAGAACTTATATATAACACCTTGATATTTATCTTGTTATATCATATATGTGGAAAAAACTTTTATCCCTCACATAAACTCCAGAACATTGTTTTTATTAAATAACAAATAGATAAATTTTTACCTGGTTCAGACAAATTTATTAATACAAGTTACTTACAACAAAATGTGACTATGCATCAAAGAAATAAATCAAACTACATGATGTGTTATTATAAAAAAAATTGGTCAGAATAATCCCCCATAGTAAAATTATATAAACACTTTTGAAATGAACACTTCATTTCCCCATGGATTTGTGGTCATTGCTCCTCTTGTGGTTCTCTTCTTCTTTATAAATTTTACAATGTGAATGTATAGAATAAATGGGGTATTGTTTTAACATTTAAATGAGTGATTTATTTAATTAAATGCACTTATATATCCATAATAATTTTCTTTAAATCCTTAGTTCTTAATCCGGGATATCTCCCCATTATTATACGGGCTTAACAGAATCGAAATCAACTATATTATATAAAAAATACTAACATCTTCTTGAACAACATAGAGACACTCTAACCCCAATACTCCATGAATAATTTTTTATAGATTTATATATTTCAAAAAATATATTGTGTCCATGATCATGGATAAAGTCATATTTTCCACTTCTTATAATATAGACCCAAGTATCTTGCATTATTTAATGTGATGATTTAGGGCCTTTAATTTTCCTAAATCCTTTTAAATTGTATGACAGAACATCCCTTTAAAATCCAATCAAAACCACATAGATTTTATAAACTAAATAAAAATGTAATAGTCTCTTCTCTCATATAATGGTCATTTTTATTTAATGATTCATAATGGTATGGCTTATTGTTCTGTTGAATTGTCTAGATGAAACATATGGTATTGTGATAAGGAATAATTAAAAACATATTGGTCTCTTGTAAATTTAAAAGCCATCGAATTTATACATAATAAATTCCATTTAACTATGTAAATTTGACCTATAAGTCTAAAACAATAATTTTTTAAAATTATTTTTTTCTTAATGTCTTTCGTAACATGAAAACCCCTATCTTTAATCACATTACAATATATTATTAAAATATTATAAAAATAATGTGATCACTATATCCAAAATCTTGAATTATTGTGAGTGTATATTATTATCCAGATTATTAAATATATATATTATTATTACTAAATAAAAATAATTTAATTTATTGTTTGAAAATAAATACTCAATTTTTAGTTATGTAGTCTTATGATTCAAAAAATACATTTTCTGCAAATTTTTATTTTATTTTTATAAAAAATATTATAATTAATTTACAGAACATTTTGAAATTTTCATTGATAAAAATGTCATACTTTTTTGGAATAATCATTTTATTATTATCATTGAGTGAATGTTATTATAATTTTATTAAATAATTAATTTTTAAAAGAATAGTGTAAACTACTGAATTTTATTGAAACCAGTCTTTTTGTTTCAATCATGTTTAAATTCCCATATTTTAAATTTTTTAAAATTATTATTTATATAATATATTTAATAATTCAATTATGTTCATTTGAATCAATTTTATTATTCAATTTGGTTAAAAAACTCAGTTTTATACTTAAAAGGCCCTTTTTCTATATATTTGTTTTTCATTCAATTTTGAATTTTAAATTTAAATCAGTTAATGCCCCTTTTTTAAAATGAATCATGAAAATTGGATTCAATTTTTGGAATCATAATCTAAATTCTATAAATATGTCCCTTTAATGTTTATATGAATATTAACCAGAGTATTTTTTTTTTAACACAATAACGGTAATATGGGTAAATTAGTATTGAATCTAATGCTGCAAGGTTGAAAATTTCATCAATCCATTTATATTATTTCATTATAACGTAATATTTGAATATTTAGCTTTATCTTTTATAAAATATGTCATTTTTTCATTTAGTTTTAAATATTTACACTTTTAATATATGTTTTATACGATAAAGACAAGATTAAATGTTTTCAAAAATGATATTATTTTTTGATGGGGATAAAAAAAATTTATGTTCAGTTATAAATTATTAAATAAAATTTTAATGAACAATTACTTATCATTGTAATGATTTTGTAATTATTATTTATTATATAATAAACTTAATTTCGTATGCAACACCAATATATTACTTGTGAATGTAGTGGAAAAATAAATTAAATCATTTAAACAAATCTAAAAGTAATTCTTTTTGTATTATTTATAGTTTCCTATGATTTTTTTATATTAATATTTTATATTAAATATATTTTATATGTTTAAATTAAAATTATAAAACTATATTTATGACATGAATTTCTTGTTATATGAATATTGTAAAATGTAATTAATGATATTTTAAGTTAAATAATATTTTATTAAATTATTTAATAAGAATCAATTCATTTAATATGAAAAAAAGATGATATATGGTCTAAAAATTCTTCCCAAGTCAGTTTTTGGGATAAAAATTATCTAATAATTAATATTCTAACTATATAACATTGAAACAACAATAAACATAGTTGAGGATATAACTGGTTAACCAATGGGATAAAAATGATGCTTCTTAAAATATTTAATAATACTATCTAATTTTCATTAAGAAAATATATTAAAGCCATATATTCATTATATTTTCATAAATTGCCTTTTGGAATTATTTGACATGAGTTAGAAAAATAATACATTACAATATTTCATTTATTTTCTAAAATTACATTAATGGTATTTTATAATAAAATATATTTTTTAAAATTATTTAGGTATCATAAGAAACTATATCTAATTCCAAATCAATGTTATATGATTGAATATATCAACCACGGTCAATTTATGGGTCTCTTTTCCTTTTATAGAAACATGTATTACCCCTAATGAGTATAAAAATTAATATCACCATAATTTTCAAAATGGGTAATGTAAAATTAAAACCAATAGATAAGGTATAATAAATAAACAAATATAGTCCACATTTTATTATATAAGATTATTCTTATTCAGAATCACCTTATTTTAGAAATAAATATTTATTCCATTTTAAAATAAATTAATTTATATCAATTTCATACTTTAACCAATTCCAACGGTTCCCCTCCCCAAACGTATAAAAAGAAACCACATATCCCCCCTTATTCAAAACGTTTTATACTTCTATATTTGTAAATACCTTCCCCTACTATATTTCTATACACTTTATAAAAATCATTGAAATTATTTTCATTCTAGAAGACCCTAATTTTAATGATTAAGGTGTATGAAAAATTACATTTCCCAACATATTTGTATAACATGTAACTGAGTGTTTTCTGTTTTATTTCTTCTTAAACATATTATAAATATATGTAATCTATTATAAAATATCATGTTAATAATAAAAAATATACATAAATATTATAATTATTGTGTAACTACATTTTTCACCCTTTATTCAATCAAATGGGATGTGAGAGTACCTCTTGTGCATATATGTGGATTTCCACCTCCACATAGCGAAAAAAAATCATTTTCTATCACCGTTTTTTATGGTTATAATATTGCGTTAATTTTTTATATATTATATGTATAAAATAATTGTGAATCTATATTTATAATATCATATCTACCTTCATACCATCCAATAAAATGGAAAATGATAATGTCACTCATGTGTACATTTGAAATACCACCTCCATGAAACGATGACATTTGTTTTTCATTTTTTATTAAATGGAGAGTATTATGGGTAGATTTAATGAATATATATGTTATATATGATATATCAAATTATTTTAGAAAAATGAATAAATGTTTACCTTTATCTCATTCCATCTACTGAAAAGTGAAATATCGTTCATGCCTATATATAGCCAACCATCTTCATCAATAGTGTAATTTATTATTATATCTCTATGTTTTTTCAATTAATACAATTTCAATTAATTAAAATATAATAAATCTATTTTCATTTTATATTTTAGAAGATGTTGAAACCATGATCTATTTACAATGATTAAAACTACTGAATCAAAATTCTCATGAAAATAATATAGTTAACACCAAAAATGATGAATTTAGTAAGGAATTATTAATAAATTGTTGTTGAAATAATATAATTGTATTGTATATGATATTAAAAGTTAAAAATTAAATTTTTATTGGACTATAATAAACATTAATATATAATTCATTTTTTTCATCACCTTTAGTGCATGATGAACTTTAGTTAAGGTTTTATAATCTCAAATTGTCTTCATTAGGGAATATGTAATGTTAGGCACCTATAATCATTTATGAAGTGTATTTATATACACATGGAAATGTTATATCTGGAATCACAATTTGTATACGATATTTAAATTTTCATTTTATTTTTACCATTCATTCGTCTTATGATTAAAAATTAAAAAATTATTCTACCTTTGGATGTTACATAGTCATTATTTACCATGAATATTTTTTAACCTGCTTATGATGATGAAATTTTATGAGCCTAGTCTCAATAATCCAATTAATTTCTTTATAAAATGGTAATTTCTCAATTTTACCAGGGTATCTATCTTTTTCCTCCCATTAGAAACTCAATAAGCTCATAGAATGGTTTTATAAAAAATATACATTATTTCCCAATTTGGTCACAAATACAATTTTCCATATCCATTTTTTAAACAAAAAAGTTCAATACTATTTTTATATTTATCTATTACTTTTGATTTCATTTTTATCCATGATATTCTTTTGAAAAAATTTAATGGAATGAATTTTTCATTTTTTGAATGAGGTATAATTCACTTTTGAATAAAAATGTGAACGGATTATTTGTTTTAACATAAAAACATGAATATAATTGTCCACCATCTGAAACACTCATTACTTCATAACATAATTTAGTATTTTCAATGATATTCGAAAAAAAAATATTTTTCATCATATTTTGGAAATATATAGATATTAAATAAGTTGTTTCAGTATGAATACAATATTTTTCCTTAATAAATGTTATAGTGGTATTTTAATAGAAATTATCTTCTATAATAACACCATTTGATGTCACTTATGATATATTGTCAATGTAATCCTATGATACCATCCCAATCGATTCATTAAATGTATTATGATTTTTATGTTTCTAGGATAATTATATGAAAAATATTTCATTCCCTTTGGTAAATTATGTTATGAAATCCATTTTATACCCATGGTTTATGCTATGATAAAATTGATTTTTTTTGTAAATCCTCTTTAGATCCATTGGGTTATGCTTTGAATAATTTTTTTATTATCAATAATCATAGATAAGTAAGATTTTAATTAAATTATAGGTGGTATAATAGTGATATATAAATCCAATGTATTGGGTATTGATGGATATCCAATGAGATAATAAATACTACAATTGGCAGTGAACCTTATTTTAAAAGGGAATTTACCACAATGATAGTCTTCTAAGTGAACCTTTAATATAGGAATTATGGAATGTGTAGTGAACCCAATGTACTATAAAACTCATTTTCATGAGCCTTAACTAAATAAATTATTTTATATTATTATCTATTTTACTCAAAAATAGGTTTTATAAAAAATTTATGTTCTCTGGAATCATGTTAGATTATTCTATTATGATTTATCTCATATAGACATTATAAAATTATTTCATTATACAATATTATTATTTGTGATATGTAGAGTATAGTTACAAGGATTACCTCATGTTATCAAACACTTATGCTCATGTCATTCTTAAGTGATCATTTATATCACCTTTGATTACAATTACTAAGAATATAAGAAAACCATTTCATATGTTTTTATTCCATAGGTATTGATGAATGTATTAATATATGATATGTCTATGAAGGGTTCTATTGATGATGAACATGGTGGGATATGGTATTGACCAATTGTGAAAACTTTTGTATTTATCTTTAATTCACTGAAACTAAACATTTATGATTCATCCATGTACTATTATGTTATCTATTAAATATTCATCTAATAATATGTAATATATATCAATGAAAAATATATGTCTCTATGGTTTGTATCATATAAGTGTTTAGTTAATCATTATATATAATTATTATGAAGTACAGTTGAAAAAAATGGGTCAAATTTTAATTTTTGGACACATTCCAATTTTTTGTTAGCATCAATATTACGTGTTTTCCTATGATAACAAATATTATTTGTTATTATTAGAGGATTTAGTTTCGGAAAAAATGATTCTAAGGATAGTAACTCCGAAAATGTTTGGTCAAGGGTATCTTGATAATCATTCCTGGTCATGGTGAATATACCCTTAATACACACATAGTTTGACAATCACGTCTGATATTATTCTATTAATACTCACATTTTCTTTATGAATCTTTTTTTATTTGAAAACTTGATAACCAAACACCAACTATGGAATTATATAATGGGAAGAGGGTTTCAAGATTTTGGCATCCTAAGAATCATTTTTAATTATATTATAATTTCACGCAATAATTTTTATGTCACATTATACTTTTGGGTTTTTTCAATGTCTAGAATTAGGTGGATTGATGTTCATATTAATTATGATATACAATGGAATGAATATTCTCATGATAAACCAATAGAAATCACATTTGGATTTCAATAACATCTGTATATTCTTAATTATTAACATCATTGTATAAATTAAAATCTTGCCTTGGGGGAATATCCGGACACACCTAATAACTGAAAATTGTACTTTTATAAAGACCATGAATGGAAATAAGATTAATTGTGTACAAGTCTTGTATATGGGAATAATCACTCATGTATATGTATTAGATGAATGAGAGTATGTTTTATGTTTGGAAAAAGAAGTTCGTATAGTACGCAACACTTGATGAATAATGTAGAGTTGGATAGAGGGATGTGATGTTCTGCTTAATGCACCAGTTATATTTTAATGTATTATATATTCATAATTGTGGAATTATTTGATTCAATAACCAACCCCAGGGGTTATCTCCTAGGCCATATAATGATATATGTTATTCTAATCATTGAAGTGAAATGACTGAAATGTTTATGTATTGGGATTCATGATTTATCTTATATATGTTTTTGTTAAATGATATTATGGTTATAACAATAAATAAACAAATAAGTATTGTTCAATATATGTTTTTCATTTTATAGAATATATTCATATGTAATGATTACATTGAAAATTTATTTTGAATTATGGTAATATTTTATATAATCCACCAGATCGAGGGATATTTTACCCATATTTACTACCTATTGTGGATATAATTATGTTTATTTATGGAAATTTGATATTTGATGCCGGCACAAGTAATTTGGACAGCATAGATAGGCTTTGATGTGATTATATATTGTATGAAAATGTTATTTATTTTATCTTTGGTGTGTTTTACGTCATTTTTTTATTTATTGAACATATTAAATTATATTTGAATTTATTTACGTAATAATGTAGAAGTAATTTTTTTGAATAATATATTCTTTCATGTGAGGTTATCTTAAGATTTATGGATACCATCATCGGTATATAAGTTTAAGTTTGATCATATGTTCAATGGTATAATTGGCCTATTTGAGGATTTGGATTATGATAATTTAAGATGATTAAGATCATTTTAGTTTTCATTTATGATAAAAAAAATCTATTGTTCAGAATGTGTTTTAGGAATAATGATTTAATATTATATAGATATAATACAAGATGTCTTAATTACCTTAGCGATTTATATGAATTTTATAAACATGTAGTATCATGTATATGGCCCTTTATTCATGTATTTTTAATCTATATAATAAGTGGGGTATGTTTTGGGAGGATTTGAGGGGGTTTGGCATACTTTTTACGCATTTCTGGAGTTGCAATTGGTGTGAATAGGCATTAGAAACTGTGACCCATATCAAGGAAAGAGTGTATGGGAGGGAAATGATCACAAGGAATGTTCATGGTTGTTTCATGGTTTGGGAAAAACATTTTGAATGCGCTATAGAAACTATGTAATTTTAGAGAGAGAATATGATTATGGTTTTTTCATATTTTTTCAAATCATGTGACTTAACAATGTGAGGGGAATCCTTAATATATTAAAATGTCGTCATTGGTGCAAGGATTTCCAATCTCGGTGGCCTAACCGTGAAAAGTCAATTTAGTACCCCAAAAAAAATTAGATCAAATGTGATGTATGGACCTCACCTATAATTTATCCACTATTATATCAAAATACAAAATTCTATTATATTCATAGGATTGACATAGTATCCCTTGTGATTAGGAAAAAATTATTATGTGAATCAATGTTCATTGGAGATTTCTATTCATCGTTAAGTATCACATTTTTATTTTTCATCTAGATCCATTATCCATATCTCTCTTGGTCGACTGGATCCTGTCTGTTATAGATTGATCAATGTTTGGTAATGTCAATGTTGATGATATCCCATAGGATCTAGTGATGTTAATTATCGTTTTTGTTGGATATATATGTTTTTATCACCAATCATCAATTTTTCCAACCATTGATTTTTGGTGGATTAACTCTCATATTAACATGATATAAAACAAGAGGGTTCGTCTAAAATTTTTTTACAAGAAATAAATCTGAAAATCTTGGAGGAAACATTATAGAAATCCACTTTTTTATTTATTTGGAAATTCAGAAAATTGGATGGATTTTGGGAAAATACTATTTTGTTTTAAATATAAAATTTTATTTTTAATGTTATGTATTTGAATTGATCCACAGATGTTTATGAACAATTTTTTTATAAATTAATTGGTTTTATGTTAAATAGTTATGCATGGGTTTTGGAAGACATATTTGGCTTTGCTTCATTTGTTATGACTTGATACTAAATAAGGGGTCTATACCATTAGGATACAAGGATGAAACCCAAGATATGGGGTGTCCTCTCTTGGGGAACATAGAAATTGATATCGTTGTGATGAATTGGTTGATTGAAAAGAGACTAATAATGTGTATCGGACTTTGACTAGGTCATGCATGGTCTGTTTGTGAAAATATGGTTATGGATATTCCAAATACTTGATGTTGATTCAAAAAGGTTTCTGTATGAATTTTCCATTTCATTTTGTTTTGAAAATCACAAACACTCTATCTCAAGGTAAATTTCATTTCCAATAATATTTATCTTTTTTATGGAATATATTTCGTCCATAGGAAATTTTCTCTGTATCATTTTTTTCATTGTTCAGGAATATGTTTCACTAAAACTAATAAATTTTATTTCTAAGTGTAAAATTCATTTTCATTTATAAAACTATGGAACCATATAACTACTTAGATATTATGTATTCTGTTTTTAGGTTCTGAATTCAGATTCCGAATTCTCTAAAATAATGACTATGAATTCTCTAGAACATCAGATTCTAAATTCTCTGAAATTCAGATTTTTAATTCTCAATAATTCAGATTCTGAATTCTTTGAAATACAGATTCCGAATTCTCTGAAATTCAAATTATAAATTCTCTGAAATTCAGATTCTGAATTCTCTGAATTTGGGTCCCGATTTTTCTAAAATTCATATTCAGAATTCTCTGTTATTCAGATTCATAATTCTCTAGAATTCAGATTCTGAATTCTCTGAAATTCAAATTCTGAATTCTCTCAAATTTAGATTATGAATTCTCTAAAATTAGGGTTCAAAATTCTTTGAAATTTAGGGTCTCAGTTCATCCAAATTTAGGTTCTGAATTATTTATAATTAGGACTCCAAATTCTTTAGAATTTGGCTTTTGAATTCCCCATAATTTAGGTTCTGAATACCTTCGAATTAAAAATCAGAGTTCCTTCGAATTCAGGTTCTGAATTCCTTTGAATTAAGACTCTAAATTTCTCAGAATTTAGGTTCCAAATTCCATAGAATTAAAAGATTTAATTCCTTATAATTCATGTTGTGAATTCATTATAATTCAAACTCCAAATTCATTAGAATTCCGGTTCCTAATTCCTTACAAATTAGAGTCTGAATTCCTTAAAATATAGGTTCCTAATTCCATATAATTTAGACTCCAAATTCAATATAATCTAGATTCCTAATTCCACAAAAAACAGGATCCTAAGATTCAATTAATATAGACTCGGAATGAATTTATCTTAGACATTTAATTTTATTTTATCTTAGACTCCAAAAAATAGAATTTTTTGAGAAAACATATTTTACATACCCTTGTTATAGTTATGAAACGATATCATGCATTCTATTTCTAATGAATCGTTGTTTAAGTGAAACGTGTAAAGATCCCTTCAAAATTCCAGGAAAAATATGAATAATAGAGGAGGGAGTTGACCATTGGTGAAATGCCTATTAATAGGAGTTCATTTGAATGATCTCAATACTATTCTACAAATCTAAAGATTACATGATGTTAAATTGGTTTCTAGAGAGATAGACTATCATTCATTGTGCATACTGAACATCTTTTTCAGCTTTCTACATGCGAATCCGATTGTGGTTGTGTACAATAGAGGGCTTCCATGGATAGGAACACTGAGGTACCGATTGGAAAAAAGTTTCTTAATACACTATAAAAAATGTAATATTATATAGAGAATAAGATCATGGTTTTTTACAAAAAAAAATCAAATCAGGTAACCAAACTAAGTGAGAGGAATCCTTATGATAATAGAATGTTATTATTGGTGCTTGGTTTTCTAAACTATGTAGCCTAACTGTGCAATGTCTCATTGGTACCCAAACATTTTTTTAGATCTAATGTGAAGTATGTCCCTTACCCATAATTTATCCACTATTATCTCAAAATCCAAAATTCCATTATCTTTATAGGATTGAGAGAAAATGAATTGTGATTAGGAAGAAATTATTTGGTGAATCATTGATAATTGGAGATCTCCATTCATAGTTAAGTATAAATTCTTTCCAATTCTCCTAGATCCATTATCCATATCATTCATGGTAAATTAGATGATGTTTATTATAGATCGATAAATGTTGGGTTATGTCAATGTTTATGATATCCTATTGGATCTAGTGAAGTTAAATTTATTTTTTGTTGGATTTATTTTTTTATCATCATTCTTCATTTTTTCAAATAATTGATTTTTTGGTGGATTCACTCTATTCTTAGCATGGAATAAAAGAATAAGGATTCATCTTGAATTATTTTATTATATGAAATAAATCTAAAAACCTTTTATTATACATTATGGAAATGCCCATTTTTATTGATTGTGAATTTGGAATATTGGATTGATTTTCAGAAAATACTCAATTGTTTTAATAATAAAATTTTATTTTTAATGTTATGGAATTGAAATGATTGACACATATTGATGATCAATATTTTTTATGAATGAATTGGTTTTATGTTAAACTGATAGAAATGGGTTTTGGAAGAAAATTTTTCATTGCCTTCAATTCTTTTGACTAGATACTAAATAAGGGGTCTATACCATTAGGATATAAGGATGAACCCCAAGATTTGTGGTGTCTTACAAAGGGGAACTTGGAAATTGATATCCTTATGATGACTTGGAGAATTAAAAATAGAATAATCATGAGAATAAAACTTTTACCAAGGCATGCATGGTCTGTTTGTGGAAATATGGTTATGGATATTCCAAATACCTGATGTTGAGTCAATAAATTTTCCTTATGAATATTCTATTTATTTTGGTTTTGAAAATCACAAACACTATATCTCAAGGAAAATTTTATTTCCCATAAGTTTTATCTTAATAAAGAAAATTTTATTCCCAAGGAAATTTTCTCCCTATCTTTGTTTTCATTGATCAGGATTTAGTTTCACTAAACTAAATCTTTATATTTGTTTGTGTTAAATTCAGTTTCATTTCTAAAACAACAAAATCCTATAAATATGTAGATATAAAATATTCTGTTTTTAGGTTCTATATTCACATTCCTACTTATCTGAAATCTAGATTCCAAATTCTCTGAAATTCAGATTCTGAATTCCTTGAAATTCATAATCTGAATTCTCTGAAATTCATATTCCGAATTCTCTGAAATTTAGATTTCGAATTCTTCAAAATTGAGATAGAGAATTCTCTAAAATTCAGATTCCGAATTCTCAAAAATTCAGATTCTGAATTCTCTGAAATTTAGATTCTGAATTCTCTAAAATTTAGATTTCGAATTCATTGAAATTAAGATTTTGATTTCCTCCTAATTCAGGTTCTAAATTCCTTAGCATTCAAGTTCAAATTCATTTGAATTAATGATCCAAATTCTTTAGGTTCCAACCTCCGAATTCCTCAGAATTCAGGTTCTGAATACATTAGAATTCCAACATAGAGTTCTTTAGAATAATGCATTAGAATTCATCAAAATTCAGAATATGAAATCCCCAAAATTTAGTTTTCAAATTATTTAGATTTCAGACATCGAATTCCTTATAATCAAGGTTCTGAATTCCATATAATTCTTAAACCGAATTCCTTGGAATTCAAGTTCTGAATTCCATAGAATTAAGCCACAAGATTACTAAGAATCCAAGTTATTAATTCCATTGAATTCAGACTCTAAATTCTATAGAATTCTGAATCTGAATTTCTTCAAAAATAGAATCAGAATATTCATGTAATATAGAAATCGAATGATTTTATCATAGACTCCTAATTTTATTTTTACATAGTATCAAAATAATATAATAGGTTGAGAAATCATATTTTACATACCCTTTTTATAGTTTTGAAATTATATCGTGCATTCTGTTTCTAACTAACCATTGTTTGAGTGAAACATGTATAGGTCCCTCCAAAAATAATGAAAAAATTTTACCGTTGGAGGAGGGAGACGATTATTAGAGAAATGAATATAAATATGTGCTCATTTTAACTAGATCAATACTTTTCTAAAACTTTAGAGATTATATGATGCTAAAGTGAATTCTAGAGTGAGACTCTCATGCTTTGTGCGTACTGAACATCTTGTTATTCTTGTTTCGGGAGACACTGATTTTTGTTCTGTACATCGTGGTCTTCCAAGGATAGGAAGACATAGGTGCCAACTACCTTATTGTTTGAGGACTTCCTTGAAAAGGAAGATAGAAGTGCTGACTATATTGATGTTCAAGGGCTTGTGGGGATATCAATACAGACTCTCATCTTCTTATCAAGGTCTTACCCCGGTGTGGGTAAGGCAGACTTTTGTGAAAGTATAAATCAAGGGACCATTATCCAAGGTAGGTGGATACCGTACTCTTTACATTTAAATATTTCACACTTATTTTTATTAATAAGGAATGTATAATTATCTTATACTTTTTTGTACTTGTATAGTTTGATTAGTAAGATTATATATGCTTTACGGTAGAATCGTTTTCCATACAATATTTTCTTAAGATTCATTAATGGAACCATATTTCTGGAATCTATCATGTTTGAAGAACTATGAATTTTTGTGAATTTACCTTATATTACTTTGTTAAAATTAGTTTTCCCTACGGTGGAAAATGAAAATTTTATAACCAACATTAATGATTCTAAAGGAATTTTTAAAGAATACAATTCACCCCTACCCCTCTTATATATTGATCATCTACATCATTATTTTAATCAAACCATTGGTAACAGAGAAGGTCTCTGAAATAATTATATTCACATATATGTTTTTCTTGCTGATGTTTTCATTGTTCTATATTTTTCTTGCTTATGATTTTTATCCTTTTTTATAAAAAATTATTATTAAAAAGTGTCTAAGGAAGGATACTTTTTTATAGATGGTAGGAATGAATGTCGATTTGATTTTAAAACTTAATCCTACTCAACCTCCTACAATTGATGGGAATGATTATGAATATTGGAGAGATCGAATGAAGACTTATTTTATTAATACAGTAGTTGAAAATTTTTTATGATTATAGGAGATTACAAGAATCCAAATAAGGAAGTCAAAACTTTTATTAATCAAGAAAACTCTGAATATCGACTAAACTACAAGGAAAACAATACAATTTTGTGTTCTATGACTAGGAATATATATAGAAAGATTTATTCTTGTGAAGTTGCAGATTGTATTTGGAAGAAATTGGAAGTTACTCATTTTGGAACATCCAAAGATATAAAATCTAAAAGATCTATTCTTAGAGCAGAATATCCTGGATTTATATTTCCATATGGAGAACCATTATGTAACGTACAAAAAATATTTATGACTATTGTTAATAGATTTCAATTCATGGGTGAGAAAGGATTAGACGAGGAATCACATGTGGAAAAGATTATAGATATCATGCCTAATGAGTGGGAATACAAGAGAAAAGATATTAATGGGAATAGGAATGTATCTCAGATTACTGTTGATGATATTTTTGGAGCTTTTCTATAACATGAGACACGAAAGAAAATAGAATCTGATTTGAATAAATAGTAGAATAACAATGGAAGTGTATCCTTTACATCTACAAAAGACAAGACTCCTGAAATAGTTACAAGATCCAAGATAAATATTGTAACAATTTTATCTGAATCAAGTGAAAGTGATCATTCTAAGAATGAACTAGCTAATCGTGCATGAAGGATGAATAAGATAGTTGGGAAGAAAGAAATTTTGTATAGATATAAGAAGAAAGTGGAATAGGATAAGAAATACTCTGATGTTACTTGTTATGAATGCAAAAGATCAGGGCATATTAGGCCAAATTGTCGTATGGATAGGAGAAAGGATTGAAAGGAAATGAATTCTAAGAGGAATAGAAAGGAGAAATACCAATATTAATCTAAGAATGTTTTTAATGCTAATGACACTTGGAGTGTTATTTGTGGATACTCTTCTAATGAATCCATAGAGTATAAATCTTCTGGTCAAAATAATTTTTTGTTTACATGCCAAGTTACCTATTGAAACTCATTGTCTAATGGCCAAGGTACACAATGATGAATCTATAAGAAATGTATCGTTGAATGATTATTATAGTGATAATAAATATTATGAATCTTCTGATGAAGAATCTTTTTCTGATAAAGATAATACTTTACCCATATATGAAGATGTTTCTAGGATTGCTAAACTCACTGAGAATGAATATTCTAATGACTAGAAAAATCTTGATATAGAAAAATATAGAATTTCTATTCTCATAAAAGAAGATTTAGAACATTATAATGATCTTGAAAAGAAAATTTATGATATTGAAAGTATTTCAAAAACCCTATAGGATGTTATTTCAATGATGGATTCACTTTCTAAAGATATTTAAAAAGCAATTTCTATGAAATATGATTTAGATACCAACTCTAGCAATAAAAATAATTTCTTTGAAGATAAAAACAGAATTATTAGACTGAAGTAAGAAATATTTTCCTGGAGGAAGTGTTTGTGAAACATTACCTTGGGTATGGGAAACATTGACAAGATGTATTTCCAAATATGAACTCTAGGAAAATATTCTGGATTTGGTTGTACTCATTACAAGTCATTTTTAGTAATAATGTTTTTCCTCAAAATTCTCAATTCTGCACTATGGGTCAGTGTGGTGGGAATTGGGAAAATATTGTTTCTCAATCAAAAATCAATATTTAGGTTTTCATAAAGCTTATTTTTCCAAAAAAATGTGGATTCCTAAATTTTTTCTTTATGAAGGTTCTGTATAAAAGAATGTTTGTGTTCTGAAAGTCTAACAATCAAATTTTAATGAAAGTAAAGATAGTACCAAAAACAATACATGCTACATGGATAGTGGATGTTCCCGACACATGACTAGTAACAAAAAATTCTTCAAAAAGCTTATCAAGATGAAGGGAGGAAAAGTAACATTCTTATTTAATGCTCAGTGAGAAATCATTGGTATAGGTAATATTGTTTTTCTTGGAAAAACAATGATTTGAAATGTTTTATTTGTTAAGGGTCTTACGTAAAACCTTATTAGCATAAGTCAGTTATGTGATGAAGGTTATATTATGAATTTTAGGAATGATAAGTGTTTAATACGCAATTACAAATAAGAGTTTATTCTTTCTATCCATAGACAATAGAATGTTTACATACTAAACATAGAAGACCTTAAGAGTAAAGATTTTCCTTGTCTTAGTACAATGGAATATCATTCTTTGTTATTCCATAAAAGGTTAGGACATTGTAACCTTAGGAACCTATGCAAACTCTCTATGAAAAGACTACTTAAGGATATATATGGGCTTAGATTTGATTCTTTGAAATATTGTGATGATTGTCAATATGGAAAGCAACATAAATCTAGTTTTAAATCACTTGTTGAACTATCAACCACTACTGCATTATAGTTAGTTCATATGGATATTTTTAGTCCAACACAAACTGGATGCATTGGAGGCAAATATTATGTATTTTTATTAGTTTATTATTACACTATATTTACATGAGGTCTATTTTCAAGCAATGACATCTGATAAAAATATTTATTTAAAAAAATTTAGAGCCCAAGTTAAAAATGAGAAAAAACGTCCATTGATAAATATTCATCGTGATCGTGAAGGAGAATTTAAAAATTTTGATTTCAGAACTTTTTGTAGTAGAAAAGGCATTACTCATAACTTCTCAGCACCAAGAACAACTCAACAAAATGGTGTTGTTGAAATAAGAAAAATAAGTTTTCAAGAGATAACAAGAACCATGTTAAGTGAATATTCAATAGCCAAGTATTTTTTAGCTGAAGTTGTAAGTACTACTTGTTATACTATATATCATGTTTTGATTATAACTTTTCATAATAAAATTCCATATGGGTTTTAGAATGGTAGAAAACTTGGACTTTCAAACTTCATGGTTTTATGATGTAAGGTATTAATTCTGAATACAAAATATAATATACACAAATTAACACTATAATATGATGAAAGAATTTTCTTAGGCTACTCCACAACTTCTAAGGCATATAGTGTTTTCAATAAAAAAAATTGTACAGTTGAAGAAAGAGTACATGTTAAATTTGATGAATCTAATCCCTTTGTTTTTAAACAACCTCAATCTTCATCTTCTGATGTGTTTTCAGAAACTGATTATCAAACCATTATATAAGATCCTTATAATGAATAAAATGTTCATGAAAATGTTTCTGAAGCATTTACCACCGATGATTTCCTACAATATGTTGATGAGTAGGTTTTACAAAACCAAAATCAGTTTTTTCTTAAGAATCATCCCAGTGATAGTATAATTGGTGATGTAAATCAACCTGTAAGGATTTTAAGATTCTTAAGAAATGAAGTAGATCATCTATAATTCCATTCCCAATTAGAAGAAAAAAGAACTGATGAAGCATTAAGTGATGATGATGCGAAAAAAGCTTTGCAAGATGAGCTAAATGAATTTGAAAGGAAAAAAGGTTAGACATTGGTTATAATACCTAAGAAAACATATATTTTCGGAGTAAAATGTGTCTTTAAAAATAAGTTCTATGAAATTGGAATCATAGTGTGAAATAAATCAAGATGGTTTCTAAGGTCTATAATCAACAAGAAGGAATAGACATTGAAGAAAAATATGCTCAAGTATCCAGACTTGAATCTATTAGTATTTTATATTCCTTTTCCGCAATCTTTAACTTCAAACTTTTTCAAATGGATGTTAAATGTGCTTTGATTAATGGTTATGTCCAAGAGGTTGTTTTCTTAAATAGCCTCTTTGATTTGAAGATACAAAACATCTTGAACTTGTTTTCAAACATACCAAAGCATTATATGGACTTAAACAAGATGCTTGAGCTTGGTATGATAGATTTATTGGGTTTTTTCTTCAAAAAAATTATGTTAAGGAAAATGTTGATCCAACCCATTTGATAAATAAAGTTAATAAAAATGTTTTTATTGTTCATATTTATGTTGATGACATTATATTTGGTTCAAATCAGTAATATTTAACTGATTCCTTTATAGATCTAATGTAATCTGAGTTTGAAATGAGTATGATGGTTGAGTTAACATTTTTCCTTGGTTTTCAAATTTCTCAAAAACCAAAATGAATCTACATATCCCAACATAAACATATTAAATATCATCTTAAAAAGTATGGATATGACAACACTAAGAGTTTGCGTACTCCCATTGGTACCTCAAATTCACGTGATCTTGATGATGCTGGGAAACCAGTATATCAAACATCATTTAGAGGTATGATAGGAAGTATAAATTACTTGATAGCTATTCATCCATAAATAATGTTTTCAGTATGATTTTGTGATAGATATCAATCCAATCCTATGGAATCTCATTTAAACGCAGTGAAAATGATTTTTCTCTACTTAAAGAAAACCATGGATCTAGGACTCTTTTATACTTCTGGAAATGATTTTGTTTTAGAATGTTTTTCACGTGCTGACTTCGGTGGATGTTGAATGGATAGTAAATATATATCTGCAACTTGTAATTTCTTATGTGATTCATTCATTTTTTGGACATGAAAAAAGCAACACTCAATAGAACATTCCACTCCTGATGCTGAATATGTCATAGATAAAAGTTGTTGTGCTTAAGTGTTGTGGATGCAACACACACACACAGACTATGGTATTAGTGTTACCAAAACAAAAATATTGTGTGATAATATTATTGCCATTTTATTATGTAAAAACCCAACAAATCACTCTCTTGAAAAACACATAGATATTATGCATCACTATTATAGGGATCAGACACCAAAAAGAGAAATAATTCTTCTATTTATTGGAATGCATGATCAACTTGCTGATATTTTCAAAAAATATTTACCGTCAGATAGATTTGATTATATTAAACCAAAGTTAGGAATGATAATCGTTAAGTAATCATCCATATTATCTGTTTGTTGAAACCTATCTTCTTACAATAAGAAACTCTTTTTCATAGGTGGGGCACATTTTCATATTTGTAATTTTTTTTGTAATAATGTTTTTTTTTCAAAATCAAGTTTTTTACCTTGTGATATAGTTTTTTTAAATTTTTTGTTATGATGTTTTCAGAATCATATTTTTTCTTTAAATTTATATATAAATTTTTCAATAATATAATGATCTCCTTGAAAAAAATTTCACATTACGAATAATTAACCTAGAAATCCCGAAGGTATGATTTTCTTCCTATGTTTTTGTAATCATCTTTTTACTTTTTGGTATTTTTATCTTTTTTAAGAAACTTTATTAGATTAATTTTTTCTTAAATACGAATGTATATCATAATATACCTCTTAATATTAGAACCTATCAAAGTCTTTCTTTGTTTTTTCATGATCCTGTGTGTTGAAGCTCTCCCTCTGTGTTTTAAGGCTATTCCGAATCTTCAAAATTTTCCTCAGTTCTGGATGTCTGCTGAAGGCTCTCTTCAAAATGAAATGTCATCTGTTTAAGAAATTTATGATTGGCAGATATACCGAGGGAGGTTAGATGATCCGAGATTCTTCAACAAATATGATTATATCATCTCTATGAATATTTTGTTGAATAGCTAATAGAGCCTTTACATTTAAAAACCAAAGCTAGAGGATCCGATATATCCGGAGTTGGTGGTGGTGTTGTATGAAATAGTTAGTTTTTTCATTAAAGGTGGAAGAGATAAATTTTCTTTCAAGAGTTATGGAATGACCTACTCTCTTTCATATAGAAAGGCATCCAGTCATATTTGAATTCCATACAATGGTGAAGTAGAGTTTTTTACTCACAAATTACCTGATGATTCTAGATCTTTTGATAAGGAAAAGCCAATAGAGTGTCTTGTCTTGAAAGGAGTTAAGACTCTAAAGATCATTTATCTCTCTATGAATTTTCGGATTCATGAATTGTTCGTTCAAGCCTTTATAATTCTATGAAAAGAGGATAAGTTTACTCTGAAGAAGAGTGATATATTTATACTGGATTTCTGGATGAACCTCCAAAAGATAAACTTGGTAATGTATATCTTGGTAATGATTGAGAATATCAAGAATGGAAATCTAAAGTATCATATTATTATTTATCTGAATATTCTTTCATTGATTATTGTTCTTTGCCTTCAATCATTCAAAATCTCATGCAGTTCTATGCTGATAAATTACAATGAGATGTTTCTGAGTGATGACGCCTTAAGGTGAATAAAAATTGGTTTTTCTAGTGAATTTGAACAATTCTATGATCATTCTGATTAAGAAATAGAATCATTTTCAGAGAATCCAGAATTGGTTGAATCCTCAAAGAGAGGTTGTAGGAAGAGAAAGTCTAAGGATCTGGAAGATAAAAAAACTCATGTGGACATGCAATCTTAGTCAGCAACTCCAAAGCTAATGAAGCAAAAAAGTGCATCCGGATGAAGTAGTGGCTAAGTAGAGAAAGGATAAGAAAATATTGAAGGAATGGGATCCTATGTTTGTCTTGGACCCTACTGAGGAAAATTAATTTAAGGAAAAGGATGATGACAATCTTTAAAAGTATGAAAAATAAAAGAATCAATGGAAGAAATTTTTTGAAGCTGAAGCCGTTCAATCTCTTCTCAAGTCTAATGAAAGAGCCTCTGAGAAAATTCAATTAACAAAATAATTTTTATTAGAACCATTACCAGAGACTCCAGGAAAGAATGTGGCTATTCCAGAATCACATCATGAAAAAAATATAAGATGATTAAGAGTTGGAAGAATAAGGGAATGAAAATGATGATATCATAAAGCAAGTCAAAGAGTGCCATGAGAAGAAAAGATGATTTATAATATTATTTATCAGGAAATCCCAAGATAATTCATAAAAAATTGATACACTAGTAAAATATGAAAAGGGTAATTAGATTAGAATAAGCCAATAGATGATGAAATAAGTAATCATGATTTTATTCATCCGAATGTTCTTTTGGCTGATGTAGAGAAAGAAGATGTTGAGGAAGATTAGATTGTTCATCTATCTCATAGTGATTATAAATCTCCCAATGAACAAGATATCATTCAAAAGATGACAAGGGAAAGAATGTGGTAGTAGATACACCTAGTAAATTTATTTTGAAGAATAAGGATGTTGGTACTTCATCAAAGAGGAAAGAGGAATTCATAGAAAACGAATACTCACCAACCAAACATTCAGATTCGGAATCGTCTTCCCTCAGACATGACTTGGTTGTTCAGTATTTGAAAATGATGTTTTTACTGTTCATTTATTACCAAGAATAGATTCAAGATTCTAGAAGCTTCAGCATATGATAAATCAGATGTTAGATTCAGTTTCCATGGTGAAAGAAAAATGTGTTTCACTTGAGGCTGATTTCAAATCCTTCCTCGTTGGTTATGAGGCTCATAAATGATAGTGGAAGAAGATGCAAATATGGTCAAAAAAGACAATTGAGGAAATGAAAATATTTTATGAATTCCATGATAATGTCAATGATTCTTTTTATTCCAATGATTATAATATAAAAGATCTTATAAATAGTTTTGAGGAAAATTTAACACTAGAACAAACTACTCACAAGAAACAAGTAAAGGTTCTGAATGGAAAGCTTAACTCTATGGCCATGAATTTGAAGTAGGAAAGTGATCATAGAATGGAGATTGGGGAGAATCTTGTTAAGAAAGAAGAAATATTTAAAGCTCAGGCAAGCATTCTTAAATATCAGGAAGAGAAAATTCAATCCATAGAAAAGTAATGTGAAGACTAGGATTAGTTTCTTTTGTGAGAAAAAGAGGATCAGATGGAGCTCAAGATGCTAAAAACCATTTTGAATAAGGTGATGTCGAAGGAGAAATAGGGATAGTTTCATTTTAGTCCAATCGTATGTTGCATTTTCATTATTGTATAGATTATTTCAAAATGGATAAAATTTTGATTCTTATACATACATTTCATTGTTTAGTACTAATGTTTCACGTACCAATTTTTTACATTCTATTTTATTCCTTTTTGAAAATCACAAAAGGGGTAGAATGGTATTATATAAAGAATAAAAAGTAAAGAATATAATTCCCTATGTAAGGGGGAGTTCATCTAGAGGAATATTCCTATTAATGATATTTTTCAAATGAAAAAAAATGAAAAATCTCATTCCTGAAATAAAGAATAAAATAATTAGTTCTTCCAATGCCTAAGGTGGAGTTAGTCGTATTCACTATGTTCTATATTTAAAGGGAGATACGTTCATTTTTCAAGTCCATATAACATCTATGTCCTTAGAATCTATTTATTAATGTTGTCTGTGCTTTCCCAAAAATGGAAGATTCTTGAGTCAATAAGGTTTCCTTTTGACTTTTCCATTTCTTTATGTTTTTAAATTCAGTAACATTTTATCTCAAGGAAAATTTCATTTCCAATAAGAATTATCTTATTAATGAAAATTTTCCTTCCCAAGGAAATTCTCTCTCTATGTCTGTTTTCTTTGTTCATGATTTAGTTTCAATAAACCTATCTCTTTTTATTTCTAAGTGTAAAATTCAATTCCATTTATAAAACCTCAGAATCCTATAAATACATAGTTATAAATTATTCAGTTTTTAGGTTCTGAATTCAAATTACGAATTCTATGAATATTTAGATTCTGAATTCTCTAAAATTCATATTCTGAATTCTCTGAACTTATCATTACAAATTCTCTAAAATTCAAATTCTAATTTTTCTAAAATTCATATTCAAAATTATATAAAATTCAGATTCTGAATTCTCTGAAATTCAGATTCAAAATTCTATGAAATTTATATTCTAAATTCTCAAATATTCAGATTCCGGATTCCCTGAAATTCAGATTCCAAATTCTCTAAAATTTAGATTTCAAATTCAATAAAATTCATATTCCAAATTCATTAAAACTCATGTTCTGAGTTCTTCACAATTTAGGTTATGATTTATTTGGAATTTGGGCTCCGAATTCCTTAGAATTTGACTTCTGAATTCCTTATAATTTTATCTCTAAATTCCTTAGAATTATAGTTCCAAATACCATAGAATTCAGACTCATAGATCCTTAGAATTCAGTCTCTGAATTCCTTAGAATTCGGGTTCGGAATTACTTATAATTTAGACGTGTAATTCCTTAGAATTAAGGTTCCGAATTACATAGAATTTAGACTCCAAATTCGTTAGAATTCATGTTGTGAATTCTTTATAATTCAGACTATGAATTCCTTAGAATTCAGGTTCTGAATTCCTTAGAATTCAGAATCTAAATTCTATAAAATTCTGATTCTGAATTCAATGAAAAATAGAATCCTTAGATTCTTTTAATATAGATTTAGAATGAATTTATCATAGTCTCAGAATTATATTTTTCCTTAGACTCCAAAAAATAGAATTGGTTGAGAAACCATATTTTACATACCATTATTATAGTAATGAAACAATATCATGAATTCTATTTCTAACTAACCAATGTTTGAGTGACACCATTACAGGTTCATCCGAAATTCAAGGAAAAATATGATTGTTGGATGAGGGAGATGACCATTAGAGAAATGCCTTTAAATAAGATCTCATTTAAACAAGCTCAATACTAATTTAAAAACCTAGAGATTACGTGCTTCTAATATGATTTCTAGAGAGAGATACTCTTAGGCTTTGTGTATACTAAACATATTATTCATCTTGATTCGTGTGACTCCGATTGTTATTTTGTACAATCGAGGTCTTACTGGGATATGAAGACAGAGGTGCCGACTACATTATTATTCAAGGACTTCCATTATAAGGAAGATATATGTGTTGACTACCTTGATGTTCGAAGGCTTATGAGGATAGAAAGAGAGACTCCAATATTCCTATCGATGGCTTACCCTAGTGTCGGTATGATAGAATTTCTTGAAAGTATAAATCAAGGTACCATTATCCAAGGTTGTTGTATACCCAACTATTTCGGTTAAAATATTTCGTACTTGTTACCTGTATTGTTTCATGTTTTTTTTTGATTAATTTTGATTTATTAGGAAAGTATATTTATCTTATGCTTTCTTGTAATTGTATACTCTGATTAGTATGATTCTATATGATTTAAGGTTGAATCTTTTTCCTTGTAAACTTTTCTTAGGTTTCATTTCCAAAACTATTTTTCTAGAATTTAGAATGGTTGTAGAACTAATAGGTTTTTTGAATTTACCATGATTAAAATTGTTAAAAATAATTTCCCCTAAGGTTGAAAATGAATGTTTTATAACCAAAATTAATGGTTCTAATGGAATTTCTCTTGATAAAATTCACCCCCACCTCTTGTATATTGAGCATCTACATCATTATTTTGATCCTACAGTTGGGAATTGTTTTACACATTGTAAAAAGTTTTCCATGGAAATTTTTATAATGTTATGAACAACACTATATTATTTACGTTTAAAACTATTTAAATAAAATTTTCAAACTAGTTTTTTTGTCCTAATTACATGAGTTATAAATCCATTGGGGAATTCCTACTATGTTTATTTTCAACACCTACTTACACAATGGTGTACATTTGTGGAATTAATACATTGATACATAGGTAAAAGATTGGTATGTAAATTTTTTAATGATGCTTCTTGATATCTTACATATGGTATGTTACGTGATTGATTGAAGACGGTGGGCTACTTTATTGACTGATGTCACTTCCGTGTTTTCTAGTTTTGTGGTGTTATGATTTTCTTTAAGTATATCTCTTTGTTTTACTCATTTCCATTAATATTGGTTAATATTTTCAATATGTTTTGAGTTGAATTATACAAAAAATAAACTTATAGTGAATTTTATGTTTATTGGTTCTTGCATCATTGATTTTTCATAAAAATGGAATAACATCCACAAAAATGATCTTAAGTCCATTGGTATTTACTACCAGCCCTTGGATTCATAGGGATTTAACTAAAAGCTAGTAACACCTCCTTATATTTTCAACCCAATGAGGATGGTAATAATTTCACAAATGGTACTAGTAGTGGTCGGTCTCTCTATATTTTTGGGTCAAATTGTATCATTTTATATAGTCATTGAGCTGTTAATGGTATATGTTTTTTCATGTGAGGTATTAAGGATATATAATTATTATATCGTGAAATGTATATCTTATAGATATATATCTAAAAATTTTATTTGAAACATCATGTGACCCATGTTTTAGGGTAAATAATTGTTTAAAGACACTACTAGATGAGTTGTCATCTGATCGTTGTGGATTTAACTATTGATAATTTGAGGACATGAGCTGATAGTAATACATTCAACTAATACTATATTAATCATTCTATGTTTAATGGTTTATGAAACTTCAACAAAGATATTGAATTTTAGAAATAAATAAAATCTATTTATTTTGAGAGGCAAGGATGAAACATTTTCAAAATGTGTTACAATGTTTATAATGTTTCGATTTAGGAAAATTATTTTTGGTACAAGTATTTATGTGTTCAACAGTAAATTTTAACCCTATATTTTCTAATGTGTGATGACTAAATATAGTTTGTTCTGAATAGTGTAGATGAAACTAGGTAGATATCATTGAAATCTACCAAAAGAGGATGTTTATAATTAGATCCTACCTAAACCATAGGTAACCTAATAACTCTATCCAATGTATAGTCCATGATTTTTAGGTCATAAATAGGGGTAATATTAATGATAAATCATGGATTTTGGACCATTTTGTTTAGTTTTAAAACTATAATGCACCCATATTATAGGGGGTTGTGAGCATGAAAATGTAGAGGTTTGATTCAATACAATGAATTGTGTCATTAATTTAATTTTTTTGCAATCTTAGTTGAATGTAATTTTTGAAATTTAAATTAAGGATGACATTTCAAACCAATAGTGGTATTAAGATTCTCTGGATAATTTTTACCAAGTAATGACATGGAATGATTTTCATGAAATTTCTCATAAGAAATTATATCCTCACACCATTCATATCTATGAATAAAAACAGTTCCTTATCCTATGTTATGTCTTTATCATAGGTGTAACACCCCAAGCTTCTACGGTACGCTTCTCTTTGAATGATGCGATAGCGTGGGTTGTACGCAACACCAAGTTCTAACAACCAATCAAACTAGCCGTTATGAATAGTAATACCTACTTTTTGAAATTATATATATATCTTATATTTCAAAATGGTTCTAATTTTTGGATTCGGAATGTCTAATTTAGCCTAAGATGAAATTTTGGTACTTTTCGGATAACTTTAATATTTTGATGAATAGTGAAAATTACTAAATTTTAATTAAAAACAACTTTTTAATCAAAATAATTAATAGTGATAAATTATGAATTTTAGTGGTTTTAAAGTATATTTAGAATATATTTTTACCATTTAATATAATTTTGGTCATTGGACATAATTTTACAATTAAACCGAACATAAACAACTGTCAATCTTTTGATAGTTATTATCTCTTAAAAACACGCTTTTTGTTTTGACAGCGGGAATTAATTTTAAATTAATTTCTTCCACTTCTGTGTTTCGAATTTAGAAAAATGGATTCCATATTTGTAATCAGGATGTCCAAATTGGGTAAATAGGTAACTTTTATTTTTAGACATTTTGAATAATTACTGTGGTAAATATTTTATTTACCATGGTTAAGGGTAAATCTGGTAAATAAGGGTTAAAAAATAATATTATAATAATACTAAATTACCCTAAAACGTGTCCTAGATTTATTGGTTGATACATGTTCGACCATAGACATCTTTGGGTCGATTTTGGGTCCCCATGCTGCCACTTGTAGGTGATAGAGACATTTTTTTTAATTAAGTTAAAATGAATACAAAAATGACACAAGCATATATCTTTTAGAAAAACAATTATTAATTATGGTTATATATGTTGTATTTTAGATTATAAATATTAATTAGAAAGATAAAAAGATTTCCTACATAATGATATTTTATTTATAATTTTTCGACATTAAATGATTTAATTTAAGTATGACACAATGATGATGTAGTAATTACTATAATAGTGAAAAATTAAACTAATTGCTATTATAAATACCCAAATAAAGATAATATAAAACTTTTAATGAATTAAACTAATTTTCTAGGATAATATGATATATTAGGATTGATTTAATTTACATTGTTCGAAATAATCAATCTGTTATGAGTTTTACAAAAATCAACTATTGAATAGTGTCAAAATTGACATAAAAGAGTTCTTAAAACAAATATTATATTATTAATTGATATTAAATTCCTAAAAATCTAAGGATCGGCCAAGAGACTTATATCATTATAGTTTCATCATTAATGGACCACTTGGGGGTCGATTGGATGTATGTAGTATGTTTATTAACCATATTATATAAAAATACAAAGAGACATTGTACAAGTGAAACTAATTAACTTAGAGTTAATACTTAAAGATAAGGTAAATATAAGTACCCAAACCTGTCTAAATTCTATTGGTTGAGTTTTTTTTCTCCCTATCCACACCTTAAAATTTAAATAATCAACTTTGTAACCATTAGAAACCGAATATGAATTTATTATAAATTAATATTTCTAGCTTTTCTAAAGGTGCCCCTCACCCCTCTTATAAAAGGGCACTCCTTCTCATTTCTTCACACCTTCAAAGCCTTTTGGTTCGGCCAAACTCTGCCCAAATACTCTCCCAACTTCCCTCACTACAACCTACGGGCCTCAGTTTGATCAGAAAGCCAACCTATGGAGCCCATTTGATCAAATCAAAAGGAAGAACCCGAAGAAGATGTAATGATTTCACCACACTTTTCCAAGTTCATTTCTTCTTCCACTTCTTCTTCCTTTGTTGTTACCATTCTAAAATAATAACTATAGTATCATATATATACTGTGATGTTATTATAAATATGGTACCACCATATTCAGTATTCTATCCACCCTTTGAATAACATGTCACCATACGTGCGTACGTACGGCTTACCATCTCCACGTCATGGTGTAATTGTTATTCAATATAATATTATTTGGATGGTTATAATAATGATGTTTAACTCATGTAAATAATAAATATAACATGTTAATGATTCTGTATATATGATATACCATCCATTTATATATTATTTTAATATCAAAAGAATGATATTGTCGCTCGTGCGTACGTACGGACTACCGTCTCCACGAACGGAATGAGATTCATTCTCCATCGTATCCATTCAAGTATAATTATCATTTGATGATTTAAAAAATGATTTTTAAGGACTTGATATCATTCTGGATAAGAATAATATACATCATATCCTTTATAAACATGTCTTACGTAGAAAAACATATAAAAGAAAACAAGTAAGTTAACACCCGAAACAACGATAATACTAAGATATTATTATCAAATCAATATTAAAAGATCATATATGATATCATATTAATGTATATGATTCCTGTATAATTTAATAACAATTATTTCACCATTATACAGGAGGTTAACCTACCCCAACCAAGGAAAAGTACAAGGTAAGGGTTATTTCACAATCTCTTCATTATCCGAGGTTGTTTATACGTAATAATCTACTGGGATCTCGTTATCATCCACATCCATGTTTCTTCAAAATGTATTTCAAAAAATTTTTACAAGAATATTGGTTAAAGTCATTTATACCCTTGTTTTACTTTTTATAAGAGGAATCTTTTCGTCGTTTTCAAAACAAGGTCCTTTTTAACGTTTTCGACAGAATTAAGGTAAGAATGTTTTTTTAACTTATACGGCGGGTGCGGTTATTTTCCACCGTTATAAAATATTCAAATCTTTCCTTACAAACTTATAAGAGTATTTTCAGGAAAATGTTTTATTTTATATGGCTCTTAAATTATTTCAAAAATAGAAAGAGATATTTCTCTAAAAAGTGATTTGATTTCATCTATGTCAACATCCTTTGATGGATTTTATGCTTATTTGAAGTTGATTTATTATGATACAAAACTTCTATATTGTATTGAAGGTTTTGTGATATGTTTGACTGTGGATGTGCTATTTTTTTACCATTCAAAGTTTATGGTGAAATTATTGACATTTCGTATGCTAGTTTTAATACGAATGTTTATGTTATGTTTAAACCTTTTCATATGGGAATGCATTGGACTTAATATGTGACGGGTGGAGCCCGCTATAGCTCCTCAATGCATCGGTAGGTCTCATGAGACAAACTAGTGTCTTGGCACAAGGCCTTGACAAAATCTTATTTGTAGTCTTGGCACGAGGCCTTGGCTATGTGGTTATGATAGTCAGGCATTATGCATTCCAACATTATGAAAGTGGTTAATGATTTTGCATGTGATTATTCGATTAGTAGAATATCCATGTGAATGAGTAAATGGAATTATTTCATTTTATTTATGCCATACAATGTTGAAAGTTCAAGTTTGAAAGGCTGTTGTTTTAGTTATACATTGCCTTAAATGTTTATCCTTATTTATGAATGTTTCCGCTATATTGTTATCCTTACTGGGCATTTGAGCTCACCCCTTTTCTATGTTTTATTTTTCCCAGGAAGTGAAGAAGTAAATTATGAATGACCTGCAGGGATATTATGTGGGGATATGAGTGTGGATTATGGGGACATTATGTTGTTGTAGTAGTTTTTCATTTTATGATGTAATGTAAAACTTATGAATATATCTAGTGTTTCCAAGGATACTAAACCAATCGGTCTTTCGAGATTTGATCTTTCTTGTGATCATGCCAATGTAATGTATTAATGCACCGACTCTGGGTAACTTGGGTCGGGGCATTGCAGTTGGTATCAGAGAAAGTTTAGTACAAACCTTGGATGCTAGATTTAGATAAACTCTGATTAGAGCACGTAGACCTAAGATGAACTTTGAGGATTAGTATAGAAGAACTTCCTAGAATTTTGGTATTGTAGAGATTTTGTGAGTTTTCTGAGTAATACATCCCTGTCTGGATACGAGCAGGTAGAGGCGGCTCTGGCACAGATGTACCTAGGGGTAAAACCCGAATACACCGCTTTGAGCTAGACTCGTATGGGAACTGGAGCACGACAGCAGGCCTTGCTGCACTCCTGGTTACGACACTCCTGGGGGATATGCTTAGGATAACTCTCATTGTCTTTACAAATCATTATGAAGGGTTTATGAGTATATAATTCCTCAATGAAAACATTTTTATGATTATGGATTATATCCATAAATAGTTCAATTTATGTTAAGTGTTTTATAAGTATGGGATTATGTATTTTGATTCATAAACTGATCTAGTTTATGCCATTGTTTAGAAATAGTGCCTAGTGGAAGAAATGGAAACTGTATCAATGCACACACTCCATGTAGGGATTGCCCTCCTGCTCAAGATAATTATAGTGGTGCTGGTGATGCAACTGGTGTCGATCAGCTAATCACTATACTGGGACAACTTACTCAGGTTATGAATAATAACCTTACCCGTATGGAGCACCCTGATCCACAGCGTGGAGGATCAATGTTAGATTGATTCATGAGCCAACAACCACCAACGTTCAATGGGAGTACAAATCCCTTAGTAGCCGAGCAATGGATAAATTACCTAGAGAAAATATTTCAGGCTTTGGGGAGCAGTGAAAGGAAAAAAGTTATCATGGCAGTTTATCGCCTCACTGGAGATGCTGGTCAATGGTGGTCATTGATTCAAAACATGAAGGAAGATTATTAAGTATCAAATATGGAATGTAGGGAGTTCAAAGATCTGTTTTTAGAAAAATACTTTCCTCGCGACCATCGAGCAGATATGGAAAGGCAATTTCTGAGTCTGAGACAAAAGGAGGATGAGAATGTCACAAAGTATGAGGCTAACTTTACAAGGTTAGCGAGGTATGCTGGAGATTATATTCGCAACCCAAGAAGTAAGATTGATCGTTTCTTTGATGGGTTAAAACCATTTCTCCGTCGAGCATTAGTCTCACAATCCTTTTCATCATACGAAGACATTGTCTCATGTGCTATCAAGACCGAAAAGAAATTCTCTAAGTCTTATGACTTTAAAGCAAAGCAAGAGAAGAACAGACATGCTGATCAATCTGGGAATGGAAATAAGGGGAAGAAGGGAAAGGTTGAATATCCATCTTGTGGTAAATGCGGGAAGAAACATCCGGGTACTTTCTTGAAGGGAATGAGAGTCTGTTACAAGTGTGGTGAAAAAGGCCACCAAGCTCGTGATTGCAAGGGGAAGAAGGAAGATACCAACGTTCAGTGCTACAATTGCAGGGAGATGGGGCATTATGCAAATGCATGTCCTAAGCATCAGGAGAACTTACCTTAGAAAAGGCCAAGGGATCAAGGGCATGCTTATGCTATCACTACTGCTGAGGTAGAAGCTCCGAAAGACGTGGTGGCAGGTAATTTAATGGTTTCCTCAAGTATAGAAAATGCATTATTTGATTCTGGATCATCGCATTGTTTCATATCTTCCCAGTTTTCTAAGAGAATAAGATATTTCCAATTTGATTTAATAAGGGATTTGTCAGTTAAAACTCCTAAGGGAAGTATCATTGCAACAAAGTTTTGTGAATCAGTCCCCATTAGAGCACATAAATATTCGTTATCTGCTGATCTCATCATCATACCTATCATTGATTTTGATATAATCCTCGGTATGGATTGGCTTTAGGACTATGATGCGAAGATTTATTGTAAGAAGAAAGAGGTTACGATTCTTGATGATAATGATAAGGAACACCTTATCTTTAGAGAAGAATCGTCACCACCTAATTATTATTTAGATCCACCCCCAGTAGCTCAACTTAATTCAATTATTAGGGAGGAAGAGAATGAAATAACTGTCGGTGAGGAAAGGAATGTTCAAATAGAAGATGTACCTGTTGTGAAAGAATTTGTAGATGTATTTCCGGAAGATTTACCAGGACATCCTCCAGAACGAGAAGATGAGTTTTCCATTGATTTGATTCCTGGATCAAGGCCTATATCGAAGACCCCTTATAGAATGGCCACTGTAGAATTAGTTGAACTAAAGAAACAACTAGAGGAATTGAGTAATAAAAGATTTATTCGCCCTAGTGTTTCTCCATGGGGAGCCCCTGTTCTTTTTGTTAAAAAGAAAGATGGATCTATGAGGTTATGTATCGACTACAGGGAGATCAATGCTATAACGATAAAGAACAAGTATCCCCTACCTCGTATTGATGATTTATTTGACCAACTGCATGGAGCTCAATAATTTTCAAAGATTGACCTTCGATCTGGATACCATCAGTTGTGTGTGAAAAAGGAAGACATTCCGAAAACAGCATTTCGAACCAGGTACGGGCATTACGAGTTTACTGTAATGCCGTTTGGATTGACTAATGCACCATCTGTATTCATGGATCTGATGAATAGAGTTTTCAAGGAGTATCTCGATGAATTTGTGGTAGTATTTATTGATGATATCTTGGTATACTCCAAAACCTACGAAGATAATGAAAATCACATGCGCATTGTCTTGAAGACTCTGAGGAGGCTTGAATTATATGGGAAGTTTAGCAAGTGTGAATTCTGGCTTCAGGAGATTTCGTTTCTTGGCCATATTTTCTCTAAAGATGGAATCTCTGTTGATCCTTCTGAGACCAAGGCAATCCAAGAATGGCCAGAACCTACGAGTATAACTAAGGTACATAGTTTTATTGGTTTGGCAGGTTATTATCGACGTTTCGTCCAGAATTTTGCCCGATTGGCTAACCCATTAACAAAGCTCACACGTAAAGGGGTTAAATTTGTTTGGACAAAAGAGTGTGAAGAATGTTTCGAAGAACTGAAGAGAAGATTATTCAATGCTCCTATATTGACTCTACCATTGGGGAATGATGGGTTCGTTATTTATAGTGATTCATAAAAGAAAGGACTTGGTTGTGTCCTTATGCAGAATGATAGAGTTATTGCCTATGCATCACGACAGTTGAAAAGTCATGAAAAAAAATATCATACTCATGATCTTGAGTTAGCAGCTGTGATCTTTGCTTTGAAGATACGGAGGCACTACCTCTATGGTGAAAATGTGAGATTTATACTGATCACAAGAGTTTGAAGTATATTTTCTCACAAAAAGATCTCAACATGAGGCAAAGGAGATGGCTTGAATTACTCAAGGATTATGATTGCACGATACTCTACCACCCGGGGAAAGAAAACAAGGTGGAATATGCTTTGAGTAGAAAAGACCATGGAGTTTTGAACATGATGAGAATGGAAAGGAATCCAATTTTCATGGATCTAGTAAAGATGGACATGGGTATAACCAGGGAAGGTCAAAAATCGATGCTTTTTCAAATGGTTGCCAGACCATCATTACTAGAAAGGATTAAGAGTTCTCAGACCGATGATGAAGAATTACAAAAGAAGATTAAAGCTTTGAATGATGGGAGATTGAGAGACTTTGTGTATGAAGATGGAATTTTGAAATTCGGAAAGAGACATTGTGTTCCCAGTATACCTGATCTAAAAAGAGAATTGCTGGATGATGCTCATAGTTCCAATTTCTCTATACACCCTGGGAGCACCAAAATGTATAGAGATTTGAAGGAACATTTTTGGTGGGACAACATGAAGAGGGAGATTGCTGATTTTGTGTCAAGATGTATGGTTTTTCAACAAGTGAAAGCTGGACGGAAACAACCTGGAGGAGTCATGCAACCTCTTCCCATACCGGAGTGGAAATGGGACAATATTACGATGGACTTTGTCATGGGGCTACCAAAGACTCCAAGAAGGAACGATGCAATATGGGTTATTATTGATCGTCTTACCAAGTCAGCACATTTTCTTGCTATAAGAGAAGATCTACCCCTGGAACGTCTAGCAAGACTATATATTAATGATGTTGTGAGACTTCATGGAGTACCCTTATCGATTGTTTCTGATCGTGATCCTCGTTTTACTTCAAGATTTTGGAAAAGTCTTCAGAAATCCCTGGATACTGAACTTCATTTGAGCACTGCTTACCACCCTCAGACAGATGGACAATCAAAATGGACTATTCAGACCTTAGAAGACATGTTGAGATCTTACTCACTTGATTTTCATGGTATGTGGGATCAATATTTACCACTGGTAGAATTTTTCTGTAACAATAGCTTCCATTCGAGTATTCAGATGGAACCATATGAAGCGTTATATGGAAATAGATGTCGTACACCAACCTGTTGGGATGACGTTGGTGAAAGAAAACTTGTAGGCCCAGAACTGGTGGATGAAACGGTGGAAAAGGTGAATGTAATCCAAAATCACATCAAAGAATCTCAAAGTAGGCAGAAGAGCTATGCCGATAATCGAAGGAAGGATTTGGAATTTCAAGTCGGTAATCATGTTTTCCTGAAGGTATCTCCATGGAAGGGAGTCATACGTTTTGGTAAGAAAGGTAAATTGAGTCCCAGGTACATCGGACCTTTCGAAATTCTAGAACGAATTGGGGCTGTAGCTTACCGATTGGCAATGCCGCCAAGTCTCTCCAAAGTTCACGATATGTTCCACGTATCTCTATTGAGGAAATACATGCCTGAACCAACGCATGTACTCACCTATGATGAATTAGAATTGGAACCCGATCTTTCCTATTGTGAATATCCCGTCAGGATTCTTGATACGAGTGAACAAGTACTGAGAAATCGGACGACGCATCTGGTAAAAGTTTTGTGGAGAAACCATAAGATGGAAGAGGCAACGTGGGAACCCGAGGAACTTATGATGAAGAACCACCCAAGTCTTTTCATGCGGTAGAATTCTAGAAATTTCTAGGACGAAATTATTTTAAGGAGGGGAGAATGTAACACCCCAAGCTTCTACGGTATGCTTCTCTTTGAATAATGCGATAGCGTGTGTTGTACGCAACACCGAGTTCTAACAACCAATCAAACTAGCCGTTATGAATAGTAATACCTACTTTTTGAAATTATATATATATCTTATATTTCAAAATGGACTTAATTTTTGGATTCGGAATATCTAATTTAGCCTAAGATGAAATTTTCGTACTTTTCGGATAACTTTAATATTTTGATGAATAGTGAAAATTACTAAATTTTAATTAAAAACAATTTTTTAATCAAAATAATTAATAGTGATAAATTATGAATTTTAGTGGTTTTAAAGTATATTTAGAATATATTTTTACAATTTAATATAATTTTGGTCATTGGACATAATTTTACAATTAAACCGAACATAAACATGTGTCAATCTTTTGATAGTTATTATCTCTTAAAAACACACTTTTTGTTTTGACAGCGGGAATTAATTTTAAATTAATTTCTTCCACTTCTATGTTTTGAATTTAGAAAAATGGATTCCATATTTGGAATCAGGAGGTCCAAATTGTGTAAATAGGTATCTTTTATTTTTAGACATTTTGAATAATTACGGTGGTAAATATTTTATTTATCATGGTTAAGGGTAAATCTGGTAAATAAGGGTTAAAAAATAATATTATAATAATAATAATTTACCCTAAAACGTGTCCTAGACTTATTTTTTGTTACATGTTCGACCATAGTCATCTTTGGGTCGATTTTGGGACCCCATGGTGCCACTTGTAGGTGATAGGGACATTTTTTTAATTAAGTTAAAATGAATACAAAAATGACACATGCATATATCTTTTAGGAAAACAATTATTAAATAGGGTTATATATGTTGGATTTTAGATTATAAATATTCATTAGAAAGATAAAAAGATTTCCTACATAATTATATTTTATTTATAATTTTTAGACATTAAATGATTTAATTTATTGATGACACAATGATGATGTAGTAATTACTATAATAGTGAACAATTAATCTAATTGATATTATAAATACCCAAATAAATATAATATGAATCTTTTAATGAATTAAACTAATTTTATAGGATAATATGATATATTAGGATTTATTTAATTGACTTTTTTTGAAGTAATCAATCTGTTATGAGTTTTACAAAAATCAACTATTGAATAGTGTCAAAATTGACATAAAAGAGTTCTTAAAACAAATATTATATTATTAATTGATAATTGATATTCTAAAAATATAAGGATCGGCCAAGAGACTTATATCATGATAGATTCATCATTAATGGACCACTTGGGGGTCGCTTGGATGTATGTAGTAAGTTTATTAACCATATTATATAAAAATACAAAGAGACATTGTAAAAGTGAAACTAATTAACTTAGAGTTAATACTTACAGATAATGTTAATATAAGTACCCAAACCTGTCTAAATTCTATTGGTTGAGTTTTTTTCGACCCATACCCACCATAAAATTTAAATAATCAACTTTTTAACCATTAGAAACCGAATATTAATTTATTATAAATTAATATTTCTAGCTTTTCCAATGGTACCCTTCACCCCTCTTATAAAAGGGCACTACTCCTTCTCATTTATTCACACCTTAAAAGCCTTTTGGTTCGGCCAAAATCTGCCCGAATACTCTCCCAACTTCCCTCACTACAACCTAGGGGCCTTAGTTTGATCATAAATCCAACCTAAGGAGCCATTTTGATCAAATCAATAGGAAGAACCCGAAGAAGAAGTAATGATTTCACCACCCTTTTCCAAGTTCATTTCTTCATCCACTTCTTCTTCCTTTGTTGACACCATTCTAAAATAATAACTCCAGTATCATATATATACTATGATGTTATTATAAATATGGTACAACCATATTCAGTATTCTATCCACCCTTTGAATAACATGTCACCATACGTGCGTACGTACGGCTTACCGTCTCCACGTCGTGGTTTAATTGTTATTCAATATAATATTATTTGGATGGGTATAATAATGATGTTTAAGTCAAGTAAATAATAAATATAACATGTTAATGATTCTGTATATATGATATACCATCCATTTATATATTATTTTAATATCAAAAGAATGATATTGTGGCTCGTGCGTACGTACGGACTACCGTCTCCACGAACGCGATGAGATTCATTCTCCATCGTATCCACTCAAGTATAATTATCATTTGATGATTTAAAAAATGATTTTTAAGGACTTGATATCATTCTGGATAAGAATAATATACAACCTATCCTTTATAAACATGTCTTACGTAACAAAACATATAAAAGAAAACAAGTAAGTTAACACCCGAAACAACGATAATACTAAGATATTATTATCAAATAAATATTAAAAGATCATATATGATATCATATTAATGTATATGATTCCTTTATAATTTAATAACAATTATATCACCATTATACAGGAGGTTAACCTACCCCAACCAAGGAAAATTACAAGGTATGGGTTATTTCACAATCTCTTCATTATCTGAGGTTGTTTATACGTAATAATCTACTAGGATCTCGTTATCATCCACATCCATGTTTCTTCAAAATGTATTTCAAAACATTTTTACAAGAATATGAGTTAAAGTAATTTATACCCTTGTTTTAATTTTTATAAGAGGAATCTTTCCGTCATTTTCAAAACAAGGTCCTTTTTAACCTTTTCGACAGAATTAAGGTAAGAATGTTTTTTTAACTTATACGGCGGGTGCGGTTATTTTCCGCCGTTATAAAATATTCAAAGCTTTCCTTACAAGCTTATAAGAATATTTTCAAGAAATTTTTTTATTTTATATGGCTCTTAAATTATTTCAAAAATAGAAAGAGATATTTCTCTAAAAAGTGATTTGATTTCATCTATGTCAACATCCTTTGATGGATTTTACGCTTATTTGAAGTTGATTTATTATGATACAAAACTTCTATATTGTATTGAAGGTTTTGTGATATGTTTGACTCTGGATGTGCTATTTTTATACCATTCATAGTTTATGGTGAAATTATTGACATTTCGTATGCTAGTTTTAATACGAATGTTTATGTTATGTTTAGACCATTTCATATGGGAATGCATTGGACTTAATATGTGACGGGTGGAGCCCGCTATAGCTCCTTGATGCATTGGTAGGTATCATGAGACAAACTAGTGTCTTGGCACAAGGCCTTGACAAAATCTTATTTTTATTCTTGGCATGAGGCCTTGGCTATGTGGTTATGAAAGTCTGGCATTATGCATTCCAACATTATGAAAGTGGTTAGTGATTTTGCATGTGATTATTCGATTAGTAGAATATCCATGTCAATGAGTAAATGGCATTATTTCATTTTATTTATGCCATATAATGTTGAAAGTTCAAGTTTGAAAGGCTGTTGTTTTAGTTATACATTGACTTAATTGTTTATCCTTATTTATGAAAGTTTCTGCTATATTGTTATCCTTACTGGGCATTTGAGCTCACCCCTTTTCTATGTTTTATTTTTCCCAGGAAGTGAAGATGTAAATTATGAATGACCTACAGGGATATTATGTGTGGATATGAGTGTGGATTATGGATACATTATGTTGTTGTAGTAGTTTTTCATTTTATGATGTAATGTAAAACTTATGAATATATCTAGTGTTTCTAAGGCTACTAAACCAAACAGTCTTTCGAGATTTGATCTTTCTTGTGATCATGCCAATGTTATGTAATAATGCACCGACTCTGGGTAACTAGGGTCGGGGCGTTACAATAGGGATATAGTTTTCTGATAAAATTAGGTATTTAGTTTTTTTACTATAAAATTTTTTGCATGATAATTATTGAATGAATGGATTTTTAAATTATGGTTTGGACTCAAAATTTTCCCATTTATTTCTCTGCAATATATTGAAGACTGTATATAAATAATCAACAGAGTGATGGTGGAACTGGTGGTATATATCAGGATATTTGGTGAGAGGAAGCATGTTTATTCTTATTGGAATATGTGGGAACTCTAACACTAGGAATAATTTCAATAGGTATAGCTACATCCATATTAGTTTAATATCTCATAATCAAACCATGATATTAGAAAATTTTCATCCTCAACCCAAACATATAATAGGATGTTTTCCATTTGGTTCTTTCAATCATGTAATGTTTGATTGTTTGAAAACACCTAGAGAATATCACAACTGTAATCAAATGGTGAATATTCTATGTTACAATGAAAATTCTCCATGAAATAGTGCTAGAGTCACGTCATATCGTTCTCAAAAAAATAATGTGTCAACTAGAAAAGTGGATTAAAAAAAATTTCATCATAAGAATTACGAGATCCAAGGTGATTATAGGAATTCCATGAGTCCTCATCCTATAAAATTTAAATAGGATGAAATGGAGAAAAGTGCATTGCATATACAATTGTATGGGTATGAGAATGTGATCATGGATTATCAATTGGGTCCTTCAATTTTAAGAGGTATGATTCCTTTTAATCTAAAACTATTGAACGTGTGGTTTGACATATGTGCATCAGACACATTTATTTCTTCTCATGTTGTTATTCATATGTATTTTCCTGTTGAGATTATGACCTATGTTTTGGATGATAAAACATCACTAGGACAAGGAGGTTGCTCAGATTTTTTGCGTAATGATTGTTTTGTAACTAACAATGAGGTTGGTATTCATTTAGATCTATATCTGTTTGAGATAGTTTTATATAAATTTATTATTGATATGGACTGGTTGACATCTATCAATTACAAAATTGAATTTTATTCTTGAAAGGCTAGTTTCACATCTCATGATGGAATCAATAATATCGTCTATAGGCAATAGGATACAAATACAAGTGTGTTAGAAATTTTGTAACATGTGGCTAAAACTACCTCTTCTAAGTTAGAATCACTTACATTGTCATATTTATATTAGATTTGAAATATATATTTCCCAAAAAAATATTGTTCAATTTATTGATGATTTTCCTGAAAATTTATCAGTGTTTGCACACAAATGTGAAGTATAGTTTATGATTCATCTTCTATACGGGACCAGTCGTATTTAACCTCTGTAATTTCATTTCAAGACCTGTCACCTGGGGCGCGTACCATCACTACCTCAATCCCTCCTTCCATAGGCAATGTATTTGCGACTAGAACCAATGGCAAAAATCCCTAAAACTAGGAAGGCATTGACTTTATAACCTGAAAAATCACACAACAAAGAACAAAGTGGAAATAACACTCTAAGTAAAACTGTATAACAAAAAGGTGTTGAAAATTAAAAGGGGTGGGAAATACACTCTCAACTGTAAAGTAAAAGTATAACTGAAAAAGGAAAAAACACCTGAAAGATGAAAAGTATCTCCTAGATCGTCCATCGCGGATCCTACCTGAAGGGTAGTTATAGTTATCCTCCTCATCACTCCATGTCTATTAGTATCCTCTATGTACCGACACAACATATGGTCCACCTCTGGGTATTTTCCAGTCCTGATACTCTCACCTTGAGTCAATGATGTCCGTCGTCTACATCCAACACAACGAGGTGCAGGCATAGCCCGTATAGGGGTGAGTATAATGATACTCATTAGGGACCGCGAGACCCTCATGGTATCTCAATATACACCATGGATAAACCACAGAGTAAGAAAACAACAGATAACCCAACTTAGGTATATGACAGTACATATACCTAAGTTATCAAATAACCCATCTCAATCATGATGTATACACAAAAGTTACTGACTCATATCAAACAAGTATACAACTCACATAGATTGTTAGAGATGATTATATGTAGCCACTATATCATCTATTCTTTCGAACCCACATAGGATCCATGTACAGAATTCATAACTGTCGAACCCACACAGGATCCAAGAACCATAAACAGAGCTGTTGAACCCACACATTATCCAGGAAGAGTCGTCAGTGCTATCGAACCTACACAGGATCCAGGAATAGTATTCAGAGTTTTCTATCCCAAAAAGGATCAAGGAACAGTAGTCAGTGCTGTCGTACCCACACAAGATCTAGGAACAGTCATCATAGCGCAACCAACCATAGGATTCCGCACAAGCATGCTTGATTCCGGGAGGGTCCTCCCTTCAAAATAAGTGTCAATACATCAACCGCCATGAAGCCCCATTTTGATGATCCCAAAAGATCATTCTTGAAAATATAAATCCAACACGATAGACGGTGCTTCAATCAGACACCAGGTCTGAGAGTTATTGACATTTCCGTTCTGAGGGCCCGGTTAGAATTACGTTCAATCCAACCTGGACATACTCCAATAGTGCTTAAACCTCGTTTGTAGTATACCAGAAGAACCATATCCTTCCAAGCTTTCTTTCACTACAAATGGGCCATCAATCGGACGCACGCAGCTCAAGTTACGGGAAAAAGAGTAACGACAGTTAAAACGGGTCCAGTTCTGGTCCGACCCAGTCAGCCCGACCCAGCCCGACCTAGGTCCGAACAGGGGTCTGACCTAGAATGTGGTGGCAGCACAGGCCCACACTGGTTCTAGCCCGTGCTTGGTCTGGCCAGCCGGCCCATGGGTTCCGCCCTAGCTGCGTCCAGGGGGAGGCTGCACCCCATGGAATCCGGAATGGCTTAGCCATTCGAGTGGTTTCCAAAACCGGCACCACATGGCACTGATCCACATCATGCCAGACCCAGCGATGGGTCCCACTCTTTCTGGTTGGCTGAGCGTCCAACCGCCACCAGCATGGTGTAGTAGCCTCGCACCTCCTTTAACAACCTAGGGCTTGAGCCGTCGGTCCTTCTCGCAGCTGACCTTACGATGGCCGCTGCTGCACCGCCGCGGCCCGTCGGCTGCTGGTTACTCTTCCGGCGGTGCGATTGTGATGCCTCCATCACACGATGAAGGTTGTTTTTTCCATCCATAGGATAATATTCTACAAGTCACCGGATGAGTTCCGTCGGCATGATTATCATTCCAAAAGAATCTGCGCACTCCTCAAGACGTCACCTTTTATCGGAAAACATTGTTGATGAGAGTCTTTCATCCTGGTCTCATGCCACGTTTAGCATCAACTTCTATAAAGAAGGAATAGGGGTTGGGATTTATTTGTTCAAGCCGCACCCTCCATGATAGGGTGATAGCATTCAACTTTAATTTATAATCCTTGACAGAAAACGAAGAACAAGAAACAAAAAAATGTTAGAACCCCTACCTTTGATCATTGATCATCGATGATGGTGTGAGAAATCAGACATCGATTTGTGGACGTCATGAAAGAAGACGAATAAGTCTAGGATGACGTCGTCGACATTCTTCAAGGACAGTTCTTCATCCCTTATTCCGGTTAAAGATCAAAGAAGAAGATGTCCGTCGTTGGAAAATAAAGTGTTCTTCATTCATCGATGGTCATTCTTCGTTGGGAGCAGTTTTCTTAGTTGTAGAGAATAAGTTTCTACAAGTACTCCTCTAACCCATCTCCCAACAAAGGAATGTCCAATATAAATTAAATTATATTTTAATTATTTAATTTTAATTACACCATTAATTCAAGAGGTGTTGGCATAATAAATTTAAAAGACGGGTGGCACCATTAAGTGTGGAGAAAAAGAGTTTTATCCCCACATAATGGGGAGTTCAAAAGGTTTTATCCTCGGGTCATCCCCACCAAAATAAACATGAAGAGGTTGTTAGGTTTGGGTGGGACCCACCACCATAACCTCTCAGGGGAGATTAAGGTGTGGTGGTCCCCACCTCTGACTTCCACATGGAGGATTCAACTAACCAAAAATAAAAATAAATATACAACTTTGTTTCTATTTAATTTTATTCATTAAAACCTAAAAACTATCTTTCATTATTGACCAACTACTATTGGGGTTAATGTATTCTTAATTGAATATTGGCGTTGTGAGTTAAACGGTGCCCTCAGATTTCAATTCCAAGCAGCGGTTCAAAAGTTATAAAAACCCGCTGGTACATTTACTGAACGTACATGAACGAAACATTAGAAATTGATTCAGGGAACACTGGGAACTGGAATCATGTGATGTAAATATTTGTAGACTCGTAAAATTCACATGTATTTAAGAAATAATTTTCTACTGAGTTATGGGTCTTTACATTTTCCCCACCATAGGGGTTTACATCCCCGTAAGCTACAACTCGAACTAAGGGAACAAATGGGGGTACTAAGCACACATTTGAGCCTACCGCTCCCATGTGCTCTCCTAGATGATCCCATGCTGCCAACAAATGCACACCAGAGGTATAGATCATCCATGAATAACCTGGTCATGCCAATATTCAATCTCCACTGGAACCTGTGTAAAAGTCACCCCATCGTCGACATACAGCTCCCCATAATCGATGATATGAAAAGGGCCATGCATGTATCTCCAAAGTTGGGACACGTGGAAGATGTCACGCACCCGGTGCAACAAAGGTGGAAGAGTTAAGTGGTATTACACCTCTCCAACTCTACTGAGGACCTGAAATGGTCTGATGAAATAGGGAGATAACTTGCCACCTCGGCCAAATCTACATAAACCTCATTAGGGTGAGACCCATAGAAAGATGGGGTCGCCATCCTCGAACTATAGAGGACTCCATATCCTGTAAGCATACAAATTATTTCTACTCTATGATGTTTTTATCGGCTCCAGGATGATCTGCACCTTCTCCGTGGTAGCTCATACCATCTCTGGTCCCACTAGTGCTGACTCCCAATGGTCTGTCCAGTATAGTGGCAATCCGCAAGGTCGACCATACAAGGCCTCAAAATTTTCTATACCGATGGTAGAGTGATAGCTTTTGTTGTATAAAAACTCCACAAAAGGTAGGTGATCCTCCCAGCTGCGACTGAAGTCGAGGACACAAGCACACAGCATGTCCCCAAGGGTCTGAATGGTCCGCTTGGTCTGGACATCTGTCTGAGGATGGAAGGCGGTTCTCAGACAAAACATCCCAAATGCCTCCTACAACCCCTTCAATATAAAGGAAGTAAAACATGTGTCGTGATCAGAGACAATATAATAAGGTACACCATGTAGCCGCACAATCTCTTTCTTATAGAGGCATCCCAAGCTCTCTACTGAACCCTACTCCTTGATCGGTAGGAAGTGGGCCGACTTGGTGAGTCGATCAACGATCACAAAAATTGGGTTGTGACCCTTGGATATATGTGGATTTCCTATCACGATGTCCATGGATATCCCATCCCACTTCTACTCTGGGACATCTAAAGGCTGAACCAAGCCTGTAGGTATGTGATGCCCCGCCAGCACTTGTAGGCAAGTGAGGCACCGTGAGACAAAATCTGCAACTGCCTTCATCATCCCCGGCCACTAGTGTTGTCACCTGAGATCCTGGTACATCTTCGCCACTCCTGGATGTAATTATAGAGGGGATGTGTGAACTCCCTCAACACTTCCTCCTGAAGTCACATTGGCACCATAGTACATCCTCTAATGAATATAACATACTCCCCACCTTTAGAAAAGCCATCAGGTGCCTACCCTGTGGATATCTAAGAACGTTGTGTCTCACAGTCAGCGTCTCCATGATGTGCCTCCATGACTCACTGAAGATGTGGAGTGACTGTAAGAGATAGAAAGAAAGATGCTCCATATTGGTCCACAAAGGATATCTATAAAGCAGCCAGCTGCTCTGTCACCTCTCCTAGTAGCAGTATACTAGATCATATACGGAGTGAATCTGCTACAACGTTCCCCTTCCCAGGATTATAGTTTATCTCAAATTCATCTTCCTAGAGGAACTCAAGTCAACGTCACTTTCTAATGTTTAAGTCCCTCTAAGAGAATATATACTTGAGACTGTTCTGATAAGAGTACATTGTAAAATGCTCACCCCTCAGATAGTGTCGCCAGAAATTCAAGACAATGACCACTACTGCTAACTCCAGTTCATTGGTAGAATAGTCATGCTCATGTTGTCTTATCGGCCGAGAACCATATGCGATCACTAATCACTCCTGCATCAGGACACACCCAAGTCTCATCCCTGATGTGTCGTAGTAGACTACGTACCCTATTCCTTCCTTTGAAAGCCTTAAGATGGGGTCATTAGTCAACCTCTGCCTCATCTCCTAAAAGCTATAATGGCATCTCTCTGACCACACAAAGGGTCTCTGCTTCTTCTTCAAGGCTGATAGTGGTGCTGTAACTCCGGAGAAGTCTGATACGAGCATCCGATAATATCTAGCCAATCCCAGGAATCTTCAAACCTCTGTCACACTCCTAGGTGTCTCCCATGCAAGTATCACCTCAATCTTCGTAGGATCTACTACAAATCTAGCCTCTGAGATGACATGTCCCCGAAAATGAACATCTCGGATCCAGAACATGCACTTCAAGAGCTTACCATAATGATAGTGCTCTCAATGTGTGTCCAGTACTACCTACAAATGGTTGGTATGCTTCTCATCAGTAGTCGAGTAGTTTAGATGTTTTTTGATGAAGAATATGACAAATCGATTGAGGTACGGCTAGAAGATCTTGTTCATGAGTCCCATGAAAACTGCTAGAGCATTGGTTACACCGAATGGAATATCCAAGACCTCATATTGGCCATATAGTCATCTGAAATCCATCTTCTGCACATTCTCATCTCGTACTTTGAGCTGGTGATAACCTTTTCTGAGGTCTATCTTCGAGAACCACCGTTCTCCCTTTAGGTGATCAAAGTCTTCATCAATCCTCGGGATTGGGTACTTGATCTTCACAGTCACTTGGTACAGGCGTTGGTAGTCAACACAATGCCTTAATCTCTGATCTACCTTTTGGTGAACAGAAACAGGGATGCCTAGGGAGAAACACTGGGCCGGATGAATCCCTTCCCCACCAAGTCTTCCAGCTGTACCCGCAACACATGAAGATCTGTTACAACCATCTGATATGATGTTGTAGATATCGGTGACGTCCCAGGCTACAGTTCAATGTAAAAGTCCACATATCTGTGAGGAGTTAGGCTTAGAACATCATTAGGGAAAACATCTGTGTACCGGTTCACCACTATAGGATAGCTTAGACTCTCCACATCAACTGCTCTGAGGGTAAGGCAGGACAACTAATGAGTGATCGGCTACACCCTCCTCTATGTAAGTCTTCCATGCATTGCAAAGTCACCCTTCTCACCAGTGAAGTTGAACCTTGTCCCATATATGTGGACACACCGCACTTTGTGCCTAATATAGTCGATCTAAGCATGGACTGTAGATAACCAGTCCAAACCCAATATGACGCCGTAAGGCCTCGACGCCGCTACTAAGAGATCCCAACCGAAGCTATCACCTCCTAATGTTAGCTCAAACTACCGGCACCAGTGTATAATCGTCGAATATGCTCTTGTAGGAGACTCTAGCCATAAGGATCGATCCAACGGCTCCATCAGAATCTCCAAGATCTGAACGAGGGTGGTGGAAATGAAAGAGTGACTGGAACCTATTTCTATAAGAACTGCAGCCAAGGTGGAGTAGACACAGATCATATCTCAAATCATCTCCAGAGCGCCAAGATTGTAAGCCTTAATTGCATGGATCTGGGCTCTCACCTGTCCATGTTCTCCCTGCGGTTGGGGTGGAACTCATGGTGGTGGTGGTGGTAACACCTAGTAATGTAATCCACCACCAGTTTCACGACCAACTCTTCTACCACTTCTTCATGTGCCCTGCGGATCGCCTTGATCGAACCTCTACCTCTACCTGTGAGGTCCCTCAACTGTCTTTTGATCATCCGAATGGTGGGTCGGACTGTCATGAGCCATCTGACCCTGCCCGCCGCATGTAAGACACTACATGTTCCTTGAATGACTGGCTCCATCTCGTGTTCCTCACATAACTGAACCCGTGTTCAGAGGTCATCCACCGGATGGTCAGGTCTTCTTGGTCTGTTGCAACATCTATCTAATGCTTGCTGTAGAATACTCAGCTACGTGATGCCCAGTGCTGGGTCTCACTGCTGGTGATTGCTCAACAAGGAAACTCTCCACTATGAGGGCTCACTCAACACCCTTTCCTACGTCGGGATACTGAGGGAGATCATCTAAGCCCTTATCTCTCACCTGAGCCCCTGCTTGAAGGTTCAGGCCTTGAAAAAATGGGTCTCGTACCATATATATGGAGTAGTGTGAGAGGTCGGTGAACCTCTCTAAGTAATGTACCACCATCTTGCTACCCTACTGTTGATACAGTAGATCCTTTATCTACACCACACGCAGGGTGGCTGTGGAAAACTCCGACCGAAAGAGGCTCTCAATGTCTTCCCAGAGAAGTGTCACCTCATCATGCACTTGGAGCATCAGGCTCCACCATCCCCCTTCTACTGCCTGAAGGAGACACGTGGCAAGGATGAAGATAAAGTTTTCTAGTGTTCATACATGTCTGAAGACTCTCACCACTGTCTCGAGCCAATCCTCAGCCACCTACAGGTCCATCTCACCCCTTTACCTAGGCAACCTTTGGTGCTGGAACATGTGTAGTGTGATCAGGTGGTGATCACTCTCTCCTTCTGGGGCAGGTGGCATCAGTGGCCCAACGAGTAGTGGTACTGTTGGTGCCTCCACTATTATAGTTTCCCACACTGAGGATTTGTCGCTCGGTGGGTTACAATCTCGAACAAAAAATGGAACCCTAGTTGTCTATCTACACGGGGCCATCCAAAAAAGAAAATGGTTCGCCAAGGTCAGTAAGCTATACCTGGTGAGATGACTCAAAAATATCATTAAGAAAACTATAGAAACACACACGCAATCATGGTTTTCGTGGACTGAGTCAAGAATCAGATATCAGGGTCCTTGTGTATGGATACTTCCGCCTCTGCACAAACATTGGACTCCCTTAACTGAAAACCACACTCAGTACCCTTAACAATGTTGCTTCACATGAAAAATCATAGTCCTATGTTCTGCGGTAGAATCGGCTCCCCTAATACCAATTTGTATGGACCCATCCTCCGGGGCCCGTACCATGACAACCCCAAGCCTTCCATTCATAGCCCATGGGCTGGAGACTACCACCAATTGCATAATCCATTAAACTGGGAAGGGATTAGCTTTATAAACTGAAAATGCACTCAACAGAGTACAAGCAGGAAGCAAAACACTAAGTAAAACATTTTAACCAAAGGGAGATGAAGGGGGCCAAAAATACAAGCCCAACTGTAATGTACATGTAAAACTGAAAAAGGAAAAAACAACTAAAAGGTGAAAATCATCTCCTAGATTGTCCACCACAGATCCTACCTGAAGGGTAGGTATAGTAAGCCTCCTCAGCAATCCAAGTCTGTCAGTCTCCTCCGTGTACTAACACATTGTATGGTCCACCACTAGGTATCGTCTAGTCCTGATCCTCTCAGCCTTAGTCAGCAATGTCTGTGGTCTGCATCCAACACAACGAGGTGTGGGAAATGCCTGTTTAGGGGTGATATTAATGATACTCAATAGGGACCCTGAGAACCTCATGGTCTCTCAAGATCCACCATGGATAAACCACAGAGTAAGAAATCAACAGATTACCTCTCTTAGGTAAATTCCCATACATATACCAAAGTTCTCAATGAACCCATCTCAATCATGAGGTGGATTCAAAAGTTAATAACTCAGATCACATAGGTACACAACTCACATAGAGTGTTAGAGATGATTAGATGTATCCACTAGATCATCTATTCTGTCAAACCCACATAGGATCTAGGTACAGAATACAAAACTGTCGAACCCACACATGATCTTGGAATAGTAAACAGAGATGTCGAACCTCGACAGGATCCAGGAACCGTCGTTAGTGTTATCGAACCCACATAAGATCCATGCACAGTAGTCAGTGCTATCGAACCCACGTAGGGTACAAGAACAGTCATCAATACTGTCGAACCCACATAGGATCTTGGAATTTTCGTTAGAGAACATCCAGCCACAGGATTCCGCATAAGCATGCTTGATTCCTAGAGGGTCCCATCCTCAAGATAAGTGTATATACATAAACTTCCTTGAATTCCCAAGTTTATGTATCCAAAATATCCATCATTCAAGAAAAAATCCAACGTGACAGATGGTGTGTCAATCAGATACCTGGTCTGAGCGTTATTGGCATTTCCATTCCAAGGGCCCTGTTGAAATTACATTCAATCCAATCTGGTCATACACCAACATTGCCCAAACCATGACTGGGGTATACCAAAAGAACCTTCTCCTACCAAGGTTTCTGTCACCATATATAGTTCATCAATCAGATTCTCGTAGATCATGTTACAAGTAAAAGAGTGGAAACAGGTCAAACGGGTCTGGGTCCGGTCCGACGTAGTCGGACAGACCCTATCTTGGGGGCGGCCCGGCCAGCGAGGGTGGGCTGGCCCACGCTTGCGCCCCATCCTCTGCAATGTCCGGCATGTGCTGGGTCCTACTTGATGGCCCGTTGGGTTCGCCGTAGCCACGTCCATGGGGAGGCCGCCCCCCGGGTATCCCGAACGGCTTAGCCGTTTGGGTTGTTTCCAAAACCAGTGCCACGTGGCGCCTGTCCATGTCACGTGGGACCCAGCGAGGAGTCCCACACCTCCCAGAAAGCCGAGAGGCCTACCGTATCCCACATGGAATAGTTATACCGCTCCTCCTCCGGCGACCTGACAACTTGCGCCGCTATTACTTCTTGCGGCCAGCCTTGCACCGGCCATCGCTGCACCACCATGGCTTGGGGACGTGGCCCCCTTTTTGATCCACCATGTGGCGCAGTTGCGCCGTGACTTCCCCAGAAACCAGGAGGCTCGAACCGCCAGTTTCCTTCGTGGATGACCTTATGTCGGCCGCAGCTGCACCACTGCGGCCCATCGGTCGTCCGTTTCTTGTCCAACAACGTGGTTGGCGGACGCCATCACACGGTGACGTTCTTCAGTTCCATCCTCTGGAAAATGTTCTGCGGGTCACCGTACGAGTTCTGGTGGCCTGATTCTAATTCTGGAAGAGGCTACGCAATCCTCAAGATGTCACCGTCAATCTTCAAACATTGATGTCGAGAGTCACTCATCCAGGTCTCATGCCGCAATTAGCGTCAAATTCAACAAAGGGGACGGAGTGGTTGGGATGTGTTTGTTCGGCCCACACCCTCTGCCTTAAGGTGATAGCATGCAGCTTCGATTTATAATCCTTGACGGTAAACGAAGAATGAGAAACAAACCAAATATCAAAACCCGACCATTGATCGTTGATTTTTTTTGTTGGCACGAGAAATCAGATGTCGATTCATTGACGTCGGGAAAGAAGATGAAGAAGTCAAGGACGACATCATCGGAATTTTTCAAGGACGGTGCATACTCCCTTGTTCCAGTTTAATATCAATGCAGAGGATGTCCATCATTGACGAATGAAGTGTTCTTTGTTCTTCGATGGTCATTCTTTGTTGGGAGGAGCGTTCTTCATTAGAGAGAATAAGTTTCTCAATGTTCACTTCCAAACCCACTCCCAACAATGGAATGACCAATATAAATTTTATTATGTTTTAATAATTTAATTTTAATTCTATCATTAATTCAAGAGGTATTGGCATAATAAAATAAAAAGAGGGGTGGCACCATTAAGTGTGGATCTCAAGAGGTTTCTCCCCACATAATGTGGAGTTCAAGAGGTTTTAACCACGGGTGGTCCCCACCAAAATAAACATGAAGAGGAGGTTAGGTTCAGGTAGCCCCCACCATTATAACCTCTCTTTGGAGGTTAAGGTGTGGTGGTCACCACCTCCAACTTCCACATGGAGGCTTCATCCAACCAAAAATAAAAATAAAGCTGCATCTTTTTTTATTTAATTTTATTCATTAAAACCCAAAAACTTATATTCATTCTCGGCCAACTGTTGTAGAGGTGAAAGTATTCTTAAGAGAATATCACCACTACGGGTTCATCAGTGCCTTTATATTTCAATGCTAATCACCGGTTCAAAAGTTACAAAAACCCACTCGTTGTTTTACTGAACGTACCCGAAAAAAACATAAGAAATTGATTCCGAGCACACCAGGATTCGAAATCATGTGCCATAAATTTTTAAAGACCCGTAAAATTTCCATGTATTTAAGAAAAAAAATTCCACGTAATTTCCATGTTTTTACATTTCATGTGGAGCCACCAAAAATGAGGAAATTGTAATTCATATTAGAATAGTTCAAAAAAATTGGCTTCATTTGACCAGCCACATATGTTTGAAATTTTTTGTTCCTTATGTGAAAAAATAGACGAAACTCTTTGTCATTATGATTAATATCATAATGTTGACCAATACATGATAAATAATCGGTATCCTATTCCACGAATCGATGATATTTCTAATAATTTTCTGTGATTAATAATTTTTAACATTTACAGAATTTTATTCCCTGAAAACACCGAAAATTATAGTTCTATTCCCAGGTTGCTATTAGTTTATATTGACATTTTCAAATTTGAAAATAATTTTAAATTGATTTTTAATATGGTTTTTCTTTATTGTTTATTAGATTGGAAATAAATTATGGAAATATAATGCACTAGGAATGAATTTTATCTTTTCTAGGATTGAAAATTATAATTCCCATGAGTAACCATGACATCCATAACCAGAATTCTTATAGTGGGTATGGATATATGCTTTCCCAATGTGAACGAGTTGTCGCATGGTCGGCAAGCTGACCACACCTTAAAATTATCATGAGCACTACTCATGGTCACCATCCAACCTTATTAAAACAAATTCTCCAGGTAATTCTACCTACTGTGATTTCTAACAGATGATCAAACTCCAAAAAATTTAACCACGGAATTAAACATACTATATGAACAAAAGTAATTTTTCATTCTACTACTCTCACACATGGCATACTTATCAGGCTCCATTCCTTTTCATCTATCATTTTATGGTAGTCACACCATCAATGAACAATTACGTATGTATTCTTACAACATTCTTTACCAACATACACTACAATACCTATGACTTCTAAGATCCCATTACATTCCACTAGCCATTATATCCCCTAAATAGAAAGAGCACTCTTGAATGATGATTTAAGGAGATCCGACATCTATATAGTACTCTAAAAATCCCCACCAGCATTTATCAACCACATAAAGGGGATACATGTTCCAACCTACATTTCCATTACAATATTTTACCGCCACCTTTAGATATAAGATGATGAAGAAGTAAATCCACTCTACCGGTAAAATCATGAATGTACAATAGTCTATTTGGTGCACTACACCGAATGAGGGTGAGATCCATTTATGCTCACCATTATCAATGATTTCAAACCTTCACATCCCCTAAGGGATCTATTCCATTACACTATACCCTAAATGATAATCTTTTTTGTTGGCACCATATTCATGAAACCAAGGAACATTATCCCATATAAAAGATGAAAGAGAATAAGTGTCTCATAGTGTTTTTGAGAGGCCACTCTCCCTATTAAATAGAGACATTAGTGGGTTCCAGTTTCATATGCAAAGAAAACAATTAAAATTCAATCTCGAATGAATATGTGATCATACAAAAAAATAAATGGTTATCCTTCACAATAAAATTATTTGAAAAATCAACATGAAAATACTAATACACATGATGTATCATGAGTAAAAATAATCATTCAAATGAAATGAATGAAATAAATAAGTCCACAATCAAAATCTATCCCAAATTTACATTTCCCAATAATGCGATTCACTGGATCGTAGCAAGCACAAAATGATTCTGAGTAGTATTACGGAAGAGTAATAAGACATTATTAAATTTATCATAACCTTCCATCATGATAGGTTTCACCAATTGAGCTGAATTCAAATATTCTTGCTACTGACATTCTATGATTTAATGGAGAAACACATCCCCCTTATATGAATATAATCTGAAAACTCAAGAATTCATCTACAAAATGAGTTGGACTCTTAATAAGAATCATCAATAATTATACAAATTTTTTTATTTTTCATTCCTTACTTTAATTCATCTGTGATAGAACACCAGAGATTTTATGGTTTAACTAATGAGAATCTTATCACCTCTGCTATGGATCAATTCTGATCTTTAAATAATATTACAAAAATCACTTTATTGTTTATTTTTATTTTAATTGGAGTTTTATTATGCTTTATCATTTTACATTATCCTATTTTTTCGTAGTTTTTCACACCCAAGACAAATGGATGAATTCAACTAATTGTGATATTATTCATTTTGGGTAAATAAATGGTAAATAGAAATATAAAAATATTTGGACAGGTAGGCGTAGGAAATATAGTGATCATTGTATTTCATCATTTGAACCAATTATTCGTGATTCATGTGGAAATTCTGATTGAATTTATGAGAGGGTGATTAAAACCCCAATGAATATGATTCAATAGGTGAGTGAGAGGGTAATTCATGTTTCGAATATTGATTAATTAAATTAATTTTAAACAAGACTATATTTACATACTGTTTCATTAAGGGTTAAAACATTAAAAATTAATATATTATCAATACTTTAATTTTAATATACAATCTGAGGCCCACTGTTACTACATTTTCAGGTGTTCAAAAATTCAATTGTTGAGTGCCTCATGATATTTTGGTATCAAACATGGAACCATTTTCAGGGAAGCTAGGTTTTTCCTATATATATATTTTAAAATGTTTTCAAATGACTAGTTATTGTTCTTACAAACACATTATATTTGATCTTAACGATAAGAGAAATGTATTTGAAAGACATATAACATTAGGAAACACAGAATAAGTGGAATGATATTTTTTCACCATTCTAGTATATTACACTACATCCTCTGTCTTGTCCTCATAAAAATAAGGAATATGAAGTGAATAGATCCAAGGTATACAAGATAATGTTAATAAAAAAATTATGGGAAATGTATGCACCCAATTTAAATTTCAACTACCGATAATTAAAATTAAATGATCGAAAATACAATGAACACAAACCATAATGATTGGGATACTACCTAATTTTCATTTATTATCTGGGAAAGACCATAATAGTATGGTTTGATCATGCAATGATGTCTAAAATGTATTTAGAACTAGACGACTTAGTGAGCCTAAAATAAGATAGAATGCTTTCCCCTTCTCATATTAAGGTGGATTTATAGAGTGGATCTATATTCTACAGCATAGAAATTTCAACTAATGGGTGGATCTACATATGTTGTTCCCACAAAAATTATTTCCTTCTTCATGTTGTGCACAACATCATATTAAAATTTAATGAATCAAATAAAAAAATTGAGAATATCTCTACGAATTATCGTATTTATTCATAAAATTAACCACATCCCACGCACATGATCTATATAAAGAACATTACATAATTCTATTTTTATACCAAGGATTTATGGATAATAAACAGAACCTATTTGGTGCATGTTCATGATTATAACTAATTAATAAGATAGTATATTATGTAGGTTAACCCATTGAAATGATCTCATAAATTCCCAATATTATGGTACCATTACTATATCTAGAGGGGTACATTAGTTAAACATTTCCAACACAACCTTATTAGAAATAAAATTGAAGAATTAACTACCATTATGAGAAAATTAGATATGAACAAAGTACATGAATAATAATCCACAACAACCCCAATGACCATCCAACAATGATCTTCATTGGGGAATTTTATTAATGGATTAAATTGTTTTCAATGATCTAAATTGTGTGATTCCATGTTTCGAGAAAAAATTTCAAAACCAACTAACTGGTAAACGGGCATTCAAATATTTTATCACTAACCAATTTTTATTTAGGAGCGAGCATACTCAAATTCCATATTTTTCAAGATGGTAATCAAGAACCGTTTAAGCCCCCTCTATTTAAAAGAATTAATTTTCAACTATATATACCCTACTAGCATGGAAAATTATAAAAAACCCTCCATGAAATATGTGTTTAAAAAAGAAATATATTATAAAAAAATTAACAAACCCCACTAACCACTCATATGTCAAAATAAATAGAACCAAAATGAAAATTTATCCATCTCATGACCACCCAAAATGATATGGTAAATAAAGAATCAGGTAATAATACATCTCAGTAAATTACAAAAATTATGAAAATTTTAGGTCAATAACATTTTAGATTGGGAAATAACTAGAAGGTAGTGATGGATTAACCATGGAAATTGAAACTAGTAGTAAACCACTTCATGTATCTACCTCAAAAAATGAACCGGAGGAGGTTGTTTAGAAAGGACTATCAAAATATAAGACAAAAACCATGAAATGCCCACACAAAATGACAACACACTTCCCTGTAAGAATTAATGAAACAATATGAACAATGGTAGAGCACATCATTATAATATTCTAGAAACATTCTAGAATGTTGTAATCAACATCCCCCTAATAGAAGTCACTATCCCAATTCAAAGGAATCAAAAATTCATTAAGGAAATGTTCAAATGTGTAATAATTGTGATATTAAATTAATATATATGAATATTTAATATTCTTTTATCACATATCACCCCTAAAGTCCCGCAAAAATACAAATTTGTTGGTACTTACTCTAATCCATGAGGAGTTGGTAGGATCACTTTTTCCAAAGAACATTTTGATTTCGGAGTTTCAATTAATGTAATTTTATATTCTATATATTATTCATTAAATATGTGATAACCTAAAACCATGTGTGTTGTTGAATATCATGTCAATAGGGCAACATACTATCTATTAGGTACTCATGATGATGTCCTAGTATGTGTACAAGTTACCAACACCTTACCAACTTCTACATTCTCAACATCAAAGATGGAAATGGTGAATAATGTTAGACCATTATTCTAGGAAGAAAATTATTACATACATTGAAACCCATCATTAATTAAAAAAAATGCCCAATTTTGATTACTTTTTGTGAGGATACTGTATATTTCAACATTCGTGTTTCAATAAAACATTCATATAAGAAACAATTTATTGTCACTATAATTATTTTTAAACTAAATGTTCTTCTATGGAGGAAATTGAAATTTTAGATTACATAATTAGACATAGGGAATATTTTTAATCACCCAATGTTCTAGAAAGAAATATTTTAGAAGAAACATAATCATGAAAAAAATTTAGAAGTAAATTGGCTTTATGAAATTGGTGAAAAATATATAGATAAACGACTAAAATATGATACTAATAAGTCTTCCTTACATGTATATGTAGCCATCATAGAGAACAGTGAAATAAAAAATTCTCTAGAAATCCTGCTGAATTATATATAAGTCTAATACAATTAAATTTAAAATATTCCTTCTTAAAGAGAATACAAATTTGATGTCATAATTTCACACAATTTAGAAGTTGGACATTAAAAAAATACTATTAAAAATACTGATAAATAATGATAATTATATATGATGTATGTTGGGATATATTCATGGAATTATCCCATATGATTTAATGTATATAGTTTTTTCAGAATAAGGATATATGTATATGTGTAAACCCTAGAGAAGACTCAACCCAACCCTTATAGTGGTAGGAAGAAAATAAATAGTGTGACTCATTAATTATTAAATAATATATCCCAACTCAGACTCCAAATGGGTGAACCCAATTCAAATTATTCCCACAAAAACTGATTACACAATTTTAAAAAATTAAAATAATCAACTACTACGAAGTGCAATCATTAACCATTATAGAGTATTTATCTACTAGATGATATTTAACTAGGTAACTAGAAAAAACAATTTACTCATAACCATTATAGACCAAATTCAATAAAGAATATCTAGTAATGCAAATTATTGGTTACATTATAATGTTTCTTGATATTTTCATGTTACAATAACTCCCTATGATCAATACTAGAAAACCTTCACATATCCCAAAGATATATTTTTCTACCAAAGGATAGATTTTGTTCACTATAATTCATAGTTTACCTTTCGATGATGCATGGAATGTATCTCTAAATACCTTAATGTGTGTTTTTTATAGGTGCTACTCGATAAAATCCATGTGTATAAAACATTGTTTCAAAATTATAAAGAGTTTTTTAAATAGTTTTTAGAACTATAAGAAACAACAAGTTTATAATTTTTTCAAATGATATTTTATGATGGAAATGGGAAATGTTTGGGACCACTTGATTTAAAAATATTGAAATGATGTTGAGAAATTCAAATTTAATGTCCTTTTAACAATACTGAACCCCACAACTGTCTGGTACATTATATCAGTTTTGAAACATGTTGGATTTAATTGATTGTTTTTTAGGGTATTAATAAAAATTTCTTTTCCCTTAAATAAATTAATTAAGAAGGAAAATAATTTTAAATTTGATGATTATTTCAAGATTGACATTGATAAATTGAAATAATTTTCAGCCACTTCCCTCATCATATTCTCACCAATTTTGAATCTCAAATTCGAGATACTATGTAATTATTATAATTGAGCTATATGGTTCATTTTATCTAAACTGATTGATAAGATTTTGATAATGAAATCCTAAATTCCATAACCCATGTACATTTCCTAGATAAAATACACACCAAAAAGATGAGTTTTATTCAATTATTGTATCTTTAGAAAAATTGCCTTCTTATTTCATAGGAATTAATTTAATTTATTATTCATGTCATGTTACCATATTTTTTTTGTCAATAAGACTTCTGTGAAGCCCAAATGGGTATTATGGAATCTATTACTACAAGAGCTTGAACATGATATTTGGAAAAAATGGCTTGTTATAATATAGTGGCTAACCACATGATTATGATACCTCGTTCATCAAAGGTGGATCTAGTCTCAAAGAATTGTTTTGAATATTAGATACCTAATGAAAATTTATATATCCTTTCCCAAGTTACATGGTATGGTAACATAGTAAATTTTCATGTCCCAAAAAAGGTACATTATTTCTTCTTTATTCATAAAACATTAAATTGAAATATGAATAAAAAAATTAGTTTGGGAAGACCATAATTTGTAGAAAATTTGAAATGATCATAATATTTGAAGATGAATTCTATAGGAATAAATATAATATGTAATTTTTTTTCATAATCATGTATGTGGAATACATTTTATAACTCAAAGTACCATTAGAAAAATATTTGATGTTATATATTCTGGCCTTACATAATTAAAAATTCGTATGGTTTTTATAAAAACTACTCAAAATTACATTTTATTAGTGATATTTAAAAAATATAAGGAATTATCCAAAATAATTATATTCATATGGGATATATTTGATATGTAGTAAATAGATTTCATGGGAGAATTTCTGATGTCAATTAGATTTTTTCTATATTTTTTGCACCATAGTTTGTTTTCAAATAGATTGAGTCCAAAGGCACTCAGGTTTATGACTCATGAAATATAATTGAGTTTCTAAAATAAAACATATATTTTTGGTTTGGAATACCTAGTTTTATTATCAGTGATGAAGGAGTACATTTCTTCTACAATAACATGGTTTACCTCATGAGAAAATATGGACTGCACCATAAAACCTACACTACCTACCACACACATTCAAATAGACTGGAATAAGTATCCAATATTGAATTCAAAAATATATTCTAAAAGATGGTATATCCCACCCACAATGATGGGAGTAAGATGATTGATGATGCACTATAGTCATATAGATATTCTTACATGACACCATTAGGTATGTCTCCTAATTATATTATTTATGGTAAACATTTCAACATACTTATTGAATTATGGAACAAATCCTTCTAGGTTTTCAACTGATTAAACCATGAGATTATAAAGTTTATAGAACAAATGAAATAATAATTAATGTTTCTTTTGGAATTGTGTATAGTGTAATATGAGAACATAGTACATTATAAGTATATAACCAAACCATCCATTGAAAATAATCTCTAGAAAAGAAAAATTCAAATTGGATATAATGTATTAGTATTTTCATTAGTGATGAAACTTTTCCCATTGATGTTTCATACCAAATAGACTAGATCATACCCACCAACTAACAATTTTCATTTTGGAGTAACTTAAAATTAAAGGATAAGGTTCAATGAATCCATTGAAGGTAATTGGAAAACAACTAATAACGTACCAGGAGTTTCTTGGAAATGAACCTGTGGGGGAATATAGACTCGTCCCTAAAACTATAAAATAAGTACTTTCGGATTATATCTTTCAATTATATATGTCTAACAATTTGTTTATTTAGAAATATATATACTAATGAAAGGAATACAAAAATCCAATTTGTTTTTTTAGAAATAAGAATGTGGTAAGAGAGAAACTAGAATCTAGAAATACATAAATTTTCTTTTCATGAAAAAAATAGTTCATTACATTACTCTTTTGTACAGTTATTTTTATTTTATACCATTTTCATAAACCTAATTTGTTCTTTACCTAGTTTGAATGTATGATGATAGTGTTTAGTAATTCATTTAATTTTTTATTTTTGAGAGTTATGTTTTTACCGAGTGAGTTTCTTACTTCTTAATTGAATGTAAGTTCTTTAAATTAAGAGACTCAGTGTAAGTGAATCGTTTCTTTTGTAACAATATTATAACTTTAAGAAACTATGATTTCGAACTTGATCTGAAATAATCTAAACCAAGTGATGAAAACAAATTCATGAAATAATATAAATGAAAATGATATAATCCCTTTGAACCCAGTATAAATATGTGTACTTGAGAACCAAAAATTGATTTATAAGTCATGTGAACTAATTTTTAAATTATAAAATCTATATCAATGAGTTCTATGGATAGTTAATTGTTCAAAATTAGTGTTGGGAAAAATGAAATAAGTGGAATTGTCAGAAATGAGTCCATTTAGATGAAGTGAATATCAGAGACTTTAGAATGGGGGAAATTTACTTATAATACATTCATTTATGTTTTTTCAGTAATGTAGAAATTATAATTTTTGTCTGAGGAAACATTTGTAATAGGGATAAATGGGGGTTAAATTTTAATAATTTTATTAAAAAATATATATATAAATCAATCAACTATTGTACTGAATCATTGACTTAATTGATGTGTGGAAATGGATTGTCTCATAGATGAATAATAATACTGATTCACAGTGTGTAGGCCACTATTTACATCTTCTATAGTTAGTAATTTCTTTTTCCAAATTACATTAGATTTGAAAAAATATTAATTCCTTAATAATATTAATTGGGAGTGAAATAGTCAATGGGTGTTAGAGTAATATGAGCTGTAATTTTCAACATTTAATGCCTTTTATTCATTGGAAATACCCCTCTTTTAATCTCAATTCTCATGTTCATATTCGTTTTTGTTGAATTTCTAAAATTTTAAATTAATTTTAAATTTAATTTAAATACGATCTATCTTTTTGAATTATTAGGGTGGTAATTAATTATGAAAAAATAATTCACTATGAATGAATATTAACTTTTGTTTGTTAAAAAAATTAAATAGTCCAGGAGTGACCCTGACAACTGTGGTCAATAGGATTTCTGCAGGCATTGACCGTATGTTTCCCCTATGTGAAACTATTATCACATTGTATGCAAGGTGAAAAAATTATAAAATTGACATAGGAATAACTCATGTTAACATACCCATCTTACCATACCATAGTCTCATGGTATGTCTACCTTGCATGAGTTCCCTCAACTGGCTTTTGTTCAAAAATTCTACCGAGGAAGAAATGGTTGAATGAATAAACAAAATTCCTTTTTAATGCCACAATTATCATTATAGGAATTCCTACCCTTACCCCTTACATTTCAACCACCATCTCATGTAAACAACACTTACCATGACCTTCATAGTAAGCAAGCTTTCCACTTGATTTAAAAACTTACAGTACCATGAATCTTTCGTTTTGCTGCCATTAAATACCACAAGACTCCTATTTTAAAAAATTGAATGATACATCATAAATGAATATTGATAGAGGTCTAGGGTCCATATGATTCTCAAAATTTATCCACCAAAATTTATATTCCACCCTGAGTAGAAACAAGGATCCACCTACCATGTTGATGCCATCTTTTTCCTCCACATCTGGAGCAAAGATGATGAATGTGTGAAGAAAATATACCAAGAGAATCATGGAATCACACCACTCCATTTTGATATCTGCATAGACTAATGGGGAAATCCATCTGAGAATTCCATTATTTATTCAACCATAACTACACATCCCCTAACTAATTTCTACAATTACACTCTATCGAGAAGTAGAATTATACTTATCGACACAATATATTCATGTCCAACAACCTGGCACTAATCTAGATGAAATAAATTAAGAAGCATCAATTTGATTTTTTTAAAAGTTCCTCTAACTATTCAATAGTGAAATAAGATGTTTTATGTTTCATGTGTTGGGTAAGGAAGAAAATAAATCATTCTTGGAATATGGAGTGTTAATGAGAAAGAAAAGGTTGACCTTCACTAGCTAATGATGGGAGAATATGAATTTTTGTAACTGGAAGACATGAAGTCTCATGATTAAAAATAATTCATCCCATACACTATAAATAATAAGAAGGACCATAATTGGTAGTCAAATTATTTTTTACCTACTATTACGAAGAACTCTATTAGTACACCCTCAAACAGATACAGGAACAATTATTGAATATTACCAAGGCCTTATAAAATTCATCCAATCATTTTTTTTGTGATATGTTTTAGAATTAAATAATAAATTAAACCTTCTATTTACATATGTTCTTTAACTATCATAATAATCCTCGTCCCCTCACATGAAGTGAGCCGATAAGGTGAAGGAATATTAAATAAAAATATCACTCGTGGGTCTTGTCTCTTGAATATTTTATTCGTTTTTGTATTACTCTAGTGATGTAAAATTATACCCTCTATGGTCTTTCTAGGTGAATCCCCTCACCTCCCCTTTTTATGAGTTAGGATATTTAAATACTATTACTAATTGATCTGAATAAGTTAATGGATTTTTGAATACATTTTTCTTGTGATTTATATTTTAATTTCTTGTTCTTATTCTCCGAATTTCACACACTAGAGACATTAATTAAGTCCCATACATGAGATAGAAGAAAGTGGGGGTAATTAAAAGTTAAATATAGATAAAAAATTAAAAGGCAAGGTAATGTTATTTAATATTGTGACGATGATATTTCATCACCTGAACAAAAATTTCATGATGCATGTAAGCAGTTTGATTGAATTTATGAGATTATGGTCAGAAACCAAATGAATAATTACTCAAAAAGTGAATGGTAGGACTACCCAAGGATAGAACATTGACACTTTAAATTAATTTTACATCAAAATATAATTACATACTATTTCATTAAATGGGAAACCAAAAATATAACCATACCCACAACATTGTCTTTTATATAGACAAAATAATCGCCACTCTTACTACATTTTCTCAAGTCCAAAAATTATTTTTATAACCCCATGATAGTCATTCACAATCAATTAAGGGTATTCTTATGATCTTTTAATATAGACATCAATTTGGGATATCACTAACTATGAGTTTGAATGTATCTTATTCTAAATGAATCATATAAAAGATGATATGGACATTATGAAAATATCATTATACCATTTGGTCTTATGAAAAAACCAAATTCCATTATGAAATCGATGAATCTGATATTTCATATATATTTACATTCTCATATGGTGGTGTTTTTGGATGATATTCATGTATATTATATAAAAAACATGATCATGTGAACCAGTTGTTTATTGTTCATATTGTATTGTGAGTGCATCGTCTTTTTGATAGGTTGTCAAATATAGATTTTTGGATACTAGGGGTGTTTTTTATTTCACAAGTCATTTATGAAAAATATGTTTCTATTGATCCTGAAAATATATAAGATAATATATATTAGAATCCCCTTCAAATTTTCATTGAGATTTTTCTATTTCATTTACAGTAGGATATTGTAGACACATTGTTGTTGTTTTTTTTCATGATTCGACTAACCAATGCATTTTTTATGAGGATATATTTTCCATTAAAATGGAATTTTTAGTGACAAAAATACTTTCAAGATCAGAAGGATACTCTTACATAAACAGTTATCCTCACTTTTAAATGTTTGGATGTAGCTATTTTGTCTTTTGTGATGCATCTAGATATAGGTTGGGATGTGTTCACATGGGAAGATCATGTTGTCTCATATGGTTCATTGTAGTTATGGATGCATGAGAAAAGCAACACAACACATGATATAATGTTGGATATTGGAATTCATGCTTTAAAAACATTGTGTCACAAAATTTTCCTGAAATTTTTATTATGTATTAATTTTATAAAACCTTAATGAATATTTTCTCAAAAATAGATTCAAATATGTAGAAATTAATATAGATGGAATATCTTCATATGTTTGACTTCAACATGTTGTAAACACTAGAAATATAGAATGTTTTAGTTTATTCATTAAGAAAAAATTTATATGCTCATTGTGTAAATAATATTCTGATCAACGGCATCATATGCAAGTCGTAGTTTATATGGAACAGGATAATATAGAACAAGGTTATTTTGTTGTTACAATTCCGGTGACTATCCTTATGGATTCAATTAAGAATGATATAAAATAAAAAAATGATTCATAATTTTTTACCCTGAGGGAAAAACTCAGTGGTGGGGAGACCAATAAATAATGGATGTTGGATGGGATTTCAGTGATTAAATTTAAAGATAAGTCGGTTGTGACATTCAGTTATTAAGAATTTATTCTTTCTACAAACCTCATTTTGAGATTTTTTGTCCATCATGGAATATAAAATATGTATAATTATTATAGAGCATAGTTTTTATGAACATGAATTACAAGGAATGTCTCAATGTTTTTCTCTAGATTCATACATATCAACGATTCATAGTAGAGCATCAATTTCTAATGTGTATGTTTTAATCTTTTCCAATTTCAATAGGTAAATGGGAGTTGATATATGTAGATTTTGAAATAGGTATTTAATGGGTTTATTAACTACATGATTACATACGAGAGATTATAGTTCAGTTATGTAATCATCTCAATTTAGCATTATTCATGAAAATAATATGGTTGGAGATTTGACCAGAAATTTAAATTTGGGAAATTATAATGATACACAACATTCTAGTCTTGATTATATCTTTCCAAGACCCGAGGATCACCTATTAATTTAGGAAATAAAAATGTAAATCTTTTCAAACCCAGCTAACTATAATCATGTCTTATCATCCTCCAACTAGAACACAATATAATTGTATGATCAAAAAATTTGATTACATTTTTTTTATTTTATAATAGATTTTGGTTGCTTAGGGGAGGATCAATATCCATTAGTGGAGTTCTCACACAATAAAAATTATCATGACACGATATTTATGGATCCTTCTGAATCATTGTACATGAATCATTTTAGATCACCATTTTAGGAGTATTATTTTTGTTATGTCATGTTTTTAAGGCATTTGTAGAGTCGAATGGTTTATTCTATGTTAGTATAAACCAAGATCTATATTTGGGAAACTATTTAACATAGGATTTTTGTCACAATGATTGTGTATTGTAGGTTCATGATTTGACCAAAATGTGTGAAAGACCAGGGGAAATGAATGTATGAACATAAGGGGGCATGATTTGTTAATCATCTTTCAGACAATGGGATCACACTATCCTAGGGGTGGCCTAATGATAGTATCATCACATAGTTGGTGCACATTTTTCCAAACCACGCAGTCTATTCAAGAAGTATACTATTGGAATAAAATTTTTGTATATCATCTTAATTAACTCCCCTAAACATCATTAATCTCCAATAATCTCAATATCATGAATAAATGTTTCTCCTTTTACCAATGAAATTAATCCCATCAACCCAAGAGAAATTTTTGGTGATTAAAATTCCATTAGAGATCTGGATTTCCTAGTAAGTGAATTTTTTCTTTATTCTTCATCGATCAATTTGTCTTATCTCTCTTGTAACTATATTTCAAGTTCATTGTGGATATATCTATGAATAGTGATATAAATCATGATAATATATATTTATATATAGATATGGTAATATTTTTATTGTTCAAAACTATATTTATCAAGAAAAATTCATTATTTTCTCCAACTTTTAAGTTGTAATTAGAATCACTTTTATCTCCACAAGACTTATAAGATGAAGTCTTATATATATTTAAAATTTCACAAGAAATATTTGTGAAAGCCTTTTGTGATTCAAGTAATAAATCATGTTTTTTTATTACATTAGAAGTTTAGAATTTTTTTGGATTTTTCGTAAACCCCCTTTGGATATATTTATGAAATGTTCGGTTTAATATGATTTAATTTATTTGATACATAATTTTTTATGATAAAATGTTTTTAAAAATGATTTATTTTAATATGAAATTTCTCAAAATGGGTTTTAGAGTACATGTTTAATATAGCTTCACTTATTTTGATGTGACCCTGAATAATGGGGGTGTAACAATAGTGTATATGGATGTGACCCATGGGTAAAGGGTGTGTTCCATTAGGGAACATGGAATTTGGTTAACTTTTGATAACATGGTTGATCAAAAAGAGGCAACTCATTAGTATGAAACAATATAATGGAAATTCATGATTTATGTGTTGGAGACATGGAAATTGGTATGAAAATTTCCAGAAAAAGGTTATATGATTTGTAAATAAATCAATAAAAATTGTAATCTAATTTTTTATAAACATTTTTATCTACTTATAAAAAAATTATATATAAAATGTTCTAACAGAGTGCATTCTATCTGGAATCAGTAGTGAAGTCTTTGTGAAAATCAAACATATTTTGCAATCATAACCTTCTTTGGTACATTTTCTCATTCTTGTATGTCATCCAAAAAGAAACTAGCAATGGAAATGTAAAATATTGCTTTAGTGATGATTCTGGATACCATGGAAATGGAATTTAGAGATGGATCAGGGAGAAAGTGGGGTGTTTCTTGGTTTGACAGCCCGTGGTGTGCTTTTTCAAATTTTCTGACCTTTTGGATCTCTTCATGTATGTATTTTTGTATCTTCTGAAACTCTAATATTGGTAAATTTTTAGGTTATTTTTTAAGTTTTATTATACAAAAATGAACAATTTATAGGATTTGTTTTTTTATTTTATTTTATTAGTTGTTTTTGGTAAAAATGGAAAACATACCCAAAAGGTTCTTGAGCCCATTTTCACATTTTCTTAACTTTAGTGTTTTGGGATTCCCAAACAAGTCCAATAACATGTATGCCTCATATTAAGACTGTGAGTAGAGGAAGGATGTTATATTATTTTTTTTCAATATTATGATATATTACAATCATGGAAAATATTTTTTATCATATACATAATCATGGGATTGAAAACAGATTTGGTAGTTATGTGATTAATTATAATTTGGAATAAGATCATTTTAATGTTTCATAACATTATATAATTATGGATAGAATAATATTATTTTATAAGATAAAATATTAAATCAGGAATAAATAATGAATTTTATTTTTTAAGAATAAATAATTTATATGTGGATTTATGATGCCCAAGTGTATTTATGTAAAATATTATCATACTTAAGTGATTATTTAATAATATAATATAAAATTTGTTATGTATAAAATTATGTGGGACTGATTTTGATAGGAAGAAAATGATAAATTCACCATGGAATAATAAGTTATCAAATTCTTTTGATTTTTATTTGATCATGGTGGGCGAAAATTTACGAATTTTATGGTTAGTTCATTTTCAAATAATTTGTGTTGGACATTTGGGGTTATTATTGACACATTATAGATTAATTTTGTATTTATTAATATTAATAATTTTCATATTGGAAATTTTCTTACCTTGTTCTATCCATTTTGATTTTGAATAATGTTTAAATGTTTGATGGATATATTTTTTTTTTAATATGTGATCACTTTGAAGTTATCATTAGATATGAAATAGTGAAAAAAATTTCTTGATTACTCATCATTTAGATAAAAATAATAAATTCTATTAGAAATTGAATAATGGATGATATTAAACATTCCATGTAATTTATTTTCATTATTTTACTATTTTAGATGATAAAATAATTCCTCATATATGGTAAAAAGGATAATGAGGTAAAACATTTTATACTTTTACTATCTCATTCAATGAATTGATGGTTTTTCAACCCCTACATGATTTATGGATTTGTGGCCATTAACATTCTCAAAACCATTTTTTATGACTCTATGCTATAATATAGTATATGATTTTTTTCATTTATGTCTATCTTTTAAAATTACATGAATTTTTTCCATTTCAAGGTACAAAATTATGTATTATTTCAGGTACAAATTATATCTCCCACATCCACTCTTAGGATGAACTTATATTAACCCTTTTATGATGTGGGTTTTATAAAATGGTATTTTCAAATTTCAAACTCTCATTTTACCAGATAATGTTAAAATTGATAGGTTGAAATTTATTAAATGTGGGGGAGAGAATATAATACCCTATATTTTTAAATAAATTTCATTGCTGCTAGAATTATCAACACACAACACCAATATTTAATAGAAATAAGATAGAAAATAAAAAATACTATTATATAAATTTTGTTGATGTGTCCTAGACATTTAATGGGTTGATGTGAATAATAATAATATTATTATAAAAAATAATAATGTTTTTAATCAATATAAATGTACATATTATCTCTTAATAAATAAAAAAAATATTATATATGGTCATTTTTTCACCAAAAATAAATTTCCATAACAAATGATTTCTATTTCTTTTTGTTGTAAATTATTATAATAAACTTCTTGTAAATTTTTAAATTTACTTAAATAAAAATTACATAATTTATTATATCATCGTGTAAAAATTATCTTAGGGTTATTTTTTTTATAATTTTTAAAAAATTGATATTTCTATGAATAGTGAATATTACTAAATTTTATAGAAACACAATATTTTTTACATTAATTTAAAAAGTACCTTTTTTAATAGTTTTTTAAAAGAATTTTCATTCCCTTATGTTATTAATATTAAAATTATGTTCATTTAAATAAATTTTATGTTTGAACATTGTATAGAAAAAATTATACTTAAAGGGGAATTTTTCTAAAAAACTGTTTTAATGCATTTTGGGATTTTATCCATATTTCATTACGGGAATGTGTCAAAATTGTGTCCTTAAAATTTATTAACTATTTGGTATCATAATTTATAAATTTTTTAAATATGACCCTATTATTTTTTTGTTAATAGGAATAGTAAACATAAAAATTTTTGTTACCATGATAATGGTAAAATCGGTTAATTTGGGGGAAAACAAATTTTGTTGGGATTATAACTCATTAAAAAATATTACTCTATTTTATTTTATCATTATATATTTTTAATAATCATAATTACATTGAACATATGATGTTTTTACATTTAGTTTTGATTTTTAACTTCATAATAATCCAATGAAATATAACATAAAAATTGTGTCATTCAGGTTTTCAATATCACTAAAATTAATTAGAATCGTTAAAAATAACAATATTTTTTGCTCTAAATGTTTATTTTAAACATTATATATTTTTTTGCAAGTAAATTATAATTAAATTTTTTTAAATAAATAATTACATTAAATATTTATGCAATGTTGATATCTTTCTTCTATAAGTTGTGGAAAAGTCATGTAAATGTTTTCAAAAATAGCATCAAAAGACATTCTATATTGAGTTATATTATTACAAAATAATTGTCGATAAATATGACATATTATGGATTTTATCATGGTTTATAATCAAATTATATTTCTATCATGATGTCATTAAAGTCATATTAAATGAACAGTGTTAAAAATGACGGTAATCATATTTTATGATAAATAATATATTATAATATTATATAAAAACATAAAAATATTATAGGACAAATAAGATAATATATGATCTAAAATGGTATCCATGTGAAATTTATTGTCCAGTTTTTATCTTTAATGTACAATTTTTACACATTATTTTTGAGAACGTCATCACCACAGTTAATGATAAAACTAGTTAACCATGGGTTTAAACCAAATGATAAGGTTTAAAATAATATATAAACATGGATACATTGAATTTGGTCATTATAATAAGTCCATTTACACTTTATATTAAAAATCATTACATTTTGGAACTATTTTACTTGATTTAGTCACATATTATATTATAATTTTTTATGTATTTCAAAAAATTTAATTTATGATATTTTATAATAATGAATAACTTATTAAATGATAAAATTTTTATAAAAACTACATTAATAGAAAATGGTATGGTATATGGTTCAAAAAATAATATATGGTCCATTTATGGGTAACATACCCATTAATAGTAAAATTAATTACCCCTAATTATTGACAAATATTCATGTCATAGTAATCATCAAAACCATTTTCTAGGATTAAAACTAATTGATTGTGGTGGATACATATCATAATATTCTCAAAATCTAATTATATTAATCTTTTGAACTCGTAATCATATTATTTAAAATTTATATCAATTTGGAGAAATTTTTATAGGAAAATTATTTTAAATTAATTAAATTTTTTAATTAATTCCACTTTTCCTCCTCCCGAAAATACTAAAAGGCAACCTTCTATAATCCTTTATTAAAAATTTTTGATACTTTTATCTTTACCAATTCTTGACATAATAACATCCTATATCTAAAAAACACATCTTAGACATTATGTTCATAAAAAATTTATAACCTTTGATGGAAAATAATTTAACCCCAAACAAGGTTCACAATAATGTGGTATAAATGCAATCAAATAATTTTTTATTTTCATTCAACTAATTCCTCCTCAAAATATATGGTATTGTTACAAAAGAAAAGTTAAAGACTGAGGTGAATTATGTTTGGCTAGATAGTTGATTGTGAGGGGTTCTATTTCTGGAATAATGATTGACTTCAGGTCACCATTTTCATTCATAATGGAAACTCCCAACAGTTCCCACATCCATAACAGTGTACAGACTGGGATTCCGAAGGTAGTTAGTTAGTTTGTGTTTCAGACCCCATGCTGCTTAAAAAGTAACATTTGTTTAATGCATGGGTGGTTCTACTCATCGAACATTTTCAGTGGGGAATTTTTCCTACTTCGTGTCTCTTTTAATGATTTAAGATATTTTCATTATCTTTTTCTAATCACGATATGAGAAAATTATCCCTAAAAATGATAGTATTTTAACCATCTCTCACATAACAAATATAGTAACGATTACCATCATGAAATGAATTTATATTTTTTCTATATTATACATGAAGGGGAATCATTTTGTGAATCCATCAGTATTTATCCCCCCCCCCAAATGGGTAGCTTCGTATATGTTTATGTCATATAGCGATATGATTCAGAATTAACTCCCATTCTGCTAGTCATTTAATAGGCTAAGGATAAGATCGAACCATTATTGGGCATCCAATATGTCCTATTTTTTGTAAGAATAAAACACTAAGTAATTCGTTAAATCCTGTGCGGTTTAACATCATACAGAATGGTTAAATGTGTTAACACATTGGTATTGGGAATTTATACTCAATTCTCAAGGATATATCTTATGTATCCTAATTATGGAAAGAATAATAGATAAATTAGTTCATTAATATCATTTTTATAGGACCTAAGGCTGATTCCCTTATATGGAGGTAATCATATCAAAAAACTCATTGGTTTTCACACACTAATGAGGGCCTAGATGGTGGAGATTAATGATGCAAAAATATGACAATTGAAACTCCCTAACCATATGTGATAAAAGATTAGTGTGAGAATTAAGGGAAAATAAGAAGACAATATCACTATATATAAATATGGAATTACACACTAGGAAAACCCTTGGGATGTTTAATATATCCATTAGTCCTTTTCACTGAATCCTATGTGTCATAATTATATTGGGAATCATAATCACCATAGTTTAGTTGTCTTCTTTGTACACTAATGGATGAGGAAGAACAAATATGAATGAGAATTATAAGGTGTTGATTGTTGAAATTTTAATTAAATTATGGTACATAAATTGATATAGATGGCCATTTTATCTCAATCCTTAGGATGGAATCCTATATATCATGTTTATTAAAATAATAATTGTTCTTGTAGTTTAGTGGATCATGGCATGCACATTAAGGCTCCCCATTATGGATGATTGAAAATTTAATCAAGCCCGGTAATTCCCACATTAACTAGAATGATTTTATTCATAACATTTGTTGATGGGCTACTCAACAATCCTTGATTGTCTGGTCGACATGTCTAAGTGTGTCTCCCTGACATGTCCAAATAAAACCACATGATACATTTCACTTTTCTTAGAAATATCAAAAAATATGGATGGTATGCTTTAAGATCATCACATATGTAATGAATAATATATTCTAGGTAATATTTTTCATTATTTTATAGATTATTTTCTTGATCAAGCACTGATAAGGCTATTTATTCTAAGGCTTGATGATCCTAGAATAAATTTTTGGAATATATTAATTACATTAAATATCACATGGGCATAAATTTCCTGAAAAGTAGAATAACTAATAAAATGATGAATGGATATGAAATCTATATGAAAAATTGAGTTCAGAATTCTAGTTTTAACCTTGGAATTACATAATCTTAGTTTGAGAAGGTTATTTGTGGAAAATATGCCACGGTGATAAAATTAATAAGACAGTTAACAAAATTTTATTATTTGTTTTTTGTATATAGTGATGCAATCACCTAACTCCTCCCTATTTAAATATTCACTTATTAAACAATACTAGGGTTATCTGTATAACCCTACAATTTCATGAGATCCATTGGAGTCATTGGATAAGATCCCATTGGGGAACGATTACCAGGTCCTAGATCAACAATCAATGCACAATGGAATCAAAGGATATAGAAAACAAAAAAAAATTCCACATCATTCTTCATTAATGAACAAACTTAATCGAGGTAGGGAGGTTTTTTCTTTTGGATTTCATCCCCATCATTTATTCCTATGATGACCACACATCAATCATCCAATGAATTTATATATAGATCATATGTATTATTTGGATGGGTTTATTTCAGGGATTGGGATAATTAATTTAATTTGATTATTTCATTATTTTTTCTATCAAGGAAACTAATTGAGAACAGCATGAACATCAGTTGAGGTGAATTCATCTCTTTGTTTCTTGTGATTTTCTCCCTATATTTTTCATTTATTGTGGGTGTTATTCATTTTCCCCATGGTTCAACATATATAAATCCATCGATCATTACACACCTATTTTTAGGAATAATTATATGATATTTTAGATCCATTACTGGTACTACACAATAGTTGTGTGATTATGGAAGTGTCAATGAATGAAATAATTGTTTGAAACCGATTTTTCATTCTCTATCGTTAATTGGATTGTAATATAGAATAATGATTAAATCAATTTTGTGGGAATTTTTTATGGATGGATCATGATGCATATTTATAGAATGGAATGGAAAAGTATTTTTCTTATGTTATCCTATAGGGAATTACCAAATTAGAGGCTCAAGCTAAAGACAATGTTCGAGGAGGATGAACCAGTGATTATATAAAATCCAGAACTGCATGGAAATTATTCCTATATTACACAGCGTGTGCAGCCACATGTGTAGCAGCTACAATTTCAGGTCAGCATTAAGGATCACACTATATGTGACCCTATCACTTAGAGTGTAACCCCTTCCAAGATACACAGTTTGTACCTCGTAGGGTACACAGACACAGGGTGGAATTCATGGGGAGCCTACATAACATGTACTCCCACACAATGACACGACCAGAATAGATTACATGTGATGAGACATACAATGAAAAATAAGAAGATTTCACTGGATGACAAAATCTTGTGTAGTTTTACATGGACATGGTCCGATGAAATGGGTCATTTACCTGGGAAGGTCCCGGGATCGTTGGACATAGTGTTTGAACCCAACTACACAACGTGTATATCTTTACACAAGTCATAGACCCATTTTAATTTGTATATTTTACATGTTTTTAGCAAAAATTAACCTTATCCAAACCCAAAGGGTTAGTATGGTATCTTCCCTAAGACTATGGAAAATGATCCATTTAGCAGTACATCTTGGATAGATTCGTTAAAATCCATCTAGTAGGCATCGAGTGAGATTCTCTATTCATCTTCATTCATAAGGATGATGTCCTGGTATAAATATGACCAAAATTATGTCAATTTTGATCCTCCAATGACCAGTTTAATCAAATTTTAGATATTTTTATCACTCAAGGCCCTTGGTATTGATCCTCTGCCATTAATAATATTCTCATTATAATATCGGCAGTTACTTACTCATGAAGAGACCTGATAGACACTACCCTTCAGTCTAACATTGTAAGTGCTATCATACACATGTGTGTGTCTCTCATACGAGTGCTTTATAGAATTTTCACGATAGAATCCTATGCTAGTATACTTCAATTGTGACATACCTTTATAATAACTGTAATTATTGAGTATATCTAGGTATTCTTGATAAATGTGTTGTGGACATATACAAGTGCAGAGATGACTGTATTTCATTTCATGTATGATTTTTTGTTTTAGGTTTACATATTGAGTATTTATATACACACCCCTATATTGGATTTCCCCACACCTTTCATGTATTCTATAGATGATTGACCTTTGGATAGAGTCTTTGAAAAAATTGAACAATACGGTGCTTAGTGAGAACCAAAAAAACTAGGTCTGTTCTTGGAGAATTTTTATAGATGTCCCTAGTGCATACATAAAAGCTAGAATTATGTTTCAGTCACTTTATGGTGGGAATGTATTTGGAACTATTTACTTTATTTTACATCCTTTAAAACTTTTTATTTAGGATTTAGATTTATTGAAGTAATTTTTTCTGTTGTTTTTATATTTCCCCATTTTTATTGGCTTCGAGATGTGTTATTATGTATATGTTCATGGGATAATGCCTCCGATGTAAGTGATTTTCCATCTTAGTGCTAGTATCTAGACTTTGGACAATTGAAGGTGGGCTTTGGGAGTCATGAAATGGGTTCCATTTGGATGGGTCATGATGGAGAGGTATCATCAATGGTCATTCCAATATTAGGACCGAAGTATGTGAGTTTGGTTTGGGGAAATAGTGTTAATTATTTCATGTTCGGATTTTAGGAAAGAGACTCCAGTGTTGTTGGGTCATCTAACCTATCCTTAGATAAGGACTCTAATTAACTTTTTTAACATGATACATGAGAAAATAGGTTTCATGGGAAACAATGGTGCATGAATCATACCAGAAGGGGTTGTGTTTCTTCATGTACTTCTAGATTCATCCCTCTATATATACTCATTGATTAGGGAACATATTTTTTATTTTAGGATTCCTATGAAATGTATGTTGGATATGATTCAATAGCATTATCATAATGATTGTCCCCTTAGTGGTGAGACATTGATACGTGGACCAATTTCTAAGGTATTTCCTCGTGGAGGTGATCAAGCTATACCACCTCCTAGAGAGTAGAATGGTTTACAGACAATACTAGTGGATGTGTTGTGCAGTCTGAGCACACATCATGAGATTCAGTGATAGACACCCCTCATGTTCCAAGGAAATCCTGAACCACTTATGGCAGAGGACTGAATTGTGGTGATGACCTATGTTTTCCTTCTAGTTTGGAAATTGATAAATCAGACTGTGTTCTAGCTAGGAAACCTTATTTATAGCTCAACCAGGTGATGGATAGGCTTACAAACATAAATATACCGCAAGAAAACTCTACAGTAGTTATATTTTTAGTGAATTATATGAAAAAAGTTATCTCCAACTATATTAATGGTTAAATGATTCCAATATATGCTACCACTACATTAGGGAATCACAATAGTAGAAGATTATTTAGTGAGGTTTATTGACCTCTTCAGGTACTCAATGGATATGGTTCATGACCATTTTTTCTGTTGTCCAGCATTCAAGTGGGGTCCATATACAGAAATAATATCCAATGTTATACCTATATGTTTTTTCTACTTATGTAGGGCTACTAGAACATGCTTTGGAGGTTGAGATTTTCTTGAATGATAAGATTCAATTTGTGGTTGTCAGCTTGAGGAATAAACAATTAGAGTTCTCTTTATGAGGGATCTGACAACAGTCTCAGAGAAGTAGACCTTCTAAATGGTTCAGGAGGAGGTCCGAGGATATATGTTCTATGTTACACAACACATAGGGTGGATCCAGTTGTCCCAAAGAGAGGCTTCACAACTATTGTGATGGTAAGGGACATCATGAATGAGATTTCGGAGCCACTATATAGATATTAGAGAGAAAGTGTATAGAATACTAAGGAAGAGGAAGTAAAAGGAGAAGACATCTTCGTAGGCTGGAAGATGAGGAAGAGGAATTCAAAGATAAGTGAGAGGTGGTCGATGATTTAACTTATTACTACCACCATCATAAGGTGGTCAATTCATAGATTAGGATTCTAGAGGAACTCGACGAGGAAAACTATAGATGGTCAAAGAATATTCCCTTCATGATCTAGGAATGATTTGAGGTATGATCTATGTTTTTCTACCTTATTTTAATTACTAATATATGGAAAACATAGTCACTCCATTCATAAAACATGCCATTTATGATACATAGAGAGTCCATTTAATCACAAGGCTCTACCAATTTACTTGGATAATACTCCTAGAGGCGACTCAATGATTATGCATTTTTACCAATAGTGTGAGCTAACTCATGGAAGAGTGATTTTTTGTCGGAAAATCTTCGTATTAGAGATGATACATTTTGATTTCATTCTTGGTATGGACTTATTATTTACAATTCATGCCCATATAATATATTTTTAGTGAAGGATGTTGTGTGTGTATAGTTAAGGAAGTATTTTATCCTTTATTATTGAAATGGAATCCATGGTATCATGGGATGGAATCATGAATGTGAGGTTATAGCTGATTACTCATCAGTTGGCTTGACTAATCCTGTGTGTAGTGTATTTTATCTGTTCCCAGTTTCCTATAGTGTAGGCGGAGTGTGAGGACGTCTTCCCTGAGGATTTCCTTGGATTACCTCACCTTCTATAAATAGACTTTTGTATTGACCTATGTCATTGGATTTCACCAATATCAGCACCATTATATATGATGGATTCTATAGAGCTTCAAGGGATGAGAGTATAGTTGGAAGTCTTTCATCGGAAGATATTGGTTAGACCTAGTATTTTACCATGGGTTCCATGTTTTTTATTCCATGAAGGAAAACTATATCATGAGGTTGTGTTTGAATACTGGTTCTTGAACCAGTTAATCATGAATAAAATATCCACTATTGAGGAGCAGGGACTTATTTGAACCATTTTTAGTACCTTATTGGTTATTGAAGGTTATCATCAGGTCTGGAAATCACCAACTATGAGTATGGGATGCTGATATATCATAGAAAACATTCAAATGTCTCTCTATTCACTATTTGAACTTGGTGATGATGTTTAGTATAGTGAAACCCCCAAAAATGTTCATGGGACTCATTAAGAAAAAATTTCATCCCTTCTAAGAATAGTTCATGGTAGTATTCATCTATGATATCCTTGTGTACTTGATAGTAGTGGAGGACTATGCAAGAATATAGAGGATAATTCTGGATGTACACTTAGAGCAGCATCTGTACAAAAATCTATCAATGTGCGAGTTATGGATTCAATGAAACCACTTTTTGGGGCACATTAATTTAGTAAATAAAGTGGAAATTGTCCTAGAAAAGGTCAAGGACGTGTTATCTTGGGATATAAAAATGATTATGATATAGGGAAGGATATTCCGTGGTTTGGTGTGAAATTACTGGAGATCCATGACCTATTTCATTAAAATATCAGCTCCCATGATAGCTTTGACTCAAAATGTGTAGCCATTCATGTGGACCGAGAGGTTTGAGTTAGGTTTTTAGTAGTTAAGGAATATTATGATGAGTGCTCCCATATTGAGACTTTAAGAATATGGTGGAAATTACATAGTTTTCTATGATGTATTCGAAACCATATTTGGTTGTGTTATGATGTATATGCAAGAAATGATTTCATACAGGTCATTCCATTTGAGACCACACGAGCTGAAAAAAGTGACCCACCATCTCGTGTTATTAGCAGAAGTCTTCAAAATAAATATATGGAGATACTACATGAGGGGAGAGTGATTTATTTTATACTATGATCAAAAGAGTCTCAAGTATGTATTCTCATATAAGTATATTAACATGATACATTGGTGATGGATAGAGTACCTCCAAGATTAGGAATTTGGAATTTTTTATACTCCTGGTAAAAGGAACATGGAAGGAAATTCAATCAACATGAGATCATGTTCTCAATTATATAATTAAGAGTCAACGAATTTTGACTTATTATAGTTATCCTTTATGAATGGTAATGGTATGTCACTCTTCTAGTCAATGTTTATTACCCCTACACATTTTCATCTAGTCTGATAGGTACAACTAGGTAATACCCACTATTAATCCCAATATACTCATACATCCATATCGCATACACCATATGAATTTTATAATGGTGGGTAATGTGTCATTATTTTCAGAGGATGCATGATGGACCCATATTTTTTGAGGGAGAATGTTCTAAGAGAGTTTCATACATATCCTTTGGCAGTACATCCGGGTGTTATATATATATATATATATCATGACCTATGAAATCATTTTTGGAGTCTAAATATGAAATAAGGAGTTACATAGTGTGTCTACCAATGCCTTTCTTGTCAAAAAGTGAAGGTGGAGCACATTGTTCTAGATAGATTAGCTCAACCCCTTGAGGTTCCATAGTGTGAGTGGGATGGGATATAAATAGACCTCGTGTAGGGTTTACCACGAATGTACATGGGACATGATGTGTAACTACCTAATGATTTATAATGAAATTTAATGAAATGAATGAAACACTGTGACTTTGTAAAACAACACATTGTTTTATGGAGATATTTATATCCTATCTATTAAAAAATATTATTCCACTTCCCTATTTTGAATTTCAAATATTTGACATACACGGTTGTGTTCACGTTGTTTTTTGGGTCTGATGGAATAAACATTTATTTTGAATACTTACCAACCGTTATTAATAGTAACCTACCCTTATTAATAGAAATATGACCCTTATGAATAGTAAATCATCTAGAAAAAAGGTAACCTCACCCATTAGTGTATCAATAAAATTTAGGCATCTTATATGTGATAATATGAACATTGTAAAAGTAATGGATTTTTTTAAGTCATAAATAATTAATTACATATAGTTATATAAATTAAAAAGAAATTTATTTGCCATAATGGTGTTTATAATGAAAATTATTCATTCTAGTATAAAGATAATTTTATTAGACCTTATGTAATTTTTGAAAGAATTATAAAATTAGTTCTAGTTTTAAAATCAATATTTATCACGTATATTGTGATTTTAATTAAAAAATAAATTATAATCATCTTTAGAATTTTTTTTTTGAAAAATGGATTAAATTTTTGGATTATAAAATTTGGAAAAAGTTTGGGGGAATATTTGGTATTTTTATGAAACACATGAATTTTTTATAAATAGTAAAATTAGATAATTTACAACAAATTCTTAATAAAAGAATGTTGGCATCATGCATGAGTCATGGATGATGTTAATGGTCATTTAATTGATCTAAAATTCCATTATTAGTATTTTTATTCATGGAATAAGCATTTTTTCTTATTCTATGGAAAAATAATAAACTAATAATTAAAATATTAAGAAAACCCTTCTCCCCTCAACTATAAAAAACACCCACACTACCCTCCTCTCTTTACTCGTATCAAGCATTGTGAATTGCCTAAATTGAACTAAAATATCTTCCCAATATCCTCCGCCATGTCCATATTCCCTTGGTATCCTCAAAAAACGAATTCAACTCCCCTTAAGATACTATCAAGGAACATTAATTCAAGTGGTAAATTCTTTTTTTCAATTCATTTACATTATTTTCAATTTCCATTGTATTATTTTTTATCCTTACCCTTCCTCATCCAAATGTTATTAAAACTCCAATACCATAAATTAACATTACCTTTTTTATTATGATGTAAAAATTTATTATCATCTATCCTTTTCACATAACATATACTTGTAGTAAAAACACCATGTGAGATGTGTTAATTTACCACATATAAGGACGATGGGTTTTAAATTTCTTTTACCATCATCAATTCAGGTCATTTTTTTTTGATTTAGACAATAATATATGTACAATGAATCTTATATGGTCAGGAATATTTTTTACACATAGATTAGATTTATAGAAACAAAATGTGTTAGTTGTTATCAAAAAACAGCCTATTAACTCAAAAGGGTGTCCCAAAAAATTTATATAATAATTCAACTTCACTCCATTCAACCCAATGAAATTGAATAGCATGTAACCTCATGTATGTTAAATTATAAAATATAACTGCTGTTCTAGATAATCATCCTCATTTTACAAGATTATCCATTAATGTATTTCAGTAAACTGACCATGAAACAAATGGACCCAAACAATGAAATTAAATATATTAACCAATCAAAAATGACATTAATGAACTTAAAAGGATAAAATAAATCAATAATACGTAAAATTGGTTTTTGGAATTATTAATTAATGTACATAACCTTTTTATTATGTTCCTTGATATCATATGGAGAACACCTCCGGACATAAGGTGATAGATCCTCTCTTTCTCAATATTATTTATCAATCTCCTCTATGTTATGCCCTTTTATTATTAATAACTAATTATGGGTTATGTTTCTGCACCTTACCAATAATACCCTGATTATATATGAATGATTACAGACCCCTTTCTCTGTCATTAATCTCTCATATGTACTCTTGTTACCATGTCAAGGTTTCATAAGGGATTCAAACAGAACCTCCTTTACTCCATCAGGTTTCTTTATCATTCTTTTTACAAAAATAAAGTTATATATTATTTTTATGTACATCTTATAATAGTTTTGATATGTTAAAAATCATGTATCTCGACCCTTTCATCACCTATTTTAAGGATATACATTTTTTTAAATAGATCCCTCATCAATACATCATGATAAGAAAACACATTTTAAAGGAACATCTTGAATTCCTCGCCAATTTATAATGCACAATATAATCAATTTTATGAAACCAATATTTTTATAAAATCAATCTATTTATTATGAATACCCTTTTAGTTCACATCTGGTTTTATATAAAATATTATTCCCTTTTGTATTCCCATTTGTATTTTCTTCAAAACCTTTCAAAAATGTTTTAATCTAAAGTTTATGTAATACCTTTTTTTAGTTTTCACATCTATTTTACATCACTTGTCATTATATATGAATTTTTCCTTTATTATTTATCATGTATAAATTAATTACTTAATTTCATTGAATCATTTATGATACCCCCATTTATAATTTTTTATGACATGATTAGGATACCCATTTCCTTCAAAGGGTAACCTTATATTTATGTAAGAATGATTATGTGTGATTTTGATGTGGAAAACATATTCAAGAAATTGTTCATATGGGTTCTCCTATGTATTTCACCAATTAATTGGGTAATGTTGAGTCTCCTGAGACATTATGTGCAATGGTCTTGGTGGCTAGCCTCGATACCATGTGCAATGGTCTTAGCGATTTTCCTTGACATATGCTACAATGTGCTACGGTCTTAGTGGTTAACCATGAGTTGTTCTCCTCTAAGTGAAACTAGACTACACTCATGCTAAATTCATGTTTTATGTTTATTTCACATTACTATTATTTCATGCTTATATGATACAAAGTTATACATGTTGTGGTTCCATATGTTCAATTACACTTTACACCTTTTTTATCACTAGGTCATCCTTCGTAACCAATGTGCTAAATCATTCTTATTTTGATTAATCCCTTACTGTTATTTTAGATAAACCCATTTTTCATGTTATCCCAAGGTTATCCTTTACTGATGTAAGTGCTCAATAAAAGTTAGATGCTCATAATGATGATTAAATAATGAAATGTGTTTTTCGTCCAACTTTTTCAGTTGTATGTTCCATGTCTTCCAAGACAATAAACTTTATATTCTATAGCTTGTAAAATGATTCTTTACTATTCATAAAATCATTTAATGTTATGTGTAAAAGGATAGGGTAACTATGTGTTGTATTAGAGAAAGGTCTAGTTATTTTTTGAGAGTAGGATTAGAGCATTTTATTAAGATTCATTGGGTTTGTACTAAGTACAAGAAAACTCCTCTAAAATTTCATAACTATAGAGTATGTTGTTTATCAAAAAAAATACTACCCTGTCTAGATAAAACCTAGTAGAGTTTGGACGAGCACTAATATATCTATTTGTAGAACCCAAAAATGCCACATTGAGCTAGGCTCGACCGGGAATCAGAGCATGACAATGGGACTTGTTGCACTCTTTGTTTGACAGTACGTGGGGGTATTCTTTGGAAAATCCATAACCATAGAATGGACCATAATTAAGGTAATAAAAGATAAATAATCATATAAGAATATATATTAGGAATCAGATCATGGATAACCTAAATTGAAATATAGGGAATAACAAGTTGGTATATAGGATTCCTCTAAGATTTTATCCTCATATGTTTAATGATACCTTTTTTATGCTTATTAGCTAAGTATTCAAACCATCGACAATTTTCAATTTTTTTTGTAAAATAAAATATAGAGGGGGAAATTTCATAATTGAGGTAAAATGTAACACCCCAAGGATTTACAATGAAATTTAATGAAATACATGAAACACTATGTCTATAAAACAACACTTTGTATTAAGGATATATTTATAACCTAGTTGTTGAACTAATTTTTTCAACTTCTGTGTTTTGAATTTTGAAGATATGACATACTCGGTTGTGTTCAGTGTGTTTTTTAGAGTGTCATGGAAAATACATAATTTATTTTGAATAGTAACCCACCCTAATGAATTTTAGCCTACCCTTTTTAATATCAATATGACCCTTATGAATATTAAGCATTAAAAAAGAATAGTAACCACACCCATGAATGTATAAATAAAAGTTTTGAATCTCATATGTGATAATATGAACATAGTAAAAGTATTACAATTTTTGTAACTCATAAATAATTAATTATAATTAATTAATTAATTTAAAAGAAAATGGAATTTTTTAAATGGCATTCATAAATTAAAAATATTTTTTCATGTGGTTTTAAGATAATTTTATAATACCTAATTTAATTTTTTAAAGCATTAAAAAATCAGTTGTAGTTTTATAATATGTATTTTTGAAATAAATTGAGATTTTAATTAATAATTAAATTAATCATATTCTAAAATATATTTTTTTAAAATGGATTTCATATTTGGATTCTACATGTTGAAAAATGGTTAGGGTGATTTTGTGGGATTTTTCTAAAATTATTGAATTTTTTATAATAGTAAAATATTATAATTTACGATAAATGCTAAATAATTGATATTTTTCATCCTGATTTAGTAATTTATTATTTAAATGGCCATTGGTTCAAACTCACATGCAATTATTACTATTTATGGTCATGAAATCATCACTATTTCATGTCTTATGGAAAAATAAAAAACTAGCGATTGATATATTATGAAAACCCTCCTCACCTCCACTATAAAACCCAACCACACTTCCCTCTTCTATTAAATCCTCTCATGCATTGTGACTGTCATAAATTCTACTTAAATATCTCACAAATTTCGTCCCTTATGTCAAACATCCCTTTATCTCCCAAAAGAACAAATCTTGTCCACTTAAGACTCTCTGAAGGGGGATTAATTCAAGTGGTAAATTCCTCTTTTCAATTTTATTACTTTCTTTTCAAGTTCCATTTTTTTGTGTTAATAAATACCTATCCTCATTACAATAATATTATAAATACATTAACATACATTTAATTTAATTTTATTATGATGTTGGAACATGTTATAATCCTTAACCATACTTTTATACTAGGTGTAAAAACACAGTCCCAGATGTGTTAATTTACAACATTCAAGGACGATGGGTTTTCAATTACAATTATCATATTCAAATCTAGATATGAAACCATTTTTATTGTCGAAATAGACTATAATATATGAATTATTTTTCATTTATGGTTTTATAATCTGTTTTTACACATTATTTTGATTTATAAAACAAAATGTGTTCGTTGTGATAAAAAACTACCAAATATCCCAAAAAGTTATCACTAATGTGTTATATAAAGATTCATCTTCACTCTAGTATACAAATGAAATTCACAACCATGTAACCTTATGGATGTTCAATAGTTAAATATAACTCTAAATCTAGATAATTATCCTCACTATTTAAGATTATTTGTTCATTTATATAAGTAATCTGATCATGAAACAAATGGACCCGAACAATGAAAATGAACCTTTTAACCCATAAAAACGTCCATTAATGACCTTTAAATGACTATAATAAATCAATTTAAAATAAAATATGTTCTTTACATATTAATTAATGAACTAAATTTTATTATTCAGGTTATTAATCTTAGGTGTGGAACACCTTCAAACATAATGTAAGGGATCCTTTCATTCTCACTTTTATTCAATAATATCATCTATGTTATGACAAATTATTGTTGATACCTAATTATGGTGTCTATTTTAAAACATACCCATACTTCCATCATGATATATAAATAATGAACGTCCCTTTTATATCTCATTAATCCCTCTTGAGTACACTTGTTACCATGCTGAGGTTTCGTAAGGGATTCAACCTGAAACTTCTCTACTCTTTCAGGTTTCATTATCATTTGGTTTACCCAAATTAATTATCTATTATTTTTATTTTAATATTATTATACTGTTAATATTCAAATATCAAGACACATTCATCAACACTTTGAGGGATATACATGTTTCTAAATGGTTACATCCTTAATACTTCATGATAATAAAACATATTTTAAAGGAATATCACGAATTCCTTCCCAATTTCAAGTGCACAGTATCATTTATTTCAAGACACCATTTTTTTATAACTGAAATAACTTTATTAGGAAAACCTTATTGGTTCGCATATGTTTTTAGATAATAAAATTATTCCCATTTTTATTCACTTTTGTATTTTCCTCAAAACAGTACTGAAATGTTTTAATTATAAAGTATCTTTAATAACTTTTTTTAATTTATCACTTCAATTTTACTTAACATATCATGATATATACCTTTTTACCTAATTAATTCCCATTTATTATTTAATTTATTAATTTTATTTACCATTGTATGATATACCCATTTATTCTATATTATTCATTGATTATGATACCCATTTCATTCCATGGGTATACCTTATGTTTATTTATTAATTATTATGTATGATTCTTTATGTGGAAAAAATATTGAAGAAAATTTTAAGATGTGTGAACCCAGATACCAATCCAATTCATTGGGAAAAGTTTAGTCTCCAGATTTGTTATGTGGAATGGTCTTGAAAGTTATCATTTACTAGTGCTACCATGTGAAATGATCTTGGTGGTTAACATTAACATGTGTTACCATGTGTGTTGGTATTAGGTGTTAACCTTAACTTCTAATGCTCTAAGTGCATCGAGCCTAGAAATTTGAGAAATTGTTTTTGTATTATGCTACAATATTACTACTTTTCCTTGTTTATATGATCTCATGTTAAACATGTTACAGTTTCATATTACCAATTATGTTTTATTCCTTTTAATATAACTATTTAATACTTCCTAACTAATGTACTAAATCGTTATTATTATTCTTAATACCTTACTGGAATTTATCTCATCCATTTATTTATGTTATTACCATGTCCTCTTATGTAGATGTAAGGTCTCAATTAGAGATATGATGTCTTTATGAGGATTAAATAAAGAAATGTTTTTTTGTTCCATGTTTTTAGTTTTAATTACCTCATCTTCCAAGACAATTGAATTTATGATCCTTGGCTTGTAATATGATTCATTAATATTCTCAAATTAATGAAATGTTATGTATAAATGGATGGGGTCACTATAAGGCACCATCATGGTGATTGTAGAATGACTCATCATGCCATCCCACTTCCTAGATATTCTAGTGTATAGTTCATTAAGGATCTTTGGAAGCCTCCATATTTTTGAGATGGTTTAGCTCCATAGGGTACCATAAATGATTGTTTTTTACATTGATACTCATTTCACATCATTGTTATGGATTGGATTTTCAGAGGAGTTTGGGACTAAGATACACTTAAGAAATGCATTCCATCTTGAAACTGACTTCCTGACTAAGAGGACCATTATGGTTCTAGAGGCCATGTTGGGATCTTGCATGATGGACATTCCATATAGTTGGGAGGATCATCAACCACTGATGGATTTTTGTACAACAGTTGTTTTTATTCAACCATCGGTATGGAATAATTTGAGGATTTTTATGGGAGACACAATAGGTCACCACATTGATGGACTAACCTAGGAGAGTCAGCACTCATGGCCTCAAATTTGGTGTATGAAACAACATTGAAGGTTTATATCATCTAAGAGTGGATGAAGACTACACAATGTCTTTTTAGGTTTTATGATGATTGGTGATTGAGGCCTTAGATGTTCGAGGAAGGAGACCATGTGTTCCTACAGGTCTCACCTAGATGAGGATTATAGTGATTTAGAGAAGGTGAAAAGATATCTATAAAAATTTTTAGCCCTTTCTAGATACTGTCTAGAGTTGGAGAGGTGATGTATACATTATATGTATATCTAAAGTAACTCCAGGTACATGTTTTCATACACATGCCATAGCTGAGGAGGTAGGTGCATGGCCCATCTAAATTTATTTACTAGGGTGAGCTGGATATCAAGGATGAAATCTTCTTTGCTGAATACCCATTAGATATCATGGATCTGCATGAGGGGATTATTCATAGGTAGTCAATTTATTTAGTTTGTGTCTTGTGGATGTTTGGGAATCATCATGAGATCACATGGAGTAGGAGGCTCATATTCATGCTCAGAACCCACATATCTTTGAGTAGTCCTTGTTTTGTCTTATCAGATTTTTAAAGCTCCAATTTAGGGATAATGTAATGAATTAGACATTCCATTTATCTTTATTTTGGTTATTTAATGGATTATTATCTGGACTAGGTGTTGATACATAGAGTGATTCTGAGTCCTAATGTGAAAAAAATAAATTTTTTAAATACTTAAATTATATTAAATAGTATGTGCCCTTAGTATTCTAAAAAAAGTAAGATAATTTCTAAATGGATTCCTAGATCATAAATAATATGGAATAATTGAGATAAAATTGTTCATTTTACCCTATAAAAGATATTACTTAGTCATCGCATTTCTTTTTCAAAAATTCCACTGCATGAAAAAATAAAAATTTATTTATTTATTTATTTTTATTTTTTGATGCAATGATTCATGGATATAACTCATTGAAGGACGTCAGGACACCCTAAGAGGGGAGGGGTAAATCAGAGTGAGAATTGTTTATTTTAATGTAATGGATCTTGTTCCCATGTTGGTAGAAACTTGTTGAACCTGTATGATTAATATGATCAGAAAGCAAACCTTCACATTCACAGAGAAGACACATCACTTTTTACATGGTTCACCACTAAGGGCTACGTCAAAGGAGCATACGCCAACAAGTTTTCAGTCATACCCAATTCCACTAATCTTCACTAGATGTGGATTACAATGGTTCGTGCACAATCACTATGTCCCAGGCTCACTGCCTTTACAAAGGTTCAGGGATAGCTCACTGCTTCCCTCGGGTCACTCCCATTGACTCCCCCTGGCTCACTGCCCTTGGTGAAGTCAAACTCAGTTTATAGACATAAAGGTCTCTCCATCATTTCATAAGAATGCATCTTCTATTGTATTTAGATGCTCTGTTGAAGTCCAACTCTCACCTAAAGACGAATCTCAATTTGTGCTGAGGGTACCGTATAATCCTTCAGCTTTCGTGCAGCTTCAAAATGACGGATGTACTTTAACAACCCTGGCGCATTTTTCTATGCTCTGGCGCGCAAGTTTCAGGAATGGAGCGCATGTCACTTGCGCGGTACAAACTTGGCGCGTAGGTGACTCCAAAAAACTTTCGCGACACTGCCTCTTTGAACTCCAAACTTGAGGGACTCAGTGCCTCTAAATCCCATACCACTTTGGACGCGCAGCAAACAGCCGGCACGCAGCCTCTACTTGTGCGACCCAGCAACCACTTGCGCGACTCAACCACTTCCTCGATGAGAGATAGAAATATCTCTAAGTCTCGAACTTCATTGCCAAAGAGGAGGGGTGGTCGTCTATTTATATGAAAATTGTACCCTCTGTGCTTTGGCACGCAAGTCTTCCCTCGGCGCGCAGGTTCCGGCGTGCAGCTCATCTTTACTAGACTCTGTCACGCTACTCACGTGCGCAACCACACAAATACTTGCATAACAAACTTTATTTTGACATATTTTGATGGTATAATCTTGAAAAACAATAGACACGCATGTTTCCAATCCTCTTAGGCATCGGCGCGCTAGTCTCTTCACGACGCGTAGGTCACTTGCACGACTAGCCCAAAACATGCGCAACCCTTATCCCCTTTCCATTTTCCCATGTCCTGATCTTGAAAAACATATGGCGTGAAAATTTTCTCTTCTTCAAGTACACGGCATGCAAGTATATTTTACAAAAACACTTTTCTCTATTTGTCATTTTTCAGGCCCTAAAATTTGGCAAACACTGGAAAACGACGCCACCTTCAATACCGTTATCTGGTTGAACTGTATGATCTCTTTGCTGGTAGACATTCTAAACTTCCACTGAGGATTGACAACAAACACAAACCATACTCCAAATCATGCATAGAATACCATGGTTCCAACACTCCTCCCTCATCAGATATTCACTTATTGATAAATTGTGTGATTAGTCGCATAATCCATATATTTTTTGAGATTAATTGGATCTATTTCAGGAGATCCCATTAGTGAATGATGACCAAATCGTGGATCAATAATCAATGTGAAACAGACCAGAAGGATCTATCCAATATCATTGACACTATGTCATTTGTCATAAAAAATTTATATGAATTGATATAGGGTGGCTGTTTCATTTTAGTTATTCCTTGTTTTTTATTTATTTTATTAAAATTGATCAATTGAACAATGTATTGATATTTGAAGATAACGAATTTGAATGACGGGTTTAATTCAAGGTGTTTTTTTGAATAATTACTTTAATATAATGGTTTATTCATTGTTATTATCACAACAACGTATGGATTCGTACATGAACATCAGTCAAGGTTATTTCCTATCTTATGTTCTTGTACATTTGTCTCATGATTCAACATTCATTGTTGGTGTTCATCATTTCACCCATGGTTCTACATATCACAATAAATCATTCATTGGGAACCAATGTTTTGTAAAAATGATCTAATAATGTAGATCAAAGATCTGTATGATAGGACGGTGGTGCAATGATGGAATTGGTGATGAATCAAAAATATAAGGATACTGAATTTCACATTTTTTGGAATTATTAAACACACAATAAAGAACGGGCTGAGATCCATTTTCTAGAAATATTTGATGGTGAGAACATTTTTTTTGTTGATGAAAAAGGATCAAATGAGGTGTTTCCGGGATTTATCCAGAAAGGCCTGGAAAGATATGTGGCAAGAGTAGTGGAAGAAGGTTCTTGGAGAATGAAACATCAATTTTAGAAAATCACAAACCACATCTCATGTATCCCATGATTACACAACATTTGGAGCCCCCTGTGTGATAGCTAGGGTGTTAGGTAGGAGATAAGGATCACTCAACATGACCAATGCTAACTTGTCGAGAGTACATTGGAAGACCTAGGTATTTGATCTGGGAATGCATCGCATGATCTCGGCTGATATTTTTGGACAACCTTTCATGATCCATCTAAATTTTTCATCATTTCATCATGGAATTTGAATGAAACATTTAGAGGACCTTGTGATATTTTGTGTGACTTTTCTAGAGAGTTCTACATGTCATGGATGACTTATTTTTTGGAAATCATGAAATTCAACTGACATATATCTAGGACATCACATGATCTAGTTGTAATCTACAATGGACATCACCAAGGAAATTTTTCATGTAATGATCCCATGAAAATACATAGCTAACATTTACTGTAGTTTCCTTATTATCTCGGTGACAAGTCTACAGGAAATCATGAGGATTGAATTGCGAGCCTGGAGGGTTTCATGAGACATGAGTTGAATACCTAGGGCTTCTATGTGACATTCCATGTCATGTCCATGGGACTCCACAAGAGGAAAAAAGTAGACCCAAGTAACCTCACATGATCTGGGATATTTGTCCTCATGCTATTCCATTACTTAATTGGTTCTAAAAAAGTTCCTCATGATCAGTGCATTTGTTTTTCACATATTTATCTGGAATTTTTAGTATTAGAATTAACCTTTTAATTGCATATTCCATAAATTTTTTTATGTTATATTCCATTATGTCTCGTGTGACCCCTGAGGTATGCATGATTCCCTTCTCATAACCTTCCAAAATTCCTTAACGTGATATATGAGTGATCAGGAAATGTGTTTATGCATTTTTCATTATATTCATTGGTGGATCCCAGTATTTTTTCATCCTGATAACATTTCCTATCATGAGATCAGCCACACTGAGAAATTTTCTTTGATGCTTGAGTGTGCCTTTTAGAGGATCGAAATATAAATTTATTGATACTGGGGTATTTGATTTATAGACCTCATCACCCTTATTATTTGATGATTTTCACACTGTGTATCACAGAAATCCAAGTTGTAGTCAGTGAACGATTATGATGACATGCATTTCATATGATCTTATTAAAATTCATTTTGGGGGCATTTCAGGATGTTTAGGGACCATAGGACCATCCCATAAAATTAAAATTTAATTAATTATATCCAACTTGAAGGATCATTCCAAATCATGTGGTCATGCTAAGGGACTTTCAAATTGTATGGACGATATGTCCATTGGCCTTCACGAGACCATGGTGCATGTCGAAAGGCCTTCACATGGTCATAGGTTACTCTTTTTTGAGCTTTCATGGGGCAATGATGGAATTCTATGGGGATTTCCATAGATCTTGTCATCATGTTGAATAGATTTTTCGAGGTCTATTGGAGTGTATGAGTTTTATCGAATAAAATCACTCCCCTAAATTGTGATTCCTTGTCTTTCCAAAAAGTGTCACATGGTGATTTTCTTGAATTATTATGGAAAAACACTTCTTCTAAATTATTGGATCAAAAGGGGGAGTGAAAGACTGCGTGGACATGTTTGAATCACTTTATGTGAAGGGGGAAACATGGTATAATGCTCTTGCATGAATATAGGGTCATGTCATCAGGGATTCTATTGTTTTTGGAAGGCTTAATGGATATTTTTAATTAGTTTTATGACTGCAAGTGGCTCCCTCCATTTGGTAATTTTCATCCCTATTTTCAAAATATTTTTAGATGGTGTATCATACTCTAACCACCTAATAATTTGTATAACCAAGGGGTGTATCTGAAGCATCCACTACAGGATCATCATTAGTATGGGACACCTTCATAGGAGAATAATTACTTGACAAAGTGGCACCATAGGATAAACCAAATATTAAACAATGTGAATGACTACTAGTTGTGACCCTCTCCAAGTCTCTCAATCATGTGTCTCTTGGATGATTGTGAAATCTGTGAGTTCTATACCCTTTTTCTACCCTTTTTGAAGGTAAACTGATAGCAGTATTCAGGTATATATCCCATTCAAAAACGTTCGATTCTCCTTTGGTGGTCGTCAAAAAATTCACCCCCCTCAAAAGTGAAGTTTGTGGGGAAAATTTCTTTCTTATATGGAATGTAAAACACTATATAAGTCATTGGTGCTATCAAAAAATAGCATCGTTATGATATGCATAGTCTACAATGCGACATTTAGTATTTCTCAAAATTCACTATAAATAGAGGAGTGGATAGGGGTTCATTCATCGGTGGGCTAACATCTCAGAGATATTTCTCCCTAACTCAATCACAAAATACTTTCTCTAGAATCTTTTAGTTGATCTGATCATGAAATATCTTCATGAGACCTTCCCATGAGAAATGATTCACAAGATCTCTTTATTCCTAGGTACTTTTTCAAATCATTCGTGAACTAAATTTTATTAATTTCTTCAATTTCATGCACAGGGATGAAAATATGTCTTTTATGGTTTTATTGGATATTCTTTCCTTATTATTTGATCATTTTTAACTATTTTTAATAATGTGATACAATGTCAAGGTGACATGGTCACGGGGATTCTAAGGGGTTAGATGGTCGCCCGAAGATCATTGAGATTATGAGGTCCATGAGAACATCATGAAGTAGGAGATTTGTAACTACTTCACGTAATCATGAATTCCTTGTTTATTTATGTGATTCACCTCATTATTTCCGAATTTTATTTCATTCCATTGAGGTAATTAATTTTATACCCCAAACATGTGATATATAATTTTGGATTGATGGATTCCTACCCTCGTTATATATCTTTTTATGCAGATAATAAAAGGGCCATGATTGCTATAAATATAATGCAGACCATCGATACAATTGGAATTTTCATAAAGCTGTTATAAATTTTCTTCGTCTATTTGATCTCTAGAATTATAATTTATCACAACAATTTCCTATATACTTGGTTGGATTACTAAATTTTGTTTTCAATACTTGTTAACACTATAATAATTATCATTTCTAGGTATCAACATATCTTGACTATATTGAGGATAAAAATTTTAAGATGGTTGACTGGTCACAACTAAATCCCAAGAGTTGAATTATATGTTGTAAACCACTAACTTGGGTCCGAAACATTGTCAGTTTTATCACCAATCAATCGGTTAGAACTATTAAACTATATTCATATCTCCTATGAACAATTAATGTGGAGGATGGAGTTTGAAATGGTATCAATATCTTGGTGGTAACTTTTCTGATGAATGGGTGTGGCCATTTTTTGGATAGAAAAGGCTACTTAGAGTATACACACCAATTATAAAAAATCCATCTTTATGAAGTAGTATGGATTTCCCAATATCATATTTATCACTAATATAATATTTTTAAGGAATATTTATGACATAAATTCCCCATCACCTACTCATTCAATCTATCCCATGATGAGGTAGGAATTAGTCACCAAGATATATATGAACTATGTGGGAACCCCACTATTAGAGAGATGTTCATTTAATTAAATAATCCAGTAGTTTTCTTGGATGAACCTTTCAAAAAATTAGTCCGAGTGATGGATATGATAACCATTGGGATGAAAATTATTATAATGAAGATAAATATGTTCTGGCATATCTCATTCAAATATTGGATCAACATTTTTCTATATTTCAGTGGAGCTACAATAGCTGTTTTACACCCCATCAGTGCCCTTGTCGGTAGGTTCGTGACAATGTTGTTTCGTAGTGGTACATTTTGGATATTAATTATCATACCTAATGGTCATACCAATTAATTACGATGTCTATCTAATACATAGGATGGATGGATTCACAGACATGTTCTGGATTGGGTGGATTTTTCCTATTGGGGATCTGTGTTCCTGAATCTAGGGATAGTACATAGGCGATGGCAGCATGGATAGTGGTGGGACAGAGCCTTAATCTTGTGGTTCCAACCCAGGAATGACTTTAACAAATCTTGGGCCACATTTAGTTATGCATCGTCTTTTATTAGAATAGTGGTTCTTTACGATTTTATTTGGAAGGATAGTGGATCATTTCCATTTCTAAAAAATACTACAATACCACCAAGATCAATAGACCCTTCACTCATCCCACATTATGGAATATATCTAGTAATGGGTCCATGTCCCTAATTTTTGATATTTTTACTAATTTGATGATTCGATTTTATAGCTTCAATTTATCCAATTCTCCTACACTAACTAGGAAAATCATAGAAAATTGTGGCGTGTCTATGGGTGAGAATTTATAAAAGTTATCTTTTAGTGATTGACTTTTTACTTCTATGATTTACAATATGGTGATATACGATATATAAAAACCTATTATTGTTATCATAAGTTTTGGTACACCCAATGGGTATCAAATCTCTTCAGTAGTAGTGTGAGGAGAGTGGCAACCTGATATCATTTTCCTGTTTTGGATGATATTGGCATATGAAAACGCTAATATTAATATAATTAATTTGTTTTATAATTCTGATACATTTTTTGGTCTGTATTATTCCTATGATTCAGTAGCATCCCACTTGGGTGTTATGAAGTTTTGACTGGTTCATCATGTGGATAAACGATTTTCCACCGAATAGTCTGTCAATAAAAATGGTTGATTTTATTAATGACTTGGTCAGGACTTTGAGAATGTTCCCCCATCCTGGTGACAACCATCTTGATAGAATTATAGAATATGATGACGAAATTGTTGCTTTGAAACATGAAATGGGTGATATATTAATTAATGGAAGAATATACAAGACATTCTTTATTAATTTCATGGAATCAAGAGAAGCATAATCACAGTGCAGGCTGATCAGGAAGCAGTTTCACTTCTTTATCATTGAGACTCCTTTAGAAACATTTTATGGCCTAGGGTAACACGGTTTATTTCTATTTTATGATAAGTGATAGGATGTATTTGATCTCCATATACTCTAAAAAGTCATTAAAATTTTATCCTGGTTCTGTAAGATTTTCTCCACTAATGACAGGTGATTGTGAGATATTGATGAAGAGGCTCCCCTTACAGAATAGATGAAGGATGACATGAAGGTACTAGTGTAGATTTTATAGTTTATATATAATTTTAAATCCCATATGGATTCATAAACCATGAAAATATATAGACATAAGGAAATCATATCTCTCTTCAGGTCTAACCACACCGAATCATCATTCACATTAACAACTACTCAAAAAAGAGTTCAGTAAATGACTACTTATGTTTAGACCCTTTATGCTAGGTAAGTTTTTGAATAGGAGGGGTGAGTGGCACATCAGCAATAATTTTGATTCTTATCACTATACTCTTTCCCTCTATGAAATCCCAACTGATATAATCTTATTTTAGTTTCATAGGTGACATGTATTATGTTTTTGATTATATTCATGGAGATACTAATAAATTTTTAGATTCCTGTAATTGTAATCTAGTTATATATTTTTCATTCATTCATGATGTGCATGACCTTTTTATAATATGATGTTTCATGATTCATATACGAATCTTATCCTTTTAATTGTATCATGTATACATAAATTCCTATAATTCAATTTTATAATTATAAATCATTCTTCTTGAGGAATTCTAATGAACTCCCACCAATATGAGATTCATTATAGATATATGATTCAACATCTATCTTGAGATAACTTGATATAAAGATGTATTATTTCTATGAAATATGCTTCATGGAGAGAGATTGATCTATATTTTTCTAATCTAATAGTCTTGTAGAGAATAATTTTTTTTTTCCAGGCCATAAGGTGGGATATTCAATATTTTACATTCTTGTAGACTAAATTGTTTTTGTGTTTTCATTGAGCATCTTTTATCTCACAACTTCTATCATTTTAGCTTGGGGTCTTTTTGCATGTCCCTAATATCAGTATTGTTTAGGATATTTTAGTTCAGACCTTCTATCTGAATAGTTTAGTATATTTTATCATGTACCTTTCATCTCTTTAGTTTTGGGTTTTTAATATAGACATTCTCTTGTTGTATTTTAGGGTCTTTTATCTTGGAAAATATATTACTTTAGTTTCTTTTATTTTTTGTTAGAACAAAATATTTCATGTAATTTAAGGTCTTACTATTAGGAATTGATGTGTGATCATGTAATTTGGTGAATAGCATTCCATGAATGACCCAAAATATCCTAGGGCATTGAGTTCAATCATGCTGTAGTCGAAACTCATACGGATTAGAGGTTATTTCCCATAAGGAGTAGATGACACATGTTAGGTTGGTCAAAGCCCTTATGCATCAATTTCTTGGTCATAATTGAAGTATCTCTACCAATCTATTTGTATCATAGAAGTTTTTGGAGGTAATACTGGATTGTTTATAAATAATAGTGAATTTAGGCCCCACTGGATAGTTGGAATGTGGGTAATGTATATCAAGTACTCATGATCTTAAATAAATAAATATTGCAATGTGGGATACATATATGAAATTACCCATAATACCCTAAGGTCCTCAGTTCTACCATGGTGTCACAGGGGATCCTAGGGATTGGTTCACTATTACTAAATGGATTGGATGCAACTTTTTGGTAGTAATGGCACATTTATTCATCAATAGCGTGAAAAAATAGAGTAATCCTCACTCTTTTATAAGTGAAATGTAATTTTTTAAATTCCTCAATCATCTGGCAAATTAATTTATCTACGATGGAAATTTTTTCCAAGAATGGATCCATCTTCCTAGGAAAATATACCTCTTAAAATTTTAATCTATATCCCTACACCATGTGGATTTAAATTAGGATCCATAGACATTCAATGGTTTAGGAATGATTTGTCACATTCCATTTTGAGAAAGGGTATAACATATGGGGATGTAACATTGAGGATGTTGAAGCCACTTGAATCGTATGGTTGTGAGAATATTTAATAATGGTTTATGTTTCCTATGCATGGGGGTGATATGATAAAATCATATCGAATGTTTCTTAGAACACCCTTTGGTGTTGGGTTCTTATAGGATGATGTTAGGATCACAATAATCCTAAATTCTAATATACTGTTCAAAGATTTATCTGGTTGGTAGGGATAAGCCCTTATGCATCGATATCATGGTAAATAAGAGAGTCCCATTTTACATTACATGGTATATGAAAGGATTATGAAGACCCAACTCACTTCATTCATGAATTGTGATTTATATAATATTTTAGATACAAGATGGTTTTGTGAAACCTAAAAGTTGTTTTTATGCCGAGTGAACAAATTAACAAATTGAAGATATATGAAAAACCATTTCTATAAGTTTTTTATTAGACCATGGAGTCAAGAGATCAAAGCTTGGATTTTACTAGTTCTACAAAATAGTCCCTATGAGCATTATGCCTTATTTAATTTCTCCATAATTGTTTCATATATATTATCGATGTGGATTTTAGAGGGAGATAATAGCCTTTTGCACAAGCCTCCATTTACGAGTTTTCAACCTGACATGTATTTTGACTCTTTCACTAGAATATTAAGGTCTTAGTATTTGTACCATTAGAATAGCCTTTTGCACAAGCCTCCTTTTTTCACAAGCCCCCCTTTTGCACAAGCCTCCCTTTACACGTTTTCAACCTAACATGTATTTTCACTCCATTCCTGAATTGTGATTTATATAATATTTTAGATTCAAGATGGATTTTTACCATGAGGAAATGATGTAGGCTTCCCAACATTAAAATTAATATTTTGGATGGGCCCAAGGATGGATATCAAGGAGTCAAAACCTATTCGATGGTAATAAGAATCAAGCCACATGTTCTTCTTGATGAGGGATCTTCATGTAAATGTGTGACCTATATATTGGGAGGGGAATTATTATGCGTATTTGTTGTGACTAGACCCTAGGTTAGAGATTCAACCATAACTAAATAACTTTTGATTTTAGAAATCTTTTAATATATAGTTCATGATCAATAAAATACAATAGTAGACCTCCCAATCATGGCTCAAATTATTGTCTTCTTTTATGTTGTGAAAGGGACATCAACCATGCAGATTAGTTTTCTGTGGTGAGGACTTATGGTATCCCATTTATGGTATCACATTCATGGTCATGATGAATATTTAATGGTTTGATTGACCTTTTTCATGTAGGGAAGACTATAGTAAAATTCCTAATCTCATGTGAGAAATGCACGATGTGAGAACTAACAAATGGAAAGGGATCCCATCGCCATTTATAGGTAATTAAAGATAGGATATCAGAATTTTGTATCAATGGTTGGTGGACCAATATATCATATTAGGGTTTCCCTAGGTATCTCATTGAAATGAGAATCAATACATTCAGAATTCCAAAAACCAATGCATGTTAATATTGTGTGGTAAGAACATAAACTATGGTGTTTAACATCTTTCCTTAAGGGCATGGGTGAATCAATGTCAAAGAGCAGAAATGTTGTGGATGGGCGAGATAATGAATCTTTGGCTTCACTATGTATCTAGTGATTGAAGGAATCATGCAACATGTAGTTCATGGGAAACATGCAGTTTCATGTTTTGTAGAGAGGACATAAGGAGTGAATTTTAATATCTTATAGCAAGGATGTGGGTCGCTGGACATGAATGATAATTAACACATTGGACGATCCCACAAATAGAGGGTCGAATGTCACTAAATATCATGTGATGATAAGAATAAAGTCACACATATTTCATTGAATGGATTTTATGTGTGGATATGACTATCACACAAGGATTAATGCATTTTTCCCACATCCATAAATATCTATCTCATTTTTTGGGAGTTGTTAGTGAGATGGTTCTTCCTGTCTGGTTTAACGTCATGCATGAGGAAATATTCCATGATGTTTGACATCATACAATAAGTACTTGTTCTATAATTTTTATCATTATGTAGTTAGGATGTGAGATGTTGTGCATTTCAGAGTCTTACTAGTTGGACTTGGGTATCCCGATAGGAATAAAGACAAACCATTTGTGGATTTTTGTAGTTTTAACTTCATGTAGTGAGGATGTGATACGTACAACATAGTTACATATGGTCATGATGTGCGTATATTGTTTGACATCATACAAAAAGGATAGCTCCATATTGTTTATTATCCTATGGTAATTATATGAGACTATGTGGAGATTATTTTCTTTCTTCCATATCGTGAAACATGATGAAATCTATGGAAGATATTAAATAAAAATACCCTCATATTGATGGGGGTTGTGGTAGGTTTTCGATCTATTTTTTCTAATGATTAGGACCCATTATAAAAACCATATGTATGATAGAAGGACCTTCACATTTGGGTTCTATATTTTTTGGCATCTCAAATAGTAACATTGGGGTTATGAGATCGAGTTTCTTTTTAAATATCATATCATTCGATATTTTTTCACAAATGGCTATTCAAGATGAATGAAACTAGGAATCTATGGGAAATACATCCCAATCACGTACACCAGTGAGTATAGAGATCCATTAATCAAAGTATGTGTTATGGTATGATGGGCCCATAATGCATGAAGAATTTTATCAGGTCATGATTTATTATATTTATTCACCACATTATAGATTATGTTTAATTGGTTCTTATTGAAGGATGTTATTTTTGCATTTTCTACTTCATGACATCAGTATTAGTGATTGTAATCAATGATTTACTCTTGTTATAACATCTTCAATTTCATAGAAAAGAAGTTTGGAAGAGTAAAGAGATATGTGAACTACTTAGTTTTGTGTAGGTGATATGTCCCCACAACAACCATTTCCCAATCTAAAAAAGGTCAGGAATATTTATTTATATGTAAAAATTCTCTAGGATGAAAGATAATTTTTTAATGGATCTATAATTCATGAAATTTCCATGTTAATTCCATAATTTCATGTATCGTGGTTTTCCAGTAATAAACCAACCACTAGATTTTTTGGGAGAGCCTAGTCCTAGATAGAAGTGAGTTGTAAGAACCTGCATGGAAATCGTCAATGATAGTGTGAATTTAAAATTATTCTATTCATATAAATATGATTTTACCAAATACTTTACTGTATATGTATTTCCATTCATTTGGGTCATCAAACAAGGAAATGTTAATTTGCACAGTCCCAAATCAATTCCCACTCAAGTCAGCCTATTTGAAGAGCCACATTTTTAAGATTACTGATTATGGGATGCATATATCAAGAGGTTGTTACTGGTTCTTCATGCTCTAGTCATGTTTTTACCTGATTTATTTATTCTATATTACATGCCATGATATATGAGAATATTATTCGGTACATGATACAAATGATTTCTTCCCCCAGATAAGGGTCGGTCTTGACTGGGGCAGTGTTATATAAAGAATAATTGCAAGAATTTAGTGATCAGTTAAAATTATGAAAAGTGGGTTAAAAATTGTATTCTTCCATAATTCCCTAAATATAGATAGCATGGGGGTGCAATTCTTCCTTTTGCAGGTATATTAAGAATTTTTTTCATTGTCGCTATTTATGAATACCCTATGATATCTAGGTAGGATGTCTAAAGATTTAGGTTCAGTTCTAAGCCAACAATGAGGGTTTGGTGTTCTCCCTTGTTATTTCCATAGCTATTGGATATTGAGAAAGAGTATGTCAAATTTTCATTGTTTTAGAAATAAATTTAATTACTATCACAACATATATGAGATTTTTATTTTCTATCCTCTTTCGATAAGAATTTACGAGGTGCCAAAAAAATACATATCACATGTATGGGGAGTTTCATGGGCATAAAAGACGTCTTTATATGGGTGTTTTGTGTCTACATGTGTTCTTTTCAGGGAAGGATGTCCATTAAGAAATCAACTTGTGATTTCCCTTTCACCGCCTTTAATAACTCAAACTGAATTTCATATTATTACGGAACGACACCCCATTGATCCAAATCCCCACTTAGATTGGGTAATCTATGTATGGACTTGGGAATATCATTATGAGAGACCAAATGGACATTCTAGTGATTCAATTATTGCATCATCTTCTTCATTTCAAATATGGTTTCCATGTTCTTCTTCTCGACATCCGAGCATCGGGTCCCATGGACTATCATTGTTTGTTTGACGTAATAGGGTCTATTCTCACCCTCAGCATTACTATTCTATGTAAAGAGGTTTTATTGTGAGAATTTCAGGGAGGCCATGTAAAAAATGACGGCATTGTCAACCAATGGTGTCATCAAGACTTGTGGGTACAATAGTTACTACGTAACAAATTCAGAGGCTTCTTGGAAGTCACCTTCCCAATTGCAGCACATTGTCATCTTCATTATCCTTGGGAAACTGAGGGATTTAATAGACACACTGGACATAAGATTATTAATTTAAGTGTGTTTCCCTAGGATTCCCCACATTTATTTGATATTTAGGGTGGTGAAATTGTTAAAATAGCACTAATATTTTCTAGGTATCTCAGGATGTTTGGGTGGAATACCACAAAAAAATGATCATCCCTCTTGTTACATCAAAAGTGCATTTCGGTATATTAATATGAAGACAATGTTTTCATTTCTTGTCAAAACATTTTTAATATCTGTGTAGTGATCACATCATTGTCAGGATTTTTTCACTATATAGTTGACATAACATTCAGTTATTCATCCCATGAATGGATTAATGATATTATTCATTGTTTTTTGATAAGTTGTGATGTAATTCACAATAAAAAGTTCATGACCTAATAAAAAATATTCATTGGGGTTCTTGGAAGGAAGTGAAATCTTTATATTTATGGGAAATCTTTATATAATTGAACCCTAAATACCCTTCAATGATATAATGGTCTCAGAAACTTATAGTTCCATCAATCAAGAGTTATTTGATCTATAGTGAATGTTTATCCCTTGTGAAATTTCAATTAATGTCTCTCAAATCGATGAAAACCCTAACATTCCTATTCTTTTTTTGAAGGGGATAGTATTGGGATGCTTTATTTGGTATTTATATTCTCATAAAAAGTTTTATTTGACCAATTTTCTAACCTCCTCTTCAAAATTCGTTGAATGAGAGGGGTGTATCCTCATGGCTTCTATAATGATGCCACATTTTTTATAAAGTAAGATGATATGGCATGTATCCACATCTGTATTTATTCCAATGGTTGCATTAAAATTTTGTGAGAAAACATATAGATTTTTCATTAAATATTCTTTGTACATATTTTTCTCAATGAGATGTATGGAGACACTAATAATTTTTTTCCATGTTTTATATTCTTTTCTAAGATATGCCTACCTTATCTCATTGGTGGTTATAGAGACACCTTCCTCAAATGTGGTAGGGGTGGTCCTAAAGTAATTTGTTGTAAACCAATAATCTAATATGAATCACTTACATTCTAATTATTTTTTTATAAAGTTTAAGGGTGAATGATAGGAGAGTTGGGAGAACGTTCAATATGTTTATGGGGAAAAAGTAGAGGCATACTAGATGTGCCCGGTTTGTCCAAACTGTGTGGAAAGTCATGTAGAAACCATGCAATGTTGTAGATTTTAGATCGATGTGTTAGAACTATGTTCACAATGATAGGGAGACTATGCAAGGAGGTTATGAAAAAGTTTCATTAAGTTAATATCTAATGAATGTTAATCACATTTTTTTTATAACCATTTGAACTAAGCGTGTGCAGGGTTAAAGTGCGATCCAGAAAATGTGTACCTCACATTATTTATACTCTAAACCACTATTTTTTCTTCTAAACGTCCCTAAATTGGGATTTGTCTTCATCAAAGGCTGGGTAACCTACTCCATGCATTTTTTTTGTCAATATAGAGCCGTCCATTGGAATTTTCATAACTTATTCTTGCAATATGTTTCCTTCTTCATTGTTCTTGATAGATTATCTATATCATCATTGATATTATTCTTCTATCTTCTTGGATTCAAATATAAATTCTTGATATCGGTAGATCTATGAGTTTGGATTTTATATAGGTTGAGTTCTGATATTTAAATTTGTAGGATAATATATATATGGCGGTTCTATGATGAATCGATCTGGTTTTCTTAATCATACTTCGTTTTCTTTCGGTTTTTGTAAAAACGTTTCATGATGGCATATTCACTCATGACTCCAATTGATAGAAAAAATTTTCATTAAATAAAATTATTTTCCTTGTGATGAATTGGTCTAGAATTTTCTATTTATGAATTGTTCAAATCATTATTTTTTATCGATTTGAAAAATTGTTGAAATCATGAAAATTGGTTTTTTAAATAAATTTTTTGATTCTTGATTTTAAAATGATTTTTTGAAATTGGATGTTCTAGAATTTTGGTATAGGTATATGATTAATTTATTTTTAATCAAATCAATGGTTTTATTGAAATGAAAAAGATGATCTGATCGTTTTATTTAAATTGTTTCAATTAAAGAATGATTTTTGTTGAAATGTTTTAAATTGGGATGTTTGAATGGTTGTGAAAATATGGGTTGTGTGATTTCATTTTCGATGTTACCCTGAATAATGGACATCTACCAATTTGGTACTAGGTTTGTGACCTTATATTGGGGACTGTGTTAGTGTGACATAAGGTAATTGGATGAGAGACCCCTCATGGGTATGGAACTATCAAATGAAGCATGAATGGGTGCATGTGTTTTGAACCATGGGTTGGTTATTCCCAAAATATAAATGAGACATGGTTTTAAAGCTATGTTTGGATATTTTTATAGAATTACGGCATACTAGAAATTGGTTTAAGGTTAACTTTATTTCATCTAGTTACAATTTCTTTTGGTAAAATCTCATATTTCTAAATAAACTATTTTGGGAAATTATTTATATAAAAAATTGAGTATTAATGTTTCATATACTATATATCCTATTGGGGTGAGTAGTCATATCATTTTGGAATGCCTACTTAGTATTATACTCACCCCTTCTTTGGAACTTTTGTTCCTTTGTAGATTCTATTTACTGGGACATGGGAAAAGGTAATTTATCACATGTTTTTGCACCACCTCATAATACAAGGTCTAATTGGTGGTTGTGGGGCATGGAGATTATGAAAAATGGGTACTTGTGATTTTCATGGAGTCTATGGTTGTCATTCCACTTTTTACATTGACGGTTTCTTTGTCTTCCGATGTAGTACACTTTGGTCTGATTATGATATTGACTAAGTGGTTTAGTTTCCTTTCATTTATTCAAGGATCATATAGTGAGTTAATTGGATATGGTAGGACGAGTTAATGGTTTTAATCAAAAATGGAAATCCCTCTCTCCCTGACATATGAAACTCTTTTACATTTATTTCCATCCTTTGGCATCTTTAGGATGTCAATTAAGGCCTAGTAATTTTTTTATTATCAATCCAATGAGAATAATAACATCATTACAAATAGTATCAACTTGTTCGGTCCTTGTAGAACAAGTAGTCATCAGTTTTCTTGGTCATGGAGTTGAGAGTCATTATTTTCTATTCCGTGGGATGTGATCTTAGAAAATAGTGTGATTTTCCAAAAATGAAACATTGAGAATAATAATATTTAGCTATCCTATTTATATTGATCATAAAGTTACTAGAGTGGTGGGTACATAAGTGTCTTGGAGACACTTACTAGATCATGGAATCTCATTGTCATGGTTTTAGCCAATGAGACGACAATGACATGTATTGTAAAGGAATGACTTCCACTAGTATTACATATTTAATTTTGAATAATTATTTTTGACTTTTTGAAAAGATGGTTAATTTTGAAATATGCTGAAAACATTGTTTTCAAATGAAAGTCTTTAAAAAGGGCATGGTGGTTGTATTTTGAAAATGGTTTGGTTTTCAAAAGGAAGATTGGGAATTTTCAAAAACATTTGAATGTGTATTTTTTATTGAAAAAAACAACATTTTCATAATTTATGTGATAGAGGTTGAACTGCTAATCCCTAATTTTCTATAGAGTGAGACGTACATTGTTTGCTGTTGGATAAGAAAATGGAATCTAGTATGCATTGTAGAAACCAACTAGAAGAAGATGCATAGAATTTGGTTTTACCATTGCTATTGGTAAACCAATAGCTAGTTCTTAGTATCTTCCAATCATTGAATACTTTTCATACAAGGAACCTGAGGGATGATCCAATTCATGTATAACATTTTTTCTTGTCGATGAAACAAAATCCAGCCATATTCTGGGGTAATTCTGAACCTAAAAGGGTTGATCTGTGGCCAAATATGATGAATTGTATCTTCAAATTCTTCGAAACACAATCAGAGATGAAAGTCATGTTGGACACATATATGCATGGAGATTTCTCATGCCATGGGTGATTTGGAGGTGCATGATATACTAGATCATTGTCTTAATTGGGAGGATTTTGAGGAATATTTTAACAAACTATTCTATCCTCAGACTTTCTCGATCTAGATAATGAAATACTTCTTCAGTATAATGTATTAAAATCTATCTATCATATAGTATATAGATAAATTCATCCATATAGTGTGTTTCCCACCAGAGGTCATGGCTAGTTCATCCTTGAAGGCATTCATTTTAGAATCTGGGAAAAGGAATGAGATTTGATCGATTATTGTTATGCTCTGTATTATAGATTATATAGAGAAGGTGAAAATAGGAACGATAGATAAAAGGTATATCATATGAGAAATGGGAGGAGGAATTATGATTATGCCTATGGAAAATGGGGGGAACATGAATGTTGGGTGAATGTGGAATAGGGGCACATTTTTCAAAGGTGGAAGTGGGTCTCAGAATCAGATGGGTGGATCATCAAACCATTCTCCATGAGCCATGATAGAAGTGGGTTGTTTTTAATGTGGTTCAAAAGAGCCCATAAAGAAATTTTGTACAAAACAATAAAGATCATTCAATGATTGAAATAATTTGTGTAATCTTCAATGCTATTGTCGATGTGCTCCGAGGTCAGGTTCTTGAGACACTTCTCAGGCGTCCCAATCATCTAATGGTACGACGGGGCAAGGAAAATATACTAAATTAGGTAAACAGAGTAATTATATCAATGGTGATTCTAGAACCCCCATTGAATTGTCATTAAGGGAAATCTCAAATAGATATTTTCTATTAGATTGTAGTGACGAAGTAGTTGTATGGAGCTGGGTAGATGATTGTCGACGATGAAGCTAAACCATCTATGATTAGAGGTATGATACTCTTTAATTATACCCATATGCAAGTGATGTTTGATAACGGTGCCTATAATTCCTTCATTACATTTCATTATATTGATTTTATAGGTTTAAATATATGATTCCTTCACGGTTAAGACATTAAACCCCTCTTCTTGAATGAGAATGTGGATCATCTGTTTTTAGAGCATGTTCTATACCGGTTGATGGAGTAGAGATAATTTAGGAATTCTCAGAGTTGGGGGATGAATGTATTTGATATATTCCTTGGTCTAGTTTGGTTAACATTGATCAAGGCTCATATAGATTATTATAAAAAAAATGTTAGTTTCAAAACCGAGGATGGTGGTTATCATCTCTTTAAAAGAGAAACGGTTGTGAAGTCATGTGAAATGGGCTTGTTGGGACCATTGGTGGGAAATATCTCTTACCAATTGAATATATTTACTATATAATCAATGGAAGATATTGATGATAGCATTATTTTTGCGGTTTTGGATCAATTTCCAGATTTCATTCCCAGTTACATCTCAAGTTTACCGCCTATAAAGGATCTAGAATTTATGATTGACCAACTTCTAGTGATCATTCATATTTCTATTTCATCATATTGCATGATACCAAAAGAATTAAGTGTATTGAATGTACAATTGAAATAGATGAAAAAAAGGGTTTCATTCATCCAAGTTTATCTCCCTATGCAGTACCGGTATGGTTCGTGATGAAAGCATATATAACTATAAGTCTATGTGTGGATTACGGTAACATTAACGATGTAAATATAATGATTCAGGATCCACTTACATGCATTGATGGCATGTTTGATCAATGGTGATGAGCTCAGTGGGTCTCTAGAATTGACTTGAGATTAGGACATCATGAATTTTTATTTTAGAAAGAAGATCTTATGAAGAAGGCATGTAGAAGTTGATATAGCTAGTAAAAAAATGTAGTGATGCCTTTTGATCTCTTGAATGAACCAGTGGACTTTATGGAATTGATGAATCGGATATTTTTGAGATATCTGGACACTTTTTTGTAGTATATGTTCATGACATATTGATTTATTAAAGGACAAGGGATGAGTATGAGAAACACATAGATACAATGTTGGGAATCTAGGAAAATCATCGGTTGTATTACATATTATCAAAGTGTGAGTTTTGGATACATGAGGGATACTTTATTTTACTTATAATTTATAAAAAATGAGTTTTATTGGATCCTGAAAATATAGAAGGTTTTATCTCTTCAAATACTTAGAGTAATTTCTTTGAGAAAAAATTTTTTTTGGGTCTAGATGGTAATTATCGACATTATTTTTGTCACTTACCCTGATTAGATTCACTTATTATAGCTTTAAAAATGAAGAATGCTCATTTACTATGGACTGAGTAATGACACATGTCTTTTCAAGAGAAGAATTTTGTATTTACATCAACACTAATCTAGATTTTTCCAGAGTCACTATAAGGGTATGTGGTGTTCTGTGATTCTTCGGGATTGGGGAGGGATGTGTTCACATGCAAGGAGACCATGTTGTTTATTATGGTTCTAGGTAGTTGAGTGTTAATGAGAAGAAATACCCAACATATGATTTGAAGTAAGCTACCATCATTCATGATTTGAATTCTTGGTGTTACTTTATCTTTGGTGAGAAATTAACAATTTTCAATGATCATAATAGATTAAATCCTATTTTCTCACAATAGGACATGAATCAGAGGAAAAATATATGGATGTATTATCTCCAAATGATGGAATTTTACTTCATGTATACACTGGGAATGAAAATTTGGTGGCCGATGCATTATGCATAATTTTATACAATAGGTTGGAAAAGGATTATTTAGATGAATGATAGTTGATGTCGGTCCTAGAATACATACATGTGGAATGTGATGTTCATGGTGATGTTGTGCTTCCCTATTTCATCTATATAGTTCCAGATTTTTTAATGATGGTCAATGAATCACAAACAACCAATGTATATTTCCTAATTATGAGTTGAAAACTCAATGGTGAGGAGAACCTTGATGGATTGAAACTTGATTAGAGTTTAGTTTTGTCGTTTAGATATTAGATTGTTAAACCTACGGTTTTTTAAGAACAACCTCTTCATTATTAAAACTATTCAAGATGGGTTGTACATTAAAGTATTGAGAAGATGCATAAGGAATTGAAGTTGTAGATTTGGTAGATTGTAATGAAATGGAGACTGGTGGATTTTTTTTCACGGTGCATAATTTGTTGTTATGTTAAAATAACATCCATGATCATTTTTTTAACAAAAAAACATATTTTATACATAAAATCATCAATTGATAAGACATTGAATATCTGTAGGTCTATTGTCTTTAAAGCTTTGGAATATCACATAACAACATAAAACATGAAACACACTACTTTATTGAAAACATATTTCACAGGACCACACACATTTCGTCGTACTAAGCATTGTTTTGGATAACCTGAGGACATGCATAAGAAAAGGGTGAGATATAAAGCCCAGTATGGAAGTAAACAAGTCATAACATGAAGAATATAATCCATGTTAAAAAATAGGCATATTAATGGAGAAAAAGAGATACATAAACACAAAGTCACTCTATCGCAATATTATCGTAACATTGAAATGTAACAACAACACATAACAAGATTTTATCATAAGCCAAGGATCATTAAACATGGATAATGAGTAAAACCTAATTTAAAATTAAATAGACTTATTAAACCCTGATTGAACTTGACATATCATGATACTAATTTTTACCAAATATATTGGATCACTGTTTGGACACACCCTTCTTAATCATTTCATTTCATGCATATGTGTGCCACACGGATCATTTAACATGGATTCATTAAACATAAAACTTTATTCCACGATAATGGAAATTTTAATTAATACATGAAAGTCTATAATAAATTAGTAAATTTCCACATATTTGAATACCCATTATAAAGAAATTTGAATGGTATTCATTAAAAAATGACTTTGGCATGGAAAATCGCGGTGAAATTTAGACTACATAACATTGTCACATAAGAATTCATAAAAATGGTTGATGAGAGGGAAAGGGGTGTCTCATAATATGTACATTAAATTGAAAGAATGGGATTAATATAGATATATTTCCCAGTATATGTAATGCAATTTATATTCAAAATATATAATAATTACTTGAATGTAAATGAGGAGAGTGAAATTACGTATAGAATTTTGGAATGGTAATGAGTGTAAATGGGAGGAATTAATGAGAAAGAAAAGGGGTATAAATCATTAAAACATAAGGAGATAAGTCTGGGAGAGATATTAAATCATACCCCAATAGTTTTAATTTAAAATAAAAGGAAATAACAACCTAATGAAATTTGGACAAAACTGAGAAAGGGAGAAATCCCTTACTTGGATGTTTGATCCCAAAGGCTTGGGATGGGCTTGAGAGAGGCTTCTAGAGAGATTGGGGAGACTTGGGAGGATTATATAAAAAGGATGGAATAGGTTGGTCTAGCAATAAAGTCTTTTATTGAAGAGGATGTGGGATATTGGGTGGGTTTATAAGTGAAAAAAAGAGGGAATTCTTTATTATTTACCTTTTGGAAACCTCACATTAAACTAATCAAAAACACAAACCATACCATGGTTTATTCCCATGGATTTTCCCAAAACGGATGGAAAAAAATTATTTTATAAGTCCAATGGCCAAACTTTATAAAATATTAGGCTTTCTTATATAGAGGTGAGTCATACTCCAATGGAAATGAACTAAAAAGGTTAAAATGTTTTTTATGTCTTGGGTGGTCCACTAAGACACCATAAAATTAACCAAATAGATCTAAAATCACATTTTATTAAACAAAAAACATATATTGGTGGAAAATACAATTTATTTTATTTTATTACAATAATATTAGTTCATTATGAGGACATAAATCACATTATATAATTAAAAGGTATTTAATTTTTACCCAAAAATTCGACTATCTCAGAAAATTATGAAAAAATCCCCATTGGATAATTTTGACATTTGGATTCCAAAAATAAAATTAATTTTATCTAAATAATTTTATAGATATTTCATTTTTTTGCTTTTGACATTAAAACCGACATTTATCGATAATTCATTGTTTTTGAAAAAAAACGGCTTTCAAAACATAATAAAAATTATAACTGTATTCCTAAAAATTATATGGTTATTTATATGTAACAAAAGTAATTTAGTAATAATATATTATTAATTTATAATTCAATTCACTAATCCATTATTTCATCAGAATTGATTTATTAATTGAATATTAAATATAAATACAATTTGTGCTTTAAAAACTATTTACAAAGTAACAATAAAAAATGAATGTATATTCACTTTTATATACAAATGTATAATTCACATAATAATAGTTTTATGGTTTTTTATATAACCCCTTATTACACCTGCATAAGACCTAAGGGTAATGTGTGTGATGGTGACAAACTCATGGGGTGGCTCGGATAACATCGCTCGAGTGGTAATCTCTATCAACATCCACTTCTCCTGTACGAGGTTTTGTTCAAGAAAAAAGTGTTGAACCTCAGCTTTGGTATGGTCAAGAGTGAATTCCAATGAAGATAACTCATTTCCTAGAACTAGAAAATGGGATTCATATGGAGAAATTCTACTAGATGAGGCCATCACCTCCATTATTTGAGTAAATTGGATTTATTACAGCCATATATTAATACTAATCATGTGATCACCATTCAACAACTATATTAGCAATAGTCAAAATTCATAATGATATTTTAAAATATGAAATAATAAAACCAAGGAAGTGAATATGTTTTACATTATTATTTAACATATTAATTCATTTAATTAGATAAATAATAATTTTCATTGATATAAGTGTGGGTCATAAAATTATTCCACCCTTAAGATAATATTCTCTCAAAATTTCCATTTCTGACACAAAAAGAGATGTTGGTAACTTTGATTCATTACTTCCTCTGATTCTGACATTTCCTCTCCAAACATGTGGTTTTACCACAACAACTTGACGCGGGGCATTGTCTTATTTTGTTGAACTTTTTCCCTATGATCAAATATCATGACTAGATTTTCTTCATAGGAGAGGTCATTACCTAATAGTACCACATCTGGATTGAGTAAATGAGATGATTCAGGTATGTTCTTCCTCAAGAGTGATACATGGAACACATCAGGTACTTGAGATAGGTTCGTTGGGAGTGATATTCGATATGCCACTTATCCAATGCGATTAAGGATTTCAAAAGGGCTGATGTACACTAGACTATGCATTCTATTCATCCCAAATCTCTTAACTCTCTTCCATGGTGATATATGGTCGAATACCATGACCCAAACATCAAACTCTAGGTCTTGTCGATGGTTATCAGCATAGCACTTTGTCAAATAAAAACATCTTTAATGTGTTTTTGGATGGTAACCAAAAAATCAGACCAATACGGAAGATCCTAAAAATGATCCATTTCATTCAGTTATGTTCTTTCCCAATGCCATGAATTTTTTGTTGGTTTGCTGTTGGTCCAAATGTGATGGGGGGTAATGAAAATACAACTGATATTAACTCTGTACCTAAGATCATCCTTGGAGGTTCATCTCTTTCAACTGTAACATTTCTGAAATGAAATTTTCTCCTCCGAAAAGGATGATCAGTTGGAAGAAATATATGGTGACAATCAAAATAGCAATGTTTTTTCCATTGACAAACATAAAGGCTTTGTTTTCTTTCATATAGTTAGTACATGATTTCGGACCATGTGTACTCCAACCAGATAACATGCCATATGCCAGAATGTCAATAATCGTCCACATCAATGCATATTTTAATATGAAATTTTGTTTCAGAGCAACATCATATGTATTAACTCAATCACTCCAAAATACATTTAAATCATCAATCAATGGTTTCAAATAAACATAAATATTCTTTTTTGGATGTCCTGGGATTAATAGAGTCAAAAAGATATAAGGCTCCTTCATCAATATCCATGGAGGAAAATTTTAGGGAGTTATAAAGACAGTACAACGTGAATACTGACTACCATAAGAACCAAATAGGAAAAAACCATCAGTAGAATGACCCAATCGAACGTTTCGGGCTTCTATAGCAAAAGACCGATGCAGACGGTCAAAATGTTTCCATGAATCACCATGAGATGGGTGATTCAAACTTTTATCAATTGAAATCTTGGTTTTGTGCCATGACATCATTGACGTTGTGTTCAGAGACATAAATAAACACTGCAATCTGGGTGTAAGGGGGAAATATGTCAACAGTTTTACTGGAATCGATGTAGACTTCCCTGGTCGAGCTTCTTTATACCTCAATTGACCAGATGTGGGACAAATATCCAATTACTCATTTTCGCCAGAATATAATATTCAATAATTTGAACATGCATGAATCTTACGATAAATAAGGCCCAAATAATGAATCAACCTCTTTCTCTCATAGTAATTTGTAGGAAACACATTTGTTTTAGGTAATAGTGTTTTAACCAAAGAAAATTTCTAATCAAAATAGTTGTTTGACATTGCATTATCTGATTTAATAGCCATAAATTTTGCAACCACTTCGAATTTTCTTTTCTTTCAACCATGATATAATTCATCCTCAACAGACCTCAACAAATCAAAAAATTCAGATAGTGCCAAGTCAGGAGTGATATCAATATTATTGTGAGTTTCAGTTTGTTGCACATATGTACATGCAACATCATGTACTAAATTTTGAAACCGTGATGGATCCAGAATCAAGATATTTGTATCTTATCTAGAACTACGTTCATCTTGTTGATACCAAAAAACAAAATTTGGTTGAAAACCAAACCGCAAGGAATGTCCCCCAACGTTTTCAAATGTGTCAAACAATCTCAGAGCACATTTTTTACAAGGAAACTTAATTATGCCTTCTGAAATATATTCTAGTTTTGATGACGCAAATGCTAAGAAATATTCAACACCCTCAATATATATAAGATTTAAACCACAACCATTTGGATTTCTACACTGATTTATCCAAGCTCGATCATCTAATAATGATTGATGTCGACTTCCTTGTTCCATATTTTTCTACATAAATTATATAATCATCACTATTTTTGAATAGTTTGAAATTATAAAAACAATATCAGAAAAAATAGATAAATAATTACAACTATTTAATAATTTTCATTAATTAAGGGCGACATAATTTCTAGTGGATTGATGACTAGTTTTTTGTCCGGCAACTCATTTAATTGCATCTTTTTCACACTTATTATTGCTAATTATTGCTAATTATTCCTAATTATTCCTAATTATTTCTAATTATTTCTAATTATTGCAAATTATTACTAATTATTACTAATTGTTTCTAATTAGTACAATTGGTTACTAATTATTACAATTTATTACTAATTATTACTAATTATTACTATTTATTACTAATTTAGCAATACTAGCAATGCTTAGAAAAATGAAAAATGCTTGAATAATGAAAGGAAATTTGGTAATCATCATTTTGGAGATGATTACAAATTTTTCATTTAATATACAGGTAGATTTCATTTTCTAATTATTCCAAATTATTCCTAGTTATTCCTAATTATTACTAATTATTATTAATTATTCCTAATTATTCCTAATTATTCCTAATTATTACTAATTATTACTAATAATTACTAATTATTAGTAAATAATACTAATTATATTTAATAATATCTAATAATATCTAATTGTATCTAATTATTACTAATTATTACTAATTATTACTAATTATTCCTCAATATTACAAATTATGTCTAATTATTCCAAATTATGACTAATTATTCCTAATTATTCCAGATTATTCCTAATTATGACTAATTATTACTAATTATTATTAATTATTACTAATTATTCCTAATTATTACTAATTATTCCTAATTATTACTAATTATTCCTAATTATTTTTAATTATTACTATTTATTCCTAATTATTACTAATTATTACTAATTATTCCTAATTATTACTAATTATTAGTAATTATTACTAATTATTCCTAATTATTCCTAATTATTCCTAATTATTCCTAATTATTCCTAACTATTCCTAATTATTCCTAATTGCTACTAATTATTCTTAATTATTCCTAATTTTTCCTAATTATTCCTAATTATTACTAATTATTACTAATTGTTACTAATTATTACTAATTATATCTAATAATCTCTAATTATTAATAATTATTACTAATTATTACTAATTATTACTAATTATTACTAATTATTCCAAATTGTTCCTAATTATGACTAATTATTCCTAATTATGACAAATTATTCCTAATTATTCCAAATTAATCATAATTGTGACTAATTATTACTAATTATTCCTAATTATTACTAATTCTTCATAATTAATATTAATTATTACTAATTATTCCGAATTATTCAGAATTATTACTAATTATTCCTAATTATTACTAATTATTACTAATTATTAATAATTATTCCTAATTATTCTTAATTATTCCTAATTATTCTTAATTATTCCTAATTATCCCTATTTATTCCTAATTATTCTTAATTATTACTAGTTATGACTAATTATTCCTAATTATGCCAAATTACTCTTAATTATGACTAATTATTCCTAATTATGAGTAATATTCCTAATTCTTCCTAATTATTACTAATTATTACTAATTATTCTTAATTATTAATAATTATTACTAATTATTACTAATTATTTCTAATTATGACTAATTATGACTAATTATTAATAATTATTACTAATTATGACTAATTATGACTAATTATGACTAATTATTCCTAATTATGACTAATTATGACTAATTATTACTAATTATTTCTAATTGTTCCAAATTATTACTAATTATTCCTAATTCTTCCTAATTATTCTTAATTATGACTAATTATGACTAATTATGACTAATTATTCCTAATTATTTCTAATTATTCCAAATTATTCGTAATTATTACTAATTATTACTAATTTTTACTATTTATTACTAATTATATCTAATTATATCTAATTATATATAATTATATCTAATTGTATCTAATTATTAATAATTATAAGTAATTATTTCTAATTATTCCTAATTATGACTAATTATGACTAATTATGACTAATTATGACTAATTATTCCTAATTATTCCTAATTATTCCTAATTATTTCTAATTATTCCTAATTATTCTTAATTATTACTAATTATTCCTAATTACTCATAATTATTCCTAATTATTCCTAATTATTCATAATTTATACTAATTATTCTTAATTATTCTTAATTATTCTTAATTATTCCTAATTATTCATAATTATTCATAATTATTCCTAATTATGTCTAATTATGACTATTTATTCCTAATTATTCCTAATTATTCCTAATTATTCCTAATTATTCCAAATTATTCCTAATTATTCTTAATTATTGATAATTATTTCTAATTATTGCTAATTATTACTAATTATATCTAATTATATCTAATTATTAATAATTATTACTAATTATTACTAATTATTACAAATTATTACAAATTATTACTAATTATTACTAATTATACCTAATTATGTCTAATTATGACTAATTATGACTAATTATGACTAATGATTACTAATTATGACTAATTATTCCTAATTATTCCTAATTATTACTAATTATTACTAATTATTCCTAATTATGACTTATTATGACTAATTATGACTAATTGTGTCTAATTATTACTAATTATTACTAATTATTCCTAATTATTTCCAATTATTACTAATTATTAGTAATTATTACTAATTATGTCTAATTATATCTAATTATTACTAATTATATCTAATTATATCCAATTATTACAAATTTTTACTAATTATTACTAATTATTACTAATTACTACTATTTATTCCTATTTATTCCTAATTATTCCTAATTATTACTAATTATACCTAATTATTACTAATTATTCTTAATTATTACTAATTACGACTAATTATTCCTAATTATTCCTAATTATTACTACTTATTCCTAATTATTACTAATTATTCCTAATTATTCTTAATTATTATCAATTATTTCTAATTATTCCTAATTATTCCTAATTATTACTAATTATTCCGAATTATTACTAATTATTCCTAATTATTACTAATTATTCCTAATTATATTTAATTATTACTAATTATTACTAATTATTAATAATTATATCTAATTATTACTAATTATATCTAATTATTACTAATTATATCTAATTATTACTAATTATTCCTAATTATAACTATTTATTGCTATTTATATATATTTATTGCTAATTATATCTATTTATTCCTAATTATATCTAATTAATATTAAATATAACTTATTATTTATAATTATTACTAACAATATCAATTTCTTAGTAAAACTAAATATAATTAAAAATCAATTGAAATCTAATTAAATTAGAACTCATAAACAACAATTAAAATTAACATAAAAAAATATAAAAAAATTAATATACAAATACCTTAAACTTTGATATTTTGAAGATATTGATGCCCTCCGATTGCTCTTGTATAAAAAACATCAACTAAAAGAAAATTTCTCTTTGAAAACTGAAGAATGAAGAGAGAGAGAGAGAGAGAGAGCAAGATCTGAATGTTCTGGGGAAAAACAGATGGGGGTATATATATGTTAGATTAGTTGCGACGGGCTTCCCGACGCAAATGGTGATATTTGTGACGGGTCCCGTCGCAATTACCCTCCCGATAATTAATTACTATCGGCAGTTTAAAGGTTATTTGCGACGGGTCACATCCCAAATAGTGCCTACCGACAATCTTTTTGTGACGGGACGACATCCTGTCGCAAATAACCCTGGGCGGTTTGGCGCGCACGCCGCACGGCGTGGTGCGCAAGCCGCGCCATACTATTTGCGACGGGAGACAAAATCCCACAGCAAATAATTGGTTATTTGCGATGGGCACTTCACCCCGTCGCAAATAGCTTCGTGGACTTGTTATTTGACACGAGATTTATTCCCGTTGCAAATAGCCTATTGCAAATAGCGATTTTTCCTGTAGTGTGGGTAATGATAATATTTGTATTTAGCCTTATGGTTATTCCAACTTATTAGTTTTTGAAAGAGTTTTGAAATGGGTTTTTTAATATGCTTCTCTAAGTCACCTAAAGTAGTTTGATTTTATTTATGTAAGACTTAATGATTTTGTTTGATAAAACATTGAGTTTTTTATTCTTGTGAAAATGTTTTATTTCATATTCTCAAATAAAATATAATATAAAGATAAACATTGTATGATTTTTCATGATTTTACCAAACTAAATGTTTCAATTATTTTTATATCCCTTTCTATTATGTTCTTCTCATTTCCCTGTTTTTTAAATTTTTCCATAGGGTTTATGGATGTCTAATGTAAAGTAATATGTGAAGTTGGAATTCTTGGGGAATTACCATGAAAATAATTCTTTCATTATTTTAAAAGTTTTAAATTACGGAAAAAACGGGTACTAATCGGCACTGTACACATTATATTTTATTTTCCTTTGTATGAGTTATGGCCAAATTCATTAAACTCTAATCTTGAAAAGATCCTCATTGTTATAGGAAGTAGATATCTTAACTCAACTCGAGATTATGTAATGTTTAAGGCTAATGGATTATAATTATTCATCTAGTGATTCATATGTTAGGAGATATACGAATATATGGGATAACTTATTTTCATTAGATGTATCATTTTAATGATATATGAAATTTTTTAAGTGATGTGTTATGAGTAATCATCAAACATATAGCTATATTTTTCAAAAATATATATATCAGAAGAGTTAATTGAGTTATGTACTAATTATTTGTCTGAAGTGGAAAATAATTTTCTACCTATGTCGTGAAAAGTTTTAGTTGATAGTGAATGTAGTGGTATTTATAGATTGAAGGTAGAGTTAATTATATATGATTAAATGATGTAGAATAATTGATTCATTTTTAACAAGACATAAGAGACCCAACCAAACATATCATCCCATGTTCCTAAATTAAGGGTATGATATCCAAAAATAAATGAAAATTGGTTGATGACTGATCATAAAAATAAATCTTCTTCATTGTTTAATGATATGGTCAATATAGATTTATCTATATCAAGAAACATTGAAATTGTTGTTCGGGATACAATCTTATAATGTGTCCACATGTTATGGTTTTGATATTAATAGTTATAGAATTTACATAAAAAATATGGATGAAAAATGTTAAAATCAAAATTTATGGGTAATGGTTGTCACAAAACCACAACATTTTTTTATGTCTAACAATAAAAACCCAATTTTTTTACCGAAAAATTATTTCGGTGCTGTTGAGAATATATGGAAAATTGATTGTATTAAATTTAGAATAATGGTGTTTAAGTGTAACTTAGATGATAGTAATAGATAAGTTAATTATAATGATTATGTATTTAATGTCATTTATATGAAAATTTTTAGATGAAAAGAGGAACCATTTATCAGGGAGACACAAGGAAAGAAGATATTTTATGTCACTAGCCCATCGATGATCATTAGTCCGACATTTTTATATGGGAAATAAATAATTTTTTTATGAGTGTAATTAATATAATTTTAGGGAATTATGTGATATTTCCACATCGATTATATTATATTCATATGACAATAATTACTATAATGTAATTATTTTCCATTATGTATGAAATGATCAGGTTGAAGTGATAATGGAAAAACCTAATCGACTCTCCAAATTATATAAGTAAATAAATATATATTATTCCTTCATTAAATTCCAATATATAGAAACTCTATTTTTAAGAAGGATATATATATATATGTGGATAGTTTCTATGATATTAGAGTTAAATTTTATATGCAACAATTCATGTTAAAAAATTGATTGAAAACATTAACATACAACATTCTGTATTGGTTATGTTTATGCATATAAAAATAATTTTTTCTATCTGAAATAATTAAATATATTTATTTTTTACATTTCTATCATTTTTTAATTAATTATTTTATTTAGTAGATTAAGTCACATTTTTTGGTTAATAATACTGAAATATTTTTTTTGAAACATACACACATGTGTCATTATTTCTTTAGAAACATATTTTGGTATTCATTTCTTTTATATTATCAATTATATATTAAAATGTATGTACATATAATATCATTAAATTCTTGTATACAAATCACTGACATGGAAGAAGATGAACATTTATTGAGTAATAATTTTTTTTTTATTTTTGTAAATGAATAATAATTAAGTAAATATTTAAATAAATAAACATTTAATTTATTAAGTGTTATTTAAATCACTACTAGTGAGACTCCTATGATGGTTCCTTCTTCTTTTTCTCTAGAGACCAATTTTCCTAGAGTTAGTAGATTTTATATTTAAAATTAACAAAAACATTAACTCATTCATGGATATGAGTTGATATATATTAATTTTGATGATGATATTAGCCGAACTAACACTAATGAAACATAGTTTTTGGGTTATTTTCATATAGAGCCATTATAGGATTAAAATTTTAAATATTTATTGGATATGAATTAAATAGATGAAAAAGTGTAGTTGTTGGATTATATAATTCTATAATATCTCAACATATTTATTTTCATCTCATTCATTAAATATTATGTATTTTATATAAATTTTATGTAATATATTCAAATATAGATGACATTAGACTTTTATGAAATGAAATAAATTTTAAAAAAGATTTTATCATTATTGGTAGTTTGATAGGTAAAAAATTGAAAAAAAAATTGTATTTGGGAAGTTACCAAATGAAAAATCGTGCATTAAATTATTTGTTTTATATGTGGAGATATAAAATATTTTTGTATTCCAACCAACTTGAAAGATAATTTTGGGTATGATAATTATTGTATGTTGTAAAAATATCATTATAAGTCATGATTAATTATTCAATTATTTTTATGAAACATTAATTTAAAATATCTCACCAATAAATATGGTTGCAAAATGCATACCCTCATACTTTATCACATGGATGGTATCATTTACTAGATTAGAAAATAATTTCTAGAATGTTTTATAAAATGGGAGCCAAATGTATTGGTGGTTTATAAGATGCCTTTTTCATTGATCCATCTCCCCCAAAATCAATGAAATTTTCATAAGAGATAAAATTAAAAAATGAATGGTTTGTTATAGATTGGTCATAATTGGTACTAGACAGAATTGAAAGGCATAATTTTTTATTTTCCATGATTGTTTGAATTTTTTTAAATTAGTAGAACTACTATCACATTTTAATATATCATTTATGGATGACCATTAGTAGAAAGAGACACATGTGACATCTATCCATGAGGGTAGGATGTATATTTTATCTACTTCATTAGTTATCTACACACACACTACATTCAATGTGATATAAATATATTTTCTTGTTTTATAGATCCATAATTCCATTGAAATTGTGTGAAATATCTAAATAATGATGTTATAATTATATATATGATGTAAATAAGAAAATATAGTTATTGGTGATGGTTTTTCCCATTCCTTGAAAGGTAATGATACTAAGATAATTATGAACAAATATTCATTATAATGTTATTAATTTTAAGAAAATTAGATTGTAGTGATAATTAGATCTTAGTATTATTTTAGCCACATGAATTAACATTATATTGGTTTATCTGTTTATTAAACAATGCTTTGTAAAACCTTTACCAAATTGTTAGAAATGTAATTTTTAATATTTTTTTAAATTATTTAAATTATTTATTTTAATTATACATGTCTTTTTAATTATTATATGAAAATAAAAGTAATCATTAAATTTTTCTTATGATCACATCTCCAAACAGGATCCAAAAACATTTAACTACAAGAAGGTAAATGTAAATAAATTTTATATTATATAATATTTATTTTCTCTTATATATATGTTTTTTATTATAAATTCAAGGTTTTAGAACAATAGTGCCATAATAAAAATTAAATGTGGAATGTGGTTATTGTGTTTTATGATACATTTTTAATATCATCACAACTTTTATGGTGACTAAATTTTTCAAGTTTTTCTATTTGAATTATTGTAGTGTTATATAAAAATACTCTATTTTTTAATCTTATTACATTCATTTAGTATGAATATTTTTGATAATTATGTGTTATATACTGCTAAAGGCCTTAACCACCTTTAATATTATTTTGAAAACTTTTTTTATGTATGGTTAATTTTTACATTGAGTATCATGTATGTTTCTTTTTTCCATGTTCATTGCACAATAAAACCACAATGGAATTATATTTTGATCATTAGTGTTTTAAAAAATCATTGATTAAATATATGGTAAATTTTGTTATCCTTTGTTGATTCTATGTTATTTTTCAAAAACCTAACGTTTAAACTATTGTTTATAATGTTTCATATATCATTGTCAGTTAAAAACCAACATTCATAATTTAAAACAATATTGACAATAATATATTTTTCACACTACTGATGCTTGATGAGAAGTTTCCTACAATATGGAGATATACCCTTTAAGGGGCCTTCTGTTTCTATAGAGTGGTGCCTCATTGTCACACGGTTTAGTGATATATATATCCAACCCCTACAAATTACACAAAAATAATTTTTTTTAGAATTTAACCTTTTATCAACAACTAACTTTAACTCTATACTATAATATTCTATAATAGATCATTGTGAATGACAATTATTCACATCCTTTTTAGTTCTTCATACCTTCATTATTCTATTCAATAGGTTTCCTCATGTTTTTAGGTCAAATATTAAAGTTAAATCACCTTATTTAACTTATTATTCTTCTTTCATTCTTCTTTCTTATTATTATTTTTTTACCATGTACTGTTCACTACATTCCTAACTCAAGAAGAGATATGGTGTCGTCAAATTGAGATTTTTGTTGTTGTTTAGTTCATTTGTTATTTTCTTGGGACCTTGTTTTATAAAATCTCATCATAGGCAATGAATATCCCACTCTTTGAAGTTTTTTTCCTTTCGTGTGTTAAAATTTAATTTAAGTACCATCAATTTCATTTTAGTTTAAACACATGTTATATATATCTATATATTATTTATTAGTAATATATATTTTTATGTTTTATTTTAAATAAAAATCAATATTCACTTGATTATCATTTAAATTCAATGGTATTTTTCATATAAATTTTTAAATAAATCCTATTTTTTTCAAACTGTCACACTAAGGGTCTGAGAAATTTCTCAAATAGGCTTTAAAAAGAAATTACAGAGTTTTAAAATGAGTTTTTCTTGAAAAATAGTTTTAATATATCCATTGAATTTCACATGTGTCATTGGCCCTTCAAAATTAAATTTTTAAAAATTCAACATTTTTCCATTGTTTCTAAATTTTAGACATCGATTTTCAAGTTTAGTTACGATTCAAATTAACGATCATGAATCCAACTTGGAAATTAAAAATTATTTCCCTAAGGATTGTTTCTATTAATATTGTTTTAAATGTATTTTTTCCCATATCATGGGATGTGTTGGACATAAAGGGACCATTTCTTTGAGGGGTTCTTAGGTTATGGCCTTGAATATAGTTTTAGTTTCATGTAACCATAAAAATATACATGTATTCATATATTTTTTATAATATAATTAAATACTAATAATCTGTCATTTCACCTCTATTTGATGTATATAATGAGAACCATGAGTGTCTAGTGAAATTTCTAGGAGGACATGCAACACTAGTTTAGGCTCACAAACTGACTAGTGGCCCCTATTAGAACATTTATCCTTATAGTGAGTTTTCCCCTTCAAATAGGGCAGGTAGTGTGCCACTAAGAATTAAGGTGGTTTTATTGAATTCAAAATATGGATACGAATGCTATTTTATAGTACTGAACTATAAAATTCCCTAAGACCATAGGTCCTCCCATTATCTTTGGCACATGATTAATTTATATTAGCCATATTTTCCATTTCTACTATGATAGTTGAGTACACTTTCATTCATATATCTATTATGATTATTACTTGTTTTTCTATTACTAGTATTATTTTTTCCTAATTTTATTTACCACAATCATTAAAATGAAACTTATGTTTAATCCCGTCACGACCCGACCCAACGGGGATTGAGCCGCGAATCCCCAAGCTCGCCTCCAATAGGTCAGGGGCTGGCGACTAGCGCTGTGTAGGCTTCACACACATGGGAGGCATTGGCCTAAGGTACCTGTACACATGCTCCCACATACACCTCCATGTAACAATGCAGAGATATATAAAACTGAAAAGTAAAAATGCATGCATACACTATCCCACAACCAGAGTACAGCAGAAGTACAAAGGGAAAAACAAGGCCCACCAAAAGAAAACTACAAAAGCACGTCCAACGTACTCTGAAGAATGAGAATGCTACCACAAACACATGCCGGAAAGCTTCCTCGGCACCGCACCGGTAAACACCCCAGTCAGTCTCTCTCACTCAGCTCCGCCTGCTCCAGGTCCTCCTGGGATTCCGTCGAAAGGCTCGTGGTCTGCACAAGAAATAAACATCTGCGGGAAAAGCCCATGCAGGGTTGAGTATAATAAAACTCAGTAGGCACCTTATAAACCCAAAACAAAAGAGAGCAACTGAAAGTCAACAGTCCGCTCATCCCAGCCAGAGGGAACCCAGAAGAGAGAGAAACCCCATCTCGTGACCATCCTTGGCTAAACACAACTAGTCAGCTCAGCTCAGGTGTATGCCCATACATACACCTTGAACAATCTAGATATACTCAGCTCATGCACCAAGCCACCTGAGGTACCGACCTCAACACCTGCAACGGTTCACAACTAGGAGAGAACACTCCACGATCACTATCATCCCAGATGTCAAGTGCCCGAGTGATACACTCCATCGTGTCCCAAACAAACATCTCAGACGCTCACCCGAGAGACCATTCTCATCAGATAACATCACTGAGGAAACATCGCTGAAACAACATAACCACCAAACTCCTCGGATAGGGGATCGCCGCTGGGGTCCGCTGGGGGATACCAAACCCCACTCTGGTATACGTAGCTCACAGATAGGGGATCACTCCCAGGGTCCGCTGGGGGATACCACGACCCAATCTGGCATACGTAGTTCACACAGATAGGGGATCACACCTAGGATCCATTGGGGGATACCACAACCCGATTTGGCGCTCGGCAGAAGCACATCACTCAGATAGAGGATCATCACCCATTTAAAAGTGGTCATGATGATACGGGAACCCTATCTGGTATAACTCGTGATGTAGGGGATCGAACCAACGATGCCTCAACCCTACCGAAATCACGCGTTGAGTAGGGGATCACATAACCAACGATACCACAACCCTACCGACACCATGCACTGAGTATGGGATCGTATAACCAATGATACGGCAACCCAACTATAAACCTCATGCTGAGTAGGGGATCGTATACCCGATGTTACCGCAACCCTATTATAAATCCGATGCTGAGCAGGGGATCATATACCATACGATGCCACAACCCTACTGAGCACGACCCACTACATAGGGGATCATATTCCCGATGATTCCACAAACCTTATGGGGTTAACCTTCTAGATTGGGGATCGCCGCCCGTGAATAAGCGGTCACAGCGATACCAAGAACCCGATCTATGGAAAAGATGCAAGAGGATCTCGCTCCGGGCCCACCGGAGGGATGCCATAACTCTAACAATTTAATCATCCCATCAAGAGGATCACAAACCTATAAAAAGGTTGTGATGCCACACGAACCCTCATGGGAACAAACCAGGGGAGTACCCTCAACCACTGCTAGTCCAAATGTCACTAACTCGAGAGACCCTCAACAATGCCACACTTCAAATATCGATGTCCAAAACTGAGGCCACCATCACAATCTATGCAGAAAAACACGCAGGATAGGCTGCTTACTCCCTCGAAAGGGAGAACCAATAAAAAAGGCACTATTCACTGTAGCTAGCTCGTGCGGGGCCCACACTATAAGGCCCCATCCTTAAAGCTTACTTAATCTTGAGTTACATCAAGAATAAACATTGGGGATCTTTTCAGGTTTATATTTTTAGAGAATCAGATCATAAAACTTGAATTACATTCCACATTTAAACAAAGTGGTTACATAAAAGATAGTATTCATTTTTCCCATCAATGGAAACATATTCAAAAATAAAAAATGGATTCTTTCTTGACACTTCCTTGAAACTATCATCACATCATGTACCCTTCCCTTGACCTGTGAAAATCATTTCAAAAACATGGGATGAGCATAAAAAGCTCAGTACGGGATATGAAAATATGGAAAGGAAACATGAGTACATGTATACATACGAATCAATGAAATCATACATTACTCATAAAACATAAGAACTTTAACATACCTCATCAAATCATGAATAAATCATAGAAATAATAAGACATAAAGTTAACTTGAGGCATTCATAACATTTTTACGTAGGGAGTAACCCTCTTGGTTACGTTTGGAATACCCATCATAGTATATTCCCTAAATCTCTTCGGAAAAACCTTAACATTTAACTCCTTCGCATTACCCAATGCATTGGAGAGCTATATTGAGATCACCCACCCTTAGTTTATCACTGAACCACCCATCTTCATAACAATGCCCAAGAACCATAACATAATCTTATCACATAAAACATGCATAAAGGAAACACAACATTTCCACTTTTCAATCACAAGATATCAATACAACAGATTGATATAAAAAAACATTATGAAAACCATTTTAAATACCAAAACCAAAGAAAAGTAAAACATGGTATTTATTTTCCATTAAAAAATTATGGCTTGTAGAGGATGCTGAAATTCAAATAATGGTCACAGTGGCGGAGAAGTCGTTGTCACCGCATATATACGACAAAAACAATCCCTTTTGTCGTTTAGTAAAACGCTTCGTGTGAAAAAGATTCCTTTTTGATAAACGTAAAATTCAAAGGGTTTTATACACCGTATAAAAGAACTTTGTGTATAAAACAAAATATTCCTCAATTAAAGGAGGTTGAGATAGAGACCCATACCTCGGGTCCGACTTGACTCAATCGTTCTTTAATGTCCTTAAAATCGGGTAACTCTCTTTGATTTGAGCTCAAAGGCTTCCTTGGGAAGACTTCTACCCAATGTGAGGCTTCTAGGAGTAATAGAGGAATGTGGGGAGACAAAATGAGCAGGTTTTGGCAGAGCCAAAGGCTTGATATGTGTGGGTAAGGAGGTAGAGGTGGGGCGTTTTATAAGAGGAGAAGAGGGGCACTCTTGGAATGTTATAAAAGGTTACTTTATTTTCAATTGAGTTTTTGATTTTAAAGGTCCCACATTGATGTATTTCTAGGATAAGGTGATAAGGGTTCGAAATAAACTCATATAATAAGTCTTTGACAAGTGTAAGTCTTAGATTTTACATTATCTTTTCATTTTATTTAAATCGTTCATTAATGAGGTAATCGCTGCATCATCATGATGTCATAAATAAGTTAATTTATTTAATGTCTATAAATTATAAAAAAATACTATGATGTAGGAAGTCTTTTTAGATTACAAATGACTATTTATAGTCCAAAATATCATTTATGTAGACAAAATTAAAAATGTTTTAATCAGATGATAGATTCATTGTTATATTTAACTTTCTTTAAAAATAAAAAGATAAAAAGTCACTTTCACACAAAAGTGATTCCATGGGGTCCCCAATATTGGCACAAGGAATCCCATGGTCGGACATGAGACAACCAATAGCATTAGGAAACATGTTGGTGTCATTTTTTATTATTATGAAATTATTTTATTTTCCTTAACAACCGGATTACTCATTAATCAAGATAATTAAAGATAATTACCGTCGTTACTATTCATAATATCCAAAAACAAAAGAGTCTTAATTACATAATTTGGAACTTCTAATTCTAAATATGGAATCCATTTTACCAAATTACAAACATATAAATTGCAATAATTAATTTAAAAATAATTCCCGTTTTCAAAACAAATAGTGGGTTTTTTTGAAACAATATCTATGAAAAGTTTGGCAGTTGTTTATGCCCAAATCCAAAGTAAAATTAATCCCAATTACCACAATTGGATTACATGGTAAAAATATATTATATTTACACTTTAAAACCAATTAATAAGATAATCTAACCATATAATTAAATTAGATGAAAAAGAAGTTTTGATGTAAAATGCAGTCTTTTTCAATATTCATTTAAAAAATGAACATTATCAGAAAAATACCAAAAAATTATCCAATGTAAATTTAAATTTCCCAATAATAATTAATAAGTTTATTTTTACAAAACGCTTATAAAATTTTCAAAAGTTTGATTTAAAAATGGTTTTCCATCAAAAGGCAGTAAAACAATCTTTTAAGAATATTAGTGTATTTAATGCTTAAGATTGGATTTATTCTCATTTTAAGCCTCTACAACACTATCTAATTCATAAATAGACATAGATTAGAATATCTATTATTCATTACTTACTTGGGATGTTACATCCTTCCCCCCTTTAGAAAATTGTGTCCCCGCAATTTATTTACTTATCGAATAAGTGGGGGTATTTAGCCCTCATTGCATTTTCAGATTCCCATGTTGCCTCTCCAATCATGTGGCTTTTCCAAAAAAACCTTTACCTGATGAATCACCTTATTCTGTAACACTTTCTCCCTATGGTCAAGAATATGGACCGGTTGTTCCTCATAATATAGGTTCTCTTCTAGTTGAACTTCCTCTGGACTCAAAAAATGAGATGGCATGTATTTCCTTAACATTGAAACATGAAAAACATTGTGTACCTGAGATAAACTCGGAGGTAAAGCCACTCAGTATTCAACTGATCCAACTCTCTCGATAATTTCATATGGTCCAATGAACCTTGGACTCAGCTTTCCTTTCTTACCAAATCGCATCACACTCTTCCATGGTGAAACTTTGAGAAAAACATGATCACCTACCTCAAAAGAGAGATCCTTCCTCCTATTTTCTACATAACTCTTCTGCCTGCTTTGAGCTGTTCTCATGTGTTTCTGTATCAGCTGAACTTTTTATGCCAACTCTTCTACCAATTCTGATCTCATAAAAATTCATTCACCCACTTCATCCCAGAAAGTTGGAGTTCGACACTGCTTCCCATAAAATTCCTCAAATGGTGCCATCTCTATACTGCAATGAAAACTATTATTATATGAAAACTCAACCAAAGAAAGATGTTCGTCCCAACTTCCCTGATAATCCTTCAAACAAGCACGTAGCATATCCTACAAATTTTGAATCGTTATTTCTGACTTCCCATCTTATTGAGGATGAAAAGTTGTACTAAAATTTAATTCAGTACCCAATGAATTCTGAAAGCCTTTCCAAATGTTAGAAGTGATCCGGGGATCACGGCCAGATACTATGGAGAGATGAACTCCATGTAACCTGACTATCTCTTTAAGATACAGACGAGAAAGTTGATCTTGGGAAAAAGTATCTCGTATATCAAGGAAATGAGGATATTTAGTCAAGCGATCAACAATAACCCAGATTGCATTATTACCTCGAGGTGTCTTCAGCAATCCCACAACGAAGTCCATGGATATATTCTACCATTTCCAATCTCATATTGTTAAAGGCTGAAACATCCCTTTCGGTAACTGCCACTCTACTTTTACCTATTGACATGTCAAACACTTCACAGTAAAATCAGCAAAATCACTTTTTATTCAATCCCACCAGTAATACTCCCGCATATCTCTGTACATCTTAGTACTTCCTGGATGAACTGAAAATGGAGAACTATTAGCTGGACATAACAACTCTCTTTTCAACTGTGAATCACAAGGCACACACAATCTCTTCCCAAATATCAAAAAACAATCATTATCAATGTTGAATTCATGAAGCTTACCCTTCTGAACCAGCTCTACCTTTTTCTAAAACTCACTGTCTTGCTTCTGTGCTTTCTTAATTCTGTCTAATAGAGAAGATTTCACTGATACCTGAAACAATACAGAAGAACATCATGCACCAATAACTTCTATGCCAAATTTCATCAAATCCTTAACCAAAGGATCACATTCCAAATGCAATGTTTTTAATGAAGCATTACATTTTTGACTTAAAGCACCAGCCACTTTTTTTTGTTTTTCTCGGATGGTAATGAATTGTACAATCATAATCCTTTATTAATTCTAGCCATCTCCTCTATCTCATGTTCAATTCATTCAGAGTGAAAATGTAATTTAATCTTCTGTGATCGGTATACATTTCACAATTTACTCCATACAAATTATGCCTATAAATTTTTAAAGCGAAAACAACAACAGCTAATTCCAAATCATGTGTAGGGTAATTTACCTCATGAGTTTTCAGCTGTCGTGAAGCATAAGCAATTACCTGATCATTCTGCATTAGGACACAACCAAGTCCTTTCAATGAAGCATCATTGTAGATAATAAACTCACCATTCCTGGAAGGTAGTTCCAAAACTGGAGCATTCACCAATCTTCTTTTCAGTTCCTGAAAACAATCATCACATTCTTTTGTCCAGATAAACATAACACCCTTCTGAGTTAGCTTAGTCATTGGACTAGATAACCGTGAAAAATTTCTAACAAACCTTCGATAATATCCTTCCAAACCATGGAAGCTAAGAATCTCAGTTACATTTTTGGGTCTTGGATATTCTTTAACAACCTTTTTTTCCAGAATCAATAGCTATCCCATCTTTAGAAATAATGTGACCAAGGAAAGAAATTTGTTGCAACCAAAACTCACACATGTTGAATTTTCGATACAGTTTCTTTTCTTTTAATTTTTGCAAGATAACCCTTAAATAACTTTTATGCTTCTCTTTACTTTCAGAAAACACCAAAATATCATCAATGAAAACCACCACAAAATTATCCAAGAACTCATGGAAAATTCTATTCATTAAGTCCATGAATATAGCCGGTGAATTGGTTAGCCCAAAAGGAATTACTACAAATTCATAATTGCCATATCTTGTACGAAACGTGGTCTTCGGAACATATGCTTCATTTACCTTAAACTGATGGTACCCCGATCTCAGGTCAATATTTGAAAAATATTGAGCTCCCTGGAGCTGATCAAACAAACAATCGATATGAGGAAAAGGATATTTGTTCTTAATAGAGATGTTATTCAAAGCTCTATAATAAATGCAAAGTCTCATAGAACCATCTTTCTTATTAACAAATAAAACAGGAGAACCCCATGGTGATGTGCTAGGTCGAATGAAACCTTTCCCTAACAAATCTTTCAATTGCTCCTTCTACTCTAAAAGTTCAGTTTGAGACATTCGATAAGGGGATTTTGAAATTGCCTTAGCATCAGGAACTAAGTCAACCGTAAATTCAACTTCTCGATCTGGTATTATTCAAGGCAACTCATCAGGAAAAACATCAGGATACTCATTTACCACTGGAACATCATCAATCTGAATAGTTCCTTTGTTTTCAACAATATGTGCAAGGTAACATTCATTTCCATATTTTACAAGTTTCTCGGCCTCTTGATATGTTATCAATAGTAAGGGTTCATTCTTGTACACAAACTGAATTTCTTTCTAAAAAGAATCTTCTTTAGCTCTACAGTCAATCTTAGCATGGTAAATAGAGAGCCAATCCATACCCAGGATAACATAAAACTCTACTAGAGGTAGAACAATTAGGATTGTAAGTAGGTTCTTTCCACTAATAAGGACATGAATATTCTTATAAATTATTTTTGCCTCAACATTTCCCCCAGGTGTTTTTACCAGAAGTTCAGGAGTCATTTCTTGATATGGGATTCCCATTTTACTAAAAAATAATTCAGAGATGAAAGAATGTGTAGACCCCGAATCAAACAACACACTGGCATAATCTGAAAAAACAAACAAGGTACATGATACAACTTCACTTGATAGCCCGACATCTGATGAGGTAGTTGCAAAGGATTTCACCAACCCTTTCTTATTGTAGTCTAACTGCTTCCCATCACTCGAGCTCTTCGTCGGACACTCGTTTGCATAGTGACCCATCTCATTGCACTTAAAACATTTCACTAACTGTAAATAAAATTTTGACTTACCATCACCTTGATCTTTTTCAGTACAATCACGAGCCTTATGTCCCATCTTACCACATCGGTAGCACATTCTAGAATTATAAATACATTCCCCAGCATGCCTTTTACCACATTTATCACAAACTGGAAACTTAGTTTTCTTACCATCATACCTTTTTGAATAATTCTTTCCTTTCTCTTTCCACCTCGGTCTCTTATTCTGCTGGTTGTTATAGAACACTTGATCATTGGAAAACTCCATTTCCACTTTCTCAAAACATCGAACAAGCTTTTCATAACTTTTGAACTCATGAGAAGCTAAAGCCCTTCAATATTTTGGCTTTAATCCTGAGAAAAATGATTGATTTTACTATCAAGGTCTCGGATTAAATTTGGAGCATACCTTGCCAATCGAGTGAACCTTTCTTCATATGCAGCCACTGAGTCTTCCTCTTGCCTCAATTCCAGGAATTGTTTTTCCATCCTAAGTCGATCAGCCGGAGGAAAATACTTCTCAAGAAACATACCTTTGAATTCATCCTAGTCAAGAGCATAAATCTCATCAGCGTCCCTGATATTTTTAACCATCGACCGCCACTGATCTGCTTCACCCTCCAAACGGTAAATAGCAAGACTAACCTTTTGATTGTCTAAACACCCCATGACATCGAAAATCTTCTCCAGTGCTTTAATCCACCATTCATCTAGAACAGGGTCAGATGATCCTTTGAATGATGGGGGATGTTCCCTCATGAAATGTTCCACCACTGACATGTTCTTATGTAGTTGATCTGTCTGATCTCGTGCATTGATACCACCACCATTTATCGCTTGAGTCAACTGCGCCATTACTACAAAAAACTGTTCAGTTCCTATTCGGACCATCTCAGGATGCTGATTCGGAAGGTTATTTCCTTCTGTATGCCTTCCTAGCACTGCTTTTCCTCTGCAGAAAACCATTCTAAACAAACATGTCTTAGATGAAGCAACATGTTCATCTTCAAATGCTATATCATTTCTATTTGACCAAAAAAAATATTTTTGGATAATTATTTAATATAATTCTAACTCCTAAATTTATCTAAAGCAACCTATGATACCAACTATAATTCCCCAGCTTTAATCCTTTATTAATCTTGAGTTACTTCAAGAATACACATTGATGATCTTTTCAGGTTTAGAGTTTTAGAGAATTAGATCATAAAACTTGCATTACATTCCACATTTACACAAAGTGGTTACATAAAAGATAGTATTCATTTTTCCCATCAATTGAAACATATTTAAAAATAAAACATGGATTCATTCTTGACACTTCCTTGAAACTATCATCACATCATGTACCTTTCCCTTGACCTGTAAAAATCATTTCAAAAACTTGGGATGAGCATAAAAAGATCAGTAAGGGATATGAAAATATGGAAAGGAAACATGAGTACAAGTATACATAAGAATCAATGAAATCATAATTTACTCATAAAAAAAATCAATTTAACATACCTAATCATATCATGAATAAATCATAGAAATCATAATACATATATGTAACTTGAGGCATTCATAACATTCTTATATAGGGAGTAACCCTCTTGGTTACATTTGGAATACCCATCACATTATATATCCTAAATCTCTTCAAAGAAACCATAACGTTTAACTCCTTCGCGTTACCCAATGCATTGGAGAGCTATATCAGGCTCACCTACCCTTAGTTTATCACGGAACCACCCATCTTCATAACAATGACCGAGAACCATAACATAATCTTATCACATAAAACATGCATAAAGAAAACATAACATTTCCACTTTTCAATCACAAGATATCAATACAACACATTGATATAAAAAAACATTATAAAAATTATTTTCAATACCAAAACAAAAGAAAAGTAAAACATGGTATTTATTTTTCATTTAAAAAATGGTATGTCTTGTAGAGTAAGCCAAAACTCAAATAATGGTCACAGCGGCAGAGAAGTCTTTGTCGCCGCATAAGTACGACAAAAACATTCCATTTTGCCATTTAGTAAAATGCTTCGTATAAAAAATATTCCTTTTGGATAAACGTAAAAGACAAAGGGGTTTATACACCGTATAAAATAAGGTTGTGTATAATACAAAATATGCTTCAATGAAATGGGATTGAGAAAAAGTCCCATACCTCAGGTCCGACTTGACTCGATCGTTCTTTAATGTTCTTAAAATCGAGTAACTCTCTTTGATTTGAGCTCAAAGGCTTCCTTGGGAAGACTTCTGCCCAATGTGCGGCTTCTAGGATTAATAGAGAGATGTGGAGAGACAAAATGAGAAGGGGTTGGCCGAGCCACTGGCTTGAGTGGTGTGGGTTAGGAGGTAGTGGTGGGGGCCTTTTATTTTCAAATGAGTTTCGGATTTTAAAGGTCCCACATTGATGTATTTCGAGGATAAGGTGATAAGGGTTTGAAATAAACTCATCCAATAGGTCTTTGACAAGTGTAAGTCTTAGAGATTAAATTATCTTTTCATTTTATTTAAATCGTTCATTAATGAGGTAATCGCTGCATCATCATGAGGTCATAAATAATTTAATTTATTTAATTTCTAAAAATTATAAAAAAAATACTATGATGTAGGAAATATTTTTAGATTTCCAATTACTATTTATACTCCAAATGATCATTTATTTATAAAAAATTAAAAATGTTTTACTCAGGTCATACATTCTTTGTTATATTTAACTTTCTTTAAAAATAAAAAGATAAAAAGTCACTTTCACACAAAAGTGATTCCACGGGGTCCCCAAGATTGGAAAAAGGCATACCATGGTCGGCCATGAGACAACAAGTAGCCTTAGGACACATTTTAGTGTCATTTTATATTATTATGATACTATTTTATTTTCCTTAACTACCCTATTAATCATTAATCAAGATAATTAAAGATAATTACCGTCGTTACTATTAATAATGTCCAAAAACAAAAAAGTCATAATTACATAATTTGGACCCAATGATTCCAAATATTTAATTCATTTTACCAAATTCCAAACATATAAATTTAAATAAATAAGTTAAAAGTAATTCCCTTTCTCAAAACAAATAGTTGGTTTTTTTGAAACAATATCTATGAAAAGATTGGCACTTGTTTATGACCAATTCCAAAGTGAACTTAATCCCAATGACCACCATTGGATTACATGGTAAAAATATATTCTATTTACATATTAAAACCAATTAAAAAGATAATCTATCTATATAATTAAATTAGATGAAAAAGCAGTTTTGATGTAAAATGCAGTATTTTTAACTATTCATTAAAAAAATGAACATTGTCAGAAAATTAAAAAAAAATTATCCAATGTAAATTTCAATGTCCCAATCATAAATAATAAGTTTATTTTGAAAAATAGCTTATAAAATTGTCAAAAGTTTTATTTAAAAATGGTTTTCCATCAAAAGGCAGTAAAATAATCTTTTAAGAATATTATTATATTCAATGCTTAAGATTGGATTTATTCTCATTTTAAGCCTCTAAAACACTATCTAATTAATAAATAGACATAGATAAGAATATATATTATTCATTACATACTTGGGATGTTACACACACAACGATCTTGAAACACATCGAGCAGATCATACCACAGCGATCCCCTCAGAAAAACAAGCGGAATCGACAACTCACTCATCCGAAACGGACACCCGGTGAAAAGGGTACTATTCACCGAAGCCAGCTCGGGTGGGGCCCACACCTCAATTCCGAAACTCATTAAATGGATCACACTATTGTGATCCTCTTGAAAAAACACACAGGATCGACTAATCATCCTCCAAAATCGGACTCCGGGTGCAAAAGCTACATTTCTCCGCAAACGTCAAAACCCAGCCTCGTAGGGCCCGCAACCCATTCTCAGTCCCAACACTCGGAAAAATACACAAAAAGTCCGTCGTACCATCAGGTTCTCAACGCCACTGACGACACGTCATTCGGACGCTCTGGGTAGAAGGTACAACGACCCGAAGTCGTAAAATAATAGAATATTTTTATTTTATATGACGTTTCTAACCCCCGGGCCACAATCCCAAACCATAAAATTCTCAAAGTTAGTTCAAAAGGTCCATCTTGATTGAAGGAGTGCATCGCTGCAAACGGCTCACAAATCAGAGTTACGGTTTGCGAGTTACGGGGGTTTAAAGAAACCCCGAAAAATCCTCGTCGGACCACTGCCAGCCACGCCGGAAACCTCCGCGTCGCCACCAGATTCCCCTGCCCCGCCGCCGCCTCCGCCGAATTCCACCGCGCTGCTGCCGTGCCGTCCCCAGATTCTGCCATGGCCGCCGCCCCTCGTCACCGGAAAACTGGGTTTTCGCCGGAAAACTTCCGGGAGCCACAGGGAGCACCCCGGTGCTCCAAATTCAGATCTGAAAAAAGTTTCAGAATCCTCGGGACACGAACTACATAACCCTTACAAAAATTTGAGGGAAAACAACACAAAAATGGGATCCGGGATTTTCAAAACGTAAAACACCTACCTGTTGGTGGATCGCCGACGCTTTGGATGCAGAACGGCGCCCGCGACGCCCTGAAGTTGTATCTGCCGACGAACTACACTGAAAACGGTCAACCGGAGCTTGAATCGGCGAATAACGGAGGAGTTGGGGTGGGTTCATCGTACGTCCGCTGCGTGTGATGGAGGAGGAAGGTAGGGATGAGGATTCCCTTTTTTTAAAACAAAAATATCCCCATCTCTGGTTCCTGACTCAGCTCCACCTGATGCCCAATGCGAACAAAGTTAAGGTCACCCCTAGTGTAAACGCGCCGTTTTGAACGCAACAGTGGACTCAGATTTGCGTTCCGAGACTCCGTTCAGAAGTTATTTGAGCCGACGCTTATAAATGGTCTTTTCCACTTATTTAAAAAAACACCCCTCGTGGCGCTTTCAACCGCAGGCCCGTGCCTGCAAAGGTTACACCTCGCCTAGGGTAAACGGCACGTTTCGGACGCAACTGTGCCCTCAGATTCCCGTTCTGAGCTACCATTTAGGAGATATCACACCCCCTCCACGTGCATAGTATAAAAATATTTAATAATTTAATAAAGTTAATTCCAGGCACACCGGGCCTCAGAATCGTACGCCTTCTTCACGCCTAGCTCTAGAATTATTCATATAAATATTTCAAAGTCTGACAGGGCCAAAAACCCGAGTCTCTACATCCTCCCCCCCCCCCTTAGGACTTTTCATCCCCGAAAAGCCCTAAGCTCAAGGCAAGCGACTGGACTCTCAACTGGGTCTCCCATGCCAGTGAGTTCACCAACCAACACCCATGCCGGAACATATAAGTCATAGGGACTCATCCACCACACCTTGATACTTTCCGCTTTGGGTGGCCCTGACTCACCCGCAATGTTTTAATCGTGTCAAAAAAATGCATCTCGATGGGGGAAGGATCTCTCTTCCTCACGCATTCAAAGAATGCCAAAAGACACGCACAAGGTGTTACCAAAGCCCTGAACAAAACTCGATCAAGAAACGGAAAGGAAAGGGTACCGCTAAACAGCCTCTATCAAACTACTGCAGAAATTAGAGAATACAGAAGGCGTACCTCTATCCATCTCCGGAGCCTCTGGGTCAACAGCCTCCATGGCATGCAGTTGTCCTCGCCCTCGGCCACCAGCTCCCTGAGCTTGGCGTGGACCACCTGGGGGTGGGGGTGGTGGCAACTAATACCGCCTATAACCGCCTCCTGCTGCACCCGCTCCGCCGCCACGTCTGCCACCCTCTGGACCTCCTTGCTCGAGACACTGCCTCTACCAAGGCTTTCCATTGATTGTCTCCCTCTCAGCAGCACGTCGGGTCGGACAATCCCTAGAAAGATGTCCCTGACCATCGCAAACATAACATCGCCTCTCCTGCGGCTGACCAAAACTAGCCTGTGAGCCCTAAGCCTCAGATTCTCCATCCTGGGGTCTCGTCCTGAAATGTCGTCCATGTCCAGACCCCTGAGTCTATTGTCGACTACCAGATCTCGACGTCTCGTCGCTCACGTGCCCAACACTAATAGGGGGAATCTTCTCACCCAGAAAGATCTCCACCACCAACGCTCGATCCAGCACCCCAGCATAGGTGGGTAGGCACAAGGAAACCACACCTGCTCGGATGTCCCTGCGTAAGCCCTGCTTGAAGGTCCTAGCCCTAAAGAACGGGTCTCGAACCATATCCAGGGAGTAGCGTGACAGGTCTGTAAACCTCGCTGAGTACTCCAACACGGTCATGCCCTCCTGTCGAAGCTGAAGAAGCTCCTAAATCCACACAGACCTCAGCGTCACGGGATATAACTCTTCCCTGATGATCCACTCAAACTCTGCCCACGTGAGTGTCTCCTCATCATGGGACTGTGTCACCAAAATCCACTATCTCCGAGAAGAATCATGTAGAAGGCTCGCCACTACGACCACCAACTGATCTGGAGTTGTTCTCACTAGGCAGAAAAATCGGGTGACTGCCTCAAGCCAGTCATCAGCTGCCTGGGGAACTGGATCACCACAAAACCTCAGAGGTCGCTGCCTCTGGAACTCGTACAGTAAACTCAGCCTGTGCACAGCCTTATCCTGCCCTAACGGCACAACTAGTGGCTCAAAAGGTGGCATATCAACCGGCAGACCACATGGAGGTGTAACCTTAGAACCCGCACCCTGCTCCACAGCCTCTGTACGGGGCGGATCGTCACCACAATCCTGCTGCTGAACCCTCACTGGCTGTCGTCATGGAGGCATCCTGAAATAAATTCAAGACGCACCACAGTCAAAGAGTACATATGGAGAGCTGACTCAAGAAGGATAATGAAAAACCCAAAACCCAGTCCTATATGATGCATGTATCATTATGTCCCTACGACCAGTTTATGAATGCCCATAGTCGAAAGGAAGGTTATCGGAATCCTGATGTTTGGATACGTCGGCCGCCGCACCAACACTGGAGTCCCTGGCCAGAAAGCCAAACTCAAAACATCCTAACAGTACCGCTATGCAACCAAAACCAAACTCACAGCTAGACCAGCTACGCTCTGAGATCCCAAAGGTGAAACCTCCTTTGATACCACTCTATCATGACCCGACCCAACGGGGCTCGAGCCGTGACTCCCCAAGCCTGCCTCCAATAGGCTAGGGGATAGCGACTAGCGCCGAGTGGTCTATCACACACATGGGAGGCATTAGCCTATGGTACATGTACACATGCTCCCACATACACCTCCATGCAACAATGTAGAGATATATAAAATTGAAAAGTAACAATTCATGCGTACAGTATCCCACTACCATAGTACAGCAGAAGTAAAAAGGGAAAAACAGGTCCCACCAAAAGAAAACTACAAAAGCGCATCCAACCTGCTCTGAAGAAGGGGAATGCTTCCACAAACACCTGCCGGAAAGCTTCCTCGGCACCGCACCGGTAAAAACCCCAGTCAGTCTCTCTCACTCAGCTCCGCCTGCTCCAGGTCCTCCTGGGACTCCGTCGAAATGCCTGTAGTCTGCACACGACACAAACATGTGCGGGCAAAGCCCGTGCAGGGGTGAGTATAAACATACTTAGTAGGCACCCCATAAACCCAAAACAAAAGAGAGAAATTGAAAGGCAACAACCCACTCATCCCAGCCAGAGGGAACCCAGACAAGAGAGAAACTCCATCTCGTGACCATCGTCGGCTAAACTCAACAAGTCAGCTTAGCTCAGGTGTATGCCCATAAACACACCTTGAACAATCCAGATATACTCACTTCACGCACCCAGCCACCTGAGGTACCGACCTCAACACCAGAAATGGTTCACAACAAGGTGAGCACACTCCACAATCACTGTCATCCCAGATGTCATATGCCCGAGAGAACCACTGCATCGGGTCCCAAACAAACATCTCAAATGCTCACCTGAGAGACCACGCTCGTCGAATAACATCACTGAGGAAACATCGCTGAAACAACATAACCACCAAACTCCTCGGATAGGGGATTTCTGCTAGGGTCCGGTAGGGGATACCAAAACCCACTGCCGTATACGTAGCTCATAGATAGGGGATCACTCCCAGGGTCCACTGGGGGATACCATGACCCGATCTAGCATACGTAGTTCTCACAGATAGGGGATCACACCCAGGATCCGCTGGGGGATACCACAACCCAATCTGGCGCTCAACAGAAGAACATCACTCAGATAGAGGATCATCGCCCATATAAAGGTTGTCACGATGATACCGGAACCCTATCTGGTATAACTCGCGATGTAGGGGATCGAACCGATGATGCCACAACCCTACTGAAACCACACGCTGAGTCGGGGATCGCATAACCGACGATACCACACCCCTACCAACTCCACGCGCTGAGTAGGGGATCGTATAACCAATGATACCCCAACCCTACTATAAATCACATGCTGAGTAGGGGATCGTATACCCGATGATACTGCAACCCTACTATAAATCCGATGCTGAGCAGGGGATCGTATACCCGACGATGACCCAACCCTACTGAGTACGACCCACTACATAGGGGCTCATATTCCCGATGATGCCACAAACCCTACGGGGTTAACCTGCTAGATAGGGGATTGCCGCCTGTGAATAAGTGGTCACAGCGATACCAAGAACCCGATCTAGGGAAAAGATGCTAGAAGATCCCGCTCCGGGCCCATCGGAGGGATGCCACAACTCTAACAGTTTAAACATAGCATCGAGAGGATCACAAACCTATACGAAGTTTATGATTCCACACGAAACCTTGGGTGAACGAACCAAGGGAGTTCCCTCAACCACTGCTGGTCCAAAACGTCTCTAACCTGAGCGACCCGTAACAACGCCACATTGCGCATCTCCATGTTCAAAACCAATGCCACCATCACGATCTATGCGGAAAAACATGCAGGATAAGCTGGTTACTCACCCGAAATGGAGCACCGGTGAAAAAGGCACTATTCACCATAGCTAGCTCTTGTGGGGCCCACACAATGATTCTAAATCCCATCGAGCGGATCATACCACGACAATGCCCTAGGAAAAACAAGAGGAATCGACTAGTCGCTCGTCCGAAACGGACACCCGGTGAAAAATGTACTATTCACCAATGCCTGCTCGGGTGGGGCCCACGACTCAATTCCGAAACACATTGAATGGATCACACCATTTCGATCCTCTCCAAAAAAAACACAGGATTGACTAATCATCTGGAAAAATCAGACTCCTTGTGTAAAAGCTCCGTTTCTCCACAAACGGCAAAACCCGGCCTCGTGAGGCCCACACCCCGTTCCCAGTCCCAACACCCGGAAACCAACTCAAAATGTCCATCGTACTATCAGGGTCTCAACTCCAATGACGACACATCATTCAGACGCTCCGGGTAGATGTTACAACGACCCGAAGTCGTAAAATAATAGAATATTATTATTTTATACGACGTTTCTAACTCACGGTCCACGATCCCGAACCACAAAATTCTCAAAGTTAGTTCAAATGTTCTGTCTCGATGCAAGGAGCACGTTGCTGCAAACGGCTCGCAAATTGGAGTTGCAGTTTGTGAGTTACAGAGGATTAAAGAACCCCCAGAAAATCCTGGCTGGACCACCGCCAGCCTCGCCGGAAACCTCCACACTGCCGCCGGATTCCGCCGTGCCCACCGCCACCGCCACCAGATTCTGCCGCGCCACTGCCGCGCCGTCACAGGATTCCGCCCTGGCCGCCACCCCTCGTCGCCGGGAAACAGGGTCTTCGCTGGAAAACATCAGGGAGCCACAGGGAGCACCCCGGTGCTCCAAATTCAGATCTGAAAAATGTTTCAGAAACCTCGGGACCCGAACTACACATCTCTTACAAAAATTTGAAGAAAAACAACACAAAAATGGGATCTGGGATTTTAAAAACGTAAAATGCCTACCTGTTGGCGGATCGCCGACGCTTTGGATGCAGAACGGCGCCCGTGATGCCCTGAAGATGGATCTGCTGACGAACAGCACTGAAAACGGTCACCCGGAGCTCGAATCAGCAAAGAACGGAGGAGTTGGGGTGGTTTCGTCATATGTACTCTGAGTGTGAGAGTGGAGGGAGGTAGGGATGAGGATTCCCTTTGTTTTTTTAAACAAAAATATCCCCCATCTCTGGCTCCTGACTCGCCTCTGCCCGATGCCCGATGCGAACAAAGTTAAGGTCACCCCTAGGGTAAACGCGCCGTTCTGAATGCAACGACAGACTCGGATTTGTGATTCAAGAGTCCGTTCAGAAGTTATTAGAGCCGACGCTCGTAAATGGACTTTTCCACTTATTTACGAAAACACCCCTGGTGGCGCTTTCCACCACAGGCCCACGCGTGCAAAGGTTACACCTTGCCTAGTGTAAACAGCACGTTCCGGACGCAACTGTGCCTTCAGATTCCATTTCTGAGATACCGTTTAGAAGATATCACACCCCCGCCGCGTGCATAGTATAAAAATACTTAATAATTTAATAAAATTAATTTCGGGCACATCGGGCCTCGGAATCGCACGCCGTCTTCGCCTCTAGCTATGGAATTATTCATTGAAATATTCCAAAGTCTGACAGGGCCAAAAACCCGAGTCGCTACAAATCTTTTATAAAATAGGTGTGGACATATTATTTAATATCAATAATTAAAATTTATTCTCTTTCTTATCATTCATTTTTAAATTATTATACCCCATGTTCTAAATGGATTTTTTTTTAAAATTGAAAAGGGAAAATTGATTTTGGATTTTAAATTCAATATAAAAACCTGTTTTTAAAAAAAAAATTATATCAAACTAGCATGATTTGGATATTCTATTTAAAGGTAGTACATGAGGAGTAGATTTCATTTTTCATGGATATTGATATTATTTCTCATGTCAATCATATTTTAATTTTAGGTAGAGGTTAAACAAAATTTGGACCACCTTGGAGAGATGGTGGTTTATGGTTAGAGAGTGACATATGAGTACCCCTAAAGATATAGTAGGGTTTTGGTATTATCCTTTGATTCCAATTATACATACTTTTTCCAAGAAGAACTCTATTGTATATGAGATCATGGTTTTTCCTTGTTTTTTTGGGTTTCATTATTATTTTGCTTTTTATTCTCCATTTAGTTGTATTTCTTTTATGAAGCTATTACATTTCCACCGGTTCATACACATATAATATATGGGATGGTCATGTAATAATTTCAATAAAATCACACAGCATAGTATTTTAGTCTTCTTCGGAAAAGTTTTTTCCTCATTATCCCATATAATTCCCATGATTCCTATCATTATCATGGGGGGGGGGGAGAACCCCATTAGGTATGTCACGAGTTGGCTTGGGTGCCGAGTTTATGGGTTATCCAAGGTAGTTATGGGATAAAATCTATATTTGTGTGAGTGTGGAATGTGTATATTTACACATTATGTATATGCAGTAGAATGTATAATTATGTAGTTGAATCTATGTATTTCTATATGTATGTGAATGCTTGTACATATATACCTATAGGAATGTATATATATGTGTATGTATATATGAGTATGTGTATATGTATCTATCTGGGTGTTTGTGTGAATGCATGTGTATGTATGTATATATATGTGTACGTTTGTGTGAGTGTTTTTGTGTATTTAATGTGTTTTCTTTTCTATATGTATATGGATATATCACCATATAACACATAAAGTTATTAGTTTTTCTAATTTGACATAACTCATTGTAGTATTGTCACACACACAATCAGAGGAAAAGTCATTGGGTTTTCCAATGAAATTAATTTATTTTATATAGAAATATATATTTTAAAGTTTAAAAATTTTATAATTTAATCATTTTGAAACATTTATTAATTCAATTTTAATTATTAATATTTAATAATTTTAAAATGTCTGAAATTTATATAATTAATTCTGATTGATATTTATTTTAATACTTTTGAATGAAAATCATTATACAGTTATTATTTACAAATTCTTAATTAGTAACCTATTGTGAATATTATTGATTTTGAATTTATATTTTAATATTTATTCATTTTTATTTTAGTATCTAGTAATTTTTATTATTTTATTAATTGATATAATTAGTATTATATTCATTTGTTGATAATTATTTTGTATTTTGTTCAATTTAAAATTTAAATATTATTTATTTTAATCATATATTCCTTAAATGTTATTTATTAATTTTTTAATATTTACCAATTTTTAATATTTTAGATTATTTATAAATTTATAATAACTACTTGTTTAATTTTTTTATCGTATTCATAATTCAAACATTTTTTTACATTTTGAAATATTAATATTCTATTCTATCAGGTTGTTTGTAATTTATATAATTTATTTTTCTTCATTTTTATTATTATATATTTTAATTGAGTTTTTTTAAAATTTTATAGATAATTAAATAATTACATATTTATTATAAATCTATAGTTTTAAACATATTTCTATTAAGATTATTTAAATATGTACTCATATTTAATATTTCACTAGTTTATATAATTATAATATTTATTATTATTTTTAATATATTTATAATCTATTAATTTTTAATTATTAAATTTCATACATTTATAATATTTGTTTGTTTGCTCTTACCTTTTCATTTTTAATGTTTATTTACTTTTAAAATTATATAATTTATTCATTTTAAATATTTATTCATTTAATATTTCTATAATATATTCATTTCTAATATTTATTTAAACATTTTCTATATTAATATTTAAAAAATTTAGCATGTTATTAATTTAAATAATTTTTATTTATATATTTATATATTTTTTTAAAATCATTATGATGTTATTAGTGTATATTTTTTAATTATTAATGTATTGTAAAACTTATTTATTTAAATCTTATTTTTATTATTGATTCATTTCTATTTTAAATTTTATTCATTTATATTATTTTTTAAAAAATATTTAACATATATAAGTTATTAATTTCTAATACATTTAAATTTACATAATAAATCATATTTATTCATTGTTAATATTTTTGAAATCAATATAATTTATTGATTTTTAATGTTTTTTCAATTTTTGTAATTAGTTTTAGTTAATCATTTAATATTTTATATTCATTTTTAATATGTATAATATTAATTATTTTTGATATCTATTCTTTTTTATTATAAAGTAATATCATAAATTTTATAATTCTTATTTATATAATTAATAATATATTATAATTATTTAACATTAAATTAAATTTTAATAAACAAGTATTTATATGTACAAAATATTGTGGAGATAAATTCATACTTTATTAGAGCTAAACTCAATTATAATAAATTGATACATTAACTCTACAAAAGTTATCATTGATAATGCTTCACATTTATTCTGATAAAACTTGATTTCTATTTCTGTGCTGATAATGGTTTGTTTAATCAATTCTTATTTCACTTTTGATGATAAAGACCTTTATTTAAAAAAACATCACAAGAGAGATTATTTCTCCTCATCCATGCATAGATTTTATAATATTTTTGGTTGTCCTTCCTATCATTTAAAAGCACACAAAGTGTATGGTTTCTTAAACATTGTGTCTCATAGTTTCACTATGAGGTTGCCTCAAGGTTTTTAATTTCATAATTTTACGAATTCCTCCTCTATTTTTACCTAAAACATTATACTATGTCACATATTCGCTTTTATGTGATGGTGTGTTGGGTTACATGGGTTTGCGATGTAAATGTGTTAGGTAGTGGATCATTATATTATTTTTAATTCTATTATTTGGTTTTTTTGGTGGTTTTTTTCATTTATGTTTCTATTAATCAAATCATATCATGAGGTTCTTAAAATACAATGTATTCTATAATTGATTCATATGAGGCCTCAACACCAGCTTGTTGTAAATTCTTCATTAATGTGAAATTTATCAAATATTTATCGTCCTTATTTTATACATCGTGAAATTGTAATAAAACCCCCATGAACACATAACACATTAACACATGCACATAAAACATGAAAATAATAAAATAATAAATCAATTTACTCGTGACAATTTATAACACAAAAAATGAAATGCATACAATATTACAAGAAAACATATCTATCTCACATCATATATAGTTTTATAATTTAAATGTAAAACCACATAAGATATAAATTGTCATAAACGAACAATGAAATATAAAAATAATTATATATGGTGGAATAAATACCATGTTAAATTTAATAATATTAAAAAATTAATCATATTTAATAATAATAAATCATGGAAAAATTAAAACACAATAAAAAATAAAAAATGATAATATAAAGACTATATATCACCTAAAATAATTTCAATGGAATAATATTATAAATAATATATTATATAACAACAATAAACTGAAATATCAAAGCACCAGGAGTAGTGGTTTTAAATAAATATAAACTATGAATTATAAACTCCCAAAAAATCTCCAAATTTTTGATTATTTTAATACAAGACCACGTATCCGACACATTCCACCCATATTTTAAAATGACATGAAAAAAAATTTAATTTTAATATATATCATTCAAAAATAAATATAATTAAATGATGAAGAAGATAGATAATGAGAATAAAAAAATAAACTTCTCCTCCAATGTTAAACAATTAGTATAAAATAAAATGGTCATCATACACTAAACAATTAAACATGAATAAAAAAATAGATATTTGTGTCAATGACTTCTCTTTTTCCCAATCTACCATGATAGAACCCATTTTAGTCTATAATGGTAGTTTGTTGGGGGGGGGTTAGGATTGTCTATGGGGTGTACATCCCACTAGTCTATGTTTTTTGTTGGGTCTCCATTTTAATAGAGATATTTAAATTACATTTTTTAAAAGATATTTTTTACAATACAATGTTTTTCTTATTATTCAATAATTTACTATTTAAATAACCATAATTGAAGTTATTACTTTGTTTTGAATAGTTCCAAAAAATTGTGAAAAATAATTAATTTGGATTGATATATATATTGAAATTGGAATCCTATTATTCATAGCCTAATACATATTATGTTTTAAAAATCAATAGTTATCTTCTGCACATTATTAGTGATAAGGAGTGAATTATAACCCCTGATGATTCCATTTTAAAAAGTATAATAACTATTGAAATGTTGACTCTTGTAATAAATATATAGGTTTCATTATACATTATATTCTTATGACTTTTTATTATTATATGTTTTAAATGGTTGATAATGATTTGAACATTTATATCAAATATGATTACAATATGTCTTTATATATGAGTAATATCTTATTAAAAATATATAATCTTAACTCTTGTGTACAATTTTTAATAAATATGAATATTATTAAATAATATAGTTTTGATATGAATTAGAAATAGATGTATTACATTTTTATGAGAAAATTGTATGATCATGGAGTTAAATTGATGATCAAAATTTCAAATGATCATGCATATGACTCCTCTAAAATCCTTTTCTATGTTCACATTATTTTTAATCCCGGTGAATTGATCAATGGAATTTAAATGATCACTCAGTCTATCATGTAATTATCTGAAGGTTTAAATGTTTTCCTAAACATGGGGAAGTAAATAATATATCCAGTGACTGGGACAACACCGTGGTTTACAGATCTTTTTATATAATTGAAATAGTGAATGATTATGTCAAGCATATCAAATATACAATTACAAGTCTAATCTATAATAGAGGTTGTATTGGATAAGTTACACTGATAGTTGAAGATGATCTGAAGGGTTTATGTTTTTTTTGAGATTATCATGAACAATGAAAATTTTCAATTTTATACATGTGGAATAAAATATAAAACATTTTCAATAATAAAAAATCTATATAATTAAAATGGTAGAAATATATTGACAGAATACAACTATATTGAACTAGTTTCTCTCTTGAATGATATTCCATTATAATTCAATGATCTTATTTTCAGAACATATTATCCAAAAATAATGATATGTTTATTAGGTATGATCAATAAAATAATAAAATACTATCATAATGTTCATATATCATTTTAAAAAGACTCCAATTCACATAAAAGAATTCTCTATGTACAATGTGTCTAGATATAATAAAGATAAATAAATTCATTAAAAAGTAGTATCAAACATTACAATCATTAAACTGGATTTCAACCTAAATAGAATTATGTATAGTGAAAGATTATTTACATATAATGAAGATATATGAATCCATGGTTGGAATCTATATCGGGTAGTAGACTCTTTGTAGTTTAAACATTGATAATGTGAATCCTAAATTTGGAAATGATTAGACAAAACTCTATCTTGCAGCATCAGTTGTTAAAACAAACCCTTATAGTGTAAAAACATTCACTGATAGTATATGTCATGTTATGTTTTTAAATTTTATATTTTAACCATAGTATTGAGTAATGAAAAAATACATTAGGTTCACTCATCTTATTTCAAGATCAAAACCACTGGGTAATGATATGGAGGGTTATATTTCATTATTGCTTAAATATCATAAAATAATCTGGGATTTGGCGCCACCTTGGAATATTATAATTGAAAGGAATATTTAAAATAGATACCAGTGTTATATGATATGATAAATGAATTTCCATCTTATAGAAATTTTTTAGGACATAAGATTAGATTAATACTAGGGTGTCCTATTTCTGAATAAGTTTAACACTATGTTATGTTGAAACATTCCTTAGAGACTATTTCCCTGATATATTAAATTTTACTCTAGTGAAATAAATTCCAATCTAGGAAGACATTTTTTGATGGTCATTCATAACAAGGTATGAAACCTTATATAATAATATATTATGTATATTTTGTGAAAGTAAATTTCATGGTCACCATTTTTTGGAACCATTTTTCCAAATCTATTAGAGAACCATATTGAAAAGGAGATCTATTTTTATAATATCACTATTTGAAATTTTTTGTACATTGGAAATTTTCATAATGTTACACATATAGAAAAATATGTATATGTGATAGTTTTAATGGCCTATAACTAAATTAACCCAAATAAAATATGATACTAAGGCTTGGTTTGGAAAACATTACATGGGTTCAATGGTAGTTCTTGTGATAGTGAAGGGTGAAAGGTAGAATTTACTTCTTCTAGAAAGGGATAACAAAGAAAAAACAATATAGTAACAAATATTACCTGAAGATATAGATCCCCCAATATTGGAGGCTATACATTTCCATTAAAGACATTCTCTACTAGAGGTAATCTATTTTTTCAGAACTACATTTTTGTATGTTTGTATCATATAGATATTGATTCAATTATTTTACTAAAATTCAGTGGGGTGATATTGACAGTGATTTATATCTATAAAAACCCAACCATATTCTTATTATGAGTGGTAAAATGTGCAATGTCCAGGGTGATACACTATATGAAAAAACAGTTCCATATTATCATTTGAGATTAGGTATTTATATAGTTCTTGGGCTGAGAACCAAACTACTTTTACCCCGTGATGATCAGGATGTCCACATGATTGAAATTGTTATTAAAACTTTTGTCGAATGGTTATTTAATCTTATGAACATATATATTGATACATAGAGATATAAATTACAATTTATTTTTTATGAAAAAACATTAACAATATTGGGAAAAAGTTTCAAGCATGGAATGTAATTACAAATAGAGAAAACAATTAGGAAATGAATAATTGAACCAAAAAATTCTACTTGATTAGTCATTAAATAAAAAAGCCCTTATAGGAGTAACTTTTAAGAAACATTTCAGATAAATTGTTTACTAACATTACAAGTCCATGAGGATACAATGATACATGATAATTACCAAACCCTTTTTTAATTCATATAATATATATATAGTGATGTCATACCAAACATTATTTAAGAGTGTTAATTAAATTCCCAATCATGAATTACTAGGAATCTAATTTTTAAATTTAGACATAGGGTATCATTTTATTAATCTATTTCTACTATAATTTATCTATTGTGTTATATAATTTTCAATTAGTATTTATTATTTATTGTCCAATTTATCATCACTATTTTATGGGAAAACCCAATAAATAAACAATTGTTCCCATTAGGCCCCACATAACTTATATAGAAAACTATTCATTATAAGATGATGTATTTTCAATTTTAGGAGATGTAAAAGATATATTTTTTTAAAGAAATGTTATAAATAAAAAATTATTATTATTAACCAAAACAAAGTGGTAAATTCTTAAAATATAATATATTAAATTATATTTTTATTTATTTTATTAATTACTATATTTTTTAAAAAAATTATTAAATGATCTTTTCAATTAATTTGTATGATCTAATTATTTATTTTTTGGATATAATTAATGAGTATCTAATAAATCAACCAAACAATATTTTCTTAAAAAAATTTTAATACACTACTTTCTAAATGTTTCAAAAAAATTGAAAATAAAATGTTTTATATTTGGTTTTACCCAAAAAATATTTTTTTTATAGAATAGTGTTTAAATAAGATCAAAATAATGTTATGAGTATGGTATATGAGAATAATAATCCATTGGATTTATATATAAAGATATCTGTTACTATATATATAATATGATTACACTATCAATACTAATATCAAAAAAATTAATTACTCTCAATGTTTGATTAGTTTCTGAAAAAATGTAATGACAAAAATTATGTTTATTATGTTTACCTGTTTATGAAATATATAAAATAGTTTAAATAAACTAGAATCCTCTAAATTTTTATTATTGAAGGAAATTAAATTTTAATTAATTATATTTATATATAATTTTTTATTTCTTTTTTGTTTCAACTAGGACTATCATTATTCCAGGTATTCAGAATATGAAGTAAATGTTCATAGAAATGTGTGCAAAAAATGCATGGTCTCATAATTCATTAAAACATAATGAAGAGAAAATTTCCTTTCATATTTTGAATTCATTTAATTTTACAAAGTTCTTGATTAGTTTTTTATCTACTTCTTATTTAGTATTATGACCCTTAATTGATTTTTGAAATGTTGGAACACACAACATATTGCATTCAAGGTCCATATCCAAGGATTTTGTGTCTATAAAGCTCACATAAGGAGTCTGTACCAATTTCAATGAATTTAATATAGGTTAAAATTATCTCCCCTTTAGATTAAAACTTAAATTTTACTCAATTTGTTTCAAATTATTCCAAAAGGAAGAAAAACATTGATGAATTCCAAGATAACGAATTTTATCTATAGTAGATTCTGAACTGTTAATGATTTTAGTGATCATGATGGACCTTAAACTATGTATATTGTATTATTATATTCCTCACAGATAAAACCTACTTAGAGAAAAATAAAATTTCAGTGTGTCTTTAAGCTAGATGATACACACAAGTACATTTTGTTCTCCATATGGAGTTAATTATTTTTTAATTAATTTTTTTATGTGTAGTAGGGACATAATGGATTATATTCTGGATAAAATCCCTTTTAATAACACACTATTGAGATAGATATAAATTTTTAATATATTAAAAATATGAATTAATTTCCTGCCAATCGATAAAATTATTTTCCCAACATTACTCAAAGAGTGTATTTTATATAAAATATGACATGTTAGATTAAATTACACATCTCTAACGAAAAATTAATTAATTGTTCTTAAATATTATAGATACATTAGTGAAATGATCCATAATTAATATTTTTTGTGTAAAAAAAGAAATATAAAATAAATAACAACATGTTACTAGTATAACACAAAGTTTATGTATTGATTATAAAAGATCTATTTTAGTTAAAAAATGAATCAATGATTTTAGGATAAGATAAAAAAATTAACTTTTCATGATATTTTTGGAAAAAATTGATAAATTGTTTTTTTATGAATCCATGCATCATATACACATCAATATAACACACAGTGTGTCTTGTATGACTTAAATTGAATGATTTTATTTAAAATTTCCATTTATGTTCAACACATGGGTCATATAATCACAACTAGTAATAAATAATCAGATTAACATAATAAATAATGAAAATAATCCACATTACATTTAGATCAGGCTTGATTTAATTTCATATCAATCTAACATATTGTGTGGACAAAAGGACTTAATGTACATTTTTTCAGTTGTAAAGATTCATTTTACTACAACTAATGAATCCCTCATTGAAATCAAAGAAAATACAAAAACAATATCCTGATAATTTGTAAAAATAATACATGATCCCTTATTAATACGGATTTGGAAACAATATTTTAATTTGGCTTGTGGTATGGTTTCTATCAAAAAAATTACATCATCTTTATTCAAAATAGTCATTTTTGTTCTAAATACATTTCACATACTCAAAAATGAGAATACAGACTCATATTTTCTTGATAAATTCTGAAAAAAACCTTACAAATATTTTGATTTTTAGCCTTAAACATTACATTAATCTGAAAAACATTGTTCCCACTATTCCACAAATAGTATATTTTTAGTTTAAAAGTATTTTTTTCAAATGTGTTTCACTCACTAAAATCAAAGAAAACTAACATATATTGTCAAAATAATTTTGAAAAAAATCATTATATATTATTTTATTTGTATTAATTAACAACTATTTAATCTAACAAATAGTGTACCTAATATGATTGAATGATCTTATATTTATTTCAGATGGTCAATTTTGATTAAAATAGATCTCAATTACTAAAAACCAAGAAACCACATTCAAATTGTTTTTAAAATTTTGTAAAATTATCTATATATAATTTGCAACATGTTGAAAACTAGAACATATTAATTTGATATATAGTGTTCCCGATATGAATCAATGTGTTTGTATTAATCATAAAAGATAAATTTATGTTCAAAACATGCACCACTTTCCAAATGTTGATAAAACACATTGATACTATTCTAATAAATTTGGAAACTAAATCATATGTAGTTTTTCATGCATAAAAATTATTAACAGATGAATATGATACAAGGAGTGGCTGATATGATTAGAAGTATTTGTTTTTTAATTAATATTTGAGCTCAAAACATGATCTAGATTCTCAAAATCCAGAAAACAATCATTAATTGTCTTATTAAGTTGTGATAATAATACATAAGACATTTTAGACATATATGAATTATTAACACATCAATATGAGATATATTGTGTATGGTGTGACTTAATGTTCATGTATCTCAATAATAAAGTGAAATTTTAATTCAAAATATGATTCAACGACTAATAATATAAAATTTAAACATATTTTCTTGATACATTGTAAAAAATATCTATATTATATTTATGATATATAGGAATCAATACCATATTTTTCTGAAAAATTGTGTTTTTATTATTACTAAAAGTGAATTAATTTTTTTTTAAATGATCATTTATGTTCAGAATAGTCTTCACATAAAAAAAATAAACACAATCAAATTTTGTTACTAATTTAGGAAAAATATCTATAATTAATTTTTAATTTTTATAAATAAATTGAACATTAGTATTTCTCATGGTGTTCCTTTTATGAATCAATGTAATTGATATATTTTTAAAAGTGACATCTTATAATAAATTGTGATATAATCATTAGAATCTAAGAAAATTCACTCAGATTGTATAGATAATTCTATAAATTGATCTTCATGTTCTTTTTATGTGTAATAATCATCCAAAAAACTATCTAGTGCATGGTATTCTTGGTGTTATTGAAAGGAAACATTTTTATTTAAATTTGACATTTTTTTCAAAACACCCACATATAATAAAAAATTATCAAAAACACATGTATTATCATGAAACATCTATAAAATTATACAATAATAAATTTTAATTTATATGAATTAACTACTTATTAATGTAACAAATTGTGTGATCTAAATGACTCAATGTTCCAATTTTTTATTTAAAAGTGTAATTTTAGATCAAAACGTGTGTCACCTCCTAAAAACCGAAACAGAACACTCATGTTTTCTTGATACTTTAGTAAAATTATCTATAATTTATTTTCGATGTATATAAATCATCTACATATCAATTAAAAACATGATGTGGCTTGTTTGACTAAAATATCTTTTGTTTTAATATTTATTTTAGTTCAAAACATGTATCTCTTTCTCAAAATCAAGAAATCATGCTAATATTTCCATCTCAATTCATAAAAACAATCCACGTGTCATATTTTATGTTTAAAATCAACTGCATGTGAATCTGACACACGGTGTGGCTATATTTACTCATGGTTAGTGATTTTTTAAAGTGAAATTTTAGATAAAAATATTCTTCAACAAAAAAAAGTATGAAAACACAATCAAATTTTCATGATACATTAGGAAAAAACTTATTACCCATTTCTAATTTGTAGTAATCAACTACAAATAAATATGCCAAAAGGAGTAGAAGGTATTAATGAATGTGTGGGTTATTATTTAAATTCGAAATTTTATATCAAAACACATTTCACATTCTCAATATTAAGTAAATATTCATTGTTTTTTTTAATTTTCTAGAAATAATTATTATATAACTTGTTATAAATATGAATCAACTACAAGATAATTGAGAACAAGGTGTTCTTGGTATGTATCAAGTGAATGATATTAGTTAAAAAGTAACATTTAATGTCAAAAATTATGAAACAAAAATAGAAAAAATCACATTAATGTTATTGATACTTTAGGACACCAAGACATAAGTCATTTTTTATGTGTAGAAATTTTTTTCTCATCAATATAAAACCAGGTGTGATCGGTATGATTGAATGTTCATGTTTAGGTTGAAAATGGTTTTTAGTTCATAAAACCCATCACATACACCTAAAAAATTAAACATGATAATATTAAATTAATAAATTAGTAAAATGATATGAAAATATTTTTTGATTTTTAAGAATCACACACCTATTATCTTGATCCCAAGTGTTCCAAATATGGCTCAGAGTCCGTGTTTTCTATTTAATAGTGACATTTTAGCTCAAAACATGGTTCAATATCTAAAAACCAAGAATGATGCTCAAATTTTCATGATAATTTATAAATATTATCCATAAGTCTTTTCTACATATAAAAAATATCCTCATATCAATCAAAAACATGATATTCTATTTAAGATTGATAAAGCATTTTTTAATTTTAAGTAGCCATTTTAGATCAAAACGTGCATCACATAAACAAAATAAAAAAATAAGGCTCATATTAACATGAAACATTTGAAAAATGATCCTTAAATAATTTTTCATCTATAAAAATTAATTATACATTAATCTATTACATGGCATGTCAAGTATGACTGAAATTGATTATTTTCAATTTAAAAGTGAAATTTATGATTTAAACTCGAATCACACACTAAAATACAATAAAATAAACTCATAATGGAGTAATACTTTATCAAAATGATACAAGAGTAATTTTTGACATTTAGTAATAATCCAGTCATCAATATGACACATAGTTTTCCCCATATGACATGAAGTGTGTGTTTTGAGATTAAAGGTGAAATTTTAGATTAAAATTCACATCACTCACTAAAAACTAAGAAGATAAAAAATATATAATCTTGATAGGTTTGGAACTATATATAAAATTCAGTTTTGATATATAGAAATTGGCCACAAGTCAATATTACACATAGTGTACCTAATATTACTCAAAGTGTATATTTTCATTTTAAAAGAGATATCTTAATTCAAAACAAGAATCAATCATTGAAAACAAAGAAAACATACTTGGATTGCCTTGATAAATTATAAAAACTATCCATTAATCATTCTAGTCATGTATAAACTAATTGTATGTCAATCTGATACATGGTGTTCGCAAGATGACTCAAAGTTAATGTTTTAGCTTATAAGTGTACATTTTTGTTTAAAACATCTATCATTACATAAAAATAAATATAATACACTCATTTTACCTTTATTACTAAAAATTTTATCCATAAGTCATTTCTAACATGTATAAATTAACTGAGCATCAATCAAAACCCTGATATTAGGACTCAAAGTGTGTGTTTTTAGTTAAAAGGTAGCATTTTAGTTAGAAACATGAATCAATCACTAAACACACAGAAAAAACCCTCAAAATATCTTGATATTTTATAATAATTATTCATTTGTTATTTAACATGTGTAGGAATTAACTTTACATCAATCTAACATGTGTTGTGTATGGTATGAATAAATGCGTGTGTTTTTATTTAAACTGAACATTTTAGTTCGAATCATGTGTCACACTCTCAAAGCCATGGAAAAAAGTGCATTATCCTTTGTACATTATGAAACTGATCATTAATTCCTTTTTATTTGGTTGGAATTATAGGAATTTCAATTGACATACAATGAATTCAGAGTGATTCAATGTTCATGATTTTTTTAAAATGTGATTTTAGTTGAAATCATGAATCACTGATCAAAATCAAAGATTACAGACAAGAACTGTCTTAATACATTATGAAAAATATTCATATTTAATTTTTGATTGGTAGAAGTTGACTACATGTCAATGCAATGCACCCTTTTCCATGTATGATTCATAGTATTTTGTTAATTATTAATGGTAGTTTTTGTTCAAAACATGTGTCATATATTCTAAAATGAAATAATAACCTCAAATTTAATTAATAATTTAAAAAATATATATGTATAAATCATTTTTATGTATGTAAATTAATCAAACATCAATCTGAAAAAATTTTTACCTAGTATAATTCATTGTGTTTGTTTCCAGTTTAAAGTGACATTATAGGTTAAAACAAACATTACTCATAGGTAATCCAGTAAAAACGCAGGGATTTTATCAATTCTCTAATAAATTGATTTATATGTCATTTTTGACATGTGGGAATTAACTTTGCATCAATCCATCCCAAGTGAGTTTTTTATTATTTTAAAAGTGATATTACTAAAATAATTATTTTTTCATATTTATGTTTTATTTAATTATTTTTTATATTACTAATAGATTTTTTATTTTTATTATAGTCACAATCTTATTTTTTTCAATATAGGGTGGTTTGTTCCAAAATTGGTAGCGTAATTTGTCTCTTTTTAAAGGGGTTCCAAAAAAGAGCATAATACATAGACACCTTATAAATTTTTGTTCATGTAATATTAAATGTTTTTAACATATGATCCATACAAATGTAATTTTAGTTTATTGAGTTTTTTATATAATAAATGTATCTTCAATCTAATTTTTTATAGTTCAATTAATATATTTGAATGATTTTTTTAGAAATGTTTTGTGTATTCTGTTATAAATATAGTCGCACACTGATGTGACTTGTTGTTTTATAATAATTAACCATATAAGAGATAAAAATAACCTTTATCAGTCAAAAAAATACCATCCAATAAAGTATAATCATTATCAATATTTTTTAGTGTTGATGAAGAGATCATTTATCAGTGCTATTTTGAGTGATAATTAAAGAGCCTAACTTGTATAGTCACTTAAAACGTCATCATTTTTTAGAAATGATAATAGTTATTAATATCCTGGATAAAATATTATTCCTTGTTATTAAGAGTATTGTTTAGTAAAATAGTTTTTATTGAACCATTAGGACATGTGAAATTATCCAAAATAATAATTTTATTATTGTGACAATAAATAAATAAGATATTTCAAATCAAAAGGTGATTGTTCACATAGTTATATAATTAAATATCCATTTTTAGTGAGCCAAAAAATATAGTTCAGAGTAAATATTTTATATTTCCCCAAATTAGAGAGGAGAGAGTGGTGTATTTGATTTAAAATTTTAATTTTCTGGCTTTCCAATATCATATGGTGTAGTGAATATTTTTTTAATTTTAATTAAAATGATATTTTTGTTATATTCAGTATCTTTTAGAAAGTATTATATATTCTCTTCATTTTAAAATATAATTAAATTTCCTTAAATGAACTATAATTTTATTTTTTTTCATTTTTCATTTTATGTTGATAGTGTATTATTTTTATTAATGGTTCATGATATAATTATTTTTTCTAAATTTTAATTTTAATTATTTTTAACACATTTATTTTTTTTAGATTTTTTATATAACCGTTAAAGTGTTTTAAGAGTTATATTGATAAAATTATCTTTATATATGTGTTTTTATAAATATATTCATAATATTTAACATATTATATATTAATAATCAAGTCGTGATTTTAACAGAACTGATTACTTCTATCTTAAGACATATTACTTCAGTGTTATACGAATACTGTATTTGGAATATGATGATATTTTAAAATATATGGGAGGAGGAATCAATGTTTTTTGATATATATAACATATTTCATTTCATTATATATATCTCTCATTTTTATTAAACAAATTTCTTAACGCTCACTTTCATGAATAAATATACAAAATAAAATTACCTTCCATATAAGAAGAATAAATAGAGGATAATCATGGGAAATTTTATCAAGGTTGATATATTAATTGTGTATTAGAATAATCAAAATAAAATCTTGAACACCATTTATCTTTTATATGATTAAAGAGACCTGACATAGAAAATCTTTTTAGTTCAATGTTTCAACTGAGAAACTATTATTCTCAATAAAACATTTCAATCATAGATTAATATAGTGGACTTCATGTAAAGGGATAGAGAAAATTATTTGGAACAAGCATAACTCCACAAGAGATATTAGAAAAGATGTACTTTTTAATGATAGGATAATAGCATTTCAACATATTCTATAAATGAAAAAATCATGATCCAATAACATGATAATTGGTTGAATAAATTAATTCTATTTAATTGTAGATATTTAACGAACAAGAACAACATTCTATGGAATATTACCATTAGATACAAATATTATTGGCCAAATTTTAAAACTAGACATGGTGATAACTATTAGTGATATGATAGTGAGACATCCCTCTGCAATATCTTAATATCCATAAATAATAAAAATGTATTATTAACAGAATATTTTCTAAGGAACAACGCTCCTTGATAACTCATTGAAAATAGGCTGTGAATCTATTTTTTTATTTAACTACCACAATATCTAAAAATGTTAACTAATATATATCCCCATAGTGAGAAAGTAATGTGGTAATAGATCCTCAGGTATTAAGTATATGATTTTATAATAAAAACTTATTTCCAGGAATAAATATATAGTCCTTTTTTATTATTTGATTTATGCAATTGTTTTTCTTAGTATTTCAAATTAAATTAATAATTCATAAAAAATGAACATAAGTAGATATTTAATTTGAATACCCTCATAAAATGAACATGATGATAAAATATATCATATAAAAATATTTGAAAAAAAATATTTATGTGAAAATATAATTATATATGTAACATAATATTTTTAAATATGATCATAAATGATCATTTGACACCTTGAATTTGGTATGTATATTCTATTATGAGTGATTGGGAGTTCTGGGTAAAAATTTGGATTTTATGCTCTAATAAAAAGAAGTGAATAGATAGCCAGATCAGGAAATCTAATTATGAGACATTAATTTGTTTCCCCTTAGTTAATGTGTGATTAGGTGAAAAGATAGGGAAACCATGAAACCTTATCATGACAGCAAAAATTTATGTTCTTAAATGTTTTCATCATTAAGATCATTATTTACCAACCCATATATATGAATTATGTATGTTAATATATCTACACAAATTTCTATTTAAAATATTATAAATCTCAAAAACATCAAATTTATCCTCCTTATGGATTTTAAAAATTATAAATCTTTTTGGAATTGTAATTGGGTGTTTAACATGGACACAAATTACATTACCTCAAATTATGGACTAGGTAAATGATTAATTTAAGAAAATATCTCTATGATCTCATAGATTATTAGATCTCTATTTTTCCAATTGAAATACATTTTTCTCGTTGTTATATTTGATCATGGATCTTATAGATCTAAGAATATGTGTGTTTTATTATGTAATGCCTTTAACCCTAGTATAAATAAAGAGAATTTGAACCCGTCATGTGATAATTGACCAAAAAATTACCAATTTTAAAGAATTCTCACATTAATATAGGTTGTTGCAATCCTTTGTATGTGATTGGATAATTATATATTTTTTATTTATAAATTTTCATGATTTTATAAATAAAATTACATTATTTTTTCTGAAATAATAATTTTAGGAAAATAATAGAATTTCAAAAAATATATAAATTTTTCATGATATTCAATATTTAAAAACAAGGGGATTTTTTAATTTAAAATATGATTATTAATGATAATAATGTGATTAAATTATGGATACATGGTTTAGTTATTTTATAATAATTTTCATTTGATGTATATATTTATATACACTTTACAATAATGTTTTTTTTATTATATAACACATGAAGTGTTATGGTTTACAATAATTTCGTAAAATATATTTATTTGGACTTTTTTCTAATGTTGGTGTGTATGTAAATTTATTTTGGAAAGTCCCTATATTGAAACCTCATGGCTTAGGCCATATTAAAAAATAAAATTAGATATAATACATTAATCTATGAAATGTTTCTGATTAATGGGATTAAAAGGTGACATACCTCACTTTATAATGGTAAATAGATTGTTTTTAGTTGTTTCATTGGATGACTATTTTTTTCACTCATACACTCATGTGAGTTATGACTATATTTCAGTGGGTGAAAAAAATATCAAACCAAATAGAGATCTACTGATGATTTTAAATAATTACTCTCAAAATACATTAGCATGAGGGGAAATAGAGAAAAATTTGAAATTTTAATTGGTTATTGTTGAAATATCCATTTTCTAACTATCATTTTTTAAATGACGATCACTCATCAGATTTTTTGGTGGTGTGTCTTTGTCATAAATTTCTGAAAACAAGGTTTATTTTTATAAATTCATAAAAATAGATATAATTCATAAATAATATAATAAAAAAGTGAACATATTTTTCAGATTGTTTAAAATCAATGATATTGATTTATATTTTTCTTGATAACATGCATTCCTTAATTAAAATATTATGATCTGTTTGAATCAATTTTTTGAAAAAAAATATAAAATTTATTTTTGGTTAATACTATTTTGAATGATCATTTTTTGTCAAATAATTTTGAAATTTCTCAGGCATGAAAGTGTGTTAAAGTAGACAGGGAAATAACAGTGACTTTATACTCACCCACCACCAAATATATATACATGGGAAATAGACATGACTAAACTGACAAAAATAATTTCATTTCATTTTTCATTATCAATTTTGAGACATGGATCAATAGGGTATATAAAAAATATTATTTTGTGGCTCAAGGATCGTACTATTTATTTTATGAATGAATTTTTCTCATTAAATTTATTTTAGATATTTGTTTTTTAATATTAACTTTAACTATATATTTTTTCAAATTATTTTTATTTAATAGATTTTTTATTCATATGATTTATTATTATTTATATATTTAGGTCATAATTATAAACCATTACATTTATATTATCCCCCATCACTTTTATATTGCATCTCATTATAAAGAAATGCATTTAAGGCTATGTGACATCCCATATCTGGTTATGAGAATCAGTTTCCAAAATTTGTGTGACAGAAAATATATTTGATATTATATTTTTTTTTGTTTTGATCATAAAAATCATAGATTATGTATATAAAATGACAGTTAAGAATTATATGATAACCATGAAAGGAATAATTAACCACTTTATAGAAAAATTCATTTTACCAGGATATCTATGTAATAGATTTTTTAGTGATGAACCAAAAGGAATTAAATTTTTTTATAGTAACCCATGATGTTTTTGAAGATTTGGTAATTGTTGTAATCTAGTATGTTTTATAATGGTTTTATCCTATTCAATTTTTTAATGAAATATTGTTTTTTGAATCAACTATATTTATAATGAAATAATTATTTCTTATTTTCAGAAGTTATATTTAAAATGATATATTTTTATTGAACATTAATGATATATTTCTATAATGGTGTTAGGAGGGAAATTATCCAAGAGACTTAGATGAAACCAATATAGAGTTTACAATTTTAATTTTTGTGATGATGAATGGTATAGAGAAAATATTGTTTGAATTCTATATTTTGTATGGTAAAATATATTTTACGTAGGAAAAATTTGGATAAACATTGATGATGAAGAGGAGACATCGAATATGATCTGTTAGATCCTCATATGGGGGTTTCTGTTCCAAAATGTATATTCCATATTTTTTTCAATAATTATATAATATGAAAAATCAATGTGGGTTGAGAAGATAAGTGAGTGTCCATATTGGTTGGAAATGTTTTTTGAGGCTGATAGTTGAAGATATATATAGAAATATTCGATAATATTCCAGATATATCATTATTTACAAGTATTGATTGATTTTATTATCTTTATTGAAGATAATGATAGTTACTAATGGTAAAAGTATTATCTACACAAGTGATATATAAGTTTTATTTAATTTGAGTTTATTCATAAGTCATGGAGATTAGTTTAATCTACTTTGGGATTTTAGTGGAAGCGACATTGATCTGAATATGCATCACTCGATCTATGTGGAAGAATCATTCTACGAACACATAAGCATCCCCGACTACTACATATGAATGAAGTTTTCTCTACATAAAAATTATTCATGATTGTAAAAAAATATTCTTACCTATAATAAACATTATTCTGGATTATTATTATCAATTATCCCTATAAGAAGGTTTGTTTAAGCATCATGTACCTACCTTAATTTTTATGAAACTGTAGATTAGTGAAAAAAATTAAAGCTGAATTTTAGTGAAAATTATGATATGTATCTATAATAAATGTTATGAATAAATGGGGAGTAATATTTTTATACTATATTTCTATTATTAAATTATTTAAAAATCATGATCAATCCACATTCATCGTGATTAATATGACGATCAAATAAGACCTAACAAAAGTAGAATATATTGAATCATATGGCCACACCACAATTGAAAGGGGTCACATCATAATACATTAGACCATGCAGATGTGGATTAAGATATTAAAGGACTTTAATGATTCAAATTTTGTAGGAATAACAAGTTATTATATTTAGAGTTTCATGAGGAAAGGGAAACAACTGAGTTATTATAGAATTTTAAAGTATTATTTGACTACAATTAAAATAATATTCAATTAAAGATAAATTAAGAGTAGTATAGAAATTTTTAATGATGTAGATGACATAACTATTTTTTAAAGATCAAGGTAGATTCTAACATTTCATTTTGTAATATCATATTCATGATATTTTTTTTATTTAATTGGATACAATATCTAGAACTTAAAAATATTAACATTATTATTTAGAGATCATGAAAATTTTGAGTATGAGAGTATTGGGATTTTTAGAGACAGATACCTTAATAGTATCAAAAAGAGATTAAGTAAATTTTCTATGAAACAAACTAATCGTGAATTAAATAATATATTAATCACATGATTTAAATATTACATAAAATGATAGTCACATAATCCAAGGATAGAAAGGTTTTGTTTCTTGGAAATATGTTATATAAATGTCTTGTTGGTAACACAAGAAAATATTATTCAATAATATTTCTACTCTATTCATCTTCATATCCATCTCACATATTGTTATCATCTTCATAAACATGATAATGTATACATTTTAATGGCATGATGTCAAATTCTCAGTAAGAGAAAATATATCTCATATTTTTTTAGATCATAAAAAAGAGAAAAATATGAGGAAAACAAAAATATCTAAACAAGAGACCATAATATCATATATTATAATCATAAAACATGATGTATAAACATAATAGAATAAAATAATCATTAAAAAAATAAAACATATAACATATAACATGCGAACATAACAAAAAATGTGTGATACTTCAAAAGGAGCAATCATGAAAACATGGAATTTCGTTGATATAAAATACAACATGAAAAATTTAATAGAATGATAAATAACTAGATAATCTTTTATACCTTAATAATTATAAAAATATATTACATCCTTATGAATAAGAAATCATATGTGATGAAATCCATTTTTTCAATACCTATCTGATCAAATTCATCTTGTCTGTGCGTGAAAATGTGAGCAAACCCATCATTCACACACCTTTGTAAACATGACCATTATTTCAAAATCAAACATCCTCATAATATATAATCATAAAAAAATTCATTTTAGGTTGATATAAATCCCAACACATCATCATCCATATATATGTGTTCAACCTAAGACCTATCATTATCGCAACATAAATAACCCATGGAAAAAAGAATGGGTTTCCTAAACATTTCACATAACATAAAAATAAGAATTCATAAGATATAAAAATATAATTATGAAAAAGATTTTATAACATAATAAAATATATTACATAACTTTATGAGGGATGTATTATTATAATAGAAATATAACCACATCATGATAAGATTTTTTTGAAAACATATTTTATTCCTCATTATAAAGGTCAATATTACAAGTACCTTTTTAAAAAGGGCCCTCTGTTTTTACGAGAAATTAATATAATATATTACATGAAATTTATGTTTATTCTGAAACACATTTCCCAAAGAAATAATAAAATATCACAAAACAAAATTTATTTTTTTGTAAAATAGATGTTCAATAATAAATTGTGAAACTCAAGAAAAGTATTTTGGGATACCAAGTCCCTTACATTTTCTTTAATTTTCAATGTAATGGTTTAACATAATATATCATAATAATAAATATTTTAACTATTTTTTATAATATTATTCTAATATACAACTATATATATTGTTCATTAATAAAAATTATGTTCATATGTTAATTTTTTTTTGATTTTTCTCAACATCATGTGTAAATTATCTTAACCGTTTTAAAAAAGATTCAAAAAATAATTGTAATTATTCCTCTATCTCTAAAATATAATAATTTAAAATACCATTAAATTGTTATGGTCTATCTTTTATATTGACCTATTTTGCTATAATTTAATTACATGGGAGCTATAGTTGTGTTTTGTGACAACGAAAATGGTGAAGAACTACTTTTAGTTTTTTTACCAATGTCAATGCTTTATGTTAAAATGATCTTTGACTGTTTTATATTAAAAAGGATCCATATTACTAATATATATTACATATATATATCATATGTAATTATAAAATATGAACTAAATCCATTCAAGTTTTTAAATGGCAAAAAAATAAAACAAATTTATTCATGGAGTTGATGGTCCTCACAATACACAGTTCAAATTTTCATGTTTCTTAAGAGAAAAGGGTTGGGTGATTAATAAATTTACAAAATGTGACATCTTGGACCTAGATTCCATTTAGAGGTTCCCCAAGCGTGGTTCTCCACATGTCCTTAAGCGCTTCTCCCTGAACGCCGTATGCTTCCAACTAGAAGCGAGGGCCTAGGGTTTGTCCTTGGGGATTATATTCCCCCAATACAAGAGTGTAGCTCAATGGATCATGTGAAGAAAAAGGTAAATAGAATTAACAATTAAAGTAATTAGATAAACCAGTATATGTAGACAGTCATGGACAACTACAAATATGATCAAGATATTAAATAGATCATGATGATATAAGTCGTGTATATAGAAAGCATGAAATCATGGATTCAATGCTGTTGGAAAAAATTATATAATAAGTAAAAATAATAATCCAAAAACTATATAAAGTATTCTAAGCTTCAACATGTTCATCTACTTCTAGCACCATCATAAGAAAGCATGTAATCGGGTTTCTACAGTGACACACTTCCTTTTATCAACACCAACATATTTATAGTATACCGAGGTTCCAATGGGGCCCTAAATAGTGTGTGAAAAAATATCCATAGGCCACCACAAACAATGTTTATAACATCCTTCATATGTAATATTAAATAAGTTAGAATAATTTCTATAAAAAAGTAACAAAATAATCCAAAAAACATTCCTCGGCATCCTGATATCCAACTCATTCATCTACAACCAGCTCCCTCATAAGACAAAATGCAATCAAGTGTATAAAGAGATATACTTCTCTTATAAAAACCGAAATACATATAGTCTTTGCAGGTTCCAGTGGAATCAAATATTGTGTGTGAGATAAATCATAGTTGGATACCACTATAAATGTCTATGACATTCATTCTCTATAATATATACTAAAACAATATGGATTCATGACAATATAAAAGTTAAGTAGTACTATAATACAAATAAACAAATACCTTCTTCATCCCTTGGCTGGTGTATAACCATGTAACTAATACAATAATTAATTAATTTCTAGTTTATAATAATTGGTCATGTGATGTAATATCAGCACTGATGAACTGATGTGATGGTAATTGTAAAGGGTTGAAGGAAAATAAGGCATTAATGATGTTATTGATAAAGAAGTTGTTTCAGGGTGATAACCAAGGAAACCTAGACCTTAATGGATTCTAATTCAGTGATAACTATAACCTGTCTTCGGCATAAGAGTGCAATTCAATGACAATAATCCTAGGTATTCCACAATAATGAGATCTAACAAATTCTAAGGAATACATTCAAGGAAAAATGGGATAAAAATGGATATACCAATAGATTTAACCAAATAAATTCGGGTATATAGAATCTATATTGGATCCAAGGACTATATCCATGACATACTGTAATAGTAAAGAAAGGATCATGTAATGTCATAATAATAATAAATTGATTGACAAAGATCAAGATCCAAGGTGGGTGTCATCCTTGGAAACCAGCATCTCTAAATCAGAATGGTGTCCACAAGTTCTCTAGGCATTCCCTTAGTAATCCAAAAAAAACTCAAGTATGACCACTACTATAAATATTTCAGTGTACAATTGAAATTTTGGACCAGAATTTTGAATAGTTTAATTAATTATGTTTTTTTAATTAATCATACATTTTATTTATAATTGTTGGTTCATCGTTTCCTTTAATTATGTTGACAATTCCATGGAGCATAAAACCATTTACGTCATTTGATATATGATTATTTTGTTCTCACATATACCTTTCATAACATGAAAAGGCTGGGATATTTATGAGAAACCACAAGAAAATTAATTAAATGTAAACTAGAACAAGTCGTATATATATAATATCGTTTCAAATCTACCATTTATCATTTATTAATCATGTTGAAGAACTTACCTTATGTGGGTCGAGTGGAATAAAACAAGGAACTTTAGATGTATCAATTAAATAGTCCACCAATTGAGGGAGGATAACCATTAAAAATTTCAAGTTAAAGCTCACCTGAATGGTGGATCCGTGAAGTATGGAAAACCACTAAAATCTCAAAAATGGAAAATCACACAACATGTGGTGGACATCATTGTGGATGCAACCACCAATGATAATTAACTTTATTAGAATGGGTATCAAAAGAAGGTTTTAATGACTATCAACAAGGCATGTGAATTTATAGATGTTTCCTGGTGAATTCTGTGTGACCGTAAAATAATTGAAAAACTAATGAATCTAAAGTAATGAGTTATAGACCAAAAATCATGTACTCATATAACTATCCTCATCCAGTATCAGCCTCTATATTTTCCTAGATTGAAAGATATCTGATGAACCGATCAATTCAATTAAAATAAGGCATATGAGGTTGCATCTAAGTAGCATTGTTGATAGGAATAATAATGATGAAAGATTATAAATGAATCAAAATCTTATAAGTTTAGATCCAATGAGATGAACAATGGTCGAATTGAAGTCTTTATGGATTCTTGAAATTTTTTCCTAGTTTGGATCTTATAAGAGCTCAAAAATATGAAAGGATGTTGGATTTATCATGGAATGAAAAATAAATGAAGGGTTTGATTGAATTATCATATTATGAGAAAACTTGTATAATCACCCCAAAATTCCCTTCGAACGGTTTAAATGTAGGGTTTTCAAAACTATTCAAAAAAAATTCATGGTTAGCTGTAAGAAGAAGGTATCTATAGGGTTAGGCCGCACGGTTAGAGGATTCGTGAGATAACCATATGAAACTCCTCTACAATTTTCTATTTAGTTTTCTCACATCTATGTGCCCCAAATCACATGATTAGGGAAAACTGCACACCCTACTATTTCTCATTGTCCTGCCTCACATATTAAAAACTAACAATATGACTTTCCTAGCACTATTTAAACAAATTTTTTTAAAAGGATCTTTAAACTCTAAAACAGGGATTTGATCCTTAAATAATCCATGGACACCCATGAGGCACTTTCATACTCATTAAGAATCAATATTAGGTCCAAAAAATTGAATTATACCATAATTTAAAGAATCCATACATGAGTGAAGACCTGAGTTCTTTCAGTCTTCCCCATTTAAAAAAACTTCCCCCCGAGTTCACCTTTCATAAGTGGAGAAACACTTTCTGAGAACAACTCTGGCCACTAGGCATGTATATTGGCCTCCCGCTCCCATGACATGTCATGTACATCACCATGTTTCCATAGCACGTGTACTGGTAGGACATACTGGCCTTGGAGAGCCTTCATACTTCATTTTATGATTCATACAGGATACTATTCAGAAGAATAATTGACAACTAACTCAAATTAATTTCTATCAAAAATTTGAGACAGATTTTCATGAGAATAGCTAAGCTATGAAATGTATAAGACATCATGCATGGCCCAATACCTCGTAGGCAGTAGAAACTGATAGGCTACTTTCCTGAAACTCTAGAGAATATAAAATATCCTATAAATGTGTACAAATATCTTCCCTTTCTTTTTTATATGTTTATTCCCTAACATGGGTGATGTCCACTAGAAAAAATGATCTCTGAAAATTAAATCTTGAGGTCATCAGTGGTGATCTACACAAGATTTATATCATGAGTGATCACTAAATAAATGCTTTCTAATTAGTTGAACCTTCTCTGATTCCTTATTCATGGGACAAGGATCTAGTTGGTCTGCCTCTCCAGCATCAATCCCACTCATGGGTTAATGAAACATACTACAATACAAGTCATTAAAAGCATCCATATGAATCATACCCTAAAATCTTTTTTTATCAGAAAACTCTATGAAAGAGATATTCTTCTGCAAATAACTACCTAAATCAAGGATGCATGCCTAAATCATGTATTCTAGAGCCTTTATAATCAATTTTGACTAACCATTGGTCTAAATTTGAAAGGATGTTTCCAAAATCATAGGTGTACCAATTCATTTGGTAAGTCCTATTAAAACCATGACCTTAAATGAGGATCCCTATCTAAAATAATTTTATGAGGGACCCCATGTAGATGGGTGATCATAAAGACATACCATTTTACCATCTAGTATATTTTAAAAGTCTCCTAAATTGGACATAAGTGTGATATATTCATTAGTTAGTCAATGATTACCCAAATAGCATCGCTATCCCTAGGCATCCTTTTTAAGATTACTACATAGTCTCTAGGATCATCGTCACATTACCATTCTGGGAATGAAATAGGATGTAACATTCTACCAGGTCAATAGTACTCTCCCTTTACCAATAGTTATGTGGGAGACCTAGTGATAAAGCCTACTATCTGACATTTCGTCCTAGAACACAAAATACTTGCTTCACATATATTGCTACATCTCGGATATTCCTGTATGGACTTCCCTTTGAGGAGTGTGGTACTCACATGTCAAATAATCTATCAAATCTCTAGGATCCAAAAAATATCCATGTATACAAATGATGTTATCTTAATACACATACCAATCCATAGGGGTTCAACCCCTGAAATACTCCCATAGTGAATCAGGCCTTCAGGAACTAAATTTGTTTTTCTCTTCAGCTTCTCAATGAGGGAATATGTTACTGTCATGGTTGAGAGATAATACTACATGTGGCTATAAATGAAAATATAGATGTATATTAGATAATATATCCATAAATATACATTATTCATTGGATTTCATTATGCCTTGTGCCTTTGTTTTCTGACTCAGCGCATCAGCTACTAAATTTCCTTTTCCACGCATATAGGCAAGCTCAAAATCGAAGGACTCCAGATAATTGACCCAACATCACTATATGTGATTCAGGTCAATATAGTTAAAGATATATTTTATTATCTTGTGGTCCTTATAGAGAAAAATGGAATCTCCCAATAGATAATGTCTTCACCAATGTAAGGAATGGAAAATTGCTACTAGCTCAGGGTCCTGCGTCAGGTAGTTTCTCTCATGATGCCTTAACTGTTGAGATCTATAAACAAAAAATTTATCCTCCTATATCATCCCTACCCCAATGGTATTGTCTTGTGTATCATAGAACATGTTATAACCTCTAATAGCCTATGGAATAATCAGAATATGTGTGGATACAAGTATCCCTTTTTTTCTTATGAAAGGATTTATTTCCCTCTTATGACCACATGAACATAACACCCTTCTTTGTGAGACAAATAATAATTGAACAAAGGAAGATTAATTATGGTACGAAACTCCATAAATATCCATCCCACCCCATGAAAAAATGTATAACATACCGATTCATGGGTTTTTCTTAGGAAACCACATCACAACACTTCTTATAGGTCAATAAAGTCTCATGACTCCAAGATAATATGACCTCAAAAGATAACTTTGTAGAACCAGAAGTGGAACATATCTAAGATGGAATAATGATGATTCTCTCTCAGTGTAATTAGAATGATCTCAATATTCTTCGCATGGTCTCTATGAGTGTATGAATACACCAAGAGTTAATAAAAAACTCTGTCAAAAAAACCATATAGGGTTCAAACACAGTATTCATCAAATCTATTAGAATAGCTAGTTTATTCATGAGACTGAATGAAATAACAAGGCACTCATACAGACCATACTTTCTATATAATTTTTTATGGGGTTTGTATGATTTTTTGAATCACACCTAATGATAGCCTGATGTCAGATCAATATTCAAAAATATAATAGCTCCCCCATTCTGGTTTAAGATATCATATATTCAAGGTAATGGATAGTAGTTTTTACCAAAATAAGGTTTATAAATATGTAATATATGCCTAAATAAAGGGCACCATACACCATTTTTGGAAATTTACATGGGTGAACCCCAAGATGAGTTACTATTCCTTTTAAAGCCTTTGAACTGAAAATCATATAACTGCCACTTGAACTCTAGGAGGAAAACATGTGAAATCCTATATTGAGGAATGAAAACTATAACTACTCCAAGAATGTCCTCAATCGTAAACTCTACCTCTCCCTTATGAGTTAATCTATAAAAATGTCATCAAAAGCATAACTGAAACAATATACTATCAAAGGGAATTCATCTTGAAGTTAACCATGAACCTCCATAATGATATTGGAAATTTGGGAGGTCACTCCACCTATACCAAGATAATATAGTCCATCCCTACTAGCTAGGACATCTCACTCACCCTTATGTCGATTACAACTTCCTTATGGTCATGAAAACATTACCTGTGGTGATAGAAATCTACAAAGGCAAAACATGGAACAAACCAATCCATTCCGAGTATGACATCGAAGCTAATCATCTAGAGAACGAGGAGGTCCGACAATATATGGTAACTTCCAACCTCTAATGTATATTACCTACAATGGCATATTCCACCTGATAGTATTCCGAATGATGTATCTAGGGTCATTACCCCGTTGTAATATTGTATTTTTAGCCTGATGATTTTAATGATAGATAAATAGATGAAGGAGTGTGAATCATCCAGGTCAAATAAATAAGATTCTATAGTGGAGGCTAGTTGAATAGTACCACATATTATATATGGTCCTACAGCCTGATTCATGGGTATCGATTTTAATGCGTGAAACTGACCTGATCCTAGACAAGGTGATATAGTTGTATATCCATGATCCAAACCAATTTTATGGTGTTTCTAGTGATTAACATCTCGAATAGAACCAAAATGACCTCCACCTTAGTGATTTATATCAGTTATACTCCAACACCAGACCAAATGCAACATAAAAAAACTCGTCCTGGAAGATGGAGCTACTGTGAAAACACATCCAGTAGAAGTTGATGGAATGGTTTGAAGAAATCATTGATGATGCCTCATACTACCATAATCCTAGAACATGATAGGGTCTCTATCACATTCAGGATTCATGTTCCCCTATCATCCCCACTGGTGACACACCATATATTTTCCAGAATAAGTACTATAGTTGCCACTTTCCTAGATAAAAATCATGATGTAACATTTTCTACTACCAAAATAAATTCTATCCTAGCATAGTTCTAATCCTCTATTCTTGAGAATATCACATATCTCGAGTTTCCCTTGGTGATACGATCCTGATAGACTATTTGAGAAATGGTGGGTAGGTGAAAGACATTCACCTAAGTAAGGATGGTATAATCTAGCCCATCCCCGAAGCACCTAGAATTCTAAAGGTCATCATCGACTAAGAGTGATGAAAAAATGTGTAACTCAGTGAACCACATTCAATAGTCCATGATTGACATTAAAACATTCTCTTGGAGTATGAACTATCTTTCCTTATCTACTCTCAACATCTGAGGCATGAACAATTCATAGAATGAAATATGAAAAAAAATCACATACCATGCCATAATGGTGAAAAGAATGGGTAATTCCATCCCAATACTGCTTGGACGAATCACACAAAATGTTTTTGTAATTATTGAGCCTTAGATCTGTAGGTGTTGTCAGATGCTCAACGACAGACAAGGTGGAAACCATCTGGGACATAGTAGTCTATGTACTACTATGCTCAGAAAGGTAAGAGGATGACGCTGCTAGAGCTCATATGTCAGATCAATAGTCCTACATATAGAACATGAATAATCATGCAAGGACTACATAATACAGAAAAAACTATCATGAATTTTCACTTCAATTCCAAAACTATGTACAACTGTTTGTTTCTCAAGTGGCACTCCTAAAGGTAAGAATGGCGGCTCATAACCAATGACGTCTTTAGCATGATCATCACCAACCCCTTGGCTCAAAATATAATGAATTCATGTCAACAATAGTCTATAAATTCAATAAATTCTCCTCCGAACAAGATAGATGTGTATAGATTGAAAGACTAGAAGAATATGGACATAAGAAGGCTCACTAAACATGGTATACTACCCCCATAACCAAATTTTAAGGAATTATATTGGTAAGTTATCTAGATTAAATCACATGGGTTCTAGTAGATGAAGGGTCATCTATACCTAACCACATCATTAATATGAAACCCTTTCGTTTTACTAAGTCAAATGTCACTTTTCTATTTTCATATTCTTATTTACATATAATCCTGTTAATTTTAAATAATTTTTGTGTCCCAATTATTCTATGCCCATACACATTATCACTAATAACATCGCCCATTTAAATACTTATTTAAGGCATTACATGGTGAATTACTCATTCCATTCTCTAAGGGACCAAACCCCTCATGAATTAATACATGAAATCATTCAATCCAATCTCAAGAGTAGCACAAGCACAATATACTATAAGGTTCACTAAACAATCAAAGGAACATCAAGAAAAAGAACCCTAGAAATGAGACTACATTACATGGAAGTATGCATGAGATGAAAATTATAAGTGCCTATGATGATGTATGTAACAATGCTCCATAGCCCTCAAATAAGTATCCTAATGAAAAAATATGATCCTCAGTCAATATAATAATTAACAACACCACATATTATTCCTGTCACCCAATGGAGAAATGATATCAATAGTATTAAGAAAAAACAAAATAACAATTTTATATTTGTAAACTCAACAATTACCCCAAAATGGGTTCAAGATTCCCATGCTCAGCTTATGAAAAAGTTCCAATAATTCCTAATCTCCAATATAATGTCACCAATTTGTGTATAATGAAAGGAAATTATATTGATAAAACATTTTGATGTCTGGGAACCTTATACAACATAGAGGTTCCCTGAGACCAATTGGTCACATGGCCTCAATCAAATCTCCCTGGACACCGATGGCTCCCAATTAGCAGTGAGGGACATGGTTGTGTTCATGTGGAGTCTATTCCCTCACCAAAAGAGTGTATAATAGTTGATCAAGTAAGGAACACATTTAAATAGAAGAAGAAATATATTTAAACAGATATCATAGCAAAATTAGAATGAATCAATAAACAACTGATCAACTGATCAGAATATACAATAACTTATGAAAATATATCGAATGCATCTAGAAGGATGGAAAACATGGATACAATGAAGAAGGAATATGTTCTAATAAAATAACAGAAATGAACCCAAAACCAATCCCAAACATCCCAAGATCCAACCCAGTCATCTACTACCTTCTTTATCGAAAGAAAGCATGTAATCAACTTTCTGAAGCGATACACATCCCAATTTCAACACCTACCAAAATATATTATTCCCATGTGAAAATTACAACCCTAATAGGGTGTGAGATAAACATTATTTGGCCACCACCAGTTGTTTCTATAACATCATGTATGTGTAATATAAACTAAAAAATGTGTAATCATGCATATAAAAAATTAAAGTAGTATACTAACGTAAATACCAAAGCACATGATTTATCACTTAACTGGTGTATAAACATGAAACCAGTTCATTACTTACTTATATTCATATTTATAAATATAATTCACGTGATTTAATACCTTCACTGATTAACAAAAATTATGGTGATAGTGAAGAATCCATAGTGAAAACCGATCCAATATGTTATTTATAATGAAGCTGTTCCAATGTTATAACCAAGGAAACCATCACCTCATGGGTCAAAAACTCAGTAATAATAACATCCTTTTTATGGGTTAAGAGTTCAATCAAAGGTGAATCATTCATGGAATTATAAAATAATTGTATCTTGTCAATTATATAGAATATATCGCAAGTAAAATGGGGTATGCAATTTCTATGACCAAGGATATAACCAAGAAAACAAATCTCAATTGAAGGAATGATGAATCCAAGGAGTTTATACAAGGAATCCTGTTATAAAAAAAGATGTATCATTATATGTTATATTGGGTATCCAATGATAGACAAATATCAGGTTCCAAGGTGTGTCTCACCCTCTGAAAATGAAAAATCTAAGTCAAATTGGAATCCATGACCGCTAAAGGAATCCCCTCGGTAATCCAAAAGCTAACATGAGTATATCAAATCCTATAAATATGTCAAGGTCAATATTCCATTAGGAAACTTAAAATTGATTCATTTAATTATGTAATTCCATGTAAATAATAATACATTTTATTAAGTTCACTTGGGTCAATAATTTCCTTTCATTAGTGCGACAATGTCAATGAGCATGAAACTATTTAAGCCGTTTCATATTTAATTACTTTTCTCTTTACATTACCTTTCAAAACATTAATATTTTTGGATAATCATGTGAAGCCACATGTAATTACTTTTATGTAAACTAGGAGATGTAAAATATATACAACTTACTTTCCATTTATCCATTTATCATTGATTAATAATGTTGAAGCACTTACCATAGGATGGTCAAGTGGAACAAAACATGGTAATTTTCATTTATCAATTCAATAGTCAACTAATTATGTGAGTAATTCTATTAACATGGTCAAGCTGAAGCACACCCAAATGGTGGATCAAAAAAACATGTCAAACTAATTGATTGTAAAATATGGAAAATCACCCTTCATAGGGTGGACGTCATAGTGGATGCAACCAAAAATGATATTTAACATTTTTAGGAATTGTCCTAGAACACAGTTCTAATGACTATAAAAAAGGTGTATGAATTAAACAAAAAATGCCTGATGAAATTGGTATTCCCACACAACAATTTATAAAATGACATATCTTGAGGAGTCAGTTCTAGACCACATGCCTCATATACATATGAATCTTATCTCCCAGTATCATCCTCTTATTTTGTATGGATTGGAAGATATCTGAATAATGGGTCAATTCATTGAAATAGGGAATACAAGACTACATATAAATAGAATAATTGATTAGAATAATAATAAAAAAAAATAAAAAGGAATCATGATCGTACTAGCATAGATCCAAAGAGACAAATAACTGTCCAAATGAACTATGGATGGACGCTTGAGACCAATTCCTTGTATTTACATTCAGAGGATCTCAAAAAAAAAAAAGAAATGATGGTCAATGTCTATTGATGTGAAAATATATGAAGGGGTTAATTTAAATAGATAATTTACATTCAAAACTATAAAATCACCCCAAATTTCCTTCCCACAATTTTTCCCCATAGTGTTCTGAACTACGCAGAAATTGTGGACGGTCAGTTATAAGAAGGTGAAACCATATGTCTAGGCCACACAGTTAGGGATACTGTGCACCAAGCAGGTGAAAATACTCTTAAATGTTTTCTTCAATTTTCTCATGGTTGTGTGCCCCAAATTTCACTGTTTGGAAAAACTAGGCGCCCTCCTTCTCCTCTTAGTCCATCTTCACACAGTTAAAACTAGCCAGGTGGTCTTCCCTATATGGTTTACAATAACCATGATGCATGCCTTTTCACATGTAGAACTGGGATCCAAGATCCAAATAATCCTTCGACACCCCTGAGACCTTCAAGAACTTATTAGGCATCAATATTAGGTATATAAAAGAGAATTTGACAAAAATTTTAGGGATCCATTTCTTAGTGAAAAACTATAATCTTAAACATTATAATAAAAAATACCAATATAATAATGATACTAATGATATCATTTTAAAATGTTGCAAAATAAATTTCCCTAATAATAAAAGTGTATAAATAAATAGAAAATGAACGAGTTTTTTTGTACATATACCAAAAATCATAGAGTATCACAATTGAGAAGGGGATTTATAAGGCCCCCTCCATAAACCTTATTTAATCTTGAGTTAATACAAGATTACTCATTGGGGATCTTTTCAGGTTTAGATTTTTAGAGAATTAGAACATAAACTTGAATTACATTCCACATTTAAAAAAAGTGTTTACATAAAGATAGAATTAATTTATCCCATCAATGGAAACATATCTAAAATAAAACATGGATTATTTCTTGACACTTCCTTGACACTATCATCATATCATGTACCTTTCCCTTGACCTGTGAAAAATATTTCTAAAACATGGGATGAGTGTAAAAATCTCATTAAGGGATATAAAAATATATGGAAATGAAACATGAGTACATGTACACATAAGAATCAATGAAATCATACTTTACTCATAAAACATAAGCACTTTAACATACCTCATCAAATCATGAATAAATTATAGAAATCATAAGACATAAAGGTAACTTGAGGCATTAATAACATTCTTACGTCGGTAGTAACACTCTTGGTTACGTTTGGAATACCCACCAAAATATATTCCCTAAATCTCTTCGGAGAAACCTTAACGTTTCACTACATCGCGTTACCCAATACATTGGAGAGCTATATCGGGCTCACCCACCCATAGTTTATAACGGAACCACCCATCTTCATAACAATGCCCAAGAACCATAACATAATCATAGCACATAAGTTAAGAATAAAGGGAAGATAACATTCCCATATTTCAAAAACAATATAACATTTCAATATATTGAAATAATGAATCCATTCTAAAAACTATTTTCAAAACCATTTAAAAAATTTAACAAAAAGATTTTTGAATCAAAGTGCCCCATACCACCTTGGAGCTTTTAAAATTTTAAACCATTAATATCCATATTAATAAATTCTTAAAACCATTTTTAAAACATGGATATTAATAAGAAAAAATCATTAAAACATTTAAAGCGATATTTTGGTTAAAGGGTTTTTACCAATATTAGAGACACTTGAATACAATAATTGAGGAATAAAATTTAATCAGAACTTTATAATATTATGAGAATAAATGGATTCATGATATAATATTCCAAAGGACAGTATATACACCATATAAGTGTGAATTTTTTCATAACAACAATGAAGTCTCAATAGAAATGTAAAATGCGATGAAATCCCTTATAAAGAAGGTATCCTTAAATTAAGGATAAATCAATCTCAAAATTATGTGTGACAAATATAAATGCACCCAATATAAGTGGATATTTTTTGTAAAACAATAAAAGGTCCTTAAAACATATTCAAAGGATGACATATTCAATAACTACATGTTGAACCCAAAGAAATCGAAATTGGGTTAAAAAGTTCCATTGGTAAAATTCGATAGCCTAACGGCGTCACTTAAAAATTTAGAAAATGAGTTGATGAGAGAAAAAAGGGTATCTCATTACTTGGAAATAAAATTTACATCAATAAAAATATAGAATAACATATCCCAACATAATATTATGTGAATTAAAAGTCATAACAAAAGAAGTCTTTTAAAAGAGGAGGGTAAAAGGTTCCCTTACCAACATGGGTATCTTTCGAAACATACACCCCGTGAAAGAAGGACAATAAAACATTGATGTAAATAATAATAAATGAAATTATATTACACAATTAGTAAAATAATGGGCAGTATATACACCACTCAACGAAATTTGTGGCAAATGCAGCATAAATCTCATGAGAATAAAAGTGAGATGAAAAATCCCTTACGAAAACTCAGCAGCCGGACGGTGCCACTTAAAACATAAAAAAATGGATTGGTGAGATCAAATAGGGTATCTCATCATATTAAAATAAAGTTTACAGAAAAAGGAATATAAAAGAACATCCCCCAACATAACAAAGAGTAGTTTAAAAGAAGTGACATAAAGGAGAGTACTTAAAAAGAAAGAGAGATGTTAGATCTCTTACGAAAATTCGGCAGCCTAATGGCGCCACTCAAAACATCCAAAAATGGATTGATGAGAGAGAATAGGGTCTCTCACCATATGAACATAAAAATTACAGTAAGTTAAATATAAAATAACATCCCAATCATAAGAAAGACTAGCTTTAAAGGAATGACATAAAATAGTGTACTTAAAAAGAAAGAGAGGAGTAGGATCCCTTACCTCAAGTCCAACTTGTCTTGTTCATTTCTTTATATTCCTGAATTATAAACTTTGGTAAATTTATAATTGCTTAAGGACCTCCTATAAAGATTATTATTCAGTTCATATCACATATTATAATGTTATAATAATTGGTTAATAATATGAGTTCATATCAGACGTTTTTGTCGATGTTTGGTACATGAGTCAAAAATTGAACTTGTTGGAAAATAATTTTTCATATAGTTATAAGTACATCATATACAGAATAGTATTGATGTTTTAAATATCATATATATCCAGTATATATTCATTTTATACTATTCCATATCATTTGGAGATAATAATTAAAAGCACCGTTCATGGAGACGGTAGGCCGTACGTACGCATGAACGCTACATTCATTTTTTGTCATATTAACGGAATTAAAACAAAATGAGATATATATATATATATATGTTATAATTACAGAATGATATCAATCATTTAAATGTAATATATTACATATATATCCATTATATATATGTAGTTATAATAGTACATAACATTTTGATATAATAAATGAAATGTACTGTTCATGGAGATGGTAAGCCGTACGTACGCATTAACACTACTTCCATTTCTATTTCATATTTAATGGAATTAAAACATAATGATACATAATAGTATTTTTATTCCAGTATGGTATCATATATAATATCATTAAATATATCCTTTATATGTACCAAATATGGAATTAACGAATCAAATCACTTTGAGGGGGCAGTAGTCCGCACTTCCTTAAATGAAGATATCACATTTACCCATAATGGAATCCATAAAGGTATGCCATAAATGAAAAATTCAGAAGCATAAGTAAAACATAAACATATCATATATCATATATAAATATAGTGTCATATTAATGTCCCCCTTTTAAGGTGTTATATGAATGTTGAACAATCATCGTTTCGTGAGGCAGAAATTCACCATCCACAGAAACAGTATGTTCTGTAACCATTAGATGTAGGTGTGTGTTGGTTTAGCTCGAATACATCTTATTACAACATCCTAGTATATTGAAGATACTGTATTTGTTTCAAAATAATTGAATAAAAAGATTTTAGGTGGTTGGAGAATCAAAATAAAACAAAATGATACAAGTGAAGACATTACCTTAAAATCAGGTAACTCCCTTTGGTTTGAGCTCAAAGGCTTCCTTGGGAGAAATAATGCCCAAAGTGAGGCTTCAAGGAGTTATAGAGGGATTTGGAGAGAAAAAATGGGCAGGGTTTGTCTGAGACAAAGGCTTTTGTAGTGTGGGTAAGGAGGTAGAGGTGGGGGACTTTTATAAGAGGAGAGGAGGAGAACTCTTGGAAAGTAAAGAAATGTTACTTTATTTTAGAATGAGTTTCTGATTTTAATGGTCCCACATTGATGCGTTTCAAGGCTAAGGTAATGAGGGTTCTAAATCCACCCATCCAATAGGTTTTGGAAATGTTTAGGTCTTATATTTTACATTATCTTTCAATTTTATTTAAATCGTTAAATAATGAGGTCATCACTGCATCATCATGATGTCATAAATAATTTAATTTATATAATGTATAAAAATTAAAAGAAATACTATGATGTAGGAAATATTTTTATATTTCAAATGGATATTTATAGTAAAAAATCTGACTTGAATAACCCCATGTAAAAATTGTTTTAGTAAAACATCTCATGTTTGTGTCATTTTTACTATAACATTAAATAAAAAGATATTTATGTCATTTTCCAACCAAAGTGGCTCCATGGGGTCCCCAAGTTGACTCATGGATTGTCTTGGTGGGCCATGACACATCCAATGAGGGTAGTACATGTGTCTAGGTCATTTAATTTTATTAAAATATTATTATTACTTTAAACTACACTAATTACCTCTAATCACGATTAAAAACTTAATAAGTTACTATTCACCAAAAAAATTATTCTAATCCCATTGAACCACATTTTACTTCTTAATGACAACCATGTTTGTCAGATTTTTGAAATTAAAAACACAAAGATGGAAAAATTTCATTTAAATTGAAAAATTAGTTTTTATGTGTACCACTTATTGGTTTCACTATTCATCAAAAATTGAAGTTTTTCAGAAAATTACCAAAAATTCACCCTAATATATATTTGATATTAAAAATTAAAAAATGATGTATATTTTAAAAAATTTAAAACATATGAGTTTCATTAATTAATTTAATAATTAATTCCCGTTGTCAAAAAAAATAGTGTGTTTTTATGAAACAAAATGTATCAAAATATTGACACTAGTTTAAGTCTAATTTCCAAGTGAAATTAATTCCAACAAACACTATTGGATTAAATGGTAAAAATATATTCTAATTTCACTTTAAAACCAATTCAAAAGATAATATAATCATATAAATAAATTATATTAAAAAGTGGTTTTGAATTAAAATACAACATTTTTCACTATTCATTAAAAATTGAACTTTTTTCTGAAAAATACCAAAAATTTACACAAAGTAAATTTTGATGTCCTGATTCTAAAGAAGAATTTTAATTTGTCAAATATAACAGATAAAATTGTCAAAAAGTGGATTTAAAAGAGGTTCGCCATCAAAAGGCGGTCAATCAACCTTTTAAAAAATATTGGAATGTTTACGCTTAAAATTGGATTCATTCGCATTTTTAATCCTATAACATTTATTGTAAAGAGTAAAAATATTTGACAAACATATATAATCATTTTTTAGTTAGTTCTGTTCATTCCCGCCATTACAATAGCTAGGCGTTAACTACCATTTAAAATAATATTATTTTATTATTAGAGTGCAACGCAAGATTCCCAAGAAACTCATTGTTGCATATTGGGTACGCCATCTCGCATAGCATCCCATTTAAAGTAATATTAAGATTTTATTCACAAATATAGATAAATATGAAAATGTCATATTATTTATTTACCTGGGGTGTTACATCCTTCCCCCCTTTTGGGAATTGCGTCCTTGCAATTTTTAAAATTGGGCTTGGAAACTTCATTGAAAATCCCACATCGGAACAAGAGTCAGTAAAACAATCACTTTAAAATAAAGAAAGATAAGTACAAAGGTCACCCGATTTAACCAATACTAGGATTCCAAGTATGAAAATATAAAAATTGAGGAAAAAATAAAGGGTCATGTTCTGATGGAGAGTGATAGTAAACATGTCTAGGAGAAAGTTAACCATAAGAAAATCACAAACATGTGATGGGTTAATCGGTATTCGATTCCCCAGTAGGAAAAGTTAACAAAAAACATTTTTGTTTTATGTTACTCTTCTTCGAGGAATTTATTTTTTATCTTAAGGAAACATACTTACTTTTCATGTTGACTTTCAAATTTTACTAGATTTCTTACACAAACTCATACATTCCCCAAAAGATGAGTATTTAGGAAGACTTGTTCACATTAAGAGTACTATAATCAACTTATAGAGGATCACCTAATACACAAAAGAGAACTATATACTTCCCATATCTTTAGACCTTAACCAAAACCAAAACCAAAAAGGTTAGTAAAAGATCAGATAATACCCAAAAAGGATAATCCTTCTTAAAAAAACAAATCTATTCTTAATCTCCAAAATTTGTCAAACAATACCCAAAGTTCAACAAAGACCATTAAATTAACAAATTGTCCATAAAATACTTCAAAGTAAACCAAAATAAGATTAAAACCAAAATATTTGAAGGATTCAGTCACATAGTCTTCCATGTTAAATCATAACATTTTTCTCCAAACAACATCTGTTTCTCATAAAGTCTCATATTGAAAAGTAATTAACCTAATCACATATCCCCCATGATAGGTTAATAAATTTCAATAGATTACCCAAAATCAGCTTACTCTTAATTCATAAAATCATCTAACTAAAAAGAATTAGTCAAACTAACTAGGGACTTCATGTAGTCTAGTGGTAGGCGATAAATACCAGCCGCACTTTGGTTGTGGGTTCGATTCCTGCAGCTTTGTCTTGTGCGACAGGTTGTCATACGGTCTGCGTGTTGTCCTCTTTCCAAAACTATATAATTCTTAAAACATTCCCCAAAACGAGATAACATCATCAAAAAAATAATCCTAAAATATTTTAACCTCAATTTTATTTCATGCCTTTCATTTTCCATCATAACATATAATAACCCATAAATACCTCAAAAGTAAGGATCATATAACCCTAATGGTTACCTTTATAATTATTACCCGAACTTCCACATCGATTGGTCATCTCGTACATGATGCATTACAGAACAGACCAAGGTTCAAGTGGATGATCATGACTCCTTTATAGTTGGTTTAGAACAACCATGAGTTTCCTCATTGAATACCCCATTTCATCTAGTCTCATAATCAAAGAACCACCACAGTTTCCTTCAAACCTATTGTCACATTGGTGCCTGCTAGATCCATCCATTCACTAAAAACAGAAATTTCAGTGTGAGTATATCAACAAAACCATCATGTACTAATGAGGAAGATAACCACTAAGATATAATTACTTATTCACTTTATCTTAATCTAGGACTCTTTCTGAAATCCTAACCATTATGGTAATTTAACTTATTCTTAGAAGATAGCCTAACATCTAAAGTTATCTAAACTGACATCTGATACCAAATATAAGGCCCCCGCTTTAAACATTACTTAATCTTGAGTTAATACAAGATTACACATTGAGGATATTTTCAGGTTTAGAGTTTTAGAGAATTAGATCATAAACATGAATTACATTCCACATTTAAACAAAGTGGTTACATAAAGATAGTATTCATTTATCCCATCAACGGAAACATATTTAAAATAAAACATGGATTCTTTCTTGACACTTCCTTGACAATATCATCATATCATGTACCTTTCCCTTGACCTATGTAAAACATTTAAAAAACAAGGGATAAGCGTAAAAACCTCAGTAATGGATATAAAAATATATGGAAAGGAAACATGAGTACATATACACATAAGAATCAATGAAATCATACTTTACTCATAAAACATAAGCACTTTAACATACCTCATCAAATCATTAATAAATCAAAGAAATCATAAGACATTAAGGTAACTTGAAGAATTCATAACATTCTTACATATGGAGTAACCCTATTGGTTACGTTTGGGATACCCACCACAGTATATTCCATAAATCTCTTCTGAGAAACCTTAATGTTTCACTGCTTCGTGTTACCCAATGAATTGGAGAGCTATATCGGGCTCACCCGCCCTTATTTTATCACAGAACCACCCGTCTTCATAACAATGGCCAAGAACCATAACATAATCATAGCACATAACTTAAGCATAAAGGAATGATAACATTCCAACATTGCAAAACAATATAACAATTTAAGATATTGAAATAATGAATCCATTCTAAAAACCATTTTCAAAACCATTTAAAACATTTAATAAAGAGATTTTTGAATCAAAGTGTACCATACCACCTTGAAGATTTTAATATTTTAAACCATTAATATCCATATAAATAAATTCTTAAAACCATTTTGAAAACATGGATATTAATAAGAACAAATCATTAAAACATTTAAAGCGATATTTTGGTTAAAGTGTTTTTACCAAAATTAGAGACACTTGAATACAATAATTGAGGAATAAAATTTAATCAGAACATTATAATATCATGAGAATAATTGTATACATGATATAATATTCCAAAGGAAAGTATATACACCATATAAGAGTTAATTGGTGCATAACAACAATGAAGTCTCAATAGAAATGTAAAATGCGATGAAATCCCTTATAAAGAAGGTATCCTTAAATTAAGGATAAATCAATCTCAAAATTATGAGTGAAAAATATAAATACACCCAATATAAGTGGATATTAAGTGTAAAACAACAAAATTTCATTCACAAATATTCAAATTATGACATATTCAATAACTACATGTTGAACCCAAAGAAATCGAAATTGGGTTAAAAAGTTCCCTTGGTAAAATTCGACAGCCTAACGACGTCACTTAAAAATTCAGAAAATGAGTTGATGAGAGATAAAAATGGAATCTAATCATGTGGAAATAAAATTTACATCAATAAGGATATAGAAGAACACATACCAACATAATAGTATGTGAATTAAAATACATAACAAAAGAAGTCTTTTAAAAGAGGAGGGTGAAAGGTTCCCTTACTGACATGGGTATCTTTCGAAACATACACCCCGTGAAAGAAGGACAATACAACATTGATGTAAATAATAATAAATGAAATTATATTACAAAATGAGTAAAATAATGGGCAGTACATACACCACTCAAAGTAATTTTTGGCAAATGTAGCATAAATCTCACGGGAATAAAAGTGAGATGAAAAATCCCTTACGAAAACTCGGAAGCCTGACGGCGCCACTTAAAACTTACAAAAATGGATTGATGAGAACAAATAGGGTCTCTCATCATATTAAAATAATTTTTACAGAAATAATAATATAAAAGAACATCCCCCAACATAACAAAGAGGAGTTTAAAAGAAGTGACATAAAGGAGAGTACTTAAAAAGAAAGAGAGGGGTTAGATCTCTTACAAAAATTTGGCAGCCTAACGATGCCACTCAAAGCTTCCAAAATGGATTGATGAGAGAGAATAGGGTCTCTAATAATATGAACATAAAAATTACCGTAAGATTAATATAAAATAGCATCCCAATCACAAGAAAGATGAGCTTAAAAGGAATGACATAAAATAGTGTACTTAAAAAGTAAGAGAGGAGTAGGATCCCTTACCTCAAATCCAACTTGTATTGTTCGTTTCTTTATATTCCTCACTAATAATATTTGGTCAATTTATAATTTCTTAAAGACCTCCTATAAAGATTATTATTATGTTCATATCACATATTTTAATGTTATAATAATTGGTTAATAATATGAGTTCATATCAGACTTTTTTGTCGATGCTTGGTACATGAGTCAAAAATTGAACTTGTTGGAAAATACTTTTCCATGTAGTTATAGGTACATCATATCCAGAATAGTATTTATGTTTTAAATATAATATATATCCAGTATATATTATTTTTATACTATTCCATAGCATTTGGAGATAAAAATTAAAAGCACCGTTCATGGAGACGGTAGGCCGTACGTACGCATGAACGCTACTTTCATTTTTTGTCATATTAATGGAATTAAAACAAAATGAGATATATATATATATATATATGTTATAATTCCAGAATGATATCCATCATTTATATGTAATATATTACATATATATCAATTATATATATGTACTTATAATAGTACATAACATTTTGAGATAAGAAATGAAATGTACCATTCATGGAGACAGTAAGCCGTACGTAGACATGGACGCTACTTCCATTTCTATTTCATATTTAATGGAATTAAAAAATAATTATACATAATATTATTTTTATTCCAATATGGTATCATATATAATATCATTAAATATATCCTTTATACGTACCACATATGGTATTAACGAATCAAATCACTTTCAGGGGGCGGTAGTCCGCACTTTCTTAAATGAAGATATCACGTTTACCCATAATGGAAACCATAAAGGTATGCCATAAATGAAAAATACATAAGCTTAAGTAAAAAAATAAACATATTATATATCATATATAAATATATTTTCATCTTAATGTCAACCTTTGAAGGTGTTAGAAGAATGTTGAACAATCATCCTTTCGTGAGGCAGAAATTCGCCATCCACAGAAACAGTATGTTCTTTAACCATTAGATGTAGGTGTGTGTAAGTGTAGCTCGAATAATTGTTATAACAACATCTTAGTATATTTAATATTATATATTTGTTACAAAATAAATGAATAAAAAGATTTTAGGGGGTTGGAGAAGCAAAATAAAACAAAAGGACACAAGTGAAGACATTACCTTAAAATTGGATAACTCCCTTTGGTTTGATTTCAAAGGCTTCCTTGGGAAGACTTCTGCCAAATTTGAGGTTTCAAGGAGTTATATATGGATGTGGAGAGACAAAATGGATAGGGTTTGGCCGAGCCAAAGTCTTTGGAAGTGTGGGTAAGGAGGTAGAGGTGGGGGCCTTTTATAAGAGGAGAGGAGGGGCACTCTTGTAAAGTAAAGAAATGTTACTTTATTTTAAATGAGTTTCAGATTTTAATGGTCTCACATTTATTTTTTTCTAGGATAAGGTGATAATGGTTCTAAAAACACACATAAAATAGGTTTTGGACAGGTTTAGGTATTATATTTTACATTATCTGTCTATTTTATTTAAATTTTTAAATAATGAGGTCATCGCTGCATCATCATGATGTCATAAATAATTTAATTTATTTAATGTATAAAAATTATAAATAAATACTATGATGTATGAAATATTTTTAGCTTTCCAATGGCTAATTATAGACAAAACTCTGACTTTTATAACCCCTTGTATAACTTGTTTTAGTAAAACATCTCATGTTTGTGTCATTTTTTACTTTAACATTAAATAAAATGGTATTTATGTCATTTTCCAACCAAAGTGGTTCCATGGGGTCCCCAAGTTGACCCATGGATTTTCATGGTCTGAAATTACACATCCAATGAGGGTAGGACATGTGTCTAGGTCATTTTATTTTATTAAAACATTATTCATACCTTAAACTACACTAATTACCTCTAATTGCGATTAAAAACTTAATAAGTAACTATTCACCAAAAAAATTATTCTAATCCCATTGAACCACATTTTACTTCTTAATGACAACCATGTGTGTATGATTTTTGAAATTAAAAAAACAAAGAAGGAAAATTTTCATTTAAACGGAAAAATCAGTTTTTATAAGTACCACTTAGTGGTTTCACTATTCATCAAAAATTGAAGTTTTTCAGAAAATAATCAAAAATCCACCCTAAGATATATTTGATATTCCGAATTCAAAAATGATGTCTATTTTAAAAAATTCAAAACATATAAATTTCATTCATTAATTTAATAATTAATTCCCACTGTCAAAACAAATCGCGTGCTTTTATGAAACAAAATGTATCAAACAATTGACACTGGTTTAAGTCTGATTTCAAAGTGAAATTAATTCCAACAAACACTATTGGATTAAATGGTAAAAATTTATTCTAATTTCACTTTAAAACCAATTCAACATATAATCTAATCATATAAATAAATTAGATTAAAAATAGGTTTTGAATTAAAATACAACATTTTTCACTGTTCATTAAAAATTGATCATTTTCTGAAAAATAGCAAAAATTTACGCAAAGTAAATTTTGATGTCCCGATTCTAAAGAAGAATTTTATTTTGTCAAATATAACACATAAAATAGTCAAAAAGTGTATTTAAAAAAGATTCTCCATTAAAAGGTGGTTAATCGAACTTTTAAAGAATATTGGAATGTTTACTTATAAAATTGGATTCATTCGCATTTTTAATCCCATAACATTTATTGTAAAGAGTAAAAATATTTAACAAACATATATAATAATTTTTTAGTTAGTTTTGTTCATTCCCTCCATTACAACGGCTATGTGCTAACTACCATTTAAAATAATTTTATTTTATTATTAGAGTGGAATGCATGTTTCCCAAGATACTCATTGTTGCTTATTGGGTACGCCATCATGCATAGCATCCCCTTTAAAGTAATATTAATATTTTATTCACAAATATGGATAAATATGAAAATTCCATATTCTTTATTTACCTGGGGTGTTACAGGAATAATCTACTCAAGGGTAGAGTTTTTAAAAGAACATAAAATCTATATGGTGTATATGTTTGGGAATAATATTATTTATTAGATTGTGGTCCAATATTTTGGGGTTTTAGATTGACGGGAAGTGAGTAAAGGTGTGCCTCTAATAAGATAAAAGGATTGGAAATTTTCTATGTACCCAAAACAATTATTTAAAGTGAACTCAATATCAAGAAAAGTGCATCCAAAATTGAAAAATAATGGATTGTGGGGAGGATATGGTCTATAAAAACATCAATATTTTAAAATAAAAAATTCCAAAAAATTTATTACTTTTATCTCTATGGTTACTCACTTTTACACATTTTGTTTTCAAGCATTATCTTATTTTTACCAATGTAATATATACATTAAGGCAAAAAAATAAATTAACCATTATTAGGTAATTTAGGAAAAATAATTTAATATATATAAGAATTTATCAAATAAAATTTTTATGTGTATGGAAAACTAATTCTATCTCAAATACATGTTACGTAAATAACCAAGTTTTTTTAAAAAGTTTATTTTTAAGAATAATTAATTATTATTAGTGTCTAATTATAAATTTAATTCTTTTAAATTAAATTAAAATGAAAGTTATTTTTGAATTATTACTTATTTTTTAATAAAATAAAATGAACAACATTTCACCAGGATATAATTAGTGAAACAAAATAATCAAAAAATACTAGTCATTACAAGTCTACCTAAAATATTAAAATGTTGATAATTAGTATATATATTCTAAATATTATTATAGAAATATTTATTATAATATATAGTGAATAATTTAATATTAAACTTTTTCAAAAAAAATAAATCTATTAATAAAATAATACAATTTCAAAAAAGTGATGAAATTAATAAAACCAATATTTTCACTATTCAACTGAAAATAAATTATCTTCTAAAAATCTCAAAAAAAATCAGCTTATAATAAAGTTAATATAACAAATAATTTTTTTGATAAAAAAATTAAATTCACATCCAAAAATTTAAAATCTTATTAGTAAAATAAAGGCATAAAATATCATAAAACGTTTTTTGTTTATCAAAAATCATTTTCATATTGTCCACACTTTTAAATTTAATTATAATTGAAATTAAAAAATATTCATTACATAAGATAAATTTTTAATAATATAGAATATTTAATTAGTTAAATAGATGTACAAATTAAATCTATATTTTAAATGATTTTTTTTGTTTTTAGAAATGTTTTTATTTAAATATATTTTTTAATTTTGTTACTAGTTTTTATACCTTCTAATTTATGGATATATTATAATGGTCTATATTTTTTTTTGTTTTTGGATCTAAATGTACAGAAAGTCATCAAACATGATATTTAATTAATGTGAAAAAAATAGGTCGTTACATGTAACCCCTTATAATAATTTCATCCTTTAAATTTTATTAAATGGAAGACTACATGTGTGCATTATTTTTTTCTCATTGCATCCTCATGTTCCCATGTATCCTCATAAAACCAAATATTTATTTATAAAAGATTTTCAAGATGAGTGTTTACTAGTTCCAAAAAACATAATCTATTTGATCTATAATGTCCACTATTTTTCACTCATATAAGAGATCATGTTCATGATTCAAGGATTTTATGATTAGAACATGTGAAGGGTTTGGTATGTACTTTAGAAAAATTGATATATAAAATACATGATGTACATGGGAGAGGTGTGTAGGGAGTTCAAAAATATTGTCCATATCCACAACATGGTCATGGATTTCAAATAGATCGATGTATCGAGGTCTCATTTTTCCATTCTGAAAAAATTTCATAACTCATTTACTTGGAGATATTCAACGGAACACCCTATCACAAGCATTAATATCTAGATCTCATTGATGATTATCTATATAAATATTATATTTACTTTATGAAACTAAATATTTTAAACCATATCCATATTTTATTGGAAAAGGTCAGGACCAATTATCATACAGTTCCAAACATCATCCTTAAATGTTAGAATCCCATATCTCTTCCCATATAGATCCTAATATAGTTCAAAATGAATGTTGTAATAGAAATAGTTTTATATGAGAACTCTACTAGGTGTAGATGATCACCCCAACATCCTTGTGAATCCATTGAATAAGATGAAAAAATATCCTCTATAGTTTTAATTTTACTCTCAGACTGACCATCTGTCTGAGGATGATATATATAGTTAATGCTCTTCTTCTTCTATAAATATTTTTGAACACTACTGTAGAATCACATGTTGAACCTTAAATATTGATTCAGTGTAATTGATAGTGGTACTCCATGAAGATTCACCACTTTCCTTATATATATCAGGGAATGTTGTTCATGGGAAAAAATTTCATTGATGGAAATAAAGTGTGGTAACTTCAAATTGAGATCAATAGAAAACCAAATAACATTATGAATTTTCTTATTAATGTGATGAATTCCATAGTGATGTTTTCCCATTTCCCTACTAGTATGGTAATTGTTTACTACATACCTATAGAATTTATTTTCAATAATTAGTGTGTTGTCATCCCATGTATTCAGATATATATTCTGAAATCTCTATCTTTATATCTTCCAACCGACTATTTTTCTGGATATCTATATATATTTGTTGTTATGTGATGGATAGAGAAGGATGATTCGAGACCACCATCCAGAATATTTTTCTTCACTTCTAGATTTGATGATATGCATAATCGAGTTACAAACCATATATATCCATATTTATCAAATTTTAACTCTATATAATTTTCTACCTCTTTCTAAATCAATAAATCATATTTTGAGAATTATTTGATAATTACATTAACAGAATGATGAGAAGTCAGTTGGGGAAGATATGATTTATCTCCCCAAATTATTATTTCAAGATTTATCCTCTACAAACCCATGAGTGTTTGATCTTTTTCAATCTTCATCATTGATATGGTAGCAAGATAATTCCATCTAAGAGCCTCAGCCACATTATTTTCTTTCCTTGGTTGTAAAAGTATTTAGCAGTAATAATAATTTTTCAAATCCAACCATCCTTTGACACATATTCAATTACTTATACAGGAATATATATTTCAATATATTGTGATCCATATATATATCACACTTTTCTCCATAGATATAATGTCACTTAATCAATCATTAATAGATCACATATAGAAGATCAAGATAAATAATTAGTTATTTTTTCTCATAATTGTTTAACTAGAATGAATTATATGAAATTAACTATTATTAATAAAGAGTATTAAAAACATTTTTTGGAAGAATTGTTAAATATTAGAAACCCTATCAAACTACTGGGTAATTTTTGTACAATTTTACTAAATAAACTATTATTTAGTTACTTGAAACATTAATATTTTTGTACTACCTAATGGAACATTACTAACTTCCATGTAAACATGGTTTTTGGATTCAGCAGTAATTATAAATTTCTCATAAATAGTCAGTAATATCCTACTAATTGATGAAATCTCCAGATATTAGATATAGTTTTCGGAATATTTCATTGTTCGATAACATCCCCCTGTTATGGATCTATTGATATTCAATTTCATCTAATTATATTTACAAATAATGTTATATTTTTCATCTATAATTTCAATTTCCTGAATTTGAAATTAATCATATCCTATCACAATTCTTTTAACACAAATATTCAAGTATTCATTATTCCATTACTTTATGTTCATGTATATATTAATATAATATGTAAAGTGTACCAAAAATGATCAAAGTAGTCTATAAATACTATATTCATTATATCCATGATGATACGATGGTAATTGGTAAGTCTAAATTGCATCACTATAAAATCATAGTTTCTATAGCATATACTAAATGTTGTTTGAGTAATATCCTCCATTTAGATGCTTAATATATGGTATCCAAATTGAAGGCCAGTTGTTGGGAAGTATTGACATCCTTGTATTTGTTGAAATATGTCATTGATTCAGCGAACATGATACTTGTTTTTTGTTATTTTTTTTTAGTAACATGAAAATCTATAGAAATACACATCGATCAATACTTCTTTGAGAAAATTATGACTAACACACCCATGGTAAATCGTTGGGGTATATGACTCACTTGTCCAAATTCTCTCTATCATTCTTTTTTAATTCAAATAATTAAATCAGAGTAATTCTACATAGACTCATTGAGATGGGCTAGGATCTAGGTATGAGTTTAATTAAAAGCTCAACTACACACTCTGGGGGATGACTAGGCATCTCATATAAAATAAATATGTATATTCTTATATAATATGAATTTTATTAACAGTGAATTCATCCTTATCCATTTGATCTAATTTTTCCTTGTTGTTGTGTAATGACCCGCCAATTATCATTGGATTAAGAGTACAGGGAGTCATTACTAGGCCTTAAGAAACATACCCAATATACCAAAGGCTAGTAATAAATGCCGAAGGGTTTCAAATAAAACTAGGGGATGATTTACCCTTTAAAATATAAACAAAATAACAGACCAACCATATCCAAACATTCACTATATTATGCATGAACGGATCAAAGAAAACTCAATAATATCATGTATCTCAAAACCATATCAAAATAAGCAAGAAAGGAAGAATAACCAAGTATAAAAGTACACAATAGATAGACTACACAAGACTCTACATATACCTCAAGACTCCATTCTCTATAATATCCATGCTCCATAATCTCTGAACAGCCCAACCATTACGAGTTAGTGCTAAACATGTGTGAAACATTACCTTTTCTCTTGTCCTGGAAGATAGCATCTGCAAAAGCACCAAAGTTTTAAAGCATGGGTGAGTATAAAACTCAGTAGGATTTACCCAATGACTTCCCTACTCACATCACTTGGATAGAAGAGTTAACAGTAGTTATATAAAATGGGTTATATAAAACAATTTCTCCAAAGTAGTTTATAACTAAATATAAACAAGTTTCCCAAACCATGCCATAACAAAGACATACAAGTGAAATTGAAATCAATTTTTCAAGCAAGATATTATTCTAGAGAAATAACCAAACAATCACTACAATAATTTCCCAACATCCATATATCAGCATACCCATCCATTACTAAAACCCATGAAACCAACCACTCATGATATGTTATGACATTTCCATACTCATGAGTGGTTTCTCGTTGATCTACCAAGTTGTCATAAGGTAATTGTTTCCCATGTGCCATTAATCCTTTGGCACCGAGAAGAAGGTTATATTTCAACCAAGCACTGTATATGAAATTCCCATGTTCCATTAAACCTTTGGCACTAAGAAGAAGGTCATATTTCAACCAAGCCCCATATATGCAATATGAACACACACACATATGCCCAATGATCATTCCAAAATAAACATTTCAATAAAAACATCTTTTTCTTGAAAAATATTTCCATCCAAACCATTTCAATGCCAAACCATTTCAATTAAAAAAATTCCATAAAACTCCATTTTTATTGAAAACCATATCTATAGAAAACCCCTTTTCATCAGCCATTTAGAAAATCTAGAAAATCCATAATTTGAAATCATCATTTAAAATTAATCCCCCTTTGCACAACTATTCACCAAGAACACGCAATTTCACAGAAACCATAAATCATCACAAATGAATATTTTTCCACGCATTTCACAAACAATAAACCAATTTGAATTTAAGACAATCAATTCAAGCAAGAGGATTCAGGATAGAAGCCACCTACCTATAAGGATTTGACGAAACATTAACAATAGACGAAGAACGCACTAGGAAGTCGGTCGATTATCGATGAGCGGCCATATATATCTTATCATATAAATATCATGACTTATAATTGAAATATTTGGCATAAAATTTTTTAGATCTACCCACTATAGGTTCATATCTCAGAAAATAATGGAGATCAGAGAAAAATATCTAACCATATCTACGAAAACATGACAAATCTGGAAAGAATGGTGACATACCTCAAGAATCGGACTCAAAATCAAGAAGGGAAGGCTCTAGGTTGGCCCCAAATCTTGTGGAGAGGGTTATAAAGACTTCAAGGGAGAGTAATCTCGAATTAAGAGAGTTTTGAAGCCAAAACAAAATATAAAGAGAAAAAATGAGTAATCTCTTAGAAAGTAGAATCTAGATTTGACCTCTACACAAGATTTGACTACACGGTTTGGGCCAACCGTGTATGGATCATGCGACCTTCCATTTGGTCCCAATACTCCCTACTAAAAAACCAAAATCTCCCATCCTTCACCTTTACCATTTTTATGCAAACATATTTTTTTAGGGAAACATCCCACTTTATGGAAACACACCATATTATAGAAACAACCCACTATATGGAAACAACACACTTTATGGAAACTCTCTATATTATGGAAACATTTTATTTTATGGAAAATCTCTATTTTTATAAACTCTCTATTTTATGGAAACTCTATATTTTATGGAAACTCTCTATTTTATGGAAACCCAATTAAAAAGACACCAATTAGAAAAAAACATGCAGAAAGGGGTTATGTATCCAGAACCGGGGGTACTACATTCTCCCCACCATTGGACTTTCCATCCTCAGAAAGTATAAATCCCTTGATGGCCAAAAAGAGTTATGACCACTACTCTTTTATTTATTTATCACGTTCCCAAGTCTCTTCCTGAATCTGACCATGTTACCATAAAACCCACAATAGGCTGATGCTTTTCCCACGAAATACTCTCTCTTGTCTATCCATGTTCCACACTAGGATATGTACCAGTCATGCTTCGGGTTCTAACTCAATGTGATCTCATCTGATCACATGGTCAGGATCGGAGTGATACTTTTTCAACTGGGATACATGGAACACATTATGCACCGAACTAAATCGTGGTGGTAATGTCAACCGATATGCCACCTCTCCAACCCGTTCCAGTATCTAAAAAGTGCCAATGTATCTCGGAGATAAATTTCTCTGATTCCAGAAATGATGATGTCCAAGCCTTGGAGAGATTATCTAGAAGACAAGACCACCCACAACGAATTACAACGATCTTTGACGGTGATCTGCATTAGATTTCTGTCAATTCTGAGTCTTCTACATCATCTTTCTAATAAACTGGATCTTCTCTATTGTTTCATGGACATGTCTTAGCCCGAATTGTGATGTTTCACCCATTTCCACCCATCATAGTGGATAACGACAAGGAAACCCATACAATGCTTCAAAAAAATACATGCGCATCGAGGTTTGATAGCTATTATTGTATGAGAACTCTAGTAAGGGTATATGCTCCTCCCATGAGTGACCAAAATCCCTTACACTTGCATGAAACATGTCTTCCAACATTTGTATCATCCGCTCCGATTTCCCATCTGTCCAAGAATGATACGCCGTGAACATAGTCAATGTAGTTCCAAGGTAATTTTGTAATAATTTCCAGAAATGAGATGTTAACCTCGGATCTCTATTTGAGACTATTGACACTAGAACACCATGCCTCTTTACCACTTCTCGGATATAGATATTTGAATGATCCTCCACCGTATGAGTATCATGAATAGGAATGAAATGGGATGACATGGTTAGATGATCCACTATCAACCAAATGGGATCGTGTTTCTGGACCATTCTCGGAAGACCTGTAACAAAATCCATTTCTATTTGTTCCCATTTCCACGCCTGGATGTGCATAGATTGTGACATATCAGTCAGTCTCAAATGCTCTAATTTAACATTTTGAAAAGTTATGCACTGTGAGATGAATTCAGACACCTTTATTTTCATGCCGCTCCACCAAATCTTTGCCTTTAACACCTTATACTAATTCTCTATTCCTGGATGTACAACACATCTTGAATGGTAGTAAGCATGAAGGAGTTGTTCTTGAGAAACCATAGGTACCACCATCTGATCTATGAAACACAAAAATGAACCCCCATTATGTTTCCATCCCTCAATGGTCTCCCCACAAATGAATTTTGAACATACAACTAGACATTTTGCATCAGATGTTTGGGCCTCTTTGATCATTTTTACTAAATCATGAACAAAAATAGCAGAAAAAATTGCAGCATCACCTTAGTCTTCACATTCCACAAGCATGTTGGCTATGATTGACATCAACTACCATTCATCTAAAGTATCTTTCTCCAACTGAGGATATGACCTTCTAATCATTGCATCCTATACATAATTTCATTTCCCTAGTGTTTACATCAAGTCAACGTCAAAAATTTGTAGATACTCCATCCATCTCTTTTCCTCAGATTCAAATCTCACTGTGATAAATGTGTTTCATGCTTTTGTGATCTGTAAACACAGTAAATATCTCAAAAAAGAGATAATGTTTCCTTGTTTTCAAATCATGGATGACTTTAGGTAACTCTAAATCATGTGTTGGATAATTCTTCTCATGAACCCTCAAATGTCATGAACCCTAAGCATCCACGTGATATCATTGCATGAGAACACAACCCAACCCTGATCTCGAAGCATCACAATACACCACATACCCCTGTCCTGATTATGGAAAGATCAAGATAGGTGCCAATGTAAGACAAAAATTCAGTTCATGAATAGACTTATGGCATTCCTCCATCCATTAGAATAGAGCTTTATCCTTTGTCAAATATGTCATTAGTGAAGCTATTCGTGATAAATCACACACAAAACGTTAGTAGTAACCATCTAGACCAAGAAAACTTCATATCTCGAGCACATTATTCTGTGGTTTCTAAGAGATAACGACTTCTATATTTTCATGATCAATAGAAATTCCTTTCTCAGAAAAGAAATGGCCATGTAAACGTACTTCCTGTATCCAAAAATCACACTGTGATAATTGTTCCTACAAATGATGATCTCCCAATATTTGTAACACTGTTTCGAGGTGTACCTCATGATCATCCCTTGTCTTTGAATAAAAAAAATTTATCCACAAACACCACAAAAAATGAATCCATATATTGTTGAAATATCTGATTCATCAAGGCCATGAAGACAGTTGGTGCATTCGTTATACCTAAAGGCATGACTACATAGTCATAGTAGCCATATATACTTCTAAATGATCTCTTTTTAATATACTCTTTCCAAATTCCCAATTGGTAATATCTTGATCACAATTTAATCTTGGAGAACCACTGATCTCCCCTTAATTTATTGATAAAATCATCAATGTGTGGAAGTGATTATATGTTCTTTATCTTAACTTTGTTATGCTTAAGGTAATCAATACACTGGTGAAGAATTCCACATGCCTTCTTCAGAAACAAAACCAGTGATGACCATGGTGGCATACTTGGTCAAATGAAACCCTTTCTTTCCATTTCCTATAACTATACATTCAATTACTATTAATCTTTTGGTGCCATCCAATAAGATTGAAGGGTAATAGGACTGGTCCCCAGAAGGAGATCAATCATATACTCCACTTCCCTTAGAGGTGGAAACCCTGCCAAGTTCTTGGGAAAGACATCTAGAAATTGATCCAAAATAGCTGGAAAACTATTTTCCTCAATTTCTTCCATTGATGACAAAGTCATCGCTTCCAATTAGTATGATATCGTTCCCACCATTGGTGCCAACAATCTCGTTGTACGTTTCTTTATAATCCTCTATCTTATAAAGAGATACTTTATGCCATCCTCAGTCATGAAGCTAAATATTATCCAATAATAGTCAATTTGAGCCTTGAATTTTGTTAGCCAATATATACCCATGATTACATTCTCTACAAACAAAAAGCTTGACATTGTCTTTCACCAAGAGAGGTTCTTAGTTTCAAAACAGAAGGAATCATTTCCAGTTTTAAACATAGCAAGTGAATAGAACAAGAAGCAATGGAGGATTGTGATTCACCAGTATCAAACAACACTTTTAAAAAAGTAGATTCCAAAAGTATTGTACCTCTCACTATAGATGGTCCAACCTGATCATCGACAATCATCTACTCAACTCCATACAATTGCTTCTTCACTATATTATTATCCTTGTTTCCTTGATGAGGTGTCCTGGTTGAGTAGTCATGGTTTTTATAGAATCAACATGGATAGCTCTGCTCTGCTGATAAGACTGATTCTATTTTCCTTATCCAGTCAAAGCATACGATGCTTATGATAGCTGAGAAGTGTCTCGAACACCTGACGTTGGAGCACTGTGACAATAGTACTGAAGATGTCCCATCTTGTTACAATTATAACATGATCTAGGTTGTTCCATTCAATATCACTTTATATGGTCAAGAGAACCACATTTAAAACAACTTGGTTTTCTCTGGGGTTGTGGAGGAAGGTTTCTGATCCAACCGTCTGGTTCTGATTTCCACTTGCACCATGGAAATAGGTGTCCCTATTCCTCTTGTTCTCAGTGGTTGAGTTCCCACCTTTTCCTGTATGTATAATTATGCCTCCTCCCATAGATCTCGAAATATCATGTTCTACCATAGTCACCCTATTCACCATCTCTGTATATTCTATAATACATAGTACTGGAATCTTTGATTGAATCTCCTATCGTAGACTATATTCAAAGACGCATTCCTTCAAAGAGGCACTTGCTACGAATTCTGGTGCAAAGAATACTATGTTGAGGAACAAATCCACATAATCTATGATAGAGAGACTCTCTTGTTTCCGGATTAAGAAGTCCAGCATTTTCAGGATCTTGAACGTGTGACTATAGAATTGTTTGTTGAACAATTCCTCAAAAGATTCCCATGTAAGTCATTCATCCAATTTAGCATGCAATGCAAAATCCCACTACAGACGTGCAAGATCCTTGAGCATATATGTCACCAGTTTGACGTTTAGCTATACTAGTGTGCCGATGAAGTCGAAGATACGATTCATCCTACGTAACCACACCTCCTCCTTCTCGCGTTTGGAGTCACACCGAAAATTACGTGGATTCTACTTCATGAACTGGATGGTATGATCCACATGTTGCTGCTCATTCCTCTGGTTCCCTATGTCCATAGCATGAAAATCATGGATAATACTCTCAACCAGCTCTTGGTTCACACATGGTTCATGTGCAACAACATTCTCCAAATCTTTTTTGGGTTTGTTTCGAATATGCCTACCAGGTTCCATTTTCTAAACTAACAACAATATTTGTTAATATCACTCTCTAGAAACCGTTGGCTAAGCATTTCAAATTCTATAACCTCAACTCTCACAACATTGTTTTTCAAAAACTTCTTTCTTCCCATGTTCAACAATTTTTTAAACCACTTCACATGATTTTGAAAATTAAAAAATTTTCAAAATACGATTATCATTCACTTTTCCAAAATCATTCATTTGAAAACCTATTCTATACATTTCAAAAATGATCATTTCTCGAAAGGATGTATGCACTCCTAGTGGGACGTCATTCCTCTATAATGCATGTCATGCTCATCTAATTGGATAAACCCAGGACAATAAGATTTCAAAATCATAGAACTATCTCCAAACAATTATTTACCCAAATCCCTGGTAACATGAACTTCGTCATAAAATGGTTTGCTACATACTTTGATGCTATATATTTCATGTTCTGACAATCCTACCACTTTCTATGATTCCCACCCAAGGAATAGAAAAGAATGCATTTCATCTCCAAAACTATAAACATCGATGACTACTTGTTAAGATAGGATTGAAAAAGTTGATACAATTTATAATGACCCACCAATTCTCATTGTATTGAGAGTACAAAGAGTCATTACTAGTCCTGAAACAACATCCCCAAGACGCCAAAGGCTATAAATAAATGCCATAGGGTTTCAAATACAAGTGGGGGATGATTTGACCTTTATGAAATATACCAAATAACAGACCAAACATAACCCAACAATCACTATATGATGCCAGAACAGAGGAACGACAACTAAACAACTTCATGTATCTCAAAACCACATCAAAATTAGAAACAACAAGAGAATAACCAAGTATCAATGTAAACAGCAGATAGACTACACAAGACTCTCCAAATAACTCGACACTCCATACTCCACAAGCTCCAATTTATTCAATCTCCTAATAGCACAAACATCACGAGGTAGTGCTAAACATGTGTGAAACATTACCTTTTCCCAATTCCCAGAAGATAGCATCTGCAAAAGCACCAATGTGCCAAAGAAAGGGTGAGTATAATACTCAGTAGGTTTTCCCCAATGACTTCTGTTATCATGCCACTATGATAGAAGAGTTAGAAACAATTATAAAAAATGGTTTATATAAAAAAATTTCTCAAAATCAGTTTATAACTAAATATAAACAAGTTTCCAAAACCATACACTACAAAAACCATACAGGAGTAATTTAATCCAATTTTCCCAGCAAGATATTTTTCCAGAAAATAGACAAAAAATCTTTAAAACCATTTCCCAATATCCTTATATCGGTATACCCAATTTTTTCTCAATCCCATGCAACCAACCATGTGTGATATGTTATGATAGTTCCATATAAATGAGTGATTTCTCATCGATCTACCAAGTCGTCACAAGGTAATTGTTTCCCATGTTCCATTAATCCTTTGGCACCCAGCACAAGGTCATATTTCAAACAATCCTCGTATATGAAATTACCATGTTCCATTAAAACATAAGAACCTAGCACAAGGTAATATTTAAACCAATCCTCATATATGAAATTTGACCACACAACACATTTTTCCAATGATCAAGAAAAAAGAATCTTTTCTATAAAAACACCTTTTTTTGAAAACTATTTCCGTCAAAATGATTTCAATGACAAAAAAATTCAAATCTAAACCATTTCAATTAATATCCACTTTTATTGAAAACATTTTCTATAGAAAACCACCTTTTCATCAACCATTTATCAATTCCAAAAAACCCAAAATTTAATGTCATCATTTTAAATTAAACCCCCTTTTTCACAACTATTCACCAAGATCATGAAATTTCACAAAAACCATGAATAATCAAAAATGAATATTTTTCCATGCTTTTAAAAATAAATAAACTAATTTGAATCTATGAAAATCAATTCTAGCAAGGGTATTGAAGAGAGAATCCACATACCTCGATGGTTTTGACGAAACATTAACAATAGACGGAGAACGCACAAGGAAGCAGGTCGATTCTCCCTGAGAGGCCCTAGATCTCTTATCCTAGCATGATCACGACTCATCATTAAAATATTTTGAATCCAAAAACGTAGATATACCCACTATAGGATCAGATATGAGAAATAAAGGAGTTTTTATAAGTAGATCTAATCATATCTAAGAAAACATGACAAATCCGGAATGAATGGTGACATACCTCATGAATCAGATTCGAAATCACTAATGAAATGTACTAGGTTGGCTCCAACTCATGTGGGGAGGGTTCTCCGGCCATCTAGATTTATTAATCTCTATGTAGGGATTTTTGAAGCCAAAATGAAATATAAAGAGAAAAAACGTGTGAGCTCACAGAAAATATGATCTAGATTTGTCCTCTGTGCCATATTTGACCACACGACTTGGGCCAACCATGTAAAGATCATACAACCTTCTGTTTGATCCCAATACTCTTTATTAAACCCCTAAAATCTCACATCATTCAACTTTATGCTTTTTATGGAATCATATTTTTTATGGAAACATCCCACTTTATGGAAACACACCACATTATTGAATCAACCCACTTTATGGCAACACCCAACATTATGTAAACTCTCAATATTATAGAAACTCTCCATTTTATGGAAACTCTCTATTTTATGGAAGATCTCTATTTTATGGAGACTCTATATTTATTGGAAACACTCTATTTTATGGAAACACAATTAAAAACACAACAATTAAAAAATTCATGAGGAAAGGGGTTATATACCCAAAACCAGGGGTACTACATGTTGTGTAAAAAAACAAATTATATAATTTTCTTTTATAGAGAGTTCATTATCATACTTTTTTGAAACATGATAATAGTAATATTTGGTTATTAAATTATCATTCCTTATACTAATAGTTTATATGTTATTTATATGGGAAAAACTAATCTATAACCAGTAATATGTATAATTTTTATAAAGGAAGAGGAATCAGATCTAAATGTAGTATCCCCAAAAAAATCTCAACTCCAGATGATTTGAAAATAATAGACTTGATCATTATGCTAGCATGGGATGTAACTAATTGCTGAATATGATTTTATTAAGGTTTTGATTTAACTTTCTTAGAAAACTATTTTAGTATTAAATAATATGAATAAATTGTATTAAATAAGGTATTAGAATATCAATAAAAGAGATCAAGTGAACTTCACATAACCTGATAAAATGATCTACCTTAGTAGTACTGATCATGAATTTATTTCCTTAGTCCCTTTTTGAGTGATGTTTATGGGTCCAATTTTATTCATTGGATTTCAGATTGGAGAATTTATTCACAAAATTTAGTAATGTATTTCACTTGAATCATTATAGTTCTTCTAGATCATTAGTAGGAACACTCTTCTCTTATATGGTGCTAACCTAACTCATACCCTTGGTTTTATAGTTTTCATCCTAGTTTCTAACATTACACACATATAACACTTATTTTATAACTTAATATAATTAACCAAATAATTATACCATTCTTTATTTATTTTATGAAATTTATCTTCCATTCTACCATATGTCTTATAATTTTTCTTTCTAGATAATCCCATTTCCTTTTTATTTTCCTCATAATTTTATCTCGTTCCAGTTTCCATCAAACCATTAAGAACAAATCCAAAAATATCTTTATATATTCTTACATCAGTTTTGTATAACTCTCTTTAGATATATATCATTAATCTATTAAAGAATCAAAAAAAATTAATCTCAATATCATAGATATAAATAGAGGCATTACTCAATGGTATTTTGAAACAACATACATATGTCCCAAGACACTCATCGTCATTTATTATTTAATTCAAATAAATCATTATCCATTCTTGTGAAAAGTGTTTATGGGAATTACATAGTGAAAAAATGTCTTCTTTAACACTTCATATTCTATAGAGTATACATCCTCCATTTAAATAGTGTCATTCATAATACTCAACCACTGGTCAACATCACCAACTAAATGATATATAGATAAAAAAATAATACTATAGTATGTGTGTTAGAAAAATGAAAATATCTTTTCAATTACATTAACCCAATATTTAGAAACCAATTTAATATAATACCTACTAGAAGGGTTTGAATGTTTTCCTAATAAACAACTCAATATCATGTTTCTCTTTCCTTGTTGCATTTTGAATTTCAAGATGATTTAATTTGTTTTCCACAAGTTGATATATTTGGGTGAAAATTTTCATGAGATTTTATATTCCATCCCCCATCTATTTATTTTTCCTATTGGTACAATCACCACATTTCCCATTCACCCAGAGTTAACTCAGTTTTTTCAATTCTCTCCATTACCTTGACAAAAGAAAATATAGGAATGAATTACATAAATTAATTAAAATACATAAAAGGAAACTATAAACCTGGAAAAATAATTTCATAAAGTATGTGCATATATCATCCTATGACTTTCCATGTTTCATTCTCGATTTTCATTATTTTGGTTTCTAAAGGATATAGTTATATATATACAAATTCTTCAAAATATTTTATGATGATAATGTGATTAACCAAAAACATTCCTCTGAGAGAGTCGAACTAGGTGTTAAATATGGTATCATTCATCGTGATATAAAATAGTAGATGAGATATAATCAACCCACTTTTTTAGGGTTATTAACCCATGATTGAATTTTTTTCAAAACAATGTCCACAAATAGTATGCATAAATGATATTATATACATAGAAAACAACATAATTTATACTTTACAAAAATATCAATATGTAATCTAAAACAAATAATTTGGGGTTTTTATAATGTTATCTAATATAATCTCTAAACAAGTCTAAAATACTCTTTAAAATAACTTAACTTACTTTTGATAAAAACAATAGTGGCCCAAGATAAATATTACATAGGCATTAAGTTAATCATATGGATTAAAAATTACATCAAACATCAACCACATATTCTATGGACCAAAAAGTTTAGTGTCATGGAATTATTTTATATAAACATATTATTTTATAACACTAGCAAAATAATTTCAAAAAATATGTTCTTGTAGTCAATTTACATTAAATATCACATGATTTAATCATCCTTTTATCCAAGTTAATGGAAAGTGGTAATCACAAATACATATTATGGGAACTAAAATATCCTAATTATTAGATCATAAACATTATTATAATATGAGGAAAAAATAAATATCTATCTAATAGATCATAATACAATTTATGATAGTCAAAAAACATTATGGATCCACAAAAAATAATAAAAACATTATAGAAATTGAAGAGATAAAACATATAACACATGATCATGACATAAGGTGTCAGATACATGAGGCGAAGTAATAATGAAATTTCATGGGAATAAAATGCACCTGATACATGGAATAATAATATAAAAAACATGTACATGTTTCATAATTTGGTAAATGTTAAATTTTGTATCGTCTATATGATTAGGAAAACATATATGAGATAACCCAGTATGCCCACACCTATGCAAACAAACTCCTTATGTCTAGGATAAAAAATGTGAGCAAAGCCATCCTCCCCTTTCCAATTTTAACAACCCAATTACTTCTACACATGAATATCTATTAAGAAATATGATTATAAAAATGAATTGGATTGGGATATATGACCCCATCCTTCATCATAATTATTCCACATAAAAACCATAATAATAAAATAAATAACCCATGAAAAAATAATGGAATTCATAAAAATATCATATATCATTATATTAAGAATTCATAACATATTAAATTACCATTATAAAAAATGGTTCATAAAATAATAAATTATGAAACTTCATTTTAAGAGATATATATCGTTTTTATGATAATTAGAATCAAATCTTGAGTATAGTTTTTTAGAAACGCCTCGTATTCCTCATTGTAAAAGTCACGCATAATAGTCCCTTTTCTAAAAGTCCCATTTTTAGGTGAAATCAAAATAAATCCTTATATTTAATTTATTTATTTTAAATAAATTTTTTCCTCTATAAAAAAATAACCAATATAAATGAAAATGAAAATTCATTGAAAAACAATTTTTATTAATAAAATTCTTAACTCAAAGAAATGAATTTGAATTATCACAACCCTTAATACTTTACTAGATTTACATAGAACACATTAAGAACCTATATCATAAATCTAAACATCATAATTAATTATTTTAGATACTTATTCTTATATAATTATATTTATATGATTCATTAATATCAATTCCATTTCTGTGTTAGATTGTAGTTATATTCTTTCGCCATTGGGTGTTAATAATCATGATTTTTTGGACTAGGTTCATAAAGGTGGTGTTGATATCCATTTTTCTACCAAAAATCATTATTAAAAAAATTAAATGTTATATTATTTATTTTTATAAATAAATATAATTTTTTAATTCCATTATATTGTAGTTTTATACGTGTTTGTGAAAATGAAAACGATGAAGAACTATTTTCGGGTTTTTACTAATATCGATGGATAACCTTATAATAATCATTACAGTTTTTGTTATATAAATAAAATTATATTAATTATTTATGTTACATATAAATATTATATAATATTATAAAATATAAAATAAAACTATCAATGTTTGGATGGGTTTAAAACCCATATTTGTACATTTTTGGAGGTGGTATTGTTCACAACCTATATTTCAAAATTTCATTTTTCTTAATTGAAATGCGGGGGGGGATTAATTATTATACAATAATTGAAATAAAATACTTTTATAAGAATTATACTAATTTTATAATCATAATATGGTGAAATAAAATATTATTAAGAATTAAAGTGTATAATGAAATAGAAAAAGGAAAGGGAGGTTTAAGAACTTGTACATCTCTTCATGGATTATTGCTTTTACGATGACGGTTTAAAAATTTATGTAAGATAATTAGATTAAAAAATAACCTCATAAGTGTGGATAATAGTATAGAAAACTGTATTTGGTATATTTTGAAACAAAAAACTGGGTTTGGGGAGTATGTGATGAGATGAAATGAGTTCCACCATTATAAGTGAAAATGAGTGGAATTTTTTAAAATACTGAAATCTATTAAATAATATGAATTCACTCTGAAGAAAAGTGATTACATAATTTATAAATAATGTTTGGTAAGGAATATATGGTTGATTCAAACCCAAAACATTCAAAATAAAACATTTTTATAAAAAAATTTCCCTTTTCCTTAATGGTTAATCACTTTTAACATTTTTTTTCACCATGGTAACTAGTTTTTACCTATCTAATTTATCATTTATGACTAGAAATAAAACGACCATTATTAAATAATTTGAACAAAATAATTTTAAATGTAAAATAAAATTTCTCTGAAAAAATTTAATTTGTATGGAAAATTAATTCTAATACTAAATCATTTAACACAAAAAAATATACCTTTTTTTAAAGTATATTTTTTGAGAAAAATGAATTATGATTATGGTAGAATATAAAGTTCCATTTATTTAATTGAGTTTAAAATTTATATTATTATTCTAAGATTATTTATTTATAAATAATTTAAATCAAGAACATCTTATCATTCATTTATAATAAATTAAACAAAATAGTAAAAGTGGGTTTCCCTTAAAATGGTTCATAAATATTCAATATTTTGAGAAATGTTTTTTAAACTGAAAATATTTTTAAAAATTGTTATTATACTTTATAATTTATAATTTATTTTTAAAATATTTATATAAAATTAAATGTATTCATATAATTAAATTATTCCATAAAATAGATGACATTAATAAAGTTATTATTTTCACCAGTCACCAGAAGATGAATTATTTCATAAAAATAAAAATAAGTCATCTTATGTTAATATGAAGATTGTAAATCTAGAAAAGATGTTAAATTTTTATAATCCATATCAAAAAATTTATGAATTTTATATTAAAATAAAATCATAAAATGTCATGAAAAATGACTTTTTATGACACATCATTTTTCATATTAACTATTGCTTTGAAATTAATTCTTACTAAAAATGAAAAATGTCCATATCATAAAATTATCATTAGAAAATATTTTATTAGTAACAGAAATGTACTACTTCTATTTATATTTAATGTGAATATTATTTTTATTATTTTGTTTTTCTAAATAGATATATATATATCATAATTTTTTAATACAATTTGTACATTAAAATTTTATTTTTATATTATAATGAAATATTTTTTGGATTTGGTTTTTCATGTAGATAAAGTTGTCAAAAAATTAGTTAATTAGGGAGGAAAAAATCTAGTCGTTGCACCTTGAGCCTGAGAGTTATTAAAGATGAAAGAGATCTGTTTTTCTTGTGTATTCATAGAACTAATTTGAACATATTCATGTGTAGAAATGGGGTGTTGAACAAGAATATAAATAATTTTATGAAGATGATATGAATGTACAAAACATATTGTAGTACATTATCTGGAATATTGATCTACTTTTTAATATAGAGATATAATTTTTAGGTGTTGAAGTAGTAACCAAGAGAAGACATGGATTTTTTTATAATCTATCATTCCTTGTAGTGGGAGTGTGGAGATACAAATTATCATCTATGAATTTGGAACAAAACATAGTGTCAATCATTGTTGATCATACTGGGTTGGTATATGGTAAAAATAATTTTTTAAATATTATCTAATCATTGATTTTGGAAATTATCCAATCATAATAAGGTGAAGGATTTTATAGTGATCCTTCTAAATCCTTGTATTTTAAAATCTCATTATATATTATTTCATATAAGGTGTGTTTGAGGGAAAATATTAAGTGAACCAAAACATAAATATGTTTTAGTGGTTAAATTTAAAATGGATTATTCATAAAAAAATGTCCACTAATTCACCCCCCCCCCCCATATAATGTTAATATAGAATAGGTTATAACATGTAGTATTAGAGATAATACAGTTTTCCCCTTAAGGATATAGGATTTTGTAGTATGTATATAATAAAAATGTTTTTAATATCATAGGTGAACTAGTATTTAATAACATAGAATAAACCATCTAGAAGGATAGGATAATTCCTTATATTATATCACTAATCCTAGACGTATGAGATTCTACAAAAATTATATTCTAGTTTTTTCAAAAGGTTAGCCTATAACCTTTAATAATAAGAGATGTTGGGACGTTAATGGAAAACAAATAGATCCATTTTGATATCCTTATAAGAAAGGAATTAATAAATGTTATAGGTCTCTAAACTACCAAAATCATTTGGAAATATATAAAGAGTGGTTATAAATGTAATATCAAAGAACATGATACTATACTATTTGTATGAAGGAGTGTATTTAATGTTATAATAAATATTGATTGTCTTAAAATTAAATTATAATTTACTGGGGTTAATGTTGTTGTGTGTAATATCTGGGGATTTTATGAGAAGATATAGAATTCCATCATTATTCAAAAACCGATTGGGAATTTTCTAATTTGTTTGATAAAAATGTATCAGCCCTTAAATATTGATATGACTATATAGTAGATGAATTATATAATATAATCATTTCATATGAGATGAGATAGTATCTGTCTATAATGAAGAAAAATTAAATATGTCTTTAGAGGCCATGAAAAAAGAAAAAATTTAACGAAGAAGACGCTATAGAATCAAACTGTTCTAACAATGATAAGGATCAAAAAGAATACTATTTTTTCACTTCAATAAATGAAATTCAAGATGGTAATGTTCAATGGATAGAGAAAACCCACTATTATGTTATAATTGTAGTTGAATCGGTCTTTTTTTAACAACTACTAAGAAAATAATGTTAACAAATATAGGATAGATAAAGAGGATGGGAAACCTCAATAAAATAAAAACTGAAAAAAGATATAAAAAATACTTCAGTAGCAAGAAAATGAATCATCGAAAAAATATAAAAATTTGAGTGAACATGAATAAAAGTTAGATTGAAAATAATAAGTGTTGGAGAAGATTTTTTTTTCTTGGGGATAAAAATTAGTTAATGAATATCAAAAAAGACTTCTTAAAGGATGTTCAATTAAAAATAATCTATATGAGTTTGTGAAATGAGGTGTTTTAAAAGGTAAGTAATGTCTATAAAAATTATAACTTCAAATAAAACCATTATATCTAATATTTAAGGTAATGAACATGGATTATTACCAATTTAGAATAAAAAAAATGAGATTTACTCATCCAAAATTTATAGATAGAATAATATTACACAGTGATAGCTTCCCCCAAGGAAAAAGAAATCCCAGTTGGAAGACATGAAACCCCAATTATTTCTACATATATTGGGATTCATATTAAATGATCAATGTTCATATTTTTATGGTTATTGTGGAAGGTATTTACAAAAATCCTACTCATACTAAGATAAAATGCCTCTAATAATGAAAAGTCTTTAACCAAGTTGGGTCATTCTAAGAAAAAGTGTAATATTTTAAGGGAATTATGTTTTCACCAATAACATGGTTAATCTATCAACCCAAAACCATTTTTTTATATTATCTTGTTTAGTATAATATCAAACTATTTGGTTCACAATGATGAGGTTGTAATGTTAGTATTACCTATAGATCTTACCTATAGTATGCAAGGTAATAAAAGATATTAGGGGAGGAACTATAATAAGACTAGTTAGATTTTGTAAGAAAGATCTAATGAAGTTGAGAGTGTCAAGAACGAATCCTTGATAGTATGGTAGAATAAGTTTGAAATAACTATGAAAATAGAGAATGCACAAATTAGTACTATTTCTAAAGGAATAAAGTGGTTTTAGAAGAATATATTTTTGATCATGTTAAATATCCACATGTTGTTATAAAATATCATTAAAAACCATGTGAATGGATTAGGTAGATATTAAATGGAACATGAGATTTTATGAAATTATTACTAGCCCAAAAATAATTTTTAATGAAGCTTATTCAATCATTATGAAATGAATTTTTCATTATATATAAGGTTGATAAATATTATATGAAAAAATAATTAGTTCAGGGGAAGAAATGAAAAATAGACTCCTAAGTCTGAAAATAGAAAAACAATTTCAAATAATCTTTTAAATTCTCATATTGAAATTAAATAGAGTAATTTGATGAGATAAATCTCACAGCCTTGTTGCTAATTCTGAAAAATAAATGAAGTTAAACTATATTCCCTAAATCAATTGTTGGTTTATGTTGACATATAGAAAATTGAAGGTTAATCTTGAGTGATTTTTAGGCAATAAAACAAATGATCTTTTCTTCCTAGAGTTCCCTATATACCATTAATAGGAGGAGTATAGTTTTTCCAAAGAGTTAAAAAAAGTTAGAACAAACTATCATGAATTATATTTATAAATTTTAGACACCCTTGAAAAAATTTTATTAGAGCCTAAGGTAGAATCAATATCCCATATAATAATGATTAGGGGAGATTATTGGACCCAAATATTTCGAGTGCTTTCATCGAGTGTGTATGACCAAGGCATAACAAACATCCCACTAGGGTTGTAGTTTTTAGTTAGTTATGAGTCCCACATTAGGATATTGTACGGTTATTATGTGCCTTATAATAAGTATAAATACCTCACCCATAAAATAGTAATTTTCACATCCAATTGGATTGTTTAGTCACTCTAAGATAGGGGTGAATATGAGGTGAAAACATTTAACAATTAAGATCATATGAATCTTTTTCTTCATTTTAGTGGATAAACTATTTTTATATTGGTTAAAATGTATTGTTCATTAAAAATTTCCCATAAGATGTAATCCCATATATATTACAGTTAATTTAATGGAGATAAAAAAAATTATTTTTACATGTTTTTTCTGATGTATGGTAAAATTTGAGAAAATTGGGTGTTTTATGTTTTAAACAAAAAAATAATAATGTGTTTAGTGAGATACATTCAGTTTTATAATTTTTAATGATAAATTTGTTTCTAACTAGACCCAAAATTAGAATATCAGTTTGTATCACATGACATTAATTTCATAGAAATTATTGATAACCAAGGTTAAATTCATCGTGACTTATACATTGGGTTAGTCAAAGTAGGCATAGATTACACTAAATAAATTATCATCAATAAGGAAATCTATGTGGTTCCATCCATATCTATTAATTGACCTATACTTTGATTACAATTCAAAAGGTTGAAGAATATTTATTTATGGAAAGAGAAATAGGATGGGAGATGATACGACCCCCATTGAAACATTTCTTTTATAATCTATAAGGGGGAGTTGAATTAATTTTACCATAGAAAGATGACAAGGTTATTGATTGGCCAAAAAAATAAGGATATTCAATTGAGCAGATAAATAAGTTCTATTTTTTTAAATATGGTTGCAAGAAGTAAAATAAATGTGTGCTGAGATGATGAGTGATTTTTATTTATGGATTTTAATATATTTGGAGGTTGCCTCTTGAATACATCATGAGACAAATTCATGAAGAATAAATACAAATGAATATTTACATTTGTCTATTTATGTTATAGTATTCTTGGAAAACAATGAATCATACTAAAATAAAGTGTAATATCTATATCATTGGTGAGGTAATTTTCCATAATCCAATTAATGTTGTAGAGTATGGTATATTATAGTATATGTCATTAATCATAAGTAAGAAATTAAATAATGTTGTGATTCTTCAAGGATTATTTACAGTTCAATTGATTTTATTAAAAAGTCTTGGAAATTAATTTAATCTAATATATTATTTAACTATAAATGGTATTCAGTTATATTAAAATAATAATATCTCTATTTATGAATCTTTATAACAGCGGATAATAATATTCCACGGTTCTGAATGCATGAAGTCTCCCTATGTAAACATGAATAATACCTGTTTAAACATCAATCTAACCCATTTTAAAAATCCTTCTTTATGTTGTGTAAGAATCATCTTCATAATAATGAGTTATATAAGCATCATGTGCCTTTATGAATATCCAGGAAACCAAGGACTGGAGAAAATATCATAAGTATGTGTTTTAGTAATTAAAATAAGTAATATTGAGTATAAATATCATAAATAAAGAGATTAGAAAATTATATGTTTCTAAAGACATGTTGTTCAAGTATTTAAACATATTTATCAATATTCATGTATTAGAATTCAAAATGGGATCTAATAAATACCACTAAAATTTAAAATTTTGTGTTTCGTGGTTCATTTAACATGGTACTCATGTTATATCATACTGCATTATCCCTTGAACACATAGATGGAGATATCAATGAATTTTAAAGCTACATTTTTTCTTGGGAAAATGAATCTATAATATTCATTATCAAATGAGGAAAGGGAAACATGTAAGTCTTTAGGGTGTTTTAAAGGAGATGTATAATATTCAATATATATTTAATGAAAGATAAAGATGTAATCAATTTACTGAATTCAATGATTATGTTAAGATCCCTACTATTTCCAATGATCAATAGAGTTTTGAAAATTTCTAATTCAGAATTATTATTTAGGAAAATATTTCTATGGATAATAAAAAATATTAGGAAGATAAAAAATTAGTATAAATATAGATATTTCTAAAAAATAATTACTTTAAGAGTTCTGATGTTTTTATAATCTAATAATTAAAAACATTCAAAGGGGGAATAAAGAGATTGAATCCAGGATATACTGAAGAGGAAGAGATCCATTATGCCCATGTTTTCGAATAAATGAAGATAACATTCTCTTGAGGATAAATGGAATGTTGAGAAAACTAGATGATCGTGTTTTAACGAAGATTTGTACATACAGTACTTGGAGATATGAAAGAGTATTCCAATTTATCCAATTTATTCATTATAGAAAATAAATTTTCAAGTGGTACAGTAGAATCTAGAGCTTGAAAGAGTTTATAATATTTTGGATCGTTTATTTTAGTATGTAGTGTGAAGTTTCATACTACCCTATATGATTCATGATCTAATTTTTTTTAAATATATGTTGATGAAATTTGGATGCTCTATGGTTGTAACCACTTGTTCAGATAGTGTAGAATTCTAGATTTTGAAAAATAACCAATAATGGAATGGAATATACTTTTATAAATATTAATTTAATTTTTTTATATACTATACCTTCTTTATATTAATATTAATATGTGTTGGTCATGAGAAATTATAACGAGTGTCTGGGAACATTAACTCAATGCTGAGGATGAATTTAGAAGGTCAAATTTATAATATTAAACCCTTGGTTAATCCCCCATTGTTCAATCCTTTCTATGTCATGATTGTTAATGTAATTTTAAATACTATCTACGGGATTGATAGGGATGAAATTTATGATAGGTTAAGGCTAGTGAATAGGGCATCATAGTTATTCAAAAAAACATCCATCACTCATGTCTGATGCATGCACTAGTTAAGAGGATTAGTTTTTATTCAATAATAATTATCCTATTTTTTTAGATGTTTAAGACTGCAAAAGATTAGTTTTGAACTCACTTTATAGAGGGATCATCTAGGAGGTGGTTCCAGTTTATTGAAGAATATTGGAAATATGATTATCTTTAAAATAATGTCATTGAGAATATATTTAATGATAATCACTGTAAAAATTTGATGAATTTGTATTTGGATCTATATTTTTGGGACCTAGATTCTAGTAACATGTTAATTATATAGATATTTTTAGACTATATAAACTAGGTATTTATATGTTGTTGAAATAGAAAAACAAAAAACACTATGCCACTAAGGTTTTAGATATATTTTAAATAGGATATTTTATTGGGGATCACTATAGTTAATATACCATTATATTTTGTGGTGTTGTGTATAGAGGCAATAGAAAAGTAATATGTGGATGATACAATTATTTCTCAAGGATGTGGAAGGAATAATTTCCATAATGATTATAAGTTAAAATATAATATATTTTATAGGTAATTTATACCAGTCATCTTTTACATATTTCATCAAGTAATAGAATGTTGGAATGATTCATGTATGTAATTTGGGGAACCTGGAGTTATGTTTTCTAAGTCATCCTCACACATTCTTTCAATGTTAGAAGATATAACATATTAAAATGTTTTATATCCAATATTCTTGAGTGAGTAGCAGTGGTTTATCTAACAATGTAAAAGTTCTTTAAACTCAAATTGATGCACTAATGTTGGTCGAGTTATTGATTAATGTATGAGTGGTAAGTCTTTGCTATGAAGATTTTTTTTAATGTTAATGATTCAAGAAAAAAAATTCTTACAAAGCAATAACTATGTGAGGATGATGTTAATGAGGAACCATATAAAATGGTTGGTTCTATTCTAAATTATTTCTAGTTTTTTTTTGTAAAAAAAATTATTGAATCAACACATTCATATATATGATTCTATAGTGGGTTGATCATTTATGTTTATAAAGTTATTCAATTACATATTGAATTTGAATAAAAAAATCTATTGGATAAATGAACCAATAAAAAATATTTTGTGTTCATTTTATTTAAATATAAAAGATGGTTTACAAAATTTCATTGGCCTTTTTCATTCCTAAGATGAGGAATATGGGATGATCGTTATAAATAATAACCTGATAATCCTTATAGGTCAAAATGTATACTTATATTGGGTATGTTCTCATTGTAGCACTTGATGGGACTATCCACACCTTTTAAGGAGAGTGGGATATTCAGGTTATTAGGGATTGAGTGATGGATAATGCATTGAGATATATATATATATTTATATGTATATATATATATATTTAGTTTATAATCATAGAAAAAGGATATATGGATGGAATGAATCCAACTATAAATACTTGGGTAATTGAATAATTACTGGATAACTTATTAGAATTTTTTTCATTATCACCAGTTAGAGATATAGACCTTTCTACTAAAATTTTTCCTATGTTGAATCTTATTCGGTGTCTATCATATCACATGGAACTAGTAGAGTTGTTGTAATTTAATGTGTAACTGAATTATATTAATGTAAAAAGTTTATTACTAATGAGTGATTCAATTTTCATGGCCCCAGTTCTATTTTCCATGTAACACTACAATATCTTGAAGATTTATAATAACTATACAAAATATAATCACGTTATGGTTACATATAGATATATCATGATGTGAATTGACTGTATGTAAAATAACAAAAATAATCATGTTGGTTTTATAACATTATCCATTATTATGGGTATAATTAGTGATGTTTAAGAGAATAGAATATTAAAATATAGGGTTTAAATATTTTATTTACCTATTATGATTTTTTGGTCATTTTATTCAATGTTACCAATGTGAACCTACGGTGTAGCTCAATCTTAGCTTCCCATGTGAATCTCAATGAGGTATCAAGTTTGAGTCTCACCAATTTCATCCATTTACTTCATGTAGCATGATTTTCATTGTATTATAGCCAATTCCATGAATAAGCTGAGACTTTGGCCTCAATATTCATTAAATGTTACAAATGAACTTTTCATTTTTATGGTTTTTCTAAACTATTTTTATTTATATTCCATGATAAATTTATGGTTTTATTCTTTTGATGGTATCCATGTCTATTCATTATAATAAAAATATCAATATAATAAAATATAAATTTTTAGAGTATCTATGTGAGAAATATTTTCATACAAAAGTCTGTAAATTTAATTTCTATTTTTAAGAGGTAAGGATCCTATGTTATTCTTTTCATATCACGAGTTTTCTTCTCATCCTAGGGTTTTCAAATTGGTAATTTATTAGGAGAGATCAATAAATATATTTTGAAAATGAATTGTTTTTTGTTGGGTTATATATTATATAATATTCATTAGATACTTCTAAATATTATCATCCTTCATAAAAATATTAAATGAGAAGGATTATATGTTAGACTGGAATGGGAACTTCGATAAAGTGTTTATGGTGTTGAATAGAAGAGTCACATAACCTATTATTTTATTCTCCTTAATTATGAAGTGTAGTGTGAAATATTTTTTTATGTATCTATACTAGGTTTGGGATGCACATTGAGGGATGGTTGTGAAGTTTATATTCATCTATTCAATTAAGTCACCAATAGAAAAAGTGTACTACCCATGAATTTATAATAACTACTATTTTTACCTCTTATTTTTTTGGAGACATTAAATTTTTAGTGGGAATATATTGTTGAATATATCATAGTAGTTTAAATTAAATTTTCTCACAACTATTATTAATTTAATATTGTATATGAGGGTAGAATTAAATCAAAACATGGAATTTTAGATTGATTATAACATAATTTTCCTAGATCTCATTTAAAGGAATGAGATAGAGAGTTAACTAATATTATATAAGCCTCAACATACACCATAGGATATTGACTAGTGGTTAGGGTCAAATAAAACCACCTGTTGAGGCACTTCGATTACAATCATCATCTGATATACTAGATAAATTAGTTTAAAAACCATAACATGAAAAAAAAAATAGTTAAAATATTATAATTTTATTACAAGGAATAAAATAATAAATGACATCACCATGATATAATATAATATTTCCCATCTATTTCTTTTTTTAATACATTACTTTTGGATCAACCAATGGGATAATCATATAAAGTACTGAAAAAAATTTAAATTAACTAGGATAAAGACCTATTAGTTATCCTCAACCTTTCCATGGACCTACCTCTAATCCCACAACAAGATCTTCCTTCCAACTCATCATTATTAGGATTTCTATTAATAAGTTCTTGGAAACCATAAGGTCACCATTTCCATTGCTATGTATATACCTAGTTTCCACATTGAAATAAATAAGATATCACCAATGGTTTCCATGGTAAACACCTTAAAATATTTAAATGTTTTTAATATGTGAAAATAAATATGTGACAATCACATGTATTTACCTTCTATATTATTAGTTGATAAATAATTTTCCTTGAGGGTCAATAATTTTGTGATTTATCCAACACAAAAATTGGTCAATGACACCCTATTATTATCCCAATATAAGAGTAAATGGGAAATCATAATTTATATTATTGATGAAATTTTAACATTTTATCATTGATAATAACTAATATGAGTGAATTTACTATCACTATTAGTCCTCAAATGGTGAATTATATAGAAATACATAATTTTCAAAAATAAAAATCACAACATAATAAATGAATATTTGTTACATAACATGACAATACCTTACAGAATCAAGTTGGTCTAGTTCCCTTAGAAAAATTTATACATAAAAAATTCTTTATAAATGAACTACATCATCTTCCACTTAGTTCTTCATAGCTAGAAAACTTCTTAGATATGTAATAAATAATACATTTCTAAATAACCTGGGAAAATAAATCAAAAAGAATGGTTATCTCTAATTCTAATTTAGGGTAAACAGACAACATATATATAATTTCATTTGAAAACAAAAATCATAATTTGGTCATAAGAACATGGAAAAACATTTCCAACTCATACACTCTATATCATAGATCATAATCCTGATTCATCACATAAATCATGGAATTTCATAAGACATGAATCACAATGGAATAAAAAAATTTGAGCAATGGGAGAATGAAAATGGTATAAGACCTGGTTTTTTTTGGATAAAAATAAACATAAAACCCATATGAAATGGATACCCATCAAAATATTCATAACATTTTAGGCTTGGTCTAACCACGAGTATACATGCATCGAGTATGGGATAGCCTCTCATGTACCTTCTTTTGGCCTTCGAATAAACTTTCATGTACCCTTTGACATCATAGAACATTAATCATTACTGAATTGATTGGAGGGAGATATAGGTCCATCCCATCACATAATGATAATCGGACATATGTGTTCCACACGTTCATGTCTTATTGGAACCCATTAAAATAAATGTGTTTCATAAACATTTATTATTTTCATCATATAATAACCCATGGAAAAGTAAAAAGATTAATAAAAACTAAGTCAACAAAAAATCCATAGTGATAGTATGGATTCTATTCTTTGATCCTAATACTATTAATGAATTAGAAATATTTAAGGGTTTTCTCTACGATGAATCTAATGATCATTAAAAAATTCTTCAGGAAAACAACATTTCAATTTTGAAAAAACACATTTCACATATAAAAAATTAAAAAATATTATGGAAAATGTTTTCATTGAAAATAAGCATGGGAACTTGTATTGGAACATCAAAGCATTGAGTAGCCATGATAGTGTGAAATTATTTCTCTATATGTTAAAGAAATAATTCTTTCCACACTATTGTTGAAAAAGTAATTATGTTACTCATTTGGAAAATGATAATAAGATTACAATCTACACATTATTAAAAATTATATCATGGTTAAAAATGATTTCACAAAATCATATAAGAATAGAAAAAACCTCGTTTAAATTTTATTTCTCACATCATGGATCTAGATAAAAATGGGTTTTCAAACTAATGAAATTAATGAAGTTAATTTTTATTTTAAATATATTTTTTGTCTATTCAGTTCATAACATAGGAAAAAAGAGAGGATAAAATTTATTTTAAATAAAAAAAATAGGGTAAAAAATCATGAGTTTATTGAAAATTATATCATAGGTTTTCATCATGGAAAACATATTGCTAAAAAATCATTCTAAAAAATTGGATTGTAATATAAATCCATTAATTCTTTAGTATCATTTTAATCATAAGCCCCATGAAGGAAAAGAACATAAATTTATATTTATATCCTATAATTTACATGGTAAAAATAACAAAATAAATTTATGTGATGTCAATATACCACGCATTAGAAGAAAGTGTGGTAGGAGACAAATGACCCACAAAAATAAATGTGAGGGGAAAATATCTTTCCTTGAGTTTGAACAGCTTCAAAATCATTTTAACTTCACATCTATAAAATTTAAATATATTATAATTATATACCTGAATCATATAAATTCTTATTATATTATATATTTTAATTATATATAAATTTATTTATATTCAAGCATAATGGGTGTAGATAGGAAATGAACTAAAATGTTCATGGAGAATGTAGGTCGTGTGTACATGACAATATTGTATTCATTTTTAAAAAAATCGAAGGGAAGAGATAAATATAGTAATTAGCCATTATAGAATCATTATTATTTCATATTAATATTTTATATTAATTATATTTATCCTCAATACAATCCAAGTAAAATTGAAATGAAAATTGAATTGCATCGCTTCATAGAGGTGGTAGTCCACACATACGCATGGGTGATGATATCATCTTTTCATATGTTTCATAGGTAAGAAGGAATATACAATATTATAATTCTAGAATAAAAATAATGTCATAAAAATAATATATAAACATTTAACTCATCATAGTAACCTTCCATGAAATATGTTGACAGAAAATGAATTGTATCATAATGTAGAGACGCTAAGTCATACATATGAACAGGTGATATTTTCACTTCTCATTTGATGGAAGTGGGGTGGGTAATGGTTGTTTCCTAATCATTATATAATTTTAGAATATTGTGGGTAAATAATTTATTTTTTAATAACTATACCAATTATTTATAGGTTGTTTAATATGAAATGATTTTAAGGATGTTGGGAAAGATATTTACCAATATTTTAGGAAGACTCCTCTACATCCTTGTTTTAAAGAACAGAGTGGACTTTTGGGTGATCGGAAACTCCAAAGCATAAATAAGGAAGTTTGGAAATTTATTTGGTAGGGTATGGTTGAGATATATGGATTAAATTGGTGTAAAGAATTGAAAGAAATGGTGTCCTGTTATATGGGATAAAGTGAGAGGACACTATTGGAAATTCGTAAATGATTAAATTATAAAAAAGTTATTATCAATATAAATGGTTCAAAATGACCTATATATTGGTAAGGGATAAAAGTTTATAACATATATTATCTTGTTGTTAATATTTTAATATTTTTATTATTTTTATGTAATTTAATAAAATATGATTTTGATAAAATGTCATTAATGTATATTTTGATAATATCCATTTAAATTGAGTTAAAAGTCATAAAAATAGTTTGATTTCTAAATTAATTCATTAACATAAAAACATATATTTCATATTCATCTAAAAATATTTTTCAATGAAATAACACACTATAATATTATTACTTTTAAAAATACTAAAATCATGGTTTGTATTTGTTTTAATTAGAGAAATATGGTATCAGAGTTGAAAAAGAATTTAACATTACTATATAATTACTAAAGATTATAAAATATGATGAAAAAAATTTCATGAAGAAGAAAAATTTGAATCAATATTATTTCATGACTACTCTTCTTCCCTATTTGAATATATAAAATATATTTAAAACTAAGAGAGTGACACTTTGTAACTTTCATTAGTTTAAATATTATAAATGTCATTTTCTCTAAATGTGTCAATTAAACAAATTAATTTTTAACAAAAGGATTTAAGGATAAAATCCATTTAATACAGTAATATTATGATGAAATATTATGCTTTTACCACTTGTATTTAATATAGATTATCATGATTTATTCTTTTCATATATGATAAACTATCAAGAGGTTTCTATTTATTTTGAAAATAAAAATAAAAAACCCTATATACCAAATTTAATCCTTTGTTTTTTAAAAATAGATTATTTTTAATCAAATTAATTTCATATAATTATTAGATTTGATTTTTAAAATTATGTATCTAATATGATTCAAACCCCATTTTTTGATAAATATATTTTTAAGGATAAATCATCGTTTATTCTTGTCCCATGCTTGGAAAGAAAATAAATGAATATTAAACATTTTGATTGAATATATAATGTATTAAATTTCATTAAAATCATTAAAATATAGAGATAAATTTATTATACTACAATAAAAAATACATTATACGCAAAAAAAAATTTCTGAAAAATATTTCTTTTTCATCCAAATGATATTTAATTTCATTTATAATCAAATCAAAAATCAATTATTTAAGTTTATACACTTGTAACCATACATATTTTATTATTTAGTTATTACTATTCTTACCCACAAATTCAACAGCTCTGTGATGAAAGTAACTATAATTAATAAACTTTTATTAGTATACCATATTTCTTCTATGCTTAGTGTCTTGTGTAACACAATCTATTGATGAAATTAAAATTATTTTCAAAAAATAATTCCCAAAATCTCATGGTGTTACATTCAACCCCATTAAATGAATTTTTTATAATAAAATTTTTCACTCAGTTTTAAACAAATGAGCATATCAATGTTTCATTGTACCTTCATGTTCTCATGTAGCTTCCCCAAAATAGTGGTTTTACAACAAAAGCATTGACCGGGTGAGTGGTCATGTTTATTATAATTTTCTATCTACAATCTTGAATCTCTATTTTCTATTCCTCGTAAGAGAGATATTTTTCTGGTGGTACTACCTATAATTTTAGTTTAATTGATTGAATAGGTATGTACGTATGTAGGATAGATTAATGGAACACATCATGACTCCAAGTGCTATTTGGTGGAAGCAAAAATCGATAAGCAACGATCCTAAAAAAATCAATAACATAAAATGAAATGATATACCTATCAATTAGAATTCCCTTATTTTCAGGTCCCATTACCCTATTACAGTGAGATATTCAATGGAAAATATTTTCATCAAATTAATCTACAAATCATTACAACAGTTTTCAACATAACATTTTTAATTACTCTAACCATACCTTATATACAATTTAATTTCTCTAATATTATCTTACATTTAATCAACTAGGTTGTGTTTTAATAACATTGTTTCTCCAAATTCATTCCAACATATTTCATTTATACACTTTATACCAAATGTGGCTTCATATGGATCTATCCAATTACTATAGTGAAAGTTATTTTTATATGGAAATTACACTAAAATGAGGTGTTGATCCCAAAATCGATTTAAATCTATATAGAATGTTCTCAACATGTATTCCATATTTTTAAGGGTCCTCTCAGACTACAATCTATTTGAGTATAAAATGCAGTGCTAAAACATAACTCTATATATAGATATTACTGAATACTTCATCAAAGCATCAACATAAACCTTTGATCCTAATCAGCTACAATGGAATGTCATGATCCATGAAACATTACAAATTTCTTAATATATATCATGCAACTATGATGAAAATATAAATTTTAAATACAGTAAATAAATTGTTCTGAATTTTTAAGGTAATTCACTACAACCAATATATAATATTATCCTGTAGATATTTTGGGGTGATCAATGATGTAATCCAATTTTATGTTTTCCCACTTCCATTTTTTTATCTGTAATGGTTATAAAAATCCATTAGACATCTATATATTATCGTGAAATTGAAGAAATTACAATAACTAAGATACCAACTATTCTATATCTCTCTTCATTACATCACACCAGAAAATATATTTAAAATCAATATACATCAGCATAATTACCAGATGAATAGAAAATGAATAACTACGAGCCTATTCAAACATCTCTTTCTTTAGATATAGTAAAAATGGAACACATAAAAAGTTACCAAATATTATCATTCCATAAAAATAAAGGTTAAAAAAAGATAATTTCTCACCTCATTATTTATATCTAAATATTACATCTACACCTCTTCAATCCATACATGGATAGATGGTTCAACTCTCATTTATTCAAATACGATTTCCCACATTCCCTTTTTATTTCTAAAACCATCATTCGAAATTCAAAAAATATGGTATATTTTGTTATCTTAATCATAGATAACTTATTGTGTTCCTTTCAACTCATTGAATCATCAACCTTGTCTTATTTCCATGGGTGGTAATGTATTGACCAGTCATACTCATTGATTATCTCCATCCATCTTCTCTAGTACATATTCATCTATTTTTTTGTGAAAATGTACCATAATATTTTATTAACAATATATATATCACACATTTCTCTATAAATATAATTTCAATATATCATTAATGAAAAAGTACAGAGTAAACTCAAAATCATCAGTTGTGTATTTTTTCCCATGGATAATTATTTATCATGAGTCATAACAAGTCATGATATTGTTCTACATTAGAACACATCCCAATACCCTCTTTGATTCATCACTATAGATTAAATCCCATTCACTAGAAAAGGGTAATGCAAGAATAGGTGCACTAAATAACCATCCCTTATGTTCTTAGAAATTTCCTTCACATTCTTCTACCCTATTGAATTTATATCCTTTGTGAGTTAACAAGTTTTGTGGATTAGATAGTCCTAATAAATAACCCATAAAGAACTAATTTTAACGTGACAAACCAAGAAAACTATATATATCAATCATATTTTTTTATCTATGATTATATTAAATATCTTATATCTTTTGACTATATACTGATATACCCTCACATGAGGTTATATAACTAGTGAATGAGTCTCTCTAAACCTAAAATTCACACTTGGTAATTTTTTCATAAAACATTTCCTACAATAGGGTCTTTAGAACAATTCGCATATTATCTTTACACTCTTCCTTTCACATTAAATATATAATAGTATTTTCTATTATGACTACTAAAATGATCGAGGTAATGTATAAAGTCCTTATTCAGTAAATCCATTATTATAGAGGGGGAATTATATATACTGAATAACCTAACTATAAATACATAATGTCCATATATTGAATCAAATATTGTCATGGGTATTTCCTTATTAATGACCCTCAAATTATGATATCCAGAATCATGTTCAATAATTATAATGTATTTATTTCCATGTGTTTAATCAATCAAGTCATCAATAAGTGGAAGAGGTTATTTTTTAATGATTGTGATATCTTAATGTTCCTGATAATCAATGAAAAGTCACATTGATGAATACTTATTAATAAAAAATAGGTTCACCTATATGTGACACACATGGATGAATGGGTACCTTACCAAGATTCCCCATGAGTTTCTCTTTCAATTCATATAAATCAATTAGGTCTATTTTTAAAGAGTCATTCAATTAGGGGTTTCTCTACGTATTAGTTCTATCGAAAACATAGCTTCAAGACTCAGAGGAAGACCAACCAATTTTTCTTGAAATACTTCAAAAACTCTCATAAAATAAGCATATCATCGACATTGAGTTTCTCCCAAACCATATGAGATAAATTCCTCTTTTAAATGGAAATATAGACACATGAAATGTATTGATTTACTTGAGAATTACATATATATTTTCACATATGTATAAGATCAAAGGTTGGTCTGGAGTAAAAAATATGATTTAAATTCATTATAAATTAATGTGGGCATTGTCTTGACAAATAAAATCTATTCCCAAAATAAAATTGAACTCATCCAAAGGGATAATAATATTATTTTAATGATGTACATTCCCATAAACATCATCTAGATTAGAAACATATACATGGAATGAAGTAATCAAACAATTTGGGATTTTAATATCAATAAAACATCTAATTGATGATGATGTAATGGAAACCCCTTATAAAATAAATAATAAATAACATAGTATGTGGATATATAAGAAAATAAACATTAATAGTTCTAGGGTTGATGATAAGTGTATCTTTCACCATGATGTTGTCACACCACTTATAAAAAATATTTGATGTATTAGATTTTATTGTGTATCCATGCTTAAGAGGTTGTTGTTGATGATGATTATATTTAATCTTCAGGTTTGGGAACCAGTTATCATAATTTCCATACACCTATAATTTGAAACAATAGATTTTTAGTGGTTCATTCTTTGAATATTCAATTTATTTACGTATTTATATGCTTCATTCCAATAATTTTATATTTTAGTAACTCAATGGCATTTTTTCCACAATAAAAACACTTATTATACCCTTTAATAATACATTTTCTATGTTCCCATCTGAAATTTGAGAATAAGGATAGTCCTATATTATTTTCTCTATGGTTTTTCTTATTTTCTTTTACATCCTTTTTTCATTTCTTAATAAAATGCTTGAGATTTATGGGTAAATCCAATCTCTATTTCAACATTTACAGCACAATGAAATGTTTATTCATACCTACTGATGTGTCTTATGTATAACTCTCTTCCGATACTTCTTTTTAAGCCACATATGAATATATAAACCTTACATTCCAGTTATATTATAAGATATGGATCAGACCTAGTATTTCATGTAAAATTTTCGTCTTAGGTACAAAAGGATTCTTCATCCTTCTAATTTTCTAAAGAAATTCCTTCTCCATTTTCGTATGAATATTCTATGGAAAATAGTTATTGATAAGTAACCTCTTAATGTTATCCCACTCTATAGAGTCAATTTTATCATGTTCCCTCATGTTCATGATAAGAGTCTATATTCGATTTGTTTTTCCATCCAAATGTTAGATATCTAAAATAACATTTTCATGTTCTATACACTGGGGAATAATATTATATTTTCATAGGTACAGATCCATTTTCTCAATAAATAGGGGATCATTAGAGACACTAAAAAATTTAGAATTTTCCTTCGTAAGGATTCAACAGAATGTTGTTCCAACATTTTCTAATTTGTAAACCCAATATGATTCATATCATGATAAAGTTGTGTAATAATTTCAATGATATTTTTCATTCCATATGAAAAAAATTTGGTTTCATAGGGGTATAATTATTTCATTATACATGAAAATCAGTTTTAACTAGATTATATTAGGTTTCAACAATCAACTAAAACCCAAACAACACAGTGTGAGAAACAATAATAATAATGGTAATCCATATAATCATGAAAACTATTTATAAGATGTCTAAATCATGAACCCATATTTTCAACCAATGATAGCTTATGTTTTTACCTAAGTCATACATGGTTATCAATAGAATAATATGATCATATACGATACTTAGACAATTCTTTTGGGATATAAATAATGTATTCTGATACTAAATTCCAAATATTAAGTAAACATTTATCTAATACCAACTATTACGACCCATACATTTCATATGTAAATATCACCTCTTAATATATTAATATTCTTTATATAATATCATGATATTCATGAAAATCATACAGGGATACAATATTTACAGACATGGATACATAAATAACTAGTTTATAAATGAATTAAATATTTTCCTAGTTGATTATTCATAACTAGTACTCTTCTTTAACATATTATACGTAATACCATTATTCATAACATTGGAAAATAATAAATTAGAAAGGCTGATCTCTAATGATAAATAAGAGTAATAAATGAATATATCTTTTATCACATAAGAAAAATATGTGAATAAAGTTTTTGAGACCTAATAATAACATTTTAAAACTATACCATGCATATAATAGATCATAATCTTGAATCATGAGATAAATATGGTCTTTTCATAAGAAATAAATCATAAAAGAATAAAAAAAATATGATCTCTGAGAGCATAAAAATGGTAAAACATATACATTGGTGGAATACACATATGATATTAAAACCTTAGGTAAAGGCTACACATAATGAAATTCATAACATTATATTCTTGAGTTACCACCAGTGTACCTGCTTTAGGCATGTTATAACCTCCTCCACACCCTATTTTGGTCTTACGATAACCACCCATGTACCCCTTGAGTTCATAGAAAATTAACAATTAGTTAATTAATAGTTTGTCGATATTGGACCTACCTATCCCATATATTTTAATCATATATGTGTGTGTGTGTGTGTTCTACATGATCATATCATATCAAAATCCATGAATTGAAATGAGTTTCACAAACATTTCATAATTTCATAATTGAATAACATGTGCAAAAGGAACATATTTCATAAACACCATTTCAATGCAAACCATCTATATGAAGAGTTAGGATTATTACGTTGGATCATATTCCCATTAATGAATAAAAAACACTGAACATTTTTTCCATTAAAAATTGAAATATAGTGCAACTATTTTCATGGAAGAAAAAAATTCCTTTTTAAAATCACTTCTCTAAAATCTAAATAATTCCATAAAATTGTGGGAAATAATTCATTTAAAATAACCAAGGGAAATTTAAAAGTAAGATTCAAAACACTATGAATTCATGATAGTGGTAAATTATTTTAATGCCGTATGTGTAAAAAAATCATTTTATACATTTTTTATAAATGTCATAATGTACCATGATTGGAAAATGAAAAAAAAATATTATTTTGAAAATATTTTTAAAAAATTAAATATTGGATAAAAATTTCATTAAAAAATAATATTATAAAATTTAAAAACATCATTATAACATTTTTAGAATATGTGGCTATGAAAGAAAAAGGATTTTTGACCAAAGATATAAATTAAGTCGATTTTTCATAAAAACCAATTATCATCTTATGGTGTACATGAGGTGAGTAAGATTTATGTAAATCATTTATTATAACGATATTCAAATAGGATATTAAAATTAATTTTTTTTAAAGGTATATAAATTTTTATCATCATTGTAAACCTAATCATAAATAATCCTAATAAATTATGAGATTGTAACATTAAACTCTAAACGCTTTAGTATCATTTGAATAATAATCCATATAAAAGAAAAAAAATCAAATATTATTTTATATCCCATATTTCCATGATAAATAGAATAAAAGACATTCATGGAATATATATACACCACAGAAAAAATGAACAATTGGTGTATAAGGTATGTGTCCCACAAAAATAAAATTGAGATGGAAATATCTGACCTTGAGTTCCACCGGCATCAAAACCATTCTTACCTATGATTGAATAAATTTATATTTATTATATTTATATAAAATAGTAATACATTATTTTATATATTTTCATTATATACATATATTTATCGTTATCCATATTGGTATAGAAAAAAATTAATTACACCATTAATATTGACGGTAGGTCGAACGTACGCATCAAAAGTATTGTCATTGTTTCAAATATAGAATAAATGAAAGGTAATTAATAATTAACCATATCATAATAACTATTATATTATATACATAATATATATTCATAAAATCTATTATCCTTACCATCCATGTAAAATTTATTTGAAAATTTAATCGCATCGCTTCATGAAGGTGGAATTCCACATTTATGACGGAGATATGTTATCATTTTCCAATGGTTAGAATTGTAGGAATGTAGATATGATATAATCATTAAAAAAGCTTAATTATTTCATATATATTATATATAAAATATAAACACTTAATAATAACCATCTATTAAACATAAGCATGGAAAATGAATTGGATTGCTACTTAGAGATTGTATGTTGTACATACACCTGAGCAATACATTCACTTATCATTTGTTGGAAAGAGGGTGGAAACTAGTAGTTTCATATTAATAATAAAATTTAACCATATTTAGGGCACTAAAATTTTTATTTGAAAATAAATACCTCAAATTCATAAGAACTATAAGAAAAAAAATTAAGAGCTCATGTGAGATGATTACATTTCATTCAAGTGACCTCATTTAGATCCATTCAAAAGGAAATAACAGTTTGTCTTTTGGGGATATCTTAACCTCTATTAAATTTTAATGATTTTGAGAAGAAAATTTGGTATGGATTGATTGTGATAGATGGATCAATGTGGTGTGAATAATAGAAAAAATGTGTTTCCTTTTATAAGGGATGAAGGGGATACACATGGAAATTGTGAAATAATTATAATATAATAAATTAATTCTCATGAAAATTGGTTCCAAATGAACTATAAATATATAGGGTATGAAATTTTAGACTATATTATATCCTTGATTCCCTACTTTAATATTTTTATTATTTTTAATTAATTTAATTAAATATCCTAAATCTAAATCATGACACTGTTCATTTAATTTGGATTAAATGACATTAATAAAAATTAGGAATTATAAGATAATCCATTAAAATAATATTACAATTTCACATTAATCTAATTAATTCTTGAAACACATTAACTCAATAAATTTATATTACATTTATTATATTATATCATTAATTGGAGAAATACCGCCTTGGTGTTCCATAAGCATTTAAGGTCATTATATAAGTACTAAAAATTAGAAATAAATTTCAATCATAAAAAGAATTTCATTAAACTAAATATTATTATAAATAATTTTTCATGACTTTTTTTCATATGTGAATATATAAAAGATATTTTAAACTATCATAAATCTACTTTATACCTTTTTTTGTTTTAAATATTGTTAATGTCATTTTCATGGAAAATTGTTCTATATAAATATCAATATAGAGAATAATATTATAATGCTCGAATTAACTTCATATAATTAGAATTATTATGACAAAAATTTTCCTTTTCAATTATATTTTTGCAATACTAACCTGATTTACTCTTTATTGAGGTCATAAATTTTACAATGGTTACAATTAATTATGAAAAAAAATTAAAATGTCTTGCTTACCAAATTTTTACCTATTAATTAAGAATATAATTTTTTTAAAAATTAATATCAAAATTTAAATAAAATTAATTTAAAAATAAACAAGTTTCACGCAATGAAATAGTTATTTAGGATAATATATTTTAAATTATAAAACATTCATTAATCTTGTCCGATGCATAGAAAACATAATAAATGAATATTAATTTTTTTACTGATTATATAATTTAAAATTTTAATTAAAATCATTAACTTATAGTGATTAATTTAATTTATTATAATATAAAAAGCATTTTATGTATAAAGAATTGTTTTCATAAAATTACTTCTGTTTTTTTCAAATTATTTTTATTTTCATTATATATTAATTAGTATTCAATTATTTATTTTTATATTTTGTAACCAAAAAACAATATAATTTAGTTATTTATATTCATTCCCACTAATAGAATGATTAGGTGAAAACACTCACATTTAATATCAATATTTTAATAGTATATTTGGGTTCATCTAAACTCAATGTGGTGTGTAATGCAATATATCAATAAAAATAAATTTATTTGAAAAATATATTTCAAAAATTTTCATTGTGTTACAGATACATAATCACCTTTGAAGAATGATTTATCAGCATATAAATATAGTTTAATTGAATTGTGCATCACTATTAGTAACCATTGGTGAATAATTTATCATTATAACACTAATCCATAGTAAAATGATGTATCTTAATTACAAAACATAGGTGATTATGTAATCATAGAAACACACACTAGGTAAATTAGTTATCACCGATAATGAATTATAAATCTCTAAAGAAATTCTTTGTCAATGATATGTCACAAAAAAATATCTATTTAATGAGATATTAGTAACCATAACTTGGGTTAATTATATTACATCGACTCAAATGTGGTCATTGATACATCACCAATAGTGAATGAGATATCATAAAAACTCATAAAATAAAAATTATATCCCTATATCATGTGGCTAAATGAGTAGTCATCCATCACACAACCATTGCGAGCATAGAAAACACTCAAACAGTGATTGAGGCTTCACTGATAACCAAAAAAGTGAAAAGGTACCACCGTAATAAACAACCAATGTTAAAAATGTGTCACCAATCATCAAAAAATCGTTGGTTAAATAATTTAACAACCTAAATCCCTCTATGAGAATAACCACATGCACTGTCCTATTTTCCACCATATTATAAGATAGAGTTTAGTATATTATCATTCGATAAAATTATCTTACTGTACCAAAACATTTTCCTCTCATGCCCTCTAAAGATCACAAAAATATTAGTCATAAACTATATCATACATTTTCTTTAATCATTGTATCATAAATGTATAAAAATATTTGTAAATTTTCGAACACTATCATAGAATTTCCTAGCTTTATAACCATACATTAGTTATTAACATTCTTTCCTTTTGAAAAAATGCATCCTGATATATCAACCTCTTAACCATCAAATAACATTTTTATTCGCATCATATATGTTATGTAAATCAGCACCCTATGTATGGTGAGACCATCCATGGTGTCAGATAATGATATTTTTAGGTTTTTTTAATATATATCATAATTGGTTAGTGGAAAAATTATTTACCTTAAACTAATGTTTTGGATGGGACCTCAGGCAACCCAAATATGTAATAAAAATATAATTTTATGAATATTTTCATAATAAAATGTCCATCAACATTAATTATTTTGATCATTTATTTTCTAAAAGGATCCATCTATGATCTTTCCTTATTTAGTGGTTTTATTTTTATTTTTATTGATTTATCTCTTAAATAACATATTCATATAAAATAATTGATATTCAATTATGGAAAAAACCTAAAAACTAGAAAAAAATTTCATATTACTAATTATTATTATTATTATTATTTTTATTTATAATATTTATTATTAAAATAAAATTGATTTTATATTTATTATAAATTCATCAATTTTTAATTTTTTTATTTTCGCTTATAATAAAAACATGAATATATTAGTTGCTATAATAATTTTAATTATTAACAGTAATAAAAAATATAAATAGTAAATTATATATTTTAAATATATTTCTACAAATTATTCTAAATAGTATTATACTTTCAATATTTTTAATTTTATATTTATTAAAATTAATTTTTATATTGATAGTTGTCAATAATTTATATTCTAATAGAATGAAAATTTAGTTATTTAAATATTTGATAATAAATACAAAATGGTATTATTATTCATCATAGAATTATATATTTTTTCATGTATTAGACGGTGTTGATAATAATGTAATTTATAATATTCAGTATAATAAATGTATTGAAGTCTATTATTTATAGGAGCAATATAGACATATTAATAGAATATTAAAGGCTTACAATAAAATTAACTTAAAAAAATTTGTATAAAAATTTAATTAATATTAATTTGACAATAAACATACTAATGAAAACAATGAACCTCTCATGCTCATCATTTAGCATCTATAATAGATTATTATAATCAAATACTCCAAAATGGTGGGAGAGGAACGAAATCCTTTGACTGTTCTATTATTATATATGTATCCATGGATGAGATTGTAAACCCACTTGTTTGGTCTAAAAATTGAAAAAATATATATTTAAATGTTGAATGTGAGGTATATTATGAAAATACTAGACACCTTTTATGATTAAAAAAATAGAGGAAAATCTCATTTGTTATAGGTTATATGGCATGTAAAAAGAAGACACTTGGGGATGAAGATACCTATGATGACCCAATATTAGTTACCACATATGATGCTAATGGAGAGTATGCACTATATAATAAATTAAAATGGACTCCACAAGGTGTCAATGCGAAAGAGCTCTCAAATGTTATGGTTATGTTTGGTGTAAACTTATGTGGTGGTAAATGTTAATAAGAATTATGTACATGCAGTACTTTATTTACATACATATACTAATCAACAACATGACATTTAGAAGGTGCTAAATGTGGATATTTTATTATAGAGAAAGGTATGAACATAAAGAATCACCTCTAATACCAACTTCATTACTGTAAAAAAAACATCACAATCAAAGGAAACCCACACATTAAATACACTCATTTTACATATTCGATATATATTCTTACTAAATAAACCATAAAATATTTAAATATAAAATTTAAATACATTAAATAATGAACACAAAATGAATTTATGTACAATAAATTCTAATTTCCATACATGTGATCGAAATAATTCTCACATTTCTCATAAACACTACATGATGTACTTTAAGTGATAAACATGATATAGTCATCCTTTTTTACAACCTCTAAAATGAAAAGGGAAATTTGCATCACTTAGATTATTAAATTATGGATATATAACACACTACCAATGATCACATTTTAAATTGAAAAAAGGATTGGTACACTTTCATCTTTAATTTGTCGCTTCTATATAATAATTCGACAACCAAATCCATTAATGGAACAATCTTGTTTGTTCAACAAAATGACATTAAATATGATGAGTGTCATAGACATAGTTTAGTAAACTCTCTTATTAATGTAGTAATCACGATGATTTACAATAATTATTTTCATGTAATGAAACCATGACGCCTATTAAATAAAAATAAAATATCATAAAACATGAGGTTGAAGATAAATATTTTTATAAATTACAACAGAATTGATACATTAAAGTACTTGATTATACAAATGTATATTGAGTAAAAAGATGTAATATCTAAGATTGTGACTAGGAATCTCCTTATATGTTTCCTATTCATTCCATATATATTAATAATATAAAAGTAAATTAAATATGTTAATTATGTAAATATGAAATTATAAAAAAGAAATATATGGATGACTTACGTAAAGGTAGAGAAATCTATTAATGCTTAATAGGCTTACATGTGATAATGATCTAAGGCATGATGTCTAAAAATAGATCACATTCACAAAGTTAATGTAATATATAACAACTAACAATATCATTTTAGTAAGAAGACTTAATAATACAATACCCAATATAAATATTTCACAACCAAGTCAATAACCAATGATTTGTGTTGGCACAATCAAAATCTGTGTAGAATGATTCATAAGATGAATAAATTTCATAGAGTGATATGGGAATAGAGTACAACTAATGAAGCCAAAAATATAACCTCATGTGAAGTGAATAATTTCATCTTCTCTAAAATCATTTCCAAAATAATTGGAATGAAAATAAAACCTTTTAATGTGAAAAATCATTGAATAAAAACACATTGATCATTTGTAAAACTCAAATCTAACATATCCTATAATAGATGAGCTCCATTTCAAATAGTGGGTCTTGTGATATATTTTCCTTTTTTATAATACCTAATTGGTATTCCTAGTATTCTAATGTGATTTTCATAACTCAATAGGGAATATGGATTATATTTATCTCGATTCTCTATTTCTCAACAAGCACACTAATCAAAAAAATTATCGATCCATTTCCAGATGCCAACCCAAATTATAGATATTTAATTTTACAACAATAGAAAATTATAATAAAAATATACATAAATTTCTATCTTGGATTTTTATAATCAGGAACCCTTATATGTATTTTCAATAAAGTGAACCTCATTTATCATGTATAAACATCTTATTATATGAAAAAGTATCATTAATATACTTAAATGTATAGAATATTCATTAAAACATTCACTTAAAAAGATCATCTCGATTATCAATAGTAAAATATAAATACTATAGGAAATTTAATATCACATTATCATACTCAAATACATAATATAATGATTAAAGAAATGACTAATAATTCATATCTCAGTCACATTACACAATCTAGAGAGTGGTCTATTTCACATTCTATGATCTTTAATAAGAAAAATCTTCTCCATATATTCAATTAATATTCTATACAATAAGGGATACCATCACATGTTGATTTTGTATATATTTTTTGATTATTATTGAACTAATTTTTTTGAATTTGGTGATAAATGACAATGATTGATGTTTTTATTAACACATATAGGTGGAAAATATATTGTGTAATTTTCAATTGTATTAATTTTATAGTTTTCATGGCCCTCTATCACAATAAATATTGATCTAATAATTGTTATAATTTTATTAAATAAATTTGGTCTTAACACATTAATGTTGTTATTGTAGTTTACAAACATATTATATTGTTTTATCACTTCAGATAATTATTATTTGCAATGAAAATGTTTAACAAAAAATTATCATGCATAATCTAACCACACCATTGATAATGTCGGGGAATTATATGATCAGTGTCGAAATATCCATCTCAAATGTAGAAATTGGTGGAAGATTATATAACAACACTAGAAATATAGGAAATTCATTCTCAATAATGGGGATATGTTATAACACCCCAACCTGAAGAACCAGGTCTTATATGGACTTCCACACGACCTAATGCATGCCTCCTAGTATGCAAGAGGTTTTTGACTAGTGGATAGTGCTATGGGGTTATATTGGATGGATTATTTCGTTATTACCAGGTAAAATAATAATTAAATAATGTGACTGATAAAATAATACAGAAAGAAAAATATCACTAATCATTATTGTGGTAACATCGGAAAATAAATACAACCCATGTTGTATGAATATGACATGTCTGATATATAAACCAAAGCTATAAAGAAGGATCTAATGAATGTGAAAAATCTTGTAAATATAAGTAATGAAAAAAATACAACATCTACTCTAACTAGAAACATATGCATCCTCCAATTAAACCTTGTAAACATTCCACAATATTTCTCTTACACTTCATTGAATCCTTAGTCATGAAATCTCCAATTACATCAAAATTCCTGAATAGTGTGTGTACAAGATTCATCCAGACACCACTAATGTCCCTCAACAAAGGTGCACATGGTATACCATAGAGTTAAATGAAATAAAATAATATACATATAATATAATGTATATCACACTGTCATTATATATGTAATGGTTCCTCAAAGAACACCATTTCATTCCCTGACTCTATGTTAGAAAAAACATCAACAATCTACCTGGAACATCCCCCTCAATGGGATATCCCAAAAATATACTTGACATATTCCCCTTGACTGGAGAGTCCAATGCTTGTTAAAAAATTATCTAACGCATCCATCTAAGGGGATATTCCTTTAGGTTGAACCTTCATTCTCAACTATAGAAGATAAAATAACAACCCATACATATGATTCAATGTAAAAATTACAGATCAAGTATCATGTTAAATCAATAAACTATAATAGTCATTAATGTCTGCATGCATGTAACAAAATAAAAGGTCAAAAATCATGTGATCAAGTATTTACATTGATTCTATGGGGATACATATGCATGACAACAATCAAGAATATGAACCATATAAACCATGAACTAAATTTAACAACATAATGACTTAAGTGTAATGATGATCGGTGAAAAGGGTCACTATTTGTATCCAATAAAACCTATCTAGAACTAAAAAAAATAATATAATCACTATGATATTCTAGATTAGGATTACATAAGGGTATAGAGACATAATCCTAGATACATGAATTACCCCAAAATAATGGATGAAAGCTATGAAGAACATGATTTAAAACTCACCATGAATCATCAAGAATTTATTTGACAGAGTTTGGAATGAAGAAAAAACCATAGGGATAAAAATAACTTTGAAGAATACATAACGTATCAAAAATTTTGATATGGAATTATGATAGATCTATGAGTTTTTGGGTCTCTAAATATTATAAGAAATATGGGTAAATATGTGTCACAATGCTTAAAATTAGGATTTTCTTCAATGCCCCTTAAAATGGTAAAAACTATACCACAAGGATGTTTTCCATACCATAATTATTCTAGGTAAATATTATGCATGGAATCCACAGTATAGTAAATGGTGAGATCCTATATACTATGAAATTTGAGTAAGGTGTAATGATCATAACCATGGTTTATCCTTTAATACTTCATAGGGACCTTATCATGTAACCCCCAATCCATGGCATAGTGTCCAAAAAATTGGACGAACTGCCCAAAATATAAAATCATGCAACAAAAAGTATCCCATGTTCCAAATAGAGGATTTCTAAAAATATATAGAACCATAAAAAACAAGCTATTATGCTAAATGTTCATAGCCAAACTGTAGACACTACCACATGGTGAAAAATAATCACTACATCTTATAATATGACTCCACTTAAAGAAAAATATCAAATTCCCTTACCCAATAAAAATCCCAAGACAAACTATGTAATACTTAGGTATATAAAATTATCCCCTTATAATTACTTCCCATACTCAATTTTTTATTTAGGATTCTGTCTCAAACAACTCGGGACATTAGGCCTTTACATTATACTTATACTCCGATGTTTCTTCTTAATCATTATCTTGCAAACATTGAACCCTGATAAGGTTATTTTTATTCCCTCATAGAACCTTGTACTTTTTTTCCACTATTAAAAATTATTTCTTCACCAAATATTCATCAAACTCCTGCTTAATATCATCATTCTTGATTGCATGTGGAGGAGCAGGGTCATACATTCGAAGCTGAGACATGTGGAACACATTTAATATATCAGAACACCATAATGGAATGTATAATTGATATTTCACAATCCTGATGTGTTAAATAATATCAAATGTCACAATATACTATGATTCCATCTTTATTTGCCTCCCCAAATTCTTATTTTATAATAGAGGGTAGAATAGTTGGGAATTTAATCAACTAAAATGAACTCTAATGGTTGTATACTTAAGTTGATATAAAATCTATACCAATATTCAACCATAACCAACCATTTATTAATCCAATATACATTATTTTTTTCTACTATACCATACTCATCCCAAAATTTATAGATTCACTAGCCTCATTCCAACCTAGTTGCAAACAACATGTCAGCCCAAACAGAACCCAAAATGGCGGCATCTAAATTGAGGACTAGAAGTAGTTATTATAGGAAAACTCCAACAGTCCGATGTTATCATATCATGATACATAAAAATCAATAATACTTTCTTTAATCATATCTTCTAATTTTATGATCATTATCTCCTACTTCCCCAAGTCGAAGGATGAAGGGTAATTCTCAGATTTAATTGAGTATATGTAACCTATTGTAATCATTTCCAAAACCATTATGTAATCTCTCTATATCTATTAGATAAAATTCTCAAAGGAATTACATGAAGTTTCATAATCATTAAATCATAATTAATTCCTATAACATCCCCTATGTATTACTCTTGGACTGATATGAAGTGATCAACCGTGGTTAACTGATACACTACATCTCAAATATTGTCTCAACCTCTCAATGTTCTCGGAAAACTTATAATGACATCGATAATCACCCCACACCACTTATTCACTAGTAATTTTGGTGGATGATGTGACCATATATGACATTGATTCTTGACATTGATCTACTAACATGTTAGAAAATGGGAGAAAATCCCATAATATCTCTCTTCATGTCTGGACACCAGAACTATTTTCAGACATTGTGGTACATCTTCATTAACACCTGGTACACTGCCCACTATGAATCATGATAGGATGTCATCATCTCATCTTTCATAGATGATGGAACCATCACCATACCATAAAGCAGAATCACTTTACATCGATCTATGTCTCAACCTAAAATATGACCATTTTCTATCCTCCTATAACTCAACTTGATACATTGTAGATCATCCTCTAGATTATCATTCTCACATTCCAATAGTGTGAACGAGGTAATTAAGTGTACTCAAAATGATACCACTTGATCCTCATCTAATCCCACTTTCTAATCTTCCATTAAATATATGATCTTCAATTAAATATCTACTTTATCTCCCCAACCTCTTAAGTCTTCCTTCTTAGTGCATCTCAAGGTACATTTTATTTTCCAATAGAATACACCATATCAATTTCTAACATGTTCAATAACATTACCTAATACCACTGATGAATATTTAGGTCACACAATGTGAATATATTTAAAATAATATTTTGGTCCTTCAATATAAAAAAGATCATATGTATTAGATAGTTTCACCAACATTTCAATTCATGAACCTCAACTTTCACCTCTATGTCATGAGTAGGCTTATCATGTTCATGTGGATATAGCAAATGAGACCCATAAGAGACTACCATATCACCCTTTATCAAAACATCTCCCAATATAAGGCTATATTTTTCACAATATACTCTCTATCCAACTCATGTCTTAGAAAAAAATGTGATAGGATCAACCTATTCATTATCTCTATAAAGACTTAATCACATGGATATTTCAATTTAAATATGACTCCCATCCTGGTCATTATGTTCATGGGTGCTTCCAAGTGATAAAATTCCATCATGAATATCCTTTAGAACATATCTTACCCGAGAAATCCCCAAATCTCAAACACATTCCTCAATCATAGAAAATAAAAAACTTTCTCAGCCTTATTTCAGTACACTAATATTTCCTCTTTAGAAACCAATTTCTCTTAAAAGTGAACCTCTTATTTCAAAAAAGGGACACAATGATTACATGGTTTAAATAATATGTTCTAAAATTAGAGTCAATAATTTATATCGTTATTTATCATGTGATTTTGATGTGTTGGAATGTATTAGGATATCATCAATGAAAAAAATAATAAAGGATTCTACTATGTATGGGGGGAGGCCTTTTTCAGGAGGTCTATGGACACTACATGAGCATTAAATAATCCAAAGGGATTGATGAGGTACTCATAAAAACCATACCTACTCAAAAAAACGAACTTGATTTTTTCCTCTCCGTAATGAAGTTTATGATAGAAACTATATAGGTCTATCATAGAAAACCACTCAGATCCTCTCAATTGTTCCAAAAATATGTCAGTCCTTGGTAATGGGTACCTGTTCTTCATAGTGATCTAGATTATCATTTGGTAGAAAATATAATGATGAAGAATGCCATCTACCTTCTTGGTTAACATTATTGAATCTCCCTAGGGGGAAGTGCTTTGTATGATGAATCCTTTAGATAAAAATCATCTAGATTCACATTGAGTTTTTTCAGTCCAACTAGTTTCATTCGATATGATATAATATGGATGTTTCATGAAATGGAAATAATCTTGATCTTAATCTCAACTCCCATGTGTGGAATAAACACTGAGAAATCCTCTTGAAATACATGTCAATATAGGTCTACCACTAGATTGAACATTGAGGAAGTCACCAACGAATCCACATCAAGGATCATTTCAACAACCCACATTTAAAATAATTATAATTGATGAGGGAATGGTCCCACTTATGATTCCTCAATGTCCCATTGACCAGTCAATATGAAATTTTCACCCTTAGGTTATAAAAATATCACTTATATCTGATAAAATAGATTTTTACATGATATTTAGTTAACCAGTCGATGTTAAGGATTACATCATTGGATTCAATATCTAGAAATGTGATGCTCCACACAATATCAAAGATAACAACTATCATAAAAAATTATGGGGAGATATGGTGATGACCCACCATCATTCCCAAGGGTTCATTTATAAAATGATGGTAAATTTCTAAATTTAACTTGTATATTCAACCCATCAACCACTAAGATCGATACCAATGAAAAGGATGTGTCTCTATTAAAAAATTAAATAGATGGAGTATAAGAAATTTTGACAGTACCCTGAACTATGTAAGGTATCTCTATAACATCTACTAAATCTTGATCAGTTGCATATTCCATTGTAGACAATTCTCCATGATACCAAATTCCATCATGAGTCACCTTATTCACCAACACTTACATATCTACACTTGCTATTCTGGTTTTCTACATTGCATTGATGAGTGAATCCTTGAATACGTATCATGAAAAAACAATATGTGCCTTTCTTTACCACATTGGTTACTAGAATTGATAGAATAAATAAGTCCATTTATAAAGGGTTTCTTTAACCAAATGTTGTAGAACATATCATAGGAATCCCACATGGAGTGAGTCAAGGAAAGTATCTTTTAATCTAATAGATAACCACTACCCTAGAATCCATCCTTATACTTCCTATTCATATTCGTAGAATAAGATACTGGGACTAAACTAGATAATTTTTATATCAATCCACTAACAATAGAAATAATACTGACATATTTTTCATCCTCAATTACCCTCTATGTCATTAGTTCCTTATGAGTAACTATAACAAAATTCATCATATCTATGTTCTTGACCTGAAATTTCAACTCTGGGTGTGGAACAATCTCAATCCATTAAATCTTCTGAGAATTATTCCCATCCAAAAGAGGAATAAAGGTAATCAATTATTTGAAGTGTGATGAATAGGTGTAATGTTTAATCACCCTCTACAAATTCAATATGAAAGCCCATTATTTGATAATCTTTAGTGCATCTAGAATGTTCTTCATGAAGAATATATCATTGAAGGTTGACCATGTGATCTCCTAACATCAACCCAACCACATCATGACATCCCACCATTTTACAATCACTCCTTGAAGTAAAAATGTTGTAAACTTCACCTTATAGTCCTTTAAGATCCCCCTTAAGTCAAAAATCATCTCTATAGACTATATAAATTAGTATATATAATGGGGGCCTTTATTTACCTTGAATTATTGTAGTTCTATAGTTTTAATTTGTGAGTGAAATCAACCATCATTATCCTTATCATGTGGTTTTCTTCCACCTGAAAATGATCCAACCAAAAGAGGGTCATCTATAGAGAATCTATATCTTGACTCATTGGAGAAACCATGGGAGTATGATCGGTTACACCCTACTTTGTAATATGTGGTCAAATAATATGTACGTGAATTATACATGTTAAAATATCCTAAATTTACCAAATAAAACTTTGATAAATCCAAAATCACAAATAAGAAGACTAATTATAGAACATTAGGACACTCAATTATCCACAAAAAGGTTTAACCTAAGATGTTACCCAAAAAAATATGGTATAAACCCTTATGTACTACCCTTAAACAGTGATAGGGATTTTTGTAACTCATAGTTTTTTGAAACCATATATATACCCTCAAGCATAGAATATTTATGCTAAAATAAAAGAATGTGATAAATTATGCACCAAATTCACATATACTAATTTTTTTGAGAAATCATATTATTTGGGATCTATCTAATACATTAAACAAGTATATATTTCAGGTGATAATATGTGCCAAACATGATGTATGGACGCACAAATAATACAATAAATGAGTATGCCGACATCATACACATCACCTAAGGGGAATTTAAATCAAAGGTAACATCAAACATAAAGAACACAAATTTCCACTTTTTGGTAACTCGGAGGTCCTCAATACAGTATTTGATATGAAGTGACATAGTTTTTCTGCCTGTGTCCAAACCATATTATATACTATTTAGCATGTATATGACATGAAAAATAGAATAAAAAATTAGTAAACCTAGTGACATGATACTATTTTGTAACACCCAGACTCAAAACACCAGTTTTGCACAGGATTTCCACATGACCCCATGCATGACTCCCTATATGCACCAGTCTAATGACTACAATAAAGTGTCTATGGGTCATTTTCGAGATACTATGACTTCACTACTAGTAATACATCAGAGTAAAATAATGGATGTGATAAAATAATTTTTAAATAATGAATAAATCACTAACGAACATAGTTTTAGTATTTAATAATAAACCCATCCCATGTAGTATCAATATGGAATGCATGATATAAATTACAAGTAAATGTAGAACGTCCCATTATATGAGGTAATTCTAGTACATAAAATCAATAAAAAATATCTATCCTGAACTATAAACAACAACATCTTTATCCTCTTACTAAAACCTATCAACCATCTAATATTGGTCTATTTCCCTTTAATGGGTCCCTAATAATAAAATAAACACACACTACAATTTCCAATTTTTATGTAAGTATAAGACTCATTAAGAGACCACCAATATTCTTTAACATATGTTCATAAGGTATATAGTCTCATGCCTAGAAATTAAATAGAGTAAAAATAATAATAAGTATATTACTCAAGAACAACATATATTTTGGGACCATATTAAACAAATTTTCTTATCACATGTATATACCAAAAGGAACCTCCTCCATCAACCGGACCCCCCACCATAGATAGGATACTCCAAGAACATGGTTGGAACATACATCATTATCGGATAGTACAATACTTTTCTACCACTTGTCAGACCCATCCATCATAGAGGATAATCCAATGGGATAGAAGTGTAAGATGAACTATAGAAGACCAAATAAACACACATAATACAATTAAAATATAAAAAATATAGATCATCCATCATGTCAAATCATGAAATTATATAAATCGCTATAGTCCACATGAATGAAAAAAAAGATCATAAATAATGTGATCAATAATCAACATAGGTCTCAAAGTGCTACACACGAATGCTAAAAAATATTTCTACAACCTGTATAATACATTATCTAAAGTAAAGGGCCTTCTACTATAGTAGAAAAAATGATTGATGTAATTCACCACTTTTAGAGCCCAGTTACACCACTCCATAACCGTGATGAAAACTCAATTTTTCACTATGATATTCTAGATCAAGATCAAGATCATATAATTTTTTAGTGACACGAGCCTAAATAAATGACTCATCAAAAAAGAAGGGAGTATAAACAACATTAATGGGAAGGAAAACCTTCCTATAATTAACCATTGTTTATCCTCTTTATTTGTGAAAAAATTAAGGATCTCATGGGATGAGAGAACTATTGATGAAGATATATTGTCTCCCAGTTCTTGAGGGAGAATGTTTATATGGGGATAGGATTGTGGGGACTCTGAAATATATTAAAAATATGGAAAAAACAAGTTTCTCAACACAAAACACTAGACAAATCCATAATGTCTACCATAATAATGAAGACTACACTGCAATGAGGTAGTCCATTCATTAGTTTTTTCGAGTGAAAATAACATATGAAAAATTCACTATAGTAAATGGTGAAATTCTAAAATATAGGTTAGAGTAAAATAATATAATGATAATCACCATGACACAACCATTGAGCCTCTAAAAGGACATAGCACCATAACCACTAATCCATGATGCAGTGGATCAAAAACATAGAGAAATTACTAAACTCCACTATCTAACCTCTACACTAATGTCAAATTTGTATTCCAAAAATATTTAAAATATATAGAACCATAAAAGTCAGTTACTACATAATTAATCAACTAAAAAGTAGCTTTCACAATGTAAAAAAATACTACATTGTAGATTATTATTGCACTTGATAAAAAATTACGACTTCACATTCCACCTCTTGAAAAGACCTTATGCTATCTATTAAAAAATATGGGTGCTTCATAGGTTTGGAAAACAATAAATTAATACTCATTCTATAATATTTTTTCTATTATAATATCTAACATCTTCATTATAATGATTATCGTCATATTTTTATAATCATTTTATTTTCGAACATTAAACAAATGAGATTAAAAAATCATCCTTATGTTCCATGTTATAATTTCCAAACCCAAATGAATTAGGGGGACCCAAAACAGAAATAAAAGAAAATTAAGTAATAATTGTAATTAGACTTTTTTAGGATGGAACCAATAATGTAACTTCAGTAGAATAAGGTCTGATTATATGTCAATCCCCCAGTACATGAAGTAAATTATTATACAATTTAAAAGTTTCATAATTTTTTGTGTAATCATGAATGTCCTCAAAAGAAAAATAGAAGTATCCCACATATGATAATTGGTATGAAATATATCACACGTCTCTCTCGATAAACTAATTTTGTCTATAGATTATTAATAAAAAATGTGATTATATTGAAGTCCCAATTAAGAGATATTTTTTAATATTTTCAATTATAATTGAAACTCTAAGAGTTCTTCCTTTTTATTAGGGTGAATTGTATATTAAATCATCCATATAAATATTATATAAATATTAAAATGAACTTTTAGAAATTAGGATTAATAATATTTTTTTCACGATTAGTGGTGCGTAAAGGTATCAATCTGTAATATTATTTATTTTTAAAAATATTTTCATTAGAACTTATTATATATTTTTCCCATTATTTATATATATAAATATTCAATATTATTATCAACACTATTTTTTGTTAAAATTGGTAAATTTTATTAAATATTATTATTAAATGTTATATATTAATTATTATAATTTTCAAAGAGAAAATTAGAACATTGTTAAAAAAATACATGCTAATATTTTGAATAATAATAAATATTAGTTTTAGAATAATAATTATTTTCTTTATTTATTTAAGAATTAATATTTATTATTTTCCAAAACATATATTAATTATACTGAAATTTCCTTTTTTTAAATACATTATTAATTTTATTATTAAATTTAATAGTTATGATTATTAATTCCAAAAAATTATTACATATCTATATAATCATGTATTTTTTGTTTTCAAATAAAATATATTATTTCTGTTAATAATTATTATTTAAAATCTAGAAAATTTGATATTAATTCCAAATTAACAACTACTATGAACAGTTATAAAATATTTATTTTTATTTTATAATATTTTGAAACAAATATTATTAAGTATTTCAATTTAATAAGATAAATATATACCATTCAAATATAATTATAAATTTCAATACTATTTGTAAATAATTAATGTTACATTAAAGTAAAAAAATACATAAAATGAAAACCATAAAATATCCATTTAAATTAAATAAAAAAATATATTATGATAAATACATATAAAAAATAATTTAATTCATAAACATATTTTAGATGAACATGTATTATAATTAGGGATAACATTTTCTATTTACCCATAACATTTATCGTAATAAAATACAATCAATAAAAAATGTATGACAATGATTTCATCATAATAATTTTTAATCATTTTTTTAAACTATATATTTAATAAAAAAATAAAAAAATATAAAAAATAATTACATAGAAAATATATATAATTCATAGATCTGAATAGATTTGTACTGAAAATCCCTAAACCATTCAAGATATAGGTGGAAAACTACACATTCATTATCTGACAATCAAAAATTGAACATCAGTCTTTATAGAAGTGATAAAAAGTGTAATAGTGTTGGGATAATTCATTGGTAAAATAATATAGGAGAATGAAGAATGGGGAATAATACATAATATTTTTATAAACAAATAGAGGTAGTAGTGGTGTAATTTGAGATAGTTCTAGATATATTTTTCAGTAACAAAATTTCAAATTCATTCCTGATTTGATGAACTAGCATGTTACTCTTATTTTTAAATGGTTTTAAGTAAATAAAAACAATCCAAGACCGCACTACTAAAATTAATTTCTATTAAATATATAATTCAAATGGATATTTAGTGAAACTAGTTTTCATTAATGATATATATACAATACTTATTTACCTAACACATACAAACATTCACACCCAACTAGTAATTATATTTAATAAAGAACAACATATATATATATACAAATCACTAAAAATGGTTCTCACCAAAAGATTACCATCAACTAGATCCCATAGAAAAAATTCTAAAATTGAAATTATTATAGTATCGTTATAGAGTCCTCATGAATGATTATAAGATATACTAAATATTGAGATTTATTAATAAAAAACACATAACGAATTTGTAGTTTCTCAATATTCTAGGTTTATTTAGTTAAATAGGTTAGTCTGAGTAACAAAAACAACAAATTAATGGTTTTTACATATAATGTAAGCTTAAAATTATATTTCAGGGAATTTTTCATTACTAGATTTGAGCTTGACATCATGAATATAACCAATGGAACATCTTAAGGATATATTTTTGGATGGGGATCATGGATTAAATTATTATTTGGGTAAGCGATGGAGCAAGTTTAAGTTGGTATTGTGGTTAAAATATTTGTTTTAGTTATCTAGTATAGTGAAGCATAGTGTGTTGTTGAATAGTGGTTTTGTGGGGTAGAACACCATGTCATATCCTAGAGGTTTCACTTTGTTAGGGGTTATCATAGTGTACATCGTATAGCATATCCCATAGGGGCCACACACATAATGGTAGAGGCTACTGGGGTTGGATTCCTAAAATGCCCAGGGGTTACTACACCGAAACTCAATGACCACACCACATCATGGCCTTGGTTGAGTGAGACAATGATATATCATTGAGGGGTTATTCCATGGTGATGGTTGTTAGGGTCAACCCTTATTTTGGATATAACACAACCCAGAAGGTCATGTATCAACTTTTCTTATACCTAAGTTTCAACAACATGGTCCTCGTTACCACATGATAGTCTACCCCATGTGTGATTTTTTATTTCAGTGAAAATGAAAATATACAAGTAAAACCCCATCATTTTTTAGAGAAAAGTGAAACTCAAAGAAGTTCTTCTATCATCCTCCTCTCCCTCTCATTCAATAAATTGTTCCCACATGGATTGGGGTGAATTTGGTTTTGTTCCAATAGTGAGCCTTGGAAAAAACTTCTTATTAATAACTCGTTTTTCTTTTATCATCAAAACAGCTACTTTTGGGTATTTTCATGGGAGGTTTTCTTGGAATATTTCACCTGATCATGGTGAAATCACCATTATTCAATTAGTATTTTTTATAGAATGCTATGAAGAAATCATGAGAATATTTTTTTTCTAAATCTCATAACTATTAATTTAAATAAAATTTTTAAATCATGTATTATATTACCCTTAGTTTTTGTTGGTATAAACTCTAGTTTTCATGGTTCATGTTCTATTTACATTACATTAAAAATCTTATATTTTATTATTTTTTGTGGTATAATATTCAGTTTTTTCCTTACCTTCTATATATTTCCATTTTCATTCATCTATAACTGTTATGTATCATCGATATAATAGTATAGTATTTCCCACATTAGGTTACTTTAAATCCAAGGTGCTTTATATCCTCCAATTAGGCACTAACACATGCACATTATGATGTTATACATTTTCATTACAAGAACTAAAATATTGATCTACACCATCCATATGGTTTCCATTAACCATTCATGTATATTTTGTTGATGATTCAATAGCTGATGTTTATGACCTCCTAAACTCTTTAGTTTTGGGTATATCTCACTTTTTTCATATTCTCATGGAGAGATCATTAATCTATTTAATCTAGGAGCTATAGAACATCTTGTTTGATGGTTTCTAGAGTAGATAGAAGGAAACTTCTAGAAATGTTCCAAATAAGGTTACTAAGGACAATTGAAATTGTTTGTATTCATCATTACTAAACTGAATCCAGTGTTTGGTTGGATAATGATAGATATCTTTGACTATAAACACTGGAGATTTTTTTGAGGGAGTGAATCAGTAGCACATGAACAATTCGATTACTACCACACATTATAAATTGATACAATGATTTTAAAGTTTCTATTATCATTTTATAATTTTATATATTATAATCTAATTGTTATCAATATATTGTAATATACCTATTATAGTGGTGTAATCACCATGTATATAGTTCCATAGTGGACTGAAGAACATTATATCACTATGTTCTATTCTTTTCTTACTTCATTTTCATCCTGAATCCATCCTCTTGGTACTTTTTCTTTGTTAATAAAATTTTATATGTTAAATCATGAACCCAATAACTAGATAAGTGGTTGTATCTATGTAATATGTACTACCACTTCACAACTGCACCTAATTTGTTTTATCAAATCTACCTAATCTAGAATAATGGAATCTATAAAGTTTTTAATAGACAAATTCAATGGTTATAATGATTTTAACTTATATTGGAGTAAGAAGAACACATTTTTAGACATCAATGAACACCTTGATTCCCATTGTGGGCATAAAAATAAAGCTTCTTCTACGTCTACAAAGGGGTAATTTTCTACTATCAATAATAATTTCATTGAAATATTATTAGGAAGGACTATATTTTAATGATCTTTTATATTGGAAATTAAGTTCTTCATGAGGTATACTATAAAAACACTACATCCAAAATCTGATATAAATGTGAAACTTTGTACTTGAAAAAGACCTTAGTAGGCCGACTACAAGTTGCATAATAAATAATAACCAATTAATAATTTATGACATTAATTTCAACTTGTTAATTAATAATAAAATAAATTTTAAATAACTATTTATTCTAAAATAAAAAATAAAAAAGATATAAATAAATACAATATATATATATATATACTTATAGATCCCGGTTGATTTTGGTATAAAATACCTAAACTATTCAAGATCATGGTGGAATACTACCCATCATTGGAGCTACCATCATAGATTTAATATCTGAAATTACAGAAGTGATAAGGAAAAGTTTATGGTTACAGAGATAATGTTGTTAGAAATATATATAAGTGAATGGGGAATGGGTAATACTATATCATATTCTAATGCCCACAATTGAGAGACTAGTGGTATTGGTGAAGAGAGTTTTGGATGGAGTTTTCAATGATTATTCGCAAAAATCATCCTTGGTTTCATGAATTTGAAAGAAACACTATTCTATAAATGGGGGGTAAGTAATGAAATAATATTCAATTATCAATTTACTAACATTGGTTTTTAGTAAATTATTAATTTGGATGGAAATTTAGTTTAACAATTTTCAATAAAGCTATACTTATAATACTACTTTACCGAATAGTTATTATTCATTAGTAACTGGATTATAGAATTTAAGCAATTCAAAGTATATTAATACTAGATAGGCATTTGATACACTGTAGTATGAAATTAATTACTCAAACCCATATGAGGTCTTTAGGAACGAAATAATGATGTAGATGCTCAATATATAAGAGGGGGGTGAATTGTACACTTTAAAATTTTCCTTAAACAAGGAAAGATCTAATTTTAACAAAGTTAAACAAAAAAATCACTAAACCTCAAACACCAATTGGAGAATTGGAACAAGGAACGAAGTTATAAACTTATAGTTCTACACACTTGCTTAAATCTGGAAAGTGATTCTAAAAAATCAGTTCTGGAAATAGTATCCGAAAAGATGGATCCAAAAATATGATTCTGGAAAAATGAAACTTAACCATAGTTTACAATATGAGATTATACCTTAAAGCATATAGAATCTAAATGAATTAGATTACATGTGTAAGGAAATATGAGAAGTTTATACTTTCCAAACAATAAAAAATTCAGTGGAAAAACATGTAACAAAAACAAGTAACAAGATATAGATCTTTTAACCCAAAGAGAAGGGTATCCGAAAACCTTGGATAAAGGTCCCTTGATTTATATTTTCCAAAAATTTGTTCTTAACCACACACAGGTAAGCCCTCTATATGAAGATCAGAGTCTTTATCTTGCTATCCTTGCAAGCCCTCAACTTTAAGGTAGTTGGAACATCTGTCTTCCTTAGCAAGGAAGCCCTCGAACTTCAAGGTAGTCGGCACATATGTCTTCCTATCCCCGGAAGCCCTCGAATGTAATCATTAACATTCAGAGTCACACTAAGCAATTTGAATTGGTAGTTTAGTATGCACAAGCCATGAAAATCTTCTCTCTCTAGAAATCGCCTTAACAACATGTGGTCTCTAGATTGATCAACTTCAGTTATGATCTCTTTCAAGTGAGCTTCTATTTATAGGCTCGGTTGAAACGGTCGGCTCCCTCCTCCAACGGTCATATTTTCCTTAAATTTTGGATGGACCTACACATGTGTCACTCAACCAACGGTTAGTTAAAAACAGAAAGGACGACATCACTTTATAACAAAACTTGTGTAAACATAAGAAAAACTGATGTTTGGAATGTAAGAAAATAAAATTTTGGATTCTAACCAAAATGAAATTAGGATTCTATAATAAAAGGATATTCAGATTCTGTATTATAGGAATTCGGAACCTGAGTTGTCTAGAAATCCAGATTCTGAATTTCTAAGGAAATTTGGAGACTGGTTTCACCAAAGTTCAGAATTTGAACTTACATAGTTTGGAGTCGAGCTTGTAGAAGTTCCGAGTCAAACTAGTAAAATTTCAGAGTCGATCTAATGAAAGTTCGGAGTCTAACTCATAAATGTTCAAAGTCGAACTAGTAAAAGTTAGGAGTCGAACTAGTAAAAGTTCAGAGTCGAACTTATAGAAGTTAGGAGTCGAACTTATAGAAGTTCGGAGTCGAACTCATAAATGTTCAGAGTCGAACTATTAAAAGTTCGAAGTGAAACTTATAGAAGTTTGGAGTCCAGAATTCGGAGTTTAACATTTATAGAGTTGGTATCCAGAATTCAGAGGGGAACTTTATTAGAGTTTGTATCTAGAATTCAGAGTGGAAATTTATTAGAGTTCGTATCCAGAATTCAGAGTGGAACTTCATTAGAGTTCCTATGCAGAATTCAGAGTGGAACTTTATTAGATTTCATATCCTGAATTCGGATCCTAAAATAGGATGCTTCATATCTAATAATTATATGATTCCATGATTTTGAAATGAATCCGATTTTTACACTTAATAAAAATATTGACATGTGTATGTAAATCTTGGTTAGGGTAAATTTCTTTAAAGAAAAAAATTTCCCTTATAGAAGTAAATTTCCTCAAGGAAAGAAATTTCCCTTATAGAAGTAATTTTCCTTATAGAAGTAAATATAGATTTGCTTAAGTATAAGGTGTTTGTGATTTTCAAAACAAGAAAGAATATAAAAGTCATAAATAAAACCTTATTGACTTAAACATCTCCCCTTTTTGGAAAGCTCAAACATCCTTACGAAAAAGAATATAAGGACATTGAAAATTTTCATTAGACTTTGAAATTAAAACTTATCTACCTTTTTTCATGGATTATATTGAATACAACTAACTCCCCCTTAGGCATTGAAACACTAAGGATTGTATTCTGAATATCCGGAGTGGAGTTTTCATTATCATGGGAATAAGAAACTTCGTAATGAGAAAATCACCCTTACATTAAGGATATCTTCTCTTATAAATTTTTCCTTCTTCATTAAATATTTTCCTTCTCATCATTTCAGTAATTCATTTTTCCTTCTCCCCCTTTGTGATTTTCAAAAATAATTTAAGGGAATGGAAAAGAAATAGAGTACCTGAAACATTAGTATATAACACAAGATACATCCAACCAAAAATTTCATTAGAGTTGAAAAAAAAATTACAAGGAAAGACAAATACAACAAAACATCAAATTGAGTTTATTTGTCTTCCTTTTCCTTCAGAAATAGCTTCTTCAACAAGGTTTTTAGTTTCTTCAAATCTCTTTGATCCTCCTCAGCTTGCCTCTCCAAAGCTTTTATCCTTTTATCAAGATATTTCAAAGATTCTGCCTAAACCTTAATGGACTCTTCCTGCATCTTAGTAACTCATCTTTCTTTTCCATCATCTCTATAATCTCAATCTGGAAATCTATTTCCCCTTTCCAGTTCTGAGAAACTATGTTAAGCTTCCCATTCAGATCTCTAACCTGTAGATTCTGAGAACTTTGCTCAATGATCAGCTCATCCTGAAGATTCTTAATGTTGTTATCCTTGGTTTCAAAGGCATCTTTTAACTCATTCTGAAAGAGATCAAATTCCACGATGTCTTATTAAACTTTCATAAACCACAAAGTGATTTTTCTGCATGATTTGATGTGAACATCATAATTGATAAGGAAATTTTTATAATCGGCTTCAATCTTCACACACTAATCCATCACCATGGATAAGGATTCTGACTTCTGATTTAAGCTATGTTGCAGCATCTAGCATCTGGAGTCTATAGTGGGAAATATCGGAATGCTGCCCACCAAATTTTTCAATGATTCAAAAACAAAATCATGACCGTGTGCTGATGACTCTTAATTAGAGACCTTGCATGGAGATTACACTTCCTCAACATGCACTTGCTTTCTTCAAGAAGAACCGCCAACTTCTTTCTTTCTGATGATATCTTTTGTTAGTGTATCCATGAGTACTTTCTTAACTTTATCTGATTTTGGAATGGGTTGATAATCTAGGGACTCTTCCTCACTTTCTGATAGTTAAACAATCTGGTCTTTATCTATTTTATTCTTTTCTTCTCCTTCCTCAAGAAAATTCTTTTCATAGGATTCTTCCCCACCATACAAAACATTTTCATTCTCTTCCTCTTACTTATCATCATCATTCCTACTTTCCTTCTCAAATCCCTTTCCCGGAGTGACTAATTTTTTGGATTCATCCTTTTCTTGATAATCATCTACTTGTTTGATCTAGTCATCCAGATCATCAATTCCTTCTTCTTCTTCCTCTTCTTCTTCAACAACATCTTCCTCTACATTTTCACCGACTTCTTTTTCTACTATTTCAACTACCTCTTTACCCTTAGAATTTTCCGGAGTGATATAGTTCTTTTTTGGAGTTTCTGGTAAAGATGGTTGGATATCAAATATTTCCGGAATGAGAATCTGCTCAGAAACCATCCATGTTTCTTTAAAAAGAGATTGAATAATCTCTTCTTTTGACATCTTCTTCTTCATATTTTTCTCTTTTCCTTGTTTTTGTAACTCATCGGCAGCTCTTTCTTTTAAGGCCTTAGCCTCGGTAGGGTCCAATCCGAACTGTGGATCCCCTTATTTCCTCTTCTCTTTATCTTCTCTCCACTTAGCGGCTACCTCATCTAGATAAGCTTTCTATTTTTTCAGCTTGGGAGGTGCGGATTGGGTTTCCTTATCTTTGGGGGTTTTGTATTCTGCAACCACTTCCTTATGCTTTCTCTTCTTAGTATCTTTCTTCACTGGTTCAGCCTTCTCCATATTTCCTAGAATGGTCTCAGCCTCTTCCTCTGGAAAATTATAATACTCTCCTATTTCTCTTGAAAAAGCCATATTCATTCTCTTCAGTGTGTCATCACTGACAAGCATAATCTTGAAATTCTGAACATTGGACTTACATGAAATCTTGAATGTATATAAACACCAAACAATCAGATTTGATAGTAAGGTAGGGTGCATGATGATTTGAGCTCTTAAGTTTCCTTCCTTGATGTTCTTGATCGTCACTAGGATATGTCTCATCAGATTTATTTTTCTTAGATTCACCTTGAAGTCTAAAAAATATGTGTCACTTTTTATCATGGTATCTTTATCAACCTTTCTCAAAACCAAGAATCCTTTTACCCAAAGTTGAAGAATCTGATTATTCAGAGATAGGTGAGCTATCTTTTCTATCTTGACATCAGCATGTCCAAGACTTTATAAGGCCTTACCCTTAACAAAACTACCTTGAGCATCCGGGAGTTTTTGTGAACAGAATGCAGCTTCTCCTTCCTATGCTAGCCTTACCAAGCTTGCCGCCTTGGTATAAGTTAGTTGGTAAGTCTTTCCATAAGACTTGAAGGTAAACTTTTCTCTTCCATCTTCCTCATAAAAACTTACTGATTCATAGAATTCTACAAGTAACTCTAGATATATATGATTTTGATCACTTGTCTTGGATATACATGCATCTTCCCAACCATTCAACTTGATATTCTTGGAGATGATGGAATCGTACATGTAAAAATTCGGATGGACCAGTCTTTCACTATACACTTTCCATTTTAAAATTGGCTTCGTGGTAGACATATCTTGGGAAGTAGCTTCAAAAAACATTCAAAATTGAGTTTTCGGAAGGATTCGGAATGACATAACAATGATCATAACGGCTTTAAGAAGAGATTCAAGGCTTCGCGACGCAAGATCTTGAAAATCCTATGGGGGAAAACCCTCAGGGGTCCCCTTTATATAGGCTTTGGAGTTGATATTTCAACTTCTAAAAACCATCTAACAGTTGAAAAACCCTTTAATCTGATCTGACGGTTGAGATAAAAACCGCAAGGAAAACATGACTCCGATCTTTTGAGGTTTTAAGAGAATCATTGGGATTTAAGAAAACTAAAATCTGAAAATTTTTAAAACACATAAGAAAACACCAGCAAGTAAAATATGATTATAAAGACTTAAGTAAGGAATTAATACCTTTCGGATTGGCTAGAATGATTGTTTGTAATTGGTAATATTCTTCTTGAGGAAAATTTGACTGAGAAAAAAACCCACTACGAAAAACATCATTACGAAAAAGTCAATATGAAAATTTCATTATGAAAGTTCCAATACGAAAATTTCATTACAAAAGTTCCATTACGGAAATTTCATTATGAATTTTCCAGTAAAAACATTTCATTACAGAAATTTCAGTTCCGAAAATTTCTATTCAGATAATTTTGTTCTGAAAGTTTCCATTCCGAAAATATCAGTTCCAAATATTTAGAAAAACTTGTTACGAAAAAATTTTAGTTACAGGTGTTTGAAAAGAAAACTGAATACGAAAATTTTAAATGCATTAATAAAACTTACTACAAAAATTTTGATTATGCTAACATGAAAATGTACTCCCCCTATGAAAAGGAGTTTATTACTATAAGGAGAATTGTACATCAAGAAGTTAATGAAGAAGGATTACCTCATAGTTATCATTCCTAACTTCTATTTAATGTGTTGAAATCTATCAGAGGGTAAAGATTTTGTGAAAATATCAGCAAGTTGATCTTGCTTTCCAATAAACTGTAGAATGATATTTCCTTTAAGAGTGTGATCCCTAATAATGTGATGCCTAATATCTTTGTGCTTTGCACAAGAGTGACATGCAGGGTTTTTACTAAGGTCAATGGCACTTGTGTTATCATAAAAAATTTGAGTCTTTGTAAAACTCAAGCCATAGTCTGTGAGTGTGTGTTGCATCCACAACACTTGAGCACAACCACTCCCAGCTACTACATATTCAGCTTCAGCAGTGGAGAGTGCTACCAAGTTTTGCTTCTTGCAGGACCAAGAAACTAATGAATCTCCTAAGAAATGACAATTTCCGGATTTACTCTTTTATCCATTCTACATCCACCAAAGTCGGCATCTAAGAAGGTTTTTAAAACAAAATCATTCCCAGAAGTATAAAAGAGTCCTAAATCCATGGATCCCTTTAATTTTTGAAAAATTCTTTTCACTACCTTTAAGTGAGATTCCTTATGATTGGATTGATATCTTGCACATAAGCATACTGAAAACATTAAGTCTTGATGACTAGCTTTCAAGTATAGTAGAATTCCTATCATACCTCTGAAAGATGTTTGATCTACTGGTTTCCCATCATCATCACGATCAAGTGTGTTTGAGGTACCAATGGGATTACTAATACTTTTAGTATTGTCAAATCCATACTTTTTAATAAGATATTTAATATAATTATGTTTAGATATATAGGTTCTTTCTGGTTTTTGAGAAATTTTAAAACCAAGAAAAAATGTTAACTCACCCATCATACACATTTCAAACTCAGATTTCATTATACTTGTAAAGGAATCAGTTAAAGATTGCTGAGTTGAACCAAATATAATGTCATCAACATAAATTTGAACAATCAAAACATTTTTCTTATCATTCTTTATAAAAAGGGTTGCATCATCATTTCCCTTAACATAGTTATTCTGAAGAAAAAAACATGTAACTCTATCATACCAAGCTCGCCGGGATTGTTTTAGGCCATACAATGCTTTAGTATGTCTATAAACATAATCAGGATGTTTTGTATCTTCAAATCCAGGATGTTGTTCAACAAAAACTTCCACTTGAACATAACTGTTAGGAAAAACACATTTCAGAGCCATTTGAAAAAGATTAAAATTGAAGAATGCTGCAAAGGAAAGTAGGACACAAATAGATTCAAGTCTAGCTACTGGAGCATAGGTTTCATCATAGTCTATTCCCTCTTGTTGATTATAGCCTTTAGCAACTAGTCTAGCTTTATTTCTAACAATGACTCCATTTTCATCACACTTATTTCTGAAGACCCATTTTACTCCAATAACAGATTTTTCCTTAGGTCTTTCAACCACAGTCCAGACTTTATTCCTTTCGAATTAATTTAGTTCATCTTGCATGGAATTGATCCAATCATCATCACCTAACGATTCATCAGTGATTTTTTGTTCTAATTGGGAAAAGAATGCTAGATGTTCTACTTCATTCCTCAAGTAACTTCTAGTCCTTACCGGTTTATTGACATCACCAATGATATTATCACTAGGATGATTCGTTAGAAACACCTGAACTGGGTTTTGTAAAACCTGTTCATCAACATAGGGTAGAGAGCCTTCTGGGGTAAATGTTTCAGAAGAATCTTCTTGAACATTATCTTTATCAGAAGGATCTTATAACAAAGGATGATAATCAGTTTTTGAAAACACATCCGAAGATGTAGGTTGGGATGGTTTGAAAATAAAAGGATCAGATTTATCAAATTTTACATGCACTGTTTCTTCAACAGAACAAGTGTTTTTGTTGAAAACTCTATAACCCTTAGAAGTTGTGGAGCGGCCTATGAAAATTCCTTCATCAGATTTTGGTGCGAATTTGTGTAGATTATCTTTAGTATTCAGGATTAATACCTTGAAACCAAAAACCTTGATGTAGGAAAGTCCACGTTTTCTACCATTCCATAACTCATATGAAATTTTATTAAGAAAAGTTCTAATCAAAAATTGATTTATAGCATAACAAGCAGCACTTACAGCTTTAGACCAGAAATGTCTAGCTATAGAATATTCACTCAACATGGTTCTAGTTATCTCTTGAAGAATTCTATTTCTTCTTTCAACTACACCATTTTTTTGAGGAGTTCTTGGTGCTGAAAAGTTGTGAGTAATACCTTTTCTACTTCAAAAGGTGTCAAAATCAGAATTTTGGAATTCACCTCCATGATCACTATGAATAGTTTTCAATGGAAGGTTTTTCTCGTTTTTAACTTGGGCTCTATAAGTTTTGAAATAAGAAAAATCTTCAGACTTCTTTGCTAGAAAATAGACCCATATAAATCTATTGTAATCATAAAATAGAACAAAAACATGGTATTTTCTTCCAATGCTTCCAATTTTTGTTGGACCAAAAAGATCCATGTGCACCAACTATAATGCATCGGTTTTTGAGACTTCACTGATTTATTTAGAACTAGATTTATATTGCTTTCCATATTGGTAAGGATAAAAAACTTTTGAAGAATCAAATCTAAGCTCCAGTAGATCCTTAACTAGTTTCTTCTTAGATACTTTACATATGTTTCTAAGGTTACAGTGACCTAGTCTTCTATTCCATAACCAAGAATGATCTTCTATTTCACTAAGGCAAGGTAAGTCTTGTCTCCAAAGGTCTTCTAAGTTCAAATTATAAATATTTTCTTGCCTGTTGACAAAGAGAATAAACTCTTCCTTGGAATTGTTTACTAAGCATTTATCATTCCTAAAAATCACAAGGAATCCTTCATCACATAATTGAATTCTGCTAATGAGGTTGTGCTTAAGACCATTAACAAACAATAGGTTTGAAATCAAAGTCTTACCAAGAAGAACAATATTAACGACACCAAAAAATTCTCCCTGACTATTATCTCTGAAAGTAACTTTTCATCATTTCGTCTTGATAATATTTTTGAAATAGTTTTATTACCAGTCTTGTGTCGGGAACGTCAACTATCCATGTACCAAGTGTTGTTGTTGGCACTCTCCCCATTTTCTTGAAAATAAGAATAGAATTAGACTTTAGGAATCCAAACTTGTTTGCATCCGAGATTTTCAGATAACAAAATTTTGGGTATCCACATTTGTTTAGAGAAATAATCTTTATGAAACACAAGAGATTTAACTCTATTCAAAGAATAGTTTTTCTTCCAATGCCCACCACTTTGACACATAGTGAAAAAAGGAGCTTTAGAAGGAACAAAATAGTGTTTTTTGAAAACTGGTTTTTGGTGAGTATAACCTACTCCAGTAGTGTTTCCTTTATGTTTGATTTGAGAGTAAATATTGTCAAAATTTTCCTTCCCATAAGTAAATTTTGCAAGGAGCTTCTTAAGAGAAAAAAATTCGGACTTTAGTCAAATGAGTAAATTCTTATCCTTAGGAATCATTTCCTTAGAGTTATATTTTTCCTCAAAAATTATTATTTTTGAAATAGCATTCTTAAGATCTTTATAAAGCTCTTCCATATCATAATTTTCTTTCTCAAGGTCTTTTGAATGTTTTTCTAAAATCCCTTCTTTATCATTATGATCTGAAGAAAGATCTGAAATCTCTTTTGTAAGAACTTCTTCCCAAGTATTTTCCTTGTCTAATTTCATAGAAATTTTAAATTTTTTTGCTTCAGGTAACTTTGAAAATCTATATACTTTTTCATATGAAGTTTCTTTATTTTATGAGGAAGAAGTATCTTCATTAGAAGTACTATTTTCAGAATAGTAATTCTTATCAAGAGAGAGATTGATTAAAGCCTCGGTAGAGCATACCTTTCCCATAAGACATGTATCTAGAAAATAAGTATTAGAAATGAATCCCATATTCTTCTAGGCTGATGAATCATATTCTGAAGATTCACTTTCTGAAGAATCTCCACATCTAGCACTCCATGTAGTATTAGCTTTCATACATTTCTTAGCTTTTTCATTGTAGAACTTTTTCCTGTTCCTTTAAGAAAGCCTCTCTTTTCTTTCATTCTTTTTAATCATAGGTCAATCAGGTCGTATGTGTCCACTTCTCTTGCATTCATAGCATGTGTCCTATGAATTGTTCTTATCTTTCCATTCCTTCTTCTAATACTTGGATTGGAAACTTCTTTGACCAGCTATCTTGTTCATACTTCGAGCAAGATTTTCTAACTCAATCTTCGAGACTTCACTCTCACTAGATTAATATTGGATAGTAACCTTCTTAGACTTGGATCTAGTTACTCTCTCAGGATTCTTTGCTTTTATGTGATTTGAAGTTGTAGTAAAAGAAACAGTACCATTTCCATTCTTTTTTTTTGATATTGTCATCATCCCTTTTCATTCTTGTTTCTTGTTGGAGATGTGTTCCAAATATCTCATCTAAGGAAATTTGAGTAACCTTTCTGTTCTCATCAATAGCAGTCCTCTTTGATTCCCACTCATTGGGAATAATATCAATGATCTTATCAACAAGAGATTCATCATCCAAACCATTCTCTCCGATAGATTGTAAGCTATTTACAATAGTCATGATCCTTTGTTTCAGCTTACAAATTGGTTCTTCATAAGGAAACTTAAAACGATGATACTCAACTCTAAGCATGGATCTTTTAGTTTCAATTACTTTAAACATAAAAAAATGAGTGACTTCAAGTTTCTTCAAAATAAAATTAGCTGTTTCACAAGAAGAAATTTGGATATATATGTTTCTACTCATTGAACATAGTAGAGTATTGTGTACCTTATATTTGAGTTGATAATCATGCTTCTCTTGGTTGGTGAAAGTACTAACTTCCTTTTTAGGAATTTTATAACGTCCAGTAAGCATAAAAAAGTTATCTACCCCAATATTGATAATGAAAGTATTCATTCGATCTCTCTCAATAGTCATATACATTTCCATAAAAAATTGGTGGTCTTGTAGGATTCAGGTTCTCGATGGAACCAATATTTAAACCTTCCATCCTTAAGAAAATCTTTCTACACAGAAACTTGTTAATAACAAAATTTCAGATTCAAGGAAAATATTCCTAAGCAAGGAAAATATAGATCAATAAAAAAACTAAGAAATGAAAAACATATATGTGAGTATAAGTATTTTAGAGACCTCCCTCTGATACCAATTTTAGGATCGAAACAACGATGTTGATGCTCAATATATAATAGGGGGTGAATTGTACACTTTAAAAATTTCCTTAAACAAGGAAAGTTATAAGTTTAACAAACTTAAACTAATAATATTCACAACACCTCTGACACTAATTGGATAATTTTAACAAGTTATGAAGTTATAATCTTCTATTTCTACACACTTGCTTAAATCTAGAATGTGATTCTGAAAAATCGGTTCCAGAAATATGGATCTGCAAAGATGGATCCGAAAATATGATTCCAAAAAACTGAAACATAACCAAAGTTTACAATATGATATTCTACCTTTAAGCATATAGAATCTAAATGAATCAGATTAAAAGTTTAAAGAAATATAAAAAGTTTATAATTTCCTTACAATACAAAATGAAGCGGAAAACTTGTATCAAAAACAAGTAACAAGATATAGATCTTTTAACCCAAGGAGAAGGGTATCCAACAAACTTGGATAAAGGTCCCTTGATTTATACTTTCAAGAAAGTCTGTCTTACCCACACCTCGGTAAGCCCTCGATACAAAGATCGGAGTCTCTGTCTTGCTATCCATACAATCCCTCAACTTCAAGGTATTTGGAACCTCTGTCTTCCTCAGCAAGGAAGCCATCGAACATCATGGTAGTCAGCACCTCTGTCTTCCTATCCCTGGAATCCCTCGAATTTAATCACCGACATTCGGAGTTGCACTAAGCAATCTGAATGAGCAGTTCAGTACACACAAGGAATGAAAACATTATCTCTCTAGAAATCACATTAACATCGTGTGGTCTCTAGATTGATCTACTTCAGTTATGACCTCTTTCAAATGAGATCCTATTTATAGGCTCGGTTGAAACGGTTGGGTCCCTCCTCCAATGGTCATATTTTCCTTAAATTTTGGAGGGACCTGCACACGTGTCACTCAACCAATGGTTACTTAGAAACAGAATGGATGACATTGTTTTATAACAAAACATGTGTAAACATAAGAAAAACTGATGTTTGTAATGTAAGAAAATAAAAGTTCTAAGTCTAACCAAAATGGAATTCAGAGTCTATAATAAAAGGATATTCGGATTCTTCTTTATAAGAATTTGGAACAAGAATTTTGTAGAAATCCGGAGTCTGAATTTCTATGGAAATTTGGAGTCTGGTTTCACCATAGTTCAGAATCTGAACTCACATAGTTCAAAGTCGAGATTGTAGAAGTTCGGAGTCGAACTAGTAAAAGATCGGAGTCAAACTTATAGAAGTTCGGATTCGAACTCATAAATGTTCAGTGTCGAACTAGTAAAAGTTCGGGGTCGAACTAGTAAAAGTTTGAAGTCAAACTTATAGAAGTTCGAAGTCGAACTTATTGAAGTTCCAAGTTGAACTCATAAATGTTTGGAGTCGAACTAGAAAAATTTCAGAGTCAACTTTATAGAAGTTCAGAGTCCATAATTCAGAGTTAAACTTTGTTAGAGTTCGTATCCAGAATTCAGAGTTGAACATTATTAGAGTTCATATCCTAAATTCGGAGTGGAACTTTATTAGAGTTCGTATCCATAATTCGGAGTGGAACTTCATTGCAGTTCATATCTAGAATTCGGTGTGGAACTTTATTAGATTTCATATCCTTAATTTGAATCCTAAAATAGAATGCTTCATATCTAATCATTATAAGATTCTGATATTTTGATATGAATCCAATTTTTACCCTTAGGAAAAATATTGATATGTGTAAGGAAATCTAGGATAGGGTAAATTTCCTTAAGGAAGGAAATTTTCCTTATATAAGTAAATTTCCTTAAGGAGGGAAATTTTCTTTATAGAATTAATTTTCCACATAGAAGTAAAATATAGATTTGTTTAATTATAAGGTTTTTGGGATTTTCAAAACAAGAAGGAATGGAAAAATCATATGGAAAACCTTATTGACTTAACAAGGTCGTCATTGTATTATAGATAATAAACTGTTAACTAAGTAAAATATGTTAGAATTTATATGTACCAATGAATTTTATATACATTATGTTTAAAAGGCGATTGAATTATTATGTTGATATACGAGTGATTTTTTGAATTTTTTTATATCAATAATATGAGATTTGGGACATATCAAGGATATATTTTTTGATGGGGAATGATACCTCAATTGATGTTTTTGGTATGAGATAGAGCAAGATCAATGTGGCCATGAAGCTAAAACATCAGTTGTAGGTAGCCACCATGGCGCAACATAGAATGTTGTAACATAGTGGTTATATGTGGGATAAAACTATGTTAAATTATATAGTATTCCCTATGGGACATTGAAATTGGGGTGGATTCCCTATACAATAAACCATATTGGTGAAAATACTAATAGGAGAGGCCAATGGGGTTGTGTTCCCTTCATCCCCAAGGGTAGTTATTCCACAACCCAAGGGTCACACCACATCATGTATTTTACTGTGAGAGACTATGAAAAAACATTTAGGTTCTTCATAATTGAGGGGGACGTAGTGGATTCTCCTCAGTTAAACTATTCTTTTGTTGAGTAGTCCATACCACAACATGTCATGGAATTGATGCTCTATAACATGGTTCTAAAGACCACAAGATAAAATATTCCTAATTTTGTTTTTAATTTCTTGGTTGAATGAAAATATATATATTGTATTGAATTTTTTTAGAGGTAATGGGAATCAGGGAAAAGGTTATTTGGATAGACCCTCCCCTCTCATTATTTTATTTTATCCCATATAGAGTGGGATGATTTTGGTTTTGTTTTTAAATAAATCCTAAAAAAACTTATTCATTCCACGTTTATTATATTTATTCTTAATTTAAAACTTTTTGGGGGATTTCTATTTGGATTTTCAATGACGATTTCTTATGAGAATAGGGAAATCATCTTCGTTATTTGTGGTTTTTTCACCATCATGTTGAGAGGACATCCCATTATGATTATTTTGAGTTATTCATTTTTGTTAAAAGAATTTTTGAAAAAAAATTTATATCATTTAATATTTTTAACTTTCATTATGTGGTGGTTCATTTCTATTTTAAGGGTTTGTGTAGATTGTTTTGAGGAAAAACATCCATTTTAGTATTAATATATTAATTTTTCTGGAATTTCGTTACCTGTAAGATGGTTCCATCTCCAAGCATATGCAGTCATTGATTAGGTTTGAACTGATGGGCCTTGACTACCCCCATTATGTTACATTTAATCTATGTTTTTTTCATCCAAAAATTGGGATATTTATAATATCATGTGTGTTGTTGTACCTTATCATTGCACAAGTGATTCTATTGATCAGTTCCATCCATGTTTTGACTATCACACATCCACACCTTCTCTGATGATGATTTTTCAAGACTATGTTGATGACCTCTACATATCTTTGGTTTTTGGAATATCACATTTAAAATATTATGGGGGATATTTTTCGATCCTTATCCTTTAATAGTGATCAAAAAAAATTTCTTTGGATTCTATTCAAATAATTATTTGGATAGGTTTTCTCTAAGTTTTGTGAGGTTAAATTATGTTTTTTTCCTTCATCATTACCAAACCTGATATATGGATTTAGTTGAAAGTGGTCTAGATATTATTCAAATAATATAGTATGTTATTATGTGGGGAAAATATCAGTAGTAAAATAAACATTTGATCTTCATCTATGTTCTCTTTTGAGAAATTGTAATAGCTTGTAGTATATTTTTCTTTTCTTCATTGTTTCTTGTTGCCAGAAAGATGGTTTATCCTTCTATGTGTGTGTAGCATGATTCCATCCAATAATTTGTAATTACTGCTCCAGATGATATATTTAATCACCAACACTTTGTTTAGATAGATGTGATCCTTGGATTGTTTATATGATACATTGTTTCATTCATGTCTTGTACATTGGATTCATTCTTTATTTAGTAATATAACTATTGTGGTGGTTTTCCAACCATACACATAGGTCCACAGTTGACCAAATCATGTTATATCATCAGGTTATTTACATTGACTGTAGTTTTTTTATCTTGAGTCCCTCGTATTACAACTATTTCATTTTTAATTCAAGTTTCTTTGTTAAATCATGGACCGAGTTACTAGTTTATTTGATCTTGGATATTGAATAGAGACTACCACCTCACCATAAATCCAAACAATTGGTATTAAAAAAACCTAATATTGAATAATGGGATATATAAAATTTAACAAAGAAAAAATTGAATGGGATAATGATATTAACCTATAGTGGATAAAGAAAAATGCATTGTTAGACCATAATGAATTTATTTATTAGATATACACATCAAAAAAGAAGTTTGTTACCCTGTAAAATGATGGACGGACTACTACATTCAATTTTGGGGTCCCTTATGATGTTCATAAAAAAGGATTATATTTTAATTATATGATCTTTAAGAGATAATGTTCATTGTGAGGTAGCCTATGAATCTACTACTTCCCAAATATGATATAAACATAAAAGTCTATATGGGAAAAGGACCTTAGTATGCTGACTATTGAAGAATACATGATTGTATAATTTTTTTACATCATAAATCTATAGTAAATGACTATATTAATGATTTGACCAAAATCATTATTTATTTTTATATTATGTAAATAATGTTGGATGATTTGGATTTGAAAATTATATTTTTTTACTTCATTAGATGATGATTTTAATTTAATTATTGATTCAATTATCTCTGTTCAGTATGCATTGACATTATAAATAGTGAAATATAATTTTTTTCTAAATAAATATAAAATAAGAATCCTAATTATGATAAATTTGAATATATGGGGGTTAATATAAGGGTTTTATTATGAATAGAGGGAAAAGGATATATAAGAGAATATTTATAAACCTGTTAGGGACTGCTGGTAAGTTGATAAAATGATTTCATTTTAAAAATCCATTTACTATTTGAAACAATTGTCCCTATATGAAAAACATAATGCATAATAGAAATATTGATGACCATTAATTGTTAGTTGAATATGACTTTTATACTTCTGATGTTGTCAATGGTTTTTCTAATGTTTTTCAGGCTAAATGAGACATGGAACCATTATTTTCTTTTTGTGTGTGTATCAAATGTGCGTACTTCCCTGAACTAAGATATAGTTGGGTGGTGTACCTAATAAATAAGAAATGATTCCTAATCATGACTATATCTATTGTATATTTATAATTACATGATTGTTTGGTGAAATATTTATAAGAGGTTTAGTGGGGGACCAAATTAAAGAAGAACATTATTTTCCTAGGTGTCATTGAACCAAATGTGTAAAAATTTATATCTTAAACCAAGTGTGTTAGGATATTGAATGTATATCTAAATGTCATGAAGGGAACTCTCATTAATGGTCTATAAATATTTGATGGTTGGATCCCAAGAATGTACTTAATTCAACTCTTTCTCCAATTACAGAGAGCATAATGTTATGGAATATATGATTATAAAATTTATTGCTAAATTAATGTATGAACATAGAATAGAATGAAATTTGAATGAGGTAACCTTATACATTCTTCCCATTTATAAAGACCAGGTCTTTAGTAATTATAAACATGTATTTTTCAAGAGGACTACAAATAGATCAAGGCCCCCCTTAAACATGTGCAATATGATTTATAGATTTTCTTTAGGATTTCATCCAATAGTTGGGAACCACTTTCACTAGTAGAAAGATATTAATGAACATCCTATTTTTAATATTGGTTTCATAGAAAATGATGTTTAAGAGAATGTGGTGAACATTAAACATTAGTTTTTTTATAAAACCTACTTTAATAAGTATATTGAATAAACATTGATGTTGGTTTTATATAAAATCATTATTAAAGGTTATTTATAATTCTTTTTAATGTCAGTTTTATAAAAACTAGGGTTATAAGTGGAAAAAAACATTTTAATGATGATTATTAATAAAATAATCATTTAATGTCTTCAAAAAAATACCTTATAACCCAAAACACGCATTTTTTCATTGGAATCCATATTTCTCATGACCTTCAATGACACCGAAGAAAACCCACCACCCTTGATAAAGATCAATCTCCTCATTCAATTTCCTTCATCACAATCTTACATCCTTCATCCATCTTTTAAGATCCTCTATATTATTCAGGTCAATTAAACCATGTTCCAGTCAACAAGAAACCATAGTTCAATGTTTTTGTTAGTTCCTTTTTTACTTCTTTTTTTCACTGATTTTTCTATAATTTTTTAGTGTTAACCCCCATTCCATTTTCTTTGAGTGTGTTCATCAAAATTAATTATGTATTTTTAATTATCAACATCCATATTTTATTATTTATTTTACATTTTTTACATAAATAAATTATATATTAGATGTAAATTTTATTTATCCATCCATTTGATTATAGAAATGTTTTTATGAATTATAAATTTTTCATTGATACTAAATTATTATTATGGTTTTTTAATTAGAAAATTGTTTTTAACAGTAATTTGTTTTTTTGGATGTTTGTATATTTTTTTAATTTTATATCATTATTATTTTTCATTGAAATAGTTTTTTTCATGAATATTTTTTTGTTGATATAATTAATTTTGATTAATTTGTTATTGTTGTATCATGTTTTCATTTTTAAATTGTTTTTAAAAAATACATTATATGTTGAAAATTTATGCATGTTGATATTACCAAACATTATTTATCCTCAACAGCATGAACATAACTTTTTCAATGATATGTTTTTATCATTATGTATAATTTTTTTAATTAAAAAATATTTTTAAATAATTTATTGTATTTATTTTATACTTTTAAGTTTAAAATTTATCTGTTTATATCAATTTTTTAATGTTTAAAATTTTTAATATATTTACCATTTTTTGGGATATCATGTATTTAGTGGATCATAATTTGATAAATTTTCCATGAATCGCATATGTATGAGTAATTAAAGTACATGGTTTCGTGGAATTTTTTAAAAAAAATTAAAAATATATATGATTTTCTATACATCCATTGTGTGTTTCAATATAAGGAAGCCTAATTCTAGTGAAATCCATTATCATTTAATTTTATATGGTCTTATAAGTAATTATACAAATTAGATCTAGTATGGTGAAATAACATAAAATTCAAAATCTAATGTTGATGAAAATATTACAGATGATTCAAATGATCGTATTGGATAATTAATTCATGATATAGGCATTAAATCCATAAAAACTCAAAAATGTTGAATGATTGACTGATAATTTGGAAAATCACAATTCTCATTTTTCACTAAATTTATAGTGTTATAAGTAGTCATGAGATTAGTTAAATTATTAGAATGAAATGGGTGGAGTGATAATAGTTTTCCTAAAATTCATGATCTTTTAAAAGTGATACTTCTATAAGGAAAAGGGCTTCCAGATTCTAATTATGTCTTAATGAAATTATTATTCACAATGGGATTGGGGTAAATAAATATACATTCTTTCCACAATGATTTTGTGTTGTATTATAAGAAATATGAATTTTTTTAAAAATTTAATAAATTTGGGATATCTGTATATAATACGGATAAAAAATCAACTATAATTCCTTATAAGTTACTGACATGAGACCACATAGTAGATAAATTTGGTACCTCCCAATAATTTATCATTTTAAACATCTATTTAAAAATTAATATAATGAAAAATTATTAATATATAATATATAAGGATGCACCTATGTTGGAAACGTGTGTCACCCTACTGAATCACCATAGTGGAAGATATTTTATAATATTTCTCCTACATTTTGAAGTGAATATAGAAATCTATAAAAGGAACACTGAAAATTTTGAATGAATCCATATCAAAGCCTCAATATCCATCATTGTCCATATAATATTTTGTTAGTATTTTATAAAATTTTCCCATATATATGAATGAATAAAAAATATGTTATGAATACCTTGATGATTTCATCCCCAAAAGAGTTAAGAAATGATTTTGATGTTAAACATTCAACATTTTTTGATGAGTTGAAAAAACTAATGGAGTCTGGTTTTATAGTTTTTGATGTCTAAAACAAAGAGTATTTTTTCATGCTATAACAATGTTCACTATAAATTAATTTTATGCATATGGAAACTTATATAGTTTAACTGTTTCGTGACAAAACAATGTCAATGTTTCGATGAACAAACTTCATATTTTCAATTGTAGAATTAAATAAATATTTTTTACAAGGGCCATCAAGAATTTTTTTTTTATTTAACATCCAAAAAATAGATTTTAATAAATAATATAATATTTTATAGGAATATAATCTCCGTTAGAAACTATTGATTAATATATAATATTTTGAAAGAGTGAAAAATATTGATTTCACATTTAGAAAGAAAGGACGTTTTGGTCATAAAAAAATATATGGATAAATAATTATTTCTTATTCAAACTAACGTATTATATATTTTTAGATAAAAACATAACATTGAATTTATACATTTTGAAAATAATATACAAGATAGTTTTATTGAAGATATTTTAGATATAAAATGAATGAAAATTGTTGGGTTTCATGCTAGATTGGACTTGATATCCCTGGGAATACGGTTGATGTTATCTACCTATGTGAAAGGAATAATAAAATATTTACCTCTACCTTATCATATGTTAAGAGAATGTTAGATTTTGATTTTTTTTATTGTATTCTTGTTATTAATTTACCCATTTCATTTTCCTAAAATGTGAATACTTAGGGGTCATTGAATGATTTTAAATTATCTGTTATAAAATCACTTCAGTGTCCTGAATTGATGAAAAAAATAATATTCGTTTCACTATGTGGTATAGTTTTTGTAATTGGTTTGAAATATTATCATTATGTTATGTTATTTATTCAAATCTATTGTTAGAAAACACAATAATAAAAAAATTGATTTATTGAAGAATGAAGTTTCACTCAAAATCGTTCTTCAAGAAATATAATTCTCACCATAAATTTTTAATATAATTGTTCTTCTGATGATTCATTTTGGTATTGATATAAGAATATGTCGGCCTATTTATTTACATTGGGTGTATCCTTTTTAAATATATATGAAACTTTTTTCAATATATGTTAAAATCCAAATCAACTAAAGGCCTGAATTGTTCACGAATCTATAACAGAATAGTTGACTGAGTTCTGTACTTATTATTTGTATTATATAAATAAATTGGTCTCCCTTGGTCTATAAAATTTTTAAATTTATAGTTAAGGTAGAATGATTATTATATTAAAGATATTTTTCATTACAAATTATGGACTGATAAAGGCACACATCCACATTTTTTACAATATAGATGAGATTCAACTATATATATATCATTGCATATTGTTTGATTAATGGTATGAGAATGTGAATAAAATTAATTTTAGTTGACATTTGAATATAAAAATACATTTTGTTTCATAGTTGAATGAGAACATCAACACATATTAATCATCATCAAAATCATTTTAATGGTTGTTTGGGATACCATATCTTAATGTGATTACATATTCTAGTTTTGATATTAATTGTAACACATTTTACACACAAAAATAAGGATGACGAGGGTACTATTAAAAACAATGGGGTAATAACAATCATTCTAAAACTATATTTTGTTATTGTAAATGATTAAGACGCAATTTTTTAATCAATTAAGAAAAATAGAGATTGTGAAGATATATGATAAATTGAATAAACTAAATTTGAAGCAATGGTGTTAAAGTGTTAGTAGGTTGATTGTAATAGTGGTGTGAAACATGCTGATTATGGATTTAAACTAATTGATTTGAAAATATTTATTGGAATTGAAGAACATTTTATCATGGAACCACATGAATTTTTTTTATATTATCATTCAATCAAATGATATGTCATATATAATTTTTTAAGGGTAAACAATTTATTTTGGTGGTGAGGATGATGATGTTGTGATAGATTTATATGGGGTTTCATCATCTATTATGTGATTTTTGGATGATAAAAATGACTATATTGTTTACATGGTATATTTTATATAAAAATATCATGCTGAATGGATATGGGAAAAAACTATATTACTATTTTAATTATTCAGGTAATTATTTAAATTTTATATCATTTTATAAATTTACACGTGTAAAAGTCAATTTTTTAAATATAGATGTATAATTATATATATTTATTATTTAAATGATTTTTTTATTAAATTTATATTAAACATTTATGGTTAAACATATTTTAAATGAAGTCTCTAATGTACATATTTATTTTTTGGGTACATTTACTCATTTAAAAACACGTATTTATAGTTGTGATATTTGAACTTATAAATGTTGATCATTTCTATCATTGTAGAGTTAATGATTATATTTAATAGTTTATTGGTGCATGTTTTTTTGTTACTAATCATTAAATAATTATTTTTTTGAAACATAAAATTGGGTGACACTATTTTTTTACTTTAATTTATTTTATTCATTGTTACTAAATATTTACTTTTATAAAAAGTAAACTAGTATACTCCCAAAATACATTTTTCCATTTTTTAAAAGCCTATTTAATGATTATAAACAACATTAAATTTCAAAAGGATAGTACAAAAAAACTACAAAACCACAAAATTCCAAATTATAAATTCAAAACTCATCATTGCCTATCTTGGTTCCTATGTCATCTTGAGTCATGTGTCTACCTCGAGTCGCTCACCCATCATGTTGAATAAACTGTCCATTCACCTCCACATCATCAACACACCTAAGAGACCCACTAGAATCTTCATCACTACCTAAAATGGTTTTTTTTCATCATCATCACTGTCATTGACACCAATCTAGTTCCACTGTCGCTGTCATCATCCAAATACTACACTTTTACACCAAAGAACATCGCAGCCCATTGAGCCATAATGAAACATATATTCTTTTATGCTTCCCTCATAGTTGAACTCCATAATGCAACAGCAGGACACCACCACAAAAAATATTGAAATCATCCAAAGAGAACTAGATCCACTATCAAAGGTGAAATCTGAAAGAACATAGAAACTAGATAAAGACACCACATGTCACAGCAACCGGAACTCATACCTCTCCTTATACTCATCCCAAAACCCCCTTGCATTTTGATGCACCTGACTAACTTGGAAGGGATCATGGGACCAGGAAGCTTGAGCAGGGATGAGTAGAAGAGAAGGGGCATGGATTAATATAAAACACCATGGAATGATAGAGAGAAACAATAAGATGAAAACCATATGGGAAGTTAGAGCTTGAAATTCATAACAAGAAGAAACAATAATGTTTAATGGGGAACTAGGATTGAAAACCTAGTAACCAACAGTGAAAAAATCACAAACTATAGACCCCAAAAATATTGAGAGAATCTGATGGAATAATCCATTCAAATAGTGAAACCTTTGTTTTAATTTCCTCAACTTCTATAGTCTTAATCCCATCTGAAAATCTACACACTTAACAAAGATGGGGTTGCATGTGTCAGTACGGTTAGACAGAGAAGGGATGGAAGAGGAGAAAATGAGAAAACTCCATAGAACATAGATATAACAAACCTATAAGGTGGAATCTCTATGATGAAGGAGGATGAGAGGTCTATCACTATGGGGAGGGATCAAACCCTATGGTGGAAGAGAACAAAGTTGACTACTGTAATTGGATCCTAGACTATGATCTAGGATTGTGATGTACCATCCGATATACAGGTACATATTATATCATTAAAATAATCAATTTGGATGAAAATCACATTGGCATATGATCATTTAGCATGGTACATGACTATTTCTTCATATTATTTAATATTTAATAATTCAAATTGTTTAAAAAAATTAATATTTTAATTTAACAAAAAAAATTATAGGGGTACTGGTGCAATTCCTAAGGTAGAATATTCATCTTTACCTCTGAGGAAATAAAATTAGAGAGTCAGTAGATGTTTGATTACATGTTTAATGAAAACATATCTTGATCATGGAGGGAAAATGAGATATATTAATTATGAACAAAATAATAACTCAACACGACCAAAGGTAATGCATTTTTTTATTTATATCTCTATACATGTCTATTTTTAGATTAGGATGTTATATCATAATTGTAATTCCATCAACAAGATTATTACAGATAATATGTTGGAGTCTATAATGGTAAAAAACCAATGGATTTATTTTTAGTTCATTATGGGAATATTATATATTTTATATGGTTAATATTTTACTATTAAATACAAGAAAAAATTATAATTTTATGAAATAGATAAATTAACAACATATTTCATTTTTTTAGAGGTGGTTCAATAGAGATATTTGAAATCCAAATTTAAAAAAAATTATGTTCTGGGGATGTGGGAGAATAAAAAAACATGCCTCATGTTTGGGTTTTTAGATGCATGGAAATTTAAAAAAAATGTCTCTAGCTGACACAATGATGAATTTATGTCAACAGAACTATTGTGTAATATATAATTAATTTTATATTACTCAATTACTTATTAGTTTATTTTTATAAACAGGCCTCTAATAGATCTATTTAAATAATCTATACCCTCATACTCTATCACATGGAGGGTATAATTTTCTAGATGAGAAAATGATTATAGAAAATTTAAATGCATTAAGGTCTCAATATACTAGTGTTGTAGAAGTGGTCACATTTAGTCCTCAATCTCCCCCTAATTACCATGAAAAATTGAAAAGAGATAGAAGTAAAAATGAAATGTATCATACAAATCTATATAAAGAAGTAACAACATAATTGTAAGAAAATAATTTTTACTTTCCATAAATTATTTTATTTTTATTAATTAATAACCCAAAAATTAAAAATTAATTTATTATTTTGGGATGAACATCCGGAGAAATTGATTCAGTGGAATTTTATTCATGACTGTATGATGTATGTTATACCTTCTACTCCAAGAAAGAATGAGCACCCAGACCACGTAAGAGGATATGATCTAGGATTTAGTACTAAGAAAGCTTTTATAATCAAATTAAGAAATTAAAGAACAAAGAAATAGATTACTCAAAATAAGATATTGTGGACCTAAATTAGTCAATTTGAAATCAAATTAATTGAAATGTATGTGTTATATTGGAACAAATTTTGAGATTATCATATTATTCCTACTCTGATACTCCACCACCTCATTTAGACATTACCTTATACTATTATCTATATACAAGATATCCCCTTTTATATATTATAGTGTAAGGTTTCATATATATTTTTGGAGACTATGTCAATCACCATCCAATGTAGTTGTGTTTGGTAAAAGTATCATTACATAATATTATTGATCTAGATTCCCTACTAGAATTACCTATGTAGAAGTTTACTAGGGATGTAGATTCTGTAGTTCATTTATTACTTTGGTCAGATAGAATTATTTATCTTCTACCATATGAGGTATGTGTTGTTCATTAAATTTTATTTTTATTTAATTTAAAATTTCTTATAATGTTTTCTTATATTTTTTATAAAGGCTTGGTATGAAGCCTCAATTTATTATTTAATGAAAATTACTATTTTTTCAGGTAGATGGAGACCCATTACCTAGCCTGAAGGCCCAAGGCCATATGGCAGGAATACAAGGCCTTGAAAGCACATTATTTGGCACATAGGGCCCTTCGGTGAACAGTTCTGCTACAGTACCCAAGCTGCTACATTAACTTCTATAGTACAACAGCCACTACTGTACAATCTATAGTTTCTCCTCCACTACATTTTCCCCACTTCTACAGTTATGACGCTTCTACAATACTATAAATGTGACCTACTTTAATGATGCTACATAAACCTAAAAATTATTCCCTGGCCGGATTTGATCTTAGGTCATTTTGATGCCAAGAAAGACCCTGTACCACCTTGGTACAGGCTGTTTGGAAATGTTTTCTAATATTTAGTTTATATAGGATTATCTAAAATTAATAGGATTAAATAATAGAAAAAGGTTTCAGGAACTATTAACTTTGGATACTTCTGAGATTTCTAATGGGATAAAAATATTATCCCAGTTTTATATTTTATTGTATAATATTTATTAGATTCAGATGATGTATGGTATTCATGTATTACACTATCCATTAAAAATATTCCAAAAAATTAATTGATATTGTTATTTTTTACAAGATTAGTGTCCCTATGTTACAGTTTACATCCATGTAATTCAATTTATGTTTAATTTTTATTTATATAAATAATTTAGATATCAATTGACATACTATATTAATTATTTATTTACGTATCTATAAATTATTTAAATTAAAAAACAGAACACTATTTTTTATCTCCTAATATATCTAGAATAAATTTCAAAACCTATAAAATATCATAATAGTATTGAAAGAACTAAATTTATCAATGACAAATTAGAAAATACTGAGATTGGATGATGGATTTAATTATTCTATGATGAGTAAGAAGACTTAGATAATTAAAAAATAATATTCTTTATAATTTAATTAATTTTTATCTTTTTATATTTAATGGTAATTATATGTTAGGTTGATTCTTCTCTCATGAATTCACATTATATTGGTATATCTCTTTATTAGGTGCATTTCATAAATCTTTTATAAAATTATTATTAATGTAATTTTTATTTTTTTTTAAACTTCATCATTATTAATTATTGTTGTTTATACATGTTTTGATAGTTGATACATGTATTTTCATGACATAGGAAATAGTTTAATAATGTTAACTTGTTGATACATGATCCAAAAAAACAAAATACCTGAAATTAATTGTAAACCTATTTAATATTATGTAATATTTTTTTCTCTTATGTGTGTGTGTGTGTGTGTGTGTGCTGTTTTTTATTTTGAAGTAATTGTTTCATAACTACAGTTTCATCACAAGAAATTATGGGTGAAATCTGGTTATGTTGTTTTAAGATTCATATTTAAGATAATAAAAACTAAGATGATTACTGAATTTGATAAGGATAGTTATTAGTTTTATTTTATGATTTTTATCAGAATATTGTATTTTTTGTTTTATAAAATTCATTGTTATTATATATTTTCAATGATGTCAAGTAATATATGAATAAAGAAAATACCCATATTTAATGATTGTTTACAAAAAATTTATTAACAATGATTTGATTTTAAACTAACAATTTTGTCTCTTTTAATTGTGTTACAATAAATATGTATTTTTTCAATAATTTTTTTTCTTTAATTTTTTATATTATGTTTTTTTACAAGGATTTAAGTTTTTCAGTTATGTCATATTTAATTAAATTTTTTAAAATTAGTATTTAGATATATTTTGTTTCAATAAGTTTCTATTTTCCATTTTTTATAATTTTGGGTTGTTTCAGGTATGTCACATTTAGTTAAACGTTTTTTCAAAAAGATTATTTAGAAAAATATTTTAAAATATTAGTTGGTATATTATATTTGTTTTTTAAGGGTTATTCTAAACATTATGTTGGTATACACTATTTTATTTTACATCATTTTGGATGTTTTTTGATTCAAGGAATATAAAATGTTTTTTAATAAAGATAAATATGTCATGTTTTTTATAAACCTACATGGAATGAAAATTATAGGACATTCAAAATTAGTTTTCAGTAAGTCTAACATAAATGTAAATGTAAAAATATGTTTTTAAAAACTAATGTCAAAATATCAGTGTAAATTTATCTAGAATCAAAATAATAGGAATTTTGAAATCAGTTTTTTGTAAACAACATTGAATGACCATTTCCACATGGGATTTTTCCAAAAAAATAACCTTGAATGTTATATGGTAATGTTTCCACATCAATTCTAAAAATGACATGGAAACTTATATATATATATTCTACATCAGTTAATATTATAAAATTGATTTATAAACATACATTCACTACTATTTTTTTATAAAAACATAGATTAAAATAATGATTAAATTTTATTTTAGTTAATGTTTGACCATTGTTTTTCATAAAAACAATGCTAAAAATATTATTTTTTATACGGATTGGATCAATTAAAAATTAATGTTAAATTTTTTAATTTACTCTCATTGAAGCATTATTTTTCACTAGTGATTGTGACCATTATATATTAACAATCATAAAAACTATTGATTTAAATATTTAAAAAAATATAATCCTTTTTAAAAAATAAAAGTTTTGAAGTCTAAAGTTTAATGTGAATAAGAAAATAATCAAATTACCCTTAGTATAGATAATGGTCTTGAATATGTTTCCAATTAAATCACAAAATATTGTAATTATGAAGGAATATATAGACACATAACTATTTTGGACACTAAATAACATAATTTTCTAAAATAGAGAATAAATAGGACTACTCTAGAAAAATTGAAAAGTATGCTCTCATTTCCGAGCCTAATTATGTCCTAATGGGAGGAATCCACTAATAATATTTTCTATTTGACCAATTGGTTTCCTTCGAGTTACATTAACATTACACCCCTAATGATATGTGGATTGGTTCATGACCTAGTCAAGTAAATATTAAAAAATTTATTTTACTACTTATGCTCCTAAAATAACTATTTTGCATGAACCTAGGGATACTGAGTGTGTTTTTTGGGATACACACATAGAGTCAATGGTTATAGGTTTTTAGTAAGATAATCCTAGTTTTCAGAAGTGTAGTATATGTCGTGATGTTGTTTTTTCTAAGGCTTCTTCTCCCAAATAGAAGCCCAATGATCCTATCAAAGTTCGTCTATAAAAACCTATAGGTGGTGTGGATTGAATAGATCCTTTATTATATCCAGAACCTAAGGATTCCTCCACCAACACCCCCAACGGGATTATACTAAAATGAAACATGATTGTAAATTAGAATATGATTCAAAGGTTATGAAATATTGTAGGTTGAGGGAATATTAGATGAAATGTGACAAGATTAGAAGAACTACAAAGACTCTATCCCATTTCAGTATCCATGATCTTGTTCCATTTTTATTTAACATAAGATTTAAAACAAGATGTGATAGACCCCAATGATATCATAATTTTTCAAAATATAGTTAGCAAGGTAGTGGATTCTTTCCAAGGTAGAAGATATAGAATCTCTTGTTAAGAACCAAACATGGATAATGTTTAATAAAACCATACGAGAGAATATAATATCTTACTAATCGATATATAATAAAAAATGAATACGAAACTAGTGAAAGAAATATTAAATCCAACTCCTTGATTATTCAAATGATTCCTTTAATGAGATGGAATAGATAATAGTGATAATTTTCAACTGTTTTTAAACACTCCTCTATCATAAGGATATTAATTTTAACTACACTAAATGAATTTCGTATTGAGTAATTAGATAATAATTATATATTTTAATATTGTAAATTAGAAAAATAGGTTTATATAAAATCTCCTGATGGAACCTAAAATCACTTTAAAACCAACCTAGTCTACCAATTAAGAAAACCATTGTATAGTTTGAAGTAGTATTTTTAGCAATGGTATAACGAATTATATTCCTTTATGTTTAAAAATGACTTCTCTAAAAGTAAATATAATTACCATGATTATTTTGAATAACAAAATGTTTTTATATATTTATTATTTTTTTCTGATATAATTTATATGTTATCAGAGATCATATTAATAAATTATATGAAAATTCAATTGAGTAGTTCCTGTCAAATTAATTATTTGGGGAATTCAATGAACATAAATTGTATGGACTATAAATAATCAGGACCATGCATGTCTATCCCCCAAAAATTTATTAAAAAAGTAATGGAAAAAACAAAACAGGTTACATAATCAAACAACCCAATCCAAAAACCAAAATACTACATATGAAAGGTGTCACCATCATCACCATCTATGTAATCAGAAGCAGGTCCAGTATCCTCAAACTCTGATTCATATTGTAATGATTATTTCTTATAGAAGTGTGAAATAGACATATCCTTGACTGTATGATACTCCAATGAAAACTGATCATTGGAGGAAAAATTATTAGGCCTCCCTCACTTGTTATCAAAAACATTATTTTTAAAAGTCTTAGAAGAGGACATGGTAGACATGGTCCATGTAAAATTTGAATATTCCTTCCTCAACCTACTCTTAGGTGCAGCATAAAGGAATCTTACAAAATGTTTCTCCCTCCCACATGTGATTAAATCAGTAGCCACGGATTTATCACAACTCATGTCCATATATTTACTACTATAATCTATGATTACAACACCAGTGACACCCTCTAACTTACCAGAGCTCTATGAGCCACTATGACTATTTAGTATTTCCCTTAGAAATTAACAATTTTCATATTATTTCAACGATATCCATCACATGGATCCTATACATATTTTTCTTCTAGAGCAATGACTTATAGAACCAAACCATGTGAATTTTCAGCATAAACCCATTCATGCACCACCAGAACTAACTTTATGATCATAACCTGATTCCCCTCATGATTATAACTAGAACCCTATTCCAATTTCCTATTATCATCATTAGAAATATTCACCCACTTATCTCTTATATTCTAGGATACATAAATTTTCTGAATATTAACATGATTTTTTTTGGGTTTATTATTGTCATGATCCCTAACTCTTTCTCCCTACAAAGGCATTCCCAGACCACTCATTTGCACAAAACCATGAACCTGGAACTGAGGATTATTAATAGAGTCCACAAAGACAAAACAATTTGAATTTAGAGAAATGAAATGGAAATCACTACCCTCTTAATTCACTACACCATCATTAGAATGAATGGTTATATCCTCCTCATGCTCCAATCCTTCAAATTGGTTGAAGGTTGAAATGGAATCCTTCATATTTTTCAAAGTATCATCGGAAAGTTTTATTGTTGACCAATCTGTAGTGATCCCCCATTATAGTTCCTCTAATTGTAACTCTAAGACCCCCACCAGTATGGGATAGCATGGCCTCATGGAGGAAAAATCCCCATCAGATCCACCATCTTTAGTTATGATACCCTCCACAAAAACATCAAATTCATTCTTTTATTGAAAAAATTTTCCACACAAGTACTTCAAATCACACATTATGAAATAAAATATCTCACTCACCTAAGGCCCTTGTTTCAACTGAGCTATATCCTTTTGTATCTTCTAACAACCTGTTGTAGTTTAATCAGTCCCCTGAATAATAATTTCTTTAGCCTGTGCATTTTCTAGACTCATTTACCTCATACATTGATCATTTGCAGATTCCATTCCCTTCAAATGTGTCATATGAGAGTAAACCATCTATTCCAACCCTACTACAACCCTCCTCTTACCCTCGTTCCCAGATTCATCCTTCCCAAGTCCCAATATCATGTAGGAATCACAATATCTCACCCAATATTGTAAAAACAACTAGTTTCTTATATTGGAAATCCTCACCAATAGAGAACCAACATAATCAATCAGACTTCAAGAAATATCAATCTCAATACAATCCCTAGGAGAAACCGGATGATAATCATCTTGGTTTCCCTTATTTGAAAATAGAAAATAAAAAAAAAGATTCCCATTAATACAAAATATAGAGGTAATTTGAAAGGATAGGGGGGTTTTGGGGAATGAACCCATGTGGTTGTGGTAGGGAAGTCACACATCATGTGTAGATCTAATCATGTCTTCTTTAGAGAGGAACCATATCATGACACACTGACTATCCAGAAGTGCCAATGTCGATCGATATTGAATACCCCATGAGCCAAAGTTGATTCAATGAAACTCATTCAATGAGGGACAATGATTCTTGAATCTCTCAACTAACATGTATCTTAGTAGGGATAAGGCTTTGTTGAACTCTCATAATGAATTGGGATGTTACAGACATCCCGTTAAAATATCAGGCACCTTATGCCCAGTTTCATTTTAATTGAATAAAGATAAGAGATCATTGGTTGAGATGGGGATGAGGTCATTCCCCCAGACTCCCTCGAAGAATGGAGTTATCCCCTCCCTAAAAAATGTTTGGGGATAGACGTGAAGGCCACCTCAATGTAGGGTTATGATGGGAGCCATGAAATGTCTATCCCTCTAGAATCTGAAAAATCCATGGAATAAAAATAACCAAGAACTAAATTTAATGGTGTTTTAACTCTCCTAAAATACATATTTTAAAATAAGTGTTTATGTGGTATGTGTTAGATAATTGGATACATTCTAGTGTGGATCTAGGTTATAATTTCAAATTATTCTTGTCCCAGTCCCTCGAACAGTGGTCTTGATACTAATTTTATGAGCAAAATACTAAATGATGAAATTGTTGATTTCTTATTTTATTCTAGGATATAATCTATCCATATATTTCATATGTAATATTTACATTAAATTGGTTTATATGAAATATTTTAAAACCTCATTCAAATAGAATGAAATTATTATTAGGGTATGTATCCATGTACTCTAATCTATGTTTTGACTAAGGAAATTTTAATAGACGATATCATGATTTTTTTTTGGTTTTTTAGACTTAGAATATACTATAAACATCGATTCTAGGAATTCTACCACTAGTAATTTATTCTTAGACTAAAGTGGTCCAATTTCATAGAAGTGTAATATCTATTCTTGTTTATCATTATCAAACAATGTTGTTGTATACATATATTTAACTAATTCTATTAAATAGTAAACTTGGTTTAAGGGATTAGTTATTTAGTTAATGTTATTTTTTGGTGATGACGGCATATTTTTAGTAATCCGATAATCATTTAACATATCAAAAAATCAAATATTCCATTTAATATATAAATAGATAAAAAAATTAAAAATTGTGTTACAGATTTCATCGAATAAACGATTGTGTGTGTTAGTAAGATACACACATCCGATAACCCACCTAATATTTTGACAAAGTCTATTCAGTATCAATGTTTATTCATTGTTCTGAAATATTCAATATTATCCTAGTTCCCTAAATTCTATTTTCAATAAACTATCCTTTATTAATTTTTTTCAAATGATGTGTTTTTAAATTTTATATTATTTGTGAAATATTATTTTTGGAAATAAAATGTAGAAATCATTTATAGTATTTCCCTTGGTTGATGTGATTGCGGACCCCTATGTTCAAAGTTCTCGTATAATTAATTTCACATAAAAATTGAATAATTTTATTATTAGTTCAATTATATTTTTTTGGTGTTTACTTACTTGATATTTGTCTCAATATTTGTGCCACTACATCCATCTATTAGCTCTAATCCATCCATCCTAGATTTCCCCTATTGTGTTACTTCAAATATGTGGTTTTTTCTAGTCACCAATCTGGAACTTTTACTTGTTATATGTGTTATTTTTCCATATCATTCTCCAAATTGTTCAATTGATAATTGAAATCCATGAGGTGGTCATCCTACATCATCACATACTCTACAAATGATTTTATAGGCCTATGTTTATTACTTTAATTGCCCTTCTATTTTGGCCATGTATAATTTTTCATCTTCAAGGGTGAATTTCTCTACTAATGTTCCACTAAGAGATATTGAACAACATAATTTTTGGATAAAATATTAGATCAAAAGTAGTCTCTCAAAGGGTTTAATTTGAGGTTCTTTATATCTGATGAAGCTACTTTTCTACATCGTTACTAAACCTAGTCTATGGTTTTAGTGGGGGTAGGTCTATATTATCAATCATTGTCATGGGAAGTTCATACATGAAGAAAATCATTGGTTTCATGCACACCATTCAAGATTCATCTAGATTCTATTTTTAAAACATAGATCTATAAGAATATTATTTATTTCTTATTTCTACTAGAATGATGTTGCATCCATATAGGTTTGTGTTCCGTGAGTTTATCCTAGGAGTTGGATTTCAATATTCATATTATTGATTTATTCACTACCAACCAATATTGATAGATCTAATCCTCATATTATTTATCTATTGTATTTCTACGTACATGTCCAGTACTCTGGATACATTATTTCTTTTTTGATAATCATTATACTCTAGTTTTCCCTTTATGTACATTCATCCAAAGCGGTCACAAGTATGTTATGTCTCTTTGTTCTTTACATTTCATTAATTTTTTTTATCATGAATCTATTATATTATTACTATTTCATTTCAAATAAAATTGTCTATATTAAATCATGAACCCAGAAATTACATTATTTGATATTGGATGTTGAATAGGTACTAAAAATTCATTATAATCCCATGTATTCCAATGCATGTGCTATCAAATCTTAATTCCCTGATGGTAACAATCAAGATCCTAGTGAAAATTTCGGCTACCAATATATTTGATTTGAACTAGTCTAAGAATATCAATTGGTCTTCTTCAAAGATAATGGTTGGGTCGTTCGATGAAGGACGAATTAGTTTATGTAGTGTTTAGGATACCCTGCATTCCATAAAGGCTAGGATGGCAAGGGATATCATTAAAGGGAAATCAATTTTGGAAAAATTCATGAAGAACATATATTGTGAGGCCTGGGAAAGTTGGGATTATAGAAATGGGATAAATTTGGGACTCATGAAATGCATGATCAAACATCCAGAGGTTCTGAAAGATGAGGTTTTATTGTTTTTGGGGAGTGTAGATATCAATAATTTGGAAGATAACTTGGTGGAAGAATATATTTATTTTCCATGGGGTCTGTTACCTGATATTTCATTTAGGTGGAAATTGGATTCTGGTTTATACAAATTAACATCTTAAATACCAATAAAAAATTATTTTTTTTAATATATGTATGAATAAGGAAAATGATAATGAAATTTTTTCCAAATCAATTATAGGGAAGTTCATTAGTTGGTTCTTACAAGGTATGGGGAATATATACACTAAGTATGTTGAATGTGCATTGAAAACATGATGATAAGATATTATGATAAAGTTAAATATATTAGGGTAGAGGTTGAGTAATAATGCCTTGTCCATAGATCTAAATGTGATGATAAATATAATCTCCATTACCTCTCATCGCAGACATTATAATCATCAGAGTTTAGAGATAATCTAACAAAATTTCTTCATGATAGACAAGGTGAGGAGTATGTGGAATCATTTGAGGCTGGAGTTTGGTTATATTTTGGTGTGTAATTAGTTGATTAATTCTTATCATATTATCTTTAATGTATGAATCCTCAGGGGTGGAAATGAAGTTATGGGATACGTTATTTTTCATGGTTTTTTGATTCCTATAGGGGGATAGGAACAATGAAAATGACGGAAGATGTGTTTCCAATCCTTTTTTAGGTACCCATGAATTCATGTGTCGTAGAGCTTAAGAATCACTTTAATAGAAGAGTCATTTACAATTCGTAGAATAAGGTTCCTAGGATATTTCCTTGATACATGTGATACTGATTGAAGGAGTAGGGATAGATGGGTGAAATGGTTATCACCATGCCCATGCATAATGATAAATGTGGATGGATGAGGTGTATATAGGGAAATGAGAGGGGGAGGAATTGAGGGGGATCATAATGGCTCGGTGATTATGTATTTTATCATGTATTCAGGTACATTAAATTACATGGGGGTGGTTAAAGAGATGGACAATGGCCTTTCCCTTTATAATATGTATAACATCAATATGGGTGGTGAAGTTAGACTCCAGTATGGTGGTTGACCTTATTCATGTGTAGGATAGAGTGCCAGAAGAACTGATTTTTTTGTAATAAAATGATGATTGGTTTTCAATATATGAATAGTTTTAAGGCACAATTATTGTTAAGTGAGTTTCATTTCTGAAACACTAGAATAAAAATAGATTTCAAGAGATTGTAATCATGATTACTTTTATACCGGCTCTTTCCCAAACATATGCCATCTCATTGTTAGGGAAGACGCACAAGGACATAATCTATTCCATCACCCGTAGTCTAGAGCATTCTATTTCTCTTTTATATTAATAAAAAAATTATCCAATTTATTGCTTAGTAATGGTATGAATACAGTGGAATCTATCATGAATAAATAAACAAATAATCAATATACCAGGGTAAGTAAATGAAAAAGATTCCATTTAACCCATAACTCAAACATAATATTAATGGAATAGTTGATGATCAAATATTTCCATATAAATAATCACATAGTATTGAAATTTATTCTTGTACATTCTATCAATCGAATAATCACATAGACCATAACAAAAAATTTCATAATGAAGGAATACATAATTCCATACACGTAAAGCATACCATCGAGGCCTCGACCAATATGTAAGAAAAAACCATCAAGGCATTACAATATGAAATTTACATAAATTGGTAAGGATTAAGCCAAAACCAAATATAGATTTCTTGATGAGACTTATTGATGCATCGAGGTGATATATCGAGCTATGTCCATCATTACTAAGCCCAATACATTCCTCATATAAATATGTAATAAAACTAAATTGACATACCCTAACAAAATTAATTGTTGTCCGTATTGAATGAAATAGTCATACCAAAAATCAATACATTCCACAGTAAAAATAATCATAAAACATCAAACAAATATTTAATGTTATAATTAATGTTAATCCTCAACATAAAATAATAATAATACAATTTTCATAAACAAAATTTTTTTAAAGACGTTACAGAAATATTTATTGAGGAAAATTTAATTTTCTAATTTGAAAATATTTTTTAATATCTATGAATTATGTGGAAAATAAGGAAATATTTTTTTAAATAACCCTGTAAACATGAAATGTATTAGTTAAACTATTAAAGATTCATAGTGGTGTGAAATTATGTTTATTACATATTAGTTAAAAATTATTCCTCTAATAATTTTATAAGAAAATTAATGAAGTGACTAGTTTTGTAGATGATAGGGTTATTATATTTAATAATTTTTTGAAAATTACTAATGGCATAAAAATGACATTAAGATATAATTGGAAAATTCGGCATTTTTTTTAATAAAAATGGACATGGTTGCAAAATATTCCTCAATAGAAATAAGAGGTGTATATAGAATATTCCTATTATGATATAATAAAATCAATTCTAAAAATGGGATAAATAGAATTAGTATATACTTAAAAATTTAAAATATTAAAATTTTTAAATAATTAGAAAAAATAATTTATGAAATGTGAAATTTTTATCATGTTAATATCCTAAATTATTCATACTAGTGAACATCACTAAAAAAGAGACAACCCATTGATAATCCAATATAGTTTTTAGAGATAATAAATTTAAAACACCAAGTGGAATTGAATTAAATTTATAATAATGTAATTAAGAGTTTTTTATAAGATCCAATATGACCATTGGAATAGTAATAAGACCATTGTAATAGTAACATTACTTTTATTAAAAGTAGCATGAATGTTATGTATAATAACATGAATGTTAAGAATAGTAACATGAATGTTAAAGTAGAAACATGACAAGAAAATTGTAAAATGAATTTTAATAACATTTACAGTGAATAATTATAGAAAATATTAATATTATAATTTTCTAAAATAAATATCAGCATTAAGAACATTGTGAAGGTTGAAGTGACTTTTTGAAAAAATAAATTACATAGAATTAATAATTTTAAAATTAATGACCTTAATTTACAATGTCAAATATTATTTCAATAAAATGAATTCAATTATTAGAACAATCATGTAAAAACTAATTGTAAAGTTTCAATAATTCATTGAAGAAAATCAATTTTTACATTAATAGAAAAAATTAATGTCTTTACCTAACCAGAATGTCTTAATTACATCATTAAATATAAAATAATGGCCTAATAATATCTATTTTTTAGTTTCTAACTATAACATATTTAATAAATTAAATAATTCATGAAATTAAAATTTTATATCTAAAATTTATTTTCAAAACACTAAATATATAATGTATTACATTAAAAATAATTTTTCATTTTTAAAAATTGAATTTTTTATAATCTAATGAGTTCATTTTGTAAAATGTTTTTAAAGTATTGAATTATTATATTTCTCGTAAAATAGAATTCATAAGATCTAAAATATTCCAATTAAAAATACATGGAAATAATTTTTAATCAATATTTTAACTCAAAAATACCCCTCTATTAATGTATAATTACACTAACTCCCTCCCTTAGAGAAACAAATTCCCTTCCATTTCTCCATGATAAAACACTACCCAAATTCACATTCTCAATACTATTAAAATTTTTATGGATATTCTAGATTCATATCAATCCATGATTTTAAAGAGCTAAGGAAATTTGGAATGGAATCACACTAATAGGTGGAAAGATTATATCATTTATCTTTTTTATTTCCCTTTTCAACTCCCCAACAAATTTGTTATATTCTAAAAAAACAAGGAATTAAATAAATATAAACATAACATTATGTTTATGTCATTAAATCATTGTATTTATTGTAATTACGACGTATTTATAGTACAAAAAAATTTCTTATACTCATAAAATTTTGTTGAAACGTAATATATATTTTAGTAAAATTTGAAAATTCCAATATAAATTATGTTTTATTTCTATTTATTTTATGCAACAAAATTTTTCCAATCCATATATATTATGATATTGATCATTTATTACTAATATTATTTACCAATAGTTAAATATATGGATTCGTTGTAATAATTAAAGCATTTTTTACTAACACATGAATGTTTGTTTAATAATAGATTTGAGAAAAAAAAATATTCACATCAATAAAATATGTTACAATAAACCATTAAATGATACTAACAAGTTAAAAAAAACAAATTTCTTATATAAATTATTATTTCCATATCCAAAATCAATATTTTATTTTATAGGTTTTATTAAAAATATTTAATACGTTGGTATTAATTTTAAATTTTCTCTAAATATCAATTGTTCTTATTATTTCTAATGATTCTAATTTAATGAACATTTAAATTGTTTTTATAAAAAAATTAATTCATTATGGTATTTGATTATAATAAATATAATAAATATAAAAAATATTTTAAAAAATAATAATTAACATAATTGAAATTTAGGTAATTAATAATTGGATTCAAATATTGAAATTTTATTTTATATTATCATAAAAATAATAATTTTAAAAAATTGTAAAAGTAATTAAATATTTTATTTAATGATAAATAATGTATTTACTAAGGAATATTCAAATAATGAAATTTAATTTATTTTTTTTATCTTTTCGAGATATTGAATATATATATATAATATTTATTAAATATTATATTTATTTGACCATAAATTTATTTTTCTATATATAAATAAATAATTATATTTTTAATTTAAAATATAAATTGTAATTTGATACTTTATTTTTGTAATTTTTTATTCAAAGAAACCACACACATGATTTATTCTGAGATTCCAGATTCCCTACCCTTCTTCAATCCCCTTGCATCTAAAACTAGCATCAATTAACTTCTTCCCATGCTACACATACAACATTCATAAATAATAATTTCGGGAGTTTCCATATGATATTCACATCTATGCATCAATCCTCCTATGAATGACACCAAAATCATCTTCTTTGAGTCCCCTCACATTTTCATAACAGTGACATTGACTACCTTTCTTATCCACTAGTAAATATACTGAAAACCATATAAATATCCATTTTCTCTATATAATAAGAACTAAAATCTTCTTCTCAAGGTCATCGTATCACATGAACCCACATCGTTCCAAAAATCCCTTCATCGTATCTGATTTTGAAATATTCATGTTTTCCTATATCTTTATTCTAATTTCATAATAATCATGCACATTTTTTACTATTTACAATTTTATTTGTTGGTTTATTTATTGAATTTCTAAATTTTAACTGGACATGATCTATCCTTTAATATTTTCATTGTATTTAATTATAATGTTGAATCTATAAATTTTTTTGAAGATTGCTTGATTACTAATTTCACATAATTTATATATGTCTTCCTTTTAATGGATACATTTTATTTGAATGTATTAATTAACCTATAACTAACTATTTATTTATATAATATATCAATGATTCAATATAAACAAGGCACAATATAAATAACATGTAAATATGAGAAATGTCTCATTGATGTAAAAATTAGATGAGAAACCATTACCATAGGTTTGACTTCATTTAGAAAATAATGACCTATAATATAATAGTTTTAACCATTTTATTAATTTATTAAAAAACCATATTTGTGTTTATAATATCATTTATTATTCACTATATCATCTTATCTCCTGCTTTGTACAATACATTATTATTACCCTTATTTTGATTGATACCTACATTATTTTCCCATACATGTTTTATCATGTATGTTCTAATTCATGTGCATAGGATATATTTGAATCCTTTTCAAATTGATACTATGGTCATACATATCATATTTTTTCATTAGATACATTTTTAGAATAATTCATGAATGGTGGACATAGAAAATGAATAACATCACTTTATTGATAGAGTAAGTTGTAAGTACACATGAGCAACGACATCATTTATTAATTATAGAAATGGTAATAAAGGGGATGATATAAAAAATTTACATAATAAAAATAATTTCATAATTATAATATATATTAATTATTTCCATCATTGTAAACAACCGTGTAAAGTGGTGATAAAAAAATTATACCGCTATATGGAGATGGTATGATGTACATATGCTCACAAAATGCTTTCATTTTTCATAGGGTCGACAAATTTTAGAATATGGTTGTATCATAATGATTATAACATCTCAATATATAGCTGATACTTTATTGGTTAATTTTCCTTTGAAAAAATACATGGATACTAAGTATATGAATAAATAAACATGAAAGAGTTGGTAAATACGATTCTCTCTTCTTCAGGGAATCCCTTTAGATCTCTTAATATTGTCTACAGGTTTGGTATTTTGAGAAGAACATGACCTAATAATGTTCATAAGGATTTTTATGATATAATTTTTTATTTTATGGTCTATATATAATGCTCCAAGTGGTGTAAATAAGGGAGGAAATATGTTCCCTTTTATAATTGAGGTGAAGTTCAGATTTTGAATTTCTCAAAAGACTAAAATGTAATAATACTATTCTAGAGTCTAATGTTTCCAAATGTATTATAAATTTGCAAGGTATGACATTGGGGACCTTATATTATCCCCTTTCTCCATATTTAAAATTTCTATGTCTTTTAAATTATTTAATAAAATAATTTATTCATAAAATATATTTAATTCCAATTTTGACACTATTAATTAATATGAATTTAATAATACCAATAAAAAATATAACATCAAATTTAATCTTTTAAAACATCATGATATTTCATTTTAATCTATAATTTTTTTGATCAAATTATTTAAATCAAATTATTTTAAATTTAATATTTTAGATATCATTTATATTATTTATCCATTAATGGAATAATTTTTATAGTAGGGTTCTGTACATGATTAAGGTAATTATTTATTCCCTAAAAATAATACAAAAATAACCATTATCAAGAAAATCCATTTATGTTTTATTGGAATACATATATTAAAACATATCATTTGGATAACCCCATATTAAAAATATTATTTTTATTATAAATAAGAGTGTGACTTGTTTGAATTTTCTTGAAATAAAATAATATAAAGGTCATTTTCTAAAAAAATCAAAAAAATCTATATAACCAAATATTTTAAATTTATGGAATATATTTATAGATATTATATGATTAATATATATTTTAGAGACTTTTTTTGTCCTTATAAATTTATTTTTAAGCAAAATTTCATGATTTTTGCTGACCTTGTTAAAAAATTTACAATAGTTAATATTTATTTTTACTAAAAATAAAAGATAAATATTTACCCAAATAAAACTGATGTAAAATAAACACATAATCATGTTTTTTGGATTCATCTCATATATGCATCATAATTTGATTAAAAATTAATCCTTCAAAACGTAACGAAAAATAATTTTATTGAAAAATCTCATCTAAAGCCCATAAACGAATGTATAAAAAAATAAGGTATAAGGATCATTAAAATGTAATTAATTTTATTATATATTATTACATTTTACTCATTTTATATTTATAGGAATTTAATATTATAAATGGACATTTAATATAAATTAAATTCTTATTTTAAAAAAAATTCTAGTTTTTTATGTTCAATGGAAAATCAATCTTTTCAAAAAAATTCCCAAATATTTACCCCAAGATAACATTAATATACTAATTTAAAAAATGATATTAATTTTATAAAGATAAATTTATATATCTTCTTGAAAATAAATATAAAATTTACTCATGAAAAGTAAGAAAACAATTTCTGAAGAAAACATATTTTTAAAGAATAAAACGCCTTTTTTAAAATTAAATAGTTATTAAAAAATAATTTATTAAAACATATTAATTGAGTTAAAAAATTATATATTTCATAATTTGGTTAATAATATTGATTCATCGCAATTTATCAAACTATGTTATAATAATCACATAATATTATTACACTGTTCTTTTAAATTGGGTGTTGTGTGTCTTCTATACTATCAAATATAGTGTTCTTTTAAAATATCGGGGTGATACATTCTATCCCCCCCCCTCAGTAAATGGAATCCTAAAAATTTTATCTTATTTTTTATATTCAAGGGATTGATATTTGAAATTTCCTTTTCTTAAACTTCACATCATGAAAAATATTAATAAAACATCATCTTAAAAAGCAGGAAATCATGATACAAAGGCCACCAAAAAATCGTTTTTAGATTAGAAGGAAATTAGTGGTTTGTTAAAATATGTAAATGGAAGATAAAAACAACACATATGGATTCATTTAGATTATGATATACCATTATGATAATAAAGTTAACCTGAATGAAACCATAAATCATTTATGGGTTAAAATACTATTGGTTTGTATGTATGAAAATCAAACAGAAAATTATTTTATTTCAAGGAAATTTTCCTAAAGTCGATGGATTATTTTTATAAATAGATAAAGAACATTAGAAAATAAAATTAATTTATCTAATTAAATTTCATAATAATAATATCATCCTTTTATTGTTCTATAATGTATGTGCACTTCATTTCTTACACATTGAGATGGATATTCATGATTTATATTATGCCTGAAGAACTTTTAAACAATCATATAAACAAAAAAAATTCATTAAGCCTATAAATATTTTCCTAAAAAAAATTTATTAGTTCAAAACCCCAAGATTTTATGGTATGTATCTTTTTCTAAAATCATAAATATATTCTCTTCGATATATTACATTGAATTGAATACCAAGATTAAATGAATGACGAAATATTTTAGTTATAACCTAGCCATGAAATTAGAGGGAACATATAATATTAACCATCTTATGAAATGTTTTATTTTCAATCTCATTTTTAATGTTTCAATTAATGATTTTGGAATATGTTGATAAATTTTAGTAAAGTAATTTTGTTCATCAAATATATTTTTTTTTCAAAAAGATATGTTCATTACTTTTTATGAGGAAATAAATATAAATAATTTTTTAAAAAAAATTAAAAAAAAATTGACAAAATAAAAAAAAATTCCCTCAAAGTTAGAAAATTATCCAATTGAATTTTTTGGGGATTTTCAAAAAACTATGTTTTTTGGTTAAAATTTCAAAATATTATTTTCACAAAATACCATAACACTTATTAAGAAAAAAATTATTATTTATTATATAAAATTAATTAACACTTATTATTGATAAAATATTGTTTAAAGAATTAAATAATATACAATGTGATTCACATAGAAACACATCCATAGTATTTTGGAAACCCCAATTTTAACATTTTTAAAAAACATTTTCTATGGGTTATACGCATCACATATATAGAGTTGATTTTTACCACTTTAATAAATTTAAATAACTAAAATGGATTCCATATTTTGAATGAAGAGGTCAAACTTATTTTATATTTGATTTTCATTTATAATTCATGATAATGTAATTATGGTAAAAAAATATTTACTATAGTATAGGTAAAATAATATTTCTGGTTAAAGTAAAAAAAAGGTAATATCTTAATATACATAAAAAAATATAATATTAAATGTGTTTCTGATTATTTATCAACCTTAAATAGCCTTTATAACATTAATTATCACACAAACTCTTTGGAATTAATTCCACCTAAATTTAGTTTTCTTTAAATATAAAATAATCATTATTTATTCACTTAGGAACCCCCCTCCTCCCACCACCACCCCTTTCTACTCACAATAGTTGAGGCCTTTAAAATCTCTACCAAAACTTCTTTTCACCACTCTCCTTATGTTCAACTATAGTTATTCTCACAAAAATATTAATTATAAGGTATTTATATGATCCTTCAGGTTTTGATATTCATGAGGAGGTTAAATTCTGCAAAACTAAAGGGAAGCATAAGGTAATAGTTTCTTGTCTCACTTTTACTTTTGTTATTCATGGTCCTTTTTTACCACTTATTCTTTGTGTGTGGTGTGTATAATACCATTGGATATATCATATCTTGAATCTCATTATCATCATGGCATTAAATTTTTGATTTGATAATTACTACTTTTATAGGATATACGATCTGACTGATTACTAAGTGGTAAGAGAATTCATAACCCGATTTCCATTCATTGGGTTAAACTTATAATTTCTTGATTTTTTCATAAAAATATTATTTGAAAAATTAATTTTTAATATAATATGACTCATTTCCACTTTTTTATTTCTATTATCATCGAATATTCATATTACATTCATTTAATTAATAATCATTTCAATAATATTATATTTATAAGGGGAATTATATTAAATATAATCTCATAAAAATTTCACATAAAACTCTCTTTTATTCCATGTCCATGTTTCAAAAAATATGTTTCCAAAATTTATTTTAATATTCTCTTATGGTATGTTATATCCATTTTCACTCATGTTTGACTTTTTACAAAACTATTTAAAAGGAATATTTTATCATTTTCTAAATGATGTTCACTGTGAATTTTCAAATAAAAATATGATAGGAATTTTTTAACATATAAAACATGAGTGGATTATCACTTTATCAAGATTCCTCAATTCTTTCAAGATTCATTTACAATTGTACAATTTTTTTTTCAAATAAAATTACTTCTTTTATAATTTGGAGTAATTTTAATAGAATGTTTTCAAAATATGAAGGATATTTTCCCCAATAATTATTTTTAGTTATCTCAAAAAAGTATTCATCATATTAGATAACATTATTTGATGTTACTATGATTTTATAGGGAATTTATAAAGGATAATATACTTATTATTTTTATGGTTGGTTTATTTATATAATGGCATGATATTTGTGAAACTCATTTCTTTTCCATGGGTTATGCTTTGATGAAATGTTTATAAAAAAAATTTATTTTTCAAGGGTTTTGATACAATGAATAATTTATAATCTTATGGATCACATATATATGGTTTTAATTAAGTTAATAGTGGTATTTACATCAATTTACAATGCATTGGATAATGATAATATATTTTTAGGAGATTGACAATACTGGAATGGGATGTGAAATTAGTTCAATATAAAACCAACTAATATAATCATGGAACTAAACATTGATTACTATAATGCTTTAGTAAGTTAACCCCTTAAACTATTATAGTCTAGGAAAATATCCTTGACTACTAAGGAAATGATGTTCTATTATTTTTTTTATTCCAAATTACACTTGTTATGACAATGTTATTTTTTCATGGATCATGCTCTCTTATGTTTCATGTCTTAGAAAATTCCATGATTTAATCCATGACTCAAATTATGATCATTTATATGTAGGGTATAATTTTAAAATATTATGTTATGGTTCTTATTCCCTAATGCTCATGTTATCATTAATATTTTCCTTGATTACCCTTACTGGTCATATAAGTTCACCTTTTTATTATGTTTCATTTCACGAGGATATAATGATATCTATTAATTTTCATATGTCCCAAAGGGTTCTATTTATGTAGTAATAATATGGAGAATATGTAGATGCATTATAAACCAGTTCTCTAAGATAACATGATTCAATATACAATAAAACCATATGGATCTGGCATGGTTTTTTTGATATATAATTAATATTCATCTATTTTTATGTTATACATATTCATAAAATATATTGGTCATTATAGTTGGTGTTAGAGTAAGTTCTAGATAACATTTAGAAACTAGAATGGGAAAAAGATGCTACGAACCCTAAGTGTATGTCTAGGTTACGATCCTATAATTTTCATAACAATCTTGAATAACTTATGTTAAATATATGATGTCATAGATTGAAATTTTATAAGTAATTTACCTTCATTATGTGGTTTTCCCAATATAGGTATTTATTCTAACAAAATTATTTTTTAGTTTCAGTTATTGGATTGAACTTAAAGGAAATTTGTTAATGATGAATGTGATTCTCAATATAATGATTTTCCTCCTAAGAAACTGAATGTTATGGGATCTAGAATTAAAAATCTTATTGTTATCCTTATTGAATCTATGAAACACAGATGAATAAAAATGAGAAAGGAGGGAAAAATATTCTATTGAGTCATTCATGAGGCTGAATCCACCAATTTTTAGTAGGGGTTATGATCCAGTACTTGCTGAGAAATGGATCAACATCATTGAGGAAACATTTTATATTCTAAAATGATCAAAAAATTAAAACAATTGGGATATTTATCATCTGGAAGGTAAAGTAGATCAATGGTGTAATATTATAAATAATACTAGACACTAATAAAAAGTTGAAACAATGGAATGGGGTGAGTTTAAGGGAATATTCCTCAATAATTACTTCCCTCAAATTCTACATAATAAGATAGACATGGAATTTATTTTAATGGTACCATGTTTTTATGGGCTATATTTTTTGTATAAATTTAATTTTTTTTTTCATTAAGATGCTTATAAGGGGAAATTAGTCCTTTTACCCCTTATATATAATCAAGGATAATTTTTCTATCCACTTCCTTGGTCTCAAAATATGTTTTTTACCCTAGAACAAGAGTCTGGTGGAAATTCGGGCCATTCAGATTTTAAAGGAATAATTAATAATAAATATGAAATAAGTTAAATATAAATTCATTTTCATAGGTTTTTCAAACAAATATCATTTGAATTTAATATCATATTGATATTACATCTCATCTATGAAGTTAGGAATGGTTATTTTTCACTATGTCGGGCATAAACTTGAGTTGGACCTTGGGACAAGTTCGGGCCCCTTTTTAATTTTCTTTTTCATCTTTTTATTTATTTTTTCTTTATTTTCCTCTGTTATTATATATAATCTCATGGATTCAAACTTTTGGGTTCCTCATTAACTTGAAAAATACAGAATATGCAATGGGAGAGAGAGATTGAGATTGAGAGAGATGTATATAATAGAAAAGGGGTACCATCATGTAGCTCGGGACTTATTGGATCGTCATGCGATAACTGTGGACTACAGAAACTGTTGAAGCTTTAGCATATTCTGAACAAAGGTATTTTGTTTTTTTTATTTTAATTAGATCCACATATATTTTATTTTTTCAATATTTAATCCTCTATTATTTCTTATAATGGCACATCGTGGTCTGATCTATTGATTGTTGTATGAAAACGGTGGTTTCAGGCTTTTATGATGGTTTTCATTTAGGAAACCCTATCTACACATTTTGTGGTCTTGGAAACATATGTCATGTGTTATTAAGGTTTAGGAGAGAATACTTTTCTGACGTACATGTGGTGTATGGGAATTTCACACTATGTACAAGGAATCAGCCAGGTAGATGGGTATCTAGACAAGAATCCCATATAAGGGGGGACTTGCCCTGTGGATTATACCTCCTTACACCGTGTTAGTCACACTCCATGTAGATATACATGGCCTAGAATTATACACAGGAAAACAATATGATGTACACAAGAAGGTACTATATATAGGGTACAGACTATTTCATGTCCAATAAGCCATGTAGTTGGGTATTTATAGGGTGTGTTTGGTGGGAGTACATGCCTTGTCCAAATCAACCATAAATTATTATCCCATTACCATAATTTTTCCATTAATCATGATATTTTCTATATTACTAGATATATTGGGTAACCTGAGTACAATGTGAGTACAATAATGTTGGCCACCCCCAACATGTTTCTAATCACATCCTGAATTTTAAATGCATACACAATATGATATACACAGTTTAGATAGTCAAAAAAATATAAACAAAACACTTTTCCTATCCATGGGTACATTTCAGGTTACCCATGATTTATCATACCTTAATTTTCTAGTGTTAGTGTGTCTATGAATATTCCACACATTAGTAGTAAGGGACATAGTAGTGATCATCGATATTGTAATGTCTTGGATTTTACCATGTATCATTTTAATAATATATGGGAATTAATTAAAGACTAGGCTCTAGGACGGCGTGCAGTTTCCAGGCCCGATGATCCCAGAACAAATGTTTCAATTTAATTTAATAATTAAATTATGTGAACATCTGGTTTTCCTGAAAATTGGAAGAACTCTTGAATGGGTTCTCGAATCAGAAATCATAGGGCACCATTGCGTTTGGAACATCGATTTTACCTTAGGCGGGGCCTAACATCAGCTGGTGTAGGTCGGTGGTGAAATCCAGTTTCTGGATGTAACTATAATAAAATATTTAATTAATATGTTTTATTAAATCTTGTTACGGAAAATATCTCTTATATTTTAAATATATATTTTCACAGGGGATCAGGGTTACAATTCCGATAAACCTGAATTTCCCTAGAGGCTCTGGAAAGCTCTGGAGAAAACCTCTCAACGTGGCGACAATGTTCTTGACGAGCTTCACCGGCGACGACGATGTGGATATCGGATCAACTCCATCAATCTCCATGAATATAGTTAGGGCGTTTGATCTCCTAGTGAATTCTTTCCCGTTCTTGATTCCTAAGATGAACACGGACTAATCTGCGAACAGATTAGCCCGCGGATTGATCATATTTGCGGGATGGGATTTTGTAGGGATTTTGGGGATTTTGATCCTTGATTTATTTTGGTTCTTTAATATTCTAATGGTGACAAACAAGGATCGACACGAACATTGATTGAGGTTCATCCCTCTCGATCTGTGGTGCCTTTCTTCCCTGATTTCTCGTGTTCTTCGTGCACATTCAATGCGTTCTTCACAGGGATATGAATGACGGATTGTTGCGCATCTGTTGTACGATGCAACAATCCCAAATTGAAGATCTGGCATTGATACAGCCCTACGGAGGTGCGGCTGCGGTGGCGACGAACGGATCAAAGCGGATCAGAAGATATCGTTCTTCGAACCATTTCCGTACTGATGGCCAGAATCATATTTTGGAGCCAATCGAAGGCCCGAAACCCACAGATTCAGCATCACGACGACGAAGCGACCCATGATCTTGAGTTTCGCAGAAAACGGACCAGAGAAACGTGATCTGGAGAATCTGCTGAGGCACGAGGAGGAAGACGATGCTTCTAGAAATATCCTGACTACACGTCGTGTAGTATGGACTACATGACGTGTCTTCATTGGTGAACCACCAGGCATGTACTTCAGGAGTACATGGACATGGGTTGGGTACACGGCCAAGGACACTACGTGGATACCCTTCCCCGGCTAGACCCGGCAAGAAACACGGGATACCCCGTGTGCTAGTACATGGGCAGGCGACACAGACACTGATAGAGACCGTGTACGGGAACATGGCCAGCGTACACGGAGCGAGCCCTAGGTGCCCGGACACGGCATGTGATTCTTCTACATGTCGTGTAGTTACTTTCTATCTGAAAATCCAAAGGACACGGCCCGTTTACATGGGTATTACCCAGATTCAAGAAACGTGGTGTGTGATCCTTCTACACACCGTGTAGTTGGGTTTTACATAGATTGGATGGATGAAACGGGCCGTTTACATGTGCAGTACCTGTGGTCAAGGAACATGGTGTGTAACCATACTACACGCTGTGTAACCAATTCTTCATGGATTTAGCTAGTTTCCTTCTATGACTTGGACTGCTTTCCTTAGGGTTCGTCCCCTTTGACTTTCTCTTGAAGGTTCCTGGTATCATTTCCTATATACATGAGAATGATCCCTTCAGCATGACTTCCTAAATAGAGCTTTTGGAATCTCCTCTGTGAGACTTAGAGACGGATCCTCTATTCATTCCTGGAACCCTAGGTAGAGTTCATGGTATCGACGTGACCAACTTTACCCGGGCGCCGATCCTCTGATTTGTAGATTAGCTCAGACTGAGTTGTCGTAATCACCCCATGACTTAGTTGTGATCCTCATCTGAGCATCATGTTCTCAAAGTACTTGTGGAGTGTGTTCTCTCGAAACGAGTACTTCATATCTCTCTCTTCATACCTAGTAGTGTGTTCTCTCAGTTGCATGCTTAGTGGAATATTTGAGCTGGATCTAGTGGTGGTTTCACAACGGTCATTGTGTATGAGTATATCTGAATATTCTTGTTATATGTTCCATAAACATAAACTGTGTAGAGCTGACTATACCTTTATTTTGTGGTACTTCCCTTTTTGTATTTCCTTTGTGGTTTCGGAGTGTCCTAGTGGGTATTGTTATACTCTCCCCTGCATGGGCTTTTCCCGCATGTGTCGTGTCTTCTGCAGACGAGCGAGCCTTTCATAGGATTCTAGGAAGACTAGGACCGGACGATTCTCAGTGTGATCAGACAAGATGAGGTGTGTGCCTACGGCTACAGACTACAGTCCCAACACCTTTCTTTACAGGTTGGAATTCTTTACGGACTCTCTTTTTGGTGGGCTTGTACTTTTGACCCAGGTTTTTACTTTCTTGTACTATAATATCCTGTCATACTCTGTTGGTTGGGTTCTTGTGTATGCATTAATATTTTCTTTTAGCAGTTTTTACTTTACAGATTTATGGGCTTGGAGATGTGTTTGTGTGTGTACAGGTTTATAGGAAATGCCTCCCATGTTATTAGCATGCCTACTCGCTGCTAGTCACCAGCCCCTGGCCTATTGGAGGCGGGCTTGGGGAGTTACGGCTCAGGCCCCACTGGGATGGGTTGTGACAGAGTGGTATCAGAGGTGGTCGGTTCTACCTTAGGATCGAGAGTTTGTGAGTTGGTTTGGGGAAACAGTGTTAAGTGTTTCGAGTTCGGCTTTCAGTTCAGGGACCCCAGTGTTGGTGCAAGCGGCCGACGTATCCATACACCAGGAATCTGATAACTTGCTTTTCGACTCAGAACATGAGAACACTAGTCGCAAGGGGAAAATAATGGTACATGCATCAAATAAGAATGGGTTGTGGGTTCCATTTCCTTCTTGAGTCAGATCTCTAGATATACTCACTGGCTGAGATACATCTTGTTTCATTAACAGGATACCTTCGCGACAGGAACCCGCTAGGATCTAGCAGCTCGATCACAAGGATGACCCCCTCATTAATGAAGCCTCAGTATAGGGACCGAATCCCCTAGTTTTACCATCGGGTGGTGTGTTAGTTATCCCGACACCTATGGAGCAGTGTTTTGTACCTACTATACCAGTGGAGGAGGAGTGCAGGCTGAGCACACTCCACGAGTTTCAAAGATAGAGACCCCACAGGTTTCGAGGCAAGCCTGACTCTCAGGCAGTTGAGGACTGGATTGAGGCAGTGACGAGAGTCTTCCATTTGGTCAGGACACCCGCACACCAGATGGTGATCCTAGCAGCGAGTCTTCTGCAGGGCTCAGCAGGATGATGGTAGAGTTTGGTTATCTAGACTCACGACGAGGCGACTCTTGCATGGTCAGATTTTGAGCATCTCTTCAGAGAGGAGTTTTCACCGGTTACCCTAAGAGCAGTACGTATACAATAGCTTCTTTATCTCCAGCAGGGAACCAGGACGGTGGCTGGTTATTCATTGAGGTTTACCGACCTCTCATGGTACTCGATGGATATGGTCAGAGATCAGTACTTCAAAGCTCAAACTTTTGAGCAGGGCTTGAGAAGAGATATCTGAGATAACATCATCCCTATGAGCATTCCTACTTATGCTGGGGTGCTCGAGCGGGCATTGGTGGTCGAGAGATTCTTGGAAGAGTATAGATCGCCGGGAGTTGTTAGTAGTGGGTGAGATGGAGCATAGACCTCGGTAGCAGGGAGCCGACGCCCGGGACCCAGGTGTGGGAGATGTTTTTAGAGGAGATCATAGGATAGGGGATCTGTCGTACAGGGTTCACAGGGCACATCCAGCCATCCTATAGAAAGGCGATGCTACTCATGTGATGGTAGGGGAAATCTCGCTCGAGATTTTCCGACCCACCATACTACTGGCATGGGAGTAGTGGAAGGAACACCGAGGAAGAGGAAACGTGTAGAGCAGATAGATCTGCGGGGCGGCGGATGTGGTAGGGGAGCTGGGAGAGTATCTGGAGGTGGTCGGCATTTTGACCTTTTACCACCACCACCCCTAGGAGGTCCACCCCAGGTTCAGGGAGCTGGTGGATAGAGGCAGGGACAGCTGCATGTGGTAGAGGTTTATGACCCAGCTACTCTCGGAATGATTATAGGTACAATCTGGGTCTTTTCTACTTTGGTTTCCATACTGATAGACATAGGTGCTAGTCATTCCTTTTTGGGTGCTTATCTTGTTTGAGACCTTGAGATTCCAGTTGAGCCGTTGACTCGACCCTTACGCTTAGAAACACTGACTGGAGAAGATTCAGAGATCAAAAACCTCTGTAGACAGTGTGACCTTACCCTTGGAGGCAAGAGTTTTGGTTGGAACCTCTTGTTGGTAGCATTAAGGCCTTACGATGTCATTCTTGGTATGGATTCTCTATCCACAGTTCATTCCCAGATTGATTGTTTTAGGCAAAGGGTGCGGTGTGTCCGCAGTGATGGAATGAGGTTCTCTTTTATCGGTGAAAGAGACACCCAGGCAGTGCAGGATGGACACGTACATAGGAGGGCACAAACGATGTCACAATAGTCATCTAGCCTAGCCCATGGCACAACAAATGTTACAAGTTTCTAGTTTCTAGCTGTAGTGTCTGAGTACGAGGACGTCTTTCTGGAGGATGGCCCCAGACTACCTCTATGTCGATAGATAGATGTATAAATTGAGTTTCAACCTGGGAAAACACCGATATCAACATCAGCATATCGGATGGCTCCTATAGAGCCTCGTGTGCTGAGGGTGCAGCTCGATGATTTGAAGAAGAAGGGCTTTGTGAGACCCAGTGTTTCACACTAGGCGGCCCCAGTGCTATTTTCCAAGAAGGCAGCTGGGATCTTGAGGATATGTGTGGATTACTGGTGCTTAAATTCGGTGACCGTGATGAATTGTTATCCACTACCGAGGATCGATGAACTCTTAGACCAGTTGAAAGGGGAACTATGGTTCTCTAAGGATGATCTATGCTCAGGCTATCACTAGTTGCGATTAAGGGATGAGGATGTACCGGAGACGGCATTTAGATGTCTCTATAGTCACTATGAGTACTTGGTGATGCCCTTGGGCATGAAAAACTCCCTGGAAGTGTTCATTAGACTCATGAACCAGATCTTTCAGTCCTATATAGATCGGTTCTTAGTTGTCTTCATCGATGATATCCTTGTGTACTCTGCATCCGAGGAGAAGCACACAAGACACCTAAGGTTGGTTCTGGACACACTCCGAGAGAACCGGATTTATGGGAAACTCTCGAAGTTCTAGTTCTGGATATAGGAGGTGCACTTTCAGGGACACGTTATCTCAGAAGATGGTGTAGTAGTGGACCCAGCCAAGGTGGAGGCAGTACTAGCATGTGAGCCACCCTGGAGTGTGACGGAGGTTCGGAGTTTCCTTGGGTTGGCAGACTACTATCGGAGATTCATTCTTGTTTTCTCTAGGATTTCAGCACCGATGACTTCTTTGACCTAAAAGGGGAAGCCTTTCGTGTGGACCGAGAGATGCCAGCAGGCTTTCCAGTAGTTGAGACAGAGTCTGACAAGTGCCCCGATATTGAGATTACCGGAGGAGGGCGTCAAGTACATGGTGTTCTGCGACGCATCAGGAACCAGGTTTGGTTGTGTCTTGATTCAGAGGAAAGTGGTGATTGACTATGGCTCACGTCAGTTAAGGCCACACGAGTAGAACTACGCGAGCCATGATCTTGAGTTGGCAGCATTAGTCTTCGCATTAAAGATGTGGAGGCACTACCAGATGGGTGAGCAGTTTACTGTCTACTCTGATCACAAGAGTCTCAGATAGATCTTTTCTTAGAAGGATCTGAATTTGAGACAAAGACGATGGCTTGAGATCCTCCAGGATTATGACTTTGAGATCATTTATACTCCTGGGAAGGGGAACGTTGTGGAATATGCTCTCAGTAGTAGATCCAGTTCGTAGTTGCTAAATAGGGAAACAATACAGTTGTCCTCCTTACAGTTATCCTTCATGGATAGAGATAAGGGAGCTTTCCTTTATTCTATGGTTATTACCCCTCCACTCTTACAGCAAGTTAGGGAAGCACAGCGTGAGGATTCTAGCTGTGAGACTCTACGGGCTCAAATATCCACAGGTGTTGCGGCTGATGGATATTCAGAAGGTGGGGAGAACATTGTTCTTTTTAGGGGGCATACTGTTCTACCAGTGACATTACGAGAGGAGGTTATGAGGGAGTTACATACATCTCATTTGGTGGTATATCCATGCAGGGAAAAGATGTATCAGGACCTCTGACGTTAGTTCTGGTATCTAGGAATGTAGAAGGGTGTGGCAGAGATTGTTTCTCGGTGCCTTACTTGTCAGATAGTAAAGGCTGAGCACCAGGTGCCAGCAGGTTTGACTCAGCCCCTTGATATGCTAGAGTGGAAGTGGGATGGGATATCCATGAATTTCATGATGGGTCTACCACGTATGTCCAAGGGACACAACACCATCTGGGTGATAATTGAACGGCTCATGAAGTTGGCCCACTTCCTAGCCATATAGAAGAAGAGTTCAGTAGAGAGCATGGGATGCCTCTACGTGCAGGAGATAGTTCGACTTCATGGAGTGCCATCCATGATCGTCTTAGATCGTGATGCTCGTTTCACATCCTAGTTGTGGAAGGGATTTTTGGAAGCTTTTGGGACTCATTTACGCTTGAGCACAGTGTTTCATCACCAGGGTGATGGTCAGACAGATCAGACCATCCAGGTCATGGAGGATATGCTACGAGCTTGCATACATGACTTCGGTCGTAGCTGAGAGGATCACCTACCACTGGTGGAATTTTCTTATAACAACAGTTATCATTACACTATTGTTATGGCACCATTAGAGGCTCTGTACGGGCGAACTTGCAGGTCACCACTTTGTTGGACCGACCCAGGAGAGTGAGAACTCATGGGCCCAAATATGGTGAGAGCTACTACAGAGAAGGTGTAGGTCATCCAGGAGCCGATGAAGACTGCACAGAGTCGACAAAAGTCTTTTGTCGATAGGAGGCAGAGGCCCTTGGAGTTCGAGGAAGAAGACCATGTGTTCCTTTGGGTCTCACCCCGACAGGGATTGTAGAGATTTGGCCAAGGTAGCAAGCTATCTCCGAGGTTCGTTGGCCCTTTTTAGGTTCGGAGTAGAGATGGTGAGGTGGTGTATCGCATGGATCAACCTCCTCGGATGGATCAGGTATACAACGTCTTCCATGGGTCGCAGCTACGGAGGTACGTGCATGATCTATTGCATGTTATCGATTGTGGCGATCTGGACATTGATGATGGAGAAATCTTTGCTGAGTACCCATTGGAGATCGAGGACCTGTAGGAGAAGATCCTTCGTGGATGAGCTATTCCCTTGGTGCATGTCCAGTGGCAACACGTGATTCTCCAGGAGTGCACGTTGGAGTGGGCGGCTCAGATTCTCTTGCAGTACCCACATCTTTTTGAATAGTCCTTGTTTCGGCTTTTCAGGGACGTAAAAGCCCTAAGGAGGGAGTGATGTATTTTCCCAGATTTTTCCATGTATTATTTTAATAGTATATGGTAATTAATTCGAGACCATGCTCTGGGATGGCGGGTAGTTCCGAGGCCCAGTGAGCTCAGAAAAAATGTTTGAATTTAATTTATTAATTAAATTACATGCGCATGTGGCTTTACTGAAAAAGTGGAATAACTCCTGAACATTTGCTCGAATCAGAAATCTGATTGCAAAGTTGCGTTCAGAACAGCAATTTTACCTCAGGAAAGGCCTAACATCGGCCAGTGTAGGTTGGTGGTGAAATCCAGTTTTTGGACATATCTGTAATAAAATATTTAATTAAAATTATTTATTAAATCTTGTTACAGAAAATATCTCATATATTTTAAATAGTGATTTTCAAAGGGGGTCAGGGTTACAATTCATGTAACTTTGAATTACCCTGGAGGCTCTAGAAGTTGTGGAGAGAACCTCCCAATGTGACGATAGTGTTCTTGACGAGCTTCGCCGCTGACGACGATGCGATGAATGGATCTTCACCAACAAACACTGCAAATCCAGGTAGGGCGTTTGATCTCCTTGTGAATTATTTCCCATTCTTGATTCCTAAGACGAACGTCGACAAATCCATGAACAGATTAGCCCGCGGATCGATCGTATTTGTGGGGTGGGCTTTTGCAGGGATTTTGATTCATGTTTTATTTTGGTTCATTAATCTTCTAATGGTGACAAACCATGATCGACACGAACATCGATCGAGGTTCTTCCCTCTCGATTTGTGGTTCCTTTCCTCCCTAATTTCTCGCGTTCTCCATGCGTGTTCAACGGTTTCTTCATGGGGATATGAACGATGGATCGTTGCGCATCCATTGTGCGATGCAACGATCCCAAATTGAAGATTTGGCGTTGGTACAACCCTACGGAGGTGCGGCTGTGGTGGTGACGGACGGATCAAAGCGGATCGGATGATATCGTTCTTCGAACGATTTCCGCACGGATGGCTGGAATCGGATTTTGGAGCAGATCTAGGGATCGAAACCCTTGGATTCAGTATGACGACGATGAAGTGACCCATGATCTTGAGTTTTGCGGCCAACAGACCAGAGAAACGTGATCTGGAGAATCAGCTGAGGTGCAGGGAGGAAGACGACACTTCTGGAAATTTCCCGACTACACGGCATGTAGTACAGGCTATACGGCGTGTGTTCGTCGGTGAACCACCTGGAATGTACTCTGGCAGTATAAGGACACGGGTTGGGTACACGGCCAAGGACACTGCGTGTATTCCCCTCCCCAGCCAGACCCGGTCAGATACATGGGATACCCCACGTGCTGGTACACATGTAGGCGACATGGACACAGACATAGACCGTGTATGAGCACATGGCTAGCATACACAGAGTGAGCCCCAGGTGCTCGTACACGGCATGTGATTCTTCTAAATTCTGTGTAGTTACTTTCTTTCTGTCAAGCCGAATTACATGGGCCGTTTACATGGGTAGTACCCAGAGTCAAGGAACATGACGTGTGATCCTTCTACATGTCGTTTAGTGGGTTTTACGCAGCTTGGACAGATGACACAGGTCTTTTACATGGGCAGTACCTAGGGCCAAGGAACATGGCATGTTACCATCATACACACCATGTAACCAATTCTTCATGGCTTGATCCAGTTGCCTTCTGTGACTTGGTCTACTTTACTTAGGGTTCGTCCCCTTGGTCTTTCTCCTGAAGGTTCCCGGTATCATTTCCTATATACAAGAGTATGATCCCTTTAGCAGGACATCCTAAATAGAGTTGTTGGAATCGCCTCTATGAGACTTAGATCTCGATCCTCTATTCATTCCTGGAACCCTAGGTAGAGTTCTTGGTATCGACGTGACAAACTTTACCCGAGTGCCGATCCTCTGCTTAGTGGATTAGCTCAGACTGAGTTGTCGGAATGACCCCATGACTTGGTTGTGATCTTCATTGGAACATCATGTTCTCAATGTACTTGTGGAGTGTGTTCTCCCAAAATGAGTACTTCATTTATCTCTCTTCATACCTTGGAGTGTGTTCTCCTGGTTCCATTCTTAGAGGAATCTTCGAGCTGGATCATAATGGTGGATTCGTAATGGTTGTTGTGAATGAGTATATCTGGATATTCTTGTTATATGTTCCATAAACATATGCTATGTAGAGATGATTGTACCATTCTTTTGTGGTATTTCCCTTGTTGTATTTCCTTTGTGGTTTCGGGGTATCCTACTGGGTATTGTTATACTCACCCATGCACGGGCTTTGGCCGCACGTGTCGTGTCTTGTGCAGATGAGCGAGCCTTTGACAGGATTCTAGGTGGAATAGGACCGGATGGTACTCTGTGAGATCAGACAGGCCGAGGTGTGTTCCTACGGATACAGACTGTAGTCCCAGCACCTTTCTTTACAGGCTGGACTTTGTTACAGACTCTTTTTTTGGTGGGATTATACTTTTGGCCCAGGGTTTTACATTCTTGTACTTTACTTTCCCGTTGTACTCTGTTGGTTGGGTTTTAGTGTATGCATGCATCTTTTCCTTTTAGAAGTTTTTACTTTTTAGCTTTGTGGGCTTCGAGATGTGTGTGCATGTTTACAAGTTTATAGGCAATGCCTCCCATGTTAGTAGTATGCCTTCTTGGTGCTAGTCACCAGCCCCTAGCCTATTGGAGGCAGGCTTGGGGATTTTTGGCTCGGGCCCCACTGGGATGGGGCATGGGAGATATATTATCTTATAACATATGTATTAAAAGGGAAATAACACCCATCCCTAGAACCATCTCATGTCAGCTGTTGATAGGAAATAATCTCACCCCTCCATGGAACCATCTGATGTCATCCACACAAAAGGGGGAATATTTCCCCTCCTTGGTACCACCATAAAACATCAATACCATGGTTTAATAACACACCTCCATAAAATTATCTCTTATTATCTATATATATAGGGGAAATAATAACCTCTTCATGGTACCACTATTCAAAATTTTAAACCAATGGGAATATCACCCCTCCGTAGAACAATGTCATTTCATCCACATAGTAGGGGAATTAACACCCATACTTGAAATCGTATCTCATCATCCATGCATAATTGGGGGATTTCACCACACCATGGTACCACCATACAACATCAAAACCTTGGTGGATTATTTATCTAAATAGAACTATATATTGTATCATAAACCCTGGGGGGGTAATTCCCCACTCTACATACCATCGGATGTCTTAACCCCCCCCCCCCACATGGGGGCAGGGGGCATCACCCACCTCTTATATAACCATATATCATAATCATCGGGGGATAAATGCAATGACAATGTTTATGGTAGTATCATAATCATGTGGTAAAAAATGGACCCTCCTAGATATCACCATATATTATAAGAATCAGGGGAATAATCATCCCACTCGGTTATAACTATAAATCATAATCATATGGGTTTGTAACTCACCAAAACCTACTGAATATTTACTGTGTTTGTCTCTATTTTGCAATACATAATCACACCACTATATTAATATTAATATACAATCAAGTTGTCCCACTAATTCTAAGCATTTCTAGGGTCGATTTTAGAATGGGCCTCTTACTATAGTCCCCATGGTTTCTTCGTTGTCTAAACAATCCACTTCGATTCCTTGATCTCATTCACATCTCTAGGGTCAATGCTCATCAGAAAAATGGAATAAAAACCCTAAATATTTACATGATTTTATCAATCCTCAATCATCCAAACCTAAAAAATAATCTTAGTAAAAAGGGATGGGAGAACTACCATCTCAAAGTCAATTAAGGAATGTATTGTCCTGAAACATCGAACCAGTATATAAATCCTCTCCATTGTATACCCACCCTTAAAAACAAATAATTTTGCAGGAGGAATACTCATCCCATAAAGTTATAAAATAAACAATAAGATGAATGGAATATGATGAATCTATAGAGCATACTCATAAGCCAACCATTCTTATTCAATCATAGTTACATACACAAAAGTAATTAGGGAAAATTATCCAATGATTCACTTTGTTTCATTCATTAGATTCTTAATCATCTTGGGCAAATATATCACATAACACTTATGCATGTTAAACACTATGACCAACCATTGTTTAGGAATTAATCTTAGTGTTCCAATAACCCTCATGGAAAAAAGACACTTTAATTATAAACATGTGTGTTTTAAATAAATTAATATTTTGTTCAGTTTCAATCACACAAAAGTGGAGATACCCCATGTAACTTGATACATAACCTAATGTATAAACCAAAAGGATATTTCAAAAAATAACCTCTCTCAAACCCAATAAATTTACACTATGTAAATATTTATCATTAATGTATACCAAGATCAACCATCCATTATCCATAAACACAAATCCCTTCCTCCATAAAAAAATTAATCTACTTAATTATATTTAATTAATAGTAAATTCCTTTGGAATAATTAAGAAACACCACAAAAAATTGTTTTATATCACGGAAAAATCAATAAAAGAGGTGAATATCATTCATATCAAAAACCCTAATATTATATACCACAAAATCATCGACTATAAACATTTCATCATCAATAAAATATAATCTGAGTTTAGAAAAAAAACATAAATAAATTTAGGTTAGTATATTTTTCAATGTAACCGTACAAACCTAGTATTTTTATCCTCCTCAGACATTTTATAGCCAAAATAAAACAAAACTCCATCATATAGGGATAATTATAGAATGAATCACTAGATTCATTACTAGACACTTAAACCCCACCAGTTGAATTTTTGAGAAAACATTTAAATGGGTAATGGGGTTTAGAAACTAAAAATTATCATGGGTAAATATAAATAATGCTTCTATAAAACAATTGATTCAAAGGGAGAAGAGGAGGTCAAGAAGAGTCAGAACTCCTTCTGTTCAGATGCATAAAAAATGAAAAAACCTGAAGGGAATTTTCCATATAGTTCCCCAAAATGAAATACTTCCCTGATAATAAAAAAAGAAACTATGATGAATTTCCTTTATGAAATGATTACTTTCACTCGGAATGTAATGACTATACTAGAAATACCTAATGACATAGTTCTTCGAGTACATTATAGAAAATCATCTTTTTATGGAACCAAAAACCTAACCTCACTTCCCAGTGTCACATTATAGTGTGACCCTTCCATATTCAGTGAAACCATGTACTATGAGCATCCTAAGGGGAAATCATCCTAAGGACCCCCATGGTGAATCCCACCAACTATGACATGATACACCCCTGACCAACTGTCAAAACATATCCCCTATTTTCATGATATCAATATCCTTAAAATAAATATTTAGAAAATTCTAGATTTAACAGTTATTATCCTACTTAATATTATTATTCACATAGTAACACTTAAACATCAGATAATTTAATATTTTTATAACCCTTAAATTTCAAAATAACCCTTATATACCTTCTAGATCAACCATTAATTAACGATGAATTTACTAATTTTTTGACTCCTATGTGTCAAATTAACCCATACGTATCATCCTAATAAACCTGTACATATTATCAACATTATAAGTCTTCTAAATCATATATATAATATTAACCATTATATATCATCTAGGTCAACACATACATATAGTGGCCTTTACAAATATTCATAATATTATATATCACAAGGTTACCCTAACACCTTACACATCACTGAATCCACTAATTTAAAAATTACATAGAACCTATGGATATAATTAGATAACACACATCATACAGTAACCATATATTTTATGAAAAAGAGTTCAAACATGAGACCCCCCCCCCACAACACAATTCTTAGGATGCAACGTGGTACATCATAATATCTAGAAACTAAATCTCATTTATTGTGTTCCCTTCATTTCCACCCCAAACCAACTCTGAAACTGACTCAAGAACCCAAGTCTACACATGGGCCTCAGATCACATCCAAAAACACATCATAGCTATTTTACAACTCTCATAATCCTATTACATGACTTAATTCTTAAATTTTTCCTAGCACCCAGATAGAATATAAAATTTCTTATAATTTTCACTAAAAGGTAATGAACCATCTCATTATAGAATCTAGAATATAGAACTTCTAATACATGATATTTATTCTTAGTCATCTTTTATAAACCATCCAAATCATAGATCTCCAACGGGTTACCCAAATTCTATGTTTGCCATTTTTTATTTTTATTCCAACAACACTATACCCAAAACAAATCCATGAATTAAATACTAGGGAGCCTATTATCATGGATAATCACCACACTAATACTCCCTTCATATATTCTTTTAGACTCAATCTGAAATAATATTCTCATTCATGCACTTCTTCCCTAGCTAAAACCTTGTTTCAGAAACCACTCCTAAAAACCCACCTGTATATGCATGAAAAATAAGAATTATTTCATCCAACTCATTGATGATGCTATACCCCATATGATATTCTTGAATAATTAAAGCATATATGTCACACATGATCAGTTGAATTCAATGTTCTATATCTTGAAATTGCTAAAACGAACCCATTATTTCATACCCAATATAATAATATAATAGGAATACCAACTCTAACACACTTTCTATGATACTTATCTATGAGTACCAATATTCCATATATCGAGTCAAAAAACTAATCTATTTCTCAAATAACACTCTTAATTGTATCACATAATTAATATCTCTCATCTTGTAGCAGAAACTAATTTTTTTGAACTAACTAAAATAAATTTTGATTAAAAGACACATAAATATATGTATTTTATATTTACATTAAATGACTATAAATCATGTATTCAAGCACTATTAAAAAACTAATATTATCTTGAGGTTGGATCCATTAACATGTCACCATGAAAATTTACCAAAAATAGCTCAAAATGGTCAATGATCTATTAAACAATCTATTGTGTGATTCCCAGTATAGAAAATACCAAATATCCAATCCACATGAATTAATTTTCACATCATAGTTCTTATAATTCTTCAATAAATTCACCGTAGTACTCTCTATCTTGATATTTATAACTCATAGTCTATGACTATAAAAAATAAAATGGAACTCTTGTGTTTAGTCTAGCTATAGGCCCCCTAATATTCATTTCGGAAACATAAAATATTTCAATTACCCTACTCACAATAACCATGAATGTATCTTGAATATTTTTTCATTAAACGGATCTAATCTCCCCCTAGACATTTCACAAGACTCAGTGATCATCCAACAGAATTCAACTTTTCATAAAATGTCGAAAAACATCTCTCATTCAAGTTGAAGATCTAGAAATATATACAATCTCGTGAAACATTGTTCATTCAACTGGTGTACATGAAGATCTAATATCATGTGTCAGTCTTTCATTTATGAACCTCTTCCTTAAGTGTAAATTACACCAAACTATACCCCAGTATATCCCCTTCATAAGCCCTCATATTTTGTAACATCAAAGATAAATACCATTTTTCATTTCAAAAATCAAAATAAAACATCATGTACTACCTCCCATTATAGTGGCCTCACCAAAATAGTTATATGAAATGTAGAAATAAATTACCCTATCATGTAATTTTCAAAAATTCTACATAGTGACATGACTCGCTTGTTTTCATCGGTCAGTCATGCCTACCCAAGCACGGAGCTCAACAACAATTATCTAATCTTAGGTCACACTAATTCACAAACTACATTTGTTAAACAAGATCTCAAATTATTACTCTAGGTTAAGAGAGTATCCTTCTAAAAAATATCCCAATTGTGGTTATTAGAGTAATGTATTGAACCCAGATGCCACTCAATAGTGCCTCATGAAAAGATGGTCACATGGGATCAAGCGCATCTCCCAAAACCACAGATGCTTCTTACTATTAGTGAGGGCCCATAGTGTTTCCTTATGGATAATATTACCTAATTATCCGAGTGTGTCATATAATAATAGAAATAATTTTATATAAGTAGAACAAGTGGTATAATAACCAAAAAATAAGTAAATAGAGAAAGAGGAATATATATAAATAATTTTAGAAGTTATTTCATATAAAAAATGGTGTTAAATTTAATGAGTCTAAGGAAGAATCCAAAATAGTTCCATAGATGTATAATACAATAGATATATCAAATATAAAAAAATTATAAAAATTTCTATCCCAAAATAGAATCATGATCCTCATCGTAGTCTCGTTCTCCTCAGCTCCTCTACGTGGAACAATTTAAATTTTTGAAATGTGGGTGCTTGACCAAGTCCCTAGATTCATCCAACTATTCTATTTAGGTAACTAATAGTAGTAGCCCGAGAAGGGTGTGAGAAACAATCCTTATAGGTAACCCCCAGATGTTATATAACTTTTCCGTGTTTTTCAATATAACAAGATAACAGTGTGTAAGTAAAACATGAAAGCTATAAATAAATGTAAATTTACCATGGCAAGTCTATTACTAACCAAGTAACACTAAAATTGCCTATAAAGGATCCCAATAAAATATTGTCAAGAACCACTAATAAGGAATCTAAAAAAATTAATAAAAAACAAACATGTCTGTTCAATTCATCCAAACATGTCATGTCAAACATGACCTTGTCGTACCACTTGAAGTATCCAACAACCATGGCTAAGATGTTTAACCAAGATTATTACATATTCGATGGTTGTACCATATAAAAAAAGTGTCAGACCACAAATGGATGGATACAAGATATAGAGGACTAAGGCATGCTCTTTGATTCTTAGCATCTTCATCATGGATGCTCGGTTAGGGATTGGTTGGAGTTTTAGGAGCACGTTAATTGAACATGTCCTATATAAGTCCAAGAAAGGAAGATCCAAGGGGTATAAAGTCTTAAGGATACCCAAAAAATCAAGACCCAAGGAGCATGATAAATCCTTGTCTTCCACTCTGCATTCAATATCCAAAGAGCATCATCCAAATAATAAATGCATTCACTCACCATTTTATACCATTTATCATTCCATACCATTTTTCATTTCATACTATATGAGTCTACCCACTCATATACCCATTTCAAAATAAATATCATTTCTTGAGTATATATACTCATATAACAAATTTTCAAAATAAACCAGTCAACAAATTTATGTTCAATATAAATCATTTAATTACTCAATATCATGTTTAAACATGGAAAGAAGGAAAAAAATATTTTAAGAAAGAAAGCCAATTCCATTTAATTATAATTATTCATACTCTAACCAAGAAAGAATTAGAACACATCCCACGGATGGTTTAACAAGTAGTAAATAAGTTTATTTCATATGGTACTCTACCTGGATAGCCTTGGGAGGGGAAACCACTGCTAATGAAACTCGATGAAGATTAATGGAATCACTAATAGGTCCAAATACATCTTATAAAGTTAAATAGTTCAATTCTTGGCAGCATCAAAAAATCCAGTGGGTGTCACAATGAAAGATAATTATATGAAGAACCAAAACCCACTGAAAATTATAGACCACCTGTTTTATCTCAATATTAGAGTTCTCTTCCAGTATCAACTCATGATTCGACTTGGATTGGGAGAAAAATGAATAACGGATGAAGAACCTAAAATTTTGGAAAATCATATTCTACCTAAATAGAATAATCGATAGAATGAAGATTGATGAATGGATAAAATGGAGTCAGGGACTCAATTTTTTGGATCCAATAATATGTTCCATGCTTGAATTGGATATCAGATAGAGAGAATAACTCAAATACTAGGACAGTCTCCCAAGGAATCTCTCAAAATGTGATGCTATTATGCCTTGGATGATGTGAAAGTTTAGGTTAAAACAGTTTTTTAATTATTATTAAAATTATAAGATAAATAACCTATAAATGGATTTCATGGATTGAGTTCATGGTTTGAAAAACCATGAAACAACAATGCATGGTTTGTAGTAGGAGGAGGTAACCCACACAATTACCTCACATGGTGTGACTAACCATGCGAAAACCATGAAAAACTGACACTATTAAAATTGCAAAAATTCTAGCTTGGTCATGCACCTCAAATATAATTGTTTTTCGTAATGGTGTAGCCTCATCCTTCTCTCTTCTCATTCCGTTCATGGTTTATCAAACTGTAAAGCCTACCCAACACAGTTTGAACTAATAGCGATCCATGCCATGTCCCCCCCCCCCCACAAATTGGGTTCTAGGTTCCAAAAAAATCCACGAACATCCTTGATACATTAATAAACTCAAATATCATTCACATTATGCCATATTTAAACATTAAAACTAAAAAGTATGTTCACCTCAAATGAAAACTTGGGTTCTTATAATTTCCCCCATTAAAGCAATTTGTCCCTGAATTTCCATCCGAAGGGTGGTCAAGATTCATCTGAGAACAAATATGACCACTGAGCATGTACATCGTCCTCCCTCTCCAAATTCATGTTCTGTAAATGGTTGTTCCTTTATAGCACCTATATAATATGAACTAAATGACATTATAGAAACATCATTCTCCTATCAATGATTCGAATTAGATGCACCTCAAAGGACGCATCAACCTGTAGCTCAACCCCCTTGGGATAAAAGGTGTGAGATGGGTCTGAATGAGAGAGTTGCAATTGAGATATGTTGAAGACATCATTCATGGATCAGTTCCACTAATGCAACTACAATTTATAGGTTACTTTCCTGACCATACCCATCATCTCAAATGGCCCAACATATCATGGTGAAAAGGTTACCCTATTTCTTGATCAGTCTGTGTCCCAGCCTTTGTGAAATATATAGGAAGACCCAATCCCCAAACTAAAAATCTATAGCTCCTCTATAGAGATCAGTGTCAGATTTATTTTGAGACTATACTGTATCCATCCCCATCTGAATCAACTAGATGTACTCATAATTATCCTACATGAGACATGGTACTAGTAAACCCACATCACCTGCGTTTAACCTTCCCAAGGCTGATCATATTGACCTACCGTAGAAATCCTCATATAGTTGCATTTGAATTTTTACTGGTTGATATTATTGTAGGAGAACCCACCCAGAGGTATATTATTTTCCCACGAGCAACCAAAAATATAGGTTTCAAGCGAGCATCATATCCTCAATCCCCATAATCACACCTGTAACTGGACATCAGTCTGAGGGTGTTATGTTGTGCTCAAAAGCACCTATATACCCAGTTCCCAGTATACTCTTTTTTCAAAAATGATATGTAAAATGGGTGAACCTATCCAAAATTAGATCATGTGGGACCCCGTGAAGTCATATTAGCTCACAGATATACAACCTCTCAAGCTCATCCACCCTGATGGTCTCTTTAACACATAATAAATGTTCAACCATCATGAGCCTATTAAAAACAACCCACACAACATCGTTGACTTGAGGATACCTTAGTAAACCCATTACAAAATCAATCAATTTATCATCACATTTAAACTCTGTAATTGGTAACTATAGTTAAATTTTTTCTGCATACTATTTTCCACCTTCACCTACTAATAGGTGGAACACCTCATAAAAAAACTATCTTCCTCGCATTTCATACCTGACCACCAATATTGATGGTTTAATTCATAGTACACAATGGCGAACCAAGGATACCCTATCCAAGATGATACATGAAACTCCCACATCCACTCCTTGTGTATGTCTAATGGATCCCAAACATGACCATAGATACACATAATATCATCCTCTTCTACTATCCAATGAGGAGATGGGTCCTTACCTACCACACTCTTCTATAGGACCAGAAATTTTGAGTCCAATAAAAACCTCATATTCACACTATGAAAAAGTGTAGAGATCATGTCTGAAGACAATATAAAATTATTCCCTTGAACGTCATGCACAACCCAGTGAATCTCAGAGAATAGAGAAATAAGCTAATACTCCCTACTGGGATGTTGAACTTCATGTATCTTATTACTCACGCATAGTGCATCAGCCACTACATTTCCTTTACCTGGAGTATATGCACGCTCAAATTCAAAATATAGTATGTACTCCACCCACCTTCTTGGAATCAGATTCATTTCACACATTTTAAATATATACTTGAGGATTTTTTGTTCCATGTACACCACCAAATCATCACCCATTAAATAATGTTTCCAAAATAGAAATGTGTGAACAATCGTTGCTAACTTGAGATCATGTGTTTAGTAATTCCTCTTGTGTTGGATCAGCTACCGAGCCCCATATTCCATGAATCAATCCCACTATATAAGAACTGCTTAAAGAACGATTCCTAATGTGTCACAATACACAGTGTAGCTCCCATCCTACATTGGTAGATTAAAGTCCAGTACTGATTTTAGTCTCCCCTTTAACTCCTAAAAGGTTTTCTTATAGGAATATAACCATAAAATATTCACACCAATATTAGTTAATATTTTCAAAGGTTCTTCTTAGCATGATAAATTATATATAAAGTTCATGCATTATTCAGTTATCCCCAATAAATCCCATATTTCAAAAATGATCTTGGGATATTCCCAGGAAACTACAGTTTTCACATTCCCTTGGTCTACTGACACTCTTATCCCTAAGATAATTTGACCCAAGAAGGGGATTTGATTCATCTAGAAGTGGCAATTTGTGATATTAGAATATAATTGATTCTCTCATAGCGTATTAAAAACGATCTCAATATTTTTATAATGATCTTATATATTTTGAGAAAACCCCATGATATCATCCATGAAACCCACCAAAAATAAATCTATGTAAGGATGGAACAATCAATTCATCAACACCTGGAAAATCACTGGCATGTTCGTGAGACCAAACGACATAAACAAATATGCATATAGACCATACCTACTGCAAAAGTCTATATGAGGTATGTATATAGGTCAAACATGTACCTGGTGATATCTTGTTATCATATAAATTTTCAGAACATTGGAGAACCTTTAAGCTGGTCAAGCAATTCATCTATCCAAGGCATGAGATACCCATTCTTCACCATCGGTGGTTCAATTTTCAGTGATCCATGCATATAGTAATGGTATCGTATTCCTATTTTTAAAAGAGAACTTGTTAACACCATAGATAAGTACTTGGTCAAATAAACCTATTTTCCTCTAAGTCTTATAGCTACCTATTGAGCTCATATAACTCTATCATAATTGTCCTATAAGGAGGGATGGATACCAGTACTGCTCTGAGCACCATCTAAATGAATAAATTAACCACTCTCTTAGGAGGTAAAAAAACATTCAATGAACACATCCCAAAAATGATCAACGAATGTAGGAATATATTTCTGATGGGTTCATTGATCATCCAGATACAAATTATAGATCTGGGTTGTCATCCCACCTAGCCCACAACGTTTTGGAACAACATGGATCTCTTAGACATCCTATTCACCCTTGTGATTATACACTACAACCTATGATGAAATTCATCCTCTGGTGATAGAATTCAATGTACGTTCAATAAGATACTAGCTATTCCATTGTGAATATTATTATAAAAAATTGTCATATCATGGAGATAAATATTCCAAAAGAAGTGACACCCACCATCCTCAAGGGGGTACACCCTGCACTAGTTTACATCCTCTAATCTGATCCCCATTAGAGTTCATTGGATCATAAATGTCTCAATGGAAAATTTGTGAGCCCAAGCCTTTTCACCAAAGTAGAAGATATGAAGCAATGTGATGCACCTATTTCAAAAAGTGTTGTTTCAATAGTAGATGAGACTAACACCGTACCTCTAACCATAGATGATTTATCACCCTTATCCTTAGTGGTAGGATGTACATAATGTATTTTTCCTTAACCATGACATTGTGACAGAACCTCACTTCCAAATGTAGGCCCTCTCTGACGTCTTGGTTGTAACTAGTGCCTAGCTACCTTGGTCATGACCACCACTACCTCTAGTGGATTAGTTTTCCCCGATCTAGCTCCCTTCATGGCATAGAGATGAGAAACCCACTCGTGAACCTAGTGTAAGATATAACCCCTACCACTCACTATGGGAGGGATGTTCGTGAAAAAATGTTGTAAATGGAACATCATTCTACTAACAAGGAACTCATCTAGGTCCCGATCACACTGATTATTCATTTGGACCTATCTCCCACAGTGATGACAAAACCTATATCTTTCATTACTCCCAACCAGACTGGTACTCATCTCAAATTAATACTCATAATGGTGCTTCTTGCAACTTGAAGTCGAACTAATCGGTCAAGAAATGACACTTCCATGTACTATACCCCTAGATTCCCTCAGGTTCCCCTCTATAATTATCAACTAATAGATACATTCAGTAATAGAGGTCAATATGAACTTGTTTACATGAGATTTGATAGCATGTTAGAGTCCTTCCTCGAATCATATTTCTCTAGATAGATCATTATTAAGGTACATCAATGCAAAATGATACAAATATTTAAGGTGTAATGGGTACTCCATAACCATTATAGCACCCTACTCCAGACACATTAATTCACTAGACCACTCTACCTAAAGTGTATTGGGTTATAAATGTTTAGAGATTCTGGTATGGAAATTACCCTAAACCTTGTCTCGCATCCCTTTATCCTAGATCATACCTTCCCACCAACGCTTTTCTATTATATGTTGCATGTAATATATGAGATTCACTCACCTCTTAGAAGGTGTATCAAGATTATCAAAAATAAACTACGTTGTCTCAAGCCATATCTATGTATCCTATGGACTATTATCACCTAAAAACGTGGGAGGATGCTACTGCAGGAGTACACACGTCTGTTCAGCCAAAGACAATGATGGTTGAGGTGCTCCCAAAAAGGTATGCATGAGGAGATAGGAATCCTTGTGGAAATGAGCATCCACAACTATTTCTAGAACAACAACTGGTTTCATAGCTATAACTATAGGAGGATCCACCAATATCCCATGGCCCACTGCCCTAAGAGTGTGGTAATCGCCACCCTCCTGGAGCACAACTAGAGTACATCGTGGCCACAAGCCTCTAACATTCTAATAACACACCTCAAAAAAGAAACTATTTAAATGTTCAAAACATAAAAATATAGAAGGATGCAACCATCCTAAAACCAGTTCATACCAGATATCCTGCTCCAAATTCAAGGACTATGAAAAAATAGTCACAAAAACCACTAGAAACATTGCCTCTTTCCCACTAAAAAGTCAGGACTAGGTGATATCTTTTATTATCAATTCATGATTCCATTTAAATTCATATTAATTGTTCATTTAATTTACATCCTTCATTTCTTAAAAAAAATTAACCTATGTTTCACCATGATCTAATCCATAAGGTACCATAACACCTCATAAACCAATATTTTGGGACCATATAATCCATACCATTTCAAATTCACATTAAATAACTGAATAAAAAATTTCCCCACTTTCCTGTCCATAAGGGGCCATGCTTCTTATGAACTGAAATATAGCATCAATTTATATATCCATTACACAAAATCTATCACAATAATAGGTACATCTATCAAAACACCTATCACAATTGCATTCAACAAGCAATGCATCCTAAATGGCATAGCATAATGCATGTCACGTGATTTCTAAAATGTTCCCAAAATGATGCATGAGAATTCATAACCTCATATTATCAATTTATAACTAAAAAACTCTTATTAATATCAATAATAACATAAAAATTCATGTGAATCACTTATAGGTGGAATTAAGTCAATTGTAATCACTAAAATATAGAAAATAACAATCTCATTCGATGAAATTTGGATTTTTTTTTCAATACACAAGGTAGCTACACCCAAGAACAGCTCATTACCAAATCCCTTTTTCTTTATATACCATCTATTATCACAAAATATTAATTCAAACTAGAAAAAAAATCCTCTGATATCACATTGTAACATCCAAGACCCATACTCAACTCAATAGTTCACCGAACCCGATTGGTCACATGGCCTCATGCACATATCCCCAAACACCATAGGTTTCCAACTAGTAGTGAGGGCCTAGGGTGTAAAAATAAAAATATTAATCCCTCATTACCAAATTGTGTCATATAATAATATAAATAATAGTCAATATGTAGAAAATTCAGTATAATAACCAAAAAACGAAAGTAGTGAAAGACTAGTATATATAAACTATTCCAGAATTCATTTCATGTAAAAAATTTATGATACAAGTTAGGTTTCTATGGAATCATCCAAAATAAGTACAGAGTTGCATAATACCCCACAAGAATCCAAAGAATGAAAATAAAAAAAGTTTTACCCTTAAATAGCATCATAAGCCTCAGCTCAGTCCCCATACTCCCCATCTTCAAAGAATCGAACAAAATCAAGCATAAAACTATGGGCTCTTTCCTCGATCTATACCAATAAACACATAGTATATTCAGGTACCCAATGGAAACTCAAATAGGGTGTGGGAGACAATACCATAAGTTGACCACCCAATGACCTATAAAATTTCATGGCTGTCTAGTATAACAATTTAGTTGGGTGATAGTAAAATAGTAATGACTTAATAAATATAAAATTCCTATGGCATGTCCAGCACTACAAAAGTAACACTGAAATTTCCTCTCAAGGATCCCTACAAAAGATGATCATCCTCCTCTTAAAATGTAGATAAAAACAATTCCAAAAAAATAACACAACCCTATCATTCATCCAAACATGTAATGCCGACCACAACTATTCCATACAACCTATTGTTTCAAACTACCATGGTCGACCCATTAAACCAAGAATATCACATATTCCATAATTGTACCATAAAAAACGTTTCAGGCTAAGAAGGTCCAAATCCAAGGTGTATAAGACCAAGGATTCCTTATCATGTCTCATGATCATCTCAATGGAAAATCAGTTATGCGCATCTTGGATCCTTAGGAAAATTTTAATCAATAATGTCCCATGAATGTCTATGAAATCCAGATCCAAGGGGTACCAAGGCCCTAGGTAACCCATGGAATGAATTCCTAAGGATAATACCCATTTAATGCTATAAAATATCACATTCAATATCCAAGGAGTATCTTCCAAAGAATTTATTCAATTGTTCACCATTTTATACCGTTTGAAAGTTCATACCATATGCCATTTCATACTATATGAGCGTACCCACTCATATAACTCTTTCACTTTGAATTTCATCTCATGAGTATACTCTATAATATATCCCGTTTTCCAAATAAACCATTCTGGAAATTTGTGGTCAATATAAATAATTTAATACCTCTACATCATGTTTATCATGAAAAAGAGTTAGAACATCTATTAAGCAGGAAACAAAATCCCCCTTAAATAATAATTAAGCTTCCTACAATTAGGAAATCATGATAACCCATCCCATGGATCGTTTATCAAGGAATAAAACAATTAAATTGACATGGCACACATAATGGGTAGTTTTGGGTGGGGAAACCACCACCAATTCATTTAAAAGGAACCCAAGGACATCCCTAACATGTCTAAATACATATAATTCAGTTAACAAGATCAATATTGGGGTCTGAATAGAAATTAGAGTGGGAGGAACAATAGAAGGTGAGCCAATAAAGCACGAAAACCAATGGTAAAATTATAAACCAAATACCATTTCTCGTTTTTTGATTTCAGGTCTAGTATCATCTATTGATTCGACTCAGATCACGTGTAAATAAATAATTGAATTAGAACATGAAATAAGGCCAAATCATATTGCACCAAAATTTCATCATCGATAGGAAGAAGAATAATGATCTTTTGAAAAGGAATTGAGTACTCACTGATGCAGATCAAATGATATGTTCCGCATTTGAATCAGATATCGAACGGTTAGAATACCTCAATTACAAGAGTAGTCTCTTAAGGAAGCTATTAAAATGTTCTTGTAAGGTGCGTAGTATGAAAATGATATTTTAGATTAAAATTGATTTATAATTAGAATTAGAATTATAAAATTAACCCAAAAGAAAGTGTTTGTAGGGTTTGAAAACAATGTTTGAATAAAACATGTGTCAACCATACACGGTTAGCTGTAAGATAATGGTATCTACATGGTTACCTCAGAAAGTTTAATTAACAATGAAGAAACTATACACAAATCAACTATCAAAATTATAGTCATTATCGCATGTCTATTCACCTCAAGTCTCAAGGATTGGATTAACTTTGTGGCCTCCTCCTTCTCTCTTCACATGCCTCTCATGTTTTATCAAACCTTGTGGCCTTACCCTCATGCTTTCAACTAACCATTTCCCCATAAAACACGGGTTTTTTGCTCCAAATAAGCCCCATACACCATTGATACCTCCATGACCTCAAAAGGTATTCATATAAGTCCATATATAAACATTATAACTGAAAAATAATATATACATACCTCATTAAAACACCCCAATTCTTACAAGTAGTCCTAATTACCAAAATAAAGCATACTCAATTGGGTGTATACACATCTGCTACACTCATACCATTCGATTCATTCCATCAAGAGTTATGCCCCATGATTTATAGGCCTATATGCCTAATCCACTAGCTATTCACACAACACATGTATGTTTATCTAATAAATTCTAAGATTTATATCCTAATTAACCCTCTAACCATGTATCTTGTTTATATCATACATGTCATAGCATAAAATCTACTTAGTCCATTGTATCCAAAAAAACTAACGCATATATATTCCTATTCAACATACATGATGAACCCTCCCATGTGCCTATATCAAACATAGATAATCAACCCATACATCCTATCTTGAAAGTCACTTAATGTCCTGGGTTGACCCCTCATTGCATTTTAGCTCTCACATATCACAAATCATATCTAATAATAAAGGGGAAGCTTCATGTTATGTCATTGTAACACCGACTCAACAATATACTAAGTTTACTCTTGATGCTACTAGGATATTCCATCTTTCCTATATCCATGCCCAAAAAAACACAACACATGGGGTAAAATCTACAATCCCATCTCCAACTTCATAAGGAAATTTATAGGTTAATACACCCACTCCAAGGTGAATTTCCTAATAAAGTATTATTTTTTCAATGGTTCATTATTTATGGTGGTGATAATACATAAAGCATTGTTATGAATTCATGAGAATGAATTGAATTTAATTATTATCATTGTATCCATGTAATTATAAAAGATGATTTAGGTACTCCTATTATATTTGTAAAAGGAATCATAAGTCTCCATCTTAACAAAATCAAGTGGAGAAGTTCAAGAAATAGATCCATTTATGTATGTGATGATAATTGAGATGATATTAAAAGAAATCAGAGACATTTTTTGGTATATGAAGGATCACTGTCTATAACATTTTTTAGAATATTTAATGTAACTAAAAATATCTAAAAGATAGATGATTAGGAGATATATTTTTTTCAGTGATATTTTGAATTATAGAGATTCACATGAGGAAATTTTAGCATGTATGTAGATCAATGTAGTTTATTCTATGATGTTTTGAAATTTTCAATGAATTTAATTCTATAACCTAGCTTCTTTTCTTGATTACCTGTTTCAATGTAATAGATAAATTTCAATTATAGAAAAATTTTAGGAATAGTTGATTATATGAAAAATCAAAAATACCATCATGTATAATGATACATGAAGTCGAATGTTGTCATGTATTATAATGAATATTCACATTTTTATTTTTTTTATTGTAACCTAGTGTATTGATGCAACCAAATTTTAATAACATGGTATAATATGAGACACTTAATGAATTCTCATTGGAATTTCATATTGATTTAATGTGTTATATAATTATATACTCGATTAGATTGTTATAATTATGTATTTTAGAAAATGGATTTTCACATGTCGAAGTTGCATGAGGGCCATGATTGTGGATTATAACATATGGGAGATTGATTCAACATAGTTCGTTAAGATGGAATTATTTTTGTAGTTATTGAAGATGTGGATATTTTTATATCGTGTGAAAGAAAAGAGACATATTCCTAACGAATTTTTAAAGAATACATGAACAATCATTAAAATGAAGAGTAAATTTGGAAATATTTTGGCAAAATTAAGTGTAATAATATCTCTTATACTGAAGGTAGAGGAGTTCCAAAGGAAAAATGGAAACTAAATATAAGTATAATAATATTTAATAATAAATGTTTATAGGTTACAAAATAATGCATTTGAAATGAATGAAAATATATAAAATTCACAAATAGTGTGTGAAAATATTTATGAGTTCTTAATACATCTAGTATTAAGGATAGAGAGAGTTGAGTTGAGACGATGATTTCATGATGGAGTTAAACTATATTATCTGAATTAGATAGGGAGATTCAAGATTACGCCATTTATAAAAAGAGTTTTAAGACTGTAATATATATTTAATGTAGTCAAAGATCTTGAAATTATATAAAATTATGTATAATCATAAGGAATCATTGAAGAGTATTATATGATGAAGAATGTGATCATTATACTACTACAGAAAGATTGAGAGGGAATGGGGTCTTGTAATTGGGGTGTCCAACTAATAATTTTAGAGGCTTTCTAGTAGGGTGTTTGGCTCGTTGAGGTGATGATGTAATGTTGGGTTTTCTAACCAGTTGAGGAAGAAGAGTTAGTGGATAAGGTGTAGAATAATAGTTAACTGGTGGATTAAAGATAGGGATTTCAAACCGGTTCTACCTTAACCACTATATTTGAAAATAAAATTTAGGTGATAATCCATGTTCGAGAATCTAACCATTATCATAATGAATATTAATTAATGACAAGCCTTGTAACTATAGTGTGTTTATCATTATCTCTCTATCATTTATACTATAAATGTGGTGAGGTTATGATATTATATTAATTTGTTCAATAACACTAATAACTTCTAGAGTTTGAATTCAAGATTTTATGAATTCATAAAAATAATACTGTTGATTCACCCCCTCTTAGTGGTGCCTTACTGGTCCATGGGCCTTACAATAGGAATATACACAGGGTTCCAAAAAAATATCCAATAATAATTCTATGGTATAATTAATCTTCAAAAAATAAATTGATTATGTGTTCCCACATCATATGGGAAAAATTATCATATCTATAGAGGATTCTACCCTATCTCATATAACCCATCGTATAATCGAATGATGATATGATATTGGGTTTTCCACCCCATACTGATTGAGTTGATATGACTCAAGGTGATAGATAAATTTTCAATTATATAGAATGTATCAAAATTTAATATCAATGACTCGATTATAAAATATATATGATTATGTCCTAGGTATTTAGACTATAAAATCAATTTATGATGAAGTATTAATTTTTTATGAAGGCAATCTCTATATTAAGGAAGCCAAACTTTATTTTGGGTGGGAAAAATATAAAGACATTAAAATTGATGATAATGAATATATGGATGGATATTTTATCTGTTCAAATGATATTTATAGTTTTATTTTTTATTTTTGAGAATATAAAAGTATTCATCATTGTAAATAAGTTCATGAGAAACCATCTTGGTCAACTAGTTCTAAAAATATATTCCTTGGAAGATATAGTTGAATTGAACAGATAAGAGATTAAAAATAAAATAATTTCTTAGTAGATAATAAAATATCATGTATTCAAATATAAAATAAATAATATATGGATTTTGATGTTGTCATAAAGGAAAATAAAAATAAGAAAATGATGTTGAATCAAGTAGTTCAGATGTAATGCAAGTTGATGAAGACTTCATCCAAATTCTGCCTCTTCTATAAGAAATTTTTTAGAAGGTAAAATGAAAAGGAAAAGGTATGAAATATATAATTGAATGAGACAAAATTTTATTTTCTTTTAAATTAATTTTATGTTTGATAATGTTCACCACACACAACCCGAATCCCAAATAAACAAAGAAATAATATAGTTTAAATATGAATATTATAACTTTATTAGTCGGTTCTCAAGTAAGAATTTGAATAACTAAATTATTAAATACATGTTGACAGAATGTAATTAATAAAAATAAAAAATTTTATATTAAACTAATTTTTATTACTCTGGAATGTATAAGAATAAACCCTTTTACTTAATAAGAATATATTTTTAATCAAAATTGTTTTAGGTGGTTTATGTGAGAATAATTATAATTACATTATAACATTTTTAGAAATTTTATTTTAAAAAATGAAATTCATTTTCTAAATTATAATTTAAAAAATAACATAGCGGTAATTTTTGATATTTTCCCAAAATAATTTATTTTTTGGTGAATAGTGAAAAATACTAATTTCACAAATAATACCGCTTTTATAAAATTATAATGATATAAGAATTAATTTAAAGTTTAAGATAGATTTTTAATAGAAAATATATATATAAGAATAAATATATGGAATATAAAAACCAAATGTGGATGTTATAAATACAATGTTAACATTTTTGAGATCAATATAGTATTCATACTCAAAGAAAAAAGGTTTTTGGTTTTTATCTTGTAATAAAGTATTCATTGGGTTCCATTATGTTTCTATTTAGTTTAAAATAAATATAAGTCTAATTTTACTTAACATATTTCAGATAATTATTTTATAATCAAGATTATACATTTTTTTTGTAAGAGATTTTTTATGCTTCAAACAATCATTTTTCAAAAAATGGTTTTTATTGCACTTTAGAACCATATATTAAAAGTTATTCTTACCAATTCTGGAATAGAATATTGTAAAATAGATTCCAAATATTTATTGAATATAATTTATAATAGTTATTCAGTCTACCATAATTTTTAGTTAGTATAAATAGTAAGTGAGGAAAAAATTAACTACTATGGTAAACGTTAAAATAGTTTAAAGGGGATTAAACTAAAAAATGCATGTTAGAAAGAAATAAAAACATGTATGAATTATATTTGTTGATAATATTCCCATCGTAACCTTCTAATATACTAAATAATGATAATTTGGAGAAACTTTAATTATGGAATACATTTAATATATAATAATATAGCAATTATTGAAAAGATTTCCACCCACCTCACTTATTAAATCGATCGAACTCTCCAGTATTATTCACTAAATTTAAACTAAAAATATAAAAAAATACCATATTATATTACTTATCTAGATCATGGATCGTCTCTTCTTCCCCTAAGACCATTTTATGGAGGATTAAGGTGTATGCCAATTGGGTATTTCAAAAGAAGTGGTATAAATATTAACCGAGTTCATTAATTTTATTTCTTCTTCCTCATCCTTTAATAATATCATGACCATTATAAAATAATAACATAAATATATATTTTTTAATAAAATTATATTATATTGATGTCAAAACCTTTCCCACCTCATTTCTAAAAATTGGAAAATAAAAGCACCACTCATCCATACATATGGACTACCACCCCTACAAAGATATGTATTTAATTTTTTATCCACATCATTCAGGGTTGAATAATATTATGTATATAATTCTTATGTTTGATACTAATTTTATAATTTTGATTTTGGAATTAAAAGAAATAATCTACCAACTTACCAGTCCATATGATTGAAAATGAAAAGGCTTCTTATGCGTAAAAGAGGACTACCACTTCCATAAAGTGATGTGATTTTTTTTATTCATATATGAAATTTTTTATAATAAGGTTTTATTTAATTAAAAATATTATATTTATTTTATTGTTATATTTATTTTTTAATTTAATCAATTATATATTTCTTTTCATTATCATCCATTAGTAAAATGAAATTTTTACCTATGTGTACGTACAGACTATCGTCTCTACAAAGAGATATATTTCGTTTTCCATGACAACCTATCATGGTCTATTACATATATTTATAGTATAAAAATTATAAATAAGACATTAATAATAATTTCAAAATTAAATATCAAGGACCCCGTTTACCACGTTCGTCCTACTAAATTTTTTTTGGGATTATGTACCCAATATATTTAAAACACCCAACATGTAGATAAAAAATTTATAAATGACATATGGTATGAAAATAAAATTATGTAACATGGACTATTATATGAAAATAATCTATGAAAAGTTTCATAAGAAATTTAATATATTTTTATTTTTATTGATGTCGGAACATGTCCAACTAAGTGGAAACCAGAGGTAAGGGTCTACATTAAATTTTGATTTTTATTCTAGAAAGATTTTGATTAAATTAAAACTGAAGGATATTATAAGATATTACACTTTTTATGTAAATTTATTTTATTCTAATGTGGAAATCTACAAAGTTTACGTGATTTAATTTTATTTTCCTCCCATAAAAGTCGTCCTGATTTCAACTTTGGTTGATGAAATTTTTCATTCATGTCCTTGCTTCTTGAATTTTATTATATAATCATAATTTCTATGATAAATTGTTTTTTTTTAAGACATTTTCAACCATATTAGATTTTATTTTCATCTATTTAACAGAAATCCTCTTATAGTTTTCTAGACGAGGTACATTTATCTTTTTACCAAAAGTGTGAATGAAATATTTGTTTGAAATTTTACTAAATGAACATTTTTTTTTGATATAAGAACTCTAATTTTACTTAAATATCCCTTTATAGGTTTAGTGGGTTATTCTTAAAAAATGTAATTTAAAAAAATTATATTTTTTTTTAAATTTTACCAAATGAAAAGTATATTTTTATTATATTTTAAAGAAATGGTTGAAAATAATTTTATTTGAATTTTTATCTATGCAAACATCCATTAATTTTTATTATGGTTTACTGGGGTTATACACTATTTATATCATCATTAATATTATCTAGATGTCTTAATATAATGTTTTTTTATTTATTAACTATATATAATGTTAATATTTAATATTCCAGTTTTTCAATAAGAATGTTTATGTTGAGTACCTATTGAATTTTTATTTATTTATTTCGTATGATTATTTTATTAGACATAGTAAGTGATCGGTGGGGCTCTTTATAGCTCATTAATGACTCAATAGGTCTCATGAGATAAACTTGTTTTAGTATTTGTCACGTGCCCTTCCTATTTATATATGATTTCATGTAACAATGCCATTTTAGTATGATTATGATTCTTACCAATATTAATTCTATCATTATGAAACTATTCACTCTTTTACATGAGACTATTTATATTTTTATATCATCTATTAATATATTATCATTTTCTGATATGAGATATCTGATATATTTTACTATTTTTTTATCTATTTTTTTTTTCAAGCTATATTTATTAAATGATAACATCTAATATATGCCTTCCCGTACTGATCATCTAATATAACTGTTTATTATTATTTTATTTCCCAAAGATATAAAAATGGATTTATGAAAGATTTAAAGGATATACTTGAAGTAATTATAAAATTATTAGTAAAATTATATATTGTATTTAATATTTTCAAATGTAGTGTTAGAATTATGTATGTATTTTTGTCTCGAAAGAATATTAATATATTTGATCCATTTGGATGTGATCTCTTTTAACTTGTGTCAAAGTAGTAACATAATCAGTAACTCGATGTTACATTATTCAGGGTGTTACATTTTGTAACAGAGGAAGTATATTATAATCCTTGGGAAATAGATTTGAGAAAACATACATTATAAATCATAACACAATGATAGACTCTGTAAACAAATCTATTTAAATAATAATAACATGATTTTTTGGAAAGGTGTATAATGTATGGTTTCATAGAAATAACATCCCAATATAAATACAACAAAGTGGATAAAGTTGTTGAATATATTTACCTTAGTTTAGATTCATTGCAAATGATAGTTGAGTATAAAAGTTATCATCACGCAGTGCATGAAGAGTGGTTATAATACTAAACACCGGTCCAGGTACTCCTGAGGTAAATTCTTAGGCCAATTCACATGATATTTAAAACCATTCTTAAAGATCATAAAATATTTTTTTGAATTCAAGTTATTCCCAATGATATTAACAGATGATTATAAGATTGTATATTGTAAGATTTAAATTTATGTTATGTATTCCACTAGATTTAGAATTATAAACTATGATTCATAATTTTATGAGATAATCTTTGGTATTAAAACTTTTAGATATGGATCTTAATGGAAGGGCTGAAATATAAATCATCCCCCATAATCAACATGGGGATTTCCATCATGAAAAATTCAACATAGATGGTGAAAGAGATGAAATTATTATAAATATATTGGGATGGTTAAACAAGGTTTTCAAAAAAACCTTTCATGTATGAAAAAACCAATATCATCATATCATGATTCATTGATATTCGACTACTTAAAATGGAATAAAACTCCATCCTATAATGGAACTACTAATCCATTGATAATTAAAAAGTAGATAATGTCCCTTGAAAATATATTTCAAGATTTGAGAATTAATTTAAGAGAGGATGGTATTATGGTATTGAAATATTTAAATGAATATTCTAATAATGTTTCATTGGTTGATAAGAAATATAGAGGATGAGGAGATAGTGAAATGGAATAATATATTTCAAAGAGATATTCTTTAAAAAATACTTTTCTTATTATCAATTAGATGATATGGAAATTAAATTCATTAATCTAAGACATAAATAAGAGAAAATTGTGAATGAGTATGAGGAATATTTTACCAGATAAGAAGCTAAAGGATAATAATAATAAAAAGTAAAGTATCCTTATTAATTTTTTGAAAATCTTGTAATTTTATAGGATAAATTAATCATATAAGGATATTAGTTAGAATAATTCATTGAATATAATATTTTTTGATCATATGAGGCTAAATAATTGATAGAAAATACCCCTAAATAATTCAATGTATGTGATATACATATTTGATACACCTTAGGTATAGAAAATACATTTATGGAGAAGCTTCGATGTTGGTAAGATTTAATGTAAAAGTTTCACTTATTCCAAAATAGAGTTTAATCAAATTAAGACCAGATTAAGGCTTCACCAGATACACCATAGTCATAACTCTTTATAAAAATACCCCCATTATATATAATACATTATTAATGTAAAAGTTTAACTTATTCCAAAATATAGTTTAACTTATTTCCCTGATATTTTTTTTAAAAAAAATTATTACCATATTTTAATATATAAATTATTCTAATACTAAATATGTAATACATTTTTTCAATTTTTAATCACATAAATGGATGATATTAATTTAAAATGAATCTCATAGATGAGAAGACAAAGTGGGGTTTTATAGTGAAAATGTTCAAAAGTTTGCAAAGTTTTTATATTTAAAGTATATTTGAAAATGGTTGGAATTAACTAAAGTGTTTTATATGATATAAAATTTATCACATTATACTTTCAAAAATTATTACTATAAATTAATACTCCACATTATTTATATGAAACCACATTTTTCAATTAAAATTAGGTTTTATTGATATACATCAAAATATAAAAGATCTCAAAAAAATAAAAATCATTGCGCAAAGTAATTATTTATATTTATACTTCAAAAATTAGGTCTATTTTTTCATATAGAAAATTTAAAATTATATATATTTACTAATGTTCCACTAAATGGTGGTAAATCTTCTTTTTTTTAAAATTATATCTTTTTATGCTTAAAATTTTATTTATTAATATCTTGATCCTATCAAACATATTGGATGAATTTAAAAACATTGATTAAAATTTTAAAATATGAATTTCATTAATATTTTTAACTAATACTGATTAATTTATTTTTTAAGATAAAATTCCATTCTGGCTATAAAAATAATTTTTCATAAAAACAAATCATTTATATTCATTTTGTATTTATATTCATTAGTAATTAACTGGTAACTAATGAATTAATTTTATAAACATGTGTAACATAAATTTTCATAATTTAGTAAATCATTTTATTTTTTCTATGTTCTAATGGATTGGTGATAACTATTATGTTAAATAAAAAATGTTAATAGTATAATTTTGTTTGATAGGACTCAGGATTATGAGCGACATAAGTCACCAAAGGGAATCAATGTTGCGTGAAACACAAGAATTACATGATATTGTGGGTGATATAATATAATCAATGAATTTCCTATAACAAAATCTATTAATGAATTTAAATGAATTTGAAAATTGATATTTCATAAAATCTTAGGATGTTATATCCTACCCCCTAGTGAATTTTACCCCCAAAATTAGTCATGGTTATCAAATGTTTAAATTTTTTGTATTTAGTTATTGAAACCTTCAACATAAAAAGTTTAATAAAACATCTACTTAAATTGGAATGTGGGAAACAAAAAGGTCGCAAGAAGTTTCACAAAACTAGGTTTCCACTAAGGGATATCATTGTTGGGAAATTAAAAGATTGATTTTGAAAGAAAAATTAATTTCCATTAAAAAATAAAGGGTGATAGAGAACATTGTCAAGATTATGTCAATTATGAAAAACCCAAAATCCAAATAAGTGTGGAGAAGTTCATTTATGTCATCAAAAAATATAGTAATATGGTATAATTTTACATCAAGATCATTTTCACAATGTTAAATAATTATATTAACATCTATTCTGAGGAAATATACTTACATGATGAGTACACATTAATAATTAAATATGTTTCCAATAAAATATAATATTTTCTCCAAATAATTGTTATTCTAGATGATGTTTTATTTCCAAAAGCACTAAAATATACTTATAAATAATACATATCCAAAAATGTATATTCAAGCTATTCCACCTATTGTCATAAATTAACGATGATCAAAATTATTATCACATGGTATGATAATTCACAAAAAGAATAAACATTTAAATTATAAAATAATAATAAAAATTAAATATCAATACCCTCTGTTCAAAAAATATTTTATAAATAATTATCCATAAAATCCTTTAGACATTTCCTAACTATGTTTGAAACCTAAATATTAGTAGGATTTAATCATATATTCTACCAATATAGAAAAACTCTTATTCCTGAAAGAAAATACCATATTATTTACCAAAAAAGTTAATATTTACTTGAAAAAAAGGTCATACTAACATGGATATCATATAGTCCAGTGAATGTGTGTCAAACCCTTATCATCTTTCATTCAAGGGTTCAATCCCCACTGCCTTACCAGATGCAATTTTTTTCACCGAGTATATGGGTTTTCCCTTTTTCTTTTTAAACAAGAAAACTTATTCCTTCCAAAAAAAACTCTTCATTTTGATATTAGGGGTTAAAATACATCGTCCAAAAAATGGCTCCAAAAATCACTTTAATATATCATCCCCTAAAAACTCAATTGTGTGTCTAATACTTTGAACATACGATCATTATTAAGATTATAAACCTATGAAAGCATCCATAACTATTATAATATTCTCACATGAAAACTTCCCAATATCTAAAGTTAATTAAAAGGACCTTTGATACCAATTAAAATATCCATGGACCTGCACACCCAAATCTTATGTTGAAATAAATAAAATTACATTTTCAGCTATGATGTCAATAATTATGATGCAATTTTTTACATCAAGATTAGTTGGAATAGAAAATAAAAATATGTATCACCTACATAGTGGATGAACATTTTATGTTAAGAGTTTAATTAAATTAGTAAAAAGTATAATATAAATAATTCACATAAACATACACTCATAAATAACTTGTTCATAAAGTTGAACACCATCTCCCATTATACCCTGATGTTCTTATTTAACATTGGGTCATCAACATAATCCTTTTGAGATTATTTATAGACTTAAATAATTCAGTATAATTCTTTAAAACCTAGGGAAAATGAAACATCATAAGAGTGATCTCAAAGGCTTAGTAATGGAAAATGTAAGCATTAACTAATGAATGTCATCAGTGAGAATAAGAAGTGATTAATAGTATGATGTAATAATTAAAACAAGTGATTGTAACCTATGAATATTAAAACCCATTTATAACTTGATCATCAAATATGGAAACATCAAAAATCAAATATTCATCAAAATCAATAATCAAAATCCATTAGATATCAATCTTAATTAAAAGAGACAATATAAACCCATATAAAGAATATATATAACATGCCGGTATCTTTACAATATCATTTCATTTAATACTAACAGAACCCTTGGAAATTATAATAACCAAATAGATGAATTCTACTATAATTATACAGAGAAAATATTCAATACCCAATGCATCATAGTGTTATGTAGGTGTATCCATCATATATTATATAAGAGGCTCACCTGGAGCTATCTAGGTGCACCAATAATTTTTAATGTCCTTGAACCGAATACATATAGAATTCATCAAAACACATTGAAACAACCTTTATTCATTTCATAATATGATTAACCTATTGAAAGGAAACATGTTCCACAAAAATCTCTATGAAATATGGTTAACCTATGGAAATGAACCAGGGTCCAAAAAAATCTAATTGAAACATGATTAAGCTACAAAAAATAAATGGGAGAAATAAAAATCTCTTTGAAGCATTACTAACCCATGGGAAATAAATGGGGTAAAAATATTATTAAAATGAGTAACCCAGGGAAATGAAATGGTTTCAATAAAAATCTCTATGAAAAATGATTGTCCCATGGAAAAAATGATTAGAAAATAATCCCATTGAAACAAAACTAACCCGTGGAAAACAAATAGGTTCAATAACAATCCTTTTAGAATAATATTAACGAATGGAAAAGATATTTGTTCCAAAATATCTCTCCAAAAAATTATTAACCCCTAGAAAATAAATGGGTTCAATAAAAATATATTTCAATCATGATTCACCCATGGAAATGAAATGGGTTTGATAACAATCTCTTTGAAAAATGATTAACCCGTCGAAAAAAATGGGTTTCAAATGAATATATCTTGAACATGATTAACCCATAGAAAAGAATTTGGTTCAATAAAAATTTCTTTGAAGTGTTATTAACATGTTGAAATTTTTTTTTTGCAAATTAATCTTTTTGTAACATTATTAATGTATGATTTTTTTTCAAAATGATCTCATTAAAATATGATTAACCAATAGAAAATATATAGGTTCCATAAAAATCTCTTTGAAACAATATCAATCCATCAATAAAATAATGCGGTTAGTATGAATACAAAAATATCCCCAGTGGAGAATAATTAGCAATAAGGGTTTTTCATGTTTATGAATGGAAATTCCATTAAAGGATCCTTAAAAATATACATGAGGAAAATAACCGTAAAACATCCCAAAGCATCCCATTATAATTTTAAACATTTTAATCATTAACCCCATGAGTGGAGAAACATTAAATTATTTTTTTAATCCCATTATAATAAGGATATTTATTATTATTTTTTAAAAAATGTGACATATATACACCATATAAAATAAAATAGGTTTAAAATATAACGAACGTCAAAAGGTAGTAAAATTGTGAAAAAATCCATTACCATTTTGGTATATTTTTTTCCATGTACCCCATAAAATAATAAACATTAAATAAAACATATAATATCATGAAAAATAATAATATTAATGATATAACTTTTCAAATAGGCAGTATATACACCTTATAAAATAAGTTAGCTGTATAACATAACAAATGTCAAAAAGAATGAAAATTATGTCAACAATCTGTTATTAATTTGGTGACATTGAAATTGTAAATTCCATGAAAGAATAATCATTAAATTAAACATTTTAGTAACATGAAGTTAAATTAATTCATGTCATAATATATAAGAAATTGTAGTAGATACAGCACACAAAATAAGTATGTGGTAAAAATGGTGTATGCCTCATGAATGTAAAAGTGATATATGAATCTTTTATTTCTTGTGTAATTTTTGAGTAATATGATATGTGAAAGAATAAAATCAATTTAAACATGTAATATCATGAAATTATTGATACTCATGGTATAAAAAGTCATTGATAAGTAGATACACCATATAAATGTAACTTGGTTCACAATAAAAATTAATTCTTAATGAATTGTAAATTGAGTTGAAACCCCTTACCTGGAGTCCGATTTTTCATGCTTTTCTGCTATATTACAAAATAATAACATTGTTTTTATTATTTAATTGATTGAAAACATTTTCCATTTTACTTATTAATTTTATTTTTCTTATAAAAAATGTATATACACTTACTTAAGCAATAATGTTCATGTTGGATGATTTGACCATATTCAGCTTCTGTGTCAACACTAACTTTGATAGGTCAAAACTGGACAATGAGGTAATTATTTAAAAAAATTAGGAATAATTATCCTGATATAATTATCATATTTATGAAAAAAATTATTTTTAAAAAAATAATTAGTAATAATTTTTATGAAAAATTAACCAATGTTACAGTCATGGATACTGTAGGTCAAACGTATGTATGAGTAAGATTCACATTTTTTAATGATCATTATGGAAAGAGGGAAAGTAAAATTTATATGTCCAAACTATAGTTATATAATAAATATAGTGTTTTTTAATAATATTTACTTATATATAAAATTATTGGGAGATAAAAATAACAACATCACATCGATGAGGGGGTAGTCCACACGTCTATAAATGACACAATCACATTTTTAGTGTGTGAAAAGTGTAATAAATAAAATTATATATTATACTTAAATAAGTTTAATTATGTCATTAATATAATATAGATTTTATTTATATCATCCATTTTTATTAAACCCATCTTTAATACATTCCATGTAATGTGTGAATGTGTCACATTACATTGAGGAGGCTGTAGTACACACGTCCGCAACAGATGTTATCATATTTCAAAAAAATAATAGAATGAAGGTATTTGTTTTATAAAAATTAAAGAATTACAAATAAAAAGTAATTATAATACATAAAATATAAAAATAGTGTTTCCGCCATAATTCCCATCCATGATAGGTGGTGGTAATTGAAAAATGAATGACATAATTTCGTGAGGTGGTAGTTCATCAAACCTGATCAGTAATTTCATTATCCGTTTGATGGGTCTTTGTGTAGTTTTAGTTAAAACAATTGAAATTAAAATAATTTATTATATTTATTATATTTAATTTATTATTTGATAATTTAATAATAATAATTTAGTGGGTGTAGAAGGAAATACAACATAAATGCATGTTGAAGAATGTTGCCACTTTTTTGGGTAACTCCTTTTGTTTGGCACCAAAGGGATTCCATTGTTGGATTTATTCCCAAGTGAGAACTCTAGTGAGAGTTGAGAGATGTTGGGATATTATTTGGGTAGGTTTTGTAACAGTAAAATGGATTTTTGTGTGTGAATGATTGGGTGATGGTGGGTTTTTTAATAGTGGGTGGAGTGGCATTCTTGAAAATAGAAAAAGGTAAACACTATTGAGAGGTCTCCCTTAAATAATGTGCCTAAAATAATCATAATTTGATACAAGAGGTATTATGGTTGAATAATTTTTATAAAATGGGTTTTGGATAAGTTTCTTGGCCATTTATGATCTTAATATTAAATTATAACAACTAAGTAGCAACATTTGTATTTGAATCATTGTAGTAAATTTTAATTTATTTCAATAATATTATTGGTAAATAAATAATTGGAACATATTAGAAATTATCAAATAATTATAATTCTAAATATGTAAAATAATTCAAAATTCCAACCACATAATTGGCATAAATTAATTTAAAAGTAATCCTGGAGACGGGATGAAAATTTGAGTTTTGAAAGTGCAAATATTAAAATATTTACTATGTTTTTATATCTAAAATCACAATAAAAATTATTCCAATAACACATTTTTGACTAAATAATATAAAATCGATGTAATTATACTATGAAACCAATTAAAAAATATTGTTTAACATCATGAATTTTTTATTGGAGAAAACAGTTTCAATTAACATTCGGTGTCATTCACTCTTCATCAAATTACAAATGTTCTCATAAAAATACCAAAAATTCACCACAAGTAAATTTTTGTATTTAAATTTAAATAATGAAACTTTTTTTCAGAAAACTATTATATAACTGTAAAAAAATAATTTATAAAAAATTCCTCTATTTTAAGGCTGTAAAACTGCCTTTTATTAATATATAGCTTTTATGATTAAAATTTGATTTATTTTTATCTTGATCCTATGAAACTTGTTGGATGAATTTCAAAAAAATTGATTAAATATATAAAATAACATTTAATTAATATATTTCAATAGTACTTATTAATTTAATTTATATGAAAAAAATTCATTATATCTATAAAAATATTTTTTTCATAAAAACATAAACTTTATATTCATTTGTTCTTGATTTTCATCTCTCAATTATGAGTAAAAAATGAATTAATTATAAATAAATATGTAACTATACATTTTATAAATTAGTTAATCATTTTACTTCACTCCATTAAAATTTCTAGGTGATAACTGTTATATTAAATAAATAATGTTAATATTATATTTCTGTTCTGTATGACTCAGGATTGAGAGCAATATAAGTCACCAAAGGGACTCAAGGTCACGTGAAATTAAAGATAAACATGGTGTTGCAAGTGATTAAATATAAAATATTTATTTAATGTAACACAATACATCAAATAAATTATGTTAATTGTAAATAAGATATTTTTTGAAATATTTGGTTATTATAATAAGTCTATGTTTTGAGAAATATCTTGTAATTTTGGTAAGGTTTAGAGAGAGTGGTTTCTAAGAAATGACATCCATGTCATGATAATACAAGTGAATATGTATCTATAGTAGATTTTCCTTGGGGAAATAAATCCAAAAATTATAATTTTGTATTAACTCATCTTTTACCTTTTTCACGACAAATATGCCTTATTTCACACCTAGCTTCACACTTATGGGGGATTTTACTTGGAAAATCACAAAATATTTACAAATCATTATTAATGACTTTAATAAATTATTGGGTTAGAAAAAATAATAGTTATATATCAACAGATAACCTATATTTCAACCTAGATACTCATAAGTTTGGATATTCATGTTAATTAGAATTTATTTCTTATTTGTTCAATGTTTCCTTTTTATGTTAATTTTAGTTTGAGTATTCTCAACATTAATTTTGTAATATTTTTTTTATATAATGATAATAAATTTGATGAATTTTTATAAAAACAAATGTGATTATAAATTTTATGATTTCCCAAATGTTATTCCTAAAATAATGGGAGTGTAAGATGAGAACATTATGGTAGTACTGGCTCAACTGAATCTTGTTTTGAATAATGATATGAATGTGCATAACACACACTTCTCCTAACAAAGAGAATGTAGTGGTAATGTCTTTTATGTGAATAAAATCCTCCTTCCATTGTAGGATATTCTAATCCCCTCATCATGTAAAAATCGATTAACTCTATTTAGAAGATATTATTTTATCTCCGACACTTAGAACACTAGAAAGGCATGGTAGATATTTATCACACGGAAGGGAAAGTTGATCAATAGTGGACACTGATCAAGAATATGATATAGAAGGAGGAAATTGATTCCTTAGAATGGGAAAGATTCAAAAAATATTTTTCAATAAATATTTTCCCTAAACAAACTATATTAAAACAAGGAGGGATTTCCTTAGACTAAAAAAGGAATATGGGTCTATCGGGTTGTATGAGGAAAAATTCACTAGACTTGCATGGTATGCCTATGGATTTTTCATCAATATAAAAGTTAATGTGGAGTGTATATTTTGTGGATTAATTCCAACTCTATTAACATATTTGGTGATTTGATATTTTTAAAGATATAAATATATTATTCCTTATGACCTTAAGAATGAGAAGTACATTCATGACTCTTAGTGCTCTTATGGGATTAGAGATAAAAAATTTAAAATAGAGTTTATTTAAATTGGAACAGTGGATAAATATCATAGAGGAAAGAAAACTCAGCTTCCTATGTATCAAAAATGTTTGAATAGGCATCCCATAAATAGTCAGTACTATAAAATGTGCGTCTAACAGTGCTAAAATGATCTTTGTTAGTTCTTAAAATCCCTAAAATTGTAAGAGATATTAAAATACCCCGGGCTTTATCAATTATAGAAAAATCACTGATAAAGGTTATCTTTATTAGTGATTTTTATTTAAATCTATTAAAGGGTACATTGATCAGCATGAGATGAAGTGATAATAAAGGGACATTTTTTACTCCTATAAGAAGTGCTACTAAAGGGATACTTTATTGGTGCTAGATGAATTTTGGATAAATGATTCCATTAATATTTCTTGATAAAGCCCTAATAAAGGGTGCCTTTTCAATTCTTTATATAGAACTGATAAAGGCCATTTCAACTACTACATATCCACCTCCCCAGAACATACCTATAAAATCAATCCAAATTAGGATACATAAAAAAGGAATTTACGTATACAGAAAACAGAGTATAAAATACAAAATTTAATTGAAATAAAATTTATGACACAAATACAAGAATAAAACATTATATTATATACATTTTAAACATTTATTTTTATAATTACATGATAAAGTATTAATTATCACAAACATTCAAAAATATAAATGTTAGTTTTTCATAGGCCTCTACTACCCAATAATATTATATGGTATAGAAAAAACAACCCCAATATTGTAAAATGAATTCACTAGTATAATAAAAGAATTCATTTGTTATTAATACAATAAAGGAATATATTAAACAAAAAGTTTCAATTCTAAAATAAAACTAATAATTTGAGTCATATCTGGCAGACCATATATCAAATTTTGGTGAGGCTAGTTCCTAAATATCATCAATGACTAATGTAATATTTTACCAAACAATCAAAAAATAATAATGTATTTTATTTGTTTTGATGATATGTCTTATCTTTTTCTACTAAAATTTCAATTTATATAAAAAATTTGGAGTCATAGTGGTCACCTCATGTGTCAGATTAAGTTGAGGATAATTATTACACATAAAAATGACTTATGGATCATCAAACTGAAATATCAAAACAATCCAAATGTGTTTTCTTGGTTTTTATTATGTTGCTTTTATTTTTTACTAAAATGTAATTTTAAACAGAAATCTCACCCTTTGAGTCAAAACAGTAACATCATGTGTCATTTTGATGTGAGAATAAATCCTATATATCAAAAATTAATTAATATTATTTTTTTCAAAATATCAACACTATCAATCCATTTTTATCAGTTTTTTGTGAGTGACACACGTTTTGAACTATAGTGTTAATTTTAAGCTAATAATGAACACTTTGAGTTGTATCAAGAGCACTATGTATCAGACTGAGGTTTGGCTAATTCCAACATATAAAAAATGACTTATGGATCATTTTCATATAGTATCAAAACAAAATTAATGTTTCTTCTTGGTCATGAGTATGTCACAAGTATTTTAGAGTGAAATTAACGTCTATTTAAAAACGGAACACTTTGAGTCATACCAGTCACACCGTGTGTCAGATTGAGTAATGGATAATTCATACACATAACAACTGAATTATGGACAATTATTAAAAATCATCATAAAAATATGAATATTTGTATTGGTTTGGAGTATGTCACTTGTGTTTTTCTACTGAAATGTCATTTTAAACATGAAACGAGCACATTGAGTCATACTGATCACATCGTGTGTCGGTTTGATGTGACACTATCTCTTTCACATCAAAAAAGACTTATGATTAATTTTACCTAATTATTTGAACAATATAACTGTGTTTTCTTCATATTCATTGAGTGAAACACATTTTGAACTTGAATGTCAATTTTAAATGTATAATAGGTAGTGTGACTCATATCGGGAATACTATGTATCAGATTAAGGTGTGGCTGATTTATACACATAAAAAATGACTTATGTATTGTCTTCCCAAAATATCAAAAAATTATAAATTCTTTTTCCTAGTTTTTAGTATGTCACTTTTTCTTCTACTAAAATGTAATTTTAAACTGAAAAGATGCACTTTGATTCATACTAGTCACACTTCTGTCAATTTGACATGAGGCAGATTCTTACATGTCACAGATGACCAATAAAACATTTTCATCAGTAATCATTACAATTGGAGCATGTTTGCTTATTTTTTAGTTTTCAAAAGACTTTTTTAACTAATATAACAATTTTAAACTGATAACAGACACTATGAGTCATACAGGTAACATTGAGTGTTGGTTTGATGTGAGAATAATTTGGACACATTAAAATTGACTTATGAATAATTTTTATAAAGTATTAAAAAAATGAATCCTACATTACAATTTTTGTATAATTTACTTGTCTTTTTATATTTAAAGGTTAATTTTATACTCAAACTATTTAATTTTAATAATACTAGTCACATTTGGTGTCATATTGACATGTGGTCAGTTCATACAGAAGAAAATTGAATTATATATTTTTCTCTAATGTTGGAAAAAAATATAAGCTCCTTAATTTCCATTTTTCTATTTGAAAAATGTTTTAAATTATAATGAAAAATTTAAATTTAAAATGTCTACATTCATCCTTATGGTCCACATCATGCCACATATTTTTCTCTTATCAATTCTAACACATGAAAAATAAATTTTTTATTTTTTTCCCTAATGATTGAATATAATCTGATCTCATATTCTCATTTGTTATTATTTGATTTCTGTTTTAAACTGAAAGTACATGTTTATATTGAAAAAACATACTTCGTGTGATTTCAACCACATTGTGTCTCAAATTAATTTGTGGTCAATTTCTACATGTGAGAAATGAATTATAAATTATTGTACTAAACATTGAAAATAGTGTGAGTTTTTATTAGTATTAACTTTTTTATGTATGTTTTAAAATAAAATGACACTTCTGTATAGAAAACACATATTCCAAGTCATAATAACCACATCGGGTTTGAGATTGACATGTTGTCAATTTAATATACATGGAAATAAAATTATGGAAAATTTTATAAACTATTGAAAACAATCTTAGATCGTATACTCAATTTTTACGATTTTATGTATGATTTAAAATAAAATGAATCTTTTGCATTTGAAATACATAATCAAAGTCATACCAACCACATCGGGTGTCAAATTGACATACGTTCAATTCCTACCCATGGATAATGAATTTTTGATCATTTTAATAATGTTTTAAAAAAAATTATGCATGTTTTCATTATTTTGAGCATGTGGTGTGTGTTTTAATCTAATGTAAAAAATTTAACAAAATAAGTATCAGATAAAAATTGTAAGGTTATTATATAAAAAAAGTGGATAAAAGGAAGAAAAATTAACTAGATAAGAAGTAGAAAGTCACCTCTTCTTGTGGTTTGTATACATTAAAATGTCATATATTATCCCCATTCATTTCTAAATAATTTCATATTCTCCATTATATGTTACATTGAAAAACATTTCAATATATATATATATATGAATCTGATACAATTTCTTCACACCCCAAATATACTTCTAAGGTCATAACTCAAACTATATCACAAACATAGTATATAACCACCTAAATTGTATGTCCACAAAAATTCTGACACCATGTACACTACCTAATCATCTCTAAAAAAATTTACTACTTCTTTTGAGTACGTATATTTTTGTTGATATTGTTAGTACTAAGAAAATTTTGAAAAATAAATGATTAAAAATATTTTTAATGAATTTGTAATTAACTTCAGAAATTACCAATTCTGGGATTCTAGTCTTCTGAATGTTTTCGATATCTTTCATAAATTTTCAAAAATAATTTCCACAGATGATGTTGTTATCTTTCTTGAGAAACTGCATAAATTTGACCCTAAATAAGTAAATTGTATTGAAATATGTTTTGGAGGTAAAATTATCAATATTTACATTAATTTTTTTCCATATGAAGTAATCCATTGGATCCTTATATTCATCACTGAATTCATACAATGATTTTGATTATATTTAATGACCTATATATTATAAAAAAATCTTCTAAAAAAGGGATTGAAGTATATAATTTAGAAATATTCTATAACATTTTGCCTTTAGTTCATTAAAAATTAACAATACACATCGTGTGGGGTCTGTTTTATGGATATCCATGAATTTTATCTAAAAAAATAAATATTTGGGGTATCCAGATTTATTATGTTCATAATTATGTGGTTCCTAAAAACAAAAAAGCAAATAAGTAATGAAGAAAATAAAACTAATGATCCCTCAAGATCCATAGCAATGTCCCCAAGTGCTGCTCATACTCCACCCATGTCTTTGAATACACCAAAATATCATCTACAAATACCACCACAAATGAATCCAGATATCTTTGAAATATCTGATTCATCAATGCCATAAACACCATTGGCGTATTCATTAGACCAAAGGGCATAACCACATATTTAAGATGCCCATATCTACTTCTGAAAGTTGTTTTAGTAATATCGTCCTTCCTCACTAGCAATTGATGATATCCCAACCTCAGGTCGATCTTGGAGAACCACTGGGCTCCCCTCAACTGATCGAAAAAATCACCAATTCATGGAAGTGGGTATCTATTCATTGTCATAACTTGGTTAAGTCTACGATAATAAACACATAGCGTCAAAGTTTTATCCCCCTTTTTCACAAACAACACCGGCACTGCCCATAGAGTCGTGCTAAGACGGATAAACCCTTTGTTTTCTAACTCTTCCAACTGGACTTTCAATTCACACAATTCAACTAGTGTCATCCGATAAGACGGAAGTGAGATAGGACTGGTCCTCAGAAGAAGATCAATCATAAACTCCACTTCTCTTATGGGAGGTAACCCAAAGAATTCATCAGGAAAGACATCCATGAACAGATCTTCCACTACCGGAAGAACAGTCTGCTCAACACCATCTACTAATTCTAATGAAAATAACACCAATTGATATGATAACGTACCCCCTACTGGTGCCAACAAACCCGTTGCACCCTGCCTTTCAGGCTTCTCTCCTCTATAGAGGTGTCTAACGCCATCGTGTGTCGTAAAATCCACTGATCGCGCATCACAATCAACATGGGCCTTAAACGCCACCAGCCAATCCATTCCCAAGATTACATCATACCTATCCATCTCAAGCATTGAGAAATTCCAGGTTATCTCAACCTCGCCCACAACGATATGACATTCTCTACACAAGAAGGCTCGACACTCTCTTCGACCCGGAGGATTTTTAAGTTTCAAAACTGAGGGAATCATTGCTACCCTTAAACCCAGCAAATCAACCACACATGTATTAATTAAAGAGTTTCAATCACCCGTATCAAACAACACTTGCATCAAGGTATAATTTAAAAGAATGGTACCTCGCACCGTGGATGGTCCTGACTGATCATCCACCACAACCTGCTTAGCTCCAAACACATGTTTTCTTTCCACGCTCTACTCTTCATTTCCCTGCTAAGGCGTCGTGGTATTCCAAGAATCACTATGACCCACTTTACTCTGCTGACGAGGGGTGTGCTACTATCCCCATCCTGTCGAAGCATATGACGTCTATGATCCCAGAGGAGTGTCAAACGCACTCGAACATGGAGGATTCCGACAATAACGCTGCAGATGCCCCATCTGATTACAATTATGACATGCTCGATATTGTTTCATACAATCCTTCTTGATGTGGCTGGTAGAACCACACTGAAAACATCCCATCTTTATCTGGGGATTCGAAGAAAGATTTTCTGATCATGCCGTTGGATTATATGCCATATTCATGCCCTGGGAATAAGTGTCCCTCTTTCTCTTGAACCCATCATTAGAGTTCCCACTATTCCCCATGGGTACCACCATGCTTCCTTCACCCGGAGCGCCCAAAAAATCCCGCTCATCCACTAAGGCTCTATTCACCATCTCTGTGTAATCATCTATACCCAGCACCACTATGTTTGAAAGAATTTATTTCCATAACCCCGCTTCAAATATCCTTGCCTTCAACGACCTGCTACCCACCACCTCAGGTGTAAACTACACTAAGTTCATAAACATAGCTACATAATCTGTCTCATACATAATCACTTTCTTCAGACTGAAGAAATCAGTCGTATGCTGAATTCTAAACGTATGTGGGTAGAATTGTTTGTTAAACAATTCCTTAGAGCCTTCCCACATCATACCCTGGTCCGTCCCCACTTTGACTACCAACTCCCACCACTGAAGGGCAAGATCTTCCAACATATATGTTGCCAACTTCACTTTTAACTCTACCGGTGTTCCCAAGAGCTCAAAGATCTTGTTCACCCTATTCAACCATGCTCTTGCCCTCTCTGGATCTGAATCACCCCTGAAGATGGGTGGATTTTTCTTTTGAAACTAAAACACATGATCCCCATGCCTTGGTTCATCCATTTTGTTCCCACTTTCCACAACTTGGAAAAGCTTGCACAATGTTTTGCACTAGCTACTGGTTCACCTGTGTCTCAGGTGCTACCACATTCTCAGCGGCCTCCTCTGATCGGTCTCTACGATGCACATCTGGTTCCATTTCTATAAACAAAAAACAAAAAACCATGAGTCTCACTTCTGTATACATCATTAAATCCCATTTCAAATCACATTACACAATACTAACACAACAAGGCTTTCCACAAGTTCACATTTTCCACATTGTCCATGTTTCACCATTTTTTAAAACTAACCCATTTTCATAATACCATATTTATTCACATTACAATCTCACACATTCACAAAACCATTTCTCTATTCATCCCATAAATCATTATGCCCAATTAAATATGCATCCTAGGGGGAAGTCAATTCTACCATGCAATTCATGCTCATCTCATTGGCTACACACACGACAATGAGATATCCAATTCATATAAGTGTCTCTAAATCACTTATGTACCCAACTCCCTAGTAACATGAATTTCAGTATAAAAGGGTTAGCTACGTCATTTTATGCTATACATTCCATGTTCCGACATTCCTACACCTTGTAACCATCCCAACTCAAGGAATATACCACAAAAAATGTCAACACCAAAGGACCGAACAAGCTGATACCACTTGTAACACCCCGCCCCTACCTCATTGTCTTGAGGAAGTGGTGAGGGCCACTTGGCCTTAAGAGTTGTTCCCATGATGAAAAAGGCGGGCAATAAATGTTGAGGGCTTTAAGATCAAGTTGGGGAACAATTTTCCCTCAAGACAAAACCAACCAAACCATCCACTATCAATCACTATATGATGCGTTCACTTTCAAACCCAAACAGGTATTCCCCAAAGACAACCATTTTGTTCCATAAAAACCCAAAACTAATAAAACCAACCATGTCTACACCACATCAGAGTACAAGAGGAAACCAAACAACAAACACTACGATCCATGACACCACCACAGCTCCACAACAAGCTCCAAGCTCCAAGATCCACCAGGACATCACAATGCACCACTAAAGGAGGAAGATGCCTTACCTTTTCCCACGACATGATACACAACATCTTCAAAGACACCAATGTGCCAAAGGAGGGGGTGAGTACTAAAACTCAGTAGTATTTCCCCAAATTACTTCCCTACACACACCACTTAGGATAAAACTGTTAGCAAATTTATATGAAACAGTTTATATAAAATAAATCACAAGTGAAACCATTTTCAAAATCCAGACATGACCTTACCAAGCCATCACACCCAAACCATGCATCCAAGGGAAAGCCAACCAAACATTCCATTAACCATCTCATCATTTACACATTTTCGCAACAATTCCATCTTACAAAGCAATGCACCACAAAACAACCATAACAACCAAATGGTGGAGCTTTTGTCCAACTCGTTCACCCATTCACACATTAGTTGCACTTCCCGTCAATTTACCATTGATGGTGGCCCTTACTTCCACTATCCATCCCCTTTTTATAGTGGTGCTTCTCACCACTTCCCCACAACATTCCAAACTTGCCAAACCAAGCATATAACCCACCAAGGTCCCAACATCATGCAATCAAACCATTAAATTTCATATCAATCCACTTCAATAAATAACCCATTTATTGAAAATCATTTTCCATTCCAAAAAACATTTCAATAAAACAACCTCTTTATTGAAATCTATTTCCATCAATCATTTTCACAAATCAACCATCGCATCCCTTTTTAAAATCTCCATTTTAAAATCCGCAACAAAAGAATTTCACCATAAAACCACCTTTTCCTAAAAAATCCCGAAATGTATTTTCAACCAAATTTTCACATCAAAAAACATATTAATTTCAAGCCAAAAAAATTAATTATAGAAAAAAATTTCCATCTCTAACCAAGTTTAGTCGGGAGAGAAGCCACCTACCGTTAGGGTTCCTGAGAAATCGACCCACGAACAATTGTGCCTCATATCCAGCGAATGCACCACCAAAACCTCTCTACATCCCTTTCCCTTACATTCACAATCCTTAAAAACATCATCCAAGGCAACCAAAACCCTAGATATACACAGAACAAGTGTAGATATAGAAAACGAAGAATAATATGGATGTAGATCTAGAGGAAAACACATGGAAACCAAGAGGAGAGACTTACCCGGGAGAAACCACCTTCAAACCACCAAGAAACCTATTCAAAAGGCTTCAAAAATGAGTGGGAAAGCTCCTACACCCCATGATAACCGAAGAACCTGAGTAAGACATGAGTGCGGGGATGTTTGGGGTGAAATTGGTTAAGACAGAGGGAGCCCGGAACATATAATCCTATTTTTAAGTGGTCTCACGGTTAGCCCGCACGGTTTGGAAAACCATGAACTAACTGTGCGCATGATGCTTCCTCGAGAGCTAGGGTCTGCAAATTTTCCATGCACGTTCTGGAAAATCATGCATAGGCTGTGCGAGGACTACTGTCTCCCTTGCACGGTTTCCTAGAGAATCTTCACGGTTTCCACTAACCGTGCTCAAACCGTGCACCCCATTAAAAGCCTCCTAACTCATCCAAAACCATTCCAAAATATACCAAACTCTTCCCAAATAATCCCATGAACTTTAAATAAATAAAAAAAATCATAAAAAAATGCCACATACCTCAAACTAGGGGTACTACAAGGTCTATCTTTTTCTTCATGTCATAGGAAGCCACATGATTCCTGCTCATAACAAGTTTGATTCTAGTAGAACTTTCCCTCATTAAATATTTTGTATTTAATCTAATGAAATTTCCAACGAAAATTATAAACATGGGACCTCCCCATTATATGAGTCCCAACGTGATAGATGGTGCATCATTCGGATGCCCGGTCTGTGAGATATCAGCACTTTTGTTAAAGGGGCACGGTTGGATTCATGTCTGATCCAACCCAGTTCACACATAAAACTCTATAAAAACTCACATAGAATATGAATAAAGGACCATCTTGTCACAGGGGTCCTTATTCCATAGATGGTGTGTCATTCAGATGCTCATTCTGTTAGTTACATCCATTTTCGTGAAATGGGGGTGATCGCACCTCAGTCGAGCCCAGCTCCGTCAGGCCTGCCAGAATATGCTAAAGGGAACTCTTCCCAAAAAGGATCCCAATACCACTATTGATGTGTCGAACAGACACACGGTTCATCAGTTATGGGCGTTTCATTATTCGGGGACCAGTAGGGTCTGGCCCCGGTCCGACTCGGTCAGACCGGCCCGAGGAAAATGGGTCATGGGGTCTACTTGACCCCACTCAGGTCTGTCCTATTAAGGGTCAGCCCAGATCACTGGGTCTGGCCCGTCGGTGTAGGTCGGGTTTGGTTTTTGGGCCCAGGCCACATCTAGGTCGGCCTGGCCCGCTGGTAGGTCCGGCCCACTTGGTCGGCCCTCATCAAACTCTATCCACCTAAAGTAGGACCGTTGTATCCTGCAGGCCCTATGGTTGTGGGGTTGTTTTGTCATCCGGTGGGACACTACCCCACCACATGAACGTTCATCCATTTTCCTGATCTGGTTCCACCAGTGTAGCGCGGCTTGGGGTCATGTTGTTCCTTCCTGCTGCAGCCCGTTTGTCATGGCTGCTCCGCCCCGCTCCCTTCTACAGTGGCCTGCTGGTTGTGGCCGCTTCACACCGCTGGCGTCGCCTGCAGGCTCTACCCTTGTCCTACACAGCCGGCTCATGCAAGACTCCAAGGTGTGCCATCATGCGCCACCTTCCACCACCCACGGCCGGTTGTCACAGGTTTCCACTGGCCACCGCCAACCGCCACTGACATAGCACAATGGCGGTTTCTTCTGCGGGTCGTCGAATATGCTCCTGTGTCTGTTATTGGTGTCATTTGTGCCTACGGCTCTCCCACGCTGCCTTTGTCATAGCATGACCAGTTATTTCACATTTCCATCAATCTGTAGAAATTTTCCCCAAAGAACAGAGCATGAGTGAAGTAGTGGAGGGTCTGGGCCTTGTTCATATGGCTCGTGACCACTACGTTAATGTGATAGAAAGTGGGAGAGGATTTACTTCATCAAATACAACTTCAAAATAATTCCCTACCTAGAAGAGATGTTTGATGCTGATGAATAATGTAACCTCCTTCATCATTTTCATCGGTTTGTGATTCGATGGTGCTCGTCACTTCTCATTGAAATCGGTCTCGTCCTCCAAGCGGTTGGCATCGTGATAAATTTCTAGAGATTTGATGCTTGGTGAAGTCATGCCAAAACTCCACCCCAATCTCCTTGTAAATAGTAGAGGGCAGGGGGTGAGTAACACATGTGGAGTTAATGGGGTTCATTTAATTAATGACCTTTAAATATTCAAATAGTGAATTTACAAGAATAAAGGGAATCAATCCATTTAATGGATTGATGTGTCGTTGGTCCCATCACCGCCGCTCATCATCTAGAGAAAAGAAAGAAATAAAAAAATGTTTTATTAATCTTTCAACAGTCTGCAAAAATTAACTTTTTTACCCATCCTACTACGATCAAAGTTGAGCCTCTATTAAGAGAATCCTAGCACTATGAATTCAATGTTTCCTTGGGATTTTTAATCCGAGCACTGGTTCAAAATATATAAAACTTTCCCCGTGAGTTTACTAAATATACCTTAAAAAAGTTCATAAATTCATTCCGGGCACACCGGGTCTCAGAATAATGGACCGTCAATTTTTGTAGACTTGTAATAATTCCATATAACTAAAAGGGTTCATGGAAAATCTATGTCTTTACATACAGCATGAGAGGCTATTTTCCACTGTAATGATACCTTAACATTTTAAAGCTTCCCATACATTCTTATAAGGTTCTTTTAAATAGAAATTTTTTATTTCATAATTATGTGGATTTCAAATAATTTAAAGTAAAATAGAGATATTTCTCTCAAAGTGTTTTAAAGAATGTATTAGATTATTTTTATCTATGTCAACATCATTTGTTGGATTTTCTACATATTTTTTGTTGAATTATTATGATACAATCATCCATATTGTATTAAATGGTTTATTAGATTCTTTACTATGAAGGTGTAATGTATATACTATTCATGTTTTATGTTTAAAGTATTGACATTTCATATGATAGTTTTAATATGAATATTTATGTAATGTTTTACCATTTTCCTAAGAGGAATACATTTGACTTAGTATGTGGTGAGTATGGATACCTATATCCCCTCGATGCATCAGTATGTCGCATGTGACAAACCAGTGTCTTGGCATAAGGTCTTGATGATATTGTAATGGTCTTTTCATGAGGCCTTGATGGTATGGTTAATATTTCTGACATTATGAATTTCCTCACCCTGAGATTAGTTATTGATATTGCATGTTATTATTCTACAAGAAGAACACCGATGTGAATTTTTTAATGTAATTTTTTTATTTATTCTTTTGATATCATTTTGAATATTATTTTTAAAAGGCTTGTGATTCAGTTTTATACCATGCCTTAAAAGTTTATACTTATTTTTGATAGCTTCCTATATAATATTTATCCATACTGAGAATCTGAGTTCTCCCCTTTCGTGTGTTTCATTTTTACCCCGGATGTGAAGAAGTATATTATGACTAACCTACAGGGATAGTATAAGGTATATGTGTGTGTTCAAATGATACAATATGTAGTTTTCCATTTCATGATGTGATGTAAAACTTATGTTTGAATCTTGTTTTCCTAAGGCTACAAAACTGACCAGTCCTTTGGGATTTTATTTTCTTGGGACCATGACAATGTAATAAAATAATTCATAAACTCTAGGAAACTAAGGATGGGGTGTTATAGGGATCCCTTTAAAACATGTTCCATCCCCTATATTTATCAAACTGTGAAAAAAGAAGTAAACCATGTGGCCTCGCTGTACATCCATATATATCAAATAACTGTGTCATTTCCATATAATCAAAGTGAATCACATTCCCATGACCAGGAAGTAATAACAGAAATTTCAAACCAAAAAGGGATATATCCAAGGTGTCATGACCAAGGAATCCTAATTTATTCCCAAGCGTTTCTCGATGAAAAATCTATATTGGCACTAGTTGGAGTCCTAGGAGCATGTCATACCAATCAAGTCATATGTGAGTCCATGAAATATGGATCCTAGGGTAGAAAGGCCTGAGGCATCCCATGGAATCATGACCCAAGAGGAATAATCCACCCAAGGCATCCACTGCCACATTTCTAAAACCATGGAGATAATTCTATGGAATCTATACAAACATTCATCCTTTCGTACCATTTTCTTACATCACACATGATTCTACCCACACATGGAATCCATTTACATTCCATCATAAAACAAGGTTATACCCACCCATTTTTCCAAAAATTACAATTAAACATTTATCATGGGTATACCCACCCATTTTTTACAATCATAACCAAAATATTCACATGGGTATACTCACTCATTCACTACCATTTCGAAATTATCATTTAAGTAATTTAAAATCACTCATTGAGGTTAATCACTCATTTAATCAATTACACTTAATCCATTTAATCAAAAAACATGGAATATCAACATAGCATAAAGAAAATAAGAAAACAATATCCTAAGAAATGTATTAATTTTTGATTTTATAAATTTAGTCAAAAAGCATCATCATGCATAGAAGAATCCCATCTTCATTTTTTTCAATTCATTTATTAAAGGCATTCCACTAATATGGAAAGATTCAACTCACCCCATGGGTGGTTCAACATGGCATAAAAACGTTTATTTTCAATCGGTACACCCCATGGGTGACCATGGTTCAGAAAATGGCTACCAACACATCATAACAAAACCTAAGGGAATCCCTAACAGTTCTAATTACATATATTTTAATTAATCAATTAAAATCTAGGTTTGTGCCAGAAAGTCGAATAGGAACCATAACGGTTGATATCTCTATAAAGCACCAAAACTAAAAATTAATGTATGGAACACCTACCTTAGCTTAATAGTGGAGTTATCATCCAGTATCAAGTCCTGTTTTGACTCCAAGTTATGATAAATTTGAAGAGCGGATAAATATTGGGAAATTAGGGTATATGAGCTTAAATAAAAATAGTGCAATCTATATCTAGATGAATCGAGAAATGATAAAAATAAATTTAGATCTTATTGATGGGGATCTGATAAGACAAACCACTCTCGAATTAGAGATCGGACAATGAACCAAGATAGAATCCTAGTTTAGCCACTTAAGGAGAGCTCTCAAACTCTTCCTCTACTATGTGTAGTATTATGAAAAAAATAAGGTTTTAAAAAGAATTTTCAATTTAAATAAAATAATAAAATTTCAAAAATATAGGGGTCCCAAAATTTAGGCACATGGTTTGTCAAATAGTGTACCAACCATGTGCAACTTCTTATAATCCAAGGGGAAGATACATGATTTACTCGCACGGTTCACAAAATTTCTCAAAACCATGTGAAAATCCAATGTCAGGTTCCACAAAAACTATAAACATGGTTTCATGGTTGTGTGCCTCCTCTCGCATGGTTTCCGGAAACCATGCAACCTATACAATCCCTCTGTACAGCCTTTCACAATTTATATAAACCATGTTGTATTCCCTTCATGGTTTGTAATAACCATGAATTTGGATAAAAACACTCCAAAATTGGGTTCTGAGATCTAAACAAGCCCTGAACACCCCTTAAACCTCCATGAACATGAATTGTATTCATATTAGGGAATATTTAAGCACTCAAATTGAAACATATGGGATCCATACCTCATATTAAAACCTAAGTACCTAAAACCTTCCACTCTCATAGGAATTAATCCTTGAATTTCCCACTGATGGGTGGTCATGATTCATCTATGAACAATTTCAGAAACTAAGCATGTACATCAGCCTCCTACTCCCAAGACTCATCCTATGAATGGTTGCGCTAACATAGTTCCCATACTAGTGGAATTGGATTGCCTCAGAAAACTTTGTGCTCATGTTTAATATACGAATAATATGCTCTTGAAAGGACGCATCTTCTTATAACTCAACCACCTAGAAATTAAAATCATGAGATGGGTCTGAATGATAGATGCATAGTTGAGATACCTAGAAGATGTTGTTCATGGATTGGTACCTATTAGGTAACTTCAACCCATAGGCTACGGCGCAGACTCTATCTAGAATCTCGAATATCCCGACATATCATAGTGAAATCTTACCTAGTCTCCTGATTCTCCTATGTCCCAAACTTGATGAAACACTTATGAAAACCCAATCCCCGACATAAAACTCAAGAGTAAATATATGGGGATCTGCATATGAATTCTATTGAGAATGTGTAGTATCCATCAACTTCTGAATCAACTGGACATGTCTAGAAGTCACTTTCACAATATGTGGTCTCAGTAAAGATACATCACTTACCTCTTACCACCACATGGGAAATTGGAATGTACTATCATATAAATCCTCATAAGGTGGCAACTATATCCACTTATGATAACTATTATTTTATGCGAACTCAACCAAGGATACATTCATCTCCCAATCTCCCCAAAAATTCACGATGCATGCTCTCACCATGTCCCCTAGCACTTATATCATATGTCCTAACTTGCCATTAATTTGAGGGTGTTATGTTTTGATTAGAGGCACTTTTGTACCCATCACCCTCTAAAAACTCTTCCAAAAATCAGACATAAAGTGGGTAACCTTGTCCAAAATGATAGTACATGGGACCCTGTGAAGTTGTACAATCTCATGGATGAACAAATTTCCCAAATCATCAACATTGAAGGTCTCCTTGATGGGAATGAAATGATCAACCTTAATGATCCTATCAATAACAACATACAAAATGTCATTAAGTTAAGGTGACCTTAGTAAACCTGTCATGAAATCCACCATGAAATTATCACATTTCTACTATAGGATAGGTGACTGTTGTAAAATTCTGGTTGATCGTTGATGTTTTTCATTCACCTGGTGAGTAGTGGAACACCACATAATGAACCTAGTCACTTCACACTTCATACCCATCCATTAATACTGATGGTGCAAGTCATGATATATCATTGTGACTTCGGGATATAATGCCAAAGATGAAGCATGAAACTCCTACATCTGTATTTCATATATGCCAATTGGATCGCAAATGAGACCATGGAGACGAAGTATCTCGTTCTCACCTATGGTCTAACCAAGAGGTATATCCTCTCTAACCACACCTTCCCATAGGACTAGGCCCTCTCAATTCGATATTTACCTCATCCTCACTCTATCCTGTAGGGTAGAGGTCATATCTACAGATGGAAGATATGGATTTCCATTTCTATCATGAACCAACAAGTGAATCTAAAAGAAAAGTGACATAAGTTTCCACTCACTACTAGCCTAATATTATACATTTATCGTATTCTTTAGGCTTAGTGCATCAACCATTCCATTTCCTTTACCAGGCGCATAGGAATGTTTAATGTTCAAATATTGTAGGTACTCCACCCACCACTGCTTCCTCATATTTATATCATAGTATTTAAAAATATAATTGATTCTTTTGTGGTCCGTGTACTCCACAAAACACTCTCCCAGTAAATAGTGTCTCTAATAGTGTAATTCATGAACAACTACAATTAAATTTAGATCATGTGTCCAGTAATTCATATTGTCTGGCCAGAACATCTGAGACCCGTATGGCACAAATCTATCCCCCAGCATCATCACTTCTCTAAACCTGATACCTTATTCATCACAAAATACAGTGTAGATCATGCCTTATTCTGGTAGTATCTGGACTGGTGTTGATGTCAGCCTCCCTTTTATCTCCTAAAAGGCTTTCTTATAATAATATAACCAAAAAAACAACACAGCCATCTTATTTAAGACTGTAAATGATTCTTCCAATCATGATAATTCCTATATAAATTTCCAGTAGTAACCATCCATCCCTATAAAACTCTATATGTAAAAAATATTTGGATGATCCTAGGAAACAATAACTCTCACATTCTCTAGGTCCACAAATACTTTTATCTCTGAGATTATGTGACATAAGAATTGAATCTGATCCATTTAAAAATAAAACTTTGTGATCTTGGCATATAATTTATGCTCTATCTGTGAATTCAAAATGTTCTCAAGATATTTTTTAGGGTTGTGTCATTTTTGAGAATACTCTAAGATATCATCCAAGAAACCCACCACAAAAGAATCCAGGTAAGGATGGAACACTAGGTTTATCAATGCCATGAAACCTTATATCCCATTCATGAGATAGAACGACATAACTTGATACTCATATAGAACAAAAATATGAATAAATATTGTATATGGTTTGTTTGTAGGTTGAACATGTACCTAGTGATATCCATACATTATATCGATCTTTGAAAATGCTTTTACTCCTTCATGTAGATAAAATTGGTCATCTATATATCAAAAGGGATATCGGTTCTTAACTATCAACTAGTTCAACTTATGATAATCCATGAAAATCCTATGGGTATCATCCTCCTTTTTTAAAAATGGACCAGCGATCCCCGTGAAGAAGTACTAGGTTGAATAAACCCCCTTTCCTCCAAGTCCTCTAGATGACTCTTGAGCTCTTGAAACTCTATTGTATCCATCTTATAAGGAGGAATGGATACAAGTGTATATCCTGGAAGTAGATCAACAGATAATTCCACCACTTTATCAGGGGGTAAACCAGAAAAGTTGTTTGGGACGATTTCCCTTAAGTACTCAAATATTGGAGGAAAGTATTCCTAACTCACCCCCTGATCATCTAGAAAAAAACATGAAATCTAGGCTATCGTCCCACAAATCCCATGATGATCTACTCAATTTCATATTACCTAGACATCCCATTCCCACTTGGGAGTATACACTACACCCTATGGTGATGTAAAAGTCACCCTCTTGTGATAGAAGTCAACATAAGCTCGATAATATAAAATCCAGACCATCCTGAGTATGATATCAAACCCTATCATCTCAAGGACATAAAGATACCAGATGAAGTGACCCCCACCAACCTTAAGGGGGAACTCTATGCACTAGGGAACAATCATTGTTCTGTTACCCAATAGTGTGTCTAGCACAAAAATTCCCTCAAAATGCATCAGAATAAGCCCAAGGCTTTTCACCGTATGTAAAGATATGAAACTATAAGATGAACCTATATCAAAATAGTCATATGAAATATTATTGGATTCTTGGATTGTATATCTCACCATAGACGGTATGGAACCCTGTACCATGAGGTTAGTTTTTACATAATAAATTTCACTTGTTCCATGTCATTTTGATACAACCTCGCTACCTAGAGTAGGCCCACTCTAATGTATCATTATAACAGGTGTTTGGATACCTTTTCCACGACCACCACTACATTGGCTTGATTGGTCATCACTACTCCAGCTCCCAACCTGATGCAGATCTAAGGATCATTATTCTGAACCCAGTGTCGGATCTGACCCCAACCACTCATAGCTGGAGGGAAGTTCTAATAAAAATGTTGCATGTGGACCATATTTCATGTAATCTTAGCACTAAATTGGTTATAGGTTGAAATTATTCTTTAAATGGACTCACCATACACACAGATAGAATAACATAGTGCTTCCAGTAGTAATAGCAGGACTGGAACTCATCTCACAGGAATCCTCAAAATAGTTCTTCCTTCCTGAAGATGTTGAACCACTAGGCCTAGAAACAACACTTCTATATTGAACACCCCCATATTCCCTTAGGTTCAGCTCTATAATAAACACATGATTCACAATATCAGTGATATATGTCAATTGGAACACATTATCCTGAGCTCTGAGAGAATTTGGGAGACCTTCCATGAAGCATCATTCTCTAGATAGCTCTTCATTAAGGTACATCATCCCAAAAAACTACAATTATGTAAAGTGTGTTTAGTAAACCGTATATATCATCGTTCCATGTTCATGATTTGTAGAATCACAAGCCCGCTCTTCTCATAGATTCATGGGGTAAAAGTAGTCATAGAATAGGTTCTGTAACTCAACCCAACCCATATCTCAGATCCCATCAGCATGGTTTAGTACATCCCACTAGTTCTTTATTTCCACATGTCGCATGTCAGTAGAGAGATTGACCCCCCTCTCATGAGGCGTCTCAATATTCTCAATTAATGCCAACATAGTCTGAATCCATAGCTTGGTATCTTATGTACTTCTGTCCCTCGAAAACATGGAAGGATGTTGTTGCTGGAGCACATGTGTTCTCTCAAACATATATAAGGCAGGCTATGGTGCTCCCTGAAGGGTCATCATGTATCGAAATTAGCCCTCCCAAAATGTTTCCTTGTCACCTGTGTCCAGAAGAGCCTTTGGTTCCCCATATGGCACTAAAGGATGATTGGATGGTAGCCCATGGCCCACCGCCTCTAGGGTTTGGTCTTCACCGCCCTCTTGGATAATAACTTGAGGCCTTCATGGTGGCATGCCTCTATAATGCCAAACACACACCATATAAATGATTGGGATTAAATATCACGGCTCAAAAGTGTAGGGAAGGTCAAAACCCTCCTAATACAAGTTATACCACACAGCCTCCTCCTAAAACCGAGTGTGTAAAATGAATTGTTATGCCACAACTAGAAACATTGCCTCTCTCCCACTCAAAATATAGGTCTAGTGTGAGTTTCAATTTATCATTCTGAGTATCTATTTCATTTTCATTTGAATTCAAATTCATTTTATTTTCACTTCCATATATCAATTATTCAAAACAATTAACCAATGCTTCACCAATTCAAAATCCATGAGGGCACATAACACCTTATGAACTAAAAATTAGGTTCCCATTGAAACCATACTTATCAAATTCAATTCAACAGTTGAATTTAAATATTGTGTCACTTACCAGTCTATATGTTCGCATACACCTTATGAACTAAAATAAGTCACCTCCACTTTATCCATTTCAAAAAATGTATCAGAACAGCAGATATAGAAATCATGACACCTATCAAAATAGCATGAAATGAGTAATGTATCCTTAAAGGCAAGGAAAAATGCATCGAATGTGATTTCTAACAATTTTCTATATGATTAATGAGATGGAATACCCTAATATAATTGGTTTGAAACTAAATAGAATCAATAATCACGTTAATAATATAAATATAAATCAAGTGTGTCACCCAACAGTGGAATCAAATCAACTGTAATAGTCAAAATCCGGAAAATAACAATTTCATTCATGGTAATTTGGATTCTCCCTGTACGTAGTGTAGCTACTCTCAGAAACATCTTATTACCAAAATCAATTTCCTTTCTATCCTTGTCTATTGTCTCTAAATAGTATTTCAAACTAGAAAAGACCCTTTTATACCACTTTGTAGCATCTCAAACCTAGTTTCCACTCAACAGTGCCTCTAGCACGGTGGGTCCTAAGGTCTCAAGTGCATCACCCCAAATGCTATAGGCTGCCGACTACAGAAAGGTTTTAGGTGTTTCAAGGGGGAGAATATTCCATCATCACAAGAGTATACACAGTGGAAAATTAATAACATATAAATATAAGAAGAATTTAAATCGGAAAAAAATGGAATACAAATAAATATTGAAAAATATATAATACAATCCTGAAGAAATATCATGTACAGATGATGATAATGATAAACATCAGGTGTCTAAGAAAATATGCAAAATAGAAATATAATTGGGTACTAATATACATGTACCCAAAATGATAAAAAGAAAAAAAGGAGTTGTATCTAAATAGAATCGTGAACCTCAGCTCAGTCCCATGCCCCCTTCCCTTATGTAGCACTCAACAACACCTGTTATAGTAATTTTCCCTACAAGCACTTAAAACCATGTGATCTGTTTGGGTTCCCCAAGGGAGGCCCAAATAGGTTGTGAGATAAGATACATGTAGGAAGACACCCAATACATATACATTTAGTGGTGTGAAATATAATAATCTAAGAAGGTAAATAGTAAAGCAATTCACAAATAATGAAATATGAAGGGCCTATGGAAGGCTCATTACCATGCCAATGATACTATTTATCCTCTCATTAATCCCTACAAAAAAATTGTCCTCACCTATATTAAAGAAACTATAACAATAGAAGAAAACCACACACCCTATCCATATATCCATATGTATCAAATCACCATGGCTTTGTGGTATACTCTGAGTGAATCAAATTCCCACAGCCACACCATATTAACCAATGTATCAGCCCACAAAGGACTGGATCCAAGGTGTCATGACTAATGTATCCTCATCAAGATTCAATGGAAACTCGGTATAAGCACTGGTTGGAGTTCTAAGAGCATGTCGTACTAGACAAGTCTTATGTGAGTACAAGAAAGTTGTATCAAAGGGGTATCAAGGCCCAAGGCATCCCATGGAATCAAAACCATAGGGGAATAATCAACCCAAGGCATCCACTACTTCATTCTAGAACCATGTAGAGCAGTCCATGGAATCCATGCAAACATTCATCCATTCATAACATTTTCATACATCACACTTGAGTCTACCCACTCATGGAATCCATTTAGGTTCTATCGTACAACATGGGTATACCCACCCATTTATCATAATCATAACCAATCAAGCCACATGGGTATACCCACCCATTTATCACCATTCCCAAATAATCATTTAATCACTTTAAAATCACACAACAATTTTACCCACTAGTTGAATCTATTCCACTAAATCCATATAATAAAAAAACATGGAATATCAACATGGAATAAATCAAGGAGGAAAAAAATCTCTTAAACAAGCTATTAATGTTCAATTTTATCTATTTAGTCAAAAGCACCAACTTTTTATGGAGGAATCCCATATCATATTCCATTAATTTATTTCAAATAATTTACTTAATTTTATCCTCTTAGAAGGAAATCTTCAACTAGCCCCATTGGTGGTTCAACAGGGCATAAAAAAGTAATTCTAATATGTACACCACTTGGGTGAACATGGTTCGGCCAACTTCTACCAGTGCATCATATCAAAACCTAAGGGAATCCCTAACGGGTTTGAATACATTTTTCTTAAAAAAACAATTTCAAGGTTCATGCATGAAATTTTAGTAGGTGACATAATAGTTGATAGAACAATAAAGCATCAAAACTTGGATGAAATGTTTAGACCTTCAACCTTATCTCGATAATGGAGTGATCATCTAGTATCAATCCATAATTTGACTCAGTTTTGGAAAAATATTATGAACATATGAAGAAAGAGTAATCAGTGCATATGATCCTCTCTCCAAATAGAGAAATCAATATCAAAAAGAATCGACAACGGCTTATAATGAATATAGATATTAAAATTTTAGATCGGATGAGACAAATCACACTTGAGTCAGAGATTTAATGAAGAACTAGTATAAAATTTGAGTTTATACACCTAAGGGGAGATATAAAATTCTTCTTCTATTATGAATAGCAGTTATAATGAAATTAGGTTTGAAAAGTAATTTATAATTTAATTAAAAATTATAAAATTACAAAAATAAAAGGGCACATGGTTTAGGTGAATTGTTTGTAAAACTATATGCCAACCATGCACGACTTCTTGTAGGCTATGGGGAACCCTAATAGTTTAAAATCAATGAGTAAAGCATTTGAAAATCCACTATAAAGTTCTTCAAAAACTAGAGACATGGACCCACATTCGTACCCCTCATCTCGCATAGTTTCCTTTAACCATGAGGCATGCACACCCCATCTGTCTAGTAACACATAGTTTGTAGAAACCATGTGGCCTTCCCTTAAATGTTTTTTACTAACTATAAAATAGGATAAACACTCCCCAAAATTGGGTTCCATGCTCGGAACAAGCCCTAGACACCCCCCTGAAATCATTATGACCTCAAAGGGTATTCATATTACTTCATATTTAAGTACGGGAATTGAAATATAATAGATCTATACTTCATAAGAAAACATGGGTTCTTACAATGTATATAAATCCTCCCTAATAAATCTCTATGGGATGAATATTTTGCAATAGTTTTATAATCACTGTAGAATAATATAATCTTATACTGGGAATGGACTTGCTATATTTATATAAATATCACATCAACTTTTTGTATAAGGAAATCACTTTACATAACATAAATAATCCTACAATCTTAAAAGTTATAAGGAAGATGAATATCCTGTAGAATCATTATCACCAGTATGAATATAGTTTCCTTGTATGAAAAATTATCTTACATAAATAATCTAATCACAAAAAACCACCACTATTGAAGACATTCACTCTATAAGTGATGAAATATATGTTTTTGCAAAATTGTTTTATGCTATTCCTCTTGATCGAGAGGTTGAGTTATTAGCTAAAATTATACAAGGTTCTCATATGATATCCAAGTCTCCTTATATAATATACCCCATTGAACTGGAAGAAGTTAATAAAAAAACTAAAATATAATATGGAAAATGGTATCATTTTCCCTAGTACTTCACCATGGGGATCCCCATTTCTCTTTTCCATTAAGAAGGATGGGCCAGTTCATTTATATAATGGTTATCATAAACATAATAATATCACAATAATGAAAATTTTTCCCCTTTCACAGATTCATGGATAGTTTGACTCTTTATCAAGAGATCAATACTTACCTAATGTGGACCTTCAATCGGGATATCATCAATTAAAGGAGAATAAAGTAAATATTCCTAGAACCACATTTTGTATGAGGTATGGGAATGAAATGTTCAAAGTCATTCTATTTAGATTCATTATTTCTCTAGTGAACATTATTATCCTAATTAATAGAGTCTTTATTGATCACCAATATAATAGTTTTGTAGTCTTTATATATGATATTATTATATAATCCAAAATAAAGGAGAAACATGAGGAGAATATGAATACTATACTAAATACTTTGAGGAAGGATATGTTATGTGATGAATATATTAAATGTGAGTTCTAAATGGAGAAAGTATTATTTCTAGGGAATATTATCACAATTAAAGGGATATATATATATATACCCTTTTAATATTAAAGTTGTTATGGAATGTCCTATACCAATATATGTTATATAAATACATAGTTTCCTCGTATTGTCTTGGTATTAGCAGTGATTTTTGAGAAACATATCTAGATTTGTTAACCCATTAACCAAACTAATTCATAAGGAAGTATATTTTATCTAGATAGATGAATGTCAACAGAGCTTTAAGGGGCTGAAGAAGTAGAAAACTACTATTTATATACAAAAAAACTGATAGGTTTGTAAGGATTATCGATTTATAAGGATGGTTTAAAAAAAGTGTTTAAGTTGTATAATCATGTAAAATTATAAATTGATATCTGATTACTCAAGAAAATTACATGTGCATGATAAAAATTATCTGACACATGATCTATTGTTGGTTGTAGTAATCTTTATATTGAGTAAATAGAGGAAATATCCATATAAATAGAAGTGTGACATATATATACCATAAGATTCTAAAATATATATTCATATAGAAAGAGTTAAATATGAACCAGTAAAGATGGTCATAGATAATTAATAGCTATGAATTCTCAATCCATTATTATCCTAGGAAGGTAAATAAAGTGGTAGATTCACTAAGTAGAAAATATCCTACAACATTATCTATTTATAATATTTAGAATGGTCCATTTTCATAGTCATGAAAAATATGGACATGACTGTTATAAGGAAGGGAATTCCATCCTAATTTCCTCAAATTAATACTCAAACCTCCCTTATAGATAAAATTAAAACTACTCAAGGGAGTGATGTAGAGATATAAGAGAAGGTTAATGCTATAATAATAGTAAAATCATAAATAATGAACATTGATAATGAATGAGTTTTTTAATTTTGGAAAATAAATTTCTGTCATTAGAGTAGGAGATAAAGAAGGGGATACTAAGTGATCCTCATAGCTTGGAATTCTCCAACCACCCAAGAAAATCCATGATGTATAGAGATATATGAGGACACTATGTTTGGAATAATATAAAGGAATTTATTGAGGAATATACGTCAATGTGCCTAATGTGTCATTAGTTGAAGGATGTGTGGAAAATTTCAACAGGTTGATGCAACCATTTCCCATAACTACAAGTAAATGAGAAAACATCACTATGGACTTCTTCATGGATCTCCCAAATAGATCCCAAAGGAACAATTTCACCTGAGTTATAGAGGACCATCATAGAAATATATTTAAATTAAATTTAATTCAAGATTACTTCTCACTTAATCACCTTATAAGATATACATTAGAGAAGGTGTAAGGATTCATGGAACGCTGTTATCAATTGTATATGATTGATATTTTAGGTTCATCTCAATATTCTATAATATCCTTTAGCACACTCTAAATATATAGTTAAGCTTCAATATGACCTATCATCCCCTGATTTATCGTCAATATGATTTAATTATCTTGAAATTTGAGTTTGTGTTGAGTTCTTTATCTATGGACATTGGGGATATTTGGGACTGAAATTGTCTATTGGTTGAGTTCTCGTAAAAAAGGTACCACTGTAGAATTTGAATGGCCCCATATAAATACCCATATAGAAAGAGATGTATAAAACCTGGATGATGGGATAAAGTTAGAAAAAACAATTCTAGGAGCTTATATGGTTGATGAAATAGTAGAAAATGTCAAAACTATTTAGTGAAAATTCAGAACCTATCAAAGTCAATATAATGGGTATAATGATAACCATCAATGATACATTGAGTTTATGTTTGGTGAAAATTTATTCCTCTGTATATCCCAGTGGAAGAGAGTCTTTATATTTGGGAAGAAGGGGATGAAATGTCTAATATACATTGGTCCCTTTGAGTTGCATGATCACATAAAAGTAGTGGAATATAGGCTAGTGCGTTCCACATATGTGTCTAAAGTGAATTATGTGTTCCTTGTACCCCTTTTAAAAAATTATATACCATATACCTTACATGTACTGAATCTATAGGTATTATTTTTGGAGGATGATCTATCTTTCAAGGAGCATCCAGTGAAGATCTTAGACAGCAGAGACAAGTATTTTTGAAAATTGAAAACTCACCAAGTCAAGGTATATGGGTGAAATCATTAGTATGAAGAGGTTACTTGAGAACCTGAGGGTAAAGTGAATCCGAAATGACCCAAAAAAATTCATCCTACTGTATGTAACAAAACAACGAGGTCAAATTTTATTAATATGGAAAGAATGTAACAACCTGGAAAATATATATAGAAATTTGACCTATGATTATATATGTGTGACAAATAATAAAATATATATGAGAAGGAATAATTTCACATTATAATTAATTCAAAACATAATATTTTTCTAATATAACCTTAGTGATAACATAATATCTTTAGGTACAGTAAAAATGATGATATATTTAATTCTTTGGAATGAATTTTTAAAAAAGTGTATTTTATTTATATAAAATTTATATAATATTAATTTTTAAAAACTTATATAAGCTAAATATAACAAAAAATATATTTTTTGATTAGTCATGTGAAAAATATCTTATAATTATTTTTGGTATTTTTCTAAAATAACAGATTTTGAGGGTAAATATTAAAAGCCACTTTCATCCAAAATTATAATTATTTATGATATTATCATAACTTAGTCTCGATTCAGAAATTTATAAACATTTATGATATTTATGTGTGTGTGTGTGTAGATTAAAATGTATTCCTTCTAAAATATAATTTTTCACACAGAAATCACACTCTTATCATTTTTTGACCTAATTAATATTTAGTTCTAATACAGAAACTATTTTGGTCTTTACATTAAATTAAATATATATATATTTTAAAAAATTTGGTTTTTTTCCAAATAGTCATAGAATTGTTTTTTAATAATGAAAATATTTTTTTTCTATAACACTATATTAATTTATAATATTATCCCACGCATAAATTTTAATCATAAAATTAAGATTTTCCAAAACAATATTTTTACTCATTATATATGCTAATAATACAATTATTACCTCTAAATAATAGAAAACTATTTTATAAAATAATTAAAATATCTTAGATAAAAATATTAATATAATTAATAATTTCAATTTTAACTTTGGCCATTAAAATTAGTTTCTGATGGTGATGGTGGAGTTACCATGGGAAGGGTAAATTAGGGTAAAAGTTGTTTAAAATTCTGATAAAGGTAGAACATGTGAATAACATGTATCATATTTGATCTAGTTGTGATTTTATACCCTATATATTTTCAAACATCCTTAATATCAATTTTTTGAGCCATTGTCCTTGAATAATAGAATGAAGTTATTAAAAAATAATGTGATTTAACACAAATGAGACACTCTTTACATAAAAAATATCTCACATCTTACTCATTTATACAATCCTTCTAAAGATTAGTATCAACCAATAATAAGACCCAATATCTCCTTAAAACAATCCCCATTATCTTTCATCCTTGGGCTCACCAAAATATCAAGCTAAGGATTCTTAATGAGTTGCCCAAAGGAGAACTTCCAATAGATAGGTAATACACTCAAACCGAGTTTTATTAATCTTTTAATCTTGTACACCCCTAATTTATCCTATATTAATGATGTTATGGTAACATTACCATTGTTAGTATTTTTTATTTTTTATTATACTTCTATAATATCCATTTTATAAATTCCTCAAAAATCATTTTGAAAAATGAAAACATCGTCATCTGTGTGTGGACACTACTGCCTCTACGAATGACATGTTAAATTTTTAATAACCACCCAAAATGAAGGGTTAAAAATATTATTTAATTAATTAATATGATAATTAAAACATTATTTCAATTCTAAAATGATTATTTTTTCAATTCTCATTCTCTTTAATTTCCATGGGAAATTAAATTGTCGTCCATGCATACATGTGGGCTACTAACACCAAGAAACAATATGATCCATTTTATGGGAACCTATGATGGATAAGTTCAAAAGGTTTTTCAGTATTTTAAAATGATATTCTTTACACCATTAATATTTTTTAAATATAATATCTTTCATTTAAAATGTTTTATTTACAAGAAACTATCATAGTAACCTTAACAATCATAAATGGACATATCAAGGGATCTTTCTTAATTTTGGTATATATTGGGATATTCGTTGATAAAAATTATGTATTATTATAATAAAATGATAAATGTAAAAAAAACTATACAATATTACAGTTTATCAATATATTTTATAATAAATTCTTCCATGTATAAAAAAACAATAGTGTTACGAAGACATTAACCGAACGCACAATAGTAACTTACATAAGCAAAAACTATGTTAAAATTAAATAAAAAATATATTAAATGTCCCATGATAATTAAATATATATGAGTAATTTTATTGTCTATATATTTAATAATGTTGATTTAATTATTCAGTAATCTAGGCGCAAGTATATAGCACATTCACACATGAGGTAAGTGGTCCTTTGTATCTCCCTCGTTTCTTTTCAGTTTCATGTTAAATTTCTTATCCCATTTACACAAGTGTATTTTCCTGTAAAATTTTTATTTTTTATAAATTTAACATTAATATATATATAGTAAAAGATAATTTTAATTTATAGTTTTATACATGTTTTAGTTCCATTTGAAAATTCCACTTTTAAGTAAGCCTAATTTGTGTGAATGTTCTTATTTCTTGTCTCATGTCAATAATCACCCTCTTAAAATGTTTCTAAAACATTAATAGCTCTTTAAACCCCACATTAATTTATATATTACAATATAGGTTAATTTTTTGTTTTGTTGAAGGTAATATGTTATTTTGTTTTTTTAAATATTCTTTTGTTATTTATAAATGATTCACCCTAGTGGTTCTTTTTATTTTATCTTCAATAAATCCTTCTCCTGAATTTTCTACATTAGATATAAATTTTACATAACTATGTACCTTTTCAATAATTAATGTCTAAAACTGCTTAATTTTTTTATCATTGGAATCCTTATGATTTATTCTTTATTATTCATTGAATCAAAATTATGAAATAGAATTCTGCCTCATGGGTTTTATCTTGCTGATGACTTATGTATGGTTTATTTTCTTTATGTGATAGACATATGTAATATTTTCATAAGGTATTCTGTGGTCATAAAATTATATATCCCTCAATGAATTGGGTAAATCTTGATATCTCATGTGATGTTATGTAGGGGATCATGTAGTGAAACTAATCCACCATTGGCCACTATAAACTATGTTTATAGGAATGTTGAGTAATCCCAATCCACTATGGGAATTAGTAAACATGATGATTATGGTCATGGGTGTTACCCTTGAATTATGTTAATTATTTCATTTATTATGTTACTTTAACATATTCAATTATTCTATAATCTTTTGATTCCATTTTATTTTCCATGTTTTAATGAATTTGATCATCCTATTTGATATCATTTTATGTATCTCAACTCTCATGTCAGGATTTATTTCCATTTTTACTCCCTTACAAAGATTTCTATCTCACCATTTTTCATTTATATTTTCAATAAGTTATCCTATATAGTGTTAGAAGATAAATGGGAGATAGTCACACTATGTCTTGTTCAAAAAATCTATGATGTTTTATTTTTAAGATGATGTATTTATGTGTATAATATTCCAAAGACACTAGACCTCTAAATCCTTGGATTTTTTTATTATATAACTACGTTAAGAATCATGAAATAGAACGTGGAGCTAATATAGAAAGGGAAAAGATAAATTTGTTATAAAATTTGGATGAATATGTGGTTGACTATGATTCTGAGTTTAAAAGGCGTGAAATCCATTTAACATATTACGGGAAAAAAACCTAAAAGAAATATTGATACATTTTTTATGAACAAAATACAAGTACTAGAAGGTAATTAGTCAATCATATATTTTCATATTTTTCAAAGATAGAGACAAGTGTGATAAGGATTAATCAGGGGTTTTCAATGTCTTATATTTTAAAAAATATTTTAAGAATGGAAGAGGGTAATTATGAACCATGTAGAGGGGGATACAACAAGGAATAAGAAGGTAAGAGTGGACGTTCTAATATGTAATAATTTTAGAATGAAACACCATATGGGAATATTGAAGGTATTAAGGCTTTTATTTAAATATGGAGATAAATTAAACCAAACTCATGAGTGAAAATGAAATAGAAAAGTTTCTAATGTCTAATGCTTAATTTTCATGGAGATGGGCCAGTATTCAGATAAATACCCAAATAATACTACAATTATACCTCATAAGATGCCAATAGAGCATGTTTAGGGTTATTAAATCACAAATACATATGTTGCAGTCACAAATGTTATCATGGAATTTGCATTTATCATAAACTATATTTTATACAATAGATTATTTAAATAAGGACCTAATCACTCATTTATGTCTTAATATTATTATAAGAACATTAATCATACCCTAATGCATTAAAAAAAAGATTTTAAAATTAAATATTGATAAATCTCACATTTTCATATATTTTATTCATTAATAAAATGTTTTAAATCCCAACATTATTTTATTTTATGTTCAATTGTCACATTTTAAGGATTTTGTGGAATTATGAACTTAATTATAAAAATGGCCTAATTTTGGGATTTGATGGATTTATTTTATTCTATATATTATCCATAAAATTTTATTCACTAATTGAAATTTTGAAATTCTTAATGTTTGGTTTCCTCACATCTTGGGCCACATTTCATCTTTCTAGAGACAACGAACAATCCATCTTTTAGAGGCCCAAAATCATCTCACACTCCAAGCCTCAAAAACTGTGTATAGATCAGGATGATTTTAAATATGATATTATATATCGGATTGGTCTGACCCAAAATATTTGAAAATATACATGTATATAGATCATAAATTTTTTTAAGAACTTTAATAAAGTAGGAACCACTTTATTTTGCATAATTAAATGTCATAAATGCATAGTAACTTGCTGAATCAGAATACAAAGGGTCACCTAAACAGAATTAAAGTCTCAAAGTAAATCTATCATAACTCCTACATCAGAAGATTAATCCAATAGAACTTTTTATGGTGCATGTGTATGAATAATAGGAACAAATTTTTAGAAGTAAAATTCTATGAATTAGGTAATTTAATGGGGTAACCACATGGATTTATTTCGTGGAAGGACATGGATCCAATTTTTCACCCCCTCTCTCTTTAAAAATGTGTATCATCTCATTTTCAAAGGGTTAGAAACATGGGGGTAGCCTTTGTTTGAAATAATCAATATATTTTTATTATTTTAAATTATGTAATATTATATATATATATATATTAGTTTTCTTCTTGAATCCTCACTTATTCCTTTTTTTATTTTAATTTTTCTCCCAACATTTTTCCCCTCTCAACTCCAATTAAAATGGAGAACTAACATTGGCACTAGTTCAAGGGAGGAAATGTTGGGTTAATAGAATTTAATTTTTTTAAATTTATTTACATTATTAAATTATGGTAATTTAGGAAATGGTTAAATTTATTTTGTTGAGTAGGATACCCATTTTCTTCATCATATAAATTTATCTCATTTATCAGTTTTCATCCCTTCACTTTTTACGTCATGCATATGGTGGAGCAGGAAATAGATTGTGATAGTCAGCAAAGAGGTCTCCTAGATAACTATTAGAATATAATTACCACATATACAGAGGTCTAAGTTTAGGGTAATCAAATTTTAAATGATATGGTGTAGTGTGATATTTTTCTATCCTTATATTGAATTGAATATTGGAATTATTTTAAAACAATAATATCAACCACCGTAACCTCCTAAAAAATATTTCCTTACCTTTTATTCTAATATAATTCTATTTAGAATTGAATATATATATATATATATATTATTTATATTTTAGGAATTTCAATCACCCCATTTATATTAGTATTATAGTTTTATATTAGTTAGTTTAAATATGTGACTATAGAATTACCATGTATTGTAAACAGTATCCTTATGATTGACCCTAGAATTTACCACTATAGAACATTTTAGGTAAAAAAGAATTTAATTTAATAGTGGTTCATGAAAAACATATACCATCAATTTGGCATCATTTTTATATATTCCATGTTCTTTCACACATTTTTTAATAAAAGCCTAAAAAATTTAAACAAAAAATCTAAAGAGACCTAAAACGAGATTTTTTTTAGCATATTTTATTTTTTAGACAAGATATATTTTTATAGTGAATAATATAATTATTTTATTATTGAAAAAAAAAATTTGAGCATATAAGGGAAGATAAATTGAATATCTAAAATGCATAAAATTCATTGATGCTTCATGAGAAATTCAATGTTCTTGAAAAATCAAGCAATATGGTTGTGTTACTAGCTGCTGAAGTTGAAGATGTAAAAGTATTATGGGTGGAATGAAAAAAAAAAGATAAGGTATGGAGAAAGAAATTTTTGTTTCATATACCTATCAAGAAGACATTTGTGATGTTTAATATATAGATGAATATCCAAATCACTCTCCAAAAAAATAGTACCCAACATTATTTCTTAAGGAAAAAGAGTTTGAAGTTGAATTTTTTCATGGAGATTTAATTCTAAGCCTTCTTTTTATTCAAATTTAATTAATTATTAACTGAAAAATAATCTCCCTTATACTGATATTTTAGATTCATTACCCTTAGTTACAAGGAATCGGCCTTATAACATTACATAATCCATAGTTTTAGTCATGAATATACATTATTACACATTGAGGATCCTCTTAGGTTTAGAGTTTTAGGTATTTAGTCAATAAAACATACTTAACATCTCTTAATCATACATGTGGATACTATTAAAACAATATCCAATTTTTAAAAATATTAAAAAATTTAAATAATAAATTATTCATTTGAAAAATATATGTGAAATTTATATTTACTTACTTATTTATATTACACATCCTTATAACCTATGAAAACATCTAAAAATTTGGGATGAGCACAAAAAGCTTGGTAAGGGATATAAGGAATGAAATCGCTAGTCATGTGATAACATAAAAACCAATAAAACCTATTTCATAAAAACTTGTTAACATGCACGGAAACATCATTTAGTTTCCTTGGGACATATATATTATATCACTCTTACAATCACCCTTACACATGGAAAAACCATTTGGTCAAATTCCACCTCCAAAGTACCCAGTGCATTAGAGAGCTATAGTGGGGCTCACCCACCATATCTTGAGCTATAATTGGATCATCCCAACATATATAGAGATATAATGGGCTCCACCCTACATAACTATTCCCAAGTAACATATCTTGGTAACAAAGTATCATGAAATAAGGAGAAACCACTCATGCCTTGTATTTGTAAAAAACATTCCTTTTGAAATTTATTAAAGAGACTTTTAAAAGGATTTTAAAAGGAACATCCCTTAAAAGTATAATTGGTGTGAGAATGAATATAATGTAATAGATATGTTTATAAAATATAAATACAAATAATACTACATAATATAAACAAAAAATCATCACACCAGAAATTTGAATACCACATAATGTATAAAGCTCAAGGTTAACCCAAAGATTGGAAATTGGGTTAAGAATTCCCTTACCTCTAGTTTTTATTACTTTAGATTTGTTTAAACCTTCTGTATAATGGTTAAAAGGTTGTTATTAATATCCTAAAGAAACATATTCATGTTTATAACACCTTATATGATCATTTTACAACATCCTTTGACACATTTATTAGTAATATTTTGTTATTTACATTGTTTCAAGTTTGTTAAATACATGGTTTTCTTGACTGGATCATGATGGATATACTTTTAGATTGGATTTGAAAATATTTAATTGGAATATAATTGTATTTAAATATTTCTATAACCATAAATTATAACATTTATCAGATTTAATTATGATGTGAATATAATTTATAATTTAAAACATTATTGATATTTCTTTTGGCCATTTTGGCGATTCTTCGATCATAATAAACTCATTTTGTCTTATAAATTATTAACATGTGTCCAAAAAGATTACATAACCTTATATAAGATAAAATATATATAATATATTCTTTTTTAAAAAATTATTTTCCCATTACCAGTCTTCAAGGATGTAAAAGAAATTGAAATCACATCTTCCACGATGTCGGTAAATCGACACATCATAGACGTTCTTTAAATTTCTAGAATTAGTGGGGGAGGAGAAGAATTATAATGCTTCATATTCCATAAAAATGATAAAAACCAGAATATATATAATATTATGGATAATTCATGCCTCTTGGATAAGGTTTGGGGAGGAAAGAATAAGAATATGAATGAAAAAGAAAATAAAAGAGGATGTTTACCTCTTGATCTCTTCTCATTGAGATCCTCCTTAAGTCCTTTGGTTTTGGACTTTTTGTGAGACCACATAGTCTTGGACTTGATTAAGGGTATTATGAAGATTATGGGTAGAACTTAGGAAAATATTAAGGTGTGGGAGGTGTGGGAGGATGATGGGTGAGTGGGTGGTATTTATAGAGGAAGAGAGGAGGAGTTTCACATTATTTTAATAATTGTTTTATTATTTTTGCTCAGGAATATTAATAGTCATTATTAATGTGACCCCAAATACTAAATAGAGAATGTGAGTTTGAACCCAGTGTGCTAAAATCATTCAGGATTTCATAAAAAAAAATTAACTTATAATTTATATATACGGTATTTTACCATATTTTCCTATTCATCAAAAATTCAAGAATTTTAGAAAAATATGAAAAAAACACCCAAACAATTTATCAATATATAGAATTAACAAATTAATTTCATTCTTTGAAAATAATTTTCTTAATTTTATTAATTTAAGTTTTAAATAAAATCCTACTTTATTCAAAAATTAAAAATTTTAAAACTAGAACTCATTTTATATCACCTTGAATAATTATTCATGATGTCATTATCTTAAATCCTTATGAAACTAAAATAATAATAAAATTTAATATTTATTATAGACATATAACATTTCATATTACTGTTCATAAGGTTTTGTTACTATTCAAAAAAATCATGTTGGTTCCGTTAGACTCCAAATAACTTATTGATCACAACCGTTGACGACCGTTATTTGAAATTAAAATCATATAAGTGGAAAAATTATATTTAAAGGCTAGTTATAACTATATACATAAAAAATATTTCATTAATTCTAATTTATTTTTAAAACCATAGCGTGTTACCTTATCCCAACCTTGTGTAAATTTTATTCTCTCGATTTTATTTACATATTAAACAAGTGAGGGTACATTTCTATCATAGCATTTTCATATTCCCACATTGCTTATTCTACCATGTGGTTTCTTCATAACACCTTTACTGGTGGTTAAGCTTATGTTGTAGTACTTCCTCTCTATAATCAAGAATCTGAACAGGTTTCTCTTCATAAGAAAGGTTCTCTTATAGCTAAATTTCTTCTAGGCTCAATATATGTGATGAATCTGGCACATACATTCTCAAAATTGAGATATGAAAAAAAATATATACCGGTGATTAACTCTGAGGTAATGCTACTCGATAGAAAATTTGTCCAAATTTCTCTAAGATTTTATAAAGTCCAATGAATTGTGGACTCATCTTTCCTTTCTTTCCAAAATGCATAACACTTTTCCATAGTGAGATTCTAAGAAAAACATGATCACCTACCCTAAAAAATATTCGTTCCTTCTATTTTCTGCAAAACTTTTATGTATTCTCTAAGTAGTCCTCATGTGTTGCTATATCATATTCACTTTCTCATCCACTTCCTCTACCTATTTGGGTCACATCAACTTCCTTTCTGAAACATCATCCCAATTAATATGGAGTTTGACATCGCTTACCATACAATACCTCAAAAGGTGTCATCTATATACTGGAATGAAAACTATTATTATAAGAAAACTCCCCTAATGAAAGATGTTGACCCCAACATCCCTGGTAGTCTATTGAATAAGATCGAAGAAAATCCTACAAATTTTGAATCATTTGTTCTCACTTACCATCTGATTGATGATGAAAAGTTATACTGAAATTTTTTTTCCCCAAGGTCTTCTGAAGGCTCTTCCAAAAACTATAAGGGAATTGGGGATCCTGGTTAGATAAAATGGAAAGAGGCACTCCATGTAGCCTGACAATCTCTTTGAGGTATAAGAAAGAAATCCGATACATAGACATTATATCTTAAATAGAAAGAATTTTTTTTTGATTTATTCAGTTTGTCAATAATAACCCTGAATTCATTGTTACCTAAAGATTTCTTCGGTAGTCCCAAAACGAATTCCATGGATATATTCCCTCATTTCCACTCTAGCACTGAAAAGGAGGAAGAATCCCCTTCGGTAACTGCCACTCTTTTGTAACCTGTTGATAGTTCAAACATGTCATGGTAAAATCAGAAATATCCCTTTTCATTCCATCCCACTAGTAATACTCCTAAATGTCTCTGTACATCTTAGTAATGCCATGATTAACTGTAAATGGTGAACTATGAGCTCCACTCAATAATTCCTTCTTCAAATGGGAATAATAATGCACAAAAAACCCTTTCTAAAATCTTAAAACACAATATTTATCAATGTTAAATTATAGAAACATACCCACTTTAACCACTTATACCTTTTTCTGTAGCTCGTGGCATTATTTCATCACTTTCTTAATTCTGTCTCATAATGACGACTACACTGAAACCTAAAACAAAACAAAGAAATTTTCTTCCCCCATAACTTGCAATCCAATGCATATCAAATAATTTAGAAATGGATCACATTCTAAACCAATCATGGTTAATTTATCAAGATGTTTTAGACTCAAGGAATCCACCACATTTTTTGGTTTTTCTCGAATGGTAATTTATTTCGCAATAATAATCCTTTCTCAGTTCAAGCCATCTTCTCTACATCATTTTTAATTACTTTTAAGTGAATATATAATTCAATCTTTTATGGTTAGTATATATTTTACATTTGGATCCGTATAAATGGTGCCTCTAAATTTTCAAAGGAAACCCATATATTCTAATGCCAAATAATGTGTTAGATAATTTAACTCATGAGGTTTTAGTTTTTTTCAAGCATAAGAAATTACCTGATCATTCTTCATCAAATCACTACTAATTCCCTTAAATGAAGCATCACTATAGATTACAAACTCCCTATTTTGATAAGGTAATGCCAAAAATAGAGCATCACAAATCTCTCCATCAGTTATTAAAGACAAACATCATATTCTAATATCCAAACAAATTTAACCCCTTTTCATGTAAACATAGTTAGCATGCTAGATAACCATGCAATGTTTATAAAAAATGTTGGTAATAACAGGCTAATCCAAAAAAACTATGAATCTTTGTAATATTTTTAGGTCTTGGACAATCATCAACCAATTTTTATTTGGTAGGATCAACTGATATTCAATCCTTATTTACAATGTTCCCATGAAAATAAATTTGTTGAAAACAAAAAATCAAAGATTTTGAATTTTCTATACTGTTTCATTTCTTTTTAAGGTATTCAAGACAACCCTTAGATGTTTTTAATACTCCTCTTTGATTCTAGAATATACCATTATGTCACTAATAAACACAACCGCATACTTATCCAAGAACTCAAGAAATATTCTATTCATAAGATGCATGGGTAGAATAGGTATATTAGTTAACCCAAAAGGCATAACTAAGTATTCCTAATGACCATATGAAGTTCAAAACATAGTCTTCAAGATATCTGTATCCTTTACTTTCAATAGATGTTACCCCAACCTCTGGTCAACCTTCAAAAAATAATGTTCTCCCGGAATCTAATTAAACAAAACATTGATATTATTAAATGGATACTTTTTTTGATAGTAATATTATTAAGGTCTCTATAACCAATGAAAAGTCTCATTGAACCATATTTCTTTTTAACAAACAAGATAGGATCACCCCATGGTGAAGTTCTAGGTTGGATGATACCTTTATCTAATAATTCATGCAACTTATTTTTTAATTCTAGATGTTCCATTTGGGCTATTTGATAATGGGGTTTAGAAATTGACATAGCATCAAAAAATAATTAAATAGTAAACTCAACCTCTCAATCAAGAATAACACCAGGAAAATCATCAAAAAAAATACAATGTATTCATTTACCACTAGTACATATTTGACCTAGATATTTCCCCTATCATCAAAAATATGAGCAAGATAACTTTAATTTCAACCATTTATCAGTTTCATAGCTTCCTAATATTTTACCAATGGTATGGGTTCATTCTTGTACACAAAAGAAAACTATTTATGAAAAAAAATCTTTTGGTCTACAACCTATCTTAATATAATGAAATGAAAGCCAGTCCATACCGAGAATAACATCAAAATCCATTCGAGGCAATAAAGTGGGGTTTGTAGGAAAAATATTTCCATAGACAAGGATAGATATATTCTTATAATTTCTTCTTGCAATAATATTTCCTCTACTTGTTTTTAACATGTTTTCTGGTTTTATTTTAGGAGGTGGAATTCCCAATTTTACTAAAAAAAATCTCAAAAATAAAGGAATGTATAGACCCCGAATCAAACAATGAATTTTAAAAATCAATAAAAATAAGAAATATACTTGATACCACCTCATTTGATGGATCAAATTATGCTGAAGTGGTTTCAAAGGATTCTATAACACCCTTATACTTCCAATCTTGCTAATTCCTTACTTGAGTGACTAGCTTCAGACAATCATTAGCAAAATGACCCAATTCCTTACAGTTAAAGCACATCACCTTCAGATTCTCGCTAATTTTTGAATTATTTTCCTTGAACTCATGATACATGTTTCCAAATATTCCACCACAATGGAATTTCCCAAAATTTACAATACATTTCCCCAAGATTCCTTTTACTACACTTTTCAAAAGAAGGGAAATTGGTTTTTTTACCTCTTTATTTCATTGAATAATTCTTCCCAAAATCCTTCCAACTTGACTGCTTATTATGCTTTTCATCATGAGGCACATACATATCATTAAACTCCATCTCGGCTTTTTAGCATAATAAACAAGTTTCTCATAACTTTTAAACTATCGTGAAGAAAAAGATATTTGCATAAATGGTTTCAAACAAGAGTAAAATATATTAATTTTTCTATCAAAATCCCGATTAAAATCTCGTACATACCTTAACAGTCTTGTAAAATTGGATTCAAATGCTTCTATAAAATCATCATCTTTCTACTTCAGTTCCAAGAATTGTTTATTCATTCTGAGTCAAACAGTTTTGGGAAAATATTTTCCCATAAAAAAGACTCTTAAAGTCACCCTATTCTAGTCGGCCAAGATCATCTCCTTCTCTCGGATTCTTAACTAGAAACCACCATTGATCAGATTTACCTTCCAAATTATAAATGGAAAGTATTTCCTTTTGACGTTCTAGATATCCCATGACATCAAATATCCTTTCTAGGTCATTGATCTATCCATCAACTATAACTAGATTTGTTGTTCCACTAAATGTTGGAGGTTGTTTTCTCATAAAAATAGACACAAAAGACATGTTTATTCATGTTCCATAATTTTACACTTTAGAATAGATACAACCACCATTTATTTATTTATTAAACTGATCCATTTCTATCACAAACTACTCGGTTCTGATTCCCACCATTCCAGGCTGTAGATTCTGAAAAACATCATCCTCTTTGTGCCTTCTTACTTCATATTCCCTGTTTCTTATGCAGAGAACCATTCTAAATAGACATAACATAAATGAAGGAACATTTTAATCCTTAAATGCTATAACATTTCAAATTACCATTGAGTAAAAATGATTTAATGTATTCTTTTAACATCATTCTAACTTTCATTGTTATATAAACCATCCTCTAATACCCACAATAAGTAAAGGCCTTATAACATTACATAATATTGAGTTTTAGTCAAGAACATACATTATAGCACATTTAAGATCTTCTTAGTTATACAGTTTTGGGTAATTAAGACATAGAAAATACATAACATCTCATAATCATACATGTGAATACTATTAAAAAATATCCATTTTTTCAAAATATAAAAGTCTTCAAATAAAAAATAATACCTTTAAAAAATATTCATGACATTTAAATTGTATTCCTTCATTATCATACACTGACTAATACCCTATTAAAAACATTTAAAAACTTGGGGTGATCAACAAATTCTCAGTAAGGGATATAAGGAAAGAAATCTTTAGTCAAGTGATAACATAAAAAACAATAAAACCCATTTCATAGAAACTCATTAACATGAAAGGAAACATCTTGTAGTTTCCTTGATACATATTTACCATATCACTCTTACAATAATCCTTACACATGGAATAACCATTTGGTCAAATTCCACCTTCGGATTACCCAATTCATTGGAGAGCAATAATGGGGCTCACCCTTCATATCTTGAGATCTAATGGGATCAACCCAATATATCATGAGCTATAATGGGATAAACTCAACATAAATATGTACATAGAACATATCATGGTAATTAAGTATCATCAAAGCAAGATAAACCACCCATTATATATATATATATAAACAAACCTTTTGAAATTTATTAAAGAGACTTTTAAAATGATTTTAAAAGGAAAGTCCCTTAAAAATTTAATTGGAGTGAGAATGAATAGAATGGAATGGATATGTTTATACATTGTTAATACACATAATAAAACATAATATAAACAAAAATTAATTATTCCAATAATCTTAATATCACATAATGGATAAATTATAAGGTTAACCTGAAGATTAGAAATTGAATTAATAATTCCATTAGCTTAGGTTATTCTTACTTCAAATGTGTTTAAATATGTTTTATAATGGTTAAAATAGGGTTATTAATATCGTAAAGAAATATATTCATGTTTATAACACCTTATATAATCATTTTACAACATCATTCGACACATTTATTCGTAATATTTTGTTATTTACATTGTTTCATGTGCGTTCTTTACATGTTTTCCATGATCGGTTAAAGATGGATATTCTTGTCGATTGGAACTGAATCTCCAAAATTGGAATGGATTGGTATTTTCTTATTTTGATAATCATAAATTATACTATTTATCATTTTTAATTCTAACATTATGATGATTCATAAGAAAAAACATTATTGATACTTTTTAAGTCATTTTAGGGATTCTTCGATCAAAATGAACTCATTTTTTTATAAATTAACAACATGTGTAATAAAAAATTACAAAACCTTATATAAGATATATTATACGAATTATAATTTTGTTTAACCATAAAAATTATTTCATGACTAGTTTTAAATGACATAAATAAAATTGAAATCACATCGTCCACGATGTCGGTAAATGGACATATCACGGACGATGGTTTAATTTCTAGTATAAGTGGGGGAGGAGGAGAAGTATAATGTTGAGTTTTCCTTAAACATTATAACATCTATAATATATATAAGATTCTGGATCATTCATTCCTAGTGAATAATGTGTTGTTAGTAAAGAAGAAGAATAGTAAATAAAATGAAAATAATAGAAAGAAAATAAAAGAGGACATTTACCTCTTGATCTCTTCTCCTTGAGATCATTTTTAAGTCCTTTGGTTTTTTTCCCTTTGGTAAGACCAAAAGGTATTACATGTGGGGAAGAGACCTAGGAGGAGTCTTTGTTAGAACATATGAAAGGATCAAGTATTGAGCGGTGTGGGGGGAAGAGGGGGGAGTGGGTGGTATTTATAGTGGAGGAGAGGAGGATTTTTACATTATTTTAATCACTTTTTTAATATTTTTCTCAAGACTATGTATAGTGTTGATTCATGTGACCCGAAATAGTAAAAAGAACATGTGAGCTTGAACCTAGTGTGATTGCATCATTCATGGGGTCATAAATAGTGTATAAAACTGATAATTTATATATACGGTATTTTATTTTTTCACTATTCATAAAGAATTCAAGAATTTTTGAAAAATAAGAAAAATCACCCTAACCATTTTTTGTATTTATAGAATTCAAAAATTAACTCTATATTTTGAAAATAACTTTCTCAATATTAATTATTTAATTTTTAAATAAAATCATACTTTATTAAAAAATTAATAATTTTAAAGCTATAACTTATTTTATATCACCTTGAATAATTAATCAAGATTCCCTCATATTAAAGCCTTAAGAAAACAAAATAACAATAAAATTTACTATTTATTAGGGTTATATTTCTATTCAAAATGTTATGTTACTATTCACTAAAAATAAAGTTGGTTCAATCAGACTCTAAATATCTTACTCATCACAACCGTAGATGACTGTTTTTTGAAATTCCAATAATAGAAGTGGAAAATTATATTTAAAGGCTAGTTATAACTATCTACATAAAACAGTCATTCATGAATTTAAATTTTTTTTAAAACCTTAGTGTGTTACATTATTGTAGGTGTTTGATGAAGAATATGAAGAACTTTTTATGTTAAAGAGAAGATGGAGGATCTAGTCGAGTTGTTCACCTATGTAAATGAGGATGATGGAACCAAAGAATAATTCCCCAAGGAACTATTTTTTGAAACAAAACCATATGGGAATCCACACCCTAGTCTTATATCTCCAATACAAGTTGACACTTCTTCTCTAGTTGATCTAAATAAGGTGCACCCCTGTTTTCTTTTCCATTCCCCTTTACCCATCAAATTTTCTTTTTCATATATTCTGGGGTGTAGTGATTATTTGTATTTCATTTGGGGATTTCCACACCTATATTGTACTGATGGATGTTGGGAGAAATAAAATTTTGTTGTTTCTATGAATGAAACCCCATCCACCTTCAGAGTGGGGTTAAACTGCTGCAACTACCAGACTAGGGATAGTAAAAACCTTTCACCTTCTTAGAGATCAAAACAAGAATTATCCCATTTCTTTCCCCTTTATATTTATTTTTCATTTTTTATCTTGTTTTTTCATTTATTTCTTTTAGTTTTAGAGAGGTAGTATATAGGATATTAACTCAGAACTTCCACTGGAAAATAAACATAGGTTTTATCTTCCTTTCTCTTTAGTTTTTCTGCCTTTATTTCTATTTTTGTTGTTGTGTTGAAATGACGGTTAGTTAAATTTTAGTGTGGTGAGAGTGTCAACATGTTAGTTTTAAATTTGTTTTTTTCTTTTTGTTATTCATTTACTAAGATCCTAGAGTGAAAATGGATATTTATTCCATTTTTCATGCAATAGTTGATTTTGAGAAATTTGAAATGATTTTTGAAAAAAATAGATTTTAATGATTGTTGATGTGAATTTTTTTTCCTTAAATTATATTTTAAAGAATTTTTATGAGTTTTAATTATTTTTAAAATACATACCAATGAAACACTAAATCAAATAAGTTTTTCATCTATCTGAGGTGTTCGGAATAACTTTTGAATATTCTTTCTAATATTCATACTTTCTTAATGGGAACATGGATTTTGTGTGAGAACTAGAATTTGTGACTTTTCTCTTTTAAAGCTTTGGATTTCATGGAATGTTTTTAATATGATTGAGGAAACGATTTGGATAGACACATTTTGTATCAAGACCCAATCATAAGTATATCCTTTTTTTCCCTTAGATTCCCGGAATTTCATTATAGGTTTAATCCACATTACAAGCTGATTTTTCCTTACCTACCTACACTCTTGGTATTTTTGTATTGATATTTCATGTTTGAGTATGTAAAAAGGGACTTTCGTGTGCATTATTTGGGATGTGTTTCATTTATGGATGGTGTGAGATGTGTGTCCAAATTTGGGTATTTGAATAATTAAAAAAGTATGCTTAATTTGTTATTTCATTATTCTTTATTTGTTTCATTTGGTTCTCCTTAAAAAATGATTAGAAAAACAAAATCAATGGAGATAACCTTTAATTTCTAATTTTACTTTATTTTATGACTCATGTACCTCCCTAAAATCAAGGTAATTATGGAAATTCATTCAATTTATTCAAATTTCAATTAATTCTAAACGAAAAAAATCAAAATAAAAAAAATAAAGTTGTACCTTTTCAGATATTAACAAAAAAACAGAAAGGGAGGAGAGCTTGGATGATATCATTATTTGTAATCATTGACTGAATCATGTACCATGTCATAAAAAAGGGTTTGGTGTACAGTTTTTCATTATTAATGGGATTTGAGTGAGGAAATTCATATGTTTTCACTTTATTATTAATACATTGTACACATGAGTCAAAATATCCACTTTTCAATAAAAAAAATTTCAATCCCTTTTCTCACCAACCGTAATCCATATAAATCACCCTGGAAAAGCCCTTATGTTTGAATTAATTTATATGTCTCTCATTATATAGAAATTAGAATTGTCAAAATCCTATAGTGATACATGAAGTTTTCATATATGAGCATAACTCCAAATTTAATATCTCTTGAGTGAATAATGACTTCAAATTCAACGTGAGATAGGATATGATTGTGTTATATATGGATTTAAGGGGTTGAAAAAATTTAAATGTGGGAAATTAAAATTTTAGGGAATTTTTTTCAAATAAGAGACATGAATAAATTATATTTTGGAAAAGATCATTGTTATTTTCTCATTTTTGAATGGTTTGTGAATTTCAATTTGAATATATGATGATTTTCCAAGAGTTAAATGTTTATGTCTGGGGGAGTGACTAATCTCACATTTTTAAAAAAAATCTCCTTTAAATTTTTTAAATCCCACCATAGTGTTATGTTATGATCAATTGTCACATTTTTAGATTTTTTTTATAATTTTGATCTTAATTGTAAAAATTGATTAATTTTGGGATTTAATAGTTTTATTCCATTCTGTATTTAAGACATAACATTTTCTTCACTAAGTGAAATTGAGAAAATATTTTTTAGGTTATCTCATGTCTTGGTATACATTTCATCTTTCTGGAGCCAAAGATCAATCCATTTTTACAGTCCCAAAATATGATCAAAATTCAAGCCTTTAAAATTGTGTATAGATATAGAATATTTTAAATATGAGCTTATATCTCAGATTATTCCATCTTTCAGAGATAAAAATCAACAAGTAGATGGAAAATAAATTTTTAAATAACTTTCATTAATGAGGTCTCACCTTATTCTTCTTAATTAAAAGACATAAATGCATAGGAAAATTATACATTGTAATACAAAGGGTCACCTTGATAGAATTAATGTCTCTGAGTAAATATGCCATAACACCTATATACAGAACCCAATTCAGCTTAAATTTTTATAGTGCACATGGATGAATGATAAGAACAACTTTAAAGAATGAATCATTTACAAATTCATTTCATTAATGGGTAATCCATGTGGATATCATTGTTGGAAGGATTTGAAGCCATTTTTTCACCCCTATCCAAATAAAAAAGTGTCTCCTCTCATTTTCAAAGGGTTTTCAAGTTGGTGGTATCATTTAATGGCCATTATGAGTCTATTTTTAGTGTTTTAAATTCTATATTATTAGTTTGAATTTAATATATTATATTTCTTCTTCATTCCTCCTTTATTATTTTTCTTCTTTTTTGTGTTCTCCCACTATTTTTCCCTTCTCAACTCCAATTAAAATTTAGTACCAACCTAAACACTTTTTCAAGGGAGGTGATTATGGGTTGATTGAGTTTATTTCGTATTAACTTTTTTTTTATTAAATTATGGGAATTTAGGCAATGGTTAAATTGAATATGATGAGCAGTCGCCCAGTTTATTCCCTCATTTGAATTCATCTTCTTGTTTATCATTTTCCTTCCCTCTAAATTTTTTATCATTCATATTGTAGAGCATGATATTTATTGTGATGGTCAATGAAGAGATACCCTACTCAAAATTTGGAAGAGCATTACCCTATATGTAGAGGTATCGGTATGGGGTAATCACATTTAAAACAAGAGGGTGTAGTTTGATAGGTTTTGATCAATACATTGAATTGAATATTGAGATTATTTTTAAACAATGATATCAACCACCATAAACTCCGATGAAAATTTTCTTTCATTCTTTATTCTAACATATTTATATATTAAATTGAATATATATATATATATATATATTATTTATATTCCATTCATTTCATTTCCCCTCTATTTATATTAGTATAATAGTTTTATATATATTTGTTTATAATTACAATAATATAATTACATTATGTTGTAAGAGGACTCCTTTTGATCAAACCTATGTTGTTCCACTATGGTACATTCTTAGTTTAATAATAATTTAATTTAATATTGGTTCATGAAAAATTTCTATAATCAATTCGGCACCATTTATGAGGAGGAAAATTTCTTTCACACATTGTTTTTCATAAAAACAAGAAAAATAAAACATTTCATAAAAAACTAAAAAAAAGTTATGTTTCATATATTTCATTTATTTAACCAAGATTGATTTTTATGGTGAATAAAATAATTATTAGACTATTAAAAAATTATTTTTATCCTAGTAGGGAAGATAAATTGAAGATCCAAATAGAACAAAATGCATTAATACCTCAAGAGAATTTAAAGTTCTAAAAAAAATCAAGCAAGATGGTTGCATTGCTAGGATTTGAAGTTGAAGAAGAAATAATGTTATGGATTTAATGAAAAAATATCAATAGAGAAGAAAATTATTGTTCCACCTGATATTAAATAAGATTTTGGTGAGGTTGAATCCATACTTTCGGATCCACCTCCCTCACTAAAAAATGAGTTCCCAACTGCCTTGCTTAAGGAAAAAACATTAAAGTAGAATGTTTTGAGGGATATTTATTTTCTGAGCCTTGTTTTCATTCAAATTTAATTAATTATAAATTTAAAACTAATATCACTTGTGATTATATTTTATATTATGTACCATTAACATAGGACTTGTATGAAGAACTTGAAGAAGTTATTTATGTTGAGGAGAAGGTGGAGGAGCCAGTCAAGTTGTTAACAAGTACAAAAAATGATGATGGAACCAAAGATGAAATCCCTGAGGAACTATTTTCTAAAACTAAACTAGATGAGAAGACACACCCAATTTTTATATATTCAACACCCGTAGACACTACTCCTCCTACTGATCTAAATAGGGAGCACCCCAATTTTCCTTTCCCTCCCACTTTAAACCTCATATATTATTTTTCATATATTCCAGGGATTGGGATTATTTATTTTTTTGGGTTCCCACACCCCTCGTCTACTAATTGATGTTGGGAAAAATAAAAGTTTTGGGTTTTTTAGCAATAAACCTCATCAACCTTTATATTGGGGTTAAACTACTGCAACTTCCAGACAATAGGCAATAAAAATCTATCACCCACTAGGGGGTAAAACCAAGCATTATCCCTTTACATTCCCCCTTTCAATTTCATTTTCTTTATTTTTCATATATTTTATCATCTGTTAATATTAGTTTTAAATTGTTATAATATAAGATATTAACTCAAACCTTTTGCTAGAAAATATATTCATGTTGTATCTTTCCTTCTCTTTAGTTTTTCCGCCTTAATTTTTAATTTTTTGTTGTTCAAAAATGAGGGGTAGTTAAATTTAAATGTGGGGTAGTGTCAACCTATTTGTTATTATTGTGTATTTATTTGTTTTTTTTCTTTTCTTAGGATCCTTGAGATGAAATGAATATTCTTTTCATTTTTCACACATCAATTAACATTGATAAATTTGAAATTATTTTTGAAAATTAGATTTTAAATGATTGTTTATATGAAATTTTTCCCTAGGATTTGATTTAAAATAATTTTTATGAGTTAGAAATTTTTTTGAAATACATAACCCTAAAAGAGTGACTCAAATAATTTTTCTAGTCATGTGAAGTTTTTACAAAAACATTTAAATATTCTTTCTAATACCCACACTTTCTTGAGGTAAACATTGATTTTGTGTGAAAACACGAATTTGTGACTTTTCACTTTAGAATATTTGGATTTCATGGAATTTTTTTATATGATATAGGTATATCTCAAGCTAGCCACATTTTTTCTTGAGACCCACCCTTAATTATATCCTTAAGTATCCCTTAGATTCCATGAATTCCCTTATCAATTTAATCCATATTATAAAGCTAGTTTTTCATTACCTACCCGCACTCTTGGTATTTTCGCATGGATATTTTATGTTTGAGTGTGGGGGAAGGTTATTTCATGTGATATATTTGGTATGTGTTTCATTTGTGGATGGAGTTAGATGTTTTTAATTTTTTTTCTATGTATAATTAGAAAATTGGGTTTGAGTCATCATTTCATTGTGTTTCATTTGTTTCATTCGATTCCCATTTAAAAAAGAAAAAAAATGGTATTACCTTGAATTTACCATTGTAGATTATTTTATGACTCTTTTACCTCACTAAAATAAATTTAATTATGGTTTTTCATTAATTTTATTCATTTTTGAGATCATTCTCTATGAAAAAAATAATAGAGTTGTAACTTTCTGGAGATTTACCAAAAAATAAAAAAAAATAGTGGGAGTACCTGGATGAAATCATTAATTGTAATAATTTATTGTATCATTTACCATGTCATACAAAAGGGTGGGGTGTTCTTTTTCACTTTATTATTAATGCATTGTACTTATGATTCAAAACCTACTATTTTCAGCCTTAAATTTTTTATTCTTTTTTCCATGAACCCTATAACATAGAAATCACCATAGAAAATTCCTTATAATTATATTCATTTTCATTTCATACACAACTGAGAAATGATAATTTTACCAAGCCTCTGGTAATATATACAATTTCTGAGTATGGTCATAACTCTATATTTAATTTTCCTTGAATGAAGAGTATTTTGAACTTCAAGGAATGGTAAGTTGTAATTGGATTATAGATGGATTTCTGAGGTTGAAACTTATCAAATGTGAGGAATGAAAATGATATGGAATTTTTTTATAGAAGAGATATGATGGAATTCTATTTCAGATATTGTAAATGATGTTATCTCATTTTTAATTATTGTGTGAATTTTGATTTTAATGTATGATTATTGGCTATGAGTGAAATGGTTATGTATGGGGGTGTGATGAAGCTCACATTTTAAAATATTTAATTCTCTAATTAAATGATTTAAATCCCACTATAGTGTTATTTTTTGGGAAATTTTCACATTTTTATGTTTTTTGTTGAATTTCCTACTTAATTATAAAAATGACGATATTTTGGGATTTAACAGTTTTATTTTATTCTGTATTTCGTCCATAACAGTTGGTACAGTGAGTGAAATTGTGTAATTTTTTTTTCTAGAAATATTGGGATAAATTTCATCCTTAGTGAGCCAATGCTCAATCCAACATTTGGAGGCCCAAAATCATCATACAATTCGAGCCATGAAAACTGCATAAAGATCTGGAAGCTTATAAATATGAGCTTATATCTCAGATTGACCAGCCCTAAAGTTCGTAAAATATACATGTAAATAGATAATGAATATTTTAATATATTTTATAAATTATTCTCCACCTAATTATTATTAATAAAAATACATAAATACTTAGGAACTTTATTTATTGGAATATGAATTGTCAACTGGACAGAATTAATTTCTCGGAGTTAATCTTTTATAACTTATGTATTTGGAGCCCTATATAGCTAAAATCTTGATGGTCCAGACTTCAATATAAGAGGTAAAATGTTTATGACGTAACCTTTTACAAAAAAGTTAATTTATTAGAAAATAATAATGGTTAATTTTGGTGGAAGTTATAAGAGAAAATTTTCCACCCCCTCTCCTTATAAAAAAGTGCCTCCTCTCATTTTAAAAGGGTTGGAAAGTTAGTGGTATAATTTTTTTCCATGTTAAGAATATTATTTTTTTAAAATTGTTTAATATTACTATGATTTTAATATATTATATTTATTCATCATTCCTCTCTTCTTCCATTTTTGTTATATTATGTGTTCTTCCACTATTTTTCCCTTCTCAACTCCGATTAAAATGTAGAAATATCCTTTGTGCTTGTATGAGGGAGATAAAGTTGGTTTGATTGATTGTATTTTGGTTAAATGTCATTTAATTATTCAATTATATAAATTATGGTTATTTTTAAATCAATTACGATGAGTGGTCGCCCCTTTTTTCCATCATCTGAATTCTTCTTTAATTTATCATTTTCATTCAGTTCACTTTTTATGTCGTGCATATAGTGGATCACGGAATTGATTTTGATGGTCAAGGAAGAGGTATACAAGATTAATATTATAATAGTAATTCCCCATTTAAGGAGTTCTTAATATGTGATAATCACATTTCAAATTATTGGGTATAGTTGGATAGTTTTTCATCAATACATTGAATTGAAGGTTGACATTCTTTTTAAACAATGATAGAAACCATTGTATCCTCCTAAGAACATATTGCTTAGTTTTTTATTCTAACATAATATTGTATTTTATTTAATATATAAATATATATACATATTATTTATATTTAATTCATTTGAATTCCTAACCCCCCCCCCCCCCATTTATATTAGTATTATAGTTTTATATTAGTTAGTTTAAAATAGTGACAATAAAATTGTACTGTGTTGTAAGTGTCCACCTTGTGATCTGCCCTAGGGTGTGCCACTATGGAACATTTTTAAGTAAATAATAATTTAATTTAATAGTGTCTCACAAAAAACCTCCAATATAAATTTTACACCGTTTTTGGGGAGTCTGTTTTTTTCATACATTGATTTTCATATAATCCCAAAAAAATAAAATAAGAAAATAAATAATTAAATCAAATCTTTGTTTCATATATTCCATTTATTCGGTCAAGATGTAATTTTAGTGTGAATTATATAATTATATTCCTATTTAATACTATATGATGAGCCTAGTAGGAAAGATAAATTGAAAATCCCAATAAAATAAAATGCATTGACGGTTCAAGATAAATTGGGTGTTCTCAAAAAAGAAAGCAAGATGGTTTCATTACTTGCCTCCAAAGTTGAAGCAGTACAATTCATATCAATATAATGAAAAAAATAAAATATATAGATAATGAAATTATTTTCCCACCTAAATTTCATGAATGCTTTTTTTAGGAGGAATCCATATTCTATTATCCACCTTCATCTCTAATAAAAGAGTTACCAACTACCTTTCCTGAGGAAAAAGTGATTGAAGTTGAAGGTTTTGTGGGAGATTTAATTCTTGATATTTTTTTATTAAATTTTAGATAATTAAAAATTTAAAACTAATCTCTCATGTACTTATATTTTTTATTCATTACCGTTAATGCAGGCTCGAGATGAAGAATATATATAAGTTGTTTATGTTTATGAGAAGATGGAGGACCTAGTAGAGTTCTTCACCTCTAAAAATGAGGATGATGGAACCAAGAATAAATCCCCAAGTAAAAATTTTATAGACCTGAATGAGATGATAATACATAAGATGTTATTATATCTCAAAACCAATGGAAATTTCTCCTCCAACTGATCAGAATAGGGAGCACCCCTATTTTCTTTTCCTTCCCCCTTTAGACCTCAAATTTTATTTCTTATATATTCTTCGTTTTGGGAATATTTTTATTTTATTTTTCTATTCTCACACCTATCATATACTGATGGATATTATGAGAAATAAATTTTTATGTCTTCTAGGAAAGAAAAGTCATCCACCTTTGAATTTGGGTTAAACAGCTCTAACTACCATACTAGTAGTAGTAAAAACCAAGCACCCTCTTTGGGGGTACAATAAAGAATTATCCCTTTACATTTCCCTATCTATTTATTTTTCTTTATTTTTCTCATGTTTTTTAATTTAATTATATTAGGTTTATTATTTTATTAAATATTATCTTAATTCAAACCTACCACTGGAAAATAAAATAATGTTTTATCTTTTTTCTCATTATTTTTTTGCCCTTATTTTTTATTATATTTTGTGCTAAAATTAAGGGTTGTTAAATTTAAGTGTACGAAAGTGTCTACCTGTTAGTTTTTCTTGTTTTTTTCTTTTGAATTTTCATTTTTTGGATCCTTAATCTGAAATGAATATTTTAATCATTTTTCACACATCAAATTTTTTTTAAAATATTGGAAATTGTTTTTATATAAAATTATTTTAAATGATTTTTGATGCAAAAAATTTTCCATTGAATTCGATTTTCAAGATTTTTTATGAGTTTGATTGATTTTTAAAATCCATTCCCAAGAAACACTAACTCAAATAATTTTTCCACTCTTGTGAGGTATTCTGAACCACTTTTAAATATTATTTCTAGTATCCACACTTTCTTGAGTGAAACATGGATTTTTTGTGGGAACCGGATTTTGTGACTTTTCTCTTTCGAAGCATTAGTTCTTATGGATTGTTTTTGATACTATTGAGGAATAAATTTGGCAATCCACATTTTTTTCTGATACACACCCTTAAAAATATCCTTCTTTAAACCAAATATTCCATGAATTTGCTTATAGGTTCAAGCCATATTACATGTTCATATTTCCTTACATACCTGCACTCTTGGTATTTTTTCATGGATATTTCAAGTTTGAGTGTGGAAGAAGGGAATTACATGTGAATTATTTGGGATGAATTTAATTTTTGGATGGTGAAAGATGTGTGATAAAATTAGGTATTTAGATAATTATATACTTGGTCTTGATTTTTCATTTCATTGTTCTTCATTTGTTTCATTGGGTTCGCCTTAAAAATCAAAATAAATCAAAAAAAATTGAGATGCCCTTGAATTTATAATTATACATTAATTTATAACTCATATACCTTCATGAAATCATGGTAATGATGTTCATTCATTCATTTATTTCAATTTTCATCTCATTCTGTATGAAAAAATAAAAATTAAAGGTGTATCTTTATGAATATTTACAAAAAAAGAGAAAAAGGGGGAGAACCTAGATGATATCATTATTTATAATCATTAACTGGATCATATACCATGTCATAGAAAAGGGGGTTGTGTGATATTTTAAATTTTCAAGGTTATCTGGGTGAGAAAATACAGTTATTTTAAGTTCATTAATCATGCATTGTACCCATGAGTCAAAACCCCTTCTTTTCGGACTTAAATTTTTGAATCATTTTTTCCACCAACCCAAAGCCATATAAATCACCGTAGAAAAATACATATGATTGAATTAATTTTCTTGAATATCTCTATGGATAAATGATATTTTTCACAAGCCTATAGTGATACATGTAATTTCCAAGTACGATCATAACTCCATATTTAATTTCTCTTTAGTGAAGAGTAACCTAAAAGTAAATGTGAGGTAGGTTGGGATTAGGTCATAGATAGATTTATGAGGTTGGAAAAAATATATGAGGGGAATTAAAATTATATGAAATTTTTTTTCATATAATTTACATTATTGAATTCTATTTTGGATAAGATCATTGTTATTTTCTCATTTTGGATTATTGTGTAAATTTTGATTTGAATATATGATTATTGCCTGAGAGTGAAATGGATAAGTGTGGGGGAGTGATGAAGCTAACATTTTTAGATATTTTATTCTTGAATTAAGTGTTATAAAACCTAAAATGGTGTTATTTTTGGGGAAATTGTCACAATTTTTTTATTTTTTTGTGGAATTTTGATCATAATTGTGAAAATGGTCAAATTTTGGGATTTAATGGTTTTACTTTATTATTTATTTCAAATATAACATTTTATTCACTGAGATAAATTTTGAAACAAAATAGGATTCATCAAATCTTGGGATATATTAAATCCTTCGGGATCCAAATATCAATCTATTATTTAGAGGGCCAAAATCATCTCACAATTCGGGCCTCGATAACTCTCTATAAATCTAGAAGATTTTAAATATGATCTAATATCATGGATTTTACTAGCCCAAAAGACCTAAAAATTGAAAATTATATGTATAATAACTATTTTAACTACTTTCATAATTTATTACCAACCTTATTTTTCCAAATTAAAAGACATAAATTCATTGAAACATACTATATTAGAATAAAAAGAGTCACCTAGATAGAATTTATGTCTTTGAGTAAAGCTTCCATAAATCCTAAATCCTAAGCCGAATATAACTAAACTTTTTATAGTTCACGAGGTTGAATCATAAAAAAACTTTTAGGAAGGAACATTTTACCAATTATGTCATTTATTAGGGCATCCACAAAGATAAGTTTTGTGGAAGGATTTGGATCCAAATTTTTACCCCTTATCCCTATAAAAAAGTGCCTCCTCTCATTTTCAAAAGGTTGAAAACATGGGGGTATCCTTTTTTATAAATTATAAGTATATTTGTAGTATTTTTTCATTCTATAATATTATTTTTGTTTTAATATATTATCTTTCTTATTCATTCCCTTCTTCTACCATTTATTTTATTATATGTGTTCTCCCACTGTTTTTTCCCTTACCAACTGTGATTAATATGAAGAAATAACCTTGAATCTTTTTTAAGGGAGCTAATAGTGGGTTTATTGAGTTTCATATGGTTAAATTTTATTTCATTACTCAATTTTTGGGAATTTAGGTGATGTATAAATCGATTACAATGAGCGGTCACCCCGTTTTCTCTATCTTCTGAATTCTTCATCTCGTTTATCATTTCCATTCCATTCATTTTTTAAATCATGCATATGATAGTGTACGAAATAGATTTTTATGTTCATCGAAAAGGTCTCATAGATGACTAATGGAAGAGAATTACCCCTTATACAGAGGTCTTGGTATGGGGTAATCACATTTCAAACGAGATGGTGTAGTATGATAGTATTTGACCACTACATTGAATTTAATATTTAGATTCTTTTTAAATAATAACATCAACCATTGTAACCTATTGAGAACATTTTCCTTATTTATTTATCATAGAATTATTATATATTTCATTGAATATATATATATAATAATTATATTTCATGCATTTTGATCACCGTCATTTATATTTGTATTATAGTATTATAATACTTACTTTAAAATTCGTTCAATTGAATTATAGTGTGTTGTAATAGGACTCTTTTTCATTTAACCTAGGGTGTTCCAAAGTTCATAGTATAAATAATAAAATAATAAAAATATATTGAGAGTCTCCAATTAAATTCATTTATTTTAAATAGTTGCAAGCTAATTTGTTATAATAATGGTTTACCTTGAAAAAATTCTTGGTATCGATTTTCCCTCAAATTATATGTTATGAATTTATTAATGATAAAAGGTGGTTATAATATATAATATTGGAATAATTACCCTTATTTATAGAAGAGTGACTAATTTACTTGAGTCTTTTCTGGTACAACTTATATTGGATCATCTTAATGAAATTGATGGAGAAGATAAATCAAATAACGATAAGGATATCCTAGAAATATAGGATTTATTTATTAGAAAAATTCATCTAGATTTATTTATTGAAGAATAATAAGGATACTCACTGGTTACTAATCTATAATTCTCGTTTTACGTTGTCCCTATCATAAAACCAATATATAATATACTCGATTGAATAACTATGTTATAATTGGTGGAATTAAAGAAGAAATTACAAGAGTTATGTGATAAGGGATTTATATTCAATAATTTCTCATCCTGGGTTTCACTAGTATAATTTTTGGAGAATGATATTTCTATTATGTTGTGCATCATTTTTATGGGATTAAATGTCCTTATCGTTAAGAAAAATTACCCATTGACATTCATTGATGATCTATTTGATCTACCATAGGAGGCTCAATACTTCTCAAATACTGATCATTGTTCAACATGTTATAAATTAGATGATAAGAATGATTATATACCAAAGATAAAATTTCATACATGGTATGTAAATTACAAGTTCATGATAATTCCTTTTGGGTTATAAAATTAAACTATTGTGTGTATAGATATAATGATTACAGTATTCAAGTATTTTCTTGATAAATTTGGTGTGTTATTTATTGATGATAACTTAATATTATCTATGTTATATGAAGAGTATGAAGACTATGTATGAATTTTTCTACATACAAATACTGATAAGAATTTATATGTGAATTTTAGTAAGTTTTAATTTAGGATACACCTAGTTTCTTTTCTTATACATATGTCTCTAATAATAGAATAATTTTTTACCCTCCAAAGACGAAATTAATCAAATAATCACATGTAATAACAAATAAAAATAAGATATACTTTTATGGGATTATCTAGTTACAATTATTTATCTTTTGAAATAAATAATTATTAGATAATATTTTTACCATGTTGAAATGTAAAGTGATAAATTCCTATAGTTCAAGGAAGGTATAAATCATAATTCAAAAACTATATAAAATATTAATCAATGAAATCATATTTAACTTACCATTTGAAATAATTGATTTTTAAAATACATTTATTCATATAAATGGATAGGAGTGTGTACTTATGAAAAATTATAGGGTTTTTTATTATGAATCAAGATAATTAAGGAACCATGAACAAAATTATTAACTCGTGATCTTGCCTTTGTAGTTGTTATATTTCCCTTGAAGATATAGAGACACTATCAATATTGTGAATTATATCACATATATATATATATAAAATATTGGTTTGAAATATATATATTCACATATTAATATCTCAACATCTTACAAAAGAGATTATTGAAATTATTAAATGACTATATGTGTGAAATACACTACCACGTAGGAAAGGGAAACAAGGTGGTTAGTTAATTGAGTGAGAACCATGGAGTCCTCAATATGATGAGGATATAGAAGTATCCAATGATTATATATTTTTAAATTTTTAATATGGAAATTAATAGGTAATATTAAACATCATTACTTTTCTATGTAATTACCCCATCATCTTTATAAAGGAAGATAATGAAGTGTTAGGAAGATAAAAAGACCATTGATTTAATGAATTTTAGTGTGGAAATTATTTGGGAATGGAAAAAATCATTACTCTTCCTTGTAGTTACTCAACCATATTTACTAAGGTTGGTAAGGATTCTTAGTAAGATGAAAATTCCTTAAATTTAATATTATTTACCTTCAATACGGAAAAATAATAGACTTAAACTACAAAGTTATTGTATTAACATTTAGAAAGAGATTGTTTTTATCATAAGTACCTTATCTAAATAGGTAATTTCTAGATGACACTTATATAACAGATTTATATACATACCATGGTAGCACTAATATGTATAGTAATTTAATAGAATGTTTCTATTGATACATTAATAAGTGATACATTTCTTAATATGTATCGAGATGCTTGGTATACCAAATAGTAAAGGTTGGGAGACAGAATCCAAAGGGTTCCATAACACCTCCCGCACTACCAATGTGAATTTGGTGTAACATATTAATGGGAATTAATTTTGGGTGCCTAATATATCCAAGTGTAGTGAATCTGTATGGGTTATTTTGGGTCGTCATAATAGGTCTTCATATTTATTAAAAACAACTGAGGGTTTACCTATTAAGGACATATCATAAATTTATATCAATTAAGTTGGGATACTTTATGTTTCACCTTTATCAATTTTATTTTATCATGACCCTTTATTAATGTAAAAAAATTATAAGTATTTATATTTATATAAAAAATCACATAAATTTCAGTACTGCCTATTTTTCAATATAATTTATAGCATGAAATAGTATCCAAAAAATAGGAGAGATGTTTATGTAATTATAAACTGACCTAAAAGAAACAATGGGATACTTTTTATCTCTAGTGGAATTTTTATACAATAGTATATTCTATTCTAGAATAAAAAAAGAACCATATTAGCCCTTATATGGGAAATTATTTCATACACCTAACCACTACGTTGAATTTAGGAAAAGGATGAAAATAATTCTAAATGATATTGAGGATAATACTGAGAAATTACATGTTTTATATAATCATATCATGGAATATCATAATAAAAAGAAAATATGTGATAATAATTAGACTAATGATTTATATTTTAAATTAGGGGATCATGTTTTCTTAAAGTTATCACTATAAAAGGGAGTTCTATAGAACTCTAAAAAGATGAAGCTATATATAATGTATATTAGTCCATCTAATAATTCATATTGAATAACAGACATGGTTTTTCATTTTCCATGACATCAAAACAATTTAAAGGGAATGAAATATTCCATGTCTTGCTTTTGAGTACATTTCTGAACACACATGGCCACCTCCAAATAAATTGATTTGTACCATATATTATCATATAATCAAGAGCTCATATATATCCTTTACCCTAGAGAAAAGTTTTTTTGGAATTGGATGAATTAGTTGGAAAAATTAAATTAGAGAAATATTTATATAGATGAAGCAACATGGGAGCATGGGGAAAGGATAAGAAATAAACACCCTTTATTTTTTAATGGATTGATGTGCACCCCAAATTTTTAGAATGGAATTTTTCTAAGAGGGGATAATGTAATAACCATGATGTGACTATAATAAATACAAATATTATTAAAAATAATAACACAATCCCTCTGAATAATCACCATAGTATAATTAACACTATAAAATCGAATTCACTATAATGGCCATAAGAAGTTCTATAAACCACATAACAATATATAGATACACTATAATCATGATCACCATTAGATCTCACTCCAAAAAATAACAAATATAAAAAAATAATTATTTTGAGAAAAAAATAAAGTAATGGAATAGACATGGAATAGAAAAATATAGAATTACATGAATTATTTTAAAATATATCATCATATATATTTATAATGGTTAATATGAGTATTTGAAAGGTGTGCTGACCATTTGGATAGTAACATCCTAGTATGATTGTTGTAATATTCATGTAGTCATTATAAAACCATGTGTCTAAAAAAATGAATAAAACAAATTGATAATACTATAATTAATAATTATTAACAATTTATATTAACTAATTAATAGTAATATAATTTCATTCACATCTCTTGGAATGATATAAAATTTATTAAAACAAAAATTTTAAATTTAAGGTTCCAAAAGAAGAATATATAAACATAGTGAGAGTTTAACATAATAATTAAATTTATCATGCCAACAAATTTATTTTCATAATTAGGATAATAAACTTTAAATCAACATTCCAAAATTAGCAAAGATTGAATTTTTAAAAAATTTATGAGAAACTTGAATTTTCAAGTAAATAGTAAAACATGGTATAAAAATTTGGTAAGTATTATGGAATCATTATATTTTAAAAATGATATAATAAATAATATAACCTAATCCCTAAACAAAAATATTTTAATTTTTTATAATTATGTATTTTAATGTATTAATATCCATTTTAAAACAATTAATTTTTTTTCCAAATTCAAAAATTGTAAAAAGTGTTTTAAAAATATTTCATTACAAATAATGTCTTTTCCATTGGAAAAAGTAATCTTAAAAATGTAATTCAATTATAAAATTGTTTTATTTTAAAACCTATTTTATAAATTCTATAAACTAAGGTTTATAAAAATGTAAGCTAGTAGATTTTCATTTTCCAAAAAAAATTCTAAGGCCTAAAATCCAAATAAATAATAAAATCCACTTCATTAACTATAAATACCAACTCATAATCCAATTACTCTTCACTATAAAATTAGTGATCTTGATTATCCTCTCTTATTTCCTCAAAAAATCCCCTATAAGGAGTTGTTGAATTTAAAATGTGTTCTTTCTCAAAAATTAAGAAACGACATTGCAATATAAGGGTTCTTAATGACCTATCTTACTTATATTGTGTAGTCTGTTCTGATTTATTTTCAATTAAATATTGTGTTTTTTATTCTTCATTAATATATAATCCCTATTTTGGTGTAAATGTAGTTTCACCACTATCACTTATCATAGAAACTTCATAAGTGGCTATAATGCTGATATATTGACAAATCCATAAGCTTCATCCAAATTCCTATCTATTAAATATGATTATAGAATTAATAATGTATTATATATAATGGGGGTATTTTTATAAAGATTTGTGACTATGGTGTATCTGGTGAAGCCTTCTTCTGGTCTTAATTTGATTAAACTCTATTTTGGAATAAGTTAAACTTTTACATTAAATCTTACCAACATCGAAGCTTCTCCATAAATGTATTTTCTATACCTAAGGTATATCAAATATGTATATCACATACATTGAATTATTTAGGGGGATTTTCTATCAATTATTTAGCCTCATATGATCAAAAAATATTATTTTAAATGAATTATTCTAACTAATATCCTTATATGATTAATCTATCCTATAAAATTACAAGATTTTCATAAAATTAATAACGATACATTACTTTTTATTATTATTATCCTTTAGCTTCTTATTTGGTTGATGGAAATTCATCGAGATATTTCAATTGTTCAAATGATTGGGGATATATTGATGATTTTCAAATCCCTTATTTATTACAAAATATTTATTTATTTATCATCCATTATTATGTAATTGGTTTTTTTGGGAACAATATCTATTGTATCGTTTAGCTATTGTCCTTATATTATTTATGTATTTGGACTATTATGTGATGGTTTGACACATTGGTTGTATAACTCCTCAATTAATTGGTAAATCACATGATACAAAGCATATTGGGTATTTTTTTTATGATTTCAAATTAATATATGATGTCTTAGCTATGTCCTTGATTGTCCAATTATGATCTTTAATGTTATTCATTCCATCTCTTTAAAATTAGTTATTATTATCCATGTAATTATTTATTTCCATTTGAATTCAATCCATGGATATTTTTTTCAACAAAAACCTGAGCCACTTTTACATATGATAAAACCATTGAATGAAGGATCCTCAATCCACTATAACATCACATTCATGATGATCTAGGCAATGAAAATAAGACCTTTATAAGGACAATTCTTCCCATAACTATTTGTACCTGAAGTAGGTATAATTGTTTCTGTACTCATTACGTGGAGTTTTAATTTAAAAATAAAAGAAACTCACACACATTCAAGGAAATGTAATTAAATTAAATATAATAAAATAAAAGTATGAAAGAACTAAAAATATTAATGAGATACAGACAATAAGTCCAATGTGACTAGAAGAAACGATGCAGATTATTTATATTAACCAAAAGAGATTACAAATTGTAAACAGATTACCAAATACAAGTAACATATACATTATTTCATCTCTCCATATTAAATTCATTGTCTGATCTTCACACCTTATTCTATTATTAGAACAAAATTTCATTATATTTCAAATACACTTATATTTTATGATTTTTCATGTCAACAAGCTAAATCAACTCCCAAGAAATTATAGAAAACATAGAATAACCACATCAACTTTGATTCCAATCCAGCAATCCCTCGTATTTATTATATTTCTATACCTCCATCGCATCATCGCAACACAAATAAAATAATTTAACTTATAATAGTCATAATACCACCAAATATATACTCCTATTATTGTTTATACATAGAGTCTTTCCCATATAAAATGCAGAATACTCCAATGAAAGTAATTATAATGATTGATCTTCTGGTGAATAAAAACCAAACATCACCTCACAACAATATACTTCTTAAATACTTGTTTCAGGGGACCATGAAATGTCTCCATTACATTTGAAAATAATCCATTCTTCATATCATACAATGTTCTTCTATTTTTCCTTCTATTCACCGAATTATTAATATAGAACAATGATGCACCTTAATTTCTTAAACTATCACCTTAGGGAATACGGATACCATTCTTTTTCTTTTGTTGTCTTCTGGAGATCAAAAAAATATTCCTCCATCAAATTTATGATGATATAATACTTAAAGATAATATGTTATATTCATTTATGGAAAAATATATTTTTAGCCTAATGGATTGAACTTTAGCTATCATAAAAAGGGACTCATTATTAAACAATTTCCCATATTACTTTAACAACCTAATTATATATATCACTTCTTTTTATAACATTCATTACATGTAAAAACTCTACTTATTTTGTACTTAGAGTAATAATCCACTGAAACTATGAAATTCAACTTACTGGTGTTACTCTATAAGTAAAAAAAATTATCTTCTTATAATTGAGGTGTATAGTATCCATTGAATTGATCATAAATATATCCATGTAAAGTTTCATATGTCTATACAAAAAGGTTTTATCATTCATTACTTTAAAATATCAAAGGGTCAATTTTACAGCCTCCCAGTTTACCATTCTCATTTTTTACATGAAGGGACTTACAACTCCCATTGAATGGGTAATGTTTGGCCAAGTTTAAATCATCATGTAGATTAGATTTCCCATAAATGATGTGAAAAAAAAAATCATCACATATTTTTCCTAATTTTATGTTATCGATTCTTGGGACATGGACAACCTAAAGTGTTTGGACACATGATTTGAGTTCAGATTATATTCAGTTATCAAAAATTATTTAATGATCATATAAATATAGTCCCTATAAGATAGAATCAATCATTAAACTCTTATATCTTTTTAGATATTTATTCTTAAAATTTTCATGAAATTACTAATAATAATTGTTTTAAATTATCATGCTAACATACTTTTCAACTTTTGAATCAATTTAATTGGTGGTCCTACAAAAAGTAATTAATCCATATACAATAACAGTATGATGAATATTTCACCACCCCACTCATTTTGTTAATAATAACAATCTATTATAAATTTTTTGAAACCTTTTATTTTGAAAAAAATTAATTGATTTTTTTATTCCATTAACAAAGATAATTATTTAGTCCATAAATACTATTAATTATTTTATAAAACAACTTCTAGTGTTTATATTTCATGAAACAGACTAGTTGCCTCCTATAAATTTATTCCTCAAACACACCATGATGAAAGGATATATTAACATCCCTATATTTAGATAAAAATATTCTGATGCTTACATGCTCAACACTATATGGATATTTTAATGTTTGTCTACTAGTGATAAAATTTATGAGTAACCACCTCCTCCATTTTGTTGAAAAAATTCCTTCACTAGTCATGATTTGTATCATTTATTTCTATCATCCACATCCTTTAACTTAAATAAACATATTCTCTAGTGCCTTATTTTTTTCTCGTAATTCAGTTAATTCAAAATATACTTTGGTTTTCAATGAATTTGTTTCCTCATCGATAGTTTTTTTTCACTGCTTGGAATCATTACGTGAGGTTCCCTCTTCTAGGTTGTATGATTATCCATAATCGATTAAATATAAGATGTTCATGTTATCCATATACTTATGAATTATATCAATAACATTGTTTTATCATATCAATAGAGTTGGTTGTATTTAATTTATCTTCTCAACTCTAACTTCTAGGGCCCAAAAATCTACCACTCTAGCATCTTGTAATGACCTAAGCATTTATAAATAAAATGCCCCTTGTAATTTGATTAAATGTATTTCTATGTAATATGGTTATAGAAAACTCATCAACTTAATTGGTTTTGTTATATCTTATCATACATAAAATACTATTATGGATCATTTTCATTGTTAATATAGTCCTTCAAAAGTGATCATATGATTAGTATTAATATTGGGTTTTAAGAAATCCAATTGACCCAAATAGAGGAAGTGATGGCCTGAACTAGTAGGATAATACTCTATAAATCCCATTTATTGAAGCTTGTGAGGGATATATAATCCCTGGGATTTTCCATTTACCATGTAAAATATGAGATCCAATAACTTAATCATGAGAAAAACTGTTTACGAAAGAATTTTAAGATCATTGAGATCACCACCCAAACCATGTTCGCTGAACCGCCCCATGAAAGTCTCACTGTCATGAACCTTACACTCCAGGAATTTTCTCATATATTAAAGAGATATGTATCAAGAACCTATAAATATCAGTGTTTAAATTATTTTATATATAATAATAAATATATTTCCATCCAATTTTGTTACTTTATAAATGTTTCATATTTTGATAAAATAAAAAACAAACTAAAATTTTGGGTAATATTTAAATTTAATTTAGGAATTTATTTTTATGAATTAATTGATATTTGAAATAAATAATATTTTTTATAAAATATTTTTTTAACATATTTTTTATGAAATATAAATGATTATATAATTTTTATGATGTCAAATTTAATTTTTATACGTGTTGGCCCATTCCTTTCTTCGCTCTAGGGCTCAGTGCAAGGGGATTTCACCCGCTGATCCTTCGATCTTCCCAGCGTCGGCGGTTTGCTGCAGAAGTCCCAGACTATTAAATTACTGCTCTGACCTCATGTTCCACTGCTCCTCTCCTGGTCGAAGATGGAGTGTCGGCTCATAGAGGTTTTGGGTCATGTGTTCCGGTGGTCGATGGTTTCCCAGGCGCTTCTGGTGTTAGATTTCTATCCTTATTCCTGCTACTGGTTTTCTTCTCCTCAGTTGATGGCATCATTCGGAGTCCCCAGTCACCCAACCCTGCACTGACCTCATTTTCCTCGGCACCTATCCTAGTCATATCTGGAGCAGTGGAATCTACGAGGTTTTTGGATGTGTGGTTTGGCAGCCTTTGGTGCTCCAAATGCGTCCTGAGTAGATTTTATCATGTAAAGCTTGTTACTTGATCAACATATTTCATTTCTGTTGTTGTCGATGTTTCTTCTTAAGTGGTGCCAGATGTTCGTGTTGACGGTGACGACGAAGGTGAGTCGATTCGGGGAGGTTTTGGTTTTGGTCTTTGTTTCAATTCGAATGCCCCACTTCCATTTCGATGGTCTTCATATTTCAACAACTACAAAGATGTTATCGGTGGTTTCTGATTCATGTTGATGAGATGATGATGATTTGTTGATTTTAGTTCAGTTGGAATGGCTTGAGGTGGATCGTGGCCTAAGGTAATGACGATGCGTCATGTTTCTTGAATTTTTAATTTGAATTTGAATTTTTATGTTTTGGGGTGAATTTTGAATTCTTCATGATGTTTATGTTTTTGGTTTCTAAAATGTGGTATCTAGTACTGTGAGGTTCCCACTAATCCATAAAGTAGTTTATTCAGAAAATTGAAGAAATGGATTTGTGGTGGATAAGTGTTCAAAAACTTTTACTGTAAACAAAACCTGTATTTCTCAATAAATTCAATTTATTATTTTAAAAGTAAAACTATAGATATTTGAAAAATTATTTTGTAAAAATTAATATCATTTTTGGAATTAGGATGTAAAAATTATCCAATAGTTACTTTTTCATAATTTTTTAAGATAGTTGAATTTTTAGTTAAAACATAAATATTGTATAACTATAGGGTGTATATTATGACATCATAATGACACAAAAGTGGTTTAATAAATACTATATAATATATAAATGACCAAATATATGTTTTCATATAAAATAATTTGATTTTAATTTGATTTTATTAATTTTATTAATCCACTTTAAATCCTATGAAACCAATAATATATTTTTAAATTTTAAAATCATTTATTTATGAGTATGAGTCACAAACACGGAAAAAATGGTATTTTTTTTAATTTAGGCCATTTTATTTATAAAATAATTAGAACCACTATAATTTTGAAGAAACCATGGGAACAGCCATGGTAGAGTTTTTGGTTTTAGTAATCTTATTTAATAGATTCCTAAATCTATGTTTGGGAAATGATAAAGAATTCCCCACTCATTTCCTATATAAAAACACCCAAGATACAACTTATATTCACTTAAAATTCATATAGTGAATCCTTATGCTACCATCCCCTATTTGGAGTCCTCACAAGGTTTCCCCAAGCTCTCAAAATCTCCTCCAAAGCATTTGGAGTCACACACTCAATTAATGGATCCTCTCATTCACATCTTTAGGAAATATTATTTATTATCTAATGTCATTTATTTCTAATTCCTAATGTTGGGATATATATTTCCATGTCCCTATTACAATAAATTTAATTTAAAAATGATTATAGACCCCTTTCACTCTCATAAGCACATTTTATTTATTTATTAGTGACATCATTATGTTGTCAAAATTTCACTGATATTTTTCATGCTACAGAAATTGTATATTGAATATTGTACCCATTTTCAATCAAGGGCGTTCACCTTCATACAATTATAATTATTTGAGTTTGGATATAAATTTTTATATTCCACTCTCCTAGATCAATGAATAAAATTTTTTTCTGAATGAATCCCTGGTGTATGATCTATGTGGTACAATTAATCATGACAATAAAAGGAAACTGATGGGTGGACCCAGATTTATAGTGAATTGGGTAATTATTAGTATCATGAGACATCATGTTGTGATTGGTAGTGTACTTTATTCCATTATGGGACTCTTTCCATAATTATTTCTTGATAGTTCTCCTTGGCCATTTTTTATGCAGTGTTTTAAGATGTTTCAACATTTCTTGTGTTGCATTTATGTTACCATGCTATATAATTCCTTCTTACTGATGTTTTTTATTATCAACCTTTTTAGGCCCCGTTTATATGACTATTACCTAACATGTGATACATTCATCATGTTATTTTATTTTTATTCTCTTACTAGGCTTTACTGCTCACCCATTTCTTATATTGGTCCCCTGGTTATCCCATGAAGTTCTAAGAATGATCATGTTAAGGATGTTTTCAATAAAATATTGTTTTTCATTTTTCAAGATTTTATTATATGTTTATAATTGTTTAAGACTCTATAATTATTGATCTTTTGGGATGTATTATGTTTTATTGTATGTAATAAATCATGAATTAATGTGTAACAAAGAGAAGGGTTGTTATAGTTTATAGAAAAGGAAATGTCTAGTTATTTTTGGGATTTGGATTAGAAAACTCTTGAAAATACCTAGGGATAAGAATAAGTATAACAAAAAATACCTAAATTTAGTAAGTATATAGTAGGTGTTTTATCAGAAAATACATCCCTATTAATGTACTATAATTAGATGTGGCACTTGTAAAAACGAAAATATGGTTAAAATCTGAAAAACTGAATTGAGCACGACTCAATTGGGAACTGGTGCACAAAAATAGGCCTTACTTCACACCTAGTTTAACACTCCTAGGAGATATTCATTGGTAAATTTATAATCTCATTATGAACCATTATTATGGGAACAAAATAACCCATATAAATATATTTTAGGAAATATTTTAAGGATAACATAAATTTAATCTAGGAAATTCATTAGTTAAAGAAATATATGTAATTTATAATTTATCCCTTTAATGTAATTGGATTTCCCCTTTTTGTGTTTAATAGTTTAAAAATTATCATACCAAATTTTTATTTTATTCTTTTCAAAGGCCATAAATTTGAGGAATCTGGTAAACCTAAAATGTGAATGGAAATTTGATGATTTCCCCCAACGAGATTCCCAACCAAATGGGAGTGGGAATCTCGATGTTTCTGAGGATACTCTCTTAGATGAATTATGTTTTGAATAGAAACCGTGATCAGAAGAAGTTTAAAATCCCTCTAAGAGATAACAAGTTTCAATTGAGATATTTATGGAACAAACTCCACTAACATTCAATAGATCATCTAATCCCTTAATCACGGAACAATAGATCAACTCCATTGAGATGATCTTCTTTATCATTCTATTTTTTGACCAAGGGAATGTTTTAATATTTGTTTATCATATGGAAGGATAATTTGATTAGTGTTAGATATTTATCAAGAATATTAATCATGAGGAAGAGATCTCATTAATGAGGTGGAAGGAATTCCTGAAACTATTTTTTGATAACTATTTTCTTCACATTATTTGACTTAAAATCGAAATTTATTTTCCTTCCCTCAATAAAATGACAATTAATCTAACTGGGTGTATGAGAAAACAATAAAATAAATTCATGATATTCCTTTTTCTTTTTCATTCCTCTAGAATTAATGGATGATCACTTCTTCTCTGGGCTAAATTAAAGTCTAAGAAAATATGTTTTGATTTGAAACATGGACAGCTATAAGGAAACTGCTCAATGTACCCTCAAAGTTGAGATAGATATCAGTGAATCTTGAGGGTATCATGGGTATAAGAATCAAAAAATAGAGTTTAATTATAGTAGTTAAATGGAGAAATATAATAGTTCCATGAAATTGAAACATCACACTTTTCAATGTTGTAGAAATAAACACCCTAGAAATTTCCTAAGGGGGAAAGGAAATGATTTAGGTGCGGGGAAGAAGGAAAGTGAGATAGAAATTTCCAATAGGAGAAACCCACTAATGTGATGGAGGAAATGAATTATCTACTAAGCTCTCAGAATATTTTTCAAATCTTCAACTTCAAGGAATTTGGGATCTTTGAAAACCAATAAATTATTCCAAGGGTTTTCAAAGATAACCAACATCCTTCAAGGAAGCAAGACAAAGCTTTTTCCCTCAAATCTGCTGAGGTGGATCCTGAAAAAGGAGTGGTGATAGGTATGCCAGTTATTCATAAAATAATAATTAACTTACTTTTTTATTTGGGTTTTGTTTATTCCTTCATATCATGAATGTTTATTACAACTATTCAAACACCACCACATATCATAGAAGTAGTGTTTTTGCTGAAAATAGAAAATAGGGAAAATATTGCATCCTAGGAATATAAATCCTCCTCTATGAAAATTTTTGGGATGAACGTACCATAGAACTTTATCATACTCCATTTTTTGTATATTAATATAATTATGAGTATGGATTGGCTTTTTTTATATATATCCAAAATAAATTACCACAAGAAGGAAATCATTCTCCATATTATGAATTCACCCCTAATTTTGTACAAGTGCAAGGAGGAGGATGAATCCTCTTTAGCAACAACATATTAAGAATCTATATTATTTCCCTAAAACTAAGAATATCTAACTCAAATAATTTATTCTATAGAAAGGAACATCCTTTAAGACATTCCCATTGTGATGGAATATGTTGATGTGTCTCCCAAGGAATTTTCTAGTATTCCTCCTTACTAAGAATTTTCATTTTCAATTGAGATTATACCTAGACCATTATAATTATCCAAGACTCTATATATAATGGTTGTTATAGAACATGATTAAGAAAAGAAACCACTATTGGATTATTTAGATAAAGGGTTCATTCACCCAAGTGCTTCACTATGGGGTTCACCAGTCCTTTTTGTCAAGAAGAAGGATCAGTCAATGTGCCTTTGAATTGATTATCATGAGCTCAATAAGATCACGATAAAAAAAGTTTCATCTCACATGGATTGATTACTTGTTCGATCTACTGCATGGAGTGAAATACTTCTCCCATATGGATCTAGAGTTAGGATATTGAAAAGTAATGTTGAAGAAGGAGGATATCCCCAAGATTTCTTTTCATACAAGGTATGAGTACTAAGAGTTCATAATAATTCTATTAGGACTCACTAGTGCCCCATAAATATTTTGGGACATGTTAAATAGAATATTTATATATTACCTCAAAAAATTTGTGGTAGTATTTATAGATGATATTTTAATATTCTCCAAAACAAAGAAGGATTATTAGGATCATCTGACCAATATGATAGGGATATTGTGATAAGAGAATCTTTATAGCAAGTACATAAAATGTGAGTTCTGGTTAAATTAATTCTCATTTTCAAGGCATAAAATCACAAAAAATGAGATATATATAGACACTTCAAAGAAATAATAAATTGGGATATGGTCAATTCCATCATATGTGAGAGATATCCATAGTTTTCTTGGATTAGATGGGTACTATCATCGATTTGTGAGAAATTTATCTTGATTTCCAAAGACTCTAAACAATATAACTCAGAAGGGAGCCATGTTTTCTTGTAATGATGAATAGAAATGGAACTTCAAGGAGTTTAAAAGGAGTTTTATCACTACCCATGTTCTCACACTACCCAAAGGTGGATAACATTTCATAGTATTAATTGATTCTTTAAAGAAGGGATAAGGATGTGTGTTAATACATAATGACAAAGTCATAGCTTATGCTTCAAGGTAGTTAATAGTTCCTGAACAAAACTATAGAACTCATGATCTAGAGTTGGATATAGGGATATTTAGTTTGAAAATATGGCAACATTATCTCTTTTTGGAGAAGTGTGAAATATATACGGATCATAAATTCTTCAAGTATATATTCATACAAAAATTGAAAAATATGTGCCAATGAAGATGGTTAGAGATGATAAATGACTTTTACTTCTCAATTAATTAACAACCTATAAAAGATAATAAAGTCTAATACACTCTAAGTATAAACAATATAGAAATTCTATCATTGATGAGAATTGAGAATTGTCTTATATTCATTGATTTTAAAGTGTATTATATGGGAATCATAAAGGAAGGAACATCATGAATACTTTCAAAAATAACTTCCCAACCATCACTACTAGATAGGATAAATGATGATCAAAGATATGATGTATAAATTTAGAAGAAATTGGAAACTATAAGAATATAGAAATCCTCATAGTTAATTATTAATGATGAAGGTGTTGTAAGATTAAGGTCAAGTCTATATTTCCCATAAATTCCTAAATTAAAAAACGATTTTTTAGATAATGCACGTAGCCATACCTTCTATGTCTATCCTAGCAGAAGAAATAGGTATCAAGATATTTGAGATCACTGTTGGTTGAACAACATTAAGAAGGAGGTCATGGAATATACATCAATATGTCTTGTATGTCGGAAAATGAAAGCGTGAAGGGAAAATACAAGGGGATGATGAAACCATTAACCATGCCTACATGAAAAGAGGAAAACCTCACCATGGACTTTGTCATTGGGCTTTTGAATACATAAAGAGAAAATGATTCTATATGGGATGTGTTAGATCATCCTAAAAAGATTGCAAACTTAATTTCAAAAAAAATTGTGATGTGAATACCATACTCAATTCCTATAAATGTTATTCACCTTTATACACATACACTTATTTGAATTGAGACATAAATATATGTATTCAACACCTTTTTATCATGGATAAAAATATTATGATAAATTAATCCATGTTTTATGTTCTATGTGGCACACTTAAGAAAGATAATGAAAATAATTTTATGGGTGCTCCCCTAATTATATAGGGATTCAAGGCATTGGGAAATGTTTAATCTCCTAAGACATCATCTTGGGATAGGGAGTGAACCAGATTCCTTTATAGAACATTGTTCATAATGATGTCTTGGTAGTTATCATTGTCCTATGTTTATGATGTAATGTTTTAATATGTTTCCACATTTCCAATTTTTCTATTATGTTATCATTCTCTATAATGTCTTATTATTCATTTGTAATATTATCACCCCTTTTATGCCCCTGGATATTTCTATTGTCTAACATCTATTAGTTTTTTCATTTTTTTCTATGTTTATTCCCTTATTAGGATTTATATCTAACCCATTTCCTATGTATATCCCTAGGTTATCCCATAGATTTTTATTTATGATCATGTCAAGGATTGTTTTCAAAAAAGATGATATTTTTCCTATTTCAAGATGGTATGCTATATACCTAATTCCCAAAGATACTAGACTTCTCAATCTTCTAGGTAATATTTTGTGTACTATTATATAACAAATCATGAATTAATGAGTAAAAAATATAAGGGTTTTTATACATGTAGAACCCTAACTTTTGATACTCTCATTCTATCATTAACACTTCTAAAGATTTCTGGTACATCATTCACTGGCCTCATCTCTAGACTTATGACGATTTCATCTATATTCTCTGGTATTTATGAATTTATGGTTCTTATAACATTATTAACACAGAATTTAATAATTGATTCATCAATAACTTCCTTCCATATAAATATTTTATCCTTGAAAAAAAATATTATTCTTAAACAAAACATCATGAAACATGATTCTTTATCAGCTATCATCATACTATAGCTGATATCCAACATTCTCATCAATATATCCAGTGAGAAAATAGCCTTTGGATTTCTCTAAAACTTTATATTGATCCTTAGAATTAAAATGTACATATTCCAAACATAAAAATATTTTAAGGAGGTGAAATTATAGAACATTTTTGGACAATAACTCTTATGAATGTTCATGTCCAACAATCAATAATATAATTACATTAACCAGATATACATCTTATTTGGGTTCCAATATGAAAATTACCTATAATATTTATGAGTGAAACCTCATACTTCAATCGTTCTAAATTAATGATATATTAATTATTTTAGTGATTGTAATTTTATATAGAGTTATAAGAACTATATTATAATGAATTATCCCTTTTATCATGCAAAAATTTCTAGTGATTCTTTTGGTGTACTCAATTTTGTTTGAATTCTGGGTATTTTAACTTCTGACCACACTCCTTTTCTAGCATGGAATTACATTGAATGAAAGCCTAAAAAATCATCAAGATTATTCATGAAATTTAAAATCCAAACATTTCTTGTTCCATTATAAATGAAGATTACAATGTAAATTGAGACACCTTTGGACTATACTATAAAAGGTTCCTATACATCAAAATAAACTTGTTTTAACATCTGAACTCTTAGATTTTATCCATCTAAAATAAAATAAATTTTAATTTTAATTCTTCTACCAACATTGAAATATTATAATGTACATGTGGTCAAGATTTAGTATGAAATTTTTTGTTAGAAATTTTATTTTATTTCTTCTTATGTAAAGAAACCTATAATTCCAAACCTCCAGATTTTCAAATTATGTACTTTTGACCAATGTAATTTGGTTTTTACTTCTATTAAGACAAAAAATCCCATAATTTAAACTGTTTACAACCATCATGGATCCCAGAGTAAATTTACTTGCTCTTTTAGAAATTATATTTAAATAACCTAATTCAACTTTTAGTGATATATAAATCATGTTCATCCATAGGCTCGAGATATTTCTAACATATTATGGCTTCAAGACCCCATAATTCTTAACTAGGATTTTCGTATATGATTTTTGAATGATCTATAGTGATTTAATATATACCAAATGTTCTAAACTCTAAAACACATAATTTACAATGAATATCTACTCTCTAAATAAAAAAAATTTCTCCTGAGTCATCCAAACATGAATCCACCATAATATTGAAAATTAGAAATACATCACTATATCCATACATCTTAATCAAGAAATTTGAGCTACCAAAAGTTAACTTTCTTCAAGATAATTTTTTTTAACTCTTATAGTCCCTTTTGATGTTTCATTTTTTCCAAATTTCCAAAAACGTATTTATAAGATTAGTTAACTTGCTTCTTCTATTCACCCATTGTATATATTTTAATAGTATCTTTTGGTCGACCTTTGGTTGAGGTGACCATACTTTTCCATTAGTATTTAGATCTATTTTAGATGGTAATGGGAATTACTTCCAACAAAATTATTCATTGAGGATAAAATTTGTTATATAATAGAATATAAAATATTTGTTTCTTATAGATTTATAAAGATTAGTTTCCATAACATCCTAATAACATAGAAGTGATGATACCTATAGAATTTACCATACATATTTCATAATATTTACCTTTACCAATCAAAGATTCCCTCAGGTCATATTTAAATCATCAACTGGATAGGTTACTACTATTCCTTCTAATGACAATAAACTAAATAGGGAACATATTATGAACAGTTTTTTCCTGCTATAGGATTATCATAAATAACATATAAAACCTTAATTACTTTTTATATTGTCTTTACATCACTAATGTTAAAAGAAAAATTCCTTTCAAATTACATCCTCATTAGTGTCATTTTCTTCATAACCATTTAATCACATTCTACCATTTCTATCTTATCATGATAAACACAAGTACATAGAGAACTATGTTCATTTGAAATTATGTGATCCTTTTTTTATATTCTCTATATTTTATAATCAATTTCACAAATATTTTCTACCTTGACCTTTATATGATCTAATGATGGGTCCTTTTATGATAATATCTCCCACTAAAAACAAGTTGTATTCTAACGTAATGAAGAACCTAAGATTCATTAAATGAGATCTTTAATAAAACATTTCTAGAAAGTTAAACCCTGAACCACATGTACATTTTATGAAACCAATAAAAGTAGTATCACCAATCCACTAGAAGTTTTCATCTTGGAGGCACTGCATAATAGATTTTAGACCATCGGATATTGACTCCTTCCCATGAACTAGTGTACTAAATATAGGTATACATTGTACTCGACCTACCACATGGATTCATCCTTTCCAAATATAATAAACTCACACACATCAAAGGTATAATAATTTAATTCAACAAATGTACATAAAATTTAGAAAATACACAAGAGATAAAAATTCCATAGAAAATGAGTTTTATCAGTATATGAGAAAAAAAGATTCTAAATTTCATTCACCATTGAATAGAAGATATTACAAACAAATTACTAAATATTACTAACCTATATAATCTTTTATATATCTACAATAAATGAACTGATTGATCTTTAAACCTTAATATATTTTAATGTATCATTTTCACTAAAGGTCCCATTAATATATATTCTAAGTTATATCTCATTAAAAAGTTAGACCCTCTACTCTAAAATCATGTGCAATGTAACATGACCACTTCTACATTCCTACCAACCTAGTGTCTCATCCTCTTTACAAAATATCTAGAAATTTAGTCCTGTATATTAACACTGTCAAGAGATATATAACATTTATGGCCTTAATACCCCTATAAATACCCTCCTTCGACTGTATTAATTATGATTCCATCGATTATATATTGAATAAAATTCTAGTGAATTTAATTCTTGATGAATGGTCTTTTTGTGAACTAAAACCGAACATCACCTCTAAAAAATATTGGTCTAATTTTTTCATTTATTTTGGAATCATTTGATTATTGATTATGACCATATTAATAATGTCTTGTTTATTTAATATAATCTTACATTGTATATTGTCTCATACTAATCATATGAGCTTAACATTTTCTATTATTCCGGATTTCCCCAGGAAGCTATTAAGATTTCTACATGTGAACTATGGAAAATAAATGAGAAGTAATTTTTTCCATTTATTAATATCAGGTACTTTATTTTTATCATGTATTATAATGTTTCTTTATATATAGTGTCAACATTGACAACTAAACTATGGGTCTTTTGTGTTATAATCTATGTATTCAGTATCAATGTAATAACGTAACCACTAACTTGGTGTTACTAGAGTATGTGTAGTTACAAGGTGGTTAAAAAAATCCAAACATCAACATTCTATAATTAATGGATGAGTATGGATATGTTGTGATTTTATGTTCATGTCATTGTTTCATAAAAATAATGATAATATTTAGATATTTTTTTCGTGATAAATCAAAATTACACAATTCTAAATGAATTAAATAAAGGAAATATTTTAAAAAGATGATGATACTTGTAATGAATAGTCAAATATTTATTTATGAGCCTTTAATTTTTTAGATATTTTAGGAATTATACAAGTGATTAAGGGATCCAAAATTCCTGGGAGGATTATTATGAAATGTATTTTGGAATATATTATCATGGAAATCTAATGATTTGTTTCTATTAGTATGAGTAGAGGAGCCCTACCTTTATAGGTGATTTTGAGAGGAATATATTCAGATATGCATTCTTAATATGTAGAAATTGTAAATTTAAAAGGACAGGAACTCAAAATAGAAAAATAATGATGATATATTATTCATTCCAAAATCTATATAGTTTTTTGTAACATTTTACAGATATTTTATCCATTTAAACCTTATATTAACATTTTACCTTATTTACCCATTATCTCCATAACTCATATTTTACCTTGATACTTATTTTTATTTCTAAAAAAGGAAATTGACTCTATAAAAAGTTTTTTACATGATAATTATAATTATGGTATTTATTTTATTAAATTAAATTTCAAAATGTTACTAAAATTTACTTTGAAATAAAAAATATGGTAGATAAAAAATAAAATTAATAAAATTTCCTTAAAATTTTAAATTTGTATATTTCTATTTCACACCAAATACTAATCATTCCTAGAAAGAAATTTAACTTATATATATATATATATATTTGTTTGTGTGTGTGTGTAAAACATTCATTAAATGTGATTCTTAAATTAAAAAAAACATAAGGTATAAAAATACTAGTTTTAAATATAATTTTATTTTACAAATAAATTATTATTTTTTATTTTTTTGATAAATTAATTATTATATGATAATTAAATGTAAAATATAATATTTCTAGGAAATATTTTTCTTCTATCAAAATATTATAATCCAATATTACATTTTCATGCATGTATATTTGTATTAACTATATATCAAATTGTTCTATAATGGCCATATTACTTTTTTCATTTGTATATTTAACCTTACATACTTCAATAATATGACTCTTTTATTCTCTAATTTCATTCTCAATAATTAATTAACATTTTTAAGATTTTTCAATATTTTTTACAATTATCATCAGTGTACTTATATTCATGGTAGATTGTGATCATTAATATTTTATGTAATAAATATTTTTATTTTTATTTTCTATTCTATTGAACTTTTTATTATTGTATTTTATATAGATATCTTATATTAAAGTTATTTAATTTTATATTTTAATAAAAAAAATTAATGAAATAAAGAATTTCTCAAGTTAGATTGATATTGTGTTTTATATTTTTCTGATTTTCTCACATTGATGAAAAATAGTTATGGGTATCCTTAAGATAGGAATGTCTCAAGATATAAGTTCAATTAATAATTTAACTACACTATCAAGTGTAAGAGAGGAAAACACAACATATCCCTCAAATTATGTATGTATTTACAGTCTCATTTTTCTCAAAAAATTTGACCCAATTATTCTTTTTTAGTATGTAATGAGATATAAATTTATAAATGTGTTTCTAGAGGTGTATCTTACTAGTATTTTGATAATTTGAACAAAATTATTTATATATTGAATTTTATATTTCTAAAGATATGGGAATTATTTCACCATTTTTAAATGGGGAGTATGACAAAAAATCGTACGAATACATCCAATCTATTAACATAATTTCACCCTTGTCATGATTGAAATATGGAATATTTTTTCAATATCTATTACTCCAAAAAATATATTTTTTCTTCCTTAACCATCATAAGGATAAATTTTTTACACATTAATTTTTAAATTAAATACATTTCTTATTCCCATATGTTTTCTATGTATATCCTCTATCCGAAAATATTGGATATTTTTCAATATTAATCATTGATATGTTATATCAGATCTATGTGGGGAGATATATTTAATAAAAAATATTTCATTTAATTTAATAAAAGGGAAATTAAATATTTTTTAAAAATTATCCCAATATAAATATCTATTAGAGATGACTTATATACTCCAGATATAATCATCACACCGCTGAGTGTTATTATATATAACTCAATAAAAAATTGGTATTATTTTAACACACACAATTTATCCACATCACATTAAAATTATATGATGATTGGGATGAATATTTATTGCCTGAATCACAAAAACTGTATATCTCTTATAATGATGATTAATTTTTCAACGATAAATTTATTGAAAGACTAAGTAATAGATGATGGCCAAAATTGAATGATTTATATTAAATGATGATTTTCCTCCTATATCTAGATATATTATTTAACCAAAAAAATTATTTTGACTAAAAAACAATAATATCACATAAAACATTGACTAAAATAACCTTAATTTGAAAAATAAATCAAAATTTTTCTTGTCATATTAAACCTACATTTCAAGTCAGGGAACTTTTGATTCATCCCATGAAATTGTAGGTTCAATATTTGTCACTATAGGTTCAAACTACGTTACTTTATGTTTTATACTCTTATTATCTTTAACCTAATCCCAGAAATAATTAATATGTGCTCAGATAACAACTGGGTAACCCTTAAATATGAACTTTTAGATATACTACTACAAATATATACCTTAAATAAAATTTCAAATACCAAGTAAGATGATATAAAAATACAAACATCATTTTGAATCATTATACTTGTCACCAAAATATTAAAACAAACTTCTAAGACCCAAAGTATAGGTTTCTTTAGATATTAATAATATATCAAACTTATTTAATGATGTATTATACATTTCTTCCAAAACATTCAACATAGTTGATTCGTGTATTGAAATATAAAACATGATATTATTCATCCTTACCTAGGGAGAATGGAATCATAAGAAAATAGTGTGATCAAATGATTAGTAAAGTGAAAACAAAATGATCTAAATAAGAACTATTAATAGATCATAAACATTTGAAGAATATCAACGTTGAATAAATTGAACTATTAGTTGAATAATATCTATAAAAGCTAAGAAGTGGTCATGACTAAAAATATAATATCCATAAATCAAGTATGTGTAATATATAACTATAAAAATATCATTCTAAAAATTTAAAACAACCCATGATATGATAATATGAACTCAATAATCCTAAACCATGGTGACATGACTTAAGAATGAGGTACATTCGTAGGAATATAAAATCATAACACATGTTAACAATCACTTCTAGGAAAATAATTGCCTAATATATATATATATATATATATTCCATGTCAAAGTATATCATTGTAAATGCATCCACTTATGTTATGTTAATGGATAACATTATACACAAAGTGAATTGTATCATTTTAAGGCATATTATTAAGAGTACAATTAATCTCATAATAACTACTCAAAAAAAAGTAATCTCAATAGATATGGATCTATATCTAATAAATTGGAGGGGTGTAAAAATTTATTACTAGACATTAGATGAAGATATATCAATACACATGTGTTCTATAAAAAACTTTCAATCATCAATTAAAATGACAACATGGATAACCAGTAAAAGTAAGACTAGCCATATATAAATATTCATGTGGTAAATATCATTCAAAAAATTTATTAGGGTAATCTACTTAAATATCCTTACATCAGTATAATAATATATATTGTTTTTATATCATATAAAAAATGATATATTGTCATCAAAAAATATTTCTTGAATCAATAAAATGGTATGGTTATTTAAGTAAACACTATTAAATAAACAGAAAGAAATATAGTGTATTCACAATGTAATAGAATTATAAAAAAATTATTTTTAAAAATAGTTGAGTATTAAGCAATAAAAAAGATGTTATAGATCAATCTAGTGAATTAAAGGAATCTTTAATAGAAATCCTAAAAAATCATAAAATTTGGTGTGCCATTATTGTAAAAACAAATTTATTTGTTTCTTTTAAAATTCATCCAAAAAGGTTAGAAAAGAAAAATAAAATTTTTTTTGTTAAAAAATCACAATAATGGAAAATGGAATAGAAATAAAGAAAAATAATAGTAAACATGGACATAAATATTAGGAATGGTTTGAAAGTTAAAATAAATATATTTTAGGGAATCTTTTATTAGATTAAAGTAACTAACGTTAATAAAATAGACATAAAATTTATGTTAAAAATATAAATAAATAGAATTAGAGTTTTTTAGAATAAAATACATATTATAATTCTAAAATAGGTCAAATAATTGTTTATGGGAAGTAGTAACATAGATATGGAATTGAAAAACCCAAAATCATTGGGGGGAAATTAACCTATATAACATGGCTATTGTATAAAATATTAATCAATTAGAAATGAGATTGTGATAAATAAATGTAATAACCCATGAAATAAAATATGAAATTGAATATAAGAAAATAAAATTGTATAATAAAACAAATATATAAGATGGTAGCTAAACAAGAATGATTAAGACCTATTGAAAGGTAATTGGGTTAAGAAAACCCATAGAAGCATCATATGAAATGAAGAGTGAATCAATTGGAGAGGAAAGAAAAAGTAAATCATAAAAATTAATTTCATAAAATAAATATGATATTTTTTCAGGATAAAGTTTGAAATTAACTAAACAACAAATATAGTTAATCTATAATAAGAATATATATCGAGAGTTAACATCTTAAAAACATCATGGATTTCAAGGTGTTAAAGATCTGTCAAAGATGATATAGAAAAGGGAATATATGTCCCATAAAATTATAGTTAAAATATCAATATACATATAAATATTATATTTTATAATATATAAATTAATATAGATAATAAGTAAAGAATATTAGTCACAAGAGAAAATATTACGAAAGATAATTTGTAATGAGTTTATTAATGTATGAATCAAAATATAATAAAAGTGATAACATGAAATGAATTTTTTAATAGTATAAATAAAATTAAAATTACGATAAAATACATGTGTGGGTTTTGGAAAAATTCATATAGAATATAACAGGTTGAGAATATAGAACATATATTAAATTATCAACATTCAAATGGTTATCCATTATGAAAATCATATAATTTCAATTAAGAATAAATTAATTTAGATAGAAATAAACTTCAAAAAATATCCAAAATTAAATAAAAGAGAAATATTATAATATTTTATATACAAATATTATACAAATTATTCAAAAGAATATTTTATATAGAAGATATCAAATAAGAGGAGACATCGAAGTAAACCCCTTTAAAACTTCATTAATATATAAATCAATATTCAATAAAAGAGAGGAAATGAAATTGAATTGTAAGTTCCATGAATAAATTAAAATTAAAATTAAATAAGTCTATTAATAATTACATAGACTATATAATAAAATGGATTAATATTATGGAACATGCCACAATGAATGTGATTTGATAAGAGAATCCCCTTAGAAAATCATATGATATGAATTATCAATAAATTAATTAGGATTGGAATAAATTCATATAAAAATATCCAAAATTAAACACAATTAAAATATATGTATATTTTAGGTGAAAATATTTAAAAAATCATTAATATGAAGATTCAATATAGAGGATCCTGAAAAAGATAACATATAAAAATAATACACCTTACCAATTATCCCAACTTCCTTGAACACATTTTATCAACTTGTATACTCAACTTAGACTCATTAATAATATTTTTAATAACCTTATTCATTTTAAAATCCTTATATATAAATATCTTTTTTAGGAGAACCTTGAATTGAAAACATAAATAAAACATTTTTTAGATAAATGGTGTATATATATCATAATAATTCATGCCCTATAATGGTCAAGGTTTTGTTCTTTTAGAGTCCAGATAAATAATCAAGTTATTTCATGAAATATATTCATAAAATCACATAAATGTATTATCATATCATACCATTATTATATGTATCCTACTTAATAGAATTGTTTTTTACCTAGATAAATATAAACATAAGAAAGGGTATATTAAGATTCTCATTAAGTGTAAATATGGGAAACATCAATCGAATTTCATAAATTAGTATAAGATAAGCATGTGGATATGAGATATTTATCATTACTTTTTAAATTCATAACCAATCAAGCATAAATAAAAAATCTTGTGTTATGGAATAAAAATTTATCATAAAAAAATACATGATCCATAAGAGTGAAGTATGATCAACAATCAATCCTAAGATATTATAGTATATCATAATCATAAGAACATTTCAAAAGATCATGGGAGAATAATAATCATATAGAATGATTGCATTAGTCAAGGATCACTACCAAGACCATCATAACATAATAGACAATGTCCAATAGTGGATTTCCTTTACTCATCATTCCCTTATCATTAATAGTGGGAAGAGTCCCATAATGGATTAGGTTGACATCCCAATCCCTTTAGTTTTATTTAAAATATACCAATATATACACAATGAATTGAATGGATTTATAATTCTTGTCCCAACCATCACATAATGAAAACAATATATATGTATGCCCCAAGATCATTAAAAAATAATTATTTTATCCTCAAATAAATTAACCATAAGAAAAAATGGGTTTCATGAAAACATCATCACAATTCATCCACAAAAATATATAGTATGGTATCATAATATCATATCCTTAGTGATTCATAACAATCCATAGAGGGTGTTGACAAAGATTAAAAATACGTTTACTACAATATTAGGAATATACATTAAAAATAAGAGAAAATAACCCTTTATATTGGTAAATTTTAAAAACTCAAAATTATAAAAAAAAGGAAATAGTATATTAATTTTAAAATATTAAAACTATTAAATTAATCTAAAAAATGGTCTTTGTGGGGGGAAATTTGTTCACTTTGTTAGAATTAATAAAAGATTTTGTATGTACTTTTAAAAAATGTCAATTATAACACAGATGGAACACAATGTCAAAATTATTTTTTAAAACATTTAAAATAAATTAAAATATGGTATAAAAGTAGTTTATACTATCATTTATGAATATAAAATAACATTATATAAAAAAAATTAAATTATAAGGGCATTAAAGAAAAATATTCTTAACCTACAAAAAGATAAAATTGTTGATTCTATTTAAAATTTTATTTTTTTATTTTGATGTAAATTTTGGTTAAATATATAAATAATACATAAAAATCATAAAAATAACATTTGGAGATTAAAATTTATTATTTTTAATAGGTATATAGATCTTATTATTTCCCTAAAAAATAATTTTGAATGATCTTAATTAAAAATGAGGTCGCAACATAAACTCTTACCTGATGTTCCAAATTGCTTCGTACATACTCTTTTCTCTTGTATAATAAATATAGATATATTAAAAATATATATTATAATTTAATTTATACTTATATTATCATATATGATTCTTTAATAGTTTCAAATCACCCATTTACTAATAATTCTCCAATAAAATCAATATTGTGGGTGTTAATTATTTCATTTTTCAGGCATGTTTCTATTTAGAGAATTTGGTCCATGAATCATGGTCATGGTTGAATCATATATAGAATATTAATAATGTAATAAATATAATTTATATTGAGTTTATACATTTTTATAAAAACCATGTAACGAATTGATGAATAATTAAACACAACACTTGATTAAGATAGCAGTTTGTACATACACATGAAAAAACGCTTTCATTTCAAAGAGATATAAAATCATTGAATTTTTTTAATAAATATATTTCAATATTATATATATATGTTTATTTATTTATATAATTATAATAGTATTTTTAAATAATATTTTGTGGTGGTGGAAGAAGAAAGAAACTGAAAGAACTCGTTTAAAATGAGTACCTCTTCTTTTTGTATCTCCCCCTTTTTTACATCTTATTCCTTCATAAGATGATATTTTTGCAGTAAAGGATCTCTAGGAAGTGGGAATGAAAATTTTGAAGATAATTAGGTAGGTACTGGCTAATATATAGTGCTCAATGTGTGTGAACACCTAATAAGTGTAGGTTCCCCTTTATATATGAGGGGAGTGTCACACTGATAAATATACATACCATTTAAAATAATATAAAGTCATTTTCATAGTAATGTCAATGAAAATGGAAAAATATCAATAATAGGATAATATATGGTTAAAATACGTTTAACCAAATTGGTTTAGACAATGTTTTGTGAAAAATAAAGCTTTATTGCTTTGTTTAACCCCCTTATTAACCCATTTAACACTTACCATGGTGAAAATATTTTTACCATAGTAACTATTCACTAAAGATAAAAATTAAGTTGAAATTAATAGATATATGTATATATATATTATTAAAAAATTATTTTGAAATGATTCAGTTCCTAGAGGTAGTAGAAATTAATTTTAATATAAACACACAAAACGCATAAAAAAATTAGTAGAAAAAAAAATTCAACATAAAAATGATTTTATTATCATTCCTTGACTAGTAAAAACCATTATATGAACACTAATTTAATTTATTGAATATATAATCTACAATTTTTGTTAAAATAATTAATAAATAGTGATGAATTTATTTTATTATCATAACAACACATTCCAAACATAAAACCATTTATAAAAACATAAACATTTTACCATAATTCTTTATCTTAATATACAATAATTTGATAATAATTTCATAAATAATTAGTCATTTTTTAAAATGTATCAAAAAATTCATGAGTTTAATTATATAAATAAATTAAATTAACTTTTAAATAAAATATATAAAATAATAACAATTATTGTAAACAAAATATTTTCATTTATCCAAGAATTACTATACTAAAATTAAATATCATTTATAAACTATTTCATGAATTTTATTACTTAATTTAATTACAATATATTATTTTAATTAATTTAATTATTATAATAACACATTATTAATATATTTTTTGTATATTTTTTTATCAAAATTTTTTGAACATGTAAAATTTATTATAGATAAATATATTCTAAAATTTCTCAGTGTTACATTCTAACCCCTTATAGGAATTTCACCCTTGAAATTTTGTTATTATAATGGTATTATATGAGGATACTAATACATCATTAAACCATTAGGTTCCCACATAGCTTCCAAAAAATTTATGATTCCTCTTTATAACCTTAACCATGTGACTTATCATATTCCTTATAATATTTACTCTATGTTCCAAGATTTCTATAAGTTATTCCTTATAAGAAAGATTATGATCAAGAAGTACAACCTCTTTGTTAAGTATTTGTGAAGGATCACGTAAGTAATGTATCAAGAGAAGAACGTTTTAAACATCATGTTATTTTTAATGGTTTAATGTAAGCACTGATATATAATATATTGTCCCAATGGGATTTAGAATCTCGTAGAGACCAATATATTTGGGGCTTAACATACTTTTCTTTCCTAATATCATAACCTTCTTCAAAAGAGATATTCATAAGAAGAGATTATCTCTAATTTTAATATCTAGATATTTTTTATGGTTATTAGATTAACTCTACTATCAAATCTGAGTTTCCTTGATGTTTTGTTGAATGTATCTAACTTTTTTATCATTTCTTCTACTATCATAGGTCTCAAGATATTTTCTTCCCTAATTTCATTCTAGTACATTGTAGTTATTCACTTGATGATATATAGGGATTCCTAAAGATCCGTTTTAATTATTGAATAAAATATTTTGTTGTAATAAAATTAAACTGGTGGAAGGGGTTTTTCCCAGCCACACTTGATGTCCATTGAGAAATATCTACCCAAATTTTTTTAGTTTGAACAGTTCTCTCAGAAAGACAGTCTCTTTTTTAGGATGATATGCAGTTTTAATGTCTTATTGAAGACTATAAAAAATATTTTTTTAATACTTATATATTGATAAGATATGATAGATAGTGATAATCCATTTAACCTTACCACTTATTTAATGTATATCTGATAATGTTGGTAAGGTGTGAAATCCTATTTTATAGAAATGAAATTCATAAATTTCAAAATGAGGTTAACCATTACCCAAATAGATTTATGACTTTTAGATGTCCTAGGATATCCAATGAAGAAATCTGGGGTGATGTTTTCCTATTTTTATAAAGGTATGGTAAATGGTTTCATCATCCCCTTAACTTTTGACATTCAGTCATAACATATTATTATATTGGTCACAGAGATACATACTCCACAAGATATCTCTTCGGGTTGTCCCATATGAAATTCTAATTAAGATATATATGCATCATTGTAATACCATGATGGATTGAGAATTATGAGATATGTGCATTATCAAAAAACTCATTCTTCAATTCTATTATTAAGGTGGAACAAAATCGGTTATTGAACATAATCATTCCATCACATTAATAGTTGAATTTAGAAACATTCCTTACATTTATTTGTATCTCTAAATCCACCTTATAGGCATGTTTAGTCTTTATATAAATGGATGGTTGAATATTCATTTGAGTAAGATAGGATTTATTCCATTCAATATTTATTTCAATATCCATCCTCTAAAAATCCATAAAAATTGGATCTGTTTAATTATTCTTCATGGAAAATAGTGAATGGTCCTTCCAACACAAAGCATCAACCACATTGTTCACCTTACCAAGGTGTTAATGTATTTACTATTTATGATCATTAATAAACTACAACAAAATACTTTGGTGAATATTTAAATATTTTCTCATGAATATATATTTAAATCATTTCTAATTGGTATATATTTCATAACTATCGCCAAAATGATAATGCGTCAATATATTCATTGAAAAAATTGTCGCTACCAGCTACAAATCTTTAGTTGGGTAATTTTTATCTGAAACCATAAAATGAAATGAGTAATAGACTACCACCATGTAATTATTTTTTAAAACACATCCCATTTAATTCTTTTATTCTTCACTATAGATCACAAACCAATCTCTATTATAGGTTAGCGTGAGAATAAGTACACTAAATAACCCTATCTTCATTTCCTAGAAATTATCTTAATATTAATTGATCTAAATGAAATTTGAAAACATTTATGTCAAATTGGTTAGTGTATTTGGTATCCATGTGAGAATCATCTCAATTTAGTGATAATATCAATCGAATAAATTTCGTCAAAGGATATGAGTCATCATGGTTGGTTAGGGTCAATGTTAAATAATATACATCTTTAAATTATGAATTGTTATTTCATCCCCTGTAATTACATGACCAAATAATGATACATTCTATAGTAAGAATTTACATTTGATAAATTTAATAGACATATTATTCTTTTTTAATATAGCGACCCAATAATTTCATACATAAATATTGTATATTTTTAGATGAATATTTAATACATAACATTACAATCAACACCAGATCCATAGAAGTTTAGTGGATTCAGAGACTAGATACGTGAATATATTATTTATGTGCGTTATTCATCATCTTGTATAATTTTATCCTCAGTTTACACCCATATTGTAATGCCCTAAATAAAAAATTTCATTATAACCTGGGGAAAATAAACATATAAAATATTGATCTCAGATGCTCAGTAAGGGTATACAAGGGAGATTCCAATTTATAATCATAACTAAGCATAATATAAGAATAAGGATATGATATTGTGATAATAACTTAAAAATTTCATACCAAATTTAGCATTAATCATAGTAATGAATCATGATATAAATATTTATAATTTGATAGAACTGAATTATGAGGGTGATAAATCATAACTAAGAAATCATGAACCATGAGTTAAAATCAAAATCATAAAGACATGACATAAAATTGTGGCACAGTTATAAGTATATAAACCATTTAAAATGTCATGGTAAACTAAGGAGATAATAAAATAATATTATATTAGGAATCAAAACCTATTTCAAATATCATAATATATTAGGCGTCATCACATATTTCTCAAAGTTGATCAGGCATCCCAACCTATTTTCTAAAGTGGATCAATAACATTAAATTGTTTCAAATAATTATCTCAGGAGATATAAAAATTTTCCCAAATAATTGGAGGTATATATAATTCTAGGTCCACTTATCACATGGTTAAAACCATATATATGTGTGTGTGTGTGTGTGTGACATAAGATCATAAAACACTCATCATATAAGAATAACATAACATCTGGATAGGAAACATGTTTTATAAACATTTCATCATTTCATCATAGAATAACCCATAGAAAATAAAATGGTTTCATAAAAATCTCTAAATAATAATAAACCATTGAGATAAAGAATGAGGATTTGAAAATTTCATTGTATGCCTATTAAACTATAAGTTACATCAAACAATTTTATTATAGATAAAAAAGGTCTTTAAATTATCACTAGAAAACTCCACTGTGAAAGTACTCTTTTCATTTTTAAATCACATATTTAAAATAAAAAAAATTCAAAATATTATAGAAAATGTTTTCATTGAAAAAAAATATTTGAAAATTTTAAAAGATTATTCAAATAATTTATCATTCATCATGGTAAAAATTTTCATTCATGTCATGATCATTTAAAAATATTCTGTTCACAAATTTGGAAAAAATTACATTGTTAAGAAAACAAAAACGAAGATTTTAATGTTAGATTTTTTATAAAAATTCAAACAAGGGTAATAAAATTAACATATAATTAGTGAATAGTAAAAATGATCTTAAAACATTTTAAATAAAATATGGACATGTGAGAAAAAAATTCTCAACCGAATAAAAAAAGTTATTTTTTCCTAAAAACATTCCTTGAGTCTCTTCAGTACATAAAAATAAGAAAATATAAGGAAAAATTATATTTCCCATAAATATTAATAAATATTTATGGCATTTACCTTATAAGTATCATATAATTTCCTCAATGTAAATTCAAGAATAAAAATTCCCGATTAAATTTTATTCAAAACAGAAAGCCCTAACATCAAGTCTCATATCTATTTGTATGAGTTGGAGCCTAATATACAAAAAATATATATTTATTATACATATATTATAGAACCATACAATTATATATCATACCATATATTATATACTTATAACATCTTATCACTTGTTAATTATAAATTTATTATTAAAAAAAATTCTTGTTAATAAATTCTTTTCTTCTCATACATTTCTTGGTTCGGATGTCTTACTCCTTGTAATTTTACTATGGTTAAATAATATTCATAATTCTAATCATGATATTCATATTATATGTACTATATATATATATTCAGATTTATCCATAAAATATAGGTATAAGGAAATTAATTACATCGTTCATAGAGACGGTACGTCATACGAACATCTTAACATTGTATTTACATTTTGATAGATAGAAAAAAAGAAATTTAAATAAATATTTACCTTTATAAAATCATTATTATGTAATATATAATCATTAAATATATCCTTATTAACTGCGATGTAAAGAGGAAATGAATAAATCACACCGCTTCATGGAGGTGGTAGACCACAAGTTACCAAGAAGTGGACCATGGTTTATATTTCAAACATATCATATTCACTTTATTGAATATAGTATTTTTTAAAATTTTAAATCATTTAATAAAATATTATTTATTATAATATATCATTAATATCTTTTTTGGGAATACATGAAATATTATAATATAATATGAGTCTAACTCATGTCAAATGGTTCCAAAATGACATGAATTTAAATATAAAGAGGATATGACCTTAATAAATTCACCCAATAAAATTTAGAGAGGTATATATATCATTTAAAATATTATATTTTGGTTGAACCCCAAGGTAAACGGATTTAAAAATTAATTGTGGTAATAATGTTTACAATATTAAAGTGTTATAATTTTATATATAAAGTAATAATTAGCTCATAAATTGACAAGGGGTTAAATTTTGTGTTTTTTATCATCATAATTGTACTATTTAAATAATTTTATTATTTTTAAAAAAATTTATAAAATTTATTTCTCATAAACTACTATTAATGTCATTTCAATACTTATTAACATTATTTCACTTAGAAAACAACTTCAGACCAATAGAATTAAAATATAAACCATTAAAACATCAATAATAGGTAATATTTATCTTTAAAATTCATGGTTCACTTTAGATCACCAAAAAAAATACTTTTACAGTTTCTAAAATTATTTACATTCTTTTTCTACTTTTCTCACAAATGTTGTGTAAGCATTGCATAAGCATTTATAGTGTTCATTTCACCACTGAAAATTAAAAATGAATTAACAAGATAAAAAATTATCTCTCAAATAATAATTTATAATTTAAAATAAGTCTGTTTTACCTATCAAAAAATATTATAGATATTAAATTCAAAAAAGTACCATTATTTACTTTATCTTTTACTTAAATTTTAAAAAGTTATAAAATAAAAGTTCAATGGAAAAGGTAATATTTTAGAATTTTTGATGATTAAGGAAAAAATATAAATATTAAATGAATTAGATTCAAGTTTTTTAATGTATTTTATACTTTATCACATTAGTTTTAACCCTAACTAACCAATGTTGCGATTACTAAGGTAACAAAAATTTATTATAGTTGCAATTCATATTGGCCAAAAAAAGTGTCATGTTTAAAAATGTTGGAACTCATAATTCAAAATAGGGAATAATTATAAAATCTTTAGTTTATAAAATCAATATAAATTAATTTAATATAAAAATGAAAATAAAACCCATTTTTCGAAAAAAAAAATGCATTTTTAGGTATAAAAATGTTTTTATACCAAATTCAACAATAAAATTGATTCCAATAAACATAAGTATGTTATTTATAATATTAAAAAACTAATTTTAATTTGAATCCATTTTAATAAGAAATTAAACTTTTTAAATGCCTTTAAAAAAATATAGATTTCAATATAAATTCAGTATTTTTCATTATTCATCAGAAATAAATATTTTTAGAAAATTATCAATATTTTACTATAAGATAATTTTGGAAAAGATAATTTCAAATAATTATTTTCATTTTGTAAAATCAAATTAATAAAAAATTTTAAAATTAATAATATTATTTTATCATTAGAGAACATAAAAACCTTTTGTGAATTTTTTTTAATAATATAAAGACATTACTAAAAATTTGGCACTTTTTTCTCAATATATTTTCGTTATCTAAAGACTTTATGAATATTTTTTAAAATATGGATATTCCTACTTACTCCGCCAATTTAATAGCTTGGTTATATTAATATACTATATAATGTTTCATTTAGACTCCGGTATGTGTGTTCCACAAGTTATCAAAAAAAATAAATTTATTTTAAGAGGAAAAGATCATAAAATATTTGGGTGTTACATTCTCACCAGTTTAAAATGAGTTTTCTCATAAACATTTCATCACTAAAACATAATAATTTCAGGATATATATATTTTATCACATCCTCGGGTACCCATGTATTTTTCTCTAATTTTTTGTTTCTCGAAAAAACATTGAGTGGGTGAGTGGTCTTGTTTCATAGAAATTTATCTCTAAAATACAAAATCTCCACTAGTTATTCCATATAAGATATAACATTATATAGTGGTACAACATGTGGCTTAAATTAATTATAGAGATTTTTTATTTACATCCTAAGGATAGACACGTAGAATACATCATTAACTTGAGAGAGGTTTAATGGAAGTTTCGAATGGTTAACTACTATCCTCGTGTGATCAAGAATATCCAAAGGAATTATATATCATTGTCTAAAATTATCCATTTTTCCAAATCTCAAAACCTTGTTTCAAGTAGATATTCATTATATTTCTTATTCACAAGCCTCAATCTCTATAACTTTTTGATAATTTTCAGCATAAATTTTATATCAACTTTGAACAACTCTTATGCGCTACTAAATGGATTTAACCATCTCAATAATTTCATCATATAGATCAGGTTCCAATTGATTTATTTCTCCAAATTTACACTTATATGTAAGAGTTATGTACTTCCTACCATAGATTTATTCATAAGTAACAATATGAATTCTATAGTGAAAGCTATTGTTCTATAAAAATTCCACCAAAGGAATTTATTGATCCCAACCACCTCTGAAATCTATGGAGAAATATCTCAACATGTCTCCTAGAGTTACAATAGTATTATCATACTTAAAATCTATCTAAGGATGATATGCAATATTTAAAATCAAATATATATAAAAATAATTTTAAAGACTTCTCTGGATCATCAAGGAAATCATTGGATCCTAATTTTATGGAATAAAATGTGGTACTCTAAGAAATATTACCACTTAATTGATGTATAAATTCTAAAACTAATCAATAGAGAAATATTCTATGATGGTAATAATGTGTAATAAATTCATATGTTTATTGTCTAAAATATAAATATCATTGTTCAATTTATGTATTTTATGGATAATAACTACAAAGTCTAGGGTAATGTGTTTTTATTTCCATTCAGGTATGGGTAATGGTTGTAACATTCCAAGAGACTTTTATCACTCTGTCTTAACTTACTTATATACTATGAATCAAGATATATGCTTTAAAATATCCCATTTCAAGGTGTACCACCATAAATACTTTTTTATATCTCCATACATCATCATAATTCAATGATGAATAGTGAATGATGAACTATAAGATCCACCCAATAGCTCCTTCTTCATGTCTGGTATTGATGAAACATATACTTTGTTCCTTACCCTTATCATTTCATAAAAATCATAATTTAACATGTTCAAATTTTTGACCTTCTTATGTAGTTCCACATCTTCCTTCTAGACCTCTTTAATCATCATATGTATAGATGGTTGAACATTAATCTGAGAAACATAGGATCTATACACTTTACTCATGATTATATGTTCCATGTTCTTCAAATCCATAAGTTTTGGATCTATTTTTATCATCATCATCCACTTTTTTCATCTTCCTAAGGTGATAATATATTGAGCAGTAATAATATTAAATTGGTTCTAAATATTATCTCTAGAAAATATTCAACTACTTATCTGTTAATATATACTGTAATCATTTATCATCCATATATATGTCACAGCTTTGTCTATAAGGATAATTCATCTATATCATAAATGAAAAAAATTACCACTAGAAACTCCAAATCATGAGTCAAGTAAATTATCTCATTTATTTCCAATTATAAAGATACATATGCTATCACCATATCATTAGGCCTGAGCACACATCTTATTCCCTTATTTAATGAATCAATGAAGAGAAAACCCCTTTCTCTAATGCATGGTAGTGTGAGAATAGGTGCATTAACTAACCTTCTCTTTAAATCCCTCAAATTCTCCTCACATTTATACCTCCATAAGAACTTAATTCCTTCTGGGTCAACTTGATCAGTCAATTAGATATTCATGATAAATATCTCACAACGTGTTGGTATTATCCAAAAAACCCAATAAAACAATGGATCTCTATAACCATATCTTGTCTGGGAATTTCTCTATAAATTTTATCTTTCAAAGATCTACCAAAATACCCACACATGGGATTATATAACCCAATAATGAATATTTATAAAACCAAAATTCACACATGGTAAATTTCGTAAACAACTTCTCCTTGCTAATTTTCTTTATAAAAATTATCAAATAATCTTCATGCTCTTCCTTTATCTTTGAATATATTTGAAAATCATCTATAAATACTACCAAAAAATCAAGGTAATTTATAAATACTAATTTAATTATATCCATGAATATTATATGGATATTAGTAGGTATTTATGTCTTCAATATAAATTTATAAAGACCATACCTCATATGGAAGGATTTATTGGTTATATATTACTTATTAACACTCAATTTATGATATTCACAATGAAATTCAACATAAGAATTGTATTGAGTTCTATATAATGGATAAAAATTCATTACTATAGGGTAGAAGATAATTTTTCTTGATATTTATTATGATAAGTTAATGATAATAAATTCATAGATGCATTAACCCATATTTCTTCTTAAAAAAAGAATAGGTGCACCCCAAGTTGTCTTTTTAGGGAATATTAATAACTTAACAAGATTATCTTGTGGTTTCTTCTTTGATTTATGTAACTCATTTTGTCTCATTCGATAAGAAGTCTTTAAAATAGGTTTTTCACTTTTTATGAGTTATATTGAAATCTCAACTACCCAAAATATACTATGAATAATAATTTCTTCTAAAAAATAATGAAACTCTCATAGAATACACATATTTTCAATGTTGAGTTTCTCCCCAAACATCAGTTATAAACAACCCTTTGGAATAGGAATCAAGACCCATATAATGGAAATAATATACATTGTATGTTTATATTTATCATTTCACCAATAAATGATCAAATCCTCCTTAATAATAGAAATTGTGACTTCCCTTACTCTACAACTAATATGTGTGCTGTATAAATAATTCTAATTCAAGATTGGAATCACATAAAATTCAAATAAAGGCGGAATCATATTATTTTTATGATGACCATTCCCAAAAAAATCAATTTGTTTGAAATAGTTGGATTAAGGTGTGACCATCATCCCATTATGAGTTTCTTCTACAAACTCAACATTTAATCATTGAGGGGGTAATTAGATACCCTTTGAAAATTCATTAGATATAAAATAGTACATAGTTCATGAAAATAATATGGAACTAATTATTCTTGAGTGGACGATAAGTGTAATTTTTACAACATCATTCTCATAACCCACTTTTCAATTCATGAGCACATTAGATTTACCTTTTTTTGGGATTAAGAGCTTGTTCACATAGAATATTATTATAATACATAAGATCCATTCATTGGTTAGTGCAATTATCACCACCCTTTCATTATAATCATTGTATTTGGTGTGGTGTACTAGTTTGTGTCTTATATTCCTTCACTTCATTAACTGGACTATTCATCACCATTAGACATTCATGGGATTTGTGACTAGACATTTCAGATTTAAATAGCCTCTTTTTTTCATTCATTCTATTCCAATTATGTTTCTTCCAACATTTTTGGAATGTAGATTGATGGAATTTGTTTCTCCCAAGTGATTTATTCGAGTTTTCCTAATAATGTAGCTTTCTTTTCTTATCAAAACCATGTGAATGGTTCAAATATACAATTTTTATTTCTACCATTAGTGAACATGTAATTATTTCTTCATATAGTTACTTGTAGCTAATTCCTTTTAAATATATTCTTTTAATCCAGAAAATAATTAATCATTTTTTTTCAGAGATGGTGATTAAACTAAAAACATACCTGGAAAGTCTCCTAAAATTTTCCTTATATGTTCCAATTATTCATTATCCTTCCTCTTAATCTTAAGTAATTCCTTCTCTATTATTTTATATATAATATGAAGGAATTACATACTGAAAAATATCCTATTAAACTCAACCCATTCTATGGAGTAAATTTATTACTCTTGAATTGTATTAATTATAGGATTCCACTACTGATCTTCATCACTTTTCAAAAGATAAATAGCTAAGAAAACATTTTTAGGTTCCATGTACTGGGTAATAGAAAATAACTTTACAATGGTGTTGACCTATTGCTCAACCACAAGTGGATCATAAGAACAACTAAAAAAATATTTATGTTGCATAATGAAAGTCTCAAAAATATATTTTTCTCTCCTCTAACCATTTGGAAGCTTAGCATAATTAATGGCTTGATAAATTTTAGTGATCATAGAAACAATAGTTTTAACTCCATCTCCCATAGATATTGGTTTCTCGGGTGGAAAATCATTTCATTATCTATCATTTTCATTTTTAGAATGATTTTTTCTAGTTCTGGCCTTTGACTAAAACCCAAAATCAATGTTTTAGAATCAAGATATAATAATCCGAGTGAGAAATCATATATTCATGAAATATAATTTATATTATGTCTAAATCAATAAACATTCTTCTCAATTTATGGAACCATAGGGTTATCCAATTTTATCTCTGTTCATTAAAAAAGGTTATGTTTTTATACTATACTGATACTTTTCCCTATTGTTTTCACCAAAATTTTCTAACCCTAATCTCTAAATATTAACTAAGACCTTATCTAAAACCAAATATATAGACTCAAAAATTTTCATACATGAATAGTATATCTTTTTATATGAATATTCAATATGTGACATAATGATCCACTCTATTACCATAAAATTTTAGTGTCTTTGGTGACTTTATACATAAATATTTTATTTATCTATATTTAAAATTATCTCCCAAAAATTGCTGATCCATTTCCCCTTTCAGACATACCCTACATAAAACATTTCTTCATAACCTAGGGAAAGGAAATATAATAAATGTTTAATCTCTAGTGCTCATTAAGGTTAAAAAATAGAGATATCAATTGATGATAAGAGGTAATAATAAGATAAGTTTAATTGTAAGATATTTTGAAAATAAATTACTATATTTTTACCCACTTTATAAAGGATCATAATCACAAATCATGAAATAAATATTTTCCATTTGAAAGAAAATACTCATAGGATTGAGGACTCGTCACTAGTTAGTCATGAACCTTTACTTGAAATCATAAACATAAAAAACGTGTCATAAAAGTTGGGCACCATCCTGTGTATAAAAGCCACTTCATATGTCATGTTTAAATATCAATACCATCAAATAAAAGTGTATCTTGAACCAAAATAGTGTTCCTATATAATAACAGATCATGAATAATAACATATTTCTCATATTTTATTAGACATGGCTACCTTTTTCATATATTGGATCAAGAAAATAAATCATTTTCCCATAATTATATCATCATATATAAAACATTTCTTAATGAGTTTGAGGGATATATAATTATGTTCCCCCTAACACATAATTAAACCCACATATTTTTGTTTTATGATATCATAAAACATTCTTCATTTCATCATAGCATGACCTATGAAAAAGGAAATGGGTTTCATAAAAATTTCAACATTTATTCCTAGAGTAACCCATGGAAAACAATCAAGTTTCATAAAAATTATATAATCATAATCATAAACCATAAATATAAAAATTAATTCTAGTATCATTTGACTATATTCCAAGTAAATTATAATTAACATGAATGGATTTTATCATAGATAATAAATGTCTTTAAAATATAAGTGTATTATTTCTTGATAAATGTACCCTTTTTATTTTGAAATCACATATTTGAAATGAAAATATTTCCAAAAAAATATGGGAAATATTTTCTTCTAAAAAGACTATAGAAGCATCTAAATTAAACTACATATCATTAAGAGGTCATGATGGTGGAAAATTCTACCCATTTTGTAATTTTTAAAATAAATATTAGGTTCACACCTTCGATATAAAAGTACCTCACTTAGAAAATAAAAAAATTATTCTCATTAAAACATTTTGTAAAATATAAAAAATTGGTAAAAAATTAAATGATGATTATATAATAGTAAAAGGTTTTTAAAACATTTTAGACAAAATATAAACATGGAATAAAATCATTTCCGACTAAATTGAAAAAAGATTCAATTTTTCCTTAAAACAATAATTTTGTACCATGAGTATATAAAATGTTTATAATGAAAAATAAACCATGTAATTTTCATAAATTACTATTTTATAATAAAAAATAAATGGATTTAACCTATAAGGATCACATAATTTCCTCAATGAAAATTCAAGCATAAACGACCCCAATTAAAATGGCATAGAAACATAAATTGATTACTTTAAGTCTTGTCTTTCCTCTTATGAATTCAAACATCATATATATTAAATATATATTTATTATAAATTCATTACATTAACCTAATAATATATATAATACAGTATATAATTTACTTATATCATCTCATAAACTATTTTTAAAATTTTTTTTATTAAAAACATTGTTCCTGGTGATGACTATATCATTTCTCATGGTTGTTTTTTTCCGGAATTATTGGTCATTGAACATTAATTATAGTTCCATAATATTAAAATTTTTAATAATAAAATAAATATAATATATAATATTTTTTGTATATTTATCTTCATCCATAAAATTTATAAAAAAAAAGTGAATTACATCATTTATGGAGATGATATGTCGTACGTATCCATAAATGTTGCTTTAACTTTTTAACTCATAGAAAGAAATAAAGGTAACTAAAAAATTAAACTTTATTAAATAATTATAATATCATATATATTCATAAAATATATTCTTTTTACCATTCATTTAAATTATAAAACAAAAACAAATCTCATAACCTTGTGGAGGTGGTAATCCACACATACGCACGAACGATGTTATCATTTTCCAACAGATGGGAAGGTAAAAAGGTATATATGATATTATAATTATAAATGGATAATTATATTATAAATATCAAAGATAAAAATTAAAAACATCATAATAAACATCCATGAAAGATAGTTATGGAAAATGAATTGTATCATTATGTGGAAGAGGTGGTCCACACGTATGCATGGGTGATACTTTCACTTCCCATTTGACAGAATATCGGGGTTATATTAGTGGTTTCATGGTCATAATAACATTTTAGTATTTTTAGGATAATTATTTTATTATTTTATTATTAATATAATATATTTAAGGGATTTTAATAAGAGAAAAATTAAAAAAGTTTGGTAAGATGGTAACCTCTTCTTCAGTAGGACTCATTTAGATCTATTCTTAAGGACGCTTGGAATGGTCTTTTATGAATTTAAAAAAATCTAATTCATGAATATTTATGTTTATAAGATAATTGGTTATACTTTTGATGATGTATAAGGCTCAAAGGTGTGAGTAAGATAGGAGAAGTGGTTTCTTTTTAAGTTATGGGATGATCACTCTTGGAATTACTTAAAGTATTAAATTGATATAAATTAATTTTCATAGATAAATGGATCAAAATAAATTATATAAAAAACGTGATTATGAGTATAAATAATCTCATAAAATAAAATTTGTAAATTTTTTTTTAATTTTCCACTGATATCTCTTATTTTTAATCCTTCATTGACCCTTTCACAATTACAGTGATATCAATGACTTTTTACACTTAAGGGGTCAAAAATGTTACCATAAAAAGAAAAGTTACCCATAAATAAATAATGGTTGGTATATTAAACCAAATATAATTCACTTTATTAATGAAATTATTTTAATTAATTATAAATCTTTTAATAAAATATTTATTATTATAAAATATCAATTATTACATTTTTGGAAATACATGAAATATTGTAAATAATATATGTATGACTCTTATTAAATGGTCCCAAAATTACATGTATTTAAATATAAGAAGAAAATGGTCTTAATAATATTATAAAATAAAATTAATAAATATCAAGATACCATTTTAATCCTAATATATTGTTTAACCCCCTTGTTAACTAATTTTAACATTAATCGTGGTAATGACTTTTTCAATATTAAAGGGTCATAATTTAATTTATATGATAAAAATTGGATAATAAATGGAAAATGGATGAAAATTTCAAAAATTTATAGTCATACTTGTCCAGTTTAAATATTTTCTTATTTTTAAAATATTTAAGAAAATATATTTAACCTAAAATACTATTAACATCATTTAACGAACTATTCACATAATTTGACTTTGAAAACAATACGAAAGAAATAGAATAGGTATATAAACTTTTAAAACATATCTTATATGTTATATTTATCTTTAAAATTAGTTTAAAGCTTTATATATCATAAAACATATTACTTTTAGAGTATCTAAAATAATTTACTTGATTTTTCAACTATTTTCACAAGCACTGTGTCAGCGTTGCATACGAATTTAGTGTTATTATTTTCAAAATAAATATTCAAAATCAATTATCATGATAAAAAATAATTAATATCTCAAATAACTATTTGTAATTGAACATATGTTTTTTAATACCTATCAAAAAATATTATAGAAATTAAAATTAATAAAGAAACATTTATGACTTTATCTTGTACCTAAATATTATAAAGGTCTAGATCATTTTTCAATGGAAGAAATGTCATATTTTCTATGTTTGTATGATTATATATGAAATATAATTGTAAAATTAAATAAGTATATGTTTTTAATGAATTTTAATCCTTATCACATTATTTTCAAACCAAAATTACTCATTTTAAATTTACTGTGGTAAAAATAATTTACTACGGTTACTATTCAAATTAATGAAAAAAAGGGACAGATTTGAAAGATTTGAACCTTTTCATTATAAATAAGTAATCCGTTTTTTAATATTCAAATTTTATAACAGGAAGATATTAATTTAAGATAAATATACAAAATAAGGAAAAAAATATTTTTTTAGAAAAATATCTTTTATGTATAAAAATTATTTCATATGAAATTCAAAAATATAATTGAATAAAATTAAATTAGTTCGATAATTAATATAAAAGGAACTAATTTTACTTGTAAACTATTTTAAATAATGGAACTTTGTAAATTAGTAATCCAAAAATATTTCTTTCAATAAAAATTATTTTTTATTATTATTCATCAAAAAATCAATCATTTTAAAATTTTATAAAAATTTCACTATAAGAAAATTTTTTCCCAATGGTTTCCAAAAATAAATTAAATTTTTATCAAAAATAATTCTAAATTATTAAAAAAAGTATATTATTTTTTTCCAAAAAACTCTAAAAACCCATTTATGAGGGAAAAAATATTTTTGAACCATAGAAATACATTTCTAAAAATTGAGTACTTATTTATCAATATATTTGATTTAACTAAATTATTTAAAACTAATTTTATAAATTTGATTATTAATATCTAATCTATCTATTTAGATGTTATGTTATAATCATGTAATAAATTATAGTTCATTTAGATTCAAGCTTGCATTTATAGTATGTTTTCAAATAAATTAAACTTATTTGAAGAGAAAAAATCATAAAATATTTGGGTTTTACATAAATGTTTTTAATCACAATCCTCACATGATCTTTATTATCTTCCTTTATCATAGAATATATAATATTATCATCTATTATGACTACCATAAACTAATCCAGGTAATCTAAAAAGACAATATTCATTAGTTTTAATAAGATAGTAAGGGAATTGGTAATTCCAAATGGAATAATTATAAATTAATAGTTTTTATAACTCAAATGGGAGATTTCCTTGGGAATTTCCTCTCTTTATACCCTTAACTAATGATTTACATATGAAATATCAATCTTATTAAATTATTTTTCTCCTCAAATATGATCAAACAAATATTCAATGTGCGGTTGAGGGTATATATTTTTAATATTGATCATATTAAGTTCTGGATAATAAATAAAGTGATTCACTAACCCATCACTATTCTTAATAAAAATAATCTTTACACTCATTGGTGAATAACATTGATTAATGAATCACTTTTCCAGGTTCCCATCAAGTTGCTTCATCAATTACTACTACTCAAGAGGGGGTATTCTATAAGAATTCATTAAAATAGGTGTAGCACCAGGTTTGAGTCCTATTGAAAACTCAACATCATGGTTTTGGAGAAAAGTACAAAAATCTTCTAGAAATACGTAGGAATATTTATTAAAAATTTAAATATATTTTTTTTTAGATTCTCAACAACCATTTATGATAAATACCCCTTATTAATTGGTACTAAGGAAATTATAATAGAGTTAATTTCCATTTTATGTTCATGTTCATCCTTAGACTGACAAATGATCATAAGTTGATTTAAAATATAAAATGTGACTTCAATTACTTGAAAATTTATATAGTGTCTATCGAAAGAGATATAATCCATTCTAGAAATCACATGAAATTAAACTAAAGGGAGAATAACAATATTTATAAGAAAAAATTCCCAAAAAATATACTATTGTAGAGTTATATACTTGAGATGTTATCACCATACCATTTAAAAGTTTATCTTATAATTCAAGATATAATAATTTTGGTGATGATGTGATACTATAATAAAATTATTTATATATAAAGTGGTGAGTAAATCCTAAATCAAATGAAAAACAAAATAGTTCTATAGAGGATGATAAGTGTACCTTTCAACACTTTATTATTGGATCCACATCAATGGTTGTGATGAAAAGTGATTTTCATTTTCCTCTTGGATTAAGTGGCTGATAATTCTAGTTTTCGTTATTAACCCACGGATTCATGAACTCACTCTAATAAGGAGTATACTGTATGAAAATGAAGAATTATAATGTGTGTGGTGCATTTGGTTGATTTTTCTCTTTGTTCATTAAATTGACAAACATCTTCATATCACTTTAACATTCATTTTCTTAATATCCTTTTTTCACAATGAAAACATTTACTAAAATCCTTAATGAAATTTCTACACAGGAATCATTCCCCACTTTTTCTTTAAAGGAATATAATTTCACTTTCTACACTAGATTTTATTATTATTATTTCTTAAAAATTAATTCTTTCTCTTCTTGTCCTTAAAACCATGAGAATAAATGGACTCTCAAGTATTTATTTATACTTTTATATAGCATCAGATAATTTCATTATACCTACTAAATTAACTTATTTATAACTCCTTACATAGTATTGTATTCATGAAACTAAATAATCATTCACCTTTTCTTATAGGTTTGATGATAAAACCTGAATCATGTCTTCATAAGACTTGTAAAAGTTTCCTCAAAGGTACCCATGTAATTCATTATACATTTGGTTTATCTCAAAGTAATTCCCTTTCCATTTAAATATAATGACTATATGGAATTTATTTATAAGAAATAACCTATTAAACTCTTCCCATTATGTGAATTCAATTTATTTATAATGCCTCTTATTTTTAATAAGAGTCTCCCATTTATCTTCTACACATTTCAAATGATAAATTACTAAGATAACTTTTTATTACTCTGATAATCGGAGAACAAAAAATATTTTTTTGTGGTACTAATATATATCTCAAAAATTAATAAATCAAATTTTCATGAATTTATTTTACTATGATGATCATAAACACTCTTTGATGTGTTTAATTTTTTCTTTAAAGTTTAGTGCATCTATACATGATAAAATCATGTTAAATTATTTTAAATACCATGAATAACACTTGTTGAGATCATAAAACACTTGTAAAAATCATGGAGAGAAGTTAATAATCTATAGAAGTCCATTGAAACAAGTCCAAAATACACTTATTAAAGCACAAGGCAATAAGAAGCACCAGCTAATTGGGGTACTTCCACTAGCTAGCTGGAGTCGGGTCCAGTAGCTTTCCCCGCCATTAGAATCCAATAGTTATCTATTAGAGGAGAAGTAGGTATCTGATGTTGATGGATTGTAGTGTTACATAATTTATGTGTCTAGTATCTACCTGGTGGAGTTTCATTTTCTATTAAGTGGTAACAAAATAGTAGTCTAGTTCTAGGTGATACAGCAGCAACTTGTTGGAATCCACTAGGTGACCGGTGGGGTCACGGTAGAAACTCTATGAAAAGAATTTATAATGGTAAAAATATATTTAATATTATTTTTAATATTTTCATGACACCCATTGAATCCTGGTATATTATTTAATCATTTAGATGCTATAAATAGACTCCTTGGTAGCCTCAGGAATAGAATTTCTCATCTATTCTCCAATGAAAACATGTTACAATCACCAATTCTCTATCAAAGTTATCTGTTATCTAATTTATCACTTCTCCAATATATAGTTTCTATAAGTTGTGTAATCTTCTCACTCTAATCATTTTCTAATCCTCTCATAGTATTTTTTTTCTTCATTTAGATAATTGAGACTAAGCTAAAATTTTATTGATTCTAAGAAATCCCCTCTCTTCCACAACTTTCTATTATATTTATTTCTCACTAAATTAAAGTGAGGGCACTAGATTTACTTTACATAACCATTAAAATAAATATATTATTCTCTTTTATGCTTCTAGTTATAACCGTTAAAAATACAGTGTCAATTTTAATTATGGTTTCTTGATATAAGCTAAAAAAATAGAGTTTTGGTATCTGGTATACTACTAAATCCATGGTAATAATACATTAAATCCTTGGAAAAATGGGGTGGTTGATATATGGGATTCTTTATAGCTATTTTTTAACATCCTTACAAAATATTTTTCACTATTTACTTTTTTAAATTTTTATTTACTTATCACTTTCATTCGTTAAATTAATCATTTTATTCAGCCAATAATAATGCTCAATCATATTTTCTTGAATTCCCCTTTCATTTATTTTGTTCACATTTATAATCTTATATATGAATTTTATCATTATATATATACTTTGATTATTATATTAACTGTTCAAAATATTTTAATCTTTCAAAAATATATTTTAATTATTTAGAATTGTTTTATTTCTTTTTATTTTAAAAACGGAAATTAACCTCCCATATTTCCATTTTACCATACTATAACTAAAATTTGGAATCAAAGGAGTCTTAAATTTCATTACTTAATTTTTTTCAAATTCATTAGAATATTATTTTATTTTCAAACTCTTTATAATATTTCTAAAAAAAATTCTTTTTCAAAAAGGATTTTCAAGCACACAGGGAACTCCCGAAGGACACTCAATCGGTCATGCTCCATTTTTTTATGGTAATAATTATTCATATTGGAAAATCACCTTATTAAATTTTCATATATCTATTGGTTATCCTATATTGAAAATATTTATCCATTTTTATACTCCAACTACTAATAAAGATGATAAAAGGACCCCTGATTATTATTATTTTGAATTAGATGGTAAAGTAATAAATGCCTAAAAATTTGTTTTATTTTAAATTAATTTTTTTATAATTTCTACATGAAAAGTTGATTGTGAAATTTTAAAACTCTTATAACTAAATCATTATGGAACAAATAAAGTCATATATACCAGTTTAGATATTTTTATACAATAATTTGAAAGTTTCTCTATAAACCGTAGAAAATATATCATTAAAATGGTTACTTTATTTAATTATATTTATAATGGGTGAAAGGATGTTAATGATTAGATTTTTACATAAAATATATTCAATAATATAATTTTGGTTTTACAAGAAATTTGGAAATCAAAATCACCATGATCCATGATGTTAATGATATAAATAATATGAAACTTGAGGCATCCATGAGTTATCTAATGACATATGATATTATAATGAAAACACATTCCAAAAAGGAAGAAAAAATATCAAAGAATCTAAAATGTCAATTTATTTTATTGAAATAAAAAACAATTCATCCAAAAGTTACTCTGTGATAGGTCATCTTATCCAAAAGGTAAATAAGCACATGAGAAAGAAAATTTCTATGAATTTTTTTAAAAGCTAAATTCAATAAATTAATGTTACTTTCATCAATTGAAAAAATATTATACAATTAATATGAATTTTATATTGAATAAAATATGAATCAAGGTAAGAAAAATATTAAATAATCAACTTCTGCGTTATAGAGTACATAATTTGAACTAAGAAATAAAGAAATGAATGTTTTGAGTACCTCAAGGACAATGTCATGGTATGTGATAAAGTAAACTTTTTTATTCTTGTTCTTATTCATATACTTCTAAAACCTTTTTTATATAAAGATATTAATTATTATAGATCAACTTAAAGTTTTTTTTTAAAATATTTCAGAATTTAAAGATGTTAAAAATAATTTCAATCATATTTTTCAGAAAGGGGTGACATTTAATCAGAAAAAAATAATTTTATTTTAAAACTAAAAATCACCCAAATATTGAAAATTTGGAATATTAAATTAAAAATATATGAAATAATCTATCTAATTTTAAAATTTTAAAATAAAAATTAACTAAATTTTTGGGTTATTAACATGGTATTAAAAGTAATTATAGGATTGATTTTTAAAAACAATATAATTTTTCTAAAATTTATAAAAAAATATACTTTTGAAAAACTATTAAAAATAAATTTTGTAATTATTGTATAAAATTCAGTCATAGTATTTATGAATATATTTTTAAAATTATAGTTATTATAGAGAAAAAATAATTCATCACACTTCTCAGTTTTCTAATGGAAACATTTTCTCCAAACAAGTTTTGATTTCAAAGACATTATTAGATAACTTAAGTGGACCCAAGATATGGGTACAAAAAGAATTATTTTCTTAATATTTTATAGTAAAAGGGACTCATGAGAAAAACCTAAAAAGCTATTGTGAATATGGATACTGGGTGATTGAGGTACATGTGTAGTGATCCTTCTAAATTAAATCATCTCAAATACTTCAATAGAGGACATGTCACATTTGGAGATGGTTAAAAGTGAAAATTACCGGTATATGTATGATTGGTCTTTATAACACTAATTCAATAAAATATTATTTAATTTTAAAAGTATTTAATCATAATGTTATTATTATTAGTCAATTATATGATATCAGTTTACAAATTACTTTTAAAAATGACTATTGTAAAGCATTTAATTATAAAGGATTTATTTTATTTATAATATTCCATTTTAAAAATATTTATATTTTCTAATTTAAAATCCATTTAAATAATAAATTTTAAGTGTTTTATTTCACAAGATAATAAAATTGTTTTGGTAGTGGCACCTAGTTTATTCTAATATTCACACTCTGTTCATGATCTACTGTAAATGAATAGTCTGAAATTTACAAAAATTTCCTTTCAAAGATAACTTAGTTTGTGAACCTATAAAAATTGGGAAGCAACACAATTATTATTTAAAATATAAAATGATTTTAACCTCTTATAAATCCTTATAACTATTCCACCTTGACCTTTTAGACCAAATCAACTTACTTGCATCATAGGTAAAAATTTCTCCATTATAATTATTGAGGACTACATTAGATTTATATGTGTTTCTTCTTAACTTGTAAACGTAAGGATTGTAATTTCTTTTTAAAATATTTAAGGAAATTAGAAAATTTAATAGGTTAATAAATATTTTCCATTATAAGTAACCATAGTGGATAATTTAATGACAAATACTTTGATGAATTTTGTAATTCTAAAGGTTATCATCACTCCATCTCTACTCCTAGAATACCACAATAAAATGGGGGTTTCAAAAGATAAAATGTGATTCTCCCATAAAATTATAGGAAACTCTTAAATGATTATAAACTTCTTCAATTTTTTTTCTAGGGAAATAAATACTACATTCTTTTTTCTGAACTATGTTCTTGTATGAGTTGTCTTAGGAAATCCCCCTTCTGAACATTAGATAGGAAAAAATCCAAAATTTGGTTTCATTGAAGTCTCTAATTATAGATGATTTATCCTTAATAACAAGGATAATATTGGAAATTTTTAACATAAATTTAATGAAGGTATATTTCATGGGTACTAAAACTCAAGTAAAACCATAATTATCTTCAATAAGATGACTAATACCTTAAAAGAGTAAATTTACACAAAATTAACTGATAATATTCATAAATCGCATCCTCACGGTGATGATAATGTTGACCAACCTATTTTAAACATTCCTAAACCAAAATATCCTAAATTAATTATAGATTTTTGGGGACCCCTTCTACTCTTTTACCCAAGTTATGGGTTCAATCTAAAGAGTACCCCTTTAAATATTTTATCAATGAATTACAATCTGGAACTCAAAAAATAAGGTTATTATTAAATGAGTTTAAAAATAATTATTTTATCTATTATCTTAAACCTAATTCCCCCTATGATGTTGTTAATAATCAAAATTGTATAATTTCCATAAAATGGGTATTGAAAATATTTCAAATAAATAATGTTTAGACTCTCATGGAACGTCCCAATAATCATAATATTATTTTCACATAGTGCATTTTTTTAAAAAAACAAGAAGATAAAGAAATTATCCTTCATAAAAATGATTTATTTATTTCCAACAGAAATAATCATGAATAAATTATTGATTATAGTTAAACCTTTATATTCTTTTCTTGACTAGAATCCATTAGAATCAAGTAGTTATATTCTGCTAATTTTAATTTTAAAAATTTTCAAATAAATTTCATAATTTATTATTTAAATGATTTTATTTTTTAAAATGTATTTGTAAATCAACCACTGAGTCTTCGAAATCATAAATTTACAAATCATGTTTTAAATTTAACCAATTATATTTATAATTCAAAATAATCCAATTAGTAATGGTATGAGATGACAACTAAATTTATTTTATCAAATGATTTTAAAATGGGAATATATGACCACACACTTTTTCTCAAAATATTTTCAAATGATTTATTAATCATTAAAATTTATGTTTATGATATAATTTTTAGAAATACTAGGGAAACTATTTGTAATTAATTTTCTAATTTAATGTATAAAGAGTTTAAAATGAGTTTTTATGGAAAAGTCAAATTCCTCCAACCTTTTCAATTTTCCCAAAAATATAAGGGAACATGTTTATACCAAAGTGAATATACTACTAAACATTTAAAGATGTTTTGAATAGATCATTCTAAGGAAGTTATAATGAACATGAGTAAAACATTTAAACTATTATTAGATGAAACTGGAAAGATAGTTAGCAACATGATTTTTAGAAGTATGATTATACATCTACCTTACCTTACTATGACTGATTCTGGAATCTTGTTTAGTGTATTCCTTTATTCTTAGTTTCATTATAATAAAATGTAATCACATTTAAAATCTAAAAATATAATTTTTTAAAATTTGTATTGATCTAAAATCATTGTTTTGTTTTATCCTAAGGAATAATATGTTGATATTACTTGTTTTTCATATGGATTTTAGTGGATTCCACCTAGATATGAGATTTTACTAGTTATAAAATCCATCTACTAGGAAAATACCTTATCTGATAGAGTAGAAAGAATCAAGGTACTCTATTTCTTTCTATAGTCAAAGTTAAATACATAATTATTGGGAATTATTGTGCTCAAATCATATAGATGAAACATAATGTCTAATATATAGTAATTACATACTCTCATTCCCATATAAAGTTTTAAAACACATGTGTGATTAGTATAACTAAAAATCCTATCCAACACTATCTCAAAAATAACATTGATCAAAGACACCATTATTAGGAGATCGCTTTCAAAAAGCTATATTGTTCTCGAATATGTTTGTAAAAAGATTTTTCTTTCCAATATATTCATTAAACCACTTCCACTATACCACCTTGAAATTTTTAATGGTTTTTTAGGGATTATTATATTGTGGTAATTATCTAAAAACCTTTGAAATATTGAGAAATTTTTCAATTTGTTTTTTAATTTAAAAACTATTTTCAAAATAAGACGGTTTCCTTTTTCTTAAACAAATGTTTTCAAACTATTTATAATTTTTGAAAAGTAAAGTGAAACTAGTGGGAATGGAGGCTTTCCTAACACTTTTATGCCAATAGTTTTATAAACCCATTGGTATAGGAGGACTACACCGACAGTTTGAACAAACCGTTGGTATACGTTTTTACAATCAACCATTCCCAATAGTTTGAGTAAACAGTTGGGAATGATTTCAATTTTCAAATGTATACCAGTGGTTTTTTAAAACTGATGGTAAAGACTATATTTCCCAAAAGGATTTAAAAACCATTGGGAATTTTTTCCTCCAAATACACTGTAGATCCAGTTCCCCCCATCACCATGATTGCAAACCTAAACTGAAGCTCTCTCTTTACCCTAGGCTATGATACTCATTCCACCTAATAGATCTATCTTAAATATAGAAATTTTTTAGTTCTACACTACAAATATATAAGTTCTTACTTAGTTTAAATGTTCTGCATCTATTTTTTCTGTTTTGATTTGGCCTAACCAGAAGTTTTTGCGGTCTGTGGCATGGTATACCCAAAAAGTGCACTTTGATTTTTTTTTGTTCTATTATTCATGTGTCATGATTGTGTGAATCAGTATTATTTTAAGTCTTCATTGTCACTCATTCTGTGTATAGTTAGTGAAACATATGAAGTAATGGAGGTTTTGGTGAGATATATCCCCACTAAAAGATGGTAAAGGGTTTGTTTAGTCATATTGTATTGAGGTGGGTAATGGATATAAGTATGTTCCATGTGAAAGGATTGGGGATGGTTGGGGTAGTCATGTATGTGGTTTTCTATTCTTTTAGTGGGGTGATATGGTAGTTTATATGGAGTTTAGTTTAGTTTAAAATTCTATTTGGATTTGGTATTTATATTTTTTTGTCAAAGAATAATTGGAAGGGTAGTGATATTGAGGATGAATTGGCTATTGGTTGGGAGATGGATTGGAATTATGATTCTGGTTGGATTTGGTATAGGTAATTTTCAAGGTATTATATGGTTATTTTCTCCCCTGAGCACCCCCACCCACCTTGACACCCCCACCCCTAGGACACCCCAACAATTAAAGAGCCCCCCCCCCCCCGCCCCACCACACCCCCTGGACACCCCCACCCCATTGGACATCCCCTCCCCTCCACCCACCCCTTGGATACCCCTCACCTCCTAGAAACCCCTCACCCCTCATGGATACCCCCACACACACACAAACACACTCCCACCCCCTAGACGCCCCACCCCCCCCCCCCCCCACCCACCCACATACCCACCCACCCCCTATACAGCCCCCCACACCCCTGGACACCCCTACCCCCTTGGAATGCTCACCCACTGGACACCCCCACCCCCTAGACACCCCCCCCCCCACCTCCTGGACACCACTACCCCATGTAAAACCCCAACACCCTGACACCCCCCCCCCCTTGGACATCCACCACCCCCTGAACATCCCCCTCCCCCAGGACACCCCCACCCCCCTGGAATGCCCCCCCTAGACACCAACCACACCCTGGTCACCCCCACCCCCTGGACACCCCCAGCCCCTTGGACACCCCCTGTCCCCCCAACCCACCCACCCCATACACACCCCATCCCCTTGAACACCCCCCCCCCCCCACACACACACACATCCTCTTGGACAGCCCCCACCCCCTTGACATCCCTCCTGAACACCACCCCACCCCCTGGATAGCCCCCCCTAGATAGCCCCCACATGGACCCCCCCCCCCCCCCCCCACCACCACCACCACCACCTTGGACAGTCTCACACAATGAATACATTGAATTTGGGTATTGTGTGTTATAAAATATACTAACTTTTGAAAATTTTTCTATTTTTTAGCATCAATAACATATTTTAAAAACTATCTTTATACATTGTGCATCTCTGATGAAAATAATTTACTTTGTAATATATTGAACAATGTTCTGTCATCTTTATAGTGTCCACTTGTATTTGAGAAATGAGAAAATTCTAAAACACATTTCACCTAAAAGTTTGGAAAATGTAACTGAATTAGTATATCTTTAGATTGTTTTAAAAATAAGGTATCAACCCAATATTAGTTCCCTAAATCAACTAAAAACCCCTTTCTTTATGTATATCTAAAATGTGAATATGTTAACACATTTGGGAAATAAATTTCAATCTCATCATTCTAAATATCCATGTACATGGAATCATGATTCTTTTCCCCATTGAACCTTCATCTTATGACATAAAACTTCTCTCTGTTCCGTTTAATCATTCTTGGATCACGATCCAAATATATGGACATGATGTTTCAATCCTTCAGGAACTTTTTCCATCATTTTTAGATTATATTTCCCATTGATTAAGAATAGATATAATGAATATCACTCAAATAATTTACTAAAATTTAAAATTTATTTGATCTAAAATTTACTCATCTCCTAAATAATTCTCCTCAATATGTGTACATGATCTTTTACACTTATGTACAGTTCTTCAAAGATATTAAAAACCTTCCTTGAACTTTTTTTTGTCTCAAAACACTCTCAAGATCTCACGTTATCAAGTAATTACTTAGTTCATTTAATACTTGAGAATAATGGGATTCTTCTCCTTCAAAAACTCATGGATTCAAAATCTCTCCATCTCTTTGACACAATATGTATAGGACTCTCAAAATTCTCACATAGATTATACATTTTCTCTCAATATGTAAGAATATCATGGAATTATATTTATAAATGAAGTCAATATCATGGATTTATATTAATTTATAGTATTTTGTTATAAATATTGAATTTTGTTGTCTTTATAGTATGACTCTCATGTAGATTAGTGTGTCATTTATAGTTTCATATATAGTGAACAATTCTCGTTTAATAAAATATATTTTCAATTAAACTTTAATATTATTGAATTCTTTTAACAAAATGAATTAAAAATTTTGTTTATAGAATGGATAGAAGTTGGATGTATGAAACTGATCGGATATCAGGTGATTTTCAAAACAATTTGGAGAGATTTTTAGATTTTTTCTTTCAAAATGATTCATACAGTGGTCACATACACTTCCCATGATATAATTATGTTAGATGACCATGGTTGAGTTGTGAAGAAGTCATCTACCACATAACCAAATATGGTTTTTATGCAAAATACTATGTGTGGAATCACAATGGGGAGAAAATGAAATCTAAAATTAGTGATGATCCAAATGAGAGGATTGGATTAAGAAATTTGTCATATGGACAGTTTATGTTTATTCTTCATGATGAAAAAGAAATTAATCCAACCAAAGAAGACTTCTATATGAGCACACATGATGTATCTAATGGAAATTATGTTGTTTTCAGGGTGAAAATTTTGAATGATGCTGCCACGACTCCAATATATCAACAATGCAGTAAAATGAAGAAGATAGAATTTTTAATATGATTTTTTCGTGGGAAAAATATGTACGATATTTCTAATACTACCATTGATTACATTCTTACCTTCTTGAATTACTTACTTCCAAATGATGTAGGTATTCCCTCAAACCACCATATGGAATGGAATTTATTTGAGAAACATGGGTTTTCAAGAAGAAAATCCATGCTTGCCAAAAGATTGTAGTTTATTCTTGGAGGAAACTGTTGAATGAAATAATTGTATAAAATGTGGAACATCCTATTGGAAGCCAAAATATGATGGAATACTATCTCGTGTGCCACTAAAAGTAATGTGGCACATTCCAATGATCCCCAGACTCAAAAAACTTTTTATGTCTGAGTAAATATCAATAAAAATGTGATGGCATGATACTGAGAGAAATAAGACTAATGATGAATTGGTCCACCCAACAGATGGATTTTCATGGTAGAGATTTGATTCATGATATCTGAATTTTGCATCTGACGTGCATAATGTGAGGCTGGGACTTCCATGTGATTGTTTTAATCTATTTGGGAAGATTCTTACTTCACAAATCACATGGCCAGTTTTATACACATTTATAACCTTCCACTAGGGTTGTGTATGAAAAAACTTCTCAATTTCATGATTATACTCATATCTATCCATTTTAGTCCTAGAAATGATATCTATGTATACATGAAACTTTTAAAAAAAAGAGTTGAAACTTCTTTGGGATGTGGGTGTGTGCAGATAAAATGCATGTTCGAAAGACATATTTCATATGTGTGCTACACTTATCTGGACGATCAATGATTTTTCTTCTTATGCAATGATTTCTGGATATAGCACTAAGGGAAAACTATAATGTTATATTTGTATGAAGAATACATGATCTTGAAGGCTTAAACATCATTGTAGTTTTAGTTTTATGGGACATCAACGATTCTTGCCAATGGACCATCCATATTGAAATAAACATCAAATATTTGACAATACCATGGAGTCCAATGATCTACCTCTACATATCTCTGGAAATGATTTTCTTAATGAATTAAAAGATTTCTGTTTTCCATTTGTGAATGGTCAAATGAAATCTAGAAAGAGAAAGAATGTTTCAATTAAAACCAATTACAATTGGAAGAAGAGGAGTGTCTTCTTTGATTTTCCTTATTGGTCACTAATTTGTTACGTCATTTCTTAGACGTAATACACATTAAAAATAATATATGTTACATATTTATTTCAATTCTTCTGAATGTTAAAGAAAATATAAAATATGATTTACAGTCTCGGCATGACTTGGTGGATTGGGGCATCAGACTAGAATTTCTTCTTGAGCGTATCAGTGAAAATAAATGGAAAGTTCCATGTGAATCTTATGTTTTGACACTTACATAGGAAAATATATTTATGTAAGTACTATAGACTGTTAAGGTTCCTGATGTCTATTCAAGATCCATATATAAACGGTTCAAAAGAATAAAATTAAAGCTAAAATATCTGAAGACTCGTGATTATCACGTCCTTCTACATTAGTTGATTCTAATAGAAATCCATCATCTTCTGTACAATAATGAATTGGTGGATCTTATTTGATTGTCCCATTTATTTAGAGAACAATGTGATAATAATTTGTCCAAGTATTTCTTGCAAAAAATGTTGGAAGATGCACTATTAATTTTGTGTGAGTTAGAGAAAATATTTCCTCTATCATTTTTCACATGCATGCTGCATCTAACTATTTATATTCCAACTAAAATAATTTTTGGAGGACCTATTTCATTTAATTGGATGTATCCAACTAAAATAAATATGTACACATTAAATTCTTATATCTGAAACATGAATCATCTCAAAGGTTCTATAGTAAATGGTTACATGGCTCAATAATATATAGATTTTTACTCTGTGTATTTGTCTGATCTGACAACAAGAATGAATATTCCAATGAGAAATGAAGAATAACAACATGAGAAAATTGAAACAATTTTTCCCTCACTTCCTAAAATATGAGGAATTCATGGATCATATACATTGATGACATTAATCCTTGAAGAGTAGGAGATGGCACATCACACAGTTTTGTTGATCTATGATTTGTTTGATGACTACATCAGGTAAGTAAATTTAATTTGTCTATAATACATATATATCTATTAAACTATTCTGATATTTATCTATAAGGAAAATAAAACAATGATAAATAAAAAGCATCATTCTTTATCTTTGACGAGGGAGAGTTTTCTTACAAAATAGTTTTCTGCTTTGTTAATATTGATGGTAAAAATTATTCTATTTAAGATAATTAAATCAATATTTAATTAAGTTTAATTTTCATTTATATTTCATTTTTTGAGTTTTTCTATGGAATCTATCTTTAAGTAAATAAGAGCTTTGGATTTTCGTCCTAATACCATGGTTTGTGACTATAAATCAATTGTTATCAATGGGTACAGATTTGTTATCACTGAACGAGCAAAGAAAATTAGAACACAACATGATGGTTCTTTGGTTTCTACCACAACAAACTATTATTATAATAAATCAGATAGTATACCACTATTTGAAAATGTAGGTTATTATGGAGACATTGAAAAAATAATAATATTGTATTATTACCCTCATGGATGAGTCAGGATGATGAAATCCTAGTGTATTGATTCAATGATGAGGCAGGGAAAATTTAAGGATGATTGTGGATTTTGATTAATTGATATGACTCATACTCTTTCTATCCATGAACCATATTTATTATAATCAATGTAGAACAAGTGTTTTATGCCAAAGACCATCTTTGACCTGCATTTGGTATCATTATTGAAGTAATTCCAAGACATATTATTTGTGATTGTGATGATATAATTGAAACCATATCTACCGCCATTGTAAACAATTCAATTATTTGAATTGCATTTTCTAATTTGGAATTAATCTTTATTCAAACCTAGGAAACCTACATTTACAACTTGGTAAACATTTCAATTCTTTATTGACCATGTATAAAATTAGTGCCTGTAGTGAGTATTTTATTTCAAATATATATATTTAAATAATATGTAATATCATGTGATTAATTTTGTTTTAAACATTTTTTCAGGATCCACCACTTAAGAAAAAATTATTTGATTTGCAGCCTAGTAGTGGTCTCAGTACTCAAGTCTTTGGTATGAGGGGGTGGTTCGAGAGCTAGGCGATCTGATCGGTGTGCCAAATTAGAACCTTCCCTTCTAACTAAAATACCATCTATCGTAAAATTTAATCTCGCTCTGTCATTAGAGACACACGAGATATTTAGGCCTCCCATGTTTTCACCAACCATTACATCTGAGTCCCTCCCTCATCTTTACCATATCTGATGATGATTCCCACTCCCCATCCAGTATTTGACCATCCATATGTGCCATATTATTTTACTTGTACCTCCTTCTCTATAATATTATATATTCCATATTATTTGGCTCCTCCTATACCATAGTCTTTCCCTACAGAGCATACACTAGGACCCAATCCGCCTTTACAGGGTGTTCCATCAGTTTCTATAGATCCAACGGCACCCATTGATCAGACTTCTGGAAGAATATTTATAGAACCCTGGAAACTTTTTACACCATTATTTATTTTCATTATAACATGTATTGATAAAATATTTTTTTCTTTCCTAATAGATACATCTACTGATAGGAGCTTGGGAAATGTCATATACACATGAGTGTGGTGTGGAAACACCACAGGCAGTTGATGGGGGGATATAATGAGGGCAATAAAATTATTGAAAAAATAGGGCAGTAATGTTTGAGTTTTTTGAAGATGTTTTCCAAATACACTGACATCATTCCTGTCAATGCACTCTCATGGAGACATTTTCCAACTGAAGGTGAGTAAAATTATTGGGAAGAGATATGGGTAAAAAAATATGTTGTATTTAATGAAATATATTATTTTTGTATTTATATAAATTAATGTTTTGGTGTCAGATTTGGTTTAATTTCCCCAATAGAGACGGCACATGGCCAGCTTGTCTAAAGGATTTAAGTGATCATTAGACAGCTGATAAGCACTAGTTTTATATTTTCTCACATGCTAGAGTCGAAACATAGTTATAGGTGGTACCTATCATGGATGATTTCATGATAGAATGGTATTGGAATATGATTAGTCATTGGAATACTATCCAGTTTAAGGTATTAATCATATTTGAGGTATTTAAATGAAAATTTTCATGTTTTTCATTAATATTATCTTTTGTATTATTGAATTTTATTTGGGAATCATTTAGAAGAAATATAAAAACAATTGATGCTAAAAAATACATCTGTACATTGGGACATACTACGATGTCATATCCTGAGAGGAAGTAGGTATGAGAGTTGTTTATAATTTTTCTTTAAGCATTTCACTTTCTATTTTTTCATCTATAATTTATTCTATTTCTAAAGTTTTAATATAATTTAAGTTAAGAAATTAATTATTGGTAAGCTATCTTTAATTATGGATTCCGATATTCAATTTCATTTTAGAGGCAAACACTGAATATTGAAGGATGTGTGCCTCGAGCAAAATGGTATTGGTCGAGTATAAGGAAAATAGATGGAAGCACTAATAATGAACCAACTCAAAAATAGATTGAATTTTGTACTTGGTTGATTTAAAATTTTAATATCTATTTTTTAACTTCATAACCGATTTATATTTGTAATATGATTCTTTAGAGGCCCTTGATACCCAGAAACTAGACAATTTGGGGCTAAATGATCACTTACATCAGGTGCTGGGAGATGGGAACCCTGGAAAGAGTTTGCTGCCGACCTAGGAAGAGTATATTCCCAATGAGGTATTGTGCCTCCTCAGGTATGAGTTTTAGTGCCACCAAGTTCTAGTAGGTTAAGGCACAGACATAACAGGCTGAAACCAGGGTCACAGAGACAGCAGAATAATCTGCTAGGGTAAACACTCCATTTATGAAACTTACAGATGTTTTACATCCAACACCTCCACCTGAGTATAGAACATCTTGTGATGAATATATTTTGTTGATTCATTTTATATATTGTGAACTAGGTGGTAGTTTTAGTGGTGTCCAAGACGATTTCATTCCTAGTGATAACAATGGTGAGGAGGAGGGCGAGGTGGAGGAGGAGGCTGAGGAGGAGGCTGAGGCAGAGGAGGAGGTTGAGGAGGAGTCTGAGGTAGAGGAGGAGGGAGAGGAGGAGTATGAGGGTGAGGGGGAGGGTGTTGCGGAGGGTGGGGATGATGGTGGGAATGATGATGAGGACAAGGATGAGGTTTATGATGATGGTGAGTATAGTGAGGGTTATGAGGGAGACATTGATCCATTACATTTTCGACTAATATTACTGACATTTGATGTTTGATGATCTGTTGTGCTTGAATATATGTGTGGTTACGTAGGTCACACTATCTTTCTTTCTTTATCAATAAATAATAAAACATTACTTTATTATTTTTAGTGACTGGTTATATGTGTGACTGATTCACCCCAACCCCGGACACCCCCACCCCCTTGGATATCCCCCCCACCTCCGAGACACCCCCACCCCCTGGACACCCCCACCCCGAGGGAAACCCCCTGGTTATCCCCCCCCCCCCCCCCACCGCACCCCCCTGGACACCACCACTATATTGGACTACCCCCCCATACACCCCCACCCCTTGGACACGTCCACCCCCTAGACACCCCCACCCCTAGACATCCCCACCCCCTAGACAACCCCACCCCCTGGACACCCCTCACCCCCATGGACTTACCCACCCTTGTACACCCCGCCACCAACCTAGACCCCCACCCCCCCAGACACCCCCACCCCCTTGGACAGCACCCCCCTCATCCCTCTAGACACCCCCACCCCTTGGACAGCAACCCCCCCCCCCCACCCCCACCCCCTGGACACCCCCCACCCACTAGACACACCCCTCCCAAACACTCCCACCACCTTGGATAGCCCCATAGACACCCCACCCCCACCCCCTGGACACCCCCACCCACTTGGACACCCCCCACCCTAGACAGTCCCCAACCCACCCCCCCCCCCCCCCACAGTGGACACCCCCACCCTGGACACCCCACCACCCCCTTGGATACCCCCCCCCAACTCCCGGACATCCCCCCCCCCCCCAGACTCCCCAACCCAATTGAACAGCCCCCCCCCCCCCCCGGACACCCCCACCCCAAGACAGGACCACCCCCTTGGACACCCCCACACCCATGGACCCCCCCCCCCTCGGACACCCCCCTCCCACACAAAAATCCTCCACCCCCATGGATATCCCCCACTACTTGGACACCCCCTACCCCCAAGACACCCCCAACCACTTGAACAACCCCCCCCCCCCCCCCCCCGGACAGCCACCCCATCCCTTCCCCACCCCTTGGAACTCCCCCCACCCAAAAACCCCGCAGAAACCCCCCCACCCCCACCCCCCCCCCCCCGGACAGCCACCCCATCCCTTCCCCACCCCTTGGAACTCCCCCCACCCAAAAAACCTGCGGAAACCCCCCCACCCCCCACCCCCCCCCCCCCCCCCGGACAGCCACCCCATCCCTTCCCCACCCCTTGGAACTCCCCCCACCCAAAAACCCCGCGGAAACACCCCCACCACCCACCCCCCCCCCCTGTGGCTACCCCCACCCCCCCGGACACCCCACCCCCTTGGACACCCCCCCTTGGACACCCCCTGGACACCCCCAAATATACTAATTCTATATTTGGTTCTCACTAACTATAAAGTGATGGATTCAAGATTAATTTCCCTAATGGTTGGAATGAATGTAACTATAATCTTGGCGGTTTATAGTTATACCCAAAATAATCAACTCTCAATTTTAATTTTAATTTTTTTTAACCAAAATTTTGAGGGATTTTTGGTATCTTGGCTGCTATAAAAGACAATGGAATAGTAAATTAAATCCTCAGAAAAGTAAGGTAGTATACATAAGTTATTTTTTAGAGTTTTTTCAAAAATCCTTATAGAATATTTTACCCAACTTACGTTTCACATTTTTTTTATTTATCAGTTTTATTCATTCAATTAATTGTTTTTTAATCCATTAATAATGCTTAAAAAATTTCTATAATCACTCTTTAATATAATATTATTCTATTGTTGTATTATATATAAATTTTATCACTTAACTTTTAAATTGATAATCTTGCTCATCTCTTGAAATTTTTTTAATCTTTCAAACACATATATTATGTCATAAGAGTTTTTTATTTCATTTTATTTTTTAATGGATAATTCACCCCCCCCCCCTCATTCCTTTTTACCCTGCTACAACTTATATAGAGGACCCACTAATGGAAGGTGGATATTTCATCTTTAATAACTAAATGATACATTTATACATACTTTGATAATTTATAAGTTCAAAATGATTCATGGATTAAGGGACTTACATAAGCATAGAAATAAGATTTTCCAATTTAGAAACCATGCCATTCAGTTTCTCCTAAAGAAAAACATTAAATTTCCCTATGAATTAAATGTTAACAAGATTCCTCCTTGTTACATTCATTAACAAAAACCAATAAATAATATTGTAATCATAAAGTATCATTAATCTGATTCAAATCATAATATAATGAAAAATATTCCTACGATGACATAAATTATGACCCCTTCATTAACAACCTATTACACTTTAGGTTCATCCTATACCACATTCAGTTAATTATTGGTTATATTAAGTTATTTCTTCATATTCCTCATAACCAAATCTCAAGAATTAACTAAACCCACCTCTAATAAAAAATAACATGACCTTATCATTTCATACATAAATATTACACCATTTTAGATAAATATTCTATACATATCACAATAATACATTCCCCAAAACCATAAAGGATTAGTGTGTTTAAAGAATAGATACATAGTAAAATTATTTCATGATTTCAATAACTCTCAAATTATTTTTATCACAAACCAACCTTATTAGACATATTTTATTTAACAACAATCTTTATAACATGTAGAAATTAAAACATAAGAAAGGATCAGACCATATGTTTAGAAAGGGTAAACATGAGAGACATCAATTGAATATATAAGTGAGAATAAGAAATATATAAGGGTATGATATATTGATTATAACTTATGATATTTATACATAATAAAGCATATATCATAAATCATGAGTCATGGCATAAAACATTATTATAACAAATTAAAAGTGTCATAAGAGTGCAGAATCATCCATAATCAATCATGGGTCCTGAAATTATAGCTTAAGAATAAGAACATGTCATAAGGGTATGGGTTTAAAATAATTATAGAAAATAATTTCATTAGTAAAGGATTACTATCAAGACCATCATAACATAGTCAGTAGAGTCCCATAGTAGATTGGGTTCACTTCTCATTTACCTTTCATTAATAGTGGACAAAGTCCCATATTAGATTGAGTTAAATTCTCATTCCATTTGAATTTTATCACAAGGTTTAAATATTTACTCAATTAATTTGAGGGATATATATTTCTAAGAACACCCCTAAAATAATGAAACTCATATATATGTGTTGTATGAGGTCATAAAAACATTCATAATTCCATCATAACTTAATTAATACAAGAGAATGTAATGGGTTTCATGAAAAAATATCATAATACATTTATGTAAATAAAGTGCATGGTGTTAAAATATAATGTTCCTAGTAAATCATAAAAATACATAAATTATATTAACATTGATGAAAAATACATTTATTATTTAAATATAAATAATATTTTATAAAAAGGATATAACATATTTTTATTTTAGTAACATTTAAAAACTAAAAATTTGAAAAAAAAATATGGGAATATGATTTACTTTATTGAATAATAGAAACTTGTAAATGAATATCACAAATAAATAATAGTCATAATGATAATAAAATCCACTCATTCTAAAATTTTAAAAAGTAATTCCTTTCACACTTTTGTAAAATAATAAATATTACCCATAGAAAAAACCTTATAATGATTCCTTCTTAAACCATTTACAAATAAAATATAATATACTTAAAAATTATTTTTCATAATAATTTAATAAAATATATAATAACATTCTCTGAACATTTTAAATAATTTTTTTGGGGAAGAAAAATATTCCATACATAAATAAAAAAATAAGGTATGATTTTTATAAAAACATTATATCACTCTTTTGAGTAATGAAGATGGTGAATATTGAAGGAATACTTGAAGAAAAAAAATTACTAGAGGATAAGAAAATTGATGAGTTTTAAGAGAGATATGAGAGAGAACTATAATATGTTTTCCCAAAATTAAATTTAAACATTAATAATCTCGATTAAAAATGATATTTAAACATTAACCCCTACCTCATGTCCCCACTTGTTTCATAAAAAATCTAAACCTTTATTATAAATTTATATATATTATACATCTAAATCATATATATATTCATAATTATCATTCAAGAAATGACTATTCATAATTTTTAATCAGCCTTGTACTAATAATTCTCAACTAAAATCAGTATTATGTGTATGAACATTTTTTCATGTTTCAGTTTAGTGATTCTAGTCCTTACACCTTGGTGATTGTTTAATAATATCCATAATGTTAATCATGAAAAAATACAGTATTTATTCATTATAAAATCTTTTTATAATAATCCATGTAAGGTGGTGATGAAAAATGAAACAAGTCACTTCATGGAGATAGTAGCTCATATGTAAGCATGAGAAACACTTTTATTTTCCATTATATGGAATGGAGATAGAAAATGGTTATTAAATTAAAATAAAAAAATAAGTATATTAAAGATAGATAGTTCATTATATTAAAATATTTATAGATATTTGGAGGATTTGTAAGATTAAATATACTTGAAAGAACTTTGTAAAGGTGATTATCTCTTTTTTGAGTACCACCCTATGGCATACTCCTTAATCCTTCATATATTAGTCATTTAATGATACCAGGACCTTTAGAAAAAGGGTTGGCAAGTTTGGAATGGATTCCTTTAAGGATTAGTTGATATTTAGATATTAATGTGTGTGAATAATTTTGAATTATAGGTTTCATTTTATAAGGGAAAGTAGTGGAACCCTTGTAAATATTCGATGGTTTTAAAATTATATAAAGTAATTATCATGGGAAAGTGAAAAAAAATAAAAAAAATCAATTATTGGATACGGAAAGTTCATGACCTTAGAACACCTTAAAAGGTGAGGGTTGAATCAGGGTGTGAAATTTTTCATTTAACGTGGGATATCTTCTTTCATTGTTCATAAGAACTTGAAAAACCTTTTTTATTAATCATGTTGTTATTAAACATTCGTAAGAAGAGAGACATCGCAGTATTTTTACGTAGTTCACCACTAAGGGATAGTCCAATGAGAAACACCAAAAATATGTTGGTCATACCTAAATCAGCGAAGATCCACTAGTCATTATAGAGTAAAAATGATAAGATATAGTCCCTCTATGCTAGGAACACTACCTTTATAAGAATTTTATGGATAACACACTTCCTCCCTCAAAACATTTCTATCAAATCTCCATACCTAACTACCTTGTGTGAATTCTTACTCAGTTTTTCAACTTTATGGACACATCATTAAATAAAGAATTTAAGCCTTTGTCCCTTACTAACACAATACTCTTCTTTCACCATAGTCCTGAGTTGATGCACATGAATGCATAGTTTAATTAAACTATATGTTCAACAATACTATTAATGAAGCTCCTAACTTTCATGAAACAACCTTATTATTTCAAATAAATTAACACGTTTTCAAAACCAGACACCTTCATGAAGCATCCAACCTTAAGGAATATCACAACATTTTTAATGCTCATAGAATTCACAGAACACTAAACCTTCTAATAATTTACAACCTTCATGAAACGTTGTTTTATGAAAATCATTAGCATTAGTCAAGTCATTATTAGTCTTTTAATTATGATCAATCTTTAAAAGAATTCCTAATTCATGAACCTCATAGAATTTATAAATTAAGAACAATTAATCCTTTTAAAAAATATATTAATTCATTCAAATGTGGATTGGATTTTTATTTATAGAATTTTATATTTAAAAAGATCATAAACTCCCAGTTTTCATTTCACAATTCCCTTCTATCATGTTCATGTACATCTTTTATTCACAAATCCCCATTTAAATTTTACCTATTCACGAACCTTATTAAAGTCACATAGATTTAACATTAACCAATCAGTAATTCAAAAAGATTCTCATAATCATGAGAACACCATATTTCTATCAAGAATTCATGAAACTCTATACTTTTGATAAAAAAACCCATTGTGAAACACAACCTTCAAAAAACCATGTCCTCAATATATTCAGTTAGTTACCTTATTTATGAAGATTTAATCATAGAAATCCTCCATTCACAAAGATTTCTCCATAATACTGAATTTGAGCTCCCAAAATTGGGGAAATAATGGTAAATTGCACCACCTTATTCACTAAATCCAGCTTCATCATAGGATATCTTATCTAGAAAACTACTTAATCAACACTAGTGTGGGTTAGAAAAATATAAAAAAATACTCTACTTGTATCTATGAAAATATTTGGTTCCAATAATCTACCCCTTTGGGATTTTTGAAAATTATAGTTAAATTCAAGAATGTACCATCCTCAACCAACAACTTGGTTGATGTGAAATAACAATCTTATAAATCTAAGTCTATGTGAGTATAGATCATTTCAGAAAACCATAGTGGTAAAAGAGAATTTCATGCCTTGTTCTACCACTACCAACCTATAGATGATAAATTTCATGTATCTCTTCCTTTGTAAATAAATCCAAATAACCTATATTTACAATTTTAGTGATGAAACCCCCCCCCCCATAGTATTTTATATCCCCCAGATATCAACATAATATCCACAAACATATTAAAATAGTTGACGAAAATGGGGAGAGTGGCCCAACCATGACCTCCCCATGCACTTGGAGGTGGATGAACATAGATCTTCCACTAATTTTTATCAAACATATGTGATTTAAATGGCTTATTAAGAGTGACATCCACTTGGTCATTAGTTCCAACAACCTCAATTTTAATCACACAGTGTTTGATTTTTCTTTTATGAAGTGATAAATTATATAAATATGTTTTGTATGAGAGAACTGAATTTGATTCTTCATAAGAAAAATCACACTCTTTTTTGTTATAGTGAATAATTGTTTACTATTTCACCCCATAACCAATATAATTTAGTTGTTTCCTCATCCATAATAGTTGAGTGCATGCCTTTATAGAAAATATATACTCTACTCCATCCATACTAAGAGAATTTATTTCCTTTTTTCCCTCAAATAGATTGAACATTTGTTTCAAATGAAGAATCTTACACAACTTTTGGACATTCTATCTACCACATATTCATCCCAATAAGCATCAAAATATGAACATAATTCATTATTTATATCTACTACAATGTATAAACCAAAATTATGAGTACCTTTAATATATCACATGATTTTTTTCAACAACTCCAAAATGATCTTCCATCAGATTACTTTAGAATAAATATAATAATAATGTTGCAAATACAATAACAAGCCATGTTGTAGTTAAGTATAATAAGATTCCAATGATCCTATTGTATAATATTGGATCCATAGATTTCCCATCCTTATACATTCCATGTTTTTTCCAACTAAATTAGGATCTCACTTTGGTTTAGATTCAAGAATATCGAATTTCTTCATCAACTCTCTTGCATATATTTTATAATAGACGAAGGTATAATCCTTATTTGGACCCACCTGCATCCCCAAAAGGTATGTGAGTTCACAAATCATAGACATTTTAAATTCAGATTTCATGTGATCAGAAAATTTTACTATTGATCCCAACCTTCTCTGTAAAAAAAAAATAATGTCATCCACATACATAATCACCATAAATTGTATTTTTGAGAATTCATCACAAAGAGATTATGGTTGACATCTCCTCATTTAAATTAAAGCTTCTACAGATAGAAATCTAGTCGAGAATACCATACTCATGGTGCCTACATTAGGAAATATAGATCCTTATTTAATCTACAAACCTTCTTGTCATAATTTATAATTTAAAATCCTAGTACTCTTTCATTTTATACTCCTTCTTTGAGAAAACCATTTAGGAATGTTTTTTTGACTTCATATGATAAAATTTGTACCCGATTTTAATTTCAATGGAAAGGAACAGTAGAATCCACTCCATTCAAGATATTGGAGAAACTTTTTCTCTAATATTACTACCTTAAATTTGTGTATAGTGTTTACACACTAATCTTTACATGTTTCTTATCACATTTCCCTTCTCATAAAATTTGTTTTTAAATATACACATTATTCTAATAAGATTTTGATTTTATAGTATTGTAAAAAGATCTCATGTCAGTTTTTATTCAATATAATCTAGTTATTCATTCATGGCCTTAACCCATGATTCATCATATTATTCATCTTCAAACAAGGTTGGTTCCCCAATTTATAAGAAGGTAGAATGTTCTTCATTCCTCATTCTCCTTATATTTTTAGGTTTGGTCTACTACCCAATGATTTGTATTGATAAATTTATTCTCTTCTATTTGTCCTACTAGGTTCTCATTAAGTTTCTTCAACAATGTTTTCCTCTTATGATCATTTTTTTGAATATTCATTATTTTTTGATCCATGAATGTTTTGTGAACCTTCTGCTATTTCTACATTTGAATCTTCTCCTTGTCCACTTTCCTCTTCATCTTGAATTATATCAAACTATGATCTCATCAATGTATTTATGGTTTTATTCTTAATGATCTTGACATAATTGATTTTAATAATATTTCAAAGAAAATTATTGTAACATTTAATGGTTTTAATATTCATTTAATATAAAATAAATATTCCCTCATATATAGCATCACCATACATTCATTAATTTACTTATTTATTTTGGAAGAAACATTTACATCCAAAAACATGAAAATTATACATACAAGGATTCCTTCCATACCATATCACAATTTTTATCATTCCCTTTCCCATAAAAATCTGTGTTCTATTTTGAGTGTACACCAAAACTTTAACATCCCCTTTCCCATAATGATAAAAAACATGACTCTCAATCAGTAAAGTTATATCCATATTGTTCACATATTGAATTCTTCATTAAGCGGCCCCATTTTCTTGGGAGGATATAATTTTGAACACCACATACATTATCACATGTTTTTTAGATATTTTTATAATTCAATGGATGTGTATTATTATTCATATTTAGAACATAGAATATTCATTGTGCTGCCAATTTTGTTCTCAACTCTTTGATGATAGTTCTTAAAGAGACAAAAACATGTAGTTTCCTTTGTATAAAAATCACATACCATATTTTACTATAATCATAAATAAATATAATGATGTTTCTATCTATAGATATCATAGACACATTCAATGGACCATATACTTATGTTTGGATAAGATCAAGTAGATTCAATGCACTTTTTTTCTTCGACCGATATAAACTCTCGACCATCTTTCCCTATATTCATGCATCACATGTATTTTATTAATCATGATTCATATTTGTAATGTCAACAATAATCTTAAATTTTGATATGTATTACTTGATTTGTTTATTAGGTTGACCCAACCTCTAATGTGACATGTTTTTTTCTTCTTATATCGTTAAGAAAAAATAATTATCTTTAATTTCAACCCGGAATAAGTTTTCATCTTTTCTTCATCCCTTAACTAGATAATTACCAATCACTACATAGATAGTTCACCCCTTAGGATTAAATATCACTACCAACCTTAACTCATTGAGTTTACTCACACTTATATAATTTTTATTCAAATCATCTACGTGGAGAACTTTTGATTTCCTTAACTCGTTATTTTCTTGTTTTGTATTTCCACTACCTTTGATCTTTAAAACACTATCAATTCCAAATATTAATATATTTTTAACCCTTTTCATAAAATTATTTAACAAATATTTATTTCCTATTATGTGGGATGAACATCCACTATTAATAATCTAGGTGTTATTTTTTTGTATCATTGAGGGATATTTCTACAAGATTTAATTTCCTATTTTTCTTCTTTTCCTTCCCAAAGATACATGATTGAGAAGAGGAAGAAGTTGTATATAAATATATATTTTCTATATGAATGGGTTCAACATAATAATACTATTCTTATAGAGGATAATACCAATTTTCAAGGATAATTCCATTTATTTAATGGGTATTGACATTCCTCAGAGTTCTGTATTATATGTTCCTACCTTTCTTCTACCAAAAATGAATAGTTGTATAACAATTGTAAAAATAGTGAAAACAATATCCATATAAATTATTTCTTTTATATGATCAATTATATGTCCTCATTTTCCTTTTTTGACTTCTAGGAAATTACCCATTTAGATAGATCATTTCCTCTAATAGTAATACATGTTATCGACTTGAAAGACACAGAATTTACTTATTAAGGGGAGAAATCTATTCACTTATATTCCTCCACATGAACCCTTCTTTTGTAAAGGTGTTTTACAATAGATCCTCTTATTATATTTGATAATTTTATTCATCTCTCATTTTTTTCATTCCAATATATCTTTTTTTGGACATCATGCACCTTTTTGATATGTTCAACTCTCTGCTTCCCTTTATATTGGATCATCCCATTTCTAGCCTTTGATGTTTCTATATCATAGAGAGTTACACATTTTACTATATATGTAGATCTTGGATAATTCAATTCCTTCTATAATCCATTATAACCACATTTATATTTTTTAACAAATATTCATCTAATACCATTCATAACATTAATTTATTTTTTATTTTCATTAGTATCGATTCAGTTTCTAGTTTAAACCTTAGAGTGACAAATTATTATTCAAGTCCTTAAACTATCTAATCACTTTTCTCCACTCTCTATGAAATTTCATTGATGAATTTTACCTTCTCTTCAATATTGAGTTTAAACTCTCCAACCACTTCCAAGTTTCCAGTAGTTTTTAATTTTTCTAGATATCCTTCTAGTCAATCAATTTATTCTTCAAGATGATCGACATACTCAGATGATAATTTCATCATATCTCACATATTTTAATTTTTTTTTATTTCAATTTCAAGCTCATCAAGAGCACACTCAAGTACCACATTACGATATATAACACCAATAAAATTATTATATTCAACTTTTTTAGGTTCTTCCCATTCAATTTTATCCATGATGGATGCTTTAGGTTTATATATAAATTCAGGTTCTATATCCTCCTAAAAAATGTCAACTTTTTCTTCTTTATAGAAAATCCTCTTTCTCAATAACTTGTTTCCTAATTTGAAGTATCCTTTTTAGGAAACCTATTTGGAGGATTAAAAATGAATTATTATTTACTTTATACATCATAAAATTTACTTATTCATCGAGTGGTAATGATTCCTACATTACCACACAAAAACATGCCTAGGGAAGCTTGCTTCAAATCTCCCTTTTCCTCAAAGAATTTTTGGAAAAAATAGAATGAAATTAATCATCCACATCATTTCAATCATAACTACCTTTGGAAATATCAAAATATTCCATGGATTTGAATTCAATTTCCTTGATTTCTATAATTTTTTTGTCTTCTAGTTTGACTCTTATTACATAAGTCACTAGACTACTTAGTCGATCATCAAGAGAAAGGTTTGAAAAATCTATTTACACAAGGGATGACACTTTTGGATTTTACATAGGTGGAATAATTCTCAATATTTTCTTCAAAATTTATATTTCTTTAATTTATTCACCATGTCCTTGAATTGATCAAACAATTTTAGTAATTTAGTAAAAAAATATAACTTCATTTTTATCTGGATGTATTTTCAAATCATCAAACTTATTGTGTAAAACAAGGATTTTCCCTACTTCACTTAGTTATAACCTTTGTATAATTTTTTTTTCTCCCACCTAAACTTGGAATAAGTGTAACTCATAAACTTCTAATGGATTTGATCAGATATAGATACAGTAAGAGAAATTTCTACCTTGGAATATGTATCAATCATTTTCTTGTTTTCTCACTCATATAAAAACTTGTTGCATCCCTAATATGACTCCATTGAGCTATGGAAAAGAGAAATTCCATATTAAGGGATCAAAAATGAGATATCATACTATTCTTCCAAATATGAATGTTTCCTTCATCAAAGAGGGGTTCTCCCCTAACATTCACTAAATTTTCCATGAGAATAATAGAGGGAAGATTTAGCAGCAAAATAACATGTACATTCTGATACCACTAGTAGGACCATAGAAAACATTGAGAGGGGAGTGGTGAATCAGGGTGTCACCTTTTACTTTTATAGTGATGGATCTCATTCCCACATTGATAGGAAATTATAAAACAATCTTGATTTAATTGTGTAGTTATTAAACATTCCTATGTAGAGAGACAACACAGTAATTTTACTTAGTTCATCACTAAGGGATAGTTCAATGAGAGGATGTTGATAGTGTGTCTGAAATACCTTAATCCAATAAACATCAATAGTTATTATAGAGTACAGAATATCAAACACAATCACTCTATTCCAAGCAGACTAAATTTACACTAATTTTGAGGATATCACAATGCCACTATTGAAAAACTTTGATTGACCCCCCCCCCCTAGATCACTATCTTGGGTGAATTATTACTCAGTTTAGTGACTTGAAGTTTTCATCAGTAGATTAGTAATTTATGTCTTTGTCTCTTATTATCATGACACACTTCTTGGACTATATTCCAAAATTGATGCACTTGAAAGCACTATTTACTTAAACCATATGTTCAACACTACTATTTGTGAATATTCTAGCCTTCATGAAACCCCCTTAATGTTTCGAATAAATTCAATCTATAAAAAAATGACACACCATTGCAGAGAACCCAACTTTTGTGAATCTAACAACCATCACAATTCTCATAGCCTTTGTATAACATAAAGTCTTTTCCAAAATTTCAGTCTTCATGAAACAACCATTTTTGAAAATCCTTAGCATCAGTCAATACGTAACTAGTCTTTTCATAATACCCATGATCCCAAAGAATTATTGATTCATGAATCTCCCAAACTTTGATAATTCAGAATGATTTATACTTCTATCCAAATCACTTGGTTCTTTAAAATAAGTGGTGGTAACCTATTTAAATAATTTTCCTTTCAAAATAATCTCAAGCTTCTAGTAGTTGTTTTACAAACTACTTATCTTATGTTCATGAATTTATTTTATTTACAAATATTCGGGTAAAATTTTACCCATTCATGATCCTTCTCACAGTCTCACATATTTATCTTTACCCCTTAATTCATTCTAAAATCTTCTTATAGTTGTGAGAACACTATCGTTCCATCATTAATTCTTAAAGATTCATACATTCGTGAAAACCCAACCACTTTGAAACCCGACATTCACAAAACCCTTTATTCACAAAATCATGTATTTACTATATTTATGAAGATTTAATCCTAGATATCCACCTTTCATGAAGCTTTATCCCTCCTTCTAATTTTGAGTTAAAAAAAATTGGAAAACACTAGGAAATTGTGCCATGTTCAACACTGGATCCATATACATCGTACGTTCCCTTTCATTACAAACTCCTTAATCAACCCTAATAAGGATTGACAAAAAACACAAAAAAACCATACTCAATTTTCAACTATGGAAACCCTTGGTTCCAATAATATTGTATAAATCCAATAAACCAATTATATTTAAATATGTTTTAGTGGTGAAGGAATCCTTATCTCTTATTTTAACCCCCTCATTAACCATTTTAACCCTTACCGTGGTGATAATATTTTTAACATGGAAATGTTTTATTTTTTATAGAAATTAAGTTCACATTATTACCTAATATTTATTATGATGATTCCAAATATGTGATATATTTATAAATATTTAATTCAAATGGGTTTTATATGTTATATATATTATCTAAACAGACAACATGTAAACCCAATTTTTAGAAAAAATCTTTTCTTTAAGCATAAAAATTATTATATTCTCATTCATTGCATTGTAAAAAAAATACATGAATGGTAATTAATTTTATTGAATAAATTATCAATTTAATTCATTAAAATAATCCGTAAATATTAAAAAAATTAACTTATTAATATAAAAACACATTTCATGAATGAAAACAGTTTTATAAAAAATATTTATTCTTATCTTCAAATAATTTTATCTCCATTTCTAATAATTTGATAAACAATGTAAGAATGATCACTAATGTTTATAAATGTGTAAAGAATATTGTACCATATGTTTAATACAATAATTAAAAGATATAAACCTTTAAATAAAACATATATAAAAATTAATTTTTATAAAAAAATGTTTTTATAAATGAACCATTATACTAAAATTATTTGTCATTTCTCACATATTTAATCAATTTATTTACGAGATTTTATTAATATATATTATTTTATTATATTTTATATTTTAAATAATTATTTATTCACTTAAGTTTGATAGTATGTGCATCACAAGATATTAAACACATCAAATTTATTATAGATAAATATATTCTAAAATCATGGGTTGTCACACTTATATTAATTTATTATAGTTATTAAAATTCCCCAAAGTAACCATGAAAAAACCTTATGGTGGTGAATAAGGGTTTTACAAAGCTTTAAAATATTTAAATTTTATTTAAAAATATTCACAACCTTTAGTCTTTGAAGATCTTTTTGTGGCTAAAACAATAGTGGATCTTTTTTATCTTCCCAATCAGAGAAATTATATATAATATATTATATAAATAAAGAGAGAAGAACACAATGTTTTTTTATATTTTGGTTCCAATGTAAAAATCCTACTCCCTGTTTTCTTCAATTGTTATCCTGGTTCATATATTTTTCACTATTAATTTTCTCATCAATTATAGTAATTAAATAAGTTATCATTATAAACAATTTTTAACAAATAACACATGTGTGTGTTCATCATATTACATAGATGAGCACAAAAATCATCCCATATGTTTCTTGTACTATCATCTCAATAGTATTGAATAACTTTTATCCTATTGATGTTGATCACCAATCAATCCAAGAATGCCTTTCATCCCAAAATCTAATATACATCCTATCAACGTAGAAACTTTTAATGAATTTGTATGTTTAGACACTATGGATTTTGGTTGAAAATGCATAATCAGTGGTCCTTTATTCACATTAGCCTTGAATTGACTCTTCATAATCATTATTTCATTCTCAATGATTCTACGATATGAGTAATCATAAAAATATAATATTTCACCAATTTATTTTTATTCTATTTTTATTCTTCGAATTGATCTAATAAAAATATATATCTTAGATTATATTATTCATCAATAAAATATAATCATTTTTTTCAATAAAATTTTATCCTATTATTATTATTCTTCTATTTGAGAGGTATTCAACTATCTCATCTTCTTCATATTACCTCCAAGACTAGATTTTAATTAAACACAAATAGAATACACATATTCCATAGACCTCTTCTTCTCTTCTCATGAAATTTATATTCTACAGGATGGATCACACATCCTATTAAGATACTTGCATGATGTATTTTCACATTCTCCATCACTTTTTATGGGTAATTTCTCTATGTATATAAATGGAAATATTATTTGAGATATAATAAATGGAATATAAAAACACCCATTCATAATTTATGAACCTTCTTAACTTTTCATCATAATTTTACATGGGTGTATCCCATGATCTCTTAAACTTTATTTACTAAGGAAAACTCTATAAATACAATTCTTTTATTTTTATCTCACTTTATGCCAACTATAAATATCTCTTTTTTTCTACCAATAGGATCAGTTTTTATTCTTCCTAAAAATACACCACTTAATTTTTTCAATTTTTAACTCTCTATTGTTTCATAAGAATCATACAACACTCAATTTACAATATGACACACTTCATAGTGACAAGAGTGCTTCATAAAAAAATTATATAAAATCAAGTTTGAGTTTATAAAACTCATATATCTTCTTAGTAACCTTCTCCATAATTTTTAGAAAGAATAAAAAATAATTTTTTGATATTTAATTCATTGAAGTTGATAGTGATCACTGAAAAAAATAGGTATATATTTCTTTAATAGGAATTGTATTCTTTTTAGGAAACTTAAATCCATGGGATTTCTTCATTTCTTTGATTTCCTTTTTCATAATCTTGAATATAAAAATTCTTGTTTATTTTGATTGAAATTTTTTTTATTTGTTTAAATAATTATTGAAAAATATCATAGCATTTACATATATTTTGTACACTTTGATCACCAATATTTATTCTAAAATATCCTCATTTAAGAATCGTAGAATGATCGAACAGTGATCTGCTCTGTTATTTTCATTTCATATTTCTATTTTCAAAATATAATTGTGGAGTTTTGATTTGGAAATAATAAAAGTATCATCAATTAATATAATTTTGTTCATAAGTTATATTTTTTGAATTTTTCATGTTTTTCATTGGGTAGAGTTATAAAATTTTTCTTAGTGTGGGTTGAAGTCTACATAGTTGCCTTGTCCTCCATTCATAGAGTTTTTGGAACTATATGGTTCTTAATATAGTTGATTGAATGCTATGAAATCATAGAAACTCTACATACATACTTTATAATCTCTACGTAGGCTCTGATGAACTCTATGAAACACTGGTTGAACTCAATGAAGCTATAGGTCATCTCTATATAGATACACCTTATCCATTTTTCTCATCCATGTGAACTCTATGAAGTTCATATGGATTATTAATTTATCATTTTTCTCACATCATCACAAATTATAAATTATTACATTCTATTCATGTCCACATCCAATCACTTATAGTGTTTCTCAAACACATCAAATCACCTCAGAATAGATTGAAATAATTCAAGGAATTTTTTGAATATTTATAAAACATTATATATCTATTCCAATGTATATATATATAATAAGTACTCAAGTATAGTATTTAAAGTAGATTTCACAACCATTATCAAACTGTTACCCACTCCGACCATTATCCAACTATAGTCTGATCACTAAAAACAAAATCCTTCTTCATTGATAAACTTGGGATACATTACTCAAAACTTTATTTTTCTTTTCTATAACCCTTTAACTTATTTTAATATTTCTAATGAAACCTATAAAAGTTGTCTAGTACTAATTGAGAACCAATATTTACTCTGCGTTTCACCACATATATTAAATTTTCATAGATAATACCTCTAACTTCAGTACTTTTAATTAACATTCACATCAACTCAATAATTTTTAGATTACATGGGATAATCACAAAGAAGCTTCTTCAACCCTTTCCATTTCTAATGGAATAATCTTTACTCTACTTTAACCGTAAAATGTGTGTGAATAATCATAATGGACAATGGAAGTAATCTCACCCCATCATCCATATTCACCAATATGCACATATTTTTTGTTATTTAAAACAAACACAATTACTAAAACCCTTAGGGTACTTCATTTATTACTTATTCATACTTTATATTTATCATGGTTTTTTATTAGTTTAAATTGGTATATGTTTGTATTGATATAAAATTACATATCATCATTCCTTATTCATGAGTTCATCATTCTAATTATATTCAAATTCAAGGAATAGAAATTAAATAATGTGTTCTAATGTACCATGATTATTCCATTGATGTTTTGGTTATGGTTTACAATGATGAAATTGTCCACACACATGTTTCAGTAGTTTTTTCAATAATATAATGTTATATTATTGAATTATAAATCATTATATATTATTACTCTATAATCATATATGATGAAAATTTTATACCATTGATCATATAAGTTTTTAAATAAACACAAACGTAAATAAGTTATAATCAACATATAAGTATGAATATAATGTGATATTATTATAATGGCATTTTTAAATAAGTATAATGATATTATCTATATTTTATTAAAGTGATAAATAAGAAATAGGAATATGTATAGTGATAAAAAATAGAAATAGTTTAATAATAATATGGTACTTATATTAAAAAGTAGAATATTCCATTAAGAACCTTATATTTTTTAAATTCATTTGGACTAATTATTAAAAACGGGATCTCCAAAACATAAGGGTTGATTGTAATTTGATTGATTGTAATTTGATTGATTGTAATATATATTGGAAGTGAAATATATAAATTTTTGTGGTTTGGAGTGGGTAGAGTAGGGGTACTTTTATATATGAGTTTGAGTTGTATGTTTTCAAATATTTATTCCAAAATCTTTAAGAAATATAGTTTTATATGGAATTTGAATTGAAAATGGACAAACGTTGAGGATTGTTCATTCATTACTCATTTTGAAAAATCTATATGAATGTTTTCTGGGATATTGTATCATTTTACTTGTTATTTTAACGTCTTACATCATTTTTTCATTTACCATAATAAATCACTTATTACCCTGGAAACATAGTATTTGGTTAAAAAATAAATATATCATGATTAACTATTATTGAAATGATAACTACTAATATTAAATATATTTTATCTCATTCAACTTTAGAATGAAATTAAAATTAAAATTAGAATAAAATATCATAACATATAAAACTTTTTTTATAAAAAAAATATTTAAGCATTAAATATATTTATTCATATTTATTACAAATTATTAATCATTCTATTTTGAAAAATCAAATTTTTATATATAAATATATAAAAAAATTCATTAAAATTATTATTTAACTATGATATACTTAATAAATATACATGATGTATAATAATACACAATGTTCTAAATATAATATATTTTTAATAATTAATTATTTTTATTATTGTTTTATCCAATAATTAATTATTACATGTTAATTATATATTAATTATATTATATTAAATATAATAGTAACTTCTATAGAATGTTTATAAGTCAATATAACCATTAGAAACATTTATGTTCAATGATAAAATATCCAATGACTATATATCCAACGATCATATAATTATAATATAACATTTTATATTTCTATATAAAACCTTTCCTACTTTAAATTCACTCTTTATATTCTCTGATTTTTTTCTCAACCTTTGTGTCAAATTTTTAATATTTTTTATTTTTTCAATGTTTATCAACAGTGGCATGATCTTCATTGGAGAGCATGATGATGAATATTTCATGCTTGTGTTATTTTTATTTAATCATGGTTTTATTAACATTATAGTTTTAATAAATATTTTTCATACAACTTTATTTTAGTAATTATTATTTTATTTTATATTTACATATTCTAAATTAATGAAATAATACATTGTTTTTATATGCATGATATTAAATATAATTTATTTTTTTCATATTTTAAATTTTATTGATAGAAAAAATATATATTTAGGATTTAAAGAAATATAATATAGGGAAATAAATTTCTTTCATAATATTTATGATGTTGGAAAGATGTCATAAAATAAAAATAATATGAAAAAAGTATAATGTTTCACTAAACCTATTCAAGGTGAGATAGTTAAATGAGTAGATAATTAAAACACCCCCACCCACCCACACATCTATATTAAAAATAAATGAAATATGTAGATTTATGGTAGAGAAAAATTAACCTCACTAAGAGAAAAAAATATTAAAATGTAATCTATTAAATTTGGATTAAATATATATATTTAGAGATTTTGAATTCTCTATTTAATTTGTTTTTAATTTTCATTATTTTTAATTTTAAAAAATGAAAATTATTCTTGGTATTTTTAGAAATTATTATATTAATACCTAAAAATAACATTTCAACTAAACAATCAAGTTTACTGAAGTCTACATTTAATTCATGGAATATTCTTTATTATTCATTAAAAAAATTATTTCACTATTTTTTCATGAGTGAAAAATCAATTTAAATATTCATGTGTCCTTATTTATGTAATTTTATTTTGTTCAACTCATTTTAGAATATTATTTCTTTATATTTACCATTAATTATATAGTATTAATTAATTAATAATGCATGAAATTTTTTCTTAATTCTTCATTATCTAATGTTTTATAATTTTTATCATCTCCCCAATATATGGCCAATAAATATTTCAATTTATAGTTAATTTTAAAAAAAATATCCTTTTTAAAAACATAATAAATTAGATCTTTAATTTAATTTTTAAAATTTGTTTAATTAATAAATAGTGGATATATTTAATATATAATTTTTTGTTAATTTAAGAAATTATATAATATATTTTCTCAAATGATTCTTCCTTCATGGATATACCAGACAATAAGTCACTTAAATTAATAAAAATATGTTCAAAAATTATTTCGATATTCAATATATAACCATAAAAAATTAGGCTTTTTTTAGGTATATTTTCTATAGTTTACACATTTTTATGAATCAAAAAATAGTTTTAGAAAAAAACATATTTTATTTTGAGTATTTTTATCTATTCCTATTGATATATTTATTCATATATTTAAAATAAATTTGTTTTAATACCTTCATGATCACAAGTAGTTTATTTTATAATTTATTGATTCGTGCATCATTGTTAAATTTGAAAATGTGATATTTTATGTGATATTTATGAAATAATTGTTATTATATATTTATTTTATAGACTATTAATTTTCCTTATTTTAAATTGAAAATACATTGTATATTGGATATTTTTTCTATTTATGTAATTATTGATCGATATTTTTTCGTTATGTTTGGTTTTTAGGGTTGTACTTCTGATGTCCTAGAGTTCTTCTTTAGTTATTTTATAGGATAACCCAAAATTTTCTATGGTGAATTATTTCTTTACTAGGGTTCTTCATATTTCCATGGATTTAGAGTGAAGTATATTTATTATTTTTATATTCCTCGTTAGTGTTTTATCAGTCTTTATGATCAGAGTTCAAATTATTCCATAAAATCGAATGGTGTTTTCTCATTAGTGGTAGAGGTTCCCTTGAATTTTATAAGATTATTATAAATTTTTTCATATTCACATTCTATTAAAAGAAATATTTAAATATCCCCATACTACACACTTCTATATATTGTGTTTTTCATACATATTTTTAAATGTAATATGAAATATAACCAACTCCTCGAATAAAAATTTCAATGAAATTGAGACTAGGTGAATAATACATTATAATCATATAATTATTCCATATAATGTAATATCACATCACTTTAGTGCCACTTATTAATAGATTAAGCTTTTTTAACACCCGCAATCCCATTTTGAAATAGAGAAACATAAAAGGGGAGTGAGATTAAATTAATAGAAAGTGTTAAACCATTAATAATGATATTGTTTTTATAACAACCCTTACATTAAATACACTAATTTTAATTTAAAAATAATTAATATAAATTACAAAATATAACAAATCTAAAACAGGTCTGTATAGGTATATTGTCTTTTAAAACTGGAAAACACAAATAACTGGTTTGTAAGTCATCTTCATTGTCTCACACTTATTTCATTATATCAAGACCCATTTCTGACATATCTTACTTAATACCCTTCTTGACGACTAGGGGAATAGAAACATATGGAAGGGTGAGATCAGATGCTCAGTAAGGGTAAACAAGGGAGATATCAATCATATCATAATCTTAATACATAATAACACACCATTTGAAAATATTATCCTGTATATGCAAGATTGTGATATCATGTCATGGGATAAATCATAAAAGTTAATGAGAAACAGTGAATGTAATCCCAAAATTCATAACATAAGACATAAATTTTTTTGTCATACACATAATCATAGAAAATAATTTCATATTAGTCAAGGTTCATTTCCAATACCATCATAGCATACAAAGTCCATTACTGAACCGAGTTCACTCCTCGTTCAAGCCCCATACTACTAAATTGATATCATTTCCCATTATAGATAGTTTATATAATGAGATATAAGTATTTACCCAAGGATTTAGATTGAGATATAGGCCCCACTCATCTCATAATGGAATCACTCTTACGTGTTCCATAAAACATAAATCAGTCATCGTAGCATAACCCAAGGAATAAAAATGGGTTTCTTAAACATCATTCAATCATAATGTAATCCATATAAAACAAATGTATTTCATAAATACCATTTAATCATAAACATAAGAAAATCATAGGGATAATAGTGATAGAAACATAACCCTATTTAAATAATTTCATCTTAGATGGAAAATATTCTTTATAAAACATAAGAAATTAATTATTAATGGAAATATCCTTTCTTTTTCAAAAATGTTTTCTCTTCTATAATGCTAGGAAATTTTAAAAGAAAATACTTTACTTGAAAATAAAATTAAAATTAGATAAATAAATTTTCATGGAAATAAGGTGTTATTAATATTTAAAAATATATTCATGCCATATAAGTTAAAAAACATTCTCCAAGTACTTTTTCTATAAAATTTAAAAAGTACCCCATATCAAAAATGAAAAAAGATTTCTTTCATACCATTTAATAAAAATTGACCAATGGGTAAAAATTACTCAAAACAATTTTAATAAAATTGAAAAAATATTTCGGAATAAATAATTATAAAACATGTACATGTATGACAAATATACCCTAATAAATACTTATGTATAAATAATCTCTAATAATAATGAGATTGCAAAATTATCCCTTACCTTAGGTCCTATTTCCTTTTTATGTATATAAACCTCTTGTATACTGATTTAAATAATATCATTTTATTTTTACATAACCATACACATTTTTATGATATCATATATGATCTTATTATCATCTTTTTTTAATAACATTTTATTATTACTCATTATTTGTGTACTAACTGCTTTGTTTTCTTGAGCATGTTTTGTCAGATAAGTTCTTGTTCCTCTTCTTAGGTTATACTTATAGCATATAAATAATTATATTTTCCTATATATAATATTTAATGATTAAATTAACTTATATAGTCATTATTTAATAAATATCATGTATATTGAATCACATCACATCGTGGAGATGGTAAGTCGTACATCCGCACGGGCGACAATATCATTCACATAACTATTGAATGGTATTGAAGTGGACAGTGTATAATATTTCATAATAAATATAATTTTATAATAATCATATATATTTATTATTTAAATCATTATACCCATCTATGTATGGTGGTGGTGAAAATAGATTACACCACGACATTGAGATGGTAAGACGTACGTACGCACGTGTGGTGATTTTGTTTTTCATCGGATAAATAAAAGGTGGAATATTGTTCTTTCATAATCATAATAAAATCTCAATATATAATTGATATAGAATCTATTAATTTATAATGAAACAATTGATGAATATGAAGTATAATAAGAAATAACTTTAAAAGAATTGGTATTGGAGATTTACTCTTCTTCGACGTGCTCCCTCTAAATCACCTCTTAAAGCACTAGAGTGGGTCTTTTAAGAAGACGAGAACCTCTGGAATGTAAATAAAGAAGTTTATAAAGAAATTTTATAGGGGATGGATGATCTTGAAGGCTCAAAATGAAGTGAATAGATGAGGGAGGAGGTTCCCATTTATAATTGTGCTGAGGGACACTGTTTTGATCTTTAAAAATATTAATTTATAATAAAATAAAACCCCATCCAAAAACCTATAAAATATCTAAATTTTGAAAATTATATGATATATTATTGTAATATCATCAACCAAATAAATTTTTTACAAGTTTTTATACCAATTTAAACCTTATCATTTTAGTTAAGACTTAATTATTCTATTTTATTTTTAAGTACATTACCAAATATTTCAATATTAAAGGGTGAAATGTTTACTTATTTGATATCAATTAGACCATAAATAAATATTTTTAAATATTTTAGACTATATAATAATTATTATCTATTTTAAAAAATATATGGTTTTTTTAAAATTTAATAAAACATTATTTTGATAAAAAATCAATAGTATCAATTTTGACACTATTCAATTATTTGATTTATAAAAATATTAAGATGATAAGTTCAACTAGAACCAACTATTTTATTATATTTCTAAGAGGTAGAGGAAATCTAAAAAATTATTTTTACATATTAATTTTCCAAATTTATTTTTTAAAAAAATAATAATAATATTTATTGGATACTTACCGGAAAAAAATAATTATTAGATGAGTTTTGTGTAATTATTTTATATGCTTACTAGTTGAATAAAAATTAAAAATAAAATAGTATGAAAAATATAAATTCTATATATTTCAGAATAATAATTATAATTGAATATATATTTTGTATAATTCATCATTAAAAATGTTATACATTTTAAAAAATAAATGTGACAAGTTTATGATCACTTTAAATAAAATAATATAAGTGCCACAATATCTTCTTATAAGGATCCAAATGGCAAATTACTTGACCCTAGGATAGTTATGGTCAATTACTAGGCCCTTGAATTTTTATGGTAAATATATATGTGACAAATAAGATTTTGTTAATTTTTGGGGTCTTTTAATGGTTTTTATCACTTTAATCATTATTATTTTATTGATTTATCATCAATTAAATAATTTATATATCATTAATTTATAATTATTTAAGGTAAATTTTTATTCCCAAAAAATTAAAAAAAAATCATGATAAATAAAAACATTTTATATTTCAAATGACTATTTATAATCTAATTTAACTTTTGTATAACCATATATTAAAAATTATATAGTTATTAAAATTTGATTAAGACATATTTAACATTTCTTTAAACAAAATTTACATAATGTTCTAATCTCATCCAACTGGCTTAAAAAGGACACCATTTTGACCGAAGAATGATTTATTTTGAAACAAACTCATCCAATTAAATTTTTACAAGTGTTAGAGTAATTTCATAATATTATTTTTACCCTTAATTACCTGATTTACCCTTATATCGTAATAAAAATTACTGAAGTCACAATTCATAAATCCCAAAAATAAAATAAATAAATTTATATAATTTAGACCTACTTATTCTAAATATGGATTCCATTTTTTAAAATTTAAAACACATAAGTTTCACTAATTAATTTAAAATTAATCTCATTGTTGAAATGTGAAAACGGGTTTGCAAAGTTAAAACTTTACAAAACATTGAAGTTTTGTACATGTAAATTCAATGTAAAATTAATAATAATGATATGAACTGTATTTAATGATAAAAATTTATTCTATTTATACTTTAAAACCATTCAATATATAATTTAACCATATAAAATATTTTGATGAAAAAAGTTTTTTTCGATTCAAAATTAGGGTATTTTTAATATTCATTAAAACTTGACAGTTGTCAGAAAAATATCAAAAATTTATCCAAAGTAAATTTTTAAATCCCTATTACTAAAAACATGTTTATGTTAATATATAAAAATTATTAATGTGTAAAAATATTAATTTAAAAGGGGTTCTCCCTTAAAAGGTTGAAAATTACCCTTTTGAAAACATATAGGTTTTTATAGATCAATTAGGGTTTATTTATACCCTATGATAAAAATATCTATTGGATGAATATCAAAAATATTTTATTATTTATATAAAATATATATTTCATTAATTTTATTTACTAATAGTAATTCACTCAATTTATTAGTAAAAAAATAAAAATATATAAATTATTTATATTTTATATAAATAATTTGTTTCCAATTATTTCACTATATATTTTAATAATTTAGTTATATTTATTCCCTCTAACATAACTACTATGTTATTTTATACTAAGGTCAACTTGTGTCTCCTTTAAACTCACGATTATGTGCAATGCAAGCTATTGAATAATTAAAATTATATAAATAAACTATTTCATAAAAACATTTGGGTGTTACATTATACCCCCCTTAAACAAATTTTCTCCCTAGAAATTCATCATTTGAAAAAAAAGATGAGGATACTTCTGCATTATCACATCCTCAAGTTTCCACATAGATTTCTCAAATTGGTGGTTCCACTATAAAAAGTCAACCAAGCGAGTGGTCTGGTTTCATGGAAATGTTTTTCTATGATCTATAATCTCTATCGATTTTTTTTCATAAGAAAGATATTTCCCCAGCGGTACAGATTCTAAGTTTGTATATGTGATAGATTGGGTATGTAATTTCTTAAGATAGTTACATGGAACACATCATGAACATGAGAGAGATTCAGTGGAATCCCCAATCGGTAAGATATGTTCCAAACACAATCTATAATTTTAAAAGGATGGATATACATTGGTCTCAACTTTCCCTTCTTTCCAAATCTCATTACACTCTTCGAGGGATATATTTATAGAAACACCTTTTCACCCACTTCAAACTTCAGTTCATTTCTTTGGTTGTTAGTATAACGTCTTTTTTTACACTAATCTTTTCTTATATGTGGATGAATAGATCTGACCTTTTCGGCTATTTCATCAACAAGATCAGGTCTTAATAGCTTTCTTTCCCTAACTTTATCCCAGAAAGTTAGAGTCCTTAATTTAGTTCTATAGAGGTAATAGTAAGGATCCATCTAAATTCTAGAGTCAAAGAAATTATTATAAGAAAATTTCATCAAATGAAGGTGTTAATCCCAACAACATTTTAAATCCATAGAGAAAGCTCTCAACATTTCTTATAGAGTTTGAATTGTCTTCTCAGACTAAAATTCTATCTGAGGATGATAAGTTGTTATGTAACTTAATGATGTATCTAGAGCCTACTAAAGACTTCTCTAGAACATCGTGGTAAACCATCAATCCTGATAATATATTATGGAAAGTGGTACTTCATGAAATCTTACAACTTAATTTACATATATCCTGATAATATAATCTTGAGATAAATCCTATATAATAAAAATAAAGTGTGTTGACTTCATAAGGTGACCAACTGTAACCCATATAGCATTATGAACATTACATGTTTTGGGAAGGCTGAAGACAAATTCCATATTTATGTTTTTCAATTTTCATTATCTTATGGGTGATGGTTGAAACATCCCCTTAGACTTATATCTCTAAGCCTCAACATTCAAACAAACAAAGCACCAAGAGACATATTTGGAAACATCTATTTTCAGGCCTCCGATCAGAAATCATCTTTCTGATCTATATACATATTTGTGCATCTATGATGAATATATAATGAATAACTATGCACCTAATCCAACAACTCTTATAATTCTAGAATGGTAAGAATAAAAACCTTGTTCCTAAACCTTAGTATTCTATCACAATAAAGGTTGAATTCAATAAATTTCTCTCCCTCTTTTGTATCTCCTTATCTTCCTTCTCAACCTCCTTAATCTTCACTTGTATAGATGGTTTAATATTCATTTTGGAAAGATAATATTTGTCCCCTTATTTCAAATTTTCAAGATCTTCTCTTTGAAAATCCATAAATATTGGATCTTTTGTGATCTTCATCATAGATAGGTTAGCATAGTCCTTTCTACTCAAAGAATCTGTCACCTTGTTCTCTTTTCCATGGTGAAAATGTATTGATCTTTCATAATATTTAATCAACTCTAACTATCTTCATTGACGCATATTCATATATGTTTTTGTGAAAATATACTTTTAACATTTATGATCAGTATAAATATCACAAATTTCACGATAAAGATAATGCCTCTATATATTTATTTCAAAGATTAATGCAGCTAACTCCAAATCATGAGTTTGGTAATTTTTCTCATGGATTTTCAACTATCCATAAGGATAAGCTATTACCATATCATTTTGCATGAGAACATAACCCAACACCTTCTTGGATTTATCTCTATATATAAAAAACCATTATCTACTATAGGGAAGTGTGATAATTGGTGCACTATCTATCATTCTTTTTAGATCTTTGAAATTCACTTCACATTCCTCCATCCATATGAACTAAACTTCTTTCTGAGTCTACATGATGACTGGATTACATAATTTTGAAGATTATTTCACAAAACATTGATAATATCCATCCAAAACAAAAAAAGTTTGGATTTGAGTTACTGTTGTTAGTCTAGTCCAGAATTAAATAATTTTTTTTTTGGATCCACATATATCCCCTCTCTTGAGATCATGTGATCCAAAAATGAAACTTTCTAAATCCAAAATTCAAACTTCGGACATTTTTCATAATACTTCTCCTATTTCAGGGTCTTTAGTACAATTCTCAAGTGATCTTCATTATCTTCCTTTATCTTCAAATATACAAGAATATCATCAATAAAGACAACCAAAAACTGATCAAGATTGTCTCTAAAGACACTATTCATTTGATCCAGAAGATAGTGGGTGAATTAGTAAGACTATAAGGCATCACTAAAAATTCCTAGTGTCTATACCTTGTACATAATGTCATCATTGGTATATCCTCCTTCTTAACCCATAGTTAATGATATCCTAATTAGAGATCAATCATGGAAAATTATTGAGATTCACATAGTTGGTCAACTAAATCATCAATGTGGGGAAGAGAATATTTGTTATAAATAGTGGTATTATTAAGTTATTGATAACAAATCAGAGTATCATTGATCCATTATTCTACTTAAAAACAAAATAAAGTCACCCCAAGTGATGCACTAGGGTACATGAATCCCATATCAATATTCCGTTATATTTTCTTCTTTAACTCCTACAACTCAATTGGTTCCATTCTACATGGTGTCTTAGAAATAGTAATTGAACCTGGTGTGAGTTCTATTGACAAATCAACCCCATGATATAGTGGAAGACTTATAAATTCTTCTTAGAATACATCATAAAACTATCATATGATAGGTGTATTCTTATTGGTGAGTTTCTCCCTTTTAATTTGAGATATATAACCTTTATTTATTAGAATCGATACCCAAAAGATGGAAGAAATTTCAACCAGAAGGTCATATTCATCCTTACATCAATAGATGGTCATAGATTTATCCGAAATATGATATGTGACTTCCCTTACTTTAAAATTAATATGATTTTCATATATATAAATCCAATCCATTCTAAGAATCACATAAAATTACACTATAGGAAGTATCACATGATTTTTAGGATTCAGTTTGCCACAAACTTCAACCATAAAAGAATTACAAACTTTTGATGAAACCATTGTTCTATTAGCAGTTTTCCTAACTAACTCAACATCAAATTGTTGAGGTAATTTGGAGGTACCCATAGAAAATTCATTAGAAATAAAAGAGTGGGTGGATCCAAAATCAAATAAAACATTTTCTTCTTTAGAGTGGATGGTAATTGTACCTTTCACCACATCATTATTATACTCCACATCACCGATAGTGATCACATTTGACTTTCCCTTGTCTTTGGCCTTAAGAGTTTTCTAATGTAGATCATCATAAATAACCCTTTGATTAGGGTATTGATTGGAATAATTCCACATTTCCTTACACTTGTAACATTGAAGAGTTTTAGTTTCATTTTGTGTATCATTTTCTCTATTCGCATCATTAGACATATTTTTTCCATCACTTTGGCATTCGACTGGCTAATGAAATTTTCTTCCACACTTAAAACATTTTTTTTCACTTTAAGACAATTCCGTCCAAGTTTCTTTCCACACATTGAGCATTAGGTAAAACTCATCGTCATTTCAATGTGGTCTTTATATTTCCCTTGAATTCCATTTTTCTCTTATTATCAAACCCGTAAGACTAATGGGTTACTCCAATATCTATATCATCCTTAAGAGAAAATTGAATCATTTCCTCATAGTTATTGAAGTAACTTATTTCTAATTACCATTATAGACTTGGTTTTGAGACACTAAACAATCGATAAATTTTACCCCCAGGTTATATTATAATTCCATAAGCGTACATTGAATGTCTGGAAAATTTTCTTCATGGTTACCAATGGATTCATCGTACTGGTGATTAAGCTCATGGAACTCCTTCTCCATCTTTGTGTGAAGAATATGAGGAAAGTACTTATTGGAAAATAACTTCTTGAACTTATACCATTCCATGGATTCAATTTGAACTCTTTTCCTTTTATTCTTGAAAAGGTTTCACCATTGATCAGCTTCACCTTCCAAATAATAGACTTCAAAGATGAGTTTTCCATGTTCTGAACATTGGATAACTGAAAATATCTTTTTAGTGGTACTGAACCATTGTTTAGCCACTAATGGATCAAAATACTCACTAAAAGAAGGTGGATTATACCTCATGAAGGACTCAATATAATATTATTCCCTCTTTTCTCATTTGAATTTCTTGCATGATTCATAGCTTGAGAAAGTTTTTTGAGTATAGCTCTCCCATAACATTTGGTTTCTCAGGAGAAAAATCATTATATTTTCCATCACATTCATAATTAAAGTGGTTTCTCTATGTTCCAACCATTAACTAAAACCAAGAAGCATGGTATGATAAACACTAATTTTAATGGGAAAACCACATAATCATGAATAAAATTTCAATTTAGAAAACTCTCGGTTTTATCATATATTATTCATGATCATTTATAAAACATTAGGATTGTAACCTATACTTAGACATATCCATAGGATTTTTTACTAATATTTTCTCATCATGGTTTCCAAAGGATAAATATACCTTTACTATAATACCAAATATAAATATAATTACCTTATATACATTGATATTACTTCAAAATTAAAAAATATACATTACAAAATATAAAAAATACAAAACATGAACAAATAGGTATAGTTATTTTATAAATTGGGAAATATAAACAATATATTCATAAGACATCTTCATTTTCTCCCACTTATTTTGTCATAACTAGACCCATTTTTGACATATCTAACTTAATATCATTCTTCATGACCTGGGGAAAAGAAACAAATGAAAGGATGAGCTTATATTCTCTGTAAGGTTAAACATAGGAGATATCAATCATATCATAATCTTAAGACATAAGAACATAAAATTTGAAAATATTATCCTGTATATGAATGATCATGATATCATGCCTTTGTATAAATCATAAAATTTCATAAGAAAAAATGAATTTAATACAAAAATTCATAACATAAGACATGATATTTTGTGGCATAAACATAATAACAGAAATTCATTTCATATTAGCCAAGGCTCACTTCCAAGACCAACATAGTGGAAAAAATTGATTAATGGACTAAGTTCACTCTTCTTTATAGCCTTGTACTATAGAACCGAGATCATTTTATGTTCCATCCATATCTATCTCATGAGATATAAATCATTAACCAATGCATTAGAGGTAAATATTGGTCCCACCCATCTCATAATTAAATCATTCTTACTTGTTCCACAAAACAAAAATCATTCATTATATCATAACCCAAGGAATAAAAATAGGTTTCTTAAACATTATTCTATCATAACATAATCCATATAAAACAAACGGATTTCATAAATAGAATTACATCATAAACACAATAAAATCATAGTGATAATAGGGATATAAATATAACCCTATTTTAAAAATTTTATATTAGAGGGAAAAATATTTCAGATAAAACACATGAAATTAATTCTGGAGGAAAATATCCTTTCTTCTACCAAAATGAATTCAATTCTAGAAATTTCCCACAGTTTTAAAATAAAATAATTTATTTGAAAATAAACATGAATTTTTTTAAAGTAATCTTTGTAGAAATTAGGTGTTATGAAAACATAAATTTTCTTCATTCATTATAAGTTTAAAAAACACTTTTCTTGTACTTTTTTCTGAAAGTCAAAAAGTACCTCGTATCGTAAATGAAAAAATATTCCTTTCATACCATTTAGTAAACATTAAACAATGAGTAAATTTGAATCTTAAAAATTTTAGAATAATATAAACAATATTTTGGAAGAAATAATTAAGAAACATGGAAATGGATGATAAATATATCCCAGTAAATACTTATGTATAAACAATCTCGCATAAAAATGAGATACTGAAATTATCCCTTACTTTAACTCCAGTTTCCTTTATATGTATCTGAACCTCATATAAAATTATTTAAATAATTTCATTTAATTATTCCAGAATCATATTCATTTTTATGATATCATATATGATCATATTATCATCTGTTTGTTAATAACATTTCCTTATTACTTGTTATTCGGGTATTAACTGCTTCATTTTCTTATGCTTATTTTGTTTGATAAGTTCTTGTTTCTCTCCATAGGTTATATTTATATCATTAAAATAATTATATTATTATATATATCATATTTATTCACACTATTAATTTATATAATCATTCTTTAATAAATATCATGTAGAATGAATCGCATCGCATCGTGGAGACGGTAGGTCATACATACGCATGAGTGACGATATAAATCCTATAATTATTGAATGGTATTGAATTGGATGGTTTATAATATTTTATAATAAATATAATTTTTTTAATAATCATATATTTATATTATTTCCATCATTATACCCATCCAAGTAAGGTTGTGGTGAGAAACAGATTACACGACGACATGGAGACGGTAAGTCGAAAGTACGCAAGCGTGGTGATTTCATTTTTTATAGGATAGATAGAATGTGTAATATGATTTTTTAGTAATAATAATAAAATCTCAGAAGATAATTGATACTTGAATTATTACTTCACAATGAAACAACTCATGATGAGGAAGTACAAGAATAAATAAGTTTGAAAGAATTTGTAGATGATATTACCTCTTCTTCGATGTGCTCCCTCTAAATCTCCTCTTAAATCACTAGAGTTGGTATTCTAAGAATACTATAACCTATATAATGTGACTAAGAAAGTTTTAGAAATTAAATGGGTTATATATAGACGATCATTAATTCTAAATTTGAAGTGAATATGTGAGGGAGGAGGAGCCCTTTTATAATTGAGGTGATGTTCACTTTTGTGATCTCAAAAAATATTAATTTATAATCAAATAAAAGCATAAAAACCTCCCAAATATCCCAATTTATAATATGAGATGATATAAGGTTGTAATATCATTAACCAATAAATTCTAGACAACTTTTTATATCAATTTAATAATTATCATTTTAATTAACACTTAATTATTATATTTAATTTTTAACTATAGTGACAAATATTTCAATATTAAAAGGGTGAAATATTTACTTATTTCATTTCAATTAGAACATAAGTAAATAATTTATAATAATTTATACCATATCATAATTATTAATATTTTTAAATAAAATTATGACTTTTAAATAATTTAATAAAATGGTTTTTTGATAAATAATCAATTGTGTCAATTTGGACACTATTAAATTCATTTTACTTATAAAAATATTAAGATGATAAGTTAAATTAGAAAAAATTATTTGAGTATATTCCTAAGATTTTAATATCATCTATAAAATTAATTTTACATATTAATTATTCCGACTTATATTTATTTTAGTATTTCTGATAATATTTATTTGTTATTTCCCTTAATAAAATAATTACTACAACAGTTTTGTGTAATTATTTAATATACTTAATTTTTGCATAAAAATGAAAAATATACTATGAAAAATGTAAATTCTCTATATTTCATAATAATAATTATAATTGAATATATATTCTATAGAATCCATCAATAAAAATTTTATACATATTAAAACATGAATGTGACTAGTTTTTTATCACTTTAAAGAAAATAATATAAGTGTCATAATCTCTTATATAAGAATCCCAATGGTCAATAAATTAACACTTAGATGTTTATGGTATATATTTACTTTACCAATATTATTTGGTCAAGTTTTTGGGTCTTTTACGGGTTATTAGTACTTTATAAATAATTGTTTTATTGATTTCTCATCAATTAAATAATATTTGCATCATTGATGTTTAACTCTTTAAGGTAAATATTTATTTCCTAAAAATTAATAAAATATCATGATAGAGAAATAAATTTTATATTCCAATTGAGTTTTTATAATAAAATATATCTTTTTTAAAACCTTATATTAAAAATGATATAGTTATTAAAATTTGAGTAAGACATATTTAACATTTCTTTAAATAAAATAAATAAAATATCATAATCTCTTCCAATTAACTTCCAAAGGACACCATTTTTTACCCAAAGGTGACTTAGGTCGAAACCCACTCATTTAATGATATTAGAACAAGTGTTAGGGTAATTTCATAATATTGGTTTTACCCATAATTGCCGGATTTACCCGTTAATCTTAATAAAAATAACTGAAGTTACTATTCATAAATCCCAAAAATAAAATAAATAAATTTGTATAACATGGACCTAATAATTATAAATATGGAATCAATTTTTCAAAATTTACAACATATATTTTTCTATAATTAATTTAAAATTAATCTTATTTTCGAGATGAGAAACGGTTTTTTAAAGTTAAAACATTGCAAAATATTTAAATGTTTTAACATCTAAATTCAATATAAAAATAATTTTAAAAAAAATAAATTAAATTAAATGGTAAAATTATATTCTATTTATACTTTAAAAAAATTCAATATTATAATCTAACCATATAAATTATTTTGATGAAAAAAGTTAATTTCAATTAAAATTTAGTGTAGTTTTACTATTCATTAAAACTTGAAAGTTATCAGAAAAATATCAAAAATTATTACAAGGTAAATTTTTATAACCCTGTTCCAAAGAAAATTTTAATTTCTAATTATAAAAATTATTAATGTGTCAAAATATTAATTTAAAAGGGGTTATCCATTAAAAGGAATGAAATTTCTCTTTTGAAAAAAATATATGTTTTTATATATCAAATAGGGTTTATTCATAGCCTAGGACAAAAATACCTATTGTATGAATATAAAAAAAATATTTTATTATGTATATAAAATATATATTTCATTAATTTAGTTTAATAATATTAATTCACTCAATTTATTTATACAAAGATAAAAAATATAATATATTTTTATTTTTAATAAATACTTAGTATCCATGGAATTCACCATACATTTTCATAAGTTAGTAATATTTATTCCTTCTAACCTAAAGACTATGTTATTTTATATTATGGGTGTCTCATGGTTTGATTAAAATCCTGATTATGTGCAATGTAAGATATTGGAGAATTAAAAATTATTTAAAAAGAATATTTCATAAAAACATTTGGGTGTTACAGTTTTTGAAACACCTGTATGCCTATACTCTTTTGAGTTAGTGTGGATTGACTTTGAAATGAAACAATTTCATTGCATATACTATATTGACACTTTAGATTATACATTGGTTAAGATGGTGGGAGGATAGATCATCCCTGAATTATTATTATCACTTATTCTGAGACTTATATATTTATATCATATTCATGAAATCCTTTACAGTTCTAGTAATATGACTTGTTACCTTTGTAAGTCATCAATCATCATCATGCACTGAACTGTACACTTGTATGTATCAATTTTTCTCCATATTTCATTTTCAACATTGTCTTATAGACATAGTGTTGGTCACTCTGGAGTTTTTCATCATCCTGTGAGGTATTATATCTTATGTATTTTAGGTCAATCCCATGAGATGAGCTTCCTAGGTATCCCTATAAATGGAATTAAAACCATTATTGCTTAGTTCTACTTAAAGTGAATTTTCAATCCTTTTAAATTCATGTGATGATGACTTTTGAGGCTTCTTTTAGGGTCATGTAGTGATGTCAATGTGAAGTAACTTTTAAGATCTTACATATAAGAATAATGGTGTTTCTTTTATGGGTTTACATCTATGGAATATTCCAAGTAGCTTAACATCATTATAATATACTATATTTAAGGGTATTATGATTGAACCTCAAATATGAATTCTGTGTATCCTGGATGAGAAGAATTAAAACCCATATACTCTTAGTTATAAATTTTACGGTCATGGGATATGACTGATATATTAAATGTCATTTGGTTTGGTAAGGAATTATGCTATGAATCTTTGATTCATAGAGCTAGGACTATTAGGATAAAGTTTTCTAATGATGGTTAGTGGGACTTACACTTGCGTGACCCTTTCTAGTTTATATAGTTTCTTGGTATCTATAAAAGGGAGGGTATAGTTGATACATACACATAATATGATATATAAAACCATGTCTATCATAAATTATTATGACATAATTTGTAAGATTAATAACATAACAATAATAAATCCATAATCAAAAGGATTAGTGTCTTATGAAAATTAGGTTCATAAAACATGACCACATATGAAATTTTCATCATTATATAACTCTTATAGCATGGTCCTCATAATAGTTTTTATAATCCCGTAAATGAATGTAATCTCTTGAGGTCTTAAAAATGAGAGGGTGATCTAAAATTCTAGTAATGGGATGAATAATAGGTAAGGAACAAGCTATATGAATCAATATAATACATGGATAAATATAGTCATCATAATCATATAATAAGAATAGGGTAATCATACTAACCATGATTGAATGATTTCAAAGATACATTGAATGTGGAATATATATAATAATTAAGCATCAAATTTTTTTTGCAAAATCCCACAAATTAATTGTTAACAAATAAAACAATATATTCATGTATAACATATGTGTACAAATCATCAATTTAAAAAATTATGAAACAGTCTAGAATAAAGTTCATGAATAATAAACATAAACTCATGAGTTATATCGCATCACTCAATTCATTGGTGGTATATAAATTTTAGGGCCCAAAAATAACATCATAAAATGTCCATAATATTTCATGCAAAATTGAAAAGAAACTTATATCATTCATAAAGATAAAAAATTACCATGAGAAAAGAATGAGTTTATTATTGGTGAAATAAATCATATATTGATGCATAAATCATAAAGGTTACCCAAAATAGTAAATTTAATATATAATTAAGTACATTTATGGGTGTCATTAACAAAGAAAAAATCATATTACATGAAGAAGAGATTTGTTTCTTAAAATAGGTAGGGGAGAAGTCTCCCCCTTTTTATTAACCAGACAACCCCTCTTAATTTTACTAGGTATAGGGGATCTCATTATATGGACCATAGACCTAGTGGATATTAACCCATACCAAAATATCAAAAGTTCCAAACTGAATATGTCCATATGATGGCCTAAAGATCCACCCATGCACCCGACTAGCCAGATCGACTGACTCCATTGATTTTTTTCACACAAGATTTGTTCAGCTTTGGCCCACCGACAGCAACACCACCAACTGCTCTCCCACTGTTGATGGTACTTGACCACCATTAAATTCCACCAACATAGTTTTAGTTTATCGATGTCTAGTCATTGATGTGTAATTTCATTTCTCCTCACACAACCAACCATAACCATCCACCATTGTCTCCTCCAGGAAATGAACTTCCCAAATCATAGTCCACCAATAACTAATTTCACCCACCATGAACCTTTTCCACATCATCTTCTACCACTGTGTCCTACCTCCTAATATCGTACCATCCACATATTCCATTAAATTGTGGATTCCATGATTTAATCCCTAATGTGATGCAGTATTGTGCGGCTTCATTTACCATAATCCCAATACCCCAACTATATATGGAGAGTTGGATATTAAACATAATAATTATTAAATGATCTTTTGAAGATAATGAATAAATAAAAATTATTGAATTATTCTTATAATTAATAAAATTAATATAATAATATTTATATTCCCATAATAACATCAGGAAAATAAAATTTAAATAAAATTAGAATTAGTTTTTAAAATAATCATAGTCAAAAGATATAAGAATGGACGATAAACCTAAAAGGAGAGTTTGGTTTTAGAGACCCCTTATGAACACAATAAGTATAGATTTGATCATAATTGGTTGAGTTTTTAATTAATAATAATATATATCCTTATAAAGTTCAATAAATATAGAATAAATTATAAATAATATTTTCGAGAAATAGATCATCCCAAAGGTGAAGGTTGAGAATCCACCCCTTTATGAATATCGTAATGTATGATAAGAACATTATTATTTATGATCAAAATGAAAAGTGATAGATATTCACATAAAATGTTAATAATAAAATAAATAATGATTTTAGATAATAAAATACATATAGAACTTTCAAAATTAAGTTTAAATAAAAAGATAAAATCTTAAAAATAAATATGGAGAAAGATTCTCATTAACTTGGGTTCCGTTTCAGTTCATCACATTTACTCTTACTTTATAATAAAATTATTGTTTTTAAAACAAAAAACCTAATGTTTATTATAATAATTTTTTTAATTAATTATCCATTATAACCAGTATAATTTATTTATTTGTATTTTTTTTCAATGATGGAATGGATTTATGATAATATTTCTTTGAATTGTCTAGTTTCCATTTAAGTTTTGTCATTTTGATTCATTAAAATTTATATTTTTTTAAAATTAAATCTAAAAGAAGATAATTAATTAAAATATTTTTATAAATATAACATATTTATTATAATAATTTTCCATTTGGGTAGTGATAAATAAATTATTTATAATTTACTCATAGGTGGATGAACCTGATGTTAAAGGGGAAAGTGACAAGATTGAAATGGAAGAATATATATACTTAAAATGAATTAAAATATTTATTCCATATCAAAATACATTAAAATGTTTTATATTAATAAAAATAACAGATTAGGAAGTTATAAAAAGAAAAGATATTTGAAGATTCAATAGAATAAGAGTAAAAAATGAAAATATTTTATTGTAGGATTACCTCCTCATTTATCTTTTACTCTATTGGTATGGACTAAATCCATTAGGGATTGGGGTTGAATAACACCTAAATGTACCTAGAGTTATATGTATACATAATATGAGATAATTAGGTATAGATTTGGTTTTGAAATTTATATGGGAAGTTATTTTCTAATAGAAGTCTTAGGGGGTTGTTATGCATAAGGGGTGTGGTATTTTTGGTTTATTATTTTGAATAAATTATTATTTCCAAAGTAAAAAAATTAAATATTTTAATTTTTAACATTATAAACTATATTTAACCAAAATAAATAAATGTATTTAGTACATTTAAATCATTTATACATTGTATTTACTTATTAATACTAATGTAAAAAATGAAAAATTGTTTCTTAATGAAAGTTATTAGTTTTTTAGACTGTTAAATTATATTTTTAGTTTTGAAAATAAATTTTATTGTATTTAAATGACCGATTTATCTTATAAAATTAATATAGGGTTATTATAAACATTTTAGTATTTATTAGGTTTTTATTAAATAATTATTATGTCATGAATATAGTAGTATTTGAAATACTATATTTTTACAATTCACATAAAAATTGATGTTTTTCAAGAAAATCACTCTTAGAAAATTTTATTGTTTTAATTCCAAAAATATATTTCATTTTATCAAAATAATTTTCTTAAAAAAGGTAATTTTAACTAAGAACATAAAAAATATGATTTTCTTATATGTGAAAATAAACCTTATTGAAAATGCACTTTTTCTTTCACTAAGTTTATAATTTGAATATTTTTTAAGGGATTAAAATATTTATATTTAAATAATTTATTCATGGTAAGAATTATTTATATACCAATATATGAAACTATTACTTAATTTTTTGTTCTAACATTATTATTAGCTTGAATGTCCTCAAGGCCTTGTTTTTATTCATTTTTTATAATCTCCCTTATATGGGTTGAAGGGGAACCCTTACATGTCTCATAGGCTTCATGAAATTACATAACCCAAATGTATTAGAGGAATTCATCTAGAATATAACTACTTGGAAATACCCCTCCCCAATTTCTTCGTCATTATCATCTCTCCACCTCCTCATATCTATTAAGCTAGGCTTCCCATGCAAGCACAGGCTGGTCCTGATGGAAAGTTCCATACCCTCTCATTCCTCCAAATCTGTTAGCTTATTCTGTAGTGAATGTGCATGCTCTGTATCCTCATTTGGAGCCTGCTCCTTTTAGAGACTTCATGGTCCATTAATCAAAATTTTATATGACCCAAATACCTTGAGGTGTCCCTAAGGCCTTGAGGTGGCCTGAAAGCCTTACTTGCCTAAAGAACTAGGTGCCCCAAAGGCCTTGAAGGACCCAAAGACCAAACCATTAGCCTGAAATCCAAAAAGGGTGAATAGTTTCACCTTCTACAGTATCGAACAACACCTTCTATAGTACAGATATAGTAACCCAGAAATATGTCTCCACCTGAATTTTATCTCAGTCCTCTTAGATTCATATTCTGAGTCCTCACCAACCAGGTTGAGGCTCTTGTGAAAAATGTGGGTTGCTAACATTGACTCATAGTGGGGGCCTTGACCAAGCCCTGGTACGTGCCACATTCCTCATCTAAGCAATGGATTTCAATCACCCAGTGCATAATACGCACAGTGTCTGAGTCTAGAGGGACTCGAGCCTGTGCCAGTTCCCATGGAGAGTGAGGGGTACAACAAATGGGTACCACTTAGCTAATTCCCCATGGTAATTATAACATTATTATTACTATTCTAGTGGTTAGTTAACTATTCCTAATGGTTAGGTTACTATTCCAAATGCATATAGGTTTTATTATTTCAATAAATACCATATATTTACATTATTCATCATTTCCTTAAATTTCACTCAGTTTTCTATATTATTAATTTCTCAAATTCCTATTACATTGTTAATGTTTTGTTTCTTTTTCATAGATTTTTTATAGGTATAATAATTCATGGATATTTTCCATATTATTATTGTTTTTCTCATGTTTTATTCTACATACTGATATAAATAATAAAAACATATATCTTTGGATAGAAGATATCATATAGGATTGTATGAGTCATTAATTTCATCCCCCTTTATAAATTTTGTCCATGAAATTTCAACTCATATCCTTAATCATAAAATAGATGAGGTTACATTAGATTGATTTCACCATTAGGTTCTTATGTTTCCTTTTAAAACTATTTTTTCAATATACTTCTATATGATTAGTTTTTTTGTTATATAGAATATTGTTTCTATAGTTAAATATATATATTGTTTTCTCATTATAATAGTGGTTATTCTCTAGTATTACCACCTTTTGATTTAGTAAATATAAAGGATTCGGTATATATATCCTTAAGAGAGGAGTGATACATGGGGAACATCATTAAATTAAGTTATGTTTGGTGGAAGAGCTAGTAAATAGGGCATACTTATTATATGATCAAGGATATGAAAGGGGAAATGTTCCTAGTATTGATCTTTTCCTACTTTACAAGCCTCATGACTCCTCCAGGGTGATATTCAAAGGAAATATTTTTCACCAACATTAAACCCCAAGTTTCTTTAGTGATTTTAAGCATAAATATTTTATTTACACTAAGAAACATTAATTTTTTCCAAATATGTCATCCCTTGTACCGAGTCATGTTTAAGAAGCTTTGGTTCATGTTTCCCTTAAAATATGGATGGTGTATTGTTATCCTCGAGGATTAGGTGGGATGGTGACCATTGATTATAATGATTCATTTATTCTGTCATTACATTATTTCTCATTGGGTTCACCATATTTTTTTTCCAATTAGAGGATTTATTGTGGGGATTTCACGTAGGGTTTCATAATAATTCCCATTGGGTTTACCATTTTCATCTTTTATAGCAACCTCAAATAGTTCTCAAATCCATAATAAGGTACAGACCTTCTTTCCAAAGGTAGACAATCATTTCAGGTTTCAGACCCAATTGTGTTTATAAAATCACATTGGATAGGAGGATGGGAGTTTGGACCCATTAAACCCTTTTTGGGGGAATTATTTCTTATTTCAGGACTCTCTTATATATTTAAGATATGTTTTTGAATATCTTCAAAATCCTTATAAGAGATTAGTTACCTTAACAAAATGATCTTGTGTCAAATCCTTCCATTAGTAAAAGGGGTTATATTAATGAGACCACACGTATATATTTATTTTTCTTTATCCATTTCCTATTATTTCATATAAATGGGTATCCCATTATATTTTTTAGCTGTATAAAAAGAACTTTGGAATTTACTACCATATAGGGGGAAATTTTTATATTAAAGATTGGATTGAACCTTTACGAGTCATCCAGTGTATCCGATTTATAACAACATTCAAAACTCATGAAGTTTGTTAAATCCATGTATTTTAACATCATATAGAAAGGATATATATGTGGAAAATTAGGAACCAAGTATTGATCTTTATCCTTCACTTTCCATCCTATATATCCTACCTATAGCATAAATCAGAGTCATCAATGTTAAATCGAGCCTCAACCCACTGATAGGTTGTGATAGATAATTAATTCTAGTGGGGGTTATCACCTTAGGTCATATCAATATTGAAAGGCTATGGGACTTATATTGAGGTCGATAACATTTTATTTATGAAATCATATCATGTTATTGAATGGATCTTATAAACTAAGGTTCCCCTAGCTGAGGGATATTTATGGTGTGAGTGATATGAAAAATTAAAAATACATTACCCCTTCTAAATCATGCTTGTTTTGAGAAACAAGTAAAAACTAGAAATTAGACTCATTATAAATTGTTATGAGACTTATGAAATTTGGACGAACGTATAGGGTTTTGATGCGTAGATCATGCCATAGTAAGGTGTTTAATATATCCTCTTTGGATAAGAATTAGAGTCCTTGCAGTTCAGTTCATCCCTAATCTACTGATGGGTTTGAAGTACCTAAGGGAATTTTTTGGGATTACATATAAATAGATGCATGTGTAGGATCACAGTTTTTATGTTCTGATGGAGATGAAGGGTGGTATACCTATGGGTGAATATATTCTCATGAGTTGAGAATATTTGGTATGGAGGGACATAAACCATGGTGGATTCCAATTGGAGGTCAGACCTTGGGAAGGCATCCTAAAAATATTATTTAGATAGGAATCATAGTACACATAGTTCAATTACCCACTAACATATTGATGGGTTGGGATAGGTCATTACACTTAGATAAATTGTTATTATCCCTAAGGTCCATGGAGGTTACAGTCTGAAACCAGGATGAATTCCCATTAACTATGGCCTTAGGAAGGAGTCAAAAATATCATGTTTAGAAATAAATAAAATTCTTAATAGTTCAATTTGGTTAATTTAGGAATATGTATAATAAACTAGGTTATCATTCCTAGGGGAGTCTTCCTGATATGCTAGATATGTAAGATTGTCTATTCATGACATATCCTGAGTGTATTCAAGACAAGTCCTAATTTTCTATTTGAAATGTCCTGAGAGTCTATCTAACAAGGATGATGTATCCAATGGTGATTCTCTTGGTTTAAGAAGACATGTTTGAATTTTTTCACATGATCTAACTGAAATCACTATAGGACTATTGCATAACACATCTGACACGTTTGAGGGTCTTTAGGTGATCAACATGGACATATCTAGGGGTGTCATTTGACCATTACTAATATGTCGGATGGTTGTCACATGATCTTGCTATCAAGTCTATAGGTCTTCACATGACTTGTTCGATATGTCTAAAGGAATTTTTGTAACTTGGATAACATGTTTGAAATACTTTTTGGGACTCAGCAGACATGTATGGGTGCTATTGAATGATCTAGTTGACATGTATTTGTGTTGTTTCATGATGTTGTTGACATGTCCTAGTGTTTTTTCATGATCTGGAAAGGTCATAAAAAGTGCATTATGCCTTTTCATGAAAATTAGTGTATCTATATTTTTTATGTCTTTCATATTTTTAGTATTTATTTCTTATATTAATAAATATTTATCAACCATTATCTTTATGAGGTTTCTCATGACCAATTCAACATGCATAAACTCATTTGCATAATATGGAGAGTACACAAAAATTCCTTCATGTGTTTAGTAATGTGATCACGATAAGTGCATATTCATGTAATTTAATCCCTTAGGTCATTCATAGGATATTACCTAGTTGAATATCCTTGTGATTGTGTGGATTCCTACCCTAATATGTTCACTCTTCTATACTCCCATGGGTGCAGTAGTCATCCATGTGTATTTATCTTTTTTTTTCTAGGGGAGATTTGTAGGCCTCATAGTTCTAGTTATTTATCAACTTTAACATCTCATGTATCATAGAAATGTTCTTGGGTCAGTGTAGGTAACATCATATCATGCACTTTTTATTATCCTTCCACGGGTCATCCATAGTGTCTCATGATAAAGGAAATTGCGATAAAAATCTATCATCTCCATATTTTTTGGATCCATATCTTATCAAAGAGATTTTTCATAATGTTTTCAACATGTCAAAGATCCTTTACATGATCAGGATAACATGGCTAGGAGCCTTCACCAGATCAGAACACCTATTAGAGAGTCTTTCGCATGATCAATGCAGACTTTTTTGAGGCCCTTCATGATATCAAGATGTATTGTCAAAGTCCATTAGTGTTACCAAGATTTATTTTAAAAGGTTAATTGTGAGACCAATATATATTTTCAAAGGACTTTATGTGATCAATGGTGATCACACAAGCCGTATAATACCTTCACATGAAAATTATTATATCTTACCATCATGAGAGTTTTCTACATTTTTCAGATTTTATTCTTTATTTTATAAGGGGGTATTAGTGATTTTCATGTTTTTTTCACATGATATGTCGCATGATTGAAAGATATAATTGGGTAGAATTCACATGATAATCAATGCTTCTCCAGACACCTTCTTAAGAAAAGGATATCTTGTCTGATGGGATTTTTCTGATCAATAGACTCAAGAATGGGGCTTCACATGATAATAAACATATCATGTTAAGATCATGATTCACCTTTGTGTCTATCCTAGGTTTATGATATTGTGTGTCCTCCTGGGGATTATTTGATTCCTTCGATCTAGCTACTTAGTACACTAATAGCCATATTGCTCCATCCTCTGCCTTGTGGAGAAATTAATTACCATGTTTTTGTATTTCTAAAACTCTATAATTTTCAATCTTCATTTTTTGGTAGTTAATAAATTATCCCCCTTAAAATTGAGGTCCACAGGGACAAGGACTCAGTTTTTAGGGGAGTAAATGCCCACCAAAGTCCTTTAGGCTTCTAATGATTTGTGTACCAAGATATATTAGGTTTTCCAAGTGAACTTTTGTATTCCATGGGAAATACTATAAAAAAGTGGAGTGATAGATCCTCTCGTTCCACTGGCTATATAAACTCTAATAGGTCTTGTGATTTCTTATATCACATGATTTCTTTGAAAGACCTCATCCCACAAACTCTTTTGCAAGAACCCATTGAAACACTATTTCATAAGATCTAATAATTTAATATTTGTCTCAATACTTATTCAAATAAACCCCAATCCTATTCATGTTAATTTTATTTCACCTTAACATGTGATTTTTTTCGAATAGATATCCCGTGGGCTTTATACAATCTTTTGACTCGATTGTGTGATCGTTTGATCATTACATGGTTCAGGTGACTTTCTTATGGTCACGTGATCGCAAACCTTTCAATGGGACATGAAATCATTATATGCTCTTTGTCTCACATGGTTTTTGATACCTATATGAGTTCATAAAATCATGAATCCTTTTTATAGTTCATTTAATTCATGTGATACAATATGATTCATGCACCTCTTTTGGAGGGGTTTCTTGCTCATATGACATGTGATTCTTGTTTTGTATAGATTGAATCCAGTTAGTGTAATCCTTCAATAAAATATATAACCACAGTGGTTTATTTTTTGTAATTTCATTGTCTCAATTTTTCATACCAGCTTTTGTTTCGTTGTCAATTTAGCACAAACTAAGTTGATAGACATTATGGGGATGAGTTTTATGGAATATTCTCCATCAAAATTCATAAATCTTTATGGGTTTGTTCATATAAATGATTTTATTATACTTCCATAAAAGTAATAATATTCCTATTTATTTGCTCCTATGGACTCATAATATCTTTAGAACAAATATTCCCCACATGGTCCATTTTATCACTAAGGAAAAACACTCAGTTTGGTATATGATTAAATTAATGACAACAAACATTAGAAAAAATTATCATAAGTCTGATTCATAAATTCACATATACCTCTCAATGATGTGGATATATTTCACCAACCAAAGTTTTGGATGGTTTCCCAACTAGGACCTTTGATCGAGAGGGAGCTTTGGGATGGATTGGTGTTATCCCTTTTGGGTGAAGTATATCACTTTTGAATTTTCCATAGACCTAAAAAAAATTGGGATGTATAAAGCCATATGGATCTCCCAAAATATTTCATACTATAATAAGGGATTTAAGATAGACTTAGTTACCCAATGAAGTCTAGACACCAATACATTTCATCTGATGTAAAGAAATTTGGGCATCAATCACTACGATATCGATCATATTTTTAGAGCACCAATATTAAGTAACATGTACAATGAGTTTCTCCCTCCATCATCAATGAGGGGTGATGTAGAGAATACCCCTACCCTTTCATAGAACTGATTGAACATGATGAGAAGGCCCTTTGGAAGGCTCTACTTCCTGGGGAAGATGTCCCATTTAAGTAATGGGTGAGATGGTTTATCAAGAAATAATGTTCTGAACCCAAATCCAAGTGATCGAAGGATTGTCCCAAAAAATATTCTAGTAGTGATGAGGGTGCCTGCTATCCCACCATTCATAGGATTTCATTTTCTAAATGGTTATATGAGTTTATTTCTAACATCTACTAGGCTATTTAGTTGGTTGTTTTTCATTCCATGTACCTAAATAGGTACCCGGTCCCTACAAAGATGAAGGGTGAAGTCATAATTTCTACCTTTATAATGGAAACCTCTATTGTAAGAGTGAGGCACATTAGGTTACCTATTCCTATGTTAGACAAACTATACCATGTCATGCACCACATTTATATAGTAATAGACCTATACATAATTTCTATTCCTATCCAAGTGCTTGGTTCTAGATGGGAAATCTTCTAGGAGGCACTGAATACTTGAGCATTCAGAATATTCCTGGAATTTATTTCAATCCTTTTCTATATTGTATCAATTGGGTGAGGCCGGTCACATTAAAGGACTAGGAAATTAGGGACTACTTAGGTTTTCACAACTACTTCTCTTTCAAACCATATAATATGACCACCGGTTTGTACCACTGATAATGGTGAGGGAATCTTTAAAGGTCGAGCATATATGTTGTTGATCTATGTGGGTGCCCTTTTTACCCAAAATAAAGGTAAATTCTGTGGAAATGGTATTCTTATTGTCATTTCAGTGATCATTTTATGTTCATTTAGACAAAATTACCTACCCTCTTCATGTTTGGTCTAGAAATCACCCAATTGTAGCTCACCAATTTGGTTGATGTTTACTCGATAGGAGACTCAAGTTTAGATTAACTTCCTATTAAATTATTATAAGATTGGTTTGTCTAAATATTATGTTGATATTTGGATCTTATTTTACCTAAATGAGAAATTATAAACATCTTTACTCAAGTATATAATGTTTTCGATGATCATAAAAGCTAATATGATGCCCTCAAATCAGCTCAAATCATGTAGACTAACAACCTCGGTGATGCCACGCATGAAGGTGATACATTTAACATTTGTTTTGTTACTAAAAGGAATTTCAACTAGAGTGGATATGGTGAGCGTGGTTCCTCAACTATTATTTCCCAGAATATTTATAGGATATGGTATCTAGAAATTATTTTCCTATGTGTAGATATGCTTAAAAGTCATTTCATGTGTTATTACTCCTGTGAGTGTTTCTTTAAAAGACTAGCCTACTGAGGTCGAGGTTTTCCTTTCAGATATTGATGTGATGATGGAAACTATGATGTTTTAGGACCATTACATGCATTTGATTCAACATATGGTGGTTCCTAGAACAATGGATATTTTTTTGGATGAAAAGGGTTATCACATCATTGTGGTAGTGGTAAAACTAGTCTTACTACTATATTCAAATTGATATTGTGTCTTTTTGACAATACTAATGTCTTTTTCATTTATGTTGATATGGTAGGGAGATAAAAGAGGCCAATCACTCCCACTATTCTTGGTATATTCCATTAGGGGTATGGCTTATAGATTTGACTTGGTAAATGATTGGGGAACCAATGAGGATTTTTTACCATGGAAACTGGCTCTAATGAGGGTAGTAATTACAATCCTTGAGGAACAAAAATCTATACTTCCTTTAATTACATCCTCAATTCCTTAATCATTGGATCCATTAGGTGACCCTTAATAAGAATGTAAATAGAAAAGGAATCACTCCAAACAATCAAAGTTCCCTCACCTAGAATCCTCAAGTAAAAATTTCACTTTACTATTTTCCTATTATAAACCATTCCAATAACTCATTTTTGTTTTCCAAAAATGCACAGGTACCTATTGATCCAGGATGTAAGAACATATATCTATTCTTGATGATAAGGGTGAGAATTTTGTTTCTCTAGTGAACACTTTATTACTAGTCCTAGCCTGTCAAGAAGTGGAGATGATTGAATTACTAGTAATGTTTTCCCTAGCACATATTGATGAAATCATAGTGGTTGTTCCATTTTAACTAACACAGGAGGGTGAATTTATATTGGAGTCTAATTTTTTTACCTACTCTACTACTGATTTATCCTTGATGGAGGTATATTTTAGAGAAGGTGAGAACTTCTTAAGAAAAAAAATGGTTCCCTTTATGTCATTTATTCTAACATTTATTTCACTCGTTCATCCCTTAATAGAGGAAGGAAATGTATAATGATAGAAAAAAAAAATTAGTTGTTCCACTAAGTCGTTCTTCATAGGAGGGGGTCATCTCTTCGCCTAAATATGGGGTTGACGTGACATACACTGCCCTAGATGAAATAGACAAGGATATGTTTATAACATTGATCACATGTATCAATTATTTGATATAATCATATCATTTACCTACCAAATGGTAAACCATTGTGCCTTACGTGCAGTACCTTCACCCCATAGCTAAAAATTTATGATCCATTTTCTCTCAGAAATCACTCTAACCGAAACAACCAATGTAGAGTCCAGCTCCATACCCACTTCATTAAAGGTCAGGAGTATGATTCCTTCACTTAGTGACTTAGTCCTTGAATATATTACTATTCTAGGATTGAGTTTGATTCATGGATCATATTCCATTTCACTATATAAACTGATGGGGTAGTAAGTGTGGATGGAGATTGGGACACTAATTTCGGAGGGCCCTATAGAAGAGGTGAAGGACCAACTAGGTAATATTAGGTTTCTGTTATCCACCCTTGGGTATGAGGGTTTTGACTATATCACTATTCATTCCTATGTAAAGGAATTAATTTCCCTATGGGAGTATAATAGGTTCCATGAATTGAGGGTATTAGTAGAAGAGGTTTCATCTTTAGTAAAATGAAGTTGGGATGATGCCCTGAATGAGGATTCTTAGTGTGCAGTAGAGGTGATGTCTCATTAAAGCATGATCATCACTGTGAAGGTTGAAATTTTCTTATTACATTCCCAAATAATCCATATTCATGAAGAGATGTCTTATTTTCACCATTCACTACAAACATAAGAGAAAACTATACTAGAAAAATATTGGATCCTAAACCTAGAAAAGAAGGCCAGACTCGATAATGTTTCCAGGTTAGAGACATTGTAATAGATTGTGAAGGTAGAAGCTGAATCTATTGATCAATTTTGCCAATCCATTTCTTACCTATAGAGGAATTTTGAAAAATATCAAGGACTCTTTTAAGAACATGTTTTGATGGGATTTTAGTTTCATGAACCTTAATTTATTTGTGTATTCATAAGAGAGAATCCATATGTTGAGATTCCTCCTTTTTCACATTATTAATTATTAAATCTTCTGAACTTTACATATTGTTGTCTAGATTTATTTTATTTATAATGTGTGGGCAATTTAATTGATTTTATATTTTTTTGATCATAAATGATGCAAATATTTTTTATAATACCAAGTTAACCCAAACACATGGATATGAATTCTTAAATCACGATAGATTTCTCCTGAGAATTAGTGATGAAATTCTATCAACATGAGATACATCATTGATATGTCTAATATGGTTTTACTAGGATATCCTAGTTTTAAATAAGATAATTTGGGTGAAATACATTCCATGAAGGGAGAATTATCTAATTTTTTCCTACTTCAATGGATATAGTGAGCATAGCTTTATTTTAGCTAGGGAAAAATAATGATCTCTTTAAGGTTTGCATCTTAATTTATATTTCACTACGTTTTTTATAAGCATCATATTGGGAGAAGATTAGCGGGCATGGACATGTATTTTTCTCAGGCCACCCTATTATAGTTTTTTGTCTTAATAAGTTTTATTTCTTTTAGATTTTATTAATTCTCAATATTTCCTAGATCACACAAAGTTAATGTCCAATGAATATAGACTCAATTTTTTACCAGGGTTCCCTTTTCAGGTTTTTAACCTCATGATAAATATTTCTATTTCAATTTGTTGTTTTAAGGTATTGAAAACTATACTATAACTATGTTATTGTTTAGGTCCTTCTACATCAGTCCATTTTCTACTGGTATTGTACCATTCGCAAAGTAACATTCTATGTGCAGTTTAACATCATACAGTGGGGACCAATTATATGTCGTTTAACATCATGTGGTAAAGGAATATTCTATGCAATTTAATTTCATTCAGTAATGACATAAAATTATATATAGTTTAATTTCATTCTTCCAATAAATGATACATGATAATCGAGTGGGGAATACATGTCGAGGATAACCCAAAACACCTTATGTTTTTGAGTTATTCTATGGTATTGTTGGGGATCATGAGTGTAATGTGGAAAATATACTAGGGATGACCTAAAACATAATATTTTTTTGATTTCATCCATATTGTAATTAGGGATCGAGAGTGGAATTGTGAAGACATACTAGGGATGACCCAAAACAACCTAAGGTACTGAGTTCTTCTGTAGTAATTCTGGGGATCATAAGGATTGGAGTTCCATTCTTAAAAGGAGTATATGCCTCAAATTAGTGGGTCAAAGGACCATATGCATGATAGCATGTGGAATTTGGAAGACATATTAGGGATGACCCAAAACAACCTAAGGTACTGAGTTCTGTTGTAGTGATTGTAGGGCTCATGAGGATTGGAGATCTTTTCTTGCAAGGAGTATATGCCTCTTTATTGGGGGTCATAGAACCATATGCATGATCCCATGTGTCTTACATTTTTATTTAATCAAAGAGGATCCCCACTCTTTTCCAAGTCCCGTGAGTGATTTTGCGAAGATGGTATTGGTGGATTGTAAAATATAATGGAAGTCGAGTCCACCTGGACAGTTGGAATATGAGAGGTGTAAATCATAATTTTTTTTTGGAATTGATGGATATGTAATATGGAAGACATATTGAGGATGACCCAAAACACCCAAATCTGATGAGTTTCATTATGGTGTTTTCAAGGCTCCTTATTGGAAAGGGGTAGATGGAATATGGATGAGCCAAAACACCCTAATTCGATGAGTTCCACTACATCATTTATAAGGATCATTAGAATTTTATATTATTTTTTGTAAGGAGGAGATGCCTTTAGTCAGTGGGGAAAGGGTACATATTCATGGTCCCATAGATATTACATTCAAATTCAATCATATGGGATCCACACTCTTTTTCAAGGGACATGGAAGATTTTTAAATACTCAAATGTCTGGATGATGAAGTTGGAAATGGAGTGAAATCTATCTAAGAAGGTTTCTAGCACCCTAGGGTAATTTAGTTTTTAGTTGGGAGGCTTGGGCCCTATGACATGTATATACGAGTCATGTGGTGTGGGCTATAAAAGGTTAAATTATGGAGTGTCACATTCATGTATTAAGAATGGGTAAAATACATGGTGAAGTAACATAGAGGATGTTAAATCCACATGAATAGTATGGTTGTCGGTACTATAAATCATATTCTAGGAATATCTGAGTTAACTGTAGGTGAGAAATAATGGGTACATGTCAACCATTGGTAATTGAAGAAGGAAATAATATTCCTTGCAGTAAATACAATAACTCCTAGATTTACGGGGGCCTTGTGGGACTAAACGGTCCAATTGGATTATCCAGCCCCTATTACTAGTTTGTAATAGGTAATAACCAATAGAAAGGTATCCCATGTTACAAGGGGTTCCAATGGAAGGATACCAACTTGATGAATGGTTTTTTTCATATATGTCTTTAAATACATGAAGGTGTTTTATAGAAAATGAAATATTCAAACATGTTTTGAGAACCCTAAAAGTTTTTTTTCCACCTAGTGAACAAGTTATCACAGTGAGGAGATGTCAAAAATCATTACTCTAACTTTTTCATGGAATATGAGTCCAATGAGCATAGATTGTCTTTTAAAAGGTCCATAAAGTGGGACTTATGAGCTTTATGCCTTGTTTATTTACTCTATATCTTTTTCCTAAAATATAGAGATGAATATTTTAGTGAGTGGAGACTTGACTTTTTCTCAATATTCCCTTTGTGGGTTTTCATCCTGACATATTTTATGTCTCTTTCACGAGTAATTTAGGGAATTCATATTTGGAACATCAAAGGATAATGTTTAAGGTCATAAAGATTTGACTAATTTATGTGTAGTTTAAGGCCATGATGTACATAGACCTGGTATGAGTGGAATGTTACAAAATAGCTTAATTGGGATACCTAGGGTCAAGAGTACTCCAATATCCTTTTCTATGAGAGATGGTAATGTTATAAATCATGGATCTAGGTTCTAAGGTCATGAGTAATGGTGTGGGGCAATCATACTTGTTATGACCCAAAACACCCTAAGGTTATGACTTACACTGTAGGGATATTAGGGATCACAATTATTATAAAGACCCTTTTTCAAAGAAATGAAACATTTGGTTGATGTTTGGGAGATCATATGAAGGAACCAGAGGAAAATATTAATAGTAGAACAATGGGTACCTTGATGATGGTTTTACTTATCTAAGGTCCATAGAAGGTTCATGATGATCCAAGATAGATAAGACATGAAGTGTGGTTTATAGTTTCAGGTGACTAAATGGTGAAGAAATCACCATGTACTCTGTTTGACTGAGTTTATGATATTTTGGTCCTTTGATATGGATTAATGATGGGTGATGGTATGCACATTTTGACTTCATGAAGTGGGGACATATCTGTTGTGTAGTCTAACATCATTTTGCATGGTAATTTTCCTTGAAAATTAATGTCATGTGGTAAGGAAGTTGTAATTGATGTGAAATTGTGAAAGTTATACTTGGAGATATTTTTCACTATTTAGGAGAATTAATATATAGGAAGAAACTTTTATCCATGCATAGGATTACTAAAGGGTATCTATGTGATGGATCCCTTATTGCATAGATTTATATCATGTGAAAGCAATCGATATTTAGATATGACTCATGAATAGGAAAAGTGAGCCTTTAGGACTCAATACTCTTTAAATAGTGGTATATTCAATTTTTATGGTTATTCTCCCTTGGGATTATATATGCATATTGTAAGGGAATGAATCATTCAATAATCAGAACCTTTAAGGATATCCCTCTATGTAGATATGAATCACACATAGGGGGTATTATTGCGAGTGATGGAAACTCATGGATGTTCCTGAAATAGAGGATCTAGGCATAACTATGTGTCTTGTGAAGCTAGAAATCAATCCACATGTAGTTATTTTATGAAATTTCCTTACACAATTCTGTCCCATATGTAGGGAGTCTATATTTTTACATTTTTTTTAGACCTAGTATTGGATAACTGAGCATCACTATGTATAATTTGATGGCATGAATCAATCCATGTGTAGTTATTGAGAGAAAATCTCTCTACAAAAAATATTACCCATGTAAAAAGGGGGAATGCTTTCCATTGATGTTGTGGTTGATCAAAATATTTCAAAACCAGGAATTACAATGTACCTTGTGATGGTAGTAATCAAGCCACATTTAGTTCTTGAAAGAAAAAGAAATCCCCACGTAAGTCTAAAAAATACTAGATGGAGAATGTTTTCAATGATTATTGTGGCCAGCCCTAGGATTGGAGAATTTAGTGTCACTATATATCTTGTGATGGAAGGAATCAAGCCACACATAGTTCTTGAATGAAAAAATATACATGAAGGTCTAACCCATATACAAAGGGAACATTTTTTCTATTGATTATTGCTAGTAGACTTGGAATTGGGTATTAGTGTGTCATTATGTATCTTTTGATGGAAGGAATCAAGACACACATAGTTCTTGAATAAAAAATTTTCTATACAGGTCTGACCAATACACATAGGGGGGATTTTCTAAATTTATTATTATGGTTGGACCGAGTATTAGAGATCTCAATGTCACTACATATCTTGTGATTGTAGGAATTAATCCATAAATAGTTCATAAATGGAGTTGTGGTGTAGGACCAACACCATGGATAGTGGTCCTCCCAAGAGAGATCCATAGTAATTCATAGTTTCATGTCATCCAAGAGATGTCAACCATATAGTTTAACATCAGGTTGTAAGAACATTTGTTGTTCCTTCTAAGTTGATTCATCTAGGACCATTCTAACCCTATTGTGAACTTATATGTCTTGATCAAGTGAGGAATCCCAAACGAAAATTATTAATCCCACATGATCAATGATCAATATGAGAAACATGTAATGGAAACTGTTTCTCTCACTAAATAGATGAAATTAAAATAGAGTACATGAGAATTTTTATCATGAAGAGAATTTGTAAATATCTAAGATCTAAGAAAATAAACATATCTCATTGGAATGAGAATAAATCCATATCTAATTCTGGGAATCCATTCAGATTAATGTCATTTGGTAATGATTAAGGTTACTCAATGTGAAAAAAGAAGGCATGAATCCCCCTAAACACTTTCCAAGAATTTAGAGAATCATTTCATGATTGGGATCCTATGTTTTTGGCATGGGGCTTCCTGAGGTAGTTTTCCAAGTCGTCATAAGCTTGGTACATATGGTAAGAAAACATTTTAATTTCATGTCTTGAATATTTCATCGTACATTTTAACAACATATAAATGGGACAATATAATATCTTATAGTTTTAGGTCATATGACTATGACCATGGACGTTGACATATTTATAGTATTTCTACTAGGAATTAAGATATTTTTTAGATCAAAGACTTGTCACCAAGACTTCTTCCATGAAATTTAACATCATGTGGTAAGAACATGTGATCCTTGATGATAGATAGAAAAGTACTTCTTGAGAAAACTTTCATTAATGGCGGTATAACGCATTCCCCATCTATTGTGGCTAGTGAATAATCGCTATTGTAATAGACCATAAGTATTTTGAAAGGACCTTCTGATTTGGGTTCCATCATTGGATGTTTTTTTCCTGGTATCATTGGGGTTCTGAGAGCCAATACCAAATCTCCTTGTTGGAATGAAAGAAGGTGAACCTTTTTATTGAAGGCTCAAGCAATATGATTATAATAAACACCAAGGTTATGTAGTATACACAATGTTTTCTCATTAATCTATTCCAAATCATCCAGCCACTTTTTTTATTGTTCATCATCTAAGAGATATCCATAGATAACTATCTAGAGTGAGGGAAACTGTACTTCTATAGGAAACACTTTTTTAGTTCCATACACCAACAAATATGGAGTTTCTAGTGTACCGGTGTGAGTGGTGGTACTGTAGTCCCATAAAACATGAAGTATATTTTATTACAATGACTTATTTTCTTTTTCCACCATTTTATATAGTATATTTGATATGGTCTTATTGAAGGAATCTATTTTTTCATTTTCCCCAACATGATATAGAGATGAATTAGTGGACCCAATGTTGTACTCCTTGTACAATTTCATTGAATGAGTAGATCATAAGATGGCATCTCTTCCCATAAATATTGTGTGATGGACTATAAATCTAGTTAGGATGTTGGATTTTATGAATTTAATGATATTCTTAATCCTTAATTCCTTGAAGGGTATTGCCTCATCCATTTAGAAAAAAATTATAATATCATTAAGGATGTACTTAAACTAATTATTTATAGATTGTGGATATGGAACCACAAAATCCATACCCCATATGGAAAATGATCTAGAATATTTATAATTATATATAAATTCTAGGGGTTGATGGATGTTTTTTTCATGAATCTAGCATGTATGAAATTTCATGTGGAATTCCACACATTCCTATATCATTATTATCCAATAGTAACCAAGACTCATGATTTGATAGGAAATCTTGGTCCTAGACTGATGAGTGTCGTAGGAGCCTGTACGGACTTCTTACATGATGACAGGATTCTCTCCTTCTGTAATGAATCTAAGGACGAATTTATCAAAGAATCATTTCTAGAGGAATTCTTTATCATTTGGCCCATCCATAAGGGTAAACCTCACTTCTCAGCATCTGGTTTGTTCCTTTTTTGCATGATCTAATGGGATTTACCCATTTTAGGGGTAATTATCTATGGGATCCATCCATCCATGGGTGTATATCAATTCATCATGATCTAGGGTCGTGCTGATTAGATTGAATTCCTCCATTTCACTGATGATGACTGATGAGATCGTCCTTTGGTGTGTGATGTAGAATATCACTTCATCTTGATCAGGATAGTTTAAAACTATGGAATCAGTATCCAATGCCTCGTCATGAATTTTTTGATCGATTTAATTGATGAAACATTGGTTCAAAAGGGAATTATTCTATCAATACTCTAACATATCCGATGAGAGGGGCCAATTTTTCCTTCTTGATGGAATATTCGCTGATGATTTGTTTGATTACCAACTACAAATCCCATGTGAACTTCATGTAGGATATTTGTAATTGTAGGGATAGTTACAAGATAGAAATGGGGAATTGGTATAATTCCTCATTATTAGTGTATACTTAATATTATAGGAAGGAGTAGGGAAAATTTGTTTTTTCAAAAAAACAAATACAACCCCTAGACTAACATGGTTGAACCTTGTGTTTTCCAGCATCTTTCAAGTAAGGATTTATGAGGAACCATCAAAATATATCTCCATGATTGAGGAATTTCATGGTCATATAAAACCTCTTTTCTAGAAGTTTGGTGTCCACTGGTGTGCTTTATGAGGATGGATGTTCTATAAGGAATTAGGTCAGGTCCAATTCTTTAATTCATTTTGTGACAAGAACTAGATTTCATATTTCTATAAAATAACAACCCATCAAGAAAAATTTCCATTCATAATAGGGTGTCCAATCATTTACTTGAGAGGGTCAATATAAGAGGTTATGTGGACTTCATGATGTTGTAAGTAATGTCTCAAATTTTAGAAAGAAAATACGAGTGCAACACAGTTCATCTCGATATCAAAATATTGGGTGTTAGAACATTGCATAATTTGAAAGAGGTAATAGATACTATTTTTTCCTACATCATTTTTCTATGTGAGAATAGCCCCAATTGGTCTCTCTATGGTGGCTAGATATAAGAATAAGTGGTTTTACTTCTATTGGATACATCAAGACTAGTGGGTGTTGCAAGTACATGTCAAGACTCTCAAAGGCTTATTGGCAGTCTTCATCTTATCATTAGGTGACTCCCTTATTCATTAACTTGGTAAAGTGGAGAGATTTTCCATCTAGGTTAGTTAACAAGTTTATAATGTTAGTGAGGTGTCCTTGGATCCCCCTCAGTTCATTGAGATTCTAGAAAGGAGAAATTGTTAGGATTGAACTAGTATTTATTGAGTCAACATTGATACTACAGTGGTGTACTACAAAGACAATTAATTATCCATGAAATTACCCCAAAATCATACTTCAGAGGATTCATCTTCAAACTATGCAGCCATAACTTGTTGATGATTATGTAAATATCTATGAGGTGGTTACATTGCTTTGGAGATTTGATTCCCAGGTCATCAACATAGTATTCAATTTTTTCATGAAGGTTATAAATATATGATGTATGGTGTGTGGGAAAGCAGCGCCAATGTTCTTTAATCCAACAGACATGACCTTATAGTAAAAGATCCCTAGATGTGCTATGATGGTGGTGGATTCCTGGTCTTTAGGGTCCATCTTTTTCTAATTACACCCTGAATACCCATCCAGGAAAAAAATCCCCTGGAAGCGAATAGTTGCATCAATAAAAAACATTGTGATCAGAAATAAGAAATTTCCCTTCAGGTAGTTTTGATTAAGGTCTCTAAAATCAATCTGAATTATCCATTATTTTTTGTGATTGCAATGATTTTGGGGATCCATTTTGGGTACTATACATCCCAAAAAATGTTGGATCTGATCAATTTTTCAGCTTCCAATTCTTAATTTTTAGCATGATAGGGGTATGTCCACCTATATATCTGATTGAAAATCTTATTTTAATCAGGTAATCCTAGATTTTGTGTAGCCACATCATGGTTGAGTCTGATAATTTATGTATAATTATAATAAAACATGTATCAATATTGATTTATAAATTCAATATACATCCTCTTAGGCATGGAAAAACTAATCAACATATGATGTAGGTCTTATTTGTTTTCCAGGTTCAACAGCCTAAGCTCATTGATGGTGGTGGATATGTTTTCCTCAAATTTAGGAGGGGAATTCATGAGGTCATCTTCTAAACATTACATCTCTGAGTCTATGAATTAATTTTTAGACATGGCATGTAATCAGGTAGAATCTATATCATTAGCTTGGTAATAGTGACCATGAGAAGAGCAATTATCATCTTGAACTACTAAATTCATTGTAGATAGATTATAGAGTTGTTTGTTTTATTTTTCACTTCCATCGAGAGAAATAAGATCATGGAAAAATGAGATTAAGTCTACTTTATCAACAAGATTTATGGGTAGCACATAATCACTGTCAATCATACTCTAGATATTCATAGGGGCGGTCCCAAAGACATTGGGGGTGTAACTTGTATATCATCATCCCCATTGTTTTTCCCTTTTATATAAACATACATGAGAATATATAGATTTTTAGTAATCAAAGGGGACATTTTCACAATATAGTATGCCCACCTTATTAATGATTGGGTATTTAAAATGTGAATGAAATGTTGAAGGTGCTTCCATATTTCTTTAAATCAAATGAATTCTACGTAGGTAATTATATGTTTTTTCTAGATAATCATGAAATTAGTGTTAGATGTGAGATCCCTAAAATATCCTTGAGCATGATCTTCCTTAGAGGCATTTTTTTCTCTTATGATACCCTTACATGGTTTTCTTTTTAAGATAAAAATCACCCTTGATATATCAAAAATGTCTAAGGGTTTAAATTGAGATGACGTTGATCTTTGAAAAATTATTAATCAAATACCTTTATATGTCTACATTTATTAGGTTACCTAAAACATACTGGGGTGCAATATGTCCCTAGATAAATTCTTCATAATCCTTTTATATGAAAGAGATCGTGACATGTAATTCTAATGGAATAGTCTTCACTTGATAATCCTCGGCTAAATACCTATTTATCTTGAACTCTTTTGGGCTCTCGTCCAACATAATAAGTTCCTCTATAAATTATTTTGAATGATAGAGATTATCCAATATTTATACTTTGTCTAGGAAAACTCCAAACTGCTTCAGGATTTTATACATTTGTGCCAAATTTTATCGCTTCCTGATGTGTGGTTTCTCCCTATTATATGGTTCAGGGGTTGAGGTGTTTGAGGTGGATGTTCCTTGTTCTTGAGAAGAGGTCAATGAAGTATCCACTACCAGTAGAGTAGGTCACATCAGCCAACCCCTTAGTTGGGCTTATCAAATAAGTGAACCCCTTCTAGTCAGTCATGTAAGATGACTGTGATTGGATAATAGTTGGAGTGATCTAAAGCATGATTGAATTTATATGGGATTTTATGGATTAATCATCCATGGGTCTTAGTATCATATATATTCTACAAAGGTATATGTCTGAAATATTGGGTTTGACCATGCCCACACCATCCCATGAATCCTTGGATCCTATTTCCACGACCTCTAACTCTCCATTCAGGTACTGAAAGCTCACAGATAGAGTTGAATTCATTATCAAAGAGGGGATATATTAAGTGAACTATGTTAATAACACAAAAAATGATCTATTAATATGATAATTATTCTATTTGGTGGGGGATGTTTACATTCTCTATAGGTTGAAGTAAATAATTGTTCAAGAGTCCAAGCATGTTTGGGAGATGGTATGACTCTTGATCTTATGAATTTTCTTATATATGATGATTACATCCACCAATGATAGGTGTATTCAATGTATCCTCCCATGATTATGGAATCATTATTAGTTTGTGAATCTGTGCTCTCGGGATTTCATGAACACCTTCAACTATCTTTCATGTAATCTCATTGTTGAACTTTTTTCCATGTTTGGATGGGATTGATATCCATTAAAACTCCTCTTCTAGTTGGATAATGGCTATAAAAGATAATTATGTTGAGGAATTATCCAGAATCACCTATCTAGAATCAACCATTATTTGGAGAACATCGTTGAAGATGAATCTATACTGGCTGGTGTGACCAATCCTTCTATATAAATGACAACATATAGGAGGATTAGTAAGGTTGAACCCGAAGGGTTTCATGGGATATGGTATCTTGAGTTAATTATTTTCCATGACTGAAATGAAATAATCGGGGACCTTATCATTTTTTAAGGAGTATGCTTAATTCATTAATTCCTCGAATCATGGGTGACCGTGATCTTTTTTTCATCTGGTCAAGGGTGACTATGATATTTTCTCTACTCAATTGGAGGAAATAGACTATTAAAGGTCTTTATGGGTTCTTTAATAGTCACTACTATTGGTTTTATGGTAACCATAGTAGTCTCTCCCTTAACAATACTTTTTCCTTATGCCAAGGGCATAGACCAGTATTTAATTTGGTTCTGGTGAATAGAATCATCTAGGAATTGATCCATTTCTTAACGTCATGAAATCCTTTTGGATATTTCATTAGGACCAAAGGTGTTTTCAACTCATCTTCAATATTTTCATCAAAGAATTACATCAATTGTTCTTAACATAGAGTAATAATGAGAGAATAGATTAAACCCCTATATCTAGTGATGAATTCAAAAACCATATCAGTTTTTAATTTTTTGTGGTGTATGAGGTCAAAAAATTCCATTTTCCTTATTGTGGATCTAAACTAATAAATTAATTGATGATGGAGGTCTTCCCATTCTAAAATGTAACTTTCTAGAAGGATGTTTTACCAAAAATAAGTTATCCCTAATAGATTTTGTATAAAACTATCAATTTGGTTACCTCCTACTGATCATGAGGTCCCATCATTAGGCTGCATCAGGATAGGAAGTGTGTGATATTTCATTCTAGGCATCCCACACTATCAAAGGTTGATATAATAGTATTTCTAAAATTGGGTGGGGGAAAGTTTCAGACACCCATTCGGGGTATGGAATATTCTCAGGGGTCATAGGTGTGTTTCGCCCTTCTATAGATTCCATTTTAGCATCTAGAGACTTGATAGCAATGAGTAGTTTTGTAGGTAACATGTTTTTGGATTCCTACCATCTATATTAAGTGGTTGATTCTTGGTGAGGTGGGCCCATTTTAATATCCCACTAACTCTCAATTCTTGCTAAGACTAAATGATCTCCCTAAAGATGGAGTGGTTGTTGCTATAATGGAGTAAATTCTCATTCATCCTCAACTTCCTCATTTACATTGACTAGATTCCTAGATCTAGAGCCATTTGGAACTCAAATTCTGCTCTTTTAAGTGGATTTTCTCTCTTTTGATGTGTCGGATGAGATGTATCCATCTATTTCTAGAGATGATACCCAATGGGAATGTTTCCCAAGAGTAGTTCCTCATTGAGATATCTATGATTTTTTATTTCATTCTTATACTATATCATTAGTTCCTCCACATAAGGAATTTAGACTCTTCATGTCAGAGAGTGGGATACAGACACACCTTTCCCTTTATCATTGGAAGTTTTCCACTATAGAGGTGGAAATTCACTATTCGGAGGTTTAAGTTTCTGGCTATTTCCCTGATTTCACATGCATGTAGCCTTAGTTGGTGCATCCAAGTCACCCTCCTCTACAATAATGTTTTCTTCATTGTGTCCCTCTTTATTTTTTTCTTGATCAAAATAATATTTTGTGTTGACAGTGAAGAAATTAAATAATTTGTATTGTGATATGGTAGTCATCCCACTACTCTCAATGCATTATGGTGATTATGCGCTGCATAATCCTCCTTTGAGGGTCACATTAGGGTCATTTTTCTGACCCCTAGCCATATTGGACCATTTTGACTTATAATCCTTATGAGTTTTGATTTCTTTCTCCACATGTTATTCATTTATCATTCTACAAATAGTGAAATTAAGGGAGTTTCCAATTATACATATCGAATAGGCCCTATATAGAAATGGTGTGTCTCATGGTAGGAGGAATGGATGTAATGCTAACAATCCATATTTAACTCCCAAACTAGAGGATAATGATTTATTTTAAGTTGATGATAGTGATTAAAATTCCCCTAGCCCTATGGGTTGTGGATAATTCGGATCCACTATTACCAGTTTTTTATCCAATGGTTAAGTATTTGATGATGCCAATAAAAGATTTGATGACTCCTAAGAGATAAATTGAGATATAAAATCCCCCATCAAAGAAGGATGGGGTTGATCTGGAATCGTTGTTTATTTATCTTGGACCCTCTTGGGGTGTGATGAACATAGTGACGAAAATTGAGATAAAAATGAACCCATACCAGTGGGATAAGGTTGGTTTGTAGCTACCACAAATATTTCTTAGATCATATCAAAGATTTATAACCAGAGGGGTGAATGGGGTGGTAAAAATTCCACTAGTTTGGTGGGATGGGTTCCCTGCTGGATGGATTCTATAGTAGTTTATATTATGATCAATTTGATTTTATTTTATTGTGCTAATGTATGAGTTGGGTTCAATGGAATCTCATGATGGGATTAATTTTCTATATTATGATGTTTGGTTATCCACAACCACATATTACGTGTCTAAATTTCATTCTCATTTCTTTGAGGGGCATATATTAATAATATGTGGTATCCATATCCCACTATTCATGGTGTCTTTTAATCTTTATATTAATGTAATTTCCTTGTATTTACCAACTATATAATGTGTTACTAGGTCCCCTAATTTTTCTAGTGGTTATAACATTACTGGATGCTATATCTATGGAATTATGTAGTTTTGGGGACATGGTGAAGTGAAATGCTCCATATTGCCACCATCCTCTGATACTTACATCTAATGCACCATTGGAAGTCAATCAATGGAGAGTTGTTGTGATATAGAGAAAACACTACATAATCATTTTTCATACTATTCCATCCCTAGGTTATAGTCTATGGATAATGAATCCACATCCAACTGACAAAAAAGTGTATCTATGGTCTGAGGTGACCCTCGTGTCCTGGATAGGGGATGATTCTAGACTTCATTCACTAATGAGTTGACCACAAATTTTAGTTTAAGTATACATGCACTCCTTATCTAGCTCTTCTAGAATCTCATTACCAGGATTGGCATTGGGCTAAAACATGGTTGGGAGGCTGTTTCTATCTAAATCAATCCATATATCCATATGTTTTTCTTCTTCATAAAATTTATATGCCTCCGCATTGTCAAACCACAAAGGTTGTTTATATGGGTCACCTATTAACCATGGTGAATTGATACTGATAGTTTATGGGTCCCTATATATAGTAAACCCCAGTTCTTTAATCCCCTCTCTATATGAAGGTGTTTAAGTTTTTATCACCCATCTATTTGACGATTTCTAGGTAAGTGGTGTATTTCCTTGTCTGGGAGAGATATCAATGGGGGGAGGTTTTCCATGGTACATATCAGGAGTAGTGTCCCTGTGATCCATATATGCACTATCAAGAGGAGGACTATAGAGGTAATGGTCACCTTTGGCTTTTTATAAAGATTCTATAAACCCTTAAGGTGTTTCATATATTTTTTGAATAGGCTGAAGGACACTGGAATTGAGCAGATCAGGTATATGAACCTCATTCTACATCATGGCCATAATATATTGACATGCCTTTTAGGGTTGTGTGGGGATATGAGCTTATTGAATTATGGTTGTCGGAATATATTGATTACCATAGAGTGTTATGGGGATATGATCATGCGACTGAGAAGCTTCTAGAGTATTCTAGTGAGCTTTTATATCATCATAAGGAATATGGGCCTACATTGGGTGGTTTCTAGAATATTTAAGTTAATCATATATAAAGTGGAGAAATGATCAGAGTTCAAATATGCATTCCCTTTTGAAATATTTCAATGGACCATTGTAATGGGATGTGGGATATGATCCTTATCCTATATAGCCTTTGAAGGAAGCTGGTGAATTCATTCATCATTAGAAGTAGAGAAACAATCTTGGAATCCATGGTCTGCAGGAATATGAAAATTCTCTTCACTAGCAAGGATGTGATCCTTCTCTAAGGTTTCTTCCATATTTTTCTAAAAACCTATAATTTTAATGGAGATATGAACCCATTTTGGTGCCTCTGGAATATCTCATTGGTCTTTTTTTATAAGAATATGAGCTCATCCCCAGGAATGTGTCAAACGAACTTGGTGAACCCTAGTCAAAACATGGATATGAGCCTAGCCTTATGCCTTTAGAGTATTTCACTAGTCTTTTTCAAATAGAATGTCTGAATTTCACAAGGAATGTGACAAACTGAGTTGTTTATCATAGTTTGGGAAGTCCATATGTTCCCAGTCCAGTGCCTCATCCTTTACCGGGATATGTCAATAATCCTCCTGAATGTGAGAAATAATGTTTTTTTCTCTATAGTATACAACTTTTCATATGTTTAATAGTTATATGCTTCTCTAACTAATAGGATAGGAATATTTTCATGTCCCTATACCTTTACCAATTATGGAATCGGAAAACAGATTTGTTTAACTATTTGTAGAATGTAATGACACTTTAGTAATGTGTGTGTAAGAAAGTAGACCTATACATTCTCAGTGTCTAAAATATAGTCGTAGATATCTTTGATTTTAGGGGGTATATGATACCACTCCTTAACTCCTTTTAAAATTGTAATATGTCAATGGGATTCATGTGTGGGGTAGGGATATGTGCCTCCCACAAGCATTCTATAGGAATATTCATGAAAACTTGATATGAGGGGGTAGAGATATGAGACATTCCACTGGCTACCATAAACATATGTCAATGATCTTTGTTAGTAGAAGTGGGGATTTTATCCCACCCCTATTTATACATAACCTTATTCTCTTAATGAAAAATCATTAGTAATTGTTCATGAGTTTTAAGTGTATAAATTTTTGAGGTGGTGCCTCAGAACATGATTTAGGGGCACCAGTGAGATGACGCAGGTGATAGAAGATAATAGGAGCCCTCCTTAGAATCTCTAGAACCATTATTGAGCTGTAGTTGGCTACTTGATCCACCTTCCATAGATATGGAATGTGTGTATTTCCATGCTCTGAGTATATTCTTTCAAATTGATTGGTGGTGGCAACAAGTGCCACTAGTTTTATTGCATCTTTCCCTAAAAGAGATAGACTTGTTACCTTTGGCATTTAGAGACCTTTAAATTTAACCTTGAGGGGTAGGATCATACCATGTTGTTGGTATTCCCAAAATATCATGTTCTCCACCCTATGTTTAATGTGTTAGGTGGGTGAGGTTATTTTAAGACCCATAAGGACTATCGCAACAACTGAGGTTCCAGAATATTTTCCATAATGATACATGATCTCATGTTAAGATGTCTATGAGGAAAATTTTTACACTAAAAAAGACAAAAATTAACTAGGTTACTAATCAATACATCATCGCAAGAATGAAATAATCTCAACCAGCTATGAATATGTAACACAATGGTCCATTATTGTTCTCAATTTTTTCATTTTGATCACATGAAATTTTCATAGTGATAATGGACTTATTTCATGGCAACCACAATTATGAAGGATTTCATATTGGGAGCACAATTTATGTTCACATAGGAAATAAAAAAAATAGATTAATGGGTGGTTAACTGATCTATTTTACTATTTAATAGATTCACGTCAGATTCTCTATTTTTATTTCCCTCAAAAGATGTTGGGTGTATAGTTATCCTTGTGTTTCAGAAATCATGATGCCCAATGTGTATAATGACTCTATTATTTTGTTCATTACAATATTTCTCATTGTTTGTACTGTATGTTTTCCTATTTTAGGACTGATTATTGTGGGTTCAATTATGGTTTCATAATCATTTTCATTGGAATTAACATTTTCATATTTTATAAACACTTTTAATGATTCACACATCATTAAATGGGTACATACCAACTTTACAACGATATGTGGTAATTTGGGGTTTTAGATCCAATGCCACTTTGGAACTCACATTAGTCAAGAGGATGGGAGGTCGGGTTCATCGCACCCTATTGGGGGAAATTATTCTATATTCTGGGACTCTCTTTTAGATTTAAGATATGTTCACAAATATCTTCCAAATTCTGATACAATACTATTTACCCTACCAAAATGACCAGTTGTCGAATCATTCTATGAGAAAGGTTGCTCTAATAATGAGACCATATGTATGTGTTAGAGGTTTTATATCTATCTCCCATTATTTATTATCAATGGTTAGATTATTATATTTTCAATCCATATAACTAGGAAATCTATAATTTACTATCATCTAGGGAGGATATTGGTGTTTAGAAGATGGTATTGAACCTTTACATGTCACCCTACATATTTGGTTTCTAAAAGGAATCAAAACTCACATATTTTATTTAATTCAAGTAGTTTAACATCATGAAGAAAGGAAATATATGAGGGAACATAGGAAATATGTATTAAAATTGATCCTTAATAAATATTCCTATGTATCCTACTTATAGTGAGAATATGAGTAATCATAGTTAGATCTACCCTCACCCTTGTGATGGGAAATGATAGATAATTAATTCCGATAAGGGTTAACACTCCAAGGATTACTGAAATTGTAATTACATCAAGACTCATGCTAATATGGATGCCCCTGTAAAGGGGAAATAATATCATGTTACTAAACGGGGATTAAACTATGAGGATACCGTATATGGGGGACATTTAGGATGTGAGTGATATGATCATTGAAAATCCCTAAGCTCACATGAGTCAGGCTCAATGTGATAAAAATGACAAAAAGTAATTGGAATCACTGCATATGGGTACAAAAGTTATGCACTGGGGAAGCTATTATGGGGTGTTTGATGAGGATATTGGGCATTAAAAAGGTGTCCTATATATCCTATTTGGGTAAGAATCATAATTTTCATAGTTAATCCCATCCCTAAACTACGGAAGGGTTTAAGGTTCCTGAGGGAATGGATGGGGCTTACACATAAAGGTATTCCTATGTATGATCCCACTTCCTGTCTCTACATGGATGAGGAAGGGTGATAGGCTTATGGGAGAATCCATTCCCATGAGTTAAGAATATTTAAGGTATATAGGGACTTAACCTTGGGTGGATTCAAATTGGATATCATGTCTTGTTAAGGGTTTCTACATATCCTATTAAGACAAGAATTAGAGTTATCATAGTAAAATTACCCCATAAACTAATGATGGGTTGGGATATATTATTAAACTCATAGAAATTATTATTATCCCCGAGGCCCAAGTAGGTTAGGGGATTACACTAGGATAAATACCCATTGAAACTTAGGTCTTAGGAATGTTTATTATGTATCATGTTTAGATATGAATCAAAGTACTCATAGTTTAATTTGGGGAATGTGTGAATATGTCTAATAAACATGGTTGTCATGTCTTAGGGGGGTATGCCTGACATGCTTGACTTGTCATAGTTTTTGTGCCTAATATTTCTTAAGTGTCTTCCATACATGTCCTGATTGTCTATCTAACATGTCATGAGTGTATTTTTGACTGGGCTGATATGTTTTGGAGTTCTTCACATGATTGAAGTAGACATGTTAGAAGGCTATCACATGATCTTACTGGCATATTGAGAGGACAGTTTCATAACCTAACTGACACATTCAATGATCTTCATGTGATCAACACCAACATATCTAGGGGTATCATGTGACCAAGTTTGATATATCATAAGGTTTCCACATTATCTGGATGGAAAGTTCATAGGGATTTTTATGAATTGGTCAATATGTATATAGGACTTCATGTGACATGGATAAAATTTTTATAAGGATGTGAGTGACTCATATGACATGTCTGAGCATTGTTGGATGATCTGATTGACATTTCCTAATTCTTCCATGTAATCTTTTTGATATTTCATGGTGCTAATTGCATGATCTCGATAGGTAATATGAATAACAGGATTCCTTTGCATGAAAATAAACATATTTTTCATTATATAAGTCTTTCGTATTTTTGGTGTTTATTTCATATTTTCCACAATGTTTTTCAAGCATTTCCTTGTTACCGTTTTGTGTGATCGAGTTTACATGAAAAAAATCATTCAAATAATCTGACTGGAAAAATATAATTCCTTCATGTGATCAATACGGTGATCAAATGAAGCATATATTCATGTTGTGTAATCCCTTAGGTTGTTACCTCTCTTTTACCTAGTGAAACACCCTTGTGAGTGCATGGATAACTTCTTCATGGATTCCTCTCTTCTTCACTCCCATGGGTGTATTATTTTTCTATCTGTATTTCCATTTTTAGGGGGGATATTTATAGGCCTCTCAATTCTAGTTCTACCATGCCTTGTGAGGAATTTATATCATAGATATAGAATTCAGTCGGTGGAGGGAATAATGTTTCATTCACTTCACATGATCCTTCCTCGGGTCATCCATGGTGTCGCATGATAAAGAGGGACCACAATATAACTCCATCATCGATATATTTATTGGACTGATGACATGTCAATGGGATTTTTCATAATCATGTTAAAATGACAAAGATCCTTTGCGAGACCAAGCTAACATCTCTATGAGTCTTCGTGATATCAAGACACCTGTCAAAGAGGATTTCATACTGATCAAGGGAGACATTTCTAGGGACCATCATGAGATCAATTTAGATTCTTAAAGACCATTCATGAGACAATACTGACTTGTCAAAGGATCTTTACAAGACCAAGATGGATTGTTAGAGGCCTTTGTGTGATAAATATTGATCACACAAGGAGAATAACCCTTCACATGAAAATTATCATATCTTCCCTTTTCAAGAGGCTTCAAGATTTTATAGATTTTATTCTTTACTTTACAAGGGGATTCAGGTGATTTTTTTCATCTAGCACTTGATATGTCGCATGATAAAAGGAGCTTGTCAGGCACCCATTATACAATCATCAGTGCTTTTCTAGATTTATTTTCAAGAATAGTAGGGCTTGTTTGAGGGGATTTGTATGTTCATTGGGACTCTCCAAAGTGTATTTACAAGATCATCCAAAAATCATGAGAATTACATGATTCACCCATATTTACTTCTCAGGGTCATGGGATCATGTGTCCTCTTTAGGATTATGTGATTATCATGATCTATCTACTTAATCCCCATGTATACATGATACTCCTTCCTTTATATTACAAATAAATTAATACCCATGATTTGGGTACTTATTTTATTCTATAATTGTCAATGCTCATTTGGAAAGCATCACCAATTCCATAATTTCATCTCAAGGTGTTCTTAATCTCATCAAAAACTGAGATTCATATGGGGCCATTTGAATAATTAATGGGAAACTAACTCAACTAATGGAATATATAGTTCACACCATCCTTTCAAATCCATCAAGATATCTCTTAGTATATCTTCTTGTGTCTGCTTTTTCCATTTAAAATGGTCATCAATCTATAGGTGATATGTTATACTAAGTTAAACTCGGTATTTAGGGTTTGTTAAAGACTTCTATAAAACATATAGGTGACACTTTTATCTTGATCAAATACAATATAATTGTGTTCCCAAAACATCCTCACTACTTTCATGATATATATCTTGATAAGTTTATGGAGAGGTAAATCTTCAAGATTTACAATGAAGTTATAATTCAAGGTTGTTAATCTACCAAAACCAATATGGAATTATTTCATTTAGATGAATTTGAAAAACTTATGAAAAATTACATAAGTATGTTATACCATTTCTGTGTTCGTAAGGGTAATAACTATATTTTTACTTTTAGTTTTGAGACTCTTCTAAAACTTTATGACATACCAAGAACTTCTTTTTGAACTTAAAAATAAAAATATTCATGTTATCACATGAGAAGTGTTATAAAAGATCTCAATACATCATTTTACTTCTTGGATGGTTGGATATAAATGAGTTGTGTGAATCATCTATATGATACTTCATTATATCAAGTAATTATAGCCCACTGATACTAGTTCCAAATCTAATGATTCTATCTTTATAGATTTTTAATTCATAAATCTTTCCTTCATTTGTTTATCTCACCTTCTTTTAGATCTCAAAATCAACCCTTTGTAACTCCTTTATTTTCTCTTCAATATATAGCTAGGAAATCATTTTTTCATGATATGATGTCTTCCCTAACTTTAAAATTTCTAGATCCATCCTTTGAAAATCCATAAATATATGTTCTTTCTCAATCCTCATAATAAATAAGGTAGTGGGTTTCTTTCTACTAAGAGCATTCACTGCCTTATTTTCTTTTATAGTATGGTAGTGAATTTAGTAATCATAGTCCTTGATTAACTCTAACCATATTTTTTTATATGTGTTTAACTAATTATATGAGAATATATGATTTAAAATCTTGTGATTACTATATATGTCACGATTATCTCCATATATGCATTGTCTCTAAATATTTAATGTAAAGATCATTATTTCAAAATCTAAGTCATGAATCAAGTAATTTCTTTTCATGGATATTTAATTTTTTAGGGGGATTATCAATCACTATTATTTCTATAGAGTACAGATCCTAGAACATTATTTGAAGCATCACTATATATCAAAATCTCATCTCCACCTATGGGGAGTGTGAGAACAGGTTCTATAATTAGACATTTCTTGATCTCCTTGAATATTTACTCAAATTATTCTCGCTTTTCATACTTCACCCATTTTGTGTTAACATAGTAATTTGGGATATATAATCATGAGAAGTTTCTTATAAATTATATGTATTACCCCGGTAGTCTTAGAAATATATAAATATCCATGAAACTTTTATATCTATGACATTTCTCAATTTTCATTATCATTTATGGATCCATAGTAAATCCATTATTTTTGATGAGATGCCACATTAATGTGAGTTAATGCATCTAACATAGTGTACAACTTATTCTTCCTTAAATTATTCAACATAATATTGATATAATATTTATGTTCTAGTTTTTTCATGGAGTATTTGAGTATGTAATCAATACACAAAACAAAAATTTATCAAGGTAGTCTCTAAAAAACCAATTCAATAGTTCCATTAATATTATAGGTGAATTTATGATTTTCAATGGAATAACTATGAATTCATAATGTCCATATCTCATATAGAAGGTCATATTTTTAATATTTCTTCTCTTCACCTTCAATAGATGATATCTATAATGAAAATAAGATTTTGAGAAGTTTTTATCTATTCAATGTGTTTTAAAAAATCATCAATAATGGGTAGTGGATTCTTGTTCCTCATAGTGATCATATTATCTCTTGGTAGTTGATAAAAATATGCCCAAATTCATCATTTTTCTTAATAAAATCACTTATAAACCCTAAGGGTATTCACTAGGATGTATGAATCATCTTTTTTAAATACTCTTGTGGTTTCTTCATTCACTCCTCCAATTCTATTGGGTTCATCTTATTGGGGATCTTAGAAATGGATTTGTCCCTATGTATGAGTTCTATAATTAACTCTACCTTAAAATATTGAGAGATTCTAAGAAGTTAAATAGGGAATATATCAATTTATTCCCTTATAATAGTCATGTATTCAGGTTTGATGATTTTCTTTATCTAAATAATTTTAGAAAGGTATGCTTCTTCATTAGGTCTCAATGGTCACACCATTGAGATATTTTGAAAATTCTATTAAAAATATTCCATACATTTATACAAGATAGTGGTATAGTTCATAATATATAAATATATTTCCTTTCCCTGATATTTTATGTGAGATATATATAATTAAATATAATACATTCATATTATATTTTCAAAATAACAAAGATTAAATTATGGGGTTCTCTAAAAGTATCTCCTCAAAAATTCTAATCGGGGTAGAGTCCAAAACATGATTTGAAATTATTACATCACTTAGTGTTTTCACATATATCCCTACTTCTAAAAATCTATTAGGTGGTATATTGGTTATATAAAAATTTTAAGATATAAAGGAATGCGAAAAAATAAAAAACAAAAATCACTAGAAATGAGTGAATATTAAATATACCTTTCCCTATTTCATTTTATTCATTAAACATTTCATTAATCTCTTAAGAAGAAAATAATTGAACAAAAAATATGTCATTAGATAATTGGTAAATAAATTATTCACATGTGCAATCCAATTATTATGTCTTTTCTTTTTGGATTCCTATGATTATCCTAGATTGTATTTTTCTAACCGAATTCCTAATTTAATTAAAACTCTTTGTGAAACCGTTTGTAACAACCCCCATCTATAGTACATGGTTATTACATAATTATTTAGATAAATTACATAACAATAATACAATGTAGAATCAAATGGTTTAGTGTATTGAGAAAATTTGGTTCATACAACATGTTTACATATAAAATTTTAAATATTATTTAAATCCTTTAGTATAGTCCTCTTATAATCATTAATAATCCTCTTAATAAATTTAATCACCTAAAGAAATATGTAAAAAAGGGTGGGATAGTAAGGGGAGGGATATAGGGATGAAAAGTGTAGAAAGAATAAATATAGTATATGTGTGGGAATAATCAACATCATCATATCATAAGTAAAGGATCATCAAAATAATCATGAGGGGATCAGTTGAAAGAGACATGGAATGTTGTTTTTGCATAATAAAGAAACTTTGTAATGTTAAGTTCAATGTACAAACATAAATTGTGAACAAATATATCATGATATTTACAAGTAAATTATGTGTAAAAATAATCAATTCATAAATATTGAAAAAATATAGCATTATTTTCACACATAATACACATAATATCATGAAATATATAACTCCATGAGATCTCTTCACATCAAAAAAATGACCATAATCATTCATTACATATAAAATATAATCATATATCAATCATAAACATTAAATAAAAACATTTTAAATGAATTTGTTTCTTAATGGTCTCATAAATCATATATTGATGAATAAAAAATAAACATTCAAAAATAATATAGGAATATATAATTTTAAATATTTAATCCTAAAAAACATCTTATTTTTGGGAGAGGAGGATATTATACAAAAGAAGAATTTAATAGTGTTTCTGAAAAATGTTATTTGGTAAAAATCAATAAGTTGTCTCAAAATTTACCCAAACATAGTAAGATTATGTATATCCCTATAAAAATGTAAATTAAAGAAAAATGTATTTAGAACAAGTTTTTAGAATAGTCATAGTGAAAATATAAAATAATTCATGTTAAACCCAAAAGAAGAGTTTAGTTGAAGAGTCCCCTTATGAATATTATATTTTTTTGTTTGATAATTTTTTTTATTTCAATAAATAGTCATGTAAATACTTATAAAATATCAATAAGAATATTAATATGAGAATTTGTGTAACTTACACATATAAAACCTTTGAAAGTCGATAATATAAAAATGAGAAAATTCTAATGTTCAAGGTCGGGTGATAATACCTATAAAAAATTTATAATATGTGACAAAGAAATAATTTTGTGGGATCATAATGAATGGAAATGTATATCCCCTAAAATACTAAAAAAGAAAATATCATATTTCATAGAGAGAAAAATATCAAATATGAGATTAACTGAAGAATGTATTTAAAAAATATTTAGTAGAAAATCATGTATGTGTCTTGGAATTAATACTAATGATATATGAAAATGTATACCACATAAGAAAAAAATTAATGAAAATTAAAAAACCATTATAATAAATTGTTAGATGAATAATAGTTAAAATTTAGAAGAACATAAGGTAAACCCAAAAATAGTTGGGTTTGAGAGTCCTATTATGAATATTACAATATTTAATTTGATCATAATTATTTGAGATTTCAAATATTAGGAATGTAAATCACCAAAAAAGGTTAATAAGAATATTATTATGATAGTTATGATTAATCATACATAGAAAAAAAAATTGGGGATTAAATAAAATGTGAGAATAACAAAGTTAAAGGTCAAGAGAGAATCCCCTTGGGAACATTTTAGTCTATGACATAGACATCATTACATTAGAGAATAACGAAAGGATATTTATATCCCTAAGAAAATATTAATAAAAAATTAAATAAGGTCTCTTTAGAATAAAAAATTTATAAAAAAATTGAAATATATTTATAAATATAGAAATCATCACAAAAATAAATGTTTTGTGAGATTACTCTTACCTTAGGTCTCGTTTAATTTCCTAATGTTTGCACCTCCTACATAAAATAAATAGTTTCTAAAACACTAATAAAGATTATTATTATATTCTATAATTTTATTATTGATCATGTATAACCATTGTATTTTATTTATTTTTCTTTTTTAGTTTATTATGAAATGGTTCGATAACATGGTTTCTTTGAATTATCTCATTTCTAGGCCATATTGATTCATTAAAATTTCTCATATTTTTTAATTATAAATAGAATATTATAATAAATTATAAAAATTTTATTAATAAAATATATATTTTCTACACTAACCATATATCTAGGTGATGATAAGTAAAGCTTTGATAATGTCCTTGATGAAGGATGAAACTAACCCTTAACGGGCTTGTCAAAAGACAATGGTGAGAGAATATATCTATATTAAAGGAATTAAAATTGAAATTGTAACAGCCCAAGATTTTATAAAGAAATATTCTTTTTAATTTTATTAATGTCTTGTGTTGTACGCTACACCAAAAGGAGCTTGCACAACACGCATCCTTGTCTTGCCTTGCATTACACGCAATCGCGACCTTCCTCGATAGCCTGTGTAATACGCAATATCGAGTTTCACTAAACAACGATGTGCTATTAAAATTTTATTAAAACTAGCCGTTATAAATAGTAATAACCACTTTTTAAAATTCTGTAAATCTTATTTTTCAAAATGAACTTCATTCTTGGATTCGGAGTATCGAATTTAGCCTAAGGTGAAATTTTGGTACTTTTCGGATAACTTTCATATTCTGATGAATAGTGAAAAATTACTAAATTATAATTAAAAACAACTTTTTTAATCGAAATAATTAATAGTGATAAATTATTAATTTGAGTGGTTTTAAAGTATATTTAGAATATATTTTTACAATTTAATACAATGTTGGTCATTGGTTGTAATTTCACATTTAAACCGGACATAATCAAGTGTCAATCTTTTGATATATATTGATTCCTAAAAACACGCTATTTATTTTAACAGCGGGATTTAATTATAAAATTAATTAATGAAACTTCTATGTTATGAATTTGGTAAAATAGATTTCATTTTTGAATTCGGAATATGAAATATAGCTTAGGATGAAATTTTGGCATTGTTCTGAAAAACATCAATTTTTGATGAATAGTGAAACTACTAAGTGGTAGGTTAAAAACTGAATTTTGCATAAAACTTAATTTTACCGCTTCTGTGAATGGAATTTCAAAAATCCGAGAGACACGGTTAATATCAAGGACTAAAATGTGGTTCAATGAGATGAAAATAATTTTTTGGTGAATAGTAACTTTTTACTATTTTTTACCGCGGTTAATAGTAAATAGGGTAACTAAGGGTAAATATGATATCAATATTACCCTAACACATGTCCTAATTCTATTGGACAAGTGTAATTCGACCAAAAACAAACTTAGGAATAAAATATGACCATTTAGGCCCACTTGGATTAGATTAGGACATTTATTATTAATTTATTTAAAGAAAGGTTAAAATAGTTAAAATCAAAGTTTAATAAGTAAATCATTTTTAATATGGGGTTATACATAAGATAAATTCGATTGTAAATATTCATTAGAAAGCTAAAAATATTTCCTACATGATGATATTTTATTTGTAATTTTTAGACATAAAATAATTTAATTTATTTATGACACAACAATGATGCAGTAATTATCTTATTAATGAAATATTGACATAATTGATGTTATAAACACCAAAATAAATGTAATTTGAGATTTTTTATGAATTACACTAATTTTATAGGTTACTATGATATATTAATGTTGATTTAATCAACTTGGTTCGAACATTTAATTCTGTTATGACTTTAACAAAAATCATATATCAAATAGTGTCAAAATTGACACAAAATAGTTTTTAAATCAAATATTATATTATTAATTGTTATTGTATTCCTAAAAATCTAAGGTTCATCCAAATGACTTAGATAAGGATATATATATTAATAATAAACAATTTGGGGTTAGTTTGGCATGTTATAGTAAGTTTATTAACCATATAGTGAAAGAAAACAAAAAGACATGGTAAAAGTTAAATTATTTAACTTAGAGTTAAATTTAATTGATAAGGTTAAAATAATATCCTAAACTTGTCTAAATTCTATTGGTTGATAGGATTTCGACCCCTCCCCACCTTAGCTTCGAAATAATACCCCTTGGAACCATTATAAACCGATTTTGACTTTAATATAAAATAATATTTTGAGATATTCCTAAGGTGCCCCTCTCCTCCCCTATAAAAGGACACCTCCTCCCCCTCCTCCTCACACCAATTTGAGCACTCAAGCTCGGCCAAACCCTGCCAATTTCTCCTCTCCACTTCCCTAGCAACATCCTAGAGGTTCTGGTCTTCCTCAAAGACCAATTCTAGTGCCCTAAGAGGAGGTCTCAAAGAGGCACTTCAAAGAAGAGGTAATTACCGTTACCAATTCTTTCATCTTTATTTCTTCTTCCACTTCTTCTTCTTAGGTTGTTTCATTATGAAGTAATAACATCAGTATCACTCATATACTGATATGTTATTATAAGTATGAAACAACCCTATTTCACCATCTATCCATCCTACGGAAAAAGAAATCACCGCGCGTGCGTACGTACGGAATACCGTCTCCACGCCGTGGTGTAATCTATTTTCCACCACCACCTTACATGGATGGGTATAATGGTGTAAAGAATAACTATACATAGTTATTACAACATCATATTGATTCTGATATATTTTATAATCCACTCCAATTCAATTCAATATTTATAGAAATGATATCATCGCTCGTGCGTACGTACGGACTATCGTCTCCACGACGCGATGAGATTCATTCTCCATGTTAACCATTTAAGAATGATTATAAAGTATATATAAGAAATAATAATGAAATATATGACATTATAAAGCTACTGGATTTATGTATATATATACATATGTATGTCATCTACTTAATTCCATTTCAAGACAATAAGGAAAGGAAAACAGCGTTCATGCGTACGTACGGACTACCGTCTCCATGAACGGTGTTTTTCATTTTATTTATCTACCTATTATATATATATATATACTGAATATATATGATATATAAATCATATTTTATATTCTGGAAGTAAGTAAATCATGATATAAGTAATAATGATGTCAAGAACAACAAGTCAAAACACCTACGATAAATGAAATGATTTTACCCAAAACGCTTCTTTAACATGGAATTTACAAAAGAACGGGTAATATAATGTCATAAGTGAACCATATATGATATCATAACAATGAATATGATTCTGTAATAAGTCAATGACATTATTTAAACCATTATACAGGAGCTTCGGACACGTACAAAGCAAATCGGACCTAAGGTAAGGGAAATATCACAATCTCATTTTTATCCGAGATTGTTTATTCGTAAGTATTTACTGGGGTTTATTTTATCATCCACATCCATGTTCCCTCAATATGTAATATTGTTTCCATCCACTTGAAATAGTTTAAATCCAATTTTACCCTTAGGTGAGTTTTTAGTAAAGAATATGAAAGGAATCTTTTGTCGTTTTTCCGTACGAGGTACTTTTTGACTTTTCCGACAAAAGTACGAAGAATGTTTTTTTTACTTATACGGCATGAATGGATTTTTAAAACATTATTTCCAAGAAGCTTCCTTTACAAGTTTCAAGTTTATTTTTAATCAACTTCTTTTATTTTAAAGTCGTATGAAATGTTATGAAAGGAAAAATGTTTTTTGAAGAAGAAAGGATATTTTCCTCAAGAATGGAGTTCAAGTGTTTTATCAAAATTATTTTCCATCTAAGATAATAAAGGGTTCTGTTTTTATCCCTATTATTAAATTGATTTGATCATGTTGTGATGGAATTATTTTTATGAATTCCTTTATCTTATATGAATTGATTTATGATGTCATGATGTTTCAAGAATCCCATTTTTGTTACATGTGTTATGCGATGATGTATGTTTTATGATTATGTGGCACACATAAGAAAGGATTCATTATAAGATGGGTGGGACCTATATCTCCCTCCAATTCATTGGGTAAAGATTTTATATCTCATGAGATAGACATGGCTGGAATGGTAGGTTATACCGGTTCAGTGAAACAGGACTGAAACGAGGAGTGAACTCGGTTCAGAAAGGAACTTTGTCCACTAAGATAGTCTTGGCAATGAGTCATGACTAACAAGAAATGATTTTCCATGATTATGTGTGCATGCCACAAAGTTTCAAGTTTCATGTTATGATTATGGTGATCTCATTTTCACTTCTATGATTTGTTCCATGTTAAGATATTATGATCTCTTTTGCAGGTTATGATTTTCAAAAAGATATGATATGATTTTTATTTCTTTTGTATACCCTTACTGAGCATTTGAGCTCACCCTTTTATGTTTTCTTTTCCCCAGGATATAAAGAAAGGTTTTAGGTAAAAAAAAATGGAAGATATTTACGGGAGATATTGAAGATCTTTCACCAGGATTAGAAGATTATGTTCCGAGTTTCCAAAGACACTAAACTATTACGATCCTTGTGTGTGTGTTTTTGTTATGTACTAAGTATTCCGCAAATGTAATGTAATGTCCATGTACGTCAGGTTTCGGGTCTCTACAGAAATAACGTATCATAATAACATTAACATTTTATATACTTATGAATTAAATGGTTTATTATTATAGAAAAAAAATCTCTTGGAAAAATAGAATGGAAAAAATTAAAAGAGAGTAGTGTGGGATTGCATTTGTATTGATGTTTTACTTTATTTATATAAACTAAATCCTTGATATATTGGGGTCAGATGAAACTATAAAATCCATAAGGTTATAATTATTTTTTAGGAGTAATTTTTTCAAATATTTGGTTTTAATATGAGGATGGTAGGTGATTTTACAAGGGATGTGTGAGGCGGTATTTATGAATGCGTGGATGGGTATTTGTGAGTTTAAATATTGAATAAATTAATATTTCAAAATTAAAAAATTAAAGAGTGGTATTTATGATATTATGAGCTATATATAATATAAAAAATATGTTTTTTAGGATTTCAAACCATTTATACACTAAATTGTTTAGTTTTCACAAAATTAAAAAAGAAGATGAATTTCTTTTAATTGAATACATGGAGAGACCCGAAGCTTAACGTACATGGACATTTCATTTCTTTAGCAGAATACTTAATACATTACAAAAACAGACACACAAGGACCGTAATAGTTTAGTGTCTTTGGAAACATGGAACATAATCTTCTAATCGTGGTGAAAGATCTTTAACATCTCCCATAAAGATCTTCCCCCTTTTTTTCTTTCCTAAAACCTTTCTTTATATCCTGGGGAAAAGAAAACATAAAAAGGTTGATCTCAAATGCTCATTAAGGGTAATCATGGATAAAATAAAACATACCATATACATTTGAACTTAAAAACATGAACATAATGTTTAAACATCAAAAGCTTGAGCAATGACATAAAACATGGAAGTACACAAGGCATAGATCATAATGAAACATTAAGAATGATAAAATAGCATGGTAATAAAACATGTAACTATGGAAACCATTAAGCACATGATATTATTTCCATAGTAGCCAAGGCATTGCTGCCAAGACCATCTTAGTGGACAAAGTCCCTTTTTGAATCGAGTTCACTCCTCGTTCCAGTCCTGTATTACTGAACCGGTTTAACTTTCCATTCCATCCATGTCTATCTCATGAGATATAAATCTTTACCCAATGCATTGTAGGGAGATATAGGTCCCACCCATCTCATAATGAAATCATTCTTACTTGTGCCACAAAATAAACATACATCACCCAATAAATAAAATGGGTTTCATAAACATCATCTCATCATCAAATAATCCATATAAAAGGAATGGATATCATTTCATAATAAGAAAAGTGAAACCATGTAAATCATAGAGACATGATACTTGAAACATACACATATGAAATAATGTCATCTTAGATGAAAAATGGGTTTTATAAAACACTTGAATTTAATTCTTGAGGAAAATATCCTTTCTTCTTCAAAATCAATTTCTTTTCTCAAAACGTCATGAAATTTTAAATGAAATAGATTTTGTTGAAAATATTCATGAAATATTTTGGAGGAAGCTTCATGAAAATAAGGTTTTATAAAACCGTAAAAATCCTTTCATGCTGTATATGTTAAAAAAACATTATTCTCGTACTTTTGATGGAAAAGTCGAAAAGTGCCTTGTAGGGTAAATAAAAAAAAGATTCCTTCCATATGATGGGGTAAAATTAAAAATGGGTAAAAAGAACTTTAAACATACATGAAAACAATTTTATAAAACATGGATATGGATGATTGCAATAACCCCAGTAAATACTTATGAATCAGCAATCTCGGATAAAAATGAGATTTGCAAAATTATCCCTTACCTTAGGTCCGATTTGATTCGTAAGTGTCTGAACCTCCTGTATAATGATTTAAATAATGTCATTTACTTATTCCAGAATCATACTCATTGTTATGATATCATATATGGTTAACTTATGGCTTTATATTACCCGTTCTTTTGTAAATTCCATGTTAAAGAGTGTTTTGGGTAAAATCGTTTCATTTTTCGTCCGTGTTTTGACTTGTAATTATTCATATGATTACTTAGATCATGATTAATTAATTACAGAATATAAAAAAAGATTTATATATAATATATATTCAGAATATATATATATATATAATATATTAGTAAATGGAAAGAAATACACTGTTCATGGAGACGGTAGACCGTACATAGGCATGAACGCTGTTTTCTTTTCCTTATTGAGTTGAATGGAATTAAGTAGATGACATACATATATATACACATAAATCCAGTATCATTATTATTTCATATATTTCATGATTACTTATTATATATAATTTATAATCATTCATGAATGGTTAACGTGGAGAATGAATCTCATCGCGTCGTGGAGACGGTAGTCCGTACGTACGCACAAGCGATGATATCGTTCTTATGATCATGGAATTGTATTGGAGTGTATGTATACTATTTCAGAATCAATATAACTTTACAATAATCATATATTGTTATTTTTTACACCATTATACCCATCAAAGTAAGGTGGTGGTGGAAAATAGATTACACCACGGCGTGGAGACGGTATTCCGTACGTACGCACGCGCGGTGATTTCATTTTCTGTAGGATGGATAGATGGTGAAATAAGGTTGTTTCATAATTATAATAACATATCAGTATATGACTGATACTGGTTTTATTACTTGATAATGAAACAACCTAATAAGAAGAAGTGGAAGAAGAAATAAAGTGGAAAGAATCAGTAACAGACATTACCTCTTCTTTGAAGAGCCTCTTTAAGATCTCCTTTTAGGGAACTAAAATTGGTCTTTGAAGAATACCAGAACCTCTAGGATGTTTCTTGGGAAGTGTAGAATAGAATTTGGCAGGGGTTGGCCGAGATTGAAGGCTCAAAGTGGTGTGAGGAAGAGAGGGATGAGGTGCCCTTTTATAAGGGAGGAGAGGGGCTCCTTTGGAAAAACTAAAAATATTATTTTATTATAAAGCCAAATTCGGTATTAAATAGCTCCAAATTGAGTTATTTCTAATATAAAGTGGGTATGGGTCGAAATACTCTCATCCAATAGAATTTAGACAATTTTAGGTTCCTATTTTAACCTTATCATTTATATTTAACTTTAAGTTAGATAATTTTACTTTTACCGTGTCTTTTTGTGTTCTTACACTATAAGGTTTATAAACTTACTATAAGAAGCCAAACGAACCCCAAGTTGTTTATTATTAATATATATAACCTTATCTAAGTAATTTGGCCGAACCTTAGATAAAATATCAATTAATAATATAATATTTGTTTTAAAAACTATTTTATGTCAATTTTGACACTATTTAGTAATTGATTTTTGTAAAAATCATAACAGATTGATTAGTTCTAAAAAAGTTCATTAAATCAATACTAACATGTCATATTAACCTATAAAATTAGTTTAATTCATAAAAAGTCTCAAATTACATTTATTTTGGTATTTATAACATCAATTATGTCAATATTTCATTAATAAGATAATTACTGCATCATCTTTGTGTCATAAATAAATTAAATTATTTAATGTCTAAAAATTAAAAATAAAATACCATTATGTAGTAAATAGTTTTATCTTTATATTGAATATTTATAGTCAAATTTATCTTATGTATAACCCTATATTAAAAATGATATACTTATCAAACTTTGATTTTAACAATTTTAACCCTTCTTTAAATAAATTAATAATAAATGTCCTAATCAAATCCAAGTGGGCCTAAATGGTCAAATTTTATTCCTAAGGTTGTTTTTGGTCGAATTAAACTTATCCAATAGAATTATGACATCTTTTAGGGTAATAATAATATCATTTTTACCCTTAATTACCTTATATACTTTTAATCGTGGTAAAAAAAGTAAAATGTTACTATTCACCAAAAATTATTTTCATCTCATTGAACCACATTTTACTTACTGACATCAACCGTGTCTCTCAGATTTTTGAAATTCCACTCACATAAGTGGTAAACTTATGTTTTATGAAAAATTCATTTTTTAACTACCACTTAGTGGTTTCACTATTCATCAAAAAATGAAAGTTTCCAGAAAAATACCAAAAATTAGGCCTAAGATATATTTGATATTATGAAGTCAAAAATGATGTCTATTTTACCAAATTCAATGCATATCAGTTGCATTAATTAATTTGAAAATTAAATCTCATCGTCAAAACAAATAGCGTGTTTTTAATAGATAATAACTATCAAAAGATTGACACTTGTTTATGTCTGGTTTAAATGTGAAATTACATACAATGACCAACATTGTATTAAATTGTAAAAATATATTCTAAATATATTTTAAAACCACTCAAATTAATAATTTATCACTATTAATTATTTCGATTGAAAAAGTTGTTTTTAATTACAATTTAGTAATTTTCACTATTCATCAAAATATGAAAGTTATCCGAAAAATACCAAAATTGCTCCCTAAGCTAATTTCGATATTCCAAATCCAAAAATGAAGTCCATTTTGAAAACTAAAATTTACAAAATTTCAAAAAGTGGTTATTACTATTCATAATGGCTAGTTTTAATAATATTTTAATAGCATATCGTTGTTTAGTAAAACTCGGTATTGCGTACTACACACGATATCGAGGAAGGTCGCGATTGCGTGTAATTCAAGGAAAGTCAATGATGCGTGTTGTGCAAGATCCTTTTGGTGTAGTGTACAAAACAAGACATTAATGAAATTAAAAAGAATATTATTCATAAAATCTCGGGGTGTTACATTCTACCCCCCTTAAAATGAATTTCGCCCTCGAAATTCGTCAGGGTTGTAAATGGTTTACTACTCGAAAGTTTCTTTAATAGAAACCCACATCGTAAAAAGGAATACCACAACATGGCTTTAAAAACTAAAGTATGAAACGTAATGGTTACCCAAATTAACTAATCACTGGGTTTCCACATAGGAGAACATATGTGAAAATATGGATATGGAAGAGAAATCTAACCATCATGTTCTGATAGAGAGTGGTAGAGAACATGGATATGAAAAATCCAACAATCACAAAGCCATAGATTTGTGATGATCTAAGGTACCATCTAATTCATTAGATATAAGAGCAATAGGACAATAGTTTTGGTTTTCAAGATCATTTCCCTAATGTTGATGAAATTGGAATTAGAAGAAATACTTTCGTGATTTTGGTATAGTCTCACCGTTGGTCGTTCTTTGGACAATTTCCACTTCATCTCCTAAAGAAATGAAGTTGAATTTTTCAATTGTGATGTGTTAGTAGATCATGTGATAGAATGATGGGTCATTCCATCTATCTTAAACAAAAAGTTAGAAAATTTATCAAAAAATACATAAGTCCATCTATAGGGAGATTAATCATATATGGTTCCTAAATTGGACTTATACTTCTTATATTATACTACTTATTATAATAAAACTAGTTTCTACTAAACGGGGACCTCTTGTAGGCCAGTGGTAGGCGATAAAGGCCAGTCGCACTTCGGTTGTGGGTTCGATTCCCATAGCCTTGTCCGACGCGATGGGCTATCGCCCGTCCTGCCGGTTGTCCTTTTTCTAAAACTGTATTACTTTAAAATCCGATCAGTAGTATCGAAAAAATTTATATCCTTAAACAATACATGAATATGTCCAACATAATCCATTCCAATCCTTAGGCTTATCTAAAATACTTCGGTCCAAGCTCATAGTATAAAGAAAACGATTACTTGAAATGTCATCAACCAAGCATGTGAATACCATCATTTATCCCCCATATATATATTGTTGTTCACATTCCAATCATGTGAATACCTTAATCATGTATTCTCTTGAAAAATGAATACCCATTAAACCTTAGTGAAAACATGAATGCTGTCAAAAGTTAACTCTTTCCACATACCAAAATCCAATAATTCTATATACTCAAACCATGATATAACTTTCTCCTTATATCAATCATGAGCTCAATAATACTATAAAACATTTAATTTTCTCATTATCCCTTCATTATGCACATATCATCTCTATTCAAAAATTTCTGAATAACCTTTAATGGATACCGGTACCATTAATCATACACTTTCAAAACTCAAGGAAAGACAACAGTGTCACAATCCTTAGATGTATCTTTATTCCATAGTACCATGAGATTACTTATACAATATTACACTTGATAAACATGTAATCATTCCACTACCTTCTTAAACCATTGACTGAGCTTCAACAATTCTTTCATCTCACATATAATTTGTAGTCTCTTCATCATAATCAACATAAATACTACCCATACGGCCATACTGATTCTCTTCATGAGACTTTCCCTTAGGGCATTGGTTTTCATAATGCCCGTAAATTCCACATTTAAAACATTTAACCATTTTTTATGTTGTAGCAATACCATTATCCTCATCCATGGTGTCAACTGAACCTTTTCCTTTGCACTTACTGGCTTTGTGTCCTTCTTTTCCACACCCAAAGCGTCTTCCAGTTCCCTTGAAACAATCTCCTCGATGCCTCTTCCCACATGATTTACAAGAGGGAAATTGAACTTTCTTTCCTCTATGATCATCATGAAACTCCATATTTCTCTTATTATCTGAGTCGGGAAACTTACCAAAGTTGAGATTATTGATCATATTATGAGATTTGTGATTAGGCATAATAATGATGTTTGGACTTCCAAATCCCGTTTCATTTGGTTTCTCATGAAGAATATCATTCCATTGTCTGTCATATCCTCCATTATCATGAATCTTCCTGTTTCCAGCCATTTTCTAAAACCCAAAAAGAATAGTGTGAGAGGAAAAAATCATGCTACGGAGAGAAACATAGTAAAGGGGGAGTACCCTCAATATCTAACATCTTAGGTTTAATTCTATGATCGTTACCGTAGTTCTTGGACCATATCCTATACGTATACATATCCTTAGGAACATCCCTAGACATACCTTAGAAATATCTCTAGGGATCTAACTAATGTTTTCGCATCCTAGTTTCCAAATGTTGACTAAACCTTTCCTCTGATACCAACTGTAGAGACCCAAAACTTAACGTACATGGACATTTCATTTCTATAGCGAAATACTTAATACATAACAAAAACAGACACACAAGGACCGTAATAGTTTAGTGTCTTTGGAAACTTGGAATGTAATCTTCTAATCATGGTGAAAGATCTTCAACATCTCCCATAAAGATATTCCCCCTTTTTTTCTTACCTAAAACCTTTTTTTATATCCTGGGGAAAAGAAAACATAAAAAGGGTGATCTCAAATGCTCAGTAAGGGTAAGCATGGTTAAAATAAAACATACCATATACATTTGAACTTAAAAACATGAACATAATGTTTAAACATCAAAAGATTGAGCAATGACATAAAACATGGAAGTACGCATGGCATAGATCATAATGAAACATTAAGAATGATAAAATATCATGGGAATAAAACATGTAGTTGTGGAAACCATTAAGCACATGATATGATTTCCATAGTAGCCAAGGCATTGCTGCCAAGACCATCTTAGTGGACAAAGTCCCTTTTTGAATCGATTTCACTCCTCGTTCTAGTCCTATATTACAGAACCAGTTTAACTTGTCGTTCCAGACATGTCTATCTCATGAGATATAAATCTTTACCCAATGCATTTGAGTGAGATATAGGTCCCACCCATCTCATAATGAAATCATTCTTACTTGTGCCGTAAAATAAACACACATCACCCAATAAATAAAATGGGTTTCATAAACATCATCCCATCATCAAATAATCCATATAAAAGGAATGGATATCATTTCATAATAAGAAAAGTTAAACCATGTAAATCCTAGATACATGGTACTTGAAACATACAAATATGAAATAATGTCATCTTAGATGAAAAATGGTTTTCATAAAACACTTGAAATTAATTCTTGAGGAAAATATCCTTTCTTCTTCAAAATCAATTTCTTTTCACAAAACGTCATGAAATTTTTAAAGAAATAGATTTTTTTGAAAATAGTCATGAAATATTTTGGAGTAAGATTCATGAAAATAAGGTTTTATAAAACCGTAAAAATCCTTTCATGCCGTATACGTTAAAAAACATTCTTCTTGTACTTTTGATGGAAAAGTCAAAAAGTACCTTGTAGGGTAAATAAATGAAATATTCCTTCCATACCATGGGGTAATAGTAAAAATGGGTAAAAAGGACTTTAAACAAACATTAAAACACTTTTATAAAACATTGATATGGATGATTGCAATAACCCCAGTAAATACTTACGAATAAGCAATCTCGGATAAAAATGAGATTTGAAAAATTATCCCTTACCTTAGGTCCGATTTGCTTCATAAGTGTCCGAACCTCCTGTATAATGATTTACATATTGTCATTTACTTATTCCAGAATCATACTCATTGTTATGATATCATATATGGTTCACTTATGGCTTTATATTACCCGTTCTTTTGTAAATTCCATGTTAAAGAGTGTTTTGGGTAAGATCGTTTCATTTGTCGTCCGGGTTTCGACTTGTAATTATTCATATGATTACTTAGATCATGATTAAATTATTCCAGAATATAAAACATCATTTATATATAATATATTTTTAGAATATATATATATATAATAGATCAGTAAATGGAAAGAAATACACCGTTCATGGAGATGGTAGACCGTACGTACGCATGAACGATGTTTTCTTTTCCTTATTGAGTTGAATGGAATTAAGTAGATGACATACATATATATACACATAAATCTAGTATCATTATTATTTCATATATCTCATGATTACTTATTATATATACTTTATAATCATTCATGAATGGTTAACGTGGAGAATGAATCTCATCGCGTCGTGGAGACGGTAGTCCGTACATATGCACGAGCGATGATATCATTCTCATGATCGTGGAATTTTATTGGAGTGTATGCATACTATTTTAGAATCAATATCACTTTACAATAATCATATATAGTTATTATGTACACCATTATACCCATCCAAGTAAGGTGGTGGTGGAAAATAGATTACACCACGGCGTGGAGACGGTATTCCGTACGTACACACGCGCGGTGATTTCGTTTTCTGTAGGATGGATAGATGGTGAAATAAGGTTATTTCATAATTATAATAACATATCAGTATATGAGTGACACTGATGTTATTACTTCATAATGAAACAACCTAAGAATAAGAAGTGGAAGAAGAAATAAATTTGAAAGAATCGGTAACAGACATTACCTCTTCTTTGAAGCGCCTCTTTGAGGTCTCCTTTTAGGGCACTATGATTGGTCTTTGAAGAATACCAGAACCTCTAGGATGTTTATAGGGAAGTTTAGAAGATAATTTTTCAGGGGTTGTCCGTGCTTTAAGGCTCAATGTGGTGTGAGGAAGAGAGGGATGAGGTGCCCTTTTATAAGGGAGGAGAGGGGCTCCTTTGTAAAAACTAAAAATATTACATTATTATAAAGCCAAATTCGGTTTTAAATAGCTCAAAATTGAGTTATTTCTAAGCTAAGGTGGGGATGGGTCGAAATTATCTCATCCAATATAATTTAGACAAGTTTAGGTTCCTATTTTAACCTTATCATTTATATTTAACTTTAGGTTAGATAATTTTACTTTTACCATGTCTTTTTGTGTTCTTACACTATAAGGTTAATAAACATACTATAAGAAGCCAAAAGAACCCCAAGTTGTTTATTATTAATATATATAACCTTATATAATTCATTTGGCCGAACCATAGATAAAATATCAATTAATAATATAATATTTATTTTAAAAACTATTTAATGTCAATTTTGACACTATTTAGTAATTGATTTTTGGAAAAATCATAACAGAATTATTAGTACGAAAAAAGTTAATTAAATCAATAATAACATGTCATATTATCCTATAAAATTAGTGGAATTCATAAAATGTCTCAAATTACATTTATTTTGGTATTTATAACATTAATTATGGCAATATTTCATTAATAAGATAATTACTGCATCATTTTTGTGTCATAAATAAATTAAATTATTTAATGTCTAAAAATTGAAAATAAAATATCATTATGTAGGAAATATTTTTATATTTCTAATGAATATTTATAGTTGAATTTATCGTATGTATAACGCTATATTAAAAATGATATACTTATTAAACGTTGATTTTAACTATTTTAACCCTTCTTTAAATAAATTAATAATAAATTTCCTAACCTAATCCAAATGGGCCTAAATGGTCACATTTTATTCATAAGGTTGTTTTTGGTCGAATTACACTTATCCAATAGAATTAGTATATGTGTTAGGATAATAATAATGTCATTTTTACCCTTAATTACCTTATTTTCTTTTAACTGTGGTAAAAAAAAGTAAAAAGACACTATTCACCAAAAATTATTTTCATCTCATTGAGCCACATTTTACTTACTGAAATCAACCGTGTCTCTTGTATTTTTGAAATTCCACTCACAGAAGTGGTAAAATTATGTTTTATGAAAAATTCATTTTTTTAACTACCGCTTAGTGGTTTCACTAATCATCAAAAAATGAATGTTTCCAGAAAAGAACCAAAAATTAGGCTGAAGCTATATTTGATATTATGAATTCAAAAATGATGTCTATTTTACCATATTCAAATCATATAAGTTTCATTAATTAATTTAAAAATTAAATCCCTTCGTCAAAACATATAGCGTGTTTTTAAGAGATAATAACTATCAAAAGATTTACACTTGTTTATGTCTGGTTCAAATGTGAAATTACATCCAATGACCAACATTGTATTAAATTGTAAAAATATATTCTAAATTTATTTTAAAACCACTGAAATTAATAATTTATCGCTATTAATTATTTCGATTGAAAAAGTTGTTTTTAATTACAATTTAGTAATTTTCACTATTCATCAAAATATGAAAGTTATCCGAAAAGTTCCAAAATTTCTCTGTAAGATAATTTCGATATTCCGAATCCAAAAATGAAGTCCATTTTGAAAACTAAAATTTAAAAAAATTCAAAAAGTGGTTATTACTATTCATAACGGCTAGTTTTAATAATATTTTAATAGCATGTCGTTGTTTAGTGAAACTCAGTATTGTGTACTACACACGCTATCGAGGAAGGTCGTGATTGTGTGTAATGAAAGGCAAGTCAATGATGGTGTTGTGCAAGCTCCTTTTGGTGTAGCGTACAACACAATACATTAATGAAATTAAAAAGAATTTTTTTCATAAAATCTCGGGGTGTTACAATACATTATATATTTGGACTTTGGAAATTAATTTTAAGATTTTAAATTGTTTTTATAATTTAAAAGTGATTAATTTATCATATTAAATCATATTTGTGTATTTATATCTACTTTTGGATTTTTAGGTCATTATTACATTATTATCATTTCTTAAAATATATTGTATTCAAAAAACAATATTTTATTATTTAACAAAAAATAGGGCTTTTTCAACTAGTTAAAAAATCACACTTAGAAAATATTTACATGATAATTAGAAAAATAAATTAATTTAGTAAAAATAAATTTCTATCAAAGATAATTTTAATTATTAATAATGAAAATATTATTTTATAAAAAAACATTATAATACACCTAATCAAAAATCCACTGAAACTTTATTTGAGTTTATAATGTGAATATTTGATTCATGGAATTATAATATTTAAATTTACTTAATTTATTCATGGTTAATATTATTTACCTATCATTATATTGTGTTATTATTTAAGTTTGTATTTCAATGGTCATATTACAATTAAAAAGGTCATGTTATGATTCCAAATTTTCATGTTACTATTCCAATGATAAGATTGGTTATATATAATCTCTAAATACCTCATATTTATATAATTCATAGTTTTAATAAACTACTCATAGGGTTATATAATTTTTATTTTTAAAATTACTATTACATTTCTAATGTTTTTTTCTTTTTCACAGTGTTTCTTGTGGGTGTGATAATTCTAGGGGTTCGATAATTACTAATTTTTTTTGTTCTACTGGTTATATTTTTTAATTTATTTTACCCTAGTAATATTTTAATTTGTAAAGAGTATATTTATTCTGGATGTGTAATGTTATATAATTTATGAAATAAAATAATTTATTTTTTTCTGGTATTTTATTCCGTGTCTTTTACCTAAAAATAAGATAAATATATTCAAAAGGAAGATGAAAAATAAATAAAAAATAGGTCATCAAATCAAAGGACAAGATATATATGTCTTCCTCATATCTATTGGTAACTAGAAAAATAATGAAGATGGAATCATAGAAAATATGTATCATTGAGGAAGGGTTGGGATGTATGTGGTGTATGTGGCCCATCTACCACTAGATTGACCGTTACATAGAAATGTTACAAGGTAATCAAAAAAAATATGGATGGATATTATACCTAGTTGGCGGCCCATATATATCTATATCCTTATATCATAAGGAAGCTAGAAAAATTATTAATATTTAGTAGTCTGAATTAGAATCCTGATCTAAGGTCAATTTCATCCAACACAGAATGATATAGACCCTCATTATCAAAGTAATACATGATTATTATAACCCTAAGAATTTCATTGGTTGGACTGAAAAAATTTATAATGATCTTTCATGGGAGTACTGACCCCATTTTTTTAAGGAATACAATATTTAATAATAAAACTTTTGTGCATATATCTCAATCGTGTAATTTGGGAGGTTGTGGAAGAGGAATAAGTTGAAAGAAACTAATTTAGGTGATCTTGGTGAATGTGATTTCCATGTAGGTGACTTGGGTTAATTTATTTCTATAGTAAGTGACCTAAGTGAATATGGCACTGAGGAAGGTGACATAGGTGAATCCAATATCAAATATTAGACCTAGGAGAATATATAACTCAGTTGAGAGGATATGGTTTATATGGAACCATGTTGTGTGTCAATAGTGAATATAGTTCATATTGGGAGTCTTAGGAGAATATAGCTCTTTGTTGGGTAATTTTGGAAAATCATCTGTCTTGTTGGGTGGCCCAGGAGAATATAGAACCCTGTTTGGAAGTCCAGGTTTCCTAGGAAATTATATCACCCTATTGAGATGAATTTTTCATGTCTTATTTTAGTTGATTTGGGAGAACTCCACTTAGTGACAAACTGTGTTCCTAAATGGATTTCCCTGATCACTTAGGCACTCATTTTGAGGAGGTTCCTTCTCTATTTTCCTATGGATGGAAGGTTCAAATTAATCATTCATTGATTATAATATTTAAAATACACAAGTAACCTTTCCATCCATTATTTATCTGTTAAAATGGAGTAAAATCTATCTTAAAGGGGTATTTGGAGGAGTTGGGAATATTTTCCTAGTGGAGAGGTTCTTTGTCTATACTTATCACTTTCTTCTAAATGTATGTGTGACAAAATTTGTGCTCTAGGGGGCCTTATATAGGCCTTGAAACTAGGAAGCTAGTAACCAATGGTAACCACTTGAGGTTCTCATCCCCTTTTAGTTGGGCATGTGTCTCTTATGTACGACTTGGCTATAATGATCTCCATCTTTTAAATATTATTAAAACAACTTTTATAAGATAAATAACATATTTTTTAGTATCTAAGGAAAATCAAGTCCTTAAAATATGTTTAAAATTTTAATTTCAAACATTATTAAAATACTTTAGAAAATTCCAAAAATCTTTCATAATCCTTTTAATACACATAATCACCAAAGGAAATACATTAATGAAATGGTGAGATAAAATACCTATAAGGGGAAGGATATTAGGGAAGTAACATAAGGTATGAATCAATATATTACATGGGTGAGAAAATTCATCATCATCATATAATAAGAAAAGGATCATTATCATAAGCATGAGGTAATCATTTGAAAGTTTGATTAAATTTTTTATATGCATAATAATTAAATTTCATCACATTTCTATCCAATCACACAAATAAATTGTGAACAAAGATAGCATCATTCGCACTAATAACATATGTATAAAAATCACCAATTCATAAATTTTTAATAAGCCTTGAATTATGTTCAATAAAAATATACATAATCTATTATAATATATCATATTATCCAATTAGTTGGAGGGTTATATAATTCTAATCCCATGAATCACATCCTAATATTATCATAATCATTTATTCTGCAAGGAACTTTAAACATAAAATGATCATAAACATGATATGAACCCATGAGAATATAATATGTTCTATATTTATTTCATAAATAATATGTCAAAGAATGTAGATGAAGGTTACCAAAAGAGTAAGGGAAAAAAATTTCATAAATGGGTAGAATTAGAAAATAATAGATCATATTACTTGAAGATAGGAAATATAAATATAAGTGAAATCAATTGAAGATTTATAAAAAAGAATTATTAAAATGAATTATTATATTTAAGAACACGTTTAAATAATGTATAAACATGAATATACCAATAAGAACAAATGGTAAAGAAATATAAATTACATTAGGAATAAAATTTTAGTTGAATCATAGAGAATGTATTGAAGAAGATAAGATAAATCTAAAAGAAGAGTTGGGTTAAAGTGTCCCAAAATGGACATTATAAGTTTAGACATGATCTTTTTTTTTTTGAAATTTTAATAAATATTCATAAATGTTCCCATAATATGTAATAATAAATTGAATATGAAAATTGTTGTTGAGAACACATAGAGAAAAATTGAAATATTATTAGATAAAAATATAGAATCCTAATGAGATAGATCGAGATTTAAACCTTGTAACTTATGTCCCATTTTACTTCCTCGCATTTATGCCTCCTCTATAACATACATATATTTGTTAAAAATCCAAAAAAGAAGTTTATACTGTTCATTTTTGTTATTTTATATCAATTATAACCATTATAATTTCTTTTTTTATCTTTTTATTTAAATATGAAATGGTTCAATGACATTTTTTCCATGAATATTCCTATTTCATTTTGATTTATTTATTAATTTTAATTTATCTTATGGTAAATTACATCCACAATAATATAATACTTTAATATTGATTTATAAATATAATACATATTCTATAATAACCATCCATGTCTTTATTGATAAGTAAATCACTGAAAGCATCCTTGATGGAGGGTGAAATCGTCTGTTAAAGTGACATGTCAAAAAGAGGGAAGATAGAGAGTATAAATGCTTTAAATAAATTAAAATTCTCATACTATATTAAAATAACATTAATATTTTATATAATTATTAATTCAATACTTTAAGAAGTTATAAAAGGAAAATGTATTGGGAAAGTAGAATGAATAAGATAAACAAATGAGAACATTGAATTATTGTATTATTTATTAATTGAATTTTTAATCCTTTTCTATGGACTAAAACCTTAAGGGACTGAGTTTGGATGACACCCAAATATACCTAAGGTTATAAGGATAAATAAGAACATGTTATTGAGATAATATTGGGATCATAGAAGTTTATGGAATTTGATTTACCATGATAAGTGTGAGGGTGTATTAATACATGAGGGGGGCTATTGTTTGGGTTGAAATATTAAATAAATTACTATTTACAAAGTAAAACGTTCAATTGTTTTATTTTAGAAATAGGAAAAATTTTGATTAAAAATATATGTTTTTATTAATTTAATGACATTTATATACAAAACTTATAAGTTTATATAAATGGAAAGATGATGAATGGAAATAAATCATGAAACACTATACATATTTAGAGTTCGAAAATTAATTTTTAGGCTTGGAAATTAATTTTATTATTATTAAATGAGTTATTGATCACATTAAATAAATTTTAGGGTGAATAATAATTTTAATTTTTATTAGGTAATCGTAACATTATTAATATGTCATAATACATGTGGTATTTAAAAAACTATATTTTTACTATTCTCCTAAAAATGATCTTTTGCAAATAATTATTGAAAATTAAATCTTAGAAAGTTTAAACATGTTAACTCAAAAAAGTGAAAATATATTTTATAAAAAAATATTTAATTTTAATTTTAATTATTTAGATTTTAATTATGTTTATTACCAAATATGTTAAAATATACTTCCTTAAAAATTCACTTATACTTTCTTGTAGTTTTTACATTGAATATTTATTTTTTTCGATTATAATACTTATATTTAATTAATTTATTAATGGTGAATATTATTTACAATTACTATTGATATTCTAATAGTCACGATACTATTATAACAATCATGTTACAATTTCTAATGGGAATGTTACTATTCTTGTAGGTTATTTTTGCTATCAAAATAGTTATAGAGGTTTTATACTTCCTATTAATACCACTTATTTCATTCATTCATCATTTAATAAAATTATTCTCAAGGTTATATGTTATTAATTTAAAAAAAATTGATTTCATTTATAAATTTTTGTTTCTTTTTTAGATTGTGTTTTGAAAATTTTATATTTCTAAAAGACCAAAATGATTCCAACTTTTTAATTTTGGTTGTTTTAGTTTTTTTCTTACCCCATTTTACTATTTTCAAATTTATATAATTTTTTTATTAATCTAATGTAATGTTCATACATTTATGAAATAAAATAGATTCTATTTATTTTTTAGGTGTTTTATTTTATATCTTATATCAAAATAAAGAACACATATATATTCAGAATAAAAATATCATATAGGAAAGTATGGGTTGTTACATTGTTTACCCCTTAGAAAATTAATCCTAAAATTTTTAACTCACATCGTTTTTTGATAATTGATTTGGGTATTTTTGTTTCATTTCATCCTTTGGTTACCATGTTTCATCTTCATGCATTTGGTTTTCTCAAACTACATTGAAAATGTAAGTTGGCTGGTTGTGTAGAACATTGTCTCTATGGTCTATGATCTTCACCAGTTTATCCTCAGAAGTGATTTCATTCTCTAGTTACAGCACGTACAAATTTAGTAAATGTGAGAGATCATCTATGCACATCCTCAATAGAGATACATGGGAAATATCATACACTGGAGCAAGGTTTGGGGGATGTGGTAGTTTATTTTCCAATACTCATATGCAATCAAGGATCTTAAAGGCGTTGATGTTCCTAGGGATATGATTTCCCTTCTTATCAATAATCAATATTTTCTTCCCATTTTATATACAAAGGAACACTTTTTATCTTAATTTAAATTCCAAGTCTCTTTTATGATTGTGAATGTAGTAATTTTTTTAACTCTAAGAAAATTTAATTTTTTATTGAATTCCCTGAACCATTTTTTATTATATCTTACACTAGTTTAATTCCAAGAATCATCCTTTGAATGAATTCATACCAACTTGGAGGGATTACTCATCTCTTCATACATAGAGATTTATTGGTGTAATTATGAATACTTAACTAGAAATTGGTGTTGTTTGAGAACTCAAAAAATGAAATTTTGTTGATCTCTATCCCATTTAAATACTATTGAGAAAACTCTTAGCATATATTTTAGTTTTGGGATGGTCTAGTCAGATTTGATGTCATTCTTTGGGTGATATGGTTTACTGAAGTTCAACACATTATTAAGGCCATATTAAATACTTCTCCATTACATAGAGGTGAACATTGGAACTTGATTGGAAATAGTAAAATGTGGTTCTCCATGTAGCCTCCCCATTTATTTAACATACATATTAGAGAGTTGTTTAAGTGAGAAATATTTACAAATGGTTATGATTTTTTAAGTCTCGTTGAGGTGATCTACTACAACCTTTATTGAGTAATTTCCATTAGATATCATCATAATACTTTTGAAAAAGTCTATATTGATATTCTATCACTTCTATATTAGTATAGGTAATGGTTCCATAATCCCAAAGAATTTTTGACACTCTACTTTTACTTTTAGATATACTAATATATTTTCTAGTTTAATCCAAAATTTCTATCATAATGTTGTTCCACTATAAGATTTTTTGAAGATATCATTATTTTGTGGTACTTTTAGGTTGGATGCACAATGATGAGTTGTATGTGTCATCTAATATCACTTTATTTATCATTATAGATGATTGAATATAGAGTCAATTTACAAACCGAATAACTCTATCTTTATCAGTATTGAATACATAAATCCTCCCTTCCATTATTTCTCTCACCATTTTTTAATGCTACAAATTATCCCTTTCTGTCTTCATGATCTTCTCTTAGATTGATTATAGTGAAATAATTTTTTCAAGGAAGGATGTCTTCACTCCCTATGTGATTCTAAGTTTCATAATTTTCATATCCATAAATATATATTCTTTATCAATCCTTACAATGAATAGAGTAGTATATTCAGTTTCACTAAGTAAATAAGCTACATTTTTTGGAATTCAAAGATTGTTGTGAAATGAGATTTCATATTCCTTGATTAACTCCAACTATTTTCATTGACACATGTTTAACACATTATGTGTCAATATATACATTAAACCTATATGATCAGTATATATGTCACACTTCACTCCATATAGGTATTGTCTCCAAATTTTTAATGCAAAGACCACATATTCTAACTCAAAATAAAATTTCAGGTATTTCTTATCATGGATCTTCAATTTTCAAGAAGAATAGTCACTCATGTTATTATTTTTCAGGTGTATAAAATCCATGAAATTCTTTGAAGTGTCCCCGTATATCCAAAAAAACTCCTCTATATTATGGGAGTATGCATAAAACTATAGTGATTAGCCTCTTATTAGGTCCCTTAAAGCCTTACTCACATTCTTCTTTCTAGACATTTTTTCCTTTTTTATATTTATTTACTTAGTTGTTTGTAAAATCATAAGAAGTTTCTCACAATGCATCAGTATTACCTAGTTATTCCAATAAAATTACATATATACATAATATTAGTCAGTCTAAAACTATCCAAAATTATCTTTTTATTTAAATAATCCATATATATTTCATAAACCATGATCAGATACTCTATGAATGTGACTTTATACATCCAAAATCTACTCATACTAAACACAGTGTATTTCATCCCATTCCTTAAATTCTTCAACACGGTCCTTAGATGGTTTTCATTTTGCATCTTTTTTTTGGAATTTATAAAGACATAATAAATAAATACCACCATAAATTTATAAAATTATTCTATAAAGACTCTATTTATCATTCCTATAATCATTTTTTGGGAGCATGAAAGTCTGAATGGAATCACTATGAACTCATGAAATCCATATCGCATTTGGAAGGAAATATTGTTATATATTTACTCTTGAACTTTGTATAATGTTATCTAGAGTGAATATATACTTCTGAGAGGTATTGAAATCATTGAATTTATTCAAAAAAGTCATAAATCATTGGTATTATATAAGATTTTATTACAGTGATCTTTTTAAGCTCTCAGTTATCGATGAAAACTCATAATGACCTATCCTTCTCTTTGAAAAAGAGCACTGGTGTGGCCCATGGGAATTCATTTGGGAGTATGAAAACTATGATCAAATTATATTTGATTTTATTCTTTAACTCCTCTATTCCTATTGATGATATTCTATTGGAGCCCTCAGATATAGGTGTGGCTCTGGGTATGAGTTCAATGGAGAACATGGAACTTCGAAAAAGGGAATTCTAGAAAATTTATTATAGAATATGTCAATATATTCCTTGACAATAGGAAAGTCATAGTGGTTCATTATTTCTTTTATTCATTCAATTAATATTGATATTATAATTCATTGGGTATCTACAGCCAAACCATTTATTAATTTTATAAATGGGATATATAATATTACTTTCATATATAAAGGGAATGAAATGGTTCAGTATATAAAAAGAGATTTTATTTTCATAATACTTTATATTAACTCTATATTATGAGAGAATTGTACATCATAAGTTCTACCAAAAGAAGAATTATGAGATTCAGTACAAGAATTTCCATAAATATTTACTAGGGAAGAGAACAACAATTTTGGGTTGGAATGATTGTATAAATAGGGGTTTTATAAATATTTTGTCATGAACCGTCCCCCAAGGCATGTGCCATGACTACCCTAAGCCCGCCTCCCAAAAGCCAGGGGTTGGCGACTAGCATCGAAGGCATCAACCTACAAGTGGGAGGCACTATCTTAGATACCTGTACGCACACACATTCCCATCAAAGTCCCAACTCACAAAAGAGAAATAGAAAACCACTAAATGAACTGAGTGCAAGTATAGATGAAAGAAAGTGGGCTAGAATACAAACATATGAAAAAGTACTAAAAATTGTAAAATAGGAAAAGTGCTCTGATGGACATCTGCAGTAAACCCCACATGATCATGAGAGTAGTGAAGATACTAGAAACCGAAGTAGTAATTCCTATCCGCCCAGTCCTACTGAGCCACGCTTGGTCCTAGGCCACCAATTCCACCGTTGTACAGCTCGTTAGTCCCATCTTCCTGAGAACCCATGATAAAATGTTGGTCGTCTTCAATTGAAATAACATGTTCGGGTGGAGCCCATGCAGAGCTGAGTAACATAGTACTTAGTATGGACCCCAAAATAAAAAAGAAATAACACACAACAATTCCTCAAATTAATGCACGAAACACAAGGCAGCTCATACTGGGTATATTCTACAATAGCATCATCAGACACAAATGTCGAACTCCTTGGCCTCTAGAGAACTCCTCCTCTATTAAGTATACTGGGAATCTTAGGTCACACAGAGCTTCTTCCCAATAACCTTAAACTGTTATCATACACATCCTTGATGAGTATTGTGGGTATGCTGAGTCAAACAAAGCCACTCCCCACCGTGGGCCTACTGGGTTACAGAGAGTCGCTTCCCACCTTGGTCAAACTGAGGTACTCCTCATGTCGAGTAGCGTGGGTCTACTAGGTCACATAGAGCCCTCCCCACCATGGGACTTCAAGGTCACATAGAGTCGCTTCCCACTGGGCCATCCTCGAGTAGTCTTCAGGTCTCAGGCAACTGCATAGTTCTGTACATAGAATGCTTGGTAGAACTACTCTTCATGCCATTTTTCACTTCTTTATGTCCATGAAAGTCACCACAAAGTAAGCCAAAAGACCTGCCTTCACGAGAGGGTCCCAAATCCACAAATGGCACGTCAATCGGATGAGCGGTTTGAAAGATTCAAACATTATAGTAACTAAGGGGCCAGTTGATATGGGGTTTGGTCTGACCTGATCAGACCTACCCGACCAACCCCGCTTCGTGGTTCCACATACCTAGGTTCATTCTAATAGACCTGACCTAACCTGATGTGGGTTGGGGTCGGTATGGTCAGGCTGGGTAGTGGGCCGAGGGTCCAGCCTGCTGAGTCACCCGGCAACCCAACCTAGTCTGGCCTAGCCCGAAGAGGGAACGGGTCCAGCCCATTGGGATCAGTTCCGGCCCATTGGGTAGTGAAATCGGCCCGATCCTGTGAGCTGCGGGACTAGCCCACTGGGGGTTCACGCCCCGTCAGGTCCGCAAGATGTGGACCATTCCACCTCGCGAGATGTGGCCGAAATACATGTTTGTGCCCAACCATCAACCCGCAGGGAACCTCCTCCACCATGGTCAAGAGACCGTGTCTGCCGCCTCATGTCGGCGGCTTGGCCGACAGCTTCTCTCGCTATGTCGCGACCTAGTATGGTCGTGGCCTTTCATTCGACACATCGTTGTAGTGCACCACCTCCCACCTACGGCCACTGCTACAGGCCACCGCTGGCAGTCACTGATGCCACTGATGGCACCAGAGGATTCTTATACAGACCACTGAGTCTGCACTAGTGGTCTGTTCTTCATACCGCTTGCACCTCTGTTTTCCAGGGATCGTCCTCTCCACCGCAACAGTCTCAAAACTGACTTGTTGTCGATTCAAAAGTTTGGCCATGAAGAACACCCATGGCAGAGGGGCTCAGGCCTTGTCTGTGTTAGCCTAGGCCCTCTATGTTAGAAGCTTACAAAACAAGAGAGATCCAAGGATTTTAATTTGAACAATGAAGATAATTAAATTCTGGATAAAGAAACCCCAAATAAGTCACCCTCTCACAAGAATGAACGGTCCTTATATTAACTAATTTGTGGGTTAATCCTCATGCATCATTTAGAAATATAAGGGGAAGAATAAGAAATCAAAAAACCCTACCTCTTTGAAGTTTTTTTCGCACGTTCTTCCTCGAGGGTTAAGACATTGACGTCGCTTCTCGGCTCTGATCTTTGAAAGGCGTGATGAATAAGATGACGTTATATCAGAATTCTTTATTCTTCGCTGGGGTGGAATTTCATCAGAGGTTTTCTATAGAATCCTCAAATTTATTTAATCCATATTTTCCCAGCACATTGAATTGTAAATAGGATAACGTCGCAGTGTTCCCATTATGATGTGAGGTCACATTGTTACGCAATTTTATTTAAGAAGAAGTGTTGCTGTTACGCATCATTAAAACATAGTTATGTGGGGATTTTAACAAGCCATTAATGAGTCCCATTTATGTGCATCATCATAATCATATCGTTGCCCTGCAGCGTCACCATCCACCACTCTAATGTGAGAAATAAAAATAAAATAATTCATTCAAATTATTTTATTATTTTTCCTAAAAAGTCAGAAAAATAACTTTTCCACTCAGCCCTTACCGGCCAAAGTTAAGTCATTTCTAGGTTAATCCTGGTGTCCTGAATTCATCGGAGCCATCTGATTTTTGATCTGATTATGGTTCAAAAGATAGAAAATCATGCTCACACATTTACTGAACGTACCTTAAAAAAAGTTCAAAATTCAATTCCGGACTCTCCAAACCTCAGAATTATGTGCCTTCAAATTTCATGGTCTCAAAATAATTCCATATAAATAAAAACATTACACCAAAATTTTGAGACATTACATTCTCCCCACCTTAGGGATTTACATCCCTAAAATCCAAAATAGCAACTAAACAAAAATATGGGGGTATTGAGAACGAATCTGAGCCTCTCACCCCCATGTGCTCTTCAGGAGATTCTTGTGCATCCATTGGATGTGCACTAGAGGAATCAACCATCCGCATAGGACCAACTCTGATCAATCTTATATATCCACTAGGAACTCCAAAAACATAATCCCATTGTCAATTTCCATCTATCCCTAGTCGATGATGTGCGATGGATCATGCATGTACCTCCTCAGCTGCGACACATGGAAAACATCATGCACCTGGTACCTCTATGGTGTAAGCGATAAGTGGTGCGAAGCCTTTCCAACTCTACTCAGGATTAGAAAAGTACCGATGAACCTCGATGATAGCTTATCATCCCAGAAAAATCTCTGCAATCCTTGTCGGGGTGATACCCGAAGGAACACATGATCTCCCTCCCCGAACTCCAATGGTCTCCAAATTCTGTCGGCATAAGACTTATGCCTGCTCTGTGCAGTACTCATACACTCCAAGATGATCTGCACTATCTTGGTGGTAGCTCGTACCAACTCTGGATCCATGAGTGTCGTCTCCCCTAGTTATGTCCAATATATGGGTGATCAGCAAGGCCTCCCATACAGGGCCTCAAACGGTGCCATGCTAATAGTGGAGTTATAGCTGTTGTATGAAAACTCCACCAGTGTCAGGTGATCCTCCCAACCATGAAAAAAGTCAAGAACACAATCATGAATCATGTCCTCCATGGTCATTATGGTTCGCTCTATCTAACCATCCATATGGTGATGAAAAGTTATTCTCAAGCGTAACTACAGCCAGAACACCACCTGTAATCCCTTCCAAAATCGGGGTGTAAAGCGGTCATCACGATATCAGATGATTGTCAAAGGAACCACAGGATGCCGCATTATCTTTTTGATGTTGAGGCATCCCATGTCCTCTACCATTCCCTACTTCCAGATGGGTAGGAAATGATCCCAATTGGTGAGTCATTCAATGATCACCCTAATAGAGTCATGACCTCTAGACGTATGTGGAAACCCCATCTTGAAGTCCCCCAAGATACCATCAAATTTCTTCTTTGGTACCTTGAGAGAATGAGTTAAGCCTACTGGAACCTAGTGCTTGGCCCTCACTTACTGATAAGTGAGGCGTTGTAAAATGAACTTGTACGCTGATTTCTTCATCCCTGGCCGCCAATACTAATGTCAGAGGTCCTGGTACATCTTTTCCAGTCCAGGATGTACCTCCATAAGGTAAGTATGGAACTCCCTAAACACCTCCTCCCTTAATTCCACTGGTACTAAGGTGCAGTATCTGAAAAGGATTATGTCCTCCCCACCTATTGAAAATCCATCAGGATCCCATCCTGAGGATATATGAGCACGTCAGGACTCGCAGTCAACCTCCCCCTGATGTGTCACCCTAACTTGTTGTACGAGTAGGGAGTAACAACCATCGACTAGAGGTAAATAGCTTCACCATAATCCATGAGGGATACCTGCATCAGATCTAATAGCTATGTTGCCTCACTCAGCAGCTGCAACCTGGTCCTTCTGCTGAGTGGGTCTGCCACTATGTTCCCCTTTCTGAGAGTATAGAATATCTCAAAATCATAGTCCGAGAAGAACTATAGCCATTCTCGATGTCTCATGTTCAGGTTCTTCTAGGATAATATATACATAATAATATTATGGTCATAGTAAATTGTAAACCGCTTTCCCATCAAATAGTGTCGGCACATCTTCAATGCAAAGACCACTACTGCCAACTTTAGGTCATGGGTCACATAGTTCTGCTCATGATGCCTCAACTATCATGAGCCATAGGTGATCACCACTTGATCCTACATTATGACACAACAAATCTCGGTCTCTGATGCATCATAGTAAACTACATACCCAACGCCCTCATGTGGTAGTCTCAGTATGGGGGGAACTAGTTAGTCTTTGCCTCATCTCCTGGAAACTATATTGGTATTTATTTATCCACGTGAAGGGTTATCTCTTCCATGTCAATGCTGATAAGGGTAATGCTACCCTGGAAAGGTCAGGAACAAACCTCTGATAGTAACTAGCTATCCCCAAGAATCTTTTCACAATAGGTACGCTTCTACACGGCACCCAAGCAAGCACTGCCTCTATTTTTTTGGATCTACTGCAACTCCAGACTCAGAGAAGAAATGTCCTAGAAAGTGTACCTTGTGTATCCATAACTGACACTTTGAAAGATTACCATAAAACTATATCTCTCGAAGTGTATCCATAATTATTTGTAGGTGTGTAGCATGATGCTCCTCCGATGCTGAATACACCAAGATTTCATCGATGAAGACCATGACGAACTGATCAAGGTAGGGCTAGAAGATCTTGTTCATGAGGCCCATGAACACTGTTGGGGAATTGGTCATGCCAAAAGCCATCACCAGGAACTCATAGTGGCTATGCCAAAACCTGAAGGCTGTCTTCAATTCATCCTCATCCTGTACCCGGAGCTGGTGATAGCCTGATATGAGGTCTATCTTTAATAACCACTTCACTCCCTTTAGCTGGTTGAAGTGGTCATTAATTCTCATAAGTGGATACTTTTTCTTCTTAGTTTCCGGGTTTAGGTGCCGAAAGTCCATGCACAACCTCACACTCCCATCTTCCTTCTTAGCAAAAAGCATTGGGGCTTCCCATGGTAAAACATTGGGCCTTGAAAACCCTTTCTCCTACAACTCCTCCAGTTGTACCCTCAGCTTGAAAAACTCTGTGAGCGCCATTTGATATTCTAGTGTGGATATCGTTGTCATCCCGGGGTACAGGGTGATATAAAAGTCTACCTCTCTACGAGGAGGTTTCCCTGGAACCTCATCTGGAAAAACAATCTCATACTTGTCCACCACTACAGGGATGCTTGGACTCCTCCCCTCAACTATACTGAGGGTGAGGGTATCCAACTGATGAGTGATCAGCTGCACCCTCCTTTGATATAGTTTGTCCTCACTGTAAGGGTTTCCTTCTCACTAATGGAGGAAAACCTAGTCCAATCTTTACAGACACACTACACTTTATGCCTAAAATAGTCGATCTGAGCATGGACTGTGGATAACCAATCCATACACAAGATGTCATCGTAAGGCCTCGACACTGCTACTAAGAGATCCCAGTTGAAGTTCTCACCTCCTAGGGTAAGATCACACTATTGAAACTAGTTTGTAATTATCAAATCATCTCCCGTTGGATTCTCTAGCCGTAATGATCATGCCAATAGCTCTATTGGAATCTCTGAGCTCCGAATGAGAGTTGTGGCAAGGAAGGAGTAACTAGAACCTGTATCTATAAGTATTGAAGCTAGGGAGAAGAAGACATTGATCGTACATAAGATCATCTCTAGAGCGTTGTGTTCAAAAAACTATGTGGCCTAGAGCAGAGCTATCCCATGTCTTCCTAATCCCTGAGGTCGGGGTGGACCACCTGGGGGTGGTGGCGGTAATATCTCAAATTGTCACCCACTGCCTGCTACTCGGCCAGCTCCCCTACCACATCTACCGCCCTACAGACCTCCTCCCTTGAACCACTTTCGCTGCCTCAGAGTCCCCTTGACCATATGTTGGACATATGTATGGTGGGTCGGGTCATGTTCCATGTGTCCCTGACTGATGCATGTGTAGCATTTCTTGGCTCCCTGCCGACTCCCTACTGACTAGAAACCCCGCACCACCAACCCTGAGTCCAGGGTTAGTCTCATGAAATACCTAGCCCGCTTAGTCCCATGAGTCTACTTTCTATTTCCTACCGAAGACTCTAACACCTGGGGTCTGCTGGAAGCTCTAGTTGTGGGTGCCTGGTCTGCCAAGAAACTCTCCATCAGAAGGGCTTGCTCCAGCACCCTGGCCTGGGTAGGGATGTTGAGAGACACCACTGAAGCCCTGATCTCCTTCCTAAGTTACTTATTAGAGGCTTTAACCATGAATAAATGGTCTTGTTCCATATCTGGGGCTAGCAGTAAATCTTTATGAACCTTGCCGAGTACTCGGCCACCATCATGATATCCTACTGTAGGTGAAGCAGCTCCAAGATGCGCATAGATCACAATTTCGTGGGAAAAATCTCTTCCAGAAAAATCTTCTATAATTCAACACAATTGAGGGTCACCACATCATGATTCTAGATGATAAATCTCACCATCTCCCTACCGAGTCCTGTAGAAGTCTCGATGCTAAGATCTCCATTTGGTTGGGCGGTGTCCTCTCTAAGAAGAAGACCTGCGTCAGATCCTCCAACCTGTCCTCAGCGACCTGAGGATCCATATCTCCCCTAAACCTTAGAGGTCTCTATATATGAAACTCTTGTAGGGAAAAAATCCTATGAACATACTCTACCAAAACCCCCAGAAGTAGATGATGACCATCGGGTGGTGGTAGAACGGGTACACCACCAGGTGGGGCCATCTCTAGAACTGGTCCCTGAACGGATGCCTCGTCGCTAGGCAGGCTTCCATCATGACCTTGTATCGAGATCCAAGCTAGTCATCCACATGGAAGCATCCTGAGATAGACCAAGATGTACCGAAGTTAGAAGTTTATACATGGTGAGATGACACTTATTCAAAAATAAGGAGACACTTATGCTACCAGTATTTTCATGTGCTGATCCGAAAATAGAATTCAGGGTCCTGGTGTATGGATATGTCAGCCGTTACACCCACACTAGACTCCCATGTTCTGAAAGTATAACTCACAACACTTAACATTTTTTCCTCAAAAAAAACATATGACTCGTGGTCTTTGAGGTGTAACCGACCTCCCATTGATACCACTTCGTCACGACCCATCCCTCGGGGCCCGTTCGTTCACTACCCCAAGCCTATCTCCCGAAAGCCTGGGGCTGGTGACTAAGGCTGAAGGCATCGACCTAAAAGTGGGAGACATTTGCCTGGATACCTATACGCACACACATGTCCAACCAAGTTTCAACTCACAAAAGGGAAACAACATACCACTGAATTAACTGAGTGAAATTACAGCTGAAAGAAAGTGGTTCGGAATACAAACCCAGAAAAAAAAGTACTGGAAGCTGTAAAGTATGAAAAATTCTTTGATGACCATCTGCAGAAAACCCCACCTGATCATGAGAGTAGTGAAGCTACTGGAAGCTGAATTAGTACATCCAATTCACCCGGTCCTACTGGGCCCTTCCTTGACCGAGTCCACTAAGTCCATCATTATAGCGTCTATCCGTCCCATATCCTTGAGCACCCCTGTCAAAATGTTGGTCATCTTCACCACATACAACACATGCGGGCGGAGCCCTTGCAGGGTTGAGTAACATTGTACTTAGTAAGGACCCCAAAACAAAAATAAATAACACATGATAATTCCTCATAGTATGGAATGAAACATAAGGCAGCTCACACTAAGTATATTCTAGGGTAGTAATAGTGGCATTGTTAGTCACAAATGTCAAACTCCTTGGTCGTTAGAGAACTTCTCCTCTATCGAGTACAGTGGGCCTACTGGGTCACATAGATTTTCTTCCCACTAACCTTGAACTATAGTGGTACTCATCCCTGATTAGTATCATGAGTATGTTGGTTCACACAAAGCTACTCCCCACCGTGGGTCTACCAGGTCACATAGAGCCGCTTCCCACCTTGGTCGAACTAAGATACTACTCTTGTCGAGTACCATGAGTCTGTTGGGTAACATAGAGCCACTCCCCACCATGGGCCTACTGGGTCACATAGAGTTTCTTCTAATTGGGCCATCCTGGAGCAGTATTCAGGTCTCTGCCAACCGCAGGGTTTTGTACATAGCGTGCTTGGGAGAATTGATCCTCAATCCATTCTTCGCTTCTCGGCATCCATTAAAGTCACCAAAAATCATTCCAAAAGATCTGCCTCCTGAAGAGGTTCCCAACTCCATAAATGGTTCATCAATTGGATGATTGGTTTGCAAGATATGATTGTTTTAGTAACCTGGGGGTCGGTTGTGATGGGGTCCAGTCCGACCCGGTGGGACCGACCCAACCAACCCGGCTCGAGGGTTCCACATACCTCAGTTCATTCTAATGGACCCAACCTGACCTGTTGTGGTTTGGGTTTGGTCTGGTCTGGCCTGGACATTGGGCAAGGCCCAATAGGCCTCGCTAGAACTGGCTCGATTGGTCGAGGGTCCAGACAACCGAGTTGACCAGTGACTCGGCCTAGTCCGGCCCGGCCCGAAGAGGGCGCAGTTCCGGCCCACTGGGGGTACGTGCCCCGTCTGGTCCGAATGACGTGGATCGGTCTACCCTAAGATATGCATCCACGAGCCCTGTCTTTGCCTCGCCATCACCCCGCGGGTTGCCTCACGGTGCCTCTTATACCGCTGTCAAGCGACAGTGGCCCGTCGTACGAGACGTGGTTCGATGTCATGTCTGCTTCCCTCCAACGCAGTCAAGAAACCGTCTCTGGTGCCTCCATCAATCAACTTAGCCAGTGGATTCTCCTTCTATGTTGCATCTTGGTCTGGTTGTGGCCTTTCATCTGGCACGCCATCGTAGCATGATGTCTCCCACCTATGGATTCCGCCATCGGCCACTGCTTGCAGTCGCTGGAACCGGCGTAGCGGAAGATTCTTCCACAGACCACTGAATCCTCACTTGTGGTCTTTTCTTCATTCCACTTTCACCTACATTTTACAGGGATCATTCTCTCCACTACGGCAGTCTCAAAACTATTTTTTCATCGAATAAAAAAATTTTCCATGATGAACACTAACAGTGGACGGGCTCAGGCCTTGTTCATGTCGACCTAGGACCTCCGCGATAGAAGGTAACACCCCATATTATTCAATGTATTGTATAGCTTCCCTGACCCGGAAGCCACTAAACTGGGCTCCGAGCTGGGTGGTTACATGACCTTAAGTGCGCCTCCCCGTATGCCAATGGCTGCCGACTAGCAACGGGGGTCTATGGAGTCATGTGGGGAGACTATACCCTATTTTTATCAGAGTAATCCACAACAGAAATAAACCAAATAGAGGAAAAAATAACCAATAAACACAGAAAATGTATAACAACCATTTCCAATAATAAATGTGCCATGTCATACTACAAGAGCAAGAGTGAACAAACACCCAAAATAAAGACAACGGCCTAAATCCCCAAAATGGTCCCGACTCCAAGTCTGGATCCTCCACCAAGTGCTACCCATGTTTACTCACTATCTTGGAATGACCTTTTCCCTTCTCCTAACCTGAAAATATGAGGTCTTCTTGGGTACCCAACGGCGTCCTGAGCAGGGTGTGAGTATAACTCAGTAGGCCACCACCAACGTTGTCTATAAAATATCCAGTATGAACAGGTAGTGCATGAAAAAGGATTATGAATGACAATTTCCATGTAATTAATTAATTTTCCATTAACAAGTTCATAGTAAATCCATTTCCACTTCCATTACCATTCTTTCACATCATTTATCATAACTTACCATTTCATCACAGTTCCATGGGTTAATCACATACATTATATTACATTGGTCTAAGGCCAACAATCACATGTAAGAGGTTAAACACATCGTTATCCTATCTCACTAAGACTTACCCCCTCATAGAAACCATAACCTCACCTTGAAGCCTCAGTCTGGGTGGATGCAACTGTTAGGAGAATAGACCCTCAGTCCCCTTTCCTAATCCGTGCATTTAGGGTGGAGTTTAAGAACCTCAGTCTTAGCTCATCTCGTGGGCATAGATCCTCAAGTCATACCCCACTCTACCAAGCCATGTTCACATTCTTATATATATAGGTAACCATCAACCATCCAAACCATTGACCTTTGGAAACACTATTCACTACAACCCACTTGGGAATTCACATTATGCCTTAACCCATTAACACATTACCATTTCACATCATTTAACCATTCACCCAATTCCCATGTATTATGCCTATCTTACTAAGCATTAAATATTAAACCCATAACCTATCCCATTATAGTCTTAAATCAGTTTACACATTAACCCATTTAACCCGTTCATCATCCCATGAATCAACAATTCATGCCAACATGTTTATCAAGGCTCTACAATTCATTACAACAAGGTCACCTGTATAATATCAATCCCTAATTTTGGGAAAAGTTGGCACATCGCATGGATGGACCAAGATTAGGTCAAGTCAATCCCGACACATCCCACGGGGATCATGAGGGTTCCCATTTTCCATTTTAAACATCATTATTACCAAACATGCCAAGGTTATTCAAAACATAACCAAGGAGAAACAATAACATAACTAAACATGCACAAATACCCAAATAACTATGGGATATCACTTGTAGACCACCTACCTCAAAACCGCGGTTGAACGTGCTCTCAATCGAGTCCATAGACCTCGATCTGACCAACCTTTGGAGCTTCAACCTGGAGCTTCAATCAGCAATAAACGGCACAAAAAACACCTTAGAATCGAAGGAGAACCACCCTTGGGAAGCTTGGGTCGGCCAAGTTCGGTACTAGGGTTTAGAGGGGATGAATGGAGGAAAATCCTGAGCTGGGGTTTCAAATCCCAAAGTGGAAAACATGTAATTTTTCTCAACTTTAAGTGGTCGCATGGTTTAGATGCACAGTTTGACAAACTGTGTGCATGCTACTACCCGGAGGGGAAGGGTCGCAAGGTTTTCCTGGGCAGGCCGCACGGTTTGCCCTGGTCATGCGCAGGCCATGCACCCTGGATTCTCTTGCCCAAATTGCCTTTCTTTCATGCCCCGAGCCCCGGAACACCCTCAAGGCCTCTCAGAACTTCAGAAGACATCCCTTGAATCCCGAAACAAGGGATTAAACCAAAACATAATGAAAAACTTACCTTTCCAAAAATTGGGATCTTACAACCTCCCCACCGTATAACGGATCATCCTCGAGCCGAGTTTCCAAGCCTCATTGATCCACCGAAGAGAAGAGTTCGGGCCACTGAGCCCGCATATCCTATTCCCACTCCCAAGTTTCTTCCTGAACTTTCCCATGATGTCATAGTACTCGCACTAATGGCACAACCTTGCCTCGCAAGAACTTTTCACTAAGATCCACCACACGAACCAGATGCTCCTTAAAGGATGCATCAGCCTCAAGATCCACATCCTCAACATCAACCACATGAGATGGGTCAGGGTGATTCCGTCGAAGCTGCGGCACATGAAACACATCATGCATCCCAATATACCACTGTGGAAGAGCCAATCGGTAATCCACTAGTCTGATCCTCCCCACAATCTCAAAAGTTCCCACATACCTGGGCACCAACTTACCCCGCTTCCGAATACGATAGTGACCCAACCTTGGCGACACCCGAAGGAACACTTTATCACCCACCCCAAACTCAAGGGGTCTATGCCTCCGATCTGCATACGACTTCTGCCTACTCTGAGTTGTAGCCATCTACTTCCTGATCAACTTAACTCTCTCTGAAGTCTCCTTCACAAGACATGTGTAATTCCCCGACCCAGCTACCCAGAGTCGGTGCATTACTTTGTAGCATTGGCATGATCACAAAAGATCAAGTCTCGAAAGACCGATTAGTTTAGTAGCCTTGGAAACACTAGATACATTCATAAATTTTACATTACATCATAAAGTGAAAAACTAATAACAAATCTTCATAGTCTACACGCATATCCCTTTATGACTATCCCTGCAGTTTATTCATAAAATACTTCTTCACATCCTAGAAAATATTAAAACATTGAAAGGGGTGAGCTCAGATGCTCAGTAAGGATAACAATATTGCGAAATCTTTCGTAAATAAACATTAACATTTAAGGAAATGTATAACTAAAACAAAATCCTTTTTAAACTTGAACTTCAGCATAATATGTCAAAAATAAAATTAAATAATGCCATTTACTTACTCACATAGATATTCTACTAGTCGAATAATCACATGAAATATCAATAACCACTTTCATAATGATAAAATGCATAATGCCAGACTATCATACCACGTAGCCAAGGCCTCGTGCCAAGACCACAAATAAGATTTTGTCAAGGCCTCGTTCCAAGACACTAGTTTGTCTCATTAGACCTACCGATGCATCGAGGAGCTATAGCGGGCTCCACCCGTCACTTATTAAGTCCAATGCATTCCTCATATGAACAGGTTTAAACATATCATAAACCATAACATAATTGTATCACATAAAACATGAATAAAGGAAACATAAGATTCCCACACTTCAATCACAAGATATCAATACAACACATTGATGTAATAAAAACACATTCAAAACCATTTTCAATACCAAAATTAAAGAAAATTAAAACTTTTTATTTATTTTTCATTTTAAAAAGTTATGGCTTGTAAAGGAAGCCGAAACTCAAATAATGGTCACAACGGAAGAGAAGTCGTTGTCGCCTCATACGTACGACAAAAACATTCCCTTTTTTCGTTTAGTAAAACACTTCGTATAAAAAAGATTCCTTTTGGATAAACGTAAAATTCAAAGGGGTTTATACACCGTATAAAAGAAGTATGTGTATAAAACAAAATATGCCTCAATGAATGGAGATTGAGACGAAGTACCTTAAAAGAACATTATTAAATAAAATATATCTATTATGTGTATTCAATATATGTACACATAAAGAAAGTATGAAAACAAGATAGGACATAATAATATCATGACATAATTTGAAAGTAGGAGATTAACCCAAAGAATGGAAATTGGGTTAAGAAGTTCTCTTACCTCGTGTCCGAATTCACTCGACCGTTCTTTGATCTCTTGAATAATAAACTAGAGTTAAATTCTATTTACTTAAGAACCTTTTTAATTTTCATTATTCCTTTTATATCACTTATTACCATGTTATGAACATTATGTAATTATTTAAGTTAATAACAGTCGTTTTGTCGATCTTTGGTACTTGAGTCAAAAATAAACTTCTTATAATTACACTTTGTTCAAGTGGTAAAATATCCATTATATCCATAATTATATTCATGATTTATATATAATATACATCATATATATCCATTATATACATTCATTTATAATATTACATAACATTTAGAGGTAAGAAATGAAATGCACCCTTCTTGGAGATGGTAAGTCGTATGTACACATGAACGCTAATTTCATTTCCATTTCCTATTTAATGGAATAAAATTATAATTATATAAATTTATACTATAATTACAGTATAATATAATGTATAATAACATTTACTCCATCCTTTATACATCCCACATATGGAATTAACGATTCAAATCACTTTGAGGGGGCGGTAGTCCGCACTTCCTAAAATGAAATTATCGCGTTTACCTATAATGGAAATCATAAAGTATGCCATAAATGAGAAATATAGAAGCATAAGGAAAACATAAACATAATATATATATCATATATGAAAAATAGTGTCATAAAAATGGCCACCATTAGAGGTGTTAAAAGAATATTGTACAATCATCGTTTCGTGAGGCAGTATTTCTCCACCCATAGAAATAGTATGTTCTTTAACCATTAGACGAAGGTGTGTGTAAGTGTAAACCAAATCATTATCATAAAAACATACTAGTATATTTTAGATACTGGTGTTGTTAAAAAATAAAGGAATAAAAATAGTTTAAGGGGTTGGAGAAGCAAAATAAAACAAAACAACATTAGAGAAGACATTACCTTAAAATTGGGTAACTCTTTTTGATTTGAGCCAAAGGATTCCTTGGGAATAGTTCTTCCCAAATTGAGGCTTTTAGGAGTAAGATAGGAAAGTGGAGAGAGTATTTGGGCAGAGGTTGGCCAAGCCAAATTGCTTGGAAGGTGTGAATAAGGTGGTAGTGGTGTGGACATTTTATAAGAGGATAGGAGGGGCAGTCTTGGAACTCATGAAATGTTACATTATTATACAATGGGTTTTCGGATTCTAAAGGACCCACACTTATATAATTCGAGACTAAGGTGATAAGGGTTCGAAATATTCTCATCCAATAGTCATTGGACAAGTTTAAGCCTTAGATTTTACATTATCCTTTCATTTTATTTAAATCGTTAATTAATGAGGTAATCGCTGCATCATCATTGTGTCATAAATAATTTATTTTATTTAATGTCTAAGAATTATAAAAAAAATTAATGATGTATGAAATCTTTTTATCTTTCTAATTAATATTTATAGTCAAAAATATGACTTCTATAACCCCATTTAAAAATTGTTCTAGTAAAACAACTCATGTGTGTGACATTTTTATTTTAACATTAAATAAAATGTTTTTAATGTCATTTTCCCACTAAAGTGGCTCCATGGGGTCCCCAAGTTGACCCATGTATTTTATTGGTCGGAAATTACTCATATAATAGGGTAGGACAAGTTTAAGGGTGTTTTCATATTTTTATAATATCATTTTTACCTTAAATTTCACTAATTACCTTTAATTGCGATTAATTAAATTTAAAAGTTACTATTCACCAAAAAATTATTTTTATCCCGTTGAACCACATTTTACTTCCTAATGACAACCATGTATGTCGGATTTTTTAAAATCAAAACACATAAGTGGTAATGTTTCATTTAAATGAAAAATCAGTTTTTTAACTACCACTTAGTGGTTTCACTATTCATCAAAAATTGAAGTTTTTCAGAACAATGCCAAAATTTCACCCTAACCTATAATTGATATTCCGAATTCAAAAATGATGTCTATTTTATAAAATTCCAAAAATATAAGTTGAATTAATTAATTTTATAATTAATTCCCATTGTCACAACAAATAGCGTGTTTTTAAGAAACAATATATATCAAAAGATTGACAATTGTTTATGTCCAATTTCAAAGTGAAATTAATTCTAATGAACAAAATTTGATAAAATGGTAAAACTATATTCTAATTATACTTTAAAATCACTCAATAGTATAGTTTATCATTATAAATTATTTTGATTAAAAAAGTTTTTTTAAGTATTTTTCACTATTCATAAAAATTTGGAAGTTCTCAGAAAATTACAAAAAATTCAACGTAGGATAATTTCGACATTCCAAATCCAAAAATAAAGTCCATTTTGAAATATAAAATATATATAATTTCAAAAAGTGGGAATTAATATTCATAATGGCTATTTTGATTAGTCGTAGTGTGTTAGAATCTCGAACTTGCGTACAATGCAAGCTATTGCATTATTGAAAGAGAAGCGTATCGTGGAAGATCGGGGTGTTACATTCTCCCCTCCTTCAATAAATTGCGTCCTCGCAATTAGAAATTTTTCTTTGAAAATAAAAGGCTGAAAATAGAAAATATCTTTGTGGAGAACCCACATCAGAAATAAGGTTAATAAAATTTAGCCTTAATAAGAGGGAAAGGGAAATGAAAAAGTCACCACCCAATTATGATCTCGATTAGGAGAACATTAGTGGAAATTAGAGACATATAATTGGAGGAAAAACGTAAATATTTGTAGGGAGTGATTGAGGTCATCAATCACAAACAATTGTAAAATTGAGGGCATCAAAGCCTTAAATCTTTGATGATTTAAAATATTATCAGTTCAACAAGACATAAGGTATTAGGATAACACATTTTTTTGTTTTAATATCCCTTTACTAATGTTTAAGAATTAATTTATTCATATAATAATATATAGGTGTATATATATTCATTCTTGACAAGTAGAGTTTCAACCTTCAAATAATTTCTACCACAAACTCAGCTTTCACTCAAAAAGATAATAGAACTCAAAAATATTATATTTATCCTAATCGTACATGGTTCAAAATATTAACACATACCATTTAGATTAGGAAAACTATTTTTTAATAACCAGCGACTTCCTGTAGGATAGTGTTAGGTAATAAAGGCATGTGGCACTATGGTTGTGGGTTCGATTCCTGCAGCTTGGTCCGACACGACGGGTTATGCCCCACCCTACAGGTTGTCCTTTTCCTAAAACTATAGTATTATAATATTCCAAAAATAATCTTCAAAAAATTTTTAACCTTAAACAATACTATCCAAAGATCAACTTAATCCATTTCAACCTTTATAGTTATCCAAAATAATTCTTTCCAACTCACAGTCCAAATTTTGTAAGGAAGGTAAACATAATGAAGTTCCTTTTTTCCACGTAACAACATGTGAAAAACATCATCATGTATTCTTATAAAACACTGTAACATACTGAATTACCATAAATCCTTATTGATTACATTCATGGTCCCTTATTCCTTATAGAATACTAGATATACTCCTTCTATCAAAAAATGTATACAAATCATTTATCAATTTCAAAGAAGTTAAGAATATCCAATATAATTTATCCAAATCAATCATGTATTATTCCAAAATCACTATCTCGGTATCAGAACCATATTATGGTTTACCTTTCTCTCATCCATATATTTTCCAATAATTTAACCTGCTGTGGAGTCACTTTTCTTGGTTCCACACAAACTCAAGTCCTTGATGAAATAGTACTGCAGTACAATCCTTATATACTCCATAATCATCATAACCAGTATATCATTGATACAACACTAAAATGAAAAAATTATTTAATAACAACATAAGAACTCTAATCATTCCTCCTCATCTGTGGTAGTATCATAACTTGATTATTATCCAATAACATCATTTGGGGCATACTCTGATTATTTGGACATTGGTTTGCGTAGTGTCCCCACTCCTTGCAGATGAAGCATTGTACATTTGAAACCTTTATCTTACCCTTGCAGTCACGCACTTGGTATCCTTTTTCTCCACACTTATAACAAACTCCCATTCGCTTCAGGAAAGTTCCAAGGTGTTTCTTTCCACATTTATCACATATTGGAAAATTCTTCTTTTCCCTCGTCCCTTTATCCATCATTCTCTCTTCCACCCTTTTCTTCTCTTTCATCACTTCAAATCCATAAGACTCAGAAAATTCTCTACTTATCTTATTAACACATGATACCATTTCTTCATATGTTGAGAACACATGGGAGACTATTTCCCTTCTAAATGTTGGCTTGATACTGTGAAAGATATGATCCTTCTTACTCTTTGGATCATACTTATTAATGGAGTTCACATTCCTTCTACTGGGTGCCATTTCTATACAATGGCATAAACTAGGTTACTTTATGAATCAAAATACATAATAACAAACTTGAAAAACACTTAACATAAATTGAACTATTTATGGATATAATCCATAATCATAAAAAATAAATGTTTTCTTTGAGGAAGTATATAATCATAAACCCTTCATAGTGGTTTGTAAAGAAAATGAGAATTATGCTAAGCATATCCCCCAGGAGTGTCGTAACCAAGAGTGCAGCAAGGCCCGTTGTCGTGCACCAGTTCTCGTTCGAGTCTAGCTCAAAGCAGTGTTTTTGAGTTTTACCCCTAGGTACATCTGTGCCAGAGCCACCTCTACCTGCTCGTATCCAGACAGGGATGTATTGCTCGGAAAACTCACAAAATCTCTACAACAACAAAATTCTAGGAAGTTCTTCTATACTAATCCTCAAATTCTATCTTTGGGTTATGTGCTCTACTCAGAGTTTATCTAAATCTAGATTCCAAGGTTAGTACTAAACCACCTCTGATACCAACTGTAATTCCCCGACCCCAGCTACCCAGAGTCGGTGCATTATTTCATAGCATTGGCATGATCACAAAAGATCAAGTCTCGAAAGATCGATTAGTTTAGTAGCCTTGGAAACACTAGATACATTCATAAATGTTACATTACATCATAAAGTGAAAAACTAATAACAAATATTCATATTACACACTCATATCCCTTTCTTACTATCCCTGTAGGTTATTCATAAAATACTTCTTCACATCCTGGAAAATATTAAAAAATTGAAAGGGGTGAGCTCAGATGCTCAGTAAGGATAACAATATTGCGGAAGCTTTCGTAAATAAACATTAACATTTAAGGAAATGTATAACTAAAACAAAATCCTTTTTAAACTTGAAATTCAGCATAATATGTCAAAAATAAAATTAAATAATGCCATTTACTTACTCACATGGATATTCTACTAGTCGAATAATCACATGAAATATCAATAACCACTTTCATAATGATGGAATGCATAATGCCAGACTATCATACCACGTAGCCAAGGCCTCGTTCCAAGACCACAAATAAGATTTTTTCAAGGCCTCGTTCCAAGACACTAGTTTGTCTCATGAGACCTACCGATGCATCGAGGAGCTATAGCGGGCTCCACCCGTCACTTATTAAGTCCAATGCATTCCTCATTTGAACAGGTTTAAACATATCATAAACCATAACATAATTGTATCACATAAAACATGCATAAAGGAAACATAAGATTCCCACACTTCAATCACAAGATATCAATACAAAACATTTATGTAATAAAAACACTTTCAAAACCATTTTCAATACCAAAATTAAAGAAAATTAAAACTTTGTATTTATTTTTCATTTTAAAAAGTTATGGCTTGTAAAGGAAGCCAAAACTCAAATAATGGTCACGACAGCAGAGAAGTCGCTGTTGCCACATACATACGACAAAAAATTCCCTTTTTTTGTTTAGTAAAATGCTTCGTATAAAAAAGATTCCTTTTGGATAAACGTAAAAGTCAAAGGGGTTTATACACCGTATAAAAGAAGTATGTGTATAAAATAAAATATGCCTCAATGAATAGAGATTGAGACGAAGTCCCTTAAAAGATAATTTTTAAATAAAATATATCTATTATGTGTATTCACTATATGTACACATAAAGAAAGTATAAATACAAGATAGTACATAATAATATCATGACATAATTTGAAAGTAGAAGATTAACCCAAAGAATGGAAATTGGGTTAAGAAGTTCCCTTACCTCGTGTCCGAATTCACTCGACCGTTATTTGATCTCTTGAATAATAAACTAGAGTTAATTTCTATTTACTTAAGAACCTTGTTCATGTTCATTATTCCTTTTATATCACTTATTACCATGTTATGAACATTATGTAATTATTTAAGTTAACGGTCGTTTTGTCGATCTTTGGTACTTGAGTCAAAAATAAACTTCTTATAATTACACTTTGTTCATGTGGTAAAATATCCATTATATCCATAATTATATTCATGATTTATATATCATATACATCATATATATCCGGTATATACATTCATTTATAATATTACATAACATTTAGAGGTAAGAAATGAAATGCACCGTTCTTGGAGATGGTAAGCCATACGTACCCATGAACGCTACTTTCATTTCTATTTCATATTTAATGGAATAAAATTTTAATTATATAAAGTTATACTATAATTACAGTATAATATAATGTATAATAACATTTACTCCATCCTTTATACATCCCACATATGGCATTAACGGTTGAAATTACTTTGAGGAGGTGGTAGTCCGCACCTCCTAAAATGAAATTATCGTGTTTACCCATAATGGAAATCATAAAGTATTCCATAAATGAGAAATAAAGAAGCATAAGGAAAACATAAACATAATATATATATCATATATGAAAAATAGTTTCATCAAAATGGCCACCATTAGAGGTGTTAAAACAATATTGAACAATCATCGTTTCGTGAGGCAGTATTTCGCCACCCACAGAAACAGTATGTTCTTTAACTATTAGACAATGGTGTGTGTAAGTTTAAACTGAATAATTATAATAACAACATCCTAGTATATTTTAGATACTGGTGTTGTTATAAAAGAAAGTAATAAAAAGAGTTTAAGGGGTTGGAGAAGAAAAATAAAACAAAACAACATTAGAGAAGACATTACCTTAAAATTGGGTAACTCTTTTGGATTTGAGCCAAAGGCTTCCTTGGGAAGAGTTCTGCCCAAAGTGAGGCTTCTAGGAGTAAGATAGGAAAGTGGAGGGAGTATTTGGGAAGAGTTTGGCCGATCCAAATGGCTTTGAAGGTGTGAATAATGTGGTAGTGGTGGGGGCCTTTTATAAGAGGAGAGGAGAGGCACTCTTGGAAATCATGAAATGTTACATTATTATACAATGCTTTTTCGGATTCTAAAGGACCCACACTTATATAATTAGATGATAAGGTGATAAGGGTTCGAAATATTCTCATCCAATAGTCTTTGGACAACTTTAAGCCTTATATTTTACATTATCCTTTCATTTTATTTAAATCGTTAATTAATGAGGTAATTGTTGCATCATCATTGTGTCATAAATAATTTATTTTATTTAATGTCTAAAAATTATACCAAAAATTACCATGATGTAAGAAATCTTTTTATATTTCTAATGAATATTTATAGTCAAAAATATGACTTCTATAACCCCATTTAAAAATTTTTTTAGAAAAACAACTCATGTTTGTGACAATTTTATTTTAACATTAAATAAAATGTTTTTAATGTCATTTTCCCACTAAAGTGGCTCCATGGGGTCCCCAAGTTGTCCCATGAATTGTATTGGTTGGCCATTACTCATATAATAGGGGTAGGAAAAGTTTAATGGTGTTTTAATATTTTTATAATATCATTTTTACCTTAAATTTCACTAATTACCTTTAATCGTGATTAATTAAACTTAAAAGTTACTATTCACCAAAAAAAATTATTTTTATCCCATTGAACCAAATTTTACTTCCTAATGACAACCATGTATGTCGGATTTTTGAAAATAAAAACACAGAAGTGGTAATGTTTCATTTAAATGAAAAATCAATTTTTTAACTACCACTTAGTGGTTTCACTATTCATCAAAAATTGAAGTTTTTCAGAAAATGCAAAAATTTCACCCTAAGATATAATTGATATTCCGAATTCAAAAATGATGTCTATTTTATGAAATTCCAAACATATAAGTTTCATTAATTAATTTTATAATTAATTCTCGTTGTCACAACAAATAGCATGTTTTTAAGAAACAATATTTATCAAAAGATTGACAATTGTTTATGTCCAATTTCAAAGTGAAATTAATTCTAATGAACACCATTTGATAAAATGGTAAAAATATATTCTAATTATACTTTAAAATCACTAAATAGTATAATTTATCACTATAAATTATTTTGATTAAAAGATTTGTTTTAAGTATTTTCCACTATTCATAAAAATTTGGAAGTTCTCAGAAAATTACAAAAAATTCAACATAGGCTAATTTCGACATTCCGAATCCAAAAATAAAGTCCATTTTGAAATATAAAATATATATAATTTCAAAAAGTGGGTATTATTATTCATAATGGCTATTTTTATTAGTCGCGGTGTGTTAGAATCTCAAACTTGCGTACAATGCAAGCTATTGCATTATTGAAAGAGAAGCGTATCGTGGAAGATCGGGGTGTTACAACTTGGCCCCAACAACTCAGATTCACCTGCCTCTAGACAACACAAAAGAGATCTACATGGCCTTTCGTAGAGTACCACAAATAGTGCCATCTGAATCGTAGCCTGAAAACTATTGTTGTAGGGAAACTCAACTAACGATAGTTGCCTCTCCCAAGAACCACCAAAGTCCAAGACACAAGCTCTTAACATGTATTCCCACACTTGGATTGTACGTTCCAACTACCCATCCTTCTGCGGGTAAAAAGCCGTACTCAAAAACACCTGCGTACCCTGTGCCTTCTACAACCCTTTCCTGAAACACGATGTGAAATGCGGATTTCGATCCGAAACTATGGTCTGTGGGACCCCATGAAACCGCACTATTTCCTGAACATATAGCTCACCCAACTGGTCGACTGTAAAGGTCTCCTGAATCAGTAAGAAATGAGCCACTTTCATTAACCAATCCACAACCACCCAGATTTCATCATTCTTCTACGGCGTCCTCGGAAGACCCATGAAAAAATCCATTGTTATACCATCCCACTTCCATTCTGGAATGGGAAATGGATGCAACAAACCACCTGGGCGTTGATGCTCGGCCTTCACCTGATGACAGGTAAGGCACCGTGCCACAAACTCGCAACTTCCTTCTTTATTCCAGGCCACCAAAACTGCCTTTGGACATCACGGTACATCTTGGTCAAAACAGGATGCACTGCCCACTTTGATGCTTGGAACTCATGCATCAACTCTTCCCACACACATTTTGGCACAACCACACCATCCCGAACTCGAACAACACCGTCCACGCCGACAGCCCCCCAAAAGGTATCTCCCCACCTTTAAGATTTCCTTTCATGATCAAACACTCAGGATCATCAAGCATCCTTCCTTAACTCGACTCAAAATTTCAACTCCATCGCTAAGGAAGCAAGAGTGTCCTGACCACTCTCCTCCTACACCTCCAGGTTCATTTCTGCAAACAAAGCCATCACCTTCCACTCGGTGCTGGACTCTTGAACCAGCTGATTATGAACCTTTCTGCTCAGAGCATCAGAAACATTTTTTCCCTTTCCCAGTATGTACACCAACTCAAAGTCAAAAGACTGGAGATATTCAACCCATCTTCCCTTCCGAATATTCAAATCCGGCTGTGAGAATATGTACTTTAAACTCTTATGATCGGTAAACACATTAAACCATTCTCCGACCAGATAGTGCCTCTAAAACATCAAGGCGTACACTACTGTAGCCAACTCATGATCATGACTGGGATAGTTCCGCTCATGGGATCTCAACTACCTCGACCCATAAGCCACAACCCACTCATCTTGCATCAACACAGCCCCAAGTCCAACTCCATACGCATCACAAAACATGATGTACTTCTTACCCGGCTCAGGTAAGATCAAGATAGGTGTGGTCATGAACCGCTTATTTAACTCTAGAAAGGCATTCTGAAAAGCCCCAGACCACTAGAACCTGATTCCTTTCTTGGTCAATCTCGAGAGTGGTGATTCCAAGTGAGAGAAATCATGAATGAACCTTCGGTAATACCCGGCCGAACCCAGAAAACTCTGAACAACAGAAAAACTCTTGGGCTGCTCCCAAGATACAATTGCCTGAGCTTTCTCTGGATCCACTGATACACCTGCCTCCGAGATGATGTGACCCATAAAATGCACCTCACCTATCCAGAATTGACACTTTGATATCTTGGCGTATAGCAGGTTCTCTCTTAGCGTACCCAATACAATTTCAAGATTTTGGGCATGATCATCATGAGTTTTCGAGCACACCAAGATATCATCAACAAAGTCAACCATGAACTGATCTAGATAGGGACGAAATAATCGGTTCATCAAATCCATAAACATCGTCGGTGCATTGTTCAAGCCAAAAGGAATTACCACCAACTCAAACAACCCATACCGACTCCGGAAAGCTGTCCGCGGTATGTCGGAAGGCCTCACCCTCAGTTGGTGATAACCCGAACTCAGATCAATCTTAGAAAAAACCGATGAACCCCTCAACTAATCAAACAGGTCATCAATTCTGGGAAGAGGTTACTAATTTTTCACCGTCATCTGATTCAACATTCGATAGTCAACACACAGCCTTAACGAACCATCAACCTTCTTTACAAAAAGTAAAGGAGAACCCAAAGGAGACGTACTAGGACGGATAAACCCCTTATGCTCCAACTCCTTAAGCTGAACCTTCAGTTCCTGGAGTTCTGACGGTTCCATATGGTATGGTGGAATAGAAACTGGATTCACTCCCGGCAGCAACTCAATCGTAAACTCAATATCCCTCTCAGGGGGTAACCCCAAGAAATCCTTAGGAAACACGTCTTGAAATCGATCCACCACAGGAGGGAAAACAGACTGCTCCCCTATTTCATTGTCATCAAGAATGAGACATTCCACTCGAGCTGTGAGTCCACCCAACCGCTAACTAAACGGTCCTACACGACCTGCTCGAATATCACATTCGCCACAGTGGACATAAGTGTCACCCTCAAGCGACCTGAATGATACTTTGTGACAATAACGGTCTACGTGAGCCCGATACAATTCCAAACAATCCATTCCCAAGATTGGGTGAAACCCTGACATCTCAAGAACGAACAAGTCCCATAGAAAATGATACCCACCAACTTCCAAGGCACATACCTTGCACCACTTGATATCCTCAACCCGCACACCCAACAGAGTTTCAATTGACATAAATCCACACACCATCTCCATAGGTAAACCCTATTCTACGACAGGTTGAGTAGAGATAAAAGAGTGTGTGAAACTTGTGTCAAACAATTCACTAGAAAAAGTAGAAGCTACAAGGATTGTACCTCGAACAGTCAATGGTCCAGCCTCGCCATCACCAGGCATAAACTGAACTGCCTGAAGCTGACCTGCTCCTCTACCCTGGGCTCTAGCTTGAGTACTCTGTGCTACACTTCCCTATTGTTGTGAGCGATCTTTCCCTGGAGTTTCTCGTCCACCGCCCCTGCTAGTACGGCCCGTGGAGCTCCAAATTCTTTCTTGATATGGGGAAACTGGTCCCCTTCCCGTACCCAGCACCTGCTTTTCACCATCATGTTCACCCGCCTGCTGAGGGTTCCTGCAGAACCTCTGTACATTCCCCATCCTGCGGTACGAACAACACTCAACTAGAGGTCGAAGAATCTAACCACGTGTATGCCCTGGCCTACTGCAATGATAGAAGAACACCAGATTCCCACTCTGAGAGGCTGACCCTCTCTTTCATCCACTTTGCACACTTCCGCAATGTTGTGAGCTCTCATGGCATCGCTTTTGACCTTCGGTAGCTGCACCACTCATCTGTTCTACTGACACCACAATCCCACTACCAGAATCTCCCTTCAGGTTTCCTTCCGAGATCAGTTCCTGATCTAATACCACTGTAAACCTCTTCAAGTGGAAGATATTTACTTGAGACCTGATCTCATTTCTTAGCCCATCCTGGAAACGCTTTGCTTCTACTGCCTCATCCCCTACTAACAATGGGACAAAGCATCTCAAATCAGTGAAGTGACTAGCATAGTCCATCATCGATAGCGATCCCTGAGTCAGGCTCAAAAACTCTGCAGCCTGCTCCATCCTTAAAGTCTCTTGGTAGAAATGATCCAAAAACTTTTCCTGCAAAAATGTCCATGACATTCCTTCAACCTGCTCGATTTGAGCCTGAATGTCCCACCAACACCTATCCTGGCCCCGTAACATATAAACAGCCAGATTTACCCACTTTTCAACAGGGGTCTCTAGATGGTCCAGCATCATCTGGACAGACTCTAACCGGAACTCCGCTGCCTCTGGCCCACCCTCTCTGGTGAAGGTCGGAGGGTGTTGTAGCTGGAACTCCCTGGTCAACTCAAACATACTCGGTGTAACCCGCCCTAGGTCCCGATCCATAATCTGTATAAGGGGAGCCAAGTTCTCCCGGAACTGGTCTTCTCTACCTTCATTGATTGCCACATTTTCTTGCTCTTCTACCGGAGGACTGTTCTCACCAACATCCTCCACTTTCTCAACTGGTAACCGACATCGTGGTGGAATTTCTCTACATTTCCAAGCATGAGATTTATCACGCATACCATAGAAAATTCATGACTTAATAAAAAGCTCTTCACTAACTACAACAACCTACTTTTTTTACTTCATTCTTCTCATTATTTCTTGGTTTCATGAAATGCATGATGCACCCTACTTTCATGCCTCACACACCCACCCCGTGTGTGTGCATAACACAATGCATGTCACCTGTCTCCCTAGGTGCCTACAATGATTCATGAAAACAAATCCTCATTTCGTTAAGGCCACGAGCCAAATATCATAAAAAAATCACATCAAACCACATGTTCATCACCCAACAGTGAAATATCATCAACTGTAACATCACACAACCAAGAACAACATTTCCCACTCATGGTGACTTGGTTTTTCCCTCATACATGGGTTAGTTACTCCCAACCATGAGCTCATTACCAAGGCCCAATACGTCTAATCCCTTGGATACCAATCCCAAATAACAAGACCTCAGAGAAGGAGAAGAAATACCTCCTCTGATACCACGTTGTAATGTCCCTGACCCAGAAGCCACTAAACCGAGCTCCGAGCCATGTGGTTACATGACCTTAAGCGTGCCTCCCCGTATGCCAAAGGCTGCCGACTAGCAGCGGGGGTCTATGGAGTCAAATGGGGAGACTATACCCCCTTTTTATCAGAGTAAGAAAAAACAGAAATAAACCAAATAGTGGAAACAATAACCAATAAACACAGAGAATGTATAACATCCATTTCCAATAATAAATATGCCATGTCATACTACAAGTGAAAGAGTGAACAAAAACCCAAAATAAATACAATGGAAAAAATCCCCAAAATGGTCCTGACTCCAAGTCTAGATCCTCCACCAAGAGCTACCCATATCCACTCACTATCTAGCAAGGACCTTTGCCCTTATCCTGACCTGCAAACATGAAGTCTGCTCTGGTACTCAATGGCGGCCCAAGTAGGGTGTGAGTACAACTCAATAGGTCACCACCAACGGTGTCTACAAAATATCTAGTATGAACAGGTAGTTCATGCAAAAGGAATATTAATGATAATTGCCAAGTAATTAATTAAGGTTCCATTAACAAGTTCAGAGTCAAGCCATTTCCATTTCCATTACCATTCGTTCACACCATTTATCATCACTTACCATTTCATCACATTTCCATGGGTTAATCACATACATTATGTTACATGGGTCTGAGTCCAATAATCACATGGAAGAGGGTAAACACATCGTTATCCTATCTCACTTGGACAAAACCCCTCATAGCAACCATAACCTCACCTCGAAGCCTCAGTCCGGGTGGATGCAACAGTTAGGAGAATAGGCCCTCAGTCCCTTTTCTTAACCCGTGCATTTAGGGTGGAGTTTAGAACCAGAGTCTTAGCTCAACTCGTGGGCATAGATCCTTAAGTCATACCCCACTCTACCAAGCCATGTTCACATGCTTATATATATAAGTAACCATCAACCATCCAAACCATTTCCCGTCGGCAACACTATTCAAAAAAAACCCAATTGGGAATTCACATTATGCCTTAACCCATTAACACATTACCATTTCACATCATTTAACCATTCACCCAATTCCCATGGGTTATGTTTATCTCACTAAGAATTCAACATTAAGCCCATAACCTATCCCGTTATGGTCTTTAATCTGTATACGCATTAACCCATTTAACCCGTTCATCATCCTGTGAATCAACCATTCATGCCAACATGTTTATCAAGGCTCTAAAATTCATTACAACAAGGTCGCTTGTTTAATATCAATCCCTAAGTCTGGGAAAATCTGTCACATCCCATGGATGGCCCTAGATTAGGTCAAGTCAATCCCGACATATCCCATGGGGATCGTGAGGGTTCCCATTTTCCATTTTGAACATCATTATTACCAAACATGACAAGGTTATTAAAAACATAACCAAGGAGAAACAAGAACATAATTAAACATGCAAAAATACCCAAATAACTATGGGATATCACTTGTAGACCACCTACCTCAAAACAGCAGTTGAACGCACTCTCAATAGAGTCCTTAGACCTCGATCCGACTAACCTTTGGAGCTTCAACCCGGAGCTTCGATATGCAACCAACGACACCAAAAACGCCTTAGAATCGAAGGAGAACCACCCTTGGGAAGCTTGGGTCGGCCTAGTTTGTCACTAGGGTTGAGAGGGGATGAATGGAGGAAAATGCCAAGTTGGGGTTTAAAAGCCTGGAGTGGAAAACTTGTAATTTTTCCCAACATTAAGTGGCCTCACAGTTTAGCCGCACGTTTTGACAAACCGTGCGAAAACCGTGCCCATGCTACTGCCCGGAGGAGAAGGGTCACACGTTTTTGCCTGGGCAGGCCGCACGGTTTGCCCTGGCCATGCGCAGGTCATGCGCCCTAGCTTCTCTTGCCCAGATTTCCTTCCTTTCGTTCCCCTAACCCCTGGAACACCCCCAAGGCCTCTCACCCCTTTAGAAGACATCCCTTGACGCCTGAAACGAGGGATTCAACCAAAACATAATGAAGAATGTACCGTTCCAAAAACATAGATCTTACATATTGTCTGACCTAGTGGTATCCAAAAGAGAGATCAATTCCTTAGAAAAGATATGTGACTTAATGGTATGTTCATAACATCAAAAGGAAAATCTTTCCATGTATCGATTTGAAGTTCAATCTAATTGACGGTGATCTTTGGTTAAGAATACCAGAGATAAATGTGATCTTGATGCTATGTAATTGGAGTCATTTAAGAATAGTTTCCTTAAGAAATATTTTCCTAAGGTTTTTTTAGCATAGGATTGAGATACAATTTCACAAATTGAGACAAAAAGGTGAATATTATGTGGCTTCTTATAAAGAAGATTTACCAATATTATCTAGTTATGTGGAAAACTTTATTAGAGGCATTGATATAAAAATTAATATATTTTAATCATGATTAATACCAATATTATGCAGATAATTAGACACATGATAATTTAAAAGTTACGAGAAATTTGTTCATTGTGCTGAGAATGTTGAGATGGATTTTTCTGACAATTATATGCCACAAGATGATAAAAGTAAGAAATGGTAAATGTGGTAGGAAATGAATAATAAACCAACTAATAATTCTTTATGAAATCCCAAAACATGTTCCAAGTGTGGTAAAATGTATTTTGGAGAATGTATTTCTTGATATGGAAACTGTTACTGGTGGGGTAAGTTTCCTCAAAAGGTCTAAGACTAAAAATAAAGGATTCATCAACAATAGAATATTGAGATGAAAAATAGCCAGCCAACAGTGACATGTTTTAGTTTCAATGATTTGGGGAACTATGCTAATTTTTTTCCAAATTTACTTACTCATATTTTAAAATGCCATGATCAAAATAAAAAAAGGGGTGGAAGATTATTTGATACCTCTAATGTTGATGTCGGGTCATCTGGTGAAGTCGAGATAGCTATAAGGAGGTCAGCATTTTTTGAAGGTTGAACATAATCCATATATCTTAGGCACCCCTATTTTAATTTTTTAAATAATTAAATTACCTTGGGAGATATTTATTGAGTTTTTATATAATTTATAGATATATTTTTAAAAGTTATTTGATTAAGAATATCGTTACATTTATGGGAATAAGTTTAATGGTATGGGTGACCATTATGGTTATATATTTATGGAATAATTTAGTTGTAACTTTGGGTATTACTATTGAACTTTCGAGATTAATGTATTAACTCATCACATGAATGTTTTATATTTTCTTGAATGATTTTAATATGTACTAACCATTTTGTTTTTGGTTAATATCTAAAGATAACATGAATATTGTTTTATCTTTTAAAGATCATGTGATCTGATAGAAGATGGTTCCAGTACTTTAGGCATGAAAAATTAATCTTGAATACTCATTTTTTGGGAAAAATACGAGATTTTTGTGAAAATTGATTAATGGATGAAATATTTCTCATCAAGTATATATATTTCCTTATTATCTTAGTCTATATAGTAATGGAATTCCTTAAATCTAAGATTAAGGGTCCTAAAAACATTATCTTGGTACCTTGAACTAATGTTATTTTTTGTCATAATTAATTTATGGATTTTAGGCCCATAACATTAAATTGAACAATCACCTTCTTATGATCAATGACCTCAATCACTCTCTATAATCATTTACATTTTTCCTCCATATCTAAATTGTAATTTCCCACATATATTACCCTATTTTGATACCTGGGATGTGTTATTCCAGATGTCCTTCACACATCATTTTCTTTAATATTAATAAGATGTATTATTAACCCTTTTTATGATGTGGGTTTATATGAAGTAATTATCCAAATGCTAATCCTTTGTTAACTAAGACGATTTTTTATGTTGAAATTCATTTTATGGAGGGTAGGATGTAACATCCGAAGATTTTATGAAATATCTTATTTCAAATTTATTTAAATTCATCAATATCTTACATTAAAAAAACACCTCGTTTATATTTTGTGACACACAACACTATGATTTTCTTATGTTACATGCAACATCATGTTTCTTTGATAGTGGGAATGACACGCAACATTGAGCTTCAGCAAACCATGAAATAATATTATTATTTAATTTGATATTTATAACCAATAAATTGGAATATCAGGAGTGAATAAGATTAAATTAATTTTTAAAATATTGCTTTCAAATGTATATATAATTAATTCATTGGTTAGAAAGTAATTATAAATAAAAATAAAAATCAATTCAATATAAAGGAAATGTTTTTATAAACAAAATATTTTTATTCCCATAAACGTATTTTACCTTAATAAATTTAATTAATCACTATTAGTGAGAGATGATAATGGAATTTATATATTATATATTCTACCAAATGTTTTGGTATTCATAAAATATGTTTGATAATAATAAAGTAAGAAAAAATCCAATTTTAAGCATTAAAATACATGTATTTCTAAAAGGCGGGTTTTCCACCTTTAAATTGCAGACATGTTTTAAAACTAAATTGTGACAATTTTATAAAAAAATTAATAGAATAAACTTAATTTTTTAAATATTAATTTCAATATTATAATATGTTGAATTTTGGGTATTTTTATTAGAAGTTTCATTTTTTATTAATAGTGTAACAATACTCAATTTTAATTATAGACTGACTTTTTGTATAATTAATTCATATGGTAAAATTATATTTTAAAATGGTTTTAAAGAAAAATTAGATAAATTATACATATTTTAAACCAATTTATGTCATTTTAATTAATTTTATATTGAATTTGGGTATAAAAAATATAGTAAACATTTGAATATTTTCACTTTAAAACCCTAATTTTTTGTTTCATCTGCAAGATTAATTTTAAATTAATTTCTGCCAATTCAGTAATTTAAATTTGTGAAAATGGATTCCATATATGGAACCATAAAAATTTAAAATTTATAATAATTTCAAATTAATTTTTTACCAAAATTTTAGTGAAAAAAATTAAAAATAATTATAGTGAATAAAAGAAAAACGAGATTTCCATGGGACTAATCTTTTAACATAAAGGGGAAATAACCTAGCAACTTTTCCAAAACCCATTTTATGGACATATTATGACCATTAAACCTCTAGGATATAATTTTGTGTATTATAGAATCCTCTTATTAGTTATAAATGTGTGATTAACTAACTTATTTTTAAAAAATGTCAAGTGTTTCCTCTCCGCCACTTATAAAAGGTTTCCCCCTCTCCCCATATCTTCAAAACATAAAACCAATTAGGTTATGAAGAAAACTACCAAAATTACTTCTAAACTTCCATAAACTCATCATAGAATAATATTTTTGGTCATAAATCCATATAAATAAGTCCTTTTGTTCAAACTGAAAAGAGTTACCAGAAGAATAGGTAATGTTCATCAATATGCAATTTTGTTTTGTTTCCTTCTTAACTCCATTAAATTATTATTATAAAATTATTTATAATAACCTAATTATACCCAATATAATTTTATTTTTCTTATTTTAATTATAAAACTTATGACAACAAACCCTTCCATCAAATGGGTTAGAAAATCCTAATTCGTGTGCACGGTGGACTATCGCCTCACGAAATGATTTTGTTCGTTGTTCCTTTAACACATCTCATGGTTGGGAATTATGATAGGCATGATATTTTTATATTATATTTATTGTATATATAAAATAATATTACCTATTTAATAATTATAATATATAAACCCTTTTTACATTTCATATCGTAGTAGACATGATAACATTGCTCGTGTGTACATCAGACTATTTTCATATTAAGCGATGTGAAGTGTTTTTCCCTTATGTGTTATATGAAAGGTAATAAGGGTACATATAATGAATATATATGATATATATGACATATTTATTATATTAATTTCATTATTATTTTTTATTTAAGTAAATTATATAATTTTCTTTTTACCATTCAAACACACTGAAAAAGTAAAAATTTCGTTCCTAGATCTTTCAACTACCGCCTCCTAGAAGCAATGTGATTCCTTTTTTTATCACCAAATAACTATATTGACATATGTAATTAAATAATAAGGTATTTATGATATAATAATAAATCTTGATAGGTAAATTTATTTACCTTATTTCAATTAGGATCATTGAAAAATGGGAACGTTACTCATTAGTATGTATGGATTACTGTCCCCAAGAGTATAATGTTGGTTCATTTTTCATAAATATATTCTATGATTGGTTTTAAAGGAATAAATTATCAATAAATATGATTATTATTTCATGAATTTTATTATTTTAATTTTTAAATAATGACCACTTTGGACATAGTCAACACACCATAGTCATTTTGTCACATAAGGCAACAATGGTCAAAACATCTGACTTAAACTTAACTTGTTATGTAATTTAATATAACATATTAAAAAATGAAATAAAAGTAATAATAAACATTAAAAAGGTTCTAAATGATGCAAATAAATAAAATAAATTTATTATTTAGTAATATAAATACACATGTGATGAATGAGACTCAATGTAAGGGATTTAATCACAATTTCCTTTCATTGAGGGATATTTTGATTTTATACACATATAGTCATTTATGTATTGTATATACATCCCCATTGAGAGGTAATATAATTAATATCTCTATTCCCATAATATTAAAAAAAATTAATTTTATTATTTAATGAGTTTTATGATATAAGTATTTCTCAAGTGATAAAGGACTTCTCTTTATAAAAATCATCTTTTAGAGTTTTCCTTCCAAATATTTCTCTTCCATGTCCATGTTCTTAAAATTATTTTTTAAATTTTTTTATATTATAATTAAATTTTTAAAAATTAAATTTTATTTCTCTTTTTACTTTATTTTCACAGACTTTCAAAATGAATCTTTTTATGTGTTCTATATAGAATTTTTTAATAAATGATAATGGGAATGATTTATTTTCAACAAACATGGTAACAATGACTTTTCCAGCATTATGGCCGTTATTTTATTTTTTGATTCCATTATAATAATTAATTTTTCCTTTAATAAATAAACAATATTTATCTTTTTTTTTGTATTTCAATTATTGAAAATAAGTTTTAAAATAACAGGGTATTTTTATTCGAAAGAGTTTTTTATATGGGTTTAATGGTGTTTTTGAAAGGTTTTTATGATTATAGGGTTTTATTCATGATATGGTACTTGAGATTTATATGAAATGGGTTATCTAGATACATATAATACGAATGTTTGAGCCTCATTATATCTCATGTGTGATCCCGGTATATATATTATGAAGGGTTGACCCCCATTATAGATCATGAGAAATGGGTGAGCCTGATATATATTATATTAAGGGTGATTACCATTATTGATCTCTAATGCATTGGGTAATGATAATGTTGTATGTAATCCATATGGTTATTCCAATTAAAAGGGTTTTAAATGATTTTATGAATATGATGTTATAAGCACTACTAGAAAAACGGGCTTTATTAGCGCTCAAAACGGGCTTTAACAACGCTAAAAAAGCACTGTAAAGCTCAGCGTGGATATAGGGGGGTCCCTTTTATCAGTGCTCTGAAAAGTGCTGATAAAGTCCCCTTTTATCAACACTAATAAAAAGATCTGATAAAATACCACTTTATTAGCGCTTTTTTTAGTGCTGATAAGAGGGACCTTTATCAGCGCTTTTAAAAAATGCTGATAAAAGTCAAAAAAAAAACAAAACAAAAAATATTTATATAATGCGGGGAGAGCTTTTAACAGATCTTGACCCCCTCTTTATCAGTGCTAGGCGGTCTCCCGTGTGCTACCCTTCCCCCACATCCCCACACGTGCGCACCCCTTTGCTTCCACCTGAACTCAAACCTGCGACCACCCCCCTTTCGTGGCTGCCCCTTTACCACTAAGTCATTTAGTTTTTTTCTCTATTCAATGATATATCTATTTATTTATATATATATATATAGTTATATTTATTCGTACATTAATATAGATTCATATTAATATAAATGTATTTATTCATATATTAGTATGTATATATTCATTCTTATATTAATATATATTTATATATATTTATATATATATTTAGTTATAATTTTTTATCTGTATATTTATTTGTATATTAATATAAACTTATAAGATTAGTTTTAAATACATTTATGAGATATGTTTTTTATGTGTGTTTATAAATAAATACATACATACATACATATATATAACACACACACATATACAAACACACACACACAAACACATATATATTTATGAATAAATACATATATATGTGTATTTGAAAAGCTATAGAATGTTAAAACGGCTATAACTTGTAATCCAGAAGCTCGTTTCAACTTTACAACCATTCAAATCGAAGAAAATGAAATAATATTTGGTATGATGTGTGGTATAGGCATAACAGATATCCATATCCGAAGTTATACCTGTTTGAATGTTAACAAATTGGGGTATCATGACTAAAAACTCAGTTTTGGAGGCCTTATGGGCCTTTTTTGGCCTTGCAAATTGTGGGAAAAAAATCTTTTCTTAAGTCACTAGCGCAAAAATCTCGTCACAGGCTTCTATTTGATATGTTTTAGAGCTCAAACAGACACCCAGATCAAAATTTATGGCCATTTGAAGTTTGAGTAACATTTTCAACTTATTTTAGATATTTTATTAATTGTTTTGATTTTTTGTGTCTTCAAATTGTTATTAAATGATTTTTAATCAATAATAATTAAAAAATTATTAATTAATAATATTTTTTTAAATATTTTAAATCCATTTTCAATAAATTTCTTATATATTAAATGTAATATTCTATTTATACTTATCTAAAAAATATTTAAAAAATATATATTATATTTATATCAATATAAATATACTTATATAACAATAATTTATTTTTCAGGTTTTTTTTTTGAAACATAAAATTTATCACTGGTAAGAAAAAGTGATGATAAATCCCCCCTTTATCAGCGCTACTAAAATATCATTGATAAATGGGTCCCCATTATCAGTGCTTTTTTTAGCGGTGATAAAAGAGTAGCGCTTCCCTTGCATGTTTTTTTAGTAGTCAAGTCACCTAAAGGAGTTTTAATTTCATTATATGGGTTTTAATGATTTTTCTTTGTGTAAAATGTATGTTTCTTTTTCAGGTGGAAATGTTTTATTTCATATACTAAAATAAATTTTAAGATAAAGGTAAACATTATGTAAGTTTTAATATGTTCATTGGACTAAAAAATTTCTTTATTTCTATATCACCTACTGATATTTTATTCTTATCCAGCATTTTTAATTTATTTTGTCAAGAAGCACGGATAGGAAAGGGAAAGGAAGAAGTCAAGTCAATATTCATGGAGATTTTCCATGAAATGAAATCATGATTTATTTTAAAGGTTTTATATTATTGGAAAAATAGATACTAATCAGAATTGTTCACTTTTTATTTTATGTATGAGTTATGACCTAATTATCAAAAACTCTAAACCAAGATTATGTATTTTTTATGAATCTTAACTAAAAAAATCCCTATAAAAAAATACTTCATAACTAAAAAAATACATTAAAAAAATATTAAAAAAAATCATAACTAAGAATTGTTCACTTTTTACTCTAAAGTGAAAAAAAATATTTCATAACTAAAAATCAAGATTATGTATTTTTTATGGTTGGTGCCTTATATTAAATCCCTATAAATATTCAATAAAAAAATTATTATCAGAATCGGGGTTGATAATATATAGAAAAAAATTGAAATATGATTAGGTAAAACAATAGAATCTTAATATGAATGGTTAAGGGTTAAACCCCTTACCTTATGTCCCATTTTGTTTCTTTATTTTTACACCGTCTATATATTAAATTATATTTATTAAAAGAAAAATAAATAATAATATTAAATTTATTTATTATATTATTAATAAATTGTATCAATTATAATTTATTTATTTATGTGTTTTAGTTAAATATGATATTTTTTTATGAAGTTAATTTGTCTTATTATCCTGTTTTCATTCTGATTTTGTCATTTTTGTTCATTGTGCTTTATATTTTACAAAATTACATCAAGAAGAATATAATAAATTAAAATATATTTATATATATAATATATATCCCATAATAACAATCTTTTTTGTAAATGATAAGTAAATTATTGAGAATAACCTCATTCGTAGATAAACCCACTCATTAACAGGATGTTTAAAAAGAGGGTGGAGATGCAATATATATACTTTAAATTAATTAAAATTATTATTCAATATCATAATAACATTAAAATTTTATATTAGTTATTAATTAAATATTTAATTAATGTACAAAAATAATAGAGATTGTGAGAATAGAAATAAGAATATAAAAACATCGAAATAAAGGATAGTGGGATGACCACATCCTTGGACTTTTACTCCTTCGATATAGAATAAAGCCTTGAGGGATTGGGTTTGGATGAAATTAGATTTTCCATAAGATTATAATAATAATTAGGTAGAGATATTTGGGTAGATATTATACTTTGTGATGTTTTCTAGAAGTTATTTTCCAAGGGAAGGGTGAGGGGTATTTATACCTCTAGGGAGGGGTATTTTTGGGATAAAATGTAGAATAAATTATTATTTTCAAATAAAAATATTTAATAGTGATATTTTTTACATTATAAAATATATTTTATCAAAAATATATGTTTTTAGAATATTAAAACCATTTATATAGTAATTTTATTAGTTTTTAATAATGTAATTAAGAAACAAGAAAATTATATTTTTTAATGGAATACATTACATTTTTATATATTGAGGAAAACATTTCAGTTAATAAATTATTCTTATTATTTATAAACTTTTAAATTATCGTATTAAATAAATTTTATGGTGATATTACCAATTTAGGATTTATTTTTTCATTATTACATCGTTATTATATCGTAAAATATGTAGTTTTGGAAAACCTATATTTTTACTATTCAACTAAAAATAATGTATTTTAAAAAATTATAAAAAAATGTTTGAAAATTTTGATATTATAGCATCAAAAATAAATTCCATTTTATATAAAAACTTATATATTTAAGTTTAAAGATTCATAAAAAAATATGTTTATCAGATAAAATGTTAAGATATACTTTATCACAAATGAACTTATACTTTGTTTGAGATTATAATATGAATATTTGTTTATTGAATTATAATATTTATATTCCATTAATATATTCATTGTATATATTATTTAAATATTATTTTAATATTTTAAGGGTCTCGTCATAACACATATCCATGAATCCTTAATTCCCTGACATTTTTAGAGTTTATGATTTAATTTCCCAACGATCACTAACCATAAAATTATAGTAATGTGAATGTCATGGATGGTCCCATAGAGAACAGGGAATCATAGCTATGAAATCTAAACTAATTTTTAAGACTTTATATTTTCATCACTAAATAATTAAATTAAACTAAACTAATTAAACTAAATTAACTACGCTTAAATAATCATAAACTAGTCTTAAACCATGTTATGAAGGATGAATAAAAGGCACTGTATTTCTAGGGATGATTTTCTGTTGTTTGAAACCATTAAACTACAACTCTGAAATAAATCAAATTAATAGTAATGAAACTTCTTGAATTAACTAGTTATACCTCTTAGCATGAACAAAAACTAGGTTATCCCACAAATACTTATATTAAGTAAATTTATAACTAACAATGGTGCCTTGAACTCTATCAATTAAGAAAGAGGTGTAGTTATGTCGTCTCTTTCTACCCCACTCTCATTTATCACACTGGGTTTTACCCCCTAATTTTTTATGCTCTCTCTAAGAGATTAGAGGATATGATATTAGTTGATCACAATATGATATTAATTAAATAAGATAAATACATGAACGATGATGAATCTAAATACATGAGGTACTCATCTATTTCAACCAATTATAACATCGTCAATGACACTAGATTCTAAGGATTTTTTGATTGACTACTATAAATGAACTAAAACCCATATAAGAAGGAATAACATACTAAACAAAAATAAATAGTGTTTTGGATGGAAAGAAGATACTTCATTATAATAAAAAAATCATTTATAAGAATACAATAATTACATAAATAAAATATAAAAATAAAATAGAATATATCTAATAAGTATATCCATGTTGATATAGACAATCTCATTCTCCAATATCTCAATGTGTAGATCCCCACCCAGTGTGTACAACACCTATTATTTAAAAATAATCACTCGTAAAAAATATATTCCTTATATCTTCACTGTTTATTCTTATTTATCAATATATTATATTTATAACTTTTAGTCACATTCTAATCACCTCTATATATATCCATTATCCACATGGATGAACCCATTCTAATTCCTCATAATATATATCTCAAATTTTTTAAGAGAAATTTTATTCCCTGGTCTGTCTTTATATGCATCTACTTCTGATCTTCACTTATATAACTCATATTATATTTCCACTATGTTGCCTTAAGACACTGATGATATAGATAACACAATTTTCATGTGACGTAGCCTTCAATTTAATCCCATTATATCTCAAACCTTGTTTATAGAGAGTGTTATTGTTGAAACATTATATATTATTGATAATGATTCTATTGTGTGGGTTGTGTCTCTTTAGAACAACCTCCTCATTATCCACTCCACTATGACACAAACCCTAGATATAAAATAGTCTTATTTCATCAAACATTCATCCACTAGGTCAAAAATAGCTTTTACATTGAAAATATCTTCAAACTTGGAACTCTTACTCCTACATTTCAATGAACCACCCCCAACACAATACTTAATAGAAAATTAAAACCAGGCCCCTAGAATATTTAAATCTTATGCAATGTATTTGGTATGTTATTCTATAATATCTTCAACATAACTCCTCCTCACACATGTCAATAACTTAAGGGAAATACTACAGTAGAGTCTCCATTTTTGTCTTCCTCGTATGCATGCATGTACGGAACCTTCTCTCCATTTTTCTACTTCATTAAATCAACTGTTCCAAGGGATCAATCACTTTATCTCTAAGAATTAATATTCAAATCAGATTATTTTATTCACAATAGTTTTATTTTCACAATCAAGCTCTTTCTTCATCACCATCTTCATATGGGTGGCCACATCTTTGCACACACGGATTCCCCTTTAATAGTATATTTATAATGGTCCTTTTAGATCTTCAAAATAGTTATACTATGATTCCATCGAAGTAAATGGAGGAGATAAATAGTTCTAGTACATATATAGGTTATTATCATAATAGATTCCATCTTTTAGGTGTGTTAGGAAATTGGTTAGAGTGGTAGAGGAAGTCTGAGTTTTATTCGATGCAGGTGATGCGAACCATAAAATAAACTGACATCATATCAGAAATTTGTATAGTTCTCGTGTAATTAATTTTTACAACATCATAAGAGTGATATAATCGTGAATCATTAAAATATATGTTTGTGGACTTCAATATATAGAGAGGCATCCCTTGGGTTTCCTACCATGGACCCTCCAGCTTAGTGATTGGTTGTACCAGACCTCCTAGCAAATTGACTTTTATTCCCAGAGCAGAAGTACACCAGGCCTACTTACTCCTTAGTTTTTCTTATTCCATGAAATCTCCTCTATGGATAATCATGTTTTTTCATGTTTTTTCAACTAATAGAAACATAATATTTCTTAATAAAGTTTATGTTAATTATCCTATAAAAATATTTCATTTTCATTTATTCTTCCAAAATGAAAATAAAAATATTAATTACCCAAAAATATAATAAAATAATCAATATATGGGAAATTTTCATCAATTAAAGTATAACATTTATGAAATTAAATTGAAAAAAATATGCATAAAATATATTCATCAAGTTACTATTTTATCGTTTAGGTTATCATTCCTAATGGTGAGGTTACTAATTATAACAGTTAATTTTACTATTATGAGGATAATATTGGCTTTTTAATTCCTATAAATTTTCTATATTTCCTTCATTCATTATTTACATAAGTTCCTATAAAGTTTCTATATTTATTTTTTAATTCGAGTTTTATTAAAAATGTTCTATTTCTTTTTTACTATGTTTTTCAGGAAAGTGAAATTCTAGGAGAGTAAAATGGTCTAAAATTTCCTGATCTATTTTTATTTTATATTGTTTTGTTTTTATTTCCTCGTTATACTATTTTCCATTTTGTAAAGTATAATTATTCAGGGTATGTAATGTACATATGTTTATGAAATAAAATAAAACCTATTTATTTTTCATGTGTTTTATTCTAAATTTTATACCTAAATAAGTAATATATATAAGGATAATATCAAGTATGAAAGTGTGGATCATAAAGTTAGATGATTGTATGAGTTTTTTGGATCGAAATTAATAGGTCACACACATTCTTAGTGGAACTGATCAATCATTGTTCCATAAAATGTTGGGAGTGGCCTGAGTTGAGGATACAAATGGTACATGCCTTCTAAAAATTCTTCACCCCATAAATAACGCATGTAATTATTCCATTATCAAATTTCATGCACCAAAAAATTCCCCACAATAAATTTTAACTATTTGAAAGGAATGGGATCTAATTGTGAGGTAAAATTAACTTGTGTGTGAGTTGGACTCATCAAGTTTTCTTGGGTGGATAGAGCTTCCACATAGTTTGAGGACGTCCACTTTTTCGGGCATGCACATTATTCTATGCATCCATTAATCAATGTATTAATTTCATGGAATTCAATTTTCAGTGTGGGATGTGTTCTAAAACTATAAACATGTGTGTAATACCCTATTCAATGAACTCCCTTCCTCTTTTAACTCATGCCACACACCAAAATTCCAATAATTCTAAAGTGCTAATTTTATTCTAGTATTGGGCATGAGATACAAAACATGAAAGTAGAGCATAGGTGGAATAATATATCTCACCTTACATGCACCACCATCATGAATGAGATGGGTGTATAATTCCTTTCACAATTACATGGTTGTAATCTTCAAGGTATTAGTAACTGGAATTATTGTGTTGTATTCCGTGACATGATCATTGTGTCCTAGTCACAAGGTGCTCAGATAAAATTTACATTTGGTGAATTTTTCACCCACTTACTATTATGCCTTACCACATGCTCAGTATCTTAAACCCCCTTCCTTAAAATATTTTTTCACCATGAGTCTAAAACTTACTTGATTATCTTATAATAAATATCCATATCCTAAAATATAATTCCATAAGAGGTAGTAGATACTCAAAGTCAATAAATAGTCAAAAACACTAAACTTGGTTAATGATACCCAATCATAACATACCCCCATATACTCTCATGTATTCTTAGATTATCTCTACTTCATTTCCTTATATCGATCATTCTTATATTATAATTGTTTTTTCATTTAACTAATGTTCCACTTATATTACTAGACACAGATCTTCCCATTTTCTAAATCAAGCCAGTACATTGTGTCACCTATTTGAACATCTACATTAATGAATATGACATATATGAAAATATTTAAATGAAATAATACTTTTTCAACTATTTCCCACTAATGATGAGAAATGAACCTTAATAATACTTAACCATCATGCAGTTTTCTATGTATAGCTAGTAGAATGTGTGGAGACTTTAATGGGACCTCAGCCCTGGGAGAAACTTCTCTAAAGAATGGTTATGACCATATTGTGTGAATAATAGCTGTATTGATTCTATGTAAAATTTTAGAACCATTGGACTCTATGGGTATATCTTGACTTCATAATTCTTAGTTTACCATTATCATAACCTCATCCCCGAGTTACCTAGATGATTTTATCCTAAAACCAATACATTTCACCAACCACACAAAGTTGGTATAAGTCTGTGGAATATTTACAATATTACGGGGGTCTCCTTAATCAATTACATATATGATTTGATTATCCCAAATCATAATAATTTAGAAAATGCTATGTGGACCCCTTATTTAGTAAAGGATCCTTTAAAACTAGTCAAAGGCAAGTGAAGAGGGGTGTTCATCCATCTGTCAACATCTCCACTAGTGACTGGATCAAGATATTCATATGTTCCCATATATTGAATCCCAAGGTAAAGAAATTGAGGTCCTTCTTAACCCAATATTCCTATCAGACTCATTAAAATTACTGGTCAATTCTTTATTACTATAGTGACCTTGACCCCATTACCCAAGATTCATTGTTTGCTTTATCATATTTGCATAGATACAATAGGTTGAATCCTAAAGGGCTTATCTATTTAACAGTTTTAGAGAACTGAATACCTACATGATAACCATTTTACATCAGGAATGAAAAATTAAACAAAATATATAACAAAGCAAAATGATCAGCATCCTTGAAAACTCATTCATCCATACATTGGAAATGAAATGAATCTATATATAATATTATAGAAAAAAAACTCATGGACAAAAATAATAACTATAATATTAATGAAGGAAATGCTTAATTATTGGACATCATGTATCAGGAACATAATACCTCTAGTATAAAGACCTTTTACAAGATGGTTTTAAACTACTAGGTATAAAATAAGACAGTTTGTCCAAAAAAATTCTATCATTAAGACCTTTCACTAGATAAATTTGAACTAATTGGTAAAAACGCATAGGGTTTGCCTAATTAATTTTCTCTCATGAGACCTATCAATGTATTGAGGGGCTATCTATACCCAGACCCACCCATGACTTCATGTCCAAATAATTCCACATATATTGAACACTCGATTTAATTTATAAACAGTATGTATTATCATGAAATATCTTTACTGAGTAGAGTATACGATTTTATCTATATTTTCCCAATTAATTAAATAATTTTCAAAGTAAACACGTTTGAAAAAATTGTATACGGTTTAGGAAATAATCATATATGTCATGGAATAATATCAATATTACAAAGTAGAACTTTAACTGTGTTTTATTTTATCAAGGCTCAAAAAATGTTGTGATGAAGGGCACCTTTAACAATGCTAAAGAAAGCAGTAATAAAGGGTAACCTTTATCATCACTTTTTTGTAGCCCTCATAAATGGTGCCCTTTATCAGAACTTTATATTTAGCATTGATAACGGTTACTCTATATCAGCACATTATTTATAGCACTGAAAAAGGGTATACCTAATCAACACTTTTTTAGTACAGATAAAGGTCCAGAATAAAATTAAATAATTATACAAATAAAAATTTAAAATGTGTAAATTTAATATACATATATATATATATATTATAAATATTAATATATAATATATAATAAATATATTGATATGAAAAATGAGTAAAATGAAATAATTAAAAAAATAATAATTAAAAAATAGTAAATTAAGAAAAATATTAAACATTTTATTAATTAAATAATTATTGATAAAAATGAATTAATTTAATGTACATATATATAGATTTTAAATATTAATTAATAGTATATATTAACCATAGATGTATAAAATAAATAAATTGTATTATATTAAAAAAATATTAAAAACTAATAAATTATAACAATTAAACAAAATTTTGAAAATTAATAATTTACAAAATTATTAAGAAAAATATTAATGAAATATTTATTAATAAAAAAGAATGATTTTAATATATTTATATAAATTAATTATAAATAGTAATAAATAATATATATTAAATATAAATATATAAAAATTGAATAAAATGTAATAGTTCCAAACATATTAATGTCTTATTCATTTTAAATGGTTGTTATACAATGTTATTAATTAGTATATTTAATATAGAAATATATTCATATATATTTCTATATATATATATATATGTATATCAATTTATATAATATTTCATAAAATAAGATTTTTATAATATAAAATATTTATGCTTACATTAAATAAGTCATATATTTAGTTAAAAATTCTTTATAATTAAAACAACTAATTAAAAAAATACGGATTAATTACATTGAGTAATGGATAAAATTTAATATTGTTTGATTTTTCAAATTAACATATATAAAATGTGTGTTACAATGATTTCATATACTTATATGTATTTAATGAATTTTTATTTACAACACAGAAAAATATTTACGCAATTAATTAAATCCTATATAGAAACACATACACCATATATTTATTTAATTAAATTAAATTTTAGTATTTATTTTAGATTTTCATTACAACATGATACATTTAATATATTATTTTTTAATTAATAAATTTTATTTTTTTATTTTTAAAATTATTACTATTATGTATTATTTATTCATTTTTAATATTATTAATTTATTTTATTTTTTTAATATAATAATTTTTATTTTATTTATTTATATATATTTATTTACTATGTTTTATTATTTTCAATAGGTATTCATCTTTATAATATATATATATATATATATATATATATATATATATATATATATCCACATTTTTTAATAATTTATATTTAATTAATAAAACTTATCCATATTTTAATTTTTTTTAAAGTGTGCTGATTAATAATTATTCAATTTCACTCATTTTTAAGATGCATGCATTTGAGATTATATATTAGTTAATAATGTTTAAAATATTTTTGAAAATAAATATTTGTAAACAAATATATTAAAAAATGTATATTTACTATATTTATAAATTTATATATTTATAATTACAAATAAATAAATATTATTTTTTAAGTTTCTATATAATTAAAAATTAATAATTATATATAATTAAATAATTATAAATTTATAATAAATTTAATTAAATAATGAATATATTTAATATATTTATATTTATATTTATATTTTTTTATTATATATAAAATTATTTAAATATATATAATGATATAAATATAAAAATGTTATTTTTTAAAAATATATATATATTTATAATTAAATAATTAAATAATTATAAAATTATAATAAATATATTTAAATAATGAATATATTTACTATATTTATATTTATATATATTTATTAAATATATATATAATTATAAAAATTTATATAATGATATAAATTTATTAATAACTATAAATAAATAATTATAAATATATTTATAAATGTTTTTTTACTATATTTATGAAAAAATATGTTTAAAATTATAAATAAAAAATATTTTAAAAAAATTATAATTATAAGTAAATATTTATATATTCAAATCATTATAAAATTATAACAAATAAATATATAATTATATAAATATTTTTACAAAATAGTTTATTTATAATTATAATTATAAATCATTTATCAGCGGTGATGTTTTAGCAATGATAAAGGTATCTTTTATTAGAATGACTTTATCGGTGATAAAGATATAGATTTATGAGCACTAAAAAAATATAAATAAAGAGATCTTTTATCAGTGCTGATAAAAGTGTCCCTGGTATATTTAAAAGAACCCTAACTGCAATTGATTCAGTATTTATTCTCAAGCTCTCGCAGAACTCCCCTACTATCAGTGTTCCTCGTCTAAGTTCTCTCTGATGAATCAAGACTAGATTCCAATGTATATTATTTTCTCCTCCTCTCTTGTTGATTTCATGTTTTGGTTCCATAATTTCCATTATTCTAGAGTTCTCAACCTTAAACAAACCTACTTTTATTCTCACATAACTCTAAATGTGAATAGTCTCTCTCATTCATCCCCGTTTTTGTTATTCTTATCACCACCTTCACTCATGGCTCTTTCCATTATTAGCACTATCATTTTCATCATCACCACTATCTACATTACTTCACCAAACATTCCCTCTGATCATTCCCCTTATGCTACATGGTCAATCCTTATTAATGATATCATATTGGAAAATAGTGGAACTTTTTGTGACGGAAAATGGAAATGGGTTGCGTTCTTGACATATAGTTTTGGGGACTCATTATTTCCATCATTATAGTCTTTCTGGCATCCCACTAAGAGAGATCTTATGTTATAGAGTAAGTAAATGGTGTTGGTTCAGAATAATATTGTGTATCGATAAAGTTGGCATCCCATCAATTGATGCAATTGAATATTCATTTTTTTAAACATGTTCTTATCATAAACTACAACCAATTGTTCAATTACTTAATTAATATGTAGTTCAATAGTAATTATTATAATTGTTAGAGTTTTACCAAAAATGTTATAGAATAAAATATGGATTTATACATGCTATTATTATTTGGATGGACTAAGGTCTTCGTGTATATTTTCAATGGATTTTGGTCTCTCTGTGATACCTATTAGTGATACAAGATTCCTTATTCCCTTAAACTACAGTATTATAAGCCACCATGATTTTTATTTCACTTGTTCCTTAATTTTTTCAAAATAAACCTACAATGATGGGTATATTTATTTATATACATATTTTAATATTATGTGCATTTTAATTTAATTTAATTTTTTTAAAGATAATTTTTTCCAAAAATATTGATTCTCACTTACAATTATTTAATTTTATGGTATTTTCAAAAATACTTTTTTTTATTAAATTGATATTAATGAACACTCGTCTTTTGATAATTATATTTTTAAAATGGAATATGTTAGAATATATAATTAAAATTTCATTTAGGTTATTGTTTTATATTATTGGGTTTATAGTACCCATGGGATGAATATATTTTTTAAAAATAATAAGATCTAGGTTTTATTTATTTTTGAAACAAATTTTTCTTTAGTTTTTTGATGTAGTTAAATATAAAAAATATTTTATCATTAAATATATAAATTACTTCATGATTTCCTTTAAGTAAAAGTTTATTTATATTTATTTTATAATATTTAGATCAAGTAGGATATGTAAGAGTTTGTAATGTATGTATTTTACATTATTTTTTGAAAATAGAGAATTTATTTTTTATTATTTATTGAAATATCATATTCATGATTTAAATAATTTAAAACTAATTAAATAAATCCATTGATAATGTTTTTATATTTATTTTGAACATAATCATTGATAGTGAATTGTTTTAATTATGTTTTATTTGGGAAAACATTGTTTATATAGAATCTTGATCAATTATTATGAATTACACCTACTATAATAAAAATAATTAAGTGATTGTCTTGTTTTATTATTTTATTAATGTATTTTATGTTTATGATACCAGATTAGTTATAGTTTTTAAATATTTATTTAATATATTTTTTCAGATAAAATGTTTCGTAATATACATATGTGTGTGTGTTGATAGGATATATATATTCTTCAAATTATTTTACTATAATAATACACATATGTGGTTTTAATAATCATTATATTTTAAAATTATTCAAAACACATATATAAATAATTTTTTGACTGAGGGAACTATAGAAATTATTATAAAATGTAACATGATTTTTTTCTTGAAATTATAATTTGAGTAAATGGAAAAATTATATAACTTTTATTTAGTAGGTCTTTATTTTTATCTTTGCATACATTTTTACTGATTACTTAACTAATATTTTTTGTTTACATGTCTAATAATTTTTTCTATAGTGTAATTTTCTGAAATTTATTGTATTAAAAGTAAAATGTAATTAATTGTTTTGTTAAATTTTGATAAATATTCCTTATTATATTTTCATTGAACAATCACATGATATTGTTTGAAATTATTTTTAATATAGCGGTCAATGTATGATTAGAATATTTTTCTACAAGAAATACATGTGTTGATGTGATAAAAATAATTTTTATCTTATATTATAATATGATGGGTATTATGTGAGGGATAGGTATTCTATATTAGAATGGGAGTTACTATAGACATTTTATTAATTCATCAAGGGCTAGGGTAAGGGTATTTTGGCATTTTTGTTATTTTTTGTTCTCCTTTATATTTTTTAAAAGTTAAGTTTAACTAATATATTATGGAACCCAATGTGTGGTTCTTTCCTACGGGAACCAATCATGTTAAGACTTAACCATATTTCAAATTCATTTCCAAAGAAAAATTTCTATGTTATACCCATTTCAGTATTTGTATGAAATAAGTACATTTGATGGTTGTCCATAAGGGATAGTCTTTGATTCTAGGGGTATGAGGTCGAATCTCATCTTACGTGTGATTTTGTTATTTCTAGAGGGAGATAAATAATTTTTTCTCCTCCTATGATCCAAATTTTAACCATATATTAGTGTAATTATTTGAATTTTATGGAAAAACCATGGTATAAACTTATGGTTTGATTAGTAAAATTCACTAGTATAAAAATAAGTATGTACATTTTAATATCATGGTGTTCAGGTTAGTACACAATGACTTGACTTACATTTGTATTTTGAGTGTTACTACTTTGAACATATACTCAAATATATGAATTGTTGTATATTTTAGAGGCCCTATTAGTATATACTTGTGTTTTTATAATCACACCCTACACAAGAACCTTAGTGGATATAGAGCTCTTATATTTGAGATACATGTGTTGGATAAGGACTAGTAACTAATATTAGAGTCGGTGAATCTTAGTGGGGATGTGTTTTGTTCTCATGAAAGTGTTAGGGAACTTTTAGTATTTTGAGATGAAATTTCAAATTTTAAATTAATAAGTTGTAATTTGAAAAGTTTTACAGTGACAATTTTCATTGTCACCAGCTTTACCTCTCGAATATTCAATGCATTTTGTTTCCTAAGACTCATCCCCCATTTATTCTTTGTTTCTTGAATTACTCTGAGTAGTAGTCATCCAAAATGATCACTAATACCTAGTATGGGATGACTACTGCTGAGAGTATTTCAAGAAACATAGTTTCATGTCCAAAGAAGATAGTGGATGAGCCTAATGAAATAAAAAGGTAATAAAAAGGGTTTGGAAGATGAAGTTGATGAGGATGAAAGTTGTCTATAACTTTCAAATTTGGATGAATTTAGAGGATAACACCAACCATAGTGTAGTAATTCATTTATTAAATTCAATTACCCATTTCATTCATAATGGATGCATGCTAATCATTTGAAAAAAGAGTGTGATGATGGAGTTAAAGAGTTCATCAAGTTTTCAATATAGCGTACATATGACCCTTGTCTAATCCTTTTTCTATGTTTACATTGTTGTTATTCATGAAAAATTAAATGTTTGACTAATCATGCAGTAAATGTCTTCTAAAAATGATGATGTTAACAATCTAGAGTAATAACAAACTATTGATGTTGAAATAATAGAATTTTTTGGGGATTAACATCACGTTGATGAAAAAACAATAACAATGGCACAACATCATGGTGTTGAAGAAAATTATCAAGGAAACAAGTAAGGGTATAAAATTTGAGGTTTGTTGGAATCAGTGTGGCCAACTAGTTGACCCCAACAAGTCAATGTTCATTGGTTTTATTGTGGTTACAACAAGGATGAATGTGCCAATTGATATTGATTTGTAAAACCACATCCAGTCTATAACAAAAGAAACCCTTTGGAAAGATATAATGACAATGTTATGATATACTTTATCTGTTTTACCAAAAAATTATATAATGAAATGTTGATTTAATTTTCATTATTCCTTTAAAATTTCATTTATTTTAAAATATTTTTGTATGAAATTTTTCTTAGTGGATATTAGAAAATCCCATGTAGGATTTCAAACTCTTCATACCATGTTACATCTTAGGGATATTGAGGGGAAAGTAACTCCCCACCTACAATTTAATTATACCCACATTATAAAGAAGGAAAATTGTAATACTTTCATCAATCATCTCAATGATAAATAATTTCAGGTTCATTATTGTGCCCTAAGTTTTTAAAAGAGAAAACAATGTTTGATAGCGTATACGATATGTAACACCAAACCCAAAAAAATAATGATTATTTAAATATAATCATTTTAACCATTAATAAGAAATTTCAGATATTAGAAGGATTAAATACATTATGATATACATATATATATATATATTGATAAATAATTTTTAAATAATCAATCATTTTTTTGGTTAAGTCTATTTGTTCTCCAAAATATGTTTTCTTCAAAAAAAATTATTTATTTTTATTAATATTATAATTATTTTCTAGAACATATAGAAAATGTATTTTTTTTAAAATAATCCATTTTTTATATATTTATATATAAATTAACTTAGGGTGAATTTTTTTTATTTTTTAGAAAATATATATTTTTCAGTGAATAGTGAAAAATATCAATTTTATATTATTTATTTTGATAAATTAATTAAATTAGAAACATAATTATTATTTTAATTTGATTTCAATGTAACATAAGTATTATTTAATTATATTTAATTCAATTAATAACATTTAAATCATATTTATATCGTATTTTAATAGAAATTTATTTCAAGCATTAAAAATGCATTTTTCTGAAAACTATTTTAAAATGCATAATGTTTCTCTTTTATAATTGATTAAAATAACACCTAATGAGTAATTATTTAAATGATAATTTTATATTATATATATATATATATTAAAATTCAAATAATTTTTATTACTAGTTATAGAGTTAAAGTGAAATCACATTTTCCTTAAAAATGTTTTTTTAGAAAACTGATTTTGTCATGCTTACAGACATTATATTAAATTAATTTCCTCAACCTCTATGAATCGATTATTATAAAATGTATTATTTATTTGGAATAATAATAATATTTATTATTATCCAATATGTTCAACTCAATTTTTGAATAATATGAATGGTAAAGGTAGTGAATATTAATTACCACGATAAAGGAAAAATAGGTTAATTAAAGGTGAAGATAATTTAACAATGACTAGAAAAAAAAGTAACCCAAATAATATGAATATTTATATCTACGTTTTATTAAAATTATGGTTATATTTAGTCTTTATTGTTTTTAATTTATAAAATAATAAATAATGAGTTCGCTAAAAATATATTTTTACAATAAAATAATAAATTACAATTTTAATTAATATTCGATTTCAATTAATATGTTTATTTATATTAATTAATGGATTATTTAAATATATTATATTTTAATAAAATATAATTATTAACTAATTTTTATTAAATATAAATGATTATATAATTTTTATAAAGTCAAATATTTTTTTAAGGATTTGAATTCTATTATTATCAAAAGAACATAGAATTTATCAATAAATGTAAATTCTTTTCTTAAAATTGAAAATTAACATATTAATAAAATTAATTAGATAAAATGAATATTATTTTTTGGATTATAAAATCAAAATTATCCAAATTTGATTTTTTCATAATTTTCTAAGATAGTTGATTTCTCGGGTAAAAATTAAATACATTATAAATATATGGTGTTTATTATGTCTTTATAATAACCCAAAAGTTGTGTAATGAATAATATAAAGAATTTACACAACAAAATAGGTTTTTACCTTTAAAATAATATTATTTTATTTTTATTTTATTATTTTTATAAAGCCTTTATAAATCCTCCAAAACCATTTATATATTTTATGCTTTTGATGTCATTTCTTAAAGGGTATGACTCACTTCCACATGAGCAAGGTTATTATTTTATTATGTTCGGATCATGTCCTTATAAAATAATTGAAATCACTCATTTTTTGTAGAAACCATGGGAAAAAATCTTGTTTAGGTTTGTGCTTTTGGTTATTTTTTTATATAGAGTCCAAAACCTAAGTTTGAGAAATATTAAAGAAAACTCCAATCATTTTCTATATAAACCCACAAAATATCTCAATTATTTTCACTAAAAATCCTTATATAACGTAATTTATCTTACATCTCCTATCTATAGAACTCCCATGGTTCCCCCAAGCACTAAAAAATATCCTCTTAAGAATTTGAAGCCTTACTCTCATGGTAAGGGTTTCTTTCCTTCTCCTCTATTCAAATTTCATCATTATCTTATGCTTTCTATTTCCAATTCCTATTATTGGGATATGTTTTTTACACAAACATATTACTTTAATTTTTTTTTGAAAATGATTATATACCCTTTTCTCTCTCAAAGAAACAATTTATAAATTTTTATGTGACGTCATTAGGCTCCTAAAATTTCACCATGATTTTTCATGCCCAAACAATAGTGTAGTGAATACCATACTTGTTTCATGTAAAGTGTGTTTGTATTTATGCACTTATACTTATTTATTTTGTACTTAAATTTATGTATTTAATACTATTTCATAATTTAATAATTTATTATGATAAATTAATCTCTGTTGTATGATCTATGTTGCATTCTTAAACATGAGAATGAAATGAATGTGATGGTTGCACCTATAATTATATAGTGCTCCAATGCACTGGGTAATTATTAGTCTCATGATATATCATGTTGGGATAGGGAGTAAACCAAATTTATTTTTGGGGATTTTTCCATCATGATGTCTTGGAAGTTATCCTTGACTTCTCTTTATGATGTATTTTTTTAGTTGTTGCCACATTTTCCATATTACCTTTATGATTATCATTTATATCATGTCTCATTGTTCATGTTTATGATTCCTACTATTTTTTTCCCATTAATATTCCTATTTTCTAATATGTATTATTATCTTCATGTTATTCTATGTTTATCCCCTTATTGGGATTTATAAATCATCCCTTTCGTATGTATGTCCCTAGGTTATTCCATACAGTTTTATGTGTGATCATATCAAGGAAGTTCTTTATAAATATGATGTTTTTTCATATTTTAAATTTTTTTTCATGTACCTAATTCACAAATAAAATAAAATTCTTAATCTTATAGGTTATATTAATGGTAAACTTATATAATAAATCATGTATTAAAGTGTAATAATGAGCAGGGTTTTCATAGTTGGTGCCAAAGGAAAAGTTTAGTTATTTTTGTGATTAGGATTAGAAAACTCTGGAGAAAGCCTTAGGGATAAGACTATGTACAAGAAAACATACCTAAATTTTGGTAAGTAAATATTAATGTTTTATAAATAAAATTAATCCATCTATCGATACTATAAATTGATGTGGCTCTAGCATAGATATATATAGGGGTAAACCACGAAAACACTACATTTTTCTAGACTCGACTGAGAACCGGTACACGATAATGGGCCTTAATGCACACCTGATTTGAAAATCCTGGGGGATATTATTTGGAAAATTCATAATCTCATTATGACCCGTTATTAAGGTAATAAGAACATTCCAATAAGAATATGTGTTAGTAAATATAGCATGCATAACCAAGATTGAAGCCTAGAAATTCATAAGTTAAATAAATAAATGTAATTTATAAGTTATCTCTTTAATATCAATGGATTCCCATTTATGTTTTCAAAAGTTTAAAAATAGTCATCCCTAATTTTCCATTTATTCAATTTAGTGGCTAAAAATAGGAATAACCAAGTTCAGGTTTAAATTATGATGATGAAAATTATTAAAATGGGGGAATGTAATGCCCCAAGTTTTTAAAAGAGAAGACTATGTTCAATAGCATATGTGATGTGTAACACCCAACCCAAACAAAAAATGATTATATAAATATGACCAATTTAACCTTTAAAAAATTTAATTATGATTAGAATTAACAATTTTCTAATGTACACATATATATATACATATCCTATATATATTGATAAATTCTTAGTAAATAATCAATCATTTTTTGGTAATGTCTTTTCCTTCTTCAAAATATGTTTTATTCAAAAATAATTTATATTTACTTTTATTAATATTATAATTATTTTCTAGAACATCTATAAAAGTTATCTGATAAAATATTAATTTTTCAAATCATCATATAAAAATTAACTTAGGGTTAAATTTTGGGATTTTTCATAAAATATAGATTTTTGAGTGAATAATGACAATTTTCATTTTTATATCATTTATTTTGATAAATGAATTAATTTAAAATATAAACTATAATTTTAATTTGATTTCAAGGTAACATAATTACTATTTTGTAAAATTTAGTTCAATTAATTACATTTAAATCATCTTCACATTGGATTTTTATTAAATTTTAAGGATTAAAAATGAATTTTTCATAAAACTATTTTAAAATGATTAATATGTCTTTGTTATAATTAATCAAAATTAACTATAATGAGTAATCATTTAAATGAAAATTTTATATTATATATATATATATATATATCTTTATGAATTTAAATTTAAATAATTATGATTACTAGTTATAAGTTTTAGTGAAATCGTATTTTCCTTAAAAAATATATTTTATAGAAAACTGATTTCCATCATGCTTGTAAATTATAAATTAAATTAAATTTCTCCACCTCTATGAATTGATTTTGATAAAATTTATTAAATATTTAGAATAATAATAATTAATGTTATTTAATATTTTCAACTTAATTTTTGAACAATATGAATAGTAAATGTAGTAAATATTAGTTACCATAGTAATAGAAAATTAGGATAATTAAGGGAAAAATTAATTTAACAAAGACTAGAAACAAAGTAACCCAACTCTTATGAATATTTATATTTTATTTTAATTAAAAATATGATTATTTTTATTGCTTATTTTTTTTACTTTTTAAAATATTAAGTAATGAGTTTGATAAAAACTATATTTTTGCAATAAAACACAAATTGTATTTTAAATTAATATTTAAATTAATTTATGATGTTTATTATGAGTAAATAATGGAATATTGAAAAAAATTATATTTTATTAAATTTTAATATTAAATGATTTTTATTAAATATAAATGTTCATATAATTTTTATGAAGTCAAATGTAATTTTTATAAGGGTTCGAAAACTGTTATTGTCAAAAAACCCTATCATTTCTCAATAAATGTAAATTATTATTTTCAATTTGAATATTAAATTTTTTAAAATATTATTTAGATAAAATTATTATTATTTTTTGGAATCACAATGTCAAAATTATCCAATAGTTAATTTTTCACAATTTTCTAAGATAGTCAAATTTCGAGTAAAACTTAAATACCGTATAAATATACAGTGTGTATTATGACATCATAATGACCTAAAATCATTGTAATAAATACTATAATGGTTATACAAGAAAAAATATATGTTTTAAATTTAAAATAATTTGATTTTATACTTACTTTATTAATTATATACATCCTTTACAAATCCTACAAAACCATTAATATATTTTAAAGTTTTAAAATCATTTCTTCAAGAGTATGAATCACTTCCACATAAAAAAGGTTATTATTTTATTACATTCATAACTAGGCCTTATAAAATAAAGAGAACCACTACCATTTTTCATAAACTATGGGAATAAACCATGGGAAGGTTTGTAGTTTTTTAATTTTATTATACAGAGTCCAAAACCCAAGTATGAAAATTATTAAAGAAACCCCACCTCATTTCTTATATAAAATCACCCAAGACCTCATTTATCTTCACTCAAAATCCATGTATCATGTTCTTATTTTTCCCTAACTTCTATATATTCATCTTAATCCCCCCCCCCCCGCAAAAACTCTCAATAAGCTCTTATCAATCATTTTAATTTTCACTCTCAATGTAAGGGTTTGTTTCCTTCTCCTATATTCAAGTTTTTTCATTATCTTATGATTTATATTTACAATTCATATTTTTGAGATATATTTTTCCATGTCCCTATTACTGTACATTTTATTTACAAATTATGAGATACCCATTTCACTCTCGACAACCCATTTTATAAATTTTTAATTGATTTCGTTATGCTGCCGAAATTTCACCACGATTTCATATGCCAAAACAATTTTGTAGTGAATATCATACCCATTTCTTACCAAGGGTGTTCACATTTATGCACTAATACTTATTTATTGGGGATTTAAATGTACTTATTCCACACTCCTTGATCATAGAATAAATTATAATGATAAATGAATCTATGTTTTATGATATATGTGGGAAACAAAAGCATGATAATGAAATTAAAGTGATGAGTGCTCCCAGAATTATTTAGAGCTCCAATGCATTGGGTAATGATTAATCTTATAATACATAATGTTGTTAAAGGGAGTAAACCTGATTCCTTTATGAGAACTTTTCCATCATGACTTTTGAAAGTTTTCTATGACCTGTGTTTATGATGTTTTGTTTTATCTTGTTTCCAAATTTCCCATGCTACCTTTATGATTATCATGTTATATCATGTCTCGTTATTCATGTTTATGATTCTTACTCTTTTTGTACCCCATTGATATTCCTATCATTTAACATGTATTATTATCTTCAATTTATGTTATGTTTATTCCCTTACTATTCTTTATAGCTCAACCATTTCTTATATATGTCCCCAGGTTATCCCATGTAGTTTTCAGTAAGAGCATATTAAAGAAGTTTTCAATAAAGATGATGTTTTTCTCTATTTTAAATTGTTATTTAATTTACCAAATTCCCAAAATACACTAGACATCTTGATCATTCAGTTTATATAATGTGTGGCCTTATGTAATAAATTATGTATTAATGGGAAATAAATAGAAGAGTTTACATATTCATTATAGTTAATAATAGATTATTTGACATTAATTATTTCATCCAATTTGATTAAAAATTATTTATTTATGAAATAAAATAATGTGTTGAAAATAAATATTGTGCATCAAAACCAATTTTCTCTATCAGAAATCAATGATGGGGTACGCGTCACTAGATATGAAATTTGGATATATTTTAAATTAACAATAAAATATTTATGTGATATGAAACAATATATGATCCTTTTTTTATAAGAATATTGATGAATCAAAATATTAAGCCACTTCCATCTCACGTCATGTGCTATTAAAGGAGACTCATGTAAATAAGAAGAGTAAACTAGTTGATGAATAAAAAAAAGAAGTATGGGAAATATGTGTAAGTATTACATAATAGTAATTAATCATGCTTTATAATAGTGTTACATAAAAATATATATTTATGTTCATGTTTTTTATATGGTTTAGACACAATAATCGAAAGCGACTGTACTGGAAGAAAAACTACTTTTAGTATCTTTAAAGCGGATATAAAAATATAGTCACGTTAAGGGATTATATTTTATAGTGTCTCCTTGAATATATTTCATAAATATAAAACCACATGAAGATACATATAATATTGTGAAAGGATTTCAAACACAAATAGATATTTTGCAAGATATTATTGTTCAGACTAGTTTGGAAGACCAATGTATGTGAGAAGATCAAAGAGAAACAGTGATGGAACAAAGATACTCACTTGAACCAAATTAAACCACTAGATTTAAGGTTTTTCATTCCCCTCAAACACATACCTTACTTGAGGTAATAAATTTTTTGTTTACTCTTTCTCTAAAATTTAAATCAAACAACTTACAAAAACTTCATAATGCTAAAATTCTGTAGGATACATTTGTATGTGATTTGTATCTGTCAGCACCCACACACCACTTTTCTGATAGGGGTATAGTGTATAATAAATTGGGAGACAGGATACACCATGAAGACCTCACAAAATATCACATGATAGTGGGTATTGGGGTATCTCATGAGCTGATCACTGAGTTACATTTTTCAGTTGATGCTATAGATACTACAATGGTCAATGATGTTATTAGAACCTTCATAGAATGGTAGTATAATATTATAAAGATACATGAGGTGTGTCTTTAATAATTTTTTCATATGAAAACCCTATAACAGTTGATGAAAAATGTCTAAAGTGAGGTATGATATTACCGATGGATAAACTGATGAGGAAAGGGAATGTTGAATCAAGACAATCTAGTGATCCAACTAAGAAATCAAAATTAACACCCATGAGTACCTTATCCTTTCTAGATATATAGAAACATTTATTATCATTACAACTTCATGCAGAGACCACATTTAAAGATCTAAATATGTCTTACATTCCATATGAAAAAGAGATATATGGAAATTTCATGACAGATATAATTGGTATTGAGAGTATAAATGATATTCTTAATCATGAATGGTTAGGACCCTCAGTTGTGAATACATTAATAATGTTAATTTACATAATACCTCTATCCATATAGTAATATAATATGTTTATTAAAATTAATAACTATTGATATCTTCTACGTGCATTTATATTACTACTATATAAAGGGAAAACCTTGAAAGAATGATTTAGATTCATTAATCCCTGTATTATTTCTAAAAAACATAATTTGGATAAGAAATAAATCAAGAAGAAAAGATATGACCTTCTTGAAGTGTTTGATTAAAAAATAATACACAACATACTCTTTTCTATTCCTACAATGCAGAAGTAAAACTCTACAATCTAATCACATAAAATATATTTTCATTTTTCCATTACTTATTTTTTAGGAAGCATTATATTTTGATCGTATTCAATATGGATACCCCAAATATTTATTTATTTGGATTTAATGCATGGATATCCAACAAAATGACCACACGTGATGTTTATTGGGAATTTGTAATACACTTCAATCAATATTTTATATATAAAATTAGAATTATATGTTTCAGTCTATGTTTTAACAAGAATTTAATTATGATATAATGGTCAATAAATATAGGATAAATAATGGATGAAGGCCATGTCTAAACATCAAAATCTTGTGTATTTCTACAAATGGAAATGGATTAAGGTATATATATAAATATTTAACTATTAAAACATATTTAAAAACAATTTACTGATTTTGGTCAATGTTCCTACAATGTATGAAATAATATTGTGTCAACTATTATGGATATTATGTTTGGAAAATTATGAGAGAGATTATAAACCATGTTAAGACCAGCATCCCCAAACATGTAATTATAATTTCATTAAAAATATTACTTAATCATTTTTTTCTATATATTCTTTGTAATACCAAGATTTCGAACAACCTTAAGCCTCAAAAGAAGAATTAATTTTTTTAGATATGAGTGAGTATTGTACATGTATATTGTTTATTGAAAAAATTACATGATTACCTACTATTTTTGTGATCTATTATGGGTTATAACCTTAGAAATAAATATGGGGTGTCAAGAATTAGTGTCAAAATGATTATATATTATTTTTGATATGTTTCTCAAGGAGATGTATAATGGAGGAAATTAATTTGTTTAGAATCACTGACCTACAAACAATTATTTTTTTGTGAAATGAAGAGGTAGAGGTGGAGGTGGATTTATAGTCAGAGACCGAGGTGGATGAGGAGGAAGAGGTGGAGATTGAGAAAGACACAGAGTAATATGAGTAGATAAAGTGATGGCTTGTAAATAATCAAATTGTTGGTCAATGGAGTAGAATTCGGACTATACCAAGGTTGTGTTTGATAATATTTTTTTAAAAGTGAACACAACTCTTATCACTTAACATAAGAGTCATTTACCAAGTGTTTTAGGTTACTTATTGAAAAAACATTCCACCACTTGTATAAGTTATTTTATACAAAAATTTATGTGGAGGAATTTTTTTAAAAAAGAAAACAAAAAGAACTTTTTAAAAAAAAATTATTATCATAGGATACAATTTCCATTCGAACATTCTATGTACTATCAAATATTACTGAAGTGTGAAAGAAACCCCTCACCTAGAACAGAATAAACAACAATAAAAAAACAAATACAATTTCTTGCCCATTGATTCTCTATACTGTAATGAAAGGGTCTTAGTAGTGGATCTAATAGTAACATGAGAGTCATACAGCACCAATCCAAACATCATAAAAGTATATAATATATATAAAATGTTTGAATAAATATTTGTGTAATCAAACAATGAAGCCATTAGGTATATGAGAGAACTATTGGAGGATAACTAGGATTGAGAGATCATGGTCATCGAGGAGGGATGGTGTCAAAGGAAACAAGACATAAAATGAAAATAAACGAATTTATGAATAAATCACTTAAAATTAAAAACCTTATTTAAATGGAATCATGAACAATAACAAATAAAACCGAAGACCCCTTTGAAAAATATGCTAATATCCTAATCCAAAACCTCGACAAAAATAAATAAATACAAAATTTCATCAATGGAATCATGTATTTTTGTAAAGAAAAATATAGTGGTTACACTTTTAGAGGTGGTGGAATTATTTGGGCTATTCTATTATCAATTATATGCATGATATAATATAAATAATGCATGTTAAATCCATATAAGTAACATTCAATATGCATGTGAATATTAGTTATGTAAAATAATCTATGTTCACAAACTCATTAATAAAAAAATCATCATCATTCTCAATAAAAGACATGATAATAGGTATATTCCCATTTTGATGAAAAAATAACTATTATGTTATTTTAGAGTCTATCATCACCCAGAATATTGAAAAGAATATATTAATCAATAGAACAACCTGGGAATAATTAATGGATTCACCAGATTATAATGTCATTTGGGTTTTATAAAGGGAAATATTGATATTTATTACTGTCAAAAAAGGTTAATCAATTTATAGGGGAGTTTTGAGTATTCTGAAAATACATAATGGGTCACACTGAAGTTTTTTCCCTCAAAGAAGGTAAATGATTTATCAGGGAGTTTTTACTCTATATAATGGTGAAAGGGAAACATATATTTTATTATGTTACATAAAAACTCTTATGTAAATATTTATCTATGTTTAATCAATGAACTTTAATAGATTTTCACTAACAGTTAACAATTTATTGTAATAAATGACTTCATCAACAAGGATGATTCACTCTTATACTATGATTATGTACTCAACAATGATGATTCACCCATGATGATGTAATTTTATTTTTACCATCTAATGAATTCAAAATTATGGGTTTTCAAACTGTAATATTTTTATATAACCCAAAGTGTTCAATACACTTTATGATAAAAATACATCGTGGGATAAACCAAACCTCAAATAAATACACAGTTTACCCAATACGACTCAAATTTTATTGTTTTAGTTTAAAATTGACATTTTATAATTTTATTATTTCATATTTTTGTTTAATTTATTTCTTTATAGTATTAATAACATAAGAATTGTTTTATCATATAGATGGATTCTTTTGATTGAGTTGGGATTTTTTTCAAAGATACTATTTTTTGTTAGATATTGGACTTCAAGACTGGAAATGAGATTACAACAATAAGGAAATGGGTCAATAATGTATAAAACCATCATGAAAAGATGAATTGTGACTACTTATTTAGATAATATTTCACCATTTTATCTACTATTTTTAAGTTAATCTCCTTAACATTTTTATCTGATTTTTTCCATATATATTTTGGGAAGTCATATTTTCATTCAATCATCTATCAAAAGAAAAAAAAAGAGAACATGATGCTTTTGAATGAGGTGTTTCAGGCATCATGGGGTTTTGCCTTCTATCAAAATGGAAAATTAAAATATTTTTTATAATTTTTAAGATGGTTGAAATAAAAAAACACATCCCATACTTAATTAGCCACACATGAATCTGACGCACAGTGCGACCGGTATGATTGGAACTGTATATTTTTAGTTAATAATTTAAATTTAAATTTAAAACAAACATCACTTAATCAAAACTGAGAATACCCATTCATATTGTATTTATACATTATTTAAATTCTCTATAAATAATTTATGGCATGTAGGAATCATCCGCACCTCAATTTGGTACATGATATTCTCAATATTACTCCATGTATCTATTATAGGTTTAAAATATAAATTTAAATTCAAAAAATTTCACTCACTGAAAACTGATAAAAAATTATCAAACAGTATTGATAATTCATTAAAACGATTTATAAGTCATTTGTGACAAGTAGGAATCAATCTCATGTCAAATCAACGCACAATGTGAATATTATGACTCAAAGTGAGTGTTTATAGTTTTAAAAGACAATTTAGTAAAAAAAAGTGACATACTAAAAACTAAGAAAAGTCATTTGGATTGTTTTATAATTTAGGGAAAAGATCCATAAGTCATTTTGGAGTGTAGGAATTAGCGACACCTCAATGAGTGGCATGTTGTGATTGGTATCAATCCAAGTGTATATTTTTATTTGAAATTTACATTAATTTTAGTAGAAAAGAACAAACATATTCAAAACGAAGAAAAATATTTGGATTATATTGATAAATCATAAAAATATTTTATAATTCATTATTTATGTTTAGGAATAAACCACACTTTAATCAGATACATGATGTTAATGATATCACACAATGTGTCAGTTATCAGTTTAAAATTGACATTTATGTTCCAAAAGTGTCACTTGATAAAACCTGAGAAAACGTGATTGGATTGTATTGATAATTTAGTAAAATTATTGATATGTCCTTTTTTAGAAATCATTAGAACATCAAACTGACACATGATGTGACTGGTATGAATCAAAGAGTGTGTTTCCAGATTAAAATGATGTTTTAGTAAAAAACACAAGTGACATACTCAAAACAAATAAAAACATTAATATTGTTTTGAAAATTTATTATAATGATCCATAAGTCATTTCGGATGTGTAGTAATCTGTTAAACCTCTATTTGACACATGTTTCAATCGGTATGACTCAAAGTGCATCTTTTCTACATATAAGTTTCATTTTAGTTTAAAACATGCATCAAATCTCCAAAACCAAGCAAATGAGCCATGATTTTTTTCTCATCATTCTATTTGATATTAGTTATTTAATTTAAAAATCATTTTTATATTATACTTATTTAGTTAATTTTCATAGAGATTGTTCTTCAATAATAATAAGAAATGGGGTGACATGAAATAACTAACTACAACTCAATCTGATACACAGTGTTCCTGATATGACTCAATGTTGTGTTTAAAATTAACACTTTCTATTTAATTTATTTCTTTATATTATTACTAACATAATTTTTTTATATAGGTGTGTTATTTTTCTCGAGAAGGGGTGGTTTTTTCTTTTATACAAGGTTTTTATTTTTATCTATAATAGTTATTTTCTTGTATTTGTGTTATAAATTTTATTTCATTGAAATTCAATATTTTATATATTTTTTCTAATTTATGGTTTTTTTTGTGCTCTAGTGTGCTATTACAACACACTATAGTAGTCCCCCTTATCATTTCTAAATAAAAGCACTAATAAATGGTTTCTTTTATCATCTTTTCTAAAATCAATGATAAAGGGATCCATTATCAACATTATTTTAGTGCTTATAAAGGACCCCTTTAGCAGCACTTTTCTAGCGCTGATAAAAGCCTATGGATTTTAATCGAACTTCGATAGTCAACTCTTTTTTAGTGATAATAAAGGCCAATTATAACATTGTTAAAGTCCAGGTTTATATGAGTGATATAGATATTTGATATAAATTTAATTTTTATTGAAAAATTATTACAATAAAGTTATTGTTTCAAGATAAATTTAACAATCATAAAAGAAAGTAAGATTGTACAATAACTTTTACCACATGGTAATTTTCATGTTCAAAACACATTGGATAATATGCTTCAAAATGAAACTTAGAATGAAATTAATTATGAATTCATCATGATATTTCAAGTCAAAGGGGTATTATATACTTCATATAAAGGAAACTTGGTTCATAACATTAAAATATTTCTCAATGAAATGAAATTGAAACAAAATCTCTTACCCACACTTCTTTTGGATTGAATGTTCTTTAACCTCCTGTGTAGTGGTTTTAAACATGTTATTAACTTACACTAGAACCGTATTAATATTTATAATATCATAAATGATCCTTTTAGGACATCTTATCACCTATTCATTAATAATATTTCATTACTTTCATTGTTTTGGGTGTTAATTGCCTTGTTTTCTCAAGTGTGTTTTATCATTAAATATTTGGTTCTTGAACATATTACATAGTTTCATCATCTAAATAATAATAATCATGAAATAATTATCACATTTATACATCAAGTATACATTTAAGACCAATCATGAAATATGGTTTTCGGAAATGAAGCACATTATGACCAAAAGGAAGGTAGGTCGTACGTACATAAGCATAACGTTTCTATTTTTTAATAATCATTAATGAAAGGTGTTAAGTAATATTTTATCATTCCAAAATGATTATAATATCATATACACCATATTATTTCTTTAAATATACTTATATATATCATCCATGTGCTTCGGTGATGAAAAGATAGTCACATTGTTCGTGAAGGCAATAGACCATATATACACAAACGATGTTATCATCTATAATTGTAAAAATGAAAATGAGGTATTATCTTTTCCTTAAGATAAATATCTCAATAATATAATAATTATTTCATTTATATCACATTAAATCATTAATATTAACTATAAGATTTAGGATCTTTTTAAGGTATGTTTTTGTTTATGTTTTGGTTTGGCCTCTTATCTTGGGATAAATAAATGTTTCATAGAGTTCACATGAAGACGTAGGGCTCTTCCAGGGGTTTAGGACATGAAAGATGAAGAAGAAAAAATTTGGGCATGTTACATGATTTTTGCATGGTTATTGCAAACTGTGTGGGGTATCCCAGGTAACTGAGCAGCCATGGACAGAGTCTTATGCACGGTTGGTGCATGGTTAAGCAAACCATGTGAGAATCCTAGGAAACTGTGTGAAATGTGTGTTTTTCAGATAGTGGATCATGCACAGTTTTCTCATGGTTTGGAAAACCGTGCGGGTAAACTGTGCGGCCGAGAAACTTTGATAAAATTATAAAAATTCCACCCCGGGATTTTAAAACCCAACTTGGGTTTCTCTTCCATTTTACCCCTACAACCATAGTGAAAAACTTGGACCACCCAAGATTCCAAGATGTGGTTCTCCTTTGATTCTTGTCCATTTGGAGCATCTTTGTTTGTGGATCGAAGCCCCAGGTAAGTCTAATCTCCTCCTTGCTTTCAATTTTCGATTAGGGTTTTCATCTTTCTCCCATATCTTTATAAAGCTCTAAAACCCTCTCTTTAGGGTGACTTTTAGGTTGATACTTCATGGGATGTTTGAATATTGATCTAAGGAAATGACTAGGAGTGCATTAATCAAGTAATTCGAGGTAGGTGGTCTAAAAGTTACATCCCTTCAGTTTTTTATAGATTTGTGCAAGTAGTGTTTTGATTCTTACCCTCTTGTGAAGAGTTTGTCATGCCATTATTTTGATGTGATTTATAGGGTGTCTTAAAAACCTAATGTAACCCGCATGATCCCTATGGGATGCATGGAGGAAGATGTGACCTATGTTAAGGCCACCCATGGGGTCTATCCACATTCTTGACTATGATTTTAGCTCAGTAAATGTAGGGTCATTGTGCGAGAACATAGAGCCTAGTGTGAATATGATATTAAGCTTAAAGGATGTGAATGGGAGTCCTTGTAACACACCTTGGTTGGGAGGTGACCTATGTGGATGTTTGGTTTTCTTAAAACAAGGTTAAGTGAGATCAGGGTAATGCTAAGGGATTAGATTTATACATGATTATGCTTAGTGAGATAAGCATCAGAAATCAGAATTGGGGATGAATATGTAGAATGGGTCAATGTGTGGAAATTATTAAAGACCATAATGGAATGTATTATGATACTAGTAATGAAGCCTAGTGAGTTAATCATGATGAAATAAGACTAGTGATATAGGCACAATGAATGAATTCTTAGTGAGCTAAGTGTTATAAAAGAGAATGGGGATAAATTTCTAAATGATGTAAAACGTGGTAAGTGTGTTAATTGGTTAAGGCATGGTATTTACTATCATGTTATTGTTGTGATTTTTGTTTCCATTTTAAATGGTTGTGATGTTGTGTGAATGGTTGATGGATACATATTTATACTTCATGTGCACATGGCTTGGTAGATTAGGGTATTGACTTGAGGTTCTACACCCACAAGTTGAGTTAGACTGAGGCTCTAAACTTCACCACTAATGCACGGGTTATGGAAGAGGACTGAGGCTATGTTCCCCTAAAAATTTCACCCACCCAGATTGGGGCTTTTAGTTGAGGATATAGTTGACATTAGGAAGTTATTCCTAGTGAGATAGGATAGCAGTGTGTTTCCTCATGCATGTGATAGTGTACTTTAAGCCAGTGTAACTTTTTGTGCTTGATGAACCCATGTTAAATGTGTTGGAAATGGTAATTAATGAGAAAAGGGATGAAATGGTAAGATATTGAAATGGTAATAAATGTTGTTAATGAACCTTGTTAACTAATGGAACCCGAAATTTCCCTTTCTTACTTACTATTTATTTTATAATTTCATGAACTATCTATAAGACTGGAAATTTTGTAGACATTGTTGGTGGTGGCCTAATGAGTATTGTACTAACACCCTGTTTGGGCTGCTGTCGGGTACCCAAGAAGATCTCTTGGTTATAGTCCTAGACAAGGGCTGATGCCCTACACTAATAGGTTGATTTGGTCTCAATATGTACATGGAGAAGGATACAGACTTAGAGTCAAGACCCACTATTAGTTTTAGACGTTAGTTTTATTTTGGGATTCTTTCACTTACGCTACAAGTATGGCATGACATTGTTGTATTTTATTGGTGTTTGTACCCTACTGGGAAACATTTGGTTATGCATTTTTATTGGTTTTTTGATACTATTTATATTATTTCTATTGTGATATTTTGTATCTTACTCTAGTAAAGAGTGTATAGTCTCCCCATGTGGCTTATTAGACCCTCACCATGAGTTTTCAACCTCTGGAGTATGGGGAGGTTCTCTTGAGATCATGTAACCACCCAGCTTGGAGCACCGGTATAGTGGATTCTGGGTCAGGGACGTTACAAAGTGGTGTTTGAGGAGTTATTTTCTCTTATTACTATTTGGGGATGGTAGAAAGAAGATTAGGATGTGTCAGGCCTTGGTAATGAGCTCATTCTTAGGCATAGCTAGCCCATATACGAGGGAAAACCCATGTCACCCTAGGTGGGGATCATTTTTTTGATATGTGTCGTTACAGTTGGATGATATTTCACCGTTGGGTGATGCACATGTTATTTTATTTGACTAATTTATGATATTTCACTAATTATCGTAATGGAATGGGGATGTGCATTCATGCACCATTTTAAGAACCTAAGGATATAGGTGGCATGCATCACTATAGGCACACACATGGGATGGGTGTTCGGGTCATATTGAGTGGAATGCATTTTAATTCCTTGATAAATATGAAGAAAATGATGCTTAATAATGGTGATGAATTTTGGTGAATGAAAATAATAAAAATTAATAGTTAATAGATATCATGCATAAAGAAATGTTCGGACTGGGTTAAAGTTTTGGGTTATGATAAATTTTAAATGTTTTTTTGGTGTCTAAAAGAAAAGGGGTGCATAATGATGGTAAAATTCTTAAAGTATTTTGCCTAATGAAAGGTGTAAATGAGTTAAAATGATGATTTTAACAAGTTGTGAAATAGGAAATGTGCCTGAGGGGAAGGGATCATGTGTGTGATGTTGACCATTGGGGTAGGGTGTGAATAAAGGTTTGTTTAAGGTTGATCATGTGAGATCTTTCCATCTGTGGTTAAATTCAATCCGTAATTCTTTGAAGTGTCGAGTGAATGAAACGTTTGGAATGAGAATGTTTGGGTTCAAAGGTGGGTATCCTTGGTGTTTTAGGTTTGACCCATGTATGCATGGATTGGGGTAGTGAGAGTTCCCTATTTGAGACTTTGGAGTTGGATTGTGAGGCCTTTCTGGTTATGATATGACATAGGTGGTGTGTTTTGGGAACTTTTGGTAGGGTTGTGGCCTTTGGTCTATGAGTCATTCTTTGGTGATGTGAGTGAGGGGACTCTCGTGGTCTGTGACCGTACGGAGTTCATACCGGACCCTAAGGATGGTGCCTGGGTCATGGTGACTTTATGAGTAGAGACATTGTGAGTTGTGTCTCGAATCCCAAAGAGGATGTTTTTTCAGTAATGTTAATGAATGTGTACTCCTTAAGTACTAAACTTATAGTAAATGGTTGTCTAGTAGACTAGGAATATTGTGCATCGGAATAAGAGTGAGAGTTCCATTCACAAGCACTACATTGTTCATGTCATGATAAGGATGGTTTGGAGAGAGGACCAACGGCTTATCCTAGTTGTGACTCCAGTCTCGGGAGTTGGTATCACTAAACCTTCAAGGTGACCTATGAGAGAGGTCAAACGGGGTTTCTAGTTCTTTTTGGTGTGTTTCATGCATGTAGATGTTTTTAACATTCATATTGTGACTCAAAGTGTTCCATGGTGTGAGATTTTCCTTGAGGGCTATGTTGGAAGGTTGATGGTTGATTGTTCCCCTCGAGTTGTGGTTATGAGATGATAGTTTTTGAAAATAAATGGTGACCTTATGGGAGGTTAGGCTAGCAGTGAAAGTATCATGGAATATGAAGCATGAGAGATGCTTCATAGGTAGTGTCAATGCATACTAAGTACCCTAGGTTTTGGTGGATGGTGTAGTTATTCCTAGTTCTTTTATTAGGGAACCTTAGTGTTTGTGATAGGAGGTCTAGAAGTTGTTTTTGAGTAGAAAATACAAGGGTGGTGGAGTGTGGTTATATGATTTTACTCGATGGTGACACCCGTGGTGAGGGTGGTCACTGGATGAACTTGTTAGTATGAATGGTTTTGCTGCTGGATGAGATGCAGGGTCCGTCTTAGGGCTAACGAGGCTGACTAAACAATAGACATGGTTACGTAATTAAGCAGGTGAAGGGTTATACGCAATTAGAGGTTGTTTTGTGAGAGATCGTTGGGTTGTTTGGTGTTGTAGACCGTTGTGATATGGTTGTTAGCTGACAGTGATGAAATGGAAGAACTTGAGTAGTGTGGTGGGATTAGTGCCACATGAAATGTTGGTTTACGATTGCTTGGTGATTTGGTCATGGAGTGATGGTTAAACTTGGTTAGCAATCACACCTGAGTGGTGGTGGTTAATTGTTGATGAGATGTGTACTGCAAGGAGGCCTAAAATCCTTGGTAGGTCATAGTGTCGCATAGTTCTACATCAAAATTGGATAATTTGGCGGTGGTTTTCTTCAAAAACTTCTTAGTGCACCTCATCTAGTGATGAGAATGCCTAATATCTTGACATCATCCCAAGTACATTGAGAAGCTCTGGATTTCTCCAAGAGACATGAAGGTGTTTGATTGGATGAAATACATCATGGAGTTTACACTCATGGAGATGGTATATAGGGAGCCTGATGATGAGATGTACACCCTCCATGGCTTGGGGTGAGGTCCTCAAGATGTATTTAATGTCGACAACTGTCATGGGTTCCATTCACAGAAGCTAGAAACGGGCACTAGGTGATGTTCATTTTTTTGTTTTGTGGAAAGATTAATGGCCACATCAAATTATGGGGTTAAGTATTGTGATTGGGTATAATATGTGGTGGTTGTAATCCATATTGAGAGCAATGGTAACAACACTCCTAAGGTAGGGAGTGATGATTCAGTCCTAGATGAGGAGAGGAGAACATCTAACTGATGTGGTAGCACTGATATGACAATGAGAAATCTATAATATTCTTGTTAGGTTCCTCAGAGAGGCAATGTGGGACTTTGAGGTGGTGTTTTATGATCCAAGTATTGGCTTGAGCTCAGGGTGGTTCCATGTGAAGCTTGTGATGTATGTGCTGAGTCATAGCAGGGTGTGGTTAGATATGACAACAGGCTGTGACAATAGAATTTGGGGGTCCTACAACTCCAATAAAGATTGGGGTTAGACTCGGGTAATTTTCCCTTGTGTGGTTTTGGAATATTGTAAAGTTGAGTGAACCTTGGCCATGTCGTGCAGTTTCATGCCATGGGTGAAGGCCAATGATGGTATGGAGGGTAGTAATTTTGTGATGATTGAAATCTATTGTAATTCAAGAAATGACCTTAGTGGGTGTGTGAGAAGATAATGACATACTACAAGTCAATAAACACTTTAGGAAGGTGAGTGAGGGTTATCATACCATCAGTGGAAGGTAGATGTTCTAGAACAAGCCAGTCGGATGTGGTCCGGCCTGAGATGGTAAACTTGAATGGGTATGGTGAGAATGACCAACCTCTGGGTTCATGTTATAGAGGAAAGTTCCTTCCTGAAATAAAATTATGCCTGAGTGAGGTCAAGTTGATATTAGTCCTTCAATGGATAATGTAGGAATGTCCTCCCAAATGGTTTTGATGGTGTAGGTGAATGCTAATGTAGGGTAATTCCCCTATGGATTATTGGGCATGATGAGTTGGAACATTTTAGGTGATGGAAAAGTTGAGTTGAGTTCTGGTTGTTGTTCATTAAAATTGGAGGTTCCATGCAACTGAAGATGGAGGAAGGAACCACATCGGATAAATGGTTGGTTAGTGAGGTGATCAGAGTTTCGGGTTGGTAGGATAGGAGTGGTCACTGTTTGGGAGAGTTGACCCTAGTAGAGTGCTTTTAAATGGTTAAACTGGTCGAGTAGCCAAGAGTTTTGAGTTTAGTTTGGATGTATAGTTGTGGAATGAAATCTTCAGTAAATGTGGTTGGAAGGGTCGTGTGTCTTCCTCCTGGTGATAATGGGTTTGGTCACCGTTAGAGTTGGGTGAATAGGAAAAATGACGCCAAGTGATTTGGGTCATGATTTGTGCAGAGGATCGGGCCGACGAGGTGCTGATTGGTTTCTCTATTACAATGTGATGTTCTGTGTTAAGTTTCCATGTGTTGTGAGTTAAGTGTTCTCACCTAAGCTTTCCTCATGAAGTTCTCATGGTGAGAATGGTTGAAGTTAATTAACCCTTGAGGAGTTCTCATCTCGTGTTATGGTTGTTGTGAAGAAGGTTTTTGGGGAAAGTATGTGCCCTTGATTCATGTTGGGTAGGAATTGTGATGTGCAACCAAAAACATGGAAAGTTGGAATGGATAGACAGGCCTTATTCCATGATCCCTTGTTACAGAAGTTAGTGATGCTCATAAGAGTAGCTCGAGGATGAGATGTTATAAGGTGGGAGTTTGTAAGATTATATATCTTTTTAAGGTATGATTTTGTTTAATTTTTGGTTTGGAATCTTCTTTTGTGATAAATAAGTGTTTCTCAAAGTTCAAGTGAAGATGTTTGGGTGTTTCGGGGGTTTGGGGCACAAAAGAGAAAGAAAAAGGAATTTCTTGGCATGTTTCATGATTTTCACATGGTTAGTACAAACCGTGCGGGGTATCTCATGTAACCATGAAGCCATGGATAGAGGCTTACACATGGTTGGTTCATGATTAAGAAAATCATGCGGGAATCCTAGGAAACCGTGTGAAATGGGTGTTTTTGGATATTGACTCACACACGGTTTGCACACAGTTTAGAAAACCTTGTGGGTAAACTGTGCGGCCCCGAAACTATGAGAAAATTACAAAAATACCACCCTGGGATTTTAAAACCCAACTTAGGATTCTCTTCAATTTTACCACCTATAACCCTAATGACGAACTTGGATGACCCAAGATTCCAAGAGGTGGTTCTCCTTAGATTCTTGGCCATTTGGAGCGTCGTTTGTTGTGGATAAAAGCCTAGGGTAAGTCTAATCTCCTCCTTGCTTCCTCTTTTCAATTAGGATTTTTCTGTTCTCTTTTGGGTGAGTTTTAGGTTGAGTATTCAAGGGATGTTTGAATCCAGATCTAATTTCATGACTAAGAGTGAATTCATCAATGGATTTGAGGTAAGTGGTCTACAAGTTATATCCCTTGAGTTTTGTAGAGATTTGTGCATGTAGTGTTTTTCTTCTTACCCTCTTGTGAAGAGTTCAACAAGACATTATTGTAATGTGATGTTTAGGGTGTCTAAGAAACCTAATGGAACCCTCATGATACCTATAGGAGTCATATAAGATGATGTGAACTATGTTAGGTCCACCCAAGGGGTGTGCCCACATTCCTAGATTGAGAGCTTAGAAAAGTAAATGTAGGTTCATTGTGCGAGAACATAGAGCCTAGGGTGAATATGATATTAAGCATGAAGTGTGTGAATGGGAGTCCTAGTAACGCACCTTGGTTGGGAAATGACCTATGTGGATGTTTGGTTGGATTAAAAATGGGTTAGGTGAGATAAGGGTAATGCTAAGTGATTAGTTTTATATGTGATTATGCTTAGGGAGATAAGCATGGGAAATTGGAATTGGGGATGAATTTGTGGAATGGGTCAATATGAGGAAATGATTAAAGACCATAATAGAATGGATTATGAGCCTGGTAATGAAGCCTAGTGAGTTAAGCATGATGAACGAAGCCTAATGAGATAGGCATAATGAATGAATGCTTATTGAGATAAGCTTAATAAAAGAGAATGGGGATAAATGGCTAAATGATGTGAACTGTGGTAAATGTGTTAATAGTTTAAGGCATGGTATTAACTCTCATGTTATTTTTTTGATTTATGTTTCTCTGGGAAAGGGTTTTGATGTTGTGTTAATGGTTGATGGATACATATTTATATAGCATGTGCACATGTCTTGGTAGAGTGGGGTATTAACTTGAGGTTCTACGCCCACTGGTTGAATTGGACTGAGGCTCTAAACTCCACCCCTAATGCAAGGGTTAGGGAAGAGGACTGAGGCTTTGTTTCCCTAATGGTTGCATCTACTCGGACTGAGGATTTGAGGTGAGGATATAATAGAAATGAGGAAGTTATTACTAGTCAGATAGCATAACAGTGTGTTTTCCTCATGCATGTGATTGTGTACTTTAAGCCTATGTAACTTTTTGTGTTTGCTGAACCAATGTTAAATGTGTTGGAAATGTTAAGTAATGAGAAATGGGATAAAATGGTAAGATATGAAAATGGTAATAAATGTTGGTAATTAACCATGTTAAGTAATGGTACCCAAACTATCCCTTAGTTACTTACCTTTTATTTTATACTTGCATGCACTATCTGTTAGACTGGATATTTTGTACACATCGTTGGTGGTGGCCTACTGAGTTTTGTACTCACACCCTGCTTGGGCCACCATTGGGTACCTGAGAAGATCTCTTGGTTGTAGGTCTGGACAAGGGTTGAGGCCCTACACTAAGATGTTGAGTTGGTATTAGGATTTATATGGAGAAGTATTCGGACTTAGAGTCGGAACCCGTTGGTATTTTGGGCCGTTTGTTTTATTTTGGGTTTCTTTCACTTTCACTACTAGTATGGAATAACATTGTTGTATTTGATTGGTGTTTGTAACCTACTGAGAAATGTTTGGTTAGGCATTTTTATTAGTTGTTTGAAACTTTTTTGGTTATTTTTATTGTGATCTGTTGTGGCTTTCTCTGGTTAAGAGGGTATAGTCTCCCCATGTGTCTTATTAGACCCTCACAGCTAGTCTGCAACCTCTAGAATATAGGGAGGAGTGCTTGAGGACATGTAACCACCTAGCTCGGATCACTAGCTTAGTAGATTTCAGGTCAGGGATTTTACATTAACCTTATTAAATTCTATGTAAAGAGATATTGAAAGATGAGTCACATAGATTTGTGAGGCAATAGTCCATCACACACACGATCAAAGTAATTATATCCCCTACAGAATAGAAATTAAAAAAAATTATTGAATATATAATGAATATAAAATTATAAATATGTTATTAATGATCTATATATAGATCTGTCATCATACCCAACCATGATAGGTGGTAATGTGAAAATTAATAACATCAGTTTGTGAGGCGGTAGTCCTTCGTACACACAAATGATGATTTCGTAATCCATTTTATGGAAGTGGAGATGGTGATAGATCAAGACTTAACATAAAAAATCTCAGTATATAAAATATAATTTTGTTATTACATAATAATGTTATAATAATAATAGAAAACATTCAAGAAAAAATAAATTAAAAATGGTTTTTGGAGAATGTTACCTCTTCTTCAAGTATCATCCTTAGGTATTTACAAAATCAATCCTAAAATAGATTTAGGCCAAATATAAGGCTTCTAAGATGAGTGGAGTAAATTTGGTAAGTGATATTCATAGGTATTTTTTGAACCAAATAGATTTGAATGTGTGTAAAAGATAGGATAGAGGTGACCTTTTATAAGTGGGGGAGTGGACACACTTAGAATTTTTTAAAAGAATTGAGTGCTCCCTCATTTTTTATATGTAAAAAGGGTCAAAAATGACCCATTCATGAAAATTATAGGTTAAACAGTCTAAATATGGCTATAAATTATTTTTTATATAATTTCATAGGTCATGTTTACCCTTATCATTTTAGTTTAACCCCCCTCTAAATCAATTTTTTCCTTAACCATAATAATTAATTTTTACTGTTTTTACTTTTCATTTTGGAAAAATATTTAGTTGAATTTATTAGAAAGTATTAAATATGATTATTAAAAATATTTAATTCATTTTTCCTAATTGAATTCGCATAAGTGGAAATTTTAATTTAAAATTAATCTCACATATGTGATGAGAAAGTATATTTTTAAAGAGGAAATGTTCAAAAGTTTAAAGAAATTATATCAAAATTCAATATAAATATTATTAAAATAGACTAACTTTGATTACTTGATATAAAATTGAAATAATTTTACCTTTACAAATTCAAAATATAATTTATCATTATTAAACATTTAAATGAAAATGTATTTTTCAATTAAAATCAAGTATTGTTCACTATTCATCAAAAAGGGATTCTTTTTGGAAAAATACCATAAATTTATCCAAATATAATTTTTGTATTAAGTTTTCAAAAATTAATTTTATTTTTTAAAATAAATTTTTTAATAATTTTAAAAATTAATTATAAATTATGTGCACAAAGCGGGATTAATTCTTTTTTTAGAAAAATATAGTTTCTCAGAAAACATTTCTTTTTTTAAATAGATATAATTTTATCTCTTATAAAAATATATCAATTTTATTTATTTTACACATGTTTAAACCATAAAAATTTTATAATTTATTTATTATTATACATACCCACCAATTTAACAACTTTGATATAATAGTAATATTTAAATAATAATAGTTTAATAAAGTGTTGTGTTTAATTCAAGATCATTATTGTATGTAATGTAAGATAAAACTAGTATTTCATATAGTGTTAGCTAAACTTATTGTTTCATATAGTGTAAGATAAACAAAATGTTTTATGTAATTAAAATTATTAAAGATATTTAATAAATATTTCATAAATTATCAGGGTGTTATACTTTCTTCTAATATTTTGTTGTGTGATGCATGCACAATCAAATACAATAATATTTTTTAGAATTTCATGGTGTTATAATTATGGTATGTATTCCTCATTGTGGTTAACAATTAAGGTTATAGAAAAGACTCGATATTTATTTAATAGGCCTCCTAGTTATTTTTCTCACTGAGTGTTTATTACCATCTTAAGATGCTAATAATAAGGTGAGGGATACCACATTTATGATGGTCTAATAACTATCCTTAAGGGTCTGAGTAAACAATAGCATAGCAACCTTTTGGAAACTTTACCATGTATTTAGTTAAGTTAAATGGGTTAAACTCCCCATAGGACCTATAGTACAATCAAGTTTCTACATGGTTTTATAAAACCGCATCTCGGTAGTTATGTGTTGTGAAACATGGTTTTAGCCTCTCTATTTTCCTACAGTCCCACATTACAAGAAGATACAAGTATTAAACCATAAATTTGGATACTAAAGTTATAAACTATATCATAGGGATATTTTATCAATTTATATCCACTCTTTATGAGGCTCTTGTTGAGATATTAGGGGTTGACATCATTGGATTAGTAAATAACCATTCATATAGATTCATGTTTTAGGATGGACTGATCAAATAAAGATTTAATCGAGTATCTATCTATGATATTTATATGACATATATGTTTGGAATATAATTTCAATTCATACATGAGGTGATCAAATATATTTACCATAGAGTGTATGGAGAGAATCAGCCTCTAATTCTATGTAAAAAAAATTTGATGTTGATGTGTCAGGACATCAACATTTTGATCAATACACCTCCAGTAGAAGATATAATTTCTCTATCATTGGAGTAAGAATAATAATGAATCCAAAATTACCCTATCATAACATTGAGAGGAGTCACCGCAATAAAACGTGTTCCACCCTTCAAGGAAAAGGGGGTAGTTAATGAAGAGCTAGAGATGGAAGATGATATCATCGAGTAGGGTTCTACGACAAATATAAGGGTGAACATTATTGTTGAATGTTGTATCATAGTCTACAATTCTCTAATGAAGTATTCCCATAAAACACTCTAATATTTATTTTCTTCCACATATTTTTATGGTGTCAACGCAGACAGAATGTCCCTAAACTAATCACTTTTTTTCATGGAGTCCTAGATTCAGTCCACATCACATATTTATCATCTACATGAACATTATAAAAAAGAAAACTTATACTTCAGAATATATTTTTTTTATAGAACGAAAAGTTTTATTTAGTGTTAAAGTCTTTTAATTGAAAAAATAAAATTTTAAAGGGTATTCTATAATATATATTCCCTAATAACTCAGACACACATTGCTAAGATAGATAAAGTTAGATAGTCTTCACTAAATATTCGTGGTTCTAAGTATGGGGGCTTCGACTATGATGATTGCTACTCCATTATCCATAAAATCATAATTGTATAGAAAATTTTGTTTACTTATAAGATAGATATACATGAATTTTAAAGAATAAACCATAAAGAAAAATTATGGAACATGTAACTAAGGAGAGGACTCATCAAACTACTATGAAATCATGTATTTAATACTCGATATAAAACCTATAAGAAAAATATTAGAAAATTGATATCAAATTTTATAAAATATAGCACAATTTTTAGAGCTAGAAACCAAACATTAGATAATAGCTCTATGGAATCAATAATTTTATGAAACAAATGATGAGAAACGTCTATTCCTAGAAGCTAAAATTTTTATGTGGGCATATATCCGAAAACTTGTTAATGATTCTCATTAGATATTAGTTATCCTTTAGAATTTGTTTTAGAAAATATTTCCTTGTGTTTTTTTTTCATTTCATTGTGTCATATCATGGGAATTCGCTACATTTTGGATATTTCTCACTATTTACAAAAAAACTTTTTTCCCCAAACTGTTATCAATTTCCTGACTTTGATATCTACTCAATTATCAATTCATGATTTCATATGAAACTTAAAAATATTAATATCAGAAATAACTAAATACACATAAATATTTTATATAAATGGATCAGGTAAATCATAATTTATATACGCTTGATTCAAAGATGACATGTATGAATCAATCAAATATATTTTGAACATGTTCCCTATGATGAATATAGGATGGTCTGATATAGAAAAATATATCGTCACTATAAGATGGGGAAATCACATGAGATAAATACATATATGATTATATTTCCTCATGGCCCTATGATATTTTATGTATATATGAAATCTAGAAATTATGGTACATATACCATGATTATAAGCCACTTTTTCCAATTCATTTGACTTCCTCTAAAACATGTTCTCCCAGATGTGTATAGATAGTCCGAATATTGAAACATATTTACCATTACCATAATTTATGGTTATTTCACTCATATATAACAGAGTTGAATTAATCAACAAAATTAAAATCATAAAGGGGTGTTTTTAATGATAATTGCAATGCTCAAAGGGGATCAAGTACCTAGAAGTTATAGTTTTTTATTTCACACAAATCATTTCAAAAAATATGATTAATGACCTACATGGGTTCTCTAATTTTTTCCCATATTTATGGGCCTATAGAGAAAAAATAGAATTTTTATAGGTTGATTTGGTATACCATACAAGATTTATGTATCTTAAATTTTACCATAACATTTTCATGACCTATGGAAGAAAGAGAGCCTTAGTGATAAGGAACCCTAATTTTACTCAGGATGTCCATTGTAGGTTTTAGAAAAGATAAGTTTTATTCCTTTTACTCTCTATAAAATTTTATTAATTATTATCAGTTATTCATGGTGAATTATTAGAATCCAAAGACCTATCCTTTTACTAGGTCACCCATTATAGGTTTTTAACTTGGTGAGTACTATATCCCTTTCCTTGGTTAATTTAATATATATCAAGTAGATCCAATGAGATTTTTGTTTAAGGATGGATTACTTTATCAACAATATATGGATGTATATATAGTAAAATGGGTGAGTTAAACCCTACGTGAAAATGATTTTCTTTTTTAATTTCATGACTTTTAAAAAAACAGTTCTCAAAATGGAAAGAATACTTTTCTCAATAATTATTTCAAGTGGTCTTTCAAAATCAAATTCCATTTAAGAAAACATTATTCTATTTTACTGACGATTTATTGGGGATATGATTAAATTATATCATCCTTATTATTTTTATAGATGTTTTATTATTATGATGGCATGATGTTTATGAATCTGGTTACTTTTCCATGAGTTTTTCTATGATGAAATTTTTTTTAAACCCATTTATTTTCCATGGGCTATGAAATTATAAAATGTTTATGAAACCCATTTATTTTCATGGGTTTTAATATGATGAATGATTTATGATCCTATGGAATTCATAATTATATATTTTTTATTATCTGATGTGTGAGGCCTATATCTCCCTCCAATGAATTGGTTAATGCTTTATATCTCATGATATAACAATGGGAAACAAGTTGATAGGTTTGATCTACTATGGGAAATAGATGCGTCCTAATCCAATATGGGAAACGGGTGTGTTCTAATCCAATATGTTGATTGTATTGGCAATTAACCTTGATATATGAAATGGTTTAATATATTTAGGATGATGCCACACTTTTCTGACATGATCTTATTGTTCATGATTGATTTAGGATGGTTTATCTTTTTTAAGGTCCATGTTTTTTGAAATGGTAATATTTATTTCTTGAATCATTTTTATGATCTAAGAATGGTCGGGTATTAACTTTTTAAGTTACGTTCTTGATTACATAACCATATTATTATCTTATTCTTTCATATGAACATGTATTGATATCTTTTATATTTACCCTTAAAGAGAATTTGAGCTTACCCTTTCTTATGTTTCCTTCCCTAGGTGGTCAAGAAAGGTTTAGGTATGGTATTTCTAAGGGAAAAACTATTTGAAAAGATATTTGTGAAATATTTGGAAGATATTTCATAAAAAAATAGAAGATTGTATAACTAATATATATATAATATAAACTTTTAAATCTTTGGTGTGGATAATATTATTATGTATTTAATGGTCATATAAATATATGTAATATTTGCATATGAAAAGATCAATTTGTTATAGTTGTTATCAAAGCGGGATTTAGACAATCTTTTGATTGTAGGGTTGGAAAAATTTTATGAAAACCCTATGTATAGGACTAATTATAGGATAAAATCTTATGTTTTTGATAATAATCATGAATGGCCTTATTTATACCTATGGATTCATAGATAAGGATTCATGATTTAGATATTCTCTAAATTATTTGTCAGAATTATGTGGTTATAATCTATGATTCTTATTTCTAATTATATTATTTCTAGATTTAGTCAATGGTTGGAACCTAAAGAAATTGTGTAAATACTAAGTTCAATGGACAATGAAATAATTTTCCTCCTAAGAAACCAAATGTTATGTGAGCTAGAATACAAAAACATAATGCTATGATTATATAACTTTCTTGGGATATGAATCATGCCAACATTCCAAATGAAAAAATGAGGGAACAATGTACTTTTTAATCTTTCATAAGGAAATATACAAATTATTTTAGTGGTTCTTCTAATCCACTATTGGCTAAGAAATAGATCGTCACCATTTTGAAAATATTTTTTATTCTTCAGTTCTCGATATATTAAAATTTTTCTCTAGTTGTTTATCATATAGAAGGAGAAGCTGATAAATGGTGTAATATTATCAATAATATGAATCAAGTAGAAGAGATTAAGTAAATATAATGGGATGAGTTAAAGGGGATATTATTCAGTAAGTAATTTCCATAAATTCTACATAAAAATTTGGGGAAGGGATTTCTTGAGCTGAAGAAAAAGGATGATGAATCATTTGCTACATAAGAGGAAAATTTTATAAGGCTTTCAAGGTATGACTTTGGTTTAATTATTATCCTGAGAGTAAAATTTATTGATTATTGGGTGGACTAAGACTAAGTCTCTCAAAGGAATTGGCTATAAGATACTTTAGTAGCTATAATTAAATCACTCGATTTGCACTCAAAGAAGAAATGGATATCATTTATTGTCTCTATTCTCATGGTTTTCATAAGAAAAGAAAGATCAAGCCTTATGAAAACTTGATTAAATCAAATGGATAATAGAAATTACAGTCATATACTTATCATAAATATAGGAAGAAACATCAAGGGAAGTGTTTGAATGGAATTGGGAGGTGATTAGAATGTGTAAAGGTGGTCATAAAGGCTTTGAATTTAGAAATATGATAAATCGGATGGTTATTTCAATGGGAAAGAGGATTTCAAATAATGAACCACCTACACTCCATTGTTTCAAGTGAAAGATGTTTGGGAATTATAAGAATTGATTCCCAAATTCAATGGCTAATGTGGATGAAAAGCTACAACAACCTCTAAAGACAAAGGGAAAAGATAAATATTATGAAATCATAATTGATTAAGTGAATCATGATAAATAGAGCATGCTTATTATCCCCTTATTAGTTGAGATGTTTCATTTTTTATTTTTCACAAATCATACCTATGAAAATATTATTGTTCATGCTTTATAAAAATTTCATGTGATTATCTCCTCTTACCTAGATCATGGAATAATAAAATCAAATTATACATTCTATCGTTAAAATGATGAACCTAAGCTTCTAATGAAACTAATTGTGTATAAGATAAAATCATTTATAAGAAATAAAGGGTGACTAAACTATTTTAAGTGCATAAGTTTCCATGTAAGATTAAAATAATAGTTATGGATACCATCATGGTTTTATGTGATAAAAACCCTTTTGAGGTTTTTATACGATGGTAGTTTATCAATATTAAGGATATTTTAAGTGAAATTTATTGAAATACAACCCTTTGGTTTTTTTTATGTGAAAAATATATTTAAGTGGGAATGCCTTTACACTCTTTCAATGTATGATTAAAGGTCATGGTAACCTATAGGATTTATCTTACTTTTGATATTGAGATAATTATGGGTTATAATTAATCACCTTATGAAGTCATCACACATCATTCAAAGAAGATTTCTCTTTGGATATGCTTGAAAGAATATATGATAAAGAATCGGTAAAGTTAAATGGATTTCCATATTCAATTATATATTATTGGGGTCTGAATTTTACCTTGAAGTATTAGTGAAGTCCTTAGTAAGTTCTTGATACAGAGTTTAGTTTCATCACTATATCATCCTCGGGAAGATGGTTAGTCTGATAGAATACCTCAAACTCTAAAGGATATACTAAAATCCTATTTTATGGATTTGAATGTTTATTAGGATCAAAACCTACCTCTAGTTGTGTTTCCTTACAAAAATAGCTTTCACTTGAGCATTCAAATGGATCCTTATGAAACCATTTATGTAAATAAGTATAAAAATCCAATGTACTCAATAGAATTTTAATGAATAAAGCTATTGGGACCGGATCATGATGATGACATGGTATAAAAGGCTAGATTAATTCAACAACACAAAAGGAAAACACAAAGTTGAAAGAAATGTTATGCTGATAATAATTATTACAATATATAATTTTATTTCAGTGAGAAGTTCCTTAAACGAATTTATTTTTTTAAGAAAGAATTGGGAAACCCTAGGTATATCGATCCCTTTGAAATACGTAATCATATTGTTTTAGTAGCTTATTTTTGGAAGCTCCACCAAATCTTTCTCATGTTTATGATGTGTTCCGTGTATCTCTCATGAGGAAGAAGATAAATGATCCTTCACATGTAATAAATTCATCATTCATACTACTGGAGAAATATATTTTATATAAATAATAACTGGTAGAGATTTTGGATCATAGAGAGAATGTTCTATGAAACAAAACCACTCGTCTGGTAAATGTTTTGTGGTGAAAACAACCAATTTTAAGAAGCTTTGTGGGAACCTGAGGATGTGATGAGGAAGGGGTATCCCCATATACTTGTATACAATTGATAAATTTTGAGGGATAAATTAATTTTCAGGAGTTCATAATGTAACACCCCTATATTTTAATGAAATACATTTTTAAATAATTTCATTTCTCTCATAGCTTGCGTTCCACACAATAGCAAGTTAATAAGAACAACGAAATATTATTTAAATGTTATATGTCTATTATAAACTATCCATTTAATTGGTGGGAATGAATAGAAATAAATAATTTATTAAATAAATATAAATTTCCAAATCAATATGAATGTCTTGCTAAATTCTTGGAAAATAATCACAAAATTATTAGTAAAGTCATTATATTCTTCAAAAATATGTTTTCTTAAAAAATGAGTTTTTATTCTCCTTATGAGTGAATATTAATTTCTATAAGTTATCGAAAATTTAATTGAAAAATTAATTTCATTTTTCAATTCATCATTTAAAAATTATCTTAGAATAATATTTTTATAATTTTCTGAAAACGTTAATTTTTCAAGGAATAATGAAATATGTTTATTTTTATTGAAAACTATATTTTCTTTTAAAGTTTTACAAGGTAAATTATGTTTCTTATTTTCATTAAAATTTAATTAGTTAATTTTTATTTGAAATAATCCAAACTTTTTTAATTGGATTTTATAATTTAATTTAGTATAGAAACTTTTAATTTTTAAAAAGTGGTTTTTCCGAAAAAAATGTTTTTCATTGAGTTTTTTTTATTTTAATTTAAATTAAATTTTTAATTTTTTAATTTTTAGATTTTGAAATATTGATACCATATATTTAATAATTTCTTCTAATTTAATTAAATATTTCACTTTTATATTTGGTCAATATGAATAGTAACCTTAATAAATTTTTTTACCATGATAAAGGGTAAATCAAGTAATTAAGGGTGAAAATAATATGATAAGGACTATAAAATTACCCTAACACGTGGATAAAATTTATTGGATAAATAATTTTTAGACATAATATTAAAAGGGTCTCATTTATGAACTTTTGAGGCCACTTGGATGAGATTATGAAATTTATATTATTTTATTTGAAGAAAAGTCAAAGATGTCACATTTATGTTTTTAATAACTATAATATTTTTAATATGGGGTAATTCAATGTATATTTTCTACTATAAATATTATTTTGAAATATAAAATATTTATTTTTATCATGGTCTTTTAATTATAATTTTTAGGATTTAAATAATAACACTAAATGTTTAGACAACATTGATGCAGTAATTATTCAATTAACAGAAAAATCAAATAAATGATATTAAATATATTAAAATTAATATAATTTGAGATATTTAAGGTTATCCACGAATTATATATATGAAATTGACATATTATGAATATTATTAAATATTTTATTTTAATTTAACATGTTTCTTTGATATTTTTAAAAGTCAAAGCAGTGAATAGTACTAAAATTGAAAATAATAGTATTTTATGGGATTAATATATTATTAAATTATTTAAAAAATAATAACAAATATTTAAAAATGAGAAAATTATTATTATATGTTATATAATGTCATAAATTGTACATTTATGTTCAAATTTACACCATATAAGTTAAAATTAAAACCTATTAATATTGAAAAATATTTTACCATAGTTAAAATTAAAATAAGTTAACTAAGGATTAATAAAAATGATAAGTTTTTAAATAACACCAAAACATGTAAAAAATATGTTTTTCGATTATATTAAAATATTATCTTATATTATCTTTGAATCCATTTATATTTTTTGGTATTTGGATGGAAAATTCAGTTATTATAATTTAATCTTTTGATAAATTCCAAAAGTGTTACACGCCTAAATTATAAAAGGGAACATCCTCCATCACTTGTTTACACCACTTTTTTTCATCTAGATTGACCTTACTTTAAAAACTTCTCTAATAAAATTCAAGGGACACATTCTAGATATTTTGGTATTCTAAAAACATTAACCCTAGATCTGTTTAGAGGAGATCTAAAGGAGACATTTTGAATAAGAGGTAATCGCTCAAACTGATCACTTTATTTTTATAATTTTCTCTACCTCTTATAAATATATGATTTTTATAATAAAATAATAAATTCAGCATCCTAAATATTCTAAAATTTTATTATTATTACAAAAAAACTATTATACGCCCCTTTTCCATCAAAAAATAAGTGAAAGTATCATTTTTGTATACGTGCGGCTTACCATCTCCATTTAAAGATGAAATTCATTTTTCATTACTATCTTTTATAGATAGGTATTGTTATGGAATTATTGAATATATATTATATAAAAACCATTATTTATGTAAAGACCCGTAAAATTCAAGGGAAATTTTTTTTTGGGATTTTATAAGAACGCAGTTTCTGACGGCACTTGATTCTGAGGCCCGGGGTGCCCGGAATTTCTATCTGAAGTTTAGCTCGGGTACATTCAGTGAACGAACGAGCGGGTTTTTCTAACATTTGAACTGGTGCTCGTACTCGAATTCCGAGGGCACCGATGGATTCGCAGCGCCGGTAATTGCTTAGGAACACCTTTTCCGGAGTTGCGTTTACACGAGAGAAGTTGTTAAAAATTTGTGGAAGGTAAAATAAAATTGAGCATCAATTTTATTTTTCACTAAGTGGTTTAAAGCTTTGGGTGGAAGTTGGAGGGAAACCACACAACTTCCCATGGGAGGTTATGAGGGTGGTGGGGCCCACATGAACCCCACCCCTTCATCTTCCCTAACCTTCCATAACCCTTCATTTAATTTGACAACTTGAGTTAATTAATTGAGTGGATTAATTCAACTTTTGAATTTCAAATTTAAGTTATATTAATAAAATAAATGAGGTACTTATTTTATTTTGGTTGGGACTTGTTGCTTGAGCGGTTTGGGAGAAAATCTAAGGGAGACTTGAAGATCTTCTTCTTCTTCGTCGAAGAACAAGAAGAACGTGAAGAACACACCGATCTCCGACGAAGAACGCGAAATCCTTTGAGATCGACTACGTGACGCCGTGTACCGTGACGCCAACGATGCCTTCTTCCGCGACGATTCTCCTTTCGCGACGCCTCCTTCAGCGGCGGTTATTTCCGCAATGAACCCCCGTTCAAGCTATGCTCGAGGTAGGGGTTTTATGCGTTTCTTTTCGTGAATTTCCTTCCGTCATCTATCCTCATTCAATTGGACCGCTTGCTATCATTTAACGGGAGGGGGCCGGACCACACAAACACGGTCGACCCTATTCCTTTATTATTTTGTGTTGTTGCGGTTCAAGGGAAAGTGATGCGGTGCCGTCGCACCGCGCGGGAACGAGCGGAAAGGATGCGCGGTGTCGTCGCGCCACGCATTTGAAAATCGAACCATGTCGCGACGCCATCGTGCCGCGCCGAAAAAATCCGAAGACACCGCGGCCAGAGTGGCACCGTGGCGGAGGAGCGCGGCGTCGTCGCGCCGCGCCGGACGAACCAAGGCCGCGGTGAAGCTGGGACCGGCGGCCGGTTCCGGGCCGCCGGCATCGGAGCAGGGGGACCGACCAGTGCCTGTCCCGTGGTGCATCAGCGGGCCGGCCAGAGCGGGCCAGCCAGACAGAGGAAGAGTCGGGGGTTCGTAACCCCCGGCTAGCCGGACATGAGCAGCCCCCCACATGGGGGTCGCAGATTACAAATGGGCGGGGGGCACCCCCCCCCCCCCCCCCACACCCCTGTCCCTTCGGCCGAAACGGTCGAGCCACTTGGCCCTAGCTAGCGCCAGTGCGCCGGGCCGGGCCGGGTCGGGCTGCGCCCAATCGGGCCGGACCCGAACCCGAGTCGGGTCGACCCGGTCCGGGCCGGGTCGGACCGGGCCCGAACCCCCTAATACCGAACCACTCATGGTATTTTGCCCATAACTTGGGTTTCGGACCTCCGATAGACGCACCGTCAGCTGAAATGTGATCCTTGGATCGAGACGGTCGTTTCGGTATACTACACTCAGGTTTTTGAGAACTTTGGGTTCGGCCGAGTTGGTTCGTACACGAAACCAATCGGGCCCTCGGAGCGGAAACGCTTATAACTTAAGCTTCGGACGTCTGGTTGACGTGCCGTCGACTTTGATGGATTCCTCTTAGTGAGACAAACCTTTTGGATTACTCCGCTCGAGGTTTGGACGTAGTTGGAGTACGGTTGGGTTGGTTTTGACCTAAAAACCAACTGGGCCCTTGGAATGAAAAGGCCAATAACTCTCAGACCGGGCGCCCGATTGACGCGCTGTCTGTGACGTTGAGTTCCTATTGATGATATGGACCTTTTGGATACATAAACTCTGGATTATGTGTCAGTTGATGTATCAGCCCCTCGGCTCGTGGAGCGGACCCTCTCGAACAAGCTTGCTGTGTGCGGGAACCCTAGAGCTGGCTGCGACTACGACGACGATGACGAATGTACATAAATACTTCGTGGATTTGATGGTGATGACTAAAGAACTCAGCGATCCTATGTGGATCAGTGGTACCGATCCTATATGGGTCAGAGCCTGTGTGGGACAGCGCTCAGCGGTCCTGTGTGGGCCAGCGCCTACAGATCTTGTGTGGGTCCGATCCTTTGTGGGTCATTGCGGGAGTTAGTTACCTATAGATATTTTGTGGGTCATTGCAGGGGTTAGTACCTATCGAACCTTTGTGGGTCTGACGGCTTAGATGAATCAGTGGCTACATCTGATCATCTCTATCATCTTACAAAGAAGTATTCCTGTGTGAGCTGAATCTTGACTTGCTTTCCTATGTGGATTGTGTTGTGTTATCCTGTGTGGATGTGATCAAACTTGGGCTCAGATGTTGGAGTTGAACTGGAATTGGTGACTTAGGTATATATATAGGCATATACCTAAGCAGGGTCGGTTGTTACTTCGTGATTGTATCTTTCCTTTGTGGATTATCCTTTGTGGATTCTGGGTGACCTTCGAGGGTATCGGGGTCCCTACTGAGTAGCTTATACTCACCCCTGCACGGGTTATGCTCGCACTACGTTGTGTTGGTTGCAGACAATAGACAGCGCTGATAGTGGTTGAGGCTGGTGGAGCAGGTCGGTACCCAGAGGTGGACCACTGGGTGGGGCGTACTCAGAGCGGACAGCTAGACCCGAGGAGCTGTGGAGGCTATCTGTACCCACCCTTCAGGTGGGACTACCAGTGGACGGCTCGACGCTGTGGCTTTACTTTCCAGTTGTTGTACTCTTTTTCAGTTGTACTTTACTTTCATTTTGGGTTTGTATTCTGACCCACTTACTTTTCCGCACTTACTGTTGTACCCAGTTTTTACTTAGTGTTTACTTCTGCTTGCTTTCTCTGCGGAGTTTCATTACTTTAAAAAGGAAATGCCTTCCCTTTTTACCAGTAATTACACCTTGGTGCTAGTCGCCAGCCCCTGGCCTATGGAAGGCGGGCTTGAGGTAGTCACGGCACGGGCCCTGAGGTCAGGTCGTGACAAATTGGTATCAGAGTTGTTCGGTTCTACCGCAGAACTCAGGACTCTGATCTTTTTCTATGTGAAGCAATGGTGTTAAGAGTATTGAGTGTGGTTATCAGTCCAGGGAGTCCAGTGTTAGTGCAGCGGCCGACGTATCCGTACCCCAGGACCCTGACTTCTGATTTCGGACTTAATGCACGGAAACATTGATTGCATGTGTGTTTCAAGTTTTCATTGTTATTACTTTGTGTCAGCTCAAAAGGTATACTATTTGACCATGGCGCACCTGTTTCTTTTTAGGATGGCCCCACGACGGTAGCCAGCTAGGGTTTTGAGTATTGTGCGTGACGACAGCCCACCGAGCGATGAGGCCTCGGTACAGGGCCCTTTGACAGCAGAGGCACCGGCGGTACCTCTACCCGCCGAGCCACCGATGCTACAAGCCCTAGCCGCTGACAATGCATGTCACCTTAGTACACTGCATGAGTTTCAGCATCAGTGACCGCCCAGGTTCCGCGGGGAGATGGACCCTTAGGCAGCCAAGGATTGGCTGTAGGCAGTTGTATGAGTTTTCATGTTAGTGAGGACACCAGCAGACCTCATGGTGATCCTCGTAGCGAGCCTCCTGCACGCGGCAGTAGACAGATGGTGTAGCTTGATGCTCCAGGTGCACGACGAGGAATCACTCCTCTGGATGGACTTTTAGAGCCTCTTCTGCTCGGAGTTTTTCCCAGTCACACTCCGTGCGGTGCGCATCCAGGAGCTTCTACAGCTGCGGCAGGGCAGTTTGACGGTCGCCCAGTACTCGGCGAGATTTACCGATATCTCACGCTACTCGATAGAAATGGTACGAGACCCATTATTCCAGGCCCGGGCCTTTGAGCAGGGATTGAGGCATGAGATTAGGGCATCGCTGTTCTCCCTCAGCATTCTGAATCAGGAAGGGGTACTGGAGCGAGCCCTTTTGATCAATAGCTTCCTTGCTGAGCCTACATCAGCAGTGAGACCTACCACTGGGAGGCACGTAGCAGAGTCTTTTGCAGAAGTCAGTCGAAGGATGACTCATGGGTCCAGGCAGACCAGACCCTCAGGTAGACAACCTCAAGACACTGGCTCAGTAGTGTGGGGCACACAGCGCGGAGCCAGTCATTCGAGAGGCAGACAGTGCTACGCATGCGGCGGGCAGGTCCACATGGCTCTTGACTGCCCGACCTATCGTGCATAGGAGAAGCAGATGGTTGAGGGACCACCCAGGAAGAGGCAGAGGGTCAAACATGGAGGTTTGTAGGGAGAAGGAGCATGAGGCAGAGGAGCTGGCCGAGTAGCAGGTGGTGGATGACACATTGAGGCTCTACCACCACCACCACCAGGAGGTCCACCCCGACTACAGGGAGCTGGCGGGCAGAGACAGGCACAACTCCAGGCAGAGGAGGCCTACGACCACGGTGCACCCAAGATGATTCGAGGTATTATTTGTGTCTATTCCACCCTTTCTGCAGTTCTTATAGACACAAGAGTGATTCATTCTTTCATAGTCGCTGCCCTTGTTCGGAGATCGGAGATTCAGACGGAGTTGTTGGCTCGATCCTTACGGCTAGAGACTCCTATGGGAGAAGACTCGACGATTAAGCACTGGTGCCGGTAGTGTGAGCTTACTCTAGGAGGAGAGATCTTTGGCTGGGATCTTCCTATTGCGGCGTCAAGGCCTTACGACATCATCTTGGGCATGGATTGGTTATCTACAGTCCATGCTCAGATCGACTGTATTTCGCGCAATGTGCGGTGTGTACGCACCGACGGGAGCCGATTCACCTTCACCGGTGAGAAGGGAGCCTTTGCAGCACAGGATGAACTCTCGCAGAGGAGAGGATAACCCATCACTCATCAGTTGGATAGCCTCATCCTAGGAGCAGTTGACGTGCGGAGTCCTGGTTTTCCTGCAGTGGTGGATCAGTATGCGGACGTTTTTCCCGACGACGTTCCAGGACTACCTCCTCGCAGAGAGGTAGACTATTATATTGATATGTACCCCAAGACAACCTTGATATCCACCCCACCATATCGGATGGCTCCCGCTGAGATTCGAGATCTACGGGTACAGTTGGAGGACTTGCAGGGCAAGGGATTCATCCGACCCAGTGTTTCTCCCTGGTCTTCACCGATATTGTTCGCCAAGAAGGTGGACGGGAGCTTGCGACTTTGTGTCGACTATCGTCACCTGAACTAGGTGACAGTGAGGAACAAGTATCCGCTACCGAGGATTGATGACCTCTTCGATCATCTCAAGGGAGCATGGTGGTTCTCAAAGATAGATCTCAGGTTAGGCTATCATCAGCTTAGAGTTCGGGATGAGGACGTGCAGAAGACGACCTTCAGATGTCGGTATGGCCACTATGAGTTCTTGGTTATGCCATTCAGTGTATCCAATTCTCCAGCAGTGTTCGTGGCCCTCATGAATAGGATCTTTCAGCCATACCATGATCGATTTGTCGTGGTCTTCATCAACGACATTTTGATTTACTCGACGACCGAGAAGGAGCACGCCTACCACTTGCGGGTTGTACTAGACACACTCCGAGAGCACCAGCTTTATGGAAATATCTTGAAGTGTCAGTTCTGGATACGTGAGGTCCACTTCTTGGGACACATCATCTCTGAGGCAGGAGTTGTGGTGGATCCTGTGAAGATCGAGGCAGTGCTATCTTGGGAGCCACCCAGGAGCGTGACGGAGGTGCGGAGTTTCTTGGGACTAGCTGGGTACTATCGAAGATTTGTTCCAGACTTCCCCAGAGTTGCGGCACCACTCTCAGCTTTGATGAAAAAGGGTAAACCCTTTGTGTGGTCAAACAGATGACAGCAGAGATTCCAGGAGCTAAGATAGATATTGACCAGCACGCCTATCATAAGGCTATCAGAGGAGGTAGTTGGGTACGTAGTTTACTGCGATGCATCAGGGACCGGACTCGGATGTGTCTTGATGTAGGAGCGGGCCGTGATCGCCTATGGATCATGACAGTTGAGGCAGCATGAGCAGAACTATGTTACCCATGACCTGGACTTAGCAGCAGTGGTCTTCGCACTGAAGATGTGGAGACACTATCTAATGGGCGAGCACTTTATAGTATATTTTGTCCACCAGAGTCTCAGGTATATCTTCTCACAGAAGGATCTGAATCTGAGACAGCGTTGATGGATCGAGTTCCTCCAGGACTATGACTTTGAGATAGTCTATACACCTGGAAAGGGAAACGTAGTAGCCGATGCTCTCAGCAGCAGGACGGGCATTCAACTACTTGGGGAGGCGACAGAGAAGCTTGCCGATTTGCAGATATACTTTGTGGATAGAGATGGAGCAGCCTTTCTTCAGTCACTCACAGTCACTCCTCCACTACTGCAGTGGGTCAGAGAGGCACAACGTGGGGACGCTGAATGTGAGACGTGACGTGCGCAGATATCCTCAAGACAGGCACCTGATGGTTTCTCTTTAGGAGGAGAGCACGATGTCCTTTTCAGAGGACGTACCTTGGTACCAGTTGCTTTACGAGAGGAGGTGCTGAGAGAGTTTCACACTTCCCCTTTGGCGGTACATCCTGGAGTGGTGAAGATTTACCAGGATCTTAGACGACAACACTGGTAGCCGGGCATGAAGAAGGTTGTGGCAGAGTTTGTTTCTCGATGCCTCACCTGCCAGAAGGTGAAGGCAGAGCACTAGGTACCAGCAGGCTTGGTGCAGCCCTTGGAGGTCCCGGAGAGGAAGTGGTATGGCATATCTATGGACTCCGTGACTGGACTTCCACGCACTTCCAGAGGTCACAACTCCATTTGGGTGATTGTCGACCGACTCACCAAGTCGGCTCACTTCTTACCCATCAGAGAGCAGGGCTTAGTGGGGAGCTTGGGACGTCTCTATGTTCAAGAGATTGTGCAGCTTCATGGTGTGCCATCATCTATTGTCTAAAATCGAGATGCTCACTTTACTTCCCGGCTTTGGAAGGGGTTGTAGGAAGCATTCGGGACGCAACTACGTCTGAGTACCACCTTTCACCCTCAGATAGATTGTCAGACGGAGAGGACCATTCAGACTCTAGAGGACACGCTTCGCGCATGTGTCCTCGACATTGGTCGTAGCTGGGAGGACCACCTACCCATGGTGGAATTCACATACAACAACAGCTACCACTCCACCATCGGGATGGCACTATATGAGGCATTGTACGGCTGACCTTGCAGATCTCCTCTATGCTTGACAGACCCTAGGGAATCAGCACTTGTGGGACCAGAGATGGTCCAAGCCATGACAGAGAAGGTCCAGGTCATCTAGGAGAGGATGAGGACAGCTCAGAGCTGGCAGAAGTCTTATGCTGACAGGAGGTAGAGGACACTAGAGTTCGAGGATGGTGACCACCTCTTCTTGCGGTTCTCACCTCGACGTGGATTAAGAAGGTTTGTTCATGGCTGAAAGTTGTCTCCATGCTTCATCGGACCATTCCAAATCCTCAGCAGGATTGGATAGGTGGCTTATTGCCTAGCTCCACCACCTCAGTTGCACCGGGTGCACGACGTTTTCCACGTATCTCAGTTGACGAGATACGTGCACGACCCGATGCATAACATTGACCATAGGGAGATGGACATAGATGATGGGGAGAATTTTGCGGAGGTTCCAGTGGAGATTGAGGATTGACAGGATCGGGTCCTACGTGGACGGTTGATTCCTCTAGTGCGCATCAGATGGCAGCACGGGAACCTCCAGGAGAGCACTTGGGAGCGGGAGGCTCAGATGCGTGCTCAGTACCCACTTTTGTTTCCCTAGTTTTTGATGTATCTTTACGGGGAAATAAAGTCCTGAGGTGGGAGTAATGTAAAGACCCATAAAATTCAAGGGAATTTTTATTTTGGGATTTTACAAGAACTCGGTTTCTGACGGCACTTGATTCTGAGGTTTGGTGTGCCCGTAATTTCTATCCAAAGTTTAGCTCGGGTACGTTCAGTGAACAAACGAGTGGGTTTTTCTAACTTTTGAACCGGTGCTCGGAATCGAATTTTGAGGGCACCGATGGATTCGCAACACTGGTAATTGCCTAGGAACACCTTTTCCGGAGTTGCGTTTACACGAGAGAAGTTGTTCAAAATTTTTGGAAGGTAAAATAAAATTGAGCATCAATTTTATTTTTCACTAAGTGGTTTAAAGCTTTGGGTGGAAGTTGGGGGAAACCACCTAACTTCACATGGGTGGTTATGAGGGTGGTGGGGCCCACACAAACCCCACCCCTTCATCTTCCCTAACCTTCTTTAACCCTTCATTTAATTTGACAACTTGAGTTAATTAATTGTGTGGATTAATTAAACTTTTGAATTTCAAACTTAAGTTATGTTAATAAAATAAGTGAGGTGCTTATTTTATTTTGGTTGGGACTTGTTGCTTGAGAGGTTTGGGAGAAAAGCTAATGGAGGCTTGAAGATCTTCATCTTCTTCATCGAAGAACACGAAGAACGTGAAGAACGCACCGATCTCTGACGAAAAACGTTGAATCCTCGGAGATCAACTACGTGACGCCGTGTACCGCAATGCCAATGACGCCTTCTTCCACGACTATTCTCCTTTCGCGACGCATCCTTCCGTGACGGTTATTTCCGCGAAGAACCTTTTTTCAAGCTACACTCGAGGTAGGGGTTTTATGCGTTTCTTTTCGTGAATTTACTTCCGTCATCTATCCTCGTTCAATTGGACCGCTTGTTATCATTTAACGGGAGGGGGACGTACCGAACAAACACGGCCGACCCTCATCCCTTATTATTTTGTGTTGTTGAGGTTCAAATGAAAGTGACGCGGTGTCGTCGCACCGCGCGGGAACGAGCGGCAAGGATGCATGGCGCAGTCGCACCGCGCCGTGAAAACCCAAAGACACCGCGGCCGGAGCGGGGCCGCGGCGGAGGGGTCCGGCGCCACCATGCCACACAGGACGAACCAAGGTCGCGACAGAGCTGGGACCGGAGGACGGTTCTGGTCCGCCGGCATTGGAGTAGTGGGACCGGCCAGCGCCGGTCCCGTGGTGCATCAGCCGGCCGGCCGGAGCGTGCCGACCGGGCAGATGAAGAGCCGGGGGTTCGTAACCCCCGGCTGGTCGGACATGAGCGGCCCCCCACATGGGGGCCTTGGATTACAAACGGGCGGGGGGGCAGCGCCCCCCCCCCCCCCCCCCCCCCCCGCACCCATGTCTGCTCTACCGAAACAGCCGAGCCACCTGGCCTTGGCCAGCACCAGCGCGCCGGGCCGGGCCGCGCCCAAGCGGGCTGGACCTAGACCCGGGTCAGGTCAACCCGGTCCGGGCCGACCCCGGGGGTACAGGGCCGGGTCGGACCGGGCCCAAACCCCCTAATACCGAACCACTCATGGTCTTTTTCCCATAACTTGGGCTGCGAACCTCCGATCAATGCACCGTCAGCTAAGATGCGATCCTTGGATCGAGAAGGTCGTTTCGGTATACTACACTCAGGTTTTGGAGAACTTTTGGTTCAGCCGGGTTGGTTCGTACATGAAACTAATCGGGCCCTCAGAGCGGAAACGCTTATAACTTAAGCTCCAGCCATCCGGTTGACGTGCCGTCGACTTTGACTGATTCCTCTTAGTGAGACGGACTGTTTGGATTACTCTGCTCAAGGTTTGGATGCAGTTGGAGTATGGTCGGGTTGGTTTTGACTTAAAAACCAATAGGGCCCCTGGAATGAAAAGGCCAATAACTCTCAGACCGGGCGTCTGATTGACGCGCCGTCTGTGACGTTGAGTTCCTGTTGAAGATACAGAACTTTTGGATACATCAACTCAAAACTATGTTTCAGTTGATGTATCATCACCTCGGCTCGTGGAGCGGAACCTTCCGAATGATCTTGTTGTGTGCGGGAACCCTAGAGCTAGCTGCGACTGCGACGACGATGACGACTGTACAGAAATACTTCGTGGATTCGACGGCGATGACTATAGCACTTAGCGATCCTACGTGGATCAGTGCTACCGATCCTATGTGGTTCAGATCCTGTGTGGGTCAGCGCTCAGCGGTCCTGTGTGGGCCAGCGCCTACAGATCTTGTGTGGGTCCAATCCTTTGTGGGTCCTTGTTGGGTGTATTTACCTATCGATCCTTTGTGGGTCATTGCGGGGGTTAGTAACTATCGATCTGTTGTGGGTCTGATGGCTTAGATGAATCAGTGGCTACATCTGATCATCTCTATCGTCTTACAAAGAAGTATTCATGTGTAAACTGAATCTTGACTTGCTTTCCTATGTGGATTGTGTTGTGTTATCCTATGTGGATATGATCGAACATGGGCTCGGATGTTGGAGTCGAACTGGAATTGGTGACTTAGGTATATATATAGGCATATACCTAAGCAGTGTCGGATATTACTTTGTGATTGTATCTTTCCTTTGTGGATTATCCTTTGTGGATTCTGGGAGTCCTTCGGGTGTCTCGGTTTCCCTAGTGAGTAGCTTATACTCACCCCTGCACGGGCTATGCACGCACTACGTCGTGTTGGTTGTAGACGACGGACAACGCTGATCGTGGTTGAGGCTGGCGGAGCAAGTCAGTACCCGGAGGTGGACCACTGGGCGGGGCGTACTCGGAGCTGACGGCTGGACCTGAGGAGCTGTGGAGGATATTTGTACCCACCCTTCAGGTGAGACTACCAGTGGACGGATCGACACTGCGGCTTTAATTTCCAGTTGTTGTACTCTTTTTCAGTTGTACTTTACTTTCAGTTTGGGTTTGTATTCTAAACCACTTACTTTTCCACACTTTCTATTGTACCCAGTTTTTACTTAGTGTTTACTTCTGCTTGCTTGCTCTGTGGTGTTTGTTTACTTTACAAAGGCAATGCCTTCCCTTTTTACCGGGAATTACTCCTTGGTGCTAGTCTCCAGCCCCTGGCCTATGGAAGGCGGGCTTGGGGTAGTCACGGCACGGGCCCCGAGGACGGGTTGTGACACTTTAAATATTAATTAGTGTTTACCTTTATTTCATTACATCAATCAAAAAATAAAAACAATGTTGATGCGTATGTACCGACTACCGTCTCCATAAACGGTACAATTAATTTTTCTATCTATAATTTCAATGAATGATTATAAATATTTATATATTTTTTATATATAATTTTTATACCATTATTAAAAAAAATTAATGATGATGCCAAATATCAATGTATAAGGACCAAGACTTCTGAACTGAAACACGCTTGGAAAATGAAGCAGTTGTCACCCAGGACAGTGATTTTAATAACAAAATTTTAATAAAAGTGTGATAAGACTTTATAAATAAATAAAACATGGTATCATATAATTAAGTTTATGGAATCGATTTATAATAAAAAAATATTTATTATGCATTATTTTTTAATGTGAAAGAATAAATTAATGATTTGAGGTAAGGGATTTTTGTCTCACTTTTATTCACGTGGAATGCATTCCATATTCACTTTTTTTTTATTTTTTGTGGTGTATATAATTCACATGAATTACTTTTTGATTAATATTATAAAATTTATGGGTATTAAAATATTCATTTATGTTTATTTATTTCATGGTTCTTATGATTCAAAAGTTACAAAAGTGATAAAGGTTTATTTCACAATCTCATCATTATTCGGGATTGTTTACATTTAAATATCAAATTAGAAATATTTATCTTCCATGTCCATGTTTTATAAAAATGTTCTCAAAAAAATTTCTACTATGATCCTAAAAAAATGTAATGTTATTTTTAATCATGTTTTACTTTTTAAAAAATGGTTTTAAAGCAATATTTTCATCGTTTTTCAAATGAGGTACTTTGTGACTTTTCTAACAAAATACGAAAGGAATTTTTTTATCTTATACAATATAAAAAACATTTACCACCATCATGACACCTTAATTATTCTAATATTCTTATACAATATTACAAGGTAATTCAATAAAATCCCTTTGTAATTGCATAGCTTTTAAAAAAATTAAAATTAAATGAATATTTTTATCCAGAATTATTTCAAGTTATCTGTAAAAATAATTTTCCATCTACAACAACATTATTTGACTTTAATTATACTTTACTAGGGATATGATACAAGGATACCATCCTTATTATTTTTTAATGGTTTATACCTATTATGGAATTTTTTTTATGAATATTTTTACTTTTCCATTAGTTATCCTATAACAGAATGTTTTCTAAACCCATTTATATTCCCTGGGTTATTCGAAGATGAAATGTTCATAAATCCCATTTTTTTCATAGGTTTTGATATGATTAATGATTTAGGATTATATGGAGCACATAATTATATTTTTTATTATGTTATGGTAGGGACCTATATCTTCCTCCAATGTATTATGTAAATCTTTATATCTCATGAGATAATTATGGGAAATAAGTTGGTGGGATTGATCCACAATGGGAAATAGGCACGTGCCGATCCACTCTAATAAATAGGTGTGTCCTGATACACGATGTTGATGGTCTTGGTTTTTAACCTTGGAATATGAAATGGTTTTATATGTTTACGATGGTGCCACACTTTTATAACATGATATTATGGTTAATGATTTATTTATGGTGATTTCTCACCCTTATGGTCCATGTTTTCTGAAATCATAATGTTTATGACATGAATCATGTTTTTTATCAATGAATGGTTGGTTATGAACATTGTAGGTTATATTCATGATAATATAACCTTATTTGTATCTTATTATTTCATATGATGATGGATTTATATCTAATATGTTTACCCTTATTGAGCATCTGAGTTCACCCTTTCTTATGTTTCCTTCCACAAGTGATGAAGAAATTATTAGGTAGGGTATGTCTGAGAGGAGTATCATGTGAGAAGATCTTTGTGGGAAATGTTCGAGATCATTCATAAAAAAATAATATTGTAAATCTAAACACCAAATACTCTAAACCTTTACAGTTCAGGAGTGGATAGAATTTTTATGCATTGAATATTTATATAAATAGATATAATATTTATGTATGTAAATCTCTGGTCATTATAGTAGTATAATGATCTCTTTATCAGGATAAGCAGTGGATGGGAAAATCCCAACATAAATTATAATGACCCATACTCTGGTACATATTTTTTGAAAATAAGAGAATTTTTTCCTAGCCTATGATTATAAATAAGGAATTGTACTCTGAGTACTCTCACATGGATATTGATCTCATGTAAGGAAAAAATCATATAAATTTTGAGTTATTTCAATAGTTTAATGATGATTTCTAGTGGATTATATATCATATAGTTTAATGTAATGGAACTATGACTCATATGTTATGTATTTTAAGGTCATTTAACAAGGACCTTTACATAGAGGGTTCTATATAGATCTTTCTCATGAAAAAAGTGATTAATGACTTTATCCCAATACCCAACTAATATGATTAACATGAAATGAATGAGTAATTGTATAACTACTAGTATTAAATATGGTTCAGTTAAAAACTAACCTTTGTTTGATATTTTTTAGTGTACCTATATATCCAAAAATAAAAAATAAAAATAAAAACATAGTTTTAGAATGGATAATTTTTATTTTTGTAGGGGATTGGAACCAGAATAATATTTACTGCTATATCATGGATAAGAGATACAGGTTCCAATATATGGTTTCACAACATATGGATTATATATAAATAATGATATGAATAGGGAGACCATACACTATGAATTTGGATGAATGATATATTTATACCTAGGTCTAGAATAAATAATTCATATGTCACTACATATAATATAACAACAAGAATAAAACCACACATAGTTTTTGATTAAAGGGGTTCTCTATATAAAGATCTTACTTATATAAAGGAGGTAAATGAAATGTATGGTTAAAAAGGAATGATAAGGGAAGACACCCAAATTTAATTGAGTCTCAACATAAAGGCAAACTATAATGGTCCTATCCCATTTTATATCCATAGAAAGACCTGACATGAGCTTGTATAGGTCTCGTACGCTAGGAATGTTCTCACATGATGATGAAATTCATACCTAGTCCTAGAATTGATGATCCAAGCATCACTACATATAATTAGGTAGTTGGAATCATTCCACACATTATCCTAGTAAATGATATCCATATATAAATAAAACTCATGTACATAGAATATAGAGATAAATGCTTGGATTCCTTTTTGAGATAGAGTTATGAGACTCAACATTAATTAAGAAGGGTCTCATCATGAGGTAAAAATCATGTATAGAAATTAATGTTGTGGTTGGGCCTAGGAAATATAATCTTGGAATCACTGCATATCCATTAATGATTGGAATCAAGATGCACATAGTTCAAAAAAGAGATATTTTTTCATGGATTTGGGGAACAATTAAATTATGATCACTCAGTGTAGTAACAACCACCAAATTTCCAAGGAATGAGAACAATCATATAGATTAGGTGATTAGATTGTAGGTAATTTATGATTTGAGTTCTCATAGATTATAGATGTCTAAATAATTTATTTTAATATGTGATAGATCACGTTTACTATAGTTTAACATCATGATACAAGGTCTATTAATTATTTATTTTATAGTCATGTGGTAAGGGATTTATTTCATGTATTTTAACATTATGTAACTAAGACTATGTGTCATACAATTTATAGTTATAAAAGTATAACTTTGTGAACATATAATGAAATTCTGTAAATTATTTATGGATAAAATTTTTATTAATAGTAGACATTATAAATTATCCATCTATTATGATCAAGGAGTAATCCCCATTCAAGTAAACCTTATATATAGCATACAACTATTTCCATTTTCGCACCATCTTTAAAGGATTATTCACGAGTATCATGGGAGTACGTAAATCCAACATTGATTATCCCTATATCAATTGATAGAGTAAAACTTCTTATTTAATGTTATAATAACTCAATTTTTATGGATTTAAGTTTTTGTAGCAGGTGCTTCCTTCTTTACTCAAGTCCCTCTAACTCATCTTGGTGAATTATATACTTCTCATCGTTGGCCCACTGATTACTGATGGCAATTAAAAGTGAGGCTAGTTTAACCTTAATATAAAAAACCACATCTATCCCATTTATATGATAATATGGGGTCATATGTGTGGTAGTAAAATTTATAGTGTGATAAACATACAAAAGATATCAGAGTTCATCTGGCAAAGACTTCTTGTCTTTGAACACCATATTCAAAATGATATAATATAGAGTTATATTTATATACTCTATATGTTCATTGGGAACCATATGATTGTGGTATGAATGGTTGTAATTGTTTCTATACTATTGACACAACCTTATCGATTCCAAAATATGAGAAAAATAGTTTTATTTTCCAAAAATATTGTTTGAGGGATGACAAGTATTATAATGATATTTTATTTTTAGAAATTGATGATTTCCTTCATTTAAAATTATTTAAGGGGAACCACCTCTTCCCATTTAAAGAATATATCAGTGGTAGTAATGATAAACTTAAATTTATTGGCTATGTATGGAGGGAATAGACCCATTACATCTATCTCCTATACAAAAAAATCAATAAGTATTTGGTTTTTTATAATAAATCCAAATTTTAATGAATAAATTCAGAATTCATAAAACAAAAATGAAACCTACTTTATAACTCCATCATGTCTTGTATCATTGATGGACAAAAATATCCATGCCTCTTAATTTTATAGGAGAGCTTGGTTCCTGGCCAATGGGCACTATAAGTGCCAGTAAGTAATTACTTTATAATATTAAGGGTTTATCTTCCCTCATTTATTTTAAGGATGAATATATCAAATATTATCTTAGAGAGGACCTTTTGAGAATTAATTCCATTATAAATGATGAATTTTTCTATTTGATGTCATATTTTTTGCATATTATCTTGATCGTATAAGAGGATCCCATTTTGTAGGTGCCCTATTTGAGGAGATATCAATTTAATTATGGTGTTAATTAGAATCGATAAAGGCTCATCATGATATTAGTTTGTATTAACTTCATTTATTTCCTCTATATAAATGTTGATGAATCTAGAGACCACTCTATGATGCATGGTATGAATAAATATAACATCCTGATCTAGATCTTACAATTTTATAACTTTATTGGATAGCGTATTTTATTAGGAATAATGTGAATGTGGGATATCAGACAGTATTTTTTCCAAGTGGAATTAATCCATAAACCCTTATATATAGTTAAGTAATGGAACTAGATCTTTCTTCTTATTATCATATTCACAATTGATTTTCTTGCTCACTGACTTTGGATCTTCCTTGATATTTAACTTGGGTAAATGTATTTTTATGGAGACATTTATTCTTATATTGAGGGACTATTATTTCTCCTCACTATTGGTCCATCCTTTTGAAAATAGAAATGAGTAAGGTAGAACTACTATCATTACATGGATAAAAATATTCCTCAAAATAACCATATTGAGATTTGGGGTTTCCATCCTTTAACCTATTGAGATTTTGGAGATTCTATCAAAGTATATATCCTATAAACAGAAGATTTCATGGGTGGACAAAAACTTCCTTATAATGGAGTTCCATGCACAATTATGACATATCTAGGATAGAACACACCATGGTAAAATCATCTAACTCATTCCATTTTCATTCCTTTAGGTAATGAAAATGGATGCAAAATTATTATAAAATGACTATATGACACTCCAGAAATCATGTTAGAATCATACAATTGGAGATATATTTGATTAGATTGACATGAGAGATGAGGTGGACCTCATGATGCTGTAAATAGTGTCTTGACATCTATATAGATAATTTCAATGCAAGGAATCTCTTTTCAATATCATAATATTGATTATAATCATCCAATATTTTTTAGATGAGATATTAAGTGATTTTTCCCTTTCCCCTCATTCTTCTTAGCAAGGAGGGCACCAAGAAATTAATATAAGTTTTCCACACATATGATGAATGAATTCTATTAAATAGTGATATCAATATCGGTGAATATATAATATACTACTTGATTCCATCAAATCCTCTTTAACCATTATCATCCTGACCATATGTAACCCCATTCATAATCAACTTTGTAAAGGGTAAGCATTTTTTGTTATGGTTTGCTATGAAATGTCTGATATAAGAAATATGTCCTTGGATTCCTCTCAACTCTTTGAGATTTTTAGGTGGTGGTATTTCATGGATATCCATGGTCCTTTTTAGGTTTGACTTTAATTCTATAATAGAATTACATGATGTTGAGGAATTTCCCTGATATTTCCCCAAAAGTGTGTTTTAAGGGTTTCATTTTCATGTTGTATTGTCTCAGTTTGTTGAAAACATCCTAGAAATTGATAATATGTTCACAACACTACTGTTATTTTACCAATATATCATCCATGTGAAACTCTGTGTTCTTCCCCAAGAATTACATGAAGATATAGATTATTTCACATTGATATGTAGTATACACATACATTAATATAAAGGGATTAACATGATAATAATATACCTGATTTATTCCTTGAAGGAAATTTCCACCCCATATTCCTTGTAATTTTTGATGTGGTTATATATAGAATACCCTTCATGAAATGAAAGTTCCTAGATGCTTGTTATCACATTGATCTGTACCTCTATGATCAGAATTAGGAAATCATAATTTTTTAAAATCCCAGTGGAAATCCCTAAGATCAATGCATATCCTAATTTTCCCATTTTTCATCTTTTTAATAAGGATGTTTACAATATTTTTTGGGTCTTGGACTTACAAGAAGATGTTGGATTTGATTATCTTATCATTTTCATCTTCTACCTTAGTAGTATGGGTTATATACATTCTCCTTACATTATATTTTCAAACATGGTGGTCATTTGGTAGACCCAAATAATAGGTGGACAGTTTAGGATACAATCTATACATATTTTTGTATTTCCATGATACCATGTCTCAGTGTTGAATTGGATAAGAAATTAATTCATCTAGTTCTATAGGATTCATTGTGAAACTAATCATTATGGGCCACTAATCTTCCTATGTACCTAGATTCACTTGATTGAGATCGTTAATGGTAGTCATTATGCCTTCCACAAATGCTAGATAAGCATCCTTAATATATTCCTCTTCATATTAACTATCATATAGATTATAATATGGAAAAGTATCCTAAGATCTAAGATAATATATATGAAATTTTTATTTTATTGATATCATAACGTTCATCAAAGATATCAATTTTTTATGGTGTATCCAACAACATTATATTTAAGTAAAATATGATCAAAGATCATGAAATTATCCTATTATTCACATCTATCTAATCATAGAAACGTGAATACATTGTTTTTATATTAGTTAAACTTTTAATAAAGTTAATTTTCTCAGTGAAATTATTGATTTTCATGGATTATACAATGATTTTACTCTCTATTGGTAGCAACTGCTCAACGGACGCATCCACTTAACCAGTATATAAGAGGAAATTTATTAGATGGTTTTAATTGTTATCCAACATAAGACACAAGACCTAATTAATACTAATATTTATAGATATCTCCTCAATTAATTGGATATGAAGCACATATTTTCTCTATATATTGAAAACACAACTTCTATTCCATTAGGAGAAACAATGTTAATGGTATTAGATACCATTGGATGCTTTCCTATATTATATAGAACCCTTCATCTATATAATAATATTTGTAGGACATAAAGGGGGATTATCACCATAAAATACACCTACTTTATCATTAATATACTATTTTAGTCATTGAATATAAAAAAAATGACCTGTTATAAGCATATAAAGCTGCAAAAAACCTAACAAGACTTTAAATTGAATTTATTTTTGGACCACCCTAAATAATATTTCTGATATAAGGTTACTAAATTACATTTTAAGTGTCATATATCTAAGGGGCCTCTATTATTTCATTTCAAACCCTTATACTAACATGTTGGAATGGGACATGTTATCTTCATTATATCTTAAGCGCCCGAGGGTTATTGTCATGATGATATTGATCCCAAAAAATTATCAATTAAGGATAAATGGATGTTTCCATCATTGATAATTCTAGATAAAAACAAGGGAATGATATTTACATATATGAAAACCTCACAATATTTCTCTATGAAATAGTGGACTATGTAGAATTCAATTATATTGGTATATGCAAGATATTTTTTAGCTGCAACAACCTTGTTATCAAAATCTTGGGGGATGATAGGGTTTAAAAAAAAGCTTCCCATAGTTCCTTCAATAGGTTATGTAAAACAAAAATATTAGTCTATCTAGGATGATAAAAACATGATTTTATATATTTTATTTTTAGACTAAGGGAATATGCTTCCTATTTTGAGGTTTTTCCCAAACATGAGGCTTAGAATTTGGTGTTGATAGTATAGGTTGATCCAACACTAGGATGTAAGTGAGGGACATATTTTTGTTTTTAATTTTGGGTTGAACCATCCCTCTGACATTTCACTTTTGAACCGAAAAATGAATGTCAATTATTTGATCTTCTAATATTATTATATCCAAATGATCCCTAAAGGATTCAGGATCAGATATAGTTTTTTGTTGATCTTATTGGAGTTATTGCCTCTAGGGTTCATGCATTTAGATATACTCAATATAAATAATTCTAATGTATTGGGTTCCATTATGGTTTCATCTTTCTAGAACTCTATAACCTTTTCCCCAATTATAGATGGGGTATTAATGTTAATATGTATCCTCCTCGTCAGGGAATTGGTATATCAAGTTAATAAAATTAATAGAGTTATATGGTGACTCTTTCTCAGTTGAAAATTTCATTCAGTGGGGTAGTGAGCATTATCACATTGATGTGTGGAATAAATCTAGGAGAGTTTGGACTGACTTGGGTATTGGAGAAGTTTATTTATTTTGATCTCAATATCACCATTGAAAGTTTTGTTTCATATTATAATTTTGTGATGATGATGTTATTGTCTCTAACTTTATAGGGGGATTGGGTTCATATTTGAATAATTTAGTTGCATCTAGAGAAGAGTATGAAACAATATGAATGGTTTCTTTATAATAAAATAATCAAATTTCTATACATATTTTTCATAATTTTATGATATTTCTCTTATGATAATTATAGTTAAGTAGTAGAAACAAGGGTTTCCTACAATATTATTTTACCCAACATGATATTATAGGATTCCAATATATTCTGGAGTATATCCATGAAGATGATTTATTCTTGGTTATTGTTCCCACGAATATAGTGATAAGGGCATTATTTTGGGTAATCATTTAGTTAAACCTCATTTGGATTCCCAATCTGTTATAATTTTACCATGTCATTCTCTAAGTCCATAATGAAGAAACTTGAGACATGTTTTTTTAAAAGTAATTGAACATATTCATAGGATACTTTAATTTTAGTTGACTTTATTTCATATTACCATCCTAATGAGAGATCTACTAAATCTATTGATGTTTAAGAGGAGGAATTGTATGATATTGAGTGATCCTAGGAACTAGAGATGGAATCAATTCTGGTTTGAGTGTGACTATCATAAATTTTAATCTATTAGGTTTCTTATTATGTATTAATGGTTTCAGTTTACATATGACTTTAGAGTTTTGAATATCATATTTAGTCACTGTGTGACTACTGAAAATTTCAAAAAACTAACAGAGTACTTCAAGTGAATAATTTTGTTTACAGCTCTTCATATATGTTTTTTCTGCATATGTCTAAAATATACTCCTACAGAAGTTGCATATTTAATGAATATGTTGAGAAATTAAACTGGGTAATACAATTTTAGACACTCTCATTTACACATTGATTATAATTCAAGAGTTCAGGGACATCTGTATTCCTCTTCATCGAGCTAAATTGATAAATGAACCGATATCTAAGATCTTTTGAATTAGTGATAGACCTATCTAGTAAGTTTTTTTAACAATAAAATGTTTTCCATTATAGATTTTATAGAAAACATCATAGTTTGGATGCATCATGTTGATTCAGAATTCCCATCATAGGGTTGTACCAAGATTTTATGGTTATGAGAGTCCACTTTGTGCCTTTTATACCATTGAATATCGGAAACATAGGATTTATGAAGTTAGGTGGAGATGGGATCAGATCCATGCACTCGTGGTATAAAATTCTTTCCAGATTCCCTAATTCATGTCTCCCTCCCATTGCATCCTCTCAATAATTAAGATAATATTTGGGGTTAGGCATATCTAATGGTATTTTCATTAGGGTTTCCACTAAATTGGGAGTTGTGGGTGGACTCAAATATGATCATCTTTCTATACCTATCACAGATAGTTAGTTTGAGTTCACATAGGGAAAATTTCTTTTAATGGTAGTGGTTTATACCCAAAATAAGGGAATTATTGACAATATATGACTATCAAGGTTAAATATACTTGTCGAATAGACCCCATGTTTTCCATATAGAAAAAATATTCTCTCATTGGACGAGAATCCCCTTATTTTTCAGGTGTATTTTTTGTGGAGATATATTGGACATAGATTTTAGAAAAATATATGTTTCAATAAATGAATTTTAGAGGATTAAAATAGAATATATTGTATTAAATTTTTTTGTAAATATCTAATGGAAATATTTGAAATTCATTATCATGTTCAAACTATAGATAATTTTGGAAGCTATTAACTAGTGTTAATTCTATTATTTAGAATCAATGGGTATATTACATTAAAAACAATGAAAATATTATTCACATAATTCTATCAAAATTATAGGAATAAAATAAAAAAATGATAATTATTTTTGAGAATAAATAATTAAGAAGTTGATACTATATGATGTGTTCAAAAATATTGTATGTAAGGAATAATATGGATATGAGATGATAGACCAATACATATTACTATATCTAGGCAAGAAAATTATGTTATTAATAATCTGGTGGCATGATTTTGATAAGTAAGAATATAGAGGTGTGTGTGTGTGTGTGTGTGATCCTATGCACAATTAAAACATTCTTAAGTATTGATGAGGAACATAGGCGTTCATGTTGTACTATATATTTTATTTTCTCAGTAAAATAACTATTTTTGAAAAATAATATATAATTATCTTATATAAAGACATCCAAAAATATATTGAATCACTTATTCATACCATGAGTATCATAAATTATTAAACACTTTTGGTTATAGTATAAATAATTCCCTATTATAATTGGGTAGTTGATTATACCTACCTTAGTAAGTGGTTGATACCTTCTCAAACATTATGTGAAATTTTGAATCAGTGAAATTTATGTACTAATATAATATTTTTCTTCGTAATAAACTTAACACGCCAAGGAGTAGGTTTTCTCATTGGATCCTAATCTGGTAAAAAAATTATATATACCATTTATTTTCATTATAGTTGCATATGGGTTCTAAATAATTTAAATAAGAGTTTATCATGACTATAATATAACACCTAGGTTAATTTATAAAATAAATTTTATAAAACATACACCACTAATTCACCCCCTTCTCAATTGTTCAAAAATTATCCTTGGATATTCATCTGGCATCAGATATTACTAGGTTTCCTCTGAGATAATATTCTTATAAAATGTGTTATATATAGAATAGAAAATCTCTCAACATTATGGGTGACAATATATTTTATAGAAATAAATTTCATGGATAGAATAATAGAATAAATCTGTATCCTATATAAGGACTTAAAGTATATGATGTTGTGAAAATGGGTTTCACACCCCTTATAAGAGGTTCTCTCAGGATATTATCCAACAAGATAAATCTATAAGTATATGAAAAAAAATGAAATTATATGATACTAGTGTTAAAAGTTTACACTGAATTAATATGATTGAAGAAATCCAATGAAAAGTGGTGTAATATAGAGAACATGTTTGAGGGGAATGTTAAAGTTAAGGAATCCAAACTTCAAATTTAGATGGAAAAATTCAAGGGCATTAATATAGAAGAAGATGAGATAGTTGATGACTTTTTCATTAGGGTAAATGATATGGTGTGTCACATTAGGGTCTTTAGAGAAACATTTTAAGACTCAACCATAGTGAATATTTTAATGAGAAAGTTTCTCAAAAGAGTTGATATTATGACATCAGACTTTTAAGAGAAGAAGATGTGTCACTTAATGAGTTTTATAACACACTCATCGATTAGGAAATTAGGAAATCACTTATGTTCAAAAATAAATCCAAGGAGGAAATGACCTTAAAATCATTGAATAGACTAAATATTAGGGAGGATGAAGTTTATTCCTCTAGTGAATTATATAATTATGAAGAAACTAATGATGAAAAAATGTGGATAATTTCCTTTATCTTGAAATCCATGAAAAAGGTAATGGTTTAATATAGAGTAAAATGCACATTTAAGTACTTTAAGTGTGGTGAAATTAGAAAATATGCATTGATTACCTAAGAAAGGGAAGTGTGTAGTGTGGAGATAAATTGGATAAATAAAGACCTCAAAGAAAAACAGGGTGAATACATTCTAAAAAGACTAATAAGCCTAGTGATAAAATGGAAAATTTTCAAAGAAGAAAATGAATAAGAATTATAAGTAAGGAATAGGTTGACTACTCCACTTTAATTAGTAATTATAAATAGTATTTTTTGTAAATTTTATAAAATTAAAATTATATATTTAAGGATAAGGTGAAATATCATGTAATGGGTAAGGGGAAGAAACCTACACTAAACACATGCTTAAAGATAATCATCATGTTTTTTTAATATTATCTCTCAACATAAGTAGGAAATTAGATCCTTGGGGAAATTGGTGGTGATATTCAATAAATACAATGACTATTTAAATAATAATTTCAATGATTATGTTGATGAAATTAATATTTTTGAAGTAAAATTTTCTAATAAATATAAGATATTTAGGGATTTTGAGAATAAAATTATTGACAAAGAGGAATAGGTCAACATAGTAGAGTCATGGTGTCTTAATGTTGAGAATAACTAATGAAAATGGTTAAATAATATGATAATGATACTGAAAAAAAGTAATATTCATCAAAAAATTTAAGAATTGTTTTACACAATCCTAGGAAAAAACTAATCCTTTTACAATCAAGAAGGTTGAATCTAGCCAATATTACACTAAATCATTAACAAGACAATATTTCACTAACCAACCCAAGTACCCTAGTAACCCGATAACTGAGTTGTTCCTAACTTATCTCAAAGGGAATTCGTGATCCTCATGGGTCTGCGAATAGCATCTGGCATCATAAAAACTAAAAGTGGGAACATTTTTTCCACTAACAATTCAAAAAGAAAAGAAAACAAGATAATATGTGTATCAAAGTAAAAATACACTGGGAGTAAAGTACTATAAGTTAAACATGCGTAATCACAAAAGTACTATAACCCAAGTAAAAAAAGAGGGAAAACCCACCCAAAGTCCCTAAGGACACAACTCACCAAGACCAAAATTCAGCAGCAGGATCCACCTCCAAGAGATCTTTTTCATTTGCTCGAACCTGGAAGAAGATAATCTACAAACTCCAAAATGAACAAGTAGGGTGTGATAAAAATCCCATTAGGATTTCTCCCAAAGATTCCATAATATATTCCAAAATCAATAAAACCAAAATAAGGTTTCAATTTTGGAAAAATAGTTTTGTAATTAACAAAGAATATTTAGACAAATAATTCTCTACAGTTTAAAAGACGGAAATACCTTTAATAAGTTGTGATATACATTTCAAATGATGGAAAAAAATTCAAAGTTGTAATTTTCCTTTAATATAAGGATACTTTTCATAAATATCAATTCTCACAAATAACTTAAATAAAAACTTTATATAAACAGTTGATATTAATTTTTTGAGCATGATGTTGCATTTGTTGTCAATAAGATGTCAATAATATTGAAATTTTCAATATGTGTATGGAAAGGTAGTGATGGAAGTTTTTATTATGATTGAAGTGGTGATGCTTAAAGTAATGTTGCTAACTCTTTAAAGAACCCACATTGATTATGAAGATGTGCCATAGGCAATGGCACTTAGAGAATTACTATTTAACATTGGATGTCATTTTTGGACATTCTCTAAAAAAATTAAAATGATTATTGAATGGGTCCTAAGTTCCAAGAATTGTATCAAGATGATACATTGTTACAACACTTTAATAAGTCCATAAAATACTAAAATATTAGTAGGCATCTTCTTTATCTTCCTTGCATGTTTCTTCTTTATATTCTCCTGAGTCTTGGTATATATCTTCATTTGATGTTGTTCACTCATATCCTCAAATCTTCACTTCATAAAGATTACCTTGGATCTTTTAGAGGTAACTTCTCTCTTATACCAATTGGAGCTCCCATATAAGTGTGAATCACTTAGTGTGGGAGGGGTGAATTAGTGATCCCTTTAAATATTTTTACTAATTTATTATTTTCCATTAAACCTTTATGGCTGGTTAAAGCCTCGATCCACTCTTCTTGTGAATCTAAGACTTACCTCAAATGATTTTGTAAATGTAAAGGCACTAAACACAAGGATTTACAAGGTTAGGTTCAAAGACTTTCTTTTTATTGTGTTTGTTATTATCCCCAACATAGATTCCCTACTATAATCAGATGATTAATTATAATGGATGATACATAGTCACATTATATGTCTCCTGAGTTCCACATGAGGGTCTTTATACTATATCCTATAGTGTTACTAGAGTCCCACTGATCTGCTTCAGAGTCTCACCGAAGTCTTCTTCTCCGCCCAAAATCTCACAGGGGACTTCTATCTCTCAAGTCAGAGGAGCAGATTCCTTCTTTGTTCTCTTTTGATTCATTGTGGATTGATCTTATGAACTTCCCACATAGGCTTGCTGAATCACACTTCCATGTGTACCTTTTCAAGAATCTTCAACAGCCTTTGGTAAGGTCTATTGGCCTTTCTCAATAACTCTGATCACTTTTTTTATTAGTCCTTAGTTTCACAATGCTACTGTTGGTGTTGCTAGAAGTTTGGGCATCTGTCCAATGATTACGGGAATAATATGTCAGTATATTAAAATTATAAAAGGCCTACATTCATGGAAAGTAGATGTGAAAAAATAAAGTATGCTACAAATTAAAGACAGAAAACATAGATGAAGAAGAATATGTCTAGAAAGTACAAGTTTGAGTATCTTGAATACTTATTTTATAATTAAAACCGAAGTGGTCACAGTTATGATGAGTGATGGTTTAGTCCTACCATGGATTAGGCATATGTTGAAAATAATAATAGACCACAAAAAATGTAGGAGAAGCAAAAGGTGTGGAAAATTCTTCCATTGGGAATATTCAATACAATGAAGTTAATAAAATAGTGAAAGAAATTATTCCTAAGAATTTCAAGCTGGATTCCTAAAATTTCATCTCAACAATGAAAAGATGCTTCTATTGTGGAAAGAAATTACATACCAAGGATCACTACAAACAAGACATCAAAATGAATGGAAGCAAACTGAAACTAAAAGGAGAATCATTCCATAAGAATATGGGATTGACTGAAGAAATTCCTAAAGATAATCTTAATAAGTTTCATAAGAAATGTAACTTGAAGACAATGAAGAATCCATGTGGAAGCTCCAAATTAAAATTTTTTAAGAAGAAGTGTTTAGTTATCTGGCCTAATCAATTACAAATTGCTAACGAATTACAAATAGAAGATGATGAAGTACTATCTAAAGCAAAGGAAAATAGGGAAACAGGTCATTCCAGCTGAAGGAAAATTCAAATTTCATAAGAGGTTGTCAGCACATAACAACCCAAGTTTCTCAAAACTACTATTTGGAAGGTGAAAGAAGTCTATACATCATGAAAAGAAATGTATAACTATTTTACCAGGCCAAATAGAGATGCTAAAAATTGAAGAACATGCACCAGTGAAAGCTACTTCACTACTAGTAGATGTAAAGACAAATAATCCACACAAGTTAGAGGTAAATGAAAGTAAAGGTTCCATGCTAACAAAGAAAGATCAAAATTTCAAATGGAGAGGAAACACCAGCATGAAGAGTACCAGACACTTTAGAGCTACAAGGAAAGGAGTTCTTGGGTTGAGAGAAAATTCTCCGCCCTAGTGCTTCAATTAAGAAGCTCACAATTTTTCCTTATTATTCCCTTATATTTTTGTTATATATGTGTAATTACATTTTAGGTAATGGAAGATGAAGGTCATTCTTAAGATGATAGTTGAATGAGAAATGTGGATAACAACAAGTTGGACTCATTATTCATGATTTGATAATAACATTAAGTTTTCCATAGTGGAATATTATCAATATGACTATCTTAAAGAATATGTGATGATATTTTCCATTATGATGAATCAAAGTAATTTTACCCCTTAAGGGGGAGAAAATATAAAGGATATGATATCAAGGATTATGTCATGATAAATCTTGAAATTCATATCATCTCGAGAAACTGAAACTGAGGTATTCCAATCACAATTTCATCCCTTGTTGTTAATTGTATTTATCATGAAAATTAAGTGGGAGTGCTTGATTGATGACAATATGGGATGAATGGGGGATATTTATCTTTTCACTTGAACCTTTTAATATTTTTGGTGAAGTATGTGTAGGATTTAGTATTTTATTAATAAATCTAATGATCTCCAATCCCCTGTTTAAGAATTGAACCATTCTGAGCATGATTTCACAAGTATAGTTGTTTTTGGACATCATTGAATACCTTGGCCATATATCTATTGTTTTCTACACCAGGTTATCCCATGTAGACATAAAGTTGATTTGCTAAAGGCCCTTTTCTAAGTGACCCATGGGATATCATCCCTCTCTTAGAAATATTCAAGAAGATATTCCTTAAAGGGAGGAGGACTTGTTTTTTACCAAACCCCACTACACCTCTTCATTTGGTTTCCAATAAGGGGGAGAAAGGATTGGCACACATATTGACCCATTAAAAGTGTTCTTAAGTGATATTTACAACAAAATAAAAATTGATATATTAATGAGAATGATGTTGCATTTGTTGTCAATAAGATGTTAATAAGGTGTCAATTGTCAATATGTGTATGGAAAGGCAGTGATGGAAGCTGTGATGATGATTAAAGTGGTGATGATTAAATTAATTTTTTTGACTCAGTAAAGAACCCACATTGATTATGAAGATGTGACATAGCCAATGGCACTTGGAGAATTACTATTTAACATTGTATGACATGTTTGGATATTCTCTGTAACAATTCAGATTATTTTTGAATGATTCCTAAGTTCCAATACTTGTATCAAGATGATACATTGTTACAACACTACTCAATTGAATGAGTAAAGAAGTAAAGATCCATCCATATTCACTAAGTGGATGAAGTTTTGAAGATCCATCCATTTAATCTAAATGGATGAATTTTAGAAATCATATGATTTAATAGCTGATCTTCAAAGTTACAAGACATGTGTTTAATGGATAACACATCACTCACAACAAGGTTACCATGCATTATGCTTTAAATTCATGAGGAGAATTATAACCCACACATCATCCTTGACTGATTCAAATAAGGTTAATGAAGAGGTTTTGGAATTCATGATCGAAACCTTAAGGATGATTGATGGTTTTTGTAGATGAAGAAGGAGAAAGGAAGCATGCATGGGATTTGAATGAAGAAGGGTGGTTTGGAATTTTAAGGATGAATTCTTACTTAGTTTTTATACTAAGTACATTGTATATTCATTTACAAAAAAATAGGACCAACCATGTAGGAAAGATGAATCCCTCGCCCAAGGCATATGCGAGGCCTGAGGTTCTACTGCGCCCTAAGGGGAAGGCCTCGAATCTATCCTGCAAGAGGCGCATGTGGGCCATGTATAAGCCTGAAGGTGTGTGCACAGTGGTGAACCTGTGCAGCGAGTGTATAGTGGGACCTAGGAGTGCGCCCAGAGGAGGAATAGGGGTCTCTATGAGCACACCCACCGAGAACTGGTGTGTGGTGGCACCGGAGGGGGAGTAGAGTAATCTGGAATCAGGGCGGTGAGATTTGATTGATAACTGAATGCATCCCATGTGTTCGTTTCGATGTGGGACACCCAAAAAATATCGGGAATCAATCTCAGCCATCTGATGCATAACAAACACGCGGTCTACTATCCAATCAATCAGAAGATTGATAATGCACATTCAGGCCTTCCATCTAATCTCTACAGTTTAGGATTGATCCACGGTCATCTAATCTCCTCCACCAAGATCATCTCCAACCTTTGATAACATGAAGGTCATATTGACTCCTCTTCTCACCACATATGAAGCTGATCCACCATGACTGAGCTCCCATACATTGTCAAGGATGCAATCTCATGTATGATGGTCACTTAGAAAAACGAATACATGCATGTAATTTCATTTGCATGAATGCACTAAAAAATGAGATCATACGTGGCTAAAGCAACTGGAGGTGTGAGGCCATGTCCTAGATGCTCGAATAATTATAAAAGAGTTGCATGTGTTATTAAATGCATGCACATGATTTTATCACTAAGAAAGAAGAAGGCATGTGTTTGAAATAGAAACATCCAAGACTTGCAACATATCTTGATCTGTGTTTGAATAATTCAAATCTGAGGATCTCGTCTTATTCAATGAAGAAATTTTAAGATTGCATCTACCGGGTTTTTGAACAAGATTTGAATGTGGAGATACGAATTATTCTTCACATATAAATAGAGATACCTCGAATGAGGCTTGGGTGTTGGTGAGATCGTGAAAATATCTTGTTTCTAGAGAAACATAGCACCGTATACAAGGTTTCTGTGCAGCCCTACTACATGAAGAAGAAGAAGGTCTCACTTCCCATCAACTAGTGATAAACACTCTCTAAGTGTCTCACTAAGAAGGAGTCCCACACATCCCTTATGCGAAGGATAAGTGTGTACCCCCTGGGTTCACAAAAGATTATGCACCCTATGTGCGAAGGATATCCATAGACACATGATCGGTTTAATAAACCCTCTTCATGCCTTATGAATAATCTAGTTTGCGAAAACCAAATAGGGATAGTGCTCTGCACCTCCCTTGTTTGAGTAACACATACAGAAGCACGAAGCCTCTCTGATTCGTGTGTTCATGTGAGATACCTTGAGATAGAAGAAAAAGAATAAGAACCCAAGGGAATAACATGCCCATTCAGGTTTTGAAAAGAAGAAATAATGAACCTATGAATTAAACACATCTAAACCAAGTGAAAGGAAAAGAATAAATAGGGAAGAAGAGGCTCGAGGGACCTTATGACCAAAGGGTAGTGAGAGCATTCTCACACTCATGTTCTTAACTTGAAGCAACCTGAGTTTATACATGGTTTTGTAAAGAGAAGGACTCATGAGAAGGAATAGTGAAAGCATACCTGCCCTCACATGTGAGAAAAGGAGAAGAGTCATCCGTATGCATAGAGGACCAAACCCATTCAGGTTTGAAGAATATTCGAGCTTAAACACCCGCATATCATATAAAATTTAATTAATTCAAAATAACAAAGTGTGTGTGTGCTAAGAACTAAAAAGGAATAAGAAAAAGGGGAAATAACAAGATGAAGTGTGTGTGCTCAAATAATTATACCCATTAGGGATTTCACATAATAAAGAGAGAAGAATTAGATTGTGCATGCATGCATGCATGCACATGCACACGTGAAGACACTTAAAAGAAGAATTAAGATTTTAATTACACATGTGAAAACAAGAATAATTGGTGTCATGAAACTCATGAATGAAGCATAATTGATTGAGATGTCCAAATTCAAGAGGTACTGGATCCCATGCAATCAATGCATGAAGTTTTGAGACTGAAGCTAGACAGAATTGAAAGAAGATATCTTATTTGAGTTTACAGTGTTTGAAGGCTCCAAAAGATAGATAGAGCTAACATAGTACAAGACCATTCTTGCCTATCAAGATTCTTGAAGAAGTATTCTGCATCACTTGCACACATACAAGTGAGGTCAGGCCTTCATTAGAAGAATAAAAAATTTCCTGAGCATTGTGAAACCGAGGACTGATCATAAAAGTTGTCAGAGTTATTGAGAAAGGCCAAAAGACCTTACCAAAGGTTGTTTAATATTCATGAAGAGATATACAGGAATGTGTGATTTAGAAAGCTTGTGTGGGAATATCATAAGATCAATCCACAATGAATCAAAAGAGAAAAAATAATGAAGCTTCTCATGTGACTCGAGAGCTAGAAGACCCCTTTGAGATTTAGGGAGGAGAAGAATACTTCAGTGAGAATCTGAAGCAGGATAGTGGGACTCTGGTAATATTGTTGGATGCAGTATAAAGACCCTCCTATGGGACTCGTGATAGATACAGTGTGACTCTATATCAACCATTGTAATTACTCATCTAATTATAGTGGAGAATTTTTGTTAGGGAGAATTAGCAACACACCAAGAAGTAGGTCTTTGAACCGAACCTTGTAAATTCTTCTGTCCAGTGATTTTACATTTAAATCATCATTCTAGGTAAGGCTGAGAGAAACAAGAAGATTTGATCAAGTCTTTAACCAACCATAGAGGTTTAATTGAAAATAGTCAATTTGTAAAAATATTTAAAGGGATCACTGATTCACTCCCTTCCCCTCTTTTTGATTCACACTTATCCAGTAACTTCAAAATTATCAAGGCATGTAAAACAGTTCACAACAATGGAATATATATGAATTTAAAAAATGTAAACTAGTGGGAAACAAATTCATGTGCCAAAAAGGTACGATAGTTCTAGGCTATAGGGATCCAAAACTGGAAATACGAAAAAGTATGTGTATACTCCCCTTTAGTCCTAAGGTAAAGGGATATAATCACCATCTCCTAAGGAATGGGATGTGCTAATATGATATTTTAGAATGTAGTAGGAGCATAAAGTTCCAACCAAAATTACTCACTAACTACCTAAGGCTTTCGTGTTCTCAAGTAAAAATCAATGATGGGAAATTCATTTTATAATAGAAAATGAAATTCATCCCATTATCCATTTCAAATATTCCAATTTTCTAATTAAATAACCATAAATGTTTTTTAATCAAAAACATGCCTTTTCACCAATATGATAACCTAAGGTATCTATAAAAATATTTTAATCCATTTTTCACAAAAGTGGGATTTGAAACCAAATCAAAAAAATCCATCATTTTCATCACAAACCCCTAATTCAATTGAATCGGGATTTTCACAAACATTCCATCAAATAAAATTTTCTTCAATTAAAATCAAATTTTCAATTGATTCAATTCCCATAAAAATAAAATTTTAAATTAAACAATTTAAATCTCACCAAATTCCAATTCCAAGCCAAAACCACATTTTCCCTCAAAACCCCTAATTCATGGGAATTAGTTTTTCCAACAAAAGGATTGAAATCTATTTGATTCAAATCTATAAAATTTCATTTAAATACAATAAATTTAAATTTAAAAAAATGAATTAGGTTCAATAAAAATTGGGCATCATAATGAAACCACATATCGAAAACAACGGATCTCACAACGCCAAACCCTAATTGGGATTTTTCCATAAAGAATGAAGATCACATAAATGAGAATCAAACCTAGATTTTGTATCCAAAAAATAAAAGGTATTAGATCCAAAAATCAATACCAAGATCAATGGAACCCTAACGAGAAAGGGAGAGATCGCAGGAGGAAGAGAGCGGGAGAAAGAAACTAACTGGAAGAAGATCAACCAACATTCTCCTAGCTTTGGATTTCTTCTGGAAGGGGTTTTAGGGGCCAAGAATCCTTATTGGGAGCTCCAAGGAAGGTAGAAATTCATTTGGGTCAAAGGAGGTTCTTCTGGTCCTAAAAATGGGGCTCAATAAATTTTAATAAAAAATTATGATATAGAAAAATTTGTCCACATAGTTTCCTAGGAAATTATGCATAGTTAGGGAAAACCATGCATAGACCGTGAAGATCCCATTGTCCAAAACATGGCACTGGTTCATGGTATGAAAAACTATGTGCAAACCATCCTCCAGCCTGGATACCTCCATAATTTTTAGAAAAACACCTGAAACAACTCCAAATGAGACCCAACCAAAGCTCAAACAAAAGTGGGGTTTAGGAATACCTTAAATAGTAATGGGATGTTACAACCTAACCACCATAGAAACTTTATGTCCCTAGAAATCCTAAAAAGGAGCCTCTCAGTAAAAAAGATGAATCCCCTCCTCCCTCATCGGTGCCTCCCTCTCTCAAATCTCATGAGAGTCAAAACTTTGTTTCCATAGCACCTGAACTGAAGGTATCGTTCTCCCACAAAGTACCCTGGTCTCAGAATCAACTATCCTGACTGGTCATTCAGTCATGGATAAATCAGGTTCCACTTCAAGATCATGCTAACTCAAAACTTGAGATCAATTAGATAAATACTTTCAAATTTGAGATATATGGAACACGTTATGTATCATCATGAGCTTTGGTGGTAGTGCTGACAAGTATACAACTTTCCCCACCTACTCAACAACCTCAAAAGGTCCAAAAAATGATGATAAAGCTTCACTTTCCTCCCAATATATAAATGAACCAACTAGGGTGAAAATTTTAATAACACATAGTCACCAATTGAGAACTCCAAAGGTCTATAATGATGATCATCATAAGAGTTTTATCATATCTGAGTTGTCAAAATTATCTGATGAATCAATTGAATCTTTGTTGTCATCTCTTGGACCAAGCTCAGTCTAACCAAGGAACTCTCGCCAATATCCAACCAACACATTATAGATTTACAAGGCTGGCCATACAAGGACTCAAAAGGAGCCATAATAATCATGGAATGGTAACTGTTTTTATAATAAAACTCAACCATCCCCAAATTATCATCCCATGCTCCACCAATGTTGAGAATGAAAGCACAAAGAATATCCTTAAGAATCTGTATAGATCTTTCTGTCTGTCCATCCAACTATTGAGGTTATATGTGCTCAAATGTACATGTGATCCTAATGCCTCCTAAAGGCCTCTCCAAAAGTGATAAGTAAACTGAAGATCTCTTTTAGAGACTATATCAGATGAAACTCTGTGCAACGTAATAATATCTTTTACATAGATACTTCCTAACTCCTCAACTTTGGATGTATCACAAATGGTTATAAAGTGATGCAATTTCATTCACCTATTGATCACCACCCAAATAAAATTATTCTTCCTCTGTGTATGTGGCAACCTAACCACAAAGACCATTTATATCTCATCTCACTTCCAAGTAGGGACTAGAAGTGGTTGAAGAAACCCCCAAGGTTTCTGATGATCAACTTTCACCAGTTTTCATGTATAGAAATGAGAGACAAACTCAGCAATGCCTCACCTCATACCTAGCCTCCAAAAATGACGCCTCATGTTTTAGAACATATTTGTGATTCCTTGGTTCACAGTCCACTAGGAATTATGGAAATCGCCTGTAAAATCCTTCCTTACTAAAGATGGTACCACAAAATGAATCTGATAGCAAATAATTCCCTCTTTGGAGAGCGACCACTGGGAAACTGTCTCCCCACCATTAAGGGTATCTCTAATGCTACAGAACTCATCATCAAGCTGCTACTCTTGAAGAATTGTTTAAAGAAGATAGGGTGACAATTGAACACTATCCAAGGAAACCTTGACCCCTATTCCCTAAACTCCAATGTGAAATTGTGCAAAGTGAGCCATAAAGTTCTAGTCCTCTGAATATTCCTTCACTGCCTGGGCCATAATCTTTCTAATCAAATAATCTACAACAACATTCTGTTTCCCCAGGGTATAGGTAATGTCAAAATCAAAAGACAATAGGTATTCCACCCAAATTCTCTATTAGAGATTCAAATCTTTTTGAGAGAAGATATAACTAAATATTTGTTTGTTCAGAAAACACAGTAAAGCTTTCACCATAATGGTAATGTCACCAACCCTTAAGAGTATACATCATAACTGTGATAATATTCAGGAAATACTAAGAAGCTATGAACCTCAAATACATTATGTGGTTGTTCCCAGGTCATAAAAGCTTTCACCTATTCAGGATCAACTGAAATACCATGTTCTGACACCACCTGTCCCAAGAACTTCACTTCCGGAATTCAGAAATCACACTTCAAAATCTTGGAATAGATTTGGTGACTTCTCATAAAACTAATCACTATTCTTAGATGATGCACGTGATCCTCCTAATATTTATATTACATAAGGAAATTTTCCACAAACACAACCAAAAATGTATTGAGATACTCATGGAAAATCATGTTCATTAAATCTATGAAAACTATAGGAGCATTAGATAGAACAAAGGGAATGAAAAGGTACTTATAATGGCCATACCTTCTCTGAAAGGTGGTTTTCGAAACGTCATATTCTTTTATCCTAAACTGATGGTAACCCGAGTAAAGTTAAATCTTCAAGAACCAAATTTCCCCTTTCAACTGATCAAACAGATCATCAATCCATGGAAACAAATATTTTTTCTTCACCGTTACTCAATTGAGCTTTCAGTAATCAACGTAAAGGAATATTGAACCATTATCTTTATTGGAAAAGAGAAGCAGTGTCACCTAAGGTGACACACTTGGACTTATAGAGACTTTATCAAGAAGATTTTATAACTGAGACTTCAACTATTTCAATTCAGCTAGTGCCATGTGGTAAGAGGGAATATAAACTGGATGAGTACCGGGCATCAAGTAAAAGTAAAACTCAACCTCTATTACTCGTGGAAAACAAGATAAGTAAGGACAAAACACATTGGGAAACTCAATTAAGACTGGAGGGATATCACCTCTCAAAGGTTACCTCTCTAGATCAAAATCAAACACTGATATTACATTCCCCAAATCTGTATAAGATGGTCCGACTGTACTCGACTATGGGTCCCATTCTCCTTGAAACATGAGAGACACACCACTGGGCATAGTGAAGGAGACCTCTCTATGATATCAATCAATCTGAGAATTATTTTGCATAAGACAATCCATTTCAAAAATTATTTCAAAAGATTTCATGTTGAGAACCAAAAAGGTACAACCTAACTTGACATCTGATAGAGAGAAAACACAAGCAGAACTACAGAGACCCTTCTCTCTCTTCATACCAAGGGGTGTAGTAATATATATTGAACAAGATAAAATCTCCATAGGATGATTAAGTAGATTAAAAAATGGGATGAAATAAATGAATAATATGCACCGGTATCAAATATAGTAGTCACTGATGATGAATCTCTAGTTATGGTACCTCTCACGGTCACTGGACTCATTTCTTCTTCCTCTGGAGACTCTTCCACAACATAAAGAAGCTTAAATATATATGCCTATGGTTGGAACCCATTTTCATGTGAATAATATGATTTCCCCATAATTTTTGGATGATTTGATGATCCTATCCCACTACATGGAGTAGAATAAATATGTAATAACCTCTGAAAGTGCCCGGAATGGCCATAGGAGCCAAAATTATTAGTTGCCTCAGTGAAAAACTTCTTAGAATGCACTGTCTTGACACACTAGTAAAAAATCAAAGGGCCTTTCCCTGGTATTGTAGGAGGTCTAGAAAAACCCTTCTATTGAGAACTTCCATGAGAATAATCACACTTCTGCTTTCCCTGGAAGGAACTCACGCTTCTACTAGGAGAAAATGTGACTCTTGATAACCCTGACTTACCCGCCTGGTCCATCTCAACCATTATTTATCTCTCTAGTACATCATTATAAGAGTTCAGATTCATCAAGAAAATATGAAAATAAATATCCTGGTGAATTCCCAACTTGATCCTTAGAGCCTTTATCCTTTCATTTGATACTATCTCAGGTGTGAAGTGAACAAGATCAGCAAAATCGTTTTCATATTCTTTCACAGACCTGGTATCCTACTCAAGTCTATAAAAATTCTATAGACTTAGCCAAAAACATCTAATCTAGATAGAATTAGTCGGTGAAAATAACTTTAGTGTCCTTCCACTCTAATCCCTCATATTTCTTCACCATCACCATAGTGTCCAACCATATTTTTCTCATTCCTTCCAGCATGAAAGTGTCACACTTCAATTTGATCTCATTGTGTGTGTCCAAAAAACCAAATAAGCATTCCAAACTACTCAATCACTCCTCAGCCTCGTAAGGATCATTTGAGCCCTTAAACAGTGCTGGTTTCTGGAGAAGGAACTCTTGAGAACTAATCTTGAGAATGTCCCTCTGAGTTTTCACAATGGGATCATGAATGGGAGCTAGGGGTGGTGCATGTCCTAGAGCTTGGATAGTGTGCATGATCACCTCAATTAGATTCGGATCCATAATAGGATTTGTTCACTGGGGTTTAGTAGCTGCTTCCTCCAGGGTCTGATTCACACGTCTTCTCGGAGGCATGATGCTAAAAAACATCTGCAGACAAAAATCAATACATTAGAAAATGCTTAAATTGAACAATGAGGAAAATTAATCCAAATAGATAGCATGTACAAGATTTGGATTTCAAGATATCCAAATCAAAATATTGAAAATACTATAACTAAACCACATGATGTCTTTCATTTACCACCCATGGTGACCTATGGTTCATTACAGTGAGAGTTGTCCAGACAATCAATCACAACTACATCCTATGTCCTGACAATAATTCACAATGCATGCTGACTTCAAGAAAAAAGCTCAATCTCCCTCTAATAACAATTTGTAATGAACCAACCTAGGTACCCTGGTAGCCCAATAACTGAGTCGGTCCTGACATAGCTCGAAGGGTGTTCCTAATCCCCACGGGTTGGTGACGAGAACCTAGAATCATAAAATGTGAAAGTGGGAGAAATTTTTTCACTAATAATATGGAAAGAAAATAAAACAATATAGTATTCATACCAAATGAAAACTCCTCTGGGAGTAAAGTACCATAAGTTAAAAAGGAACAACCACCAAAGTACTACAACCCGAGTTCAAAAAGGGGAAAGCAGCCTAAAGTCCCTAAGGAAACAACTCACCAAGACCAAAATTTAGAAATAGGATCTACCTCTAAGTGATCCATTTTCTTTCCTCAAACCTGGAAGGAGATGATATACAATCACCAGAAGTAACAATTAGGTTATGATCCAATTCCTAGTAGGATTTCAGCCAATGATTCCATAACAGATGACAATATCAATTAAACCAAAATATGCTTTCAATTTTAAAATAAACTGGTTTGGCATTAACAAATAATATTTAGATAAATAATTATCTACAGTTAAAAAGATATAAATACCTTTATCAAGTCATACTGTACATTTAAAATGATGGAAAACATTTCAAAATATGGATTTTTCATTTATTAAAATGATACTTTTCATAAAAAGAAATTCTCACAAATGGATTAAATAGACACTTTATGTAAACATTTTATATAAATTCTCAATGCTTGTAAAATAGTTCACAATAATGGAATACATACACATTTAAAAAAAATCAAACAAGTGATCAACAAGGTCATTTTCCAAATAGGTATGATAGTTCCAGGCTATATGGATCCAAAACTATGAATACGAAAAAGTATGTACGTATGCCCCTTTAGGCCTAAGCTAAAGGGATTACATCACCATCGCCTAAGGAATGGGATGTGCTGATATGATGTTTTAGAATTTTTTATAATTGTAAAGTGCCACCCAAAATAACTCACTAACTACTTAGGTCTTGCATGTGACCAAGTACAAATCAATAATGGGAAATTCATTTTATAATAGAAAATTCAATTCATCCCATCCACCATTTCAAATATGAAAATTTTCTCTTAAAAAGATTAATGGTTTTAATCAAAAACATGCCTTTTCACCAAGATGAGACCCTAAGGTTTCCATTAAAACATTTAAAGATATTTTTTACCAAAGCATGATTTGAAACCAAATCAAACAATTTCATCATTTTCATCACAAACCCCCAATTCACTTGAATAGGGGGTTTTCACAAACTTTACATGAAATGAATTTTTCTTCAATTAAAACCAACATTTCAATTGATTCAATTCCCATCAAAACCAAAATTTCTATTAAACAATTTAAATCTCACCAAATTTCAATTCCATGCCAAAAACCCATTTTTCCCTCAAAACCCCCACTTCATTAAAATTGGGTTTTTCCAACAAAAGGATTGAATTCCATTTGATTAAAATATAAAAAATTTCATTTACATACAATAAAATTAAATTTAAAAAAGAAATTAGGTTCGAAAGAATTGGGCATCATAATGGAACAACCTACCAAAAACAACGAATCTTGCAACGTCAAACCCTAATCAAGATTTTTCCACAAAGAATGAAGATCACACAAAAGGTAATAAAACATAAGTTTAATATCCCAAAAACAAAGTTTATTAGATCAATATATCAATACTAATATATATGGAACCCTAAAGATAAAGAGAGAGATCACGGGAAGAAGATAAAGGGAGGAGGAAACTAATCAGAAGAAGATCGACCAACGTTCACCTATATTCAGATCACTTATAAAATGGGTTATAGGGGCCAATAATCATTTTTGGGAGATCCAAGGAAGGTAGAAATGTGTTTGGGTTGAATTAGGTCCATTTGAAGCCTAAAAATGGGGATCGTGAAATTTTAGTTAAAAATCCAGATCTGGAAAAAACAGTTTGTATGGTTTCCTGGTAAACTACACATAGTTAGGGAAAACCGTGAGAAAATCATGTGGATCCCATTGTCCAAAACAAGGCACCGGTGCATGGTTTGACAAACCATCTTCAGTACATGAAAAAATCATGCTCTAACCTAGAAACCTCTATAATTTTCAAAAAAACACCTCAAACAACTCCAAATAAAACCCAACCAAGTCTCAAACCAAAGAGGGGCTTAATAATAACTAAAAATAGTAATGGGATGTTACACAATCTAGTCCATATTGGGGTGATAAAACACTGAAAATATAATTTCTATAACCAAGATATTTGAAATCGTATTGATAATGAAATATTCATTAAAACCATATAAATTAGAATCCAAAAATATAAATCAACATAGAAAGTTGTAGATAGTAGACATACTCAATAATTTTAGGGAAGAAGTGATTTTAAATGATAATATTGGTACAGTTTAGTATTTGGTCATAAATAATATATTTTATGGTAAATAATTTCAAATACATTTAAACAAATAAGGGAAGATTTTATTGGAATCAATCCATTGATTAATAAGATCATGTCTAATAATGGATGATAAGTAAACAGAAATTCATTTTAGATCCCTATCCAAAATAGATTTGATCTTCTAGAGGAGATTCTATGGAAGGTGTTACTAGTCAGATCATGGTTCTAAGGAATGTATAACCATGCTTCCAAGAGAGTCTTTGAATACTATTGAAGGAAATAATACTCATAGAAAAAGTTAAACAAAACGGTGACTTCTTGTAAAAGTATCTCTTAAATCATGCTTGAGGTGAGAAAAATGGATACATGAGAGTGGATATGCATCACATATAACTACATATGAAAATATATTACAGAATATTAAATAAAAAATTGGTGGTTTGGTCACTTTTGGAAATGATATATCCATAAACATCAATTGAATTGTTTTATCTAATGTTGAACATAAAAAATTAAAATCTAAAGATATGTTGTTTTTTTAAGGTATAAAGCACAACTGGATGAGTTTGAGTCAACTCTATGATGAAGGTGATGAAATTATTTTTAAAATAAAATATTTTATCCTTAATAGAATAAAATTTTATAAAATAATTACCAATGGTTAAAGAAAAATTAAAAATCGATTTCAAAATAGTGATGTATGAAATTATTTTTAAGTCAGTGAAAAAGAATATATGAATCACTAGAATATAAGGATTTTCCATCTTGGTTATAAAATTTTGAGAAAACATTCAACATAAACTTGTGTGAGATATTTACTTGAATTATATAGATACAAATATTGTGTTTTTTGTATCTTTTTAAAAAAGGAAAATGATACAAAGAAGTTATAAAAGGGTGGAAATCAAATCAAATGGTCTATTTTAATTAATCCACTTAGATTTATATAAACTAAGGAGGTATTAATGCACTAGAGGTGACTTATAATTTAGGACTTTGATTAAATAATTTACTAGAAAGACTAATGTGCTATTTTGGTGGCATAAGTCACCAGAATCATAGATTTTTTAATTTTTTAGAATTCAATATGGGATATATATATATATATTTGTATGGTGGTTCCTATAAAAAATGACAACAGAAAATTTAAGTCAGTTTCTTAGGAATTATTTTGAATCATATCAAGTTAAATATGGAATTAATAATAAATTAATAACTCCATACACTACCCAAATGAATGTTGTGGAAAATACAATGAGTTATAATCTTATAGAAATGGGAGGAATAATGTTTTCTTGAGAACAACATTTTAATTTTTTTGTAGATAATTCATGTTAATATCAATGAATTTTCAAAATATGTGCTTATTGAAACCTAGTTTGAGCATAAATTCCCCTAAGATGTGGTACAAAATAAAACAAACTATTAACTACTTATGAGTATTTAGTAGTCCCTATTTGAAAAAAATAATAAAATCTTGTGATTTTTTTTAAAAAAGTTAAGGAATTTATATTTTTGGGTTAATTATCCAATAAAAAATGTTAAATATGATGTAATAGGAATCTTGATAAGGTGGTTTAGATTTATTAGGATATTTATATTAAAAATAAACCCAATCTTAATTTTATATATGAAACTGTTTTTGAAGACTATAATGATGAATGTGAGTGGAATACTAAGAAGTAAATTTAGTAGTAAACTAAGAATGATCAACATGATCCTGATATTAAATATGATCTAACTAATGATTAAGACAAGACTACTAAAATGATAAATTAGAATATCCAAATCTGAAGAAACATGTGGAGATACAAATATAATTAGAAGTTTGAGTGCTCTAATTTAGACTAAAATAAGATTAATGTTTGATAATAAAAAAATATTATCTTCAAACTAATCCAAATTATGTTTCATAAGATATCAAACACAAAGAATGGGTCAATGGTATATAGGAAAAACTAGATAAGACCGAGATAAATACAATATGGTATCTTTTTCCTAGACCAAATGACAAAAATGTGATTTAATCCATGTGGTTATTGAGAAATAAGTAGAATGATTACCTAGAAACCTCATAGAAATAGGATATACCTGTTTTTAAGGTTTATTCATAGGTTGGGGTGTTGATTTTGTAGAGACCATTTCACCTATTTAAATAATGGATATTATAATATCATTTTGATCAAACACAACTAGAAATTAGTATAGAATATATCAAATGGATGTAAAGTATGAATTTTTGAATGGGGGGAAGGAATAAATATTCTACTTTGATAAACCTAATGGATTTGTACTTAACAGTGATAGAGAAAAGTTGTGCATGTGGAAGAAGGAACTTTAGGGGATAAAACTAGCTCTGATATCCTATTACTCAAATCTAGATAGTAATATGGGAGACATAAACATCATTAAATGAAAGTCTTACAACAACATTTATTTAAATTGGGTGGAATCATACACTCTTATTATAATTTTTTATGTTGATATAATTATTATTATAGATTAAAAATAGAGTGATTGTAAAGAATATTCTTAGAAAATGATGAATTAGTTTGGAATGTCTATTTCATGAGAATTTATATATTTCATGGGATTTTAAGTACTAAAAAATGAAGAGTTTATTTTTATTCCATAATAAAATTATTTAAGTGAATTTTTGATATTTTTTAGATTTGATTACTCTAAACTAGTGGGCCAACCTATATAGGTAGTCATACATCTTGATAAGGATGTTGAAGTAGAAATTGTTAATCAGAATAAATTTAGAATAATGATTGGGATCATACATTATCTCAATACATCTGAACATAATATTTTCTATGTAGTGACCCTATATTAGAGGTATCAAGGTGATCATAATAAATAACATTTAATGGATTCAAAAAAGTTCAAAATTATATCGAAGCGACCATGAACTATTATATGATATACAGAAGAGGTAAGAAACTAAATCTATCTGGACTTTATAATGCTAAGTTCAAATGTGATTATGATGATTAAAAATGAACTTTAGGTTGAGTTTTTATTTTGGTAGATGTTATCTTAGATGTAATTTTAGTAAAAAAACATAGTAACATTATTCACCACAAAAGATAAATATTTATAGGTGATAATGTATTATAAATTGATGATATCGAGAAAATAAAAACTTGATTATTTAAGGATGATAACTGAGAAACCTTTAAGTATTTCATGTGACAATCAAAGTGAAATTTATCTATATAAAAAATTATTAGAATACTCAATTTCTAAGAATATTGATATTATATTTCACTCCATTTAAGATAAAAATTTCAATTGTTATACAAAGATATAATATATTCCTACAAGAGATCAAGATGTTAATTTTTATACCAAGTCAATGTACAAGGGTATATTTGAGTCTTTGAGGATGAACATTAATGTTTACCCCTTCCCTATCACTTGAGTTACTTAGGGATGTACCATGATTTCGATTATTTTTTCAAAGGGGAAGAATATGTACGTAACTATATACCATTTAAATTTTTAATACATATGTGTTTTTATAAGAAAATTTTTGGAGAAAATTTAATTGGGATTTTAAATTTAGGGAGAGAGAATCTTGATCAATTGGCCAACTGATTCTTTTCACCAAAGGATGAATTATTCTAAAAAAATTATATAGTGGAATCATTTTATGATAATTCTCATTATAAAAGGATATGATTTTTTTTCTTTGTGTGAGTTGTTGAGGTTAACAATATATACAAAGGGGTAGATTGAAGAACCCAATGGAATTATTGATTAAGGTTTCGTTTATTATCATCCATGAGTGAGAAGCATTGGATGATGTTTTTTTATGTTTTTGAGTTGTCCGAAAAATTCCAGTGATGATTTAAATGTGATTATAAGAAATTATATTCAAAATAGATTAAGTATATAATTTTTCTGTAAATAATAGAAAAATTTCCAAGTCCTTGAGTTTTTTAAGACTTTCTAAATTTCATAAGACTCTTTGAGCTTTTGTAAAACTCATAGAATATTTCTTAAGACATATAATATTTCATAATAATTTCTTTAAATATAATAATACTTTTGAGTTGGAATAATATTTTTCTAAAATCACTTTGGACTTTTTTTAGATATCCTATGAGTATTTTTTATGTTTCGTAAGACATTTAGATCTTTTAAAACATTTGAGCTAGTGTAAGAATAAGTGTAAAATTAGGTATGAATTTGTCTAAATTTATTTATTATTTATTATGACTTTTAATATTTCATAAAACATTCATCAAGATTTTGTAAGGAACATTAATTCATATGAAAAATCATGTACTAACTAAATAAATTGTAAAATGGAAAAGGACACACCATGCTATGTAAGAATTTTATTGATATAATAAGAGTCCAAAAATTTAAGAAATTTTGGATTTTGAAATTTTGGAAAGATACTTTATTAAGTTAAATCAAAAAATGATTTTTTAGAATTAAAATCATAAAATATCACAATATAATTGTTATAGGTGTGATTAAAGATAAGAATTATAGATGAATAAATGAAAAGATCATGGAGTAATATTAATAAAAATTTCAAATAGTGATAGTTAAAATTCATCATAAAGGTAAAAATATAAGTAACACCATGATATCCTAAAATAAGAAAATTGATTTTTATAGAATATGTGACATAGAATACTAAGCTTAAATGATCCACAAAATATATTTTTTAAAATTTAATCTCTTCGGTAGCTTGTGGAAAACGCAACCCCAAGTTGAAATGAACAATAATATAGTATAACAATATAACATAACCATTAAATTGGTGGGAATTAATATTTATAACTAAAATATAAAAATTATGGTAATCTATTGATTATAAATAAAAAAATAAACATTTAAAACAAAAATAAATGTTTTCTAAAAAACTGTATTTTTTCAAAAGATGGATAAGTCGGGCTTTGCGCATAGAATTAAAATTAATTTTTACCACTTACAGAAAATTTAACTTAATAAATAAAATTAAATTTTGAAATTATCATATAAAAACTATCTTATGGTGAATTGTTCAAATTTTTCTAAAATATTTCATTTTTCGATGAATAGTGACAAATACTGAATTTTAATTAAAAACTTCCATTTTGTTTAAATTATATATAAATTTAAATTATATTTTTAATGGAATTTAAAGTAAAATTTGTTCAATTATATATCTTTTAATCTAATTTGGTTCATTATAATCATTTTCATATTGAACTTTGATATAAAAACATTGTGATCTTTTAAACATTTTCTCTTTGAAAACATGCTTCCCTTTTGCATCTACGTGATTAATTTTAAATTAAATTTTGTCACATATGTGAATTTAGTTATGAAAAATTTATTATATATTTTTAATAATAATAATTTATATTATCTAGTAAGGTTAACTTACTTTTATACCAAAATTAATAGTGGAAATAGTAAAAATTATTTATCATGGTTAAGGTAAAAATGGATTTATCAAGTGGTTAAACTGAGAATATAAGGGTTTAAATGACCTAAAAACGTTTATAAAATATATTTTATGGCCATATTTAGACCCTATAATTTATATTTCTTTATAATAATCTATTTTGTATCCTTTTGGCACGTGAAAAATGTGGGTACAAATTTTTTGTTTCAAAAATTACTAGTGTGCCACTCACCTCACTTATAAAAGGCCACCCTCTCTCCTCTCTACGTAACACCTGAAAACGCAATTGCTTCAGAAAAAAAACTACAAAAATAAATTTAAAACTATCATAATATCATCCTAAAAGCCTTATTGTGTTCATAAATTTACCCTATGAAAGATTTTGGTGCATACCTAAGGAGGATACCCGAAGAATAGGTAACATTCTTCACTGAGGGTTTTTATTTTATTTATTATTCCAACTCCCTCAATTATTATTGAAACATAGTGATATAATAATCCCAGTATATTTAATATAATGATATTTTTTATAATATTATCATGACTTAAACCATCCCCACTTCCCTAAAATAGGTTAAAAAATCATTTTTCATGTGTAGGGTGGACTACCGCCTCACAAACTGATGTCATTCGTTTTTCCATTACCACCTCTCATGGTTGGGTATTATGATTGATATAAAGTATATATATGATATTTATAACCTAATTATACCTATATATTCATTATATCATATATACCTTTTTAAATTACATTTTGTATGGGATATGATAATCTGGCTTGTCTGTACGACGAACTACCAACTCACGAAGGGATGTGATTCGTCTTTCACTAACGATTTTAATGGAATGTAATAAGGATAAATTTAATGTATTTATGTGATATAAATTAAATTTATATTATATAAATTACATATTTATCATTATAATTATATAATATATAACTTTATTTTTTTATTCTGAAAAATGATAACATCATTTGTGTGTGTGTGGACTATCACCTTCACGAAGCGAGGTGACTCTCTTTTCAACACAACAACATATGAATGATATATATAAATATATTTAAATAAATAATATGGTATATATTATATTATTATATTTTTTAATGATAAAATATTACTTACCTTTTTTCTATAATGATCATTGAAAAATCGAAACGTTACTTATGCATATGTATGGCCTACAGTCTCCATGATTGTAACAAAGTCCATTTTTCACAAAAATATTTTATGATTAGTTTTAAAAGTATAATTCATGATAAAATATGATAATTTTGTAATTTTGTTTATTTTTTAGATGATATAGATATATAATATGTTTAATAATAGGGTATTTCATGATGAAACACATAAGAGAAAACAAGGAAATTAACACACAAAACAATGAATATAATGAAATATATTAATGGAACAGTGATAAGATGTTATAAAATGATAATATATGATATTATAAATATTAATGTAGTTTTGGTATAAGTTAATAACATGTTTAAAATCACTATACATGAGGTTAAATCATATTCAACCAAAATGAAGCATGAGGTAAGGGACTTCATCTCAATTTCCCATCATGGAGGAATATTGTAATGTTATATATATAATTTCTTTTATATGGTGTAAATAATACCCCTGTAAATTGTAATTCCATTAATAATAAATACTTAATGATATTTAAAGTTTCACTTTGAATTATTCCATATAAGGGGACTTTAATTTAAAGTTACTAAGTGGTAATAAATTTCACAACTCAATTTCTTTTCATTGGGTTATATTACTCCTTTGTTCTATTCGATATTCTATGATTAAGTGTGAAATGAGTTTTTACTATATATTATGGTATTTAAAATTATTTTATTTAGATTTATATTTGGTAAAAATTATATAATCATTTATTAATCCTTTCTTCAATGTTAGGACCTTTGTGAGGGCTTATCTCACAGTCTCATTTTTATCGAGATTATTTGCACTTGAATTTACATTGAAGGAAATTATTTGATAATTGCATAATAAAACCCTTTTATTTTATTATAATCTGGTTAATCAATATATTTTTAAGTAATATTAACATTTTTTCCACTCCTTGGTAATTAAATTTATTGATAAAATGTTTTAATAAAAACAGACTTCATTTCTCTCTTCAATCAGAAAACATTTTTCTTCCAAAACCATGTTTTCTAAAAAAAAATATATTAACCCTTTTGAAAATAATTAAATAAATATATTTTTACCCATTTTAACTTTTTAAAAAAATTAAAATGATTATTCATGTCGTTTTACAAATAATTTCCATTTGGATTTTACCAAAATTGTGAAACAAAACTTTGTTTCAAAGTACTCAACATATACCATATTTCCCAATATCATGACTGCTCAATGATTAAAAATTACTTTATAAGTTTCAAAGGTTATTTTCATAAAACAATTATTTTCAAAAAAAATTGTGAACTTTTAGTTTTTAAAAGGTGATTTTAAAATGAAAATTATATTTTCATCAAAAATATTTTTAAATATCTTTTATGGTATTTCTATTCATTAATGACAAAAACCAATTAGTATTACCCCAATGGTTACATGTTGTATTTATACCATCCTTATTCATTATATGGATGGTTTATGATCATTTTTTTCATAGAAAGTATTAACGTTCACTTTATTAATTCATTTTTGTAGTTATTTACTTTCCCTTGAATTATTCACTTTCCTACGTACATTGAATTTTCCCTACATAATTATATTAATTATCATGGATATGTTTATTTTCTAAACAGTAAAGCATTTTAAAATATTGTGTTTACTTTGAAGGTTATTTGATTAGTTGGGTAAATATTAATAAATCTATATCCTTTTCTCAATAAGTATATTTTATGATAAGGCATATTTATTCATGAATTAAATATATTATTCAATATATCAAGAATTCTTTGGACCTACAGTAACATCTAGAGTGTAGTGTTATTTATCTCCTTGATGCAACAGTATGTTTCATGAGAGAAATACATATGTTATCTTTAAATAGATTTCTACTTGTGTTTTTAAATAATATTGTAAACGGACTTTATGGTAGAGTAATCATGATGCCTAAGATCAAGGCATCCAATAATTATTTGTTTCCTTATTTATGAATTCAGTTATATTTATCCATGATATTTTCATAGTGATATTATCTCTTGATGCATTCCATTATTTGTTCTTGATTAAATAGAATGTGTTTTCAGTTATTGACCTTGCCATGTTGATTATGCATTATCTTATCATAACTTTCAAGTTATTTAAATGGTATGTTTGTTCAGTTATATAACATTACATATTGATTATGATTATTAATTAATGATATATTCCAATATATGTAACCCTTACTGAGATTTTGAGCTCGACATTATTTTTTTTCCTTTCTTAGGAATTCATGAAGTGTAATATGTTTGATATGAAATGATATGATAGAGGGAATGATATTATTCTCAAAAAAATATGTTGCTTTTTTTAATGTAATATAGGAATCATGTATATATCTATTTTACCAACTCTACTAAACTATTCAATCCTTCGAGATGTAATTCCTTGTATCTTATTCCAATGTAATAAGGAATAAATAGGCTTTGGGGTACTGGGGATGGGAGTTCTACAATTAGTATAAGATAATGTTTAATATAAACTTTTTTTACTGGATTTAGGAAAACATGGATTATAGTTCATAACCCTATGATATATTTTGAGGATAATTATAGAATAACATCCTAATGTTTTGGAAAGGTAGAGATTATATGGTTTTTTCATGAAAGCATCCTTATCAAGATACTATAAGTGGAAATGGTTCTCATACAGAGGTACCTAGTGGTAATAAATATGAAAATGGCATAATGGGCTTGACCGAATTATTGCATTATTCATTACAACAGGTCTTAAAATAAACCTAGTTTGACACTCTCATGGAATATTCTTAGAATAATTCACATTTTATTTACAAACAATTTTTAAATATTTTAATAGATAATTAAAAGTAATGATCTATGTTAAACCTAAGGTGTCTTATATTGAAAAGAAGGTGTCTCAAATGAATGGTAAAATGGTTTATGTTTGAAAAATAAGGGAATAAAGAAAATATTTTATGATGAAAATTAATAGTATGTTGGATTGAAATAAATCTCATAATATGGATCCATTTATAGTTCATTGTCTTAAATGTGGAGAACCTAGTCATTATCTAAGTCAATTCCCTCTTCTAAAGGATTAAACCCTAGACCAAGGGAGGACCAATGTAGAAATAAAACAGATGAAGTATTTATATATTACGATTCAATAATTAAAGTTTTTAAGTATTTTTCCAATGGTATTTGGGTTATAAGAATCATGAAACATCTAAGTATTGTGTTAAATTTTTTAAGAATATGTGTATTCATTAGATTAATAGTTATGGATACCATCATGGGTTTATTAGTTAAATATCGACCATAATTTTATTGTCCTAATAACCCATTTTGAGTTTTATGTGATGGTATTCTTCCATGATTATGGATATTTTGGGAGAAATTAATGGCAATACAAGCATTTGGTTTAGTATATGTTTTAGTAAAAAAGTTATTTGAGGAATAAGGCCTTTACATTTTATTGAGAAAATTATTAAGGTATTTATAACTATTATGGTTGATATAAAAATAAGATTATTAGACTTTGTTAAAAAAATAATAATTTGTATTTAAAACCTTAGTAAAAAGTTTATTAAAGGATTAATATTATTTCCAGGATGTCCATCATATTTTTGTTAGGAATGTTATAGTAATTATATTAATATAGTTTTAGAAAAGGGATAAAAGGCATGCTGGGAGACAACCAGTTACATCTAGAAAGGTCATGGGGATTGAACCCACAACCAAAGGATGATAAGGGTTTACCACCTACCATTAACCTAGATGATGTCCTAGTTAATGTTTCATTATTTTAGTTAAATTATTTGATGAATAAGTATTAATCTTGAACTAGTGGTGTTATTGTTGAGGGTTAGATATTAATATATTGGATAACCTATGATAACCATTTTTTAATAAAAATAACTAGATGTCAAATGAATTAATTATCATTATATTATGGGTATTATGATCTATTAAAAGTGAATGTTAGAGCTTCATGAAAAAAAATATCTGTTTGATGTTCATTTCATTGAGTAATCGATGAATTAGAAATTTATTGAAGAACAACCAAATCATAGAAATGTATCAAGTAAGTATATTTCCTTATATTCATAGATACTAAAATAATTCTTCAACATTATAAAAAGTATCTTAAAAAAATGTTACCCTATTACATTGATTTCTGATGAATCAAATAGTCCCTTAACTCATCATATATTTGTGTTTTTTTGGTCATTAACCTTCAATGGATCCCCACTTTCTCATGATCAATGATCTATATCACTCTCTATTAATACAGGAGTGTTAGTATTATCTTCAATGTCCATGTTATCATTTCACACCAATGTTATCCTACATGGAAATCAATTTATGTACTATTCAAAATTACCTTTGTACTTCCTTTTATATATTATTGAGAGGGTATTTTATTAACCATTTTATGATGTAGTTTTTTCAACAATGGTATTTCCAAATGTCAAACACGTGATTACCGAGATCAAGTTTAAATTGTGAGGAAGTAATTTATTTAAAGTGGTAGAATGTAACACCCTAATATTTTAAAATAGAATAATTGTTTTTTATAGTTTATGTGACATGAAACAATAGGCTTAAACAACCCAAAAAATATGTATTTAATTTTAATCTCTTCGATAGCTTGCAGAACATGCTATCCCATGTAGAAATGAACCATAATATAGAATACCATTATAACCTAAAAGTTAAATTAGAGTGTATAAATTTTAATTAATAAATTGTAAAAATTATGGTTTTCTATTGATTATAAATAAAATAAGGAACATTTAAAAAAAATAAGTGTTTTCTGAAAAAATATATTTTTATAAAAGACGGATTAGGTCCACTTTGCGCACATAATTTTAATTTTTTTTTAAAAATTTTTAGAAAATTTAATTAAAACCTAATCTTAGATTTTAAAATAATCACCTAAAAATTTGGTTAGTTTTTTTGTAATATATTTTATTTTTCAATGAATAGTGAACAATACTAAATTTTAATTAAAATTTTCATTTTTGTTTAAATTTTTTATAAATATAAATTATATTTCAAATTCGTTTTAAAGTAAAATTAGTTAAATAATATATCTATTAATCCAATTTAGGTTATTATAATGAATTTCATATTTAATTTTTATATAAAAACATTGTAAACTTGTGAACATTTTCTCCTTGAAAATCCTCTTTCTCATTGCATCAGCGGGATTGATTTTAAATTAAATTTTTTCACTTATGTTAATGCGATTTTAGAATTTTGATTCCATATTTTTAATATTGATAATTTATTTTATATAATAAGTTCAAATTAATTTTTTACCAAAATTAATAGTCAAAAGAGAAAAAATTATTTACCACGGTTAAAGTAAACATGGATTTACCAAGGGTTAAATGAATAAGATGAGGGTTAAAATAAAATAAAAAATTGTCTAAAATATATTTTATATCCATATATAGATCCAATAATTCCTAATTATAAATAATAATCCATTACAAACTTTTTCATGTTAAAAAATGGGTACATATTTTTGTTTTCAAAAATTACAAGTTTGTCACTCCCCTCACTTATAAAAGGGCCACCACCTCTCCTCTCTTATTTACACCATAAAATCTTTTTTGTTTCAAAAAATACCTACCAAATTAGCTTCCAAAATTACATCAAGCAATCCTAGAAAAATTAGTTTTGGTATAAATTCATACTAGGAAGGATTTTGGTGAAAATATAAGGAGCATACCTGAAGAAGAGGTAACATTCTTCAATGAGAGTTTTTATTTATTTCTTCCTCCAAATACCTAAATTATTATTAAGAAATGATGATATAATAAACTAAGTATATTATATATAGTTAAATTATTTTACCATAAGTTAATTACCTATAACCATCACCACTTCCATAAAATGTTTTATGAAATCATCATTCGTGTGAATGGATGATTGACGCCTCGCAAACCAATTTCATTTTTTTTTCATTACCACCTAGCATTATTGGGTATGATGATGGATATAAAGTATATATAATATATTTATGACATAATTATACCTATAGAGTCATTATATCATATATAACTTTTTTTAATTTCAATTCCATAGAGGATATGATAATAACACTCATGTGTATGGTAGACTACCACCTTGTGAAGTGATATAATTCATCTTTTAATAATGATTTAAATGGAATATATTAAGGATAAAGTTAATAAATATATTTTATGTGAATAAAATAAATACTATATTCTTGACATATATGTAATTCCTAAAATATAATATATCATTTTCTTTTCTGACATTGAAAAATGATAACATCATTCATGTACATGAGGACTACCACCATCATGAAGCGAGGTGGCCCTTTCTCACTACCACACCACATGGATGATATATATATATATATATAAATAAATAATTTGGTAGATTTTATATTATTATATTTCTTTAAAAATAAAATGTTACTTAACTTATTTTCAATAATGATCATCAAAAAATGGAAATGTTACTCATGTGCACATACGTCCTAACATCTCCATATTTATAACACAGCCCATTTTTTATACCATATTAAGTGATTGGTTTTGAATTTATAATTGATCTAAAAATATGAAATTATTTCATAATTGTTATTTTTTTCAATATATAACTATATAATATGCACAAGAACCAGATCTTTCATGAAGAAACACATAAGGGAAAACACCACAATTAACATGCGAAACAATGATAATAATGAAAGATTATAAATGAAAGGGTGATAATATGTTATAAATGGATCATATTTGATATTATAAATATTAATATGGTTATGGTGTAAGTTAATAACCTATTTAAAACCACTATACAAGAGGTCAAATCACATTCAACAAAAAAGAAGCATGAGGTAAGGGACTTCATCTCAATTTCCCTTCATTGAGGCATATTGTAATTTTTTGCACTGAATTAATTTAATTTTGTATATATACTTCCTATTTTGATGTAATATCATTAATACTTCATTCTAAATTATTTTTAAGATTCAATTTTAATTTTTTACATCTAAGGGGATTTGAATTAAATGTTAAAAAGTGGTAATGAATTTTATAACTCAATTTCTTTTCATTGGGCAATATTACTCTTTTATTGTCTTTAATATTATAGGATTATGTGTGTAATTATTTTTTACAATTTATCATGGTATTTATAGTTTTTTTATATGGATTTACATTTGATACATAGATTTTATTCATTTATTAATCCACACTTCAATGTTATAACCTTTGTAAGGGTTTATTTCACAATATTGTTTTAATTAGGAATGTTTATACCTGAACTCACATTGAATTAAATTATTTGATAATTGAATAATATACTCATTTTATTTTCTTCTAATATATTTAATCATGAATATTTCAAGTAATATTACCATTTTTCTACTCTTTGGTACATAAAATGATTGATAAAATGTTTTAATAAAATATGACTTTATTTCCCTCTTCGATCAGAAAACATTTTTCATCAAAAACCATGTTTTCTAAAAATGTTTTTAACCATTTTAAAAATAATTTATTAAATAAATTTTTACCCATTTTATCTTTTTATGAAAAACTTTTAAAGTAATATTCATGTCATTTTCAAAATAATTTTTTTTTGGCTTTTACCAAAAATGTGAAAGGAATATTTGTTTCAACATACTCGATGTATTTAGAATTTCCTTCTTTCATGAAAACTCAATGTTTTAAAAATTACTTTATAAATTTAATAGGATATTTTAAAATAAAATTATTTTATAAAAATCGAACTTTTAGCTTTTAAAAATTTATTTTCAAATGAAATGGGTATTTTCCACAAGAATGTTTTTAAAGATATTTTTATGGTGTTTCTATTAATCATTGAAAACAACCCATTAATTTTACTCCAATGGGTATATGTTGTATTGATACCAGAATTATTAATTATATGGATGGTTTATAATCATTTTTTCCAAGTGAAGTATTGAAATTAACTTTCTTGATTCGTTTTGGTAGTCATTAACATTACCTTGAATTATTCACATTTCTATGGACATTAAATATTTCCTAAATATCCATATTATTTAACATGAATATGTTTCATACCTAAACCACATACAATATTTAATTATAATGTTCACTTTGAAAGTTATTTTATTAACTAGGGAAATATTTATAGATCAATATCATTTACTCAATATAAAAACTTGATGATAGGCATATTGATTCATGAATTAAATTGATTATTAGATATATGTGGAATGATTTGGACCTGTAGTGATTGGTGGGGCTCGATATTATATACACCCTTGATTAATCAATAGTTATCATGAGAGAAATCGGTATTCTAGCATTAAATGTGTTTCTACCTGTAGTTTTAAATCATCTTGTGAAAGTTCGTAATGATAGAGGTATCATGATGTCTGAGATAATGGAATCCAATTATTTAGCATTTTATTTATTAATAATTTTTTTATAATTATCAATGATATTTTTGCAATAATATTATCTATGGATGTATTTCAATCTCATTTTATGATTAAATGGAATTTTTTCAGTTATTTACCATTCCATATTGATTATGAATTATCTTATCATGGTAGTCATTTTATTTATATAGAATATGTGTTTAGTTATATACCTTAACAAATAGATTATGATTATTAATTCATGATAGATTCTATTTTACATAACCCTTACTGATAATTTGAGCTTACCCTTATTTTTTCATTCTCAGAAATCCATGAAGTGTACTATGTTTTATATGTGAGGATTATATAGAGGGAATGATGTTATTCTAAAAAAATAATATATTGTAATTTTTGTCTTCAAATGAAATATGGGAATCATGTATATATATAGTTTACTAAGAATATTAAACTATTTGGTACTTTAGGATGTTATTCCTTGTATCTTATTCCAATGTAATAAATCAAACATTGGGTTTGGTCTACTGGGGTTAGGGGTGATATAATAGAGAGATTATTCGAAGATAATTACCATTATTAATTTTATTATCAATTATCATAGGACAATTTCCATGAATGACTATAGAAATGTTATTCCTATAATTACATAAATATAAATCATTGAAAAAGTAAAAAATTAGTTTTATTTTCAGAATTTATAATTATGAAACTGATACTATATAGTGTTCTCAAAACTATAGTATTGAAGAAAGAGGAAGAAGAATAAAATATCAACCAGTTTTTACTAATTCTACTAATTGTTGGTTTTGGGGAATTATAGTTTTTTTATTTTGTCAATTGATTTTTAGATATAAGAATATCAATGGTTTTTGTGCGATCTCATGTATAATTCAATAATTCTGAAGGATTGAGGAGGAAGGTCGATGTGCATGCTATATTGAGGATATTTCTCTAGTAGTTAAATAAATGTATTTGAAGCATAAAATGTTATTATTTGATCCTAAAAAACTATAATTATATTCAACATATTATTTATACCAAGAGAAAAAATAAATTATTTAATATTGGTGATTTTAGTATTAATCATTCCCTATTGAAATTGGGAAGTTGATGATACCTTCCTTGAGAAGTGGGTAATAATTTCACATCCATTATGCGTTGTTGTGAAGAATTTATAACCCTTAATAATTTAGATAGTGATTTAATCTATGTTATTATAATAAAAAACATAGAATGGATTAGGTTTCTTTGTAGGATACAAAATTTGAAAAAACATTTGTTTTATTCCTTTTTAGTATAGTTGTTCACAGTTGTAAAAGAGACTAAAAAAGAGTGGATCACAACTTTTAAAAAGTCATAGAGATTTTTTTTTAAAATAAATTGTAAAAACCTTTAATAATGATTAAACTATCTATAATTGGTACATCAATTGACTTGGGATCTTTAGAATGATGTGGGTAGAGGAGGTTTTCTTTTACAAATGATCATGACAAACATTTTTACAAATTACCATTGCTTATTGAATAAGGAATGTAATTTCTCACTGAAATGCATCCAATGTTGATAATTAATTATGATAATATAAGATGAGGTTGATAATTCCCGCATCCACTCATTTTCAGATAATATTTTATGAAATTTTTGGTTATTACCTATAAGTTAAACCCATTTACCATATTTAATATTTTCCATGTCCATATAGTATTTACTTTGGTAACCTATTTTATGCCTAAAATGAAATTTACCTTATTACCTAATCTTTAAATTTTTATTCTAAATATGCAGTCTATTTAATTGGAATAAACTTATAAATTAGATAAACAAGAATTTTAATATATTAATATTTAATATATAAAAAACAATTTTTGATAAATGTATTTTTAAATTTAAAATGAATTTATTCTTATTATTTTCATTTAAATAAACATTTGATAAATTTAAATTTATTTGATTATATATATTATAAAAAAAAATTAAAGGTTATTTAGTAGTGATTTTTTAGTCCCAATGGACCATTTCATACACACCTAAGAGGGGTGGGGTGAATAAGGTTCGTCAACTTTTTACAAAATAGTATTTTTTTAACCTTTCATCGCTTCGGTATTTAAACCTATGTTTCTTGTTAATAAAATGGAAATTTTCTTATTCAACATTGAGTATTTAAATATGTAATATAATAAAGCAATAAATTATAGCACATGTATTTTTATAATGTTATTCCCTTCATGAGAGTACTACTCTTTTTTGTGCATGAGTTTTTTGAATCATAGATTCTATGATATAAATCTTATCATAAAATTATTATGTGTTGTCTTGGGATCATCTAGAAACTTGTCAATATATTTCATAGGTTATTTATTCAATATATTACACAAGTTATCTAATTTAATGTATTGCACATATGAACTCTTACTAGAATGGTAGGTTTAATATACTATAATCATACCTATTCATTAAACATCTAGCCTCATTTAAGTAGATACACAATATTCCCTATATGTTAGAACATCAATAAAATTGAATCCACTTCTCTAACTCAGATTCACCAACTACATTGAAATCTTTATTAATTCATGCAAGCAACTTAGTCTCTAAAAACTTCCCAACATCCCGATTATTCTTCTTCAAAAACTATTTAATGGACCCTCAACTCAAAACTCTATGGAACTTGATTGCCTATATATATTGTATACTTTTATAATCATCCCAAATCACTTCTTATTCAAGAAAAACAACCCGTAAAATCTCATTTGGTGAGTATACACTGAATAATATAACTTCATAAAATTTTCCATATAGATGAAAACACTACAATACTACAGCAAATAATTTATCATATCATGTAACTCCTTAGAGGATGGTGGCTTCTTATGCTTCACTTTTTTTCTTCAAATAATTGAGTCTAGTTGGATTTCTTTTCTTCTAATCTCAAGAAGTAAACATCTTCTGCATAATCTCTCTAATTTTTTCCTCCTCATTTATAATAGTACTATTTCTCTGGGAACACTTATAGAAATGGTACCAACACACTTATCCTTTTTTATAACCTATAATTATTCTTATTTTCACTCAATATAATTATTACTCTCATAAATTCTGAAATATCACATGTTGAGATCATTAATTTATACAAATATATATTAATATACAAAAATGGAATATAGTGAATACTTTTAAGACTCCCATGAAAATAGTGATTATATAATAACCAAATTTTTGTTCCTTAAAGTTATATGTATGCTTCTCAAAAACATTTCATGTAGAGTAGTTTCCCACATTGAGTTATTAAAATGAAATTATTTTATATTTCCCATTTTATGTCAATCAAATGATGCTTCTCCTGTATGATACAGTGGGGTCTATAATTATTTTTTCAAAAATAATCCACATATCTATTTAAAATAATTATATAAATGATATATAAAAATATAACAGTAGATCATCATGTGGTGAGGGAAATTCCCCTTAGAGATTGATAGGTTTTAAGACAAATCAGTACAGCTTCCATCTTGGAATTATACATACCAACTAACATCTTAGAATTTCATACTCTTTCTCATCATGAATCACAAATGGTTTTATGATATTTAAAATAACTAAATAATATCACATTCATTAATATATTTTATATCAGATTTACTTAATCTATGATTTTCCCATTTCTATGAACTTTGTTTGCCTATATTTTAATCTCAACATTGATCTTCCTTCAATACTTTATGATCATCTTATTAAAAAATCTTGAATAAAACATGATTATTTTTATGTATAAAACTTATATTCATAGATTATAAGTCATATAAATTTATATTTTATTTTTATCTTCATTTTGAAATTTCAAATATTCTCATTCTAAATTCATAAATAATGATAAATAATCCCCTCATCATCCATATCATTTCTTATTCCCCATTTCAATCTTTAATCATGTATTTACTAAGATTCATAATGTTTTTAACATCAAATAATATCTCTTTCATCATCCTAAATGATTTCCACTTCAAAATACTAAGTTAACTAATCTTCTAATTTTCTAATAATTTTTATTAAGATTTGGAAATGTGTTAAACCTTATGGTAATCCTAGTACATTACAAATATGTACCTTATATGGTATCATTATAATTTTCATTTCACCTTATGAACGTTTTTTTCAACATTACTGTCACAGTGTCTCAACCTTACTATGACATATCCATACTTGATGAGTACAAGTCTCAGTCATAAAAACTAGTTATCCCAACCTTATGAGATATCTATATGGACCTTTCTACCTCTATTTATCCCAAATTTGTGAGGAGTCACTCTTAAAATTATGAGGCATCTTGTCTAAAATATACAAAAATATTAAACAAAACATATGATGGAAAGAGTAAACCTTAAATAATTATAGGATTTATCCATTTTTTCATAATCCCTAATGTCTTTTGTAGAAAATTTACTCCTTCAATTCTTCAATGTATCTCACTACACATCTAAATTCATACTCAAATTCATTTAGTCTTAGCATTCATACAAATTATTTTAATCACTGTGAATAGAAACCAACATGCTAGATAACACTGGGATGGATTATTCACAGATTTAACTAGATTTTCCCACTATCTGGATTCTTCTAAAAACTTACCAAACTATCATAGATAGCATTCCACCTTTAGAACGTTTTCTTAACTTGAAGGAAAACAATCTAATTTTCTAATGTGATGATCATATTTGGTGGTAGGAATTTCTTTATTATCCTTTTACGTTTTTCATGGGAGAATATTCACATTACATTACCCCATAGGTCTGGGTAGAACCTTATTCATTGGGTGGATACTCACTCCATCATCCAAGTTATCAAATTTTCATAATTACATTAATGATAGTTCTTGACAACAAATATAATTGACAAAAAAAAACTTCAATACATATGGAGAATCAATCTCCCCCATTAGATTTTTTTCTCAATTATAAATTTACTGTAAAATTAAATATAATCCTTCTCACCTTAATTGAAAATAAATATATTGGGAAGGATATTCTTTTCCTTTTTGACATCATGTGTATAATTTATGGATTCATCATCTCCAAATTACTCTTCTAATTTTATAAAATTTATTCTCTCCTTTTTTTCTTCCATTTTTTATCTCCCTCTTACTGAGAGAGACAACAACTTTAACATGGGGGGAGGGTGGAACCACATTTTCTTTTAGAAATATACTATAAACTAACCAAGTCTAATTTTTTTTGTGCTAACCCGATGTAGAAAACAAGATATTTCAATTTAGATAATAAATTTGTCCTTAAATATTCTTTAATTTGATTCCAACTCAACATCTTAGTTATTTGGAGAAGATAAAAGAAAAATTTCAAAATATTTATGATCATACACTATATTTAAATCAACATAGCAAAAATTTCATGTGAAAGGTAATTTTTATTCATTTTTGATAGATATTCACTCCCCTAGATAATCATAAAAAAATAAAAATAGAGATCGAAAAGTGAAAACCATACCACAATATTGAGATTTAGTAGTGGTTGTCTTTATTATAGATTTGACATAATTATTAAAACTCTAGAATCTTACTCTATTATAATAGCTCCGCCTCAAGTAATTATTTCCCAACTTCACCATGGATTTTTTTATCAAGATTATGCTTCATGCTGGTTGTTATTCTTTTAAAATATACATTACAGCTTTTAAAAGATCTTTTTCATGCTCCACCTTCATTTTCCTCTTTGATAATGAGTAGCCACAAACAAATGTGAATAAATTAGAACTATATTATCTCTTTAAAGTGATAAATCAGAATGAAACTTATCTATTAACTACAAAACATTTTATTTTAGGCTCTAAAATGTCTAGATCTCATCATTCTGGATCAACTATTTATTTTTGAAATATGTTATTCCTAGGATAACATTGATTTCTATTTCCTTTTAGTTATCTTATTTTCTATTATATCCTTATTAACATTACCAACTTATGTTATTTGATTCATTTAATCATGATCTGTCTTCTAGTCTATTTCAATCTAATTTGGTTATATGGTTAAGAGAACATTACATCAAAGTCATGATTTTTTAGGTGTATAGACTTCTTCCTCATAGTAGGTTTCATGGTACATAGATTCATGGGTATATTCCAATTATTTTTTATTTTTTAAGGAAGAATAGGTTTTAATTTGATATCCAAATGTTTTAACTACATGAAACTTCCACACACCTATTTTATATCCTTTTAATTCCCTTTCTTAGGTATCCTTTCATACTCATCACTAGGATTGTCAACCCCCAATCCAATATTGTTATCTCTATATTAAATTGACTATTTTCATATTGGTGCAAGATTGTTAACATCGTTCTTGATTTTCATACCCATATTCAAATGTTTAATGATGTGACATAATCTACCATAGTAGTGAAATATTCTTTTAGTGTTTACATCCCTCTCCTCTTTCCTCTCTAATTTCCTAGTTTCACTTTTTTTAATAAATTTCATCAATAATTTCCTTCCCAAGTCAAACATGGTTTAATTAATTTATTTATTCTACTATTGTAGACTTCTCATTTCACTATTATAGATTATTTTTTGGGATAGTATATACCATCACTCCTCAAAAAAATGACCAACCTTTTTGAAAAAAATCATAGAAGTCCTTATGAAATGTGTATCTATTTTTGATAGAGATATATTACTTCTTCTATAAAGTATGATCCATACTAGCTGGTTTTCCTATAATATCAAATTTGTATCGCCATATTCTATCCTTTTACAACGTTTATTTACAAATATGTTATTCCAGCAATTAATGAAAATGTTTTTAATCCTCTAGTAGCACCAACAATATGCACAAAATCTCATTTTTTCCTATTGATGTTGTCTATCAATATTTTCCATATTACTATTTTTAGACATAAACCCCAATTTTTTGGGATCTAATTTAAAATATATTTTTTATATACATGCCTCGATTCACCCTTGATGATGTGGTGATTTTTTGGACATTTTTATCCTTCTCAATTTGTATATTTTTTTAATTTACTTCTTTGTAATAAATTTAAACCTATTTAGTAAAAATATTTTTATCAAGGTTGTGGGATGCCTTCATCCAATATCTGGTTATGGGTTGATCATAATACATATCAAAGTTATTATATCAACCCTTTATTTTATTTTTATCATAAATAACCTTATTTGATGTTTTTGTAACCATATTGCTTTTCTCAATAACTAATGAAGATCCATCTTAGCTGTTTTCTAGATTCCTTATCTTTATATCTAACTCTAAAAATTATATACCCAGAATGTATTTCTATTCTTCTAGTGATTTATCAATTTCTTCACAATCGAGTTTCAACATCTCTATCTGGTACACATTCATTTTAATTATCTATTATAGTAAGTTATAAATCTCTTTTATTCTCTTAATTTAAAATTATAGTAGTTCACTTTTGATACCCATAAAGACTTTGGTAAATTAATGTAATGCATGGATCACTTCATTAACATCCATTTAAAACACTTAATTATCAAAAATAACTCTATGTTTTTCTTCATCATCTAAATAAACTATTTCATCAAAAATATTGAAAGAATGTTATTTAGCCATCATAAGTCTTGTGAGGGTGATGCAACTGCTTACTTTATTTTCCAATGTGTTTTCCATAGAATCGAATTCTTATTCCTAATGTGACATACCATCATGAAGTCCCTTGGTATATAAAAATATTTATGATACAAATTCAATTTTTAAATTCTTCAAGTAATCTTTTATTTAATAATATAAATATTTGATTCATTTATTAAAAACATCTTCATCACAACTTGATCCACCTACTTCATCAAAGAAATAATCATCAATATATTTATTAAGATATATAACACTATTATACCTTAAAAATTGGTTCTTACTCTTTCTTGTTTGATACTTATATATGATTATTTTCCTTATTTTTATTTATATTTTGTATAGTCTTAGTAAAAACTCCAAATCAATTTTATTAAATACAAAATCTGGTTTTTCCATTTGAGGAACTTCTATTTCAAATATGCACTTCTTGTATTCAAGTAAAAAAAAGTTATCCTTAAAAATAGATCTAATAAAAGTGAACCTCATTTATAATACAGCTTGTTGGTCATGGTGGATTAGTGAAAACACACATGAGTGAGAGGGGGTTGAATCGGGTTTTTTCAACTACTTACCAAATAAAAAATCTTCTTTTAATCCTTAACCACCTTGTTCTTTGATCCTTTATTATTGGTTAAAATTTATGGATCTTAAATTGATTAATGTATCATACACCTATATATAACTAAGGAGAGTATTCAAGTATGTAACATGTAATTCTAAAAGTTTTGTACCCTTTTGGAAGTATTACATCATACTATGATTAAGATGCATGAGTCACAGATTCTCCAAAATAATTCATATCATCAAAGTACTATGGGTTATTCATGGATTATCCTAAAACATATCACTATATTACATAGCTGAACTGTATAATATATTACACAAGAGAACTAATTCACTATATTATGGAAGTTAACTCCTTCAACTCTTAAAAGTTCTTTACACTAACATCATCCAAGTTATTTAAATAGTTAACCTCTTTGCAGTAGATCTGCATTTTTTTATAGATGTCATTGCACTAAAAAATATGATCTATTTCCTTAACTCTGATTAATTGATTTCCTTGAAGTCTCTAGAAACTGATACAAGAAACTTAGTATCTATAAATAGCTTATCTTCCCATTTCATCATCCAAAATAGTTTCTTGAACACTCAATTAAAAACACTAATTAACTAAAATACCTATTAATCTTTTATATACTTATAAAATAGGATGCTCTAAAATCTTTATAAAGAAACATAAGACATAAAATTTTACTTGAGAGTATACAATTAATAACAGAACTTATTAGATGTAAATACCATGAACCTAATATTTCAGATATAGGGCCTTACTTTGTTTCATTGGAATATATACAAGAATAAAGTTCCAAAGGACCAATCAATGTTTCATTTTTGGAAACCAAATTACATATATGAAACCCATTTTAAATTGAAAAAAAAATAAAACATAATACGTAAAAATCTAATAAATTGCATCCTTGAAAAGTGATTTAAAGATATCTTCTGTAGGACTCGAGGAATGAAAAAAATAATGGTGAACTTTGACGCTCAATAAGGGTTATGTACAGTGAAATATATCATGAATAAATATTAATAACCAACATAGAAAGGTAAATAACTAAAACACCTTCCATATAATAAATAAATTGACCATGAAACTTAACAATAGATATTCTAACTAATCAAATAATCACATGGAATATGAATAAATGAATTCATAATGATGGAATGAATAATGTTGGATATCAAAACATACCGTTAAGGATTTATTCTAAGAATCTATTACTATCAAGGCTTCATGCCAATAATCTATTTCAATCAAGGCTTTATGCCAAGAATATAACATCTTTAAGTATTAATTCCATGAATATAGGGTAAGGACTCAGCCAAAACCATATCTAGTACATCTTAAGAGACTAATAATTCATCACGGGCTTTTTTATATATGGTCTCCTCCCGTTCTTTCATTTCTAAAGCATTCCTCATATATCGAAATGATCGATTTAATTCATGAATCAATAAGCCTTATCAAAAAAATATCCATATTGAGTAAAAAATATGGATTTAACATTAATAAACTAGTCATTTAAATATTATTCAAAGTAAACACCTTATGTAAAAATGGTATATGGTTTAGGAAATATTTAAATTAAATATAATTTTAACCCAATGAATGAAAATTGAGTAAAGAAATCTCTTACAACATGTAATCAGTCGAATCGTATTCCCCATAAAAGTAATAATTATAAAATGAAACATTTAATACCATGAAGATAACAAGATTCAAGATATTATATATCAAAGGGTGGTATACATAAACTGTACACAATAAATAAGTGGTGAATAAGGAATATATCTCACAAAAGTAATACTGAGATGAGAAACCATTACTTTTCTCTTTCCTTTAGTTTAACATGATTTAATATCTTGTATATTGGTTTTAAAGATTCTATTTACTCATACCAGAATCATATTAATATTTATGATATCATATATGATCCACTTATATCATCTTATCACCTGTTTGTTAATAATATTTCGTTATTAACCTTGTTTGGGGTGTTAACTACTTCATTTTTCTATGCATTTTTTATCATGTAGGTTTAAGTTATTGTGAATAAGATAAAGTTAAATCATTTAAAGAATGATATTAAGGTCACAGATATCATATATATTTATTATATATATTTTTATAATCATTCTTGAATTTTTTAAATAGAAAATTGTTTTAATTTCATCATGGAGATGGTAGGTTGTACGTACACACAAGTGACGGTATCGATCTCTTAATGGTGAAAGGGTAATGAAGTGTATTTTATATTAATTTTTATTGAATAAATATCAGGTAATAATTTTAATATATTTATTATTTCCACCATTATACTCATCCAATTAATGTGTTGATGAAGAACAAATTACACCACAACATGGAGATGGTAAGTCTTACGTACGCACGTGTGGTGCTTTTGTTTTTCATAGGATGGATAAAGGGTGGAATGTGATAGTATCAAAATCATAATAATATATCAATAAATATATGATACTATATTTATTACTTTATCATGTAAAAAACATTTTAAGATAAAGTATAAGAAGAAATAAAATTGAAAAAGTGAATAATGATGATTACCTCTTCTTCAGTGAACTTCCTTTAGATATTTTCATAATGGATATAGGGTTGGTATTTTTGAAGTACCAGAACACCCATAACTTGGATAAGGAAGTTTGGAATAGAAATTTTTAGTACTATTATAAGATAAAAGGATCAACGAGATGAAATTAAATAAAAGATGGAGTGCCCTTTTATATTTGAGGAAAGGGTAATCCTTGGAAATCCTCAAAATAATAAATTATAATAAATTAATTTTCAATTCAACTAACTCAAAATGGGAATGGACTACAATATTAGATGAGACAAGGTTTTAATATCATCATCCGATAAAATTTATACATTTTTTGGTTTTATTTTTAACATTATCAATTTGATTGACCTTAGTTAACTTATTTTAAATTTAATTACAGTAATAATTTATTTTACATTAAAATGTGTTAATTTTTACTTATAAAATTTCATATAGATTCCAAATGAATAATTTATGAAATTTTAAAACAAATAATAATCAATTTTTATTTTTAAAGATTTTTTATTATTTTTCAATAAGTTAACAAAATATTATTTTGATAAAATATCATTAGTTTCAATTTTAACACTATTAATTACTCTATCCTTAAGAAAAAAAGAAAGAATATAAATTCAAAAAAACATTTAATAAACCCCAAATATAACATAATAATTCAGGAAATTTATGGAGAACCTTAATTAATTCAAATTATTTTTATTTTAATATTTTTAATATCATTTATTTGCCTGCTTTATTAATAAAATAATTATTGTATCATCATTGTATAATAATTTCAAGTACTTATTTATTCACTAAAACATAAAAATAAAATAAAATTATGTATATAAATCTTTTATATTTCAAAAGAATATATATAGTCAAGTTTATGTTTGGAATAAATCTATATTAAAAATAATATAGTTATTAAAATATGAATGTGACATATTTTCCTTTTATTTAAATAAAATATTATAAATATCATAACATCATCCAAATGGTTCCCAACAAAAAGAATTTATATAAATAAAATAAGTTTATTAAGTGAAAAATGGACACCTATATTCCTTCAAAACCTACCTTTTTCCTATGTGGACACATAGGAGATGTTTAAGATAAAGAAAGTGACATTTTTTTATTTTCTTAAATTTAAAAAATATGATATTGATTTTCAAGGATAAGTGCCAATTAAACAACTAAAATTAAAAAAATAGGTGTTAAGAGTTGAATATAAGTCATCCAATAAAATTTGTGAATTTTTTAGGGTAATTTTATAATCCTTTCAATTTTAGGTTTAACCTAAATTGCCAAATTTTCTATTTATCATGGTAACAAAAATTACAAATGTTACAATTCATATTGGAAATAAAATAAAAGAGATATATTTAATAAATTTGGACTATATGAATCCAAATTTTTCATCCATTTTTTAATATTCAAAATACATAAGTTTCATAATTTAATTTAAAATTAATCCCACAAAACACAATGAAAAATAGTTTTACTGAAAAACGTATTTTTAATCCCAAAAATGTAATCATACCAAAATAAGATATAATGATATTTAAAATTAATGAAATTAGATTATTTATTACTAAATAAAATTTAATTAACATTTAAATAAAATTAATATCATAAATAGACCTTTAATACAACTTAATTGGTAAATTCCAAAAAATGGTATTTTTCATTATTCACTAGAAAATACATAATTTTATAAAAATACCATAAATTAAACCTAAGATAATTTTGAAATTATACTTTCAAAAATGAATTTTATTTTTTCAATAGAAATTATAAGTGTACAAATTTAGTTTTGAAATAAGAACACCATTAAAAGACCGTAAAATTGTCTTTAGAAAAATAAAGTCTTTTTATGCATAAAATTGGATTTAATCTTATCTCAACACTATAAAAATAATTGGTTGAATTTTAAAACATTTTATGAAATATATAAAATATAAATTTCATGAATATCATTCACTAATAGTGGTTAATTTAATTTATTAAGATAAAATGTCATTGTGGGCATAAAAATAGTTTTTCATAAAAACACATCCTTTATGTTCAATTTGTTTTTATTCTCATTTCTAATTAATTAGTAACAAATGAATTTATTTTATAAAAATGTGTAAAATATATTTTCATAGTTTATTTAGTATCATTAATTCCTCTCATTCCAACATCTTGGTGATAACTATCACAATTAAATAATAATATTTAATTATTTGTTTAAGTTCGGTGTTTTGTGTAATGAAGGCTATGGAAGAAGTTAAATTTTAAAAAGAGAAATACCATAAAATCTTGGGGTGCTAAATTCTACCCTACTGTAATAAGTGTTTTCCTTAAAATTTTAAATTTCACATTGAAAATTTAATATTGATACATGAAAATTTCTTTGTGGGAAACCCACATCTTAAATAGTACTAATAAATATTTTCTTAATAAGAGGTAAAGTAAAATGAGAATGTCACCAAAAAATTAGGATTTCGAATATGCTAACATTAGGGGGAAGTGTAAACATGGACATGGAAGAGAAATATAATTATAAAGTTTTTATGGAGAGTGATATAAAACATGTTCATTGGAGATTTAACCACCACAAACCCATAAATCTTTTATTGGTTAAAATAATATTGATTTCTTAGTGTGAAGATTAAATGAATAAAGTCTTTTTTCAAATACTTCTCCTAGAGTTGATGGATTCTTTTACTATCTAGATAAGTACATGAGAAAATAAAATTACTTGATTTATTATCATTTCATGAGCATAATATCATCCTTTGGCTATGCTTATATCTATCTACACTTCATTTCTTACATATATAGATAGATATCTATGTTGATTTTTTATGCCTAAATCACTTTTATCAAATGATCCATAAGTCATTCCTTTATCCTTTAAATTTTTTCCAAAATAATAATGGTTAGCACATGTTATCCAATATGATAAATCATAATTTAACATAAAATTAAAATATCTAAAGTTCAACTTAATCCATTCTTTAAGTAGTTACCTCAAGACTCATTCAAAATGCATTTTTCTAAATTCAAAGTCCAAATATTTTGTAGGAAGGTCACTAAATTTCCAAAAAAAAATTAACATAATATTTCCCCAAATAATGTAGCTCTTATTATCTCATATCAAATATATGAATACCTTAATCACATTTAAAAATTTATAAAAACATGCATGCTTCCAAAATTAAAATATTATATTGTTGAATATATTCCTTAAATCCAAACATCTAACAATTCTAGAAAACATAACATAAACCATCAAATCACAAACCACCTTCATGGTCACTAATAATATCCAATAAACATTAATTTATTATTATCTAAATATAAATCACATATTTCAGGTTATCTTTTCCAAGTCATGTGGTTTCAAAAAAATCAACATAAAATTGAATCACTTTGTAACATCCCGGTTCTAGGTGCCACCAAAAGGTTCCTGAAACCCGGTTGATCACATGACCTCAAGTGCATTTCTCCAAATGCCATGGGCTTCTGACAAGAAGCAAGGGCTACCATGTGATAATGAGGAAACTATTCCCTTATTGGCTGAGTATAGACAACAAAAATAAAATAGTAAAAAATAGAGAAATCATTTTTACCATACAACAAAAATAAATAGTGAAATCCTGACAGTAATGTAACAACTAGAGAATATATATAAATGATTCATGTCACATGTGTCTAGGAAATCATCCAAATAAGTCACAATACTAGAAATACAATACTGAAACCAAAGTACAGAAAAGAAGTAAACTCCAACAGTATCGCAAGCCTCAGCTTGGTCTCATTCTCTCCAGCTCCAACAGCAATAAGGTACCTGATGAAGAAGGGAACTTTTCTTTATCTATAACTACAACCATATAATCTATTTGGGTCCAAACCATGACCCAAACAGGTTGTAAGATGAATCCCAGTAGGCAACCACCAAAAGATTGGTGCTTAACTATGATTGAATATATATAGCGAGTAATATGGAGAAATGAAGAAATAAACTAAGAACTAATAAAAAGTAAACAATCCAAAAAAATTCAATTAAATTCATTTTCATTTATTATTCAATTCATTGAATCTTTTAACCCTTGTAATATAGCATATGCTTTGTATCCCCTATGTAATAATAACAAAAATATGTCTTATAAGACCATCTAAACAATCAATTAAAACGGAGTCCAAGCTTGTGCTTTGGCTTGGCAGACTCATCATAATCATTCAATCATTCATAAACAACCCTCTCGAAAATCTCTCATAGTCTAACCCATATGGTTTAATATAGCACCAAAACATTAAAAAATGACCCTATGGGAATTTTCACACTCTCTAACCCCTTTAGTCCCATATAGTAGTAAATAAACTTGTAAATGACCTCCTTGGTTTCTCTCACGATCAATATCCATGGGTCAACATAGCATAAAAAAATATAAACGACCACCTGGTAGCTCTCATGGTCAATAACCCTAGGTCAATATCTACACCAAGGCTCTCATGGTCCTGTGTAAATAAACATGGAAACCCCCACAGTTTTCTTGGTCCAAGACTCTCACAGCCCATTGGAAAAATAGTGCACATATTATAGGATCTAAATAATAATGTAGATGCTCAATATACAAGAGGGGGTGAATTATATAATTTAAAAAAATCATTTGGAACTTTTAAAGATGGTATAAACTCTCTGATTATTTAACAATGTTAAACAAGGTAAATTCACAAGACCTCTTAGTTCTAAAAACTTGCTAGATTCTGAAAATATGGTTCCGAAAATAAAACTTAAGAAAAGTTGACAAGGACAAAGATTCTACCTTAAAGAATATAGAATCTTACTAATCAGAGTACAAGTACAAGAAATTATGAGATAGTTAAACTTTCCTTATTAATCAAAAAGCAGCGGAAAACCAACTTGAAATAATACAAGTAACAAGTATGAAATCTTTTAATCCAAAGAGTAGGGTATCCAACAACTTTGGATAAAGGTCCCTTGATTTATACTTTCAATAAATTTTGTCTTACCCACACCAGGGTAAGCCCTCGATAAGAATATCATAGTCTGTCTTGTTATCCCTGCAAGCCCTTGAAATTTAAGGTAGTCGGAACCTCTGTCTACCTATCCCAATAATCCCTCAATTGTACACAACAACAATCGGAATCACACAAAGAAATCTGAACCATATGTTCAGTACGCACAGAGCATGAGAGTCTCTCTCTCTCTCTCTAGAAATAACTTCAACATCTTGTAATCTCTAGATTGATCAACGTATGTTTTGAGCTCATTCAAATGAGCTCATGTTTATACACACATTTCCAATGGTCGACTCCCTCCTCCAACGGTCATATTTTTCCTTGAATTTTGGAGGGACCTATACAGGTGTCGCTCAAACAACAGTTAGTTAGAAATAGAATGTAAGACATCATTTTATAATAATAACAAGAGTAATAAAAATAAGTTTACTCAAACAAATTTATTTTTCAGAGTCTAAGGAAAAATAAAGTTCAGAGTCTAAGAACATTCAGATTCTATATTATATGGATATTTGGATTCTATTTCTCAAGGAATTTGGAATCAGAATTCTACAAACTTTGGAGTCTGAATTATGAGGAATTCAGAACCTAAATTCTACGGAATTCGGAACCTGAATTCTAAAAAATTCAGAGTCTGAATTCTTAGGAATTCAGAGTTTGAATTCAAAGAAATTTGAAGTCTGAATTCAAAGAAATTAGGAGTCTGAATTTTATGGAATTCAGAGTCTTCATTCCAAGGAATTATGAGTCTGAATTTTAGAGAATTCAGATTCTGAATTTCAAAAAATTTGGAGTCTGAATTATAGAGAATTCAGATTCGGAATTTCAGAGAATTTAGAGTCTAAATTTCAAAGAATTCAGAACCTGAATTATGATCCTGAAAACAGAATACCCTATATCTAAGTATTTATATAATTCTGAGGTTTTATATCTGAATCTGAATTTAACACTTAGGAATAAATAGAGTTAGATTTAGACAAACTAAAATATAAACAATAAATAACATGGTAAGGATAAATTTCCTTCGGGAAGAAAAATTTTCCTTATTAAGATAAAACTTATGGAGAGAAACTTTCCTTGAGATAGAGTGTTTGTGATTTTCAAAACATATAGGAATGTAAAAGTCATAAGGAAGCCTTATTGAGTCAACAATCTCCCCCTTTTTGGAAAGCACAAACATCCTCACTAAAAATAATATAAGAAATTTGAAATTTCTATGATCTTACAAAAAAACTTATCTCCCTTTACATATGGATCATAGTGAATATGACTAACTCTCCCTTAGTCTTTGGAAACACTAGGGATTGTATTCTTGATTTCCTGAATGATATTTTACATTATCTTGCATATGAAAATATTCATGATGAAAACTCCCCCTTGGATGAACTCTCCCTTACTTAGTGAAATTTCTTCTTTACTTGGTATTATTTTTGAAATTCCTTTATCCCCCTTTATGATTTTCAAAAAAGGAATAAAGGGAGTGGAAAAGATATTTGGCACCTGAAAGATTAGTACTAAACAACCAAAATATTAAGTGCAACAAGAATTTCATTAAGATTTGAATAATTTCTAGAATAGGAAAATACAGCAAAAGATCATATTTGGAAAAGATTATACTTTTTTCTCCTTCGGCATCAGCTTCTTCACTATGGTTTTCAACTTCTTGAGCTCATTTTGATCCTCTTCTACATGCTTGAGAAACTGATCTTGATCTTCTGTTTTCTTCTCTAAGGCTTTAATTTTCTCTTCCTGAGCCTTAAGAGATTCTTCCTGGGATTTCAAGACTTCTTCTTACTTAAAAAGATTCTATTTTATCTGAATTCTAAGATCCCTTTCTCTCTTCAAATTCATGGCCATAGAGTTAAGCTTTCCATTCAAATCCTTAACTTCTGGCATCCAAGAATTCTGTTGAAGAGATATCTTTTCCTCAAAATTATTAGTGAAATCCTTGATCTTCACATCTTAGGTGTGAAAAGCAACCTTAACACTATCTTGAAATTCATCAAAGATTCTCATCTCTTCTATTTTCTTCCTTGACTAACTTTCCATCTTCTTGTAAGATCTTTTATGAGACTCGTATCTAATGAGAAAACATTTGAAATCTACTTCGAGACTAAAAAATTTACCCATCACCATGGATACTGAATCATATTTTTGATTTAACGTATGTTGAAGCATCTGACATCTTGAGTATATACTAGGGAATATTAAAATAGTCTCAACCAGCTTCTTTAAAGCCTAAACAAAAAATTCATGGCTAAGAGAATATGATTTTGAATCTAAGACTTTGGTTGGTGTGGATTCTTTTTTTATTTCAACAGCCTTCCTCTTCGATGAAGTACCAACTTCTTTCTTCTTTGCCACATTTTTTCTAGGTGTATTCACAACCACTTTTTTGCCTTATCATCCTTTGGAATGATTTCTTCTTAATTAGGATATTCATGTTCACTATCTGATAGCTGAAAAATTTTATCTTCATCAACTTCATCCCTCTCATCTCCTCCCTCAACATCTCCTAGGTGAATGAAATCATGATTTCTACTTTCATATTTAGACAACTTATTCACTTCTTCCTCACCCTTCCCATCTTTTCTTGGGGTAGCAAGTTTTAAAGACAAGTCTTTAGAAGATTGGATTGATAACATCTTAGAAAGATTTTCTTCTCATGGAAATCCACTAATTGCTTTATCAAATCCTCAATATCACCCATACATTTTTCTTTTTCGTCTTCCACTTCTTTTTCTTGCACTGTTTCTTCTTATTAATGTCGTTCCAGAATCACTAACTTCTTTCCCGAAGTCTCTGGCAAAGGTTCTGTCAAAAAGAATTCTAGTATCAGAATTTGTTTAGAGGCTTTTTTAGTATCCTTGATAAGAGATTGAATGGCTTCATCTTCCGACAATTTCTTCCTTTGCTTATTTTCGTTTTCTTCCTTTTCAAGATTCTCAATAGCCTTTTCCTTTAATGCTTTTGCCTCAGCTAGGTCCAGGACAAACTTAGGCTCCCCTTCCTTCCTGTTCTTCTTATCTTTTATCCACATAACCATTACTTTATTAGGATATACTTTTTGCTTCTTTGGCTTTGGAGGTTTTGACTGAGTTTTCTTATCCACTGGGGTTTTTCCTTTCTCTTATGGTTCCTTCGCCTTCTTCTTCCTTACACCTTTCTTACAAGTTTCATCCACTTCTGGATTTTTTGATAGAGCTTCAACTTATGCATCCAAAAAATCATAAAATTCTCCATATTGACTATTAAATCCAATCTTCATCCCCCTTAGAGTATCATCACTCAAAATAATCACCTTACAATTTTTTGGCTTAGAACTACAAGGAATCTTGAAAGACTGAATACATATAACAATGATATTTGAAAGAATGGTTGGATACATGATAATCTAAGACTTCATATTTTCATTCTTTAAATTCTCAATCGTAACCAAGAGACGCTTAACCAGGTTTATCTTTCTTAGGTTCACCAGGAAATCTAGAATATACATATCTCTTTTCTTCAGAGTATCCTTGTCCCCTTTTCTTGGAATGAGAAAACCTTGAACCCGTAGCTGAATAATCCAAAGATTTTTTGAGAGATGAATAATTTTTGTAGTCTTTACCTCTAAAAGACCAAGACAAGATAGATCCTTTTTCTTGTAAAAAGATCATATTTCATCAGGTAGCTTGTGTGAGGAAAACTTTTCTTCTCCTTCATAAAGAATTCCTATCATATTTGTATCCATGTTATAAGAAAGAGAATATGTCTTTCCATAGCTCTTGAAAGAAAATTTATCTCTTCCTCCTTCAATGAAAAAACTAACTGTCTCATAGAATTCAACCAGTAATTCCGAATACACTGGATCCTATGCTCTTGTTTTTGATATACATACACTCTCCCAACTATTCACCTTGATATTCATAGAAACAATGGAATCATACTTTTCATAAAACATCAGATCGACTAACCTTTCTCGGTAGATCTTCCACTCAAATATTTCCTTAACAATTTAAATTTCTTTCTAAGAAGAGGCTTCAGTAGACATTCAGAAATAAGGAAACATTAAAAATCCAGAATGGATTTAAAAACAAAGGCAGAGATTCAGCATGTGATGGCATGGAATTTGATGTGGGACAACCATCGGGGGGTCCTTTATATTGGAAATAGAGGTGACGGTTCACCTTCCATGACTGATCCAATAGTTGAAAACTTCTTGATAAGATCTAACGGTTGAGATGATATCCAAAGAAGGATTTTAATAGATTCTGATCTTTTGAGGTTTTTAAGAAAATCATTCAGATTTAAGCAAAAGTGAATCCGAAGGGTTTAAAAACAAATGTAAATTCCAGTAAGGAAAAATGATTATGAAGACTTCGGAAAGGAAACATACCTTTTGTATTCTAAGGAAGATTATTCATAATAAAGGAAATTATTTTTTAAGAACTTTAGATTACGAAAATTTGATTACGAAAACTTTGACTACGAAAATATTTATTAAAAAAATTAAATCTACAAAAAAAACTTACTAACAAAAAATTTATATTATGAAAAAAATTTAGATTACGAAAAAATTTAGTCTAAGAAAAATTTTAAACTATGAAAAATTTTAAACTACGAAAAATTTTGACTAAAAAGAAAATGTACTCCCCCTATGAAAATGAGTTTTTACTGTAAAGAGATAGGTTTCAACAAGAAGTTAATATGGAAGATTACCTTATGTTTATCATTCTTAACTTCTGTTTAATGTATTCAAATCTATTGGATAGTAAAGATTTTGTAAAAATAGTAGCAAGTTGATCTGGTGTTCCGATAAATTAAAGAATAATATCTCTTTTTTGTGTGTGATCCCTAAGAAAGTGATGCCTAATATCTATATGTTTTTCACAAAAGTGATGTGCAGGGTTTTTACTTAAGGAAATGGAACTAGTATTATCACACAATATTTTTGTTTTGGTAAAACTCATATCATAGTTTGTGAGTGTGAGTTGCATCCACAACACTTGAGCACAACAACTTCCAACTGCTACATATTCAACTTCAGCAGTGGAAAGTGCTACTGAGTGTTTCTTTTTGCATGACCAAGAAACTAATGAATCTCCTAAGAAATTAAAAGTTTCATAAGTACTTTTCTTATCCACTCTACATCCACCAAATTCTGCATCTAAAAAACCTTTTAAAACAAAATCATTTCCAGACGTATAAAAGAGTCTTAGATCTATGGTTCTCCTTAAGTAGCGAAAAATCCTTTTCACTAACTTTAAATCAGATTTTTTAGGATTGGATTGATATCTTACACATAAGCATACCAAAAACATTAAGTCTGGATGACTAGCTCTTAAGTAAATTAGACTTCCTATCAAGTGAATTTAAGGTACCAATGGGAGTACTTATACTCTTAGTGTTGTCATATCCATACTTTTTAAGAAGATATTTAATATACTTATGTTGGGATATATAGATTCCTTCTGGTTTTTGAGAAATTTTAAAACCAAGGAAAAATGTTATCTCACCCATCATACTCATTTCGAACTAAGTTTTCATTAGATCCGCAAAGGAATCGGTTAAATATTGCTGAGTTGAACCAAATATAATGTCTTCAACATATATTTAAACAATCAAAACATTTTTCTTATCTCTCTTTATAAAAAGGGTTGGATTAGCATTTCCCTTACCATAATTGTTTTGAAGAAAAAATCATGTAAGCCTATCATACCAGGCTCTTGGGGATTGTTTAAGTCCATATAAATCTTTGGTATGTTTAAAAACATGTTCAGGATGTTTTGTATCTTCAAAACTAGGAGTTTGTTCAAAAAACTTCCTCTTGAACATAATCATTAAGTAAGGAACATTTAACATCCATTTGAAAAAGTTTGAAATTGAAGAATGCTACAAAGGAAAGTAAAATATGAATATATTCAAGTCTGTCTACTGAGTATTCACTCGACATGGTTCTTCTTATCTCTTGAATAATTCTATTTAATCCTTTAACAATTCCATTTTGTTGTGGTGTTCTTGGTGATGAGAAGTTATTAGTAATGCCTTTTCTACTATAAAAAAGATTCAAAATCAGGATTTTGAAATTATCCTCCATGATCGCTATGAATAGTTATCAATAAAAGGTTTTTCTCATTTTTAAATGGGGCTCTAAATCTATTGAAATAAGAAAAAACATCATATTTATTTGCAAGAAAATGGACCCATGTAAATCTAGTGTAATAATAAACTAATATAAATACATAATATTTACCTCCAATACTTTCAGTTTTTGTTGGACCAAAAAGATTCATATGCACCAACTGTAATGCATCAGTGGTTGATACTTCACTGACTGATTTAAAACTTGATTTATGTTTTTTTCCATATTGACAAGGATCACAAACTTTTGAAGAATCAAATATAATCTCTGGTAGATCCTTAACTAGTCTTTTCTTATAGAGTTTTCATAGGTTCCTAAGGTTACAGTTTCCTAACCTTCTATTCCATAACCAAGAATGATCTTCCATTACACTGAGACAAGGTAAATCTTGGCTCCAAATGTATTCTAAGTTTAGTATGTAAACATTATCTTGCCTATGGGAAGAAATAATAAACTCTTCCTTGGAATTGTGAACTAAACACTTATCATTCCTAAAATTCACAAGGTAACCTTCATCACATAATTGTATTATGCTAATAAGGTTGTGCTTAAGACCCTTCACAAATAAAACATTTGAAATCAAAGTTTTTTCAAGAAGAACAATGTTACCTATACCAATAATTTCTCCGTAATAATTATCTCCAAAAGTTAATTTTCCTCTATTTGTCTTGATAATCTTTTCAAAGAAATTTTTGTTACCATACATATGCCAGTAACATCCACTATCCATGTACCATGTATTGTTGTTGGTACTATCTTTACTTTCCTGAAAATAAGAGTGTTAGACTTTCGAAACCCAAACTTTCTTGGATCTGAAAACTTCAGAAAGAAAATTTTTAGGAATCCACATTTTATTTGAAAAAAAAACTTTATGAAAACCTAAACACAGGGGTTTTTTTAAGGAGCAATTTCTGGACCAATGCCCACCACACTGACACTTAGTGCAGAATGGAACACTTTGAGGAATAAAATTATTGTTACTAAAAACCGGTTTTGAATGAGTATAACCAAAACCAGAATTATTCCTTAGAGGTCACATTTGGAAATACATCTTATCAAATTTTTCCTTACCTAAGGTAAAGTTTGAAAAACACGTCCTCAAGGAAAATATTTCTGACATTAGATTAATAACTAAGTTTTTAACCTCAAAAACGTTAGTTTTAGCACTAGAGTTAGTTTTGAAAACATTTTTCATAGAAATTACATTTTCTAGATCCTTAGAAAGTTTATTCTTCTCAGAATTAACATCCAAAAGGGTTTTTGAAATACTTTAAAAATCAAGGGTTTTCTTATAAAGATCTGACATTTCCTTAGAAAGAATAGAAATCAAATAATTTTCCTTATCAATATTTTTCTTGACTTTAGAATTTTCATTCTCAAGGATCTTATAAAACCTAAAAAAAATTCATAAGTAGGTAAATTATTATCTTCATCAGAATAAGATTCGTCATTCGAATATTCCTAATATTTACTATCACTATAATTAGAATTCAAGGATACATTGGTTATGGATTCAACATTGTGTACCTTATCCATTAAACAATGATTTTCAATAGGTAACTTGGATAATAAACCAAGATTCTTCTGACCAGAAGATTCTTACTATGAGGATTCTCTTGAAGATTCACCACCACAGGCACTCTAGGTGTCATTAGATTTCAAAACATTCTTAGATTCATCCTTGTAGTACTTCTTTCTATTCCTCTCAGAATGATTTTCCTTTCTATCTTTTCTCTTAAGCATAAGACAATCTGGCTTTATATGCCCTGCTCTTTTTCATTCATAGCAAGAGAATTAAGAGTCTTTCTTATCCTTTATTTCTTTCTTTTTGTATCTATATCGAAAATTCTTTTGCCCAGTGATATTGTTCATCCTTTGGGAAATATTGGCTAACTCATTTTCTGAAGATTCACTTCTACTAGATTCGTATTGAATAACAGTCCTCTTAGATTTAGATCTTGTAACTCTATCACGAGTCTTGGGTTTCATATTATTTGAAGTAGTTGTAAAAGCAACACTTCAATTCCCATTATTCTTCTTATTTAGATCATCATATCTTTTCATTCTAGTCTCATGTTGAATAAGAGTTCCAAAAAGCTCATCGAGAGTAACTTGTCAGACTTTCTAATTCTCATCAATAGTTGTTCTCTTTGATTTTCACTCATTATGCATGATATCTATAATCTTTTCCACAAGTTCCTCATCATCTAAACCTTTTTCACCCATGGATTTTAAATTATTAAAAATATTCATAAAACTCTATTTTACCTTACATACTGGTTCTCCATAAGGAAATAAAAAACCATGATACTCAGCTCTGAGCATAGCTCTTCTAGTTTCGATAACTTTGGAAGTTCCAAAGTGAGTGACCTCCAATTTCTTCCAAATAAAATTTGCAGCTTCACATGAAGAAATCTGTAAATATATATTCCTGTTCATGGAACACAACAAAGTACTGTGTACCTTATTGTTAAGTTGATATTCTGACTTTTCTTGATTAGTAAAATTTCTGACTTCCTTATCAGGAATCTTGTAATCTCAAGTAAGCATTACAAAGTTGTCCACTCCATTCTTAATGACAAAATTCTTCATAAGATCTCTCCAATATTTATAATCATTCCCATCAAATATAGTTGGTCTATTAGGATTAAATTTTCAACCAAACCAACATTCATTCCTTCCATCTAAAAGAAAATATCTTTCCACAGAACCTTGTTAGTAATAAAATTTGTGTAAACAAGGATAAAAAGCCTAAGCAAGGGAAAATAAAACAAAGGAAACTTGATCAAGAAAACTTATATGTGAATATAATTATTTCAGAGACCTCCTCTGATACCAATTATAGGATCAAAATAATAATGTAGATGCTCAATATACAAGAGGGGGTGAATTGTATACTTTAAAAAATTCTTTTGGAACTTTTAAAGACGGTATAAACCTTCCTATTGTTTAACAATGTTAAACAAGGTAAATTCACAAGACCTCTTAGTTCTACAAACGTGCTAGATTCCGGAAATATAGTTTCGGAAATGAAACTTAAGAAAATTTTTCAAGGACAAAGATTCTAACTTAAAGTATATAGAATCTTACTAATTATAGTACAAGTACAAGAAAGTATAAGATAGTTATACTTTCCTTATTAACCAAAAATCAATGGAAAACAAACTTTAAACAATACAAGTAACAAGTATGAAATCTTTTAACCCAAAGAGTAAGGTATCCAACAACCTTCGATAAAGGTCACTTGATTTATAATTTTAATAAATCTTGTCTTATGCACACCAGGGTAAGCCCTCGATAAGAATATCGTATTCTGTCTTGCTATCCCCGTAAGCCCTCAAAATTCAAGGTAGTCGACACCTCTATCTTTCTATCCCTGGAATCCCTTGACTGTACACTGCAAAAATCAGAGTTGCACAAATCAATCTGAACGAGATGTTTAGTACACACAAATCATGAGAGTCTCTCTCTCTAGAAATCACTTCAGTAGCATGTAATCTCTAGATTGATCAATGTGTGTTTTTAGCTCATTCAAATGAGATCCTATTTATAGGTTCATTTACAACGATTGGTTACCTCCCCCAATGGTCATATTTTTCCTTCAATTTCAGAGGGACCTATACATGTGTCACTTAAACAATCGTTAGTTAGAAACAGAATGCACGACATCATTTTATAATAATAATAAAAAGTAATTAAAATAAGTTTTCTCAACCAAATTTATTTTTCAGATTATAATGAAAAATAATGTTTGGAGTCTAAGAACATTCAGATTCTATATTATATGGATATTAAGATTCTGTTTTTCAAGGAATTCGAAATCACAATTCTATAGACTTCAGAGTCTGAATTCTGAGGAATTCAGAACCTGAATTCAACAGAATTCTGAATTCTGAGGAATTCAGAGTCTGAATTCTATATAATTATGAACCTAAATTCTAAGGAATTCGGAGTCTAAATTCTCAAGAATTCGGAGTCCAAATTTTAAGGAATTCAAAGTCTGAATTCTAAGGAATTTGGAGTCTAAATTTTAAGGAATTCGGAGTCTGAATTCTAAGGAATTTGGAGTCTAAATTTCAGAGAATTTGGACTTTAAATTTCAGAGAATTTGGAGTCTGAATTTCAGAGAATTCAGAGTCTGAATTTCAGAGAATTCAGAGTCTGAATTTCAGAGAATTCGGAGTCTGAATTTCAGAGAATTCGGAACCTGAATTCTGATCCTGAAAACAGAATACCCTATATTTAAATATTTACAGAATTCTGAGGTTTTAGATGTGAAACAGAATTTAACACTTAGGAATAAAAAGAGTTAGATTTAGAGAAACTAAAATATTAACAATGAAAAACATGGTAAGGATAAATTTCCTTGGGGAAGGAAAATTCTCCTTATTAAGATAAAACTTATTGAGAAAATTTTTTCTTGAGATAGAGTGCTTGTGATTTTCAAAACATATAGGAATGGAAAATTCATAAGGAAACCTTGTTGAATCAATAAATATCATATCAACCAGCACATGTAATCTATAACTATTACATGGATAAACATTCAAAAATTATATCACATGAATTTTATATAATCAAACAAACTCCATCCTAATCAACCAAGTCATGGAAAACAATGTACTTAAACATACGCATAAGTAACAACCCCTTTTTAATCAATCAAACCATTTCAGGTATTAAACAAGGTTAAATTCTAAATCAATAAATACCCTAAATGTGGGTATGCAGTACTATTAACACATATAATCCAAAGAGAAACAACGAAAGGAATAAACCACCTGCCTTGATATCGCACAATCAATACTCTTGAATGTTGACCCTTGAGTCATCCTAAATTGGTGTATATCTACAAAACAAATTCAAACCTTGAATAACTCATGAGAGAGGATAAATTAGAAATAAAGGATCTAGGGGAATCGAGAACTCATCGGTGGGATTCCAACACACACAGTAGCATCTTAATCGGAGCTCGGATAGAGAAGCAGGAGGGGTTTGAAGTCTTCAGTCATTCCATCTCTCTAATGTACGAACCAAGGGGAGAAGAAGGTGTTTCCAATGATGAGATGCAACCCTGTTCTGATTTATCAAATAATAATAAAACTACATGGCATGTTCTTTAAATGCACACATCATGTATTAGTCTTAACCGGTCCCCGCCTTAAGTGGTCTATCAGGTTACCTACACGGTCATGTACTCGGCCGTTACACAGCCATTACACAGCTATACGTGGTACCAAGGTACATGGTATGTACTCATAAGTACATGGCTTGTACATAAAAAATTATCATTTCTTTCTTTTTCCTCAAAAGCAACCCGAAATCAAAATACATACCTAAAATGATGACTTGGGTTCTTAAAAACTTCCCCCTTAATGCAATTCATCCATGAATTTCCCTTATAAGGGTGGTGAAGAAGAATCTACTAACAACTCTGGACACTGTCATCATACATTTTCCACCCTCTCCCAAGTCTCATCTTGTACTCTCCATGTTACCATAGCACCCATACTAGATGAACAGATTGGCCCTGGAGAACCTTTGTACTGAGATCCACAATACAAATTGGGTGCTCCTCGAAGGATGCATCCATCTCCAACTCAACCTCCTCGAGTTGAAAAACATGACTTGGGTCTGAAAAGTAACGGCGTAGCTGAGAAACATGAATGAAATCGTGCATATCCTCATACCTCTGAGTTAAATTCTACTGATAGGAAATCGTCTTGACTCTCTCCAAAACCTGAAATAACCCAACGCATCTCGGTGAAAGTTTCCCTTGTCTCCTAATCCTCTTATGTCTCATCCTCGGTGTGACTTGTAGAAAAACCAGATCTCTAACCTCCAACTCAAGAGGCCATCTCTATCGATCAGCATAAGATTTATGGAAAGATTGTGTAGTATACATTTTCTTCTGAATCCGCTCCACCTACTCAGTGGTCTCCAAGAAAAGATGAGGTCCCAACATAGTTATCCCTCCTACCTCCATCCAACATAGGGGTGATCGGTATGTACTACCATACAATGCTTCATAATGTTGCATCAGAATCATCTCCTAAAAATGGTTAGTTTAGGAAAACTTAACTAGGGGTATGTGTCTCTCCCAAGAGCCCCCAAAATCCATGACGCACGCTCAAAGCATGTCCTCCAAAACCAAAATCGTGCGCTCAGACTGGCCATCTATCTTGGTATGGTAAGCTTTACTTAGAAGTACCTTTATACCCAAATCCTTCTATAGTCCCTACCAAATTCAAGAAGTAAATTAGGCATCCATGTCTAAAACAATAGAGTGTGGAACCCCATGGAAGCATACAATATATTGAAGGTAAAACCATCCAAGATCATCAACACTGAAGGTTTCCTTAATTAGTAGGAAATGTGTAACCTTCGTGAGTTTGTCAACAACAATCCAACCCACGTCATTCCCTTAATGTGACCTCAGTAAACCCGTCACAAAATCCATCGCAACTTCTTTCCACTTCTACTCAGGAATGAGTAACTGCTATAAAATCCATGTCGATAACTAATTGTCTTCCTTCACCTTCTAACATGTGGAATATCTCATAAAAAACCAGATACATCCCTCTTCATACCTAGCCACCAATACTGACGATGTAAATCTCGATACATCTTGGTGACACCAGGATGAACTGCCCAAACTAAGGAATGAAAATATCACATCAACTCATCGCATATGTCTACTGACACTCATCCACATCCATGAAAATTACAGACCTCATAATCACCTATGGAATACCTAGGATTAGGGTCCTCACCTGACACACTCTCCCATAGGACTATGCCTTTAGAATCTGATAGATGCCTCATTCGCACTCAATCCAGAAGAGTATAGGTAACAGCTATAGAAGAAAGAAATGTCTAGCCTTGTCTATTGTGCACCTCCAAATGCATCTCAGAGAACAAATCCATAATCTATCACTCACTTCTAGCCTTCTGAACTGCCTATATCTGATTCCTCCTTCTTAAGGCATCATCCACTACATTGCCTTTCCCAGATGTGTAGGAAATCTCAAAGTCAAATTATTGAAGGTACTCATCCCATTTTCATTTTCTAAAATATAGATCTCATTTATTAAAGATATATTTTATAATTTCATGGTCAGTGTATACCAAAAAATTCTCTCCCCAAAGATAATGTCTCCAACAGTGCAAAGAATACTCAACTACAGCCAACTTAAGATCATGTGTCAGGTATTTCCTATCATGTGGCCTTAACTACCGAGACTCGTACACAATGAATCATTCCCCATATATAAGTAATACTCCCATATCGATACCTGAAGCATCATAGTAAATAGGGTAACTCTTTCTTGGCTCCATCAAAATCAGTATCAGTGCTAAATTCAATATCCCTTTCTACTCCGGAAAGGATGAATCACATGAATTTGTCCACAATTACTTTACACCCTTCTTAGCCAGGCATTTTAGTGGTGATTCTAAGTGTGAAAACTCCTAAATAAAGCATCTGTAGTAACCAACCAGCCCTAGAAAACTCTATACCTCAAAGACAGTGTTCTGCTGCTCCCAGTAAACTACTTCTCTCACATTCTCTAGGTATACTGATACTCCTATATTTTAGATAACATTACCCAAAATATGAATCTGGTCCATCCAAAAGTGGAATTTTATGAGTTTGAATAAAATTTATGCTCTCTTAGTGTACTCAATACAATCTCAAGATGGGTGGCAAGGTCAGGTCGAGTTTGAGAGTACACCAAGATATCATCCATGAAGACTACCAGAAACAAATCCAAGTAAGGATGGAATACTTGGTTCATCAGTGCCATGAAAACTTTTGGTGTGTTCATGAGACCAAACAGCATAACCAAATACTCGTATAGACCATACCTGCTCTGAAAGGATGTAAGAGGTATATCTGATGATCTAGCATGCAATTGATGATAATCGGATCTCAATTAAATCTTTGAGAACACTCGAGATCCTAGAAGCTGATCAAGTAGATCATCCATCCTAAGCAAGGGATATCGGTTCTTGACCTTCAACAGGTTCAACTTCTAATAATCCACGGAGTCTGAGGGTATCGTATTCCGTCTTCGCAAAAAGGATAGGCAAACCCCAAAGAAAATTGATGGGTCAGATGAAACCCTTTAACTATAACTCCTCTAAAAATTTCTTTAGCTCATGTAAATCTGGTGTAGCCATCCGATAAGGAAGAATGGACACTAATGCCACTCCTGGAACAAGATCAATAGAGAAATCTACCTCATGCTCCTAAGTAAAACATGAAAAGTCGTATGTAAAGACATATCTAAAATGAACCACCACTAGAGGAAATTCCATCTGTGAAGTTCCATGGTCATCCAAATATAAACTAGAAATATGGGATATAATTCCTCTCAACCCATGATGCTCGGGTCCTGTTTGGCTCACCTGGACATCCCATTCTCCCTTGTGTAGAAATGATCTTCCCTCTAGTGATGTGAAAATCACCCTATGGCAATAGAAATCAACAAAGGCCTGGAAGGAGACCAACCAGTCTATTATGATAATGAAATCAAATCATGTCATCTTTAAGACATAGAGATCCATAAGAAGTGACACCTACCAAACTCAATAAGGCACTCCTTGCACTGGCATACACCAATCGTCCTAATCCCCAAAGAAATTTCTATCACCAAATCATCATCATAAGTAAAGATACAGATTCCAAGGCTCTCCACAACAGCAATAGATATAAAACTATGGGATGCCCCTATATAAAGAAAAGAAGAAGCTAAAACTAAGGAAAATAGAATCATACCTCTAACCATATAGGCTTTGGGATCATTCTCGTGTTGGGTATGCTCCATCATAAAAGTCTAACATGTACCGTGGCCCTACAACCCTACTTGAATACCCTGAGCTGATCCACCCTACCATTTCTGAAAACTTATCATCTGTCTACCATGGCCATAACCACCTCCTCTACCTAAATGGTCTGACAAACTCTAGTTTCCTGACAGATGAGAAACATGTGATTCCACTCTTGAATGTGGATTCATAACAATTCCCCTCTCACTCACTGCTGGTGAGAAAAACCAGAAAAAGAATGAAGATGACATATCTTGCTGCAAGATCGGAACTCAAATGGATCTCCTAGGAACTGAGGTATCTTGTTCCCAATCTTCCCATACTGTTAGCACCTCACCTAGCTACCTGAAGATAGGTCCTTACTACTAGAATCACCACACAAAGTCTCCTTATGGAACTTCCTTCTATCAAATGAAGGAGTACCAACTATGAATGCTGAATTTACCTAGATCATATCTCCCAAATCTGTTAGATTTCACTTTGTAATTAGTGCCTGATTTACTATAGCAGTCACCAAGGTCAACCTGAAAAAATTCACCTATGATCGGATGTCATACCTAAGACCATCCTCAAACTGCCTAACCAGTAATAACTCCTTACCTCCCAAAACAGGCATGAAGCACTAAAGCTCTATAAAACTAAAATATTATTCCATCACTGAAAGAGTGTCCTTCTCTAAGTGCATGAACTCCTAGGCTTAGTCAACCCTCAACGTATCAGGGTAGAAGTAATCATAAAAGGTCATCTAAAACTCTTCCCAAGTCATATCCTGATGATGTCCCACCTATAACATAACATCCCACCATCTCCTGGTGGAATCACATAACATATACATCATGAGCTTCACCCTCCTCCTCGGAGGCATCTCTAGATGCTAGAGGATAGCAAGAATGGACTCCAACCATGAATCTGAATCCTGAGGTCCTCGATACCCTATAAAAGTGAGAGGATGCTACTGATGGAACACCCTTGTCCACTCCGCCATTTTCAGGGAAGGATGTGGTGCTCCCTGAAAAGTTTATATCATCCTCATGAATCCATCACGAAACTATGTATCGTCACATGCATCTAGTATAATAGTTGGTTTCAATATGGGAAATATGGGAGGATCTGCTATTAGTCCTTAATCTACCATTTTTGGTGTCTGGTCATCACCTTACACCTGGCATACAACCAGAGGACGTCTTGGTGTCATTACTCATCAAGGTAAAGAAGGAACCTCAGTTCAAGATTATTAAGGACTATAACTTATAAGTGAAATGATGGAACATGAGAAATAAATCATTAAAGTTTTAAAAAATAGTATTTCATAGTGTGTAGAACCACTACACGGTGTGTTCCCTTAATCTTTAACATGGGCATGTACCTGTACCAACTTGGTCATGTAACACCCCTACAAACGATGTGTTCCTCATGAGACACGGTGTGTACTTGAATATTCCCTCATTCCCAAGTACTTATACACGGCTAGAACTACACAGTTCTGCCAGTGTAACACTACATGGTGTGTTCACCCTAAAAACAGTATGTACCACTTATGTTCCATCCACCCATGCCTTTAGTCACATGGTCGAATACACGGTCTATTACCAAAAAATACGTACTCCCAGTACACGGTGTGTTTCACCCAAGCATTTCTCAACCCCATGTCTTTGCTGACAAATTCAGTCAAATAGACAACACTACACAGCATGTACATACGGTAAACAGTGTGTACTTAAGAAAGTAGTTTCTTCCAGGATAGAAGAATTCATGGTGTGTTTTTATATTATCACCTGTTGTGTTGTCTGGGTTTCCAGACAGTGAGCCTCTAAAACTTCTCTGGAACCCTTAAAAACATAAAATTTGACCAAGGCATGCCAAGTTCCGATCCGTGAGAGTACATACACCCTATGAATCAATTTTTGGCATCCTTATTCATTTAATATCATAACATGATTAAATTAAAGTTCAAACATGATCCATAAAATTCTAATCCAAGGGGGCCCATAACACCTTAGGGACCAAATCATGGAATCCATCCAAATGAAACTTTACATACACCAATACCCTATAAAAAATAGAAGGTATTTCTATCATGAAATCTATCACAATAGTATGCATATCTATTACAACATCTATCACAATAGCATGAAATCAGTAATTCATCCTAAATGGCATGACAAGAATGCATGACATGTGATCTCTAGCAAGTTCCTATATGATGCATGAGATGGAATACCCTCATCTCATCAGGTTGTAACATAATATAACCTCAATAATATCAATAAAAATAGCACAAAAAAATTGAATCACCCAACGGTGAAATCAAATCAATTGTAACAATTTCAAAACATAAAAAATTGCAATATTCAGGATGACTTGGATTTTCCCTATACACGGGTCCGCTACTCCCAGACACAGCTTATTACCAACTACCTATTCCTTACTATCCCAGTATATAGGCTCCAAATAGTAAGGCAAAGTAGAATATAAAACTCCTCTGATACCACTTTATAACATACCGATTTCAGGTGTCGCCCAAAGGTGCCCCGAACCCAGTAGGTCACATGAACTCAAGCACATTTCCCCAAAAGCCAGAGGTTGCCGACTAGAAGCGAGGTCCATTGTGTGATAATGTGGAAACTATTCCCTCATTGGAAAATTATACATAGTAGAAAGCAAATAGTAAACAATATCGGAAGTATTAATACCATACAACAAAAATAAATACCATAAGATTGATAGTAATGTAACAACTAGAGCATATATATAAATTATGCATGTCACATGTGTCTAGGAAAGTATTAAAACAAGTCATAATGTTGTAAATACAATACTCAAACTAAATTATAGAAAATCAGTAAACTCCAACAGCATCGCAAGCCTCATCTTGGCCCCATGCTCTCCAACTCCAATAAAAACCAAGTGCCTAATGAAGAAGGGAAATTTCCATTATCTATACTCACAACCATGTAATCTTTTTGGGTCCAAAACATGACCCAAATAGGGTGTGAGATGAATCCAAGTAGGCAACCACCAAAAGATCTGTGTCTAAATTTCAGTGAATATATATAGCATGTAATATGTAGAAATGATGCAATAAATTAGTAAGTACTCAAAAGTAAATAATCCTACAGTTTTCAATTACATTCATTTTAATTTATTATTCAATTCATTGAATCATGTAACCCTTGGGGTATAGCCTAAGATTTGTATCCCCTGTGTAATATTAAGAAAAAGATGTCTTAGAAGACCATCTAAACAATCAAGTAAGAATGATTTCAAACTTGTGATTTGTCTTTATAGACTCATCACAATCATTCAATCATTCATAAACAACCCTCTGGAAAATCTCTCACAGTCTAACCCATATGGTTTAACATAGAACCCAAAAATTAAAGAACAACCCTCTGGGAAATCTCTCATGGACTAACCCCTTTAGTCCCACATAATAGTAAATAAACTTATAAACGACATCTTGGGTAGCTCTCATGGTCAATACCCCTGGTTCAACATAGCGTAAACAAAATACAAATGACCACCTAGGTAGTTATCATGGTCAATACCCCTAGTTCAATATCTACTCTAAGGCTCTCACGATCCTGTGTAAATAAACATGGAAGCCCCCATAGTTTTCCTAGTCTAAGTCTCTCATGGTCCATTGTAAAAATAGTGTGCATATTATATCAAGCATCACATGTAATCTATAGATACTACATGGATAAACATTCACAAAGCATATCACATGCATTTCATATAATCAAAAAAACTCCATCCTAATCAACCAAGGTATGGAAAACAAGTTACTTAACATTATGCATAAGAAACATCCCCTTTTAATCAATCAAACTATAGTAGGTATTAATTTCAAATCAAGAAATACCCCAAACGTGGGTATACAGCACTTTTAACACATATAATCCAAAGAAAAAGAATTAAAGGCAAAAACCACCTACCTTGATATCACATGATCAATACTCTTGAACGTCGGCTCTTGAATTAGCCTAGATCGACATAGATCTACAAAAATACTCCCAACCTTCAATAAATAATTAGAGAGGAATAATCATGAAGAAAGGCTCTAGGGAAATTTATAACTCACCAGTGGGATTCCAATTCACTTTGCAACATCTCAATCAGATCTCAGACAAAGAAATGGGAGGGGTTCTAAGTTTTTAATTGTTTTTTCTCTCTTGTATGAACCATGATGAGAAGAAGGTGCTTCCAAAGATGAGACACGACCCCACTTCGATTTATCAAATAGAAATAATACTTCACAGAATTTTCATTAAATGTGCACACTGTGTAGTATCCTTAACTATCCCTTGCCTTAAGCGGTCTACCAGTTCACCTACACATCTATGTACTCGGCCGCTACACAGCCAGTATGCGGTTGTATTCGATACTTAGGTACATGGCCTGTACACATAAGTACATGGTGTGAACTCAGAAAATTCACATTTCTTCCTTTTTCCTCAAAAAAAAACCCAAAATCAAGATCCATACTTGAAATGAAGATCCATATTCTTACAAACTTCCCCCTTAAAGTAATTTGTCCCTGAATTTCCCTTCCAAGGGTGGTGATGAAGAATATATTAACAAATCTGGACATAGTGATCGTACGTCGGCCTCCCTCTCCCAAGTCTCATCTTGTACTTTCTCATGCTTCCATATCATCCATACTAGAGGAACAAACCGACCACAGTGAACTTTTATGTTGTGATCCAAAATCCGGATTGGGTGCTCCTCAAACGATGCATCCACCTCCAAATCAACCTCCTCAGGTTTAAAAACATGAGGAGGGTCTAAAAAGTAGCGTAGTAGGTAAGAAATATTAAAGACATCATGCATAGCCCAGTACCTCTGAGGTAACTACAACAGATAGAAAACTAGTCCAACTCTCTACAAAATCTCAAACAGCCCGACGTATCTCAGTGAAAGCTTTCCTTGTCTCCTAATCCTATCATGTCCCAACCTCGGTGTGACACATAGGAAAACATGATCTTCAACCTCGAACTCTAGAGGTCATATTCATCGATTATCAAAAGATTTCTGGTGAGATTGTGCAGTAGACATCCTCTTTTGAATCAAATCCACTTACTCAACGGTCTCCTAGACAAGATGAGGTCATAGCATAGCTACCTCTCCTACCTCAAACCAACATAGGGGTGATCGACATGGTCTACTATACAAAGACTCATAAGTTTCCATCTGAATTGTTATATAAAAATCGTTATTTTAGGAAAACTCCACTATGGGTATGTGTATCTCCTAAGAGACCCTTAAATCCAGGACGCAGGATCGAAGCATGTCCTCCAAAACCTGAATCGTGTGCTTAGATTGGCCATCTGTCTAGGGATGGTAAGTTGTACTCAGAAGTACCTGTGTACCCAAAGCCCTCTGTAGTCCCTGCCAGAATCGATAAGTAAACTAGGCATCCCTATCTAAAACTATAGAGTGTGGAACCCCATGCAAACATAAAATCTCTTAGAGGTACAACCTTATAATCTCATCAACACTTCAGTTTTCCTTAATTGGTAGGAAATGTGAAACCTTTGTCGGTCTTTCAAAAAAAACCAAAAAAGCATCATTCCCTTGATAAGACCATGATAAACCCATCACAAAATCCATCATGTCATCATTCCACTTCCACTCAGGAATGGGTAATTGTTGTAAAAGCCATATCGGTCAATGAAGCTCCACCTTCACCTACTGACAGGTGGAAAATCTCATAACAAAACCAACTACATCTCTATTCATACCTGGACACCAATACTGATGATTTAAATATCAATACATCTTGGTGACACTTCGATTAAATTCCCAAACTAAGGAATGAAAATATTGCATGAACTCCCCACTCATGTTTGCTGACACCCATATGCGTCCATGAAAGTGCAAAACCTCATCATCACCTACGTTCCACCTAGGAGTAGGGTCCTCACCTAACACACACTCTCATAGGACTAGGCCTTCATAATCTAATATCTTCATCATTCACACTCGGTCTATAAGAGTACAGGTAACAGCTATAGAAGAAATAAATGACTGCCCCTTTCTGTCATGCACCTCCAAATTCATCTTAGAGAAAATAGCCATAAGCTACCACGCACTACTGGCCTCTTAAGCTGCTTGTATATGAGTCCTCATTCTCAATGCATCATCCACTACATTGCCTTTCCCAGGTGTATTGGCAAGGTCAAAGTCATAGGACTGAAGATACTCACCCCCCCTTTGTTATCTCAAATTCAGATATTGCTGAGTAAATATATACTTGATACTTTTATGGTCAGTTTATATCACAAAATTCCCTCCCAAAATATAATGTCTCCAATAGCACAAGGCATGTAAAAATACAGCCAACTCAAGATCATATGTTGGGTAATTCCTCTCATGTGTCCTAAAATACCAAGACATGTGCACAAAGAATCCTTCCCCCTGCATAAGTACTCCTCTCAGCCCGATACCTGAAGCATCATAGTAAATGGTGTACTCTTTCCCGACTCTAGAAAAATATGTATCAGTTCTAAATTCAATCTCCCTTTCAAATCTTGAAAAGATTAATCACAAGAATCTATCCACAATTAATTCAAACACTTCTTAGTCAGGTCTTTCAATAGAAATGATAACCGTGAAAAGTCCTGAATAAAGCACCTGTAGTAACTAGCCAGCCCCAAAAAACTTCATACCTCAAAGATGTTATTCGTTTTCCCCTAGGAAACAACTACTCTTGCCTTCTTTGGGTCTACTGATACTCCTATATCTAAGATAACATGACCCAATAAATGAATCTGGTATATCCATAAGTGGCATTTTTTGAGCTTAGCATAAAACTCATGCTCTCTCAGTGTCCTCAATATGATCTCAATTTGGTTGTCATGGTCGTGTCAAGTGTGAGAGTACACCAAGATATCATCCATTAATACTATGAAAAACGAATCCAAGTAAGGATAGAACACTCAGTTTTTCAGTGCCATGAAAACTTTCAGTGTGTTCATGAGACCGAACGGCATAAAAAATACTCATATAGACTTTACCTAATATGAAAGGTTGTAAGAGGTATATTTGATGATCTAACACACAAATTATGATAACTGGATCTCAAGTCAATCTTTTAGAACACCCGAGCTCCTTGAAGATAATAAAATAGATCATAAATCCTCAACAGGGGATATTAGTTCATGACCATCAACTGGTTCAGCTTCTGATAATCCACACAGAGTCTGAGGGTACTATTCTCCTTCTTCGCAAAATGGACAGGAGAACCCCAAAGAGATGTGTGGGGTCAGATGAAACCCTTTTCCTCCAACTCCTCTAACTACTTATTTAACTCATGTAACTCTGATGTAGCCATTCTGTATGGAGGAATTGAAATTGGTGTCACTCCTAGCACAATCTCAATAGATAAATTTACCTAAATGTTCAGAGGTAAACCTGAAAAGTCATCTAGAAGGACATCTCTGAAAGGATCCACTACTAGAGGAAAGTCCATCTATAAATTTCCCTTTTAATCCAAAAAAAAATAGAAATTTGGGCAGTAATTCCTTCCAACCCATGATGCTCGGGTCCCACTCTTCTCATCTGGACATCCCATTCACCCTTGTGTAGAAAATATCCACCCTATGGTGATAGTAAACTCATCTTGCGGCGATAGTAGTCAATAAAGGCCTTAAAGGAGACCAACCAGTACATTCTGAGAATGACATCGAAGCCTATAATATCTAAGACATAGAGGAACCATAAGAAGTGACAGCCAACAATCTCAAGATGTAACTCCTTGCATTGGATTACACTAGCTATCATAATCCCCAACAGAGTGTCTAGCATCATAACATCATCATAAGTAAAAATACATAGCCCAAGGATCTCTACAATGGAAACAGATATAAATTTTTGAGTTGATGTGGGACTTCTTTCCAATGGTTAGTGTTCACTAGGACATACCAACACCATGTTCATTTATTGATTGGTTGAGATAATGGGATATAATCTCATCCCTTAACAAGTTTTATTACATATTCTAGGACTCCCTTGCAGATTTAATTAATTTTCTCTAAATCCATCTAAATCATTATAATGGGACTAGTTACGTCTATAATCATGGTCAATCATCATCATGCATTGATATGAACATATATATATATATATTATTTTCTTTATATTTATTCTAGATATATGGTTTAAATATACACAATTAGGAACTCTTGAGTTGTTTTCATCCAAGTAGGTAGTAAGTGTTATAGAGTTGGGGTTGGGCCCATGAGAGGGGTATCCTATGTATCCCTGTTGAGGTAATAAAACCCATATAGTTTGATAAAACATAATGGGACACATCATATCTTTTAAGGTAATTTTAATATGACCATTATGGTTTCTTTTAAGGTTGTGTATCCTTGACTAAGTGAAGTTCATTTTACAGTTGTGTGTTTAAGAATAATGCTATTTCTTTTAATTTCATTAGTTCATGGACTATTCCAAGTAGTTTAACCTCATGTATAATGGAATATATTTAGTTGAATTGGGATTGAACCATAAATATCAATCCAATGTATATTGACTGATAAGAATAAAAACACATTTCGTACAAGTTGCACATTTTAGGGTCATGTGATAGGATTAAACCATGTTATTTAACATCATGTAGTAGAGACATTTTCTATGCAGTTTGGAGTCATTCAACTAGGATTATTAGGTAAAGGGTGAATATCAATGAACAGTGAGGGACTTATATAGGAGAATCCCTTTTGGTTTCATCCTATATGTTGATATATAAATAAGATAGAGTATGATTGGGGATTACACCTAGTAGGTGGCCCAGATATTCACATCCTCCTTGAATATATTGGTAAATAGAAAGGGAAGGAAGACTATACTCAAAGGAAATATGGACTAGTGAGGAAGGGTTTGGACTTATGTTAAATCAGAGGTCCATTTTTTAGTATATGGTCCATTTATTGGACCTAGTATAAGATTATTAATGAGGATGTGATTGTGGAATACACCTTGATGGAGGTCTATATATAGGTATATCCTTGGATCATAAAGAAACTAAAAGGATTCTTGATATGGGGATGTTCGTAAGAGAATATTGAGAGAGGGTATATTTAACCAACTACCTAATTATAGGGTCCATCACTGTCAAGTGAATACAAAATGTTTATCACCCTGAGAGTCCCATAAATTATGGTGGAAAACATTATAAATTTCACTCATAGGAGAACTGATCCCCTTTATCAAATGAATACATGATTCGAAGATATAACTCTAGTGTGGGTAACCCGATCATTTAATTAAGGTTTATATAGAGGTTTTCTAAGTATATTGATGCTATGGTAGGATACTTGGGTGAATATCACCTCAGGTAAGTGTCTATGGAAAATGTGGTACATGGTTAGGTGACCTGGGTGGAGGCACGCTCATCCCTATAACCTAGGTGAGTGTGGCACCCTTTAGGGAGGACTAGGATAATATGGAACTATTTTGGGAGTCCATGTAAAATTAAATGCCTTGTTGGTTGGCCTATATGAATATGACACCCATTTGGGAGGTTTAAAAGAATATGTCTCCTTGTTGGGAGGATTGAGTGAATATGGAACCCCATTGGGAGACATAATTGAATATTTCTTTATGTTGGGAGGTCCTAGACACAAATTATCTGAGATTATCTGGGCACACTTTACTTGGTGAAGAAAATGGCACCTAAATGGTGTATCTTTATCACTTAGTAACTTTTTTTAGAAGGGTCCTCCATCCTATTCCTATGGAGGACATAAGAAAAGTGGAATTTCAATAATTGCAGTCAATTAAAGGTAGAAGTACCCTTTCCATCCATTTTTATCTAATTAATCTAGAGTTAAAACTTTCCTAAAATTACGTTTATAGGATATATGTGTATATTCATAGCACTCAATTTCTTCATTCATACTTCTCACATTCTTTATATTTTATTTTTATTGAAATTGGGGTCTATGTGTCCTTATATAGGCATTGGGACCTCTTCACTATGTAGCTAGTGGTAATAACTTGAGGAACCTATCTCCTTTCAGTTGTATGTGTGGAATGCATGTGAGTCTTAGGTGGGTTCATGTGTGTCATAATGCTAATGTGACAGAGTTCACATGTGAACAATCTAGAATAGGTCATACAAAGTGCCATCAAGTGCTGAGTGTGAGATGAGATGGGAGTGAAAATAAAACCCCCTTTTGATAATTATTTTCTACTAAATGACCTTATAGAATTCATCTTTTTAATGTTTTTATCACTAATGGATACATTAAAGAGTTATAAATACAATTTAAATATGTGAGATATAATATCACTGGAGAAATGAAATGATTAGTAGAACAAGATCATGGAACAATAAGAAGTGATCATGAGTCATCATATCATAATAATAAATCATGAAATAAAATTAATAAAAAATGACCATGGATGTATAAAATATAACATGGATTAAGGATGTGAAATTCTAAGCAAATAATCATAAACCATGATGTAATAAAATTGAAATTTAGTATGACATAGAAATAAGAAAAATATATTTGGGTATGATATCATAATTACATGTCAAGGTTAACAAAATAATAATTCAAATCACAGTGGACTAGAATAATTACATATATCTCATGAAATAATATATTGGGCAGACCACTAACCAATTATTTCTCATAACATAGTAATATCATGAGAAATAATGCTTTAAAAATTCATTAAAGGGATGTATAATTGTATACCCACCCATCACATAATTATATATCAATAAACATGTGTTCCAAATAAATAAGAAAAAATCCTAATTTTTTAAAAAATAATATCATGATTAAATATTTGAAATAAAATGTTATTTTAAATAAATAAACTAGATATTTGGTAAATAATATTAAAAAAATATAATTATGTACCAGGTATTAACACTATATATAATAAATAGTATATGGTCAAGATAATAGATTTAACTTGTCAATAAAATTGTATATAAATCTATGTGTACACCCTTCAAAACTAAGAAGTAAGATTATGGTCTTCATTGTGGTAATGTATTGGAATAGTGGTTATCTTTTTCATAGTTGATAATAATAAAAAAATACAAAGGTTATAATGAATCAATATACTCTTAGAGATTTATATTCCACATAACCATGTATATATAAGAATATGAATTATTGATAAAGGAGTTACATTGATATAATAAATATAGTGAAAAGGTATAATGATAGTGACTTTAATATAAATAATTTTTAAATGGTGTACTTTTTAAGTGTATTGACATAGATGTAAATTCTTTCTATGGATTATGATAAATTATAGATTATTTAAGAAAAAATCCATTATTTTTATAAAATTATGAAATAATCATAATTAAAAAAGAACAATAATTTAAAAATCAATTTCAAGAAGTGGATTAAAGATAATAAAGAATTTAATTACATTATAAATATATCATGGAGATAATTTATTTAAAAATTAACCTTTATAAGAAATAGATATAAGTCCATGAATGTTTCAAAGAAATAACTCTTTTAGTTTTATAGTGTATAAAATATCTATTGAACCAAATACTGTTAAGTTTTATTTTTTTCAAATAATTAATGATTTTAATATGTGTTGAGAAGATAATCTTGTAAGTAGTGTAAAGTATACAAGAATATTTGTTGTGTTAATGGAGAATGAGTTACCCAAGAATGATATTATTTTAATATTATTTATTACTTTTAGATGAAGATTGATGAAAATATAGTATATTGCAATTGAGAGTGAGTTTATATCATTATTAAAATACGAAAGATGATTGAGTTTTTTCAAATATTAAATGGATACGGCATGCCTACTAATGACTAGAAAATTTAGATGAAAGGATTAGGAAGCTACTACTTGAATTTTTATGTGTATAATCAGTTTAATAATATTTTAGGAATTTAGTAAGTTGATATGATAATAATAGTTCCATAGAGTATTAATATTATTAAACATTATATCTCTATCAAATAATAAATAATTTGGATATGGTCAGAGTAGAATAGAGGTTGTCTTATACGTTAATAAAGATAAATATTAAGAAAGGTTATAAAGTGACTGGAATAACTATATAAAAATTGTGATTCGATGATATTTGAAAAAGATAGGAAGTTATGGAGGTAGTGGAAGAACTTTTTTTAATCGAGGGAGTTACTATTTGTTAATAGAGTAATGAGATAATTATAATATATAAGAAGATGATTTGAAAATTTTATAATGTTATTTGATAAGATCAGATGTGGATTAGTATTCCCTGAGAATTTTTAAAGATGTTTTGAACTAAGTTGAAGAGTTTATGAATTCTGAGTGAATTTTAAAGGCATACATAACATATTCTTAAAAATTGGAAAATTAGTGAAGTTTAGAAGACTACTAAGATACATAATATTCTCAAGATCATATGTAAGATATAATTAAGAATTAGAAAAATAAATGGGAATTTTCACAATGAAACGTAACATATTTCATATGGTACATAAGATATTCTACTGATATGTAATACCACCTAGAGAAGTGGAGATACAAAATTACTAGAGCTCAATGTGTTATGGGATATATTATAGTTTATATATGTGGTATTTTTGTTAATATATAAGATTTTTAAGAGTATAAAAAATATTCTTGAGGATGCATAAGATATTCAAACTCACTAAATTGATACTTAAGATATTCTATTCCTCAATCAAGGGGTTTCAGTTTAATGAAATATAAAAAAATAGTTTATAAATTAAAATATTCTTATACTAATATGTTATTGAAATATTATGATTACTAATATAATAATGATTCAATACATTCATTAATTAATATTGGTTTAAATGAATGAGTTTCAATATAAATATAGTAACCACTTAGTCATATTTTTTTAGCAGATGAAGAATAATAACCTACTCATTAAAGGTAACATTTCACAAAAATGGTATTTATATACATACAAACATTAATGCTAGCATGGATTATAAATATAAATTTTTTTTGGGAGTTTGTATAAATATAGGATATCTAATAATTTATGATTAAAAAATATGAAAATGGATCCAAGATTTATGGTAGATTAAAATATATTATGGAAATATTTTTAATGATATTCTATTACTGACTATAGGATAGTGAATATAAAGATGTGGGAAAGAGAAGATTACAGTGAAAAATATCATGGAATTTTCATATTTTAAATTTGTAAATAACACTAACATGATTCTATGAATATAAAAATAGATAAATAAGAATAAAATTGTTTTGGACAATAAATGTCCTACAAATATCTTGAATATTCAATGTGTTGAAGGGAATGTGATATCCCAATGCTTTTATGACAAGAACATCCTTGGGAATTGAAGAAGAAAAGAAGATTAAATGATTTAAATGTTGTTTATATTAAACATATACATAAAATAATAGTATTAAGTCAATCATATTATATATACATATTTTAAGGACCGAAGAAGAAGAGAGGCAGTTGTTTTAGATTTCATTAGTTGAGAAGCATTGTGATATCAATTTATGAATATAGTGAAAATAGAGGTATCCTTATAACTAATCCATAATGGGTAAGTATATAATATTTATACTATATAAGAGATACATTATCCTACACTACTGATCATAATTCAAAGATCATAAAGACAAATCTATCATTTGAGAAAGGACTAGTTGTTATTATATCGTAAGAAGAGTGCAGGTTGGTGCTACCATATAATTTGGTTTGTTCTAGATGAAAAATTGTTTAGGGAAATTCTCTTCACATGTTCAATTATTGATAGTAAAATATCATCCATTTTTTATAGGATAATAACCACTATACATTGAGTAATACCTCAATGAATTTAAATTAATCTCATAAATTCATGTGTTCCTTGTTGTTTTCTTTAAAATTTATCCAGTCATGGTTGAGAGCTAAGTGATAGAGGAATAGAGTTAGATCCCTTCACCTTAACTAGTGTGTAGGTAAAAATTAAAATATTTAAATTGTTTAAAATTCACCCACATATATTCACCCCCTCAATTTAGTTGCACCAATATTGGTGGAACAATAACTTGTGTCAGAGATATGGTTGAATCTCTAATTTGATTCTCTAAATTTTAAAATATATAGGTAATAAGAGATTTTAATTTCTCTTCCAAGGTATTTATAAATTGAAAATTTTAAGAATCCCATGTGTTCCATTTTAATAAAAAATAGTGGAAATATCTCTAAATATTTGAATAATAGAAAGAATAACTATTCAAAGAAATTTAGAATTTTCTCATCAAAGAAACAGTATTATCCACTACTTGAAGGTAATAAAAATAATAATGTTTCAATTATATCTATTTATAATTCTACTATTCAAAAAATTAGTGATAATAATTCTACCAGCATGTGAAAAAAAGGTAAAAACAATTATTTTACAAGTTTGGGTCATTGAGAAATCAAACCTAGCATGAATATAGTGGACCCAGTGAATAAATCACCAATGATAAATCAAGTAAAAGTGGGGAAGTTCATATATCTATCAAATCATATGATAAATAATATTATATATCATGTAGTTATTTTATAATGTTCCTCTATAAATTTCCAAAAGATGTAGTGACCTTTATTTATTGACGTTTTAGAGATTTATAGGAGGAGATCATCCAATATGAAGAATATAACAATGTAATAGGGTAATAACTATATCTAAGTACATTTTATTGTATTAAAATTCACCCAACAAGTTGATGAAAAATGTTATTAAAATGTAATGCTTGTGGATTTATAATACAAAACTGAGAAGGATTTTAATAAAATAATCAAAGTGAAATAAGTATCCTTGAAATGGATAAATGAAATGTTCAATGCATTGGAAGAAAAACTAAAGGATATCATAGATGTAAATAAATATCAAATATAGGTTATAGAAAATAATATTAAGGATCTTGAAACTTTTAAGTAACAGAATATTGAGACCCATAATGATTATATTCAGATTATTAGAAATTTTTTTGAAGATAGAGTGAATAAAACTAAAGATCATAAGACCACTATTACCATGAATTATCTTGAAGATGATTTCAGATTGAAAAAATCTTTAATTGAGACAAGGCAATTCATTACAAAAAAAATAGAAAAAAGTTACATCTATAAAAAAGTTACGAGGATAATCTTTTATCTAAAATACGTATATTATCCAAAAATAAGAGCATGAGATCATCCTATGTTAAAGATCATATGAGATCAAATAAATAGGTACCCTTTTTTCTAGAAAAAAATTTTTCACTAAAAAATTTTAAATATACAATGTAAGTTTTAATTCAAAATCTGTAAAAATATGGATAGAGATAAATGGTCAAAACCCCAACACTATATCAAAGGTGGGTGGAAGAAAGTATAGGATATTTGGTTCACCAAAAGTTTCTCAATAATATTATGAAATGAAAAATAAATAACATGTATTCTAATATAAATATAATCTATTTTAATTAAGTATATAAATATTTTTCCCACTGGTAGTTTTTTCGAAGATCTAGGTGGATATAAATTGAATATTACCATAATATGTCAACCCATGGAAGATGTGAAAGTATAGAATCAAGGGGTAGAAAAACTTATATAAATACAATTACATAGAGGAATGATAAAAATATTTTCATCTTAAATAAGTTTTGAAACATGGGAAATATCGATAAAAATTTAAATAAGAGTGGTCAAAATGAATAATTAAGTTGGAATAAATCAATCAAGCATGTTCTAAACCTTACTAGAGAAATAACACAATAAAATCCATGGATAAGTCATATGAAAAAGGAAGTTCATTTACACTTCGGTAATAAGAGAAATAAAAATTTCAAATTAAGCACACTTAATTATTTTAAGATTGATTATTCCCTAAAAACAAGAATAAGTTATTACTTTTTAAAAAGAAGAGGACACAAAATAGACCATTAGAAACATGCCATGAAAATTATAGTAGATAGAGGCACACTAAATCAACATATAATAGAATAAATCAAAAAAATAATGGGTTTTTTTATATAGAGTAAATCTATGAAAAATATTTTAAATCTCATAAGAAGTTACAATGCAATGGTGGTTTTGTGATTTATGAGAAACAATGTCGATGAAAAAAGTGTTTCAGGTATATTTCGAAAGACTGTATAATCATTTTTCAAGCTTAATTAAACATAAAATCAAAGATATATAAAGAAAAATGGAATTCATGTCCTGTAGGGAAAAAATAAATTTTTCATAAAGATATTTAATTTCATGATATTTTATTAACAAATGATGACCTAAGAATTTATGAGGAGTTTTGAATAAGGTGAAATAAGGTCAGACATAACTCAAAGTATTGTTTAATAAACTGCCTACCCATGTGGTGATGCTATGTAAAATTTAATAAGAACTATAGGATTCATTTTCTTTCTTGGTTGAGTTAATTATTAATTTCTCATACAAATAAGAAGTTAGAAAATTCAAAGAAACCATGAATCTTAATAATAGGTTTGTTTGGGAATACTAAAACAAAATCATGAATAGTTATTTAAAAATGGAGCAAAAGGGAATGATTTTATTGGTTGATAAGAAATTATCAAACTTTTATCTCTCTCTAATATTCTATAGAGTCTTACCATATTCCCAAATATATTTTGTATGTTTATTTAAATAGGGAATTGAAGGTGATACGTGATTTTGAGTGGATAACTAAAGACATGAGTATGAAATCATATCCAAAAATCTGATTAAAAAACATTATCTTGGAAGTGATTTAGCATTTGATATCTTTTATATTATTTTGATAAATATATCAACTTTAATGAAGTAAATCCAAAGTGAATCCATTGTAGGGGTAATTTTAAGAAAACTATCATAAGTTAAATTTCATGAAAAAACATAATTTTGGAAAAAGGTATCAAATGATTCATTGAAGAGTTATGTTTCGATATTATGTCATCCTTGTTTTGTAAAAATAAGTTTTTATATTAAGGAGTATAATTTTTATTGACCAATGGAATTAGAGATAATATGAAATTGAGAAATAAATGGTAGTAAATTTCATGTATTAGGAAGCTAATTAGTTACTGTTTTTTCTACATAGATCATGTATTAGATAGACCTATATTTGACTAATTGATGTCTTAAAATTTTAGTGTCATAATTTGTATTTATTTTTAACTGTGGTAAAAAGATAAAAGGTACTAAAACATATTGACATGGTTTTTCTATACGTGTATTGATAAGAAATCCAATGAGGGAGATTTGTTCAGACAAAGGAAGCATTCCTTATCATCATAATATTTTCCGCTATTGGTGATAACCTACACATCTTTACTTTCAAAGGGTTTCCACATATATCCAAACCATAGAGACTCACCCATGGAAAGAAAAGTCCTTGTGATAGGGAGGGGGATTTGTGGGACTTATATTGCATTCCCAAACCCCTCTACCCCTTGATGCAGGATGCAGGCATATGGGTCATGGAATGACACCCTATGGTCATGTCATGAAACCCTATTTACAAGAAGCATAGTGGTTAGTCCCATGTTGCAAGCACCTAGGCATGATATACCACCAGGTAAGACCCACAATCCCCCCTTAGTTCTTTCCATAGGAACTAAGTTTGTACTTACCTCTGATACCACTTTTTAGTACCAAGGTAGTAGTCCCTATAATCATAATATTTTTCACTTTGGTTGATAACCCACACATCTTTGCTTTAATGGGGTTTCCATAGGGTTAAATCCCTTAGCCACTCTCTCATGGTTGAAAAGGTCCTTACGATGGGGAGGGTTATTCATGGGACTTATATTTCATTCCTAAACCCCTCCATACCCCGATATGGGACTCAGGAATATGTTTAAGGGCATGACACCCTATGGTCATGTCGTGATACCATACTACTAAGTAGAAGGGTGGTTAATCCCATTTCATGGGAAACTATATACTGTCTTGCATTCAGGTGGGACCCACAAGATTTTTTAAACCATTTATGTTGATTTAAACTTATTTTCAATAATTTAGGATGTTTATATTATTTTTAGAATTAAATTTTATAATAAGTGTGGAGTATCAACACATATGTGTTTAGTGGATGAAGAGTGAAGTGCCCAAGAGAGGTATAAATGTATGTTGATTTGTTACTTTTGGATGAAGATTGATAAACATATAGGATATTGGAGTAGGAAGTTATTTTTTTTCATTTCTCGTATGAAAAAGGAAGAGGATTTAGTTTTATCCAATAATTCATGGAAACTGCTTTCATATTAAATATTATAAAACCTAATTAAAAGGTTGAAAAATATGCTACTTAAAGGTTCATGTGTAGAATTAGTTTATGAAAATTTGAGGAATTTAATGAAGTTAATTTGTTAAGAATGTATCGATGGTGTACTAATATTTCTAGATATTATATACCTATAAATAAGTTAAGAAGTTGGAAGTGGTTCAAGTAAAATAATGGATGGATGGTATATTGATAAAGTTTTATCCTATGTAATATCCTAAGGTGGAGGAAACTACAATGGGAATAAGACACATGGATTTTTTTTAAGGATGATTTGAATTTTTTTAGGTAGTGTAAGAACATTATAGTACTCTAAGGATTTCAGGTTTTTTATAGGATATCTGGGATAATTTTGATATTGCATAATAATATTTGAATAAGTCTTAATGAGATAAAAAATAAGGTGAAGTGGTGTCAATTTCCTTAATGTGGTTTGAAGATGTTTTAAGATGAGTTTAAGAAACTCTATAATTCTTAGTGGAATTGTATTAAATTTGTAACATGTTCCACATAATCATAAAATTATCAAGGTGTTGAGGATCATTGTGATATGTAATACTGTTAGGATGATATATAAGATATTATGAAGAACTGAAAAAAAACATTTTAGTTTGCACTATGATATGTTACATATTTCATATGTTATATAAGATTTTATAATAATACATAATATCTCCTTGAGATGATAAAATTGGAAAAGTACCAGAGCATAAATTCACATGGAAGATATTATTGTTGATATAGAATATGTTATTGAGAATACGTAATATTCTAATGAGAATATAGAATATATTCTTAAGGATTCATAAGATATTCAATATCACTAAAGTGATATGTAGAGACCCAAAACTTGACGTACATGGACATTACATTACTTTTGCAGAATACTTAATACATAGCAAAAACAGACACACAAGAACCGTAATAGTTTAGTGTCTTTGGAAAGTTGGAATATAAACATCTAATATTATTGAAAGATCTTCAACATCTCCCATATCGATCTTCCCCTTTTGTCTTATTACCTAAAACCTTTATTTATATCCTGGGGAAAATAAAACATATAAAGGGTGATCTCAAATTCTCAGTAAGGGTAAGCATGGATAAAATAAAATAAATAATATTCATTTGAACTTAAAAACATGAACATAATGTTTAAAGATCAAAAGATTGAGCAATGACATAAAATAGGGAAGTACGTAAGGCATGGATCATAAATAAACATTAAGCATTATAAAATAGCATGGGAGTAAAACATTTAATTGTGGCAACCATTCAGCACATGTCATGATTTCCATAGTAGCCAAGGAATTGCTGCCAAGACCATCTTAGTGGAAAAAGTCCCTTTCTGAATCGAGTCCACTCCTTGTTTCAGTCCTGTAACACTGAACCGGATTAACTTACAGTTTCAGCCATGTCTATATCATGAGATATAAATCTTTACCCAATGCACATTAGGGAGATATAGGTCCCACCCATCTCATAATGAAATAATTCTTACTTGTGCCACAAAATAAACTTAAAACATCCATCATAACCCGAAGAATAAAATGGGTTTCATAAACATCATCCCACCATCACATAATCCATATAAAAAAAAGGAATATATCATCATAAGAAAAGTGAATCCATGTAAATCATAGAGACATTATACTTGAAACATACACATATGAAATAATTTCATCTTATATGGAAAATGGTTTTGATAAAACACTTGAAATGAATTCTTGAGGAAAATATCCTTTCTTCTTCAAAATCATTTTCTTTTCACAAAATTCCATTCAATTTTAAAAGAAAATGATTTTTTTGAAAATAATCATAAAATATTGTAGAGGAAGCTTCATTAAAATGAGGTGTTATGAAACCATAAAAATCCATTCACACCGTATAAGTTACAAAAAACATTCTTCTCGTACTTTTGCCAGAAAAGTTGAAAAGTACCTCGTAAAAGAAAGATTCCATACATACCATGTATTAAAATTAAAAAATGGGTAAAAATGACATTAAACATACATGAAACCATTTTTATTAAACATGGACATGGATGGTAAATATTACCCCAGTAAATACTTACAAATAAACAATCTCGGATAAAAATGAGATTTGCAAAATTATCCCTTACCTTAGGTCTGATATGCTTCGTATGGATCTGAACCTCCTGTATAATGATTTAAATAATTTAATTGACTTATTAAATAATCATATTCATTTTTATTATGTCATATATGTTTCACTTATGACTTTATATTACCAGTTCTTTTGTAAATTCCATGTTAAAGTAGCGTTTTGGGTAAAATCATTTCATTTATCGTATGTGTTTCGACTTGTCGTTCATGATATTATTACTTATATACTGATTTACATAATTTCAGATTGTAAAACATGATTTATATATAATATATATTCATTATATACGTACATATTATAGATCTATAAAAATAATGGAAATACACCGTTCATAGAGACGGTAGGCCGTACGTATGCATGAACGCTGTTTTCGTTTCCCAGTTGAATTGAATGAAATTAAATAGATGACATACATATATATATAAATAAATCCATTATCATAATTATTTCATATATTTAATTATTATTAATTATATATACTTTATAATCATTCTTGAATGGTTAATCAGGGAAAATGAATCTCATCGCGTTCGTGGAGACAATAGTCCGTACGTACGCACGAGCGATGATATCATTCCCATGATCGTGGAATTGTATTAAAGTGTATGTATAATATTACATAATAAATATCACTTTACAATAATCATATATATTCATTACTTTCACCATTATACCCATCCAAGTAAGGTGGTGGTGGAAAATAGATTACACCACGGCGTGGAGACGGTATTCCATACGTACACACGCGCGGTGATTTCGTTTTCCGTAGGATGGTTAGATGGTGAAATATGGTTGTTTCATACTTATAATAAAATATCAGTATATTAGTGATACTGATGTTATTACTTCATAATTAAACAACTAAAGAAGAAGAAGTGGTAGAAGAAATAAAGTTGAAAGAATCGATAACGGACATTACCTCTTCTTTGAAGCGCCTCTTTGAGACCTCCTCTTAGGGCACTAAAATTGGTCTTTGAAGAAGACCAGGTACTCCAGGATGTTTATATGGAAGTGGAGAAGATATTTGGGAAGGTTTTGGCCGAGATTTAAGGCTCAAAGTGGTGTGAGGAAGAGAGGGAGGAGGTTCCCTTTTATAAGGGAGGAGAGGGGCACCTTTGGAAAAACTAAAAATATTATTTTATTATAAAGTCATATTCGGTTTTTAATAGCTCCAAATTGATTTATTTTTAAGATAAGGTAGGTATGGGTAGAAATAATCTCATCCAATTGAATTTAGACAAGTTTAGGGTTCTATTTTAACCTTATCATTTAGATTTGACTTTAAGTTAGATAATTTAACTTTTACCGTGTCTTCTTGTTTTCTTATACTATAAGGTTAATAAACTTACTATAACAAGAAAAACGAACCCCAAGTTGTTTATTATTAATATATATTTCTTTATATAAGTCATTTTTCCATACCTTAGATTTTTAGGAATAAAATAACAATTAATAATGTAATATTTGTTTGAAAAACTATTTTATGTCAATTTTGACACTATTTGGTAATTGATATTTGTGAAAATCATAATAGAAAGACTAGTTCGAAAAAAGTTAATTAAATCAGTAATAATATTTAATATTAACCTAGAGAATTATTTTAATTAATAAAAAGTCTAAAATTACATTTATTTGGGTATTTATAACATCAATTATGTCAATATTTTATTAATAAGATAATTACTGCATCATTATTGTGTCATAAATAAATTAAATTATCTAATGTCTAAAAATTAAAAATAAAATACCCTTATGTTTGAAATCTTTTTAGATTTCTAATTAATATTTATAGTCTAATTTATCTTATTTATAACCCTATATTAAAAATGATTTAGTTATTAAACTTTGATTTTAACTATTTTAACCCTTCTTTAAATAAATTAATAATAAATGTCTTAATCTAATAAAAGTGGGCCTAAATGGTCATATTTTATTCCTAAGGTTGTTTTTGGTCAAAGTACACTTATCAAATAGAATTAGGACATGTGTTAGGGTAATAATAATGTCATTTTTACTCTTATTTATCCTATTTACTTTTAACTGTGGTAAATAAAAGTAAAAAAGTTACTATTTGCCAAAAAATATTTTCATCTCATTGAACCACATTTCAGTCCTTGATATTAACCATGTCTCTCAGATTTTAGAAATTCCACTCACAGAAGTGGTAAAATTAAGTTTTATGAAAAATTCAGTTTTTTAACTACCACTTAGTGGTTTCACTATTCATCAAAAAATGAAAGTTTCCAGAAAAATACCAAAAATTAGGCCTAGGATATATTTGATATTATGAATTCAAAAATGATGTCTATTTTACCAAATTCAAAACATATCAGTTGCATTAATTAATTTAAAAATTAATTCCCGTCATCAAAACAAATAGCGTGTTTTTAAGATATAATAACTATCAAAAGATTGACACTTGTTTATGTCTGGTTTAAATGTGAAATAACATCCAATGACCAACATTTTATTAAATGGTAAAAATATATTATAAATATACTTTAAAACCACTCAAATTAATAATTTATCACTATTAATTATTTCGATTAAAAAAGTTGTTTTTAATTAAAATTTAGTAATTTTCACTATTCATCGGAATATGAAAGTTATCTGAAAAGTAACAAAATTTTACCCTAAGATAATTTCGATATTACGAATCCAAAAATGAAGTTCATTTTGAAAGATAAAATATATAAAATTCCAACAATTGGGTATTACTATTCATAACGGTTAGTTCATAATAATATTATAATAATATCTCGTTTACTGAAACTTGGTATTGCGTACTACACACGCTATCGGGGAAGGTCGCGATTGCGTGTAATGCAAGTCAAGTCAGGGTTGCGTGTTGTGCAATACTCTTCTGTTGTTTCGTATAATATAATCCAACCATACTTCATTTATACATTGAATATATATATATACACTCAATGTTTCGTAGAATAAGTACTATCAAAATTGTGTATAACATGATCCAAGAATAGTGTTGTGTATAATGAAAGCTCATATGGTGTTGTGTATAGTGCAAGGAAATCTTTTTGTAGCTTACAACACAAGACATAAATGAAATTAAAAGAATATTTTTCATAAAATATCAGGGTGTTACCTTCTACCCCCCTTAAAATGAATTTCGCCCTCGAAATTCATCAGGGTTATAAATGGTTTATTACAAGAGAGTTTCTTTCATAGAAACCCACATCGTAAAAAGGAATACTAAAACTTCATTTACAAAAGGAACGTTAGAAACATAATGGATACCCAAATAACTCATCACTAGGTTCCCACATAGGAGAACATAGGTGAAAATATGGATATGGAGGAGAAATCTAAACATCATGTTCTAATGGAGAGTGGTAGGGAACATGGCTATAAAAAAGACATCAATCACAAAGCCATAAATTTGTGATGATCTAAGGTATCATCTGATTAATCGGATATAAGAGCACTAGGACAACATTTCTGGTTTTTAATATCATTTCCCTAAAGTTGGAAATTTTGAATTAGAAGAAATACTTGCTTGATTTTGGTACAATCTCACTATTGTTCGTGCTTTGAACAATTTACACTTCATCTCTTAAATAAATGAAGTTGAATTTGTTATTCATGAAGTGTTAACAGATCATGTGATAGAATGATGGGTCATTCCATCTATTTCAAACAAAAGGATAGCAAAAGTTATCAAATATACATAAGTCCATCTATGGTGTTGTTAATCATATACGATTCCAAAAATGAACTTATATTTCATATATCATACCGCTTAATAAAATAAAACTAGTTTCTACTAACCAGGGACTTCTTGTAGGCTAGTGGTAGGTGATAAAGGCCAGTCGCACTTCGGTTGTGGGTTCGATTCCCACAGCCTTGTCCAACGTGATGGGCTGTCGCCCATCCTGCAGGTTGTCCATTTTCTATAACTACATTAATATAACATCCCATAAATAATATAGAAAAAAGTTCTATCCTTAAACAATAGTAACTTATGTCCAACATAATCCATTCCAATCTTTAGGCTTATCTAAAATACTTTGGTCCAAGCTCATAGAATAAAGAAAACGATTACTTGAAATGTCATCAACCAAGCATGTGAATACCATCATTTATCCCCCATATATCTTGTTGGTCACATTCCAATCATGTGAATACCTTAATCATGTATTCTCTTGAAAAATGAATACCCATTAAACCTTAGTGAAAACATGAATGCTGTCAAAATTTAACTCTTTCCACATACCAAAATCCAAAAATTCTATATACTCAAACCATGATATAACCTTCTCCTTATATCAGTCATGAGCTCATGAATACTATCAAACATTTAATTTTCTCCTTATCCCTTCATTATGTGCTTATCATCTACTTTCCAAAAATATTTGAATAACCTTTCATGGTTACTGGTACCATTCATCATACACTTCCAAAACTTAAGGAAAGACAACAGTGTAACAATCCTTAGATGTATCTTTATTCAATAGTACCATGAGATTACTTATACAACATTACACTTGATAAACATGTAATCATTCCACTACCTTATTAAACCATTGACTGAGCTTCAAAAATTATTTCATCTCACATATCATTTGTAGTCTCTTCATCATCATCAACATAAATACTACTCATACGACCATACTGATTCTCTTCATGAGACCTTCCCTTAGGGAATTGGTTTGTATAATGCCCGTACATTTCACATTTAAAACATTTAACCATTGTTGATGTCGTAGCAATACCATTATCCTCATCCCTGGTGTTAACTAAACCTTTTCCTTTGCACTTACTGGCATTGTGTCCTTCTTTTCCACACCCAAAGCATCTTCTAGTTCCTTTGAAACATTCTCCTTGATGCCTCTTCCCACATTATTTACATAGGGGAGATTGAACTTTCTTTCCTCTATGATCATCACGAAACTCCATCTTTGTCTTATTAGGCAAGTCAGGAAACTTACCAAATTTGAGTTTATTGATCATATTATGAGATTGCTGATTCAGAATAATAATGATTTTTGCACTTCCAAATCCCATTTCATTTGGTTGCTCATGAAGAATATCATTCCATTGTCCATCATATCCTCCATTATCGTGAATCATCCTGTTTCCAGCCATTTTCTAAAACCCAAAAAGAATTTTGTGAGAGGCAAAAATCATGATAGGGAAAACAACATAGTAAAGGGGGAGTACAGTCAATATATAACATCTTAGGTTAAATTCTAAGACCGTTACCATAGTTCTAGGACTATATCCTACACGTATACTTATCCTTAGGGAAATCCCTAGACATACCTTAGAAATATCTTTAGGGATCTCACTAACATTTTCACATCCTAGTTTTAAAAGGTTAACTAAACCTTTCCTCTGATACCAACTGTAGAGACCCGAAACTTGACATACATGGACATTACATTACTTTTGCGGAATACTTAATACATAACAAAAACAGACACACAATGACCGTAATAGTTTAGTGTCTTTGGAAACTCGGAATATAAACATCTAATCCTGTTGAAATATCTTCAACATCTCCCATATCGATCTTCCCCTTTTGTTTTCTTACCTAAAAACTTTCTTTATATCCTGGGGAAAAGAAAACATATAAAGGGTGAGCTCAAATTCTCAGTAAGTGTAATCATGGATAAAATAAAACAAATCATATTCATTTGAACTTAAAAACATGAACATAATTTTTAAAGATCAAAAGCTTGAGCAATAACATAAAACATGGAAGTACGTAAGGAATAGATCATAAAGAAACATTAATCATGATAAAATAGCGTGGGAGTAAAACATGTCATAGTGGAAACCATTCAACACATGTCATGATTTCCATAGTAGCCAAGGCATTGATGCCAAGACCATCTTAGTGGACAAAGTCCCTTTCTGAATCAAGTTCACTCCTCGGTTCAGTCCTGTAACACTGAACCAGATTAACTTACCGTTCTAGCCATGTATATCTCATGATATATAAATCATTACCCAATGCATTGGAGTGAGATATAGGTCCCACCCATCTCATCATGAAATCATTCTTACTTGTGCCACAAAATAAACTTAAAACATCCATCATAACCCAAAGAATAAAATGGGTTTCATAAACATCATCCCATCATCACATAATCCATATAAAACAAATGGATATAACATCATAAGAAAAGTGAAACCATGTAAATCATAGAGACATTATACTTGAAACATACACATATGAAATAATTTCATCTTAGATGGAAAATGGTTTTGATAAAACACTTGAAATGAATTCTGGAGGAAAATATCCTTTCTTCTTCAAAATCATTTTCTTTTCACAAAATTCCATTCAATTTTAAAAGAAAAGGATTTTGTTGAAAATAATCATAAAATATTGTAGAGTAAGCTTCATGAAAATGAGGTGTTATGAAACTATAAAAATCTGTTCATGCCGTATAAGTTAAAAAAACATTCTTCTCGAACTTTTGCCGGAAAAGTCAAAAAGTGCCTCGTAAAAGAAAGATTCCATACATACCATGTAGTAAAATTCAAAAATGGGTAAAAATGATATTAAACATACATGAAACCATTTTTGGAAAACATGGACATGGATGATAAATATAACCCCAGTAAATACTTACGAATAAACAATCTCGGAATAAAATGAGATTTGCAAAATTATCCCTTACCTTAGGTCCGATATGCTTCGTATGGATCTTAACCTCTTATATAATGATTTAAGTAATTTCATTGACTTATTAAATAATCATATTCATTGTTATTATATCATATATGTTTCACTTATGACTTTATATTACCTGTTCTTTTGTAAATTCCATGTTAAAGTAGCATTTTGGGTAAAATCATTTCATTTATCGTATGTGTTTCGACTTATCGTTCATGATATTATTACTTATATCATGATTTACATAATTTCAGAGTATAGACCATGATTTATATATAATATATATTCATTATATACATATATATTATAGATCTATAAAAAGAAAGTAAATACACCGTTCATGGAGACGGTAGGTCGTACGTACGCATGAACGTTGTTTTCGTTTCCTTATTGAATTGAATGAAATTAAATAGATGACATAAATATATATATACATAAATCAAGTAGCATTATTATGTCATATATTTCATTATTATTCATTATATATACTTTATAATCATTCTTGAATGGTTAATCAGGGAAAATGAATCTCATCGCATTCGTGGAGATGGTAGTCCGTACGTACGCACAAGCGATGATATCATTCCCATGATCATGGAATTTTATTAAAGTGTATGTATAATATTACAGAATAAATATCACTTTAAAATAATCATATATATTCATTACTTTCACCATTATACCCATCCAAGTAAGGTGGTGGTGGAAAATAGATTACACCACGGCGTGGAGACGGTATTCCGTATGTACGCACGCGCGGTGATTTCGTTTTCCGTAGGATGGATAGATGGTGAAATGTGGTTGTTTCATACTTATAATAACATATCATTATATGGGTGATACGGATGTTATTACTTCATAATTAAACAACTAAATAAGAAGATGTTGAAGAAGAAATAAATTTGAAAGAATTGGTAACGGACATTACCTCTTCTTTGAAGCGCCTCTTTGAGACCTCCTCTTAGGGCCCTAAAATTGGTCTTTGAAGAATACCAGGTCCTCTAGGATGTTTCTAGGGAAGTGGAGAAGATAATTTTGCATGGGTTTTCTGAGCTTGAAGGCTCAAAGTGGTGTGAGGAAGAGAGGGAGGAGGTTCCCTTTTATAAGGGAGGAGAGGGGCACCTTTGGAAAAACCAAAAATATTATTTTATTATAAAGTCATATTCGGTTTTTAATAGCTCTAAATTGATTTATTTCGAAGATAAGGTGGGTATGGGTTGAAATCCTCTCATCAAATAGAATTTAGATAAGTTTAGGGTTCTATTTTAACCATATCATTTAGATTTAACTTTAAGTTAGATAATTTAACTTTTACCGTGTCTTCTTGTTTTCTTACACTATAAGGTTAATAAACTTAATATAACAAGACAAACGAACCCCAAGTTGTTTATTATTAATATATATAACCTTATCTAAGTCATTTTTACGAACCATAGATTTTTAGGAATAAAATTACAATTAATAATATAATATTTGTTTTAAAAACTATTTTATGTCAATTTTAACACTATTTGGTAATTGATTTTTGTGAAAATCATAACAGAAATATTAGTTCTAAAAGAGTTAATTAAATCAGTACTAATATGTAATATTAACCTATAAAATTATTTGAATTCATAAAAAGTCTCAAATTACATTTATTTGGGTATTTATAACATCAATTATGTCAATATTTCATTAATAAGATAATTACTGCATCATCATTGTGTCATAAATAAATTAAACTATTTAATGTCTAAAAATTAAAAATAAAATACCATTATGTAGTAACTCTATTTAGATTTATAATTAATATTTATAGTCTAATTTATCTTATGTATAACCTTATATTAAAAATGATTTAGTTATTAAACATTGATTTTAACTATTTTAACCCTTCTTTAAATAAATTAATAATAAATGTCCTAATCTAATCCTAGTGAGCCTAAATGGTCATATTTTATTCCTAAGGTTGTTTTTGGTCGAATTACACTTATCAAATAGAATTAGGACATGTGTTAGGGTAATAATAATATCCTTTTTACCCTTATTTATCCTATTTACTTTTAACCGTGGTAAATAAAAGTAAAAAGTTACTATTCATGAAAAAATATTTTCATCTCATTGAACCACATTTTAGTCCTTGATATTAACCATGTCTCTCATGTTTTCAAAATTCCACTCACAAAAGCGGCAAAATTATGTTTTATGAAAAATTCAGTTTTTTAACTACCACTTAGTGGTTTCACTATTCATCAAAAAATGAAAGTTTCCAGAAAAATACCAAAAATTAGGCCTAGGATATATTTGATATTATGAATTCAAAAATGATGTCTATTTTACCAAATTAAAAGCATATCAGTTTCATTAATTAATTTAAAAATTAATTCTCACCGTCAAAACAAATAGCGTGTTTTTAAGATATAATAACTATCAAAAGATTGACACTTGTTTATGTTTGGTTTAAATGTGAAATTATATCCAATGACCAACATTGTATTAAATGGTAAAAATATATTCTAAATATAATTTAAAACCATCCTAATTAATAATTTATCACTATTAATTATTTCTATTAAAAAAGTTGTTTTTAATTAAAATTTAGTAATTTTCACAATTCATCAAAATATGAAAGTTATCCGAAAAGTAACAAAATTTCACCCTAAGCTAATTTTGATATTCCGAATCCAAAAATGAATTCCATTTTGAAAGATAAAATATATAAAATTTCAAAAAGTGGGTATTTCTATTCATAACGGCTAGTTCATAATAATATTATAATAATATCTAGTTTAGTGAAAATCGGTATTGCGTACTACACACGCTATCGAGGAAGGTCGTGATTGCGTGTAATGCAAGCCAAGTCAGGGTTGCGTGTTGTTCAAGACTCCTCCGTTGTTTCATATAACAGAATCCAACCGTATTTCATTTATACATTGAATATATATATATATACACTCAAAGTTTCGTAGAATAACTACTATCAAAATTGTGTGTAACATGATCCAAGAATAGTGTTTTGTATACTGCAAGCTCATACGGTGTTGTGTATAGTGCAAGGCAATCTTGTTGTAGCTTACAACACAAGACATCAATGAAATTAAAAGAATATTTTTTCATAAAATCTCGGGGTGTTACATGATATGTAATATCATGTATTTTTATGTATGTTTTTTTAGTTTGATGAGATATGATAATTTTAGAGTTTCAAAATTAGGTACCACTTATGTTAAACTGGTCTGAAGTTGTTTAAATATTGTGATTACTATTATAATCATGATTAAATCTATTTAGTGATAATGATTAAAAGAGGTGAATATTTTCCACTATGAAAAAGATAACCATGTTTTAGTATTATTCCATATACATAATGAATATAAGCTTGTATCATGAAGGTGATATTTCACTAAAATGATATTTTGATGCATGTGAACATTCATTCTAGTGTGGATTAAGTAAATATTTATTTTCTAGAGTTTTAAGAAATGTTGTATCTAGGGTGATTATGGATTTATAAAAAATATGAAAAGGAGACTAAGATTTATGGGAGAGTGAATGATATTATTTATAGGCTCTTAATGATATTCTTTAACAAATTAAAGGCCATAGGTTTTAGATATTTTAGAAATATAAGATCATGGTGATGAATATCATGGAGTTTCCATATTAAAAATATGGATATAACATTCATTTGATTTTTTGAATATATAAAAATGAGGATGAATAAGAAAAATAGTTTGAGGAAAAAATAGACCTGTTATTATCTTCAAAATTTAGTGTATTGAAAGAGATGAGGGATTCCAATTTTGATGTGAAAAGTCCATCCTTGAGCATTAGAGAAGAAGATAAAATTTACAGAATAAAATTTTATTGCATATAAATATATCAAGCATCGAAGAACATTGATAATACTAGCATATGATATCTGTATATCATAAGTACAAAATAATAATAGAGGAACCCATTTGATATTATAGTAGTTGAGAAATATTAAACCAACCATTTTTAATTAAAATATGAAGATATGTATGCTTGTGATTATTTTATATTGATGAATTTGATTGGATTCACACAATCCAAGATATACATGAGCCTAAACTGCTTATCATAAATCAATTTGGAGGTTCCCTAATCTGGTATTCAATGTAAGATTGTTTGGTTCTAGATCTTAACAGGTTAGAAAGTTTGTGTTTTCTTGTAATTTGGTTAGTGATAGATACAAAATGGAATAAGTCTATCCATTTTCCATTGGTTTATTCTGGATAATAAAATATTTTCCATGTTTGTGTGGGATAACAACCACTATACACCAAGGCCTAGCTCACACATTATTGGTGACTATCATAAATCCCTATGTGCCTTATTTTTTTATTTAATTTTTATTCATTCTTGCAATAAAATAAGTGAGATAAGAAGATATTTAGATATATTCACCTTAACTATTGAAGTGGTAAAAAGTAAAGAATTTAAATTGGTAAAAAGTCACCCACCCTGATTAACCCCCATCTTAGTGTGGTTTCACAGATCTTGGGGGAACAACATTGTCAATGAAAAAAAAGTAATGGATACATAGTAATAATTGAAAAGGGTTCTTTAATTAAATTAAATATTTAAAAAAAATAGTTCAAGAACATTTATATAAAAATAAAATATATTATATGAACATGAAAAAGATATAAAAATTCTTGATTTGTATTAATACAATTTCTCTTTTCAAACCTAAAAATGGGTTATGTATGAGTCAATCAGAGAAAGATTATAATAATATTTTTAAATTTTTTAAATTACTAGAGGTAAATAGATATTCATATTTAATTATAAATTTTATTCTAATTCTTGAAAACTATTGTGGGTTTATAGAATCTCAAATTGTAAGATATTTCACGAGTAAAACCACTAAAAACATTAAAATGTACAAATTATGCATAAAAATCATGGTTATATTTAAAAGTTAAGAAAGTTCCTAAAAAATTCAATAATAAAAGTAATAGTATGATTAAAGTAGAAACTATATGCAGCGCATTTTAAATATGATTAGAAAAAGAGATAGAGTATCCAAGAGAATGATTGAGATAAAATCCCAAAGAAAAATATTGAGACGGACTCCCTTACTATCACTATAAACTATAAATTATAAAAAAATAGTATAGGTAAATATAAAAGTAATATATCAAAAATAAATGGAATAAATTAAGTTATTAATTCAATTCCTTTTACATAATTCAAATAAAGAAAGATATAAAATAGGTAATCAATATAAAAAATTAAGGAATATTTCGAAAGAAAACTCTTATGATAAAGTTAAGATAGGACATTTTATTATATAAGAGAGGTTGGGATACAAATAATGACTCAAAAAGGAAAATTAGTTAGTTGAATTTTTAATATATTTCATGTTAGATATAAAATAGATGGTAGATGATAAAGAATAAATACATGGAAATAATTTAGAATTGGTAGAAAATTATTATCTCAAGTCTTGAAATGATTTTTATGCACCCTAACCTACTAAATAATAAAATTATTTTTGTTAATTAATTTTTTTTAGAATTATTATTTTTATTTTATTATTATTATTATCTTTTTTTTATTCATCTATTATTAGTTTCATGTTGTTTTGATCAATTGTTGAAATACATTAAGTATATTGTTTTAAGACTATATATATGTAACAATAAGGTTAAATTTCCATTTGAAAATAGAAACATAATCTCAATAAGTGTGTTGTAACTGTTAATTTCAATTCTAAGAGTAACTAAGTTGAATTGTTTAATATATTCTCTAATATATTTCGAAATAAATAAAAAATTCACTATAACCTTTTTTAGACGCTTAAAATTACTATAATTTATTTACATTCAATTTCATAATTATAATGATTTTTTATCCTTTGAATATAAAAAAATGAAATTAATTATTTATTTATGTTAAAAAAAATTAAATCCTTTTTTAAGATTAGTGGTGAAATGAAAAAAAATAAAAAAAAATTGTCATTCACTTAGGTAGTATAATACTATCATTATTGAATAATGGCTTTAATAGTTTTTAAAAGAGTTTAAAAATAATAGGAAAAATAATAAATATTTTTGTTTTATAAAAATATTATAGTAGGATTGTATTAATTTTAAATGATACATTAAATATTACATATATAAGAGAAGTGTGTGATAAAAATTTAAATGAGAAAATGTGGGTTTTAAAACCCTTAATTTGATATAGTATTAACTTTAGAAAAGGTTTTTATTAGTAGAAATGGGAAAAATATAATCTTTATTAGATAAAAGGGATGTTAATACTATAGTAATATAATGATATTGGTAAATGTATAGGAATTTTTAAAGAGTTTAAGACAAAATAATCTCAAATATGAGATATAGAGAGAGACTTGGGGATCATCAACTTTTTCTTTGAGTTAGATCCATTTGATTGGATCTAAATTTTTCATAAGTGGGCCTTTTGGTAATAATATGGAATTATTAGTGTGATAAAATATTTAATAGAGGTATTTTGGAAGATTATTTGTAAAAAATATGTTTTGGAATTGAGGAGTAAGGGGTGGAAGAGTGGGGTTTACAAAGTCAAAGGGAGGTATATCTTTGAATAAAATATTGATTACTTTATTATTTAGGCTCAAGACTCTGAATATAATTGGTTCATTACACTGTTAATTTTTTAATAAAATAACAAAAAAAATTATATACTTTTATAAACTCCTTAAATTAAATTACATATTTTAAAAAAAATTATACAGTGTAAAAAATCATAAATGGTTTTTTATTACAATAAAATATAACTTAGGACTTAAAAATTTATTTATAGGTTTAAAATATAGGTTTATTATTTTTAACTATATAATTTTTCTTCTTAAATAAATTTTATGTAATTTAGAATGTTTTATAAAACATTTCGTTATATTTTTTATCATTTTAATATCATAGAGCATAATATATATATAGAATGATATTTTTACTATTTAGTTACAAATTGACTATATTGGAAAAATTCCAAAAACTAACCATGAGATAATTTTTATGTGATAATTTTTTAATTGATATCTATATTATAAAATCCGTATTCTAATTAAGATAAAATTATCTTTTGAATAAATATTTCTGAAAATAATTTTTTTATGATGTACTTTATACATTACGGTTATAATTTCATGCCAATAATTGTATAACTTTTATAATGACTACCTTATAAAAATATAATGTCCATTTTTTGATAATGTGACATAATATATGTGAGAAAAAAATAAAATTTTTATTATATGTTCTTCAGAGTATTATTTTTCGTATAAGACATTATACGTGTCCTTTTAAAATAAAAATTTTTAGAGTATTAAAATGTGCAAATAAAATATTATAAAAATAATTTAAAAAAAAAAAAAAATTATGTAAAATAATAAATAACTAATAAAATATCATTTTGGTATAAAAATATAATTTTTATCATATGATTTATATAAATTTTATTGGACATCAAAAATTATTACATTATTTTATATGGTTTTATGTTACAATTATACCAATATAAGAACATTTACATTAATTTTCTAAGAAAATTATTTCAATACATTCATCAATACTAAAACCTCCATTTTAAAATAAAACTAAAACTATGATTATTTTTTTTATTAAATCAAAATCTTTATAAAAAATAATCTTAAATTCATTCAAATAGATTTTATAAAACTATTTTGAAAATAAAATTCCTTTATGATACATGAGAAAAAAATAATTTTTTATTAATAATTTCATATAATATTAATAATGGAATCATATGTATACATTATTAATTTTTTAAATGAATATATGAATATAATAATGGAAATTAGAATGTCACGCTTTTAGGACAATTTCTAAAAAAATATTATTTTTTAATAAAATTTCATTACCACTTCTTATTACAATAATTATGTATGAAAATTATAGTTTCATGTCAATATTAATGAAAGAAAATAATTTCATTTTTAATTACATATTTAAGAGAGAAATTTTATAAAAATGTTCATTTAAAATGGGATATAACATTCTACACATTAAAAAATTTCTTCCTCATAATTTTTACTCAATGAAAATCACTTATCGATGTTTTCAAATATTTTCAACAAGGACATTACTAAACCTTAATGTCATGTTAAATATTAACTATTATATGGTTTTAATTTGACTATACAAAAACACTATAGTAATGTTAGTTCTATCTGATCATATAAGGTATACTCAACCTAGTACTCTCGAGCTAATATTTATTTATATATTCATTTATAACCAATTTTTTCTTAATATTAATACCTAAAAATAACCAAACTATTCTCTAGAAGAAAATTAATTAGACCTAGAACTTCATTTCTAGATCAAGTTCATAACATAATTTGTTTACACATAAAATGAGATACAACTGGCTCTAAGAAAAAAATGTCCAATATCTTTGAGAACTATGAATATGATACCCCATAATCATATAATTATACCATATAATTTAAACTAATACATCATCTAATACCACATAAAAACCAATAAAATCTATTCTAAACCAACAATCACTTAGGGAAATGGGGAAACATGAGAAAGGATGAATATCAAATGTTATGTAATGGGTAAAACATTAGAATCAAAGAATAGAGTTGAAATCAAAAGATATTAAATAATTGATACACATGATTAGGGGAGAAATTAAATATTTAGTGGAATAATATCATGAAAGTATAAGATTTTATCATGATCAATTATAACATAATCATAGATCATGATATAAAAATTATAAAAATATGCTCCTATAAGAATAAAGTATTATAACACTCCAAATGTAATTTTGTTGATTAGTTTAGGTTATTTTATATTAATGAGGGGTTTATTGAGTTTTAGAAGTTTTCATTATTGGAGTTAGTAAATTTTAGAGTTTTTTGGGTGTTAAATGATTATCTCACATGGTTAAATGAAACTGTGTGGTTATCATTTGATAGTAATGTACACATTGATTGTTCAATTTGGAATAGTTAATTCATGGGTATTCAAATCATGTAGGGTCTCGAAGGAAACCATGTGGGTTACCTAGGAATGTCTAATAAGGTGTGAATAGTTGGAACACAGCTTGGTAAGCCATTAAACCTACCCATAATTCATTTAAAGTTGTAATTATTTATTTTACCCCATCCAAATTTAACTCACCTCTTATCTCTTTTCTACCTCACAATCTCATGGTCCTCCTTGTATCCCTATGAATATTTCCTCCACATCCTTATTTTATTTTTATTGCCTCTCCCTTATATTTTGACCATTACATGGGAAAATATCTTTCTTTTCTTCTTTTCTAATCCTCCACTTTTTTATCATCTATTTTCTTAGGTTTCTCTTTATTCCATGAACCCTAATTCATGGATCATGTTTGGGATTATAATTGAGTTCATTCTAACATAGGATTTTGTTTTTCCAGGACCCAAATAGGGTTATTCTTGCATTATTTGGGAATTCAACATGCATGGTAATGAATTGGGACAATATTATAATTTTTTAGGTAGGTTTTTATTTGATCTACCTTTATTTTTCAATTCATATAATTCTATTGATTCAAAAAAGTAATTTATAATTATGTATGACTATGTATAATTTTTTTAATGGATTCAAAAAAGTTTTCAAGTGAATTACATGATTGGAATAAAATATTTTATATGGATTCTAATTGAATTATTTTGAATTAAATTTTTAATCATTCCAAGTTTTTTATCAATTACTTATGAGGATTTTTAAATTTTTTGTGAAAAAATTAATGGATAGGGACATATTTTTTATTTTAAAGGATTAAAATATGTTTTAAAATATGTTTGGAACATGAACACAGTGTGATTCTAAGTGATTTCAAAATTTTGAAATTGTTGAATATAAAATGAAGGGAAATTTAATCAGTATCATCAGTTGAATTCTATTTAAAGGCTTAAATGGAACTTTAAAATTGTTTGATAGGTTATGATAGAATAAACGATTGTCCCAAATAATTTTTTTTCTCATTCAGGATTATTTATCCTTTTGTGATGGATGTATGACGTAAAATGTAATGTTATATGTGAGGGAATTGTACGTTAAGTGTGGTATATTTATTATGTTCATTTATGGATTTATTTTTATTGATTTCTCAACTACTTTATTGATTGTTTTTTTATGAATATGATAGGTAACTATCTAGAGTTCTGTAAGACTGAAAACTCTATTTTTGATTATGACTAGCTTTATTGAAACTATGTATCTTAGTTTTCCAAGATGTTTATGCCCATGATAGATTCAGGATCCAAGGATGGGTTAGGGTATGATTATTTTGAAAGGACTTATAGGATAAGAAGTTTATTATAGGTTGGTTTAAGGTTCTTTTCACCCATTTAGAATCATATTACTTTTATTCCTAGGTTAGCATCCCATGAAACTTGTGATTTGATAGGTGATTTCACATAGGGTCTATCTTTGATTATATATATTGAACACTTTTTTATTGTTCTTGGTGAGACCCTTATATTTTTTTAATATTTGTATTTCTTTCTAATAATTATTTGATGTTTGTTTTTTATCTCTTATATATGTGCAGGTATGATTTTGAATGGTTTAAAAAAGTTTTTGAATGGACCTTTTGATATTCAAGGAACATTTGGTATGGATTTAAATTATGGTTTTCTAAATGAAATTTAAATAAATTCATGAGACTTCATTTTATAAAAACAAATTTTCATTTTTTATATGGTAAAATGTTTGTGTTCTTGAAATTTGTAGCATGATTTTATTTTATTATGGATGATATAAATAGAAAATCATATTTTTTCTCCATTTTATTTTCAAACTAAAATTCATGAATTGATTATATAAAGGAATTTCTTAAACTCAGCAGGTATAGACCTACTGGGATATATAACTCATGCCTATATATATTATAGAATCCAAATTTCAAATGGGTTTTGGATTTTTTTTGGGGGGGGGTAAAAATGGTTTAGTTGGGATTTGCTAAGAAAGTGGATTTTTTTGAAAGTTGGCTTCAGGTAGGGTTCATTTGTTTTATTTTGGCCATGTGGTATATCAGCCAATATGGTCATCCTTTTATATGATTTTAGGTTCTTTTTTTGTTTTTTTATGTTATGTTGTATTTTATTTTTTATGGATATTATTATATATTTATGAAAATGGTTATAATTAGTATCATTTGCTATGACTTTCTTTACTTCACTGTGTATTTTTTGTTATTCTTACTTGATTTTTCAGGGATATCCAATGTTTGGATTGTTTATGATATATTTTTTATATATGAACAACTATTATATTAATTATAATTTTAGGGGGAAATCATTCCTAATGTGCTTACTTTGATTCCTAGGAAATATTTGTTAGCCTGTGAAGATTATGAAGTCCCATTGGGAAAAGTAGTATGCTGGGTCGGGTTCTGGTTCAAGTGTAAGCTCGGGACAGTTCATTACAATTGGTATTAGAGAAAGGTTTGAATTAGAGCCTTGGTTTAAGAATAAATATATTATTATTTGGGTAGTTTCCTTTTTTGAAGATAAGGATGTCAAGACTAGAGAGGTAGGTGTGAGAAGAGTGTTTCGATGTCATTTATATTTAGAGCTTCATGTTTCAATAGGTATTCAGGATTTTAGATTTTATTTTTGTTCTTCATTTTATTATTTTATTGAATTATAATTTTATATTTATGGTGGTTATGTCTTGATTCTCATTTTCATAGCTTGATTTCCCTTTGGGTTGTAGTTGGAGTTGTTGGATAATAATAAAAAATGGAAATCACTATGTGAGGTTGTCTTATAGGGACAAAAAAACCATGAAAAAACCTAGATTTTGATTCTAGACTTGTTTCAGGAACCATTTCCTGGTTGGAATGTGGACATCAACCATTGGTCCAAGACAAATATGGTTTTACCTGCAATTTTTGTTTTTTTATTTAGACATATTGGTTCTTGGATTTATATATTTTAGAAATTGTAAATGGATTAATATTTTCTTGTGATATATTGGTGATATTGTATTAGTTTTTAGTTAATGTCAGTGATGTAATTTTACCTTTGTGTTTTTATGGAACTAGATATTTTGTGTGTGAAAAGGGTATTTCGTTTAAAAAATTATTTCAATTTGAAAATAATCCTTAGGGAATGTTTTTAAAATAATATTTTCTTTTATGGAACATTTTGAAGTACTATATTTCATTATGAAATTTGTAAAGTGTTAGTTTTATCATGGAATAAAGAAGTTGTATTTGTTTTTAAATTGGTTTTTATGACAACCCATACCTAAATGTCTGATAATTACATGAATTAAAAAAATATTTCATTAAAATGCATTCTAAAGACCATTTGGGTTTATATTTTTAGATAATAAATACAAAAAATTGACTAATAAAATTCATTCCCTTTTAACTAATGGACATTTTTTCACTATGAGAGAAACTGCTTAATCCATAACGAGCAATAAATATCACCCATAAACTCTTAACATAAGAAAATATTACAGATATTACCATATTAATGTTTATTATAGATTTATGAATAATTTTATTCAAATATGTTGTGATTCATTTATATTGGGTGTGGTGTCTAGAATAGGTTATCGAATATAACATCAGTTTCATAAGGCCTAAAATTTCAATTTGTTACATTATACCTAATTAAATAAATTACATCCTCATAATTATAATTATCGATTACTAATAAATATATCTAGGAAAATTATCATTCAATATATAACTTATAATGATATATTTATCTCACTATCTTAAGCTAGATCAATATTCTTATCATTTCCTTAAACAACATTATATAATCATATGCCCTAGTTTTTACATATCCTAATCATATGTTTTAAAAAACATTCCATTCCAAAAATAACCTACACCTACAAGGAATAAAACAATAGAAAAAATTATGTATTCTTCTACATATTAATTATATCTTCAATCCTCAGATAGTATTAACCATTGGTTCATAAATTCATATAAAATCCCATTATTCTAAAAAATATCATGAATCGACTATCAATCCCAATGTTACAAATACTATATTACTTACTTATTCCAAAATCACTCAAAAATTTGTTACTTCAAAGTTAATCATATATTAAACCTAAGAGTTATACATACCTCAATCATGTGATCATCAATAGTTATCCCCCAAAAATATGACATTTTCATAAAATAAATTTTCAAGGTTATTTATTCTTTTTAATATATGTTTTGAAAATTCTAAAGAAAAAATATTGATGAAAAAAACTTAGATTATTCACTTAACCATCATAACATTTACAATATACCATAATACCATTTATTAATATCATTTACTGATGAAATTATCCATGATTATCAAAAAATAATTTCTATTATAGTATCAACCTCACTACATTAGGTAAGAATATGGTACTCACATTCTTCCATCATAACAAGAGTATAATAAAACTATCAAACATTTAAGTATGTTCCCTTATTCATTTATATGACATATTGGTTTTCGAATACAAACCTTTCCCAACTTTATTTTCATGACCCTATTTCCCAAAAATAAAAAATACAAAATGGTTATCAATAAAATTAGATTATATGATCATATGAATATAAAAACCTGATCCTAATATGTCTTCTCTGATTAAACATTCATTTTATCCTTTAATAAAATCAATTCAATATAATTTGATTTTCTTTATGTTATCTTGTGATTATTACCCTAATCCCTTAAAATAATGAGGAAATAAATCATTCGCAATGGTTTGTAAAAGGAATATGATTAACCAAAGAATATCACCGAAAATTTTCAAACCAGGTCTGCAGTTATTCCACTTTATCGTTCACTAGGTAATGGTTGATTTAATACCCAACACACCCTATTTGGGGTTATTTCTTCTAGGTACTAATTTTCTGAATCCTGAATCCACTTTCTAGTATCCAAAAAGGGATTTATTTCCTAGGAAATCCACACAACCTCTACTTTAAAAAAATCATGATATTATCCTATAATTAGACATATACCTTATACTTTCCCAAGGTTTTTCACAAAAATGCTCTTATCATAATCCCAAAAGTATTTTATATTATATCAACTAACATAAAGGGTTATATACACATTTTAAATTAGTACATACTATGACTTATCAAAATTTGTTGAAATTTCAAACTCATAAATTATAATCAAATTATAATATCCTAATATCCAAAGTTATATAAACCTTCCTCTAATTCCAACTATGGGATCATAGAACTAATCATCTAATAATTACATGAATTAAAGAAAATATTTAATTATAATGAATTCCTAAGACATTTTTGGGATTTTATTTTTATATAATTAAAATAAATCACACAAGTGCAGAAAATGTTATTTGCATCACCATTTTTACGCCGGTTATATATAACCGACGTGATAATCAGTGAAACGTGGTTTTTTACGTCGGTTATTTTATAACCGACGTAACAAATGTGGTGAGTAGCTTTTTAACATCGATTATTTTAATAACCGACGTTACAAATCGCGCTTGTTCAGTTTTTACGTCGGTTATAAATTAACCGACGTAAAAAACAAAAGTGCTGGAGTTTTTTACGTCGGTTATTTGATAACCGATGTAAAAAACAAGATATCTATGAGTTTTTTACATTTGTTATAAAATAACCGACGTAAAAAACCAAAGAGCGGGGGTTTTTTACATCGGTTATAAAATAACCAACGTAAAAAACGAGTTATCTTCGAGTTTTTTAGATCAGTTATAAAATAACCGACGTAAAAAACGCGGCTTTTGAGGACTTTTTGACGTCGGTTATTTTATAACCGGCGTAAAAAAATAACCCATAGAATGTTTTTTATGTCATTTATACAATACCCGACGTAAAAAACTGTGATTTTTTATGTCTTTTTTATGTCGGTTATAGAATAACCGACGTAAAAAACCAACACGCGGATTTTTTTACATCGGTTATAAAATAACCGATGTAAAAACAGCTATATCTGAAGCATTTATAACATTGGTTATTATAATAACCGACGTTATAAATTTAAAAAAATAGTTTATAACGTCGGTTATTAAATAACCGATGTTATAAAACATTTAAAAAATTAACATGCCCCGTGGATTGTCATTTACATTTTTTCGATCGACTGTCTGGCAGCTCGTCTCTCTCGCGCGGTAAACCCTAATCAACTCGTCGATCTCTCTGCGTTAAACTCGTTTTTCCTTCATCGTTTATCATATTTACTCTCCTCGGATCTATCATCTCAACTCGCATCACTCAAGTAAGCCTTCCATGAATTTATTTCGTTCATTTTTTTTCGGATAGTCTATATTTATGTTTTGCGATTTTTGTGTTTAAACTAGGTAGGATTCTTCGATTTTGAACCCTATTACCTCTTTTTCCATCATCATCGTATTTATCATCCCTATATCTATTAGATCAACTCACAATATTCATGTAAGCCTCAAATACATTTATTTAGTTTGTTTTTGTTTCGCGAATGCACGACATTGATGGTAATTTTTGTTGTCATTGATAACTAATGATCTCATTCACCTATATTACTGCATAGAATGGTTATTGATTAAATGTACGAATTAGGAAATGATATTTCATGTATTGTTGCTGCTTATGTTTGTCCTATTTTATATGAGAATATATTAGACATATAATGTAATGGATGTCGACCTCTATGGCCCTTCGATGCATCTCTATGTCTCATGATTCCAAATAAAAATGGGTTCTGCTGAGGGCTTACCCTAGTATTTTTTGAGACCTTGGCCAAGGCCTCAACAATATGTTTAAGATTTCTAGAATTATCCATTACCTCATTATGATATTAGTTATCGAGAAAACTTGTGATCATTTGACTAGTTGAATATCAATGGTTATTTTTAATTATCATACGATCATTTAAGTAGCCATATTTAATAATATTTAATTCCATCTATTTCATGCTAAAGTATATATCAAATTCAAGTGTTTTTAGTTGTTCACCATGCCTAGTTTTTATATGTAAATCATTGTTTGGGGGTTGTCCGGGGGTGGGGGTTGTCCAGAGGGTTGGGGGGTGTCTAGGGGGGGTGTCCAAGGGGGTGGGTGGGTGCGGGGGTTGTCCAAGGTGGTGGAGGCTTGTCCAGAGGGTTTTGGGGGTTTTCTGAAGGTTGGGGGGATGTCCAGAGGTTGGGGTGTTTAGGGGGGGTGTCCAAGGGGGTCAGGGTGGGGGTGGTGTCCAGGAGGGGTGGGGGTGCTGTCTGGAGGGGTGGGGGATGTCGAAAGGGTTGGGGGGTGTCCAGCGGGGTGTCTAAGGGGGTAGGGGTGGGGGTGGTGTCTAGGAGGGGTGGGGGCTGTCCAGGGGGTTGGGGGGCTATCCAGAGGGTTGGGGGTGTCTACGGGGTGTCCAAGGGGGTGGGTGGGTGTGGGGGGTTGTCCAAGGGGGTGGGGGCCTGTCCAGAGGGTTTTGGGGGTTGGTCGGGGGTGGGGGGCTGTCCAGAGGGTTGGGGGGTGTCCAGGGGGTGTCCAAGGGGGTGGGTGTGTGGAGGGGCGTTGTCCAAGGGGGTGGGGGCCTTTCCAGAAGGTTTTGGGGGTTTTCTGGGGGTGGAGGTTGTCCAGAGGGTTGGGGGTGTCCAGGGGGGGTGTCCAAGGGGGTGGGGGTGGGGGGTTGTCCAGAGGTTTGGGGGTGTCCAGGGGGGGTGTCCAAGGGGGAGGGGGTGGTGTCCAAGAGGGGTGATTTTCTCCATCTGAATTTTTATTTTAAATATGATTTGATTCTCAGGTTTACTCCATTCTCTCCAATTTTCTATCAACCATGTAGGCGTCATGGTTTTCTTTTATTCAATGGAATTTAAAACTGTTATATCTAACTATATTTTCTTTTAATAATAATATTCAAGCATGTTTTTTTAAATACACATAGATTTGTTTTATATTTCAAATTTGTTTTACATTAAAATTATGATTTTTTTCATATAAACTTATATTTGTCTTATGTTAAAAAATATATATATATTTTATATTTGTTATAGGTAATAATGAGTCGAAGTTGGATTACGGAACATTGAATGAGCAATGAATATGAGGAAGGTGTTGATGCCTTTTTGGAATTTGATAAACAAAATGTTCCAAGTAGTGAAATTTTTTTCTGTCCATGCCTGAAATGTTTGAATATGAAGAAGTTGAAAAGTAGAGAGATAAAATATCATCTGATATGTCATGGTTTTAATCCGAGTTATAGCCCTTGGATTTGGCATGGTGAAACTGGACGAAATGTCACTGATGATGATGATTCACAAGATGGTAACTCTGATGGAATTGAAGAAATGATTCGTGATATTGTAGCAGAACAAATTAAGATAGAACCGACAGTTGCGCGTCTATATGGTGATGCTGAAAAACCATTATATCCTGGTTGTACAGATTTTACTGTTTTTTCGGCAGTGTTAAGATTGATTAACCTGAAGGTGAAATATGGATGGAGTGACAAAAGTTTTACAGAGCTACTACAATTGATGAAAGACATTCTTCCAAAAGATAACAATCTTCCAGATTCACATTACAAGGCCAAGAAAATATTATGCCCGATGGGATTGGGAAACAAGAAAATACATGCTTGTCCGAATGACTGCATTATATATAGGAAGGAATATGAATTTCTGTTAGAGTGTCCTAAATGTGGGACATCACGGTATAAGGTGAAAGAGAAATCACAGGCTGATGTAGAGATTACAAATCTCCCTTCAAAGGTATTTTGGTATCTTCTTATAATTCATTGTTTCAAACGTTTATTTGCTAATTCACATGATGCAAAAAGGTTAATATGGAATACTGATGAGCGGGTATGTGATGGAAAAATATGTCATCCAGCTGATTGTCCACAATGGAAGAAAATTGATGCGCAGTATTCTACATTTGGAAGTGAAATAAGAAATCTCAGATTAGGGTTGTGCACAGATGGAATGAATCCATACCGAACCCTCAGTAGCACACATAGTTCATGGCCTGTTTTATTGGTAATTTACAACCTCTCTCCTGAAGTTTGTATGAAGCACAAATATGTCATGTTGATTATAATGATCTCTGGTACAAAGCAACCCGGCAATGATATTGATGTTTACTTGTCATTGTTGATTGATGATTTCAAACTGTTATGGGATGATGGTATTAGGGTGTATGATTCTTATAAAATGGAATATTTTAAACTGTATGCAGTGCTTCTGTTCACTATAAATGACTTCCCAGCGTATGGAAATTTTTCTGGATACAGTGTTAAAGGGAATAAAGCATGTCCAATTTGCAAAGAACAGACGTCATATTGTCAATTGCATCATGGGAGGAAAACAGTGTACATGGGTCATCGAAAGTTTTTTCCTATGGATCACCCTTATAGAAGACTAAAAAAGGCATTCAAAGGATCACAAGAATTTGATACTGCTCCAAAACCTTTATCCCCAGATCTGTATTTTGAGAGGGTGAAAAACCTTGATGTGACATTGGGAAAGACACAAAAATCTGGTAATGATATACATATTTGGAAAAAAGGTCAATATTTTTTGAGCTACTATATTGGAGGTATCATGAAGTTAAACATAATATTGATTTCATGCACGTGGAGAAGAATATATGTGATTGTTTTATTGGAACATTGTTAGATATTAAAGGAAATACTAAAGATGGGTTGAATGCATGATTAGACTTACTATCAATGGGAATACGTTTGGAGTTAGCTCCCACTCCTAAAGGAAGACGAACATTTCTTCCCCCGGCTTGTCATACATTATCGAAGAGGGAGAAAATTAGCTTTTTTCAATGTCTTCATGATATCAAAGTGCCTCAAGTTTATTCTTCAAATGTAAAAAATTTTGTCTCATTGAAGGACTTGAAGTTGATAGGTATGAAATCACATGATTGTCACGTCATGATGCAACAAATTCTACCAGTTGCATTGCGTGGAATATTTCCCATTCATGTTAGAAAGACTATAATGAAGTTGTGTTATTTTTTCAATTAATTTTGTAACAAGGCGATTGATGTGAATGCTTTGAACATTTTGGAAAAGGATGAAATTTTTATACTTTGTCAATTGGAAATGTATTTTCCTCTAACTTTTTTTGATATAATGGTGCATTTAATGATTCATCTGGTTCGAGAAATAAATCTTTGTGGACCTGTATATATTCTTTGGATGTATCCTTTTGAAAGGTATATGAAAATATTAAAGGGGTATGTTAAAAATCTATATCGACTTGAAGCCTCCATTATTGAAAAGTATATTTCTGAGGAGGTAGCAGAGTTTTGTACAAGCTACTTGGCTGCGGCGCAACACATAGGATTGACTCCATCTCACCATGAACGAGTTAATAATGAGGGAAAGGGGATTCAAGGCTTGAAAGTAAAATCATTGTCAGTTGAACAGATGAAGAAGTTAGAATCATACATCTTGAATAACATAGCTGATGCTCAACCGTATATCACATTGCATATTAATGAGTTGAAACAATGTCATCCAAAGAAGAAAGAAATGTGGATTTTGAATGATCACAACAAAAAAAATTTGTCATGGATTAAAAAGACTTTGCTTGGTAGATCAGATGTATCAGAGACATTAAAATGGATAGTGGGTGGTCCATGTTTAAATGTGATAACATGGTCTAGTTATGACATTAATGGATATAAATTTCATATGAAAGCTTAGGACAAAAGAAGTGCAGTTAAGAATAGTGGTGTATTGGTGTTTGAAGAAGCAATGCATTTTTCGAGTGCTAAGGACAAAAACCCAATTTCTACATCAAGTGCATATTATGGAGTGATTGAAGATATATGGGAGGTTGATTACTTTAAAATTAAAGTTCATGTTTTTAACTGTAACTGGTTTATCAGTAACAACAGTGTTAGACAAGATGAATTTGGAATGACACTTGTTAATCTGAATAGATTGGAAGACACAGCTGATTATTTTTTAATAACAACACATGCAAAACAAATTTTCTATTTATTAGATCAATCAGATATATAGTGGGTTGTTGTTTTAAAAGGGAAAAAACAATATGTTGGTGAGGATGAAGTTGATAAAGATGTTGATTTATGTGAGATCCCTACTTCCATGGAAAGATTAACAGAACATAATGATGAGCATGTTGAAGACATGGTTTGCGCCATAAGGAATGATCACGACGAAGGAATTTGGGAAAATAATCCATTTGTACATTCCTAAAATTACAGGTAACATATGTTTATTTCTTTTTTACATTTATTTTTTTCATAAATGTTAGATGTTGTAAGTTTTTTATTTATTAAAACATGTTTTAAAACAAAATAAGTATAAGTTTTTGTTTGTTTTTAGTTTTTTTAGTTTACTTTATCATGTTTACCATTACATGAATTATATATCTATTATTTTTGTTTAGTGAAAATTACATTACCATGTTTACCAGGTTTACCATGTTTACCATTTTTACCATCTTGACCATATTTACCATCTTTACCATCTTTATCATTGTTTAACATGCTTACCATATTACCAATGTTTACTATTACGTAACTTAGTACACTTTTCTATTTTCTGATTACAGTAGTATTAAAATATTTGAATTTGTATATTTTTGAACTAACGTTTGTTTTTTTGATTTAAAGGATAATGACAGATCATTAAGTTGATCAACCACATTATTCTAGAGATGATCATATTGGTCATACCTCTGGGGAGGAACATTCACATGCTCCTATTACAACAAAGAGTTCAAAGGTTGGTAAATGTGGGTGCACATGTTTACCAAAATTATCAGTTGCCCGTACGCAGGATCAGAGGATAGTCATTGAGTTTGATGATGATGATATTCCTAGAGGTCCAAATGCCAAAGATTTTAAGAGTTTTGTAGCAACTCAGGCTAAGAGAAAAGTAAGAATTATGTATGATGACTGGAGAAGTGTGGATAAAGCGATAATCTCTCAGTTATGGGAGACGATTTTGGTAAGATATTTTGCTATTGTTTGAATATTATTTAAATGTTTCTAGTATATATATTATATTTAACCTCTTCTTTATCAGATGAAATTTGATATTCCTGAAACTGGAGGAGTCAAGAAGAAATACTTATCGTTGGATTCCAGGATATGGAGGGATTTCAAATCAACCCTCTCATCTGATTTCATTTATGGTCATAGGAGTCATCACAATCCTTGTCGTATATATCCTTTTATAGATGAAGACACATGGAGACAGTTTTTTGAAAGTAGAATAAAAGAGTCATTTTTGGTAAGGGCAGTGTAAACTTTTATAAGATTTCTTATATAAATGATCTTATTAACCATTTTTAAGGATTTCTTATTCTTAATTTAGAGAAAACAAGGAAAGCTCATCAAGATATCCAATCTCAAAATGTATACCCTCATAGTTTATCTCGGGGAGGGTATGCATTATTGGATGAACAAATGATGGAAGAAAAATTCCAACAACTAAGTGCTGAGTCTTCAAGATCTAGAGAGGTGGCCCCTCCATCCCCTCCATCTAGACATGAAAAATGGAAGAGAGCTCGGAAGGGCAAAAAAGGGCAATATCTTTCAGATGAATCAAGAATCGTAGATGAGAGGATTGTAAGATATATATTTTATTTATTTAAGTTAACCATTTTCTTCATATAATTCCAATCATTAAATAAATGTACAATTAATTAATACAGGACTCTCTTGAGGAGAAGAGTTCATAGGGGACATTTACAGCTACTGGGAGGGAAGATATTTTATCTGTAGCATTGGGAAGGCCCAAACATCCTGGTCGTATAAGAGGATATTCGGCAGGTGTATCGGTAAGAAAAGTGTTTCCACGTTCTTCAACTTCAAATGTTGAGGGGGTTTATAGAAAAAAATTGAATCCTTGGAGGCTGAAGTTCATAATATTAATGAGACGATGGAGGACAAGATTAGAGCATCGGTGCAGTCTATGTTTGCAGACATGCAAAGACAATTTCAGACTGCAGCTCCCACTCCCCCACCTCCCCCTGAAGACCCCATTATTTATCCTCCACCTCTTCCAGTAGCTCCCACTCCCCCACCTCAGCCTGCTGACCCCATTCTTTATCCTACTCCTCCGCTACAGCTTCCTACTTATTGTGAGTTGTATGTTGATGATTCTCAACAGCATATAGTAGCATATGGGTTGGTATATTGTATAGGAGATACAGTTCATCATCAACAATTAGAGGTAGATAATCAAAGGGTCACTGTACAAGATATTATAGATAGATCAGCTCGGGTACCATTACCTACAAATGATGTGGCGACAATTGGACATAGTATCGGCCATTTTTTAATTTGGCCATCCATACTTCTTCGACTCATTGCCATAGAGGTATGAATGTTATATATTTTATTTTATTTTTTTTATTAAAGTTGTTTTATCATTTGAAAACTAATATATTTTTTCAATTTATTTTTACAGGAATACTTCAAATGTAAAGAAATATTGTATAGGCAACAACAAAGACAAATAGCCATGACATCAAATACAGATTCTAGTAGTCTTGACAGATTGTCATGATATTCAAATTTGTTGGCGGGTTATTATGAGTTTCCAATGGTAGATCATGTTTTTGGACGTGAAATAAATGTAGGGATTATGAAAACTGATATCATGGAGCTTGTTACTGGAGATAAGTTGGGCATCAACATGGTGCAAATTTTTTCCATGTAAGTCTTAACACATTTTCCCTGCGTTATATTTATTAAAAATTTATACTTATGTCTGTTTTTTATTAGGTATCTTTATAAAATTTGTGAGAGGAATTAGCTGACAGATGTATATGGATTCATGGACCCGCAATTGATTTCCCCTGAAGCATGTGCATTGGATGAGGAACAAAGAATTCTTTATATTGCTGAAAGACTTGAAAATAATATAGTCACACAATGTTGGATGATGCCTTTTGTGAGAGGTATGAAACACATCTCTCACAAAGAGTTAATTATCTTTTAACATAAAAAATCACTAATGTTAAATTTCCTTTTATCAGTGATCATTGGATGTTAGGGGTTTTTTGCACAAGAGAGAAAGCACTTTATTGGATATTCTCTATCCATGATGATGTGCGGGAAAGTTTTAAGAATATATTGGAAAAGTAAGTTTCAATTTCTCAATATTTTTATATATTATAATGAATTTTAAATTTACACAATTAGTATTATTTTCTAACTGGGCATGGGCCTACTTTCAAAAAAACACAATGAAAAGGAATGAAAAGATCAAATATGTAAATGCGAACGTAAATATCCATTTATAATTTGTACTTTTTAATTTATTACATTAAAATAATATATTGAATTTAAACTCATTAAAACAGAATTGTCATGAACAACAAGGCATCATCGGATGTGGATATTATATGTTAAGATTTATGTATGAAATAATAACAAATGGGACAGTTGTGAATTTTGACCTTGTAAGATTTACTCTTAAACTTTGCCATAATATTTCAATTTGATTTACTCATTATACATGTTAACTACTATCCTTTTCATTTGTATATTTTTGATGAACCTCAACCCTATAATGCTGAAGACATCAAACACTTACAAGTGGAGTGGTCAAATTATTTTATAGGTTTGATTAAATTTTAGTTGTTTGTAATGTAAAATGTAATTTTGAATATTGTCATTGTAATTGTGTATTTGGTAGTCATTTAGGTTGGATTTAGTTTTTTTTTTTTTGAAGTTGACTGTATAAGTTTTGAATGTTATATATTTGAATGTTTAATTTTTCTCTACTTCTTGTTTTGGTCAACTTATGATAGTTTTTCTGGTATGGATTCTGGTCTGGGGGGAGGGGTTTCAAGGGTGTGGGGGGTGTTTAGTGGGGTTGGGGGTGTCCAGGTGTCTGGGAGGGCTGTCTGGTGGGGTGGGGGGGTATACATGAGGGTGGGGGGTTGTCCAGGGGTGTTTGGGGATGTCCAGGGGGTTGGGGGGCAATCCATGGGTGTGGTGGGTGCTCCAATGGGGTGGGGGAGGGTTGTCCAGGGTGTGGGGGGTTGTCCCGGGGTGTTTGGAGTTGTCCAGTGGGTTGGGGGTAGTCTAGGGGTGTGGTGGGGGCTGTCAAGTGGGGTGAGGGGCTGCTGTTTAGGAGGGTGGGGGTTGTAGAGGGGTGTTTGGGGCTGTCCAGGGGGTCTGGGGGAAGTCCAGGGGTGTGGTGGGGGCTCCAATGGGGTGGGGAGGGATGCCCAGGGTATGGAGGGTATACATGAGGGTGGGGGGGTTGTCCCGAGGTGTTTGGAGCTGGCCAGGGGGTCGGGGGCAGTCCAAGGGTGTGGTGGGGGATGTCAAGTGGGTGAGGGAGTGAGGGGGTGTTGTTCAGGATTGTGGGGAGTTGTCGAGGGGTGTTTAGGGATGTCCAGGGGGTCGGGCGGCAGTCCAGGGGTGTGGTGGGGGCTGTCAAGTGGGGTGAGGGGGTGCTGTTCGGGAGGGTGGGGGGGTTGTCGAGGGGTTTTTGGGGCTGTTCAGGGGGTCGGGGGCAGTCAAGGGGTGTGGTGGGAGCTCCAATGGGGTGGGGGAGGGTTGTACAGGGGGTATACATGAGGGTGGGGGCTATCAAGTGGGGTAAGTTTTATCTGTTATCAATGTAAATGCTTAAATTTTCTTTAGTTCATGTTTTTATCTCCTTCTGTTTTTGTGGTACGAATTATTGATTTGGTTTCTAGTTGATTTTGGGGGAGAGAAGAGGACTGCAGTGGATTTTTTTTTTAAAAAAAATTCTTTCACATCGGTTATTTTATAACCGACGTGATAAAGAAATCGATAAGTGTTTATCACATCGGTTTTTTTTTCATAACCGACGTGATAAACACATGTGGCATGGTTTATCACGTCGGTTATGTAATAACCGGCGTGGTAAAGGACTTGGGAAAAAATTTATCACGTCGGTTAATCAATAACCGACGTGATAAACGGCCTGGGAAATGGTTTATCACGTCGTTTATATAATAACCGGCGTGATAAACCATTTTCCAGGCCATTTATCACGTCAGTTATTGATTAACCGACGTGATAAACCCCTCCCGGGACTGGTTTATCACGTTGTTTATTAAATAACTGACGTGATAAACCATATCCCAGGAGTTTATCATGTCGGTTATTAAATAACCGACGTGATAAACTCCCCCGCACGTGTTTATGACGTCGGTAATTGTATAACCGACGTGATAAAGCCCCCCCTGGTTTATCACGGCGGTTATATAATAACCGACATTATAACCCCCCCCCCCCCCCCATGTTTTTTCATGTCAGTTATTAATTAACCGACGTGATACACACCGCGATGTTATTTTTCTTACGTCAGTTTTTAAATAACCGACGTAAAAAACTTTATTTATAACGTCATCCGTATTAACGTCGGCTAAAACCCGACATAAAAAATGAAAAATAACCGACGTAAATAACATTTTATACACTAGTGTCCTTAACTAATAAAACATATTACATTTTAACTAGTGGAAAATTATTTCCCACTATGAGAGATACATCTAAATCCATAACGAGACTTAAACATCTCCAATAAATTATTCACATAATAAACTCTTATAGATATTACCATCTTAGTTTTTAATATATATTTGTTAATAAAGTTATTATAATCTTTTGTGGTTCATTTATATTGGGTGTAACTTGTAATAAAATTTATTAAACATAACATAAAATTTTACAAGTTTTATAATTTTGGGATGTTATGGTTAGTGTATGTTTTTAAAATAACTTAATCTTTATTTGGGTGTATTATAAGTGTGGTTGTTTTTTAAGTGAAAAATTTAGAATATTTTTTGGTTAAAAACCTATCAAAGATGTTGTGAAATAGAAATATATTTTTATAATAAATTTTTCAAGGGTGATATATTTTATAATCAAAGGACATGGTGTTTTCAAAGGTTCAATTGGGTAAGGTGTTTTTGAAATGAAGGTAATCTTAAATATTGGTTTTAATTTTAAGAGATGTGGGTTATTTAAAAAAATAAATTTTTGGGGGGGTTTAGAGTTATGACCATTGGTGATTATTTTGAAGTTTTATTATTTTAAAATACTTCAAAATATTAATATTTTTTATGTTAATAAATTTGTGTTTTTGGGTGATTTTGTGTTTTTTATCTATCCCTTTCTTAAATTTTGGGATATTAAAAGTAATTTATGAGTCATGAATTAATTGATTGAATGTATCATGTTGTTTGGTGTAAGCCTCTTAGAAAGGTCTTGAATAATCGTAGAGTGTTTATCATTGGGGGATCTCCCATTTTTGGGTCTAACACTACCCAGACTCTGAGTATAGTGGAATGTGTTTTTTCTTCCTCTTAATGGTGCTCCTTGGAATTATTCAAGGTACTGCCTCTCTAGTGGATATATTCAGCAACCATATAGTTCATGTGGTTTAGGCTGGTAAAACTTAGTTGTATAGTTGGATCAGTGAGGATTAGATTCATTATAGACTCATATCTAAGTTGTAATTTAGGGTGATTGTTTATTTTTAGAAGTTTGTTTGGAAAAAATTGGTGATTTTTTAAATTATATAGGTGAATATTTCTTGGTATATTATTTTGATTATTTTTTATTTCTCTTTTAATTTTATTGGTTATTATATGATGATTTTTTTGGGATTTATGCTCGGTGTGTTGGGAGGAGTGTGTATTGAGTAAATCCTTTCCCAGTGTATTCATTGGGTATCTTTTGGTTTCTATTTTTGAGTCGTTGATAATTTTGAAATGTTTATGTATCATCGCTATATGGTGTTAGTTTTTTAGTCTACATGGTGAAATTCATGGTTTGGTTTATTGTTCGGGACATGGTAAAACCTAGGATATGTGCATGGGTAACTAGGATTTTGTTTTTTTATTATACCTTGGGGGTTACTTGGTTGATTTTTATATCAGGTTCACCATGGGATGGTGTTCTATGATATTGGGACTAATTTTCCATTATATGTAGTTCATGAGACTAGTGGATATAATTGTGTAATTTCATAACAATTCATGATTTTTTTTATCCTTGATCTTTTAGGTTATCATGATTTTGGTGATCATGCCTTGTGGTATTTTCGGAATGGTTCCTATAATAATGAATTCCATTGTGAATTTGATCCACCTATTTATAGTTATATATTGATAGATTAATCTTGTAATTTGTATTTAGATATTATAGGTTTATTTTTGTTTAGTTTCATGCTATTTTGAAATGCGAAAGTGGCTGTTATTATTCCAATATTTTAGAATGGTTTTAAATAGTGGGGATACCCATCAAATTAAATCTTATAATTAATTGGTTTTAGATTGAATCATTCTTGAGGTTTCATGATGAAATTTGAGGATTTATCATGTTTTTTTAGGAGTTATATTTGTCTTTGAGGGGTTGTTTTATTTTAGTTCTCCTTATTCCTTTGGAATCCACTATGGAAATTCATCTTAGTCATTCCTAAGATCCATATTTATTTAACATCTTTGTGACATAAGACTTTATATGGGGATAAGTTAGTATGGTGGGGAGAATTTTAACACCCCTATGTTATTTTTGTTTTTTATTTTATGTTATTTAGTGGTACTTTACATTTTATATGTTTTATATATTTGATTTTAGATATTTATTAGCTTTGTGGGTGTCATATGATTAGCCGTCGTGGTTGGGGGAACCATGATGTTCCCACGCGATGGTTAAATAGACCTTTATTGTTCCACATGGAATGGTTAGTGCATGGGTATGCAAACCATGATGGGTCTCAGAGGAAACCATTTGGGGTTCCCATGTCTGTCTAATAAGGGAAACACAGTTGGTGCATAGTTTGTTGAACCATGTGACCAAACTATGAAACCTATCCAGAATTTATCTAACGGTTAAATTACTTTTTTTACCTGATTATTTCAAATATCCTCCTCTCATATCTTCTCCCTCACAATTATCTAATCCTCCATAGATCCTTAGGAGTATTTCCTCTTCTTCCTTCGTTTTTTGGTGTCTCTCCCTTATATTTTGAGTGTTACATAATAAAATATCTTCCCTTTATTCATATACTTTCCTAACCCTTCCTTTATCATCTATTTTCATAGATTTGGCCATCCTATATTAACACTAAATCACTACTTATTCTAGGATTCAAGTTTGGTTTGGTTCTAACTTAATTTTTTATTTTTCAAAGACTCATAGAGGGTGATTCTTGGATTATTTAAGAGTTCTCTATGGAAGGAAAATCATTTCAATGCCATTATGAATTTTTGAGGTAGGTGTTTCTTAGATATTTATTTGTTTTATAATTCATAGAATTATTATTCTTATAAATTTCATTTTTAATTAAGTATGCATAGGTATAATTTTTATGATAAATTTGAAATAATTTTTTACTGAATTCCATGCTCAGTATAAATGATTTTCTTTGTATTCTAATTTAATTATTTTGAAATAAATTTTTAAGCATGATATGTTTTTTATCAAACTCTTATAAGGATATTTCAATGGTTAATGTGACCAATGGAGGTTTCATGTGCTATTTATAGTTTTAATGTAAGTAAATAAGTTTTAAATATTTGTTTAAAACAAAAAAAAAAGGTTCAATTAATAGTTCTTTATAAATATTGAAATTTTTGATTTTAAATTGAAAGGAAAATTGATAAAAATCACAAGTTATATTTTTTTTAATGGTATCACTGACACTTTAAATGGGTTTATAACATGTAAGGCCCTTATTGATTGTCTGTAATATTTTTTTACTGGTGATCAGTTTTTTCCTTTTGTGATGTATGTATGATGTGAAAGGGGTTTTTCTATGTGAGGGAATTATAGGTGGAGTGTGGGGTATTTATTTTATTACATTATAGATATATATAAATTTATTTCTCACCTATTTTCATAATAGTTCGGTCTTGTAAATTTTATATAACTTTGAAGATTCTTGGATGAGTGAAAATTCAAGTTGAGCTTGTGTCTAGCTAGAGTGGAACTATGTAGCTAATTGAACTCGAATGGTTGTTCCCTTGATAGATTCAGGCACCATGGATAGTTTATGGATTGAATATTTTTATGGTAATATTGGGATGAATTGGTTTCTATAGGTTTAGCTAATGTTTTTATCACCAATTCAAGATCATATTACACGAATGCCTAGGTTAGTAGCCCAACATAATCGTGCTTTAATAGGTGGTTTCACATATGTTTCTCTTATTTATTTTATTTGTTTTATCCATTTATTATTTTTATCAGTAGATCCTTTATGTTATTTTTTACCTCTATATTTCCTCCTAATATTGAGGTGCTTCTTGTTTTTGATCTCTTATCTATGGGTGGTTATGATTTTGAAATGGTTAGAAAATAATGATTTAAAAGATGTTCTGATTTTAAAGTGACATTTTTTTGTTATCAAGAATAGTTTTTGAAATTAACTTGAGTTAAATTAATGATACTTACTTTTAAATGAGAGGATTTTTATTTAATTACGAGAAACAAATTGGATTCTTGAAATAAGTATCATGATTTGATTTTATTATGGGTGATAGAAATGTAAAACTGTATTTATCTTTATTGTATTTTGAATTTAGCACTGATGAAATGATTATATAAATGAATTTTTTAGAATTTGTGTGTGTAAATCTATTAGGATATATAGATTATTCCTATATATATTTGATGATCAATATTTCATGAGGGTTTTGGTTATCTTCTTTGGGCCAACAATGGGTGAGTTGGGATGTGGTGATAAACCATATCTTTTATGGAGTTGTCTTTGGGATGGGATCATTTGTTTTATTTTGATTATTTTATGTATTATCCAAGATGGAAATCATTGTATCAGATATTATCTTCTTTTACTATTTATTTTTATTCCATGTTGTTCTATACTTTTTATAGATTATGTAGTATATTTATGAAAAGGTGTTGAAATAGTATTTTGGTTATAAATTGTTTGGACCTTCTATTTTTTTTATGTTTACTTGATGTTTCATGGACATCCAAAGTGTGGAAAAATCTATAAGATCAATTATTCTGATAACTATGATTTTAAGTTGAATCATTCTTAAGTTACTTCCTTTGATACCTAAGTTCTAGTTGTAATCCTATGGGGATTGGGAATTCCCTTCAGAGTGAGTGATAACCTAGGTTGGGTGTCTGTTTAGGTGGTAATGTGGGCTAGTTAGTTACACATATACTATGGGGTAAGGATGTAAAATAAAAAGTAAATAACCATGAATCATGGTGACATAATATTGGAATGTGGAAAACACAGTAATGTGGAACATATATAAGAATGGTATATCAAATTCATATGTTAATGTTAACTAACAATACATTCATATCATATTGGACTTGGATAACCATCAGTGTCCCATAAATTAATGGATTGGGATAACCTCCAATTTACTATAACATAGTGGATTAAGATTAACACACATGTCTCATAACATTGAAATATCATGATATATAAATCATTAACCAATACATTAGAGGGATATGTAATTTTGATCCCCCATTACATATTAATATATCCATATATCTTTGTGCTACATGATTATCAAAATAAACATAAATCCATTAATATCATATCATGATTAACCCAATGAAATTAAAATGGTATTCAATGAAATATTTTGGTTATATAGGTAAATACCCTTTAATTTTATAATGATGTATAGGGTATTCACTCAATATAAATTAAATGGTATATTATCAAGTTAATTAATTTTCCCAATCAATCAAATGGAAAATATATCTTGGTTAACATATTTCAATTAGAAGACTAATGTTAGGGGTATTAACTAGGTAAAGGCATTGGAAAAGTTTTATTTTCATTTATATTTAAAGATAAGGTAAGAAAATTAAGTGATAGATCAAACAAATACTATATATTTTGATATCATAATACAACAGATATATATAAATTTTGATAATGAGTAAATGTGATAAAAAATTCATAATAAAAATTATGAAAATGAATAATGATAGATAAATTAATAATATTAACTTGAAACTATGTAATATTGAAGGGTATTTAAATAGATGATTATTTTTTTAGATCATGATAAAGAAATTATTGAATAATTAAGAAAATGATTCCATAGTTTTTACACTACAATGAAATAATCACAAATAATGTGAATAATTATTTTTAAAACAATTTTAAGAAATGAATTAAATAGAATAATATATTAATTTATGTATATTTTGAACATATAATTGAAATAATTTACTTTAAAAGGAACCAAGATAAGAAAGATATAGAATTCTATGAATGTAAAAATGAAATAACATTTTTATTATTTTTAGTGTACAAAATATCATTGAAATATAACTAATAGAAATGTAATGAAAATAGACAAAATATTATTACATAAATTATATAATTTTTAATTAAAATAGTCTAAATTCATTTATATAAATTTAAAATATAGAACATGAAAATTTAAGAGAAAGATAAATTCAATACAAAAATCGAGATACCTTCATATTTCAAATGTAAAAAACGGTGTTGTACGAATCAATTAGAGGAGAGGATTATTATTATATTTAATTTAAAAAAATAATTAAATTAAATTAGTGTGAGTATTTAATTAGAAATTTTATTCAAACTATTTAACATAATTTTATGATTAGTGAATCCCAAATTACAAGATAATTTAAGAGAAAAACTTTTTACAAACTGTGTAAGGTGTAACTTAAGCATAAACATTTTATATCACGATTAAAAGGTAAAATAATCCATAAAAAATTTGGGTAAGAGAATAAATATGATGAGTATAGATAAAACTATATAAAACTCATTTTATGGAAGATTAAATAAAGGGATATAATCTTTATGTGATGGATCTAGATAAAATCCCAAAGAAGAAGTCTAAGAGAAACTCCTTTACGAGAATCATAAGATATGAATTATAGATATATAAGAGAGGTAAGGAGAAAAGTAATAAATATAAAATTATTTAAAAACATTAAGGTAATTATTACAAGATATTGGGATAATACATGTAATATAAAATTTAAAATAAATAAATGGTATAAAAAAGAATGGGGATTTGGAAAGAAAACTCATACAAATAATGTAAGATGAGACATTTGAATATGTAAGAGAGGTAAAGAGATAAATGATGACTCGTGAAAAAATTAAAACTTTTAAGGTATAATTTTATTACTTAAGAGATAAGTTATATAAGAGAATACAGAATATCAAATAGAAATACATGAAATTAATTATGGTTTGGAAGAATGTTCTTACCTCAATTATCGAATCACATTGTATATAAACTAAACTCTTAAATAATAAAATACTATTTAATAATTAATATATATATAACCTTATTAAAAAATTTTCATTATTATTATTTCTTTTTATTCACATATTCTTTTATTAAGAGATTTATTCTATTTGTGTTGATCGTTTAGAGACCTTCGATCCATATGTCTAAAAAAACTTTGAAGTAATGGTAATAATAAAATGTAAATGTTAAATTTATTCATATTCTCCATAAGTGTTATGGTTTATTTTTTATTTAATTAAATGAGAAAATAAGTTGAATATTTTAGTATATTATTAAAAAAATTCCAAATTTAGAATGATGAATTCATAAGGTTTTTTTAGATGGTTAAAATTGCCAGAATTATTTAGGATTAATATATTTATTATCATGATTATTTTATCATTAAAGAATAATAAAAATTAATTTAATGAATTGTTAATGTTATTTTAATATATGAAATCCATTTTTAATAATATCCAATAAAGTAAAAAATGAAAATAAAACATCATCATTCACTTATGTAGTATAAAACCATCAATTTTGAATGATGTTTTTGATAATGATTAATTAGTGTGGAAATATAAATATTTTTAAATATCATTAAAACATTATAGTAGGTTTATAATAATTTTTAGAAGTTACTTTTGTGGTTATTTATGTTGTGGAAGGGGTAAGAGTAGAAATAATAAGATAACACATAGGCTTTGAGATCCTTAATTTTAAATAATATAACTCAGGAAAAGGGTTTGATTAGAGGTAATGGGTAATCTCTCAATGATATTTGATCAAATAGATGATTATAACATGAGAATAAACATTTTGAATAAAATTCAAAATAATTATTAATGATATTAATTCAAGAAAAATCTCAGGAAAAGTATAGAAAGAGGGTCATGACAACACTTACGTTGGTCTTTGGTTCACGTCATTTTAATTGAGTCCAAATAATTCACAGGAGGGTCTTTAATGACAAATGAAATATGTACATTTCTATGTTGTTTAATAAATTTATTCGGTTAGTATTTTAAATATATATATATATATATATATATTAGAAGTGAGTATAAAGGTGTGGAGGTGGGTTTTTATATAGTTAATAGGGAGGGGTGTCTTTGAATAAAATATTCATTAATTTATTATTTAGAATCAAGGCCAAGAATAGGGTTAATTCCTTTGACTATTAATACTATATGATTATAAAATGAATATATTATTTACATTTAAATACACCTAAAACGGAATTACTTAATAGAAATATTTTATACAAATCAAATAATAAAAAAATATTGTTTCATTTGAATAAAATATTACTTAGGGTTTTAAATTTGTTTTATTTGTTTTTAAACTATTGTTATTGTTTTTAAATTTAGTATTTTACTCTTTAAATAGATTTTAAGGCATGAAAAATGTTTTAAAAATTATTGAGTCATATTTTTCATCATTATGATTTAATATAAATTTTCATATATGAAAAAATAATATTTTTTACTATTAACATAAAAAACTGCCTTTTCCTTAAAATATGAAAAATTCACCCTATGATAATTTTGCATGATGATTGAAAAAATGATAACAATTTTATAAAATTCATATTCTAATTAAGTGAAATTTATCTTTTACATTAATATTTATGAAACCAGTCTTCGTAGGATGGAATTTATTTATTATAATTGTAATATTTTTTCATTGACTATATAACTCTTATAAAAAATAAAAAATCTAAATGTAATGTATATGTTGTGATAATATGTGAATATATATATACACATATTTATGAAATTAAGTTTTCAAATGAGTATAATAATTATTTTGTAGGATTATTTTAGTTTAAAATATATTACTTATCCTTTTAAATGGAAATTCATTATAGTATCAAAAAATTCACACAGAATATGATAACAATATTTTCAATAATTAAGGAATTGTTATTTAAAATTATAAATGAATAATAAAATATTATTTTAATGCAATAAATATATTTTTTATCATTTGATTCAAATAAAATGAAATACAACATTAAAAATTATAATTTCAATTTCTTTTGGTATATTTAATAATAATATCATTATAAAAACATCTATAATACTATGTTAATAATTATATTCCAATGAAATATTTAATATAAAATCTTCTATATGAAAATAAAATTATGAATAAAAGTAATTTAGTTATAAAATAAAACTATATGTGTAAAAAAACAAGACTTTATTAAATCTAAATATTAATAATGGAAACAAATTCATACATTTTTAATTTAATGAAAATAATATATATATATATATATATAATAAATTAATGTCATAATATCACTCTTTTAGGAAAAAATTTAAAGAATTTATTTTTTTATATAAAATTTTATTACTATATTTTGTTTAAATAATTATCTATAAAGATTCTAGTTTCATATAATAAAAAATAAAAGAAATTAATTTCATTTTATATTTTTATATTTTTAAAGGAGAATTTTTATTAAGATATTCATTAAAATATTGGATATTAGATTATACCCAAAAATAAATTACATCCTCATCTTTTTTACTTATTTATAATCATTTATCAATGTTTTCCCCTATTTTTAAAAACCATATTACTAAACTTTAATATTTTCATAAAAAATAACTATAGTATTGTTATAATATGACGAAGCATAAATAAATTGAAAATTATAACCCAGTGTGACTATACAATATATACTTAATCAAGTACTTGAGATCTAATAGTTATTTATAAAAGGCCTTATGCACAAATTTTTCTCAATCCCAATTTCTAAAATTAACAACATTCTATTTTGATGCTAACTAAATGTAAGGACCCTACCTTAAAAAATATATAGACTAGTATCTTTAGACTATAATTCACTTACTTATATTCCCAATGATATTTTAGGTTTATATTTTTATATAATTATGTCATAAATTATACATAACAAAACCATATTTTACAAAGTGGACTCTTCTAATCAGTATCCATTTTCCACCTAATATAAAACTTTTAAAGAGAAACTTATTTTCTTTCCCTGAAAAAAATTTATGACATTAAAATCGAATTATTATTTGTTATTAACTAGCCTCAAAATCTCTGAAAAACATTTTAAAATATGGGATGAGCTCAAAAATATCAGTAACGGATATAAAAAGGAATAAATTTGTTAGTCCAATGAAAAAACATGAAAATCCATGTAATGTTTACCATTATCTTCAGAGTTCTTTGAGCATATGAAATAGAACATTTCCAAATGAAGAATAAATACACTTTTAGCTCAAATAAAACCTTTAAACCCCATATAAATCATATAAAAACCCTTTTTGTAAACTTATATCATCACATTCATAAACTGTTTTAAACCCGTATTAGAAATAACTGGAGCATAGTTAAATCCATAGGAGAAAACCTCTGGTGAATCCCTCCTTATTTCATATTAAGACAAGGAACATTACCCAATGAATTTTATCACTCTCTAGGTGCACCAATCAAATAATCTATATCATGGTCACTCAGCCTACCCATCGTATAATCTATATCGGTCTCACCCGACATTGTATAGGAACACCCGTCATATAAGACATATAGGGATCACCCATGAGCTATAATGGGGCTCAAACCTCCATATAAGTTATATTGGTATCACCTATTTCTCATGAAAAACTCTCAAGTTCTATTTAAATAATAAAACATTTTATTCTTGCACATTTTCATACTAAAACTCTTGAAAACACTTTTTAACTTATATGAAAATTAATTTATGATATCAAATTACCCATTTTATTTTAAAAACCCATTTTCAATTACGAAATACCCATAAATATGGTTTTTATTTGAATAAAACTTAAATTTTTATAAATTAATAAATATTTAAAATAATAATTATATCACTAGGAAAATTCATGGTCGCCTTATATGTTAAAATAGAACATTCCTTCTTTTCTTTTTGTCAAAATGTTCTGTATAAAGCAGGAAAAAGATTCCTTTTAAAAACCTTTGAAATAAAGTTAAAAGAGATATAAAATGACTTTTATAAATATTTTATTTCCATTTAAAAACATTCTTAAAATTATTTTAAAAACTTTTCCATGGAAGAAAAATATATTTAGAAGGAAAAGTTCAAAAGATTATTTTTTTTAAAATAAAAGTCCCTTATCACTTTGGAAACATTTGAATCATAATCCTGATGAAATAATAAAAATAAATAAACATTGAATATAATAATATTAAATAAATTCATTATATAACATGTAAAAGGGATCTGTATATACACCTCATAAAACAAAATAGGTTCATAGTATCAAAATATACCACAATGAAAGAAAATTAAGAGGAAGTCTCTTACCTTGAGTTGGAATCATCATGTATATTCTTTATCTTTCTAAATAATAAACTTATGTCAATTATTTAATTTTTTAATAAATTTTTTAAATTTTATTATTTCTTTAATTTCATTTACTACCATGTTATATATCATTACTTAATCAGTTAGGTTTACATCAGATGTTTTGATGATATTTGACTTATTTTTCAAAAATAACTTTGATATGTTGACTGTGGTCAAAGAGGTCAGTATTTCAACATATAAAGAATAATAATAATAAAATAATTTTCATTTTTATAAATAAATTATATTTTTGAAACAATTCATGATATATGGTTGAGAAAAATGAACTACATTACGATCATGGAGACAATAGGTTATATGAGTGCATGAGTAATGTTTCCATTTTTCAATGATCATTATGGAATGGATGTAAGTAATTTTTTAAATTTACATAATTATTATAATTTCATAAATAATATATTATTTTTTTAAATATACTTATACATATCATCCATATGATTTGGTGATGAAAAAAATAACATCATTTTGTGGAGGCGGTAGTCCACACGCATGCACGAACAACGCTGTCATTTTTTAGTGTATGAAAGAAACTGGTATATTATCTCTCAGATTTATAAATATGATATTAATATCATAATTATTTCATATATATAATTTATATTCACTAACTTTGTCCTTATTACCATCCATGTAAAACATTAGTGAAAAAACATATTATATCGCTTCACGAGGTAGTAGTCCACCGTATACACGAGCGATGTTATCATATCCCCCATGGAATTGAAATTAAGAAGTTATATGTAATATAATAATAAAATAAGTATATTTATGTTAAAATATCATATATATATATATACTTTAAATAAATCACTATATCCATCCTTAATTGGAGGTGATGGAAAATGAATTACATCAGTTCATGAGGTCGTAGTCCATCGTGCACACAAATGATGGTTTCATATCTCATTTGATGGAAGAGGAGATGGATTTAATCTATGACATTAAAAGTATAAAATATAAGTATATTTTAAATATTTTTTTATTAAATTATAAAAAAATTATTAATTTTTTAATTATGTGGATGAATAAATAAAATAAAAATTCTTGATTAAGCACGATATCTCTTCTTCAGACAACCTCCTTAGGTTAGCACCAAAATTCTTCTTAGGATAGATTTATGATCAAACTATAGGATGTAGATAACGGGGATGGAATTAATGAAGTTATTTTTTATGTATTTTCGAATAAAAATGTATTTTAAGGTGTGAATAGAAGAGAAGAGTGGGAGGCCTTTTATAATTGAGGTGAGTGGCACACTTATATTTTTTGAAAAGAAAAAGGTGTAACCACATTTTTTACACGATAAAAGAATACAAAATAGACCTTCTATGATCCTTATACAAGATAAAGTCTAAATATTTACATAAAATATATTTTATTCAAGTTTTTATGTCATTTAATACTTACCATTTCATTTTAACCCCTTATTAAATCTATTTTTACCTTAACCACAGTAAAATATTTTTATTGTTTTCGCTATTCATTATGACCAAAAAATTAAGTTGATATTATTCAATAATATAACATATTTTGAATATAAATATTGAATCCATTTTACCAAATTAAATTCATGGAAGTGATCTAATTTAATTTAAAATAAAACCTACATATGCGATGAAAAAGCAGTTTTTCAATAAATGTATTTTTCAAGCATAATATGATTTTATATTAACTTTATAACTAGTAATAATAATTGTACAAATTTAAGTTAACATTTATTAATATAAAATATATAAATTTAATTTAAATCATTCCTTATTAGGTGTTTTTAAAATTAATTAAAATGGATAAACATTATTCACTTTAAAATTGTTTTCATAAAAAAAACCATTTTTAAACCCAAAAATAAACTTATACTAAAATCCAATATAAAGATGATTAAAATATAATTAAGTTTTTTAATATAACTAAATAAAACTTATGTTAATTTAAATTATATTCAAAAAATAATGATACTTTTAAATTACTTAATTTATTAAAAATAAGTGAGATTTTTTTTTAAAAACAATATTTTTCACTATTCACTGAAAAAGAAATGACATTTTTACAAAAATCAATATTTTTCACTATTCACTAAAAAATCAATATTTTCCAAAAAATAAAAAATGTTAACCCTAAGTTAATTTTCATATGATGATTTAAAAAAAATAAATTTCATTTTTTAAAATATATTTTCTAAATTTCTATAAATTAATTATAATATTTTATAACAAAAGGAAATCAAAAACATTTTTGAAGAAAATATATTTTTTATGTATAAAACTACTTTACTAAAAATTGATTGATTGCTTACTAAGAATTTATAAATAAATTTATATTGAGTAGTAAATTTATATATATTTTATAAACTAGTTAATATTATTCATACCATCTAATTTAATGGCTACTTTATAATTGTAATATTTAAAATAATATTATTTCATGGTTTGTTTAAGCTTTGTATTCTGTTTCTTGTACGCTATCTAATGTAGTTTCGTTTTTTAAAATCTTAGGGTGTTAAATTCTCCCCTTAAATAAATTGAATCCTAAAATTTTTAACTTTATCTCACTAATCAAAGGTTGTAAATTTGAAAATACCATTTTTGGAAACCCACATCATAAAAAAATGTTAATAAAACATCCTCTTGATAAGCGATAAAAGGAAGTATGAAGGTCATCTAGAATAACACATACTAGGTTTCTAAATAGAATAAAATTATTGGGAAGTTAATATTTATACATGTAAGAAAATAATAATTCCCAAATAATGATGAAGAGTGATAGAGATCATTGATCATGGGAAAGTGATTGATCGTGATAAAGTCAATATCCATAAAACAATAAATCAAAGAGGTGTGAAAAAGACCATCATTTCATCAAAAATAAACCTAGTAGGATAACATTTTCATTTTTAGGATCCTTTTCTTAGGATTCATGAATTACTTACCATATATACTAAGAACATGAGTAAATATACTTACTTGATAAGTTTAATTCCATACTTTAATAAATTTCCACCATAATCTCATATTTTTTTCCAAATGATGAGTATTTGAGATGAATTTTTCATACATGAAGCACTAATATAAACTATTAAAGGATCACATAACAATAAAAGGGTAACAATATATTCCTCTTATTTTTTTACATTAATCAAAACCAAAATGGTTAGCACAGGGTAAGATAACTACCAAAATTAATAAAACTTATTTTAAAGAAATACAACATTAATCTCTGAGACCTCAACATAAACACCCAAATTTTATATTAGATCGCTAGATAAATAAATATCTTTAAAATTATCCAAAATATTCTTTACTAAAATTGATTCCAAAAAAATAATGGTTTGATCATATATTCTTCTGATATTGATTTAATATATATCTCCAAATAACACCAATTACTTTTAAAGTCTCATAAAAAAGACTATTTCTTAATTATATAATATCCAAGATATAGTAATCATTTCCATAAATACCATTAATTACCACAAAGATATAGTAAAAATATAATTCAAACTTGATTATTTAAATAAAATCCCATAATATTATATTTACCCTAATCGTATAAGGTTCCCAAAATCGTTAACTTATTCCAAAATAATATAATCAACTAATCATCAAATTAATTTTCAATCCCATGGTTATTTATATGATAAAAAATATATTCTAAACAGAATCTTAATCATTATCTATCAAAAATTTTGAGTGAAAAAAATTATTTCATTCTAATTAGAATATCACATAAGCCAGTGATTGGAACTCCACCCTTATCTCCCTTCAGTTGTGTAAAATCCGTTAGCCTTTAGGGATATGATAGTTTGTCATTTTTCAAAATCTATACTAATATAATTCATAAAACACTCCCAAAATAATGGTTAACATATTTAAAAATAATCTTAATCATTAAAGATCATTTAAACTATAAAGGTTTCAATACCTTTAAAATCATGTCCACAAAACAAAAAGAGCATTATCCTTCAAATAATATTTTCACATGTTAAACATAGGGTTACATATACCTTAAACATCTGTCAAAAATCAATCAATTACTCCAAAATTACTCCCATCACATAAAACATTAGAAGTTTGTTGATTTATTTAAACTTATGATCAACCTTAAATATACAACTACATCATAACTCTTGAATCCCTTGATGTGCACACCTTAAATACTCAACATTATTCCTAATCCATTATCCATGATTTTCCATCTTATTCCTTAATAATTCCTTCTTACGAACAAAAATATGAATCATGTTATAAGATTCAACAATTTAAAAATATATTCTAGGATATAATCCATACCTTTATCCCAAAAGTAAAATTTGTATTCAAAAAGTACTTTTAAGGAAAAATTGGGAAACCAAGCAAGTCCAACGATATAGGTCATTCAATATAGAAGGAAATAAAATAGTCATTAAAACAAGTATAATATTGTTAGATTCTCTTACCCGATATAGTTCCCATTGGAGTGTTTCAATATTCATAATTAGTTCTTCCTGAGATTAAGGCTTCAAAGTGAGTGGCTGGCATGCCCCAAGTTTTGATGTACTCGTCCACATTGATCTTATTTTCATTGAAACCATGTGCCAAAATCAAATCTTATTGGTCGATCCAATCACTTTGGTACTTTCTAACATTCATTATAACCTCTATTTCTAATATTTTGTCTATATCACCTCTTAGGGAATTAAGTTTGATAGTATTTTCAGGAATTTATTCCTTAGAATAGAGAATTAAATCAAGTTATTTCTTTTTCTCTCCTTCTTTCTTCCCTGTCGCACCAACCTTCCCTTAATCCTTGATGTCTCAACACTTTTCCTTAAGCTTTCCACTTCTTATACCAAAACCTATATTTTATTCCTGGTCTTGGGATCTTGGTTCACATTCCATTCTCTTATCCCTTCTAGATAATCTTGTTTTCATTATTTTAGGTAGTTAGGAGTATTATTTTCACCCTTTAGTTTCATTTCTTTTAGTCACAATGTTGCATCTTGCATCATAGTGCCCCTTCCATCCCATATTATTCCTTGGGATTTAAAGTCCCCTAATTCTATTTCCCTCATCACTACTAAGAGAGTTGTGGCTAGAAATATCAACATCATAATCATCCCCAATGATAACTTGTTCACCCTAGGGGTACTCCTCTAATAATGGTGTTTACAAGCCCAAATTTGGAGTAGCCCCCTGGTCCTAATCCAGGAGAGCATCCTATAGAACTTCACTGAATTTATAGTATGTATCATGCACCTAGACCAGACCTTCCTCCGCTAATACTTCAAATTGATTGATAATTTTTACGGCTATTGAATCACTTCTAGACTTAGACCTAGTCATTGTGTGATCAGGGACCTAACCATGGTTCACTGGAACTTCCTGTTGTCCAAGTCATCCTTACTCAAAAATTTCTATTACATTCTGGTCTAGAACCACCCAAGATGATAAAGGGGGGGTTAACACTGAAGGCTCATTAACATATGCCATGTAACTAGAAATAGGGGCATACTCTTGCCCATTTCATGTGCCTCCATTATTCACAGTATCAGAAAAATAAGGTGAAACCAAAGAGTGAGCTAATCAGTCTTCTTCAAGAACCTTTACTACCTATATATAGACACAAAAATCACATTTCAAGATATATAAAATTTTAAATACCTTTAGAACATTATTACCTTTTTCTTTCTGAAGATGACTAACTGTTGATGTTTCCTCAATACCCAAAATTTTAACTGAGAGACCCATAAGAGAAGTAAACTGGCTCTGTGAAACATCAGTAACCTCATCAGGGTAAAATGAGTGACCATACCGACATACAATGGAAAAGTTCCACATTCTATGGCATGAAGAGAATAAATCTATCCAGGATTTGAATATCACTAGTTTCTTTCAGCAAAATTACTCCCCAACTGTGACCTAAATACAATAAATTGGTTACTCGGAAACATCAACCTCAACATAGATACATAGAGATATGGGATGAAAAAATGACTCAGTTCTACTATCTGAACACAAAAAGAGGCCTACCAGATTACCAAGAATATGGATAATTATAGGATTTTGGATGGAAAGAGGGAGTTCAGGAAAACTAACCCAAATATCCATAGATGAAGCATCATGTTTCATTTATAAATCATAGGAACATTGAGATAGGTAGAATAAAAATTCATTTCATACATAAGGAGATCTGGACCATGTTAGGACCAGGTCCTCCTCTAATGAAAAATGAATCACCATGTGCCGCTTGTCAAGAATCCCCACAACCACGTTGTCTTGTAATATCTAAGAACCAAATACGAACCTATCAAAGGTGTCAACTAAAGGATGATGTTTCCTGAAGCGAGCCACTAATATTATTCACTATATCTCTATTCCATTCAGTTTATCATTCTTAAAACCACTAAATTTTATTTCACATACATTATTAATTTGGTTCCTATTGGATTCATCCATTTACTAAAACAAAGAAAAGTTTGAGTGAGTATATCAAATAAACCATAATAATCCATCTTATTTAGAGGATAAATACTAAGTTATCCTTAACCATTTCATCCTCTATTTAACTATTTCTATTTATCCAAATTAACCATAATTATACATATAATACTAACATTCTCTAGTGTAGAAAACTTTTTTAACGTCACCATTTTTTACATCGGTTATATATAACCGACGTGAAAATCTCTGATATGTGGTTTTTTACGTCCGTTATTTTATAACAGACGTAAAAAATATGGAGAGTAAATTTTTTACGTTGGTTATTTTAATAACCCACTTCAAAAATCCCGCACATTTGTTTTTTACATCGGTTATAAATTAACCGAGATAAAACACCAAAGCGCGGAATTTTTTAAGTCGGTTATCAAATAACCGATGTAAAAAATGTGGTATCTATGAATTTTTTACATCAGTTATAAAATAACCGTTGTAAAAAAGGCGGCATCTGAGGCCTTTTTGACGTCGGTTATTTGATAACCGACATAACAACCCAACCCGCAGAATTTTTAACATCGGTTATATTATAAACGATGTAAAAAACCAACACCCGGTAGTTTTTACATCGGTTATAAAATAACTGACGTAAAAAATGTGGTTTCTGATGTGTTTTTTACATCGGTTATAGAATAACCGACGTAAAAAACCAACACGCAACTTTTTTTATGTTGGTTATAAAATAACCGACGTAAAAAATACGGTATCTGATACATTTATAACATTGGTTATTATAATAACCGATGTTATAAATGTAATAAAAAAATTTTATAACGCCGGTTATTAAATAACTGATGTTATAAAACATTTAAAAATTTAACATGCCCCGTGGATTTTCATTTATGATTTTTCGATCGACAGACCGGTGACTCGTCTCTCTCACGTGGAAAACCCTAATCGACTCTTCAATCTCGTTTCGTTAAACTCATTTTGACATCATATTTTATCATCTTTACTCTCCTCGGATCTATCATCTCCACTCGTAACACTCAGGTAAGCCTCCCACGACTTTATTTTGTTTGTTTTTTTCCTGATAGTCTATATTTACGTTTTGAAATTTTTTTGTTTAAACTAGGTAATATTTTTTGATTTCAAACCCTCTTACCTCGTTTTCCCATCATCATCTTATTTATTATCACCAGATCTATTAGATCGACTCACAATAGTCATGTAAGCCTCACCTACTTCTATTTTGTTTGTTTTTGTTTCGTGGATTCCCAACATTGATGGTAATTTTTGTTGTCATTGACAACTAATGATCTCATTCACCTATATTACTGTAATTTATATGTAAACCATTGTGATACACCCATTCTATGTACTAGTGTGATTTATTTTATAAGTATATATATGATTTTTTATGGTGGAATGTTTGTTTTGGATCCTTGGTTGTTTCTATTTTGGGTATCACTTTTTGTTGTTCCATAATCTATTTACGTCGCTTATTTTCGTGGACTATTATAAGTATTCATATGCTATTAAAACCTGATTCATTTCACAATAGAGAATTTTATACTAATACGAGATACAGTTCATGGTTCCCATTTTGAATAATGGCATGATACCAAAACTAGTATCTTGAGGTTAAAATCCCTAGATATGCCAAAACTAGTAGCTTGAGGTTAAAATAAAATGGTTCTGGGGGAAATCGATAGGGTTGGTGGCTGTCCAGGGGGTTGGGGGTTGTCCAGAGGGTTGGGGGCTGTCCAGGGTGTCCATGGAGGTGGGGGCAGTCCAGGGGTGTGTGTGGGAGGGGGGTCCAAGTGGGTGGGGGTGTCGAAGGGGGTGGGGGTGTTGTCCAAGGGGGTGGGTGGGTGGGGGCTGTCCAAGGTGGTTGGGGCCTATCCAGAGGGTTTGGGGGTTTTCGGGGGTGGGGGCTTTCCAGAGGGTTGGGGGTGTCTAGGGGGGGTGTCCAATGGGGTAGGGGGTGGGGGTGTTGTCTGGGAGGGGTGGGGTGTTATCTAGAGGGGTGGGGGATGTCCAGGGGGTGGGGGCTGTCCAGAGGGGTGGGGGTTGTCCAAGGGGGGGGGGTGTCCAGGGGGTGTCCAAGGGGGTGGGGGTGGTGTTCAGAGGGTTCAGGGGGCTGTCTAGAGGGTTGGGGGTGTCCAGGGTGTCCATGGAGGTGGGGGCAGTCTAGGGGTGTGGGGGTCCAAGGGGGTGGGGGTGTTGCAGGGGGTGGGGGCTGTCCAATGGGTGTGGGGGCCTGTCCAGAGGGTTTGGGGGGTTTTCTGAGGGGGTGGGGGCTGTCCAGAGGGTTGGGGGTTGTCCAGGGGGTGTCCAAGGGGGTAGGGGTGGGGGTAGTGTCCAGGAGGGGTGGGGATGCTGTCTAGAGGGGTGGGGGTTGTCCAGGGGGTGGGGGATATCCAGAGGGTTGGGGGATGTCCAGAGGGTTGGGGGTGTCCAAGGGGGTAGGGGATGGGGGTGGTGTCCAGGAGGGGTGGGGGTGCTGTCTAGAGGGGTGGGGTGCTGTCTAGAGGGGTGGGGGCTGTCCAGAGGGTGGGGGGCTATCCAGAGGGGTGGGGGTTGTCCAAGGGGGTGGTGGTGTCCAGGGGGTGGGGTGGTGTTCATAGGTTTCGGGGGGCTGTCTAGAGGGTTGGGGGTGTCCAGGGTGTCCATGGAGGTGGGGGCAGTCCAGGGGTGTGGGGGGCTCTAAGGGGGTGGGGGTGTCTAAGGGGGTGGGGGCTATCTAAGGGTATGTGGGATTGTCCAGAGGGTTTGGGGGTTGTTCGAAGGGGGGGGTCTATCCAGAGGGTTGGCTGGTGTCCAGGGGGTTGTACAAGGGGGTAGAAGGTGGGTGGTGGTGTCTAAAAGGGGTGGGGGTGTCCAAGAGGGGTGGGGGTTGTCTAAGGGTGTGGTGGTGTCCAGGGGGTGTCCAAGGGGGTGGGGGTGGTGTCCAGGGGGTAGGGGGGTTATCCAAGGTGGTTGTGGTGTCCAGGGGTGTCCAAGGGGGTGGGGTGGTGTCCTGGAGTGGGGGGCTGTCCAAGGGGGTGGGGGTGTCCAGGGGGTGTCCAAGGGGGTGGGGGATAAGTGTCGGTTGTGATTGAATACTACATTGTGGTTTGTGAGATTATGACATGATGATTTTATTGTTTCATGGATATCAGTGTTGCAATATAATTCTATTTGGTTCTATATATTTTTACTAGTCATCGAATATGAGAAAATTATGGGTTATGGGGGAGACCCTGTCGTGGTTTTAAAATATGCATAGTTATCCTGACCCCATTGTGTCATGATGATTGGCTTTACATTGTGATTTTCTCCATCTAAGTTTTTATTTTAAATTTGATTTTATTCTCAGGTTTACTCCATTTTCTCCAATTTTCTATCAACCATTGGAGGCCCCATGGTTTTCTTTGATTCAATGGAATTTAAAACTATTATATCTAACTATATTTATTTTTAAATTCATATTCATGCATATTTTTTTAAATACACATAGATTTGTTTTATATTTCAAAAAAAATTACATTCAAATTAATATTATTCTCATATAAACATATATTTATCTAATCTTAAAAAGATTTATAATTTTGATATTTGTTATAGGTAATAATGTGTTGAAGTTGGATTACGGCACATCGAATGATAAATGAATATGAGGAAGGTGTTGATGCCTTTTTGGAATTTTCTAAACTAAATGTTCCAAGAAGTGACATTTTTTTTATCCATACCTGAAATGTTTGAATATGAAGAAGTTGAAAAGTAGATAGATAAAATATCAGATGATTTTTCATGGTTTTAATCTGAGTTACAGCCCTTGGATTTGGCATGGTGAAACTGGATGGAATGTCACTGATGATGATGATTTTCAAGATGGTAACTCCGATGTAATTGAAGAAATTATTTGCGATATTGCAGCAGAACAAATTGAGATAGAACCAAAATTTGCGTGTCTATATGGTGATGCTGAAAAACCCATTATATCCTGGTTGTATAGATTTTACGGTTTTGTCGGCGGTGTTAAGATTGATTAACCTGAAGGTGAAACATGGATGGAGTGATAGAAGTTTTACAGAGCTGCTACAATTGATGAAAGACATTCTTCCAAAAGATAACAATCTTCCAGATTCACATTATAAGGCCAAGAAAATATTATGCCCGATGGGATTGAGATACATGAAAATACATGCCTGTCCGAATGACTGTATTATATATAGGAAGGAATATGAATTTCTTTCAGAGTGTCCTAAATGTGGTACATCACGGTATAAGGTGAAAGAAAAATCACAGGCTGATGTAGAGATTACAAAGATCCCTTCAAAGGTATTTTGGTATCTTCCTATAATTCATTGTTTCAAACGTTTATTTGCTAATTCACATGATGAAAAAAAGGTTAAGATGGCATGTTGATGAGCAGTTATGTGATGGAAAAATACATCATCCAGCTTATTGACCACAATGAAAGAAAATTGATGAGCAGTATTCTACATTTGGAAATGAAATTAGAAATCCTAGACTAGGTTTGTGCACAGATGGAATGAATCCATACCGAACCCTCATTAGCACACATAGTTCGTGGCCTGTTTTATTGGTAATTTACAACCTCTCTCCTGAAGTTTGTATGAAGCAAAAATATTTCATGTTGAGTATAATGATCTCTGGTTCAAAGCAACCCGGCAATGATATTGATGTTTACATGTCACCATTGATTGATGATTTGAAACTTGTATGGGATGACGGTATTAGGGTGTATGATTCTTATAAAATGGAATATTTTCAACCGCATGAAGTGCTTTTTTTCACTATAAATGACTTCCCAGCATATGGAAATTTGTATGGATATAGTGTTAAATGGAATAAAGCATGTCCAATTTGTGAACAACAGACGTCATATTGTCAATTGTATCATGGGATGAAAACAATGTACCTGGGTCATCGAAAGTTTTTTCCTACGGATTACCCTTATAGAAGACTAAAAAAGGCATTCAATGGCTCACAAGAATTTGATAGTGCTCCAAAACCTTTATCCCCTGATCTGTATTTTGAGAGGGTGAAAAACCTTGATGTGACATTGGGAAAGACACAAAAATATGGTAATGATAGACATATTTGGAAGAAAAGGTCAATAATTTTTAAGCTGTCATATTGGAGATATCATGAAGTTAAACATAATATTGATGTCATGCACGTGGAGAAGAATATCTGTGATTGTTTGATTGGAACATTGTTAGATATTAAAGGAAATAAAAAAGATGGGTTGAATGCAAGATTAGACTTATTATCAATGGGAATACGTTTGGATTTAGCTCCCACTCCTAAAGGAAGATGAACATTTCTTCCCCTATCTTGTCATACATTATCAAAGTGGGAGAAAATTATATTTTTTTAGTGTATTAATGATATCAATGTGCCTCAAGGTTATTCTTAAAATGTAAAAAATTTTGTCTGATTGAAGGAATTGAAGTTGATAGTTATGAAATCACATGATTGTCACGTCATGATGCAACAAATTCTACCAGTTTCATTCTGTGGATATTGTCAATCCGTGTCAGAAAGACTATAATGAAGTTGTGTTATTTTTTCAATTCAATTTGTAATAAGGCGATTGATGTGAATGCTTTGAACATTTTGGAAAAGGATGTAATTTTTATACTTTTTCAATTGGAAATGTATTTTCCTCTAACTTTTTTTGATATAATGGTGCATTTAATGATTCATCTAGTTCGAGAAATAAAGCTTTGTGGACCTGTATATCTTCATTGGATGTATCCTTTTAAAAGCTATATGAAAATATTGAAGGGGTATGTTAAGAATCCATATCGACCTGAAGACTCTATTATAGAAAAGTATATTTTTGAGGAGGTTTCAGAGTTTTTTACGAGCTACTTGGCTACGGCACATCACATAGTTTTTCCTCCATCTCACCATGAACGAGTTAATAATGAGGGAAATGGGATTCGTGGATTCAAAGTCAAATCATTGTTAGCTGAACAGATGAAGAAGTTAGAATCATACATCTTGAATAACATAGATGATGCTCAACCGTATATCACATTATATATTAATGAGTTGAAACAATTTCATCTAAAGAAGAAAGAAATGTGGATTTTGAATGATCACAACAAAACATTTTTTTCATGGTTTAAAAAGACCTTTCTTGGTAGATAAAATGTATCAGAGACATTAAAATGGATAGTGCGTGGTCCCTATTTAAATGTGATAACTTGGTCCGGTTATGACATTAATGGCTATACATTTCATACGAAAGCTCAGGACAATAGAAGTGCAGTTCAGAATAGTGGTGTATTGGTGTTTGCAGAAGCAATGCATTTTTCAAGTGCTAAGGACAAAAACCCAATTTATGCATCAAGTGCATATTATGGAGTGATTGAAGACATATGAGAGGTTGATTACTTTAAAATTAAAGTTCATGTTTTTAACTGTAAATGGTTTATCAGTAACAACAGTGTCAGACACAATGAATTTGGAATGACACTTGTTAATCTGAATATATTGGAAGACACATCTGATTCTTTAATAATGGAAACACATCCAAAACAAATTTTCTATGTAGTAGATCAATCAGATATGCAGTGGGCTGTTGTTTTACAAGGGAAAAAACAATATGTTGGTGAGGATGAACTTGATGAAGATGCTGATTTATGTAATATCCCTACTTCCATGGAAAGATTAACAGAACATAATGATGAGCATGTTGATGAAATGGTTTGTTCCATAAGGAACGGTCACGAAGAAGTAATTTGGGAAAACAATCCATTTGTACATTCCTAAAATTACAGGTAACATATGTTTATTTCATGTTTACATTTATTTTTTTCATAAAATGTTAGATATTGTAAGTTTTTTCTTTATTAAAACATGTATTAAAACAAAATAAGTATAAGTTTTTGTTTTTTTTTTGAGTTTGTTTAGTTAACCTTATCATGTTTACGATTACATGAATTATATATCTATTATATTTGTTCAGTGACAATTACTTTACCATGTTTATTAGGTTTACCAGGTTTACCAGGTTTACCATGTTTACCATGTTTACCATCTTGACTATCTTTACCATCTTTACCGTTGTTTAACATGCTTACCATGTTAACAATGTTTACTATTACATAACTTAGTACAATTTTCTATTTTCTAATTATAGTAGTATTAAAATATTTTAATTTGTATATTTGGGAACTAATGTTTGTTTTTTTGATTTCATGGATAATGACAGGACATCCAGTTGATCAACCATATGATTCTGGAGATGAGCATATTGGTCATACCTCTAGGGAGGAACATTCACATGCTCCTCTTGATGTTCCCCAATATTTCTCATGTTATCCTATTATGACAAAGAGTTCAAGAGTTGGTAAACGTGGGTGTACACATTTACCAAAATTAGCACTTGCCTGTATGTAGGATCAGAGGATACTCATTGATTTTGATGATGATGATATTCCTAGAGGTCCAAATGCAAAATATTTTAAGAGTTTTGTATCAACTCAGGCTAATAGAAAAGTAAGCATTTTGTATGATGATTGGAGAAGTGTGGATAAAGCGATAATCTATCAGTTTTGGTAGATGATTTTGGTAAGATCTTTTGATATTTTTTGACTATTATTTCAATGTTTCTAGTATATATAATATTTTTAACCTCTTCTTTATCAGATAACATTTGATATTCCTAAAACTAGAGGTGCCAGGAAGAAATGATTATCGATGGCTGCCAGGAGATGGAGGGATTTTAAATCAACCCTCTCATCTAATTTCATTTTTGGTCATAGGATTCATGGTAATCCATGTCGTATATATCCTTTTATAGATGAAGAAACATGGAGACAGTTTGTTTAAAGTAGAAGAAAAGATTCATTTTTTGTAAGGGCAATATAAACTTTTATAAGATTTCTTATATAAATGATCTTATTACTGTTTTTTTAATGATTTCTTATTCTTAATTTGCAGCAAACAAGGAAAGCTCATCAAGAGATCTAATCTAAAAATGTATACCCTCATAGTTTATCTCGGGGAGGGTATGCTTATTTGGAAGAACAAATGATGGCGGCAAAATTTCAAAAACTAAGAGTTGAGTCTTCAAGCTATAGAGAGGTGGCCCCTCCATCCCCTCCATCTAGACATGAAAAATGGAAGAGAGATCGGATGGGCAAAAAAGGAAAATATCTTTTGGAAGAATCGAGAATCGTAGCTGAGATGATTGTAAGATATCTATTTTATTTATTTAAGTTAACTATTTTCTTCATATAATTTCAATCATTACAGAAATTTTCAATTAGTTAATACAAGACTCTCTTGAGGAGTAGAGCTCATAGGGGGCATTTACAGCTACTAGGAGGCAAGATATTTTATCTGTAGCATTGGGAAAGCCCGAACATCCTGGTCGTGTAAGAGGATATCTAGTAGTTGTATCGTTAAGAAAAGTGTTGACATGTTCTTCAACTTCTAAAATTGAGGGTGTTTATAAAAAAAATAGATTCCTGGGAGGTTGAAGTTCATAATATTAATGCGACTATGGAGGAAAATATTAGAGTGTCGGTACAGTCTATGTTTGTAGACATGCAAAGACAATTTCAGAATGCAGCTCCCACCCCTCCACCTCCCCCTGGAGACCCCATTATTTATCCTCCACCTCTGCCAGTAGCACCCACTCCCCCACCTCAACCTGTAGACCCCATTTTTTATCCTACTCCTCCGCCACAGCTTTCTACTTATTGTGAGTTATATGTTGATGATCCTCAACATCATATAGTTGCATATGGGTTGGTATATTGTATAGGAGATACAGTTCATCGTCAACAATTAGAGGTAGAGAATCAAAGGGTCACTGTACAGGATATTATAGATAGATCAGCTTGAGTACCATTACCTATAGATGAGGTGATGACAATTGGACATAGTACCGGCCATTTTTTAATTTGGCCATCCAGACTTCTTTGACTCATTACCATATAGGTATGAATGTTATATCTTTTATTTTAATTTTTTATTAAAGATGTTTTATCATTTGAAAACTAATATATTTTTCTATTTATTTTTACAGGTTTACTTCAAAGGTAAAGAAATACTGTATAGATAACTACAAAGACAAATGGCTATGACATTAGATACATATTCTAGTAGTCTTGACAGATTGTCAAGATATTCAAATTTTTTGGCGGGTCATTATGAATTTCTAGTGGAATCTCATGTTTGTGGACGTGCAATAACTATGGGGATTATGAAAACTGATATCATGTAGCTTGTAACTGGAGATAAGTTGGGCATCAATGTGGTGAAATTTTTTACCATGTAAGTCTTAACATCTTTTCCCTGCATTATATTTATTAATAATGTATACTTATGTCTGTTTTTTATTAGGTATCTTTATAACATTTGTGAGAGGAATGAGCTGACTGATGTATATGGATTCATAGACCCACAATTGATTTCCCATGAAGCATGTGCATTGTATGAGGAACAAAAAATTCTTTATATTGCTGAAAGACTTGAATAGAATATAGTCACACAATGTTGGATGATGCCTTTTGTGAGAGGTATGAAACACATCTCTCTCAAAGAGTTCATTATCTTTTAACATAAAAAACCACTAACCTTAAATTTTCTTTTATCAGTGATCATTGGATGTTAGAGGTTTTTTTCCCAAGGGAGAAAATACTTTATTGGATATGCTCTGTCCATGATGATGTGCGGGAAAGTTTTAAGAATATATTGGAAAAGTAAGTTTCAATATCTCAATAGTTTTATATATTATAATGAATTTTAAATTTACCCCATTCATATTATTTTATAACAGGGGATGGGTCTACTTTATAAAAAACACAAAGAAAAGGAGTGCAAAGATCAAATATGTAAATATGAAGGTAAATATCCATTTATAATTTGTAATTTTTGATTTATTACATAAAAATAATATATTGAATTTACACTCATTCAAACAGAATTTTCATGAACAACAAGGCGTCATCGAATTCGGATATTATATGTTAATATTTATGTATGAAATAATAACAACTGGGATAGTTGTGAACTTTGACCTGGTAATATTTCCTTTTAAACTTTGCCATAATATTTCAATTTTATTTATTCATTATACATGTTAACTACTATCCTTTTCATTTGTAGCTATTCGATGACCCTCAACCCTATACTGCTCAAGACATCAAACACTTACAAGTGGAGTGGTCAAATTATTTTACAGGTTTGATTGAATTTTAGTTGTTTGTAGTGTAAAATGTAATTTTTAATATTTTCGTTGTAATTGTGTATTTGTTAGTGGTTTAGGTTGGATTTAGTTTTTTTTGAAGTTGATAGTGTAAGGTTTTAATGTTATATATGTGAATGTTTAATTTTGATCTACTTCTTGTTTTGGTCTACTTATGATGGTTTTTCTGGTATGGATTCTGGTCTGGGGGGAGGGGTTCCAAGGGTGTGGGGGGTGTTCAGTGGGGTGGAGGGTGTCCAGGGGTATGGGAGGGATGTCTGGTGGGGTGGGGGGGTTATGGGTGTCCATGAGAGTGGGGGGTAGTCCAGGGGGTGGGAGCATTTCCAGGAGGGAGGAAGGGTTGTCCAAGGGAGTGGGAGGTTGTCCAGGGGGTGTCCAGGGGTGTGGGGGTGTTCTGTGGGGTGAGGGGGGTTTCCAGGGGTGTGGGAGGGATTTTCAGTGGGGTGGGGGGTTGTCCAGTGGGGTGGGGGGGGGGTTCAGGGTGACCATGGGGATGGGGGGGAAGTACAGGGGGTGGGAGAGGAGGCATCGCCATCCCTCGGGGGGCTGAACGCCACTGGAAGGTATTCATCACTCCCATATGTGAAACATTTTGAGAGCTCAAGCTTCGCATGTGGGAGTGATGAGTACCTTCCAGTGGTGTGCCCCCTGAGGGGGTGTCCATGAGGGTTTCCAGGAGGGTGGGGGGCAGTCCTGGGGGTGGGGGCAGTCCAGGGGTGTGGGGGGGTCCAAGAGGGTGGGTGGCAGTCCCAGGGGTGGGGGTATTCCAAGGGTGTGGGGGTGTCCTGTAGGGTGGGGGTCCTCCAGGGGTGTGGGGGGATGTCCATAGGGTGGGGGAGTCCAGGGGTGGGGTGTCCAGGATGGTGGGGGGGTTGTCTAGGGGGTGTCCATGGGTGTGATGGGGGCAGTCCAGTGGGGTGAGGGGGTTCTGGTCTATTTTTGGTAACTTTTTGGTCTGTTTTAGGGGTGTGGGAGGGTTGTCTAGGGGTGTGGGAGTGTTGTCCAGGGGGGTGGGGGTATACAGGATGGCGGTGGTTGTCCAGGGGTGTGGGGGATGTCCAGGGGTGGTGGGGATGTCTAGGGGTGTGGGGGGCTGTCCAGGGGGTTGGGGGACCGTCTAGGGGTGTGGGTGGGTGTCCAGGGGTGTGGTGGGGGCTGTCCAGTGGGGTGAGGGGGTTGTCTAGGGGGTGGTGGGGCAATCCACGAGGGTGGGGGTTGTCCAGAGTTGTTGGGGGCTGTCCAGGGGGTGGGGCAGTCCATGGGTGTGGGAGGGTATCCAGGGGTGTGGGGGCTGTCCAGGGGGTGGTGGGGAAGTCCAGGGGTGGGGGTGTCTGGGGGGGTGGTGGGTTGTTCAGGGGTGTTGGGGGTTGTCCAGGGGGTGGGGGCAGTCCAAGGGTGTGAGGGGGGTGTCCAGGGGTGTGGTGGGGTTTCCAGGGGTGTGGTGGGGGCTGTCCAGTGGGTTGAGGGGGTTCTGGTCTGTTTTTGGTAAATTTTTGGTCTATTTCAGGGGTGTGGGAGGGTTGTCCAGGGGTGTGGGAGTGTTGTCCAGGGGGTGGGGGTATACAGGAGGGTGGGGGATGTCCAGGGGTGGTGGTGATGTCCAGGGGTGTGGGGGTGTCCAGGGGTGTGGTGGGGGAAGCCCAGTAGGGTGAGGGGGTTCTGGTTTGTTTTTGGTAACTTTTTGTCTGTTTCTGGGGTGTGGGGGTGTTGTCTAGGGGGTTGGGGTTTACATGAGGGTGGGGGTTGTCCAGGGGTGTTTTGGGGCTGTCTAGGGGGTCGGGGGGCAGTCCAGGGGTGTGGGGGGCTGTCTAGTGGGGTGAGGGGGTGGGAGGGCTGTCCAAGGGTGTGGGAGTGATGTCCAGGGTGTGGGGGTATACATGAGGGTGGGGGGTTGTCTCAGGGTGTTTGGTGATGTCCAGGGGGTCGGGGTAGTCTAGGGGTGTGTTGGGGGCTGTCCAGTGGGGTGAGGGGGGCTATTCAGGGGGTGGTGGGGGGTTGTACAGTGGGGTAAATTTTAAATGTTATCAATGTAAATGATTAATTTTTCTTTGGTTCTTTTTTTGTTCTACTTCTGTTTTTGTGGTAAGAATTCTTGATTTGGTTTCTGGTTGTTTCTGGGGAGAGTAGAGGACTGCATTCCATTTAAAAAAAAATTGGTCTTCCACGTCGGTTATTTTATAACCGACCTGATAAAGGAATGGGGAAGGGTTTATCACATCGGTTATTTGAATAACCGATGTGATAAACACCTGTGGAATGGTTTATCACGTCGGTTATTAAATAACTAATGTGATAACCCCCCCCCCCCCCCCTCGGGCAGGTTTATCACATCGATTATTATATAACTGACGTGATAAACCATTTCCCAGGGGTTTATCACATCGGTTATTAAATAACTAACATGATAAACATCCCTTACATTGTTTTATCATGTCGGTTATATAATAACCTACGTGATAACCCCCCCCCCCCACCCTGGTTTATCATGTCGGTTATGTAATAACCGACGTGATAAAGCCCTGGGAAATGGTTTATCACGTCGGTTATATAATAACCGATGTGATAAACCCTCCCCCCTGGTTTTTTCACATTGGTTAATTAATAATCGACGTTGATAAACACCACGATGTTATGTTTTTTATATCGTTTTTTAAATAACCGACGTAAAAAAATATTTATAACGTCATCTGTATTAATGTCGGCTAAAAACCGATGTAAAAAATGAAAAATAACCGATGTAAAAAACATTTTCTGCACTAGTGATTTTTGGATCTAAAGGATTTTTAACTTAATAATAAATAATATCTTAACATATAATGTTATCTAAACCTTTTTTCTAATTCCAATTATAAGGACCTAGCCTTAAATATTATAAATTCTAGTATCTTTATGATATAATTCACATTCTTTCATTTCCAAAAAAAATGGTTTAGATTTTTAGATAATTATCTCATAACTATATATAAAAAACCATATTTTATAAATTAGACTCTCTTAATTACTATCAATTTCTTCTATCATATAAAACTTTTCAAAAAACCACGTATTCTTTTCATGAAAAAATTTTATGACCTTAAAATTTACTTATTCCTTATTCTTACCCATTCTTAAACCCTATTAAAAACATTTTAAAACATGATATGAGAACAAAAATCTTAGTAAGGAACATAAAAAATAAAAAATCCAGTATTCCAGTGAAAAAATGAAAACCCGTGTAATATTTACCATTATCTTCAAATTTATTTAAGAATATAAAAAAATCCACATAAAAACACACACACTTATTTCTAAAATAAAACCTTGAAAACCCATATTAGGAAAATAAAAACCCTTTTTCACAACTTAGATCATCATATTCATAACTTGTTTTAAACGCATGTTAAAAATAATTAGATCCCTGTTAAATCCATAAAAGAAAAATTCTAGTAACTCCATCCTTGCCTATTAAAAAAGGGAACCTTAATTATTACATTGGATCATTGTCTGGGTTCACCCATCATATAATCTATATCGATCTCACCTAACATTATCTATGTGCACCCATCATATAAGCTATATCGGGCTCAACTAGAGCAGTTTGGGTGCACCCATTGTATAAGCGATATCGGTCTCACCCATGGGAAATGAAGGGGATCAACAATTTTTATAAGTTGTATTGGGATCACATATTTTCCATTTATAATTATCAAGTTCCATTTAAAGAATAAAACTTCGTTTTCTTTCACTCTTTCATTATAAAACTCTTGAAAACCACTTTTAAACTCATATGAAAATAAATTTCCGATATCAAAATATGATTTTCTTTTTAAACCCCCATTTTAAATACCGAAATACCTTTAAAAAGGATATTTATTTTAATAAAACCTGAAATTTTTTAAAGGAATCTAGAAATCAAATAGTGGTTACAATAGAGGGAAAAGTCATTTTTGCCTTATACGTTAAAATATAACATTCATTTTTGTCTTTATTTAAATGTTCTGTTTAAATAAAGTAAAAAAGGAATCATTTTTAAAAACTTTTAAAAAAGTTAAAAAGAGACATAAAATTTCCTTCATAAATATTTAATGTACATTTAAAAATATTCTTAAAATAATTTTAAAAACATAAACATGGAAGGAAAATAATTTATGTAATTAAGGTTATTAATATTTTATCTTTGTGTAATTATAATCATATCATAAACACCATATTATTTCTTTAAATATATTTATATATATCATCCATGTGATTTTGTAATGAAAAAAAGAATCACATCACTTCGTAGAGTCAATAGTCCATACATACACATGAATGATATTATCATTTTTAGTGTAACAAATAAAATGATATATTATCTTTCATAATGATTTATTTTTCATTAATATCATAATTATTTCATATGTATCAAATATTTTCATTAAATTTTTCCTTATTACCTTCTATGTAAAGAGTTAGTGAAAAATGAATCACATCACTTCGTGAGGTGGTAGTCCACCGTACATGAGAGCAATGTTATCATATCCACCATGGAATAGAAAATTAAGAGGTTATATATGATATAATAATTAGAAAAATTATATTTATGATAGATGTAGAGACCTAGTTTTTTCCTTTTCCATTTCCATTTTTATTGATTTTTTTAAAAATCCACAATTCTAGGGGAAACCGAAATGAAAGTAGGAAAATAAAAATTTCAAAATTCAAAACACCACCACAGTCACGTCGCTAGCCTTCATCATGATCACCACTAATGTCATCACCGTTCTAAAACCATCATCATCGTCACAATCCTCACACTACCCTAGATCATTGGAGTTAGCCATCTGTCAGAGTCCACCATCGCCACCATAAAAGAAACCACCAGCACAAAGAAGCCAAACACATCACAGCGCCACCAAAAATAGCTCTTCACTGTCATAGATCAGAAACAGCCACCACAAAAACCAAAAATGAGAAGCGCCCTTCAAAACACTAAACAAATATGACAAACCAAAAAACATCATCATGAGTGAAGCCAATGCCAAAACTGAAAGAATCTATCGTCGAAGGACTCACGGTAGGAACAAAGGCCACCTAACCACACATCCCAAAAACCTCCTTGTTACCTCTACTTCAGGTCTGACTTGGAGAGAAGAAGAGGAATGTGAGCCCAGATCTGTGGATAAAGAGACCTAGGGTTCCACATGAAGACATTAACGAAGATCCAGAAAACCAGTCGAAATAAAATGATATAGTGTTGACTCAGTTATCACTCTTCAACCTGTCGATCTCCAAATGACAAATCCCAAAACCCCTACATTACCTCTACTCCATATCCAACTTGGAGAGGCATATAGTAACATGAGGTCAGAACCGGTTGAGCATCCAAGGTTTGAATAGAAAACAACCATGATCAGGATCTAAAACAAACTTGAAAGAATACATTGATGTTGTCAACTCAAAAGAGAACCAGAGCACCTTCACCTCAGTGGACACGAGGAACAGGACCAAAGGTAAGAAAAAAACTGGGAGTGAACATCTGAAAAATACACTTCCACATAGTGTTCATGCTATTTAAGTAAGACGGAGCTGTAAGAAGGTTAAGTAGGGAAATCAAGGAAGAAAAACAAGTGTTGTTGACCCTACGTCGAAGGGTTTCAGGAGGAAACCCTAGGCAGAGCCCTGAGGATGAGAGGGGGAAATCCATGAGAAAATGGATCCATCTTCTTTTGGTGTCCGGTTTTTTCCTTTTAATTATTTGAAATACTTCTATATATATTTCCAAAGCTAGGCACTGAGACGGTGTGCGATTCTGAGGCCCAGTGTACCCAGGATTAATTTTATAAAAATATTAAATATATTTTATATTGTGTGTGCAAGGTTAGTTAAATAAATTAGGATAACTATTAAATGGTTGTTTGGATCAGAAATCCAAGACCACGGTTGGGTCCGTAATGTGGTTTTTACCTTATGTTTGACATAAAATGAGTCAACACAGGACGATCGGACCCCTCACTTGTTGGTGGTACATTTATGTGAGTTAATTTATTTATTTAATTTATTTAACCTATGCTAGATTTCAATAAATTACTTTTTATGAAATCTTGGGTAGGGTTAGCCTCATTATTTTTCTTAATTCACCAGAGAGATAACCTCCTTCCTCTAGAGAATTCTCTCAAGAAATGATGGAACATTAGATCAGATCGGATCAAGACACAGCCAACATAATGGATCCTCCACCATTGTTGGAAAAATATTTCTTCACCAGAGATCGATCCAATCAATAGTTAGGTCTCTTATTTTGGTTTTTTATGCCTCTATATTAAAAATATTGAGTATATCAAATGTTAATCTTAGATCTTCACACCTATTGAAAACCATTTCATGAGCCTGGGTATTGAAATTAAATTATTTATCAGTTTTTCTAATCTAGATTGCCCGTTATTGATCGTTAGGATAAGAAAATTTGGCCAATGATCATAAAACCATTGTTTAAATGATTTTCCTTCCTCTGTTCTATGTTTTCTTTGTCGTTGGAACCCCACGGTTCCCGGCATGACAGTTATCGGGTGACCCAAGCTTGATTAGGCATCCAGATTCAAGGTGGATCGACAAAACAGCAATGAAATCATGAGAGGAATATATATCCAAGAATCTTGTGAATTAGGGATGAAACAATTGATGTTTTGAAGTCGTATTATCAAGGATTGAATATGCAGTGGCGTGCGGAATGAAGAAGGAAACCCTCAAACGTTTCAGTGGACAATTTCTAGCAAATGATGGACGATTAGCACAATTTGTGGCCATATCTTAAGATTTCATGAGGAAATGAGCTGGTATATATGATGGATTAACCATATTTATAGTACGATCAAAGATCTATGAAAATTTGGAAGTTCTAGAAAAATACCGACTACATGATATGTGGGATGAAGAACACACGGAATGCAGTTCCCTTAGCGGCATCACTAAAGTTTGTAAGAAGATAAGTACAACACAGAATGTTGGCCTCCCTTGCATGTCATGTACCCCTTCACCAGTTAGACCACCCATGTGATGGGTCACATGGGTGGGGACTCTGTGTAAGAGAACAAAAACATGAGTTGAACACACATGCAGTATCCTGTGTGGACCAACATGTCATGTACCAAAGTATAGGGACACAAGGTCTAAGTACATAGACACAACCAGTAGACACAGCCAGTTCCTTGGATAGCTGGGACACACCATGTAGTCGACCTACACTATGTTTAAATCTACATGGATGGGACCTATGTACTAACTAGAGACACGTTCATGCGGTGAGGAGGGACCACACATCATGTGGGTACCCTCACACATCATTTTATACTTGATATCTTTCAAGTGATCTTAAAACCTTTATATCTCCTTCATTTGAACTTGGATTTTGGACTCCAATATTCCTATATTGAGTGTTTTTTTCACATAGAACATAATGGTTCCCTCTAAATCAGATTTAAAAATTTGATCTGGTATGTTCTGAGTGTGATGCTTATTGAGGTGACACTTGATGATGGAAAAAATCATACAGAACCACCAATGCAGTATCAGGCTTACCCTCCAGTTGGGCTAGGCAGTGGCATTCCATGATGGAAATACTGGGATTACCCTCTAGCTGGGTCGGGCAGTGGAATTCCTCGATGGTAGTTATGTGCTTACCCTCTAGTAGGAATGGGAAATGGAATTCCATAATGATCTTTCTAAGTTACCCTCTAATAGGATTGAGCAGTGGAGTTCCTCGATGTTTTGAACTTACCCTCCAGTTGATCTAAGTAGTGGAATTCCCCAATGAAATCTTCCAGGAGTACCCCTCTATCTAGGTTGGGTAGTGGAGTTTCCCTGTTGACTCATCGGGAATACCCTCTAGTTGGACTGGGCAGTGGAATTCCTTAGTGATCTTCCCTTGTGGTACCCTCTATCTTGGTTGGTCATTGGCATTCTTTGGTTACTATCAAAGTAGGACCCTCTTATCATACTAAGGCACGAGATACGTTCCTAAACTGGTGACCCCTAGACTCTATGGCGTAATGACAAGGCATGGTTTGATGAACTGTTAGACTCGTGAGAAATAGGTACGCTTTCCCCCACCAAGACACATTCTTGTGACACGACTTAAAACCATGCAGGTGAGTCAATGCCACCCAAAGTGGATAGTATCAAGGTTTGGTGATTGAGTCATGTTGACTTGTGTGCCCTGGGCAGATGCATGAGGTTTTGGGAATCATAAATTTACTTTACCTTAGAATTGTTGGCAACTCATCTTCTTGGGATGAGATGTGAGATGGAGATCCCCATACTCTCTCATTTGGGATTCTTTAACTGAGAATATATATATATATATATCCTACTTTAGTAACCACACCTTGGGTATAGTTACTCACTTTCTAGGGGAGGTGATGACATGTGGGGTATGCGACGTGCTTTTCGTGTTTAGCTTCTTATGGTTAGATGTGTCCACTCTCCTCCTATATGTACCGAAGACTCGATGATAAGTTCATATTACCACTGTGTTGAGATTCTTATGTTTTTATGAGTTCATTTTCACTCTCTTATTGGGTTGAGTTGTACTCTCCTTTACTATACCTTGTTATATCTACTTATTTCCTCTTCATTTGTATCTCTTACTTCTCCTCATTCACCTTTTCAGGGTGTTCTTCTGGTTATGTATATACTCACCCTTGTATGGTCTTTTCCGAACACTTTTCATTTCATTTGCAGATGGTGGATAGGTCGATTGTGACATCATAGGTTCTTAGGGATATGAACATCTTTGACTGTGTATAGTGGTTGTAGCTTGGGATTCAAGATTTGGGCTCTCAGTTGTTCTATTTTCCCCATTTTCTATCAATTCGGGACATATTTCTTAGTGGGTGTGTTTTTTCCCTTTTCTTTTCAGTTCACACTACTGTACTTATTTCTGTCTATTATTCCATTCATCATTTGGTTAATTTATAGCATTTTTGCATCTTTTATTTATTTCCCTTTTCACTTTTTTATTGAGTTGGTTATGTGCGTGTGTACAGGTACTAAGGCAAAGCCCTCCCCAATTTTAGTTGTTCCTTTTGTGTTGGTCACCACCTATAGCCTATGTAGGTGGGCCTGGGGAATTTTTGGATTGAACCCTAGTATGGGTCGGGTCATGACAGATTCATATCAGAAGTGGTTCGTTCCTTGGGAAATTATTCAGATGTTCCCTAAAAAGGATTGGTTGGGTTTAGGGTAATAGATTCAATGTATCTAGAGTGAATCTCTCAATATAGGGAGTCTGGTGATGGTGTGGGTGGCCGATGTATTCGTTCACTAGGGCCCTGATTACTTGTTTTTCAAATAGTCACCCTAAGACATATGTTGAAGTGAATAATGATACATGAATTATATAGGATTGATTCTTTAATTATCCTTCTTGATTCAGCTCCCCATTGTCATTAATATGTATGTATGTGTGTGTGTATATATATATATGCTCATCTTACCATGTTACTCCTTGATAATTTTTAGGATTCCTCTGTGATGACTTCTAGCTAGGATACCATCTCTAGTTTTTTATGACGACCCTATGAGCAATGAGGCCTTAGTTCTGGGTCCATCATGTGATCCCCTTCCTCCAGGTGGGAAGCTAGAATAAACTCCACCTATTTAGAAGTATATAGTCTTAGTAAATTTTGTTGAGGAAGTTTGCATTCTTAGTGCACTCTGTGAGTTCTAGCGGCAGTGACCACTGAGGTTCCATGTCGAGCCAGATCCCTAGGCGGTAGAGGATTTTCTAGAGTCAATGGTCTGCATCTTCAGGCTTGTTCGAACCTTGACAGATAAGATGGTTTCTTTGGAAGCTATTCTTTTCCACAAAGCAGTTGAACATTGGTAGAGCCCAGTTACCCAGATGCATGATGAGTCGACACTCTCATGGGACAACTTCCAACAGCTATTTTGTGAGGAGTAATACCCCTCCTACCAATGCTCTTTTCAGATTTAGGAACTTCTCAATATTCAGTAGGTGGATGTCAGTGGAAAAGTATGCATCTAGCTTCACATACCTTACACACCACTCTCTTGAAATGATCAAAGATGGCTACTTCTGAGAATGGAAGTTTGAGCAGGGACTCCACAGAGAGATCTGAGCCAACATATGTAATGACATGGAACCAAACAACCACCCGAATAGTGCTAAATGGGTCGGGTGTTACTACCTTAGGCGCACCTCCCTGAACGCCAAAGGATTCTAACTAGAAACGAGGGTCTTTATAAGTATAGTGGGGATTTTATACCCTCTAAAAGGATAATAATGGTACTGATCCAAATATAATGATAAAGATGCAGTGGAATAAAAGACTCAGCAGATTCAAACCAAACCCGCAGATCGGAAGCACATTCAATATCCATAAACAGTGGAAGCAGTGAGTATAAACAATAGTAGTGTAAGTAAACACAACAGTATGCTAATCACTTGTAACTACTACTGAACAAAAAAACATGCGTCCAAAGAAGGTTATGCATATCCATATGAAAAAGGGCACCAATGGAAAACCAATTGTAGCTACAAAACAAGTAAGCATGCTGATACAGGAAAGAAAAAAAAAATAAGGTAAACTCTATCTAGTAAAGACCTTAAGGTCCATGCCATATTTATGCAATAGTTAATGTAGCCCATCTCTTGAAGTTGGCCTCTTTCCTTCATGTAAATCCATAAAGTCTTCACGCGTCCCGAAGGGCCCGTGCAGGGTGTGAGATGAATCTCATTAGGATACCACCCAATGGTGCATAGATAATATAAGTGTTTAAGTAGGAAATCATTTATAATGAAAACAGTAAATAGTACTATGCAAAAATAAACACAAACACCACTGGTGCTCAGCAGCCACTATAGAGTGTCACCTGCTTCGGCCAACGCTGGAATCTCTATCATGTAACCCGGCACCATGTGCCCCCGGACACCGCATGTCTCAAGTACTGACGTCCCGAAGGCACGTCCAAGAAATAGTAACCCAGAGGAACAATGATGTCTGTCCTCAATAAGTAACTAGAGGGACAGTGATGCCTACACTCAAGATAAAGTAACTAGAGGTACAGCGATGTCTGCCCTCAAAATAAAGTAACCGGAGGTATAGTGATGTATTCCCTCAAATCACGGAGAGCCTCTTCCCCCAACCTGATAGCCTCAATGCTATCCCCTGAAGTCTCCTCACCTTCCACGTGGATTCCTACGACAAGAACCCTCAAACCAATAGTTCCTAAACCACAACTAATGGGGGCCTCTACCCACATGAGTGGTCAAAACCACCTCATCACGGAGTCTCTCTCTGTGAACACTACTCATAGTTCCGAGTGAGCGGTAATCACAAAAATAGTACCCAAGCCACAACACCTCTGACACCTCATGTCCCTGTGGCAATGCCACTCAAGTCTGATGGCCTTGCCATCCCAATAACATGGGCCATTCCCAACCTGACAGTCATCCTGCCTCAATCTGATGCCCATGACACCCAATCCCATGATCAAAACCACTCAAAGTAACCCGGGCCAAGCCCAACCTGTGATCATCATCACTCAAGAATATCTAGGCCATTCCCAACACAACCCAAAGGTTCCAGCATATGCAATTCATCAATTACATATATAACATATTTCAACAGAACACATAAATAGGAAAACAATCTAAACAATTAGATTGCACTATGCAAGTGTTATCCCATACCCGCATTGAGGTATTTAAGGTCTCCAAAAATTCATATCCAAGTTCAATAAACTATACTCAACAGTTTAAATAATACAAAACAATTATAACCATTTTGGCATTCCCTGACCAAAATGCCCCGATGAGCAATGGTCACTCGCCCGGCCCTGCTCAAGAAAAACAGGTAATAGGAAATACCCAAAGGCATCCCCTAGGTCAAATAACAGTTAAATAGGCAATAACAGGTAATACAGGGTCACACTCAAAAATACCCAAAAATGCGCCAAAGTCCATGCCGCCCAAAAGTCTGCAAGAACACAAAAAGAGGTATGCACCACCTACCTGAGACTCGTGGACATATGCACATCCGATATAGAGCTCCAATTCAAATATGATCTTCATAGATCTATGTTTCCATCAAATCCAGACAATTCCACTCATATAGAAACTACGACATGTGAGGCAAGGGATCAAGAAAAAAACATGGTGCATGGGTTTAGCCTCGTTATTGCGATCCCGTAGCCACCGACAGATTGAAGAACGGATGTCAGATGAAGAATCTATGGAAGGAAACGTTTTCAGCCTCCCGGAGCACCAAGGTCTGAAAAAGTGGAAGAAGAAGGTTTTTATGGAAAAGAGATGTGACGCTCTTTCATTTATGTGAATAAAAAAAAGTACATAGTTTGTATTTAAGGACTACACACCATGTAGTGGCATTTTCCGTACTCCGACTTAAGCGGAGATAACCACACGGCTTGGGCACTCCACACGGGTTGACACACAACTTGAACCCAGCCGGTACGCAGAAAGGGAATACACAGTATGTCGAATAACACTGCATGCTGTGTAGTAGACAATTCCTACACGGTCATCACATGGCATGTACTCGGCGAGCACATGGCTGGTACTCACCCAACCCATACACTGCGTGTACTTTAGAGTACACAGCTTGTAGTTCTATAAATTTCTATAACTTCCCTGATTTTCCCAATCCTCTCAGGAGCAAGTAAAAAATTAAAATAGGGTCTGGATTTTGACCCGTTCTAAAAACTCGGGTTCTTACAATCTCCCCACCTTAACATAGCCCATCCCAGAGCTGTCAAATGAATCTCGAATATGGCACCAAAAAAACCACTCCAATTAAGTAACCCGGACTTCCTCAGTTTTAAAGGTTCTAACTAAATTATTCAAGGGGCTGCCCATCTTAGGAATTTCCTAGCTCGGTCTCAAATCGAAAAAACTCAAGACAAGCAAAGGTTCACTAAACTATTTTCCAGACACATGGTCCTCTCATGACGCATCATCACCCCTGCGCCTCATTGGTGCTCCTGTGTCATTCCTAACACCCAACGTATCCCAAACTACATTGGTGTCCACCTCCATGAGGTCCTTCATCCCATAGACGCTCAAAATAAAACCTGATACCATGAGCCTCAAGTAACCCTCATCATTGATGCCCCAATGCCAAGGAACCTCAAGTAACCTGCATCCTCGATGCCCTAATGCCCATGACACCTCAAGTAACCCACATCCTTGATGCCCCGATGCCCATGGCACCTAAAGTAACTAGTATCCTCAATTACCCTGATGATACGCATCTCATACACATATATATAAATATATCACCCAGCTTATATGGTGTCAATCCCATTGACCATCATCTTGTCAGTCCACATAGATATTGTGCATCACGTGCACTCAAAACGGATATATCTCAGTAGGTCATGCCAAAAGAAAACGAGAAAGTCACGGCCACACTCGTGGTGTACCACTAACCATCGTCGGATCACCAGCCTACTCAGCCTCTGGCAGCTCCACGATGTGAACCTGGCCTGAAGTACAGCTACCTGATGCTTGACCTCCCCATGGTGCTGCTTTAGTTACTAGCCACTGACTCCTCAGTTGGGTCACGTTGTCTCTGCCACGTCCTCCACATGAAGAAGAACCTCGGATACCCTCTATTGGTACCGAACCTGAACCAACTCTAGATTCCACTGTCTATCCTAGTACCTACCTTCCGGCTGTCTAAGAAGGTTTCCTGCAGAACCTCTCAAGATTTCGGACCTGTCCACATTCTCGTCACTCCTTTGGAGGCCTATCACACTGAGTACGAACATGTTCAGCTACCCACACTAAAAGCAAACCACTGTTGAACTGCTACGAGGTATTCTAGATGAGTCTTTGGTCTGACTGCCCAGCTAGAACTCATCCCATCCTCGCTTCCTGCAATATGAAGCATCGCCTGAAGGCATTGCCCTGCCAACCTGGGGAATATTCCTCTGGTTTCCCTCCGCTATAAGCGCCTGATTCACCGCATCTAAGAATGAATCCATCCTGAAGATATTCATTTGGATCTGAATGGCGTTTCATAATCCATCCTCAAAGTGCCTCACCCTTACCGTGTCATCACTTACTATTCTAGGTTCAAAGTGTGACAGATTAGTGAAAGTAGCTTCATAGTCCATGACGGATATGTCCCCCTACTGAAGACTCAAGAACTCCCGAGCTCTCTCGACCTTCAGTGTCTCTGGGTAAAAGTTCTCAAAGAACATGTCCATGAATTCCTTCCATGCTAGTTCCTCGTGCCTGTGAGCCTGAACCTATACATCCCACCAACGCTTTGCTGATCCTCTCAGCATGTATGTCTCCAGATTTACCCTCCACCCTAGAGTCATCTCGAGCTACTCGAAGATCATCTGCATGCTCTATATCCAGTTCTCATCCGCCTGTGGACAACCCTCACCCTGAAAAAGTGGCGGGTGCTGCGACTAGAACTCCCGCATTAGATATGACATAGATGGATCTGTACCCTGTGCACCTCTATCGATCCCCTTAAAGACACATACCAGGCTAGCTTGGAGCTACTTGTCGAGCCATGGTCCAAAGGCTGCCAAACCCGGCTATTGTCCTACCTGCATTGGATCCTGAACCTAATTTTGTCCTTGAGCCTATACCTGCGGCTCCTACTCTGCCTACACCGAATCTTGAACCAGATCCTTCTCCTTCGGTATTGTACCATCTCTTGTCTGACACTCCATCTGAGTCACCCAAAAAGGAACCTGCTGAATACCATAAATGATCAGATAGCCCACATACATAAAAATTTATACATATATAATGCAGATAAGTAAATCAGTAAAAGGAAGTGCATAACTACTACCCTTACTCTCCCCCACCACAATCATTCCCCATGGAATCCCGGCCTCGTGGCCTCCTTACCTGCCCTTAATAGAGCCAATTATCAAAAATACCTCTAGCCATGCTCGTCCTGACAACTAACATTGCCTCAAACCGATGACCGAGTCACCCAATCCTAGTGATCAAATCACCTCAACCATAGTACATGCCTTCTCTCATAAGAGCCAGACCCAAATACCCTGCCACATGCAATTCAACAAATTTACAAAGCATGGCATAACACATTGCAATAAATAAGAAATTCTATCATGAATTTCATTTATTCACATTCCAAAGCATACAAAGCATGGAATTTGGCATTATTTACATGGTATTATCACATCACAAAGCATACATGCAGTTATGAAATTGAAATACTCTAAAATGTGCCTATCAAAAGCCAAGCAAACAAGTCTTTCCATACCGGGCCAAGGTCCAATTCTCCCTTACCATACCAGGTCAATGGTTACACATCAAAATAAATAACATCACACACCAAGTGATCCACCAAGGTGGAAATCATATAAACTATAATCTGAGAAAAAGAAAATAGTAATTCCCACCCATGGAAATTTGGTTCATCCCTCATACCTAGGGTTGCAGGCACCCAAGAACAATCTAGAAACCCAGTTTCCAATAACAACCTATCTCCAGTATACCATATACCAAATAGTAAAACCAGAAGAAATAAAAAGATAATTCTAAATCTCATTAGTAGCTAGTGAAACAATATTACTAAATCCTTGTCAAGAACTCCTATGATACCACTTTGTAATGACCTAGACCCGAACAGCCACTCGAACAGTGCTAAACGGGTCAGGTGTTACTAACTTAGGCGCACCTCTCCGAACACCAAAGGTTGTCGACTAGCAGTGAGGGTCCTTATAGGTATAGTGGGGAGGTTATTCCCTCTCGAAGGATAATAATGGTACTGATCCAAATATAATAATAAAGATGCAATGGAATAAATGACTCAGCAGACTCGAACTAGACCCGCAAAGCGGAAGCACATTCAATATCAATAAACAGAGAATGCAATGAGTATAAACAATCGCAGTGGAAATAAACACAATAGCATGCTGATCACTTGTAACTACTATAGAAAAACAAAACATGCATCTAGAGTAGGTCATACGTATCCATATGAAAAATGGCGCCAATGGCTAACCAACTGTAACTACAAAACAAGTAAGCATGCTGATACCGGAAAGAAAAAAACAAGGTAAACTCTATCTAGGAAAGACCTAAAGGTCCATGCCATCTCCATGAAATAGCTAATGCATCCCTACTCCTGAAGCTGGCCTCTTTCCCACACGTAAATCCATAAAGTCTGTACACGTCCCAAAGGTCCCGTGCAGGGTGTGAGACAAATATCAGTAGGATACCACACAACGGTGCATACCTAATATAAGTTTTTAAGCAGACATTAATTTATAAGTAAAATAGTTAGTAGTACTATGCACAAATAAACACAAACACCATAGGTGCTCGGCAGCCACCATGGAGTTTCACCTGCTTCGGCCAACATTGGAATCTATATCATGTAACCTGACACCATGTGCCCCCTGACACTGTGTGTCTTAAGTACCGACGTCCAGAAGGCACGCCCAAGAAATAGTAACCCAGAGGAACAGTGATGTCTATCCTTAATAATTAACCAGAGGGACAACGATGTCTACCCTCAAGATAAAGTAACTGGAGGGACAGCGATATCTTCTCTCAAAATAAAGTAACTGGAGGTACAACTATGTCCGCCCTCAAATCACGGTGAGCCTCTTCCCCCAACCTGATAGCCTCAATTCTATCCTCTGAAGGCTCCTCACCTTCCATGTGGCTTCCTAAGGAAAGAACCCCCAAACCAATAGTACCTAAACTGCAACTAACGGAGGCCTCTACCCACATGAGTGGTCAAAACCACCTCATCATGGAGTATCTCTGTGGGCACACTACTCATAGTTCCAAGTGAGTGTTAATCACCAAAATAGTACCCAAGCCACAATATCTCTGACACCTCGTGTCCCTGTGACCATGACACTCAAGTCTGATGGCCTTGCCATCCCAATAACCCGAGCCATGCCCAACCTGACAGTCATCCTACCTCAAGTCGACGCCCATGATGCTCAATACCATGGTCAAAACTACCCAAAGTAACCTGAGCCAAGCCCAAACTGTGATCATCATCACTCAAGAATATCTGGGCCATGCCCAACACAACCCAAAGGTTCCAGCATATGCAATTCAACAATTACATATATAACATATTTCAACAGAACACATAAACAAGAAAACAATCTAAACAGTTGGATTTCACTAAGTAAGTGTTATCCCATACTAGCACTGAGGTCTTTAAGATCTCCAACAATTCATATCCAATTTCAATAAACTATACTCAACAGTTTAAATAATAAAAAACAATTATAACCATTTTGTCATTCCCTAACCAAAATGCCCCAATGAGCAACGACCACTCGCCTGGCCCCGCTCAAGAAAAACATGTAACAGGGCATAACTAAAGGCATCCCATAGGTCAAATAACAGTGAAATAGGCAATAACAGGTAATATAGGGTCATGCTCAAAAATACCCAAAAACGTGCCAAAGGCTGTGCCACCCAAAAGTCTGCGAGAACACAAAAATAGGTATGCACCACCTACGTGAGAGTCATAGACGTAGGAATGTCCGATATAGAGCTCTAATTCAAAGCCAATCTTCGTAGATCTGTGTTTCTGTCAAATCTTGGCAATTCCACTTGGATGGAAACTGTGATGTGTGATGAAATGGATCAAGAATGGAATAGGGTTCGTGGGTTTAGCCTCCCTGTTGCAATCCCACATCCACCGACAGATTGAAGAATTAATGTTGGATGAATAATCTTAGGAAGGAAACATTTTCGGCCTCTCGGAATGTCAAGGTCTGAAAAATAGGAAGAATAAGGTTTTTCTAGAAAAGAGACGCATAATTCTTTAATTTAAGCAAATAAAAAAAGTACATGATGTTTATTTAAGGAATAGATGTCGTGTAGTGTCCTTTTCTGTACTCAAACTTAAGCAGAGATTGCCACATGGATTGGGCGCTCTACACGGGTTGACACACGGCTTGAACCCTGCCAGTACGTAGAAAGGGAATACATGGCATGTTGAATAACACTACATGACATGTAGTAGGAAATTCTTACACTATCATCACATGGAATGTACTGGGTGAGAACATGACTGGTAATCACCCAACCCATACATAGCGTGTACTTTAGATTACACGGTGTGTAGTTATGGAAATTTCCAGAACTTCTCTGATTTTTTCAGTCCTCCCATGATCAAGTCAAAAGTTCAAACAGGGTCGGGATTTTGACCTATTCTAAAAACATGGGTTCTTACAGCATAGTTCCCTTGTGCATCCCCACCTATATCGAGGTGTTAGAGCAGGAACTTGTGATAGAGATATTTTGTTAGAGGGAAGCTAGATAGCTGGATCTAGAAGTGGGTGAGATAGGGCTGAGTCATCTATAGTAGTAGGTAGGCGCCAAAGATCTCAGAATAGGAGGCCCTTCCATGAGTAAGCTCAAGTACATGGTCGTACAATACAGGGGAATAACAGAGCACTAGGAAAGCCTGATGGGTGTTAGGGATATGCTTGTGATAGGTGAGGTCGCATGGCATGAGACTACCTGACTGGACATGTTGAGCATCCCAGGAAGATAGGTGATGGACCGCCACAGTAGAGACAACATCATGATCAGGGATATCCTAAGTGGGGGAAGAGTGGTCCCTAGGGAGGCAGAGCTAGAAGAGGAGTAGGAGGTGTTATAGGTGGGGGTGACTCTATGAGGTCCTCCCATCAACACCACGAGGCATCCCATGTTAGGATCAAGGATCTAGAGGTCGGGGCCACAGACAACTACAATCTTTGGATGTTTATGATGATGTAGTGCAAGAGATGATTCAAGGTACGATATGTGTTTATTCTACTCTTGCCTCAATATTAGTAGACATAGTTTCCATATATTATTTTATCTCTATACTCTTGGTGAGGGATTTGGAGCTCCCAAAAGAGATGCCATCATAGCATATTTGTCTTGAGGTTCCTATATGAAACGCTTATTCTGTATATTTCATATATCAGTAGTGAGAGCTCTCTCTTGGAGGATAGAGGTTAATGTGGGACCTAATGGTCATCATGATGGAACCCTATGATGTCATCTTGGTCATGGATTATCTTTCCATGGTTTGAGCCCAGATTGACTGTCACCGCAAATGATTCATATGCCTATGCGCTGATGGGATGAGGTTCTCCTTTTTAGGTGAGAGAGACCTCATAGCAGGACAAGCGGGTGTTGTGAGAAAGAGTTTACATCCCATTACCCATCATTTAGTGAGAATAACCCTTGGTATAGTAGACTCTTCAGGAATCTGGATTCCTTCAGTTGTGGAGGATTATATGGACATCTTCCCTAAAGATGTTCTGAGACGACCTCCAAGGAGGGATTTGGAGTTTTGTATTAACTTGTAATGAATGATTTCCATGATATCTTCTGGGGAATATCAGATGGTACTCACCAAGCTCTAGGAGCTACGGTTATAGTTGGAGGACCATTATGAGAAAGGTTTCATAAAACCTAGTGTTTCCCCTTATGCAGCTCTAGTTTCATTTGTGAAAAAGGCAGATGGGAGCTTATGGATTTGATTGGATTATCGTCACTTAAACCAAGCCATGATAAAGAACAAGTAACCCTTATAGAGGATTCACAACCTCATTGATTAGTTTTGATGTGTGAAATGGTTCTCCAAGATCAATCTTAGGTCCATCTACAACTAGATTTTGGTTCACGAGGCCAATATTCTGAAGTTGTCTTTCCGATGTCACTAGAGACACTACGAGTTCCTAGTGGTGCCTTTTAGTGTGATGAATGACCACACCATTTTTATGGCTTTGATGAACCAGGTCTTCTAACCATACTTGGACCAATTTTTTGTTTTCTTCATCGATGACAAACTGGTTTACTCTTCAATAAAGGAGGATCATGTAGAGCACTTGAGTAAGGTACTTGATTTACTTCGAGAGCTCCATCTTTACAAAAAGATCTCAAAATTATAGTTTTTGATATGAGAGGTTCAATTTATAGGGAATTTCATTTCTGAATAAGGTTTATTTGTAGATAAAACAAATATTTAAGAAGTGATTTATTGGGATCCACCTAATAATGTATCATAGGTATGAAGATTTCTTGGTTTGAGAGGGTACTATATGAGATTTGTGGCAGACTTCTCCAAGGTCATAGCCCCTTTGACCGCTCTAATGAGGAAGGGACAACTTTTTACTTGGTCAGAGTAGTGCTAGAAGGCCATCGAGGAGTTGAGGAAGTGGCTGATGAGTACTACAGTTTTGAGACTACCAGAGGAAGGCATTGAGTTCATGGTGTATTATGATTCCTTGGGAGATGGGACCAGTTACGTGTTGATGCAACGATAGGCAGTCATCACATACAGGTCAAGGAAGTTGAGACCTAATAAGAAAAACTATTCTAATCATGACCTAGTGATAGTATTAGTAGTCTTTACCTTGAGGATGTGGAGTCACTAACTTTTAGGAGAGCACTTTTTTGCTTACTCAGACCACTGGAGTCTCATGTACATCTTCATACCATGATACATGAACTAGAGGCAGTGATGTTGGTTAGAGTTCCTACAGGACTATGACTTCTACATATTATACACTCTAGGAAAGGGAAACATTGTATCATATTCCCTTAGTAGTAAGTTTTAGGCTCTCTTAGTACAGGAAGCTTCTGAGCAGTTAGCTTCCCTGTAGCTGACCCTGGTAGAGCATGAGGGTAGTCTTTCTAAAGTTGATGGTGTTGGCTCCTTCACTCCTTGAGCGTGTGAAAGAGTCACATCTAGGAGACATTGACTAAAAAAATTCATGATCAGATATCAAAAGGTTACTCACCATATGGATATTCTAAAGAATTGAATCAACAAATCTTATTTCAAAGGTAGATAGTGGTTCCATTATCAATGTGGGAGGAGGTTATGTGGGAGTTCCACACTTCCCATATAGTTGTATCCACTTGTGTGAGGAAGATGTAAAAAATATCTTTAATGTAAAATTTTGTGGTCCAATATAAGACAAATCATATCTGAGTTCATCTCATAATGCCTCACCTGTCAGCAGGTGAAGTTTGAGAACCAGGTTACATTGGGTTTGTTTCACCCTCTTGAGTTCTTTGAGTGGAAATGGGATGGAATATCCATGGACTTCATCATAGGGATTCTGTGAATAGTGAAGGGCCATGACGCCATATGGGTGATAGTGGACTAACTCATGAAGTTGTTTCACTTCCTTACCATCATGGAATAGATTTTGGTGGAGAGTTTGGGGTAGTTGTGCATATGAGAGATCATCCGCCTTCATGGGGTACCCTCGACAATTTTCTCTGATCATGGAATGCGGTTTATATCACAAATGTGGAGAGGCCTGAAGAAGGCATTTGGGACACAACTATGGATGAGTACATCCTTTCACCCACAGATTGATCGGCAGAAAAAGTGCATTGTCTGGGTTCTAAAGGATATGTTGAGGGTTTACATATTATATTTTAGCTTGATTTTGAAGGATCACCTTTCTTTGGTAGAGTTTTCATACAAAAACAGTTACCACTCTACCATCGACATGGAACCTTTTGAGTCCCTCTATGGGAGACCTTGTAGGTTACCCATATGTTGGACAAAGGTTGGAGATGCATACCTTGTGGGACCAAAGTTTGTATAGGAGACCATGAAGAAAGTGATGGTCATATTTGAATGGATGAAGATGGCCTAGAGCAGACAGAAGTCCTACTTAGATCGTTGTCATAGGCCCTTGGAGTTCAAGAAAGGAGACCACATCCTCTTGAGAGTCTCCCTATTATGAGGAATGCGGAGGTTTGTCCAGTGAATCAAGCTATCCCTGATGTTCATTAGGCCATTCGAGATCGTGTGAAGGGTTTGTGAGGTTTCAAACCACCACACCCTACCCCCAAAATAAGTTAGGGTGCACAACATTTTACATGTGTCACAGTTGAGGAAATATGTGTATGACCCCACATAAATCATTGATTAGGGTGAGCTTGACATAGAGGATGGAGACACCTTTGTAGATCACTCAGTGTAGATTGAGGATGGATATGAGAGGAGCTTACGTGGACGGACCATACCTTTGGTTCGTGTGTTGTGGCATTACGGTAATGTGTAGGAGAGTTCCTAGGAGCAGGAGATCCAAATGAAGGCTTAGTATCCTGATTTTTTCCTAGTTTTTTTTTTGGAAAATTTGTGAAAGAAAGGATTTAGAGACCCATATTTTTCTTTTTAAGACTTTGAAATATTTCTATATATATTTCTAGATCTAGGAATTGAGACGACATGTGATTCTGAGGTCCGTTGTGCTTAGAATTAATTTTATAAAAATATTAAATATATTTTAAATTTAACATGTGTGGTTAATTAAATAAATTGTTATAACTATTAAACATTTGATCATATCAGAAATTAAAGACCACTTTCAAGTCCAGAAAATGGTATTTACCCTAGGTGCGACATAAAATGAGTCAGCGTAGGATGTTCGGACCCCTCGCTCATTGGAGGTGAATTTAAGTGAGTTAATTAATTTATTTTGTTAATTAATTTGGTTCATTTAACCTAGGATAGATGTCTATAAATTCCTTATTATGAAATCTTGGCTAGGGTTATCCTCATTATTTTTCTTAATTTTCCAGCGAGATAACCTCCTTCCTCTAGAGAATTCCCTTGATGAATGATAGAATGTCAAATCGGATCGGATCAAGACGCGGCATATGCAACGGATCCTCCTCCTTCCTTGGAAAATACATTCTTCACCAACAATTGATCCAATCAATATGTAGGGATCATCTTTTGGTGTTTTTCGCCTCAATATTAAAAATATTGAGTAGACCAAATGTCAATATTCAATTTATGCCCCTGTTGCAAACCATTTCATGAGCCAGAATATTGAAATTCAATTATTTATCAGTTTTTCTAATATGGATTGACATTATTGATCGGTTGTCCAAGAATAATTTTCTAATGATTATAAAACTTTTGTTTAATTTTTTTCCTTCCCCCGTTATATGTGTTCTTCATTGTTGGAACCCTACAGTTCATGTCTCGATAGTTGTTGGTGGACCTGAGCTTGAACGAGCGCCTTGATTCAAGTTGGAATGATGAAATGGAAATGAAATCATGATCGGAGCATAGATTAGAGAATATTTCAGGTTGGGGATGAACAAATTGATGGTTTTAATATAGATTATTTAGTATCAAAGATTATATGGAGTAAATAACATAGAATAAAACCTTAAAACATTTTGGTGGTTGATTTCATGCTAACAATGGTCAGCAAGCATGATTCAAAGGTAGATCCGAAGATTTCAAGAGGAAACGAGCTGATATCTATGGTGGATTGACCAGATTAGGAACACGATCAAAGATCTATGAAAATTTGGAAGTTCTAGAAAAATATAAACTACACGCCGTGTGGGATGAAGAAAACACAGTGTGTAGCTCCCTCAGCAGTGACGCTAGGGTTTGGGAGAAGATAAGGATGGCACAGCGTGTAGACCACCCTCACATGTCATGTACCCCTACCCTAGTTATGCAACCAGGGTGATGGGTTACACAGGCGGGGACTCCGTGTAAGAGAACAAGGACATGATTTGACCACATGGGTAGTATCCCGTGTGGACCAGCATGTCGTGTACCTATTTACACGGACATGGGGTCCGAGTACATGGACATGAATAGTTCCCTTGATAGGTGGGACATGTCATGTAGTCCACCTATATGGAATCTACCTCTACATAGATGGCACCTATGTACTAACCAGATACACAGCCAGGCAGTGAGGAGAGACCACAGGACCTATGGGCCCCCTCATACTCCATGTTCTACTTGAGCTCTTCTGAGTGATCTTCGAACCTTTGTATCTCCTTTGTTTGAACTTGGATTTTGGCCCATAGGATTCCTATCCTTAGTGTTTTTTCATATAAAACATTATGGTTCCCTTAGAAGAAACTTTTTGAGATATAATGCAAGATTTTCTCGGTATGACACTTATTGAGGTGACACCCAATGATGGAAACGATCATACAGAACCACCAGAGCAATATCGGGCTTACACTTTAGCTGAGTTGGGAGGTGGAGTTTTGAAATGGTAGTACCGAGATTATCATAAAGCTAGGTTGGGAAGTGGAATTCTCTAATTGTAGTTTCAGTCTTACCCTCCAATTGTATTGGGAAGTGGTGTTCCCTAATGATCATTCTGAGTTACCTTCCATTAGGAATGGGTTGTGGAGTTACTCGGAATTTTGAGACTACCCTCTAGCTGGGATAGGTAGTGGAATTCCCCAATAAAATATTTCAGGCATAAACCTCCAGCCAGGCTGGGTAGTGGAATTTCCCTAAAGACTCAATGGGATTACCCTCTAGTAGGATTAGGTAGTGGTGTTCCCTAGTGACCTTCCCAAGTGGTACCCTCCAGCTAGGCTGGGTAGGGGCATTCCTCAGTGACTACCAGAGTAGGACCCTCCTATCATACCAGGTCATGAGATCCTGTCCTAAACTAGTGACCCCTCAACTATGTGGCATAGTGATAAGTCATGGTTTGACAAACATTTGGACTCACGATAAAGAGGGACACTTTCCCCATCGAGATGTGTTCTTATAACACGACTTAAAACTGTGCATGAGAGTTTATGCCTCCCCAAGAAGATAATATAAAGGTTTGGTGATTGATTCACTTTGACTTGTATTCCTTAGGAAGACACCTGGGTTATTGGGCATCATATACAGACTTTACCTTGGAACTTTTGGCTACTCATCTTCTTAGGATGAGATATGAGATGGAGATCCCCTTACTCTCTCATTTGGTATTATTTTATTGATTATATATATCCTAATTCAGTACACACTTCTTGGGAATAGTTATTCTCTTTCCAAGGGAGGTGAATATGCATTGGTTATGCCACATGATTTATGTGTTTAAATTATTGTGATTGGATGAGTCCACTCTCCTATTATAGGTAGCGAAGACTCGATGAGAAGTCCATCTTCTCACCATGTAGATATCCTTGTGTTTGGATGAGTTCACTTTTACTCTCTTGTTGGGTTGATTTGTACTCTATTTTATCGTACCTTGTTATATTTACTAATTTCCTCTTCTGTTGTGTCTCTTACTGCTCCCCCTTCAACTTTTCAGAGTGTTCTTCTAGGTATGTATATACTCACCCTTTCATGGGCTTTTCCCAACACTTATCGTGTCTTTTTTAGATAATGAATAGGTTGATAGTGACTTCAAAGGAGATTAGGGATACAAACTACTTAGACTAAGTAAAATTCTCATAGCTTGGGATTTAGCATATGGGCTCTGAATTGTTCTCTTTTCCCCATTTTCTATTAGGTTAGGACATATTTCTGGGTGGGCGTGTGTTTTTCCATTTTCTTTTCAATTCACACTACTGTACTTCATTGTGTTTAGTGGTCCATGCATCATTTGGTTTATTTATAGCAGTGTTTTGTATTTTATTTCATTTCCTTTTTACTTTTTCATTGAGTAGGTAGTGTGTGTGTGTGTGTACAGGTACTTAGGCAAAGGCCTCCCTGGGTTTAGTTATTCCTTCAGCATTGGTCGCCACCCCTAGCCAATGGAGGTGGGCTTGGGGTAGTTGCAGCTCAATCCACAGTATGGGTTGGGTCATGAAAATGAAAATATCATATATATACTTTAAATATATCATTATAAATATTCATAATAGGGTTTGATGGAAAATGAATTATATCAGTTCGTGTGGTAGTAAACCGTTGTACCAATTAATGATAGTTTTGTTTCCAATTTGATAGAAGAGGATATGGATTTAGGTTATGAAATTAAAATAAAAAAATAAAATTATATAAAAGATAATGGAGTTATTATATCATCATAATTGAATAATATTTGAAGGAGGTAGAAGAAGAAATAAAATAAAAATATTCAGTTAAACATGGTACCTCTTCTTCAGCCAAACTCCTTAGGTTTACACCAACAAAATTATTAGGAAGGGTTTTTAATAAAACTAAGAGATCTGGGTCTTGGGTACATAATTAATGAATTTATTTTTTTTAGTTATTAGTTGTTGTAAATGTATTTAAATGTGTGAAGAGGAGAGGGTAGTGGGTGGCCATTTTTAAGTTTGGTGAGTGGCATGCTTGTACTTTTTGAAAATAAAAAGGTGTACCCACATTCTTCGTATGGAAAAAGGGTAAAAAATAGACCATTGTCAATAATTATATATTATAAGGTATAAATATAACCATAAATATACTTTAGACATTTTTTTATGTCATTTTAACTATTATCATTTTAGTCTAACCCCTGGTAAATCTGTTTTTACCTTAACCACGATAAACATTTTTTACTATTTTCACTATTCATTGGGACCAAAATAATTTGAAAATATAAAATAATATAAATTATGATGAATCCAAATATTTAATCCATTTTACCAAATTAAATTCAAAAAATTGGTAGAAGTTAATTCAAAATAAAACCAGCAAAATCGATGAAAAATCATTTTTCAAGAAATGTATTTTTCAAGAATAAGATGATTTTATATTAACTCTATGACTAGTAATAATAATTATATGAATATAAATTAAAATTTATGCATATATATAATATAAATTTAATTTAAACCATTCCTCAATAGGGATTTTTTAAAATAATATAAATGTAGAAACATTATTCACTTTAAAATAGTTTTCTATAAAAACCTATTTTTAAACCCAAAAATAATGTTATAATAAATTACAATATAAAGATGATTCTTACATAATTTAGTGGAATATAAAAAAATAATAATACTTATTTTACTTTATATAACATTAAAAACATAATGGTACTTTTAAATTACTTAATTTATTGAAATAAATGACATTTTTACAAAAAACGATATTTTTTACTATTCATTGAAAAATAAATATTTTCAAAAAAACCCAAAATTTCACCCAAAATTAATTTTTATATTCTGATTTGAAAAATGAAGTTAATTTTTTGAAATAAATTTTCTAAAGTATCTAGAAAGTAAATATATTATTTTCTCACAAAAAACAAGAAAAATCATTTTTGAAGAAAGCGTATTTTTTGTGAATAAAAATACTTTACTAAAAGTTGAGTGATTATTTACTAAGAATTTTTTAATAAACCTATATTTAGTAAGAAATGCATATTTTTTTAATAAATTATCTAATAATATTCATACTCATAAATGTCTAGGTTATAATGGTCATATTTAAAATCATATTATTTCATGGTTCATTTAAGCTCAGTGATGCGTGTATTATACACCATCTATCATAGATTTCTTTTTTTAATCTTGGGGTGATAAAAATATTTAGATAATTTCACTTATATATCTTGTTCTTAATTTATAAACTTCTACACGTAACCTGAAATACAACTAGCTCCAACAATTGAAATTTTAGTGTTTGTGGGAACAAGGATCATAACACATCATCATATGATACTTATAAAATATAACTCAATTATATTATCCATATAATACCACTTAGGGACTGATTAAAATATTGTTAAAACTTATTTTCACCTAGGGAAATTGAGAAATAAATGAATGGAGTGGTATTAAATTAATAGTATGGGGTATAATTTTAGTAGTGAGACATAGAGGGGTTAGTAATAGAACATCAACAAATGAGATACATGATCATGGGAGAAATTTCATGATTAATTTAATAAGATCATGAAATTATAATAAGTAATCATGAGTTTTGTTTACATAATATATACCATGGATTAAGTATTTAAAAACAAAATACAATATTTATAAAATATGGAGGCATAATATTGGAATATGGAATGACATAGGAATATGACACATACAAAATTATAGGATATCATGAACATATATCATGGTTGAATTTTAAGTAATTCATATCATAATAGACAATGATAACTAATTATGTCCCATAATATAATGGATTAGGATAAATACCAATGTCACATCATATATTGGAATGGGCTAACCGCTTATAACCCATAACGTAATAATCACATATGATATAAAGATGAACCTAATGTATTGGAGGGAAATATAATTCTTATCCCATATATCACATTATGAAACATCCATATATATACATGCCTCATTAAAATAAAAATATCTTAAATCCCTCAAAATCATATCATGATTAACCTGTAACATAAAATAGATACTCAAAGACATAATATTGTTATCTAGGTAAACGTTATTTAAATAAAATAATGATGTGGGGGGTATTAGCATTTTATAGAATAAAGGTTATTTCATTATGTCAATAAATTTCTCTAGTAAATCGAATGGTAAGTATATCTTAGTGAATATCATTCAATTATAGGAGGTAATTTTAGGGTATTCTATATGGAAAGATTTTTGTTGATAAAAAATGAGCCAAATAAGGATTGAGGGGTAAGAATGTCTAAAAGGAGAAAATGTAGGATTTGGATAGACTATTGTGAAACCCAATTTTTTTGAGTTTGTATGTTAAGATGTTGTACAAAACTAATATTCTACACATTTGAAACACTTCTATGAACCATTGACTTTTATGAGAAAAGATGTAGTAACATAAAATTTACCATATAGAAGATAAGGCTATTTTTGGAATTTTGGAACCCATATCCTTTAAAATAGGTAAAATAGTAATTTAACAATATAAATTTACCTTAGAAAAATTATCTTAATATTTTTTTATTCCAATTGATGGTTTTTACTCTCGATCTAATCTAGCATGGAAACATGGTCATGGTAGGGTATTGATAAAAATGTATCAAATATAAAAATGAAACTTTTATCCAAAAACATTCATTTTCATTAATTATTATTTTCCATCGATTAAATGCCTTAATTGGAAAATTTGAGATAGAGATATGTCCAAAATAGGTTATTTACACTAGGGGATGTATAGGTTTCATTCGCTTCTGGAACTTCAAGATCATTGGTCATAGGTAGAATAACCAATTATATTATTTATTTTTAGAACTTAATTCCACCATATAATACCCTCTTTATATCTTCTAATTGGGGTTTTATGTAACCATTACAGGAGGAAGGGAAGGAGAGGGAGATGGATCTCAAATGAAATGGGTTCAATCAGTATTGAATCAAGGTTTTGGGATTTTATTTTGGAGATTATGATAATCAATCCATAGATTTGAAAATGTAATTTAGCATTGAAATTACACCATGAGGTAAGACTCTATTTTTTATTCACATCTCACTCCTAAATATTCTATCAAATTCTTTTATATATTCTAAATTTCAAATGCATGTGGGGTAATTTTAACATTGTGATGGGATGATGATGTGATGGTTACTGTAGACTATGGTGAAACATCAAAGGTGGTGGATGGGATATGTAGAATAGGTAATGATAAAGAGAGGAGCTAAAATATATAGTTTATAGAGTAGGGTGGTGGTAAATTTGGTTCTAGTAATTTTGGTGGTTGGTGATTCAATATCATCTGAACATATTGGTAGTTGATAGAGGCATGATAGGGGTTGGCCATAGTAGTAGCTAGTGGTAGTGTGGTAGAGGATGGACACTCAATAGTTGGAGAGGGAAAATAGAGGAAACACATATACGTTATAGGTGAGAATATTGAGGAGAACCATTTGGGCTACCTAGTCAATAGAAGAACGGGTAACTGGAAGGTCATCCGTAGTGGGGGGGCCAGGCCTAACCACTAGTGGGCCATGAAACATGATCCATCCCAATAGAAGGAAAGATATAGGCCCACACACATTTGGACAATGTGAGTGTATTCAGTGTTATTTTTTCCAAACCTGACTTCAAAGGGAACATTGTGTGCTAGGTGTGACTCACCTACGCTAGGTGTACACCATGTGCGTGGCCCCATACACCCACACCGATCATGAACTATTTATAGATTCCCACATTCCATGTTTCTGACTCCAAGATACCACACACCTGGGTTCCCATGGGATATGTGGTGTTCCATGTGTCTATCCTAGAGGGAATCCATGTGGTTGGCCTATAGGGCCTCCATGCGGCCTTTGATCACCTTTATATAATTTTTTCTAAATCCCCTTAACCAATTTTCAGTTTTAGATAAGTAAATATCTTTCCTGATTATTTTCCTACATAGACCATGGTATAATACTTTAACCATTTTAGGACATTTACATTGTGTGATAGGTGTGTATTGAATTTAAATCTGTACAACCAATATTAGAGTTTTGGTTAGTCCTAGTAGTTCCCTCTATCTAGAAAGGTATCCTATAAGGATTAATGGGAATGTATGAAACTTAAAGATATTCCAACCTTCCTATGTTATTAAATATAGTGTCTATGCATGTAGTTTTTAATGGAGGATGATAAGTTTTATATATGACCCCTTTCATATATCTTTCAAGACTTGTCTTCATTGTAGATGGTTGGTGTCGAGAGTGGTGACCATAGAACACTCTTAATGGACCTTTTCATTAGACCGTTGTATTTGATGATGATAAGAGATAATGATATGAAGATAGGTTTTGTGTATTCCCTAAGGATTCTCATACACATGATCAAGGCATGGTTTCCTCATTACGGTTGTGGGTGGTGATGTGATTATTGTGGTGATCATGTAATAGAAATTAATTGGTTTTTTGGGATCATTAATCCCCTCTCAACTAGTTTACATCCCTTATAAATTCATAGATCCCTTGGAGGTGGTATTTATATTGAGGAACAAAGGGTTTTAGTGTTTGTAAGTCATGTATTAGGATCAAGTTCTTAGAGACCATGGTACGTAGGGTATCTAGGTTCTCCTTTGGTATTATTCTTATTTAGAGCTAGGTTGAGTAGATGGAGAACAAACCATAGGTTGGTGGATCACTTCCCCTTGAGTTTTATTTGGATGTAGGACTTAATCACATCCTATTTGGGTTTAGGATGGGTATTTTCTCTCTTTTAGTATAGAATAAGGTGTAGGTTACCCATTTGTGGGGTTGGTATCCCCTCAGACATTGTATCTTCATTAAGGTTGTGGGTTTTCCAATCTAATAATTATCAATTACAGACTTCAAGTATGTGGTTTTTAGATAGTCCTTATGGAATAAGGTGTTTTTTGAACTCCGTTTTCACCAATGAGTTCAGTTGATTTCTCTACATGATAGGCGAGTGATGATGCAATCATATGAGAATAGGTAAGATTTTGATGATCCCTTTAATATGGTATCTTCTTCACTATAATATTTATATTTGAGGTTAACATTTTTATTAGGGTTCCCTTATGTGGACTCATATAGTTTTATATTTTATGTTGCATAGGAGAAAGGACATGTTTACCCCTAAGTTGTGTGGTTCTTCTACTACAGATAGATTAGGAGATGTCTACCCCTTAGGTTTATGAGTAGGTAGGTGTTTCCCCAAAAACATGGGTTTTTTCATGGGTTAATTATTCTAATAATATCATTAACATTATAGGTTATCCCGATTATATTCATATGATATTATGTTAGGGTATGTTTGGAATTGGACATGAAGCTTATTCCCTAGTTGGTGTTTTACCCCATGATATAGATGGGTGATTATATGGTTCAACTTGTGTTAACCTAATACCTTATCTCTATTATTAGTTTTATGTTTTCCTACAAGGTATTTTTAAACTCACCCCTACTTGATCCTTGTGCCCACACTTTTTGTATCTATACATATATAGTTCAAAGTACAATAGTGATATTGATGTTTGTGGACCTTATGTTGTGAGTATAGTCAAAACTCAATAGAGATGATGGGATTTATGGCTAGAAGGGATCATGGTAGAGTTAGAATGATATGGTTATCCCATTCTACCTAGTCACTCATGGTCTATTATTTTGAGAGTGTTGGGACTTATATTTTTTTCCTTTTTTTACTAGCCATTATATTGTACTCCATAAGATGTTTAGAAGACGTATACATGTATATTTTGTATTTCAAATAGTTTTATTATATGTGTTTATGTATTTATTAGATGGATGATGATGCATATTTTAGTTGGTTTCATAGGATAAGGCCTCTCGTTTGTGATTTAATCTTTCTTGGTACTTTTTATTAGCCTGTAGCCTATTGTAGGAAGGCTTGGGGGGGCACACTCATCACATTTTCACACTTGGTGGAGACCTAGTGGGTCATGTTATGTTATATTGGTATTAAATCATGGTTGGTTTTATGTATAGAGTTTGGAGATAAGTTTCTCATGAGTTGGGCTGGAAACATGGGGGGGATTCTTAAAGGTTCTTAGGTTTTTTTATAGACCAGGGAACCCAACTAGGATGTGGAGGCTGATGCATTCCAAAACTAGGACTCTCATAATTTGGTGATTAACATTAGAACATAGTGAATTTTTTGTAGGGTACAATTCGTAGGTCTATGAATCATATATTAGGAAATGGATTATCAGTTTAATTTGTGACATCCTTTCATAGAGATGTCACTGTATGATTAGGATGTTGATTTCCCTCATGAACATGATTTATCTAGTGGTGTAAGATAGAAATTATATGGATGATGGGAGCTATGAGACTACTCTTAAATATTTTATCATAACTAGTAATTACCTCTCAATATTCAAGTGGTTTATCAACTATATAATTTATCTCCATAGAGTGGACAATGAGGTTTAAGCATGACAAATGAAGAATAATCATCCTTTAGGTAGGTTTGTTATTCCCCCCATTTACCCAAGGAACATGATCCTCTATTTGTGGTTCATTGTATATGTAAACTTGGTATATCCCTACTATTTACTCAAGGTTTGGGGGCCTCTACTTGTAAAGCTAGTATCCCCCCACCCCCATCTAAGAGCTCAACCAGATCACTAGATCCTTCACCAAGTCTGATTCTTCATTGAATAAGGTGTTTTATTGTGAGGCATAGGTTCCCCATATGAGATTTTGGGGTTCAATACTCCCTCGTGGATATAGGGGTTTACACTAACATCTATACCCAATGAGGTGTGTGTCCCCCATATAACTATGGGATCTATAATCCCATGTTGGTTAGGGTGGGGGTATTCAATATATAATTACTATATTTTATGAGATAAGGGAGGTGGTTCTTCTATCCATGTGAGCTTTTTCTCCCTCCAGGTATTGGAGAATATACTACCATTCTCAGGAACATTGATTCTTATCTAACGCATAGGGTTAGTACTCCTTATGTACTAACAGGGTGCTTGTCCCCCACACTATAGAGGTGTCAGTATCCACCTGATATAGTCTCTATGTCATTTTCTTATAGAGATCAATGTGGTGTTTGTTCACCACTAGTGAGGTCAATACTCAATTGATCGGTTTATAGTCACACTATAAAGTGCACTCCCCTAACCATATTTTATAGTTTCAAAGATTAATGGTTGGCGCACAACATTGGTTGTGATCTCCTAGTTGGGATTTAAGCTCCAGGATGACCCCTCAATAGGGTTTTTTGTAGCCTATTGGGTTCTTTAATAAAAATTTCAATAAGTTTAATCAGATAGATAATGGACTTAGGAGCCATAGATGAATGGTATGTTCCACCTATAGAGTGTGAGGCATCATTTATAGAGAGACCCTATCTCATGGGTAGTAAACTGATGGTAGATTATGATATCCATGATGATTTCTCTTAGTGTGAGTTTTAATGTTCTTTTATTGTGTAATGTATACTGTAGACAAGATTTGATCAACTCCCTTATTTATTCACTCTCATATCTATTAGAATGACTATGTGTTTTTCTTTCTATATTGTAATTTGACCTAGGGGTTGAATATCCAGGTGGATTTTTTTATACTAGTGTCGTATGACTGGAGACTCTTATTTCAGATGAAAATATACACTTATTTTTAATTTTTGTGTGAGATTGATTGGACAAAGATATTTTCCTAGGATTTTTCAAAGGAATATTTTTGTAAAGTGTTTGTATATTTAGTGATGAATAATAACCCAAATCTTGAGTTTTTGTGGTTGGTTTTCATTATGAAGTGTTTTCCGATCGAACAGATGGGTCACGATCCACATTAATAGAGAGTGAGACCCAAGTTATGCATAAGTTCAACCCTTAGGAAATAGTACTCAGTTATTTCATGGTGGAATATTTTTTATTCATCAAAATTCATAATTTTAGTGGATTTTTTCTACAATTATAGAGGAGAAGTTATTTTCTAGGAAGTTCCTTGGTTGAACCTAGGTGGATACACACTGATTTTATAAGGAAATACTATTTATGGAGTTTCAAATGTGATAAATAAGTGGTGTAGCTAATCTCATGCTTAGTAGTTTCAAGATAATAGAAAAATATTCATTGTTCTCTATGGAATCCTTAGATATGGGCCTAGCTATGTTCTAAAGTGGAGGCAATATAGAAAATGTGAGTTTAGATGTTAAGAGTATTTGACTAACTATTTTTATTATATCTTAACTTCTATAAACTTGAGCAGTGTGGTGATAAATTTATTATGGGTCCCCCATGGTATCATAATATGGGAGATGAGTTATATCATTCTATAGAGGTGAATTTTTTGAAGTTTATATTTTTTAGTAGATGTTAATATGTAGTTCTAAAGGGATGAACTTGGTCATTTGTGGTGGATTAGAACCTAGAACAGGTTGGTGGTGTAGGTTCATTTTCCATGTAGTTATTAGAAATTAAAGAATGGGAGTATCAATGTTATTGATTTTCCCTGATCTAGACATCGTTGATGTGCACTTTTATCAATAGTGGATGAATAGTAAAGTCATGGTTATCTCTTGTGATACGGTATGAAACGTGGTGGAAGATTTTTTTAATGATCAGACTATTTCCATATGACAGTGTGTAGGTTTACCCTTCTTGAAAGGTGGGGAGCTTGATATCCCCACTAGAAATTCCTTGGCAGACAAACCATATATGATTGATACTAATGGTCCATGGTATTTCTTCATGATAGCACTGATGAGTGTCCTGCTATTAGATGATATGGATTTGGCTATGTAGAATTTTTTAGATTAATGAATGGAGAGTCGTGATGGTGTTGGGGGATTCCTATATCATGGGTTTGATAGTTAACATTTTTGGATTAATGAGAGTCTAATATGTGGTGTCCCTGATCTTAGAAATGGATAAGAAATGTTTTCTTGAGTGGGGTTACATTATGGGTCATATTTGATCTATAGACCTTCATAATACCTAATAGATCTTGTATATATATTTTATTTTCTAGAATGAAGATGGTTTATTGGATTCTCAGAGATCTGTTTGGGCTATTTTCATTTTCATGGATGGAAAATCTTGAATATTGGGAGGATATAAAAACTATGGTTTTCCTAAATGGAATACTAGCATAATTATGTAAATTTAGTGGACAAATACATTAAAAAGGGAAAAACAGTAATTATCCCATATCAAAAAACCTTGGAAAAAATTATCTAATGGTTCCATTGATTTTAAGTGGTTGTGTTTATCTTAGGGTTGTGTCGATGTGGAAAGGTGGTCATTGTGCTTCCTAGATAAAAATGTATCTAGTATTAAAATGAAAAATTTATCCCATGCATGTTTTTTTTGAGAATTATGTTTTTTCATTAAAATAAGGCCTCTAAAGTAAAATACAAGATGAAGATTGTGTTTGGAAAAGTTGTTTTACCTTAAAGTATGTATAATTTTCATTCATGTTGGGAACTTTGAGATTGGTAAATGAGGGATAAATAACCTATTAAATTATTTATTTGTTTATTTATTTATTTATTAGACACTAATTCCACCATACTTAACCATCCTTATAGACATTATAATTTTCATCCATAGTTCTAATTAGAGGAAGGATGGGAGAGGGAGAGGTACCTTAAACAAGGGGGTTCTATTGGATCTATATTGAGGTTTAGGGATCATATATTAGAAAGTATGATATTGATCTAGGGAAGAAGAAATCAAATGAAGAATTATAAATTCACCATGAAGTAGGACTTGATATTTGATTTAGGGATCGCTCAAAAAAATCACTCAATTCTTGGGGTGATTTTTTAATTTGATTTTTTTCTTATATAGTTATTTTGACACAATAGTAGTATTATAGTGAATTGATGTCTATGATGCTTCAAAGAAGTTGAAGTTGATGAGAATATGCGAGACTTCAATTTTTGGTGTGGTGTTAGTGGAGGCAGCTGAAGCATGTAGCAGAAGTGATTCTAGGGAGAGGAGTCAATGTCAATGACGTGCAGAACAAGGGAGACATCATAGAGGTGTGTGTTTCTTCAATGGATAGTGGTGTATAATCTTTCTACCATGGTATGGCTATTTGATGTTTGATAGGTTCTATCCATAATGTCATCGAAAGCACTGAACATTCAGCAACTGGATTGGGAATGTAAGGAAAACACTTGTGTCGCATGGGTGAGACCCCCAAACATCTGATTTCTTATTGATTATATGGCCTCCTAACGGGAATGTGGTGATGATGGGACACATTTGAATCATCTATTAGAAATATATGTTAAATAATCCAGCCTATGTGCATGCTAACAGGGAGGTTATAAATCAAGTCAGTTCCTCCAAAAACATGACCCAGTAGGGATCACCCCATGCATGTAACTCCATGACGATAATGGGAACATTTCATGTGAATAGACTAATATTCTGATGAACTTGGGTACACATGGGTGTGTGTAATACTACATGGAACACCTATAGGGATACCATGTGTCTGTCAATCACCTTTATTGAATATTTGTTGAATCCTCTTATCCTATTGTACATTGCAAATAAGAAAATATCCTACCCTAAGTATTTTCCCATATATATCATGATAGTACAGTTAATGCATCCATTATTGGTTGTTTACAAAGAATTTTAGGTGTGTTTTGAATGTAACTTTGTGCCACTGGTATTAGAGTTAAGCTTAGTCCTGGTAGATCCCTCTATGTAGAAGGGTTGCTTGAAAGGAATAATGTATAGGTATGAAACAAGAATATATTCCCTTATTCTAATGAAACCCTAAGGTATAGAGAGTTTACATAGCTTTTATTCCCTTATTAAGATCATATTCATAAGTGAGGCATAGTTTACCCATTATGATTTTGAGTGATGATGTAATGATTGTGGTTATTGGGTAATTGAAATTTCTTAGATGTTTAGGGTTAATAATCCTCTATTAGATAATTAATATTTCTAAGTGAGGTAAGAAGCCACTGGTGATAGTATTTAGATCAGTGAAATAATGAATATATTTTTCATGAGGCATGGATTAGGATCAGGTGCTTGGGGATTGTGGTACATGGGATCTCCTGGTTCCTCATTAGTATGTTACTTCTACTGATTTAGTTTTAATAGATTATGAACCATCTATCATTTGTTTGATAACTTCCTATTTGGTTTTATTGGGAAGAAAGACTTCCTCAGGTCCTATTACTTATTGGGGAAGGGTTTTTTCTCTATTTTAGGATAGAATGGGTTGTGGGTCACCCATTTTTTGGGTCAATAACCCCTAGGATGTTGTATTATTCTCAAGGGTGTGGCTTCACCACTTTTATTGGTATCTATTATTTACTTCAATCATAATGTGTTTATATTGTCCTTGTAGTATAAGGAATTCTAGGAACTCTGTTTACACTGGTGAGTTTGGTTTTTTACCCTATGTGACAGGAAATTGATGAAATTTGAATATGATTTGGGGATTATGGTTGATGTTCCCACTCATATGGGATCTTTATAACTTGATCCTTGAGGTTCAAGGGGAATATTTCGATTATGATTCCCTCATATAGACTGATTTAGTTTCATCTCTCAATTCATAGAGGATAAGGGATGTTTTTACCCCTAAGGAACATGGATTATGTGATGTGGATGGTCATGAAGGCCTTTTACCATAGGTTTTAGGAGTCAGTAGGTGTTTTTCCCTATATCATGGTTTTTTCATAGGTTCCTCATTCCATGGAATGCATTGACATTTGGGGTTATCAGATGCATTTTCATATGAGTTTATGTTGGGGTTATATTGGGAAGTAAAGAACAATCATCTTCTCTAGCTTGTGTTTTATCCCTTTATAGAGTTGGTTGTAAATATGATTTATCCATTGGTGGTGTGTTTTCATACAACCAAATCTCTCTTCTTGTTTTGGGGGAGTTCTACTGGGTATTTTTATATTCACCTCTGCATAGGTTATGTGCCCACACTTGTTGTGTTTGATTTTTGGCGGAAAATTCTTGTAAAACCCTATATTTTAGGAAATATTTTTACCGTTAAACTAAAAGGCTTAAATTCTTAAAATGTTTTTATATTATTTCACAAGGATTAATCTTGAGTATAAAATAACTTATAAAAGATATGATTCAATATAACAACACTTTATTCAGCCGTAGTAGAACATTTCCACAAGAGTACATAAAAATAAGTATAATATTCCATGGAAAGTTACAAACCATGGATGATTACATCCATTAAATGTGCATAAATTAAAATGGGATAATAAATATAAAAAAATAATATCATTACAACTTGAAAATCACTTGGATCATATTTTCCAATGGGGATCACTATTATTATAAATAAACCTATAATGAGATAGAATAATATTAAAGGGGAAAACATGTTGTGAAATTTGAAATGAAATTTAATGGAATGATAAGTGTGATTTAAGAGTTAATAATGGAATGAATTTATAAAGAATAATGGTTTTATTATAGCTATTATAAAAGGAAATATAATAATTAGAAATATGGTAATTGGATATAAAAATATTCTATAGGTATACTGATGTTTTTAAATATTAGTAACAAAATTAAAATAATATAATTCACAATAAAAAATACAAATGAAAAAAATGTAACTAAAAATATTTATTTATAAAACAAATTATGTGTTAAATATTATTAAAAAAGTATGATGTGATGTTTTTTTAAAATTAAAAAAAATTAATAGTAATGGATTTATAAAATTAAATTTTTTAGAAAAAATAATTATTTTTAATTGTATTTGATATAGATTATTTAAAAGTGATATTTTTCTACAAACTGTTTTTTTGTTCAATGGAGTATCATTATCTTAATAAAATTAATCACTAATAAAGAATTATTTTCAATGAAATGTATTCATAATATATACTATAAAATAAATTAACACTCATCCAATAGTTATTACTAATAAAGTAATAAGTACAAATTAATTTTATTCTTAAAAATAATGTTTTTCTAAAAAATATTTTTAGGCATTGTACAAGGCTTTATTAAAATTAATTTTTCATCCCAAATAATTGGTTTAAATAAAATATATTTAATTATAATATAAATAACTTTTTAATATGAGAATTTTCTTTTTTTAACATAAAAATAAGTTTCCATGATATATATTGTCAACAGTGGTAAAACGATTATTTTTCTATAAATTGTATTTTTCTTAGTATTGTGAATTTTTATATAAATAAATTAAATTGATCAAATTAAAATGATCTATATGATTTAATATTAAAATTAATAAATAGATTTATTAACACTCATTTAATTATTAATTTATAGGAAATAAGAATATGAAGATTTTATATTTAAAAATAATGTTTTTAAGAAAATTATTTTTCAATATATATTATGTTTTATTTTAAAAGATAATTTCTTCAAATTTAGAAAAATAATTAGATTAAATGGAGCCAAAATTCATAATAAAAAATTTAACTTTTTTTATGGAATTTCATATTATATTTTTAGATCAAATATAATTACCATAGGAAATATTTAATCAAGGTTAAAGGGTAAAAATAAGTAATCTACTATGGCTCAAATTTGAATAAATAAATTTGACACCTAGACATTACAGAAAACCTTTTTTAGTTGTAAAATTTAAACCCTTATGTTTAGACATAATTTCTTTATCTAAATCACCTAACTCTATTGTTATTTCATCTTTACCCCACAATTAACTTTAGTTTCCACGGAAGTGTCCATATTTTCCACTTATAAATGGAGAACATTTCTACCCAATTCAAGCTATAGATATCCTTTGAAATTCCCTTAAACTGATACCCATTTTTAATCCCATATATCCCTATTAAACTATAGTAATCTTCTAGTCCTATTAATAATCCCCAAATCCTATATTTCAATGTGGTCCCCTAAAATAAGTTTCGTGTCTTCAACATGAGTATTACCCACTCCATAACCATTTCTTCTCTATATTTTTTCACCAAAACAATTATAAACATAATAATATGATTACTTAAATATAAATAGTATACTAAAATTTTATTATATTAATTTATCAACCATTATCTTCCTCACTCCCATCCATTTAAAAATTAAAACATCGTCAGTGTCATATCCGAACTACCACCTCCAGGAACAACATATTTCATTTTTTATCATTAACAGACATGGATAGTTTTAAGAATGTATTTGATGAATAAAAATGATTTTTATAACATTATTAGTATTATATAATGAAAATTTATGTGATCTATTATTATCTAACCCCTTATTAATATACCACATTTTGTTCATTAAAATTTACTGAAACAAGATCATCACTAGTTTCATCTTCATGAATCATAACAAAAACTATTGTGGAACAAAATCATAAAATTATAAATCATTATTTTAAATATATTATATTAACTTAAATAATATAGGATTTATGATCTTCGTATCAAAGTATAGGTGTCAACATCAACATTACAAATCATGTGTGAAACAATTAAAATCACTAAAATTTTATGATAAAAATAAATAAAAAATAACTAATAAATGTATAGTGAATGATTATAATTAAATATTATAAAACAAAACAAATTTTAATAATGGTTCTAAAATATATAATTAATAATTTTTTTATTTTACATGATTTTTTAGTGTGTCTGACCAAGACTGAGTCTAAAGTAAGGGGTTTTACTTAATTTCCCTTCATTAATGTATATTTACATATTTTTCACCTTTTATTATTTTATATGGTGTTCTTATTACCTCATTTAGATTCAATTTGTATTATTATGTTTTATTTCATGGTATATACATTTATTTTCAAAAACCCCCCCATCATTTTATCTTGATTCAATTGTTACCAAATTCATATGGGTTTTCTTATCTCGACTTTCTTTCCTTGAGACATATGCTTTTTTCACCACTTTTTTGTTTTTTATGTTGTATAAACTAAGATATATATTTATTTCATTATAATTTTCATTAAATTAAAGTGGTTTAAATATATATTTCATGTTATATCCCTCAATGTATTTTGATTTAAAAGTTACTAAAGTTGTATGGGTTTTACCAAATCAAACTTCTTTTCATTGTGTCATAGTTTTTCTCCATTTATTATGTTATTTTAATGTTTATTTTATTTTAAATTTTCTTTAATTCATATGCAAAATTTTATTAATAATTTATTAATTTAAATTTTTTCATCAAAATATTCTTCTTTGATTCATTTATTTCATTAATAAAGATGTTATTGTTAATGATAATTCTCATTATCTCTTATACACTATTTCTCTTCGATGACCATATTCATTCTATGAAAAAATGTTTTTATTTATTATTTTGAAACAAAAATATGTGCTATCCCCAGTGATATTCATTCTTATTTTTTCCACTTTTAAAAATTGATATTTATTACTCTTTTAACTATATGGATTTCAGTAATGATGTTTTAAAATATTAAAATGCATATCTTTTTATATTCATATATTTTATCTTCCCCTAAATAATTATTTAGATAACCTGTATCTATTTTCAATTTCCACTATTGGTATTTCATTTAAAGTGATTTTTTTAAAATGTCTTCATATCGTATCCTTAAAAATGAATTTTTGAAAGTGACTTGTGACTTCAAATTTGTATGATAATATTAATAAATGTTTTCTAAGAACATTATTTTATATAGTTTTACTTCCATTTTCCTATTTATATACAAAATATCTATCTCCTATAGAGTATGTTTCATGAAACACCCTCTAAATTTTATTATAAAGTACTCCATTAGGGTGATTGAATTTTTTGTATCATCTGATTATATTCTTGGTGTGATTTTATATGGTATAATTTTGAAATGTTACAAAAACCATTTACATTCTATGGGTTCTTCATGATATGATACAAAATTTATTTCATATGTAAAAAAAATTGATGATCATTATGTGATTTTCAGGGCCCAATATCACCCTCCAATGCATTACTTAAATGTTTTACATCGCATGATGTATTGAATTTGTGCATGAAAATAATTATGATTAAGTAATTCTCCAAACAATGTGACTAGGAATAATTACAATTAATCAATGTTAACATGAATTTTTATGGACATAATTGTGGTGTGGCTATGTTAAAAAAGTTATGAATTCCTATGATTATTCTCATTACACAATTCTATGTTATATTCTTATTTTATACTCCATGGATATTGATTGTTACCTCATTATTCCACACTCTTGTTCCATGGTATATGTTTGAACATTTGAGATTACATGAAATTATATCATTCTATATGACACATTGATATGGTTTTCCCATAAAATATTATTTTATCTCAACCCTTATTATGTATTCTATTCCCCATTTTATGAGGATGAGTATAACATATGATATGTTTAGAGGGAAGACTAGTGTGGTTAAATTATGGAGAAATGTTCATTATTAAGTGATATAATATTTTAATATATCTAATATCTGAAGACACTAAACATTTGGGTTCTAGGATTGTGATATTTTTGTGATATGAAATGTATAGTTATTGTGAGATATAGGAAAGTTTGTCTTGGATCATCTAAATAGGTATTAAAACCCAATTTAGAAAGTATGTATTGTTATCACCAAACTTAGAGGGTGGATATGGGGAATGTTATTTTGCATCAGAGTGGGTTTAGTTATCTTTGGGGATAAGAACTAGAAATAATTTTTGTAAACCCTAGGAATAATACTAAATATAGTAAAATAATAAAATTTTACTAATGTACAGAGAGTGTGGTTTCCTTGTAATGACATCCATATATATACACAAACATGTTGATGATGGATCTATCATAGATGAAATTAAAGGTAATAAACTTGAAAAAGGTTGGTTGAGTATTAACTAAATCTTCACTCAGTGTGTAATTTATGTTCCTAAATACAATCCTGGTCTGACACTCCAAATGGATATGATTTGGTTGCTTCACATGATCTTTAAAAACCATTATGACATATTTAAAATAGAAGTTTATGATGTATTATATAACTAGATAGGTTAGAGAACCTAATTGAAAAATAATAATGGATAACATTGATTGAAACCTATATATTCATAATCTAGGGTATATACTTAATTTATGATTTAATTATTCACACTTTATCATTTTCATTTTATGAATTTATTAAATTAATTATTCTCAAACCTTGAACTTCCTTTATTTAAAGTAATGTATGGATCCCATATGAGCAAATTTAACCATTTTTGTGATGGATAATGAGGAAATTTTATAAATGATAAACCAAATGATATAGGATATAGTATGAAAAATTTAGTTATGCCTAATCAGCTATAACAAGTTGTGATTAAAAAAATAAGCCTATATAAATTTTGAAAAAAATAAAATATGATAAAAATGGAGTTTCATGGATGTTCAGGTGATAATATCCTTGGAGGAATGAATATTAAATTTCATAAGTGTAAAAAATATGGCAAGAAGAACCTAGGTAAATGTCTCAAAAGAGTATGAAGATGTTTCAAGTGTGGAAAGATTAGATACCATGCCTGTGATTATTAAAGAGAGATAAAGAGGTAATATGATAAAATGGATGGTATAAATTTCCCAACTAATGCAAACCCACACTTTAATGGTTCAATTTCAAGTAGTTTGTGAATATTTTCAAACAATTCCCTAAACCAAGGTCTAAGGGGGATAATATACCTCAAAAACCTCTAAGACCAAGGGAACAAGTAATAAATTACATAATAACTAAAACTGAAGTGGATTATAATAATTATGATACACATGTCCCCTGCTCTAAATTTATGGATGTCTTATTGGATTCTATTTCTTGCCACCCCATTATATCTAGTAATATTTATAATAGCATTAAATCACCACCACAATTATTTAATATTGAATTATCATAAAAAACTTATAGTTTATAATTATTGTATCTTGCATTAAATTTTTTTGGAACATGATTCTTATAAATTTTATTATTATTTCTTTATATAAATTTGAGGTGATTTTTGGGAATGGATTGACTATATCCACACATAATCTCTATTGATTACCAAAATAGGGAAATCAAATTTTATATTCCAAATCAACCTAAAATAATTTATTAGTGAAAGGTTGAGTATGAACTCTATTGTAAAATTAATTCCATTATATGGGTTTTGATATGAAATCATGAGGGGGTTTGGATTAAATTATTAGAGAGAAAATCAACATTATGATTATTCCTATTATGAGGGAAACAACGTTTTTCCTAGTCTTGTTTATATTTATAAGGTAAAATATCCCATTATAAATTATATAACAATCATGACTGTGTAAATATTATACTTATCTATTTTCATCAATGAGATAAACTAAAATTTCAAGGATGTAATTTATTTGAGGGGGGAGAATGTAACACCCAAGGTTTTTGGAAATATCTTCTTTCTTTAAACTAATTTTTTTAATTATTAAAATATTTTCCTATTCTATCATAAGAATTAAAATTGAGTATAAAATCAATTAAATAAGATATTATTCAAACTAAAAACACTTTATTCAGTCATAATAGAACATTATAATAACAGTATATAAAAATAATTATAACATTCCATGGATGGATACATACTATAGATGATTACATCCATTAAAAGTGCATAAATTAAAATGGTATAACAAATAAAAAAGAATAATATATTTACAATTATAAAATCCATAAAATCATCTTTAAACTTAAATATATCCATTTTTTAAAATAAACCTATAATGGGAAATAACAACATTAAATGAGAAATAATTTTGTGAAATCTAAAATTTAAATTAAGGTAATGACAACTGTGATTTAAAATATAATACTAGAATGAATTTATAGGGATTAATGCTAGAAATATATCCCTTATAAAGGAAAATAGGTTTTTTGAAAGTATGGTCATTTTATATAAATATATCTAATAGGTATACTAAAGTTTTTTATTATTAGTAAAAAATTTAAATTAATATAATTAATAAATAATAAATAATGCAACAAAAATATAATTAGAATATTTATTTATACAAATACTTTTAATTGTTACAAATTATTATTATTAAATTCTGATATAATTTATTTATAAAATTAAAATAATAATTTTTATAATAACTATTTCATAAAATTAAATGGTTAGGATATAAATAATTAATTTTAATTGAATTTAATAAATATTACTTAAAAGTGACATTGTTCAATGAACTTTTTTTAAGTGTTGAGTATCTTTATCCTAATAAAATTAATCACTACTAAATAATGATTTTAAATAAAATTTATTGGTAATATATACAATAAAATAAATTAAAATTTATTATATAGTTACAATTAGGCATGTAATAAGAATAAATTCATTTTATAATTAAAATATATTTTTTCTAAAAAATATTTTTATGCTCTATGCACACCTACATTAAAATTAATTTATCACCTCTATAAATTGAATATAATAAAATGGTTTTCATCATAATATCAAAAAAATTAATGATTTAATCTTCATTTTTTAATATAAAAATAAGTTACCAAGATAAATATTAGCTACCATGGTAAAATTTTTATTTTTCATATAATAATATTTCCCTAATTATTGTGTATTATTATATTAATAAATTAAATTGATCACTTTTAAATGATAAATCTACTATAATATTGAAATTCATAAATAGATTTATTAACACTAATTTAATTACTAATTTTTAGGAATTATAAATGATAATATTTGATATTTAGAAGGTCGTTTTTCTATGAAAATAGATTTTTCTATATTACTTACGATTTCATTTAAAATATAATTTTATCATACATAAAAAATAAATTAGATTAAATTTATTCTAAATTTATAATCTTCATGTGAAAACTTGGTAGAATGGATCATCTTATATTTTTAGTAAAAATATAATTACCATAATAAATATTTAATCAAGGTAAAAGGGTAAAAATGAAGTAATCTACCATGGATCAAATTTTACTAAATAAACATGGAACTTAGACATTCATGAATACCTTTTTTAGGTATTAAATTCAAATCCACTATCTCTCCAAAATTTATTCTCCTAACTCATCTAACTCCCATGTGATTTCATCTGTACCCCTCACTTAACTTTAGTTTCCAATGAAATGTCCCTCTTTTTCACTTATAAAAGTCAATCACCTCCAAAAACATAAATACACGATTATCCTTAAAAATTTCAATAAAATCTATATATGTTTACTTTCCAATATTATTCTTCCATTTTTAGTAACTTATGGCCCTAATAAGAACCCTTAATTCCTCCATTTCCAAGAGGCCTTACAAGAGAAAGTTCAAGTCCTTAACATGAGTACTACCCACTACCTAACCTTTTCTTCTATATCATTATTATCCAAACCTATTATAAATGTACTATTATGATGAAATAATTATTATTAGTATACTAAAAGTTCATTATATTAACAGAACAATCATTATCTACCTTACTCTCATTCGTTGGAAAATGAAAACATCACTCGTGTTATGTGAGAACAACCGCCTCCATGAACAACGTGTATCATTTTTCATCTCTTTCTTACATGTATGGTTATAAGAATTATTTTAATAAATAAAATTTATATTCATTATATTATTAAAATTCTTGAAAGTTAAGATATGTATTATATTAATATCTTAACCTTTTTTAATATACCACATTTTGTTTGTTAAAAATTAGTAAAACAAGTTTGTCCCCAATTTTATCATCATGTGTTCTAAATAAAACTCTCATGTAATGATATTATAACTTCATAAATAATTATGTAACATCTATTAAATTACCTTAAATAATATATTAATTATGAAATTGGTTTCAAAGTTTGAGGATTAATATAAAATCACAAATCATGTAGAAAATAATCAAAATCACTAACATTTGATGATAAAAATAAATAATAACTAATAAATGTAAAATGAATTATAATAATTAATTATTATAAAAGATAATATATTTTAATAAAGGTTTTTAAAATAAATAATAATATGGTTAGGTTTATTATATATAAGTTTAGAGTGTGTTTGACCAAGCAAAAATCCAAGGTTAGAGTTTCTTCTCAATTTCCCTTTATTAGGGCATGTTTACATATTATTAACCTATTGTTCTTTTACATTATGTAACTAATTCACCATATTGATTATATTATTATTATTAATGTTTAATTGATGGTATTTACAAGACTTTTAATGATTCCCTCCTTCATATTCTTTTGGTTTAATTATTACCAAATTCATAAGGGTTTTCATGTCTCAATTTCCTTTCATTGAGACATATGTCGTTTTCACCACTTTTTTTCTTTTTTATTGTGTATATACTTTCATATAAATTTATTTTATCATAAATATCATGAAATTAAATTTATATATATATATTATGTTCCCTCCATCAATTTATTTTGATTCAAAAGTTCCAAAGCCATAAGGGTTTTGTCAACTCAAACTCCTTTTCCTTAAGTCATAGTTTTTCTCTACTGACAAAGTTCCTCTAAATTTTATTATATTCACTAATTTATTTAATTAATATATTAAATTATATTCATATCTTGGTAATTTAATTTTTATCATAAAAAATATTCTTATTTGATGTATTTTTTTATTTAATAAAAATTTCCTTGTTAATAATAATTCCCATCCTCTATAATAATATTTTTCTCCCCCATGTCCATATTCTTTCACTCACAAAATGTTTTTATTTATTATTATAAAACCAAAATTTGTTTTATCACCTATGATATTCTCACTTCCCATAACCTTTTTTCAAAATAGATTTTATTACTATTTTTATGATTTGGGTTTCTTTATAGGTATTTGATAATATTAAAGAGGCATTTCTTTTCATGTTAATCTATTTTATCCTCTAGTCCACATTTATTTACTTAACCCCTATTTATTTTGAAGTATCCACTATTTGTATTTAATTTAAATTAATATTTTAAAATTCTTTTTATGTTATCTAATTTAAAATTATATTTTAAAATAGACTCAGGATTGTTCCTTTTTATGAAAAAGTTAAGAAATATTTTCTAAAAACTTTTATTTTCATTAAATCACTTCCATTTTATTAATTGCATCTAAAATATATATGTATTATGGTGTATATTTCATAAAATACCATCTAAATAATATTATAAAATATTCCTTTTGGGTTATAAAATTTTTGGTTTTATCTGATTGAATGTTTGATGTCATTTTAAATGATACCATTTGGAAATGTTATGAAACGCATTTGATTTCCATGGGTTCTTCATGATATGATATATTATTAATTTATTATGAAATATATATTTATGAATGATAATTATGTGATAGTTGGGTTCTTGTATCACCCTACAATGCATTGGTTAAATTCTTACATCTCATGGGGTAATGACTTTGTCTGTAGACGTAATTGGGGTTAAGTTATGTTTACAAAACAATTCATAGACATAATTAAGGTTAAAAAATGTTTACATGACTATCCAGGGACATAATCAAGGTTAGGATATTTTAACAGTTTTATGATTTCATATGTTTATGATCATACTCCATTTCTATTCTACATGCCTATGTTATGATCCTTAGATAATGATTATTTATTGATGATTATTAACTCTTATGCCATGATATATTTTTGATGAATTGATATTACCTGACCTTTTATCATGATTTATTACTCATTTATAAGTTTTTTACCATACTAATCATTTGTGATTATCCCTTCTTATATTATTCTTTACCAAGGTTATGCATATAAGTATAGTATATGATATGTTTAGAAGGATATATAATATGGTGTAATTATAAATAAATTTCCACAATTTTGTAAAATATTGTTTTTATGTAGTTAAACTTAAAAAAAATAAACCTTTGGGTTCTAGGATAGTGAGATTAGTATGAGATGTCATGTTTAATTAATGTGAAATATATGAAATTTTGTCTCTTTTAACCTCACTTGGTATTTATTCTTGTTTATAAAGTATATGTTCTTATCACTAGACCCATGTGTGTGGTTCTAAAGAATCTTAGTTCTTAGGATAGAGTTTTTTTGATGTGTTAATCCTCTTATCCCTTTTTTATCAATGTCAGTTCTTTTTTAGAGTATTGAGCCCTGTATTTTTTCCCCTTTTTTTACTATCCTTAATATTATATTCTCTAGGATGTTTAGCAGATCTATTCATGCATTTTTTATATTTTAAATATTTCTATACTTTTTTTTATGGTTTTCATGGTTAGATAGTGATGCATGTCATCACAAGTTTCATAAGATAAGTCCTCCCATATATGATTCATGCCTTTTTAGTACTAGTCATAAACACCAATAATATTGAAGGTAGGATTGAGTTGGAATGACCATCACATGGTTGGACCATTTAGGTACATGGTAAGTTGAGTTGTGTCAAAATAGGTCTATAAATACCCATTAGGTCACTATATTCTGGGATTTTGGATTTGGTGGAGGGATATGTATTTTTTCGGAATCCAAAGCATGCCAGCTCATATAACATTTACTTTCACACCTCCAACAAGCTCAACTGAAGTTATTTTCATATACTTCTATATGTTTTAAATATTATGTGAATTACTTCATATAATACCTTTAATGTACTAGAAAATTATTGAGAAATTTACACCAAACTCCCTTACAATAAGAAAAACCTCCACACAATGGATCAACCCTTCATAGAATCCTAGATTTTAAAAAAAACTAACTTATATGAGATATTTATCATCATAAACCATCATATTCCTCCTTCACAAATAAAAATTTTATGAAATTTGATGGTAAATGAAACCCACTCCCTTTTAAACAAGATTCATTTGTGAAAACTCTATAATAATAACTAGAATTTTGTCTAGTCATTTTATAGCTCTTCGCAAAAATCAAGGGATGGTAAAATTATATGTAAGACCTATATATATCCTTGGAACTACCAAAAAATTTACGGGTGTCCCAATGTGTATGTCTCACTAAATATCTTGTTGTTTCCACTTTTATAACCCAGACATCCATACTATATGATGTGAACCTGCATGGACCGGTCCTATCACATGACATTAAATTTTATAACTCAGATTACATGGGTTTTGACTCTTATTCCAAAAGGATTTATTGGAGGACTCCTAGAGGTTCAATTCCAATATCATTACCATCCCATATTCCACTTGAGAGGTGATAAACCCCTAAACCTAACCACTTCATGGGGATCACTAGTGCTCCTAGAGTGCTAGCCTTCATGGATTCATTCCATAGAGTATTCACACTAGAATATAAACTATGAGTTTCCCCAATGGACTTCAAACCATTAGTGTCCCCACTAGAATCTAAATCATGAGTTCCCCCCACTAGAATCTAAACTTTGACTATCCCCATTCAACTCAAACCCATGATTTTCCTTACTGAACACTAAATTGTGAGTGTCCTCGCCAGACACTAAACCATGAGTGCCTTCTTAACAAGGCTTTAATTATATAGAAATAATTTATTATGTGATGAGCATAAGAAAATAATATCCTTTTTTAATGAGTATTCAAGAAACATTATTATTTATTTAATAAGTGTAATTTTCTATATGTGATGATAATAGGATGATCCTCCTTATATAAAAACATAAGATACCATATGTGATGAGCATAGGATAAAACACTTTCCCTTATGTAATGAGCATAAGATCCCCAATGTGGCAATCATAGGATGGTATATTATATCTTATGTTACATGCATGGTATTCCCTATTTGATTAGAATATAATGATATATCCTTTATTATGTGACCAAAATAAAAATACCAATGTGATGAGAATAAGAATATCTAATATTCCTTATATGATGAGCATAATATGACATCATATACTGAAATGAGGAAGATAAAATGGCCATCCTTTATATATTTAAACCCACAGAACCATCTATCCTTTCTATATTTAATGAGTATGGGATAAACTCATTGTATGACACAAGGAATATAAAACAATTTCTAGATGCCCATAAACCCATCACACTCATCCCTTCTAACATCATGTCATTCACCCTAATAAGGAAATAAGAGATATAATTAATTTATTTTCATAAGGATGGTGTGGGGAGTGGGGTTAAATAACATGTATTAAATCTACGAGGGAGTCTTGAACTAATAAAAAAGACACTTAATGATATTATAAGATATTACATCCACTTATTCCAATAAAATTTTCCATCATCATCACCATGATGATGGTGGGATTCTCACCTCAGGAAATCCATAACATAGAACCTAAATCCAAATAATCTTGGATTATCCATGTGGGGGTCCTTTATTTAATTTATTATAAACAAAAGTGTGGACCTTAACATAAATCTATTTAGATATAATACTAAGTATATGGGTAATGTCATGAATCGATAATAAATAATATAAGTGTTGTTCCTGATGTGAATCCATTATCCTTTAAAAATGAGAAGATGAGTAACTTTTGGAATCACTATACTCATGCATTAATTCATGGTTGGATTCAATTAATACATAATTCCAATCAATGGTTGGGAAAGGTGAGGTGACCCTGCTACTTCCAATAGGCAAGGAGGTGGGGGTGGTCCAAGATTCTATTAATATTCACAGATTCACGTGTATGGTGATTTTATATACATATTCCTAGTAACTAATTCATCTTCTATGTATCCTAGGATCCCTCACACCTTTCCCCAATGGATGTTATATAGTGGATAATAATCAATACTTGTTCCCACATCGGTGACTAGGAAGGATTCAACCCCACCTAATAGATGTATTTGGATTTCCTTGAAGCTATGGTTTCATATCAACACCCCTAAAATCCTAGATCTCATAGTTTTAAAGTACCTCATATCACTACTCACAATTTATTATAGAGTCTATCCTTAGAGGATTCTTATGGAATATAACCCAATGCATAGTAAATTGGGGAAATTTAAGGTGTTACAACCCCATACTCCACCTAGGAGTCTCTAAGGGGGGATCCCACCAACAAACACCCCATTAACATATGGTGACCTAGTAAATGATCAAAATGTTTTAGGTTTCTCCCATTTAAGTCATCTTAGTTTAAGAAATGTGTCCCCAAATGAGGTGTTAGGTCACTATCCTTGCATCATGAGAGTGTTCTACCATAGCTCCTATAGTTTTCAAGGTTTCTTCCATACTCCTTGATATCTGAAACATTGGGTAGGGAAAACATCTCACCAGAATAGGATTGAGACCCTGACTGCCAACCAAGCATGTTGGGTTGAATCTCCTAGCCATAGACACTACTAGTATTCATTATGGAGGTCTTCCCTATTATAAATACATGTATCTCATCATATTTTCTACCAAGATTAAAATGGTTACCAAGAACTATAGTGGTCTTCATAGATACACCAATAATAAAACTCATGGAAAGGATTCTTATGATATAAAAATCCCATGTTTTGGGAACTACCCCTCTGGTTTAATAGAAATGATAAGGGGAATAAATGGTATATCACCTTGATCTTTAAAAATCTTAGACTAATAATAATTCAAACTAAATATTTGTGCCTAACCAGTATAACCATTGGAGGAAATCACCCAACAATTGAGGATATTTATATCATAGACTGAGGTGAACATAGTCTTAGAAACTATTTATAATTACATATATAATGAGAATATACTGTGACATTTCTTATTAATGTACATGATTCTAACCTTAATTCTATTAGCATCACATCCCTCTTTCAATAAAATTGTGATAGGGGAGATACAATGATTTATTTTAGTATTTTTTAAAAAATAACCACTATCAGTAGAGCCACTAGTTTCCAAAAAGTTCCCAAAAATGAGTATGTCGGTTCAATGACTTATATAAATATTATAATGATGCATAAACTATATCCAAAGTATATCTATTTAGATAAATATAGGATGTACCAGATGATAGTACTGGAACCTAGAGGTTAGAGATAGAGGACGTCATCATTTCTCCCTCCACTAGTTTCCTACCATCCTTGTATAGAATTCTAGAGTTATGGGTAGATGGACCATACTTTCAAAAATGATGAGGATGATGGTGATATTCAATCAGTTTCCTTGTCTAAAAACTATATTCTAGTCATGTTTCGGCCGTATAAGGTCCCACAATTCTCTATCTAGCATTTTCTCACTAAAAATCACATAGAATACCTATAAAAGAATTTTTGGGTTGCGTTTACCCATAATCATAGCTAATTATTAGTAAATCTAAAAAAATGAGCGCCTTATAGTCCTCAAGAAGTAGTGTCAAAATTTTGACCTCATAGAACTTTTAGCGGCTCAATATCCTGACTCAAGTGGATTCCATTAGAAGTTTTTGTTAGTATATATTGAAAGACCCATAATATTATACTAGATCATTTATGAGGAATCACCTCACGTATGTGTTATAGGATGGGGGAAGTGTGTTTCCCTATAATTCATTCATCTTGGACATTATAATAGAATCCCAATTTTATTCCTTATAAAAATGTCAATGATTCTTAAACATATACCACTATTATAGTGAATATATTCAAAGTCAATCCCCTAGGGAACTAAGAGTATGATATTGATAATGAAGTAGGAAAGGAATATTTTCCTTATGAATACCCTTCTTGGTAGGGGAATATCATTATAAGTGTTCACACCCATCTATAATATTTTACCATGGGACATGGGATTCCACCTATCATACCAGTCATAATAACTCACTAGAACTTAAATAAAATAATGGTTGTGATCAAGAATTTAATTGTGCTTGAAGCCACTAAGAAAATATCCACAAATTCCCAAATCACCACTTAACTCAAAGATCTCAAGTTCAATCAATATCATATTTCTAAGCTTCTTAAAATATACCATCTTGATGGAAGTGATGTCTAGGATGAATCAGAAGGACCTCCAATGGAATCAATGGCCTATGGATAGTCAATCAAGGCCTAAGCATGGTGTTTTTTCTACCCAATATAGATTTCAATAATTCTTGTTGATACCCCTCTATTGGACTATTATTATTTTCTGTCACTATACTATGACCATTCCATTTAATGAGTTAGCTGACTAGTAAGGGGGAAATGCATGGGTAAGTCTCCCAAAATGAGTTGATCAATTCCCTTTCCACTTACATAGAGGCCATGGAGACATAATAAGATTAAATACAACCCAAAATGAATCAATATTAGGAGTTTTTGGGCTACTTTTTTCTACTTCAAAGTCTCAAAAACATGATCTTCACTTCCAATAATGACATGGGTGACCTCGAGCATCACCTCATGCACATTTCCTCTCAGTGTGTCCCTAAGTTGGGGACCTCAGAGTAATGTTAATAAAATGAGAATTATAGTTTTATCAAAACATTTTAGGGGTATACCTTTTTCTCATATATGAATCATACACTATGACCCATCTCTAGATTAAATAATAATTTTCAATAATTCCTCTACTAGTTCATCTCCAACTAGCATATGACATGTGTTAGTGACCTCTCTAAGTGAAAATATAGGGAGAATTAACTCTTCACTAGCTTCATCATTTGGTGTAAAGTCTTGACATACTCTCTCAACATTCCACTCCCATTGGAAAATTTGTTGCGGATGTGTATGGAGAATATCTTGGATGATCTGGTCCCAACTATAGTCTCCCTAATGTACCGTGTTAGATTTTGAATGATCATTTAAATGGAATATTTTATAGTGGAGACTATTAAATGGACTAAGAAAATGTATCATCCCATACCTCCTTCACCTGAAAAAAAAATCTTAAGAGTATAGATAGTTGTTATAATATAGATACCAATAATTCAACTAAATTGTATTTACATTTCTTGGTAAACGAAGCACCATTAGGCTTGTGCTGTAAACATTTTTAAGTCCTCTTAATAAAGGTAGATGCCTAGAAATTTTGATTATTAGAATAATATTGTATACTTCATCAAGGATGATAAAGTCCACAACATATTCATTTGTTATATGGGAAATAATGTTCTTAAACTTGTAGAAATAAATAGGCTAGATGAAGCTAAATCAATAAACCCCCAATTATTTCCCTTATAATAATTTCCTTGGACACACCCTCCAATACAACTATTTATTCAAGGAAAATCTCCAGAAAATTGTAAACTGCAACATAGTGGAGTTGAGTGAACCCCTAGGGAATGTATCATGTGTTTTATAACCATTAATATTGATAAATGTTTTAAGTATTGGTTGAAGGTTTTGAATCAAGATGATCATTGATTGGTTATGAAAAAAATTAACTACTCAATCACATAGGATAACTCATTAATGTTTGAATCAATCATAATTATCACCAATGGAGTTGGATAGATGGGGAGACAAGCTCCAGCCCAAGGAAATCCCTACTAAAAACAATATCTTGGTTTGAAATATTTGTAAAAAATGATTTATCCCTTGATGATCTTTTCAAGAATATGGGCATTAATCACACATCTAGGTGAATATGTTGTGGGAATCCCTGGGTGGATTCCTATTATCACTTGTTTTTTGAAAGCAACAGGGTGCACGTGGTGTGTATTAGGTTAAGAGAGTTCATCATTCTATCCTATTAGGTGTCATTAGGTGTATCATTTATCAACCTATGGTTTCAAGGAATAGAGAGGGACTATTATGAGTATAATTAAATTGATTTTATCTTTGCGATGAGATGTTGGTGCATATGGTAGGATATAAATAAATCATGGTACAAAGGTCTCTCTTTCTCAAGGTGGGCCCTTGTTTCTAGAACTTGGAATTTACTAATCGATTTTTTCCATCTTATCAAAAAATAGAATGATGTCCCCTTCCTCAGGACCCTCTTAAACACTAGTACCTCCCACCCTTCATCCTATAATGACCCTCGATATTGTGGATTTGTTTGCACCCACATCGGAATGGGGAAAAACTGAATATGTATTGTAACACCCCAAAACCCGAACCTTATGTATTGATAAGTTATGGTTACTTTTGTTTGAATAACTGAACAAAACTTGTTTCTCATGAGAAGTTAATAATATGGTTTTAATTTATATTAGAATGCAACTGAGTAAAACACACAAGTGGATACAAGAATTTTCATTAAAATAAAAACACTATGGAGTTTACAATACACTAAGATCAAAAGAGTAATCATGCTAACCAAAAATACCTATTAAGAACCCTATCAGAATTATAGGGAGAAAACTTAAAATAATGATAACCCCAAGGAAATAATATGGGTCCTTATAATTCTTCATAATGAACATAAGAATGGTTGAAGCCACCGCGTCCACACTAAGTGCCAAAGGTATGATGTGAACTATATTATTCAATCAACTTGAGTGTTAGGACACCCTAAGTCTTGTATTTATACAACACTAATGTGACCGTTGCCTTGGGAAACCATGGAACTATAACGGCTATAAATATAGTCATTGGTCTCATTGAAAATTAATTGAAAACTTATAAGAATATTCTAGTCCAGCATGTAATTAGATTATAAATTGGAAAAAATTATAAAACTACTCATAACCATGAACTTTAAAATGGAATAGAGGAATGTTTTGAATTATACATTGGTATTTTTGAAATGTAATAATGAATTCAAAACATATTGCAATTAATGAAAATATATTGTAAATATTTTCATTCAGTGTTTTTAATTTATGTTTATTTTCTTTTAATTAAACTATATTCTTGATTAACTTAGTTTTTACTACTATTAGTACAAAATATTTTATGTGGTTATACCGAATTTCAATTAATATTAAAGATTTGGTGCTATAAATAGCTCTAGAAATATTATTAGACAAGGTATAGTTAGGTTTTCATTAATCCTTCCTCAAGCTTAAATAGAAAAAGTCATGTTTGAAAAAGAAAATTTCTATAGAGTATTATTTACCTTAAGACTTCATATAAATATATTCTCTTAAGGTTATGTTTTTGTAAAAATTTGGGCCCGCTATGGCCATCCCTTTATGGTTGGGCCAAGGGAGGCAGCTCACACTTGGGGGATAAGCCTAGCCCTCATCCCAAGCCTGGGCTAGCCCGAGCTCGAGCATAGGTCCCCCGAGGGGCACACAGGAGCATGGGAGTGCCGCAGGAGCACTTGAGAGTGCGCAGCATGGGCACAAGGCCGCGACGATCATGGGTAGACTGAGGCCTGTAGGGGTGGGGAAGGAGCCCGTGTATAGGGACCCCTTCGTTTATGCTATGTGTTTTCTGAGAAGACGATGGGAGGCTCAAGCTTATAAGGGAGGAAAAAAGAGCCCACCGATTGAATGTGGGAAGCATTTTTTCGGGTGAAACGTAATCATGGTCGTTGGATCACGAAGCGCGTGATCTGGGCCATTAATCCTTATCCCGCATTCGACCTCCAACAACCGGGGTGCATCACTGGGTTTTTGTGGTTCATTTGATTCAGCAGAATTTAATCATGGTCGTTCGAAGTTTTTTTTAAACTCTGCATTGATCTCATGTCGTCCGATCAGACTCGGATTTAATCTGATCTGTCCTTACTTTTATAAACCACGGACGCATCCCAGCACTTGAATCCAAGCTAGATCTGATCTTGGCCATAGAAATTCCTCATGGTTCTCTTCTCTTGGCGTTGGTTCCTTCCTCCCACGGCATGCCATGCACCAGTAACACTACACCCAATATTTCATCATTTTTCTTCTCCCGTGTTAACCGTTGGTCTCCCTCCTTCGCGCTGTTTCCACAAGGACTAACTTTTAGTTTTTTCTTAAGGCCACTTGGGACTTAGATTCCATACACTTGCATTAAATTATTCAGTATGGTTTATAAACAAATACTTGCGGCATCCAAAAACCTCTAGGTCCTTCACTCTCAGCTTCCAGCATACCCCAGCAAGCTTCCTCCAGGATTTCCAATGCCTTCCTGAGCTCCTCCTCCTCCTCCTCCTCCTCCACTTCCTTGAGTTAAGGTAAGGGATTAGCCTTTTTCTTCCTTTTTTTTTTAAGTTGTATGAATATATATATACATATATATATACTTGTAAAATAATATACATCATCATGTGGTTAGAAATTAATTCTTTAAAGTTATAGGATCTTGAATTACAATGTATTAATAACCCTAAGCATGGACATCCCATGCAAATTTATTTATTTTATTTCTTTTACCTTAATCACATATATGGTTATATGTATATATATGTATTTTTATGAAAATATATAGGAATAATATACATAGCCCTCAGAATTTCATAAATTTCATATGCCCATGTTAAAGATTTCTAAACTTGAGTTTCAAGTTAATGAAGGACTAAAATTCATAGAGCCACTTTGTGAAGGAAAATTTTATATCTGATCAAGTATGTTATTATATGTGAATACACATAATACAAATTTATTTTTTAAAAAAAATTCAATAATTGTACCCTAATAATTAAATCCATGCTTTTGATAAATTTATAAGTGTCAAATTAACTAGAATGAGAACCTTCCGTATTCTTGTTATGTAAAATTGGGTATGTGGGTACGTATGTATATATTCCACCTTTGATCCCCAATTTAATTTATAAATTTCTAAGGTTTGCGAGTAAGATACAAAACTTGTGTTTTCAAACATTTCTTTTGGCTTCGACTAAACACCACTTCTTAAGAATGCCCCATTGAATGAATGTTGTACACAACATGAAACCCGAAGTGTAGTTATTTTAAATTCTTTTCTTACATTGTTCATAATTCATGAGTACAAATATTGGAGGATTGCAACTTCATATTCACATGTATGAGTTACTCTCCTCTATTTATATTAAATGATAAAGGATATGGTTGAGTCTCATACTTTCAAGTTTTAATATCTAATGTGTTAAACAAAATCTTGTTTATAATAAATTTAAGAAGAAATGTGAATTTAAAAAAACCACATGGAATTTTGGGTTCTCCTTTTTATTTATTATACACCCAGAAGAAAATTTTATTAAGTAACTGGTCGATATTGTTTCAGGAATTATCATTTTATTTGGTAACCCCGCCCATTCCTTTCTTGTGTGTTTTAAATCAATATCACATACGCAAAGATTATATACTAGTTTATGCATGTCGTGGAGAAACATGTTGTCTGAATAGTAATTGGCGTATTATATTTTAGTCCATTTCCAATTCCATTTAACTGAGCATGAATAATGAGCATGCTTTTTAATGCATTAAAATTTTATTACTATAGAAGAGTTGTGAAGTTATTATTTTATGTGATAATAAAACAATTTATTGTCAATAATAATTTATGAGATCATCATTCAATTATTCAAGGTGGTATGGAACAATTTGAATAATGCGAATTAAGAAACCAAGTAATATGTGTATTGGGAATGATAAGTGACTTAATGAATCAAAGTGGTGTGTACACTATGATCTAGAGTTATGAGGAATTCATTGGACCTAGTATGTTCTGGGGTGGGGACCGGTAAAAGTAAGCCCTCCGGGTTGGGGTCTGGTTACAAAAGACCCTTCGGGTTGGAGTTCGATTATTAGAGGCTCTCCGAGGTGGAGTCTGGTTATAGAGGATCTTCGAGCTGGGTTCCAGTTATAGTTATCCCCTAAGTATTGGCACGAGGCCTTGACATGGTCCGGCATATTCACTCTCCTCGTTAAGACTATGTAAATTAATTAACCAGAGGATTATTTGACTAGTAGAATGTTCCTGGTTGAAGAGCTTATGATTATGAGAATCAGAAGAAGTTTAATTATGGAATATTTATTATTTATGAAATACTCAGAAATTTAATGGCCAATAGTAAATGATGAAATTGAAGTTAGTATTTTAAAGTGCAGCTCTGATCACACATTACACTTAGTTATCAATTTTTTACTTACACTTTAACATGAAATGTCACTTACTTTCTATTCTGAATGAGCATTCTCATAATTGAATCTTGATAACATTAGTACATAATAAATTATGCACTTATATACCTTATCCAATTATCATGGTATGTTTAATGTGTTTTAGCATTTTAAAGAAAATGTTTTATATGTTTTAAAAAGTGATTTTGGGTATTGTATGTTATTTTTAAACCCCTAATTAGGAATTCGTATGCTCACCCTACGTTTTTAATTAAAAAATTTATGGTAACAGATTTTATCATAAGAAACATTTCAGAAGTAGTTAGTTTCTCAGATACTGAACCGAAATCGATCCTTTGTATGGAACCAGCTCCGGGTACTCAGGATCTGGGGCGTTACATGTATGGTTCATGCATCATGGGAACCATGTAGGAAGAATCTTATTTTGAGATACCAAGGGGTCTATTATTATTTATTTCACCACTTTCTTTAGTTAATATAGCTCTCTTTATGTTTAATAAAATGTAATGCTTATGAGTCTTGAGCTATGTAGTGAGAAAAAAATTCACTTAGATGTGGTTGAAACATACTCCAAAATCATGTATAACTTCTTTCAGGGTCTTTGTGATACTCCATGGGCTATCATCTATTATATCCTTAAGTGTAGGAGGATCAATAACAACTGCATGTATATCCTTCACACTTAGTGTGTGGGTAGTAAATCTATGGATCTTATATAATCTAAGGGCTCTAAAGGTGTGTATGTTACTTTATTCTCTAGTTTGTGATCTTTTCCTTATAAAGAGAAATATTTCATAAAAATTTTAGGGTGTTACATTATTCCCCCCATATGATATTTTACCTACCAATTTTTTTTTGCGTACTAAGGTGAAAACAGGTGATGGTAATTCTCTTTCATCGTTTCATCTGGTTCCCATGTCACATCTTCATATTTTTTGGTCCTCCATAGCACTTTAACCAGGTGAGTTGTATTATTTAATATAACTTTATCTCTATGGTCCAATATCATCATTGGATAATCCTCATAAGAGATATCATTTTCCAATTGTTCCACCTATGAATTTAGTACATGTGAGGGATCTTGTATATACTTAATCGAGAGGGATACATGAAATATATCTTGTAATTGAGAAATGGTTGGTGTAATTTCTAATCAATATACCAAATCTCTAATGTGATAAATAATCTCAAAGGGGATAATCTTCCTGGAAATTAGGTTTCCCTTTTTTCCATATATCATGACTCTCTACCAAGGAAATATGCATAGGAATACCCTATCTCTAACCTCAAACTATAAGTATCATCGATGATTGTTTTCATAAACCTTATGTAAAAATTGAGTATCCTTGATGTCATACTAAATAGAATTTACCTTTTCTTCAATTTATTTGACCATTTCAGTTCCTAGCTACTTACATGATCCAACTTCATCCCAGTATGCAACTATTCTACATCTCTTCCCATAAATGTCTTCATATGAATCCATTTAGATGCTTGAGTGTAAACTAATGTTATAAGAAAAATAGAACAGGAGAATATTTTGATCCCATACGTATTTGATTTCTATTGAGAATGCTCTAAACTTGTCTTTTAGTGTTTGAATGGTCTTCTTAGGCTGACCATCAGTTTGAGGGTGATAAGTCATATTGAAGTTTAGATCAGTGTTTTGAGAATATTGGAGACCTTTCAAGAACTTAGACAAAAATCTCATATCTCGATCAGATACAATCAATAATGGTAACACATGAAGCCTCACCACTTCTTTGATTTATATATGTGAAAGTTGATTGAGTGAGAATTCCTCTCAAATTAAAATAAATTGAGTTATCCTTGTAATAAGATTCACAAAAACCCATACATCATTATTTATTCTGGATGTATTTTTAATTCTGATGACAAATTCCATGGTGATGTTTTCCCATTTCTATGTAGGTATAGGTAATGGTTGCAGTATCCCTTTAGAATATCTCCTTTCAGCCTTCATTTGTTGAAATACCAAGAACTTTGATGTATATTCTGTGATCTCCTTCTTCATATTGTCCCACCAATAGTGCTCTCAATGATATCGATACATCTTTGTGCTCCTTGGGTGGATGGAGAAGGTAGAGCTATGTGAATCTTTCAAAATCTCCTCTTTTTATCTTAATATTTTATTGTACACATAGTCATGACCCAAATATTATGAATCCTTCCTCATATTTTTAACTTTTTTGATTTCCCATTTCTAATATATTCCACCTTCGTCTAGATTTCTACATCATTTCTTAAAGAATCCTTTATCTTCTCTATAAGTAATGGTTGAGAAATCATTTGAGAAAGGAATAATGATGTTCCTTGCCTTATTATTCCCATGTTCATCCTTTTTAATTCTAAGAATATTGGATCCTTCTCGATTCAAATCATTGATTATGTTTTAGGATCCTTTCTATTTAAATCATTTTCTACTTTATTTACTTTACCAGGATGGTAGTGGATTGAAAAATAATAATCCTTGAAGATATATAACTATCTTTTATAGAAGATATCTAGCTCCTTAAATTTGAATATCTATTTGAGGATCTTGTGATTAGTATATATCTCACACTTCTCTCCATAGAGATAATTCCACTAGATTTTTAATGCGGAGATCACATCCGCCAACTCCAGATCATGTGTGGTATATTTTTTCTCATGAACTTTCAACTTCCTTAAGGCGTAGGATATTACTTTATCGTTTTGAATGATTACACATCATAATAAATTCTTTGATTCATCATTTTATACCACGAAGAGTTATCCACTTGTGGGTAGTGTAATTGTTGGTGCAGTGATAAGCCTCTTTTTTAACTCTTTGAAGAAATATTCACATTCACTGGTTCAGATAAACTTCACTCCCTTCCGAGTCAACTTAGTTAGTGTGTTTTAAAATCATGAGAATTTCCTCACAAATCATAATCAATACCTATCTAGGCCAAGGAAATTATGGATCTTAGTTACAAATTTTAGCTTGGGTCACTCATCAATTGCCTTCATCTTTGAAGGGTCCACAAATATCTCTTTTCTAGTGAAAACATTCCCCAATAATGATACTTCCTCCATCCATAAGTCATATTTAATATAATTTTTATACTATTTATCCCTTCATAAATTATTTAGCTTGGTATTCAAAAACTAATCATGATTCTCCTTTCTCTTGAAGTATATCAGAATATCATCTATAAAGACTACAAAAAAATTCAAGGTAATCTCTATAGACTCTATTAATTAAGTCTATGAATATTTATAGATAATTGGTGAGTCTTAAGGCCATCACTACGAACTCCTTTTATCTATACCTTATTCAAAATATTCTTGGGAACATATTCCATCTTCACCTTTAATTAGTGATATCCTAACTCAAGGTCCACCTTAGATAAATAATTGGAACCACATAGTTTATTGAACAAGTCTTATATCCATGGAATGGGATACTTATTCTTTATCATGATTTTGTTAACATCATGATAATTAATACAATGGTTATTTGATCCATCATTCTTTTTGACAAAGAGGACTAGTGCACCCCACGGTGAAGCATTTAGGCATATTGTTGTAACTTCTTCTTCAATTATTATAACTTAATGGTGGTGATCTTATAAGTATTCTTTGATATGGGAATATATCCAAGTATAATTTCAATTGAGAACTCATCCTCTTAATCGATAGGAAGACCAAACAATTCTTTAGGGAACACATCAGTGTAGTATCTCACAATGGGAATGCCTTCAAGAATAATCCTATCCTTTATCTTGGTCATTTAGATATTCTTACTCATAGGTAAATAATATCCACACTTGATTTGATTATTCTTAAGTATATTTATCCCCCCATTACACTTGTACAGAATTGGAGGATTCCTTGGGATGTGAAGAGTGATCTCCCTCTCCCGATAGTTGATGTTGGATTTGTTTAAAGATAGCCAATCCTTACCTAATATACCATACAAATCCACCAAATGAAGTAAGAATATATTTTTTGGGAGGTTAAATTCACATTAATTAATCCGGGAGGAGTTATATACATTGTATGCAATAATTTCTCCATTCATTGTTTTCACATATAACTCATCTTTTATACTTTGATGTGGTGTTTGAATAGTTCTACTAAACTTGCGTGATATGAAAGAATGCGTAGAAACATAATAAAAAGGTGCATTTTCTATAATTAAATGAATAACTATCATACCTATAACCACAACATTTTTAGGATCCAACTCAGCAGTAGTGATAGAATATACCCTTCCTTGCTGCCTTAGGGTTGTTCTCATTGGTTTTCTCTAACAACCCTTGGTTTCGGACATTATCTTAAATAATTATTGTGTTCTTTATAATTGAAACATTATATTGTATGTTGATTTTTTATCTGAACCTTCCTTTATTCTTCTATATTTGTGGGATTTTTCATATCTCTTCAGCAATAATTATCTTGATACCCCTCTCTTCCATATTTGAACCATATCTCAATTCCCTTTTGACAGTTATTATGATGCTTCTTCCCACACTTTTGACATAGGGGTATTGGGTTTTCTTTCCTCCATGGGATTTATCTATTGATCATACCATATTAAACTCAATATTTCTCATTTTATCTCTGGTATCAAGAGACCAATGAGAGTCACCAATGTCTATCTCAATCTTAAGGTCACAAAAAATAATATCCTTATTGCTGTCAAAGTCTCAAATCACCAAATATTTTCATAGACTCAGATTTAATACACTAAAGAAACAATTTACCTTGCTTTTAGTGTTCATGAAAAATCCAAAGTCAAATCATTAAATCCTTGTGAATTTTTACTAATGCACTCTAATAGACTCATCTTCCTTTTTCTTTAGTTTGAGAAACTCCCTCTTCATCTTAAGATAGAGAGTTCAGGAAAATATTTATTTAAAAATATTTTTCCTGAATCATTTCAAATCCATGGTATCAATTTCCTCTTTAGACTTGGTGTTTTTTATCAGTGTCAACCATTGATAAACTTCTCCATCAAAATGATAGACCACCAGCGTGAATTTCTCTTCTTATGAGCATTGGAGGACAGAGAATATCTTCTCGATATAGTTAATCCATTGTTCTATGATTATAGGATCAAAAAATCCACTAAATATTGGAGGAATTTTTCACATAAATGATTCAACCATAATTCGATATTTCTTAGGAAAAAGAGAGTGTTCCACATGATTCAAGTTATTATTCATAACTTGAGCCAGTTGAGCCAGTACTGTCATAAAGTTTTTATCTCTAATTCCCATCAAGTTTGGAATATCATTAGAGAAATCATTGTTATCAAGGTTTATCCTATTTCTATCCATTAACAAAAAAAATTATGATGGATTGAATACTTAGATAATGAGAATATAAAAAATAAACTATAAACATGAAAGGATAAAATTATAAATGAACATTTTATCCTAACATGTAATTCCTTAAGTTTTAATCTAGGTTATTCATGATGGTAGAATTATCCCTAGGGTTATTGAAATTTTCTGGTCTAAATACCCAAAAATAAATATACCATGATATGATACCAACTATAGTGACCCAACCCTTTTACATATATTATTACATGATTTTATGCATAATTTTCTATTAAATGAAAACCAAGGATCGAAAATTATAGTGTCTTTAGAAGACTAAATACATAATTATAAAAAATTAAACTATAATAAAAAATATTTTTATTAATATACATAATGAGCTTCTAAATCCCTTTGAGCTCCTACAACTACATATAATAATATGGGGAAGAAATAGACAAAAGGGATAAGCTAAAAATCCTAGTAAGGGAATAAACAAGGGAATGAAGAATATCACATGAGTTTTAAGGCATAACATGACATCAAAAAAATCATGGCTCCTGAATAAACATACAGAATAATAAAATATATAAAATGGAATAATATGATCATAGAAATAATGGAATGTACAAGAAACACATAACATAACATAAACATGGTTCAAAGCTAATAGCCAAGATAATATCACATGGTGGACAAAGTCCCATAATGGATTTGGTTTACTCCCTAATCGCATTCATAATATTTCATGAGTGTAAAACATTACATAATGCATTGGAGCGGTATTTGGGTAAACCCATAATAAAATGTTCATGAATATGTGTTCCACATAAAGAATCAAACTTGAGGAATGAACATAAGGATTACCCATGGAAATAAATGGGTTTCGTAATCATGTCATAAGGAATAACCAAAGGCAATATCATAATGATATCAATTAAAGAAGAGATTAAGTCATTATTGGACATTAATAATGGAAAAATAAGAATGGACCATGAAAAATGATGTCTAACTGAAGTGAAAACATAAACAAGGATGGTTATGTAACTTTAGAAATGTGTCACTTTAACATGAATTTAGGGAAAAGAATAAAGAGTATTTAAAGAGGATAAAGGAATAGTTGATTTCATAAAACCAAAAATGAACTAAAATATTTTTTTCATGATAAATTTAATGATTTTAGAAAAATATTATATTTTTAAATCATTTTTAAAGTGTTCTTGAAAATGGGTAAGAAACAGAGAAGTTCCCTTTAATTAGGTTTTCTTATCAAGATGAATTGAGAAGAAAACCTTATAAAACATGTTACTCCCCCATTAAATAAAGATTAATTGAGATATATAAATATGTTCGTTACATATAAAAATAAAATAGAATAATAATATCAAAATAATGAAGAGGTAAATAGAGGCAAAGAGAGATAAAGTGTAACCCAAAGGAAATATGGAGGTTCGAGGAGATCTCTTACCTTATGTCTGACTGCATTCTGCACATGCACTTAATGTCTCAGATAATAAAATTAGATTTATTATGTGTTTTATTAATAACCTATTCCGGAATTATTTTAATTATTATAATTTTATTAAATTCATTTATTTCCAATTTTATGAGTTATAATGTTCAATTTTGTTATTCTAGGAGTGTTTGTTTCATAGTTTCATGGTCGGTTCACTTGTGTATAATTATGGATGTTATTTTAGAATGGTAATAATATTCCATAAGTGAAATGTAATGGTATTAATAAACTTATAAAAGTTTAAATGGTAACATATATATCATTTTTCTAACATTTGGATGGTTCATTTGATAAAACATTAATGATGAATGTTTAATTTATTTTGGCAATTTTTCTAAGAATCATGAATTAGTTTCATTTTATTTAATATTGTATCTATATATTAGTTTCATGACATGAAATAAGTTAAAATATACTTATTAAAATCTTATTTAATCATAATAATTTATTTATGACCATCCTTGGATGTTTTAATGGAAAATAAAAACTCATTATCTATGGAGATGGTTAACCTCCATAATTTGGACAGTGGTTTCCTTTCTTTAAATAATAGGAGATGAGAAAAATGGATGGATAGAAAATATTTACTTAAAAATATAAAATTTCAATATATAAAAGATACTGGATTTATTATTATTTTATGTATGAAATAGGTGATGATAAGGTAGAAGAAGAAAATAAATTAAAAGAGGTAGTTTGAGAATGTTATCTCTTGAATATCACCTCCTTGAAGAACCCCTTAACAAACTTGGAATTAGTATTTTGGTGAGACCAGAATCACTTGAAAATGGGGGTATTGGTAAGGATATTTTTTTCAAATATTTATAAATATTCAAGGATTATAAGGTGTTAGTATAATGGGTTGTTAGGGGTGGTATTTATAAAGGGATGAGAGGGGTGTTTTGGAATTTTTCAAAATATTAAAATATAATAAGACAATTATAAATCCAAATGATTCCAAATGGACTATAAATGAACATAGGGTAAACTTTTAGACCATATATTATCAAATTTTTCCTTATTTTATAATTTTTTTATTTTTAAATAATTTAATAAAATATTAATCCTAAAAAATATCAGTATTGTCAATTTGATACTATTCATTAGTAAGAATTTAAAAAATCAAGAAAACAATTAAAATTAATACCAAATATTTTATTATATCCTAATAATGTCATGGTATTCTATAGAATTCATGGATCATCTTAAATATCTCAAATTATATTTATTTTAATATTTTTAATGTCTTTTATTTGATTTTTCCATTAATTTAATAATTATTACATTATCATTGTGTAAGGATTTAAGGTAATTATTTATTCCCTAAAAATTAAAAATAAAATTAAATGATAAATATAAATATTTTATATTTTAAAAGATAATTATTTTCAAATATAACTTCTTGATAAACATATATTAAAAATGTTATACTTATTAAAATAATAATGTGACATCTTTGACTTTTTCATTAAATAAAATGCCATAAGGGTCTTAATATCAAGAAAGTGGTGTCAAAAAGACATAAATTAAAACCATGGATGATTATAGTAGAAAATTACTCGTATTATATAATTTATTCAAGTATTATGTTAATTTTATAATCCTAATCTTGTTATTTTTACCCTTAATTACTCGATTTAACCTTAATCATGGTAACCAAAATTACTACGGTTAATATTCATATTGACCAAATAATAAAAGGGGTAAATTTAATAAATTTGAACATAATTATTCCAAATATGGAATCCATTTTTTAAAAATTCAAAACACATAAGTGGATGAGTTTAATTTAATATTAAACTGGAAAAATGCAATAAAAACATTTTCTCCAAAAAATTCCCTTTTTAAGTATAAATTTTTTTTATAATAAATTAATGTATAAAATTAATTTAAAATATAAAATTTATAATAAAAATTAATTGATTGTATTTTAAAACTAATACAAAATAGAATTTTACTTTGTAAATTTTTTAAAATAAAATACAGTTTTCAATGTAAATTGGTGTTTTTCACTATTCATTAAAATTTCATCCTTTTTAGAAAATTATCAAAAAAATATCCTAAGATAATTTTTATATTATTAATTAAAAAATGAATTCAATTTTGTATAATAACTTTTCTAAAAGTTTAAAAATTAATTATATTTATTTTCTCATTGAAAGAAATAAAATCATTTTTTTAAGAAAACATATTTTTAAAGAATAAAATGGTTTTACTAAAAATTTATTTTTTATTTTCTGATTACTAATAAATAAATATATTTCATAGTATGTTTATATATATTCATATCCACCAATTTAATGGTGAGTTTATAATGTTCGTGTTAGAAAAATAATATGTTAATAGTATATCAGAGTTTGTTTAAACTTAGTGTTCTATGCGACACAAGCTACCAAAGAAATAAAATTATTTAAATAGAAAATATTTCATAAAAATTTCAGGGTTTTATTGTTCCCCTATACATGATAAAAACATTAATATTTCAAGTTTCTTACAAAATTAAGTTTATATTATTTAAATTCTAGAATTATAATAATAATAATAATATATTAAAAAAGAAAAAGTGGGGGTGTTACATGGGATATCATGATAATTTAATGATTTTATTTGATCTTCCTGTTCTCTAAGAATATCATTTAGATAACCCAATAGATAGGGTTCAAAAAAACACTCGGGTAATGAAGTATCTACTCTAAAAACAACGGATTATATGCCATCCCCACAAATTGTAATCACTTTATCTCAATAGAAAAAATTAGCATTATAATTTGAGATCCAATATATCCCAATATTTATATCAAATTCATCCATTAGTATAACAACTAGGTTTCCAAATAGAAAAACTCCATACATTCTACTAAAAATAACCTAACACGTTTTCATTGTAATAATATTTTCACTATGTGACTTAACTAAAAACTTCTTCCTTGATGTATTAAATCATGATTCAATGTTCTTAAAAAACTTACAAGGTATAAAAGAGTGTGAATATATAGAATCAAATAATTTATTATCTATCATTGAGTTTAATATCAAATTACCTATTGTCACATCATTTAAAACTTCATCTTTTACTATAGTAATATCGTAATCCCAACCTTCCACCCTTGGACACTTATAAGGAATATTTAATTAATTGTTGGGTAATTAATTAGAATAGTTCCTTGTATCCTTGTAATTAAATTATTGGACACTATTAGCTTCTCTCTTTATTTCTCACCCATAATCTTAATGTCCTTTTTCTCTACAATTGTAAAAAATTCCCCTGATCTAAAATCAACACCTACAGAGTTTCTTTACACATTTATTGTATATTGGAAATTTTAACCTTCCCTTTTATTAATTTTCTAAATTCATTTCTATATATCACCCAGTTACCCTCTTATTCTCTTGTTTTACCTTGAAATTTTAATAATTGGTGAACTATTTCCCAATATTTATAGAACTCTTAAATATATTCCTATATGATTAAAATGTTTGTGAGACTAATACAGTTAAAATTATTATATTTTCCCATTAAATAAGTGATGAATCATTCTGTTAAGATTTCATATGTATTGTGCAACATGTTTTTTCAACCTTGTAATGTTATCCTTATACTTAAAAATAGTTTGTATATCCTTTTACCTAAAATTTTAGAATTTATTTTCCATTTTAGATCTTTGATCTTAAGTAAAATTATTTTTAGGTAATATCAACTTGCAATTATTTCATTAAAAAAATTATCAATTATTATTCCTTAGTGTTTTGAATCAATGGTCATTATTGATCAACATCTCCCATTAGATAGTAAATCCATGATTACCATATACCTTACACTACATCCCAATGTAGGTAATAGCTTCTCTAAAGAATTGATCTATTTCCCCACCACATTTGTATTAGTTTTTTCATTGAAATATGGAGTTTTTTTCCTTATTAAATGATCTGATGTTATTCATACTTGTTAAGCAACAATTTATTCTTCAATATGGTAAAGGTTATTTATTATAACCTAAGTCAACTTCCCTAATATAGTGATAATATTCTCAACTCTAAAACTACATTCATTGGGTTTTTTGAGTAAAATACCTATATTTATTATGGATGTTGACGTTGGTTTTTCTACTTCTATTAAGCACCATTTCTTAACAATGGAATATAATTAATTAGTTCACAGATAACACTATGAATTATGAATCATATGTTAAGTCTTTATGAGAATGTTCAAATGGTCAAGAGGGGGTGAATTGACCTTTTTAAATATTTTTTAACCACTCATCAAAATTAAGTTAATTTATGCATTGAAAATAAAAAAGAAATAAAAATAGTGATTTATATAGTAGTTTGTATCTAAATGATCTTATGTCTACACTTCACCCCTCTTAAACATAGTGAGGGATGGAACCCACTACAACAAACTCTCTAACTTCTAAAGAGAGTCACAACCATTTAAAACTATATATTTAAACCCTTTATGCACAACCTAAGACAAGATTTTTTCACACCTGGTTGCTTAATCCAATCACACTACCTTTTACACACCTAGAAGAACAACCCAGAAGAAAAATTTTGAAGTGGAGGAAGAAAAAACCTTTATTTTTATTCAAACTAAGTAATAATTGATCTCCTTTCCTTTTACTAATTACAAAAGAACATATACCTTTTATGGGGTAGTATAACCTAAATCCTTCCTTTTATAGGTAGTATAACCCATCATTGTTACATACATGTAATAATAGAAATAAATAAGAACTGCATAAACCAGATGAAGAATAATGTATCTAAGTGTCTATTAATCATGGTTATCTCTAGTATAGATTGATTAAATGATTGAATTTTAGTGGAGAGAAGTATTTGATAACCAAGGTGTTTCACACAGTAAAGTTCAAGAACATCCTCAACCCTATCTATTTAATATATATTTTTCAAATCCAATATATAGAGTTATTTCATGCATAGAAAATTTAAAGCATGAATCCCATTTAATTTCAACCTTCCCAAAGCAGCATGTGATTTATTCAACGAATACACATGTAAATTATTCCTATATGGGTTTACTTTGATAATATGTAAAACTAAAATAGGTTGTGCAACATAACTTCTTATAGTAGTAAATGAAATCATAAAAATAAATATAAATGTTCTTAGAAACTTCGAATGACACATTCAAGACAAATATTTCATAATTAAAATAATTTGAATTTAAACATTTAATTTTTACGAAGTATTTAATTCTTACGAAAAAGAGTTACTCTTCACAAAGGCTTACACTTAAGCTTGAATTCTTATTCTCAATCCATGTTCTACTTAGAATTATTATGCTTAGTACTCCAAAGGATTACACTCATTCATTTATCAGTTTTGTACCTCAGTGATGCCTTATGACAACGAATAAATACTTACACTCAAGTTATACACTCATTACCTTTTTATTTTTCTATACTGAATCTAAAATTAATTCTTAAAAGTGTATGTATTAATACACCTATGATCACATTTAATGTAGTTTAAATAGAGGATAAAATATCTCCAAATAAATTTCCATAGGTTCAAAATAATCATTGAGTATTTAAGTAATAATTAAACCAATTGAAACATATGAAACAAACAAACAGTAATTCATAATATAAAATAATATGTAAAAAAATGTTTTGAGCTAAAATATGACAAACTCATTAATTGAATGTTTTCCATAAGGAAGGTTCAAAACTTTTCTAAATTTTAAATTCATATGTTAGGTTGATTTTTCTTCATGGGGTAAGTTCATTAATCTTTTTATAGTTAGTTCATTTTTCTTTCCATGGTCAGTTTATTCTTCTTCTTGTAGTCACTTGATCTTTATTCTTGCATTCTATTCATGTTTATACTAATGATTAGTTCATTTTTGTTAATGTGGTTAGTTAATTTTTCTTATGACATTATTTTCATTTTCTTCATATATTCAGTTCATTTTCTTCTTATGATGAGTTATAGACTACCAAATTTTCACTCATGTTCAGTTCTAGTCTTTTCCAAATTTTAACTCACTATCAATTCAAAACTTTTACAAATTATGAATAATGGACTAAAAGCAGAATAACAGAAGACTCATTGTAACTCATGATAGAGGGAATAAATAATTGGAATAAAATTTGTGAGAAAATATAATTATGTAAAAAAAATATTGTAATTATCAAAACATAAATAAATAAAGTGGAAAAAGGAGACACTTCAAAAAATTTCCCCTATTTGATAAATACAAAAAAAATGTAAATTCCAAAATTTCTCTCCGTTTTTGAAATAGATCAAATAGATTAAAAAAATTATCCTTCAATATACTATTAGTTTGATGTTAAAAATTCTCCCTATCATATAAATAGACATTAATGGGAAAGAAAATAACCTTTCTAATTAAAATTGAATACAAAAAACTCATCCAAAATATATTAATTTTCAAATAGTATATATATACTTAAAAAGATACATGTGTATTACATTATAATTATTTTGGAGAAATATTTTAGAATCCTCAAGGATCCATGAAAATATTTCCAAATACTCAAGGAATAATGTATAATGATATTCAATAAATTGAGTAGCAACTAACTAATAAAACACTAGTCATGAAGTAAACAGATATAAAGAATTGGAAAAAAAATTTATTCTCTTAAATTTATTCTAAATTTAAATCATACAGAGTTAAAATTATATTTTATCAAACTCAGATAATTCTAGTGGATTAGTAAATATGTCTACTAGATTAATTTCTATAGAAATAGATTCTATAATTATATTCCCTTTTTGAACATGATCCCAAATAAATAAATATCTGACATCAATGTGTTTATTCCTATAATGTTGTAAAGTATTTTTAGAGATAGAAATTTTATAAGTATTATAATAATAAATCAGCATCTTTTCAAAATTAAAACCAAAATAATATAGTGTTTGTGTGATCTATAAATACTATGAATGATAATAAGAAACAACAACTTAATCACTATTACAAGTTGATAAATCCATTGAATTTTGTTTCATAGGACTCTATGAAACTAAACACTTACCAAGTAAGTCATACATAATTATTGTACTTTTTATATCTATTTTCCAAACACTAAAATTAGAATTTGAAAAACTAGTGAGTTAAAATTAAGTATGTGAAGAATGAAATAATATTCAATTCATATATCCATTGACATACATAATTAATCTTTTAATTTTAAATAAATTAATTTGTTTATGATTGGATTATAATATAGCACATATTCACACTGAAAACATCAAATCTGGTCAAGATGTTGTCAAATAAAGTAAGCTACCAATCATTTATCTAAAAATACTATTATTAATAGGTTTTCCATATTTATCAAATTTATCTTATAATAAGTACTCATTGGAATATTTGGTTATTTACAACCATCAATTCCAAACCTTTTAACTAGTTATTTAGCATATTTTGATTGATTTAAAAAGATACCATATTTCCTTTGAACTATTTTAAAACCCTAAAATAACTTAAGTTCACCCAAAAGACTCATGTAAAACTATAAATACATTAAATTAAAAAATTTATTAAAAATTAAATCACTTGAGGATCTAAATATAATATCACCAATATATGTTTACAAAATTAAACAATATTTTGAATCCCTTTTAATAAATAAAGTTGGATCAATTTTTCCTTTTTCAAATCCATTATTCAAAATAAATAATAAAAACCTATCATTCCAATATCTTAGAGTTTGTTTCAAAACCTAAATAGATTTTAAAATTTTAAAAACATGATTGGGTTTAGATTAATTTTCAGAACTTGGGGGATATTTTACAAAAACATTTTCAGAAATATATCTATCTAAAAATGAACTTTTAACATCCATTTAAAAAATTTAATTCCATATTGAGATGGATATGCCAAAATAATAATTATATATTCTAAATGAGAAACTTGGACAAATGATTCTTCAAAATTAGTTCCTTCTTCTTGATTATAACCTTAAGATACTAACCTGGATTTATTTCTAATTATTTGAACATACTCATCTAACTTATTTCTAAAGATACATTTTATAAAAATAATATTTTTATCCTTAGGGGGTTAAACTAGGCTCCATAATTTATTCCAATCAAACTAATTTAATTATATATTAATTTAAATAATCTGTTTGGAATCATATAATGCTTCATTAATATTTTTAGGCCCAAAAATAGAAATAAAATTTTTATAAGCACGATGATTTTTTCAAGAATTTCTAGTTTTAACATATATAGTTATATCACCAATTACTTTATCAACCAAATTATATTTATATATTTTAAAATTTTATTCATGAGAGATTCTCACCCCTAAAATAGATTCATTGAATTTAGGTTCTCCAAAGTTAAATTATCTAAACTCTTCCTAAACATTTTTTAAATCATATTTTTGTTCTCTTAGATGTTTTTCATCAAAGTCAACATGCACATATTATTAAATAACTAATGTTCTTTTATTATAAACCCTTTATTCCTTTATATAATTTTAATATCCTAAAAAGTTACCCTTGTTAGATTTTGAATCAAAATTTTCTAGTGAATATTTGGTATTAAGAATTAAAAAGTTACACCCAAATATTCTAAAGTAACTAATTCTAGGATCCGTTCAATTATAATATTTATAAGGTGTTTTAATTAATAATTTACTAAGAATAATATGATTTAAAAAATGAAAAGTATTTTTAATAGCTTACTCCAATAATTATTTTTTAAAAGGATACTCTTTTAACATTTTCATATCCATTTCTTATATTTCTATATTCCATCGCACTATTTTTTTCGGATTCCTAGAGGTTGATAAATTATGAATTTATCCACTATCTTTATATAATTTATAAAAATTATAGATTTTAAAAATCACCTATTCTATCACTTTTAATTGATAAAATCGGATTCTATTTTTCATTTTGAATCATTTTATAGTTAGTAATAAATTTGTACAATGTATCATATTTATTTTTAATAAAATAAGTCTATGTAAATCTATTATATTCATCAAAAATAAAAAACACATACCTATTCCCTAAAATACTATCATTTTTCATTGGGCCAAATAAATACAAATATAATAGTTTAAGTATTCTATAAGTTTATACCACTTAGACAGACTTGAATTACTATTTATGATGCATACCTTTTAAGCATGAATCACATATAAAGGTGTTATCTGGTTTCAACTTGGACAGTTCCAACACCTTTTCATTTTTGAAATATTGTGCAGCAATCTAAAGAAAATTCTTGATATTCTATTCTATAAAGCATTTTCATATTTTATAGTATTTAATCTTTTGAAATTTTATTCAGTCAACTCAACAAAATTAATTGAATAAATATTTTCCTTTATTTTTAAATAAAATATAATACATTTTTCGTTGAAAACAAAACAATTTTTATTTTTAAATTCCACATTCATATTATCATCACAAAGTTTTAATATTATTATTAAATTATGTTTTAAACCTTCAAAAAACAAAACCTTTGAGATAAAACCAAATTTGAAATTATAACTTTTCCAAAACCTTTTACATTTCCCTTTGAATTATCAATGAAAGTAACACTACCACCATCACACTTAAAGATATAAATTTATAAATATCACCAGTAATATGTTGTGAACATCCACTATATATATAACACACGTCCTTTTTATACTCCCAAGACAACTTTCCTATTTTGATGAAACCATTAAATATGGATTTTCTAATTATTTTTCAACACCAAATTCATCACTTGAATCTGAATCTGAAGTGTTACTCTAGCCATCTTCCATTGATTTATTTTCCTTTTTTTATTTTTCTCTCTTATTTTTATCATTATTGATTCTTGAGTAGTTGGGATTGATGTGACCTCTTTCTCTATATTCATAACAAATAACTTCATTATCATCATTACTTAAATTAATTTCTTTACTATGTGGGTAATTCCTTTTTCTTTTCTTTTAGTAGACTTTATTTATTCTCCCTTATGAAACCTATACAACTTGGTCGCTTTTACTTTGTTGAAATTCAAAATCAAAAGAGGGAGTAGTGACATGCATTTTTTATTTAAAAGGAATACCTTTATTTTTTGACTTTTCTTTATAAGCAATATTTTTTAATTATGACTCATATTTTAGTAAACATCCCAAAATATAATCTAAAGTATATTATTTTGAATTATTACTTTCACCAATTACTAAATTTTTATCATTCCACTTATTGGGTAAGGATCTTAAAACTCTTTCAACCATAAATTAATTATCTAATCTTTCTTCTAAACCATCCATGCCATTTAAAATATTTTTAAATCTATGAAAAAATTATTAACTTTTAGTTCTTATTCCATGTTGAATTCCTGATACTAATATCTTAACATGCCTAATTAAGTTCTTATAAATTTATTGAAACATATATGAGTAACTTGTAGAATTTTCTAAATTTCATGTATTTCTTCATGTAAAAAATGACTATACACATTCCTATTAATTGAAAAATAAAAAATATTCATCACCTTGTAATTTAGAAAATAATTCACCATGTTATTACAAAAATAATGTTTTAGAATCAACTTCAAATATTTTGTATGGTTTCACCATGATTTTCCAACTATCAATGCTCATGTGTTTAAGGAAAGCATCCATACTAAACTACCAGTATCCATACCAATTCCATTGAAGAGTGGTGGCCTTTAAGGTGTCCATACATCATTCACATTCAATCATACCATCTAAAAATATATATTTTCCCCTAGATTATTTAAGTTAGGATTTGATTAGCACAAATAATATAAAAACATTATAATTATAGGGAACATACATTAATATTAGTTATTGGATCCTGATGTGAATGGTTGAATGGTTAAGAGGGGGTGAAGTGACCTTTCTAAATATTTTTTAACCACATATCAAAGTTAAGATAATTTATGCAGTGGAAATAAAAATAAATAAAAACAATGGTTTTTATATTATTTTGGATCTAAATGATCATGCATCTAATCTTTACCCCACTCAAATAAAGAGATAGATAGAACACACTATAATGGGATCTCTAAATTTTGAATGGAGTCACAAACCTTTATAGATTTTTTGTAACACTACAGGCACAACCAAATACAAATTTTTTTTACACTTTGTATATTAACCAGATCAGCCTACCTTTTTCACACCTGGAGGCACAAATTAGAAGCTACCATTTGAAGTGGAAGTAAAAATAAACCCTTCCATTTACCAAGACCAAAGAAAAACCAATCCCCTTTCCTTTTATTAGTTATGTCATAACCTCTACCTTTTATATGGGTTAGTATAACCCAACTCTTACATTTTATGGGTTGTTTAAACAAACATGATTATATAAAAATAAGAATATAAATAAATAAGAAATAAATAAATTAGATGAAAAATAATGGATCTGAGTATCAAGGTCGAAAGGTTATCTCCAACAATGACGGATCCAATGATTTAAGTACAGCAAAGAGAAGTATTTTATTACCAAATTGTATTGAATAGTACAGATAAAGAATATCTTGAACCTCATCCCTTTAGTATGAATCTATCCAACTCAATATATATAATTATTTCATGCATAGAAAATTTAAATCATGAATCTTGTTTTATTTCATCCTTCCTAAAGAAATATTTTATTTCTTCATTGAATATACATGTAAATTATTCCCACAAGGGTTTATTTTGATAATTTATAAAAATAAAATAGGTTGAACATCACAACTTGTTATAGTAATAAATTAAATCATAAAAACAAATATAAATTATCTAAGAAACTTCCCACAACACATTCAAGATAGAATATTCATATTTCAAATAATTTTAATTTAAACATTTCAAATTTTTCTAAGTATTGAAGTCTTGCATAGAAGAATTATGATCAAAAGTATTATGCTTCAAAAAGTATTATGCTCTATCTTGAATTCTTACACTCAATCCGCATTCATCTTAGAAGACTTATTCTCAATTATCCAAAGGCGTATGCTCATGCATTTTTCATTTTTCTTCCTTAGTGAATTCTTACGCTCACAAGTGAAGACTTATTTTCAAGTCATATTCTCATGCCTTTTTTATTTTTCCATATTTACTCAAAAATATAGACTTAACAATGTGTATATTAATACATGTATGATCACATTTAATGTAGTTTAAATAAATCATAAAATATCTCTACATAAAATTCTATAGGTTCAAAATAATTATTGAGTATTTAATTAATAATTAAATCAAGAGAAACATATTAAACAAAAATGCAGTAATTCATAATATTAAATAATAAGTAAAATATAAATTTTTTTGAGCTAAAATATAAAAATTTCATTAAGTGATAGTATTTCATAAGTAAGATTCAATAATTTTCCAAATTTCAACTTCATAAGGTAGGTTTATTTTTCTTCTTATGGTCAGTTCATTTTTCTTCTTATGGTCAATTAATTTTTATTCTTGTGGTAGGTTAATTTTTCTTTTTAAGATTAGTTGATTTTTCTTCTTATAGTTAGTTCACTATTATTTTTTTTGTTCAGTTTATTTTTATTCTTATAGTTAGTTCAGTTTTATTCTTATGGTCAGTTGATTTTTTTTCTAGTCAGTTCATGTTCTTCTTGTGGACAGTTCATTTTCTTCTTAGGATTGGTTCCAGACTTCCAAAGTTTCACTCACATTTAGTTATAAACTTTACAAAATTTTCACTCAAGATCAGTTCCATACTTTTCCAAATTTATAATAATAGATTAAAAATATACTAACATCAGACTCACTATTACTCATGTTATATAGAATAAAAGATCAAAAAAAATATCAGAGAAATTATTATTATGCAATAAAAATATTGTAATTATTAAAACATAAATAAAAAAAGTGGATCAAGGAGCCATATAAACATAATATTATATCATTTCTTTATATTTATCTGAAATCCATATCTAGTATTACATCCATTATAGATATATTTATACAATTTATCAAGTGTTTTTCTTGTATTTTTACTCTCTAACTATGTTATTCTAAATCTAATTCCAAAATTTTTTACTAAATTTTTTTTGATACCAACTATAACAACCCCAACTAAAATAACCCATAGTAAGTGGATATTTTATTACAATGGTAAAGAATACATAATATCATAATACATAGGATCCAACAGTTTAGTAGTCTCGTGAGACTAGATATGTGTCATCAACCAGCCCAAATATCATGGTACGTTGATACCCAAGTCATCTCTGACATGGTCCAAAGGGCATTCTCAATCCCCATAGGTTGTAAACTACCACCTGGAATCAAACAAGAAACCCAAGGGAATTATTTTTTCATGAAACATGTGGAATAAAAAATATACAAGTCAGTATGAACAACACTCCAAAGGGAGAAAGTACCATAATCAAACAGGTAAAACAATACCCAAAATAGTACATCATCAAGAGATATAACATCTTTAATAAAAAAAACATAAAAAACATGCAATAATTGGATCACATCTCCACCGGTCACCTCCATAACTCAATGTACCAAGGATCAAGAACTCCCACCACCTCTCAATGGTACTTTCCATTTTCTTGTACATGGCATAAGATAATCTACAAGAACCTAAAGGAAATGGAATGGTGTAAGTTAAACAACATGGTAGGGTCTCACCAAGTGTTCCATAATCAATTCTATAACAATTAAACCAATTATGATTCTAATTTAAATAAAACAAGGCATAAAATGGAATTTTCATATTTTTAACAAAATGTGATTTTATAATTAAAAAACATAATATATATCAAAATAGACTTACAAGAACATTTTTTATAAAACATTTATATAAAGAAGTTGGAATGAATAAGATAGTTTAATAATCAATGGAAAGTAATCATCAAATCAAAAATATCATAGCACCATGTAATAAGCCCTATGGTATGTGAGTTTCTGGTAAAAGGATCCTCACACTACTCATTAGTGATCTTATCTTAATGTTTGCACACATCCCATGGATCAAGCTGTTAGAAATCTCAACTCCCCATTAGGGAAACCACATCAAAGTATTTTATGTTAGTGTTTTCCTCGTCAAATCATTTCTAGTGGTCAAATCCTAGAGTGATTTTCCTAATTACTTAATAACTACCCAAAATCACATGTTCTTCATTAAATAAATCAATAAATCATGGGAAAATTTATCAATTCAAGTTAATTCAAAATATATTTTCCTGATTTTAGTTTTCATCATGCCTTTCTTATTTAAAAAGGTCATACGTTTTCATCAATTCATGCCTTTTAAAATCATCTTTCAATTTAATCCATTTTTATCGAGGTTCAACATCAAATAATTTCATCTAATCATTTTCTAAATCAATCTATCAATTTTCTAAAATCCACCCAACAATTTTAATTCCATTGAAAATAGGCATTTTTTATAATTTACATGCCTTTTTCAAAATCATATGTTAATCATCACAAATATGGGTTTTTAAATCATTTAAACCCCATTTCAAATCGATAAAGAAATTTAAGGTTTTAATTATAGGGAAAAATGATTTGGAACCGCCTACCTTTAATCAACAATCAAAACAACACTTACAGAGGGAAACACTAATGAAGAACAAAGACGAAGAAGATCAGTAAGGAAATCATAGATCACAAACCATCAATATCAAACTCTAATTCAATTAGCTAACATGTGATTATACCAATATCAAATAATGGAAGTGTATAGAGGTAGAAAACCATAGTGATGAAACTCATCAAAGATCAAATGCCAAACTAAGACATCCAAAAGGGAAGAAATCACCCAAAAATAGCTCGGTGTATCCCTAGGTTTGAGGAGGAGGAGCACCTAATGAAAACTGACCAGAGTCAATCTTATAGAAAATAAAAACTTTATAGTCAAGAGGGGTTCATGTTGTGAATCATGGGTTCATGATGTAAATTCCAAGCCTAGAGAATATGATGAAAAAGGCATCACCTTGGGTTAAAAATATCAATCCTAACTAATCCACATCATTAAAATAATTCAAAGATTATATATCATTCATTTCATGAAACTATTTCATGAATTTTTCTGGATGACACATTCACATTATGAATCATATTCATGAAATGAAATGGTCCTGCAGATAGACCTCATCCTAGTTCCTTTAGAAAATTCCCAAAAAGTCTCTAAGGACCTCAGAACCTAAAGAAACACACCCTTTAAAACTTTTGACACATTTATACCTAGAATACCTTAAATCAAAAAACAAACATCCTTGAACTTTAGGATATTTTCCCCAAAAAATTATCTACATCCTTGAAATTCCTAAAAAAACTCCCCAAAAAAAAGGGAATCAAAATAAGAGTCAAGAGGTACTTGAAAAAAGGAAATGGGGTATTATAACCTCCAAACCATAAACACTTTCTATCCCTAGAAATGTTATCAATAATATTCAATATCAAAGATATGAGTTCACTTCTCTCTCATTAGTTCCAAATTCTCCCATGTATCATGTAAATTTGAAATATATTTCCATATAACATGAACCAAAGGTATCTTCTAACCACAAAGAACCTTTGTCTCAGAATCAAAAATCCTGATTGGATGCTCAGTCATGGATAAATCACGTGCAACATCAATATCTTCCTAGATCATGACATGGAAAGGGTCAAAAATATTCTTTCAAAGCTGTGGTATGTGGAACAAATTTTAGATTGAATTAAATTACGGTGGAATATCCAATTTTTTGGAAACTTCCCTCACTCACTCAAAAATCTCAAAAGAACCCACAACCCTCATCGTAGTCTTTTCTTATTTTTGAATAATTTGATGACTCAACCAAGGTGAAGGTCAAAAAACACCTAATAACCAATATAAAACTATAATGGTCACTGACAATGATCATTATAGGATTTATATCAACTATGTTCCATCACTATTCTCTGGTGAATCAATTGAATCTTCATCATCATCTCTTGGACTAAACTCGATCCAAACCAGAAAATTTCACAAATATATGACTAACACAATGGAGATATATAAGGCTAAACATAAAAGGCCTCAAAATTAGCTATTATGATAGTGTACTGGTAATTATTGGTGTAGGTAAACTCAACCAGTCCCAAATGGTCATCCCAAGCTCTACTAAAGTAAAGAAAAAAAGAACATAGCATGTCCTCAAAAATATTTATATCTTGTTTTGTATGGACATCCATATGTATATTAAATGTCTTTATCAAACATAAATGGGATACCATTGCCTCCTGGAGTCCTCTCTAGAATTGAGAAGTTAAATGAAGACCCCTATCAGAGACTATAGTAGATGGAACTCCATGAAATATGATAATATCTTGGACTTAGATATTTCCTAAGTCCTCAACTTTGGTTATATATCGAATAGGTATAAAGTGAGATGATTTGGTCAGTCTATTGTTCCCAACCCATATTTAATTCTTCCCTCAAGGGATATGTGGAAACCCAAACACAAAGTCCATATAAATCTCATCCCACTTCCAAGTCAACACTGGAAGCAACTAAAGCAAACTCTAAGGTCTCTAGCACTCATATTTGACCTGATAGAAGGTATAATAATTAGATAAAAATTTACTGATATCTCTTCTCATACATAGATTCCATAATTTTAACCTCATATCATATAACATCTTCATGGTTCCAGGGTACACCACCCACTGGGAATTATGGAAGTCCCCCATCATGACATTTCTCATAGGAAAAGGTACAACATACCAATTCTGGAAACATAGAATACTATCTAAAGTGAATGAACGGTCACCAATGGTATCCCTAATATAAATATTTTCCCAAATTCCACGTAATTAGTCATCAATATGCATCTCCTAAAGAATCATCATGAGAAAATATGAGTTCAACTACATGATTGAAAAAACACCTTAGACTCATTCTATTTTAATCCCAAATGAAACTAATAAAATAGATCCATCATATTCCACTATTATGATGATTATTTCATGGCATGGGACATAATTTTCCTTTTTAAATATTTAGCAATGATATTCCTCTTATCCAGGTTATAGGAAATGTTGAAATCAAAATACTATAGGTACTCCACCCAACACCTCTCAAGAAGATTCAAATATTTTTTAGATAAGATATAACTCGAGATTTTATGGTAGGAATAAACAGTAAACCATTCATTGAAAAGGTAATTACACCATCTCTTAAGAGTATGCATCACAATTGTGAGTTAGACACCATGGTCCAAGTAATTATTCTTTTCTTGATTAATCTACCTAGAACCTTGGGATACCACATGATCACCCTACATAAGGACACAGGCCAAACACAAACCTGATACATCACAAAGGACCACATAGCCCTACCCCATCCATTGGAAGAGTCAACATTGCCATATAAGTCAAAATACATTTCAGCTCAACAAAATAACTCTAACATTTCTCATCCCAAAAAATCACTCCTTTCTGAGTGAGACCAGACATCAAAGAATCCAACTTCTAGAAATCACTAATGAATCTATCATAATATCCCTCCAAACCTAAGAATATGAAAATAAAAAATTATGTGGTTTCACCCATATCATAACAGCTTTCACCTTCTTAGGATCAACTAAAATACCATGTTTTGAGACCATGTGTCCTAAGAACATCACTTCCCAAATTCATAAATTAAATTTTAAAAACTTCTCATAAAGTCATTGATTTCTCAAGATTTCAAGAACTTCTCTCAAATGAAAAACATGGTCCTCCTCAGTATAAGAGTAAACCAGGATTTCATCCCCAAATACCACCATAAAAGAGTCAAGGTATGCATAAAATATCTTATTCATCAAATATATAAAAATTCAGAAGAATTAGTTCGACCAAATTGCATAACAAGATACTCATAATGGTCATGCCTACTCCTAAAGGCAGACTTTTGAATGTCATGTTCTTTAATTCTAAACTGGTTATAACCAAATCAAATATTGATATTTGAGAACCAATTTGACCCTTTTAGTCATTCAAATAGATAATCAATCCATGGAAATGGATATTTTTTCTTAATTATGACCTAATTGAGTTTTCTATAATCAACACATAGGTGAAGTGTTCCATTAAATTTTTTTGTAAAGAGAACAGGTGCCACCAAAGGTGACACGCTCATGTGTATGAAACCTTTCTCTAGAAAATCATCCAACTGAGTCTTTAACTATTTCAAATCTACATATTCCATATGATAAGAATAAATAGACATTATCTGAGTACTAAGTAATAAATCAATAGAAAACTCCTCCACTCTTATCAGTGGAAAGCCATAGATTTCATAAGGAAAAATGTAGAGAAACTCTATGAAAACTAGAGAGATATCATTAATAAAATACTTATAATAAAATTAAAAATAAAACACTAATACTACCCTACCCAACCCTAGAAAATAAGGTCTATCTTTACTCGATCTCAGGTCCCATTCTCCTTGGAAGAAATGACACACCGCATCAGGTGCAATAAAGGAGACTCGCCAAAGATAATAGTCAATCTAGGCCTAATGATCAATCATTCAATCCATCCTGAGAATGATTTAAATAGGTTTCATGTAAATAAGCATAAAATTATATAAAAAATAAATCTATAATAAAGATAAAACACAAGCAGGATGCCAAAGACCTTACTCTCTCTTCATTACAAGTGGCATAGTAATATCCATCAGATAAGACAAAATCTCCATAGGAAGATTCAAAAAATTCACAACATGGTTTTATATAAAAGATAGAGATGCATCAGTTTCAAATAAATAATTCAATAAAGATGAATCTATAGTGATGGTACCTATCACGGTCACTATACTCACATCAACTTCCTCTGGATACTCTTCCACTATGTGAAGAAGCATTATTCCAAATGTTTATGGCTGGAACACATTTATTCTTAAAGAATATAATTAAACCAAAATACTTTTTTATACTAATGATTCCATTTCACTGTGTAATGAAGAAGAGAAATTATATAACTTTTTTAGGTGTCTAGAGCAACCACACAAACTATAGATCTTGGGAGCCTTAGGGAAAACCCATTTTGAATACCCAACCTTGCCACACTAAAAAGCAAGTCAAAGGGCCTCTTCGAGGAACTTCAGGAGGTATAAATAATTCCTTCTATCTAGAACCACCATGAAACTCATAAATCTTTCTCTTTCCTTTAAATGAACTCGTATTTTTTCAATTGGGAGAAAAAGGAACTACCATCAACCCTAACTTACCAGCTAGGTCAATCTCAACCATCAACGCTATATCCATCACAACCACATAAGAAGTGAACTTCATAAAGAAAACATTTGATCGAATATCAGGTTGGAGACCCATATAGAATCATCAATCCCTCATATTCTCATTCGATAAAACCTTAGGTGAAAACTAAACAAGATCTACAAAATGATTCGCATGCTATGTATTGTCCATGTCACCCTGCTAAAAGTTGAGAAACTCCATATCATTTTCCAAAACCATAGATTCAAGATATAATTTATTGATGAAAATAAATATAAATCCTTTAAACTCTAAACCCTTATAATTATTTATTATAACCATCGAATCCTTCCATCTTCTTCTAGGTCCCTCAAACTTGAAGGTAACACATTTCACTTTAATCAAATTAGGAATTTCCAAAAACTCAAAAAATAGTTCAATATATTTCAACCAATACACATCCTATTGAGGATTATTTGAACCTTAAATATGGTGGTTTATTATCAATAATCTATTTATCATTATCTATAGATTAATTCCTTCAAGGTTACACTACTGATTCTGATTGGGAATAGGTTTAGGTACTTGTTCGAAATATTGGATAGCATGCACCACTATCTCAATAAGGTTCTGGTCAACCATAGGATTCACCCATTTTATTTTACAAGTAACTTCCTCCTATGACCTATTCAAATGTATACTTTGAGGCATGATGAAACACAACATCAGTAGGCAATACTGAAAGCATCAGAAATGATACAAAAATCAATAAATCAATAAGAGATACATGAATATCAATTAAATCAAGAAGAATTCTAGATTTGGATTTCAACATACTCAAACTGGAATTAGGTAAAAGTTTAAAACACATATCAAACTATACCTCAAAGAAACTTTTCCCAAACATCCATGGTGACTTAAGGCTCGTTACAATGAGAGTTAGACAATCACTCACTTACACATACCTCCTAAGTCCCATAAATCCTACCTCTTGTCTACCAAGACAACCCAACTGTATACTGACATCAATAAACCTAACCTAACATAGAGCCCTGATACCACTTTTTCACAAACCATCTAAGATATCCTAGTATGTTGATACATGATCTAGATTTGAAAAGGCCTGAATGGTATTCTAGATCCCCATGGGTTGGTGACTAGCACCTGGCATCATATAAGAAATATAAGGGAATAATGTTTCCACAAACAATGTGGAAGAAAAAAGATAAAAATCATTATTCTCAACACTCCAATGGGAGAAATACCATAATAAAATTAAAAAAAATCCCCAAATAGTATATCATCAAGAGATACAACATATATTATATCAAAGCTCATAAAACAAATGAAACAAGTGGATCACATCTCCATCAGTAACCTCCATCACTCCAAGTCCCAAGGATAAAGAACATCCACCACCTCCCAATGGTGATTTCCCTTTTATTTTATGTAGTATAATATAATCTACAAACACCCAATGGAAAAGGTAGGGTGTGATCTAAACATACTAGTAGGGTCTCACCAAGTGTTCCATAATAAATTCCATAACAATTAAACCAATTATGATTATAATTTAAATAAAACAATTAATGGAATGAAATTTACATATTTTCAATAAAAAATGATTTTATAATAAAAAATATGGTAGATATATTAAAGTAGGATTAAAATAAAATTTTAAATAAAATATTTATATAAAGAAGTTGGCATGAATAAAACAGTTCAATAATCAATGGAATGTAATCATCAAATCAAACATATCATAGTACCATGTAATAATCCATGTGATATGTTAGTTTCTAGTAAAAGGAATATCAAACTACTCATTAGTGATCTCATCTCAATGTGTTCATACATCCCATGAATCAAGTCGTCAGGACTCAACTCCTCATCAGGGAAATCATGTCGTAGTATGTTTATATCAGCATTGTCATCATTAAACAAATTATAGCGGCCAAATCCTATTGTTGTTGTCCAAATTACCTACTAACTGCCCAAGATCACATTTTCTTCAGTCAGTCAATCAATCGATCATGGTAAAATAGTCTTTTCAATAAAATTCAAAATACAATTGCACGATTTCAGTTTTCAACATGCCTTTCTCATTTCAAAACCAAAACCATAGGTTTTCATCAATTAATTACTATTCAAATCATATTTAAATTTAATCCATTGGTCTTAAGGTTCAATATAAAATCATTTCATCAAATCAATTTCCAAATCAATCCATTAAATTTTTAAATTCCACCCAACAATTTCAATTCCATTAAAATTGGGGGGTTTAACAATTTTCATGCACTTTTCAAAATCATACAACAATAATCTCGAATATGGGTTTTCAAATCATTTAAAAAGTAATTTCAAATAAATTAATAAATTTAAGTTTTAAATTGTAGTTAAAAATCATATAAAACCACCTACCTTTAATCAGTGATCGAAACACCCACAACAGGAAACACCAATGAAGAACAAAGGTGAAGGAGATCAATAAGGAAATACTATATCACAAACCATCAAGATCAAAATTTGATTCAATTAGAAAACATGATATCATATTGTTCTCAAATAAGGGTAATGAATGGAAGGATAAAACCATATAAAGGAAACTCACTGAGGATCAAACACCAAACTGAGACATCCATAAAGGAATAAATCACCCAAAAATAGCTTGGTATATCTCTAGGTTCAAGGAGGAGGAGTTCCTAATTAAAAGTGATGAGTTTATGAAATATAAAAAATAAAACCCTACTAGTTATGATGGATTCTTTTCATGAATCATGGGTTCATAACATGAATTCTGTATATTGCATATATGTAGAAAAAGGCATCGCCTCATGTTAAAAATCCTGATCCCAACTAATTCATATCTTGAAAACAATTCAATACTTTTATATCATTCATTTCATTATATTGTTTCATTGATTCTTCTAGATGATACATTCACATCGTGAATCATATTCGCAATGTGAAATGGTCCTACAGACAGTGCCCAACCTAGTTCCTATAAAAAATTACCAAGAGTCTCTAATGTCCTCTAAACCTAAGGAAACACACCCTTTAAACCCTTTGGCATATTTATACATGGACTACCTTTAATAAAAAAAATATACATCCCTAAAATTTAGGTCATTTTCCTCGAAAAATGCTTTCCATCTTCAAAAGACCCTAAATGCACCCCAAGCAAAAATTAAATAGAACAAGAGCCAAGAAGTACCTAAAAGAGGAAAATAGGATGTTATAACACATACATGAACATTATATTACAATGGGAACTTAAATTTCATTATAACAATACATAAAAAATTATTTCTTCTTGTTTATCCAAAATTCACACATAGTATTCTTCTTCATTTTCTAGGTGAATGGGGAAACAACAGAAAGGGTGATCTCAGATGTACAGTAAGGGGTAGCATACAATGGAATTTAACATGGCATAAACATGACATATAAAAATAGTAGGAATAAATAATAAAATGATAGCATGTGAAAAATATATTCATGGATGACATAAAATGTGAATAAAAAATCACATGGATAATAATAAATAATATTATAGTAATGGAATGTATAATGTTAGACATTATAACCATGCCATTAAGGCATCATACAAAGACATCATACATAAATGGGTAGGCATATACCAAATACCCAATTAAGTTTGTCTCATGAGACCTACTGATGCATCGAGGGTAAATATAATTTTAGGCGCCACCCATAACGTAGTAATTCCCATTCAGTCAACATAAGAATAGAGTATATAATCAATATAATATATAATATTTCTTAAGGAACCTCATATATAAACAGGGCTGAGTAATAGATAATTATTCATATAGAAATAATGGATATATATATTTTCAATATTTCCCTATTCAATGAAATAATATGGATATCAATGTGAATATCCATCAATAAAATTAGAAAATATAAGATATTCACAATGTTATGGAATGTATATTTTTCAAAGGCATGATAATAGGGTAGTAAGGCATGTTATTTTCATATTGCAAGGATGTTAAAAAGAAATTTTTATTGAATACAATAGATTTAAATGGTCAGATACCAAATAAATGATGAAAAAATACCCTCTAAAAATAGGATTATGTAACAAACATATTTTATGCGCATTATAGATACAAAATTTACTTAATTAGAAATTTCCAGGCCTGTATTATTTGTTGAAAAAGGTGAAATTTTGTCAAAATTGAGGTTGATACACTATAGACCTAATAGAGGTGTTAATAGCTATATCACCATCATCATTCATTAGAAAAAGTTCCCCTTTTAGAAACTATACATCTATAATAACAAAAATACATGGCATATATAGGGATTTAGATAATTGAAAGTATAGCTATGTGAATATTTTAGCTTTATAATGACTTCTGAAGATAGTATAATAATAATTAATGGTGATAATTCATTAATATTACAATAAAAATATTATAAAAATGAATCATAAGAACATTTGATATTGAAATGAAATGGAATTATAAAGTATTACATAAAAGAAAGGAAGATGACAGATTAAGAACCCTTACTGAGAAAAGTAGCTTCCTAAAAATTGAGAAAGAAACCCATATAACCTTAATAATTACTTAGAAGGAATATTGATAATTAAACTAAGAGGAAAACCATGATCAATGATTTTAGAGTTAATAAAAATGGGAGGGAAGGTGGGTATTTATAGAAAATAAGGGAGAATTGTTTATTAATTTTGGAACTTAGGATTTGGAAATATAGGTTGTTGAAAATAAAATACCCTAGGCTTACCCACGGTTTTAAACAATGGTATTTTAAATTTTAGACATGGTCTTTTACATTTATTCATTTAAGAACTAAACTCACTTTTTTAATATTAATTTGGCTATGAAAACTTCATTTTTCTATAATTATTAATACCTAAATTTCCATTTTAGACTTTGGAAAGTCTATTATAGGTTTTTCAATTTATTTTAATACTTTAAAATGCATTATTTTAATAATTTATCATATTTTTTATCATAAATTATTTTATATTAATTATTTCATCAATTTTACATCAATATTAAGTTGTAATACATAGCTTATATATATACTGTGTTTTACTATTCGCCCAAAAAATCAACTATTTCATGAAATTATCAAAATTTCACCATTGGATAATTTTAACATGTTAAATATAAATTTTAATTCCTATAAATAATTTTATATAAATGATAAATTTAATTATTAAATAAAACACTTTTTTATTTCAAAATAATATGTTTAGCACCAAAAATTTTTTAAAAAAATATTTTTTAGTAAATTTTATTTTTATGTAATTACATTATTATTCATTGATCAATATAATTTTTTTTAATTAGTTATTATAATATTTCCAAATGATGTTATGTATTTTATTGAACACTTATATGTTGCACTTAATGGTCACATTACATTTACATTGGTCATATTACCATGTTACTGTTACAATAGTCATCTTATAATTATAATGATCACATTACCCATCATAAATTCACTTCACTCTAACTTATTAAATCATTCCTATAATTATCTTAGTTTCTATTTCATTTTTATTCTATTTCTTATTGTTTCTTCATAATAGTAATGTAGCTTTTATTTCTATTATTCATTATAGAATATGATCCTCTATAGTTCGTGATTATGGTGTTTCCCTATATTATTATGTGTTCTATAGAACTAGTTTCAATCGTTATAGTGAATGTAATTTTATAGTTTTTCATTGTACTATTATTATGAAATAAAATAACATGTATTAATCAATAAATATTCTAATGAAATACTTATTTACTCTATTAGAATCTTAGTTATTATATCGAGGATGGAATTTATGGAAGTTATGTCATGTTTTTATGGGGTTTAGAGGATTGAATCGCATTTTGATTGATCTTATCATCGAGAGAAACTCTTCCCTCTGCACTTTTCTCTCTAGAGTTTATATAAATTATGTGGTCTGTTACATGAAATAAATGGGTAGATAAATAATGAAATATAGATGAATGATCATCAGAGGATTGGGAATTTGCATTCATCATGGAATTGAGGTAGTTAACACAGAATTGTTATTTTTTATTAATCCTAGTGAATTTACCATACTTATTTCATTTCAATATGGGTAGATAATGATAAATAATTAGGATAAAGTTTATAGTGGTGAATTGAATTTATGAATGGTGAAAATGAGTTTGATGGAATAATTATTTAATATGAATAAATTAAAATGAAAATGAATTATGAAATGGTAGATTATTTATGGGAATTAGTAAATGATATAAATAAAATACATAAATAGAGGGAAATATATAAATTATATTATTATTGATTATATTTTTTGTGAATTAATGGTTGAATTGATACTATGTAAATAAATTTTTTGAATATATTTAAAGTGAAAATATTATGATATGTGGTTATAATGAAATAAGTGTTAACTATGTGATTATGATTATTGGAATAATTTATTGGTAATATTTTATGATGTAAATTTTTGTTGATACTTTATTATAATTACTGAATTATAAGCCTTAAGTGATAAAGTATTATGGAAAAAACATTAATAGGTGAACGGAACAGTTTTACAAACTTTGGTATGGGCTGTTCCAAATTGGCATAGAGTTAATCAACTCATTGAATAATTTTTTTCATAGCATTATAACTAATGAGAGATTAAGAAGAAGTGAGTTATATAAGGGTTATTCCATATAATAAATGGGTCATCCCACAATCTAGATAAGGGGTACTTTTATCTATGTATTAAAAAAGGTGGTTTAGGTTCTATAATGGTCATCCCACCTCGGCATGAGGTCATTCCATATACATCATGGGTCATGAAACTTGTTCTTTATTCCAAATTACTTATAATATCTTTTTAAACATATGGGATAAGTTAATAGTGATGATGGTACTCAAATATCTTATAAACCCCAAGATAAACTACTCTCATGTGCATAAATAGATGTGAAAAATGTAAAAAGTTATAGTGAATGATGAAGCTTGGTTGGAAATAGTTTTTCTGATATGTGTTGGTTAATGATGAGTTTGTGTAACTTATTGTTCCCAATATATGAGGAATATTAGTGATGTTATTATTTACTCTTTGAGACCTAGATTATGGTAGACCTATGTGAGAGAGTGGTATAAATATCAGATATGGTTATTTACTCCCTAAGATCTAGTCATGATGAACCTAATAGGGAGTGTCATATTTATGATATAATGTTATATTCTTAAATAACTCTGTATATGTGGATTCCTATTAAAGGAAGGCTTTGGAAGTCATACTCAAACTCATTTTCGACTTAGGAAGATTCCCAATAAGGTCATGCCATGAAACTCGCCACTCAATATCTCAAGAAAAACTCAACAAAATCTCAAATTAAGATGCATTATTTATAACTATCATTTAATAATATCAAAAATTATATAACCTTTTTAATTTTACAATCATCAAATTCTAGGATAATAATGCTCTCACAAGAGAGGTTTAAGACTCTCCAAGTAACCTTTTCTCTACTCTTGAGAAAAAATATCATCACCTTCCACCTTTTTACCAACCATGAAATAATATCATCATAAAAAAATTATCTTGGAGATATATTTGAACTCATCAGGGGAAACATACATCAAATATAATATGTCCAAGTCTCCACCATCGAGCATTAGTATCACTCTAGAACACGAGTAGAATCAATAATTCAAACCCATATAGTATCTCAATGACATGATTTTCCTCAAAATCCAAATCATTCTTAGTTATATGTATGGAAGTAGATAATAGTTCCTCAAGATCTGGTCCATAAATAAATTCCCCATCATCCACATGAATAACCTTAGGTAACACTCTAATAAATCCAGACTCAATCATTCTCTGTTCATGAATTCACATGGAAATTTTTTAATTTTAAATTCACACTCGATTCATATTGGAAAGAAGTAATAATTTCAAATGATATGATTGTAATTTACTAATTTTTCATCCAAAACATCTTTCTTATCATAATAAAACATGCACACTAAAAATGACCTAATTACTATATGTTTCATTTGATAAACAAATCATAATCCACAAATAATTCTCTAAGTACTTAATTCAGTTAAAAATAATTAGATCCCTTACTTGGGAATGCCTCAGCCACACACCCTATGGTTGGGTTACCTATCCAATGAAGGTAAACTTAAATTACTCTAGTAATATTTTCTGAGTTTCCCAAACCAAAACCTTATATGTTTCTAAATTTAAACTCAGATCATAAGATACACCAACTTAGATACAAAACTAATGAAAATCAGTACCATTGGCACCCTTCTCAAGTTAGTGACAGTTCCAATTCTACCCCCCCCCCCCCCAATCCTATATTCAATAGTTCAAGGGTCGATGACAAGCACCAAGATGATGCACATGAAAAATGGGAGTCATTTTCCCATTAATCTATAATAACATTTCACCAATAATAACTTCATATATAATGAATATACAAACCATAAATTATTAATTAATGAATATATACATGTTATATCATCTACCAAACATATAATAATATATAAACACATCATGATAAACAATGTATACAGTGTATATTCCAAATTAAATGTAAAACATGCTTATAATTGTAGAGCTCAATATAGACACCTCAACCAAAGCATGAAGGCTCCTCTATCAAGACACCTCTAATGATAATCACCTAGTACACCTCTATAAATTGATACCACCAGCTCCACAACCTCTATTTAATCCTATAAAATTTCAAATGTCTTCATAGTCATGAGTGCATCATTGTATAAGTTCCCACACAAGGGTTGGTGTAATGAACCAATAGGACATCTCGTGTACTAAGTAATTACAAATATGATTTCCTAGATAGATAATGATCAAATCATATAAAAAAATAATATATATATTTATTACCTCAGTTATCAAACCACCCAAGGGGTAATCATTATTAAACCCTAGCTTAGATATTATATCATATGTAAGTTCTCAGAAGATATAAGATAAGTATCTAACCCATCCCAACTTTCCATAAGTCATTTTTCATAAATGATTCTCATAAAAAAACTATACTTAAGATCAACATAAATATATCTCCCAAAATAAAAAATCTCTCAAATATAAAAACACTAAAACATGGCCCAAAATGACTACACCCTGAAGGTACCAAGGAACACAACAGAATTTTATGGGTTGGGGATTTAAAATTTTCATCGCTGGAGTGATGTAACTTCATTATCTCTAGTGATCTGAGTCCTGGTATATGTATTGGGATCTTGTATGAATATTTCAAATCACAAAAAATAAATTAATAGGTACCTCATTCAGTTCAATGTACCTTCAACTGCAGCTCATCACCGATGATCATTTCATAAAGGATCTGAAGCCTAACCCCTCTAGATAATCCACTGTAACATCCCAACCTAGGTTCCACACATCGGTTCCCTAATCCGGTTTTCTATATGACCTCAGGTGCACCTCCTCGTATTCTAGAGGATTCCGATTAGCAATAAGGGTCTAATATCATTCATGGGGAGACTATAACCTCTTTGTGAGAGTAAAACACCACCAGATAATAAATAAACAATAAAAAAATATATAACCATAACCAGAAATATTCCAATATCACATGATGATCAAAACTAAATATACAATATCAAATTGAATAAAAAATGTGTCATGCAAATGTATGTTCCATGTGTCAAATTGAAAAATCAAAAGTAAAGACATTGACTACTCCCAAAGGTGCCCCGAATCACATCTGGTTCCCTCATCCAATCTTCATCCAAACTTAGCCACCTAACATGGGGCGTTTTCCCTTATCCTATCCTATAACCATGAAATCTAGTCGGGTACCAATCTGGCAGGCCAATTAGGGTGTGAGTATAAATCAGTAAGCCACCACTAATGGCGTCTAAAAAAATATCCAATCAAATAATAGTGTATGAAGTTCTATAAATAATAAATCAAAATTCATAAATAAATAGTTGTCAAATTATTAACTATTCTTTATTTAACCACTTAAACCCATGGTTTCCCAAAGACACTCATATCTCAATTCATGCTTTAGCCCATGTTGGAGTCTATACTATTCCAAAGGAATGTCATGTCTCGGAATTACATTGTTACCATTCATTAATTCACAAAATTTAATGACCATGTTACCATTAATTAATTCATATTATAATTCTCATGTTACCATTCATACTTCACACATTTGAATGACCACATTCCCATTCTTTATTTCTCAACTAAAAGACCATGTTATCATTCCTAACCTCAAAATAGAATGACCATGTTACCATTCATAAACACATAATTAATTCAATAATTAATCGTCCACATCAATTCCATTACTAATTCAACAATTACTTTAACACCATAATTCCATTATTTAATTCAAAAATTAACTAATCACATCAATAACATTAATTAATTAAACAATCAATTAATCACATCAATTCCATTACTAATTCAATAATTAGTTAAACACAACAATTCCATTAGTTAATCCAATAATTAACTAATCACATCGATAATATTAATTAATTAAACAATTAATTAAACACATTAATAATATTAATTAATTAAATAATCAATTAATTACATAAAATACATTCATAAATTTTACAATTAATTAATTACTTGAGATCTATTATTCAATTCACCAATTAACTAACCACACCAATTTCAGTACTAATTAAAAAATTAGTCTATTATATAAATACCCTTAATTAATTCCCCAATTAATTAAGTACATTAATCCCATTAATTAATTCATCAATTAATTAATCAATATCCATATCCTTAAAATCCCATAATTAATTCCACAATTAATTATCTCAGTCACAATCTCAATAATTCATAATTAATTCCATAGTTAATTATATCAATTCTCAAATCTTAATATCTCATAACTAATTATACAATTAATTATTTCAATTCTCAAATCTCAATATCTCATAATTAATTCTATAATTAATTATCTCAATTTATAATTCCCAAAATCCAAAATTTCACATATCCTCAATTAATTAATTCACCAAATTAATTAATTCAATAAATAACATAATTTATAAACATATAATATAAATTATAAAATTACATAAATTTAATTCAAATAATGATTTTTTGATTTGAATTATAGACCACCTACATCAAGTTTGATGAAGAACTATTTCCAATAGAAATCCCCAAAATTTGAACAACACAATGACGTAAAATGAGATAGGAATCTTAAACCCTAATTCAAGATCAAAAAAATCAAGATCTTTTAAATATAGATCTATATCCACAATTCTAGATCTAGACATAATAAAAACATGAAGAACATCCCTTTATTGAATGGGATAAGAAAAGAAGTGGAATGGGAAACCAAGTGGGATGAGATCCTCTTATCAAGAGGGGTGCAGATCTTCAATTCAGGATTTGAATCACCAAGAACGAAGTTCAAGAGGGATTTGAATTCATCCAAGAGGCTCTAAAATCAGGAAATAATGTCATGGGTCAAATGGGTTCAACTTGGGTGAGTTTCAAGGGTTCATGTAATTTTAAAACTAATTTTTGTGTGACTTAAAAATTCACGCACATTTTCCTGGGCAAGGGCGTATGGTTTCCACTAAACATGTGCCTAAACAATGAGTCTCTATTATAAGGGTGTATTTTTTCTCCTAATAAGGTACATGGTTTGGAAAACTATATGCCAACCATGCAATTCCCCTATGTCCAGGGTTGCACGGTTTTCTAGGTTGAGGCACATGGTTGGGGCTAACCATGTGCCAATCGTGCACTTCCCTTCTCCCTTCAATTTTTTTCAATTTTTCACCCAAATTCACCCCAAGATAAAACCCAACCAAATTATGATCAAAAAAAGAAAAAATAAAATAATTAAAATCAATACTGAGTCATTTCTAAAAAAAATCAGGGTTTTACAATTTCCTCACCTTATAACAGCTCATCCTCAAGTTGCACTCCCAAGCATCCCTAAGATTATGAGTCAAAAAGATTAGGTCATTGATCTCACATGTATGCTTATCTCTCTAAAGTTTCCTCCTAAACATGACCATGTTTCCATAATACATGAACTATCAACATGGTATTTCCCCTCAACACTTTCTCACTGTGATCCAACACACATATCAGGTGGTCCTCAAAGGACGCATCTATCTTATATCAACATCATCCACATCGATCACATGATAAGAGTCAAGGTGATACCACTGAAGTTATGACACATGGAAAATATCATTCATATCACTGTATCTATAAGGAAAAACGAATTGGTAATACACCTACCTGATTCTTTCCACGACCTCAAACAGTCCAATAAACATGGGTGCTAACTTGCCCTATCTCTGTATCCTACAGTGAACCAAGCTACGTGACACCCAAAGGAATACACGATCACACTCTATAAACTATAAGGGTTGTAAACATCTAATAGTAGAATATTTTTCTCTTCTCTGAGTTATAGATATATGTTTAAGAATCAACTAAACCTACTCTGATGTCTCCTATACAAGACTCAGCCCCAATAACTCAGACTCACCTGCCACCATCCAGAATATAGGTGATCTCCATGGCCTACTATAAAGAGCCTCATATGGTTCTATTTGTATAGTTTTTTTATAAATATTGTTATATGAAAACTCCACTATTTTCATGTGCTTCTCCCAAGACCCTCTAAAGTATAGAACACACATTCTCAACATATCCTCAAGAACTTGTATAGTATGCTCCGACTATGCATCTGTCTGTGGGTGGAAGGTTATACTCAACAAAACCTGTATACCAAGTGACCTCTATAATCCCTATCATAAGTGTGGATTAAAACATGATTCATGATTTAAAACAATATTCTATGTCACCCTATGAAGACTGACTATCTCCCAAACATACAGTTCTCCCAATTTCTCCATTGATAAGGTTTCCCATATAAGCAAGAAATACGCTACCCTCATCAAATAGTCTATAACCACCCAAATAGAATCAGTATTATAATGTATCTTTAGGATAACCACCACAAATTCCATGGTTACTTCATCCTAATTCCACTCTATAATGGGTAATGGCTATAGAAAACCTCTAGGTCATTGATGCTCAGCCTTCACCTGTTGATAGGTGTAGCATCACATCAAAAACCCTGCTATCTTTTTTTTATGCCCAATCACCAAAACTATCATCTTATTTCATGGTACATTTTGGTCACATATAGATGTAACTCCCACTTTGAGGCATGAAACTCATGCATAATATCATCTCACATGCTTGTAAGCACAACAACCTGATTCCTGGTATAGATTACCTCATCCTCATTTATGCTCCAATCAAAAGGTGACTCCCTACCTTCAAGGATTTACATCAAAGTCAAACATTATGGATCCTCATATTTCATGTCTTAGATCCATATAAAAAGTGTAGACTCCACAAAAACCAATACAATATTCATCTTCTCCTAACTCTCCTAAACTACAATGTGCTTCTCAGCTAGTAAAGTCATCATCTTCCACTCAACACTAGACTCCTGAACCACATGAGTCTGATTTTTATTGCTCAAAGAATCAGAAACATTATTCCCCTTTCTGAGCGTATATGCTAGCTCAAAATATAAATAATGCATATACTCAACCCATATCCACTTATTATGATTCAAATCCCACTGAGAAAAGATATACTTTAAGATATTTTGATCTGTATACATAGTAAAATTTTCTCCCAACAGATAATTCTACCAAAACATTAAATCATAAACCACTTCTTCTAAATCGAGGTCATACATAGGGTAGTTCCCTTCATGTGGCCTCAATTTTGTAGACCCATACATCACAACTTGATCTCCCTGTATCGACATTACCCCAAGCCCTATCCTAGAAGCATCATAATACACCATATACTCCTCATGTGTCTTAGGTAGGATCATGATTAGTTTTGATGTTAAATGCTTCTTCAACTCATGGAAAACATTCTCACATGCTTCTGACCAAACAAACTTTATCATTTTTTTCAAGATTGAAAGTAGCGCTTCTAAATGGGAAATGTCCTAAATTAATCTCTGATAATATCTATCCAACCCTGAAAATATATGGATATCAAAAATGTTCTTTGGATTATCCTGAGAAACCACTTCCTAAACATTATCTAGGTCCAAAAACAAACCTTCCTCTGAGATTATTTGACCCAATAAGTGTACTTAATTAACCCAAAACTGACACTTAGATAGCTTGGTGTATAGTTGATTCTCTATCAGTGTGATCAGGACAATGTCAAGATGTTGGGCATGATCATCATGGGTCTTGGAGTATGCCAAGATGTCATCAACAAAATAATCAAGGTATGAATGAAAGATCCTACTAATCAAGGCCATAAACACTATTGGTGCAATCATTAAACCAAATGGAATCACGATGAACCCATATAGGTCATACCTACTTCTAAAAGTATTCATCGGTATATCATAAGTCTGAACTATCAATTGATGATACCTTGATCTAAAGTTTATCTTGGAAAAGATAAAAGCTCCCATAAACTAGTCAAATAGATCAGCGATACATGGAAGAGGATACTAGTTCTTTACAATCGTCTGGTTCAACTTTCGGTAATCATCACACAAGTGCAGAGTCCCATCCACATTATTAGTAGACAAAACTAGTAAACCCCAAGATGGCATACTCAGATGGATGAACCCCTTATCCTAAAACTCTTCCAACTAAATATTTATCTCTTGAATATCTATTGTTTCCACTCTGTATAGTAGAATAGAAACTAGACCATCCCTCATCATGAGATCAATGGTAAATTCCATATCTCTTTCAAGTGGAAACCCTGAGAAGTCTTTAGGAAAGACATCCTAAAACTGGTCTACTATAGGTGGAAGGACATCCTTCTCTACACCTCCATCATCTAGAAATATATTAGAAACATGGGCTATGAGCTCTCCAGTTTTTTGAGTAATTGGACCTACTCAGCCTTCCTGGATATCCCACTCTCCATGGTGAACATAAATATCACCATTAAGAGACATAAAATTCACTCTCTTTTGATAAAAGTCTATGTGGTATCAATATGCTACTAAGCATTCTATACCTAGAATTAGGTCAAAGCCTGAAATTTCAAGAATATGGAGATCCCATAGAAAATGATACTCTCTAACCTCAAGATAACATCCCTTGAATAAGTAATTATCTCTCGATCTTACTCTCATAGGTGTGTCTATCATAAACACCCCACTCAAAAACTCCATCTCCATGCTCAAACCATTCACAAGTTTTTCATAAATAAAGGAATTAGAGGCACAAGTATCAAATAATACACTAGATAAAGTAGATAATACAAGAATAGTACCTCTCAATGTCGATGGTCCAGCCTCACTATCCAAAAGTTTAGGCTACACTGCATGCAACTGTCATGCCCCTCTTACCTATGATGTAGTATGACTACCCTGATATTCACCAATTTGCTAATATGGGAACTCTTTCATAGAATTACCATTTCCACTACCTTTAATATATCTTCCAATAGAACTCCAGCTGTCAGACTGATATGGTGCAGAAGATCCCCTTCCCGCACCCTGGTTTTTTCTAGCTCTTGCATCACTACTCATCAATCACTGGGACCTTTAGAACTTCTTTAGATTGTTGGGACCAAGTTGTATGGATAAGGAAGTAATAAAAGTTTGCTGTTACAGAGTTTTGTATTTTGTTTTCAAAAATCTAAATCAATTCACTTTGTAAAGAACTTGAAAATCAGACGATTCTTTGATGATTTGTATTTTACAATCATATCAAGTTTGGAGAACTGATGGTGAAATCCGTATGAAGGATAAAGAGAGTAATGAATTGTTTTTGGAAAAACACATTTCAAACATCATAATATCCCAAAAATTACAAAGGCAAGAAGAAGGTGCGCAAGTGGCGGCGCGCAAGTCATATTTCAAAAAATAGAATTATTTCAGAAATATGGAAAAGGAAAGAAAGTGGCACGCAGGTGTTGGCGCGCACATGGTGGTGCGAAGGTGGTGGCACGCAGGTGGCGGCGCGCAGGTGGTGGCGCGCAAGTGGTGTGGCGGCCCGCAGGTGGCGGCACGCACGTATTGGTGTGTAGGTCTTGGTCGCACAAGTCCTCAAAATTCTTATAAATAGATGACTAGGCTCCTCATTTCTTAAGTCTCAACACTTGACAATTATCTTTGAGCTCTGGGTGTGCAGGTAGAGAGTTGGGCGCGCAGGTTGAGAGTTGTTAGAAGGCGCGCAGGTTGGGGGTGCATAGGTGTTGGCGCACAGGCTGCATGAAGGCAGCACGTCTAAAGGATAGCACGCAGGAAGAGGCGCATAGGTTCCCGATGCGCAGGTCTCCATCGCGCAGGTCAAAGTGGGCGCACAGGCTGCTTTTCTCCAGGGGTTCCTCCCAGCTTCTGGGTAGGAAAGAAGAAGAATAGGCGCGCAAGTGTAAGGCGTGCAGATATAGGTTGCTTAGGTCCAAGTGAGTGCGTAGGTTGTTTTTCTCTAGGGGTTTCTGCCAGCTTCTGGGTAGGAAAGTGAAGAATTTATTTGAAAGATTTTATTTTTATAAGCTCATTAAGAAGCACTTATCCATTGTGTTACCCTATTTATGCTAAGAGGGAGTACACACACTATTGGATTGTTTTCAAAGTGTTGCATGAGTGTAAGGGTATATCCTACTCGTTGTATTCCACATCAAAGGATTGTTTTCTAGTGGATTTTGTGGTACTAGATTGTTTCCGTACCATACCAAGTATGTAGCTACTCTTGTTGAGTAGTGAACCTTGTAAATCTTGTGTTCATGTGGTTGTGTGTGGTCAGCAAGTAAGAAACTCATTAACAGGAGGTGAAGGTTGTTTCAAAAATGTGAAACTTAAAAATAAAAAGATATCACTGATTCACCCCCTCCCCCTCTCAGTGATACTGGGATCCTAACTGGGAACTTCAATTGGTATCAGAGGGACAGGTTCCCTTCATTTATTCTTTGCTGAAGTGTTTGAATAGAAGTTGTGATGGAGAATCTAAATTGCGTGAACAGTAAGGGGATTCCTATTTTTGATGGAAAGAACTATCACATGTGGAAGGACAAAATGATGTCTTATCTTATGTCTCTTGGATATGAAGTTCTTCAAACTACAATGGATGGATTTACTACTATTGATGACAAGTTTCCTCTTACTCCTGTTGATAAGAAGAATCTTGAGAATGATGGAAGAGCTAAAAATGCATTACTCTCATCTCTTTTTGAGAGTGAATTTTTAAGAGTGAAAGGTGTTGCTACAGCTAAAGGCATCTGGGATAAGTTGAAGAATGTCTATGAAGGAAATACAAAAGTAAAGAAGGAAAAACTACAAATCTGTAGGCTGAAGTATGAAGACTTGAAAATGGGAGAATCTGAATCTGTTGGGGACTTCTTTACCAGGATTAATGACATTGTCAGTACAATCAGATGTCTTGGTGAAATGTTGGAGGATTCTACAGTTGTTGAAAAGATCTTGACAATTCTTCCAGAAAAATTTGGTGCTAAAGTGTCTTCATTGGAAGATAGAGACCCTGATACATTATCTCTGGATGACTTGCATAGTACTCTCATTACTTATGAAATGAGAAGGGAGAAGACTATGAATACCAAAACAAAAGTATATAGAGAAATGTCATTCAAGGCTTCAAAGAGAGAGAATTCAAAGAACACTCTTATTGAAGGTGATGCTGGTGAATCCGATTATGAAGATGAGGTATGTAAAAGTTTTGATGAAATTTTATCCTTGTTTTCTAAAAATGTGAAAAGATGTACAGGGAAATACAAAGGGAAACTTACCTTGAAATGTTTTGAATGTGGAGTTGTTGGTCACTTTGCGGCTAACTGTCCCCAAAAGAATAAATAAGAAGACAATGATGATGATGAGAGATGGACAAGAAGGCCATGGAAGAAACAAACTGACAAAGATAAATATTTTTCAAAGGGTAAGGATAAAAAATTATTCAAATGAAAAAGAAGAAACTTTTTATCTAGAGATGAAGAAGAAGATAGCGAAGCTGAATCTGAGAAATCATCTATTGAGAAATCTAGAGAGAATACATTTATTGCAGTAGTGGATAATGAATATTACGGGAGAAACAGTTCTGAAGAAGAAGAAACTCAACTTGAATATCATCTTAAAGAAGAGTTGAAAGAATGTTTGAGGAAGATCAAAAGGCTTGATAAGGAAAACAAAAAGTTGACAAATGAAATTTCTACATTAAACAATCAACAAGGTTTTCCTGAGGTGAGAATCAAGATGGAAAAAGAGATTGATGATCTGAAGAATTCTATTGAGAATTCAAAGAATCATAATGATCATCTTGAAGTAAAGATGAAAGCAAAAGAAGAATAGTTTGAACTGTTCCAACAGAAACTATCCAAAGCTAAAGAAATGAATGTCAGTTTCAAACATTCTATCTCAGAATTTGGTGAATGGTCCAGTAAGAATGAACCAATGAAGGGTCCAAAGAATTTACCTTCAAAAGTTGAGAGGAAATATGGAACTGGTTCTAATAGGAACAAAGTTGGAAAGCCTATGTATGTGGCCAAAGTCAGGAATGCTGAAAAATCAGAAGAACATAAAAATCCTGTGCCCAGAAAGATTTCTACTACTTTTGGTACAGATAAGTTTGAACAGAAATCTGAGTTGAAAAGGAAAGTTACGATTGAAAACAGAAAGGTTCATGGTCAGCAGAGCTCTATTAAAAAGGCTGTTGAGAAGCATGTTCACAACTCTAGTCAGTATAGAAGTTTCAAAGGAAAATATTCATTCTATGGTTACTGCTGGTATTTTGGTGGAGTCAGACACACTGCAAACATGTGTTGGTTTAATCAATAACATTGCAACTATTCAACAAGTTTTGAAAAACAAGGATTGAGGGGGAGTCAATCCATTCAAAATATAAAGTCTCCAAATAAATTTCAGAAGATATCTAAGAAGACTGGTGTGAAAGTTGAGAATAGGTTCCAATCACTGGAAAATATTTCTGAAATATGTGATCGACCTGGACATCTTGCCAAGGGCTGCCTTAGTGTGTTACCAGAGCAACAAAATATTCTTAATAATTCTCAAAAGCCAGAGTTTTTAAAAACTAAAAGGGACAGGTCTGATAAGTCTAAAAAGAAAGAGTGCATGGTTGTCTGGCCAGAACACATTGACTTGTCTAGGAAATTGGAGGAAGCACAACAGAAAGTGAAGGAAAAGGAAGAACAAAAGGCTCTTGTTTTTGAAACTTCTTTGAAAGCTAAAAAAGGATAACGTCCATGGATTCTGGATAGCATATGTTACTCTCATATGACAGGAGACTTAAAGCTACTGAATAATGTGAAAGACTTCAAATAAGGAACAGTGACATTTGGAAATGATGAATCTCTAAGGATCAAAGGTGTTGTATCGTCCATTATTGGAAAAGAAAAGATGAAATCCAGGAAAACACTATATGTTGATGGGCTGAAACATAATCTATTAAGTGTGTTACAACTCTGTGATGAGGGAAACAAAGTAATATTTAGAAAATATGGATTTTTTGTGAAAAGTAAAAATGATGGAAATATAGTTACCTGAGGCCAACTTATAAGAGGTAATCTATTCCAAGTTGGTGATGTGCAGAACTCTTGTTACATGAGTGTGGTGGATGAAAATAAATTATGTCATAAAAGGTTCGGGCACATGTGTCAGAGAAATATGTGCAAGTTATCAAAGCGATATAGTGTTCGGGATATGCCTGATTTATCAAGAGAAAGTGATTGGTGTTGCACTATTTGTGAGAAAGGGAAGATTATTAATTATATGCACAAAAGAGTTGAAATTCACTCAAAAGGACCCTTGGAACTCATACACTTAGATATATGTGGACCAATGAGAAAGAAATATTCAAATGGAGATAAGTACTTCATTACTTTCATTGATTACTTTACTCGCATTACTTGTGTTATGTACATGAGACATAAGTCAGATGCTTTGACAATGTTTAAGAGTTTCAGAAGGAAAGCAGAAAATGAATGTGAGTATTCAATGAAGAAGTTAAGAACTAATAATACTGGTGAGTATAAGAATGAAGAGTTTGAAAGTTATCTTGAGAAACATGGAATTCGGAATGAGTTCAGTTCACCATACACACCTCAACAAAATGGGGTGGCTGGAAGAAACAATCGAAGTCTGGGGGAAATTGGGAGAACTATGTTACTTGAACATAGTCTTTATCATTATTATTTGAGGCAAGACATGAGTACTGCTGTGTATATTCATAACCGATGTTTCTATAGTCCAAACTCAGATATGACTCCATATGAAATGTTCTATGGAAAAACTTCAAGTCTGAAACACTTTAGAGTCTTTGGGAGTCCATGTATTATAAAGAAGAAAGGTGGAAACTTGGGAAAGTTTGAGAAAAGAGGAGATGATAGAATTTTTCTTGGCTATTCTCTAGAAGGAAGAGGGTATAGATGCCTCAATAAAGAAACAAGAATAATTATTGATTCTTTGGATGTAAAAGTTGTTGAAAATGCTAAGAAAGAAAAACAGTCTTATGTTGATGTCGAAGTCGAGCAGGATAGAGAAGATTTTTTTAACAATTCTAATAATGCTTCAGACTGTGTTAATCCTACTCAAGAAGAGGAATCTAACTCATAGATCTCAATTGATGAGGATGGAGTTCAAACAACTCATCCTAGGTTGAGGAAGCAAGTGGAGGCTCAAAACATTATTGGAGATAAAAATTAGAGGTTCCAAACAAGAAGAACAACAAATGATATATCACATACATAACTTTATTCAAAAGTTGAACCAAATGATGTAAATGAAGCATTTGAGCTTCCAGAATGGGTTCATTCTATGAATGAAGAGCTTGATCAGATATTGAAGAATGATACTTGGTAACTTGTACCCAAGCCGAACAACAAGTACATTATTGGTACAAAGTGGGTTTTCCAGAACAAGCTGAATGAATAAGGTAAAGTAATAAGAAACAAAGAAAGATTGGTCTGCAAAGGGTATTCACAAATTGAAGGAATTTATTTTGATGAAACATTTTCTCCAGTGGCAAGATTAGAAAAAATCAGAATCTTTCTTTCTATTGTTGCACAATGAGGTTACAAAATCATTCAAATGGATGTAAAATCTGCATTCTTGAATGGTGACCTTGACGAGGAAGTTTACATTGATCAACCTTGTGGATTTGTTATTGGAAAGGATGAAAGTTATGTGTGCAGGTTGAAGAAGTCTTTATATGATCTAAAACAGGCTCTGAGATCATGGTATTCTAAATTAGATACTTACTTAAAGAAGATGAACTTTAAGAAAGGGAGATTTGACAGCAATCTCTACATAAAGGAATGTCATGAGTTTTCACTGATTGTTATTGTTTATGTTGATGATATTATATTTGCTGGAAATGATGAAAGATCATGTGAAAAAATTTCTAAGGAGATGAAAATGTTATTTGAGATTTCCATGCTGGGAGAAATGAAGTACTTTCTTGGGCTATAAATTTCACCGAAGAAGAATCACATTTTTCTGTCTCAAGAAAAGTATGCTAAGGAACTTCTGAAGAAGTTTGGAATGGAAAATTTGAAACCAGTTTCCACACCGATTTCAGTGGGAACCAAATTGTCTAAATATGGAGAAGGCAAGGAAGTTGATCAGAAAGAGTTCCGAAAGCTGATTGGAAGTCTGCTATATTTGACTGCCTCAAGACCCGACATCGTCTATGTCGTCACTTTATGTGCAAGATTTTAAAGTGATCCTAAAGAATCACATTTTATTTCTGGAAAAACAATTCTCAGATATATCAAAGGCACAACATATTTTGGAATTCGGTATAAAGGATCTGAAAATATTGATCTATTCAGGTATTCTGATGCTGATTAGGCAGGAAATATTGATGATCGAAGATCCACATCTGGTGGAGTTTTCTTTCTGGTGAAAAGTTGTGTTAGTTGGCATACCAAGAAACAGAATTCAGTAATTCTTATCACAACTAAAGATGAGTATGTTGATGCTACTCAAGCTGCAACTCAACTAATGTGGATGAAAACTTAGCTGGAAGATCTACTTGTTGAAGTAAAGCTACCATTGCTCTTGGGTTGTGATAATCAGAGTGCAATCAATCTTACAAGAAATCCAGTACAACATTCTCGTTCAAAACACATTGATATAAAGTACCACTTCATCAAAGATTAGGTGGATAATAATTAATTGAGGCTAGAGTATGTTCCTATATCTGAACAAGTTGTTGATATATTCACAAAACTGTTACTGAAGGAACCATTTGCAAAATTGAGGTTGAACATGGGTGTCCAACCTCCTTCTCATCAAGGTTAAGGTACGTGTTTCTGTCCCCTCTCTCGTCTAACCTTTGGATAGTGTTTTCAAGGGGGAGAATTGTTTCATAAATCTATCCTTATGGAAGCATGCATAAAGGGGGAGTTGTGGGTAAGCTATGAATCCAGCATGTATGTGTGTGAACTATTCTAACTGTTTGTTGGAGTGGTTGTAGGAAACAATGTTTTTTTCCAGGAAATTAAATGAAGTAAAGAATGATAAGGTAGAAGCTTGAAATATGATCTGAAGAAGGCTGAGGAGGTACACTCATGAGATTTCATAGTCACTGCTTTTGGACAGCATGGTTTTGGATGTCAATAATTCTTGATTCCTACAATGATTTAGCTCATGTAGGCTTAGAATTGTTGATAAGTAATTCATTTCTTAAGGTTAAAAAGTTTAGTGATTTATGAATCATGGTTGACAAAAAAATCCAAAGGGGGAGATTGTTGGGACCAAGTTGGATGGATAAGGAATTAAGAAAAGTTTGTTGTTACAGAGTGTTGTCTTTTTTTTGTCAAAAAGCTAAATCAATTCACTTTGTAAAGAACTCAAAAATCAGACGATGCTTGCTGATTTGTATTGTACAATCATCTCAAGTTTAGAGAACTTGTGGTGCAAGTCGTATGAAGGATAAAGAGAGTAAAGAAGTTTTTTTGGAAAAACACATTTCAAACATCATAATATCCAAAAAATGACAAAGGCAAGAAGAAGGCGCGCAAGTCATATTTCAAAAAAGAGCATTATTTCAGAAATATGGAAAAGGAAAGAAAGTGGCGTGTAGGTGTTGGCGCGCAGGTGTTGGCGCACAGGTGTTGGCGCACAGGTGGCGGCCCGCAGGTGGCGGCCCGCAGGTGGCGTCCCACAGGTGGTGGCGTGCAGGTGGCGGCACGTAAGTATTGGCGCGCAGGTCTAGGTCGCGCAAGTCCTCAAAATGCCTATAAATAGATGACTAGCCTCCTCATTTCTTAAGGATCAACACTTGATAATTATATTTGAGCTCTGGGTGTGCAAGTAGAGAGTTGGGAACGTAGGTTGAGAGTTGTTAGAAGGTGTGCAGGTTGAGGGCGTGTAGGTGTTGGCGCACAGGCTGCACGAAGGTAGCGCGCAGGAAGAGGCGCGCAGGTTCTCAGCACACAGGTCTCGGTCGCGTAGGTCAAAGTGGGTGTGCAGGATGATTTTCTCCAGGGGTTCCTCTCAGCTTCTGGGTAGGAAAGAAGAAGAAGAGGCGTGTAAGTATAAGTCACGCAGGTATAGGTCGTGCAGGTCCAAGTGGGCGCGCAGGCTATTTTGCTCCAGGGATTCCTACCAGTTTCTGGGTAGGAAAGTGAATAATTGATTTGAAAGATTTGATTTGTATAATCTCATTAAGAAGCACTAATCCATTGTGTTACCCTATTTTTGCTAAGAGGGATCACACACACAATTGGATTATTTTCAAAGTATTGCACGAGTGTAAGGGTATATCCTACTCGTTGTATTCCACATCAAAGGATTGTTTTCTAGTGGATTGTGTGGTACTGGATTTTTTTCATACCATACCAAGGACATAGCTACTCTTTTTGAGTAGTGAACCTTGTAAATATTGTGTTCCTGTGGTTGTGTGTGTTCATCAGGTAAGAAACTCTTTAACAGGAGGCAAATGTTGTTTCAAAAAGGGGAAACATAAAAAGAAAAAGATATCACTGATTCACCCCCTCCCCCTCTCAGTGATACTTGGATCCTAACTGGGAACTTCATAGATGTCCCATGTTGATAAAAGACCAGAAATCTACTAGTGTTCAGGGGAACTATCTCTAAAAGTGTCCTGAACTACCACACTAGTGGTATATCACTTGAATAAGATCCTAAGAAATTGATCCCTCTTTTTGTGCATTCTGCTTCCCACAACCCTAACTAATGATATCGTAGTGACACTTCCTACTCTCATGAGTCACACCTCATGATAATTCAAATACAACTATATTTCCTACACTTGAGGCCTCCTTTAGGTTCACCATAGCTATGAGAGCCTAATCCACCACCTCAGAAAACTTCTTTAACTAAAAAATTTTAACCTAGGACTTAATATCACATTTAAATCTATCCTAGAAATGCCTCACCGTGGTTGAATCACCCCTTCCAACAATGGAGAAAATAATTGAAAATCTATAAAGCGTTAAGCATATTACATCATGGACATACTTCTGTGAGTCAACCTCATGAACTCAGTAGCTCTCTCCTACCTCAACATCTCTGGATATAAGTGCTTCAAGAACCTCTCCAAAAGTTCTTCCATAATATAACATCATCCTATCCAGTCTGAAACTAAATTTCCCATTAGTGATTTGTTGATCCCCACAGCATATAAGTATCCAACTTGACCCTCCTCTGAGTAGGAGTCTCAAAATATTCAAGTATCATCTCAATGGACTCTACCAAGAATTCAACTCCCTCAGGTCCACAATCTCCAATAAAATTCATAGGGTTCTACAACTGAAACTCCCTCATTAGATCATGCATACTCTTCACAACCCTCAACGGGTCTCTTTCCATAAGATACATGAAGTGATTAAATTTATCTTGGAACTGCTCCCTAAATTCCTCACCTGGCATGATCGGTGCCTCAGGTTCTACCACTAGAGGATCATCCCTAGCTATGCCCTCCATTCGTCCTCTCAAAAAGTGTCATTGTGGAGGCATACTCTCTATAATTCCAAACACACACCTTAGGAAACAATTCACACAATAAATATGTTTATGTAAGAGGAAAACACAACAAACCACAACATGTCTTTTCCCCAACACTCACCATGCAGTCAAAACCGAGGCACTATCACTACCCTTAACAATTCTAAACATAGGTCCTGGTTAATAGAGTTAAACACATTATCATTATTCAATTTCCTCATTTAGACGCCCATTTATTCGCATCTTGAATCATTTTAAATCTTTCTCAATTTCATGTTAGGAACCATTTTTATTTCAATTTCACAAGCAAGTAAAAATAGTTCAAGTTCAACAACTTACCCATAACCCATTTTCCCATGTGTTCCTAAAATGATGCATGTCACAATAACCCTGAGTGCCTAGAATGATGCATCAAAAACTCATATCTCATTCCATATTGGGCCATGGGTAAAATATCATAAAATATCAACATTAATAATTACAACACAAAACAAGTGCATCACCCAAAGTGAAATAATATTCAATTGTAATAGTAAATAGAAATAACAATAATCCCACCCTGGGTAATTTTGTTATCCCCCATACATGGGGTATCTACTCCCATGAACGAGCTCATAACCAAGACCTGACTCTTCCTAGTCTCCTATATACCTTTCCCAAATAGTAATAACAAAATAAAAATAAAAAATAAACCATCTCTAATACCACTTTGTAACGTCTCGACCCGGGTACCACACACTAATGCCATGAGCTGGATTTATACATGACATCAGGCGTGCCTCCCCATATACCGGAGGATTCCAACTAGAAGTGAGGGTCTAATATCACTCATGGAGATACTATACCCTATTTTTTAGAGTAAAACGTTAGTATAAAATAAATAAACAATAACCAACTATAAAACCATGACTAGAAAGATGTTAATATCACACGGTGACCAAAACTGGAGATATAATATCAAACTGGACAATAAACATGTCATGCTAATGTATGTTCTAAGTTTCAAAATTAAAACTCAAAATTAAAGATACGGAAGACTCTAAAATGGGCCCCAAACCACATATGGTTCCATAATCCATGCTTTATCCTAACTCAGCCACCTAATACAGGTCTTTTTCCCTTATCGTGTCCTCTAACCATGAAATCTATTCGAGTACCGATCGAGAATCCTGAGTAGGGTGTGAGTACAACTCAGTAGGCCACCACTAATAGAGTATAAAACAATATCTAGTCAAATAATAGTGTATTATTTTTTATAAATAATAGATCACAATTCATAAATAAACAGTTATCACATTATTAACTATTCTGTATTTAACCACATAAAACCTTAGGTTCCCATGGACACCCATATATCAATACCTACTTCATCCCATATCGAAGTCTGAACTATTCCCAAGTAATATCATGTCTCAGAATTCCACTGTTACCATTCATTAATTCACACAATTGAATGACTATGTTACCATTCATTAGTTCATATTCGAATGTCCATGTTACCATTCATACTTCATGCATTAGAATTACCATGTTCCCATTCTTTATTTCTTAATTAAATGACTATGTTATCATTCATAACTTCACAATAAAATTAATATGTTACCATTCATCAGCACGTAATTAATTCAAAAATTAATTATCCACATCAATCCATTAATAATTCAATAATTAGTTAAGCACCACAATTCCATTAGTTAATTCAACAATTAACTAATCAAATCAATAACATTAATTAATTCAACAATTAATTAATCGCATCAATTTCATTAGTAATTCAATAATTAGTTAAACACAATAGTTTCATTAGTTAATTCAATAATTAACTAATCACATCAATAACATTAATTAATTAGACAATTAATTAATCACGTAAATAATATTAATTAATTCAAAAATCAATTGATCACAAAAAAATAAATTAATTAATTTTACAATTAATTAATCACTTCAATTTTATTAGTCAATTCAATAATTAACTAACCACACTAATTTCATTACTAATTCAATAATTAGTTTATCGTATAAATCCCAATAATTAATTCCTCAATTAATTAAGTATGTCAATACCATTAATTAATTAATCAATTAATTAATCAATATCCAAAACCTCAAAATACCATAATTAATTCTACAATTAATTATCTCAATCATAATCTCAATAATTCATAATTAATTCCACAATTAATTATCTCAATTATCAAATCTCAATATCTCATAATTAATTCTAAAATTAATTATTTAATTCTCAAATCTCAATATCTAATAATTAATTATACAATTAATTTTCTCAATTATAAAATATAAATATATCATAATTAATGCTACAATTAATTATCTAAATCTATAATTCCAAAAATCCCCAATTTCACATCTCCTCAATTAATTTATTCAGAAAATTAATTAAATAAATAAAGAACACAATTGTTAAACATATAATAGAAATAATACAATTAAATTCATGTAATTTAAATAAATACTTTGATATTTGAATTATAGACCACCTACCTCAAGTTTTACGAAGAAAACTCGCCAATGAAAATCCCTAAAATTTGAGCAGTACAATGACGTATAATGATATCTGAATCTAAAACCCTAAATCAAGATTGAAATAATAAAGATCCTTTAAAACTAGATCTATATCAATAATACTAGATATATATATCTAATAAAAATAGGAATAACAATCCTTTATTGAATGAGATAAGAAAGGAAAAGGAATGGGAAACTAAGAGGGATGAGATCCTCTTACAGGTAGGGGTACAGATCTTCAATATGAGCTTCGAATCACTAAGAACGGAGGTAGGTAGGTCTTAGAATTCATCCAGAGGGCTCTAAAATCATGAAAGAACGTCAAGGGTCAAATGGGGTTTGATTTGGGTGAGTTTTAAGGGTTCAGGTAATATTAAAACTAATTTTTAGGTGACTTAAAAAGTCACACACGGTTTTCTGGGTAGGGGAGCACAATTTCCCTTAACTGTGCGCCTAAATTGTGTGCCTCTAATATAGGGGTGCATGGTTTCTCCTAAGAGGGTGCAAAATTTGAAGAACTATGCACCAACCATGAAATTCCCTTCTATCTAGGATTGCATGGTTTGCTGGAATGGGTCGCATGGTTAAGGCTAACTATGTTCCAACCATGCATTGCCCTTATCCATTCAATTTTTCTTAATTTTTCACCCAAAAATACCCTGAGGTAAAACCCAACCAAATTATGCTCAAAAAAAATAAAAAAAATACATAAAATCAAGCCAAATTCATCTCCATAAAATTTTGGAGTTTTACATCCACACATGCTTTAATAATTCATGCATATATAATTTTTTGAAATCTAAGTGCTAGCATATAGATTTGATGATTTCTCTAACATCACGACGATCACCTCAATCTAGTTCCTTCGATCAGTGAAGGTGTTCTTGGATCACTCCCTTATATATATCCTTTCTCTCTCTATGATGCATGAGGAGAGAGGAACTCTCAATCTATTGGAATGAATTACATAGTGGAAAATGAGCTCGTATAGACTTATATAGTGGATGTTAGAAATACCCAGATTGGGTTATTTGGCCCCTATATATTTAACATCCGCTAAATAAGAAATAAATAAATAGTTATGATGAACTAACTATTTCATAAATATTTTTTATATTTTACCACCTACTTTTAACATATATTAAACATATTATTTGATAAACTTGATCCATTAACTCGACTCATAATTCCTGCAAATATTAAAGGAACCTTAAATATAAAAAAATATTCATCGGTATAATATTATTTGATTATTTATACAAAATATTGAAAATATTTTAATAAATAAATTCAACTCAATTATTCTATACTCAAATAATAATTAATTTATTTATTTATCATTTATCATTAATAATTATTCAATGCTCAAACCCCGCGGTGGTTCCCACCATTTCATATACACCTATTCTCCAAAATAAGGCACAAACTCTTGAATATTCTATTGTGTGTGATCCTATATACCCTTATCTCGATATCAGTGAATATTATTCATAGACTAGGAGTGGAGTCTAGGGACTCATCAAGGATCCTAAAGAGATAAGGAATAGTTATAGAAATGGCAACAATCCTAAGAACATGCACTATGTAATATAATTTGTTTTTCATATGATATCTCATAAATCAGGATGAACAACTTGTTTCATCATCCATTATTTAATTATTTTTTATTGATATAATTATATGGATTTACCTTCAAATACCATGAACATGGATTTAACAAAGGTACTACCATCCTAATCAACTTGGATAGAGATATCATTTCCTCGAATATGAAGCTAAAAATTCTATCTTGACCATTCAATCAATGGAATACCAAAAATTATTCACCCAACACAAGCTACTTCATTACAAATTCAATGTCATATTTTTTCTTACATCAATGTACATGATAAAATGGAGCACATTAACAATGATCTTAATTCATGAGACCAATACACATGTTTATAGATAGGAATAACCAATGATAAATAAAAAATGTAGTGTTCCTATTGGTGGGTTTGTCCTTATAATCTCCCCTACTAGAGATCATAAAGTGATAACTTAATGAGAAGAAGTTTCAATTCTTATGAGGCCCCAACACCTGATAGTTAGACATCAATTGTGTCCAGACAGTATAATGTTTTAGAAAATATGAAATATGTTTAAGATTAATATTATAGTATCTCAAGGTTTTCATTATAGCCTGGGAACTGTTATAACCTTTTTATATGATAAATAGTCTATTTACATTACCATTAAAATGGTATACATAGAAATATAAACACTATTATGGTAAGTACACATCATAAATAACTCATTATATACATGATAAGGTAAATAAAAAGTATTATTAAAATTGGGTCTAGGGAACCCACTATTGAAACACTCCCACGTGTACTATATCTAACTTTCTAACCCACCTTGTTATCTATAAAAATATCATATAATGTTTTTATTGAGTTATGTATTTAGTCATGGGCCTACCTTGTTACCACTTCATGGAAATTCTACTATTTATGACTTTACCTCCTTGAGTAAGACTTGTCAAGAGATAATATCCCCAAGTATATTACTTTTTTCCACTTTCAAAACTTGACCTCTTTTCTAGTACCAATAATGGAATTATCATAATGAAAAAAAATTACTTAATATATGTGATTCTAAGAACTGGAACAAATCTTTCTTTGTTTTAAACTACTTTTATAGCTAAAACACACTTGATATTCATAAACATGGATACCACTATCTTGAATGAGCTTTACTTACTCATTACCTTATCCTAATTGTGATGTTAGATCATGTTGATCCAATGAAGGCTATTTTTTCCACTTAAAACTAGTCTCCCTTCCTATCCACATACTAGGTATATATATCCTTTGTGCTTTCTATTATACAATTAGATAGTTCTGACTGCATCCCATGCATTTCTCCTAGATATAACTAATATTTTCCTACTATAAAGTATATGTTGGAGATATAATTTATTGTACATATCATGACATATGTGATTAATCCATCGCAGAAGCATATAGAATTAAACTCACCACATTAATCACCTTTTATTTCCTACACATGACTTCTTGGAGAGATTTATGTCATATAACATTGTCAACAATTTTCTCTTGAATTGTTCTAACCTTTATATTTCATTACCTTGTTAGTATAAGTTCTATTTAATAGGTCTAAGAAACATTTTAATCTACCTCAATAGATTTTGTTCCCAATAACTTAGGTTACTACTTTAAGTTAATCTCTATAGAGTTAATTTCATCCCGGTCTTAACTAACTATAGGACCAATAGTTTTTTTCTATATATTATCAAACATATTTTACTTGAAAAATAATAAATATCCCATTAAACTTTTGTATAGTCATTGAAAAAATCATTCCTAATGAATATTCTATGATATTGTGGGTTACTTCAATCCTAAACTGCATCTTAGTAACTTACATCCCTTATTGGTATTCTATAGTGTCACCATCCCTTTCTGGTTGTGTCAGATAGATATCTTCCAAGATTTATGGTCTTGACATCCAATTCTCAATATAAATTATCTATGATAAATAAAATTATAATGGATTTAGGCTTAATGACTTGGTGTTACCAATAAATCCTTATTGGTACCATGCTTATACCATACATTTATAGTTTTACTTGAATACCCATTGAAGTATTCAAAATAAAAATCCTTTGTACTTTGATACATGGAATCCATTATTGAATTTTTATTGACCTTTTCAATCATAGATTATTTTCATATACTAATTACTTTTAGGAATTATTATTCTCAAAGAATAATTTATCACCGGTCACAGTTTATACATAACCAATACCATGGTTTAATACTTCTTATGTGGTATGTATCTCCAAAACAATATTTTTTCAAAAACTCATGTGGAAATTGTTCCTATGCCAACTATTTTTTCATCTTTGTAATCGAATATATATAAGTCAATATTTCCTCCACTATCTCAAATAGAGTTGTTCACCATTTTATAGAAATATATTGTATCACATGACTATAACTATTCTATGATAAGGATTTAAATAATATCTAATATGAACTTTAGGATATTAACTGAGATGCATGTTGTTCTTTTCTTAATGCAAGTTATTTTATATTATTAACAAACTCTTTGTATCAAAACATAATATTCCTATGAAATAATGAATTTATATCATACTATAACTCATATGATATCTATTTTTCATTATATTTTGTATGTTTTTATGGGATAATGTCTTTATTTATGAAGCATGTCTCAAAATAAAATAAAATTTTCTATAATGCATATAAGTCTCAACATTAATGCTCTTTAATTTTATCATGACACTGATGTGTATAAGAAAATGTTCATTTTAGGAATTAATCAATGATAAATTTTTTTATCAATGTTAATTTATAAGACTCAATATTGATCCTACTTATTAGCATCATAACTTGATGTGTATAAGGAAATGTGCATTTAGTAATTACTCCACACTACATTATGGTGATAGATGAATGCTTGGTCAAGATATTCTTCAGCACATGGGACCAAATATACTCATATCTTCTAACCATGCATATAACATACTTTAATTTAACATTAATTAAACAAACTTAAAGTAATATTATGAAGTATATTTACCACTATCATACCCTTGGAATATTTCATGCTCTCTGTCTGATCTAATTATTAAATATTTGTGACTTATCTTTATTTATAAAGGTTTATTTGTCCAAAACTAAGTATATAAGTGTGTCAATAATACCTAAGTTATTTAACTCGGTAGATTATAAAACCCTATTGGGTATATCCTTTAAAAATAATTATTTTTTATTGAAAAAGTATTATCTTGACACAGTTGGGTATATAAGTCTTACATATTTATATTCATCGATTATTTCCAATGATTTGAGCATTACTAAACTTTTAGTTGAGTATAAGACACCATAAATAGAATTAATTACAAAACTATAATAATGACTCCTTTTGTATAATGGACACATGAGATTAATGTTAATATAGTACTTAACAAAAGTTCAACTATAATCAATAAACTTGGAAATATATAAATTGTGAACTTCTCACTACTGACTTAGGGACCACCTTTTATTATCCACTTGGAGAATTCACCTTACTTTTTGTAATGTTTCTATACTTACTTGGTTGATGTATTTAAATACACATATATGATAAGAATATTGTATTCAATACCCAATAATTAAAATAGAAACACTACTTATAATTGATGAATATACATGAAAAATAAGTGATTACTTACTTATTTGATTAAGCCTATTGCATTTAAACTTTGAATGACTTATTTCATGACATGTAAAGAAAATATCTATCTATATGATAACCCACATCATTTCATTGAAGTAATTTTCAAATTTTCATTCGGCATAAAACTTTATACTACCCTTTTATTCTTATCTTTAAACTTTTTCACCATAATAAATAAATATTATAACTTATTTAAGTTCTTATATTCTTAGCGAACCTTTACCTAAAAGGTAATGAATTTTTTTCTCTATACTACTCAATTTTTAATATTAAACAGAACTAGATTAAATGGGTGAAAAAGATATAAGAATGGGATGTCATGAAATATCGTGATCTACCTTTCAATTTACACATAGCCAGTGTAATAATCACTCATTCATATCACACTTCACTTTATCCTCACAAACTTCTTAGATATGAGATGACATGTAAAATCATTAATGTTTGATGTTATATCCATCACCTTGAATTTCCAATATCATGGTACTGTACGCAAGTTCTTGTACTACTCTTGGAAACTCATGCCAGTTTGGAAATGCTCTTTGTCCAATAATTATTGTAGAGTACATGTGGTATTACTTACCATTTTTTAAAAAAAACAAAATCTAGTAGACTGGTATTTTTATCTTGATTACTTATTAGACATTACCAATTAATTAAATCATAAAATTCCTTCCACTATTTTATTAAACTCTAGAAATCCCCTATCCTAGAATTGGAATACTCTATCGCTTGAGTATTCTAGTGTAAAGGATCCTTGAAACCTATTTTAATAGTCTAAAATCCTTGGATATGATGCTACTAAGAGATTTCAAGGTAGGATTTTGATTATCCAACCACATTAACTCACATCTCCTTGATCTATTGAGTGAAGTCCTAGCTTCTAAAATCATAAACATGATTTACTCAAAGCTTTCCTCTAAAGTTTAAATAAGTTATATTTGTCTACTTCTGTGCTTCTAACTTCAGTTAATTCAACCCAAAAACCTCATAATAACTTCTTGATGGTAGGATACACCCTTATCTTTTTTTGATGATCACCTCATACACCTGGTTCTGTTTTAATTTGAGCAATGGAAAGCATTCACGACTAAATATTTCTTTGAGGGATTTTTTGTCATGACCTGACCCACCAAGGTCCAACTCATGAATAACCCAAGACTGTCTCTAATAGGCCAGGGGATGTGGAGTAGTTTTGAGTAATCATATCCCACAAATAGAATGCATTAGCCTAAAGTACATGTACACACACACACATCTCCAAGACCAAAAAATACTAAAATATAAAACAAAGGAAACCAAAGAATGCATATAACTAATATCCCCCAATAGAGTATGACATTAAATTATTAAAATAATAAAAGGGGGTAAATAAAGGCCCAACAAAAACTATAAAGATTCGAACCTTCTCTAAGGGAGATGATTAAAGTCAAAATAAATATCTCGGTAAACAACTCAGTCTAACAAGCTCTAGCTATGCTCCACCCGCTATCTGTCCTCTCAGGAAAAAGTCAAAAGGTTTATCATCTGCATAAGACATGACACATGTGGGAAAATCTCATGAAGGGGTGAGTATAACAATACCCAGTAGGACACCTCGAAAACACTAAACACGAATCACCAAGTATAGTCAGCTCAATAAAAGGTATAACAATCAATGTATAACAGAAACACCCAGATATACTTAGGAAAGAAACCATGACACTAGGAGGTTATAACCAACTACCATACATAGTATTCTACTCAAATAAATGCTCATTCCAGGAGAATTCACTCCATGATCCATGTTATCATTGGAGACACTCGATGAAGAAGTATATATAACTAGGGACCACCTAAGAAATCTCACTAGTCTAAGAAGACCGTAATACCCATATAGAGGGTCACACCTAGAACTGATGGGGGACACCACGAACCAAATTTGGATCAACATGTTATGTAGGGGATCTCATGCCAACAATGACACAAACCCTATTTATACGGCCTACAACATGGAGGATTAATGCCTTTCTCATGGAGGTCGCACTGATTTCACAAACCCCACCTGGGGAATAAAGAATGAGAGAGGATCACACTCTAGTCTCACGGAGGGAAAATAAATCTCTATCTAAGAATCGACCTCTATAGGGGATCATAATCCAGTTATGTGGATGTAATGTCATACTATACCCTTGAGGTAAAGGACCAAGGGAATAAACTCAGCCTATTCTGGTCTAAATGAAAAAAATGAACAGTTGCTAACACTCTTTAAGGGGGTACAAGGAATGTCCATATATCCCCATTTCTTCCCATGTGGAAAGGATTCACATGGAATGTAAGTCTCAAGAAACATAGTGTGTAGGAGTACACAATATATAAAGACACACGACATCCTACCCATGTTTCTTGTCCGTGGATATGTAAGGTGGTCGTGTCTGTGTACCGACCCATGTAAACCTAGTCATGTCTATGTCCACATATATAGAATTCCACTAACCATATACTTTTTCTTATATCTATGTACTTCCCAAAGTATATGTTGAGCTATCATAGAATGGTCACACGGCGTGTGACTGAGTCACGTGATGTGTGATACTTAACTTTATCCGGAACCCTAGCGTCTCATCTAGGGGGCCCACACGACATGTAACGTTGCATTACATGTAGTGTTGCTCAAGAATTTCTAGATTTGTCAAATATTTCTCCACATTTTTTGTCACATTGTTAGAGACTCAAATAACATCTTAGGGTTTTGTTCCCTAATCTACGTTTTCAAAATCTAGTTTTAAAGTTTTCAATTAAACTTCTTCTGATACCAAATGTAAGGACCCGACCCCAGTTGCCCAGATCTAGTGCCATATTTTATTACATTTTCATGTAAACAAGGAAGTCGTATCCCAAAGGAATGAATAGTTTAATATCTTTGTAAAATAAGATACATACATAAGTTCAATATTACAACTTGAAAGGAAATATAACATATCAACTTCTTTTGAATCACACATAATCTCCTAGATTATGTTAGATGGTATGTGATTATGATATACTCTATAATACCAAATGTAGGATCGAATATATAATTATGAGATGATCAAATACAAGAGGGGGTGAATTTTACTTTAAAAAATCCCTAAATAAATTGTTCATAACCAAAATTCACAACACCTCAAAGTTCTAAAGACTTGCTTGATTCCGGAAAAGTTATTCCGGAAATGAAACATAACAAAAGTTTACACCAACTAAGATTCTACCTTAAAGCGTGTAGAATCTAACTAAATCAGAGTACAAGTAAGGAAGTATAAGAAAGTTATACTTTCCTTAACAATACAAAATGCAGCGGAAAAACAAAGTATTAAAACTACAAGTAACAAACAATAACTCTTTTAACCCAAAGAGAAGGGTATCCAACAACCCTAGATAAGAGGTCCCTTGATTTATACTTTCAAGAAAGTATATCTTACCCACACTAGGGTAAGCACTCGATACTAAGATCGGATTCTATCTTGTTATCCCTGAAATCCCTCAACTATCAGGTAGTCGGCACCTCTGTCTTCCTATCCCTGGAAGCCCTTGATTGTAATCAGAAACAATCAGAGTCACATGAAGAAAGTCTGCCCAAGGAAAAGTTTGAACAAGCTGTTCAAACTTTCTACACGAATCTTTTAGAGTTGATAAGAGCCTCTCTCTCTCTCTATAAATCACTTCAACAGAATGTAAGCACCAACATCAAAGGTGTTGTCTAGTGTTGTAGCTTCTTTTCAAATGAGATCCTATTTATAGGAGAAGCTCTAATGGTCGGCTCCCTCATCCAACAGTAATATTTCTCCGTGAATTTCGGAGGGACCTGTACACGTGTCACTCAACCAATGGTTAGTTGATAAATGAAGGCACGACATTATTTTATATTAGAAAAAGTGTAAGCATAAGTAAAACTGAAGTTCATAATGAAAGTAAATAAAAGTTCGGAATGTAATCAAAGTATGAAAGTTCTTAGTCTAACTAAAAAATAGAATTCAGAGTCTATAATAAAGAGATATTCAGATTCTATTTTGTAGGAATTCAGAACTTGACTTCTATATAATTCTGGAGTCTGAATTTCAAGGAAATTCGTAGTCTGGATTCACAAGAATTTGGAACCTGAACTTACAGATTTCGGAGTCAAACTAGTAGAAGTTTGGAGTTGAACTTATAAAAGTTCGGAGTCGAAATTATAGAAGTTTGGAGTCAAACTCATAGAAGTTTGGAGTCAAACTCATAGAAGTTTGGAGTCGAACTAGTAGAAGTTCGAAGTCGAACTCATAGAAGTTCTGAGTGCAGGATTCAGAGTTTTAATCAGAATGCTTCATATCTAAGTATTATACAATTCTGAGGTTTTTAGTTATAATCTGAATTTCACACTTAGAAAAAAAATGTGATTGAACAATGAAAACAATGTAAGGATAACTTTCTTTGGGGAAGGAAATTTTCCTTAAGAAAATGAAACAAGGGGTAAAAAGATATTTTCCTTAAGATATGGTGTTTCTTATTTTCAAAACATGAATGAATGGAAAAGTTATAAGGAAAACCTTATTGACTCAAAAATATCTCCATTTTTGGAAAGCACAAACATCCTTACGAAAAATAATAAAAGGACTTAGAAAAATTAAAACTCATCTACCTTCACATATGGACAAATATGAATACGACTAACTCCCCTTAGGATTTGGAACTCTAAGGATCATATTCTGGATTTTCCGGAATGGGATTTGTCTTGAGTATGGAAATTTCTTGTAATAAAAAACTCCTCCTTAGATTAAATCCCCCTTACTTTGGGATACCTCTTTTACTTATGAATATTTTTTCATCTCTCCTTTAGATTTTTCCTTCTTCCTTTTTGAGTTCTTTTTCCTTCTCCCCCATTGTGATTTTCACAAAGAGTTCAAGGGAATGAAAAGAAATATGGTACCTGAGATATTAGTAAATACAACCAAACAAAACTAGAAACCATAATTCTCTTATAATTGGAAGAATTTTTACAAGGAAAATCAAATGCAACAAAAGATCGGATTGAGTATATTTTATTTCCTTTTCCTTGGGAAAGAGCTTCTTCACAATTGTCTTCAGCTTTTTGAGCTCTTTATGATCCTCCTTGGCTTGCTTTTCTAAGGCTGTGATTCTATCTTCTTGAGCCTTCAGGGATTCTGCCTGAGCCTTCAGCAACTCCTCTTGCTTCACTATCTTCTCTTCCATCTCGGTCCGGAGATCTCTTTCTGATTTCAAACCTTGAACAACATAATTCATATTTCAATTTAGATCTTTTACATCTTGAATCTGAGTATTTTTCTCTAGGATCAGCTTATCCTGAAAACTTTCTGAAAGATTTTTCATTTTGGCATCCTCAGTACCGAAAGCCTCCTTAACATCTAGTTGGAACTGATCAAGCTCTTCCATATCTTCAACAATCTTCTTAGACCATAGAGTTATTTTTCTGCAAGACTTTCTGTGGACCTCATAGTTGATAAGAAAATTTTTATGTTATGCCTCAATCTTCACACATTTAGCCATCAACATGGATTGGGATTCTGACTTTTGATTCATGTTGTGCTGAAGCATATGGCATCTGGAGTCTATTGTAGGAAAGATCGGAATTGTATCTACCAATTTTTTGAGGGATTCAACAACAAAATCATGTCCCAAAGAAGATGACTCTGAATCAGACAACTTGCTAAGATATTGTTCTTCTTCTATTTCTACCATCTTCCTTTTAGAATAGCCTTTAAAATGATTCTTACTTATAATATCTTTCGTTTGGGTGTCAATAAGAACTTTCTTACCCTTACTGGTTCTTGGAATGGCCTCTTCTTCTGGAGATTCATGCTCACTATCAGATAATTGCACAATCTTTTCTTCATCAACCTTTTCTTTCTTAGCCCCAGCCTCAATATCTTCTGGATGGATAAATTCATGATTATGACTTTCTTCTTCAGATAGCTTGTTCACTTCCTCTTCGCCCCTCTCTTCATCTGCGGGTGTAGCTAATTTTGAGGATCCGGATTGAGAAGTCCGGAATGAAAACTTCTCAGAAGCACTTTCCTTTTCTTGATAATATTCAACTACCTTTAACAAATATTCTGTCTTTTCAGAGCTTTGAGATTCCTGAACTTTTTCCACATCTTCCTTTTCAACATCCTGCTCTTTGAGTTTTTCTAGAGTGAAGAATTTTTTCCCCGGGGTTTCAGGTAAAGGTTCCACTAAAAAATACTTTGGCACCGGAATCCTTTTAGATGTAACCTCAGTATCCCTCAGAAGGGATTGCACGATTTCTGCCTCAGACAACTTCTTCTTCGGCTTCTTTTCCTTGGATTTCTTTCCTAGCTCTTTAGCGGTTTTCTCTTTCAATGCCTTCGCCTCTGTAGGGTCCAAGACAAACTGTGACTCCCCTTCTTTCCTCTTTTCCTTATCCTCCGTCCATTTTGAAATAACTTCATCAGGATAAGCTTTTTGTTTCTTGGGTTTAGGAGGTGCGGATTCGGCTTCCTTAGACTTAGGAGTTTTACCTTCAGTTTTCACTTCTTTTAACTTCCTTTTCTTACCAGCCTTCTTGGATGGTTCAGCTTTCTCTACATTTTCTAGAATAGATTCTGCCTCCTCCTCTGGAAGATCATAGAACTCACCTGTCTATTTTGAAAAACCAATTTTCATCCTCTTTAAGGTGTCATCACTAATCAGCATCACCTTGTAATTCCTGGACTTTGAGATGCATGGAATTTTGAAGGATTATAGGCACCGAACTATCAGCTTAGAAAGCAATGAAGGATACATAATGATATGATCTCTAAGATTTCCATTCTTGATATTCTCAGTCGTGATAAGGATGTGCTTCATGAATTTCACCTTCCTTAGATTTACCAAAAAATCTAAGATATACATATCACTCTTCTTAAGGGTATCCTTATCACCCCTTCTTGGAACAATTAGACCATGTACCCATAATTGTAGAATCCGGTTGTTGGTAGATAGATGGGAAATCTTTTTTGTTTTATCATCTTTGAGCCCAAGGCATTCCATAGCCTTCACCTTGTTGAAACTTCCCTGAACATCCAGCAGCTTGTGTGAAAAAAATTCTGCTTCACCTTCGTATGATAAGCCCACCAAGCTTGCAGCCTTGGTGTAAGAGAGTTTGTAGGTTTTTTCATAGGCTTTGAATGAAAACCTCTCACCTTCAAATTCCTTAAAGAAGAACACTGACTCATATAATTCTATAAGAAGATCCGGATAAACTACATCTTGAGCTTTCATCTTTGAAATATCTATACTCTCCCATCCATTGAGATTTATGTTCTTGGAAATGATAGAATCATACTTATTGAAAAAATTATGATGCACCAACCTTTCCCTATAGATTAGAAACTTCGAAATCGGCTTAGTATACATTTCTTGGGATTCTATAGACATTCGGACTGGAGTACTTCTGAAGAATTCAGAATGGGATTTTGTAGAGAGGTGGAGCTTCAAGACATAAGAGCTTGATAACCGATGTGGGACAACCATTGGGGTCCTTTATATAGGCGATGGAAGTGACCTTTCATCTTCAAAAACCAATCTAACAGTTGAGAATTCTTCATATCTGATCTAAAGGTTGTAAAAGTAGCCACAAAAAAATTTGGTTGAATCCAATCTTTTGAGGTTTTAAAATAAAACATTCGGATTTAAGGAAACTTGAATCTGAGAAATTTTTCAAAAAAAAAGAAACTAACAGCAGGTGAAAAAAAATTAGGAAAACTTAAGAAAGAATCATACCTTTAGGATTGTTATGAGAATTATTCATATTGAGGAAAATTCTTCTTGAAGGAAGTTAGATTCAAAAAAAACTTGAGTACGAAAAAGAAAAGAAAATTCCCATTACGAAAATTTCCATTACGAAAATTTTCATTACGAAAAATTCGAAAAAATTCATAACAGATGTACTCCCCCTATGAAAAGGAGTTTATTACTGTAAGTAGATTTGTTCAAAAAGAAGTTAATTAAGGAATATTACCTAACAGTTATCATTCATAACTTCTATTTAATGTATTAAAATCTATTGGAGGGTAAAGATTTTGTGAAAATGTCAGCAAGTTGATCTTGTGTTCTGATAAACTAAAGAAAGATATATCATTTTAGTGTGTGATCCCTAAGGAAGTGATACCTAATATCTATGTGTTTTGAATGAGAGTGATGTGAAGGGTTTTTACTAAGGGAAATGGCACTTGTATTATCACACAAAATTTGTTTTTTGGTAAAACTCATACCATAGTCTGTGAGTGTGTGTTGCATCCATAACACTTGAGCACAACAACTTTCAACTGCTACATATTCAGCTTCAGTAGTGGATAGTGATAAAGAATGTTTCTTCTTACATGACCAAGAAACTAATGAATCTCCTAAGAAATGACAAGTTCTGGATGTACTCTTTCTATCCATTCTACACCCACCAAAGTCAGCATCTGAAAAACTTTTTAAGATAAAATCATTTCCAGAAGTATAAAATAGTCTTAGATCCATGGTTCCCTTTAAGTAGCGAAAAATTCTCTTCACTACCTTTAAATGAGATTACTTAAGATTGGATTGATATCTAGCACATAAGCATAATGAAAACATCAAGTCTGGATGACTAGATTTCAAGTATAGTAAGATTCCTATCATACCTCTAAAAGATGTTTGATCTACTGTTTTTCTAGCTTCATCAAGATCAAGTGTGTTTTAGGTACCAATGGGGTTACTAATACTTTTAGTGTTGTCATGTCCATACTTTTTAAGAAGATATTTAATATACTTATGTTGAGATATATAAGTTCCTTCTGGTTTTTGAGAAATTTGAAAACCAAGGAAAAATGTTAACTCACCCATCATACTCATTTCAAACTTAGATTTCATTAGATCCACAAAGGAATCAGTTAGAGATTACTGAGTTGAACCAAATATAATGTCATCAACATAAATTTTAAAAATGAAAACATTTTTCTTATCTTTATTTATAAAAAGGGTTGGATCTGCATTTCCTTTAACATAGTTATTTTGAAGCAAAAATCCTGTAAGTCTATCATACCAAGCTCGTGGGGCTTGTTTAAGGCCATACAAAGCTTTGGTAAGCCTAAAAACATGATCAGGATGTTTTGTGTCTTCAACGCTAGGAGGTTGTTCAATAAAAACTTCCTCTTGAACATAACCATTAAGGAAAGCACATTTCACGTCCATTTAAAAGATCTTGAAATTGAATAATGTTTCAAAGGAAAGTAAAATATGAATAGATTCAAGTCTAGCTACTGGAGAATAGGTTTCTTCATAGTCTATTCCTTCTTGTTGATTATAGACTTTAGCAGCCAATCTAGCTTTATTCCTAACGATGACTCCATTTTCATCACACTTATTTCTGAAGACCCATTTTACTCCAATTACAGAAGTTTCCTTAGGTCTTTCAACCATGGTCCAGACTTTATTCCTTTCGAATTAATTTAGTTCATCTTGCATGGATTTTATCCAATCATCATCACCTAAAGCTTCATTTGTGCTTTTTGGTTCCAATTGGGAAAGAAATGATAGATGTTCTATTTCATTTCTTAAGGAACTTCTAGTCCTTACAGGTTGATTTACATCACCAATGATACTATCACTGGGATGATTCTTTAGAAACGACTGATTTGGGTTTTGTAAAACCTCTTCATCAACATAGGGTAGGAAATCTTCTGGGGTAAATGTTTTAGAAGTATCTTCTTGAACATTTTTCTTATCAAAAGGATTTTCTATCATAGGTTGATAATTAGTTTTTGAAAACACATCTGAGGATGGAGGTTGAGGTTGTTTAAAAACAAAAGGATCAGTTTCATCAAATTTGACATGTACTGTCTCTTCAATAGTGCAAGTGTTTTTGTTAAAAACTCTATAAGCCTTAGAAGTTGTGGAGTAGCCTAAGAAAATTCCTTCATCGGATTTTGGTGAGAATTTATGTAAATTATCTTTAGTATTCATAATGAATACTTTGCAGCCAAAAACCTTAAAGTAGGAAAGTCTATGTTTTCTACCATTCCATAACTCATAAGGAGTTTTATTAAGAATAAGTCTAATTAAAACCCAATTTATAGTATAAAAAATAGTACTTATATCTTCAGCCCAAAAATGTTTGGCTACAGAATACTCACTCAACATGGTTATAATTATTTCTTGAAGAATTCTATTTCTTCTCTCAACAACTCCATTCTGTTGAGGTGTTCTTGGTGCTGAAAAGTTGTGAGTAATACCTTTTCTACTACAAAAAGTTTCAAAATCATAATTTTGAAATTCTCCTCCATGATCACTATGAATTGTTTTCAATTGAAGGTTTTTCTCATTTTTTGACTTGGGCTCTAAAACTTTTTAAATAAGAAAATGCTTCAGACTTCTTTGCTAGAAAATAGACCCATGTAAATCTAGTGTAATCATCAACTAAGAAAAATACATAATACTTGCCCCCAATGCTTCCAGTTTGTGTAGGGCCAAAAAGATCCATATGCACCAACTATAGTGCATTAGTTTTTGAGACTTCACCAATGGATTTAAAACTTGCTTTATGTTGCTTTCCATATTGACAAGGGTCACAAACTTTTGAAGAATCAAATCTAAGATCTGGTAGATCCTTAAATAAACCTTTCTTAGAGAGTTTTCATAAGTTCCTAAGGTTACAGTGTCCTAACCTTCTATGTCACAACCATGAATGGTCTTCCATTGAACTAAGCAAAGGTAAGTCTTGGATCCTAAGGTCTTCTAAGTTCAAAGTGTATACATTCTCTTTCCTATGGAGAGAGAGAATAAATTCTTCCTTGGAATTGTGTACTAAGCACTTATCATTCCTAAAATTCACAAGATAGCCTTCATCACTTAACTGAATTATGCTAATGAGGTTGTGCTTAAGACCTTTAACAAATAAAACATTTTATATCAAATATTTTCCAAGAATAACAATGTTACCTATACCAATAATTTCTCCCTGAGCATTATCTCCGAAAGTTACTTTTCTTCCTTTCATCTTGATAATATTTTCAAAAACAAATTTGTTACCAGTCATGTGACGGGAACATCCACTATCCATGTACCAAGTTTTGTTATTGGTACTTTCCCTATTTTCCTGAAAATAAGAAAAACGTTAGGTTTTCGGAATCCAGACTTGCTTGAATCCGGAAATTTCAGGAAGCAAAATTTTTGGTACCTACATCTTCTTAGAAAAATAATCCTTATAAAATCCTAAAGATTGGGTTTTGTTTAAGGAACAATTCTTTGTCCAGTGACCACCACACTGACATTTAGTAAAGAATGGGGCACTTTGAAGAACAAAGTAGTTGTTACTAAAAATCGGTTTAGAACTAGTGTAACCAAAACCAGAATTATTCCTTCGAGGTCAGATTTGTGAATAAATTTTATCAAAATTTTCCTTACATAGGGTAAAGTTTGACAAACACTTAATCAAGGAGTATATATTGGATTTGAGTTTAATAAATAATTTCTGGTCTTAAAAAACTTCTGATTTTGAGCTAGATTTAGGCTCGAAAACATTTTTCTTATAAATTACATTCTCTAGGTCTTTAGAATTTTTATTCTTCTCAGAACATAATTCCTCAAGATTTTTTGAAATAATTTCAAAATCAGCATTTTTCTTATCAAGATCTTTGGAAAGATCTGATATTTCCTTAGTAAGAATAGTATTCCTAGAATTATCCTTATCAATTTTTTTCATGAGTTTTGAATTATCATTCTTGAGGAGTTTAGCAAACCTAGAAACTTCTTCATAGGTGGGTAAAGTCTTTTCTTCATCAGAATAAGATTCTTCATCCGAAGAGTTATAATATTTATTATCATTAGAATTTAGAGAAACATTGTTCATGGATTCAGCATTGTGTACCTTAGCCACAAAGCAATGATTTTCAATTTGTAGTCTGGCTATTAGACCAAGATTCTTTTGTCCTGAAGATTCATAATCTAATGATTCTTCTGAAGAGTCACCACCACTGGCACTCCAGGTGTCATTAGCATTCAGAACTTTCTTAGCTTTATCTTTGTAAAACTTCTTTCTGTTCCTTTCAGAATTCCTCTCTTTTCTTTCTTTCTTCTTGACCAAAGGACAATCTGGTCTTATGTGTCCATCTCTCTTTCATTCATAGTATGTGACCTCTAAATCTTTCTTATCTTTCCTTTCCTTCTTCTTATACATGGATTAGAAATTTCTATGTCCATATATCTTATTCATCCTTCAAGAAAGATTAGCTAACTCATTTTCTGAGACTTCACTCTCACTAGATTCAGATTGGATAATAACCTTATTAGATTTGGATCTAGTAACTCTCTCAAGAGTCTTAGCTTTCATGTGATTTGAAGTTGTAGTAAAAGAAACACTACCATTCCCACTCTTCTTCTTTATGTTGTCAGCATCTCTCTTCATTCTAGTCTCATGTTGAAGAAGAGTTCCAAACAGTTCATCAAGAGAAATTTGCGTAACCTTTCTGTTTTCATCGATAGCAGTTCTCTTTGATTCCCACTCATTGGGCATAATATCTATGATCTTGTCAAAAAGGGCTTCATCATCTAGACCTTTATATCCCATAGATTGTAAGCTATTCACAATATTCATGAATCTTTGTTGCACCTTACAAATTGGTTCTCCATAAGGAAAATTAAAACCACGATACTCAGCTCTGAGCATGGCTCTTCTAGTCTCAATCACTTTAGATGTACCAAAATGTGTAACTTCAAGTTTCTTCCATATATAGTTAGCTATTTCACAAGAAGAAATTTGGTTATATATGTTCCTAGTCATTGAACAAAGTAAAGTATTGTGTACCTTATAGTTGAGTTGGTATTCATGCTTTTCTTGATTAGTGAAGGTACTAACTTCCTTGTCATGAATTTTATATCCTCCGGTAAGCATGACAAAGTTATATACCCCAGTATTGATAATGAATGTATTCATTCGATCTCTCCAATAATCGTAATCATTACCATCAAAAATTGGTGGTCTAGTAGGATTTAGGTTGTCGATAGAACCAACATTTAAACCTTCCATCCTTAAGAAAAACTTTGTCACACAAACTTGTTAGAAGTATAAGTCTGTAAACAAGAGAAAATATTCTAAGAAAGAAAAATTGTATCTCTAATCAAAAAGGGAATCCGAACTATGATTCTGAAAAAAAAGATTCCAAAAAGTATGAATCTGAAAATATGAATCTGAATGTTCAATTCCGAATGTTATGAGAATAAAAATCTTCTGAATCTAATCGTGAGATTAATTCAGATGGAACCAATTCCTCTAATACCAATTGTTAGATGGTATGTGAGTATGATATACTCTATAATACCAAATTTAGTATCGAATATATAAGTATAAGATGTTCAAATACAAGAGGGGGGGTGAATTGTACTTTAAAAAATCCCTAAGAAAATTGTTCATAACCAAAATTCACAACACCTCAAAGTTCTAAAGACTTGCTTGATTCCGGAAAAGTGATTCTGGAAATGAAACTTAACAAAAGTTTACACCAACTAAGATTCTACCTTAAAGCGTATAGAATCTAACTAAATCAGAGTACAAGTAAGGAAGTATAAGAAAGTTATACTTTCCTTAACAATACAAAATTAAGTGGAAAAACAAAGTAGTAAAACTAAAAGTAACAAACAATAACTCTTTCAACCCAAAGAGAAGGGTATCCAACAACCCTGGATAAGAGGTCCCTTGATTTATAATTTCAAGAAGTCTATCTTACCCACACCAGGGTAAGACCTCGATACAAATATCGGATTCTGTCTTGCTATCCCTGCAAGCCCTCAACTATCAGGTAGTCGGCACCTCTGCCTTCCTATCCCCGAAATCCCTCGATTGTAATCAGCAACAATCAGAGTCGCACGAAGAAAGTCTTCATAAGGCAAAGTTTGAACAAGCTGTTCAAACTTTCTACACAAAGCTCTGAGAGTTTATAAGAGCCTATCTCTCAAGAAATCACTTCAACAGCATGTAAGCACCAACATCAAAGGTGTTGTCTTGTGTTGTAACTTCTTTTCAAATGAGATCCTATTTATAGGCGAAGCTCCAACGATCGGCTACCTCCTCCAACAGTCATATTTCTCCTTGAATTTTGGAGGGACCTGTACACGTGTCACTCAACAAATGGTTAGTTGATAACTGAAGGCACGACATTATTTTATATTAGAACAAGTGTAAGTATAAGTAAAACTAAAGTTTGTAATGAAAGTAAATAAAATTTCAGAATGTAAGCAAAGTATGAAAGTTCGTAGTCTAACTAAAAAATAGAATTAGAAGTCTATAATAAAGAGATATTCGGATTCTGTTTTTTAGGAATTCGGAACTTGAATTCTATAGAATTCCTGAGTCTGAATTTCAAGGAAATTTGGATTCTGGATTCACAAGAATTTGGAACCTGAACTTACAGAGTTCGGAGTCAAACTAGTATAAGTTTGGAGTCGAACTCATAGAAGTTCAGAGTCAAACTCATAGAAGTGTGAAGTCTAACTCATAGAAGTTTGGAGTCAAACTCATACAATTTCGGAGTCGAACTCATAGAAGTTTGGAGTCGAACTAGTAGAAGTTTGGAGTCGAACTCATAGAATTTCGGAGTGCAGGATTCATATTTTTAATCAGAATGCTTCATATCTAAGTATTATATGATTTCGAGGTTTTTAGTTATAATCTGAATTTTACACTTAGAAAAAAAAATGTGATTGAACAATGAAAACAATGTAAGGATAAAGTTCCTTGGGGAAGGAAATTTTCCTTAAGAAAATGAAACAAGGGGTAAAAAGATATTTTCCTTAAGATAAGGTGTTTTTTATTTTCAAAACATGAAGGAATGGAAAATTCATAAGGAAAACCTTATTGACTCAACAGATTATCCTTACAAGTCATTAATAATATACTTTTTTAAAACCTAGGGAAAAACATGTGAAAGGGGTGAGATCAGATGCTCAATGGGGGTAAATGATACAGTGGAAGAAAATATAAACATAAACACTAGGCATGATTAATAACTAAAAATACATGCCTTTAAAAATATACTTGAGCATAATATGGTAGGAATAAAAACTGATTAAATAATTCCATAAAACATAACCATATATATTCTACTAATTAAATAATCATAGGTCTATCAATATCTAGTTTCATAATGAGGTAATGCATAATGTGGGACATCATTACCATATTGTCAATGTCTCGTGCCAAGACTATAAATAACCATATTTTCAAGGCCTTGTGTCAAGACTCTAGTTTGCCTCATGAGACCTACCGATTCCCCAAGGGGATATAGAAATCCCCATATGGAACTTATAAATTCCAATTCATTCCTCGTATAAATTTGGATAAACATAAACAACATATACATTCATATTGAAACTAACATATGAAATTTAAATAACTTTTCCCAAACATTAAACATCAACACTAACCATTCAGATTAATATGGTGAATGGTATCAAGATAGAACATCCACTATAAAACTACTCACAAACCTTTAAAAAAAATTGGTGGATGATATCATAAAATATTAACTCCATTTAAACATAAGAATCAACAAGAGTGTTGAAATAGGTGAAAATGCTCTTATAAAATCATCGAGTGATTCTTGAGATAAATACTATTTTACTTTGAAAAGAAGAGTTATTTTGGAAAAATATTCGTATAAAATTAGAAATGAATTGAGTTAGTTCTTTTATAAAAAATTATTTATATTATAAAAATAATGGTTGCTTAAAATAGATTATATAGTGTACTAGAAATTAGTTAAGAATTCAAGAAGTTCCCTTGAAACGGGCTTGTTTATCAGGAAGAATTTTTTGAAAGATCCTTTAAAAACATGTAACTCCTCATAAAAAAAGAAAGGTTATGATTTTTAAACATATATAAGAAATTAAAATATAATTTATGAGGATTAAACATGAATAAATAATAATTTCATTAAGGTGAGTAGAGAAGAAGAGTAACTCGAATGAAAATGGAGGTTCAGGTAGAAAACCCTTACCATGTGTCTGAATATGTTCCTATCTTAAACTTATGGTATTGGAATATGAAATTAGACTTATTAATAACTTAATTAATAACATATTATAAATTTATTTATTTTATCATAATTTTATTAAGTTCATTTATGTCCTTATCGATAAGTTATAAGATCAAACTTTTTCGTTCTAGAGTGTTTGTTTCCTTGGTTTTCACGATCGGTATATATGTATATGAGTATGGATGTTCATGTGGAATGGATTTAATTCTCAAAAATTGAATTTATATATTATTTATGAACATAAATAGGTTTTAATGGTTATATATATCATTTTTTACATGGTATGAGTATGAATCATTAGATGAAATATTAATGACAATCACTTAGATTATTTTGGTTGTATTTTGATTATTACAAACTAGTATGGTCGTATGATTTAATATTATGTACATATACTAGTTACTGAATATTAAATAGGTTATAATACATATATTATATTCTGGTTCAATCATAAAAATGGTTTCATGACCATTATTTAATTTGACATTTAAAAACAACACATCATCATCCACGAAGGTTGTAAATTGGCACCTCACGAACGAAGATTTCGTTTATACAATAAAAGAGAGAGAGAGTAAGAATATTAATAATGGTTACTACATTAAATTGATATAATTCTAGTATATAGATGATATTAGAGTTATTAAGACCAATTTGATAGAGGAGGTGAGTAGAGACTCAGTGTTTCATGCATTCAATATTAAATTTATTTATAAATTCTTGGGGTGTTGGATTCTCACCCCTTATAAAAAATTCATCCTCAAAATTTCGTAATGTTACCTCATAAAAAGATGTGGGAAGTTCTTCATCATAATACCCTCAGGATCCCATGTTTCTTCTTCAATTTTATGATATTTCCAAAGTACCTTTACCAGTCGTGTCGTCTGATTCCTCAACACTTGTTCTTTAGTGTCTAGAATCTAGATAGGCTCTTCATAGTAAGATAAGTCATGTGTCAGTTCTATACGTTCAAAAGTGATGACATGTGTTGAGTTTGGCATTTACTTTCTCAAAAATTAGACATGTAACACATTTTTTACTATAAAAAGGCTAGGAATCATTACCAAATGATAATCCATAGCTCTAATTCTCTCCATAATTTCAAAAGGAAAATGTACATAGGGCTCAGTTTTCCTTTCTTACCAAATATTATAACATCCTTACATGGAGGTACTTTTAATAAAACATGATCTCCCACTTGAAATTTCGAATACTTCCTTCGATTATCAGAATATCTCTTTTTCCTACTTTGAGAAGCTTTGATATGGGTTTTAATATTCTTTACCTTCGATGTTGTTTTCTCTACAAGATTTGGACCCACAAGCTTCATTTCACCAACTTCATCCCAACATGTTGGTGTATGAAATATCTTTCCATACAATGCTTTGCATGGTGCTATTTGAATACCTAAATGGAAACTATTATTATATGCAAACTCCACCAAAGGTAAATAATGATCCCACATACCTTGAAAATCAAGTTATCATGATCTCAACATGTCTTCTAAAGTCCAGATCATCCTTTCTAATTACCCGTCAGTTTGTGGGTGATAATAAGTACTCAAAATAAGCTTAGTATACAAAGATTTCTAAAGACTTTTCCATAATTTTGATATAAATCGTGGATCACAATCAGACACAATTGAGAGAGGTGCTCCATGAAGTCTCACAACTTCATTGATATAGAGTCGTGCAAGGCACTCCAATGGAAAATCCTCACTTATAATAAGGAAATGTGCAGATTTTGTAAGTCGATCCACAATTACCCATAATGCATCATTATTTATTGGATTTTTGGGTAATCCAGTGATAAATCCATGGTGATTTTATCCCATTTCCATGTAGAAATAGGTGTAGGTTGTATGAATCCTCTAAGATGTTTTTGTTCGGCCTTCACTTGTTGACAGACTAAACATCTTGATACATAATTAGTAATTTCCCACTTCATGTTGTCCCACCAAAAATGTTCCTTCAAATCTCTATACATTTTAGTGCTACTAGTGTTTATAGAAAATTCGATCTATGAGCATCATCTAATAACTCCTTTTTCAGCTCGGGTATAGAGGGAACACATAACCTCTTCCCAAATTTCAAAGTTCCATCCTCAAACACAAAGTCTAATAACTTCCCATCATTCATAGATTTAATTTTCATTTGAATACTCTCATCAAAGGATTGAGAACTTTTAATTCTTTCCAATAAATATGGTTGGGTAACCAACTAAAAAACTAGTGATGTTTCGCCTTCTTTAATAATTCCCATATCCAACCTCACTAGATCCATGTACATAGGATTATTTTCAATTATCATTGTGTATAAGACTCTATGATCCTTCTTGATCAATGCATCAGCTACCTTATTTTCCTTTCCTGGGTTGTAGTGTATAAAACAATCATAATCCTTGAGAATCTCGAGTCATCTTTTTTGTCTCATGTTGAGTTATTTTTGGGAGAATATATATTTCAAGCTCTTAAGATCCGTATATATCTCACATATTTCTCCATAGAGATAATGTCTCCATGTCTTCAAAGAAAAAAATTACAACTACTAACTCAAGATCATGAGTAGGATAGTTCTATTTCTGAATTTTTAAGTGCCTTGATGCATAGTCAATAACTCTATCATTCTACATAAGGATATAGTCAGGTCCTTTATTTGATGAATCACTATAGATCACAAACCCATCATTACCCGATGGTAGATTCAGGATCAGAGCATTCGCTAATATTCTATTCAATTATTTGAAACATTCCTCGCACTCTTTTTTCATACGAACTTAACCCCTTTACAAGTAATCTTGGTTAACGGGTTGGATAATCGGGCAAAGTTCTGAATGAAATGCTGATAATAACCTACTAAACCAATAAAACTACATAACTCAATTATGCTCGTTAGTGTAGGCCATTTCTAAACAGTGTTTGTCTTCACATGATCAATATATATTACATCCTTAGAGACAATATGTCAAAGAAAGGAAACTTATTGAAGCCAAAATTCAAACTTGTTAAGCTTCCCATATAATACATTTCTTCTAAGAGTCTTCAAAATAATGCGCAAGTAATTTTTATGATCATCATAGATTTTGAAGTATACCAAGATATCATCAATAAATACCATAAAAATTCATCAAGATATTCCTTGAAAACCCTATTCGTTAGATCCATGATAACAAAGGGGCATTAGTAAGTCCAAAATCCATTATTGTAAACTTGTAATGCCCATACATTGTTTGAAATGTTGTCTTTGGAATATATTTTTTTTCTCACACACAACTAATGATATCCAGACCGAAGGTCAATTTTCAAAAAATATTGGGCTCTATGAAGTTGATCAAATAAATCATCAATGCGAGGTAGGGGATACTTGTTCTTTATTGTAATAGCATTGATATCCCTATAGCCAATGCACAACCTAATAGATCCATCTTTCTTCTTAACAAAAATAATAGGGGCTTTCCATGGAGAAACACTAGGGTGAATAAATCCTTTATCACTTAATTCCTCTAGTTGTTTTTTCAGTTCCACTAATTAAATAGTGGTCATTCTCTAAGGAGTCTTTGATATAGGTCTTGAACCATGAATTAAATCAATAGATAACTCAACTTCTCGCTCTAGAGGATGTCTAGGTAAATCCTCTGGAAAAACATCAATATATTCTTGAACAATAGGTACATACTCAATTTGAATATTTATTTCCTCACTCATATATATTGAGTTCTCATCCTCCCCAATAATTTCATTCAGTATAGCTAATGGGCATGGATCTATATAAGAATCAGATGATGATGTTTCTGTTCTAAATATAAGGGATTCTATATAATTCTCAAAAATTGTAACCTCTATATTCTTACAATATATTATTGCATCAAAATTTGAAATCCAATCCATTCTGATGATTATATCAAATCCAATCATGGGAATGATAATAAAATCAGTATATAAAGCACGTTCATATTCCATAATGGGGACTACCAAACACATCTTTGTTGTAATGATACTTCCCTTAGGAATTTTGAATGACAACTTTTTTATTAAATCAAATTGGAAGTATATAATTTTTTTGGAAAACTGGGAAGATATAAAAGAATGTGACGATACAGAATCAAATAAAGGATTGGATAAGTTTTAAGAAATTATTAAAGTACCTACCACCACATCATTAGGAACTTCAACCTCGGCAGTTGTGACCGCATAAGCTTTGAATTTCTCCTTGTCTTTCTTTGGTGGAATTTTACTTGGCTATTAAGACATTCATGTTCATAATGTCTCATCTATTTACAGTTAAATTATTGAACATTTTCATCTTCTTTCTTTCTCTTGCAATCATGAGAATGGTGTCCTTTTTCTCTACACTTATAACAAACACTCGTTTCCTTTAGGCAAGTACCAGGGTGTTTCTTCCCACAATTACTAGAGGGTGGAAATTCAACTCTTCGCTTCTTCTCATTTTTCTTATTTCCTTTTACAGAGTATTTAGTATCCCTCTTATTCTCTTTCTTTACTTTGAATTCATATGACTTAGATAATTCCTTTTCTATCTTGATAACACATGAGACTATATCATCATATCATGAGAAATTATGGGAGACTAGTGCCCTTCAGGGGAATGGTTTTAAACCATCAAAGAATTGATCAATCTTGATCCTTGGATTATGTATGTATTTTGTGGCATGCCTTGTCATCCTTATAATGTTTTCTTCATACTTGGAAACATTTTCATCCTCTTTTTTCCTCAGATTCAAGAATTTTATTTCCATATATGTTCATTGTTAATAAGGGAAGTATTTTTATAAGAATATTTCCTTAAAATACCTCTATTCCATTTCTTCTATTTATTCATCCTTCTTTGTGTTTTAAATTAAATACCACCACTTATCTGCATCTTCTGATAGAAAATAAACTACCATGACAACCTTCTCTATTTCGGTACATCCCAAAGTGAGAAATATCTTCTCTAAAGAATGTATCCACTTCTTCGCTACAAATGGGTTTTTATTACCATTGAATGATGGAGGTTGTTGTCACATAAAGCAGTATAACATAGCTCCTCCACGTTGTGGATCCGAATGCTCCATAAAAATAAGGGTATTGTTCATAACCTGGGTCAACTGTCCTAGTATAGTTATAAGTTTCTCATCACAAGTTGTAGCACCAGATCCAACATCATTATCTTTCATCAGAGTGAAATCCCTACATGGGATACATGCATTCATGCAGTTTACATTCCTTACACTACGAACCATTTCTAAATAATGTCATATAGTAGATTAGGTTATGAATCATAATGTATAATCTTAACTTAGAAAAATACTTAGCATAAATTGAAATCTTATCCATAACTAATCTCTTAATCATAAACATGGTTTCTTTGAGGAAAATTTTACATTTCATTCTTTCATAATGTCTTGTAAAGAAAATGTGAATTATCCTAAGAACATCCCCCAGGAGTATCAAACCAGGTGCGCAGTAAGGCTCGTTGTCGTGTACCAGGATACCCCAGGTCAAGCCCAAAACTCCTTGTCGGAGTTGTCACTCTTAGGTACATATATTCTAGAACCACATCCACTTGTAGTATCCTGAGAGCAATGTAATTTCTAGACATATCCACGTGATATATTCCTTACCAAAATTTTAGGAGTTTCTTTTATGTTTATCCTAAAATACTATATTAGGGTTTTTTTCCTAAACTACATTTTCTAAATCTAGTTTCCAAGTTGTCTACTAAACTTCATTAGATACCAACTGTAAGGACCTTACCACAGTTGCCTAGATCTAGTACCATGTTTTATTACATTTTCATGTAAGAAAGGAATTTGTATCCTGAAGTAATGAATAGTTTAATAGATTTGGAAAATAATATAAATACATAAGTTCAACATTACAACTTGAAAGGAAATACAACATATCAACTTCTTTTGAATCACACATAATCTCCTAGATTATCCTTGCAAATAATTAATAATATACTTCTTCAAAACCTGGGGGAAAACATGTGAAAGTTTTGAGCTCAGATGCTTAGTGAGGGTAAATAATATAGTGGAAGAAAATATAAACATAAACACTAGGCATGATGAATAACTAAAAATCCATTCCTTTAAAAATATACTTGATCATAATATGGTAGGAATAAAAACTGATTAAATAATTCCATAAAACATAACAATGGATATTCTACTAATTGAATAATCATATTACTATCAATATATTGTTTCATAATGAGTTAATTCATAATTCATGACATCATAACCATATCATTAAGGCCTCGTGCCAAGACCATAAAGAACCATAGTGTTAATGCATCGTGCCAAGACTCTAGTTTGTCTCATGAGACCTATCGACGCACTGAGGGGATATATCAGGCCCCACCTAACACTTACTAATTCCAATTAATTCCTCATATGAATGGGGATAAACATAAACAATATATATATTCATATTAAAACTAATATATGAAATGTAAATAACTTTCTCAAACATTAAACATGAACACTAACCATTATGAATAATATGGTGAATGGTATCAAGATAGAACATCCACTATAAAACTACTCATAAACCTTTAAATAAAATATGGTGGATGATATCATAAATCATTAACTCCTTTTAAACATAAGAGTCAACAAGATTTTTGAAATATGTGAAAATAATCTTATAAAATCATCAAGTAATTCTTGAGATAAATACTATTTTACTTTGAAAAGAAGAGTTATTTTAGAAAAATATTTGTATAAAATCAGAAATAAACTAATTTAGTTATTTCATAAAAAATAAGTTATATTATAAAATTAATGGTTGCTTAAAATATATTATATAGTGTCCTTGAAATTAGGTAATAATTTGAAAAGTTACCTTGAAATGGGCTTGTTTATTGGGAAGATTTTTTTTGAAATATCCTTTAAAAACATGTAACTCCCCATAAAATAGTGAAATATTCTGATTGGTAAACATATATAGGAAATTAACATATAATTTATTAGGATTAAACGTGAATAAATAATAATTTAATTGAGGTAAGTAGAGAATAAGAGTAACCCGAATGAAAATGGAGGTTCGGGTAGAAAACCCTTACCATATATCTGAATATGTTCTTCTCTTGAACTTATGGTCCAGGAATATGAAATTATACTTATTAATAACTTAATTCATAACCTATTATAAATTTAATTATTTTATCATAATTTTATTAAGTTCATTTATTTCATTTTTGATAAGCTATAATATTGAATTTCGTCTTTCCTGAGTGTTTGTTTCCTTGGTTTTTACGATCGGTATACTTGTATATGAGTGTGGATGTTCATGTGGAATGGATGTAATTCTCCAAAATTTAATTTATATATTATTTAATAACATACATAGGTGTTAATGTTTATATATATCATTTGGTTACATGGTATGAGGATGAATCATTGGATGAAATATTAATGACAATCACTTAGATTATTTTGGCGGTATTTTGATTATTATGAACTAGTACTGTTGTATGATTTAATATTATGTACATATAATAGTTAAAAAATATTAAATAGGTTATAATCCATATATTATAGTCTGGTTAAATCATAAAAATGGTTTCATGACCAGTATTTGAGGTGAAATTGAAAAACGAGACATCGTTGTCCACAAAGGTTGTAAATTGGCACCTCACGAAAGAAGATTTTGTTTATACAATAAAAGAGAGAGAGTGTGAGAATATTAATAATGGTTACTACATTAACTTAATATAATTACAATATATAGATGATACTAGAGTTATTAATATCAATTGGATAGTGGTGGTGAGTAGAGTACAACAAAATAAAGGAACTTGAAATGAAATTAAAAGAAAGAAGATGTGGATTTACCTCTTGAATACACCTCCTTGAGAATCTCCTTAAGGGAAGGGGTTTTAGTCTTATGGAAAGACCAAGAGCTCCTGGATGTGGTTAGGGACTCATGAATATTATTTGGTGAGAACTTTGAGGATCTTAATATCTTAGAGTATTGAAGAGAAGAGGGAGTGATGGGTGGTTTTTATAGTGGAAGAGATGAGGGTTTTCCCATTATTTTAATCATTATTTTATTATTTTGCCAAAGAAACCCAATAGTGTTGATCATTGTGACCAAAAATAGTAATAATTGAATTTGAGTTCAAACCAAGTGTGTTTAAATCATACATTATTCAAGGAATAGTGTATTTATCTTATAATTTATTTATACCATAAATTATTGTATTTTATTATTCACCAAAAATTCAAGTTTTTTAGAAAAATACCAAAAATTCACCCTAACCATTTTTCAACATGTAAAAATCAAAAATTAAATCCATTTTATCAAAATAGTTTTCTAAATAAGAGAAATTTAATTTTTAAATAAAATCATTATTTAATTGAAAATTCATATTTTAAATTTAAAACTGATTTTATAATACTTTAAAAAATTAACTGGGGTCTCATAAAATTATCCTAAAATCATAGGAAAATAGAATATTTATTTAATAATACATTTTATAAAAATTTATTTTATTTTAAATAAATTTATTAATTTAACATTGTAATTAAATATTTATTACTCACAAAAATACCAACACTTAATTATTAATTTCTAAAATACTCTATCTCATTTATAAGATGTCTAAATTTTATTATACTTTCATGGGTAAGGTTACTATTCCTAAGGATCATATTAATATTCATAAGGGTATAATACTATTCATAAGGTTCAAGTTACTATTCGCCAAAAATGTAAGTTGATCTTATCAGACTCTAAATATCTTATTAAATGCAATCGTGTATGTCAGTTTTTTCTAAATTCAAATCACATATGTGGAAAAATTATGTTTATTGGCTAGGTTATAAGAAATTGTTATTTTGTAGAGACTTAGTGTTTCATGAATTCAATACTAAATTTATTTATAAATCCTTGGGGTGTTACATCTTGAATAAAAAAATGAAACTTTGAGAGATTCCAATAAATCTAGTGATCTTAAAGTGTGTCCAGGACCATCCTCAAATGTCTCATGTGCTCCTCCTTAGACATCGAATATTAAAGGATTTCATTGATGAAGACCACCCAAAACTGGTCTAAGAAATGATAAAAGGTCTATTTCATGAGTCTCGTTAAAAATTCTGGGAGTCTTTCATGTTGAATTGCATCATGAAGTACTCATAGTGACCATAGAAATATCTAAACATTGTATCTGGTATATCCTTGTCCCGTACTCATAGCTGGTGATAGCCTGATCCGAGGTCAATATTTGAGAACCATTGAAACCCTCTCAACTAATCAAAGAGGTCTTATATACTTTATAGTGAAAACTTATTCTTCACATTTTCTTGATTCAAGCACTGTTAATCCACACATAACCTAAATCTCTTGTCCACTTTCTTAGTAAATAACATTGGGGTTGCCCATGGGGAAATTTTGGGTCTTACAAATCCCTTCTCCTGCAATTCCTCCAACTGCACCTTCAACTCTCAAATCTATATGGGATCCATCTGATATGCTAATATAGATATCAGTTCTATCCTAGGATGAAATTTAGTACAAAAGTTTATATCTTGGTGGATAGGTAAACCTGGTATGTCCTCAGAAAATATGTCCTCATACTCCGACACCACCATAGGAAACTGATAGCTCAAAGTACCCACCGCTCCAAGATTCATGCTAGTTAATTGGCGAGTAATTGAATTCACTCTCCTATACCTGAGCTCATCCTGCTCCACCAAGGTTTCCTTTTCACCCACAAAGTAAAACCTTATTTCTTCTTTGTGGACACACCGCATCCTCTATCTAAAAAAAATATAGTCATGAATTATGGATAGCTAGTCCATACCTAAGATGACGTCATATGGCATCATTTTTTCTATAAATATATATCATACAAAACTCTTACCTCTAAGAATCAGATCACATTGTCATCAAAAGTGCATAATCACTTATTCACCACCTATCTAAGTCTCCAACCGCAAGGGTTGATCCAATGGATCAATCGCAATATCTATGTTTCGAACCAAAAAAGTGATAAGGAAGGAATGAATGGCACCAATGTCTATCAATACTATAGTTAAAGTATAAAATACATGGATCATAGCTCATATCATCCCTAGATCCTCGATGTCATAGGCCTCTATATCTTTTAGTTAGCCTCATCCCTATCCACCAGCTCCCTAAGCCTGGTGTGGACCACCTGGGGCTGGTGGCGGTAATAGGTCAAACCTCCAACCACCTCTTACAGCACTATTATCCCCTCTACCACATTCTCCACCCTGTGGGACACCCTACTCCTACCTCTATCTATATATCGGTGATCCCTCAATTGTCTCATGATCAGCTAGGCAATGGGTCGAACAATCCCAATCAAGATGCCCCCATCTTTTGAATGAGAAATGCCACCTCTCCATTGGCTGATTTCATCACCCTAAGAGCCTTATGCCACTAATCCTATGTCCTGGGATCACCTCCTGAAGTTTATGACACACTTGGATTCCTATGAATGTCATCAATTTCCTGCTACCAAGGTCTCATCTACTATGTGACGACTACTATCACCCACTATCAGGTCCTTCTCTTCCAAAAATATCTCCACTACCAAGACTTGATCAAGCACCCCAACATAGGTGGGAATGAAAAGGGTTACATCTGATTCCCTAATTTCTAAAAAAAATTCCTTCTCAAAGTTCTGAACTTTGAATAACTTATCTGGCACCATATCCAAGGAGTAGCATGAGAGATCAGTAAACCTCGTTGAGTAATCTACCACGGTCAAACTGCCCTACTGTAGATGCAAAATCTCTTGTATGCATACTGATCACAAAGTGGCTGGATAGAACTCCTACCTAAAAAGATGCTCAATGTATGACCTGGATAGATATGTCTCATCATGTGACTGAGTCACTAAGCTCCACCATCGCCCATTAGAGCCCTAAATAAGACTCACTGCGATGACCTCCATCTGATCTACAGGTTTTCTCACAAGGCAGAAAACATGAGGGACTTCCTCTAGCCAGTCCCCAGCCACCTGGGGGTCTGGATCACCCTAAAACCTATTAGGTCACTACCTATGAAAATCATTAAATACACTCAACATACATGTATCCTCAGCTAGTATTTTCGGTACTAGCTTCTTCTCAACAGGTGGTGGTATAACTTGTAAACTACTTGAAGGTGTTGTCTTTGGTAAAGGCCTCTATACCGATGCCTCATCATTTAGAGAATCATCCTCATGATCACATAGTGGAATCTTGGTTGGTTGTCTACGTGGAGGAATCTTGAAATTAAATAATATGTACCATGGTCAAAAGAGTATATCTAGGGAGATAACTCAAGAAGTACGTGGAAAACACAACACATTCCTATATGATTCATGTACTAAAATTTTCACTACAACCAATTTTTACATGTACTGATTTCAAAGGAAGGTTATTAGAGTCATGTTGTGTGGGTATGTCAGTTTTCACACCAAAACTAGAGTCTCTGACTCAAAATCTAAAATCAAAACAATAAACATGGTTTCCCCAAACCAATATCATCAACTGTGGCCCTAATGTAGAACTGAATCCTATGATACCACTCTATCACTACTCGAACTATCGAGGTCTGAACTATGACTACACAAACCCCACCTCTAACAGGCCATGGGCTAGAAACCAGCACTAAGTAGGTATATCCCACAAATGGTAGGCATTATCTTAAAGTACATGTACACACACACACATATCCAAAATCACACAATGCTAAAATGTAAAACAATTGAAACCAATGCATGCATATAACTAATATCCCACAACAGAGTATGACAGTAAAGTACTAAAAGAAAAAAAGGGGGGAAATAAAAGCCAAAACAAAACATTAAAGAGTCCAACCTACTCCAAAGGTGATTAATAAATTCAAAATAAAGCTCCCAATAAACACCTTGGTCTGAAAAGATCCATCTACACTCCACCCACTCCCTTTCCTCATAGGATAGCATCAAAAGGGTCTTCATCTGCACAAGACACGACATGTGCGGGCAAAGCCAAAACAAGAGTGAGTATAAAAATACCTAGTAGGACACCCAGTAAATAAAAAACATGAATCACAAAGTATAGTTATATCAAAAAAGATATAAAAATCAATGTATAATAGAAACATCCATATATACTCAGGAAAGACACCACACCACCAGACGGTCATAACCAACTAACATCCACAGGATTATGCTCAAATCAATGCTTGTTCTGGGAGAATACACTTCATGATCCAGGATATCATTGGAGACACTCAACAAAGAGGTATATATCATTAGGCCCCACCCAAGAAATATCACTAGTATAAGAAGACCTCGATACCCAGACAGGGGGTCATGCCCAGAACCATTGGGGGACACCATGAACCTAATCTAGATCAACCCGCTACATAGGAGATTGTATGACAATGATACCACAAACCCTATGGATACAGCCTTCTAGATGGAGGAATAGCTCCTAAATTAGGGAGGTCACACAAATTCCACAAACCCCGCCTTGGGAATAAAGAATGATAGAGGATCACACTCCAGTCTCATGGAGGGACACCACAACTCTATCTAATATTCGGCCTCTAGAGGGGATCACAACCCTGTGATGTGGATGTAATTCCACATTGTACCCTCAAGGTAAAGTACCAAGGGAACACAATCAACCTATATTGGTTCATACTAAGGAAATGAAGAGATAAAAACACTCTTTAAGTGGATACACGGTGTGTACCAGGGGGTACATTGCGTGTCTAGATATCCCTACGTCTACCCATGTGGAAAGGCTTCACACATCATGTAAGTCTCAAGATAAATAGTGTGTAGAAGGATTACATGGTGTGTAAAGAAATAAAAAATATTTCCCATGTCTCCTAGTTATGTTTGTGTATGGTGGTCATGTCCATTCACTAGCCTATGTACACTTGGCTATGTTTGTGTCCAAGTACAGGGCACACCACTGGTCGTGTACTTTTTCCCGTGTCTGTGTACTTCCATAAATACACACCAAACCTTCAAGAGGGGTCACACATTGTGTGACCGAGTCACATGGTGTTTGATACTTAACTCGGACAAAACCCTACCACCATAGCCAAGGGGACCACACGACATATAATGCCGCATTATACACTATGTTGCTTAGGAATTTCCAAATATGTTGGATCTTCCTCCATGGTTTCTATCATGCCACTAGAGCCTCCAAGATCACCGAAACTTATAGATACGAGGTCATTTGGTCCTTACCTTTGTCACTATCTAGGATCTGGGTCCTCAACTAACTCATAAAAATCATTCATCGATTCATTTGTCCTCATGTATCAAAACCAAGAACAATGAAACCCATATATATGATTTGATCTACCTATGATCATCTTCCATCATCTTTATTCCTTGATCACACCATCAATCACAAAATACACCCATGGTATCGATCCATTGCACTGAAGAATGGTCTTTTAATGATCAAATATCGGGTATTCGTCAAACCACAGGCCAAAAGAAAATGCCCATGATGAAAGTGTGAAGAATAGAGGAAGGAATCCAAAAGCCATAAAATATGAGGAATGAACCGCACGTAGTGTTCATTTGTCCTCTATAAATTTTTTTATATGGAGATAGATGAAGTGGGATAAATAAAAATTAACAAATAAAAATTCCATCAATTTAATTCTACTAAAAATGTGCGTATAAATTTTGTCCATGGAATTGATCTATTTTTTTCAAGATTAAGAAATGGGATGGAAATCACACAAAAAAATATCCTACCTAGATTATGGATAAATTTTTAATGAATAACGGTTTTGTTTCTATCATTGATGAGATCCATAAACTCTATTGGCACAATTATCCATGATTTGATCTCGATCTATCGATGTTCACTGAGAAAGATCTCCAAAGGTTTCCAGGATCTCTAGGGTTTGAGCAGCCAACCCTAAGGAAATCCTATAATTGTATATTTAAAGTGGAATCTTGTCCTTGTATTGAAAAAAAAAATCTTTAAATTAATTTATTATATTATTTTCTTTCCTTCAAAAAAATTTCAAAAATGGACCGCACTGACAATGTTTATATCACGTCTAGGTTAAAACCCACATTCTAAACTCAATAGTGCCCTAGGATTTCTAATACGTGCCTTCATTTGGGATCTATTCCAATTTTTCAAAAAAAATGTGAGCACATGCTATCTAATATATTTAATGTATTTCAAATATTTATTTTGGGCACATTGGGCCTCAGAATCAGACATCGTCTCAGCGCATGATCTCAAAAATAATCCATCTAATATCAAAAAATAGTACATGTAAAATATAAGCCATTACATTTTTAATATTTTTGATGAATTTAATCCTTTTATATTAAATATGTTTATACTATGTTTTCACACTAACAACTGAACATGCATTTAATAGAATACATTCATCACATCTTTATGCATTTTATCTGTTTATTATTTTATGTGATCTTATAAACATGAAAATGCATAAAATAAAAAATAATGAATAAATTAAACAAATTACATGACTGATCTTGAGAATATAATAATGGTTGATCAATTTAAACTTAATGGGTCAATCATGACCTAGGGAAATCATATGAGAGTTGGGTCTTGACACATGATTATAGCTCACCCTTGGTCCAGTGTTTCCGCATCTCATCTGGGATACCATCTCATCTTTGTGTGGTCCACATCTTACATCATCATCATCAATAGTACAAATATAATTGCACGTAGGCAAGGGGTCCCAGAAGAAAAATTTACATATATATATGAATGGATGTGCAAGACCTTATATATATTGAATAAAAATATATGATGTGCATACCATCAGTAAATAAATAATTATTACATTAATCATATGTAGTTGTAATAAATAATAAAATAAATAAACCCAGATATGCAAGAGGTTGGTCACTGCTCAATACCAATCATTATATCAAATAAATGTATAATAAAATTAAAATACAATAAATTTAAAGTTTATAGATATTAAATAATTTATATAATTAAAATAATTTATTTTGTTCAGTCTATAAATTAATTTAATTTTTATTCTAAAAATTAAATTATTAAATTAGTTTAATTTAATTTCAGAATTAAATTAATTATTTTAAATAATAAATTTATCATTATTTTTTAAACCAATAAATTAATAAATTAATTTTGTTTCTAATAAAATTATTCTGGGCTCAAAACTCCTGCCCAGACCCATTACGGGTCAGGCTAAACCCACGCAGACACATTCCTAGTAAGACAGAACCCTCCTAGGGTATTCAGGGGTCAATCAGGACCCATGAATGGTGTTTTTGGGTTAATTAGACCTATTTTGAAACGTTTTGGGTCAGCCTAATCAAATTAGGGTCATGTGGGGAACCACTGGTAATGTGGAAGTGTCTTAGGGGCACATGGGGTGGTGGAAGTGGTGGTGTGTGGTCATCTAGGATCTAAGAGACTGAGGGGCGTACCTGCTAGAGAACCTAACAGTAGGGAAATTGAGGAGGATCTATAGTGTTTTCCATTAGAAGAGGGAATGACCAAGGTGTTTGGGGGATAGAGGAGACACGCAGCGGTGCAACTATTTGATGGGGTTAGACCAGGGTGTCACTAATACAGACTCAGAAGGAAAGGGTGGTTTTTTTTAGTGAGGGAGCACAACAGGTATCAAGGTTAGCCTCGGAACTTATCCTGGTGGTGGTGGCATCCAATGACAGAAGGGTTTTAGTGTCGGATGACGGAAATCCAAGGTAGGAGAGGTTGAGTCCTCAGCTGAGCTTGGTGAGGTCCAACGAAGTACATGGCTGTGGTCGGCCGAGCGGTATGGTGAGACTATAGCTAGAGGTTGAGTGGATAGTGTGGGCACCTACCATGGATGGGAGGTACTTGAAAGGGGTATTGAGCAGTCATACATGGTTTCACTAGCTTCCAAGAAAATCTGGTTTTTTTACTAGGTTTCGAAATAACCCATCCACCCATCTAAAGTCTTTTGTTTGTGTTCTACTGTCCCCCCATTGATTGTATTCTTTTTAATTTTTCAAAAATCCTACATGTATCCTTTTGAATAAGAATTTGATGTTTTTTTAAAATATTACTAGGGAAGAAAACAATTTTTTGGAAAAAATATTCCATCCAAAACCTTACTAGAAATAGATCGCTGTAAAAATAAACCACGAACAAGGATATATATTTATCAATTTTAACTAGCAAAGCCACATTTTTTATCCATGCTAAAAATTCCGGATGACCATAACTTGGTCATCTGAAATTGGATCGACGTGTGGCCTTTTCCATTGGGATGGAATTAAAACCATCTAATTAATTTAATGCAAATTAATTTTTTCTTGACTTAGAAAATTCACATGATATCTCTGATACCAATTGAAGGTATTAAGACATTTAGTGGAAAATAGTGGTCCAAGGATTTAAAATTTTCATCACCCGAATTAAATAACTTCTTCATCTCCAATGATCAAATCCCCAATATATTTCTAAGGATCTCACATGAATATTTGGAAGAAGAAAAATTAAATGAACAAGTACCTCATTCGGTTCAATGCGCCTTCGACTACAACTCTTCATAGACAACCTTTGCATAAAGGATCTGAATCCAAAACCCTCTAGATCATATAAAACATTTCAATAATCCTAACATATGTCATTATTAAAAATTTGAGTGCTAGTGTAGAGCTTTAACAATTACTTCAACGTCACGATGATCACCTCAATTTCATGCCTTTGATCCGTGAAGGCATTATTGGATCTCTTTATCAAACAGGTCCTTTATCTCTCTAGGATGTGAGAGGATAGAGGAGATATCAATCCATTGGAATGAACAACACAGGGAAAAATGTGCTTCTGTAGACTGATATAGTGGATGTTAGAAATACCTTGATAGGGCTCCCCGACCCCCAAATATTAAAAATCCAAAAAATAAGCAATAAATAAATAGTTATGATGAACTAACTATGTCATAAATATTATTTATATATTATCACTTACTTGTAATATATATTCAATATGTTAGGTGATAAACCTGAGTCATTAACTCAACTCATAATTCTTGCTAAAATTAAATGAACCTTGAATATTAAAATAATATTCGTTCATATAATATTATTTCATGTATTTACAAAAAATATTGTAAATAATTTTAATAAATAAATTCAATTCAATTATTCTATACTTGAATAGTAATGAATTTATTTATTTTTCATTGATCTTGATACTTTCATAACACTTGGACCCATTGGCGAGGCCCAACATGTCTTATACACCAATTCACCATAATAGGGTAAACTCTTGAATATACTATTATGTGTGACCCTCAGCACCCTTATCTTGATAGTAGTGAATATTATTCATAGACCATGAGAAGATTATATCAACCCATAAAGTCCCCTAAAGTTATAAGAAATAGTCATATGAATGATAACCATCATGCGAACATGCACTGTGTAATATAATACATTTGTCATATAATATCTTATAAAGCATGATGCATGGGTTGTGTCATCATCCATTCTTGGTTTATTGTTTGTTGATCTAAATGGATGGATTTAAATTCAACTATCATGACCTATAATAATGGGGCCTGAGCCACGACTACCCCAAGCCCGCCACCAATAGGCCAGGGTCTAGAATCTAACGCTAAGTAGGCATATCACACAAATGGGTGGCCTTTTCCTATGGTACCTATACGTAGACACCCACATACATCTCCATGAAACAGTTAATAGATAATAAAATTGAAACAAAAAATTCATGCATACATCTATCCCAAAACTAGAGTGCGGTATAAAGGAAAAAAGGAAAAATACAATCCCACCAAAAACTGTAAAAGCATTAAACCTACTCATATGGAGGGGAATAAATTTCAAATGAAACTTCTATAAATCTCTTCATACAAGAATCGAAAAACACATTGGTCAATCTTTCTCACTAAGCTCTGACTACTTTGGGTCCTCCTGGGACTCTATCGAAAAGCTTTTTGTCAGTACAAGACATGAAATGTACTGGAGGGGTGATTTTTAAAATACCCAGTGGGTTCCCCAAAACCCCAAAATAAAAGGGAGAAACTGAAAGGCGACACTCCACTCTACCCATCCATAGAGAATTCAAGTGAGAGAGAAACTATGTCTCATTCACTCCTTGGATATACAAGACTATTCTTCTCTATCTGTATGGTGTTTCATCCCATAGATGTGACAACACTACAAGTAAACCCATAATCAACCCATATATACTCATCTCATGAGGTTATGACCTCATAGACAATTAAAGAATTCTAATAAAGTCTCAAAAGTCTTATCTAGGAGAATACACTCCACAAACCCTACAATCCCAGATGGAAATCGTTTGAGAGATACATTCCATTGGGAAAAAATCTTCTATCCCTGATGGCCCATCTAAGAGATATCACTCCATTGGGTATTTCTAATCCAATGGCACATCCTCGCCATCCCAAGTGGAATACATCTGAGAGAACACACTCTTTGGATCTATCCATGAAGAAAGTCACCCTAGAACCCAGCGGATCTCAATATTTATATAGGTTATCTCACTAATCCTTGATGGGGGACACTAGAAACCCTACTGGATCCATGAAACGTCTCTTCAATCAGAGAGGCAATAAAACCCAGGACCGCTGGGGAACACCATGTACCCAGTCTAGAAAACTAAAGACCATATCTCATTGGATAGTTGATCACACCCAAAACCACTATGGGACACTAAAAAACCAATATGGTAACTCAAATATCTCACTTATATAGGGGGTCACACTTGGGACTTCTAAGAGACACCAAAAACCCAATCTGAGACCCCTGTGATCATATATCTCATATAGGGGGTCACCGCCCATGTAGTTTTGGACATGAAAATTCCACAAACCTCATTTGGAATAACTCGTGTAGTAGTGGATCGTACTCCCGATGATATCACAAACCCTACTAGAACCATATTCCAAGTATCATATCATATAACTGATGATGCCCTAAACAATACAAAAACCACCCACTACGTAGGGGATCGTATAACTAACGACTCATCAAACCCTATTAAGCCATACTTCTAGATAGGGGATCAACTATTGTGTAGTTTCGGTCATGATGATACCACAAACTAGATCTAGGGGAAAAGGTATGATAGAAGATCCCAACCCAGCCTCCCCGGAGGGATACACCAACTCTATCAAAACTCATCCTATTGAGGGGATCAAAATCCTGCACTGAGGATATAATTCCACACTATACCCTCTTAGGGATAGATCAAAGGACTCACCCAAACACTACTTGTCAAAATGTCACTAAAAGAAGTGACCCATTACCATCAACTCACATTGAAATATGGCCATGGATAGGGGATCCGCATCATAATAAGATAGATGGGGCGCCACTATACCATATTAAAGAGTCTAGGGGACCCACTTCCTAAGATGACATGGAAGGGTACTGACCCCAAAATCTATCTAGTGATCTAACCTAACCACTATCAATGATCAATAACCACTAATTTATTGTTATACTTGAATAAAACCACATCATATATCAAAATATAACACAGAGTCCATCATCGTGTTCTACATGAAAAACTTCTTAAGATATATAAGCTACTCACAGGCCTGAATACGAGCCCCAAAGAAGGAGAGACACTGGGTGGAAGATCCTAAGAATAGTACATGGAATATATTAGGGTCCACAAAATGTGTGACCTCACCTAAATACTTGGTCATTTACTATACTTCATGTCTTGGATATCCATGTGAGCTTAAAAAGTGCGTACACGGTGTGCATGGAATGTCTCGCCTCACTCGGGCCCCCGACCGTGTCTTTCCCCACATGGATCAGCCATCCATGTCTTATACACGGCATGCACCCTAAGTACAGATCATGTCCTGGACATCAGGCCTCTTGGTTGTGCCTCTTTCCAATGATTGATTACTTTACATCATGTTCGTGTACTATAGTTCTGTACTCACACACATCCATGTCCCTTAATATGGTGTCCCAATCTATGTCCCCTGGCCAAATAACCTAGGATCACCACATGACGTGTAACCCTAATACAAAATATATAGCCCCGAAAACTCATTTAAACTAAAAAAGAAGAACACGTGACATGTGAAAATGCACTGCATGTCGTGTGATCAGGAATTCCAACTAGGAATTACTTACATGTTGCCCGAAACACCCTGGTTTCCATTGAGATCCACATATCGACTCCATGGGGTCCCTAGAATTCATCTAAGGGCTCTATAACCTTAAAAAAATGCATCATAAGGGGTATAAAGACTTAAAACTCAAATTTTCATACCTCATGTAGAAACGTTGAAGCTTTGGGGGAAGATTCATGCTCTGAAACCACTACATCGTGATCTGAGAGTGATCTCTGTCAAGATCGGAGATCAGCAGCGCCTATTCTCCTTAGTTTTTTTTCAATTTCATCTATCGATCCAAAGGGGGGTCTCCTATTACATGAACACACTATTGGGTGAGGGATATTGATTTTATTTTATTAAATAAATATTCTCCATTTAACACTCTACCAATGACTTGCTTTCAACCCATCACCCAGTGCTGACAAACTTAATGTCACTCTTATAGTAAAAACCACATTCTGAACTCAACCATGACCTTGTATTTCCTATCTGAGACTCAACGTGTTATTTATTACATGGTTCCAAATAAACTACATGTTTTTGATAAAATATTTTTAATATTTTTAATATCATCACACCAAAGATCTTCGGGCCCCATAATCTCATGCTGACTCAACGCTTGGCTTTGAAAATATTCCTAAAAATATTTCAAAGTATTCATGGTCAAAAAAATGAGTCTCTATCCTCCACATATTAAGGCTTTTTTTCTTTGAAAATATAAATCCTAGTCATAATGATAAAAACGAATCTCTCCATTGGGACTCTCACATCGGTGAGCTCACCAAGGGGTTCCCATTCTACCTACAAGCACACACTTTGGGTAACCACAAAGGCAAAACCACAACCAAAATATAGCTCCAAAGAGGTCAAAATTGTGTGTCAAAGTGGGAACATATCTCCTCAGTTGTGATAGGTGGGAAACACCAAGCTCTTGGTCCATCTGCAGTCATAGGGTTTAGAAGTACACCACCTCTCTAACCTAATGTAGATACTCTCGTAACCCAACAGTTATTATCCACCCATGGATGAACTGAACTACACCATACACAAGAATATCACATATAATATTGAAACCAAGCATGAAAGTGTACCGATTAACAACAAAGAGATTCCTAAGTGCACACACTGGATCTAACCAGGCCCTCTATCTACAAATCGTCAACACGCAACCCCTCCCCAAACACATTATTCAAAGGAACTTGTCCGCCATATATCGACACTATCTGCTTTGGGTGGAACTAAATATCCCTAATGGTTTTAATTGAATCAAAAAAATGCATCTTATAGGGGGAATAAATCCTCTTCCTCGTGATTATAAAGATATATCAAACAAAACCAACATGAGGTTCTACTAATGCCTCACATCACCCTAGACAAGCCTCGATCAAGAAGTAGAAAGAATATATTTCCTCTCAAAAGTTTCTAAAAACTATTTTAGAAAGTATAAAGGAAAAAAAAGTGTGTCTTTATTCATCCTTGGAACCTATGGGTCATAGGCCTATATGGTTTGTAGCTTCCCTTTCTCCCATCCTCAGGCCCCTTGATCCCGGCATGGTCCACCTGGGGGTGGTGGTAGAAACATCTTGAACTATCTGCCACCTCCTGCTACTCTCCCCAATCCTCTTCCATGTTTTCCATCATACGGAACTCCATTCTATAGATGCTTCCTATAATAGGGTGGTCCATCAACCATCTCCCTATTAGCATCATGGCGGATCAGACATTCTTAATCAAGATCTCTCCGCCCATCACAAGCGTAACACTGCCTCTCCTACGATTGACTAAAACTAGACTGGAATACTTGAGACTCAAACCCTCCATCCTGGGATCATCTCCAAAAGCATCCCACATGCTTGGATCCCTAATCCTTCTATCTTATACTATCTACCAATGTCTTAGATAATGTGTGTCTAGTACTAACAGTTGAAGTCTGCTCATCCAGAAATATCTCCACCACCAAGACCCACTCAAGCATTTCATCATAAGTGGGAATGCTCATCGATGCCACAGATTCCCTAATCTTCCTATGTAATTCTGGATCAAAGGTACATTATTTGAAAAATAGACCTCAAAACATATCCATGGAGTATCAAAATAGGTCTATGAACCTCACCAAATACTCTTCCATGGTCATGTTATCCCACCGAAGCTACATAAGCTCTTGTATATGCATTGATATCAATATGTATGGACAAAACTCTTCCCTGAAGAGCATCTAAAACTCTAAAAAAGTGATAATTTCATCATCTTGGGTCTATGTAACCAGACTCCACCATCGCTTAGCCAATCCCTGAAGAAGACTTACCGCTAGGACCATTATCTAATCGGGAAGTGTCCTCACAAGGGAGAAAGCGTGCATGAGTACCTCAGGCTAGTCATCAGCTGCCTGGAAGTCTGTATCACCCCGATACCTAAAAGGTTGCTGATTTTGGAACTCATGCAACACACTCAGCTTGTATGCATCCTCAGCCTAAACTTCAAGCATAACCTGCTACTCAATGGGTGGTGGCTCAACTGTATAACCACCTAGAGGTACTGCCTTAGGACCAGCTCCCTACACTGAAGCCTTGTCACTAGGCAGGTCATCACCACAATCCTTCCACGAAACCCTGTTTGGCTATAATCATAGTGAAATACTAAAATAGAATCAATATTCACTAAGTTTAAAGAGTATATCTGGAGAGATGAATCAAAAAGGATATGAAACCCACAACCTAGTCCTATATGATGCATGTAACAACATTCTAATGCGACCAATACCTAAATGAATTGAGTCAATAAGTAGGTTATCAGAGTCATTATGAATGTATAAGTCATCTTCCTCACCAACACTATATTTTCTCACCTAAAATCCAATATTAAAGCACTTTAACACTATCACCATAAAACCAAAACCAATCTCACAGCTAGACAAACTCGAAACTATGGTCCCAAAGTGGAACCCTCTCTGATACCACTATATCATGATCTGACCCAATGGGGCCCGAGCCACAACTACCCCACACCTACCTCCAATAGACCAAGGGCTAGAATCTAGCACTAAGTAGTCATATCACACAAATGGGAGTCCTTAGACTATAGTACCTGTATGCACACACCTACATATATATCCATGAAATAGTGCAGAGATAATAAAACTGAAACCAAAATTTCCATGCATAGATCTATCACATAACTATAGTAAAATAGAAGTAAAAAAGGGAAAAATAAAATCCCATCAAAAACTATAAAAGTTTCCAACCTGATCATATGTAGGGGAATCACTTTTAAATGCAACTACCAAAAATCTCCTCAACCAACCACTAGAAATCACCTCAGTTAGTCTATCTCACTAAGCTCCGCCTACTTTGGGTCCTCCTGGTACTCCGTTGAAAGGATTATCATATGTATAAGACATGACATGTTCAGGAAAATCTAATCTAGGGGTGAGTATAACAATACCCAATAGACACCCCAAAAACCAAAAATAAAAGAGAGTAACTGAAGGGCAATAGTCCACTCGACCCAGCTAGAGGGAACCCGAGAAAGATAGAAACTCCATCTCATCCAATCCATGTCTATACAATAATATTCATCTCTATCCACATGGTGTGTCATCTGAGAGATGTGAAAACATCACAAGTAAACCTAGAGTCAACCTAGACATACTCTTCTCATAATCCAAATCTCATGAGGTTCCGACCTCATATCTAGCTATAGAATTATACTCAAGGCTCAAAATTCTCATCCAGGAGAACACACTTCATGAGACCTACCATCCTAAATGGAACTCATACAATTGATACACTCCTTAGAGAACAAATATACCATACCTTATGTCCCACCTGAGAGATACCACTCCATTAGGTATCACTAAGTCGATGGAACATCCTCACTATCCCAGGTGGCATGCATCCATGATAACATGATCGTCAGATCTATACTTGAATAAAGTCATTCTAGAACCCCAACAGATCGTGATAATTAGATACAATATCTCACCTATCACCGATGGGGTATAATAAAAACCCTATTAAATCCATGAAAGGTATCGTCACTCAGTGAGGGGATCACTCCTAGGACTACTGGGGGACACCAAAAACCGCATTTGGAATACCGAAGACCACATATCATCAAATAGGGGATCACACCTAGAACTGTTGGGGGACACCAAAAAACTAACCAAATAACTCAAAGATCTCACTCAGACAGGGGATCACACCCAGAACTACAAGGGGACACCACAAACCCAATCTAACACCCTAGAGATCATATTGCTCGGATAGGGGATCGTCACCTGTCTATTGTTGGTCATGATGATTCCAAAAACCCCATATGGTACATCTCATATAGTAGGGGATCTTACTCCCTATGATACCAAAAACCCTACTGGATCCATCTTATGGGTAGGGGATCATATAACCAATGATACCAAAAATCCTACAAAAATAGCTCACTATGTAGGGTATCGTATAACTGATAATGCTACAAATCCTACTAGGCTATCCTTCTAGATAGGAGACCATTACCTTTGTAGTGTTGGTCATGAAGATACCATGAACCCGGTCTAGGAAAAATGATATGATAGATGATCCCACCCTAACCTTTACAGATTTCTACACCAACTCTATTAAATCTCATTATATCTAGGGGATCACAATCCTGTGATGAGGACGTAATGTCACATTGTACCCACATAGGGATAGACCAAGGGACTCCTTAAAATGTTTTTGGTCCAAATATAGATAACAAAAGTTACCCAAAACCATTGCCTCTCATCGTAATATGGACACGGATAAGGGACCTAAACCCTAATACAATAGGGGACACTGCTCTATTGTCTTAAAGAGTCTAGGGCACCCGCTTCCTAAGATAACATGGAAGAATATTTACCCTGACATCTCTCAAGTGATCCACCTTGATCACTATCCATGACCAAGAACTGCTAATGTATCTTAATAATTGAATCATGCCACATCGTATCTCAAAATCCATCACATAGGCCACCATCATGTTCTATGTGGAAACTGCTTAGGATAGGCATTCACATGCCTGAATTTGAGACCCGAAGAAGGATATGCGCTGGGATAAAAATCCCAAGAACAGTACATAGTGTGTACTGGGGTCCATATGGAATTTGACCCTACCTAAACACCTATAAATGTACTCTTATACATTTCTTGTCTAGACATGTGATCTTACACAATGTATACATGGTCTACATGGTGTGTCTTGCCTCACCTGGGCCCTCGACCATGTCTTTCCCCACACGGTTCGGCCACCCCTATCTTTTAAATGGTGTGTACCCCAAGTACATGGTTTTTACCTCAGGTACACAGTGTGTCCTAACTATCTATCCTCTTGGACATGCCTCTTTCCCATTCTTGAGTACTTTACCCAATGTTCGTGTGCTCTGGTCATGTACTCACACATGACCATATCCCTTGACATGGAATCCCTAGCCACACGACCTGGGATCACTACACAGTGTGTAACCCTGATACATGAAATTTAGTCCTCAAAATTTCATCTTATACAAAGGGGAAGAAAACATGGCATGTGACCCTACACTACATGTTTTGTGATCAGTAATTCTGAATGGAAATTTCTTGTGAACTTTCCAAAATGCTCTGGTTTCCACTGAAACCCATAGATCGACCCCCACAGGGTCTCTAAAAGTCATATAATGGATATATGACCTTAAAACAAATAAAAATGGGTATTGAGACTTAAAACACAAATATTATTACCTCATAGAGAAATTATGAAGCTTAAGGTTCATATCCACACTCTGAACTTGTTGCACCATGATCTGGGAGTGATCGCCGTCAAGATTGGAGAGGGGAGGCACCTATTCTTCTTAGTTTCACATCGGTTTCATATATTTATCCAATGAGGTGTGGGTAATCGTATTACATGTGAACAAAATTGGGGAAGGATATTGATTTTATTTTATTAAATCAATATCCCTCATTTAACACCCTCCCAATGACTCACCTTTGACCCAACACTCGGCGCTGACAAACTTTATGTCACACCTAGGATAAAGACCATGTTTAGAACTCAGCCGCAGCCTTAGATTTCCAATTTGAGACTCCAAATAATATTTATTATATCTTTCAAAAAAACTACATGTGCATGATAAAATATGTTTTTTATTTTTTATATCAACACATTAAGGCTCTTTGGGCCCCAGAATCACATGCCAACTTAGTACCTAGCTTCGAAAATATTTCTAGAAATGTTCTAAATTATTATAGGTAAAAACCCAATTATCTACATAAAATACCATGGGAATGGATTTAAGGAAGATATTACCATCCTGGTCAATTATTCCCAAAATATCACTTCCTCAAATCAGAAGTGAAAAATTTTATCTTGATCATTCAATTAATGGAATGCCACTAATGATGCACCCAAAACAAGATACCTCACCACAACTTAAATGTTATGGTTTTTTCCTTGAATCAATATATGTGATCAAATGGAACACATTGATAATGATCTTAAGACAGGAGACCAATACACATGTTCATAGATAGGAACAACCAATGACACATGAAACATGTAGTGTTTCTATTGGTAGGTCTGTCCTCATGATCTCCCCTACTAGAGATCACCAAGTGAGAACTTCATAATAATAAGTCTCAATAATTATGAGACCCAAACACCTTATATTCATACATCAACTGTTTCTAGTTAGTATGATGTATCTAGACCATAAAACATATGTTTAGGATTAATTTCATAGAATATAAAGGTTCTCATTATATCATGGGAACTGTTATAACCTTTTGATATGAAAAATAATATATACAAATTACCATTAAAATAGTGGATGCATATTTGTCAACACTATTATGGTATGTATAAATCATTGATAACTCACTGTATACATGATAAGGTGATCGAAAATTACTATTCATATGAGGTTTAGAGTGCCCACTATTACAACACACCCTTGTCCATGGAGAGTTAACAAACTATAAAGATATATAAAAACTCCCTATGGTTGATTTTATAACATGAAAGACCCTCTTCTTATTGATTGTATAGAAAATTTCAAATTAAGGGGGCACTTAAATTCACATGTAGAGGACCCACACTCTGTTAAACTATATCTATTGTATGGGTGTTAAAACATTAATGATCCTATGTAGGACCCTCGCTATTTTTATTTAATGGATAAAATAGGGTCATATAACTCCATTTATGATCAATACTCACTCATGAACACAAAACCCCTATCTCTAAATTAGTTTCTTTCTAGGAAGAATTTGAGGCAGTGGTCCACTATAGTGTTATCACTAAAACAATAATAAACTATAAATAATCACACATTATCTCATTTACTAATCCATTCCCATGATAATAAGTCAACGATATAATCTATAAACATCTCCAATAAAGTTAGAATAACATCTCTTCATTAACTTCATCTCATCCAAGAAACAACCCCATAAGTATCATGGCATAGGTCTCGTGATTGGTTAATGGGTTAACTCTCCATCAACATTGATTTTGAGGAGAATATAATTTTCATGTTTATCTCCTAAAGTAAATCAAGATGGTCCACCAAATGATATATTTCCCCAATGTTATTACCAAATCATTTATACTATCATGGTGCTATAAAGAACAATTTGATAACTCCCACCAATCATGAAATCACACTCTGCGCACACTACCCACCTATAGTAGAGAATGGTAGAGATTAAATAATAATATAGATAATCTATTTCATCGCATCATTCTATTTATCTTAGAAGTTTGTAATGATAATTTTTAAGATCATTAAACTCATTAAAGTTTTGTATCTCAATGAATCCACTTAAGGTTTATCGTTGTATTTCATTGATAAAAACAACATCAAAACCTTATATCATGTTGAATCATTTATTTCATAGAGTCATCATATTATTAATGGATTTCCTAAATTCCACTTATTACTCCTTATGAGTCATCATCATTACTTAAACCACATGACCAACTTCCCACTCCACACTTCATAATCACCATCTAAGCCAATTCCTACACCATCCATCATTCCAAGCTTTATCACAGTTGTGTTAATTATCTATAAACATAATTCTATATATCTTTATTCCATTTCTAATAAAATCGTTAAACATATAGATCTAAGTGAACATACACTACCAAAAAATCTTTACTTAGCAACGTTTTATTAGTGGTGGTTCTAGTAACCTCTACAAATTAAATCATTTCATATATATATATATATATATAATAGTGTTGGTTTTATAAAACCACTACTATATTTTTATTATTTTAACAATTATCGGTAGTTTTAATTAAACGAATGCTAAATTATTTTTAAAAACCCAAATTCCTCCCCATCCCCCACTCCCTCTGCATGACCCCAACCCATTTACATCCCCTCCCTCCCTTGACCCCTCTTATATGTTCCCTGGTGGTGACCCTAACCCCATGACCCCCCTTACCCCCACCCCTCTGACATACCTCCTACCTTCTTGATAGAGACCTCGACCTCTACAACACCCCCTTCTGAACTTGACCCCCATTACCCCCCCCCCCCCCTCAAACCTCTCTCTACCCATCTCGATGTTCCCCTCCTATTTGGAATCCCCCCCCCCTTCTACATCCATATCCCTAGGTCAATTCCCCTCCTCAAAGGCAACAAGGACCCCCCCCCCCCTCTGACCTCCCTCTCCCGAGATCGGATCCCCTCCTTGATGGAAATGCATACCCCCTTAAATCTTTCATCCATATATACTAATTAATAATTTTTTTGTAATTAATCTATATCTTACATTACATTGTGAATTTTTTTAATTTTAATTCGATAATCAGTGTTTTGTGATTTATTTATTATAGTCTGATCTCGTTATCATTATTTCATAATCACTCTATATTTTTGTTAAAAAATTAATGTAGTACATGTGATTTTATTATATGAATGTTTATTGAAGTTGTATGATTGTACTTTATGATTTATTTATTATGTAATCACTCTATATTTTACTTTTGGATTATGAAATTTCTAATTGGAATAATTTTTTGTGATCACTTTGTAGTTTATTTATGGATTATGAGGATTTTCCATGAGACAGTATGAAATCAATATTTTGAATAGGAAAATGATTCATATGAAAAATAGATGAGGTTATCCAATAATGTAACCAAGATTCACGTCATTTATAATATACTACAAGATGAAAATAATCCACTTAGGAAACTCATGACTTGCTTGAAATTATCATCATGCTTGTTTGTTGAAGATTATGTTTAATAAGTCACATATTATTCAAATAAAAATTATTTATCATTTTTGGAACATAATTTGATGTGCTTCTATATTTTATTTACCCCTCCCAAATGAAAACAATTTACCATGTGTATCCTTCAACATTCCCCTTAGATAATATTTTTGGTCCCCTGAGGTGGTTGGTGCTGTGTGTTGCATAGTTATAACTATTTCTACTTGTGAGTCCCAAATTTCATAGTTTAGCATAAAAATATAATTCTATAATTGAGATTCAATTATACATGAAATATCATAATGTAACAAGTTTAAATGCTTATATAAACACCTTATATTTCCATTAAATATTGAAATGATATTTGAATTTTCATATTATAAGATGAAAATTAATCCCTAAGCATGTTGTGGATTAATTATTTTACAATTTGAGTTATTTTTTTGTTTCATTCAACCGTGTCTAGTCAAAAATGACATATATTTATAATTTTACAATTTCATCACTTTACATCGAGATAAAAATATTATGAAGTAATATAAATCTTCAAAATTTCATAATTATAACATTGCTTAATTATATAAAAATTTATTGTCATTTTTATTTGAACTATTAATAAATAAATATTTGAATTACTATAAATATATATCACATTTTTTAATTCATTTCATCTTTACTTGTGTAATTTTTCATTTATATGAAAAAATCATTTTTGAGTAAAAAATGGTTTTTTTATATTAATTTTTTTTTTTTGGATTGAGACATAGGATATTGGCGATGTAAAGATAGGGTATGGAAAGACACATGACTTTGGTTTTCCTATTCTATAATTCCATGTATAAGTAAAATAGAAAACAAAATGCATGTTTCAGGAGGCCTTTTGTGGGTTCTTATTATTACTTCACTATAGATCTTGCAATTTAGGTATAAGTTTTTTCACATTCAAATAAAAATGTCGTTGAATTATTTATGGTTAATGCCAAGAAGATATTTTGTATAAGATTTTAAAATCCATGAACATCATTCATTATTAATATGTTTTATTGAAATAATTAATTTTAATACCCTTACATACATGCTACTATATGGTTTCATGTTTTTCCTAACTTTGGAAATGCATAAATATACACACTGTAGATTTTTCACTCACTCGTCTCATAGTTTCATTCCATGTTAACTATTTATTCTTTTAATATCATTTTTTAACTCAATGTTTACTATTTAATATTTTGATTTTTTTAATTCATACTCAACACATTATTTTTTTTTTAAAAAAAATTTAATCCCGTGTGATTGCACGGGGGGAAATACTAGTTACAGTAATGGAAGAATGGATTAAATTTTTTTTGAAGCCTTTTTATATTATAAAAATATATATATAATAAATCAAAAAATATAATTTTCTATATTTATAAAATAATTGTATATAATTTTTCAAACATATGTAATATTTTAATCAAAATACTTATTTAGTCAATTAAATTAAAAAATCAATGTTCTTCACCAATTGAAATTATATCTATAAAATTTAAATTTTATTTTAGATAAATATTATCATATTATTTAATAATTATACTATATTTTTTGGTAATTAATATATAATTACTATTATTAATGTTGGTGACCATGATAATGATAAAAATATTATTTTAGACGAATAGTTTTATTAATGTTATGTAACATTTAACTAATAAATTAGATTGATCTATTTAAAATAATGAAACTATAATAACTTTTACAAAAATATATAGTTATATTAATATACATTTTATTAGTAATCAATTAATTATAATATTAATAAAAAATAATAATAAAAATATCATTTTTCTATAGAAAATAGTTTTCCAATATATAAAATGTTGTATTTTAAAAAAATTATCGTGATTAAAAATTACATTACATTAAATTCATAAAAATGAAGGATGAACACACAAAAATTTAGTTATAGGGTTTATTTTATATGTTTAGTAAAACATAATTTAAGTAGGTAAAAACATGTTACCATAGTAAAAATAAAAAAAAATAAAAAATTAAATATATAATAAAAAATAATTTTATCTTTACCAAGAAAGACAATTCATATTTTAACTCTCAATTTAGGAAGACAAATTTGATATCTTTTATAACTTTCATGGGTTTCCTTTTGTGCTAAATGTATTGTTTCATATTTATATTTAATTTATTTATTTTTATTATAACTCATATAATAATTGGTTTCTTATATAGGTGGATTATTTTGTTCGAGTTGGGGTGGTTTTTTCAAATATGCACATGTTTGTGGGATATTGGACTTCGATCCTTCAACTAATATAATGGAAACAAGAAAATGTGTCAATACTGCATACAAACATCATGAAAAGGTGAATTCCTACTACTTATTTAATTAATTTTTTCATCATTTTATCTAATATTTGTAAGTTAATTTCATTATCATTTTTATTAATAATTATTTAATTTTTTAACATACCTTTTTGGAAGTCATATTTTATTTCAAAAATCTAAAAAAGGCATAAAAGAGATAAAATGTTTCTTTTTTCCAATGTTACCATGATTTCTATTTTCATTATCTTTCTTTATAAAAATGCCAACATTGTATATTGATTGGATGTTATTATCTGAAAAACCTTTCTCATTGTTGAAAGTCATAAGAGTAGAGAAATATCATGTGCCCATTTTGGTGTATTTTCAAGATATAATGGGCACATGATATTCCTTTTCTCTTTTTGATTTCAACAACGAGAAAGGTTTTTTGGCTAATAACATCAAGTCAATATGAATTATTAACAATTCAATAAATAAAGAAAATAGAAATCATGGTAAAATTGGTCGTTGGAATTTTTTTTTAGACTTTGGTATGTGTAGGAATTAGCCTCACCTCAATCCGACACACGGTGTGACCGGTATGACTCCAAGTACTTATTTTTTAAAATATTGACATTAACTTTATAAAAATGACAATTGACATACTCAAAACCAAGAAAATATATTCTGATTATTTTTATACTTTAGTAAAATGGTCCATAATTCATTTATGATATGTAGGACTCAACCATACCTCAATATGATACATGGTATTCCTATTATGATTCAATGTGCCCATTATCAGTTTAAAATTTAGATTTTAGTTCAAAAAGAGTCACTCACTGAAAAATGAGAAAACGTGATCAGATTTTCTTGATAATTTATGAGATCGATTCATAAGTCATTTGTGATGTGTAGGAATTAGTCTCATGTCTAACTGATACACGATGTGATCGGTATGAGTCAAAATGCATATTTCCAGTTCAAAATGACAATTTAATAAAAAAGACAAGAAACATGCTCAAAACCAAGAAAATGAATTTTTATTGTTTTGATAATTTATTTAAAATATCCATAATTCATTTTATATGTGTAGGAATAATCCTCACCTCAATCCGATGCACGGTGTGATCGATATGACTCCAAGTGCATCTTTTTATTTAAAATTGACATGAGTTTTAGTAAAAAGGACAAATGCCCTACTCAAATCCAATAAAACACATTCATGTTGTTTTTATACTTTATAAAAGATATCCATAAGTCATTTTATACATTTAGGAACCAACCTCACCTCAATCAAATACATGATGTGATCAGTATGGCTCCAAGTGTGTCTTTTCACTTAAAATTGAAATCTATTTTAGTAAAAAGTACAACTGACCCACTCAAAACTGATTAAATGCAATATATTTATTTAGATAATTTATTAAAATGATCCATAATTCATTTGAGATGTGTATAAATCAATCACACCTCAATCTGATGCACAGTGTGACTGGTATGACTCCTAGTGAGTATTTTAATTTAAAATTGATATCAATTTTAGTAAAAAGGAACCTATTAAAAACCAATAAAATGAATTTGTGTTGTTTTTATACTTTATTAAAATGATCCATAAGTCTTTTTTGATGTATAGGAATCAACCACACCCAAATCCAATACATGATGTTCCTGATATGGCTCCAAGTGTGTCTTTTTATTTAAAATTGTCATTCATTTTAGTAAAAAGGACAATTGGCCTACTCAAAACTAAGAAAACGCATTTTAGTTGTTTTGATACATTAATAAAATTATTCATAAGTCATTTATGATTTGTAAGAATCAACTTCATGTCATTCTGAATTACAGCTTTCCCTGGATTATCGTAAACACTTTTTTAGTGTTTTAAAACACTAAAACATGTGTGGAATGGTAAAAACCTTAGAAAACAACCTAATATTGATGTGAAATCATGGAAAAACCACCTATGAATTGTTTTTGATGTTTAATCATAGAAACAACATCAATCCTACGTATATTGTGGTTGTAATTACTCAGTAAACACTTCTTAAAGGTATAAATGTCTTTAAAAACAAGTGTTGAGGGGTCAAAATCTAGAAAATGACATCGGATTTCCCTGAAATCATGGTACATTGACCAGATATTTAATTGTAAAATACAGGAATTTACATAAATTCATTTAGAATTAATTTTTTCCCGTTATGGCCATAAACATGTTTTTATTGTTTTAAAACACTAAAACATGCGTGAAACGGTCAAAACCATAGCAAACAACCTTAGATTGATATGAAATAATTGGACAATCACCTATGAGTTATTTTTGAAGTATAGTACATTTTTTGATATCAGAGTCTTTAAATTTTGTTTATTAAGTCAAATTCAAGCACACCGTATGTAGCTTTAAAAATAAATTAAAATATTTACTTATCCCTTTTCAGTTTCAAGTGTTGAATCTTATATTAAATAGGTAAGTTTATGTTTTAAAAGTAACTTTTATTATATATTATTTTTTTTATGTTAAAATTTATTCTTTTTTATTAAAAAAATAACAAATTTTATGTTCATCATTCTTAATATATTCTTTGTCTTTTTTCTATCACATTTCTTTTCTTAAATGTTCTAGTTTTCATTATAGGTGGCAGATACCAGCAGTAGGTAAGAGGTTTAATATTTTGATCCACAAAATTCTTCTAGTTTTCTACTTTAATTTTTATTTATTGTGTTTATTTTTAATTTTTGTTTTATTTTTTTTATAGTTTCTGAGGTGACATGGTCGTTTTTAGTTTATGAGATGATGTGGTGGTAGATAGATGCAGTGGAGGATGTGACATGGATTTATATTGGGCATCAGTTGTTGTTAGATATATTTTCTATGTATATATTGATGACCGAGGTATTTATTGAAATATTTATGAGTTGACTGAGATTTAGGTTATGATGATTGTGGGTGTTTTTATATATGATTTTGGATGTATGACGTATATATGATGGGTTTATCATATATTCATGTTTTATTTTATTTCATGTCGGTTTATTATTAAATAATTTAAAAAAACTAATTTTGTGATAGTTTTTAGTAACCACTGCTAAATAAATTAAATAAAATATGTTTTGGCATCGGTTAATTGAAACCACCTCTAAAACAAATCGTTGTTAATAACTCAGTGGCGGTAAGTTCCATTTTATTTATATTACACAAGATTTTTTTAAAATAAAATCACAATTGATAAATAAACATAAACCATTGATAAATGGTCCAAAAAGACACATAAGAAAATATCCATGAAATAAAAAAACACCATTGAATGACTAGCAACCGTGAAATATGTGACGGCTTTATTAACCGCTTCTATACAATTAGGTGGATGTTTAAACCACTTCTAGTTGAAAAACAAACACCACTAATGGAATTTTTTTGTAGTGATACCTATTTTCCCCCTGGGACAACTTTCTATAATCATTTTTCACTACCTTTATGGTTTCAGTTCTCCTCACAACATTTTAGAAAGGCTGAACTGTGGTGACTTTCTCATATGCATCCAAGGTGGTTACACCACTATTTAGTGGTGGGGTGATGGTGTTCAATGCTTTATCATTCATTATTCATATAATTTAATAATATCATATAAAAAATTATAATAACTATATAATATATTTTATATATAATTAATAAAATGAAATAAATAAAACAATAAAGGGGTCTAGAAATCCTACATTTAGGGGGGGCACTGGTGATCCCTTGGGACACCTTAATATTTTCTCTCCTCGTAATGTATGCTAAATTGCATTTGGGGAGAGTGAATAAATATATTTATAGAAAAAAAATCTCGTTGGAGGTCTAGAACCCAAAAATACTAAACTTCACCCTTAATCGAAACACATTATCTTGAGAAATATAATTCTAACCGAATTTAAATATAAGGTCTAGTTTAAAAGATATTTTTATTTTTTCACTAGGGGACATTGTTTGTAAAGATTTATTTTTCATATTTTTCCTCTAAACTTATCAGGTTTCTTTGTTAAAAATATTAAATGTAAAATTTAATTAATAGAGCCACTAAAAAATCTAAAAAATCAAAATTAGAGTCAAATTATCAACATAGTTGAAGTCATTCTCAAAAATAATCTGGGAAGTTACAATAATCATGAGAACCCTTCCCAGTGAGTGGAATTTTGAGAAAGTAGATATAAAGAAAAGAAAAAAATATTTAATATTAACTGAATGAACTCATTGGATATATTTTATAATATTAACTTCAGTTAAAAAATATAGATTAAGAAAAAAGTTATAAACATAAGGGTAATTCTTTAAAATGTTTCCATTCTTTTGATTATTCCAACACAGCAAACAATGAAAATGAGTTTTCTTGGATTTCTAAGTGATTAGAAAAAATATAAAAAAAATAGAAAGAATATAAGAATTAATAACATTATGTAACATTTAAAAAGTTAAACATATTTATTTTGAAAAACTTATGTATTAGGTGAACCGGACTCATCTTCAAATTTAAACAAAAAAATGTTTCACCAAGAACTCTATTAAACCTAGAATAGTAGTAAGGGATCATATCCTTGGGGAAGGAAATATAGTGTGAAAAAAACTTATCATTCTAGAAACAATAAAACTATGTGTAGTAGCATAATAAAAGTCTGTGGAATGGTGATGCAAAGGTAAGACAAAATGTGAAACTATAATAAAGGTGACAGAAAATTGAAAAAGGGTTTGTGCGAAAAGTCACAGGAATAGTTGACTAAGAAAGATAAAAATTAGTAATAACTTGGGAGAATTTAGATTGGGTAACTGTGAAAATATTTTTCTTTATTATTTACAATATGGTTGAACTAGAAATATTATCCCAAAAATGATGTTAAAAGACTCTATCAAGAAGTCAACCTATTGATGATTTCACTCTCATCAGTATAAAACTAGTTTTTCATGCCAGTATTTTAAATTTAATTTTTTTAAAAACAAATTTAAAAACTCTTTTAATGTCAATTTTTTAAAAATCAATGTTAAAATATACTTTTAATCTTAGTTTTTAAACATTTTAACATCGATTTCTAAAACACCTATGTTAGTATAATTTTAATATCAGTTTCAAAATAAATGATGCTAAAAATATACTATAAACTACAGTTGACATCGTTTATAAATAAACAATGTTAAAATAATTATAATAGTTTTAACATCATTTTTTTATATAAAAATTTAAAAGTAAGAAAACACTATATTCAAGGTTTTAGTTAATTTTTCATGCTTCAATTTGATTGGACATGGATCCAAAATAGACTTTTGGATAAAATCTAATGGAAATCAGAAGTTGGAAGGTATTATTTAGAGATGTACAACTTTTAAAGTCCATAAATTTTGATCCATAAGTCCTTTTTTCTCTCTGACTAGTAAAATATAATCTTATGAAACAAAATATGAATCAATCTATGATTTTAAAATCATTTTTTAAAAAAAATCATTGTTAAAATATATTTTTAAGCTCATAATTTAAAAACAAAAAGATAAAACAATAATTTTAACATTATTTTGTTTAAAACCAATTTTAAATATTGTAAAATTATAGGATCCCAATGCTATTTCTGAACGGCTTAAAATGGGTGAGTTCTCTATTATTACCCGATTATTTCTTCCTAAAGGCGCTCAACCTTTGAGAATTGATGAATTGAAGAATCGTATTTCATCGATTTGGGGCTTTACATCCTGGAAATTTGTCTCGTTAGGATGAGGATACTTCCATATGCTCTTCCCCATAGAAGAAATGAAAGTTCAAGCTTGGAGCTTTGGTTCCATTGCTCTCAAACCAGGGATTGTTCATCTCCGTGAATGGGATAAAAAATTCAATCCCTTTGAGGTTGGTAACACCACCACACAAATTTGGGTAAGAGTATATGGATTTAATTGGATTCTTTGGCATCCCAAAATTTTGTATGATATTGTGCTGTCAATTGGGATCCCTATCAAAATTGACAAGGAAATGGAAGTGGCTTGTTTTGGTCACTACGCCCAGTTCTTAGTTAAGGTTCAATTGGGATCAACCCTGGTTGAAAGGTTATGCTTTCAACTGATGATGACATTATTGAATTGAATTTCATCTATGAAAAAATGCCAAAGTTTTGCAAAGATTGTAAAATTATAGGTCATGACTCGTCTACTTGTAGGCGCTCAACAGTTTGCAACTTTTCTTCTTCACATGGACATGAGATGAGAAATTGTCCCAAAAAGAATAAAAGTAAACATGTTCTGAAGCCTAATTGTAAGAGTGAGGTTGGGCCTGCCACTCTTTCTAATAACCAAAAATTACAAGGAGAAGCTCCTGAGGATATTTTCAATCCTATAGTTGAAAAGGAGGGTGATCGGGCATGTATCACAACCAATATCAATGCCTCGACTTCTGAGAATATGTCAAAGTCTCAGGCGGCCATCTTTTCTGAAGAGGTGAATGTACAAAATTTTGATTTGAATTATCAAGGAAAAGGTGCTGTTTTGCAAAAAATTCAACCTCAAATGCCAGGTTATGATGATAACTACAAAGAGGGTAAAGACAAAATGGTTTCTTTGGATATCCAAAAGGGTGAGCAAGTTTTAGAAACTAAACCTCCAGTAATTTATAAACCTTGTCATGCTTTTTCAAAGTCCGTTGTGGACAATGAAGGCTTTCAACTTGTCTCTTACAAAAAGGATACCACTATGGGATCTCCTGATGAGACTCAGGAGATCCTTGCCCAGGGCACTGTAATCGAGGGAGTCGCTTCTCTTGGTAAAGGCAAAGAGCATGAAGAAATCTCTGATTCTGACAGCACCGATGCTGAGACACTTTTAGAAAGGCTTCAAGCTCTTACTTTAAATAGAGGAAGATCAAGGGGTCGGGGCGTGGTCACGGAAGGTCTGAATGGCATGCAATTAAAGAAGAAGAGAGAAAGCTAACTGCCAGATTGATGAAAAAGATAGGTAGATAGTTTTCTACTTTGAGCTCTGCCTTGTTTTCCGTACTCTTTTTGGATACTTTTGATTTCTTTTTAATAAAATTTGTGAGGTAATGGGACCACACCATTCCTATTTTAATAAAAAAAAATTAAAATTATACTTATAAGGTTAGATTTCAAAAAAACCTAACATTAAAAGTAATCTTTTAATATCGTTTTTTTCAAACTCGATGTTAACAATCTATGTTGAAATTTTTTAAAATGAGCACATTACTAATTTTTAATTTTTTCACATTGTGTGCTTATGAATTTTTTCTTCCTACTTATGAATACATGGTGTGATTATAAATTTTTTATTTTTACATATAAATACATCAATCCAATCATTTCTCTTGATATTTTTATTTCTATCACTTATTAATTTTCAATAAAAACCGATTTCATGATTCGATCTCTTTGAAGTGGTAATATATTTGTATTATAGTTATTTTTTCCATTTATTTAAATTATATACATTTTTATGAAAATTTTCATTTTTTATGAAGATAATTATTTCAAATATGATTAATTTTATATATGAGATCTTCAAGGCAGTCCTCAAAATGCCTCATGAGTTTTTTACCATGAAGAAAATGAATATCAAGAAACAGTCTCTAAAATTACAGGAAACGAGTGTAAGTGTGGAAAAGAAGGAAAAAAATAACTCATGTTTTTTCATTTGGATATTGATTTTTTTGTTATCTTATTCTTCAATCAAATATATGTTATGATTTTTTTCCAAAACTTCTCCTTTAGAAAATTCCAACTTATGACAGATATAAATTTTTATCTGTAAGTCTATTTTGGATCCATGATTAGTCAAATTTAAGCCTATGAAAAAAAATAATTTTTAAATTGTTTTTTCATGTTTTTAATATAGTTTATAAGAAAAAATGATGTTAAAATATTTTTTTAGAATATTTTTGACATCATTTTTCTTATAACCAACAACAAAATTGGTTTTCCATGTCAAAACTATTTTTAAATAAAACATTTTATACCTTTTCATGTTATTTTTACATAATCGGCACACAAAGTGTATTTAAAAAATCATAAGAAATAACATTGTTTAAAAAATTATGTCAAGAAAAGCCTTTTTATACTAGTGAATGTAATTTTTCAATTCCAAAATCAATTTTAGCAATGATAGAGAAGGTGAAAATTGTCTTTTTCAAAATAAAATTATCATTAAATCCTAAAAATATGTTATTCTTTTAATCTAATGTATTTTTATAAAATGATTTTAAAATCGAAAGGTTATTTAATAATTTTTATTCTTGATCAAGATCAACCATTATTGATTCTTGAAAAATTGGAAAATTATTTATATCAAAAGAAAACTGAAGAAAATCAGTTATCCAATTCTAAAAAAATAATGAAGTTTAGAAAAAATGAAAATCACAACAATAATTTTTCCCCTACAAAGGTTTATCTATAGATTATATTTTATATATCTAAATTCATGTTTTATATTATGGAAAATAGATGTATAAAAAATAGATTTTAAAAGAAGAATCTTCTCTATCAAGTAAATTTTCCTCTCTTTATTTCACCCTCTTCACTCTCGCTCTATTGCTCTAAGTTTGTTTGGAGAGTCTTCCAAAATTATATGTCTCTATGAATCTATAAAATTATGGGTGTTTAATCCTTTAATAATCTAAAAATAACTAACTTAGTAGTCCACCACCTCAATTTTTTGTTTCTAGTGAATGGTAAAAATTACACCACCTTCAAAAAATTATCATATTTTATCTTTAATATTTAAATTTTCAATTTAATTCCCTACACAAAATTATCACACCACCAATGAATGAAATAAAATTGTTCCAAATTTATTCAAATCTACATCTCCAACCTAGGATAGACTCATATAGGATCCCATGATCAACCATTCCCATGTTCACTTGGTTGACCATAGCTTCACATTACTTAGCTCATTCTATCAAGTGCGACTAAACTTCCTTCAATAATGAAAAACATAAAACTTTAAAACAAAATTATGTTGAGGAAATATAATGAATAATTAGTGTAAACATCGGGGCATAACTAATTCAATATTCCACTTTCACATTGAATACCCAATAATTGAACCAACAACAATAAGAATGAAATGAATATGAAATCATAGTCTCTAACTATGCACATGGATTACATCATCTTATTAATCTTCATAATCCTTAACTCCATCATCAGCTCCACTATTTAGTAAAAAAGTTAAGTTTTCCCACAACTTCGATGAAACATGTCTCAAAAAATTATCCAATATCATAATAATCAGTTTAATAAAACCTAGTTTGGTTCGATTCAACTTTGGTGTGCAATGTTCTCAACCTCTTCAACTTCAAACATAGTTCATCACCATCATTCAGATCTCCTTCAATCAGTTTCAATGGGATCAGTCAAAGTTTCTTCTATATCACATGACATGTCTAAGGTTTTAATTCTATATTCCAACTATCATAACCACAATCTCTTCTGATGTAAAATATCACCTGATTGGTCCAAATAAAGAGTAGCCAAGTATCTTAGGTTTTCATTGACCATTGGCCATAAAATTTATTACCTAGTATTTATCAAGTGGTTTGTATCCCTTTTAATTGGAATCTTGGATCTTACTCTTATATTCCTACCATTTAATCTTACATTTAAAACTCCCAAACAATTTACTCACACATGAGGGGTGAAATTAATCTTACGTAAACTAACCTGCAAATGTGTTAACCTCACATGAAGGGTCAACTTAATCTGATGTAGGGAATGAGTCTTAAATATATTCTTATAGAGTGCCTTGAATTATTCTTCCATGAGATTTAATCACACATGAAGTTATTTTAATCACATGCAAGCCTTATTTAAACTAATTTAATGATATGCAGTTCCATGGAAAACAAAATTATCTTAGATGAAACAATTCAATATAGAAAATTTTGAAAATATCATTTTCATGAAATATTAAAATTTACCCTTGTAAGAATAAAAATAAAACATATATATGATATTAAAAAATATAAAAAAACAAAAACTTCTACAACCCAATTTCAAAAAAAATTCAAAATTAAAATTCAATTCATATACATTTCAAAAACCTCCAAAACAAATCTGAAAATAGTTCCCCAAAAATATATCAATGAAAAAATCATATAACTTTTGAAAAATTAATTTCAAAGATCGTAGTCATTCAAATCAATTAAAAAATACTATTTCAGTTAAAATTCAACCAAAACATTCTAAATTCATGTTCTAAAAACATATAAGAATTAGAATATAGAACACCTCATAATTTATCAGAAAAAAATACACATTTTTCACATAAATATTAAAAGAATCATATTTTTTATAGAGAATAATCAATTATAAATAATTTACCAATTAAAAAAATTAAGTATAAAAACATTAGATTTTTTATATAAAGAATGTGGAAAACATGTATAAAATGATAATAAATCATATTCTCTCACATTTAATCCATTGTTTTTCCTCAAGAAATCATTTCAATAAATCCAAAAAAGAAGAAATTCATCTCAAAAATGAAGAGTTAAAATTTCAAAAATTAAGTGATTTTTAAACTATATTTTCCTCCATAGAATACCTCAAAAAAATATTATTTCTCTCTTAGAAGAAAATATTTATAAAAAATTTGTTTTTTAGTTTTACAAAGGATGATAAAATTTGAATTTATTGAAAGAAATTTAACCAAAGTCAATTTTCATTTAAGTGTTCTTTCAGAATTCTCTTTTCCTCCATGGTGAATACAAAAACAACTCAATAACTAACCCATAATTAGTATCTTTAAATAAATAAAACCAAAAAAAAACATTATGGATGTAATTTCCTCACCCCAGTTCACTCTATAGTAACTGAATTAGGTCACCACATGACCATAGTAACATCTCCCCAAATTCCAGAGGCTACTGACAAGTCGCTAGGGTCTTAGATGTGATAGTGCGTATATTATAATCTCTTATCAGAGTAGAAATAACAAAATAAATAAACCAAATATCATCTATAATAATAAACATCAACAATGTACACTGAATAAATAAACAAAAACTATCAATAATAAATGGATGTAGTCATACAAACAAATAGATCAACTAGTCATCCACTGGGTTGATCATATATATAAAATATAAAATAAATAAATAAAATATATTGAGTCCCTAATATATCCCTGGGCCTCACCTCATCCTAGTATCTATTCCTGACCAAGATATCTAGCTTAACAATCCAATATCCATCCTCTTCCCAACCTAAACCTGTGAACATTGAAGGTTGATCGAGTACCCAAGTACAATGGATACCTGAGTTGGGTGTGAGTAAAAAACTTGATAAGGCACCACCAATGTGGCCTTATACATAACCAGTGAATGTAGTGGTGAATTCATGTGACATGCTTAGTAAAATAAATAAATACATAAATGTAAATAAATACAACTATCAATCTGTAGAGTCTAACATGACAACCGAAATCGACCCTACATGATTTGGTTGATGTCGGATGTATTTAAGAACATTTCATGACCATACCATCCCAAAATCACCTTGGTTCCAAATACCTAGCATTCCTAAATAATAATATCCTCATGACTCTGAGAATTACACCCATGATAGTCCAAACTTTTTCCGGGGTCGTATCCTCTATCCGCAAACCCAAAGAGAAAGTCTAAGGCGATCAAAGTCAATTGTCAACATCTATTCAGATGCACACCCCATATTCTATAACCACATCCAAGTCATCCCACAACCATAGATATATGATAATGGGCACACCAAATCCAAGGAACTACATCTAAGGTCCCCCAATAATATATAAATAATGGGAACACCATATCCATGGAACTACATCCATGGTTCCCTAACCATATATAAATAATGGCCACACCATATCCATGGAACTATAACCATATTCCTAAAACCATATATAAATAATCATGAATTCGACAAATTTAATTAATTAAGATTTTAACATTTGAACCATGTTGTAGATCTTTAATTATGTTTGAATCATCCTTGAAAAATCAATTAATCACCAACCAACATGTTCTGATGGGGAAACTCCCATCACTCAGGGGTAACAAATTCTTTGGTCTCAATCCAAACACAAATGCAACCACTTTGGCCTCCCAAGTCTCACCTAATATAATCCTTGGGTCTAAGGTGACAATAAAGGTTGGTCCTAATTAGTCCATCACCACTCCCAACTCAGGGGAAAACATAAGGCACCTATCTAGGTCATCTATGTTCATTTATCCCATGTTTGTCTCATATGGACCATGATGGTTTCAGACATAGTGAGAAACCTAAATATTTTATTCACAATATAAAGAATAAAATATTTATTTTTATATTCATGTAGTTAAATAAATTATTTATTTATTAATTAATAATTATTTATTACCTTAAGAATAATATTAGATAAATAAATATTATATATTCATGTAATTAAATAATTATTGTGCAAATAAATATTTATTTAATATTTGATATCAATAAATAAATACTGAATAAATATTATTTATTAGTCTAGAAAATAATATTTATTTTAAATATTAAATATAAATAATACTTAACTAAGATCAACCGAAACACTTTGTGTGTGACCCACTAGGTCTCTTCTTCAGTGGAAATAGGAGATCTTTCCAAAAGTCCAAAATTGCTATTTAGAAATGGGTCAAGGCACCCATAGAGGAATAGGATATGTCAAAACAATAACAACCACATATGAACACTCACTATGTAATATAATCTATTTGTCTGGATATCTCATCAAGTGGGTTTCACACCCATGTCACCAACCTATATGCTTGATATGCCTTTCTTTGACTATATGAAATAAAATCATCATTACACCATAAACATGGAATTTTAATTAAACGGTTTTATTTCAATTAATGGTCTAAGATATCAACTTCCATAAATATGGAAAGGAAAAATCCATCCCCAACTTATTCATTAATAACATATCGTTCATGATGGACCCAATATACCCAACTTTGTTGTGATCATATGTTTTCATGGTTTATATCAATACATAAAATTTTGTGAGTCATGGAATGCATTAATAATAATATTAAAGTCTAAGGATCATTACACATAATCAGAGATAAGAATATCCAATGACAAAAATATGTAGATTTCCTACAGGTGAGTTTGTTCTCGTAATCTCCCATCTCGAAGATTACCAAGTGTGAACTTCATGAGATGAAGTCTCATTTTCTTATGAGTACTTGAAACTGATGGAAAACATACTATGTGTCCCATCATAAAATGTTACCTAGCCATTAAATAATGTTTAAGAATATTATCATATCATTTTAGGGTTCTCATCATAGTGGTGAATTTTTATAACCTTTTTAATGTGAAAAATATTCTAGGACATTATCACGTTAATGTTATATAGAATAATAATCAATATGTGATAAGGTATTTATTAATATTCAAATCCATTAATATATAGGAAATCTAATGTACAAAGTAGTTAGTTCTAGGGAACTAACTCCAACAGCCTAAAGACTCTAAGGCATCTCACAATTTCATAAGTCTAATTGGGCTAATTATCCTGATTCATAACTCATCCCTACTCAAGGGGTCTATGGGCTTCTATAAAATCTAATACATTCGCCTAATTATTTATTAAACACCTCTCATGGGGTTTATGTATCATAAGAATGATTATTTTAATTATATTCTCAGCCATTTGTGGTTGGGATGCCCAGTCAGTGCTCAAGGGATCTTAGAGATCCCTGACATCTTACTTATATCATTATTATCTATTTAATTATAAATCCAAACAATTCATTAAATATATATTAAATAGTTCATTTAATTAAATATTTTCATCCTTCTTAAGTGGATATACTACATATCACAACCCATATTGAACATATAAATAAAACTGCACATACCATAAGAAAATGCATAGGGACCACTTACCGCATTCATAGCCATTTCCCTTTAATTATCATCCAAATAACTCACTGCTAGAGCTCAACCAGGTTCTTATCATCTTAAAATTCTATATACCATCCTCCTGAGGACCTATATCACACTAAAAATCACTAAAAATTAATTAATTATAAACATTTATAATTAATTAAACCATTTAAAAAAAGGTATAATTCTAAAAAACTCATCGAGTAGCCCCATAATGTTGAAATTGCAAGCGACAGGGTTCGGTCCACTCCATACACACCCTTGGTCATAATAAACAAAAAATCCCCAAATTAAACACTCTATTCCATGGACAATTTCACCCAATTTCTTTAAAACCCCTAAGAAAATTCATAAGGAAACATACCTCAATAAAAACAGAATTCAACAGTATGTGATCAACATATCAGGATGTCATCTACATAAGTCTAGTGAAAACCTCATCAATATCAGATGGTTTCACTATGATCTACTAACATCATCACCAAATTCCTAAATGAAATTACCCAAAATTCAAGGTTTATGAAATAGGGATCAATAATGGATGAGAAATAGATATCATACCTTGAATCTATTTTGGAAATGCACCTAAAATCATCTACGAATCAAGGGGAAACAATGAAGGAAGGAGAGGGGGAGTTTAAAAATTGACCTACACAGGTTTCATTTACCTTCTAAATATCAAGGGGGGTCAACAAAAAAAGGCCAAAATTACCCTGCTAAAAAAAATTTACCATGCCCCACCAACCAGTTGATGATCCCGAATAGAATATTATCCTACTACCCATCCCACCAGTGAGTCGGTAGTGGTCCACTATCTAGACAATGACTACTGAAGCAACCCAAAAACCCCATAATCTACTCCAATGTTATCCCAAGAAATCAAGCTACCTTCCAAACTCCATTCCATGTCCAAAAACATTCTTCAATGGTGTCTAAACCCTTAAAACCTCATTCTAATTCCCAATTCTCAAAATGTACCATCCACTAAATGAAAAATTTAAATTCCTCATAAATTTACTTACCCATAAATAAATGGGGTATTAAAATGGATGAGTGATATTAACCAATAAATATTTCCTCAATATAATTAAAACTCATATATTAACTCCACACACACATATCTCAAAAATGGATTAGAATTTGTTTTCAGAATATATGAATGAAAATGTAATTAGTTTAACTTCAATAAAGAACCTAAAATTTCATTGAAAAAGAAAATCGTACTTCTAAAATTTTACCAAGAAAGTGTTTTAAATAGTTAAATATGAAAAATGGTTCTAGATTAACCCCATTTATAAAATAAAAATGATTAACCAATCTGAATTAATCAAAAAACCTTTAATTTTTAGAAAAAAATTAAAATCGTGTAATCAGAAAATAAATGCTCAATAATAGTCAATTTTGAAAGAAAATAATCGTGGATATTTCTATGTGGACTCTATTAAACATGGTTTATAATTGATTAATACCCTTACCCCACACTTAAAACCCAACATTTTCCTCAATTTTGAACTCCATGTGTATGAGATAATAAAATAGTTTAAGTTTATAAATATTTTTCAATTCAATAATCAAAATAGAAATTAAGGGTCACAATAAAGCTCAAAAATAGCATGTATGACACTATAAAGAAACTCAAAATTATACACATCATGAAAAATTATTTCTATCAATCTACAACATATAATTTATAGTGTACATGCAAGTGTTCAATATAAAAGTAAATTCCCAAGGTTTGAGCTTAAAAAAATTCATTTATACACAAAAACAAGCATAAAATGGAATTATTAAAGCTCACAAATCACGGTACAGTAATGAAAAATCAGTATAAATTATCTTAAGAATCTAGTATGAAAATAGAAACTACTGGGTGATTTCAACATTGTTCATTATCGAAGGATAAAATAGAAATTCCAACCAAGGATTAAAATCAAGTTAAATATAAATACAAACTCCCATGATGTAAAAGCTTTAATATTTTAAATTTACCATTATTTAAATGAGTAAAAATAATCCCAATTTTACCATTATATCTCTTTTAAAGTAAAACAAAACAAAACAATATTATATCTCAACAACTTAAACTCAAGATAAATGCAACTATAGTTTGATTTTAAATGGAAAAGTGTATTAAAGAGTCCATCATTCATATCCTCTTAGCCATGAAGAACCAATTAAGTTGTTACTTCAAAGATTCCAATAAATCAAAGGTTGATAATAAATTAAGTTCCAAAAGATTAAAATACTTTTAAAGTGAAATTGGAGTAAATAAATATTGAATTAGTGGGATATTCAATTTAAATTTTGTTATCACTAGGAAGGAAAAAATGGACTCAATCTCTTCATAAACACTAAGGAAGATTATTAATTAATTTCTTAATAATAAAGAGCTTTGAAAACACCTAAAATTAATTAAATTAGTGTAAAGGGAAAAATTTTAGTAAATTATTGAAAAAACATATCAAAAATATAGTAGAAACAATAACAGATTTATTTCTGTATACAAACTAGAAACAAAATAAAATTAATAATAAAACCCATGGGTTTACACCCATGAAGCTCTCATTTTAAAGTCTCTAGTTAGAGTAAAGAATTCATTTTTCAATAAAGAACACAATAATCAATCCCTAAGTATTCCCCTAAAATTGGTGTTTTATTGTTTATAAATTAGCAATAAATGGTCTATTATACTCTCAACCAACTCAAAATCACCATTAACTAACACCCTAGTGATTGTAAAAAGGCTATACCATTTAGACTTAAGCTTTCCAATAAAAATCTCCAATCTAGATTTTAATAGATATACCTTCTAACCAACTTTAAATTTCTAATTTTAAATGATGATTTCATGAAATATTTTAGTTTCTTCTTTTTAATTTTTTTAACATTCATAAATTATCTCTTAATAACATCCAACACATTTAACTCTAGTAACCTACTCTCACTGTCAGCCCTAAAGTAAAATTTCAATGCCTTCATATCCCATGATGATTTTTCATGTAACTCCATATGTAGATGGTATGGTTTAACAAAGATAATCCTATAATCATATATCCTAATGTGAGTGTTAAAGGATGTTTTATAAGACCACAAAGATTCAACAAGTTTCAATGGCCAGTCCTTCCTAGAACTCACGGTAGTCTTCTCTAAAATCTTCTTCAATTCCCTATTAGAAATTTCATCTTGTCCAATTTATTGTGAATGATATATGGTCCTATTTTAATGATAATATATATATATTTCCATTAAATATTTTAATTTTAAATTCTTAAAGTGGGTTATATTATCAACAATAAAGGCATTTAGCACTCCAAATCTTGAAAATTTTCTTTTTAATGAATTTGACAACACTTGAAGCTTGATTTTTTTTGTAATTCTTACTACCTCAACCAATTTTGAGACATAATAAACAACCATAATAATATACACATTACTGTGAAAATATGGGAATGGTCTCATAAAATTCAACCATCAAACATCATATATTTCTACCTCTAAAAATCCTTTTTGAGGAAATTCTTGCCTCCTTCCAAAATTACCAATTATTTGGAACATATAACATCTTATAAAAAAACTTCATGGATACTTGAACAAATTTGGACAAAAAATCCATATTATAGCTCTTTTTGGTCTATCCTCTCTCCTCTATAGTGTCCTCACTATGGTAAAGTTTTAAAATCTATAGAATGGGAACCATCTCTTCCTTGGGAACACATATCCTCATAATACCATCAGTACACCTTCTAAATAGAAAAATATCATCCCAAAAATAGTAATTGAAATCTGAAATGGATTACTTTATTTGGTTTTGAGTGTGGCCACTAATAATGATACCTAAATATAGAAAATTGAAAAAATATGTAAACTAAATTATCTATTTTGTTGAAATAGAGGCCATTTTTTATCTAAAAAGGTTGAATTTATCTCCCAAGGTTCGTTATTCTAAGTATTGTATATCCTATATAAGTGATCTAAAACTAGGTTTTCAGCCCCATTTTTATCCCTTGTTTCTAATTCAAACTCTTATAGCAAGAGTATCCACCTAATGAGTCTAATATTAGAATCTTTCCTAGCCAAAAAATAGTTCAAAATAGAATTATTAGTGAAAAATATCACCATATACTCTATAACACCTTGAATTGGGATCCACTAAATCAGTTCCCTTAACCGGTGTTCCATAAGTCCACAAGAGCATCTATGTGTATGTCAGATGCTTCCAACTAGTACTGAAGGAATATATGTGGTACAGTGGGGAGACTATACCCTATGGTTAGAGTTCAAAATAATAAAAATAAAGTAACAAACACATCACATCCAAAATAATAAATAGGTACTAAAAATACCAAGTCACATCCCATGTGATAACATAATGATTATGCATACAAAATAGGCAGGGTAGTATATAACAATCAATAATCACAACAACCTAAAACATAAATAAAAGTAAAAGGACACAAATTCAACATCACCCCATGAAGTCTTAATCTCCAGACTAAATCCCATCTCCCAATATCTAATCAAGACAAAAACCATGAAGTATCACCTCGGGTAATGCCCTAAACCTATAACCTAAGACCAAGGGGCGTTTTCTCATGTGCCCAAGTGCCAAGGTGGCCCAAGTAGGGTGTGAGTACAACTCAATTGGCCACCACCAATGGTGTACAATAAAAATACATTCTATATGTGTAATACATAATGGTGTGAAATATATAAATAATTAATTAAGAATAATAATAGTATATGTAAATAAAATGGACTGAGTCAAGCATCGGGTCTTAGGAAGATAACCAGGGCAGACACTACCTACTTTGGCTATTGTTGGTAACTCTAATCATAATGTGAGAATAATGAAAGAATCAATTTCTAAGGTGAAATTCCAAGGAAAAAATGATCAGGTGTCTTGAGAGGAATCCACTTGGATCATATAGGCATTCTCTCCCAACATTTCTCAAGATAACCCATCAGTTGCGTCTGAGCTCAAGGGACCACCCTTAACATTCAAAAGAACAACTCGATTGGAATATCATCTCACACCCAAGGCATTCCATAACAGTACTAATCAATCATAATCTAGGGATATCATCCCATGGTATTTAACAAGGTACACCCTAAATAATCCATGGCATTAATTTGTGACATTCACCAAATATAGACATTACCTGGATCCAAGGGGGAGTCGACCCATGGTATTCACAGTAATGAATCTGTATAGAATCTACTGTATTGCTCAAGGAATTCCATAGAATTTAACCTCATTGAATCCAAAGTTTTCTTCTCAAACCATCATTCACATGCATAAATTATTTGAATCCTAGGCTCATCCATGGAATTCCTTAAAAACATCAATTGTGAGGAATCCAAGTATGTCATCCATGGTAATTTGCACACATAATTGTTTCTAGGAATCACAAAAATATCATTATTCCAAAAACCAAATAATAAAAAATTATACACATAAATCCATTATTACCATTGGGTTTCATTCATATTTCCATTTAAATATTTCATTACACTGTAACTCATATGATAAAAAATTATACACTTTAATCCAAGTTTAGCCCTTATGTTCATTTAACATTTCCAATTAAATATTTCATGTCCATAAGGACCAAGGGGTTTTAGGAATCCCATTTCCATATTAAAACATTATTTCACAAATTGAATCCCCAAAATACCCCACTATTTCACCCAAAATCAAGTCACAAGACCAAAATCACCTCTTAATGATTCCACAAGGGTCTACCAAACCAAACCACCTTCCTAAGTATGATAAGGTACCATATCATCACTAAGGTTTCATATCTAATGAAGGGCGGCCCAAACTATCCTAATAATTATCCCAAAACCAAGGAATAAGTCCATATTACAACTTAAAAGGATTTAAAATGGTCCACCACTAGTTCAACATGCTTTACTAGGTCTAGGTAGTTTCTAAGACATCAATAAAGAAATTAAACAATTTGAATTGATTAATTTGGTCAAGCATTTGAAGATTCGGTGCAAGTGAACAATCCAAACATGAAATAAAATGGAAAGACTTTATGAGAAAAACACAGTACCACCTACCTTAACCTTGAGAGACCCACTCATCCTATATCAACCTTCAGTTTGATCTGAAATGGAAGAAAATTAAGAAGTAGACAAACATGCTAAAAATAGGTCATAACTCCCATAAATTGCATGAGCACACTTTAAAGTGAAATAAAAGAGAAAAATATGTATGAGTACTCTTAAAATTACCACAATATTCCCAACACCATAGATAGAAACTGATTCTGACAATGAATAGAGGAGTTACACCATGGAGGAGAGGAGAGGGAAGGGAGGAGGTGTGTAGGAGGGTTATTGACCAAATTGGGAGAGAAAAGGGGTTAAAAATTTTTTAAAATCATAAGGGGAAAGAGTATTTTTTCACTTTTTAAAGGGTGTACATTTTTACTGCATTGATGGCCAAACTATGCACCAAACATGTGGACCCTGCTTCCCAAAACACTCCATATCACACGGTTTGGTGCTCATTTTGACAAACTATACATCAACTGTGTATAATAACTCTGTAATTTACTACAATTCTTTGCATAGTTCCCTAACCCCCTTTTCATATTTTAATAAATCATATTCTTTCTATAATTAAACCACATGGTTAGGGTTCATAGTTTTCACAAATCATGCACTAATTGGGTGCCCCATTTTATTTCCCCAAAAACCAAAACTCCTAAACTCAAACTCTCCAAACACTCCCAAGACTTATTCGAGCACCTAGGACACCTATCTAACCTCAAAAAACATAAAAAAAAATACCCCTCTTAAAGTCCTCAAACTCTTATAATTTCATTCCAAGGTCCAACTCAAATTTTAACTCAATCACTATTTGAGAAGTTCACATTCCTTTTGAATTTTGAATGCTCCACACAAACACGAGGCACTAAAAATTCCCCATCATAACTCTTCTCATCCCTTAGAAGTATTAGTGATCCTCCAACACACCTCATGGACCATGATGGTTATAAAACCCTATCTAAATAGATTCGTTCAATTATTGAATGTACAGAACACCACTAAGGCACATCCTTCAGTTTACATCACTTTGACTGGATAAAACCCAAGACAATTCCCATCGTCACCACAAAAATATTGATTTTTCACTTACCCAATCCCATCTATTCCAAACATCTATGGTGTCATTGTCCAAAAAACCTATAGGAATCTGGTTCCCCCCGCTATAAAATGCATCTTACATCCACCAAACTCCAATTCTTTGGAACATCCACCATCATAAAATCATATTAAAACACTACTCTCATGTTCCAAATACATGCCTGATGTGGATTCCAACTCACCATACCTGAAAAACCCCGATACCATCAGTTAAAATTCCATCATGTCTTTTTTATAGAGAATCAATTGAGGATGGATGTATAGTCATAGTCCACACATGAGCTAAGAATAGTTTGATTTTCCATGAAAGCCTAGTGTAATTCTTGAAACATGTCTTTTATCTCTAAAGGATATGTTGGGTGTGATTTAAAACTTTTTTCATTCAAAATTACATGTGAAAATGTGACGACCCAAACTTTTATCAATTGATTTTTTTTCTTCTTATAATTATTCTATATGTTATAAACATATACATATCATTGAGAACCAATAAAATCTTTATTCTCATAAATAAATAATGAAATAAGTGATAATCAAGAAATTAAAGAACCTATATCGATGGAATAGTAACTTGACCCTTGGAATAGTAACATGACAATTATGAATAGTAATATGGCCAATAAAATAGTAACCACTTCTATGAAATTATAAATAAAACTTAAGAATATTAAAAATGAAAATATGATATAATTATATCATATTATAAGTAAATAAATGTTTTAAAAATGATAAATTAAGTGTTGGTATTTTTGTAAAACATTAATATTTATTTACAATTTTATAATTAATATAATTATTTAAAAGAAAATTTATTTTCATAAAATAGATTCATAAATTAATATTTTTTTGTATTATTATTATAAGATAATGTTATGTGACCTTAATTAATTTTTCAAAGTGTTTTAAAATTGATTATAATATTAAAATCGGTTTTTTTCGAATAGATGATGATTTTATTTAAAAATAAAATTTATTATATTTAGAAAATTATTTTTATAAAATGGAGTCCATTTTTAAAATATACACATTGAAAAAAAATTAGGGTTATTTTTTGGTATTTTTCTAAAATATTTGATTTTTTGGTGAATAGTGAAATGCGATAATTTATGATATAAGTTAAATACATAAATTTTTTGAGTAATTATTGAGGTATGCATGATGTAAGAACCATTATCTTTAACTATCCTTATCTCTTTAATATATTTAGTCTTGGTAATCAAAACTATTCATATTCTTGATCCAAAATAATAAACTAATGAATAAAATAATCAAAAAACACCCCTCTCCTCCCCTATAAATATCACCCCCACCACCTCTTCTCCTCACACCTCCAAAGCCTTAAAGCTTGTAAAAATTATGAAAAATACTCTTCCCAACCATCTCCCCCATGTCCAATATCTTATAGTCTCAACAAAAAACCAAATTCAATTTCCCTAAGGAGGCTCTCAAGGAGAAGGAATTCAAGAGGTAAAATCCTCTTTTGTTTTATTTTAATTTATTTTCTTTTTCTTATCCTTTATTATCCTACCCTAAATAACCCTTATCCAAGTGACATGATAAATACAATATCTTATATATAATATAATTTTATTTTTTTAATGGAAGATCAATCATCAAACCTCTTCTCCTCTCCCTTTTATTATAAATATGAAAACATCATGAGTGTTATGTCGATTTACTGCCATAGTGGATGATGCGTTTTCATTGCCGCCTTCAAGGATAGTCATAAAACAATTGTTTTGGTTAAATAAAATTTTATTATACATATTATAAGTTATATAATCTTTTGGGACCAATATATAAATATTAATTTAAGTAAAATGATATAAGTTCATAATGATCGTAAAAACCACCAAAATAAATTAAATCATTTTCATTAACATTTTAACTAATAAATCATCATTATAACATATAACCACATGATATATAAGACTAATTAAACTTATATAAGTTTATTAATAACATAAAATTTTAATTCTGTAGAATCATTCTCATTGTACATGAACTTTCATACTTACATACAAGCGAACCAATCATGAAAACCGAGAAAATGAACACTCCCGAATGATGGAATTGAACTCTATAACACATCAAAAAGGATATAAATAAAATTCATAAAACTATAATAAATAAAATTAATGTATAATAGTTTATTTATTTATTAATTAATTTGTCTAATTTTATTATCCAATATATTAAATTGAATAAAGCATTTGGACATAAGGTAAGGGGATTCTCAAACCCAACTCCTTTTATTTGGGTTATTCCTCTTTCATGACAAATTTTAGTGTGTGTATTATATTAATATTCCTAAAACATAATTTCATTATCATACCCATTTTATTTTCTTGATATACATTTTCCAAATCTAATTTTATGACAAATACAATGGTTTTCCAAAATAACTCTTCTTTCTAAAACACATTTTTACTTCTCTTGAGATTATTTCTTCTTCACTCAAGTGAGATAATTATTATAACAAATATGCTTCTCCTTGTATTATTTTGGAACCCAAAGTTTATTTGATGAATGTATGATTTATGAAATAAAACTCATTTCTTTTCATGATCTATTTTATGTCTAATATTGATATATGTTATATGTCGCATTTATGATTATGTAAATGTTATGATGTGATGGGTGAACTTGGAATTATATAGTGCACCAATGATTTGGGTAATGTGATGTATATCATGAGATAAATTGTAATATAAATGAACATTATACTAGTTTTTTTCACAATGAAGATGTTATTATTATGAACATATGTTATGCATTAACATGATTCTATCTTTGTTCACAACTATGTGTGGTATTTGACCACTAAAACGCGATGTTTCATTTTTATGAATTGCCGCATTCCTTTCCTTTATCTAATAATTCCTATAATGATTATGATGATGAAACTATTATTATGTAATGATTATGATCATTATTCTCACTCAACTTATATTGATTCATGTCATTATCTAACCTCTTACTAGGCTTTTATATCACCCCTTTTTTCATGTATATCCTCAAGTGACTACATGTACTAAAGAGATTGTGGACTTTAAAAGGATAAATAATAAGTTTTTAAATAAATTTTTGAGTTTTATTATACATAAATGATTTATGGTCCTAATTTTTCCAAGATAATAAACCTTTTTATCATAGTTTTTTAATTCTATTATTATGTTTATCTTTAAAATGATGTAATATTTATGTAAGAAAATTAAGGTATCTATAGTTGGCATCATAGCATAGTTTAGTTACTTTGGGAATTAGGATTAGAGAAAATTATTGAAAACCCTTAGTATGAGACTAATTATATGTAATCACCTGAGCATATTTGTTTTAGAAAAAATATAAACATATGTATCCCACAAGATATTCCTTTAGAGTTAATTTCATGAAGGAATAAATTATTTATTCATGAATTTTTGACTTATATTTTTTTCAAATGTTTTATCTTTTAGAAAATGGTGGGAATAGGAGAAACCATACCAACAACCCGTGTGAGGGATAATTCAGAAAATTCCCAAATGAAACCCTTTATTCCTTAGGAGGCGGAGTTAAAAATTTCATGGATATGCTTACCAAATTGTCTTGGGATATAAACAGTAACTTGAATAATGTGGAAAATCTACCTTCACCTAAGAAATATTAACTAGCTATAAAATCTTTTATGCGGAAATCACCACCGACATTTAGTGGATCTTCTGATCCACATGTTGTGAAATAGTGTGTTAACTCAATAAAGAAGATATTTTCCATGCTCTACTATTCTGATATAGAAAAGGTGACTCGGACCATTTATCATTTAGAATCAATCAATGGTGGTAATTGATTAAGAATAGTAATAATGATGATGAAATTGAAGAGATGGATTGGTAAGACTTTAAGAAAATATTTCTTAATAAGTACACTCAAACTCTTTGTACAAATATGGAGAGATAATTAATAGATCTAAAGCAAAAGGAATGTGGATTTTTCATAGATTATGAAGAAAAATTCACAAGTCTTTCAATATATTCCTTGGGTTTTGTTATCAATAATGATATAAAAATAGATAGATTCTTTAGTCGTTTAAAACCACACCTTATAAAGGCCCAATATATTTAAGACTTTGGGAGTTATGAAGAATTTGTTAGATGTTCTCTCAAAGTGGAGATGAAGTTTGGAGAATGGTCCCATGGCTATGGATATAAGAAACAAAAGATAGAGTTTCAATATGAAGGATATAATGATAAAGGTGGAAAGAAAACTCAACCATTCACATGTCAAAAATGTGGGAATAAGTGTCATGGGAATTGACTCAAAGGGATAGTGAAATGCTTCAAGTGTGGTAGAGAAGTCCAATAATCTCATGAATGTCATAGAGACATGAGAAATATGGCCAATATGATGGAGGAAAGGATAGCACCACCCATGGTTCAAAGCTTCAACTATAGGGAGCAAGGACACTATGCAAGTCATTGCACTAAACCTTGAGTCCTCGAGGGTAATCAGTGTCATTATCCACCAAAGCCAAAGGAGCAAGGGAAAACATATTCCATCACTAATTCTAAAGTAGATAAATAAAACTAAGTCGTACAAGGTACACTTACTATTCACTCAAGAATGGAAAAAGTATTATTTTATTTGGGATCTATTCATTCCTTTATATCTTATAAGTTTTATAGAACTATTGAATCGAATCCTGAAAACCTTGAAGTAGAGATATCCATAAAAACACCTAGTGGTGATATAATTTCAACCCAAGTGTTGTACTATTATCATGTTGGCTTATATGGGAAGATTCTTCCATAAAATCTTGTAATACTTCCCTTAGTGGAATTCAACACTATATTGGGCATGGATTGGATCTCATTATATAGAGCACATATAAACTATAAATAAAATGAAGTATTTTTTCAAATTATGAACAATCCTATGATTCTCTATAAATTCAAGGAAGACTCTGAATATCCTTTGGAAAATACCTCAATGGTGTGAGTGTTGATGCCCTATGAATAAGTATACCTTGCTCTAATGGTTGAGTCAAAGGAAGGTATCAACCTGGAGGAAATTCCCATTATGAGGGAATATAGTGACGTATTTACTGAAGAGTTACTCAGACTTCCCCAAGATTTTTAGGTATAGATCTTAGTAGAAATCATACCCAAAGATATTATTAACTCAAAATTTACCTATAAGATAGCCTCTATAAAATTGGAGGAGTTAAAGAAGCAGCTACAAGAACATTTGGACAAAGGGTTCATACACTCTAGTGCATCACCTTGGGGTGCACTAGTGCTCTTTGTAAAGAAAAAGGATGGATCGATGTGGCTATGTATCAATTATTGGGAACTCACCATTATCACCATAAAGAAAAAGTATCATCTTCCAAGGATTTATGAATTGTTATATCAACTATGAGGAGATCAGTACTTTTAAAATTAGGATCTTCATTCTAGACATCATCAACTAAAGGTGAATAAGGAAGATATTCATGAGATTATTTTCCACACAATGTATGGGAACTATGTGTTTCTAGTAATGAACTTCATACTTACTAATTCCCCTGTGATATTCATAGATTTTATGAATAGAGTCTTTAAATACTAACTTGAAAAATTTTTGGTAGTATTTATTGATGATATTCTCATCTACACCAAGAGAAAGGAGGAACATGAATAATATCTAAGTATTGTGTTGATGAAATTAAGGAAGGAAAAATTGTATGCCATTTTCAGAAAGTGTGACTTTTGGATGAATCAAGTCACATTCTTAGGACATGTTATCATAAGTGATGGGATTTCTATGGACCCTTAAAAAACAAAGGCAATGAGGAATGGCTCAGACCCACTAGTGTCATGGAAATACATAGTTTTCTTGGATTGGTAGGGTACAACCAATGGTTTGTGAGAAATTTATCATGATTGTATAGTCTTATAACTAGTTAACATGGAAATGGTTAAAGTATTTATGGACACAAGAATGTGAGGAAAGATTCAAGAGCGGAAGAAGAGGCTGATCACAACACCTGTACTCACATTACCAACAAGTGGAGAAATTTTTATGATATATAGTGATGATTAAAAGAAATTATTGGGTTATATACTCATTTAGAATGATAAAGTGATATCCTATGCCTCATAATAGTTGAAGATACATGAGTAAAACTACCCAATGTATGATCTAGAGTTAGAAAATGTGATATTCACCTTAATAATTTTGAAAAAATACCTCTATGGTGAGAAGTGTGACATATATACCAATCATAATAGTCTAAAGTATATATTAACACATAAGGAACTCAACATGTGTCAAATGAGATGGTTAGAGATAATAAATGACTATGATTTCTCTATTCACTATCATCTTGGGAAGACAAACAAGGTATCTGATGCTATTAGCATAAAAGAACATGTTACTCTATCAATGATGTGGGTTGATAAAGACCCTATCATAATGGATATGAAAAGGATAGATTTTTAAATCATAACAGAATGGAATAGATCCTACCTTTATCAAATTATTTCCCAACCATAATCTAAGAGAAGATCAAGGAGGCACAAAGGGAAGATTTAGAGCTTTGAAAGAAGGTGAATGCAGTAAGGGAAGAGAAACTACAAGAGTTATATATTGATGATGATGGTGTTATTAGGTTTGGAATGAGGCTGTGTGTGTATTCATCACCTAAGATAAAGAAGGATATATTGGATAATGCACACAGATCACCTTTCTCTATCCATCCCATAAGTATCAAGATGTATTGTGATCTATGAGAACACTTCTGGTGGGATAACATGAAGAAGAAGATTCTAGAATATATCTCACAATGTTTGGTATGTCATAAAGTTAAAGAAAAGTGATTGAAGTCCCAAGGGATTATGAAATCATTACCTATACCCATGTGGAAATGGGAAAATGTCACCATGGAATTCATCACTATTCTCTCAAAGACATCCAAAGGAAACAATGTGATATAGTTTTTGGTCGATATACTCACCAAAACTGCTCACTTTGTTACTATTAAAGAAGATATTTCACTTGAAAAACTTGCCAAGATATATATTAAGGAAGTGGTGAGATTTCATGGGGTTCCACTTTTGATCATATCTAATCATGATCCAAGGTTCACATATAAATTATAGAGAAGTATTCAAAATTCATTGAGTACTAAATTGAATTTCAGCATGGCTTATCACTCCCAAACTGATGACCAATATGAAAGGACTATTTGAATGCTTGAATACATCCTAAGAGCTTGCTCAATGGAATCCAAAGGTGGATGGGATAAACATCTCGCATTATTTGAGTTCTCTTACTACAAATGCTTCCACTCTATTATTCATATGGCTCTATATTAAGCTCTATATGTGAAGTGATGTATAACTCTAACTTGTTAGGATGAGGTTGGTGAATGAAAGCTACTTAGACCTGATCTTGTGCAAGAGATGGGATAGAAGGTTCAAGCCATACAGAAACATATCAAAGCTTCTCAAACTAGGTATAAGGGCTATGATGACAACTGTTGAAGGGACCTGGAGTTCAATGTTGGAGACAAAGTCTTCCTTAGAATATCACCATGGAAAAGATTCATGTAGTTTGGAAATAAAGGGAAGATTAGCCCAAAGTACATTGGCCCCTTTGAGATCCTTGATCGCATAGGAGAAGTGGACTATCAGATTGCACTTACAACAAGTATGAGCCAAGTTCATGACATGTTCCACATATCACACCTAAGTAATTACATACCTGACCCCTCATGTGTACTAAATCTTAAGGTGGTATAACTGGAGAACAACCTCTCATATGAATAGCAGCTGGTAAAGATCTTAGACAAAATAGATAAACTCCTACACAAAAAAGACAACTCACCATATCAAAGTGTTATGGAGGAACCTTAAGTATAAAGAATTGAATTGATAACCAAAGGAATCAATGAAGGATAAATACCCTCACCTATTTATGTAAAATGAAATTTAAATGGAAAAATGTCAAAGTGGGGGGAAATTTTGACGACCCAAACTTTTATCAATGGATTTTTTTCCCTTCTTATAATTATGATATATTGTATAAAACACACACATGGAATAGAGAACCCAAAAAACTTTATTCTCATAAATAAAAAATTAAATAAGTGATTGTCATAGAAATTAAAGAACCCATACCGACAGAATAGTAATTTGTCCCTTGGAATGGTAACATGACCATTAAGAATACTAATCCGGCCAATAGAATAACAACCTCTCCTATGAAAGTATAAATAAAACTTATTCATCTTATAAATGAAAATATGATATAATTATATCATAGAATAAGTAAATAAATGTTTTAAAATGATAAATTAAGTGTCGGTATTTTCTGTAAAATGTTAATGTTTATTTACAATTTTATAATTAATATAATGATTTAAAAAAAATTATTTTCATAAAATATATTTGAAAATTAATATATATTTTTCTTATTATTATAATATAATTTTATGAGATCTTAATTAACTTTTTAAAGTGTTGTAAAGTCGATTATAATATTAAAATCGGTATTTTTAAAAAAATGATAATTTTACTTAAAAATTAAATTTCTCATATTTATAAAATTATTTTCATAAAATAGATTCCATTTTTTAATTATACTTGTCAAAAAATGGTTAGGGTGAATTTTTGATATTTTTCTAAAATAGTTGATTTTTTTATGAATAGTGAAATACGATAATTTAATACATAAGCTAAAGACATGAATTTTTTAGTCATTGTTGATGTATGGATGATATAAGTAACATTATCTATAAATATCATTATCTATTAAATGTATTTATTCTTATGAATCAAAACTATTCATATTCTTGAGACAAAATAATAAACTAATGAATAAAATAATCAAAAAACACCCCTCTCCTCACCTATAAATACTACCCCTCACCAACTCTTCTCCTCAAACCTACAAAGAATTTAATCTTTTAAAAATTATGATCAATCCTCTTTATAAACCTCTCCCCCATTTACAAGAGCTTCTATTCTCAAAAAAATACCATATCCAATTTCCCTAAGGAGGCTCTCAAGGAGAAGGAATTCAAGTGGTAAAATCCTCTTTCGTTTTCTTTTAATTTCTTTTATTTTTATTTTCTTTTCTTATCCTCTACTCACCTATCCATATACAAGTGAAATTATAACCCCAATATCTTATATATACTATAATTTTATTGTTTTAATGTAATATCCATCATCAAACCTATTCTCTGCTCCCTTTTATTCTAAAAATGAAAACATCGTCTGTGATGTGTCGATTTACCGCCATCATGGATGATGCATTTTCATTACCACCTTAAAGTCTGGTAATAAGATAATTATTTTGGTTATTTAATATTTTATTATACATATTATAATTTATATAATTTTTTGTAACCAATGTATAAATATGATGTTAAATAAAATGATATAAGTTCATGATGGTCATAAAACCTGCTAAAATAAATTAACTCATTTTCATTAACGTTTTATGTAATAAATCATCATAATACCATATAAAAATGACATATAAGACTAATTATTATTATTTAAGTTAATTAATAACATATAATTTCAATTCTATAGAATAATTCTCATTGCACATGAACTTTTATACTTATATACAAGCGAACCAGTCATGAAAACCATGAAAACAGACACTCCTAAATGATGAAATTGAACACTATAACTCATCAAAAAGACCATAAATGTACTTAAAAAACTATAATAAATCAAATAAATGTATAATATGTTATATATTTATTAATTAATTAATCTAATTCTATTATTCTAGATATTAAAGTTAATAAATCATTCATACATAAGGTAAGAGGATTATCAAACCCAACTCCTTTTCTTTGGGTTATTCCTATTTCATGCCAAATTTTAGTGTGGATATTATCTTAATATTACTAAAATATAATTTCATTGTCCTTTAAATTTTATTTTTTGAATATACATGTTCCTAATCTGATTTTATGGCAAATACAAAGGTTTTCCAAAATAACTTTTCTTTCCAAAACACATTTTAACTTATCTTGAGATTGTTTCTTCTTCACTCAAGTGTGTTGATTCTTATACCAAATATGATTCTATATTTATCATTTGGGAACCCAAATTTTATTCATGAATTTATTATTTATGAAATTAAACTAATTCTTTTCCATGGTTTGTTTTATGTCTAATATTGATATGTGTTCTATGTGGCATGCATGATTATGTAAATGTTATGATGTGACGGGTGTGCCCATAATTATATGGTACTCCAATGCATTGGGTAATGTGATTTATATCATGAGATAATGTGAAATATTTTTGAACATTATGCTATCATGTTTTATAGTTATTATGTTATTATTATACACATATGTTATGCATAAACATGATTCCATCTTTGTTCACAACTATGTGTGGTATTTGACCACTAAGAAATGATGTTTCATTTTTATGAATTGCCACATTCCATGCCTTTATATAATTATTCCTATCATGATTATGATTATGAAACTATGCTTATGTTATGATGGTGATTATTATTCTCACCCATTTTATATTGATTCATGTTCTTATCTATCCTCTTACTGAGATTTTACGTCACCCCTTTCTTTAATGTATATACTCAGGTGACTACATGTACTAAGAAGATTATGATATTTAGAAGGATAAAGAAGTGGTTTTTAAATAAATTTGTGTTTTTTATTATTCATAAATTATATATGGTCCTAATTTTCCCAATATACTAAACCTTTGGATCCTAGTTATGTAAGTCTATTATGATGTTTATATTTAAAATAATGTGATAGTTATGTAATAAAAGTAGGGTCACTATAGAACATAATTTGAACCATTCTAGGTTGAATCATCTAAAAAATACTCAGGTCCAACTTCCAATGTGTGATCAAATCATCTGTTCACAATGCCCTTAGAACCAGATCACCCTACGATCACCCAAACAAGCTCATCGGAGTCCATACTCGACTCCTGGTGAGGTTCCAAATTTAGATCTCAACTACCCAAAACTATTGTCATTTCCTACCACACACACTAATGCACCTTCAGTCCAAGAACCCTTTAATCAATTAAATCCATCTCGAACCAAAATTCATCACTTGACCTCAATCCACCACTACATCTAATTTCATATTTTTCATTCTCTGAGGAATCTAGGTATGCACCTTATTGATTCCTCACCAGCATCCTGATGGCACCCTAACTATCTCATAGTTAGTTCCCTGTGCCTATAACCCTTCACTACTACAAAAATGGGCAAGGGAAGTTCCCCCTTATATCAGCGCTAAGAAAAAGCGCTGATACAGGGATTCTTTATCAGTGATTTTCTAGCGCTGATAGAGGGCCTCTTTATCGGTGCTTTTCTAGAGCTGATAAAGAGACCCTCTATCAGCGCTAGAAAAGCGCTGATAAAGAAACCGTGTATCAGTGCTAAAATTTTAGCGCTGATACAAGGTAAACTTTATTAGTGCTAAAGAAGAGCTGATAAAATGACCCTTTATCAGTGCTAGAAAAGCACTGATAAAGAATCTTTGTATCAGTGCTAAAATTTTAGCATTGATACAGGAATGATTTATCAACACTTTGGTAGCGCTGATAAAACCTTAGTCCATTTTTTTATAAAGTCAGTCGCATAGTGCCCTCGTTTTATCGCGACCTAAAGCTCTCGCAGTACTGGAACCCTGTGACTCCCCTCTGTCGCCCGCTGAGTTCGCATTGCTGGACCTCTGCCACCCTCGCTTCTCGTTTTCAGACCTCCGCTATTGTCACTTCTCATTGCCAGACCTCCACCACCCTCGGTTCTCATTTCCGGACCTCCGTCGCCCGCAATGCCCTCTTCAGTTTTCCGGACCTTCGCCACCCGCAACGCCCTCTTCGGTTTGCCAGACCTCCCTTTAAGGCATGTTTTCCAAATATTTTTTTAATATTGTTCTTGTTTTTGTTTGAATCATTGATGCATATTGATTGTGTTATTTCATTTGGATTTATTGGTATGTTTTGGGTGTACCTTTCCTTAGGTTTTGAATTATGCTCTTAGTGGTTCTTCATGGTTAGTGGTTTTAGTCTCTTATTTGGGTGAAGGGATGTGTTCTTAGTATATTTCCATCTTATGTCCCACCATTTTAGTGAAAATTTAAATGGTTGGGTGACCTATGCTAGGTCTCTGGACATTATTGTGATTTTCTCTCTTCTTAGTGATGTATATGTGTCATTTCGAGATGTATGATGTTCTTGGAGGATATACATTAAGGTTTCTTGGGAATATTGGTTATCTATTCATTTTAATTTTTTCGTAGTGGTCCTCTATTCGGTGAATCTTCTCATTTGACCCTCTATCCCATGGTGAAACTCCCTCCCTTTCTCTCTTCCCTTGGGCTCCATTTTTAGGGTGATTTGGCCTTTTATCTACAAGGAATCTCTATGTAAGAATCTCATATTCTCTTTTATTCTCCTTTCTTGGTCACTACTTTTTTCTCTCTTGGGTTATTTTTTTATAGAAAGGGTTTTGAACTAGGTTGGCTTTAATCTCATTTATTTGGGTTAAATATTTATGGTTATGGTGTTTAATTGAATCCTTAGGGCCTTTCCTTAGTTCAGTTGGTGGTTTCATTCTGGTTTTATGAAGATATCAAGAAATAGGTAGGTTGTTTCATTATTTGACATTGTTTTAGGTGTTTAATATGATTTATTTGGTTTTAAAATGGTTTTATAAATTTTCTGGGTTGTGGGAAACATGTTTTCCAGTTTTTTTGTTGTGCGTAAGGGTTTGATAATGATTTGACTATTGTAAATGGTTGTTTGTCATGTGTGTTTCTATTATTGGAAGTGTGATTGTATAAAATAGATATAATTTTATATAGGGGATGGAATTGAGCACAATTTAATCCTAGTTATCTAGGTGGGTAGACTAGGTCTAGTATATTAGGTGAATTAGTCAGGCCGATGATTGGTCTCTTTAATAAGGATATACATAACAACACTAACTAAACATTCATGTGCTAGGGATTGGAGGCTCAAATAGGACCTTCATGTCTAAGAGATGTGATCATCAAGAGTACGAGGATCCTAGGACCCTAGTAACCCTAATACCTTAGAGATTTTCTATAGTGCTCATACTATTCTTACCATTATCTTGTCACGTTTGCTTTCTCTTTTATTTCAAAGAATGTTTTATTTAAATTGTATCTTCCTTTTTCTTAAAAAATAACATGTTAATGTATATCATAATGTCATTACATGGAATCTATTTTTGTTGTGTCCTACTAGGTATGTTGGCTCACACCTTATATACACCCTCAGGTTTATGTAGACCTTATTATGTTTTACCCAGTTAAAGGCAAGGTTCCCTTGGTGGTGATGGTGGATATATGTGCTAGTAGTTCCCCTTTTGGTGACTATTATGGTTGTGGAATGGGGATGTTGACCCTCATGTTTCATGAAGTCTTGGTTGTATTGTTGGTTCCCTTACCTTTTTTTTGTTATTTTGGTTTTGGTTGAAATTGTTAAATGCTTATCCCCTATTGCAGTGTTATCTTTTGGTCTATTATATTGTGAAATTTGGTTATGATATGGTGTTTGATTATTATGTAATATTTATGGTTTTTTACATGAAAAAACCATTCCCAAAGGTGTTACTCAATGCCTAGGCACTAGTTACAACCCATGGGGATTGTTAATTCCCTTTGGACCTTCCCACGAGTTGGGTCAGGTGTCAAGTGGGATGGCAACCTGGCCTAGTTCATGAAAAGAAGTCTACACTATAGTATAGTTGTTTAAATCCTTTTTGTACCGTGTCCATGGGAGGTTACAATGTGGTATATTTTTTTATAGTCTTAAATTCCATAAGCCCCATTTTATATTCTTTTTTGTCCTACACAACTCTCATTTGAAATATTGATTCTTTAAGGCTTATAAGAGTCATTTTAACTACTCCAAACTCCCTTCTTCTCAGATAGAAGCTCCAGTGGATGTGTTTGGTTTCTCTCTGATAAGGGGATCTCTCATCGATTGGAAATCCTCTATCTCCTCTTATATCCACCTTATAGAGTGATAAATCATAATCTTTTTAGTTAATATAATATTCTTTTTTATGAATCTTGATTATAGGTTAGACTACTTGATCTACTGCACCTTCATTATTCATTGACAGATCCCATTATGGGTGTTAAGTTGGGTTGATCACTAATTAAAGGCAGGTGGTTCCACAATGTTTCTTCCACACAATTGAAAAAAAAATTCTTGATTTATTCAATATGAATTATAAAATTAATTTAATATGATTTGAATTAAAGTGTATTTTATTTGTGATTTTAGAGGCATGTATTTTTTAAATAAATCCCCTTCTTAGTTGTTTTTTGTGTCATGGAATGATTTGATAAACTATATATTTTAGTGGGAATATTTTATAAAATAATTAGCCTTGATTTCAAAAAAAATGATTAGAATATAATATGATTTGAAAAGGGAATAGATTTTATGAAAACCTATGATTTGGTTTTGAAATGAAAATTCATGTTGAAAACTAAAATTGGGTATTTGAATGTAATAAATGAAATTATTTGTGGTAGATGTATCATTCTTTATTATTCTTGTGTTTGGTCTGGGGTGATTTGAGGAAACTATAATGAATCTAAAGTAATTATATTTAATGAAGATGAATAAATACTAATGGTTAGGCTCTATTAATAACTATTTTTATAAATAATTGCTTCTCTTCTACTATATTTGGAAGTCTTGTTTTGTGTACTTGAACCATAAATACTAATATTTGAGATTCAAATAGGATGAAGATGAATAAATATTGGATGGATGCTAATCGTTTAACAATAGAGTACGAGAATGGAGTGAAAGAGTTCATCAAGTTTGCAAAGGATCATGCAAATGATCCTTCTTAAATACTTTGTCCATGTTTACATTGTTGTTATTCTAGACTACTTACTCCAGAGGAGTTGGAAGAACATTTGATATGTCACGGAATAGATCAGAGTTATAAATTTTGGAATAAACACGGAGAAAAAGAGAATGTAGCTACTGGCTGGGATAAAACTGCGTTTTATGGATCGTCAGATATGAATACAAATATGGATAATGAAGAAGACCGTATGGAGGATGTGATTACAGATGTCAATGATGATAAAGATCGTATTGAGGAAATGTCAAAGACAATTCAATATGAACTCCGTGATTGCCCAAAATTGTTCAAGAAGTTAAAGAGTTGTGCAAAGATGCCATTGTATGCTGCTTGCACTAAGTATACAACATTGTCAGTTGTACTGAAGTTTTATAAATTGAAAGTAGGAAACGGATGGAGTGATGTCAGTTTTACGGAACTACTTGCTCTCTTGAATGACATGCTCCTGGAAGATAATGAGCTCCCAAGCCGGACATATGAAGCTAGACGAATGCTACGCTCGATGGGAATGATTTCAAAAAGAATACATGCATGCCCGAAAGACTGTATATTGTTTCTCAAGGAGAACAAATAACTTACAGAATTCCAAAAGTGTGGTTCTTCTCGATACAAGAAAGATAAATCCAATCCTACGAAAGTTGTATGGTACTTTACAATCATTCCAAGGTTTAGGCATCTATATGGAAGTGAAGAAGCTGCAAGACAATTGTCATGGCATGCAGATAGAAGAAATAAAGATGGGTTATTACATCATCTAGCCGACTCTCCTCAATGGAAGAAAATTGATCATGAGTATCCTGAATTTGGAAAAGAGCCGAGAAACCTTTGTCTTGCGTTATCTACAGATGGAGTGAATCCTTTTGGTTTTCAAACCAGCACTCATATTACATGGCATGTTATGTTGGTAAATTATAACTTGCCACTTTGGTTATGCATGAAGTGGAAATTCATCATGTTATTTATGCTTATATCAGGACCAAAACAACCAGGTAATGATATTGATGTTTATCTGGCTCCTTTGATCAAGGATTTGAAGTTATTGTGGGACTCAGGTGTAATGTTGTATGATGATTATAAAAGTTAATACTTCATGTTGAGAGCGATTTTGTATGGGACAATAAATTATTTCCCTACTTATGGAAATTTTTCAGGCTATAGCATTAAAGGAACTAAAGGGTGTCCCGTGTGCGAAGAAGATACAGAATCAATTGGGTTGAAACATTCATCAAAATCTGTGTTTCTAGGACATCGTAGATTTCTACCTTGTCGGCATAAGTATCGATCTTGGATGACATCATTCAATGGAAGTTCAGAAAAATTTGCAACATCGTCTCCACTAATAAGTGATCAGCTGTTTGAGAAAGTAAAATATCTGAACACAGTTTTTGGTAAACCATTTTTGAAAAAACTTATGAAAATCGGTTGGAAAAAGAGATCAGTTTTTTTTTGAATTACTATACTGGAATTTTTTGTACGTCAGACATTTTCTTGATGTGATGCGTGTGGAAAAAAATGTATCTGACGGTGTTATCGAAACGTTGCTAAATGACCCTGGAAAAACAAAAGATGGAATTAAGGCAAGGTTGGACATGGTTGACATGGGAATACGAGAAGAGTTGGCTCCCGTGAAGGGTGAAAATAGAATGTTTTTTCCTCTAGCTGCTTATACTCTTTCTAGGGCGGAGAGATATCAGTTTTGCAACTTCTTCAATGATGTAAAGGTTCCAGAGGGGTACTCATCAAATATCAATAACATTGTGTCAATGAATGATTTGAAGTTAAAAGGTTTGAAATCACATGATTTCCATGTTTTTATGCAAGATCTAATTCCTATAGCTTTATGTTGCATTTTTTCCAAGAATGTTCGTCATACGTTAACCAAACTTTGTTTCTTTTTCAAAGCTATATGTAGCAAATTTTTAGACCCGGGGAAATTTCCAGCTATGGAAAAAGAAATTGTCATCATATTATGTGAATTAGAAATGTTCTTCCCGCCAACATTCTTTGATATGATGGTTCATTTGATGATTCATTTGGTGAGAGAGATTCGACTTTGTGGTCCTGTGCACTATAGATTGATGTATCCTGTTGAACGGTATATGAAGATTTTGAAAGGGTATTTCAAAAATCAAAGTCGGCCAGAGGTTTGTATAGTGGAGCGATATATTGTTGAGGAAGCCATTGAATTTTGTACTAAATACCTATCTGATGTGGAAAGCATTAGTCTCCTTAAATCTCGTCACATTGAACGCATTGAGGGTGAGGGAATTTCTGGAAGAGAAGTTGTGACAATCAGTATTACAAATTGGGAGTAGGCTCATCTTTATGTTTTTCATAACACTTGGGAGGTTGCTCCATATATTGAAACTCACAAAGAAATTCTTAGGCAGTTGAATCCATCAAGGGCTGAAAATGGTTATCAGATACACATAATCACCAGTTTATAGGATGGTTTCAGGACCATATTTTTAAGCAGTTGGATGAAAATCCGAATTCAATTTCAGAACGACTTTGATGGCTAGCCGCTGGACCAAGTGTGTATGTATTATCTTACAATGGTTATGTAATTAATGGTTATACATTATATTAAGATAAACATGATGAAGATTGTACCATGCAAAATAGTGGAGTTACACTGGTGGATGAAGCGATGCATGTTTCTAGTAGTAAGGACAGAAATCCAATTTATGAAAATATGTCATACTTTGGCATTATCAAACTAATATGGGATTTGGATTATACGACATTTCAATTGCCGATTTTTCAATGCAAATGGATTGATAACAATAGTGGTGTTAAAATAGATGAATGGGGATTTGTGAAAGTTGATTTTAGTAAAGAAGGGTAAAAAGACGAACAGTTTATAATGGTATCACAAGCGGTACAAGTTTTTTATGTTTCAGATCCCGAAAACCGAAAGTGGTCGATTGTTCTGTTATCATCCAAAACTACTAAAGGTTCTGATGAAAATTCAGTTGAGGACGATCCTTTTAGTGGTACGTCGCAATCATTTCGGAGCGGTCCCAATGCATATGATGTTTTGTATGTTAGAGGAGACCACAATGAAGGGATTTGGATAGTCGATAGAGGTGTCAAATACCTTCAACCTTTGAAAAAAAGAAAGAGAGTTCAGTAAACATGTAATATTTTGTTTGTAATATAGATCTTGTTATCTCATGTTATTATCTTATCATTACTGAATTTATGTAATCTGAATTAACTGTTTAACCACTTTTGCAGATAATGACTTATGCACATTCTGGTGCTCCTACCCTTGGGGATTCTGTTATGATAGGGCGGTGTATCATTATCGTCTAAAAAAAGGAATGAGGACAGGGGCTAAGCATAGGGAGGTGAGCAAGTACTACATCTGGACAAATATCAGGGTATATATAATAAAATTTCACTATCTAAACACATCTGAACACAAGTTACTTATTCTCCTAATGATAAATTTTTTTGCAGTGTCCAAAACAGACAAACGATAATGATTGCGGTTATTATGTTTGTAAATTTATGAAAGAGATCATTTTTAATCAGCAAACTAGCATCCCAAAAGAGGTATTTTCAAAAACAACTACTAGTTCGTTTAAGTTATTTATTAATTATTTATTTTTATATTTTGTATGAGTAACATAACTTCCAAAAATCCTAATACTCACAAGATGATATAGATGTGTTAATAAATGAGTGGGCCGCATACCGGATGGAATATTTTACACAAATACAATAAAGATCTGACTTGGAGATATGAACAATTGGTGGTCATTTTTGAGAGGGGTTAAGGGGATCAAAAGATGAAACATTGTTGTATGTAAATGTTTGTAGGAAAATTGTAAATGTTATTAAATAAAACATACTTTCTCCAATGAGTCATTTTCTCATTTTAACAGATGATATGCACCAGCAACATGCAAGAATGATGAACCACTCAAAGGGTCTCTCTTTTGTTTAAAATGGACACGATTTTAAGTGAAAACAAAAACTAACCTACGGAAAATGTGACCAAAATCATTCATATTGTGTTGATATTTTAGGAGAACTATCCACGAGTCCTTTTTGAAGTGTACGAGTCAAACCCTCCTCAATCTGAGGCACGGTGTGGCCGGTACCACTCAAAGGGTCTATTTTGTTTAAAATGAACACGATTTTAAGTGAAAATAACAACTGACCTACGGAAATTAGACCAAATGCATTCAGATTGTGTTGATATTTTATAGGAACGATTCAAGGGTCCTTGGTGATGTGTACGAGTCATCTCCACCTCAATCTGAGGCATGGTGTGGCCGGTACCACTCAAAGGGTCTCTATTTTGTTTAAAATGGACACAATTTTAAGTGAAAACAACAACTGACCTACGGAAATCCAACCAAACGCATTCATATTGTGTTGATCCTTTAGGATAAAGATCCAAGGGTCCTTTGTGATGTGTACGAGTCAACCTCGCCTCAATCTGAGGCACGGTGTGAGTGTTATCACTCAAAGGGTCTCTCTTTTGTTTAAAATGGACACAATTTTAATTGAAAACAACAACTGACCTACGAAAATCCAACCAAACACGTTCGGATTGCCTTGATATTTTAGAAGAACAATCCAAGGGTCCTTGGTGAGGTTTATGAGTCAACTCCGCCTCAATCTGAGGCACGGTGTGGCTGGTACCACTCAAAGGGTCTCTATTTTGTTTAAAATGGACACGATTTTAAGTGAAAACAATAACTGACCTATGAAAATCCAACCAAATGAATTTTTATTGCCTTGATCCTTTAGGATAATGATCCATGGGTAATTTTTGACGTGTATGAGTCAACCCCGCCTCAATCCGAGGTACGGTGTAGCCGGTACCACTCAAAGGGTCTCTATTTTGTTTAAAATGAACATGATTTTAAGTAAAAACAACAAATGACCTATAGAAATTCAACCAAATGCATTTGGATTGTGTTGATCCTTTATTATAATGATCCATGGGTACTTTGTGATATGTATGAGTCAACCCCACCTCAATCTGAGGCATGGTGTGACCACTATCACTCAAAGGGTCTCTCTTGTTTAAAATGGACACAATTTTAATTGAAAACAACAACTGACCTACAGAAATCCAACCAAAAACATTCAGATTGTGTTGATATTTTAGGAGAACGATCCAAAGGTCCTTTGTGACGTGTATGAGTCAACCCTGCCTCAATCTGAGGCACGGTGTGGCCGGTACCACTAAAAGGGTCTATTTTGTTTAAAATGAACACGATTTTAAGTGAAAACAACAACTGGCCTACGGAAATTCAAGAAAACACATTTGGATTGTGTTAATATTTTATAATAACTATCCAAGGGTCCTTGGTGACGTTTAAGAGTCATCCTTTCCTCAATCCGAGGCACGGTGTGGCCGGTACCACTCAAAGGGTCTCTATTTTTTTTTTAAATGGACACGATTTTAAGTGAAAACAACAAATGACCTATGAAAATCTGACCAAACGAATTTGGATTGCCTTGATCTTTTATGAGAATGATCCAAGGGTCCTTGGTGATGTGTATGAGCCATCCTTTACTCAATAAAAGGCATGATGTGGCCGGTACCACTCAAAGGGTCTCTATTTTGTTTAAAATGGACACGATTTTAAGTGAAAACAACAACTGACCTACGGAAATCTGACTAAACACATTCAGATTGTGTTTATACTTTAGGAGAATGATACAAGGGTCCTTTTTGAAGTTTACGAGTCAACCCCACCTCAATATGAGGCATGGTGTGACTGCTATCACTCAAAGGGTCTCTCATTTGTTTAAAATGGACACGATTTTATGTGAAAACAACAACTGACCTACAAAAATCTGACCAAAAGCATTCGTATTCTCTTGATCCTTTAGTAGAACGATCCAAGGGTCCTTGGTGACGTGTACGAGTCAACTTCGCCTCAATCTGAGGCACGTTGTGGCCGGTACCACTCAAAGGGTCTCTATTTTGTTTAAAATGAACACGTTTTTAAGTGAAAACAACAACTGGCCTATGGAAAATCAAACAAAAGCATTCGGATTGTGTTGATCCTTTAGTAGAACAATCCACGGATCCTTTGTGATGTGTATGAGTCAACCCCGCCTCAATATGAGGAACGGTTTGACCGCTATCACTCAAAGGGTCTCTCTTGTTTAAAATGGACACAATTTTAATTGAAAACAACAACTAACCTACGAAAATCCGACCAAACGCATTCAGATTGTGTTAATATTTTAGGATAATGATCCACGGGTCCTTTTTGATGTGTACGAGTCAACCCTGCCTCAATCCGAGGCACGGTGTGGCCGGTACCACTCAAAGATTCTATTTTGTTTAAAATGAACACGATTTTAAGTGAAAACAACAACTGACCAATGGAAATTTGACCAAAAGCATTCATATTGTGTTGATATTTTATAATAACAATACAAGGGTCCTTGGTGATGTGTAAGAGTCATCCCTGCCTCAATATGAGGCACGGTGTGTCCGGTACCACTCAAAGGGTCTCTATTTTGTTTAAAATGGACACGATTTTAAGTGAAAACAACAGCTGACCTATGAAAATCCGACCAAACGCATTCGGATTGTCTTGATCCTTTATGAGAACAATCCAAGGGTCCTTTTTGACGTGTACGAGTCAACCATTCCTCAATATGAGGCACGGTGTGGCCTCTATCACTCAAAGGGTCTCTCTTTTGTTTAAAATGGAAATAATTTTAATTGAAAACAACAACTGACCTATGAAAATCTGACCAAACGTAGTCGGATTGCCTTGATCTTTTAGGAGAATGATCCAAAGGTCCTTGGTGACGTGTATGAGTCAACCCCACCAACCCCCTAGACCTCCCCCCTGGACACCAATCCACCCCCCGAACACCCCCCCACCCCTCTGGACACCCCCACCCCCTGTAAATCCCCCCGACACCTTGGACACCAGACCACCCCCTAGAAAGCCCCCCCAGACACCAATCCACCCCTTGGACCGCCCCCCACCCCCTGGACACCAATCCACCCCCCAATCCTCTGGACACCCCCCCACCCCCTGTAAAGCCCCCCTGACACCTTGGACTCCAGCCCACCCCCTGGAAAGCCCCCCCGGACACCAACCCACCCCCTGGACCGCACCCCCCCCCTAGACACCAATCCACCCCTTGGACACCCCCACCCCTCTGGACACCCCCCCCCACCCACCCCCTATAAATCCCCCCCGACACATTGGACACCAGCCCACCCCCTGGAAAGCCCCCCCCCCCCCCCCGGACACCAATCCACCCCCTGGACCTCCCCCACCCCCCCCCCTGGACACCAATCGGCCCCCTGGACACCCCCCACCCCTCTGGATACCCCCCACCCCTTATAAATCCCCCCTGACACCTTGGACACCAACCCACCCCCTGGAAAGCCCCTCGGACACCCCCTACCCCCCCTTGGACAGCCACCCCAAACCCTTGAATAGTCCCCCAACCCCCTGAATTCTGAATTGAATTCTTTATGTATTTAATTAACTTATGAATTATGTGTTAATGGTGTATGGGTATACTTTTTTTATGGGTATACTTGGTATAATTATCTTATGATTTATGAGTTAATTTTGTATGGGTATACTTGCTTTAATTAGCTTATTAAGATGCTGATTTTTTTTTTGCAGGTGTTTGGGTGTGCTGCTGCAGATTTTTTCATAGAAGAAGAGAGGGCATTTATCAGCGCTAAAGGAGTGCTGATAAAACATTCATTTATTAACGCTCTTTTAGCACTGATAAAGGGTTGTTTTATCAGTGCTCTTTTAGCGCTGATAAAGTCTACCTTTATCAATGCGTGTTTAGCGCTAATAAAGGTTTTATTTATCAGTGCTTTTTTAGTGCTGATAAAGTACCCCTTTATGAGCTCTGAGCTTTACAGCACTTTTTTAGCACTGTTAAAGCCTGTTTTTAGCGCTGTTAATTCCCATTTTTGTAGTAGTGCTTCCAGTACAAGGACCATGTGCCTATGACTGTTATGTAACTCCCCGATATAGGAGTTTCATTGCCATCACTTCACCTTATCAACTCCCAACCACCACATCCCACACTCCATTTATCTATAAACTTAAGTGTTGGATATGGTCATCCCACTCTGACCTGAGCGATAATACAAACATTACCTACCTCCCACTCCTAATATCTGAGAATAACACCCAAAAAAATTACCAATGTTCAGTCCGTATTGAGGGTTTCACCCTCGTACAGTTTTTGGTGAACTCTCCATCATATGTCGTTACTTATACCACTACTTTAGTACAACCTCTAAGATTCTCCCTTAAAATAAATGTGTGTGTCTCTTCTAAGCCATGATCAATGCACTCTATCAATACCCGGTGCTTCCTCCTGGTCAAAACTTGATCATTTGTGTCACTTCACTCGGATCCTTCCATGATGTCACCTTTTTATTGTGGGGGGTCTAAAATTTTCCATTCATGATCTCGAGGCCTCCCTTCCTGAAAGTATCTCATCCACTCTTGGTTACCTTTCTCCAAGAGGGATTTGCCAACTGAGACACACCATCACCCCCATGACTCGATTCCCAGTAGTCATGAACTAACTTCTATCATAGAACTACCACCACAACACTTCTTAGGCTTCTCTAAGACCTGAATTATTCCCAATGGAACCCTAAGGGCCTATATTACCAAACCCCAAACTCAATAGTCCCCTCATGTAGCCATCACGTGCCTCCTTGCTTCCATCAAAAATCAATAGGTATTTACTCCTCATCCATTGATCTCATGACCCCAATAGGACCACACATCATTATAATACACCCACCACCTTGATCTTAACAACCCTCGGGTCACATTCTCCTTTCAACCATTTCCCAACCTAATTCAAGGTCCAATGAGTTTTACATTACTGAATTTAGTCTCAAAATCCCACAAAAGCATCTAACCATGCCCCTTATCTTGATAACGTCAACGACTCATGGAAACCTTGATGTTTCTATATAACATGAATGATATATCTCATGATTCAAGTCTACCCCATGACTACCTCAAGACCGCTCATTACCTGAGCATCATTCCGACACAGAGTGTCTGACTTCTCTTATTGCACACCCTCAAATAATGAGAAAACATAGTGTTAAGCATCACATTGATCCCACCCTCACATATATCCTAGACACCATAAGTGCTAGTACTCAATGCATCCTAAACCCCAAAATATGAGGTAACTCACAACCTTTTTCAACCCCTCTATGATTATCCTCACACCCCAAAACACAACACCTCATCAGAACCATCTCACATGGGCTGATCATTCTCAAGGTATCACTATTCCTAAACTGAATTCCTCCAAGAACATCATATGACTCAGCTCCAACCTATATCATTTCACCATTCTTTATTAGACCTAGACCCTCTCTCCTAGGACTACTATCGACCATGTCATCAAAATCATACCATGGAACAAAAAATATAGGTATATGAATGAACCTGCCTTATAAAAATGGTCTTAAAAAAAGGAAATTGCACACAAGTTCTTAAATCAAGAAAATAACTAATTTAACATGCCCAGGTTACACCCTTGATAACACCACCTACACACTAATCCTATTAATACAAGGCATCTACTAATGCTTCATAGATCTAAATCATACAAGTTCCAAGTCAACTCCTCTCACGGCTACCTTAAAAAATAAGAGGTGACTCACTAAACCACAAGTTGTACCTAGAAACAAAAGGCTCTCCCACCTAACTAAGGACTATAACTCACATCAATATAAGGTTATGAAAACACCCTATATCCCATATTAAGGTCACACAACAATGAACACAGCATCACCAACCACCCATCCTAGAGGCTCACACAATCCACAAGGGTCACAACTACAACTAGGGTCACAAAACAAAATGAACCACCCACTATCTGACACAACAGACATAAATAAGGTCTCACCAACTAGGATCTCACTCTAGCCTCAAAACCTAAGCTCAGAACAGACCCCCTAGGACTACACCCGAACATAGACACTCTCAATGGTCCAACCACCCATACAAGGTTCATGATCATGCATAATAATTCATGACATGGGCACCCCTCTAAGATCCATCCACTACTCAAGTCTATAGTATTTCCCCATCAAAATACCAAGTTCCAAATCTTGGTTAGATAAGGCTTCATTCACAATCTATGAGGTAAAACACTTTATAGGTTGATTACTGACACTTTATTTAACCAATACCATTATTAAATTTATCTAGATCTCAATCATTACACACATTTCAGATATTTAACATTTTTAATTCCATCACCCTGGTATAATTATATGAAGTTTCAAACACAAGTTATAGAGTAAAATGCTCTTTAAGTTTTTCTTGGCACTCCATTTAACTTCCACCAATTTAAATTCAAAATTAAGGATCTATATACCATCATTCTCAAGGTTTCACATTCCAATACATTTCATTACCTGTATAGATTATTTACTTTAATTGTTCATTATTTATTTAGATATCAAAACCCATGGATTAGATAAGATTTAGTTCACAAGTTATAGAGGAAAAAATTTATAAGTTTCTTACTATCACCTTATGTAACTAATCTATTACATTAGTAAACCATTTATATCTTCCCATAATTTACAAGTGGTTAATCGAGGAGTTTTCCAAGTAGAGTGAAACCATACACTTATATGTGAGAAACACTATATAAATGGTTGTGAACTCTTTAAATAACCAAATCCTCTCAATAATTTAAAACCATAGGTAAATATAAATTACTAGTATATATAATCCATAAAATTAAGTAAAATTCCGGTAGATATGAGAATACTAAGCAACAATCAATCATAGGAAATACATTGATGGTATATAAATCTTATGTGCTTAGTATGTTTCATGAATGCACACACCTTAACTTATCATATAGGGACAAGAGATAAAAATCCCCTAAATCAATAAAATCACACTCAAGTTCACCAATCGAGGTGGAAATCGGTCCACTATAAAAGTAAAAAGTTAGAACAATAACTCCCACCCATGGAAACTTAGATTTTTTCCCATACGTGGGTTTGGAATTCCCATGAAAGATGTTATTACTAGGCCCCTACAACATCCTAGTTTCATATCTACTATACCAAAATAGTAAGATAAATAAAAGTAGTTATGATATTAATTTGTATCACCCCAACCCAATATTCACAAAATCATTTTCCTGATAAAGTGTGATAGAAGGCCTTGAGTAAACCTACTCGTATTCCAGAGGCCGAGGACTATAAGCAAGGATATATAAGTGGTATAGTGGGGTGATTATACCCTATTGTCAAAGTTCAACACAATAGAAATAAAGGAAGTAACAAACACATCACATCCAGAATAATAAATAGGTACTAAAAATACTGAGTTACATCCCATGTGAAAACATAATGATGTTGTATACAAAACAGGAAGGGAGGTACATAATAGTCAACAGTCACAAAACTCAAAAACATAAATAAAATGAAAAATACCCGAAGACAACATCACCCTGGGAAGTACTAATCTTCATCCCAGATCCCAAATCCCAAGATACAAACAATCTAATAACCATTAATAATCAACTTAGTCAATGCCCTGAACTTGTAACCTATGACCAAGGGGCATCTACTCAGGTATCTAAGTGTCATGGTGGCCCGAGTAGGGTGTGAGTAAAACTTAGTAGGCTACCACCAAAAGTGTATAATTCAAATATATTCTATACATGTAATTTATAATTTCATAAAATATATAAATAAAGTGGTATGAATAATAATAGGTTGTGGAAACAAAAGGAACTGAGTCAAGCCTTGGGTCTTAGGAAGAAAACCTAGGTCGATGCTACCAACTTAGTTCGTTGTCGGTAACTCTGATAATGGTAGGAGAATCATGGAATAATATAGTTCCAAGGTACACTACTAAGTAAAACATGATCATATGGACCAAGATGAATCTACATGGTTCATATGAGAATTCCCTCCTAGCATTTCTTGAGATAAACCATCAGTCGGGTCTGAACTTAAGGGATCTCCCTTGACATTCAGTAGCATGGCTTGATTGGAATCTAGTATCACACCTAAGGAATTTCATACCAATAATAATAGAGATAAATTTGGGGATCTTATCCCATGGAATTCAAAAATGGATTCCCTCAAGAATCCACAACATTAATCGGTGACATTTGATAAATTCAAACATTACTTGAATCTAAGGGGGATCCACCCCATGGAATTATTAGTAATGAATCTATGTAGAATCCACTACCTTTATTGGGGAATTACATATAATTGGACTACATTGAATCCAAATGTTTCTTTACACCCTAAAATTTACATGTGTCCCCTATCAGAATCCTAGGCTCTTTTATGACATTCCATGAAAATATCAATCATGAGAAATCCAAGGAGGTCCTATAAGGAATTCTGTACACATAACTATTTCCAATAATAAAAAACATATCATTATTACACAAACTAAATAATAAAAAAATCAATACAACCATCCAATATTATCATTTCATTCCATTCATATTTCCATTTAAAGATTCCATTACACTGTAACTCATATGATAAAAAATTATACACTTTAATCCAAGTTTACCCCTTAGGTTCATTTCTAATTAAACATTTCATGGATATAAGGACCAAGGGGTTATAGATGCCATCCTAGTAAACCCATTTCCATATTAAAAATTTTCATCATAAATGGAATCCCCAAACTACCCCACCAGTTCACCTAAAAGAAGGGCATAAGACAAAACTCACCTCTTAATGATTCAATAAGGATCTACCCAAACTAACCCACCTTCCTAAGTATAAGGAGGTCCCGTGTCATTAATAAGGTTTTATATCTCATGAAGGGAAACCAAAACTATCACAATTTTTCTCCCAATACCATGGTATAAGGATATATTACCACTTAGAAGGATTTAAAAGGGTCTACCCTATTGTCCCAAGAGGACTACACCAAGACTCAAGAGGGGGTTAATTGAGTTCTTTAAAATTTTCTTGGATTAGAAAACAACCCACTTTTATATATGACTAACTTATGATATTTTGATTGACACAAATAGTATCAGAAATACAAGTACAAATAAAATAATTATACATAGATATTTATAGTGGTTCGGGCAACAAAAATCCCCTAGTCCATTCTACCAATACTCTTCTCCACAAGTTTGGTGATTTTCACTAGACCAGCCTTTTTTAGGGGGACTCCCAATACTTTTTCTATAGACCGAATGACTGGGTTAAATTAACCAATACTTGTTAAAATAGTATAATATCTTTTAATAAGGTTATAGTAAGGCTTTAAAAACAACATACTTTGTTTTTATTTTACCAGAAACCTTTACAACAAAAGAGATAAAACAGAGTGTTTATATATTGAGATCACAGTTATAAAATAAAACCAAAAAAGGAATAAATATCTAAGAGAGATGATAAAAATATATATAATATCAAGGATATTCTTCTAAAATGACACCAAATATGATAAATATATCAAAACTGTAGATCGTAAGGCTTCTTCTACTTCTCATGTAAAATAGAGAAGCACACCAGAGCTTCAAGAGTGAGTTCTTGGATGATATATCAGGCACTTAGGTTTATCTCAATATATATTTTTCACTTTAGAGAACTTATAAAAATCCATGAAAAATAGTACATTAAATTTCACTGCTAATGATCCATAAAATTCAGAACTCTTAATTTAAAAACACATGTACTTTTCTTGGAAATACCTTGAAAATAGTACTAAAAATTAAATTATCCTTGTACTTGTTTCCATTCTTGGTACTTACCTCCTATTATAATCGTTTTTACCATAAAAATGTAATCTAGAATGTAAATAATGCATGGTAGTATAAAAATATCACTCAAATGATTCAATATTAATAAATATTGGGTTGTAGATCAATGTTACTGATTGTAGATCACCATGTATTTGAATTATATTGATTTGAATTCATATAGTCAAATTTATCTACATAGCCTAATTTTCAAAGGCCTTACTCACATATCTTATTTTCTTTACTTGGGATTCTTGGTCACATAGACAAATTTGATATAGTCAAAATAAATCACATATCCATTTGGAACCACATAGCTGATTTCACCACATATCCAAATCATGTAGCTGATTACTCCATGTAACTGATTTATATATCCAATTGATCTATGTAGGTGATTCATCGACGTAGAAAATTTCCACATACTCATTTCCATGATGTAGCCAATTCACATAGGTGAATCCTTCATGTTGGCGATTGAAAAATCCAAATTATAAATATAGTTATTTATCTATGTATCCAAAATCCTCACATAGATGGTTTTTCTAGACTTAGGAAAATTTTAGAAAACTTGCAGAACTTGAAGATTTAATATCCAAATGGATTAGATAATTATATAACATAAGGAACACACTTAAAAATAGAATTATCATAAATATATTAAGTGTATTTGAGATCATCAAAACCTAAAGTACATGGGATATGTTTCAACAACATTATTTTTCCAACAATTTCCCTATCACGAACCGAATCTGGTCGCCACCAATACCGACACCAAACCCGGCCTATGACAAGTACTAAAGGGTGTTCCCAATCTTCACGGGATGGAACAATTTCCAGGGTATCATAAAATGATGTTTGGGAATGATTTACCTGAGTTTATAAACATTAAACAACAAACAAACTCAATAAAACAAATATGGATTTTTCAACTAAAACCGTCTTTTTCAAAATTTCAGAACCGAAGAACATAAGTTAAAACTATGTTTAAAGACCATTAAAAAGGTAAAAAACCAAATAAGTTCATCCCAAGAACCTTCACATGGCAAGAGGCGCCACCCTCAAGCCATCCCCACAACACCATGTCACGAATGACCTGTAAAAACCTGAACTGTTGGCACAAAAGTTGTACCCAAACCTATGACAACAAAAATAACCAAGTCTACTTACACCCAAGGGTGTAAGTAGGGTGTGATCCAATTCCCATTAGGATACCACCACTAATAAACTCCATGTGATAAACATTCAAAGATTAAAATATTGCAAGTTTTCATAAACAGGCAATGCTAGTTACAATTTCTAAAAGATGCAACTTAAAAATTAAAACAGTTTTCAAGTGGGCTAATTTAAAGAATCATCACTTTTAAAATAAATGCCAAAACTACTTAAATTTTCATCCAATAATACCATATGCCGATGGTAATCACAAATAATCCAATGAGCACAAGCAATGAGAAATAACTCCTAGGCACTAGCTCGTTGTGGGTCCTGGGTACCTCGTATCTCAGTGAGAGTAACCATCACAATATTTTTTCTCATGCACATGATCCACTAGTAGGGAGCATACCCATAACCTAGTGGTCCCAAATCATCATCACCATAGTTTAGTTTGTGTTGTAAGTGTCAATCTTGCTACATGAAACTGAGGCCAAACCCCAGAGATTCACTAGCTTACTAGTACACGTCCACCCACCTAGATACCTGGGTTTCCCTCTTATGCTCAAAAAAGTTCAACAAGTCAATAAATATAGTTTTAACATGAAAATATTACTTCTACATCACAAATTAACCAAAAATACCCATGTACATCACACAAGTCACAAAATTCACTTTTCGTTCAAATGCATTTTGAAATAAAACTCACACCAAAATAGCTCACAACACATTTTGTATAAATTTCACAATCCAACACATCCTTTAACAATTTTATAAAATCTTTACAAATATGCCTAACATAACATAACATCCCACTCACATGTTTCATAAAACCCTTTTTCATAAACAAAATCCATTTTTCACATAATACTCACACAAACAGCACACATCACATTCACACCTCTTTCACATTTCAGTAAATCTGTTAAACATTTTTATAAAACATTTTCAAGAGTATACACATCACATGACAGCCCCATTCACATTTAAAATGGACCATTTCAAAATATAAACAATCCAAAATAGTTTTCTAATATGGTTTCACCTCTTACATAAATCATTAAACTATTCAAAACTTTCATAAAACAATTCCAAGGAGTATACTCAAGATTTTCACATAAAACCCATTTCAAAACCATCTTTCAAGGAAAAAATCACAAAAATACCAACTAAAAATAGAATTGGAATCCCCAACAACATTTATTAAACAACCCCTGAGTTTTATACAAATACCTCAAACAATACCACAAAATATCCACATTAAAAACACACATTCAAAATCACTTTCAAGAAGTACAACATGGTTTTACACCTTAAACCCATTCAAAAACCCACTTTGAAACCCAATGGAACACCAATACCCAACCAATGCAGAATTTTCAGCCCAAAAAAGATTTATTAAACTAATTTCATATGTTCTAAAATACACCCAAATAATACCCCAAGTGTTACACATGAAAAACACTCAATTTCAAGCTAAAATTAAACTATAAAATTAAACTATTAACCAAATCAATCATAAATAGTTTTCGCACCACACACAACATATGAGGAATATGAAGAATGAGAAAATTCAACAAGATAACTCATCAATAATTTTTTACACATGGAACTGCCTACCGAAAGTGTCAAATCCCTCAAATATTGGTGTGAAACATCAAGAACACCACCGCCGCACCACAAGGAGGTGAAGAGAAACCTAAAATATTAATATTACACCAAAAAGACACCATGTCAAACCCTGGGTTATAACCCTATCTTCTGGACACTTTGTAACATCAAGAAAGAGGGATGAACCCCTAAGGAAATGGAAGAAAAGGAAGGGAGGAACACTTAATTGAATGAATCTTGGAGAAATCAACCTAAATCCACCAGTATCTGAATTTTCAAACAACCAAACATTCAAGGGAGGTTTTAACAAGGATTAGGAGATCATTTAGGAATTTGAATGGGGGAAAAGAGTGATAAATGAAGGATTTATTAAGGAAACAAATTGCCTTTATAAATCTGCTTGAATTGAGAAAACCTATGATGTTCTGTACTAAATCGTGATGGAAATGACCTCCAAAATGGGGGTAAAGAGGAGGGGGGCGTGGCTAGGTTAAGTGGGCTTGGGTGACACTTGTAATCACCGAAATTTATTTAAAATTTAATAATTTATTTATTAGATAATTTTTTTTAAGCCGAAAATGGGCTTTTGGGATGGCTCAATACCTTAAATAAAAACCTAAATCCACCATTATTATGGATTCATAAAGGGTCCAAATTGAAATGGTGGTGTTAATAGGTCAGGGGAGGCCATTTAGGAATTAGAATGGGTGCAAAATATTAAAAAAATAAAAACGTTATAAAAGAAACAAAATTGGTTTTTAAATCTGGAAATGGGCTCACGGTTTGGACCAAATCATGAAAACTCACCATTTCCTCAAAAAAAACTTGTGAAATCCCCAAAACAAAAAAAGAATGGAAATTAAATGAAAAAAAATAAAAGAATTCATGGATGTGACAATTCTCCCCAACATGAAAACTTTACATCCCTGAAAATCCACAGTAAATCCAAATACAAAAACCAAACCCAACCAATAAACCAAGATGTAATTCTTTTCTAAGCTTCGTCCCCAAATTCCAAAACACCTATAGTGATCAATTAAGGAAGGAATACTCTCACAACTAAGACATACACCACTTTACTGAAACTATCAAGCACATTCAAGATTTATCCCAAAAGAAAACTCCTCAAACACTATCTGAACACGGCTCAAGCAATTTACCAAAATAAACAACAACATTGAACAAGGTTACACTTACCTTGATATAACTAAACCGTTGGGCGTTCTCTAATCCCAACATTTACCCAAGTAAGATGTAGGTAGTTAGATATATCTGAACAAGACTACCTACCACCAAGCCAAGACCAAGGACCAAACTGAGTTACTAACATGAGGAGGCACAAATAGGCTCCCCACCATAAGAGATAACCTTTTTTTCAGAGACAGAATCAGGACACCAACAGGGGGAGGCCCAAAAAAACTCCCTGGTACAAGGGGTAGGATTCCATTATACCTCTCCAAAATAACTTACATGAGACTCATAGTGGGTCTCCCCACCATAAGAACCAACCATCTTAACTGAACGGCACGGGCCGACACAAAAAGACCCTGAAATTAAAGAGTTTGCATGGTCGCACAGTTAGTTTGCATGGTTTGGGAAATCGTGAACTAACCATGGGGGTCATTATATTTTCATGACCTCCCAGCACACAGTCACAACTAATCGTGCAAAAACCATGCACTCAACCTATCTACTAAAATTCCCAACCATTCTCCAAAAACTCAAAGGAAAACAATGGGGAAAAGAATGACATTGGGCGATAACATGGGCACAAAGACTTCCACCTATTTCCACCGAACAGGAACAATAGAAGAAAGATGACAAAACTAGTGGTTTAAACTCTTCCCATATTTCATAATGAGTATAATACTTTGTACAAGGGTTTGAAAGACCCTATAATTTCCCCTGACTACATGACAGCTTCTCTCTGGGACCTATGATTGGAGCCCAAATTATTGAAGCATCATCGGCCACGTAGTTAGGCTTTGGAAACACCCGAACATAACATTTTATACCAATTATACAAAAAAACTACATCGCAATCCCTGATAAGTTTACCAATACATGACACAATCTACACTCACTTTACCCTAACATGACATTTCACTGACATAAGGGATTAGAAGATTCACACACATCACACCTTGTTTCTTCAGGTAAGAAACAACGGTAGGAAAGGACACATATAAACACCTTCCTCTAAAATAGAGGATTTTAATGTTTTTTCAAGGAAGACATACTACCAACATAACAGATACTCTTAGAGGATTTCACAACCATCACCTTTACAATTAAATGAGCACACAACATCACAAGGCATCACCAAACATGACCATTGCGACTGATAAAAACAATACATGGAAAGGGGCCTTATGAGAAGTCCCCAAACAACACGCAATTCCAGAAAGTGTCCATAATAGCCTCTTGTGACCAGATTTACCACACTTGTAGTTTAACATGAACTCCTTATTTGAAGAGACTAAGAATAATCGAGAGGAACACTTAGACACCATCCAAATAGTCATCCATGCTAACAACCCCAGACCACTTCCACCTTCAATGAATCAGGCAACTTAGGAAACTATAGTCTCTTTCAGCCTTCCAAGAGCACTCTCATGCTACAAGAGTATCCTCAAACCCAAAATGAAAGGGTGTAGACTCATTCTAAAAATCTCAAGAATAGATTATATACATTGATCAACTGGAGTATTTTCCAACGACGAAACAATCTGGGTTGCACTTCAGTTGTGCACTAACCCTTAATGGGGGCATACCTTATCCAAAGAAAGAACCCAAGGACCCAACCAACCTGGTCCATTGGTTAAAAAGTGCCACAAACCAGATCTAAAAACATTAATGAAACCACCATAAATTCATCCCAAAACATTTCTCAGAAGAGACTACTAAACGGTCCTTCTACCCAGCTTACCAACCAAACACAAACCCAAAACACAGTTCAAACAGGAGGGGTTCTTGGACTCCAAACATCCCACAACATCAACATTTTAAAAAACACATAATACACACCATCCAAATACAGTTATCAAAACATCATGTTTTCCTTTGAAGATATTTCTTTGAAAATAAAATTGTTCATCGGTTAGCGTATCCACCTATGGTACCCCATGGGCCTCATACATGCATGCTTCTGTGCCACAATAGGCACCCTCCTCATATCCATCCCGAAATCCATCCATACATTCCACAAACCATCCATCATCCCATATAACCCCATGCATGTGGTCACTCATGGAAATACCAAAGGTTAAAACAAAAATTCTTTCCACTTTTCAAAACCAAAACTATCAACCAATACCTTTTTTCTCAAAACCGCTAACCATGAAATCGAACCCAAATTACCACTTACAAAACCTTTCAGAAATGCACAATAATTCAAATGAAAAATCAATTTCAAGTCATACACATTAATTTCAAAACATCTAATCCCATAAAAACTCCTTTCAAAGTTTTATAAAACTCTATTGGAAACACTTTTTCAAGACCAACTTTAACATACTTCTTGGTTTCAAAAGAGGAGTAAACACGCCATTTTCCTAATTCAAGAAAAAATTCTAAAATTTTAGTTCCAAAATTTCAAAAATAAAAACCTTACCTCTTTATTTGAAAATAATTTCACAAAAACCTTATGCTTCTTAAAACCATGTCATTTTTACTTTTAAACCGAACTTCCAAGATTTCAAAACTAAAGGACACAAGACAATGTGAGGGGGAACTAGCTTCGGTAGGTGACTTGAACATATGGTTGGAGGCCATACGCCAATCACTTCACTATCATAGAGAGTGTTCTAGGGAAATATCTATGGATTCACATGGCTTTCCAGGCCCTACAATCTCACTGAGACACCCAATTCTCTTTTCATTTCCCCAAATCATCATCAAACCAAAAAAACAAAGGAATTAGATAAGTCTCAACTACCCATGGTGACTTGAATCCCATCATGAGGTGTGGTGATCAGGAACACTACCCATAACCGGAATTCCAAGTCCCAACAATCCTAACTCCAGACGATCCTGACTGTTCCCCAAATTACATGACCCAAACAGTTAACATAAACCTCATTTGATACCATTTTATTACGAACTGACTCTAGTCGACACCAATACCGGCACCAAACCTAGATTATGACAAGGCCTGAAGGGAGTTATCGATCCCCATGGGCTGGCACAAGTTTTTGGGTATCATAAAATTATTTTTTGGAATGATTTACCTGAGTTTATAAACATTAAACAGCAAACAAACTCAATAAAATAAATCTAGATTTTTTAACTAAAACCGTATTTTACAAAATTTCAGAACTGAATTACATAAGTTAAAATTATGTTTAAAGACCATTAAAAGGGTAAAAAACCAAATAAAAACAGAACAAGAACCTACACATGGCAAGAGGCACCACCCTCAAGACATTCCCACAACACCGCATCACGAATGACCGGTAAAAACCCGAATGGTTGGCACAAAAGTTATACCCAAACCTACGACAAAAAAAATAACCAATTCTACTTACACACAAGGGTTTAAGTAGGGTGTGAGAAAATGCCCAGTAGGATACCACCACTAATATATTCCATGTGATAAACATTCAAAGATGAAAAGCTTACAAGTTTTCATAAACAAGCAATGCTAGTTACAATTTCTAAAAGATGCAACTTAAAAATTAAAATAGTTTTCAAGTGGGATAATTTAAAGAATCATCACTTTTAAAATAAATTCCAAAACTACTTAAATTTCTATACAAAAATACTGTATGTAGATGATAAGTACAAACAATCCAATGAGCACAAGTAATGGGAAATAACTCCTAGGGAATAGCTCACTGTGGGTCCCAAGTACCTCATATCTCGATGAGAGTAACCATCACATTATCTGTTCTCGTGTACACGAGAAACTAGTAGGGAGAATAACCATAACCTATTGGTCTCCAATCATCATCATCATAGTTTATTTAGTGTTGTAAGAATCAATCTTGCTACGTGAAACTGAGGCAAAACCCCACAGATTCACTAGCATACTAGTACACATCCACCCACCTAGATACTCGGGTTTCCCTCTTGTGCTCAAACAAGTTCAATGAGCAAGGAAATATAGTTTTCACATGAAAATATTACTTCCACATCACACATTAACCAAACAGCCACATTTACATCACACAAATCACAAAATCCACTTTTCGTTCAAATGCATTTTGAAATCAAACCCACACCAAAATAGCTCACAACACATTTTGCATAACTTTCAAAATCCAACACATCCTTTAAAAAATTTATAAAATATTTCCAAATATGATAAAAATTACATAAAACCCCACTCAGATGTTTCATAAAACCCTTTTTCATAAATAAAATCCATTTTTTTCACATAACACTCACACAAACATCCCACATTACATTCACACCTCTTTCACATTTCAGTAAATCCGTCAAACATTTTTATAAAACATTTCCAAGAGTATACACATCACATGATATCCCCATTCACAAATAAAATGGACCATTTCAAAATATACACAATCCAAAATAGGTTTCCAATATGTTTTCATCTCTTACATAAATCATTAAACCTTTCAAAACTTTCATAAAATAATTCCAAGGAGTATACCCAAGATTTTCACATAAAACCCATTTCAAAACTATATTTCAAGGAAAAAATCACACCAATACCAATTAAAAACATAATTTTAAGCCCCAAAAACATTTATTAAACAACCCACAAGTTTTATACAAATGCCTCTAACAATACCACAAAAGATCCACATTAAAAACACACGTTTTCAAAATCACTTTCAAGAAGTACAACATGGTTTTGCACCTTAAAACCATTCAAAAACCCACTTTCAAACCCAATATCACACCAATACCCTACCAATTCATAATTTGAAGCCAAAAAAAGATTTATTAAACCAATTTCATATGTTCTAAAATACACCCAAATAATACCCCAAGTGTTACACATGAAAAACACTCAATTTCAAGCTAAAATGTAACTATAAAATTAAACTCTTAACCAAATAATTCATGAATGGTTTTCTCACCACACACAAAATATGAGTAATATTTAGAATGATAAAATATATCAATATAACTCATCAATAATTGTTTATGCATGGAACCACCTACCGAAAGTGCCGAATCCCTCAAATCTTGGTGTGAAACATCAAGCGCACCACCGCCGCACCACAAGGAAGTGAAGAGAAACCTAAAATCTAAAGATTACACCAAAAAGAAACCATGTTAAACCCTAGGTTCTAACCCTATATTCTGGAAACTTTGGAACATCAAGAAAGAGGGATGAAACCCTAAGGAAATGGAAAAAATGAAGGGAGGAACACTTACTTGAACGAATCTTAGAGAAATCAACCTAAATCCACCAGTATATTAATTTTCAAATATCCAAACATTCAAGTGAGGTTCAAAAAAGGATGATTATATCATGTAGAAATTTTAATGGGGGAAAAAGAGTGATAAATGAAGGAGTTATTAAGGAAACAAATTACCTTTATAAATCTTCTCGAATTGAGAAACCCTATGATGTTCTGTACTAAATAGTGATGGAAACGACCTCCAAAGAGGGGGGGGAAGAGGAGGGGCGCACGGATGGGTTCAGTGGGATTGGGTGAAACTTGGAATCACCTAAAAATCCTTAAAATTGAATAAGTTATTGATTAAACAATTTTTAAAAAAAAATGGAAATGGGATTTTGGGATGGCCTAATTCCTTAAATAAAAACCTAAATTTGCCATTATTATGGATTCCTAAAGGGTCCAAATTAAAATGGTGGTGTTAATAGTTCAAGTTATTCTATTTAGGAATTGTAATGGGTGAAAAATATTAAAAAATGAAAAAGTTATAAAAGAAACAAAATTGGTTTTCAAATCTGGAAATGGGCTCACGGTTTGGACCAAATCATGAAAACTCACTCTTTCCTCAAAAAAAGCTTGGGAAACCCCCAAAAAAAAGAAATAATTGAAATTAAATGAAAAATAAATTTAAAATAAGTCATGGATTTGACATTTCCCCTTTTTTATGATCTTAAAACCCACAAGACATTAAACATGAAATTTTAAAAGGTTTAACAAGATATTTTGAAAACTATATAATATATATATTGCTTTTAAAATAATGTGGTTATCATTTATTTATCCTCATTAATGTTAAATTTTGGATCTCCCCATTAATGTGACATTTAGATAATTTTCTCCCCCTTTTGTGTTGTTAAAGAGGAAGGGTAAGGTACAAAAACACGATTAATTTAGCACTTCGAGTAATGAACCATTTATATATAGTGATAAAAAAAATATGGAATTATAAAAAGAATGGAATTAAATTAACAAAATAAAGATATAAAAAACATAAAATAAAAAAATCTATAAGAAAAACATAATAAATGGGTAAATAATAATTTCATTAATTCTTAATTTTTTTACAAAAATACATCCACTCAACACCCAAAAAAACAAAAATATATCATATCAGTCAGAATAACAAGGATTATGGATAGGGTCAAACTGAGAAGGTGGATTGGTTGGAGGTAACTTGAAGGTAGTTTTGGTTCTAGAGATAGTTATAGGGTCCATTGTTGGTATCATCACTTCTTTACTTGTCTCTTTAATAGCACCACTTTTTTATTTGATAGAATATTTAACTTTTGGATGCTGAGTAGGCTAACCAAGAATGTTTTCAAGATAACATTGAGCTATATCAAAATTATAAGGTCCATAAGAACTAAAAGAAACTTTATTTAGAGGTTTATATGATGATTTTCCTTCTCTAGAATTCTCAGAAACTAGAGAATCATCCACCTCGGCTTGATATTTCTAATATATCTAGGAAGCATCAAAAGAAGAATCTACTTTCTATCATTCACCTTGAAAGGTATCTAGAGGAGAAGGACCTAGAGTTATTATACCTCATAGATGGTACAAATCATATACAGACATTTCATTTCTCTTTATGATGTTTAGCTTGAAAAACTAAAGAATAATATTATATGATTGTTTATGCATTTGAGAAGCAGAAGAAAGACCATTTATAAGAATAATATTGAAATATTCAAGCTAAATAGAAGATAAAATCAGATGATCACTTAGCAAGGGAGAAATTTCATTAATAAATAGACTAGATAGAAGTTCTACTAATAGATTCTTCAAAGTACAGTCCACATATCCTTGCATACTAATTACGCTTCCATTTATCGATTTGACTTTACTATATATATTATTTATCTACTATATTAAACCATGAACCATTTATTGAACATCGCTAGATATAGGTTTAGAAATTAGATCACTATAAGCAATATCATATACTATAAATACAGGTGAAGCAACTGAAATAGGGGCTAGCTAGACTGAAGGAATAGGTCTTGGAGGTCTATAGAAAACCAACTCCTTAACTATAAGAGAAAATGAAATTGGTGAAAATTCCTCATACTCAAAACTAAAATCCTATTCATAGAAATATATGACTTCCACTTCATTATAAATCTTTACTAGAAGATATAATATTCTTTGATGATATCTAGTCGAAGGACCAAGTGACCTAAAAACCATACCTTGAATATCTATATACACTTTTAGGATCTCTTTCATCTTTCCATAAGATTCCTCATAATATCCCACGATTTCATTTAAGTACATTTAAGTTCCAATACTAATATTCATAATAGATTATATGGTATCTTGGAACTCACTCACAAGATCTATCTTCAAATATTTCATCTACACTGGTGTGAAGATATCACACTATAGGGATTGAATCTGTGAAGATAAATAATTCAATTCTGAAAGAATTTTATCAAACCCATTATGAAAATCTAGAAAAAAAATAAGTATATGATATGTTATTTTTATAGGGATGAAAAATATTGATGAATTAAAACTATCTTATCATAATACTTTATAAAGTGTGAAATATTTCCTTTATTTTTTTACTAAAGGATTTAATCTCATTAGGAACATCTTGAGACATACCATATTTCCCAAAATTTTGGAACATGTCCCTTTGATATGAAACCATAACTACAAACTCATTAAACTATGACTTGGTAGGAAATACATCTTTTAAACCACTCATAAGAGTTTGTATCTCCTCAAGTTCTTTTATACTTACTTCAGATACATCTTTCTGAATGGGATGAACTATATGGATGTTTTTTATCAAATCTATTTGGGTTTCCATTATCCAAGACAATTTTTATAAAAAAAATTGAAATAGAGGACTCTATGAGAACTTTGATCCCATAATTATATGACATTATCTCCTTTTCCAAATCATTTTTATCTCCTCTAATATTATCAAACTCATTCAAAAGAGAAGAGACAAAGGATTTCATTCCTAAACTATCTAAGCTCTTACTAACTGAGGGTGATTCCTCATGTACTATAGGTGGTGATGGTGAAGGTGGTGTATGGGAATGGTCAAAAGTCTCCATAACCACATAACTAGCTCAATATCTATTAATAGGTGATCTAAGAATAATTAAATCCACTGTCTAATGTTCCATTTTAGATTCCGGTCTTCCTTCAACACTAGAAACATCACTAGGCACAATCTCAACTGTCATCTATTCAGGAACAAGAACAGATTTCTCTATAATTGGATCATCATACCAAACTACTATAGTATCTTTATAAACTTTAACATCTCTACTCTGAGTATCCTCTTCCACTATAATATTGACCTTTGGAAATTGAGGCTTTGTTTTTGTTACTTCTGAATCATGTACCTTCCTTGTAGAAATCATCTCAGCAGGTACTACATCCTTAGGTGGTGAGGTTTGGTATGGATCCCCCTGAGCCACACTATCCTGACCAATAGTATTCAAAGAGTTTGAAGATGTGTCTTATAAGTATTCTATAATATTCAAAAAAACTATAGATAGGGTATTCCTCTTATGTAATTTTACCACATCTCCCTCATTAAGACCCACTTATTTATTATTTAGAACCAGGGGACATCCTTCCAAAGGGATCGTAATTCAATTTAACTTTCCATTTGCAGTAATGATGTATAAACCGAATCATGTATCTTTGAAGGTTGAGTTTCATATTATTAATCAAAACATATAATGAGTATATAAACTGAAACAAAACTTTCTCCATATCTCCATCTCTTAGGGAAATCCCAGTTTAAACAAACTTAAATAGGACTTTACACTAAACTTGTAAATCCCTCACTGGATTTTTTTGGAAATAAGAGGTTCCAATCAAGAACTTGAACACTTAATTTGTCCCTACTGAAATTGTTCCAACTAGTGTCTAACTAAATCTGAATTCCCACTCATGGGGGAAATGGATAATCTCAACCAACTCCATTGAAGAAAGTAGAATAGATTTACCATTCACACTTGAGGACAGAACATCCTTTGTTCCACTGAACTGAAATTTAGCATTCATCATAATCTCATTTACCTCTTCCTCAAATATAAATCTGAATTTCTTTTCATCAAAGACAAATTCTCAACCTTGAAACTGAAGTAAATTTTTTAGCAGCATCTCAGTAGACTTCATCCAAGTCATATCGATGGCCTTTCACACACTACTTTATTTTGTTTTCTTAGATGAACTGGAGATTCTCTCATCTCCATGCTTAGACTTTGCCATGGTAGAGAGTTCAGTTGGAGGTCGAGTGATGATTAAGAGGTAAGGGGTGATGTTTTGTCTTCTAGAGGAAGGATTTTACATGAAAGGTGAAATGTTTGAGATTCGATTAGATATTGGTTCATGAACCCAATTATCAAAAGGCTTATGAACTTGTTTAGGGTTTGAGTTGATTCTAAATAAAAGTAAAAAAAATAGAAACTAAAATAAAAGAATTTTATTTTCTAAAACTGTAATATTAAATAGTAAAATAGAATAGACTAATTTAATTTTCATAAAACATTAAAATGAAATATTAATAAATAAATCATAAATTAAAATTTATAAAAATAAGATGAATTAAATTAATCTAAATTCAAATAAATATAATTTTCTTTTAATAGAATCAAAACGATCACACGTAAGGGGATTAGTAAAAATATCTACTAACTAATTCTTAGTAGAGATAAACTCAAGAGTAATATCACTTTTCTGAGTGTGATCTATCAATAAATTATGCCTTAAATCTATATGCTTCATTATAGAATGATTTATCAGATTATTTGAAATGATGATAGCACTATTTTTATTATATTTGATTGATACTTGATTCTAATTTAACCCAAAATCCATTAAGGTGTGCTTCATCCACAGTACTTATGCACAACAACTACCAACAATAATATATTATACTTTAGTAGTAGATAATTCAATAGAGTTTTACTAGATTATGATACTAGTGATTTACCTAAAAATGGTAGGTTACTAAATCACTCTTCATATCTAGTGTACAAACACCAAATTAATCATCTAACTATAAATTTAAATTAAAATCATAAGTTTTTAAAAAAAGTAAGGAAAGAGAAATTCCTCTTTTTAAATACCCTAAAATTATTTTGGTGACTTCTAAATGATATTCCTTAGGATTTTCCTAAAATATAACATATAAACATACTATAAACATAATATATCATCTACTAGGAGTCAAATATAATAGACTCCAAATTATTACTTGGTATATCTTATTGTCAACTAGTTTCCCAGCTTCATCAAATTCAATCTTTTCATTGGAACTCATAGGAGTTGTATATACCTTACCACTTTCAAGTCCAAATCTTTTAAGTAATTCAAGTATATATATGCTTTGATTTATAACATTTCCAAAGTCTTTTTTATAAATTTGAAAACCTATAAAATAATTTAACTCACCCATAATACTCATTTCAAATTATTTTGGCATGAGTTTTGAAAACTCATTACACGATTTTTTATTTATAGAATAAAAAATCACATCATCGACATATATATAAACTAAAAAATATCTGAAGATAAATTTTTCTGAAATAAAGTAGGATATTCCACTCTAACAAAAAACTCATTTTATAAAATAAAATAACTTAAATGTTCATACCAGTCTCTAAGTGCTTGTTTAAGTCCATAAAGAGCTTTGGTGAGTTTAAAAAGTGAATTTGAAAATTGAGGATTTTTTAAATTATGAGGTTGTTCAACATAAAATTCCTTCATAAGAAAACCATTTAAAAAATAAGATTTTACATCCATCTGATATAATTTGAAATTCATATGTGATGCATAGGCTAGGATAATTCAAATGGATTCTAATCTTGCTACAGCTGAAAAGGTATCTTCATAATCTATACCTTCTCCTTGATTATACCCTTTTTCAACTAGTCAATCATTGATCCTAGTTATCACACCATGATCATCCTATTTATTTATAAAAACGCATTTTTTATTATAAAGGGATAGTCAAATGTTCTATCAACTAATTCACATACCTAATTTCCTTTGAACTAGTTTAATTACTCTTACATTGCTAAAACCCAACTCTCATCCACTAAGGCTTATTATATAGTCTTATATTATAGTTGAGATATAAAGGTATAAAATTATACAATATTCTATATATTCCTTTTAGTTCTAATACCTTCATATAAGTTTTCTATAATCGTTTCCATAGGATGGTTCTTAAGGGTTCTAGGCTATCTAGGCAACACACTTTCTGGTTCACTGGTATCTATCCTTTTAGGATTTGGTTCTGGAAAATAAAGTTCCAAATCATAATACTTTTTATTTTCAAATATATTTGTAGGTATCATGTTTTCAAAATAATTACTTATCTCATCAATTTTAGTCATTTTGTGATCGAAAGGATCACTTTCATCAAATTTCACATGAGATGATTCTTTAGAAATCTTTGACCTTTTATTGAGAACTCTATATGCCTTTGAAGTAGTTGAACAGACAAGGAATATTCCTTCATAAACCTTTGGATCAAATTTACCAAGATTATCCTTGGGGTTTAGAATATAAACCTTGTATCCAAACATTTTGAAGTATCCAAATTTTGGATTTCTATTATTCCATAGCTCATAGGGTGTTTTCTTCAAAATAGGTCTTATTAAAAATCTATTTATGACATAACATGTTGTATTTATAGTTTAATCCCAAAAATAGTAGGTAGGTTATATTCACATAACATTGTTCTAGAAATTTCTTACAAAGTTCTATTCCTCCTTTCAATAACACTATTATGTTGAGGATTCTTGGGGGCAGAAAAAGTATGGTTGATACCATGTTTTGAAAAATAGGAATTGAACTCATGGTTTTCAAATTATCCTCTATAGTCACTTCTCAAATCAATAATTTTGACATCTTTCACTTTTTTATTCATTTTATAAAAATTTATAAAAATGGAACAATATTTTTTTTAACACTTAAAAATAAAACCCATGTAAATCTAGAAAAATCATCAACTAATACATAAACAAAAGATTTTCCTATTACACTTTCAATTCAAGATGGATCAAACAAATCCATATGAATTAGTTACATGGGTATAGAATTAGTAAACTTTTTAATTGGTTTAAAATATGACTTGTTTTTCTTTCCCATTTGGCATGAATCACAAAGTTTCTTTTTATTCAATTTAAGTTGAGGTAAATGTGAAACTCAATTCTTTTTAGAAAATTTTCTCAAAGAATAGACATTATAATGTGCCATTATTCTATGTAAAATCTATGATTAATTTGTTTCAACATTCAAAAAATTCAATTTTTTTCTACTCAAAGAATTAATATCTATATTGTAGACATTTTCTATTCTAGGTTCCTTGAATTTAAGAATTTTATCTTTAATGAAATAATATACATTATTAGAAAAATAAACAAAATAACCTTCATCAAAAGTTTGTGAAATACGTATCATATTGTGTTAGGACCAAGTTGTGTTTTGGTTATATTTTTTAACAATAGATCAATATATTGATTATTTTGAAGAAAAAAAGTATGTTGATAAGGTAATGGAAACACGGATTGAAGAAAGGTGTGTATGTAAATTTATCAATCGGATCCAGATAATTGTCATGATTCAATATGATCCATCATATTAGGATGTTGATAAAAATTCAAAATCTACTAGAAATCATATTGATCATGGAATGAAATATTTTATTGTAATAAGAATTTAGAGACTGGTGAGAATTGGTCTCAAGAAGAATCGTCCTTAGAATATGTTGAATGAATTTGTTTTTAAGAGAATTTTCTTTTGTTGTCAAAGAAAAGAAATCACATCATTTTTTATTTGTTGGTGATTAGATAGACCATCATATTCAGAAGATCATACTGACAATGATTAAGAAATTCCATCAGACTGGAAAGATGTTTTCTAGAAGAAAAGGCTCATCTAACTTACCTTGGGTAGAGAATGATGTCATGGTCATAATGAAGAAGAGAATAGAATTATTCATGAATCTAATGGATACTGGATAATTATTTTCTATTTTTTAATTCACAAAATTCATAAGTTTTTTGAGAAACTTATGATGTAATCTTGATAAAGGAAATGAAAAGAAAATATGCTACCGATCGTATTGTGGTTGGTTGGAAAGAAGAAAGTTACTAAGGAATGGGAAGTTACAATAATTTCTATTATAAGTCAAATGATGTTGAGAATGATATTAAACATATTAAAAGTAATGAGGAATTTATGATATAAGCATAGGTTTATGAAAGAATAAATTTGATGAAGTCAAAGCTTTCTAGTCTCATTTCATAGATATGAGATCACTGGACGCAGAAATGTTTGTTGGCTAGGAAGGTTGATCAGAGAGTAAAGTTATGAAGATACTGGTTTTTAGTCATACCAATAAACCATGAGAAACAAATATTCATAGAAATAAGTTGTATGAATCATAATCAAAGAAGGAAAGAAGTTTCTGAATTCGAAGCTGTTGGAATCAGTCCATTGGATGCAGTGTGCCACCAATTATCATATTCATACTGACACCAATCATCAGATGAAAATCGGAGGTAAAATTGTTTTGTTTTGGGAGTTGTTGGGACCATTTGAGAATAAAATAAGTAAAGTTTTTTGGGATCGATGTGAGGAAGAAATTCAGAGACCAATCAACAATATAGTCAACTATTTTTGTTAAGATGAATTTTTTGGGAACCTTTTTTCTTTAACAAGTGGGTCAAGAAAAAGAAGGAATCTGAATTGTTTTTTAGATTTTTTATCAAGTGGTTCAAGACTATCTGACTGGATATTACACCAATTACTTCATCAGACACATGATCATTAGTTTTGTAAAATAATAAAAGGAAAATTTCTTAAATCTAGTAAAAGTGTTACCATAGGGATCATAGAAGTGGTCGAATAAGTCTGAAGAATAGTTTTCATATGTTTCATTTAGTGTATAGCAATGTAATGAAGAATTTGATGTCTTCATCATAATAAATAAATTGGATTGAAAATTTGGTTCTGAGAATCTTAATAAGAAGACATATGTTTTTTGAGAGGTGCATAGTGATGTAATCAACTATCAACATCGTAATGAGAAAATCGGATTAACGATCAGAATCAGTCATAGGTTTATAAATAAAGTCTGAAGCAAGCTGAAGTTTTGAGAAGTTTTAAGAATATTTGATAAGCATTGAATAATTCAAGATGCACCCAAAATTCAAGGAGAGTTTATGTTTCGAGAAATTTGGTTGAGCGTGAAATATTTCAGAATCCCACCCAAACCATTTTTTGGGTAGCCTATAAATAGTGAAAGTACTTTGTACTTTCTTACACGAATGCACTATTAAAGAGAGAATGCGAAGAGATGAATAATTATAAAGAGAAAGTTTTTGGATTGTTCTTTCCTGAGGAATTTTTTCTAATAGAAGAAGAACAGATAATAGATAATATCATAATCAAGGTTTCTAGATTCAGATTGAGAAATAATACTGAGATTTCTATATTTGGACAGGAGTAGTTTAGTATTGTCTCAACTGTATTCTGATATAATTATATTTCTATATTGAGTAATAGAATTATGGAATCGGATTGGGAAATCAGATTGAGTATCCTTAAGAAGTCCAAAAAGTTATTACCTATTTATGGGTAGGAAAGTAGAGAATTTTTTTTAAAGAACATATTTGTGAAAGTTGATAAGGTAGCACAGTAACATGTTGGGAAGCATCTGGTGAAAGTTTCTTAACTTGTTACACAAATTATATCACATCATTTGTGCTAAAAAGAGAACACACATTGTTATATTGAACATAGTGATACACAAGTATAGGGGAATATCCTACTCATTGTATTCCGCACAAAATGATTATTTTCTTGTGGATTGTGTGGTATCATATTTTTTCCATACTATACCAAGGACATAGCTACTCTTATTGAGTAGGTGAACCTTGTAAATTCTTATGTTCCTATATGTGTGTGATTTTTTTTCTTTCAAAAAATTTATAACTCTTTAATAAGAGATTAAGGTTATTTCAGAAGGATGGAAACTTAAAAGAAAAATATATCACTAATTCAACCCCTACCCCTATTAGTGATACTTGATCTAAACTGGGAACTTACAAGTGGTATTAGAGAAAAGGATCCATTCACTTACTCTTTACTGAAGTTTTGAAAGAGAAGTTGTGATGGAGAATCTAATTTGTGTAAATAATAAAGGGATTCGGGTCTTAAATGGTAGGAATTATCATATATGTAAAGATATAATGCTATAATATCTTATTTCTCTTGGGTATGATGTTTTTAAAGCTGTTACATATGGTTTTCCCCCTCATGTTTTGAATGATACTCTTACAGCTACTGATAAAGAGAATCTTGAGAATGATGGAAGAGCTAAAAATTATTTTCTCTCATCATTATATTAAAGTGAATTTATTAGAGTAAATGGAGTTTATACTACTAAAGGTATCTGAGAAAAGTTGAAAAACATTTACTAAGTCAATACAAAAGTGAAGATATCTAAGTTAGAAATTTGAAGGCTGAAGTATAAAGATCTCAAGATGTGTCAGTATGAATCTATTGGTGACTTATTTACCAGGGTGAATGACATTGTTAGCACTATCAGATGTCTTGGTGAAAATTTATAAGATTCTACTATTGTTGAGAAGATCTTAAGAATTCTTCATGATAATTTTGATGTAAAATTTTCTTCATTGGAAGATAGAGATCTAGAAACATTGTCTCTGGATTATTTTCATAGCACTCTTATTACTTATGAAATGATAAGGGATAAATTTATGAAAGGAAAAAACAAAAGTTTTACATTAAATGTATTTCAAGGCTACCAATAAATAAAATCTAAATAATATTATTAAAGAAGAAGTTAGAGATTCTGATTCTGAAAATGAGGTATGTAAAAATCTCGATGAAATTTTATCCTTTTTTTCTAAAAATGTGAAAAGATGTACAATAAAGTATAAAGGGAAAAATCCATTAAAATGTTTTGGATGTGGATCTGTTGGGAACTTTATTTCCAATTCTCCTAAAATAGGTGATAAAAAGAAAATGATTAAGAAGAAAGCGATGAAGAAGAAATAAGGCCAAGAACATCTTAGAAGAAACAGGGTGATAAGGAAAAATATCATTTCAAGGGGAAAGATGAGAAGTTATCCAAATATAAAAGAATATGTTTTTTATCTAAGGATGATGATAGTGAATAGTTTACAAATATTTCTAAATAAAACACATTTATTGAAACTATTAATGAGGAAAGTTTTGTTAGAAATTGTTCTGAAGAATAATACAGTGAAGATAAATCAAAAAAGTTTATTGATAAGTCTGTAAAGAATAATTTCATTACAATAGTTAAAAATGAATAATTTAAGAGCATCAATTCTAAATAAGAATAATAAATTCGATTATAATTTCATCTAAAATAAGAATTGAAATAATGTATGAGAAATATTGGAAGGCTTGACAAAGAAATCAATAAGTTGAAAAATGAAAATTCTTCGACAAACAATCAAGAGTGTTTTACTAATGAGAAATTTAAACTGCTGAAATAAACTGGTAATTTGAAGAAATCCATTTAGAAAGAAAAGAATTATAATGAACATATAGAAGTAAATTTAAAGGTGAAATAAAAAGTGTAGGAAATTTTCTAAAAAATATTTCTAAAGCTAAACAGAGGGTTAAAAGTTTCATGAATTATATCTCTGAATCTGGTGAAATTTCTAGTAAGGATAAATCTGAGAAGGATCAAAAATTACCTTCAAAGTTTAAGAATAAAGGTGAAGTCGTTTCTAAAAATAAGAAATTAGGGAAAGTTATGTATGTATCCATAACCAAAAAAAAGTCTAGAATTCATAAGTTTCTAAAAATCCCAAGTCTAAAAAAGATTATAATAATCTCAGTTTCGATAATATTGAAAAGAAATCCAAGTTAAATAAGGAAACTTTGGGTGATATCAAAAAGTTTTGTGGTCAATAAATTCCTAATATGAAAGTTAAGAATATTTTTGAGAAACATGTCAACAATTCCAAATAGTATAGAAGTTACAAAGGAAGGTATTCCTTCTATGGGTACTGCTGAAATTGTGGTGGGTTTGGGTATATGACTAATATGTGTTGGTTTAACCAAAAACATTGTAACTATCCCATGAGTTATAAAAGGAAATTTTTTAGCGGGAGCTAATCCTCTCAAATGAAGAAATCTGAGAAAGGTATTTTGAAACTTGAGAAAAATAAACATACTGAGTCCGAAAAGAGAGATTTCTTAGTTATTTGGCCAAAATAAGTAACAATAGTTATAAATTTGGAATAATCACAAAAATAAACTTAATAAAAATGGAAGAAAAATGTTCCTAAAAAGAGAACATATTTGATAAAAATATATCAACATATTATGATTTGAAGAACCAGAAAAGATGTATGAGATGTGAGCAAGATGGGAATGTTACTAAAAAATGTTTGACTATATTTCCAGTATAAGAAGAAGACATGAAGAATATGTTACAAACTAATTATAACAAAGATGTTACTAAATTTGAGGAAAGGTCGATAGACTCATTAGAAGATTCTACAAATGATAAGAAAGTTGTTACAAAATCTGAGAAGGATGAACAGAAGGAAGAAAACGCGTTCGATGCAAGAATCGATAAAAAGAAGAAAAATCCAAGATTGAGAGAGGAATATTAGTCTGATTGTTGCTTCTATAGAACAACTAAGGTTCCTCCTTATTCCCAAAACTTTTGTATACTTGTACTAACTTTCAGGGAATGGAAGAATTTGAAATAAGTAAACTGATGTTGTTGAGTCTCTTAATATTATTTCAAAATAAAGTAATGAGGTTACAAAATATAAGTTTTGGAAAGTTTTTTTTATTCACCTAAAATTTCTAATATGTTTTTTGAGATGGTTGCATGTTACTTTTATCCTAAAAAATCCTTTCAATATTTCCCCAAGAAATTAAAATATTAAAAGAAACATGAAAAGGGTATTACATGAAAGTTATGCAATGAACAATATTGACAACCTTGATTATTCACTCTTTCTTTCTACACCAGGATCACCCACATAGACTTAGAGTTGTGTAGTTAAATGAACTTTTTTAAGAAACTCGTGTGATACTTATATTCTCCAGGAGAAGAGATTCAAGATTTTGAGATGAAAAGTTCCAACCTTTTGAATTTGATTATTAGTAAGGGAGGAAACTTTTCATGATGGCCCCTTTGAATTTTATTTTCAATAATGAGGAGTGAAAAGAAATAGGGGGAGAAATAAATAAATGTGTAGAAGAAAAAGTGATAAAAGAAAACAAGTGGTATTGTTTTCAAGTGGTTAAAGTGGGTATTGAAAAAAAACAGGGAGATTGTTATAACCAAGTTGTGTTTTGGTTGTATTTATTGTAAATAGATCAATATGTTGATTATTTTGAATAAAGAAAGTATGTTGAGAAGGTAGTGGAAATATATATTGAAGAAAGGTGAGTATGTAAAGTTTTAAATCAGATCTAAATCATCAGCATGAGTCAATATGATCCATCAGATTGGGATGTTGATAAAAATATAGAAGCTTCTGGAAATCATATTGAGCCTGAAATATAATATTTGATCATAATAAGAAATCATAGACTGTTGGGAATTAGTACTAGGAAGAATCAGCCTTAGAATATGTTGAATGAAGTTGTTTTTAATATAATTATCTTTTGTTGTCAAAGAAAATAAATCACCTCACTTTGTATTTGTTAGTGGTTGGAATAACCATCATATTCAGAATATTGGACTGACAATTATTAAGAAATTCCATCGTATTAGAAAGATATTTTTTGGAATAAAAGGATCATCATACTCACCTTGGGTATGGAATGAGGTTATGGTCTTAAGAAGGAAGATAATCATATTCTACATCAACCTAATGGATATTTGATAATGCTTTGTTGTTTTGTAATTCAAAAAATTCATAAGTTGTTTGAGAAACTTGTGATGCAAGATTGATAAAGGAAAGGAGGATAAAATATGTTTTCAATCGTATTGGGGTTAGTTGGAAAGAAGAATATTACTAAGTAATGATAAGTTACAATACTTTCTATTATAAGTTATATGATTCTAAAGTTGATATTAAATGTATCAAAATTCATGAGGAATTAATTATACAAGCATGGGTTTGTGAAAGAAGAAATTTTATAAATATGAAGCTTTCTGGTCTCAGCCCATCAGTATGAGATCACCATATATAGAAATGTTTGTTGGATGGGAAGGTTGATTGTGATGTGAAGTTATGAAGATACTGGTATTCAGTCAGACTAATAAGCTATGAGAAAAAAATATTCAGAGAAAGAAGTGGTGTGAATTATAATCAGAGAAGGAAAGAAGTTGCTGAATTTGAAGTTGTTGGAATCGATCCATCAAACGCATTTTTCCACCAATTATTTGAGTCATACTAACATCGGTCATCAGATAAAAATTGGAGGTAGAACTATTTTTTATGTTGGGAGTTTTTGGGACAATTGAAGAAGAAAATAAGTGAAGTTTTTTGGGACCAATGTAAGGAAGAAAGTTAGAGACTAATCAACAATATATTCAACCATTTTCATCAAGATAAATTGTTGATTTTTTTTCAAGTGGGTGTAACGACCCACACTTCTATCAATGAAAATTATTCTTTATCTAATTAAATTTCTTATTATATAAAATGGTTATGTAAAACATATTTACTTCCTTGCTTTTATGTTTTTTGATTTTAAAATGCCATTAAGAATTTTGATCATTACTAATATAGTCGTTGAACAGTGATCACATGATTAGTATAAATATAGGGCTTTAACAAATCCAATTTACTCAGACAAAGCAATTGATGGCCTCATCCAGTAGAATTTCTCTGTATGAATCCCATTTGTCGGAGCTCAGAAAAGAGGTGGCATCATTGGGCTTTAATCTTGACCAAGCCATGACCCACACTTCTATCAATGAAAATTATTCTTGATCTAATTAAATGTCTTATTATATAAAATGGTTATGTAAAACATATTCACTTTCTTGATTTTATGTTTTTAGATTTTAAAATTCCATTAAGAATTGTGATCATTACTAATATAGTCTTTGAACAGTGATCACGTGATTAGTATAAATATAGGGCTTTAACAAATCCAATTTACACAGACAAAGAAGTGATGGGCTCATCCAATAGAATTTCTCTGTATGAATCTCATTTGTCAGATCTCGGAAAAGAGGTGGCATCATTGGGCTTTAATCTTGACCAAGCCCAATCCAAGCTTCAACACGTTAAGCTTGAACGGAACCACCTACGGGAGAAGTGGAAGTTGATAGAGATTACCACCTGAGTGATGTTATTTGAGTCACCCCAAGAGTTTGTCACCATCGTACACCTTACCCTTAGGTCTTATACGGGTGTTATAAGGGTTTATGTAATAAGACCTTATCACTATGATTATTTTCATTATATTTTTTTATATAATAAATAATATACATTCATTTTATTATTGTTACTTTGTAAATAGTTTTTAAAGAACAAATAATATTTTTGGTTAATATTCAATTAAGAATTATATTTTGATGAATTAATGGTATTTTAATTAAATAATATTTTAATAAAATATTATTACTAAATTAAGTTTTATTAAATATAAATTATCATATAATTTTTATTAATACATTTGGAATTTTTATTATGGTTTGAAAGTTATTTTTTGTCAAAACCCATGAATTTTCGATAAATGTCAGTTTTTATTTTAAAAGTAAAAATTCAAATATTTAGAAAATTATTTAGATAAAATAAATATTATTTTTGGAATCAGGACATCGAAATTATCTAATGGTGAATTTTTCATAATTTTCTGAGACAGTCAAATTTTTGGGTAAAAATTAAATATCGTTTAATTATATAATGTGTTTTATGAATTCATAATGACCTAATAGTGATGTAATAAAATACTATAAATACTATGTTCTACCAATATATGTTTTACCTTTAAAATAATGTGATTTTATATTTTTTGGTTAATTTTATGGTGTCTTAGTGGACCATCCAAGACTTATAAAACATTTTAACCTTTTTAATTGATTTCCTTGAGAGTATGACTCACCTCCACATAAGAAAGCCTAATATTTTATGAATTTAGAACATTGGCCTTATAAAATAATTTTTTTCACTCCCCTTTGGCAAAAACCATGGCCCAAAACCATAGTCTTGTTTGTGGTTTTGATTATTTTAATGTGTGGTGTCCAAACCCTAAATAATAAAGAATTCCCTCTATTTTCCTATATAAACCCACACAAACTCCCACTTCCTCTTCACTCAAATACTTTGGATTTCAACCAACCTATGTCCTCATCTCTCTAAAATATTCCCAATATTTCCCAATCTCCCAATAATCCTCTCTCAATCCCCTCCCAAGCCTTTGGGATCACACTTCCAAGCAAGGGATTTCTTCCTTTCTCGATTTTGTCTAAATTTCTTTATATTGTTATGCCCTTTTATTTTAAATTAAAAAATTTGAGTTATGATTTATAAACTCACACATACTTCCATAATTATGTTTTAATGATGATATACCCCTTTCCTTATCATTAATTCCTCCCATGTACACCTATTACCATGCCAAAATTCCGTAAGGAATTTCTCTCTCCTCATTTACATTCAAGCAATTATTTTGTATTTTGAATATAAATTCCATTACATATGTTGGGACATGAATATATATGACCCCCTTACTGTCAATTTCATATACATATGATGAGACACCCCTTTATCTATCATCAACCATTTTTATGAATTATTATTTCACGACGTTATGCTGTCAAAATTGCATTGTGATTTTCCAAACCAAAGTCATTGTATAGTGAATACCATGTCCATTTATCTATCAAGGGTATTCACCTTTGTGCACATTTATTAATTTATTATAGAGTTTCATGTATTAATTTTACATTCCTTTATCTTGTAATAAATGATGATGTTTAATGAATCCTTGTTTTATGATCCATATGGCACACTTATGCATGAAATGAAATGATTAAGAAGGGTGCACCCTGATAGTGCTCCAATGCATTGGGTAAATATTAGTATCATGATACGTTAAGTGTAATGAGTTTTTACTCATGATAATTCAAGTGAAATGAGGTTTTACTCATGATCCATGTGCAATGATCCTTGGCTCATTCTAATATCAGGTTAAGTGTTGTTGCCACATTTCCATGTTATGATAATCATGCTATATCATGTCTTTATATTCATGTATATCTTATGCTTCATTGATATGCCTATTTCCTAACATGTACTGTATTGTTCATATTATGCCTTGTTTACTCCCTTACTGGGCTTTATAGCTCACCCTTTTCTTATGCATGTCCTCAGGTTATCCCATGCAATGCTAAGTACGAAGAAATGTGTGTGGTCATGTAAAATAAGTTTTCAATAAAGTTGTGTGTTTAATGTTTTAAATTGTTATGTAATGTTCCTAATCCCCAAATACACTAGACCTCTCGATATTATATGTTGTATCAAGTTAAGGTTTTATGTAATAAAATATGTTTAAGTGTGAAATAAAAGAGCAGGGTTGTTATAGTTGGTATCAAAGGATAGGTTTAGTTATTTTTGGGATTAAGATTAGAAAACCCTAGTGAAAGCCTTAGAGATAAGACTAAGTATAATAAAAACATCCCAAAATTTTGGTGAGTATTGAGTAAGTGGTTTATCAAGAAAATATATCTCTTTCTGGATACAAGTAGGTAGAGGTGGCTCTGGCACAAATGTATCTTGGGGTAAAACCTGAAAACACCGTTTTGAGCTAGACTCGAACAGGAACTGGTGCACGACAATGGGTCTTGCCTCACTCTTGGTTATGACACTCTCGGGGGATATACTTTAGTAAATTTATGAGATTATTATAAACCATTATTAAGGTAATAAAAAAATGCCCCTAAGAATATATGTTGGGAAGTGGATCATGGATAACATAGATTAAAGCCTATAAATTCATAAGTTAAGGAAATAAGAGTAATTTATAAGTCACCAATTTTTGTCTTTGGATTACCCATTATGTGTTACCGCTAACTTTCCTTTTATTCCATATAATGGCCGGTAATAGGAGGACTCGAACTAACAACCGATGCAAAGATCAATGTGATGGCTATTCTAATGAGATGCCCAATCCAATGGGAGTGGGAATCGCAAATTTTTTCACAATACTATCTCAGATAACTCAAGTTTTGAATATAAACATGGGTCAAGAGTAACATTCAACCCCCCCCCCCAAGAAAGAGAAAATTGAAATCGATAGCTTCATGAGACAAATGCCTCCTACTTTTAATGGATCATTTGTTCCCTCAATTTCCTAACAATGGATCAACTCCATTGAAAAGATATTCTCTATCCTTAAATGTTCCGAACAAAAGAAGTTTCTTATGACTGCTTATTTTATGGAGGGTGAAGTTGATCAATGGTGAACATTGATCAAGAATACGAAGCCTGAGGAGGAGATCAAGGTGTTGGAATGAAAGGATTTCCAGAAAATGTTTTTCGATAAATATTTTCCTCGCACCCTCAGACTTAAGATGGAAAGGGACTTCCTTTCCCTCAAGAAAAAAGATGGAAATCCATCAGAGCGTATGAGGAAAACTTTAAAAGGCTTGCACGATACACCTCCGGCTTTGTCGTTACCCCCGAATGCAAGTTTGACCACTTCTTTGGTGGGATAAAACCTAGCCTATAGAAATCCCTAGCGATTTGTGACTTCAAGAGCTCTAAGGAAATTTCTCAATTTTCCCTAAAGGTCGAAATAGAGATCGGCAAATCTCATGGGTATCATGGGGATAAAAAGCATAATGTGAACTTTAATTCTAGCAGTCTGATGGATAAATCCAATGGTGCTAAGAAAATCCAGCACCCACTTGCCAAAGGTGCGGAAAGAAGCACCCCATAAATTTCCTAAAGGGGGAGAGGAAATGCTTTAGGTGTGAAAGAGAAGGGAACCTGGCCATTAACTGCTGACAAGAAAAACCCACGGCTATGATAGAGTAAAGGAATTCTTTGTTCGATGCTCAACGAATTGTTCATTGCTTCAATTATAAAGAACCAGGGAACTTTTCAAACCTGTACCCTAAGACAAGGGTTTTCGAAGGCAAACAATAACCTCCAAGGAAGAAATGGTGAGCTTTTTTCATCACTACCGCCGAAGTGAACCCCAATAATGAAGTGGTGATAGGTATTCTAGTTGTTCATTCAAGAATAGCGAACATACTTTTTTATTCCAGTTCTATGCATTCTTTTATATCTCAAAAGTTTATTAGAACTCCCAACACCACCACAAATCATGGAATTAAAGATGTCGGTGAGTATGGAAAATGGGGAAATCATTGCATACCATGAATATAACTCCTTCCCTATCATAATTTGTGGATTGAACTTCTTGGAGAACCTCATCATACTCCCTTTGGTGGAATTTGATGCAATTATTACATGGATTGGATTTCCTTATATAGAGCCAATATAAATTGTCGTGAGAAGGAAATAACTCTTCGTATGATGAATTGACCCCTGATTCTGTACAAGTGCAAGGAGGAAGAATCTTCTTTAGCACCATCATCTCAAGGAAGTATATTACTACCCTATGAGCACACGTATCTGGCTTAGATGACTGAGTCCAAGGAAGCAACCATCCTTGAATACATGCCTTTTGTGAGGGAATTCGCTAAAGTGTTTCTTGAGGAATTGTATGGCCTTCATCCTATAAGATATGTTGAATTATCAATTAATCTTATACCTGGGGCGTTGCCAATATCCAATACTCCATATAGAATGGTTGTTGTAGATATTGAGGAGTTGAAGAAACAACTACAAGAGAATCTGGATAAAGGGTTTATACACCCAAGTGCTTCACCATGGGGTGCATCAGTCCTCTTCGTCAAGAATAAGGATGGGTCAATGCACCTTTGCATTGATTATCGTGAGCTCAACAAAATTATGATAAAGAACAAGTATCTTCTACCCCAAATTGATGACTTGTTTGATCATCTATATGGAGAAAAATACTTCTCCAGGGTGGATTTGCGGTCAGGATATTACCAAGTAAGGGTAAAGAAAGAGGATATCCCCAAGATTGCTTTTCGTACAAGATACAGGCACTATGAATTCATAGTAATGCCTTTCAGACTCACTAATGCTCCAAAAATTTTCATAGACTTGATGAATAGAGTCTTTAGATATTACATCAATAAATTTGTGGTAGTCTTTATTGAAGATATTCTAATATACTCCAAAACTAAGGAGGGGCATGAGAGGAATCTAAGAACTATACTAAAGACCTTGAGAAATGATAATCTCTATGAAAAGTACAAAAAGTGTGAGTTCTAGTTGAAGGAGGTCTCATTATTAGGTCAAATCATCATAATCAATGGGATATCTGTGGATCCCTCCAAGACAGTTGCAATTGATGGATGGCTGAGACCAACATCATTAATGGATGTCCATAGCTTCTTTGGGTTAACTAGATATTATTGCCTATTTGTTATAAATTTCTCATGATTTTCCAACCCTCTTACCAAGCTAACTCAGAAGGGATTCAAGTTTTCTTGGAGTGATGAATGCGAAGAGAGCTTTAAGGAGTTGAAAAGAAGGATTATCACTATGATCGTGCTCACACTACCCACAAGTGGAGAACTTTTTATGGTATTTAGTGATGCTTCAAAGAAGGTATTGGGCTATGTATTGATGAAAAATGATAAATTCATTGCATGTGATTCAAGGAAATTGAAATTTCATGAGAAAAACTATCTAACACATGATCTAGAGTTGGTTGTAGTAATATTCTCTTTGAAAATTTTGCGACATTATCTCTTTGGGGAGAAGTGTGAAATATATACGGATCACAAAATCCTCAATTATATATTCACACAGAAATAGTTGAACATGCATGAATGAAGATGGTTAGAGGTGATCAAAGACTATGACTACTCAATCCATTACCACCCTGGGAAATTGAAAAAGGTGTTGGATTCTCTAAGTAGAAAGGACCCAGTGATTCTATCATTGATGATAATTGAAAAGGATCTAATCTTCTTATATTTGATGAATATAGACATGGGAATCATAAATAAGGGAACATAATTAGTCCTTTCACAAATTATTTCTCAACCATCTCTTTTGGAAAGGTTAAAGGATGCTCAAAGAGATGATGTGGGAATTCAAAAGAAAGTGGAAACTATCAGAAAAGAGAAATCTTTAAAGTTCAATGTTAATGAAGAAGGAATTGTGAGAATTGGTACAAGACTATGTGTTCCATCAAATATAGAGTTTAAGAAAGAACTTTTGGATGATGCACATAGTTCAAATTTCTCCATTCACCCAGGAAACACAAATATGTATCGAGATCTTCGAGAGTATTATTGGTGGGATAAAATGAAGAGAGATAATGTTGGGTATACATCAAAGTGTTTGGTATTTCAGCAAGTGAATGATAAGAGGCAGAAGTCTAAGGGGATGATGCAACCATTACCCATACCAGCATGGAAATGGGATAACATCACCATGGAATTTGTCACTAGACTTCCGAAGACATCCAAAGGAAACAATGCTATCTAGGTTATTGTGAATCATCTTATAAAGGTTGAACACTTCATTTCAATTCGAGAAGATTTATCATTAGATCAAATGGCGTGGATATATATCAGGTAAGTGGTAAGGTTGCATGAAGTACCACTATCTATTGTATCCAATCAAGACCCAAGATTCATCTCTAAGTTTTGGAAGAGTCTTCAACATGCTTTGAGTACTGAGATGAACTTAAGTACGGCTTATAATCCTCAAACTGAGGGTTAATCTGAGTAAACTATCCAAACACTTGAGGACATGTTTAGAGCATGCTCAATGGACTTCAAAGGAGGATGGGATCAACATATTCCTCTAGTTTAGTTCTCTTACAATAACAGTTTCCACTCAAGCATCCAAATAGATCCTTATGAAGAAGCCCTTTATGGGAAGAGGTGTAGAACACTGGCATGTTGGGATGAAGTTGGAGAGTGAAAACTCCTAGGTCAAAAAATGGTCAAAGAAATGGTAGAGAAGGTTAAGACCATCTAGCAGCACATTAAAGCTACTCAAAGTCAAAAAAAGTGCTATGCTGATAACCATCGACAAGACCTAGAGTTTGATATTAGGAACATGGTATTCCTCTGTATATCACCATGGAAGAGAGTTATGAGATTTGGGAAGAAGTGAAAGCTTAGTCCAAGGTACATCATCCCTTTTAAGATCCTTGATCGCATTGGAGCAGTGGCCTATCAACTAGAACTCCCACTGAACCTATCTCAACTACATGATGTGTTCCATGTATCACTCTTGAGGAAGTACATACCTGACCCATCTCATGTACTCAATCCATAGGTGGTACCATTGGAGAATTACCTCTCCTATTAAGAGAAGCTGGTGAAGATCTTAGATCATAGGGAAAAATTTCTGTGAAATAAGACAATGCCCCACATCAAGGTGTTGTAGAAAAACCACAAGTTTGAAGAGGCAAAGTGGGAATCGTAGGAAGTAATGAAGAATACTTACACATATTTGTTTTATTTTTGGAAAAGGAAATTTTGAGGGTGAAATTTCTTAATGGGGGAAGATTGTAACGACCCACACTTCTATCAATGAAAATTCCTCTTGATCTAATTAAATGTCTTACTATGTAAAATAATTATGTAAAACATATGAACATACTTGGTTTTATGTTTTTGGATTTTAAAATACCAATAATAATTGTGACTGTTACTAATATAGTTGTTTAATAGCGATCGCATGATTAGTATAAATATAGGTCTTTAAAAAATCCAATTTACTCAGACAAAGGAAGCAATGACCTCATCCAGTAGAATTTCTCCGTACAAAGCCCATTTTTCAAAGATCAAAAAGAAGGTGGAATCATTGGAATTCTCTCTTGACCAAGCCCAAGCCTATCTTCAATACGTTAAGCTCGAATGGAACTACCTACGGAAGAAATGGAATTTGATAGAGATTACCACGCGAGCGATGTTATCCGAGCCACCCCAAGAGTCTTTCACCATTGCACACCTTACCCTTAAGTCTTATGTGGGTGTTATAAGGAGTTATGTAACAAGACCTTAGCACTATTATTATTTGCATTATATTTTTGTATATAATAAATAATATACATTCATTTTATTATTATTACTTTGTAAATAGTTTTTAAAGCACAAATAGTCTTTTTAGTTAATATTAAATTAAGAAATCTATTTTGATGAATTAATGGATTTTTGAATTAAATAATAATTTAATAAAATATTATTACTAAATTACTTTTTATTAAATATAAATGATCGTATAATTTTTAGAAATATAGATGCAATTTTTATTAAGGTTTGAAAGTCATTTTTTGTCAAAACCCATGAATTTTTTATAAATGTCATTTTTTATTTTAAAAGTAAAAAATCACATATTTAGAAAATTATTTAGATAAAATGAATATTATTTTTGAAATCAGGACGTTGAAATTATTTAATGGTGAATTTTTCATAATTTTCTGAGACAGACGGATTTTTGGGTAAAAATTAAATATCATTTAATTATATAATGTGTTTTATGAAATCATAATGACCTAATAGTGATTTAATAAAATACTATAAATGGTATGTTCGGCCAATATATGTTTTACCTTTAAAATAATTTGATTTTATATTTGTTTAGTTAATTTTATAGTGTCTTAGTGGACCCACCAAGACTTATAAAACATTTTAACCTTTTTAATTGATTTCCTTGAGAGTATGACTCACCTCCACATAACCAAGCCTAATATTTTAAGAACTTTGGTCATTAGACTTATAAAATAATGTTTTTCACTCTCATTTGGAAAAAAACCATGGGCAAAAACCATGGTCTGGTTTGTGTTTTTTATTAGTTTAATGTTTGGTGTCCAAAACCTAAATAATAAAGAATTCCTTCTCTTTTCCTATATAAACTCACCCAAGCTCCCACTTCCTCTTCACTCAAAGCCTTTGGAGCTCGACCAACCTCTACCCTCCTCTCTCTATAATCCTCCCAAGGTGCCTCAAGCTCCAAATAATCCTCTCTCAAGCCCCTCCCAAGCCTTTGGGATCACACTTCCAAGTAAGGGATTTCTTGCCTGAATAGCCTGAAGGCCTTATTTTTTATTGATTTTAGATAACCCCCATTTCAAGGGATGAGGGGAACCCTTAAAAGTCCTATAGGATTAGATATTACATTTCCTATAGGCTTTGGATACATTAAAGGACCTATGGTTCTTAAGGAAATTATACAGAATATGACTACTTTAAATCGCCCCTCCCCAGCATTTGCATCGTGATCAGCTCTCCACCTTTGCATGGTTGTTCAGGAAGTTTTCCTATGCAGAGATACACAGGCCCAGTACCGATGGCAATTCCATACCCTCTCATTCTTCCAAATTAGTTTATCCCTGCTCTGGTGAATGTGCATTGCTCTTGAATCCTCCTCTGGAGCTGGTTCCTTGTAGAATCTATCTGGGAATCTGCATATGAGATGGCCCTGAAGGCCTTTGAGGTGGCCCAAAGGCCTTGAGGTGGCCCAAAGTACTTGAAGGTGGCCTGAAATCCTTACTGGCCCAAAGGCCCAGGTGTCCCGAAGGACTTAAGGACTCCAATCCCAAACTGGTAGCCCAAGGTGAATAGTTCTGGCTGTTGTAGTTCCAAACAGTACCTGCTGTAGTACCCGCACGGTGCTGCTATAGTGTCTGCTACAGTACTTCTATAGTACATCTGCCTGGTTTTTCCCTTTTATTTTTAATTAAAAATGTTGGGGTATGATTTTGCACCTCCCCTATACTACCCTCCTTATGTTTGAATGATGAGAGACTTCTTCCCCTCTCATTAATTCCTCCCATGTACACTCGTTACCATGGTGAAATTTCATAAGGAATTTCTCTCTCCTCATTTACATTCAAGAAATTCTTTTGTATTTTGAATATAAATTTCATTACATATGTTGGTACATGTATTTATATGACCCCCTTACTATCCATTTTATGTACATATGATGAGACACCCCTTTCTCTCTCATCAACCATTTTTATGAATTCTTATATCACGTTGTTATGCTACCGAAATTGCACTGCAATTTTCCAATCCAAAGTTATTGTGTATTGAATACCATGCCCATTTTTCTATATCAAGGGTATTCACCTTTGTTCACATTTACTAATTGATTATAGAGTTTCATGTATGAATTTCACATTCCTTTATCATGGAATAAATGATTATGTTAAATGAATCCATATTATATGATCCATTTGGAACACTTATACATGAAATGAAATTATTAAGAAGGGTGCACCCTGATAGCACTCAAATGCATTTTGTAATGATTAGTATCATGATACTTCAAGTGTAATGAGGGTTTAATCATGATAATTCAAGTATAATGAGGGTTTACTCATGCTCCATGTGTAATAAGAATTTACTCATGATAATATCATGTTAAGTGTTGTTGCCAAATTTCCATGTTATGATAATCATGCTATATCATGTCTTTATGTTCATGTATCTCTTATACTCCATTGATATGCCTATTTCCTAACATGTACTGTATTATTAATTTTATGCCTTGTTTACTCCCTTACTGGGCTTTATAGATCACCATTTTCTTATGTATGTCCTCAGGTTATCCCATGTAATGCTAAGTACGAAGGAATGTGTGTGGTTATATAAAAGAAGTTTTTAATAAAGTTGTGTGTTTCATGTTTTAAGTTTTTTTGTAATGTTTCTAATCCCCAAAGACAATATACCTCTCGATCTTCTATGTTGTATAAAGTGAAGGTTTTATGTAATAAAATATGTTTAAGTTTGAAATAAAAGAGCATGGTTGTTATAGTGGGAACCTTGTTTTCCTTGAAAATTGAGTTAAGAGAAAGAAGAACTATAAATTATTTTTGAGATTTTTTGTATCAAGTGGTCCAAGAATACTAGACTGGATATGACATTTATGACTTTATCGGATACAAGATCATCGGTCTGGGAAAAGAATAAAAGGAAGATTGATTGAATCTAGTCGAAGTGTTATTAAGGGTATCATAGAAGTGGTTAAAGAAGTTTGAAGAATGGTTTTCATATGTTTCATTTGGTGTAGAGAAACATAATGAAGAATATGTTTTCTTTGTATTAATGAAGAAATTAGATTCAGTAGTTGGTTTCAAGAATCATAATAAGAAGTCATATGTTTGTTTTTCTAGTGGTGTGGAGTGACATAATCAGCTGTCAATATCATAATGAGAAAATTGGACTGAACATTCAGAATCAGTCTAAGGTTTTTAAAGAAAGTTTGAAGTGAGATGAAGTTTTGAGAAGTTTCTAGAAATTTTGAGAAGTGTTGAAGAAGTCAAGATGCACCCAAAATTCAAGGAGAATTTATATTTTAGAAAATTTGGTTGAGTGGGAAAGATTTTCAGAATCCCGCCCAAACCATTTTTTGGGTCACCTATAAATAGTGAAAGTGCTTTGTACTTTCTAACACATATGTACTGTTGAAGAGAGAAGGTGGAGCACTAAATAATTATAGAGAGAAGAAGTTTCTGGATCATGCTTTCCTGGAGAAAATTTTCAGACATAAGAAGAAAGGATAATATAGAAGATCGTAATCAATGTTTCTAAATTTGGATTGAGAAATATAATTACAATTTCTGAATTTAGACAGAAGTAGTTCAGTATTGTCTTAGTCGTATTATGATAGAATTATATTTTTATATTGATAAATTGGACTAGGTAATCTAACTGGGAAATATTATAGAGTATCATTATGAAGTATGATAAGTTCTTACTTTCTTCTAGTTAGGAAAGTGAAGAATTTTTTTTAAAGAACATATTTGTGAAAGTTGACAAGGCAATATAGTAACATGTTGGGGAGAATCTAGTGAAAGTTTATTAACTTGTCACACAAATTATATCACATCATTTGTTCTATAAATATTATACTCACTATTGTATTGAACATAGTTCTACATGAGTGTAAAGACATATCTTACTCATTGTATTCCAAAAAAAAGGATTGTTTTCTAGTGTATTGTGTGGTATCAGATTGTTTCCATACCATACCAAGGACGTAGGTACTCTTGTTGAGTAGTGAACCTTATAAATTCTTGTGCTCATATGGATGTGTGATTGTTATGATTTCAATAAAATTATAACTCTTTAACAGGAGGTGAAGTTTATTTCAAATGGAAGGAAACTTAAAAGAAAAATATATCACTCATTCACCCACTCCTCCTCTCAGTGATACTTGATCTTGACTGGGAACTTACATATTGTGCTTTAATCCTTCCACATAAAGAATTTTGTTGATGAGTATTGATCTTGGATTACCAACAGATCCAATTCCCATAATTTTTCCTTTATAATTATCATCAAAAGTGACATAGACTCCATCAATTTTTAATAAGGAGTGGAAATTAGAGAATTCTCCACTCATATGTCTTGAGTATATATTTTTCATGTACCATTTTTTATTGATGATCTTAGATATTTTTTCCTACAAAGAAAAATATGATAAGAAATTATTTTGGTACCCATATTTTCTTGGGTCTATCAATGTTAGAAACTAAATATTTGGGAAACCAGATATATTTGTGTTATCATAAAAATCCATAACTTAATTTTGAAAAAAAATTTGAAATAAAATCAGGTTTGACTCCAAAAAATTGAGGGTTTTTTAAACTATAATTTTTTTCATAGTTCCCTAACTCTCCACAATTAAAACATGTAATTCTATAGAGGTTATTTTTCTTATGACTAGGCACAAAATAGTTTTTGTAAATCTTTGGTTTCTCACCTTGGATTATTATTCCAAACTTATTTTTATGAGCTTTATTATTTCCAAGAATTTGATTCAAGTTATTTTCATCTCTTGTAAAAACACTTGCAACACCTTTGAAGTATTAAACTTCTTTTTTCAATTGTTCAATCTTATTACCATGTTCAATAGAAGATTTAGTTGAATTTTCCATCTTGGTTTTTAAATATTTAATTTGTTTATTGAATTCCTATTTCTCATTATCAATAACATCATAGGAATTTTTAAGTGAGTTATTTTTATTTTTTAAAGATTCATACTTAGTTTCTAACATGGTACAATAATCATTTAATTCCTAATATGAACATTTTTTATTTTTAGATTCAGAATTGTTGTCATAAGAGTAATAATAATGTACCTCATTAGATTGCTCCATAAAGCACATGTTCTCCTTCTGATTAGAATGTTCAAATTTTGATTCTCAAGATTTTATGTCACCAGAATCCTCTAAAGCACTCCATGTGGATTTTAGCCTTGTTTTCTTTATTCTTATAACCAACTTTCTTGAAGTAAATTTTCTCTAACTTTTTATTGTCTTGCAGCTGTGGACAATCTGGTTTGATATGTCCAAGTTTTTTTAATTCCTAGCATCTCACTTATTTATAGTTTCCATTAAACTTATTGTGATTTTTGAAGGGTTTCTTAAAACCTTTTCTCATATTATGGAATTTTTTTAACTTTCTATCAAATTGAGAAATCTCGTTGTCTAAATCATAACTACTTAAATTATCTTCATCAAATGACTCGACTATTTTAATTTCTTTAATTTTCTTATCATAATTTTAAGTCAAAAATTTTAAATTAGTATTATCCTTATTAAATAATATATGATCTCCAACTTCAGCTTCTATATCTATCTCACACATCATAAGGGGTCCAATGAAATCATTTATTTAAAAATTTTGTCTTTTTTTAATTTCCTAATGGCATCTGAGGTTCCACTCCATCTTTGTGGTGGAATTATGAGGATTTTCAAATCTTGATCTCACTCATAAATAGGTTCTCCAAAAGTAGCAACATTATTTACAATCTCAATAAGTCTTCTATTCAACTGGGTTATGATTTCTCCTTCCATCAGTCCGAATGTATTAAACTTAAGCTTAGAATTATTATATCTGAGACCTCGCACATTATTTTTACCTTCATAAGCAACCACTATAATAGTTCAAATTTAATGGGATGTTTGACATTGAAAAAATCTGTTGAACTCATCATGACCTAGTCCACATATTATATTATTCATAGATTTGGATTTTGGATCATGGTTGGACTCATTTTCATCATCCCAAGTTTCTGGTTGTGTCTTTTGAATTTTATAAGGCTTCATGGCTTTGAGATAAATCTTCAAACCAAGGTTCTTTAGATATATGATCATTTTTGACTTATAGAAAACATAATTATCACTATTAAAATATGGTTCTCTGGCCATAGATATACATTCTCTATTTTCATTCATAGTAGCAATTTACAAGATAATATTTAGACTTTAACCTTTTATAGTTGAGAACTCAAGAGTCACTTTCACTGATACCAATTGTTGTCCTGAGAAGAATGCACTAAGACTCGAGAGGGGTGAATTGAGTTCTTTAAAATTTTCTTGGCTTCAAAAATCACTATCTTTTAGATATTACTAACTTTTAATCTTGTCTTTAATAAAAGTAGCAACAAAAAGAAAATCACAAAGAAAAAGAATCGGACATAGAGATTTATAGTTGTTTAGGGAATAGAAATCCCCTAGTCCACTCCACCAACATGCTTCTCTATGAGTTTAGTGATTTTCACTCGACCAGTCCTTTTACTGAGGATTTTCAGTCCTTTTTTCAGGGACTACATGACTAAGATCAAGTAGCCAATACTTTTTACAACATCACAAGAGCTTTAAACAGGGCTCCAGCAAGTCTTTACAAACAACAGCCTTCAAGGTTATTTTACTGGGAACCTTTACAATGAAAGAGAGAAAATATATTTTATATAGATTAATCTCACAATTGTAAAATAAAACTGATGGAAGGAAGAAATCTCTGGTAAAGATGACAAAAGAAGATAACATCTCAAGGAGGGTATTCTAAAATAATAGAAAATATAATCGAGATAAAAATATTATAGATCGTGAAGATTCTTCTACTTCCCATGTAAAATAGAGCAGTTCGCTAGATCTTCTGGAGTGAGTTCATGGAAGATATATCATGCACTTTCATTTCTATCAGTATATATTTATTCACTTCAGAGTACATATGAAAAATCATAAAAAAGTTTAATTTTAATTTCACTAATGTTAATCCATAAAATCCATGGATATTAATTTAAAAACACATGTCATTTTCATGTAAATGCCTCAACAACAGTACTAGCCATTAAATTATCCTTGTACTTGTTTCCTTTCTCGGTACTTTACTCTTATTATAATCATTTTTACCATAAAAATATGATTCAATATTTAAAGAATGCATGACAGTATTAAAATCTCACTCAAGTGCTTCAACATTAATAAATATCTTATTGTATATCGACATAGATGATTGCAGATCACCACATATCCAAATTCTACATATTTGAATTCACATAGATAAATTGATCTATGTGGCCAAATTTTCACGGGCCTTCTTCACATATATGATTCATTTCACATAGGATTATTAATCACATAGCCAAATTTAACATAGAAAAAATAGATCACATATCCATTTGGAACCACGTAGCCGATTTTACCATGTATCCAAATCACATATCTGATTACTCCATATAATAAATTTACATGGTCATTTGATCTACATAGTTGATTTGTCATGTAAACAATTCATTGATGTAGGTGATTCCACATAGTTGTTTCCATGATGTAGATGATTCATGAAGGTGAATTCTTCACATAGGTGATTGGAACAGTCAAATGATTTACATCCACATAGCCAAAAGCCTCACATTTCTGATTTTTCTAAACTTAAGAAAATTTCAGTTAACTTGCTGGACTTATAGATTTAATAGCTGAATGACTTAGATAATGCTAAGGTCTAATGAACACACTTAAAAATAGGATCATCAAAAATATATGAAGGGTATTTGAGATCATAAAAACATAAATTACATGGGATATGTTGTAACAACATTAGTATTTCAATATTCCACTAGGACAACATGCTTTACTAGGTCCAAGTTAGTTCTTAACACATCAACAAGGAAATTAAACAATTTAAATTAATTTTTTAGGTCAACAATCCGAAGATTCAATGCAACATCATAATCCAAACATGCAATAAAATGGAAAAAATTATTGTAAAATCATTATACTATCAAACTTAACCTCATAAATACCCACTCATCCAATATCATCCTTTGATTTGAGCTGAAACAGAAGAAAATTAAGAAGCAGATAAATACATTTAAAATAGGGAATAACATCCATAAATGGAATGTGTGCACTTGAAAATGAAATAAAATAAGAAAACAGGAAAGGTCACTCTTATACTTAGCTTAAGCTTCCCAACTTCATAGACAGAAGCTAATTCAGACAACAGATGGAGGAGTTCTTCCATAGAGGAGAGTAGAGGAAAAGGAAGAGGTATGTAGGAGGGATTATAGATGAATTGGGGGAGAAATGGAGGTTAAACCCTTCTTAAAATAATAAGGTCAAAATGGTCTTTTTCAATTTTTAAAGGGTGCATGGTTTGGGTGCACGGTTGGCCAAATTGTGTGACAATCGTGCAAACCCCTCTACCTGAAACACTCCATCTCGCATGGTAGGGTGCACAATTTAATAAACCATTCATCAACCATGTGGATCAAATCTACATTTACTATAAGCTTTTTCATAGTTCCCTAGCCCCCTTTTCATGGTTTAAAAAACCATGATCCTCCTATGATCAGACCACATAATTAGGGTGCACGATTAGGAAAAATTGTGCACTAACTATGCACCTCATTCTACTTCCCCAAAAACCAAAACTCCAAACATCAAACCCTCCAAATTCTCCTAATACTTATCTGAGCACCCAGAGAACCTCTCAAGCCACAAACCACATCCAACAAAACCCCTCTTTAGGTCCTCAAACTCTCATTATTTCATTCCAAGGTCTGATTCTAATTTCGATCTAACCACCATTTGATAAGTTCAAACTCTTTTTTAATTTTTAAATTCCCATATGATTATAAAGCACTATATACTCAATCAAATATTACCTAAAATTATAAAGATCATGAATAATAGTTAACAAATCTTTCTCAATTGTGGTGTAGTTATTTTTAACTTCATCGTATATTTTTCTAGCATAATACACTACATGCATCTTCCTCTCTTTCCTCTGACCTAAAATGGATCTTATAGACATGTCACTAGCACCACACATGATTTCAAGAGGTAGTTTCCAGTCAGGGGAAATTATGATGGGTGAAGAGTTCAATTTTTTCATAAGAAGATCAAAAGTCTCAAAGAAATTCTCATCAAAGATGAACGATGTTTGCTTAACCAGAAGTGAATCCAAGGGATTTGTGATTTTAGGAAAAAAAATATGAATCATCTATACAATCTAACATTACCTGGGAAACTCTTAGCACCCTTTTCATTTTTGGGTGGAGGAAAAATCTAAATAATCTCAATATTAGTATTGTATACCTTTATTCCTCTACTATAAACCTTGTGACCAAGTACAATTCCCTCTGACCATAAATTGACACTTTTCCCAATTCAAGACAAGGTTTTTCCCTTGACACCTTTGCAAAATCAGCCTTGAATTCTCTAAAAATATCTCAAAATAATTCCCAATAATGGAAAAATCATCCATGAACACCTCAATAATCCTATCAATTATATCTAAAAATATATCCATCATATGGGTTTATAGGTAACCCAAAACATAACCCAAAGGGAATTATTCAGTAGGAAAATGTTACAAAAGGATATATGAAAGCAGTTTTTTCTTAATCCACAAGTGATATTGGAATCTGGTTATAACCAAAATAACTATCAAGGAATTAATTACCAGAAAACCACTCAAGAATTTGGTCTAAGAATAGAATAAGAAAATGGAATTTCATAGTATCAGAATTCAACTTTTGGTAATATATAAAAACTCTTTATTTGGTCACTTTTCTAGTCTAAATCGGTTCATTTTTCTCACTGGTAACTAAAGAACCTATGAGATGATGATGATAAAGGTTTTTTATTTGTTTTCAATGAATTAAAGAAAATTTAGTGAATATTTAAAATAATATTAATGAATTTGAAGTTTCTTATGGGTGTTCTAGAAGTATAATCACTGGAAGTACAATATCTGAAAGATGAAACCATTGCAAGAAGGAACTCCATATATGTATGAAAGTGGAGTGAAAGGTACTGACAAATGAAGGAGGAATCCCAAGAATTATTTTTATCCAAAATCCACCATTAAAGTCATACAATTATTTTTCTGTTCATTCAAGAAAGAAACATCACTTTAATGGAATATCTAAATTTGATTCAACCTATGAAGGATATTTTATAATCTAGAAAGTTGAAATCACCTGAAGTAGTTTCTAATTAACCTTTGTGAGTTAAATAGATGGAAATCTAGAGGAACATGTGTGAGTTCAATGGATGGAAATCCAAAAATACATTATAAAAAGAACATTTCTATAATAAAATTTTTAGAATAACATTTTTAGAATAACATTTTCATGAGAAATTTTATAAAATAAGATTTATGACTTCACTAGAAGAGTGGTTTTAGAAGAAAATTTCCTAAAGAACATTTTAAGAATAACATTCTAGAAGAATATTAGTGGGTTTATCGAATGAAAATTTTGGAAGATAATTCCAACAAATATGTTTTGGAAGGATAAAAACTTTGTGAGTTGAGCAGGAGGAGTGGAATATTCAGAAGGATCACCATATAAAGTAAAAAAAATTCATAAGTTTGAGAAGTATAGTTCTAAATAATATTTCTGAAAGGATTTTTCCAAAAGGACTTCACATAAAATTTGTGAAGTCACATTTATTATGATGATGTTGATCTATTCTTTCAACGTTCAACATTCACAAAAAAATGTGATTCTTGCTGATATTTTAGGAAACATTAAAGATTATTGACTCTGAGATTCAAGGAATCTATAATGAAGATGATTAACTATAATTTATTCAGAGGATTTGAAGGCGGTCAACTTAAGAATGTTTTGAGAGGGAAAATCAAAATTAAATCCCATGTTTTTCCCTTGATTTTCATAGAATAATTCATTATATAAAGAGGGGAAATTATTTTTGAGAAAGTGATATACGCTGAATTAAGATTAATTGAGTTATTGAGAAAGTGAGGGGGGGAGTTTCTAACCATCGATTTCAATAAATATTTAGTTGGGTTGAAGTTTGAGAAGACTAAGACATCAAGTTCCAAGGAATAAGTTGAGGTTTTTGTAATTACGATTTATGTAAGAAGGATTAGATGACTTGCATGTAATTTTAGAGAAAGATTAGAGGCAGTCGAAGTTCCCTCCATAAGAAAGTTCGAAATGAGACTTGAAGAACCGGTGGTTCTAGTATAAACAATGTCATTTTAGTATAGAGGTTAAATACTATATGACATGGTATAAAGATCCTTCACTTGTTTTTTATATTGAAGCAATAGAGTTTAGGGAAATTCAAAACATAACAAGGAGTGTGTACCTATATTGGGACCAAAACATGTAAAAATCTTTGTGTGCCTTTATTTACTTTCAACATTTAAATTGCATATCAGAGAAAGTGGTAAGGGTGACTAACAAACATCCATACACCCTAACCAATGAAAGTGGTTTGATCAACTTGAAGAAAGTAAAAAAGTTTAAGTTGAACATATTCAGTAAAAATTTGGTCACCTATCATTCACCCCCCCCCCTCAGGGTGGCTGCACGATCCACTGGACACTGTAATAACAATAGTAACCCCCTAGGCGCAACCTAAACAAGACTCACCCAAGGGTTGTCTAAGACTAGGTAAATGATTCTTGCATCTAATATCTTTATAACCACTTACCTAAAAACTTTTTTCATAGTCGAATTAAGTCCCCTTTTACTCTCAACTCTAGGTTTGTACTTGGGCTCCAAAGGAATCCTATGCATACAAAAAATGGAATAATCCCCCTTATGTCAGTAATAGTCTAAGAAATAACAATTTTAAACATTCTCAAGACTCTTAAAAAACTATCTTATTGACTCTTTTCCAGCTCAGAAGAGTTGATGGTAGGTGGTGTGAAATCCTTATTCAAAAATGAATATTTTAGGTGCGATAAAAAAGTTTCATCTCTACTTTGGGTGTTTTTTGACTAGGAGGAAGACTTTTGGACCAAGTTATCCCAAGGTCCTAAACATGATTCTTAAATAAATAACAGGAGTTAGATAAATTCTATCCCACACCAATGTCCATAGTGGATAACCCCTCAAACTCAAATTTCATATTGGGTTTCAGAATGTTTTCCTAAGAAAAATCATCAAGATGTTCCAAAGATTATCTCTCATAAGAATCAAAGTGTTCTTTCTCCTTGCTTAAACCAATTCCTATGAAAGTTTCATATAAATATTGGTTTATTATTAAGTTCTTGAATGATTCCTAAGAATTCTTCTTCAAGTTCATCAAAAGATTCATCAATTTTAAGAAACTCAACATTTGAGCAGTTTTCATCATTTGTGGGTTCTTTAACATTTTGAAAACATTATACCCCTCTCTTCATTCATCAAGATTGAAAATTAACTTCACTTTTAACACATATACCACAACTACTATGGTGGATAAGAAAGTCCTACCAAGAATAATAGGGGCTTCCTCATCACACTTCATATCAAGTATAAGAAAATAAGTATAAAAAATGGATTACCTAAAACAACCAAGATGTCATCCGCTCTCCCAATGGGATGAGTGATAGAGTGGTTAGACAGCTGTAAAGTAGTGGTGGTGGGTTGCAACTCTCTTAATCTCAAGTGTTGGAACAATGAGAAAGGAATCATATTTATGCTCTCACTAAGGTTACACAAACAATTGAGTTAATAGCTATTTCCTAAGGTTCAGGGGATGAAAAAACTACATGAATCTTAGAATTTATGAGGGATTTTATTCTGTGGGACAACACTACACTCCTCGGTTAGACTATATGTTGCAAAATCCTCCAAATTCTTTTTATTAAGAATAATATTTTTCAAGTAATTACAATATGATGAATTTGAACCAAAGATTTTATAAATGGAATGTTGACTTGAATATTTAAAAATAACCCAAGAAACTTGAGAAGTTCAGGTTCATTGTTCTTTTATTTAATTTTTAGAGGAAATGGAATGGGTGGGGAAATTATCTTCAAAACAATGGGTATTCCCTCAAAATCTTCCTCAACTCTCTAATTTCCTTTGTTATTTTTCAATTTCAAGTCTTTCTCTTTTTGTTTTTTCAAGTGGAACTACTAAATTTAGCTCAGTTTCATGTTTGTTTTCCACAATTCCAGATTCATTGTTTTTTGGTTTTTGGTTTCCATATTCTTCTTATCTTTAAGTTTGAACTTCCCTAGGTTCTTCCATAAATTTCACTTGAGTTTTAAACCCAATCCTAGTGATCAAATCCATGATATTCTCCCTAGTGTTAATGTTAGTGGTACTTGGAAACCTTCCATTGTCCCTAACAATCACATATTTAGCCAATTGACCCAATTGTAACTCTAATTTATGGATTCTAAAATTTGTTTCATCCTTTTGTGAGTCATGTTCACCCTTTTGTGAATCCGTTTTGTTTAAAATTTGGTGCATCATCCCTTCTAATTTCACTTGAGAGGGATTTCCCCTATTTTTATTTTGGTACTGTGGTCTAGGTTGATTTGTGAATCTAGGGGTAGCAGGTTGCCTAAACACACTTTGGTCTTTCCATGACGGATTTGGGTTATTTATATAGTTAGGGTTGTAACTATTAGAAAATTGATCATTGTTAGCTTGTAACCTAGGACCATATCTAGAAAAATTATCATTTTGAGTGGGTTGTGTAGAAATATCAAAGTTTGTACAGTAATTTTCAGAATATCCATACATCTCACTATGAGTACATTGTTCTCTAAGTAATTGTTCCTAATTTTGACAAGAAACACTATTGAAAATATGGTCTATACCAACAGTTTTACAAACCGTTGTTATAGGTCCCAATAATTTCTAGGACCTATATAAATAGTTTTGGAGAATCGTTGGTATAGATCTCATCTGGGTGCCTATTCCAATGATTTTTCAAAACAATTTGTATATGTCCCGAAAATTACTTGAACCTATACCAACGGTTTTCCAAAATCATTGGTATAGGAAAAACCATTTTTTTGTATATTTATATATAATAAAATTAAATTATTAAAAATTTATAATTATGTTTACACACACACACACACACACACATATATCTAATTATATATAAAAAAGTGGTCATAAGTTGGTGGTTAAGTTGTTTAGTTATAAGAGAGAGGTCCTGGGTTCAATACTCACCATCATTTATTGTTGGTATAGGTATTTATTATGAAATTACTTATACCAAAAATTTGTCCCAACCATTGGTATAGGCCTATCTGGACAGAAAATCACTCAATGGTCCATCAAACTGTTCGTATAGGCTATATCAATAGTTTGGGGGTCTATACCAACAGTTCAAAACCGTTGGTACAACCTTTTTTCCAATAGTGCAACCTGGTTTTCACTTTGATTTTCAGCTTGATTTATTAAAGGTTGAAGTTGTTTCTTTATTTCAACAAGCTCAAAATTCATTTCCAGCACTAGATCAGTGTTGTTTTCACCCCTATTTACTCTCATTATCCTAGATGACCTGTGTAGAGAATTAAGGGAAAGGGTGTTGTAAATTTGTCTCATATCCCATCAATCTTATTAGTGTAATTACTTCCAGTTGATTGGTCAATCAAGTTTTGGCATGAAGGTAAGAGAACATCATAGAAAGCTTCCATCAAGAGATGGGAAGCAAGTTGGTGATGATGACACTACTTAAGCAAGTCCCCAAACTTATTACAGGCTTCATGAAAAGCCTCTCCCTCATCATGAAATAAACTTGTAGTTTTACTTCTTAGCTCTCCCTTCAACCTCTTTGGGTACAATTTCTTGAAAACTTGTTATCATGTGTCAAAAATGTTCTCATTCGGCTAGAAAACCCAATTCCTAGCATTACTCTTCATATAGAAGGGAAAAAAGTCGCATTTTTAGCTCATCCTCACACATCTCTCTCTCATTGTTCTCTTTCTCAATATTAGGTTGAATGATTTGCTCATTGTTGCAATAGCACTCTCTCCAAAATTTTCCATTTTAGTTTTCTTTCCTTTTTTTGGAGCATTATAATGGTTGTTGATTTTAGGTATTAAGGGCTCTAAATTACAAGATTTTTTCCTACACGCTAAATAGTTCAATATTTTCTCAGCAAAACACACACCACACCAATACACAACACAAGTAATTTTAGAAATTCAGCAAACACATAAGCAGTTTTCATTTTTTTTAAACACCTTTGTTTTTATAACTTGATCTTTCCTTTGACGCACATCATATTTTCCGACAATGATTCCAAATTTTGAACCGATCTTTGTATCAAATCCGACAAGATGATATTTTTACCTAGCACTCTACTAAACCTTGCATAGTAAGAGATCGTATCCATGGGGAATGAAATATAGTGACATAAAAGAAACTTAAAATTATAACATGAATACAACTATATGTACAACAATAGTTTGAGAAATAGTGATGTGAAAGTAAGATGAAGAGGCAATGACTGTTGAGGATCAAAATAGGGCTTTAATTTCAGTTAAAGACCTGTATTATTTTAGATCATGTGATCGTGAAAATATTTCTCTCTATTAGGTTGGGGAAATACATCGAACAGTTCGCGTGCACATCGGCACTACAACGAATCCAGATTCCAACTGCACACTGAATCCCTAAAAAATAGAACCAGCAGCAAGAAGAATCCAGCGAACACGAAAACACGGTCTTCAACTCGGTACTCGGCTCCATCGGCTCGTCATCCTTCATCATCTTCAATTCCATCTTCAGATCCACTGCTCAGAAACAAACTTGAGGACGCCTTCAACTTCGACAAAACACATCTAAGAACATTCACCAAGCTCATAATAATTGGTTCAACAGAACCAGGTTGGTTCGAATCAGCTTCGGCGAGCGATGTCCTCGATCCCTTTGGCTTCGAACACAGTTCATCTCCACCACTCGGATCTCCTTCAACCGGTTTCCACAGGCTTGGTCATATAAAAGAATTTTTCAATAAAGTTGTGTGTTTTCATGTTTTAAGTTGTTATGTAATGTTTCTAAGCCCCAAAGACACTAGACCTCTCGATATTCTATGTTGTATCAAGTGAATATTTTATGTAATAAAAAATGTTTAAGTGTGAAATAAAATAGGAGGGTTGTTATAGTGGGAACCTTGTTTTCCTTGACAAGTGAGTTAAAAGAAAGAAGAACTGTAAATTATTTTTGAGATTTTTTGTATCAAGTGGTCCAAGAATACTAGACTGGATATGACACTGATGACTTCATCAGATACAAGATCATCGATCTAGGAAAAGAAGAAAAGGAAGATTGATTTAATCTAGTCGAAGTGTTATCAATGGGATTATAGAAGTGGTTAAAGAAGTTTGAAGAATGGTTTTCATATGTTTCATTTGGTGTAGAGAAACATAATCAATAATATGTTGTCTTTGCCTTATTGAAGAAATAAGATTCAACAGTTGGTTTCAAGAATCGTAATAAGAAGACATATGTCTATTTTTCTAGTGGTGTGGAGCAATGTAATCATTTGTCAACAACATAATGAGAAAATTGGACTAAACATTCAGAATCGGTCTAAGGTTTTTTAAGAAAGTTTAAAGAGAGATAAAGTTTTGAGAAGTTTCTAGAAATTTTTAGAAGTGTTGAAGAATTCAAGATGCACCCAAAATTCAAGGAGAATTTATGTTTTGGGAAATTTGGTTGAGTGGGAAATATTTTCAGAATCCTGCCCAAACCATTTTTTGGGTCACCTATAAATAGTGAAAGTACTTTGTACTTTCTAACACATATGTGCTATTGAAGAGAGAAGGTGGAGCACTAAAGAATTATATAGAGAAGAATTTTTTGGATCATTCTTTCTTGAATAAAATTTTTAGACATAAGAAGAAAGGAGAATATAGAAGATCGTAATCAAGGTTTCTGAATTTGGATTGAGAAATAGAATTACAATTTCTAAATTTAGACAAAAGTAGTTCGGTATTTTCTTAGCCGTATTATGATAGAATTATATTTTTATATTAAGCAATTGGACTAGGGAATATAACTAGGAAATCTTACAGAGTGTCATTATGAAGTAACATAATGATAGTCCGATAAGTTCTTACTTGATTCTGGTTAGGAAAGTGAAGAATTTTTTTTAAAGAACATATTTGTGAAAGTTGACAAGGCAATATAGTAACATGTTGGGGAGAATCTAGTGAAAGTTTATTAACTTGTCACATAAATTGCATCACATCATTTGTTCTAGAAATATTATACTCACTATTGTATTGAAAATAGTGATACATGAGTGTAAAGGCATATCTTACTCATTGTATTCCACAAAAAAGGATTGTTCTATAATGTATTGTGTGGTATTAGATTGTTTCCATACCATACCAAGGACGTAGCTACTCTTGTTGATTAGTGAACCTTATAAATTCTTGTGTTCCTATGGATGTTTGATTATTATGATTTCAATAAAGTTATAACTCTTTAATAGGAGGCAAAGGTTATTTCAAATGGAAGGAAACTTAAAAGAAAAAGATATCACTCATTCACACACTCTTTCTCTCTGTGATACTTGATCTTGACTGGGAACTTACAAATTTTGAATTAATCTTTCCACATAAAGAACTTTTTTATGAGTATTGATCTTGGATTACCAACTAATCCAAATCCCATAATTTTTCCTTTATAATTATCATCAAAAGTGACATTGACTCCATCAATTTTTAATAAGGAGTGGAAATTAGAGAAGTCTCCACTCATATGTCTTGAGAATATATTTTTCATGTACCATTTTTTATTGATGCTCTTAGATATTTTTTCCTAAAAATACAAATCATATAAGAAATTATTTTGGTACCCATATTTTCTTGGGTCTGTCAATGTTAGAAACTAAAGATTTGGGAACCCAAATCTATTTGTGTTATCATAAAAATCCATCACTTAATTTTGAAAAAAAATTCTGAAATAAAATCAGGTTTGACTCCAAAAAATTGAGGGTTTTTTAAACTATAATTTTTTTCTTAGTTCCCTAACTCACCACAATTAAAACATGTAATTCTATAGAGGTTCTTTTTCTTATAACTAGGCACAAAATAGTTTTTGTAAATCTTTGGTTTCTCACCTTGGCTTCCTATTCCAAACTTATTTTTATGAGATTTATTATTTCCAAGAATTTGATTCAAGTTATTTTAACCTCTTGTAAAAACACTTGCAACACCTTTTAAGTATTAAACTTATTTTTTCAATTGTTCAATCTTATTACCATGTTCAATAGAAGATGCAGTAGAATTTTCCATCTTGGTTTTTAAATCTTTAATTTGTTTATTGAATTCCTATTTCTCATTATCAATAACATCATATGACTTTTTAAGTGATTTATTTTTATTTTTTAAAGATTCATACTTAGTTTATAGCATGGTACAATAATCATTTAATTCCTCATATGAACATTTTTTATTTTTAGATTCAGAATCATTTTTAGAAGAGTAATAAGAATGTACCTCATTAGAGTGTTCCATAAATCACATGTTCTCCTTCTGATTAGAATGTTCAAATTTTGATTCTCAAGATTTTATGTCATTGAAATCTTCTAAAGCACTCCATGTGGATTTTATCCTTCTTTTCTTTATTCTTATAACCAAATTTCTTGAAGTACCTTTTCTCTGAATTTTTATTGTCTTGTAGCTGTAGACAATCTGGTTTGATATTTCCAAGTTTTTTTAATTCCTAGTATCTCACTTATTTATAGTTTCTATTAAACTTATTGTAATTTTTTAAGGGTTTCTTAAAACCTTTTATCATATTATGGAATTTTTTTAACTTTCTATCAAATTGAGAAAGCTCGTTGTCTAAATCATAACTACTTAAATTATCTTCATCAGATGACTCAACTATTTGAATTTATTTAATTTTCTTATCATCATTTTAAGTTAAAACTTTTAAATTAGTATTATCATTATTAACTAATATATGATCTCTAGCTTCAGCTTCTATATCTATCTCATGCATCATAAGGGGTCCAATGAAATCCTTTATTTTAAAATTTTGTCTTTTGTTGATTGCCTAATGGAATCTGAGGTTCCACTCCATCTTGGTGGTATAATTATGAGGATTTTTAAATTTTGATCACACTCATAAATAGGTTCTCCTAAAGTAGCAACATTGTTTAGAATCTCAATAAGTCTTCTATTCAACTAGATCATGATTTCTCCTTCTATCAGTCTGAATGTATCAAACTTAATCTTAGCATTATTATATCTGAGACCTCGCACATTGTTTGTACCTTCATAAGAAACCACTATAATAGTTCAAATTTAATGGGATATTTGACATTGAAAAAATCCGTTGAACTCATCATGACCTAGTCTACATATTATATTATTCATAGCTTTGGATTTTAGATCATGGTTGGCTTCAGTGTCAGCATCCCAAGTTTCTGGTTGTGTCTTTGGAATTTTTTAAGGCTTCACGGCTTTGAGATAAATCTTCAAACCAAGGTTCTTTAGATATATGATCATTTGTGACTTATAGAAACCATAACTCTCACTATTAAAATATGGTTCTCTATCCATAGATATACCTTCTCTATTTTCATTCATAGTAACAATTTACAAGATGATCTTTAGAATTCAACCTTTTATAGTTGAGAACTCAAGAGTCACTTTCACTGGTACCAATTGTTGTCCTGAGAAGACTGCACTAAGACTCGATAGGGGTGAATTGAGTTCTTTAAAATTTTCTTGGCTTCAAAAACCTCCATTTTTTAGATATGACTAAATTTTAATCTTGTATTTAATAAAAGCAGCAAAAAAATGAAATCACAAAGAAAAAGAATCAGACATAGAGATTTATAGTGTTTTGGGGAATAGAAATCCCCTAGTCTACTCCACCAACATGCTTCTCTATGAGTTTAGTGATTTTCACTCAACCGGTCCTTTTACTGGGGACTGTCGGTCCTTTTTTCAGGGACTACATGACTAAGATCAAGCATCCAATACTTGTTACAATATCACAAGAGCTTTCAACAGGGCTCCAGCAAGTCTTTATAAACAATATCTTTCAAGGTTATTTTACTGGGAACCTTTACAATGAAAGAGAGAAAATATATTTTTTACAGATTGATTTCACAGTTGTAAAATATAACTGATGGAAGGAAGAAATGTCCAGTAGAGATGACAAAAGGAGATAACATCTTGAGGAGGGTCTTCTAAAATAATAGCAAATATAATCGAGATATCACTATTATAGATCGCGAAGCTTCTTCTACTTCCCATGTAAAATAGAGCAGTTCACTAGATATTCTAGAGTGATTTTGTGGATGATATATCAGGCACTTTCATTTCTATCAATATATATTTATTCACTTCAGAGTACATATAAAAAAACATGAAAAGGTTGAATTTTAATTGCACTAATGTTGATCCCTAAAATCCATGGCTATTAATTTAAAAACGCATGTCATCTTCATGGAAATGCCTCAAAAACAGTACTAGCCATTAAATTATCCTTGTACTTGTTTCCTTTCTCAGTACTTTCCTCTTATTATAATCATTTTTACCATAAAAATGTGATCTAATATTTAAATAATGCATGACAGCATTAAAATCTCACTCAAGTGCTTCAACATTAATAAAAATCTTATTGTATATCGACATAGATGATTACAGATCACCACATAGCCAAATTCTATAGATTTTAATTCACATAGATAAATTGGTCTATGTAGCCAAATTTTCACAGGCCTTCTTCACATACCTGATTCATTTCACATTGGATTATTAATCACATATCCAAATTTAACATAGAAAAAATAGATCACATATCCATTTGGAACCACCTAACTGATTTTACCATGTATCCAAATCACATATCTGATTACTCCATATAATAAATTTACATGGTCATTTGATCTACATAGTTGATTTCTCATGTAAGCAATTCATTGATGTAGGTGATTCCACATAGTTGTTTTTATGATGTAGATGATTCATGAAGGTGAATTCTTCACATAGGTGATTGGAATACTCAAATGATTTACATATTCATTTCTCCACATAGCCAAAAGCCTCACATTTCTGATTTTTCTAGACATAAGAAAATTTCATTTAACTTGTTGGACTTATAGATTTAACAGTCGAATGACTTAGATAATTCTAAGGTCTAATGAACACACTTAAAAATAGGATCATCAAAAATATATAAAGGGTATTTGAGATCATAAAAACCTAAAGTACATGGGATATGTTGTAACAATGTTTTTATTTAAATATTACACTAGGACAATATGCTTTACTAGGTCCAAGGAAGTTCTTAACACATCAACAAGTCAATTAAAAAATTTAAATTAATTTTTTAGGTCAAGCATCTGAAGATTCAACGCAAAATTTTAATCCAAACATGCAATAAAATGAAAAAACATTATTGTTAAATAATTATACTATCTAACTTAACCTCATAAATACCCACTCATCCAATATCATCCTTTGATTTGAGCTGAAACGAAAGAAAATTATAAAGAAAATAAATACACTTAAAATAGGGAATAACATCCATAAATGGAATGAGTGCACTTGAAAATGAAAGAAAATAAGAAAATAGGAAAGGTGACTCTTATACTTGCCTTAAGCTTCCCAACTCCATAGACAGAAGCCGATTCAGACAACAGATGGAGGAGTTCTGCTATGGAGGAGAGTAGAGGAAAAGGAAGAGGTATTTAGGAGGGATTCTGGATGAATTAGGGGAGAAATAGGGGTTAAACCCTTCTTAAAATAATAAGGTCAAAATGGAATTTTTCACTTTTTAAAGGTTGTATGGTTTGGGTGCACAGTTGGCCAAATTGTGTGACAATTGTGCAAACCCCTCTACCTAAAACACTCCATCTCACATGGTATGGTGCACAATTTGACAAACCATTCATCAACCATGTGGAACATATCTACATTTTACTATAGGATTTTTCATAGTTCATTATCCCCCTTTTCATGGTTTAAAAAACCATGATCCTCCTATGATCAAACCACATAGTTAGGGTGCACGATTAGGAAAAACTGTGCACTAACTATGCAACTCATTCTACTTCCCCAAAAACCAAAACTCAAAACCTCAAACCCTCCAAATTCTCCTAAGACTTATCTCAACACCCAGAGAACCTATCGAGCCACAAACCACATCCAACAAAACCCCTCTTGAGGTCCTCAAAATATCATAATTTCATTCCAAGGTCCGATTCTAATTTCGATCTAACCACCATTTGAGAAGTTCAAACTCATTTTTAATTTTTAAATTCCCACATGATCATAAAGCACTATATACTCAATCAAATATTACCTAAAATTATAAAGATCATGAAAAATATCTAAAAAATCTTTCTCAGTTGTGGTGTAGTTATTTTTAACTTCATTGTATATTTTTCTAGCATGATACACTACATTCATCTTCCTCTCTTTCCTCTGACCTAAAATGGCTCTTATAGACATGTCTCTAGCATCACACATGATTTCAAAAGGTAGTTTCCAATCAGGGGAAATTATGATGGGTGAAGAGTTCAATTTTTTCATAAGAAGATAAAAAGTCTCAAAGAAATTCTCATCAAATATGAATGATGTTTTCTTAACCAGAAGTGAATCCAAGGTATTTTTGATTTTAGAAAAAAAAATATGAATCATCTATAAAATCTAACATTACTTGGGAAACTCTTAACACCCTTCACATTTTTGGTTGGAGGAAACTTCTAAATAATATCAATATTATTAGTGTATACCTCTATTCATCAACCATGTGACCAAGTACAATTCCCTCTGACCATAAATTGACACTTTTCCCAATTCAAGACAAGGTTTTTCCCTTCACACCTTTTCAAAATCATCCTTGAATTCTCTAAAAATATCTAAAAATAATTCCCAATAATGGAAAAATCATCCATGAACACCTCAATAATCCTCTCAATTATATCTAAAAATATATCCATCATATATATTTGAAAAGTGTTCAAATATCCACATAATCAAAAGGTCGTTTTTTAAATAGGTAGGGGAAATCCCCCTTTTTATTAAAAAAAGAAATCCTTATTTTAACTAGGTTTATAGGTAACCCAAAACATAACCCAAAGGGAATTATTTAGTAGGTAAATGTTACAAAAGGATATATGAAAGAAGTTTTTTCTTGATCCACAAGTGATATTGGAATCTGGTTATAACCAAAATAACTATCAAGGAATTAATTACCAGCCAACCACTCAAGAATTTGGTCTAAGAATAGAATAAGAAAATGGAATTTCATAGTATCAGAATTCAACTTTCTGTAATCTAAAAAAACTCTCTATTTGGTCACTTTTCTAGTCTAAATCAGTTCATTTTTCTCATTGTTAACTAAAGAACCTATGAGATGATGATGATAAAGATTTTGTATTTGTTTTCAATGAATTAAAGAAAATTTAGTGAATATGTAAAAGAATATTAATGAAGTTGAAGTTTCTTATGGGTGTTCTAGAATTATAATCATTGGAAGTACAATATCTGAAAGATGAAACCATTTCGAGAAGAAACTCCATGGATGTATGAAATTGGAGTGAAGGGTACTAAAAAATGGAGGAATTCCAAGAAGTATTTTTATCCAAAATCCAAAATTAAAGTCATACAATGATTTTTCTATTCATTCAAGAAAGAAACATCACTTTAATGGAAGATCTAAACTTGATTCAACCTATGAAGGATATTTTATAATATAAAAAGTCGAACTCACCTGAAGTAGTTCTAATGAACTTTTGTGAGTTAAATAGATGGAAATCTAGAGGAATATGTGTGAGTTCAATGGATGGAAATCCAAAAGTACATTATCAAAAGAACATTTCTATAATAACATTTTTAGAAGAACATTTTTAGAATAACATTTTCATGAGAAATTTTATAAAAGAAGATCTATGACTTCACTAGAAGATCAGTTTTAGAAGAACATTTCCTGAAGAACATTTTAAGAATAACATTCTAGAAGAATATTAGTGGGTTTATCTAAAGAAAATGTTGGAAGAGAATTCCAAAAAATATGTTTTAGAAGGATAAAAACTCTGTGAGTTGAGCGGGAGGAGTGGAATATTCAGAAAGAGCGCCATATGAAGTAAAAAATTAGTCATAAGTTTAATAAGTAGAGTTTCAAATAATATTTCTGAAATTATTTTTCCAAAAGGACTTCACATAAAATTTGTGAAGTCACATTTATTATGATGATGTTGATCTATTCTTTTAACATTCAACATTCACAAAAAAATGTGATTCTTGCTGATATTTTAGGAAACATTAAAGATTATTGACTCTGAGATTCAAGGAATCTATAATGAAGATGATTAACTCTAATTTATTCAGAGGCTTTGAAAGCGATCAACTTAAGAATGTGTTGAGAAGGAAAATCAAAATTAAATCTCATGTTTTTCCTTAATTTTCATAGAATAATTAATTGTATAAAGAGGGAAACTCATTTTTGAGAAAGTGATATATGCTGAATTAAGATTAATTAAGTTATTGAGAAAGTGAGGGGGGAAGTTTCTAACCATAAATTTCAATAAATATTTAGTTGGGTTAAAGTTTGAGAAGACTGAGACATCAAGTTATAAGGAATAAGTTGAGGTTTTTGTAATTACAGTTTCTATAAGAAGGATTAGATTAATTGCATGTAAGTTCAGAGGAAGATCAGAGGCAGTTGAAGTTCCCTCCATAAGAAAGTTTGAAAGGAGACTTGAAGAACTGGTGGTTCCAGTATAAACAACATCATTCCAGTATAGAGGTTAAAGACTATATGACATGGTATAAAGATCCTTCACTTGTTTTATATAGTGAATCAATAGGGTTTAGGGCGATTCCAAACATAACAAGGAGTAGGTGTCTATATTGGGACCAAACCATGTAAAAATCTTGGTGTGCCTTTATTTACTTTCAACATTTAAATTGCATATCGGAGAAAGTGGTAAGGGTGATTAACAAAGATCCATACACCCTAACCAATGAAATTGGTTTGATCAACTTAAAGAAAGTAAAAAAAGTTTAAGTTGGACGTATTCATTAAAAATTTGGTCACCTATCATTCACCCCCCCCCCCCCTCAGGGTGGCTGCACAATCCACTGGACACTATAATAACAATAGTAACCCCCCTAGGAACAACCTAAACAAGACTCACCCAAGGGTTGTCTGAGACTAGGTAAATAATTCTTGCATCTAATATATTTATAACCACCTACCTAACAACTTCTTTCATAGTCGAATTAAGTCCCCTTTGACTCTCATCTCTAAGTTTGTACTTGGGCTCCAAAGGGATCCTATGCTTACAAAAAATGGAATAATCTCCCTTATGTCAGCAATAGTCTAAGAAATAACAATTTTAAACATTCTCAAGAATCTTAAAAAACTATCATCTTGACTCTTTTCCAGCTCAGAATAGTTGATGGTACTTTAGGTGAGATAAAAAAGTTTCATCTCTGCTTTGGGTGTTTTTTGACTAGGAGGAAGACTTTTGGACCAAGTTATCACAAGGTCCTCAACATGATTCTTAAAGAAATAATGAGATCTATATAAAGTCTCTCCCTCACCAATGTCCACAGTGGATAACCCCTCAAACTCAAATTTCATATTGGGTTTCAGAATTATTTCCTAAGAAAAATCATCAAGATGTTCCAAAGATTATCTCTCATAAGAATCAAAGAGTTCTTTCTCCTTGCGTAAACCAATTCCTATGAAAGTTTCTGTAAATATGGGTTTATTATTAAGTACTTGAATGATTCCTAAGAATTCTTCTTCAAGTTCATCAAAAGATTCATCAATTTTAAGAAACTCGACATTTGAGCAGTTTTCATCATGTGTGGGTTCTTTAACATTTTGAAAACATTATACCCCTCTCTTTGTTCACCAAGATTGAAAATTAACTTCACTTTTAACACATATACCACAACTACTATGGTGGATAAGAAAGTCCTGCTAAGAATGATAGGGGCTTCCTCATCACACTCCATATCAAGTATAAGAAAATTAGCATAAAAATGGATTACCTGCAACAACCAAGATGTAATCCGCTCTCCCAATGGGGTGAGTGATAGAGTGGTTAGCCAGCTATAAAGTAGTGGTGGTGGGTTGAAACTCTCTTAATCTCAAGTGTTGGTACAATGAGAAAGGAATCAGATGTATGCTCGCACTAAGGTTACACAAACAATTGAGCTAATAGCTATTTCCTAAGGTTCAGGGGATGAACAAACTACCTGAATCTTAGAGTTTATGAGGGATTTTATTATGTGGGACAACACTGCACTCCTTAGTTAGACTATATGTTGCAAAATCCTTCAAATTCTTTTTATTAAGAATAATATTTTCAAGGATTTCCAATATGATGGAATTTGAACCAAAGATTATATAAATGGAATGTTGACTTGAATCTTTAAAAATAACCCAAGAAACTTGAGAAGTTCAGGTTCATTATTCTTTTATTTAATTTTTAGAGGAAATGGAATGGGTGGGTAAAAGTTCTTCAAAACAATGGGTATTCCCTCAAAATATTCCTCAACTCTCTAATTTCCTTTGTTCTTTTTCAATTTCAAGTATTTCTCTTTTTGTTTTTCAAGTGGAATAACTAAATTTAGCTCAGTTTCATGTTTGTTTTCCACAATTCCAAATTCATTGTTTTTTGGTTTTTGGTTTCCATATTCTTCTTATCTTTCAGTTTGAACTTCCATAAGTTCTTCCCTAAATTTCACTTGAGTTTTAAACCCAATCCTAGTGATATAAGCCATGATATTCTTCCTAGGGTTAATGTCAGTGGTATTTGGAAACCTTCCATTGTCCCTAACAATCACATCTTTAGCCAATTGAGCCAATTGTAACTCTAATTTGTGGATTCTAAATTTTGTTTCATCCTTTTGAGAGTCATGTTCACCCTTGTGTGAATCCATTTTGTTTAAAATTTGGTGCATCATCCCTTCTAATTTCACTTGAGAGGGATTTCCCCTATTTTTATTTTGGTATTGTGATCTAGGTTGATTTGTGAATCTAGGGGTAACAGGTTTCCTAAACACACTTTGGTCTTTCCATGACAGATTTGGGTTATTTATATAGTCAGGGTTGTAACTATTAGAAAATGGATCATTGTTAGCTTGTAACCTAGGACCATATCTAGAAAAATTATCATTTTGAGTGGGTTGTGCAGAAATATCAAAGTTTGTACAGTAATTTTCAGAATATCCATACATCACACTATGGGTGCATTGTTCTGTAAGTAATTGTTCCTAATTTTGACAAGCAACACTATTGAAAATATGGTCTATACCAACTGTTTTTCAAACCGTTGTTATAGGTCCCAATAATTTCTAGGACCTATATAAATAGTTTTGGAGAACCGTTGGTATAGATCTCATTTGGGTGCCTATTCCAATGATTTTCCAAAATTGTTTGTATATGTCCCGAAAATTACTTGAACACCAACGGTTTTCCAAAATCGTTGGTATAGGCAAAACCATTTTTTCGTATATTTATATATAATAAAATTAAATTCTTAAAAATTTATAATTATGTTTACACACACACACACACACACACACATATATATATATATATCTAATTATATATAAGAAAGTGGTCATAGGTTGGTGGTTAAGTTGTTTAGTTGTAAGAGAGAGGTCTTGGGTTCAATACTCACTACCATTTATTGTTGGTATAGGTATTTATTATGAAATTACTTACACCAACAATTCGTCCCAACCATTGGTAAAGGCGTATCAAGACAGAAAATCACTCAATGGTCCATCAAACTGTTCGTATAGGCTATATCAATAGTTTGGAGGTCTATACCAACAGTTCAAAACCTTTGGTATAACCTTTTTTCCAATAGTGCAACTTGGTTTTCACTTTGATTTTCAGCCTGATTTATTAAAGGTTGAAGTTGTTTCTTTATTTCAACAAGCTGAAAATTCATTTCCAGCACTAGATCAGTGTTGTTTTCACCCCTATTTACTCTCATTATCCTAGATGACCTGTGTAGAGAATTAAGGGAAAGGGTGTTGTAAATTTGTCTCATATCCCATCAATCTTATTAGTGTAATTACTGCCAGTTGATTGGTCAATCAAGTTTTGGCATGAAGGTAAGAGACCGTCATAGAAAGCTTCCATCAAGAGATGGGAAGCAAGTTGGTGATGATGACACTACTTAAGCAAGTCCCCAAACTTATTACAGGCTTCATGAAAAGCCTCTCCCTCATCATGAAAGAAACTTGTAGTTTTACTTCTTAGCTCTCCCTTCAACCTCTTTGGGTACAATTTCATCAAAACTTGTTATCATGTGTCAAAAATGTTCTCATTCGGCTAGAAAACCCAATTCCTAGCATTACTCTTCATACAAAAGGGAAAAAGTCGCATTTTTAGCTCATCCTCACACATCTCTCTCTCATTGTTCTCTTTCTCAATATTAAGTTGAATGATTTGTTCATTGTTGCAATAGCACTCTCTCCAAAATTTTCCATTTTAGTTTTCTTTCCTTTTTTTGGAGCATTATAATGGTTGTTAATTTTAGGTATTAAGGGCTCTAAATTACAAGATTTTTTCCTACACGCTAAATAGTTCAAGATTTTCTCAGCAACACACACCACACCAATACACAACACAAGTAATTTTAGAAATTCAGCAAACACATAAGCAGTTTTCATTTTTTTTAAACACCTTTGTTTTTATAACTTGATCTTTCCTTTGACGCACATCATATTTCCCGACAACGATTCCAAATTTTGAACCGATCTTTGTATCAAATCCGACAAGATGATATTTTTACCTAGCACTCTACTAAACCTTGCATAGTAAGAGATCGTATCCATGGGGAATGAAATATAGTGACATAAAAGAAACTTAAAATTATAACATGAATACAACTATATGTACAACAATAGTTTAAGAAATGGCGATGTGAAAGTAAGATGAAGAGGCATGACAGTTGAGGATCAAAATAGTTAAAGACCTGTATTATTTTAGATTGTGTAATCGTGAAAATATTTCTCTCTATTACGTTGGGGAAATACATCGAACAGTTCGCGTGCACATCGGCACTGCACCGAATCCAGATTCCAACTGCACACTGAATTCCCCAAAAATCGAACCTGCAGCAAGAAGAATCCAGCGAACACGAAAACACGGTCTTCAACTCGGTACTCGGCTCCATCGGCTCGTCATCCTTCATCATCTTCGATTCCATCGTCAGATCCACTGCTCGGAAACAAACTTGAGGACGCCTTCAACTTCGACGAAACACGTCTAAGAACATTCACCAAGCTCATAATAATCGGTTCAACAGAACCAGGTTGGTTCGAATCAGCTTCGGCGAGCGATGTCCTCGATCCCTTCGGCTTCGAACACAGTTCATCTCCACCACTCGACTCGGATCTCCTTCAACCGGTTTCCACAGGCTTGGCCAGAGCTTCCTCTACAGCGCATCCCATATCCGACGTAGGGCTGGAGTCTTCAATCTTTTCTTACGCAGTATCTTGAATTAATCTTCCGTGAGAGTTTCAGCGGCTGAGTTAATCTCGCGCAAGCGCTGTTTTAATTACACGCAACAGATGCTGCAACTGATTTAATGGTACGCGGTTCCCTAAAAACCAAATTATGTTACGTGAGGTACCTTTATCTTCATCCTTTTTCTTTGATACTTCAGTTGGTTCTTCTGCGAGTGAACATGATATACTGTTAAAGAATTGCAAGATATATGTCACCTTCAACAAAGGTGAATGGGACGATGGGCAAGATCTCTAGGAGAACACTCTTGTGGGCTTCATACATGGTCTAAGGCCGAATTTACTAACGATATAGCGATTCATCCACACTCGATGGGGTTCAGAGGACATTGTCTAGGTTTCTTTGCTTATAAAAGTGGAGTTCTTGTTTAAATTTGTTGATAACTAGCCAGTGTGATTGGGAAACACATTTGCACTGATGGCTTTACTTCTTCTGGGACTCGTCTTACTGATGCTTGGGTTCTATTGATATTACACAAGCATCCTCTCTTCTAAATGAACTTATTCTCAGGAGCTTAGGAAGCAGTATTTTCTACCAGGATGTTGTGTATGAATGGATCCCTGACATATGCTCCAATTGCAATAAATTTGGTCACACCCTCTCTCAATGTGCTTCATACACTAAACCCCCACAAAGATGGGTTCCAAAGGCTCCCTTTGAGGAAGTGCTTAAGGATCCTATAGGGGAAGTGGGAGGCACAAGTGTTAAAGCCTCTAAGTTAAATGAATAAGAGAGGGCGGCTGGCTCCTCAAATGATGATAAGGGGAAAGGAATTCTGGTGGAGGAACCGAGTATTCCACCAGTGAACGTGACAGGGGAGGGGGGGTCCTCCCCTTGTCTTTCATCTAACTCTCCTTATTATCCAAGCGGGGGTCAAAACTCCAAGCCAAGAAGTATTGAGTGCTCTAGCTCCGACTATGACAGATAATGAGGGTTTTACAGTTATTGCCTCCCAAGTATAAAATGAAAATGATGAATAAGACACCAAAAGCTATTGTATCTCACCCTTGGAGATCAGGGCAATTTTGTAGAGGAAGGGGAAGATGGCATTAATATTTTTAATGAGTATTGGAAGTTGGATATTAGGGGCCTAAACAACCCCTCTAAACTTTTAGAACTTAGATCCTTTATCTCTAGATTAAAGCTTGATGTATTGGTTGTTCTTAAAACCAGAGTGTCCTTTTGATTCTCTAGGTTTGATTTTCTGTTCTTTACATTGGTCTGCCGGTCATAATTTTTTACATGTGAAGAATTGTAGAATTCTTATTTTGTGGAATCCTATTAAAATTGTGCTCATGGAATCCTCTATTTATGATCAGATTTTTCATTATAAAATGTTTGGGGGGGGGGGGGTCACATCTGTTGGGTGCCTTTTTTCTATGCTTTTATTGAGAGGAATCCCATGGATGATTTGTGGTTTGATTTTTACTGTTTTACTATTCCTAAACATGACCTGTGGTTTATTATTAGGGATTTTAAACCTCTGGCTTCTACTAAGGATCGTTTCTTTGGTAGGAAAGTTTCCTTTAGAGACATTGATGAGATAAATAATTTCAAATGTTCTTTCAGTGCTGATGATCACTCCTCTAGCTGCTTTTACACTATGTCTAACAAGCTAGGAGGTAATAATCGCATCTTGTGTAAACTGGATAGAGTTATGGTCAATAATTCTTGGCATCATGCCTTTCATGAGTCAATGGTTAGATTTTTCCCTCCTAAGATTTTTGATCATATCCAATGTGTTGTTTCTTATTGTGGGATCTCTAATAAGATTTTCCCCTTTTAGGTTTTGTAACTATCGAAGTAAAGGGGAGGGATTCCTTAATCTTGTTCATCATTCATGGATTTCTTCCTGTTCTCCCTGTTTGCATAAAATTTCCAATTCTTTAAAGGTCTTAAGGACTTATTGACTAATTTCAAGTGGGGTAAGCCTAGTCTTAATCAGATGATATAGAATCTTAGACTTGATCTATCTCCTATCCATGAGGAAATTCAGTCTTTAGGGACTCTTATCCTTTTTATGAAGGAGTTGGATCTTGTTGGAAGTCTCAATAAACTGTTGTCTTTGAAGAATTTATACTTAAATCAAAGAGCTAAAGTTCAATGGATGAGTAAAGGGGATACTGATTCCATTTTTTTCATATTTTTATTAAAGCTTGAAATTCTAGAAAACTTATTGGCGTGATTAAAGACGACTTTTGGAATTGGGCGGATTCCTTTGTGGGTATCAAATCTGTTTTTCTTGACCACTTCAATAATATATTGGGTACCCTTGTCCCAGTATTGGCATTTGTTGGAAATGCACATAATATCCATGCATGTGATCATGTTGAATACATACATATGATGCATGTACACTCAAGCCGTTGCACACTTTCACTTCGTCCACAAGATGTTTCATCAGTTATGAATCAAAAGGTTGGTTCATTTATGACATGTGATACTTATTCACAATGAATGAACACCAATAAGAGTAACGAGTACTATGTGATGGCACCCAAGCCGTTTTGATATAGCTGATGCTCTTCGTGAAATGAAGAGTGTCGATGATGGCTTAAGAGGATGTGATCCTCTTCTGTTAGGTGTGAAATATTTGGAGGTCATAGTTGAATCTCTCTTCCATCCTGAAGCATGTTCATCGTTCTACGAAGGCGCTAACACCCCTCGGGTGTTCAGGAATCCTCACAAAAGGTTCTTGGATCCATTGGTTGGTGTAATCTCTCTGAGGTAGGAAGATTTTGTTTGTTGCTTCAAGTGATCTCCATCAAGCATTCTCCTTCGAAGAAAGAAGATGGAGGTAGCACCTGTACCAGTTGAATACCAGGTATTTAGAGTGTTATGTTTTATGATAATATTTACACATTTGATTCTTGAAGATATATCAAGTAGTTTTTTTGGTTTGCTTCTGTGGCCAATGATTATATGACGATCAAACGAAACTCATCAGTGGTATCAGAACTTGTTTCTTCAAAGATTCAATGAGTTTGAAATATTGGTTTTTGAGTTACAGTAAATAACAACAATATCTTAAAACTCTTCTATAAGTTTTGCTTAACTTTACATAACAACAGGGATCTACATATAAAGGACATCTCAATTACCTTTACACAGAGGTGACTACTTAAAGGTCACAATAACTTACCTTTACATAAACAAGATTACGTAAAGGTAAATCGTCGGTTGCCTTTACATAGATGGGTTTGTGTAAAGGTAACCACCACATTACCTTTATATAGATGTTCTATGTAAAGGTAACCTCTGTATTACCTTTACACGGCGGGTTACATCGGTTCTAATTGACCTGTGTAAGGGTAGAAAGTCCTTATGCAGGTATACCCCTTTGCATAAGGGTAAACGAAAAATGCTATGAAAATGTTTTTTTGACATTTAATTGATTTAAATGGTTTATAAAATGTTTATAAATCATGGTAAAAGGTATATTGAGAATATTTTAATTTACAAGGAATTTATAAATTAATTGATTAATTATAAAAGGTTTATAATTAATTAAATAGTTTGAGACATTTTTCCCAAATATTAAATGTTAATATTAAAATATCATTTATCAAAATTATATGGCATGCCTTGTGATCTAGAATAAAACGGTTTATTTAGAAATCATAAGGGGTAATTTATAGTGTTTATAAATTTAAAAATATGTCAAAATATAGGAGCTTATATTTATAATTATGAAATGTTCATAATTAATTAAATTTGAAGTGTTCAAATTAAAGGGGTCTTTTTGGATATTATATAGACCATATAAAAAATGTTTTGATCAAAGGTTTAAATAATGAAAAATATATATGATATCTAGATTATGTAAAAGGTTTATATAATAGAAATTGAATTGTAAAATGTTTACAATTCATGAAATGTCATATATAAATGTCATATAATATAGAATATGAATGAGTTCATATTAAAATGAATATAAAATGTTTATATTCATGATTATGGAATGTCTATAATGTTTAGCTAATTTATAAAATGTTTATGGTTAGCTGTTATTTATGAATTGTTCATAAATGTCTCATGTTATTTATTTAAAGTTTATTCCATGCTTTATTCGTGTTTAGTAAATTGTTTGTGAAATATGAATATTGTGTATGCTTTAGTTTAACTATCAAATTGTTTTTAGGAGACAAATTCTTGCTTTACATGTTAGGTATGACTCTAAAATTTAGTTTACATCTACCTTGACCTTACTTTGTAATTCAAGTTACGAGCTTGAGAATAGTTGTTGAACATAGTTTGTGCATATTAGGTATTGGAATTATCATGAATTGAATTCTCTCTTGAGTAAAATCTCTTTGGGGAGATGAATTTTGGGTTGGACTGTCTACCGGTCTAGAGGCTCTTCCTTTACTAGAAAAGTGGATGAGGTTGGTTATCTGTCCCTCTGAGCTTACTCATGTGGAGATTGTATATCTCATATAATTCTATGACTTCACATGAAACATTTGTATACCTTATTCGTATGATGCTTTTAGATACATATGAATATATTTGACTTCTGTTTTTGGGTGAATAACATAAACTTGTGAGTTGTATAAAGAGTTACACATTAATGTGTTGTGGACACATTAGTTTGGTGGATAGAATATGGATTCTAAAAACAAAATTATTAGAAGCATGTGTACACAAAAAGGAATAAAACATGAGAAAATAAAGATTTCATAAAATCTAATAATTATGAATTTAGTATGTATATGATGTATATTAAATTGGTAGAACTTAAAAGGGAATCCTCATAAATACTATGTGTGAGATTCTTTCAAAAGTGAATCTTTTCAAGACCTTGATCATCTAACATGATATGGCATGTCATAGATGGGTGCCTATAGATTATCTTGAGTAAGAAAAACATGTAATGAGTGACACTAGAACATCCTCAGGTAGGTCATTCCATAACCGAGTTCACTTAGATTGGCTTGTGTTAACCTATTTTTGGTGTCTGCTTTGGTGTAAACTAGTTGAAAGACCCTGATAGGATTAGGTTACTAGAGGAATCGAGTTGAGATTATTTATATGATGGATATGGAAAAAGTGTTTTCCACTTAACTATTCAAGAGTCACTACTGTTGTGATTGAGATGAGTCACTACTGTTGTGATTAAGATGATGCTCTACCTAAATAACTTGAGATGATGCTCTACCTAAATAACTTAGTGGTGAGAGAAATGTCATAACATACTCACCCACTAATTTTTCCTTGTTATAGATTATGGAATACTTAATGATAATAATTTTGATATCACTTATAGGTATGACCTGTAAAAGAGTTAAAGATTGTTATCTATGATTGAGAAGTGTTCTTAGGGTGAACATTCAAAGTGCCCGAATGTGAATGTTATAGAGATCAATTCCACACAAACTCTGACTCGAGGGTATTAGATATCGGGTGTGCATCACATGTTTTTGCTAACAAACGCAAACTCAAAGATAAGAGAGAATTGATGACAGGTGAAGTTGATCTTCATGTCGATAATGGAGAAAAATTTGCTGCATTAGAAATCGACACTTATGATATAACTCTACCCATTTGATTAGTCCTAGAATTAAAAAACTATTATTATGTTCCTTCCATAAACAAGAATTTGTTTTTCGTATCTCTTTTGGACAAGATGAGATTTTTATTCATTATTAAGAACAAGAGTTGTTATATATATATATATATATATATATATATATATATATATATATTAATGAAGTGTTTTAAGGTATTGAGAATATAATGAATGCTTTATATATTATATATATGGATAATCTTGTTTATAACATTCAAAATAATAAGTTTAGGGTTGATTCTAATCCCACCTACCTTTGACATTATCGCCTTGGACATATAAACAAGAAACATGTTCAAAGAATCCATAAAGATGGATTGTTCGACTCATTTGATTATGAATCATTTGATACATGTGAATCTTGTTTACCGAGAAAAATGACCAAGGATCCTTTTGGAAGAAAATGTGAAAGGGTTAGTGGACTATTGGATCTCATACATAGTGATGTGTGTGGAACATTGAGTATTCAAGCAAGCGGTGGTTTTAGATACTTCGTTACTTTTACCGATGACTTTAGTCGGTATGGTTATGTGTTTTTTATGAAACATATGTGCAAAACTTAGTTCAAGGTATTTTAGAATGAAGTACAGAATCAAATAGAAAATAGTATTAAGATTCTCCAATTAGGTCTAGGTGGTGAATACTTGAGCTAAGAGTTCATAGATCATTTGAAAGCTTGTTGAATTGTTTTACAACTCACTCCTCCTGGAACACCATAATGGAATGGTGTGTCTAAGAGAAGGAATTATACCATGTTGGACATGGTTTGATTGATGATGGGTCAATTTGACCTTCCTATTTCATTCCGGGGTTATGCTCTCTAGAAACTATTGCATTGTTATAAAACTACATTCCATCTAAATCAATCATAAAGACACCATATGAGATATGGTATGAGAAACATCCTAGTTTCTCTTTTATGGAGATTTAGGGTTGTGAATCATTCATACGATGATTGTCTTTTGATAAACTTGGCCCTAAGTCTGATAAATACTTATTTTTTAGTTATCCAAAGAAAACTAAGGGATATTATTTCTATAACCCAACTAAACACAACATGTTTGTGGCTCGAACTGGTGTTTTCCTTGTGAAGAAATTCATCAATAAAGAGGTCATTCAAAGGAAAGTTGAACTTGGAGAACTTCAAGACCATAAAACAGGAAGTGTTCCTGAGATGAGAGTTGATTCAGTTCCATAAAGAGTTGTGGAAGAAGAATCGACTCAAGTTACATATGAACCTCGAAGGTTTGGTAGGATTCATCAGGAACCAAAGAGATGTGGATTTCTCATGGATAAAGATGATGAAGTAATGTTCATAGGCAATGAACCAACTACCCATCGAAAATCCATTGAGGGTTCTGATTCTGAGAAATGGTTAAGAGCCATGGAATTTGAGATAGACTCCATTTACGCTAACCGGGTTTGAAACTTAATGCATGCCCCTGAAGGGGTGAGACCCATAAGGTGCAAGTGGGGTTTTCATAAGAAAACTGATATGGATTGTAGATTTTCTACCTATAATCTGGTGGTAAAAGGTTACAAAAAAATCATTGTATTGACTATGAAGTAATCTTTTCACCTGTTGCGGTAATAAAGTCCATTCAGATTTTGCTTGCAATAACAACTCATTATGATTATGAGATATTCCAAATGGATGTCAAAACCACTTTCATTAATGGGAATTTAGTCAAGGAGGTGTATATGATGCAGCCCAAAGGTTTTGAAGTGCCAAATGAAACTGCTACAATGTTTAAAGTTGCAATGGTCCATTAATGGATTGAAGTAAGCTTCTCAGAGTTAGAATATTTTATTTGATGATGCAATCAAAGAGTGTGGTTTCATCAAAAACGCAGATGATTCTTGTGTATATAAGCAAGTTAGTGAGAGTATAGTAGTATTTCTGATATTGTATGTAGACAACATACTTCTAATCAGAAATAACATCCTGACACTTCATTTTGTGAAGGTGTAGCTGAGTAAATGTTTCTCAATAAAAGAAATGGGTGAAGAAACCTACATACAGGGTATGTAGATCTTTAGAGATAAATCTAAGAGCATTCTTGGACTGTTTTAAAACACATATATTAGTAAAGTGCTAAAGCAATTTAGCACCGAGAACTCTAAAAAGGGGTCTTTACTAGTGTTGTATGACACGAATCTTAGAAAGATTTACAATCCTTCGAAAGAGTTAGAAAGGATGGATATGATTACTTATCTTTTTTCCATATGATCTATCGTGTATGTCATGTTATGCAATTGCCCTGATGTCCCTTATGCTTTAAGCATAATTAGTAGATACCAATCCAATCCTGGTGAGGCTCACTAGATTGTTGTAAAGAACATTCTTAAGTACTTAAGAAGAACTAAGAATATGTTCTTGGTCTTTGGAGGATAAGATGGCCTTTGTATAAAGGGTTATCGTAACGTCCACACCCAACCCATTAGATTCAGTTGAGTTAGAGGTGCTACTGACCTTAGGTGATGTCCCAAGACACCAAAGGTTGACAATAAATGCCAAAGACTTACCTAAACATTGGGGCATTATTTTCCCTTTTTAAACAACATAGCATGTCAAGACAAAATACAAACAACCAAACCAAACTATATGATGTGTGGGGTATTAATAATACAACTCAATGAAAGATAAAAACTACAATATCATAGTATTACTATAAAGTGAAATATGAAAACCAACCAAAACTAAAAGACATCCCAACATAGCAACATCGATGTGGAATCACTCCAATGACTCCATGAGAGAAACTCCAAGCTCCAAACACCATCCCAGGGAATTAGTATTATGATACCCCACTAGAAATATGAGACCATTTCTTTACCTATGTCATGAAGAACAATGTTTGAATACGCACCTAAGTGCATATATAGGGGGTGAGTAATCATTCCTTTTTGTATTTTCCTAAGAGACTTCCCAAGTCATGACACTAGGACGAACATGTTAGCTCACATTTCAAAATACATTCTTTAAACAAAAAAGAGGATATCAAAGCAGTTTATCAATTTAAAACCATTTATATTAAAAGTAGAACAATTTATCCATTAATACCACTTGGAAAAACTGAGCCACGTCCATCCACTCACACACACATGCATTCCATGTGATAGTTTCATACTCATAAACTCATCGATCCACCAAGTCGTCACTAGGAGACCAATCTTCGGGTGCCTTCAGTTTGGCACCATGCCCCTTATTCAAGGTCACGTCCAATACAAATAAACACACACCAATTATGTGTACCAAGTTCTCATATTAATTCATTCCACATAAAATAATTCTTCTTTTTAAAACATTTCATCAAACATCTTTCTTACATTAAAAAAATCATAACTTAAAACCAAGAATCAAATGGGTTTTCCAAAATCCATTCAAATTCCCATGTTTGTTGCATCATAAACCAAAAAGGCTTCCCTTTAAGAAATCATACAATGTTTCCTTTTAAAATCCAAGAATATCATTTATAAAACCAAACCTTCAAGTTCTAGAACAAGTGGAGAAGAGAGAGAAGCCACCTAGCTCTCAACGGGTGACAAAAACGAAGAACGTCACAACAAAACCTCTAGATCCAGGATCAAAACTCATTTCCTTCAATAAACCCAATCAAGATCTCATCAAAACAAATTACAAATCCTTGATTTATCCGTAATGGATTAGATCTAATGTTTTGTGTGAGAGGAGATGAGGATATCTAAAGAGAAAGAGAGAAAACATTAGACTTGTTGTTGATTCTGGCGATCCAACACACTTAGATCCATCAAAATTAGCTTCTGAATCAAAGGGAACCACCAAGAATGCTTAGGAGAGGAGTGAAGTTTGAGATCTTGAGAGAAGAGAAGAAAAATGAGGGTTTCATGGGTTAAAACTGCGCTAAACTTTAATTTTCAGAGCATTAAATGCATGATGCATGGTTAGTCCGCACGGTTTTGGAAACCATGTGTCGACCATGTGCATGTTACTACCTCCAAACCCCCACCGTTCATGGTTGGTTCACATGGTTTGAAAAACCATGTGCCAATCGTTCTTTTCCCTCTGTTTCTACTTAAATAGTTTCTCCTGGGCACCCGCATGTTTTTGACAAACCATGTGCTAGTCGTGTGCACCCTCCTTCCCTCCTAAGCCTATCACACGGTTTCCCCTAACTGTTCCCAAACTATGCACCCTTAAAAACACTTCTAAAACACACCAAAACCATTCAGAAACTTCTGAAACTCAACCCAAGTATTATATAACTTCCAAGATACCAAATAAAAGGGTAAAGTGCCTGAAACTGGGGGTGTTTCATTCTCCTCACCATTAGGGTTTTCATCCATAGAAAGATGGAGATTTCTGGTGCTTTTAAAAATTTCAAGCCATTACTCCAACATCACATTTTCATGTTCCCAAGTCTCTTTCTGAATTTATCCATGTTTCCATAAGACTCAAACCAATGGAATATGTTTTCCACACAAAACTTTATCTTGTCTATCCAAGATACTAATAGGTGCATGAACAAAAGTAGTATCTGGTTCAAGATCAACATGGTCTCATCGAATCACATGGATAGAATCATGCTGGTATTTCCTTAGTTGAGATACATGGAAAACATTAAGAATCGTACTAGACTATAGTAGTAAATCCAACTGATAAGAAAGATCACTAATTCATTCAAGTATCTCAAAAGGTCCAACATACTGAGACAACTTTCCTTGCTTATCCACTCGTTGATGTCCTAGTATTGGAGAGACTTTCAGGAAAACATGATCTCCCACAATAAAGGATAAAGGACGATGAAGATTATCCACATAAAATTTTTGACGACTTTGGGACAAAACCATATGTTTCCCGATCATTTGAATTTTCTTAATTGTCTCTTAAACAGTTCTAAGTCCCAATAGTGAAGTTTCTCTGGTCTCCACCCAACAAAGTGGATACGGACAGGGATGATCATACAATGCCTCGAATGGATCTATTTATATCATGTCCTGATAACTTTTATTATAAAAAAACCCCACTAAAGTAAAATGATCCTCCCATGAGCCATCGAAGTCCATTACAAAAGCACATAGCATGTCTTCAAGTGTCTGATTTATTCATTTTGACTGCCCATCTGTTTGAGGATGACACACCATGATCATGGTCAATTGGGTACCCAATGATTCTTGAAGTGATCTACAAATTTGAGTATAATAAGAATTGGTATTTCATGCAATTTTACCACTTCCTGAATGTAGATATTTTTCAAATTGTCTACTATATTTGATTCATGAATTAGGATGAAGTGGGCTAACTTTGTGAGTTAGTCCACAATCACCCAAATTAAATCATGCTTCTGAATTGGTAAACCCATGAAAAAGTCTATAGCGATCTATTCTCATTTCTAGACGGGTATAGGTAAAGATTACTGCATTCCAAGTGGTCATTGATGCTCAGTCTTGACTTGCTGACAAGTTAGGCATTTCAAAACAAAATCGACCACATTTAGTTTCATACTTTCCCACCAAAAATGGTTTCTTCAGTCCTTTTACGTATTTTGGATGCTTGGGTGAACCGCCCATTTTGAATGGTGATAAGTAGAAATGAGTTTTTCTAGAAAAGGCTTTGAAGTGACAATTTGACCATAAAAAAGAAACACGTAGTTCCCATATTTTTTCCATCCTCTGATGGTCTCCCCACCATTAAGTTGTGATATAATGGTAAAACAACTTGAATCTGATCTTTGGTCATCCTTGACTTGTTCAATGAAGTCAGGAATAAGAGTCATTGGATAGAAAATTGCATCTTCAATTTGCTTAGTGCAATCCAAATGCATATCTTCTATGATAGTCATCGATTTCTACTGATCATGAGCTTCTTTGGCTAATTGATTTTATAACTTTTGTTTTAAAGCATCTGCCATAGATTTCTCTTTTCTAGGAGTGTAAATCATATCAAAGTCAAACATCTGGAGATATTTCATCCACTGTCTTTGTCTCAGGTTTAAATCTTTTTATGAGAAGATGTGTTTTAAAATTTTATGGTCCATGAACATAGTGAATTTCTCACCAAGGAGATAGTGACGTCGTGTTTTCAAAGCATGAACTACTACATCCAATTTCAAATCATCGGTTGGATAATTCTTTTCATGAATTCAAAACTATAGTAATGTTCCCATTCTGGTTCTCCCTCACATGATTTAGATAGGTCGCCACATGACCTAAGACGTTCCTCCCTGTATCCTAGAGACCGACGACCAACATCGAGGGTTTGGTGGATATAATGGGGAGACTATACCCTTGAGCTATTGTACACTTCCACTTCATCTCACAAGATGTTTCATCAGTTATGAATCAATTGGTTGGTTCATTTATGGCATGTGATACTTATTCATAATGAATGAACACTCCAACAAGAGTAACACTCGAGTACTATGCAATGCCACTCGAACCATTTTGATATGGTTGACGCTCTTCATGAAATGAAGAGTGTTGATGATGGATATATAAGAGGATGTGATCCTCTCTTGTTGGGTGTGAAATACTTGTGATTCATAGCTGAATCTCTCTTCCTTCTTGAAGTTCGTTCATCATTCTATGAAGGCTCTAATACCCCTTCGGGCATTCAGGAATCCTCCCAAAAGGTTCTTAGATCCATTGGTCAGTGTAATCCCTTAGAGGAAGGAAGATTTTTTTTTTCTTCGAGTGATCTTCATCAAACATTCTCCTTCGAAGGAAAAAGATGGAGGTAACACCTGCAACAACCGAATATCGAGTATTTACAGTGCTCTGTTTTACGATAATATTTATACATTTGATTCATAAAGATATATCGGGTAGTTTTTGGGGTTTGCTTCTATGGACAATGATTTATGATGATCAAATGAAATCCATCATTGGTATCAGAGTTTGTTTCTTCAAAGATTCAATGAGTTTTAAATACCAGTTTTTGAGTTACACCGAAGAACAACACTATCGTAAAATGTTTCTGTAATTTTTACTTAACTTTACATAGCAGTAGGGATCTACATAAAGGCCATCTCAATTACCTTTATGCAGTGGCAACTACTTAAAGGTCACAACGACTTACCTTTACGTAAACAAAATTACGTAAAGGTAAATTGTCGGTTACCTCTACACAGTTGCATAAAGGTAACCACCACATTACCTTTATATAGATGGTCTATGTAAAGGTAACCTCTGTATTACCTTTACGCAATGAGTTACAACAGTTCCAAGTGACTAACGTAAGGGTATAAGGTTATACCCTTACGTAGGTGTACCCCTTTGCATAAGGGTAAACATAAAATGTTAAAAAATGATATTTAATTGATTTAAATGGTTTATAAAATGTTTATAAATCATGGAAAAAGGTATATTGTGAATATTTTAATTTATAAGGAATTTATAAATTAATTAGTTAGTTATAAAAGGTTTATAATTAATTAAATAATTATTTATGAAACTTTTTCCCCAAATATTAATATTAAAATACTATTTACCGAAATTATACGACATGTCTTGTGATCTAGAAACAAAAGGGTTTATTTTGAAATCATAAGGGGTAATTTATAGTGTTTATAAATTAAAATATAGGTCAAAATATAAAATATTTTATATTTATAATTATGAAATGTTCATAATTAATTAAATTTGAAGTTTTCAAATTAAAGGGGTCTTATTTGGATATTATTTAGACCATATCAAAAATATTTTGATCAAAGTTTTAAATAATGAAAAATATATATAATATGTAGATTATGTAAAAGGTTTATATAATAGAAATTGAATTGTAAAATGTTTATAATTCATGAAATATCATATATAAATGTCATATAATACAAAATATGAAAGAGATCATATTAAAATGAATATAAAATGTTTATATTTATAATTATGGAATGTCCAAAATGTTTAGCTAATTTATAAAATGTTTATGGTTAAATGTTATTTATGAATTGTTCATAAATTTTTATCTCATACTATTTAAAGTTTATTCCATGCATTATTCATGTTTAGTAAATTGTTTATGAAATTTAAATATTGTGTACACTTTAGTTTAACTATTAAGTTTCTTCTAGGAGATAAATCATTGCATTACATGCTAGGTACGATTTTATAAAATTTACTTTACATCTACTTTGACCTTAGTTTGTAATTCGAGTTATTAGATTGAGAATAATTGTTGAACATAGTTTGTGCATATTAGGTGTTGGAAAATAGTGTCTAGGTCTCAAGAAATCACACTTAGGAATGGTTTCACCCTTGTATAATAATAATAAACCAACAGTGGGAACTACTAAGGATCTGACACGACCCATCCAAGCATTAGACATCTATGCATACCGAATAAGTAGAAACATAATATAGAAAATCCAAATAGGGCATAAGCATACTAAACTACCATTTTAATAAACTAAAATAAATACAGTGTAAGTATATCCAACTAATATAAAAACTAAAAATACAATAGGATAAATTGGCTGACAAAACATCCCAAACAAAATAGAACCCGAACAGCTCTAACATCACCACAAGTGACCCCTGTCCACTCACCACATCTACCCATCCATCCACAGACTCACAAGCATCCAATAAAATGGAATCAAGAACTGGGAACTTGAGAGGAAACACGGAAATTGAATGCATGACCATACATTGGTGCATATCTAGGGTGTGATCTAAACATGCACAATAGGATATCACCAAGCTATTTCAATTCCCTTCATAAATCATTTCATGAATTCTAGTTGGAATTTAATTTATAAAATAGGTTTTCCATATGTTAGTATAAAAGAAACCAAGCAACAAGTCACTGTCACATTTATAAAACACCCACCCTTTTCAAATAAAATAAGGGTAGAGGGACCCCTTTGGTTAATCATTTTTAAACCATTGAAATATGGCCTTTAAAACTATAAAAAATGAATCTAAAATCACTATTTATCCATGTTTCCAAAACATTTCATAAAAATCTCATTTTCATAAAGCACCATGCTTTTCTTTTAAAACCAAAATTTCCAAACCTTTTTGGAAATTAGTTTGAAAATAAACCAAAGCCATAAAAAATGAAATATAAGCACAACACAGTCACCAAGGGCTCAATGAATTATAACAAAGTAAACTCAACCAAGCATAGGTGTCATATAATAAAAAACTAGGCAATACAAATGAGGTATAGAATGAGATCCCCTAAAATTTCCTAAGAAAGACCTAAGAATCATGGTAAACTCACTAGGATTCAAGTAACACGATCTAAACTGGCAACACAAACCCTAGGTTGGCCTAAAAGAACCTGTTTATCTTGATAAGTCTCATCAAACTAACCAGGCCCTATAACCATCCCAAGAGCATGAAAATACCATGGGCACATAATCCATCTCGTAAGTGCTTAGCTTCTATGAGAAATGACCCCTAGAAGACCACAATCCACATTATGTGTTTTCACTTATCCAGATCCCTACTTAAATACCTAGGATTTCCATGACATGTCAAATAGAGGTGAGCATACAATAAAATAATCACATGGAACAAATATAAAACATTTTAAATAAATCTCATCTCACCTCCTACACCCTCACATTGAACAACCCTTTTATAACCATGAATAAACATCAAAAAAGGATATAGTAACATAAAACATCTCCCAAGGGGTCATAATCCACAATGGAATACCAATTTCAAGGGATGAATTGAGGGACTCACTTGTTTTGGAATGCAACTTATTTTAAGCGCTAACCAGACTTTCAAAAAGAGGCTTGGGATACCAACCCATTCCACACCATTTAAAATATCATTTCAAAACATCCCTTAAAATAAAATTATCAAATCACCCTTTAGAATTCCTTTGGAAACCATTTATTTTCTATAAAACGCATTAAAAATGTTCACCATGGCTAGAAATCCAAATAAAACATTTTATTGGGTTTAACACACCCCTTTAAAAGAATAAAGACTTTCTTTAAAAACCCAACTGATGTCAAGCACCACTTCAAAACCTTTGAATTAATTTTAAAAGGGCCACTTAGGCCTTCCATCAAACAATTAGAATGTGATTAAATCATTTCAAAACAACACATGATAAATTATTTGGGATCAATCCCATGCCAAGCATAAAAATCCATTTAAAACTCATCTCTAACTCATCCAAGGTATACCATAAGCTTATAATTTCATAATAAATCATTTAAATACCCAATCACCACATCACATAAATTATAAGGTAGGTTTCATAGAAACACATAACATTTCAAGTGGGAAAGTCAACTGAAATGCATCACCTTTGGTGTCAAACGCATAATTGAGAAAGAAGGAATCCTCCAAAACCCTATCCAATCCAAAACCCCGTTATTAGACTCATCTTGAACCCTAATCCCAATTGGAACAATGCTTAGGGTTTATGAGAGGAAAAAATGAGGGGAGAAAGCAAGGGGAAGAGAGGGGAAGAGAAATGGAAGAGCTTGCCTGGCCAAACTTGATTAAAATTGATGGAGAATAGGCTTGCAATCAAGGGCAAGGGAGGGGAGAATCTCCCTTGGTATGCCCCACCTTTGACCGATCGAGAGGGGATAAAGTGGAGGGGTAACCCTTAAAAATATAAAGGGGCATAATTGGAATTTCACTTTTAAGTGTAATTGGACAACTTGCACAGTTCAGTTGCATGGTTTAGTAAACTGTATACCAACCATTCAGGAGCCACAGGATATACAAGACATAATCACATGATTTGGTCACATGGTTTACAAACCACGTGAAACCACTCTATTAAAAATTGCAAAGCTATGCACAGTCACTATTAACCCATGTGCAAACCATGCACTAATACCCCAAGCCTCAATGGAGTCACACAGTTACTAATGGAACTCACATAGTTTGACCTAAATCATGCACTTCTCATGCAGGAAGAACCATGTATGAAAAAAATGAATTGAAAAACTTCTTATATAAGGTTAACCACATGGTTTCCCCTAAATTGTGAATTCCAACTATGCATAGAAAGAACCCTTGTGTAAAAGTCATCTACACGGTTTACCAAATTGTGTAGTAATTGTGCACAAACCGTGCAATAGAGGAAAAAATTCTAGAAACTTTAAAATTTTAACCAAACCCTTTAAAAATTTAACTTAACTAAAAATAAGCTAAAATAATATAAAATAACAAACAATGGTGACATAGGGGGTGTCACAATTTTCTCTACCATGCCACTTCATGTCCTCATAAATTCGTTAACAAAAGTAAAATCAAGGGAAAACTAAAAACCTCATCAGTTGTATCAGAGGTGGGAGAGCCGAGGAAAACTCATGATGACCCTATGACAAAGAAACCATTGAATATAATCCATCAAAATCCACAATCAACAGCTACTACCTCAAGAAAAATCTAGCCACAATTATCTAATGGGAAACTCTAAAGGAATAAAGATCGAATGTAGGTATGCCCACCATTTAGAATTGATCTAAATTGGTGAAGCAACAATGACCTATCCTATAATGAGAGTGTCACCAAGAAAATATGATTCAAAAAATCAACAAAGAAAACAATTGGATTCCATCAACCAAAGACATCCACAAAGGCTAGCTCATTCTCCAAAAAAGAAGTATCATCCAAGTAATGTCCAAGATCACTGGATAAGTCACCCAAAAAAATTATGGCCATCAAATCCCAAGAAAACTACAAATGATCTAAACAGAAACATGTCTCAACAAGAAGATGATATGGGACCTAAGCTTGGGTTACAAAACTGAGTGGAAGGGGCGATCCAAAACCTCCTACCAGGGTTACCCTCTCATAGTGAACCCAAAAAAGATCCAAATGATACTATCCAATGTATAATATTAGATGGTGTAATGTGTCTCCTAGTCACCTAAAATACCCTTCCAAGGTCATCCCATGCCCCAAATCAATGAATCAAATCCCATGCATGGACCCCACCATAAATCCAGCATTACCAAAAGTAGCTACACAAAGTATATGGAACAATGGGGAAAGAATATCACAAAGAAACCACTACTTGCCTACAAGAAACCAAAAGGAACACTCAAGGAACAAACCAATCTAAAAACCACCCCAAGGATGTGAGGCTTTAAACTTATCGAGCATGAATCCTCGAATTAGAACATACCTTGAAAACTCAAGAAGATTGGTCCTTATCAATTTATCCCACCAACCAAAGCTCGTTGGCCTAGTCTCTCAATCAAAACCAATAGCTAACACATCACTACCCCACCAAAAGAGAAATAAAACATCTACCACTCCATTAGAGTTTGGGAAAGAGCCAAAAATAAGAAAATAACTACCCTGGGGATGAATACCCTACTTTTACTCAAGACCTTTCTGGGAAGCATACTTTAAATGAACAAAACATGAACCAAACCCGATCATGTTTCCTAAAATCACATTAAATGATCCTAATATAAAAAAGGGATAAACTAAAATAAAATTCATTTTTGAAAGCAGATCAAACTTTTAAACATTCCACCTTATTTAAAAAATTAGAAGAAAACAATTATTTTACCAAAAGTTCACAAACTAAAATCCCAATTTCATTGATTTAAAACATTCGAAACCAACCACCGTTTAAACACCCTTCAAGGTTCAAAGATTAGACAAACCAAAAAAACTTAATTTAAAAACCATTGTCCTCTTTCAAAATAAGGATCACACCCAAACCTTTTAAATTCTTCTTTATTTAAAAACATCATGCCTCATTAAAACATTTTAAAACACTTCCAAATTCCTATTTTAAAACTGACTCCTCTTGGAAACACACTCAAATAGATCCAAAACCCTTTATAAATAAATTTTTAACTAGTTTTAAAGTCAAAAAAATTCCCAAGGCCTCATTTTAAACTAAAAAATCCTTTCATGAAACCCCCTATTTTCATAAAAAACAGTTTTCACAACAATCACATAAAAGGAGGCACACCTCAAACCCAAAAAAATCCAATCCATCGACAACATATGACAAAAAATCCCTTGAATTCACTCCCATCATTGGGTATCACTCAAAGTAATTCTAAATATCAAGAAAAAATGGGGTGTAGGACCATGCTTGATTTGAAAACATGGTTTGATGGACCATGGGTCAATCATGCAACATTTCTTGAGACATAACCAAGATCAAGCACTTGGTCACTACCCGTTTTATCAAGTCGTGCAATTAAACCTCACACCACTTATCCTTTTTCTATATTAATCCCAAAATATAATGAAATCCCCAAGGAAAATCATGCAATGTCAATGAGGATCAAAAACTTGAAATCTCATTTCTCAATCCAATAAGAGTAATCAAATAGAATCTAAATCCCATAATCGATGGTAACTCAAGCATTGTCGTGAAGGGTGGTGATCAAGCACCCACTCTTGAACAACCTCCAAAATCTCGACAAAAATCATAATACCATCCTACTATGACACACCCAAATAACAGGAGAGTGGTTCTAGAACCTAGGCCCCTTGTTGAGAAACCTAGGCTCTGATACCATCTGTAGTGAACTATCATGGGTTGACCTGACTCATCGCCCAACCCGGATGGCCACTAGGCTTGAAGGGAAATCCTGATCCCCATGAGCTAGAAACTAGTTCTCGGATCTCAAGAATGCATAATTGGGAATAGTTTCAACTTCATATAATAATAATAATAAACCAGTAGTGAAAACTGCCAAGGATCTGTAATGAACTATCCAGTCATTGGACATCCATGCATACCAAATAAATATAAATCAAATATAGACAATCCAAATAGGGCATAATCATACTAAAAAATCATCTAAATAAACAACTGAAATAAATAAATAGAAGTAAATATAACCAATACAAGAACTAAAAATACAATAGACTGAATTGGCTGATACAACATACCAGAAAAAATTGAACTCAAATAGCTCTAACATCACCACAAGTGACCCTCATCCACTCACCACATCCAATCATCCATCCACATACTCACAAGCATCCAATGAACTAGAATCAAGAACTGAGCACCTGAGAGGAAACAAGGAAACTGCATACACGCACATACACTGGTGCATATGTAGGGTGTGACCTAAACATGCCTAGTAGGATCTCGCCAATGAGTCTATACAATTCCCTTTATAAATCATTTCACAAATTCTAGTTTGAACATAATGTATCAAATAGGTTTTTCACATGTGAGTATAAAAGAAACTAAGAAAAAAAGTTACTATCAGGTTTATAAAACACCCACCCTTTTTCAAATAAAACAAAGGTAGAGGAACCCATTTGTTTAATCATTTTCAAACTATGGAAATAGGTTCTTTAAAACTATAAAAATTGAATCTAAAATCACTATTTATCCATCTTTCCAAAACATTTCATAAAAATCCCATTTTCATAAGCCACAATGTTTTTCCTTTAAAACCATGCTTTCTAAACCTTTTTAGAAATCAGTTTGAGAAAAACCAAAGCCATAACCGAAATGAAATATAATCACAAACATGAACAAAGGTCTCAATGAATCATAAAAAAGTAAACTTGACCAATCATAGGTTCCATACAATAAATAACTAGGGGATACAAATTAGGTATAGGATGAAATCCTCTAAAATATCCTAAGAAGGGCCAAAGAATCCCAGGAAGCTCCCTAGGACTCAAGTAACATGATATGAACTGGCGACATGAACCCTAGGTTGACCTACAAGAACCCATCTATCTTGGAAGCCTCTTCGAACTAGTTGGGCCATGTAACCATCCCAATAACGCGAAGCTACCATGAGCACATAATCCATCTTGGAAGTGCTCAACTTCTATGGGTAATGACCCCCCAACAAGAGAAAAATCCACACTGGGGGTTTGAACTTATCAAGAACCCTATATAAATACCTAGAATTCCCATGACATATTAAATGGAGGTTATCAAACAAGGAAACTACCACATAGAACAAATATAAATAATTTTAAATAAATATTATCACACCACCTACACCCTCGTATGAAACAGTCCCTTTAAAAACCATGCATGAGCATCAAAAAAATATCAATATAAAATATCCCCCAATGGATCACAATCCATAAGGGAACACCAATTTCAAGGGATAAATTGTGGGTCTTTATTTTTTAGAAAACAACTTCTTTTAAGTTCCAATCGAAATTTCTAAAAGAGGCTTGGGATGCCAATCTATTCCAACCAATTTGAAATATCATTTCAAAACATCCCTTAAAATCAAATTATCAAACCGCCATTTATAATTCTTTTGGAAACCATTTATTTTCTATAAAACACCTTTTAAATGTTCACCTGGATATCAATCCATAAAAACCATTTTACTAGGTTCAACACACCCCTTTAAAAGAATAAATCCTTTCTATAAAATCCCAATTGGTTCCAAGCACCACTTCATAACCTTTGAATTAATTTAAAAAACTCCACTCTGACCTTCCATCAAACACTTGGCATGTGATTAAATCATTTAAAAAAACACAAGATATTTTTTTTGGGAACCCTCCCATACGAAGTATAAAAATCCATTTGAAACTCATTAAAAACTCATCCAAGTTATACGAGATGCTTATAATTTCATAATAAATCATTTAAATACCTAAGAAGAACATGACATAAATTATAAGGGAGGTTGTATAGAAACACCTACCTCATCAAATGGGAAAGTCAACCAAAACGTGTTTCCTTCAGCAGTGAATATATAACCAAGTAAGAAGACATTCTCCATGTAGTACCTCTGGTTTCTGGTATGTAGCACTTACCTCGTGTTTATAAAGTGAAAGGGTGAAGTATATGAGAGTTGGGTGAACTTTCAAGAAGTTTTTTGGGCCAAAGGAGAGGTGCACGGTATGTGCACGATTTTTCCAAACTGTACGAAGGTCCAAGGATAAACCGTGCACACATGCAGTTTTGGGGCAGTGGCAAACGCATGGTTAATGCACGGTTTGCTTAACCATGCGTAGGGAAAAAGTAAGATCCTATTTTTTAGGATCTTGCTCATTTTTACTCCTATTTGCTCGTTGTTGCTTCGAAACGGCCCTAATTTGAAATTTATTTCCATTGAAGGTTGAGGAACCTCTCCCAAGTGTTTAGGATCCGATTTGGAGCCCTCCCTTGGAATTTCAAAGCCTGATTCTTGCGGTAAGTGACATTCTTCATTGTTCTTGTCACGTTATCTTAGATCTACTTAGATCTAATTCTCCTATCTTCTTGGTTTCTCGGATCTACGCCTGTTATGGGTAGATCTATGAGTGTGAATGCCAAATAAGTTGAGATTTGGTCTTGATCTTTCTAGGATAAGAGATCTAAGGTGGTTAATTTCGTGAAGAATCGATCCGATTTTCTTGAGCGTTCTTTGATCGTGTTCGGTTTTCATCAAAACCTTTAAGATGGGTGGCTTCTCTCTTGAATCCACTTAGTAGAACCGATTGGAATGATTTCAAATTTAATATCTTGTGTTGAATTGGTAGTGATTTTGCTATTTAGAAATCGTTGGAAACCCTTCTTTGTGATGGTTTGGAAAATTGGGGAAATCTGGAAAATTGGGTATTTTAATAAAGTGTTTGTGTTCTTGTTTTTAAAATAGAGATTTTAAAATTGGGATTTTCTGGAATTGCGGCACATGGTTTGGATTGGATGTTTTCAATAAAAGGGAATGTTTTATTGAAATGAAATGGCTTCTTTGAAATTGGTTTGTTCTTTGGTTTTCAATAAAAATGTAGTTTTATTGAAACAATTTGTTTTGGTGATTTGAAATGGTTTGATATACATGGGGTTGTGTGAGTTCATGTTCGACGTGACCCTGAATAAGGGATGTGTACCATTGGGGTATAAGGTGTGTGACCCTGGATCGGGGGTGTGTGTCATTGGGACACAAGGTGATAAGTCGAGAGACCGCTCATGAGTATGGAACTGTCGAACAAAGCATGCATGGGTGTGTATTGTGAACCATGGGTTGGGTATGCCAAAATGATAAATGAGAATTGGTTTTAATGCTTTGTTTTCTTTTGATGGAAGTATAAATTGCTGGAAATTGGTTTAATGGGAACTTGTTTTCATTAGGTTACAATTGGTTTTGGAACTTGTTTATGTTGTGCTATAAACTGTTTTGCAGAATTGTTTTATAGAAATGGTTTTATATAAATGTGGATAAATTTTCTATCCTAGTGGTGTGAATAGGGAAGTAATTGGGGAAAACTTATTGAGTGTTATACTCACCCATGATTTGGCACTTGGGTGCTTTTGCAGATACTATCTTTCAGGACATGAGAAAATGTAAAGTATCAAATGTTTTTAGCACCACCTCGTGATACTTGGGTTGTTTGGTGATTGGAGCATGGAGCTTGTGGATCATGGAGTCTCATTGTCATCTGGGATTCATATTAGTTTTTTATCCTCTGTTTACTTTGATAGTTTATTTGTCTTCCATTGTGGTACACTTTAGTATGGTTTTGAAATAAATAAAGTGGTTGTGTTGTCTTTCATTTATTCATGCATCATATAGTGAGTTGTTTGGTTATGGTTTTTGGGTTAATGGTTTTATTTCTTAAAGGGTAAATCATCCCCCACTTGTATTTGAAACCCTTTGGCATTTATTATCAGCCTTTGGCATTTTGGGGATGTCACCTAAGGCTAAGTAATGATTCATTGTATTTTCAAGCCAATGAGAATAAGTGAGTCATTATAAATGGTATCAACTTGTTTGGTCTCTGCCATACAAGTATTCTTCTGTTTTCTTGGTCTTGGAGTTGAAATTTGTTCTTGTCTATTCATTGGGTGGTGATCTTAGAAAGGAGTAGGATTGTTGGGACTTGAAATGTATAGCATAAAAGGATGTATCTAACCCATTTATGTTGAACTTCAAGTTACCAGGGATTTGGGTACATAAGTGTTTTGGAAACACTTATAGGATCTTGGAATCTCATTATCATACGTTTAGCCAATGAGACGATCATGACATGCATTGTAGAGGAATGACTTCCCACTAGGATTCCATATTTCATTTGGAGTAATGATTTATGATTTTTTACAAGGTGTAAATTTTTGAAAAATGTAGAATTTGTTTTCAAATGAAAGATTTTGAAAAGAGTACGATAGATGTATTTTGAAAATGGTTTGATTTTCAAAAGTGAAAAGGGGGATTTTTCAAAAAATGGTTGAACATGGAAAAGGTTGTTTTTGGAAAACAATGTTGTGATAGTTGGTGTGATAGAATTTGAAATCCTGAGTCAATCAGTTTCTAGGGAGTGAGACTTACCAATTTTGTTGTTTGTTTAGAAAATTACACCTGGTAGGCGTTGTAGAAACCAACCGGAAGAAACTGTGGAGAATGTGTTTGCACTTGAACCATAGGTGAACCAAAAGTTGCTTCAAAGTATCGTCCATGTCACGACCCATCCCCCGAGGCTTGTGTTGTGACTTCCCCAAGCCCACCTTCCATAGGCCAGGGGCTGGCGACTAGCGTCGAGTAGGCATATCCCAAACAAATGGGAGACATTTTCCTAAGTACTTGTACACATACACACAACTCCAAGCCACAAATGTTGGAAGGTGAATACACTAAATAAACAAACACAAGACATGATAGTAGAAAACTAAAGGTAAACGATGTCAGAATACAAGCCCAACTAAAACAAAAAAGTACAAGTACAAGTCTCTATAACTCATTCGCAGAAAACCCTACCTGAAGGGTAGGTACATCAATAGCTGTCTGAAGCTGCCGAAGTACATCTCATTTTTCGGGTCACGCTAAGCACCACTTGGCCCCGATCCACCAAGGACTTCATCAAAGCGGCAATCATCTACACAAGACACGACACATGCGGGCGAAGCCCGTGTAGGGGTGAGTAAAACAATACTCAGTAGGGACCTCAAACCACAAAGGTATATCACAAATCAATACACAAAGCAAACTACCAAAGAGGCACACTAAGTGTAGCCTCTAAGAAGTATAGTCAAGAGAGTCACTAGAGTAACTAGAGTCAGCTCACATGGGTATAATCTAAAGTATGAAAATCAATACTATCAGTCATAAACACTAAAAACCTTGTACTGATGAGGCACTCATCCCCGATGAGTCACTTAGGCCCACTAAGTCACCTAGACCCGCTCATCACTCAGGCCTGTTGGGTCACCTAGACCCGCTCGTCACTTTGACTTGCTGGGTCACGTAGACCCGCTCGTCACTTGGGCCTAGTGGGTGACCTAGACCCACTCGTCACTTTGGCATGTTGGGTCACATAAACCTGCTCATCACTTAGGCCTGCTGGGTCACCTAGACTCGCTCGTCACAGCCAGCCGCAGGATTCCCGCTCATAGTGCACTTGATTCCGAGAGAATCTACTCCTCAAGCCATCAGTCGTATCTCAACTTCCACAAAAACCCACTTAAAGTATATCAAAAGGAATGCCTCATCGTGAGGGTCCCAACCCCGTAAATGACTCATCAATCGGACGTACGGTTTGGAAGATATGAGCCTTTTAGTGAAAAGGGGTCGGTTGGGTTAGGGTTCGGTCTGACGACTTGACCCGCTGAGCCCGGCCTAGCCTAAACCAGCTGGGCTCGATTCGGTCTTCCGCGCTGGCCTGGACCGCAGAAGCGGGCCCATTTGTTTCGCCCAGGACGCGGTGGGTGTCGCGTCTCTGAACCCCCCCGCGGGTCGTCACGGGGTCCTGCCATCGCGGTCTAGCTGGACCGTGGCTCTCTAATCGCGTCTGCCAAAGCCGTCGTCGACCGCATACTGGCAGCCTCTGCTCGCCGCCCGCGATCAATGCTGGCTCGCCGACGAGTTCTTCCGCGGGCCACTGAACTCCCCCCGGTGGTCCGTTTTTGAAACCATGAGCACCTATGGGATCCTTGTGTCGTCTCTGTCACTATCGCGTGCTCCAAAACATCTTGACATCGCTCTGGGGGTTCTTCCACGTTCGGGACCTCCCGGTAAAGCCCGACGTGACCACATGGGTATGTCAGCGAAGAACACAAGAACGATGGGTAGGATAGAATACCAGGAACACCCAAAGAACGATCCAAGTATTTTTTTGTGTCGGTCTTAGATCGTTCTTGTTAGCAGGATTACAAAGAACGTAAATAAAGGCAGTGATCACAAAGATCTATTTCCCATTAAATTCTTGCAAAACAATTCCCAAGCCCTCAAGAATGATTGAATCACAAATCAACTTGTTAATGAGTTGATCTTCATTCTTCATTTAGAAGGGAAGAATGGGGAAAGGTAATCACTTATAAATAAATCCCTACCTAGGTTTAGATCGATCATTGATGAAGGGTGAATCTTGCGTTCGTCGTTCGTCAATCCATCGACGTCTGATCTGAATCCGTTCATTGATTCGTCATCGTTCTTCATTTGTTGTTCGTCGCCAATCGTCGTTCGCCAATGAATTCCCTCCATGTCTTCAAAGAAAACTCCAGGATCCTCCCCTGATCCCATATCTATATTAATCAACTTAATGGAGGAAACATGTTTCAGTGTTTCTGTTATGCTGAGTCGTCACGTCGTTATGCTATTTCATTTATGAAATGAAACTACGTTTCTGTTATGCTTGAGTTGTAACGTCATTACGCTGTTTTATTTATGAAATAAAACAACTAGCTTGACATTGAATTGCAGCGAAACATTTTTAAATAAAATGAACTTTCTTAAGTTTATTTTATTTTTATTTAAAATGCTCAAAAATTAACTTTTACCCTCGACCTGCGCTGATCGAGGTTAGGCCCCGCCTAAGGAAAGCACACCCTCATGGGATCAACGGTACTCTCTGATTTCCAATTCGAGTTACCATTTATGAGTTATAGGATTTGAAAATAAAATAATCTTTATTTAATTATTTCATTTACGGTCACGTCCCAAAAACTACTTTCCACGGTTGACTTGTGTCAGCCAACGTTAGGCTCTACCAAAGGAAAACACTCCATTACAAACTCAATGGTGGTCTCGTATTTTTAATCTGAGTCATTGTTCATGAGTTATAAGTATTTGAAAAAAAAATCTTATTTAATTATTTTATTTACGGTTATTCCATTTTTGGACTTTCTCACTGGAGGCCCACGCCGACTAAAGTTAAGTCGCACCTAGGGTAAACTCGTCATCCTGAACACAATATTAGTGCCTTCATATTTCTAATTCGGGTACCCATTTAAGAGTTATTCCACTTTTTCCAGGAAAACCGCTCACGCGTGCTATTTAAAAACTTAACATTTTTCGACAGACCATTTCGGGCACACCGAGCCTCATAATTGCACGTTGTCTCAGCGTCTGGTCTTGGAATTTTCCCAGAGATTTTCTAAAAATAAAACCAGGAAAATCTGAGTCATTACAGTCCAAGTATTTCAAGTTGTGGATACAGGGAACCAGAGGGATGAGCCAAGGCATGTGGATCATTCCATCCAGTTCATGAAGCAGAATCTACCCATCTTCAGGGGTGATTCGGAACTTGAAAGGGCGGAGTTATGGATGAACAGGATGAATTGTATCTTCGAATTCATCAGCACACCGATGGAGCTCAAAGTCAAGTTGGCCACATATATGCTCGAGGATCTTGCATGACAGTGGTGGGGACTAGTGTTGCATGATAAAGGGGATCAAGGCCTTACTTGGGAGGATTTTGAGGAATTTCTTAACAAACTATTGTATCCTCACAAATTCAGGATCCATAAGACGACAGAATTCTTTAGTCTGAAGCAGGAAAATTTCTTTGTCACCGAGTATGCGGCTAAGTTCATGCATTTAGTGCACTTTGCACCCAAAGTTGTAGCGAGTGTAGCCTTGAAGGCACGCATCTTCGAATTAGGGCTAAGGCAGGAGATTCGATCGAAGATTGTGGTTCTTTGTATTACAGATTATACAAAGATAATGAACAGAGTGAAAGTGGATGATCGAGATATCTCAAGACCTATGGTAGGAGGAAGTATGATGATACCTATGAGAAATGGTGGGAACTCAAATGTTGGGAGCAATTGAAAGAGGGAAACCTATTTCCAAGGTGGGAGTGAGACTCAAAATCAGACAGGTGGATCCGTGAACCTTCCTCCACAACCCAAGAGAAAAGTAGGCTGTTTCCAATGTGGTTTCCTTGACCACATAAAGCGAGAGTGTACGACACAACCTAGAGCATGCCATAACTGCAAGCAGATGGGGAATCTTCAGCATTATTGTCGCAATGCTCCAAGGTCAGGTGCTCAGGACACTTCTCAGGTGTCGCAAGCATCTTATGCTTCGATAGGGCGAGGACAGAAGAATCAGTCTCATCAACAGGGCAGAGCTAGCCATGGTGATTCTAGGAACACCATGACTCCTCAAAAAGGGCAATCACAGTAGGGCAATAAGGAGTAGAGTGCAACAATAAAGCAATTGTACGGAGCTGAGCAGATGATTGTTGATGATCAGATTGGACCATCTACGGTGAGAGGTATGATTCTATTGAATTATACCCTTATGCAAGTGTCATTTGATAATGGTGAATCTCATTCCTTCACTGCTTCTTGTGCTGTTGATTTGCTATGTTTAAAACTGGAAATGACGTCCTCCATGTTAAAACTTCAAACTCCTCTCAGTGAAAGTGAATGTCGAGCCTTTGTGTGTAGAGCTTGTTCTATAACTATTAATGGAGTTGAGCTGAAATGGGATTTCTTAGTGTTGGAGATGGATGTCTATGATGTAATCCTGGGTATGGATTGGTTGACAATCTTCAAGGCTTACATTGACTATTATAGTAGAACAGTCAGTTTCACAACTGAGGACGGCGCCGAGCATCTCTTCAGAGGAGAGTGGGTTGTAAAGAAAGGTGGAACAAGATTTTTGGAACCAACTGTGGGGATGATCTCTTACCTATTGGTGGTGTTAAATTTTGCATCAATGGAAGAGACTGAAGAAAATAGTTTTCCAGCGGTTATGGATCAATTTCCATATCTCTTTTCCAAGAACTTCTCAGGGTTGCCACCTATAAGGGAAGTGGAGTTTATGATTGATCTCCTTCCGGGGATCAGTCTTATTTCCCTTACATCTTATAGGATGGCACCAAAAGAGTTACAGGAACTAAAAGTGTGGTTGGAGGAGCTCGAAAGAAAATGCTTCATTTGGCCAAGCACGTCTCCATGGGCAGCACCAGTTTTGTTCATGAATAAATCATATGGAACCCTAAGGATGTTTGTTTATTATTTTAAGCTTAACCAAGTTATGATAAAGAACATATATCCACTACCATGCATTGATGACTTGTTTGATCAATTGAGCAGAGCTTAGTGGTTCTCTAAAATTGACTTGTGATCAAGATACCATCAATTGCGAGTTCGGAAGGAAGATATTTTGAAGACAGCTTTCAAAAGCAGATATGGAAACTGTGAATATGTGGTAATGTCTTTCGGTCTTACGAATGCACCATCGATCTTTATGGCATTAATGAATTAGATATTTCAGAGATATATGGATTCTTTTGTTGTGGTCTTTTTGGATGACATATTGGTGTATTCAAGGACAAGGGATGATCACGAACAACACTTGGCGAAAGTGTTGGGAATACTTAGAGAACATCGGTTGTATTCTAAGCTATCAAAGTGTGATTTTTGGATACAAGAGGTACTTTTTCTTAGTCATGTAATTTCTAAAGAATGTGTTTTTGTGGATCCATAGAAGATAGATGCTGTTATCTCATGGAAACAACTAAAGAATATCTTTGAGATACAAAGTTTTCTTGGTCTAGCTGGTTATCACTGACACTTTGTGTGTGACTTCTCATGGCTAGCTTCACCAGTGACAGCCTTGAAAAAGAAGAATGTTCCATTCCAATGGATTGAGGAATTCCATAAGTCTTTCCAAGAGTTGAAAGTTCATCTTAAATCAGCACCTATCTTGATTTTTTCAGAATCGGGATAGGGATATGTGGTGTACTGTGATGCTTTGGGATCGAGGTTGGGTTGTGTTCTCATGAAAGAAGACCATGTGGTTGCTTATGGTTCAGGGAAGTTGAGAGTGCATGAGAAGAACTACCCAACACATGATTTGGAGTTAGTTGTAGTTTTCCATGCTTTGAAGACTTGACATCACTTTCTCTTTGGTGAGAAATTTGTTGTGTTCACAGATCATAATATTTTGAAACACATTTTCTCACAATGAGATTTGAATCTAAGGAAAAGGAGATGGATGGAGTATCTCCTTATGTTTGACTTTGACTTGATGTATACACTGAGAAAGGGTAATTTGGTGACCGATGCATTAAGAAGAAAGTCATATGCTCAGTTGGCGAAAGAAGCTTTAGATGAATGGCAGTTGATGTCGGTCCTAGCCGACATGCATGTGGAATGTGAAGACTGAGGTGATGTGGCAGTTTTCTTTTCAGTTGCAGTGGTTCCTGATTTGGTAAGGATGGTTAAATAGGCAAAAACATATAATGTAGTATGCTTGGTTATGAGTTCAAAACTCAATGGTGGGGAGACCATTGAGGGATGGAATCTTGATGGGAGTTCAATGTTGTGGTTCAGAGATCAGATGGTTGTACCTATGTCTTGTCAGGAAAAACCTCTTCATGCTTACCACCATTCGAGATGGGATTTACATTCAGGTATATAGAAGATGTATAAGGCATTGAAGGTGCAGTTTTGGTGGAGCTACATGAAAAGGAAAGTGGATGAGTTCATTTCAAAGTGCTTAACTTTTTAGTAAGTTAAGGCAAAGCATCAGAGACCAGCAGGTATGTTGTAGTCTTTACTTATCCCAGTGTGGAAATGGGAGTAGATAGCGATGAATTTTGTTATAGGTTTCCCAATAATGGTTCGGAAAATTGATGTCACGCGGGTGATAGTGGATCAACTTACCAAGTCGGCTCATTTCATTCCAATTCATGAAACTCATACATTGGAGGATCTGTCCAAAATTTATATACGAGAAGTGGTAAAGAGACATGGTATACCAGTTTCGATAGTCTCAGACAAATATCTGAGGTTCACGTATCGTTTCTAGAAATCCTTATAGAAAGCCCTGGGAACTCAGTTGACTATGAGTATAGAGTATCATCCTCAGACAGACGGGTAATCCGAAAGGATGATATAGACATTGGAAGAAATGTTTCAGGCTTGTGTAATGGATTTTAGTGGCTCGTGGGAGGATCATATACCCTTAGTGGAGTTCTCATATAATAACATCTATCAGGCCTCGATACATATGGCTCCATTTGAATCATTGTATGGGCATCCTTGTTGTTCTCCACTGTGTGGGGTGGAAAAAGGTGAGACTTCACTAGTTGGGTCAATCCTTGTCTAAGAAACAACAGATATGATTCAGTTGATCAGAGAGATGATGGATACAGCTCAGAGTCATCAAAAATCTTATGCGGATCATCGTCGACGGTCGTTGTCATTTGTCGTGAGTGATCATGTGTTCTTAAGGATCTCTCTAAGGCTTGGACATCGTCATTTTGGGAAGCAGGATAAGTTATCTTCGTGATACATATGCCCTTTTGAGATACTGGAATGGGTTAGAGAGGTGGCATATCAGTTGGCATTGCCACCACGGTTCAGTGTGGTGCATAATTTGTTCCACGTATCTCAGTTGAAAAAGTATTAGTCTGATCCTAACCATGTGATCAGATGGCATCATGTTGACCTAGAGCTGGATGCTTCATTGGTACATATCTTGGTGCATATTTTGGGTAGGTAAGAGAAAGTCATGTGTGGGAAAAGCATTGATCTAGTGCGAGTTTTATGGCAGCATGGTCAGATTTAGGATGATATTTGGGAATACGATAAGGGAATGAAAGAGAAATGGTTGAAACTCTTTCAGGAATTTGATGGTTTTTTACTTTTCGATGATGGAAAGACCAATGGTGGGGAGAATGTAGTACACCCAGTTTTTGGTATGTAACCCTTACCATATGTTTATAAAGTGTAAGGGTGAAGGATGAGAGAGTTGGGTGAACTTTCAAGAATTTGTTGGGGCCAACGGAGAGGTGAACGGTTTGTGCATAGTTTTTCCAAACTGTGCAGAGGTCCAAGGAGAAACTGTGCACACGTGTAGTTTTGGGATAGTGGAAAACGCACAGTTAGCACACGGTTTTCCTAACCATGCGGACTAACCGTGCGCAGGGAAAAAGTAAGATCCTGTTTTTTAGGATCTTACTCTTTTTTTCTTCTACTTGGTCATTTTTTCTTTGAAATGGTCCTAATTCGATATTTCGCTCCATTAAATGTTGCAGAACCTCTCTCAAGCATTTAGGAACCAATCTGAAGCCCTCCCTTGGCGTTTGAAAGCCCGATTCTTGTGATAAGTGACGTTCTTCATCGTTCTTGTCACATTATCTTAGATCTACTTAGATATGCTTCTCCTCTCTTCTTGGTTTCTCAGATCTATGTCTGTTGTGCATATATCTATGAGTGTGGATGCCAAATAATTTTAGATTTGGTCTTTATCTTTATAGGAGAAGAGATCTAAGGTAGTTCCGTGAAGAATCAACCCGGTTTTCTTGAGTGTTCTTCATCCGTGTTCAGTTTTCATCAAAACCTTTGAGGTAGATGGCTTCTCTCTCACCTCCACTTAGTAGAACTGGTTGGAATGCTTTCAATTTTAATATATTGTTTTGAATTAGTTATGATTTGGTTGTTTAGAAATTTTTGGAAACCCTTCTTTGTGATGGTTTGGCAAATTGGGGAAATCTGGAAAATTGGGTATTTGAATAAAGTGCTTGTGTTCTTGGTTTTAAAATAGAGATTTTAAAATGGGGATTTTCTAGAATTGCTTCACATGGTTTGGATTATATTTTTTCAATAAAATGGAATGTTTTATTGAAATGAAATGGTTGCTTTGAAATTGGTTTGTTCTTTGGTTTTCAATAAAAATGCAGTTTTGTTGAAACAGTTTGTTTTGGTGATTTGAAATGGTTTGGTATACATGGGGTTGTGTGAGTTCATGTTCGATGTGCCCCTGAATAAGGGGCGTGTACAATTGGGGTACAAGGTGGGTGACCCTGTATTGGGGGCGTGTGTCATTGGGACACAAGGTGATAAGACGAGAGACCGCTCATGAGTATGGAACTATCGAACGAAGCATGCATGGGTGTGTGTTGTGAACCATGGGTTGGGTATGCCAAAATGATAAATGAGAATTGGTTTTAATGCTTTGTTTGGTTGTTTTTCTAGAAGAATAACTTGATGGAAATTGGTTTAATGGGCACTTGTTTTCATTTGGTTACAATTGGTTTTGGAACTTGTTTGTGTTGTGTTATAAACTGTTTTGCATAATTGTTTTATATAAATGTGGCTAACTTTTCTATCCTAATGGAATGAGTAGGGAAGTCATTGGTAAAAACCTACTGAGTGTTATACTCGCCTCTGCTTTGGCACTTGAGTGCTTTTTTAGATGTTATCTTCTGAGACATGGGCAAAGGTAAAGTATCACACATTTTTAGAACTACCCTGTGATACTTGGGATGTTTGGTGATTGGAGCATGGAGCTTGTGGAGCATGGAGTATCGTTGTCATCTTGGAGTCTTATTAGTTGTTTATCCACTATTTACTTTGATAGTTTCTTTGTCTTCTGTTGTGGTACACTTTAGTATGGTTTTGAAATAAATGAAGTGGTTATGTTGTCTTTTATTTATTCATGCATCATATAGTGAGTTGTTTGGTTATGGTTGTTGGGTTAATGGTTTTGTTTCTTAAAGGGTAAATCGTCCTCCACTTGTATTTGAAACTCTTCGGTATTTATTGTTGGCCTTTGGAGTTTTGGGGATGTCACCTAAGGCCAAGTGATGATTCATTATATTCTCAAGCCAATGAGAATAAGCGGGTCATTACACTCCACAACTTTAGACAACCCAAAACCCCTTCATTAGACTCATCTCGAACCCTAATCCCAATTATAACAATGGTTAGGGTTGATGAGAGAGGAAAAATGATTGGATAAAGCAATGAGAAGAGAGGGGAAGAGGAATTGAGGAGATTATCTGGAGAAACCCACTTGAAATCGATGGAGAAGAGGCTTGGAGTCAAGAGGAAGGGAGGAGAGGAGATCCCTTCACATGCCCTACCTACATTAGATTGAGAGGGGGGGAATGGGAAGGGTAAAACCCTTAAAAATCAAGTGGGGGACAATTAGAATTTAACTTTTAAATGAAATTTGGATACTCTGAAGGTTTAACTACACGGTTTGGTAAACTATGTGCCAATCATTTGGGATCCACTGGATAGATAATGCACACTCGCACGATTTGGTCACATAGTTTACAAACTATGCGCTAATTATATGAAACCACTCTATTAAAAACTACAGATCTACGCACTATCATTCACATGGTCCCTACTAACTGTGTGTAATCCATACACCAACACCTCAATCCCTAAGGGACTCACACAGTTACTAATGAAACTTGCACGGTTTGACCCAAATCATGTGTTGCCTATGAAAGACAAATTGTGTATAAAAAAATGAAAAACTACATGCATAAGGGTAACCACATGGTTTCCCCTAAACCATGTGCTCCAACCATGCATAGAAAGAACCCCTACATTGTAACGACCCAAACTTTTTAAATAGTATATTAACTTACTCTTAACGATTTAATAGAGATGTTAATGGTTAATGCAGAAAGAGGAGTCGATGGCTTCATCCAGTAGACTCGAACCTTATGAAGCCCAATTATCAGAGCTTGGGAAGGAGGTGGCATCTTTGGGCTTTGCTTTGGACCAAGCCCAAGTCGAACTCCAGCGTGTCAAGATTGAACGGAAACGCCTACGGGAGAAGTTCAAGTTAGTAGAGATTACTACAAGGGCAATGTTATCTGAGCCTCCCTCAGATTCTCTCACCATAGCACACCTTACACTTAGGTCACATGTCGGTGTTATAAGGGGCTATGTGACAAGACCCTAGCTTCTTTGTGTAATCCTTTGGGATGAATGAATTGAGATTTCTTCCTTTAGTGATGTTTGTGAAATTTCAAATGTCCGGATAATTTTAGGATGTATTTTATTGATAAATTTTGAAAAAAGGATATTTTAAAATATTTATGTAAACCCTAAATAATTAATGATGTGTAATGATTTTCAAAAAATGGTCTTCTACAAAAGTGTTCAGTAAGTAATTTGGAGTCTAATAAGATCAACTTAATTTTTGATGAATAGTAAATTATGAATAGTGATTTTATGCTTAGGATTAGTAATGTGACCAAATGGATTAGTAATTTCACTCAAAGAAAGTTTTAATATAATTTAGACACCTAGATTAAGTAATGTGATTCAATAAAATGGGTAAATAACGATTTCATAAATTATTAGTCAAGTATTAGTTTTTTTCAGGTGAATAGTGTTTTTTAATTAAAAATTTAACTAAAAATAATTAGAAAATTATTTTTATAAAAAGGACTTTATTTTTGAACTCAGAGCATCGATATTATGTTATGGTAATTTTTGGGGATTTTTCTAAAAAAAATGAATTCTCGATGAATAGTGCTTTTATTTAAAAATTAAATTAAAAATATTTAGAAAATTATTTTTATAAAATGGAGTTCATAAATTTAATTAGATCATCGATATTTGGTTAAGGTGAAATTTTGGGATTTTTTTGAGAAAGTTGAATTTTCAGTGAATAGTAAAAATACAGTTTTAGGGTTTCAGTATGTTTAATGACATCATAAATGTGTCATGATGATTTCATGAGATATTTTAATGGTTGGCCGGCCAAGGGTGATGAATTATTGTATTGGGGGCCCCATGTGTCCTAAATCCATGGTAAATTCCATGGGAGAGCACATGGTTTTGAGAAAAGCACTTGTGAGGTGTCCCTTGGCCATTAATCCCTTGTCCCCTCGCTTTCCCTATAAATACCCACCCTTTCCTCCTTTATTTTTCACTCCCAACTATCCCCCAACGAAGTTCTGGTCTCCTTACCTCCCAAGGAGTCCTCTCAAGGTGCCCCTAAGCCCTCAAGGTCCAAACCTTTGAGTTTTAAGAGTTATGTTTTAAGGTAAGGGATCCGACCTCTCTCTTTCTTTTCATTTAATCTCTTTTATGTCATTCCTTTTATGCTCCATGTTCTTATGTGAGAGGATGTTCTTTTATATTCACCTTACTTACCTTTTCATTTTTATATGATGAGAGATCCCCTCTTACTCTCATCATTTCATTTTATGAAAGTTTAAGTGACGTCGTTAGGCTGCCGAATTTTTAAGGGATTCTTTCACCCTTCTCATTATTTCAAGTTCGATTTTCATGTCAAGTCTTTCAAGTTCCTTTTTATTATGTTGTGGTATGATATATATATCTATCATACTGATCTCTTATGATCATATGATGAGAGACCCTATTTGATCTTGTCAAATCATTTTTATTGAAGTTTAAGTGACGCTGTTAGGCTACCGAATTTTTATAAGAGAAATCTTATTTTTGTCTTACTTCCGTGTTTTTCATTTCAAATGGTATGTCCTTAAAATTTCATTACCATGATTCACATACCTTATATTTTGTCCCTATACTATTTTTATAGATCATTTATGAGTGGGTGACCCATGTCCCCTCTCTTTTCAACGTTTTCTAAAACCCTGTAACGTAGCCGTTATGCTGCAGAATTTTCGTCTCAAAATGCCTCTCTCTTTTTCTCAAAATTATTTTATGTTATTAAGTGAATAATCAAATCTCCCATTTCTATAGGGGTATTCACATATATATCAAAATGTTCTATTTTAAATTCTGGGATTTACATACATGAAACCCACTTTCCCTTTCCGTGGGTTTAAAGTGACATAAAGATCATGTCTTTAAAGCAGTTTTTAAAATGTTATGATTATGAAATGAAACCCATTTCTTTTATGCCATATGGATTTTTTATGAAATTATTGATGATGATATGTGTGGCTCACATGATAATAAATACATTTCAAGGGTGCGCCCAGATAGTGCTCCAATGCATTGGGTAAAGTCTTAATCTCTAGAGATGACTTTTTAGACTGATACCTTGGTGAATAACCTTGGTAATTTTTAATGACACCTTGGGGATGGACCTTGGTGAAACGAAATGATTGTCAATATTAAATGTTGCAGCCACATCTTCAAGTTATGAAAAATGTTATTTTTATTATGATGTATCTCATGATTTCTTTCTCATGCCTTAAAGTTCTTTTCATGTCCTTATTGAAGTATCTCAAGTTCACATGTAAAATGTTTTTCTTGTTTCCCTTACTGGGCCTTCTTCTCACCCTTTCTTTTGATGTATGTCCCCAGGTTATGAGATGCAGTAATGAACCTAGGATGAACTTATTGAGAAGCCTTTCAAGTGTTTAAGAAGAATGTTTTATGTTGTTTTCATGTATTATGTTCCTTGATTCCAAGACACTAAACCTTAAAGATCCTCAGTTCCGTGTAATGAAATGAAAGTTTATTTTATAGAAAGACGGGATGCTATAGTTGGTATCAAAGGATGGTTTAGTTATTTGTGTAAATTAGGATATAAAAACTTTAGGAAGAACCCTATAGAAAAGTTTAAATATAAGAAAACTTCTTGGTATTTTGGTAAGTATTGATTAGTAGTTTATCAAATAAATACATCCCTGTCTGGATACGAGCAGGTAGAGGCCGCTCTGGCACAGATGTACATAGGGGTAAAACCCAAAAACACTGCTTTGAGCTAGACTCGAATGGGAACTGGTGCACGATAATGGGCCTTGCTGTACTCTTGGTTACGACACTCCCGGGGGATATGTTTGGTTAATCACATTCTTTTTATGAATCATTATGAAGGAATTATAGAGAAGTGTAATTGTCTAAGCATGAAGTCTTAGTTAAAAGATTCATAAATGAAATAAGTTTATCACTATGGTTTTATTCTTTTAGAAAATGGCGGGCAATAGGAGGAACCATGCTGATGGTGACCGCAATGCACCATGTGCTGACGTCCCTCCGATGGAAGCCGGAATGGAAACATTCATGCGAATGATGAACCAACTGACTCAAGTTATGAGTAATAACTTGAATCAAGCTGAGAGGTCGACCTCACCACGAAGGGAACAACACTCTGTTTAGTCCTTCATGCGTCAACGACCACCATCATTCAGTGGATTTACTGACCCTTTGGTTGCGGAACAATGGATAAGCTCCATTGAAAAGATATTTTTTGTACTCCTTTGTTCGGAACAAGAAAAAGTCACCCTTGCTGTTTATCGCCTAGAGGGAGAAGCTGATCAGTGGTGGTCATTGTTCAAGAACACGAAGCCTAGAGGGGAGATGGAAGCTATAGAGTGGGAAGAATTCCGGGGTATATTCTTTAACAAGTATTTCCCTCGTTCCATGAGAACGAGAATGGAGAAAGAGTTTCTCGAGCTGAAGCAGAAAGAGAATGAATCTATCGGAAGCTATGAGATGAACTTCAAACAACTTTCACGATATACCTCTAGCTTTGTCATGGATCCAAGTGGGAAGGTTGATAGATTTTTCGGTGGACTAAGACCTCATCTGCGGAAGAATTTAGCCAACCGGGACTACGATAGCTATGAGGAGATCGTGCGGAGTGCAATGAAAGTCGAGCTAGAGTTTGGTGAGACATAGTGGTCTCATAAATCAAATGACAAGAAGAGATCATTGGAGCCCAGTTTAGGGAAGACTTTTGATCAGGGAAGAGGTGGAAAGAAAATGCAACTTACCACATGCAATAAATGTGGGAAGAAGCATCTGGGGAACTGCTTTAGGTAGAGTTCTCCATTGAACTCGTACATGGATCTCAACCGATATCAAATACCCCGTATAGAATGGAAAATGTGGAGCTAGAAGAGTTAAAGAAACAACTCCAAAACTTGTTGGAGAAGGGGTTTATCCGACCGAGTGTGTCTCCTTGGGGGGCACCAGTTCTCTTTATGAAGAAGAAAGATGGATCAATGCGGCTATGCGATGATTATAGAGAACTGAATGGGATCACAGTGAAGAACAGATATCCTCTTCCAAGAATTGATGATTTATTTGACCAACTTTGTGGGGCTCAATTCTTCTCTAAGATTGACCTTCGATCTGGTTATCATCAACTGAGGGTGAAGAAGGAAGATATTCCAAAGACTGTCTTCCGATCAAGATATGGGAATTATGAGTTTACTATTATGCCCTTCAGCTTGACAAATACCCCTGCTATTTTCATGGATTTGATGAATAGATTCTTTAAGGACTACCTTGATAACTTTGTGGTAGTTTTTATTGATGATATTTTGATCTATTCAAAAAGTCGTGAGGACCATGAAGATCATCTGAGGGTTATTTTGAAAACTCTACGGAAGGAGAGGCTCTTTGGAAAGTTCAGGAAGTGTGAGTTTTGGTTACAACAAGTGGCTTTCTTGGGGCACATCGTAACCAATGAAGGAATCTCGGTTGACCCTGCAAAGACAATGGTTGTGGAGGAGTGGCCTCAACCCACAATAGTAACTGAGATTCATAGTTTCCTATTATAGGAGGTTTGTGAAAAAAAATTCACGGCTTTCTAATCCACTAACCAAGTTGACTCAAAAAGGGGTTAAGTTCATCTTGACAAAGGAATGCGAGGAAAGTTTCCAAGAGCTGAAGAAGAGATTGGTTACTGCACCTGTGTTAACACTACCCTCTATCGGAGAAGGATTTGTTATTTTTAGCGATGCATCTCTGAAAGGGCTTGGGTGAGTCCTCATGCAAAATGACAAGGTAATTGCTTATGCATCTTGACAGTTGAAGATTCATGAGCAGAATTATCCTACGCATGATCTAGAGCTGGCGGCAGTTGTTTTTACTCTAAAGATATGGAGGCACTATCTTTATGGGGAGAAATGTGATATATACACTGACCACCAAAGTCTAAAGTATATTTTCACACAGAAAGAATTGAACATGAGACAAAGGAGATGGTTGGAGCTTATTAAAGACTATGATTGTTCAATTCATTATCACCCTCGAAGAGTAAATAAAGTCGCGGATGCGTTAAGCAGGAAAGACCCTGTTGTTCTGGAAACAATGAGGATCCTAGGAGATCCCTTGATTAAAGACCTAGTAAAACTGGACATGGGAATTATAAGTAAAGGGACATCATCAACCCTATCCCAAATGATTTCTCAACCTTCATTACTAGAGAAGATCAAGAAGGCTAAAAAAGAAGATCATTTGCTGTAGGAGAAGTTGGAGGCTGTAAAAGATGGGAAGTTCCCTGATTTCAATATTGATCAAGAAGGTGTATTTAAATTTCGTACAAGACTATGTGTTCCATCTATTCTGGAGATAAAGAAAGAACTGATGGATGAAGCTCATAGCTCTACTTTCTCTATACATCCGGGAAGCACTAAGATGTATAGAGACCTTCGTGATCATTATCGGTGGGATAACATGAAGAGGGAGATTGCTGATTACACTACAAGGTGCCTGGTGTGTCAGTAAGTAAAGGCAGAACGACAACTTCCTAAGGGGGTATTACAACCGCTACCCATACCAGTATGGAAGTGGGAAAATATCACTATGGACTTTGTAACTGGTCTCCCGAAAACATCCCAAGGAAACAATGCGATATGGGTTATTGTGGACCATCTCACCAAGACAACCCATTTTATCTCTATTCGGGAAGATTTCTCTATGGATCATCTTGCCAAGATATACGTGAAGGAAGTGGTAAGGCTGCATGGGGTACCACTATCCATCGTGTCTGATCATGACACAAGATTCACATCAAAATTATGGAGAAGTCTTCAACATGCTCTAAATACTGAATTGAATTTTAGTACGGCCTATCATCCTCAAACTGATGGCCAATCTGAAAGGACTATTCAGACACTCGAAGACATGCTGAGATTATGCTCAATAGAATTTAATGGTGGATGGGATCAACACCTCCCATTAATTGAGTTCTCCTATAACAACAGCTTCCATTCGAGTATTTAGATGGCACCCTATGAAGCTCTGTATGGAAAGCGATGTAGAACTCCTACTTGTTGGGATGAAACTGGTGAGAGAAAGCTTCTTGGGCCTGATCTTGTGCAAGAGATGACAGAACAGGTTCATGCCATCCAACAACACATAAAGGCTGCTCAGAGTCGGCAGAAGAGCTATGCTGACAATCGTCGAAGGGACTTGGAGTTTGGTGTTGGTGACAAAGTCTTCCTTCAAATTTCTCTATGGAATAGAGTCATGCGGTTTGGGAAGAAAGGGAAGCTCAGCCCTAGGTACATTGGCCCCTATGAAATCCTTGATCGCATAGGAGCAGTGGCCTATCATCTAGCACTTCCACCGAACCTAGCTCAAGTTCACAATGTCTTCCATGTATCTGTCTTGAGGAAGTACATACCCGACCCTTCGCATGTACTGAACACAGAGGTGGTACAACTGGAACATGACCTCTCTTATGAGGAGCGGCCAGTGGAGATCTTAGACCGTAGAGACAAGGTTCTACGAAACAAGACTACCCACCTTGTGAAATTGTTGTGGAGGAATCATAAATATGAAGAAGCGACTTGGGAGCCTGAGGAAATGATGAAGCAAAAGTACCCCCACCTTTTCGACTAGGCCTCAAGTATAAATTTCGGGGATGAAATTTCTTAAGGGGGGAAGAATGTAACGACCCAAACTTTTTAAATAGTATATTAACTTACTCTTAACGATTTAATAGAGATGTTAATGATTAATGCAGAAAGAGGAGTCGATGGCTTCATCCAGTAGATTCGAACCTTATGAAGCCCACTTATCAGAGCTTGGGAAGGAGGTGGCATCTTTGGGCTTTGCTTTGGACCAAGCCCAAGCCGAACTCCAGCGTGTCAAGCTTGAACGGAAACGCCTACAGGAGAAGTTCAAGTTAGTAGAGATTACTACTAGGGCAATGTTATCTAAGCCTCCCTCCGATTCTCTCACCATAGCACACCTTACACTTAGGTCATATGTCGGTGTTATAAGGGGCTATGTGACGAGACCCTAGCTTTTTTGTGTAATCCTTTGGGATGAATGAATTGAGATTTCTTCCTTTAGTGATGTTTGTGAAATTTCAAATGTCCGGATAATTTTAGGATGTATTTTATTGGTGAATTTTGAAAAAAGGATATTTTAAAATATTTATGTAAACCCTAAATAATTAATGATGTGTAATGATTTTCAAAAAACGGTCTTCTACAAAAGTGTTCAGTAAGGAATTTGGAGTCTGATAAGATCAACTTAATTTTTGATGAATAGTAAATTATGAATAGTGATTTTACGCTTAGGATTAGTAATGTGACCAAATGGATTAGTAATTTCACTCAAAGAAAGTTTTAATATAATTTAGACACCTAGATTAAGTAATGTGATTCAATAAAATGGGTAAATAATGGTTTCATAAATTATTAGTCAAGTATTAGTTTTTTTTCAGGTGAATAGTGTTTTTTAATTAAAAATTTAATTAAAAATAATTAGAAAATTATTTTTATAAAAAGGAATTTATTTTTGAACTCAGAGCATCGATATTATGTTATGGTAATTTTTGGGGATTTTTCTGAAAAAAATGAATTCTCAATGAATAGTGCTTTTATTTAAAAATTAAATTAAAAATATTTAGAAAATTATTTTTATAAAATGGAGTTCATAAATTTAATTAGATCATCAATATTTGGTTAAGGTGACATTTTGGGATTTTTCTGAGAAAGTTGAATTTTCAGTGAATAGTAAAAATACAGTTTTAGGGTTTCGGTATGTTTAATGACATCATAACTGTGTCATGATGATGTCATGAGATATTTTAAGGGTTGGCTGGCCAAGGGTGATGAATTATTGTATTGGGGGCCCCATGTGTCCTAACTCCATGGTAAATTCCATGGGAGAGCACATGGTTTTGAGAAAAGCACTTGTGAGGTGTCCCTTGGCCATTAATGCCTTGTCCCCTCACTTTCCCTATAAATACCCACCCTTTCCTCCTTTAGTTTTCACTCCCAACTATCCCCCCAACAAAGTTCTGGTCTCCTTACCTCCCAAGGAGTCCACTCAAGGTGCCCCCAAGCCCTCAAGGTCCAAACCTTTGAGTTTTAAGAGTTACGTTTTAAGGTAAGGGATCCAGCCTCTCTCTTTCTTTTCATGTACTCTCTTCTATGTCATTCCTTTTATGCTCCATGTTCTTATGTGAGGGAATGTTCTTTTATATTCCTCTTACTGCCCTTTTTATGTTTATATGATGAGATATCCCCTCTTACTCTCATCATTTCGTTTTATGAAAGTTTAAGTGACGCTGTTAGGCTGCCGAATTTTTAAGGGATTCTTTCACCCTTCTCATTTTTTCAAGTTCGATTTTCATGTCAAGTCTTTCAAGTTCCTTTTTATTATGTTGGGGTATGATCTCTATATCTATCATACTGATATCTTATGATCATATTATGAGAGACCCTATTTGATCTTGTCAAATCATTTTTATTGAAGTTTAAGTGAAGCCGTTAGGCTGCCGAATTTTTATAAGAGAAATCTTATTTTTGTCTTACTTCCATGTTTTTCATTTCAAATGGTATGTCCTTAAAATTTCATTACCATGATTCATATCCCTTATATTCTGTCCCGATACTATTTTTATAGATCATTTATGAGTGGGTGACCCGTGTCCCCTCTCTTTTCAACGTTTTCTAAAACCCTATAACGTAGCCGTTATGCTGCAGAATTTTCGTCTCAAAATGCCTCTCTCTTTTTCTCAAAATTATTTTATGTTATTAAGTGAATACTCAAAGCTCCTATTTATATAGGGGTATTGACATATATATCAAAATTTTCTATTTTAAATTCTGGGATTTACATACATGAAACCCGCTTTCCCTTTCCGTGGTTTTAAAGTGACATAAAGATCATGTCTTTAAAGCAGTTTTTAAAACGTTATGATTATGAAATGAAACCCATTTCTTTTATGCCATATGGGTTTTTTATTAAATGATTGATGATGATATATGTGGCTCACATGATAATAAAGACATGTCAAGGGTGCGCCCAGATAGCGCTCCAATGCATTAGGTAAAGACTTAATCTCTAGAGATGACTTTTTACACTGATACCTTGGTGAATAACCTTGGTAATTTTTAATGACACCTTGGGGATGGACCTTGGTGAAACGAAATGATTGTCAATATTAAATGTTAGAGCCACATATTCAAGTTATGAAAAATGTTATTTTTATTATGATGTATCTCATGATTTCTTTCTCATGCCATAAAGTTCTTTTCATGTCCTTATTGAAGTATCTCAAGTTCACATGTAAAATGTTTCTCTTGTTTCCCTTACTGGGCCTTATGCTCACCCTTTCTTTTGATGTATGTCCCCAGGTTATGAGATGGAGTAATGAACCTAGGATCAACTTAAGGAGAATCCTTTCAAGTGTTTAAGAATAATTTTTTATGCTGTTTTCATGTATTATGTTCCTTGTTTCCAAGACACTAAACCTTAAAGATCCTCAGTTCTGTGTAATGAAATGAAAGTTTATGTTATAAAAATACGGGATGCTATAGTTGGTATCAAAGGATGGTTTAGTTATTTATGGAAATTAGGATATAAAAACTTTAGGAAGAACCCTATAGAAAAGTTTAAATATAGGAAAACTTCTTGGTATTTTGGTAAGTATTGAGTAAGTGGTTTACCAAACAAATACATCCCTGTCTGGATACGAGCAGGTAGAGGCGGCTCTGGCACAGATGTACATAGGGGTAAAACCCGAAAACACCGCTTTGAGCTAGACTCGAACAGGAACTGGTTCACGATAACGGGCCTTGCTGCACTCTTGGTTACGACACTCCCGGGGGATATGTTTGGTTAATCATAAGCTTTTTATGAATCATTATAAAGGAATTATAGAGAAGTGTAATTGTCTAAGCATGAAGTCTTAGTTAAAAGATTCATAAATGAAATAAGTTTCTCACTAAGGTTTTATTCTTTTAGAGAATGGTGGGAAATAGGAGGAACCGTGCAGATGGTGACCGCAATGCACCATGTGCTGACAACCCTCCGATGGAAGCCGGAATGGAAACATTCATGCGAATGATGAACCAACTGACTCAAGTTATGAGTAATAACTTGAATCAAGCTGAGAGGCCGACCTCACCACGAAGGGAACAACACTCTGTTGAGTCCTTCATGCGTCAACGACCACCATCATTCAGTGGATCTGCTGACCCTTTGGTTGCAGAACAATGGATAAGCTCCATTGAAAAGATCTTTTTTGTACTCCTTTATTCGTAACAAGAAAAAGTCACCCTTAATGTTTATCGCCTAGAGGGAGAAGCTGATCAGTGGTGGTCACTGGTCAAGAACACAAAGCCTAGAGGGGATATGGAATCTATGGAGTGGGAAGAATTCCGGGGAATATTCTTTAATAAGTATTTCCCTCGTTCCATGAGAACGAGAATGGAGAAAGAGTTTCTCGAGCTGAAAGAGAAGGAGAACGAATCTGTCGGAAGCTATGAGATGAACTTCACCCGACTTTCACGATATACCTCTAGCTTTGTCATGGATCTAAGTGGGAAGGTTGATAGATTTTTTGGTAGACTAAGACCTCATCTGCCGAAGAATTTAGCCAACCGGGACTACGATAGCTACGAGGAGATCATGCGGAGTGCAATGAAAGTCGAGCTAGAGTTTGGTGAGACACAGTGGTCTCATAAATCAAATGACAAGAAGAGATCGTTGGAGCCCAGTTTAGGGAAGACTTTTGATCAGGGAAGAGGTGGAAATAAAATGCAACTTACCACATGCAATAAATGTGGGAAGAAGCATCCGAGGAACTGCTTGAGGTAGAGTTCTCCATTGAACTCGTACTTGGATCTCAACTGATATCAAAGACCCCGTATAGAATGGAAAATGTGGAGCTAGAAGAGTTAAAGAAAAAACTCCAAGACTTGTTGGAGAAGGGGTTTATCCGACCGAGTGTGTCTCCTTGGGGGGCACCAGTTCTCTTTGTGAAGAAGAAGGATGGATCAATGCGGCTATGCATTGATTATAGAGAACTGAACGGGATCACAGTGAAGATCAGATATCCTCTTCCAAGAATTGATGATTTATTTGACCAACTTCATGGGGCTCAATTCTTCTCTAAGATTGATATTCGATCTGGTTTTCATCAACTGAGGGTGAAGAAGGAAGATATTCCAAAGACTACCTTCCGATCAAGATATGGGCATTATGAGTTTACTGTTATGCCCTTCGTCTTGACTAATGCTCCTGCTATTTTCATGGATTTGATGAATAGAGTCTTTAAGGACTACCTTGATAACTTTGTGGTAGTTTTTATTGATGATATTTTGATATATTCAAAAAGTCGTGAGGAGCATAAATATCATCTGAGGGTTATTTTAAAAACTCTACGGAAGGAGAGGCTCTTTGGAAAGTTCATCAAGTGTGAGTTTTGGTTACAATAAGTGGCTTTCTTGGGGCACATCGTAACCAATGAAGGAATCTTGGTTGACCCTGCAAAGATAATGGTTGTGGAGGAGTGGCCTCAACCCACAACAGTAACTGAGATTCGTAGTTTCCTTGGTTTAGTGGGATATTATAGGAGGTTTGTGAAAAAAATTTCACGGCTTTCTAATCCACTAACCAAGTTGAATCGAAAAGGGGTTAAGTTCATCTGGACAACGGAATGCGAGGAAAGTTTCCAAGAGCTGAAGAAGAGATTGGTTATTGCACCTGTGTTAACACTACCCTCTATCAGAGAAGGATTCGTTATTTTTAGCGATGTATCTCTGAAAGGGCTTGGGTGCGTCCTCATGCAAAATGACAAGGTAATTGCTTATGCATCTCGACAGTTGAAGATTCATGAGCAGAATTATCCTACGCATGATCTAGAGCCGGTGGAAGTTGTTTTTTCTCTAAAGATATGGAGGCACTATCTTTATGGGGAGAAATGTGATATATACACAGACCACCAAATTCTAAAGTATATTTTCACACAGAAAGAATTGAACATGAGACAAAGGAGATGGTTGGAGCTTATTAAAGACTATGATTGTTCAATTCATTATAACCCTGGAAGAGCAAATAAAGTCGCGGATGCGTTAAGCAGGAAAGACCTTGTTATTCTAGCAACAATGAGGATCCTAGGAGATCCCTTGATTAAAGACCTAGTAAAACTAGACATGGGAATTATAAGGAAAGGGACATCATCAACCCTATCCCAAATGATTTCTCAACCTACATTACTAGAGAAGGTCAAGAAGACTCAAAAAGAAGATCCTTTACTGTAGGAGAAGTTGGAGGCTGTAAAAGATGGGAAGTTACCTGATTTCAATATTGATCAAGGTGTATTGAAATTTCGTACAGGACTATGTCTTCCATCTATTCCGGAGATAAAGAAAGAACTGATGGATGAAGCTCATAGCTCTACTTTCTCTATACATTCGGGAAGCACTAAGATGTATAGAGACCTTCGTGATCATTATTGGTGGGATAACATGAAGAGGGAGATTGCTGATTACACTACAAGGTTCCTAGTGTGTCAGCAAGTAAAGGCAGAACGACAACTTCCTAGGGGGGTATTACAACTGCTACCCATACCAGTATGGAAGTGGGATAATATCACTATGGAATTTGTAACTGGTCTCCCGAAAACATCCAAAGGAAACAATGCGATATGGGTTATTGTGGACCATCTCACCAAGACAGCCCATTTTATCTCTATTCGGGAAGATTTCTCTCTGGATCATCTTTCCAAGATATACATGAAGAAAGTGGTAAGGCTGCATGGGGTACCACTATCCATTGTGTCTGATCGTGACCCAAGATTCACATCAAAATTCTGGAGAAGTCTTCAACATGCTCTAAATACTGAATTGAATTTTAGTACGGCCTATCATCCTCAAACTGATGGCCAATCTAAAAGGACTATTCAGACACTCGAAGACATGCTGAGATTATGCTCAATGGAATTTAAAGGTGGATGGGATCAACACCTCCCATTAGTTGAGTTCTCCTATAACAACAGCTTCCATTCGAGTATTCAGATGGCACCCTATGAAGCTCTGTATGGAAAGCAATGTAGAAATCCTACTTGTTGGGATGAAATTGGTGAGAGAAAGCTTCTTGGGCCTGATCTTGTGCAAGAGATGACAGAACATGTTCATTCCATCCAACAACACATAAAGGCTGCTCAGAGTCGGCAGAAGAGCTATGCTGACAATCGTCGAAGGGACTTGGAGTTTGGTGTTGGTGACAAAGTCTTCCTTCGAATTTCTCCATGGAAGAGAGTCATGCGGTTTGGGAAGAAAGGGAAGCTTATCCCTAGGTACATTGGCCCCTATGAAATCCTTGATCGCATAGGAGCAGTGGCCTATCGTCTAGCAATTCCACCAAACCTAGCTCAAGTTCACAATGTCTTCCATGTATCTCTCTTGAGGAAGTACATACCCGGCCCTTCGCATGTACTAAACCCAGAGGTGGTACAACTGGAACATGAACTCTCTTATGAGGAGCGGCCAGTGGAGATCTTAGACCGTAGAGACAAGGTTCTACGAAACAAGACTACCCACCTTGTGAAAGTGTTGTCGAGGAATAATAAATATGAAGAAGCGACTTGGGTGCCTGAGGAAATGATGAAGCAAAAGTACCCTCACCTTTTCGACTAGGCCTCAAGTATAAATTTCGAGGATGAAATTTCTTAAGGGGGGAAGAATGTAACGACCCAAACTTTTTAAATAGTATATTAACTTACTATTAAAGATTTAATAGAGATGTTAATGGTTAATGCAGAAAGAGGAGTCGATGGCTTCATCCAGTAGACTCGAACCTTATGAAGCCCACTTATCAGAGCTTGGGAAGGAGGTGGCATCTTTGGGATTCACTTTAGACCAAGCCCAAGCCAAACTCCAACGTGTCAAGCTTGAATGGAAACGCCTACGGGAGAAGTTCAAGTTAGTAGAGATTACTACTAGGGCAATGTTATCTGAGCCTCCCTCAGATTCTCTCACCATAGCACACATTACACTTAGGTCACATGCCGGTGTTATAAGGGGCTATGTGACGAGACCCTAGCTTCTTTGTGTAATCCTTTGGGATGAATGAATTGAGATTTATTCCTTTAGTGATGTTTGTGAAATTTCAAATGTCCGAAGAATTTTAGGATGTATTTTATTGATGAATTTTGAAAAAAGGATATTTTAAAATATTTATGTAAACCCTAAATAATTAATGATGTGTAATGATTTTCAAAAAATGGTCTTCTACAAAAGTGTTCAGTAAAGAATTTGGAGTCTAATAAGATCAACTTAATTTTTGATGAATAGTAAATTATGAATAGTGATTTTACGCTTAGGATTAGTAATGTGACCAAATGAATTAGTAATTTCACTCAAAGAAAGTTTTAATATAATTTAGACACCTAGATTAAGTAATGTGATTCAATAAAATGAGTAAATAACAGTTTCATAAATTATTAGTCAAGTATTAGTTTTTTTCAGGTGAATAGTGTTTTTTAATTAAAAATTTAATTAAAAATAATTAGAAAATTATTTTTATAAAAGGGACTTTATTTTTGAACTCAGAGCATCGATATTATGTTATGGTAATTTTTGGGGATTTTTCTGAAAAAAAATGAATTCTCGATGAATGGTGCTTTTATTTAAAAATTAAATTAAAAATATTTAGAAAATTATTTTTATAAAATGGAGTTCATAAATTTAATTAGAGCATCTATATTTGGTTAAGGTGAAATTTTGGGATTTTTCTGAGAAAGTTGAATTTTCAGTGAATAGTAAAAATACAGTTTTAGGGTTTCGATATGTTTAATGACATCATAACTGTGTCATGATGATGTCATGAGATATTTTAAGGGTTGGCAGGCCAAGGGTGATGAATTATTGTATTGGGGGCCCCATGTGTCCTAACTCCATGGTAAATTCCATGGGAGAGCACATGGTTTTGAGAAAAGCACTTGTGAGGTGTCCCTTGGCCATTAATGTCTTGTCCCCTCACTTTCCCTATAAATACCCACCCTTTCCTCCTTTAGTTTTCACTCCCAACTATCCCCCAACGAAGTTATGGTCTCCTAACCTCCCAAGGAGTCCTCTCAAGGTGCCCCCAAGCCCTCAAGATCCAAACCTATGAGTTTTAAGAGTTACGTTTTAAGGTAAGGGATCTGACCTCTCTCTTTCTTTTCATGTAATCTCTTTTATGTCATTCCTTTTATGCTCCATGTTCTTATGTGAGAGGATGTTCTTTTATATTCCTCTTACTGCCCTTTTCATGTTTATATGATGAGAGATCCCCTCTTACTCTCATCATTTCGTTTTATGAAAGTTTAAGTGACGCCGTTAGGCTGCCGAATTTTTAAGGGATTCTTTCACCCTTCTCATATTTTCAAGTTCGATTTTCATGTCAAGTCTTTCAAGTTCCTTTTTATTATGTTGGGGTATGATCTCTATATTTATCATACTGATCTCTTATGATCATATTATGAGAGACCCTATTTGATCTTGTCAAATCATTTTTATTGAAGTTTAAGTGACGCCGTTAGGCTGCCGAATTTTTATAAGAGAAATCTTATTTTTGTCTTACTTCCATGTTTTTCATTTCAAATGGTATGTCCTTAAAATTTCATTACCATGATTCAAATACCTTATATTCTGTCCCTATACTATTTTTATAGATCATTTATGAGTGGGTGACCCATGTCCCCTCTCTTTTCAACATTTTCTAAAACCCTGTAACGTAGCCGTTATGTTGCAGAATTTTCGTCTCAAAATGCCTCTCTCTTTTTCTCAAAATTATTTTATGTTATTAAGTGAATACTCAAAGCTCCTATTTCTATAGGGGTATTCACATATATATCAAAATGTTTTATTTTATATTCTGGGATTTACATACATGAAACCCGCTTTCCCTTTCCGTGGGTTTAAAGTGACATAAAGATCATGTCTTTAAAGCAGTTTTTAAAACGTTATGATTATGAAATGAAACCCATTTATTTTATGCCATATGGGTTTTTTATGAAATGATTGATGATGATATATGTGGCTCACATGATAATAAAGACATGTCAAGGGTGTTCCCAGATAGCGCTCCAATGCATTGGTTAAAGACTTAATCTCTAGAGATGACTTTTTAGACTGATACCTTGGTGAATAACCTTGGTAATTTTTAATGACACCTTGGGGATGGACCTTGGTGAAATGAAATGATTGTCAATATTAAATGTTGCATCCACATCTTCAAGTTATGAAAAATGTTATTTTTATTATGATGTATCTCATGATTTCTTTCTCATGCCTTAAAGTTCTTTTCATGTCCTCATTGAAGTATCTCAAGTTCACATGTAAAATGTTTCTCTTGTTTCCCTTACTGGGCCTTCTGTTCACCCTTTCTTTTGATGTATGTCCCCAGGTTATGAGATGCAGTAATGAACCTAGGATGAACTTAATGAGAAGCCTTTCCAGTGTTTAAGAAGAATGTTTTATGTTGTTTTCATGTATTATGTTCCTTGTTTCCAAGACACTAAACCTTAAAGATCCTCAGTTCCATGTAATTAAATGAAATTTTATGTTATAGAAAGACGGGATGCTATAGTTGGTATCAAAGGATGGTTTAGTTATTTAGGGAAATTAGGATATAAAAACTTTAGGAAGAACCCTATATAAAATTTTAAATATAGGAAAACTTCCTGGTATTTTGGTAAGTATTGAGTAAGTGGTTTATCAAACAAATACATCCTTGTCTGGATACGATCAGGTAGAGGCGGCTCTGGCACAGATGTACATAGGGGTAAAACCCGAAAACACCGCTTTGAGATAGACTCGAACGGGAACTGGTGCACGATAATGGGCCTTGCTGCACTCTTTGTTACGACACTCCCGGGGGATATGTTTGGTTAATCACAAGCTTTTTATGAATCATTATGAAGGAATTATAGAGAAGTGTAATTGTCTAAGCATGTAGTCTTAGTTAAAAGATTTATAAATGAAATAAGTTTCTCACTAAGGTTTTATTCTTTTAGAAAATGGCGGGCAATAGGAGGAACTGTGCAGATGGTGACCGCAATGCACCATGTGCTGATGGCCCTCCGATGGAAGCCGGAATGGAAACATTCATGCGAATGATGAACCAACTGACTCAAGTTATGAGTAATAACTTGAATCAAGATGAGAGGCCGACCTCACCACGAAGGGAACAACACTCTGTTGAGTCCTTCATGCGTCAATGACCACCATCATTCAGTGGATATACTGACCCTTTGGTTGCGGAACAATGGATAAGCTCCATTGAAACGATCTTTTCTGTACTCCTTTGTTCGGAACAAGAAAAACTCACCCTTTCTGTTTATCGCCTAGAGGGAGAAGCTGATCAGTGGGGGTCACTAGTCAAGAACACGAAGCCTAGAGGGGAGATGGAATCTATGGAGTGGGAAGAATTCCGAGGAATATTCTTTAACAAGTATTTCCCTCATTCCATGAGAACGAGAATGGAGAAAGAGTTTCTCGAGCTGAAGCAGAAGGAGAACAAATCTGTTGGAAGCTATGAGATGAACTTCACCCGACTTTCACGATATACCTCTAGCTTTGTCATGGATCCAAGTGGGAAGGTTGATAGATTTTTCGGTGGACTAAGACCTCATCTACGGAATAATTTAGCCAACCGGGACTACGATAGCTACGAGGAGATCGTGCTGAGTGCAATGAAAGTCGAGCTAGAGTTTGGTGAGACACAGTGGTCTCATAAATCAAATGACAAGAAGAGATCGTTGGAGCCCAGTTTAGGGAAGACTTTTGATCAGGGAAGAGGTGGAAAGCAAATGCAACTTACCACATGCAATAAATGTGGGAAGAAGCATCTGGGGAACAACTTGAGGTAGAGTTCTCCATTGAACTCGTACCTGGATCTCAACCGATATCAAAGACCCCGTATAGAATGGAAAATGTGGAGCTAGAAGAGTTAAAGAAACAACTCCAAGACTTGTTGGAGAAGGGGTTTATCCGACCGAGTGTGTCTCCTTGGGGGGCACCAGTTCTCTTTGTGAAGAAGAAGGATGGATCAATGCGGCTATACATTGATTATAGAGAACTAAACGGGATCACAGTGAAGAACAGATATCCTCTTCCAAGAATTGATGATTTATTTGACCAACTTCGTGGGGGTTAATTCTTCTCTAAGATTGACCTTCGATCTGGTTATCATCAACTGAGGGTGAAGAAGGAAGATATTCCAAAGACTGCCTTCCGATCAAGATATGGGCATTATGAGTTTACTATTATGCCCTTCGGCTTGACTAATGCTCCTGCTATTTTCATGGATTTGATGAATAGAGTCTTTAAGGACTTCCTTGATAACTTTGTGGTAGTTTTTATTGATGATATTTTGATATATTAAAAAAGTCTTGAGGAGCATGAAGATCATCTGAGGGTTATTTTGAAAACTCTATGGAAGGAGAGGCTCTTTGGAAAGTTCAGCAAGTGTGAGTTTTGGTTACAATAAGTGGCTTTCTTGGGGCACATCGTAACCAATGAAGGAACCTCGGTTGACCCTGCAAAGACAATGGTTGTGGAGGAGTGGCCTCAACCCACAACAGTAACTGAGATTCTTAGTTTCCTTGGTTTAGCGGGATATTATAGGAGGTTTGTGAAAAACTTTTCACGGCTTTCTAATCCACTAACCAAGTTGACTTGAAAAGGGGTTAATTTCATCTGAACAAAGGAATGCGAGGAAAGTTTCCAAGAGCTGAAGAAGAGATTGGTTACTGCATCTGTGTTAACACTACCCTCTATTAGAGAAGGATTCATTATTTTTAGCGATGCATCTATGAAAGGGCTTGGGTGCGTCCTCATGCAAAATGACAAGGTAATTGCTTATGCATCTTGCAGTTGAAGATTCATGAGCAGAATTATCCTACGCATGATCTAGAGTTGGCGGTAGTTGTTTTTTCTCTAAAGATATGGAGGCACTATCTTTATGGGGAGAAATGTGATATATACACTGACCACCAAAGTCTAAAGTATATTTTCACACAGAAAGAATTGAACATGAGACAAAGGAGATGGTTGGAGCTTATTAAAGACTATGATTGTTCAATTCATTATCACCCTCGAAGAGCAAATAAAGTCGCGGATGCGTTAAGCAGGAAAGACCCTGTTGTTCTGGCAACAATGAGGATCCTAGGAGATCCCTTGATTAAATACCTAGTAAAACTGGACATGGGAATTATAAGTAAAGGGACATCATCAACCCTATCCCAAATGATTTCTCAACCTTCATTACTAGAGAAGATCAAGAAGGCTCAAAAAGAAGATCCTTTGCTGCAGGAGAAGTTTGAGGCTGTAAAATATTGGAAGTTCCCTGATTTCAATATTGATCAAGAAGGTGTATTTAAATTTCGTACAAGACTATGTGTTCCATCTATTCTGGAGATAAAGAAAGAACTGATGGATGAAGCTCATAGCTCTACTTTCTCTATACATCCGGGAAGCACTAAGATGTATAGAGACCTTCGTGATCATTATTGGTGGGATAACATGAAGAGGGAGATTACTGATTACACTACAAGGTGCCTGGTGTGTCAGCAAGTAAAGGCAGAACGACAACTTCCTAAGGGGGTATTACAACCGCTACCCATACCAGTATGGAAGTGGGATAATATCACTATGGACTTTGTAACTGGTCTCCTGAAAACATCCAAAGGAAACATTGCGATATGGGTTATTGTGGACCGTCTCACCAAGACAGCCCATTTTATCTCTATTCGGGAAGATTTTTCTCTGGATCAGCTTGCCAAGATATACGTGAAGGAAGTGGTAAGGCTGCATGGGGTACCACTATCCATCGTGTCTGATCGTGACCCAAGATTCACATCAAAATTCTGGAGAAGTCTTCAACATGCTCTAAATACTGAATTAAATTTTAGTACGGCTTATCATCCTCAAACTGATGGACAATCTAAAAGGACTATTCAGACACTCGAAGACATGCTGAGATTATGCTCAATGGAATTTAAAGGTGGATGGGTTCAACACCTCCCATTATTTGAGTTCTCCTATAACAACAGCTTCCATTCGAGTATTTAGATGGCACCCTATGAATATCTGTATGGAAAGTGATGTAGAACTCCTACTTGTTGGGATGAAACTGGTGAGAGAAAGCTTCTTAGGCCTGATCTTGTGCAAGAAATGACAGAACAGGTTCATGCCATCCAACAACACATAAAGGCTGCTCAGAGTCGGCAGAAGAGCTATGCTGACAATCGTCGAAGGGACTTGGAGTTTGGTGTTGGTGACAAAGTCTTCCTTCGAATTTCTCCATGGAAGAGAGTCATGCGGTTTGGGAAGAAAGGGAAGCTCAACCCTAGGTACATTGGCCCCTATGAAATCCTTGATCTCATAGGAGCAGTGGCCTATCGTCTAGCACTTCCACCGAACCTAGCTCAAGTTCACAATGTCTTCCATGTATCTCTCTTGAGGAAGTACATACCCGACCCTTCGCAGGTACTGAACCCAGAGGTGGTACAACTGGAACATGACCTCTCTTATGAGGAGCGGTCAGTGGAGATCTTAGACCGTAGAGACAAGGTTCTACGAAACAAGACTACCCACCTTGTGAAAGTGTTGTGGAGGAATCATAAATATGAAGAAGCAACTTGGGAGCCTGAGGAAATGATGAAGCAAAAGTACCCTCACCTTTCGACTAGGCCTCAAGTATAAATTTCGGGGACGAAATTTCTAAAGGGGGGAAGAATGTAATAATCCAAACTTTTTAAATAGTATATTAACTTACTCTTAACGATTTAATAGAGATGTTAATGGTTAATGCAGAAAGAGGAGTCGATGGCTTCATCCAGTAGACTCAAACCTTATGAAGCCCACTTATCAGAGGTTGGGAAGGAGGTGGCATATTTGGGCTTCACTTTGGACCAAGCCCAAGCCGAACTCTAGCGTGTCAAGCTTGAACGGAAATGCCTACGGGAGAAGTTCAAGTTAGTAGAGATTACTACTAGGGCAATGTTATCTGAGCCTCCCTCATATTCTCTCACCATAGCACACCTTACACTTAGGTCATATGCCGGTGTTATAAGGGGCTATGTGATGATACCCTAGCTTCTTTGTGTAATCCTTTGGGATGAATGAATTGAGATTTCTTTCTTTAGTGATGTTTGTGAAATTTCAAATGTCCGGATAATTTTAGGATGTATTTTATTGGTGAATTTTGAAAAAAGGATATTTTAAAATATTTATGTAAACCCTAAATAATTAATGATGTGTAATGATTTTCAAAAAATGGTCTTCTACAAAAGTGTTCAGTAAGGAATTTGGAGTCTAATAAGATCAACTTAATTTTTGATGAATAGTAAATTATGAATAGTGATTTTACGCTTAGGATTAGTAATGTGACCAAATGGATTAGTAATTTCAATCAAAGAAAGTTTTAATATAATTTAGACACTTAGATTAAGTAATGTGATTCAATAAAATGGGTAAATAACAGTTTCATAAATTATTAGTCAAGTATTAGTTTTTTCGGGTGAATAGTGTTTTTAATTAAAAATTTAATTAAAAATAATTAGAAAATTATTTTTATAAAAAGGACTTTATTTTTGAACTCAGAGCATCGATATTATGTTTTGGTAATTTTGGGGGATTTTTCTGAAAAAAATGAATTCTTGATGAATAGTGATTTTATTTAAAAATTAAATTAAAAATATTTAGAAAATTATTTTTATAAAATGGAGTTCATAAATTTAATTAGATCATCGATATTTGGTTAAGGTGAAATTTTGGGATTTTTCTGAGAAAGTTGAATTTTCAGTGAATAGTAAAAATACAGTTTTAGGGTTTCGGTATGTTTAATGACATCATAACTGTGTCATGATGATGTCATGAGATATTTTAAAGGTTGGACGGCCAAGGGTGATGAAGTATTGTATTGGGGGCCCCATGTGTCCTAACTCCATGGTAAATGCCATGGGAGAGCACATGGTTTTGAGAAAAGCACTTGTGAGGTGTCCCTTGGCCATTAATGTCGTGTCCCCTCACTTTCCCTATAAATACCCACCCTTTCCTCCTTTATTTTTCACTCCCAACTCTCCCCCAACGAAGTTCTGGTCTCCTTACCTCCCAAGGAGTCCTCTCAAGGTGCCCCCAAGCCCTCAAGGTCCAAACCTTTGAGTTTTAAGAGTTACGTTTTAAGGTAAGGGATTCGACCTCTCTCTTTCTTTTCATGTAATCTCTTTTATGTCATTCCTTTTATGCTCCATGTTCTTATGTGAGAGGATGTTCTTTTATATTCCTCTTACTGCCCTTTTCATGTTTATATGATGAGAGATCCCCTCTTACTCTCATCATTTCGTTTTATGAAAGTTTAAGTGACGCCGTTAGGCTGCCGAATTTTTAAGGGATTCTTTCACCCTTCTCATTTTTTCAAGTTCGATTTTCATGTCAAGTCTTTCAAGTTCCTTTTTATTATGTTGGGGTATGATCTCTATATCTATCATACTGATCTCTTATGATCATATGATGAGAGACCCTATTTGTTCTTGTCAAATCATTTTTATTGAAGTTTAAGTGACGTTGTTAGGCTGCCGAATTTTTATAAGAGAAATCTTATTTTTGTCTTACTTCCATGTTTTTCATTTCAAATGGTATGTCCTTAAAATTTCATTTCCATGATTCATATCCCTTATATTCTGTCCCTATACTATTTTTATAGATCATTTATGAGTGGGTGACCCATGTCCCCTCTCTTTTCAACGTTTTCTAAAACCCTGTAACGTAGCCGTTATGCTGCAGAATTTTCGTCTCAAAATGCCTCTCTCTTTTTCTCAAAATTATTTTATGTTATTAAGTGAATACTCAAAGCTCCTATTTCTATAGGGGTATTGAAATATATATCAAAATGTTATATTTTAAATTCTGGGATTTACATACATGAAACCCACTTTCCCTTTCTGTGGGTTTAAAGTGACATAAAGATCATGTCTTTAAAGCAGTTTTTAAAACGTTATGATTATGAAATGAAACCCATTTCTTTTATGAAATATGGGTTGTTTATGAAATTATTGATGATGATATATGTGGCTCACATGATAATAAAGACATGTCAAGGGTGCCCCCCAGATAGCACTCCAATGCATTGGGTAAAGACTTAATCTCTAGAGATGGCTTTTTAGACTGATACCTTGGTGAATAACCTTGGTAATTTTTAATGACACCTTGGGGATGGACCTTGGTGAAACAAAATGATTGTCAATATTAAATGTTGCAGCCACATCTTCAAGTTATGAAAAATGTTATTTTTATTATGATGTATCTCGTGATTTCTTTCTCATGCCTTAAAGTTCTTTTCATGTCCTTATTGAAGTATCTCAAGTTCACATGTAAAATGTTTCTCTTGTTTCCCTTACTGGGCCTTCTGCTCACCCTTTCTTTTGATGTATGTCAACAGGTTATGAGATGCAGTAATGAACCTAGGATGAACTTAAGGAGAAGCCTTTCAAGTGTTTAAGAAGAATGTTTTATGTTGTTTTCATGTATTATGTTCCTTGTTTCCAAGACACTAAACCTTAAAGATCCTCAGTTCCGTGTAATGAAATAAAAGTTTATGTTATAAAAAGACGGGATGTTATATACATAAGAGTCATATGCATGGTTTAATTAATTATGTAGTAACCATGAACAAAACACGCAACAGAGGAAAAATTTAAAGAAACTTTAAATTTTCAACTGAAACCCTCTAAAAATTTAACTTAACCAAAAATAAGATAAAATAATATAAATAACAAATAACAGTGACAAGGGGATATCAAAAATATGGGGATAAAGACTTTGGATTTTTAATTTGGAATAATAACTCTCAAAATGTTGTTAGAAGCCAAAATGTAATATTCAATGAAGATATCTTGTGGAAAGATCAGAACCAAGTGGAAGTTTATAATGAGATCAAAGTATCATCGAAAGATGAGGTTTGATTGAATGGAAGTGAAAAAAGTTGTTTTGAAAAGTTTAGGGAGCATGAAAATTTAGGAAACACTAGATTGTCCATAAGAAGTTTCAGAAAGAGGTCAAGTTCTGATGGTGTTTCTAATGTCAAAAGTAATGAAAATATCAATAACCAGGGAAGCTTGGGGAAGAGATATGGAAGGTGAAGTTCAAGTTATAGTTCCATAAAGAGTTGAGCCACCAAGTCAGATTTTAATATCTACCAAGATTCGGCCCTAGGTGTAGAGATACATAAGTAACTTTCACCATTTTCTTCTCATAGATGATGGAGAGATCGAGAGCCCAGAAGAGACTACAAGACTGAAAGACTCAAATCAGTGGGAGTTATCCATGAGGGATAAAATGGATTTCTTACATGTATCTAGAACATGAGAGCTAACAAAAATGCCTATTGGGAATAAATTTATTTATAATAAGTGGGTTTACCGACTGAATGAGGAAGTGGATGGTAGACAGAGGTACAAGGAAAGGCTTGTCATGAAGGGATTTCAATAAATAGAAGGTATTGATTTCTCTGAGATATTTTTTTCATTTGTTAAACACATGACTATTTGAACGATGCTCAATATATTTTTCATAGAAGGTTTGCATCTGGAGAAATTAGATGTGCATCCCATTTTTCTTCATGGAGACTTAGATGAAGAGATTTACATGGAGCGAGTTGAAGGTTTCATAGAGAAATGGAACCAGAATCTTGTTTGAAAGTTAAATATGGGCCTTTGTGGTTTGAAGCAAGCACCGAGGAAATGAAATCGGAAATTCAACACCTTTATGGTGGAATAAAAGTTCACCCGGTTCAATGTTGATCATTGTTGTTACTTAAAGTTGTTCAATGATGGGAGATTCATTATCTTGCTTCTCTACATTGATGATATGCTTATTTATAATTTCTTAAAGGAAAGGATTGATGTGTTGAGAGTTGAATTGTTAAAAGTTCCGAGATGAAGGATCTCAGTCTGGCTAAATGGATTTTGGGGATGCAGATTGTAAGAGACTTAAATTTTTAAACTTTGTTAATAACTCAATCTAATTACATCCAGAATGTGGTGGAACATTTTAGAATGAGAAAGGTGAAACTGGTTACCACTCCTCTGGCCATACATTTCAAGTTGAGTGAGGAGAAGACACCATAAACATAAGCATAGGATGAGTACATGGTAAAGGTTTATGCATTGGTAGTTAGAATCATGATGTATTCCATGGTTTTTACATGGTCAGACATTGTGCGTGCAATGGGAGTAGTTAGCAGATTCTTGAAAAATCCCGGAAGAGATCACTAGGAAGTGGTAAAGTAGATCCTCCAATATCTCAAAGGTTCTAAAAGTTTATCTCTATGTTTCAGAATGAATGAATCATTGTAGGGGTTTTTTTATTTAGACTTTGGGGGAGTTATAGATATACTGAAGAGAACCACAAGCTATGTTTTCCCTTTCAGAGGCACATCTATGAGTTGGATGTCGAGGCTTTAATCAGTAGTTTCACTTTCAACAATAGAAGCAAAGTATGTTTCTTTAACGGAAGCTGGGAAGGAGTTGATCTAGATGAAGGGGTTGATGAAAAATCTTGAAAGAAGGAAGGAAGTTGGGATGTTGTTTTGTGATTCACAAAGTGTGATCTGCTTGGATAGTGATCCGATGTTTCATTCCAGGACAAAGAAAAATCAGTTGAAATATCACTTCATACTGAATTTGTTGGGGGTGATGGATTTATGAAAGATAAAAGGGGTTCAAAATTTGGTAGATATTCTAACAAAGGTTGTAGTTTGGAATGTGTTGAGGCGGTGTTTCACCTCAGTTGGTTTTGGATAATCGGAAGCATTGTGGGGAACCATGTAAATATGAAGGTAGTTTAAGAGTGGAAGAATGTTTGTGGATAGTGATGGTGGACTGAGTGGTGAATCCTAAAAATGATTCTCAAGTGGGATATTGTTTGGTTCATTGGCATGAAACCCATTTCCCGACTTAAGGAATAAAATCTAATGAAAGGAGAAATTCTGAAAGACTAGTTTTTGAAGCTCGGATGGCGATGGAGCGGCAGCTATAATTTCTGAAAGATTGAAAGTAGTGAACTAGATGATAGGCAGACAGAAGCAGGCAATCAGAGGGTGCCCTTGTAAAGTCTAAAGGTGAAGTGAAAAAATGTAAAGAACTTGTATGAGAGAGATTTTGAAGGATATGTACGAGCCTTCGGGATGAAATGTAAGGGTAAACTCATAGAGTTTCCGTAAGCATGCACTATTCAATGAAAGGAAGAGTTAAGGTGGTGGAAGTATTTGACCAAGTGAAGGGATAACCATGATTATTGGATCTAGGTGGACATACTTTGTAGAGATCGAAAGACGGTGAAATTGGCTGCATCAATTAGACTCTACTTTAAGTAGTTGGGTGGGTACATATGAATTTTTTTATTGTAATCATCTTTTGTTACCTTGAATAAGAGTATTGTAGCATCCCCCCCTCATGGAGTAGGACTTAGTATGAGCCACGTAAAATTGCTTGTGTTGTTATTTACCTTTATTTCTTTCAATCATTGTCTTTCAAAAGTTCTTATTTGAGCTATTCAAAAGGTGTGCATTCAGTGCGATGATTTAGGTGGGGCTTGTCTTCTATGTTCTAGTGTATCATTCACACAGGTTCATTCTGGTTCTTTTGTTTCCACTATGTAAGTTCCAAAGGTGTAACTTCAGGGTGTTTGGAGGTTGCACCAAACCCAACACCTTCTAAAGATAAGGATGAAATAAGTTTTAACAATTTTGTTAGACATAAGACTAAGAAGCTTTACAAAAATTACCTTTTTAAGCAAAAAAAAATATGTGTTTATCCACTGTTGATTATTACAAATGTGGTTTATATGGTCATTATGCTTCTAAATGCAACTTGAGATTCACACTATCTATTGGCATCAAACATGCATTTATTTCTATTTTTTATGATTTTCAATGTTCCTAGAATCATTTAATATTGGATCCCAAAAAAAATTATTCTCAATCTTGTTGGACCCAAACATGTTTACATGCCTAAGTTGAAACATACTGATTTGAATATTTTTTCATACTTGAACCGACATGTCATTAACCTGATGTATGTTTCCAATCGCCATAGATTGCCACAAGTGTCAAGGTTATCACATGTAAACAATGGAAATGATTTACCCTTTATAAAATATAATGAGTAAATGAGACCAAATAAGAATTAAATAAATAACCAACATTCAATCATACAAGATACAACATGCAAATCAAAATATGACAAAAAAGTCTACATGGGCGATACAAAAAAAACTTATACCTAAATGAAATGAAATACATCGCTAACTCCATATGACGCATAAACCCCTTCCAATGTCACCACCTCCCCTACCTTCATAAATGAGCCAATAGTGCAATTATTATAAAAATAGAGTATTTATTCATACATGAAAAAACAACCAAGACGGTCTAAATGCACATCAATGGTGTACATGTAGGGAATAAGCATAAATTTAAGTAGGATGCCTCCAAGATTCTATCAATTTCCTTTTATAGGTCGAACCACAAATGCTAGTTGAAAATAAATAATGAAAATACATTTATAACTTTTGAGTGAATAAAGAAACCAAATCAAGGTTTTATAACAAACCTTTTCAAATAAAAACAGCTTGCAAGTTTTAAAACCAATTCAAAATACCATTTGTTTTTTTTTTCTTTTATCAGTGAAAAAGATTTACCGAAAAATGAATCTAAATCAAAATAAAGTATATATTGTCATTATCGTTATAAAAAAATTCAAGGAATAATAAAAGGTTGTAAAAATAAATAAACATCAAATATCAAAAATCACTCGTCATACATCATAAAATAAGTACCCAGAGCTTGAGGAGGCAATCTAGTACTTCACATTGTCGGCCTATGATGTGATCCTACAACACTAACACCGACTTAATCTCATTAGCCTTACTGGGTGGCAAGCCCCTAGCCAAGGCATAAACTAAACTAGGGGATACTAGTGAGTGAATAATACTAAGCAAGTATAGAGATTTTTATATGTGAGAAATCAATTAAAAATGCTCAAACACCCATGACTTTTTCAATGAAATGAAAAGGGATAGAATTACCTATCTGAAATCGATGCAACCACGACACATTCACCAAACGAAGATGGATTGGGATTAGAAACGGAGACAGCGCCGGCAAAGCAACAAAACCCCTAATTTCCAACTAAACCTAATAACATCATTACATACATCTATAAATCATGTAGAGTTCCAGGAAAATATTCAATAATGCATGTTCACATAGCATGGCTGTACATAACTACGAAATTTCAAAAAAAATCAAAAATCGACTATTTTTATCTAAAAAATTACATTATAATAAAATATATATAAACTAGTAAAAGGGGAATGGATGTCACATAAGTGATTGTTTCTTATACGTGCTTAATAATTTTATATAGCGATAGAGGGATTGGTTCGTGCGATAGAAGCCCGGCATGTGAAAAAGGAAAAACATTGCACGCGATTGATTAGGCAAACTATCACCGGATAAAATACACATCCCGGACACAGTCTTTTGTTAGTAGCATTAACAAGACAAGCCATATAACAATTGCACATTCAAGACACCAATGGAACGCCCCCACTATAAAGGAAGAAAAAAATGCTTTAATTACAACAAGATCTGGCCGACGTCCCTTCGTTCTGTCTGTCGGCCATCAGGACCATCCCAGCAGGGTTCTGCTCCGGCTGCACCCGGGGAAGTCTCTTTGCTGTCCATCAATGCGTCACACATTAACAAATTTGTCATAAAACAAACGCCATTGACAATGGAACAACCACGAGACGTACCTATTTCACAGAAAATGTCATTCACATTTGTTGCATTCTTTGCTGAGGTTTCCATGAAGAAAAGCCCATTTTCCTGGGCATATACTTGTGCATCCTGAGAAAATTTTAATCACATGCTCAATTTATTTTAATAGGAACATATAATAACTTGATTGAGAAACAAAAACTCATGCATCATAATGCATTTGCGGTGCCATACACGCTAATAATACAAAAAATAAGATCCCATGAACTTGCCTCTGCTGCCACCTTCCTAGCATCACCCATGTCTGCCTTGTTCCCAGCAAGAGCAACCACCATGCTGGGATTACCTTCATAGTATAGGGAATCATAAATACATAAATAACAGCACTTAACAATTCCGCTTTACCAAGAGCTTTCTGAAATCAAACAGGTAACTTCGAATATGATGAGCAAACTACCTTGCGATTGAAGCTCTTGAACCCATTTTTTGGCCCGCTCAAATGAATTCTACAAATATACAAATATAAAAGTATAAATAAAATATAGAGATAATAAGCAAAGTAAAATTGAAGTTATGATTATAAATATCTATTATGAATAAAACAATTTAAAAGGTCTAACTGGTGACAAGATAACTCTTTCAAGACAACTGATGACAGAAGTTCCGAAATGAAGCGCTGTCAACGGCAAAGGTTGAAATGAGCCAACTCTTGACAGACGGTTGGAAGAACAAAGATATATCTCTTAACAGTTAAATCAGTCAACATGAAAACTCCGACAAATTCAATGAAGATCGAGATTAAAAAGAAAAGTTGCCGTTCAGAAGATGGAAAACATATGAAGAATGAACTCCAGTTAGTTAGGCAAATCTGAAACTCCGAGATTATCTTTCTGTTTTCATTCCAAAAATTGAGCTGCGCCTTTGCACAAAGGCTGCACTGTCACCAACATTGGAATCTGTGATAGCCATCACAGTCTTCAACAGAACCAAAAAAATCCATTGCTGCATTTTCTGTACTTTTATTTTTATTTGGATTAAATCAGAATTTTTTATTGTTTGTTTTTCACGTATCGCACTTTATAATGCACGCTATTTGCACTTATAGTTTGAGATAGGTGATTGAATTTAGGCTTTAAATCCAATTGCGGTGACAAGTCAGTTGCTTATCCTTCCATTACATAGTGAAACCTGTAATCAAGAATAGACCAAGGAGAAAGTAGACATGACAGGAGAATGTGTCTCAAACCCCTATAAATCCCAAGCATGGCAATTCAATCTGTAGCCTTAATTCTAAAAAAGAGTTCATCTGTTAGGAATATAGGGGGCTGCCTGTTATTTTCTGTTGTGGTATGACCATTATTGTTTGTTAGTTTGTTAGAGTTTGTTTTGTTTAGGGGCAATATTATATTTTGGAATGAAGTGTCAGCTGTAGCAATGAGCTGGTGGAGTATTAAAATAGGCAGCAGGGGGCTGGGATGGGATACAACTCATTTGAGGGAATTTTACACAACAGGCTGCTGTGCGGGCTGGAACGTTGAGACGTCCAGCAGGGGGGGTCGCAGTGTGGAGTGGTCTTCCCACGGCTTCTCCTACATCCTTTTCTACCTCTTCTCTTCCCTGTAACTCTCTCCCTCTCTTCCTGTTCTGCTGGTTCGATACTCAATATACAACGTTTATTCTCGTTTCTTTCTCTCTCTCTCAATATTTACCTAACAATTGGCGACTCTGCTGGGGAACTGCCGTGCGAGAGGACTGATCGCACGCTGGAGGAGAGGCGTCACAAGTGAGGAGGATCGCTGCTAGAAAATCGTAGCAGCAGGAAGAGGGGAAAAAAAGAGAGAAGAAGAAATCGGCTCTGACGCAGTGGAGCTGAGAGGCATCGCAGGTGAGGTGGACGCTGCTGGGAATTGTCGTGCGAGAGGAACGAACGTGGAGGAGGATCGCTGCTAGGGAAGGCGAACGTAGCTGGAAAACATGGTTGCCACTGCAGTGGATACAAACAATTCTTCCGCTGTTCACTGCAAGGCGCGACCGTTCTAGAAGAAACAGTAGCAACTGGAGGTTCCGGGCTCGCTGGTTGCTGGAGGAGAAGCCCGAACACGGGGAAACACGTCACAGCAGGTGACGCGTGCTGGTTGGGTACGATCGCCAAAAGTGGATGAATAGAAGTGATAGAAGTGAACGTACACGACTGGGAAGATCATTTTGCTGTGGTAAGCGTTCCGATCGCTGAAGGCGATCAGAGCTAGAGACGTGAAATCTGGAAGTGCGTTTGGAGCTGTAGGCGCGTTCGATGCTGGTTGATTGTCAAGTGTTACGATCGCTGGAGGACGATTGAAGAGCGGCGACTAGGAGAACCTTTTGGCCGCGGAACGTGACCGACACAAGAGTTGTTGACGGATGGGCTTAATATCTTCCACACTGCAGTGAGGCACGCGTGGTAAGGGAAGAGGCACATACGGGAGTTGCTGTAGAGGAAGTCCAACGCAGTTAAAAAAAAGGGAAAAAAATCAGTTGTGCAGAAATTTATTTTTTCTGAGATACTGGATCGCCCCTGAGGAAGACACGATTTGTCATACGTTTAGCGGAGTTGGGGGCGCAGAATGGCAACAAGAGTCACGCTGCCGAATTTTATGAGAGAAGATCCATATGACTGGATCATCACAGCCGAAAGGTATTACAAATGACATGAAATTACACTAGGCCCAACTTTGTATGGTTGGCACCACTCTATTATGGTTTTTGTCCTGGCACATAGCTACACCAGACCCATCATAGGAATTATTTAAGCCGGCACTGTTAGAGAAATATGGGACTGACGATGAACAAAAAAGGTTTTTCCGTCAGCAGTTGGAGGGGTCACAGGCCGCGCGGCTGTTAAAAAACACTGAGGAGCAACCTGTTCTGGTTTTAACGGCACCTCTAGTTTCGGAAGAAAACGAACCAGAAACAGCTTTGGAAAATATTGCAGATTCATACAATGAGCAAAAATCTATCATTGCTGAAGTTCTTGTTGGCTGCAAGCAAGGTATTTTTGCCGGAAGCAGCGCGTATCGAGTTTGGCCAGCATCTAGTGCAAAATTTACTATGGAAATGTCTACACTTCTCTCCTGCTCTCGAAACGGCAATTGAGTATCAGTTGAAAATCAGTTGAAAGTATTATCAGTTGCCATCAGTTATGAAGGTCCTGCACTCCTTCGCTACGAGGACCAATTCAGAGAAATTATTATTTCTGCTTTCGACTCTCCATCTTGGAAGGTCAATGGAGCTGGTGATCATCTACTTCGGTCTCTTCTTGGAAGCCTAGTTTTTTATTATCCTATCAACCAATACAGGTGCACACTTCACCATCCTGATGCTGCTGCTTTAGAAGAGTGGATATGCACGAAAGATTATTCTAGTGACAGATTACTGCTGAGCCCCAGCTGGCATATTCCAAGTGAAGAAGTGAAGTTTGCAAGTGAACTCTTAAAGCTGCATTTTGAGTGTGCTCTGGATGACCTTCTCAAAATATGTGAAGCTAAAATTCATTCTGATCCTGGAAATGAAAAAGAGCACTTAAAGGTGACTCTCTTGCGCCTGGATTTCTCATTGCAAGGCGTTTTGTCATGTTTGCCTAATTTCAGGCCATCTTCATGTAATGGGATGAATGGAGATTTGGGTTGCCCTTTCCTGATAGCTGGAGCTGTGGGTGCAAGAGTCGGCAGCCCTGAATTCAGGGAGAGAGCTGCTGAAAAAAATACATGTTGCCTGCCAGTACTTGTTAAAGGAAAAGTCAGATGATAGCAACTTATTGATACTACTTATTCGGATTATGGATGCTTTGGGAAACTATGGAAGTTTGGAATATGATGACTGGTCAATTCACAGGCAAGCATGGAAATTGGAATCTCCTGTTATAACTGAACCTCCAATAAATTTTATACTGTCCTCGGAAAGAGAAGACCTAAGTGGGCACTTATTGACATGGCATACATGCATAGCACATGGAGATCATCACAGTCATCTTATCACCTTTTTCGCATGAGTTGCAATCCTTCAGACTTTGCAATTCTTTTGATGAATGATCTACTAAATCTATCTTTGCATAGCTATGAAACTGTTTGTGCAGATGCTGGAAAATCATTCTTGAAGATGATTAAACGATGGACATCTATCATCCCAAAATATGTATTCATTCTCTCTGAGAAGTTATAGAATCCCAGTTCTCCAGAAATTGTTGTTCACGGTTCATGTACAATTCTTGCCTCACAGACGGTTCTTAAGCATTTGACAATGCATCTGAGGGCGTTTTCATTTTTTCTTCTGGGTATTCTTTCAAGCTCCCATCATGAATCACTGAAAGCTCAGAAAGCAATAAATGAGCTCTTTGTAAAGTACAACGTATACTTTTCTGGATTATCTAGACGCATTTTGGGCGCAGCAGACAATCAGATGGATGGGCTGGACTTTTCCGCTTTGGTGTCTCAGATCAGTGCAATGAGTTTTGATTCTAATGGGTTGCATTGGCAGTATAATCTGATGGCCGAAATGCCTGAAGAAAATTCTACGGAACCGTTTGAAGCTTTTGTTCGGAAGTTGGAAGGTCCAAAATATGTGCCAAGCTATCAACGTGAAGGGATTGTATATAAAGGAACAATGAAGATATGCAGTCATTGTAAGGCCGGTGATTCGCAACAGTTACCTGCTCTACGAAAATGCCTGGAAAAAGTTGCTTTCATGCAGAGGCCTCCACCAAAGCCGCCACCGGGAGCTGTTATCCCAATACATAGCCGAGCAAAGCTTGAGTTGTCTCACCTTGAGGACAAGGTGGTTTTTAGGTGGGAGGGAATTGTTAGGAATATAGGGGGCTGCCTATTATTTTCTGTTGAGGCATGACCATTATTGTTTGTTAGTTTGTTAGAGTTCGTTAGTTGTTTAGGGGCAATATTGTATTTTGGAATGAAGTGTCAGCTGTAGCAATGAGCTGGTGGAGTATTAAAATAGGCAGGAAGCTGGGATAGAATACGACTCATTTGAGGGAATTTTACACAGCAGGCTGTTGTGCGGGCTGGAACGTTGGGACGTCCAGCAGGGGGGTTCGCAATGTGGAGTGGTCTTCCCACGGCTTCTCCTACATCCTTTTCTACCTCTTCTCTTCCCAGTAACTCTCTCCCTCACTTCCTGTTCTGCTGGTTCGATACTCAATATACAGCGTTTATTCTCGTTTCTTTCTCTCTCTCAATATTTACCTAACATTATCAAAATTGTTAGGGTTCAGTTCCCCTCAAGCTATTTTAGGACAATATATGCGTGTTTAATAAAAAAAAACAACAAACAAGCCTTAAATTCAATTAAATGGGATCGGCTACATGAATCAAACGTCGCAAATTAACTCTATTGAAAACCATATTTTCATTAAAACCGATTAGAACAAGATCATCATGAATGATTTGTTTATGAATACTTTTAGGTATACCTCTACTTCTTTTAATATGTGATTTTTTCATTAACTTTACCTTATTAACAAGTGCATCCCTAGGTCTTCTTCTAACATGTGCAGACCATCTTAATCAGGTCTCAGTCATCTTCTCGTCAGTCGGAGCTACTCCAATTTTCTCACGAACACATTCATTTCTAATCTTATCCATCTTAGTATGTCCACATTTCCATCTTAACATTTTCATTTTTGCTGCCTTAATTTTTTATTCAAGATTTCCTGTCAAGGACTAACACTCACTGCCATATAGAATAGCTAGTCTAATAAAAGTCCTATAAAATTCACCCTTCAATTTCAAAGAAATTTACGATCACAAAGCACCCGAGAAGCTTTTCTACATTTTATCCATCCAATCTGAATCCTAAGAAAGATATTTGCATTAATATCTCCAACACATTATAGAAATGAGGCTAAATATAAAAAACAATCAACTTTTGAAATAACATGATCTCCCAATCTCACATTCATAATATTACTAGATAATCCTTTGCTAAAACGACACTCCATATATTTTGTTTTATACCTGTTAAGATGGAAACCTTTCAATTCTAAAGTCTCTCACCAGAGCTCAACTTTAAATTAACAGTCTCTTTGGATTCTCTTGGATTCTGTAGCGAGAACTATATCATCCACAAAAAGCATGCAATTAGGTATCTCATCTTGAATATGTTTTGTAAGTTCTTTTGAGACCAAAGAAAAAATGTATGAGCTCAAAATCGAACCTTGATACAGTCCTATCGAGACAGGGAAGTCTGTAGTATTACCTAATGGAGTTCTAACTCAAGTCAAACTTGATTCATACATGTCTTAGATGAGTTTGATATACGCCACCGGCACCCCTTATCTTTCAAGTGCTTTCCATAAAACCTCTCTAGGAACTTACTTCATACATGTCAAACTTCATACATGTTAAACTTCCTTCATACTCATACTTAATATTCAAATAATTTGGAAGGCGGTCCTGAAATTATGCCATGGCAACAGGGTTTATCATTGTACCCAAAAAACAAAACTCTTGAAAACCTTGTTTGTTTCCTATGTGGGGCATTTTTCTAAGCAAAAAAGTCATGTTTGCTTCCTGAAAAACATAAATCTCAAAAGAAAATTATCAAAGGCAGGGCCATATTGTAACAGTTTAGCACTGCAATTTTGGCTGACAAGACATGCCCACATATCATCATTTTAAGCCAACACTTCCAAGTTTTTTTTAGAGCTTCCACCTATTGATTTCATAAAGACTGCGCAGCAGCGAAGCTAGTAATGATTATGTTTAAAGTTGTATCTTTACGCCCTTCCCCATTGGAAAGGATTTCTCCACTGCCATGGTATTTTTCTTCCCTTGATAAAAAACATTTTTTAACGCAGTACAGAAATTCAAATAGAAATGCAGGGTAGGAGTGAAAGGGATGCTTCACCCACACTGCTAGAGGGAAGGTTTGTAATGAGGGTCTTACTTGATTTGTCATGTCATAGACTACTATTGCAGCAGCAGCGCCTCTGTAGTACATTGGGGCCAAGCTATGATATCTCTCTTGACCTGCTGTATCCCATATCTCAAATTTCACAGTTGCATCATTAACGGCCACAGTTTGTGAGAAAAATGCAGCACCTATCGTGGATTCCTACAACATCAATAACAATACTCACTATCCACAATGCAGGTTAAAAGGGAACACAGAACAATGAAGGAGAAAAAACACAACACTTGCCTGAAATTCAACAAATTGACCCTTCACAAAACGCAGCACAAGACTAGATTTTCCAGCTCCAACATCACCAAGGAGTACCTATAACAACAGTAATAGAAGCTTAATGGCATCATGATGGGAAGGAAAAGAAATTGGGAAGAGATACTTGATCAGGAGGAGAACAACGCTTGAGAAAACAGGGTAGATAAGCAATTGCTACTGAAATATCAACACCAAGAGTATATTGAGTTGAAAAGTGATTCAAATGGTATAGCCGAGCAAATACAAAGCCATGATTATAAATAAATTACACAATAGAGAAAGGGAGGATAACATAAAATTCAAAACAAATATTTTAGTCTGGAAAAGAAATTATTATTATTTGTTAAATGTGAAGATAAAAATTAGGAGCAAAAAGCTGGCAACAATTGCATAAGGAAAATATAGAGAAAAATCCAGGCCCAAGTTTCTAACTAAAATGCAGAATTGAAAAAACAAAGAACTCTTCAGAAAATAGCATGCAAGATGGGAATGGCCTTCATAGAATCAGTAAGTTGAAAAGAAAAATATCACGATTCAAATATAATTTAAGAAGAGCATGAACAACACCGCTAGAAAAAGGTAGCAATCCAGAGAAGTGGACTCAAGAGTCGATGAACATTAAGGAGAACCTAGCTGGGCAAGAAAGAAACAAAACGAATACCTCTATCAAAATCGCAAAATAAGTCAAAATATTCTTAAAGGCGAGAGCAGATCCACAGCTGAATAAAAAAGATTCTTCAAAACGACAGCAGATCAACGCCGAAGCAAGCATAAATAATACTTCGGTAAACGTAATTGCAGAAAAAAATAGATCAGATTCATATCAATATTAAAACAACCACACGGTCCATCTGCAGCTCAAGCCAAACGATGCCAAAATTCCACGAAATTGACACCCTGCTCGCACCGATTTGGCAAAAAAATACAAGGGGTGGATGAAGATCGACAATAACACGCGCTGTCGAAAAGTGAAACACACAGACACACTCACCAGTTTTGCATTGATGTGCTTGTTTCCGCTGGTAGCCATGATCGAGAACAGTAAAATTCGGATCACGAAAGCAGGCAGAACGATAGTATGAACAGCAACGATGGGGACTCTGACCAGATCGTCGCAGCCAGAATCGCAGGGGAGAAGCAACCAAGGAAGAGGATGGCAAGCCACGGTCCCGCAGCAACGACCCCACCTCCCCGCGTACCCGTTCCCCTTGGGCTTTTCCACGAACCCACGCGGTGTTCCCTTCTAGAGGGCCTAAAATCCTCCCCGTTGATTATAATGGGCCGTGGATTCGGGATAGGCTTGTTGGACTATGATTGTCAAGTCACCATTACAAAATTCGGGCTCCCCTTCTCTTCCAAGACCAAAATTTTACAATGCGCAATCCAATTAAAAGGCCCATTATTTTTATTTTTAATTATAAACTTTTTGTTTGACAATTCTCGTGACTCCATAATTTTGAGCCCCAAAAAAGACTTCTCAATTATTTAAGGGCGGAGTTTTCAATCAAAAGCATTATTTTGTATCACACAGATATATTGTTAGATCTCATTAAGATGTGGTGTGTTTGATTGTAACAATTTTGATTTGGACTCCTCATACCCCAAACAAGTTATGTGATTGCACCTTTTATCCATTTTTTATCTCTGTGTTTCAAACACTTCAAATACTACATGTAAGTTCATGAACACCTTAACAAAGTTTTTATCGTCCTATGAAACTTCTCATTCACTTGTTGACAAAATAATACAATACACAGGGGATTATGATCTCAATTAAACTTACTTGAGTAGTTATTCTCATCCAATATAGAGAACATGCATCCTTTAACCCCCCCCCCCTCCACACACACATCCGTCCACCCACTCAAATGCCTTTATTTAATCCCCTCCACATTGTCACATTTTCATCATGCTCACCATTATATTAACAGTGGCCTCTAACCCACCATTGATTGAGTTTTAGTAGATTATATATGGCGGTAGTGAACTATCCATAAACCACAAATTAGCCTCCACATTGGATGTAAACCATGTAAAATTTGGTTGCAACGTCGCACCTGGGCACAAACCATAGCGGTGAGTCGGAAGGCCACATGGATTCATGTGCGCTCCCTAATCAATAGAAGCTATCAATTAATATCGAGTGTTTAAACGTATTTTTTGAGGAACAATTTACTATTCAATAGATCATTATAAATAAAATAAAGAATATTCATAGTAATGACCAGACACAGTGGAAATTGTAACCAAACATCATTAAATAAAGCTCCAAAATAATCTCATCAATGCCCACAATGTTATGCAACCAAATCAAGTACAAACCATGACTTGGTACATATATTACTATGCAATACAACTTAAATGACTAAAATAAAATGCATAAAACAACCCAATGCATAATCTTCAATCCCTCCCGAAATCATCACATGATCCCAATCATTGACTCTCGACTGCACAAGGTCCCTACTCTTGCTTGCATGATGATGGGTGAAATTTGTATGTACACAATATGTATACATACATGGTGTGTGAATATTCTCGATTGAACGCCACCAGAGACCCAAAATATCTTACAGGTCATAACATACTCATGCATATCATAACAAAAATAACATCATTTAGTGGCAGTTTTCAAAACCGTTTCTGAATGAAGGTAGAATTTTCATTTAGATACAATTTTTTTAGTAGTGGGTTTTTAGCGATAGTTTTTATAGTTCAATGATGATTTTGAAAATTGATTCTAAATGGTGGTAGAAATTTTATTTCGAGGTGACTTTTCTAGTGGGTATTTTTATGGCTTCGTGATGATCTTCCAAAACCACCATAGATTATTTATTTAACGACGGTTTTGAACCATTTAGTCATGTTTTCTATTTAGCGGCGGTTTAAGCCGCCTATAAATCCATTAATTCATTAAAATTTAATATATATATATATATATATATATATATATATATATATATATATATATTGTAACGCCCCGACCCTAGTTACCCAGAGTCGGTGCATTATTACATAACATTGACATGATCACAAAAGATCAAGTCTCGAAAGACCGATTAGTTTAGTAGCCTTGGAAATACTAGATATATTCATAAGTCTTACATTACATCATAAAGTGAAAAACTACAATAACATAGTCTCCATAGTCCACACTCATATCCCCTTCAGACTATCCCTCCAGGTCAGTCATAAAATATTTCTTCACATCCTGGAAAAATTAAAACATAGAAAGGGGTGAGCTCAGATGTTTAGTAATGATAACAATACAGCAGAAACTTTCATAAATAAACATAAACATTTAAGGAAATGTATAACTAAAACAAAAGCCTTTTAAACTTGAATTTCAACATAATATGACAAAAATAAAATGAAATAATGTCATTTACTTATTCACATGGATATTCTACTAGTCGAATAATCAGATGTAATATCAATAACCACTTTCATAATGATGGAATGCATAATGCCAGACTATCATAACCACGTACCCAATGCCTCGTGCCAAGACTACAAATAAGATTTTGTCAAGGTCTCATGCCAAGACACTAGTTTGTCTCATGAGACCTACCGATGCATCGAGGAGCTATAGCAGGCTCCACCCGTCACTTATTAAGTCCAATGCATTCCTCATATGAACAGGTTTAAACATATCATAAACCATAACATAATCGTATCACATAAAACATGCATAAAGGAAACATAACATTTCCACATTTCAATCACAAGATATCAATACAACACATTGATATAATAAAAACATTATCAAAACCATTTTCAATACCAAAATAGAAGAAAATTAAAACTTGGTATTTATTTTTCATTTAAAAAAGTTATGGCTTATAGAGGAAGCCGAAACTCAAATAATGGTCACAGCGGCGGAGAAGTCGTTGTCGCCGCATACGTATGACAAAAAACATTCCCTTTTGTCGTTTAGTAAAACGCTTCGTATAAAAAAGATTCCTTTTGAATAAACGTAAAATTCAAAGGGGTTTATACACCGTATAAAAGAAAGTTGTGTATAAAACAAAATATTCCTCAATGAAAAGAGATTGAGACGAAGTCCCTTACAAAGAACATTTTGTAAATAAAATAGATCGCTCATGTGTATTCACTATAAGCTCACATAAAGAAAGTATAAATACATGATAAGATATAAAAATTTATTTCTCACATAATCAAAGAACAACATAAATAAGAAAGATAAGTTCAACCCAAAGAATGAGAATTGGGTTAAGAAGTTCCCTTACCTCGTATCCGACTCAACTCGATCGTTCTTTAACCTCCTGATTAATAAACTAGAGTTAATTTATACTTTCTTAAGAACATTTTTCAAGTTCATTATTCCTTTTATATCACTTATTACCATGTTATGAACATTATGTAATTATTTAAGTTAATAATGGTCGTTTTGTTGATCTTTGGTTCTTGAATCAAAAATAAACTTCTTATAATTACAAGTTGTTCATGTGGTAAAATTTCCATTATATCCAGAATTATATTCATGATTTAGATATCATATATATCATATATATCCAGTATATATATTCATTTATAATATTACATAACATTTAGAGGTAAGAAATGAAATGCACCGTTCATGGAGACGGTAAGCCGTACGTACGCATGAACGCTACTTTCATTTCTATTTAGTATTTAATGGAATGAAATCATAATGATATAAAGGTATATTATAATTCCAGTATAATATCATATATAATATCATTTACTCTATCCTTTATACGTCCCACATATGGCATTAACGATTCAAATCACTTTGAGGGGGCGGTAGTCCGCACTTCCTAAAATGAAATTATCGCGTTTACCCATAATGGAAATCATAAAGGAATGCCATAAATGAAAAATACAGAAGTATAAGGAAAAAATAAACATAATATATATCATAAATAAATATAGTGACATCTTAATGGCCACCATGAAAGGTGTTAAAAGAAGATTGGACAATCATCGTTTTGTGAGGCAGTAATTCACCACCCACAGAAACAGTATGTTCTTTAACCACTAGACAAAGGTGTATGTAAGTGTAAATCAAATCCTTATCATAAAAAAATACTAGTATATTGAATATACTGGTGTTGTTACAAAAGAAAGGAATAAAAAGAGTTTAAGGGGTTGGAGAAGAAAAATAAAACAAAATAACATAAGAGAAGACATTACCTTAAAATCAGGTAACTCTTTTTGATTTGAGCCAAAGGCTTCCTTGGGAAGACTTATGCCCAAAGTGAGGATTCTAGGAGTAATAGAGGGAATTTGAGAGAGTATTTTGATAGATTTTGGCCGAGCCAAATGGATTTGATGGTGTGAATAAGGTGGTAGAGGTAAGGTCCTTTTATAAGAGGAGAGGAGGGACACTCTTGGAAAGTCATGAAATATTACATTATTGTGAAATGATTTTCGGATTTTAGAGGTCCCACAATTATATATTTCAAGTATAAGGTGATAAGGGTTCTAAATATACTCATACAATAGGTTTTTGACTAGTTTAAGTCTTAGATTTTACATTATCTTTTCATTTTATTTAAATTATTAATTAATGAGGTAATCACTGCATCATCATGGTGTCATAAAACATTTAATTTATTTAATGTCTAAAAATTATAAAAAAATTACCATAATGTAGGAAATATTTTTATCTTTCCAATGAATATTTATAGTCAAAAATTTATCTTATATTACCCCATGTAATAATTGTTTTAGTAAAACAACACATGTTTGTGACAATTTTATTTTTACTTTAAATAAAAAGTTATTAATGTCATTTTCTTACCCAAGTGGCTCCATGGGGTCCCCAAGTTGACCAATGGATTGTCTTGGTCGTCCATGACTCATCCAATAATGGTAGGATAAGTGTAAAGGTAATTTCATATTATCATAACATTATATTTACCTTAAATTACACTAATTACCTTTAATCGCGATTAATGGAACTTAAAAGTTACTATTCACCAATAATTATTTTAATCCCATTGAACCACATTTTACTTCCTAATTATAACCATGTATGTCGAATTTTTTAAATTCAATTCACAAAAGCGGTAAAATTTCATTTAAACGAAAAATCAGTTTTTTAACTACCACTTAGTGGTTTCACTATTCATCAAAAATTGAAGTTTTTCAGAAAAATACCAAAAATTCACCCTAAGATATAATTGATATTCTAAATTCAAAAATTATTTCTATTTTACAAAATTCTAAACATATAAGTTGCATTAATTAATTTTATAATTAATTCCTGCTGTTAAAACAAATAGCGTGTTTTTAAGAAACAATATCAATCAAAAGACTGACAATTGTTTATGTCCAATTTCAAAGTGAAATTAATTCTAATGACCACTATTTGATAAAATGGTAAAAATATATTCTAATTATACTTTAAAACCACTCAATAGTATAATTTATCACTATAAATTATTTTGATTAAAAAAGTTGTTTTTAAGTATTTTTTCTATTCATGGAAAATTGGATGTTCTCAGAAAAACACAAAAAATTCAACATAGGCTAATTTCGATATTCCAAATCCAAAAATGAATTCCATTTTGAAATATAAAATTTATATAATTCAAAAAGTGGGTATTACTATTCATAATGGCTACTTTGATTGGTCGCAGTGTGTTAGAATCTCAAAGTATCGTACAATGCAAGCTATTGCATTATTGAAAGAGAAGCGTATCATGGAAGCTTGAGGTGTTACATTCTACCCTCCTTTAATAAATTGCATCCTCACAATTTGAAATTGTTCTTCGAAAATAAAAGGTTGAAAGTAGAAAATACCTTTGTGGAAAACCCATATCGGAAATAGGGTTAATGAAAATATAACTTTAAAAGAAAGAAAGAGAAGTACAAAGGTCACCCGAGATAGCCAATACTAGGATTCAATGAAAATATGGATATGGAGAAGAAAAAAACCATCAAGGTCTGATGGAGAGTTGTAGAAAACAGGATTAGGAGAAAGTTAACTATAAGAAAATCACAAACTTGTGATTGGTTAAATGGTCATTGATTCCCCAGTTGGAAAAGTTAACCGACAACGTTTTTGTTTTAAGTTACCTTTCATAAAGTTGAGGAATTTATTTAGGAGATTTACTAAGAAAGTAAGGAAATATACTTACTTGTCATGTAGACTTTCATTCTTTAATAAATTTTTACCATAAACCCATCTTTCACTCCAAAAGGTAATAGAACTCAAAAATATTATATTTATCATAATCGTACAAGGTTCTAAATATTAACACATACCATTTAGATTAGGAAAACTATTTTGTAATAACTAGGGACTTCCTGTAGGCTAGTGGTAGGTAATAAAGGCCTGTTTCACTATGGTTGTGGGTTCGATTCCTGTAGCTTTTTCCGACGCGACGGGTTATCCCCCACCCTGCAGGTTTTCCTTTTCCTAAAACTATAGTATTATAATATTCCAAAAATAATCTTCAGAAATGTTTTAACCTTAAACAATACTTTACAAAGTTCAACTTAATCCATTACAACCTTTATAGTTATCCAAAATACCTCTATCCAGACTTTCTCTAAAAGGTCTCTAAATTCCAAAATCAATTGTAACATCAGATTCCCCAAACAAAGTAAAGTTTCTCTTATTGTAACATACTAAAAATATGATTACCTTCATCATATTAAAACCTTAATGAAACAACAAGTACTGCAGTACAATACTTATATATATCACATTATTCTTATAACCATAATATAGTTCTTGAGTCCAAAAACACAAATACAATAATTATTCAACTTCATCTGTAGTAACAACATAAGCTTGGCCTTGCTCCCTTGGCCTTTTTTGAGGTAAGTTTCCTTGGAGCTTAGGGAATTCATTTGCATAATGCCCCATTTCTCTACAATTTTAGCATTCAACATTGATAGCCTCTTTCTTTCCCTTACAATCACGATCCTGGTGACCTTTTTCTCCACATTTGTAACAAACTCCCATTCCCTTTATGCAAGTACCGGGGTGATTATTCCCACAATTATCACATAATAGAAAATCCTTCTTTACCTTTTTCCCTTTATCTGTCTCTTGTTCCACCGTTCTCTTCTTCTCTTGCTTTGCTTTGTTATCATAAGACTTAGAGAATTCCCTTTTTGTCTTGATAGAACACGAGACAATATCTTTGTACGATGAGAAGTATTGTGATACTAAAGCTCGACGGAGAAATGGTTTTAACCCATCAAAGAAACGATCAATATTACTTCTTGGGTTATGTATATAATCTACATCATGTCTTGCTAAACTTGTGAAGTTGGACTCATACTTTGCGACATTATCATCCTCCTTTTGTCCCAGACTTAGAAATTGTCTTTTCATATATGCTCGATGGTCATGAGGAAAGTATTTTTCTAAGAAAAGCTCTTTGAACTCCCTCCATTCCATATTCGATACTTCATTATCTTCCTTTTTGTTTTGAATCAATGACCACCATTGATCAGCATCTTCAGTGAGGCGGTAAACTGCCATGATAACCTTTTCCCTTTCACTACTCCCCAAGGCATGAAATATTTTCTCTAAGGAATTTATTCATTGCTCAGCTACTAAGGGATTTGTACTCCCATTGAATGTTGGTGGTTGTTGCCTTATGAAGCGGTCTAACATTGATCCTCCACGTTGTGGATCAGGGTGCTCCATACGAGTAAGGTTATTATTCATAACCCGAGTGAGTTGTCCCAGTATGGTGATAAGCTGATCATCACCAGCTGTATCACCAACTCCATTATAATTATCTTGATCAGGAGGGAAATCCCTATATGGAGTGCGTGTATTTATTCGGTTTCCATTCCTTCCACTAGGCTCCATTTCTAAATAATGTCATAAACTAGATTAGTTTATTAATCAAAATACATAATTCCAAACTTATAACATACTTAACATACATTAAATAGTTTTATGGATATAATCCATAATCATAAAAAGGTTTTCTTTGAGGAGGTATTTACTCATAAATACTTCATAATGGTTTGTAAAGAAAATGAGAATTATCCTAAGCATATCCCCCGGGAGTGTTGTAACCAAGAGTGCAGCAAAGCCCATTGTCGTGCACCAGTTCCCATTGGAGTCCAGCTCAAAGCGGTGTTTTCGGGTTTTAACCCTAGGTACATCTGTGCGAGAGCCGCCTCTACCCGCTCGTATCCAGATAGAGATGTATTGCTCAGAAAACTCACAAAATCTCTATAATACCAAAATTCTAGGAAGTTATTCTATACTAATCCTCAAAGTCTATCTTAGGGCTATGTTCTCTAATCAGAGTTTATCTAAATTTAGCTTTCAAGGTTAGTACTAAACTGCCTTTGATACCAACTGTAATGCCTCGACCCCAGTTACCCAGAGTCAGTGCATTATTACGTAACATTGGCATGATCACAAAAGATCAAGTCTTGAAAGACCAATTAGTTTAGTAGCCTTGGAAACACTAGATATATTCATAAGTCTTACATTAAATCATAAAGTGAAAAACTACAATAACATGGTCTCCATAGTCCACACTCATATCCCCTTCAGACTATCCCTGCAGGTCAGTTATAAAATATTTCTTCACATCCTGGAAAAATTAAAACATAGAAAGGGGTGAGATCAGATGCTCAGTAAGGATAACAATACAGCGGAAACTTTCATAAATAAACATAAAAATTTAAGGAAATGTATAACTAAAACAAAAGACTTTTAAACTTGAACTTCAACATAATATGGAAAAAATAAAATGAAATAATTCCATTTACTTATTCACATGGATATTCTACTAGTCGAATAATCACATGTAATATCAACAACCACTTTCATAATGATAGAATGCATAATGCCAGACTATCATAACCACGTAGCCAAGGCCTTGTGCCAAGACTACAAATAAGATTTTGTCAAGGCCTCGTGCCAAGATACTAGTTTGTCTCATGAGACCTACCGATGCATCGATGATCTATAGCGGGCTCCACCCGTCACTTATTAAGTCCAATGCATTCCTCATATGAACATGTTTAAACATATCATAAACCATAACATAATCGTATCACATAAAACATGCATAAAAAAACATAACATTTCCACATTTCAATCATAAGATATCAATACAACACATTGATATAATAAAAACATTATCAAAACCATTTTCAATACCAAAATAGAAGAAAATTAAAACTTTGTATTTATTTTTCATTTAAAAAAAGTTATGGCTTATATAGGAAGCCGAAACTCAAATAGTGGTCACGGCGGCGGAGAAATCATTGTCGCTGCATACATACGACAAAAAAACATTCCCTTTTGTCATTTAGTAAAATTCTTAATATAAAAAAGATTCATTTTGAATAAATATAAAAGTCAAAGGGGTTTATACACCGTATAAAAGAAAGTTGTGTATAAAACAAAATATGCCTCAATGAAAGGAGATTGAGACGAAGTCCCTTACAAAGAAAATTTTGTAAATAAAATAGATCGCTCATGTGTATTCAATATAATATCACATAAAGAAAGTATAAATACATGAAAAGATATAAAAATTAATTTCTCACATAATCAAAGAACAATATAAATAAGAAAGATAAGTTCAACCCAAAGAATGAGAATTAGGTTAAGAAGTTCCCTTACCTCGTGTCCGACTCAACTCGATCGTTCTTTAACCTCCTGAATAATAAACTAGAGTTAATTTCTACTTGCTTAAGAACCTTTTTAAAGTTCATTATTCCTTTTATATCACTTATTACCATGTTATGAACATTATTTAATTATTTAAGTTAATAACGGTCATTTTGTCGATCTTTGGTACTTGAATCAAAAATAAACTTCTTATAATTACAAGTTGTTCATGTGGTAAAATTTCTATTATATCCAGAATTATATTCATGATTTAGATATCATATATATCATATATATACATTATATACATTCATCTATAATATTACATAACATTTAGAGGTAAGAAATTAAATGCACCGTTCATGGAGACGGTAAGCCGTACGTACGCATGAACGCTACTTTCATTTATATTTCGTATTTAATGGAATGAAATCATAATTATATAAAGTTATATTATAATTACAGTATAATATCATATATAATATCATTTACTTCATCCTTTATATGTTCCACATATGGCATTAACGATTCAAATCACTTTGAGGGGGCGGTAGTCCGCACTTCCTAAAATGAAATTATCGCGTTTACCCATAATAGAAATCATAAAGGAATGCCATAAATGAAAAATAAAAAAAGAATAAGGAAAACATAAACATAATATATATAATAAATAAATATAGTGACATCTTAATGGCTACCATTAAAGGTGTTAAAAGAAGATTGAACAATCATCGTTTCGTGAGGCAGTAATTCGCCACCCACAGAAACAGTATGTTCTTTAACCATTAGACGAAGGTGTGTGTAAGTTTAAATCAAATAATTCTCATAAAAAAATACTATTATATTGAAGATACTAGAGTTGTTACAAAATAAAGGAATAAAAAGAGTTTAAGGGGTTAGAGAAGCAAAATAAAACAAAAGAACATAAGAGAAGACATTACCTTAAAATCGGGTAACTCTTTTTGATTTGAGCCAAAGGCTTCCTTGGGAAGACTTATGCCCAAATTGAGGCTTCTAGGAGTAAGATAGGGAAGTTGAGATAGTATTTGGGTAGAGGTTGGCCGAGCCAAATGACTTTGATGGTGTGAATAAGGTGGTAGAGGTGGAGGCCTTTTATAAAAGGAGAGGAGGGGCACTCTTGGAAAGTCATGAAATATTACATTATTATGAAATGCTTTTCGGATTTTAGAGGTCCAAAAATTATATATTTTGAGTATAAGGTGATAAGGGTTCTAAATATACTCATCCAATAGATTTTTGACAAGTGTAAGTCTTAGATTTTACATTATCTTTTCATTTTATTTAAATCGTTAATTAATGAGGTAATCGATGCATCATCATGGTGTCATAAAAAATATAATTTATTTAATGTCTAAAAATTATAAAAAAATTACCATGATGTAGGAAATATTTTTATATTTCCAATTAATATTTATAGTCAAAAAGTTATCTTATATAACCCCATGTAATAATTGTTTTAGTAAAACAACACATGTTTGTGACAATTTTATTTTTACTTTAAATAAAAAGTTATTAATGTCATTTTCTTACCCAAGTGGCTCCATGGGGTCCCCAAGTTTACCCATGTATTGTCTTGGTCAGACATGACTCATCCAATAAGTGTAGGACAAGTGTAAAGGTAATTTCATATTATTATAACATTATAATTACCTTAAATTACACTAATTACCTTTAATCGCGATTAATAGAACTTAAAAGTTACTATTCACCAAAAATTATTTTAATCCCATTGAACCAAATTTTACTTCCTAATTATAACCATTTATGTCGGATTTTTGAAATTTAGTTCACAGAAGCGGTAAAATTTCATTTAAACGAAAAATCAGTTTTTTAACTACCACTTAGTGGTTTCACTATTCATCAAAAATTGAAGTTTTTCAGAAAAATACAAAAAATTCACCCTAAGCTATAATTGATATTCTGAATTCAAAAATTATTTCTATTTTACAAAATTCCAAACATATAAGTTGTATTAATTAATTTTATAATCAATTCCCACTGTCAAAACAAATAGCGTGTTTTTAAGAAACAATATCAATCAAAAGAGTGAAAATTGTTTATGTCCAATTTCAAAGTGAAATTAATTCTAATGACCAACATTGGATAAAATGGTAAAAATATATTCTAATTATACTTTAAAACCACTCAATATTATAATTTATCACTATAAATTATTTTTATTAAAAAAGTTGTTTTTAAGTATTTTTTCTATTCATGGAAAATTGGATGTTCTCAGAAAAACACCAAAAATTCAACATAGGCTAATTTTGATATTCCAAATCCAAAAATTAAGTCCAATTTGAAATATAAAATTTATATAATTCAAAAAGTGGGTATTACTATTCATAACGGCTACTTTGATTGGTCGCGGTGTGTTAGAATCTCAAAGTAGCGTACAATGAAAGCTATTGCAGTATTGAAAGAGAAGCGTATCATGAAAGCTTGTGGTGTTACATATATATTATACTAAAACTTGTCATTTTCCTTCCATGTGTTACCTCCATACCATTTCTACAGTACATGTCTACCTCTCCTTTAATTTTGCTTCCCTCCCCGCTATACCGTCCTCTGGAATTCCTCCCCCACACCCCCTACTCTCCTCCCCCAATTCCATTTTTGCATTCCCTCCCTGAGGTCGTCATCCCCTGCTTCGCCTCCTCGGTATCCCCCTCCTCTTCTCCCCCCTCATCTCATCCTCTGTCCTGCCTCTATCCTGCCCTAACTTCTGCCTCCCCCTCCACCATCACCTCCTCCTCCGCTTTCGCCTCACTTTCTACCTTCAACTTCGCCTCCACCACCGACTTAACCTTTATTATCTGCTCAGTTTCACCCTCTGATCACATGCTACTTCTACCTCTATCCACCGTGCACATCCCTCACCGATTGACTTCATTCCCCTTCATCCTCTTTGTTCTGCTACAACCTCATTGATTAAACCTATGACCCGTTGATCGATATAGGTTCTATCTCCCCCTTTAATTTTCCACTAGCCCCATGAACCCACTTTCCCTATCGGTCTTCATTCTTATCCCCCACTTTTCATCACTGTCTCTCACTATCCCTCTCCCCTCTCTCCCTCTCCCCCTATCGTCATCCAATCCTCTTCTCAGCATACCTCCACTCCCCCGGTCCCTGCATCATCAACCCACCAAAGCTATCCCCCATCTCCCCACTTCCCTCTTCCATCTTCCATCTTCCACATTTTGTCAATTATATAGAAACTATAATCAGATTCCTCCTCCTCTTCAGTTATCGAACAATTCAATGGGCATTGGTCTTCCTCACCGAATGTGATACTCAATAATTGAGATACTTAGGTGAGGTTACATTATCCTTCAAGTTTTCCCCTTCTATACCATCACTAATCACTTTATCCCTTCTCACTTATATATATTTTTTCTGAATAATTTATTATATTTCATTAATATATATTTTTACAATTTTATTCATGGATTCCTATTCTCATATAGTCTGTATGCTATTAGAGACATACCATCTCTCCTAAAAAGTTGGCATCATTCATCTTACCTGTTATAGAGATCAGTCATTTGTTTTAAAAATATCATCATTGAATAAATATATTTTATTTCATTATCACTGCCCAATAGTATTTTCATTTCATTTTAATGGCATCTATTACATATTCTCCAAACTATTTTCTTATCCAAAAATTTCTTAACTTTTATCAATGATAGCTTTACACTCTCATTATCATACCATTACAAAGATGTCACAAATGATTACCAATGAAACTACACATTGAAAGGAAGCTAGGTTGTGTCATAAGTTAACTATGAAAAAAAATTCAACACCCTTGTAGGTTTGGGATGGATGAATTTTTTATTTTGTTAATTTTTTTTCCAAATTCAATTCAATTCAATTTTATAGTTTTGTTTTACTTATATACTCATTTAAATTCCCTCCCAGATTATAGGCTCAACTATTGGGTGTATCTTATTAAATTATATAAACCAAATATCTGATGTTGGTGACATAAATCAAATGTTTATAATGGAAATAACATACCAATTCTATAACAAATTCCATTATCAAAATTGAAAATAAATGGTTTTCTTGACTCTTTTAATAATTGCAATGCACTTTAAATGATTTACTTCAACAACTATTATCACTCATTTATTTTATAAATTGCAATCAACTTTTACTATTTTACTACAATCTACTATTAATTGATTTTTTTTATTCTATAGGTAATCCTCTAAAAAGACAAACCACGGGACATCCTACTACCTAACCTAATTGAATAGTAATAAGACTTAGATGCTTACCAGAAAATATTACTCTACCCTCTATTGCAACTGCATTATTTTCATATGACAGTTCCCCATCCTGTTTTGGCATTATGTTATTCCGTTTGTCATGAGTTTTCTTAATTTCCAATTTTGTTATTCTATACTTCTTCCTTTAAAATTTTTCACATGTTTTTTAATTGATAAAATACAAATCTATCATGTTTTGGAAATGTTTATTTCATTATGAAATTACATTTCATTTTTTTCATGATATTTATTCTATCATTCAACTTAGGCATTCTTCCTCTTTCATGCAACTAGATTGCTGCAACAAGATATTCGATAATTCTCATAATTTTTTTGAAATGCTTTCTCATTTATATAATGAAATAAATCTATAATTTTAATTTTTTTGGAACTTTCCCATTCCAGACTAAATAAGGTACACATTTTCATTATAAATTTTACTACTATTACGGTTTATATCTTCATTTTAAGTCTCAAATATGAGCAATGCATTTAAAATTTTCAAACCATGGATTACTATAAAAATACAGATTTACTTCTCTATGTATTACTATAAAAATACAAATTTAATAAGTGTATATGAGCCTAACAAAAATTTATATTTTTCAGTTGGATTGCTATAAAAATATAGATTTACTATAAACATAAATTGAGCATAACAAAAATCCATAACCTAAGCTACCTTTTGAGATTTACTATAGTAAATCTATAATATGAAAAACACAGTAAATCTATAGTTTAAAAAATCTACGACTTAATCTATTTTTCAATTTATAGATATACTATAGTAAATCTATAGTTTTAAAATATTTTATAGATTTACTAGAGTAAATATGTATTTTTTTAGTTTGATTAAATCAATAGTTTGCAGTGATCCACAGTTTATAGTAATCCATAAACAAATTAAATTTGTATTTTCCAGTTAGATGCTTATATATTTTCAATGATTATAACAAAAATTTATGAACAAAGTTTTAATTGTTTAAGGTTGGTTGCAGGGTACTCTAAATAAACATCTTTTTAAGATTGATTATAGTGTGCTCTTAAATTTTGTTATTGTTTTAATAGTATGTGTTTTTATGTTACATGTTTCTAATATAACATCTTACATCAAATCATGTTTATCCTATCTCGTAACTTAAAATTTGAAAGTGGTAATCTATTTTCATTTTTTCTTTACTTTTATTAATTTCAAATTAATCTTATCATATTTAATATTCAATTGCTTTCTTATCAACCTATCTTAAAAGGATTTGAATCTTTTTTGAAGGTGTATATGTTTGATAAGTACTAGTTTCCTATAGGCCCATTAGAATTAGTTTTGATTGAACCTATTGCAGGGGTCCCTATTTGGTGACCTTTTATTTTTCATGTGAACATTGATGGCCTTTACAAGCATAAAAATCTAGGAGGTGTTGTGAAAATCCATTATGCAGATTCATCTCCTGTACAATCTTTGATGTAAGTTTAAAAATTCCCTTTTCTATTTTTATATATTATTAATTTTCACTTGAAGGTGATTCATCAAATTAAACATTGATTTAAATGTATACAATACATTAATATTGTTTGAAAAAAAAATGTATGCAGGCTCCTATAGTAATGATTTGTTTTTATAAGGTTCGTGTCCATTCTTCACACCAACATTTAACATTTGTAGCTTTTGAGAGCCATTGCAGAAGAACATCAAGTGGTAAATGCGAGCTAATAAAGTTGAAAATAAGCCATTGGAGAAAATAAATTGTGCTCTAATTCAATCTCATAACTTTCACCCTGTAAGTTAATTTGAAGGAAATATTCATTTATTTATAAGAATATTTTTGAATTCAATTTCTAAAATCTAATCTAACTATTATAGAAATCAAACCTTTATCAAAATATGATAGCAGTGGAGTTTGATCAGCGACCTTTCCTATGAATAATCAATGGATTATGCATGATATTTACATTTATGGCATATCAGTGGAACTAATACTTGGAGCAGTTCTTATGATATGGAGAGTTTTTAAATAGACAAATACGTGAAAAACAGTTTTTTAGTAACTATTTTAAAGTGCCTTTGTCACACTCAGGTCTTCATTTTAAGGTATTTATTCTATTAATTTTTGATCCCATGTTTATCCCTTTGATTTCCTGGGTTTTTTTGGTGAAAAAGGGTGTTTGGGGATTTACAGCATAATGCGCATGATTAACGCATGATTTGGTAAACCGTACACCATTGCTTAGGAAACCATGCGGCCAAGTGTCATTTTTGGATAGTGGATAATCATATGGTTAGCGCATGGTTTGTAAACCATGTGGGTTAACCATACGACATGTCTTGCTTGGATAGTAAAGGGAACACGATTGCCGCATGGTTTGGAAAACCATGTGACTTGTCCAGGTCATTAAAAATTGGATTTTTAACTTTTTTCTCCCCTCAAATTTTAATCCTAAACCCCCTAAATCCTCCCCACTCAGGATTCTTCATCCTAGGAACCTTTCCCTCCTCCATTATCACCCTTAGACCTCAATTTTGGTGGTGATTTTAGTGTGTTTTCTCCTTGATTCTTCAAAGTAAGTGCCCTATCACTTGGTTTCATCCGCTTTTTAGGGTTACTCCTCTTCTTTATCATGGTTTAACATCTCTATCAGGTTGGTTGACCTATTTAGGGTTGGATATTGTTTTTTTGGGTTTGATATTGATGTTTATGTCTTAATCTTTCCTTTATAGGGTTCGATTGAGGTGTAGTTGTGATTTTGCACCATATTCCAGAAGTTTCTAAGCTTAAGGTAGGTGGTTCCATGTTTAAACATTATTTGGTGATTTTGATATGATTTCTTTGATTCTTTTTTATGTTCTATGGATTATATATGAGGTGTGAAATGTGTTTTTAAAAATATTCAAGGTGCGATTGTAGTGAAAGATGGTTTTCCAAGGGAAATGGGTTATTTTTCATGTGTGCTTACTTATTTTGATCCTTAAAGGTGTTTGATAAAATGTGTAAGTGGTGCGAAACATGTTTTTAAAGGGATGTGGTGTGTGTTTGGATTCAAAAGAGGTTTTGGGTTATGAAAAGGATGGTTTATTATGTGAGTTATATTGATTGGATTGTGCTTGTGTGAAAGTGAAGTTGTATGTGATATATGGAATGAAAATTGAGCATGAAGGGGAACCTGGGTATCTAGGTGGGTAGAATAGGACTAGTACACTAGTTGACTCAGAAGTGGCTCATCTCAAATTCATCTAGAAGGATTGATGATTGCAACACTAACTAAATTATGATGATGATTGGAGATCACTAGGTCTATGGGATGTTCCCTCCTAGTGGATCGTGCACGAGAACGTTGTTGGTTGTGGTTACTATACCACATTTCACCAAGATACGATGTGCCTGGTGTCCCATTTTATCTAGTTCCCAGATGATTTTCCCATGTCATTTTTTCTCTTTGTGATATCATACTTACCGTCGGCATACAATGCACTTTGTTTGTCATTTAAAAAGAAAAACATATTTTCCTTTAAAAAGTTTTCTATAAAAATGTTTCTATATTTTATTTTTATAAAACTTACATGTTAATTTATCTTATAATGTTTTGGCATGGAATCTCTTTTTTGGGTGGCATCCTATCGGGATTTAGCTCACACCCTACTTACACCTTTAGGAGTAAGCAAACTTGGTTATGTTTGACTTAGGTAAAGGCAAGGTGTATCACGATGGTGGTTTGGGTTGCTAGTGGTCTTTACTTTTAGGTGTTAGTGGTGGTGGATTTAGGATGATGCTCCTCTTATTACATGGAAGTTTTGGGATAGTTTGGTTGTCTCCTTTTTTCTGTAGCGTGTTTTGGTTTTTGTTTAAAGATGTAAACATTGAATCTGAAAATTATTATACCATGGTTGGTTATGGTTATTCAGTTTTATTTTATTTATTATTATTCATTGTCTCTATTTATGAAATTGGGAGAAATAATTCCCAAAGTATTTTATTGATACCCGGGCACTAGTTTCTAGCCTGTGGGGATCAGGAACGCCCTTCGAGCCATGTCATAGACCAGGTCAGGTGTCAGGTTGGATGATGCCCTGACTTGGTTTGTGATATCCTTAGTGAAATACAAAATTTATTATTTTGGGTATAGAAGGAATTTATTGAGTTGGTTTTGCAGTTTCAATCAATGTTGAGGGGTGGTTTGAAAGTTAGTGTATAAACTATGTTTTAATTTGTGATCTCTATATAAACAATTTTTTACTTTTTTTCTATTATGCAATATTCAGTTATGTTTTATTTATTATTATTCATTGTTTATATTTATGAAATTGGGATAAATAATTCCCAAAGTATTTTATTGATACCCGGGCACTAGTTTCTAGACTGTGGGGATCAGGAACGCCCTTCGGGCCATGTCATAGACTAGGTCGAGTGTCGGGTTGGATGACGCCCTGACTTGGTTTGTGATATCCTTAGTGAAATACAAAATTTATTGTTTTGGGTATAGAGGTAATTTATTTAGTTGGTTTTGCAGTTTCAATCAATGTTGAGGGGTGGTTTGAAAGTTAGTGTATAAACTATGTTTTAATTTGTGATCTCTATATAAACAGTTTTTTTACTGTTTTTCTATTATGAAATATATGTATAATATTTTTTTGAATAATCAAAATTTCGTCATAACAAATCCATGGATTCTTCAAATTTAGTGTATTTTTGATCTTATTACATGAAAATCTGTTTGTAAAATCTGTAAAATTAGAAAAAATTACAACAATTTGGGTTTTATGAATCTTTTTTTATAATCTATTTCAATATATGTCATAATCCGTGTCAATATATGTCATAATCTATGTTAAATAACCTCTAGGTACTATAATCTACAATCTAAGTACATCAATATATTTACTATAATATTCAATTCTTACCTAATTTCAATTGTAATGTAATAATATATTTATATTAATACATATCAATGACATTTGGAATATGCATTATAGATTATTTATCATTTGTAATCACAAACAACATAATGTAATGGACTTTTTATAATTTGAAATATTTGTGTAACAATCTGCACTATCTATAATTTAATCTTTAATATGTAATGTTAATGAAACAAAATCTCTACTATTAATTGTATTTCCAGTACCTGCATTTACAACATCAGTCTTATAATTTGAAGAAAACAAAACAAATTATATTGTACCTTATTTTACTCTTATTCACATTCATTGTATGAAATATTTTGTATTGGTCATGAATGGATTTTTTTGAGGTGTTTTCTTCCCAAGAGTCTTAACAAATCCCAGAGCCATTCTATGTACACTATATTTTTTTCTTCATTATTTATTCAGATATTAAACAATTCCAAAATGAGTGTACTAGAGGAGATGACATTTTAATCTATATGCTACAAAAAGAAAATCTTTTTTAATCTATATGATACAAATAGAAAATTCAGTGGGTTCATACATAATGTTGCACCCAATTCAATGTATTAAATTTTATTTTTAGTTCCAATAAAAAACATACATATATTGTTATCAATATATGTATCAGAACTAATTTTATTTTTCCTTCCTAAAAAATACATAAACATATTGGTTCTAAACTAATATTAAATATTACTTATATGAAATTTCGATCAAAATGGATAGGTAATATACTGAACTAATATGGAACCATCAGTACTTACATGTATTAATCACAATAATACTTTTGGAATCCACATAATTTTACATTAATTATTTCTCAATAGAAACATCAATAGTAAGACAATGGTGCATTGAATATATATTAATTTATGAAACTTTTGATAGAAATTTTAAGTTACTATAACTTCAATCTATATTCTTCTAGACATTGAGTTCATTTAACATTAAAAATTGAATTGACTAATCAAAAATCAATCACTATGTATAATTGTTTATTTGTGGTTTGGTTTTTTTATGTATTAGTTATTATTCATTATTATGTTTCTTTCCCTTTTTATGTTAAATCTATTTAAAGGTTTTAATAACTGAAAATTATGAGCCTGCGTATGTGAATTTGTAATTAAATGATTATGCCGTGAAAATGTAAGGGTTGGGTGTTAGTTAATAAACAATGAACAATAAACAATTTATAATTTATATATAATAATAAACAGTTTCTACTATAATAATTAATATTAATAAAATGTCATTTTATTAGAAATTATTAATAATTAATAATTTATTATTATTATTTGTTAATGTATGTACATATAAATATATAAATGTACATATAAATATATATATATTATTAATTATAAATGTATATTAAATAAATTATAATTAATAATTGGTAATTACTAATTTACAATTAGTAGTATCTATGTGCAAGTGTATGTTTGTATGTTTGCGTGTGTGTGTGTTTATTTATAAGTAAACTGTATTTATTTATTTATATTTATCGACACACACACACATGCATTCATTCATGCATGTATCTACATATATTTAAATATACATATGCATGTGAGAGTGTTTATTTATAATAAATTAATATATATACATGTATTTATATAATTTAAATAAATAATTTTAATTATGTGTGTGTGTGTGTGTTTATTTATAAGTAAACTGTATTTATTTATTTATATTTATCGACACACACACACATTCATTCATTCATGCATGTATCTACATATATTTAAATATACATATGCATGTGAGAGTGTTTATTTATAATAAATTAATATATATACATGTATTTATATAATTTAAATAAATAATTTTAATTATGTGTGTGTGTGTGTGTGTATGTATGTATGTATGTGTGCATGCATATGTAACAAACCAGCCCAACCACCCTACCTCGATACCTGAGTTGATCTACCACAAGGTCTGTGGCACATTCCCGATCATTACGGGTTAGAAATAAGTGCCAAAGGCATCAATTATAAGCATTGGGAATGATTTTTCCCATAATAACTATACAACAAGTGAAAAAGGTCCAACTCAGAACCCAACATGGTCATTCCCTACATAATAAATGTTATATTTATGAAAGAAAAAGTTTGAAAAATAATGGGAAGTCAAATAGGTCACAATGAACATCAAACAATATCTTTTATACATAACTATTTATCATTTACACATACACAACAAACTAAAAATAAGGAAAAGAGGAATGAAAAGCCAATAAGTCTGCACAAGGTAAACTAACAATACATAACCAAGAAAACCAGCCAATACTGCCCACCTCCTTGTGACAAGAGAGATCCCTCATCTTGTCACCTCCTCCATACCGAAAACACAACTAGTGTAACATTCTAGATTTAAGAACACATTTTATTTCTCTATGTTTTTAATGAATTGAAACATAAGTAAGAAATAAATCATATAAGAAATTAATCAAATTAACAACAATTTATTCACTCATAATGGAGCATTATAACATAAGTACATGAAACTATGAATTACATACCATGTATGATTACATACCTTAAAAGGGTATAAATTAAAAGAGTGTAATAGATATAAAATAATAATATTTTTACAACAAGCAAATCCCTTGAATCATCTTCACCCTTGAGATTCACCGTTACTAGAACAAAACCTATAATCAGAAAAAAAACATCATGAATATAGAAAGCATGTTGAGAAATCAAAAATGAGAACCATATAAATGAAAAGTGTGATTTGTGAAGTTAGAATAGAATGAATTTATAGGATGCAATGAGCGTAATATAGTCATTGTATGATCATTATTAAAGACTACATAATTGTTGAGTATAATACTAATAAACATCTTACCAGTTTAGAATCATTGGTATATAGTTGATATAAATAAAGTTTTTTAGATTTTAATATATATATATACACAAATTTTATTTATAAATAATTTATTTGAAATAAAAAAAATGATTTTTTAATAAAATTAAAATATATTAATTTACTTGGGAAAATATCATAGATTCTAAAGCAACTGTTTTTATGAATTATATATTTTTGTTAAAATTATTATTTTTAAAGAATGATATAAATAAAATGTATTGATAAAATTAAAGAAATGATTAGTAAAATAAATTAATAAAACCCAAGAAATAATTAAGTAACTACAAATAATATTAATTTAATTATTCATGGATAAACAAAAATGTTTAAAAACATTGTTTTTATTATATATTATATGTTTTTATTTAAAAGTTAAATTTCTTATAATTGAAGTATGAAATTCAATGAAATGTATTTTATATATATATAAAAAAATGAATAAACATTCATGCATTGATTATTAATTAGTTATTAATAAATATAAAATCATTTAATGTTAATAAGACCTATTTTTTTGAAAGATTTTTTCCCATATGTTGTGTATTTTTATTTTCACAATTTAAAATTTTATTAATTAATTAATGATTTTGATGAAATTAATAATATATATATATATTAAAACAAATATCCATTCATTTAATTATTATTATTTGGTAAGGAATAATAATAAATCTATTGTTAGGATTAAAAATATATTTTTTGAAAAATTGTTATTATGTGTTATACATTTATTATTTTAAAATTATTTTTTATCACTTTTAGAAATTGAATTAAATGAAATAGATATAATATTTTTAATTATTATATAAAAATTAGGTAATAATTTTAATTTATTTTTTAGGCATAAAAATAAGTTACCAATGTGAAAGTTAGTCACCACGATAAATGCTAAAAGGGGTAAAAGTGTTAAATCAAGGGGGTAATGACTGGCAATATCATAAAACTCATATTTAAATGGATGTATGGATGGGATAATTATAGAAATTCTCCCATCAATTATCTATTAATTTTTCACTTGTGTGCACTTTCCTTTTTAAAATGACAACCTTATACATTAAAGAATGAGTATTTGTGAAAACGCCACTCAAAACTCACTTATAAAAGGACTCCTACTATACCCACCTCAACTAAAAAATTTCCTTAAATTTTATATTTAATACTTGACAAAATTATGTCCCTAAAAACCCATCCCACATTTGGGAACCTATGGTCACAAGAATAATTCCCAAATCCCTTATTTCCTAGAGGCTCTCTAAATGGAGATTCAGGTTTTCAACGTAAGTGTTATCCTAACCTTAATCATTATTATTTATCTTATTCGTCCAAACATTTTAAATACAATTTAACAATTTAATAAAATTATTTTTAAATAATTAATATTCTAAAAAAGTGATATTATTATTATACAATATCATGTTCTTACTCATTTAGTCATTATAACACATTATTGTTTAGGTTGGTTTTACCACCAACATGAAAAATGTTATAATGTTTACATCAAGAATGTCTAATAAAACTTAAATAATGGTAATATATTATAATAATGACTATTTTAATATGTTTTAATATTTTTTAAATGGGGATATGCCAAATTATATTCACTAATAAAATCAATTCTTTTGTTAATTCAATAATCACTAAAAAGGAAATTTTCAAGTATTAAATGAGAACCATCACCATAAATTCCATGAAATGACCATGAAACTACGAAACTATATAAAAAAAATATAATTTATCTTCATTAAAATTATATATGTGATGAATCCATGATCAAGGAGTAAGGACCAGATCACTAATCTAAAGCATGCATGTAAAACAGAACAGTGAACACCTAAAAATTAATTTTTAACTATAAAAAAATAACATGTGGGTAATAAGGAATTATAAATGAATAGTATTAAGTAAAATAAATATGTATAAGTTTATTATATATGAATAATAAACTTAAATTTATTATACATTTAATTATAGTGTGTCTGACCTAGAAAAAGTAAGATTGACTGAAAATTGAATATTTTATTATGTAAGAAACAAAGGGAACAAAAGGAGAGAGGAAAAGTTCAAGTAGATTGAAATTGGTAAATCCTAAGGGAATAAACTTTTATTATTTTATTAAAGTCCATTATTTGGTATCTTACACTTGATTAAGTAATCCACACCTTTTCCCGATGGCCTTTGAAAGAAAAAAGATCAGTCGCCTTGTTCCCCTCACACCATTTATGAAAAATATTCACTTTCAGATGAAGCATGTTATGAAAAATATTGATAGAATAGGAAATTATATAGTGGTTGGGAGATATCCCCCTTATATATTTAACCAATATTGATGATTCATATTTAATCATAGATAGATTAATGTTGATAGACCTACAAAGTTTGAGACCAATTAACATAGAATGAGCTCCAGCTTGAATAGAGATTTCTTCTTCATATAAGGAAAAAAAACATGATGAACGAACCCCTATATCCCTAGAAAATTCCACCTCCTTGCATGATCCCATGAATTCATGAACCGTCAAAATTAAGCTTAATCCCTTAGCTAGGTTCTTTCTAGTGTATCCAAACCTCATTGCTTTATATATCATTTACATACCCAGTTGTGAAAGAGTGTGATATCTGACACCTAAGATCTTAAGGTAACATGAAATCCTTGCATAAAAAATCGAGAGAATTAATCATAGAGAGGAATCCAACTTTAAGTTACCCTTCATTAGGGTTTAAGTCTTAATGTAGAACAATGTAGTGAGTTTCCCCGATCAATGAGCATCCTACAGAGACAAGGATGACATGGTCCTAAGAATTTAGATCCCCACTTGTATAAAAATTAAAGTAAGAATCAAGAAAGTGGTCCATAGTTTCATAGTAACCATTGGTTCCCTTGAGACCTTTGAGACTGAATGAGATGATTCTCATTGACTCCCCTTCAATAAAAAGCTGCAACAATGATTCTATATTTGCATTCAAATAATACATACATTTGGAGGAAATATGTATACCCTTCCTTTTAACATCTATGTTTGTAGGGATATCTTGATTCTGAAGGTGTCGCACAAGAAATTTGAGTTAGATGGAAAGTTTTTTACACCATAGTTTACTGAAATGTTTTATATTATACACTTATTTTCATTTATATGGTGTAAATATGACCTCTTTGGCATATTTTATCATAATTAACTTTTTATTCATGGTATTTAAAGTTTCATTTAAAGTTCCATTTTCAAGGTATTTTGATTCAAAAGTAACCAAAGCCGTAAGAGTTTATTTTTCAATCTCAATTTGTAATTTAAATTTTCTATTTCTGAAATCCTATTTGGTAAAAATATTTGTTATTTCTATCTAAAACCCCATCTATTTTTTTAAAATCTATTTATTTATGGGTTTTACATGTCGTCTTACCATTTCACCTCCCTTTGGGTTTAATATTCTTCATTTTATTTTATAAATATCATTATCTATAATTTTATGATTTATTAAGGTCATTTTCGATTGAACTTGACTTTTTTACCAAATAATTGAAGGAATCTCCTTTAACATTTTCCACATGGGTTATTTTCTATTATCCTTGAACTTCTTTAAAAAAGTGTGAACAAAATATCTTTTTTAAAAATTTTATGCACAATCATATTTTCTTGATATCGACTTTAGTATTCTTTAAAAATATTCCTCTTTAAGTTTTCATGGTTTTACAAAGTAATTTTTATTCCCATTGTTTTATAAATAAGAGTTACAAATATTTAAAGGGAATTTATTTTATTTCTCAAAATAAGTTTCTAATAATATAATAAAGTACTTTTCATCTATGTTAATATCCATTAATGTTTCTTATGTTTACTAAGGATATGTTTTAATGGAATCATCTAATTTATTTCTATAGATGTTTCATCTTTATGTCTTATGATTATTCTTATGAAATCCATTTCTTTCTCATGGTTTAATTATACTGTGATGTAATTATGAATGATCTCCTGTTTATGTGACACACATTTTCATGGTTTTTAAATATATGATGAGTGTTACTGAAATTATATATCCTTATAATTCATTGAGTAAAGATTTATATTTGATGAGATGATCAAGAATGAAGAGTATACACAAACCCCTGAGAGACTCTATCCACTATGTGATGGGTGGACCTGAAATTATATAACTTTCTAATGCATTAAGTAAAGTCTTACATCTCATGAGCTAACATGTCAGGGACTGGGGAGTAAACCCAATAAACTATGGGACTCTATCCACTATGAGCCGATAGTCTTAGTAGGGATCCTTTGTAACAAATCTGTTTTTTATAGTTTGATCCTTTGAATATTTCTATATATATCTATGGATTTTTCCTCATAGTTGTCACTGTGTTTTGGGTGTCATAGGATCAAAAAATTAATATATTAAAAACAATAAATATATTTAAACATGCACGTGCATATTTTTGGAATAAATGGTTTCCCTATTGACCAAAACCTTAGATGAAAAATATGAGATTGTGGTTGTTTACAAAACATGGTGTTTACCCTAGGCGCGACATAAGGATGGTTGACGTCAGACGTTCCAAGGAAGGTATTCATTGGAGGGTGCATTAAATAAGTAAATGATATATTTAATTGAATTTATTAAATTATAAACCTAGATCTATTCTCATCACTATAACAAATATTCAAGTTAATCTATGTAACCCTAAGAGATTAGAGATAAGTAGAAGGAGATTCACCATTGGCATGGATGAAATCCGAATCATGGATCGATGATGAACAAATTGAGGAGATTAATGGAATTAATGGTGATCATAGTATAATATTAAACAAAATCATTAGACAACATATTTTTCACCAATAATCAATCTATTATCGAGGTAGGGCTCACTATTTTTTGGATTTACACCTTCGTGTTCTTGATTTTTGAGTATGGATCGTCTATCTACTAAATTCTTTGATTTTTCATTCTTTTCGTGAACCAAGAATTTAATTAGAATGATTGAACCTAATTAAAAAATTTTGTTTCACCCATGATTTACACCATTTTTGGTTTCCCTGTATATGATCATTGGTCAAGATTACATCATCCAATAATAATCTCACATCGTTATTATGCCCCTCCCACCTTCGTTCTTCACATTATTTTTCGATGGCCCATGGGGTCAATGATTCGACATTAGTGGTCTCAATCGAGTGAGATCAAACCCTTAGAATCACGATAGATTCATGAACGACCTCAGGATCAATGTTTTACATATGGATCTAGGTGGATTTTTGGAACGTAGGTGATGGTTCTAGGATCGAGACCCCAATTGGTGATGTAAGGTATGGCATGTTTTTATTAGGAGATCAAAATACTAATTTCTAGCCACTAGAGGCCAAGATTCGATGATCGAAAATGTTACACTTTGATTTTGGTGGATTGGGAGAATAAAAAATGAGACTCATGGTAGATTTGGTGGATGTGATGAAGCTTTAGGAGGAAATTTGGATTTATGTGAAAATCCTAACTATACGTTGTGTATTCCAAAGGAACACACATTGTATTTATTAGTTTCACATTATATTATGGTTATGTACTAAGTTAAATAACATACACTGAGACTCTGATCCCACACATTGTGTGCTACTACCTAGGTGGTCGATCCATGCACAAGGAGTAGATCGTCGGGACCTCAGGTGAATAGACACGATGTGTCCCTGTAGGGACACACTATGTAGAGGTACATGGCTGGCTAAGCAATGTCTAGTGAGGAACAATCCTAGGCCCTCATGAAGTGTCACACACTATGTTCCTCGATGCACATGTTGTGTACTTTTCCCAAAACCTTCTACCTTGTGTATCTCCTTCTTTAGAGCTTAGATTTAAGATCACAAATAGCCTATAGTGAGTAAAATTTCACATAGGATGAAATGATGGCCTTTTCTTTGGAATTAGAGATATGATATAAGGTAATACACATAGGAATATTCTTTTAGAAATGCTTGGATGATGGTAGTGATTAGGTTTGATCATCGAAGTGATGTCGGTGTTGGTACTCCTCTAACTCACCAAAGCATTAGTTTCCCCATATCCTATATATAGGCAGATTCAGTACTCCCCCAGACTATAGAGGGTGTGATTAATCTATCCATGGAGTGGTACTTCCCCATCATCAAGCTCTGATGGGCAACAGGTCCTCCATAAGAGATAGTTCTCTATCGATTGTGGAGCATAGTAGTGAAGAGTTTCCCTTCCACTCTGATTCTTGTGAGATTGCATGTGGTGCTTAGCATAAGATATGGAAACTTTGGAATTGTAGGATGGATCATCATTCTTATAAAGCTGTGGAGATTGAGATTAATCACTTTTTAGCTGGGGTTTCAATATGATCATATCTGATGTTGGGTTTCTTTCTCCTCTTAGACTTATGGGTTAAGATAACTATATTATCATGTTGTTCCCCTTTTAGTTTTTAGGTAATCATACTAAGTATGTTTATAATCACCCCTACATAGGCTTTGTACATACATGTTGTGTATTATATAGACAACATACAAATTGGCAGTGACTTTGGTGATCCTGGTATCAGAGGTGCGTAACAATGTTTGGAGGTGCTGGCCATTTTTAGTGGTCAGACTCTGATATGTGAGATAAGATCTCTTCTGTATTTCCCTTTTTCAGTTGTTGTCAGGTTGGGAACTCCTTTATCTCTGGTTAAGCATGTATTTTCCCCCTTTATACTTTTATATCACCTTGTTTCACTTTGTTTTTTCCCTAGAGGATGTTGCATACATTTATTACTCTCTAGATGTTTCAGTTTTATTATATCTATGAACTATTGCATGGAGTTGGGTGTGTGTGCATGTGTACAAGTACATTAGGCTAAGACCTCCTATTTTAGTGATAAGCTTACTCGATGCTTGTCTCCAGTCCCTGGACTATTGGAGGTGGGATTGGGGTGTTACTCTCAGTTTACCACTAGCCTAAACAGGGCCCTGGTGGGTCAGGTAATGACAAAGTGGTATCAAAGTGGGTTTTCTAGGGCTGGTGTTTAGTGTTATACATGTTGTGAGGATTGATTTGGGAACTTAGGGTAATGGTGTTTAAGTGTCATGATTTCATCTCTCATTCCAGATAACCTAGTGGTGGTGCGATGACTAACATATCTATACATTATGAATCAGAATTCCTACTTGTCGACTCAACATACCGAGACACCAGTTGTAGGGAAACCAATAATACATGAATCATATAGGATTGAGTCTTTTTAATTTTATGTCATTGAGTCATCTCCCTAAATATTCTCTTTTTATCATGGTACATCTTGTTAATTTTTAGGATGCCTCCATGATGGCAGCTAACTAGGATTCAAAGATAGGGTCGTGATGATGAAAAGTTGAGCAATGAGGCCTCAGTGTAGGGACCTATTTTTAAGGTGTTCTCTCAAGGAGATCATATGTAGGTGATTACACTCGATGATTAGTACATGGATCCACCTCTAGTGGTTTAGGCAGATGATCGACTACATATTGGGAAGATGATAGCTCTAGAATGCTAGGACGACGATGCACATAGGCTTAGCGTGTTGTGTTAGTTCAAACAATAGAGACAACTCAAGTTTCATAGTGAACTAGTCCCTTAGGTAAGGGGGGATTGACTTGAGGAAGTGGTCCAAGTTTATAGGATTTTGAGAAACCCAACCAATCATATAGTTTCACTAGAAACCAATATTCTTCATAGATTGTAGGGAATTGGTGGGGTTTGGTCACTCAGAATCGTGGTGAGATGATGCTCTCATGGGTAGACTTTTAGCAGTTGTTTTGTGATGAGTATTATCCTTTGAACTTGTGTTCTATGTGGATCCAAGAGATTCTTGAGCTACGATAAGGTTATATTATAGTTTCTAAGTACACATTGAGGTTTACCGACCTCACACACTAATCTCTTGATATGGTGCGAGATGGATAATTTCAAGCATGGAAGTTCAAGCAGAGCCTTCACAGAGACATCCATGCTAGTGTGGTCTCTTTATGAATTCCAAATTATATTGGAGTGTTAGAGAAGTCCTTGGTGACATAGAGTTTCCTAGAAGAGGGGTGACGGGTAGCTAGAGAAGATAGTGGACATTGTGAGGTTGAGTCATTTTCAATAGCTAGTAGACATCAACCATCAGGGTCTCAATGTAGGAGGCACACTCATTCCCAGACTCATATATAGGGATCTATAGTGTAGGGTTTGTGTAGAGGGTGTAACCAGTCTGGGTATGGGTGGTGCTATTATTTTTATGGGTTAGGTCACATGACACATGATTTCCTGACCTGGTGCACTGTAGATGGTGGAAAAATAGTGGACGAACCTCCATTATAGAGGCAACATCGTTATCAGGTCTCTCCCATGCATGGTCAGGTCAGCCCCTGAGGAGGTGGCACTGATAAAGGGGAGGGAAGATCCCTAGATAGAGGAGCTATAGGTTGAGGGTGATGCTATTATCTACTTCCACCACCAAAACCAGGTGGTCCACACTAGGCTTAGAAGGTCGACGATAGAACACGCGGTCAATAACAAGCTATGGATGGATATGTCCAAGATGCACATACAATGATTCTAGGTATTATTAGTGTATTCTATACTATATATCATGTACTTGTAGACATATGCATGAGTCATTCATTTATCTCAATATCCCTTGTGCAAGATCTAGATATTCTTGTATAGTCTTTGGCCCATATGTTGTGGATATAGGTTCTTACAGGGATATATTCTTATATATTTCACATCTTCCAACAGTGTGAGTTAGTTCTTAGTGGAGAGAGTTTCTCATGGGACCTGTTGGTCATTACGATGAAACCTTATGATGTCATCCTGGGTATGGATTGGTTGTCTATAGTGTGTTCTTGTATGGATTGTCACCATAAGAGAGTTATATGCATACATGATGATGTGATAAGGTTCTCCTTCATGGGTGAGAAATACCTTATGGAAGAGCAAGTGGGGCTCGTGAGCAGGAAGCTACAACCTATCACCCATTAGTTGGCGACTTTAGCCCTTAGTTTAGCGGGCTCTTCAAACATATGGATTCCAGCAATAGTGGATTATTTTATAAATGTATTCCTTGAAGATGTTCCAAGAATACCTCCCAAGCGGGAGATCAAATTGTGCATTTACTTTAACCCTAATACGTCATCGATATCTTCTGTGACTTATTAGATGACCCTTATTGAGCTCTGGGAGCTGAGGGTGTAATTGGAAGACCTTAATGAGGAGGGTTTTATCAGACCCACTGAGTCACCTTGGGCATATCCAATGTTGTTTTTGGAAAGGGAATATATAATCTTGGGGTTTTTGTTGGTTTCCATCACCTAAATCAGCTGAAAATCAAGAACAAGTGCCCCTTATCAAGGATTTAAGAACTCTTCAACCATTTAAAAGTCCCAAGTTGGTTCTGAATGATTGATCCAAGGTCTGGCTACCATTAGTTGAGGTTTTATGATAATGATATTATGAAGATGATATTCCAATGTCACCATGGGAATTATGAGTTCCTAGTGATGCCTTTTAATGTTATGAATACCCCCTTTGTGTTCATTGCACTTATGAACAGGATCTTCCAGCCTTTCTTGAACCAGTACATGGTTTTATTTATTGACAAAATTCTCATTTAATATATGTATTAGGAGGATAATACAAAGTATTTTAGGATAGTCCTAGACTTAATCAGAGATCACCAACTTTATGGAAAGATTTTGAAGTGTCAATTTTGGATATGAGAGGTTCACTTTCTAGGGTATTTAATCTTTGAGCATGGTGTAGTTGTGGACCTGATAATGATTGATATAGTGCTTTCTTGGGATCCACCCTAGAGAATTTCATAGGTGTATAATTTACTTGATTTGGTAGGGTACTATCAGAGGTTTATAACTTAATTTTCTAGGATTGTGGCCCCTTTGACTGCCTTGACATGAAATGGAATCCATTTACTTGAACTGATCCATTTTAAAATAACTTCAAGGATCTGAGACATAGGTCTAATAGTTCTAATTTATTGAGACTACTAGAGGAGGGTGTTGATCACATGGTGTTTTGAGATTCCTCTCGAGCTAGGATCTAATTCATGTTGATGAAAAGAAAGACAATGACAACTTATAGATCGAGGATTTTGAGATCCCATGAGAAGAACTACGTGTACCATGACATGAAGTCGGTAGTAATAGTATTAAACTTAAAGATATGAAGGCATTATATTCTAGGTAATTTTTTTTTTCATTTACTTTAACCACTAGAGTTTCAAGTACATATTCACCCAGAGAGATCTCAACTCAATATAGAGTCATTGATTGGAGTTCTTATAGGACTATGACTTCACTATAGTCTATACTCTAGGGAAGGTCAATGTGGTGGTAGATCCCCTTAGTAAGAAATACCATCCTCTCTTATTGGAGGAGGCATTAGAGTATTTGGACTCATTATAGTTAAACATGGTAGAGGAGAGAGTGAAATTTTTTCTTTAGTCGATGGTGGTGAATCCACCACTTCTTCATTATTTTATGGAGGCTCAGTTGGGTGACATCAACTATGAAGTTATGCACAACTAAATTTCCTCAAAATATGCAGTAGATAGATTTTTCAAATGTGGGGAGCACGTTATCATTTTTTAGGAATTGATGTTAGTTCTAGTTGCATTACATGAGGAGGTATTGGGGCAGTTTCATACCCCCCCTTGGAGGTACATCCAAGAGTGATAAAGATGTACAAATACATTCAATGATAGTTTTGATGGAATAACATGAAGTTGAGTGTTGTTGAGTTTTTTTATCAATTCCTCACATTTCAATAGGTAAAGTATGAATATCGGGTTCTAATAGGTCTGAATCAACCTCTTAAGATCCAAGAATGGAAGTGAGATGACATATTAATGGATTTTGTGATGGGGATTCTATAGGTAGTGAGAGTCCATGAATCAATATGGGTGATTTTTGATCGACTTACAAAGCTTACACACTTTATTACCACCCGAGAGTAGAGTTTGGTTGAGAGTTTGAGGTGTCTGTACATACAGAAGATTGCTCGGCTTTATAGGGTACCCATGATGATCATCTATGAACATGATTATCAATTCACATCATGGTTGTGGAGAGGATTATATGAGGCCTTCAAGACCTGGTTATGGATGATCATGATGTTTCAGCCCCATAAGGATGGATAGATTGAGTGAACTATCCAGTTTTTGAAAGATATGATGATATCTTGCATGTTGGACTTCAGCTGGAGATGGGAGGATCACTTAACCATAGTGGAGTTAACCTATAATAATAGCCATCACTCCACTATCAGCATGAAACTATTCAAGGAACTATATAGGAGACCCTATAGGTCAACCTTGAGTTAGACTGAGATTGGAAATACATATATTATTGGGCTAGCTGCGGCGCTCATCCCTCGGGTGGCGGTGATGGCTGCCCCGCCCTCCCCTCGCCTCCTTCCAGCCTTCACCCCTTTCACCTCATCAGCATCCCTTCCTAATTTCCCTCATATTAGTGTCTCTCCTAAAGTCCCTACTCTCTTCTAGTATGCTCCATCGCTCCCACTTTATCTCCAGGAATTCTCGGAGGCTTCATCGATCCTCGAGTTGTCCCTCATCGCCCGATTTGGACGTCGAAGACCGCCCCTTGACAGCTTTTATAGGTTTGTTAACAACACCTGGCCCCTGAAGTCCCACGTCATGGTTAGGATATTGGATTCACGTCACTTTCTTCTCTACTTCGATAACGCTGATGATTTGGCTTCCACATGGTCCAAAGGTTTGCATGCCTATACTGGTTCTCACTACTTTCTATTCAGATGGGGCTATGAGTTCCACTGGAATCATGACCCACCGACTGCTGCGATCTGGGTTAGTTTCCTAGATCTCCCCCTTCCTTTCCAAAATCCAACTATTCTGGTGATGTTGGGTAACCTCATCGAGAGGTTCCTTGCTTTCGATGAACGTTCTCAGTCCTTCAGCCACCCGATTGCTCCTTAGATCTGCGTGGAAGTTGATGTCTCAAAGGCTCCTGTGGACTCCTTCTGGATTGAGGTTGGTGTTGAGTTCAGATACAAACAAACAGTCTTTTTTGAAAGATGGACAGACTTTTGTAGTTCCTGTTCTCGTTTGGGACACCTTCATCATGTCTATCATTAGAATTATTTTACTCCTAAGGTTATACATTCTATGGGTAGTGTCCCCTCCAGCAGTGGTGTTCCTCTTCGTTTGGAGGCTCAACCATATTTCCTTGACTCAAAGGCAGATGGTACATAGGCAAGAGAAGGGGAAGCCCGTATGTCCCCTGCTATTACAACCACCATTTTAGAGAATGCTGTAGTGCCTCATGTGAATGGACAAATCATGGATCCCCCCATTTCCAAGTCAAAGTTGGTTCACTCTGATCCAAGGGTTGAAGACATATTTGTTAGATTAAGATGTGATTTGGATCCCCTCAAACCCGTGCAGGTACAGGGAGAATGCAGCTCTTCGGTGCCTCCCTCCTTTGCTAAAATGGTCAAGGATGGGGGTGTGCAGAATGGAAAGGCACCAGAGATTAGTGCTCATGCTCCAGGTGGTTATGAAGGTCGTGGCTAGGAGGAAAATTCCAAGCAGTTGCAGTTCATGGGTCATGGATTTGATCATCTTGATGGTATTGACATGGTTTAGGGGAAGTCCTCCTTGGAGGTGGCACTTCACTGTGGTATAGATAACAAGGAAGGTATGGGGATGCCCTCAAGTGCACACATTAGCCGAAAAGAAGGATCAAAGGTCAAGTTGGGGAATTGTTTTGATGTTTTGAAGGATGATGAATCTGCACTATCTCAAGAGGAGGTATCTTCAGGTGATGACAATATTTTTCATTATTCAATGGATAGCATGGACCGTTATCAAGGGAAAGTACCGCATAAAATTAGGAGGAAGAAATGGAAACAAAGAATTTGAGACCCAGGGGAATGTATTGTGGTGTAGGGGAAAAATCTAATATTCGCAAAGATTACTATCATCTGCCAAAACCCATGGAGACCAGGTCAGCCAAGAAGGGTAGGAAAAAGGAAAGCACAATCCAACTGAAAGGGGAAAGAGAAGAAACGGTAAGGACTACTGGAGATAGGGATGGAGAGGATGGGGAGTGATTGAGGCTTATCTTGCACTGCAAGGAAGAAATTCTTGAACAACTGGTACAACCAAAAGTCTTAGAAGAGGTTCTTAGTATAATTGATGAAAGGAAGATAAAAGTGGAGACCAATGAGGAGAAAATAGCATGGATTGATAAAAAATACCATATTGTGGCCAAAGGATTAAATCAGAATAAAATCAACACAGAGGAATTTATTCAGACAATGGAATAGATGATCTCTCACCTGGAAGAGCTTATTAGCAAGGATCCAAACACCCATGTTAGTTCACTACACTGAGAACTATATTGAGTAGTCGAGTCATGTAATCTTAGTTTGATGTTTAATGATTTTGTGAGCTCTTTTAGCACGTAGTGGTGTATGGATTTGAACCTTGGTTTCCATTTTCCCTAAAAATGGCCTTATCTTAATAAAAAAAATTAAATTTGGTGGATCCATGAGCGAATGAGGACAACTGAGAGTATAAGGAACTGACCTTAAAAATTACATATTCTAGTGAATTTAAACTAGAATTAACTTTATTATATCCCTAAAGATATTTTAGGTTTATTTTTTTAGATATTTAATTTATAAATCTTATACAATAAACCCATATATATACAATGTGGACACTTCTAATTAGTGTCCATTTTTCCCACAATATAAAAATTTTAAAATAAAAAATGATTTCTTTTCATGAAAAATATTTAAGAATTTCAAATTGACATATTCCTTTCTATTAACCATCCTTAAACCTTGTGAAAAATATTTTAAAATGTGGGATGAACATTTAATCTCAGTAAGGGACATAAAAAGAAGAAAACCACCATTCTAGTGAAAAACATGAAAACCCATGTAATTTTTACCTTTATCTTCAAAGTTCCTTGAGAATATGAAATAAAAAATTTCCACATGAAAAAATACACAATTTTTTATAAAATAAAACCTTTAACACACATATCAAGCAAATAAAACCCCTTTTTGGCAACTTAGAATATCATATTTATAAAACCCTTTCAAAACTCTTTGAATTGGAATAACCATATGACCGAATTCCAATATAATTATTCATAGGACATAATAATTACCCAATATAATAAAGAGATATAATGGGTCTCACCCTCAATATAATCTATATCAAGTTCACCCATTTTTTATGAGCTATAATAGGACTCAACCCTTCATATAAGCTACATCAGGCTCACCCATGAGCTATAATGGGGCTCAACCCGTCATGTAAGATGTATCAGGAACACCGGTGAAATATAATGGGGATCAACCCATTGTATAAGCTATATTTGGATCAACCATTTTTCATATAATTAAAAAGTAATATATCATGAATAAAACATTCTATTCTTGCACATTTTCATCATAAAAACCTTTTAAAAACTCTTTTGAACCCATATGAAAAAACTTTTTGGATATTAAAATTCCATTTCCTTTTAAAAACCCATTTTCAATAACAAAATACCTAGAAAAAGGGAAAAATGATTTTTCTTTAAATAAAACATGAAATATTGTGTAGGAAGAAATGAATCAAATAATTTTTATGGTGGAGGGATTTTTTTTGTCATCGTATATGTTAAAATAGATCATTCCTTTTTTCTTCTTGTAAAAATATTCCATATAAAACACATAAAAAGATTCATTTTGAAAACCTTTAAAATAAAGTCAAAAGAGATATAAAATTTCCTTAATAAATATTTTATGTCCATATGAAATCATCAAAAAAAATAATTTTTAAAAAATATGGATATGGAAGAAAAAGAGTTTAAAAATAAATCTCTAAAAGAATATTTTTTTAAAAAGAAAGTCCCTTACCACTTTGGATACAATTGAATCCTAATCACCATGAAAGAATAAAATTTAAAAAAACTTTATATATCATGAGAATAGATAAACTCATGATATAACATGTCAAAGGGGCTGTATATACACCTCATAAATGAATATAAGTGCATAACATCAAAATATGCCTCAATGAAAGGAAATTGAGATGAAGTCCCTTACCTTGAGTCCAACTAATCACACATATTATTTATCTTCATGAACAATAAAATTATGTAAATTATTTAATTAAGAAAATTTTTCAAGTTTATTATTCCTTTTTTTCACTTATTACCATGTTATATATGATTACTTAATCAATTAATATTACACTATATGTTTTGATGATATTCGTCTTATATTCCAAAAATGACTTCAGTAGGTTGAATATGGTCAAAGTGGTAATTCTTTAAAAATATACAGAATAATAATCATGAAATAATTATAATTTTTATAAATAAATTATAATTTTAAGACCAATTTTAAAATATGTTTTTGAAAAATTAACTATGTTACAATCATGAAGATGGTAGGCCGTACATACACATTAGTAACATTTCTATTTTTCAATGATCATTATGGAAAGAAGATAAGTATTATTTTATATTTACAGAATGATCATAATATCATAAATAACATATTATTTCTTTAAATATAATTATATATATTATCCATGTGATGTGGTGATGAAAAAATAATCACATTGCTTCATGGAGGCGGTAGTCCACACATACGCATGAACGACATTATCATTTTTCAGTGACTAGAAATATAAGAAATCAAATGATATATTAAAATTTTAGAATGATAAATATTTTATTAATATAATAATTATGTCATATATTCCACATAAATTCATTAACTTCATCCTTATTACCTTCCACGTAAAGCGTTGGTGAAAAACAAATCACATAGCTTCGTGAGGTGGTAGTCTGTCGTACACACGAGCGACATTATCGTATCCCCCACAGAATGAAAAGTAAGAAGGTATATGTAATATAATAATTATATAAGTATAATTATGTTACACATATCATATATATATACTTTAAATTTAAAAACCTAGGTATTTATAGAATAATTTGTTTATTAGTATTCTTTATTTAAACAACAATTCTTAAAATAAATAATTTATTATATGGTTATTTATTTTAAAGCATTAATTTTTCAATTATAGAATTTTTATTTGAAAAAATAATTTCATCTTTAAATTCATCATGTAAATATTATCTTGGTATGAATTTCTGAGAATTTTTTGAATTTTTTTAAATTTTGGTGAATAGTAAAAAATACAGTTTTTTTAAAATACTGTATTTTTTATGACTCCATGAATACATAATTGTGATATAAAATTTATTAAATTTATTGAATAATTAAATAATTATATAATAGGATGAATATTTTACATAAATAACTTAGAATATAAAAATTATATTTTATTCATGATAAGTATAAAAATTATTGTCAGTGCCGACACAGTGCATGCACAACATAGTCACAATGTTAAATTTGGTTCTTTATAAATAATAATTGAGTTCCAAAAAATTATTTCCAATAACATTTTATTAATAATTATGTATTATTGATGTTTTTGGCTATTAATTTATAACTTTATAGTTATGTAATATTAATATTATCCAAATGTCTATGTAGTAATTATGCAGGGCAAGAATAGACAAAAATAACAAATTTAAAAAGTTGTCTTGACATATTTATTAGTAATTATACATAATGAAAGAATATATAAATTTATTTTTAATATAATTACCATATTTTTTTATAATTTTTTATAATTTTTATATATTAAATAATTAACATTAATGCCTGTGCAGCGCTGATGCGGTGCTTATGCAAGCATATTAAAAATAAATAAAATGTTTTTATTAAAATTATAAAAATTATTAAATGACTTAAATTGTAGATAAAAATTTTTATATAATAAATTTTCAACCAATATAATTTTTAGATTCTAATTTGAGACATTTTGGACCCACATAGATCACATTAGTCCCTTTATATTATTTTATTAAAAATAAAGACAACTTGTTCACACTATAATGTTCAATAAGTATAATATTTTAATATGAGTTTTTCTTGAAGTTTTTTTTGAAAAATAATAGTCTTTATAAATCTAATAAAATTATTTTCTATATAATTTTGTTTTTAAATTTTAGGTAATAAATAATTCCCTTAATGGCTTGAACAATTATGATGTAGTAAATATTTAATTAATGAATAAATCAAACTGATGATTTTAAAAAATAGTAAAATAAATATAATTTGATATTTTTAAGTAAATTCATGAATTCTATAGGTAATTATAATATGTATAAAATATAATAAAAAATTTAATTCTAATTGTAAACTTTGTTTTGATGTGTTTAAAGTCATGATTGTGAATATTTTTTAATTTGAAAAAACTATTTTCCCATGAATAAAATATTTTATTAAATTATTTAAAAATAAAAAATCATTAAAAAGTCCAAAAATGATAATATTACTTCGAAAATATGATATCCTATAATTTTTATGCCTTTTGGAATTCTTAAACTCTATAATATATTTATTACTATTTTAATAATTTGAGTAATTCCTAAGTTACCCCTCACCTCAATTATAAAAGGAAGCTCTTACCTTCACAAATATTTATCATATTGAGCCTTCTTGCTCAACTATTATCAACAAAATTCTCTTCTCCTCATCTGTTAATACATTCTTGAGCTTTTTGTCTCACAAAAATATCACTTCTAAGAGCCTTAAAGAGGTTCTCAAGGAGACTTTTTCAAGAGGTAAATTCCTTTTTTTTCTTTTTTAAATTCTTTCTCACTTATACCTTATCCCCACCTCTTATACAATTTTTCATGAAAAATATATTATCACATATATACTAAAGTATTATTTTGTTTATGATATATGTATCATAAAATATCCTATCTTCTCCTTTAAATCTTAAATAATGAAATCGCCGTTCGTGGTGCGTTAATTCACCGTCTTTGTGGGTGTTGATTTTTAGTTTCCATTTTTATCGAAATCATGGAAAGTTTAAATTCACATGAAATTATTTAAAATTAAATAAATATATATATGTTATAAATTATTTATTATTATTTTATTTTTACATGGAAGACTATAAATAAAACAACCTTGAAAACCATGAAAAGAATGCACCCAAAACAATGAAAATAACAAAATATTATTAATAAATGGGTGTAAAATGTTATAAGAAGATAATTTAAGGTATTATAACCATTATTTTTGTTCTGTAATATATTAATAACATTATTAAAACCAATATACATGAGGTTTAGATATTTTTAAGGTAGTCTAACCCGAGGTAAGGGACTCTTTAACTAAAACTTTTTTTAAATGTTTTAAAGATTTATTCTTATAAATATTTTTATTTTATGTACATGTTTTCAAAATTATTTTTATGAATGTATTTACAGGAGTATTAATGTTTTAATTTATCACATTTTTTTTGAAAAGGGATCCTTTTTAGGTGTTATGTAAGGGACTTTCATTTTGAAATCTTTTTAAATGTATCTTTTATGAAAATTCAAAAAGATTATTTTCTTATACATGACATGAGAGGATTCTCCTTATTTAATGACTCTTCATTATTATAATGTTTTTATTATATTTTTTCAAAGTTCCCTTTGAATAATATTATTTCATGTTCATGGATTTTATATTTTGAAATTTATTTTTATGAAAAAAGGGTATTTTGAAACCTCAATGTGTTTTTCTCAAGGGTTTAAATAAGTTATCAAGAGTTTTATTCATGATATGTTCCTTGGACATTGTTTATGTTGGGTTGATCCCATTATAGATAATGATATAAATGGTTGATCCCCATTATAGCTCAATATATTTTGGGTTGATCCCATTTTAGCTCAAGATATAACGGGTGAGCCCCATTATAACTATCCAATGCATTGGGTACTCTAGAGATGGAAGTTGACCAAATGGTTATTCCATGTGTAAGGATGGATGTAAGAGTGATATGGTAAATATGTACCAAGTAAACTTCATTATGTTTCTATGCATGCTAATGAGTTTTTATAAAATGGGTTTTATTGTTTTTTATATCACTTGACGACTAACAATTTGTTTCTTATATCCCTTACTGATATTTTTGTGCTCATCCTAAGATTTTAAAATGTTTTTCACAGGTTATAAGGATGGGAAAGAGAAAGAAGGAAGTCATGATTAATGTTATGAATATTTTTCAAATAAATCATGTTTTATTTTTCATTTTTTATATTTTGGAAGAAATGGATACTATTTAGTAGTATCAAATTTTTATGAATGTGGAATGTTATGTATGTATTATGTCATAATTCTCTAGAACTCTAAACCTAAAAATATCCTCAATGTGAAATAAAGTAAGTTCTTGACTAAAATCCAAGATTATGTAATGTTTTAAGGATGGGTCCTTATAGTTGGTAACAAGGATGGTTTAGATAACCTTAGGGGTTAGGATGATGTTAATATAATACCAAAAATGATTTATGGTTAATTTAAAATAATATATCATTTGTGTAAGATATGTCTGTTCAGAATGGTTTTCCATTAAAGAAATAGGGAATATTAATTAGGAAGGCACCGAGAGGCTGATATCTTTCTGAATCTGCAGCCTGGAATGGTGGGAATTGGAACCAAGCAGTTTGTTACAGTAATAGATTAGTTAACTTAGGTGATAAATGATGGTGGTATACATGATAAATAGGAACTTTATCTACCAAAAAGAAATATGTATTTTTTTGGAACATTTTATGAGGCAATATCCTCCAACTTTCAGTGGAACTGTAGATCCAGTGATAGCCAAAGGATGGATCAATTCTCTAGAAAAGATATTTGATGGCATGGGATGTTCAGAATGCCAAAAATTAATACTAGACATTTATAATTTTGAAGGTGAAGCTGATCAATGGTGGTATTTGGTTAAGAATACCAAAGAAAAAATGATTTTGATACTCTAGAATGGGGTGATTTTAAGAGTAATTTTCTAGAATAATATTTTCCTAAAACTATTTGACTTAGAATGGATAAATAATTCTTGGAACTAAGGAATAAAGATGATGATTCTGTGTTTGTGTATGAATCCAATTTTACAAGACTAGATAGGTATGTATAAAACTTTTTCTCAGGACATTGACAGTAAAATTAATAGATTTTACTATAGTTTGAAACCATTTTAACGAAGAGCTTTGGCTTCATTAGAGTTTAAAAGACATGAGAAACTTTTTCATTATGCTGAAAAAGTTAGGATGGAGTTTTCTAACAAGTATGTGCCTCGTGATGACAAGAATAAGAAGTGGTCAATTTGGAAGGCATTGGGGAAGAATTCATCAAATAAATCTGGAGGTAAGAAAATCAATTTCACTTCTTGTGAAAAGTGTGGTAAAAAGAATCTTGGATAATGTAATGTAAATTATAAAAAGTTCCACCGATGTGGAATGTTTCGACACATGGATCATGATTTCAAGGAATATGATTATAAGAATTATGATAAGCCGATGGAAAGATTCTTTAACTGTAAGGAGTTGGGTCATTTTTCTAATGTGTGTCCAAATCTAATCACTCAGGTAAGAAAACAACAAGATTGGAAATAGAAGGGTGTAAAAAAACCCTTCACAGCTACTTTAGTAGATGTTGATCCATTAAAAGAAGTGGTATTAATAATTGAAAATAAGATTGGTGAATGCTATAGTTTTGGCCCTACCTTCCAGAAATAGTGATTTTTTTATCTACAGTGATGCTTCGTTGAAGGGACTTGGTTTTGTTCTGATGCAGAATGATCAGGTAATTACTTATGCTTCATGTCAGTTGAAACCTCATGAGTTAAATTACCCTACAAATGATTTATAATTAACTGTTGTTGTTTTTTCATTAAAAAATTAGAGGCATCATTTTTGTAGAGTAAAATTTGAAATATATACTGACCATAAAAGTTTTAAGTATATATTTACTCAGTAGGAATTGAACATGAGATAGAGAAGATGGTTAGAACTAATCAAGACTTATGATTTCATGATCCATTACCATCCTAGGAAAGAAAATAAAGTGGATGATGCTTTGAGTTAGAAAAATAACACTACATTAACTATGATACATTTGGAACATGACCCCTTGGTTAATGATTTGATAAAATTTGGCTTGGAAGTTGTTGGTGTTGAAAATACCTCTATTTTTTTTCAGGTGTCTGTGAAATCATCTCTATCAGACAAAATTAAGAAATCATATAAGGAAGATTGTGAGTTGTAGAAAAGGGTATAACTGGTTAAGAAAGGCAAGTTGAATAAATTTAACGTTGATAAATATTTTGTTTTGAGGTTTGGGAAGAGATTATGAATTCCTTGTGATTCTTAGTTGAAGAAAGAATTGTTATGTGAAGCTCATAGTTCTTCGTTTTCAGTTCATCATGGAAGCACAAATATGTAAAGAGACCTTCAAGAGTATTACTTATGTGATGAAATGAAAAGAGATATTATAGATTTCACCATGAAATGTTTGAAATGTCAATAGGTTAAAGCAGAGCAGTAGTTACCAAAGGGGATGCTTCAGGATTTTACAGTGCCAGAGTGGAAATGGAAAAAATATATTAATGGACTTTGTGGTGGTACTACTAAAGAAATCTCAAGAAAAAAATTCAATCTGATTTATTGTTGATCATTTGACTAAATCATCTCATTTCCTTCATATTCGAGACACACTTTCTCAAGATCAAATTACTCGACTATACCTCAAAGAAATTGCTAGGTTTCACGGAGTTCCTCTATCCATTGTATTAGATTGTAAACCCACATTCACTTATAACTTTTGGAAAGGCCTTAATAAGTCATTGGGAATAGAATTAAATTCCATTACAACTTTTCATTCTCAATCATATGATAAGTCATAATGAATAATTCAGACATTGGAGGACATGCTACGATCTTGTTCAATAGATTACTAGGGAATTTGGGATCAACATCTTTATTTAGTTGAGTTTTCTTATAACAGTTTTAATTATAGTATACAGATGAAACCTTTTGAATAATTATATATAAAGTGGTGTCTAAATCTAGAATTTTGGGATGAATTCAGAGAAATGAAGTTTATGGGACCAAAATTAGTAGAAGAAGTGGCAGAGAAAGTTCAGTTGATTCAACGACACATGATGGCGACTCAAAACAGAGAGAAAAGTTATACATATAATAGGAGGAAAGACTTTTCATTAAAGTTAGGTGATCATTTTTTCCTTAAAATCTCTCCTTGGAAAAGTGTTATGATTTTTTTAATAAAGGAAGGTTAAGTCCATGGTTTGTTGGACCTTATGAAATTCTAGAGAAAGTTGGATGAGTTGCCTACTGAGTAGCCTTGCCTTTGATTTTATCTCAGGTATACAATGTTTTTAATGTTTCGATGATAAGAAATTACATGCTAGATATATCTCATGTTTTGAGCCCATAAGTAGTTGAACTGGAAGAGAACCTTTCCTATGAAGAGAAACCAGTTCAGATTCTTAATTGCAGAGAGAAAGTTTTGCGGAACAAGGTAATTTACCAAGTTAAGGTTTTGTGGAGAAACCACATGGTAGAAGAAGCAACATGGAAATCTGAAAATACTATGAGAAAAAATCATCCTCATTTGTTTATAAGTAAATAAAAATTGTGAGGACATGATTTCAAAATGGGGGGAGAGAATGTAACAATCTAGGTATTTATAGAATAATTTGTTTATTAGTATTCTTGATTCAAATAGTAATTATTAAAATAAATAATTATAGAATTTTTATTTGAAAAAATAATTTCATTTTTAAATACATCATGTTAAAATTATATTTTTGTGAATTTTTGATAATTTTCTGAAAAAGTTTAATTTTTGGTGAATAGTCAAAAATACAATTTTTTAAAATACGGTATTTTTTATGACATCATGAAGACATAATTGTGATATAAAATTTATAAAATTTATTGAATAATTAAATAATGATATAATAATAGGAATATTATACATAAATAACTTAAAACATAAAAATTATATTATATTCATGATAAGTATAAAAATTATTGTTAGTGCCAACGCAGTGCTTACGCAACATTGACAATGTTAAATTTGATTCTTTATAAATAATAATTGAGTGATAAAAATTATTTTCAAGACTATTTTATTAATTATTGTGTATTATTGATGTTTTTGGGTGTTAATTTATAAATTTATATTTATATAACATTAATTTCATCCAAATGTCTGTGCAATAATTATGCAGGGTAAGAAAAGAAAAAATAAAAAAATTTAAGAAGTTGTTTTGACATATATATTAGTAATTATAAATAATGAAAGAATATAGAAATTTATTTTGAACCTAATTAAATTATTTTTTTATGACAGTAATTTATTTTTAATTTTTATATATTAAATAATTAACATTAATGTCTGTGCAACACTGATGCAGTGCTTGTGCAATCATAAGAAAAAATAAAATAAAATGTTTTAATTAAAATTATAAAAAATTTAAATGACCAAAATTGGGGATAAAACTTTTTATATAATCAAGTGTTGACCGATATAATGTTTAGATTTAAATTTGGTACATTTTGGACCCACATGGATAACATTAGTCTCCTTACATTATTTTATTAAAAAGAAAGACAACTTGTTCACACTATAATGTTCAATAAGTATAATATTTTAATATGAGGTTTTCTAGAAGTATTTTTTAAATAAGAATAGTATTTAGAAATATAAAAAAATTATATTTTTCATATAATTATATTTTTAATTTTTAGGTGATAAATAATTACCTTATTGGCTTGAGCAATTATGATGCAATAAATATTTAATTAATGAATAAATCAAATTAATGATTAAAAAAAGTAAAATAAATATAATTTGATATTTTTAAGTAAATTAAAGATTTATATAGGTAATTATAATATGTATAATATATTATAAAAAATTTAATTCTAATTGGAAACTTTTTTTTGATGTGTTTAAAGTCATGATTGTTAATAATTTTTAATTTGAAAAAAATATTTTTCCATGAATAAAATATTTTATTAAATTATTTAAAAATAAAAAAAAATCATTAAAAAGACAAAAAATGATAACATTACTTATAAAATGGGATATACTATGATTTTTAGTCCTTTTAGAAATCTTAATACCTATAATAGATTTATTATTATTTTAATAATTTGAGTAATTCCTAAGTTACCCCTCACCTCAATTATAAAATGAGGCTCCTACCTTCACAAATATTCATCACCTTGAGACTTATTGATCGAATATACTCTTCAAAATTCCCTTATACTCACACCTTACCAAATTTTTGAGCTTTTAGTCTCACAAAAAGACCACTTCCAAGAGCCTTAAAGAGGTTCTCAAGGAGATTTTTTCAAGTGGTAAATTCCTTTTTTTTTCTCTTTTAAATTATTTCTCACTTATACCTTATCCCCACATCTTATCCAATGTTTCATGAAAACTAAAGTATCAAATATATATTGAAGTTTTTTTTGTGTTTATAGTATATTCATCATAAAATCTCTCATCTTCTCCTTTTATTCTTAAATAACAAAATCGTCATCCGTGGTGCGTCAATTCATCGCCTTCATGGATGATGATTTTTCGTTTCCCTTTTTACCAAAACCATATAAAGTTTAAATTCACATGTAATTGTTTAAAATGACATAAATATATATATGTTATAAATTCTGTATTATTATTTAATTTTTACAAGGAAGACCATAAATAAACCGATCTTGGAAACCATTAAAAAAACACACCTGAAAAAATGAAAATAACAAAATATTGTTAATAAATGGGTGGAAAATGTTATAAGTAGATGATATAAGGTATTATAAACATGTGTTTAGTTCTTTAATATATTAATAAAACTATTAAAATAATTATACAGGATGTTTGAACACTTTTTAAGGAAGTTTAACCCAAGGTAAGTGACTCTTTAACTAAAACATTATTTTAAAGATTTATTCTTATAAATATTTCTATTTTATCTCCATGTTTTAAAAATGGTTTTTATTGATATATTTATAGGAGAATTAATGTTTTAATTTATTTCATGTGGTTGGAAATGGGATCTTTCTTAGGTGTTATGTAGGAGACTTTCCTTTTGAAATCTTTTTAAATGTCTCTTTTACGAAAATTCAAAACGATTGCTTTTTTATATACAACATGAGAGGTTTCTACTTATTTCATGACTCTTAATTATTATAATTTTTTTATTATATGTTTTAAAATTTATTTTTGAAGAATATTATTTCATATGCATGAATTTTATTTTTTTGAATTTATTTTTATGAAAAAAGGGTATTTTGAAACCTGAATGTGTTTTGCTTAAGGGTTTAAATGAGTTATCAAGAGTTTTATTCATGATATGTTCCTTGGAAATTTTTTTATGTTGGTTTGAACCCATTATATCTCAAGACATGATGGGTTGAGCCCCATTATAGCTCAAGATATGTTTGATTGAGCCCATTATAGATCTCCAATGTATTGGGTACTCCGAAGATGGAAGTTGACCGAATGGTTATTCCATGTGTAAGGGTGAATGTAAGAGTGATATGATAAATATGTCACAAGGAAACTGCATGATGCTTATATGCATGAAAATGAGTTTTTATAAAATGAGTTTTTTTCTTTTTTATATCACATGACTAACAATTTCTTTCTTTATATCCCTTACTGAGCTTTTTGTGCTCATCCCAAGATTTTAAAATATTTTTCACAGGTTATAAGGATGGGTAAGAGAAAGAAGGAAGTCATGATGAATGTTATGAATATTTTTCAAAGAAATCATGTTTGATTTTTATTATTTTATATTTTATAGGAAATGGATACTATTTAGTAGTATTCTCTTTTTATGAATGTGGAATGTTATGTATGTATTATGTCCTAATTATCTAAAACTCTAAACCTGAAAAGATCCTCAATGTGAAATAAAGTAATTTCTTGACTAAAATATAAGATTATGTAATGTTTTAAGGCTGGTTACTTATATTAAATCTATAATTATAACAATCATTTAGAGGTGATGATGAAAAATGAATTATATTGGTTCATGATGTGGTAGTTCACTGTACACACAAATGATGGTTTCATTTCCCATTTGATGGAAGAGGAGATGGATTTATGTTATTAAATTAACTTAATAAAATATCATTATATGGAATATAATTGTGTTATTATATCCTAATAATTGATAAAAATTTGAAGTATGTGTAATAATAAATAAAATAAAATGCTCAGTTAAGCATAATATACCTCTTCTTTGAACAACCTCATTAGGTTAGCACCAAAAGTATTTATAGGATGAATTTATGATAAAACCAGGGTATCTAGGTCATGGGTAGGGAATTAATTAAGGTATTTTGGTAGGTATTTTTTAAACCAAAAGGGTTTTAATTTGTGAATAGGATAAGATAGGGGTGGCCTTTTATAAGTGAGGTGAGTGGCATACTTGTAATTTTTAAAAAGAAAAAAATTTACCCATATTTTTCACAAGAAAAAAGATAAAAAATGGAAATTATAGATAATTAGACAATATAAGGTCTAGATATTTCCATAAAATACAATTTAGACAAGTTTTTATTTCATTTTAGCCCTTATTTTTTTTAGTTTAACTCCCTGGTAAACCCGTTTTCACCTTAACCACAATATTTTTTGTACTATTTTAATTATTAATTATGAATAAAAATTGAGTTAAAATTACTAGATAATATAAATTATGATGATTTAAAATATTTAATCCATTTTTCCAAATTTTATTTCTATAATTGGAATAATTTAATTTAAAATTAAACTCGCATACGTGAGGAAAAAACATTTTTTCATGAAGTGTATTTTTCAAGCATTAGATGATTTTATATTAACTTTATAGATATCAATCATCATTATATGAGTTTAAATTAATATTTATTGATATATAATCTATAAATTACATTTTAATCATTCCCATTTAGGGGTTGTTTTAATTAATTAAAATGAAGAAACATTACGCACTTTAAAATAGTTTTCATAAAAAACCAGTTTTTAAACCCAAAAATAAACTTATACTAAAATAAAATATAAAAATGATTCAAATGTAATTAAATGTATTAAATATAAATAAATAATACTTATTTTTATTGATACAATATTCAAAACATACTTAGACTTTTAAATTACTTAATTTATTGAAAATAAATAAAAAAATTGATATTTTTCACTATTCATAAAAAAACCAATGTTTTATGAAAATACAAAAATTTCAACCTAATTTAATTTTAATATTATGATTTAAAAAATGGAATTTATTTTTTAAAATTAAAATTATATAATTTAGAAAATAATCTTTTAAATAAAACCTTATAATAAAAGAGTTTAATTAAAAATATTTCCTTTTTGATTTAAAATTTACTTATTATTTTTATAATGAATGTAACTATCTAATTAATATTAATAAATATAAAAATGATTTATTTAATCATCACCTGAGTTTTTACATTCTTATCCCCTTTTGGAAAAATTTTCCTCATAATTTTATTCACTTATTAAATAAGTGTGGGATATTTTTCCCTCATAATATTTTCAGATTCCCATATTGCTTTTTCAACCATATGGGTTTTCAATAAAACCTTAACTTGGTGAATCAACTTATTCTTCAAAACTTACTCTCTATGGTGATGAATAAAAAAAAGTAGTTCCTTATAAGAAATTTTCTCTTCCAACTTAACTACTTTAGAGCTCAAAATATGAGATGAATCCGGAACATATCTCCTTAACATTGAAACATTAAATGCGTTTTGTACCTGGGATAAACTTAGAGTAAAATCCACTTGGTAAGAAACTTATCCAACTTTCTCCAAGATTACATATAGTCCAATGAAAAGTGGAATTATCTTTCCCTTTTTTTTTACCAAAATGCATAAAATTTCTCTGTGGAGATACTTTAAGAAAAATATGATCACCCACCTCAAAAGAAATATCTTTCCTCTGGTTATCCACACAAATTTTCTGATTACTCTAAGTCATACTCATACATTGTTGAATCGGCTACACCTTCTCATCCATTTCATTTACCAACTATGGTCTCATCAACATCCTTTCTCCCTCTTTTCCCAAAAAAGCTGGAATCCGACACCACTTTATATATAATGACTCAAATGGCACCATCTATATATTAGAATAAAAACTGTTATTATAAGAAAACTCAATAAAAGGAAGATATTGATCCCAAATTCCCTTGTAATCCATTTAATAAGAATAAAACATATCTTCCATGGTATGAATCGTACACTCAGATTAACTATCAGTTTGGGGATGAAAATCTATACTTAAATTTAATTCAGTACCCAACAAATTATAAAGTCATTTTCATAAATTAGAAGTAAATATGGGATCAAGGTCAGAGACAATGGAGAGAGGAAATCTACATAACCTAAATATCTACTTGAGATATAATTGAGAAAGTGGATCTAAATACATTATATCTCAAATGGGAAGGAAATACACAGATTTAGTTAACCAATCAATAATAACCCAAATCATATTATTACCTTGATATTTCTTTGTAAATCCCACCATGAAATCCATTGATATATTTTCCCATTTCCATTCTATCATTGGAAAAGGTTTAAGAATTCCCTTCAGTAATTTTTGTTCTAATTTAACCTGCTGACAAGTAAAACATTTTATGGTAAAGTCAGCAATATCTCTTTTCATATCATCCCACTAATAATACTCCCAAAGGTCTCGATACATCTTAGTTCTTCTAAGATGATAGGAAAATAGGGAAATATGATATTCACTCAACAACTCTTTCTTAAACTGGAAATCAAAAGGAAAACATAATATTTTTTCAAATATGATAATACCTTCTTCATCAACCTTAAACTTAGGAAACTTACCCTTCTTAAAAAATTCTACCTTTTTCTACAAATTATGATCCTCCTTTAGAGCTTTATTAATTCATTATGACAAAGTTAACTACACTAAAACCTGAAAAAAACAAAGGATTTCCCTACATCTATAACTTATAGGCCAAAGTTCATCAAATCATTAACCAAAGGGTCATGTTCCAAACTTAACACAGTTAATGTAGTATTATTTTTCCAACTCATAGCATCAACCAATTTGTTTCTTTTCCAAATGCTAATGAATTTTTCAATCATAATCCTTGATCATTTCTAGAAATCTTTTTTATATTATTTTCAATTATTTCTGAGTGAATATATAATTAAAACTTTTGTAATCAGTATATATTTCAAACTTTACTCCATATAAATGATCCTATAAATTTTTAAAGAAAACACCATGATATCTAATTCCAGATCACGTGTAGGGTAATTTAACTCATGTGGTTTCAACTGAAATAAAGCACAAGAAATTACCTGGTCATTATGCATTAGGACACAACCAAGTCCCTTTAATGAAGCATCACTTTAGATGATAAATTTTCCATTTCTAGAAGTCAAGGCCAAAACTAGAGCATTAGCCAATATTTTTTTAGTTATTAAAAAAGTCATCACATAATTTTATCTATATGAATTTAAATCCTTTTTGAGTTAACTTAGTCAGTGGGCTAGAAAACTAAGCAAATTTTTCAACAAATCGCTAATAGTAACCCGCTAAACCAAGAAAACTATGAATCTATGTGGATTTTTTTCTTGACCATTCTTCAACAACTTTTATTTTAGAAGGGTTAAAAATTATTCTATATTAAAAAAAATATGCATAATGACCCAATATTTTTGTACATGGATATGACATCTTTTTAGATTAATATTCATTATATTTCACAAACACATGCTCGATGACCATAATAGTTTAGTGCCTTTGGAAAATTGGAACAAATTCTTCTAATTTGGTGAAAGATCTTAAGAATCTCCCATAAATATCTTCCCCTTTATTACTTCTATTTAAAACATTTCTTTATAACCTGGGTAAAGGAAACATAAGAAATGGTGAACACATATGCTCAGTAAGGGTAAACAAGGGAGATATTAATAATAACATAAACATAAGGGTATAAGAATATGATCATAAAACTTTAAAATTATACCGTGCATATTAAAGATCATAATCTTGAGTCATATAATAAATCATAAAAATTCATAAGATATGAATCATAATAGAATCAAGAGAATAATACATGGAATCATAATATTGGAATAAGACATGGAATTATGGTAGACACATAAATATGTAATATCATTCCCTATAAGTCAAAGTTAATTTCCAAAACTTATCAGGGCACTTCATGGGGACTAAAACTACTGGGCGGGACACACCACCATCCCCAGTTGCATTCCTTTACTTTTAAGGGATTGGGTTTCCCCATCTTCCCATAGTGGATTGGGTTTACCCATCTCCCCATAGTGGATCAAGCCCGTAGACTTGTTTACCATCATTATCTCATGAGATATAAATCTTTACCCAATGCATAAAATGGATATATATTTACCACTAATCAAATAATTAAAACAATACATATGTGTTCCATAATAACATAAATAATTCATCATATCAGAACCTATAAAAAGAAATGGGCTTCATAAACACTTTATCATAACAAAAATCATGTAAAAGAAATAGGTTTAAAAAATATCATGCCATCATAAATATAAACCATCCATTGAAAGAATAATATTATTATACTTGGGTCATATCCTTAGTAAAACAAAAGTAACATCAAATAACATTGTCTTAGATGGAAAATGATTTTGAAATATCACTTGAAATAATTCTTGAGGAAAATATCCTTTCTATTTTGAAAAGTTTTTTTTAAATCATAAAACAATCATCAAACATTTTTCATTTAAAATAAACTTAAAAATTTATAAAGGAATATTTAAAAACTATTTTAAACATCTTTGAAATCTTTTTTTCCTTAAAAATTCCTAAAAGATCATTTAAAACTCTTTTAAAACATTTTTAGAAAACCTTGATTGGATGGAACACATATTTCTGAATGAAGAGAAAATAAAATTACATAAAATATATAATATCATGAAAATAAGGATATTCATGATAGAACATGTCAAAGGGAAGTATACACACCACATAAAAGAATTTAGGTGCATAACATAACATGTGTCTCAAAGAAGGAAAATTGAGACAAAATTCCCTTACCGATTTGCTAACTTTTGAACCGTAAACCCCATAAAAGAGAGATCATCAAATGGATATGTAAATACCTATAATATTCAGGATAATACTCATAAAATAAATTTATGGTCAATATATACATTGAATATAAGAAATAGGTGGTGAATATGACTTGTATCTCACGAAAAATAAAAGTGAGACAAAAATCCCTTACCTAAAGTCTTGAATTCCTTCATACATGTTAACAAATCATGTATAATAAATATAAGTTTATTATAAACCTAAAAAATAACCATATTAATATATATAATACCCTATATTATTTATTTTTTACTTTATATTACTCACTTATTAATAATTCCAAATTTAAGTTATGTTTTGGGTAATACTCGCTTTGTTTTTCATACATGTTTTGACTTGTTATCCTTGGTCCTATTACATAGATCATGATTTAATCATCTCAAGAATTATAACCATGATATAGATATCATATATATATATATATATTAATTATATATGTATTCATGGTGATTCATAAAAGTTAGAGGTATAAAATAAAATCACTACTGGGAATATTGTTTTCCCCAACGGTCTTATACCAACAGTTCCAATGAATCATTGGTATAGGAGAGTTTTGGCATGATTTGACAATGGTTTTATCAAACCATTGGGAAATATTCCACTTATTCTCCTTTTCCCAACGTGTTGATGAAACCATTGGGAAAGGTTGATGATTTCCCAGCGGTTTTCTTAAAACCGTTGGGAAATATTCACTTTCCCAATGTTTTCCCAACGGTTTGGTTAAAATAATTGGGAAAGAATCCTTTTCCCAATGGTTTTTAAAAACTATTGGGAAAATATGTCTAGAAATACACAAATTGGGAATACCTCCTCCAGTCGCATTTCTCCCCCAATTTCCAGAACCCCTCTCCCCTAATTTGCAGAACCCTCACGCCCGCCCCCCAGGTGAACTCCATAAAATCCGATGAGACTCCCCCATGAGGTTAGATGGGATAATTCTAAATCTTCATGTCTTATTGATCATTTTCCACTTATCTTACATATTTATCCATTTTTATTGAAGGGGAAAACCCTAAATTCAATGTTTTAATTTGAGATTTGGTTTGTTTTATTAGGGATTAGGTGTATGAGGCATTCCCATTCCTATTATGGGTGGTTTTAATCAAAAGTTATGATGTTAGAACCATTTATGATGTTGTTGTATCTATTTAATCTCATTTACCCTAACTTAACATTAAATTCTATATCACATTTGGTTTCTGTTTTTTTAATTTCCAGTTAAGTTATTTGTGGTTGATGATTGTCCCATGTTAATTGTTTTTAATGGTTTGGCATGGAAATTGGGCATTTAATGTGACTTTTCCAAATGCGGGTGCCTTGAGAATACTCTAAATATTTGTTAAAAATGATCAAAGGGATTTTATTATTTAAAGTGGATTTTGAAAGATATTTCAGAAATGATTTAATATTTAGGAAAGTGTTTTATTAAAATGGGAATTTTTTTAATAAGGCTTGTGTAATGTATTTTGTTATAGTACACTTGTTATGTGACTATGTTTGGTATTTAGTAACACATGAGATAACTGGTGTGTGAGAATGTGTTATGAAAGAGATTCCATGGCTGGTTCAAGATTATATTTACGTTTTGAGCCTATTAATGAGTTGTTTTAAAGATATTTTGAGATATTTACCTATTGTTGTTAAGTCATACAGTGATCATGGGGGATATTATATGTTTATTGGTGAAAAATGGGAGCTGTAGAGGTGGTTCATGATTAAGGCATATAATTAGTGCTAAACATGTGGATAAACCATGCATAGTAGTGAATTCTTGAAGTGTTTGATGTTTTTAGTCCTTTTTTATTTGGAGTTTCTTTTGATGTTGATGTTTCTTATTGATACCTATGATGGGAATTTATTTTAGTTTCTAAATCAGTTGAGACTCCCCCACCATGCACAGTGTATGCAATTATTTTGGTTTACCTCGAGTTGATGACTCCAATAGCTCAATTGTCAAAGTTTATTGTGAACCTGAAGTTGTGGTTGAAAATATATAGAATCATTCATCCATGTTCTCAATTATTTTGGTTTACCTCAAGTTGGGTTGTTAAGGTTGGTACTATTCAAATTGATTTAGTATTGATCACAAATATTTTTTATCTAACTTGACCGTTATGTGAATTTTCAATGTTTATTGGTTTCAGTTTTATTTGAATTGCATTTTCTAATTTGGAATTGAACTGTATTCAAACCTAGTCAAACAATATTTCTAACTTGGTGAACATTACAACTTGTATGATTTATTAAATCCATTCAAGATCTTCTAAAACAATTGATAGCTAAATTACCAATGAATCCCCCTATTACCTCATATATTTAGTTCTTTGGGTTACACATCAGTTTCCTTTTTCTAATTAATTACATATTTGTTTTCAAAAGTAGGAAATACAGCCAATTGAAGAGAGATGAAGGAAAAAAATGATGGAGAACAATCGTCGAATGGCGGAGATGGGCGTTCCACCATTAGTGCCTATAGTGATTACTTTATTTCATATATATATATATATATTTAAATAATATATAATGTCATGTGATTAATTTTGTTGTAAAAATTTTTGTAGGATCCACCTATACGTCGACAGTTATTCGACGAGGAGCCTAATACTGGTCCTAGTACTCAGGCTGATGGTACGAGGGGGGTTCGTACCAGAGGTAGATGAGCAGCTCCACGTACCCGACTAGACCCTACCCCTCCCACTGACATGTCATCCTTCCCACATTCTGATCCCGGTGTGTCGTTAGGGACACACGGGATATTTAGGCCTCCCATGTTTTCGCTACCTTTTGCATCTTCTGACCCATCTTTTTCATATTCCATGATGATTCCCACTCCCCAGCAGAATTCGGTCATACAACTGTCCCATCTTATTTTCCTTCTACTTCTGTCTCTCCAAGCTTCTATATTCCATCGTCTTCGACTCCTATTCCACCACAGGGTGTTCCATCAGTTTCTGTGGATCCAGCGGCACTCAGTGATCAAACTGGCGCATGTATATTTATAGAACCCTAACAAATTTTTATATCAATATTTATTTTCATTATAACATGTTTTGATAAAATATTTATTTTTCTTTCATGACAGATACATCTACTGACAGAAGGTGGGGTTGGGGGCGTACATGCATGCATGCGGTGTGGAACCGCCACACACAAGTAATGGTGGATTATAATGAAGACAACCAAATGGTTGAGAAAACAGGGCATCAATGTCAGAGTTTTTTGGCGATGCTTTCCAAATACTCCGAAATCATTCCCGTCAGCACACTATCATAGAGAAAGTTGCCACATGAGGTTAAGGATATAGCTTGGGAAGAGATATGGGTAAAAAAATCTTTTGTATTTAATGCCATGAATTATTTTTGTATTTATATGAATTAATATTTTGGTGTCAACTTTGATTTAATTTTAACGATGGTGAGGGTGCATGACCGGAACGTCTAAAGGATTTCGATGAGATTTGGAGATCCTAAAAGCATGAGTTGTATATTGGATGCTGTGTTAGAGTTGTCACTAAGTTAGAGGCGGTACTAGTCATGGATGATTGTCCTATAGAGCAGTATCGGCAGATGATTACTCATTGGACGACTACTCAGTTTAAGGTATTAATTACATTTGAGGTATTTAAATAATAACTTTCATTTTTTGCATTAATATTATCCTTTGAATTATTGAATTTTATTTAGGAATCATCTGAAAAAAATAAAAAAAACATTAATGCAAAAAAATACCTTCACACACTGGGACGTACTACAATGCCAGATCATGAGAGAAAGCTGGTATGACAATTGTTTATAAGTTTTCTTTACGACTTACAGTTTCTTTTGTTTCCTCAATTATTTAATCGTTTTCTAAATTTTTCATATAACTTTAGTTTTAAATGTCATTATAGAGGAAAAAACTGAATATTGAAGGACGTGTGCCTCGAGCAAAACTGTTTTGCTCGAGTAGACAGAAAAATGATAGAAGTTCCATCAACGAACCGACTCAGAAGCAGATTGTGAGTTTTAATCTGTTGATTTTATATTTTAATATATATTTTGTAACTTAATAACATATTTATATTTTTAACAGGCTACTTTAGAGGCCCTTGATGCCTAAGAACCAAACAATTTTGGGCCAACTGATCACTTACATTTGGTGTTGAGAGAGGAGCATTCTGGCAGAGTACGCTACCAAACTAGGATAGACCTGATAAATTATTGGCCCTCCTCAGGTATGAGTTGTAGTGCCACAAAGCTGTAGCAAGTTAGGGCACAGGCAGAATAGGCTGACAAAAGGGCTATAGAGATGGCAGAACACTCTGCTAGGGCAAACAGTGCATTTATGAAATTTATTAAAGTTCTATTTCCAACACTTCCACCAGAGGCCAGATCAGCTTTTGATGAATATATGTCATCGATACGTTCTATATATGATGCACCAGGTGTCAGTTCTAGTGTTGTTCAAGATGATGTCCAGACTGACGATGATTATGGCGAGGAGTTTGATGCGGAAGAGGAGGGAGAGGAAGAGGGTGAGGCAGAGGAGGAGGGCGAGGTGGAGGGTGAGGGCGAGGAGGAGGGCGTTGAGGAGGGCGATGATGATGATGAGGACAATGATGACCACGAGGATGAGGGTGATGATGATGGTGATGATAGTGATGATGAAGGTGATGAAGATGTTATTTAGGATTATTCCATTTTTTTATGTCTTGAATTATATGAATGTATTGGTAGGATTATTAGCTCATGCTCATCAAATGCATGTGATGATATGCTTTAAATTGAATACAAAGCCTTGTTGTAAATTTCACATGTTATGTGAATTATGCCTTGTTTGATTTGGTTTACTTGACAATTGTTAGGATAAGACATGGGTTACATGTTAAGGACTCATGGACAAAATCATCATGCTCAGGGAATTTAGACTTGAAATTCCAAGATGAATGCTTTGGTTTCTAGGTGAGGGATATCAGGATGGTTTCTATTACTCATGAGTGATATTGGTTTCTTGAAGATAAACCAAGGACATGTCTATTTTGAAATATGGTAATACCATGACTTAGGTGATACCCGGTCCCCTATGTGAGATAATTGGCAAGAAAGGCCGCTTAAATCCAAGGCGCGGTGTGACCGACACCACTCAAAGTGATGTGTACGAGTCAACCCCGTCTAAATCTGAGGCGCGGTGTGGCCGGGATTTTAAGTGAAAAGAACAACTGGCATATAGAAAACTGAAAAAACACATTCATATTCTGTTGATACTTTATCACAATGATCCATGGGTCATATGTGACGTGTATGAGTCAACCACGTCTCAATCTGAGTCGCGGTGTGGTTGGGATCACTCTAAGTGTCTCTCTTTTGTTTAAAATGGACAACATTTTAAGTACATACAGAAAACCGACCAAACGCATTCAGTTTCTGTTTAAACTTTAGGAGAATAATCCATGGGTCATATGTGATGTGTACGAGTCAACCTCGTCTTAATCTAAGGTACAGTGTGGCCAACACCACTCAAAGTGTCTCTATTTTGTTTAAAATGGACTTCATTTTAAGTGAAAACAACAACTAGCATATGGAAAACTGACCAAACGGATTCTAATTGTGTTAATAATTTATCACAATGATCCATGGGTAATATGTGATGTGTAAGAGTCAACCCCTCCTCAATCCGAGGTGCGGTGTGGCTGACACCATTCATAGTGTCTCTCTTTTGTTTAAAATGGACATCATTTTAAGTGAAAACAATAACTGACATATGAAAAACTGACCAAATGCATTTGGAATGTGTTGATGCTTTAGGAAAACAATACATGGGTCATATGTGACGTTTACGAGTCAACCCCACCTCAATATGAGGCACGGTGTGGCCGGGATCACTCTAAGTGTCTCTCTTTTGTTTAAAATGGACAACATTTTAAGTACATACGGAAAACTAACCAAACAGATTTTGATTATGTTGATACTTTAGCACAATGATCCATGGATCATATGTAACATTTAAGAATAAATACCGCCTTAATCTGAGGCGCGGTGTGGCTGGAACCACTCAAAGTGTCTCTCTTTTGTTTCAAAAGGACATCATTTTAAGTGAAAACATCAATTGGCATACAGAAAACCAACCAAATGCATTCAGACTGTGTTTATACTTTAATAAAATGATCCATGGGTCATTTGAGACGTGTAAGAGTCAACCCCATCTAAATATGAGGCGCAGTGTGACCGGTACCACTCTAACTATGTCTCTTTTGTTTAAAATGGACAAGATTATAAGTGAAAAGAACAACTGGCATATGAAAAACCAACCAAACGCATTCAGAATCTGTTGAAACTTTAGGAAAACGATCCATGGGTCATATTTGATGTGTATGAGTCAACCACTCCTCAATCCAAGTCGTGGTGTGGCCGGCACCACCGAAAGTGTCTCTCTTATGTTTAAAATGGACAACATTTTAAGTACATACAGAAAACCGACCAAATAGATTCTGATTGTGTTTATACTTTAGCACAAAGATCCATGACTCATTTGTGACGTGTATGAGTCAACCTTGCCTCAATCCGAGGTGCGTTGTGGCTGGAACCACTCAAAGTGTCTCTCTTTTATTTAAAAAGCACTTCATTTTAAGTGAAAACAACAACTGACATACGAAAAACTGACCAAACGGATTCTTATTGTGTTGATACTTTAAAAAAAATGATAAATGGGTCCTTTGAGACATGTAAAAGTCAAACCAGTCTTAATTCGAGGCGCGGTGTGGCCGGTACCACTCTAACTGTGTCTCTTTTGTTTAAAATGGACAGGAGTATAAGTGAAAAGAACAACTGGCATACGAAAAACTGACCAAACACATTAGGAATCTATTTAAACTTTAGGAAAATGATCCATGGGTCATATGTGACGTGTACGAGTCAACCATGCCTCAATACAAGTCACGGTGTGGCCGACACCACCCAAAGTGTCTCTCTTATGTTTAAAATGGACAACATTTTAAGTATATACGGAAAACCAACCAAACAGATTCTGATTGTGTTGATACTTTATAACAATGATCCATGGCTCATATTTGACGTGTACAAGTCAACACCACCTCAATCCAAGGCGTAGTGTGGCCGACACCATTCAAAGTGTCTCTCTTTTATTTAAGAAGCACTTCATTTTAAGTGAAAACAACAACTGACATACGAAAAACCGACCAAACAGATTCTGATTGTGTTGATACTTTAGGAAAACGATACATGGGTCATTTTTGATGTGTAAAAGTCAACCTCGCCTCAATCCAAGGTGCGGTGTGTCCGTAACCACTCAAAGTGTCTCTCTTTTATTTAAAAAGCACTTCATTTTAAGTGAAAAGAACAACTGACATACGAAAAACTGACCAAACACATTCAGATTTTGTTGATACTTTATCACAACAATCCATGGGTCATATGTGACGTGTAAGATCCAACCCAGGCTCAATCTAAGTCACAGTGTGGCCGGGATCACTCTAAGTTTCTCTCTTTTGTTTAAAATGGACAACATTTTAAGTACATATGGAAAACTGACCAAACGCATTCAGTTTCCATTGAGACTTTATTAGAACAATCCATGGGTTATATGTGATGTGTACGAGTCAACCTCGCCTAAATCCGAGGTGCGGTGTGGCCGAAACCACTCAAAGTGTCTCTCTTTTGTTTAAAATGGACTTCATTTTAAGTGATAACAACAACTAGCATACAGAAAACCGACCAAACAGATTCTTATTGTGTTGATACTTTAGAAAAATGATCCATGGGTCATATGTGATGTGTTCGAGTCAACCCCTCCTCAATCCGAGGCACAGTGTGGCAGACACCATTCATAGTGTCTCTCTATTGTTTAAAATGGACATCATTTTAAGTGAAAATAACAACTGACATACAAAAAACTGACCATACGCATTCAGAATGTGTTGATAATTTAGGAAAACTATCCATTGGTCATATGTGACGTGTACGAGTCAACCCCATCTCAATATGAGGCATGGTGTGGCCGGGATCACTCTAAGTGTTTCTCTTTTGTTTAAAATGGACAACATTTTAAGTATATACGGAAAACTGACCAAACAGATTATGATTGTGTTGATAATTTAGCACAAAGATACATGGGTCATATGTGAGATGTATGAATCAACTCCACTTCAATATGAGGCACAGTGTGGTTGGAACCACCCAAAGTGTCTCTCTTTTGTTTCAAAAGGACATCATTTTAAGTGAAAACAACAACTGACATACGAAAAACTGACCAAACGCATTCGGATTCTGTTGAAACTTTAGGTCAGCGATCCATGAGTCATATGTAAAGTGTAAGAGTCAACCCCACTGCAATTAGAGGTGTGTTGTGGCCGGTACCACTCAAAGTGTCTCTCTTTAGTTTAAAATGGACTTCATTTTAAGTGAAAACAACAACTGACATACGGAAAACTGACCAAACGCATTCGGATTCTGTTGCTCCTTTATTAAAATGATTCATGGGTCATTTGTGACGTGTACGAGTCAACCTTGCCTCAATCTTAGGTACGGTGTGGCCATAACCACTCAAAGTGTCTCTCTTTCGTTTAAAATGGACTTCATTTTAAGTGAAAACAATAAATGTCATACGGAAAATTGACCAAATGCATTCGGATTCCATTGAAACTTTCGGAAAACGATCCATGGGTCATATGTGACATTTATGAGTCAACCCTGCCTCAATATAAGGCCTGGTGTGGCCGGCACCACTCAAAGTGTCTCACATTTATTTGAAATGGACAACATTTTAATTGAAAACAACTACTGGCATACGGAAAACTGACCAAATGAATTCATAATGTGTTGAAAGTTTATCACAATGATAAATGGGTCATATGTGATGTGTATGAGTCAACCCTACCTTAATCTGAGGCATGGTGTGACCGGAACCACTCAAAGTGTCATATTTGTTTTGAAATGAACAACATTTTAAGTGAAAACAACAACTGACATATGGAAAACCGACCAAAAGCATTTTGAATGTGTTGATAGTTTAGGAAAACGATACATGGGTCATATTTGATGTGTAAAAGTCAACCCCACCTCAATACGAGGTGCGGTGTGGCCAACACTACTCAAAGTGTCTCTCTTTTGTTTAAAATGGACATCATTTTAAGTGAAAACAACAACTAATATATGGAAAACTGACCAAACTCCTTCAGATTCCATTGAAACTTTAGGAAAACGATCCATGGGTCATATGTGAATTTTAAGAGTTAATCTCTCCTAAATCAGAGGCGCAGTGTGGCCTTCAGAACTCGAAGTGTCTCAGTTTTATTTGAAATGGACAACATTTTAAGTGAAAAGTAAAACTAGCATACGGAAAACTAACCAAACACATTCGTATTATGTTTAAACTTTATTAAAACAATCCATGAGTCATATGTGATATGTAAGAGTCAACCTCGCCTCAATCCTAGGTGCGGTGTGGCCGGAACCACTCAAAGTGTCTCTCTTTTGTTTCAAAAGGACATCATTTTAAGTGAAAACAACAACTGACATATGGAAAACCAACCAAATGCATTCTGATTCCATTTAAACTTTAGGAAAACAATTCATGAGTCATATGTGACGTGTAAGAGTAAACCCCTCCTCAATCAGAGGCCCGGTGTGGCCAGAAACACTCAAAGTGTCTCACGTTTATTTGAAATGGACAACATTTTAATTAAAAACAACTACTGGCATACGAAAACTGACCAAACACATTCTGAATTTGTTGAAACTTTAGAAAAATGATAAATGAGTCATATGTGATGTGTAAAAGTTAACCCCGCCTTAATCTGAGGCATGGTGTGGTTGGAACCACTCAAAGTGTCTCATTTATTTTGAAATGAACAACATTTTAAGTGAAAACAATAACTGGCATACGGAAAACCGACCAAACGCTTTTAGAATATATTGATACTTTAGAAAAACGATCCATGGGTCATATTTAACGTGTACAAGTCAACCCTGTCTCAATTAGAGGCATGTTGTGGAAAATATCACTCCAATTGTATGTATTTTGTTTAAAATGGACATCATTTTTAGTAAAAACAACTGGTATACGAAAAACTGAACAAACGTATTCAAATTCTGTTAATACTTATTAAAATTTTTATGTATTTTATTGATAATTGATAATTAAATTATGTATGTATTAAATTATGAATTGAATTCAGGATTCCACATATAATTGTCATCTAAATTTTAAATTGTATTCTAAATCAATTATGTATGTTTATAATTACGTTATGAATTATGATTTAATTATGGATGTGTATAGTTTAAGAATGAATTATATGTTAAATGTGTATGAATTTGTTCTCTATATATATGTCTTAATTTGTTATTGCAGGTATAATAATTGGAAAGGAGCAGAATGGACATTATTAGAGGCTCCTGTGCAAATTGTAGGCTGCTGTGCAATTTGCACAGCATAGCCTATGCCAAAGGTTTCAAACCGTTGGGAAAGGTTTCTAGGTATTTTTTTGCCAACAGTTAAATGAGAACCATTGGAAAAAACCATTCCCAATGGTTTAGAAACCATTGGTAAAGAGTTTATTTCCTTATTTTTACCAACGATTTTGTGTAAATCGTTGGTAAAACTTATGCCCACAGTTGGCCAAACCGTTGGCATAGGTTAATTTTACTAACCTATACCAACAGTTCTTTGTAAACCACTGGGATAGGTTTTACCAACGGATTACTTCCCTATAGTTTGAAAAACCGTTGGTATAACATATACCAATGGTTTTACAGGCTTTCCCAATGGTTCTAAACCGTTAGGAAAGACCCCATTTCTAGTAGTGAATACACCATTCATGTAGACAGTAAGCCGTATGTTTGCATGAACATTATTTTCATTTTCTTGTCACATTAAAAGAAAGAAAATTATATGATATATAATAATTATATAATATTTTTTATTATATATATATCATATATATTCATAAAATTCATCCTTATTACAATCCATGTGAAATATAGATGAAAAATGAATCACATCGCATCATGGAGATGCTAAGCCATACGTACACACGAGTGACTTTATCATTTCCCAAAAGGTTAGGTGGTAAAAAGGTAGATATTATATTATCATTAAATAAGTATAATTATGTCATAAATATTATATATAAACATAAAAACCATCATATTTCCCACTCATCAAAGATAGTGGTGGAAAATGAATTGTATTGTTACGTGGATACGGTATGTCGTACGTATGTATGAGCGATACTTTCACTTCTTGTTTGATGGGAAAGGGGATATATAATAGTGTATTAAAAATCATAATAACATTTAAGAATATTTAGGATGATGAATTTATTATTTTATGATATATACCATAAATTTATAGAAGTTATAGAAGAGTAGAAAAAGAAAGTGACCAGTTAGAGAGATTACCTCTTCTTCAAAATGACTCCTTTAGATATCCTCTAAAAGACTCTAGAGTTTGTCATCTGGGAAGAATATAATCTCTAGAATGTGTCTAGAGAACTTTATAAGATAATTTTGAATAATTTTTTTGATATAGAATATTCAAATAGGTTAAATTAGATTAGGGAGGAGGTGTCCTTTTATAATGGGGGTGAGGGGCACTTTTGGAATTTCTCAAAGGATTAATTTATAAAAAACTAAATATCAATAAAAATACCTCCAAAATGATATTTATTTGAGTATAATATATTATATGTTTTTAATATCATCAACCAATATATTTTAGACAAGTTTTTGTGTTATTTTATACCTTATCATTTTGATTAATCTTTAGTTAACCTATTTTATTTTTAACTACAGTAATAACATTTTCAATATTAAAAGGTGGATATTTTAACTTATAATGTGTAAATTTAACCATAAAGGGTAAATTTATTATATTTTAAACCATAATTTATTCCATTTTTCCATAGGTTTTTATTATTTTTAACTAATTTAATAAAATATCCTTAGTGTAAATTTTGACACTATTCATTACATTGACTTTAAGAAAATAAATACAATAAGATAAATTTGAAAAAATTAATTTAATACACCCACAATATTTTATATTCAAATATAAAATTTGTGGATAACCTTAAGTAATTCAAATTAAATCTATTTTAATATTTTTAGTATCACTTAATTGAGTTTTTCATTAATTGAATAATTAATATATCATCATTATGTAATTATTTATGATAATTATTTCTTCATTAAAAATTAATTTTTTCCATTATGTAGATAAAACTTTTATATTTTATAATAATATATATAGTCTATCATATATTCTATTTAACCCCATATTAAAAATATTATACTTATTAAAAGTAAGAGTGTGATATTTTGTCACTCTCTTTGATTTTAATAATATCCAAGTAATTTTCAAGAAAAAGTGTTCATTAAATTATTAAATTTATAAAATTATGTGTTAAGGTTTTAATTAAATTCATCTAATAAAATTTGGTCAAGTGTTGGGGTAATTTTATAATATTATAATATTATTTTTACCCTTAATTTCCCATTTTACCCTTAACTGTGGTAATAAAAATTACTAAAGTTACTATTTATATTACCTAAAAATAAAATTGACATATTTAATAAATTTTTACATTATGATTAAAAACATGGAATCCATTTTTCAAAATTCAAAACACATACATGATTAAAATTAATTTGAAATTAATCCCGTAAACAGGGTGAGAAAACAGGGTTTTAAAGTGAAAAAATTCAAAATATTGAGATGTATTTATTTCCAAATTCAATGTGAAATTGATTAAAATTAACTAAATTGGATTAAATGATAAAAATTAGATCTAATTATACTTTAAAACCAATTAAAAATATAATTTAACACTATAAATGTTTTATATGAAAAAGTTGTTTTTAATTAAAATGCAATATTTTTTCACTATTCATCAAAACATGAAACTTAATAGAAAAATACCAAAAATTAAACCAAAGTAAATATTGATATCCAAATTTCAAATAAGAAGTTTATTTTTTCAAATTTAATTTATAAAAACGTCAAAAACTATATTTAAAACAAGTGCTCCATCAAAAGATGGTAAAACTTTCTTCTTATAAAAATACATATTTTATGCATAAAATTGGATTTGTTCTTATATCATGTCTAGAAAAAACATCGGATAAATGTTAAACATTATATGAAATATATATTATATATATTTCATTAATATAATCCAACAATAGTTATTTGTTTATTTTATTGGTATAAACACACTTGAGTTCATTTAAATAGTTTTTCAAAAAAATATTTCCTTTATATTTCAAAAGGGCTTTACATGTGTTAACCATCCTTTCATAATTTAGTTAATCCTATTAATATCCACTATTCTAATGGCTAGGTTATAAATGTATTTTTTAAATTATTATAATAATAAAATTATGTTTCATAGAAACTTAATGTTGCATGTAACATAGGCTAAAATGGTGTTGCATATAGCACAAGATTAACATGGTGTAGCGTGAAATGAAAGCTATTAAAGAAATCAGATTATTTAAAAACATATTTCATTAAAATATCAGGGTGTTAAAATATGTCCAAGGAATTAATTTTTTTGCAACCAAAATTCACACTTACTAAATTTCCCATACAATTTATTTTCTTTTAAGGTTTTTAAAACAATCCTCAAGTGTGTTTTATAATCCTCATGGATTTTAGAATACACCAATATATCATCAATAAATATAACTAAAAACTTATCCAAGAAATCATAGAAAAATATATTCATAAGGACTATAAATACAATTGGTGCATTGGACAACCCAAAGGGCATAACTATAAACTCATAGTGCCCGTATATAGTCTAAAATGCTGTATTCAAAATTTAATCCTCCTTAACATTTAGTTAATGGAACTCAGACCTCATATCAACCTTTGAAAAATAATGATCACCCTAGAGAGATCAAACAAATAATCAATATGAATAAAATGATACTTTTTCTTAAAATTTATGTTGTCCACAACTCAATAATCAATAAAAAGTCACATTTAAACATATTTATTTTTAAAAAATACAATTGGATCACCCCATGGTGAAGTGATAAGTGAAATGAAATATTTATCTAAAAACTCCCACAATTAATTTTTCATTTATAAAAGTTCCACTTGAGACATTCAATAAGGAGTTTTAAAATAGTCTTTGCATCAAACACTAAGTTAAAAATAAATCCAACCTCTCAATTATGAATAAAACTAGAAAAATCATCAGAAAAAATGTCCACATATTCATTTACTACTGGGACATAAATAATTTGAACAATTTACTTCTTTTTAATAGCATGAACTAGGTAAATTTTGTTGGTAATTTATTGTCTCAAAAATAATCTATAAATATTAATGATTTTGATGCTCACAAATACCCGTGTTTGTTTTACTAATGATTTTATTTTGAGTATATTTCAGGACATTTATATTCTTTATTATTATTATCTTGAAATAACATTCAAATATTTATTTACAAGAAATATTCATTAAAATGTCCAGAATGCTCTTAAGCGTATTCTGGAAACACTGTTCCCCATTTGTCATTTACTGAAAATATTGTTTATCGAAGAAAGTAACGTATGGAACAAACCTTAATTTTATGATCAACCTTACGTTGTCAACCTTAAATTTGGAAAAGTGGATGAATGGATAATCAATGTTATGTTCAAAGATCTATGATGATGTGAATAAACGTATAGATTATTAACCCTATGTTATGATGTTTAACCCTACATTTTTAATTTTTTTTATTTTGTGAAGGAACCTTATGTTTGACATTTCAACGTCAAAAATTTGAATTTAAGTCTTTATTAGAGAATTTTACAATAGTCTTTGTGGAATTTCAGGGAAATTTAAAACTTTATTTCAATTGATTCAAAGCTCTTTTTAAATGATTGAAAGAGCTGTTTACAGAAGAGATTTTCTCTCCTGTTCTTAAGGGAAGTTACGATTACTCTGAGATGTATTCTTTGAATTCAAATTCACTCAACTTATTAGAAATATTTTATGGATCTAAAAATCCCGCTATGAGATATACTGTTATATATATCTTTATGTGTTATATATTTTCACGACGATATGAAGATCTCTTGGATGTCTTGATATTTCTTATTCTTTAAGATTTCTTGTACAAATTATTTTTACTGTACTACAGTGATCGAGAATCTCAGAAACAAGGACTACGTTTTAGAGATATACATGCTCAAATATAGAAACATGATGATCTGTTTTTGTTGCTGTTCTTAAAATCAAAGGTCGTATATGAAACCAGATCTCTTCAGATATATTTCAAGTTTATTATTATTCTGAAGGAAAGATCCATATTTTATCAATTTCATGCTACTATAACTACGAGATACATCTATTTGTCATCAAAATTCATCTTATCTTGAGTTTTAGATGCTTGTATTCAGTTTCAGTGAAGTGTTATCTTCTTATACTAAGCTGTGGTTTTATCGGTTCCCTGTAAAAGAACCAAAAGGCTCTGTTTTGTAAGCCTTTGTTTGTAAGGGTGACAAATTCCTGCACTTAGTTGTGGATAGATCTTATGATACAAGGACCTTAATAGTGAAATTCACAAAGCTCTCAGAGAGGGTGATTGGTGGAGTGGACTAGGGGACCTTTGTGCCCCGAACCACTATAAATTGTTGTGCCTTGTTCTCTATTCATTATCCTCTGCATATATATTCTCATACAAAAAAACCACCAACTATATCTTCTGTTTATGTGAATTGACAAAATTGTGAAATTATTAAAAGAACACAATTCACCCCCTCTTGTGTTATCACTATAACTATTCCGACCTAACATTTGGTATTAGAGGTTGTTCTTTTCAACAGTGTTATAACAAACTAAAGGCATAAAATCGATTTTAGTAATGGAAATGGAGAATCTCAAGGAATGAATGTCAATGGTTCATGCTCCATATTTCAATGGTGAAAATTATGGATGCTTGAAGTCATAGATGATAATCTAATTAAAAAATATTGGATTTAGAGTATACGAAAAAATTGTTACTCCTTACACAATTCCTGAAAAACTTGAAACTTGGTCTACTACTATAGATGCTAAGTATGATATGAATTCAAAGGAAATAAATTCCATTATTTTTGGTCTTGGACCAGATGAATTCAACTATGTATCGCAATGCCCAAAAACCTATGAGATGTGGTAGACAATTGTAGTAGCCTATGAAGGTACTGACAATGTTAGAAAAATGAGATATGATACAACAAAACTAAAGTTTGATACTTTAAGAATGTAAGATAGAGAGAGTATCACATAGATGAATGGAAGCCTGATAGAAATTGTTAATAATATAACATCTTTAGGTGAGCCTATCAACCAACCTGATCAAGATTTAAAAGTTCTAAGAGTTCTACCAGCAAAGTGGAATAGAATTTCTGCTGCATTTTTCCAATCAACACCTATTAAGAATATGAAAATGAGATAATTAATTGGAATATTAATGATGTATGAGGATGAATTGAAATATGAAGTTGAAGATCGTAAATTCATAGTAAAAAAGGATAACACTGCTTTAAAAGTCATATTGCAAAAGCAAAATAGAAAACTAAAACAAGAAGAAAAAAATTCAGACTCATCTGACTCAGAAGTCGAGTTGACTCAAATAGCTAAAAAATTCAGTAAATTTTATAGAAAGAAGAAAGGATTCAGAAAGACCTTAAAAAAGGATGAGAAAGACTTAGGGGAAGTAAGATGTTATAAATGAAAAAAATTGGGTCATATAAGACCTGATTGTCCTAAATTGAAAGGAAAAACAAAAAATAAATATCATAAGAATTTGGATTATGAGAAAAAGGACAAAAGAGCTATGAAGGTCACTTAGAGTGTTTCTGAAAACTCCAGCAGCTCATCAATATCTGATTCAAATATGGAAGAATCAAATCTGAAAGCAAATATATGTGCTTTATGGCTGAAGAATAAAAGGTAATAGGACACAGAAGAGGAAAAGATATATGGTATATGGACAGTGGCTGTTTAAGACATATGAGTGGAAATTCATCAAATTTTTATACTCTGACTAAAATAGATAGAGGCCCAGTTACCTTCGGTGACAATGACAAAGGAAAAATTATTGGACTCAAAATAGTTGGCAATACAGATACTATCTCAATTAATAAAGTACTCTATGTACAAGGATTGAATCATAATCTAATAAGTATCTCTCAACTCTGTGACGATGGATACTATGTTGATTTTTCTAATAATTATTGTTCTATTTTTAAAAATAGTTTACTTAAATTTAGAGCACCCAAAACAGATAATGTCTACACTTTGGATTTAAATTATTAGTGTAAATAGAAAGTGAACTGTTTAACTACTAATATAAATGAGTCATGGATTTGACATAGAAGACTTAGTCATTGTAATATTTTTTCTTTACATAAGTTATCTAAGAAACAATTAGTTTTAGATTTACCTATTCTCAAATTTGATAGTGATAGATTCTGGGATGCATGCCAAATATGCAAGCAACACAAATCTTCCTTCAAATTTGTTAACAAAATTGCTACTTCAAAGCCCCTAGAACTTATTCATATAGATTTTTTTGTACCATCCATAATACAAAGTTTGTATGGTAAATTATATATATATATTTTAGTTGATGATTATTCTAGATTTACTTGGGTATATTTTCTAAAACTCAAAAATGTAGTTTTTTCTGTTTTTGAAAGGTTTTACAAAAGTATTGAAAATGAAAAAGGTTTTAAGATAATTTTATTAAGAAGTGATCATGGTGAAGAATTTGAGAATCAAGAATTCAATTATTTTTGTTCAAATGTGGGTATTAAACACACCTTCTCTACACCAATAACACCTTAACAAAATGGATTTGTTGAAAGAAGAAACATAACTATTCAAGAAATTGATAGAGTAATGCTAAATGAATATAGTTTTCCAACCTACTTTTGAGAAGAAGCTGTAAGTACAACATGATATATTATAAATAGAGTTTTTATTAGACCTATTTTCAAAAAGACTATTTATAAACTTTGGAATAATAGAAAGCCCAAGGTAATGTACTTTAAGGTTTTTGGATGCAAAGTATATATCTTGAACACCAAGGATAATCTTGGAAAGTTCGATCCAAAAGCTGATGAATGAATATTCTTAGGATATTCTGTAACTTCTAAAGCTTATAAAATATTTAATAAAAAGTCAAGGATTGTTGAATAATTAGTTCATGTGAAGTTTGATGAAACTGATCTTTTTAATAAAAATAAAAATAAAAAAGACGAAGTTGATTATTCTAACAACGCGAGACTTGATAACTTGGAAAATGATTTTGAAAATATAAATAAAATTCAATCCAGTTCAGAAGAATATGATACTGATGAACCTAAAAGTTCTCTACCTAGAAAGTCTAGAATCCTGAATAATCACCCTTTAGAGACTGTTATAGGAGATCTAGACATAGGAATAAAAACTAGAATAAGTGTAGGAAACCTAGTGGAATTTTCTACTTTTCTATCTCAGCTAGAGATTAAGTCTTTTGAAGAATAGTTAGAAGATGAAAGTTGGTTGTTAGCAATGAAAGAAGAGTTAAATAAATTTAAAAGAAACAAAGTATGGAAATTAGTGGATAGACCAGTGAATTATCCTGTTATAGTAACTAAATGGGTCTTTAGGAATAAACAAGACGATCAAGGAATTATAACTAGAAACAAAGCTAGACTAGTAGCAAAAGGGTATAATCAAGAAGAAGGTATACATTATGATTAAACCTTTTCTCTCATAGATATAATAGAAGAAATTAGAATTATGTTAGCCTATGCATCTCATATGAATTTTAAATTATATCAGATGGATATAAAATCTTCATTTTTAAATGAATATTTAATGGAGGAAGTTTATGTTGAGCAACCTCCTGGTTTTGAAAATTCTCAAAAACCAGATTTTGTTTTTAAACTTAATAAATCTCTCTATGGAATTAAACAAGCACCTAGAGCTTGGTATGAAAGATTAAGTTCATTTCTTTTGAAAAATGGTTTTACTGTTGGCTTGGTAGACCCAACCCTCTTTAATAAAATAGTTTGTTCTAATTTATTATTAGTTCAAATCTATATTTATGATGTTATTTTCAGATCAAAAAAAAAACTTTGAAATGAATTTTTAGAACTTATACAAAAAGAATTTGAAATGAGTATTATGGGAGAATTAAATTTCTTTTTAAGACTTAAAATTTATCAAAAAGATTTTGGAAATGTATTAAATCAAAGTAAATATATTACTGATTTATTGAAAAAGTTTAGTCTTGAAAACAAAAAGACATATTCAACTCCCATGTGTACTAATATTAAACTTGACTTGGATGAAGCTAGAAAACCAGTGGACAATAAGTTATATAGAGGTATGATTGGAAGTTTACTATATCTTACTACTAGCAGACCCAATATTATGTTTTCATTATATATTTGTGCTAGATTTCAATCAAATCTAAAAGAATCCCATATTGCGGCTGTAAAAAGGATTTTTAGATATTTAAAAGGAACAGTTTCTCAATCACTTTTCTATCCAAAAACTTCTGCTTTTAATTTATTATCATATTCAGATGTAGATTTTGGAGGATGTAGATTAGATAGAAAACTTACTTTAGGAACCTATCACTTTTTAGGAAAATCATTAGCATAATAGTCAAGTAAGAAGCAACACTTAGTTTCACTATCAACAGTCGAAGCAGAGTATGTATATGCAGGCAATTGTTGTGCACAAGTGTTGTGGATAAAAAACACTCTAATAGACTTTGGACTTAATTTTAATAATACACATATTTTATGTGATAATACAAGTGCTATAAATATTTCAAAAAATACAATAAGTTATTCTAGAACTAAGCATATTGATATTAGACATCATTTTCTAATAGATCATGTTCTCAAAAAGGATATATCTTCATAATTTGTTAACACTAAATATCAATTAGCTGATATTTTTACTAAAACTCTTCCCACTGCTTGTTTTGATTTTATTAAGGGGGAGTTAGGTTTATTTAATTTTGAATTAAATATTTATTTTATTTTATTTATCTATTTATTTAATTTATGCCTAAATTATTTCTTTAAATTTTATTTACTTTTATTATTTTTCTCTTACAGTATTTTGGTTAATACATGTTATCTTAAATCTATTTACGCTGTGTAATTTTTTTTGTCATAATTACTCTACGACACGGGAAACAAGTACATATATCATTTGTCAGAAACTGTTTGTTTTCCAAACCCCTCATCTTCCAAATACTATTTACCCAAATAAAAAAAAAACAAAACCTATTTCATATATTCTCTCACTCTTCATCCTTCCAAAACTCTAGATGCTGAAAATATCATATTTTTAGATCTTCAAGAATGAAGAAAACCAAGAGAATAGAATAAGGAGAAACAAGTGAACTGAAACTTCAAAGAATTTCAGGCAGGAAAATTCTTCAGGGAAAGGTGATTGATATGGAATGGTTGTACCAGAAGAACTTGCTCCTAAAACAAGCACCAGCTTTTAAAGGTCTCGAGACAACCTTTAATGACAACAACTCAGAGTTTCTATATGAGGTAGAACTAAATTATTTTTATAAGAGTGTGCAGTTTATTTTATAAGATATAGAGGACATGATTTTTGCTATCATAAAATATAGGGATTTCTCTATTTCTTCTACTGAGGTTGCGAAGATTTTGAACTATCCACATGAAGGATTTTTTCATTTTGACCTCAAGTCTATTGGAGATAAGGACCATTCTTCCAAAGACATTATGTATTTTCTGTTCAACTCAACACACATTCAAAAGATGTTTTTTAAGGATTTAAAACCTGACCATAAGATTTTAGTGAAATTTATTCATACTGGAATAATTCCAAGAATGACTGAGATAGAGAAAATCCTTTACCCATACATATATATCATGTTTCTTTTTTTAAGTGATATAAAATTAAATTTCCCAAGGTATTTATTTAGATATCTTCATTACTGTTGTTCACTATATGCATGAATTAATTTTTATCCATATGGAAAAATAATTTCAAGGATTTTGTTTAAGAAAGATATGATCAGATTAGTTAAAGCCAGAGTAAAATGTCATCATAGTAATGTGTTGAATGTTGGAACTTTAAGAAAACTTGGATTTTCCTAGAGCACTGTGAAAGGAAAAATCTTTCCTGTTGGAGTAGAGGAAGAATAGAGCTCAAGAGCTTTTATTTAGGGGAGAAAGATGGTGTTAGAAATGAGGGAGTATCTAAATCTCGAACTGATGCAGTTTCACAACCATACAAAAGAAGACTTAGATTTAACAATGAAGAAGAAGTAAAGGAAGAGCAGAGTTAGGAAGGAATTGTGATGAAACCTAGAAAAATAGATGCTCCTCAAGTTGAAGAGAAAGTGTTGGCTGCTGGAGAAGTAACATGATCAGTTCATTTGGAAGAAACAGTTATTGAAGAGGAAGTTTAGGTGGAGAGTCAAGCTAGAGAGCTTGCAATTGTATCTTTAGAGAATGAACCTTTAGTAGAGAGCTTTCCAGTGGAAATTGTTCAAGAATAGAATACTCAATCTAAAAATGTTTAATCTAAGATTATCAATAAGGAAGTTACTGAAAAATTAGTTGTTCAAGAAATATAGATTTTAAAAGAATTAGTTACAGAAATTCATCCTTTAATGGTAGATCAAACCGTGGGACAGTCAGATAGTATTTATGGTGGACAGACTGAAGTATTGGATAATCAGTCAATTTCTTGTGAAGAATCTATACTGAAAATAGTGACAGATCCCTTTCCAACTAGAAATTCACATTAGGATATGAATTCATATGAGGGGACATCTGATTCATTATCTAATCAAGTTGAAGAAGTTGGGATAAAATTTAATAAGTCTCAAGAGGAGAATTCCAATCTGCGACAGGAACTAGAAAGTAAAAAGAAAAATATTTAAGAGCTTACTGAGAACACTATTTCTAGAAGGGATTTTGATACCTTCAAGAGAGACATGTCAAATGAGATTGGAAAGATCATATATGAAGCTATGTCGAAATTAGATTTTGTATAATTAAAATGGTACTTAGGAAGTCCATTTGAATTAATGAAAGGTTCAGTGAATCATTCCAGTGAATCTACTCCTGCCCCTACAACCAGTCTAGATTTAATTAGAATATTTCAGTCCATTACATATTTTATGGCAGATATGAATATCTGACTTTAGGATATTTAGTGAAATAGTGCTCCTCTATCTGTTTTATTGGATAATCAAAAATTTCTTATGGATCAGTTAACTCTGGAAAAGCCTAGTATTCGATTGATGTTGACTAAGTTTTCAGATAATCTGGATCTATTCATGAAGCAAGAGGAAAGTCTTCATGAGTTTCTAAAATTCAACATTGTGGAGAATATATATGTTAATAATGATTCCAAATAGTTGATAATCCAGCTAGTAGATAGTTTGATGAAGAAGCTGAGATTGCATATGGATGAACTAAAGGACATGTTTGAAGCCATACAGAATTCTCATCCAACCAATCCTTAGTCTTATTTTTCTTTCCTACCTTTACCCATGGAAATGACAGTTTTTGTTTCTCAGTCATAAAATCTATTATATTCATGTCTTTCAATGAGTTTGTCTACCATCTATATGTTACATTTTGTTTGATATCCAAAATCCATTTCTCTTTATTCATTATCGTCACTTATAAAATTCACTTATAATTCTATTCAATATTAAATGTGTTTTAATCTGTTTCTATAATTTCTTTTTGATATCAAAAAAGGGGGAGAAATTTAGATAAACACAACACGACATTTCTTTTATTCTAGAAATTCAAACATTTCTTTGAAATATATCTTTTTGGGAGAAATTCAAATATTTCTTCTTTATTGAAATAATTCTGTCAAATCAAAATTATTTTCTTTTAATGTTTACAAAATTATTTTTTTTGCTAAGATTATAATTTTAATTTATGGGTTTTGTGATCATAAAAAAAGGGGATATTGTTGGGCATGTATTGTCTCAACAATACTCTATAAATATTAATGATTTTGATACTCACAAATAACCTTGTTTGTTTTACTAATGATTTTATTTTGAGTGTATTTTAGGACATTTATATTATTTATTATTCTTATCTGTAAATAATATTCAACTATTTATTTGTGAGAAATATTCGTTAAAATGTTCAAAATGATCTTAAGCATATCTAAAAACACTGTTTACCATTTTTTGTTTACTAGAAACACTGTTCATCGAAGAAAGTAACGTATGGAACAAACCTTGCTTTTATGATCAACCTTACATTTAGAAAAGTAGATGAATAGATAATCAATGTTACATTCAGATATCTATGATAATGTGGATAAATGTATGAATCATCAAACCTACATTATGAAGTTGAACCCTACATTTGTTATTTTGTCTTTTTGTGAAGGAACCTTACGTTTGACATTTCAATGTCAGAAATTTGAATTTACGTCTTTATCAGAGCGTTTTGCAACAGTATTTGTGGAATGTCAGGGCAATTTAAAACTCAATTTCAATTGATTCAAATCTTATTTTAAATTATTTAAAGAGCCATTACATCAGATATTTTCTCTCCTATTCTTAAGGGAAGTTACGATTACTTTGAGATGTATTCTTTGAATTCAAATTCACTCAACTTATTAGACGTCTTTTATAGATCTAAAAATACTACTACGAGATATAAAGTTATATATATCTTTCTGTGTCGGATATTTTCATGATAATATGAATATCTCTTGGATGTATTGATATTTCTTATTCTTCAATATTTCTTGTACAAATTGTTTTTACTATACTACAGTGATCAAGAATCTCAGAAACAAGGACTACATTTTGGAGATATACATGATCAAATCTAGAAACACAATGATCTATTTTTGTTACTGTTCTTAAAATCAAAGATCTTATATGCAACCAGATCTCTTTAGATATATTTCAAGTTTATTATTATTATGAAGGAAAGATCCATACTTTATCAGTTGCGTGCTGTTGGAACTATAAGATACATCTGTTTTCCATCAAACTTCATCTTATCTTGAGTTTCGGCTGCTCGTATTCAGTCGTGGTGGAGTGTCAGCTTCTTGCACTAATCTGTGGTTTTATCGGTTCCCTATAAAAGAACCAAAAGGCTTTGTTTTGTAAGCCTTTGTTTGTAAGTTTGACAACTGCCTGCACTCAGTTGTGGATCGGTCTTATGATACAAGGACCTTACTAGTGAAATTCACCAAGCCCACAGAGAGGGTGATTGATGGAGTGGACTAGGGGACCTTTGTGTCCCAGAACACTATAAATTGTTGTGCCTTATTATCCATTCATTATCTGTTGTATATATATTATCATACAAAAACGTTGCCAGCTCATTTTTCTGTTGATGCGAATCGATAGGATTGTGAAATTCTTAAAAGAACACAATTCACCCCCCTCTTTTGTTATCACTATAGCTATTTCGACCTAACAAATTTCACTACCATATCTAATTGAATTTTCAACTTCTTGGTAGGTTATCAAAGGTATAAAACCATTTAATAAAACTTTATTAGCTCTGCCTTCTATCTTATCATGATAAACTAAAATCCAATCCATACTAAGAATAACATCAAACTCCACCATAGAAAGTTCATCTAGATTTGTAAGAAATACCATCCCACTAATAATAATAGGAAGGAACCTATAAATCTTTGTTACTTTAATAATTCCACCTAGAATTTTTACCAAAATTTATATCTTCTTTTCATGTGGTGATATTCCCATTTTAATTGAAAATTTCTTATAAATGAAAGAATACAAAGATACAAAGTAAAATAGGGTATTTACATAGTTTGAATAAACAAGTAACATACTTTTCACCACTTCACTAGATAGCCCAATATCAACCAAGGTAGTAGAAATGATCTTCCCACACATTTCTATTTTAAATCATGATGATTTACACCCTGAGTAAGTAACTTCAAACACACATTATCATAATTTCCCAATTCATTGCAGCTGAAACATATCACCATTGAATATATATCAATTATCTCATTCTTGTATTGTTCATGACTATTTCCTTTGAATTCACAAGCCTTGTGACCAAATTTAACACACTGGTAACACTTTCCAGATCCTAACAAACATCCCCCAAAATTTATTTTACCACACTTGGAATATGTTGGGGGCCTACCTATAGACTTCTTAGTTGGTTTCTTCCCTACTGTTTTACACCTTGGAAATTTCTTACCTTTTTCATCTCGAGGAATATAAGTGTCCACAAACTCCATCTCAACTTTCTCAACATAACGGAAAACTTTATATTAACTTTTAAATTCTTAGGAAGCCAAATCTCTTTGTAAACTTAGTTTCAATCCTGTGTAAAACCGATTAATTTTAATATCACGATCTTAGATAAAATCAGGTATATACCTGGCCAATATTGTAAATTTTCATTCATATGAGACCACTGAATCTTCATCCTTTTTCTTTAATTCCAATAATTATTTCTCCATCCTAAGCCAAATAACCTTAGGGAAATATTTCTCTAGGAAAATATTCTTCATTGTGTCCCATTACATAGCATCAAGATCATATTTCTTACTAGTATTCTTATCCAATGGACACTATTGATCAACTTAAACTTTAAAATAATAAATTGAAAGAGTTAAATTTTTATGTTCTAAACACCCCATGACTTCAAATATCTTCTCCGAGCATTGATCTATCCTTCAACTACCACATGGTCAGATGATCCAATGAATGACTGAGGATGTTGTCTCATGAAATGATCCACTATTGACATGTTCCTCTATGGTATATCTGGATTCCCCCTAGCAAGGATACCACCACTATTTATAGTTTGTTTCAACTGATCCATCACTGAAAAAACATTTTTTGTTCCAATTCCCACCATATTGAGATGTTTATTTGGAAGTATATTCTCCTCTCAACACCTTCCCACTATAGCTTCCCTATTTACTCTATGGAAAACCATTCTAAGCATACATATTTTAGATGAAGCAATATGGTAATATTCAAATTCTATATCATTTCAACTTAACCATAAATTAGAATCTTTCAAGGGCATGCTATTAACATCATCCTTGCCTCTAAATTTATCTAAAACTTGATTTGATATCAACTATAAGGATACGACCTTAAACATTACATATTCTAGTGACTTTAAACTAGAATCCACTTTCTTAAATTCCCATAGATATTTTATGTTTAGAGTTTTAGATATTTAGGTTATAAATATTACATAAAAAACCCATATATATACAAAGTGAACACTTTTAATCAATATCCATTTTTCCCACAATGTAATTTTTTTAAAATAAAACATTTTTTCTTTTCATGAAAAATATTCATGAATTTAAAATTAACTTCTTCCATTCACTTACTCATCCTTAAACCCTATGATTTTTTAAAAAAAATATGATGAGAATAAAAATCTCAGTAAGGGACACCAAAATAATAAAACTATTAGTCTAGTTAAAAACATGAAAACCCATGTAATGTTTACCTTTATCTTCAAAGTTACTTGAACGTATGAAATAAAAAATTTCCACATGAAAAAACACAATTTTTTTCTCAAAGAAAACCTTTAAAACCTATAAAAAGAAAATAAAACTCCCTTTTGGAAACTTAGAGAATCATATTCAAAAAACCCTTTCAAAACCCTTATAATTGGAATAACCATACAACCTAATTCCAATATAAGTCTTCAGTGAACATAATCATTACCCAATGCATTGAAGAGATATAATGTAAATCACCCTTCATAAAATCTATATCCAGATCACCCATTTTTCATGAACTATAATGGGGTTCAACTCTTCGTATAAGCTATACCAGGTTATCCTGTGAGATATAATGGGGATCAACCCATCATATAAGTTGTATTAGGCTCACCCGTGAGCTATAATAGGGCTCAAAACATCGTATAAGCTATATCAGGCTCATCCATTTTTCATATAATGCTAAAGTACCATATTTTTAATAAATTTTTTTATAATTACACCTTTTCATCATAAAACCCTTTTTAAAACTCTTTTGAATCCATATGTAAAACATTTTAGGATATTGAAATGAACTTTCATTTTAAAAACTCATTTTCAATATCAAAATACCCAGAAAAAGAGTAAGTGGGTTTTTATTTGAAGAAAACATGAAATATTGTAAAGGATTACATAAATAAAATAATGGTTATGGTGGTAGGAAAAGTCATTGTCACTGTATACATTAAAATTGAACATCTATTTTGTCTTCTTGTAAAAAATTCCATAAAAAACATGTAAAAATTATTCATTTTGATTTTTTTTTGAAATAAATTAAAAAAATAAATAAAATTTCCTTTATAAATATTTTATGAACATATAAAAACATCCATAAAACAAATTTTAAAAAAAATTTACATGGAAGACAAAGTGTTGAAAAATAAATCTTGAAAAGAATTTTTTTTAAAAGAAAGTCCCTTACCACTTTGGAAACAATTGTATCGTAAGCCCCATGAAGTAATAAAATTAAACAAAACTTTATATATCATGATAATAGAGAAATTCCTGATATAAAATTTCAAAGGGTCAATATATACACCTCATAAATGAATATTGGTGTATAACATCAAAATATGCCTCAATGACAGGAAATTGAGATGAAGTCCCTTACCTTGAATCTAACTCGTAACAAATCTTCTTTATCTTCCTAAAAAATAAAAATATGTTAATTATTTACTTGATTAATAACCACTTTAAAGTTTATTAATCCTTTTATTTCAATTATTACTATGTTATATATGATTACTTAATCAATTAAGTTTATGTCAGATGTTTTGATGATATTCTGCTTATGTGTCAAAAATGAATTCAGTAGGTTGACTATGGTCAAATAGGTCATTATTTAAACATATAAAAAATAATAATCATGACATAATTATATTATATATACATAAATTATAATATTAAAACCAATCATGATTTTTTTATTAAAAATTAACTATGTTACAATCATGGAGATGGAAGATCGTACATACACATGAGTAATGTTCCCATTTTTCAATGATAATTATGGAAAGAATGCAAGTATAATTTTTTCTTTATATATTTATAATAATATCAAAAATACCTTATTATTTCTTTAAATATACTCATATATATAATACATTTGATGTGGTGATGAAAAAAGAATCACATCGCTTTATGGAGTTGATAGTCCACACGTACGCATGAATGACTTTATCATTTTTCAATGGCTAAAAAGGTATGAAAAAATGATATATTATATTTTAATAATGATAAATATGTAATTAATATCATAATTATTTCATATATATCACATATATTCATTAAATTTATCCTTATTACCTTCCATGTAAAGTGTTAGTGAAAAACGAATCACATCGCTTCGTGAGGTGGTAGTCCACCACACACACGAGTGACGTTGTCGTATCCCCCATAGAATGGAAAGTAAAAAAGTTTATATGATATAATAATTCCATAAGTATAATTATGTTACAAATATAATATATATAATTTAAATACATCAAAAAGTAATGAGAGGTGATGATGAAAAACAAATTACATTGGTTCGAGAGGCATTAGTCCATCGTACACACGAATGATGGTTTTGTTTCCCATTTGATGGAAGAGGAGGAGATGGATCTATGTTATTACATTAAAATAATAACATCTCAGTATATGGGATATATTTGTGTTATTATGTATTAATAATTTAATAATATTTAAAGGAGGTGTAAGAAGAAATAAAATAAAAACACTCGGTTAAGCATGATACCTCTTCTTCACACAACCTCATTAGGTTAAAAAAAGGCTTCTTAGGATGGATTTCTGATCAATATAGGGGATATTGGTAATGGGTATAGGATTAATTTATTTGGTTAGGGTTTTGATGAACCAAAATGGTTTTAATGTGTGAATATAAGAGGAGAGAGGGTGTCCTTTTTTAAGTGAGTCGAGTGACACACTTGTAATTTTTTATAAAAAAGGCGTACCCACATTTTTTACATGCCAAAAGGATAAAAAATTGAACATTATAAAGCATTAGAAAAAATAATATTGAAATATTTATATGAAATAGAATTTTTTATTTTTTAGGTAATTTAACCCTTATCTTTTTAGTTTAATCCCCCGGTAATCCCATTTTCACCTTAACTGCATTAAAATATTTTTACTATTTTCACTATTCATTATGAACAAAATTAAGTTAACCATATTATATAATATAAATTATGATTATTACAAATATATAATCCATTTTACCAAATTCAATTCATATATGTGGTGTAATTTAATTTAAAATTAAGGTCGTAAACGTGATGAAAATGTGGTTTTTTCAAGAAGTTTATTTTTCGAGCATAAGATGATTTTATATTAACTATATGATTAATAATAATCATTGTATGAATTTAAATTAATATTTATAAATATATAATTGAAAAATTATATTTAAATTATTAATAATTAGGGTTTTTTTAATTAATTAAAATGGAGAATCATTATGCACTTTAAAACAAATTTCAGAAAAAACCCATTTTTAAACCCAAAAATAAACTTATACTAAAATCCAACATAAAGATGATTAAAATGTAATTAAGTGGATTAAATATAAATAAATAATACTTATGTTACTTTAAATAATATTCAAAACATAATGGGACTTTTAAATTACTTAATTTATTGAAAAAAATGAAAAAATTGGTATTTTTTACTATTCACCAAAAATTAACATTTTCTGAAAAATAAAAAAAAATCACTATAAGTTAATTTTGATATGATTATTTCAAAAATAAAATTAATTTTTTAAAATTTAAATTCTATAAATTGTAAATTAATCTTTTAAATAAAACCTTATAATAGAGTTTCATTAAAACTATTTCCTTTTTGATTTAAAAATTACTTAATATTTTTATAATGAATACAACTATCTAATTAATATTAATAAACATGAAAATGATTTGTTCAATCATTACTTGGGTTTTTACCTATAATTGAAATAAATATTACAAATACTAACATTATAAGCCTTTTTTATTTTGAGTAGGGAGACCATGTTTTCCTGAGATTCTCCCCACCACGAGGATTATAAATATTTGGTTGGGGTAGAAAGATATCCTTGAGGTTTATTAGGCCATTCCAGGTCTAAATAAGGTTTGGTGAGGTTTATTACCACTTTTAATTACCCCAATAGTTGTATTGGGTGTATGACATTTTCCATGCATCTCATGCTGAGGAGATACATGCATGAAATATCACATGTGATTGACTGGGATGAGATGGACATTGAGGATAGAGCCACCTTCTTGGAGTACCAAGTGGAGATCAAGGATTGGTTGGAGTGTATCCTACATTGGTGGACCATTCCTCTAGTTCAAGTTATTTTGTAGCACAAGAACATTCAGAAGAGATTCTGAGAGCATGGGAGCCAGATGTGGGATCAATATGCTCACCTTTTTGTATAGCTTGTGATTTTCAAAGTGAAAAGCATGAAGGTGGGGAGAATGTAACAACTCTAGTTTTCAAAGTTTTATCCTTTGAATATTTCTATATATATTTATGGATTTTCCATGGATTTGGATCTATGTTTTGTGTGTTTCAAGACCCCAAAATAAATATATTAAATATATTAAATATATTAAATCACACATGCATATCTTTTTTAAATAAATGGTTTTTCTATTGATCGAAACATTAGACGGGAAATTTGAGACTCTGGTTGTTTCTAGAACATGAGGTTTATTTTAGGCATGACATGAGGATGGTCGACATCAGATGTTCTGTAGAAGGAAGTCATTGGTGGGTATATTAAATAAAATAAATTATATATTTTATTTAATTTATTAAATTAAAATCCAAGCTCTATTCTCTTTAAATACACTACTTCAGAAAATCTTTAGGTTTAACTGCATAAACCTTGGAGATTAGAGAGGAGGATGAGGAGAGGGTTAGCTGCATAAACCTGTGTGTTCTTGATTTTTGACCATGGATTTTTTGTATACTTAATTATTTGATTTTTTATTCTTCACATGCACCAAGAATTTAATTAGAATTTTTGAACCTAATAAAAAAATTTCATTGCACCCATGATTTACACTATTTATGGTTTTCGTATTTATGATCATTAAATAGGATAACATTAGTAAAAAATAATCTCACCTTGTTATTGGACCTCTCCCACCTCCGTTCTTCATCGTTGGCCCATGGGGTCAATGATTTGATATTACTAGTCTGGTTCAAGTGTGATCTAACCCCCAAAATCATAACAGATGTATGAATGACCTAGGGATTTATAATTTATAGATATATCAAGTAGGATTTATAGAATTTGAGTGATGGTTCCATGGATCAGGGTCTTGATTTGTGATGCGATGCATGGCAATTTTTTAGGAGATCAAAATCCCAATTTTCAGCCATTGAAGGATGGGAATTGTTGATTGGAGGTGTTAACATTTGATTTAAATGGCTTGTGTGAGTTAATAGAGAGTCACATAATGTATTTAGTGTATGAAAATATTTTTTATGAGGAAGTTTGTATTTATATGAAAATCCTGACTACATGCCATGTATTCCAGATGAATATGCGCTGTGTTTCTCACTTTCACATGGAGGACAATATTTCTGCCCGAGTTAAATATCACACAACATGTGTCTTGTCCCACACACTGTGTGTTACTACATAATTTATTGAGTCGTGTGTGAGGAGTACACGACTGGGACCCCAGGTGAACATACATGCCATGTACCTATAGGGAAATATTGTGTAGAGGTACATGGCTGGTCAAGCTGTGTCTAGGGAGGAACATTCCCAGTCCCTCAGGTGGTATCACACACCATGTTCCCCAATACACATTCCACATACTTTTCCCAAAACCTTCTACCTTGAATATATCCATCTCCAAGACTCAGATTTAGGACCATGAGTAGCCTATATTGAGTAGAATTATATGTAGGATGTGATGGTGGTATTTTATCTAGAATTATAGATATTAATCAAGGTGATATGAGTGAGATTATTCTTCTAGTGATTCTTAGCTGATGGTAGTGATCGGGTTTAATAATTGGATAGATTATAGGGTTGGTACTCCCCTGACTTACCAGGACACAAGTTCCCATATATCCTACATATAGGTATATTTAGTAATCCCCCACACTATATAGGGCATGAGTACTCTATCTATGAAGTGGTACTCCCCCATAATCAAGCTTCAGTAGGGAGTGGGCCCTCTATTGAAGATAATTCTCCCTCAAATATGGAGTGTAGGAGAGAGGAGTAGGCCCTACACTTTCATTCTTGTGAGGTTGTGCATAGTGCTTAACATCAGAGATGAGACCTTTCAAACTATAGAATGTCTCACTATTCTTAGTTGTCTATGGATATTGAGATTCCTTTCCTTTTTGAATAGGGTTTCAGTATGAGCATATCTAATATTGGGTTTCTTTCCCCTCTTTGACTTATGGGTTGAGTCAACTATATTATCATGTTGCTTCCCTTTTGGTTTTCAGGGAATCCTACTGAGTATATTTATACTCACCCCTTCACAGGATTTCCCTACATGTGCTGTGTATTATGTAGAAGATAGTTTGACTGGCGGCGAATTTGATGATCTTAACATCGAAGGATCATAATAGTGTTTAGAGGTGCTGACTGTGTTCTGTGGTCAAACTTAAAGATTTTGAGTTGGGCTCTCTTCCATAATTTCATTTTTAGGTGTTTTTAGTTTGGTACCTCTTTTAAATATGGTTAGGAATGTATTTTTCCCCTTTATACTTTTGTATTACCTTAATACACTATGATATTTTTTCCTAGAGTATGTCACATACATTGATTACTCTCTATATGTTTTAGTTGTATTATATCTCTACAATGTTTCATGGAGTTGGGTGTGTGTGTGTAAAAGTACATTATGATAAGGCCTCCTATTTTAGTGATATTCCTTATTAGAACTTGTCACCAGCCCTTGTCCTATTAGAGGTCGGCTTGGGGTGTCACTTTCAGCTTATTACTAGCCCAGGCGGGGCCCTAGTGGGTCGGGTCATGACATCCTTGACATAATAAATAGTTTTATATTCTTATTTTATGCCACATTTATATGTTTTACAATATACCTATGTTATGTTTTCTTGGATCATGATTATCAACTCATGGTTCCACACTACTATGACTCATGAATTATGTTATGCTAAAAACATTATATCACGAATCATGATTTATGATCTATATTTTATTAATTATGATGATATTATGTTATGTGCATGAACCTTGATTATATTATCATACCCATATGCTCATATTATGCCCACTTATGATATTTGAACGTTATATCTTATGTTTACCCATATTCTCATATTATTACCACTTATTGAGAATCTGTGCTCACTCTTTTCTTATGTTTCCATTCCCTAGGAAATGAAGATGAGTATTATGTGTAATATGTATCGAAGGTTATCATGTGTAAAGAATATTTGTGGGCTATGTTGAATAATGTTTGTAAAATAAGTGGTTTATGTATCTAATCTCTAAATAAATTAAACCTATAAAATATGGGGTTTTATTTATTATGATATGTAATGAGTATTAATGTAAAATTATGTAATATGTATCTGTGTCATGGTTGGGTCATCTCAGTTAGTTCACATCTGCTATCTCAAAGCTAAGGGTTTCCTTTACCTGCACTACAGGAGACTAATCCTACGTACACACAAAGTGTAAGGTGTGAGAAATCATGCCTAGTAGTATTCCACCACATTATATATGTACAAACTTTATAAAATAAATCATAATATGCAAGTTTGATCTATAATATAAAAAGTAGGCTTTATATTTTTCATAAAATTAAAAACATGGAAAATAAAATTTTAACATGATTTCATAAAACATTTCACATATTCTTGATAAATAGAGGTAAAAGTATGGAAATATATTCTTGAAATAATAATATCCAACAATCACCATGAGAGATATTATAGAGAACCAAGGTCAGGAAAAGAGAGGGCCTCTGTACTAATACATATATAGTTGTATGTAGGATTCTCTAAGAAAAGTCTCATCATGCCTTAACATGAGGACCACAACGAGGCCAAACCAGATACATCTACTTTCTATGGTTTTTCATTTACTAGAATGGGTCCATGAAAGGCTAAGGTAGGTGACATTCACTAGGGAGGGTAACCTATTAACATAGCATGGTACGAGTCTCAGTTCCCACCTATGTACCCAAGGTTTCTCATGAGTTGATAACTAAATTCAAGGATTTAAGTAATTTAAAAAAATAGTCCCATTTTATAAAAAAACATCACGTTTTATCAAAAAAAATATATTCATATACATTTCACAGTCACATGGGGGAAAATAAAACCCATTTTATAATAACACCTTAAATAAATCCAAATAAACCCTTTTCCCTTTGAAACCTTCCATAAAATAATTTTATCAATTCATGATAAATAATAACCAAACATTCCATGAAATCCTTTTCATTTAATTAATTGAAAAATCATATTGGCATTTATACAAACACCTTTCATGTGTCATTTTATACAAGAAAAATCTACATCATTAAAACCATACCTTTACCAAATTAAATGTAAAACAAGAGACCATAAACATAAATTAACCAGAAATTATTTACAAATATTGTATATGAATTTTATACCACTAAAAATGTAGTTTAAAATGAGAAAAAAACATGATTCTATAAACAAAGGAAGATACATAGATCCATCTAACTCTAGGGTTGCTTTCATATTTCTATGGGTATTACCCACATAATACCCTGTTTATAAACCTAAATAATCATCCATAATAAATTAGAAACCTTAAAAAAACAAGATTTATAAAATCTATTGAAGCCTTAGTAACATAAATACACACTGACCATCAAAATGATAATGATAAAACATTATATAAATAAAAAATAGTATGTTGGTGACTCATTTTACTAAATCAACCAAATGCTTATAGGTTTCAGGTGTTTCTCCCTGAAATGGATAAAATCCATCACCCATTAACCCTAGGTTTAAAAATATACTTATAAAGAGGAGAGAAAGAGAAAGGGAAGAAGTGAAATAAAGAAAAAAGAGGGAAAGAGAAGTCATATCTTGGAGAAGATTAGAGAGTGAGAGAGTAGAAGATCCTAACAGTCGAAGGAGAGAGTTCCCATCACCCCTTTATGCGCATTGATTTAAATGAGAGGAGAAAGAGGGATTATACTCTTTTTATAAAATTATATTTAAAAAATAATAATATTATAATATAATAGAAAAGTTAAATTCCAGAGGTGTATCTTAAATACATAATAAAAACATGAAACACCCCATTTTATTCACCCCACCATCCATATTAAAATTTTTATTCTATTCTAATAGGAATTCAACACAATATTCATGCAATAATATTAATAAAAAAAATATACATGGCACTTAAAAACACATATATTTTATAAATAAACATAAGTTAAATATTTAAAATTCTATTAATTAATTACACAGTCACATAGAATACTTAAAAATAACATAATAACAATCTTATGGATAATTATAACACAAATTGAGAAGTCAAACCATGTGTGTAACCATGATTAGATACTGCCTTCGAAAGACACCATGCATGATTAGACAAACCATGTTTCTAACCATACTTCCTATAAATTTTTTAATTTTTTTCCAGTTTTCACCAAAATAATTACATAAATATTAATTATATTTAAAATAATAAAGGTGAGAGTATTAAATTATATATCTATGTATGTATGTATGTACATACATAGATTGAACCTGTACAACACATCCCCTTCTAATATGACTATCACCTATCAAAGTAGTAGCCATGATAAAAATATTTCAATCCATGAAAATATTTTTTTTGATATTTTCAAGAAGATGATTTTTTAGGTTAAGTGTAAACCCACACAACCAACACATCCTTAAATAACCAAAATCTAAAAAACCAAAAAACACAAAAGGGTTGGTGGGAACCCTTACATCTAGACTGAGACCTAGTAATAAGTAGGTTAAGGTCACACAATTAGGATTGAAATTAAATATTTCCATATAGTGATGCCTATACACCCTTAATTTATTTAAAATTAGATGTCTTAAGCTGCTCCTTGTTCCCAAATTTAATAGCGGATACTTTTACTTTCGATATAGCATTGGAATCCACTATAGAATTCTCCTTATTTCCTCTAGGTCTTCCTTACACCCCCATGAGTTTACCCTTTATCTTATTACTAGAACCACTAGTATTAAAATAATATTTATCCATCTTTAGACTTACCAAATAAATTTAAAGAATACAATTAAGAGACCGACTTTGAGATGAGAACTAACTTTGAGAAGGGTAAAATTTTGATGTTAAGGCACATTTCAGACTACTTACTCCACAAAAATATGGGATGCTCCCTTACCAAGTTCCTTGACTTTATATTCCCCCAAACACACTACTTTAAGAGTAACTAATAAAGAATAATTAAATAGATGAGGAACCTCACCTACCAAGGGATTCAACCTATACTTCATTGAGTTCTTTACTACACTATCTAGATCCATAGAGCTGACTTCAATTCCTTGTAACAAAGACTAAGTTACATCTAACCCATCTGAACTAACTCCCCTTGATGAGGGTTCCTGTTGAGATTATGCAATTTGAAATTTCTCCCTTGATAGAGAGTGAATCATTATCTATCCACAATTGATAGTTTTCCTTTATTCTTATCAATAGAATCTCCTTTTACCACTATTTGAGCCAGATTAGGCTTAGGAGAAGGAATTTGACACCTCATGGAATCATCAAAATCCCCTCCACCCATATCCTGAATATGAGTTGAATGAGATAAAACCATTGATTTAGATTGATAAGAAAAATCCATGAATACCTCCACTCAGTTAGTAGGGTAAAAAATCTCAAATCAGATAAGGAAATGAGAGCTACAACTTTTCATATCCTTATTTCAGCTGGAATCAGGCCTCCCATGGTTGGAACTTATCAAGAAGAGGATGAAGATCTAGGGGACGGATAACCATCTGGTTCCTTATAAGGATATCTACAAGTAGTTGGAGATGAATGGTTCCCTTATAGGTGCTGATTTTTCCAACATTGGTATTAAATACACTAATTTTCCCAGTGTCTTTCTCGGTGGAACAAAGGGAAGTATCCAAACTTCACCTCATATTGAATAAACTACTATAAGATTTCCTTGTCACCAACCAATAAATGAATCTGATTTGAGAGTGGATTCAAGATATCCAGATTAACATAGATACATACCTTATGATATTTCTTCAGGTGAAGGGTTGTATTATTGGTAAGTAAGAAGCTACCCAAGCAATCCCCTATTCCTTTGAGAATTGCTAGATTCTGGAAAGGGAGTGGTAACCCTGACATGTGCATCCACACTATGAGACCCACTGGGTTAGTGGTATATATTTAATTTTTATTTTTAATTTATTTTAATTTTTTTTGGAGTTTTTGGGAGTTGTAGGTTAAACATGAAAAAATTGGGGAAAATACCCTTGAGCGCATAGTTAGTGAACGATTAGTGATAATAGTGTAACAAAGAGTAGAGGGGGACTAGTGTTGTTTCTCATAGTATCCACATGGTTTTTCCAACCATGTGGGACATCCCAAGAAATTATGCTACTCAAGAAAATGAGTAGGGGTGACCCATATAGTTGGCACACTGTTTGGAAAACTGTGAGACCAAACCATGCGGCTTGCCCAATTTTGTTAAAAATAGAAAGTTAAATTTTTACCCCAATCAAATTATAACTCCTATCCCCCTAATTTTATCTCCCTCATTAAAACTAATTCCTCTCCCATCCAAAAACTTCCACCCCTTCTATTTTAGTGTGATTCCCCTTTTGATTTAGTGGATTTTTTCATGGTTAGTCTCATTTCCTATTGGTTTCCCTATCCTTATTCCCTTTCTTCATGTTCTTCCACCTATCTATTTTCCCTTAAATAATAACAGCTATATAAGGATGAAAATAGGTTTTATGAATTTTTTTTAATGAGATTATATGGATTTTAGTTTGGTTAGGATCCCTCTTCTTCCCTCTTAGCAATCTTTTGTGAAGGCGACAATGTTTCATCACTTTTGAGGTAGGCATCTCTACATATCAAGGATTTTCCTATGACTTACCTTTATTATTAAATATTAGTTTGGTTTTATTGAACTATTATGATTGGATTGATTTTATAAGGGGTTTTATGCATATTTTTTTTTTCTTTGGTGTGTATTGAAAAAATGGTTATTTATTTTGGTTTTCTCTTTGAAAATAAATTTTATGTCTATAAATAATTTGATAAAATTTCTTAAAGAAAAATATTGTTTTTAAATGAGATTTCAAGGAGATTTTGAAAGAGGATTTGTTTGGAAAAATTATTACTTGATCTATGCTTTGTTTTATGTGATGGATGTGATTTTGGATGCACATGGGAGACCTTTGGTGTGTGGGTTTGGGACGGGTTCTGCCTTATCTTTATGAATGGTTCCAAATAGGGTTTGTTTCTATTTTATTTCTATAAAGAATTTGATAAAATTTATTAAAGAAAAATCTTATTTTAAATGAGATTTCAAGGAGATTTTGAAAGAGTATTTTTTTTGAAACATTATTACTTGATCTGTGCTTTGTTTTATGTGATGGATGTGATTTTGGATGCACATGGGAGACCTTTGGTGTGTGGGTTTGGGACGAGTTCTGCCTTATCTTTAGGAATGGTTCTAGATAGGGTTTGTTTCTATTTATTCCTTAAGAGGCCCAGGTCTTAATACTTGTTTAGGATTAAATAATTCAACCAATGTTTTATGAGTGAGTTATAGACACCCAGATCCCGTAGGTCAGAGCACCCCCACATTTCACATATACTTTGAGATTGCTATGGATTACCATTATTTTATACCCATGTATTGTTTAATGATAAGTATGTTGATTATGTATTTCTGCCTTAAAGTATGTTTTTGATTGAATTTTCTATGTAATCCATTATAACGGTTTGTGTTATGGAAAAACAAAATGATTTATAATTTTTTTTCAAAATAAATGATTTCTCAAAACATTATTTTTCAAACATGAACAATTGGTTTGAATTTTGAAAGGTGATATATAGATTCATGGTGGTATCCTATTGGGATTTTACTCACACTCTATATATGCCTTTGGGTATATGAATACTTGGTTTTATCTAATATAGGGAAAGGTAAAGGAGCTACTTATTATAGTAGGGATTCTTTATGTTATGTTGCCTTCCATGAGATGAGTCTGGTGGTAGCCAAGGGCTATATAGAGATAGATTAACTAGGTATTTGGGATCCTCTGTATTTTGGTATTTTTTAGATTTTGGTTATGTATAGTCCAATTTAGATGAAGATATATTTTTGAATCTCATATTTATTTATGTGATGTTTTACTCTTTTACTTTAGTTACATTTTTTTATCTATCTATCTATATATATATATATTACTATCATTCTATTGCTTCTTATACTCTATTTGGAATGATTTATATTGTTGTAAATATTTATTTGATGGTGTGGACATCCAACCTATAGATGGGTCATTCCATATTACCTATTGGAATCCTTAGTATGATTTATTTGATCTAGAGGGTGAAACTATTCTCATGGAGTTAACATTGATACCCTGACACTAGTCTCTAATATGGGGCGATCAGGAATGTGCCTTGGGACTTGTGGTGGGCCAACTTGAGTGATGTGGTAGGTTAAACCTAGGGGGTTCATTATAAAATGGCATTAGTGACCCTCTTGATATTTGGATAGTGTGTTAGTATAGAGTAGGACCACTGTGACTTGAGTGAGGGTGAAAGGGAGTATGTGTTCATCTCCTATTTATTCCAAACCTTTAGTTACCAGGGGTGGTTGGGATTTTATATTGGGATGGTTTTTTATGAGTAATTTGATCAATATTGAGATGATTTATCTTTATTTCATGTTTTGGGATGATTCCATTAGCTTTTTTTCTTGATATTTTTTTAAATTAATAATGCATTGATTGGATTCTTTTGTTTTATATTTTTAGATCATTCTTCCTAGAAGGAAATATAGGAATCAGAAGTAAGAATCTATATAGAATACTTCACCAGCCAATCCTCCTATAGACCCCCATCTCATTGAATATATGATTATAAGTATTCAATTTTGTAGAGAAAATATAGTTAATGAATCATGCCCAGTAATTCATAAAGTAGAATCTGCCTATGTTATAGGGTGACTAGAGGCCCTAAGAACTAGAGGAGTGGTTAGAAAATATTGATCATATATAATAATTTCTTCAGACTCTTAAAATTTTCAAAGGTGGGATTTGTGACCTATATTCTAGTAGGTAAAAGTCGAAGATGATGGGATTCATTAGTGTCGACAAAGATTTATGAATACATTACTTGAATTAAGTTTAATATGATGTTTAACCAATAATTCATCAAGACACTTTATGCGTGGAAAAGTCCAGGGAGTTCATGAACATGGAGTAGGGGGATAGATATATGATAGAGAATTATACTAAGTTTTCTAAGTTAGTTCATCTTTCACCTAAGACCCTTGCAAATGATTACTTTAAGGAACACCACTTTAAGATAGGATTGAAGTTGAAAATAATATATAGGATTACTATTCTGTGTTTTCACACCCATAATGAAGTAGTGGAAAATGAGGCTATGGTGATGAAGATATTGTAGGGATCACTAGTATAATTCGTGCTCTCACTTCCTTAGGTGGGATATGGAGTTCCTATTCTAGGAAAAGTGGATGCATAGAGAGTCTTAACAGGGTAGTAATAGGAGTGTGAAATGTACCTATGACCCTATTACAATATATTCCTTAGGGTGAATGAAGGTCGTGTGTTATTAGTATGGGAAGGTCGCGCATACCATGTAAAACATCCAATAATATTTGAGGACCTTCTACCAATGTGGATGCCTAGGACAACTTCATCAATATTGTAGGCACTATCCCTTGAGTATTAAAGTCATTTCCACTTATACTAAGGGTTCCTAGGTATAGTCAAATGTGTTAAAGGGGGAGATATATTATTCCCTAGTGAAATGGGACTCTCATTTTTCCAAGAAACATCAAATTGGGTTTGAATCTAGGTGCTTGTATAGAGAAGAGAATTAACTAGAAGAGTCATATGTGGGGCTTGATACTGTCAAAGGTATTCTGTTTATTGATTCATTTTTGGCCTTGGCTTTATTTGACACAAATTTATCCTATTCGTTTATATCATATAAGTTGATTTATAATCTGGGAATATGATCTGAATTATTTTCATATGTTATGTGTCTCTCCACTCCTTTGGAGAAAAAGAGAGAGTAGGGTTTTAAGTGATCTGGGTGTAGTGTGATTGTTGCTGATGTTGAGGTTGTTTGTTACTTCTTAGTTTTGGATATAGACATCTTTGAAATTATCTTTAGCATGGGTTGGATGGTGAGTGTTAAAGCATGAATTGACTATTATCATTCAAAGATATTGTTTCTCTCTCTCTTAATGGGAACAATCACATATTTTAGGGTGAGTGGGATCCAAGTTTTGGTAGACCAGGTCTGTTTGTTCAAGTAGAGATATCTCATTCATGTTAATTTTTTGAGCCGCTTCTTGATGTCATCGAATGGGATTCAGGTGATTGGCTTCCATTGGTTATGGATAGGTTCCCTAATGTCTTCCCTGATGATTTATCTAAATTAATACCCCTATAAGAGGTAGATTTCACCATCAACCTCATCCCTTGGATGAGGCCCATAACTTTTCCATCTTACCAAATGGACCCTATTGAGATGAAGGAGATAAAGGTTTAGTTAAAATATCTCAATAGTAATGGGTTCATTTGGACAAGTGTTTCACCTTGGATATCACTGGTTCTATTCACAAAGAAGGTATATAGAGGCCTTTATCTTTTTATTAACTACTAAAATATCAACTTGGTGATGATAAATAATAAGTATATTTTTTTCCTTAGATTGATGATTTATTTTATAATCTCAAGAGTGATCAGTGGTTTTCAAATATTTACCTGAGATTAGGGTACCACCAATTGAGGGTGAGGGAGTAGAACATTCCTAAGACCACTTTCTAAAGTTAACATAGGAATTTTACGCACCTAGTTATGATTTTTGGTATCACTAACACCCCTGTAGTCTTTATGGACTTTTAGAATCAATTTTTTCACCAATATATCAACTATTTCATAGTGGTGTTTCTTGATGATATTTTGGTATACTCTAAGATGAATGAGGATCATGAGGGATTTTTTATATCATATTGGAGACCTTTAAAGACCACATATATATGTGGATCTATCCAAATACTAGTTATGAATCTAGAAGGTGAAATTCTTAGTTCATGTGGTATTCGAATAAGGTATTTCGGTGGACTCAAAAAATATCTAGGCTATGATATCTTGGTAGAGACTTAAAAATTTATTCTATATACAAAGATTCTTAGCCTAGCAGGATATTACAGTAATTTTATGTAGGATTTCTCCATGATATCACCTCTATTTCATATTTGACCTAAAATGGTGTTAAATTTGAAAGGAGTTTATAATTATAGGATTCATTTGGGGAGTTGATAGCGGGGGTAACTTTTTTGCCTATTTTGATTCACCTAGAACTAGGTATGGGTTACACCGTGTACTATGATGCCTCAAGTACAAGGTTAGGGTGTGGGATAATGCATAATGAACAAATGGTATCTTATGGTTCACATTAGTTTCTCCATCATGAAAAGAACTAACCTACTCAAAATATTGAATTGGTAGTGGTGATGAATGCTTTAAAAATGTAGTGCCACTACCTCTTCAAGGGTAAGTTCAAAGTGTACTTAGATCATAAAATTTTGAGGTATATATTTACCTATTAGGATATGAATCTCAGATAGATTTGGTGGTTAGAGTACCTTAAAACTTTCAATTTTGATTTGGATTATACTTTAAGAAAGGTAAATGAGGTGTCTAATGTGTTGAATAGGAAAATTCTGACTTAGGCAGTGAAATAGTTTGAGGAAGAATGGGTCCTAATGATATTTTTCACTGATCTTCAGTTGGAAGTGGAATAGGATAATGAACATGTATTTTTTATCAGTGTGTAGGTCTCCCCCTCTCGTGGTGATAAGATTTTCCTTGGGTAACAAGCAGGCCTTAACTGTCAGCATATTAGAGTAATCATAAATGGTGGGGAGACCTTGGGTTATTTGTATCAATTTATTGAATGCATACTCTATTTTGGGAATTGGGTTGTAGATTCTTTATCTACGAGACAAAAGGTGATACATGGTAGTCACTACTCTAGTTGGGATGTTCACCTAGGGGTGAAGATATGTTCCATGATTAGAAATGATAGTATTGGTGGTTATGGATGAAATGAGTAGTTGTGGATTTTTTATCTTGGTTCTTCACTTGTGAGATAATAAAATATAATAACTAGAGTTAGAACAGGTTGTTACTATATATCCCTATCCCAATGTGGAAATTTTATGAGATCTATATGAATTTCATTATTGGATTTCCATGGTCACCTAGAAGAAAAGATGCTATATGGGTAATTATCGACCAATAAATGAAATCAGACCATTTCATTCCCACTAAGGAGTCAATGAAGGTGGAAGACCTTTAATTTCTTTACATATGATAAGATTTTCAAATTTATGATGTGCCTTCAATGATAGTTTTATATGAAGACCTATGTATCAGGTCCATTTTCTAGAAGGGACTTCAGGAGGTTTTGGGTTCCCAATTGAAATTGAGCATGGCCAGTTATCCATAGAATGATGACTAGATGGAGTGGGCTATCCATATTCTTAAGGATATTCTTTGAGAATGTTTTCTTAAGTTTTGTGGATCATGGGATAATCATATATCATTTTATAAGTTCTCTTATAATAAATAATACCAAGTCTTGAGAAATATGGCTCCCTTCAAGGACTTGTATGAATAGTCATGTTTATGCCCTCTATATTAGTTTGATAGAGGTGAGCGTTCATTGATGGGACCAAGTATCATTTAGGAGATGATGAGAAAGGTTAAAATAATTCAGAAGTGGTTGAATATGACTCAGAGTCACTGGAAATATTATGCTAACCACTAATGTCATCCATTGTAGTTTTATGTAGGCTATTAGTTGTTTCTTAAAGTCTCTCCTTGTATGGGGCACTATAATTTAGGAATTAGGGTTAACTAATTCCGTGTTATTTCAAGACTTTTGAAATTATAAAGTGTCCTAGGAAGGTGGAATACCAGCTATACTTTCTATTCCATATGACCAATATTCATAATTTATTTCATGTTTACTAGATAAAGAAGACTATTTAGACCCATATTATGCAGTGGAATGAGAGAGTTTGGTCTCAGAACCAAACAAATGTATAGTGGAGCAACCTGTTCATATTTGGGATCATCAAGTGAAAGTGATCCGAGGTAAATCGTGAAGTTACCCATTCATGATCCAAGTATCATTGAGAGGGGGAGGGGGTGAATCAGTGATATATTTCTCTTTTATGTTTCCTTATTTTAGAAACAAACTTCAACTCCTGTTAAAGAGTTCTTTCCCTGCTAAACACAATCAAAACACACAACCACAGGAACATAAGATTTATAGGGTTCACTACTCAACAAGAGTAGCTACATCCTTGGTATGGTATGGAAACAATCCAATATCACAAAATCCACTATAAAAAAAATCTTTTTATGTGGAATACAATGAGTAGGATATACCCTTAAACTCATGTAGCACCTGGAAAACAATCTGAAAGTACATGTTCACCCTCTTAACACAAATAGGGTAATTCAAAGTTTCTGTACTTCTTGAAAATTTTTCAAAAATCTGAACTCTTAAAACAGTTCTTCTCTTTCCTACCTAGATGCTGATGGGAACTTATTATACTTAGTAATGATACTTAGTCCAATACCCTATTATAATCTTGATGCACTTACAAATAACTTCCCACTTAAATTGGGTACTCAAATCTTCAACTCATAGAGCTCCTTCAAGAAGCTCCCAACTTCGCAGAGCACTCTAGTTCAAAGAGCTCACTAGTTTGCAGAGCTCACTAGTTTTTAGAACTCACTAGTTCTTAGAGATCACTATTTTTTAGATCTTAGGTTAGTCTTTATGAAGTTCACTTCTTTCACAAAGCTCAACAACCCGCCGTGAAGATCCTTCCCTTCGCAGAGCTTACTTCCTTTGAAGATCTCATGGCCTTCGCAAGCCTTCTTCGCAATTCAAGAGTTCTAAAATTCTAGTTGAGTCTCTCTATGCTTCTCTTAGGGGTAGAGGCCTATTTATAGGTGTTTCCCACAAACTCTAGAACCTTCTATCCACCTTAGCTCCACGTCATCACCAAATCACAGAGCTCTGAAATTTCCACCAAAGTCTCTCTATTTTGTGAAGATCCATGGTTATTTTCCAGATCACAATACGCATCATAATCTTGGAGAATTTTTTCAAATCCTTTGTGCTACCCTGATGCTTCTTCTTTCTTTGTGTCACCGCAATGCTCTTCACCTTCACCACCTCAAAGCTCACCTACAATTATCCTTTCCTCTACCATTCACGAAGCTCACCGTACTTGCAGAGATCACAGTCATAATCCTTTAAACCTTTGTGATTCACTCTTCATAAAGAACATATTTTCTAAATTAATGACTTTTCCTTGTTTTTATGAGATCTTTAAGGAAATCCACTTTTTTCAATGTTTACCAAACTCCAAATTTTGGACCCCAAAAATTTGGCAAGCACTGAAAAACTGTGTCACCTTAGACACCAGCTTCTACAATATCAACCATGCTAATTGATAACATATTTTATCTCCCTTTCCTTTATAAAGATTTAATCACAATTTATTCAAACAACTTATGATATTTGTGAAATAAAAATCAGCAAATCATTATCTGGTTTACCATGGAAAGTATTGTAACTTCCTTTTCTTCCTTCATCCACTTATATAAAGTGAAATGATTTCCTTTCTTCTCAAACTTCCTTGACAAAAAAAGACAATACCTAAAAATTAAACACTTATTACTTCCTTTTTCATCCAAATTGGTCCAAAAAATATCCCCCTTTGGATTTTTTTTCAAACAAGATTCATAAATCACTGAACTTTGTAACCTCAAGCTATGGATTATTTATCGACAATTCTAAGCCTACGTGAGCTAACTCATTGTAGGAAACAAGAATTATTGACAGCCAACACCATGCTGTCCAAAAGTAGTGACTATGAAATTTCATCATCATTTCTTCCTCAGCTTTCTCCACTTCTTCAAATTTATTAGAAAACAAAAATTTTATTTCCTACAACCACTCCAAAAAAAAAATTAAAAAAGTTCACTCACTTACATGATGGATTCAAAACTTACCCACAACTATCCCTTTATACATTCCCATTAGGATAACTTTATGAAATAATTTCCCCCCTTGACAAAACTATCCAAAGGTAAGAGGAGATAGGGGACAAAAACACATACCTCAACCTTGAAAAGAATAAGTTTGGACTCACATGTTCAACCTCAATTTAGAAAATGGTTCCTTTGGTAAAGGTTTCATGAAAATGTCATCAACTTGTTCCGATGTAGAAACATACTCTGAATTCAACTCATTCTTCTCCACATACTCTTTGATGAAGTGGTACTTGATGTAAATATGCTTTGAACAAAAATGTTGTACTAGATTCCATGTAAGATTTATTGCACTTTGATTATCACAACCCAAGAGAAAGGGTAACTTTACTTCAACAAGTAGATCTTCAAACTGAGTCTTCATCCACATAAGTTGGGTAGAATCTTGAGTGGAAGAAACATACTTAGCTTTAGCTGTGCTAAGAGTCACTGAATTTTGTTTCTTTGTATTCCAACTAACAAAAATTTTCCCCAGAAAAAAACTTCACCAGATGTGGATCTTCTATCATCAACATTTCCCGACCAATCATCATTTAAATACCTGAATAGATCAATATTGTCTAATACATCATACTAGATTCCAAAATTTGTTGTGACTTTGATATATCTGAGAATTATTTTTTTAGAAATCAAATGTGATTCTTTAGGATCACTTTGAAATATTGCACATAAGGTAACAATATATATAATGTCGGGTCTTGATGAATTCAAATATAACAGACTTCCAATCAGCTTTTGAAACTCTTTATGACCAACTTCCTTTCCCTATCCAGATTTAGACAACTTAGTTCCCATTGAAATTGGTGTGGAAACTAGTTTCAAAATTTCTATGCCAAACTTCTTCAGAAGTTCCTTCGCATACTTTTATTGAGAAAGAAAAATGTGGTTCTTCTTCTGTAAGATTTTCAACCCAAGAAAGTATTTCATTTCTCCCAGCATGGACATCTCAAACAACATATTCATCTCCTCAGAAAATATTTCATAAGATCTTTCATCATTCCCAGAAAAGATAATGTCCTCAATATAAACAATTATGATCAGAGAGAACTCCCAACATTCCTTGATGTAAAGATTGTTGTCAACTCTTCCTTTATTGAAACTCATCTTCCTTAAGCACGTATCCAGCTTAGAATACCATGCCCTTGGAGCTTATTTTAGCCCAAACAAGGATTTCTTAATATCACACACACAAATTTCATCTTTCCCAACAACAAATCCACAAGGTTGTTCAATGTAAACTTCTTCATCAAAATTCCCATTTAGAAATGTGGACTTCATGTCCATTGGAAAAATTTTGTAGCGTCAATGTGAAACAATATCAAGAAATATTCTTATTTTTTTCAATTTAGCCACTGGAGAAAAAGTCTCATCAAAATCAAAACCTTCTATTTGTGAGTAACCTTTGCACATTATTATTGCCTTGTTCCTTATCACTTCGCCTTCTTCATTCATCTTGTTTTAGAAAACCCATTTTGTACCAATAATTTTTTTTTCATCCAGATTGGGTACGAGTTCCCAAGTATCATTCTTTTCTATTTGATCAAGATATTTATTCATCACTTTAACCTATTTTGGATGCTCAAAATCTTCATTCACATCATTTGGTTCCACTTTTGAATACAAAGAAGTATGTGTAACAACATTTGTTGTTCTTCTTGTTTGAACCCTATAATGTTGATCACCGATAATGTTTTGAGCCTCCACTTGCTTCCTCAGCCTAGGATGAACTATTCAAATTTCATCCCCATCACTTGAAATTGATGTGTCTGATTCTTTTTCTTGATTAGGATTACCATTATTGACAACATTATCATAATTGTTAACAAAACTTTCCTTATCCTTCTCAACTTCTATATCAGAAAAAGTTTTCCTTTTCTTTCTCAACATTTTCAATAACTTTCACATCAACATAATTGACGATTCTCCCTATTTCTCTATTGAAACATCTATATAATCTTTATTATAGAGCATAACCAAGAAAAATTACATCATCTCCTCTTTGCTCAAACTTTCCAAGGTTTATACCTTTATTCTTTATAATTTATGGACTCCCAAAAACTCTTAAGTGTTTAAAACTTGGAGTTTTTCCATATAAAATTTCATATGGAGTCATATATGAGTTTTTCCTATAGAAACATTGGTTCTGAATGTACACATCAGTGCTCATGGCTTACCTCCAATAATAATGAGAAAGACTATGTTCAAGTAACATAGTTCTCCTCATTTCCACCAGACTTCTATTCTTTCTTTTAGAAACCTAATTTTTTGAGGTGTGTATGGTGAACTGAACTCATGATGAATTCTATGCTTCTCAAGATAACTTTCAAACTCTGAAACTCTTAAACATTTTCAGAGAATCTGACTTATGTCTCATATACATAATACAAGTAATGCAAGTATAGTCATCAATGAAAGTAATGAAGTACTTATCTTTATTTTTTGATTTCTTGATCATTGTTCCATAGATATAAAAATGTATAAGTTACAAGGGTTGTTTTTAATGAATTTCAACTCTCTTATGCATAGATTTTGTAATCTTACCTTTCTCACAAATAGCGCAACACCGATCTATTCTTCTTGATAAATCAGGCATATCTCAGACACTGTCTCGCATTGATAACTTGCACATGTTTCTCTGACACATATGTCCTATATTTTTATTCCATAAATTATTTTCATCCACTATACTCATGTAACAAGAGTTCTTTACTTCACTAACTTGGAACAAGTTCCCTTTTGTACATTGTCCTCTTATAACTGACTTTCCATCATCTTTACTTTTCACAAAAAACCCATATTTTTTTAAGATAACTTTGTTTCACTCATCAAAGAGTTCTGAAACACTCAGAATATTGTGTTTCAACCCATCAACATATAATTTTTCCTGGATTTCATCTTTTCTTTCCTAATGATGGATGATCCAACACCTTTGATCCTCAGAGATTCATAATTTCCAAATGTCACTATTCCTTCTTTGAATTATTTCACATTCTTCAACAACTTTAGGTCTCCTAAAATATGATAAAAACACCCACTATCAAGAATCCATAGATGTTATCTTTTTGTAGCTTTCAAATTGGTTTCTACAATAAGAGATTTATGTTCTTCCTTTTCATTCTTCACCTCTAGATTTTGGTATTTGTTAAGAACTTTTTGTTGTGTTGAAAAAAAAAACAAGACATATCTTATCAAGATGTACATTTTTTTTAAAAACATGAGCACATAGGATCTAATATTGAGAAATAAAAGAGTTACACAATACAGAAGGAAGGTATTTTACATTTATCCCGAATTAGAAAATGCATCAAGTCATCATGCACAATGCTCAACTGCATGCATCTTTATTCCAAGATACCTTTGTTAGAAATCCAATCCACAATATAATTTCCTACCCAAAACGTGTGTGTGACAATGTGATTCATGTTGGAAAGCCTTTCCTAGCAGTTGACCCATTTTCCGGCCAGTTTCCATGATAGTTGATACTGATTCACCCAAACTGCCTGCACGAGCACCTCTGAATCGCACTCGAACCAAATATTATTCCAATGGTTTTGATAAAACATGTCAACTGCCCTGATGAATGCCATAATTTCAGCCTCCAAGGCAGTAGCATGCCCACAAGGGCTATATAAACATTCCAAAACCTCGCATTGGGAGTCCCTGAAGATCACCCCAAAACTTGATGGTCCCGGATTTCCCCGAGAGGCCTTTTCCGTGTTACATTTCATCCATCCATTGAGGGGGGGGGGGGGGGACCATATAACCTCCATTGTCCACCTTGGATTTGGGAAGGACCCTACGACCTGCAACTGCCTTAAAATCAGTAGCTCCCTCACCGAGTTATAGCAGTTGACACTGAGCTTTGTGCTGGCCACCTTAATTGCCGCTGCAATATCTAAAAGAGTCGAGGCTTCATGGTACTTTGCCTACCGATGCAAAATACTGTTACATTCCCTCCAAATCGAATGAATGAGTTCAACATAGGAAACCGGGTGCAATACACTCAGCTGTTTGAACTTATGTATATAGAACAACGCCTGTAGGAAATACAGAAATAAAGCAGCACTGAGAAGAGGAAGCTCAAATGTGCAGAGAACAGATTTCCACAGGGAAGAAGCAGTATTGCATGACATGAATAAAGGATCAACATCCTCATGGTGTTGGTGGAATAATACACACCTTGAGCACAGATAAATCCCAGCCTTCTGAACAATTTCATCCACTGGAATCCTATTGTAAAAAATCCTCCAGAGTAATGTAAATCTGGATGGGAGCAACCATTTTTTGTTAAAATCACCAATCCACTTTTCATATCCCTAAATCAGAGTTTTGTAGAAGGATTTAGAATCCAGCATACCACTTGATGATCCTTCCCATGACAACATGTCATCCTGATTAATAAAATCATAGTCCATAATAATTGATGAAATCTCTTCTGGAAGGTCCTAAAGATGTTCAATATGTTCTTTGATAGAAAGAGTGCTGTCGATATTGTGTTCATCAGCATTGATCCACTCAATAAGAGGGGCTCCAGTTCAATTGGCATTCTAGAACTGAAGTGAAGAATTCCTATTGACAACCCAACATGAGCTTCTTGTTATGCTTTGAAAAACAGAATGTAGCCCAGGACAAATTGAAGAATCAAGATAACCCTGCTTCCCTGATATAAGTATTGAAAGAATCCTATTTCTAAGAAAATACAGAGAGTTAGAATTATTATGAATAAGGTGCCAGAGAAACTTGGCCTGCATCTCTTGACTGAAACATCTAAGGTTCTTGATGCCCATCCCTCCTTACCTAGTAGGCGTACATCATTTGCTCCACTTTGCTGTGATGAACTTCCGTTCCATCAAACTTCCACTCCAAACTAAGTTCCTTATCATTGAGTTGAGAGTCTTGAGAATAGATGCCGACAACATGTACACCATGAATGGATACACAATATATGAAATAATGACATGTTTGATAAGGCAAACACATCCAACCATTGAAAGAGACTTTCCCTTCCAAGAGGAAAGACTTTTACTGACTTGGGTTTGGACCTATGAGAAGTGTGATGCCCTCAGATTTCCCCAAAACATTGGAAATCCAAGATAAGTGAGCGGAATAGATCCCTCCCAAAGACCAATTATATTGATGAGTTGATTCTTCTGGGAATCATGAAACCTTTTTCCAAAGTAAATAAAGGACTTTCCCCAATTAATTTCTTATCCCGAGACACTCTCATAATGATGAAGAGCCCGTTTGAGTTTAGCCATGTTTTTCCTATCACCCTGGGTAAAAACCACAATATCATCAACAAAAAATAAGTGAGAAGGGGAAGAGGTACCTCTAGAATCTCTTATAGTGGAGAGCTTCCCCTCTTCCACCATACCGATAAGGATTTTACTCAAATAATCTTCAGAAATTGCAAAAATAATGACAGAGAGGGGGTATTCCTGCCTCACACCCCTTGAACAAGTGAAATAGCCCTTTGGAGATCCATTAACCATGATAAAGATACGTGCTAACTCCATCAGTTTTTCAATCCATTGAACAAACACCACACTAAAACCAAATCTATGAAGGACTTGGCTAATGAATCCCCGGTCCATTGTATCAAAAGCCTTTCAAATGTCTAGTTTAAGAGACACATTTCCTCCCCTAGATGCCTTCCTGAGAAGATTAAAACATTCCAAAGTAGTGAGAAGATAGTCTTGTATGATCCTGCCTTTAACACATACAAACTGGTTCCATGATATGATTTTCTCACTGAATTGAGCAAGCCTGTTTGCTATAATCATTGTGATGACTTTGTGAATTGTATTAACCATGGAAATAGGCCTGAACTGTCAAATTTCACTTGAATTCTCCACCTTAGGAATGAGGGAAATGAACTGAGCATTAAAACCCAAGGGGAGTTGACCACCTCTGAAAAACTACTGAATAAGCATACACACCTCATTCTGAATAACATCACAATAGGTTTGGAATAAGAAGTTTGTGAAGCCATCAGGTCCAGGAGAGCTATCTTTTTTTATCCCAAACACTGTGTCCTTAATTTAAAAATCCATTGGAATTGAAGTAATAAATATATTCTCTTCCTCATTAACTAAATTAGTGATGATTTTTTCTCTAACTATTGCACTCCGTGCTGGTCCATTGAAAATATTTTTATAGAAATTAACAATATGAGTTGTAAGATCCTGCCTGCTCTCCATAATTCTGTCTCCATCCTTAATCAGGGTGAGAGGTCTATTAACTTTTCTAACAATTTGCAAGGCATTGAAGAACTTGGTATTTCTATCCCCCTCATGAATCCATATAAATTTGAAGATATCCTTTTTTATGTTGTCCCTAATTCTAACTATATTTTTCAGATTGAGAGACAAGTCAACCTCCTGTTGCAAGTCACCCAAAAAATTAGATTTAGTGCTCTTTTCCTGCATGTCATGAAGATGACATTAAAGTGTCTCAATTTCATCATCCAACAATCTGAACTTGTATTTACTCCACTCCCTCAATTTAATCTTAAGCATTATAAATTTGTAAATGCAATACAATTGACTTCCCTTGCCACTTTCAGAGTTCCACATCTCTCCAATAATCTTTGAACATTCTGGAGTGGAGACCCATGCACTGTTGAATTTGAAAGGGAGTGCCTGCCCTTTCTCAGTTTCAAGAAATCTAATCAAGAGAGGATGATGATAAAATTTTAACTTAGCAAGAGTAACACATGATATTGACTTCCATGTTCCAAGAATAGCCTGATTCACAAAATCCCAGTCAATTCTGCTTGCCCTCATGCCATTAATATATTTCCTGTACCAAGTGAATTTAACACCTATAAGGTTAATTTCCACCAATACGGTTCTCTCAATACATTCTATAAACTCTCTTATAGAGGTGAAATTGGTTACCAGTCCTATTTTCTCATCCTCGTGTAGAATGGCATTAAAATCACCCATGATAATCCAAGAGTTTGAAATAATGCTCTCCAGATTTTGAATCTTCTCCCATAAAATCCTCCTGTCAACATGATTATTGTAAGCATAAATAATGGATCAGAAAAGTTGTTTTCCACCCTCCTTGAATTTGAAAGTAATTATTTTGTTTTCCTCATCAACAATCCTTTGAGAATCCACCCTCTGGTGCATAAGTAACCAAATTCTTTCAGGGCTTGAGATAGCCTGGGTCGTTCCCAAAATATTGTAACCTCTGCTGCTGAAAAAATTTCCCAGATTTATGAAGTTCATCTTGGGCTCAGAGACTCCAATTAAATCTGGTTTATACCTTCCTATAAGGATCCTGAAGGAACCTTCAGTGTCAGGGTTGGCTATGCCCTGACAGTTCCAGAAAAGGAATTTCATTTTGACTTTGTTTTGGAGGTCATGCCTCTTTGTTTCCCAAAATTCCTTTCTGATATTCTGGGTGTTTCTTATTGAATTGGATTTGAATCCACAACTTGCCCCCTATTCTCCATGTCAGACCTAAATTGAGAATTCCCTTGCAGGTCCTGTATAGTAGTTTTTACAGATTCACCAATTTCAGAATTTTCCCTCTGCACATGCTCCTTCCCTGCCCCACCTCAAGAGTAGATGTGTCAGCCTGCATCCCTGTTCTACACCCAGGTAACCCCATCTTAGCCTCCATTTCAGAGTCAATTATTTTGAGAACAAAATCCATAGCTTGACAACTATATACGGTATCAACCACTTCAGTAGATATATCCAGGATCTGCTCCTCAGTGTTCACCAAAGTACTGTCAGTCACTACACTGACCGATTTTAAAAGCAGTTCATTACCTGTTTTTATAGTATCCTCTTCTTCAACCATATATGCCAAAGAGGGCCCAGTATCTACTGTTTTGCATCTGATCCCTGTTGGATCATGATCCTTCCCCTTATCCCTTACCTCCTGCAAGCCTCTCCTACCTCACGACACTTACCTTCAGACTGGAGTGGCAGGCATTGGATTAACCAACTTCTTGACAACACGACATGATTGAAAGCCATGCCCAACCATTTTAAAATTCTTGTAGAATTGGGTAATATTCTCAAATTTATAATTGATCTCCAAATGATGATCTTGAACATCAAGAAAAACGTGTTCAGATGGCTGCTGCTCTATGTTGATCTCCACTAGAACGCGCACATACAGACCAAGGTCATGATTTAAGGTCCGATGAACAATTTTTAGAGGAGTTCCAATGTTCAAAACAAGATAATTAAGGATATCTGGATTCCAGTAAACCCATGTCCATCCATAAATACTTGTCCAAACCTGTGCCATAGAAAGATTTTTCTTGAAAGGATTGAAATTTGTATCCCATTCCGACAACCTCAAGAATCCCGGTTTCAAGCTAAGGTTTCCAATTCTCCAAAATAAATCCATTTCCTCCTTCTGTTCAAGAATTATATGGTAAAACCCTTTACCCAAAGGTATAATCCGCCATCTAGAGAATCCCTAGTAGTGCACAATCCTCAACTTCAAATTAGAAATTGACCAGGGTTTCATGCCTTTTTCATACCTTTTTACAAATAGTTTCAACTGTTTGGAACCTATTCTCAACTTTCAAACCAACCTTCTTAGATTTCTTATGAACTTACTTATTGTAATTTTTATTTTGATATGATTGAATCCCCCTTTAACCTTGTCTTCCATAAATTGTGGAATAGTAGTAATGTTTCTGGTTAAAAAAACACATATTTTCCATGTTTCCAAATCCACCACAACACCAGCAGTAGCCATAGAATGAATATTTTCCTCTAAAAATTCTATACTGACCAAATTTGTGAACATGATTTTCAAAACTCTTCTTAATAGAACTCTTCTAACCATCAACCTTCCTGTTTTCAATAATAAATTTCTTTTTCAGCTTAATTTTTTTTCAGACTTATCAGAACCAGAATTAGTATAAATATTTCTAAACTCATGATTTTTAGATACTTCTGATTTTTCGGCATTGCTAACTTTGGCCATATACATAGCCTTTCCAGCTTTGTTCTTATTATAACCAGTTCCATCTTTCTTCTCAACCTTTGAAGGTAAATTTTGTTGATCCTTATTTGATTCATTCTTACTAGAAATTTTACCAGCTTCAGAGGTATAGTTTTTGAAACTCATATTCCTTTCTTTAGCTTCAAAAAGTTTGTGTTGGAAAAGTTCTAACTCTTCGTATTTTTTCCTTCAGTTTTACTTTTAGATGTTCATTACGATTATTTTCACTCTCAAGAGAATTCTTCAGATCATAAATATCCTTTTCCAACTTGACTTTATCATCAGGAAAATTTTATTTATTGTCTAATGAAGAATCTTCATTTATCAACTTCCTATTTTCCTTCTCAAGCCTTTTGATCTTTCTCAAAAATTATTTCAACTCTTCTTTCAGATGATATTCAAGTTGAGTTTTTTCTTCTTCAGAAATTCTTCTCCCATAATCTTAATTATTCACAGTTTCAATAAAGGTATTCTATCTAGATTTCTGAGTAAAAGTTTTTTTGAATTTAGCTTCACTATCCCCTTCTTCTTCATCTTTGGACAAAAGGACTCTTCTTTTGGATTTGAAGAACTTTTTATTTTTACCTATAGCAGAATATTTATCTTTATCACCCTGTTTCTTCCATGATATTATTGTCATTATATCTTCTTCATCACTATATTTATCTTTCTATTTTTAGGTAAATCAGTTGCAAAGTGGCCAACAGCTCCCCATTCAAAACATTTCAAGGTAAGTTTTCCCTTGTATTTCCCTATACCTCTTTTCACATTCTTAAAAAACATGGATAAATATTTATCAATTTTTTTACATACCTCATCTTCAGAATCAGATTCACCAGCTTCATCTTTAATGAGAATCTTCTTTGAGTTCTCTTTATTTGAATCATTGAATGACATTTCTCTATTATATTTTTTTCTCTTCATAGTCTTCTCACTTCTCATTTCATAAGTGATGAGAGTGATATTCAAATCACCAAGAGATAATGTTTTAAGGTCTCTATCTTCTAATGATGAAACTTTATCATCAAACTTGTTGGGTAGAATTCTCAAGATCTTTTCAAAAACTATACAATCCTCCAACTTTTCTCCAAGAAATCTTATTGTACTGACAATGTTGTTTACCCTAGTAAAGAAGTCCCCAACATATTCAAACTCACCCATTTTCAAGTCTTCATACTCCAGCCTTCAAATTTGAAGTTTTTCCTTCTTCACTTTTCATTTCTTTCATAGATGTTCTTCAGATTATCCCAGATTTCTTTAGCTGTAATGACACCTTTCACTCTTAAAAACTCACTTTCAGAAATAGATGAGAGTAATGAATTTTTATCCCTTCCATAATTCTCAATATTCTTCTTATCAACAGGTGTTATAGGAACCTTGTCATCAATAGTAGAAAATCCATCTGTTGTAGCTTCAAGAACTGCATACCCAAGAGACATAAGATAAGGCATCATTCTATCTTTCCAGATATGATAATTCTTCCCATAAAATATCATAATCCCTTTACTATTCACACAATTCAGATTTTCCATCACAACTTCTCTTCAAAACTTCAATAAAGAACAAACGAAAGGAACCTCTCGATCTGATACCAATTGAAGTTACCCAGTCAGGATCCAAGTATCATTGAGAAGGAGAGGGGGTGAATCAGTGATATCTTTTTCTTTTATGTTTCCTTCTTTTTGAAATAATATTTACCTCCTGTTAAAGAGTTATTTCCCTACTGAACACAATCAAAACACACAATCATAGGAACACAAGATTTACAAGGTTCACTACTCAATAAGAGTAGCTACGTCCTTGGTATGGTACAAAAACAACCCATTACCACATAATCTATTAGAAAAAAATCTTTTAATGTTGAATAAAATGAAAAGGATACATCCTTACACTCATTTAGCACTTGGAAAACAATTCACAAGTGTGCGTTCACTCTCTTAGCACAAATAGGGTAATTCAAAGTTTCTATGCTTCTTGAAAAACTTTTAAAAATATAATATCTTAAAACAGTTCTTCTCTTTCCTACCCAGAAGATGATAAGAACTTTATAAACTTTATAATGACAGTTATTCTTATACCCCAGTCTAATCTTGATGCACTTAGAAATCACTTCCTACTTAAATTGGGTACTCAAATCTTCAACTCATAGAGATCCTTCGCAGAGCTCCTTCGTGAAGCTCCTAACTTCACAGATCACTCTAGTTTGCAGAGATCACTAGTTTTCAGAGATCACTGGTTCATAGAGCTCACTATTTTGTTGAGATCAGGTTGGTCTTTGTGAAGTTCACTTCTTTAATCTTAATGGCCCGCCATGAAGCTTCTTCCCTTCACATAGATTACTGCCTTTTCAGAGCTCACTGCCTTTGCAAACCTTCTTCATAACCCAAGAGTTCTAAAATTATTGTTGAGTATATATACACTTATATCGGGGGTAGAGGCCTATTTATAGGCATTTAACACCGAATATATAACTTTACAGCTACCTCAGTGCCATGCCAGCACCAAATCACAGAGCTCTAAAATTTCTTCCAAAAGTCTCTCTATTTCGTGAAGCTCCATGGCTATTTTCCAGATCTCAATGCTCATCATAATCATGGAGCATTCCATAAAATCCTTTGCACTACTGCGATCATCATTCTTAATTTGTTCCATCGCAATGCTCTTCACCTTCACTACCATAAATCTCACCCATAATGCTCCTTTCCTCTTCCATTCGTGAAGCTCGTCTACTCACAGTGCTCACTGTCAGAATCCTTTTAAACCTTTGTGATTCACTCTTCATAGAGTCCATATTCATGAAATTCATGACTTTTAAATGTTTTTATGATATCTTCAAGGAAATACACTTTTTTCAATGATCACAAAACTCCAATTTTTGGACCCCAAAAATTTGGTAAACACTGTAAAACTACGTCACCTTAGACACCACCTGCTTCTACAAGACCAACCATACTGATTGAAAACCTCTTTTCTCTCCATTTCCTTCATAAATATTGCATCATAAGTTCTCCAAATAACTTATGATATTTGTGAAATACAAATCATCAAAGCATCATCTGGTTTATCATGGAAATTATTATAACTTTTTATCTTCCTTCATCCACTTATACAAAGTGAAGTGATTTCTTTTCTTCTCAAACTTCCTTGACAACAAAAGACAATAACTGAAAATAGAACACTTCTTAATTAATTTTACATCCAAATTGGTCCCAAAAAATAATTCCCTTTAGTCCATTTTCTATGAAAATATGGTTGGGATAACAATGATACTTGAGAGTAGAAGGCCTTAGTGAAAGATCAATGGTCTCATATTTTTATAGAAGTTGAGTATGGAGAACTTTCTGGGGGAAGAAAGTGTCATGGTGGGGATAATTTCAACACCTTTTGGGTCACTGGTATGTATTTATTTTTTTTAATTTATTTTAAGTGTTTTTGGAAGTTTTATGTTGAAAATGGAAAAATTTGGAGAAAACAGCCTTGGGAATACAATTAGTGCTAACATGTGGCTAACCCTGGGACATGGAGTAGAGGTAGAGAAATTCTATTTTGCATGATCTCCACATAGTTTTTCTAACCATATGGGACCTATTAAGAAACCATGTGACTCAATACAATGATTAAGGGCCCGCATGGTTAACTCATGGTTTGGAAAACCGTGCATATTTCCCAATTTTGTTAAAAATGAGAAATTACATTTTTACCCCTGTATAATTATAAATCCTCTCACCTTCATTTTTCCACCTTCACATGACCCAATAATTTTATCATTTTTGGACTTCCCCCATCTATTTTTGGCATGAAAACCCTTCAGATTTGATGTATCTTTTTAAGGATAGTCTCATTTCCTCTTAGTTTTCCACTATTTATTTCTCTTCTTTAATGTTCTTTCATCCCTCTCTTTACCCTAAAAACATAATGGCTATATAGGGGAAAACCTAGGCTTTAAGATGGAGTTTTGATGACATTATTTGTCTTTAAGGTTGGTTAGGATCCCTATTATTCCCTCTTAGTAATATTTTTGCGAATTTGACAATGTTTCATCATTTTCATGGCAGGTATCTCTACATATCCAAAATTTTCCTTTGAATTACATTTATTATTGAGTTTTACTTTGGTTTTATGGACTTATTATTCTTGGATTGATTTTAATATGGTTTATTAATAATTTTCTTATTGTGATTGGTGTGTATTAAAAAAATGGCGTTTAATTTTTGTTTTCTCTTTGAAAATCAATTTTATGCCTCAAAGTGTTCGATAAAATGTCTTGAAGAAAAATTTTGTTTTTAAATGATATTTAATGAATATTTTGAAAGTGTATTTTTTTGGAAACATTATTTCTTGATTATAGGATTTATTGTATGTAAAGACCTAAACTTTTATAAATAAAATTACCTATTATGTATTATAGTTATGGAAAACACATGAACTTATTTTGTTTTATTATATACTATCAGATTTAAAAGACCATTAAGCATCATAAACATTGATAATATATATATTGATTAATGATCACATGATTATTATAAATATAGGGTTTTTATAAATCCAATTGACACAAAAAAATGAAGTGATGGTCTCGACCAATAGGATCATACCCTATAAAGCACATTTATTGACTATTCTAAGGAGATAACATCACTAGAATTTTACCTTGACCAATAAAAATATGATATCTAACAACTAAATCATGCATGAAACCTTTTATGAGAGAAGTTCAAGCTCATCGAGATCACGATCTAAACCATGTATACTGAACCACCCCATAAAAATCTCACCATTACCCACCCCACCCTTAGAGTTTTTACTGGTGTAATAAAGGGATATGTATCAAGAAACTAATAATATGAAGAATTATAGAGTATTTTTAATAGAATAATGATTATATTTACTTCTTTTTGTTGTTACATTATAATTGATTTTGATTTTGATACGAAAAAACACTAGTTGTATTTTTGGGTAATATGCAATTTCAATTAGAAAATTACTTTTGATGAATTAATAGATTTTTTAAATAAATTATATTTTAAAAAATAATATTATTAAATAATATTTATTAAATATAAATGATAATATAATTTTTATGAAGTCAAATGTAATTATTATAAGGGTTATAAAACTGTTATTGTCAAAAAACCCAAAATTTCTCAATAAATGGTGATTATTATTTTAAAAGTGAAAATTCAAGTATTTATAAAATTATTTTTATAAAATAAATATTATTTTTGGAATCAAAACCTCAAAATTATCCAATGGTTAATTTTTTATAAGTTTCTAAGATAGTCAAATTTCGGGTAAAAATTAAATATGCTATAGATATATGGTGTGTATTATGACATCATAATGACCCAAAAGTGATGTAATAAATGCTATAAATGGTATCCAAAACTAAATATATGTTTTCCCTTATAATTTTATTTTTAGGTTATTTTGTTGATTTTATAAATCCTTTATGAATCTTTAAAAACCTATATTATATTTTAAGGTTTTAAAATCATTTTTTATGAACATGACTCACTTCCACATCACCAAGGGTAATGTTTTATTTGATATCATCCCCTATCCTTATAAAATAATGATTTTTTTAGAAACCAAGGGAAAAAACATGGTAAGGTCTTGGTTTTGATTATTTTATCATATAGTGTCTAAAATCTAAGTTTGGGAAATAATAAAGAACCCCATCCTCCTTTCCTATATAAAACCACCCAAGATCCCATTAATCTTAAATCAAAAACCATGAATAATGTACTCACTCTTCACTCCCATCCCTATAGTACTCCCAAGGTTCCCCCAAGATCTCAATATCACATCCCATTATTTTGGAATCACCCTCTCAAGGTAAGGGACCCCTCTCTCTTCTTTTCAATTCAAGCATCTTCTTTGTATTAAGCCTTTTTAATATCAGTTAGTTTTATTATCATGACTTTATAAATATCACTATACTATAAAATTTATGTTCTCATAATTATATAACATTTATCCCCTCACATTATAGCATTTACCTAAGCCGTTACTATGCTGAAATTTAGTAAGGGATCATTTTCTTCTCCTCTTTATTCAAGAATCTTCTTCATTTTATGACTTTTATTTAAAATTCGTAATATTGGGATAATTTTTTTTCACATACCTATTATTGTACATCTAAATTAAAAATATTATATACCCATTTCTTTCTCATTAAACCATTTTATGAATCTTTAAGTATTACCATTATGATGCTGAAATTTCACTATGATTTTTCATGCCAAACGATTATGTTGTGAATATCCACAACTATTTCCACTCAAGGGTATTAACCTAGATGTACATATCCTTAATTAATTTTGTAATTATATGTATTTAACCCATTATCCTTGATCTTGGTGTTAAAATTGATGAAATAAATCCTTAGGTTATATGATCTATGTGGTACACTTATGCATGTACATGATATGAAAGCGACGGGTACACCCAAAATTATATAGATCTCTAATGAATTGGGTAATATTTTAGTCTCATGAGACATCATGTATAGGATTAGGGACTGAACCTAATACATTATGGTATTTTTTACACCATGTTATGACATCTCGGTAGTTATCCCTGACCTATGTTTATGATGTCATGTTTAATGTTTTCCCACCTTCCCATGCCGCCTTTATGTTATAATGCTATATCATTCCTCTTTGTTCATGTTTATGGTTATCACCACTTTTATGTACTATTTAAATTCCTATTCTCTAACATGTAAAAATTTCTTCATGTTATGCCATGTTTATTCCCTTATTGGGATTTATAGCTCACCCTTTTCTTATGTATGCCCCCAGGTTATCCCATGCAATTTTAAGAATGATGGAAAATTAAGTGCATGTTAAGAAAGTTTTAAATAATTATAATATAAAACTTATTCATAAATTGTTATTTAATGTACCTAATTACCCAAATACACTATAATTATCTATTTTCTAGGTTATTATATGTGTTTTTTATGTAATAAATCATGAATTAATGTGTAATAAAGACAAGGATTGTCATAGTTGGTATTAGAGGAAATTTAGTTATTTTTGGGATTAGGATTAGAAAACTCTAACAAAATCATTAGGGATAAGAATAAACACCTAAATTTTGTTAAAGTATAGAGTAAGTGGTTTCCACGAAAATAAATCCCTTTATGGATACTATAAGTGGATGTGGCTAAGGTACATATGTACTTAGGGGTAACACCCAAAAACACCATATTGAGCCAGACTTGACCAGGAACTGGGAAAAAACAATAGGCCTTGATGCACAACTAGTTTTAAACTCCCATAGGATATGATTTGGTAAATTCACAATCTCATTAAGAACCATTATTATGGGAATAAAAAATACATAATAGAGTCTATGTTAGCAAATGAATCATGGATAACATAGATTGAATCCTAGAAATTTATAAGTTAATAAAATACATATCATTTATAAATTATCTATTTAATGTTATTTGATTCCAATTTACCTGATTAATAGTTTAAAAGTAATCATTACCTTTATTTAAGCTAATGTCTGGAAATAGGAGAACCGAGTAAACAACCAATGTGAAAGGAAATGTGATGACTGACCAAATGAGATACTTAACCCAATGGGAGAAATAATCAAAAAAAATTTAAAAGTTTTATCTTAGTTGAATTAGGTTCTGAATAGAAAACTGAACTAAAAGGAAAGACCAAATCCACCTAAGAAATAACAACCTATAATTGAGAACTTTATATGAAAAAGGCCTCTGAATTTCAATGGATCATATGATCCCTTAATCACAAAGTAATGGATCAACTCCATTGAGAAGATGTTATCTATCATTCAATGATCTCATTAGGATAATTTCATAATAGTTGTTTATCATATGGGAGAAAAATATGATCAATGGTGGACAATGATCAAGAATACAAAGCCTAAGTAAGAGACCTAAGTGATGGGATGGAAGGAATTCTGTAAATTTTTTCCGACAAATTTTTTTCTCTTACTATCTAACTTAAAATTAAAAGGAATTTTCTTTACCTAAAGAAGAAATATGATGAATACATTAGGGAGTATATGGAAAAATTCACAATACCTACATGATATGCCTTTATCTTTTTCATTAACCCTGAATAAAAGTTGATAAATTCTTTGGTGGGATAAAACCAAGCCTTTGAAAATCCCTGACGATCCGATAATTTGATAAATATGAGGAAATTGTTCAATGTTCTTTCAAAGTTAAAATAGATATCAGTGAATCTCAAAGGTATCATGGGGGTAAGAAGTTGAAATTAGAGTCTAATTCTAGTGGTGCAATGAATAAATCTAATGATGGTAATAAACCTCAACACCCCACTTGTAAAAAGCGCGGAAAGAAGCACCCTAAAAATTTACTAAATGGGAAGAGGAAATGGTTTAGGCATGGGAAGGAAGATCACCTCGCTAGATATTGATGATGAGAGAAACCCACCAATTTAATGGAATAGAGTAATTCTATATTCAACCCTCATACTATTGTACAATGTTTCAAATTCAAGGAATAATGAAACTTTTCAATCCAATGCACTAAGATGAGGGTAGTTGGAGAAAATCAACACTAACTACCTCAAGGGCAGTAAGGGTGATCTTATGGCATCACAACCACTGAGTTGGATCCCAAAAACTAAATGGTGATAGGTATTCTAGTTATTCATTCAAGAATTGTGAACATACTTTTTTGATTCTAGTTTTACGCATTTATTTGTATCATGTAAGTTTAGTATAAATATTTAAACACCCCCACAAAACATGGAAGTAGATTTATCAGCTAAAATGACAAATGAGAAAATTATTTCATCCCAATAATATTACTCCTCCCATGTCAAACTTTTTGGGCTGAACTTCCTAGGAAACCTTATGATACTCCCTTCAATGTAATTTGATGCAATTATGTGTATGGATTGGATTTCCCTATATATATCTAACATAAATTATTTTGAGAAGGAAATTACTCTTCATATTGAAAATCATCCTCATATTTTTTATAAGTTCAAGGAGGAGGATAAATCTTATTTAGCACAAACATATTAAGAATGGATATTATTTACCTATGATAAAGTGTATCTAGATAAAATGATTAAGTTTAAGAAAAAGATCATCCTTGAATACATGCCCATTGTGAAGGAATATGCTGAAGTGTTTCCCAAATAATAGCTTGGTCTTCCTCCTATACAAGAGGTTGAATCTTCAATTGATATTATACATGGGTCTTTTCCAATATCCAAGAATCTATATATAATATATTTTTTGAAAATTAAAGAACTGAAGAAACAACTATAGGATAATTTAGATAATGGGTTCATATGACCAAGTTTTTCACAATGGGGTGCCCGAGTCCTCTTCATCAAGAAGAAGGATAGGTCAATATGCCTTTGTATTGATTATCCTAAGCTCAACATGACCACTATAAAGAAAAATTATCCTCTACCATAGATTGATGACTTTTTCAATCATATATGTGGAGCCCAATACTTCTCCAAGGTGGATCTTCAGTCTAGGTATTATCAAGTAATGGTGAAGAAGGAGGACATCTCTAAGACTACTTTCCATACAAGGTACGAGCACTATGAGTTCATAATAATTATACTTAGACTCACTAATACTCCATCAATCTTCATAGAATTGATGAATAGAGTCTTTAGAGATTACCTCAAAAAAATTTTATTAGTATTTATATAAGATATTATAATATACTCTAAAAGTAAGAAGAAACATGAGGAGCATCCGAGCTCTATGATAAGGACCTTACAAAAGGATAATCTTTATGAAAAGTATAGAAAATGTGAGTTTTGGTTGAAGGAGGTCTTATTATTAGAGAACAGTATCACAAGAAATGTGATATCTATGGAACCTTAAAAGATATAAGTAATTCAGTGATGGCCGAGGAAAAATTCTATGATAGATATTTGTAGTTTCCTTGGACTGGATGGGTATTATCGTCGATTTGTGAGAAAATTTTCATGATTTTCAAAACCTACAACCAAAATAAATTTGAAGAAAGTAAATTATGTTTGGGATAATGAATTTTAATAGATATTAAAGAAGTTTAAAAATATTATATTTTCAAAGAAAACTATTTTCACCTGATGATTGATTTCAAGGGGTTGAATTCTGTGTAATAACTAATGTTGGGTACAAAGTCTTCGAATGGTCTTCAATGTGTTTTGATCATGGAGTTGTAAATTACCAATGTCTCTCATATCCATGAATACACATGGACCAACTTTCCAAATACAAGAGTTTATTGGGGAACTTGACCAACTATACTTAAGAAATCACATTGATCAAGTGGATGAAAAGTTAGGCACATCACACCCTTTTGGGTGGAACTTTTTCCTATTCTGGGTCTCTCTTATAGATTTAAGATATGTTTGTGAATCCTTTTTTCATTACCAAGTATACATACATTGATTAAACTAAGGTAATAATCCATCACAAATAAGCATGGGTCTAGAATCATCTGTATGTATCTAAGGTTCTCCATTAGTGGAGGAATCTGTATGTATATAAGGTTCTCCATAAATGGTAACCTTTTATGGATAAATAAGTGATTCTTTGGACATTTATTAAGAAGATGATAGTGTTAAGACATGTGGTGAGGTGATTTGTAGTTTTTCTATCATCCAGGTAGATACAAGTTATTTTGATATCAGGATCGAATCTGCAGGATGGGATTCTTACATATCCTCATGAGAGGAATCCGAACCCATGTAGTTCCATGCCACTTAATAGGGCACATAAACATTTAAGGTTATGTGACTAGGACCAAATAAGGTAGTTTAAAGTCATGTGGCAAGGATGTCTAGGTGGAAGGTTCTTAGTTAATGTTTGGTGTGGGACTTACACTGAGGCAGCCCAAGGGACCCAAAAGAGATGTGGTCTCCCAGGTAGATAAGACCCTACCAAGAATGTGACCTAAATAACATTAGGGTAAATTTGGGTGCTGGGTTTGGACTTCAAGAAGGATTCCTACGTATCCCAGTTATTTGAGAATCAAATCCCACATAGTTAGTTAAGTTGGGGCTTACACCTGTGAGGATGACCATGTGGTTGGGGATTGCACAAGGAAACTGCCCATTTGAGGGGACATGATTGGATTAGGGCTTACACTCAAAAGGGTGCCCGTGAGGTGCTGCTTCATCAAGAATATGTACCTTTGAAGGTTGAGGCATGGGTATGAGGATTATACCTTATAGGATGCCCGATTGGTTGGGGATTATGCATGGAAGCTTCCCTTTGTTAGAGGATTTCTCTTGGTTGGATTTGGTGTGAGGCTTACACATAGAGGTTTCCCATTTGAATGTATATAATTGGGAATTATACCATATAGGAGGCCCATTTAAAGAGAGGTTAGGGATTACATATATAGAGAAGGCCCATTTGGATTAGTACCATGAATATTTCATGATCACCACTAACCTCTAATCCCACATGATTCATGCTCAATGTGAGAAACAATAGGAATAAGTGGATCTGAAGATTGCATGATCCACTATTTCTATTAGTGGATAATATGTTGAAGCCCAAAAGGATAGGTATAGGGATTTGAGTGTGCTTTTATCCTTTTTTATTTTGGTAACTTGGTTAGTCACATATGGGGATTTATCTAGATACATCCCAGGGTTGAGGTGAATAGGAACAAGAGTGCTACCTCTCATAAGAATGAATAGGGTATTACTCTAGGAGGGATGCCCTAAAATTGGTTCTAAGGGGAGGATATCATTCCCTCTTAAAGTGAAAGGTAAGAATGATCCTTACCCTTCCTTCCTATAATAGTAAGGTTCACTTGAGTACCCCAAGGTCGAAACCCTCATTACTATGGAAATATAGACCTAAAAACATTATAAGGGTCTTCCTTGTTGTGAAGGTTACACATGTGACTCCACATACCATGGGTATGTAGACTTGAGAGGGCACACTAATGTTCCCAATGATCTGATCATACATGTTAGGCGACTTTGGAAGGGGCCTTATCCTGATGCCATTCAACTGGTTCACGGAGGGTCCAATATGGAGCCTGATGAGATGATAGAATAGAGTGATAGGAGGTGGAGAGTAGAACACCCTAGGATAACCCATTCTAAATAGTAGGTTCTTAGGTGGGATTAGATTCCCTCCATGTAGCATGTTGCTACATAGGTGAGGGTACCGTTCATATAGCGCTGTGCTACATGGACCTGGATTCTATCCATGTAGCATTATTCTATGTGGGACTATGTTTCTCCAGCATAGCATTTTTATACATGGAGAAGAGTTCCTCCTGTATAGTGTTTTTTATGAGGGATGCTGAGTCGTAGAGGGGCCATCCATTTATGACATGCAGAATGGTTTTTGAAAATGGTTTTTAGTTCATGGATGGTTGGATAATTTATTATTTCCTTCTTAATTCTATATAGTGTAATTTTACCTACTGGGAATTAATGGATCTTAATGATTCGTCTCAGAGGCTCTGATTTTTGTGTATCCTCTTCAATTGTATCCTTTAGCTCTCTTTAGTTCGGTCTTTCGGTCTCCTCCTTTAAATCCCCCTTGGGTTCCTTTTATAGAAGAGTAGAGGGACCAGATACTGGCATGGACGGTTGTCCACAGTGGGCTATGGGGCTTCTTTTTTGGGAGCCCAAGGAGGATGCCCTGACCCATGAATGGTTTAGTCAGTGGGGAGCGGTCATTTTTGGGGGTGAAAACCACCACCCATCCCCGCAAATGAATGTGGTTTCATTTGCAGGTGCCGTCAGTCCATCTCATCCTGTAAACTATTTTTTTTGATAGGATGGCCATTTGTGGGGGTGGAAACTGCCCGAACTTGAAAATGAATGTGGTTTCATTCTTGGGTGCTGGTGGTCTATCTTGTCCCTTGAATTATTTTTTTCATGGGGTGCTTCACGAAGCGGTGGAAATTCCATGCAGAGCGGTAGTTTACGAAGCGATTTACGCTTCATAGGGTACATCCGTCCTTCATGGTTTCACACATTTAACATTTTTCTTTAATATTATTTTGGTTTTATTTCCACCCTTTTCTGAGTTTGATACAATTCTATTCTTCTCATATGTGAAAATTTCAGGACCTAAAAAATGCCCCTCATCAGAATGGGCTCTGATTGGGATGAAGAGAAGGATATTACAATTAGAAAGCAGTCCTATTTTAAATTGGTTTGTGGTATTAAAGTGGAAATTGGATAGGGTACCACACCTATAAATATGTGTCCCAACTCATTTTTCTTATACCAATTCTATTGGTGAACTAAGCTCTCTCGCAAACTCCCAATCGCCTACCGCTTCTACAAACTATCACCTTTACAGATATCTTTTTCATGAAATGTATTTATTCACCTATGAATGGTAACTTTTGGTCTTATTAATGGTGGTCAAATAATTTATGGATGGAATGTACCATAGGATGATGATTTTATGGATAATGCTTTGCGGTCTAGTGTTTTGTGAGTAGATTCTTCACAGTCCAGTGCTTTTGCAAACTATTTGTTCATAGTCCAATGCTTTTGTGAACTGTTGGTTCATGGTCCAATAATTCATGAACTGATGGTTCTTGGGGCTTTATAATTTTCCACTTTTATGAAGACTAATTTAATTACTCCTAGATTTTTACACAAACAATAGGATGGACCCTTTACAGGCTGTTGCTCCTACTGCTCCTTTTTCTCTCTCAGCTGCTGATGAAAGGAGGAATGCTCTGATCGATTCTATTAACAATAATGCTAAAATCACCATCAAAACACTTCAAAAACTCTTGTCAGGACTTATTTGTGTTGGTAAAAGGGAGAATACAATCTCAAACAAGTTTCCTATTTATGGATTCAGGCTACCGTCTAATGTTTCAATTTTGGAATCGTGTACAAAAAATCAACCTACGACCTAGATAATTGAAAATAGAAATATCACCCAAGCTAGAATATCAAAAAAGGGGGAATTTATCTGGGTAAACCATGATACTAGATCTATTCTGAAATACACTCCTCAGTTGCTAGGGGAAACTATGTGGGAACCAGATGACATATTCCATTTCTACCACAGTATTGAATGAATGGACATGGAAAACAAGCAACTGGGGTGTTTATCCAAATAAAAACTTTGCTCTGGGGGATCATTTAGCTTGAAATAAGGGTGTCCTTTTTGGGTACTCCAAACATGTGGGGAATTTAAGATCAAGCTGAAGGATGTGGGCATATATGACGCGGTCTGGGTATCACATACCTACTCTCACAAAAACCAAAATATTATCCCAAAACTACTTAGTAGGTGGAGTCTGGATACCAACACCTTTTACTTAGTGCATGGGGAGATCAGGATCAGTCTCTAGGATGTATGATTGATTTTAGGGGTGCCTATCATTTTTGATATGTATGATGAGTTCATACCCCCTCCTTCATCCTATTACTACATGGAGAGGACCCATCCTCTTTCTAAGAAACTTATTTACAAGGTGAATGAGCTACTAAAGGGTGCCCCTCGCCTGAAGTAGGAAGTCCAATTTTCCAATTGGATTAACACATTTGATACATAAAGTGACGAGGAGGATTGCACAATGAGACAGAGGAATTTATCGACTATTTATACTTGGAGGAATCTTCATGCTTACTATCCCATGCTTGAGGAGGGTCAATTCAATGAGTGGGGTTGGAAGATCATTCCTAATGATGATCAGATGTTCTTACTAGCAGCCTTTATTTCCATGTTTCTGAGTGTATTTATTCAACTGGTGTGTGATTTCGGTATGGGGTTCAGAGTAACAAACTTTATAATGGTATATTAATTGTCCACTGACTGATGTATTAAACTTTCCATCCCAGTGCTGGAAAATATTTACCGTTTGTTGGGACAGAATAGTAGAGGGAGGCCACCATATCAACTGGTGGGTACCTTCCAGGTTATCTAGGGCTGGGTAACATCCCATATGGGAGGCTATAGATACATAAACACTCAACAGATCCTGATATCCACTATCTAAACATACCTCCAAAGCATAAGTGGAGTAATTCCATAATACTAGAGCGAGTGAGAAATGATGGACCGACTCAATTATCATAATCATTTTACCTATGATCCTTATGTTCCCCCTTTCAGTACATTGGTGAATGATGGATATGTGGACCTCACCAGTTGAGGATATCTTATATCTTTGAGATAAGGCATATTGGTTGCCAGTATTGGTGGGGATCTTACATATGAGGGGTAGACACCTTGCATAATTTCACATTAATTCAACTATATCCAGATGAGGTGTCCTCCAACCCTCAATAGTTCCTATCATGAGAAACAGTTAATGATAGCTCGACAACTCTAGATGATGTTTACTTGGGAGTACATACAATGTTGGATTGGGCTTCCATGTTCCATGAGTTTCCAGCATGCACTTACTAAATCCTATATTGAAGTGTAGAACCGATCATACCCTAAATATCAACTGAAAAAAATAGTTCCTTTTATCAAAGCCCAAAAATTGATGGATGCTTAAGAAAAAAAAAGAAATAAGTTGTGAATTATAGCCCTGGGAAGAAGCTAAGAAAGTCCATGGATTATGATCTCCCAAGGAAGGTTTTGAGAGCCCGAGGTTCAACCTCCCATATTGCCAGTGCTTCCTCTTAGGGTCAAGCATCCATTCCTCCCAATGCCACATTTACAAAGTCATGGAGAAAATGGGATTATTTAAGGATTACTTATTTGGTTCACACTCTGTGGAAATTTTTTCAAGAGAAAGAAGTTGCATTAATCAGGTATGGCTATGTATCCTCACCCGCCACTATTTCTTATGAAGATAAACCTGAGAGGTTGTGCACCTATCTTCAAGAGCTTGATGACTCAATCCATCCTCGACATAAATTACATATATATTCTCAGTGAGTACTTTCTATGGTGATTTTTTAGGTTAATAAAGATGATGAGGATAATATCCATGCCCTTAGGGGTGCTGATGGTGTCGATCCCCCTATTGTGACTGTATTTGGGGAAATTCCTTGTTCCCACTCATGGTATTCCAAGATCCTGGCCCCAGAGGGTTCTAGGGAAGATGTGGTGCCCAGAAATAAATTCTAGTTATTAGAACCCACCTCACATCCTAGGGAGGATCCTCCAACATTAACCATACCCATAATTGTAACATTCACAAAGGCTTAGAAAGCATGGGATACTCTAAGAGTAGGCACATCCAATTAAGACATTTTGGAAACACTCTAGGAAGACCCCCTTGAGATTGCGGGCTTTGGATTGGTCAATTCTCCCATACAAATATATTCTCATGAATATCCTCATGAGGTGTCTATATATCTAGAAGAAATGGATACCTTACTTCAATCTTTCAAGGGAATACCTTACTAGTGTGACTGAGTAGAGAAAATGGTGGTGATCCTGACAGGGAAAGATGATATTTGTGGAGAGGTAATTTTTTACCAGATCTTCTTCCTCTTACCATCATGATCTTGAACCCATAATCCTAGTCTTATAGGATCCTAGGGATATTTGGGAGACGATAACTTCCTCAGATTACACCCCAATGGGAAAAACATCTAGGTATAATATCCCTTTAGACATGGGAGTCACTAGAGAGGGCTCCCTTAGGGAAATTAAACATATGGAGGCAGTCCTTGTGAACCCTGTAAGAGAATTCCCACCTCGACCCCATATTCTTTCCTCTGGGGATCCTTTCCATGGAATACCATGAGGTGTCATCAAGCATCACAACTGTTGATATGCCTAAAGCTGGGTATAATAGGTGACTGTCACATTTCTTCATTTAGTTTTTATGTTAGGCATCTTTATTCACTGACTAATCATTATGCACATGAATTGGTGAAGGTCCAACGAGTAATCAGGAAACAATCTCCCAGGGGTATGTAGCCCCTACTTCTTTGGAGATAAATGTGATAACTCCTAGTAGTGATAGATAAACATGATAGGTAACCCAGGACAATTAAGGCCATTGGGGGGATCCCAATTCCCAGGGGGTCAATCCTTCCTAATCAAACAACTTCTACCCTAGTAGAATGGGTATCATCAGAGGTAGAAGCTTCAAATGGGTGTTTTTATCCTACCCCTAAATAAATGAATGTGACGACTCTAGAAGCGGTAGCTGAACTAGATTGGGAGCCCTAAAAAATGATGACAATAGGATGATCCCAAGCCCCATGGGGTTGAAACTTCCTGATCAAATGAATTTTTCCCCAGTAGATGGGGTGTCTTTAAGGGGAGAAATCCTTGTTGAGCACACCAATCCTACCCATCTGGGGAGCACTATAACGGCCCAAAATTTTGAATAATATTGTATCCTAAAATTGTATTTTATTTTATTTTATACTCAACAAAACTATATCCTTTAATTAATGAAGTGAATATAATTAAAATGAGACCGTTGGGTTTCGACTGTTATATAAACGTTGGTAAATATGACTATTGGAAAATATACTATTAATATTATGATTATTGATTATAAATACAAATGATCATGGTTAATTAATATAGAAATAAGATTCGATGGCCTTATCCAGTAGACTCAGGCCATACAAAGCCCATCTGTCGGAGCTTGGGAAGGAGGTTGCATCACTAGGATTTGCTCTGGACCAAGCCCAAGTTGAGCTTCAACATGTGAAGATTGAACGGAATCACCTATGAGATAAGTTCAAGCTGATAGAAATCAACACTCAGGCAATGTTGTCCGAGCTGCCCCAAGATTCTATCACCATTTCACACCTTACTCTTAGGTCCTATGCAGGTGTTATAATGGGCTATGTAATGAGACCTTAGATACTTTGTGTAATTACTTGGTATAAATAAAATTTTTATTTCATCATTCCTATTTTTGGAATATATTTTCTTAATAAAGTATATGTTTAATTAAGAAAAATTTGATAAATTGATTTTAGAAGTAAAAAATTTAACTTTTCAAAGATTTCTCATACATAGAGAATTATTATGGTAAAATAAACATCATTTTTGAATTTCAAATGTCAAAATTAACCTAGGATTAATTTTTAGAAATTTTATAAGAAGTTTCAATTTGATGAATAGTGTTTTTTTGATGAATAATATAATTTTTTTTATTATTAAATAACTTTTTCTGTGAAATGATTTTGAAAATTGGACATATATGGTTGTAATCAAGGAGAAAAATGTGGTTCAATAAGATCAAAATATTTTTTTGGTGAATAATAACTTTACCCTTTGGAATAGTAATTTTACCCTTATGAATGATAATTTTTCCAATGGCATTGTAACATAACCTAAGGAGGTATAACTATGTTTTAGTCATCTTAAGTGGTATTGTGAAATAATTATATCATAATATAAGTAAATAAATGTTTTAGAAATTATTAGTCAAGTATTAATATTTTATTTATTTAATTTAATTTAAAATAAAATTAATTTTTATAAAATAGAGTTTACTTTTGGATTCTACACGTTGAAAAATGGTTAGGGTGAATTTTTGGGATTTTTCTGAAACAGTTGAATTTTCAGTAAATAGTAAAAATACAGTTTTGAGTTTTGGTGTGTTTAATGACATCATTAATGATGTAATCATGATGTAATAATTATGGTCGACTTGTGAATATTAAGATATGTTATGAGGTTTCCCAAGTGTACAATACCATGGGAAAGCCTATGTTTTTGCAAATACCACTAATGAGGTGTTCCTTAGAAATTAATAAAATATTCCCCCACTTTTGCTATAAATACCAACCCATTACTTCATTAATTTCATTCCAAATTCCTTCTCAATGAAGCTATAGTATTTTTACCACTCAAGGAGTCCTCCCAAGGTTCCCTCAAGTCCCCCAAGGTTCCAAACTTTGAGTTTTTGAAGTTACTCTTCAAGGTAAGGGAACCTTTCACCCTCCTCTTTTAGTCATGACTTCTTTATGTTATGTCTTCTAGTTTCCATTTTATTATGTGGGTGTATGTTATTATATATCCTTATTTCTGTCCATTTTATTTCCAAATTTTGATATATCCTTTCTGATATCATCAAATGATTTTCTAAATTTTTAAGCGACGTCGTTAGGCTGCCAAATTTTCATAAAATAAATCACATCTTCTCTTTGCTTTCAAGTTTCCTTTTCATGTGGCATGTCATTAAAATATCCATACCATGTTCTTATCTCCATGTTATTATTTCCTTATATTGTATTACTAATCTCTTATTAGTGGGTAACCTCTATCCCCTCTCTTTTTAATATTTTCTAAAACCATGTTATATAACCGTTATGCTGCAGAAATTTTGTCTCAAAATCTCTCTCTTTTTCTCAAGAAATTATCTTATTTTATTTATGTGAATAACCAAACCTATTTAGTTTCTATGGGTATTAATAAATAAATAAAAATGATATATTTTATTCTATAGTTTACATACATAAAACCCTCATTACTTTTTCATGGGTTATAAATGACATAACGATCATGTTTTTAAGCACTTTTAAAACGTCATGATTTTAAAATGAAACCCATTTATTTTATTCTCTTTGGGTTATTTATTAAATTTTTGATTATGATATATGTGGCTCACATGAAAATAAATACATATTAAGGGTGTTCCTTGATATCTCTCTAATGCATTGGTTAAAAAATTTAATCTCTAGAGATGACAAGTTTTATGATACCTTGGTGAATAACCTTGGTAATTTTTATGACACCTTGGGGATGGACCTTGGTGATATGTTCATGAATGTATAAATTAAATGTTGTAGCCACATTTTCAAGATATTATTCATGTTATTATTGATATGATATACCTCTTTATCATTCCTTTACGATATCCCTCATGTTCTTATTTATATCGCTCAAAATCACATGTAAACTGTTTCACTTGTTTTCCTTACTGGGCCTTATGCTCACCCTTTCCTTTGATGTATGTCTCCAGGTTATGAGATGCAATAATTGAACTTAGGATGAATTTTTCAAGAATATTTTCAAGGGGATTTAAAATAGTGTTTTAAGTTTTCAGGTTTTTTGTTCCTGATTTCTAAGACACTATACTTTAAAGATCCTTTGTTTGTAAAATGTAATGAAAAGTTATGTAATAAAAGGTGGTATTCTATAAGAACTACCATGGAAGGGGAAGCAATTCATGCTCAAAGAGTGTCAGAATCAGCTATCATCCATAGTTCTGTAATTATTATTCCTGTAAGTACAATATTGGTGAGTGAAATATAGTGATTGCTGACCTATTTGAGCATGAGTCTGCACCATAGGTTTCTCTGGAAGAACCCGAGGTCAAATTGTATACTGAGGATGAAACATCAATTCTTATGAGTGATGATGAAATAGCGGTGGCCAAGGATGTTGATGTCTTGAAAAGTTTATATGAGTTATCCTCCCTTACAACCACTCCCTTTTATCTCAAGGTTTAGGTGTTAGGTATTTCAGTCTTTTAATTTTAGAATTACAACCACAAGTTTCTGTGGCTACAAACAATAATCCGATCTTTACACACACTACTACTATAAGGGAAGAAACTACTTCAGAATTAATACACTATAAGGTTGTTGAACCAAGACCCTCTAGTGGTGCTTATCCTAAATATATCATGACATCTAATAGCGATTCCAAGGTAGACCAGGAGGCCCTAGATGAACATCACACTACCTATCAAAAAATATGGAAGGATATTTGGAGGTTGATTTCTTAAACCCCTTGTAAACATGCTAACAAAATTACCCAATTTATAATGAATGTTTTCATTCCTATGGTATAGGGGGTTTGACTATCATTCCATCTATTACATAGTGAAGATGGTGATTGATACCCAAGAGAGGGATAGTACATTCCACTCTCTTCTCTTGGATATATAGTCCATGGCCTATCTTTCCAAGTCCAAGAAGATCCTCCTTAATGAAGATTCCAAACATGTTGGGATTTCCATGAGGTGACAAAGAAAAATTTCCAAGTAAAGGACCTCAATGGAGTGAATTCACCAAGAGGTGGAGAGGCTTAGTCTAGAACCGAAGCATCTCAAGAAATAATTGGCTCGCACTAAAGCAGTGTTTGATGAATGGAAATGGTTGGTAGGGGAGGAGGAAAAGGAATGATTAGACGTGAATGATATGGAATAGGAAATGAAATCTGGGGTAGATACTGAGACTGAAACCCTGTTGGATCTCCGACGAGCTATAGAGGACTTGGATTAGGAACTAATCCAACTTTGTGGATCTGTTGAGAAAGACCTGTAATCCTAATACCCCATTCATATGGAGAGACTCCAGGCTAGGATGCTTCTTCTTTCTCATTTAATAAATTAAAAACCTATTTCCCCTCCTATTATTATCCTTTATCTTATCATACGATTACAATTAATCATAATTGGTTATATTTTGAAAGATAATATCCACTGTATTTTAATTTTAAATTCCATCTAGGATAACCAAATTGATATGATCATGTAATGATCAATTTTTTCCTGATCCAAGGGACTCAGTGACCATAGTTTTGACTATTTCTAGGGTTACATGAAAAACCCTACAAAATTTGTGTATTTTTTGTTACCACCCTAATTTTTTCCTAAGTCCACTATGGTGTGGGACTATCAGGAATAACTTGAATCTTTCTTAGACTTCCATTTGTGGGTTTTCTACCTAAAAAGTTTTATGTCTACTTGATTTTATTTTGATCGCTTAATTTTTTCCTAAACCATGCAAATCATAGGTCTAGAAAGATGGAACTCAACTTTTAACTAGGGTTCCCTTTACTATTTTTATACCTGGTGAGTTTTTTGTCTCTTTTCATGGGAAGTTTAGAGTATTGAAAATTGGACTAATGAAGCTGATGTTTTAGGTTGATTAGCTTTTACCATTAATCATAGGGCGAGGGACCCAATGGGGCTTACTGTCTGAGAATGTCCCAATATTTTTAGAGATGAATGAGGGATTTTTCTTGACCCTGGTTTTGTGATTTCTGGATTTGATACATGACATGAGGTAAGTACGTGAGGAGTAACCATAAAAAAAGTTTCTAACACGATGTTACTAGGGAATACATAGATATAAGAATCCCCTCATCGGGAAGAATTTTCCTTTTTTTGATAGGCCATTTATGTGGGAAACTTATGCAGAGTAGACTAGAGAATATTGTGAATAGTCAAAAAAATATATCCTTAAGAACCCAACCCTAAATTTATGATGGCCATGTAATTTTATAAAAAATTGGATTTATCAAGACCACAAAGGGTGTCTTATTAAGGTAATGATGTTTAAAATTGACAGGGGAATAAGTATCGACACTGGCCATGAATGAGAAACCAACCCCACATGAAATTGCCTTATGTAAAGGAGGGTTAGAGCATGGTGAAGTTTAATATCGTGAAACTAATACATGGAACTTGTAGTTTAATGTCTTATAGTAAGGATTTTTAAGGGCTATTGTTTAAGGTTATTTATCTTTGATTGAGGGATGAACGATTTTTACTTTTCATGGTAATCTATTTAAGAGTGCTCCATCATCCTCAAGCATGAAGGGGAAAGGTTGTAAAATATAATATGGGGGTTTTTGAATTTGAGGAGTGATGTGGGATGGAAAATGTCATTGGGATGTATGGAGATTGGAAAATCCTATCCCGAAGACAAATTTTCCTTTGGTTGATAGGTCTTTTTTGTGGGAAACTTATACATATCCAATTGGGGTATATTATGCATAGTCAAACAAAGGTTTTCTTAGGACACTAGACCTCTATCTTTTATGGACAAGGAGGTTTATGGGGATTTAGAACTTTCCAATAATAAAGTTTGGTTTGTGAATGTAGAGTGCCTGAACATGAAGGGGCATTTCATGTCAAAATTTCCTTGTAATAGGTATAAATGTTTTCCTTAACCAGGTTTGATTCATACATAGGAAGTATTTTTTTTATTATGGATATTCCTGAGATATAAGGTTTGGGCGTTACTACATATCTCATCAAAATGAGAGTCAATCCATACGTAGTTCTTATACCAGAAACTTACTGTGCAAGTATAACCCATACATAGAAAAAAGGGGAGGCATTTTTACCTCATGTATGGACCCAAGATATAAGGTCTGAGCATCACTACGTATCCTATGATAATAAGAATTAAGATATATGTAGTTCTTGGAAGGTTTTCCCCATGCATTGATCAAACTCTCGTGTGGGGAAAGGGGCATTTTCTTTTTAATACGAGCTCACAAATGGGGTGAAGCCCATATGGGACCCCCTTTTTACATAGATCTATCTCATTTATAGGAGAGTGGGGGATTTTTTTGTTGCGTCCAGACTAGGATATAAAATCTGGGTGTTGCTATGTATCTCATCAAATCATGAATCAAGACTTATGTAGTTCTTATAGGGTTCCCCATGCAAGTATGACCCATGAAAAATGAAAGGGAATTTGTAACTTTTATTGTGTATGGACCCATGATTGAATATTCATGTGTCACTATGTATCTTACAATGGTATGAATCAAGCCACACAAAGTTTTGTATATCATGTAGTTTAATTTCATGCGTATAGGACATCAGTCGTGCAGTTTAACATCACGTGGTGAGGATAACATGGGGTCCTGGAGTTTACAGTCATACAACTAGGACCATTTATCATGAAAAAAATGAGTAGTGGGAGGATAATTGGGATGGGATGTTCTGAAATTACCTAGACGTGCGAGAGGAAATAAAGTGTAAACCATGATTTTGGGGATTCTCAGATCAGAAGAAATGATACGAGGTATGGAATCCATTGGGGATTATGGAGATAGCAGAGGCCTATCCTAAGGATGATTTTTCCTTTGGTTGACATTCCTTTTTCATGGGAAACTTATGAATATCCAATTGGGGCATATTGTGCATAGTTAGAAAAGGTGTCCTCAGGACATTGACCCTCCATTTTTGATGGCTAGGGAAAGATTATGAAGATCTGAAATTGCTCAAGGCATAGAGAATGATGAATGGAAGGAATGTGTCTGGGTATGCAAGAAACATTCAGACCATGATTGACCATGGAATGTGTAAATATCTACGTAGATCTGACTCATATATAGAGGGACCTTATTGTTTCATTGATGGAACCCTGAATTAGGAACCCAAACATGATATCTCTTACATATATACAAACAACAAAACCTCATCAAAGTAGCATATCATGACCACATGTGTAATTTATGGTCTCGTATGTACTTTAAATTTGGATATGAAAGGGGCCTAGAGTAGAGAAACACCACCACCTTGGTTAAGGATTCACATCTGGTTCACCATTTTTTTTTTCTGAAAAAACCATTTATGCCTGATGATTGATTGAAAGGGGTTGAATTGTGTGCAATCACTGACTTTGGGTACAATGTCTTCTAATAGTCTTCAATGGGTTTTGTTCATGGAGCTAAAAGTGCATAATGACTCTCATATCCATGAATAATCATGGACCTACTTTCCAAAGGAAGATGTTTGTTAGGGAACTTGGCCAGCAATACTTAAGAACTCACATTATTTGAGAGGATGATAAGTCGGGCTCATCACACCCTTTTGGGGGGAACTATTTCCTATTCTAGAACTCTCTTATAGATTTAAGATATTTCAGCGAATCTTTTTTTCATTCCCAAGTATTCATACATGGATTAACCTGAGGTAACGATCCATTATAGATAATAATGGGTCTGAAATCATCTTTATGTATTTGAGGTCTTGCATCAATAAAGGGATATATATATATCCAAGTTACTCTATTAATGGAACCCTTTTATGAACATATAAAATATTATTTTTCCGTTTATTAGGATGATGCTAGTTTTAATACATGTGGTGTGTTGCTCTAGATTTTTTTTTCATCTAGGGAGACATAAGTTGTTTTGATGTTGGGATTGAACCCATAGGATAGTATTTCTATGTATCCCTATGAGAGGAATAAAAACCCATGTAGTTTGGTGCCACTTAATAGGGCACATCACCTTTTAAGGTCATATGACTAGGACTAATATAGAAACCCAAGCTTAGAATACATGGATATCACATAATTTTAGATGAGTATTTAGTACATTACAAAAATACATTCATGAGGACCATAATAGTTTAGCGTCTTTGGAAACTTGGAAGAAAAATCTTCTATAATGGGGAAATATCTTCAAAAACTCCCATAAAGATCTACACCTTTAGTAATTCTACCTAAAACCTTTCTTCATAACCTGTATAAAGAAAACATAAGAAATCATTGATCTTAGTCACTCAGTAAGGGTAAATAAAGAAAATGTGTAAGAATAACATGAACAAAAGGGTATGTAACTTGAGAATAAAATTTTAAGACCATACCCTACATATTAGAGATCATAATAAATATTAGCAGTTCATAAGACACAGATCATACGATAATTAAGAGCATAAGTCATGAAATCATAACATAGGAATAAGACATGTAATTTTTGGCATGCACATTTTTTATAAAGTTGTAAACATGCATAAGTAGAAACATGTTCACTCATTAAGTTAAGTAAATGAAATCAGCCCCCCGCATCAACTTATGGACATGCAATTAGGTCTATGCATAACATTGTGAATGTGTAATCAGGTTCACGCATAACCTTATGGATATGAAACTAGGTCCATGTATAATATTTTGAACATGTAATCAAGTTCACAAATAACATTTTGAATATGTAATCAGGTTCACACATAAACTTATGGACATGAAAATGGGTCTATTCATAACATTGTGAACAAGTAATAAGGTTCACTCATAACATTTTCAACATGTAATTAGGTTCACACATAAAACTATGGACATTCAACCAGGTCCATGAATAACATTGTGAGCATGTAATCAGGTTCATGCATAACATTGTGAACATGTAATTAGGTTCAAACATAAACTTATGGACATGAAACTAGGTCCATGCATAACATTGTGAACATGTAATCAGGTTCACGCATAACATTGTGAACATAAAATTAGGGTCACACATAACAAATATACTCATGATTCATCCATTGTTACCCAATGCATTGGAGGAAGATATATATCCAACCCAAGACATAAAATAATAATACATATGAGTGAAAAAAGATTATGAACAATAATCAGATCATAACGCATGAAATGATAAAGGAATCATGAACATTTAATCATATCATTACCTATGGAAAATAGGTAGGTCTCATAATCACCACCCAAGAAAAGAAGTAGGTTTCAAAATCATATAAATTGTGAAAGACAAACAAGTTTCATAAACATCATGCCATAAAATATTAACCATTAATAGAAATAATATGAATGGAAACATTGAATCATTTTCCCAGAAATGCATGAGTAACACTAACATATGTTATATTATATGGGAAATAATTTTGAAATATATTTTAAAAACATTTCTAGAGGAAAATATCCTTTCTTCATGAAAAATAATTTTTTAAAAACATAAAACCTTTTAAAAACCATTTTCCTTAAAAAATTATAAAAAAATGTTGAAGTCATTTTGAAAACTATTTCTTTGAAAATACTTTGAAAATATATAAATAAATCTTGAAAACGTTTTGAAAACATTTTACTTGAAAACTTATAAAAGAAGCTTGAAAACATTTTGGAAACCATTTTATTTGAAAATAATTTGAAAACTTATAAATAAATCCTGAAAAAATGAAAAATTTTTAAAATACTTTTTCCTTGAAAATTATCTTCAAGGATTATTTGAAAACTTTTTTTAAAACTTTTTTTAAAACACGAGTTTTCAAATAAAACAAATTTCCGACCGAAGAGAGAAATACAATTAGATTTTCTTAAAAACATTGTATTAATTATATTATGTACCCAAAAGTGAAAAAATGGTACTAATACATGGATATATCTTGAATAAGTATAGGTGTATAAAACTCATGATTTTTCTTGAGATATGGATCATAATATTTTATCAAATAAGAATAATCATTGATAATCTCAAAAACCGATGAGATTGTTTTAATAAAATCTAATCACTTGGTAACTTGGGATCACACTATCCATGTAAAAAAAATTACATGAATCTTAAAATATCTTGAAAATAATTATATTCATAATATAACATGTAAAATGGAAGTATATACACCTCGAAAAATAATTTAGGTTCACAACCAAACATGAGTATCAAAGAAGGAAAATTGAGACAAAAACATTTTACCGATTTGGTAACTTTTAAAACATAAACCCTATGAAAGAAATATCATAAAATGGATATGTAAATAACCATAAAATTAATTATAAGATACATATAATTCATTAATTTTCAGTAAACACACCACACAAAATAAGTGAGTGGTGAATAAGGCTTGTATCTCATAGAAATACAAGTGAGATGAAATTTCCTTACCTTGTGTCTTGAATCTCTTCGTACTCGTAAAATATTCCTATATAATAAGTGTAAGTTTATTATAAATATTTTAAAGAATAATATTCTTATATATAATATCATATATTGTTTTATTAATACCTTATAATACCCACTCATTAACAATCCTATGTTAAGGTTTCACTTCGGGTAATATTCGCTTTGTTCACTGTATATGTCTTAATTTGTTATATATTTGGTCCTTATAATTATATCACAATTTAAAGAATGTAAAACATGATATAAATATCATTTATATTCAATATATGTGTATTATAATAATCTATATAATATATATGTATGAAATGGAATACATCATTCATGGAGATGGTAAGCTGTACGAATGTTGTTTCTATTTTATTGTCATATTTAAAGAAAGAAAGAAAATTACATTTAATTATCTATATATGTATATATATTATTATTAAATTAGAATTATTATATCATATATATCATATAAGTTCACTAAACCCATTCTTAATACATTTTATGTAGTGTGTGAATGAATTACATCATTTTGAGGGGGCGGTAATCCACATTTCCTCAAATGAAATTATCATATTCACACCAAATGGAAAGTAAAAAGGTATATGTTGTAAAAATAATAAATAAGATTAAATACATAATAAATATAATATATTACATATATACACAAATTTTCCATCATAATTTCCACCATGAGAGGCGGTGAAGGAAAAATGAACAATTATCATTTAGTGAATCAGTAGTTCTCCCTACACATAAACAATATGTTCATTACCCATTAGATGGATGTGTGTAATTTTAAATAGAAAAATTATCATAAAAACTTATTATTATATTTAATATACTAGTTTTTTAATACAATCATGGAATAAATAGAGTGGAGGGGGTGGAGAAAGAAAATAAAAGAAAGGAGCTTGACAGAAGGCATTACCTCTTAATCAGGTAACTCCTTTTGGTTTATGCCAAAAGGTTTCCTTGGATTGATTTCTACCCAAATAAAGGATTCAAGGAGGAATGGAGGTATTTTTGGAAGTTTATTGGTTAGATCTTGGATGAAACTAGGTGGTTTGAGATATGTAAAGAAGAGGGAGAGTTGGTTGCCTTTTATAGGGAAGGGAAAGGACACACTTGGAATTTTTATGAACAAGTTAAGTGTACCCATATTTTTACCTAAAAAAGTCATAAAAAACCCAAAAAACTCAATAATGTAAGGTTAATGGATGAATCATGGCCATACAATGGGTTTTGTATAAGTTTATAGGTTGTTTTGGGTCTTAAATTTAAGGTTTCGTATTTTGTTAACCTAATTTTTCTCTTAATCATTGTAATTAATTTTAATCACTTTCACTAATATGTTTGGTCAAAAAAAGTTGACATTATTATATATTATAAATTAATCTAATTCAAAATATGGAATCTATTTTTTCAAATTCTAATAACATAAGTGGCAGAAGTTAATTTAAAAAATAATCCTACTAACGGGACGACACTACAGGGTTTTAAAGTAAAAACATCCAAAAGATTACTAAATTTTTATACCCAATTTAAAAGTTAAATTGATTAAAATGACTAAAATTGAATTAATTTATAAAATATTATCTAATTAAAATTTAAAACAATTTAAAATATAATTTAACCATATAAATTGATTAGTTAAATAAGTAGTTTTGAAATAAAATTCAGTTTTTTTAAACTATTCATTAAAAATGAAACCTTATAGAAAAAAACCAAAAATTTATCCGAACCAAAATTTTATGTTTCACTTTAAAATATGTATTTTATTTTTACATACTAAATCAATAAAATTCTAAAAGTTGGATTTAAAATGGTATTGCCATTAAAATTCGGTAAAACTACCTTTATAAAAATATAGGTTTTAAGCATAAAATTAGGTTTGTTCTTATCTTATATATATAAAATCTATTGGATGATTATAAAAAATATTTGGTTGAATATATAACATATAAATTTAATTAATATTATACACTATTATTAATTAATTTAAATTATTAATATAAATAATATTTTTTATATAAAAATGGACTTTTATAAAATCCGTCCCTTTATATTCATTTGGTTTCTATATTATTTTCTAATTAATAGGTAACCAATGAATTAAACTATATATTTTCATAAGTTATTGAATCCTATAATATTCAATTGAATTTTCAAGTTATATCCTATTATAATATTTTAATAATGAATTATTATTTTGTAACACTCAGTCCTGCGTGTTACATAAGACATTATGAAAAGTTAGTATTACATGTAACGTAAGCTAAAATTGGAATTCCATGCAGATAAAGCTAAAATTTATATTTCATGTAGTGAATGATTAACTTGTTTTTGCATATAATGAAATCCAGACATAGTGATTTAATATAAAAAAACTATTTTGAGTGTTGTGTGAAATGAAAAATATCAAAAAGATTAAGTTAATTAAAAAAAATCACAAAATCTCGGAGTGTTACAACCAAACCATTCAATTTAACGTCATGAGAGAAGGATTATTAGGTAGAAGGTGCCCAGTCAAAGTTTGGTTTGGGACTTATGCTGAGGTGGAGATGTGGTGTCCTAGGTGGATAGGACCCTATCGGGAATGTGTCCTGAAGAACATTAGGCTGAATTTGGGTGCTAGGTTTGGACCTCGAGGAGGCTTCCTACATATCTTTGTAAGTTGGGTATCAAATCCCATGTAGTTAGGTAAGATGGGTCTTACACCTATGAGTATGACCATTTGGTTAGGGATTATGCATGAAATTTTCCCATTTGAGGGGACATGATTGGATTGAGGATTACACTTGAAAGGATGCTCGTGAGGTGTCACTTCATCAAGAATATGGCCCTTTGAAGGTTGAGGAATGGGTTTGGGGATTATACCTTATAGGAGGCACAATTTGTTGGGGATTATTCATGCAAGCTACCCTTCTTTAGAGGATTTCACTTGGTTAGATTTGATGTGGGGCTTACACATGGAAGCTTCCCATTTGAATGGATATGATTGGGGATTATACTGTATAAGAGGCCCATTTAAATAGAGGTTGGGGCTTATATATATGGATAAATCCCATTTTTATTGGAACTTTGTGTATTTAATTATAATTACTAACCTATAAGCCCATGTGAGTCATGATCAATGTGAGAAACAATAGTAAGTAGTGGATATGAAGATCACATGATCAACTCTATCCACTGGTGGATGAGGTAATAAAGCCCAAAGAGAGAGAGGGAGGGATTGTAGTGTTCATGTCTCCTTTTTTATTTTGGTAAATAGGATAGTTTTATATGGTGATTTATCCATCTACATCCTAGGTCTGAGGTGAAGAGGTGCAAGAGTGACACCTCTCATAAGAACAATTACGAGCTTACTCTAGGAGGGATTCCCTAAAACTAGTTCTAGGGGAGGATCTCATTCCCCATTAAAGGGAAAGGAAAGTGTGATCCTTATCCTTCCCACTAAAAATGAGTAGGTTCATGTGAGAAACCTAATGTCAGAAACCTCATTATTATAGGAATATAGTTCTAAAAACATTCGAAGGTTCTACCTTGTTGTGGAGGTTACACATGAGACCCCACTTACCATGGGTATGTAGACTCAATAGGGAATGCTAATGTGCCCAATGATCTAATCATACATGTCAGGAGGCTTTGGAAGGGGCCTTGGCCTAATGCTTTTTGACTAGTTCATGGAGGGGAAAATATAGATCCTGATGAGATGATGGAAGAGAGTTATATGAGGTGGAGATTAGAACACCCTAGTATTTCCCATTCCACGTAGTAGGTTCTTAGGTAGGATGGGGTTCCCTCTGTGTAGAATGTTGCTATGTAGTTAAGGGTACCTTCCATGTAGTGTTGTGATACATAGACCTGGGTTAATTCCACCTAGTGTTTTTCTAAATAGGACTATGTTACTTCCACATATCATTTTTCTATGTGGGCAAGGGTTCTACACACATAGATTTTTTCTATGCAGGGTGTTGGACCATAGAGGGGCCATCTGTTTATGCCCTGAAAAATGGTTTCTGCAAAGGGTTTTGAGTTCATAGATGGATGGATGATTTATTATTTCCTCCTTAATGATATATGGTGAAATTTTACCCATTGGGAATCATTGTATCTCTCCTGATTTATCTCATAGGATCTGCTTTTTTTGTATCCTCATCACTCATCTAATTTTGATCTCTTTAGTTCAGTCTTTCTATATCATCATTTCGGTCCCTCTCAAGGTCCTTTTATAGAATAACAAAGAGACCAGATACTAGAATGGATAATCATCTATGGTGGTCCATAGGGATTCTTTTATGGGTTCCCAAAGAGGATGACCCAAATCGTGAATGACTTAGTCAATGGGGAGTGGTCATTCATGGGGGTAGAAATCACTGCTTGGCCCCAAAAATGAATATGGTTTCATTCATGGATGCTGGAAATCCATATCATCCTATAAACTATTTTGTTAGTGGGGATGGCTGTTCACAGGGGTGGAAATCACCACTCTATCCCACAAACAAATTTGGTTTTGTTTGTAGGATCTAATGGTACATCTTATCTCGTGAACTATTTTATTCACATGGTTCTTTGTGAAGTGGTGAAACACAATGTAGAGTAACAGTCTGTGAAGCAGTTTTCACTTCACAGGGTACATCTGTCCTTCACAGCTTCACACATTTAAAATTTTTCTTCAATGTTCTTGTTCTTTTATTTCCACTTGAGGTTTATATAATTCTCTTCTTATCGTATGTAGAAATTTCAGGACCCAATAGAGGCTTATCACTACACCTGTACTTAATTTACCCACAAGTGGGGAACTTTTCACGGTATACAATGATTATTCGAAGAAGGTATTGGGATATTGTCACGACCCGCCCTCGGGGTCCGTGCCGTGACTACCCCAAGCCCGCCTTCCATAGGCCAGGGGCTGGCGACTAGCACCAAGGCATAAATCCCGGTAAAAAGGGAAGGCATTGCCTTTGTAAAGTAAACAAACACCACAGAGTCAGCAAGCGGAAAGTAAACACTAAACAAAAGCAGAGTACAACTGAAAGTGCGGAAAAGTAAATGGGCCAGAATACAAACCCAAACTGAAAGTAAAGTACAACTCGAAAGGGAAAACAGCAACTGAAAAGTAAAAGCCACTACTCCGAGCTGTCCACTGGAAATCCCACCTGTAGGGTGGGTACAGATAGCTCCTCTGCTCCACGGGTCCCGCCGTCCGCTCCGAGCACGTCCCGCCCAGTGTTCTACCTCCGGGTACCGTCCCGCTCTGCAAGCCTCAGCTAAGGTCAACGCTGTCCGTCGTCTGCAACCAACACAACGTAGTGCGGGCAAAGCCCGTGCAGGGGTGAGTATAAGCTACTCAGTAGGGACCCCGAGACCCTTGAAGGTCTCTCAAATCCACAAAGGATAAACCACGAAGAAAAGTACAATCACGAAGTAACAACCGACACTGCTTAGGTATATGCCCATACATATACCTAAGTCATCAACTTCAAATACGCTCCAACCTCCGAGCCCAAGTACAACTCAGTCCACACAGGAAAGTAAACGTATTCCACACAGGAAAGCAAAACGTAATCCACACAGGATTGCACAACACAATCCACACAGGAAAGCAATAGGATTCAGCTCACACAGGTATACTTCTTCAGAGGACGATAAAGATGATCACTGATCCATCTAAGTCGTCGGACCCACGAAGGATCGATAGGTAACTAACCCCCGCAATGACCCACACAGGATCGGGCCCACACATGACCTGTAGGCGCTGGCTCACACAGAACCGCTGAGCGCAAGGACCCACACAGGATCGGGCCCACACAGGACCTGTAGCACTGATCCACGTAGGATCGCTGAGTGCTGAAGTCGTCATCGTCGAATCCACACAGGATCTCTGTACTGTCGTCGTCGCAGTCACAGTAGCAGTAGTAGTCCTAGCGGTAGAACAGTCGCAGCCAGCACTAGGGTTCCCGCACATAGCAAGCTCATTCGGAGGGTCCGTTCCACGAGCCGAGAGGCTGATACATCAACTGTCACGAAGACCAGAGTTGATGTATCCAAAAGTTCCGTATCGTCAACAGGAACTCAACGCAACAGACGGCGCGTCGATCGGACGCCCGGTCTGAGAGTTATTGGCATTTTCGTCTCCGGGGCCCGGTTGGTTTTTAAGGCAAAACCAACCCGACCGTACTCCACCTGCGTCTAAACCTCGGGCGGAGTATTCCAAAAGATTCGTCTCACTAAGAGGAACACAACGCGACTGACGGCACGTCAATTGGACGTCCGTAGCTCAAGATATGAGCGTTTCCGCTCCGAAGGCCCGGTTGGTTTCGTGAACGAACCAACCCAGCCGAACTCAAATTAATTCAAACCATGAGTGCGATATACCGAAACGACCGTCTCGATCCAAGGATCGCGTTGCCGCAGACGGTTCGTCAATCGGAGGTCCGAGGATCAAGTTATGGCCAAAAGACCGGAACTGGTTCGAAACGGGGGGGTCCGGGTCCGGGCCGACCCGGCCCGACCCCCCCCCCCCCTGGGGCTGCCCGGCCGGCGGCGGCACGGGGAGCCGCGGCGGCTTGTCGCCGCGAGGAGGCCGCACGCGGGGGCTAAGCCCCCGCTGATTGATAAGGCGGCGCGACCTTTGTGTCGCGCCATTTGCAAGGAACGGCCCCCGCACGTGGGGGACGGCTGGGAAAGAAACCGGGGGGCTGTTGCCCCCCCCCCCTTTAAATGAAAACCGCCCCCCTTTAAGAGGGGGCTTTTTATGCGCTGGCCGGGGGATTAATTCCCCCGGTTTAACGTTATCCGGCCGGCCAGCTGGCCGGCCGGTTTTCTCCAACGGGACCGGAAATTCCGGTCCCCTCTTCGGCTTCCGACGCCGGCGGCCCGGTCGCCGGTCTTCTCTTCCCGCCGCGGCCCGGAACCGGCCGCGGTCTCCTCGTCCCGCCGCGGCCCGGAACCGGCCGTGGTGTTCGTCGTCCGGCACGGTGCGACGGCACCGCGCCCCTTCGCCGTGCCTTGATTCCTTTTAACGTGGCGCGACAGCGCGGCGTTCTTGAAGATTCTTTCTCGGCGTGGCGCGACGGCGCCGCGCAAAATATTTGCACGATTATCCGCGTGGTGCGACGGCACCACGCCACTTGCTTCCACCCGCAAGAATAAACAAGAACGATGGAGGGGGTTCGGCCGTGTTCGTGCGGTCCGGCCCCCTCACGTTAAAATAATAACGCAACTTTAAATAATTCAAAGCACACACGTTAGACTTGCTAAAATTCACGATCAAGAATAAAATAATTAAACCAAAAAGAAATCAACAAACCCTACCTTGTATAAGGTTTTGAAGATTTGTCTACGTCCGCGGAAGACGACGTCGCGGAGGTTCGGGCGTCGCGGTCGTCGTTCGTCAAAACCGTTGATGAAGGGATGCGTCCGATGCGATACGTCGTTGGAGAAACTTCTCAAGTCGACGAAGGAAAACCGAGGAGGAAGCGGTGTCTCCCTTTCTTTGATGTGGAGAGAAGATAGAATGGCGTGTCGGTGTTCTTCGCGTTCTTCAAGGAGGAAGATGAAGTTCTTCAAAGTGTAGAACTCTTCTTCTCTCAAATCTCCACACAACACAGCAACTCCCAAAATAAAATAAGATACACCTTATTTTATTTTCACTTGCCAACCTTTCAAAATTCAAAAGTTGAATTCATTACATTAATTAAAATCTAGAGTTGTCAAAAATTAAAAGAGAGATAAGTTGGCAAGAATTAATGTAGGGGAGAGCCACATAATTTAAGAGGGGGTTTAGAGGGGTTAGGGAATTTGAAAAGGTGGGGTCTCGTGTGGGCCCCACCTCCCTCATAACCACACATGGGAAGTTGGGTGGTTGTGGGCCCCACCAACAACTTCCCATGAGAGAGTCTAACCACCACGAATAAAATAAAATTCACACACAATTTTATTTTACTTATCTTTTTATCCCAAAACTAACTTTCAACCCGCAACAAACGCAACTTCCGAAAAGGTCTCTTTTAGCGAATTTCGGCGCTGCGAGTTCATCGGTGCCCTCGGATTTCAATTCCGAGCACCGGATCAAAAGTTAGGAAAAACCCGCTCGTTCGTTCACTGAACGTACCCGAGCCAAACTTCGGAAATTGATTCCGGGCACTCCGGGCCTCGGAATCAGGTGCCGTCTGAAACCGCGCTTTTGTAAAATTCTAAAGAAAATTAAGAAAAAATTTCCCTTGAATTTTACGGGTCTTTACATTACTCCCACCTCAGGGCTTTACGTCCCCGTAAAGATACATCAAAAACTAGGGAAACAAATGAGGGTACTGAGCACGCATCTGAGCCTCCCGCTCCCATGTGCTCTCCTGGAGATTCCCGTGCTGCCATCTGATTCGCACAAGAGGAATCGATCGCCCATGCAGGACCCGCTCCTGTCGATCCTCTATCTCCACCGGGACCTCCGCAAAAGTTTCCCCATCGTCAACGTCAAGCTCCCCATGATCAATGATGTGCGTCGGGTCGTGCACGTATCTCCTCAAATGGGATACGTGGAAGACGTCGTGCACCCGGTGCAACTGAGGTGGTAGAGCCAGGCGATAAGCCACCTCACCAATCCTGCTGAGAATCTGGAAGGGTCCGATGAAGCGCGGAGATAACTTGCCGCCTCGGCCAAATCTCTGAATACCACGTCGAGGTGAGACCCGCAAGAAGACGTGGTTGCCATCCTCGAACTCCAGTGGCCTCTGCCTCCTGTCAGCATATGACTTCTGCCGGCTCTGAGCTGTCCTCATCCGCTCCTGGATGACCTGGACCTTCTCTGTCGTGGCCTGGACCATCTCCGGTCCCACGAGTGCTGACTCCCCAGGGTCTGTCCAGCACAAAGGAGATCTACATGGTCGGCCGTACAACGCCTCGTACGGTGCCATCCCGATGGTGGAGTGGTAGCTGTTGTTGTACGCGAACTCCACCAAGGGTAGGTGGTCCTCCCAGCTACGACCAAAGTCGAGGACACATGCGCGGAGCATGTCCTCGAGTGTCTGAATGGTCTTCTCCGTCTGACCATCCGTCTGAGGGTGAAAAAGCGGCGCTAAGACGTAGCTGCGTCCCGAACGCCTCCTGTAACCCCTTCCAAAGCCAGGAAGTAAAGCGGGAATCTCGATCGGAGACGATAGATGATGGCACGCCGTGGAGCCGCACAATCTCCTGAACGTAGAGACGTCCCAAGCTCTCTACTGAGCCCTGCTCTCTGATGGGTAAGAAGTGTGCCGACTTGGTGAGTCGGTCAACAATCACCCAGATGGAGTCGTGACCTCTGGAAGTGCGTGGAAGTCCAGTCACGAAGTCCATAGATATGCCGTCCCACTTCCACTCCGGAACCTCCAAGGGCTGTACCAAGCCTGCTGGTACCTGATGCTCTGCCTTCACCTGCTGGCAGGTGAGGCATCGAGAAACGAACTGTGCTATAGCCTTCTTCATGCCCGGCCACCAGTGCTGTCGTCTGAGGTCCTGGTACATCTTCGCCACTCCAGGATGTACCTCCAAAGGAGAAGTGTGAAACTCTCTCAACACTTCCTCTCGCAAAGCAACTGGTACCATGGTAAGTCCTCTGAAAAGGATGCCGTGCTCTGCTCCAAGGGAGAAACCATCAGGTGCCTGTCCCGAGGATATCTGTGCACGCCGTGTCTCACAGTCAGCGTCCTCACGCTGTGCCTCTCTGACCCGCTGCAGTAGTGGAGGAGTGACTGTGAGAGACTGAAGAAAGGCTGCTCCAACTCTATCCACGAAGGATATCTGCAAAGAGGCTAGCTGCTCCGTCGCCTCCTCAAGTAGCTGAATGCCCGTCCTCCTGCTGAGGGCATCGGCTACTACGTTCCCCTTACCAGGAGTATAGACTATCTCAAAGTCATAGTCCTGGAGGAACTCGAGCCATCGTCGCTGTCTCAGGTTCAGGTCCTTCTGCGAGACGATATACCTGAGACTCTGATGATCGGAAAAGACTGTAAAGCGCTCGCCCATCAGATAGTGTCGCCATGTCTTTAGAGCGAAGACCACTGCTGCTAGCTCCAGGTCATGGGTATCATAGTTCTGTTCATGCGGCCTCAACTGACGTGATCCATAGGCGATCACTGCCCGCTCCTGCATCAGAACACATCCGAGTCCGGTCCCTGATGCATCGCAGTAAACTACGTACCCTACTCCCTCCTCAGGCAACCTCAAGATAGGTGCACTAGTCAATCTCTGTCTCAGCTCCTGGAAGCTCTGCTGACATCTGTCAGACCACACGAAGGGTTTCCCCTTCTTCGTCAAAGCTGTGAGTGGTGCCGCAACTCTAGAGAAGTCTGGCTCGAATCTCCGATAGTATCCAGCTAGTCCCAAGAAACTCCGAACCTCAGTCACGCTCCTGGGTGGCTCCCATGCTAACACAGCCTCAAACTTCGCGGGATCCACTGCAACTCCCGCCTCAGAGATAACGTGACCCAATAAGTGGACCTCACGTATCCAGAACTGGCACTTCGAGAGCTTACCATAAAGCTGGTGCTCTCGGAGTGTGTCAAGAACAACTCGCAAGTGATAGGCGTGCTCCTCCTCTGTCGTAGAGTAAATCAGAATGTCGTCGATGAAGACCACGACAAACCGATCGAGGTATGGCTGAAAGATCCTGTTCATGAGAGCCATGAACACTGCTGGGGCATTGGTTACACCGAAAGGCATAACCAAGAACTCATAGTGGCCATACCGACATCTGAAGGCTGTCTTCTGCACATCCTCGTCTCTGACTCTGAGCTGATGATAGCCTGACCTGAGGTCTATCTTCGAGAACCACCGTGCTCCCTTGAGCTGATCAAAGAGGTCATCAATCCTCGGTAGCGGATACTTGTTCCTCACTGTCACCTGGTTCAGGCGACGATAGTCAACACAAAGTCGCAAGCTCCCGTCGGCCTTCTTGGCGAACAATATCGGGGAAGCCCAGGGTGAAACACTGGGTCGGATGAACCCCTTGCCCTGCAAGTCCTCCAACTGTACCCGTAGCTCTCGAAGCTCGGCGGGGGCCATCCGATATGCTGGAGTGGATATCGGGGCTGTCCTGGGTTACAAGTCAATATAAAAGTCTACCTCTCTGCGAGGAGGTAGCCCTGGAACGTCGTCGGGAAAAACGTCCGCAAACTGATCCACCACTGCAGGAAAACCAGGACTCCGCACGTCAACTGCTCCAAGGATAAGGCTAGCCAACTGATGAGTGATGGGCTGTCCTCTCCTCCGCGGATGTCCATCCTGTGCTGCTAAGGCTCCCTTCTCGCCGGTGAAGGTGAACCTGCTCCCGTCGGTGCGTACACATCGCACCTTGCGCCTAAAACAGTCAATCTGTGCATGGACCGTAGATAGCCAATCCATGCCCAAGATGACGTCGTAAGGCCTCGACGCTGCTACAAGAAGATCCCAGCCAAAGCTCTCGCCTCCTAGAGTAAGCTCACACTGCCGGCACCAGTGCGTAATCGTCGAGTCTGCTCCCGTAGGAGTCTCTAGCCGTAAGGATCGAGCCAACGGATCTGTCGGAATCTCCGAGCTCCGAACAAGGATAGCGGCTATGAAAGACTGACTCGCTCCTGTGTCTATAAGAACAGCAGCAAGGGTGGAGTAGACACAGATAGTACCTCGAATCATCTCGGGTGCGCCGTGGTCGTAGGCCTCTGCTGCCTGGAGCTGTGCCTGTCGCTGCCCGCCAGCTCCCTGTGGTCGGGGTGGACCTCCTGGTGGTGGTGGTGGTAGAGCCTCAAAGCGTCGGCCACCACCGGCTGCTCGTCCAGCTCCTCTGCCTCGTCCGCCTCCTCCCTGCGGACCGCCACGGTCGACCCTCTGCCTCTGCCTCGGTGCTCCCTCAACCGTCTGCTGCTCCTCGGCACGGCGGGTTGGGCAGTCACGAGCCATGTGGCCCTGCCCGCCGCACGAGTAGCACTGTCTGCCTCTCGTAAGACTGGCTCCGCGCTGTGTGCCCCGCACTGCTGAGCCAGTGTCCTGAGGTCGTCTGCCCGAAGGTCTGGTCTGTCTGGACCCCTGAGTCATCCGTCGACTGCCTGCTGCAGATGACTCTGCCACGTGCCGCCCTGCGGTGGGTCTCTGTGCTGGTGTAGACTCAGTAAGGAAGCTCTCGATCAGAAGGGCCCGCTCCAGTACTCCTGTCTGAGTCGGTATGCTGAGGGAAATCAGCGATGCCCTGATCTCGTGTCTCAAACCCTGCTCGAAGGTCCGGGCCCGGAAGAATGGGTCCCGTACCATGTCGGTCGAGTAGCGCGAGAGATCGGTAAATCTCGCCGAGTACTGAGCGACCGTCATGCTGCCCTGCCGCAGCTGTAGAAGCTCCTGGATACGCACCGCACGAAGGGTGGCTGGGACGAACTCCGAGCGGAAGAGGCTCTCAAAGTCCGTCCAAAGCAGGGATGCCTCATCGTGCACCTGGAGCATCAAGCTCCACCATCGTCCTGCTGCTGCGTGTAGTAGGCTCGCAGCGAGGATCACCATGAGGTCTGCTGGTGTCCTCACTAGCCTAAACACTCGAACCACTGCCTCCAGCCAGTCCTCTGCTGCCTGGGGATCCGTCTCCGCGCGAAACCTGGGCGGTCGCTGGCGTTGAAACTCATGCAGTGCGCTGAGGCGACGTGCATCGTCAGCGGCTGCTTCTGGAAGCATCGGGGGCTCGGCGGGTAGAGCTACCGCCGGTGCCACTACTGGCAAAGGGCCCTGCACCGAGGCCTCATCACTCGGTGGGCTGTCGTCTCGCTCGACTCTCGGAACCCTAGCTGGCTGCCGTCGTGGGGCCATCCTGAAAAGGAAACAGGTGCGCCACGGTTAGAACAGTATACCTGGTGAGCTGATATAAGTAATCACAAAGAAAACTTTCAAACACACACGCAATCAATGTTTTCGTGCATTAAGTCGGAAATCAGAAGTCAGGGTCCTGGTGTACGGATACGTCGGCCGCCGCACCAACACTGGACTCCCTAGACTGATAACCACACTCAATACGCTAAACATTATTGCTTCACATAGAAAAGATCAGAGTTCGCGGTAGAACCGAACTCCTCTGATACCAATTTGTCACGACCCGCCCTCGGGGTCCGTGCCGTGACTACCCCAAGCCCGCCTTCCATAGGCCAGGGGCTGGCGACTAGCACCAAGGCGTAAATCCCGGTAAAAAGGGAAGGCATTGCCTTTGTAAAGTAAACAAACAACACAGAGTCAGCAAGCAGAAAGTAAACACTAAACAAAAGCAGAGTACAACTGAAAGTGCGGAAAAGTAAATGGGCCAGAATACAAACCCAAACTGAAAGTAAAGTACAACTCGAAAGGGAAAACAGCAACTGAAAAGTAAAAGCCACTACTCCGAGCTGTCCACTGGAAATCCCACCTGTAGGGTGGGTACAGATAGCTCCTCTGCTCCACGGGTCCCGCCGTCCGCTCCGAGCACGTCCCGCCCAGTGTTCTACCTCCGGGGACCGTCCCGCTCTGCAAGCCTCAGCTAAGGTCAACGCTGTCCGTCGTCTGCAACCAACACAACGTAGTGCGGGCAAAGCCCGTGCAGGGGTGAGTATAAGCTACTCAGTAGGGACCCCGAGACCCTTGAAGGTCTCTCAAATCCACAAAGGATAAACCACGAAGAAAAGTACAATCACGAAGTAACAACCGACACTGCTTAGGTATATGCCCATACATATACCTAAGTCATCAACTTCAAATACGCTCCAACCTCCGAGCCCAAGTACAACTCAGTCCACACAGGAAAGTAAACGTATTCCACACAGGAAAGCAAAACGTAATCCACACAGGATTGCACAACACAATCCACACAGGAAAGCAATAGGATTCAGCTCACACAGGTATACTTCTTCAGAGGACGATAAAGATGATCACTGATCCATCTAAGTCGTCGGACCCACGAAGGATCGATAGGTAACTAACCCCCGCAATGACCCACACAGGATCGGGCCCACACATGACCTGTAGGCGCTGGCTCACACAGAACCGCTGAGCGCAAGGACCCACACAGGATCGGGCCCACACAGGACCTGTAGCACTGATCCACGTAGGATCGCTGAGTGCTGAAGTCGTCGTCGTCGAATCCACACAGGATCTCTGTACTGTCGTCGTCGCAGTCACAGTAGCAGTAGTAGTCGTAGCGGTAGAACAGTCGCAGCCAGCACTAGGGTTCCCGCACATAGCAAGCTCGTTCGGAGGGTCCGTTCCACGAGCCGAGAGGCTGATACATCAACTGTCACGAAGACCAGAGTTGATGTATCCAAAAGTTCCGTATCGTCAACAGGAACTCAATGCAACAGACGGCGCGTCGATCGGACGCCCGGTCTGAGAGTTATTGGCATTTTCGTCTCCGGGGCCCGGTTGGTTTTTAAGGCAAAACCAACCCGACCGTACTCCACCTGTGTCCAAACCTCGGGCGGAGTATGCCAAAAGATTCGTCTCACTAAGAGGAACACAACGCGACTGACGGCACGTCAATCGGACGTCCGTAGCTCAAGATATGAGCGTTTCCGCTCCGAAGGCCCGGTTGGTTTCGTGAACGAACCAACCCGGCCAAACTCAAAGTAATCCAAACCATGAGTGCGATATACCGAAACGACCGTCTCGATCCAAGGATCGCGTTCCCGCAGACGGTTCGTCAATCAGAGATCCGAGGATCAAGTTATGGCCAAAAGACCGGAACTGGTTCGAAACGGGGGGGTCCGGGTCCGGGCCGACCCGGCCCGACCCCCCCCCCCCCCCCTGGGGCGGCCCGGCCGGCGGCGGCGCGACGGCGCGGCGGCGCGGTGGCGCGGCGGCGCGGGGAGCCGCGGCGGCTTGTCGCCGCGAGGAGGCCGCACGCGGGGGCTAAGCCCCCGCTGATTGATAAGGCGGCGCGGCCTTTGTGTCGCGCCATTTGCAAGGAACGGCCCCCGCACGTGGGGGACGGCTGGGAAAGAAACCGGGGGGCTGTTTCCCCCCCCCCCCCCCTTTAAATGAAAACCGCCCCCCTTTAAGAGGGGTCTTTTTATGCGCTGGCCGGGGGATTAATTCCCCCGGTTTAACGTTATCCGGCCGGCCAGCTGGCCGGCCGGTTTTCTCCAACGGGACCGGAAATTCCGGTCCCCTCTTCGGCTTCCGACGCCGGCGGCCCGGTCGCCGGTCTTCTCTTCCCGCCGCGGCCCGGAACCGGCCGCGGTCTCCTCGTCCCGCCGCGGCCCGGAACCGGCCGTGGTGTTCGTCGTCCGGCACGGTGCGACGGCACCGCGCCCCTTCGCCGTGCCTTGATTCCTTTTAACGTGGCGCGACGGCGCGACGTTCTTGAAGATTCTTTCTCGGCGTGGCGCGACGGCGCCGCGCAAAATATTTGCACGATTATCCGCGTGGTGCGACGGCACCACGCCACTTGCTTCCACCCGCAAGAATAAACAAGAACGATGGAGGGGGTTCGGCCGTGTTCGTGCGGTCCGGCCCCCTCACGTTAAAATAATAACGCAACTTTAAATAATTCAAAGCCACACGTTAGACTTTCTAAAATTCACGATCAAGAATAAAATAATTAAACCAAAAAGAAATCAACAACCCCTACCTTGGTATAAGGTTTGAAGATTTGTCTACGTTCCGCGGAAGACGACGTCGCGGAGGTCGGGCGTCGCGGTCGTCATTCGTCAAAACCGTTGATGAAGGGATGCGTCCGATGCGATACGTCGTTGGAGAAACTTCTCAAGTCGACGAAGGAAAACCGAGGAGGAAGCGGTGTCTCCCTTTCTTTGACGTGGAGAGAAGATAGAATGGCGTGTCAGTGTTCTTCGCGTTCTTCAAGGAGTAAGATGAAGTTCTTCAAAGTGTAGAACTCTTCTTCTCTCAAATCTCCACACAACACAGCAACTCCCAAAATAAAATAAGCTACACCTTATTTTATTTTCACTTTGCCAACCTTTCAAAATTCAAAAGTTGAATTCATTACATTAATTAAAATCTAGAGTTGTCAAAAATTAAAAGAAGAGATAAGTTGGCAAGAATTAATGTAGGGGAGAGCCACATAATTTAAGAGGGGGTTTAGAGGGGTTAGGGAATTTGAAAAGGTGGGGTCTCGTGTGGGCCCCACCTCCCTCATAACCACACATGGGAAGTTGGGTGGTTGTGGGCCCCACCAACAACTTCCCATGAGAGAGTCTAACCACCACGAATAAAATAAAATTCACACACAATTTTATTTTACTTATCTTTTTATCCCCAAAACTAACTTTCAACCCGCAACAAACGCAACTTCCGAAAAGGTCTCTTTTAGCGAATTTCGGCGCTGCGAGTTCATCGGTGCCCTCGGATTTCAATTCCGAGCACCGGATCAAAAGTTAGGAAAACCCGCTCGTTCGTTCACTGAACGTACCCGAGCCAAACTTCGGAAATTGATTCCGGGCACTCCGGGCCTCGGAATCAGGTGCCGTCTGAAACCGCGCTTTTGTAAAATTCTAAAGAAAATTAAGAAAAAATTTCCCTTGAATTTTACGGGTCTTTACAGATATATACAAATTCATAATGAAAAAGTGATAAACTATGCCTCAAATCAATTTAAATTTCATTAATAGAACTACCCAATGCATGATTTGGAGTTGGAAATAGTAATATATGCATTAAAAATCTGGTAGTATCATCTATTTGTGGAGAAGTTTGAAATATATACAAATCATAAGATCTATAAGTATATATTCACACAGAAAGAGATTAATATGCACCTGTGAAGATGGTTAGAGATGATTAAGGACTATGAATACTCAATACACTACCATCTTGGGAAAGAAAATAAAGTGTAATATTATACAAGTATAAAGGATCTGAAATTTTTTATCATTGATGAGAATTAAGAAGCATCTGATCTTCTTAGAGTTGTAAGGTATGGAAATGGGAATCATAAAGGAAGTAACATCATCAATCCTTTTAAAAATAATTTCTGAACCATCCCTTCTAGAGAAGATAAATGATACTCAATAAGATGATGAGGAAATTCAGAAGAATGTGGAATCTATTTGAAAAGGAAAATTTTCAAAGATCAAAATTAATGAATAATGAGTTGTAAAATTTAGGTCATGACTATGTGTACCATTAAATCTTGAGTTGAAGGAGCTGTTGGATAATTCACATAGCTTTAAATTCTCCATCCATGTAGGGAGAAAAAATATTTATTGAGATCTATGAGTACACTATTAGTGGGACAATATGAAGAAGGATATAATGGAATATACATCAAGGTATCTTGTATGTTAGAAAGTGAAGGCTGAAAGGAAAAAATATAAGGGGATGATGAAACTATTAACCATACCTACATGAAAATGGGAAAATATAAACATAGAATTTTTCAATGGTCTTCTAAATACATCAAGAGGAAATAATTCTATATGGGTTATAGTGGATCATCTTACAAATACTGCTCACTTCATTTCAATTTGAGGGGAATTCTCATTTGATCAACTTGTAAGGATATATATTAGAGAAGTGTTGAGGCTTTATGGAACACCACTATCGATTGTATCTAATCAAGATACAAGATTTACCTCCAAGTTCTGTAGGAGTCTCCAACATGATCTAAATACCGAGTTGAACTCCATTATAGCTTATCAACCTCAAACTGATGGCCAATCTGAGTAGACTATCCAAACACTCAAGGACATATTAAGAGCATTCTCAATGGACTTAAAAGGAGGATGGGATCAACATATTCCTCTGGATGAGTTATCATATGATAACAGTTTCCACTCAAACATCCAAATGGATCCCCATGAATCTATTTATGGTAAGAGGTGCATGACACCTACACATTGGTATGAAGATAGTGAACACAAAATACTGGGTACTAAAATGGTTTAGAAAATTATGGAAAAGGTCAAGACCATTCAACAACACATCAGGGCTGCTCAGAGTTGATAGAAGAGCTTTGTTGACAATTGTTAATGAGACCTAGAGTTTGAGGTTATAGATAAGGTATTCCTTTTCATATCTAAATATAATAAATTCATGATATTTTGGAATAAATGAAAACTTAGTCCAAGATATATCGGTCCCTTTGAGATCCTTGATCGTATCGGAGCGGTGGCCCATTGACTGGAACTCCCACATAATATGTCTAAAGTACATGATGTGTTACATGTATCCCTATTTAGGAAGTACACACCATACAAATTATATTATCTAAATCTATATGTGGTACCATTGGAGAATTATCTTTCATATGTGGAGAATCCAATGAAGATCTTAGATCACATAGACAAAGTTCTAAGAAATAAGACAATACACCTGGTAAAAGTGCTATGGATAAAATTAAAGTTTGAAGAAGAGATGTGGTAATAATAGGAGGTGATGAAATAGAATTACCCTCATCTATTTTAGTGTGTGAAATGAAAAATTTTAGGGTGAAATTTTAGGAGTGGGGAAGATTATAATGACCTGAAATTTTATAAATAAAATTCCCTTTGTGATTGAATTAAATACCCTATTATGTATTATGGTTATAGAAAGAATTTGTACTTATTTGGTTTTATTATATACTATTTAATTTAAAATACCATTAATCATCATAACCATTGATAATATAACCATTGAATAGTGATCAAATGATTAGTATAAATATTGGTTTTTGATAAATCTAATTAACAGAGACAAAGGAAGTGATGACCTCAACCATTAAGATCGTACCCTTTGAAGCCCATTTATCAGATCTTCTAAGGGAGATAGAATCATTGGTATTTTTTCTTGACCAATCCCAATATAATATATAACAACTAAAGCATGAGAAAAACCATTTATAGTAGAAGTTCAAGCTTATCGAGATTATAACCCAAACCATGTATGCCGAACCACCCCATGAAAATATCACCATCAAGAACCTTATCCTTAGGGAGTTTACTGGTGTAATAAGGGGATACTTATCAAGTCCCTAATAATATGAATATTTATATTTTATTCTCAATAAAATAATGATTATATTTACTTCTTATTTTTGTTTCTTTATAAATGATTTTGATTTTGATACAATAAAACACAAATTTTATTTACTGGTAATGTGTAATTTCAATTAAGACATTCCTTTTAATGAATTAATGGTTTTTAAAATAAATTATATTTTAATAAAATATTATTATTAAATAATTTTTATTAAATATAAATTATAATATATATTTTTTGAAGTCAAATGTAATTTTTATAAGGATTCAAAAACTGTTATTATAAAAACCCCATAATTTTTTTAATAAATGTTGAATATTATTTTAAAATTAAAAATTTACATATTTATAAAATTATTTGATAAAATAAATATAATTTTTGGAATTATAATGTTTAAATTATCCAATAGTGATTTTTTCACAATTTTATGAGACAATCGATTTTTTGGGTAAAAAATAAATACGATATAAATATACGGTGTGTATTATGACATCAAAATGACCCAAAAGTGATGTAATAAATTCTATAAATGTTATACATGACCAAATATTGTTTCCCCTTTAAAATAATGTAATTTTGAGGTTATTTTATTAATTTTATAAAGCCATTATGAATCCTCTAAAACCTATATTATATTTTATGGTTTTAAAATCATTTTGTTATAATCATGACTCACTTACACATCACAAAGGGTAATATTTTATTTTATTTCAGACCTTGGACTTATAAAATAATTAAAAAAACTCATATTTTTCAGAAACTATGGGAAAAAACCATGGTAAGGTTTATATTTTTGATTACTTTATTATATAGAGTTCAAAACCTAAGTTTGAGAAATAATAAAGAGCTCCCCTATTTTTTCTATAAAAACCCACCCAATCTCCCATTAATGTTAACTAAAAAACCATGGAGAAAATCCTTAATTTGAACTATCTTCTATAGAGTCCTCCCATGGTGCCCCAGGATCTCAATAAGCACCTCCAAGCTTTTGGAATCAGCCTCTCAAGGTAAGGGACCTCTCTATCTTCTTTTCAATTTAAGCACCTTCTTTGTATTAAGTATTTTGAATATAAATTGGTTATGTTGTAATAAAATTATAAGGATACCTATACTGTAAAATTTATTTCATAATAATGATATATTATTTATCCTATCTCATTATATCATTCACCTAAGTCGTTACTATGTTGAAATTTAGTAAGGTATTCTTTCCTTCTCCTCTTTATTCAAGTATCTTATACATTTTATGCATTTTATTTCCAATTTTTAATGATGGTATATGTTTTTACACATACCTATTACTATATATTTTATTTTTAAATTATTAGATACCCCTTTAATTATCATTAAACCATTTTATGAATCTTTAAGTACAGTCCTTATTCTGCTGAAATTTCACTGCAATTTTTCATGCCAAACGATTTCATTGTGAATATCCACCCCCAATTTCCACTCAAGAGTATTCACCTAGATGTAACTATCCTTAATTAATTGGATAATTATATGTATTTAGCCTAAAATATTTTATCATGGGGTTAAGATTTATTAAATACATCCTTATGTTATATAATCTATGTGGCAAACTTATACATGTACATGATTTGAAAGTGACAGATGAGCCCTAAATTACTTAGATCTCTAATGGATTGGGTAATGTTTTAGTATCATGAGATGTCATGTATGGGATTATAGAGTAAATATAATCCATTATGTGAATTTTTCACCATTTTATGATGTCTTGGAAGTTAGCCTTGACCTATTTTTATGATGTCATGTTTAAAGTTGTTGCCACTTTCCCATGTTGCCTTTATGTTGTCATACTATATCATGCCTCTTTATTCATGTTTATGATTCCAAACCCTTTTATATCCCATTTAAATTAATATTTTATAATATTTAATACTTTCTTAATTTTATTACATGTTTATTCCCTTATCGAGCTTTATATCTCACCCCTTTCTTATGTATGTCCCCAGGTTATCCCATGTAGTTCTAAGAACAATGGAAAAATTAAGAGCATCTTAAAGAAGTTTTCAATAATTATGATGCACCAATTGTTTTTAAATTTTTATTCAATGTAACTAATTACCCAAATACACTAGACATATTGATCTTATGGGTTGTAATATGTGTGTTCTTATGTAAAAATTCATGAATTAATGTGTAATAAAAAAGGGTTTTCATATTTTATGCGATGGATGTGATTATGGGTTCACATGGGAGACATTGGGTTTGGGGGTTTGAGATTTATAATACCCAAAATTTGGGATTTATTCTATCTATGGGTGGTTTCTCATGATTCCATGAGAGGAATGAGTCTTAATACTTGTTTAGGATCACATAGGATGACCAGTGTTCTGTGAGTGAGTCCTTGTCACCCAGATCCTATAGTCAAGATATCTCCTATGTTGCAAAAATACTCTGATATTGCATATATTACCATTGTTTTATTCCCATGTATTGTTTTATAATGATAATTTTGATTATTTCTTTTCCCTTAGGTATTTTTTTGATTTTATTTTCCATGTTAGTCATTATCATAGTTTGTGTTAAGTAAAAACCAAAGGATTTATAAAATTATTTTTACAGAAATTATTTATAAAAACATTGTTTTTCAAACCATAATCATTGGTTTTCCTTGTTAAAGGTGATATATAGATTCATGGTGGTATCCTATTGCGCTTTGTATCATAGCATACATATGCCTATGGGTATATGCAAACTTGGTTTTGTCTAACCCAAGTTAAGGTAAAGGATATGCTTCTCATAGCAGGGATTCTTGATATTATGATAAATTTTATAATATGAGTTTTGAGGTGTCCAAGGGCCACATGGAATATTCATCATAAAATCTATTTTCCTCTCTTTTTGTTTTAAAAATGAAAACCTTGTCCGTGAGGTGTTGATTCACCACCTTCATGGATGAAGAGTTTTAGTTTTTCATTACTGCTTTCAAGGATAGTCATAAAACAAATTTTATGATTAAAAAAAATTATAATATGTGTATTACAACTTATTTAATGTTATATAACCAGTTTATAAACATATTATTAAATAAAACTATACTAATTTGTGATGGTTGTAAAAGACACCAAAATAAACTAATATTTTTTTTCACCGAAATTTTATATAAAGAATCATCCTCATATAAAAAAGAAAATGATATATTGGAACATTAAAATTTATAGAAATAAATTAATACCATCTCATTCCAGTTTTGAATTTTTTATTCCATTTGAAAATAACTTTCATAATTATACATAAGAAAACCAACCATGAAACCATGAAATGAACACTCCCAAAATTACAAAATTAAACACTATAATTTAACAAAATGACCATAAATGAACCTAATAAAATTATAATAAATTAAATACATGTATAAGAGGTTCTAAATTTATTAATTAATGGATATAATCTTATTATTAAGACATTAAGTACAAGTGTAGAACACTTTCATACATAAGGTAAGAGATTCTCTCCGAAGCACCATTTTTCATTCAAGTTATGATTTCTCTCTATTTAACCCAATTTAATTCTTAATTATTATTATGTACTACTCCTAAATTCCATTTTTATATCCTAAACATATTTAACTAGCTCAATTATTTTTTATTTGATGGGGAAATAGATGTTTTATAAGGTTCCCTTTTTAATTCCTTATGATAAGAAATCTCAATTAAAGGGAACTTCCCAATTTCTTACCAATTTTCAAGTACACTTCACAATATTTTTTAATTAACCATTATTTTTATAAAACCAGTCATTTTATAATGAAAAACTATATATTTTTTTATCAATTCTTATTTTATACAAATAATTATCCCTTTTTCCATTTTAAAGACTCTTTAATATTTTCCATTAAACCACACTAAAGTGGATCATTTCTAAAGTTTCATAATTTTTTTACATGTTTTCACTTTAGTTGGACAAAATTTATCATGATATATACCTATTTTCCCTTATTAATTTATAAGTATGACTTAAACCCATTCTTTCTTGTACACCATTATGATATGCCCTTTGGTTATGCCTTATGAAATTTTTATAATACCCAATTCCTTCCATGGGTAACCCTTATGCTTTATTCTTCACATGGAACACATATACATGAAAATTTTATGACATTTGTTCCCAAATAGTGATACAATACATTGGATTATGTTTAGTCTCACGAGACATCATGTTAGGATAGAGAGTAAACCAGATTCCTTTATTGGAATTTTTCCACCATGTGATATAGTCTTGGAAGTTAGCCTTGACTCATATTTATGTCATGTTATATGTTTCTTCCATATTCCTATGTTTACATGATTACATAATCCCATATTATATATTTTATGATTCCATATGGTTATTCAAATTACATTCCTTTTTATGTTATCATGTTATGCCTTATAACCCATGTGCTATGCTCTATTTATATTTTTATTCCCTTACTGGAATTTTTAGCTCATCCCTTTTGTCTATGTATTTTCCAGGATGTCCTATGTAGATGTAAGAGATAAAATGAAGTTAGTAGATCATTATAGATGATTAATATAAATATTTTTTATTCTATTTCTATGTTTTCAATTTTATGTACCTAATATTCAAAAGACACTAGACTTTATGATCCTTGGTTTGTATTTGATGGCTAATTATACTTAAAATTATGTAATAATATGTGTAAAAGGCTATGGTTACTATAGTATTTTCAACCAAAACATGTTTAATTTAGTAGTGAATGTATAAACAAGAAATAAGACATCCTCCACAACCTTAGAAATCCAAAACCCAATCATTAGACTCATCTCAAACCTTGATCCCAATCAAAACAACGGTTAGGGTTAATGAGAGAGGAAAAAATGAGGGGATAAAGTAATTAGAAGAGAGGGGAAGAGAAATAGAGGATATTTCCTAGATAAATCCACTTGAAATCGATGGATAAGTGGCTTGGAATCAATAGGATTGGAGGAGAGGATATCCATTAACATTACATACCTTTATTTGATCAAGATGGGGGAATGGGAAGGGTAAACCCCTTAAAAATCAAGAGGGGAACAATTAGAATTTCACTTTTAAATGAAACTGTGATACTCTCACGGTTTAACCACATGGTTTGGACACATATATTGGAAAATTATTAACTAATCATGTGGGGGCCACTAGATAAATGAGGCACACTCACACGATTTTGTTGCATAGTTTACAAATTGTGCACTAACTAGAAGAAACCACTATATTAAAAACTAAAAATATATTCACTATCACATGCACAATACCTAAAAACCATGAATATTCCATGCACCAACACCCTAATCTCCAATGAAATCACACTGTTAATAATGAAACTTGCATGGTTTGACCCAAATTTCATGCTACCTGTGAAAGAAAAACCATGTATGAAAAAATGGATTGAAAAACTACATGCATGAGGGTAACCACATAGTTTTCCCTAAACCATGTGCTCCAAAAATGAACAGAAAGAACCCATACATAAGATTCATCTACACAATTTATTAAACCGTTCAATAAATATGCAAAAAACATGCAATAGAGGAATAATATCAAGAAACTTTAAACTTTAAACTAAATCCATCTAAAAATATAACTTAACCAAAAATAAGAGAAAATAATATAAAATAAAAAAATAGTGACATGGGGATATAAAAAATATGGGGATAATGACTTTTCATTTCAACTATGGAATAATAACTCTCAAAATTTTGTCAGAATAAAAAAATGTAATCATCAATTAAGAGATCTTTTAGAAACATTATAACTAATTTGAAGTTTCTAATGAGATCAAATTATCATTAGAAGATGATGTTTGACTAAATAGAATTACAAAATTTGTTTTAAAAAGATTAATGAGCATGAAAATTCTGGAAACACTAGATTATCCAAAAGAAGCTTTGGAAAGAGGTTAATTTATAATGGTTTTTCAAAGAGAATAAGTACTAAAAAGCTTAAGAACCAAGGAAGCTTTGGGAAGGGATCTAGAAAGATATGTTTTGAAAGATATAGTTCCATAAAGAGTTGATCCACTAAGTTAGTTGTAAATATCTTCCAAGATTTGGTTCTAACTATAGAGATACAAAAGTAACTTTCACCATTTTCTTTTCTGAAATGATGGAGATCTAGAGATCCCAGAAGAGGCTACAAGATTGAAATAATCGAATTAGTGGGAGTTATCCATAAGGGATGAAATTGATTTATTACATGTATCTAAAACACGGGATATAAAAAAACCTATTAGGAATAAAGTTATTTATAATAAGTGGGATTATTATCTAAAGGAACACTACTACACATTAGGACTTTAACAATGCTAAAATAGGCCTTCATCCACCCAAAAATTCATTGACAATCGAAGCATGATTGAAATACCTAGGCCTTTATGAGCACTAAAATAGAAATGATAAAGGGAAACTTTATCGGTTCTATTTTTATTGCTGATAAAGACCCCCTTTATCAGCAATTTTATTTAGAATTGATAAGGGATCCATTATCAGTGATAAAAATATAACTGATAAAGGATCCCTTTATTAGCTCTTTTTATAGTTCCAATAAAGGATACCTTTATTAGTGATTTTTTAGCATTAATAAAGAGGCATACCTCTACAGTGTGATGTTAAAATTAAATCACACTATAGAAGCAGAAACAAAAAATACAAGAGAAAATACATAATTTAACTGAAATAAAATTTACAAAACAAATACAATAAAAAACACTATATTATATACATTTCAAACATTATTTTGTAAAATTACATGAGTAAGTAAAAATTATCGAAGACATTCAAAAACATTAATGTTCCTTGGTCTTTGGCCATGACCCCTAGTCATGATATAAATTTCCAAAAAACCACCTCATCTCAAGAAAAATAATTCACATATATAATAAAACAATTCTTATGTTAGTAATAATATCAAGAAATAAATTAAACACAAAATGTAAATTTTAAACTAAAAATATATACTCTGAGTTATACTAGTAACATTGTGTATCATATTGAGTTGTGGTTCATTCTTACATGTTACACAATTTCTTATTGTTCTTTAAAGAAGGTCCTCTTGAATTGGCTCTCATCCGTGGTGATAAAAAACTCACTATGGATGAGAGCCAATTCAGGAGGACTTTATTTTTGAGAACAAGCCTTCAATTGTCACACCATTTCTTATTTCTCTTCAAAAATTATCTCTGTAAAAATTAACTAAATAAGTATCAGATAAAAATAATAAGGAAATTAATTAACTAATAGAAGATAAAATGATGAGAAAGCAATCTGATCTCATTTTCTTGGTTTTGGTGATGTGATGCATGTTTTAAATTAAAATTGAACTTATATATTAAAAACATGCACTTCAAGTCATACTGACCATATCATGTGTCAGATTGAATTGTGGTAAATTTATATATGTCACAAATGAATTATGAATCATCATGATAAAGTTTGAAAACAATATGAGCTCATTTTATTAGTTTTGTTCAGTGACATGTATTTTAAACTAAAATGACAACTTTATATTGAAAACACATATTTCCAGTAATATTGAACACATTGTGTGTCAGATTGATGTACAATCAATTTCTACATGTGAAAAATGAATTATGGATTGTTTTACTAAAGTTTGAAAATAATCTGAACTTGTTTTCTTAGTTTTGGCGATGGGACACATGTTTTAAACTAAAATGAAAATTTTATATTGAAAACATGCAATTCGAGTCATACCAAACACATTGGGTGTTGAATTAATGTACAATCAATTACTACATATCGTAAATGAATTATTGATAATTTTACTAAAGTTTTAAAATAATTTGAGATTTTTATTGGTTTTAGTGATATGACATGTGTTTTAAACTAAAATGACAGTTTTATATTGAAAACACACACTTCAAGTCATATTGACCACATCAGGTTTCAGATTGTTGTGAGTTAAATTCATACACATAAAAAATGAATTATGGATTTTTTCCTAATTTTTTAAAATAATTAGAGATTTTTTTATCAGATTTTAGCTGTGTGATACATTTTAAAATAAAATGATACTTATATTGAAAACACATAATTCAAGTCATACCGAACACATCATGTGTTGGATTGGTGTAAGACTAATTCCTACATGTGATAAATGAATTATAGACAATTTTTCAAATTTTTTAAAATAATAATAGCTCGTTTTCTTGATTTTGGTGATGTGACACATGTTTTAAACTAAAATGATACTTTTATATTGAAAACACATACTTTGAGTCATACTGACCACATTGTGCATCAAATTGGTGTGCAATAAATTCATACACATGAAAAATTAAGTATGGATTGTTTTCTGAAATTTTGAAAACAACATGACCTTTTTTAATCTGTTTTGGTGATGTGACACACGTTTTGAACTAAAATAACACCTTTATATTGAAAAATCACACTTAAAGTCATACCAACCAAATCATGTGTTATATTAATATGCGGTTGATTGATAAATATCAAAAATGAATTATAGTTTATTTTAATAATATTTTAAAACAATACATGATCATTTTATCCATTTTGGTGATGTGGCACATGTTTAAAAAAATGACACTTTTATATTGAAAACACATACTTTGAGTCATACCAACCACATAGGGTTTCAGATTGATGTACCGTTGATTACTAAACATTAAAAATGAATTATGGATCATTTTAATAAAGTTTTAAAAAAAATCAAGTACATTTTCTTGATTTTGGATATGTGATTCATTATAAACTAAAGAAACACTTATATTGGAAACACATACTTCAAGTTATATCGGCCACATCGTGTGTTGGATTGGCATGTGGTCAATTCCTAAAAATGTAAAATGAATTATGGATAATATTAATAAAGTTTTAAAATAATATGAGATCATTTTCTTAGTTTTGATGACGTGACACATGTTTTAAACTAAAATGGAAATTTTATACTAAAAACCCACACTTTGAGTCATACCGACAAAATTGTGTATCAGATTGGAGTGCGGTAAATTCCTACACATGAAAAATGAATTATGAATCATTTTCCTAAAGTTTGAAAACAATAAAATCTCATTTACTTATTTTTTTTTATGTGACACATGTTTTTAACTAAAATGGAACTTTTATATAGCAAATATGCACTTCAAGTCATACCGACCAAATCGTGTGTTAGATTAATGTGTGGTCGATTAATACTCATCAAAAATAAATTATCAATAATTTTAATAAAGTTTAAAAATAATATGATATTTTTTTCTCAATTTTGGTGACGTGACACACATTTTAAACTAAAATGGACCTTTTATATTGAAAACACACACTTCAAGTCATACCAAACACATTGGGTGTCAAATTGATGTGAAGTAGATTAATACATATCAAAAATGAATTATGAATCATTGTCCTAAATTTTTAAAATAATATGATCTAGTTTTCTTAGTTTTTGCATGGTGACATGCATTTTAAACTAAAATAACACCTATTTTAAAAACATGTACTTTGAGTCATACCGACCACATCATGTGTCGGATTGGAATGTGACCAATTCCTACACATGGAAAATAAATTATGAATTTTTTTACAAAATTTTGAAAATGAATGAGATATTTTTCTCAGTTTTGAGAAATTTTTGTGAATTTTAATGTAAAATGACACTTTTATATTGAAAAAACATACTTAGAGTCATACTAACCACATTGGGTGTCAGATTAATGTGTAGTCGATTTATACATGTCAAAAATATATTATGGATCATTTTAATAAAGTTTTAAAATAATTTGAGATTATTTTCTCAGTTTTGGTGAAGTGACATGTGTTTTAAACTAAAACGACACTTATATTGAAAACACATACTTCGAGTCATACCGACCACATCACGTGTCATATTGGTATATAGTTAATTCCTACACATGAAAAATAAATTATGGATTGTTTTCCTAAAATTTGAAAATAATATGAGCTCATTTACTCATTTTTGAGTGTATGACATGCGATTTAACCTAAAATACCACATTTATATTGAAAACATGCACTTCAAGTCATACCAACCACATCAAGTGTTATATTTATGTTAGTTAATTTATACACATTAAAAATAAATTATGTATTATCTTCCTAAAGTTTTAAAACAATCTTATCTTTTTTTCTTGGTTTTGGTAATGTGACATGCATTTTAAACTAAAATGACACTTTTGTATTGAAAACACACACTTCAAGTCATAATGAACACATCAGGTGTTATATTGATGTGCAGTTAATTCCTACATTTAAAAAATGACTTATTAATAATTGTCCTAAAGTATCAAAACAATATAATTTTTTTCTTAGTTTTGATCATGTGACCTGTGTTTTGAAATAATTTTTAAATTTTAAAAAATAAGTATCAGATAAAAATGAAAAAAATTAACTAAAAAAGTAGAAAAAATGATAATAAAATTAACTAAATCAGTATTAGGAAGTCACATATTCATGATGTCTATATACATTCTGAAATCAAGTATTCTGCCCATTCATTTCTAAAAAAATTGATTTCCTTTATTATACTTATCCCTGATCAAAAGTAATATATAAACATTATGATACTAATGATTCACATCCCAAGTGTATCTATAAGGACATATACCATACTAGATCAAAAAAATAGTAGGTAATCACCTAAATTTGATGTCGAAAAACATTATGACACCATGTATGCTACCCACTCATCTCTAAACAAATTTACATCTTCTTTTGAGTATGTAGATTATTGGAAATCATGGTAATTCTGAGAAAATATAGACAAAAAAACGATTGAGAAATATTTTTAATTAAATTTTAATTTACTTCAGAAATTAATTTTTCAAAGATACTAGTATTTTAATGTTATATGATATATTTCATGAAATTTCAAACATAATATCCATAATTATTGTTATTATCTTACTTCAGACATTGTAAAAACTTTGACCAAAATAAGTAAATTGTTTTGAAAAATGTTTTGATAGTTAAAGATTTATTTATATACCTTAATATTTCTTCATTTGAAGTAATACATAGGTTTCTTATTTTCAGTCATCGACCTCATACCATGGTTTAGACTATATTTACATATCATCCTATCATAAGAGACTTCTTGTTAAAACACAAGATGAAACATATAATTTGAAGTTTATCCATAAAATATTGACTAAAATAAATTAAAAATTCACTTTTAACATATATTTTTCAAACAAATGATGTCAAAAATATTTACCAAGTTTTAGTTCATTTCCTAAACTTCTATTTGACTAATCGGGATGTTAAAATGGATTTAGGGATCAAAATTTATAGAAATAAAAATTTAGAATTATCTAAGACCTCTTAGATAAGACCAAATTCTGATGTTTATAAATTTTGATCCATAAGTCCAGTTTATCTCCATGACTAGTAAAATCAAATCTTTGGAATGAACTACAACTTGGTAAATATTTTTGACAATTAATTTTTGAAAAAAAAACGTTAAAAGTGGGATTTTAACATCGTTTATTGAATAACCGATGTTAAAAGTCATCTATGAGGATGTTTAACATATGTCTTAAAGAACCAAAATTAAAACAATTATGTTAAATTCTATTTTTCTACTAGTTAAATATTATTTGGACGAATAAAATCTTAGTATTTATCCTAATAGTTGAATTACTTCATATCAAACAGCTCCAAAAATATCGCATAATAAATTGAGATTATTAAAATTTAAAAATGTTCAAATAAAGTCATGACTTCCCTCAAAAATAGTAATGATTTAATATATTGAATATGCGACTTTTAATATTTATTTAATCAAATTAAATAATATATTTAATTTTGTAAGGTGTGTTGCAAAAAACATAGAAAATATCTTAAATTTAAACTCTGTAGTTGACTAAGTCAAATATATAGATTCTCTACATAGCGATAAACTCTAAAAGTATGGTTTTAAAATGTATGGATGATTCAAAAAGTAGTTATGGTAAAAAATAAGTTTGTTCCTCAAACATAGTGTTGATTTCAAAAGTAGGATTGATGATCCATACATTTTCTTCAAACATAGGGTTTACAAACCATATATTCTGATTAAAACTTAGGGTATGAACAATGTTTCCATACTAGTTATAAAAACATCCTAAATACTTATACTTTGAGAAAATAAATAACCTCACATATGTTTAATGTCTAAAAATTCTACTAGAATGAAAATAATTATTTCAGTAAATATTATCCTGAAATTCACTTAAATAAATTTCATTAGTAACATAAACATGGGTGTTTGTGGGTATAAAAATCAAAAGGAAATTAATAAAATTTTTGAATAATTTTTTTTAAACAATATCCATTTTTTAATGATCACAAAACCCAAAAATCCAATAATAATATGATAATGAATAAAAAAGTAATTTTATAAAAACAACAAGAATAAAAAAATTCATGCAAATTTTACTTTTATAAAGAAACATATTTCTACAAAGAAATTTATTCCATATATATATTTTACAATTTTAATATATATTTTTCATATTTATTCTTCAATAATTTTCTTATTTTTAAATCTTACATATCTCTCAATATCTCCATAAATTTATTTATAAATTTCTCTATAAAATTTTCCATAAATTTCTTCATAACTATCTCAATAAATTTATCCATAAATTTATCCTCATTTTTGTGAAATCAAAAATAAATTAAGGAATATATTAATGCACATTTTACATAGGAAAAATATATATAAAAATGATACTTAGAGATAAAAATAATTACAAAAAAATATTTTGTCATTAACTTTAGATAAACTGCAATGTTGTAAAAGAATCAATAATTTTAGAAGGGTTAAATGATTCATATTTACTCTCCAAAATTTGAAATATTTTACTCATAATAGCTAAAAATATTGATAACAATTGTATTCTTCTTTAAACATATTTATATCTTTGATTTACCAAAGACGGTGATAACTTTTTGACTAAAAAATCCTTTAGCTAATTAAGATCTTACTTATCAGTAGTTTCTTGTATGATTTTCTACATTTTAATTATTATATACACTTTAAATTCATTAAAATATTATTTGCAAATTGATCTTTCATGAAAAAATTGATACTTATTTTGAAGAGGAACAAAAACTGCTTGTGAAACAGAAGAGTTTTCCCTCTCTTTATAATATTTCCTATACCTTTTTAAATCTTCATGTTGCTTCACTAATTATTCATTTAGAATATTAAATTTGGATATAAAATATATAGAGGTAATTCCATATTTATCCATATGAGAATTTTGGACTTCTATCTCCTCAAATACAAGGATTTATATACCTTTTCTAGAATATTTTTCTAAGTAATCCTCAATAAAAGAAATCAACTATTCTTCAAACAGGTTAGTCATAACATCAGGAAAAGAATTATATTATTTATAGAATTATTTTAACTAATTCTATGAATAAAACAGAATCAAATGATTCAAATATTTAATGCTTAACATTTGAGAATAACATTTCTTTGAGCTTAAAGTCCTAGGTCTCTTCTTATAGCTCATATTATCTTCTTTAAAAGTATTTGAGTTTATAAATTCAAAGAAGGTAAAAAAAGGTTTGAGAGGGTTCAAGAGGAATAAGAAAGGTTTTATTCTAATAGATTGTAGGAAAAATTTCATATTCTTGACCCAAAATTCATAGTAATCATTTTATATTTTTCAGTTGAAAAGATAGTTTTATATAAGACTTTTTTGAAATTATAACATTATATAATTTAATAACATTTCAAAGAAAAACAAATTTCCAGGTTTTATAAAATGAAATATTAATTAAGAACTTAGTATTAAATAATCTATCTTTATTTTTTTTTAAAATTGAATCAAGTACTACATGATCCCCCTGAATTATAATTTCTACCAGAAAACTAGTCTTTAAGAAGATATATAAAACATTATTTAATAAAAAATAAAAACTATACCCATATTAGAACTTTTTAGGAATTTTTTTACATATCTCAATATATAATTAAATATTCTTTTAGGATTATACATGATTTAATAAAAAACAGTGCACTAGATTGATTCATCACATAAAATAATAAAATGATAAAATAATTAACAGTTTAATCATAATGATAAATAAATATAGAGGAAAAATATAAAACATTTTAAATTTCCCCCCTTTTATAAAATAACTAGTGTATTTAAATAAAATTTTAAAATGGAAAAGAAATACTTTCTTGATTTAACAGTCTGGGCTTTTTCAAAATTTCAAATAATTAATTACTTTAGAGTTAGTCATCCTTTATAAAATAAATGAATATAAGAACTTATCATACTTTTCAAGAATCCACTTAATGAAATAACCAATAAATTCTAGTAGAATATATATGAAAAATATCAAACACAAGTTTCTTATAGTACCCATATGCTTTTGGGTCTAGCAATGTTATCAAATAAATTCTTAAATAACTAAATATATTTTATTTGAGAAGAGACTCTATAATTAAGTCTAGATAATCCTTTTTAATAATTAACATTCTTGATACTAAAAAATTGAGGTTTTCTAAAATAGTATTCATTAGAATAATGTCTATTTATTCCATAGTGAAAAAATTTAACAATAGATATGATCTTACTTTTTGAACCAGGAACAAAATTATTTCTATATAATTTAGGATTTTCTCCATTACTTCCAATACTAAGTTTACCTTTGTGATTTTTATTTTTACCAAGAATTTGATTAAAATAGTTTTATCCTTTAATAATCACACTAGAGGATTGTTTTAAAGTATTAAATTCATCTAATAGTTCCTTAATTTTATTTTCATGGAAAATATAATAATATTCAATATAATAAGATCTTAGATCTGTAATATTTTTTAATAAAAATTATTTATTAGCAGAAATGGAATCATAAGATTTTTTAAGTTTTTATACCCTTTCTTTAAATATTCAAATTTTTCTTGAAGCATAGAACAATATTTAATTAATTAATTATAATAAAGTTTTCATAATTGGAAATTTGAGAGTAATAAGATTGCACCTCATCAGTGTGAGCTATAAGATCTAAATTTACCATTTAATTTTCATGCTCAACTTTAGAGTTTTTAGTAGATTAATCACTTGAATTATAATAATTTGAATCCAAAAATTCATCCATAGTAATTTTGAGTACAATATCTACCCCTTTGATGGAGTTGAAATTTTCAGCTTCAGATTGCATATCAGTTTCATGCATCATCAAGGTTCTAATCAGTTCTTTAATTTTCAATTCTTTAATTTGATTGAAGAATAGTAGCGGATATTCCATTCCACTTAGAGGGTAATACGATGAGAAATTTTAAAGATTGATCTTATTGTTCAATTGGATCTCCCAATTAAGAAATATCATTGAAAACTACTTTTAATAATCTATTATTCTGAGTGATGCTTTCACATTCGTGAATCCTGAATGTGTCAAAATTCAATTTTTCAGTATTATAACTTAGTTTTTTGACATTATCAGTTCCTTCATAGGAAATAGAAATGGTCTTCCATTTATCATATGATTTATCACACTAAGAAACTTTATTAAATTCATTAGTTCCTAATCTATAGACAATAGAATTCATTGCTCTCGAATTAATATCATATTCTTTCTCTTGAGAATTATTCCATTTTTCCATATCTTTTTTTTGTAATTTAATAAGGATTAAATACTTTTAAATAAAATCTTTTTATAATATTTTTCATATAAATAATATTTTATGCTTTCCAACATCCATAATTATCATGATTAAAATAAGGTGCAAGAATCATCGACACACCTTATCTAAGATCATCCATTTAAGATTTATATTCATCTGGATCTTTAACTTTGAATTTTTAGAGTCAAAAGAAAAATAAAACTAGATTCCAACCTTTGATACTCTTGTTGATATCAGATAAAAATATTATAATATTTAAGGATTTAAAAAATAGAAATATATCCAACAAATCCCAATCTTTGATACTAATCATTAGGATGAAATGGAAAATATGAAGACACAAGAGGTGGGGGGGGGAATTGTTCTCTTTAAAAAAATTTAATAGAAACAAAACTTACCTCTTGACATTAAAGTGATTATTTTATCATCTATTAATTATGAGTGAGAAACAGAATATAAATAAATAAAAGAATAGCACATAATGATGTATAGTTTGTTAGGGTATAGAAGTCTATTATTCCACTCCACTAACACTTTACTCTATGAGCTTTCTGATTTTCACTAGAATTTCCTTTTTCTGGGGCCCTCAACAACCAAGAACAGAAAGTTTAAACCCTATAATAAGACTTTTACAGGGACTTATAGTTCTCTTATAGGGAACTGAAATATCCACAGCTTAGAATTAGAAGTTTACACTCCACAATTATTGAGTATGAGTAGCCGATACACTAAATAGTTAATATATTAAGATGAAGAGGTTGAATACTAGTTAAACTCATATTTATATTAGAAACTGATAAATGAAATGATCTTCAATAAAATACAGCAACAACAAACTATTCTTCAATGTCAAATAGGATCCCTTTAATCAGTATTAAATAAAACACCAGGAAGATTGAAGTTCCAAAGGATGGAATAACAACTGAAAATTTGAGGGGGTGGGTTGAATTAGTTTTTCACTTTTTATAAGTTTCATTTTTTAAAACTTAACACCTGAAACATATTAAATTTAATGTACGTATCTCCTTTTTTAAATACTCATGAATGAAAAAAATATGAAAGTAAATAATTTACATGTGATTTATAAGGTTTGGCCTCAATGTGAGAACCTATATCCTTTACATAGAAACTCCTATGGGTCTATAAAAATTAACCATTATAAAGAAGTGAATACAACCTGTGCCAAATCCCATTAGAAACCTTCTATCTCCTAATAGGAAATATTGTATTAACTCCAGTCATTTTACAAAGTTTTCTTATTAAACAATTGAGTGAAAAAAAAAGTAAAAATAATTTTTTTCAATTTTCTCCTTGAAAGTTCCTAGGTCCAATGACCCCGAATCTAATGGCCTTCGGTCTGATGAACTCAGTCCAATTGACTCAATATGATCAACCCAATATGATATTCCCTTTCTCAATATGTACTTCTAAAACTCTGATCAAAATATTTTTCTGATCTTCCTCAGTCCAATTGACTCAATATTATATTCTTAATACAATGTTTCTCAGTCTGGTAATAAAAAAAAGTCTCATATTCTAATGAGATCTCTGTCTGGAACGAAATTTCACTTGAATTCTTCAGCGCTTCACCTTTTTTGTTTTCTTGAAAAGTTTTAAAATGTGAATGAAGTGTGATTTTATTTATAAGTGAATTAGAAAATAAAAAAAGGGAAACTAAAAAACTTTTCCCACTTACAAAAATTTAAAAATTATGAAAAAAATTCATATTTAAACCTCAACTTTGACTTCTTCAAACCTTCTCAATATTTCTTCAAGTTCAGTCTTCTTGAACAAACTAACTTTTCTTTAGTCCAATATAACTTACTCAAATTCATATTTCTCATCTAATTATGATCTAACTTTATTTATAATATCATTAATATCTTTCTTTATTTCTCATCTCATTACGATCTAACTATCTTTCTCTACTCATCACAATCTGACTAACTTCCTCGGCTCATTATAATGAAATTCCTTATAAGATGACTTATTTGGGTCATAATATTATTTTATTGAAAACATAAACTTTAGCTTTATTTGTTCTCAATAAAACACAACCCTTTTAGAATATTCACTTCCTTTCATAACTAATCTCCTTTTAATGGATCAACATCCACAACTCTGATCACTTCGATGTTCTGCATCTGATGTGTTATTAGTGTGAGACATTCATTTGATGAATCAATTACTATTACTAATCAAATTAATCTTCCTCCTTAGATTCAGTCTTGTTAAAATACTCATAATGATAGAATTATCATTACAATAGAATTATAATTACGATGTTTTGAATCCTAAATCCACTCAACAACATTGAAAAACTTCAAACTTTACCAGGTTTAAAAATTCTGACTTCTGACAAACTCTCAGTCCATTACTTCTAGATCTGATCTTCTATGTCTAGGTTTATGGAATCGATACAAACTTTATTATTCCTCCATTTCTTTAAAATATTTTGTCATAATGTTTTTTATGATTTGTGAGAACTTCACAAACAACAAATCATCATCTAATTTTAGGTTAGAAATTATGAAAATTTTCTAACTCATGAATTCACTATAATCTTTCAAAACTCTTCATAAACATTAAGAATTTTTCACTCAGCAACTTATGAATTTATAAAAAACACCATTTATGATGGATCTTGAACTTCATACCGATGGACCTGAGACCAATGATTTTTCTAATCAACAACTTCATATTTCTGACTACTTATGTGACTAGGGATTCTCATTCTAAAAATTTGAGTTTGGTGCTTCTTAGTCTAATATTTTATGTACGAAAACCTATATACAGAAAATAATTTTCGAAAAGAAAAAATTTCCCCCCCTTTCTGATGGACTTGGTCTGATCCCAATAAACAAAAACATTCTTATACAAAAAGGTTAGTGGTCAAAAAATATAAAAAATTTGTTAAAAAAAATTATCACAAAGTTTCTTCAATCTCCCCCTTTGGATTTTTTGACAACCCTCATTAATAACTTTTTCAACTCTTAAAAAATTTTAACAACTCAAATTTTGTAAACAAATCAAGTTTTTTGAATTCTACCAAAACATATAATTTCTCAATAGAGAGTATCCTAACACCACACTACTGGATAAATTAATATTTTTGAATAAATTCCATCCCTCAGTGATAATAAAATTTTATAGTCATGTTAAGATAAACTATCCCTAACTTTTATATTTTCCTCTCTCACTTTTATTTTTCTATGCCTTTCCTTTTTTTCTCCCCCATTTTATGATAAACACAACTTCAGATTCATTTAATAAATATAAGTAAAAACTTAACAAAGTTGTTACTTTCTCTCCCACTTTGTAAACATAATCTAAATAATGGTGGGGTATTTTATTATGATGATTAGAAAGTCGTTATAGGAGGCTGAACATGGAGTTATAACCTCAACTAAACAAACCTTTATTTTGGTATTTCTTTTGTGAATATATCAGTTTTTTGATACTTTATTGAGATATATTACATAAATCATATCCAAAAATAGATTTCTCTTTTATAAAGTGAAACTTTATATCATTATTTTGATCTTGAATGTTGGACATGATTTTTAGTAAGATTAATTTTCCTCTTATTATCACAAAGTATCTTCAATTTTTTAGAAACTTTCACTTTCATGTCTTTAAGTTGAACTTTCATCCATAATATTTGAGTAAAAGACTGAGTAGATTCAACATATTCAAATTTAATTGTGCTTAAAGTTAATTATATTCGTTTCTTACTATGCCAACTCACACAACATTCACCTAAGAAAAATTTTCCTCCTAAGTTTGATTTTCTATCATTACAATCTCTAGCCCAATCGACAATAGTGTAACCACGAAACTTCATCTCATTATTTATTTTGTATAACAAACCATGTGAAGTTGTTCCTTTTAAATAAATTATAATTATTTTTTCTTCCAACATATGTGATTAATTTAGATTACTTTGATACCTGGAACACAATGTCACAACATAAACAATATCAGGTCTTGAGGCTATAAGGTAAAGAATACTTCTCATTAGGTTCTGAAAGTCAATCTGATTCACACTTTTTACAGAATCATCTTTTCTAAAATTTGTTCTCATAGGGATAGGATTATAAACTTCTTTGGATTCTACCATGCCAAAATTTTCTAACAATTTACAAAAATACTTTTCTTGAGATATAAAAATGTATTTTTCTTTTTTCTTGAACTTGTAGACCAAGGAATAAAGTTAATTCTCCCAACATTTATATTTCCAAATTCTTCTTCATTTTCTCAGAAAATTATTTACAAAATTTTTCGTCCTCACTAGAAAAAAATATATCATCCATATACACAATAACAATTATTATGTTGGAGTTGACTTCTTTCACATATAAGTTACTATCAATTTTTCCTTTAGAAAAATTCAATATTCTCAAAAAACTTTTAAGTTTTGAATACCAAGCATGTGGAACTTGTTTTATCCCATAAAAATCATTATTCACTTTAAAAACTTTGTTTTCATCATCATCAAGTATAAACCCACAAGTTTGTTCAATTTAAACTTCTTCCTTAATATCACCTTTTAAGAAAACCAAATTTATATCCATATGATAAAATTTTTAATTCTAATGTGTGAACACTTATGGAAACATTCTAATAGTTATAATCATGCAACTAAGGAAAAATTTTCTTCAAAATTCACACCTTCCACTTGTGAATATCCCTTACAAACAATTCTTTCTTTGTTTCTTGAAACTTATCCATACTCATTCAATTTTTTTTCTATAAACCCACATTATTCTGATAAAATTTTTATTTGATGGTCGTAGAATAAGTTCCCATGTTTAAATTTTATCAATTTGATCTAACTCCTAATTCATAGAATCCACCCATTATTTGTGTTGAATAGATTCTGAAACTGATTACAGTTCAACTTTTGAGATAAGGGAAGTATGATTTTCTAATATCAACTTTCTTCTCGTATGAACTAGAGCCTTCAGATTTCTAATAATGTTTTTAGAATCAATATGTTTTTATAAATTAGTAAATTTCAAAGTTTTTTTCTTGCTGAACTTTCCTCATCACATGATTCTCCTAAATGTTGGGAAGGATGTTTTAAATTACTTTCAATATCATTAGAAATATCCATTTTATCCTCCTCAGTAGTCTCAACAAATTTTGTTAAGGAATTTTTATTTTCAATTAATTTCACATCATATGAGTCCACCAACCTTTGTAAGTGTTTGTTATAACATTTGTAACTTATTCTATTAGGTGAATAACCCATAAAAATTCCTCCCTCAGCTTTCTTACAAAACTTTTCCATATTAAGATTTTTTATTTTTAGTAATCATGGACATCAAAATCTTGAATTACTTCAATGAAGTTTTTTTTAGTTATACCACATTTCATAAGAAGTCATGTTGGTTTCTAGTCTCATCCAGAATATATTTTGAACATGTAAAATAGTACTAACAACTTATTTCCAATAGAACTTTTAAAGTTTTTATTATGCTAACATACTTCTTACCATTTCCACCAAAATTCAATTATTTATTTTTTCCACTCCATTTTTTTATGGAGTATAGGGTGCACTATACTGATGTTTGATTCCATGCTTTCTTAGATAAATTTAAAAAGTAATTCTTGTGAATTCGATACTATTATATATTCTCAAATTATTTTTATAAACCTCCATTTCTTTATCAGCTTATTTTATGAAAAACCTAAATATTTTAATAGACTTTGACTTATGTTTTGTAAACATGATGTTTTTAATCTGAGTGAAATCATTAATAAAAGTAATAAATTAAAAATCCACTTTTTTTCATTGATGTCTCATTAGCCCACATAAATCAAAATGAATAAGTTCAAGAGATTTGGTAGATTTAATCTCAACTCTCTTATGAATTTTATTAGTCTTCTTAACTTTCTGACAAGTTACAAAAACATCTTCTTGTATTCTTTTCAATTATGGAATGTTTTGATTAGAATCAACTTTAGAAAGTTTGTTCATGTTTTTCTACCCAATGTGACCAAGTATTAGGTTCTACAAATTATTTTCATCTTCATCACTTAAGTAATAGGAGTTGTTAAATTCTTCTATTTGGAAGATATTCCCACTGATTATTTCTCCTTTTGTAATAAATTTTCTATATTTCACACTTTTGATAACACAAGAATATTTTCTGAAGATAATTTTTTTCTATTATCAAAAATTTGACTCACACTAAGTAAGGTATGTTTTACCCCATCAACAAATAAAACTTCCTTATATTTCAACTTTTCCGCTTCAATCTTAGCAATTCAAATTCCACTGATTTTTAAGGAACTATCATTAACAATAGTAACTTATCCTACATAATGAATTTCAACATGTTTCAATATTTTTATATAACCTATCATATGTGGAGAACATCCAATATCTAGTATCCATGGTTTTTTTCTTTTACTTACTTTCAAACCTGTCTCAACAACAAAGGCTCTTTAATTAATTTTCTTCTTTCTAGCTTCGTTTTCTTTTCTACCATAAGAAACTTGTTCCATAATAAGTTTCATACATATTTAGAAATGATGAATAGCATAATCACATCTTCCAAAAACTTCTTCCAAACATTAAAATTTATTTTTTATTGTAAAGTTTCTAACATCTTGAGTTTTTCCTTTTTTAACTTTATGTGGGTTAGGAAACTTAATTATCATTCTAACACCGTTGATTTCTCTTTGTTAAAACCTTATTTTAGGAAGTGATAAGTTATGAAAACAATTATAGGCTCTATTCCCACAGATTACAATAAAACAGCAATATTTATCAAATATTTATTTTCTAATGAAGAAAGATCTTTATATGTAAAAAATTTGTTAAGGTTGATAACTTCTTTATGCTCTATCAAAATCTGGATGTGGACCATATTTCCTTATTATTGATTTTTTAACTTTTGTAGATGTGATAATCTTATCACATCCTTTCTCCACCCAATATATCATAATACCTTTTCTAGAACCTAAAATGTTAGAATAATTAAATGATTTTTTGGGGAGTGAGGGTTTCACCTTATTCTTATTTTGAGCATTCTCAACAACTTTGTAAGTTTTAAATTTTACTTCTAAAGATTTTTTGAGGTTTTAATTCATCTTCCTCAAAGTAATTTCAGACTCAAGAAGTTTTTATTGAAACTTGTTAACTTATTCTTCCTTAGATACCAGCTTCTTACTGAGATCTTCAACCATCTTTCCTTATTCATAAATTCTAATTTGGTATCTTAAAATCTCTTGTATTTATTCTTCCTAGTTTTTGTGGAAAATTGTTAACTTACTCTTTCTTAGATACCGGCTTCTTACTGAGATATTCAACCATCTTTCCTTATTCAGAAATTCTATGTTTGTAACTTAAAATCTCTTAGATTTATTCTTCCTCCTACTTGATGAAAAATTTTCTTCCTTCATAAAATTATCCACAATCTTTCTTCATTACTCTGATTTCTTTCTTGAGAGTCTTATTTTTCTTAAGACATTAAATAAGTTAGGTTATGAGTTGATACTCTCTATATGATTCTTCAGCACCTTCTTCACTATCTGAGGAATCTTTTGTTCTCTCAACTTTTTCAATAAAGGTTCTTAATCTTTCTGAAATTTAATCTTCCAAATAATTTTTTGTCTGTTGAATTTAATTCATCTTTCTTACTCGACATACTTATCCTGTTCCTAGTAAAATTATTTTTAGATTTTTTGAATGTATTTTATTATTTAGAAATTTTGTTCCACTTCTTACATCAAGGGTTTTCATTAGATTCACCTTGATATTCTTCAACTTTATTATTGGGACAATTCATAGAAAAGTTTCTAATTCCACCTCACTCAAAAAATTTGAGAGGAAGTTTACCTTCATACTTTCCTCTTACTATTTGATAGTTATTAGAAATAAGAGACATGATTTTTTCATTCAACTCATCATACTATTTATCATCAAATTCACAAGGATCAATATCTTTAACATATTGTATTTTTAGTTTTCTCATGGAATCAAAATCCATTTATTCTTTAATATTATTTTTGAACATTGGATATTTTCTCACTTCATAAGAAATAAGAAAGTTATGAAATTCATCAAGAGATAAATTATCCTTAACTTTTAAAGAGGAAATTTTGGAATAAAACCTATCCAAAATGTTTCTCATATGTTTCATCACAATTTTATAATCTTATAGAAAATCTATGAATCCTTTGATGTTGCAAATAATTTCATTTGCTCTGGTGAATTATTCATTAATAGTTTCTTCATCACTAATTTGTATATTTTCATACCTACTGTGCTAGATTTTTAACTTTTCTTCCTTCACTTTAGTATTCCCTTAAAAAATACTTTTTAGTTTGTTATACATACTCTTTAAAGTTTTGAGACCCATCACCTTTATATAAACATTTTATGATAAGGAAATAAGGATAAAATTTCTCTCTTTTCCATCAACTTTGATATTTATCTTATCAATAAAATTCATCGGGGCATCATTTTCAATTGGTGGAAACCTAATTGTAGCAGTATCAACAAATTCTAGGCTAATAGATAATAGATAAGTAATCATCATATTTTTCCATCCATAATAATTTTTCCATCAAATATAGTAATTCCTATACTATTTATATAATTGATATTATAAATGATAAGGATTCAACAAGGGAACCTTACCATTGATTCCAATTTAAGTTCCAAAGGATCAAACAACAATTGAGAAGGGCAGTTGAATCAGTTGTTAAATTTTTATAAATTTCAATACTTTTTAAAGTTTAACCCCTGCACCATATTAAAGTTTATATCCTTATAATCCTTTTTTAAATACTCATTCATGAAAAAATAGGAAAAAAATTAATGCACATGAGATTTAAAAGGTTCATCCTCAGTGTGAGAACCTACATCCATTCCATAACCACTCCCATGGATCTATGAAAATTCACTATTATGAAGAAGTGAATAAGACTTTTTCAAAATACCATTAGACACCTTATATCTCCCAATAGAAAATATTATATTAACTCCCATTATTTTATAAAGTTTTCTTATAAACCAATTGATCCAAAACAAAGGTAAAAATACTTTTTGTAATTTTCTCTAAAAAAGTTCATTGGTCTAATGAACCTAAATCCGATGGCCTTCAGTTCGATGAAATTAGTTTGATTGACTCAATATAATCAACTCAATACAATTTTCCCTTTCTCAATATGTAATTCTCAAAATCTACTAAAAAAACCAGTCTGATATTCCTTAGTCCAATCAACTCAATATGATCTTATCAATATGATGTTTCTTAGTATGATAATCAAAACAATAGGTTTCTAATATTCTAATGAGATCTCTATTCAGAAGGAAATTTCCCTCAAATTATTCAACGATATACCTTTTCCTATTTCATGAAAAGTTTAAAAATGTGAATGAAGTGTGATTATATTTATCGGAGACTCGAAAAATCAAAAGAAATAAACTGGAAAACTTTTCTCACTAACCCAAATTTTAAAACTTTGAAAAAAATAAAATAAAATTTTAACTTCAACATTGACTTCTTAAAAACTTCTCAAGATTTATACAAGATTAGTATTATTTTAAAAAATAACTTTTCTTCAGTACAATATAACTTCCTCTACTTCTACTTTCTCTAATCATTATGATCTACCTTTCTTTCTTAGCTCATTACTATCTACATTTCTTTCTTAGCTCATTACGATCTAACTATCTTTCACTACTCATCACTCTTTTACTATATTCCTTAGATCATTACAATGAACTTCCTCAGAATATGACTTATTGGTGTCATAATCTTATTCAATTGAAAAATTAAACTTTACCTTTGTTTCTTCTTAAGAAAACAAAACCCTTTTAGAATCTTCACTTATTTTCATAATTTTTCTCCCTTTGATAGACTAACCCCAATAACACTAATCACTCAAATGTTATTCATCTGATGTGTTATCTGTGTGAGGCATTCATTTGATGGACTAGTGCATCTTCTTGATCCGATTGATCTTCCTCATCAGAGTTATTATGGTTAAAATCCTCATAATGATGGAATTATAATTATGACAAAATTATAATTATGATGATATGCATCTGATGATGACTCCACTCATTATCTTTGAAAAACTTCAAAATTTACCAACTTTACACATTCTGACTTCTGAAAAATTCTCATTTCGATACTTTTGGATCTTATCTTCTATGTCCAGGTTTTTGAAACTGATAAAAACTTTACTATTCCTATATTTCTTCAAAAGATTTTATCATGATAGTTTTCATGACTTGTGAGAACTTCATCACTAGAATATCATCATCTGATTTGAGGTTAGAAACTATGAAAAATTTCCAACTTATGACTTCACTATATTCTTTAAAAAATCTTCAGAAACATTACAACTTCTTCACTCATAAACTTATAACTTTCTAATAAACACTATTTCTGATGGATCTTGAACATCATACCAATATACCTGAGACCGATGGTGTTTCTAACCAAAAACATCATCTTTCTAACCAATTCTACGACTTGTGCTACCCATTCAGACAATTTGAGTCTGGAACTTCTTAGTCCAATATTTTATGTTTAGAACACTATGTTCATAATTTTTTTTATAAAGACAAAACTTTTATTTCCCTTTATGTTTGTATTTAACCGTTTAGAAAATTTCAACTTTCTTACAAAACCTCATTCTGATGGACTTGTTCTGATCCAGAAAAAAAACATTCTTATACTAAAAGGTTAGTTTCAACAAATATAAAAACTTTGTTAAAGAAAATTACCACAAAGGTTCTTTAAAGATGATCAACTATGTATGTCTCCAAAGTATAGTTCTGATAAGTGATTTTTTGAACTAGAATAAAAGTATAATAAAGAAATATAGTAGCAGCAACAACAAGTCAGTCAACCAGATAAGAATAAAAATATGTATGTATCCAAATTGTATCTCTGAAGGCAACATAACATTATTATCTTCATGTGAAAACTCTTATTTGGAAGATGAAACTCTACATATTTATCCTAACAATTAAATTGATTCAGGTAAAAAAACTCCATATAACAAATCATGATTATTAAAATTTAAACATGTTCAAAGAAATCTATAATGTACCTTAGAAATAGGAATGATTTAATCTATTGAATTTAAGACTTTGAATCAGTCTTCAAACCAATTTAAATAGATATTTAATTCTGGAAAGAACATTGTAGAAAACATAGAAATTATCTTGAATTTAAACTCTGTAGTTGTAACACCCCAGGTAAATAAAGAATATGACATTTTCACATTTATCCATATTTGTGAATAAAATATTAATATTACTTTAAAGGGGACGCTATGCTCGATGGCGTACCCAATACGCAACAACGAGTTTCTTGGGAATCTTACATTGCACTCTAATAATAAAATAATATTATTTTAAATGGTAGTTAACACCTAGCTGTTGTAATGGAGGGAATGAACAGAACTAACTACAAAATGATTATATATGTTTGTCAAATATTTTTACTTTTTACAATAAATGTTAGAGGATTAAAAATGCGAATGAATCCAATTTTAAGCGTAAACATTCTAATATTCTTTAAAAGGTCGATTAACCGCCTTTTGATGGTGAACCTCTTTTAAATCCACTTTTTGAAAATTTTATGTGTTATATTTGACAAAATAAAACACTTCTTTAGAATCGGTACATCAAAATTTACTTTGTGTAAATTTTTGGTATTTTTCCGATAAAGTTCATTTTTTTTAATGAATAGTGAAAAATGTTGTATTTTAATTCAAAACAGATTTTTAATCTAATTTATTTATATGATTAGATTATCTTTTGAATTGATTTTAAAGTTAAATTAGAATATATTTTTACCATTTAATCCAATAGTGGTCATTGGAATTAATTTCACTTTGAAATTGGACTTAAACTAGTGTCAATCTTTTAATAGATTTTGTTTCTTAAAAACACACTCTTTGTTTTGACAACGGGAATTAATTATTAAATTAATTAATGAAAAATATATGTTTTAAATTTTTTAAAATAGAAATAATTTTTGAAATCAGAATAACAAATATAGCTTAGGGTGAATTTTTGGTATTTTTCTGAAAAACTTCAATTTTTGATGAATAGTGAAACCACTAAGTGGTACTTATAAAAAACTGATTTTCCGTTTAAATGAAATTTTACCACATCTATGTTTTGAATTTCAAAAATCCGACATACATGGTTGTCATTAAGAAGTAAAATGTGGTTCAATGAGATTAAAATATTTTTTTGGTGAATAGTAACTTATTAAGTTTTTAATCGCGATTAGAGGTAATTAGTGCAATTTAAGGCAAAAATGATATTATAATAAAATGAAAATACCTAGAAACATGTCCTACCCTTATTGGATGTGTCATGGCAGACCAAGACAAGACATGGGTCAACTTGGGGACCCCATGGAGCCACTTTGGTAGGAAAATGACATTAATATCTTTTTATTTAATGTTAAAATTAAAATGACACAAACATGAGTTGTTTTACTAAAACAATTTTTAAATGGGGTTATTCAAGTCATAGTTTTGACTATAAATAGTCATTGGAAATATAAAAATATTTCCTACATCATAGTATTTTTTTTATAATTTTTAGACATTAAATAAATTAAATTATTTATGACATCATGATGATGCAGCGATTACCTCATTATTTAACGATTTAAATAAAATGAAAAGATAATGTAAAATATAAGACCTACACTTGTCAAAAACCAATTGGATGGGTATATTTCAAACCCTTATCACCTTATACTTTAATTATATCAATGTGGTACCTTTTAAATCTGAAACTCATTTTAAAATAAAGTAACATTTCTTTACTTTCCAAGAGTGCCCCTCCTCTCCTCTTATAAAAGGCCCCCACCTCTACCACATTACACCCACCTCTAAAGCATTTGGCTCGGACAAACCCTGCCCATTTCATCTCTCCACATCCATATCTTCATCATTGAAGCCTCACTTTGGGCAGAATACCTTCCAAGGAAGCCTTTGAGCTCAAATCAAAGAGAGTTACCCAATTTAAAGGTAATGTCTTCCCTTGAGTTCTTTTGTTTTATTTTGCTTGTCCAACCCCCTAAACTCTTTTTATTATTTTATTTTGTAACAAAACAAGTATATTAAATATATTAGGATGTTTTTATGTGAAGTATTAGAGCTACACTTACACACACCTTCGTCTAATGGTTAAAGAACATACTGTTTCTGTGGATGACGAATTACTGCCTCACGAAATGATGATTGTTCAATATTCTTTTAACTCCTTCAAAGGTGTCCGTTAAGATGTAACTATATTTATATATGATATATAATATTTTTATTTTTTCCTTAAGATTATGTATTTTTCATTTATGGCATACCTTTATGGTTTCCATTATGGTTAAACGCGATATCTTCATTTTAGGAAGTACGGACTACCGCCCCCTCAAAGTGATTTGATTCGTTAACGCCATATGTGGGACGTATAAAGGATTGAATTAATGGTATTACATATGTTATAATACTGGAATTATAATATAACTTTATATCATTATTATTTCATTCCATTTAATACAAAAAAAAAGAAATGAAAGTAGCGTTCATGCGTACGTACGACTTACCGTCTCCATGAACGGTACATTTAATTTCTTATCTCCAAATGTTATGTAATATTATAAGTACATATATATAATGGATATATATGTAATATATTACATATAAATAATGGATATAATTCTGGAATTATAATTTATATATCTCCCATTTTGTTTTAATTACATTAATATGAAAAAAATGAAAGTAGCGTTCATTCGTACGTACGGCCTACCATCTCCATTAACGGTGATTTTATTTTTTTTATCTCAAAATGATATGGAATATTATAAAATGGATATATACTGGATATATATGATATTTAAAACATCAATACTATTCTGGAGATGATGTACCTATAACTACATGGAAAATTCTTTCCCAATAAGTTCAATTTTTACTCATGTACTGAACATCTACAAAAATGTCTGATATGAACTCCCTTTATTAACCAATTATTATAACATTATAATATGTGATATGAACTGAATAATAATATTTAAAGTATGTCCTTAAGAAATTATAAATTGACCAAATTTTATTATTCAGGAGATTAAAGAACGATCGAGTCATGTCGGACACGAGGTAAGGGAAACCTACCCCTCTCTTTCTTTTTAAGTACACTCTTTTATGTCATTACTTTTAAGCTCATATTTCATATGATTGGGATGTTCTTTTATATTACTCTTACTATAATTTTTATTTTCATATGATGAGATACCCTATTTGATCTCATCAATCCATTTCTGAAAGTTTTAAGTGGCGCCGTTAGGCTACCGAGTTTTCGTAAGGGATTTTTCATCTCACTTTTATTCCCGTGAGATTTATGCTACATTTTCCACAATTTTCTTTGATTTGTATATGTACTACACATTATTCTACTATTTGTGTAATATAGTTTTGTTTATTAGTATTTACATCAATGTTTTATTGTACTTCTTTCATGGGGTGTATGTTTTGTAAGATACCCAAGTCGGTAAGGGAACCTTTCACCTTTTTTTAAGACTTATTTTTTGTTGGGTATTTTAATTTACATATTTTTATATTGGGATATGTTCTTATATGTCCTTATTAATGTAAATTTTATGTCCAAGTGGTGAGATACCATTTTCCCTCCCATCAAATCTTTTTCTGAATTTTGAAGTGACGCCGTTAGGCTGTCGAATTTTTGCAAGGGAACTTCTTAACCCAATTTTGATTCTTTGGGATAAACTTGTACTCCTTGAATATGTCATTCTATGAATATGTGTGAATGACCACTTATTGTTTTACACTTAATATCCACTTATATTTGGTGTATTATTTTTTCACACATAATTATGTAATTGATTTATCCTTAATCCAAGGATATCGTCTTTGTAAGGGACTTCATCTCAATCTCCTTTCATTGAGGCATATTTTATTTTATACAAAACCTTCTTTTATACGGTGTATAAAACCCTTTGACTTTTACATTTATCCAAAAGGAATCTTTTTTTATACGAAGCGTTTTACAAAACGACAAAAGGGAATGTTTTGTCGTACGTATGCGGCGACAACGACTTCTCCGCCGCCGTGACCATTATTTGAGTTTCAGCTTCCTTTACAAGCCATACCTTTTTTTAAAATGAAAAATAAATACCATGTTTTACTTTTCTTTTAATTTGGTATTGAAAATGGTTTTCATAATGTTTTTATATCAATGTGTGTTATTGATATCTTGTGATTGAAAAGTGGAAATGTTATGTTTCCTTTATGCATGTTTTATATGATACGATTATGTTATGGTTCTTGGGCATTATTATTAAGATGGGTGGTTCTGTGATAAACTAAGGGCGGGTGAGCCCGATATAGATCTCCAATGCATTGGGTAACACGAAGGGGTTAAACGTTAAGGTTTCTCCGAAGAGATTTAGGAAATATACTGTGATGGGTATTCCAAACGTAACCAAGAGGGTTAGTCCCTACGTAAGAATGTTATGAATGCCTCAAGTTACCTTTATGTCTTATTATTTCTATGATTTATTCATGATTTTACGAGGTATGTTAAAGTGCTTATGCTTTAGGGGTAAATCATGATTTCATTCTTATGTATATATGTACTCATGTTTCCTTTCCATACTTTTTGTAACCCTTACTGAGCTTTTTATGCTTATCCCAAGTTTTTGAAATGTTTTTCACAGGTCAAGGGAAAGGTACATGATGTGATGATAGTGTCAAGGAAGTTTCAAGAAAGAATCCATGTTTTATTTTAAATATGTTTCTGTTTATTGGAAAAATGAATACTGTATTTTATGTAACCACTTTGTTTAAATGTGGAATGTAATGAAAGTTTCATGATCTAATTCTCTAAAAATATAAACCTGAAAAGATCCTCAATGTGTAATCTTGTAATAACTCAAGATTAAGTAAGGTTTAAGGCTGGGGCCTTATAGTTGGTATCAGAGGTCAGTTTAGATAACTTTAGAGTTTAGGGTATTCTCTAAGCATAAGTGACATTACCATAATGGTTAGGATTTCAGAAAGAGTCCTAGTTTTAGATAAAGTGAATGAGTAAGTATATCTTAGTGTTTATCTTCCTCATTAGTACATGATGGTTTTGTTGATATACTCACACTAAAATTTTTTTTTTTAGTGAATTGATGGATCTAGCAGGAACCAAAGTGACAATAGGTTTGAAGGAAACTGTGATGGTTCTCTGATTAAGAGACTGGATGAAATGGTGGATTCAATGAGGAAACTTATGTTTGTTCTAAACCAACTATCAAGGAGTCATGATCAACCACTTGTACCTTGGTATGCTCTGTAATGCATCATGTAAGAGATGACCAATCGATGTGTAAGTTCAGGTAATAATTATAAAGGTAACCATTAGGGTTTATATGATCCTTACTTTTGAGGTAATTATGGGTTATTATATGTTATGATGGAAAATGAAAGGCATGAGATAAACTTGAGGTTAAAATATGTTATGATTATTTTTGAATATTTTATCTCATTTTGGGGAATTTTTTAAGAATTATATAGTTTTGGAAAAAGGACAACACACAGACTGTGTGACAACCTGTCGCGTCGGACAAAGCTGCGGGAATCGAACCCACAACCAAAGTGCGACTGGTATTTATCACCTACCACTGGACTAAGTGAAGTCCCTGGTTAGTTTGAATAATTATTTTTAGTTAGATGATTTTAGGAATCAAGAGTAAGTTTATTTTGGGTTATTTATGGAAATGATTAACCTATAATGGAGGATATGTGATTTGGTTAATTACTTTTCAATATGAGAATTTAAGAGCAACTGATGTTATTTGGAGATAAAAGTTAATTTGTACCTTGGAAGACTATGTGATTAAATCCTTCAAATATTTGGGTTTCAATCTTAGTTTGGTTTACTTTGAATAATTTTATGGACAATTGTTTATCGAATGGTCTTCGTTGAACTTTGGGTTTTTTGGACAAATTTTGGAGATTAAGAATAGATTTTCTTTTTATAAAGGATTATACTTTTTTGGATTATCTGATCTCATACTAAAAATTTTGGTTTTGGTTTTTGTCTAAAGACATGGGAAATATATAGTTCTCTTTTTTGGATTAGGTTATTCTCAAGAAGTTGATTATATAACTCTTAATGCGAACAAGTCTTCCTAAATACTCGTCTTTTGGAGAAAATATGAGTTTGATTAAGGAATATAGTAAAAGTTGAAAGTCCACGTGACAAGTAAGTATGTTTCATTATGATTTAGTTAAGCTCAAAAATGAATTCCTCAATGAAGAGTAACTTAAAACAAAAATGTTGTCTGTTAACTTTTCCTACTGGGGAATCGAATACAGTTTAACCCATCACAAGTTTGTGATTTTCTTATAGTTAACTTTCTCCTAGACATGTTTACTATCACTCTCCCTCAGAACATGACCCTTTGTTTTTTCTCCATATCCATGTTTTCCTACATGGAATCCTAGTATGGGTTAACTCAGGTGACCTTTGTACTTCTCTTTCTTTATTTTAAAGTAATGTTTTTACTGACTCTTGTTCCGATGTGGGATTTTCAATGAAGTTTCCAAGCCCAATTTTAAAATTGTGAGGACGCAATTCCCAAAAGGGGGGAAGGATGTAATAGTCCAGGTAAATAAAGAATATGACATTTTCACATTTATCCATATTTTTGAATAAAATATTAATATTACTTTAAAGGGGATTCTATGCTCGACGACGTACCCAATACGCAACAACAAGTTTCTTGGGAATCTTACGTTGCACTCTAATAATAAAATAATATTATTTTAAATGGTAGTTAACGCCTAGCCGTTGTAATGGAGGGAATGAACAGAACTAACTACAAAATTATTATATATGTTTGTCAAATATTTTTAATTTTTAAAATAAATGTTATAGGATTAAAAATGTGAATGAATCCAATTTTAAGCGTAAACATTCTAATATTCTTTAAAAGGTCGATTAACCGCCTTTTGATGGCGAACCTCTTTTAAATCCACTTTTTGAAAATTTCATGTGTTATATTTGAAAAAATAAAATACTTCTTTAGAATTGGGACATAAAAATTTACTTTGTGTAAATTTTTGGTATTTTTTTGATAAAGTTCATTTTTTAATGAATAGTGAAAAATGTTGTATTTTAATTCAAAACCTATTTTTAATATAATTTATTTATATGATTAGATTATATTTTGAATTGATTTTAAATTCAAATTAGAATATATTTTTACCATTTAATCCAATAGTGGTCATTTGAATTAATTTCACTTTGAAATTGGACTTAAACTAGTGTCAATCTTTTAATAGATTTTGTTTCTTAAAAACACGCTATTTGTTTTGACAGCGGGAATTAATTATTAAATTAATTAATTCAACTTACATGTTTTGAATTTTTTAAAATATACATCATTTTTGAAATCGGAATATCAAATATAGCTTAGAGTTAATTTTTGGTATTTTTCTGAAAAACTTCAATTTTCGATGAACAGTGAAACCACTAAGTGGTACTTATAAAAAACTGATTTTCCGTTTAAATGAAATTTTACTACCTATGTGTTTTGAATTTCAAAAATCCGACATAAATGTTTGTAATTAAGAATTAAAATGTGGTTCAATGGGATTAAAATAATTTTTTGGTGAATAGTAACTTATTAAGTTTTTAATCGCGATTAGAGGTAATTAGTGCAATTTAAGGAAAAAATGATATTATAATAAAATGAAAATACCTAGACACATGTCCTACCCTTATTGGATGAGTCATGGCTGACCAAGAAAATCCATGGGTAAACTTGAGGACCCCATGGAGCCACCTTTGTAGGAAAATGACATTAATATATTTTTATTTAATGTTAAAATTAAAATGACACAAACATGAGTTGTTTTACTAATTTTTTTTAAATGGGGTTATTCAAGTCATATTTCTGACTATAAATAGTCATTGGAAAGATAAAAATATTTCCTACATCATAGTATTTTTTTTATAATTTTTAGACATTAAATATATTAAATTATTTATGACATCATGATGATGCAGCGATTACCTCATTATTTAACGATTTAAATAAAATGAAAAGATAATGTAAAATATAATACCTACACTTGTCAAAAACCTATTTTATGGGTATATTTCGAACCCTTATCACCTTATCCTCGAATTATATCAATGTGTGACCTTTTAAATCTTAAACACATTTTAAAATAAAGTAACATTTCTTTACTTTCCAAGAGTTCCCCTCCTCTCCTCTTATAAAAGGCCTCCACCTATACCAACTTACACACACCTATCAAGCCTTTGGCTAGGCCAAAACCTGCCCATTTAATCTCTCCACATCCCTATCTTCATCATTGAAGCCTCACTTTGGTCATAATCCTTTCCGAGGAATCCTTTGAGCTCAAATCAAAGGGAGTTACCCGATTTAAAGGTAATGTCTTCCCTTGAGTTCTTTTGTTTTATTTTGCTTCTCCAACCCCCTAAAATCTTTTTATTATTTTCTTTTGGAACAAAAACAGTATCTTAAATATAATAGGATTTTGTTATGTGAAGTATTCGAGCTACACTTACACACACCTTTGTCTAATGGTTAAAGAACATACTGTTTCTGTGGATGGTGAATTACTGCCTCACGAAACGATGATTGTTCAATATTCTTTTAACACCTTAAAAGTTGGACATTAAGATGTCAATATATTTATATATGATATATAATATGTTTATGTTTTCCTTAAGCTTATGTATTTTTCATTTATGGCATACCTTTATGGTTTTCATTATGGTTAAACGCGATATCTTCATTTTAGGAAGTGCGGACTACCGCCCCCTCAAAGTGATTTGATTCGTTAATGCCATATGTGGGACGTATAAAGGATGTAATTAATGGTATTAAATATTTTATCATACTGGAATTATAATATACCTTTATATCATTATTATTTAATTCCATTTAATACAAAAAAATAAATGAAAGTAGCGTTCATGCGTACGTACGGCTTACCGTCTCCATGAACGGTACATTTCATTTCTTATCTCCAAATGTTATGTAGTATTATAAGTACATATATATAATGGATATATATGTAATATATTACATCTAAATGATGGATATAATTCTGGAATTATAATATATATATCTCCCATTTTCTTTTAATTCCATTAATATGACAAAAAATGAAAGTAGCGTTCATGCGTACGTACGACCTACCGTCTCCATGAACGGTGCTTTTAATTTTTTATCTCCAAAAGATATGGAATAGTATAAAATGAATATATACTGGATATATATGATATTTAAAACATCAATACTATTTTGGAGACGATTTACCTATAACTACATGAAAAATTATTCCCCAACAAGTTCAATTTTTACTCATGTACTGAACATCGACAAAAACGTCTGATATGAACTCATTTTATTAACCAATTATTATTACATTATAATATGTGATATGAACTGAATAATAATATTTAAAGGAGGTACTTAAGAAATTATAAATTGACCAAATTTTAATATTCAGGAGATTAAAGAACGATCGAGTCATGTCGGACACGAGGTAAGGGAAACCTACCCCTCTCTTTCTTTTTAAGAACAATCTTTTATGTCATTCCTTTTAATCTCATCTTTATTATGATTGGGATGTTATTTTATTTTAATCTTACTTTAATTTTTATGTTCATATTATGAGATACCCTATTTGATCTCATAAATACATTTCTGGAAGTTTTAAGTGGCGCCGTTAGGCTGCCGAGTTTTCATAAGGGATTTTTCATCTCACTTTTATTCCCGTGAGATTTACGCTACATTTTCCACAATTTTCTTTGAGTGGTATATGTACTTCCAATTATTCTACTATTTGTGTAATATAATTTTGTTTATGAGTATTTACATCAATGTTTTATTGTACTTCTTTCATGGGGTGTATGTTTCGTAAGATACCCAAGTCGGTAAGGGAACCATTCACCCTTTTTTTTAAAAGACTTCTTTTTTGTTTGGTCTTTTAGTTTACATATTTTTATATTGGGATATATTCTTATATATCCTTATTGATTTAAATTTTATTTCCAAGTGATGAGATACCATTTTCTCTCTCATCAACTCTTTTTCTGAATTTTGAAGTGACACCGTTAGGCTGTCAAATTTTTGCAAGGGAGCTTCTTAACCCAGTTTTGATTCTTTGGGATAAACTTGTACTCCTTGAATATGTCATTCTATGAATATGTGTGAATGAACACTTATTGTTTTACACTTAATATCCGCTTATATTTGGTGTATTCTTTTTTCACACATAATTATGTAATTGATTTATCCTTAATCTAATGATATCGTCTTTGTAAGGGACTTCATCTCTATCTCCTTTAATTGAGGAATATTTTATTTTATACACAAACTTCTTTTATACGGTGTATAAATCCCTTTGACTTTTACGTTTATCCAAAAGGAATATTTTTTTTATATGAAGCATTTTACAAAATTACAAAAGGTAATATTTTGTTGTACGTATGCGGCGACAACGAATTCTCCACCGCCATGACCATTATTTGAGTTTCAGCTTCCTCTACAAGCCATACATTTTTTTTAAAATGAAGAATAAATACCATGGTTTACTTTTCTTTTAATTTGGTATTGAAAATAGTTTTCATAATGTTTTTATATCAATGTGTGTTATTGATATCTTATTATTGAAAAGTGGAAATGTTATGTTTCCTTTATAAATGTTTTATATGATACGATTATGTTATGGTTCTTGGGCATTATTATGAAGACGGGTGGTTTCATTATAAACTAAGGGCGGGTGAGCCCGATATATCTCTCCAATGCATTGGGTAACGCAAAGGGGTTAAACGTTAAGGTTTCTCTGAAAATATTTAGGGAATATTCTGTGATGGGTATTCCAAACGTAACCAAGAGGGTTACTCCCTACGTAAGAATACTATGAATGCCTCAAGTTACCTTTATGTCTTATGATTTCTATGATTTATTCATGATTTTATGAGGCATGTTAAAGTACTTATGCTTTATGGGTAAAGTATGATTTCATTCTTATGTATATATGTACTCATGTTTCCTTTCCATACTTTTTGTAACCCTTACTGAGCTTTTTATACTCATCCCAAGTTTTTGAAGTGTTTTTCACAGGTCAAGGGAAAGGTACATGATGTGATGATAGTGTCAAGGAAGTGTCAAGAAAGAATCCATGTTTTATTTTAAATATGTTTCCGTTGATGGGAAAAATTAATACTATCTTTTATGTAACCACTTTGTTTAAATGTGGAATGTAATGCAAGTTTCATGATCTAATTCTCTAAAACTCTAAACCTGAAAAGATCCACAATGTGTAATCTTGTAATAACTCAAGATTAAGTAAGGTTTAAGGCTGGGGCCTTATAGTAGTTGACTAAGTTAAACATAGGGTTTCTCTCTATAGAGATAAAATATAAAAGTATGGTTGATAAGGTTTGATTAATTTAAATATTAGGGATGATGAACCATATTTTTTTCCCTCAAACATAGGGTTACTTCCAAAAGTAGGGTTGCTAATCCATATGTTTACTCCAAACATAGGGTTTACAAACTGTACATCCTACTTAAAATGTAGGGTATAAACATTGTTTTCAGACCATTTATAAACACATCCATAATACTTATAATTTTAGAAAATAAGTAACCTCCCATAGGTTTAAAGTCTGAAAATGCTTCCAGAATGAAAATAATTATTCCAATAATTATTATCCTGAAATTCACTTAAAGTAACTTCATTAGTAACATAAATATTGGTGTTTGCGAACATAAAAATAAAAAATAAATTAACAAAATTGTTGAATCAACACATGATCAACACATACACTATGGATTAGCCTCCACATTAGATGTAAACCATGTAAAATTTAGTTGTAACACCGCACCCCAACACAAACCATAGTGGTGAGTCAAAAAGAAACATGGCTTTAGGTTCACTCCCTAATAACCAAAATCCATCATCTAGTGTTGAGATTTTAAATGTATTATTTGAAAAAAAAATTATTCTTCGATGGATCATTATAAATAAAATAAATAATATTCAGAGTGATAACTATACACTATTTAAATTATAACCAAACATCATTAAATAAAGATCCAAAATAATTGCACCAATTCCCACAATGTCATACAACCAAATCAAGTACAAAACATGGCTTGAGTATATATATCAATATGAAATGAAACTTAAATTAATAAAATAAAATACATAAAAAAACCCACCACATAATCTTTAATCCCTCATGAAATCATTAAAATGATACCGGTCACTAACTCTCGACTGCTCAGGGTACCTGCTCTTGCTTTCATGATGACGGGTAAAATCTATATATACACAAGATGTATAAATATCAGGTGTGTGAATAAACTTAGTAGGATTCGACCATATACCCAAAATATCTTATGGATCCTAACATACTCATACACACATCGCTATAAAAATAACATCATTTAGTGACAGTTTTCAAAATCATTTCTAAACTATGGTAGAATTTTCATCTAGAGATGCTCTTTTAGATGTGGGTTTTATAGTTAAATGATGATTTTGAAAACCACTGAAAGATTATGGTAGAATTTTTTTAAAGATGATTTTTAAAGAAATTTTTTTATAGCTTCATTAAGGTGTTCTATTGGAATCCTCATATATTACTCTTATTTTAATGATCACAAATACTATTCAGTCTATAAACCTTGTTAATCTAGTGTAATATATCTCACATCATGTGTATAATTGTTTAGTATCCTTATGATTTAAGTAAAGATATCTAAAGATATTAAGTGCTATAAATTCAGTTTGATTACTGTACACTATATTTTGATTTACTTTATAATTCATTCTTTTTTGAATGATTAAGTCTAATACATTCTATTAATATCACTACCTAAGTCTGAATACAAATATTTGTCTAAGTCTGAGACACCATGAACCAGACACCATGAACCATACATCATGACCAGACATTGTGAACCAGACACCGTGACCAGACACCGTGAACCAGAAACCATGACCAAACACTGTGAGCCATACACCGTGACCAGACACCATGAACCAGACACTGTGACCAGAAACCGTGAACCGGACACCGTGACCAGACACCATGAACCAGACACCGTGACCAGACATCATGACCCGACACCAAGAACCCGAAACCGTGACCAGACACCGTGAACTAGCCACCGTGACCAGACACTGTGACCAGACACTGTTTCAAGGAGACAATATTTCAAGGAGATACTGTTTCATGAAGACACTGTTGCATGACAGACTATGACACCATTTCTTAATCTATTTTGTCGTTTTTCAATTTAATCTCTAATGGTCATATTTGAAGATTTTAAATGAACTGACATAATTAATTTTTCTTTTTAGACACGTCACCTAACAGTACGAGGTACAAGGTGCATAATACATGATACCTATCATATCCAACACATGCACTCCAAGAATAAAAGAGGAGTGCGGCCCAGAAACAAAATACAATGGAATAACGAAAAGAAAGTGTGTGAGAACAACAATGAAGAAAACAATTGGATCATTTTTGAAGAGAGAATTGATATATGAAACTCAAAACTACTAAAGAACATATAAAGAATACTCAAAATCCTAGAGTCAAGGTCATCTTCACGCTGTCAAACACCACAAAGAACACCCTCTAGATCTAGCTGACTTGCGACACTCTGTTTTCCATATGAGGACTCGATTTCTGCATCTGCTTCATCTCAGAAGTTCAGAGCTTCATAAACAACCACTCAGAGCACTTCTAAACTTATCTCATCATTTATTCTATGTTTTGTATCATTTTTTAACTTTTAAGTAGTGTGTGTATCTGTATAAAAACACAATCTGTCTCCTACATTAAACTGAAGGATACGAGATATACTTTCTCAAACATTTTTTTACACTTGTGTATACCCACAGATAAGTGTGGAAGAGGTCCTTGTGTGTCCTGGTATTTTATACCCACAAAGAACTGTGGAAGAGGTCGTGTGACCTGGACAATCCTGTGTATAGTTTTTAACCCCGATCCAGGGTGTGGATCAAGTTTAATTATATAAAATTCTTGGTGGAAGGTGATCACCAAGGGGAGTCGATTAGGTCTCAGATTGAGACTGAACCACTTGTTTTATATCCGCTGTGCTGTTTAATTTAGTCTTATTTGTTTTAATACTTTAACTATATAATTCAGAAATCACTAAATTTACTTTTATAGTTAATCTTGGAAAGAAATTATAATTGTATTGTCTTATTAGAATATCTTCAAAAGTAATATTAATAACTGATATTAAGATTACTGAGAATTAATCAATCTCTTGAGAAGTTATTTAAATAGTCAAACTTTTATCACAGTATAACCTTGATTAAATTGGATGTATTTATCTTTATTGGGAAAACCTTTTTTTATAGATACTCAATTCACCCCCCTCTTGAGTGATCTACTCTGACCAACATTTGGTATCAGAGGAGTGTTTATTAAGACTCTGTTTTTAACCTAATTCAACTGTGATTGTAGTTGTACTTTATAGATCTGTAAATTTATGTAAATTCTAAATTTATAGATATTTCAAAGTATTTCTTTATCATGGATAATATATTGGAAGGTGCTGTAACCAAAAGAACACCATTATTTAATAGAACCAATTATGCTCAATGGAAAATCAAAATGAAAATGCATTTAGAAAGTATGGGTTTTGAAATATGGTATTCAATTATAGATGAATATAAGATTCCTTATACTGATAGAACCACTTGGGATGAACTTACCAAAACTTCCTACAATAACAATTACAAATCTATGAATTCTTTATACTACTCCTTAAGAGATAAAGAATTTAATAGTATTTATGCTTGTAAAACTGCCCATGAAATTTGGGATACCTTGACTATTTCACATGAAGGAACTTCTAGTGTGAAAGAAATGAGAATTAATACTTATACTATTAAATATGATAACTTTAAAATGAAACCTAATGAGCCTATTTCTGACATGTATCTTAGGTTTAATGAAATTTTCAACACAATGATTTCTCTTGGAAGAGAAGTCACTACCAAGGAACAGATCATGAGAATTCTCAGATTCCTACCTAACAGATGGAGAGGAACCTCTATCTCCATTATATAATCATGCAACATCAGTAAGATACCTGTAAAAGAACTCATTGGGAAACTGATGATGTATGAAGAGGAGATAAAAGTAAATAAAGAAGAAGAGGATGAACCAAAACAAAAATCTATTGCATTCATGACCACCACCTCTAAACACAAAGGCAAAGGGAAATTGGAAGCTTCTATAGAGATTTATAGTAGTGAACAATCATCACCTGATAGTGATGAGGAGATGGCTCAATTTTCTAGAATATTCAAGAGATTTTACAAGAAGAATAATTTTTTCAGAAAGCCTAACTTCAAGAGAAAATATGATAAAAAAGGAAGTTGTACAAAGGAATGGAAAAGAAGTGATAAGACTGATGAGATTGTCTGCTATGAATGTAAGTGCAAAGAACATATCAAGGATGAATTTACAAATCTGAAGTACAAAAAGAAATATGAGGACAATGACGGAAAATATAAAAATTAAATGAAAGAAAACTGGAGTGATTCTGAGGATAGTTCAAGTGACTCAGAAACATAACATGATGAACAGGCTAACAAAGCTAATATGTGTTTTATGACAAACACATCTGAGGTAACACTGGACTCTCCCGTACATAATTCATAATATTATAGAGATGAGAGTGACTCTAAAAATATGTCTAATGAAGAAATGTTTTAATACTGTAATATTCTTGAAGAAACATGTAATGAACTAAAAGATAAATATAAATCCTTAAAGAAACATCATTCTCTTACTGTGACTGTTAAATCTGAACTGAAAACTAAAAAAGAGAAAAATACTCAACTGCTTAAGGAGAAAAATGAATTAAAAATGTCTAATGAACAATTGAAGAATGATTTAGAAAAGTTTAACAATGGGAAAAATACTCTTACTCAAATTCTAGGTAAACATATTTACCCTAAATATAATACCAGCATTGGATATCAACCTGGTAAACTAAATTTTGGAAGAACAAACTTTGTTTCTAAATCTAGGACATACAGATTTACTTCTAGTTCAGGAAACAAATCAAATAGTTAAATTTATGATACACTTTCTAATATTTCAAGCTTTTCTAGACCAAATAGAGTTTATTTTTCAAATACTTTTCATAATGCTTATAGGAAACCTATAAGGAAGATATGGGTTCCTAAAGAACTTATCACTAATGTCACTGGACCCAAATAGGTATGGGTACCAAAATCTTTTTTTGATTGATCATTTTGTAGGAAAGATGATTAAAGAGTTCCCGTAAAAATTTATGGTACTTGGATAGTGGGTGTTCATAAAACATGAAAGGAGACTACTCATGCATCAAGAACCTCATAAAAATTGATGGAGGACACGTCACCTTTGGTGATAATGCCAAAGGAAAAATCATTGTCCTTAGCCAAATTGGTAACTCTAACTCAGTTTTAATTTCCAAAGTACTTTTTGTTGATGGATTTAAATATAATCTGCTTAGTATATCACAATTATGTGATGATGGATTTCATGTTAGATTTGAAAATGATGCTTGCAATATTTTTAATTCTAAAAATGAATTAGTTTTTTCTGCATTGAGAAATGAAAATGTTTATTCTGTTAACTTAGATTATTTAGCCTCTCAAAATGCCTCATGTCTAAGTGTATTTAATAAAGAGTCTTGGATCTAGCATAGGAGACTAGGAAACTATAATATCCACTCCCTAATAAAACTAACTATAAAAAGATTTTTCAAAGATCTACCCAAACTTTAGTTTCCAAATGAAAAAGTATGTAACCCCTGTCAAAAGGGAAAGCAACACAAAATTTACTTCAAACCAAAGAAATAAGTTTCAACTTCTCAACCTCTCAAATTGGTTCACATGGATTTTTTTGGACCATTTAGATTTTCTATTTTAAATGGGAAGCACTATGTTTATGTTCTTGTAGATTATTTTTCTAGATATACTTGGACCTTCTTTTTGGCTCCCAAAAGTAAAGCCTGCTATCATTTTACCAAATATTCCAAGTCTTTAGAAAACCTTAGTGGACTTAAAATTAAATATTTAAGAAGTGATCATGGCTGTGAGTTTGAAAATCAAGAGTTTTAATCCTTTTTCTCACAAAATGGCTATAGTCACAATTTCTCTACCCCTAGAACACCTCAATAAAATGGAGTTGTAGAAAGAAGAAATAGAACCCTGCAAGAGATTGTTAGAACCATGCTTAGTGAATATGACCTACCTATTTATTTTTGGGATTAATCTGTCAATACAACATGCTACATAATCAACAGAGTGTTGATTAGACCTATTTTTAAAAGGAATCCTTATGAGTTATGAAACAATCAAAAACCCAAAGTTATCTACTTTTAATTTTTTTGTTTCAAAGTCTATATCCTTAAAAATAAGGACAATATTGATAAATTTTCATCCAAGAGTGATGAAGGAATATTTTTAGGATATTTCATCTCTAGTAAAGACTATAGAGTGTTCAATAAAAGAACTAAATGTGTGGAAGAATCTGTCCATATCAAATTTGATGAAATAGATCCACATGAGCCTGAAACCATTCTAAAAAAGTTATAGGATGATGTATCAAATCTGGACATTAATTAAAAATACTCAAAACCTCCTATAAAGGAATTTGTGAAAACTTCTAGTTTTGGAAATTCCTTAGACTCAAGTCACAATGAACCTAAACCTGTTGATGAACCTGACATTACTAGCCCTTCCATTTCTAGAGCTGTTAGAACTCTTAAGAACCATCCCTTAGATGCTGTTGTAGGAGAATTAGATAAAGGAACTCAAACTAGATATTCTCTTAGAAATCAAGTTGAACATAATGTATTCTTGTCACAAAAGTGAACCTAAAAACATTAATGATGCTATCAATGATGAATTTTGGGTAATGGCTATGCAAGAAGAACTTAATTATTTTGAAAGGAACAAAGTTTGGAAACTTGTCGAAAGACCCAAGAACACTTTCACCATAGGCACTAAATGGGTTTTTAGAAATAAGGTAGATGAAGATGGTAACATAGTTAGAAACAAGGATAGATTGGTTGCACAAGGTTATAGTCAAGAAGAGGGAATTTACTATGAAGAAACCTTTCCACCAGTAGATAGACTTAAAGCCATCAAAATTATTCTTGCTTATGCTATACATTTGAATTTAAAACTATATCAAATGGATATTAAGAGTGAATTCCTAAATGGGTATATAGCTGAGGATGTCTTTGTTGAGAAGCCCCCTGGTTTTACAAATCCTCATTTTCCAAATCATATTTTTAAATTATCAAAATATTTATATGGTTTAAAACAAGAACTAAGAGCTTGGTATGATAAATTAAGTAATTTTCTTATTTCAAAAGGTTTTACAAAAGGAATATATGATCCTACCCTTTTTATAAAAATAATTTCCAATGATGTCTTAGTTTTTCAAATTTATGTAGATGACATTATCTTTGGATCTCCAAGAAATTATTTATGTATTGATTTTTCTAAAATGATGAAAAATGAATTTGAAATTATTCTAATGGGTGAACTAAAATTCTTTCTTGGATTTCAAATATTTCAAAAATAATAATGGTATTATTTTAAATCAAAGTAAATACACTAGAGATCTTTTAAAAAGTTTTGGATTGAATAACACTAAAAGCAGTGACACTCCATTGAGTATCACTTGTAAGTTGGATCTTGATGAAGATGGAAAATCTGTTGATCAAACCACTTACAGAGGAATGACTGGGAGTTTACTCTACTTAACTGCTAGTCAACCTGACATTATGTTTAGTGTATGTATGTGTGCTCGTTTTCAAGAAAATCCTAAGGAATCTCATTTAAATGCTGTTAAAATAATTTTCAAATACCTCAAGCATACACCCAATCTAGGACTATTCTATCCTAGAGGATAATCATTTGAATCAGTTAGTTATTATGATGCTGAATTCGGTGGATGTAAGTTAGATAAAAAAAGAACCTCTCGAACATATCACTTTTTAGGCAAGTAAATAGTATCATGGTGAAGTAAGAAACAAAATTCTGTTGCATTATCTACTACAGAAGCTGAATATATTTCTTCTAGTAGTTGTTGTGCACAAATTTTGTGGATAAAACACACATTACTAGATTATGGATATAAATTCAGGAATGTACCTATAAATAGTGACAACACATGTGCTATTAACATCTCAAAAAATACTTCTTCACACTCTAGGACAAAGCATATTGATGTAAGACATCACTTTTTGAGAGATCATTATCAAAAAGCTGATATCACTATGAAATTCATTAGAACTGAATATTAGCTTGCTGATATATTCACTAAACCATTAAATTATGAAAGAATAAATTACATCATACATGAATTAGGTAAGATAAACCTTAAGTATATATCTTACTATTTCATATTTTACTGTTTCACACTTTACGGTTTCATAAATCACTATCTTGAGATTACTGTTCAACTTTAACAGTTCTATAATTTTTACTATCTTAAGACTTAATATTTCATGTTTATGGTCTCATAGTTAGTATTTCTTGGTTACTATCTAAAACTTACTGTCTCAAAAAATATGGTCACATAATCTAGAAATCATACTGTTATAGACTCACTGTGAAGGCCTATTACTGTCTCACTATGAGAGTCAGTTTGTTACAGAATCACCATGAAGGTCTGTTACTTTCTCACCGTGAGAGTCAGTTATTTTCTCACCGTAAGAATTATTTATAATAATGATTTGTTATTTTATTTATAAATTAGAACCCATATCGCGGTAATTTCTTATTTTACCCTTTTAGTTTCCCGCGGTTTTGTTTTTACGACGATTGGTATTCCTAAATGATAAAATAAAATATGTTTCACTCGTTCTTCACTCAAGATCTCTTCTATTATATCAAACCATAAAACTTCTTCAACCTTTCAAACCTTCTCTCTCTAACCTCTAATACATGCCTAGGATGAAATGCCCTTTATCATCAAATCCTAAGAAATGCAGTTCAAAGAAGAAGAAGATCGCACTTAAGCTAGAACCTGAGGGTCCTCTAAATCAAAATATGGTGAACCGAATAGTAGTACCTGAGAAAGAGATATTCCCTAAGTGACTTATGTCAAGTAAGTCTCTGGTTTTGAAAGTTTTGAAAGAGTAAGGTTGGTTATATTGGTTTTCAAAGGAAGATAGACCTATCTGCCCTAAGATAGTGGCTTAATTTTATCAATATGTTCAATTTTATTTTGATTCTGAAGATGGATGTACTCTAAGAAGTTGGATAAATAGACAAAGATGCACATTTTATTTGAGGTTATGGGTTTCATGCCTTAGAATACCTCATGAAGGCATCTGTGAGGACTATCAGAGAGGTCCTCCACCTCCTAGTGAATTATTTGTTTTGGAAGATGCTTTGAGAAGTCTAACTGGAAATGGAACCAAGAGAAGAGCCATTTCTGTCGAGATAGATGGACAATCTATAATTATTTCTAAGTTTATTCCTAAATGGCCCGAAGGCCTTTTTTTTATTGATTTTTAATAGCCCCCCTTTCAAGGGATGAGGGGGAACCCTTACAAGGCCTGTAGGCTAAGAGATTACATGGCCTGTAGGATTAGGAGATTACATGACCCGAAGGTCTTAGGGAATTAAACCAGACTATCTACAAGGAACTACCCCTCCTCAGCATCTTCATCTTGATAGTAGCTCTCCACCTTTTCATGACCGTCAGGCTAGGATCCCGTGCAAGCACAGGCTGGTACTGATGGCATATCCATACCCTCTCATTCTGACAATCCATTTGAATCTGCACTGGTGAGTGCACCTGCTCTGAATCCTCTTCTGGGGCTGATCCTTTTTGTAGTGTGTCTGGGGCCTGAATTCATGTGGCCCGAAGGCCTTGGGGTGGGCCTAAGGCCTTAAGGTGTCTTGAAGGCCTTGAGAATCAACTGGACCGAAGGCCTTGGGTGGCCTGAAATCCTTGCAGGACCCGAGAACCAAATCGGTGGCCCATAGGCCCAGATGGATGAATAGTTCCGACTGCTATAGTCCTGAACAGTTCCTGCTACAGTAATACTATAGTGCCTGCTACAGTACTTCTACAGTACTGATATAGTAACCCAGAAATATGCCTCCACCCGTATTTGATCTCGGGTCTCTTAGATGCACCTAGCAAGTCCTCACCAGAAAATGTGATTTCGCTATACTCAAATATCAGGATGTATTTATGATATATCTCATGAAAAATGGACATAAGATCAATATTTATAAGTATTTCATAAATCATATGTGTGAGTTGATCAAAACCACCTCCAAGTCAACCTACCTATTTTATTCCAGGGTTATTTCGGCTATGCTTCATGCCAAAGGTATGGTTGGAGAAAATGAAGAAGTTATCAAGGATTATGATTTTTATCTTTTAAAAGTTATTATAAAGAGGATTAAAATAAATTGGAATCCTTGGAAAGAGGCATGGGTTGAGGATAATGATAGGATCTATTAAAAATTCAATCCAATGGAACATCCTTCAAGAACAAAAGGTATTTATGATCCTAGTTTAGAGCCAGATGAAATTGTTGAGTATTGTGAAGAATAAAAAGAAGAAGAGGCTACTGTGCCTCCTAGAGAAACTGTTCTTGATTAGGAAGACAGTAAACCTGACCTTGAAGTAGTAATTGATAAGGAAATACCTGTTCCAAAAGATGTTGATGTTTTGGTAGATCAACCCAATGCTGAGGAAGAATCTATTGCTAAGGAAACTGAAAAGGATGCTGGGGAAGAACTTTTATAAGAAGATGTTATTGTTATGCAAGAGGCTTCCCTTGAGGCCCTCCCAGAGGAACAAGATGTTCTTGAATTTGTTCTTTCTGTTAAAGAGAGGATGGAGCTTTCCCTTCATTTGGATCAAAAGGAAATGATTGAGGAATTAAGGGATGGATTCATGGAAATAGATCAAGGTCCTAAGACTCTCAGTCCTAATAAGGATGCAACTGTTGAGGGGGAGAAACTCCACAGTCTGAAATCTATTGAAGTGACAAATACAATTGATCTAAACTCAGTGGCCACATGGTATAAATTCCCCAATTATTTTTATGTGAATGAATCCCAGGAAGTCTTAGTCAAAGGTCTTGACTTGACTACTATGTTTCATTTGAAACTGGAAACTGCCTCTGAAGATATTCCAACCAAATAACATGAGCCTGTCTCAACTTCTATTTCTGAGCCTTCACAAGAACCCTTAGTTTTGGTGAATAAGGATGACCTGAAATAATTTAGAGCTACCCTTTTGGTTGCAGTTGAAAAGCTTCTGAATACTCAACTGGCTCCTATAACAAATTTGAGTGAAGGATATTCTTCACTATTACTGAAGAAAATTATTTGGAAGATTCAAACCAATATGCTCCATGAGATTCAATAAACAAGGGTTGAAAATAAACAGCTTAGTGATGAAGTAAAAAATCTAAGAGGTATGGTTGAAGAAATACAGAAAGTGCTGAACTTGAGATTAGAGCCTGCTTCTCATCCTATTGAGACTATTTTTACTCAGAGTCCATATGAGGTAGCTTCCCTGATTCAACATCATATAACCTTATTATATTAACAAGTATCTAAAAGAAACAAGCATATTGTTAAAAAAATGCATGAACTTGTTATTGGTCTTAACAAGTTAACTGATGAGTATAAGGGGTTCCTTTAGAAAGTGCTCAATCAACTGAAATATCTTACCTCGACTGTCACTGCTTCTAATGCCTCTGGTAAATCAACTCAACCTTCCTTCAATAGTGATCTATTTTAAAAAATGGTCAAAGAGTAACTTCAGGCTGTGCTTAGCAGTGATGATAAGGAATCTCTATCTGAAGTTATCAAGAACAGTGAAAAAGTTATTGATTTGGTCAGAATCCATTCCAAGATTTCTAATGATGATCAATAAGAAATTACCAAGAAATTGGACTTCTATCTCAACTGGATATTCTCTAAGAATGACATGACCAATAACTTCAAGTACCTTATGGAAAATCTGAGGATTCCTCCTATTACTCAAGCTTTCAAGAATCAAGTCAAAAAGCTCAGAGATTTCACTCATCTTCTAGACAAGTTTATGGAGAACAAGGATGACTTTGAAAAAGCTATGCATTATAGTGGAGAGATCATTGCCAACTTCATCAAGATTTTAAGGCCCTATCTTCATGTACAGAGTACTGCCATTATTGCTCCTGCGGTTGCACCTCTAAGATCTGGTTTACCTACCTTCACCTATGCCCTAGCCTCCACTTTTATGTTTGTCAGTCAGGCCCGGAGTCAGATTAGGCCTGTAATCCTCAATCAACAGTTTCCTCGGTCTTCTACTACACCTACCTTGGCCCCTTCTGTCTTTTAAGGTCTTCCTTTACCTTATCTGTCAACTGGATCACTCCCTTCCTCCACTTCAACCTCTGCTCCTATGTATTATTCTTCTAATTCTACTGCTAAGGGCAAGGAGAAGACCAACCAGTGATGGAGAATAGTTCCTACTCTCTTTTTATAGGGATTTTTTTTGGATTGTGTTACTTTCTATTTGTACTGAAACTTTTTTTTTCTAATACATTGTACACTTTTCTTGTCTATTTTATATTCAATCCTTTTTGATAATCCCAAAAGGGGGAGAAATATGCACCTCCAAAGTAAGATTAGTGAAATATTTAGTTTATATTGGAGACATATACACTCTACATACACATGATTTTTGATCATCAAAAAGGGGTAGATTGTTGTACTCCTCATATAATACTCCTGTTTTAATGATCACAAATCCTATTCAGTCTATAAACCTTGTTAATCCCATGTAATCTATCTCACATCATGTGTACAATTGTTTAGTATCCTTATGATTTAAGTAAAATTATACAAAGATCTTAAGTGATATAAATTCAGTTTGATTACTGTACACTATCTTTTGATTTACTTTATAATGCCTTATTTGATGAATGATTAAGTCTAATCTATTCTATGAGTATCACTGCCTAAGTCTGAATACAGATATTTGACTAAGTTTTAAACACCGTGAACTAGACACCGTGAACCAGACACTGTGAACCAGACACCGTGACTAGAAACCATGAACCAGGCATCGTGAATAGACACCGTGAACCATACACCATGACTAGACACCTTGAACCAGACACCGTGACTAGACACCGTGAACCAGACATCGTGACGAGACACTGTGAACCAGACACCGTGATCAGACACTGTAAACCAGACACCGTGACCAGACACCATGAACCAGACACCGTGAACCAGACACCCTGACCAGACACTGTGAACCAGAAACCGTGACCAGACACCGTGACTATGAGACACCATTTCAAGGAGACACCGTTTTAAGGAGATACCGTTTCATAAATACACCATTGCATGATAGACTGTGACACCGTTTCTTAATATATTTTTTCTTTTTTCAATTTAGTCTCTAATGGTCATATTTGAAGATCTTAAATGCAATGACATAATTAATGCTTCTTTTTAGACATGTCACCTGATAGTATGAGGAACGAGGTGTAGAATACATGAAACCTATCGGCTTCAACACATGAACTCCAAGAATAAAAGAGAAGTGTGGCCCAAAAACAAAATATAGAGGAATAGAGAAAATCAAGTGTGTGAGCACGACAAAGAAGAAAACACTTAGAGAATTTTTGAAGAGAGAATTGACATATGCAACTTGACACTGTTGAAAAACACATGAAGAATGCTCAAAATCCCAGAGTCGAGGTCATCTTCACACTGTCAAACACTACAAAGAACACATGCCAGATCTAGCTGACTTATGACACTCTGTTTTCCATACAAGGACTCGATTTCTGCATCTGCTTTATCTCAGAAGTCCAGAGCTTCATAGACAACCACTCAGAGCACTTATCAACTTATCTCATAATTTCTACTCTGTTGTGTATCATTTTGTTAACTTTCGAGCAGTGTGTGTATCTGTATAAAAACAAAATCTGTCTCTTATATTAAACTGAAGGATACGATATATCTTTTATCAAACATATTTTTACAATTGTGTATACCCACAGATAAGTGTGGAAGAGGTCCCTGTGTGTCCTGGTAGTTTTTACCCATGAAGAACTGTTGAAGAGGTCGTGTGACCTGGACAGTACTGTGTACAGTTATTAACCCTAATCCAGGGTGTGGATCAAGTTTATTTATATAAACTTCTTGGTGGAAGGTAATCACTAAGTAGAGTGGATTAGGTCTCAGCTTGATACTGAAACACTTGTTTTATATCCTTTTTGCTGCCTAATTTAGTCTTATCTATTTTACTGCTTTAACTGTATAATTCAGAAATCACTAAATTTACTTTGATAGTTAATCTTGGAAAGAAATTATATTTGTCTTGTCTTATTATAATAGCTTCAAAAGTAATATTAATAACTGATATTAATATTATTGAGAATTAATCAATCTCTTGAGAATTTATTTAAACTTTCAAACTTTCATAACAGTATAACCTTGATTAACTAGGCTGTATTTATCTTTATTGGGAAAACCTTTTTAAAAATACTTTTTCAATATAAGTTTTTATAGACACTCAATTCAGCCCCCCTCTTAAGTGATCTACTCCGACCAACATCTTCTAAAACCACCATATATTATTTTATTTAGTAGCGGTTTTGAACCATTTAGCCATGCTTTCAATTTACCGGTGATTTAAACTGCCTATACATCCATTAATTCATTAAAATTTAATATATATATATTGATAGATAATGAACAATGAAAAATTTATACTTTATATATAATAATAATTAATTACTACTATAATAATTAATATTAAAAAATGTCATTTTATTATTAATTATTAATAATTAATAATTTATTATTATTATTTATTAATATATATAAATATAAATATATAAATAAATATATAAGCATGTATATATATATATATGAATAATAATAAATTTATATTAAATAAATTATAAATTATAATTGGTTATTACTAATATACAATTAATAGTATTTGTGTGCATGTGTATGTATCTACGTTTGTGTCTGTGTATATCAAAATATGTATGTGGGTTTATTTATAAGTAAACTATATTTATTTATTTATATTTATTGATATATATATATATATGTATGTATTCATGAATGTATCAACATATATTTAAATATACATGTGTGTGTGAGAGTGTATATCTATAAGTAAATTGTTTATATTTATTAATATATATACATGTATTTATATAATGGAAATAAATAATTTTAATTATGTGTGTGTGTATGTATATATATACATATATATATATATATATCTGCATGCATTCATTTATGTATGCATATGTAAAAAACCAACCCAACTACCCTGCCTTGATACCCACGTCGGTCCGCTACAAGGTCTTGGGCATGTTCCCAGCTGTTGCGGGTTGAAAAAAAGTTCTAAGGGCATAAATTATAAGCATTGAGAATAATTTTTCCCACAATAACTATACAAAAAGTGAAAGGGGTCCAACTGAGAACCCAACATGGTCATTCCCTACACAGGAGATGCCATATTTATGAAAGGGTTTGAAAAATAATGGGAAGTCAAACAAGTCATAATGAACCTAAAAAAATCCTTTATACATAAAATTTTTTCATTTACAAACAAAAAAACTAATAATAAGTAAAATAGTAATTGAAATCCAATGAGTCGGATACACATGGAAAACTAACAACACATAACCAAGAAAACCTTCCAATAATACCCACATCTTTGTGATAAGAGAGCTCTCTCATATTGTCACCTCCTCCATACCATAATAATGAATAGTGTAACATTCTAGATTTAAGTATGCATTTTATTTATCTAGGTTTTTAATGAATCAAAACATGAGTATGAAATAAATCATATAATAAATGAATCAAATTAACAACAATTTATTCACTAATAATGGGGAATTAAAACAAAAGTACTTGAAACCATGAATCACATACCACAAATGATCACATCCCTTAAAAGTAAATATATTAAAAAGGGAAAATAGATAGAAATGAAAAAACCCAAGAAATATTATGATGAATAATTTTCATATATATATTTATTAGATTTTATAGAGTTCTATTCAATATAAAAATATTGGGTAATTTTTCAGTCAAAAGGATAAAAGCGTAATTTCTATCCAAATTAGGTTTTCATGCATTATATTGTATTATTTAAAAAAATTGATTCACAAATTATTGAATTTGAATTTGAAAAAATAAATTTTATATTTTATTTCTTCATATCAAAATTATCTTAGGATAAATTTTTGAGAATATTTCGAAAAGATTTATTTTTCAATGAATAGCGAAAAATACTGATTTTTATTGAAAATTGTATATTATTTTAAATTATTTAAAAATAAAAATTATATTTTAAATTATTTTTAAAATACAATTATTTCCTCTTTATTTAAAGTAATCCAAAATATAATTTTTAAAATAAATTTTATACTTGAATTTAGTATAAAACATTTTATACTTTAAAAGGGAATTTTTATAAAGAACTGTTTTTCATCATGTTTTTATAGTTTAATTTTAAATTAAATTATACCATTTAGTTGTTTTGAATATTGTAAAACATATTCCATATTTTTAATCTTCAGGTCCAAATTTGGTTAATCATAGTAAATTTTTTACCATGATAGAGGTATATTGGGTTAATTAAGAGTAAAAATAATGAGATAAGGACTATAAAGTAACCCTAACACTTGAATTAATTTTATTGTATGAGTAAATTTCATCTATAATCATAAAAAATTCTGAAATATGACTTTTGTTTACATATGAACATGATTTTGACCTTTATAATATTTTATGTATAGAAAAGTTAAAAATGTCATTCTCTTTGTTTTATTATCTTTAATTTTTTGGCATAGGGATAAACAGAGTATATGTTTAGTTCTAAATATTCATCTGAAATATAATTTTTTATCATGGTGATTTTTTTTAATTTTTAATTATTAAATAATTACCTTAAATGCTTAGGTAATGATGACATGGTGTTTATTTAATTAATAGAAAAATAAAACAAATGATTCTAAAAATATTAATAGAAATATAATATGAAATAATTATTGTGTTTCTTAATTTTTTTATATAAAATAATTATCACAGAAGTATTTAAGGATTATATTTGAATTTTCTTGTTGTCTTGATTTATTAAAGTCAAAGTAAATGAATAGTTCTAAAATTGACATTAATGATATTTTATAACAAAAAATATTTTATTAAATGATTTTAAATTCATAAATACCCTATCTTCAACCAAGTGATTTATATATGGTTTAAAATATAAACCATGGTCTATTTATGGGCCATTTTTCTTTTTATAGTAACTATCATGACCCTCAAAAAGTAAAAAACCATGTTATCATGGTAAGTGTGGAATGGGTTAAAACAAAAATATAAGGGTAAAAATATAGTTTAAAATGGTAAAAATTTAATTAGATGATATTATTTATACTTATCATCATATTATCTTCAAATATTATCATTTTGGTTAAATTTTAACACGAAAATTAATTTATATTAATTTAAAATTTAAATAAATTCCAAGAGTGCCACTCCCCTCTCTTATAAAAGGGAACCTATTATCCTCTTTTCTTTACACTTAAAAAGCCTTTTGGTTCAACCAATAACTACCAAAATACATTACTTACATCCCTCCTTACATCCTAGAGTCTTTTTTAATCATATAACCAACCTAGGAAAGCTTTTGGTGTAAACCTTAAGAAGTATTTTGAAGAAGAAGTATCATTCTTAACCGAGTGTTTTTATTTTATTTATTCTTCCACCTAATTAAAATATTCTTTAAACATGATGATATAAAAACTTCATTATCTTAAATATACTTTGATTGTATTATTTTAATGGAATTACCTATATCCATATCCAACTTCTATCAAATGGGAAATAAAACCATTGTTCGTGTGTATGACGGACTACCGCCTCATGAACCGATGCAATTCACTTTCCATCACCTACTATTATATATGGATGGAATTATTGATTTAATATATATTTATGATATTCATGAAATAATTATAATTTATTAAAATATAATATATCAATTAATTTCTTACTTTTCCATTCACTAAAAAATGATAACATCATTCATCTGTAATTATGGACTACCACCTCTACAAAGTGATGTGATTTGTTTTTCATCACCACATCACATATATAAGTATTTTTAAAGAAATAATATGGTATTTATTATATAGTTATATTTTTTAAAGATAAAATAATACTTAATTTCTTTCCATAGATATTATTGAAAAATGGAAACGTTACTCATGGATACATATGACCTACTGTCTCTATGATTGTAATGTAGTTCATTTTTCACAACCAAATATCATAGTTGGTTTTAAATGTATAACTGATATATAAAACTAATAATTATTTCATGATTATTATTTTGGAGATTTTGGAATAATGAACTCTTTGACCATAGTCAACATATTGAAGTTATTTTTGACATATGAACTGAATATCATCAAAACACCTGACTTGAACTTAATTGATTAAGTAATTAATTATAACATGGTAAAATAATAATAAACTTAAAAAATTATTTTAATCAAGTAAATAATTAACATAATTTTATTATTTAGGAATATAAAAAATGTACGTGATGATTCATACTCAAGGTAAGATACTTTCTTTTAAAAATACTCTTTTAAAGTTTCCCTTTAAACTTTTTTCTTCCATGTCCATATTTTTATAACTATTTTATGAATGTATCTATATAGAAATGAAAAAATTATAAATTAAATTTTATGTTGATTTTGAATTTCTCCCAAAATATTTCAAAAGGAATATTTTTACATATTTTATATAAAACGTTTTTAGTTTCTTTACAGAAGATAAAAGGAACATTATATTTTAATGTATATGAGGACAATAACTTTTCCCACCACCAAAACCATTATTTTTCTTCCTTTATAAACTTCCATGTTTTATTAAAAAACACTCCTTACCTTTGATATTTTTATTCTAAAAAATGGTTTTAAAATGGAATGGATATTTTAATATCCATAAATGTTTTCTTATTGGTGAAAATAATATTTTGAAAATTATAATATTTTATGTGTTATGATTATGTTATTATTCTTGAGAATTATTTATGTTGATGTCTGGTTCCATTATAAAACAAGGAATAGTGGGTCCGTGATATCCCTATAATTCATTGGGTAAGATTTGTGTTTGTAAGTTTAATGTGAGGGTTATTACAAGTATAATTGTGATGGTTAATTCAAATGAAACTGTAAAAGTTACTCCAAGTGTAATTGTGATGGTTAATGCATGTGTAAACATGAAGTTTATTCCTTATATAAGAGTGATATGAAAATGAAACCTCAAGCTACCTATATTATTTATCTACACTTTCTATGGGGTTTTTATGAAAATAATATGATTTTAACAAGGTAAGAAATGAGAATATTTTTTTTAAAAGGAAAATATATGATTCTTCTTAAGGGTGAAAAATATATCTTTTTGAAAAAGTTTTCATGTGTTTTTCATGATTTCAAGGAAACTATTATGGTTTTTTTTCTTTAATATTTCTTCTGAAAAGTTTTATGGTAATCTTTGGATGAAGAAGTTTATTTCTTGAGTAAGAAAATGTTTATTTTGAATCCAAAGTTTTTTTTGAAAAAGGAAAAATTTATAAGTATCCATGAACTAATAGTTTATTTATTTATTTTTATACCCCTTACTGAGATTTTTATGCTCATACTATATTAGAATATTTTTCATAGTGTTTAAGTATGGGTAAGAAAAATAATAAGTCACGAATATTTTCCATAAAAAGAAAACTTGTTATATCATAAAAGTTTTATATCATAGGAAAAAATGGATACTGACCAAAATTATCCAATTTGTAAAATATGGGTTTGTTATGTATGAGTTAGAAACTATTTATATAAAACTCTAAACATGAAAAGATCATCAAAATTCAAGAATGTGAATTCTTGTCTAAAAACTCATGATTATTTAAATTTTAAGGCTGAGGCCTTATTGTTGGTATTATAGGAATGATTTAGACAACTTAGGTATTAATATGTTTTTTTGTTAATAATAGTTTTATTTTAGAATCATTTATGTAAAATCCCTATTGTATAATTTTTATAGTTTGATGATCAAGATAGAAGGAAGAAGATCACTATCAAATATTCTCTCTCTTTCCGAGGATCTACTTGTAAGGATTATTTTGAAGTCATGATCAAATTACTTGGAAACATTTTCAAATATCCAAGATGCCTGAAAATATATTTATGGAGTATCTAATACCTCTACTATTACTTGATTGTTTTAAGGACAATAGTTTATTTATCAAAAAATCCCACAAGATCAAATTTCTCACCACACTAGGAATGTAAAGTACTATTAGGGTATTCTTAAACTCTTCAATTTATCTAAAACATTTGAAGCAATGAATGTTTTTGTAGAATCTGAACAAGAGGGTGAGATTTTTGTAGCCTATATGTATCAAATTTTAATTTTTAGTATTTATAAAAGTATAAAAGAATATTTTTAAACCTTTGAAGATGAATCTTAAAAATTATTTTATAAAAACCAAGTTAAAGTGAATGTATTAAAATTATATATTAATAATAATACTTTTTAGGAATTTACCAATGATTACATAAATCTAAACCAAATTGCAGAAGTTGCATTTGGGAAAGATAAATAATTTTTTTTGAAAACACACTAAGGTATCATCGAGACTCATAGAACCTTTCTCTTCATGAGTAACACCAACATTAAAGACCTTGTTAAAGGTATTCATCGTTTCAAAAAAATTATTTAATATAATTTTAATATTAAATTAATAAATTTATTTTTATAGGGATGACATATTTCAAGACTGAATCTTGGGAAGCAAGATTTAGGATGTAGTTATGTATAAAATAATTGTGAGGGTGAAATTAATTTAAGGGGGTGGAATGTAACATCCTAGAATTTTAATTTATTCATGATTTTTAAATAAAATAATATAAATATATAGGTATTATAAAAATAAAAAAAGATGAAGTAATTTTATTAAGATAATACACTAATTTAATTATAAATACATATTTTTAAACTAAGGACCTAGAAACACTAAAATTATAAAAAACATCAGTAATAAAAGAGGACAACATCCAATAAACATAAGAACACCAAGATTATAGACTGCTTCATTAGGATCAACTGTAACGACCCAAACATTCATTAATGGAAATCCCTCTTGATCTAATTAAATGTATCTTTGTGTAAAATGTTTATAAAAAATGTAAAATTCTTTGGTTTTATGTTAATAATTGTGACTGTTGCTAATATAGCCGTTGAACAGTGATCACATGATTAGTATAAATATAGGGCTTTAACAAATCCAATTTACTCAGAAAAAGGAAGCGATGACCTGATCCAATAGAGGTGCCCCATACAAATCCCATTTTTCAGAGCTCAGAAAGGAGGTTGCGTATTTGGGATTTTCTCTTGACCAATCCCATGCTGAGCTTGAATATGTTAAGCTCGAGCAGGACCACCTATGAGAGAAGTGGAAGTTGATAGAGATTACCACCCGAGCAATGTTATTCGAGCCACCCCAAGAGTCTGTCACCATCGCACACCTTCCTCTTAGGTCTTATGCGGGTGTTATAAGGGTTTATGTAACAAGACCTTATCAATATGGTTATGTACATTATTTTTTTATATAATAATGAATATACTTTCATTTTATTATTGTTACCTTGTAAATAATTTTTAAAGCTCAAATAGTATTTTTAGTTAAAGTTCAACTAAGAAATCTATTTTGATGAATTAATGGATTTTTGAATTAAATAATATTTTAATAAAATATTATTATTATTAAATTAATTTTTATTAAATATAAATGATCGTATAATTTTGTGAATGTAATTGTAATTTTTATTAAGGTTTGAAAGCTATTTTTTTTTCAAAACCCATGAATTTTCGATAAATGTCACTTTTTATTTTAAAAGTAAAAATTAACATATTTAGAAAATTATTTAGATAAAATGAATATTATTTCTGGAATCAGGATGTCAAAATTATCCAATGGTGAATTTTTCATAATTTTCTGAGATAGTCAAATTTTTGGGTAAAAATTAAATACCGTTTAAATATATAATGTGTTTTATGAAATCATAATGACCCAATAGTGATGTAATAAAATAATATAAACTTTATATTCAGACAATATATGTTTTAACATTAAAATAATGTGATTTTGGGTTTGTTTGGTTTATTTTACAAAGCTTTAGTGGACCCTTCAATACTTATTAAACATTTTATCTTTTTAAATTATTTTCCTTGGGAGTATGACTCACCTCCACATAAGAAAAACCATTATTTTAAGAAGTCTTGACTTTGGCCTTATAAAATATTTTTTTCCACTTATCTTTTCCAAAAACAATTGGCAAAAACCATGGGCTGATTTGTGGTTTGGATTAGTTTAATGTGAGGTGTCCCAAACCTAAATAATAAAGAATTCTCTCACCTTTCCTATATAAAACCACCCAAGATCCCACTTCCTCCTCATTCAAAGCCTTTGGAGTTTGTCCAACATCTTCCCTACTCTCTCTATAATCCTCCCAAGGTTCCCCAATCTCCCAATAAACCTCTCTTAAGCCTCTCTCAAGCCTTTGGAAGCACACTTCCAAGTAAGGGTTTTTATTCCTTTCTCATTTTTGTCCAATATTATTTAAAGTGTTATGCCCTTTTAATTTCAATTATAAATGTTGGGATTTGGTTTATAACCTCCACCATAATTCCCTATTTATTTTTGAATTATAGTATACCCCTTTCTCTCTCATCAAATTCCTCCCATGTACACCCGTTGCTATGCCGAAATTCCGAAAGGAATTTCTCTCTCCTCATTTACATTTAAGCAATTATTTTGTATCATGAATATAAATTCCATTAAATTTGTTGGGACATGTATCTATATGAATACCTTACTTTCCATGTCATTTAAATATTATGAGACACCCCTTTCTCTCTCATCAACCATTTTTATGAGTTCTTATGTCACGCTGTTATGCTGTCGAAATTGCACCGTGCTTTTCCAAATCAAAGTCATTGCGTAGTGAATACCATGTCCATTTATCTATCAAGGGTATTAAAATTTATGCACATTTACTTATTGTTTAAAGTGTTTCATTTATATATTCCACATTCTTTTATCATGAAATAAAATATTATGTTGAATGATTCAATGTTTTATGATCCATGTGGCACACTTATGCATGAAATGAAATGTTTAAGAAGGGTGTGCCCTTATAGCACTTCAATTCATTGGGTAAAGTACAGTATCATGATACGTCATGTGAAATGGGTGTTTAATCATGATAATTCAAGTGGAACAAGGGTTTACTCTTGATTCATGTGCAATGGGGATTTACTCATGCTCCATGTGAGATGAGCCTTGGCTCATGATAATTCCATGTTAAGTGTTGTTTCCACATTTCCATGTTATGATTATCATGCTTTATCATGACTTTATGTTTATGATTCTCTTGTGCTCTATTTATATGACTATTTTCTAACATGTATTGTATTACTCATGTTATTCCATGATTATTCCCTTACTGGGCTTTATAGATCACCCTTTTCTTATGCATGTTCTCAGGTTATCCCATGTAATGCTGAGTACGAGGGAATGTAGTGGTCATATAAAGAAATTTTTCAATAAAAATGTTGTATTTAATGTTTTAAGTTGTTATGTAATGATACTAAGCCCCAAAGACACTAGAACTATCGATCTTATATGTTGTATCAAGTGAAGTTTATGTAATAAATTATTTTTAATTGTGTAATAAAAAGCAGGGTTGTCATATCAATAATAAGTTGGAATCTGCCAAAGAAGATGAGAGTGAGGATGCATAATAGTGGAAAAATAATAACCATCCTTGCATGTGAGAAAAACTAGAATATATAGAGTTTGATTTGTTAAAATTTATCTGAATCAGGGTATTTGTAGAATGATAATGTGACTGTTGATAAAAAATAGTCATTAAAAACTTTTTAAGAAACGACATATGAATTGATTTAAAATATTTATAAGACTTAGTTAAAATTGAAAATTTTTATGTGTTATTTACAAAGTATCAAGTTATTATAATTTAGTGATAATATTTAACATTAATACAAATGGTAATAAAATTTTATGTTAAAATTGTAATAAATAATAAATAAATAAGTAAATTAAATTACAATGAAAATAAAATTATTAGAAGGTTGAAATATATATATTTATATTCTTAAAATAATATATATATATATATATGTTATTTTAAGAAAATGTTCCCTTAAGTATTAGAAAAATTAGACAACCACACAACTATATTGGTCGACTTAATCTACCCATGTGGAAGAAATCTTAACTATGGGTAGAACTAGCTAGGACAACCCCATGTAGGTAAGGCGAGATCACTTTCATGGGAAGATTGGTGAGGACATATCACTCACATAGTTCACTCTAAGGCATGAAAGGGGGTGATAGGGTTGGTCTTTCCCATGTATGTGTGTGAAGAGTGTGTCTGGGTGTTAACCTTGGTACCATGGCTCGAGCAGTGGTTGATAAAGAAAATGTTATATACAATCACTCTAGCAATAAATATTTCGATATGGGGTTAGAAAAAATGGTTACTTTTCACCCATCTTGAAAACATCTACTTATAATGATGGTCGTCCAATCAATCACACCTGAACTATTTAATATTCCTGAGTATCATCTCAACCTTGTACCTAACCTATACAACTAGATGCTCTCTTATTTTCCTTGATGTAGTTTTATATCATTCCAAATTAGTATCCATGTTATTTATATAACCAAATAATGTTTATTAAATTATTTTGACCTTCACACAAAGATTTTTTCAACATTTTGAACTTAAATATTTTTTCCTTAGGCCTTAGTTTTCACAAGATTACTACCCGAAAATAGAAAATAGTTGACAATGACTTTATTCCCTTGTCTCCTTCAATATACAAAAATAATATCAATGTCTTATTCATGTTTAATTTTTGTCCCACTTTGTGAATTATTTTTAAACCATCAAATCTATTGGAAGGTCAAAAAACACTGGTAGTGTTTTCATTTTCAAGAAATATTCTTGAGAAAGCCTGAAGAAACTATTTAGAATGAGTTATACCAATATACATCAATAATAACCTCATTTAGAACCTTTATAATGTCTACATCTTAGTTATATCCCCTAGGTTTTTCATCTTTCTCTGATCACACCAGTACTGGCGATAAGTTATATATATATATATATATTCTTGATCGATATCTAAATATGGAATATCAGAACCTTTAGGAAGGTCTTTTATAGCTCTTCATGATATACTAGCTACAATGATGAAGTAAAACACACAGAGACACAAATTATTTTCATCTTCGATATATATATATATATATATCATACTTTTCTGGTTGATTTTTTTTATCCAAATATTGAATAGATCCACAGGTCACTGTTTTTCCAAATGATATACATGGAATGAAATTACAGTGTTAAATACATTTATGCTGGGTAATAGTTAAGTGAAAATTTCCTAATTTTAAAATAAACCATCCTTGTTCATTTCAGCTATATAAAGACCCTGTATTTCTATTTTAAACCCCAAAACTCCACATACTAAGTTCTCTCTATTTTCTTCTTTCCAACCTTTTGTCTTCAACCACAATAAGAAGTGAAGACATGCCTTTTCTATTTTTTTTCAAAGTATTAAGATAAGAGATATCCTATTTTTATTCATATTCAATATTATTCAAAACTCTTATATAAAATGAATAATTTTATTTTAATTTTTATATATTTCAAAACCCTTATTATAAGGGAAAAATGTTTTTCTTAAACATCTTATTATTTTTATAAAACCCTAATTGTGGGAGAAAATAATTTATTCTATTTTAAAAGCATTTTCAAGAATATTTTGTTTTAATAATTATAACTAAAATTTTATAGTGGGGTTTAAAATTATCATTTTATGAATGAATTTTTTAAATATATGGATTCCAATCATGATTTCATGTTTGACCATACTCCATATTTATCATTTTCATTCTATAATTTTATGAAAATCATTAGCATATATTTAATTTTTTTATACAGAAACTAATTTAAGTATTACTTATGAAATATGTATTTCTCATAATATTCATGGTGTTTTATTAAAATTATATATATTTTAATGTTTATGTGATATAAAATTATTTTCCTCTTTGAAAATAATTTATGAAGTTTTTGAAAGGTTATGGATTATAAATGATAAATACAAGATTTATAAAAACGTTTTTATATATGATTTGGAACTTGGGTATCATTTGCGTTGATGAGGAATGGGGAGTGAACCCACAAATTTTAGAGGATATTTTTCTAAAAGTGACACAACTAGTGGCCGTATGGATTTATTAAGGTTTTACAAGTTTCATTATATTTTATTAAAATTTATTATTTTTCAAAGTAAAGTATTTAATGTTTTCAAAGAGAAATAAAAATTTATTTAAAATATTATTATATTTTTAAATAAAGTGGGTTTTTAAATTTATATGTTTTTTAAGATTGGAATGGTCATCCATATGGAGTTTTCATTAAAAACCCTAGATTCATATTTTGGAAAATTTATTTGTTATATAAAATGTTTTTATTTGATATAAAATGAAATGTTTTAAAAATGATTTTATAGTATTTATAAAATGGATTTTAAACATGGTTTTAAAACTCTTTACTAAGTACTTTTTGTGCTCACCCAACATTTTAAAATGATTTTTATAGGATTATTAGAAGTTCCAAAGGTTTCTGGTTTCAATTAAGGATCTAGATCGAGTGAAGTTGGATAATTGGTTAAATTTTTTTTGTAAAGCTTTAATATGATTTAAGGATTTTTCCATGATCTTCCAAAATATAAACCAAAAAATCCTTGGAATTTATATTTTTTGGTTGTAACTTTTAATAAAAAAATACACATCATGTTTTAGCACCAGATCCAGAAGTGCGGTTCTCGTGTTATTGTATTTAGTATCAGAGTATGTAATTTCTAAAAGGAGGGAAGAATGTAAAAAACTAGGTAATATTAACATAAATCACTTAAATACATTTATTTATTATATTTTATATATTTATATTCAATATAAAAATATTGTTAAAATTTTTAATCAAATGGAGAGAAGCTTTATTTCTATCCAAATTAGGGTTTTATGTATTATAAGGTTTTATTTAGAAAAAATATTTCCAAATCCTAGAATTTGAATTTGAAAAATTAAATTAAATTTTTTTAATTCATAATTTCAAAATTAACTTAAAAATAATTTTTTATAATTATCTGAAAATATTGTTTTTTAATGACTAGTGAAAAATACTTATTTTTATTGAAGGCTGCATTTTCTTTTAAAAAATTTACAAAGTAAAATTATATTTTGGATTATTTTTAAAATATAATTAGTTCAATTTTATTTAAAATAATCCAATTATGTTTTTTGAAATGTATTTTATACTTTAATTTAGTATAAAAAATTTTTATACATTAAAAAGAGCCTTTTTCTAAAGAACTACATTTTGTCACATTTTTCCAGTTTAATTTTAAATTAAATTCTACCACTTATATATTTTGATTTTGAAAAATGGATTCCATATTTGGAATTTTGATGTAAAAATTTAGTAAATAGGTCCCTTTTATTTTTAGTCATTATGAATAGTAATAATAGTAAATTTTGTTACCATGATAAAGGTAAAATGAGTTAATTAAGTATAAAAATAATGTGATAAGGAATATAAAGTTACCCTAACACTCACATTAATTTTATTGGATTATTATATTTCATATATAATCATCCTAAATCCTAATATATGACATTTTGTTTCCATATGGCCATGAATTTGACCTTTATAGAATTTTATGTAATGAAAAGTAAAAAATTTCATTCTCTTTGTTTTATTATATTTAAATTTTTGGAATAGGGATAAAAAATGATATGTTTGGTTATAAATAGTAATTTTAAAGATAAATTATTTTTTTATCATAGTAACATATTATGGCATCCCTCCTTTTTATTATATAACTTTTCAATACATTTTACAAACAGATGATCTTCAAAGTCTAGTGTCTCTGAAATCAGGAACTTAATACATGAAAAAAACATAAAAAATTATTATAAACCACTTTTAGGGATTAATAATTGGTTCATCCTACGTAAAACTATTGCATCTCATATCCTAGAGACATACATCAAAGGAAAGGGTGAGCATAAGGCCCAGTAAAGGTAAAAAAGGGAATCCGATTACTTGTTTAATAATAACAACATAAAGACATGATCAAAGGAAGTATAAGCATATCATAATGAAAATAACTTGTAACATAACTTTAATATGTGGCTAAAACATTTAATTTAGACATTCATGAACATATTACCAAGGTTTATCCCTGAGGTGTCATAAAAATTACCAAGGTTATTCACCAAAGTATCGTGAAACTTATCATCTCTAGAGATTAATTATTTACCCAATGCATTGGAGATCTATCAGGGAACACCCTTAATATGTATATAATTTAATGTGATCCATATAGATCATATTTAAACATTTCATAAATAACCCAAAGAGAGAAAAAGAAATGGTTTTTACTTCCAAATCATGACGTTTTAAAAGTGCTTAAAAATAAGACCGTTATGTCATTTATAACCCATGGAAAGGCAGTGAGGGTTACCTGTATGTCAATTCCAGAATCAAATATATCATTTTTATGTATCTATTAACACCCATAGAAACGAAATAGGTCTGGATATCCACATAAATAAGACAAGATAATTCCTTGAGAAAAAGAGAGATAAATTTTGAGATGAAATTTCTGCAGCATAACGGCTATATAACATGGTTTTAGAAAATAATATAAAGAGAGAGGACAAGGGTTTCCCATAAATAAATGAATATTTTTACAGTAGAGGTACATAATAAAAATAAATAAGATCATGGTATGGGGATTTTAAGGAAATACCATATGAAAATTAAACTCTAAGGAAAAGAGAAGATGTGTTTTCTTTTACAAAGATTTTGACAGCCTAACAGCGTCACTTAAAAATTCATAAAAATAAATAGATGAGAGAAAAAAGGGTATGTAAACAATTAGACATGAAATGGACAGTAATGAGAACATATAAGAACATGCCCTCAACAAAAATAGATGGAAACAAGAAGACACAACATATAGGAAGTCATGACTTTAAAAGAGGAGGGTGAAAGGATCCCTTACCCTGAAGAGTAACTTCGAAAGCTTGAAGGTCGGGACCTTGGGAGGCTTGAGGGCACCTTGGGAGGAATAATTGGGAGGTAAGGAGACCAAAAATTCTTTTAGGATTATTTTGGAATGAAATGAATGAGGGAAATGGCTTGGTATTTATAGAAAAAGTGAGTGAATAAATTATTAATTTCCAAGGGACACCTCATCGGTGGTATTTGAAAAACATGGGCTTTACCATGGTATTTGCCCATGGTATTGGACACTTTGGAGACCTCATAGAATATCTAACTATTCATAATTAAAACACAAATCTTACATCATTATTACATCATAAATGATGTCATTAAACACCCGAAACTCAAAACTACATTTTTATTATTCACCAATAATTCAATTATTTTAGAAAAATCCCAAAAATCCCCCCTAACCTAGCATCGATGCCCTGAATTCAAAAATTAAGTCCATTTTATGAAAATAATTTTTTAAATATTTTTAATTTTTTTTTTTTTAAAAAATCATTATTTATTCCAAAAATACAACTTTAAAACTATAACTCATTTTGTAACACCTTAAAAAAGTAATCAAGGTCCCATAAAAATATCGTATACCCATAAGAAAATAAAGTAAAAATTTATGATTAAATTTTATGAAAATACATTTCCATTTTAAATTATTAAATTAATTATAAAATTGTAAATAAAATATTTATAGCATACAAAAATACCAAAACTTAAACTATGATCGTTTTTTCACTTTTAAGATGTCTAAAATGTATTTATACATTCATGGGTGAAGTTACTATTTTTTTGGTCAATTTACTATTCATTACTATTCATTACTATTCATATGGGTATGTTACTATTCCTACTTTACTATTCACTAAAAACCAAGTTGATCTTATTAGACTCTAAATTTCTCACTGATCACAACTGTAAAAGACCATTTTTTGAAAATAATTTCACATCATTACTTATTTAATGAATACAAAAACATTTTAAAATACCCCTTGTTTCCTAAATTCATCAATAATACACATCCTATATTTATCTGGATATTTGAAATTCACAAAATCTTCCATAATAATAAATAACAATTTTATTTATATAAAAGGATTACACAAATAAGCTAAGGTCTCGTTACATAGCCCCTTATAACACCAGCATAGGACCTAAGTGTAAGGTGTGCTATGGTGATAGAATCTTGGGGTGGCTAAGAAAACATTTCCCGAGTGGTGATTTCTATCAACTTGAACTTCTCCCTTAGGCGATTCCGTTTAAGCTTCATACGTTGAATTTCGACTTGGGCTTGGTCCAGAGCAAAGCCTAGTGATGCTACCTCCTTCCCAAGCTCCGACAAATGGGCTTCATATGGCTCGAGTCTACTGTATGAGGCCATTCAGTCTTCTTTCTGTATTAATTAACCATGATAACCGTATTTATAAAAATTCAATTTTAAGATTATAGTTTCCAATGGTCATATTGACCAACGGTCATATAACGGTCGAAACCCAACAATCTCATTTTAATTATACCCACTTCATTAATTAAAGGATATAGTTTTGTTGAGTATAAAATAAAATAACACATAAAATTAGGAAACAAATATAATTAAAAAGTTCAGGTCGTTACATTCTTCCCCCCATAAGAAATTTCATCCCTGAAATTTTATCTCGTACCCTCTGATGGGAAAAGGTGTGGGTACTTCTGTCTCATGGACTCCTCCAGTTCCCACATGGCTTCTTCATATTTGTGGTTCCTCCACAACACCTTAACAAGGTGGGTAGTCTTGTTTCATAGAACCTTGTCTCTACGATCCAAGATCTCCACCGAATGCTCCTCATAAGAGAGGTCATGTTCTAGTTGTACTGCCTCTAGATTTAGTACATGTGAAGGGTCAGGTTTGTACTTCCTCAAGAGGGATATGTGGAAGACATCATGAACTTGTGCTAGATTTAGAGGAAGTGCAAGCCAATAGGATACTGCTCCCACACGATCAAGGATTTCATAGGAGCCATTGTTCCTATGGCTGAGCTTCCCTTTCTTCCCAAACCTCATACCTCTCTTCCAAGGTGAAATCCGAAGAAAGAATTTGTCACTAACATCAAACTCCAAGTTCCTTCGACAGTTTTCGGCATAGCTCTTTTTCCGACTCTGAGCAGCCTTAATGTGTTGTTGGATGGCATAGACCTTTTCTTTCATCTATTGCATAAGATCAGGCCCAAGAAGCCTTCTTTCACCAGCTTCATCCCAACAAGTAGGAGTTCTATATCACTTCCCATATAGAGCTTCATAGGGTGCCATTTGAATGTTCGATTAGAAGCTTTTGCTGTAATAGAACTCAACTAAAGAGAGATGTTGATCCCATCCACCCTTAAATTCTATTTAGAATGTTCTCAGCATGTCCTCGAGTGTTTGAATAGTCCTTTCAGATTGTCCATCAGTTTGGGGGTGATAGGCCATACTGAAATTCAATTCAGTGCTTAGATCTTGTTAAAGACTTCTCCAAAATTTCAATGTAAACCTTGGATCATGATCAGATACGATAGAAAGTGGAACTCCATGCAGCCTTACCACTTCTTTCATGTAAATCCTAGAAAGTTGATCAAGAGATAAATCTTCCCAAATGGAGATAAAATGGTTAGTCTTGGTGAGATGGTCCATAATAACCCATATCACATTATTTAATTTGGAAGTTCTCAGGAGAATAGTGATGAAGTCCATAGTGATATTGTCCCACTTCCATGCTGGTATGGGTAGTGGTTGCAATACCCCTTTAAGAAGTTGTAGCTCTGACTTCACTTGCTGACATACCGGGCACCTTGAAGTGTAGTAAGAAATCTCCCTTTTCATATTATCCCACCAATAATGATCACGAAGGTACCTATACATTTTGTGCTACCAGGATGTATAGATAAAGTAGAGATATGAGCTTCATCCATCATCTCCTTCTTTATTTCTGGAATAGATGGAACACATAGTCTTGTAAAAAATTTCAGTACACCTTCTTGATTAGTATTGTACTCAGGAAACCTCCCATCCTTTACAGCCTCAAACTTCTTCTATAACAAAGGATCTTTTTTCTGAGCTTTATTGATCTTCTCTATTAGTGATGGTTAAGAAATCATTTGGGTTAGGGTTGATGATGTCCCTTCCTTTATGATTCCCATGTCCAGTTTTACTAGGTCATTGATCAAAGGATCTCTTTGAATCCTCATAATGGACAAAACAACTGGGTGTTTCCTGCTTAATGCATCAGCGACTTTGTTTGATCTTCTAGGATGATAATGAATTGAAAAATCACAGTCTTTAAGGAGTTCCAACCATCTCCTTTGTCTCATGTTCAATTACTTTTGTGTGAAAATATACTTAAAACTTTGATGGTCTATGTATATATCACATTTCTCCCCATAAAGATAGTTTCTCCATATCTTCAGAGTAAAAATGACCGCAGCCAGCTCCAGATCATGCGTAGGATAATTCTTCCCATGAGTCTTCAACTATCGAGATGCATAAGTAACGACCTTGTCATTTTTCATGGGGATGCACCCAAGAACTTTTAGAGATTCAACATTAAAAATAACAAATCCTTCTCCACTTGAAGGCATAGTTAACATAGGTGCAGTAACCAATCTCTTCTTCAGCACTTGGAAAGTTTCCTCACACTCCTTTGTCCAGATGAACTTGACCCCTTTTCAAGTTAACTTGGTTAATGGATTAGAAAGTCGTGAAAAGTTTTTCAAAAACCTCCTATAATATCCCGCTAATCCAAGGAAACTATGAATCTCAGTTATTTTTGTAGGCTGAGGCCACTCCTCTACACATTTTATCTTTACAGGGTCAACTGTGATTCCTTCATTGGTAACAATGTGTCCCAAGAAAGAAACTTGTTGTAACCAGAATTCACATTTACTGAAATTTCCAAAAAGTCTCTCCTTCCTTAGAGTTTGTAAAATAACCCTTAGATGATCCTCATGCTCCTCACAACTTTTGGAACATATCAGAATATATTCAATAAAAACTACCACAAAGTTATCAAGGTAGTCTTTAAATACTCTATTCATTAAATCCATAAAAATTTTAGGTGCATTAGTCAGTCCAAAAGGCATAACAACAAACTCATAATGCCCATATCTTGATCGGAAGGCAGTTTTTGGAATATCTTATTTCTACACCCTCAATTGTTAATAACCAGATCGAAGATCAATCTTAGAGAATAATTGAGCCCCACGAAGTTGGTCAAATAAGTCATCAATTCTTGGAAGGTGGTATTTGTTATTTACTGTGATCCCGTTCAGTTCTCTATAATAAATGCATAGACAGATCGATCCATCCTTCTTATTCACAAAGAAAATAGGTGCTCCCCATGGAGACACACTCAGTCGGATAAACCCCTTCTCCAAAAGATCTTGGAGTTGTTTCTTTAATTATTACAACTCCACATTTTCTATCCAATACGGGGTCTTTGATATTGGATATGATCCAGGTACGAGTTCAATAGAGAACTCTACCTCTCTTTCTGGGGGAAATCCAGACAACTCCTCAGGAAATATGTCAATGTATTCCTTGATGATGGGTACATTTTCTATCCTCAAACTCTCATTTCCTCCTTCTTCTTCACTGATCAATTCCATAAAGAAGGATATAGGAGGTTCTTCTAAACAAAGATCAGGTTGAGATATCTCTCCTTGGAAGATAACTTTAGATTTTACATTCAAGAATACTAATATTTCCTTACTTCTGTATTTTATCCTAGCATTATACTTTGAGATCCAGTCCATCCCTAGTATAATGTTGAATTCCATCATGGGAATGACTACTAGATTTGTGATAAGATTGTGCTCACCAAAGTAAATACTAGAGTTTCTAAACACTGATGATTCTTGGATAATCCCACCATGAGTCTTGACTGATAACTCTACTTTTAGAAAGTTGGTGGTTGATTCTAAATTCTTTGCAAACTTGGAGGAAATAAAGTAATGCGTAGAACCAGAATCAAAAAAAGTACTTGCTAGCTTTGAGAGAACACCAAGAGTACCTGCTACCACATCATTTGGAGCTTCAACTTCAGCTGTCGTGATAGTAAAAGTATGACCTTTATCCCTATGCCTTTACTGAGGGTGATGTTGGTTCCCCTCCACTGCCCTCGGATTTAGACAGTGATTGAAAAAGTGCCCCAGTTTTCCACACTTAAAGAACTTGATATCAGGTAGGTCCTGCACCATCTTCCCCTTGTCGTTAGTGTTTGGAATTTGAGTTTTCACCTCACTATGAAAATTCCTCACAATATGGCCATATCTTCCACACTTGTAGCATTTCCCGCTCCCAAGAAGGTAGTTCCATGAATGCTTCTTCCCACATTTATTACATGTGGGACGTTGCACTTTCTTGAATCCTCTTCCTTGATCAAAGCTCCTCCCTAAGCTTAGCTCCATCGATCTCTTTTTGTCGTTGGATTTATGAGACCACTGCATCTCACCAAACTCCAGTTTGACTTTCATCGCACTTCTCACAATCTCCTCATAGATGTCATAATACCGGTTGGCTAAATTATTCTGCAGATGAGGTCTCATTACACCGAATAATCTATCAACATTTCCATTTGGATCCATGACAAAGCTAGAGGTGTAACCTGAAAGCCTTGTGAAGTTCATCTCGTAGCTTCCTGTAGATTTATTTTCCTTCTGCTTCAGCTTGAGAAACTCCTTCTCCATTCTTGTTCTCATGGAACAAGGGAAATACTTACGAAAGAAGATCCCTCTGAACTCTTCCCACTCCATAGCTTCAACCTCCACTCTTTGCCTTGTGTTTTTAATCAGCTCCCACCATTGATCAGCTTCTACTTCTAAGTGATAGAAAACCAGGGCGACCTTCTCTTTCTCTGAACAATGGAGAACAGAAAAGATATTCTCGATAGAGCTGATACACTGCTCAACAATCAATGGGTCAGTCGATCCACTGAAGTTCAGTGGTCGTTGATGAATAAAGGACTCAACAAAATGTTGTTCCATTCACGGTGAGATTGGTCTCTCATCTTGATTCAAGTTATTTCCCATAACTTGAGTCAGTTGGTTCATCATTCTCATGAATGTTTCCATTCCAGCTTCCATTGGAGGTCCATCAGCGCAGGGTTCATTACGGTCACCATTTTCATGGTTCCTCCTATTTCACACCATTTCTAAAATAATAAAACCTTAGTGAGAAACTTATTTCATTTATGAATCTTCTAACTATAAAGGATTTATATCTTAAAACTTCATTAAACAATTACATTTCTCTATAAATCCTTCATAATGATTCATAAAAAGCTTATGATTAACCAAACATATCACCCGAGAGTGTCGTAACCAAGAGTGCAGCAAAACCCATTGTGATGCACCATTTCCTGTTTGAGTCTAGTTCAAAGTGGTGTTTTCTGGTTTTACACTTATGTACATCTATGCTAGAGCCGCCTCTACCTACTCGTATCCAGACAAGGATGTATTTTCTTGATAAACCACTTACTTAATACTTACCAAAATAACATAAAGTTTTCCTATATTTAAAATTTTCTATAGGATTCTTCCTAAATATTTAATAGCCTAATTTCCATAAATAACTAAAACTCCCTTTGATACCAGCTATGGAATCCCGCCTTTTTATTACATAACTTTTCATTACATTTTACAACCAGAGGATATTTAAAGTCTAGTGTCTTAGAAATTAGGAACTTAATACATGAAAACAACATAAAAAATTCTTCTAAACCACTTTTATGGCTTCATCATAGGTTCATCCTAGGTACAACTACTGCATCTCGTATCCTGGAGACATACATCAAAGGAAAGGGTGAGCAGAAGGCCCAGTAAGGGTAAACAAGGGAATCAGTTTACTTGTTTAACAATAACAACATAAAGACATGAACAAAGGAAGTATAGGAATATCATAATGAAAAGAACTTGGAACATAAATTGAATATGTGGATACAACATTTCATTTATACATTTATGAACATATCACCAAGGTTTATCCCCGAGGTGCCATAAAAATTACCAAGGTTATTCACTAAGGTATCGTGAAACTTGTCATCTCTAGAGATTAATTCTTTACCTAATGCATTTGAGTGATATGAATGAGGACCCTTAATATGTATTTAATTTTATGTGAGACACATATATCATAATAAAACATTTCATAAATAACCCAAAGATAGTAAAATAAATGGGTTTTACTTCAAAATCGTGACGTTTTAAAAGTGCTTAAAAATAAGACCATTATGTCATTTATAACACATGGAAAGGGAGTGAGGGTTACATGTATGTCAATTACAGAATAAAATATATCATTTTTGTGTATATATGAACACCCATAGAAACTAAATAGGTCTGGGTATCCACATAAATAAAACAAGAGAATTCCTTGAGAAAAAGAGAGATAAATTTTGAGACGAAATTTCTGCAGCATAACGACTATATAACATGGTTTTAGAAAATAATATAAAGAGAGAGGACAAGGGTATCACATAAATAAATGAACAGTTTTATAGTAGAGGTAAATAATAAAAATAAATAAGATAATGGTATGGAGATTTAAAGGTAATACCATATAAAAATGAAACTCAAAGGAAAAGAGAAGATGTGATTTCTATTACAAAAAATTTGGTAGCCTAACAACGTCAATTAAAAATTCAGAAAAATAAATTTATGAGAGAAAAAAGGGTCTCTAAATAATTATACATGAAATGGATAGTAATGAGAACCTATAAGAACATACCCTCAATATAAAGAGATGGAAACAAGAAGACACAACATAAAGGAAGTCATGTGGCTTTAAAAGAGGAGGGTGAAAGGATCCCTTACCTAGAAGAGTAACTTCGAAATCTTGGAGGTTAGGACCTTGGGAGGATTGAGGGAATCTTGGGAGGACTCCTTGGGAGGTAAGGAGACCAGAACTTCATTGAGGATGACTTTGAAATGAAATAAATGAGTGAAATGGCTTGGTATTTATAGGAAAAGTGAGTGAATAAATTATTAATTTCCAAGGGACACCTCATCAGTGGTATTTGAAAAACCATGGCCTTGACCATGGTATTTTCCCATGGTATTGACCACTTGGGAAACCTCATAGAATATCTCACTATTCATAAGTTGACCAAAAATATTACATCATTATTACATCATAAATGATGTCATTAAACACCTGAAACTCAAAACTGCATTTTTAGTATTCACCGATAATTTAACTGTTTCAGAAAAATACAAAAAATTCCCCCTAACCTAATATCAATGATATGAATTCAAAAATTAATTCAATTTTATGAAAATAATTCTCTAAATATTTTTAATTTAATTTTTAAATAAAATCATTATTTATTCCAAAAATACAACTTTAAAACTATAACTCATTTTGTAACACCTTAAAAAAGTAATCAAGGTCTCATAGAAATATTTTATACACATAAGAAAATAAAGTAACAATTTATGATTAAATTTTATGAAAATAAATTTCCATTTTAAATTATTAAATTAATTATAAAATTTTAAATAAAATATTCATGGCATACAAAAATACCAAAACTTAAACTATGATCATTTTTCAATTTTAAGATGTCTAAAATGTATTTATACATCCATGAGTGAAGTTACTATTTTTTTGGTCAATTTACTATTCATTACTATTCATATGGGTATGTTACTATTCATACTTTACTATTCACTAAAAACCAAGTTGATCTTATTAGACTCTAAATTTCTCACTGATCACAACTGTAGAAGAACATTTTTTAAAAATCATTTCACATTATTAATTATTTAATGAATACAAAAACATTTTAAAATACCCATTTTTTCCTAAATTCATCAATAATACACATCCTATATTTATCCGGATATTTAAAATTCACAAACTTTTCCATAAGAAGAAATAACAATTTTATTTATATAAAAGGATTACACAATGAAGATAAGGTCTTGTTATATAGCCCCTTATAACACCAGTATAGGACCTATGTGTAAGGTGTGCTATGGTGATAGAATCTTGGGGTGGCTCAGACAACATTGCCCGAGTGGTAATTTCTATCAACTTAAACTTCTCCCTTAGGTGATTCCATTCAAGCTTCATACGTTGAAGTTCGACTTGGGCTTGGTCCAGAGTAAAGCCCAATGATGCTACCTCCTTCCCAAGCTCTGAAAGATGGGATTCATATGGCTCGAGTCTACTGGATGAGGCCATTCAATCTTCTTTCTGTATTAATTAACCAAGATAACTGTATTTATAAAAATACAGTGTTAAGATTATAGTTTCCAATGGTCATATTGACCAACGGTCATATAACAGTTGAAACCCAACAGTCTCATTTTAATTATACCCACTTCATTAATTAAAGGATATAGTTTTGTTGAGTATAAAATAAAATAACAAACAAAATTAGGAAAAAAATATAATTATAAAGTTTAGGTTGTTACATTTATTTTTAATTATTAGTGAATAAATAGGTACCTTAAATGCTTAGGAAACGCTAAAATAATAATTATTTTGTTCATAGAAAAAAATAAATTATTCTAAAAATATTAAAAGTATTATAATTTTAAATAATTATTGTCTTTACCAGGTTTTGTAGATAATAAAAACTTATTAAGGAATTATGGAATTATTATATTCTAATTATCTTTTTATCTTAATGTTATTAAAGTCAAAGTAAATGAATAGTTCTAAAATTGATATTAATAATATTTTTAATAAATAACATTTTATTAAATGATTTAAAATTTCTAAAAATCATATATTCATCCAAGTGATTAGGATATGGTTTAAAATATCAACCATGGTCTATTTATGGGTATTTTTTCTTTTTATAGTTACTATCATGACCCTCAAAGAGTAAAAAACCTTAATATCATGGTAAGTGTGAAAAGGGTTAACATGGGGTTAATACTAAAAGAAAAATGTAAAAATATAGTCTAAAATTTTTAAAATTTTATTTTATGAGATTAGTTTTACTTATTATCATCTTATATTTTAATATTATCAAATTTGAGACATTTTAACATGAAAATTAATTTATTTTAATTTGATATTTTAAGAAATTTTAAGATTTCCCCTTCCATGTCTTATAAAAGGGCACATCCTCTTCTCTTTTATTCACACATAAGAAGGCCTTTTGGTTCAGAAAATAACTAAAAAAATACATTAAGTAAACCCCTTATCAAATAATATAGGGCTTGTTTTGATCATGAAACCAACATAGGAATTTTTTTGTTATAAACCTTAACAGGTTGTCTAAAGAAGAGGTATTGTTTTTAACCGAGTGTTTTTGTTTTATTTATGATTAAAACTAATTAAAATATTAATTAACCATGTTTATATAATAAAATAAGTATATTAAATATAATTTTATGTTATTATGTTAATTTTATAACCTATATCCATCTTCAACTTCCATCAAATGGGAAACAAAATTATCATTTGTGTGCACGACAGACTACCAGCCTGCAAATCGATGTAATTCATTTTCCATAATCTCTACTTACATATGATTGTAATGATTATTTTAATATATATATATATGTATATAATATTCATGACATATTTTTCATTCTTAAAAGATAATATATCATTTTACTTCTTACCTTTCCATTCACTAAAAAATGATAACATCGTTTGTGTATACGTGTGGAATACCACCTCTATGAAGCGATGTGAATCATTTTTCATCACCAAAACACATATAAAAGTATATGTAAAGAAATAATATTTTATTTATGATATAATTATAATTATATAAATATAAAATAATAATCACTTTCTTTCTATAATGACTATTGAAAAATGGAAACGTTACTCATGTGTACGTACGATATATCCTCTCAATGATTGTAATGTAGTTCATTTTTCATAACCACATTTCATGGTTGGTTTTAAAGTTATAATTGATATAAAAATATATAATTATTTTATGATTATTATTCTAGATATGATGGAATAATGACCCCTTTTATAACATTCATCCTACCAAATCCATTTTGGATATATGAACCGAATATCGTCAAAATGTTCAACGTGAACTTAATTGATTAAGTAATTAATTATAACATTTTAAAAGGAATAATAAACTTGAAAAATATTATTAATAAAGTAAATAATTAACATAAGCTTATTATTAATTAAGATAATGAATGTCCGTGATGAGTTAGACTCAAGTTAAGATACTTTCTTTTAAAAATCCTCTTTTAAAGTTTCCCTTAAAACTATTTTTTTATCCCATGTCCATATTCTTAAAATTATTTTATGAGTGTATATATATGGACATGAATGAATTATAAATTAAATATCATGCCACTTTTTTACTTTATTTCAAAGGTTTTAAAAACTAATCCTTTTACATATTTTATACAGAATGTTTTGACATTCTTTACAAAAGTCAAAAGGAGTGTTCTATTTTAACCAATATGATGGAAATGAATTTTCCTACTACTATAAATTTTAATTTACTTATTTTTTAAGATTAAATATTTTATTTAAAGAAAAATCCTCTTTCCCTATGTTCTGTTTTTTTTTTCAGAAAAGGTTTTAAAATGGAATCGATATTTCAATACTAAGAAATGTTTTCTTAAGGGTAAAAAGAATATTTTAAAAACTGAAAGCTTTTATTAATTTTAATTATGTTATGGATCTTGGTAATTGTTTATAATGATGGGTGGTTCTATTATAAACTAAGTATGGATGGGTTTTTGATATATATTTATTGAATTTGGTAATATTTATGTTTTGAAGTTGACCGTGAGGGTATTTTAAAGTATAACTATGATGGTTCTTTCAAGTGAAACTCTGATAGTTACTCCAAGTGTAACCATAATGGTTAATCCATATATAATTGTGAAGGTTATTCTATGTGTAAGATTGATATTAAAATGATTCCCTATGTTACCTATATGATTTATCTATGATTGTTATGGATTTTTATGGACATATTATTATTTCAAAAAGGTAAGTAAAAATAATATTATTTTAAATTAAAAGTATATGCTGAATTTTAAGTGTGAAAGGTATAAATTTGTGGTAAAGAATTCACATTTTTTTATGATTTGACTTAAATATTTATAATTTTTATTTTTTACTTTAATATTTCTTATGAAATGTTTTATGAAAATATTTTGGTGGAGAAGTTGATTTATTGGGTAATAATTTTTTTATTTTGAAACCAAAGTTTATTTAAAAAATGGAAACTTTTTATAAGTATTAATGTAATAAAGTTTTGTTTATTTATTTTTGTGTCCCTTACTGATATTTTTGTGCACATCATACATTTTAAAATTTTTCATATAGGTTTTAAGGATGGTTAATGAAAAAGAAGAAGTAAAGTAAAAATTTATGAAGATTTTTCATGAAAATAAAACTTGTTATATCATAAAAGTTTTATATTATGGGAAAAATTGATATTGACCAGAAGTTTCCACTTTGTAAAATATGGTTTTGTTATGTGTGATTTGTGAATAAATTCTCTAAAAATATAAATATAAAAGATCCTATAAATGAAAGAAAGATAATTCTTATCTAAAAGCTCATGATTATGAAAATTTTAAGGATGGGTACTTATAAGCAAAGAATAATATTTTTAAAATAAAAAAATCCCCTAAATCATCTTCACCCTTGAGATTCACCATTATTAAAACAAAAAATATAATGAGAAAAACATCATGAATAGATAAAAATTTTGTAAAATAAAAAATGAGAAAAATATAAATGAAAAGTGTTTTTTGTGAAGGTACAATAGAATAAATTTATAGGATGTAACATAGGTAATATAGTTGTTAATTGATCGTTATTAATGATTATATAATAGTTTAGTATAATACTAGTAAACATCTTACCACTTTAGAATTATCATTATATAGTTTATATACATAAAGTTTATTTATATGTTAATATATGTATATATATACACATTTTCTTCATAAATAATTTATTTTAAATAAAATAAATGATTTTGGAATATAATTAAAAGATATAAATTTTCTTAGGAAAATATCATTGATTCTAAAGAAACTCTTTTTATGAATTACATGTTTTTGTTAAAATTATTACTTTTAAAGAATGATATAAATAAAATATATTTATAAAATTAATTTAATTATTAGTAAAATAAATTAATAAATTCCAATAAATGATTAAGTAACTATAAGTAATACTAATTTAATTATTCATGGATAAACAAAAATGTTTAAAAGAATTTTTTTATTATACATTATATGTTTTTAATTAAAAGTTAAATTTTTCATATTTCAAGTATAAAATTTAATTAAATGTACAATATATATAATAAATAATCAATCATGTATTTATTATCAATTTTTTATTAATAAATATAAAACCATTTAATGTTAAAAAGACTTGTGTTTTGAAAGAATTTTTTTTCTATATGTTTTGTATTTTAATTTTAGTAGTTTAAAATGATCTTAATTAAATAATTATGTTGATGAAATTAATCATCTATATATATATTGAAAAAAATAACTATTCATTTAATTATTATTATTTAGAAAGTAATAATAATAAATCTATTGCTGGGCTAAGAAATATATTTTTCTAAAAAATGTTATTTTGTGTTATACATTAAGTATTTTAAAATTAATTTCTATCAAAATTAGAAATTGAATACAATAAAATTCATTTCATATTTATAATTAGTATATCCAAATTATTTAATAATTTCAATTTAATTTTTAATCATAAAAATAAGTTACCATGATAAAAGTCTGTCACCACAGTAAAGTCTAAAAAGGGGTAAAAGTGTTAAATCAAGGGGGTAATGACTTAAAATATCATTAAAACTTATCTTTAAATGGATGGATGAAGGAATTTTAAAATTAACCTCATACATTATATATTATTTTTTCACTTGTGTCTACTTTTCTTTTTAACATGACAACTTTATACATTAAAGAATGAGTATTTGTAAAAATACCATTCAAAACTCACTAATAAAATGACCCCTCCTCTACCCACCTCAACTAAATAATTCCTTAAATTGTATCTTTAAAACCTTCCAAAATTATATCCCTAAAAATTTATCCCAAATTTTGGAACCTCTGGTCACAAGATGAGGTCCCAAATCCATTATTTCCAAGAGGCTCTCTAAATGGAAATTCAGGTCTTCAACATAAATGTTATCCTCTCCTTAATAATTATTCTTTATCTTATTCATACAACTATTATTAAATATAGTTTACCAATTTAATAATTTTTTAAATCATTAATCTTCTGTAAAATTGATATTATAATTATGTAATAAAATTTTCTTACTCATGCAGTCGTTACAACACATTCTTGTTTGGTTCGGTTTTACCACCCATATGAACAATGCTATAAAATTTACATCATTAACGACTAATAAAACTTAAATAATAGTAATATATGATAATAATTATTAGTTTAATATGTTTTAATAGTTTTTTAATTATGATTTTCTAAATTATATTCACTAATAAATTCAATTCTTTTGTTAATTCAATAATCAATGAAAATTAGATTTTTAAGCATTTAATGTGAACTATCACCATAAGTTCTATAAAATGAACATGGGACTCTAAAAACATATAAAACACATATAATATATCTTTATTAACATTATTTAAGTGATTAAATATTAATCAAGGAGTAAGGAATAGAACCACTAAACCAAAGTATGTGTGGAAAACATAATAGTGAACACCCAAATATTAATTTTAAACTATAAAAAATTAATATGTGGGTAATAAGGAATTGTAAATTAATAAAATTAAAAAAAAATAAATATGTATAAGGTTCTTATACATATTAATAATAAATTAAAATTTATTATATAGGTAATTAGAGTGTGTCCGATCAAGAAAAAGTTAGGCTGACTGAAAATTGAATATTTTATTATGTAAGAAACAAATGGAAAAAAAGGAAAGAGGAAAAGATAAAGGAAGTTGAAAGTGGTGAATCCCAAGGGAATAAAATTGGAAGATGTTAGTACATTCCATTTTTTTGGATATTACACTCAATTAAGTAATAAAAACCTCTTCTTGAGGCCCTTTATAAGCAAAAATATTATCCACCTTGTTCCCCTCATGCCATGTATGTAAAATATATACTTCTAGATGAAGCATTCCCCAAAAACTCTTGATAGTATAGAAAATGATCAAGTGGATAGAAGATATTCCCCTTATAGATTTAACCAATATATATTTGTAATATTTAATCATAGATTGATTAATTTTGTTGAAATTTTAAAGTTTGAGACTGGTTAACATAGAATGATCTCCCACTTGAATAGAAATTCCTTCCATATATAAGGTCAAAACATCCTTGATAACCAAGACCCTATAGTCTTAAACAATCCCACCTCCTCAAATTATCCCATGAATTAAAGAACCATAAAAATTAAGTTTAATCCCTTTTCTAGGTTTCTTGTAGTCCACCTAAACCCCATTTATCCCTATATTGTCCGTATAATCGGTTGTGAAAGAGTTTGATATATGCTACTTAAGATCTTGGGGAAGCATGATTTCCTTTTATAAAAAATTGAGAGAAATAACCAAAGAGAAGAATTTATATTTTTGGTACCCTTTATTAGGTTTTAAATCTTAATTTTGAGAAATATAATGAGTTTTCCAGATCACTGAGAATCCCATAGATACAAGGATGCTTTGGCCCTAAGTATTCAAATCCCTACCGGTATGAAAATTAAAATAAGAATCAAGAAAATGGTCCACAATTCAGTAGTCACCATTGATTCCTATGAGAACTCCAAGACAAGACTAGATGATTATCACCCACTCCCATTCAATAAAAAGGTTAAAAAATGATTCAATATTTTCATTCACACAATACAAACATTTAGAGGAAATATTTATACCCTTTTTTTGCACATCTACATAGACATGGAGAGGTTAGTTATAAAGGTTCCACATAAGAAATATGAGTTTAATGTAAAGTTTTTTACACCATAGTTTACTGAAATGTTTTATATTATACCAATATTTTCATTTATATAGTGTAAATAATTATTCTTTGACATATTTTATCATAATTAATTTTTTATTCAAGGTATTTAAAGTTCCATTTCAAGTCCTATTTTCAAGGTATTTTGATTCAAAAGTCACTGAATCCATAAGATTATTTTTTAGTATCACATTAAAATCATGATTTTCCATATTTTAATTCATATTTGGTGATTTTTTTGTTATTTATCTTTAAAAACCAATATATTTTCGTATCATATATTTATTTATAGGTTTTAAATGTCTTCTTATCATTTTAACTCTATTTGGTTCACAATTTAACTAAAAGGTTACCAATAAGTGGATCTGAACTTACCTCATCTTTTCATCCCTAAATCTAACTACTACACATTTATATTATTTATTTTGTTTTATTATTATAATTATATATAATTTTATTATTACTTAAACAAATATTCCATTAGATTTTAATTTTTTTACAAAATAATTAAAGGAATCTCCTTTAATATTTTTCTCATGGGCCATTTTCTATTTCCCTTTACCTTATTTACAAAAGTGTGAAATAATGATATTTTTTTAAACATTTTATGCATGATATAATTTTATAATATATAATTTTTTTATTTATGAATCCCCCTCTCTATATTTTAATGGTTTTATAAAGTATTTTTTATTCCCATTTTTTTATAAATAATAATTACAAAAATCTAAAGGGAATTTATTCTTATTTCTCAAATGAATTTTCTATTTTTTTGTAAATAACTTTTCATGTATGTAAATATACTTGAATGTTTATTATGTTTACCATGGATATGTTTTAATAGAATCATCCATTTTTTTTATTTAGATGATCCATTTTTATACCTTAAGATTACTCTTATGAAACCCATTTCTTCCTCATGGATTAATTATACTATGATGGTATCATGAATAATATTCTATTCATGTGGAACACATGTGTATATTTTTTCACTATGTGATGGGTGGTCCCAAAATTATATATCCCTATAATTAATTGAGTAAAGATTTATAACTCATGAGATGATAGATAATAATAAGTGAACCTAAACCCTCAAGGTAATCTATCCACTATGCGATGAGTGGGCCTAAAATTATATAGCTCTCCATTGCATTAGGTAAAGACTTGCATATCATTTGATTACATGTTAAGAATTGGGGAGTAAAACCAATCAATAATGAGGCTTTTTCCACTATGATATAGTGGTCTTAGTATCAATCCTTTGTAAGAACTCTAATTTTCATAGTTTTATCTTTTAAATATTTCTTTATACATATCTTTGTATTTTTTCTCTGAGTTAGTGATGTGTTTTGGGTGTCAAACGACCCAAGAATTAATATACTAACAATATTAAATATATTAAAGAATATAGGTGTATATTTTTAGAATAAATGGTTTCCCCATTTATCAGAACCTAATATAGAAAATCTGAGACCATAGTTGTTTTCATAATGTGAGGTTTACCTTAGGAACAATATAAGGATGATCGACATAAAATGTTCCATGGAAGGAAAATGTTCTCACATGTATAAAATAAAATAAAATATATATTTTATTTAATTTATCAAATTATAAACCTAACTATATTACCTTTAAACACACTAATAAAGAAAATATCTAAGGTTATTTTCATAACCCTTGGAGATTAGATAGGTGAAGGAGGATATCCATCATTAGCGTGGATAAACTCAGGATCTTGAATCAATGATGAATGAATTGAGGAGATTATTGGAATTAATGAATAAAATAATGGAATCTTCAATTAAATCACTAGATAATGTGTTCTTCACTAGTGATTGATCTGTTCTTTAGGCATGGATTTTTATTTTATGTATTTACATCATTTTTTTCTTTATTGTTGATCATGGATTGATTATTTTCTTAATTATTTGATTTTTCATTCTTCACATGAACCAATAATTTAATTATCATTATTGAACATAATTTATGATTTTCATTACACCCATGATTTTCACCATTTGTGGTTTCTATGTTTATGATCACAAGCTGATATTTCATTGTCCTATAATAATATCACCTCATTATTTTACCTCTCCCACCTCCGTTCTTCATGTTCTTCATCTTTTTACATTGGGTTAAATTTTTTTACATTTTTAGTCTAGTTTGAGCATGATCAAACCTATAAAATCATGACGGATGCATGAACAAACTAGGGATCTATTATTTTCAGATTGATTGAGGAAGATTTGGAGAATGTGAATGAGGTTTCCATGGATTGGGACCCTAATTGGTGAATTGAGGTGTGACTGGTTTTTCTTAGGAGATCAGAATCTCGATTTATGTATATCAGAATCCATAAATCGATGATCGATGGCATTAACCTTTGATTTCAGTGGTTTGGGTGGGTAAATGGTGATACTCGTGGTGGATTTGATGAAAACAATGATGATTTTGGAGGAACTTAGGATTTCTATGAAATCCACGACTACAAGACATGTATTATAGAGGACCACATGATTTTTTTCTTAGTTTCACATGATGGAAAGGGTTTTGGACCAGGTTAAATATCACAATCCATGTGGCCAGTCCCACACCCATGTGATACTACCCTAGTAGATGAGTTATGTACAAGGAGTACATGGCCAGGACCCCAGGTGAACATATACATCATGTACCTATAGGGGAATTCCATGTAGAGGTACATGGATTTCTAATACATGTCTAGTGAGTAACACACCTAGGACCTTGCATGGTGTCACATTTTGTGTGACCCAATTCACACACTGTGTAATTTTCACAAAACCTTCTAACTTGCATATCTTATTCTTCAAGACTCAGATTTAATCTCGTGAGTAGCCTATCTTGAGTATAATTTCATGTATGAAGTGAAAGTGTAATTCTATTTGGAATTAGAGATATTAAATTATGTGATATGAGTGGTAAGATTCTTCTAGAGATGCTTGGTCGATGGTAGTGATCATGTTTGATCATTAGAGAGGCGTTAGGGTTGGTACTATTCTAACTCACCAAGGTATGGGTTAATCCATATCTTACATACAAGAAGATTAAACACTTCCCCATACTATAGAGGGCATGATTCCTCTATCTATAAAGTGGTACTATCCTATCATCAAGCTCTGTTAGGGAGTGGGAACTCTATTGGAGATAGTTCTCTCCTAGCTGTGGAGTGTATTAGTGAGGATCTAGCCATCCAATATGATTATTGTGAGGTTACTCATGATTCTTTGTATATAAAATGGAAAATTTGGAACTATAGGCTAAACCATCATTCTTAATCGGATCTAAAGATTGATATTCATCTCCTTTTTGATTGGGGTTTCAGTATGAGCATATCTGATGTTGGGTTTTCCCATTTTTAACTTATGGGTTGAGTTGATTGTATTATCCTATTAATTCCATTTTAGTTTTCAGGGTGTCCTACTAAGTATATTTATACTCATCCCTACAAGAGATTTTCCCACATTTTTCATGTCTTATACATATGAATGACAGATTGATGACGACTTTGGTGATCCTAGTATTGAAGGAGCATAATAGTGTTTGGAGGCACAAAGTGTGTTCTATAGTTAGACTTAGATATTGTGATCTAGGATCTCTTTCATATTTTCCTTTTTAGTTTTTATAGGTTGGGACATTCTTTAACTCTGTTTGGGTGTTTATTTTACCCCTTTATACTTTTGTATTACTTTATTATACTTTGATGTTTTTTCTTAGAGGATGTTGCATGCTTTGATTAATCTCTAGAAGTTTTAGTTTCATTATATCTCTGTACTATTTCATGGAGACGGGTGTTTGTGTGTGTATACATGTACATTAGTATTAGGCCTCCTATTTTTATGATATGACTAATAGATGCTTGTTATCAACCCCTAGACTATTTGAGGTGTGATTGAGGTATCACTCTCATCTTACTGCTAACACAGACATGGCTTTGGTGGGTCAGGTCATGATAGAGTGGTATTAAAGGAAGTTTCTCCTAGGTTTGTTGTTTGGAGTTAGACATTACATGAATATTGGTTTGGTAACCTAGGGAACAAGTGTTGAAGTGACTTATGTTTGGATTTCAAGATAGGGAAACTTGTGATGGTATGGAAGATGATGCATTTATACACTGGGACTCTGACTACCTGCTTGCTAAATAAGAAAACTGAGACACTGATTATAGGGAAAGCTATGGTACATGCATCATATAGTATTGGTTCTTTTTTACTTTCAGGTCTTTTTTGATTCCACTCTCCAAATATGATCTTTTTGACTATGATGAATCTTGTTAATTTTTAGGATGCCACTTTGATGACAAACAACTAGGATTTCAAGATAGGGTCATGCTGATGTCCAGTTGAGAGATGAGGCCTCAATGTGGGGACCTATTCTTGAGGTGTTCCCTCTTATATATCATAGAGAAGTTCTTCCACCCAATGAGTAGCACATTGATCCGCCATTAGTTGTTCAAGAGGATGATTGAATATATGTTGGGAAACCGATAACTTCAATAGGTCAGTACGATGATGAATTCCAAATTAAAAGATTACATGAGTTATAATTATATATACCACTAAGGTTTTATGGTGAACTAGACCCTCAAACTATAGAGGATTGTCTCAAGGGAGTGGTCCAATTTTTCTGGCTTGTGCAGACCCCAACCGATTAGATGGTTACACTGATAAATAGTCTTCTTTATGGATTAGTAGGGAACTAGTGGGGTTTGGTCACTTAGACTCGTGATGAGATGATTATCTCATGGAAATACTTTCAATATTTGTTTCATGATGAGTATTATCCTTAAATATTATTCTCTATATAGATCTAGGAGTTTCTTGAGCTATGGAAGGGTGATATTTTAGTTTCTGAGTACACATCAAGGATTACTGACCTCATGGACTACACTCTCGATATAGCATGAGTTGGTTACTTTCAAGCATAGATGTTTGAACAGGGACTCCACCGAGACATCTAGGATATCATGGTATCTTTATGTATTCTCACTTATGTTGGAGTATTGGATTGAGCCTTAGAAATAGAGATTTTCCTAGAATAGGGACACTAGGTAGCTAGAGTAAACAATAGAAATCATGAGGCCAAGTCATCTGTAGCAGCTAGTTGGAGTCAACCATCAGGGTCTTAGTGTAGGAGGCATAATTATACCTGGACTCAAATTTAGGTATCTATAATGTAGGGATTATATAGAGGATCCAACTAGACTGGGGATGGGTGATGCTATACTTATGATGGGTGAGGTCACATGAAATGTAATTTCTCGACCCAACATGCTATAAATGGGGGAAATATAGTGGATGGACCTCCATGTTTGAGGTATTTTCATGATCAGAGATCTCCTATCCTAGCCATGTTCAAGGTTCCCCTAGGGATATGGTACTGACAAAGGGGTAGGAAGATCCCCAGATAGAGGAGATATAGGTGGAGGGTAATGCTATGATTTATTTCCACCACCAGCACTAGGTGGACCACACTAGTCTTAGAGGGATGGAGGTAGGGGGTGTAGTTAGTTATATGCTATAGAGGGATATGATCATTCTATACATGAGATGATTTAGGGTATGATCTATGTCTTTTCTACTATATCTGTAATACTTTTTGGCATAAATGTGATTCATTCATTCATATCCATATCCATTGCAAAAGATTTGGAGATTCTTGTAGAGTACTTGGCCTATATTCAATGGATATATATTCCCACAGGGAGTGATTATTATATATCTCACATCTACCAGTCATGTGAGTTGGTTCTCGGTGGAGATATTTTATCATGGTACCTCTTGGTTGTTGTGATAAAACCATATGATGTCATCCTGGGCATGGACTAGTTTTTTGTAGTGTGTTCTCAGATAAACTATCACTACAGGATAGTTAGATGCCTACATATTTAAGGGAAAAGGATATCCTTCATGGATGATAAGGAACTTATGGCAGAGTGAGTGGGGATAGTGAGCATAAATATGCACCTATCACCCATTAATTAGTGAGTTTGGACCTTGGTGTAGTGGGATCTTCAAATATTAAACTTCCAATAATAGTGAATTATTTAATGGAAATATTCACTGAATATGTTTCGAGACTACATAAGTGGTAGGAGATCGACTTATTAATTGAATTTCACTCTGGGACCCCACCAACATCTTATGAGGATTATTAGATGACCCCTGATAAGATCCGGGAGTTGACAGTGTAGTTGTAAGACCTTCATGAGAAGGGTTTTAGTAGACCAGACCCTTGGGAGAATCTTGTGTTGTTCATGAAAATGAAGGATGAGAGATTGAGGATTTTCATTTATTACCACTGCCTAAATTAGGTGAAGATCATGAAAAATAACTCCTTACTAAGGATTAATGACCTCTTCAAACAGTTGAAATAAATGAGTTGGTTCTCAATGATTGATCTTAGATTTGGATACCATCATTTGAGGGTTCACAAGGATGATATTTTAAAGACAACATTTTGATGTTTTTATGGGAATTATGAGTTCTTGGTGATTCCTTTCAATGTAATCAATTCCCTCACCATGTTTATGGTAATTATGAATCAGTTCTTATATCCTTTCTTGGACTGTTTCATGGCTATCTTTATCAATGACATTCTCATTTAATATACATATGAGGAGTATAAAAAACATTTTAGGATGGTCCTAGACTTACTTTGGGAGAACCAACTTTATGGTAAGCTCTTGATGTGTTAGTTTTGGACATGAGTGGTTCAGTTTCTAGGGTATTTCATCTCTTAGAATGGTGGGGATATAAACCTCACATATATTTATGCAGTACTTTCTTAGGAACCACCGAAGTGTGTTTCAAAGGTAAAAAGTTTCCTTGGTTTGTTTGGGTACTATTAAATATTTGTAGTTAATGTTTCTAGAATTGTGTTCCCTTTTTTTGACTTTAAATGAAAATGATAATCATTTTCCTAGACTAAGAAGTGTTAGAGTGCCTTTGAGGAGCTATGAAAGGGGTTAAACAGTACTCCTGTGTTGATACTATGAGAGGATGGTGTTGATTATGTGGTGTTTTGAAATGAATATGGATATGGGATCATATTAATATTGATTTAGATGCACAAAGTGATAACTTATGGTTTGAGGTAGTTGAGACACCATGAGAAGAACTACACGACCCATGACATGGATTTGGTAGGGGCAGTCTTCGCCTTGAATATATGGATGCATTATCTTTCTGGAGAACATTTTTTTGTTTTCTTTGACCATGAGAGTCTCAGGTACTTATTCACCAAGAAAGATCTCAACCTGAGATAGAGGAATTGGTTTTAGCTCTTATAGGAATATTACTTTGAGATAGTCTACACTCAAGGGAAGGGAAACATAGTTGAATATTCCCTTAGAAGTAAATATTGTTCTCACTTAGTGTAGGAGGCATCAAAGTAGTTGGCCTCATTAAAACTGTTTCTAGTGGAGGAGAGTGGGAAAATTTTTATTTAGTCGATGGTGATGACTCCACTAATTATTTAGTGCTTTATAGATTCTAAGTTGGGTGACATAAATTGTGAATATCTACATGACCATATTTCCTTAAGAGATACACCAGATAAATTTTCAAAATGTGGGGAGAATGACATCATTTTTTAGGTATGGATAGTAGTTATAGTAATATTACATGATGAGGTATTGAGGGAGTTTCATACCTCCCCCTTGGTGGTATATCCAGGAGTATAAAATATGTAAAAATAACTTTGATTATAGTTTTGGTGGGATGGAATGAAGTGGAGTGTAGCCAAGTTTATCTCTTGATGCCTCACATGTTAGTAGGTAAGGTTGGACATTAGGTTCTAGTAGGCATGAATCAACCTCTTGAGATCCCAAAATGGAATTTGGAAGACATATCAATATTTTTTTGATGGGGGTTTCATGTATAGTGAGAGACCATAATAATATATGGGTGATTTTTTACCAACTTACCAAGTTAGAACACTTTATTACCATATTGGAGTAAAGTTTGGTTGAGAGTTTGGGGTGTCCGTATGTGTAAGAGATTATCTGGCTTCATGGGGTTACCATGATTATTATCTCTGACTATGATAATTGTTTCACTTTATGGTCATGTATAAGCTGTAGGAGGCCTTTGGGATCTGGTTATGAATGAGTATAGTGTTCCTCCCCCATAAGGATGGCCAAACAGAGTAAAATATCTAGGTTTTGGAAGATATAATGAGAGCCTACATGTTAGACTTCAATTAGAGTTGGGAGGATCACTTACCCTTTATGGAGTTCACCTATAATAATATCCATCACTACAGTATCGGTATAGAACCATTCAACGCATTGTATGTGAAACCCTACAATCCACCCTTGTGTTGGATTGATATTAGAGAGACATCTCTTATTGGTACATATTTGGTTTAGTTAATGATAGATAATGTTCAAGTGATCAATGAGTGTATGAGGATAGCTTAGAGTTGATGAAAATATTACACAGACAGACATCATTGGTCTTTAGAGTTCGTACATGGAGACCATGTTTTCTTGAGATTCTCCCCATGATGAGGATTGTAGAGATTTAGTTAGGCTAACAAGATATCCTCAAGGTTTATTGAGTTATTCTAGATCCCATGGAGGGTTTTTGAGGTTTATTACCACTTGACCTTACCCCTTCCATTGGACTGAGTACATGGCATCTTCCATGTGTCACAATTTAGGAGATACATGAATAACCCATCACACATTATTTAATGGGGAGAGTAGGATATTAAGTATGGATCCACCTTATTGGAGTACTAAGTGGCGATTTAGGATTGGCAGGAGAGAACATTCTGTTGGTGGACCATTCATTTGGTCTGAGTGCATTGGTAGCATGAGAATGTGCAGGAGTGATCCTGGGATCATGAGATCTAAATGCAGCCTCACTACCCTCACCTTTTTTGTGTAGCTTGTACTTTTTAAAGTGAAAAGACTTAAATGTGGGGATAATGTAACAACTCTAGTTCTCATAATTTATTCCATTGAATATATATATATATATATATATAGATATATATATATATATATATCTTGATTTCTCCTTAGAGTTGGAACTATGTTTTGGGTGTCGCAGAACCCCATAATTAATATATTAAAAATATTAAAAATATTAAAGTATGCACACACATATTTTTATAATAAATTATTTTCTTATTGATCAAAACCTCTGATGGAAAATCTAATACATCATTTATTTTTGGAACATGAGGTTTACCCTAGGCATGATGTAAAGATGGTTGGCATGAGATGTTCCATGGAATACAATCATTGGAAGGTGCATTAAATAAATTAAATGATATATGTTATCTAACTTATTAAATGATAAACCAAAATCTCTTATTTTTAAATGAAATATTATAGAAAATATCTAGAGTTATCTGTATAACCTTGGGAGATTAGATATTTGGAGGAGGAGAGCCACTATTGGTGTAGAAGAATTCGAGATTGTGGAATGATGATGAATATATTGAATAGATTTGTGGGACGAATGAAGAACAAAAAATATATATTAAATTACATTGCTAGTAATAAATATCTTAACCAACGATCAATATATTCTCGAGGTAGGGTTTTTTATTTTTTAGATTTCTTCCCTTTAATTCTTGATTATTGAGAACAAATCATTTATTTTCTTAATTATTTTATTTTTCATTCTTCTCATGAACCAATAATTTAATTAGCATTATTTAATATAAATAACAATTTTTATTGTTCTAATGTATTAAAAATTTTATGGTTTCTATTTTTATGATCATTGGACAGGGTCACACCATCCAATCATAATCTCACCTCATTATTGTGTCTCTATCACCTCCGTTATTCTTCATTGGCCCATAGGGTCAAGAATTTGACATTGCCTATCTGATTTGAGCATTATTGAACCCATTAAATCATGATGGATGCATGGATGAACTAGGGATTGATAGCTTTCAGATTAATTGAGAAATATTTGTGGAACACAAGTGATGGTTTCATGGATCGGGATCCCGATTAGTGACATAAGGCATGACTAGTATTTTTTGAGAGATCAGAATCCTGATTTCTGGCCACCAGAGGTCGGGAATTTATGATCATTGATTTTACCCTTTTATTTTAGTAGCATAAGTGATCCGATGATGATACTCATGGTGAATTTAGTGGATGGGTAACGCCTTTAAGAGGAAGTTTGAATTTCTATAAATATTCTAACTACACGTTGTGTATTTTGGAGGAACATATGACATATTTCTAGGTCACATGAAGTGTATAGGGTTTCATCTTGAGTTAAATATCACATGCTATTTGGTCAAGACCAAATTCCATGTGATACTACCCAGGTGTATGAGCCATGTGCAAGTACATGGTTTGGACCTTAGGTGAATAGACATGTCGTATCCCTATAGGGACACACTATGTGGATGTATGTGGATAGACTATCCATGTCCAGGGAGGAGAAATCCCTAGACCTTGGGTAGTGTCACACACTGTGTGCCCCGATGCACATGCATTTTACTTTTCCTGTAACGCCCCGACCCCAATTACCCAGAGTCGGTGCATTATTGCGTAACATTGGCATGATCACAAAAGATCATGTCTCGAAAGACTGATTAGTTTAATAGCCTTAAAAACACTAGATACTTTCATAAATGTTACATTACATCATAAAGTGAAAACTACAATAACATAGTCTCCATTTTCCACACTCATATTCCCTTCAGACTATCCCTGCAGGTCATTCCTAAAATACTTCTTCACATCCTGGAAAAATTAAAACATTGAAAGGGGTGAGCTCAGATGCTCAGTAAGGATAACAATATAGCAGAAGCTTTCATAAATAAACATTAACATTTAAGGCAATGTATAACTAAAACAAAAGACTTTTTAAACTTGAACTTCAGCATAATATGGAAAAAAATAAAATTAAATAATGCCATTTACTTACTCACATGGATATTCTACTAGTCGAATAATCACATGCAATATCATTAACCACCTTTATAATGATGGAATGCATAATGCCAGACTATCATAACCATGTAGCCAAGGCCTCGTGCCAAGACCACAAATAAGATTTTGTCAAGGCCTCATGCCAAGACACTAGTTTGTCTCATGAGACCTACCGATTCATCGAGGAGCTATAGGGGGCTCCACCCGACACTTATTAAGTCCAATGCATTTCTCATATGAATAGGTTTAAACATATCATAAACAATAACATAATCGTATCACATAAAACATTAATAAAGGAAACATAACATTTCCACATTTCAATCACAAGATATCAATACAACACATTGATATAATAAAAACATTTTCAAAACCATTTTCAATACCAGAATAAAATAAAATTAAAACTTTGTATTTATTTTTCATTTAAAAAAAACTATGGCTTATAGAGGAAGCTGAAACTCAAATAATGGTCACGGCGGCGAAGAAGTCGTTGTCTCCGCATACATAATAAAAACATTCATTTTTTTCATTTAGTAAAAACGCTTCATATAAAAGATTCCTTTTGAATAAAAGTAAAAGTCAAAGGGGTTTATACACCGTATAAATGAAAGTTGTGTATAAAACCAAATATGTCTCAATGAAAGGAGATTGAGATGAAGTCCTTACAAAGACCATTTTTAAAATAAAATAGATCTATTATGTGTATTCATTATAGTTACACATAAATAAAGTACAAATACAAGATATGACATAATAATATCATGACATAATTTGAAAGTAGGAGATTAACCCAAATAATGGAAATTGGGTTAAGAAATTCCCTTACCTCGTGTCCGACTTGACTCGACCGTTCTTTAACCTCCGGAATAATAAACTAGAGTTAATATCTACCTTATTAAGAACCTTTTTAAAGTTCATTATTCCTTTTATATCACTTATTACCATTTCATGAACATTATGTAATTATTTTAGTTTATAATGGTCGTTTTGTCGATCTTAGGTACTTGAGTCAAAAATAAACTTCTTATAATTACACTTTGTTCATGTGGTAAAATATACATTATATCCATAATTATATTCATGATGTATATATAATATACATCATATATATCCATTATATACATTCATTTATAATATTATATAACATTTAGAGGTAAGAAATGAAATGCACCGTTCATGGAGACGGTAAGCCGTACGTACGCATGAACGCTACTTTCATTTCTCTTTCGTATTTAATGGAATTATGTTATAATTATATAAAGGTATAATATAATTCCAGTATAATATAGTGTATAATACCATTTACTCTATCCTTTATACATCCCACATATGGCATTAACGATTCAAATCAATTTGAGGGGGCGGTAGTCCGCACTTCCAAAAATAAAATTATTACGTTTACCCATAATGGAAATCATAAAGTATGCCATAAATGAGAAATACAGAAGCATAAGGAAAACATAAAAATAATATATATATCATATATGAAAATAGTGTCATCAAAATGGCCACCATTATAGGTGTTAAAAGAATATTGAACAATCATCGTTTCGTGAGGCAGTATTTCGCCACCCACAGAAACAGTATGTTCTTTAACCATTAGACGAAGGGGTGTGTAAGTGTAAACCAAATACTTATCATAACAAAATCCTAGTATATTTTAGATACTGGTGTTGTTACAAAAGAAAGGAATAAAAATAGTTTAAGGGGTTGATGAATCAAAATAAAACAAAACAACATTAGAGAAGACATTACCTTAAAATCGGGTAACTCTTCTTGATTTGAGCCAAAGGCTTCCTTGGAAAGACTTCTGCCAAACGTGAGGCTTCTAAGAGTAAGGGAGGTAAGTTGGGAGAGTATTTGGGCAGAGGTTGTCTGAACCAAATAGCTTGAAGGTGTGAATAAGGTGGTAGTGGTGGGGGCCTTTTATAAGAGGAGAGAAGGGGAACTCTTGGAAAGATTGAAATGTTACTTTATTATGAAATGCTTTTTCGGATTCTAAAGGTCCCACACTTATATATTTCTAGGATAAGGTGATAAGGGTTCTAAATATACTCATCCAATAGGTTTTTGACAAGTGTAAGCCTTAGATTTTAAATTATCTTTTCATTTTATTTAAATCGTTAATTAATGAGGTAATTGCTGCATCATCACGGTGTCATAAATAATTTAATTTATTTAATGTCTAAAAATTATAAAAAAAATATCATGATGTAGGAAATCTTTTTATATTTCTAATGAATATTTATAGTAAAAAATATGACCTGTATAACCCCATTTAAAAATTATTTTAGTAAAACAACTCATGTTTGTGACATTCTTATTTTAACATTAAATAAAAAGTTTTTAATGTCATTTTCCTACCAAAGTGGCTCCATGGGGTCCCCAAGTTGACCCATGGATTTTCTTGGTTGGAAATGACTAATAACATAGGTGTAGGACAAGTGTAAAGATCATTTCATATTTTTATAATATCATTTTTACCTTAAATTTCACTAATTACCTTTAATCGCGATTAATTAAACTTAAAAGTTACTATTCACCAAAAATTATTTTAATCCCATTAAACCACATTTTACTTCCTAATGACAACCATGTATGTCAGATTTTTGAAAATCAAATCACAGAAGTGGTAATGTTTCATTTAAATGAAAAATCAGTTTTTTAACTACCACTTAGTGGTTTCACTATTCATCAAAAATTGAAGTTTTTCAGAAAAATGCCAAAATTTCACCCTAAGATATAATTAATATTCCGAATTAAAAAATGATGTCTATTTTACAAAATTACAAGCATATAAGTTTCATTAATTAATTTTATAATTAATTCCTGCTGTCATAACAAATAGCATGTTTTTAAGAAACAGTATATATCAAAAGATTGACAATTGTTTATGTCCAATTTCAAAGTGAAATTAATTATAATTACCACCATTGAATAAAATGGTAAAAATATATTCTAATTATAATTTAAAACAACTAAATAGTATAATTTATCACTATAAATTATTTTGATTAAAAAAGTTGTTTTTAAGTATTTTTCACTATTCATAAAAAAATTGGAAGTTCTCAGAAAATTACAAAAATTCAACTTAGGATAATTTCGATATTACGAATACAAAAATGAAGTCCATTTTGAAATATAAAATTTCTATAATTTTAAAAAGTGGGTATTACTATTCATAATGGCTACTTTGATTAGTCGCGGTGTGTTAGAACTCGAACTTGCGGACAATGCAAGCTATTGCATTATTGAAAGAGAGGCGTATCGTGGAAGCTCGGGGTGTTACATTCTCCCCTCCTTCAATAAATTGTGTCCTCGCAATTTGAAATTTTTCTTTGAAAATAAAAGGTTGAAAATAGAAAATACATTTGTGGAAAACCCACATCAGAAATAGGGTTAATAAGAATATAACATTAAAATAAAGAAAGAGAAGTACAAAGGTCACCCGAGATAGCCCATACTAAAATTCTATGAAAATATGGATATAGAGGAGAAACAAACCATCAAGGTCTGATGGAGAGTTGTAGAAAACAAGATTAGGAGAAAGTTAACCATAAGAAAATCACAAAATTGTGATTGGTTAAACGGTCATTGAATCCCCAGTTGGAAAAGTTAACCGACAACGTTTTTGTTTTAAGTAACATTTCATAAAGTTGAGGAATTTATTTAAGAGATTTACTAAGAATGTAAGGATATATACTTACTTGTCATGTAGGCTTTCATTCTTTAATAAATTTTACCACAACCCATCTGTCACTCAAAAAGATAATAGAACTCAAAAATATTATATTTATCCTAATCTTATAAGGTTTCAAATATTAACACATTCCATTTATATTAGGAAAACTATTTTTTAATAACCAGGGACTTCCTGTAGGCTAGTGGTAGGTAATAAAGGCCTGTCGCACTATGGTTGTGGGTTCGATTCCTGCAGCTTTGTCTGACGCAACGGGTTATCCCCCACCCTGCAGGTTGTCCTTTTCCTAAAACTATAGTATTATAATATTCCAAAAATGATATTCAGAAATGTTTTAACCTTAAAAAATACTATCCAAAGATCAACTTAATCCATTCCAACCTTTATAGTTATCCAAAATACCTCCGTCCAGACTTTCTCTAAAAGGTCCTTAAATTCCAAAATCACTTGTAACATTAGATTCCCTAAACAAAGTAAAGTTTCTCTTATTTTCACATACTAAAAATATGATTTCCTTCATCATATTAAAACCTTAATGATAACAACAAGTACTGCAGTGCAATCCTTATATATATCACATTATTTTTATAAATAGAATATAATCCTTGAGTCCAAAAGCACCAATACATTAATTATTCCGCTTCAACTGTAGTAACAGGATAATATTGTCCTTGATCCCTTGGCCTTTTCTGAGGTAAGTTTCCCTGACGCTTAGGACATTCATTTGCATAATGCCCCATTTCCCTACAATTGTAGCATTCAACATTGATAGTCTCTTTCTTTCCCTTGCAATCACGCGCCTGGTGACCTTTTTCCCCACATTTATAACAAACTCCCATTCCTTTTAGGCAAGTACCAGGGTGATTCTTCCCACAATTATCGCATAATGGAAAATCCTTCTTTCCCTTTTTTCCTTTATCTGTCTCTTTTTCCACCGTTCTCTTCTTCTCTTGCTTTACTTTATTGTCATAAGATTTAGAGAATTCCTTTTCTGTCTTGATATCACATGAGACAATATCTTTGTATGATGAAAAGGATTGTGAGACTAATTCTCGACGGAGAAATGGTTTTAACCCATCAAAGAAGCGATAAATCTTACTTCTTGGGTTATGTATATAATCTGTAGCATGCCTCGCTAACCTTGTAAAGTTAGCCTCATACCTTGCGAAATTCTCATCCTCCTTCTGCCTCAGACTCAGAAATTGCATTTCCATATCTGCTCAATGGTCATGTGGAAAGTATTTTTCTAATAAAAGATCTTTGAACTCTCTCCATTCCATATTTTATACTTCATCATCTTCCTTTGTGTTTTGAATCAGTGACCACCATTGATCGGCATCTCCAGTGAGGCGGTAGACTGCCATGACAACCTTCTCCCTTTCACTACTCCCCAAGGCATGAAATATTTTTTCTAAAGAGTTTATCCATTTTTCAGCTACTAATGGATTTGTACCCCCATTAAATGTTGGTGGTTGTTGCCTCATGAAGCGTTCTAACATTGATCCTCCACGTTGCGGATCAGGGTGCTCCATACGAGTAAGGTTATTATTCATAACCTGAGTGAGTTGTCCCAGTATGGTAATAAGTTGATCAGCACCAGTTGTATCTCCAAATCCACAATAATTATCTTGAGCAGGAGGGAAATCCCTACACAGAGTGCGTGCATTGATACGGTTTCCATTCCTCCCACTAGGCACCATTTCTAAACAACGATATAAACTAGATTAGTTTATGAATCAAAATACATAATTCCACACTTGTAAAATACTTAACATAAATTGAACAATTTATGGATATAATCCATAATCATAAAAATGTTTTCTTTGAGGAAGTATATACTCATAACCCTTTATAGTGGTTTGTAAAGAAAATGAGAATTATCCTAAGCATATCCCCCGGGAGTGTCGTAACCAAGAGTGTAGCAAGGCCCGTTGTTGTGCACCAGTTCCCGTTCGAGTCTAGCTCAAAGAGGTGTTTTCGGGTTTTACCCCTAGGTACATCTATGCCAGAGCCGCCTCTACCTGCTCGTATCCAGACATGGATGTATTGCTCGGAAAACTCACAACATCTCTATAATACCAAAATTCTAGGAAGTTCTTCTATACTAATCCTCAAAGTTGATCTTTGGGATATGTTCTCTAATCAGAGTTTATCTAAATCTAGCTTCCAAGGTTAGTACTAAACTGCCTCTGATACCAACTGTAACGCCCCGACCCCAGCTACCCAGAGTCGGTGCGTTACTTCGTAACATTGGCATGATCACAAAAGATCAAGTCTCGAAAGACCGATTAGTTTAGTAGCCTTAGAAACACTAGATAATTTCATAAATGTTACATTACATCATAAAGTAAAAAACTACAATAACATAGTCTCCATTTTCCACACTCATATTCCCTTCAGACTATCCCTGAAGGTCATTCCTAAAATACTTCTTCACATCCTGGAAAAATTAAAACATTGAAATGGGTGAGCTCAGATGCTCAGTAAGGATAACAATATAGCGGAAGCTTTCATAAATAAACATTAACATTTAAGGAAATGTATAAAAAAAACAAAAGTCTTTTTAAACTTGAACTTTAACATAATATGGAAAAAAATAAAATTAAATAATGCCATTTACTTACTCACATGGATATTCTACTAGTAGAATAATCACATGCAATATCAATAACCACTTTCATAATGATGGAATGCATAATGCCAGACTATCATAACCACGTAGCCAAGGCCTCGTTCCAAGACCACAAATAATATTTTGTCAAGGCCTCTGTCAAGACACTAGTTTGTCTCATGAGACCTACCGATGCATCGAGGAGCTATAGCGGGCTCCACCCGTCACTTATTAAGTCCAATGCATTCCTCATATGAATAGGTTTAAACATATCATAAACCATAACATAATCGTATCACATAAAACATGCATAAAGGAAACATAAAATTTCCACATTTCAATCACAAGATATCAATAAAACACATTGATATAATAAAAACATTTTCAAAACCATTTTCAATACCAGAATAAAATTAAATTAAAACTTTGTATTTATTTTTCATTTAAAAAAAAACTATGGCTTGTAGAGGAAGCCGAAACTCAAATAATGGTCACGGCGGCGGAGAATTCGTTGTCGCCGCATACGTAAGAAAAACATTCCTTTTTTTCATTTAGTAAAAATGCTTCGTATAAAAGATTACTTTTGAATAAAAGTAAAAGTCAAAGGGGTTTATATACCGTATAAATGAAAGTTGTGTATAAAACCAAATATGCCTCAATGAAAGGAGATTGAGACGAAGTCCTTACAAAGATAATTTTTAAAATAAAATAGATCTATTATTTGTATTAATTATAAGTACACATAAAGAAAGTACAAATACAAGATATGACATAATAATATCATGACATAATTTGAAAGTAGGAGATTAACCCAAAGAATGGAAATTGGGTTAAGAAATTCCCTTACCTCGTGTCTGACCTGACTCGACCGTTATTTAACCTTCTGAATAATAAACTAGGGTTAATCTCTACCTTCTTAAGAACCCTTTTCAAGTTCATTATTCATTTTATATCACTTATTACCATTTCATGAACATTATGTAATTATTTAAGTTTATAACAGTCGTTTTGTCGATCTTAGGTACTTGAGTCAAAAATAAACTTCTTATAATTACACTTTGTTCATGTGGTAAAATATAAATTATATAAATAATTATATTCATGATGTATATATAATATACATCATATATATCCAGTATATATATTCATTTATAATATTACATAACATTTAGAGGTAAGAAATGAAATGCACCATTCATGGAGACGGTAAGCCGTACGTACGCATGAACGCTACTTTCATTTCTATTTCGTATTTAATGGAATGAAGTTATAATTATATAAAGGTATAATATAATTAAAATATAATATAGTGTATAATACCATTTACTCCATCCTTTATACATCCCACATATGGCATTAACGATTCAAATCACTTTGAGGGGGCGGTAGTCCGCACTTCCAAAAATGAAATTATCGCGTTTACCCATAATGGAAATCATAAAGTATGCCATAAATTAGAAATAAAGAAGCATAAAGAAAACATAAACATAATATATATATCATATATTAAAATAGTGTCATCAAAATGGCCACCATTAGAGGTGTTAAAAGAATATTGAACAATCATTGTTTTGTGAGGCAGTATTTCTCCACCCACAGAAATAGTATGTTCTTTAACCATTAGACGAAGGTGTGTGTAAGTGTAAACAAAATACTTATCATAAAAACATCCTAGTATTATGTAGATACTGGTGTTGTTACAAAATAAAGTAATAAAAAGAGTTTAAGGGGTTGATGAAGCAAAATAAAACAAAACAACATTAGAGAAGACATTACCTTAAAATCGGGTAACTCTTCTTGATTTGAGCCAAAGGATTCCTTGGTAGGACTTATGCCAAAAGTGAGGCTTATAAGAGTAAGGTAGGGAAGTTGGGAGAGTATTTGGGCAGAGTTTGTCTGAGCCAAATGGCTTGAAGGTGTGAATAAGGTGGTAGTGGTGGGGGCCTTTTATAAGAGGAGAGAAGGGGCACTCTTGGAAAGATTGAAATGTTACTTTATTATGAAATGCTTTTTCGGATTCTAAAGGTCCCACACTTATATATTTCTAGGATAAGGTGATAAGGGTTCTAAATCTACTCATCCAATAGGTTTTTGACAAGTTTAGGCCTTAGATTTTACATTATCTTTTCATTTTATTTAAATCGTTAATTCATGAGGTAATCGATGCATCATCATGGTGTCATAAATAATTTAATTTATTTAATGTCTAAAAATTATAAAAAAAATATCATGATGTAGGAAATATTTTTATATTTCTAATTAATATTTATAGTCAAAAATATTACTTGTATAACCCCATTTAAAAATTGTTTTAGTAAAACAACTCATGTTTGTGACATTCTTATTTTAACATTAAATAAAAAGTTTTTAATGTCATTTTCCTACCAAAGTGGCTCCATGGGGTCCCCAAGTTGACACATGGATTGTCTTGGTCGGACATGACTCATCCAATATGGGTAGGACAAGTGTAAAGGTCATTTCATATTTTTAAAATATCATTTTTACCTTAAATTTCACTAATTACCTTTAATCACGATTAATTAAACTTAAAAGTTACTATTAACCAAAAATTATTTTAATCCCATTAAACCACATTTTACTTCCTAATGAAAACCATGTATGTCGGATTTTTGAAAATCAAATCACAGAAGTGGTAATGTTTCATTTAAATGAAAAATCAGTTTTTTAACTACCACTTAGTGGTTTCACTATTCATCAAAAATTGAAGTTTTTCAGAACAATGCCAAAAATTCACCTTAAGATATAATTGATATTCTGAATTCAAAAATGATGTCTATTTTAAAAAATTCCAAGCATATAAGTTGCATTAATTAATTTTATAATTAATTTCCACTATCACAACAAATAGCGTGTTTTTAAGAAACAATATATATCAAAAGATTGACAATTGTTTATGTCCAATTTCAAAGTGAAATTAATTATAATGACCACCATTGGATAAAATGGTAAAAATATATTCTAATTATACTTTAAAACCACTAAATAGTATAATTTATCACTATAAATTATTTTTATTAAAAAAGTTGTTTTTAAGTATTTTTCACTATTCATAAAAAATTTGGAAGTTCTCAGAAAATTACAAAAATTCAACTTAGGATAATTTCGATATTACGAATACAAAAATGAAGTCCATTTTGAAATATAAAATTTCTATAATTTTAAAAAGTGGGTATTACTATTCATAACGACTACTTTGATTAGTCGCGGTGTGTTAGAACTCGAACTTGCGTACAATGCAAGCTATTGCATTTTTGAAAGAGAGGCGTATCGTGGAAGCTCGGGGTGTTACATTTCCCATAACCTTATTCCCAACTCATATTTAGGACCATGAGTAGCCTATATTGAGTATAATTCGATTTTTGATGCTATGGTGGAATTTTATTTGGAATTAGAGATATGAAATGAGGTGATATGAGTGAAAACATTCTTCTAATGAATCTTGAATGATGATAATGATCTTTTTTGATCATCAGATAGATGCCAGGGTTGGTACTCCCCTGACTCACTAGGGTGCGGGTCCCATCATTTCCTATATATAGGTATAGTCAGTAATACCCCACAATACATAGGGTAATTATCCACCATCTATAGAGTTTTATCCCTATCATCGAGCTCTTGTGGGGAGTGAGTCTTCTATTAGAGATAGTTCTCCCTTGGCTATAGAGCGCAATACTGAGGAGTGGGCCCTCCACTCTGATTCTTACAAGGTTGCTCTTGGTGCTTGGAATCGGAGATGGGAAATTTGGAACTCATGGCTGACTTATCATTCTTAGATAGATTTGGAGATTTATATTCCCATACTTTTTAACTCGGGTTTTAGTATGAGCATATCTGATGTTGGGTTTCTTTCCCCTCTTCGACTTATAGGTCGAGTTGAATATATCATCCCATTGATTCTGTTTTGATTTTTGGGGAATCCTACTGAGTATGTTTATACTCACCCCTACATGGAATTTTCCCACATATACCATGTCTTATGCAAATTATGGATAGATTGATGGTGATTTGGTGATCTAGGTATCCAAGGAGAATAACAATGTTTCGAGGTGATGGCTATGTTAGGTGGTTAGACTCATAGATTATGAGATAGGATCTCTTATGTATTTTAATTTTTCATTTTTTCAGGATGTTAACTCCTTTATCTCTGGTTGGGAATATGTTTTTCCCCTTTATAATTTTATATTACCTTACTACACTTTGACGTTCTTTCCTAGAGGATGTCACATGCATTAATTACTCTCAAGATATTTCAGTTTTATTATATCTCTAAACTATTTCATGTAGTTGGGTGTGCACGCATGTGTATAGGTAAATTAATATAAGGCCTTCAATTTTAGTTATATTCCTACTCATCACTTGTTTCTAACCCCTAAAATTTTGGAGGTGGGCTTGGGGTGTCACTCTCATCTTACTGCCAGCCCAGGTGAGGCCCTGATGGATCATTTTGTGATGAACTTGACATAAGAAATAGTTTTATATGATTATGTTATGCCACATTTATTGTTACACAATATCCCCATGTTATTTTTTCATGGATAATTATTATCGACTTATGATTCCACACTTCTATGAATCATGTCTTATATTATGCTAAAATCCTTATGCCATGAATCATGATTTAGGATCTATATTTTATTGAGTATGATTATCTTATGTTATTTCCATTCACCTTTATTATGTCTATAAGGGTATCATGTGTGAATATTATTTTTGGGATATATTTAAGAATATTTGTAAAATAAGTGGTTTATGTATCTAATATCTAAAGAAACTAAACCTATAGGTTATGGTGTGCAATTTATTGTGATATTTAATGTGTATCGAGCAAAATGAGGGGAGGAAGAGGGATTAACCTCTTTTTCATAAAATTATCTTTAAATAATAATATTATTATAATTATAATACAAGAGTTAAATTCTAGAGGTCTATCTTAAATATATAATACAAACATGACACACCCCATTTTATTTCACTGACCATCCATATTAAAATTTCTATTCTATGCTAATGAGAATTCAACACAATATTCATGTAATAATATTAACAAAGAAAATGTACATGTCACTTAGGAACACATATATTTTATAAATAAACATAAGTAAAATATTTAAAATGATATTAGTTAATGGATAATTATAATACAACTTAGGAAAAAAACCATGTGCCTAAACATTCTTAGCTACTGCCTCTGAACAACACAACACATGATTAGAAAAACCATGTTCCTAACCATGATTTCTATAATTTTTTATTTTTTTGTTTTTCACTAAAATAATTACATAAATATTAATTATATTTAAAATAATAATGGTGATATAATTATATTATATATCTATGTATTCATGTACATACGAATGTATATATTTAACTATGAACCCCGACATACAACAAATCCCCTTCTTATATGCTTATCACCTATCAAAGTGGCAACCATGATCGAAACATTTTGATCCATCCAAATCTATTTTTTTGATATTTTCAAGAAGTATCTTTTTTACATTAAGTTTAGACCCACACACCAACACATCCCCAAATAACCCAAATCCAAAAAACCAAAAACCACAAAAGGGGTAGAGATAACCCTTAAATATGGACTAAGACTTAGTAAAAAGAGAGTTAAGGTCACACAATGGGGATCAAAATTACATATTTCCAAATGGTTATGCTTCTAATAACATAATTTCATTAAAATTAGTTGTATCAAGCAGCTCCTCATTCCCAACTTTCATATTGACTGAATCTACTTCCGACATATCATTGAAATCCACCAAAGAATTCTCCTTATTCCCTATAGGTTTTCCTTCTATCCCCATGTTTTAACCTTTTTATTACTACTAGAACCAACATTAAAATAGTTTTTATCTTTCTTGTGACATACCAAATTAATTTAAGGACTAAAATTAAGATACCTACTTTAAGCTGAGAACTACCTTTGAGAAGGGAAAACTTTTGATTCTAAGGCATATTTTAGACTACTTGGGAGGCTACATTACTGAGTTCCTTGACCCATTGTTCCCATAATCATCTTTCTTTAACATAAACTACAATATAACAATTAAATGGATGAGACACATCACCTACCAAGGGATTAAACCTATCATTCACTAAGTTATTTACTGAACTAATCAATTCCAAAGACCTAACTCTAATCCCTTACTATGAAGATTGAGCTACATCCAAACCAACCGAACTGAATTCCCTTGATGATGGATCCCATTGAGATTTTTCAATTTGGAATTTCTCCCTTAATATAGATTGAATCCCTATCCATAAACAATTGAATTTTTTCCCTTTTTATTCTCAATAGAATTACCTTTCAACACCTTTTGAGCTAGATTAGGCTTAAGATAAGGATTCTGACACCTCATGGCATCATCAAAATATCCTCCTCCCACAACCTAATAATGATTTGAATGAGAAAACTCCACTGATGTAGAGTGATAATAAGAATTTGAGACTATCTTAACTCATTCAAGAGGGTTCTAAAATCCTATATCCAATAAGTAAGTGGGATCCACAACCTGTTAAATCTCCACGTTAGCTGGAACTAGGCCTCCTATGGTCGGGACTTGTCAGGAAGAGGCCAAAGATGTAGGGAAAATGGTGACCATCATGATTCTCATAAGTATACCTATAAGTATTTGGAGCAAAAAACTTCTATTCTAGGTTCTCATTTCCCCAACATTGGCATTAATTATATTGATTTTCCTAGCGTCCTTATAGGTGGAACAAAGGGTTGTATCCAAACATTATCTCATACTAAATATATTGCTAAAAGCCTTTCTTATCACCAAATAAATGATAAAGATTATTTAGGAGTGACTTCAAGGTATTTATATCAATAAAAATCCTTGCCTCATGATATTTATTTAGGAAAAAAGTTGGATTATAATTAAGTAGGAAGTTACCCAAGCGATCCCCAAATCCTTTGAGAACTATCAAATTCTAGAAAGGTAGTCCCGATAGCCACATACACACCATGACACCATATATTTCATTGGTATGTATTTAATTTGTATTTTTTTTACTTTATTTCAATGATTTTTTTAGTTTTTGGGAGTTAGAGGCCAAACATTGAATTTTTTTAGAAAATAGCATTGGGCGATGATTAGTGCATGATTAGTGATAAATGTGAAACTTAGAGTGGAGGGGGACAAGTTTTGTTTTTAATGGTATCCACATGGTTTTTCCTACCATGTGGTACCTCCTATGAATTGTTTTCTCAAGATAGTGTGAAGGGTGACCTACACAGTTAGCACACGGTTTGGAAAACCATGTGGCCAAACAGTGTGACTTTCCCAAGTTTGTTAAAAATGGAAAATTAAATTTTTACCCCATAAAATTATAATTCCTACCCCCTCATCCTAGAATCACACAACCTATTTCCTCTAACATATGTGGCCTTCCTCTCCCTTTAATTTTGGTGTGATTCCCATTCATATTTATTTGACTCATTCAAGGTTAGTATCATTTCCTCTTGGTTTCCCTCTAATTCTTCCTATTATTTATTATTATTCCATTACTATGTTTTACCTTAAAATTTAATTTCTATATAAGGATTAAACTAGGATTTAGGATGGGTTTTTGATGATATTTTATGGATATTTTGTTGTTTAGTATCCTTATTCTTCCTTACTAGTAATATTTTTTGAATGCGACAATGTTTCATCACTTTAGAGGTATGTGTATCTAAATATCAATAATTTTCTTTTATATTACCTTTGTTCTTAATCATTCCTTTTATTTTATTAAACCATTATATGTAGAATTATTTGATCAGGGATCTTATGCATAATTTTATTTTTTTCTTGATGTATATTGGAAAAAATGGAAAATTCTTTTGGTTTTATCTTTGAAAATAAATTTTATGTCTATAAAGTATTTGATGAAATTTCTTCAAGAAAAATATTGTTTTTAAATGAAATTTCAAGGATATTTTTAAAGGGAATTTTATAATAAACCTTATTAATTGGTCACATTCTTTGTTCTATGTGATGAACATGATTATGGGTACACATGGGAGACCTTGTGTGTGTGGGTTTGGGATGGGTTCAAACCTAGATTTTGGTATAATGCTAGATATGGGTTATTTCCAGTGATTATTTAAGATTATAAGGTCTTAATACTTATTTAGGATCACATATGATGACCAAAGTTTCATGAGAGAGTCCTAAGCACCTAGATACCATAGGTCAGATCTCCCACATGTTGAATCTATACATTGATATTATTATGGATTACCATTGTTTTATGACCATGTATTATTTGATGATAAGTATATTGATTATTTATTACTGCCCTTAGGTATGTTTTTTATTTAATTTTACATGTTAGTCATTATAATGGTTTTAATTTTGAAAAAAACCAAAGGATTTATAATTTTTTTTACAAGAAATGATTTCTCAAAACATTATTTTTCAAGATAGAATCATTGGTTTGTATTATGAAAGGTGATATATAGATTCATGGTGGTTTCCTACTATGGATATATAAAGACTTAGTTTTGTTTTACATAGGTAAAGGTAAAGGATATACTTCCTATAATAGGTCTTCTTAATGTTATTACACATTTTATGAGATGAGTTTGGTGGTGTCTAAGGGCTATATAGAGAAAAATTGACTGGGCATTTGGTATCCTTAACATTTGGATAATTTTTAGATTTTGGTTATATATTAGAAAATTTGGCCTTATATATATTTATAATCTCATATTTATTTATGTGAAACTAGGATCTCTTTATTTAGTTACATTTTTTTTATTTGTATTTGGATTTTAATCACGTTTATATTAGCTATAATATGTTTGTCATGATTTATATTATTGTAACTATTAATTTGATGGTGTGAAGGTCGAACATATAAATGGTTCATGTAATATTACCAGTTGGAATCCTTGGAATGTTTTATTTGATTCAAATGATGAAAATGTTCCCCTACAGTTAACATTTATACCCTAGTGATAGTATCCAACCTATGGTTATTGAGAATGTGCCTTGGGCCTTATAGAAGGCCAACCCCGGTGATGTGGTAGGTTGACCCAAGTGGGTTCATTATAAAATGGTATCGTTGACCCTCTTGACATTTGTAAAGTTTTTTAATATGGATTAATACTGTTGGAATGGTAAAGCGATGTGGTAGTTTGACCCAAGTGGGTTCATTATAAAATGATATCAATGACCCTCTTGATATTTGTAAAGTGTGTTAAAATGGTATCATTGACCCCCATGATATCATTATGAAATGGTATCATTGAGCCTCTTGATATTTGTAAAGTGTGTTAAAATGGTAAAGTGATGGTATTGGGGAGTATGTTTCTTGCTCTTCTTCATTCCATAACTCGAGTTACTAGGGGTAGTCAGGATTTTATATTGGGATGATATTTGTTTTGATTACTTTGATCGATTTTAAGATGATTTATTTTTATTTGATGTATTGGGATGATTACTTAAGTTACTTTTATTGACATTTTTTAAATGAATTATGTATTTATTGGATTGTTATGTTTTATTTTTTTAGATCTTTTCTCATAGAAGAACCTCTAGGAATTACAAGGAGGAAGCCATAAAGAATACTTCACTAGAAAGTCCTTTTATGGACCCCCATCTAAATGAATTTATGACCATAAATATTCATTATCTTAAGAAATTGGTGATTTAAGGAATGTATGGTTGATTAATTATACCCAGTAATTCACAAAGAATAATCTACCTATATTCCAAGGCGACCAAGTTCCCTAAGAGGTGGAGGAGTGGTTGGAAAATATTGAACACATATCCTAATTTATTCATACCCTTGGGATGTCAAAGGTGGTCTTTGTGACCTATATGTTGACTTTGTTAAAGATGGTGGGAATTAGTATTGTCAGTAAATATTTATGAAGATATTACATAGATTGGGTTCAAGAATATGTTTATAAAAAATATTTACCTAAAAACTTTATGAGTGGAAAAGGCTAGGGATCCCATGACCTTGGAGTAGGGGGATCGATCTATCATGGAGTATTCCACTCAGTTTTTTGAGTTGGTTTATCTTTCACCCAATATCATTATAAATTATTACTTGAATTCACACTGATTAAAGATGAGATTGAATCCTTAAATTAGGTATAATATTATTATTTTATGTTTTCCCACCTATGAAAAAGTGGTGGAAAAGGCGTATATGGAATAGGAAGATATTATTGTCCTGACGAGTATGAGCCATGCTCCCACTATAATGGGTGGAATCATGAGTTCCTTTTCTAGGAATTAAGGAAGTATGGGGAGTCACCATGGTGCAGTAGTAGGAGTTTTCATTATCACTATGACCTTATTCTAGTGGATTTCTTAGGGAAAAGGACGATTGCGTGTTATCATTATATGAAGGCCAATCATAATAGGTAGAACTTATAATAATCTTTGAGGACATTCCACTAATATGGATGCCTAGGAAACCTTCATCAATATTTCAGGTTCTCTCCCCATGTTATTAAATTGGTTTCCACTCATATTAAGGTTTCCTAGGTGAAGTAAGATGTATTTAAGGGGGAAATATCTCATTCACAGGTGAAAGGAGACTCTTATTCTTTTAAGAAACCTCAAAGTTGGATTAAATCTAGAAACATGCATATAAAAGAACACGATCTAGAAGAGTCAAAGGTAGGGATAACTACCATTAGTGGTAATATGTTTATTTCTTTATTTATGGACTAATATTTATTTAAAACAAGAAAATCCCATTTTTTTATATTATCTAAGCTAATTAATAACTTGGGACTATGATCTAAATTGATGTCATATGTTATGTATCTATCTACTCCATTAGAGAAGAAAATCAAGTATAGTTTTAAGATATCTAGGTGTAGTGTGACCATTGTGGATTCTTATAAAGACCTGTAAATTTCAAGGGAATTTTTTCCCTTAATTTCTTTGGGATTTTACGAGTACACAATTTATGACGGAACCTGATTCCGAGGCCTGGTGTTCCTGGAATCAATTTTTGAAGTTTAGCCCAGGTACGTTCAGTGAACGAACGAGCGGGGTTTTTTTAACTTTTGAACCAGTGCTCGGAATCGAAATCCGAGGGCACCGATGAAACCGCAGTGTCGGTAATTTCTTAAGATTACTTTTATTGGGGTTGTGTTTTCTCAGGAAGAGTTGTTTAAAATTGTGGTTTAAGTGTAAGTGAAATAAAATTGTGCTAGATTTTATTTCTCCTTTCTAAGTAATTATCTTCCATGTGTGGGAGTTGGGGTGGGACCCACTCGACTCTTGTTAGGATATTAGTGAGGTGGGGCCCACATGAGCCCCAACCCTTAAAATTCCCTAACCCATCTAAACCTCCCTCTGATACCAATTTGTCACGACCCGTCCTCGGGACCCATGCCGTGACTACCCCAAGCCCGCCTTCCATAAGCCAGGGGCTGACAACTAGCACCAAAGGCGTAAATCCCGATATAAGGAAAGGCATTTCCTTTATGTAAGAAAACAAACACCACAGAGTATGCAAGCAGAAGTAAACACTAAGTAAACTGAGTACAATAGTAAGTGCTGGAAAGTAAATGGGCTATAATACAAACCAAATTGAAAGTAAAGTACAACTGAAAAGAGAGTATAACAGTAGAAAAGTAAAGCAGCAACACCGAGCCGTCCTTTGGAAATCCCACCTGAAGGGTAGGTATAGATAGTCTCCTCCGCTCCTCAGCCCTAGCCATACGCTCTGTGTACGTCTCGTCCAGTTATCCAACTCCAGGTATCGTCCAGATCTATGAGCTCCTACCTCGATCAGCGCTGTCCGTCGTCTGCATCCAACACAACATAGTGCGGGCATAGCCCATGCAGGGGTGAGTATACGCTACTCAGTAGGGACCCTGAGACCCCCGAAGGTCTCCCAGAATCCATGAAGGATAAACCACAAAGTAATGATACAATCATGAAGTAAGAACAACCTCTACTTTGGTATATTCCCATACATATACCTAAGTCATCAATTCCCGTTCGGCTCCAACATCTGAGCCCAAGTTCGATCTAATCCACACAGGAAAGCACAACCCAATCCACACAATAAAGAAAGTCAATAATATCAAAGATAATGATTGAAAGTCAAGACTCATCTCACACAGGTATACTTCTTCGTAAGGTGATAAAGATGATCAGAGGTAGCAACTAATTCATCTAAGCTGTCAGACCCACATAGGATACAAGACCAGCTAAGCTGTCAGACCCACAAAGGATACAAGACCAGCAACTCTGCCAGACCCACATAGGATACAAGAATAGTAGTCATTTCCGTCGAACCCACGGAGGATTCCAGTATGGTTTTCATCGCTACTGAATCCATGTAGGATTCCAGTACAATCTTCATCGTCGTCGTAGTCGCAGCCAGCTCCAGGGTTCCCGCACACTGCATGCTCGATTCCAGGAGGGTTCGCTCCACGAGCCAAGGGGGTCGATACATAAAATGACACAAATTCCAGAGTTGATGTATCCCAAAGTTCTGTCTCATCAATAGGATCTCAACGCGACAGATGGATCGTTAATCAGACGCCCGGTCTGAGAGTTATTGGATTTTTCGTCCCATGAGCCCGGTTGGTTTTTAAGCTAAAACCAACCCGACCTTACTACAACTGTGTCCAAACCTCAATCAGAGTAATCCAAAAGAACCATCTCACTAATAGGAATCCAACAGAGTCGACGAAACATCATTTGGACGTCCAGAGATCAAGTTATAAGCGTTTCCGCTCCGAGAGCCCGGTTGGTTTCGTGTTCGAACCAACTCGGCCATACCCAAAGTTCTACGAATCCTTGAGTGTAATATAAAGAAACGATCGTATCGATCCAAGGATCTCTATGCAACTAATGGTGCATCAATCGGAGGTCCGTATCCCAAGTTATGGGCATTTGAACGAATCTGTTTGGAAAACAGGGGGTTCGGGCCCGGTCCGACCCGGCCCGATACCCCTGGGCCGGGCTGCCCGCGTCGGGCCGGACCCCCACACTGGGCCAGGCCACACCGGCTGGGACGGGCCGTGCCAGCTGGGCCGGGCTGTGTCCTAATGGGCCGGACCCGAACCCGGGTCGGGTCGACCCAGGGGTATCAGGCCGGGTCGGACCGGGCCCGGACCCCCTGTTTTCAGGAAAGATCCGTTCAAATGCCCATAACTTGGGCTACAGACCTCCGATCGAAGCACCATCAGTTGTGTAGTGATCCTTGGATCGAGAAGATATTTTTGTTATTTACAATCAAGGTTTAGGAAAACTTTGTGTATGTATGGGTTGGTTCGAACACGAAACCAACCGGGCTCTCGGAGCGGAAACACTTATAACTTGAGCTCCGGATGTCCGAATGACGTGCCGTCGACTCTGTTTGATTCCTCTTAGTGAGAAAGTTATTTTTTCTTACTCTGATTGAGGTTTGGATGCATCTGGAGTATGGTCAGGTTGGTTTTAGCTTAAAAACCAACCGGGCCCCTAGGACGAAAAAGCTAGTAACTCTCAAACCGAGCGTCCGATTGATGCGCCGTCTGTCGTGTTGAGATCCTATTGATGAGACAAAAATTTGGGATACATAAAACCCGGACTTCGTGTCAGTTGATGTATCGACCCCCTTGACTCGTGGAGCGGACCCTCCTGGAATCGAGCATGCAGTGTGCGGGAACCCTAGAGCTGGATGCGACTACGACGACGATGACGACTGTACTGAGATCCTCCGTGGATTCGGTAGCGACGATGACCGTACTGGAATCCTCCGTGGGTTTGACAGCAATGAATACTATTCTTGTATCCTATGTGGGTCTGGTAGAGTAGCTTGTCTTGTATCCTTTGTGGGTCCGACAGTATTTGACTCTGTACTTGTATCCTATGTGGGTCTGGCAGAGTAGCTGGTCTTGTATCCTTTGTGGGTCCGATAGCTTAGCTGGTCTTGTATCCTATGTGGGTCCGACAAATTAGATGAATCAGTGGCTAAATCTGATCATATTTATCACCTTACAAAGAATTATATCTGTGTTATTTGAGTCTTGACTTTCAATCATTATCTTCGATATGATTGACTTGCTTTCCTGTGTGGATTGGGTTGTGATTTCCTGTGTGGATTGGGTTGTACTTTCCTGTGTGGACTGGATCGAACTTGGGCTCAGATGTTGGAGCTGAACTAGAATTGATGACTTAGGTATATGTATGGACATATACCTAAGTAGAGATGGTTGTTACTTCGTGATTGTATCATTCCTTTGTGGTTTATCCTTCGTGGATTCTGGGAGACCTTCAGGGGTCTCGGGGTCCCTACTGAGTAGCGTATACTCACCCCTACACGGGCTATGCCCGCACTACATTGTGTTGGATGCATACAACAGACAACGCTGATCGAGGTAGGAGCTCGTGGAGCTGGACGATACCTGGAGGTGGATCACTGGATGCGACGTACACGGAGTGGATGACTGGGGCCGAGTAGCGGAGGAGACTATCTCTACCCACCCTTCAGGTGGGATTTCCAGAGGGTGGCTCAATGTTTCTGCTTTACTTTTCTGCTGCTGTACTCTCTTTTCAGTTGTACTTTACTTTTAGTTGAGTTTGTATTCTGGCCCATTTACTTTCCATCACTTACTATTGTACTCAGTTTACTTAGTGTTTACTTATGCTTGCATACTCTGGGGTGTTTGTTTTCTTACATAAAGGCAATGCCTTCCCTTATATCGGGTTTCAAACCTTTGGTGCTAGTCGCCAGCCCTTGTCCTATGGAAGGCGGGCTTGGGGTAGTCACGACACGGGTCCCGAGGACGGGTCGTGACAATGCTGATGTTGTTTGAGACTTCTTAGTTTTAGATATAGAAATATTTAACCTTATGTTCAACATGAACTAGATAGTTAGAATTAAATCCTAAATTGAATGATACCACTAGAAGAACCCATTTCTATCTCATGATAGGAATGCTCAAATATTTTTGGGTGAGTGGTATCCAGGGTCAGTTGTAGTAGGTCAACGTTTTCTAGTAATATTATCTATTTTATGTCTATTTTACAAGATTCTTCTCTATTAAGTAAAATGGGATTTAGGTGAATGGATTCTGTTGGTGGTGGATGGTACCCCAAAGTCCTCCTTGATGATTTTTCTGGGTTACTACCCCCACGAGAAGTGGATTTAATCATCAACATAATCCAATGGATCTAACCCATATCTTTTACATCTTACCAAATATCCCCTAACAATTTTATGGATTTAAAGGTTCAGTTAGAAGATCTTAAGATTAAGGGGTTCACATGCCTGGACATTTCACCTTGGGCATCACTAGTGCTCTACAAAAATATGGTTGATGGAAGACTTTTTATGTTCATTAACTAATATAATGTCAAGGTGTTTATGATCAATAATAACTATCATATTCATTGGATTGATGGGTTTTTTTGATAATCTCAAGGGGAATTGATGGTTTTTAAATATTGTAATGAGATTGGGGTACCACCAGTTAAGGGTGTGGGAGGAAGAAATTCCCAAGACTATTTTTTGGAGCATATGTGGGAATTTTGAGTACCTAGTTATGCTATTTTATCTCATTGACACTCCTAAAGTCTTTATGGACTTGAAGAATAAAAATTTTCATCAATATCTTAACTACTTCATGGTGGTTTTTTTAAAGATATCTTAGTTTACTCTAATATGAAGGAGGAGCATGAGGGCTATTTGGACATCATCTTAGGGACCTTAAGGGGCCATCATCTATATGTGAATCTATCCAAATGAATGTTTTGGATCTAGGAGGTGAAATTATTGGGTCATTTGGAATCCAAATGAGGTATTTTTGTGTACCTATAAAAGATCCAGGCTATGATATATTGGGATAGATCCAGGAATGTATTCAAGATCCAGTGTTTCGTAGGCCTAGAATAATATTATAAGAATTTTTTTGTAGGATTTATCTAGGATAGATTCTTCATTGATAGATATAAACCATAAGGGTGTGATATTTGAAAGGAGTGGAAAATTCTAGGATTATTTTTAAGAGTGATGTTAACTTCTGCTTCTGTTTTGATCCTCCTAGAACCAGGTATGGGTTATGCCTTGTACTGTGATGCCTAAGGTATAATTTTAGGGTGTGTGATGATTGAGTATCACCTTGTGGTTTCCTATGGTTCATATTATTTTATAAATCATGAACATAACTGCACTAACCATGATATTGAATTGTTAGTGGTGATGCATGCTTAAAAAATGTGGTGCCACTAACTTTTTGGGGAGAAGTTCAGAGTGTACATAGATCATAAAAGTATAAGGTATGTCATTATATAGTGGGATATGAATCTTAGATAGAGATATTGGGTAGAGTACCAAACTAATTTCAATTTTTATTCAGCTTATACTTTGGGAAAGGGTAATACAGTGGCCAATTAATTGACTAGGAAAATAATGAATCCGGCAGTGAAAGAGTTTGAGGAAGAAGAGGGCATAATAATATTTTTTTATCAAGATTTATTTAGAAGTGGAATATTAAAAATGCCTATCATGGGGTGTGACAAAAAAATTATTTCCTAAGTTAAAAATGTAGTAAAGTGGTTAATATTGGTTGTCTCTAGAGAGGAGAACACAACAATCATGTTTTCACTTGAAATTAGAGAAATAAGTGGAAGTTGTTTTTGAAATTTCTTGATTTTAAAAAGAAAGAAAGAAATAAAATAAAGATTAAAAAAATTGATGAAGTGAGTGATTGGGTTATGGTAGGATAAAAATTTTCAATTTCATAATGGTTATAAAAATCATTCCACCTCTCTTCCGATTGAAAAATAAATGAAAGATTCCTAGATCAAGTTGTCAATCAACATTGGTTGAAGGAAGTAATGGAAACCACTCCCATGTGCATGAAAATTAGTAAATCATACCCAAAATTCTAAGGAAGGTCCCAATAAATAATTTTTTTATCCTTATAAATCTTTAAACAATTCACTTATTCCACACAAGTGGTAATGATCACTAGATACTCACTACCTAACATAATTTGCTCGATTGAGACAAACTACACTAGGAAGAGAGAGTTTAAAGAACTTCAACCAAATATGAAAAAAATGAATGACACCAAAATACTAAATAAAATTGAATTAAGATAATTGGAAACCAATGAAAATATAAATCATTCAATAGAAAAATAGAGTTTTAAATTAAAGTACAAAACTCTGACATTACAAATGGAAAACCCCCCTTCCCTGATCACTCAAAATTTTTAACCCTACATGTGAGGGTAATAGAGTTTAATGAGGAAGAATATATAATTATGAAACTAATAAAATAGAAAATGTAAAATAAAAATAACTTCAAGGTTAAAATTCTCCAAGATAACCCCTCTTTCTCTTTCTTTAACACCTTTTAATAGAAGAAGATACACATTTTTTTTCAATAGGAACCCTAATCAAAGAGGCTGAGGATTATTCATTTATATAAATAATTAAAAAATAATGAAATATGGGATTTTAAATCAATCTATAATATATAGGTAAAGGAATTCAAAATGAATTTCATCTATCCCGTAAAGTAACGTGACAATTTCTTTATTATAAAGAGCATTCGTAACACAATTTGACTCTTGATAAACATGAGTAAAGATTTAATTGATGCCTAATATTTAATTCAAAAAGTAAATCCATTTGTAAGTAAGAATTCATGAAAGGCTCAACATACTATATCAAACTGGTTTCACAATTATAGTAGAGTCTCTTTCAATCCACAAGGTATTCCAACCTTTGTATTTAGAAAAAGACACCACATTGATAACTCCAAGCATCCCATATTCAATGGATGAATCCAATTGACAAGAGCCATAAAAACATCTAGGAAATTTCTCATTATGATCAATAAAAACTAAACTACAACCTGAAGGTCCTGTTTTCCCTTTATAAGAATCATTAATATTAATTTTGATCTATTTGTTAAGAAGAGGACACCAAAACAATTTCAATATCCCTGTTGGCGACTTGTAATTCCTAGAAACACCTAAAATTCTTAGTTTAATGAAGGAATTAATTATATTTATAAAAAGAATGATTTTAGTGTGATAAAATACCCAATAAAAATAATAAAATTTTCAATCTCTGATTTCTGGTTGGAAGGGGTATTGTCATGAAGAATTTTATTATGGCCATTCTAGAAGACATACAACACTTCCGCCACTGCCATGTGAAACAAGTTTGAGAGTTGCAAAGAGAGAGATATTATATCATGATTATATAGAGCCTCAAGTGAACCAAGCCTCAATAGTAGAACCTTGAAAAAGTCATTAACATCCTTTAACACCACCAAATTAGTTGCAAAATTTAGAAAAATATGACTAGGGTCCCTACGGTGCTGGTTGCACAATCTGCACTTGGAGAAAAGAGAGACGCTGAATTTATATAAGACTATATCCAAATGAGTAAAATTGTGAGCCATTCACCATATAAAGGTGTTTAAATAAGGATGAATATAATCCCTATCGAATCTCCTAATCCATTTGAAACCATAAAAATAATCAACAATAGTGAAATGATAGAAAATATTATAGGACATGATGCCTTTTTTGCCTAATTCCAAAATTAAGATATCCTTACAAGGAGAAAATGTATAATTATCAATTAAACTTATAAATTAATTATAGATATGAAATATAGCAATATCAATAAAATCCTTAATTGATACCTAAGAGTTATCTTGAGGATGAAATTCGTCAATAAGGTGGGGATCTAATCGAGTTATCAATCTAGAATCTAATAGATGAATTCCTACTAGCAATCCATCAATAATTATCCATTATATTTGAAAATGAGTATTTAATACCTGGATAGAGGGAATAATCCATGTAATTAAGATTTACATACCTCAATATTTCAAGGATCCTGCTTCTAAGGAATCCCAAATCTAATGAAGTGCTATTGATGAGATTCCATGTTAAGCTATCTAGGAGAGGCTCATTGAAAATATTAACATTTTTAGGATAATACCACCATTTCTAAGAGACTTACAATTTTTTCCAAGGGATAATTATCATCTTTCTGTCAAGGATACTAAAACTCCAAAAAAATTCCTAATGCAACAATTCATATTTTTGAGAATTCCTGTGGGATATTTTTAGATCATGAAAGAGTTAACCAACATAGAACCAATTGTTGATTTGAGAAGGAAAATATGCCTAGAAATTGATAGAGCCTTTACTTTATAAGAAGAAAATTTATTCTTGAACTGATAAAATATAATAAGAAAGTAACTATCTCTCAGTCTTCCCCAGAACAATGGGACATTAATATAGATAAAAGGAATTGTCCCCTATCTTATCCCCATGTCCATTCAAATGATATATTTTAGGGATAGTGTAAATTTATTACCTAATTAGATAAATGGATTCCCCCAACTAATGGATTTTCCCAAGACATTATAACAATAATGTATCATTTATTTAAGGTTAAAAATATTCCACCTGATACCTTGAAAAAAGAGAATAATGCTTTCTACATAGAGAAGATGGGGAGGTACATTGAGTCCCCTGGAAGAATTAATAGGCTTAATCTTTCCCTGTACCACCAAATTATTAATAATATAGATGATGTAATATTCATAAATATAAAATAATATGTTTAAGAGAGGATCTCATTTCCTGACCACTTGAGAACAAGTGAAATATCCATTTAGAGTACCATTGATGAGAACCGAGACATGAGATAAACCAAATAAAGACTTTACCCAACCGATGATAATGCTGTTAAATCCAAATCCCTGTAAAACTTTGAAGATGAATACCCAATACATGGTTTCAAAATACTTCTTAATGCCAAGTTTGAGAGTAATTCTAACACCCCTGTTAGCCATCCTGAGGAAATTAACACAGTCAGAAGATATTCCAGTACAGTCTTGAATACACCAGCCTTTAATAAAACTAAAATGATTCCAATTGAAAGTTTTATTTGTAAGAGATGAAAGTATATTCAAAATAAACTTACTAATAATTTTAAATATTTTTTTGAAAAGTTCAATGAGCCTAAAATTATGAATTTCACAAGACTTTTCCATTTTTGGAATGAGAGTAAACAACTGAGCATTGATCCCTTAAAAAATGGCATCTGTAATAAAGAAAGAGGTGACAAGCTTGGAAATATCCATAGGAATAAAATCCCAATACCTATAGAAGAATAATTTAGAGAACCTATTAGGGCTAGTAGCACTATTATAATTGATACTAAAAATAGTGTCTTTAATCTCATTCACAAGTGGAATGTTGGTGAGAAAAGTGTTGTCTTTATGGTTTAAAAGATTAAGAACATGACCATTAATAAGGCCCCCCTTTATTCCATGACCATTTAAAATATTGTAATAATAAGAAACAATGTGTTCATATATAATCTCTTTTTCCTGAATGATACTACCCTATACCTTTAAGAAAGGGAGAGGATTTCATGCTTTTTAATCCATTTGAAGAGAATTATAAAATTTTGAGTTTTAGTCAGCTTCCATTGTAGAGACCCGAAGCTTGACGTACATGGACTTTACATTACCTTTGCGGAATACTTAGTACATAACAAAAACACACACACAAGGATCGTAATAGTTTAGTGTCTTTGGAAACTCGGAACGTAATTTTCTAATCGTGGTGAAAGATCTTCAATATCTCCCATAAAGATCTTCCCTTTTTTTACCTAAAAACCTTTCTTTATATCCTGGGGAAAAGAAAACATAAAAGGGTGAGCTCAAATGCTCAGTAAGGGTAAACAAAAGAAATATCAATCACATCATATACATAAGAACATAGCTTTTGGAAATCTTAACCTGCAAAAGAGCTCATAATATCATAACATGGGATAAATCATAGAAGTGAAAATGAGATCCCCATAATCATAACATAAAACTTGAAACTTTGTGGCATGCACACATAATCATGGAAAATCATTTCTTGTTAGTCATGACTCATTGCCAAGACTATCTTAGTGGACAAAGTCCCTTTCTGAACCGAGTTCACTCCTCGTTTCAGTCCTGTATCACTGAACCGAAATAACCTTCCGTTCCAGCCATGTCTATCTCATGAGATATAAATCTTTACCCAATGCATTGGAGGGAGATATAGGTCCCACCCATCTTATAATGAATCCTTTCTTATGTGTGACACATAATCATAAAACATACATCATCGCATAACACATGTAACAAAAATGGGATTCTTGAAACCTCATGACATCATAAATCAATTCATATAAGATAAAGGAATTCATAAACATAATTCCATCACAACATAGTCAAATCAATGTAAAAATATGGATAGAAACAGAACCCTTTATTATCTTAGATGGAAAATAATTTTGATAAAACACTTGAATTGAATTCTTGAGGAAAATATCCTTTCTTCTTCAAAATCAATTTCTTTTCACAAAACATCATCCAATTTTAAAAGAAAGAGATTTTATTGAAAATATTCATGAAATATTTTAGAGGAAGCTTCATGAAAATAAGGCTTTATAAAAGAGTAGAAATCCGTTCGTGCCGTATAAGTTAAAAAAAACATTCTTCGTACTTTTGTCGGAAAAGTCAAAAAGTACCTCGTATGACAAAAGATTCCTTTCATAGATATTACTAAAAACTCACCGAAGGGTAAAAATGGATTTAAACAATTTTAGGTGGATGTAAATAATATTACATATTGATGAAACATGGATGTGGATGATAAAATACACCCCAGTAAATACGTATGAATAAACAATCTCGGATAAAAATGAGATTGTGATATTTCCCTTACCTTAGGTCCGACTTGCTTTGTAAGTGTCCGAACCTCCTGTATAATGATTTAAATCATGTTATTGACTTATTACAGAATCATATTCATTGTTATGATATCATATATGGTTCACTTATGACATTATATTACCCGTTCTTTTGTAAATTCCATGTTAAAGAACGTTTTGGGTAAAAATCGTTTCATTTATCGTAGGTGTTTTGACTTGTTGTTCTTGACATTATTATTACTTATATCATGATTTACTTACTTACAGAATATAAAATATGATTTATATATCATATATATTCAGTATATATATATATATAATAGATATTTAAATGAAATGAAAAACACCGTTCATGGAGACGGTAGTCCGTCCGTACGCATGAACGCTGTTTTTCTTTCCTTATTGTCTTGCATAGAATTAAGTAGATGACATTCATATGTATATATATACATAAATCCAGTAGCTTTATAATGTCATATATTTCATTATTATTTCTTATATATACATTATAATCATTCTTAAATGGTTAACATGGAGAATGAATCTCATCGCGTCGTGGAGACGGTAGTCCGTACGTACGCACGAGCGATGATATCATTTCTATAAATATTGAATTGAATTGGAGTGGATTATACAATATATCAGAATCAATATGATGTTGTAATAACTATGTATAGTTATTCTTTACACCATTATACCCATCCATGTAAGGTGGTGGTGGAAAATAGATTACACCACAGCGTGGAGACGGTATTCCGTACGTACGCACGCACGGTGATTTCTTTTTCCGTAGGATGGATAGATGGTGAAATAGGGTTGTTTCATATTTATAATAACATATAAGTATGTAAGTAATACTGATGTTATTACTTTATCATGAAACAACTAAAGAAGGAGAAGTTGAATAAGAAAGAAATTGAAAAGATCGGTAATTGATATTACCTCTTCTTTGAAACACCTCTTTGAATCCTCCACTTAGGGAAGTAAGATTGGTCTTTGAAGAAGACCAGGTCCTCTAGGATTATTATAGGGAAGTGGAGAAGGGATTTTGGCAGGGGTTGGCCGAGCTTGAGTGCTCAAATTGGTGTGAGGAGGAGGGGGAGGAGGTGTCCTTTTATAAGGGAGGAGAGGGGCACCTTAGGAATATCTCAAAATATTATTTTATATTAAAGTCAAAATCGGTTTATAATGGTTCCAAAGGGTCTTATTTCGAAGATAAGGTGGGGAGGGGTCTAAATCCTATCAACCAATAGAATTTAGACAAGTTTAGGATATTATTTTAACCTTATCAATTAAATTTAACTCTAAGTTAAATAATTTAACTTTTACCATGTCTTTTTGTTTTCTTTCACTATATGGTTAATAAACTTACTATAACATGCCAAACGAACCCCAAATTGTTTATTATTAACATATATATCATTATCTAAGTCATTTGGACGAACCTTATATTTTTAGGAATACAATAACAATTAATAATATAATATTTGATTTAAAAACTATTTTGTGTCAATTTTGACACTATTTGATATATGATTTTTGTGAAAGTCATAACAGAATTAAATGTTCGAACCAAGTTGATTAAATCAACATTAATATATCATAGTAACCTATAAAATTAGTTTAATTCATAAAAAATCTCAAATTACATTTATTTTGGTGTTTATAACATCAATTATGTCAATATTTCATTAATAAGATAATCACTGCATCATCGTTGTGTCATAAATAAATTAAATTATTTTATGTCTAAAAATTACAAATAAAATACCATCATGTAGGAAAGCTTTTTAGCTTTCTAATGAATATTTACAATAGAATTTATCTTATGTATAACCCCATATTAAAAATGATTTACTTATTAAACTTTGATTTTAACTATTTTAACCTTTCTTTAAATAAATTAATAATAAATGTCCTAATCTAATCCAAGTGGGCCTAAATGGTCATATTTTATTCCTAAGCTTGTTTTTGGTTGAATTACACTTGTCCAATAGAATTAGGACATGTGTTAGGGTAATATTAATATCATATTTACCCTTAGTTACCCTATTTACTATTAACCGCGGTAAAAATAGTAAAAAGTTACTATTCACCAAAAAATTATTTTCATCTCATTGAACCACATTTTAGTCCTTGATATTAACCGTGTCTCTCGGATTTTTGAAATTCCATTCACAGAAGCGGTAAAATTACGTTTTATGCAAAATTTAGTTTTTAACCTACCACTTAGTGGTTTCACTATTCATCAAAAATTGAAAGTTTTCAGAAAAATACCAAAATTTCACCCTAGGCTAATTTCGATATTCTGAGTCCAAAAATGAAGTCCATTTTGAAAAATAAAATTTATAAAATTTCAAAAAGTGGTTATTACTATTCATAACGGCTAGTTTTAATAATATTTTAATAGCATATCGTTGTTTAGTGAAACTCGGTATTGCGTATTACACACGCTATCGAGGAAGGTCGCGATTGCGTGTAATGCAAGGCAAGTCAAGGATGCGTATTGTGCAAGCTCCTTTTGGTGTAGCGTACAACACAATACATTAATAAAATTAAAAAGAATATTTCTTTATAAAATCTTAAGCTGTTACATTCTACCCCCCTTAAAATGAATTTCGCCCTCGAAATTCGTCGGGGTTATAAATGTTTTACTATTCGAAAGTTTCTTTAATAGAAACCCACATCGTAAAAAGGAATATCAAAACCAATCTTTAAAAACAAAAGTATGAAACGTAACGGTTACCCAAATAAACTAATCATTGGGTTTCCACATAGGTGAAAATATGGATATGGAAGAGAAATCTAACCATCATGTTCTGATGGAGAGTGGTAGAGAACATGGCTATGGAAAATCCAGTAATCACAAATCCATAGATTTGTGATGATATAAGGTACCATCTGATTCATCAGATATAAGATCACTAGGACAACATTTTTGGTTTTCAAGATCATTTCCCCTAAAGTTGAAAATTTGAATTAGAATAAATACTTACTTTATTTTGGTACAATCTCACTGTTGTTCGTGCTTTGAACAATTTCCACTTCATCTCTTAAATAAATGAAGTTGAATTTGTTATTCGTGAAGTGTTAGCAGATCATGTGATAGAATGACAGGTCATTCCATCTGTCTCAAACAAAAGGTTAGCAAAAATTATATACATAAGTCGATCTATAGTGAGATTAATCACATATAGTTCCTAAAATGTACTTATACTTCATATATCATACTGCTTAATATAATAAAACTAGTTTCTACTAAACAGGGACTTCTTGTAGGCCAGTGGTAGGCGATAAAGGCCAGTCGCAATTCGGTTGTGGGTTCGATTCCCATAGCCTTGTCCGAAGCGATGGGCTGTCGCCCGTCCTGCAGGTTGTCCTTTTTCTAAAACTTCATTACTATAACATCCCATCAATAATATCGAAAAAAGAACTTCTATCCTTAAACAATACTATTTTATGTCCAACATAATCCATTCTAGTCTTTAGGCTTATCCATAATACTACAGTCCACTTTCATAACATAGTGAAAATGATTACCAGAGATTTAATACCATCGTTGAACCCCATATATCATAAGATATTTTTTTTATCACATTCCAAACATTCAAAGTCCTTAATCATGTATTCTCTTGAATACCCATTGAACCTTAGTGAAAACATGAATGCAGTTAAAAGTTAACACTTTCCACATACCAAAATCCTCAAAATTCTATATACTCAAACCATGATATCACTTAGTCCTTATATCAATCATGAGCTCATGAATACAATCAAACATCTCATTATCTTCTTATCCTTTCATTATGCACTTATCATCTACTTTCCAAAATATTTGAATCACTTTTCATAGTTATTGGTACCTTAAAATTATTGAAAACCACAATAGACCAATACTTAAATATTTCAATACACCATAAAAGTACCTCAACAACATTATTCTTGAATACCAAAACACTTCAGTCCATCCACATCAATGATTATCCTGGAATAAGTCCTTCCTTGATTTTGAAGTAACTTTTTAGGTCAGGGCATTGAGTTGGGTAATGTCCATGTTCTCCACAAATAAGACATTGAACTCCATAACAGTCTGTCACTCTATGACCCTTTTCTCCACACAGATAACATCGGTCCCTCCATTTGAGGTATTCCTCAAGGTTCTTCTTCCCTTCTTTAGAAATCTCAATCTTCCTTTCTTTATGCTCCTCAACATGCGAACATGCATAATAGTCTATCTTCCTCTTCTTTGAAGAATTTGGTATACCACTAAATTTCACCTTGTTAATCATATATCGTGATGATTGATTCGGCATAATCACAACATCTTTCTCTCTAGGCATTACACAATTTTCTTGCTCATAGTCACCAATTTGTCCATTGGATTCAATGTTAACTGAATTCCTTTTGGTTCCCTCCATTAACTTAAACACAAAAATAATTTTGTGAGAATCAAAAATCATGCTAGAGAAAACAACATAGTAAAGGGAAAGTATCCTCAATACCTAACTTCTTAGGTTTAATCTAATATCATTACCATAGTTCTAGGAATATATCCTATACGTATACTTATCCTTAGGGACATCCCTAGACATACCTTAGAAATATCTCTAGGAATCTCACTAACGTTTTCGCATCCTAGTTTCCAAAGGTTGACTAAACCTTTCCTCTGATACCAACTGTAGAGACCCGAAGCTTGACGTACATGGACTTTACATTACTTTTGCGGAATACTTAGTACATAACAAAAACACACACACAAGGATCGTAATAGTTTAGTGTCTTTGGAAACTCGGAACGTAATTTTCTAATCGTGGTGAAAGATCTTCAATATCTCCCATAAAGATCTTCCCTTTTTTTACCTAAAAACCTTTCTTTATATCCTGGGGAAAAGAAAACATAAAAGGGTGAGCTCAAATGCTCAGTAAGGGTAAACAAAAGAAATATCAATCACATCATATACATAAGAACATAGCTTTTGGAAATCTTAACCTGCAAAAGAGCTCATAATATCATAACATGGGATAAATCATAGAAGTGAAAATGAGATCCCCATAATCATAACATAAAACTTGAAACTTTGTGGCATGCACACATAATCATGGAAAATCATTTCTTGTTAGTCATGACTCATTGCCAAGACTATCTTAGTGGACAAAGTCCCTTTCTGAACCGAGTTCACTCCTCGTTTCAGTCCTGTATCACTGAACCGAAATAACCTTCCGTTCCAGCCATGTCTATCTCATGAGATATAAATCTTTAACCAATGCATTGGAGGGAGATATAGGTCCCACCCATCTTATAATGAATCCTTTCTTATGTGTGCCACATAATCATAAAACATACATCATCGCATAACACATGTAACAAAAATGGGATTCTTGAAACCTCATGACATCATAAATCAATTCATATAAGATAAAGGAATTCATAAACATAATTCCATCACAACATAGTCAAATCAATGTAAAAATATGGATAGAAACAGAACCCTTTATTATCTTAGATGGAAAATAATTTTGATAAAACACTTGAATTGAATTCTTGAGGAAAATATCCTTTCTTCTTCAAAATCAATTTCTTTTCACAAAACATCATCCAATTTTAAAAGAAAGAGATTTTATTGAAAATATTCATGAAATATTTTAGAGGAAGATTCATGAAAATAAGGCTTTATAAAACAGTAGAAATCCGTTCGTGCCGTATAAGTTAAAAAAAACATTCTTCGTACTTTTGTCGGAAAAGTCAAAAAGTACCTCGTATGACAAAAGATTCCTTTCATAGATATTACTAAAAACTCACCGAAGGGTAAAAATGGATTTAAACAATTTTAGGTGGATGTAAATAATATTACATATTGATGAAACATGGATGTGGATGATAAAACACACCCCAGTAAATACGTATGAATAAACAATCTCGGATAAAAATGAGATTGTGATATTTCCCTTACCTTAGGTCCGACTTGCTTTGTAAGTGTCAGAACCTCCTGTATAATGATTTAAATCATGTTATTGACTTATTACAGAATCATATTCATTGTTATGATATCATATATGGTTCACTTATGACATTATATTACCCGTTCTTTTGTAAATTCCATGTTAAAGAACGTTTTGGGTAAAAATCGTTTCATTTATCGTAGGTGTTTTGACTTGTTGTTCTTGACATTATTATTACTTATATCATGATTTACTTACTTACAGAATATAAAATATGATTTATATATCATATGTATTCAGTATATATATATATATAATAGATATTTAAATGAAATGAAAAACACCGTTCATGGAGACGGTAGTCCGTACGTACGCATGAACGCTGTTTTTCTTTCCTTATTGTCTTGCATGGAATTAAGTAGATGACATTCATATGTATATATATACATAAATCCAGTAGCTTTATAATGTCATATATTTCATTATTATTTCTTATATATACATTATAATCATTCTTAAATGGTTAACATGGAGAATGAATCTCATCGCGTCATGGAGACGGTAGTCCGTACGTACGCACGAGCGATGATATCATTTCTATAAATATTGAATTGAATTGGAGTGGATTATACAATATATCAGAATCAATATGATGTTGTAATAACTATGTATAGTTATTCTTTACACCATTATACCCATCCATGTAAGGTGGTGGTGGAAAATAGATTACACCACAGCGTGGAGACGGTATTCCGTACGTACGCACGCGCGGTGATTTCTTTTTCCGTAGGATGGATAGATGGTGAAATAGGGTTGTTTCATATTTATAATAACATATAAGTATGTAAGTAATACTGATGTTATTACTTTATCATGAAACAACTAAAGAAGGAGAAGTTGAATAAGAAAGAAATTGAAAAGATCGGTAATTGATATTACCTCTTCTTTGAAACGCCTCTTTGAATCCTCCACTTAGGGAAGTAAGATTGGTCTTTGAAGAAGACCAGGTCCTCTAGGATTATTATAGGGAAGTGGAGAAGGGATTTTGGCAGGGTTTGGCCGAGCTTGAGTGCTCAAATTGGTGTGAGGAGGAGGGGGAGGAGGTGTCCTTTTATAAGGGAGGAGAGGGGCACCTTAGGAATATCTCAAAATATTATTTTATATTAAAGTCAAAATCGGTTTATAATGGTTCCAAAGGGTCTTATTTCGAAGATAAGGTGGGGAGGGGTCTAAATCCTATCAACCAATAGAATTTAGACAAGTTTAGGATATTATTTTAACCTTATCAATTAAATTTAACTCTAAGTTAAATAATTTAACTTTTACCATGTCTTTTTGTTTTCTTTCACTATATGGTTAATAAACTTACTATAACATGCCAAACGAACCCCAAATTGTTTATTATTAACATATATATCCTTATCTAAGTCATTTGGACGAACCTTATATTTTTAGGAATACAATAACATTTAATAATATAATATTTGATTTAAAAACTATTTTGTGTCAATTTTGACACTATTTGATATATGATTTTTTTGAAAGTCATAACAGAATTAAATGTTCGAACCAAGTTGATTAAATCAACATTAATATATCATAGTAACCTAGAAAATTAGTGTAATTCATAAAAAATCTCAAATTACATTTATTTTGGTGTTTATAACATCAATTATGTCAATATTTCATTAATAAGATAATCACTGCATCATCGTTGTGTCATAAATAAATTAAATTATTTTATGTCTAAAAATTACAAATAAAATACCATCATGTAGGAAATCTTTTTAGCTTTCTAATGAATATTTACAATCGAATTTATCTTATGTATAACCCCATATTAAAAATGATTTACTTATTAAACTTTGATTTTAACTATTTTAACCTTTCTTTAAATAAATTAATAATAAATGTCCTAATCTAATCCAAGTGGGCCTAAATGGTCATATTTTATTCCTAAGCTTGTTTTTGGTCGAATTACACTTGTCCAATAGAATTAGGACATGTGTTAGGGTAATATTAATATCATATTTACCCTTAGTTACCCTATTTACTATTAACCGCGGTAAAAATAGTAAAAAGTTACTATTCACCAAAAAATTATTTTCATCTCATTGAACCACATTTTAGTCCTTGATATTAACCGTGTCTCTCGGATTTTTGAAATTCCATTCACAGAAGCGGTAAAATTACGTTTTATGCAAAATTCAGTTTTTAACCTACCACTTAGTGGTTTCACTATTCATCAAAAATTGAAAGTTTTCAGAAAAATACCAAAATTTCACCCTAGGCTAATTTCGATATTCTGAGTCCAAAAATGAAGTCCATTTTGAAAAATAAAATTTATAAAATTTCAAAAAGTGGTTATTACTATTCATAACGGCTAGTTTTAATAATATTTTAATAGCATATCGTTGTTTAGTGAAACTCGGTATTGCGTATTACACACGCTATCGAGGAAGGTCGCGATTGCGTGTAATGCAAGGCAAGTCAAGGATGCGTATTGTGCAAGCTCCTTTTGGTGTAGCGTACAACACAATACATTAATAAAATTAAAAAGAATATTTCTTTATAAAATCTTGGGCTGTTACATCCATGACCCATTTGACTTTGAAGGATTCCTTTTGTATCATTTCATTATTTGTAAGAAGAGAATTAATCTTATAAGAAATAAAAATCTATTGTGAGAGGTTATAGGTGAAGTCCCTGTTATTAATATCTTCTTGCACCTATTGTAGAGTGGTATCAAGGAAAGAAATATCTTTATCCATGATATGAAAATAATCCTTACTCCAACTCTTGATTTAAAGTTTTAGGATATTTAATTTAATAATATTGGAAAAAATATCATTACCATAGTACATGGAATTACAAAAATAAAAAATGATCCTATCACATTCAGGGTTAGATACCCAAGCATTATTGAACCTAAAAGGAAAGGTTTTATTTATGACCCTAGACATAATAATAAACATAATAAGTTGATGATTATATTTGAGCATTAGAAGCATGAAACTAGAAATAGATTCCCAAGTTTCAGGATCCAAAACATTTTAAAAGGCGCTGTCAAGTTTACTAGCAACTATTTTAGAGAGTTGTCTCCTAGACTAGGTGTACTTGGCACCAACCTGGTTAGTCTCTATAAGATTATTAAACTCAATATAGGTCCTAAACTCCCTAATAGAGATAGGAGAGTTTAAAATGTTTTCACTAGGAAAAAAATGGTTTTGAAATCCACTAAATTAATCCATGGTCCTATTATGGTTCCATTAATCTACTCAATGTTTTAAAATAATCTTCTTCTATTTTGATATTTATTTTTTGCATAAAAAAATGAGCATGAAAAATGAAAACCCAATTGATAAATCTCAAAAATAATAATATGATCATCAATATTAAGGATAGATGCCTTCACCACTAAATGATGAGCAGGGACCCAGATCCCTTCCATTGAAGTATCTCCCTTATTAACACCGAAAAATTTATAACCAAACTTATCCAAACTAGCTATGACATGGATAAAAGTATTATTTGGTTCAAAAATACCTAAAAGATTGGGATTGTGGATGTGAATGTACCTGTGAATGGTGTTGGACATTTTAGGGTTGTACAACCCTTGTAAATTACATAAGAAAAGATTCATCTTGAACTAGACCAAGATTTATAATTTCTCTTCTTTTTCTTCCCCTTGGATTTCTGCTTATTAGAGGAATATTTTGAAGAAACCAATTTGGATGAACTCCTAATCTTCATGTGATGCATGAAAGCTATACCATCTTTATTTAGTAGGGTACCTATTCTAAGATTAGTTCTATTCTCATATGTAACTAAATTAGACAAATTGTGTTAGTGAATAGGAGAAGAATAAATAAAATACTCTGAGTTATCTTCCTCTTCAAAAATATTGTTGTAGAGTTTAAAGGGTTCAAATTTGGTAGCATAAAAGACTGAATTCTCTGTAGGTTTAATAGTAGTGATATCCTTAGGGGTAGAATTATCCATTTCATTTAAATAAGGAACAATAAAATTTAAAATAAGGGAAGATTTAATCTATGAAGAATAAGCAGGATGAACCATTCTAGTTTTAGTAGAACATACCACTTCTTTTCCCGTAATTGAATCCAAGGTATTAGATGTGGGAGTGAAACCATTATCTATTGTAACTCTTATAGTAGGAATAATTTCAGATGTCATAATCCCCTAATAGCAGGGAGAGTGGAGGACTCCACAATGATTGTTTTTTTCTAGTAGTGGATTCCTCAATAATAGGAGGAGAAACTGGAGTGTCACTAGTACATGCCACTATAGTAGAGTTACTATCCCTTGTATTGAGTGGATTGGCATCAATAGACGGTGGGAGGGAAGACACTTAATCATTATCAGAAGAATTTTTTCTATAGTTTTCCCCCCTCTAAAAAATAATGGGATTGCCTCTCCTAGATTTTCCAACATCTTTTGAGGTAGTAGGTTTATCCACACATGGGTTCCTAAATTTTTTTATTAACCCTAAAATTTTAAAATTAAAGAAACACTATTTTAAAAACATCATTGAATGTAGGTCTTGGTTATTATTCCACCTTAGCTTTATAATTCCTATCATTATCCACAAGGTTTAACACCTCAGGTAACTCAATATCCATATATTCCTTAACCATAATTCAATCATAAAATTTGATCTCTCCATCAAGGGTGTGATTGTCCAATTTTATCTGCATGCCTACATAGAAAGCAATATCACATAATATTTTTGGAATCCAGAACACCCAATTAAGACCATAAAATTTTATCTAGATCTGTGATGTAGTTTTCTTATAGGTAAAAGGGTTGAAATTAATATCCTATTTGAATAGTCTGAACACTACTAGTTTGAGAGCCGCATTATTAGATTTATGAGCGTTAAAAATATTCCAATTACTATTAAAGATAATATGAAAATATCCCCATATAATTGGAATGAGCCTCCTATTAAAAACACCCAAATAATGACTAAGTTTATATTTAAGACTAAGATTCCTCCATGGCTTGTCGCCCTTGGCTAGAGTGATGTTCCTGAGAGGATAAAATTTACACAGATCTAGTCTCTATTGAAGAGCTACTAGATCCACAAAAACTGAGAAGATACCATCTTCTAATTTACTAACATTTGAGTGCTAGTAATCATGCTACATCAAGGGAGATCCCCAAAGTGCATCAGTAAAGGATACCCCCATACTCGAGGAGCACAAACACACTCTGACTGAAAGGATTAATAGTACTTAGAAATCACTGGGGAAGCAGAAGAGAGGTCCCAAGATGGATCAAAATCCATCATGAGAGCATGCTGGAACAAGCTTCAAGGTTGGATCTAGGGTTATGATGTATCACCATGTTCAAAATAATAACTCCCTCTAAGTTCCATTTTATTTTCTTGTTGAAGTGGATACACATATTTATAGGGTTATGGAGTGGAATTTTTTCCTCTAGTTTCTATCCACCAAAATTTTAGCTTACTTTTTATAGTAAATGGCCAACTCACAAGAATATTTCTTTATAAAATTTGTTTTTCTATCTCTTGGTCATTTTCCATAAAAATATAAACTTTTTTGGAAAAGTTTAAAAAAAGTTATTCCTGAATTACTAAAGCCTATTTTTATTATTTTAAGAGACTCTTCCACATCATCTAATTTTGAACATTAAATTTTTTCCTTAACTTATTTGAAGGTTTCATCCTAAATTACTCCTCATTTATTAATGTGGGGTCCATTCTATTGGTTATAAAAAAATCTCAACTTGATTGATTTGTTTGGGACTATTTAAGTGAAAATTAGCTCTAGGTTCAGAAGAATAAGTTGAAGCCCATGCACACAAGAATATTAAAAAAATATTAACTCTAATTGGATTGATATTTTTAAAGTTATGCTCATAATACATAAGTGCTATAAATCTATTAAAATTCCATAATTAAGAAATTTTCACATTTTAGCCCCAAATTCATGAAAAATAAAAAAAATGATAAAAAAATATCAAATTGTTAAATTGGAAGGTATTATATCATTGAAATACACATGAATAATAACTAAAATATTAGATCTATCAATTCCCCTACACTTAGCACTTGGACTCCTACAAAAGTAAGCCTCAAAATCAAAGAAAATTCAAAACATATGCCCATGAGATCCAGCAATTTGACAACAAGAAACAAAATATATCTTTCCTACTAAAAACAATTATTTCAAGTTTTGAATTTAGATAATTTAATTCATTTCCACTTCATTTCTCCTCTCATGCACACAAGAAACCTACCTCACATGAATCTTCTCTCATATCACAAATTTCAATTTTCAATAAGGATTTTCTCATAAAAATCAATTAAAGAGTCACCATAGGTTTGATAAATTCATATATCTACACTTTATGTGAGTCAATGGTATGTGTTTATAATTATGATTCTTAGGCTTTTTAAATGGATGTAGGTTGGTAGGATTTATATGTCAAAACTTCTGAGGCCGAATAAAGATATTTTGGATCTTTTTGAAGAAAAATTGCATGATTATAATTTTAAATCAAGTATGGTCTTCTACTCACTCCACTTAGAATAAAATAGGATATAAGAATCACTAAAAATATCATGGAAATCCTACACCATCAACATTTCAGCATCAAAAATAATATTTCTCTTCTCCCTTTTTATTGAAAGCTTTGGATAGGCACAACTCACTTTCTCATTTGGAAGTTCTAGAAAGGAACAACCTTTTTTAATAATGAAAGCTACATAAAGGAACAAATTTTAAAGTAATGTATTCTTAAGCATAAAAATAATCTCTTTAGAATTTTATTTTCCACCCAAAGTATCACCAAATGAGGCAGCACAACACAAGACGAATTCTATCCACACTTAAGTTCAGCTAGATCATGCAATTTCACTTTAAGATCAAGTTGGATATTTAAAATTGGCTTGTAATGTGCCTAACCTAACAGGATGTTCATGAATTATAAAGTATACAAGGATTAACTATACAATTAAGGAAAAAATAAAAAAGGATTCTATTGAAAATGGGGCTTTAAAACTAAATAAATGACTTAATCATTTAAAACACAAGAATCTCAAACCCTTAAAGTTTTTATAGGAATAAATTAAATTATGGTTAAATAAAGCATGGTTTGGTTCTCTCAAGATGTGTGGGGAATGTAAAGAATATGAAAAAAAGGGTTCATAATATTCACGTGAGAGTGATTTAAAAGATAAATACAGTGATATGTTGCATGATATTCAAAAAATCAAATTACTTTTCATGAAATTTACAAATATCTAAACTTGAAACAAAGTAATTTTCAACATTCATTTAAGATCTGTTTCATGGGATAAAATTTTTAACTCATTTAAATGAGTTTAAAAAACATAAATGATAACCATTTGAGCTCACATGTTTCAAAAACACATAAAATTTTTACAAGAAACACAATTTTTTTTAAAAACAAACAATAAAAAAATATAAAAATAAAAAACTGAAAATCCCAAACTAAAAGGTTTTCCTACTCTAAACTTAAATTATGTAGTGTATTCAATTCATTCAAGTATATTTTAATATATAAAAAGATCACAACAAGAAAATGTTAAGGAGAGGTACAACCTCACTTATTGGCAGTGTATTGTTGAGTTAAGCTCTTAAGTATTTTTATTTGAAAACCTACAAGAAAAATTAGACAGGATAACATAAGAAATTTATTATAATAAAAGAAAATAGAAATAAAATGAGAAAATAAGGATAGATCTTGGTTTAACCCCCCATGTGTGTCCTATGTTTTGACTACCTCCATATGGGTAGTTTTAGTGGGTTATACCCTATCTGACGGTGGGTGAATTTTCATTAAGATGAGCCACCAATATTTCTTCTTTATAGCTTACAATTATTCCATTTTTTTAGGATTATATGGATATAGTATGCCAAATCCACTCCCATTAAAATTATATATATCTTATATTGTGGGGGTAGTATAATGAATGAGACCTCATCTTTATTGGTTACTACTTCCATAACCTCATCTTTATTCTCTAGTTATTTCTTTAGGTATTTTACATCAAGAAAAAAATCAAAGGGAAAGTTAGAGTGTAATTCTATTTGAAAAAAAAAATTAAAACACAAAGAATCAATATCAAATTATTACCTTTAAAATTAAGCATATTGGGTATCTATTTACTTGGTAAAAGACACTTGTATATCCTCATGGACTCCCTCCAATAAGCGCTCAAAATTTTTAGGGATCCCTATATGTTCCTATTTAGATGAATCTTCATTTTATTCATTTTCATCCTCTAAGGAAATACATGTGTTGGCCGAATATGAAAATTTAAAACAAGGTTAGGTAATACTCAATTCAGCTTCTATAAAATCATAATGAAAAGATTTTAGAAAAATATTATATCCCTTATGTGGCTCAACTTCAATTTATTATTCAATGGGAAGTGCCTTGTGGAGTAGAGTGGTAGTATAGAGGTGGGCAGTCGGTCTCCTCCATTTGAAAGATGAGTGGGGAAATAACTTCCACCACTAGTTTGGATTATAGTTTAGGTTGAGGTCCATCATCCAATGTAACTTAAACCTTATCCTTTAGTATTTTATAATCAGTTTTGAATTGATTAACCATGTACAAAAGTTATTGAAAAGAGTTACCTGTAACATAGACATTAAATATTTTCTTGGTCAAAATAGTGAGTTAATCAACCTTTTGTAAGAGGGGCACCTCATCATTGTATACCTGTTTCCTTATGCCTATGAGTAATCAATCTAAGAAGAATAATTTTAGTTATCATACATTGTGGAAAAGTTTTTTTAGTTTTTTTCAATTGAATGCAAAGATAATTATTTATTAAATGTGAGAATTAGATTGTTGGTATTTCCTCCAAGGTAACAACGCCAAGTATTAACACATGCGTATCATGGGGTGTGACAAAAAAATTATTTCCTAAGTTGAAAATATAGTAAATTGGTTAAACAATGTTTTCTCTATATATGATCTCACAAAAATCACATTTGTCACTTGAAATTAGAGAAAGAAGTGGAGGATGTTTTTGAAATTGTTTGATTTAAAAAATAAATAAAGAAATAAAATAAAGGTTGAAAAAAATTTATGAAGAGAGTGATGGGGTCAGGGTAGGATCACCTTTTGAAATTTAATAATGGTCATAAAAATCATTCTCCCTCTCTTTTTATGGAATGATAAATGAAAGATTTCTCGATCGAGTTGTCAATCAACCTTGGTTTAAAGAATAAATGGAAACCACTCCTGTATGCATGAAAATTAGTAAATCATACCCAAAATACTAAGACAAGTAAAAATAAAGAATTTTTATCCTTATAAATCTAGAAACAATTCAATTATTCTAGACACATTCCAATTATCACTAGACACTCGCCACCTAACACAATCTGCTCAATCAACACAAGCTGAACTAGGTGGTGGTAGTCTAAATAACTTTAACCAAAGTTATAAAAAATGAATTACACAAAAACCCTAAATACAACTGAGTTAAGGGAATTAGGAACCACTAAAAATATAAATCATTTAATATAAAAATATAGTTTTAAATTAAATTACAGGACTCATACATTCCAAAAGGAAAACCCTCTTCCCTGATCACACAAATTTTTTACCCATCCATGTGAAGGGTAATAGAGTTGAATGAGGAAGAAGAGAGCATTATGAAACCAATAAAAGATAAAATAGAAAATACATATCACTTAAATTTCAAAATTATCTACCACATATCATATTTCTTCTTATTCAAAACCTTTGAATGGAAGTGGATACACATATTATAGAGTTCAGGGGTGGAAAACTTTACCTCTAGTTTATATCTACCAAAAAAATTAGATTATTTATCATAGTAAATGGAAGATTCTCAGAATGGTGTCTTCATAAAAACTATTCCTCTATATCTTGATCATGTCCCCTAAAAATATCATATTATTTGGACAAGTTTTAAAAATATTATTTCTAAATTACTCAAGAATATTTTTTATGTCCAAAGAGACTCTTAAACATCTTCCACTTTGGAATGTTAAATGGATGCCTTGATGAGATAAATTCTCCATTAAATTAAATGTGAAATGAGTATTTGAGTAATATTTAAAATACATCTATAATCACCTCATTTGGAGGTTTTATAATGAGCTATTATTCATTTACTGAGGTGGGGTCTATTCTAACGGGGATAAAATTTTTTCAAATTAATTAATTTGATTGGACCTGTTCAATCCTAATTAACTCTGGGTTTAGAAGAAGAAGTTGAATCCTACAAAATATATAGCCTAAAAAAATAATCACTTCAATTGGATCAATATTGTAAAGGTTATTCTTGAAATAAAAAAGTTGTAGAAAATTTTTAAAATTAAAAAATTAAACAATTTTCACATTTTAGCCCAAAATTCAAAAGAATATATAAATAAATAAAATTGTCTCTTATTTTTGAATTGATAGGGATTATATCATTTAAATATACATTAAAAATAATTAAAAGATTATCTCTATCATAATATAACTATGAACATGTATTTTTGATCAATGTGTCAGTCACCACCTCTCTAGGTGACTCAATTTTCCCTAGCTAGGAAGGACTTTACAGTCAGTGTATTAGAGGAATCCTAAATAGCGAGGATACCTCAGGTGATTTGACTTGGTGTCTTGAAATAAACCTCTATTTTTAAAAGTGGTTTTTAGTTCCTTTATCTATGAGAGAAGAGGTGATTCGTGGTAGTCACCACTATAGTTGGGATATTCACCTATGGGATGCCAAAATGTTCAATGATTAGAAATTTCAGTATCATTATGTTGGGATGAAACAACTAGTTATATATTTTTTATTTTGGTGCTTCACTTCAGAGAGAATCAAAGTTGAGCACTAGAGGCCAAATATGTTCTTACAACCTCTCCCATACCAATGTAGAAATTTTATGATATCTATATGAATTTTATTATCAGATTTCCATGGACACTTAGAGGAAAGGATTCTATATGGGTAATTATCAATCATTTAACTAAATCATCCCATTTAATTTCCATTAAGGAGTCAATGAAGGTGAAAAAACTTTGGAATCTTTACATCTAATAATTTGTTCAACTTCATTGTGTGCCTTCGGTGATAGTTTTAGACTAATACCCATACTATACATACTATTTCTAGAAGGCACTTCAAGAGGATTTATGTTACCAATTTAAATTGAGCATAACCATCCATCCATAAATTGATGGGCCTATGGAGTGGGCTATCCATTTTTTTAAGGACATGCTTTGATCTTGTGTTCTTGACTTTGGTGGATCATGGGAGAATAATTTATCATTGGATGAGTTATATTATAATAATAGTTATGAATCTTATATATTTATGGCTCCCATAAAGTACCTATATGAATGGATGTGTCGATCCTCTCTGTATTGACATGATATGGGCAAGCATTCATTTATGGGACTAAATACCATTTAGAATATGATGAGAAATGTTCAAATAATTTATAATAAGTTGGATAAGTCTCAATGTAATTATAAATATTACACTAACCATAAATTTTATCTACTAGAGTTTGATATAGGTGATTGGTTGTTTCTTAAAGTATCTCCTCAGATGGGGCACTATCGTTTAGGGAAGTAGGGTAAGATGATGTCATGTTATGCCAGGCCTTTCTAAATCATGGAGCATCTCAGGAAAGAGGCATACCATTTGTCCTTTCTAGAACATATGACCTATATTCATTATGTATTTCATGTTTCCCATTTAATGAAGAACTATCTAGACCCATATCATATAGTGTAATGGGAGAGTTTGGACTTGGAACCCAACACCTCTATAATAGATAAACCTATTCATATTCAGGATCATCAATTCAATGTTATTAAAGGTAAATAAATATATTTAGTTTATGCTGTATAAAAACATAGTTAAGATAACCATGATACTTGGGAATATGAGTCCTTGGTGAAAGAGAAATGGATTTATCTTTTTATGGAATCCGAGCCGAAATGACTTTCTAGGGGTAGAAAGTGGCATGGTGGGGAGAACTGTGACACCCTCCAGGTCACTATTATGTATTTAATTTTTATTTTTTACATTATTTTATGTTTTTTGGGATTTTACAAGATTTTGAGGATGAAAATGGAAAATTTAGAGAAAATAGCTTTCAACACACAATTACTGCTACCCATACACCTAACTATGAGACAAGGAGTGGAGGTGGACTAATGTTGTTTTCCATGATCTCTGCATGATTTTTCCATCCACATGGGGCCTATAAGGAAACCATGTTACCCAATATAGTATGTAGGGGACTTCATGGTTAGCGCATGGTTTGGAAAACTGTGTGGATTGACCAATTTTGTTAAAAATGGAAAATTAAAATTTTACCCCCATTGAATTATAAATCATATCACCATAATTTTTCTTTCTTTATGTGTCCCAAGTCTTCTCTTAGTTGCGAGATTTCTCACCCTTAGATTTTGGTGTGATCCCCTTTGATTTTTTTGGATTCCTTCAAAGCTAGTCTCATTTACTCTTAGTTTTTCTCTCCTTCATCCTCTTCTTTCATGTTCTCCCATCCCTCTCTTTTCCCTCAAACCATAATGTCCATTTAGGGATGAAACTAGGGTTTAAGATGTTATTTTGATGAGATTATATGTATTTTATGTTATTGAGTACCCCTCTTCTTCCCTCATAGTAATATTTTTTTTATAGTTTACAATGTTTCACTTATGGAATCCTAGACTATACACACAGTTCAAAACTGTTAGTATTGGTTGGAGAACTGTTGGTATAGCCTATACCAATGTTTCTACAAAATATTGGCTATAGTGTTGTTGGGAAAGTCCTATATAATGGTTCTTAGCAAACAGTTGGTATAGGGTGATCCAGATTTCACTTTAACCAATGGTTATAAAACCATTAGTATAGACCCCCCTAATTCCATAGCCAGTAACAACCCCACCCTACCCATAGAACCAAAAAACCTTCAATTGATAACAAAAAACCTACAATGCAATGAAAACATAATATCTTAAAAAAACCCTACAAATAATGAAAATTGAACTTGAAATGAAACCAACATTGCATCCTCAAAGAGCCACGACACAACATATCAAACATACAGAACATCACATATATTCATTCATAAGAAATAAGAAAATATCAAATGTCATAAATATTAGTAAAAAAATGTAAAGTATGAATATGTCCCTCATCACCATCACTATCATCACTATAATCGTCAGCCTCATCCTCATCCTCAGCCTTATCTTTATACTCAGCCTCATCCTTTTCCTCAACCTCATCCTCATCATCGGCCTCATCCTCATCCTCATCATCAACCTCATCCTCATCCTCACCCTCTCCTTCGCCCTATTTCTTTCCATCATCCTCACCATCACCATCATCAGGGATGTCATCATCCCAACCACCACTATGACTACTGAATTATGTACTATATAATATACTCATCATCAACATATATACATCACAAGATATAGTGGTCTCTGGTGGAAGTTATGGACATATAAATCCCATTAGTTTCATAAATTTAGTATTTTACCTTTGATGACATTCTTCCACCTGTATGGAACTATTTTCATCCTTTTCTGCCTTATCCTTAGCTCGTTCTACCTATTAATTATCTTTTTCCAACACGAATATAGTATAAATGGAACCTGAAGTGGGCCAATACTTCATTAGGACAATACTCTTCCCAGGTCGATAACATACTCTTCCATGGCGCTCATATCCCAAAACTTGATGTAAGTAATCATTTCTCCCAAAGTTGTTAGCTTCCTGGGCATCAAGGGCCTCTAAATCACACTATTACAAACATTAATAGGCTATTAATTTACAAAATAGATTGGAGTGGAAATAGGGGGAAAATGATTGTTCAACATCTCGCTCCTGACTTCGCCGTTTTCCCTGTAAACCCTAGGGTTTCTTTGCTCCACGATTGTGCTGATTTCCTTAGGTTTCTTCCTGATTTCTGCTAATGTATGGTTTTGATGCGGATTGGTTGGCCGCCATAATTTTTTTCAAGATCAATGTACAAAATAAAGAGCCTCCTCCGGTGGTTCTACCACAAGGTATTTCATTCATCGAAGCCCTGCGTGGGGTGGAACCTTGCAATGCCTCGGCTTCAGGTACCCCTCTCTATAGAAAGCTCAATGATGGAAATTGTTTGGTGGAGGCTGACCCCAAATCTCTAAAACAAAGCCCACGAATGTGTAAGTTTTCAATAATGTGTCGCATCTTGTACCTCAAAGGAGATAATCCATGGTCCAATCCGGAGCTCAAAGACAGAATTGCACACATTTGGGGTTTCGCGGATTGGAAACTGGTCCCTATCAGCAAAAGGTATTTACATTTGTTGTTGAAATTGCAGGAAGCTCTGGATTATGTATGGAGGTCCGGCAACCTACAAATTAAACCTGGGGTTTTTTCCATCTCTGATTGGGACTACAAATTCAACCCATACACTGCAAGAAATACTAGGGTGCAGATCTGGGTAAGAATCCATGGGCTAAGTTGGTATTTTTGGCACCCCAAAATCCTCAATGACATTGCGTCATGAATAGGTAAGCCTCTGAAAATAGATCAACACACTTTGAACATTGATATTGGCCTCTATGCGAGGGTAATGGTTGAGGTAGATATCTCGGCCAAAGTTCCGGAGGTCATTACTTTCACTGCAAATGAATTCAAAACAGAGATTCGTGTTGAAATAGAGCATATGCTGCCATACTGTGAATTATGTAAGATTGATAGACATTCCATCCGAAAATGTAGGGTGGTACAAATCCAGGTGGCTCAGAGCCAAGTGGTGCAGCCCATCGATGATGGTTGGATGCAAGTGAATCACAAGAAGAAAAACAAGTCCTCGGAGCCGGCTCCTCCAAGAGCTCCTAAAAAGCGTTCGGAGGTATGGGTCAAGAGAGGAAATTATCCAGGTGAGAACTCGGGGGTTACCTGGGCAGAGCAAGTTTAAGCTGAAGAAGATTCTGAATTAGAACTTGAAATCTTGGAAGATTTACAAAAAATGGTGATGAATGAATGCGAGCTTCAGATTGACACTGGATCTCTAGCTCATGGGAAAGACACTCTTTTGATGTCTGGGATCGATGGAACCCCACATGCGACACCATCCATGACTTCTTGTGCTGCTATGGAGGTTTCACCATCAAAGGTAGTGGTTCCTATAGCTGGTACTGCTGAAATCTCACCGCAAGAAGCCTCTGTTAACCTTTTTTAAATAGTGCCAGAATCAAAGATAGTTGATCCTACTAATGGTCCTTCCAAGCTTGATGTTCATGCTACCTCTCAAGGTATTACTATTTTTAGAATTTCCAGATTCTAGAATACTTATACATGATAAATGTTCGGACTCTCATATCACATCCTTGTGCTCTAAATCGACTGTTCATATTGATAAGGCTGTACCTTTGCAATTGACAGGGGCAATAGACATGTAGGACACTCTTTCCTCGTCTATTGTTCCTCAGTCAAGTGACCCTCTTGAGAAAGTGGGCACTACCATGTCCACTGCCAAGGCTACTGTGACTCCCTCTAAAATAAATGAATGTCATATCTCAGATGCTGCTAACCTCTTGCCTGATTCCACATTGAGCAAATAATATTTGAAGACTACTCCAGCCTCTTCATCCAATCTTATAAGATCGAAGAGAAAAAAAGGCTCGAGTGGATCTAAGAAGAAAAAAGGGAGCAATGGATCCAAACATAGGTCTTAATGGATGTCATCTTCTGGAATTTCCAGGGTATCTCTAACTCTGGCACTATTACTGCTCTTAAAAGAGCCATTTTGAATTACAAACCCAAACTTTTTACTCTTATTGAACCAAAAGTCAATTTCTATTTAAAATTTATGCATCTTACTTCCTCTGATTATAATTTTTAGGTGCCTGCACTAATAGTAGTATGGTTTATTCCCTTTGGATTTTTTTATCATGCTTCTCTAAAATATGTTAAAATTCACAATTTCACTGATCAAATCCTTACTTGTGATTATATTTTTAATAATCTCAATATGTACTGCACTTTTTTTTATGCTAAAAACCAATACCAGGATCTCAGGCCTATTTGGGATGACCTGTTACATTTAGCTGGTAATTTCTTTGACCCCTGGTTAGTTCTTGGAGATTTTAATGCCATTATTTCCCCTTGTGAAAAATTTGGGCCTTCTCATTCTCAAATATATTCTAGAGAGTTTAGATCCGCAATTGAAGACTGTAATCTGGTTGAGGTTAATCTCACAGGTTCTAAGTTTACTTGGTATAGAAGACACTATAATAGGATGGTTTCTAGTAAACTAGATAGGGCCCTAGTGAATCTCACAGCTCTCGATGCTTGGGACACGGTCTCTAGCATCACCTTACATAAACTCTGCTCTGACCATCACCCTATTTTGGTTAGATTCCACTCTAAAGTGTGAAGTCGAGTATTCCCTTTAAATTCAACAATTCTTGTTCTGGTGATGTAGAGTGTTCTAGGATTATTCAAAATTTTTGTAACTCGATGAATCATCACTCGGATGCCTTTTCTTGTATCAAAAATCTCAAACACCTAAAACTCTGTCTCAAGGGCTGGTGAAAGGATAAATCGAAGCAATTTGATAGAGAAATAGCCACACTTGAGACTGATCTAAATCAAATACAAAATAATTCCACCCATACTGATTTATCCTCATACCCTCAGCAGGAGATCAATATTTCAAAAAAACTCAATTCTTTGCTTACTCTCAAGGATAACATTCGAAAACAAGTCTTCAAAACTAAATGGCTCTCTGATAGTGACCGCAACACTAAATTATACAATGCTCTTCAAAGGGTTATGAATGTCTATCGTCCGATATCTTTTCTAAAATATAATGACACCCTTCTTGACTCTGAGGCCTCCATTTCCAATCATGTGGTTGCTTATTTTGAGAATATTTTCAATGGGGCTTGTATTAACAAGGAACTTCTTCCCGGAGTCATCCCTTCTTTAGTCCAGGAAAAAGAAAACGATTTTCTCCTGGGCATTCCTCTTGATCATGAGATCAAGGATACTATTTTTGGCCCAATCCATGATAGCGCTTCTGGACCTGATAGATTTAATAATGGTTTCTTTTAGCTCCATTGGGATGTTATTCAAAAGGATGTTTGCAAGCTTGTTAGGATTTTTTTCTCTGCTGGGTTCCTTCCCCATGGTATCAATGCTCAATTCCTTACCTTAATACCTAAAGTTCCCAATGCATTTTAAATTCACCTGTTTCAGCCTATTTCTCTCATCAAATCTATCTAAAAAATTATCACAAAGCTCATAGATAATAGGCTCTCCTCCTTGTGTAATAAAATTGTATCTTGGAATCAGTTTGGTTTCATCAAGGGGAGGTCTATTCAGGACTACATTTGCCTTGCTTCTGAATCCACCAATGCCCTCAATAAAAGCTCCAAAGGAGGCAACATTTCTATCAAGTTTTACATTCATAAATCATTTGATACTATTGATTGGGGTTTCATTTTCAAGGTTTTCCGGGATTTTGGATTCAATGATTCCTTTATTAGTAGGATCAAATCTCTCTTCACCTCAGATTCTATCTCTATCCTCATTAATGACTCTCCTAAGGGTTATTTCAAATGTTTAAAAGGAGTCCGACAAGGTGATCATCTCTTTGCCATTATTTTTTCCATTTCGGAGGATTACCTTTGTCATATCCTCACATATTTGGTTCTTTCAAACAAGATGAATCCCATCCAGGCCGCCAGAAACATCACTGTCCCGACCCATCTCCTTTATGCAGATGACATTATTCTTTTCATTAATGGTGGTAAGCGCAACATCACCACTCTCAAAAGATGCCTTATCTCATTATGAAGAGATCTCAGGGAAATCCATCAATTGGAGCAAATATTTTATTATATTTGGTAAATATTTCCCAGCTCCTAGAAAAAGTCACATCATTGAGAGTCTCGGTATCAAAGAAGGGTCCTTTCCATTTACTTATCTGGGTGTCCCTATCTTTTGGGGTCGGCCTCGGCCCTCATATTTTAATGATCTAGTAGACCAACTCATTAATCGGCTTTATTCTTCGAAAGGAAAATCTCTTTCTATGGCTGGTAGGATCTACCTGGTGAAAGCTTCTATTGTCTCCAAAATGGTTTATTCATTGATGATTTACAAATGGCATGTCAATCTCCTTAAGAAAATTAATACCTATATTAAGAATTTTGTCTGGAAGGGGAGTATTCTGGATAGGAAACTTGTTACTATTCCCTGGTCTACCTGTTGTAAACCTATCGAAAAGGGAGGGCTTGGAATTAAAAATCTCAAGTTCTTTAATGAAGCCCTCTAGGAAAAACTCACTTGGAACTTAATTAACTACAAAGATGACTCCATTTACTTCCTCAAAAATTGTTTCCTGGATAATCTCAAATCCCGCAACTTGAGTTATGTTAGATCTTCCCTCTGGACATCCATTAGAAATTCCTTTATCAATATCATGAACAAATCTAGATGGATTGTTTTTTCTGATTCTACTATGAAATTCTGGCTTGACAACTAGACTGGCATTCCCCTTAATTTGATTCTTTCATCTAACGATGTTCCAGATTCTATAAACTCCACCATAAAGGATGTAATTCATTCCCCCTTCTTAGATCTCCCTAATCATATCAAAACTGTGGTTGATGACTACACCTTCTTGATAGATGAAGACAATCTTATTTGGGAACCAGCTCATAATGGGATCCTAGACTCCAAAGCCTATTACAAGCATCTCTTCTCTCACTCTGAGTTCAATTTCTCTTGGTTGAAGCCTTTTGATAAACCCTGGATAAAGCCTTCCAGATTTAATCTTGTCAGGTGTATAGCACAAAAGCGCCTTCCCATGGAGGTTTGACTTCAATATTTTGGGTTTCAACTCATATCTAGATGTCCGCTTTGTCATCAATATAGGGAAGAAATGAATCACTTATTTTTGTCCTGCGCTATGGCCTCTGCTCTTTGGAATTTTGTTATTGACATTTTTATTGCAGATGGTTAATTGCTGATTCTATCTGCTCTTTCCTCAAATGCTGTGTGGAGATGGATCTTTCACCACAGATTAAAAATCTCTTTCTTGCCGCTGTTGCAGATCTCTTCCACATTATCTGGTATGATATAAATGATATTATCCACAATGGTGTCTCATTAAATATTAATTTAGGTCGCTTGATAATTCTAATTGCTATTAGAGACACATCCACTCTTCAGAATGCCACCTGAGCTAACTCGGTTGGTGACTTTGGAATTCTCCATCGGCTCGGAATTAAAGGAATATACAATCAACCGAAGCATCTCTTCGAAGTGTTCTAGAAGGCTCTGATCCCTGGCTGGATAAAGATCAACGTAGATGGTGCCTCGAAAGGAAACCCTGAACCTGCGGGCTATAGAGCTATCTTCAGAGGCTATCTTGGTCAGTTCCATGGCTGCTTCTTTGGTGGTTGTGGTTCTGCCTCCGCCCTGGAGGCGGAGATGTTGGCGGTGATACATGCCGTTAAATTTTTCAAGTTAAAAGGTTGGGACAATATCTGTATTGAAAGTGACTCCAACACCATCATCCAGGCCATTTGGAATGGTGTGGTTCACCTTTCTTGGCCTCTCACAGCGCTTTGGAAAATTTTACTTAGCTTGGTCCAAGAGATCAGATACATTTCCACCCATACCTACAGGGAATCAAACAAGGTGGCGGATGGGCTTGCTAACAAAGGGATCAACCAGGCCATTACGTGGAGTGATACTTTACCGGCTGATCTCCTTCCTTTCCATGAAAATGATTGTAATAAAATTTCCTCCTTCAGACTCTTGTAATTTTCCCTCCCCTTTTTAATAATAATCTTGTGTCTTGGTCTTTGACCAAGACATTTCCTTAAAAAAACAAAATAGATATTAAATTGTGAAATCAAAAAAGTAAAACTTACAATCTTTTGTTGTGTCGGTTCATTTACAACACTTCTATATTTTTTATTTCTACTTGATATTTTTTTTCTCAAGGAAAACATCCTTCAATATTTAAAATCTCCCTCTAAAAAAACATTAAAAATAGAAAACCATAATTTAAAATAGGTTACTAATAATTAATTTCATAACTAAAATCAAATGGATATTAATTCTAAATGTAGTTGAAAAGATAAAAAAACTGTAGATGAATTATAACTGAGTATCAATGAATGAGTTATTAATAGATATAACATATTTATAAGTTAATAGGTCCTTAAAGTAATCAATAATAATATGGATATGTGATCACCATAATTAATGATAATATAAACAAGTATTACTATAGCATAAATGAATATGCATGAATGAGTTATCCACACTCTAATCATGACTATAACATAAAGGAATTATAGTGAGTATTTTTTTCAAGAACATGAAAACATAAAGACATTCATATTTATATGAAAAAATTAAGGTATTAATAATTCTATCCCTAAATATTTTAAAGATAAGTTACCCTATTATTACAACCAATTAAAAGAATGTACATTTAATAAAATGACCAGTGGTTGTATAGGTTCATGACATGCTTAGAAACATAACAATAATAATCCTAAAATTTCAGTACACACTAAATGTTTTCAATAATAAATTAAATAATACATGATGATTTAACTATTATAATTATAAATTGGATGAAATATGGAGGAAATAAAAGATAATGAATTTCCTAAAGAAAAATTATAAACAAGTGTCGTACCTACTTCCCCTCATGGTCCGGCATTGTAATCCTACCCAGAGTGTGGATGTATTTTATAACATCTTTTTTTATTTCTTCTTGAAAATTATTAAAAAATAATTTTCAATAATAAAAAATAAAGTATTAATGAAAATCTACTAATTTTCATTTAAAAACTAAAAAATTTGATTAATAGCTCGAACTTGATGCACGTCCAATGAGAAATAATTTCACGATAATATTATACTGGACATTAATACATGACAAGTGTGGCCTCTAAGTCCATTCCAACTCTAGAATTCTAGCTACTATACAACTCATTATTATTGTCTCTCCATAGCTCACCTAATTCCATGAGTCATGCTGGTCTCGTAGCATCACTATCCAAAAAATAAAAATGAATCTAGAACCAAAATATTAATTCATATAAATAAAATAATAATATAACATTAAATACAACTATTTTTTACCCACATTTGTGCCATAGTATCATCTTTTACTTCATTTGGTAGGTGTCTCTAGAAGAGTGGCCTAACGTGAATGATGTCAGAGTATCTGGAAAGTGTTTCCAAAAAACTTCTACATTCCCATCTAGTTTTTCCTATCATTTGGTTGTCTTCATTGTACTCCACTATAAGCTGTGTGGTGTGGTTACAAAATATATGCATGTGTGTATTCCCACACCTCTTATTGGAATATCTAGCTATAAAAGAAGAAAAATAAATATTATATCAATACATATTATAATGAAAATAAATTATTGTATTTTTTTTTACTAGGGTTCTATAAATATACCTGATGCAAGCTGATTAGTGGTAATTATTAGATCCCTAGGAACTAAAGAAACATTAACCTGTATAGATGGAGTGGGTCCCAGTGTATGCTCCACTGCTCAGAAAGAGTCGGAGTAGGAGTTGAAGAACCAGGAATATAGAAGTTTGGGGAAAAGGAAGTATAAGAAAAATAATATGGCATGGATGGTTGTGTAAATGCATAATATAGTTGAGGAGTAGGAATCACATCAGATAAGGGAAAGATAATTGAGGAGGCTCAGATAAAAATAATGGTGTAAACCTAGGTATCCTAAATATCCTGGGTGTCTGTAACAACACTGTGGGATCAGAAGGTGTGGTAGATGGTACGTTAAGGGGAGGGATAGTGTGTGATTGGGTATGCTAACTAGAGAACGTAATAGTAGTACTACCCCCCTCATATCGCCAGCCTGAGAAATGGAACCACTAGGTTGGTCGGTGAATAACCGACACCTTGGTGGTGGATCCTGATAAAGATTTAAAAACAAAATTAATCACCTAACATTATATTATATTGATATATATATATATGAAATAAAATAATCACAACGGGAACTAAAGGAGGAATACCCATCCCACTCATTCAATGATTATTGTCTGGCATCCTTTTTCTTTGTATCTCTTTAATATTTCTCATTTACCACATTGGAAAAATATATGGAATTAATTATAAATCTATAACTAATGTATTACCCAAATAAGAAATAAGATGAGGCATGCCTTAATTAAGGAACACCACTTGTCTAACCAAATACAAGATATATAGTGACATAAAAAAACATTTTATATATAGTGGGAAGAATATAAAAACATAATACATCTTATAGAACAAAAATAAATTCAATTTAGCATGTTTAACATGGATATTATATACTTTTATTCTATTTTCAATTCAATCCAATTCAATTTTTATTAGGTCATTTGGTTCATTAAGGTCAATTTATTAGGTCATTTTTCCATTTTTATTTATCTTAGCTCATTTGGTTAATTGTTTTTTCAATTTATTAGGTCATTTCTATATTTTTATTTTTCTTAGGTCATTTGGTTCATATTTTGGGTTAGGTAATTTTTTCTTTTTTTTGTTATGTCATCATTTTCATTAGTTTTGATTTTCATATCAATTAGTTTAATATGTCCAATTCAATTCATATTATTTTCTCAATTTAACTGTTTTATTTTTATTTAGTTTGGTAGGTTTGAATATAGTTCTATTCAATATTAAAAAATAAATCTCAAAGAAAAATTCAACCACTAAATATTGAAAATGCACATGAAGGTCAAGTTGGATACCAAATATTTGTAATCAATAGTAAATTAATTAGTATTTCACCAACCTAAAAAACCCAAGTCTAACTAAACAAAAATTACTAAGAACATATATGGATGATTCTATATATTTCCCACCACAACTTCAGGTTCAAAATCAACTTTGATAATTAAAGTGCAGGTGTCATCATTAGTAATAAATGGATCAGGGCCACTGGGAGCAGGGATGGTGTCAATTACATCATCACCATCATCAAAAATATGTCTTGGTATTAATTCAATAATACCACAAAATTCAGGTCAAATATGATCTTTGAAATAAATTTTTCTTTCTCCGTTGATGACAATACATATGGTTCAACAGTAGCAAGAGTCTGAGTCATGTCAGTAACTTGAAATCCACAATCATCAATAAATGTTTCATACCTCTTCATTGAATCAAACCACTAACATTTCATCATAGTGAATCAAACATGAGAGTAATAATCCAATATTAGTATTTTCTCAACAAATCCATAATAAGATACATTTTCAAATTGTGGTCTACTATCCGATGTACTGTCATAACAGTTTGTTGTGGCAGTTACCATAACACCATCTTATTGTATTCTCATATTCTTTTCTCATTCAATGATAATAAATCTGTACCTGTTGATAAAATTTATTTTCACTCATGAACCACATAATTTGAACCAAAATACAAATATATTATTTCCTCAGAGACAGATTCAACAGGAAAATTCAATACCCAAAATATAAATTAATATTAAACTTAATTAAATATTTATTTTATTAATTTATTATAATAATATTTCTACCTTCGATTTCAACAGAGAAGAAATTTATTTTCCATGAAAATTCTCTATCCTTCTCAAAGATAAAGAATGATTCTTTTTATTTACAATTTGTTTATGTACCCTACCAAAAAATTGAAATAGTTTAACAGATATGTAAAATTACATGAGATGACATAATATACACATGTTCATTTTAATTAATTTATGTTGTCATCAAACAAATCACAGTTAAATAAAACTATGTTATGTGTTATCTCCCGCTATTCAAGGCTTAATGTGATCAATATACATGATCAGTGAATTCCCCATATTTGGGGAAGTGATGGAAAACTAGGTTCAATTTTATCATATTTTTCTTCTTTATTTCTAATTTTTTTATTCTACCTCGTAGTTAGATCAAAAAAATACCTTGAATAGAAATCCATACATTCTTGAGCCAAGTAACCTTTTATAATAGAACCTTTATGTTGATTTTTGTTCCATACATAAGACTTCAATGTGAACATGTTTCTTTTAGTTGGATACATAAAAAAAATCAACAGGTCCTCATAGAAGTATTTCATTTAGAATATGGATATTTAGTTGTAGCATGCTTGTGAAAAATGAAGGAGGAAATATTTTCTCTAACTCACAAAAAATTAATGGGTCTCTACCAATATTTGTTTCAAGAAAGAATTTGAAAACTTTTTATCACAAAGATATATAAATAAATAGAACAATAGAATAAGTAACACCCTTACATTATTATAAATAAGATGATGGATTTCTATTGGAATCAACTCATGAAAAAGGATAGGATAATAATGAGGCTTCAAAATTTTTAGATTAAACTCTCTTCTGTTGTACTGTTTTCATATGTTGATTGAATAGACATAAATATCTTTAATAGTCTCTAGTACTTCCAAAAATTGATTTTTTTCAGAAAGTTTCATCATATAAGAATCACACAGAACTTTCCATTTATTTTCACTGATATGCACAAAATTAAATTATGGTATGATTCCCTAATCCAGGAATTCATGATGAGATCATAAATCATATTTTTCATTTAACTTGAAATTTATAAGAATTGAAAGAAACATTTCACGTATATTCTTTTCAATGTGAATTATGCATAAGAAATGATGTAATAAATTGGTTGACCAGTAAGGCAACTCAAAGAAGATACTCCTCTTCTTCCAACTATAATAGGTTTTAGTGAAAAAATTATTTATCTTTATAGATTTTATTTGACCCTTACTAATTGAAAAACCTAAATCTAGTAATTCATTAATCACATTAGTTCTAGACATACAATGAGGTGTATTTTCAGTATCCATGGTATTGTCAAATACTTGATGATTATTCCTATATGGATGGTCCATTGGCAAGAATCGTTGATGTCCCATAAAAATGAAACTATGAAAATATTTCAATCTTCTGGAACATGTATTCTTCATACAAATGGGACAAGATAGTTTTCCCTTTTTTATCCATCCATACATCATTTCATAAGAAATAAAATCATTGATTTTCCACATAATAATATCACACATATGAAATATGTCTTTCAAACATGAATCATATATGTGCACACCCACATTACAAAGATGTTTCAATTTTTTTTATTAAATGTTGCAAGTATACATATATATCATTACTGAGATCAAAAGGTCCTGATATGAGTATACTCATGAAAGTGAAGGGTTTTTTATAAACATATATAGAGGAAGATTATAGATGTGTATAAAAGCTAGCCATTTTCTATGAAAAGTAAGCATATTCCAAAATAGATTAAAACCATCACATGAAATTACCATCCTCATATTACACATATACACTACAAAATTAGGATATTGAGCATCAAATCTCTTCGATGTAAATTCATCTATAGGGTGAAACAACTCATCATTATTTTTCTTTCTCTCAGTATCATGCCATCACATTTTTATTGATATTTCATTAAACATGAAAATATTCTAGAGTCTAGGGATCTATAGAAAGTGCCACATTACTTACTATGGAACATGGGATGGTGTTCCATCATCTTTTGTCTTCCATCTAAATGTTCCACATTTTATACAATCATTTCATTCAGCAGTTTATTCCTAGAATAGGTTGTAATATTTTGGTCAAGCATGAATTTTGTTTTTTGAGAATCCAAGTTCCTTAACTAAATTCCAAGCTATATAGTGGTTTGGGGGAATATCTGTATCATATGAAAGTAATTCCTTCAAAAATTTAAGAATTTAATCAAAATAAGTATTATAAATATCATACATTGTTTTCCTATGAAATAATCTGATTAAAAATTCCATCCTTTTGATTTTACCACAATGCCGATATACTAGAGTAGTGGCATCATCATTCAATTTTTTCACCCTGTCAATATCATCATTTACATTAGACACATCATGTGTGCTCGTATAGAAGTATTTTTGTCTTGAGATCTATTCCTTCTCATGACTATGAATAAATAAAAATCGTTCATCTAACAAATTCTCCAATCCAGTCCTCTCATTTGGATCATGATCATTTTGGTATTTTGTTTTGTCCCCACTATGATTCCACATACAATGGTTTGTTTGAAAACCATATTTGTTTATATGGTAGATAACTTCTTTATGGCTCAACCAAGATCTTCTAACACAATTATAACATGGACAACGTATGTGATCACTATCTGAAGCGTTATCAAATAAAAAATCTAAAAATATCTGGAACTTGTTTTTAAAATCCCTTGAGATCTGATCGATTTCATACATCCAACTTCTATCGATTCTGTAAAAAAAAAATTATATGTCATTTTAGAAAAATAATTAAATAAGATTGAAGTTTAATAAAAAATATATTTAATAAAACAAGGGTTTTTTACTTTTTATGAAACCATGAATGATACACTAGTATATATGAGAATCATAATATAAAATACAACAAAATACTATATATATTAAAAAAATACTATAAATATAAAACAATGATACTGAATTCAATGATATTAATGAGTCATAACTATATATAATACCACACAAAATTGTGTTTAGAATTTATTTTTTTTATTTTTTCACTCATTCTATTCCCTATTTAATAAATTTTACACTTATTCTATAAATTCATGCATAAAATATTACTACTTCTAGGTGACCATTTTCTATTTGATTCAGATTATTTTTGGTTAGTTCAGTTTGTTTATGATTAATTTAGTTTTGGTTGATTTAGTTTGGTTATTTTATTTGGAATGGGCCATTGCATGACTATTAGGGTTTTATTAAATATTGTTCAAGTCAGATAATTTTTATCATTATTATAAAATTTCTTTTAGTTAAGTTAAATTTAGTATAATTAATTTTATTTTTGTTCAATTTAATGTAGTTTAGTGTATTTTAGGTCTACTCAAGTCTTCTTGGGTCAAATCAATTCATTTCAATTCAATTTAGTTGGTTTGGTTAAGTCAGTTCAGTTATGATATAGACCAGATTTGTTAATTCAGTTAATTTTCATTGTGTAAAGGGTTTATAGGTTTATTTCATTTATTTTCAAGCCTAGTTAGGTCAGTTTGGTACAATTTAGTTTTCTTAGGGTCTAATCAATTCATTTAAATTTATTTTATTTAGTGGGTTATCATAGAAACATATAAATTGGGAGATTATGTGAAACATTGTTGATGTGATGGAAAATCATTACATAAATAAATCCCTCTCTAGTATTATTATGATAAAAAAATTGGGATTAAGTATAAATTTATAGAGATAATTATATTGCATAATTAATGATATTTCCAATCAATTGTGAAACTCAAGTAAAGATATTTGTTTAGTTTAAGGAATCCAAAACGTAGCATTTATGATCAATGATTTCATAGTAGGATATTTTTATGATAAACATCTTATCAAAATAAGGTGTATATGTTAAATAGTTTATACACCATTGAAGATGATATTTTTCATAGGGTGTGTTTTTTAAGGTATCCATCTTATAAAAATTCATTTTTTATTGATTTTTATTTATCATTTTTTATTAGATTGATTGTTAATTAATTTCATGGGACTCATATGGTTTTATATAGGATGTTATTTGAGTTTGAATTCCTCTATAGTTGAGTATTCTGATAATATAGGCTATCTTATAAGATGTGATATGATTAACCTTGTATGGATATTCATTGGCTATTAAGGATTATCCAATAATGAGAGTGGTATTTTCATATTGGTATACACTCAAATAGTTATTCCTATTAAAGGGATTTCCCTCTTAAGACACTCTCTAAAATTTGAGGCTTGTACAATACATAATAAAATACCCATTCCAATGGATTTTTATAATAGTGATGGATTATTCAATATTCTAACATGATTTACCATATTGATATATAATTATTTTTTTTATAAAAAATGGAAATTTCATTTAACATTCTAAGAATATAAAATAATTTTCCATCACCTAATGAAGTTATATTTAATTTTTAAATATTTTAAAAAATATTAATCAAGCTAGTTTAGATGAGGTTGAGGTGTATAATGTCTCTAATGGTCAAGGAATTGAGAAAAAACCATATTAGTGGATGATGTCCTTAGATCATATCCATGAAACATCCCCTATTAGCACTATATTTTTTCTTAATAATTTCACAATAAAACCCAAAAAATTAATAACATGTATATAGAATCCTGCCTTTTTGTCACATAAACCTTCATTACATTATACAAAACTGAGGATCTTTAAGGTTTACTATCTTGGAAACCATGAACTTAATACATGAAACAAAAAAAAAACATTCTTCTTAAACACTTGAAAGGATTCTCCTTATGTTCATCCTAGGTTCATTACTGCATCTCATAACCTGGGTACATACATCAAAAGAAAGGGTGAGCAAAAATCCTAGTAAGGGAAACAAGGGAAACATTTAACATGTGAACTTGAGATACATCAATAAAGTCATGAAAAGAAATTTAAGGCATGAGAATGAAATAATGAGACATATCATAATAAAAATAACGTATTTCATAACTTGAAGATGTGGCTACAACATTTAACAAAGACAATCATTTCCGTTTCACCAAGGTCCATCCCTATGGTGTCAATAAAAATTACCAAGGTTATTTACCAAGGTATCAGTCTAAATGGTCATCTCTAGAGATTAAGTCTTTACCCAATGCATTGGAGCGCTATCAGGGCGCACCCTTAAATTTGTCTTTATCATCATGTGAGCCACATATATCATCATAAATAATTTCATAAACAACCCATATAGCATAAAATAAATGGGTTTCATTTCATAATCATAATGTTTTAAAAACTGCTTTAAAGACATGATCTTTATGTCACTTTAAAGCCACGGAAAGGGAAAACGGGTCTCAAGTATGTAAATCCAAGAATTTAAAACAGAAAATTTTGGTATATATGTGAATAACACTTTAGAATAAAGAGATTTTAGTATTCACTTAATAAAATAAATTAATTTGAGAATAAGATAGAGACATTTTGAGACGGAAATTCTGCAGCATAACGACTATGTTACGAGGTTTTAGAAAACATTGAAAAGAGAGAGGACATGGGTAACCCACTCATAAATGATCCATAAAACAGTAGGGGGACATAATTCAAAAGATTTAAGAACATGGTAATGAAATTTGAAAGATATACCATATGAAATGAAGAACATGAAAGGAAGACAAAAATAAGATTTCTCTTATGAAAATTCGACAGCCTAACAACGTCACTTAAACTTCAACAAAAATGAATTGATGAGATAAAATAGGGTCTCTCATAATATGAACATAAAAGATCAGTATGATAGATATAGAGATCATACCCCAAAATAATAAAAAGGAACTTGAAAGACTTGACATGAAAGTAGAACTTTGAAAAATGAGAAAGGTGAAAGAATCCCTTAAAAATTTGGCAGCTTAACGGCATCACTTAAACTTCAACAAAAATGAATTGACAAGATAAAATAGGGTATCTCATAATATGAACATAAAATATCAGTGTGATAGATATATATATCATACACCAACATAATAAAAAAGAACTTGAAAGACATGACATGAAAGTAGAACTTTGAAAAATGAGAAAGGTAAAAGAATCCCTTAAAAATTCGGCAGCCTAACGACGTCACTTAAACTTTCTTAAAATGAATTGATGAGAGAAAGAGGGGGTATCTAATCATATAAACATGAAAAGGGAAGTAAGAAGAATATAAAAGAACATCCTCCAACATAAGAGCATGGAGCATAAAAGAAATGACATAAAAGAGATTATTTGAATAGAAAGAGAGAGGTAGGATCCTTTACCTTAAAACTTAACTCTTAAAAATCAAAGGTTGGGACCTTGAGGGATTGGAGGAACCTTGGGAGGACTAATTGGGAGGTAATGAGAACAGAGTTTCGTTTGGGGAGAGTTGGGAGTCGAATGGATGAGAGGATGGCTTTGTATTTATAGGGAAAGTGAGGGGACAAGGCATTAATGGCCAAGGGACACCTCATTGGTGGTTTTGGAAAAACCATGGGCTTGCCCATGGTATTTGCCCATGGTATTGGCCACATGGGTCCCCTATACAATAATTCATTACCTTTGGTCGGCCAACCCTTAAAATATCTCATGACATCATCATGACACAGTTATGATGTCATTAAACATACCGAAACCCTAAAACTGTATTTTTACTATTCATTGAAAAATTCAACTTTCTCAGAAAAATCCCAAAATTTCACCTTAACCAAATATCGATGCTCTGATTTCAAAAATGAACTCTATTTTATAAAAATAATTTTCTAAATAATTTTTATTTAATTTTTAAATAAATACACTATTCACTAAAAATTATTTTTCTCAGAAAAATCCCCAAAATTACCTTAACATAATATCGATGGTCTGAGTTCAAAAATGAAATCCATTTTATATAAATAATTTTCTAAATATTTTTAATTTAATTTTTAATTAAAAAACTTTATTCACCTGAAAAAACTAATACTTGAATAATAATTTATGAAACCATTATTTAACCATTTTATTGAATCACATTACTTAATCAAGGTGCCTAGATTATATTAATACTTTCTTTAAGTGAGATTACTAATTCATTTGGTCACATTAATAATCCTAAGCATAAAATCACTATTCATAATTTACTATTCATCAAAAATTAAGTTGATCTTGTTAGACTCTAAATTTTGTATTGAACATAATTATAGAAGACCATTTTTTGAAAATCATTACACATTTTTAATTATTTAAGGTTTACATAAACATTTTTAAAATATCCTTTCTCTAAAATTAATCAAAAATATGCATACTATATTTATCCAGACATTTGAAAATTCATAAACTCCATCATAAGAAGAAATAAATTTTTTTATTTAAAACAAAGGATTACACAAGGCAGTTACGGTCTCCTTACATAGCGCCTTATCACACCAGCATAAGACCTAAGTGTAAGGTGTGTTAAGCTGATAGAATCCAAGGGAGGATCGACCAACATCGCACGAGTAGTAATATCTATCAGTTTGAACTTCTCGCGAAGATGATTATGTTCTAGCTTCACACGATGAAGTTCGACTTGGGTTTGGACTAGAGCAAAGCCCAATGGTTCTACCTCCTTCCCAAGTTCCGTTAGATGGGCTTCGATTGGCCTGAGACTACTAGATGAGGCCATCGAATCTCCTTTCTATATTATTTAACGAAGGTCACTTGTATTTAGAGACAAAAGTTGCAAAATTCAGTTTTCAACGGTCATACTGACTAACGGTCATATAATAGTCAAAACCCAATAGTCTCATTTTAATTATACTCATGTTATCAAATGAAACAGTTTTGTTGAGTATGAAAAAATAAAATAACACACAAAATTAGGAAACAAGATTTATTCAAAATTTCGGGTCATTACAATGTATAAAAAATAACATTATCAATATTTATCATGTATTATAGAGCCATACATATTTAATATTTATTCAAATAATCATATGGAATGCATATATCATTAAATACATTAGAAATCATTATATAAAGATCATAAAAATATTTATTCCTTCATCTCTACCAATAAAAAATTGTTTGTTTCATTATAACCTCACTTCCATAACACTGATCTACATAGAAAAGGCTTCACATGCATCTATTGTGAATGCCATTTTCCACCAAATCTTGATATATGGTATGAATCTATACCACCCTCTCCCTATGATTGTGCTAACACCACACTCAAACCTGAAATATTTCATAACATCATGGATTCCTCATTTTCTTTTCCAACATAAAAACTAGATATTTTCTAAATAATTAGTGTATATTTTTATACTAGACATAACAGTATATTATATATGACAGTAACACCTAGAAACTCACTACACCAACTTACTTGGAAAAAACCTAATGGCTTTAGTAGTATAGTTCCATATATTTCCAAAAAACTATAGAATGATACCCCACCCTTAGAAGATATGAAGTATTTGTAACATGAAAATTTCATATTCAAGAAAAATCAAATGAAAACCTTAAAGAATAAGAAATTTCAGTGGATGTGGAATGAAACTAAAAACCATAGATAAAAAGGAAAAATAAATCTCGGTAGAAGATATAAATCATTTTGAACTTAGTAATTTTAAGTGGAAGAAGCCGAATGACTTAAAACAAGGATAGATCATCGACTGGGAAGAAGAGAAGAATTCACTGACAGGGAAGAAGATAAGCACTTATTAGAATAAAATGGGGATCAATTTAGGAATGAGGAGGGTTGTCACACAATACGTTTGGGGAAACTCTATCCCAACGGTTTTAAAATACCATTGGGATATCCTTATATAAAATAGCCTATTCCAACGGTTATGCTGAACCATTGGGATATGAATTTCTATGGCAATGGTTTTTAAAACTGTTGGAATAGGTGTATTTGTATAACTAGGATTTACAGTAGTGTTTTATCACATTTGTTACAATTTTCTCTACAAATCCAAACTTTTCCTTTGTATTACCTTTATTCTTGAGTTTTCTATTAGTTTTATCAACCTATTATGCTTGTATTGATTTGATGAGGGATTTTATGAATAATTTAATTATTGTACTTAGTGTGTATTAAAAAAATGGTGATTTATTTTGGTTTTCTCTTTGAAAATCAGTTATATTCTTACAAAGTGTTTGATAAATTTATTTCAAGAAAACTCTTGTTTTTAAATGATATTTCCAAAGGGGATTTTTTTGGAAACCATATTACTTGATCATGGAATTTATCACGTGTAATGGATCTGACTATGGGTGAACATGGGAGACATTGGGTGTGTGGGTTTAGAATGGGTGTTTCCCTAACTTTAGGCATGATTCTATCTAGGGGATATTTATAGAGATTCCTTGATAGAACCGAGTCTTAGTACTTGTTTAGGATCACATAGGCTGACCAATGTTATGTGAGGAAGTCCTTGACACATAAATCCAAGAGGTCAAAGCACTACTATTTTTTATATATACTTTGATATTTATATGTATTACTATTGTTTTATTCCCATGTATTGTTTGATGATGAGCATGTTGATTATTTCTTACTTCCCTATGGTATGTTTGTGATTTCATTTTCCATGTTATTCATTATCATGGTTTAAATTACATAAAAAGCTAAGGATTTATAAAATTGTTATCAAAGAAATAATTTCTCAAAACATTTTGAGAGGACCACTTTGGTATATACTAAACACTAAGGGGGGGGGGGGGGGGGGGTGAATCAGTGTTGGGAACTTTTTCAACAATTATAAATTTTATCCCTTTTAACCCTTAGACCTATTAGGATCTTGATTCTCCTATTATGTTTTTCTTATGGCATGTAAGTATATAAAAGAAGTAAAGGATAACACACAATGTTTTTACAAGTTTCACTACTCAATAAGAGTAGATATTCCTTTATATGGTTTGGAAATAATCCAATACCACATAACCATTAGAAAATAATCCTTTGACGTGGTTACAAAAAGCATGGAATATCCTTTCACTTGTGGGTCACTATCTGTGTAAGTTTTATAGCCCCTAAATGATTCTTTGTAATGCCTCTAAAGATAGTATTCAACTTTTAAGGTTCTTTATAAAAACAATAAAGTATTCCAATTGTTGATAATTTTGATGGATTTATAGTGTTTCTTTTTTTCTTTCACTAACTTCTTCATTTTTTACTTTCACATCAGAAGAAAAGCATCTCTTCTTGTTCTTATTCATTATAAAGGAAAAATGAAAGATGATCTTTCTTCTTCTTATAATTATAGTCACAATAATATGAATATTTTATGGATAGATAATATCATAATTCTTCTTTTACCTCAATAATAATCATAGATTTGTTTAGTATTTGGTCGAACTTCTCTTCTTTCTTCTTGTATACTAAATGTCTAGACTTGATAGAATCACAAAATTCCTTTGTGATTATTGAATCAATGAAATATCAGGTCAAAATATTTATAATAAATTATTCTCTCCTTCTTCACCAGTCATAATAATATGAATGTGTATTATACGGGATATCATAGAACTCTTCTTTGACCCAAATGAAAAGTAACTAAATATAGATTGGCCACTCTCTTCTTCTTCCTATGATCTTCAACACTAAATAATATGGAGTAGTTTAGTAGTGTCATATTCTATTTATTTAATACTTAATATTAAAAATTGAGTGTAGTATCTATTTCCTCTTAGTGAAATTGATTATTTTTAAACACTAATTACACTACATAGAGTTTCTCACATCATCTTATGCATATATTTGAATTATTCGAGGAATTATGAGAAAAACCCCATTTTGAACCTAATACCATTATTTTAATATTAATGTATATTTTTTTTCATGGTTAATGCATGAATTATCATTATAATTACCATTAATTAACACTTAACTATGCTATTTTCCTTCCTCACATCAATTTCCTTCATGAAAACTAGTATATATGCACACACTGACTTTTTTTATATTCATTTCCTCTGGGTTATTTTTTTTCACAAAACCAAATGAATTTGTGTAATATCAATTAGGGTTTTCTGGATAATTAATATCACATGGGTTTTGTATTATCTAAGTTCACAATACCTACTTCCTTCACATAAGATTGTATACATGAACACCTTCTCTTTCGTGAAACACAAACAATGCATGACACTTCTCACTATTCATTATGTATCAATATAGTACACATATTGTTTTGACTTTACATAATGCAGTGAGGGTGAATACACAAGAACTGGTTCACAGAACAGTTATTTGTGAAAAACATCAAGTGTGATGAAAAAAATCAAGTGTACATGGGTTTTATTCATGCAAGATGTGAACAGTTCTTCCTCACATAATCAAGTAGTTTCACAGAACTCCCCTTTTTCACATAGTCGAGAGTCTCCTAGAACAATTTGATTTCTTACATAAGAGAAGCACAAAGATACTCTATTTTTTATAAAAATAATAGTTCTTGGGTATAAAATGAGAGACAACTACATGTATCCATTTATAATATCTTCTTTTATAAGAAATAATCAGTTACTTTATTCATTACCTTTAACCAAGTTAAATCTTGAAAATAAATCCCTACAAATAAAATATTTTAATACAAAAAAATATCTTGATGTTTAAATATTATTCATGTGGGTTTCTAATATTTTTGTAATATTCTCTTAACAAAAAATAATGGCCTCACTCATTTTATGATGATCTCCTAATGTACATGTGATATAGTTCACATACCTTATCATTCCTTAGATGATTTAACACATCCATGCATTATGGATACTCGAAATAGACTTTATAACTTTATTTTCATTTTTATATTATCAAGTTATTTGAACAATCAGTTACAAAAAAATTAAAACAATCTTTGATGTTGATCTAGATCATTCCTATGTTGAATTATCATGAGATTGATCTTAGTCTGATCCTTAGAAGTCATGGAATAAAAAAACTCCGATGTACAGTAACCCTCTAGTGTTGGGAGGTTGAAGAAGATTTCCTATTCCAATCGGACGATTGAGATACAATTCATCAAAAATACAGGGAAATGTATGCATGTTTTATTGGAGGAATAATAACCCACATCCTCAACCATACCATATCTACCACTAGAACATTCAATCACTTCTTAATAAATCAATCCATGTCCACAACATCCTCCAGCTGACACTAGGTTCAGTACCTAGAAACACCTATTAACATACATCCTTACATGGGAAATACCTCACCCATGATGTCCCATCAGGAACCTCTATGTGCATTATGCATGGTCTATTCACACCCTCTTGTATGATCCATATAGGAGCAATTCTCCCATCAATTTTACTTTACATGCTCCATGTTCTTTCCACCATGGATTACCATGATCAATATTGGTCCTACATGGGTTGTACCTAGATCCCCATATGTGTTTGAGCTGGCCTCCTTGGGTGGCTATGATTGGACCCATTTTTTTTACCAATTATTATAATAAATCAAAGTGAAATATTCCAAACCAACATATCAATATATATTTATAAGACTTTATCAGATGAATTCTTAAAATATATTCCATGAAAAAATAGTATATATTTATCATGTTCTTCAATAATATTAAAAACTCTTCATGAAATAAAGATTATATTTCATGGGCTTCTTTAAATTAACTTTATGAAAATAACACTTAATTAAAATTATTTAATTAATCATCTTATCTTTTATAGAATATAATTTATAAAGAGAAATTCATGAGCATATCACCTATCTTTAAATCTTCATTGTTGTAAAAAATGTGTCATGTCAAAGCACTTGTCACACATGTCTTCTAAGATTAATACGAGTTCAATAATAATTATAATTATAAACTAAAAGTCTTCAAAATATGTTTATTGAAATATCAATACTTGAGGACTAATCTTACTTTCTTTTTCATTCAATCATCAAAGTTATTATTGTATGCTCTGCTTATAGAGACTTATTTCTTTCTAACTCCTTAAACATATTTACATTAATGAAATCATTCTATTTCATTAACTAACATTGAAAACCAATAATAACCATTTAAATAAATACAATTCATTCCCAAAGTGGGATATTCACATTTTTTTCAAACCATAATAATTGGCTTTCATTGTGAAATGTTATATATAGATTCATGGTAGTATCCTAACAGGCTTTGTATCACACCATACATATGAATTTAGGCATATTAAGACTTGGTTTTTTTTAACATAGGTAAAGTTAAATGTTTTTCTACTCATAGTAATGATTCTGATGTTATGTTACCATCCATGAGATGATTTTGGTGTTGACTAAGGGCTACATGAAGGTAGTTTGACTAGGAATTTGGGATCCTCTATATTTTGGTATTTTTGTTATGTATTAGACAATTTAGAATGGGATATATTTTGACTCTCATTTTTATTTATGTTATGTTGGGATATCTTAATTTAGTTATATTTTTTCATTTGTTTATAGCTTACTGTAATATTTTTATTTCTTATACTCTATTTGGAATGATTTATATGAATGTAACTTTTTATTTAATGGTGTGGATATCCAACCTATAACGAAGTCATTTAAAAATCATAGTTAGAATAATTTTAATGTTTGATTTGATTTATAGGATGAAAATATTTCCATGAATTTTACATTGATACCCTAGAACTAGTCTCCAGCTTGGTGTAATTGGGAAAACACCTTGGGCCTTGTGGTGGTGCGACCTAGATGACATGGCATTCTGACTTGGGTGGGTTAATTACACACATGAATTACCTTTTTCAATATCTTCCCTTGTTGAAGTAAATAATTCAATAAAGGATAATAAAACTATATTTGATGAAAAGGAAGGATTTAGAAGACTAAGAGTGAGAAAAATCATTGTTTATTAGAATATAAACACTAAAATTACAGTTATCGAGAAGCTCAATAACAACCAAAAACCTTAGATTCATGAAATTGATGGTATAACATTCAAATACCTTTAAATATGGTCAATTATAATAAAATATGGATATAAGGGTGCAAGAATGAATACAAGTCACATCATGGAACTCCACTATTGATAGCCTAAACACTGACGAATCCTTGAAAGAAGTTGGTGTCTTCAGCCCGACCATGGTAGGCGAGACTGATGAGATCTCAAAAGGAAGGTCGTTAGGTGATGGGGTAACCTTAGGTATCTCTGAAAGGAATGATAGTGATGTGATCATTAGAATAATGATTAATCTACTCTGAACCAACCCAACATGGGGGGGGGGGGGAACTAGTGAAATTCCCACTATTAGGGTTAGATTCTAGGGTATCGTTGCTATGAAAAGAGTTTATTTTCCTCAAAAAGATAAAAATATTCCAATAAAAACAAATATCAAACTCAATATCATAAAAGGGAATATTAAATATTTAGTAATAATTTTATTGTGACAACCAATACAATCAATAAATTATAAAGTAGGCATAATTTCATATTCCACCATAGTTATGGTATAATAAAACAAGTTTTCATTTAATACACTCATAATAACATAAACTTGTGTAGTCTATGTATATTAAATTATTAATTTCAAAAAAATATAATCATTATACTAGACATAACATAGGATATAGAGCATTAAACTCTTTAGAATAATTTAGAGTCAAACTATACAAATTTCAATATTTGTCTGAGGGGGAATTTATGGCTCTTTAAAACCAAGATAACAAGGCTTAAAGTCAATATTGGGTTGTAACTAGTTTTCATTAGTATATTACTTAGTGGTAGAACAAGGATAGTATTGGTCATATCAAATATATACCATAAGTATATCATTTAAAGAGTTAAAATAAATTATAAGTTCTAAATTTAATACATCTATTTTAAAATTAGATTTATCTACAAAGTAATTTTTATACATAGACCTTACTTTAAAGAAACCATGCCTTTGATTTCCAAAGTATTCAATAGTTTCACTTTAAGACTTATAGTTTTGGAAAGTAGTATGGAACAAGTTTTAAAAATAAGTGTTTTAAGAAATCATGACATAATAAAAATGTTTCATATAAAATAAATAATTCCCTAAGGAATTTATAAAAAAGTGGTGAGTAAAGGTTTTAAATACAAAGTATCTGATTTGAATTGGAACCTAATTAATAAAAATATTAATTTTAGGGAATTAATAATTCCTTTTTACATGAATTCAACCCAATTGTTATATTACCACTGATGAAACTCTTAATAAATGTTAAGTTTAGATATTTGAATTATAACTCATTAAAGTTATAGTGGAAGGTAATGAATTGATTAATTGTATAAGTTTAGTTCATAATAAAGTATATTTATTTTTAAAAGAGGGAATACCACCCTTATTTACCAACGTTATCCACTAAGGAGGTTATTCACATCAGCATTACATGACAATAAGGGTCAAGGAGGAAAACATTAAAGATATATATTAATACTTAATCTTTCCAAAAAATTATTTTAAAAACATAGGGGTGAAAACTTATGTACACCTTTATACAAATAATTAGTGTTATACAAGCCTATTTAAAGTTTTTTAAAGGTTAACATATCTTAGATTCCATTTGGAGTTAAGGTACTACATAATCACATCACTAGTTCCACCTAGAATCAAGTTTACCCTTAATTTTCCATAACCAAGTAATTTACCATATTATGAAACATGTTATCTATTTCATATTTTATATTCCAATAAAAAGGAAAGTAAAAAAGTATTAAATTTTATATAAATAATGTATAACATAACTAAACATATTAGAAATTATATCAACATTCATAATTTTCAAATAATATTTAATTTACATGTTTGAATTAACCAGTTCACCACAAATTATTAAATCTGATTTAAAAAATATATAAAAAAACTCAATATTTTATTCTATGTATCAAAAGAAAATTTTCTTAAAAATATCATTTGAATTTATAATTTAGGTATTAATTGAGAAAATTTAATTTATATCTTTATAAAATGAGTAGAATTTGAGTTAATAGTTTAAGAAAAAAAGTGGCAGATGAAACCAAATATGGTATTTAGAGGTTTATAAGGGCCATAACCACCTACTATGAGGATAGTCTTGATGATTCCTCACATTTAATACAATTTAATATTATAATCTCCTAAAAATAACTTTAATAGGATCCAAAATTATTTATAATCTATCTCCCATAAATCCCAAAATGACCATATAAGAAATAAAGTGAACCCTAACCAAAACCCAAACATATTACTACAATAATCATTTTAACTATCAACCAAAAAAAATACCTAATTTATTTAGACCTAAGAATCCCTAAATCAAGGATTAAAACCGGTAAAACCCTAATATAATCACTATATAATAGATTATTATCAAAATAATTAACATGATCATATAATTCATATGAATGGTTCTCCTTTAACAAAAATAAGAAGAAATAAAATCACTTTGAATAGATTTCACAAGGAATTTGGCGAAATAAAATGTCATGGAATTCATTTACAATAAGATATGACAGAAAAAGAGAACATGATAAAAGAATAAAAAACAAAGAAGTTCAACCTTAGATTTTGGTATAAAAAGAACCATGAAACCATCTTGGATTAAAGGGGAAAGAGGGGAGGGGAAGAGGATCCTTAAGAGTCCATGGGAGAGGCCCTTGACTATTGGGATAGGATTGAGATTGAAGTAAGTGGAAAATGTATTAAAATAATAGTTAAATGAAGCAAATATCCATTTTAAATGGGAAAATTTTCATCATCCTACCAAGTACTTAATGGAGACTACTGGGAACCTATTAGTACCCCCATTTATTCTTGGCTTCTACCCACCACATCAGGTACCTAGTACACCCCTATCAGGTACCTAGTGTCATTTGTAGTCTTAGAATATAGGTACCATCACCAAAAACCTTCCCAAACACTCTAAAAAAACTCTCAAACACTTGATATATACCTAAAAAAATATAAGAATTCATCCTCAAATGCCCAATTCCACATACAAATTAAAAAATGAAAAATGAAACCTCATTCAGAATCAACAATTTACATTCCATCATATTTCTATGACTAAATATCCTAAAAAACATAATGTACAAGGTGTATTTCAATACATATAAGGTGTTATACATTAATATGTTTTGAAAATATTAATTTGTATGAAGGTATAAGAAACAAAAACTAAATTTTTTAAAGTATGAATACACAAAGGAAATACCTAAGAAAATATAGAGAGATATTAAAAACACCTTAAAAATAATAAGTTTTAGATTAATTTCAAAGAAATTACAAGTCAATACCTTGATCATATAAATGGGTAGGTTCATTGTAAAATTCTGTTTATATGGATGATCTTGTATAAGGCATAGTAGAAATAGATAACATAAAAAGTTAGGAAAAAAAATTCAATTTTGAGTTTTTATAGTGACCCAAGATTAACATACATGGATATTACATCTCATTAGATTATTATTCCATACATTACATAAACAAACTCATGATGAAAATAATATTTTAGTGTGTTTGGAGACTAGGTACACAATATTCCAATTTGGTGAAAGATCTTTAACATATATTATAAAGATCTTCCCCTTTAGTACTCTTCACTAACATACACTACTTAAAACTATTCTTCATAACCTAGGGATGGAAACATAAGAAAGGGTGATCTCAGATGCTCAGTAAGGGTAAACAAGGCAGATATGTAATTATAACATGAACATAAGGGTATGATAACTTGATCATATTATTTAAAAACCATATCCTATATATCAATGATCATAATGTTGAGTCATGGAATAAAGATTGGAAATTCATAAGAAATGAATCATAAGAAAAGGCTCAATTCCAATGCTATCATAGTGGAATGAGTTCACTCCACAAACCTTAATAGTAGTTAAGGTTCACTCCCAAGTCCATCATAGTATAAAAAGTCCCGTACTGAACAAGGTTTACTCTATATTCTAATCATGTCTATCTCGTGAGATATAAATCATTAACCAATTAATTAGAGAGATATAGGTCCCACCCATCACATAATGAAAATCATATGTATGTGTGGAACAATATTATAAAACATTCATCATATCATAACTGATTAAATGAAATGGAATTTATAAACATTTCATCATATAATAACCTGTGAAAAAGAGATAGGTTTCATAATCATTTCATCATTTCATCAGAGGATAACCCATGGATAAAAAAGAAAGTTTAATAATAATTTTATCATGGTATAAAGTATGGAAGAGAAATGGGTTTCATAAATATATTTTCATTATAAACCATTTAGATAAAGAATAAGAATGATATCCTTAGTTTATATCCCTAGAAAATCATAAGTTACATCAAATGATGTCATGTTAGATAGAAACTGATTTTGAAAGATAAATCAAGTAGAACCTTTCTTGAGGAAAATAAATTTTATTTGAAAAATCTATTTTTGAAACAAAAAAATTATAAAACATTTTGGAAACCCTTTTCTTTGAAAATAAACTTTTAAACTTATAAAGGAAGATTTAAAAATTGTTTAAAACATTTTTGGAGGAAAATACAATTTCCACTATAAAACCAATTTTTAAAACAATTTTAAAATATTTTTCTTTAAAAATAAACTTAAAAACTTATAAAGTAATCTTCAAACCAAATAATGGTCATGATGATAGGAAATTCTATCCATACCAAACACATTAAAACAAAGATTCATTTCAAATTTTTAGTACAATACAAATGAGAATTGTTTTAAAAAAGACATAAAGATTCATTTTATTTTTTTTAAAATAAAAATTATTAGAAATAATTTTTTAAAGGTTAAAAACAATTTTGAAAAACTTTTTAAGAAAACATGATTTTGGAATAAAAAGGGTTTTCAATCGAAGCGATAAATAAATATAATTCATCATAAAAACATTTTTGCAACTATTTTAAGTAAAAAAGAGTAGATAAATATTAATATTACTTTAGAATATCATGAATAAACATAGTAGAACAAAATTAATTATAATTACTGAGATATATATCATAATATTTCAATATTGGAGACTTAATCCTAAACAATCCTGATAAATAATGAGATTATAACATAAAACCATTACCACTTTGATAACATTTGAAACATAATAAACATAAAATAAGAATGTTAAATGAAACTTATAATATCATTAAAATAATTATATTCATGATATAACATGTCAAATGGACAATATATACACCATAAAAAACGAGTGGTGAATTTTCATATGTATTGCAAAAATAAAAGAGATACTAGAAAACCCTTAACTTAAGTCTCAACTTCTATCATACAAATTATAAACTATTTTATAATAAATATATTTTAGAGCCATAATTATATATATCATACCATATATTATTTTCTTATGACCTTTAATTATAATTTTATTAATAATTCCATGTTAAATTTATGTTTTGGGCAATAACTGCGTTGTTTTTTGTGTATGTTTTGATTTGTTATTTTTGGTCATCTTACTTTGATCATGGTACTATCATATATATAATTATAATCATGAAATAATAATCATAATTATACATAAATTATAATTTTTAATACCAATCATGAACTATGGTTTTGAAAAATGATGTACGTTACGATCATAGAGATGGTAGGTCATACGTACACATGAGTAACATTTTTCATTTTTCAACGCTCATTATAGAAATGAGGCAAGTAATATTTTATATTCACATAATGATAATAATATCATAAATACCATATTTTTTTCTTTAAATATATTTATACATATCATCCATGGGGTGTGGTTATGAGAAGAGAGAGGCATATCGCTTCGTGATGGCGACAATATGCACTTACACAAACAACATTATCATCTTTTAGTGAGTGAAAAGGTAAGAAATAAAATAATATATTATATTTAAATAATGTTAAATATTTTATTAATATAATAATTATTTCATTAATATCACATATATTCATTAAATTTATCTTTATTAACTTCCATGTAAAGTGTTAGGGAAAACGAATCTCATCGCTTTGTGAGGCGGTAGTACGCCGTACACACGAATGATGTTATCATATCCCATACGGAATAGAAAGTAAAAAAGGTATATATGATATAATGACTAAATAGGTATAATTATATTATAAATATAATATATACACTTTATATTCTTAATTATACCCAATTGTGAGAGGTGGTAATGGAAAAACGATTGACCTTAGTTTGTGTGGTGGTAGTCCACCATGCACACGAATGATGATTTTGTAACCCATTTGGTGAGAGTGGAGATGGTTTTAGTTAATTAAATTAAAATAAAAAATTTAAATATATATAAGATACTTAATTTATTATATAATCATGTTTTTTTAAGAATAAGGATGTGGATGAAGAAATAAAATAAAAATGCACATTAAATAATATTACCTCTTCTTCTGGTATCCTTCTTAGGTTTGCACCAAAATCCTTCATAGGTTGTATTTATGAATAAAATAAGGATTCTATAATGATATTATAGAATTTTTAAAGTTATTTGGATATATATTTTTCAAACCAAAAGGGTTTTAAGGTGTGAAGAAGAGAGGATACGGGGTGTCCTTTTATAAGTGAGGCGAGTAACACACTTGTAATTTTTAGAAAATAAAAAACCTTACCCACATTTTTATAATTAAAAAAAATAAAAAATAAAGTATTATACAGATTTAGACATTATAGTGTGGAAATATGACCATAAAATAAATTATAGATAAGTTTTAGCTCAATTTTAACCTTTTCTATTTTGTATAACCCCCAGTAAACCCAAATTTACATTATCATAGATAGAAATTTTTTATAATTTTCACTATTAATTTTGGTAAAAAATTAAGTTGAACATATTAGATAATATAAATTATTATAATTCCAAATATGGAATTTATTTTTATAAATTAAATTCACATAAGTGATGAAATTTAATTTAAAATTAATCTCACAAACACGATAAGAAAGTGGGTTTTCGAAGAGAAAATTTTCGAAAGTTTACAAAGTTTTTATATCCAATTTCAATATGGAATTGATTAAAATTAACTAAATTGTGTTAATAGATATATTATTGAACTAATTTTACTTAAAAAAATTAAAATAAAATTTAAATTTTTAAATAATTTAAACAATAATCTAGTTTTCAATTAAAATTAAATATTTTACACTATTAATCACAAATTTAATATTTTCAGAAAGTTTCCAAAAATTAACCCTAAGATAATTTTGATATTATTATTTAAAAAATAAAATTTATTTTTTCAAATAAATTTTTAAAATTCTAAAAAATTAATTTTAAAATAAGTGTTCAAGAAAAGGTGACAAAATTATTTTTTAGAAAAAATACAGTTTTAAGAATAAAATTGGATTTATTCTTATATATTGTCTAGAAAATATATAAGATGAATGTCAAACAGTTTATTGAATATATAATATATAAATTTAATTAAAATCTTTTACTAAAAGTGGTTTGTTTAATTTATTGTGGTAAAACTTGTTTGTTTGCATAAAATTACTTTTTCAGAAAAAAATTTCCTTTATTTTAAAATCCTTATTATTATCATTTTTATTTAATTTGTCACTGAATAATTAATTTTAAATACATGTGTAAACCACATATTTTTAAAATTTATTTAATCCTATTCATATCCTCTATTCCAATAGCTTGGTGATAACTATCATATTAAATAATAATATTTTAATAAAATGTCATGTTTCATTTAAACTTAGTGTTTTATTTAACACAAGATAAACTAAATGTTATGTGTAATTCAATCCAAACTTAGTAATTAATGTAATAAAATCTAAACATTATAATTTTTGTATTGAAAAATATAGAAAAAATTAAATTTATTTGAAAAAATTATTACACAAAATCTTGTGGTGTTACAATTTTTGACCGCATACCTTACAATATCATTTCTCAATAATTATAATTTCTCACGATTTTTTAAATCCTTAATTGCTTTAAAAATTTATTCGATTAGTTTTTTTTATTTTATAAATCCTGTATTATTTTTAAGGGTTTAAAATAATGTTTTTTTAATTCATTGTCAATTCATTGTTAATTGTTCGTTAATTATTTATTCATCTTATTTATTGTGTAAAATTATTTTTTCCTAAATTTTTATTTACCTTTATGCAAGTTATAAACACTTTGTGTTATATTTATGTATGATATTTTAGTTTTAGATTACCATTATATAGGTTTTATTCTACCTTTATGTAGACTATTAAAATCATTTTTTACCTTTATGTGAAGTTAATAAAGTACAAATTACATATACACAACTCTTATTTTTTGAAATTAGCTTTACATGGATATGGATATTGGGCTTTACCTTTACGCAGCCTATGAACTTTATCTGTTAACTACATGAAAATAAAGTCTTATCTTTAAATAAAAATTTAAAACATAAACATACCTTTATATAGGTTTATATTCGAACTACCTTTACACATCTAAAAATTCGAAGCTTACCTTTATGAAAAATGTACAATTATTAGTTTACCTTTACATAAATTATAGAATTCTCATGCCACCTTTACGAAAAATAAGAAAATGGAATTTACAAAACATTTTATAACTTACCTTTATGAAACATGTTAATATAGCCTTTTAAAAAGTATATATATTTGAGAGATTCTCTATTTTTCGAATATATTGCTATTTCTATTTTCTATGTGATCATAATAGATGTTTTAATTATTTTTGTTGTTCTAAAAATACTTATTAATTATATAGAAAGTATGAGAAATGAATTTGAAAAGTTTTTTGTGAATTTAATGAAGATCTAAATGGGTTTGGGATATTATCCATATACACTGAAAACATATAAAAATTAATCTATAATTTTTAATGAATTCATTTTTTATTTATTTATTTACTTTAATTATTTATAAAATATTATTTATATCTATTGATTATATTCAGAGTTATTTATTTATTTTTAATATTTTTAATGTTGGATATATATTTTATCACATCTTCATGACAATATATTCAAAATGTGAATATTATAAAAGAATACATTGAAATACTCTTAGGATATCTTTGATAGATTATTATAAAAGATGTTTCAAGTTATTGAAATAATAATTTAAATTGGATTAACCTATTTTAATGTTTTTGAATATCAGTGATAATTTTAGAATAATAATTATACTAATAATTATATATTATCATTTTTATTATTTTGAATTATCTAACTATTGTACAACTATTATTTAGTCTTATTGAAAGGGACCGAGACACATTGTAGGAGGACTGATACACAACCTTCAAGAGTTATGATACAAATACGATATAACTATAGTGTGATACTATAAACATACAAGGGATCCTGTGCAAACTAAGTCAAGGCTTCATTGTTCATCATTTCTTATTGATGTAAAATACTGGAACATATAAAATTTGTAATTTAAATACTTTTAAGGGATGAGAATAAATTTTCTATAAAATAAAATCTATTTATAATTCTCCATAAAGTTAATTCACTAAATAATTTATTTTTTGGATAAGAGTTATCTGTACTGTAACATTTTACACATAGGTTATAGTACCTTTAAAAAGTATTACTTGGTTTTTCCAACTGAAAAAAATTTATACATAGGTTATGGTTAATCTTGTTTAAAAATCACTTAAGTTTAGGCTACTCTATTAACAAAACCTTGGTTTCTATCTATTCCTAAAAAAAACTATGTAATTTAGGTTTGGGGATACTCTTTAGTAAAGTCTTGGATTGGGATTAATCCCATTGTAAATGTATAGTCTTAGGTTGTTCCCTTATAAAATTGTCTCTCATATTCTAGTGGGTTTGATACTCCTTTGGTTGGGGAATTAAGAGTGTAATTAAGTTTATTTAGATCTTAACTAGTATAAAATTCATTGTGTTCATCTCTTTATATTTCTATATTCACTCTTTAAACATTCCCTGAACATAATATTTTTGTGTTGAATTATTAAATATTTTAATCCACCAAATTAAATATTATAATATTAATAACACTGATATTTAATAATAAAATAAAATTAACCCCTATTTTTAATTTAAATTACCCCTTAGAATTGGTATTATAGCTTGACCTTATAAAGAATAATTAGTCTAGATTTATTTCTTTTTTCCTCATACCAAATTTGGCATGTAAACAAGCTCTTATTTTGGATATTTTTTTTCTGATAATTTATATTTATATTATTATTATCTATTTTAAGATAACTTGTTTCCTAGACATAACCATACAAGGTAAAGATCTATTTCAGAGATGGGAAATCAACAGATTGAATTATTGAATCCTCTACAACCACCTCATTTTAATAGAAGTGATTATGAATACTAGAAAGATAGAATGTAGGTATTTTTAAAGAATATAAGCATTGAATAATTTTCCATCATGGATAGAAATAATAAATTACTTGTGGTTTAACTTGAAATATTAATCAGTAATGATGTTATAAAATATGTCATGAATTAAAAAGTCTTGAATTTTCATTATTTTTCACTAAGTTGAGTTGTACATAGTCATATATCTTCATATAAAAAGTATTATGAAAATTAGAGGACTTTAAAAGTCACTCATAAACGAACTAAAAAATTAAAAAAACCAAGCTTGAAATTTATAGGGATTAATTTCAAGAATTCATAATGTTTGATCATGAAAGTGTTGAAGATACGTATAATATATTTACAACGATTATAAACAACATGGATGAACATAGAGAAACTATTAATAATGAATTTATAATTTAAATAATAATTCAAGACTTACCTAGGATATGACATTCAAAGAATGTAACTATTTAATAAAGATTTTTTTTTTATAATACTCTATAGATGAACAGATTGGATCTCTGTTACAACATGAACTTTAATTGAGTAATATTGATATTGATTCATCTGATAAAATAAAGAGAGTTTCTTTTAAATATAAATATTTGTCTTTTAACTATTATAGTGATTGTTCATATTTTTCTAGCTTATGGAAAATGATGATCTAAATCAAGTTGTAAAATTTATTCAAGGGATCATAAAGAAAAAATATGATACTAAAAAGGATGAAGGAAAAAATAATAGATATAAGAATTAATTTAAAATATAATTAAAGAAAGGTAGATCTAATATTATATTCTATGAATATAGGAAACCTAACCATACCAAACATGAGTACCTAATATTTAAAGTTCAATAAGAAGATGATAATAAAGATAAAAAGAAAAAAAAATAGATCATTTATTTCATGTTGGAGTTACACTGAAAAATCATACCCTGGTGAAGAATTTGTAATTTAAAATAAAACAAGTAATCTTGTACTCTTGGTTAAATATAAAATTATTTCTTTCTCACCTCCTAACTAATATTATTTAAGTGATTTGGTAGAATATCTTAATAAATATAGAAATATTTATTTAATGAGTAGCATTGAAAAATAGAGTAATTTTAATTTTTATTTCAGACCTCTTCTAGTTCTGATGGTGATAAATCCAAAGTTAAAATGTTATGTGAATTATGTGATTAATATTAAGAGGAAATAACAAATGTTTCTAAAAATTATGAAAATTTGAGTAAATATTATAAGATGGTTTCTAAATAAAATAAATTTCACATTTTGGAAAATGAAAAATTAAAAGATTCTATTTCTAATTTTGATAAATATAAAAAGAAAATATAGGATGTGGAAAATAATTTATGCAAGATAGAAATTGAGATTAATCATTTGAAAAACTCTTCTTAAAATATTAAATATAAAGTTTTTCATGATCTTGAATTTATTCAGAAGGAAAATATAAATCTTAAGGCTAAAATTTAACGTTTTTATAAAATATTATCTAAGTTTACTATTGGAAGTCAAACTTTATATGAATTCAAGACATTGAAAAAATTCTTACATAAAAAAAATAAATTTTATTGTTTTTGATGAGTGGTTACCTCAAATGTATAAGAATAAATTTATTAAAGGTAATAAATAAGGTTTATCATATGTTAATGACTTAAATGTGGATTATTTGGACATTATACTTCTGATTTATTATTATAATTTGTTCAATCACTTGGTCACACAAAGGATTTTATTTCTAAATCTTATTTTAGAGTTAAGCGGATTAACTATTCTGTATAATGGGTGACTAAGAAATATTTTCTAAATCATATTGGAAAAAATAGTCTATATTACCAAGTAAGTATCATTATTATTTTATTTCTAACATTCATACCCTTTATCTTATTATTCTTTGGTATGCTGGAATGAGTTAAATTATAATTTTATATTATTTTGGTCATTAAACATCTCTTTTTGTTCTTTGAAAAACCTTTAAAAATTCTTTGAATATCTTAAACAGTTTCTATGGTTCCTTGTAGTAGTTTTTTGAATTCACTAGTTGTCTTTATTTTGGAAAGAAAAGAATCACTTAAGGGGGAGCTATCTATTTTAATATCTTGTCATATAATTTTTTAATTCAAGGGGATATTTACTATTTTTATTTAAAAGTTTTTTAATAGCATGATTTTAGGGTGATACATGTTTTCTTTGAAGAATTTTTTTTATTTTTTGATATTATATATTTAAAAAGGAGGAACTTTTTTTATAAAGGAATTGTGTTTTAAAATTTTCCATCCTTTTGATCAATTTTAAAAACGGGTAGAAATGTTTAGAATTGACATTTAGTTTTTCAATTATCTAAATGGGGAAAATTTTGAAGTGGATCCATGAACTACTTTTATTTATTTATGATTTGATAATTAAAATACCTCAAAATATCATTTCTAAATAATTATAGTTTCTCACAACTTTATTAAATCATTTACTCATTTTAACATGAGTTATATTAAATGTTTTTTTATTATTTAAATATTGTATTCCTATTTAAGGGTTGAAAATAATACTATAGAATTAATTTTTAATTCATTGATTAATTTTTCTTTAATTATTTATTCATATTATTTATTATTTATTTTTTTTAATTTTTTATTTACCTTTATGCAAGTTATGTACACTGTTTTCTATGTTTACTTAAGCTATTTTAGTTTTAGATTATGATTATGAAAGTTTTATTATATATTTATATAGACTATTGAAATCTCTGTTTACCTTTATGTGAAGAGAATAAATTACAACTTACGTATAAAAATATATTATATTTTGAAATTACCCTTACATATCTATAGATATTTGGATTTACCTTTACATAACTTGAAAAAATTTTCTATTAAATTTTCAAAACTCAAGTATTACCTTTATGTAGAAATTATAATATTTAGTATACCTTTACGCAGGTTGAAATTTGAACTACTAGTACACAACTAAAAATTTTAATCTTACCTTCAAATAACATACTTAATATCAGTTTACCTTTATGCATCTTATAGAATTCTCATGTTACCTTTACGCAGAATAATAAAAAAACCTTTATGAAACATGTTATGACTTACCTTTACATAATATGTGAAGATGACCTTTACACATTATATATATTTAAGAGATGCTCTATTTTTTCATTATATTTCTATTTTGATTTTCTGTATGATCATAGTAGATGTTTTAATTGTTTAAAAAAAAATACTTATTTAAAAGGTTGGGACCAAAGCCTCATTTTATTATTAAAGTAAAGAAATAAACTCTTTTGATTGGGTAGAGGGATACCCATTACATAACCCGAAGGCCCAGTGGGAATGTAGGCCATTACATGGCCTGTAGGTTCGAATATTTTGGCCCAAGGCCCATTATGTGAATAGTACTACCACAATACCCTCCTGCTACAGTATCCGTATAGTACCGCTGCTGCTATAGTGTCTAGCACTGCTATAGTGCCCACTATTTCTATAGTAGTTCCGTTTCTATTGTACCGCTACAATACTACTACAGTACCTACACCCAATGAGTTTTGAACCCCCATTTTTTATATAGGATTATGGGGTTCTTAACAGTAATCCAAACCCCAACTACTTACAAAATACTTATTAATTATATATAAAATATGAGAAATGATTTTGGAATATTTTATGTGAATTTAATTAATATCAAAATGGGATTTTTGATATTTTTAGTCACATTGAAAAATTATGTAAAGTGTTAAATTTTTTTGAATAGATTCATTTTTTATTGATTGATTTAATTTAATTATTTATAAATTATTATTTATATATTTAAATCATATTCATAGCTATTTAAAACTATTTTTTAGTTTCAATATAGGATAGATATTTTATCATATCTTAATGAAAATATATTGAAATTTTGAATATTACAGAAGGATATATTTTGATATTCTTATGATCACTTTGATCAATTATTATTGAATATGTTTCAAGAAATTCAAATTATGATTTGAATTAGTTTAACCTATTGTGACGATTTTGAATATTTAGGAAAATTTTGGAATGATAATAATGGTGGTAATTATATACCATTATTATTATTTTGAATCATCTAACCATTGTATGAATGCTGATTTATATTATTTGAAGGTATCAAGACTCATGGAAGGACGGTTAATAAAAAACCTTTTAGACTTAAGATACACTAATAATAGAAATATTATGCAATATTGTGAATATATAAGTGACATTATGTGAAATATATCAAATTTTCACCATTCATCATTGCTTTTCAAAGTAAACTACTAGAAAATTTGAGTTTGATCATTTAAATAATTTAAATGGTCAATAAGAACTTTTCAATGCCAACAAATCTGTTTTCATATCTCTAATGAGTTTTATTATTTTATTGATTAATTTTTGGGTTGGAATTCTTCTACACTATAAATTTTCACACACAAGTTATAATACCTTTAAAAAGTATTCATTGGTTCTTTCACATGACCATAAATTAGTACATAGGTTATATTTGATACTTCTGAAAAATCACATTGGTTTAGGCTGCTCTGCTAATAAAATCACGAGTTCTTTCTATTCCCACAAAAAGGATTTATGATTTAGGTTTGGGGATTCTCTATAATGAATTCTTGGGTTGATATTTCTCCTATTGTAAAAGTACAGGTTTAAGATGTTCCCTTGTAAAATTCTATCCTGTATTCTAATCGGTGCCATAATCCTTTGATTAGGGTGTAAAGAGTAGATGTTAGATTATTTAAATCTAAAATACTATAAAAATAATTGTGTTCATCTCTATAAATTTTTTTTTTATAAAATCTTCACACATACGCTGTACTTAATCTTTTGGGATTAAATAATTAAATATCTTAATCCACTAAATTACACATTATAATTTTAATAACTCTAATATTTATTAAGAAAATACTATTCACCCCTTACCTATTTCTATTCACCCCTTTAGGACCTAACAAATTTGTAGTATGAGTTTTTTGATCAATTATATAAAAGTCATATATGAAATTATTGACATGATAATATTCCTTAATGGATAAGTTATGACAGGAACACTAAAGGGGGATAAAATTTGAGTATAATATGGATCTTGAAACACTAATGGATATGATGTAATATTAAAAGGGGTTTTCATTTTATAAGGAGCACATTTAATAAAATCTATTATTAAATGATTGTAAAACATGATAAACATCTGAAAAAAGGCTCTATTGTAGATAAAACGACATTGTCATCATAAAAATTGACTTTTAGAACAATTTTGGAAAAGTAAAAGCTTAAATAAAGAAACTTCCTATACAAGAATAAGAACTTGAGAATAGTTTTATAATAAGAAGGAAAATTATATGTGTTAAAAAAACATATAGAGAAAGCATTAAATGGTGAATCTACTTATAGAGACAAAGATGATTATAGTAGGAATAGTAAATATTCACTTGAAATATGCACATCGATGTTTATTTTTGTGGATACCAAGATTTAAAATAAACTTGAAAATATGGATTCTTTTGTTATAATAGACAACATTAAGTGAATCTATCAATAAGTTATACATGGGATATATGATGATTCTAAAGCACTATTTTGATGTATTATGGTTGAGGTTACTTAAGTATCATCTTAACTACTAAATATTGTTGAGTATGTAATTAAATTAGAGAGACTAGGGTTACTACTTAATCTATATTTGACCACAAAAATTATTCTGAAATCACTACTGAAAAGGTTCGGACCGTTCAATATGAACTATATCTTGAATCAGTTTAAAAAAAGTTTATTTGATCTCCAAAATATTTTGAGGATTATCAAGTAGGACCTGGGAGGTCCAAACTCAAGTGAAATTATGATGGTGCACAAATGAAAAGGAAAAATTTTTGGTTATGAAGAAAAAAAGAGAGGTTATAGATAGTGCACACCATCTTCTTTGAAATCGAAGAAAATAGATTCTAAGGAAGGGTAGTGTTTACACTACGTAAAACTTAGTCATTAGTAGAGGAATTGTATATAATACCTAAAGGGGTGTAAGAAACTCTATAGAGATTCCACGTCATAAATTAATGTTATATAAACAATTATTATATTTTTAATGGTATATGATACCTAATATACATTAAAAAATTATTGTGGATATGTACAAGAGTTTAAAATTGAATAATAATTGATGGATATAGCTTGAAGTATGCATTAAATTTATAAATAAAATAGTTTCAACATCAAAGAGGTAGATGCATTGGTTACTTTAAAGCTCAAGTGTATTAGAATAAAGAATGTGTATTTTTCATCATTTTATCTTATGATATAAGATAATTTATTTTTAAATAAGGAGTTTTATAAATAATATAAGATCATGGTTTTGAAGAAAATTGTTATTATTGACCCAATTCTATATAATTTTTAATAGAAGATAAGGATAAAAATGTATTAACAAGGATAAAAGAGTTTATACAAGTTATTTTTTAAAATATGGGAGAAAAGTAGTGACATATTTTAAAGAATAAAATAAATTTTCAGAATATTTATCTAAACACATATAATATCTTATATATTATGGTTATCTATATTTTTTTGTTAAATATTTATAAAATGGATATAAGTATTATTTCCAACACAAGATATTTCGTGTCTTATAAATATATTTTGGTAAAAATATAGTTTCGAAGAGGATAGTGATAGTATGTTTGATCTTACAGAAGTTAAAAGTGTAATAAATAAATAAATATACTAGTCAAATTAAAACTGAGAGTCACTTTACATACATAATGAATTTGGGATATGTTGGTAAAGATACATTTTACTTGAATATTTACATTTAAATTTATTACTAAATGATCTCAAAGAAATTTTTGAATGGGAAAATTCCAAGATGAGGATGATGAACTTTAAAAGGTTTATATATATTTTAGATGACTAAAATTATTAACATCATTACATTCAATATTGTTAATAAATAAGTTTAAATATTATGTTTAAGGAGTTAAACATGAGGATTATGAATCATAACCTCACTAATATTTAAATAATATTTCATCATTGATGTTGTAAGATCCCAAAATTTTCTTGAGATGTCTCGAGCTTGGAATAAGGTATTATTTTTTTATTTATTTGAGCATACATTTTTCTAGGATTTACCTTGATGTGCGTTTGGTTGAAAATATATAATTTTTAAAGGAAGTGGGAAAGTTCATGGTTGGAACATGGTTTTCCCAAACCATCCTCCCTGGACTAGAAAACCGTGCAACCTTAGATATTGAAAGATTGCACAGATAGTGCACGGTTTATTAAAACGTGTGCCCTAAAATAATAAAACATGTACTCCCCCTAGAGGAGACACATGGTTAAGACACACAGTTAAGGGAAATCATGTGCTTCCGCCCAGCAAACCATGCACAAGATTTAAGTTAACCTAAAAATTAGTTTTTAAATTTCTAAACCCCCTATTTTAACCCAAAATCGACCCCAACTCAGACATAAGCTATTCCTATCATTTTTGGAGGTTCCCAAATGCATTCCTAGGGCTCTCAACCTCCATTACTAGTGAATCAAAGGGATAATTAAAGATATATACTACCCCAAGAAAGCTGTTTCTTCCCATTTGGATCTCTCTTTCTCTCTCACTTCTCTTCTAGATAAAAGAGGATTGTTTATCTGCTATTGGATCTAGATCTAGATCTATTATTTTTAAATCTTTATTAATTTAAGTCTAGGATCTATGAATTTGATCAAGATCTCATTCTTCTTTATTATTCTACTGAATTTGGGGATTTTCATTGGTGAGCGTTTATCGTTAATCATGACATAAGTGGTATATGATTCAAGTCCCAAAATATTGAATTCAATTATGTGTATGTAATTATAGAATTTATATTGAATGATTAACAATTGAGTTATTCTATTGAATTACTATATTTGGTGAATTAATTAATTAAGGAATTATGAAATTGGGGATATTGAATTGATTGAATTAGGATAATAACTATTGAATTAATTATGAAGATACTGAATTGTTTGATTGGGATAATTAATTGTTGAATTAATTATGAGAATATTGAATTGTTTGATTTGGATAATTAATTATTGAATTAATTATGTGAATATTTAATTGTTTTATTCATATAATTAATTCTTAAATTAATTATAGGGATATTGGGATTTTTGAATTGGGCTTAATTAATTGTTGAATTAATTAATGGATATTATTATAATTATGAATTTATTATGATGTTTAATTAATTATTGAATTAATTAATGGTATTGACATGACTAATTAATTGTTGAGTTAATTAATATAATTTAGATGATTAATTAATTATTGAGTTAAGTAATGGGATTAAGATGATTAATTAATTTTTGAGTTAATTAATGGGATTGATATGATTAATAAATTATTGAGTTAATTAATGAGATTGAGATGATTTATTAATTATTGAGTTAATTAATGGGATTGGGGTGATTGATTAATTTTTGAATTAATTAATGCATTGAAATGATGAATGATAACAATGACATTCATGTGTGATATTAAAATGATGAATGGTAATAATAGCATTCATATGTGATATTGAAATTATGAATGATAACAATGGAATTCATATGTAATATTGAAATAATGAATGGTAACAATTGAATTCATATGCGATATTAAAATGATGAATGGTAATAATGACATTCATGTGTGATATTGAAATGATGAATGGTAACAATGACATTCATATGTGATATTGAAGTGATGAATGGTAACAATGGAATTCATATGTGATATTGAGATAATGAATTGTAATAATGGTATTAATATGGGATATTGAGATGCTGAATGATAACTATAGATTTTTGATATATGATATCCCTTGGGTATAGTTCAAACTAAATCACTGGACGAAGTAGGTATAGAGATTTTGGGTATCCTCGGGAACCCATGTGTATATGTAGTTAAATAAACAATAATTGATAATGTGATAACTGTTTAATTATAAATTATACTTATTTATTTATACAACCACATACACTATTATAGACTAGATATTATTTTAGATATTTTTGGTGGTGGCCTACTGAGTTATACTCACACCCTACTCAGGATACCTGATCGATACCTGAATATATTTCATGGTTGTAGGATAGGTTAAGGGAAAAGGCCCTATGTTAGATGGGTGAGTCGAGATGGAGCATGGTTGAGGGAACCAGAAGAGATTCATGACTCGCTTGGGAGTTTTTAGTGTATTTATTTTATTTTGGGTTTTTAATATTGACACTTGACACATATTGGCATAAAATATCTACCATTTAGTTTGGATATTGTGTTTCATATTCTAGTCATCATGTAATATTGGTATTATTATGGTTATGGTTATTAATTTTGGATTTTGTTTATTTTTTTATGCTATTGTGCTACATTGAAAAATAGGGTATAGTTTCCCAATGTTTGATATGAGACTCTCACTACTAGTGGGTAGCCTCTAAAATATGGGGAGATGTGCTTGAGGTCACATAGTGAACCAACTCAGGGAACCAGTGTGTGGCACCCAGGTCATGACGTTAAAAAGTGGTATTAGAGAGGGTTTCTTTTCTTTTGTTCCATATTACTATTTGGGAAAGGTAGATAAGAGAATAGGAAGAGTAAATCCTTGGTTATAATCTCGTACATAGGAGTAACTAACCCATGTATTGGGGAGAACCCAAGTACCCATGGTGAGATTGTTGTCATTTCTGTTTGCTGATATAGTTGAATATTATTTCACCTTGGGTGATACAATTATTGTGTGATGTGAATATTGTTTAGGTGATTTTATGATATTTGACTTTTGACTCAGTATGGAATGAGATATGAGTATTCATGCATCATTCTAGTCACTCAAGATTATTTTTGTGACATGCATCATTTTAGGAAGGCACATGAAAATGGGTTTTAGGTAAGTCCTTGAACTTGAACCGTTTTTTCCTACTTGTGAAATTGAATTAAAAACAACACCTAATGTGAAATTTAAAGTGGTAAAATAATGGAAAATGTGAATAATTGGGTGACTAAATGAGAAACATGAATAATTATAATGATTTTACCCTTTGTTAACCAGGACCTAGATGTAGGATGGTTAAGGGTAATGATAGCCCTTCAGTTTTGACCATATAGCAGGGCTTGGGGAAAAAAACTTGTTGTACCTTATTGTGTTTTAATCTTATGTAAATGATATAAAGTGGTGTTATGTGTCCTGAGATGTCTGTTTTCCATTGTATATATAGGCATCCACAATGATGCTTGGTGAGAGGACTGCAAGAGGACATGGTTGGAGATTATCCTCTATTAGTGGAACCTAAGGCATCGATAGTGGCAGGTGAGGAATTAGGGGAGAAATTATTATAGAAATTTTCTAACATCATGAAGTTTATGGAAATATACCTAGATAAGGTTTTGAAGAGAATGTATGACTTTACATGAGAGTTTCAGTTACAACACCCTCTGACTTTTATTGGAGAGGGTGGGCCTGAAGGGAGCTGAGTTCTGGATTAAGTCCATCCAAACCTTACATGAGCATTTATATAATATTACTAAGAAGAGGGTAAAATTAAATGATTAAATTTTATTAGGATATATTAATCACTGAGGGGGAAATTAAATCTCAGACTAGATATGATGATGGTATGTTATAAAATAACTTCTTGGAGAATTTCTTGGATCAATTTTATCTAGAGGCGCTGAGGAAGGAGAGAGCAGTTGAGTTCATGAGGTCGACTCAAGGGAGTATATCTATGATGGACTATGATAGATTATTTATAGATTTTCAGTGCTTTAATTTTATTTTGGTAGGGTACGAGACAACTATGATGAGATGTTTATATGATAGTTTTAAATGCGAGATTAAGTCCTAAGTTAAACTCTTTTGGTTATAGAAGTTTGCTGAGGCGGTGGATCAGGATCTCATAGCTAAGGGAAACTTGAAGGAGGACTCTAGTGTAGGACATGTGGTTACATATGTACAATTATAAGTATGTATTTTGATATAATTAATCATTTATATGATGGTTCTAGCCAAGGGGATAACAAGAAGAGTGGTCGGGGGGAAGGTTTAGTTAAGCAAGACCTTACACGATTTATCTATCATCGGTGTGGTAGACAAAGAGCCTATCATAGAAACTATCCCTAAACACTAGTAGAGTGATGATCTTGCATTAGTATGGGAATATAAATAAGTTTTTGTAGGAACCCATGACAAACAGGTAGTGATGAAGGAGCTAGATAGAACCAAGGTGTGGGGAGGGGATCTTCTGCACCATATCAGTCTGGCAACTGAAGTTATACTGGTTGAGGTGGTAGAGGAAGTGGATGAGGTGATTTTGGGAAAGAGAACACATATAAACAGAGTAGTAAAACTCATGGGACTCAGACTACATCATAGGGAATAGAGGAAGGATAGTTACATGCAGTTCAACCTACACTTGTGGATAGTGAGGTTCGACCATCGACAGTGAGAGATACTATTCTTGTAACTTCTATGCTAACTAGTGCCTTATTTTGTAGTGCCCCAATTTTTTTTCAATGGAATTATTTCAAATCTTATATTCATATTATATGGTATAAAACACATACATATCATAGATATCCCAATAAAAACATTAATATCATAAAAGAATAATGAACTACGTGATATTTAAATAAATTAGGGAACCTATACCGAAGGAATGGTAACTTGAACCTTGAAATGGTAACATGACCATTAGGAATAATAATCTGACTGATAGAATAGTAACCTCACCTATGAAAGTAAAAATAAAATATATGCATCTTATAAATAAAAATTTGATATAATTATATCTTGGTATAAGTAAATAAATGTTTAAAAAATGATAAATTAAGTGATGGTGTTTTTGTAAAACAAAAATTTTTATTTATAATTTTATAGTTAATATAATGATTTAAAAGAAAATTTATTTTCATAAAATAGATTAATTAATCAATATTTTATTGTCTTATGATTATAATATAATTTTATGAGACATTGCTTTATTTTTAAAAGTGTAATAAAATCAATATTTTTTGAATAAATGGTGATTTTAATTAAAAATTAAAAATCTCATAATAATAAAATTATTTTAAAAAATTGGAGTTCATTTTTTAATTATACACATTAAAAACTGGTTAGAGTGAATTTTTGAGATTTTTCTAAAATACTTGAATTTTTGGTGAATAGTAAAATATGGTAATTTATGGTATATAAACATTATAAGTTAAATACATTATTACTTGATTATTTACTTATGTAATCACCATAATATCAAACTATACTTAATTATTTTAATATATTTAGTTATAATGCTTGAAATATTCATATTGTTGAGCTAAAATAATAAACTAATGAATACAATAATGAAAAAACACCAATCTCTTCCCGTATAAATACCACCCCTCACCACCTCTTCTCCTCACACCTTCCAAGACTTGAATCTTGTAAAAGATATACCCAATACTCTTCCCAAGCCCCTAATCCATTTCTAGGATCCCCTGGTATCATAAAAATAACAAACCCTTTTCCTTAAAAAGGTTCTCAAGAAGGATAAATTAAAGAGGTAGAACCCTATTTCTCTTTCTTTTAATTTCTTTTCAATTTCATTTATTTTATTATACTATCCTCACATAAACTTATCCAAGTGTCTTGATAAAACTATTATCTTTTATATAATAGAATTTTATTATGTTAATGAAATAATTCATCTTAAAATATCTTACTTTTTTTCCTTTTTTTTCTAAAAATGAAAATATCATCTATGGTGTGTCAATTTACTACCACCATGGGTGATACATTTTCATTTTTCACTACCACCTTCAAGGATATTAATAAAAACATTATTATGGTAAAATAATATTTTATTACACATATTAAAATTTATATAATTTTCTAGAACCTATATATAAACATGATGTTGAATAAAATGATATAAGATCATAAAGGTTGTAAAAATCGCCAAAATAAATTAAATAATTTTTATTAATGTTATAACTAACAAATAATTATCATAACATATAAAAAATGATATAAAATTCAAATTACACTTATTCATGTTTATTAATAACATATAATTTCAATTTTGGAGAATCATTCTCATTTGTACATGAACTTCCATACTTATAAACAAGCAAACCGATCATGGAAACCATAAAAATCAACACTCCCAAATGATTAAATTGAACTCTAAAACTCATCAAAAAGGCCATTAATGAACTTAATAAAACTATAAAATTCATGTATAATAGGTTCTATATTTTTTAATTAATGATTTTAATTTTATTATCTTGGATATTAAAGTGAGGAAAGCATTCACACATAAAGTAGGGGGATTCTCAAACCCAATTACCACTATTTGGGTTATTACTCTTTTAGGATAAATTTTAGTGTGGATGTTCTTTATTATTCCCCAAATATAATTTATTTATTCTTAATTTTTTTCTAGTATATACATGTTTTTTTACTTGAGTTTATTAAAAACACAATATTTTCCAAAAGAACTCTTCTTTCTAAAAACACACCTTTTACCTCTCTTTAGATTGTTTTTTCTTCACTGAAGTTTGATAATTATTATATAAAGTATGTTATTAACTATTTATTTTGGGACCCCAAGAGTTTATTCATGAATTTATGATTATGAAATGAAACCCAATCCTTTCCATGGGTTATGTCCAAGATTGATATACGTTCTATGTTAAATTAATGATTATGTAAATGTTATGATGTGATGGGTGATCCTAGAATTATATAGAGAAAGTACATGTTATGATGTGATGGGTCAACCCAGAATTATTTAGTGCTCAATATAATTGGGTAATTTGATGTATCTCATGATATAAAGTGAAATATGCACGAACTTTATTCGATCTTTGTTTAAAACTATGTGTGGTAGTTGACCACTAAGACACAATGTTTCATTTTTATGCATCGAAAAATTTCATAATTTTATATAATAATTCCTATCATGATTATGTTGATGATCCCATGATTATGTTATGATGATTATTATTATTCTCACCCATGTTATATTGATTCATGTTATTACATGTACTCTTACTGGACTTTTAGCTCACCCCTTCTTTTGATGTATATTAGGTGAACACTTATACTAAGAAAAACATTAGGGACAATAATAATCTAGATAAGAAGTAATTAAATAATATTTATGCTTTATTATTTAGATGTTATGTATGGTCCTAATTTTTCAAAGACACTAAACCTTTGGATCCTGGTTGTGTAATGATTTTATGTTGTTTATATTTAAAATGATATAAAATTCATGTAAGAAAAGTAGGATTTTTATAGTTGGTATCAGAGTGCGATTTAGTTAATTTGGGATTTAGGATTAGAGAGCCTTAGTGAAAAACCTTATTATTATACTAAGTATAAGTATTCACCCAAGAATCTTTTTTAGAAAAAATTATAAACATAGGGATCCCACAATATATTCCTTTAGAGTTAATTTAATGATGGAATAAATTATTTATTCATGAATTTTTTACTTTTGTTTTGTTAAAAAAATTTGTATTTTAGAAAATGGTGGAAACTTGTAGAAACTAGGACAACAATCCATGTTGGGGACGATTCTATAATTTCCCAAATGACATTACCAATGTTGTGGGATGTGGAGTTAAAAATTTCATGGCGATTCTTACCTAGATGTCTTAGGTTATGAACAATAACCTAAATAATGTGGAACGACCACCTTCACCTAAGAAAGAGAAACTAGCCATCATTTATTTTATGCAGAAATGACCACCAGTGTTTAGTGGATCTTCTGATCCACTCATCACCGAACAATGGGTTAGCTCAATGTATAAGACATTTTTTTATGATTCATTGTTCTAAGATGGAGAAGGAAAATCTTGATATTTATCATCTAGATGGAGTGGTCGATCAGTGGTGGGTGTTAATTAAGAACACCAAGATGAAGGAAGAAATTGAAGAGATGGAGTGGGAAGACTTTAAGATAATTTTTCTTAATAATTATTTACCTCGAAATCTTTGTACAAATATGGAGAGAGAATTCATAGAGATAAAGTAAAAGTAAGGTGAATCTGTTACGACCTATGAAGAAAATTTCACAAGGCTTTTAAGGTACACCTCGGGTTTTGTTATAAAAAATGATAGAAAAATTGATAAATTCTTTAGTGGTTTAAAACCAAACCTTATAAAGGCTATATAAATTCAATAATTTTGGAGTTATTAAGATGTTTTTTGATATTATCTCAAATTGGAGATGTTGTTTAGAGAATGGTCCCATGGATATAGTGATATGAAATGAGAGATGGAGTTTCAAGCTGGGGGATCTAATGAGAAAGGTGGAAAGAATTATCAACTACTCATATGTCAAAAATGTGGGAAGAAGCATCATGGGAACTGCCTCAAAGAGATGAGGAAATTATATAAGTATGGGATAGAGGGCCACTAATATCATGAATGTCATAGAGATATAAAGAAGTTGACCAATGTGATGAAGGAAAGGAGAGCACCACCCATGGTTCAATGCTTCAATTATATAGAGAAAGGGAACTATGAAAGGTAGTGTACTAAAACTCGAGTCCTCAAGGGTAATCAGCTTCATCAGACACCAAATAAAAAGAATAAAGGGAAATATTATTCCATAAAACTACTTAAGTGGAGTAAGAAAATGAATTCATATAAGGTAAACTTACTATTCACTCAATAATGAAAAAATTATTATTTTATTCTGGTTCTACGCATTGTTTTATATCTTGAAAGTTTTCTATAACTATTGAATCAAAGTCACAAAACCATAGAGTAGAGATATATATAAAAACACCTAATGGTGAAATCATTGCAACCCAAGTGTTGAAATCTCCTACTATTGGTGTATGTGGGAATATTCTTTCAATGTTTCTCATGATAGTTCCATTGGTGGAATTTGATGCTATATTGGCGATGGATTGACTCTTGTTATATAGAGAATACATCAAATATTAGAAAAAGAAAATATATTTTCAAATTATGGACCATCGCATGATCCTATACAAATTAAAGGAAGACTATGAATATAATTTGGAAGATCTATCAAAAGTGTGGGTGTTGATTCCTTGTAAAGAAGCATACCTTGCTCAAATTTTTGAGTCAAAGTAAGTTATCAACCTAGGGGAAATTACCATTGTGAGGGAATACAATGATGTATATCTCGAAGAGTTACCTAGTCTTCCCCTAGATAGTGAGGTATATTTCTCAATATAACTCATACCTAGAGATAATACCATTTCAAAATGTCCCTATAGGATGGCCCCTATAAAACTAGAGGAGTTAAATAACTATCTATAAGAGTATTTGGACAAAGGGTTCATATTCCCCAAGTAAATAACCCTGTGGTATGTCAGTTCTCTTTGTGGAGAAAAAGTATGGATCAATGAGGATTTGTATCTATTATTAAGAACTCAAAAATATCACTATAAAGAACAAGTATTATCTTCCAAGGATTTATGACTTGTTCGATTAGCTATGATGAGCTCAACACTTCTCAATGGTGGATCTTCATCCTAGATATCATCAACTGAAGGCAAAGAAGGAAGATATTTAGAAGAATTCTTTCCATACAAGGTATGGGAACTATAAGCTTCTAGTTAGTCCCTTTAGTCTTATTAATGTCCCTACGATCTTCATGGATTTGATGAATAGAGTCTTTAGATATTACCTTGAAAAATTTGGGGTAGTTTTATCGATGATATTCTTATATACTCCAATATTAAAGAGGAACATGAAGAACATCTAAGGATTGTTCTTGAAACATTGAGGAAGGAGAAATTGTATTCCAAGTTTATCAAGTGTGACTTTTATATACAACAAGTCACATTTTTGGGACACACGATCACAATAGAGGGAATTTATATGGACCGTTCAAAAAAAAATCTGATTGAGGAATGGGCCATACCCTCTAGTGTCATAGAAATTCTCATTTTTCTTGCCTTAATAGGGAACCAACAATGTTTTGTGAGAAATTTATCATGATTTTATAGCTCGATAATAAAGTTAACAAGGAAAGGGGTGAAGTATGTCTAGATGTAAGAATGTGAGTAAATCTTTAGAGAGATAAAGAGGAGGCTAATCACTAAACCTATAATCACATTTCCAAAAAGTATATAAAGTTTTGTGATTTAAAGTGATGATTCAAAGAAACTCTTGTTTTGTGTACTCATGAAAAATTAAAAAGTGATTTGCTATTCCTTATAGTAGTTTAAGAACCATGAGCAAAACTACATGATACATGATCTAGAGATAGAATCTATGTTTTTTTCCCTGAAAATCTGTTGGTACTGCCTCTATGGTGAGAAGTATGACATATACACCGATCACAAGAGTCTAATGTATATATTCACATAGAAGGAACTCAAAATGTATCAAAATATATGGTTAGAGTTAATAAAGGACTTTTATTTCTCTATTAACTATAATACTATGAAGGAAAATAAGTTTGTTGATGCTCTTAGTAGAAAATAAACTACTACTCTATCCATGATGTAGATTTAGAAAACCCTTTCTTTATGGGTATGTGAATGATGGATTTGGAAATCATAACAAAGGGGAATACAACCTACCTTTCCCAAATTATTTCCCAACCATATATCCAAGATATGATTAAGGAGGAATAAAGGGATGATCTGGAGCTTCAAAACATGGTGAGAGTGTTAAAGGAAGGGAAGCTGTAAGAGTTCCATATCGATGATGATGGTGTGATTAAGTTTGGAATGAGGATTTGTGAACCTTAATCACATGGGATAAAAAAGTATCTATTGGATAATTCACATAGATCAACTTTTGATATCCATCCTAAGAGTACCAAGATGTACCATGATATTTTAGAACACTTTTGGTGAGACAACATGAAGAAAGAGATTGTAGAATATATCTTAGGGTGATTGATATGTGAGAAATTTACAGTAGATCGAAAGAAGTCCAAAGGGATGATGAAACCATTTCCTATACCCATGTGGAAATGGAAGAATGTCACCATGTACTTCATCAATAGTCTCTCAAAAACTTCCAATGGAAATAATATGATATGGGTTGTGGTGGATTGACTCACCAAGACTGCTCACTTTATTTATATTCAGGAAGATCTCTTGCTCGAAGAAATTTCTAGGATATATGTGAAGGAAGTGGTGAGGTTGCATGAGGTTTCAATTTTGACCATCTTTGATCATGATCGAAGGTTCACATCTAAATTTTAGAGAATTCTCTAACATGGATTGACTACTAAATTGAATTTAATTATGATTTATCACCCCCAAAATGATTGATAATCTAAATGGACTATTCAAAATCTTGAAGACATGCTCATATCTTACTCAATGGAATTAAAAAGATTATGGTATCATAATATCCCATTGGTTGTGTTCTCATACAATAACAACTTCCACTCAAGTATTCATATGGATCCGTATAAATATTTGTATGGAAAGTGATGCAGAACTCCAACCTATTGGGATGAAGTTGGTGAACTAAAGCTACTTAGACCTGATATTTTTTGTAAGAGATGAAATAGAAGGTTCAATCCATCCATAAACCTATAAAATTTTCTTAGTGTAAAAAAAAAGAGATATATTGAAAACAGTCAAAGGGAATTGTTTTTTGACATTGGAGATAAATTCTTCCTTTGAATATCACCATGGAATAGAGTCATGCAGTTAAAAAATAAATGGAAACTTAGACCAAGGTACATTGGCCCCTTTTAGATCCTTAATCACATAAGAGTAGTGCCCTATCAACTTTAACTTCTCCCAATTATGGCTATAGTTCATTATGTGTTCCATGTATCTCTCTTAAGGAAGTACATACCAAAGCCCTCACATGTACTGAACTCAGAGGTGGTACAACTATAATATGATCTCTCTTATGTGGAGTAGTTGGTAATTATTCTGGACCGAAGATATAATATTTTATGCAAAAAGAAAACCCACCTTGTTAAAGTGTTATATAGGAACCATACATATAAAGAAGAAACTTGGGAACTAGAGGTGGTCATGAAGGACAAGTACCCACACCTGTTTGTGTAAAAAAAATTCAAGGAAGAAATTTCAAAAGGGACAAGAATGTAAAGAACCAAAATTTTATCAATGTAATTATTTTCCTTCTTATAATCATATTATATGGTATAAAACACATACATATTATAGAGATCCCATTAAAAACTTTAATCTCATAAAATAATAATGAAATACATGATATTTAAATAAATAAATTAACCTATATCGAAGGAATAGTAACTTTCCCTTAGAATAGTAACATGACCATTAGGAATAGTAATAGAGCAAATAGAATAGTAACCTCACCTATGAAAGTATAAATAAAATATAGGTATCTTATAAATAAAAAATATGATATAATTATATCTTATAATAAGTACATAACTGTTTTAAAAATGATAAATTAAGAGATGGTATTTTATTAAAACATAAATGTTTATTTACAATTTTATAATTAATATAATGATTTAAAATACAATTTATTTTCATAAAATAGATTCATGAATTAATATTTTATTTTCTTATGAATATAATACAATTTTATGAGACCTTAATTAATTTTTCAATGTGTCATAAAACCAGTTACACTTTTAAAATTAATATTTATCGAATAAATAATAATTTTAATTAAAAATAAAAATTTTAATTTTTATAAAATTATTTTCATAAAATTATATTCATTTTTTAATTAAAAACATAAAAAAATGGTTAGGCTAATTTTTGTTTTTTTCTAAAATACTTGTTTTTTGGGTGAATAATAAAATATGACAATTTACGATATATATACATTATAAGTTAAATACACTATTACTTGAGTCATTTCTAATGTAATCACCATAATATTTAACTCCAATTCATTATTTTAATATATTTATTGATAATGATCAAACTATTCATATTCTTGATTTAAAATAATAAACAAATGAATATAATAAAAAACACCCCTCTCCTCCCCTATAAATTCCACCCCACACAACCTATTCTCCTAACACCCTAAAAGACATGAAAATTTTCCAATATATTTCCAATACTCTTAATAAGAACCTTTCCAATTTATAGGATTCATTGGTCTCATCATAAGACCAAACCCTTTTCCCTAAGGAGGTTCTTAAGGAGGAAAAATTCAAGAGGTAAAATCCTCTTTATTTCTTTTTTAATTTCATTTATTTTATTATACTCTACTCACCTACACTTATCCAAGTGGCATGATAAATCTAGTATATTTTATATTCTATAATTTTATTTTGTTAGTTGAATAATTCATCTTCAAATACCTTCATTTTTTCTCTTTTTTTCTAAAAATGAAAATATCATCCGTGGTGTGTCGATTTACCACCATCGATGATGATACATTTTCATTTTTCACTAACATCTTCAAGGCATGTCATAAAACAATTATTATTGTTAAATAATATTTTATTATAGATATTATAATTTATATAATGTTCTATAAAATATATATAAATATGATGTTAAATAAATTTATATAAGCCCAGAATTGTTGCAAAAACCGCCAAAATAAATTAAATGATTTCCATTAAATTTTTTTCTAATAAATCATCCTCATAAAATATAACCAAATGATATATAATACCAATTAAAATTATTTATATTCATTAATAACATATAACTTTAATTCTGGAGAATCATTCTCATTTGTACATGAACTTTCATACTTATAAACAAGCGAACCAATCTTGAAAACCATGAAAAAACACTCCCAAATGATGAAATTGAACTCTATAACTCATAAAAAAGGCCATAAATGAACTTAATAGAAAAATAAAATACATGTATAAGAGGTTCTAGATTTTTTAATTAATGAATTTATTTTTATTATCCAGGATATTAAAGTGAGGAAAGAGTCCAGACATAAGGTAAGGGGATTCTCAAAACCAATTTTCTTTCTTTGATTTATTACTATTTCATACCAATTTTCTATGTGGATGTTATTTAATATTCATAAAATATAATTTATTTGTTCTTAACTTTTATTTTCTAGGTATACATATTTTCTACTCGAGTTTATGACAAAGACAGTGTTTTCCAAAATAACCCTTCTTCCTAAAAGCACACGTTTTACCTCTCTTGAGATTTTTACTTCTTCACTCAAGATTGATGATTCTTATACCAAGTATGTTATTCCCTATTTCTTTTGGGAACCCCAAAATTTATTCATGAATGTATTATTTATTAAATAAAACACATTCCTTTTCATGGGTTACGTTTAAGATTGATATACATTCTATGTTTCATGCATTATTATGTAAATGTTATGATGTGACAGGTGAAATCAGAAATATATAGTGAAAGTAAATGTTATGATTTGATAGGCGTGACCAGAATTATATGGCACTCCAATGCATTGGGTAATGTGATGTATCTTCTAAGATAAAGTGATATATGCACAAACATGATGATATATTTGTTCATAACTATTTATGATAGTTGACCACTAAGACGCGATGTTTTATTTTTATGCATTTCCACATTCCATACTTCTATCAAATTCTTCCTCTCATGATTTTGTTGATTATACCATGCTTATGTTATGATTATGATTATTATTCTCAACCATGTTATATTGATTCATGTTCTTATCTATCCTCTTACTTTTATTTTAGCTCCCCTTTTTTGATGTATATCCTCAGGTGAATACTTTACTACGGAGAAAAAAGGAATAATAAGAAGTTAGATAAGGAATTAAATAATTTTTATGCTTTATTTTGTAAATGTCATGTATGGTCCTAATTTTCACAAGACACTAAACCATTGGATCTTGGTTATGTAAATATTTTATGTTTTTTATCTTTAAAATATATGTATTAATTATGTAAGAAAAGTAGGGTATTTATATATTTGATATTGATGCCTCTCATTATTTTATTTATGTAAAAACTGTGAATGGTTTAAGCATGGTGGTAGAGTTTGTGAGTGGGGTATTGATGATAAACACACCATTGTGAGTACAATTTAAGACATTTTCTTATGTAAGGGATGTTCTCTCGAGGTTGTGGAGTATTGTTTTATGTGGGATCTCTATAATATTTCCATGTTAGGATTTGATATAATTGTGGGTATTGACCGGATAGTAGCATATAAATCCCACATAGATTATTACCAAAAGAGGGTGACATTTACACTTCCCGAGGGTGACATTTACAACTCCTGAGGGTGACATTTACACCTCCTGAGGGTGAAAAGTCTACTCATTGGGGAGAGTAGGATATCATGGAGGGCTGAGCAAGGCCAGTTCACCATCAACTGGGGGAACTTACCACTTGGGTTGCAAGTTTATTTCTAGATTATGGAGAGTGAATCATGGTGTGTTTCCACCAGTAGTAGAGTGGTTTCATGATGTGTTTCCTAAATAATTGTTAGGGATTACACTTAAGATAGATGTGGAATTTATTATTGAGATAATGTTGGGGGCTGAGATGGTTTCTTTTCCACCATATAGAATGGAGCCATAAAGGATTCAAGAGATCAAGAATCAACTGGAAGAGTTTGAGGATAAAGGTTTTATCTATCCGAGAATCTTTCCTTGGGGTTATCTAGTGTTTTTTGTAAAGAAGGATGATGAAAGTTTATATATGTGTGCTGAATACTAGAAGTTGAACAAAATGATAGTGAAGAACTGGTATCCACTTCCATGCATTGAAGATCTATTCAACAAGTTTAGTGCAACTTTTGTTTTCTCCCAGATCGACTTGAGATTAGGGTATTATCAGTTGAGAGTTTGACTCTTTGATATACCAATGACTAATTTCAGAAGTAGGTATGAACTATATGAGTTCATCGTAATTCCACTTGGGTTGACCAATGCACCAACATTGTTTATGGCCTTAATGTATAGAATATTTCATCTGCACTAGGACCAGTTTGTGGTTGTGTTCATGGATGAAATATTGGTGTACTCTAAGACTCATGAAGATAATTCCCAACATCTTAACATCATCTTGAGTTCACCGAGAGAGAATTTGATATAATCTAATCTATCTAAGTGTTAGTTTTGGATTAATCTGGTACACTTCTTGGGTAACATCATCTTAGAGGAAGGTGTGTTAGTGGACTCATAGATGGTTAAGGCTGTTGTATCTTGGAAGCAGACCAAGAATGTTTTTAATATTCGTATCTTTTTGAGATTATCTTGATATTATATAAGGTTTATAGAGGAATTATCTCATTTGGTAGCACCTCTTTCAGGCTTTACCAATAATGGGGTAAAGTTTTAATGGTTGTAAGTATGTGAGAATGACTTCCAAGAGTTGAAAAAGTGGTTGAAATCACCACCAATATTTATCCTACCTGAGACAGGTGAGGAGTATATGGTGTTTTTTGATGCTTCTATGATAGGTTTTGGATCCATTTTAAAGTATATAGATAAAGTTATTGTGTATGAGTCTCAGCATTTTAGACCCCATTAACAGAACTAACCTATGCATGACCATGAGTTAGATGTAGTGGTTTATAATTTTAAGTATTGGTGACATTAAACATTTTCAAAAAAGTTTATGGTGTATATAGATCAGAAGGGATTTAAGTAAATATTTTAACATAGATATTTGAATCTCAAGAAGTATAGATGGATTTAGTATATGCAATCATTTTATTTTTAGCTAGATTATACACTCAGAAAGGGGAACAATGTTGCTGATGCTTTAAGTAAGAAAACTCAAACTAAGTATATTTATGAATCTAGTGCTGAGTTTAAGATAATGACCTTACTGGATAAAATGCATTTTTTTGGTGTAGGAGAGTTAGGAGTATATGACTTTCATATCAGTTTTAGTGGATTTTACACTTTTAAGTTGGATTAGAGACATGAAGTATGAGGATACATAGTGATTGCTGTTAAGGGAAAGCCTTGAAGGTGGGGATTGGACTTTTGGTTGGAGAATAGATGAGGATGAGGTAATCTATATTAGGAATTGGGTATTTGTACCTATGAGTAAATGGGAGGAGTTAATTCAAGTGTTTCATGCCTCAAAGTAGGCGGTTCATCCAAGTGTGACCGAAATGTACCATGCACTATGATGAAAGTTTTAGTGGTCAGGCATGAAAAAAAAGATAATAGAGTTCATAACATGATGCTACACCTATCAGCAGGTGAATAATGAGAATCTATGACATGATGGTTTACTACAACCATTTATTATTATAGAATTTAAATGGGAGGACATGACTATGGACTTTGTGGTGGGTCTCATGAAGACGCCTTGGAAGAATGAAGTTATTTGGGAAATTGTGGATCATTTGAAAAAGTTAGTTCATTTATTGCCTATACAGGAGACATTATCAGTGAAGAAGCTATGATATTTGAATGATTGGGAAATAGTACGTCTACACTGAGTTCCACGTACCATTGTTTCAAACTGCGATTCACATTTTAATTTGTGCTTTCAGTAGGTCTTATAGAAGGTGCTTGGTAAACAAGTATTTTATGTATATATTTTCACCTATAGACATATGGTAACTCAGAGTGTATGATATATGTTCTAGAGGATATGATTTAGGAATGTGTCCAAGACTTAAGAGGGTCTCAGGAGAAGCAACTAGATTTAGTGGAGTTTTCCTATAATAATAGTCATTAGAAAACTGTTCATATGGAATGATATACGACTCTTTATGGTAGGCTATGCAGATCACCTCTATACTGGATAGAGGCAAGTTAGTTAGAGTTTTTGGGACTGAGTCTCATGTTAGAGACATCAGAGTAGGTTTAGTTGATTCAGAAGCAGATGGATACAGATTAGAGTAGAAATAAGTCATTTTTACATTAAACATCGATGACCCATGGAGTTTACAGAGGGTGACCATGTACTCCTATGAGTATCATCTAGATTGGGTCACTATAGGATCTGGAGATAAGGAAAGTTGGCACTTAGGTTCATTGGACCATTTGAGGTTGGGTAGATAATCGGGTCAATGGCATACCGATTAAATATTCCACAGATATACAGTGCTATGCATGATGCTTTCCATGTGTCACAACTTTGGTGGTATCACTATGAACCTTCTCATGTGATCGATGTGGAATATATTGAGATTTAGACTCATGTGTTCTTTGAGAAGAATATGATACGCATGTTAGATCATAGTGAGAAAGTGTTGTGGGGAAATACCATGCTAATAGTTCATGTATTGTGGAAACATGGACATGTTTAGGAGGAAACTTAGTTGAGATAAGTAGATATGAGGACTCAATAGACCAATATTTTTGATGAGGAATATTAGACATGCTTGAGAGTGAAGCTCGAGGATGAGTTGTTATAAGGTGGGGAGATTCAAAGATACCGAACTTTTCTAGAGAAGTCTCAATCTTGGTTTCAGGTATTATTTTTTCTTTGTTTGAGCATACTTTTTTTGGGTTTTACCTTGGGGTATGTTTTGGTGAAAAATTGGAATTATGGAAGGAAGTGGTAAAGTTCACAGTTGGCGGATGGTTTTCCCAAACCATATGGAAAGGCCAATCAAGTCATGAAACCCTAGACAAAGAGGTATTGTTGGAAAACACATGGTTTTTTCAAACTGTACAACCTAAAAAGAGAAATCATACACCCTAAAAGAAGAAACCATGAACCCCCTAGAAGAGGCCCATAGTTAAGGTGCATAGTTATGGGAAATTGTGTGATTTTTCCCAACAAACTATCCATGGTATCTAAGTTAACCCAAAAATTAGTTTTTAAATTCTTGAACCCCCCATTTAAAACCTAAAATCAACCCCAAATCAGATATAATCTATTACTCTATTTTTTGGAGGTTCTTGGATGCATTCCTATGGATCATGACTTATATTATTGGAAAAAAGGGCAAATTCAAGATCTGCAACTCCTCGGGTAAGTGGTTTCAGCCTATTTAGATCTCTCTTTATCTCCCACTCCATTTTTGAATAAAATAGTTATGTTTATCTGCTGTTGGATATAGATCAAGATCTAGTTTTTTAGATATTTATTACATTAAATCTTGGATCTAGGAATTGAATCAAGATTGCATTCTTTGTCATTGTTCTGCTGAATTTTGGGATTTCTATTGGCGAGCATTTATTATCAATTTTGAGGTAATTGGTATATGATTCAAATCCTAAAGTCTTGATTTCAATTAAATATATGTGATTTTATAATTTCAATTTGATGAATAGAAATTGAGATCTTACATTTAATTTATTAATTTAGTGAATTAATTAATTAAGGAATTATGAAATTGGGGATATCAAATTGATTGAATTGGGATAATTAATTGTTGAATTAATAATGGAGATATTAAATTGTTTGATTGAGATAATTAATTATTGAATTAATTATCTTAATATTGAATTCTTTGATTAGGATAATTATTTATTAAATTAACTATAGAAATATTGAATTTTTGATTGGGATAATTAATTATTAAATTAATTATGGGAATATTGGGATTATTGAATTAGAATTAATTAATTATTGAATTAATTAATTGAGATTTTTATAATTATTAATTGATTGAGATTATTAATTAATTGATGAATTAATTAATGGGATTGAAATGATTAATTAATTTTCTAGTTAATTAATGAGATTGAGATGATTTGTTAATTATTGAGTTAATTAATGGGATTGAGACGATTAATTAATTTTCGAGTTACTTAATGGGATTTAGATGATTAATTAATGTTGAGTCCATTAATTATATTGAGATAATTAATTTATTGTTTATTTAATTAATGTGATTGAGGTTATTATAATTGTTGAATTAATTAATGTATTATGGTAATAATGAAATTCATGTGTGATATTGATTTGATAAATGGAGATATGGAATTCATATGTGATATTGAAGTGATTAATGATAAAAATTAAATTCATATGTGATATTGAAATGATGAATGGTAATAATGGAATTCTTGTGTGATATTGAAATGATGAATGGTAACAATCTCATTCATGTGTGATATTGAAATGACAAAAGGTAATAATGGAATTCATATGTGTTATTGAAATGATCAATGGTAACAATGGAATTTATATGTGATATTGAGATAATGAATGGTAATAATGGAATTCATATGTGATATTAGGATTCTGAATGGTAATTATAGAATTCAGATATATGATATTCCTTAGGGATAGTTCAGACTCTGTCATGAGCTAAAGTAGGTATAGAGAGTTCAGATGTCCCCGGGAACCCATGGGTATATGTGGTTAAATAAATAATAATTGATAATGTGATAACTATTTAATTATTAATTATAATTATTTATTTATAAAACTGTATAAACTGTTATTGACTGAATATTGTTTTAGACACCGTTGGTGGTGGCCTACTAAGTTGAACTCACACCCTACTCAGGCTGCCTAATCAGTACCTGAATAGATTTCATGGTTTTGCGATAGGTTAAGGGAAAATGACCTATGTTAGATGTTTGAGTTGAGATGGAGCATGGTTAAGGGAACAAGACGAGATTTAGAACCCTATTGGGAATTTTTAGTGTCTTTATTTTATTTTTGGTTTTGTATATCGACACTTAACATGTATTGGAATGAAATATTTACCATTTAGTTTGGATATTGTATTTCCTATTTTGGTCATCATGTAATATTGTTATTATTATAGTTATTGTTATATCTTTTTAATTTTTTTATTTGTTTACACTATTGTGCTACTTTTAAAAAGAGGGTATAGTCTCCCCATGTTAAACATCACACCCTTTCTACTAGTTGGAAGCCTCTAGTATATGAGGAGGCATGCCTAAGGTCACTTAGCAAACCATCTCAAGGCACCGATGTATGGAACCCAGGGTATGACGTTATAGATGTTCACCTATTAAAGGATTTTAAGAGGAGGATTTATTATATGGTTACATTGAGACATGGAAAGAATTATATAGTGATCTATTGAGTTAAAAAACCTTCAAATTATAGTAAACATAAGTCCTATATAGCGGTATTTCATATGGTATATGATAAGACTGTCACTTATGTATGTTTTTTGTAATTATATATTTAAAATATTTTAATAATATGAAAAATGTATCATATTATATAGAAGAAAATATTTACTTCATCATTATTTCTTATTGGATGTATATATTACATAAATTGAAATGATAATTAACCTCTTAAATTATGATTTTTAGTCACCCTTAATTCATGGTCATTATAAACCATTGTAGGTTTTGATTTCATGTGAAGATATGTGTGGGATTAGTATTATATAGAGATAATAAATTAATTCACAAGGAATAATAGGTGTTTTGTGAACTATATGAGCCGCTATGTATATCACACAGAGTGTCATAATACAATAACCTATTCCCCTAATACCTTTATTAAGGTGTCCTTAAGGTGTTAAATATGAGTTTTGGATGGTAAAAACATAATTCATTTGAATTTTTAGTTTCGGTTGAGGGGTTATTATTTATTTGAGGATCTAGAATAGGTTTTAGGGGGTTCAAGATAAAATTTAAGGAATTTTTGGACAAGGTTCGAGGTTCTTCTAGGATTTTGGGGTTTTAGTTATGTGTTATAGGAGGTACCACCTATAATTTTATAAAAAAGTGTGACTAGATTTTTGGTTGGAATGTATCGGGTACTTGATGTGCTTTAAAGTGGAAAAGTTGTCTTGAGGGTTCCACCAGGTACCTGGTGTCCCCAAGATGAGTACTCGATGACCCTATCTTTCTTTTTATTTTGGTACATTTTGGTTAGTTTCAATTCATACCTTATTATTTTCACCTCCTTCTCCCCTAACCTATTTACCTCTAACCACATGGGAGCCCTTCCCATGGGTCACATGATCTCTTCTTACCCCTCTACTTTCCCCTTTCTTAGAAGTGGATTCTTGGATGATTTCCATGCCTAATCTAAGGCTATTTCACCTTCTCCTCAAATATTTTATCTTCTTCCATTTTCTTCTAATTTCTTTTGATGTATTAGGGGTTTTTTGTTAAATCCCACCAGAGAATAGTGGAATTCATCCAAGGTCATGTGACTTAAAATTACATTTCTTCAAGGAAGCTCATGTGGGCCGATTTGTTATCATTCATCACAATTTTATGGAAAATGATTGATGCATGATTTATGTTTGGTATAATTGTATTTTAGGATTTATTTTAGGGATTTTTTTCTGGGATTTTTCTGGGGAATTTGGTTACTCTATTTTTGATAGATTTTAGGAGTAAATTTCTTGATTTTTATTTGAGTTCCAGCTATTATATTTTGATGATACTTTTTATTGGGTTTATTTAGTGATGGAATTTAATTTGATGATTCATAGTAATTTCTTGGAGTTGGTTTGAAATTGAAAATCTCACATATGGTACTGGTAGTTGGTCTTGAATCATTGAGTGATTTTTGAGTTATTTAAATAACATGCCTACATTTTGTTTTCAAAATATTTAATAAAGATTACCATATATTATCATAAATATAAACTAATGTTTTATCAATGATATTTTGTTATATAGAATTAAATTTATTTTAGTGGGTTTATTTGGTAATATTTAGAGATAATCATTCCCTTTTTTTCATATTGGTAAACCTTACATTACCGATTATATTTTTTTTATCCTTTTTAGGTCTTAATTTTTATTATTTTCCCTTGATATGTGATCTAGACAACTTAATATTAATCTATAACACTTGATGATATTATATTAATGGGTTGGATACTTTCTGAGATACATATCATGATCTAAAATTGAAATCCTTGTGGTGTTAGTAATATCAAACTATTTAGAGGACATATTATAAGATATGAGTATTTCCTTTGTGTAAACATTTTTAGTTTGTTATTATATAACCATAGTGAACTTCCTTGAGTCCCAACGATATTCTATAATGAGAATTCAAATATTCCCACTTAAAATTGAATGAGATATAATCCAATTAACCACACTTAACCCATGGTTAATAGAGTTCTTTAGTGGAAAAGTGGTGTATGAATTTATTTGGGAGGGAGACATGATTTAACATGAAATGATTAATGGTATTTAATATTAACCAAACCTTGAAACTTAAACACTACCGAAATTTTAATAAGTATTTAAAGTATGATAAGTATTATGAAAAAACTTATTTTGAAAATGGTTTCTTTGGGAATTAATTTCTTGATTACATTTCTCTCTTTCTTTCTTTTACTTTTTTCCCTTGAGTGTTTTACCAAAACTTGTTTTCAATGTCACTCACCTTCCCCATTTTAAAAATGATTTACTTGAATAAAATTAAGTTCAGGTCAAGTATTGGTTTTGAATTTTCTAATGTTGGAAGAATTATAAATTGGGATTGCAAACTTATATAGTGGAATGAAATTATCCCTTATAGACTTATGAATCTATCTATAGGATATGTCAGGATATATTGACCATAGAACTACCAATAATATACCTTAATTTTGTACCACATTTGGGTTGTATACACCTTGTCGGTTTTATTGTGATGAATTCACAACTAACCTAATTAATTTCTTCTTAGTATCTCATGAGAGTCCAGTATGCCATACCCATGAAGTTCTATTGAAGTGACTCTATCATATTGGTACATTAAATTGTTATATCTTATTTCTTAGAGTAATTACTACTTAAATACATTCTTACATCCATGTTGGTTGAAATAATTCTTGATTATTATTTTTATTGTTTATATCTTGACCATGTATAGTGTTTTATATTGAAACAATCTTGACATTACCTTATTGTAAAAATCAGGATGAATAATATTGATGGAAGTGTTATCCCGAGTATGTATACATTTTTACTACCACAAATATGCTAGGAAAGAATATGTTTAATGTAAATAGTCTTGATGTCACGACCCCCTCCCCACAAAGTGCACCCCTCCTGGGCCGGCAATGTGAGAAGGGAGATAATGACCCCCGAGTCCCGCCTCCAGTAGGCCCCAGGTTGGCGACTAGCACCGAGGGTATAATACACACACAAATGGGAGGCATTACCCTCTAAGAGAACACATGCAGAAGAGAGAGATAGAATAGAATCCAACCAACTCCAACTCATAACTGAAATATAAAAGGAAACCAAGTAAATATATGAAATGTCATGCAAAAGTACTACAACTAAAAGGGAAAACTAAAAGTACCCAAAAGAAAGTAAAACGGCAGCGACCACAAGCCCGAACAACTCCTCCTCCAACCGTAAGCTAGTAGTAACCAGCTTGATCTCCAACCTGCTCCAACTGACCTGAAAAATAGTTTATATGTACATAGGGTGAGTATAACAGTATACTCAGTAGGATCCTCCTCAAGCCTCTCGTGCAAAAGTAAGGAAAGCATGCTAAAGCCCAGTGATCAATAAGTGAAACTAACTCGTTACCAAAACAGGTATACTATGTTCCCAACCTCACCATGGCTACTCTCACCAAGTAACACATACAAGAATATAGCATATAGTAAAGAATATCAAGGGTACCTAGCTACTACTTCCCCACTGGTTTGCCGCTTTTCCCCAACGACATACGTCCTGTGCATCTCTCTCCAAGGCTTTCCCGCAGACACCTGGGCTAAGCTCCACAACCTGCACCACGTGCACCACAAAGGCTTGCCCGCAGACACCTGGGCTAAACACCACACCATCCTCACAACCAATGTAACCAGGTAGTTTCCGGGAGCCACCATAGCTCGTATAACGTGTATCATACGTAGAGTATTATACCTCGAGCCATCACAGCCCATACGCCGAGTAAGGATCCTCAAGCCATCACAGCCTATACACGTTACACCTATAGTAGTCCATAGGATACTATATCCAGAATATATGTGTGTGAAATAACCACAATCCATTACAGCCCTCTACACACATATATGGGTAAAACTAACCACTGTGCCTACCAGCACAAAGATCTACCAATATAAGAGAGCAGGGCCAAAGGGGGTAGTCAGCCATTCAACCTCCCATCAGAATGTTGGGGAAAACACCCCCCAGGGCTCAGAATCCCCGGGGTGTCGGTTGCCCTTACCGACAGGGTGGAGTAGCGTATAGAAACACAAAAGTACAGAATATATATAACTCACAACCACACTATGGGCATTACCTAGTCATATGCACAACTGCAGCTAACGTCTCTCAGACTCCAGGCTGCTACTTCTAAGACTAGGTATCCTATAAGCACACAACCATTTGAAGAGCTTTATTAGATTACTCCATTTTCATTTTATCAGTTCCACTCTACGTTAATTAATTCTTTAAACATTAATTCACCATGAACAATTTACCACATTAAACTAAATTGGCATCACATTCAAGAACTTCTCCTTTTTAGGATTCACATTACTATTAAATTCCAGTTTCTCCATCCCCGTGGATTACCACCATTTAAACAAACTTTCCTTATGGAATTACCTTCCCCATATTCACAGGCATTCTAGAAAAGCATCTTATGCTACCAAACACAAAGGGATCAACACGGTGAGTAGATATACTACCCATCGAGTCTTTGACGCCTATAGAAAGAGCATAGACCCATCCTCCATCGAGAGGCTAAACACGGAAAGCACGTGGCATACCCCGTGTGTCTTCGCCTCCTTCGGAAAGAGGGTAAGAAAAACCAGCTGCCTTGAGCAGTGGGGAAAAGTAAAGGAGATAAACTATCAAACCACCAACATCAAACCATCACATTCATCTCATACCATCATCCTTGGTGTCCTCCCCGACACCCACATGCATAAACCAATGCATCTCTCCACACTAGGCGTCATCCGCTGCCACAACCACAAGTCCCCATGCCTCCACATATCACAACAGCCATCCAGGATCACATCAAATCACAAGCAGCAGGAAATTAAAGATCACAAAATGGGCTCTCGGCCCTTTAACAAGGCATTCAGCCTTCATACAAGATGAGCACTCAGAGCTCCAAACCACAAGGCATTCAACCTTACAAGCAAGCGGGTAACTCAAAACCCTTTTGAAATTATCGAACTAATAGTTCTTTAATCCATCTTGAATTAACAGATTCATTAACATGCCTCTTTATATTTAGCCAATTATTTAACAAATAATTCCGGCTTTACATTCTTTATCAATTTCCATCATGAACGAGCAACTAATTAAAGAAAATCATAGATATCACTCTATCTAGGAAAACATGAGGCAAACCGTTATCACGGTACAAAGCAACAACATGAGATCAACCAATTCTTTTAATCCGGTTCAAGTATTTAATTAGGTCAATTTCATTGTGATACAAAGGGTTAAATCATGCTAATTCTACAGTTGCACATAAACAATTAGAGAAGCCATGAATCCCCTACCTCGAAGAGTTCTTGATGTCCTTTATCCACACAACAGGTCACAGTCCTCTTCTCCTCATGACAGCTGCATCCACCGGAGGATGCCACGGTACGACAGTACCAACCAACCCCAAGAAAACCCATTAGAACCATGGAGATTACATGCTAATATGGAAGGAAGAACAAGAGAAGGTGATCCCCGAAGGAACGATGATAAAACATATCTTATATGGAAGAACGATCGACACAACTTGGTTGCATCAACAGAGCAGAACTGATCTGAGTAATGTTTGATTGTGAAACTCCTACGAGAATGATTGCAAGGTTCTAGCATATCGTATATGAGAACCAGGAGGAATAACAACGAAGAATGATATCTCGTTCCTTTTAAAAAAAATTAGAGGGGTGACGGTTTAAGATCTGATTTATTCTCCATTAAAAACGGATCGCATGAACCCACATGGTTTGACCAAGTAAAAACATCCCGGCCTTAGGAATAATTAATATAGAATTTATGGCCTTTGAATCAGCCTTAAAGTCCTTAAAATAAGGTTTAAAAGTATTTTACGTCAAAGAAAACGTCAAATTACGAAGCTGGAAACACTGTTCACATACTCAAAATTTGGCAAAGTATGGAATCGGTAACTCTCATGAAGTCTGGAAACACTGTTCATTCGTGAAATTTGGCAAAGTATGGAATCGGTAGCTCTTAGGATTCTGGAAACACTGTACAAGTCTACCGATAGAAGTCCACCGATAGAACCTCACCGATAGAAACTCTGTTCAAGTCTACCGATAGAAGTCCACCGATAGAACCTCACCGATAGAAAACACTATTCAAGTCTACCGATAGAAGTCCACCGATAGAACCTCACCGATAGAAACACTGTTCAAGTCTACCAATAGAAGTCCACCGATAGAACCTCACCGATAGAAACACTGTTCACTGAACCTCACCGATAGAAACACTGTTCACTGAACCTCACTGATAGAAGTCCACCGATAGAACCTAACCGATAGAAACACTGTTCACTGAACCTCACCGATAGAAACACTGTTCACTGAACCTCACCGATAGAAGTCCACCGATAGAACCTCACCGATAGAAACACTGTTCACTGAACCTCACCGATAGAAGTCCACCGATAGAACCTCACCGATAGAAACACTGTTCACTAAACCTCACCGATAGAAGTCCACCAATAGAACCTCACCGATAGAAACACTGTTCACTAAACTAGAAATTTGGCAAAGTGATAGCCGAGCTACTGCTGGACTACGGCTACCAGTATACCGAGCTATCAGTATGCCGTGGCTACCGGTAAACCCAGCTACCGGTAGGATGCAGCTACCGGTAGACCGAGCTACCGGTAAGCAGTAGCTACCGGTAGACTGAGCTACCGGTAATCAGCAGCTACCGGTAGACCGAGCTACCGGTAATCAGTAGCTACTGGTAGACCGAGCTACCGGTAATCAGCAGCTACCGGTAAACCGAGCTACCGGTAGGCAGCAGCTACCGGTAGACCGAGCTACCGGTAATCAGCAGCTACCGGTAGACCAAGCTACCGGTAATCAGCAGCTACCGGTAGACCGAGCTACCGGTAGGTAACAGCTGGGGGATAAGTCACCTTGACCTCACAGAACACCTCCAACACCACATTTTCACAAAGTAATGGACCAGGGAGGTCTGGGCCATTACATTAGATACCTCTCAAAACATTCTCGTCCTCGAGAATTAAAAACCAACCCAGAAGAAAAGAGGGGTCCGAACAACCACCCCATAAGATACCTCTCAGGGGAAAACCACCATGAGTTGTTCAAAAGATGGAACAAAACTATGACATCCGAGAGTATGGAAACAAACAATCCATAACCAAACAATTCAAACATAACATCACATCAAAGGTACATAAATAAAACATGAAAGGTCTAACCATAAAGGAAACGTCATTACATGAAAAGAGTTAAACATTAAACAACTCTGGGTACTGAGCACGTATCTGTGACTCACGCTCCCAGGTACTCTCCTCCATGCCACTGTGTCGCCACAAGATATGAACTAAGGGGATATAATGCCCACGCAACACCTTCTCCTTGTGGTCTTGGATCTCCACAGGTCGCTCCTCAAAGGTTGCATCATCGTCAATATCGATCTCTCCCCAATCGATAACATGAGATTCATCATGAAGATAATGACGGAGCTGTGATACATGGAAAACATCATGTATCCAACACATCTGAGGGAGAAGTGCTAGTCGATACGCCACAGTTCTAACACGAGCTAACACCTCGAAAGGCCCAACAAATCGGGGAGAAAGCTTACTTCCACGACCAAACCTTCACTGCCCACGACGGGGAGTCACCTTTAGAAACACATAATCCCCAACATTAAACTCTAACGGTCTCCTTCTTTGATCAGCATATGATTTCTGACGATCCTGTGCTGTCTTCATCCTCTCACGAATCACCTGAACCGTCTCTGTTGTATTCTTCACTAGTTCTGGTCCGAGAATTGCTGACTCTCCGACCCCAGTCCAGCACAATGGAGAACGGCATGGCCGGCCATACAAGGATTCAAACGGCGTCATACCGATGGTAGAGTGAAAACTATTATTGTAAGCGAACTCTACCAAGGGTAAGTGCTTCACCCATGAACCTCCAAAATCAAGAACACAAGAGCGCAACATGTCTTCAAGAGTCTGGATGGTTCGCTCTATCTGACCATCCGTTTGAGGATGAAAAGCAGTGCTAAGGCATAATTGAGAACCAAAAGAATGCTGGAGACCTCTCCACACCCTGGAGGTAAAACGAGGATCTCGATCAGAAATTATCGTCTTAGGAACTCCGTGAAGCCTCACCACCTCCTCCAGATACTGCCTCGACAAAACTTCCACTGGGCTCGACTCCTTGATCGCTATGAAGTGGGATGATTTTGTTAAACGATCCACTAACACCCATATAGCATCATGTCCTCCCAGAGCTCGAGGTAAACCTGTAACAAAGTCCATTGAGATGTCCTCCCACTTCCACCGAGGAATCTCTAAGTGCTGGAGAAGACCACCAGGAACACGGTGTTCGGCCTTCACCTTCTGGCAGACTAAACATCAAGACACACATTCTGAAACTGTACGCTTCAGCCCAGACCAAAACTGACTCCTCAAAGATCGGTACATCTTCGTCACACCAGGATGTACCGCCAAGGGTGAACTATGGAACTCTCGGAGAACCGTCTCGCGCATCGCCAAGGGAACAAAAAGCCTGCCATGATACAACACTCGGTGTTGTTCATCCTCCGACCAACCATCATGGGCCTTACCACATACAACTCTGTCTCTCCAAACTTCCACCTCTAGGTCACCCAACTGAGACTCTTCCACCTTCTGCATCAGGGATGACTGCACTGTCATCTGGAAAAGACAACCTCTACCCCAAACTTCTCCCATATCAAGATGCAAAGCTGACAGTTCCTCCATTACTCTCCAAGAATCACCGGATTCAAGCACAACATCACTATGTGACTTTCGGCTCAGCACATCAGCAACAACATTTCCCTTCCCAGGTGTATACGATATTTCGAAGTCGTATTCCTGCAAGAACTCCATCCACCGACGCTGCCTCAAGTTCAAGTCACGTTGGGAGAAAACATACCTCAAACTCTTATGATCGGTGAAAACCACAAAGTGCTCACCAATGAGGTAATGTCTCCACAACTTCAGAGAAAACACCACGACTGCCAACTCAAGGTCATGGGTGGCATAGTTGCATTCATGGGGATGCAACTGCCGAGACCCATAAGAAACAACTGACCTCTGCTGCATGAGAACACAGCCTAGCCCCATATGTGAAGCATCACAGAAAACATCAAACTGGACTCCCTCCTCTGGAAGACAAAGGACTGGAGCACTTACCAACTTCTCCTTTAGATACTTGAAAGCTGTTTGACACTGATCAATCCATATGAACGCTTGATCCATCCTGGTCAAATCTGTCAGAGGAGTCGCAACTTGGGAGAAATTAGCTACAAACCTCCTATAATAGCCTGTGAGACCAAGGCAACTTCGCACCTCTGACACTGTCTTGGGGGCTGTCCAAGACACCACTGCTTCTATCTTCGAAGGATCCACAGTTACTCCCTATTGGGACACAACATGTCCCAAGAAACGAACTTCTCGAGCCCAAAACTCACACTTGGACAACTTCCCAAACAACTGATGTTGGTGAAGAACTCCCAAAACGGCTCGTAGATTCTCTGCATGCTCCTCTTCAGATGTGGAGTACACAAGGATGTCATCGATGAAAACCACAACAAACTTGTCCAGGAATTCACGGAACACAGCATTCATCAACCCCATGAAAACAGCTGGAGCATTCATCACACCGAATGGCATTACAACAAACTCATAATGCCCATGACGACAACAGAAAGCAGTCTTTGGGATATCCTCATCCTTTACACGCATTTGATGATATCTTGACCGCAATTCGATCTTTGAGAACCAACTTGCACCCTTCAATTGATCGAATAATTCATCAATCCGTGGGAGAGGATAGCGGTTCTTTATTGTCACTTTGTTTAACCGGCGATAATCGACGCACAACCGCAAACTGCCATCAACCTTTTTCACAAACAAAACTGGTGCACCCCACGGTGACACACTTGGACGAACAAAACCACACTGCAACAGACCGTCGAGCTGAATACGTAGCCCTCGTAACTCAGAAGGGGCCATCCTATACGGAGACATAGATATAAGAGACGCTCCTGGCTGTAGCTCGATCCCAAACTCGATCTCTCGTCGAGGGGGTAAGGATACAACCTCTTCTGGAAAGACGTCAGGGTACTCCTCTACAACCCTAGGAAACGCCAACTGTTGAACCTCTGAAGAACTCAGCGTCATCCCAGCCATCATGGATGATAAGAATGGAACTCGTCTATGACTCATCCGAGGATCTCTCTCACCAACAAACACCACTTTCTCTCCATCTTCATCAAAGAAAATGACCTTCTTCCTGTAGAAATCCACAAGAGCCTGCACCGAATACAACCAATCCATGCCAAGTATGACATCATATGGTTGTATTCACAAACATAGGAAATCTCCCCAAGAGAGGTGTTGCCCCAACACTAGCTCACAGTCTCTACATACTTCAAACAAGTCAGCTCGACCTCCAACTGGCGTAGTCAACGCCAAGGGCACTGGAAGCCTCTCTACCTCAAGTCCCAAATCATGGAAAAGGGTAGGTGATATGAAGGAGTGTGTTGCTCCTGAATCAAACAAGGAATACACCAAGGTAGAAAACAAGAAAAGGGTACCTCGAACGACATCTGGCTCGCCTGGGGCTGGTAACGCTAGAGCATGAAGCTGACCACGACCTCCTCCACGGCCTCTCTGACCCTGATGAAGACCACCACCATGGCCGCGCTCTGCTCTCTGAGGACGGGGAGCGTCATGGGGATGTCCTCTGCCTGCTCCATCTACCCTTTGGTGATCTAAAACTGGTGCAACCTGCTGCTGCTGCCTCGGCTGGAACTGCCTCAACGGAGGAACCTGGAGTGGAGCGCCCGGTGCACGATGACTGCTCTGAAAAGTCGGGCACTCCCACTGCTGATGACCACGACCACCACAAGAAAAACAAGCGCCTGATCCCTTGGCATAGGTCTGAGAGTTGCTGCCTCCGGAGAAACGAGATGGGAAGGGCTGGGACCTACCCCCAGGTGAACGGAAACTCTTCTATCCTGAAAACCGGGAACCCCGGACCATAGCTCTGCTTCATGAGGAATCATGACGATTCCCCTCTCGTGACGATCCAGTCCTAGCCAAAGTCATCTCAACAATCTCTGCCCTCGCTAGCACCTCAAGATATGTCTTCAGCATAAATGGGGTGACCTGGCACTGGATCTCTGGACGCAAAGCCTCCTCGAAATGCCTCGCCCTGGCCTCATCATCTGGTAACAGGTCTGAAGCATATCGTAGAAGGTTCCTGAAACGGATTCCAAACTCTTGAACACTAGAGCTCCCCTGTCGAAGGGTAAGAAGCTCCTGGCGACTAGACGCCTTCGCAGTCGAAGAAAGAAACTCCACTCTAAACCTGTATCGAAACTCCTCCCACGAGATCGCTGACTCATCACGATCACCGAGGAACAAGAACCACCACTGCCTCGCTGCTCCACGCAGCATCGTCACAACCAAGGACACCCAGTGTTCCTTTCGAGCACGAATCGAACTGAAGCCTATCTCGATCTCCTCCAACCAGTCTTCTGTGACTGCATCTGAAACGGATCCCTCGTACTTCTGTAGTCTCTGGCGCTGAAACTCTCGAAGTTTCTTCCTCCAAGTGTCATCGTCGTCAACCTCTACTCAGCGGCGATCTGCTGGAACAGCCTGATGGGCATCTTCTGCGCAAACCTGACGAGGACGTCGACCTAGAGCCATAACTGTAAAATAACAACTGTTAGAGCTCCTAAGCCTGGAATATGGAAGACTCAAAATTAATTAATTAATTGTTTTTTTATTTATTTTATGTTACCTATCCCAAGGTCTACCCATTCAAACACAAGCGCAAAGAATAATGATGCATGATCCTTTCCTAGGTCTCTACCCTGCAACCGGTATCACTTTGTTTAGTAGCCATCGTAAGCTTAAATGTCCATGCAACAAATCATAGGGGTCCCTAAACGCCTATGTCTCTTCCGGTCTCCAGTGTTTACCCCACTTTCTAAACATGAATGACACCGTTGCCCTACCATCCCATGCATCCTCACCTGTGCTTAACTCCAAACTCCATCCTATCCCTCAACCAGAGCTCTGATACCACTCTGTCACGACCCCCTCCCCACAAAGTGTACCCCTCCTAGGCCAGAAATGTGAGAAGGGAGATAATGACCCCCGAGTCCCGCCTCCAGTAGGCCCCGGGTTGGCGACTAGCACCGAGGGTATAATACACACACAAATGGGAGGCATTACCCTCTAAGAGAACACATGCAGAAGAGAGAGATAAAATAGACTCCAACCAACTCCAACTCATAACTGAAATATAAAAGGAAACCAAGTACATATATGAAATGTCATTAAAAAGTACTACAACTAAAAGGGAAAACTAAAAGTACCCAAAAGAAAGTAAAACGACAGCGACCACAAGCCCGAACAGCTCCTCCTCCAACCGCAAGCTAGTAGTAACCAGCTTGATCTCCAACCTGCTCCAAGTGACCTGAAAAACAGTTTATATGTACATAGGGTGAGTATAACAGTATATTCAGTAGGATCCTCCTCAAGCCTCTCGTGCAAAAGTAAGGAAAGCATGCTAAAGCCCAGTGATCAATAAGTGAAACTAACTCGTTACCTAAACAGGTATACTATGTTCCCAACCTCACCATGGCTACTCTCACCAAGTAACACATACAAGAATATAGAATATAGTAAAGAATATCAAGGGTACCCAGCTACTACTTCCCCACTGGTTTGCCGCTTTTCCCCAATGACATACGTCCTGTGCATCTCTCTCCAAGGCTTGCCCGCAGACACCTGGGCTAAGCTCCACAACCTGCACCACGTGCACCACAAAGGATTGCCCGCAGACACCTGGGCTAAGCACCACACCATCCTCACAACCAATGTAACCAGGTAGTTTCCGTGAGCCACCATAGCTCATATAACGTGTATCATACGTCAAGTATTATACCTCGAGCCATCACAGCCCATACGCCGAGTAAGTATCCTCAAGCCATCACAGCCTATACACGTTACACCTATAGTAGTCCATAGGATACTATATCCAGAATATATGTGTGTGAAATAACCACAAGCCATTACAGCCCTCTACACACATATATGGGTAAAACTAACCACTGTGCCTACCAGCACAAAGATCTACCAAGAGAAGAGAGCAGGGCCAAAGGGGGTAGTCAGCCATTCAACCTCCCATCAGAATGTCGGGGAAAACACCCCCAGGGCTCAGAATCCCCGGGGTGTCGGTTGCCCTTACCGACAGGGTGGAGTAGCGTATAGAAACACAAAAGTACAGAATATATATAACTCACAACCACACTATGGGAATTACCTAGTCATAGGCACAACTACAGCTAACGTCTCTCAGACTCCAGGCTGCTACTTCTAAGACTAGGTATCCTATAAGCACACAACCATTTGAAGAGCTTTATTAGATTACTCCATTTTCATTTTATCAGTTCCACTGTACGTTAATTAATTCTTTAAACATTAATTCACCATGAACAATTTACCACATTAAACTAAATTGGCATCACATTCAAGAACTGCTCCTTTTTAGGATTCACATTACTATTAAATTCCAGTTTCTCCATCCCCGTGGATTACTACCATTTAAACAAACTTTCATTATGGAATTACCTTCCCCATATTCACAGGCATTCCAGAAAATCATCCTATGCTACTAAACACAAAGGGCTCAACACGGTGAGTAGATATACTACCCATCGAGTCTTTTCCACCTATAGCAAGAGCATAGACCCATCCTCCATCAAGAGGCTAAACACGGAAAGCACGTGGCATACCCCGCGTGTCTTCGCCTACTTCGGAAAGAGGGTAAGAAAAACCAGCTGCCTTGAGTAGTGGGGAAAAGTAAAGCAGATAAACTATCAAACCACCAACATCAAACCATCACATTCATCTCATACCATCATCCTTGGTGTCCTCCCCGACACCCACATGCATAAACCGATGCATCTCACCACACTAGGCGTCATCCGCTGCCACAACCACAAGTCCCCATGCCTCCACATATCACAACAGCCATCCAGGCTCACATCAAATCACAAGCAGCAGGAAATTAAAGATCACAAAATGGGCTCTCGGCCCTTTAACAAGGCATTCAGCCTTCATACAAGATGAGCACTCAGAGCTCCAAACCACAAGGCATTCAGCCTTACAAGCAAGCGGGTAACTCAGAACCCTTTTGAAATTATCGAACTAATAGTTCTTTAATCCATCTTGAATTAACAGATTCATTAACATGCCTCTTTATCTTTAGCCAATTATTTAACAAATAATTCCGGCTTTACGTTCTTTATCAATTTCCATCATGAACAAGCAACTAATTAAAGAAAATCATAGATATCACTCTATCTAGGAAAACATGAGGAAAACCGTTATCACGGTACAAAGCAACAACATGCGATCAACCAATTCTTTTAATCCAGTTCAAGTATTTAATTAGGTCAATTTCATTGTGATACAAAGGGTTAAATCATGCTAATTCTACAGTTTCACATAAAAAATTAGAGAAGCCATGAATCCCCTACCTCGAAGAGTTCTTGACATCCTTTATCCACACAATGGGTCACAGTCCTCTTCTCCTCACGACAGCTGCATCCACCGGAGGATTCCACGGTACGATAGTTCCAACCAACCCCAAGAAAACCCATTAGAACCATGGAGATTACATGCTAATATGGATGGAAGAACAAGAGAAGGCGATCCCCGAAGGAACGATGATAAAACATACCTTATATGGAAGAACGATCGACACAACTTGGTTGCATCAACAGAGCAGAACTGATCTGAGTAACGTTTGATTGTGAAACTCCTACGAGAATGACTGAAAGGTTCTATCGTCTCGTAGATGAGAACCAGGAGGAAGAACAAAGAAGAATGATATCTCGTTCCTTTTAAAAAAAATTAGAGGGGCGACGGTTTAAGATCCGATTTATTCTCCATTAAAAACGCATTGCATTAACCCACGCGGTTTGACCAATTAAAAACATCCCGGCCTTAGGAATAATTAATATAGAATTTATGGCCTTTGAATCGGCCTTAAAGTCCTTAAAATAAGGTTTTAAAAGTATTTTACGTCAAAGAAAACGTCAAATTTACGAAGCTGGAAACACTGTTCACATACTCAAAATTTGGCAAAGTATGGAATCGGTAGCTCTCATGAAGTCTAGAAACACTGTTCATTCGTGAAATTTGGCAAAGTATGGAATCGGTAGCTCTTAGGATTCTGGAAACACTGTACAAGTCTACTGATAGAAGTCCACCGATAGAACCTCACCGATAGAAACACTGTTCAAGTCTACCGATAGAAGTCCACCGATAGAACCTCACCGATAGAAAACACTGTTCAAGTCTACCGATAGAAGTCCACCGATAGAACCTCACCGATAGAAACACTGTTCAAGTCTACCGATAGAAGTCCACTGATAGAACCTCACCGATAGAAACACTGTTCACTGAACGTCACCGATAGAAACACTGTTCACTGAACCTCACCGATAGAAGTCAACCGATAGAAACTCACCGATAGAAACACTGTTCACTGAACCTCACCGATAGAAACACTGTTCACTGAACCTCACCGATAGAAGTCCACCGATAGAACCTCACTGATAGAAACACTGTTCACTGAACCTCACCGATAGAAGTCCACCGATAGAACCTCACCGATAGAAACACTGTTCACTGAACTAGAAATTTGGCAAACTGATAGCCGAGCTACTGCTAGACTGCGGCTACTAGTATACCGAGCTATCAGTACGCCGTGGCTACCGGTAAACCCAGCTACCGATAGGATGCGGCTACCGGTAGACCGAGCTACCAGTAAGCAGCAGCTACCGGTAGACCAAGATACCGGTAATTAGCAGCTACCGGTAGACCGAGCTACCAGTAATCAGTAGCTACCGGTAGACCAAGCTACCGGTAATCAGTAGCTACCGGTAGGCAGCAGCTACCGGTAGACCGAGCTACCGGTAATCAGCAGCTACCGGTAGACCGAGCTACGAGTAGGCAGCAGCTGGGGGATAAGTCACCTTGACCTCACGGAACACCTCCAACACCACATTTTCACAAAGTAATGGACCAGGGAGGTCCGTCCCATTACACTTGATACCATGAGCATAATTATTGTTTTAATAATTATTTTTCATGGAAGAAGGGATACATTTATATTATTATAAATTATTAAAGAATATCCACTGACCATTGATATACAAGGTTGAATAGGATGGGTTTTAACCTTGACTACTATAAAACCCTTCCTCTCACCCATGGTATGGGATCTTGACATGAATTAGTGTACACATCCCCCTTCCCATGTGATGGATCTTTGGCCCTCAACTTAGTATACATTCATATGCCCAATGATCTCTTTTGAGAATGAAATTGGGGAATCATATTAGACTTCGGACTAGGACAGGAGTATGTAGTGAAGGTATGGAACCTAATAGTACAGGGGGTTACTAATTCTATTTATTATTATTTCATAGATTCACATTGTTGATCTTCTTCTCTTTTTTATTACCAATATATTTCTATACTCTACCTATTGATGGATTTTTTTATGTAAATGGGTAGACATGTTTATGCATAAACCCATTTATCATTTCTATGTTAAGACATTGTTGGTGGTTCCCTATTGATTATTTTATGTCAATACCATACATGAACACCTTAGTGGACATAAATTTTATACTTTTCAACTTTAAAGTTATTATATATAAATTTTTAACTATTGGGTCTTCATTTATGATTGCTTGTGTTTTTCACAGAAGTGGGATCAGTTCCCACTTTGGGGTCGGAGATGTTAGAGTTAGTTAGAGGTTGTGTTTAGATATTTTCATATAACACATATGTATTTACTTTTCTTAATCCTTATTTGGATTAATAATTCCACTTCATGGTAATATATGATGGTATATATGTTTATGAGTTATGTATGTATTCATTTAGAGAAAGTTTTAGATTTATTTCATTCTTATTTATTTTCTTATGATCTGTTTGATGTCAAGTATTATTTTTATAATGTATATATTATGGATGATTCATTTTAGATTTATAATAGTGACTGAACATGAAATATCTATATAGATAATGAGTAAATAATTTCCCAATTTTATTTTGAGACCCATGGTTCTAGTCTCTATACCTTAGAGATTGGGAAGCACTCCTAGGGTAGTTTCACTTTGATTTAGGTGCCAAATGGATATCAAGGCCATGGATGATATAAAATGGTATCAAAGAAATGATAGTATTTAAAATATTTTCATTATATTTAGATAGAAGTTTGAATTTTATGGACTTTAAAGCAACCCATAAAAAAGGCGCAATGAACCTATTTATGATGGAATCTCAAGTTACCAGGGGACTTCCATGTATTCAATAGGCACTATAGAATTGATTGATACATTCATTTTATTATATTGGGTAAGATGTAATTTAATAAAATATGTGTATTTAAGAATCAAAAGAGAGTTAATATCTATTTTTTTCATGCATCATTTTAGATTTTGACAAGTAATAATGCATAAAATATCATACCATGTCGCATATTTTTTAGGGATGGTTATATTATAGTTGTAACCAATTGAGGTTTGAATTAAATAAAACATTAGTAAAACATATAAATAAAATTTTATGATATATATATATATATTAGTTATTATTAGGTTAATAGGAACATATAGATGATTCTTTTGGTTGAGATAATATTTTCTATTTAATGTTTCACTGCTAAAGCATGCCTACATTTTCTGATTATATTTTGATTGCTGAATATATCCCATGTAATGTTTTATATATTTTTCTTTAGTATGATATTTATTCAAAATATAGTGTCATATATTTATAATTCCTTTGTTTTTTATCTATATTTTCTTACTAATAATGAAAATGGTTTTATTTCTATTGAATGTCTTATTGCTCAGCATACTATTTGTTTTTATATTTTTTTTATATTTTTGAGTATTTATTTGTCTATTGTCTATATTTTCTTTCTATGAATGAAACTGGTTTTATTTATATAAAATTTATTATTATTTACTAGGATATTTGTCTTATATTTTCTTATATTTTTTTGAATGTTAGTATCCTATTAGTATTCATGTTCCTAAATCCCATTTTGTTGATATGCTGCTAGAATTTGTTTTTGAAAATGAATCAGTAAAAAATGCCAATAAATTCTTTTTGTTCATATACAAGGAGAACCTAATTAATATATTATGATTAACTATGATGAGTCTATTAGTTTTATCGAGTATATAAAAATATTTTATAATATTATGATTTACAATTTGGAGAAAGTGATTTAATCTAAACGTGTTTTAAAGAGTGTCATATTTTGAAAAGGGGATTATGTTTATTTTATAACTATTTTTTCAAGTAATTCAACATTGAGAAAAAATTGGTGTTTCCAAATTATAATTTAATTTTTGTTTCTTGAACTAATATATTTATTATGGGAAAACTATTTACTATTAATTATGTTTTAAATTGGAGAAAAATTTTAGAATAAAATGGGTGATTTTAAAATTAAAATGTTAACGTTTTTTGGAAATGTAATTATGTTATGGTTTTAAAATGAAATGGAAATTTAATATATTTCAGTTTTATAATCCTTATTCTAAATTATTCAAGGTTTTAAAAAAGAAATTTAGATATTAATCCTTCTAAAGAAGTTTTACGATGGGGTTTACATGTAAAAAAATTTCAAGTTTTCTATAAGTGAATATTTTTGGCAAAATGAAACACAATGGTAGGCTAGGAATAAATAGACCTCCTGGAATCCTATGGTTGGGAGTATTCTAGATTTTATTATAACCAACAGATGGTATTTTTCAAGTCACAAGGGTGATGGTACATCCTTTAACATTGATATATTGTTGTGATTTAGTGTTTTGTTTTGGTTTTAAAAGATGTAAATCAGAAATGTGGTATGGAATTGGACTATGTATTAGAGTGATTGTCATGGATGTTAATTTTTTTGGGTTTTCATAATTTAGGATAGATTTTGGAAATTTTTAATAATTAATGTTTTGGTAACATTGAATATGGATTTTATAATTTTAGGAGGATTCTATTATTATGTACGAATTTAATGGCTACTTTAGCGTATGTATTAGATAATTATAAGTAGTGAGTCTTTAGTTTATTATCTATTGGGACATATCAATTATTATAGGTCATATGGTAGTGATTTTATAAAAACCATTAACTTAATTACCTTCATTAATGTTTCATTAAGGACTTAAGTAGGAGTTTTGGATGGTTAAAGCACATTCTCATTTGAATTTTTTTTCTCTACTTGAGGGGTAATTTTTCATACGAGCATTCAGACTTTATTTTAGGAAGTTCAAGATGAATTATAATGCATTTTTAGGAAAGTTTTAGGGTTTAAATGGGTGTTTTTGGGTTTTAATATTTCTTATAAAAGGTACCACTTTCATTTTAAATCTCTAGGTGGAACTGGGTACCGAGTTACGGGGTATCAGGTACTTGATGTTCCTAGTAGTGGCCTGGTAGGCCTAGTGGTGCCACTAAGTACTCGGTAGCCACATGTCAGGTACCCATTATCCTGATCATTTGTTTTTTTATGTTTGGATATTTTATACATTTTTCTTTACCCCTTATTATTTCCTCCTCCTTCTCCCTATACCACATTTACCTCCAATTGCATAGGAGCCCTCTCTATGGGCCTCTTGATTTATTATTCAATCTCATCTTTCCCCTTTCTTTATGATTTATTATTATAATATTTCTATATTTAATATATAGGGAGTTCCCCTTCTCCTCTCATAATTTCCCGGCTTCCATTTTCTTATAATTTTACTTGATGGATTAAGGATTTTGAGTTGAATTCCACTAGAAAATAGTGTAACTCATCCTAGATCATGGGTCTTACTCTTATTTTTCTTCAAGGAAGATCATGTTGGTTAATTTATCACCATTACTAATTGTTTTATGTAAAGTGGTTTTGGTATGGTTTGTGTTAGATATTTTCATATTTTAAGGTGTTTTTTAGACATGATTTCTTGGATTTTTTTGGGGGCATTATGTTAATTTATTTATTTTATGAGTTTATTACTTGATTTTTCTTTGAGTTTTGGTAATTATAGATTTATATAGATTTTTTATTGGGTTCATTTAGTTATATAATTTTTTTGATAATTTTTAGGTTATTGTATATACTTCATAAATAGAAATATCACCTATAGTATTGGTAATTATTGACTTGTTGACTGATTTTTAGGTTATACCTACAACATGCTTAACTTATGTTTTAAAAATAATTAATAAAGGTTACCTTATATTCATGGAAATATAAATATATGTTATACAAATTATATTTTGGTATCAATAATTAAATTATTTTTAATTAGTTAACATGGTGTTTTTTTGAGATATTCATTCCCTTTTTTTATCTTGGTGAAACTTACTTTATCCGTTATATTTTTTTGATCCCTTAAAAGTATTAATTTTTATTATTTTACCTTGATATTTGAGTTGGAAAACTCAATTTTAATCTATGTCACTTGATCTTATTTTCTCAATGGGTTAAACACTTTTCTATATATTGATCATGAGTTGAAACAAAAATCCATGGGGAGTTATTAGTCTCAGATTTACTAGAGGAAAAATTATAAAAGAAGAGTTTTCCTTGGTTTAAGCCTATTTGGTTTATTATTACATAACTAGAGTTAACTTCCTAGAGTCCCAACTAAATTATATAATGATAAGTCACTTTTCCCACTTAAAATTGACTGTGCTATAAGTTAAAAAACCACACTAAACCCATGATTAAGAGAGTACTTCGATGATGATGTGGTGGATGGATTGGGGGGAGGGAAAACACAATTTAACATAGAAATCATAATTTTTATTCAATATTCATTTAACCTACAATACCTTGTTTTTTATAATGATTTAATTTATTATATGTTTTACGAAAAATAATGTTTTAAAAATTATTTATTTTGTTAATAATTTCTTGATTAAATTCCTCTCTTTTTTTCTGTAATTTGTTTCTTTAAGTGTTTTATCAAAACTTATTTTCAATTGCACTCAATTATCACTTTTGAAAGTTTTTCACTTAAAAAAGTTATGGTTAATCCAATTGATGGTTTTAAATATTCTAATGTAGGAAGAATTGAAAATTGGAATTGTGAACTTATTTAGTGGAATAAAATTATCCCTTATAAACTAATGAATTAATTTATATTTTATACCTTGCTATGTTGATACTGTAATACCACTAGTATGAATTAGTTTTATACCATTTTTTCTTGTATTAACCTTTTAAAATTTATTGCAATGAATTCCACTCCACCCTAGTTAATGTGTTTCTAATAGGTTTTGAGAGTCAATTATATCATACCCATGCAGTTTTATTTGACTAACTCTGGAATATTTGACCACAATATTATTATATTTTATTTATTATATTAATTACTACTTAATTCCATTCTTACATCCTATGTTGAATGCAATCATTATTGAGTTCTATTATGGTTTTTTATATCTTGAGCATTTCTATAGGTTTATATTGGGACAACAATAACGTTACAAAATTGTATAAATCATGGTAAATGACATTGATGATAGTGTTTTCTTGACAATTTTTATAGTTTTAATATCCCAAATATCATAGGTAAGCATGTAGTATTATGTAACTAGTCTTGAAACCATGAGTATAGATACTACTTTGAAAATTGTTATATAAGTTAAAAGGGGTACATTGATATTATTATAAACTGTTAAAGTAGGCCCATCATTCATTGAGGTATATGGTTGAATGGGATGGGTTTTGACCTTGACTATTGTATACCCCTTCCCCTCTCCCACAAGATGGGCACATACCCTATCTTATTATACACTTTCCCCTCTCCATTGGATGAGTTTTGAACACAAAATTAGAATAAATGGATATTCCCACTATATTCTTTTGAGGATGAAATTTCCGAATCATCTTAGAACCTAAACTTTTCCAAAAGTTGGCAGTGCAGGTATGAACCCTCCCAGTATAAGGAGTTACTAATTTTGGTTGTTATGATTTCATAGAAGCATATTGTCGATCTTATACTTTTCTTTATTTCTAATATGTTACTATATTTTCTTGATAACATAAAACCTATTTTATTATATTTATGTAAATGAGTAGACATGTTTTTGAATACAACCATTAATAACTACTATGTTGAGACATTATTGGTGGTTCCCTACTGAGTATTTTATTCTCACACCCTTGATGGACACATTAGTGGGTATACAACCTATATTTTTCTTCTTTTAGATACTTATATGTACATTAGTAATTATTAGGTTTTTATGTCTGATCATTTGTGTATTTCATAGAAGTAGGATTGGTTTATACTTTAGAGTTAGAGTTGGTTGAATGTTGTGTTCGACTCCTCAATTATTTCACATATATTTTTTCTTATAATAGGTCTTGTTTGGATTATCACTTTTAATTTACTGGTTGTAAATAGTGGTCTATATGTTGATGGGTTATGTATTCATTCATTTAGAGTGAGTTTTGAGTTTTTTAAATTCTTATATACTTTCTTATGATCAAATTGATGTTGAGATTTATTTTTGGACTATCAAACTTATGAAAAAGTAATGCCATATTTTTTAATGATCGACCCTAAAATATCACTATAATTAAGTAGGTAAATCATTCCAAAACTATAATTTGAGACCTAAAATGTTAGTAACTAGTCCCTAGTGATTGGAGAGTGCTCTTGGTGTAATGAAATATTGATTCGGTTGTCATATGGGTATCTTGGTTAGAAATGTTACACATACACTATATATTTAGAATATTATGGTGCATATTTTATATCTAATACCCATTACCTAAGGTTAACAAGATGCCTAGTAGGATATCCTTCATACTTTTATACCTTTATTAGGATTTCCTTGAGGCCGAGATAACCATGGTATGTTTGGGTATGATTATAACCATGTTATTGATTGATGTTTAACAAATATGGGATTTCCTCCCCATATGATGAGTATGACATCTGGTCCCTTAATTGAGATATACTTAGAATGTGTATATTCATAACTAGATAAGTAAAATGTTATGTGGTTATCTATTTGAATGAGGTTTATGTGACGTGATCATCCATTTGGGTGAATGACATGTGATGTGTTCATCCATCTAGTTAGTCTATACTCTAAGAATGAAGAATTTATGAGCTAGTTATATGGGATTGATGTACTCCATGTCTCATGGTCACTTAATGTCTTAGATAAAAGGATTATATGATTATGTATATAGTATATGATATATTTCTTGTACAAATGTATAGAGACACATGTGTCTGATAGAGATCATTCTTGATATCTTTATAGATTGAGTAGGATTATTGTTTCACTAGAGGGTAATCTTTGTGTATAACTATGGATTTTATAATTAATATTTGTTATTAATGTTACAGAGTCACATGGGGTTACACTTTGTGGTGATGTGAATCTATACAATGTTTTTTTTGAAATTATAAAATAAAAAACTATGAGAGATTACCCATGAGTTTTGAATGATATTCAAATGAGGTATTTGATATATTTTGACAAGCTATAACATATAATTTCATATGTGTTAAAAATTAATGGTATATTTTACAAAATAAGTTTTAGAAGATATTCAAAAGGAATTTTAGATATGGTTTCACAAGTTGTTATGTATGATGCAACATACGGTAAAAGTGTAATAAGTCCATGAGTAATTTTTATAAGTAATATATTGATAAAAATATACACTAAAACTAAATCATTAAATGGTGGCATACACCATGTCATGTATTATTTTGGTGTAAACGATAACATAGTGAAGTTCACTACACCATTTTTTTATTTATAGAAGTGCATGCGTTATATAATAATGTATGATTTAACTACTTATTTAAACCCCATTCATCATAATCATTTTAGAATATCATATGATGATGTTCAAGGGTGTTTGTATGTGAATATTTATTGTTGAATTGTTAACCAATCAATAGTTTGATTGAACCATAAGTCACAATTATTTGTAATGTTTGAAAAATTTATGAAACATTCATTCATTGATGAATGTTTGAGAAATGTTCAAGATCCAAGAAGTGTGCTTGGAAGACCATGTCACACCCCAAAGTAAATTTTAATTCTTCATAATAATACTATAACGAGTCTTCTTGATTTTTAAGCGTATGGTGATGAAATTATTGATTTTAGGCACTTTTTACCAGCTACATGGTTGCAATATGGGTTTTCAAACCAAGAAGAAATAGTTTACGGGTCTGAAAAGTTTTGTGTCTAGTGAATTTTACATTGTTTCCATAATAGTAGGTAAACTATGTGGGAAAACCATGTGACTTACTTAAGATGGAATATTTTTGTGTTTTTATTTGATTTTTAATTGGGGTTCCCCCTTTCCTTCCCATCCTAAAATGTGACATCCAAAAGGCCTTCAAGGGTGATTCCCCTACATTCTCCATAGATCTATAGTGGATTTATTATTGGATATTTAAGGCAAAACCTAATTTTTCTTCCTCTTATTCCTCTTCATATCTTTTATGTTTATCTATTTACTCATTCTTTCTTTTTTTTCCTTACCCTAATGGCCATGATGGCAAAACCTAATGTCTAGGGTTGGTCTAAACATGGGGGATTTTGATATTTAGGGCATGTGAAGATTCTCTTGAGACTTAATATAGAATTGTTCATTAAATATTAAATAATTTAGTTAGATTTAGGTTGGCGCTTATATGTACTTCCATTAATTTTTAAATTCATGTAAACTTGGGATTTCTTAATTTATATTTGAATTAGGATTTACATAATAATTCTAAAATTTAAGAAGAAGTTTTTTTTGAGAAAAAGTAGCACACTGGATCTTATTATAAAATAAACATAAAGTTACACAAACCAAAGTGAATGGGTTTTAATTTTTTTTTCTAAATATGTAGAAGTTCAAGAGGGAGTGTAACATGAGTGTAGGTATCTTTAGAAAATCCTTTGTTTAAGAGAGCATCAGCAAGAGCATTGGATTCATGAAAAGAATGAGTGATTATGAAGTTCATTGTGAAGAGGTTGTCCATGCAGTCAGGCCATGTTGTATTGATATTCCATGACAAATGGATATTAGCAAGCCTAACCTCTTTCACAAGAGTGGTATAGTTACATTCTAACCAAACATCAGTCCAATTTCTTTATCTAGAAATGTGTTCAACAGTAACGATTCTAGGAATTTCTGCTTCAAGGGAAGTGTAATGTCTACAAGGCACATAGGTACAATCAATAATATCACCTTTTTGGTCCCTAGTGACAATGCCACATCTCATTGAACCAGGGTTTTCTTTAGAAGCTCTATCAACGATTCACTTTATCCATCTAACAAACAGAAGAATCCAAAAGAATTCAATCATGCCAAGAGGGAGAGGGTAGTTACCTAGAATGTTAAGGCATATCAGCACAATAAAATACCAAACAATTTTTTTTTTCAATATCCCTTTTGTAGTTGGTTTTCATTTTGTATATCCATTATTATATCAGTGATGGTTGAATGGAGAATAAAGGGTTCATGATGATGGATGTCTTTGTTTCTCCCATGCTAGATGACATGCATGAGCTCTAAGAAGGTGATGCTAAATAGGTTCTTCAATTTACTAGATATCTAGACATTTTTAACCTCTTGCAAGAGTATCTCAATTATTTCCATGTACAGGGGATAAAGATCAAATAGTTCAAATGATGATTTCTATATGTATGAATACTATTTGAAGCATAAGAATATATGGTCCACATCTTCCCTATATTGGTGGCATGAGGCACACCTAGAGAAAAGATAACCACATCTTTGTTGAAGGAATGTGTCAAGTAGAACAATGCTGTAGGAGATTCTCTAGAGGAGTGAGAATATAAAGGGATGCATCCATTTGTTGTTGAAGGCACCAATCCAACCAAGATTTCCTTGAATCTCATGAGTGTATAATGATTTAGAGTCTAGTAAAATATTTGGGGTCATTTCCCAGACCAAGAGATCTTCTTGTGTCATGAAAAAATTGTTTGATATGGTAGTTTTAAGTTTATCCGATAGGGAGTTCATGATTCTCAAATGATCCCTTATTGTGATATTAAGATCATTGTATTGATCGGAGGTTTTATTTATGTTCAATAAGGGGTCCCCCATCCAATTTTATTTCCAAAATCTTAAGAGGATTTTCATTATCTAGCTAGTGAGAGTGTCTGTACACCTTAGCAAAAATGGTTTTCAATCCAGGACATATTGAGGATTCCATGTAGTTACGTTTTCTATATTTCAATCACTCTAGCAATCTAGTTCTGATAAGATCCGGTGATTTATATTTTCCATTGGTAAGCTTCCATATGAATTGTGTTTTGAGAGATTTATTGAACATTTTGAGGGTTTTAATGCCCATCCCCCTCAAGGATGTAAGGTTTTCAACATTACTTCCAACTGACTATGAAAAATTTTCTCTCTGAGATACTACCACTCCAAATAAAGTTCCTCATAGAGTAATTGATGCTATTGATCAATGAATCAATACATAAGTACACCATGGTGGAGTAAGCATGTTTATATATCACCACATACTTTACAAGACATGTTCTACCTACCATGTAAAGGGACTTTCCTTTCCATGAAGAGAAGTTTCTTTTAACCTCACTCAAGATATTAATGATGTGGTTTGATTTTTGTATTCCAAAAAAAAGATGCACACTTAAGTAATTGAAAGGGAGAGTTCCCTACCTTATGACCAATTCATTAAGAATGCTCACTCATCTAGAAGAAGAAAAGTTTTTACCAAAATAAATGAAATATTTCCCCCAACTGATCTCTTATCCTAAAAAATTTCAGAATGAAATATGCAGTTCTTGATGTTTTTGATGTTTTCCCATATCCTTTAGTGAAAATGATAATGTTGTCAACACAAAAGTGGCCATAGGGTGTGGGGGTACCTCAAGTTTCTTTTATAGTTTTAAATTCCTTTTTCAGCCATGTGAATAAGGAGTATTCTAAGGTAGTCTTCAGTAATGAAAAAATGATAATAGAGAGGGGTTATCCTTGCCTAATACCCCTTGAGTATGTGTAGTATCCTTCTAGAGATCCATTTATGAGGATAAATATACGACCAAATCCAAGAAGATATTTTATCCAAAGGATAAATTTCACGTCAAATCCAAAGAAGGATAACACATTACCAATAAAGCTATAATACATTGTATGAAAATATTTTTTGATGTCTAGATTTAGAGAAATGATTCCTCCCTTGGTTGGATTCCTAATTAGGTTATCACATTCTAAGGTAGTGAGTAAGCATTCTTAGATATTTATGCCTTTGATAAAACATAATTCATTCTAAGAAACAGTTTTATCTTATATTTTCAAAAACCTATTAGATAGAATTTTAGTGACCACTTTATGTATAGTGTTGATCAGAGAAACTAGACTAAATTTACTGATTTCACTGGAATTATTGAATTTAGGCACTGAAAAATAGAAATTGTAAATTAATTCCATGTGTAAGAGATCCCCCCATGGAAACAATACTTGACCAAGTTGAAAATTTCCTACTGAATGACATACTAGTAAAATTGAAAGAATTTGTTAGTGAATCCATCTAGTCAAGGGGAACTCCCTTTATTAAGACCAAAGACAACATATTTAATTTCAATTATATAAGATTGTCTATAAGCATAATCTTGTCTTCTTTAGTAATGAGTTTTTTAACGATACCTTCAACGAGGGATGAATTTTTGGATGGGGGATTAAAGAGGTTCATATAAAAGGAGACAATATGATTGGAGAGAGAGCTTGTCTTTCCTCAAGAATTTGGTCTCCATCCTTGATAAGTGTTTGTGGAAAGTTATCCCTTCTAATTATCTAGGGGGAATTGAAATATTTGGTGTTTTTATCAACTTAATTGAGCCATATGACTTTGAAAATGTCCCTTTTAATGATATCTTTGATCCTGAGAAGATTTTGAAGCTCAAAAGGCAATTTTATTTATTGAGTAAGGTTCCTAGGGAAACTATTTTTTGGTGATGGACTCTTGAAGAAAGTGGAGAAGAAATTTTGAGGGCTTCAATTTCTTCATCAATAAAACTGAATATTTTATTTATCCATTCTTTCAGTCATGTTTTGAGAATTTTTATCTTGGTGATACATACCATGGGATTGTATTTTAAATCAATAGATTCATAAGTTTCATGAAAATTTTTTCTTCATTCTTGTTGAGAAGTCTAGGAATTGTTAAACCATAAGGGAAGAGGATTCATTCATCCTTTTTCAAGATAGTTCACAAGAATGGGATGATGGTCAGAGTTGTGTTGAGAAAAAGTGATGCATGATATGGAGCTCCAGTTACAAAGTGAGGTATCATTGAAAAAAGTTCTGTAAATTATGCTATCATTTTTCCATTGAGGTTCTTTCTATATAAAGTGAACTTTACCCCAAATATATTACCTCATTTAGATTTGATTACTCAACACATTATCTAATGTATTTGGTAGAATTAGAGTGTAAAACTGACCCAAGTTTCTCATCCATTTGTAGGATTTAGTTGAAGTCACCAATAAAAATCCATGGATCTATAATCATGATTGATAGATTATTCATATGTGACCAGAGTATTCTCCTGTCAACATAGATATTGAATACATAAATTACTGAATAGAAAATTATCTTACTAGAATAAGAGAAGAAGTATGTTATGTTCTACTCATATGCTTTTAAAATCAAAGGATTAACCACATCCTAATGGACCAATAGACAAAATATATCAATATTGTTATTGGTGTGATTGTTTCCTAGTAAGGAAGAACCCTATCCAGTAAGCAGAGTGACATAACCATGGAGTTTTTTCTTGGGCTCTGAGAGTCCAATTATTTTGGACTTGTACTTGCCAAAAATTATCCCGAGGGAACTCATAGTGTCAGGTTTGGATATTCCTAGATAGTTCTAAAATAATATCCTCATTTTAATCCATTTTTGGGGGTGAAACCCCCCTTATCTTGATTTTTTACATTTTTCCTTTAGGATTTAATGGCCAAAACAGTTTTTTTGAGATAGTTACTGATTGAGTGTCTTTTTTAGCAGTGACATGTTTACCTTTCCATATAGAATTTTCATTATCCTTGGATACTCTATTAGGTAAAATGTCCATCAATGAGCCTGGTGTGTATTGAATGTGTTCTATATAGAGCTTCTATCATGATACTAAAGGTTTTTTGAATACCCTCTTAGATAATTATTTGGGCCTGTTGATCTAATTGAAAATCCATGCTTAAATCATTAGAAATTAATTCAAGGATGAAAGTTTTAGATTTCACCAAGCTTACAAGATCATAGATGTCAGAGGAGAGCTCCAACAAGTATTCATAATCTTCCTTCAATGTTGTTCTGTGCTTATTTTTCATATGGGTTTCCTAATATTTATCAGATGATAGGATGGGTTTTCAAGTTGTACCTCCTCTTCGACTAGATATTCCCATTTAGTACTAGTATTTTCTACAACACTACATTGACCAGGGACTGCGCCTTTCCCAATTTCTAGAACTTTTCTCTTCTTTCCCTATTTAACTTTTTTCCAAGTCATTGAACTCTGGATTGGCTTGAGTTGCTTATATACTATTCTACACTTCCATATAGAGTGCCCAACCATTTTTCAATAGTCATAGTAGGGGGTATATATTCAAATTTTATCTTGATATCAAACTTATGGTCATTTTAAATAAGAGTGATTTGATCTGGTGTAGGGGCCACCATGTTGATATCAATTAGAACCCTTGGGTTTTTGTTTTCTATATTGACATAAAATGGTTCTTTCAATATTTCCAAAGCTATATGTACGTAGAGTTAATTTTATGAAACTATAAATTTTTGATAAAATTCATAAGAGGAATTTTAAAAGGGATTGATAATTAAAGAGAGGTTTAGATATCCAAAAATGATTTATCATGTGATATTTTATGGGTTTAAGGAATGTTTATAAGGTTTAAATGGTTGTTTGGATGAAATTATATAATTTCAAGTCTTCTCTTTGATATATTCCTTGGTTGTATATATGTTGACTTATATTTATATTGCATGTGTCAAGTTTAATTAATTTTTAATACTCATAGATGTATCTTATCCAGGTTTATTCAATGTATGTGCTCCTCTTTGAGTTAATTGAGATTTATAATCAAGAAATGGTTTCAAAGTGGTCTTTAAAGATGGATTCAAAGTGGTTTTAAATTTTGGTTTTCATGTTTTCTAATGTTGGGTTAAAAATTAAAGGCATATTTTACTCCTTGTATTAAATGATTTCATAACAAATGTTACACCCTTTTTTTGAGGCTACTTTAATTTTACTCTATATGGGTTTGGGTATATTTTGAAATTAATTTTATTATGGTGAAATTATTAATCATAAAATAATGGGGACATATATTAAAGGGTATAGAGAGGTGAGATAAGGGATTGATTTGTGATTTTAGTGTGTTTATATATTCCATTGAGATATTATATGCCCATATTTTAGATTAAATTTCCCACCTCTACCTATATAGTCATGGGAACCCTAGAATATAAGTGAAGAAGACTAAGAAAATTATTATTAGGCATAGTGAATTGTAAATATCCTTGAATTGACACTAAAAACTAATTAATAGTATAATGATATATATCGAGAGTCACTTATTGGGATCACCCCTTCCCACTAGGCCTTCAGATTACTCACTCTAGTGGAATAACACAATTGATTATGATTGGATTGATCACTAAGATAGTATGGGTTCTTAGGTTTTATTGACCTCAGTTTCCCTAGGTCCACTCCCATGATGTCTTTTACTTTCAAGTCTCTTATTTTATTATTTTTGGATTTTAATACCATTTATGTTTAATAATTTATTTCTTCTTCTTGGATGATATGTTTATCAATATGGTTTTCCTTCATGTTAAACTATTAAGAATAATATATACTACCTGGATTTGTTTTCCATACTAAATTTATTTTTTCCTTTTTATTTTAGCACTAATTTACTTTAATTATCATTGTGTGATCACCTTATTCTGTTCATTATTGTATTCATGTGCATATAATATTTTATTTTTGAGTTTGTGATTTTACATTTTTCTTAATTACATTATTACTTATATATTCCTACTTCACATTTATGGTTCTATTTTAATATTTCATTGGTTTAAACCCCACTATCAAATGGTTTTGGAAAGATAATAAGGGTAAAGTGATGTTTCTAAATTCAATTTTTAATCACTCATAAAATGAATGCATTTTCTTAATTATTATGAAAAGGTTTTCAAATTAATTTTCTTTAACTATCATTTTTATTTAAAAGTGTGGTCTTGTTTTATAAAATGGGAAATGAGGTGCTTAAATGTTGTCATGTTTCATAAATTCTAAGATGATTATTTTCATGAGATGTATTTCAAACTAGTTTTTATGTAATATCATATAAAAGAAATTACATAGTGTTTTTTAATGATGGAAACCTAATCAGAACATGTAGAAAAAATCCTACATACACACTCTAATGTGTATATAGTTTATAGGTCTTTTTAAGATATACAAGTTATGTGATAATATAGACAACCTGCAATGTTTTACTATATTCCAGATGTTTTAGGATATGGAGGTGACCCTAGCCCACTTGATGATGATTATTCCATAGATCGAGTAGACAGTTTTTCTAAGATGGTTAATATGTTGGCCACTTCATCCTCTTTATTTTTGGTCTAATTTGTTTTATACCCATGATATATCTTGATTTATGTTTATCATTGGATATGAATTTGGTTGTTTATATTAGATATTCCAATCTTGGATTCTATTTGTATTTGAATCTATTTATTTTCTTATTCATGATAGTCTAATGTATGGATTAAACATGTTGGAATTTCAATAAAAACCTACTTCGCATTTTTTATTCCTTGAGGGAAAAATAATTCTCATTTGGCATGTCTTGATGCCTTCACACTTGTTTCCAGTTTGTGGGGATTGGGAATGCCCTTCAAGATTTATTAAAGGATGACCTAGGTGACATGTCTAGATGAAACTAGATGGTTCTTGACTAAATGGTATTAAATTACCCTTATTAATTGGGGAATTTTGTGTCATGAATCTAACCACCAAGGTCTGAATCGTTACTACCCCAAGCCCACCACCAATAGTTTAGGGGCTACTGAACAGCATCGAGTAGGCATATCCCACAAATGGGAGGCATTATCCTAAAGTACCTACACACACACACAGATATATATATATATATATCAAATAACACATAATGCTAAAATGTAAAACAACTGAAACCAATTATTGCATACTTCTAAGATCCCAAAAAAGAGTATGACAGTAAAGTACTAAAAGTGGAAAAAAGGTCCTAATACAAGACCAACCAAAAACTGTAAAGAGTCCAACCTACTCTAAGGGTGAGTAAAAATTCAAATAAATTCTCCTAGTACAACACCTTGGTTTGAAAGCTCCAACTACACTCCAACCACTCCCTGTCTTCCTAGGACACTGTTAAAAGGGTTGTCGTATGCATAAGACATGACACATGCAGGAAAAGACCATGAAAGGGTGACTATAACAATACCTATTAGGACACCCCTAAAACACTAAAAATGAATCAATAGGTATTGTAAGATCAATACAAGATATAAAAATAAATTTATAATAGAAACATCTAGATATACTCAGGAATGACACCACACTATCAGGAAGTCATAACCAACTGTCAGCCACATGATTCATCTCAAAGAACTACTTGTTTTGGGAGAATCCACTCTACAGGACATGCTTCTATCATAGACACTCAAAAAATAGGTCGAGATCATTGGGTTCCACCCAAGAAAGATCACTTGTCTAAGAAGACCATGATACTCAAATAGGGGGTCACACCTAGAGCCAGTAGGGGATACCATGAACCTAATCTGGATCAAACCGCTATGTAGAGGATCATATGTTAATGATACCACAAACGCCACCAATATTGATTTCTAGATGGAGGATCACCTCCTTGATCAGGTAGGTCATGCTGATTCCACAAACCCTACCTAGGGAACAAAGGATGATAAATGATGTCACTCTAGTCTCATAGAGGGACACCACAAATCTACCTAAGACTCAACCTCTAGGGGGGATCACAATCATGTGATGTGGATATAATGATGCACTATACCCTCAAGAGAAAGGACCAAGGGAAGAAAATTAACCTATAATGGTCCAAAATAAGGAAAAAAGATCTACAAACACTCTTGAAGGGGGTACATGGAGTGTACTTGGGGGTACACATTGCATCCAAATATCCCCATGATTGCTCATGTGGAAGATCCTCACATGACATGTAAGTCTCCATATACACATCCTGTAGAAGGATTAAATGATGTGTAGAGAAACATGTTAGCTTGACCATGTCACCTGGTCATGTCCATGTATGTTGGTCATGTCTGTTCACTGGCCCATGTACACTTGGTTGTGTTAATTTACAAGTACACAACATGCTCTTGGCCATGTAATTTTTACAGTGTCTGTGTACACTTTGAAGTACACACTGAGCCTCACATAATGGGTCACATAGAATGCGACCTAGTCACATGGAATGTGACTTAGTCACATGATTTGTGATATTTAACTTCAGAAAAAACATTAGCGCCGTATCCAAGGGGCCCACATGGAGTTCTATCTTGATGTACACACCACGTTTCTTAGGAATTTATAGAACCACTAGGATATCTTCTGAACCCTCATACAATTTTCTGGAGCCACTTACCTTGTAAAAACATATATATTGAAGGATAGTCAATTCTATCCATCATTTTTGGATGGAATTTGGGTTCAAATTTTCTCGATAAATGATCCATCGAGAAAAAATCGTCACTACATGTCAAAACTGGGAAGAACGGGAACCAAAAATCCATTTGTTATACTCCTGATCATCCACTTCCATTGTTCCACCTCAACAACACCATAGATCACAAACTTCACCCATGGTATCGATCTTTTTCACTGAATAATAGGCCTATAATGATCAAATACTAAGTATTTCATCAAACTACAGGCCAAAAGAAAACATCTGTGATGAATGTTCAAAGAATGAGGGAAGAAATATGAAAGCCACAAAATGTGAGGAATGAACCCCATCCATTGTTTTTTGGCCTCAATTCATTATCGTAGAAAGATACGAACTTATAGTAATAGATAAACAATGAACAAAAAAAAAATAATTCCATCAATTTAATTATACAGATGAAACATGTATCAATTCTATTTTTGGAATTGATATATATTCATTCAAGATTAAGAAATGGGATGTAAATATCAAAGAAAAGTATCTTACATTGATTTTGGATGGATTGTTGATGAAGAATAATTGTTTTTACATCATTGATGAGATCCATGAACTCTATTGGTGCAATGATCCATGATCCGATCCTGATCCATCGCCATTCAACAAAAACACTATCCAATATGTTTCTGAATCTCTAGGGTTTGACTGGAAAATAATGAGTGAATCCTATAACTGTATAATTAAAAGATAATTTATTCATTACATCAAAATAAAAAAAATAAATTACTTATTTAGTTTAGTTTTTTCAATTACAACCATGATGAATTTTGGACAAATGACCCATGCTGACTAAGATTATATTGCACATAGAGTAAAAATCATGTACTGAACTCAATGGTTCCCTCATATTTATGATCCTATCCCCTATTCGGGAGTTATGAAACATTTTTAGGAAAAATTCATGCACGTTCAATTTAATATATTTAATATATTCCTAACATTTATTTCAGGAATATTGGGACTTAGAATCAAATTATTTCTCATCGCATGGTCTAGAAAATAATCCATATAATTTACGAAAACAATAAACGGAAAATATAAGTCATTATATTCTCCCCACCTTATGGATTTACATAAAAAATAGAAAAAACTACTCAAATGAATGAGGGTACGGGGTTCACATCTAAGTCTCACAACTAGAAAATTCACATATGACCACAATTTGGAAACATGGCCGTAGGCCCGAAAATCATGACAATAGAATATGGATACAGTTTTGGAAAACGGTGGCCGCTATCACTGTGGAAAGAGGTCTTAACTACTTTCAGAGTTTTAACCATGGAAATAGGGGCATATTTCCATAGTTAAAACCGTGGAAGTAGGGGCTTATTACCACAGTTTTACCATGGAATTAGCTGGCCTCTTTCCATGGTTAAAAGCGTGTATGTAGGGGCCTACTGCCATGGTTAAAACTGTGACAAGAGCCCCCCTAATGCCATGGTTAAGCCATGGAAATAGGCCCCTACTTCCATGGTTAAAACTGCAGCGATATAATTTATATGGTATAAAAAAACAAATTTAGTTCCCCGTTCCCCCTTAGACAGCCCCCAGTACCCCCATTCCCTCTTGGATATCCCCCTTGCACCCCCTGGACCCCCCAGAAAACCACCGTGAACTCCCTTGAACACCCCCTACACACCCATGTCCCCCTAGAACAACCCCTTTTCACCCCCTTGAACACCCCCTGCACCCCCATGTCCCCCTTGAACAGCCCCCTTGCACCCCCTGGACACCCCCTGCACCCCCATGCCCCCCTGGATAGCCCCCTTGCACCTTCCTGGAAAACCCCCTTGAACACCCCCTTGCAACCCCCTAGATAGCTCCCCTGCACTCCCTTGAACACCCCCCATGCACCCCCATGCCCCCTGGACATCCCCCTTGCACCCCCTTGACATCCCCCTTCACCCCCATACCCCCTAGACAACCTCCTTGCACCCCCTGGACACCCCCTACACTCCCATTCCCTCTAGACAACCCCCTTTCACCCTATTAAACACACCCTGCACCCCAATGCCCCCCAGGACATCCCCCTTGCACCCCCCTATACACCCCCTGCACCCCCATGCCCCCTGAACATCCCCATGGACCCCCCCACTACACAGCCCCATTCCCTCCCTAGACACCCCCTTGCACCCCCTAGATACCCCTGCACCACCATGCTCCCTAGAAAACCTCCTTTAACCCCCTACACCCCCTGCACCCCCATGCCCCCCTGTACAACCCCCTTGCACCTCCCTGGATAGCCCCCTTGAACACCCCCTACATACCCATGCCCCCTTTCACCCCCTGGAATCCCCCCTGCACCCCCTAGAAAACCTCCTTGCACCCCCTGGACAGCCCACTTGCACCCCCTTGAACACCCCCTTCACCCTCATGCCCCCTTGTAAAACCCCCTTGAACACCACCTACACCCCATGCCCCCGAACCCCTCCTGGACCCCTCCCTCTTGGACACCCCCTACACACCCATGCCCCCTTGCACCCCTCCATGACAACCCCCCTTGCACCCCCCCTGGACAACCCCCTTGGCCCCCTTGAACACCCCCTAGCACCCCTATAATAGCCCACCCCCTGGATAGGCCCCTTGCACCCCCTGCAGTAGCCCCCCTTGCAAATCCCCTGACCCCCCGACACCCCTCCCACCTGGACAACGCCACCTGGATAGCACCCCCCGCACTACCAGTCCTCGCCCCCTGCCAGTTACCCCTCCCCCACCTGTGAGTTACCCTTCCCCCTACCAGTCCCCCACCTTAATCCACATTATCCTCCCCCATACCAGTCCCCCCCCCACACCCACCCACCCCGCCCCTTGCACCCTATTCCAGTACCCTCCCCCTACTAGTTCCCCCTACCAGTCCCCCCACCCTTCCTTGTCCTCCCCCTTCCAGTCCCCCCCACACCCTACCCACCCTACCCCTTGTACCCTCTACCAATCCCCTCCCCCTGCTAGTTCCCCCGTCCCCCTGCCAGTACTACCCCCACCCTATCAGTTTCCCCTCCCCTACCCCTGCGACTCCCCTCCCCCTTTCCATTTTCTTCTCTCCCCCTGCCAGTTTCCCCTCTTCCCCCCCACTGCCCCTACTAATCCCCCTCACCCTGCCAATTTCTCCTCCCCCAGGCCCTGCTAGTCCCCCTCCACCCTACTTCTTCTAGTCCCCCTCCCTACTAACATCCCAACCCATTGACTTGTATCAGGTCAGAGGATCTACTAACCATTGGTGAAATTTACCATACACTAAATATATTTCATGGGTTTTAAAACAATGTTACAAAATGAGAATGAGTTACTCAATTTATCACACAAAAGATCAACGTGGTACTCACTGTCCAAATTAATTTATACACTAAATTTAATTACATAATAACAATTAAAGAACTCCAAATATAAAAAAACAAATAATTGTACTTACATGAGTCTCCCTATAAGACAAACTATCAAAGAAGTCTGGAATGAGCTCACAAGTACCTACAACACAATGTAGAACATAGTAGTGCTAATACCCTAAAATTATGGTAAAACAAAACATATTAAAAAATTCAAAAATAATATAACTCAATAAACAATAATAATTTAGTCATATAACCAACAATAATATAATAAATTTACCAAGTAAAGAAAAAAATTGGTCTCCAACTGAACTAATGTGTGATAGATAAACAATATTTCATGTGCCGATCCATATAATTCATGCACTATGTTCTCATTTGGAGTTACATTGAGATTTTATATAAATATCTACGATGAAGTAATTCTCACAAGGATCATCCATGGATCATTGAATGATGTTATAAATTTGAAAATTCCATGTGAAATAATCATCACGTTTACAAAAATCACTATTGGTTCATCATGAAGGAATTTCATACCATAAGAAATGAAACATACTAGTTTTGGACATGGTGAATATGGAGAAGTAGCCAGGAAGGACACACCCATCAAAGAGGGCATTATGATGGTAATGATGCAATGATCATGCTCCTGTGTGAAACAAAAAGTCCAATATGGTTGTGGTAGTATCTGTAGTGATCATCTAGAACACTTGTGTGAAGCAGTGCCCACACCCCACTACAGTAGGCCCCAAACACCACTAAAACAACCCCCATAACACCATGTAGTAGCCCCCCAACCCCCTTCCACCCTCTAACCCCCACCCACTACTGTATCCCCACACCCCAATACAGCAGCCCCCACACCCCACTTCCACCCCCATCCCCCTTCCCCTGGACGCACCAACCCCCTAAGAAACCCCACAACCCCTACCACCCTCCAACACCCACCACAACCCCACTGCATTATCACCCACACCCCACTACAGTAGGCCCCACACCCCACTGAAACATCCCCCATAACCCCCTTCCACCCCAGCTCCTACCCCCAACCCCCTGCCCCTGAACACCCCCAACCCCCTAAGAATCCCCCACAACACCATGCCACCATCCAATCCCACCACACCCCCACTACATCATTTCCCACACCCCACTACAGTAGGCCCCGCACCCCACTGCAACATCCCCAACAACCCCCTTCCACCACCATCCCCAACCCCTAGCCACCCCTTCCACCCCCTACAACAACCCTCCTGCCCTGCACCCCCACCCCCACCCCCTCCCCCACCACACACAACCTACAACCACCCCCAACCCCCTAAATTATCCCCCTAACCTTGGTAACCCCCAACCCCCTATAGCATCCCCCCTGCCCCTGGCACCCCACCCTGCCCCCCACCACACCCCACTGCAGTAGCCCCCACAGTCAAAAAAACATATACACATCTTATATGGATAAGAAATTAGTTGGAATACATCAATTAATTGGTGAAATATCCAATAATTATTTAATGAGACAATAAAATTTCTATCGAAATAGAAAACAATCTATTAAAACACTCACAAGAAACACATTGAGATCCACCATAATCTTTTAGAGGAGAAGGTGGATAATAATGATATAAAACTTAAATTTTTTGGTACTGAATATCATGTGTTGTATATATTCACCAAATCATTGGGTTGTTTTTGTTTAATAGTATTCTATAGAGGTCTCAAAAGAAGAAGCGCTGTCATTAGAAATGCATGAATGAGTTGGAAATGTTTTACCAGCTTTGTATACCAGGGAGAAGTTTCATTGTTATGCCTATGGTCACTCCACAACCTTAATAAGGTACATGAGACTATCTATAGTGTATAGACATGGAGAATCCACTTTTGTTATAGAATACCACAAGTTTTAGGTGGGTACTATTATTCCATGAATTGGGAAAACATGATTCAAAAGAAGAAAAATTCCCTACTTCGTAAGGTTAATATCTATTTTCATAAGGGTTAATAAAAATTTTGTACAATTTATTCTGAAGGATAGTAGTCAATATGTGAGGATAATGACCACTTCATGAATAGATTATTTCTATAATTCAGTGTCACTCCCTACAGGAATAAATATCATGAGATGAGGGTGTTACGCTATGAAGAGTCAATATATAGAATGATGATTTTGAGGGATCATGAAGTCACACTATGAAGACACATGTGATTCCATGAAGTCGCACCATGAAGACACATGTGATTCCATGAATCAAGGCTGAGGAATATTTAGTAGTGCTATCATTTAGAATGGGAAATCACTATGAAGTTAGTGATGCACTGTGATGGGTATTAAAGGGGTATAATTCATATTTTTGTCTATATTACATGCCATGAAGTAGGATATAAACAAATTATAGTGTTTCAATCCATGTAAACATCACACCATGGAGGAATAGATCATTCCTCGAGAAATATTTAAAGTCACTTTAGATTAAAAGATTGTACCATATTTTGCAGGGACATAAATATAAGATATTAACCAAATTTATTTAATATGGCTGCTGACTCAGGATTAAATATGAAGGAATAGGTATCACAATGAAAGGATATAATTTTAGAAATGTCTCACAATGAATAAAGGTGTCACACTATGACAAGAATTTTTCTAGAGACCTATATAAAAATGATCATAGAATAATACAAATGAAGAGAGACACAAATAAAAAGAGGAGAGACTAAAGTGAGGGGGGGGGGGGAGATCTAGGTCACTACTAGAAATAAAATGAATATTAAAAATGAAATCCACTACTAATAGCATGTATGTGGTTACTTGACCAAGATTTATCTTGCGCATTGGTAAATGCTAATAGAGTTAGGTGGGATGGAATGAGATCAACACACTTCCAGGAGCCAACACCATTAAAAGAAAAAACCTAACATCACTATCATATTCTAAATCTAAAACATCATTCCATAGAATTTTCCAACCGAACTACATATTAAATTTAATAAAAAACCAAACAAAACCTAAATCACATCACCACCACAAACAAGAAGAAACTCCACACAAATAATGATAATGAAAACATGAGAATATAACCACCTCCCTAATAAAGAATCAGGCCCACTCGAGGGTAAACAATGCTATCCAGCCTAAATCTTTTCTACTCAAAGACTACACCAACCCAATAGATGGAAGGCACCATGAAGGAAGAAATCATCCCATAAAACCAACTAAAGAGAAATCAAAGAACCAATCAAAGGTGATGAAGAACCCAACCATAATATAGAATTTAAACTTATATTGACACAAGTCCCCCTCCAACACCATCATAATATTCCATAAAATCCACTTCAAGCCTATCTAAAATGGGGTCTGTCTCGCCAAGTATTATAATATAACAACCTTACTCTTCATTAATCATTAAGAAAATGTATGGGTCACACCTTCATCTCATTTGGGTTGAATCTCAATCTATCACCCATATTCTGCAAGATATACATATTGAAACATATTAACAACAAATATAACCAACACAAAACATTGGTAACTTCAGTTTAGGTATAAAACAATTTCTACTGATAAGACAACATTAATGGAATATAAGTTAAATTAGATTGAAAAGAATACCATGTTCTATTTAGTGTTTCTTTCTATAGATAAAAAATTAATAGTTACAAATTATGTTTTCTAGAATAATCTCAATATGAACAGATAAGTTTCACAAAATGGACTAAAAAAATATAGAGAACCCAAAAATCACAAAATCCTTAATTAAAATTGGTCCAAAGAATAAAAACAGAATAAACCTTACCCAAATCTGATATCGAACTCACTGCCTTCGATGGTGGTGGATAGAACCGAACTCGTCATAAGAAACCAATTGTAAGAAAATAATGGAAAGAATTCTTATATATATGTGATCAATGTTTTAACTGTACATGATAAATGATACATGACTCCATAAACAACAATGAATAAATAATATTCAAATTGATATATACATCCTAATACTAAATAACATGATCATTAATAAACACTTTTTTTTAAAAATGATATCCAATGTCATTCAATACATACACCATGGAGTGACCTATATCAACTCTTCTAAGACAACACTAAACCATACCAAATTGAAAATATTTGAAGATAATATTGGGATTGGTTTCATAATAATAAATAAAAACAAAAAAATAGTGAAAAATTATTGGGAATCCACTATGTCATGTCCGTAAGTTAGACTACCATGAAAGAGGAAATAAGTAGTTTTAAAAAAAAGAAATCCAAAAAACCCAAATCTTAAATAAATTACTATCTCACTTTCAATATAAAATAACAAAAATACAATAAGTAGAAATATCAATCCCAAAATACTATTTAGGATTAATTGATAAGAATATACACTGTAAAAAAAAGAAAAAATGAAACCTATAATACTAAACCAGAAATATACTCATGAACCCAATTCTTTATAAAAAACAACATGGTATAATCAAAGAGTGACCTAAGACAAGGATTCTAAAAACAGATTATTAGAATCTTTATCCTATACCTGAAAAATCCATTGAGTCTAGAAATAATGAGTAGTATATGTAGTGTGTGAGAAACATTTCCTAATTTGATTACATAGAAATTTCATTGCATTTTCTTTTTCAATACATTTTATAAATTATAGTTTGAATCATAAGGTGTGCTCAAAATCTCAATCAGTGTTTAGAAACAATTGACCCATTATCAAAGTGACACCTCATCCAGCCTCAATTGGGTCCAAGGAAGCCCAAAATATAGAAGAAACCCTAGATACAAGTAGAATCCACAAAAATAGGACCATATGAGTACCTTATGGCTCGATCGAACTCACATCACATCATTGGAATTGCATCGGAAGAGAGGTTAGGAGGCCACATCAGAGCCACATCAGTGGGGAGGTGGGCTGACTACGACAGAGCCACATCAAAATAGGAAGATCATCGGAGGCAGGAGGTGGGATGGCTGCGTAGAAATTGCACCAGAACCACGTCAGAGCCACGTTGGGGGAGGTAGATCACTATAGGTAGGCGGTGGGATTTCTTTGTTGGTGGATGAAGATCGCTATAGAGGATGGGCCTGGATAGGAACCACGCGTAGAGGAACGTCGGTGGGGAGGTGGGGTGACCAAATCATCAGAGGAGAATCATCCTAAGGTGGGTGGATGTATCGAAGGAGTATAATGGTATAATTTTTGGGTGATAGCTCTGGGCGAGGAGGGTCGTGGGGAGTAGGGAAGAAAGGGAGGGATGTGGGGATCACGAGTGAGGGGAAAGGAAGAAATGGGGTGGGGATCGCGAGTGCATGGGAGAAAGGTAGTGGGAGATCGCAAGCCTATAGAAAGAACATGGGTAAATCCACATGTATTTTATGACTTGTAGAGGAATCTCTTGTACAGGGCCCCTCATCTAAATCTACCAGGAAATAGGTCTCAATAAGTGAAGCACCTAAATATTTTCACTTTAAGAATAGGTTCACCCCTCTAAATGGAAAACTATGGGCTAAAGAGGCTAATGATTCTCAAACCTTAGATAAAATTGTTGATCATAGTAACTTATTCTAAATGAATGAGGAACCAAAAGAGGGAGATCATTTTGGAATCCTATAAATTGGATCCCAAGGGAATCCCATTGCAAAGGATCGCTGAAAATTTGAAACAGATTAAAATAATTATTAAGGAGTGGAATAAGAGATATATTTCTATACTTGACATTGATATTAAGAATGATAAGAACCATCATTATATCATCCAAAATTAACATGATAACCATAATCTTCTATCTAGGGGGAAATACAGACACACTCAACACTATATGACCTCTTAACTATGAAGGTGAGGCTAAATAGAAACCACTTAAATGTAATATGGTTAAAATAATGGGATAAAAACTAATTTTTTTTCATAGACTACAAAAGGATAGGAGTTAAAGATGGAAATAACATTATTAGCATCAACTGTCACTTTTACACCTCTAAGGATGAAGTTTCTATGGAAGTTTTTGACTATTTTTGAAACCTCTAAAAGAATGATGGGATGGAAAATACATCAATGAGTATTGGAAGCATCTATCCATGCATTTATGATCATCATAACTCTATCATTGTCAATGAACTAGAGAAAGATGAAATCAAGTAGGCCATGTTTTCTCTAAATATGGAAAGTTCTCCAGGACTATATGTCTTCACAAACAATTTCTTCATGGTCTATTGGGATATCATAGAAGATGAGCATGTAAGTACAGTAAGGGATTTATTTTATCATGCATATCTAACCTTCATAATCGATTCAAATTTAATTACTCTGATTCCTAAAAAATAAAATTTAGTTGATATTAATGACTTTAGACCTATTTATTTTGGAATACTATACCTAAATTCATCATCAAAATCTTGGTATCAAGGGTAGGGGAAATCATCAAGGACGTCATCAATCCAAATTAGTATGGGTTCATTCCTAGAAGATGCATCCATAATTGTCTCTTTATAGCCCTGAAAAGTGTTAATATCATGAAGATAAAGATGAAGGAAGGAAGTTTATCTCCTAATATGGACATGTAAAGGGATTACATCAAGTTGGAATGTAGATTTATTCTTCAGGTCATGAAGAAATTTGGGTTCCATGAGGGGTTTTTTGGACTTCTGTTCACAACTATAATTCATTTATATTCCTTAAGGGGGAGATGAAAAGATATTTTTTTCAGATTGACATAAATATAATGAGTAATTATGTTAAAAGTATTGATAGAATATCCAAAAGGGGAGTATGAAGTTCCATTTGGGTTGTGTTTTTAGTTTTTTTAATGTTCATATCAATAGTTGTCAAGGATATATGGGTTATGGATTAAAGAATCCACCCAATACATATAATGAGTATTGAGATGATCCATTAATTAAAAGAGCATGTGTTTTTATTATTAGTATGTACCATAATGTGAATATCCAATCGTCGTGAATCCTTTTCTCTGATACCAATATAAATTACCAATAGAACCAGTGATGACACTAACTAGGGGTTGAATTATGTTACAACTAATTTTAAAATACTTAAAAAATTACTAAAACACCTTTATAATTTAACCTATATTTCATGTTAATGCATATGGATCTATTTTATATTTAACCCAACAATCATCTAGTTTATGAAATTAAATTAATGTAATAAATATCACACAATATTTTAACACGGTTTGTATAAATACCTACTCCTTAACTTAATTGTTTGTTAGTTAAAAACAAGGATTCTCCACTATAATCATGGTTATATGTTACAATTTGACTATAAAAGAGTCTCAATAATATTCTATAAACTAGAGTCACAATTTCTACTTTCATGATTCTCACATAACTTCCTCTAACAACTTCACACTATAGTCATATAGTCTCACTAGGATCTCCATGAAAAACCTGAGGCACATAGGATTTCTGGACTGGTATCATATATATAAAAGTGTTCATTTGAGGATCCTCCTTGAATATAGATCATGATATATATACGTGATGCTTCTTCATTAATAAGATATTTATTATTCAACAAAATAAATGAATTTTTAAATTACAAAAGATCTTCCAAAATACTCTACACTATGGTCCCTACATAAAACTCCTTTTAAAAAATTGTTAAAACTAGTTCATATTTATTCCTTTATCACTAATAATATTATGTGATCATTAAACCCAGTGGTTACTCACTATTATTCAAGTGAAATTATAATGAAATAAACCATACATAGTAGTGCATCCATGCTTTTTTATTCTTCTCAAGCTTATGTAATAATGGTTATCATAAGAATATTTTCTTCCTACTTTAGTTTTAATACCTAGATGATATATATCCTTATAAAATACACTAATTATATGCTTATTATTCTCCTCAAGAGTTATTCAATATTTAAAATGACACATAACTCTTAGTTCTTTACCTCTCAAATAGTTCTTCTCTCATTATATATTTCATTTTATAAAAAAACACCATAAAGTGGGATTTATTTTATGGAATATAAAATATCCTTCATTAAATATGTTTTCCCATGATATAATTTAATTTCTCACATATTTCATATGTTGATTCACCCATCTTCCTCATATTCTTTTTCCTCTAATGGTTCACTCTTGGGAAATATCATGATTTCCCATTCTATATTGTTCTCATTTTAAATTTCTCTTGATTTAAGATTATATATTATAAATAGTTACATAAATATTGATATTCCACTCATATTATTCAAGGATTACTCTCTATGAAACTAAACTGAAATCTACTACAATAATTATTCATAACTCTATGATAAATCATAATATTAAAAGATCTGTAGCTTTAATAATTCTTCATATTCTCCCAGAATTAATGATATAATACTTTATAGTAGATTTATATGATCCTTCTTACTTCCTAATTTTATAATAAAAATATTCATCTCACCTTTAAATCATTAAAATAACTCATCCATGACTTTAGAAAATAATCCCAGTCTCAACTTCTCCACACATTTTGTGTAACATCCTGGAGTCCAGAAACTTAGAGCATGTAGTTATATTACATTGTTTATAAAATCAAAAAAAATTTCTAAAGGATTGAATAGTTTATTAGTCTTGGTGTACCATATACACTCATATATTAGATATCAAAAGCATATTATATAATAATGACATATTTCTAGAACATGAATATCCCTTCTATCATATTTATAAAAATTAACAATAGTCCTAAATTAGGTTTCTTAGGAATGATAAAAAACAACGGTGGCCTCAAATGACCAATAAAGTGTAACATAAATTAGAATATTACATAACATAAACATGATATGATTGATAAATAAATAATAAATGATCAACCTGAATTTATAATCAACTTAAACTGATGAAATACTATATCTATTCCAAACCATGTATCCAATTCCATTGAATAATGTTTATCATATTCCAAAAGGTAATAGTTTATCATTTAACATGTAATAAATCCAACTTATCAAATGAAAAAAATCTCAGATTAGGGTATCAGTGGAATAGAGTAACCCTTACCAGTTAACCTACTGCAATGGGTGAATCACAATAGAAGGGAGCGAATAGGGTTGACCCGTAAGAGTAGGGGTAGGTAGTGTTCCTCTGATAGATCCAAAGAGGGTTGGACATGATGTCGCAAAAGAAGGGAATGTGTAGAATTACTTTGTGTGAGCCTATGTCATAAGATAATGGAGAGATCAAATTCTTCATGAGAGCTGGAAGGTAGGGAAATATATTTTCAATTGACACCTGATCGGGTTATTAACAAGAGGGCTTCTATTATGAGAGGTAGTGGGATGGATTTGAGAGGGATTCGATTTCGAGAGACAGGAGAGGGATTTAGATCATGAGAGGTAGGGAGAGGGCTTCAATCACGAGAGAAGGGAGGTTTGAGTCAAGGTAGCAGGATGTGGCCACGATGCACATAAAACCCATGGAAAAAAACATCTCTACTGCCATAATTATGTAAACTGTGGAAATAAAAGTGTGGTGGTATCCTCATTTTCTAGTTGTGTCTCCCAATCCCAAGTGATATGATGAAGATTCCCATACTTCCAACAGACCCAAATAAGGGGAATATAATTCCCATGAAGGATCCTATCTTTCTAATCCTCGATCTACACTAGGTACTTTGAATAGGTAGATCCATCTTCGATGTCTAGCTCTCCCTAGTTGATAATGCGTGACGGGTCATGCATATTTCTTCTTAGCTGTGACACATGGAAGACATCATATACCTAGTCCAACTGTGATGGTCGAGTTAAGCGGTACGTCACCTCACCAAATCTACATAGTATTTTAATGGGTCCATTGAATCTCAAATATAACTTCCCTCTACAACCAAATATCCTCAATCCAAATTGAGCTGAGAATCTTAAAAACAAATGGTCTCCCTCATTGAAATATAGAGGCCTTCTTTGTTGGTCTACATAACAATTCTGATGAATCTGTGCAATCCTCATCCACTCCTAGATGATCTGTACCTTCCCTACAGTATCTCACACCAACTCTGGGCCCATGAGTACTAACTCACCTGATTCATTCCAACAAAGTGGTGACCTAAAGGGTCACCCATACAAAGACTCAAATGGTTACTTATCAATGGTGTAATGGTAGCTATTGTCATATGAAAACTTTTCCAAGGGTAGGTGATCCTACAAACTACTACCAAAATCCAACATGCAAGCCTGTGGCATGTCCTCCAAGACCTAAATGGTTTGCTCTTTCTGTCTATCAGTTTATGGGGTGAAATTTCATGTTGAAGCATAATTAAGTCCCAAATGGATCCTAAAATCCTCTCCATTACCAATATGTTAAGTGAGCATCACGTTCAGAGATAATCATTGAGAGGACTTCATGGAGTCAGAATATCTCTTGCATGTAGATGCTTCCCAAGATCTCTAATGAACTCTTATCTTGAATGCATAGGAAGCGGGTCGAATTGGTGATTCAATTTATGATCCCCAAGATGACATCATGTCCCATAAATTTATATGGTAATACTATCATAAAGTCCATGGACATCCCATCCCACTTCCACTATGGCACCTCAAGGGGTTGGGTTAAACCCGCTAGACCCTGGTGCTCTACCTTCACCTGCTATCAAGTGAGGTATCAAGAGACAAACAATGAAACTCCCTCCTTCATTCATGTCCACCAAAACTGATATCATAGGTCTAAGTACATTTTTTCCACACCTATATGTACTGGAAAATGGGATGTATAAAACTCCCACATCACCACTTTCCACAATATCAAAGCTACTATCATCTGTCCTCTAAAAAGGATAACATGATCTCTACCTTCAAAATATCCATTAGGAGCATTTCAAGTAGATATCTAGGTAAATAAGGTCTCATAGTCAGTATCTCTATGATGAGAATCCCTGACATGCTATAAAAGTACTGAGGTAATAACCATCAACTGAAGATATGAAGCACCCTCCTTATATATAAAGTATAACTACAATGAGGCTAACTAATCTAATGCCTCATCCAAAAAATGAGAACAAGATCCCCTATAGAGAGTGCATGCCACCACATTACTCTTCCCAGGAGTATAGAAAATATAAAAGTCATATTCCTTGAGGAAGTCTAGCCATCACTATTGTTTGAAGTTAAGGTACTTTTGTGAGAAGATATACTTGAGACTCTTATGGAAAGAGTAAATGATAAACTACTCTCCCATTAGGTAGTGTCACCACATCTTTAGTGAAACGATTACCGCTACTAACTCAAGATGGTGGGTCTGGTAGTTCTTCTCTTATAGTCTCAATTAACATGAAACATAGGCAATAACTTCACACCTCTTCATTAGAAAAAATCCATGTACGATCCTTGAGGCATTGAATAACACTAAATACTGAACAAAAACCTTTGGAAATATCAATATGGGAGTTCTTATCAACCTCTGCCACAGCTCCTGAAAGCACTGCTAAAGCCTTTCTGTCCACAAGAAATGTCTACCCTTCCATGTCAAAGTTGTCAAGGTTGATTCCAGTATGAATAAATCAGGTAAAAACCTCTAATAGTACCCTTTTAACCTAAGGAAAATATGTACTATAGTAACAATATTTGGTCTCTCCCAATAAATAACTGCCTTAACCATTGCGGGATCCACTACTACTCAAGCCTCTGTTATGATGCTTCCTAGAAAGTGGACCTCTCGAATCCAAATCTGAAACTTCGAGAGATTCAATTAAAGATGTTTCTCTTAGTGTGTGTCTAGGACCATCCTCAAGTGTCTCATGTTATCCTCCTTGGATTTCAAGCACACTAGGATTTCATCAATAAAGAACATAATGAACTGATCTAAGAAGGTATAAAATATATAGTTCACTAGTCCCATTAACACTTCTAGGGTGTTCATCACACCAAATGACATCACCAAGTACTCAAAGTGACCATAGTGACCTTGAAATTCCATCTTCTATATATCCTCTCCTCATACTCATAACTAGTGATAGCCTGATCCGAGGTCAATCTTTTAGAACCATCATGCCCCTGTCAACCGATCAAAGAGTTCATTGATCCATTGTAGTGGATAATTATTTTTCAAAATCACCCGATTTAAGCATTGGTAATCCACACATAACCTCAGTATCCCATACACCTTCTTGGAAAACAAAAATGGGGATCCTCAGGGGGAAACATATGGTCCCATAAATCAATTCTCCTGCAAGTCCTTAAACTACACCTTCATGTCATAAATATTTGCAGGATCTATCCGATATGCTGGTGTAGATATCAATTCCATCTCGGGATGAAAGTATATATAGAATTATATCTCTTTAAGGGGAGGTAAACCTAGTACATCCTCATGAAATACATCCTCATACTTCTCCACAACTGTAGGAAAATAGTATCCCAAAGAATCTACTTCTCAAATAGTAATACTAGCAAAATGGAGAGTAATCAGCTACACTATCCTATGCCCGAGATCATCTTACTCCACCAAGGTTTTATTTTTACCCACAAAAAAACCTCATTCCATCACTTAGAACACACCACATCCTCTGTATAAAATAGTCAATTTAGGAATGAATTGTGGATAACTAGTCCATACATAAGATAAAGTTATAAGGCCTCATTACTATAACAAAGAGACCCCATACAAAACTTTCACTTCCAAGTGTCATATCACACCATCAACACAAGTTCATAATTACTGAGTCAATATATTTTAGAGTCTCTAATTGCAAGTGTCGAGCCAATGGCTCAACTAGAATCTATAAGTATTGAACCAGAGAAGTGGAAAGGAAGTAATGACTTAAACTTGTGTCTATCAATACTCCAACTAAAGTATAAAAGGAAAAATTCATACCTCATATCATCCATGGATCCTCATGTTCATATGCCTCTATATCTTGAAACTAGCATCGTACCTATCCACAAGCTCACTAAGAATGGCATATACCACCTGGGGGTGGTAGTGGAAATAGGTTGAACCTATGATCCCCTCCTACTATCCTACCAGCCCCTCTTTTGCATCCACCACCCTATGGACCACCCTGCTCATACCTCTATCACTATCTTAGAAGTCCCTATACTGTCTCATTATCAACTGTACGATGGGTTAAACAATATCAAACAAGATGTCCCTAAGCTTCATAGGATAAACACCACCTCTACCTTGGCTGATTCAAGCCACCTCGAGAGACCTACATTGTTGACCCTATGACTGGGGATCACCTCCTGAAGTATCTGACATTCTTAGATCCATGTGATTGACATAGACTTCCTACTATTAAGGTATCATCTGCAAGGTTCCCACTACTAGCTCCCAAAGATGGAACCTTCTCTACCAAAAAGCTCTCTACCACCAAGGCTCACTCAATAACCCCATCATAGGTGGGTATGAATAGGGATATCACTAAAGACCTGATGTATCCACTCAAGACATTATCAAAGGTATGATCTCTAGAGAAATGATATCTCACCATATAAAAGGAGTAACATTATATATCAGCAAAAATCATAGATTAATCCTCCATGGTCATACTACCCTGCTATATAAGAAGAATATCTTATATGTGTACCGATTGAGACATGGATAGATATAACTCTTCCTTGAAGTGAAACTCAAAGTCTGATTAGAAGAGACCTGTCTCATGGTGTGACTGGGTCACTAAACTCCACCATCTTATAGAAAATCCCTGAAGAAAAATCTCCTCGAGGAATTCAATTTGATCTTCTAGCATCCACACACGGCAGAAAATGCAAGTGACTATATAAGGCCCCAGCCTTAAACCTTACTTAATCTTGAGTTATTACAAGATTACACATTGAGGATCTTTTCAGGTTTAGATTTTTAGATAATTAGATCATACAACTTTCATTACATTCCACATTTAAAAAAAGTAGTTACATAAAAGATAGTATTCATTTTTTTCCATCAACGGAAACATATTCAAAATAAAACATGGATTATTTCTTAACACTTCCTTGACACTATAATCATATCAAGTACCATTCCCTTGACCTGTGAAAAACATTTCAAAAACTTGGGATGAGCATAAAAAGCTCAGTAAGGGATATAAAAATATGGAAAGGAAACATGAGTACATGTATACATTAGAATCAATGAAATCATACTCTACTCATAAAACATAAGAAATTAAACATACCTCATCAAATCATGAATAAATAATAGAAATCATAAGACATAAAGGTAACTTGAGGCATTCATAACATTCTTATGTAGGGAGTAACCCTCTTGGTTAAGTTTGGAATAACCATCACAGTATATTCCCTAAATCTCTTCAGAGAAACCTTAACGTTTAACTCCTTCACGTTACCCAATGAATTGGAGAGCTATATCGGGCTCACCCGCCCTTAGTTTATCATGGAACCACCTGTATTCATAATAATTCCCAAGAACCACAACATAATCGTATCACATAAAACATGCATAAAGGTAACATAACATTTACGCCTTTCAATCACAAGATATAAATACAACACATTGATATAAAAACATTATGAAAACCATTTTCAATACCAAAATAAAAGAAAAGTAAAACATGGTATTTATTTTTCTTTTAAAAAGAAGGTATGGCTTGTAGAGGAAGCCGGAACTCAAATAATGGTCACGGTGGAGGAGAAGTCGTTGTCGCCGCATACGTATGACAAAAACATTCCCCTTTGTCGTTTAGTAAAAATCTTCATATAAAAAAGATTCCTTTTGGATAAACGTAAAAGTCAAAGGGGGTTTATACACCGTATAAAAGAAGGCTATGTATAAAACAAAATATGCCTCAATGAATGGAGATTGAGACGAAGTCCCTTACAAAAATAATTTTTAAAATAAAGTAGATCTATTATGTGTATTCACTATAAGTAAACATAAATAAAGTGAAAATACAAGATAGGACATAATAATATCATGATAGAATTTGAAAGTAGGAGATTAACCCAAAGAATGGAAATTGGGTTAAGAAGTTCCCTTACCTCAGGTCTGACTTGACTCGATCGTTCTTTAACCTCCAGAATAATAAAATTGAGTTAATTTATAATTTCTTAAGAACCTTTTTCATGTTCATTATTCCTTTTATATCACTTATTACCATGTCATGAACACTATGTTATTATTTAAGTTAATAACGGTTGTTTTAACGATCATTGGTACTTGAGTCAAAAATAAACTCTTTATAATTACAAGTTGTTCATGTGGTAAAATATCCATTATATACAGAATTTTATTCATGATGTAGATATAATATATATCATATATATCCAGTATATTCATGCATTTATAATATTACATAACATTTAGAGGTAAGAAATGAAATGCACCGTTCATGGAGACGGTAAGCCGTACGTACGCATGGACGCTACTTCCATTTCTATTTCATATTTAATGGAATTAAAACATAATGATACATAATAGTATTTTAATTCCAGTATGGTATCATATATAATATAATTAAATATATCCTTTATATGTACCACATATGATATTAACGAATCAAATCACTTTGAGGGGGCGGTAGTCAGCACTTCCTAAAATGAAGATATCGCGTATACTCATAATGGAAGCAATAAAGGTATGCCAAAAATGAAAAATACAGAAGCTTAAGGAAATCATAAAAATATTATATATCATATATAAATATATTGACATCTTAAAGGCCACCTTTGAAGGTGTTAGAAGAATATTGAACAATCATCATTTCGTGAGGCAGAAATTTGCCATCCACGGAAACAGTATGTTCTTTAACCATTAGATGTAGGTGTGTGTAAGTGTAGCTCGAATCCTTATTATTAAAACATACTAGTATATTGAGGATACTTTTTTTGTTACAAAATAAAGGAATAAAAAGAGTTTAGATGGTTGGAGAAGCAAAATAAAACATAAGAACACAAGAGAAAATACTACCTTTAAAACGGGTAACTCTTTTTGATTTGAGCTCAAAGGATTCCTTGGGAAGAATTCTGCCCAAAGTGAGGCTTATAAGAGTTAGAGAGGGAAGTTGAGAGACAAAATGGGCCAGGGTTGTCCGAGCCAAAGGCTTTGAAAGTGTGGGTAAAGAGGTAGAGGTGGGGGCCTTTTATAAGAGGAGAGGAGGAACACTCTTGGAAAGTAAAGAAATGTTACTTTATTTTAAAATGGTTTTTGGACTTAAAAGGTCCCACATTGATATAATTAGAGGATAAGGTGATAAGGGTTCAAAATATAACCATACAATAGGTTTTTGACAAGTGCAGGTCTTAGATTTTACATTATCTTTTCATTTTATTTAAATCGTTAAATAATGAGGTAATCGATGCATCATAATGATGCCATAAATAATTTAATTTATTTAATGTCTAAAAATTATAAAAAAATAATATGATGTAGTAAATATTTTTATCTTTCCAATGTTTATTTATAGTCAAAAATATGACTTTTATAACCCCATGTAAAAATTGTTTTAGTAAAACAATACATGTTTGTGACATTTTAATTTTAACATTAAATAAAAAGATATTAATGTCATTTTCCTACCAAAGTGGCTCCGTGGTGTCCCCAAGTTGACCCATGGATTTTCTTGGTCAGCCATGACACATCCAATAAGGGTAGTACATGTTTCTAGGTCATTTTATATTATTAAAACATTATTTTTACCTTAAATTACACTAATTACCTCTAATCGCGATTAAAAACATAAAAGTTACTATTCACTAAAAAAAATTATTTTAATCCCATTGAACCAAATTTTACTTCTTAATGAAAATAATGTATTTCGGATTTTTGAAATTCAAAACACAGAAGTGGTAATGTTTCATTTAAACGAAAAATCAGTTTTTTAAGTACCACTTAGTGGTTTCACTATTCATCAAAAATTGAAGTTTTTTAGAAAAATACCAAAACTTAACCCTAAGCTATATTTGATATTACAAATTCAATAATTATGTCTATTTTACAAAATTGAAAACATATAAGTTGCATTAATTAATTAAATAATTAATTCCCACTGTCAAAGCAAATAGCGTGTTTTTATGAAATAATAAGTATCAAAAGATTGACACTAGTTTAAGTCTAATTTCAATGTAAAATTAATTCCAACGACCACTATTGGATTAAATGGTAAAAATATATTCTAATTTAACTTTAAAACCAATTCAAAAGATAAACTAATCATATAAATTAATTATATTAAAAAGAGGTTTTGAATTAAAATAAAACATCTTTCACTATTCATTAAAAAATGAACTTTATCGGAAAAATACCAAAAATTTACCCAAAGTAAATTTCAATGTCCCAATCATAAAGAATAAGTTTATTTCGAAAAATAGGGCTTATAAAATTGTCAGAAGTTTGATTTAAAAATGGTTTTCCATCAAAAGGCAGTAAAACAATCTTTTAAAAATATTAGTGTATTCCATGCTTAAGATTGGATTTATTCTCATTTTAAGCCTCTAAAACAATATCTAATTCATAAATAGACATAGATAAGAATATCTATTATTCATTACTTACTTGGGATGTTACAAACTACCTCTATACAGTCCTCATCCACCTGGGGGTCTGGATCACCTCAAAACCTGGGAGGTCATTTCCTCTAAAACTCTTACAGTGAACTCAACATTAATAAGTCCTCATATGGTAATAATAGTGTTAGGTTTTGATCAATGGGTGGTGGTATAGGTGGTAAACCACTCAGAGGTGACATCTCCACTCTATGACCCTATACTGATGCCTCATCACTAGGTGGATAATCCTCATAATTATGTAGTGGAATCATGGATAGATGTATTTATGGAGGCATCCTAAAATAAAACAAGATGTACCATGTTCAAGAGCATATATTAGGGGATATGACTTAACAAGGACATTAAAAAACAAAACCATTACTATATAATTCATGTACCAAAATTTTTACCTACAACAAATGCTTATATATACTGAGTCGAAAGGCTGAGGATCAGAGTCTTGGTGTAACACCCTGAGTTTTTATAGACCGCTTTTTCAAATAAATTAAAATTTTCATTTATATCTTGGAATTCACTAAGTCAAACATTCCTTTCACACTTAACCGAATTATTTCATATTACACGCAACACCGAGTTGGTGTACGATACATGAAACATTGAGTATAGATTTTGTTCAATGTATAAAAGAACTATGTTTGAATTATGTTATATGAAACGCCAAAGTAAGACTGCACTAAACACAACACTGACCTGACTTTCATTACACACAAGAGCGACCTTCCTCGATAGCTTGTGTTGTACGCAATATCTAGTTTCACTAAACAATGATATATTATTAAAATATTATATAAACTAGCTATTATGAATAGTATTAACCATATTTTTAATTTTATATAACATTAAAATTCACATTATGTGTTTTATAGATCATGATACAAGAACAAATTCAATTTTTTAGATAAAATAAGTATTTCTCAAAAAATGAAGTTTTGACGCCTTTTGATGACACACCAATTTTAAATATAGATTTTAAAAAATATATTTTATTTGAAAAAATAAATGTCTTCTTTGGAAGTGGGACATAAAAATTTAAATTGGATGAAATTTTGGTATTTTTCTGATGAAATTCATATTTTGATGAATAATGAAAAATACTACATTTTAATTCTAAACTGACTTTTCATCTAATTTATTTATATATTTAGATTATCTTTTTAATTGTTTTTAAAGTGTAATTGGATTATTTTTTATCATTTGATCAATTTTTTGTCATTAGAAGTAATTTCAAATTTAAATAGGACATAAACACATGACATTATTTTGATTAGTTTTTACTTCTTAAAAACACATTTTTGGTTTTGAAAACGAGAATTAATTTTTAATAAATTTGATCCAATTATATGTTTTGAATTATGAAAAATAGATTCCATAATTGGAATCAGTGAGTCAAAATTATGTTAATAGGTTACTTTTATATTTTTTTGGATATTATAAATAGTAACTACGATAAATTTTATTTACCACAGTTAAAGGTAAATCAGGTAAATTTGGGTAAATAACAATATGATAAAGATAATAAAATTACCATAAAACCTAAAAAAATCATATTGGATGAATTAAGTTCGACTAGTATCACCCATGGGTTGTAATTGATTCATTTAATGTACTTTTTTCTATGAAAGTGATGTAATTATAATTAAAACAAAAGAAGGCAACAACATGTCACTCTCATATATCTTATAAGTATAATAATTTTAATATAGTGATAAACATGATAAAACTTCAAAAATAAATAGTCTCCAGAAATATATTAAATTTTATACATCATGTGAATTTATTTATATTTTATAGATATTAAATAATTACCATTAATGATGACACAATAATGATGCCGAAATTATTTTATTGATAGAAATATCAAATATATGTTTTTAAAAATATTAAAATAAATATCATATGAACTAATTAATGTTCTACAAAAATTTTCTAGGTGATTATGACATGTTATGAGTGTATTAAATATTTTGGTTCAAATTTATCTTATGTTTGGATTTTATTTATAGTTAAATAAATGAATAGCATCAAAATTGACACTGTTGATATTTTATAAAAATAACATATTATTAAATTATTCAAAAATCATAAAGATATTTAAAAATTACAAAGTGAAAATTAAATGGTATAAAATTTTATAAATTATACAATTATGTACAATTTAAAACATATTAGTAAATATATATAACCATTTAATATTTAGAATATTATTACCACAAATAAAGTTAAATAGATTAAATAAGGATAAATTAAAATGATAGGGTTTAAAATAAAATAAAATAATGTATAAATTTTATTGGTTGAAAGGATTTTAAACCATACTCATATTATCTTTGAAATAAATGAGTTTTTGAGCATTATAAACTGAAAATAAATCTATAATAAATTAATATTTCAAGACATTCCAAAGGTGTCCCTCCCCTCTCTTATAAAAGGGCACCTCTCCTTATCTCTTAATCACACATACATATCCCTTTTTCTCTTCCAAACCTTGACTAAATCTCCTAAAAAAATCCCTAAATTCATCCTAGATGCTACACTTTTGGAATAAATCCATCTTAAGGAATTCTTTTGTGTATACCAAAAGAAGATACCTGAAAAAGAGGTGATTGTTTTATCACCTCTTTCAATTTTTTTTCTTCTTCTACTTCCTATTATTATGTTGTTTCCATACTAATTTAATATAAAAATTATATAATAAATTATGATATGTTATTATAATTATTTTACAACCTTATTACTCCTTTTATACATCCTACGAATTACAATATCACCATGCGTGCGTACGGATGACTTACCGTCTCCACGCCATGGTGTAATTTTTTATTCAACAATACATAATTTGGATGGGTATATTGATGAGTATAATGGATTTAAATAATGAATATAACATGATACAATTTCTTTAAAATTCATATATCAATCAATTCCATACCATTTAACCATCAAGTGAATGATATTGTTGCATGCGCATACGTACGACTTACCGTCTCCACGTTGCTATGGGAATCATTCTCCACGTTAACCATTCATGAATAATTATAAAGTATATATTATAAATAATCATGAAATATATGACATAATAATGATAATGGATTTATATATATATATTTCATTTATTTTATTCCATTCAATTCAATAATGAAACAGAAACAACGTTCATTCATACGTATGGCCTACCGTCTCCACAAACAATGTATTCCATTTCATTTATCTATCTATTATATATATTTCTATATTGAATATTAATTATATATAAATCATGTTTTACATTATGTAAGTGATTAAATTATGATCTAAGTAATAATATTAAGAATAACAAGTCAAAACACGTATGATAAATAAAATGATAATTACCTAAAATGTTACTTTAACATGGAATTGATAAATAAACGAGTAATATAAAGTCATAAGTGAATCATATATGATATCGTAAATATTATTATGGTTCTGTTACAAGTTAATAATATTTTTAAACCCACTATACAAGATTTTTGGATACATACAGAAGAAATCAAACCTAAGCTAAGAGATAATTTTGGAATCTCATTTTTATCTGAGATTGTTTATACATAAGTATTCACTAGGGTATATTTATCATCCAAAACATTATTTCCTAATTATTTAATATTATTTATATTATTATACAATTTTTTAACATTAATTTTACCCTTTATTTATTTTTTTATTAAATGTTATGAAAGGAATCTTTTGTCATTATTCGATTTGAGGTACTTTTTGACTTTTCTGAAAAAAGTACGAGGAGAATGTTTTTTTAACGTATACAACATGAATGGATTTTTTAAAGTTTCATAAAACCTTATTTCCATGAATATTCCTATACATTATTTCAAGATTATTTTCAACTAAATAATTTTCTTTTAAAATTGTGTGGCATTTTGAGAAAAGAAAACATTTTTGAAAAATAATGGATATTTTCTTCAAGAATTAAGTTCAAGTGTTTTATCAAAATTATTTTCCATCTAAGATGAAATAGGGTTATGTTTATATACCTATTATTAATTTTATTTTATTGTGTTTATGATGGAATTATTTTTATGAAATTCATTTATTTTTTATATATTATGATGGAATGATGTTTAAGAAACCCATTTTATTTCATGGGTTATGCTATGATGAATGATTTATGTTTTTGTGGAACATGTAATAATGATTTCATTTTGAGACGATTGGGACTTATATATCCCTCAAATACATTGGATAAAGATTTATACCTCATTATATAGACATGAATGGAACAACAAGTAAATTTGGTTCAGTAATACAGGGCTGGAACGATAAGTAAATCCGGTTCAGTAATACAGGGCTAGAATGACAAGTAAATCTGGTTCAATAATACAGGGATGAAATGACAAGTAAACCCAGTTCAATAATAGAATTTTTACACTATGATGGTGTTGGTAGAAATTACTTGGCTACTATGGAAATCATATTATGTGATTATTTGTTTTCCAAAATTCCATGTTTTATTACAAGGCTATTTTATCATGGTTAATGTTCCTTTATGATCTATGCCTTACATACTGCCAAGATTTTTTTCATGACTCAAAATTTTGATATTAAAAATTTATGTTCATGTTTTCACATTATTATGTTTATGTTTTTTTTGATGTTCTTCATGTTTAACCTTAATGAGAATTTGATCTCAGCCATTTTATATTTTCCTTTCCCCAAGATATAAAGAAAAGTTTTAGGTAGGAAAAATAAAGGGGAAGATCTTTATGGGAGATGTTAAAGATCTTTCAAAAAGTTAGAATATTATGTTCCAAGTTTCCAAAGACAAAAAAATAATATGGTATTTGGAAATATTTTTGTGTCATGTATTAAGTATTCCAAAAAATAAATGTAATGTCTATTTACGTCAAGCTTGGGTTGTTATAGTTTGTATCAGAGTGAAAGATTAGTTAAAATTTGGAAACTAGGATGAATTTTTTTTAGTGATATCCCTAGTGATATTTCTGAGGTATGTCTAGGGATGTCCCTAAGGTTAAATATAAATATAGGTTATATTTCAAGAATTATGGTAACGATCATTAATAACCTAGGATTAAACCTAAGATGTTAGAGATTGAAAGTACTCCCCTTGATTATGTTGTTTTACTTACATGCTTTTTTTTCCTCTCACAGTATTCTTTTTGGATAATGGCTGGAACTCAAAAGAACCATGTTAATGCTGGATGAAATGAGAAATGAACAACCAAATTTTATGGGAGATTGAATAAAGAATATTTTTTCTAGGACCAAAAATCCTGCTAGGCTTCAAAATGACCAAAGGTTGGAACACCGTTCTCTTAAATCTTATTTAAGGAAACATTCACCTTATTTTAGTGAAACTACTGATCCACTAATTGCATAGAAATGGATTTGTACCATTGAAAATATATTTTTCATTCTTCGTTGTTCAGAATGTGAAAGGGTTAAGTTGAGAACTTATTTTTGGAAAGTTAGATCTAATCTATGGTGGAACTTTATCAAGAAAAGGAGGAAATAAGATAAAATTGACTCCATAGATTTGGAAGAGTTCAAGAACTTATTTTTTAGTATGTACCTTAATTTGGAAGAGTTCAAGAACTTATTTTTTAGTATTTACCTTCATCGTATTCTTCTTACAAAAAAAGGATATTGAAGTTTCTCATCTATATCATGGTTATGATAAGAAAAGAAGGATAAAATTCAAAGGAAACTATAAAAATTACAGAGAAAAGAAGATTAGATTTTCTTTATGCTCAATGTGTGGAAAGAAGCATAGTTGGGATTGTCTTAAAGGGACCAGAAAATGTTTTAAGTGTGGAAAATAATGTCATCAATCATTGAGTTCCGAAGTAATGGGAATAAGGTTGATAATGATGTGAATATAGAAAAGACTATAAATAATGCACCACCCACACTTCAATGCTACAAGTGCAAGGAAATGGGGAATTATTCTAACCAATTACCTAATCCAACAGTTAAAGATGATCGAGGTCGAAAACCCCTTAAAGAAAAAGACATAGGGAAGTCACATGCAATCACTATTGGAAGTTTTTGGTATAACAATGAAGTGGTGGAATGATTAAGTGTTGATGTAATGGGATTCCAAAATAGTGTCATGGAATCACATTTATAGTATTATAGAATATTGTAATATCTATGTATTGGTCCATTGTGGTTTTACATAAGTATATGGTACCAGTAACCATGAAAAGTGATTGACATATTTTTTAGAAAGCATATGATATGCACATACTAAAAGGATAAGGATATAATGAGATGTTTGATAGTATTAATGAGCTCATTATTTATATAAGGACAAAGTGATATCATGGTTTGATTATATAGATTTTTTTTATTTTTAGTGTGTGGAAAGAGTTAATTTTGATCGAATGAATATTTTCACAAAGGTTCTGTGGTAATTAATGTTATTAAAATGTTTCAAGAGAATACATGATTAAGGAATTTAGATGTTTGGAATGTGGCAAAAAAGAACTACCTTATGGGATATGGGAGATAAATGTTATGTAGATTTAGTTAACCTCTTTCTAATGTTTTATATTTTTAGTTTTTGGAAGGATTGTAATGTTATCCATTTATGAATATTATAAGTTATATTCTCTTGGAAGTTTGCTAGATTAATGTATTATCTTACTATTGGTGGATTTATGCATATTTGATTACCCGTGCTAACATTTTTGTTGAGACATATGGAATGACCTATCATTCTATCACATGATCTGCTAACACTTCAAGAATGAAAAATTCAAACTAATTTCTTTAAATAAGAGATAAAGTGGAAATTGTTCAAGGCATGAACAATGGTGAGATTATAATAAAATCAAGTAAGTATTTATTATCATAAAAAATTATTCAAATTTAGGGAAAGGATCTTGTAAACTAAATTTTTTATCTTAGTACCTTATTATCTGATTAATCAGGTGGTCCCTTAAATCATCACAAATTTATGCCTTTCTGGTTGTTAACTTTCTCCAAACCTTGTTCTCTATAACACTCCATTAGAACTTTATGGTTAGATTTTTTTCTTCCATATACATGTTTTAACTTCCCACCTATGTTATCGTATGTGGAAACCTAGAGATGAGTTACTTTGGGTAACCATTATGTTTCTAACTTTCCTTTTTAAAAGTAATTTTTAGTATTCCTTTTTATGATGTGAGTTTCTATGAAAGAAACTTTCAATTAGTAAACCTTTTATAACCTCATTGAATTTTTATTGAAAAATTAATTTTAAGGTGGGTATAATGTAACACCTTGAGTTTTTATGGACCATTTTTTTTGAATAAATTAAATTTTTTATTTATATCTTTAAATTCACTAAGTTAAACATTAATTTCACACTAAACTGACTTGTCGTATGTTACATGCATCACTGAGTTGGTGTACGATACACGCAACACTGAGTATAGATTCTATTAAATATATATGATAACTATGTTTGGATTATGTTATACCCAAAACCAATGTAATATTTCACTAATCACAACACTAACTTGGATTTCAATTCACACAAGCGTGACCTTCCTCGATAACTTGCATTGTACACAATACCAAGTTTCACAAAACAATAATATATTATTAAAATATTATATAAACTAGCTATTATGAATAGTATTAACTTAATTTTGAATTTTATATAATATTAGCATTCATATTATATATTTTATAGAGCATGATATAAGAGCAAATTCCATTTTTTGGATAAAAGAAGTATTTTTAAAAAATTATGTTTTGCCTCCATTTGATGGCACACCCATTTTAAATACAATTTTTAACACTTATATTATATTTTTAAAAAAAAAAATAAAAATCCTCTTTCTAAGAATGATATAAAAATTTAACTTGGATGAAATTTTGGTATTTTTTTGAGGAAATTCATATTTTTATGAATAGTGAAAAAATATTTCATTTTAATTCAAAACTTCCATTTCGTCTAATTTATTTATATAGTTAGATTTTATTTTTAATTAGGTTTAAATTTTAATAGGATTATGTTTTTATATTTTAATCCAATTTTTTTCATTGTAATTAATTTCACATTAAATTTGGACATGAACGCATGACAATCTTTTGAAAAGTTTTTATTTCTTAAAAACCCGCTTTTTGGTTTTGAAAACGAGAATTAATTTTAAATTAATTTATGCCAATTATATATTTTGAATTAGTAAAAACAGATTCCATATTTGGAATCATTGGGTCAAAATTATGTTAATAGGTCACTTTTATATATTTTTTTGGATATTATGAATAGTAACTATGGTTATTTTTATTTACCATAGTTAAAGGCAAATCAGGTAAATTAGGGTAAATAAAAATATGATAAAGATAATAAAATTACCCTAAAAACTTCAAAAATTATATTGGATGAATTAAAGTTGACCAATATCACCTATGGGTTAGAAATGATTCATTTAATGGACTTTTTCTTTGAAAGTGATGTAATTATAGTTAAAACAAAATAAGGTGACAACTTGTCACTCTCATATATCTTATAAGTATAATAATTTTAATATAGTGATAAGCATGATAAAACATAGAAAATAAATAGTCTCCAAAAATCTAATTAAATTATATACATTATGTGAATTTATTTAGAATTTTTAGAGATTAAATAATTACCATTAATGATGACACAATAGTGATGTAAAAATTATTTTATTGATAGAAATATCAAATAAATGGTTTTAAAAATATTAAAATAAATATCATATGAACTAATTAATGTGATACATGAATTTTATAGGTGAATATGATATGTTATGAGTGTATTAAATATATTGGTTCATATTTATATCATGTTTGGATTTTATTTAAAGTCCAATAAATGAATAGTGTCACCATTGACACTCTTTATATTTTATAAAAATAACATATTATTAAATTATTTAAAATCACAAAAATATTTAAAAATTACAAAATAAAAATTATATTGTCTAGAATTTCATAAATTAACCAATTAAGGACAATTTAAAACACATAAGTAAATATTTATAACCATTTAATATTTAGAATATTATTACCACAAATAAAGTTAAATCAATTAAATAAGGATAAATAAAAATGATAATGTTTAAAATAAAATAAGAACATATATAAATTTTATTGGTTGAGAGTATTTAGATCCATAATCATCGTATCGTTGAAATAAATGATTTTGGGAGCATTATAAACCAAAAATAAATTTATAATAAATTAATATTTCAGGACTTTCCAAAGGTGCCCCTACCATCTCTTATAAAAGGGAACCTCTCCTTATCTTTTAGTCACATATCCTAATCCATTCTTCTCAGATAAAACCTACGTAAATCTCCTCCAAAATTACATAAACTCATACTAGAGGCCACCCTTTGGGAATAAAGGCATCTTAAGGAGTCCTTTTGTTCATACAGAAAAGAGATACCTGAAAACGAGGTAATTGTTTTATCACCTCTTTCGAAATGCTTTCCTTCTTCTACACACTCTTATAATGTTATTTTCATAATAAAGTAATAAATACATTATTTTCCACATTATTAGATGTTATTATAATTTTGGGACAACTTTATACCTCCTTTTATCTATCATATGAATAAGAATATCACCATACGTGCGTACATATGACTTACCATCTCCATACCCTAGTGTAATTTTTTATTCAACAATACATAATTTGGATGGGTATATTGATGAGTATAATGGATTTAAATAATTAAGATAACATGATATTATTTCTTTAAAATTCATATACCATCCAATTCTATACCATTTAATGATCAAGGGAATGATATCGTCGCTCGTGCGTATGTACGACTTACCATTTCCACAACGCGATGAGATTCATTATCTACATTAACCATTCAAGAATGGTTATAAATTATATATAATAAATAAGAATGAAATATATGAAATAATAATTTTATAGTATTTATATATATATATATATGTCATTTACTTGCTTCCATTCAATTCGATAAGGAAACGGAAACCACGTTCATGAGTACGTATGACCTACCGTCTCTATGAACGGTGTATTCCATTCCATTTATATATTTATTATATATATTTATATAATTAATATTTATGATATATAAATCATATTTTATATTCTTTAAGAAAGTAAATCATGATATATGTAATAAGATTAAGAATAATAAGTCAAAACACATATGATATATAAAACAATTATTACCTAAAATGTTGCTTTAACATTGAATTGATAAATAAATGGGTAATATAAAGTCATAAGTGAATCATATATGATATCATAAATATTATTATGATTATGTTACAAGTTTATAATATATTTAAACGCACTATACTGAATTTTTAGACACATACATAAGAAATCAGACCTAAGGTAAGGGATAATTTTGCAATCTCATTTATATCTAAGATTGTTTATACGTAAGTATTCACTGAGGTATATTTATCATCCATGTAAATGTTTCTTAATTATTTAATATTATTTCTATTATTTTACAATTTTTTAAATTTAATTTAACCCTTTAGTGAATTTTTATTAAATTGTATGAAAGGAATTTTTTCATTAATAGTTTTGAGGTACTTTTTTACTTTTCCAGAAAATGCACGAGGAGAATTTTTCTTTAACTTATACGACATGAATGGGTTTTTATAGTTTCATGACAACTTATTTCCATGAAAATTACTATACATGATTTCAAAATTATTTTCAACTAAATTCTTTTCTTTTAAAATTTCATGGCATTTTGAGAAAAGAAATTATTTTTGAAAAAGAAAGCATATTTTCCTTAGGAATTAAGTTCAAGTGTTTTATGAAAATTATTTTACATATAAGATGACATAGGGTTATGTTTCTATTCCTATTATTACTTTTATTTGATTGTGTTTATGATGGAATTATTTTTATGAAATACATTTATTTTATATGTATTATGATGGAATGCTGTTTAAGAAACCCATTTTATTTCATCGGTTATGCTATGATGAATGATTTATATTTTTTTGGCACATGTAATAATGATATCATTATAAGATGGGTGGGACCTATATTTCCCTCAAATGAATCGGGTAAATATTTATAACTGATGATATAGAAATGACTAGAATGATAAGAAAATACAGTTTAGTAATACATGGATGGAACGGTAAGTAAATCTGGTTCAGTAATATAGGGCTGGAATGAAAATTAAATCAAGTTTAGTTATACAGGGATTGAACAGAAAGTAAACTCGATTCAGTAATGGACTTTATCCACTATGATCGTCTTAGAGGAAATGTCTTGAATACTATGAAAATAATTTTACAGGTTTATTTGTTTTCCAAAATTCCATGTTTTATGCCAATGCTATTTTATCATGGTTAATGTTCCTTTATGATCTGTACATTATGTACTACCAAGATTTATTTAATGTCTCACAATTTTTATATTAAAAATTTATATTCATGTTTTCACATTCTTATGTTTATGTTTTGTTTGATGTTTTTCATGTTTACCCTTAATGAGAATTTGAGCTCACCCTTTTTATGTTTTCTTTTCCTCAAGATATAAAGAAAGGTTTTAGTTATGGAAAAAATGGGAATATCTTTATGGGATATATTAAAGATCTTTCACAAAGTCAGAAGATTATGTTCCAAGTTTAAAAAGACACAAAACTAATACAGTCTTTAGGCTTCTTTTTGTGTCATGTTTTTATTATTTTTCAAAAGAAATGTAATGTATATGTATTCCAAGCTTGGGTTGTTATACCTTTGTACGGATACATAAGACACTACACTAACACTGGAGGCCCTGACCTAAAATCCGAAATCAAAACACTAAATACATTTTCCCCAAACCAGTCTTAATGACTCCAGTCCTAAGGTTGAACTGAAAACTTTTGATACCACTATATCATGACCCGACCCACTGAGGTTCGACCCGTGACTACCCCATCTCTTCCTCCAATAGTACAGGGGCTAGTGACCAACACCGAGTAGGCATATCCGACAAGTGGGAGACATTAGAAAAAAGTACCTGCACACATGTGAACATCTCCAAGCCCAAATAATGATGAAATGTATAACAACTTAAACTAATCAATACATACATCTAAAATCCTAGAATAGAGTATGACAAAAAAGTACTAAAAGTTGAAACAAGGGCCAAATAAAAGCCCAACCAAAAACTACTAAGAGTCTAACCTGCTCCAAAGGTGAGGAATAAGTAAAATTCAAGATCCTAGTAAAACATCTTGATATGAAAATATCCAACTATACTCCACCTGCTCCCTGTCCTCCGAGGACATCGTCAAAAGGGTCGTCATTTAAATAAGACATGACATGTGTGGGAAAAGACCATGTAGGGGTGAGTATAACAATACCCTGTATGATATCCAGAAAATAGTAAACATGAATCACCAAGTATTTTTAGCTCAATACAAGATATAACAATAAATGTATAATATAAACGACCAGATATACTTCGAAAAGACACCACACCACTAGTTGATCATAACCAATTGTTAGCCATAATATTCTACCCAAAGCACTAATTATTCAAGGATAATCTACTCCATGAGACATGATTCCATTAGAGACACTTGATGAAGAGGTCTAGATCATTGGGCCCTGCCCCAGAAATCTCACTAGTCTAAAAATACCCTGATACTTATATAGGGGGTGATGACCAAAACTTCTGGGGGACACCACAAGCCCAATCTAGATCAACCTTCTACGTAGGGGATCATATGTCAAAAATACCAAAAAACACATTGGTATGAATTTATATATAGATTATTAAATCCCAAATCAAATAGGTCATGCTGATTCCATAAACCCCACCTAGGGAACAAAGGATGATATAGGATCTCACTCTAGCCTCATAGAGGGACACTAAAACTCTATCTGAGACTCGACCTTGAGAGGGTATCACAATCCTGTGATCTGGATGTAATAAAGAACTATAATATTTATATAAAGGACTAAGGAAACACACTCAACATATACTAGTCCAAACTAAGGAAAAAAATAACTACAAACACTCTTGAAGGGGGTACACATTGTATACTTGGGGGGTACAAGGCGTGTCCAACTATCACCATATATTCCTATGTGGAAGAGCCTCACATGACATGTAAGTATCCATTTACACATCATGTAGAAGGAGTACACAGAATGTAGAGACACACGGTACCCTACCCATGTCACCCATCCATGTCTGTATAAGGTGGCCATGTCCATGTACCAACCCTTATACACCTAGCTATGTCCGCATTCAAGTACACGGTGTGCCACTTTGCCACGTAATTTTTCATGTGTCAATGTACTCTTTGAAGTACAAGATGAGCCTCAAGGAATGGGTCACATATCATGTGATATTTACCTTTTTTTGGAACCCTATCACTGTATCCAAGTGCCCAACAAGTGTGTAATCCCAAAGGAAATGTCATATTGCTCAAGAATTTATAGATTCACCGAGATCTCTTCCACACCATCCTAAGCTTTTCCAGCTCCACCACCCTTGATGAAACCTATATATTGGAGGTCTTCCGAGACTTTCCATCATCATTGGATAGAATGTAAGTTCAATTCATATCAGAAAATGACATTTTGGGCAAAAACTATCACCACACATCAAAATCGGGAAGAATGGGAACCAAAAATCCATCCATTAACTACGCCAAAATCCGAGTTTAGAGGCGGTTTACTAAACTACTGCTATTTTTTTAAAATAATTTTTCATCGATTTTTTAAAAACTACTTCCAAAAACCCGACACTTCTCCCCCAAACCCCCCACTCCCCCGACCCCTACCTCCCCGACCCCCCGAAGCCCTACCCTCACCACGCCTTGCCGTCGGTCCCAAGCCTCACTGCCCCTCACAGCGCCTTGCCACCAGTCTTGAGCCTCACCCTACCCACACCAGTCCTGAGACTCACCATACCCTCGTTGGTCTCAAGACTTGGCCTTCCCTCTCCACACCACACTATATAGAGATGGTTAGTTTTGGGGATTTGAGGTGAGTTTCAAAGATTATTATTATTGATATAATAGATTCCTCAGGTCACTTATTCCCAATATAGAGGCAATGAGTCTTTAGATGTATGTTTCTTGAGACAAATCTGTATTGAAAAGTGATATTTTTGGGAGGGCACAATTTTTTTACCTTATTACCTTGATTATGGTGTTATTAAAGTCTTATGTTGGAAATTTGAATGGAAAAATCATTCAATATTTTCAATTTTAAATTCTGATTGAGCGGTACTTTTTAATAATGGATTCAAAATTGATTTAGGTTATTGATTTTACATTCTAACTTATTTTTTTATGAGGTTTGTGGTTTGGTGTGTGAATCAAGGATTTAGTGTACTGACAATGGGTTTCCATATATATTTTAAATTTACAGGTGACACTGGGTACCTTGTGGGAGTTAAATAGTTAACGTTGGACCTGTAAGAATCCCATGTATCCTAAGAGTGAAACCAAGGACCCCATGGACCCATAAAATGTACTCGATAAACTTTATATATATATATATATATATTTAATGTGTGAATTATTGGTCAATTACCCCATATTGATCCTTTTCCCCCTTTCTCCCTTAATAAAACTCTTATCTAGCCACATAGAAGGCCCCTTTGAAATATGGTATTGTGAATGCTAAAATATCATTTATATGTTTATGTGATTGATGCATTTTTTATGCTTTAGGTGGTCCTTCTGGTGATTTTATCATTAGTGGTGGTAATTGGATTTGAGTTAGAGTGTGTTTTCAATGAAAAAATGGTTGGTAGGAATGAGATGTGATGTTGGATGATGTGTGATATAGTTGTGTTGTGATCATGGTTGTAGTAATGATGTGTGATGTAGGATCATGGAGTTGGTATATGAATTATGTATGGGGTTTTGTATTAGATTGATTATTTTCTAGTAGTTATAGATTGATTGAAAAGTCTCATTCTCAAATTAAATGAAATTCACATGTATTAAGTTTATTAGGGATGGAAATAAATGGATGATAAAATAAATTATGTTGTGCATACTGAAGGTGAATTATGTTTTCCTCTAGATAATTTTTTTTATATGAATAAATTATAATAATATATTTTTTCGATATTAAACATTTAAAATCATTTAATACAGGGAATGCTTATTGTTTTGATATGAAGCATGTCTATGGTTATTATGTAGAGAATGTTTAGTGTGTAAATATGGAAATTTTTTTGTTTCTCTATTATTAATTGATTTCATTATTATTACCTTGGGTTTCCTTATTTTAAATTTCATATGTATAACCTTGATTTTGTTATAAAATCATATGAAAGATTTGGGAATTATATTATAGGTTTCATATTGAAACTTGTCTACTAGAATCCATGTTGGGTCATCAAATTCTAACCAGGTTACCCCAACACTTAACCTCACATATTTTGATCAATTCTAGTGATACATCTGTTGTAGACACAATAATTAGAGTTCTATCAAAGAATGGAATTTCAATATATAGTACTAACAATAATAAAAATAATAAGGAAATGTTGTCACAATATCCAGTGCTAATCATATAGAAAATACATCACATATAACATGATATTTAAGGATAGAATCTCAATATCCAAACTCTCACAAGTTTATTTTTTTGAATTATATGTTCTAAATTTAATTTTATTTGATTAAATGATAGTAATGATAAATAGGAAGTGCTATAATGTTCCATTGACCACATTGACATATGAAGATCCATCTGTCTCCCTCCCAACATCATCCAAGACACTATCTGTTTACCCCCTATACCATCTCTCTCACCCTCTGTGAGTGTCCCATTAGCATCTCAGTTGACGCCTTCCCATTCAACAGCCACAGTAGTGAGGGAGCATGGTGCCACTTCTAGTTCTTCATGGGGATACTAGAGAGTTACTGTTATAGGTACCAACTTTAATATGAATAAATTTTTTTCACTTTTTTTATACAAACTGTTTTTTAATAAAATATGGAAACAATGTAACTATGGAGAAAAATATGAAAAGTTAATATGTATGGAATTTTATTGGACTAAATATAGTTTTCCCATTTGATTCTTATGGGGTCCCTACGGATGACACTGTAGGATTACTTGGCCAGATTCTAGGTCAGCTAGCCAGGGAGCTGGTTTCCCTTCTGATTACGTATAATGATTGGAGGCATATGCCTTCATCTTGGAAGAATAATGTTTTTGATTCAAAAATAATGGTAATTTTAATACATTATGGTGTAATTTAATTTTAGTATGTTATTAAATTCTAATATTTTCAAAATGAATTTCTATGTACAAATGTTATTACATTTTACAGTTGTTGATGTGCTAGCACGAAATTGGAATTCGAAAAATCTAGGAATGAAATTGAAAGACTTTAAATGGATATTATGGGTTGATATCAAAGATAATTCATTGAGTTAACAATAGATGAATGATAAGGTACCCAATGGGGTACCTAGATAACAATGGAAAGTTTTTGTTGACAAACATAGTGACGATAAGAACATGGTATTTAAATATATATTATTATATTAATCTCATTTTAAATTTATACATGTATATGAAAAAGAAATGAAATTGCATACATTACTATCAAATTAAATTTTATTTATTTTATGAACTTTAAAAGAAGAATGAATAGAGATGGGATAAGAAAATCACCCCTCACACTACAGGGTCAAAATGTTTTTTGAGTGTGCGGGATGGGTTTGGGACCCTTACCATATGAGGTCTTTGGTAGGCCATCAGAGATTGAAACTGCATCTAATCCTAGTTGTATTCAAGATTCCCAGAGAGTTTATTTTTCTATGAAAAACAAAATTCAAGAACAAGAGGCTCAGATATCTACTTTGTAAAAATTGTTGGTCAATTTATATCAGAAGATGACCGGATCTATCCATGGGGATATTGCATCGATGACGGGTAGTGAGAAGGTAAATCACACAACTTTAAAATCATTTAGTTTGAAAAAATTTATTGGTTTTAAGTTTAAATATAAATATAAAACATTATTTAATTTTCAATATAATTGTCTTATAGGTACCAATAGCAGGAAGTGGAGATGTAGGTGGAGAGGGTGACAAGTAGTGTTCATCATCAGATAGTGATTAATGGTCTTGTTGGTATGTTGGAAAAATATGGAAAAATAGGATTTATTCATGTATCATGTATTATATATCATGTGTGTCATAGAGTTGTCACCTAAAATTTTTAGGACATAACATTTTCATGATTCCCCATGCTTGATAAAGGCATTGGAATTTGATATGGCTCGATGATTTAGTAAGGTAGTGAGTCTAGAATTGGTGAAGTATGAAGTTAGTGGATTATGAAGTAATCTATGTTCCATATGGAATATGGAGATATTTAATAGTTTCATTTGAGTTATGTTAGGATGTGTATATTAGTATTTTGGAGTAACTACTATGTTTTTTTATTTGATTCATTTTATTCATGTTGGAGACACAAGCCCCACAACCGTGTCATTCAAGGATGGGGACCATAAATGTTGGGTCAACAATTGACCATATTCGAATCATGGGAATGATCACTTCTAACAATATATCATTTTAAGTGTGTTCCCTAGATTTTAGGTGAGCCTATTTTGGCCACGCTCCATCACCATATGGGAGAATAATACTTGGATGATGATGGAGATCCAAATTGGTAGCTACACCACTGTGTGCTTGAGCACATTGAGTGAGCCTATATATAAGAGATATGATAATGTAATCATACTGTTATCAAATATAATATAGATATATCCAAAATAAATTTTGATTTTTAATGGTCAATTCTGAGTTACGGTACTCCCACTATGACAATTTCCTATTTATGCAAGACCTCAACGTCCCAACGGTGATCCAAACACATTTAATATATTACTTAGGAAGATATTACCCATGGTCCTCAATTTGTTTGAAATTGTTGAAATCCAATTGACCAAAATCATACCATTCACACCATATTTTCTTATGAAATCTCTTAGAAACCATTAAAATGAACCTGTCTCAACTCACCATGTGCCCGGAGTGGTTCCTAACTAACAACATACTAATTTTAGAAGTAAATCATATTGAATTGATTTTGGTTGAGTATTTTTTGAGAACACTCAACTTTAATAGTCAACATCTCTAACTCCATTTCCTGACACCTTTTATCCAAAGTACCCCAATATCACTTTGAGCATGCTCACCATTGCTTGTAACTAACTTCCGGTAACGTCTCTTGATCTTACTAAATATTTCTTGTTTATGTCACTGTTACAAAATAAAAAACATTATAGTGAATTCCCGATCCAACACACATAGATAATAAAATGTTATCCCAAGCCTAATGCCTAGACTTGATCTTCTCCCAAGTATGTATTCGAACCAGTAGTAGGCATTCACCATGGAATACAATAGTACCCAGTTCCAGTTTTCAAGAATCTGAGAAACTAAAACAACCATCCAATGACCAGTCCAAACCTTACATGAGTGTTACCCTCCAATATTTGACATTTTAAATCCATTTCTTAAGGATTTATATAAATCAATCATTGTGTAAACCTCTCATGGATTCCTTTAATATAGAAAATCCATTAGTTTTAATTATTTATCTTGTTATATAAATGCTCTCCCAATATACTTAGGATGGTGTTAATATATTGGTAATGACTAAATCTAGAATAGAAGTAGACCAAGTTGCTAAACATTTCCCATTCCTGGTCCACAAATAAAAACAACCTTACATTTTTGAAAAATTATATTGATAGGCCTGTTTAGATCTTCCAATACACACTCCATAAAAACATGTTGTACTTTCCTTGAACCAACCCTTGATGCCACGTCTCTCGATGATGTGTGACTGGGTCCAAGAATGGGTCAACCACCTCAGCGCACCCTAAAACACTCATTGAACTTCTATGGTTTATCTTTAATGGGTTACACCACAAAAAGTTCACATCATATTTAACCTGATGCATAGATGGAAGGATAAACTCCCCTTAAAAATTTTATCACTAAAGCATTAATCAATCCACTCCAGACTTACTTGTTTAAGAGATTCCCATCTTAATAGCTGGTGTTTTAATCAATACACTCTAGAATGAAGCATCAATCAATCCAGTCAGAACCAATTATTTTTACAATGTTATCCTGTGCACTAGGATAAATCATACTTATTAGGATGTCTTAGGGATACATCTTATAAGTTTGTGCTATGTAGTTTGAAGGCTTACATCTCAAACATTGGTTCTATACAGTTTAATGTCTTAGATTTAGATCAATGAAACATTGTTAGATGGTTGGGATACTATGGTTTATATACTATTGTTATATGTTCTTTGTACATTGTTTTTTATGAAACATTGGTAGATTTTTGACTACTGAACATTGTTATATGTTTAAGATTATTCTATTATATGTTATCTGTACTTGGTTTTTTCCCAGGGTACTGGAACTAGGACCGCAAAATATGCTGCCTTTTTTACTTGTAAATCTACATTTAGTGGAGGTTTAAACCACCACTAATGAAATATACTATATTTCATAATGGTTAAAACTGATGCTATAGTTTGATATTCTCTTATCAGTGGCGGTTAAAACCTCCACTAAATAAATGAACGTTATTGTTTGGTGACAGTTATGGTGGTTTAGAGGAAGTTTAAACCGCCGCTAAATATGCCATTTTTAACATGAACCCACCACTAAAACCACCAAAACCACTGATAAATATGTTTACTAAAAATCTTCCCAAACCCACCACTAAATTAATGAAACTGCCATGTGTTAGATGTCGACACCCAATTTAGAGATAGTTTTATTAAACTATTGTAGAATCATATGGCAGTGGTTTGAACTGCCGCCATATTTAAAAAAACTACCACTATGAGGTACTTTTATTATAGCTATTCCACTCCCAATCATCCACCTATATTGTTGAATATCAACCAAAATATCTATCATTAATTGAACCTGCAGTATCGATCCATTTCACTGATGAATGGTTGAGAAATGATTGAATATCAGGTCTTTCATCAAACCACATTCCAAAAGAAAATACCTGTGATGAATGTGTGAAGAACAGGGGAAGAAATCCAAAATCCATAAAACATGAGAAACAAACCATAACTTCTATTTGGTTGGACTTGATTTGTTGTTATAGAAAGAGATGAACAAAGAGGAATAGATACACAATGAAAAAAAAATAATTCCATTAATTTAATTCTACCGATGATGTACATATCAATTTTGTTGGTGGAATTGATCCATGTTCTTCTAAGATTAAGAAATATGATGGAAATCAAAAAGAAAAAAATATCCTACCTAGACTTTTAATCGATAATTGATGAAGAATATTTTCATTATTTTCATTTACAAGACCCATGAACTCTGTTGGAATAATGATCCATGATCTGATCCTTATATGTTGTCGTTCACCAAGAAATCTCTTCAATGGTTATCTAAATATCTAGGGTTTTAGTGAACAACATGGGGGAAATAATATAATTTTATAATTAATGGAGAATCCAGTCATTGAATAAAAATAAACAAAATAAATTATTATTTTATTTATTTTATTTAATTACACCCATGGTAAATTTTTCAAAAATGACCCATGCCGACCAATATTATGTCACACCTAGGGTAAAAATCTATTTTGAATTCAAAGATTCCCTTATATTTCTGATCTGGGCCCCCTGTTCAGAAGTTATTAATTTTTTTTTAGAAAACCGTGCATGCAAGATATTTTATATATTTCAAAAAATTATTCTGGGCACACAAGTCCTTGGAATCGCACACCTTCTCAGCACATGGTCTTGAAAATAATCCATATAATATCCATAAATAATACATGAAAAACCCAGGTCATTACAGTTAGGTGTAATATTGATATGATCATTATAATTTAATAGGTAAGTCATATATAGGTGTCCAATCTCCACCTTTTTGAATGAAACTTGAGTTACTAGGGGTAGTCATGATTTGAGTCTTGAAATTGAGTTTTTTTCAATCAGTTTTTATATATTTTGATTTTAATTAATATTATTTTAATATAAACTAATGTTATATTGGTTATTTTGATATTTCACTAATTTTGATGTGAAAATAGAGGAAGAATCAGAGCCTCATGATTAGTTTAAATAGTTGAGAAAACCATTTCGAACGTATTTGGATGGATTTGAAACATTTCTTAGAGGTTATTTTATAATTTTCAAATAGTTCTCCAAACCATGTGGCCAAATAATGTACAGTCTTTCATTTCCCCAATATTTATTATTTTTTCTCCCTTATTTTATAAATTGGTTCCAATTGTGCTTACCATTTGTGCGAGGAAAATGAAATGTATTTTTATTGTGTTATTGAGTGTGGTTTTAGTTTATCTTTATTTCTGGTTTCTTGTTTTTTCCTTTGGAAAGTTGAATTTCTACTTTGGAAAACTATTTGTGGGATAAAAAAGGGATTTTATAGGGGGTGAAATATTTTTCAAAACAATGGTTAGTTATAAAATAGAAATTCAAGTATTTTATTGGAAGAAAATTAGTGGTTTTCAAAGAGAGGGTAAAGGTTTTAAAATATCTATTGTAGGGAAGTTTGGTTTTCAATTTGTGATAGAGTTGTGAAATGTATTCTCTTGAGTTATCTATTCAAATTGAAATTATTTAAAGGAATTTATTTGTTCTAAAATGTGTATACTCCCTTTTAAATTGAATTCTAATTTGGTTTTTTTATTTTTATTTTGAAATTGGAAAGTTTTATTGGAACCTTGAGATGTACATGCTTAAGTTTTTTATTTTGTTATTTAAAATATGTTACCCAAAAAGTAGTCGATAGAGTGTGGGAAGTTCATATCAAGAGGTCCCTTCTATCCTGGATATTTTCATAATCTGATTATGACCTTACCAATTATTGACTTGACCCATACTCAAAATAACATGGTTGAGCCAAATTATTTTTTTACCCTATGTTTTTCTTTAGATCTATGTACTAAAGACTTATTAGGGAATATGATCCCATGAAAGGATTATTTTCTCAAACCTTGATTCATAGTTGTATTTGTTTTTTCAATAGGTGTGATATAAATATCTCTCAGAATTGTTCCATGTTTCTTTTGATAAATCATAAATCTGTATTCTAGGTGGTTTGGGGTGTGACTATATTAAATTTATTTCTTTATTAAGATGGTTCCTCTACTGTATCAGGAATTTATTTATTTCACGGTGTTAAGGTGAATCCTTTCATGGTGGGGATACCTGTATCATGTCTCACACTTCTTAGTAAGAACTTCTGAGTGTTTTCATGGGTGACATGGGTTGATTTTGAATCCTCTAGTGTTAGTTATATTATCTCATTTTTTGTACATATTTATTAAATATTTTAATATATTACAATAACAAATCAGACAAATATTCTTTTTTTTATTATCAAATAGATTTTAATTTTGGGTCTAAGAAACTATGAATCATCTATTATGTTTATTTTATTGAGTCTTTGAGTATCTCATTCATGAGTCTGATTTTAGTTCCTCTAAATTCACCGATAAATTATAGGGAAAGAACATGACATGGTGGGGATAATTGTCACACCAAAAATTCACTTTTAAGTGGGTATACTTATATTATATTGGAAACCCTTGACTTTGATGTGTTTGAAGTTTATTTTTTTATTTTTTTATTTTCGAAACTTTTTCTAGGCTTCATGGTTACTATATAATTTTATAACTCATGATGGAAAAGTGTGTATGTCTATAATGTTTTGTTTCTAGTGAAATCAATATGATTTATTCATATTTCGTTCAACCATATGAGAAAACTATGTGACCTTCTTGAAAATGGGATTTGGGATTTCTTATGCGGTTTTTTACTTGGGGTTCCCCCCTCCCTCCCTCTATGAATATTAAATCCATAGGGCCTTTAAGGGTGCTCCCCCTCCATTATTCATAGATCCATGGTAGATTTATTCATGTATATTTAATGAAAACCTTATTTTATCTTCCTTTTATCCCCCTTCCCCTCTTCTACTTTATCTTTCATTATTTTTTCTTCTTCCATTCCCTAATGACTGTGTTGGCCAAACCTAGTGTCTAGGGTTGGTCTAAATATGGGTCTTTTGATATTTAGGGCATTAAAAGCTTCTCTTAAGACCTAATCTATAATTATTACTTGAAGTAAAAATTGTTTTACTAGATTTAGGTAGGTTGTTATATGTTGTTTCATTTATTTTTCATTCTCTGTGTGCTCGGTCCTTATAATTTTAAATTTTAATTAAAATTTATCCAATAATGACATTATTTATGAAGTTGTGTTGATTTTTCTTCGGTTGGTGTTTTATACATTAATATAAAATGGGTATTTAAATGGTTCCTAATATATATTCACCTAGAATGAATTTTAAGGAACTCGATGCATTTGATAAACTACCTAAGAGGATATTTTAAAGGAAATTTACTATTAATGTGAGGTTTATATTTCCAAATTATTTCAAAAATGATATATCATGTAATTTTTTTTTTGATTTTATAGAATATTTATAAGGTTCAAAGGGTTATTTGGATAAAAGAATATCTGTTATTTAGTTTATTGATTTTCTTTGATATATTCTTTGATTGATTATATATTGACTTATGTTTATGTTACATGTATCATGTTTAATTTATGATTAATATTTATGGATATAAATTATTCACATTTATTCACTATTTTTACTCCTCTTTGGGTTAATTGGTATTTCTAATCAAAACATTGTTTCAAATTTGTCTTTATATATTATTTAAAAATGGTTTTAAATTTTTGTTTCCATGTTTTCCAATGTTAGGATAAAAACCAAAGGCTTATTTGGTACCTTTTACTAAATTATTTCATAATAAAAGCCACACCCTTGGTTTTATCACCTTTTAATTATTCTCTATATAGGTTTTTCCATTTTTGAAATGAAGTTTCTTATAGTGAAATAATTATGCATGAAAAAGGGGATTCTTATTAAAGGTTTTATAGAGGTGAGATAAGGGATTGATTTGTGATTTCAGTGTATTTATATATGCCATTAATATTTGATATTCCTGAATTCTTAGATGACATTTCCCACCTCCACTTGGTTAGTCATGAGATATTGATAATATAGGTAAGGAATAATGGAACTTACTTCTTGGAATGGTGCACCATACCTAGCCTTAGATTGATGTTACAACATTAATTATACACCATGATGATATGTATCAAGAGTCACTTAATGGGGATGCCCCTTCCCACTAGTCTTTGAGATTATTCACCCTAGTAGAAACACACTATTGATTATTTTTGGATCAATCACCAAGATAATATATAATCCTAGGTTTTGTTGAATTTTATTTCCATAAGGCTACTCTCATGTTATATTTTACTTTCGAGTATCTTATTTTATTGATTTTGGATGTTACTACCAAATTTTTCCAGTTATTTATTTATTCTTCTTGGTTGACATGCTTATTTACATGGTTCTCCTTCAAGTTAAACTATTATAAAGTATAATACACACTAATTGGATTTGGTTTCTATATTAAATGAATTTTTTTCACTCCTTGTTTTATCACCAATTTCATTTAATTATCATTATTTGATCACCCTATGTTATTCAATATTGTATTCATGAGCATAAAATAGTTTATTTCCAGGTTGTGTAGTTTTATATTTCTCTTATTTAAATTATTACTTATGAATGAATACTTCACATTTTTTGTTTTATTTTCATATTTCATTGATTTAAACCATACCGTCAAATGGTTTTGGTTAGATAAAAATGGAAAATTAGTTTTCTAAACTCAATTATTAATATATCATCAAATGAAATTATTTTCTTAATTCTCTCAAAAAGGTATTCATATTAACTTCCTTAAACTATCCTTTTGATTTATAAGTGTTGTAATATTTTATAGAATGGGGAAATTAATGGATTATAAGTTATTGTGTTTCATAAACTCTAAAATGAATATTTTAATGAGATGTATTTAAAACTATAATTTATAGACTAACATATAAAAGGAATTACATAGATTCTTTACTGGTGTAAACCTACTATGAAAATGTATCTCACACTCTACATACACACACTAATGTGTATATAGTTCTTATGTATATTTTATATTTATAGGTAATGTGCTAATATGAGAAACATGTGCATTTTTACTAGTCACTAAATTTTTTGAGATATGGAGGTGACCTTTGGTCACATGGTGATGATTTTTCTATAGTTTAGGTTAGTGGGTTTTAATTTATGGTATTTTGTTGTCCACTATAACCTCTTTATTTTATTTTTCGTCTCTTTTGTTTTATAGCCACGATATATCTTTATTTTTTATCATCATATGTGGGTTTGATTGTTTATATTAGTTATTCCATTCTCGGTTTCTAGTTATATTTGAAACTATTTATTTTGTTGTGCATGGAAGTCCAATGTATGGACACACCATGTTGGATTTTTAGTAAAACAAAATCTTTTTTTTGATATTTTTTTGATTCTTGAGAACTTTTTTATAACCCATGGGAATTAGGAACACCCTTCTTTATTCTCATGGACTAACCTTGGTGACATGAAAGGTTAAATTGGGTTGGTTTGTGACAGGCTATATAAAGTGTTTCAACCCCTTTTAAATTTTTCTAAAAAGTTTGGGGAAATTGATCCATGAAAATAAAAACTTGAACAACTCTCTGTCTCTCTAACTAAGCTTCTAATATAATTTTAAGAAGAAGGGATTTTCCATGGCATTGGGAGATTCATAATAGTGAATGGATTACCTTCACATAAGGGATACCTATTTCCTTTGAGGTATATCCATAAAAAACCAATAATAATATATTTTATATATTAGTTTAATTATAGAAAATTTATGTAATTCAATTATATTTATTCAATTAAAATGAATATATAGATATTTTCACAAAACACATTTTAGTAGTTTGATTCCATTTTACTTGGATGAGGGATGTCCCCATAAAAAACAATTCAATTTATGCACATAAAATCTCTTTTAAATGTTTAGTTAAATCATTAATATTCTCAAATAACCACTATAAATAGTAAATTGATCGATAGAACCAAAAACCATTTAAATAAATTATAATTAATAATTTACAACACACAAAGAAAATTTTCAGCACCCAATTTTATTATTTAATATTTTATTCATTTTTTAAAATATGAATTCATCATTTAATATCACTTTAATATAATATATAATCCCTAAATATACATTTAATTAAAATTTCTTGGAATCAATCAGGTATGGAATATCTATTTGAATCATATCAATTAATCTAAATAATTTATCTTTAATTTAGATTCTAATTTAATGAAAAATAAAAAATCTATAGATGCATATACTCATAAAATTATAAAAACACACAATAAGTAGTCAATTATAATTAATAATATGTTTTATATCACCTAAATAATGATTAAACAATGATTCAAATAATAACTGGAGGCTCAATTCCTTTCTAATAAAAAATATCAAGAATTCACCCAAACTAGAAGGAGCCTTATCATATTAGACTAAGAATAACAAAATTATAAGAAAATAAAACTGAAACCACAAGTATTTAATTTTTATTATATTTATTATTAAAAAAACTTGAAGATAATTATTCTATTAAAAAATTAAAGAGTTAGATAAAAAATAATATCTAGAGAGAATATGGAGTTTGAAGGAGGCTCAACCTGGTTAATATTCATTCAAAGCCCAAAATATAAATTAAAATCCAAAATCCTAACTTATAAATGATATAATTCACTAATTAAAAATATGTTTGAGCTATCCCACTATGATCCTTTTATCTTTCACCAAATTCTCTATGTATCATTGGGTTCCCTGTGGCTCACCACTAGGAATTAGGTGGCACCCAAATACATGCAGTGTCTTTAGATAACTCACTAGAGTCTCAATGAGAACTACCAGGTTCCAAATGGTACCCAAAATCCACCACATAGTTCAATTTGTTAATTAAATAAAAAATAATCTTATCCATTTTCATTAAATTAAAAAATCAATAAAAAATCATTTAAATAGATGTAAAATCACCAAAATTAAATCCAAAACATAACCAAGATATAAAGAGTCGTTATATTGGTGTTTTGTGAATTTATTTTAATATTCTGTTTCTATGGGTGTGTTACATAAACAATAAATAAATTGATAAACATCTATCCATATAATATTAAATAAATATCACATTATGAGATTCAAAATTGTCAAAATTGATCACACCCTAATTCACCCCCTTCCCGGTATATTTATTATGGATTTAAATTTGAACCCTTTTACTTATTTTAGTTAAATAAAAGAAATAATGGTTTTAAAATATTAACATAGAGTGAATATAATGTGGTATGACATAAAAAATAATAATACATAATTTAATTGCAAAACCATTATAGTTAAACATACACCAGGGGTGAAATGAAATACCATAGGAATTATATGGTTGTAAACTATTTAAGTGGGAATAATATATAATAAATTGTTGGATAAGCATGGATGATTAAAAAATATGATATATGAATTGATACGAAGTAAAGTATAAGGTTATCAAGTGGTTTTATATACAAATTTCCTGAAGCTATAATGTGAGATATGATATAGTGACATAATATGGATGTATTATAAATTCATGATATATGATAAATATAGATGCCTTGATATATGATGCATCATGATATTTGGATTGATTTGTTTTTGTGATATGTGGTATTATGTTATTTTAATTTTTTTATATTATATGATCCAATTATGGTTGAAGTAATATGATATAATGAGAGTTAATATGATTACTTTTTATTTTCATATGTTTTGTATATTATTTTCATTTTGGTGTTATAGAAATGGAATTGTAGAATAATATGCAGTATGATAAGGTAACTGGATTGGTTTTAAAAAGTCAATAAATTATTATAATTAATCCTAATGCATGGCATAGATTGCGAGGAAGAATTATTTTTACCACATAGATTTACTGTGTTTGAATTTGATATGTTATAGATCTTTTCCAATGGTCCCAACCCATAAGGATCCACTAATTAAAATATTTACCTCTCATTATAACCTATTAGGATTCTCCCTTAGTGATATAATGAGTGATATTTTCCCTTTGGGTGTAACTAGTGAGGATATTCCCTTTGAAATGTTTCCCTCTTAATAGTACATGTGAGGATTATCATTTAATAAAACAATACTTGATATTTTCCCATTAGGTATAACTATTGAGGGGTTTACCTTTGGTGCATTTCTATCTTGGCAGAACTCATAAAGATACTTTATTCATGACTCTTAATTGGGATATTTTCCAATTGAATATAGTAGCGAAGATGCTCCCATAACATTTTTCCCTACAAAATTAGCTTCTTGAGGATGTGATATGATGTGGTTCTTTTCTCTCAGATCATAGCTCATGAGGACACTCCCCTTAACATGATCATTATTAAATGAGACTTAATCATTCCCATTTTTCTTTGAGAAGCACGCATTCAAAATCATTTTAACACAAAAATCATCCAATAGATTGACTTGGTTTTATAGGTGGGGTTGATCATTATGGATCTTAATTTGGAGTTTTTTATCCACAATCAAATTATGGAGGCTATATAGTTATCATAGAGACTTAGTAGAACCCAATCCATGATCCGCTATTTTACACAGATAATATTTTCTATATCATTAACTCTAAAATGATAAGGGTGTGTGGCTAGGTTTTAACCACAAAAAACTTAATCCTTAAAAAATATATTTTTTAATTGTTATAATATATTTTAATAACACACTCACACACATGAACTTTATTATAGTCAAACACCATGTTCAAAATGACTGTACTAAATTATTTAAGGGGTGTTTAAAACACCACAGTTAGGGTACTATTAGGGATTCTCTGAAACATTCTTGTATTTTCACTTTACTCAAATTTGATGTTAAAATATGTTAAGAGAGGGGGTAGGCATATATTTATAAACAAAACAGGCCCATAAAGATATTAGTTTCCATACAGAAACAATTTCACCAATAAGAAAAAAATATTTCCTTAATAAATACAACACTAATGGATTTTAAAATTGAGACTCAATTTTTAAGATATAATTATTTTTCTATCAGGGAACCATGTATATGAAATTAAAAATTTTCATATTTTATCTATACACTTTTCATGGTGATTAATTAAACCATAAAAGAAAAAAATAAAAAAAATATGGTTCTTAATGAATAAAAAAATTAAAATATAATCCAAATTATAATCACAATCCAATTAATTCTCAATGTTAAACACATGGTGTTACAATCAAGGAAAATAATGATTATAAAACATTGATCCTAGATGGTGGGAGTTTTTCTAACATGAAAATAAATAAGAAACTATTGAAAAACATAAATAAAAAAATTAATGGTATTATAAAATTTTAAAAATGATATAACACTTCAAATAAATGGAATGGATGAAACTAAAATTGGAGGTGAGGATGCATGTAAAATTTATAAACTTTATATTGAAGGCTTAAGAAATTTACTATGTTTTAGTCAACTTTGTGAATTGAGAAATGGAATTTATTTTACCCAAAATATTATCACAATAAAAGGATGATATAGAGCTGTGTTAATTAGGAGAAGAAGAAAAATAGGTAATATATAACAAATTTATAATTCAAAAGGCTCTTATTTTTTCTAAAAATTGGATGGAAACAAATTATGGATTTGACATCAGGATCATATCTACCAACACTGATTAGAATAACTCAAAAAGTGTGTTTCTTTCAAATATGTCCTAATAATTAAAATATATTAGAGAAAACTTTTGAAAATCTGAAAAATATTAAAAAAATCAAGATGAAAAACAAGTCTAATAATAATAAATCAAAATATTTGTTATATATTACACAAGTTAATGTTTATAGTTCAATTAACCCAAAATATCATAGAGATAAAGGTACCGTGCCTTATTTATTAATCAGTATAGTATAATGTCGGTGTTGTTAGTGATGAGTCACAAAATACAAGTATTGGATTTTATTAAATAGTATAGAAGGGAATATGAAATGATGAATGTCAATTAAATACTTACATTAATATATTAAAATTGTATAAAATCCTCAAATCAAATAGTGTAATATTATCTTTAGAAGCATGAATTTTTAACCAATTATCAGTATTAGGACACCTTAATAAACTATGTGTAGTTTACTGAATAAATTTAATTATAAAAAACTTGATAAGAATAATATTTATCGCAAAATATATCTTATAAAGGTTTTAGAAATAATATATCTTAGATTATTTTTTAATATCTTATTTTTTATTATTGAGACAAAGTGATGAGAAGGCTACATAAAAGATTTTATAAAATTAATAACCATGTCTCAAGTACTTTCTCACCATTATAAACAAATACTAAATTTTCACCATGAAAGTAAGGAAGGAAAGCTTAGGAGTAAAGGTGACAAAAATATTTTGATCAGTTATTAATTAAAATGAAATAAATATAAATTTTTTTACAAGATATTGGGAAATATGATCAAAACTTGATATACTATTTTAGTCGATTTTTTTCTTATTCATTCTAAAAATAAATAAAATTGAGAATAATTTGATGATGATAAATTTTTTTATATGTTTTAAAAAACAAAGTTACTAATTCAGAGGCCTAATTTAAAGAGGATAATAAATTTAATGTATTTTTAGTGATCAAATCACCATAAAATCGAAGAAGAAAGTTGAAATTTATAAAGGTAATGTTGTTGGAGATAAATCATCATAGGTTTAAATAATAAGAAAAAATTAATTAAAATGGCAAATGTTGATATCAATTTTTGATCAAATACATTTTGAAGAGGTATAAAAATAAGTGATTTGGGTAAAATAAATGAATCGTAAAATAGACCAAATTATAAAGAATAATACTTAGGAAATTATTATAAGTATAACGAAAAAAATGTTGTCAAAACTAAAATGGTTTTATAAAATATGGTAAATCAGTATGGAAAATTAAAAAGGAATAAATAATAACTTCTATGTAAAGAATATTCTCAAATTAAATGTTTTGAGGTTGATGAAACTTTATCCCTTGTAGAAGGTTTGGTTTCAATTGGGATTTTCATAGATATTTTTCTTAAACTTGAATTAAAAATCTTCCAAATAGATGTAAAATTATCCTTTTTTAATAAAATGTTGGAATAAAAATATTTTATTAAGAAATTCAGTGGTACTGTGATCGATAATTAAGGCAAAAAGGTAAGTAAGATGAATAAGTAATTGCAAGGATTGAAATGAGTTACAAAATAATAGAAATCAAGGAATGATTTTTTATTAAATAAGATTGGATTTACACAAGGATAAGAAGATCAAAATTTATATGTGAAGAATACCACCGAATAAATTCTTATTATACTAGTATATGTTTCCAAAATAATATCATATGGATTAAAGGAAGAAAGTTTAAGTAACTTTCCTCAATTGATGAAAATAAATTTAAAATATATATGAATGGAGATATAATAGTTTTATTTTCTTTAAAGGTTAATCAAAGACCAACTATGAAATTTATTTCCCAATAATAGCCTTCTAATTTTGTTTCTAATAATTTTAATATAGAAATAAAACAACCCATGTCAATATCTATTGTAATGAGGATGAAGTTAGAAAATGATAAAGGATTCAAGACAATCAATTACATAGAGTGTTGATAAATAATCATAAGTATACGCTCCTTGACTATAAGGCACCAACCTTAAACCTTACTTAATCTTGAGTTATTACAATATTACACATTGAGGATCATTTCAGGTTTAGAGTTTTAGAGAATTAGATCATAAAACTTTTATTACATTCTACATTTAAACAAAGTGGTTACATAAAGATAGTATTAATTTTTCCCATCAACGAAAACATATTTAAAATAAAACATGGATTCTTTCTTGACACTTCCTTGACACTATCATCATATCATGTACCTTTCCCTTGACCTGTGAAAAACATTTCAAAAAACTTGGGATGAGCATAAAAAGCTCAGTAAGGGATATAAAAATATGGAAAGGAAACATGAGTACATATATACATAAGAATGAAATCATACTTTACCCATAAAACATAAGCACTTTAACATACCTCATCCAAATTATGAATAAATCCTAGAAATCATAAGACATTAAGGTAACTTGGGGCATTCATAAAATTCTTACGTAGGGAGTAACCCTCTTGGTTACGTTCGGAATACCCATCATAGTATATTCCCTAAATCTCTTCGGAGAAACCTAAACGTTTAACTCCTTCGCGTTACCCAATGCATTGGAGAGCTATATCGGGATCACCTGCCCTTAGTTTATCACGGAACCACCCGTCTTCATAATAATTCCCAAGAACCATAACATAATCGTATAACATAAAACATGCAAAAAAGAAACATAACATTTCCACTTTTCAATCACAAGATATCAATACAAAACATTGATATAAAAACATTATGAAAACCATTTCCAATACCAAAATAAAAGAAACGTAAAACATGGTATTTATTTTTCTTTTAAAAAAAATGTATGGATTTTAGAGGAAGCCGAAACTCAAATAATAGTCACGGCGGTGAAGAAGTCATTGTCGCCGCATACGTACGACAAAAACATTCCCTATTTTTGTTTAGTAAAATGATTCTTATAAAAAATATTCCTTTTGAATAAACGTAAAAGTCAAAGGGGTTTATACACCGTATAAAATAAGGTTGTATATAAAACAAAATATGTCTCAATGAAAGGAGATTGAGATGAAGTCCCATACCTCGGGTCTGACTTGACTTGATCATTATTTAACCTCCTGAATAATAAACTTGAGTTAATTTCTTCTTGATTAAGAACCTTTTTCAAGTTCAATATTCCTTTTATATCACTTATTACCATGTCATGAACACTATGCAATTATTTAAGTTAATAACGGCCATTTTAACGATCATTGGTACGTGAGTAAAAAATATGCTCTTTATAATTACAATCTGTTCATGTATCCATTATATCCAGATTTATACTCACGATGTATATATCATATATATCATATATATCCAGTATATATATGTATTTATAATATTACATAACGTTTAGAGGTAAGAAATGAAATGCACCATTAATGGAGACGGTAAGTCGTACGTACGCATGAACGCTACTTTCATTTCTATTTCGTATTTTATGGAATGGAATCATAATGATATAAAGGTATATTATAATTCCAGTATAATATCATATATAATACCATTAATTAAATCCTTTATACATCCCACATATGGCATTAACGAAATCAAATCACTTTGAGGGGGCGGTAGTCCGCACTTCTTAAAATGAAGATATCGCGTTTACCCATAATGGTAACCATAAAGGTATGCCATAAATGAAAAATAAATAAGCTTAAGTAAATAATGAACATATTATATATAATATATAAATATAGTGACATCTTAATGTCCACCTTTGAAGGGGTTATATGAGTGTTGAACAATCATCGTTTCGTGAGGCAGAAATTCGCCATCCACAGAAACAGTATATTCTTTAACCATTAGATGTAGGTGTGTGTAATTGTAGCTCGAATAATTATTATAAAAACATCCTAGTATATTTAGGATACAGGTGTTTTTACAACAGAAAGGAATAAAAAGAGTTTAGAGGGTTGGAGAAGCAAAATAAAACATAAGAACACAAGAGAAAACACTAAATTTAAAACGGGTAACTCTTTTTGATTTGAGCTCAAAGGCTTCCTCGGAAAGACTTATGACCAAAGTGAGGCTTCTAAGAGTTAGATAGGGATGTGGAGAGACAAAATGGGTAGGTTTTAGCCGAGCCAAAGGCTTTGGAACTGTGGGTAAGGAGGTAGAGGTGGGGGCCTTTTATAAGAGGAGAGGAGGGGCACTCTTGGAAAGTAAAGAAATGATACTTTATTTTAAAATGAGTTTCGGATTTAAAAGGTCCCTCGTTGATATATTTCGAGGATAATGTGATAAGGGTTCATTATATACCCATAAAATAGGTTTTTTACAAGTTTAGGTATTATATTTTACATTATATGTTCATTTTATTTAAATCGTTAAATAATGAGGTAATCGATGCATCATCATGATGTCATAAATACTTTAATTTATTTAAGGTCTAAAAAATGTAAAAAAATACTATGATGTAGGAAATATTTTTATCTTTCCAATTACTATTTATAGTAAAAAACATGGCTTGTATAACCCCATGTAAAAATTGTTTTAGTAAATAAAATACATGTTTGTGACATTTTTATTTTAACATTAAATAAAAAGATATTAATGTCATTTTCCTACCAAAGTGGCTCCATGGGGTCCCCAAGTTGACCCATGGATTGTATTGCTCGGCCATGACACATCCAATAAGTGTAGGACATGTGTCTATATCATTTCATATTATAAAAACATTATTTTTACCTTAAATTACACCAATTACCTCTAATCGCGATTAAAAACATAAAAGTTACTCTTCACCAAAAAAATTATTTTAATCCCATTGAAACACATTTTACTTCTTAATGAAAATCATGTATGTCAGATTCTTGAAATTCAAAACACATAAGTGGTAAAGTTTCATTTAAACAAAAAATCATTTTTTTAAGTACCACTTAGTGGTTTTACTATTCATCAAAAATTGAAGTTTTTTCAGAAAAATACCAAAACATCACCCCAAGATATATTTGATATTCCGAATTTAAAAATGATTTCTATTTTAAAAAATTCAAAACATATAAGTTTCATTAATAAATTTAAGAATTAATTCCCGCTGTCAGAGCAAATAACGTGTTTTTATGAAATAATAAGTATCAAAAGATTGACACTAGTTTAAGTCCAATTTCAAAGTGAAATTAATTCCAACAACCACTATTGGATTAAATGGTAAAAATATATTCTAATTTAAATTTAAAACCAATTCAAAAGATAAACTAATCATATAAATAAATTATATTAAAAAGAGGTTTTGAATTAAAATACAACATTTCTCACTATTCATTAAAATAATGAACTTTATTGGAAAAATACCAAAAATTTAACCAAAGTAAATTTCAATGTCCTAATCATAAAGAATAAGTTTATTTCGACAAATATGGCTTATCAAATTGTCAAAAGTTTGATTTAAAAATGGTTTTCCATCAAAAGGCAGTAAAACAATCTTTTAAAAATATTTTGTGTATTCCATGCTTAAGATTGGATTTATTCTCATTTTAAGCCTCTAAAACACTATCTAATTCATAAATAGACATAGATAAGAGTATCTATTATTCATTACTTATTTGGTATATTACATCCTTCCCCCCTTTAGATAATTGTGTCCCCGCAATTTATTTACTTATCGAATAAGTGGGGGTATTTTTCCCTCATTGCATTTTAAGATTCCCATGTTGCCTCTTAAATCATGTGGGTTTTCCACAAAACCTTTACCTGATTAATCACCTTATTCTGTAACAGTTTCTCCCTGTGGTTAAGAATCTGGACCGGTTGTTCCTCATAAGATAGGTTCTCTTCCAGTTGAACTACCTCTGGACTGAAAACATGAGATGGATCTGGCATGTACTTCCTTAACATTGAAACCTGAAAAACATTGTGTACCTGAGATAAACTTAGAGGTAAAGCCACTCGGTAAGCAACTGATCCAACTCCATCCAGAATATCATATGGTCCAATGAACCTTGGACTCAGCTTTCCTTTTTACCAAATCGCATCACACTTTTCCATGGTGAGACTTTGAGAAAACATGATCACCTACCTCGAAAGATAGATCCTTCCTCCTATTGTCCGCATAACTCTTCTGCCTACTCTGAGCTGTTCTCATGTGCTTCTGTATCAACTGAACTTTTTCTGCCAACTCTTCCACCAATTCTTCTCCCATCAACTTCCTTTCACCCACTTCATCCCAAAAAGCTAGAGTTCAACACCGCTTCCCATATAATGCTTCAAACGGAGCCATCTGTATACTGGAATAAAAACTGTTATTATATGAAAACTCAACCGAAGAAAGATGTTGGTCCCAACTTCCTTGATAATCCATCGAACAAGAACGTAGCATATCCTCCAAAGTCTGAATTGTTCGTTCTAACTGCCTATCTGATTGAGGATGAAAATCTCTACTAAAATTTAATTCAGTACCCAACGACTTCTGAAGGCCTTTCCAAAAGTTAGAAGTAAACCTGGGATCACGATCAGATACAATGGAGAGAGGAACTCTATGTAACCTGAATATATCTTTAATATACAAACAGGAAAGTTGATCTTGGGAAAAAGTATCTCATATAGCAAGGAAATGTGCAGATTTAGTCAAGCGATCAATAATAACCCAGATTGCTTTATTACCTCGAGGTGTCTTCAGCAATTACACAACGAAGTCCATTGATATGTTTTCCCATTTACACTCTGGCACTGGTAAAGGCTGAATAATCCCTTTCGGTAACTGCTACTATACTTTAACCTGCAAACAAGTCAAACACTTCACAATAAAATCAGCGATATCTCTTTTCATTCCGTCCCACCAGTAATACTCTCGAAGATCTCTATACATCTTAGTACTTCCTGGATGAACTGAAAATGGAGAACTATGAGCTTCACATAACAACTCTATCTTCAACTGTGAGTCACAAGGCACACACAATCTCTTCCCAAATCTCAAAACAAAATCATTATCAATTTTGAATTCAGGCAACTTACCCTTCTAAACTAGATCTACCTTTTTCTACAACTCACTGTCTTACTTCTGTGCTTGCTTGATTCTGTCTGATAGAGAAGATTTCACTAATACCTGAAACAAAATAGAAGAACATCCTGCACCAAAAACTTATATTCCAAAGTTCATCAAATCCTTAACCAAAGGATCACGTTCCAGACGCAACATTGTTAATGAATCATTACTTTTACGACTCAAATCATAATCCACTTTATTTTCTTTTCCCTGATGGTAATGAATCGTACAATCATAATCCTTGATTAATTCTAGCCATATACTTTGTATCATATTCAATTCTTTCTGAGTGAATATATAATTTAAACTTTTGTGATCGGTATATATTTCACACTTTACTCCATACAAATGATGCCTCCAAATTTTTAAAGAAAAAACTATAACAGCTAATTCCAAATCATGTGTAGGATAATTTACCTCATGAGTTTTCAACTGATGTGAAGCATAAGCAATTACCTGATCATTATGCATTAGGACACAACCAAGTCATTTCAATGAAGCATCACTGTATATAACAAACTCACCATTCCTGGAAGGTAGTTCCAAGACTAGAGCATTCACCAATCTTCTTTTCAGTTTCTGAAAACAATCATCACATTCTTTTGTCCAGATAAACTTAACACCCTTCTGAGTTAGCTTCGTCATTGAACTAGATAACCGTGAAAAATTTCTAACAAACCTTCAGTAATAGCCTTCCAAACCATGGAAGCTATGAATCTCAGTGAAATTTGTGGGTCTTGACCATTCTTCAACAACCTTTGTTTTTGTAGGATCAATAGTTATCCCATCTTTAGAAACAATATGACCAAGGAAAGAAATTTGTTGCAACCAAAACTCACACTTACTGAATTTCCCATAAAATTTATTTTCTTTTAAGGTTTTCAAAATAACCCTTAAATGTATTTCATGATCATATTTACTTTTAGAAAACACAAAAATATCATCAATGAAAACCACCACAAACTTATCCAAGAACTCATGGAAAATTATATTCATTAAGTCCATGAATACAGCAGGTGCATTGGTTAGCCCAAAAGGTATTACTACAAATTCATAATGGCCATATCTTGTACGAAACGCGGTCTTTGGAATATCTTCTTCCTTTACCTTCAACTGATGATACCCTGATCTCAGGTCAATCTTTGAAAAATACTAAGCTTCCTAGACCTGATCAAACAAATCATCGATATGAGGCAAAGGATATTTGTTCTTAACAGTGATGTTATTAAAGGCTCTATAATCAATGAAAAGTCTCATAGAACCATCTTTCTTTTTAACAAATAAAACAGGAGCACCCCATGGTGATGTGATAGGTCGAATGAAACCTTTCTCTAATAAATCTTGCAATTTCTCCTTCAACTATAAATGTTCAATTTGAGCCATTCGATAAGGGGGTTTTGAAATTAGCTTAGCATCAAGAACTAAGTCAACAGTAAATTCAACTTCCCGATCTGGTATTATTCCAGGAAACTCATCAGGAAAAACATCAGGATACTCATTTACCACTGGCACATCATTAATCTGAATAGTTCCTTTGTTTTAAAAAATATATGCAAGGTAAAATTCATTTCCATATTTTACAAGTTTCTCGGCCTCTTGATATGTTATCAACAGTAAGGGTTCATTCTTGTACACAAACTGAAAGTCTTTCTGAAAATAAACTTCTTTAGCTCTAAAGTCAATCTTAGCATAGTAAATAGAGATCTAATCCATACCCAGGATAACATCAAACTCTACTAGAGGTAAAACAATAAGGTTCGCAAGTAGGTTCTTTCTACAAATAAGTATAGGAAAATTCTTATAAATTATTTTTTCCTCAACATTTCCCCCAGGTGTTTTTACCAAAAGTTCAGGAGTCATTTCTTGATATGGTATTCCCATTTTACTAGAAACGTTTTCAGATATAAAAGAATGTGTAGACCCCGAATCAAACAACACACTGGCATAATCTGAAAAAACAAACAAAGTACCTGTTACAACTTCATTTGATGGCCCGAAATCTGCTGAAGTAGTTGCAAAGGATTTCACCACCCCTTTCTGCTTGTAGTATAACTGCTTCCCATCACTCAAGCTCTTTGTCGGACACTCGTTTGCATAGTGACCCATCTCATTGAACTTAAAATATTTCACTAACTGTAAATCAAATTTGGTCATACCATCACCCTAATCTTTTTCAGTGCAATCACAAGCCTTATGTCCCATCTTACCGCATTGGTAGCACTTTACAGAATTCAGAATACATTCCCCTGCATGCCTTTTACAACATTTATCACAAACTGGAAACTTTGTTTTCTTACAGTCAGAACTTTTTGAAGAATTATTTCCTTTCTCCTGCCACCTTTGTCTCTTCTTCTGTTGGTTGTTATAGAACACTTGATCATCGAAAAACTCCATTTCCACCTTCTCAGCACATCGAACAAGCTTTTCATAACTTTTGAACTCACAAGAAGCCAATGCCCTTCGATATTTTGGCTTTAATCCTGAGTAAAAATGATTGATTTTACTATCAAGGTCTCAAATAAAATTTGGAGCATACCTTGCGAATCGAGTGAACCTCTCTTCATAGGTAGCCACTGAGTCTTCCTCTTGCCTCAATTCCAAGAATTGTTTTTCCATCCTAAGTCGAAAAACCTTAGGAAAATACTTCTCAAGAAACATACCTTTGAATTCATCCCAGTAGAGAGCATAAATCTCATCAGCGTCCCTGATATTTTTAACCATTGACCACCACCGATCTACTTCACCCTCCAAACGGTAAATAGAATGACTAGCCTTTTGATTGTCTGAACACCCCATGACATAGAAAATCTTCTCCAGTGCTTTAATCCACCCTTCAGCTATCATAAGGTCAGATGATCCTCTGAATGATGGGGGATGTTGCCTCATGAAATGTTCCACCACTGACACGTTCCTCTGTGGTTGATCTGGCTGATCTCGTGCATGGATACCACCGCCATTTATCGGTTTAGTCAACTATGCCATTACTACAGAAAACTGTTCAGTTCCAATTCCGACCATCTCAGGATGCTGATTCGGAAGGTTATTTCCTTCTGTATGCCTTCCTAGCACTGCCTCCCTATTTCCTCTGCGGAAAAACATTATGAAAAAACATGTCTTAGATAAAGCAACATGGTAATATTCAAATGCTATATCATTTAAAAAAAAAGTATTTTTGGATAATCATTTAATAGAATTCTAACTCCAAAAGTTATCTAAACCGACCTCTGATACCAACTATAAGGCCCCAGCCTTAAACCTTACTTAATCTTGAGTTATTACAAGATTACACATTAAGGATATTTTCAGGTTTATAGTTTTAGAGAATTAGATCATAAAACTTGCATTACATTCCACATTTAAACAAAGTGGTTACATAAATATAGTATTCATTTTTCCCATCAACGGAAACATATTTAAAATAAAACATGGATTCTTTCTTGACACTTCCTTGACACTATCATCATATCATGTACCTTTCCCTTGACCTGTGAAAAACATTTCAAAAAACTTGGGATGAGCATAAAAAGCTCAATATAGGATATAAAAATATGGAAAGGAAACATGAGTAAATATATAAATAAGAATGAAATCATACTTTACCCATAAAACATAAGCACTTTAACATACCTCATCTAAATTATGAATAAATCATAGAAATCATAAGACATAAAGGTAACTTGGAGCATTCATAACATTCTTACGTAGGGAGTAACCCTCTTGGTTATGTTCGGAATACCGATCACAGTATATTCCCTAAATCTCTTCAGATAAACCTCAATGTTTAACTCCTTCGTGTTACCCAATGCATTGGAGAGCTATATTGGGCTCACCCACCCTTAGTTTATCACGGAACCACCTGTCTTCATAATAATTCCCAAGAACCATAACATAATCGTATCACATAAAACATACATAAAGGAAACATAACATTTCCACTTCTCAATCACAAGATATCAATACAACAAATTGATATAAAAACATTATGAAAACCATTTCCAATAACAAAATAAAAGAAAATTAAAACATGGTATTTATGTTTTTTTTTAAAAAATGTATGTCTTGTAGAGGAAGCCGAAACTCAAATAATAGTCACGGCGGCAGAGAAGCCGTTGTCACCACATACGTACGACAAAAACATTCCCTTTTGTCATTTAGTAAAACGATTCGTATAAAAAAGATTCATTTTTGATAAACATAAAATTCAAAGGGGTTTATACACCGTATAAAATAAGGTTGTGTATAAAACTAAATATTCCTCAATGAAAGGAGATTGAGACGAAGTCCCATACCTCGGGTCCGACTTGAATCGATCATTCTTTAACCCCTTGAATAATAAACTTGAGTTAATTTCTAATTTCTTAAAAACCTTTTTCAAGTTCATTATTCCTTTTATATCACTTATTACCATGTCATTAACACTATGCAATTATTTAAGTTAATAACGGTCGTTTTGACGATCATTGGTACTTGAGTCAAAAATATGCTCTTTATAATTACAAGTTGTTCATGTATCCATTATATCCAGAGTTATACTCATGATTTATATATAATATATATCATATATATCCAGTATATACATGCATTTATAATATTACATAACGTTTAGAGGTAAGAAATGAAATGCACCGTTCATGGAGACGGTAAGCCGTACGTACGCATGAACGCTACTTTCATTTCTATTTCGTATTTTATGGAATGGAATCATAATGCTATAAAGGTATATTATAATTCAAGTATAATATCATATATAATACCATTAATTAAATCCTTTATATGTCCCACATATGGCATTAATGAAATCAAATCACTTTGAGGGGGCGGTAGTCCGCACTTCCTAAAATGAAGATATCGCGTTTACCAATAATGGTAACCATAAAGGTATGCCATAAATGAAAAATACAGAATCTTAGGTAAATAATAAACATATTATATATAATATATAAATATAGTGACATCTTAATGTCCACCTTTGAAGGTGTTATATGAGTGTTGAATAATCATCGTTTCGTGAGGCAGAAATTCGCCATCCACAGAAACAGTATGTTCTTTAACCATTAGATGTAGGTGTGTGTAAGTGTAGCTTGAATAATTCTTATAACAACATCCTAGTATATTTAGGATACTGGTGTTTTTAAAAAATAAATGAATAAAAAGAGTTTAGAGGGTCGGAGAAGCAAAATAAAACATAAGAACACAAGAGAAAACACTACCTTTAAAACGGGTAACACTTTTTGATTTGAGCTCAAAGGCTTCCTTGGGAAGAATTCTGCCCAAAGTGAGGCTTCTAATAGTTATATAGGGATGTGGAGAGACAAAATGGGCATGGGTTGTCTGAGCCAAAGGCTTTGGAAGTGTGGGTAAGGAGGTAGAGGTGGAGGCCTTTTATAAGAGAAGAGGAGGGGCACTCTTGGAATGTAAAGAAATGTTACTTTATTTTAAAATGAGTTTCGCATTTAAAAGGTCCCACATTGATATAATTCTAGTATAAGGTGATAAGGGTTTGAAATATACCCATCCAATAGGTTTTTGTCATGTGTAGGTCTTATATTTTACCTTATCTGTTCATTTTATTTAAATCGTTAAATAATGAGGTAATCGATGCATCATCATGATGTCATATATAATTTAATTTATTTAATGTCTAAAAATTATAAAAAAAATACTATTATGTAGGAAATTATTTTATATTTCCAATGACCATTTATAGTCAAAAATTGGACTTGTATAACCCCATGTAAAAATTGTTTTAGTAAAACAAATACTTGTTTGTGACATTTTTATTTTAACATTAAATAAAAAGATATTAATGTCATTTTCCTACCAAAGTGGCTCCATGGGGTCCCCAAGTTGACCCATGGATTTTATTAGTCGTCCATGACACATCCAATAAGGGTAGGACATGTGTCTAGGTAATTTCATATTATTAAAATATTATTTTTACCTTAAATTACACTAATTACCTCTAATCGCGATTAAAAACATAAAAGTTACTATTCACCAAAAGAATTATTTTAATCCCATTGAACCACATTTTACTTATTAATTACAACCATGTATGTAAGATTTTTGAAATTCAAAACACAGATTTGGTAAAGTTTCATTTAAACGAAAAATCCGTTTTTGAGCAAATATCGTGTTTTTATGAAATAATAAGTATCAAAAGACAGACAGTAGTTTAAGTCCAATTTCAAAGTGAAATTAATTCCAACGACCACTATTGGATTAAATGGTGAAAATATATTCTAATTTAACTTTAAAACCAATTCAAATGATAAACTAATCATATAAATAAATTATATTAAAAAGTTGTTTTGAATTAAAATACAACATTTTCACTATTCATTAAAAAAATGAACTTTATCGAAAAAATACCAAAACATTACCCAAAATAAATTTCCATGTCCCAATCATAAATAATAAGTTTATTTTGATAAATAGGACTTATAAAATTGTCAAAAGTTTGATTTAAAAATGGTTTTCCATCAAAAGGCAGTAAAACAATCTTTTAAAAATATTAGTGTATTACATGCTTAAGATTGGATTTATTCTCATTTTAAGCCTCTAAAACACTATCTAATTCATAAATAGACATAGATAAGAATATATATTATTCATTACTTACTTGGGATGTTACATTGACATTGACATGAATTGATATGATGTTTTCCATTTTTAAAGTGGGAATGTATCAAACTGATAACAAATTAATTCGCATGTTATTATTAAAAAACATCACTATATAAAAGGTATGATGGACTCTAGAATTTTATATAAAGGATCAAAGAAATATGAATTATTGGGTTTTATTATTGATAATTGAGATGATTTTATTAATGATTGAAAGTTAAAATTCAAAGGTTTTTTTATCTTGATAGTAATTATATCTCATGGCTTATCATGATGTAAGATTATATTTATTTAATCATATTGAAAGAGGTGTGTATTTTAGAATCTCAAGTTTCTTCCTAATTGATTTGGATGAAACAAAAATTTAAGGATGTTAGATAATAACTTTTCTCACTTATATCAATTATATGTCACAATAAAAATTATATTAATCTTAAAAAAATAAATTACCTTCATATCAAAAAATGTAGTTCAATACACAATAACGAAGCATATTGATATCAAGTATAATTATATTAAATAATAACCGTAATAAGGTATTATGAAATTAGAATAATTACATATGGTTACTCAGAATAATATATGTGAAACACTGTTATAGTGGGGGTATTGAGTTATAATTTCATGTTTTCACAAAATATTATAAATTTAAACCGATTCACTTATTAGAGTGAATTGATTTGATTTAATCAAATAAAATTACATAAAATACATAGAATAACAACAACAGACACAATAGGAACACAATATTTTTACAAGGTTCATCGCATAATTTAGAATAATAATTATTTTTTATTCATTATAATTTCCATGACACAAGTTATCCACTAATTTTATAATGAAGATTATAGTATGTTGGATGCGATCCTTGAAACCTTATAATGTTAACAAACCCACCAATTTACATAATAATACTACCTGTATTATAAGAATCCATTCGGTATTCTTCAAGATATGGTATACCACTAGTTATTTAAGAAACTCCTCTTTAATTACTATTATATCTTATAAAGTAATAAATAGAGTTCATATTGGGAGGAAAAAAATCAATAATGTTCAAACACAATGATTATAATATATGTGAGTCACTATGATAGGGGGTGTTGAGTTATAATTTCTTGTTTTTGCTAGATTTATCAATTTGAACCTATTCAATTATTAGAGTAAATTGATCTAATTTAACCAAATAAAATTATACACAATACATATAATAACACCAATAAATACAATAGGAAAATAATATTTTTACAAGGTTAATCTCCTAGTTTATAATACTATATCTTTTTATTCCTGTTAATTTACCTGAGAAAATTTATCCATTAATTTTATAAAGAAGATTACAGTAGTTTGTATGTGATCATTGAAACCTTACAATGTTAATGGACCCACAAATTTATATAAGCATTCTGCATGTGTTATAAGAACCCATCATGTATTCTTCAAGATATGGTATACCAACAGTTAATAAAGAAACTCATATTGAATAAATTTTAGATCTTAAACTAGAAATAAATAGAATTTGTCTTGGAAGTACTGAATCAATAAAGTTAAAAAAGAATTATATAGTCCTTATATCTTCTAGAATACATGTATAACCATGCATATATAATAATGACATCAAGAACTCAATATATTTTAACCTTCTGACACTCCTTAGACTCAATTAGGGTTTCCTTATTATTCCATTCCATATAAGTCAATATATTATCAAAAACATTATCACACACACTATTTATTTTTTCCTTCTCTTTCATGGATAATCATGTTAATACTATCTCAATATATCCTTTATTTTAATTTCAAATCAGTCTCAAACTCATGTTAATAGATTCATTTTGATATCTTATAATATTTCATGATCTTCATAGTACAAGATTAATCATATTAATAATATCTTCCTTGATTTCCCTTGATATTCATTATCTTAAAATATAAAAAATTGACATAAAAGATAAATATTGTTTTTCCATTAATCTTAACACATTCAAAACCTTTAAAATAATGTAGTCACTATTATGTATTAAAAAATACATCCATATAACTCTTATTCATTTTCAAACCATCACTTACAAAAACTTTGAAACTATTATGTTAATCTTATATAGAAAGAATAAATTTCTATTATTATTATGAAAATATTATTCAACTCTTATATAGATAATATAAAATATGGTTTTCTATTATAAAACTTCAGTTTAATATTATGAAACTTCACTTCAACCATTAATAAATCTTTTCATTTTATAATTCAACAATACATATTCAGTAAATTTTTTGACTTCAATATTACCCAAATCCATTAAACTTCTTTTCAATCTAACTCCATTCTATGTAATAACTATCTCCAACTAAAATTTTCAAGAATAATTTATAGTATCCATCTAAAAAATATTATGATTAATTGAATAGAAATTTAATAATATTATAAACATTCCCATATTGATTACCCATAAATCACTATAAGATGTTTATTCCTTAAGAATTACCATATGATTATCACTATATATAAACATGTGTTTTCATCTATGGTGTATTAATATCTTCTTCAACATTTCTTTTTTACATGCATGTGTATTAATAATAAATACACCACAATAATCCTCCAATCCATTAAAACTTAAAACTCCACTTTTTGAATAATAATGGATTCTTCAATTTGATTCAACCATGGGAATTTCAATCCCACCTTTAGAATTTGTAATTAATACAATATTTTATCTTTTATCGAAAACATTATAAATAAATCAACTCTATCAATACTAATAAAAATTACAATATTTGTAGAAATATTTTATAAACACTTTCTCATTTTTATTCCACTGGATTTTCATCTAACTTCTCCCAATTATTATAAATAAATTAAAATGGATAATTTTTCATAATATTATTCCAAAAATAATTTTACAATTAATTTAAACTCACTAAGATCCTCTTTATATAATCTCTAAATTTTATATTTGACTCATCATTTCCTCTTTTATATGAATATCTCATTTTGTGGATTTTTCCAGCCTTTCAGTTTAAATAACCTATCCATTAAAAATAATGCTTTGAATAATAAATATGCCTCTAAAAAATTAATCCATAGATAAAAATAGAGGAATGAGAGTAGAGTCTCATTATAGTATCACATTATTTATAATATATGGGTTAGATAAGATCCTCCCTCATTTAAAACTGAATTCATACTTCCATGTATCATTTGATTTTACTAAAACAGGTTGTCAAAGTATCTTAAAAACATATGAGTGTTTCTATAACTCATAGAAATAAAAAAAATCACTCTAATCCTACTTGTGCTTATTTATTATAGGGAAAATTGTAATTAATCAATAATCCAATGTTGTCAATGCAATCCTAAGTATCAAATAATGATCGAAAAACTAATTTTTACAATCTATAAACTAATTATTTTCTTAAAAAACATAATATTTTATTCCCTAATATATATAACCTTATATATTCAAATCACACTCTATTCACCTATCAAAAATTAAACCAATTATTTTTAATCAATAAAAAAATAAAAATAGTGGAAAGGGGTGCAATTCCAACAAACTATAATTGTAAAAAGAGGTCCAAATTGTGCTCCTTACAATACTTCTTTAATTAATTTTCTTCAATGTAATTATATTATATAATGAACCATTAATATATAATAAATTTTTTAGTATTGTTTTTAAGTTTATTATCATCATCAATTAGATCATTTTCATTTACATTAACACCAACATTGACATTACACACTTCATAAATAAACAAGACCGATAAATTTTGTCAATGAAAGCCTCATGAGCTTATCAATATACTTCATCTTTTATGATATTATAATTTTATTTTTATTTTTTAATTTCATAGATTCTATATAAAAACACTCATAAATATCATAATCATCCTAATTAAATTTAAAGACCTAGATTTTCCATGTAATTGTTTTAATTATATAGAATTATTACGAGTCTGCGAAAATTGATGGTGTATGATTTCGAGGTCCGGTGTTACTGGAGTGAATTTCTGAACATTTTTTCGGGTATGTTCAGTAAACGCGTGAGCGACATTTTCTAAATTTTTAATCGTTTCTTGGATTAAAAATCATAGGGCACATTTGAATCTGTAGTGCTGAGATTTGCTTAAGGGAGGATTCACTTTGACCTCTGTAGGTCCGAAGAAAACGTTAAGTTTTGTAACTTTTTAAAAAATAAATGAAATAAAATAATTTTGTTATTTTATTTCATAAACCATAAATGGACCAATTAAAGGGTGTGGCCAGCGGTGTGTCAAGCTATTTAATGGATTGACCTGAAAACCTTAAATAACGATGACATTGGGTAAATTTGGAAGCTTCTTAATTAACGATCCCCATTATTTACCCACGCCGTTACTTACCCTCCCCTTCTCCTATATATATAGAGCTAGGGAAGGGGTATTGGAGAGGTTCACCAAAAAGCGAAGTGCTGAAGGAACACCGTGAAGCCAGAACTTTAGAAGATGAAGCTGACCCAACAAGAGGTGACAGACGATACCGAACCAAAGGGCGATGTCGAGTGGCATCTTTGGGAGCTGTTCGTGGGAACGTAGATCCTGATCCACCGACAAGAGCAAACAATTCTCTAACGTTTCGAGGTAGGGGTTATTTTTTTGTTAGTGCATTTTTTATTCCCTCTTCCATGTTCTTGAAAATACATGAAGAACGTGGGTCAACCAAGTAATGGGTTGACCTGCGATTCATTCGTCTTTTTTGGGAGGGTATTGCGGGGAATCTAGTGGGGTTAATATTGTGTTTAATTCAATTGTTTATTGAACTCCCTTAATATCCTCCATATTAAGAGCTAACGTGGAGGGAATGGGCCTAATGAACCCGGACCGAACCCAACACTATCTTGGTTTCCTTGCGCCACCTTGGAAGACCACGACCATGTCGACGCATGCCGCAAGAGGAGGGCCGCAACTCATTAGCCATGGTGAACGGAGGAGGCAGCCAACACGACGGCTGGCTGTGGGAAGGGAGGTTGAAAGACCGCTACGCCATCGGAAAATGGAAGCCGCGGCGATCGAGAAGCACCCACACGATGTCACCGCTTCGCCATCCAAACGGCCTCCAGGCCTTTTGGGAATCCAGGATACTGGGGGGGGGGTTACACCCCTCGCATCGGACTGAACCGGTCTGGCGCCCTCACACCGGGACACCACCCTCAGACCGAGACGCTGACCTCGGAGCAGGCTGCCGCCCTCGGAGTGGGCTGCCGTACTCGAGCCGAGTCTCCGCCCTCTCACCGGGCCACCACCCTCAGACCGGGCCGCCACCCTTGGACCGGGCCGCCACACTCGAATTAGGCCGCCACCCTCAAGTTGGGCCGCTACGCTCGAGCCGGGCCGCCACCCTCATGTCGGGCCACCACCCTCATAGAGGGCCGCCACCCTTGGACCGGACTGCCACCCTCAGACCGGGCGTCCACCCTCAGAGTGGGCCATCGCCCTCGAGCCGGGCCGCCACCCTTAGACTGGGCCACTACCCTCAGATCGGGCCGCCTCCCTAGCGAGCTGCCGCCCCACATGGGTCGGACTGCTCCTTTACGAACCACTCTATTCTGGCCGGGCCACCCTTTTTGCGGGCCTAACAAAACATTGGCCCAGCGGGCTGAGTCCCCCTCGGCGCAGCTCAGACCATGTTTGGCGGGGTCAGTCTGACCAGGTCGGACCGGACCCGAGCCCAGAAACGATCAAAGGGCCTTATCTTGAGAACCAGACACCCGTATGATGAAGTGTCTGTAGCATTGGGACCCTTGGAGCGAGACAATACTTTTTTACTTACTCCATTAAAGTTTCAGAGAACTTGGAGTACAACCAGGTTGGATATCACCCAAATCCAACCGGGCCCTCGGCACTGAAATGCCAATAATGCACTGACCGGGCATCCGATTGATGCGTCGTCTATTGTGTTGGAACCCTTATGACATGGCAGGTCATCAAGTAACTTATTTGTGAGACTTTGTACTGGTTGAGATGCGACTGATGGCATTGGGAGAGATTCTCCCAAGTACACTATGTACTGAACCCTGTGACTGGCTGAGACCTGACAACTACTGGATTTTCGACTTAGAGTGACTCGAACGCCGCGATACGCGATGGATAAAAGTACCTTAGTAGACCATGATAGGGGTGGGTGGTTCTGTGTGACCTGGAGGGCCACAGTGGGGAGTGGTCGTGATACGCAAGAAGAATAAGTACCTTAGCAGACCAAGATAGGGGTGGGTGGCTCTGTGTAACCCAGCACACCCACAGTACACAATGGGGAGGAGTACCTCAACAGTTCAAGGTTAGTTGGAAGCACCTCAGAGTGACCCAGTGGGCCCACTATACTCGATAGGGTAGGAGTTATCTTGCAGCAGAGGTGTTCAACGATGTGAATGGGGATGTTACTTGTTACTACCCCTAGAATAAATCCTGGTGTGATCTGTCTTTACTTTGTGCATGTGATTGAGGTTATGTTTTGTGGTACTTTACCTGTGTGGTATTTTACCTTTGGGGTATTACCCTGTGGGTTTTCTTTGTATAACTCTAGGATACCTTTTGGGTCTTGGGGTTTCTACTGAGTGTCGTTATACTCACCCCTGCACGGGCTTCTTCCACACCTTGTTGTGTTTGGTGCCGATGACATACAACTTTGATCGAGGCTGAGGGAGCTAGGACTGGATGGTGATCGAAGGTGGACCATTCAGTGTGACATGACACGGAGGAGACGAGAAGATGTGGAGTACTGTGGAGGTGATCTGTACCAACCCTTCAAGTAAGAACCTCAGAGGATGACCCAATAACAGTTTCCCTTTTTATTTAATTTGTATTTTACTTTTAGTTATACTTGTACTTTTCAGTTGGTCTTTAATTCCGGCCCCCTTTTACATTCAGCACTCTTTTACTACAGCAGTTTACTTCACAGTTGTTTCTTGTTGTGTTCTAGGACCGTGTGTTCGTATAGGTTTAAAGTAAATTCCTTCCCATTTCAGGGAGTATTCCTTTCAGTGCTAGTCGCCATCCAATGGCCTTTGAAAGGCGGACTTGAGGTAGTCATGGCACTGGCCCTGGGGGATGGGTCGTGACAAAGTGGTATCAGAGGAGTTCAGTTCTACCAAAGAACTGGGACTTTGATCTTTTCTATGTGGAAATAGTGTTAAGTGTTATGAGTGTGGTTTTAAGTTTGGGGAGCTCAGTGTTGGTGTGGTGGCCGACGTATCCATACACTAGGACCCTGAGTTCTGATTTATGACTCAGTGCACAAAAACACTGATTGCATGTGTTCTGAAACATATTTCTTGTGTTTTATTGAGTTAACTCACCAGGCATAACATTTAACCATGGGACACCTATTTCTTTTTAGGGAGATTCCATGAAGACATCCACCTAGGTTTCCTGAGAGAGTATGTGATTCCGGCCCACCGAGTGATGAGGTCACGTTGTAGGGCCCTCTTACGACGTTAACACCTTCGGGTGGTGTACCAGCATCACCACTGCCCATTGGACAACCATTGCCACCGGTCCCACTAGTAGAGGATGCACACCGACTGAGTGCATTGAAAAAATTCCAACGGCAGAGGCCTCCGAGGTTTTGAGGCGAGACAGACCCGTAGGAGGCTGAGGACTGGCTGGAGGCTGTGGCCAAAGTTTTTCACCCATTTGGGACACTAGCTGATTTTATGGTGATCCTGGAAGCCATCCTTTTTCCGACAGCAGCAAGGATATGGTGGAGACTGATTCTCTAGATACAAGATGAGTCAACCCTCTTTTGGGTGAACTTTGAGGGTCTTTTCAGGGCATATTTTGTCCCAGTGACCTTACGCTCTATGAATATACCAGAGCTACTGCACTTACAACAGGGTATCATGACAGTGGCCCAGTACTCGGTGAGGTTCACTAATATCTTTCTATACTCCACAGAAATGGTACAAGACCCTTTTTTCAGGGCCTGAACCTTTGAGAAGGATATCCGATGGGATATCAGAGCATCGATGGTAACACTCAGTATTCTGACGTAGGCTGGGGTGATTGAGAGAGCACTTTTGGTGGAGAGCTTCCTAGCTGAGCAAACACTAACAACGAGAGATACCACCAGACGATATGTAGTCAAGTCATCCACAAGAGGCAGTAGGATGATGAAACATAGGTCCAAGTGGACTAGAAATTCTGGTGGACGACCCCGGGATGTAGGGGAAGAGGTTCGAGGCTCACAAAGAAGAGGAATATAGGTGAGGGACACACAATGTTACACGTGCGGCGGGTGGGGTCATATGGCTCATGACTGCCCGAGCCACCATACTTACAACCAGAAGACAGTCAAGGGATCTCCAAGGCAAAGACAAAGGTTCAAGCGAGGAGGTCCGCAGTGTGGCAGATGTGGTAGAGGTGTTGGCTGTGCTACAGGCAGTGGACAATGTTTTGAAATTCTATAGCAACCACCGCCAGGTGGTCCACCCCAATAACATAGAGCAGGAGGATAGGGAAAATCTCAACTTTAGTCTACTGAGGCCTATGACCATGAAACATAAAATATGATTAAAGGTACTATCTATTTCTACTCTACCCTAGATGTAGTTCTTATAGACATAGGTTCCAGTCACTCTTTTATTTCCACAACCGTCTTTTGGAGATCAGAGATTCCAGTGGAGCCGTTGGCTCGATCCTTATGGCTAAAGACTCCTACGAGAGAGGATTCAAGGATTACACACTAGTTCCGATAGTGTGATCTTGCTCTAGAAGGTTAGAGATTCAGATGGGATCTCCTAGTAGCGGCGTCGATTCCTTACGACGTCATCTTAGGTATGGACTGGTTATCGACCGTCCATTCTCAACATGACTGTATTAAGCGCAAAGTGCGGTGTGTCCGCACAGATGGGACCAAGTTTTCCTTCACCGGTGGTAATGGAACCTTTTCAGAATAGGATAGACTTACCCAGAAGAGGGTGCTGCTGATTACTCATTAGTTGGATAGCCTTACCCTTAGAGCAGATAATGCTGAGAGTCTGAGCTATCATGTAGTGGTGGACCAATATGCCGATGTCTTTATTGATGATATTCCAAGACTGCCTCCATGCAGAGAGTTTGAATTTTACATCGACCTATACCCTGATATGGAACTGATATCAACAACAACATATCGGATGGATCTCGTGGAGCTTCTTGAGTTACAGGTACAGTTGGTGGACTTATAGGGAAAGGGGTTCATAAGACCTAGTGTTTCTCCATGGGCAGCCCCGATTTTGTTTTCCAAGAAGGCAGATGGGAGTTTGAGACTCTGTGTAAACAATCAGCACCTGAACCAGATGACCTTTAAGAAAAAGTATCCACTCCTGGGGATTGACGATCTTTTCGATCATCTGAAGGTAACTTGCTAGTTTTCTAAGATAGACCTTCGACCAGGGTATCATCATCTCAGGATATGAGATGAGAATGTGTAGAAGATGCCCTTCAGATGTTGGTATAGCCATTATGAGTTCTTGGTTATGCCTTTCGGCATGACCAACACCCCAAAATTGTTCATGGGACTGATGAATAGGATCTTTCAGCCATACCTTGATCTCTTTTTGGTGGTGTTTATCGATGACATCTTGATATACTCAGTGACGAAGTAGGAGCTTGCCTATTATCTGCAGATAGTTTTGGATACACTCTGAGAGCACCAAATTTATGGTAAGCTTTCGAAGTGCCAGTTCTGGATACGAGAGGTCCACTTTCTAGGACACGTTATCTCAGAGGCTAGAGTTGTAGTGGATTCAGCAAAGATGGAGGCTGTGCTAGCTTGGGAGCCACCCAGGAGCGTGACGGAGGTGCGGAGTTTCCTAGTGTTGGCTGGATACTTCTATAGATTCGTGCCTGAATTTTCCAGAGTTACGGCACCATTTTCGGCATTGACTAAGAAGGGGCAACCCTTTTTGTGGAAGAAGAGATGATAGAAGAGTTCTTGGAGCTGAGGCAAAGACTGATGAGTGATCCCATCTTGAGGCTACCATAAGAGGGAGTGGGGTATGTATTCTACTGCGACGCATCAGGGACCAGACTTGGGTGTGTCTTGATGCAAGAGCGTGAAGTGATCACTTATGGTTCACAACAGTTGAGACAACATGAGCAGAACTATGCTAACCATGACCTAGAGTTAGCAGTAGTGGGTTTTTCCTTTAAGATGTGGTGACATTACTTGATGGGTGAATGTTTTACTGTCTACTTTGATCAAAAGAGTCTCATGTATATCTTCTCTCAGAAGGAAATGAAACCGAGACATCAATAATGGGTAGATTTCCTCTAGGACTAAGACTTTGAGATAGTGTATACTCTTGGGAAGGGGAACGTGGTAGCAGATGCACTCAGCAGGAGTTCTGGTTTGCAGTTTCTGAGTGAGGCAACAAAGCAGCTAGTTGCATTGCTGTTATCTTTCATGGATAGAGATGGAGTAGCATACCTCGAGTTTATGACTGTCAATCCCACACTCCTTTAGTGGGTTAGGAAGGAGTAGCTTAAGGACACTAACTTCTAGTCTTGACGTTCTCAGATATCCTCATGGAAAGCACCTGATGGATTTTCTAAAGGTAGGGAGCACATCATACTTTTCATAGGATGTACCACGGTACCAGTTGTTCTTTGGGAGGAGGTGTTGAGTGAGTTTCATACGTCCCCTCTGGCGGTACATCCTAGTGTGGTGAAGATGTACCATGACCTTTGACGTTATCACTAGTGGCTAGGGATGAAGAAGGCTGTGGTAGAGTTTGTTTCACGATGCCTCACTTGCCATGAAGTGAAGGGTGAGCATCAGGTTCCAGTAGGCTTAGCTCAACCAATCGAGGTGCTGGAGTGGAAGTGGGATGGGATCTCCATGGACTATGTGATAAGGCTTCCATGTACGTCTAGGGGACATTATTTCATATGGGTGATCGTTGAATGAATCACCAAGTCAGACCACTTCCTACCTATGTGAGAGTAGGGATCCGTAGAGGGATTTGGACGCCTCTACATATAATAGATTGTGATACTTCATGGGGTACCGCCGACGATCGTTTATGACCGTGAAACATGTTTTATATCTCGATTGTGGAAGGGATTACAGTAGGCATTCAGGGCTCATCTGCGTTTGAGCACTGCCTTTCATCCTTAGATGGATGTTCAAACAGAGAAGACCATTCAGACAGTATAGGACATGCTTCATGCATGCATCCAAGATTTTGGTTGCTGTTGGGAGGATCACTTTCCCTTGGTGGAGTTTGCTTACAACAAAAATTATTACTCCACCATCGGTATGACACCATTCGAGGCCCTATATGGCCGACCCTACAAATCACCTCTATGCTGGACATACCCAAGGGAGTCAGCACTTATGGGTCCTGAGTTGGTACGAGCTACCACTGAGAAGGTGCAAACCATCCAGGAGAGAATGAATATTTCACATAGTAGACATAATTCTTATTTCGACAGGATATGGAGACCTCTGGAGTTCTAGGAGGGGGACCACATTTTCTTGCGAGTCTCTCTTCGACGGGAACTATAGAGATTTAGCCAAGGTAGAAAATTATTACCGAGGTTTATCGGGCCATTTATGATACATCAGAGGATATGTGAGGTGGCATACTTCTTGAAACTTCCACCGCAGTTGGAGAAGGTGCATGAAGTCTTCCACACATCCCAGCTAAGGAGATACTTGAATGACCCATTTCATGTCATCGACCATGGTGAGATGGACTTAGACAATGTGGTGACGTTTATGGAGGTTCCAGTAGAGATTGAGGATCGATAGGAGTGGGTCCTTCATGGTAGTTCGATACCTCTGGTGCACATTCGATGGCAGCACAGGAACCTCCCGAAGAGCACATGGGAGTGGGAGGCTCAGATTCATACTCATTACCCCCATTTGTTTCCTTATTATATGTTGTAGCTTTCAGGGATGTAAATCCATACAGTGGGGATAATTTAAAGACCAGGATTTTCCATGTAATTTTATTTAATTATATGGAATTATTAGGAGTCTGTGAAAATTGACGGTGCGTGATTCCGAGGCCCGGAGTGCCCAGAATGAATTTCTGTACTTTTATTCGGGTACGTTCAACAAATGCTTGAGAAACGTTTTCTAAATTTTGAACCGTTGCTTGGATAAAAAATACAAGGGCACCATTGAATCTACAACACCAAGATTCACTTAAGGGAGGCTTCACTTGACCGTAGTAGGTCTGAAGAAAAAGTTGCGTTTTTAACTTTTTAAAAAAGAAAAGAAAAGAAATTATTTTATTATTTTATTTCATAAACCTCCAACGGAACAATTAAAGGGTGGGGAGGGTGGTGTGTCATGCCATTGAACGGCTTGACCAGCCAACCTTAAGCAACAACGACGTTGGGGAAATTAGGAAGCTTCCTAATTAACAAGCCCCATTATTTCTTCATGTTGTTACTTACCCTCCCCCTCTCTTATATATATGAAGATAGGGAAGGGGTATTGAAGAGATTCACCAAGAATTGAAGTGCTGAAAGAACATCGTGACGCCAAACCCTTAGAATAAGAAGCCGACCTAGCAGGAGGTGACAGATGACATCAAACCAAAGGGCAACATGCATGTGGCATCTTTGGGAGCCAGTCGCGGGAATGTAGAACACGATCCACTGACAATTATGAAAGATTCTCAGATGTTTTGAGGTAGGGGGTTATTTTTCGTTCATGTTTTTTTGATTCCCTCTTCCCCATTCTTGAAATTACACATAGAACTTGGGTCAACCAATTAATGGGTTGACCTGTGATTCATTCATCATTTGAAGGAGTTTACTGAGGGGAATCTTGTGGGGTTAATTTTGTGTTTAATTCAATTGTTTATTGAACTCTATTAATATCTTTCATATTACAAGATAACACAAAGGTATCATTCCTAATGAACCTGGTCCGAACCCTCCACTATCTTGCTTTCCTTGCACCACCTTGGAAGACTGCAAGCATATTGACACATGCCATAGGAGGAGGGATGCAGCTCATCTTCCGCGGTGAACAGAGGAGGCCGCCGACACGACGACCGACCATGGGAAGGGTGGCGGCGCGGCCGCTATGCCTCCGGCAAATAGAAGCCACTGCCAAAGCTGCGACGGAGGCCAAACACACCTATGACAAGATCCATGATGACCGAGCGACACCCACGTGGCACTGCTACTTCGCCAACCGAACATCCTCCAGGCTGTTTGGGAATTTGGGAGAACGGGGGGGGGGGGGGGGGTTACACCCCCCCCCCCATCGGACCGAACCGGGACACCGCCCTCACACGGGTCCACAACCCTCGTACTAGGCCACTGCCCTCAGAGTAGGCCTTTGCCTTTAGACCATGATACTGCCCTCGATCTAGGTTTCTGCCCTCGCGGTGGGCCGCCACCCTTGGACCGGGCCGCCGTCCTTGAGCCGGGCCACCGCCCTCAAGCCAGGCCGCCGCCCTCAGACCGGACCGCCTCCCTTGAGCTAGGACGCCTCTCTTGGAGTTGGCCTTTACCCTCTAGCTGGGCCGCCACCCTCAGAGTGAGCCACAACTGTCAGACTGGGCCGCCACCCTAGCGGGTCGCTGCCCCTCGCGGACCGGGCCACCCCTTTGCAGGCCGGGCCACCCCTTTGCGGGCCGCCCTATTCTGGATGGGCTGCCCTTGCAGGCCGCCACTCTTGTGGGATGGACCACACATTGGCCCATCCCAGACTGGGTTGGTTCGGGTCATTCTGACTGGGTTGGACCAGACCCAGGCCTAACCAGGCCCAGAAATGCTCAAATGGCCTTATCTTGAGAACCATATGCCCGATTGAAGAACTGTCTGTGGAGTTGGGACCCTTGGAGTGAGATGGTACTTTTTTACTTACTCCATTATAGTTTTAGAGAACTTAGAGTATGGCTGGGTTGGATTGCACCCAAATCCAACCGGGCCCTCGACACTGAAATGCCAATAACGCATAGACCGGGTGTCTGATCGACGCACCATCTATTGCGTTGGAACCCTTATGACATGGAGGGTCATCAGGTTACTTCTTTTTGATACTTCGTGTTGGTTGAGATGTGACTGATGGCTTGGGGAATTTTTCTCCCAAGCGAACTCTGTATAAAACCCTGCGACTGGGTGAGACCTGATAATTGCTGACTTTTCGACTCAGAGTGACTCGACAACTGCGGTATGCGATGGGGAGGAGTAACTAAGTAGTCCACGATGGGGGTGTGTGGTTCTGTGTGACCTGGCAGGCCATGGTGGGGAGCAGTCAGAATACACAATGGGGATGAGTACCTTATCAGATGACGATGGGCGTGGGTGGCTCTGTGTGACCCGACAGACCCACGATACACGATGGGGAGTAGTACCTCAGTAGTTCAAGGTTTGTTGGAAGTTCCTCGGAGTGACCCGACATACCCACTGTACTCGATATAGGAGGAGTTATCTAGCATCCGATCTGTTCAATGATGTGACTGGGGATGTTACTTGTTACTACCCCTAGAATAAATCCTAGTGTGAGATGTCTTTACTTTGTGCTTGTGATTGAGGTTATGCTATGTGGTACTTTACCTGTGTGCTACTTTACCTTCATGGTATTACCCTATGGGTTTTCTTTGTAGAACTCTAAGAGACCTCTGGGGTCACAGGGTACCTACTGAGTATCTTTATACTCACCCCTGCATGAGCTTCACCCTCACCTTGTGGTGTCTGGTGAAAACGATGTACATCATTGATCGAGGCTGAGGGATCTAGGACTAGATGGTGCTTGGAGGTGGAACATTTGGTGTGACGTGATGCGGAGAAGATAGGCATATGTGGAGTACTGTGGAGGTGATATGTACCTACCCTTAATGTAGAAACCTTGGAGGACAATCCAATAGCTATTTCCCTTTTTTTTCAGTTGTATTGTACTTCCAGTCATACATGTACTTTTCATTTGGGCTTGTATTCTGGCCCCCTTTTACTTTCAGAACTCTTTTACTACAGCAGTTTACTTCACAGTTTCTTCTTATTGTGTTCTTGGACCGTGTGTTTGTACAAGTTTAAAGGTAATGCCTTTTCGTTTTAGGGAATATGCCTTTCGATGCTAGTCTCCAGCCCCTAGCCTAGGGAAGGCGAGCTTGGGGTAGTCATGTTACGGGCCTCAGGGGACGGGTTGTGACATTAAATCTCATATATGTATTCTTAAAACCATCTAATTTATTTTGATAATATAGATTTGAATGATTTAGCTTCTTAACATTATGAATCATTTTAAAAAACATCTTAATTTTAATAGGATTATTTCCCGTCACTTTAATATTTATTTATATTCCTTTAAAAGACAAATTTTTTCTAGTAATTATAAGCTTCATAACAATATACTCCAAAAAACTACTAGTTTCTATTAAACTTTTCTTTTCCATATTGAAGCATATTTTATCCCTATTTTATTTCTTTCTATTTTGGTTCCAAATAGGATTCCAGTTACAAATTCTTTGGGGGTTCTATTGTACATGGAGTGTATAAATTTCCCTTTGATATAGAAAGGAGTTTTTCATAATCAATATTTTTCATAATTTTATAGAATTGGTATTTAAACCTTCTTAGTTAGTCAATTATTTTTGATATGTTGTGAAAATTCAAGATTTTTTTTACCTTTTTCCCATTATATTTTTGAAAATCATATCTATAAAAAATCCAAGCCTTTTATTTTCTTAAAAACATGTTCTATTAAAGTTAATACACTTCTCAAAATTCTAATTTACCAATATTATTTTCTCAATGTCCTTAGTGGATTCGACTCAAACCAGTCAGGCTTCATTAAAATCATCTCTTAGCTTCTTTAATGTGTTATCAATATCAATTAACTATTATTTTTTTTCCATTAAAACATTATCATTTCTTTAAAAATTATTATCATGATCCTTTTTTATTCGGTCAAATTATCCACTTGAATATTCATAATTATGAGTTCTTTAATATACTCAATTTTGTTTACATTTGATTTTATATTCATTACTTTAATAAATCAAGACTTCCTTATTCATATTTTTGATATCTTTTTTGAGATTGGTATTTTTATAGTGATATGATTTATGTTTAGTCTTCAATAAATATTATATGTATTCTTATTCATCTTCTTTATCCTCACTACTTTAGAATACTCATAATTCCCTACTACTTGAACCATATTTATTTTATTAATCATGATCCAAGGATGTTCTTATATTTTTATTTATTTTATATCCTTATTATTTTAAAAAATTAGTTGTACTTTCATTATAATAATCTTCCTTTCTCAATAAGATCCTTATTTTCTTAAAAAATCCATTATTTTGTTTATATTACATTTTAACTTTCATGAAATTATAATAATTTCAAATATTTCTTTTCAAGATAGAAAATTCTTGATATTATTTTTTATAATAATCCACCTTCATTTCATTAAACAATTTATTTAGAAAAGATATAGGAAAATGTCAAATAAAACTACATGAAAAACATTATAATGTCAATATACCTATATATATTCCTTTAACTTTATGAGGTTATTTGAAACAAGAGATGTTATTTATTTATAGTTATCATCATTTTCTCTATATTTTTTATTATTATTGTATAATTTATCTTCCTTCTCTATGAGGCTATGATTTCTCATGGCCTTGAATAAAATCTCATTTTACTTTTTATTATTTTTTTTTGAAAAATTGATATTTATTTATCTCACATTCAATAATAATTATATAAATATAATAATGAAGAAGTCAATTAAAATTTCAATCTTATAAAGAAGAAAATTTAGCATTAAATATACTAAGAAGAACTCTTTATAGTTTCTTTAATACAATTAAATCTTATATATTTTCACAAAACCCTCTAATATTATTGAAAATATCTTTTATCTTTTGGAAGAAATCGTCAATTTATTATTATTGATAATCTTTCCATATTCAAACATTCCTCCTATGATTTGGATTTTTTATACATTCACTTTTAGTTTCTTCATAAGCATTCTAATGTTTCTGTTAAATTTATTTAGCAGTCTTAAATCCCGTAACCATATTGAATTCTTTCTTAGAGAGAGATTCCATAATTTTATTCTTAGAATTTTCATCATATTGGATATTTTTATCTCTAGTAGGATTCATAATATGTTCTTGATATAATGGTTTAGAAACAATAAAAGAAACACCAAACACTTCAATACCAAGGGAAAAAAATATTTGGTGCCATTGATTCTTTAAGACATGATAATTATCCTCATCAATGATAGTAACTCATATCATTTTTATTGAATTGTGATTATTTATATAGTCTTCACAAAATTAGTAATAAATACACATGAATCGAAATATTCTCAACTATAAAGATAAAAATTCAAATATTTTGAACTGGATGTGACTTGATACCAGTTGGTTAAATAGTGATAGAACATGATTTCTTTAAGGAAAACTAATTTTTAATTGGGAAAAATCTTATCAGAGGTAAAAATTGATCACATAGATATAACTAGTGATTCCATAGTAAAGTATATGAGTAAGAATGAAGGGGTGGGGGTGAATTAGTATTTCTTATGTTTATTAGTCTTTTCTCAAACCAAACATTTACACTTTCTATACTGAATGGATTTTCCTCAACATAATAAACCCACACACACCATATAAAGTAATAAAATCAAACATAAAAAACACATATTAATTTTATAAGTGTTGTCTCCCTATTTATATGAAAACAACCTTATTGTTCATGCTAATATCCATCATATAGTTTTTATACTTAATTAATAAATCACATTACAATAGGATGAATGTAATCCTAAAACCCTTATAATGATAATATTATCCCACTAATTTATGAGTTTTTTTCATGTTATAGGAATAACTCCTACCTTCTTTAAGATATGGTATACCACAAATTCAAAAAGAAGTACTGCTTGAATTACTTGAATATCTTCACCAAAAATAGGTAAAGTTCCTATTATAATAACTAAATTGATAAATATAAAGCAGAATGATTATTGGAATTCTCTCTTCTCAAACCCATTCTTGAACGTTAATATATAATAATGTATTTAATAACTCCAACCTCCAAAATATCTTCAAAATAAATTGGCTTCTACTTTTTTTATTATTCATTTAGGTGAAAATATTCTAAAAAACTCTCAAACACACATTACCTATTTTTCTTTTCTTTTATGTTCATGAATTATCACATACACAGTTTCTTAATATGTATTTTATTTGAATTAAATATCTTCCTATAAATCCTATGAAAAAATTAATTTGGATCTATTATTATAAAATCCCATTTCCCACTTTTAGGTATTATACTTCTATTTACTTATTTTATTCTTTAATTGCATGCATCTTTGAACTCCTGAGGATGGAGACAATTTTCTGAAAAAATGGTCTAAAGTTTAGGGATTTATGTTTGCTTTAATTAAGGAAGTCTGGGTATAAATGTGTTACTGTATTTTTGGGGTTCTCCCTAAGTTCAAAGGATACCTGAAGTGTTTTGGGTTTTCATGTAATAATATGCAATTTTATCTATATATAGGAAATGTAAACACTGTGTATTGTAAGTACATGATGTGTAATGTTTTCCAAGATCATGACATGATATGATTATGGAAAATGAAGTAATAAACACTATATAATATTTACACACCATGTAATGTTAAAAATCAGGTTTTAATAAAATGGTTGTGGTATTTTCAATGTATGTGATCCTTGTGGATTACACAACATGTAAATAGATTACATGAAGTGTAAATTTCATGAAGATGGATTTTAGGGTGATGCTCAGATGATTTTTTTATTCATTATTCCACATGTCTCTCCCCTCTCGACCTTGTGTTCTTCTATATCATTTTTTGGAGCCTCTATTCGATCTATATTGATTTATTCAGTGTTTAATGATCATTGCAGTTGGGTTTCATCTCTTTGGGTGTGTAATATTTTCTAATTCCTTATTGACTTTGATCACAATAGTGTAGTTGTGATGTGCTATTGGTTTCTTGGATCTGTGGTGATGTTTATTTTTTTATCTTCTAGATTCATTGTGTGATCTTATTATGGAGGCATAATTGGTTGTGGTGTGGATGGTGTGCATAATTTGATGTATGTGCAATATATCCTCTTCACTGACCCTTTCTGATTAATTTAATCAATTATAAGATGTGAGGATTGGTTCTATAGCCTCCATTTCCATTGTTGGTTTCTTTAATATGTTGGATTCCATTATAGGCATGTGCGACCCAAGGTTAAGGTAGGTGGTTCTATCACTATCCTATGTTGGTGAACTACATTGCTCCTGTTTTTGATAAATTGTAATGTTAAATGAAATGGTTTGATATGTGTGATTTTTGTGTGTGTGTGGAACTAGGTATTTATAAAATATGATTTCCCCAATTTTTGGTAAATGGATAAGGGGTTTCAAAGAATTGTGAAATGGTTTATAAATCATGAAATGATGAAGTGGTTTGATGAAATGGTTTTCAAAATAGAGTACATGGGACGGCTTGGGTACTTAGGTGGAATGTATAGTAATAGGTCTCATTAGGGTGTTTCCCCATGGGTATTTCTTATACTCCATAGGTTTATTGTTCTAGGGACTTGTTAGACCTATTAGGGGGAGGGGTAAACTTAATGGGGTGTTCCTATGCTCTCTAGACTCAGTGTATATATCTAGTGGATTGATGGATATGTGATTGTCTATGTTAGGTATGAGGGTCCTAGATATCTTGAACTAGTGTGACCCCTAACGTGATGTTACCTATGAATCTTCTTTTGGATTGTATTGTTTTGTTGTAATTCCATGGATTAGATATGATATGTGATGCATGATTTGTTTTGAAATTATATATGTGTTGCGATATCTGGTTATGAAACTATTTGAAAATTATTTACCTATTTTTTTTAAATGTGAAAAAGGGGAAATTAAATGATTTTTCTATTCTTTTGATATAAAAACTATTAAACTAATATTATGCCATATTTTATTAAATGTTGAGAATGCATGGATTAATTTTTAGAAACATGATATGAAACACCTAGGTGGGACCCTATAAAGCCTATTATCTCACACCCTTCATAGCCCTTCAATGGTGAATATACCTAGTTATGCCTTTTGATGTTGGGAAATGAAATGTTCTATAGTGATGTGGTGATGTTTTCTTTCAGCTGGGTTTTGGGTAGCTGGTGATGAGATGGTGGGAGGTTAATCACGTTATCATATGGAACTATTTGTGTAGAATTTTTTTTTATTTTTTTTAGTTTTACTTATCACTTGGAGATTGTTTCAAAATTTCTCAGTTGTATCACTTATGTTGTTCCTTATCTATTATGGAATATATCACTATCTTCCACTGTTTCTCTCTGTTATTTATACGTATGTTATGTTTTTTTACTCTAGGTTGGATGAAATCATTCCATGTGATTATTATTTTATTCCTGGACACTAATCATCAACCCATAGGGATCAAGAACTCAATTGGAGTATGTGGTGGGATGGGTTGGGTACCAGTTTGATAGGGTATTCAGGTTGGTTCGTTACACTTAAAATATTCCACAATATTCACACTCAGATATAAATCATACTAATAATATCTTCCATGCCTTGTAAAGAATATATTACTTTATATTACTTGATTTTAAACATATAAAAATATAGAAACTAATTAAAAATATAAATATTGTGTTTCAATTAATATTTTCTATATGAAACCATAAAAATTGAAAGGATTGGTTAGGGATGTATTCCACACTAAGGGGGGGGGGGGGGGTGAATCAGTGCGAGTGACTTCTAATCAAATTTGTAATTTTTATCCCCTTATCTTTGTCACTTGTTAAGGTGAATGGGTATCATATTCTATCTTAATCACTTTCATGTCCACATCCAAACACACACACACACACAAAGGATAAAATATTTTACAATATCTAACTTTCAATAAACATGATAAAACTTGGTGAAAATGGGAAAACTAATGATCACATGGCCCAATACAGATAAAGTTTTTAGATATAACATGCATGGAGTATCCATTAAATTTCATTGATATATATTTTCTTGATAGTACATAAACATCTTTCTGGGTATTTATACCGCTCTCCAACTATGTATAATCAGTACACTATGTGATTCTTTATATTTCTCTTCTCATACTTTCACAATAGTATGCAATAACTGACTTCTTATATTATTTTTCTCCTACACATGCTTCAAGTATCTTATTTTATTATGATAACTAGTTTGTACAACACTTTATTATTTATTTTATGTATGCACTGAAATTCATAAAACACCTTCTACCTTTTATGAATAGTTAAAAATGAGGCTACAACTTCCTCTCTCATTCACTTATTCTCTTTATCAATGAACTTGTTTTCACATAACTCTTCATCTTTTTTTGTTTTCTCCTTCTTTTTTAAGTGTAACCAGATTGCATAGGATATTCTTATCTCTATATATATTGACTTGCATGATCTATTATAACATCATGTTTGAATTTATTTTCTCCAAATACTAAAGGATTTTCCTTTAGATAATATAAATTTCCATTAAAGATACTACTTATCTTTTACCAATAATATATATATATGTTTTGAATAGATAAAACAACAATGATTATTTATTTATTATTATTTCTTATCTTTTATATTAGTATTCATTTCAAATTCCTGACACCTTACTTTAATTTAAAATCTCTAAAGTCTCAAACCTATTCATTATCTTTCTTTTTGACAATATATGGAAATATCATGTGGTCTTACTTTTAATTAACTCTATGAAATCCACTTTTTAAAAACATATAATATCTTTATCCACATATGGATACATATTCAAATTCATGGATATGTGGTGTGGAAATTAGCTTTACATAGAGTCTAAAATATATTGTCTCAAAATGGTCATCTCTATGACATGGTGATTGTTTTGTTCATATTATAAAAATTATATTTCTTTATATTTTTAACTCTTCTATGATGACCAAAACACTTATGATAATTTAACTACAACATAGTATTATCATTAACTCAGATGAAACACACCACTATGACCATAGATCTTTCACTACTATGTTTTCCTCTTTAATTAATAACTCCTTACACTATAAACTCCATATATTTGGATTGGTCATAATCTCAGATTCAAGATTCTTTATTGAAAAAACTCATTCAATCTCAAATCATCTCCTTTTGTTTGATGATTTTATTCTTAATATATAGTATCATGATCATATCAGGTGATCATGATTCTTAGTCCATGTTGATCAGGACAACATCATCATATAAATCAATTATTCTTCCTTTAAAATTAATGTTTTGGAAACTCATTCATTACCATTATTTAGGTGCATATTAGATTTATATAGCCTTTAGGATGTTTACGTAACCTTCATTCCACTCCTAATGATGTTTACGTTGGACATGAATGACCTTTATGTATCTTATACATATATATACACCCTCACATAGGTCAAGATGAAATTTACATATCCTTAAATACATTTGAGTTACTATATCACAAATATAATTTAACCTCAATGGTTCATATAAATGTACAAAGTTTTAAACATGATGATTAACCATATGAATTAGACAAGCAGCCGAGAATGGATCGTGTCACACCCTGATGTTTATTTCAGGTACAACCACTTTCTTATTTTGTTTACCGTCTTTTTTTACCAATTTCCTAATTGTTATTTTATTATGTATTTGTTGAGGGTTTGGGGTGTCAATTGAGAGTCAGTATACATGTAAAACTGATCCCATAAGTAAGAAAAATCTATAGGAGGTACACTAGCTAGCCAGTGACAAGCCACCATCTAGCCTATAGAAGTTATAGGGTCATGGAAATTCTTCCTAAAACTACTAGATTATTTGTTGAAATTTGGGGCTATGGGGATTCTTCCTTCAATAACTAGATAACTGATGGGATACATCAAGAAACCAAAAATTTCAATATGGATAAGAAAAGTACAAACGATATCATTTTTTATACAGGAACCCCTGTTTTATTCTTCTATCCTACTACATTGACCTAAACTAAACCCATATGATTTTGGGGGATATATTTAGATGAATCTAGATCTTCCAAATTAAATCCTTGGAAAATCCAATTATTTATTGAGGTTGTGATCCTCTTTTGGTAAGTCTAACTCCATTTTGGTCATGGATTCTATTGTTATTTGTATTCCTCTTATTTACTTCTATAGATAGGATATGAAAACAATATGAATTATTTGGATCTAGTATTCCAATAGGGGATTGTGGTTCTGATAATCTTCCTCTTTCTTCTTCAATATTTTTCTGTCTATATCTTATCTATCCCCTCTGAAAGTTGAATTTTTAAGTGTTATGAGTTTGGTGGTTTTGTGAAAAGCCTTTATTCTCTATAAATTGATTTATTTCACTTCTAAATTGGTCTTTAAAATGGTTGAAAATCATTTTTTATGGATTTATATTTAAAATACATTTGAATTTGTTTTATAAAGTGGTCATATAGCATGATTATAATTTTATCTTAAAAATAGGTTTGAATTGGGTTTAAAGGCATTATTTATGAAATACAAGTGTTTTTTAGAATTTTTAATAAATTTATTTCCCCTTGAGGTGTGTTGATGAAAATGTATTTCAATTAAAATTTAATTATTTTTAAATATTTTATTTTTTATATATATGTGAAATTCCCTTTGAATGGTTTTAGTTGTGAAAATGGTAATCCACATGTAGTCATTGTTGAGGCAGGGAGCCATTCCCAGGAATGGAATTACCATATAGAACTATTATTCTAGGTTAATGTATGTTCTAGGTGCCCCAAGGTTATCAATATAGGGGGAATCTCTTGAGAGTTTTCTATTTCCCCCAAGGCCCATTATCCAAGGGTAATCAGTGCATCGAGTGTCCTTTTATTATGTAAATTTTTAAGGGATCCTCACTATTTAAGACCTGTATGTTGTCATTCCTTGGAATGTTTATTTGAAATTATTTGAAAAATAAATTATTTATAAATGTTTTATAAGTTGTGGAAGAGGGTGAATTTTCATATTTTGAAGTAAATTGTGAAAACTATATCTCATGACTTATCTTATTTATTTTAGGATAATTGGTTTATATTATAAAAACTTCTTATCATATGATTGGTGGGATCCCAATGGGATTATTTTTCTCATACCTTGTATAAACATTTGGGTGTATGTAGACACTGTTTCATTTCATTCCAATAAATACAAGGGACCATAGGGTGGTAGTGGAATTGTTCATTAGTAAGATATGAGATTTTTGTGGTGAATATATATCTCATAGAGATAGGTTGTTTCTATAATTTCATATATTACCTATAAAAACACTCACCAACATCATAACTATCCTGATTAAATCTCTCACATGTATTCTTAAAATCATCCAATTTATTTTGATCATATATATTTGAATCATTTAGCTTCTTAAGCTTATGATTTATTTTAAAAAAACAACTTCATTTTAATAGGTTTATTCACCCTCAATTAAATATTTATTTATATTACTTTAAAAGAAAAACTTTACTTGTAATTATAAGCTTCATATCAATATACTCCACAACACTAGTAGTTTCCATTAAAATTTTCTTTTCCATCTTAAAGCATATTCGATCCATATTTTATTTCTTTCTATTTGGGTTCCAAATAAGAATCCAGTTACACATTCTAAGGGGAATATATTTTACATGGAGTGTATAAATTCCACTTTGATATAGAAATGAGTTTTTCAAAATAATTATTTTCCATAATTTTATAGAATTGGTATTTAATCCTACATAGTTTGTCAATTTTTTTGATTAGTTTTAAAAATTCAAGAATAAAATTTACCCTTTTTCCATTATATTTTTTTAAAAGCGTATCTATAGAAAATGGAAGTTTTTTATTTTCTTAAAAACAAGTTACTTGAAGGTTAATACACTTCTCAAACTTCATATTTATCAATATGATTTTCTCAATTTCCTTAGATAATTCAACTCGAACCACTCGAGAATCATTAAAATCACCTCTTATGTTCTTTAATCTATTCTAAATATCAATTAACTTTGATTGTTTTTAGATTTACCCATTATCATTTATCTAAAAATTATTATCAAGATCATTTTTTATTACATAAAATTACCCACTTGAATATTCATAATTATGATTTCTATAATATACTCAATTTTTTAACATTGGATTTTATATTCATTACTTTTATAAATAAAGACTTCCTTATTCATATTTTTTATATCCTTTTTGATATTGGTATTTTGATAGTGATATGATTTATGTTTAGTCTTCAATAAATATTCTATGTATTCTTATTCATTTACTTTATCCTCACTACTTTATAATCTTCATAATTTTATACAACTTAAACTATATTTATTCTATTAAACATGATCCAAGGATTTTCTTATCTTTTTATTTATTTCTAATCCTTATGATTTAAAAAAGTATCTATAATTTTATTATCATAATATTACTTACTCAATAATATCCTTATTTTATTAAAAAATATTTTATTTCATCTATACTACTTTTTTCCTGTCATGGAATTATAATAATTTTAAATATTTCTATTTATTATAGAAACTTATTTATATTAATTATTATAATAATACACCAACATTTACTTAAACCTTTTATTTGGAAAAGATATAGAAAAATTCCAAATACCACTACATGAAAAACATTTTAAATTCAACATACTTTTATATATTCATTTACCTTTTTGAGGTTATTTAAAACAAGTGATGTTATTTTCTTATAGATCTCATCATTTCCTATATATTATTTAGAATTAGTATATAATTCATCTTCCTTATCTACAAGGCTAATATTTTTCATGGCCTAGAAGAAAATATCATTTTACTTTTTAATATTTTTTTTTGAAAAAATGTGATTTATTTATCTCACATTCAATAATAATTATATAAATATCACCATGAAGAAGTCAATTCAAATCTAAATATTATAAGGAAGAAATTATATCATTAAATATACCAATAATTACTCTTTATAGTATATTGAATATAGTGTAATATTTTTTTTCACCAAAACCTCTAATATTATTGAGAATTTTATTTATCTTATTGAAGAAATAATCAATAGATTATTGTTGATAATATTTCCATATTCAAACCATACTCCTAAGATTTGGATTTTTTTCTTCCTTAACTTTTAGTTTCTTCATAAACATTCTAATGTTTTTGTTAAATTTATTTAGTATTCTTAATGTCTCTAACCATAGTGAATTCTTTCTTAGAGAGAGATTCTATAATTTCATTCCTAGAATTTTCATAATATTGAATATATTTTTGATATTAGGAGTCATAATATGTTGCTAAAAAAATGGATTAAAACTAATAAAAGAAACACCAAACACTTATATACCAAGGGAAAAATAGTTTTTGTGTCATTAATTCTTTAAGACATGATACTTATCCTCATCAATGATAGTACCTCCTCTATTTTCTAATGGATTTTTGATTATTTATATAGTTTTCAAAAAATTATTAATAAATACACATGAATAGAAATATTCTCAACTATAAAGATAACAATTGAAATATTTTGAACTGTATGTGACCTGATACCAGTTGATTCAATAGTTATAGAACACGATGGATTTGATGATAATTAATTTTTAATTGGGACAAATCTTATGAGAGGTAAAACTTGATCACTTAGATATAACTAGTGATGCCCTAGTAAAGTATATGTGTAACATTGAAGGAGTGGGGGAGAATTCTTATTTCTTATGTTTATTAGTTTTTCTCAAACTAAAAATTTACACTTTCTAGTGAAACTAGATTTACTTCAACCTAATAAACTCACACACACCGTATAAAGTAATAAAATCAAACATAAAAACACAAAATAGTTTTATAAGGGTCTTCTACTAGTTTATATGAAAACAACCTTATTGTTCATTATAATAACCATCATATAGTTTTTATAATTAACTCATAAATCATATTACAGTAGGATAAATGTAATTCTTGAAGCCTTACAATGATAATAGTATCCCAGTAATTTATGAAAACTGTTTTTTCATGTTATAGGAATACCTACTACCTTCTTTAAGATATGGTATACCAAAAATTGAAAAATAAATACCTCTTAAATAACTTCTATATATTTGTAACGCCTCGACCCCAGTTACTTAGAGTCGGTGCATTATTACATAACATTGGCATGATCACAAGAAAGATTAAATCTTGAAATACCGATTGGTTTAGTAGCCTTGGAAACACTAGATATATTCATAAAGTTTTACATTATATAATAAAGTGAAAAACTACTACAAAAACATATTGTCTCCATAGTCCACACTATTATCCCCTCATAATATCCCTGCAGGTCATTCATAATTTACTTCTTCACATCCTGGGAAAAATAAAACATAGAAAAGGGGTGAGCTCAAATGCCCAGTAAGGATAACAATATAGAGGAAACTTTCATAAATAAGAATAAACATTTAAGGCAATGTATAACTAAAACAAAAGCCTTTTAAACTTTAACTTCAACATAGTATGGCAAAAATAAAATGAAATAATTCCATTTACTTATTCACATGGATATTCTACTAATCGAATAATCACATGCAATATCAATAACCACTTTCATAATGATGGAATGCATAATGGCAGACTATCATAACCACATAGACAAGGGATCGTGCCAACACTTCAAATAATATTTTTTTCAAGGCCTTGTGCCAAGACACTAGTTTGTCTCATGAGACCTACCGATGCATCGAGGAGCTATAGCGGGCTCCACCCGTGACATATTATGTCCAATGCATTCCCATATGAAAAGGTTTAAACATAACATAAACATTTGTATTAAAAATAGCACACGAAATTTAAATACATCATCCATAAACCATGAATGGTATAAAAATAACACATCCACATTCAAACATATCACAAAACCTTCAATACAATATAGAAGTTTTGTATCATAATAAATCAACTTCAAATAAGCGTAAAATCCAATAAAGGATGTTGACATAGATGAAATCAAAACTCTCTTTAGAGAAATATCTCTTTATATTTTGAAATCATTTAAGAGTCATATATTTATAAAATAAAAAATTTTCTTTGAAAATATTCTTATAATCTTGTAAGGTATGCTTCGACGATTTTACAACGGCAGAAAATAGCCGTACCCGCCGTATAAGTTAAAAAAACATTCTTACCTTAATTCTGTCAAAAAGGTTAAAAAGCTCCTTGTTTGGAAAACGACGGAAATATTCCTTTAAAAAACTCTTATAAAAATTAAAACAAGGTTATAAATGACTTTCACCTATATTCTTTTAAATATTAAATTTTTTTGAAATACATTTTTAAGAAACATGGATGTGGATGATAAAGAGATCCTAGTAGATTATTACGTATAAACAACCTTGGATAATGAAGAGATTGTGAAATAACCTTTACCTTGTACTTTTCCTTGGTTGGGGGTAGGTTAAAATCCTGTATAATGGTGAAATAATTGTTATTAAATTATACTAGAATCATATACATTAATATGATATCATATATGATCTTTTAACATTGGTTTGTTAATAATATCTTAGTATTATCGCTGTTTTGGGTGTTAACTTACTCATTTTCTTTTATATGTTTTGTTTCGTAAGCCGTGTTTGTCATGGATATTTTGTATCTTAATCATATAGAGAATGATATCAAGTCCTTAGATACTATTACTAATCCTCAAATGAGAATTATACTTGAATGGATACGATGGAGAATGAATCTTATCACGTTCATGGAGACGGTAGTCCGTACGTACGCACGAGCAACAATATCATTCTTTTGATATTAAAATAATATATAATTGGATGGTATATCATATATAAAGAATCATTATCATGTTATATTTATTATTTACATGAGTTACACTTCATTATTATACCCATCCAAATAATAATTTATTGAATAACAATTACACCACGACGTGGAGACGGTAAGCCGTACGTACGCACGTATGGTGACATGTTATTCAAAGGATGGATTGAATAATGAATATGGTTGTACCATATTTATAATAATATTAAAGTATAGAAGATATACTGGATTCATTATTTTATAATGGGAATAACAAAGAAAGAAGAAGTGGAAGAAGAAAGGAACTTGAAAAGGGTGGTGAAATCATTACCTCTTCTTTGGGTTCTTCCTTTTGATTTGATCAAAAGGGCTCCTTAAGTTGGATTTCTGACTAAAGGAAGTCCTCTAGGATCAATTGAGAGATGTTGAGAGAGTATTTGGGCAGATGTTGGCCGAACCAAAAGGCTTTGAAGGTGTGAGTTAATGAGAAGAGAGAGTGCCCTTTTATAAGAGGGGTGAGGGGCACCTTTGGAAAAGCTAGAACTATTATTTTAAAATAAATTAATATTCGGTTTCTAATGGCTCAAAAGTGGATTATTTAAATGTTAAGGTGGGGATAGGTTTAAAAACACTCAACCAATATATTTTAGACAGGTTTGGGTCATTATACTATCCTTATCTTTATGTATTAACTCTTAGTTAATTAGTTTCACTTTTACAATGTCTCTTTGTATTTTTATATTATATGGTTAATAAACTTACTATATACTTCCAAGAGACCCCCAAGTGATCCATTAATTATAAAACTATAATGATATAAGTCTCTTTTCCAAACCTTATATTTTTAGGTATTTAATATCAATTAATAATATAATATTTGTTTTAAAAACTCTTTTATGTCAATTTTGAAACTATTCAATAATTGATTTTTGTGAAACTCATAACAGAATGATTACTTCTAAAAAAGTCCATTAAATAAATACTAAGATGTAATATTAACCTATAAAATTATTTTAATTCAATAAAAGTCTCTAATTATATTTATTTGGGTATTTATAATATCAATTAGATTAATTTTTAACTATTATGGTAATTACTGCATCACCATTGTGTCATATATAAATTAAATTATTTAATGTCTTAAAATTATAAGTAAAATACCATTATGTAGTAAATATTTTTAGATTTATAATTAATATTTATAGTCGAAAATAAAACATATATAACCCTATGTAAGAATAGTTTTTCTAAAAGATATATGCTTGTGTCATTTTTGTATTCATTTTTACTTAATTAAAATAAAGTGTCCCTATCACTTACAAGTGGCACCATGAGGTCCCAAAATCGACCCAAAGATGCCCATGATCTAAAATGTATCAACCAATAAGGTTAGGACACGTTTTAGGGTAATTTTTTATTATTATAATATTATTTGTTCAACCTTATTTACCGGATTTACCCTTTAACCATGGTAAACAAAATTTTTACCGAAGTAATTATTCAAAATGTCTAAAAATAAAAGTTACCTATTTACACAATTTGAACATCCTAATTACAAATATGGAATCCATTTTTCCAAATTCAAAACACAGAAGTGGAAGAAATTAATTTAAAATTAATTCCCGCTGTCAAAACAAAAAGCGTGTTTTTAAGATATAATAAATATCAAAAGATTGATACTTGTTTATATTCGGTTTAATTGTGAAATCATGTACAATGACCAATATTGTATTAAATGGTAAAAATATATTCTAAATATACTTTAAAACCACTCAAATTCATAATTTATCACTATTAATTATTTTGATTAAAGAAGTTGTTTTTAATTAAAATTTAGTAATTTTCACTATTCATCAAAATATTAAAGTTATCCGAAAAGTACCAAAATTTCACCTTAGTCTAAATTCGATACTCTGAATCCAAAAATGAAGCCCATTTTGAGAGATAAAATTTTAAAAAGTAGGTATTACTATTCATAACGGCTAGTTTGATCGGTTGTGGTGTGTGTTAAAACTCGATGTTGCGTACAACACACGCTATTGCATTATTCAAAGAGAAGCGTACCATAGAAGCTTGGGGTGTTAAATTCTCCCCTCCTTCAAATAATTTCATCCCCAAAATTTCTAGAATAATACCGCATGAAAAGACTCGGGTGGTTCTTCATCATAAGTTCCTCGGGTTCCCACGTTGCCTCTTCCATCTTATGGTTTCTCCACAAAACTTTTACCAGGCGCGTCGTCTGGTTTCTCAGTACTTGTTCTCTCATATCAAGAATCTTGATGGGCTCTTCACAATAAGACAGATCGGGTTCCAGTTCTAATTCCTCATAGGTGAGTACATGTGTTGGGTCAGGCATGCATTTCCTCAATAGAGATACGTGGAACACATCGTGAAGTTTGGAGAGATTTGGCGGCATTGCAAATTGGTAAGCTACAACCCCAATTCGTTCTAGAATTTTGAAAGGTCCGATGTACCTGGGACTGAATTTACCTTTCTTACCAAAACGTATGACTCCCTTCCATGGAGATACCTTCAGGAAAACATGATCATCGACTTGAAATTCCAAATCCTTCCTTCGATTATCCGCATAGCTCTTCTGCCTACTTTGAGCTACTTTGATGTGATTTTGGATTACCTTCACCTTTTCCATTGTTTCCTCCACCAGTTCTGGACCTACAAGTTTTCTTTCACCAACGTCATCCCAACAGGTTGGTGTGAGACATCTCTTTTCGTATAACGCTTCATATGGTTCCATCTGAATACTCGAATGGAAGCTATTGTTATAGGAAAATTCTACCAGAGGTAAATATTGATCCCACATACCCTGAAAGTCAAGTGAACAGGATATCAACATGTCTTCTAAGGTTTGAATAGTTCGTTCTGATTGTCCATCTATTTGAGGGTGGTAGGCAGTGCTCAAATGAAGTTCAGCATCCAGGGATTTCTGAAGACTTTTCCAGAATCTTGAAGTAAAACGGGGATCACGATCAGAAACAATCAATAGGGGTAGACCATGAAGTCTCACAACTTCATCAATATATAGTTTTGCTAGACAATCCAGTGGTAGATCTTCTCTTATAGCAAGAAAATGTGCTGACTTGGTAAGACAATCAACAATAACTCATATTTCATTGTTCCTTCTAGGAGTCTTTGGTAGCCCCATGACAAAGTCCATCATAATATTGTCCCATTTCCACTCCGGTATGGGAAGAGGTTGCATAACTCCTCTAGGCTGTTGCCTTCCAGCTTTCACTTTTTGACAAACCATACATCTTGACACAAAATCATCAATCTCCCTCTTCATGTTGTCCCACCAAAAATGTTCCTTCAAATATCTATACATTTTGGTGCTCCTAGGGTGTATAGAGAAATTGGAACTATGAGCATCATCCAACAATTCCCTTTTTAGATCAGGTATATCGGGAACACAAAGCCTTTTCCTGATTTTCAAAATTCCTTCTTCATACACAAAGTCTCTCAATCTCCCTTCATTCACAACTTTAATCTTCTTTTGAAATTCTTCATCATCGGTCTGAGAACTCTTAATCCTTTATAGTAAAGATGGTTTGGCAACCATTTGAAAAAGCATTGATGTTTCACCTTCCTTGGTTATTCCCATGTCCATCTTCACTAGATTCATGAAAATTGGATCCCTTTCAGTTCTCATATTGTTCAAAACTCCATGGTCTTTTCTGCTCAAAGCATCTGACACCTTTTTTTCCTTCCCCGGGTGGTAGTGTATCGTGCAATCATAATCCTTGAGTAATTCAAGCCATATCCTTTGCCTCATGTTGAGTTCTTTTTGTGAGAAAATATACTTTAAACTCTCTTGATCAGTATAAATCTCACATTTTTCACCATAGAGGTAGTGCCTCCATATCTTCAAAGAAAATATCATAGCTGCTAACTCGAGATCATGTGTAGGATAGTTTTTCTCATGAATTTTCAACTATCGTGATGCATAGAAAATAACCCTATCATTCTGCATAAGGACACAACCAAGTCCTTTCTTCGATGCATCACTATAAATAACAAACCCATCAATCCCTGATGGTAGAGTCAATATAGGAGCATTGACTAATCTTCTCTTCAGTTCTTTGAAACATTCTTCACACTCTTTTTTCCAAACAAATTTAATCCATTTACATGTGAGCTTCGTTAATGGGTTAGCTAATTGGGCAAAATTCTGGACGAAACGTCAATAATAACCTGCCAAACCAATAAAAATGCATACCTCGGTTATACTTGTAGGTGTTGGACATTCTTGCATTGCCTTGGTCTTAGAAGGATCAATAGAGATTCCATCTTTAGAGACAATATGGCCAAGAAAAGAAATCCCATGAAGCCAGAATTCACACTTGCTAAACTTTCCATATAATTCATGTCTTCTCAGAGTCTTCAGGATAATGCGCAAGTGATTTTCTTGATCTTCGTAGCTTTTGGAGTATACCAAGATATCATCAATATATACCACCACAAATTCATCGAGATATTCCTTGAAAACTCTGTTCATTATATCCAGGAATACAGAGGGTGCATTAGTCAATCCAAAAGGCATTACAGTAAAATCGTAATGCCCGTACCTGGTTCGAAATGTTGTCTTCAGGATGTCTTCCTTCTTTACACACAACTGATGGTATCCAGATCGAAGGTAAATATTTGAAAAGTATTGAGCTCCATGCAGTTGGTCAAATAAATCATCAATGCGAGGTAGGGGATACTTGTTCTTTATTGTTATAGCATTGATCTCCCTATAGTCGATAGATAACCTCATAGATCCATCTTTCTTTTAAACAAAAAGAACAGGGGCTCCCCATGGAGAAACACTGGGGAGAATAAATCCCTTATTACTCAATTCCTCTAGTTGTTTCTTTAGTTTAACTAATTATACAGTGTCCATTCTATAAGGGGTCTTCGATATATGCCTTGATCCAGGAATTAAATCAATGGAAAACTCAACTTCTCATTCTGGAGGATGCCCAGGTAAATCTTCAGGAAAAACATCTACATATTATTTCACAATAGGTACATACTCTATTTGAACATTCCTTTCCTCACCCACAATCATTTCTTTCTCTTCCTCCCCAATAATTTAATTTAGTTGATCTATTGGGGGTGGATCTAGATAAGAATTTTGTGGTGACAATTCTGCTCTAAAGATAAGGTGTTCCTTATCATCATCATCAAAAATCATAACTTCCTTCTTCTTACAATAATTCTTCACATCATAGTCCGAAAGACAATACATACCAAGGATTATATCAAACTAAATCATAGGTATGACGATGAGATCAGTAGATAAAGAACATTTATGTGCTCTAATGGGGACTGATTCACAAAACTTTGTTGCAATGATTCTTCCCTTAAGAGTTTTAACTGACAACTCCCTTGTTAAATCAAATTGTAAATATCTAATTTTCTTAGAAAACTGGGATGATATGAAACAATGCGATGATCCAGAATCAAATAATGAATTTTCTAAACTTGAGGAAACCATTAAATTACCTGTCACCACGTCTTTCGGAGCTTCTACCTCAGCAGTAGTGATAGCATAAGCTTGGCCTTGATCCCTTGGCCTTTTCTGAGGTAAGTTCTCCTGACGCTTAGGACATTCATTTGCATAATGTCCCATCTCCCTACAATTTTAGCACTGAACATTGGTAACTTCCTTCTTCCCTTTGCAATCATGAGCTTGGTGGCCTTTTTCACCACACTTGTAACAGACACCCATTCCCTTCAAGAAAGTACCCGGGTGTTTCTTCCCACATTTACCACAGGATGGATATTCAACCTTTCCATTCTTCCCCTTATTTCCATTCCCAGATTGATCAGCAGATCTCTTCTTCTCTTGCTTCTCTTTAAAGTCATAAGACTTTGAGAATTCTTTCTCTGTCTTGATAGCACATGAGACAATGTCTTCGTACGACGAGAAGGATTGTGAGACTAATGCTCGATGGAGAAATGGTTTTAACCCATCAAATAAATGATCAATATTACTTTTGGGGTTATGCATATAATCTCCAGCATACCTTTCTAACCTTGTAAAGTTAGCCTCATACTTTGCGACATTCTCATCCTCCTTTTGTCTTAGACTCATAAATTGCCTTTCCATATCTTCTCGATGGTCACGAGGAAAGTATTTTTCTAAAAATAGATTATTGAACTCCCTCTATTCCATATTTTATACTTCATCATCTTCCTTCATGTTTTGAATCAATGACCACCATTGATCAGCATCTCCAGTGAGGCAGTAAACTGCCGTGATAACTTTTTCCCTTTCACTACTCCCCAAAGCCTGAAATATTTTCTCTAGGGAATTTATCCACTACTTAGCTACTAAGGGATTTGTACTCCCATTGAACATTGGTTGTTGTTTACTCATGAAGCAATCTAACATTTATCCTCCACGCTGCACATCAGGGTGCTCTATACGGGTAAGGTTATTATTCATAACTTGAGTAAGTTGTCCTAGTATGGTGATTAGCTGATCGGAACCAGTTGCATCACCAGCTCCACTATAATTATCTTGAGCAGGAGGGAAATACCTACATGGAGTGCGTGCATTAATACGGTTTCCATTTCTTCCACTAGGCGCCATTTCTAAACAATGGCATAAACTAGATCAGTTTATGAATCAAAATACATAATCCCATACTTATAAAACACTTAAAAATAAATTGAACTATTTATGGATATAATCCATAATCATAAAAAATGTTTTCTTTGAGGAATTATATACTCATAAATCCTTCATAATGATTTATAAAGAAAATGAGAGTTATCTTAAGCATATCCCCCGAGAGTGTCGTAACCAAGAGTGCAACAAGGCCCATTGTCGTGCACCAGTTCCCGTTCGAGTCTAGCTCAAAGCGGTGTTTTCGGGTTTTACCCCTAGGTACATATGTGCCAGAGCCACCTCTACCTACTCATATCCAGACAGGGATGTATTGCTCAGAAAACTCACAACATCTCTACAATACCAAAATTCTAGGTAGTTCTTCTATAATAATCCTCAAAGTTCATCTTAGGTCTACGTGCTCTAATCCGAGTTTATCTAAATCTAGATTCCAAGGTTTGTACTAAACTTCCTCTGATACCAACTGTAATGCCCCGACCCCATTTACCTTGAGTCGGTGCATTATTATGTAACATTGGCATGATCACAAGAAAGATCAAATCTTGAATGACTGATTGGTTTAGTAGCCTTGGAAACACTAGATATATTCATAATGTTTTACATTACATCATAAAGTGAAAAACTACTACAACAACATATTGTCTCCATAGTCCACACTATTATCCCCTCACAATATCCCTGCAGGTCATTCATAATTTACTTCTTCTCATCCTGGGAAAAATAAAACATAGAAAAGGGGTGAGCTCAAATGCCCAGTAAGGATAACAATATAGCGGAAACTTTCACAAATAAGAACAAACATTTAAGGCAATGTATAACTAAAACAAAAGCCTTTTAAACTTGAACATGAACATAGTATAGCAAAAATAAAATGAAATAATTCAATTTACTTATTCACATGGATATTCTACTAATCGAATAATCACATGAAATATCAATAACCACTTTCATAATGATGGAATGCATAATGCCAGACTATCATAACCACATTGCCAAGGCCTCATGCTAAGACTACAAATAAGATTTTTGTCAAGGCCTTGTGCCAAGACACTAGTTTGTCTCATGAGACCTACCGATGCATCGAGGAGCTATAGCAGGCTCCACCTGTCACATATTAAGTCCAATGCATTCCCATATGAAAATGTTTAAACATAACATAAACATTACTATTAAAACTAGAATACGAAATGTAAATACTTCATCCATAAAAAATGAATGGTATAAAAATAACACATCCACATTCAAACATATAACAAAACCTTCAATACAATATAGAAGTTTTTTATCATAATAAATCAACTTCAAATAAGCTTAAAATCCATTAAATGATGTTGACATAGATGAAATCAAAACTCTATTTAGAGAAATATCTCTTTATATTTTGAAATCATTTAAGAGTCATATATTTATAAAATAAAACATTTTCTTTGAAAATATTCTTATAATATTGTATGGGAAGTGTCAACGATTTTATAACAGTGGAAAATAGCCGCATTTTCCGTATAAGTTAAAAAAACATTCTTACCTTAATTCTGTCAAAAAGGTTAAAAAGCTCTTTGTTTGGAAAACAACGGAAATATTCCTTTATAAAACTCTTATAAAAAGTCAAAAAAGGGTATAAATGACTTTATCACATATTCTTTTAAATAGTAAAAATGTTTTGAAATACATTTTTAAGAAACATGGATGTGGATGATAAAGAGATCCCGGTAGATTATTACGTATAAAAAACCTCGGACAATGAAGAGATTGTGAAATAACCCTTACCTTGTACTTTTCCTTGGTTGGGGGTAGGTTAAACTCCTGTATAATGGTGAAATAATTGTTATTAAATTATACAAGAATCATATACATTAATATGATATCATATATGATCTTTTAACATTGGTTTGTTAATAATATCTTAGTATTATCGTTGTTTCGGGTGTTAACTTACTCGTTTTCTTTTATATGTTTTTTTACGTAAGCTGTGTTTTTTATGGATAGGTTGTATCTTAATAATATCAATAATTATATCATGTCATTAGATACTATTATTAATCCTCATATGAGAATTATACTTGAATGGATATGATGGAGAATGAATCTTATCACGTTCGTGGAGACGGTAGTCCGTACGTACGCACGAGCGACAATATCATTATTTTGTTATTAAAATAATATATAATTGGATGGTATATCATATATAAAGAATCATTATCATGTTATATTTATTATTTACATGAGTTACACATCATTATTATACCCATCCAAATAATAATTTATTGAATAACAATTACACCACGACGTGGAGACGGTAAGCCGTACGTACGCACGTATGGTGACATGTTATTCAAAGGATGGATAGAATACTGAATATGGTTGTAACATATTTATAATAATATTAAATTATATAGGAGATACTGTATTCATTATTTTAGAATGGGAATAAAAAATAAAGAAGAAGTGGAAGATGAAAGGAACTTGAAAAGGGGGGGGGGGTGAAATCGTTACCTCTTCTTTGGGTTCTTCCTTTTGATTTGAACAAAAGGGCTCCTTAGGTTGGCTTTTGGACTAAAGGAAGGCCTCTAAGATGAATTTAGGGAAGTTGAGAGAGTATATGTGTAGAGTTTGGCTGAACCAAAAGGCTTTTAAGGTGTGTTTTAATGAGAAGGGAGAGTTCCCTTTTATAAGAGGGGTGATGAGCACCTTTGGAAAAGCTAGATATATTATTTTATAATAAATTCATATTCCATTTATAATGGCTCCAAAGTGGATTATTTAAATGTTAAGGTGGGGATATGTGGAAAACCACTCAACCAATACAATTTAGACAGGTTTTGGTCATTATACTAACCTTATCTTTAAGTATTAACTCTTAGTTAATTAGTTTCACTTTTACAATGTCTCTTTGTATTTTTATATTATATGGTTAATAAACTTACTATGTACATCCAAGAGTCCCCCAAGTGGTCCATTAATGATACCAATATCATTATATAAGTCTATTGGACGAACCTTAGATTTTTAGGTATTTAATATCAATTAATAATATAATTTTTGTTTTAAAAACTCTTTTATGTAAATTTTGAAACTATTCAATAATTGATTTTTGTGAAACTCATAACAGAATTATTACTTCTAAAAAGTCCATTAAATCAATACTAATATGTCATATTAACCTATAAAATTATTTTAATTCAATAAAAGTCTCAAATTATATTTATTTGGGTATTTATAATATCAATTTGTTTAATTTTTCACTATTATGGTAATTACTGAATCACCATTATGTCATATATAAATTAACTTATTTAATGTCTAAAAATTATAAATAAAATACCATTATGTATTAAATCTTGTTATTATTATAATTAATATTTATAGTCGAAAATACAACATATATAACCCTATGTAAAAATTGTTTTTCTAAAAGATATATGCTTGTGTGATTTTTGTATTCATTTTAACTTAATTAAAATAAAGTGTCCCTATCACTTACAAGTGGCACCATGGGGTCCCAAAATCGACCCAAAGATGCCCATGGTCGAAAATTTATCAACCAATAAGGTTAGGACATGTTTTAGGGTAATTTGTTATTATTATAATATTATTTTTTAACCCTTATTTACCAGATTTATCCTTTAACCGTGGTAAATAAAATATTTACCGAAGTAATTATTCAAAATGTCTAAAAATAAAAGTTACCTATTTACAAAATTTGAACATCCTGATTAAAAATATGGAATCCATTTTTCCAAATTCAAAACACAAAATTGGAAGAAATTAATTTAAAATTATTTCCCACTGTCAAAACAAAAAGCATGTTTTTAAGATATAATAACTATCAAAAGATTGCTACTTGTTTATGTTCAGTTTAATTGTGAAATTATGTCCAATGACCAATATTGTATTAAATGGTAAAAATATATTCTAAATCTACTTTAAAACCACTCAAATTCATAATTTATCACTATTAATTATTTTGATTAAAAAAGTTGTTTTTAATTAAAATTTAGTAATTTTCACTATTCATCAAAATATTAAAGTTATCCGAAAAGTACCAAATTTCACCTTAGGCTAAATTCGATACTACGAATCCAAAAATGAAGTCCATTTTGAGAGATAAAATTTCAAAAAGTAGGTATTACTATTCATAACGGCTAGTTTGATCGGTTGTGGTGTGTGTTAAAACTCAATGTTGCGTACAACACACGCTATTGCATTATTCAAAGAGAAGCATACCGTAGAAGCTTGGGGTGTTACAATATTCACAAAAAATACATAAAGTTCCTATTATAACAGATAAATTTATTAACATAAAGTAGAATTATTATTGAAATTCTCTCTTCAAAAAACCATTCTTGAACTTCAATATAGAATAATGAATTTAAGAACTAAACCTACTCAAACCACAAAAATCTCTTGAAAATAAATTGGGTTCTCTTTTGTTAGTCACCTAGGTCAAAATATTCTTAGAAACTGTCAAACACACATTACTTATTTTTCTTATCTTTTACATTCAAGCATTATCACATACATGATTTATTAATATATATTTTATTTTAATTTCATATAATCTAATAAATCCTTGGAAAAAATTAATTTGGATCCCTTATTATAACATCATGTTACCCACTTTTAGTTATTTTAATTCTCTTTACTTGATTATCCCTCTAATTGGTAGTATATTTGAACTTTCGAGGATGGAGAAAATTTTCAAAGAAAAAAGACCTAAAGTTTAGGGATTTATGTTTTTTTAATTAATGGATTTTGGGTATAAATGCGTTACTAGATTTGAGGGGTTCTCCCCAAGTTCAAAGTATACCAGAGGTGTTTTGGGATTTTATGTAAGAATATTCAGTTTTATATATATACAGGAAATGTAAACACTGTGTATTGGGAGAACATGATGTGTAATGGTTTCCAGGATAAGGATGTGAGATGAGTAAACAACATGAAATAATAAATACCATGTAAGAGTTACAAACCGTGTATTGTTAAAAACTATCTTTTAATAAAGAAGGTGATATGATTTTCACTGTATATGATCCCCATGGATTACATGACATGTATATGGAATAAAAGCAGTGTAAGATTCATGAATAGGGCTTTTGGGGTACTTCTCAGCTGATATGTTGATTCATTCTTCGACATGTCTCTCCCCTATCAACCATATGTTATTCTATAGTGATTTTGGGAGCCTCAGTTCGATCTATATTAATTTATTCATTGTTTGATCACCATTTCAATTGGGTTGCATCTCTCTGGTTGTGTAATCCTTTTTGATTCTTTATTGAATTTGATAACAATAGTTTAGTAGTTTTTTACTATTGGTTTGGTGGATCCATGGTGATCATTCCTTTCTATATCTTCTATATACATTGCGCGATCTTATTCTAGGGGTTATTACTTTATTGGTTGTGGTGTGGTAGGTGTGCATTATTTAAGGAATGTGTAATATATCCTCTTAACTAACCCTTTTTGAGGAATTAAATCACTTCTGAGATATGAGGATTGGTTCTAGATCATCTATTTCAATTATTGGTTTCTTTATTGTGGAGGATTCCATTGCAGGCTTGTGTAACCCAAGGTTAAGGTAGGTGGTTCCATCTCTAGCCTATGTTGGTGAACTACATTGCTCCTATTTTTGATAAATTGTTTTATTAAATGAAATAGAATGATATGTATGATTTTTTTGTGTGTGTAGAACTAGGTTTTTATAAAATATGATTTCCCTTAGTTTTGGTAAATGGACAAAGGGTTTCTAAGCATTGTGAAATGGTTTCCAAATCCTGAAATAATAAAGTGGTTTGATGAAATAGTTTTTAAAATAGTGTACATGGGAAGACTTGGGTACTTAGGTGGAAGGTATATTAATAATTCTAATATATTATTTGGGGGTTTTCTCATGGGGATTTTCTTATGCTCCCTAGGTTTTTTGTTCTAGTGACTTGTTAGAAATGTTTGGGGGTACACATAATGGGGTCTTCTGCTACTCTCTAGAATCAATGTATATGGCTAGTGGAGTTATGTGTATGTTATTTTCTATGTTTGGTATTATGGACCTTACTATCTTGAATTAATGTGATCCCTGATGTGATATTACCCATTCTTATTATTTTGGCTTGTATTGTTTTGTTGTACTGCCATGGAATTTATATGATATGTGATACATGATTTGTTTTGAAATGATATATGTTTTGTGATATATGTTTATGAAACTCTTTGAAACTAATTTACCTATTTTATTTTGAAATTTGGAAAAAGGGGAAATTAAATTATTTATCTGTGCTTTTGATATAAAAACTCTCAAACTATTATCATTCCTTTTTTTTTTGTTTAATATTGATCATGTTTGGATTGTTATTCAGTGACTTGATATGAAACATCTTGGTGGGACCCTATAGATCATGTTATCTCACACCCTACATACCCCTTAAATTGTGTATATTATTTGTTTTTTATTTTGATGCTGGGAAAGAAAAGGTGCTCTAGTGAGGCAACAAGGTTTTCTTTTAGCTGGATTTTTGGTAGCTGGTGATGAGATAGTGGGAGGTTAATCACATTATCACATGGTAATATTTGGGTAGCTATTTTTTTGTAGTCCTTTATAGTTATACTTGTCACTTGGAGATTTTTGCTACGTTTATCAACTATGTCACTTATGTTGTTCCTTATCTATTATAGAATATATCAATATCTTCCACTGTTTCTCTTTGTTATGTATATTTATGTCATGTTGTTACTTTAGGATAGATGAAATCATTCCCTTTAACTATTTTTTTATTCCTGGGTAGTAATCATCAACACGTGGGGATCAGGAACTCTCTTTGAGTATGTGGTGGGATGGGATGGGTACCCGTTTGAGAGGGTATTCAGGTTGGTTAGTTACACTTACAATGTTACACAATGTTCACACTCAGATATAAATCATATCAGTAATATCATCCACCACCTTCTTAAAAAAAATCCATGCCTTATAAAAAATATATTCCTTGATTTTATGGATTTTAAACATATCAAAATATAGAAACTAATAAAAAATATAAATATTATGTTTCTATTAATATTATATATATGAAACCATAAAAATTGAAAGGATTGGTTAGAGATGTATTCCACACTAGGGGGTGGTGGTGAATCAATGTGAGTGACTTCTAATCGAAATTTTACTTTTTATACCATTTTCCCTTTATATATGTCACTTGTTAAGGTGAATTGTTCTCATATTCTATATTAATCACCTTAATGTTCACATACAAAAACACACACATAAAGGATAAAATATTATACAAGTTTCACCTTTAAATAAGAAAGGATAATCCTTGGTGAAAATGGGAAAAACTAATGATCACATGACCAAGTAGAGATAAATATTTGAGTTATACCATGCAGGGAGTATCTGTTAAATTTCATTATAATATATTCTCTTGATAGTACATCAACTTCTTGTTGGGTAATTATACCACTCTCCTACTATGTACAATTAGTGTGCTTATCGAGTCTCCATCTTTCTCTTCTCATAGTTTCACAACAGTATGGGGGCCCCAACTTCTTCGATTATTTTTCTCCTATACAAGTTTTAAGTCTCTTATTTTATTCTAAGAACTAGTGTGTACAACACTTTATTATTTATTCTTTGTATCAACTTAGATTCATAAATATCCTTCTTCCTCTTCTTATTAGTTAACAATGAGGCTAAAACTTCCTCTCTCCTCCACTTATTGTCTTTCTTCATGAACTAGTTTGCACATAACTCTTCGTCACTTTATTTTTATTGTTGTATTCTAATTTTTTAAGTGTAACCATATTATAACGGATATTCTTATATCTATATATTTTACTTGTATGATCTATTATAACATTATGTTTGAATCTATTTTATCCAAAAACTAAAGGATTTTTCATTATATAATAGTATTTTTTATTAAATATACTACTTATCTTTGACCTGTAATAGAATATATATATCTAAAATATACAATACAATAAAAACCATTTCTCCATTATTATTTATTATCACTTTTATTGGTATTCATTTGAACTTCTCGAAACCTCACTTTAATTTAAAATACCTAAAGTCTCAAACCTATTCAGTCTCTGTATTTTCACGATATATGGAAATATCATGCGGTCTTCATTTTAATTCACTATATAAATTCCACTAGTTCAAAAATTTTAATATCTTTATCTATATATGCATACATATTCTAATTCATGGATTTTTTGTGTGGAACTTAACTTTACAAAGAGTATAATTTTTAGTGTCTCAAAATGTTCATCACTATGACATGGTGATTGTTTTGTTCATATTCTAAAAATTCCATTTCTTCAGATTTGTGACTCTTCCATGATGACCAAAACACCCATGATAATTTCATTATGACCAATACCTTAAATGAAACACAAACAACTATGAGCATAGATCTTTCAATACAATGTTTTCATCTTTAATTCATAACTCATTGTTGTGTAGAATCCATCTCTTCTACATGGTCCTCATCTCAAATTCCAGATTCCTTCCTAAAAAAACTCATTCAACATCAAATTATCTCTTTTGGTTTTATGATTTGATTCTCAATATATAATATCACAATAATATCAAGTGATCATGATTCTTAATCAATGCCAATAAAGAAAACATCATCATATGAATCAATTCTACTTTATTTAAAATTAAAATTTTGGAAACTCCTTCATTACCCTTACATTGGTCCACATTAAATTTATATATCCTTTAGGATGTTTAAGTAAATATCAAACCACCCTTAATGATGTTTATGTTGGTCATAAATGAGTTTTATATAGCCTTTATATATATATATATATATATATATTCATGTACCCTTACATAGGTCAAGATGAAATTTATATATTCTTCAATATGTTTGAGTTACCTTATCACAACTCTAATTTCAACTCAATGAATCATCTACATGTACAAATATTTGACCATGAAAATAAACCATGTGAAGTAGACAAGTAATCGAGAATGAATTGTGTCAGACCCCAATCTTCGTTTCAGGCATGATCACTTTATTATTTTGTTTACCTTAGTTTATTACATTTTTATAAATTGTTTTGGCTGTTTTATATATTTTTTGAGGGTTGGGGGTGTCACTTGAGAGTCATTATAAACGTGGAACTGATCCCATAAATGAAAAAATATGTAGGAGGTCCATTAACTAGTAAATGACTTGACACCATCCAACCTGTAGATGTTATAGGGTTATGGGAATTCTTCTTATAACCTCCAAATAGTTGGTGGAAATTTGGGACTATGGGGATTCTACCAGGAACAACCAAATAACCGATGAGATCCACCAAGAATTCGAAGATGCTGATATGGATAAAAAAAGTAAAATCAATATAATTTTTTTATATTGGAACCCCCATTTTATTCTTCTATCCTCCTCCCTTGACCTGAACTCAACCCATACAATTTTGGGGGATCTCTTTGGATGAATTTTGATATTACAAATTGAATCCTTGGAATATCCAAGTTTTGATTGAGGTCATGATCTGTTTTGGTAAGTCTAACTCCAATTTGGTCTTTGATTCTATTATTCTTTTTATTCCTCTTTTTTCTTGATATAGATAGAATTTTAAAACCATCGGAATCATTTGGATCTAGTATTATAATAGGGAATTTTGGTTCTAGTAATATTCCCCTTTCTTCTTAAGGATTTCTCTATCTCTATCTTTTGGATCCCCTCCAGAAGTTGAAGTTTTAAGTGTTTCACTTTTGGTGGTTTTCTGAGAAGCCTTTATTCTATAGAACTTCATTTCTTTATCTTTTAAATTGGTCTATAAAATAGTGGAAAATCATGTTTTATGTATTTATATTTAAAACATATTTGAAGTTGGTTTATAAAATAGTCATAAAGCATGATTATAGATTTATCATAAAAATGGATTGGAATTGGTTTTAAAGGCATGATTTTGGAAATACAGGTGATTTATGGAATTGTTAATGAATTTATTTTGCCTTGATATGTGTTGGTGAAAATTTATTTCAATGAAATTTTAATTCATTTTCAATGTTTTCTTTTTTACATATAAGTGAAATTCTATTTGAATGGTTTTAGTTGTGAAAATGGAAAGTAACATGTAGTTATTATTGAGGTAGGGAGATATTATATAGAATAGAATATTACCCTCTAGGAATATTATTCTAGGGTAATTTACATTCCAAGAGGCCCAAGGATATTATGGTAGGGTGAATATCTTTGGAGTTTTCTCTTACCCTTGAGGTCCATTATCCTAGTGTAATGTGTGTACTAGGTGTCATTTGATTATGTAAATAATGAGTGGAACTTCACTAACATATAAATACATAGTATCATTCCTTGGAATGTTTATTTGGAGTCCTTTGAAAACTAAATTATTTAGAAATGTTTTAGAAGTTGTGTAAAAGGGTGGGTTTTCATATTTTTCAGTAAATTGTGAAAACTATATCTCATTACTTGTCTTATTTATTTTTAGTATAATTGATTTTTATTATAAATATTGTTTATGATATTCTTGGTGGGATCCAAATGGTATTATTTTTCTCAAACCCTTCATAAACAATTGTGTGTATGGAGAACATGTTTTATATTATTCCATTAAATACAAGGGACCATAGGTTGGTAGTGGGTTTTTTCATTATTAGGGTGTGAGAGTTTGGTGGTGACTATATATCACATAGAGATGGGTTCTTTTAGTAATTTTGTACCTTATTTTGATTTTATTTGTGGGTTATTACTATTGACTTGTATTAGTATAACTAATTTCCCTTTATTTATTTAATCTTAGTATACTATCTTTGTGAAAAAATAATTTCCAAAAGGTATTTTTTGATTCCTATGTGCTTATTTCCAGCCCATGGGGATTGGGAATGACCTTCATGTTGTGTTAGGGATAGAACAGTTTCATTTACGATTGTCTAATCTTGGTTAGATCCTGAAAAATTAGTATCACAGATACATTTTTACTATTCTCATTTTTGATATTCCGCTTGGGATGTCTTGGTATATATGAGATAATATTTTTAGGACTTAAGCAGTGGGTTGCGAGTGAGTTCCTAGAAATATATCATTGTGATGAGACTTATCTTTCCATAGGTGTTCAGAAAATATGCTATTGGGATAAATAGTTATTTAATTATAGTATTTTTTTCATGTCTCTTTATGATTCCAGTGGAAAGTTGTTATATCAAGTTGGAATTGATTATTAGGTCTCATGTTCCTATTCCTTTTTTGCCGAATATTGTATAGTACCATCCCCTATAATACTTTCAGAGAATCCTTGAGAGGGTTATCTCCTTATAGTTTGTTAAAATATCATAATATTATTTGTGCGCATAGTCCGATATATGGACCAAGGTACAAACCATACCCCATATCGGGATGGAGAGGTGGAACCTTAAGGGTATGAGGATAAGAATTTATCCTAGGAGTTTATTCATTAGAAACGAACATCTTTCCAAGGTAAGAATTTTCCTCATGAGGTAGAAGATTGGATATGACATATTGAGAGTCTCTTTGAATTCCTATAGACCCTATATTCTATTAATGTGAGGTGTGGTATCTTCAATATTGAAGGTCTGAGTAAAAGATGGTGGGTATAGCAACCCATATATTTAGTACACCTTAATTCATGAATTTTTACATAAAGATACACTTAATACAATCCCAAAATATTGAAAGGCATAGTGTATTTAGGTAATTAGATACATAACATAATAACTTGAAATAGCGATACAAAAACATTATTTAAAACTATTTAATATTATCTTAAAATTTTATTGCTCTTATAAAACCATATAGGACAACCCGAGGATGTACATAAGAAATGGGTGGGACATAAAGCCCAGTATGGGAATAATAAAACTATAACATGATAAAATAAAAACATGTTAGTAAAGAGGTTTATCAAGGTGACATAAATGGGGTGATGATCATAATCATGAACATCAAAGAATGATATAAGTTGATAACATCAAGGAAATATAAGAATGTGAAAACAACATAAAACACGAAATAATAAGCATAATTTAATTATAAACACCAATAAATCATAAAATAGTATTCTTATGATAACCACTTTTACACCATACATGGAATCTCATGAGATAAATTTTTTTCCAAATGCATTAGAGGGATATATAATTCTGATCCCACCCATCACATTCATATCATGTACTTGAATTTTTGTGCCACATAGATCATACATCATCAAAGTTGGATATTTTTATTAAGAATGGAGAGAAAGAAAGTAAACAATAAATTCAATGAGGCCTGAAGTATTGGTGGCTAGGTGAATCCACCTATACAAAAATCAGCACACATGGAGAGAAGGGAACCCTGATTAGAATAAATAATGAGAGGATTAATTTGGATACTATTTAAATTAAGGAAATATACAAAAAAATTACCTTCACTCTATGTATGATTCAAGATTTCTTGACCAATGCATCCCTTTCATATTATATGAGATAAAAAATAGACCAGGGGTAATCATACCTTCCTCAGAGAGAGTTGGAGATAACTAAAGAATCAGTTTCAATCTCAGTGAGGGAAATATTAGTGTAATGAAAAATCTCCATCCAATTAATCAAAGACAGAGCCTCCTTAATAATAGAGTCACCCTTCCCATATAAACTACTGAAAATAATAACCACCGATCCTTTAGAGTCATATAAAACAACTCCCCCTCTCATTATACTAAGATTGTAGGGCCCATGAATAATGATCTTGAATCCATTGTTACGAGGTTCCACAAGACCCATCTACCTAAAGTATCCACCCTTAGTGAAGTAGGCATATATCTCCTACCATTCACAACTCAACCTCTAGGCACCTATACCGAGTTTTCATGGATAAGCACAAACTTGTAGAGCCTTACAGCTGTGATTTATTTCTAGCATTCTAGATGGTCTAAAAATCATAAAAAATCAATATGGCCCTTACCTTCCCTCCATTCCATTATCCTCCAACCCATTAAACTAGGAATTAAAAAACATATCTCCATTTCCTTCCAGAATAATGATGTTAATAAGACTCCCGAAGCCTCTCCATACAACCCTTTCCTAGTCATCTCCCCATACGACCCTTTCCTAGTCACCTTCAAAGAACAATTGATAAACCGATTATTCTTTGTAATTATAAAACTTAAACAATTAGAAAATTGGATAATAACTTTGTGTCTGATTGTTTCTTTCATAGGAATAATATTATTCCATATACGCTGCATGAGGAAATTGAACGTGATTCGTAAATATTTTCACCAAAAAAGCATACCCTCTCCCTCTTCAAGACTATCTTGGATGAATAGTTGGTACTCCCTGATTGAGAGGGTCCCCAATGATGCATCAGTGATGTTCCCAATCAATTATGTATAGGTAAATCTAGTTAATACCCTTGAGTTGAAATGGTGATGGGTATTCACTACACAAATGTTTGTCAGGGAAAATCATAGGGGAATTTTGGAAATATAACAAGTGTACACAAGGAATAATAGAAGGGTGTAATGAGAGTTAAAGGTGATATCTCATAGCTTTTAAATCATATTAAAAGTAAAATGGATGTGTAGAAACATATTCCAACATGAAAAATTTGAAATAAAATCTCATAATAAAAAGAAAGTGATTTAAATAAAAAGGAAGAGGAGAGGATCCCATACATTCAGAGGGAATTTCTAAAAGCATGTGAGGAGATTGATAAGAGGTTAAGAACACCTTATGAGGGATATAAAGGATATGGAGACAAAATTCATGCTCAATGGGTTTTGAGTGGATATTAGTGGGAGGTTGTGTGATTATTTATAGGGAAAGAGAGTGGAGTTCATTATTAATTTCAAAACATAGGTTTTGGAATCTATGTGATAAAATAATAAAAAACAAAAACCATTCCATGGGTTTTTACCATGGTTTATTTAAAAGAGGGTTGGTTTTGAATATTTTATAAGTATAATAACCTAACATATTAAAATAATACCATTGGTGATATGTAAGTGAGTCATATCCATAAATAATTGATTTTAAAACCTTAAAATATAATATAGGCTTTGTAGGATTCATTAAAAGATTATAAAACTAATCAAATAACATTAAAAACACATTATTTTAACGGGTAAATAAATATTTTGTCATGTATTCCTTTTATATAATTTATTATATCACTTTTTTTATATTATGATGTAATAATACAGACTGTATATTTATACTGTATTTAAGTTTTACCCAAAAAGTATAATGTCTCAAAAAATTATGAAATAAATAAAAAATTTCTAATTTCAACATGATGATTTAAAAAATAATATTTATTTTACCAAAAATTATTTTCTAAATATGAGGTTTTACAATTTTAAATAAAAATCATTATTTATTAAAAAATAATTGTTTTTAAAAAACCAATATCTTTCTAACCCTTAAAAAAATTACATTGGACTTCATTAAATTATATTTTCATTTATATATAAATAAATATTATTTAATAATAATATTTTATGAAAATAATTTTTATTTTAAAAATGAATAAATATATCAAAAAGTGTGTCTCAATTGAGACTATATATTTCCCAAAATTTCAATTTTGATTTCTTCGTATAAAAATCAAATTTTTTAGTATACTCATTACATAATAATTTTTAAAGTAATATAAAAGGGACAAATGTAATCATTGTTTTATTAGAAACAAAATATAAAAATTCATATTTCTAGGATATAGATACATAATCCCTTATTAGACCAGTGTATTCCTTAAGGGTAAGGCGTGTGATTGTGGTGCTTCCTAGGGGTGGTATGATGAACAGGGTTTGGGCCTTGATATTGATAAGCTTTAACTTCTCCCATTAACTATTTCGCTTGATCTCTAGTTATTGAATATTGAAATGGGATTGGTCAAGGGAAAATCCCAATGATTCCATACCCTTATAATCTTCAATAAATGGGCTTTATAGGGCACAATACTACTGGTTGAGGCCATTACTTCTTCTGTAAGTGTCAATTAGAATTTATCATAATATATACTAATCTTAAAAATCACATTAGAAAGACTATATTATCTATTGTTAATATTATTAATGGTCTTTTAAATATTATAGGAGAAATTTTATAATAGTCTAAAATAACCAAATATGTCCATGTGTTTTCTATAACTACATTACTTAATAAGGAATGTATTCATTCAAAAGGTTTAGGTCATTACATTTCCCCCCCATTCAGAAATTTCACACTCAAAATTTCATTTCATAAACTAAAATAGTTGAGGGTACTTCTATTTCATCACCTATTTTGGTTCCCAAGTTACTTCATCAAACTTCTAGTTATGCCACAATACTTTGACCAAGTGAGTTTTCTTATTTAATTGAACATTGAATCCATGTGAAAAGATCATAATCAGATGATCCTCTCCTGAAATATCATTCTTCAAGAGAACCACTATTTATTGGGTACATGTGAGGGGTTTGTTGTAAGAACCTGGATCTTTTTTTCAGGTATGGAGATTGTTTTCAGGTGTTTTTGGGAAAAAGGGGATATTTTGGAAATTTTAGGAGTACAAGCCATGTACTTATGAGTATACACCATGTACCTTGTTGCTGTAGGTGGTCATGTAACAGTTGAGTACACGACCATGTGAGGCAACCTGGATACCACCTAAAATGGCGGTCGATGGAGGATTATACATGGTGTGTACATTAAATGAACACACCATGTACTATTTATTTTATTTGATTAAACAGACATGGGTAGCGTCTAATCACCATAAACCCCTTCTTATGGCCTTGGTTTGTCTAGGAGTCTCTAAGATAAAGGATTCTTCTCTGAGCCACCGATTTTCTATCCGTTCTTCGAATCGAACTCTGGCAGGTGTGTTGGAATCCCACCAGTGAGTCCTTCTTCTTGAATCTCTTCTCCTGATTTTTCCTCTCTCTTGAGTTATTCAAGGTTGAGAATTTTTGACATTTTTGTAGATCTACGTCATTCTAGGCCGATTCAAGGTCTTAAATTCAAGGGTGATCATTGTATAACATCAAGGTAGGTGGTTTGTGCCTTAATGTAGTTTTTCTTTGAGTTATATATGATTAAGTGTTGAATAACCTTGTTTAGGGTATTGTGTGTTTTGGAACTTAACACTGTTTAATGCTTGATATGGTTTTTAGTTTAAGAAATGGTTACTTATTATGAATATGGTTTATTACCTTGATTATGGAGGTGTTACCCATGTTTTTTTTTGGTTATGGCCATTGGGTCTAGAAAGCATGTTAGGATAATTTGTTTCCATGCCTAGTATTGTCATGATGGAGTTGCTGTTATATGAGATGCATGTTTTTTAAATTATGAAAGTATGACCAAGGGGTATTGACAACGAGAGCTTCCTGAAGTAGGGTCTTTTAATTATGAATTGTTACTATAATTGACCAGAGGTATTGACTGTGAGAGTTGCCATGGGTCATTAACCATAGGGTTTAGACTGTGAGAGATACCTAGAAGGTCATTATTAAATAAATGTTAGACCATAGGGAATTGATAGCGAGATATTCCAAAGGGTCATTATACTTTATTATTACTATGAAAACCAAAGGGAATTGACCGTGAGAGCTACACAGGTGGACGTTTGTATTTGACTAGTGCTATGTGAGACCAAGGGGGTTGGAATATGTGAGATTTCCTAGAGGGTCATTATTATTATTGATTTGAGGATATGTTAAAAACTAGGGGGTTAGACTATGTGAGCTGTCGAGAGGGTTAATGTAAATATCAAATGTTGTGAAGCATTTTCCAAGCCAAATCACAATCTTGGATTCTGTCCTGTTAGGTAGTATTCTGAGATACCTATTTGTGATACTCACCTGATTGAATAATGAACATTAAATTCTAATGAATGTAAATGGAAACTATAGGATTGGTTAATGTTGTGCAATCCTAGTTTCATTGCTGATTTTCCATTATTACCTACTATATATGCTCGCTAATAGTTAGTCATAGATCTTGTGGTGGTTTCCTACTGGGATTCATCTCACTCCCCATTTGGGTCATGTGTTTAGAACCAAACCAATTATATAGTTGGAGGTATAGGCAATGTAAGGCGCCATTCGTCATCTAGTACTTCATTGTTGTATAGATGGGAAGCATGAGACCAAGATGAGGCTTACGATGCTATTAGAGCTTATTTACTTTTCAGTACTTTGGTTTCTGTTTTGTATTCTAGCATTGTGACTTTTTTTGTTGCTTTAATAGACACATGTGACATTCATCATTTATATTTATATATATATATTAGTTGTAGTTGATTTTATTATCAGTCTTGTTCCGTTTACTTTGTCGTATGGTATTACTATTTCATCTACTGCTTATTATTTTGTTATTCCTCTGTGCATACTCTGACAATGAGGGCATAGTTTCCCCAATATCACACCCAAGGACCTCACTACTAGTCGATAGCCTCTGGTGTTTAGAGAAATGCACTTGAGGCCATGTGGCCAACTGGGTACAGGGCCCCTTTGTGTGGCACTGAGAACCAGGATGTTAAAAAGTGTTATCAGAGGTAGGTTCCTTTTTGATTTGTCTTACTGTTTGGAACCTATAGACAGGGATATGAAGGAATAAGTAGTTCGTAATAAGTTTTTCCTGGTAGTATCTAACCCGTGTACAGGGAGAAGCCAAGTTACCTCAAATATTTCAATTTTGCTTATTTTTCAATTATTACAGTTGAATTGATTTTACCATTTGGCGATTCACATGTTTTGTGCTCTTATGATTTCTGTCCTTGAGATTCTATTTCTATTGCTACCTGATGAGATGATGGTATTCCATCTCATGCATCATATAGGCACTTGATAGGGATCACACGTCATGCATTCTTGTCATGCCATTTAGGGTGCATTACTAATTTCATATTGTTGTGATAGATGTTGTGCTAGATATGCATGCTGTTGTGATAGAATCCATGATAGAATACCAAATATTTTGATAGGGTATTGGAAAATTTAAAGTTCCATTTGAATGGGTTCCAAACTTTGATTCTTGAGGTGTTATAGGTCCTCTTGGATCGGAATTTGGTGGATCATGTTATTGATTTCACTGTTATACTTTGTGCTAGAAAATAATATTCCAAATATTTCATATGTTCCCTATTACTTGTATAGATAAGGACTATGATATAAAGTATATAAATTAGTTCATATGTATCAATTTCTAGTTTCATATCTTTATAATAATTTTTTAAAGCCTCCGCATAATTACCTCCAGATTGCGCTAACATCCGTTACGGGTGTTGTTTGATAAAAAATCTCTGTTCCAGAACTGTACATGATATTTTTAGGGATGTATTTCTAGATGAATTTTTATGTTTGCTTTTAGATAGAGAGGTAGACTTTTCTACTTATCTTATTCCAGGGCATAACCAATTTCCATTCCTCTTTATAGGATGGTTAAACCAGAGTTACAAGAGCTCAAGAAGTAGTTAGAGAAGTTGTAGGAAAATAGTTTCATCTGAACCAATACTTATCCTTGGGGTTCACCTGTTCTTTTTTCAAAGAAGGCTGATGATAACCTCAGAATATGCATGGATTATTGGAAGATGAACCAATTTATAGTCAAGAATCAATATCCCTTGCAGAGGATTGATGATCTGTTTGATCAGCTTTGAGGATCTCGGGTGTTCTCAAAGATTGACATGAGATCCGGGTATCATTAGCTTCATGTTAAACTATCAGATATACCTCTCATAGACTTTTAGAGCAGTTATGGTCAATAAAAGTATTTTTTTATTCTGTTTGGTCTCACAAACACACAAAAAGTTTTCATAGAATTGATGAACCGAGTGTTCCATCTATACTTTGATTCCTTTGTGCTTGTCTTCATAGATGATATCTTGGTGTAATCTCAAAATCAAAACAACCATACCACCCAAATTGATATCATTTTGAGTATACTGAGAGAGCATCAGTTATATTCCAATCTATCAAAATGAGATTTTTGGAAGTATTAGATTCACTTCTTAGGTCATGTTATCTCATAGACAAGAGTATCAATAGACTAAGAGAAAGTGATAGCAATAGTTTCCTAGGATAATCTGAAGAATCTATTTGAGGTAAAAAGTTTTTTGGGGATATATGGTTACTACATGAATTTTATATAGGAATTTTCATGCTTAGAAGTTCCACTAAATAGCCTAAATATGAAGGGCTCAATGTACTCATGGAAAACTTCTTGTGAGTCAGCCATTTAGGATCTGAAAGGGTGACTGCTTTCAGCACCGATACTAATTTTTCCAGAGCTGGGAAAGAGTTATAATATTTACTACGATGCATTAGGTATCAGTCTGGGAGAAATTATTATGTAGTAAGATCGCGTCTTTGAGTACGGGTCTTGGTAGTTGAGGCCACATGAGAAGAATTAACCAACACACGATCTTGAGTTAGCTGCAGTGTTTCAAGATTTACATTGTTGGAGACATTATCTTTTGGGAGAGAGTTTTTTGGTTTTCACTAAACAAGAAAGTCTCAAGTATATCTTTACTCAACGTAATCTGAGATAGAGAAGGAAGGTTGAGTACATTTAGTATTTTGACTTTGATCTTGACTACATGCCTGGGAAAGGCAACGTAGTGGCTGATGTGTTGAGTAGAAGGATTCAGATATAGGCAGTTGAGGGGGCCAACAGTGAGTTCCAGCTTATAGATATATTCTATGAGATGCATTTATAGGTTCATGATAGACAGGAGAAAATGTTTCATTCTTCTATAGCTGTTACCTCTACTCTTTTGGATTCGGTGAAATTGAGGCAGATATTAAATCATGAAGGCCTAGTCCTACAGAAGGGTGTGTTAGGAGAGGACCATACTCCTGGGTGGACCATAGGAAAGGATGAGATCATGCACTTTCATGGATGCATATAGGTTCCGAAAGACATACATGAGGAGATTTTGTAGGATTTATATTCCTCAGTTTGGGCAGTTTACCTTGGTGTCACCAAGATGTATCGAGATTTACACCATCAGTATTGGTGGCCAAGTAAGATGAATAATGTAGCTGGTTTTTTTATGAGATGTTCCACCTGTCTGTAGGTGAAGGCGGAGAACCAGTGACTGAAATGCATTTTACATTATTTACCCATTCTTTAGTGGAAGTGGAATGATGTCATGATGGATTTTGTGATAGGATTACCGAGGTCACCTCAATGGAACGATGCCATTGAATTTTTCATTGACAGACTCATGAAGGTTTCACACTTTTTACCGATCAAGGAGACATTTATTGTTGATGAGCTTGGAAGGTTGTACATCCGAGAGGTTGTATGTTTTCATGGGGTTCCATACTCTATCATTTCAGATAGGTATTCCCATTTTACTTCTTGTGTCTGTCAGGGACTACAAAGGGATTTGGGTACATAGGTACTTCTGAGTACAACTTACAATCCCCAAACACATGGATAGTCTGAGCGTATTATTTAGGTGATAGAGGACATGCTTTGAGCATGCATCCTAGATTTTGGAGGTTCTTTGGATAAGCACATACCTTTAGTGGATTTTTCCTATAATAATAGCTTTCAAGAAACTATTTAGATGGAACCTTATGCGGCTTTGTATAGTAGGCCATGCTGATCACCCTTATGTTGGCTAGAGGTAGGACATGTAGCCATGCTGGGACCTCATCTTATCCAAGAGATCACTGAGTAGGTGGAGTTAATTCAGAAGAGGATAACTACTGCACAATATTAGAGAAAATATTATGCTGATCGACAGAGACAACCTCTGGTGTTCGAGGTCAGAGATCATGTTTTCTTACATATCACACTGAGGTTGGGAAAGAGAAGGATTATGAGACATGGAAAGCTTTAACCGAGACACGTCAGGCTTTTTGAGGTTTTGGAGAGAGTTGGGCTAGTTTCTTATTGGTTGTAGTTACCTTAGAGGTACCAGGATACACATGACATCTTCCACGTTTCTCAGCTATGACGTTACTTCTCAGACCCGTCTCATGTTTTTCAACCCAAGGAGGTTGAGTTGGAGGTGGACACATCATTCGAGGATCACCCTATCCAAATTTTTGATCAAAGTGCGAAGGTTATCCATGGATGATATGTTTCTATGGTATGGGTTCCATCGTAGCGTGGGAGAGCACATGATGAGACGTGGTAAAGGGAGTATGATGTGCGATCGCAGTGGCCGGAGCTATTCTAGGATTCTTCTTCTCCACATTCTTAGGGAAATTCATTGAAAAATTTATTTAAGGGGGGTAGTTTTTAAGAACACGGATCTTATTTTCCGGTATGGATCTCATTTTTGGCTGTTTTTGAGAAAAGGGGAGATTTTGGAAATTTTAGAAGTACACGTCGTGCACTTTGGAGTACAAATCGTGTACTTAAGAGTACACGCTGTGTACTATGTTGCCACGGGTGGCCATGTACTTTCTGTGTAATGGCCAAGTACACGACCATGTGAGGTGACCTGGAGACTGCCTAAAGAGGGGGTCAGTGGTGGTATATACATGTTGAGTACATTAAATGAACACGACATGTACATTTTCCTTTATTTGATTAAACAGGCCGGGGTCACATTAAATCGCCATAAATGTCTTCTTAGGGCCTTGGCTGATCCATGAGCATCCAGGAGTGATGATTCTTCTATGATCCACCGATCCTCCATCCGCTCTCCAAATCGAACTCTGGTGGGTGCATTGGAATTCCACTAGTGATTCCTTCATTCTTCTTGAATCTATCCTCATGATTTATCCTCTCTCTTGAGTTATTCAAGGTTGAGAATTTTTGATGTTTTTATAGATCTACATCATTCTAAGCTGATTCAAGGGGCGACGTTCAAGAGTGACCATTGTATAACATTGAGGTAGGTGGTTTGTTCCTTACAATAGTTTATCTTCGAGTTATATATACTTAATTGATGAATACCGTTGTTTAGGGTATCACTTGTTTTCAAATTTAACACTATTTAATTCCTGACATGGTTTTTTTTAAGAAAGGGTTATTGATTGTGAATAAGGTTTATTACCTTGATTATGGAGGGGTTACCCATGTTTGTTTTGGTTAGGGCTATTGGGTCTATAAATCATGTTAGACTGCTTTGTTTCCATGCCTAGTGTTGTCATGATAGAGTTTCTATTATATGAGATGCATGTGTTTCACATTATGAAGGTATAACCAAGGGGAATTGACTGTGAGAGCGTCCCAAAGTAGGGTCCTTTAATTATTAATTGTTATTATAATTGAATATAGGTATTGACTGTGACAGCTACCATGGGTCATTGACCAGAGGGGTTAGACTCTGAGAGCTACCTAGAGGGTTGTTATTAAATAAATGTTAGACCATAGGAAATTAACTGTGAGAGCTTCCAAAGGGTCATTATACTTTACTATTTCTATGCAGACCAAGGGGTATTGACCATGATATCTACCCAGGTGGTCGTTTGTATTTGACTAGTGCTATGTGAGATCAAGGGGGTTGGACTATATGAGCTTTTCCAAAGGGTCATTATTATTATTGATTTGAGGATATGTTAAAAACTAGGGGGTTAGACTATGTGAGCTGCTGAGTGGGTTAATGTAAATATCAAATGTTGTGACACATCTTCCAAGCCAAATCATAATATTGGATTAGGTCTTGTTAGGAATTCTTCTAAGATAATTGTTTGTGATACTCACTTGATTGAATGATGAACATTAAATTCTAATGAATGAAAATGGAAAATTTAGGATTGGTTACTTTTGTGTACTCCTAGTTCCTTTGTTTCTTTTCCATTGTTATCTACTACATATGCTCACTGATAGTTAGGCATAAATCTTATGGTGGTTGCCTACTGGGATTCGTCTCAAACCCTATTTGGGTCACTCTTTTGGACCCAAAAAGATTATATGGTTGTAGGTATAGATAAGGTCATGCACCCTTCATCATTTAGTACTTGATTGTTGTGGATATGGGGAGAATGGGACCAAGTTAAGGCTTGTGATGCTGTTGGAGCTTATTTAATTTTCAATACATTGGTTTCGATTTTTTAATCCAGGATTATGACTATTTTGGTTGATTTCCTAGACACATGTGACATGCATCATTTATTTATATATATCTACTGTAGTTTATTTTAGTATTAGTCTTATACTATTTACTTTGTTTTATGGTATTACTATTTCTGATACTGCTTATTATTTTGTTATTATATTGTGTATAGACTTCCAATGAGGGAATAGATTCCCTATTATCACCCCAAGAACCTCACTACTAGCCGGTTACCTCTGGTGTTCAGGGAGATGCGCTTGAGGCCATGTGATCAACCGGGTACAGGGAACCTTTGGGCGGAATCTGGAACCGGGACGTTACATCTGTTATGTACTTCCTCAAGAGAGATACTTGTAATAAATCATGTACTAGGAATAGGTTAGTTGGTAGTGCTAGTAGATAGGCCGTTATTCAGATGTGATCAAGGATATCAGAGGGGATGATGCATCTTGGACTAAGATTTCCCTTCTTCCCAAACCTTATAACATCCTTATAAGATAATATATGAAAGAACACCATATCCCTAAGCTCAAACTATAGGTCTCATCGATGATTGTTGACATATAATTTCTTTCAAGTTTGTATAGATTTCACATAATGTTTAATGGATTTACCCTCACATATCATCTCTTGGATAATATTAGTTCCCATAATATTTTTCTCTCCAAATTTATCTTAGCATGTTTGAGTCTTACAAATCTTCATATAAAGAGCCTAAAAAGGTGAAATTTTAATGATTGAATGGAAATTATTATTATATAAGAACTCTACTAGAGTAAGGTGCTCATCCCAACATCCATATAAATCTATTGAACAATATCTTAATATATACTCTAGATTTTGAATGGATCTATCATACTAACTATCCATATGAGGGTGATTAGAAGTACTAAAACCTATCTCTGTATTAAATTCTTGTTGAAGTCTAGTACAGAATGTTGAGGTAAACTGAAGGTATTCTTCAAATAAAATGGAGAGTGTAACTACATGTAGTCTTACAACTTGCCTTATGTATACATTTTAAGGTTGTTCATGATAAAAATATTTCTTGATAAAAATTAAATAAACTAACTTTATAAGATAATTGAATACCACCCAGATGGAGTTATTTCCTTTAGATGTATTGGGGAACCATATGATGAAATCTATGTTTATGGTTTCCCATTTCCATATTATTATGGTAAATGGTTACATCATACCCTTCGATTTTTTTAATCAGCCTCATTGTCATACCAAGCATCGAGATATAAATTCTACAATCACCCTTCTCATTTTCTCAAACTAGAAGTTTTTCTTTAGATCTCCATGAATCTTACTTCTTCCTAGATGAATAGAAGAAAATGATCTATACACATCATCCAAAAGTTAAATCTTTATATTTGGTTTTTATTGGACACATATCGGGGTTCAAAACCTTTTGATTACATCTTTATCAATGTTAAAATCTAGAATATTCACTGCCTTTTTTTTGTAGCTCCTCATAATCTTTTTATGCCTCCTTGATCCTCTCAAGAATCGATGGTTGATAGTTATTTGATAAAGGTATTATGAGGTTACTTTTATGATTCCCATGTCTATCCTTTATATATCCAGGAATATTGTATCCCTTTCAACCATGAATAGGGTTACACGATCCTTTTTATTGAGATAATCTTCCACTTTGTTTCCCTTCCTAGGATAGTAATGGATTGAACAATCATAGTCCATGATCTTCTCTAACCACCTTCATTGGAATATATTGATCTTATAATGACCCAAACCTACAATTCTAGAGCCAGTACATTATTTTATTACATTTTCATAAATACAAGTTCCAAATTCCAGAGGACTGATTGGTTTAGAATTTCTGTAAAATAGATTACATACATGATTCTTACATTAAAATTAAAAATATTAACTACAACATAGATAATCCTTTGAACATAATGATTATCCTTGATTGAACCTTTATATAATTCATAATATACATTTCAAATCCTGGAAAAAATGAATCATAATAAAGGGGTTATCTCAGATGATCAGAAAGGGTAAATAATATAGGAGAAACTATCATAAATAAGCATAAAATTTTAAGGCATGATATATAATCGAGAAAAAAATACTTTTAATAATAATCTTAAGCATAATATGAAAATAAGAAATCAAATAATTCCATATAAAAATTCACATGGATATTCTTCTGGTCAAATAATCACATGTAATATCAATAACTAATATCATAATGAGGGAATTCATAATGCCATACATCATAATCAAGCAATTGAGGCTTTGTTCAAGACACCATCTAGGTAAAAACCCGAACTAGTTTGTCTCATGAGACCTACTGATGCATCGAGGGGCTATAGAAGGCCCCACCAGTCACTTACTAATTCTAATTCATTCCTCATTTGATAATGGTGAAACAAAACCAACACAAACATTTGTATTACAGATAGCATACAAAATGTTATACATTAACCACAAACCATGAGTGGTATCAAAATAGATCATCCACAGTCAAACATATCTATTGACGCTCCTTTCCGTCAGAGAGTCCAACGAATGGAAAGGGGGAATACCTTAATCACAAAGAGGGTCACCCTTTGAAGAACATCAAAAATTGACAAAGGCATGGACTAGGAACCCATTTGGAGGGAGTCACACAAGTTTCCTGCGGGTTGTGCAAGTCTCTTGCACACCACCTATGGGTCGTGCAAGTCACTTACATGCCCTATTCTTTTTTCCCAAGGTTCCTGGTGGACTATAAATAGCCCTTGTGTGCCCCCCATTTCAGGGACGAATTTTCCAAAACACAGATTCAAGCTCTGGTTGCCCAAGTCTTCAACTCAACTCCTCCGAAACCTTCTAAGGTACCTTTTTTACCTAGAATGGAAGACTTGAAAGAGTAGGATAAGGCATAAGTGTTTAGAATTCATCGACACTTGTGCACATAAGTGTCCATACCTCTTTAAAGATGGAAACACTTGCGCGATTCCCTACCCTTTCAATGAAACTTATGATCCTCCCTTTTGGGAACATCTTAGGATAATACTAAAGGACAGTGTTATGTCTCGCCCAAGTATTACCCTATAGATTCTTTATCACCCAGGTGAACCCATGCCACACAAGTACACTTGAGCGGCCGAGACTTTCACGCCAAATGATTTTCATGGACAACACTTGCGCACCAACTTTATTTGTGTCCCTCTCTCCCGTTCACCTCTCCTATTCAAGATATTATCCCTCAAAACCCTTTTCAAATCCATTTATGGCATGTTTCCTTTGTTGGATTCTTTATCTGAAAAGAATTCTGTGAGAACCTCTCCCAAAACCGCGTGACTTACAAGATTTATGTCACTATGGTTAGAGGTTTCCTCCATTACCTCATCCTTTAAGATGAGAAGATATTTTGATCCTGGGCCCCCTTCTCAAAAGTAAGCCCTAGTCACAAGTACCCTTAACCTGGGCCTCCTTCTCAGGAGTAAGCCCCAGTCATAAGCTCCCTTAACCTGGGCCTCCTTCTCAGGAGTAAGCCCCAGTCTTAAATTTCTTTGATTTGGGAATCCTTCTCAAAAGTAATCCATAATCATAAGTCCCCTTTTAATTTGGGCATTCTTCTTATGAGTAAGCCCCGGGTTAAAACTTAAAATCTCCATAAAATAATAATACTTTTATGGACCCTACTCCTAGGCTTCTTTCTTGAAGTAAGTCCTGGTCTCCATTTACCTGGACAGTCATACATACTTAATCCCCACATCATTTCTTGTGGCTTCCTCTTTCGTGGCACAACCGTCAGGTTTACTGATACCTCTTATTTCTCACACCGAGCATGACTCACGTGAGCTTAGAGTGTAAAGGTAATAACGAAATCTTTTTTGGGCTATTAACCTTGCATAAGTCCCATATTTTCTTACCCGAACTATGTGGACTTTGATCTCTGCCTTAAAACTAGAGTACGTAGGAATCCTTTCTAAGGTTTAAGGACATAATTCATTAAATATTTTCCATCCCATATGATGTTAAACTATATCCTTCTTATCAAACATTGTGGGTTCTGATTCTTTTTTTATGAGGATACATAGGTAGACCATCTGAAGGTATGATCCCAACTCTGAAATAATCCCTGTCTTTCTGAAGGACAATAACCTTCAAGTGCCCCAATAAGTGTCTTTAAAAATATTATGGTCATCATAACGACCAAGAGATTTCTATATAATCTATTGAAGGATACCATTGACTAAGAATATCTAATACATACAGATGATTCTCCATCGATGAAAAACCTCAAATACATATAAAAGATTCTTTAATCCCATACATATCAATCATTGATTGCTTAATCTAAAGGAAATATCATTTTCATACTTGGTGAATTAATAAGGATTCTTGAACATAACTTAAATCTATAAGAGAGTCCTGGAGTAGGTAATAATTTCCCCTAGAAAGGTGTGATGAGCCTGACCTCCCATCCTCTCGACCAATGAAAATTATTAAGCCTCATCGGTCCACAACTAATGAGCACCTACCTTTGGAAAGTAGGTCCAAATGGATATTGAATCATTGGATGTTTCCGGTTATATGAATAAAACCGTTAGAGACCGACTGGAAAGTTTGAACCTTAAACAAACTAGGTCATTCCCATTTCCAGAAGAAACAAAAATAGTGAACCCGAAGTGAATCCTTAACAAAGTTAAATGATTTTTTACTTATTTTTTAGGCCCCTATTAAATTCAATATGAGGAACAACAAAGCAATAAATTATATATGTGCTCATCCAAAAGATGTAGTCTGGCCAGATTTATCTTGATTATGTCTGCTATATCAAATAGGCACTCTTTTCCAAGATAACTCTGCAACAAAAAATGGATTCTTTAAGGTTCACACCTATGAATGCCTCGACCGCTAATCCTGCTAGATCCTTGGCCTCTCTGAGGACGACATTACCTACCCCGCATCTTCAACGTTGGGTCTCAAATGCATTGGTGAGGGAATACCATAAACATGGTATCATCCAGACTCTGGAGGCTACTTGAAAACACCTCCAAGTTAACAACTCACCCTGGTTATCTAGACAGCGATGACCGGTGGTCATGAAGCAGGCGGTGCTAACTACCATATCCAACTGTTTCGGGTCGTTATCCCCGGAACACAACAACCAATCCGTTGCATATTATAGGGAGGTGAATGAAGAAGTCACTCAAGGCCTCAGTTCAAGAAGAAATGAGTCCTTCCTGAGGAATACCACCAACAATTGCCGCCAGACTCGTGCGATAGTGCACCTTCAACAAGATGAGGGTATCGTCTCTAGTTGTTCGTCTCAGGTTTCTCAGACCCAAGCATGAAAGACGAACCATCAGAGATGAAATTCGGCCAACATGGATTAGGTTCTTACCTCTTCCCTCTTTGAATAAGTCCATAAACCTAACTTGATGGCAAACAACGACTGGGCATATACACTCGTCTGTCCTAATTTCACTGCCCAGCAGATTCGTCTGGCAGTAACACACCAATCCCACCAGGCAATTCCAATGGAGTACTATAGGTAGACATATAGAACTTTTTATAATTCATCAACCTGTTAGCAGGCTCGTCTGACTGCATCCAAACAATCTCTCCAACCAAATGTGGTGACCACCTGTAAACGAGCACATACACCTTCTTACACTCATCAATTCTGTCAGTAGTCCCATATTCTAGTATTGAAGTAAGTTCAACAATAATATTTGGTGGAGAACAATCAGTAGGAACATACACATGCAATTCATCAAGCTAACCAACAATCTCATTTGGTAGCACTCGAAGATGTCAATTGGAATGCCCCAATGACAAACAGGAGGAAGACACAACTTTCTGTCCCTACAAATGAGTACTGTCAGAATTCAATGACAGGAAAAGGAGGACAGGAGCAGAAACACACACCTACTCCAAACACGGAATGGACATATATTCCCCTTCCAGCAGCTAAAGTCACAAAGCACATTCTGAAAATGGTGAAAGAGCAGAAGAAAACCCCTTCCCATATTCTGTATACCTTTCAGAATATTATAACAACTTCATCAATATCACATGTAAAGAAACAAAAATATATCCCTATTAGTGGATGACTCATCAACATGTCACCCTGGAGCAGATACACACCTCTGTTCCAGTCCAGGAGGGTCGTGGGGGATACCCACATGTCATACGGACAATCAAGTCGAGCACATACACCTGATTTAAATGGATATAATCAACCTAACCTAACCATTTCTCTTGATCAGGTACTTACACCTTCCCATAATAACCACTTTCATCAACAAGTGGTTTCCAAAGTGAGTAAGAAGGTGTCCAAGAAAAAGACCCATCCAACATAGTTAAAAAATCAAGATCCAATCTACAATAAGGCCTTGCTCAATGCTGGAGTTCTTGAATCCCTCAGACAATTATCTATTACAGCTCAAGATTCTGCTATCTTATTTTCAAATTCCAGAAGTAACAAAAATAATTCCGAAGGTCTTCATCATACACTTCCTCATGAAGTCTTTCTTTATGAAAATTTGGTCAATATTGAAGTATGATCTTCAGATGAGAGCCATGATAACCCTCTACGTGGCCAGAAGACCAAGGAGCAAAAGGTTTCATCTTTTATTGTAACCCACCATGGTGCTCCTCCCCGTGATGATGATGTTAGCTGTGAAAGTCCTCTCCATAGTAGTAATTCTCATTTCCTGGAAAATTATCAAATAGACAATACAATAATGAGAAATCCATCTTATCTTAAGGCACTTGAAAATGCGAATCTAGTCATGTATGATGCCTTACCACTAGGAGGTGAAATAATTTCTCAAGCAGAAGATAGTTTGGGGTGTAGGTCATTCTTCGAACCACCCATGGGTCATTCATCTCCTAATTTGACAATTGAATTCTCTACCAATATTATTGAATCTGATGAAGAAAAAAAGAAGCACCAACTTTGGTCAAATCAGGTAGAATAATCATCATCAAATGACAAATATGAAGTGATGAATAAGAGAAAACAACTGGAGAAAGGTGAAATACCAGTCATGTTTTGTCCTTTGGATGACTCTCATTATGATATTCCAGAAACATTGATAAAATATTGTATTCACGATATTCGTCTCAACATGTGGAAAAATCTTTGTCACTTAAAAGAGAAAATATTACCTTATGATGAATATCAAAATCATGTTAAGGTAATAGAAGGGTTGCAATGCCAAATTGACTGGCATCTCTCTAAGTTTCATGACATCCAAAGGTTGAAAAGCAGCAGAGATCCCTTCAGCGTACATGCCTCGGCACATTAAAAAGGGTGCGCTGGTTAATTAATAATGCCCCATCTGGTATTCATATTAGGGGATGGGGTGTTCATGGATAATTGCATTTCACTGTGCTCTCTAGTCAACAAAGCCCGCCAAAAGTGGTCTCATGAAATGTTATTGCCCATGGATGGCCACATCTAAATAGTTTTGTGTCTAATTAAAGGCTTGCTCAAGAACATGCCTCAACTAGTTCTTCCCAAAGTCAGGAATAAAAAGATAAAGTTGTTGAATTACTCTTGCATCAAGAAAATGATAATATCGAACAGGCTTCTCATTTAGAGCATGTGCATCATCAGGTAACAAAAGTGTCAGAAATGGTCCAAGGGTCATATGAGCCAGGTGATTTGAGTGGATGTCAGATGATGCATCCAGCTAATTCCCGAACTAAAATCTGCAAAATCAAGACAACTTTTAAGAAAGTTTCAGATGTAGTATCTCAAGAGCCACCTCAGATTTTTAGGAAGGGGACTCTTTTAATCCAACCCTTGGGATCAATAGATAGGATTAAAGGAGTTGATCAGGAAAAACAGGAACATCCCCAGTCCGCTAGACTAGGGACTTTTTCAAATTCTCAATCTCTTCCCCAGCAAAAGTCAGTCTTCTCTTGATTAGGGAAGAAATGATAAGAGGAACATAGAGACAAATTATCAGGAAATTCCCTTCAAATTACTGTCCATCAAGAAGTTCACGAGGGATCAACCAAACAAAAGGAAATGTCTCATAAAGGACATGGGAGATGCCAATATCATAGAAAAGATGACAGAAGGGCTGCAATGCATTATGCATCGATAAATTTCATCAATTCCATTGTCACTGATCCCCAAGAACATGAGGCTCAATCAGAGAAATCAGATGAAGAAGTTCTTGTTCAATAGGTTGTATACACCGAAACAAATAAAGAAGGTGTGCGTACCCAAAATCAAAGGCTTACCCAGAATCTAGGTATTCCTTCAAATAACCAACTTCCCCCTCTTCGAAAGGCTTCCAACAAGGGGAAAGGAAAAAGTCAGGTTACATTCCACCCTACCTCTGGAGAAGGCCAACAAATCTCATTAGAGTAAAGGTTCACACATCAATAAGAATAAATGAAGGAGTTAAGGAGGTTAAATGCATAACTACTTCAAATTAGTCTTCCTCCTAAGCATGATGGAGTTAATCAATCAAAGTAATTTTTTACAGCTACTGGGATTGATCAAGAATATCCCCATTTACAAGTACACCCTCACAAGTCCAATACTATGGGTCATATGCGATAGCAACTGACAATACTACCCTCAGTGACCGTACCAATCACCACACCCATCCAAACTTCAGTTATTGCACCTACACATAATATAGTTCAACCAGATGTTTCTAAAACATTAATGACTACCATTGAGTCATTAGCATCTTGGTTGGAAGCTATGAAAGAACAACTTGCACCAGTTCAACTAGAGAAGAGAGCTTACCTTGAATGGTTGGATGAAATTACCCCCCATCAAGTTTTTCAAGTACCATATTTCAAATTTTTAATGGTTTAGGAGATCCAGAACAAGACTTAACAATTTTTTTTCTTGTTGTGATCCTATGATGGGAACTCTTCAACCACAAGAAGTAGTTAAGCTTAGGTGTTTTGTGCAGTCATTACAGGGACATTCTTTTGTTTGGTATACAAGTTTGCAATCTCGATCAATTACTGGGTGGGAGGATCTCCGTCAGAAATTCCTTCTTCAATTTAGCTCAACATTACAAAAAACAATAGTTTTTGATCTTACCAATTATAAGAAAATGGAAAATGAAATAGTTTCAGATTTCATTGCTCGCTGGAAGGGATTAACATATTCCTTAAGTTTAGCACTCCATTAAGAAGAGTTTCTACCAATCTGTGTGGAAAATTTACATGATGAATTATGCACACCATTGATCCCTGTGAAATACACATGAGGGTTTCAAGACCTTACTTAAATCGCTCACTAGATAGAAGACTCTATTATAAAGACTAAGGATAAAACTCATGTAACTACATTAGTTCCAGGAAAGATAATAGGGAAAGCAGAGACTACTATAGTTACATTTAAACAAGCACATGTACCTTCTTCCACTTCAAAACCTTCATCATATCGAAGGGATCCACCTCTTAAGCATAAAAAAAACGGCCACCTTGTCAAGATGATAAAAAAGATCAAAGGTGGAAACACATTGAGGATTTAATGAACAAAGTTTATTCTTTTCAAAATGAACAAGTTCCTGGTTACTTCATCTCGGCCCTAGAAAACAATCTAGTTCAGTTGCCAAGGCCCAAAAAGCCAAACAATGAAGGAGATGAAGACCTCCCCAACTATTTCCCATTTCATTAGATGTTGGGGCATCCCATTTAGGAGTGTTTCGTCTTCAAAGACCTCCTGAAAAAAATGGTGGACTCTAGACAAGTAAAACGGAAAGGTTCTTCAGCCTAGGTAGCATGTGTTCCTGCTACTGATCCAGAGGAAAAAGGGGAGTGGAATGAATTCAAAAGTAAAAATACGCAGAAATATGATGATTGGATGGTCAGGAAAATGATCAATCAAACTCATGAAATTTTATGAACACAATTGAATCAACCAATTGTGTCTTATGCTATGTCTGCCACAACAAAACCCCGGTCATCAGATGGAAAATCCTCAAAGAAGCGGGGCAATTTGAAGAAAGAAGAGCAGTCAGAAGAAGACGAGATCGTGTCAAAGCCTAAGTTGTCTTTGACTCTGGGAGATTTTATGCCGTCTGCTACAAAACCACGGGAACCTCCCCACCAAATGGTACAACCTGAACTGGTTCATCAGGAAAAATCTTCATCATATGAAGAATTGATCTTTGGTTCCATTAACATGATTCATTTAATGGATCCCTATGACAATGACAGTTTCTATCATGATGAGCCTGAGTACCCTATATCTAATAGAGGAATTAAAGGAAGAGACATAGGTAAAGGATACAGAGGAAGATGTGGATATTCCAAAAGACACTATTTCAATCATACCCCTTCTAGAACTGTATATATGGGAGAAACTCATGTAAAATACCTTCAGTGGGCTCAACAGGAACAAGAAAGTTCTTCCACACATGGAAGATTCGGTCCAGATGTAGTTATTTTGGAATACCGGTTAGAGGTCACACCTTCTTCCTCTCAGAAAATAGATAGATCTAGTCAGTCTAATCTACCGAATCTAGGAGTGTTTTCAATTCATACCCCGATACGAGATGCATCTACTGCCAAAGTATCAACTTCCAAGGAACTTGCAAAAACACATTTTCATGATGGAAAACATAGACCTTTGGACTAAAAGTATGATGTATTGAAACATTTGGCTCAATTACTGGCCAAGTTATCAATTTTGGATGCCTTGAATCTATCAAAAGATCTTCGAGAGGTGCTTATTGAGGTTTTGTCAAGTCCTCAAGAATTCAAAACTGAAATTGCTGCGGCTAAAGTCTACCATATAGAGAATGATTCTGCAGCATTTCATGCAGTGATATCTTTTATAGATGAAGATGAAGATGATGTTGTACATGGACATATCAGAACTCTGTATTTATCTAAAAAAGTCAATGATATAGAAATCTTAAGAGATTTCATTGATAAAGGATCAGGAGTCAAACTCATTTATATTTATACACTTCATCGATTGGGCCTCACCAAATCTGATTTATATCCTTCTACTTTTATATTACAAATATATGAGAAGAATGAACAAGAACCTCTAGGCGAGATTACAATCAAAATTCCGTTTGGAGACCTCGTGTCTAATTCATATTTCATGGTTGTTCGTCAGGACACAACCTTTAACATTTTGCTTGGAATACCTTGGCTACATCAACACGCAGCCGTACCGTCGTCGTACCATCAATGTCTCAAATATTGTTTCAATGGTCAAATTGGGACATTGTATGGTGACAAGGCCCCATTAAAAACATGTGAATCTCAATACATTGAGGCATAATTTTATCATATGCAGCGAAAGGAAAAATCCACGGCAATGAAGGTCACCAAAATCAATGCTTCAAATGGTTTGGAAAAGATTCCAGTAAACCCATTTGTACATGCGAGTACATATTATGTGTTTCCTATCAATAAAATTGACAAGATAGACATAAATCTAAACACTTTTATGGAAACTTCCATAATGTCAATTATGACAACCAAGCCAAACAACATGGGAGAAATTGTTGATTCGCCAAGCAGTGATGAAAGCTTAAATAGAGATTTCTTCATTTCATCTGTTGAAATCCAATAATTCTATACTTCATCAACCAGGCCAGAAGAAGTTATAAAAATACCAGAGGAAAACAATGATGTCAATTCTCAATCAATCATCTCCTCTCTATCACACCAGGAAGACCCTTCATCGTCAATAGGATCAGAAATGGCAGCCTCTTCTCCAAGATGTTCAAATTTTAACTTCTCCCCCGACCATGGAAATTATGCTTCGTCATCTACTGTTCAAGTAGAAACAGAAGAAGTAACACATATTGAAGAATAAGAGGAAGATATTAGGGATGATCCTCCAGCATTTAAAGAGGTCATCTCTACCACTGTGGATGAACTCAGAGAGATAAATCTTGGTACAAAAGAAGATCCATGCCCCACTTTAATTAGTGCAACCATGAATCTTGAAGAGCAAGACATGTATACTTCATTTCTAAAGCAAAATCGAGATGTATTTTCTTGGAATTATATAGAAATTATTGGTATTGATCCCGATGTTTCCACTCATCATTTGGGTTTGCTAGAAGAACATCGAGGATTCAAGCAAGCAGCAAGAATAACATCGAGGATTCAAGCAAGTAGCAAGAAGAACATACCCAACTTATGCCTCCAAAATTAAAGCTGAAGTTGATAAGCTTATCAAAGCTAACTTCATCAGAGAAGTTTAGTATCCCAAATGGTTGGATAATATTATCCCTATGAAAAATAAGAATTGAAAAATTAGAGTTTACATTGACTTCAGATATCTTAATCATCATTGTCCCAATGATTATTTTCTAGTTCTGATCATAGAACTCTTAATTGATGCAAAAATTGGCTAAGAAGATCTTTACTTCATGGATGGTTACTCTGGGAACAATCAAATACGAATAGCCCCATAATATGAGGAGTCTACATCCTTTAGATCTCCTCAATGTGTGTTTTTCTATCTGGTAATACCCTTTGTCTTAAAAAATGTAGGTGCAATGTATCAATGTTCCATGAACCATATCTTAAAACCCTTTTTAGGGAAATTTTTTGAGTGTTATGTGGATGATTTGGTGGCAAAATCCAGACAATGTTTTGATCACTTGGTCGATCGAGAAATCATATTCAACAAACTTCGACAACATAATTTGAAGATAAACCCGTTAAAATGTTCTTTTGGGGTAACCTCAAGAAAATTTCTCAGCTTTTTTGTATTCCATCATGGTATCGAAGTTGATCCGAATAAGACAAAATGAATCCTTGATATGTCACCTCCTTGAAATTTTAAAGAGTTAAGAGGCCTTCCAAGACATTTGGCCTATATTCGGTGTTTCATTTCCAATTTGGTAGGAAAGTGTCTGCCCTTCTCCAGATTAATGAAAAAGGGGGTGACCTACCAATGGACTGAAGAATGTCAAGAAGCATTCAATATTCTCAAGAAATATCTCTTGAGTCCACTTGTATTAATGCCACCTATTGAAGGAAGACCAATTATTATCTATGTGATATCTTTAGATCAATCATTGGGTGCCTTCCTTGCCCAAAAAAATGATGTTGGGAATGAATACAACCTTTACTATCTCAGTCGGACTATGCTTGAGGAAGAAAATCGATATTCATGTATTGAAAGTATTGCCTAGCATTAATATTTGCAGTTCAGAAATTGAGACACTACCTGAAACATCATGAGGTCCAATTGGTATCTCACAGTAACACACTCAAATTTATCCTTAGTCATCCAATGCTTATAGGACGTCTGGAAAGGAGGGTAGTTATTTTACAACAATTTGACATCCAGTATGTGTATCAAAAGGCAATAAAAGTCCAAGCTCTGGCTGATTTCCTTGATGAACACCCATCTTTAGAAGATACATATATAAATATTGAACTTCCTGATGAGGAAGTCTTCTCTATTCAATATTATCCACCAACATAGGAAATGTACTTTGATGGTACCTCCAGAAGTCCATTAGGAAAGAAAAAGGAAGATCATAAATTCAACAAAGTTGGGTTAGGAATCATGCTTATTTCCCTAGAAAAGGTAGTGCTACCCTATTCCATCTTATTTTTGGACGGTGGTACAAATAATGAAGTAGAATATCAAGCTCTCATCACAGGCTTGAAATTGGTGCTTTAGGCACATGTGAATCACTTGAAGGTAAAATGTGATTCAGATTTGGTAATCAAACAAATCAATGGGGATTATGACATCAGAAAGGAAGAGTTAATCCATTTGTATGATTACATCAGAGACTTAATGGAGGAATTTCCTTCAGAACTGACATTTTATTATGTCCCGTGATCACAAAATGCCCAAGCTGATGCACTAGCTAATATAGCCACAACCCTGGCAGATCCAAATTAGGATGAAACAATCATCAGTATTGCCCACCATCATGTAGTTTTACCTTTTTTTCAAATCAGAACAGAGGAAATCAATGAAATTAGTCCCATTTCTGAACCATATGGTCATACTACAGGATGGATGACACCTATCAGGGAATACCTTCAAAATGGAACACTCCCACCTGATAGAGCTGGAAAAGAACAAGTCCGTTCATGTGTGATCAATTTTACTCTTTATGATAGCCCATATCACCAAAAAATTATCTACAAGTGAGGTTTTGATGGAATTATCTTCAGATTTATTGATGGTGAAGAGAAAATGGATACCATTAATGAATTACATGCAGGATTTTATGGTGACCACCAGTCTGGACATAGACTTTCTGGTCAAATTCGAAGGCTTGGATACTTCTGGCCTTCAATGATGAAAGATTGTGTTGATTTCACTAAGAAGTTTCATTCTTTCAAAGTATGTTCCAACTTCATTCATCAACCCCCTGAGTTGCTTCATATGGTTAAATACTCCTGGCTGTTTGCTACATGGGGAATGGATGTAGTAGGACCTTATCCTCCGGCTACAACTAAGCAGTTTAAGTATATTTTTACTACTACTGACTTCTTTTCCAAATGGGAAGAGGCAATACCTATCAAAGAAGTTGGTTCTAAAAGCATTGTTAGCCTTTTTAAGTCTAAAATCATTAACATATTTGGTGTTCCTCATACCATATTGATGGATAATGGCACCAAATTTTGTTCATCCGAAGTAATAAAATTGTTTCAAAAATACAATATCAGATCCAACCATTCATCTCGGTATCATACAGTGGCCAATGGTCAAGTATAGGCTTTCAACAAGACTGTTTCAAACATACTTTAAAAGATGGTGGATAAAGATAAGAATTCATGGCCTGATAAAATTTTTCATGCTCTATGAAATTATCGAACAACCACCCGCACTGCTACGCGATCAACTCTATATTCATTGGTATTTGGAATGGAAGCAGTCCTGCCTATTGAGGTCCAACTAACTTCACTTAGAGTCGCCATTTGCGATCAGTTATCTACAGGTGAACAATCTCAAAAGTGATTGGATGAATTGGAATGACTAGATGAAAAAATATTGTACACATTGCACCATTTAGAAGTCTACAAAAATCTAATAGTACAAGCTTTCAACAAAAAAGTTCATCTTCATTCATTCATTCAAGGAGAATTTTATTGGTCCTCAGAACCCCAATGATACTGAGAAAGAAACCTCCAACACTTGATCCAAAGTGGGAAGGACCTTACTCAATACATAGGGTTTACTGTAATGAAGATTATTATTTAATCTCAATGGATGGAGAAATCATTACAACTCCAAAAAATGAAATATTCTTGAAGAAGTATTTTTTGTAACACAAATACACCTATTGTTCTTACCGTAGGACATTAAACTGCATGGACACCTCTATCGTCCAATATGACGTTAAAATGCATCCCTCTATCTTCTCACATGATGTTAAACTGTACATCGTCTGAGCTGCAAGACATTAAACAACTAAGCACCTCATGTCTGGGACACATGACATTAAACTGTGATCTTCGCATGCACAATTGTCTTTTAAACACTGTTTCCATGCATGCCCAGTGCAGTTAACCATGAAAATCCCCACATCATCCTTTGTGGTTGCATCTTTCATGACATGATCGTCACGTCTGTTGCTGCTTCTTGTTTCTCACACTGAGCATGACTCACATGAGCCTAGAATAAGCTATGACCATGAAATTTTCTCTGGGATGCTAACCATGATTAAGTCCCAACATCATCTTCGGGTCGCTGTCCTCAAGTACACCCCGATCATCAAATCCCTCTCAATTGAACTACGTATACTTTGATCCTTTCCTCGTAGGCCGAGTACATAGGAAACCCTCTGAGGTTCAATCCTGAAACCACTTTCTTCACATTGGTTCACCTTCATCTATGAATCCCTTGTCAACCATCTTATTCATATCGGTTAACTTTCATTCTACATGATTTTAAACTATGCACCTCCCATCGTCCTAGCTATATGACATTAAAACATACAGTCCCTCATTGTCATTGCTGCAAGAAATTAAACTGCATAGCACTGGTCCATGCATATGACCTTAAAATATTTTCAATTTTGTTCTGTATGATAATAAACTGCAATAATCTATGATACCCTCACTCAAGAGGAATCTTCATTAACATGTTCTCCAACCATGTCATATTTTAATAATTACATATGGCTTGATTATCATCCCTATGAGATACATTGGAATGATCGAGCATTCCTCAAGTCCATCCCCAAGCCTTTGTGACTAACCCAAAACTCCACTTTCGGTACCTTGGATGAAAAGTCCCCCTAGGAGCACATGGTTTGATATGGAACACCCTATTCTTTATTCACATCAGGTTTAAAAAAAATGCATGATGTGTCTCCCTCACTATGGTCTGATTTCTACGACCCTAAACTAAGATTTTTTATGCTCTCTCCTACATGACGTTAAACTGTATTTCAAGAACTACGTGTGTCTTGATTCTCATCCTAATGAGATACATAGTGAAATACATAACATCAATTTAGGACCTAGCCGCAACATTATAAAAATAATATTCATGGTCTCCATAACCCTTTTCCTGAATTATGGTCACAAATTGTCCGATACTTTAGAATTCTTTTGCCTGACTATACAGCACGTTCCCTTAGGTGGCCTTGCATAAGTTGTCTACATAACAGACCTATCAACCAAAAGATTATACTATTTGAATATGCAGCTTATGACCCATTTGTCCCTGCATAATTCAACCTCCATAATAGGTTTGTCAGGTAGTGTTAACTTCATTTGTAGGAGAAGCCTCTTTTGTCCCTATTAGTCTTAACGACAATATGTAGGGATCTATAAAAAAAACTGCCATCTTTAACATATTTGTTCCATACTTTTTTCCATGATATGAAAATATTATGTTGTATAATTTTTCTATCTCTGGTTTTATTCATGTGATTTAAAACCATAGATACCTTTTTTCCTATGTTTAGGTCAGACTTTTTTAGAAGTCACAATCCCCCAATTCATTGACAATTCTGATCAGAAACATCCTCTCCATGTTCAAGTACCTTTCTCCATGAAGAAAACTTTGTGATTTGGAAAATTTGAATCCCCATAATACTTTATTCAGATTTTAGAAATAGAATGTCAAATTTCTGAGTGTTCTTTTGCCTGACTATGTAGCACGTGCCCTTAGGTGGCCTTGCATAAGTTGTCTACATAACGGACCTGTCAGCCAAAATATGATACTATTTGACTATGCAGCTTATGCCCCAGTTGGCCCTGCATAATTCATCCCCGATAATGGGTTAGTCAAGTAGTGGTAACATCATTCTTAGAAAAGACTTTCTCTAATTCCTTTTATCTCTTTTCCCATGTCATTCCTCAGATTCAAAATTTCTCAATTCACAATTTAAAATTTCCCCCTCCATACTTGAATATGGTAATATGTTTCTAAACAAATTATCAAGAATTGAGTAAATATCATCCATTTTCTCAAAGATATTCGACCTTAAATATTAGCCTTTTTATAGTCCAACATGCATGACTTTAAACTTCCAATAACAAAATACATGGTACTCATTAAATTGGGAATATATAAAGGGTAATCTAAACAAAAGTCGAGTCCCAGCTCGCTAGACATACATTTTGTATGATTTAGGCAATATTAAGAAATTAAAAGATAAAGTTTGTGGGTTTGTTTATATAAGCCTAGTAAAAATCAAACTATGTCTACCAGGACCATTGGATTAGGTAAAAATAAAGAGAAATTATCATGATTGAAGATGAACTATTTTTCATTGATGAACAAGATTAGAAGAACATCCACAGACTAGAGTCTCTTCTCATTTATTTTAGAAATTATTGAATACTTTCAACATGACTTCTCATCTATTTCACAGCATCCCGAGCTTCATCAGCAGCCACTTGAAGCTCATTTACTTGACAAGCTTCACTCTCTTCAGCTTGATTAAGTGCTAATTTGGAATTTTTGATGGCTTTTATAGCATCTTCTTGGAATTATTCCAATGAATTATGAAGCTGGTCAAGATCCCTAGTAATAGCTTCTAGCTCTTCCTGAAGGCGCAACTGCTGAACAATATTCTCCTTGATCTTTTGCTTCATCTCCTTCAGATTTGTAGCACGATCAGCCTCACCTTGGGATACTGCATCCTGAAATTCACTAATATTGGTCAACAATCTAGCTCTAATTAGGTCTTGACAACACCTTTTCTCTTTCTCCCTCATTTGAATGACTTTTTTCACTGCGACATGGATTTCTTGGTATCCAAAACCGCCAAGTCCCAGCATGATGAACATGGATGAATGTCTTAGAATTTTCAAATGTAGATCTTCAAGATGCACCTCAGATATTATCTTTCATATATTTTTTTCATGCCTTGCGATGTGAGAATTGGAGTGCCTTTTGCACCTCTGGGTCTGATTCAGCATCGCTATCACAGGGAGGAACATAGTCCGGGATTAATGCACTTAAGGAAGTGCCCTGTTCTGCTCCTTCCCTGACCCTGATTTCTTTACCTTTTTCTACTGTTTGGGATGAGGATGAGGATTCACCTATAGATCTAGCCATTCAAGTTGACATCCCTATTTGGTCAATTGAAAGTATGGTTAGTTTCAAAGGACAATAAATGTTGATTGATTGTATTGCAGATTAAGTAAGCCACAAATATCATCATCTTTTACCTAAAAGTAGATAAAAAACTTGTGAAGACTCCTCCCCATATTTTCTAGTTCCAACATGATTTTTAGGATGAGTTTCAGGCGGGTCTGTCGTGCTAAGTTCCACCTGACCCAGTGTTTCTACAATAATAGGGTTGACAAAAATATCTACACCCCTTTCAAGCATTGTAGGTTCAGAAGTTTCTTTAGAAATAACTGCATATTTTTTTAACCAAACAAGGTTAGAAGTGTAATCTTGAAAAGATTAAAATGACACATAATGAAACTCACATCCATTTGATTCTATAACTAGATCGCCAAAATATTCTAAATCACATGTTAATTTAACATGACCTAAAATTTATTCAAAGGACATGCCAAGTTTCATCATTTTATTCAATGATGTCCCAGATCCTAGGTTAGTATCACCAATGGGAGCACTCAGAAGGTTTTCTTTGTGACATTCATCTGACAATCTCTGACCCCAGATAGCTTCTTCACAGATAGTTGTGGGGTCAAATACGGTTGTTGGAAAATGTTATGGTGCATGTGTTTAACTTAAAACATCACAGAATGGAAGTCAGTTATTGTATCATTTGAAGTTATATGAATTACTGTTAATTTACCAAAAGTATTTTCTCCCATGGAATTAGAAACAGATGTCAACTCGTCTACTCTCGATATTTCTTCAAGAACAACCTTTTGAGTAGGAACTTTTGGCTATTCTCCAACATCTTCTGTTGTACTCTGAGGATGGCCAGTCCTTTCCCTTAAAGGGGAAACTGAAGAAGCCCCTGAAATCCCAAGAAGTTTGAGCACTTTTTCATATGTTAAGATTCATAACTACCATAAAGACTTACCACTATTGATTAATCATTATATTGTGGTCTTCTTTCTTTGATGATTTTTTTTGGCCTTTTTGTGTGGACTGGCGTCATCATATCAAAAAACAAGTATCGGAGACAACAACACCCTTTATAACTCTTCATACATGGCTTGTTGGCTTGGAGATACTTCGCCCAACTCACGAGGAGATTCAGTGGCTCCAAGAGTAGTGCCACCAGGGCTATACCGCGGCGAAGGGATTTATATTGGTTCTTTACTTTATAAGATTCAGGATGAAGAAGACCGTTTCCTTAAATAACAAAGCTTTTATTAAATTCAACTTGAAAAGAAAATAGAAATATGAGAAAAAGTAAAACTTATATCTTCAGGAGCCACGTAATCACACCACTCTTCATCTAATGAAGGAATAGTCCCCTCAGTGGTACCACGGTCCATCATTTCCATCATCCATTTGGTGACAAGAACTAACTTATCAGTGGCATATATGAGCATTTCCAGCTCTTTGATGTAAAACCTCACTTCATTGGGATTTTCCTCGAAATGAATGTTAGTGGAAGCCCAGAGATTCCTCACTCCAGGGATATGCAACCATTCATATAAGTCCATCTAGACAGTTTCAGCATCACAATATAAAATCCACCATGTCTGGTGTAACACCCCTAGCTTCCACGATATGCTTCTCATTCAATAATGCAATAGCTTGCATTGTACGCAACTTCGAGTTCTAAAACACCGCGACTAATCAAAGTAGCCGTTATGAATAGTAATAACCACTTTTTAAAATTATAGAAATTTTATATTTCAAAATGGACTTCATTTTTGTATTCTTAATATCGAAATTAGCCTATGTTGAATTTTTGGTATTTTTCTGAGAACTTCTAATTTTTTATGAATAGTGAAAATTACTTAAAAACAACTTTTTTAATAAAAATAATTTATAGTGATAAATTATACTATTTAGTGGTTTTAAAGTATAATTAGAATATATTTTTACCATTTTATCCAATGGTGGTCATTAGAATTAATTTTACATTGAAATTGGACATTAACAATTTCCAATCTTTTGATATAAATTGTTTCTTAAAAACACGCTATTTATTGTGACAACGGGAATTGATTATAAAATTAATAAATGCAACTTATATGTTTGTAATTTTTTAAAATAGACATCATTTTTGAATTTGGAATATCAATTATAGCTTAGGGTGAAATTTTGGCATTGTTCTGAAAAACTTCAATTTTTGATGAATAGTGAAACCACTAAGTGGAAGTTAAATAACTGAATTTTCGTTTAAATGAAATATTACCACTTTTGTCATTTTATTTTAAAAAATATGACATACATGGTTGTCATTAAGAAGTAAAATGTGGTTCAATGAGATTAAAATAATTTTTTGGTGAATAGTAACTTTTAAGTTCTTAATCGCGATTAGAGGTAATTAGTGTAGTTTAAGGTAAAAATAATGTTTTAATAATATGAGATGAGCTTGAAACTTGTCCTACTCCTATTTGATGAGTAATGGCCGACCAAGACAACCCATGGGTCAACTTGGGGACCCCATGGAGCCACTTTAGTTAGAAAATGACATAAATACCTTTTATTTAATGTTAAAGTAAAAAATGACACAATCATAAAATGTTTTACTAAAACAATTTTTACATGGGGTAATATAAGTCATATTTTTGACTATAAATATTCATTGGCAGTCTAAAAAGATTTCCTACATAATAGTACTTTTTTATAATTTTTAGACTTTAAATAAATTAAATTATTTATGACATCATGATGATGCAGCGATGACCTCATTATTTAACGATTTAAATAAAATGAGAAGATAATGTAAATTCCAAGGATTACACTTGTCCAAAGCCTATTGGATGGGTATATTTAGAACCCTTATCACCTTATCCTCGAATTATATAATTGTGGGACCTCTAAAATCCGAAACTCATTTTATAATAAAGTGCCTTTTCTTTACTTTCCAAGAGTGCCCCTCCTCTCCACTTATAAAAGGCCCCCACCTCTACCACCTTATTCACACAGTCAAGCCATTTGGATCGTCCAACCTCTGCCCAAATACTCTCCCAACTTCCCCCTCTTACTCCTAGAAGACTCACTTTGGGCAGAACTCTTCCCAAGGAAGCCTTTGGCTCAAATCAAAAAGAGTTTCCCGATTTTGAGGTAATGTCTTCTCTAATGTTGTTTTGTTTTATTTTTCTTCTCCAACCCCCTAAACTCTTTTTATTCATTTCATTTTTAACAACAACAGTATCCTAAATATACTAGGATGTTTTTATAAGAAGGATTCGAGCTACAATTACACACACCTACATCTAATGGTTAAAGAACATACGGTTTCTGTGGATGGAGAATTTCTGCCTCACGAAACGATGATTGTTCAACACTCATATAACACCTTCAAAGGTGGCCATTAAGATGTCACTATATTTATATATGATATATAATATGTTTATGTTTTACTTATGCTTCTGTATTTCTCATTTATGGCATACTTTATGATTTCCATTATGGGTAAACGCGATAATTTCATTTTAGGAAGTGCAGACTACCGCCCCCTCAAAGTGATGTGAATCGTTAATGCCATATGTGGGATGTATAAAGGATGGAGTAAATGATATTATATATGATATTATACTGGAAATATATTATACCTTTATATAATTATGATTTCATTCCATTAAATATGAAATAGAAATGAAAGTAGCGTTCATGCGTACGTACAGCTTACCGTCTCCATGAACGGTGCATTTCATTTCTTACCTCTAAATGTTACGTAATATTATAAATGAATGTATATACTATATATATATATGATATATATGATATCTACATCATGAATATAATTCTGGATATAATGGATATTTCACCACATGAACAACTTGTAATTATAAGAAGTTTTTTTTGACTCAAGTACCTAAGATCGACAAAACGACCATTACTAACTTAAATAATTACAGAATGTTCATATCATTGTAATAAGTGATATAAAAAGGATAATGAAATTGAAAATGGTTCTTAATAAAGTATATATTAACTCTAGTTTATTATTCAGGTGGTTAAAGAACGATTGAGTCAATTCAGACACGAGGTAAGGGAATTTCATAACCCAACTTCCATTCTTTGGGTTAATCTCCTAATTTCAAATTATGTCATGATATTATTATGTCGTATGTTGTATTTATACTTTATTTATGTGTACATATAGTGAATACACATAATATATATAGTATATTTGAAAATGATCTTTTTAAGGGACTTCGTCTCAATCTCCATTCATTGAGGCATATTTTGTTTTATACACAAATTTCTTTTGTACAGTGTATAAACCCCTTTGAATTTTACGTTTATTCAAAAGGAATATTTTTATATGAAGCGTTTTACTAAATGACAAAAAGGGAATGTTTTTCTTTCCGTACATATGCGCCGACAACGACTTCTCCACCGCCGTGACCATTATTTGAGTTTCGGCTTCCTCTACAAGCCATCATTATTTTTGATGAAAAATAAATACAAAGTTTTAACTTTCTTTTATTTTGGTATTGAAAATGGTTTTGAAAGAGTTTTTATTATATCAATGTGTTGTATTGATATCTTGTGATTGAAATGTGGAAATTTTATGTTTCCTTTATGCATGTTTTATATGATACGATTGTGTTATGGTTTATGAAATGTTTAAACCTATTCATATGAGGAATGTATTGGACTTAATAAGTGACGGGTGGAGCCCGCTATAGCTCCTCGATGCATCGGTAGGTCTCATGAGACAACTAGACGTGGAATTGGCCGAGGACCTTTCCCAATTTGATTTATGGTTTTGGTCGAGGCCTTAATCATTTTAGACGTCTTGGCCGAGGCCTTGAAAAAGTGTTTTAGAATGTCTGGCATTATACATTCCCTCATTATGAAAGTGGTTATTGATATTGCATGTGATTATTCGACCAGTAGAATATCCATGTGAAGAAGTTAATGGAATTATCTCATTTTACTTTTTCCATATTATGTTGAATTTCATGTTTAAAAGGCTTTTGTTTTAGTTATACATTGCATTAAATGTTTATGTTTATTGATGAAAGCTTCCACAATATTGTTATCCTTACTGAGCATCTGAGCTCACCCCTTTCAATGTTTTAATATTTTCCAGGATGTGAAGATGTATTTTATGAATGACCTGCATGGATAGACAAAAGAGGATATGAGTGTGGATTATGAAGACTTTGTTATTAGTTTTTCACTTTATGATGTAATGTAAGACTTATGAATGTATCTAGTGTTTCCAAGGCTACTAAACTAATCGGTCTTTCGAGACATGATCTTTTGTGATCATGCCAATGTTACGAAGTAATGCACCGACTCCGGGTAGCTGGGGTCGGGGCGTTACAGTTGGTATCAGAGGCAGTTTAGTACTAACCTTGGAAGCTAGATTTAGATAAACTCTGATTAGAGCACATAGCCCAAAGATAGACTTTGAGGATTAGTATAGAAGAACTTCCTAGAATTTTGTTATTGTAGAGATTTTGTGAGTTTTCCGAGCAATACATCCCTGTCTGGATATGAGCAGGTAGAGGCAGCTCTGGCACAGATGTACCTAGGGGTAAAACCTGAAAACACCGCTTTGAGCTAGACTCGAACGGGAACTGGTGCACGACAACGGGCCTTGCTGCACTCTTGGTTACGAAACTCCCGAGGGATATGCTTAGGATAATTCCCATTTTCATTACAAACCACTATGAACGGTTATGAGTATATACTTCCTCAAATAAAACCTTTTTATGATTATGGATTATATCCATAAATAGTTCAATTTATCTTAAGTATTTTACAAGCATGGAATTATGTATTTGGATTCATAAACCAATCTAGTTTATGCCATTGTTTAGAAATGGCGCCTAGTGGATGGAATGGAAACCGTATCAATGCACGCACTCCGTGTAGGTATTTCCCTCCTGCTCAAGATAATTATTGTGGATCTGGAGATACAACTGGTGCTGATCAACTTATTACCATACTGGGACAACTTACTCAGGTTATGAATAATAACCTTACTCGTATGGAGAACCCTGATCCGCAACATGGAGGATCAATGTTAGACCGATTCATGAGGCAACAACCACCAACATTTAATGGGGGTACAAATCCATTAGTAGCTGAGCAATGGATAAACTCCTTAGAGAAAATATTCCATGCCTTGGGGAGTAGTGAAAGGGAAAAGGTTATCATGGCAGTTTACCGCCTCACAGGAGATGCTGATCAATGGTGGTCATTGATTCAAAACACAAAGGAAGATGATGACGTATCGTATATGGAATGGAGGGAGTTCAAAGATCTTTTCCTAGAAAAATACTATCCTCGTGACCATCGAGCAAATATGGAAAGACAATTTTTGAGTCTGAGAAAAAAGGAGTATGAGAATGTCGCAAAGTATGAGGCCAACTTTACAAGGTTAGCGAGGCATGCTGCAGATTATATACGTAACCCAAGCAGTAAGATTGATCGTTTCTTTGATGGGTTAAAACCATTTCTCCATCGAGCTTTAGTATCACAATCCTTCTCATCATACGAAGATATTGTCTCGTGTGCTATCAAGACAGAAAAGGAATTCTCTAAGTCTTATGACAACAAAGTAAAGCAAGAGAAGAAGAGAACGGTGGAACAAGAGACAGATAACGGGAAAAAGGGAAAGAAGGATTTTCTATTATGTGATAATTTTGGGAAGAATCACCCTGGTACTTGCCTAAAAGGATTGGGAGTTTGTTATAAATGTAGAGAAAAGGGTCACCAGGCTCGTGATTGCAAGGGAAAGAAAGAGGCTATCAAATTTGAATGCTACAATTGTAGAGAAATGGGTCATTATGCAAATGAATGTCCTAAGCGTCAGGGAAACTTACCTCAGAAAAGGCCAAGGGATCAAGGACAATCTTATGATGTTACTACAGTTGAAGCAGAATAACTATTGTATTGGTGCTTTTGGACTCATGGATTATATTCTGGTTATTAGAATAATGTGATATATATATAAGGATTGTACTGCAGTACTTATTGATTTCAGTAAGGTTTTAATATGTTGAAGGTAATCATATTTTTAGTATGTGACAATAAGAGAAACTTTACTTTGTTTGGGGAATCTGATAAATTGATTTTGGAATTAAGAGACCTTTTAGAGAAAGTTTGGACAAAGGTATTTTGGATAACTATAAATGTTGGGATGGATTATGTTGAACTTTTAATAGTATTGTTTAAGGTTAAAACATTTCTGAAGATTATTTTTGGAATACTATAGTTTTAGGAAAAGGAAAACCTGCAGGGTGGGGCATAAACCGTCACGTCGGACAAAGCTGCAGGAATCGAACCCACAATCATAGTGCGACAGGCCTTTATTTCCTACCACTAGCCTACAGGAAGTCCCTGGTTATTACAAAATAATTTTACTAATCTAAATGGTATGTGTGAACATTTGGAAGCTTATACAATTAGGATAAGTATAATATTTTTGAGTTCTATTATCTTTTTGATTGAAAGATGAGTTAAAGGTTGAAACTCTAATTTTCAAGCATAAATATATATATACCTATCTCTTATTCAATGAATAAATTAATTCTTAAACTTTAGTAAAAGGATATTAAAACAAAAAATGTGTTATCCTAATACCTTATGTCTTGTTGAACTGATGATATTTTAAATCAACATAGATTGAAGGCTTTGAGGCCCTCAATTTGACAGTTGATTGTGATTGATGACCTCAATCACCCCTACAAATATTTACATTTTTCCTCCAATTATATGTCTCTAATTTCCACCAATGTTCTTCTAATAGAGATCATAATTGGGTGGTGACTTTTTCATTTCCCTTTCCCTCTTATTAAGGCTAAATTTTATTAATCTTATTTCCGATGTGGATTTTCCACAAAGGTATTTTCTATTTTCAACCTTTTATTTTCCATGAAAAATTTCAAATTGCAAGGACGAAATTTATTGAAGGAGGGGAGAATGTAACACCCCGAGCTTCCACGATACGCTTCTCATTCAATAATGCAATAGCTTGCATTGTACGCAACTTCGAGTTCTAAAACACCGCGACTAATCAAAGTAGCCGTTATGAATAGTAATAACCACTTTTTAAAATTATAGAAATTTTATATTTCAAAATGGACTTCATTTTTGTATTCGTAATATCGAAATTAGCCTATGTTGAATTTTTGGTATTTTTCTGAGAACTTCTAATTTTTTATGAATAGTGAAAATTACTTAAAAACTACTTTTTTAATCAAAATAATTTATAGTGATAAATTATACTATTTAGTGGTTTTATAGTATAATTAGAATATATTTTTACCATTTTATCCAATGGTGGTCATTAGAATTAATTTTACATTGAAATTGGACATAAACAATTTCCAATCTTTTGATATAAATTGTTTCTTAAAAACACGCTATTTGTTGTGACAACGGGAATTGATTATAAAATTAATTAATGCAACTTATATGTTTGGAATTTTTTTAAAATAGACATCATTTTTGAATTCGGAATATCAATTATAGCTTAGGGTGAAATTTTGGCATTGTTCTGAAAAACTTCAATTTTTGATGAATAGTGAAACCACTAAGTGGAAGTTAAATAACTGATTTTTCGTTTAAATGAAATATTACCACTTCTGTCATTTGATTTTCAAAAATCCGACATACATGGTTGTCATTAAGAAGTAAAATGTGGTTCAATGAGATTAAAATAATTTTTTGGTGAATAGTAACTTTTAAGTTCTTAATCGCGATTAGAGGTAATTAGTGTAGTTTAAGGTAAAAATAATGTTTTAATAATATGAGATGAGCTTGAAACTTGTCCTACTCCTATTGGATGAGTAATGGCCGACCAAGACAACCCATGGGTAAACTTGGGGACCCCATGGAACCACTTTAGTTAGAAAATGACATAAATACCTTTTATTTAATGTTAAAGTAAAAAATGACACAATCATAAAATGTTTTAGTAAAAAATTTTTTACATGGGGTAATATAAGTCATATTTTTGACTATAAATATTCATTGGCAAGATAAAAAGATTTCCTACATAATAGTATTTTTTTATAATTTTTAGACTTTAAATAAATTAAATTATTTATGACATCATGATGATGCAACGATGACCTAATTATTTAACGATTTAAATAAAATGAGAAGATAATGTAAATTCCAAGGCTTACACTTGTCCAAAGCCTATTGGATGGGTATATTTAGAACCCTTATCACCTTATCCTCGAATTATATAATTGTGGGACCTCTAAAATCCGAAACTCATTTTATAATAAAGTGCCTTTTCTTTACTTTCCAAGAGTGCCCCTCCTCTCCACTTATAAAAGGCCCCCACCTCTACCACCTTATTCACACAGTCAAGCCATTTGGATCGTCCAAACTCTGACCAAATACTCTCCCAACTTCCCCCTCTTACTCCTAGAAGCCTCACTTTGGGCAGAACTCTTCCCAAGGAAGCCTTTGGCTCAAATCAAAAAGAGTTTCCCGATTTTGAGGTAATGTCTTCTCTAATGTTGTTTTGTTTTATTTTTCTTCTCCAACCCCCTAAACTCTTTTTATTCATTTCATTTTTAACAACAACAGTATCCTAAATATACTAGGATGTTGTTATAAGAAGGATTCGAGCTACAATTACACACACCTACATCTAATGGTTAAAGAACATACGGTTTCTGTGGATGGAGAATTTCTGCCTCACGAAACGATGATTGTTCAACACTCATATAACACCTTCAAAGGTGGCCATTAAGATGTAACTATATTTATATATGATATATAATATGTTTATGTTTTACTTATGCTTCTGTATTTCTCATTTATGGCATACTTTATGATTTCCATTATGGGTAAACGCGATAATTTCATTTTAGGAAGTGCAGACTACCGCCCCCTCAAAGTGATGTGAATCGTTAATGCCATATGTGGGATGTATAAAGGATGGAGTAAATGATATTATATATGATATTATACTGGAAATATATTATACCTTTATATAATTATGATTTCATTCCATTAAATATGAAATAGAAATGAAAGTAGCGTTCATGCGTACGTACGGCTTACCGTCTCCATGAACGGTGCATTTCATTTCTTACCTCTAAATGTTACGTAATATTATAAATGAATGTATATACTATATATATATATGATATATATGATATCTACATCATGAATATAATTCTGGATATAATGGATATTTCACCACATGAACAACTTGTAATTATAAGAAGTTTTTTTTGACTCAAGTACCTAAGATCGACAAAACGACCATTACTAACTTAAATAATTACAGAATGTTCATATCATTGTAATAAGTGATATAAAAAGGATAATGAAATTGAAAATGGTTCTTAATAAAGTATATATTAACTCTAGTTTATTATTCAGGTGGTTAAAGAACGATTGAGTCAATTCAGACACGAGGTAAGGGAATTTCATAACCCAACTTCCATTCTTTGGGTTAATCTCCTAATTTCAAATTATGTCATGATATTATTATGTCGTATGTTGTATTTATACGTTATTTATGTGTACATATAGTGAATACACATAATATATATAGTTTATTTAAAAATGATCTTTTTAAGGGACTTCGTCTCAATCTCCATTCATTGAGGCATATTTTGTTTTATACACAAATTTCTTTTGTACAGTGTATAAACCCCTTTGAATTTTACGTTTATTCAAAATGAATATTTTTATATGAAGCGTTTTACTAAACGACAAAAAGGGAATGTTTTTCTTTCCGTACATATGCGCCGACAACGACTTCTCCACCGCCGTGACCATTATTTGAGTTTCGGCTTCCTCTACAAGCCATCATTTTTTTTGATGAAAAATAAATACAAAGTTTTAACTTTCTTTTATTTTGGTATTGAAAATGGTTTTGAAAGAGTTTTTATTATATCAATGTGTTGTATTGATATCTTGTGATTGAAATGTGGAAATTTTATGTTTCCTTTATGCATGTTTTATATGATACGATTGTGTTATGGTTTATGAAATGTTTAAACCTATTCATATGAGGAATGTATTGGACTTATTAAGTGACGGGTGGAGCCCGCTATAGCTCCTCGATGCATCGGTAGGTCTCATGAGACAACTAGACGTGGAATTGGCCGAGGCCCTTTCCTAATTTGATTTATGGTTTTGGTCGAGGCCTTAATCATTTTAGACGTCTTGGCCGAGGCCTTGAAAAAGTGTTTCAGAATGTCTGGCATTATACATTCCCTCATTATGAAAGTGGTTATTGATATTGCATGTGATTATTCGACCAGTAGAATATCCATGTGAAGAAGTTAATGGCATTATCTCATTTTACTTTTTCCATATTATGTTGAATTTCATGTTTAAAAGGCTTTTGTTTTAGTTATACATTGCATTAAATGTTTATTTTTATTGATGAAAGCTTCCACAATATTGTTATCCTTACTGAGCATCTGAGCTCACCCCTTTCAATGTTTTAATATTTTCCAGGATGTGAAGAAGTATTTTATGAATGACCTGCATGGATAGACAAAAGAGGATATGAGTGTGGATTATGAAGACTTTGTTATTAGTTTTTCACTTTATGATGTAATGTAAGACTTATGAATGTATCTAGTGTTTCCAAGGCTACTAAACTAATCGGTCTTTCGAGACTTGATCTTTTGTGATCATGCCAATGTTACGAAGTAATGCACCGACTCCGGGTAGCTGGGGTTGGGGCGTTACAGTTGGTATCAGAGGCAGTTTAGTACTAACCTTGGAAGCTAGATTTAGATAAACTCTGATTAGAGCACATAGCCCAAAGATAGACTTTGAGGATTAGTATAGAAGAACTTCCTAGAATTTTGTTATTGTAGAGATTTTGTGAGTTTTCCGAGCAATACATCCCTGTCTGGATACGAGCAGGTAGAGGCAGCTCTGGCACAGATGTACCTAGTGGTAAAACCTGAAAACACCGCTTTGAGCTAGACTCGAACGGGAACTGGTGCACGACAACGGGCCTTGCTGCACTCTTGGTTACGAAACTCCCGAGGGATATGCTTAGGATAATTCCCATTTTCTTTACAAACCACTATGAACTTATGAGTATATACTTCCTCAAATAAAATCTTTTTATGATTATGGATTATATCCATAAATAGTTAAATTTATCTTAAGTATTTTACAAGCATGGAATTATGTATTTGGATTCATAAACCAATCTAGTTTATGCCATTGTTTAGAAATGGCGCCTAGTGGATGGAATGGAAACCGTATCAATGCACGCACTCCGTGTAGGTATTGCCCTCCTGCTCAAGATAATTATTGTGGATCTGGAGATACAACTGGTGCTGATCAACTTATTACCATACTGGGACAACTTACTCAGGTTATGAATAATAACCTTACTCGTATGGAGAACCCTGATCCGCAACATGGAGGATCTATGTTAGACCGCTTCATGAGGCAACAACCACCAACATTTAATGGGGGTACAAATCCATTAGTAGCTGAGCAATGGATAAACTCCTTAGAGAAAATATTCCATGCCTTGGGGAGTAGTGAAAGGGAAAAGGTTATCATGGCAGTTTACCACCTCACTGGAGATGCTGATCAATGGTGGTCATTGATTCAAAACACAAAGGAAGATGATGACGTATCGTATATGGAATGGAGGGAGTTCAAAGATCTTTTCCTAGAAAAATACTATCCTCGTGACCATCGAGCAAATATGGAAAGACAATTTTTGAGTCTGAGAAAAAAGGAGTATGAGAATGTCGCAAAGTATGAGGCCAACTTTACAAGGTTAGCGAGGCATGCTGCAGATTATATACGTAACCCAAGGAGTAAGATTGATCGTTTCTTTGATGGGTTAAAACCATTTCTCCATCGAGCTTTAGTATCACAATCCTTCTCATCATACGAAGATATTGTCTCGTGTGCTATCAAGACAGAAAAGGAATTCTCTAAGTCTTATGACAACAAAGTAAAGCAAGAGAAGAAGAGAACGGTGGAACAAGAGACAGATAAAGGGAAAAAGGAAAAGAAGGATTTTCTATTATGTGATAATTTTGGGAAGAATCACCCTGGTACTTGCCTAAAAGGATTGGGAGTTTGTTATAAATGTAGAGAAAAGGGTCACCAGGCTCGTGATTGCAAGGGAAAGAAAGAGGCTATCAAATTTGAATGCTACAATTGTAGAGAAATGGGTCATTATGCAAATGAATGTCCTAAGCGTCAGGGAAACTTACCACAGAAAAGGCCAAGGGATCAAGGACAGTCTTATGATGTTACTACAGTTGAAGCAGAATAACTATTGTATTGGTGCTTTTGGACTCATGGATTATATTCTGGTTATTAGAATAATGTGATATATATATAAGGATTGTACTGCAGTACTTATTGATTTCAGTAAGGTTTTAATATGATGAAGGTAATCATATTTTTAGTATGTGACAATAAGAGAAACTTTACTTTGTTTGGGGAATCTGATAAATTGATTTTGGAATTAAGAGACCTTTTAGAGAAAGTTTGGACAAAGGTATTTTGGATAACTATAAATGTTGGGATGGATTATGTTGAACTTTTAATAGTATTGTTTAAGGTTAAAACATTTCTGAAGATTATTTTTGGAATACTATAGTTTTAGGAAAAGGAAAACCTGCAGGGTGGGGCATAAACCGTCGCGTCGGACAAAGCTGCAGGAATCGAACCCACAATCATAGTGCGACAGGCCTTTATTTCCTACCACTAGCCTACTGGAAGTCCCTGGTTATTACAAAATAATTTTACTAATCTAAATGGTATGTGTGAACATTTGGAAGCTTATACAATTAGGATAAGTATAATATTTTTGAGTTCTATTATCTTTTTGATTGAAAGATGAGTTAAAGGTTGAAACTCTAATTTCAAGCATAAATATATATATACCTATCTCTTATTCAATGAATAAATTAATTCTTAAACTTTAGTAAAGGGATATTAAAACAAAAAATGTGTTATCCTAATACCTTATGTCTTGTTGAACTGATGATATTTTAAATCAACATAGATTGAAGGCTTTGAGGCCCTCAATTTGACAGTTGATTGTGATTGATGACCTCAATCACCCCTACAAATATTTACATTTTTCCTCCAATTATATGTCTCTAATTTCCACCAATGTTCTTCTAATAGAGATCATAATTGGGTGGTGACTTTTTCATTTCCCTTTCCCTCTTATTAAGGCTAAATTTTATTAATCTTATTTCCGATGTGGATTTTCCACAAAGGTATTTTCTATTTTCAACCTTTTATTTTCCATGAAAAATTTCAAATTGCAAGGACGAAATTTATTGAAGGAGGGGAGAATGTAACACCCCTAGCTTCCACGATACGCTTCTCATTCAATAATGCAATAGCTTGCATTGTACGCAACTTCGAGTTCTAAAACACCGCGACTAATCAAAGTAGCCGTTATGAATAGTAATAACCACTTTTTAAAATTATAGAAATTTTATATTTCAAAATGGACTTCATTTTTGTATTCGTAATATCGAAATTAGCCTATGTTGAATTTTTGGTATTTTTCTGAGAACTTCTAATTTTTTATGAATAGTGAAAATTACTTAAAAACTACTTTTTTAATCAAAATAATTTATAGTGATAAATTATACTATTTAGTGGTTTTATAGTATAATTAGAATATATTTTTACCATTTTATCCAATGGTGGTCATTAGAATTAATTTTACATTGAAAGTGGACATAAACAATTTCCAATCTTTTGATATAAATTGTTTCTTAAAAACATGCTATTTGTTGTGACAACGGGAATTGATTATAAAATTAATTAATGCAACTTATATGTTTGGAATTTTTTAAAATAGAAATCATTTTTGAATTCGGAATATCAATTATAGCTTAGGGTGAAATTTTGGCATTGTTCTGAAAAACTTCAATTTTTGATGAATAGTGAAACCACTAAGTGGAAGTTAAATAACTGATTTTTCGTTTAAATGAAATATTACCACTTCTGTCATTTGATTTTAAAAAATCCGACATACATGGTTGTCATTAAGAAGTAAAATGTGGTTCAATGAGATTAAAATAATTTTTTGGTGAATAGTAACTTTTAAGTTCTTAATCGTGATTAGAGGTAATTAATGTAGTTTAAGGTAAAAATAATGTTTTAATAATATGAGATGAGCTTGAAACTTGTCCTACTCCTATTGTATGAGTCATGGCCGACCAAGAAAACCCATGTGTCAACTTGGGGACCCCATGGAGCCACTTTAGTTAGAAAATGACATAAATACCTTTTATTTAATGTTAAAGTAAAAAATGACACAAACATAAAATGGTTTACTAAAAAAATTTTTACATGGGGTTATACAAGTCATATTTTTGACTATAAATATTCATTGGAAAGCTAAAAAGATTTCCTACATCATAGTATTTTTTTTATAATTTTTAGACTTTAAATAAATTAAATTATTTATGACATCATGATGATGCAGCGATGAACTCATTATTTAACGATTTAAATAAAATGAGAAGATAATGTAAAATCCAAGGCTTACACTTGTCAAAAGCCTATTGGATGGGTATATTTCGAACCCTTATCACCTTATCCTCTAATTATATAATTGTGGGACCTCTAAAATCCGAAACTCATTTTATAATAAAGTGACTTTTCTTTACTTTCCAAGAGTGCCCCTCCTCTCCACTTATAAAAGGCCCCCACCTCTACCACCTTATTCACACATTCAAGACATTTGGCTCGGCCAACCTATGCCAAAATACTCTCCCAACTTCCCCCTCTTACTCCTATAAGCCTCACTTTGGGCAGAACTCTTACCAAGGAAGCCTTTGGCTCAAATCAAAAATAGTTACCTGATTTTGAGGTAATGTCTTCTCTAATGTTGTTTTGTTTTATTTTTCTTCTCCAACCCCATAAACTCTTTTTATTCATTTGATTTGTAACAACACCAGTATAATAAATATACTAGGATGTTTTTATAAGAAGGATTCGAGCTATAATTACACACACCTACATCTAATGGTTAAAGAACATACGGTTTCTGTGGATGGCGAATTTCTGCCTCACGAAACGATGATTGTTCAACACTCATAAAACACCTTCAAAGGTGTCCATTAAGATGTCACTATATTTATATATGATATATAATATGTTTATGTTTTACTTATGCTTCTGTATTATTTATGGCATACTTTATTATTTCCATTATGGGTAAACACGATAATTTCATTTTTGGAAGTGCAGACTACCGCCCCCTCAAAGTGATGTGAATCGTTAATGACATATGTGGGATGTATAAAGGATGGAGTAAATGATATTATATATGATATTATACTGGAACTATATTATACCTTTATATAATTATGATTTCATTCCATTAAATATGAAATAGAAATGAAAGTAGCGTTCATACGTACGTATGGCTTACCGTCTCCATGAACGGTGCATTTCATTTCTTACCTCTAAATGTTACGTAATATTATAAATGAATGTATATACTGTATATATATGATATATATGATATCTACATCATGAATATAATTCTGTATATAATGGATATTTCACCACATGAACAACTTGTAATTATAAGAAGTTTATTTTTGACTCAAGTACCTAAGATCGACAAAACGACCGTTATTAACTTAAATAATTACAGAATGTTCATATCATTGTAATAAGTGATATAAAAAGGATAATGAAATTGAAAATGGTTCTTAATAAAGTATATATTAACTCTCGTTTATTATTCAGGTGGTTAAAGAACGATTGAGTCAATTCAGACACGAAGTAAGGGAATTTCATAACCCAACTTCCATTCTTTGGGTTAATCTCCTACTTTAAAATTATGTCATGATATTATTATGTCGTATATTGTATTTATACTTTATTTATGTGTACATATAGTGAATACACAAAATAGATATAGTTTATTTAAAAATGATCTTTTTAAGGGACTTCGTCTCAATCTCCATTCATTGAGGCATATTTTGTTTTATACACAAATTTCTTTTGTACAGTGTATAAACCCCTTTGACTTTTACGTTTATTCAAAAGGAATCTTTTTATACGAAGCGTTTTACTAAACGACAAAAAGGGAATGTTTTTCTTTCCGTACATATGCGCCGACAATGACTTCTCCACCGCCGTGACCATTATTTGAGTTTTGGCTTCCTCTACAAGCCATCATTTTTTTTGATAAAAAATAAATACAAAGTTTTAACTTTCTTTTATTTTGGTATTGAAAATGGTTTTGAAAGAGTTTTTATTATATCAATGTGTTGTATTGATATCTTGTGATTGAAATGTGGAAATGTTATGTTTCCTTTATGCATGTTTTATGTGATACTATTGTGTTATGGTTTATGATATGTTTAAACCTATTCATATGAGGAATGTATTGGACTTAATAAGTGATGGGTGGAGCCCGCTATAGCTCCTCGATGCATCGGTAGGTCTCATGAGACAACTAGACGTGGAATTGTCCGAGGCCCTTTCCCAATTTGATTTATGGTTTTGGTCGAGGCCTTAATCATTTTAGACGTCTTGGCCGAGGCCTTGAAAAAGTGTTTCAGAATGTCTGGCATTATAAATTCCCTCATTATGAAAGTGGTTATTGATATTGCATGTGATTATTCGACCAGTAGAATATCCATGTGAAGAAGTTAATGACATTATCTCATTTTACTTTTGCCATATTATGTTGAAGTTCATGTTTAAAAGGCTTTTGTTTTAGTTATACATTGCCTTAAATGTTTATGTTTATTGATGAAAGCTTCCACAATATTGTTATCCTTACTGAGCATCTGAGCTCACCCCTTTCAATGTTTTAATATTTTCCAGGATGTGAAGAAGTATTTTATGAATGACCTACAGGGATAGACAGAAGAGGATATGAGTGTGGATTATGAAGACTTTGTTATTAGTTTTTCACTTTATGATGTAATGTAAGACTTATGAATGTATCTAGTGTTTCCAAGGCTACTAAACTAATCGGTCTTTCGAGACTTGATCTTTTGTGATCATGCCAATGTTACGAAGTAATGCACCGACTCCGGGTAGCTGGGGTCGGGGCGTTACATCTGGATAGCCTCTGGTCATAAATATTAAAAATGTACACCAGAAGGCCGCGAGGAGGTTCCTACAGTCTGGGACTTCAACTTCTTCCTAGATCCTACAATCATTGATAAAGGATAAGAAAATGAAACTTGTTGCTCTTTATATAATGGCGAATAAATTGTCTCAATAATTTAACTCACCAAAAGTATATGAAGTTGGTCTCTTAACTCTGGTAGGTAGATTATATCTGGCATGAGGCTGCCTTGATGCATTTCGTGCCTCATCATCCCCATCCTAGGAATCTGGTGAATCAGCTCCGGGTGAGGAACCTGGTGAACTAGCTCTAGGTGAGGAAGAATCACCTTACAAATGAAAATCCTCTTTCCTAATGGTTCTCTTCTTTGTCCCCACCTAAGGGACCAGCTGATTCGGTACCCCTTAAGGGTATGATGCTACCCAACTCTTGGCATACCATGTAGTCAATCAACTTGGTGCTCCAATAGCTGGTAGATCAAATACTACCCCAGTCTTCTCCATAGATTTCAGCAACCATAGTTGATGAGAAACCATCAGATGCTAATCTAACCAGACATGCACTGGAGGGGATATGGTAATCTGCTGAAGACATTTTAATTGATGTGTGAATCTTTATGGAGCATATGCCTCACATATAATTTTTCTGTCAATCCACGTGGCCAGTGTACCATCTCTACATGCTAGCTTGTATGCCCTTAACTCCAGGCTGGCTGTTCCATCATCAACAAATATCTCAGTTGGAGTATTTCCATAAGGAAAGAAGTGAAGCTCCTTGAACATGCTCAGCCTTATTTTGATATCATAAGCGTTGAGGGATAAGGGAGAAATTCCAGAAAAGGCCTGAACAGACGGCCTAAAAGAACTTCCAGGAACCTGTAGCCCACTTTGTAGAGCATATTTCTTGAAGTGAGTGGCAATCCATCCCCATAAAACTTGGAATGGTCCCACTATTCTTAGGGGAGACTTAACCATATAAACATGAAGTAAGCTCCTATGAATCTTTGCCAAAACTAGTGTGGCCAACCCAACCATCTTCCTTTCATCCAGCTTGGCTGCAACGACAAAGGTCCCCAACCTCACACCTCTTTTCAAATCCTAAACTGGTAAAAGGTAAACACTGAGTCAGAAATCCAAAAATCTTACCAGATGGGTCTTCGCTGTAATTTTTTGGTTCACTTCATACCCCCTCCTATCAAACTCTCCTACTTTCAAAATTGGCCAAAATGTGCCTGGAACACCCCTCTTTGCTGCTCTAGGGAAACTAGTAGGATGAGGGCAGAAATTTACCTCCTCTTTATTCTTAATAATAAACATGTCCATCCACTCATCTAGATGGATATCTTTTCTGGAGTGGGTTTTCGTTGTGTTGGTATTCTTAAGCTTGTGGAAAATTTTCATTAACTCTCGAGACAAAGCCGGAGTTTTCTCCGAATCATTCCAGGTCACCTTGGGGGGATGAATTCATCATATATATCTTCAAAAATTGGATCCCCTGAAATATTGTTGACATCCCACAAACTGATTCCTACTTCTGCATGAGTTAGATGGAGATAATTCGTTTCTGGGATCCAATGACTGATTAACTCCGGCATGAAATTGTCATTCCTGTAGACATATGTCTGCCCAGCCCAGGCAACTTCATATATTGCAGCTCCCTTCAGATCATTGACAAAGTCTGCACATGTTTGTCGCACCCAATATTCCCACATCCAAGTCAGCTTTACACCTCATCAAGGAAGTAAATCCCAACTCTTTTTCCATCCCTTGGAGTGGTCCATCTAAGAATTTCAGAAAATAGAGGGATAGCAATGCAGCTGGAACTCAGGATTGTGAGGCTTCAGATCTGGAGCACATGGCTATGATGCATTATGAATGCCTTCCCCACAGTTCTGGCATTGGCAAATGATCATGCGACTGAGACATTTGCCGAAGAGAAATTGGTGTAAGTCTATTACCAGGAATGATGAATATAATTCATTGCCTCTGGAATGTTGACTCCTTGCAAATGACCATGGCCATATAAAGGCAAGTAGATGATTTGTGGGAAATTGGCATGATATTTCTTCATGTACTTAGAAAAATCCAGGAGACTGCTATCACAGATAACATAATAATCCTGGAAGACAACGTTCATCATGTCATCCATTCTCTTGCTGGCCAACTCATATGCTGATCCAATTCTTTTGGGAGCCATTGAATCTGCACAAAGATCAAACAGATGAATCTTAAGTAAGTTTGTTTTGTGAAATATTGTTGAAGGAAATAAAAAAATGGAAAATTCATTAAGGTGTGAAAGTCCCAAACTTGTCGTACAAGTCAGCCCCATCACCCAAGTATTGCCGCCCTAGTAATGGCCTGCAAGTCAAATACCTTCTGTAGAAGCACGACAAAAAAATCTAGAAGACCAAAAACCGAAGAACCTTCTCAATGAGAGATGGAGTTTCCAGAAGTTGAATGAGTTCACGTGGGAGTGAGACTGTATATATAGGCGATCCAGACCACCTGCGTGCCATACTTGCGTGCCCCAGCATCTGCGCGCTGAACTTGCGTGCCACAGACCTTTGGTTCTCCGGCTTTACCTCAGAGCCGGATCCTCTTTCCTTTTCAGATCCAACTCTGAGGGGGGAATTTTTTTGATGCTCCTTTCAGTTAGAGAGTCCAACGAATGAAAAAGGGGAATACCTTAATCATAAATAGGGTCACCCTTTTAAGAACATCAAAAATTGAAAAAGGCATGGACAAGGAACCCATTTGGAGGGAGTCGCGCAAGTTTTCTATGCGTCGCGCAAGTCACTTGCACTCCCTATTCCTTTTTTCTCCCAAGGTGACCAGTGGACTATAAATAGCCCCTGTGAGCCCCCCATTTCAGGGACGAATTTTCCAAAACTCAGATTCAAGCTCTGGTCGCCCAAGTCTTCAACTCAACTCTTCCTAAAGCTTCTAAGGTGACTTTTTACCTAGAATGGATGACTTGAAGGAGTATGATAAGGCCTAAGTGTTTAGAATTCATCAACACTTGCACGCCTAAGTGTCCAAACCTCTTTAAAGATGGAAACACTTACTCTCTACCCTACCCTTTCAATGAAACTTGTGTGTCTCCCTTTTGGGAACATCTTAGGATAATACTAAAGGCCTGAGTTAAGTCTCACCCAAGTATTACCCTAGAGATTCTTCATCACCCAGGTGAACCCATTCCACGCAAGTACACTTGCGTGGCTAAGAATTGTGTGAAAAATGATTTTCACGGCCAACACTTGCACACAAACTTTATTTGTGTGCCTCTCTCCCATTTACCTCTCCTCTTCAAGATATTGGCCCTCAAACCCCTTTTCAAAGCCATTTATGGCATTTTCTCTTTGTTGACTTCTTTATCTAAAAGTAATTCTATAAGATCCTCTCCCAAAAACTCGTGACTTTCATTCTTTATGTCACTATGGTTAGAGGTTTCCTCCATAACCTCATCCTTTAAGATGAGAAGATCTTTTGATCCTGGGCCTCCTTATCATGAGTAAGCCCTAGTCACAAGCCCCTTAACCTAGGCATCCTTCTCAGTAGTACGCCCCAGTCATAAGTTCCCGTAACCTGGGCCTCCTTCTCAAGAGTAAGCCCCATTCTTAAATTTATTTTGATTTGGGCCTCCTTGTCAGGAGTATGCCCCAATCATAAGTCCCCTTTTAATTTGGGCATCCTCCTTAGGAGTAATCCCCAGGTTAAAACTCCAAATCTCCATAAAATACAAATACCTTTATGGACACTGCCCTTGGGCTTCTTTCTTGAAGTAAGTCCTGATCTTTATTTACTTTGGCAGTCATACATAAGTAAGCCCCACATCATTTCTTGTGACTGCCTCTTTTGTGGAACAACTGTCAGGTTTACTGATACCTCTTGTTTCTCACACTGAGCATGACTCACGTGAGCTTAGAGTGTAAAAGTAATCACGAAATCTCTTTTGGGATGTTAACCACGCATAAGTCCCATATTTCTTTACCCTAACTACATGTACTTTGATATATACAATAAAAGTAGAGTACGTAGGAATTCTTTATAACGTTTAACCCCATCATTCATTAATTATTATCCATCCCATTTGACGTTAAACTATATCCTTCTTATCGTACTACGTGGGTTGTGATTCTTTTTTTATGAGGATACGTAGGTGGCCTATCTGCACATACGATCCCAACTCTAAAATAATCCATGTATTTCTGAAGGACAATAAACTTCAAGTACCCCACTGAGTGGCTTTGAAACTAGTATAGTAATCATAATGACCAAGAGATTTCTATATAATGTATTGAAGGATACCATTGACTAATAATCTATAATACATATGGATGATTATCCATCGATGAAGAACCTCAAATACATATAAAAGAATCTCTAAATCCCATACATATCAATCATTGATTGCTAAATCTAAAGTAAAACTCATTTTCATACTTGGTGAATTAATAAGGATTTATGAACATAACTTAAGTCTATAAGAGAGTCTTGGAGTAGGTAATAATTCCCCCCAAAAAGGTGTGATGAGCCTGACATCCCATCCTTTCGACCAATGAAAATTATTAAGCCTCATCGGTCCACAACTAATGAGAACCTAACTTTGGAAAGAAGGTCCAAATGGATATAGAATCATTGGATCTTTCTGGTTCTACGAATACACCAGTTAGAAACTAATTGGAATGTTTGAACCTTAAACAAACAAGTTCATCCCCATTTTCAGAAGAAACAATAAAATAATCACTTTAATATAATTTTTTAGGTTGTATCATAAAAAATAAACTTCAATTAAACATAAAATCCAATAAAGGATGTTGACATAGATGAAAATAATCTAATAAAATCATCAAAAAATTCTTGATAGAAATTCCCTATGTTATTTAATTTTAAAGAATTCAAAAGATGTGAAATTATAAAAGAAGAAATTTACTTTGAAAATAACCTTTTAATATTGTGAGACAATCTTTAGAATGTTAAGACATCACGATAACGAAAAAAGAATCTCAAGACGCATAATTTTAAAAAAACATTCTTTTTGTTTAAGAAATATGGACATGGTTAATAAATATGTCCTAGTAAATACTTACATATAAAAATCCCTGGATAAAAATGAGATTGCGAAATGAACCCTTAACTTTTACATTAATTTAGTTGAGGTTACGTTAAACTTATGTGTAGTGGTTAATTAATGTTATTAAATTATACCATAACTATATCCATTTTTGTGATATCATATAAAATTCTCTTATATTGTTTTTTAATAATATTTCTTTATTACTGTTGTTTTGGGTGTTAAATTCTTCATTTCCTTATGTTTTTTATTTTGTAAGTCCTATTTATTATGAATAGGATAAATTCTATTCATATAAATAATGATATTATGTTTAGAAATATTGTATTCACTCATCATATACCTCTTTTATAATCATTATTGAATGGTTAACTTGGTGAATGAATCTTATCGTGCCGTGGAGATAGTAGCCCATATGTACGCACGAGCAAAAATATCATTCACTTAATGGTAAAGTGGTCTTGAATTGGATGATATATTAATTATAAAGAATATATATCATGTAATATTTTTTATTTATATCCATTTTATTCATCATTATACCAATCCAAATAAAGTGGTGTTGAAAAACAATTTACACCACAACGTGGAGATTGTAAACTGTACGTACATACACATGATGATAATGTTTTTCATATGATGAATAAAAAGAGAAATATAGTTGTCCAATAATTATAACAACATATCATAATATAGGTGATATTGTATTTATTGTTTTATAATGTAAATAACATGTGAATAAGAAGTAGAATAAGAAATAATTTTGACAGAGTCGGTAAAGATGATTACCTATTCTTTAAAAAACCTCCTTTGGATCTTTTATTAGGGAAAAATGGGTTGGTATTTTGATAAGAACAAAAATATAAGATGTGGATAATAAATTTTAGAATAAAAATGGGCAGGTTTTGGTCAAGTAAAAAAGATCAATGTGGTTTAAGGAAGTGAGGTAGGAGGTTCTTTTTTATAAGAGAGGGGAGAGAAAATCTTGGAATCCTTTACAATATTACATTAATATAAATTGGTTTTTGGTTTGAAATATCTAAAAAGTAATTTATTTATAATATAAGATGAGTACGAGTCTATATTATATAAAACAATAATTTTTAGACATGTTCAGGATATATTTTTACCCTTATCATTTGGCTTTAACACTAAATAAATTCCATTAACTCTTATTGTGGAAACATGTATTTTTTTTACTTAAGGGTTAATATAGTTACAATAAAATGCCAAATGAAACCTAAATGGATAATTGATGACATATTTTTCCTTATTCTATTTATTTGGAGAAATTTTATATTTCTATTAATTTTATATCATTTAATAAAATATTATTTATTTTAAAGTATCATTTAGGTTACGTTTGATATTATTCATTATTTGTATTTTTTAAAATATCATAACAATATGATAAATTCAAATAAATAAATCTAATATATCAATTACATGTTTAAGTTAACTATAAAATTCATGTATGACATTTATTATGTCAATAATATATATTTTATTATTTTTAATATAATTTATTTGACATTTCTATTAATTAAACAATTACTGCATCATTATTATTAAAGACTTTAATTAAATTATTTATCATATAAAAATTAAAAATAAATTATCATGATGAATATAATTTTATTATATTTAAAATGAATATTTATAATCAAATTTATATTTTGTATAACCTTATATTTAAATTGATATATTTATTAAAATGTGAGTATAACATCTTTAACTCTTATTTAAATAAAATATAATAAATGTCATAATCAAAAAAAGTGGCTAAAGAGAATCATAATTTCTTCCTATGGTTTATTTTGGTCGAAAAACACTTATACATTAAAATTATAACAAGTTTTTGGGTAATTGTAAAATATTATAATATTATTTTTACCTTTAATTACCCAATTAACCCTTAATCGTGGTAAATAAAATACTAAAGTTACTATTCACCAAAAATTAAGTTGATCCTATTAGAAAAAATTTCATAATAATTATAACCATGTATTTCCATTTTAAAAAATTCTATAAACATAAATGGATGAATTATGTTTAATACTAACCCCATAAATGTGGTGATAAGGTAGGTAAAAGAGACGTTCAAATGTTCAACACGTTTTTATTTCTAATTTTGATATAAAAATGATTCCATTGACATAAATTGTATTAATATATTTATTTTTGACTTATTGTGACTTTAAAAATAAATTAAAAATAATTTTAAATGAAAATTAATTTTATTTTAACTATAATGTAGCATTTTCACTATTCATTAAAAACGAAACCTCTCAGAAAAATACAAAAAAATCCCCCTAAGATAATTTTGATATTATGAATTCAAAAATTAAGTCCATTTTAAAAAATATAATTTATTTAATTTACAAAATTTCGTTTTAAAATATTTTGGCCATTAAAATATGGTAAAATTCCCTTTTTATAAAATTTTTGTGTTTATACGTGAAATAATAATTTTTTATTATATGATTGTATAAAAATAATTATATGGAATATAAATAAATTTCATTATGTGGTTAATACTATCCATAACTTGTATTTAAATAGATACGTTAAAAGATCATGGCGTTCTCAAACTCGGTGTTGCATGCATCGTAAGCTATCATCAAAAATTAAATTTATTCTAAAAGAAAAATATGAAAAAGTCTTGGGGTGAAACATTCTTCCCTCCAATAAAAATTTGGTCCTCAAAATTTTTGGGGTGTTACCTTATAAACAATATGTGGCTAGTTCTCCATTATATAATCCTTTGGTTCCCATGTTGCTTCTTCTATTTTGTGATTTCTCTAGAGTACCTTTACCAACCCAATCATTCGATTTGTCAACACATGTTTTATAGTATCAAGAATTTGAATAGGTTCTTCACAGTATAAAAGGTCAGGTTCCAACACTATTTCATCAGAGGTGATCACATGTGTTGGGATAGGCATGTACTTCATTAGTGGAGATATATGAAACACATATTTCACTTTTGAGAGATTTGGAGGCATTTCCAAAAATTAGCCAACGACTCTAACCCTATTAATAATTTGAAAGGGTTCGATGTTCTTGGGACTTAGTTTCCCTTTATTACCAAACATTATAACACCCTTCCATTGATATAATTTCAATAAAACATGATCTCTGACTTGAAATTCAAAATCCTTCCTTCATATATCACCATATATATTCTTATTACATTGAGTTTCTTTAATGTGATCCTGAATAGCCTTTACCATTATTTTTGTTTCTTCAACAATTCCTCGACCTATGAGTGTCCTTTCAACAAATTCATCCCAACAATTTGGATTACAAAATCTCTTTCCATATAATACTTCATATGTCACCATTTGAATACTTGAATTGAAACTATTTTTATAGGAAAACTAATCCAAAGGTAAGTACCAATACCAAATACCTTGAATGTTGAGTGAGAATGACCTCAAAATATCTTACATTTCTTTAGTTTTTCTTTTAGGCTATCCATCAAATTGAGGATTCTAGAAGTTCTCAAATTAATATCAATGACAAGATCCTTCTGGAGAATTTTCCATAAGTCTAATGTAAGGCATGGATCTTGATCAGAAACAATTGAAAGAGGCGATCCATGAAGTCTTATAACTTAATTAATATAGATCCTTGCATGTAGCCCAAGGACTGAAGAGTAATTTTTTATTATAAACTAGGGAACGTCTAATCCGTAAAAAACAACAACCCTAAAGGTGGGAGAAAATAGTGTAAGCTAAGAGAATATTTTTCCACAAAAATTTGACACTCCAACGGAAGAGACACCAAACTATAAAAAATGATTAGCCCCTCTCTTGAATACCCAATGCTTGAAAGAGTATCCACAACAAAGTTATTCTCCCTCAAACTATGATGAATTATTTAACCCGATGTGGTTTCCATACCACACCTTCAGATAATATAAGCCCGGTCCCAAGGAGTCTCATGTCTATCTTGGACTATCTTCACCAGAACATCAGAATCTAACTCCACTTTTGACACCTAGAACCTACGCTCCCTACAGACTTGGATCCCAGTATATAGTGCCCATACCTCCACCCCTAGGGAGTTACCTGAACTGTAGAATGTGCTTAATGCCAAAATAATAGAACCACATACATCGCGAAGGACTCCTCTGCCTCTCTTGAGTCCATCTCTAAGAGAGATACCTATATTGAGTTTCAGCCCAGTGGAAGGGGGGTTCCATCCAACCCATCTACCCCCTGAACTCCCACGCGAAATAGGGCTGTTGAACATGTTGCACACCAGGGCTGATTATTTATTCCCTTTCAGTAGCTATAAAGGTTCATAGATTAAATACTTATCCCTCATAATAAGGAACAAAACAGAGCCATGAGAACCCAGTCGTGTACAATTGCTTGCCTCCCAAATTTCCCAGCATATAGAAGCAAGGATGATGCCCTTCACTTTACATTCCATGCTATTTTTCTCCACACCTTGAAGCCATGAGGATATGAAGTCATGAAAGGAGGGATAATGAAGACTGATCCTTAGCTTTGTGGAGAAAATCAACCAGAGTTCAACCACCCAGTCACTCTGTGCAAACAGATGATCAGTAGATTCCCTCCTTGTGTTCATACAACAGAAGCATCATGAGGCTAAAGGTATAACCCTATTCTGAATGCACTCATCCATTGGTAAAGAATTTATCTTAATAAACCAAAAGGAAGATCATTTTGGATGGGATTTCTTTACACCAGTAGTTTTTATCCCACTCCTCTGAAGCGATCCCTGCATGCCTACTCCTTCTAAACTCCCAAGTGGAGAAGTTTCCCAGATTCAAACCTGTGAAAAAACATCTTCTATTATAGAAAATAAATGTGTAGATTTTGTTAGATGATCAACAATAACCCATATTAAATCATTTGGTAGTCCCATGATAGAGTACACAGTAATTTCATCACATTTCCACACACGAATATGAAGAGTTTTTAAGACTCTTTTAGGATGTCTCTTCACAACTTTTACTTATTGAAAAACCAATCTGGACACATAATCAACAATTTCCCACTTCATATTATCCCACAAAAAGTTTTCCCTCAAATCTATATACATATTAGTGCTACCAAGGTGCATAGAGAAATTTAATCTATGAGAATCATCTAAAAATTCTCATTTTAGCCCAGGTATAGATGGAAAACATAGCCTCTTCCCAAATTTTAGAACACCATCTTCATAAACAATGTTTTCTAATTTTCCTCCATTCACTTTATTAATATTCTTTTGAAATTCCATATCTTTATATTGAGAATTATTTATCTTATCTAATTAAAATGGTTTTGTAATAATTTTAAGGATTATTTATGTATCAACTTCCATTGAAATTACCATATCAATCTTTAATAGGGTCATAAACGTTGGATAATAGTCAATCCTCATTTAGGTAAAAACTCCATGATCCGTCATAATCAATGCATCTGCCACATTATTTTCCTTCCTTGGGTGGCATTGTATTGATAAATCATAATCCTTGAGTAGATCGAGCCATATCCTTTTCCTCTTTTTGAGTTCTTTCTGTAAGAAGAAATATTTCATAATCTTTTGATTTGTATATATCTCACATATTTTACCACAGATATAGTGTATCTATATCTTCAGAGTAAATATTAAAACTTATAACTAATGTTTATGAGTTGTATAGTTTTTCTCATGTGTTTTTAACATATTTGATTCATATTCAATAACTCCATCATTCTGCATAAGAAAACAACCAAGTCCTTTCCTTGATGAAACACTATAAATCACAAATCCATCATTTCTAGATGGTAAAAGTAAACATAAGATCATTGAATAATATTCTCTTCAATTATTATAAATATTATTCATATTCTTTTGTCTATATGAATTTAACCCCTTTATGTGTGATCTTGGTTAATGGGTTATCCAATCGGTAAAAATTATGGGGAAAAATTATGAACAAAACACCAATAGTAACATTCTAAACTAATGAAACTATGTACCTTGATTATGCTTATTGGTGCAGGATATTATTGGATTTCTTTTTTATTTGTAGGATAAATAGATATTCCATCCTTGGAGGTAATATGGATAAGAAAATAAATTTTCTTAAACCAAAATTCACACTTGCTAAATTTACCATATAACTCTTCCTTTATGAGAGTCTCAAGGATGATTTACAAGTGATTATCATGATCTTCATAACTTTTAGATTACACTAGAATATCATAAATGGATACCAAAACAAATAATAAAGATATTACTTTAATACTATGTTCATTAGATCCATAAAAACCAAGGGTTCATTAGTCAATCCAAATGGAATTATTCTAAATTCGTAATTCCCATACCTCATCTGAAAATTTGTCTTTAGATTGTCTTATTTCTTTACTCACAATTGATGATATCTAGAATGAAGGTAAATCATTGAAAATAATTGAACTCCATGAAGTTGATCAAATAAATCATTGATACTAGGTAGAGGATACTTATTATTTATTTTAATAACATTTATTTCCCTATAATCAATACAAAAACTCATGGATCCAACTTTCTTCTTAACAAAGAGTACATGGTATCCCCATGGAGAAACACTAGGATGAATAAATACCTTTTTACCACACTCTTAAAGTTGTTTCTTAAACTCCAGTATTTACATGGTATTCATTCTATAGGGAGTCATTGATATTGGTATTTCATCAGGGATTAAATCAATAAAAAAATAAACTTCATGCTATAGAGGTTGTCCCGATAATTCCTCAAGAAATACATCAACGTATTCCTTTACAATGGGTATATACTCAATTTTATGATTATATTATTGATCAATAGATGTTGTTTTCTCTTCCTCCCTAACAAATGTATTCAGTAAATCTACTTTGGGTGGATCTAGATAGCAATTAGGTGATGAAATTTCTGCTTCAGTGATATGGGATTATTATTCTTCCTCAAAAATCTTAATTTCCTTCTTCTTGTAATTAATTTTCACATAATATTTTTAAACCCAATCCATAGAGAGTATTATTCCAAATTCAATCATAGGTATGATGACAATTTCAACAACTAAATTACATTTATGTGTCATAAATAGGATTAACATGCATATTTTTGTTTCAATGAGACTTCCCTTATGAGTTTCAACCCACAACTTTATTGTTAAATCAAAAGGAAAATGTCTAATTTTATTATACAACTTGGAAGATATAAGACATTGTGATGATGTAGAATCAAATAAAGCATTGGATATATTTGGGGAGATGATTAAAGCACCTACTACCATATCATTAGAAAAATTAACCTTAGTAGTTGTGATCACATAAGCCTGAACATACTCCCATGGCCTTTTATAGGAAAACCTTCTTAATATTTGGGATAATAGTTTGCACAAGGTACAATTTTTTTAAAATTACAGAACTGAATATTTATATACTCTCTATTTCCATTTCAATAACAAGCTTAGTTTCCTTTTTCTCCATACTTATAACAGACTCCCATTCCATTCAGGCAAGCACCAAGACTTTTATTCCCATAATTAATGTTGGATGGAATGCTAGCTCTTCTATTCTTCCCGTTTTACTTATTTTATTTTTCATAGTTTTTAATAACCCTATTATTCTTTTTATTTCTTTTAATGTCATAATACTTATGAAATTACTTTTCTATCTTTATATCATATGGAACTATATATTTGTATGATGAGAACATTTGGGAAACTAGTTCCTTATGGATGAATGGTTTTAACCCATCAAAGAATCAATAAATCTTGATCTTTGGATTAAATAAATAATACGTATAATTATTTGATAACCTTTTAAATCTAAATTCATACTTTTCAACATTCTCATCCTCCTTTTTCCTTAGATCCAAGAATTGTATCTCTATATCGGATCATTTCTCATAAGGGAAATATTTTCCCAAGAAAATTCACTTAAAATCATTCCATTACAAGTTTGAAATTTATTCCTCTTCCTTTGTGTTTTGAATCAATTACCCCAATTGATCCACATCTTTTAAGAGACAATAATATTCAATGAAAACCTCTTCCTTTCATTTCTTCCAAAAGAATGAAATATCTTCTCTAAAGAACATATCCATTGTTCAGCTATAAATGGGTTTGTCATCCCATGTAATTTTAGAGGTTGTTGTGTCATGAAGTGCTCTAACATTGTTCCAAAAAATTGTGGACCCAATTTCTCAATTTGGGTAAAGTTATTATTTATAAACTAAGTCAATTATTCCAGTATAGTTAAAAGTTTATTTACACCAATTGCAACTCCATATCCAACATCATTTCCATTAATAGGAGGGAAATCCATACATGGATTACATGTGTTGATACAGTTTCCATTCCTTCTACTAGGTTCCATTTCTATAAAAATGGCATACCATTGATAAGGTTATTAATCATAATTAATATTTTAAAAAATACTATACACAAATTGAAAAATTTATGTATATCATATCTCATGATCGTAAACATGGTTTCATTGAGGAAATATTTACTTTTAAATACTTTATAATGGTTTTTGGAGAAAATGTGAATTACGGTAACTATATTCCCTGGGAGTGTTAAACCATGTACAAAATAAGGCCCATTGTTGTGTACTAGGTTACCCTGATTCAGAAATGAGACACATTGTTAGAGTTATTACACCTAGGTACATCTGTGCCAGAACCACATCCACTTATAGTATCCAGAAAAGGATTTGTTTCTAGGAATATAAAAAAAAACTCAACCTTACCGAAATTATAGGATGTTATTCTATACTTATCCTCAAAGTCTATCTTAGGGTTATGTTCCATAATCTATGTTTTATAAATATAGTTTCTAATTTTATACTAAACTTTCCTTGATACCAACTATAATAACCCAAACTTAGAATCTCAAAGCTGGTTCATTATTTTTTTACATTGGAATAGATATAAGTGTTGAATCAAAAAGGACCGACCAGTTTAGTAGTATTAGAAAATAGATTAAAAACATGATCCTTACATTACAATTCAAAATCGAAAATAAAATGTAGATAATAATTTAAACATCATGATTCTCCTAGATTAACCCTACATATCATTCATAATATACATCTTCACATCCTGGAAAAAATGAAACATAAGAATAGGGTGAGCTCAAATTCTCATTAATGGTAAATAATACAGTGGAAGATATCATAAAAAATCATAAACATTTAAGACAAGGAAAATAATAGAAAAAATCCTTTCAATTATAATATTGAGCATAATATGGAAATAATAAATACAATAATTCCATATAAACATTCACAAGGACATTATAATAGTTGAATAATCACATGTAATATCGATAACTAATATCATAATGAAGGAATTCATAATTCAGGACATCATAATAATACTATAAAGGCTTTGACCAAGACACCATAAATATAAAAAACCAAAATAGTTTGTATCATGAGACCTACCAATGCATCGAGGGGTTATAGTGGTCCCCACCATTCACTTACTAATTCCAATTAATTAGTCATATGGAAATGTGAAACATTACCAATATAAATATTATTTTTGAAAATATCATACAAAATGTTAACAGATTAACCATAAACCATAAATGGTATAAAAATATAATATCCATAGTCAAACATATCATAAACCCTTAAATAATATATGGTAGGTTGTATTATAAGAAATCAACCCCAATTAAGCACAAAAACCAATAGATGATGTTGATATAGATGAAAATAATCTAATAAAATCATTAAAAACTTCTTGATAGAAATTACCATTTTTTACTTTGAAATAATTTTAAATCCGTTCAATTATAAAAGAAATGTAACACCCCAAGCTTTCACGATACACTTCTCTTTCAATAATGAAATAGCTTGCATTGTACGCAAGTTCGAGATTCTAACACACCACGACCAATCAAAGTAGCAATTATGAATAGTAATACCCACTTTTTGAAATTATATAAATTTTATATTTCAAAATGGACTTCATTTTTGTATTCAGAATATTGAAATTATCCTAAGTTGATTTTTTTGTAATTTTCTGAGAACTTCAAATTTTCTATGAATAAAGAAAATACTGAAAACAACTTTTTTAATCAAAATAATTTATAGTGATAAATTATAATATTGAGTGGTTTTAAAGTATAATTATAATATATTTTTACCATTTTATCCAATGGGGGTCCTTATAATTAATTTCACTTTGAAATTGGACATAAACAATTGTCAATATTTTGATATATATTGTTTCATAAAAACACGCTATTTGTTGTGACAGTGGGAATTAATTATTAAATTAATTAATTAAACATATATGGTTTTAATTTTTTAAAATAGACATCATTTTTGAATTAGGAATATCAAATATAGCTTAGGGTTAATTTTTGGTATTGTTATGAAAAACATCGATTTTTGATGAATAGTGAAACCACAAAGTGGTAGTTAAAAAACTGATTTTTCATTTAAATGAAAATTTACCACCTCTGTGATTTGAATTTTCAAAATCCTACATACATCATTGTAATTAGGAAGTAAAATGTGTTTCAATGGGATAAAAATAATTTTTGGTGAATAGTAACTTTTAAGTTCTATTTATCGCGATTAAAGGTAATTAGTGAAATTTAAAGTAAAAATGATATTATAAAAATATGAAAATACATTTACACTTGTCCTACCTTTATTGGGTGAGTCATGGCCGACCAAGAAAAACCATGGGTCAACATGGGGACCCCATGAAGCCACTTGGGTAAGAAAATGACATTAATAACTTTTTATTTAAAGTAAAAATAAAATTGTCACAAACATGTGTTGTTTTACTAAAAAAACTATTACATGGGGTTATATAAGTTAAATTTTTTACTATAAATATTCATTTTAAAGATAAAAAAATTTCCTACATCATGGTAAATTTTTTATAATTTTTAGTCATTATATAAATTAAAATATTTATGAAACAATGATGTTGCATCAATTACCTCAATAATTAACGATTTAAATAAAATGAAAAGATAATGTAAAATATAAAACTTACACTTGTCAAAAACCTATTGGATGAGTATATTTATATCCCTTATCACCTTATCCTCAAAATATATAATTGTGGGACCTTTGGAATCCTAAAATCACTTCATAATAATTTAACATTTCATGACATTCCAAGAGTGCCCCTCCTCTCCTCTTATAAAAGGCCCCCACCACTACCACCTTATTCACACCATCAAAGCCATTTGGCTCGGCCAAACTCTTCAAAAATACTCTCTCAACTTCCCTATATTACTTATAGAAGCCTCACTTTGGGAAGAAGTCTTCCCAAGGAAGCCTTTGTCTCAAATCAAAAAGAGTTACCCGATTTAAAGGTAATGTCTTCACTTGTGTTCTTTTATTTTATTTTGCTTCTCCAACCACATAAAATCTTTTTATTTATTTATTTTGTAACAAAAACAGTATATTAAATATACTAGGATGTTGTTATGAGAAGGATCTTATTTAAACTTACACACAACTTCGTCTAATTGTTAAAGAACATACTGTTTCTGTGGTTGGCGAATTTCTACCTCACAAAATGATGATTGTTCAATATTCTTTTAACACCTCTAATGGTGGCCATTAATATGTCACTATATTTATATATGATATATATTATGTTTTCCTTATGATTCTATATTTATCATTTATGTAATACCTTTATTATTTCCATTATGGGTAAACACGATAATTTCATTTTAGGAAGTGCGGACTATCGCCCCCTCAAAGTGATTTGAATCGTTAATGCCATATGTGGGCTGTATAAAGGATGGTGTAAATTATATTATATATGATATTATACTGGAATTATAATATAACTTTATATAATAATGATTTCATTCCATTAAATATGAAATAGAAATTAAAGTAGCGTTCATGCGTACGTACGGTTTACCGTCTCCATGAACGGTGCATTTCATTTCTTACCTCTAAATGTTACGTAATATTATGAATGAATGTATATATTGTATATATATGATATATATGATATCTACATAATGAATATAATTCTGGAGATAATGGATATTCTACCACATACACAACTTGTAATTATAAGAAGTTTATTGTTGACTCAAGTACCAAAGATCAACAAAACGACCGTTATTAACTTAAATGACAACATAATTTTTGTAACATTGTAATAAGTGATATAATAGGGTATAATTAAATTGAAAAAGGTTCTTAAGAAAGTAGAGATTAAATCTATTTTATTATTCAGGAGATTAAATAATGGTCGAGTGAAGTCGGACACGAGGTAAGGGAACTTCTTAACCGAATTTCTATTCTTTGGGTTAATCTCCTACTTTCAAATTATGTCATGATATTATTATGTCCTATCTTGTATTTGTACTTTATTTATGTGTACATATAGTTAATACACATAATATATTTATTTTATTTAAAAAAAATGATATTTTTAAGGGACTTCATCTCAATCTTCTTTCATTGAGGCATATTTTGTTTTATACACAACTTTCTTTTATACGGTGTATAAACACATTTGACTTTTACGTTTATTAAAGAGGAATATTTTTTTATACGAATAATTTTACTAAATGATAAAAGGGAATGTTTTTTTTCATACGTATGCGGTGACAACGACTTCTCTTCCGCCGTGACAATTATTTGAGTTTCGGCTTCCTCTACAAGCCATAACTTTTTTAAATGGAAAATAATTACAAAGTTTTAATTTTCTTATATTTTGGTATTGAAAATGGTTTTAAAAGTGTTTTTTTATATCAATGAGTTGTATTGATGTATTGTGATTGAAATTTAGAAATTTTATGTTTCCTTTATGCATGTTTTATGTGGTATGATTATGTTATGTTTTATGATATGTTTAAAAATTTTCATATAAGGAATGCATTCGACTTAATAACTGATGGGTGGAGCCCGCTATAGATCCTCAATGCATCGACAGGTCTCATGAGACATACTAGTGTCTTGGCACGAGGCCTTGACAAAATCACATTTGTAGTCTTGGCACGAGGCCTTGTCTATATGGTTATGATAGTCTGGCATTATGCATTCCATCATTATGAAAGTGGTTATTGATATTGCATGTGATTATTCGACCAGTAGAATATCCATGTGAATAAGTAAATGGAATTATTTAATTTTACTTTTTCCATATTATGCTGAAGTTCAAGTTTAAAAGGATTTTGTTTTATTCATACATTACCTTAAATTTTTATGTTTATTTATGAAATATTCTGCTATATTGTTATCCTTACTGAGTATCTGAGCTCACCCCTTTCAATGTTTTATTTTTCCCAAGATGTGAAGAAATATTTTATGATTTAACTACAGGGATAGTATGAATGGGATAGAAGTGTGGACTATGGAGACTATGTTTTTGTGATTTTTCACTTTATTATGTAATGTAACATTTATGAATGTATCTAGTGTTTCCAAGGATACTAAACGAATCGGTCTTTCGAGACTTGATCTTTTGTGATCATGCCAATGTTACGCAATAATGCACCAACTCTAGGTAACTGGGGTCAGGGCATTACAAGAAAACATTTCCATAAAAAATAACCTTGTAATATTGTAAGGGAATATTCAAAAACATTAATTCATCATGTTTGTGGAAAAACATTCTCACACCACATAAATAAGAAAACATTCTTTCTGTTGAAAAATTCATAAAGTACCTCATTTAGAAAATGGAAAAAGATTCATTTGAAATGTTTTATAAAAAGTATAGTGTGGGTAAATATGACTTTAAAAAATTATAGAATAATAGTATGAATATTTATAAATACATATTTAAGAAACATGTATGTGGATAATAAATACGTCCTAGTAAATACTTAAAAAAAACAATCCCAAATAAAAATGAGATTGCAAAATTAACCCTTAACTTGTAATTTTCTTTAGCTAAGTGTGTGTTAAACTCTTGTATAATAGTTTAATAATGTTGTTAAATTATACTAGAACTAAATCCATTTTTATGATATCATATTTGATCTTATTATATGTTTTTGTTAATAATATTTTTTTTATTTCAGTTGTTTCGGGTGTTAACCGCTTCATTTACCTATGTTTGTTTTATCATGTAAGTCCCGTTAATTTTGAATAAGATATATTTTCTTCATATATAGAATTATATTAAGTTCATAAATATTATATTCACTCATAATATACTTTTTAAATCATTATTGAATGGTTAACATGGAGAATGAATCTAATCATGTCATAAAGATGGTAGGTCGTACGTACACACAAGTGACAATATCATTACCTTAACGGTAAAGTGGTAAGGAATGGGATTGTATATTAATTATAAAGAATCAATATCATGTCATATTTATTTTTTATATAAATTATACTCATCATTATAGCCATCCAAATAATTGGTGATGAAATTTTTTTACACCAGAGTGTGGAGATGGTAAGTCATACATTTGCACACATGGTGATATTAATTTTCACAGGATAGATAAAAATAGGAATATGGTTGTAAAATAATTATAATAACATATAAAAATATATAAAATAATATATTTATTATTTTATATTGGAAATAACAGGGAAGAGGAAGTATAAGAAGAGATAATTTTGAAGGAGTCGGTAAAGACGATTACCTCTTCCTTAGTGAACCTCCTTTGGATATCATTTAGGGACACAATGGTTGGTCTTTTGAGAATAAAAATATCTCTAGAATGTGTCTAGTAAAGTTTATAAGGGAAATGGGTAGGTTTTGGTCGATAAAGGAGGATCAATGTGGTGTGAGGAAGTGAGAGAATATGTGCCTTTTTATATGAGAGGGGAGGGTCACTCTTTGAATACTTTAAAATATTAAATTAATATAAATTGTTTTTAGATTTAAAATACATAAAAATTGAGTTATTTAGAAGATAGTATGAGGATGAGTCTAAATAATATCAACCAATAATTTTCATACAAGTTTATGATATATTTGTTTCCCATATCCTTTTAGTTTAACCCAAAATTAATTCCTTTAACTCTTACCATAGAAACATTTTTTTTATTACTTAAGGGTTAATATAGTTACTATAAAATGAAAAATAAAAAATGGATAGTTGATGAAATATTTATAATTATTATGGTTATTTGGCCTAATTTATTTTTTATATTTATTTTATATCATTTAATAAAATATTATTAATTTTAAAGTATCATTTATGTCAATTTTGATACTATTCATTATTTCAATGGTGGAAATACCACCTATACCAACAAAATGTTACCAACAGTTTAAAAAACCATTGGGAAAAGGCTACTATACCAATGGTTATGTAGAACCATTAGTATACTCATATGGTTTTTTTGTTTTCAAAATAGTTTAAGGAAACCATGGGGTATAGTACTGATTAAGTGGTTTTTTCTAACAGTTTAAATAAACCATTCATTATAGTTTTGAAGAGTTTTTCCCCAACAGTTGTAAACCATTGGGAAATAAAATCACCAAATATCGATGCCTCCAGGGATCTCGAAATATTTAGATCTCAATTTTTTTCCCTAAACAAGAGCTCGAAACACCATCTTGAATATTTTTCCCTAAACCTCAAACATCTCAAAGATTTGTCCCTAAATTTGATGCAGACCCTACTTCCCAGCACAAAAGGTCTGGTTTCCCAATGATTTTTTCTTCCGCTTTAAATCGGTATGTGTAAGTTAATTTATTTTAGATTTTGTTGTTCAATTTTGCTACAATGTAGTGTGTATTACGATCCCCTTAAGAACATAAGGAATATATCATTTTAGGTTGTGGTTCAAACCCTAATTCCCAACCTGGTTTCAAGGGAGCTAACTCTAATTTCCAACCGAGCATCTATCTTTGATTCAAGTAATTTTTGTTCTTCCATTTTAAATCGGTATGTGTACCTTTATTTATTTATATTTTTTCGTTCCATTTCACATCTTGTACTATGTGTTATGATACCCTTATGAACACAAGAAATATATCATTTTAGGATTCGATATTGTTGTGATTTATCTGTATAAAATAATTTTTATTGATATTGAAGAGGACAATTTGATCATGAGTTATTTTATCCTTGGTTTATTTTAAATTTAAGGTCTATTGACATGATTTTGTTGGTTATACATAAATACAGTTATAGATTTTTTATCCTAAGATGAACGAAAAGATACCCATGCATTATTAATGTACCCCTAAATGTTGTCTTTGAAATACCACACTCTAACATTAAGATAATGATACCCACACTATAAGTAATTCAATGAACTGGCACTTCCACATGAACCACTAGAGTGGGTTTGGGGTAATTTTCATGTGTGAATGGTGATAAAACCATAATTTACTCTATTACCTAATCATTTATTCCTATTCCATCATGCATTTCATCCATACACTTGTAATATTTTTTGAAATTAAAAATGAGTGTTAGGAATTCATGTCACAATTTTCTTAGGTAGTTATAAAGAATTATTAAGGTATTTATGTCATTTTATATCCTATAAAGGCACCCATAATAAAGGAATATAAACATCATAGAACTCTCTAATTTGGTTCATGCCTATACATTATTTAATCTATGATATATATCTCATGAAACAAAATAGCACGGTCATGTGCACGTAATTATTCATTTCTATTTCATAGTATTGGAAGTCTGTAGAGGTGCACTTGAGGTGTTGTTATGCAATTTCTCGGATTATATTATTTTTATTTTATTTTGGGCATTAGGAATCAACATTAGAGTGTTTTATTTTTCTTAATATTTATGGATAATTATATAGTGATAGGTTTGTGTTGTAAAGGTAAGTCATGAACCCATCTCTAGTGGTAATTATAGGTTAATAGGTTTATGAAATTGTGCTTCTTGATTATCAATGTTACCTGGACAGCCCCACCCCCTGGACACCCCCTACCCCCTAAGACAACACCCCCAACCCATGGGCAACCCCCACCCCCTGGACAGCCCCCCACCCCCTGGACACCACCCACCCTAGACTACCCCACCCCCTGGACACCCCCAACCCCCCTCAGATAGCCCCCCAACCCCCTGGTAGCTCCCAAGCCCCCAGACACCCCCACCCCATAGACACCACCCCACCCTCGTGAACAACCCCCCAACCCCTGGATATCCTCCACCCCCCTAGACACCACCCCACCCCCTAGACACCCCCTACCCCCTGGATAGCCTCACCACCCCCATGGACAACCCCGCCACACTTGAGGACAACCCCCACCCTTGTGGTTAGTCTGCCCCCCTGGAAAACCCCAACCCCCCTGGATAGCCATACCACCCACCGTGGATATCCCCCACCCCATGAACACCCCCCTACCCCCTGTACAACCCCCACCCCCATGGACAGCCCGCCCACCCCCGGGACACCCCTACCCCCTGGACACCACCGCCACCCCCATGGACACCGCACCCCCCTTGGATAGCCCCACCACCCCTGTGGATAGCCCTCCACCCCCTAGACACCCTGTACCCCCTAGATAGGACCTGACACCCCTGTGGATAGCCCGACCACCCCCTGGACACCCCATACCACCTGGACAGCCCCGCCACCCCCCGCGGATAGGCCGCCCACCCCTGGACACCCCGTACCCCCTCTGGGCAGCCCTTCCACCCCCGTGGATAGCCCACCCACCCCCCTGGACACCTTGTACCCCCTAGATATCCCCCACCCCTAGGAAATTATCCCCACCCCTGGACACCCCAACCCCCCTGGACAGCCCTCGCCGCCCTGTGGAAAGCCCCGCCAACCCCCCTATGGACAGCCCCGCCCTCCCCCTAGACACCACATACCCCCCTAGATAGCCACTCCACTCCTGTGGACAGCCCCCCTACCCCCTAGACACCCTGTAACCCCCTGGACAGCCCCGCCACCCCCATGGACATCCCGCCCAACCCCCTGGACACCTCATAACCCCTGGACATTGCCCCACCCCCTTAGAAAGCCCCCTCCCCCTTGTACACCCCGACCCCCTTGGACAGCACTGCCACCCCCTGTGGACATACCTCCCAACCCCCGTGGAAAGCCCGCCCACCCCCTGGACAAACCCGTACCCCCCTAGACAACCCCTCCATTCTCGTGGACAACCCGTCCACCCCCTGGACACCCCATACCCCCCTGGACAAACCTATCACACCTGTGGACAGCCGACCCACCCCTTGGACCCTCCGATACCCCTAGACATCCCCACCACCCCTATGGGACAACCCGACCACCACCCTGAACACCCATTACCCCCCTAGACAGCCCCACCACCCCCGCAGACAGCCCATCCACCCCCGTGGATAGCCCTACCACCCCTTGGACACCCCCTACCCCCCTCGACATCCCTTCCACCCATGTGGACAGCCCGCACACCCACCTAGACACCCACCACCCCCACCACCGTGGATATCCCACCGACCCCCTGAACACCCCTACCCCCATGTACAACCCCGCCACCCCCATGGACAACCTACCCACCCCCCTGAACACCCCGTACCCCTGGATATCCCCACCCACCCCCTGGACACCCCGTACCCCCTGGACAGCCCCCACCCCCGTCGAGAGCCCGTCCACCCCCAAGACACCCCCTACACCCCTAGAAAGCCCCGCCACCCCTATGGATATCCCCCCAACCCCCCAAGACAACCCCTACCCCCCATGGACAGTCCTCCCACCCCCAACCCCCGTGGACACCCCTAACCCCCGTGGACACCCCCAAACCCCTCGTGGACAGCCCGCCCACCCCTGTGGATAGCCCACCCACCCCCTAGACACCCCCATGGACATCCCAACCACCCACTAGAAACCCCGTACCCCCCTAGACAGCGTCCCCCCCATGGACAACCCGCCCACCCCCCTAGTCCCCGCCCACCCCCCCGGACACCCCGATTCCCCCAAACACCCCCTGGACACCCCTAAACCCCCTTGGACAGCCCCAATCCCCTAGACAGCCCCCACCCCCTGGACACTCCCCACCCCCACCATCGTGGACACCCCACCCCCGCGGGACAACCCACCCACCCCCTAAACACCCCTACCCCCTAAACAGCCCCCAACCCCCTCGATGACCCCTACCCCCTGGACACCACCCCCACCACCTAGACACCCCCACCCCCCAGACACCCCTCACCCCTGGACACCCCCAACCCCCTTGGATGCCCCCACCCCCTTAGACACCACCCCACGACCTGGACACCCCCACCCCCCTATACACCCCACCCCATGGACAGTCCCCCTACCCCTAGACACACCAACCCCCTGGATTCCCCCACCCCTCCTAGACACCACCCCACCAGCTAGACACCCTATACCCCCCTTGACACCACCACCCCCATGGATATCCCCCACCCCGTAGACCGCCCCCACCCTTGGACACCCCACTCTCCTAGAAACCCCCACCCCTAGGACACCCCCCACCACCTGAACACCCCTACCCCCTTGGAAATCCCCCCCAACCCCTTGGACACCACCCCACCCCCTGGACACCACCCCACCCCCCTGGACACCACCCCACCCATGGATAGCCCCCCACCACCCTGGATATCCCCCCACCACCTTGGACACCCCCCTACCCCCTTAAATAGCCAACCTAACCCCCTAATATCCCCCAACTCCCTGTATTGTGAATTGAATTCTTTATGTATTTAATTAACTTATGAATTAGGTGTAAATGGTGTATGGGTATACTTGTTGTATGGGTATACTTGTTGTATGTGTATAATTTCTGTAATTACCTAATGAATTATGTGTTAATTATGTATGTGTGTAGAGGGTAATTAAATACTAAATTGGAGGTATTCCAAGTTCTGTATGAATTATGTGTTGTATGAATTATGTATGAATTTATACAGAATTCGGTATGTATTATATAGGTATTCATAATTGTGTATTAATTTTGCATAGGGGAGGTAGGGCTACTAGTGGAAGCTGGTGGAAGTGTTGCAGCTGCACAGGGGGATTCCGACTTACTACTGTAGGTACATAAAGGCTATGCCAATAGTTTAGAAATGTTGGCATATCTGTAAAAACAGAACTTATACCAATGGTTTTATGTAAACCATTGGTAAAAGTATATACCAACTGTTTAAAAACTGTTGGTATAGGTATTTTTACTTGATATTTACCAAAGGTTTTTGGGAAAAAGTTTGTAAAAATATATACCAACGGTTTGTAAACCGTTGCTATATAGATGATTTTTGATATTACCAACAGTTTTAAACTGTTGGTAAAAATTTATACCAGCAGTTTCAATGAACCTTTGGAATATACTCAATTTTTCAGAAAAATACCAACGAATCTCAGTGAACCATTGGGATATGTATATCCCCATGGCTCGCGATCCAATGTTTTGGAAAACCGTTTAAATATTTTATACCAACGATTGTACAGCCTTTACCAATGGTTTTAAACCATCGGTAAAGATGAAGTTTCAAGTAGTGTTTGTCTTTTTAAAAATATCATAATAATATGATAACTTCAAATGAAAACTTATAATATAATAATAACATATCTATGTTATCTTAAAAATTATTTTATGGAATTACTTATTTCAATTATATATATTTTAATATTTTTAATATCATTTTTTTGATATTTTAATTAATTAAACAATTGTTACATCATTATTATTCAGTCCTTTAATCAAATTATTTTTTCAATAAAAATTAAAATTAAAATATAAGGATTAATATAAATAATATTATATTTGAAATTAATATTTATAATTTAATTTATATTATGTATAACCCTATATTAAAAATGATATATTTATTAAAATTTGGGTATGGCATCTTTAACTATAGTTTAAATAAAATATAATAAATCTCATAATATAACACAAGTAGCCTAAAAAGGATAATAATTTTGGAATAAGGTTTATTTTTGTCAATAAACACTTATAAAATGAAACTAGGACATGTGTTAGGGTAATTTTATAATATTATAATATTATATTACCTTTAATTAACTGATCTACCCTTAACCGTGGTAAATAAAATACTAAAATTACTATTAACCAAAAATTATGTTGATAATATTAGAAAAAAAATTTCATACTAATTACAACCATGTATTTACACTTTTAAAAATTCAATTCACAAAAACAACTAAATTATGTTCAACACTAATTCTATATATGTGGCGAGAAGGCGGGTAAACGAGACGTTCAAAAATTCAATAAGTTTTTGTATCTTATTTTAATATAAAAATGATTCCAATGAAATAAACTGGATTAGTATATTTATGTTAAATCTATTGTGAGATTAAAAATCATTTTAAAATAATTTTAAACAAAAATTCAGTTTTTTAACTATAATGCAGTATTTTTCCCTATTCATCAAAAAACAAAACCTCTCTGAAAAATACTATAAATTCACCCTAAGATAATTTTGATATTCAAAATTAAAAAATGAACTCTATTTTGAAAAATAAAATTTACAAAATTTAGTTTTAAAATAAGAGCACCATTAAATTGTGGTAAAATTTCCTTTTTATAAAAATATATTGTTTATGTGTAAAATTATTTTTGTAATTATATAATCATATACAGAAATTATATGGAATATACATAGATTTCATAATGTGGTTAATATTTTTCAAAAATTATATTTTAATGGACATGTTAATAGATCATGGTGTGCTCGAACTCAGTTTTGGGGTGCATTCTAAGCTATCATAAAAAATTTAATTTACTCTAAAAGAAAAACATGGTAAAGTCTTAGGGTGCTACAATGACATTTTTGCATGAATATATATTTGAGGATTTTATGATCTTTATAAATGGAAAAATTCTCCATGTAGATATAATGTCACCAAATATTCTGTACAAAGACCATTGCATACAATTATAGATCATGGGTTGGGTAGTTCTGCTCATATATCGTTAATTAGACGGAGGCATAGGCTACCACTTTTTCATAATGAATGAGTACCAAACCCAATCCGTTTTTGATGAATTAATGTAGATAAAAAATCATTCCCCATTGATGGGTAATGTGAGGATAAATACTGTAATTAACCTCTTATTTAAACCTTTAAATATTTCCTTTCATTCACAAGTCTATACAAACTTCACTTCCTTCCAAGTTATCTTTGTTAATGGGTTTGGGAATCATGAGAAGTTTCTCAAAAATCAATGATAATACCCAGATAATCTAAATAATCTATGTATCTCTATCATAGATATTGGTTTATTTCATATATTTTTAAATAATCCAAAAATATCTCTTTGATAACAATAACAATCCCTAAGAATGTTACTTGCATTATCCAAAACATGCATTCAATATACTTCACCTACAAATTTTCATTTTATAAGGTATTCAATACAACATTCAAATTATCTTAATGTTCCTCCATTATTTTGGTGTAGATAATAATACCATTTATAAATAATACATAAAATTTGTTAAGGTATTCCCTAAATTCTTTATTCATTGAGTTCATGAAGATAGATGGAGAATTAGTGAGTCCAATGTCATCAATATAGAATCATAGCACTTGTACCTCGTACAAAAAGTGGTATTGGTGATATCCTCCTTCTTCACCCTTAACTAATAATATCACAACTGAAGACCTACCTTAGATAATTACTAGGCTCCACACCAATGATAAAAAAATAATAAACTTGTTTAAGAGGATACATTTTTTTTATCGTAATATTATTGAGCTCATGATAATCAACATATAAGATCATTGACATATACTTCTTCTTGATGAAGATGACCAAAATACACAATGGTGAAGTACTTAGGCATATAAACCCTTTATATATATTATCCTATAGTCTCTTCTTTATCTCATCGAGTTTAACAATGGTAATTTTATATAGATTATTGGATACGAGTAAATATCTTGGTATAATATCGATTACGAACTCAACCTAATGACTTGGAGGAAGACCGAGAAATTATTTGGGAAACACATCAGCTTATTCCATTATAATGGGAATTTCATCAATGATGATATTTTCCTTAGTCTAAATAATTTGATATAGATACTCTCACTTATAAGGTAATAATATCCATGTTCGATATGATGATACTAAAAGAGATTTTTCTTCTTCTTTGAACTTGTATAGAATCAGATGGTGATTTTCAATATGAAGGGTTATTTCTTTTTCTTGGTATGCTGTCTCTATATAAAGAAAGATAATCCATATTTAGAATTGCATAAAATTATACTGAAGGAAGTATCAAAATATTCACTTGGAAGTTCAACTTTCAAATATGGGTAGGGGAAGTTATATAATTGGGATGAAATAATTGTCATATTTTCCATTTTCATTGATATCCCTACTTCTATATTTTGAGATGGTGTTTGAATAGTTCTACTAAAATTTCATGATATCAAAGAATGAACATAAGTAGAATCAAATAGTCCATTCACTATCCTTGAATGAATAACTAGAATAACTATCACCACAACATTTTTGGGATCAACCTTAACTATTGTGAGGGTATAATCTCACCCTTTCCCTCTAGGAAATGGAGGTTGTTTTCAATAGTTATTTTCAAAAACCCTTGGCTTATTGAAATGATTCAAATAGTTTCATTTTTTCCTTGCAATTTAAATACTGCATTGTAATCTAAGAGTTGACTAGTGTATTACTTTCTTCAATAACATTGGTTGGTTTCTTCCATATATATTCACTAGATGGGTCCCATTCCTTATAACACCCAAATCATTTTCTTTCCCCTTTTAGAAAATTTTTGGGATACTTTTTCCCACACTTTTGACAAGTGGGGTGCTATACATTCTTACTAACATGAGATTTCTCTATCATTACCTCATAATTAAACTCTATTTTTATATTCCTATATCTATACCCTTGATACCATTGAGACTCACTAATCTCTATTTTTACTTTTATGGAACATTAAAAAAATTATTTTTAGCTATCAAAGCCTCAAATAGACAAATATTTTCATAGACTGTACTTCATCTGACTAAAGAAGTGGTCATATATAATTTTAAGGTTAATGAAAAAGTTATAAGTGTATCGTGAAAGTCTTTTTAAATTTTAATCATACATCCCGATGGATCCATCACCGTTTAGCTTAAGGACAAGGTAATCCTTCTTAATTTTATGTCTAAGAGTGTGAGGAAATTATTTATTGAAAAACAAATTCTATACTTATTTCCACTCTATCACATATATATCCTCCTCATGATTTGTATTTTTGATCAATGTCCACTATTTATTAGTTCCTCCATCCATATGATAAACAACTAGTACAAAATTCTCTTTCTCAAAGCATAGAATGATGAATAATATTTTTTCAAAGGAGTTGATCTATTGTACCATGATTAATGGATCAGAAGATCCACTAAAAGATAGAATCCATTATTGTATAAATATATCAATCGAAACATTAAATTTATTAGGAGGATGTGGGTTTCCCACTCGGTTCAAGTTTCTAATGAAAAAAATTGTAAATTGAGTGATTATTTTCAGGAGGTTCCCAACTATGGCTCTCATTAGGTTGAGAATCTCAATTTAATACTCATTTATTTTCCACTGGTTGTTTACTTGATTCCTCCTATTTATAGTCATTGACTAAAATAAAGGGAAAATTAGAGATGAAAATTTTCAAAATACCAATCATATAAATTGAAATAAGGAATATTTAAGGGGAAAATCTTAGATAACATGCATTTATTTACCTATGAATTTCTTGGTTTCAATATAAGTTATTCATGGTCTTTTTCCTGATGTAAAATTTTATGGTCATTTATGTTCCCTTCATGACAGTTCATAAGAGATTGTAAATTTACCAATATAAATCCTCTGAGAGCATCTAAATAGGTGTACATAAAGGCCTATTCATTTTTAACTAGGTGATTATTGAGTTAATATCCAACATACCCTTTTCTGGGTTATAACACCTAGGTAAAGATATGCCAGATCTACATCCATTTATAGTATTGAGAAAGGGATTTTATTTAATTGAAACCACTTACTATATACTTTAATAATATTTATGGATGTTTTATTATGTTTAGAATTATCACTATGTCTTTCACTAAGGTTTTCTAATCCTAATACCAAAAAATAAATTGGCCATGCTCTGATACCAACTATGGAAATCCATATATGTATTACTCCTTAATTCATGAATTATTACATAAAGATAAAAATAATAAAATTTTAAAATAATGTAAGACCCAATGTATTTGGGTAATTAGATACATAACATAATATTATAAAATAGGGATATAACACCATTATTTAAAAATCCTTAACATGCTCTTAAATTTAAATCACTATTCTACAATTGTATGGGAATACCTGGGTACAAACATAAGAAAGGGGTGAACTATAAATCTGAGTAAGGTAATAATAAAAGAATAACATGATGAAAGTAATACATGTTAGTGAAGAACAATATATAGGTGACATAAATGGGATGATAATCATAAACATGATTATAGAAACATTATATAATGTGATAACTTCAAGAAAACATAGGAATGTGGAAAAAATAAAACATGACATCATAAGAATAAGTCAAGGCTGACAACTAAGAAATAACAACATAGTGAAATTAGGATAAACTCATTTTCACCATACATGGAATCTCATGAGATAAAACATTACCCATTTCACTAAAGGGATATATAATTATAGTCCCACCCGTCACATTCATATCATGTACATGATTGTTTTGCCATATAGATCATACAAAATAAGAATGTCTTTCATCAATTTTAATCCCATGATTAAGGAGTGTGGGTTATATTAATAAAATTACCCAATAAATTAAAGATAGGTACATCTTGGTGAACACCATTGTGTGGAAATGTGGATGGGTATTATATGGAAATTTTGATATTATAATAGGTGTACATAAAGATTCATGAATGGTTTTAATTTTAGCAAAAGGTGATATATCATTATTTAGAAATAATAAGGAAATTAAAATGGATGTTTAAAAAAAATTATAATATTAAAAATTGAAAACAAATGGCTTAATACAAAGAATATTCTTGAAATAAAAAGGAAGAGGAGAGGATCCCTTACCTTGTGAGGGCACTTCTAAAATATTGGGAGAAGATTATTAAGAATTTTAGAATACTTTAGGAAAAATAAAATGAGTTAGTTGGAGAACAAATTCATGATCACTAGTTTTTTAGTAAATATTAGTGATAGGATTGGTGGGTATTTATAGTGAAAGAGAGTAGATTTATTTATTATTTTATAAACTGAGCTTTTATACTCTATGATAATGTGATCAAAACCACAAACCTTCCTATGGGGTTTCCCATGGTTTCTTCCAAAGAGGAGTGGTTTTAAAAATTTTATAACTCTAAGAATTGAACATATTAAAATAATACCATTGTTTATGTGGAAGTGAGTCATGTTCATAATGAATTGATTTTAAAACCATAAGATATAATTTTTCTTTTTTATGATTCATTAAAAGATTATAAAACAAGTAAAATAAGTTTAAAAACAAATTATTTTAAAGGGGAAATAAATATTTTTTCATGGATATATTTTATAGAATTTATTACATCACTTTTGATCTATTATGATGTAATAATATAAACCATATTTTTATACCTTATTTAATTTTTACCCAAAAATTCAACTATCTCATAAAATTTTGAAAAAATTACCATTGGTGAAATTTGACATATTGATTTTAAAAATATTTACCTAAATAATTTAATAAATATGACATTTTACACCTTTAAATGAAAATATGTATTGACTGGAAAAAACTTTTTTATGATACTAACATATTTTGACCCGTATAAAAATTAAATTGGACTTAATTAAATTATTTTATCATTTATATATAAATAAATTTTATTTAATAATATTATTTTATCAAAATAATTTTTGTTTTAAAAATTATTGAATTTATTAAAAAGGGTGTCTTAATTGAGTTTATATAGTTAACAAATGTACACTTTTGATTTCATCATGTCAAAATCTTATTTTTTTATTAAACTCATCACATATAAATTTATAAATTAATAATAAAAAGTGATAAATATAAAAATTATTTTATTAAAAATAAAATATACAAATTCTTATTTCTAGGGTCTTGATACATTACCCCTTATTACACCAGCATATTCCTTAAGGGTAACATGTGTAATGGTGGTGTTTTCTTAGGGTTAATTGGTGAATATGGTTTGAGTTGAAATCTTGATAATATTGAAATTATACCATTAACGGTTTCTTTTGAGCATTAGTTTTAGAAAATTAGCTTAGGCTTGGTCAAGGTCAATTACCAGTGACACCATCTCCCTTAGAATCTCTACAAAATGATCATCATAGGATATGATCCTATTGGTCAAGTCCATCACTTATTCCATAAATGTTAATTATACTTTATCATATTATAAACTAATCATAATTTTCACTATAAAATTTCTATTATATTAATGTTTAATATTATTATTGGTATTCTAAATGTGTAAGGCTATATTTCATAACAATCCAAAATAACCAAAGTAGTGAATGTATTTTCTGTAACTACATTACCAAATAAAAAATTTAATAATTCAAAATGGGAATTTAATTTATAAAAGGTTAGTTTGTTATATTTGGACTCGGTAGTTTTGTAAAAGATGCCTGAGAGATTGGTGTAGAATGACTTCAAGGCCATATTTAATAATAAATTATACCAAACGACTATGAACTTGGTGAAATATATAGAGTTTCTCACCCTTGATAATGGGAATTTAATGGTGATGGAATATGCTAATTGATTTGTTGAGATTGATTTGTTTTTACCCAAGGTTGTTTCAAATGAGAATTTGAAGGCTCAGAGGTTTTATATGGTTCTTCAATATGATATCTGGTATCATTTTTTCATGCTAAAAATTTCTACCCATGATGATGTGATGGATACGGAATTGATGGTGTAGATTGACATACCTGGAAATTTATGGATGAATGGTGTTCCTCTTACCTCTGGTGGTAGCTTTAGTGGTTTCTTTATGGGTAATAGTAAGAGGATAAAGTATTATAGAGTAAACAAAGATGATGTTTCAAAAAATTCTTCTTCTATTCTATCAGTATAAATTAGTGGCCAGACTTGTTTCTGGTATGGTAATAATAGGAACAAGAAGTGTTCTTTACCTGTACCTCCATAAATCTACAACTTGTGTGGATTCATTAGTCAGTTAAAAAAGTTATATCATTTTCTTTATTTACCATTCTATGATATAGGCTCTTTGACACCTATATGATCTCTATGTAGTCAAATACTTCAATACCAACAGGTTCCAACCACAAGCCTCTAGAATAAATAATTTTCATACATTAAAAGAGTGTATGAGGGAAGTATATGTGGGTCCTATGACTGTGAGATGTACCATCTCCATTACTTCCACTTTAGAAATTACTTTATTTGATATAGGCACCTCTCACTCTTTTATGTCAACATGTATTGTGTATCTTTTAAAAATTGCAACAAAAATCATTCCATTCATTATGGAATTGGAAACACCTCTTGGAAAGAATAATAAATAAAGGTTTAGATGCTCATTTTACTCTTTCTTTATATCAGACGTTGAGATAGTTTGGTATTTCTTGGTCTTTTATTTTATCCACTTTTCTATCATTATTGGGATAGATTGGTTGATTTATTAAAAATATAAAATCATTTTTTATCATGTAATAGTATCCTTTATTACACCGATGGGAGATCCTATGTGTTTTAAGGAGAATGAGACCTGAGTTCTAGTCAAGACAGGAGTCTTATTCTAGATCTTTGTAATTTGATATCATTTTTTGTGGCCAAAATGGGGCAAGTATATTTTAGTGATGAGATTCCAACAGTAGTTACCTAATTCCATATAGTATTTCCAAATGACATTTATGTTTTTCCTCTAGATATAGTAGTATATTTATTGATTTAATTAGTTTTAGGAACACCACTAATATTTATTTAATCTTACCATATAACACCAACTTAGTTGAAAGAGGATAAAATTTAGTTTCACGGTTTAAAATCCAAGGGATTAATATTCCCAATTGTTTCAAACTAGGTGGTGCCAATTAACTTTCCCATGTAGTCAAATAGAGCACTCTAATTATGCATTGATTACCAAAATATCAACTAGAAAATGTTAAATAAAAAGTACCTTTTCCCTCAAATTGTTGATATGTATGATCAGTTGAAAGGGAAAAAGTTCTCGAAAATTTATCTTTGGACTAGTTATCACCATCTTAGAATAGAATATTTGAATATTTTAATACCACTTTTAGGTGTATTTTTGGCTATTTTGAGTACCTCATGATGCCGTTTGACCTAATTAATGATCCTATAGTCTCATTAGAATTAATAAAATAGATATTCTACCAATATCTAGAAACTTTTTTTATTATATTCATAGATGATATTCTTGTTTAATAAAAGACAAAATAAGACCACATTAATCACCTATGACATGTTTTGGGAATCCTAGGGATCATAACCTATAGGAAACATTATAAAAATTCCAATTCTGGATATGAGAAGTTATGTTTTTGGGACTTATGATCTTGGAACATGGTATCTTAGTTGATCTTCAAGAGGTGATAACTATCATGTCATCATACGAAATGAAGAAAATTATTTGAGATTCAAATATTACTAGGATTGATAGGATATTATCAGTGGTTCATAAATGATTTCTCAAAACATTCATCATCTTTGACTACTCTCACTTTGAAATGGGTGAAGTTTTTATGGAACTCATAATGTTAATAATCCTTCAATGAGCTGATGTAGAATTTGGAATTAACACATATTCCAACTATACCATTGTTTGTATAGGTCCATGTGGTTTATTAGTATTCTTGAGGTGTAGTTTTGGGCCATTACCATATGAAAGAAGATTATTTTGTGGGTTATGTATCTCATCATCTTCAAACTCATGAAAAGAATTATTCCACTCATGATTTGGAGCTCCCAACTATTGTATATTCCCTCAAGAGTTAGTGAAATTATTATTTTTGTGATACATTCTTCATTTACTATGAAAATAAGAGTTTGGGATATATTTTATCTTAAAAATATTTAAATATCTCATAGAGATGATGGGTAGAATACCTATAGTCATTTGACTTTGATATTTCCTATACTCTAGGAAAGGGTAATTTAGTTGCAGTTGCACTTAGAAGGAATTTTCTTTCCCAGGCTATAAAGGAATTGAATGATGAATAGAACTTGATGGGAATATTTTCATGAATACACATGGGATTCATATATGAAGGGTTTGGTAATGTTATGGAAAGCATTTAGCTGATGTTATCTCTTATTAAGATGATTCTCCAAGAACATTAGTAAGATAATAATTTCTAGATTATCAATGATTCATTATATAGTTGGGAGACCATTTTTGATTATTTTCCCTCCCTATAAGGGATTATTTACTTCAGGAACTAGTATGTCATCCCTTGATCCACTATAAAGGTTGTGTGGGAAGATTTTAATAATTATCCATGGTATATCCACTCTAGAATTACAAATATGTTTCATAAAATAAATCATAGGGTTTTGTGGCCTAGTATGAGATGATACATTGCTGACTTCATATATCAATGCTACACTTTCTAAAAGATTAAGGGTGAGAACCAAAATCCTTGGGTTATATTTAGACTCTCCACATGAAAACATGGAAATGGAATCAAATATATATATATTTAATTGTTTTACCTTAGAATACATGGGTTAATAATTCCATTTTGGGTGGTGATTGATAGATTGATCATGTTATCTCATTTCATACCGATTCCTAACACCACCAAAGTGGAGGACTTATGGAATCTGTATGTACATGATATATGAAGGTTTAGTAGTACTCAAATGGCCATTTTCTCAGATAGAGATCCTCAATTTACCTATTAGTTTTGGAAAGTCCTCCGGGAGGCAGTGGGATCTCAAGTTAAGTTGAGTACATCATATCATCCTCAAATAAATCGGTAGATTTGATAGGGAAATAAAATTATATAATATATTCTTCATGCCTATGTATTGGAATTTATAGGTGATTGGGATGACCATTTAGAGTTGGTTGAGTTCACATATAATAACAACTACCAATTATCTATCAATATGGAACCTTTTAAAGATTTAGATGGTAAACCCTATAACTAACCTATTTATTGGTATGAGGATAGAGAATCTTCCTTTGTTGGACCAAGTTTCATTCATGAAACAATGATGAAGATATAATAAATTCATTAATGTCTAGGAAAACTTAGAGCTAATATATATATTATGCAGATTGAAATCATCTTCCTCTAAAGTATTTAGTTAGTGATCGGGTTTTTCTAAAAGTATCACCTCAATTGTTCCATAAAAATCTTGGTAAGAAAGGAATGTTGATTCCAAGGTATATGGGTCCATCTGGGATCTTGGATAATATTGGAATGTTTGAATATCACATGGCATTACCACATTAGATGAATTCAATCCACAATGTCTTCCATGTGTCTCAAATCAAGAATTATCAATCAAAACTGTATAATGATTTGGACTGGGAATACCTTGATTGAGAACCTCAATTATTGGGGAACCATATCAAATTAATGATTCTCAAGTAAAGGTTCTACATGGTAAGTATAAACAGTTGGCCTAAGTTCTATGGAAACATATATTAGATACTCATGTGATATGGGAGAAGGAGTCTATGATTAGGGAGTAATGTTATCATCTCTTTATGGATTATACCTTTTTAACTTATCTATACGGGGGATGAATGAAATATGGTGGGGATAATTGTTAGTCCTTAGTGTTTCTTTCAGGTACAACCACTTTCTTGTTTTTCTCACCTTCTTTTGTTACTATTTTCCTTATTCTTTTGGTTTTTTGATATTTTTAGAGGTTCATGGGTATTAATTGATAGTTGGTGTAAATGTGGACCTATTATAATAGATGGAAAATCAACAATAGGCACACCAACCAATCAGTGAGTACCACTAACCAGCCGATGGACTAACCTAGGCGAGCCCATGCTATAAGAAGTATATCAGCTAGTTGGTGACACGACACCAGACATATGGTGGTAGTTTTGAGGTTATGGGAATTAATCCTACAACCAATAGTTCTCTAGTGAGAATCCACTAACATTATAGTGGAAAGTTTGGGGTTGTTGGGATTCTTCTTCTAACCGTTGGCCAATCGGTGGGATCTATCGTGTAGCTTGTGATGCCGATATGGCATAGAAAAGTAATGTTAGTATCATATTTTTATATTAGAACCCAAATTTGTTATTCCTTCTTCCTAAATCAACCTAAAATCAACCCATATGATTTGGGTATCTATTTTTATGACATTGGATTTTCCAACTTGAGTCCTTGGTGAATCAATGTGCTAATCGAATGCGTGATCCTCTTTTGGAAAGCCTAACTCTGATTTAGTCTTGTATACTCTTCTTATTTTTATTCCTCAAGTTTCTTTATATGGATCCACCCTAAATTTCACGACCCGTCCTCGGGGCCCGTTCCGTGACTACCCCAAGCCCGTATCCCATAGGCCAGGGGTTGGTAACAAGAACCAAGGCATAAATCCCAAAAAAAGGGGAAGACATTTCCTTTATAAAGTAAACAAACACCACAGAGTAATCCAGCATAAGTAAACACTAAGTAAAACTGGGTACACAAGTAAGTGCAGAAAGTAAATGGGCCAGAATACAAACCCAAAGTGAAAGTAAAGTACAACTGGAAAGAAAGTACAACAACTGAAAGTAAAGTAGAAACGTCGAGCCATCTAATGGAAGTCCCACCTAAAGGGTGGGTACATATAGCCACCTCACCTCCTCGGGTCCAGCCGTCCGCTCCGTGTACGTATAGTCCAATGGTTTACCTCTAGTAACCGACTACTTCACTAGCCTCAACCACGATCAGTGCTGTCCATCGTCTGCATCCAACATAACGTAGTGTGGGCATAGCCTATACAGGGGTGAGTATACACTACTCAGTAGGGACCCTGAGACCCCCGAAGGTCTCCCAGAATCCAAAAAGGATAATCCACAGAGGAAAGATACAATCACGAAGTAACAACCAACACTACTTAGGTATATGCCCATACATATACCTAAGTCATCAATCCTAGTTCAGCTCCAACATTCGGGCCCAAGTTCGATCACATCCACATAGGATAGTACAACCCAATCCACACAGGAAAGAACAACTCAATCCACATAGGAAAGCAAGTCAATCATATCAAAGATAATGATTGAAATTCAAGACTCAACTCACATAGGTATACTTCTTCGTAAGGTGATAGAGACGATTAGATATAGCCACTGATCCATCTAAGCTGGGACCCACGTAGGATACTAAACCAGCTAAGCTGTCGGACCCACATAGGATATAGACCAGCTACTCTCCTAGACCAACGTAGGATAGCAAGAACAGAGCAAGACACTTCCAGACCCACGTAGGATACAAGAACAGTAGTCATTGCTGTCGAACCCACAGTGGATTTCAGTATGGTCTTCATCACTGCCGAACCCACAGAGGATTTCAGTGCAGTATTCATTGCCGTCGAACCCACGGAGGACTTCAGCACGGTCTTCATCGCTGCCAAACCCACATAGGATTTCAGTTCAGTATTCATTACCGTCGAACCCAAGGAGGATTTCAGTACGGTCTTCATCGCTGTTGAACCCACATAGGATTTCAGTGCTGTCTTCATCACCGTCGAACCCACGGAGAATTTCAGTATGGTCTTCATTGCTGCCGAACCCACATAGGATTTCAATGCAGTCGTCACAGTCGCAGTCGCAGCCAGCTCTAGGGTTCCCGCACACATCATGCTCGATTCCGAGACGGTCCACTCCACGATCCAAGGGGGTTGATACATCAACTGAAAATTTGTCCGGAGTTGATGTATCTCAAAGTTCCGTCTCGACAAGAGGAACTCAACGTGACAGACATCGCATCAATAGGACGCCCGGTCTGAGAGTTATTGGTTTTTTCATTCCAGGGGTCCAGTTGGTTTTTAAGTCAAAACCAACCCGACCACACTCCAACAACATCCAAACCTTGAGCGGAGTAATCCAAAAGGTCCGTCTCACTAAGATGAATCCAATAAAGTCGACATCACGTCAATTGGACATCCGGAGCTCAAGTTATAAGTGTTTCCTCTCCGAGGGCCCGGTTGGTTTTGTGTTCGAACCAACTTGGCCATACCAAAATTTCTCCAAAACCTTTAGTGTAATATACCAAAAAGGAATTCTCGATCCAAGGATCACATCGCAACTAATGGCGCATCGATCAGAGGTCCGTAGCCCAAGTTACGAGCATTTAAACGAACCTATCCGAAAAAGGGGGTTTGGGGCCCGGACCGACCCGGCCCAAGACCCCCTGGGTCGGCCCGAACCGGGTCGACCCAAAACAGGTCCGGGTCTGGCCCATTGGGACATGGCCCAGCCCAGTCGGTGCGGCCCGTCCTAGGCGGCCGATGGCCTAGCGCGCTCGCGCGGCCCGCGAGGCTAGCTCAGCCTGCGCCGAGCTGAGCGGAACAGGGGGGCGCGCTACCCCCCTGATTAATAACCACGACCCCCATGTGGGGGGCTGCTCCTTCGGCCAGCCGGGGGTTTCGAACCTCGGTTTCTTGGAAGCCGGCCGGCCCGGTCCGGCCGGCCAGTGCTGCTGCCGCGGGACCACCGTGGTCCCACCCCTCCAAGGTGCCGGCGGCCCGCGGTTCCGGCCGCCCCGCCTTCCATCGCCGCAGCTTTGAGCCATGACCTTGTCCAACCGGCGTGGCATGACAGCGCCGCGCCCCTCCTCCGTGGCCCCATTCCAGCCGCGATGTCTTCGTGGTTCTCCGGCGCCTCGCGATGGCGCTGTTCCCCTTCTCTACGGCCCGACTCCGGTCGCGGGTTCATTTGGCCTCAATGGAACGGTGCGATGGCGCCACACATCTTCGCCACATTTTCCCATGTTTTAGCATCGTGTCGTTGCACTGCGCCTCCTTCTTTCAAAACGAAACAAACACAATCATCAAAGGGGGAGGAGGGTCGACAGTGTTCATGCGGTCCGACCTCCTTCCGTTATTACGATAACAGGTGGCCCAAAAATAAAAGACGATTAACGACAAAGGAAAAATTCACGGGCAAAAACAAATAACCCCTACCTCAAGCGTTGTTGAACTAAGGTTCGTCGCGGGGAATGGACATCACAAAAGACGGCATCGCAGAACGAGGATCGTCGGCGTCGCGGTACATGGCGTCGCGTCGTCAATCTTCAGGGAACTAGTGTTCTTCGTCGTCTTCCATCGGAGGTCGGCGTTCATTGTCATTCTTCGTGTTCTCCAACGAAGAAGATGAAGATTCAAAGGCTTTGAGAAATTCCTTTCCCAATCCCTCTCTCACAATGAAACAATAATCATAAAATAAGGCGTTGCCTTATTTTATTACTCATGCCATCTTTTTTTGAAATTCAAAATTAAATCATGATTTAATTATTGAGCGTTTACCAATTAATGAGGCGTTTAATAATCCAATTTAACGCGAGAGTTGACTTGGAATTTAAGAGGGGGGTGCGGGTGAGTTACCATATTAAATGCACATGGGAGGTAAAAGTAAATAAAGGGGGTGGGGCTCGTGTGGGCCCCACCTCACTAATATCCTACCTAGGAGTTAGGATATCAGTGGGTACACTCTAACCACCATGCCTAGGTTAACACTACTTTGAATAAAAATAAAATCTATTGCACAGTATTTTATTTTATTCTTTAGTTAACCCAAATAATTAATAACCTTACCTGAGCAAACATAACTCCAGAAAAGGTGTTCTTAAGCAATTACTGGCACTGTGATTCCATTGGTGCCCTCGGAATTCGATTCCGAGCACCGGTCCAAAAGTTAGGAAAACCCGCTCGTTCATTCACTAAACATACCCGAGCTAAACTTTGGAAAATGATTCCGGGCACACCGGGCCTCAGAATCAGGTGCCATCAGAAACTGCGTTCTTGTAAAATCCCAAAGAAAATTACGAAAAAATTTCCATTGAATTTTACAGGTCTTTACATTACTCCCACCTCAGGGATTTACGTCCCCATAAAGATACATCATAAACTAGGGGAACAAATGTGGATACTATGCACGCATCTGAGCCTCCCGCTCCTAAGCGCTCTCCTGGAGGTTCCCGTGATTCCATCTGATGTGCACTAGAGGTATCGACTGTCCACGTAAGACCCGCTCCTTTCGTTCCTCGATCTCCACCGAGACCTCCGTAAAAGTCACCCCATCATCAATGTACAGCTCCCCATGGTCGATGATATGAATCGGGTCATGCACGTATCTCCTCAACTGAGATACATGGAAGACATCGTGCACCCGGTGCAACTGAGGTGGTAGAGCCAGGTGATAACCCACCTCTCCTATCGTGATAAGGACCAGGAATGGTCCGATGATGCGCATAGATAACTTTCCGCCTCGACCAAATCTCCGTAATCCACATCGAGGTGAGACCCAAAAGAAGACGTGGTCGCCATCCTCAAACTCCAGTGGCCTCCACCTCCTATCAGCATAAGACTTATGCCGACTCTCAGTTGTCCTCATCCGCTCCTGGATGACCTGGACCTTCTCTGTCATGGCCTGGACCATCTCTGGTCCCACAAGTGATGACTCCCCAAGGTCTGTCCAGCACAGAGGTGATCTGCAAGGTCGGCCGTACAATGCATCGTATGGTACCATACCGATGGTGGAGTAGTAGCTGTTGTTGTATGCGTACTCCACCAAGGGTATGTGGTCCTCCCAGCTGCAACCAAAGTTGAGGAAACATTCGCGGAGCATGTCCTCGAGAGTCTGAATGATCCTCTTCGTCTAACCATCCGTCTGAGGGTGAAAGGCGGTGCTCAGACGTAGCTATGTCCCGGATGCCTCCTGCAACCCCTTCCAATGCCTGGAAGTAAAGTGAGCATCGCGATCGGAGACGATAAATGATGGAACACCATGAAGCCGTACAATATCCTGAACGTAGAGACGTCCCAAGCTCTCTACTGAGCCCTGCTCTCTGATGGGTAAGAAGTGAGCCGACTTGGTGAGTCGGTCGACAATCACCCAAATGGAGTTGTGACCTCTGGAAGTATGTGGATGTCCATTCACGAAATCCATAGATATCCCATCCCACTTCTACTCTGGGACCTCCAAGGGCTTTACCAAGCCTTCTGGTACCTGGTGCTCTGCCTTCACCTGCTGGCAAGTTAGGCTTCGAGAAAAAAACATTGCCACAACCTTCTTCATACCTAGCCACCAGTGCTGTCATCTGAGATCTTGGGACATCTTTGCCACTCCTAGATGTACCGCTAAAGGGGAAGTGTGAAACTCTCTCAACACCTCCTCCTGTAAAGCAAATAGTACCATGGTACGTCCTCTAAAAAGGACGTCGTGGTCTCCTCTTATAGATAATCCATCAGGTTCCTATTCTGAGGATATCTACACATGCCGCGTCTCATAGTCAGCGTCCTCATGATGTGACTCTCTAACCCGCTTCAGTAGTGGAGGAGTGACTGTGAGTGGCTGAAGAAAGGCTGCTCCATTTCTATCCACGAAGGATATCTGCAAAGCGGCTAGCTGCTCCGTCGCCTCCTCAAGTAGCTAAATGCCCATCCTCCTGCTGAGAGAATTGGCTACTAAGTTCCCCTTTCCTGGAGTACAGACTATCTCAAAGTCATAGTCCTGGAGGAACTCAAGCCATCACCGCTGTCTCGGATTCATGTCCTTCTGCGAGAAGATGTACCTAAGACTCTGGTGGTCGGAGTAGACTATAAAGCACTCACCCATCAGATAGTGTTGCCACATCTTCAGAGCGAAGACCACTGCTGCTAACTCCAGGTCATGTGTAGCGTAGTTTTTCTCATGATGCCTCAACTGACGTGATCCATAGGCGATCACTGGCCGCTCCTGCATCAGGATACATCCGAGTCCAGTCCCTGATGTATCACAGTAGACTACGTACCCTACTCCATCCTCTGGTAGCCTCAAGATAGGCACGATGGTAAATCTTTGTCTCAGCTTCTGGAATCTTTGCTAACATCTGTCTGACCACACGAAGGGTTTCCCATTCATCGTCAAAGCTGAGAGCGGTGCTGCAACTTTGGAAAAGTCGGGCACAAATCATCGGTAGTACCCAGCTAGCCCCAAGAAACTCCGCACCACCGTCACCCTCCTGGGTGGCTCCCAAGCTAGCACCACATTGATCTTCGTAGGATCCACTGCAACTACCGCCTCAGAGCTGACGTGTCCTAAGAAGTGTACCTTACATAACCAGAACTGACACTTTGAGAGCTTTCCATAAAGCTAGTGCTCTTGGAGTGTGTCTAGTAAAACCCGCAAGTGGTAGGTGTGCTCCCACTAAAACAAATACGGATTTTAACAGTTCTAAAAAGGAATTTAACATTGCTAAAAAAGCGCTATTAATGCTGGCGAAGATAAATGGGGGGGGGGGGTCCCCTTTATCAGCGCTCCAAAAAGCGCTGATAAAGGACCCTTTTATCAGTGCTTTTTTAGCACTGATAAAAAGAAAAAAAATAAAAAAAATAAAAAATACACTACCAATCTCATGGGGGGGGGGGGATTTTTACAGTGCTTGAGCCCCCCTTTATCAGCGCTTTCCCACACATCCAGCGCCCTCTTGCACCGCCTACACCCTTTATCAGTGCTAGCCCTTTAAATCACCCTTGCATGGACACCCTTTCCTCCACCCGGATTTGATCTCGAGACCTCCCCCATGCGCACCTAAAACCTTTTCCACTACCCTATATTGATTTGTTCTCTTATTCATGATATATCTATTTATTTATATATATATATCGTTATATTTTTTCATAAAGTAATATATAGTTATATTAATATATATAGTTATATTAATATATATAGTTATATTAATATATATAGTTATATTAATATATAGTAGTTATATAAATATTCATATATTAGTATTTTAAATAAAATGGATATTAGTTATTATTTAGATAAATCTAGTATATTTTAAATGTAAATATGTTTAATTATTTATTTAAAAAATTTAATTTTTCGGTTTGAATATATAAAAATTATGTACAAATAGTTATATATTTGATTATAAATAGTAGTGAATTATAAAAAACGATAAAATTTAAAAGACATAATATCAATATAAATATAATACCTTGGAATAAATTCAGTCTCCACAAAAAAAATCCAATAATACCGCCTTAAACGAGGCTGAAAATCTACAAAATGTTAAAAAATATGGGTACAATGACTAAAAACTCAGTTTTGAAGGCCTTATGGGCCTCTTTTTTCCTTGAAAAACGCTTGAACGGGGTCCTTCCTGGTCATAATGATGTAGAACTTGTCGCAGTCTTTGATTTGATATGTGGTAGATCTCAAACGGACTCCCGAATCAAAAGTTATGACCGTTTGAAGTTTGAGTTGCGTTTTCCACATATTTTGGTTCTTTTTTTAATTTTTTTAATTTTGTATTCTTCAAATTGTTATTAAATGACTATTACTCCATAATAATTATCAAATTATTTATTAATTTTTTTTCTTAATTTTTTAAGAATCCAATTTCATAAATATCTTATATATTAAGTATATTAAGTGTAAATGTACATTTATACTTATCTAAAATATATTTAAAAATTATATATTATATTTATATCAATATAAATATATAACTGTATAACTATATTTATATATTAATATATTTTTTTAGATATTTTTTTTGAAGTCAACCCTTTATCAGCGCTTTTAAAAAAAGCGCTGATAAAGGCCCCACCTTTATCAGCGCTACTAAACAAGCGCTGATAAAGGGGGTCCCTTTATCAGCGCTAAAAAAAGCGTTGATAAAGGGGGGGGGGGGCTTTTTCAGCGCTAAAAAAGCGCTGATAAAGGGGTACTTTTATCAGTGCTTTTTTTAGCACTTTTAAAGGCACCCTTTATCAGTGCTTTTTTGAGCGCTGATAAAGGACCCCCTTTATCAGTGCTTTTTCGTTAGCGCTGATAAAGGGGTGGTGATGGCCTTGCCCAGTTTTTTGGTAGTGTCCTTCTCAGTGGTTGATTATATCAATATGTCGTCGATAAAGACCAAGACAAATCGATCGAGGTATGGCTGAAAGATCCTGTTCATGAGACTCATGAACACTGCTGGAGCATTGGTTACACCGAAAGGCATAACCAAGAACTCATAGTGGCCATACCGACATCTGAAGGTCGTCTTCTGCACGTCCTCGTCTCAAACTCTGAGCTGATGATAGCCTGATCTAAGGTCTATTTTACAGAACCACCATTCTCCCTTGAGCTGATCGAAGAGGTCATCAATCATTGGTAGCTGATACTTGTTTCTCACGGTCACCTGGTTCTGGAGACGATAGTCGACACAAAGTCGCAAGCTCCCGTCCGCCTTCTTGGAGAACAATATCGGGGAAGCCCAGGGTGAAACACTGGGTCAGATGAATCCCTTGCCCCGCAAGTCCTCCAACTGTACCCGTAGCTCTTGAAGCTCAGTGGGTGCCATCTGATATGCTGGAGTGGATATCGGGGATGTCCTGGGGTACATGTCAATATAAAAGTCTACCTCTCTACGAGGAGGTAGTCCTGGAACGTCTTCAGGGAAAACGTTCGCATACTGATCCACCACTACAAGAAAACTAGGACTCTACACATCAAATGCTTCTAGGATGAGGCTAGCCAACTGATGAGTGGTGGGCTATCCTCTCCTCTGTGTGAGTCCATCCTGTGCTCCAAGGCTCTCATATCGCTGGTGAATGTGAACCTGCTCCCATCGGTGTGAACACACCGCACCTTGTTCCTAATACAGTCGATCTAAGCATGGACTGTAGATTACAAATTCATGCCCAAGATGACGTCGTAAGGCCTTGACGCTGCTACAAGAAGATCCCAGCCGAAGCTCTTTCCTCCTAGAGTAAGCTCACACTGCCGGCACCAGTGCGTAATCGTCGAGTGTGCTCCCATAAGAGTCTCTAGCCGTAAGGATCGATCCAACGACTCCATCAAAATCTCCGATCTCCAAACAAGGGCAGCAACAATACAATAACGACTCTCTCCCATGTCTATAAGAACTGTAGAAAGGGTGGAGTACACACAGATCATGCCTCGAATCATCTCTGGCACGTCGTGGTCGTAGGCCTCCACTGCCTGAAGCTGAGCCTGTCTCTACCCGCCAGCTCCCTGTGGTCGGGGTGGACCTCCTGGTGGTGGTGGTGGTGGTAAAGCCTCAAAGCATCTCCCACCACCTGCTGCTTAGCTAGATCCCATACCTCGTCTGCCTGCTCTCGGCGGACCGCCACGGTCGACCCTCTGCCTCTTCCTGGGTGGCCCCTCAACCGTCTGCTGCTCCTCTGTATGGCGGGTCAGGCAGTCACGAGCCATAGGGCCCTGCCCGCCGCATGCGTAGCAATTCCCACTCCCCTGAAGGCTGGCTCTGTTCCCATTTCCCCGCACCTCTGAGCCAGTGTCCTGAGGTCGTCTGTCTAATGGTCCGGTCCGCCTGGACTCTTGTGACATCTGTCGACTGCCAGCTGTAGACGACTCTGCTACATGCCGCCCTGCGGTAAGTCTCGCTGCTGGCGTAGGCTCAGCAAGAAATATCTCTATGAGAAGAGCTCGTTCCAGTACTCCTGTCTATGTTGGAATGTTGAGGGATACCATCGATGCCCTAATCTCATGCCTCAGTCCCTGATCGAAGGCCCGGGCTCGGAAGAATGGGTCACGTACCATGTCCATCGAATAACGTGAGGGATCGGTAAATCTCGTTGAGTACTGGGCAACCGTCATGATACCCTGCCGTAGCTGTAGAATCTCCTGGATGCGCACCACACGGAGGGTGGCTAGGATGAACTCTGAGCGGAAGAGGCTCTCAAAGTCCGTCTAGAAGAGAGATTACTCGTCGTGCACCTGGAGCATCAAGCTCCACTATCTGCCTACTACCGCGTGCAGGAGGCTCACTGTGAGGATCACCATGAGGTTAGATGGTGTCCCCAATAACCTGAAAACTTGAAAAACTACCTCCATCCAATCCTCGGCTTCCAGAGGGTCCATCTCCCCACGGAACCTGGGCGGCCTCTGACGCTGAAACTTGTGCAGTGCACTAAGGCGACGTGCACTCTCAGCGGCTGGGGCTGGTAGCATCGGTGGCTCAGCGGGTAGAGGTATCGCTGGTGCGTCCACTGTCAAAGGGCCCTGCACTGAGTCCTCATCGCTCGACGGGCTATCGTCTCACACAAAGCTCGAAACCCTAGCTGGATGCCATCATGAGGGCCATCCTGAAAAGAAAGAGGTACGCCACAGTCAAAAGAGTATACCTGGTGAGCTGACACAATGTAATCCCAAAGAAAACTTTTGAAACACACATGCAATAAATGTTTTCATGCATTGAGTCGGAAATCAGAAGTCAGGGTCCTGGTGTACAGATATGTCGGCCTCCGCACCAACAATGGACTCCATAGACAAATAACCACACTCAATACCCTAAACACTATTGATTCACATAGAAAAAAGATCAGAGTCCTGAGTTCTGCGGTATAACCGAACTTCTTTGAAACCAATTTGCCATGAACGGTCCTAAGGGCCCGTGCCGTGACTACCCCAAGCCCGCCTCCCATAGGTCAGGGGCTGGAGACTAGCACCAAGGCATAAATCTCGACAAAAGGGGAAGGCATTTCATTTATAAAGTAAAAAATACCAAAAAGTAATCCATAAGAAGTAAACACTAAGTAAAACTGGGTACAAAAGTAAGTGCGGAAAGTAAATGGGGAAGAATACAAACCCAAACTGAAAGTAAAGTACAACTGGAAAGAAAGTACCAGAACTGAATGTAAAGCAGCAATGTCGAGGCATCCACTGGAAGTCCCACCTGAAAGGTGGGTACATATAGCCACCTCAGCTCCTCGGGTCCAGCCGTCGGCTCCGTGTACGTCCCGCCCAGTGGTCCACCTCTAGGTACCAACTGCTCCACTAGCCTCAACCACGAATAGTGCTGTCTGTCGTCTGCATCCAACATAATGTAGTGCGGGCATAGCCTGTGCAGGGGTGAGTACACGCTACTCAGTAGGGACCCCGAGACCCCCAAAAGTCTCCTAGAAGCCACAAAAGATAATCCACAAAGGAAAGATACAATCACGAAGTAACAACCAACACTACTTAAGTATATGCCCATACATATACCTAACTCATCAATCCCAGTTTGGATCCAACATCCGGGCCCAAGTTCGATCACGTCCACACATGATAGTACAACCCAATCCATACAGGAAAGCACAACTCAATCCACATAGGAAAGCAAGTCAATCATATCGAAGATAATGATTGAATGTCAAGAATCATCTCACACTGGTATACTTCTTCGTAAGGAGATAGAGATGATTAGATATAGCCCCTGATTCATCTAAGTTGGGACCCACATAGGATACCAAACCAGATAAGCTGTCGGACCCACATAGGATACAGACCAGCTACTCTGCCAGACCCATGTAGGATAGCAAGAACAGTGTCAGACACTGCCAGACCCACGTAGGATACAAGAACAGTAGTCATTGCCATCAAACCCATGAAGGATTTCAGTATGGTCTTCATCGCTACCGAACCCACGGAGGATTTCAGTGCAGTCTTCATTGCCATTGAACCCATGGAGGATTTCAGTATGGTCTTCATCGCTGCCGAACCCACATAGGACTTCAGTGCAGTCTTCATCACCATCAAACCCATAGAGGATTTCAGTACGGTCTTCATCGCTGCCGAACCCACATAGGATTTCAGTGCAGTATTCATCACCATCGAACCCACGGAGGATTTAATTACGGTCTTCATCACTGCAGAACCCACATAGGATTTCAGTGCAGTCGTCACAGTCGCAGTCGCAGCCATCTCTAGGGTTCCCACACACAACATGCTCGATTCTGGGAGGTTCTTCTCCACGAGCCAAGGGGTTCAATACATCAACTAACAGATAGTCAGGATTTGATGAATCTCAATGTTCTGTCTCGACAAGAGGAACTCAACGTGATAGACGACGCGTCAATCGGATGCCCGGTCGGAGAGTTATTGGCCTTTTCATTCCAGGGGCCTAGTTGGTTTTGAAGTCAAAACTAACCCGACCAAACTCCAACTTCATCCAAACCTTGAGAAGAGTAATCCAAAAGGTACGTCTAACTAAGAGGAATCCAACAAAGTGAACGGAACGTCAATCGGACGTCCGGAGCTCAAGTTATAAGCATTTCCGCTCCGAAGGCCCGGTTGGTTTCATGTTCGAACCAACCCGTCCATACCCAAAGTTCTCCTAAACCTTGAGTGTAATATACCAAAACGACCGTCTCGATCCAAGGATCACATCGCAACTGACGGTGCATCGATCGGAGGTCTGTAGCCCATGTTACATGCATTTAAACGAACTTGTCTGGAAAAAGGGGGTTTTGGGCCCGGACCGACCCGAACCAGGTCTGGGTCCGGCCCATTAGAGAATGTCCCGACTCGGTGGGCGTGGCCCGACTCGGTCGGCGGGGCGCGGCCCGGCATGGGCGGCCGGTGGCCTGGCGCGCTCACACGGCCCGCGTGGCCAGCTCGGCTAGCGCCGAGCTGAGCGGAACAGGTGGGGGGGGGGGGGGGGGGTGCTGCCCCCCTTATTGATAACCGTGGCCCCCACGTGGGGGGCCGATCCTTCGTCCAGCCAGGGGTTACGACCCCTGGTTTCATGGAAGCTGGTGCTGCTGCCGCGTGACCGCCGGGGTCCCGCCCCTCCGAGGTGCCAGCGACCGACGGTTCCGGCCGCCCCGTCTTGCACCGCCGTGGCTTCGAGCCGCGGCCTTGTCCGACCGGCGCGGTGCGACGGCGCCGTGACCCTCCGCCACGGCCCCGCTCCAGCCGTGGTGTCTTTTTGGTTCTCCGTCATGGTGCGATGGTGCTACGGCCCTTCGCTACGGCCCGACTCTGGTCGTGGGTTCGTTTGGCCTCAACGGCATGGCGCGACGACGCCATGCATCTTCGCCACATTTCCCCATATTTCCACGCAGTGCCGTTGCACCGCGCTGCCTTATTTTGAACCGAAACATACACAATCATCAAAGGGGGAGGATGGTTGGCCATGTTCGTGCGGTCTGACCTCCTCCCATTATTACGATAATAGGCGGCCCAAAAATAAAAGATGATGAACGAAAAAGGGAAAATTCACGGGCAAAAACAAATAACCCCTACCACAAGCATTGTTGAACGAAGGTTCGTCGCGGGGAAGGGAAATTGTGGAAGACGGCGTCGCGGAAGGAGGATCGTCGGCATCGCGGTACACGGCGTCACGTTGTCGATCTCCGGGGAACTAGCATTCTTCGTCGTTCTTCGCATTCTCCAATAAAGAAGATGAAGATTCAAAGGCATTGAGAAATTCTCTCCCAATCCCTCTCGCACAACGAAACAACAATCATAAAATAAGGTGTTGCCTTATTTTATTACTCATGCCATCTTTTTTTTGAAATTCAAAATTAAATCACGATTCAATTATTGCGCATTGACCAGTTAATGAGGCGTTTAATAATAAAATTAACTGTGAGAGTTGACTTGGCATTTAAGAGGGGGGTGCAGGTGAGTTACCATATTAAATGCACGTGGGAGGAAAAAGGAAATAAAGGGGGTGGTGAACGTGTGGGCCCCACCTCACTAATATCCTACCTAGGAGTTAAGATATCAGTGGGTCCCACTCCAACTACCATACCTAGGTTTTCACTACTTAGAATAAAAATAAAATCTGTTGCACAATATTTTATTTTATTCTTTTGTCAACCCAAATAATTAATAACCTCACCCGAGCAAATGAAACTCCAGAAAAGGTGTTCTTAAGAAATTACCGGCGCTGCGATTCCATCGGTGCCCTTGGAATTCGATTCCGAGCACCGATATAGAAGTTAGGAAAACCTAATCGTTCGTTCACTGAACGTACTCGAGCTAAACTTTGAAAAATGATTCCGGGAACACCGGGCCTCAGAATCAGGTTCCGTCAGAAACCACATTCTTGTAAAATCCTAGAGAAAATTAAGAAAAAATTTCCCTTGAATTTTATGGGTATTTACACTAAAAACCATGGGAATTAATTAGATCTAGTATTATAATTGAGATTTTTTTCTAGAGATCTTCTTCTTACTTCTTTGACATCTATCTCTCTCTCTCTCTCTCTCTCTCTCTCTCCAGCTTTTGGATCCTTTTTGTTTTTTGGAGTTAAAAGTGTTTTGAGGTAGGTGGTTTCATGAAAATCATTTATTCACTAGAACTTTAATTCTTTCTTAAATAAATTAGTTGTAAATAATGGTTTATGGATTTATATATAAAATGGTTTTGATATTGGTTTATTAAATGGTTATAAAATAATATTATTGATTTATAATAAAAATGGATTTAAAGGCATGATTTTTGAAATATGATGGTTTTGTAAAATTGTTAACAAATAGATTTCCCCTTTATACATGTTGATGAAAAGTGATTTAAAATAATGTTTAATTATATTTCGAAGGTTCTTTGTTTATATACATGTGAAATCCCCTTTGAATTGTTTTAGCTGTGAAATTGGTAATCCAAGTGTGGTCATTATCATGACAGGGAGCCATTATTGGGAATGGACTCTTACCCCATAATATCATTTTTATTGGATAACATGAATTCTAGGTGGACCAAGGTTATTTTTGTATGGAGACTCACTTGGGAGTTTCTCTAACCCTAGGTCCATTTTATTAGGGTAATGTGCACACCAAGTGGCCTTTGATTATGTAAATCATGAGTGGATCCTCACTAACTCGGACCTACATGTTGTTATTAAATGGAATGTTTATTTGAAATGATTTAAAAAATTTATTATTTGGAAATGTTTTATAATATATATAAGAGGGATTATTTTCATGTTTTTATGTAAATTATGAAAATAGTATCTGATGATATTTTTATTTATTTGAGCATAACAGATTTATATTATAATGGATACTTGTGGAATGGTTTGTGGGATCCTAATGGTCTTGTATTTCTCACACCTTGAATACACCTTTGGGTGTTTGTAGACCATGTTTTATCTAACATAGGTAAAGTAAAGGTGTATTAGGATGGAATTAGGTTTGTTTATTAATAGGGTGTGGGATTTTGGTCGTGACTACAGGTCATGTGGAGATGGTTTGTTGTATTACTTGTGTACCTCAGTTTGGTTTGTGGTATGACACTTATTTTTCTTTATTTATATCTCTTTTACACTATTTAATTTTATTGGAACACCATATTTTCTTTTATTTATCTCATCTTGGTGTATGATCTTTATGGGGAAATAATTCCAAAAAGGTAGTTACTGATTCCCAGGTGCTTTTTACTAGCCTGCAGGGATTGAGAACACCCTTAAATCCGTGTTAAAGATAACTTAGTTTCCTAGATAGTTAGATAATTTGGGTTGGATCATGACAGATCAACAACATAAATAGACTTTTTACCATAAGGATTAACCACATGAAGTAGACATGTGACCATGTAGATCAATCAAATAAAGGACAAAAGTGACCATATAGATCAACCACATATAAAAACAGAGATCACCTATACATACAAAACCATTCCTTTTACATTTTTATATTTATCAAGTCAATTTATGTTTACATATTGGAAAAATAAGTTTATGAAAATTATATATATATAGATTGATGGTTACACAATAACAAGCTCATGTTTAGATAGCTTATATGATGCTTATATAGTGATATATCATGTTTATATTGATTCATGTGTATATAGACCAATGAATTTGAAAAAAGGTTATATAGTGTCTTGATTAATTTTATTAATAATTTTATTTTAGAATTTACCTAGACTTACCTATATAAAACCTATAAAAAATGATGTTACCATTACATAGGTAATGTATTATTCAATTTACCCATAAAAAGTTAACAATTCTAACTCAAAAACATCTCAGTCCTTCCACAATCACTCTCGAGGCCTTCTAACATGCATTAAATGTTGTAGAAAATTTTCCATCATTCATAAAAACTTATATTTTTCATAAAGACCAATGTAACAATCCTCACATTTAATCTCAGGGTGCCTTTAAATACTTTAAATACATTTCTAAATCATGAGAAAAATTCAGAAATACTTCCATGAAATTTCAAAACCATGAAGAATATTAAATAATTTTTATAACCTTTTAAATGAACTTTAGTGCCTTGTAATTATAATATTAAATTATATCATTCAAAAACCATCACCCAATGGATACTTATCATGTATATCAGAATTCAAAATTCTAGTATAATCTAGGGATGGATCCCCACAAACACCATCATCGGTAAATGAATCTCCTAATTCTTCTAAGAGAAAAAATTATTATTTTTTCATATAACACATAAAGAAATTCAAACTAACTAAAATAACAATAGTCAGAGATGTATTTTCCAATTTATATACACTTAATCAAATAAACATAAGACTTTAGAATTTATTCTTCAACAAAAATCCTGGATTCAACCAATAATCTTCCAATTTATCTAATTATTCAATTCCCCTTTCTTCTATATTGACATAAAACATCATGGATATTTCATTATCATTGAAAAACATTAACAAAAAAATAAAATTTACACAAGGTGGGATAGACAAAAATAATATAGTTAATTTTATGTATCAACAACGAAAACAAAATTTCTCTTATACATATTTAGATAAACCCTTACATAGGCTATAAAGATTTAATGTCACTCCTATGAAAAATGAAAAAAACTGTCTCCCTAAAATGAAATAAACATTTATAGCTTATATATCATGTGTGATATTCTGTAGGAATGGGTGAACCACTATGATGGGGGGGGGATTAATGTCTATTTATTTGAGAATTTATTTAAAATGAAATTAACCCATAAAATCTTTTAAGATAAGATCTACTCAAATATATTTCTTAGTTTAACCTATATAAAATATAAATGAACATAGGATAAGGAATACGTAGTTTTTATAAATTTTGTTTACAATGTTGGTACCTACTCTTTACTGTGATCGAGGTGATTTATATTCATAGGGTTTTAACTGAAATATTATGACCAGTTTCAAGTGGTTATGACACATATCATACTATAACCATGTGTTTAACAACATACATACAAAACATCCCATTAGAGTTACAATATTCAAATACTTACAATGTGATTAGTATAGTTTGAGTATGATCACTTGAGAATCTGAGATAATTTAGAAACTGATGTTGATATTTCACTTGAGACTTCATGGTAGTCGAATAAAATAATGATCAATTCTTTAAGAACATCATCCAATGATATTTAATAATAAAACAAAAAACTATTTGATATTATATCCATCAGTCTTTATAACTTCATTTAGAATTAGTTTATGACCATATTCTCAATCTCAAAATAACTTATCACTTAGGATATTTGGTTTTTTACTCTCCCAAGAACTCCTAACTTCAGTATCTATTTTTTTTATATTATTCATAGTCTCTCTCACATTCATGATAATATGGTTTTTTAACTATTCAGTTTTTGAGGATAATTTCTCAATATTCTAGAATTAATTTAATTCTAAAAAACAATTACACCTCAACTTATAGAGTATTCCCATTATTGAATGGAATAGGGAGATCCTACACATGTTTCCTTAATAAATGATTCATGTGTTTATGAAACCATGAATTTTAATATTATATTCTAATTTAAGAGTTTGTATCTAGTGATATTCAATTAATACCATTCTTATCATTTTTTCTAATTAATATAATTAATATGCATTTCTTTAGTAGTGATTACCATTTAAAATAATTTACAAATAAATGGATTTGAGAATTCCAAAAAAATTCCTACAATTATCTCATATCTTTATTTGAATATACTAGATTTAGTTTATAACTTCATTATTTAACTCAACTCATTTAGATGAAACATTATAACAACTTATCTTTAGTCACAACACAATGGGTTTCATGTGATTTATGAGTTTCTAAATAGAATAGAATAATATGATTTATTTATTACTCAAAATATTTCTTCAATAATATCTCATATATTCAGTTCTTCAGAAGTATCAAAATTTTTCAAAGGGGTTGAATCTTATGAATCCCCCTCAAGGAAGACTATACTGTAAGAGTAAAATTACTCTTATGATTTTCATTGTAGTTTCATTACTTTTCCATTTTACAACTTCTTAAAATGAATCTTATGAAAATATCCATCATAAATGTAAATGAATATTATGTAAATGAATCATACAGAGTTTATAATACTTTTATATAGTGTGTTTTACTCTTATAGAATTCATAATCTATCATCATAAGGTTAAATGACTCTTTAGTAATTCAATGAAACCTATTTAATTCTTTCTTTTCCAATTTTTCTATCTTCACTCATAATGAATATTACAGAAATTCTAGGACTATTATGGAAAATTTGAAACACTATTACAGTAATTCCAAATGACTCTTACAAAGTAAGGATTATTCATGAATTTTTTGATTATTTACTCCCAATGAAACTTCATAAGTGTAATTGACTTTTATGGAGTCCACAATACTTATAAATTTTTGTATCTTCAATAATAGAATTATAGATTTCTTAAAAATAATCTATAACCACTTAAATTAATCCCAAGGCCTTCTTAATTATCTTAGAAACTTCTTAAATAATTAAAAAAAGGCCTCACAAATTTACAATGATTCTCAATCAGAGTTGAAAACGCATAAAACCTTTTTTAATAATTACATTGGATTCATCAATATCCCCTTTTGGATTTTTTACCAACATCATTCAAATTTTTATTCCCTAAAACCTTTTGAAATTACCCTATCATCTCCACTCATATATTTTTATAAAACTATAAAATTCACACTTGAATCATAAAATCATATCCTTTCCCAAGTGATAAGAGTCTTAAAATAACATTAAAAAATAATGTAATATTTTTTATATAATTACTTCACTTAGTGATAATAAATGTTTGGTCAAGTGAATTAGATGTTCTCTCCCTCAATTATTTCACTCATCCACATTTTCTTCCACTATGAACAGTAACCACAACTTTAGATTAATAGATAAAGTGAACCTACTCTACTATTTAATCAATAAGAGTATACCATATTTCCCCTTTAATAATATAATCCAAATCCTTTTATGGATCCTTTCTACACATCCTAAAGTGATAGGGGAATGTTGAACATGAATTTTCAGACATAATTCATGAAACCTCTCTCTTGGAATTTCTTTATTAAAGATATATTCAAATTATTCATTATTGGAAATATATACCAGATTGATATCACCAATAACCACTTTTACTTTAATGAATTGATACCTGATATCAATGTATTTTGATCTAGAGTGCTACAATGGGATATTTAATAGATCAATTTCATTCTGATTATCACAAGAATTTTTTAGTAGCCTCTTAACATATACTTTTAGATATTATAACTATACCAATATCTATAAAATATGTATATAGGCATGTGTTACTATAATATACTATTCCATAGCTATGATCAATGAAACTAAACTCTACTTCTTGCTATATGAACTCACACAACTATCACTAAGAAGGAATGTTCTACTAGTTTTTGAATTCTTGTATATACAGTATCATTCCTAGTATACATTTGTATATCCTTTCATGTTCAAGTACAATATATTTCTATATAGTAGGAAATATATCATAGTACCTTTGACACATCTCATAGTACCTTTATCGCATCTCATAGTTATTTTAGCTTCTAATATATGAGTATCTTTAGTATCACTACAAAATATTGCTGAAAGAGTCATTTAATATACAAAATCTATCCTTCATATTGTTAAGTAAATTATACTTCCAATATTTTTTAAAAATTATTATTGATTAACATATATTCCATTCTCATATTTGATAAACATAGTTTTAACATCTATGGGAGTTGAAACCTCTTTATAATATTCCATCCCAAATTTCTTTGATAATTCTTTATTATATTTCTCTTGGGATAGAAAGATGTAATTATGTTTTTATTAAATATATAATCATAGAAAATAAGACATTTTATCTAGCATGAAAATATTAAAATGATTCTTTATTTTATTTTAACATTATACACAAAGATACTCTTTTTTCCAGAAAATATAATGTCATCAATATACATAATGAAAATTATGGAACCTGTGGCCATTTATTTCACATATAAGTTTGTATCAAACCTTACTTTCCCATATTTATTAAATAGCTATGTAATTTTTAATACCAGGATATAGGGGAATATTTTAATATATAAAAGGATTTATTTAACATCAAAATCATTCTAACATCATTATATAGCACAAAACCCTTAGGTTATTCAATGAGAACATATTCTAGATATTAATTCTAGAAAGATGATTTCACATCTATTTGATAAATCTTGTAGTGTCTACATGATTACATAGAAAATAACATTAAAATATATTATATCCTTTCTATTTGTGAAAATATTAATTCTAAGTCTATTTATTTCATTCATGAGTATCCATTGAAAACTGAGATAGATTTGTTTCTTAACACTTCACCCTTCTCAATCAATATTTTTTTTCTTCTAAAAAAATCAATTAGTGACAATAATATTTTTATTTTTAGTTATTTTCAAAATCTCCAAAGTGGTTTTATTCTTTATTTAATAATGTTATTCATTCATAAAATTGATCCACTCTTCATTCTCAATTGCATTTGAAACATTTTTTGGCCTCACTTATGAAATAAGTGTAGTTTTATTTTAAAATATCAACCTTATTTTTCTCTATTATAGAGAAACTTTATTAAAAATGATATTTTCCAAATAAACATGTTTTTGTAAGCTATTATGTTTCAATTTATCATTCTCACCCTCTTCATCTTCATCATTTTTTTCAGAATTAACATCAACTGAATTCTACTCATTTCCAGCTTCCTTTTCATTATTTTTCTTGAAATAATCATGTTATTAGTTTAAATATTCTATAAATATAATTCATATAACGAATATAATTTAGAATAATTATCTATAACCTTTACATAAAAACAGAAAAATATCTTTTGAATCCTCTTGTTATAATATTTCTAAACATTACCATTTGATAAGTAGCCCATAGAAACACCTAATATATAATTTCCTTCAAATTTACAAAAAATTTTGTTCTTGATTTTATTGAAATAAGGAATAAAAAATTATTTAAATTATCTCATTATTTTATTCCTCTTATAGATTCCCCAACCTGAATAACCACCCAAACAGTACTAACGGTCCGGGTGCCATTGGCCTTAGGCGCACCTCCTCGAATGCCACAGGATTCTGACTAGAAGAAATGGTGTAAACACGTATATTTTGGAGGTTATAACCTATGGGAATAGATAATATAATGGTTCAAGAATAATAAGATAACATGAAGTGGAAATAAATGACTCAGTATACTCTAATCAAAACCATAGAGCAGAAGCACATCCAATATCAATAAATAGTAGAAGAGATAAATAAAAAAAGCAACATTAAGTAAAAATACCATCATGCCAAACACCACTTTAATCTACTACTAAAATAAACAAGGCATGCATCCATAGTAGTTCATACATGTCAATATACAAGGGCTCCCATGGATATCTATTGTAGCTACATAAAATATATGCATGCTGATACAGGAGTGAAAGATGAACAAAACTAAAACTCTATCTAGGCACGACCTTAAGGTACATGCCAATCTCTATGCCAAATAGTACTATGCTCTAGATCCTAAGGATAATCCTTTACCTTTATGTAAATTCATAATGCCTAAACATGTCACGAAGGGCCCGTATAGGGTGAAAGATGAATCTTAGTAGGATACCACCCACTAGTTCATACATAGAATATGTGTTTAAGAAGAAATTATTCTCTAATAAAAGTAAACAGAAAGGATCCAATAAAAAAACACAACCTTCATTGGTGCTTAGCAACCACCATGGAGTGTCACCTGCTTCGAACAACACAAATATATCAGAATAAAAGAGTCCTTGGCCCATTTCCCAAGGTACCCCTGTAGTCACAATGTCTTGGTGAACCCTCAAGTTTTGCCTCAATAATGTATCCTGACACCACATGCCTTCTGACACCTAGTTACTCAATGTACCAATGTTCCGAAGGCATTACCAAACAACAGTATCCTAGTCTAACAGACCCCTTCTCGAAATCTCATGTCATACCCTAGGACAACAACCAAAGGAACATTGATGTTTGTATTAAAATAAATATCTAGGACCATGGCCTAAATCATAGAGAACCTCAACCCGAACCCAATAGCCTTGTCCCTATCAACCGAAGGCTCCTCAACGTCAACATGGATTTCTATGACAAGAACCCCGAAATCATAAATACCCAAGACACAAATATTGAGGTCCTCTAACCACATGAGTGAACAAAACCACCTCATTGTAGAGTTAACCTATGTTCACATGACTCAATTATCACTTTGGACATCACTGGTGAGTGAATATCACCAAATATGAACCTTAGACACACCATCTCTGGAACCTCATTCCCTTGAGACCATTTCACTCAAATCTGATGGCCTTTCCATCCAAGTATCATGGGCATTGCCCAACTTGATTACCTCACTACCTCAATCCGACATCCATGATTCCCAATCATATGGTTAGAACTACTCAAGAAAATTTGGGAAAATCAAAACCTGTGATCATAATCACTCAATCCCAATGGTCATGCCATCCCAACCTTGGGTAAAGCCTCTCACAACCCCTTGGGTATCAGTATATCTAATCTCAAGAATTACATATATATGAATCACATTAAAACACTTTAATAAAAATTCAATTAAAAAAAAATGAATTGTACAAGATACCATATCTAACAAATTATCATAGAGGTCTTGAATGCCTATTATTTTCTTAATCAAGCCTTAAAAAGTTTAACATACTAGTTTAAATCAAAATAATTAAATTAAATACCATTTTGGAATCCTTGGCCAAAATATCCCAAGGAGCAATAACCTCTCACATAGAATCGCTCAAGAGTAACAAGTATAGAGAATTATCTTGGCATCCCACATGGTCCAATAGTCAATTCAATATGCTACAATAGGGTTCCTCTTAAAACCTATCATTTAGCTAAAAATCCATAACCCCTAAAAGTCCCCGAATACTCAAAAGAAGGTATGCACCACCTATATTATACTCGTAGGCGTAGGGACATATTATATCAAAGTCCAATTTGAAGAAAATTGATTTAGATCTGAGTTTATTTCTTAAACCCTAAAATCAAATTAGATGGAAACAACAATCCATAAGGAAAAAGATAAATAAGGAAGAAGGGTGCGCTCTGTTATCCTTACCGAGGTGGTTCTATATCCACTAAAAGATCAAAGAATAGAGGTTGGATGGAGAGATGAGATAAAAATCCCTTGGAGGAGAAAAGGTGTGGAAATAACCTAATGTAAATTTGAAAAATAAGGAGAAGGGAGTAAAGTAGAGAAAAAGAAAAAAAATAAGAAAAAGAAAAATTTAAAAAAAATACCTAGCATTGGCCACATGGTTTACCCACACAGCTTTCCAAACTATGTGGAAACCATGTGAAAGACACTAACTAAGTTTTAAGGTCTGAGAGAACCCCATTCATGGTTTACTATACCATGTGAAAACTATGTGCATCTCTCTGCAACTTCTGTAGATGAGTCCACATGGTTGTGCATCACTACTCGCACGATTTTCTGAAACCGTGGGCCTACACCTGCTTCTCCAAAATGAGTGCTTCAGTCCTTCGATGCTCCCGAAACCCTTATGAACACATAAGTTACTCACCTAGACTCTAAAAAACCCAAAACCATCATATAATGCCAACATAACCTTCATAATTGAGTTCTGATCAAGAAAACAAAAAGTATCATAACCACTAATTGAAAAGTTCAAATTGGGTGGGGATTTTGACCCGTTTCAAAAAACCAGGTCGTTACAATCTCGCCACCTTAACATATATCACCCCTAAGTTATCAAAAAAAACTTGGAGATGATACTGAACATACCCATCCTTGTACAAAGAACTCAGACTACCCCAATCTCAGGGGTTCAAGCTAAATTCTTCCAGTGGCTCCCCACCTTATTAATTTCCTTACTCGGTCCATCCTGACCTAAAACATGAATAAAAAATGGTTCATCGACCTATTTCTAGACACATGGTCCTCTCATTATGCTTCATTACTCCTTCACCTCATTAGGTGCTCTCGTGTCGCTCTTAACATCAAATAATATCCCACACCACATCGGTGCCTGCCTCAAGCCTGTAGAACCCATGGACCAACGAGGTCCCACATCCCATGGATTCTAAAAATAATCCTAGTGGGTGACAAATCAATTAAAAAATTCATCCTCGATTCCCCGATCCCAAAGGAACCTCAGGTAACCCATATCCCTCAGATGTCTCGATGCCTAAGAACCTCAAACCACACATACAATGATGTTCCTAATGCCAAGCACCTCTCTCTCTCTCTCACACACACACACACACACACATATATATATATAATCTCACACCCTAGATGGTGACCAATGACTGAACATCACCTGGTCAGTCTATACACATCTTGTGCACTTTGTTACTCAAAAAAACATGCCTCAATAGGCCATTCCAAAGAAAAAAACAATCATGATCGTGCCTGTGGTGTACCTCTAACCGTCGTCAGATCACCAGTATACTCAACACCTGGAAGCTCTACAATGTGCAGCTGGCCTGACACATGGCTTCCTGAAGCCTAGCCTCCCAGCGGTGTTGTACCACCACCAGCTACTAACCCCACAAATGGGTCTCACTGTCTTTTCCATGCCCTCTGTTTGGAGCTAAACCTTATCTACCCTTTCTTGGTACTGATCTTGAATAGATATTTAAAGTCTATTCCTTCCTTGTTGCCTATCTACTATATATCTAAGAAGGATTCCTATAGAACCTCTCAAGATGACTGACATACCCACATACACTCAACTTCTTTGGAGTCCGCTCACACTGAGTCCATAGAATCCTTGATTTCCCACACTAAAAGAAAACCACTGTAGAGCTACACCGAGGTGGTCTAGATGATTACTTGGACTGATTGACCTATTGGAACTCATCATGAACTCGTTTCTTCCCATATGAACCATCACCTAAAGCTACTGACCAGTTCAAATAGGACCTTTCTATTAGGTTTCCCTCGACTATGAGTGCCTAATTCATTGCCTCTAAGAACTAGGCCATCCTAGAGATGTTTACCTACACCCAAATGGCATTATATAATCCATATTCAAAGAGACTCACCCACGAGGTGTCATCACATACCATATGTAACAGCCCAAGATTTTATGAAAAATATTCTTTTTAATTTCACTAATGTCTTGTTTTGTACGCTACACCAAAAGGAGCTTGCAAAACACGCATCCTTTACTTTCCTTTCATTACACGCAATCGCGACTTTCCTCGATAGTGTGTGTAGTACGCAATAACGAGTTTCACTAAACAAAAATATGCTATTAAAATATTATTAAAACTAGCCGTTATGAATAGTAATAACCACTTTTTCAAATTTTGTAAATTTTATTTTTCAATATGGAATTCATTTTTGGATTCGTAATATCGAAATTAGCTTAGGGTGAAATTTTGGTGATTTTCGGATAACATTCATATTTTGATGAATAGTGAAAATGACTAAATTTTAATTAAAAACAACTTTTTCAATCAAAATAATTAATAGTGATAAATTATTAATTTGAGTGGTTTTAAAGTATATTTAGAATGTATTTTTACAATTTAATACAATGTTGGTCATTGGATGTAATTTCACAGTTAAACCAGACATAAACAAGTGTCAATCTTTTGATAGTTATTATCTCTTAAAAACACTCTATTTGTTTTGACGACGGGAATTAATTTTTAAATTAATTAATGCAACTGATATGTTTTGAATTTGGTAAAATAGAAATCATTTTTGAGTTCATAATATCAAATATAGCTTAGGCCTAATTTTTGGTATTTTTCTGAAAACTTTCAATTTTTGATGAATAGTGAAACCACTATGTGGTAGTTAAAAAAAACTGAATTGTTCATAAAACTTAATTTTACCGCTTCTGTGAGTGGAATTTCAAAAATCCGAGAGACACGGTTGATGTTAGTAAGTAAAATGTGGTTCAATGTGATGAAAATAATTTTTGGTGAATAGTAACTTTTTACTTTTTTTTACCACGGTTAAAAGTAAATAGGGTAATTGAGGGTATAAATGATATTATTATTACCCTAACAAATGTCCTAATTCTATTGAACAAGTTTAATTCGACCAAAAAAAAACTTAGGAATAAAATATGACCATTTAGGCCCACTTGGATTAGATTAGGACATTTATTATTAATTTATTTAAAGAAGGGTTAAAAGAGTTAAAATCAATGTTTATTTACTAAAACATTTTTAATATGGGGTTATACATAAGATAAATTCGACTATAAATATTAATTAGAAATCTAAAAAGATTTCATACATAATTGTATTTTATTTGTAATTTTTAGACATTAAATAATTTAATTTATTTATGACACAACGATGATGCAGTAATTATCTAATTAATTAAATATTGACATAATTGATGTTATAAATACCCAAATAAATATAATTTGAGACTTTTTATGAATTACAATAATTTTCTAGGTTAATATGACATGTTAGTATTGATTTAATTAACTTTTTTTGAACTTATCATTCTGTTATGATTTTCACAAAAATCAATTACTAAATAGTGTCAAAATTGACATAAAATAGTTTTTAAAACAAATATTATATTATTAATTGTTATTTTATTCATAAAAATCTAAGGTTCGTCTGGATGACTTATATAAGGTTATATATATTAATAATAAACAACTTGGGATTCGTTTGGCTTCTTATAGTAAGTTTATTATCCTTATAGTGTAAGAACACAAGAAGACACAGTAAAAGTAAAATTATTTAACTTAATGTTAAATCTAAATGATAAGGTTAAAATGGGAACCTAAACTTGTATAAATTCTATTGTATGAGATAATTTCGACCCATCCCCACCTTAGATTCTAAATATATCAATCTGGAGCTATTTAAAACCGAAATTGACTTTATAATAAAATAATATTTTTAGTTATTCCAAAGGTACCCCTCTCCTCCCTTATAAAAGGGCACCTCCTCCCTCTCTTCCTCACACCACTTTGAGCCTTCAAGCTCGGACAACCCCTGACAATTTCTCCTCTAAACTTCCCTAGAGACATCCTAGAGGTCCTGGTATTCTTCAGAGACCAATTTTAGTGCCCTAAAAGAAGGTCTCAATGAAGCACTTCAAAGAAGAGGTAATGTCCGTTACCGATTCTTTCATCTTTATTTCTTCTTCCACTTCTTCTTCTTTAGTTGTTTCATTATGAAGTAATAACAAAAGTATCACTCATATACTGATATATTATTATAAGTATGAAACAACCCTATTTCACCATCTATCCATCCTACGGAAAAAGAAATCACCGCGCGTGCGTATGTACGGAATACCGTCTCCACACCATGGTGTAATCTATTTTCCACCACCACCTTACTTGGATGGGTATAATGGTGTAAATAATGACCATATATGAATATTATAAAGTGATATTGATTCTGAAATAGTATACATATACTCCAATACAATTCCACGATCATAGGAACGATATCATCGCTCGTGCATACGTACGGAATACCATCTCCATGATGTGATGCGACTCGTTCTACATGATCTTCATTTCATAATGATTATATAAATGAATTTAATGAATGAATATGATATATATTATACTAATACCATTCTGGAAATGAGGTATCTATAACCTAAATAGAAGAATAAGAATTTATTCGACAAAACACGCATAAGAACAAAAAGTTATAAACACCCGAATAACAAGTAGTAATGAAATATTACTACTAAGAAGCTAAGAATATGACCATATATTATATCATAAAAATAAGTATGATTCTGGAATAAGTCAATAACATTATTTAAATCATTATACAGGAGGTTCATACACTTACAAATCAAGTCGGACCAAAGGTAAGGGAAATATCACAATCTCATTTTTATCCGAGATTGTTTATACTTTGAAATTTACTGGGGTGAATTTTATCATCCACATCCATGTTTCCTCAATATGTAATATTATTTCCATCCACGTACAATTGTTTAAATCCAATTTTACCCTTCGGTGAGTTTTTAGTAAAAGATATGAAAGGAATCTTTTGTCGTTTTTCGTACGATGTACTTTTTGCATTTTCCGACCAAAGTACGAGAAGAATGTTTTTTTAACTTATACAGCATGAATGGATTTTTAAAACATTATTTCCAAGAAGAATCCTTTAAAATTTTTCATGTTTATTTTTAATCAACTTCTTTTAGTTTAGAATTGTACGACATGTTAAGAAAGGAAAAGTGTTTTTGAAGTAGAAATGATATTTTCCTCAAGAATGAAGTTCAAGTGTTTTATCAAAATTATTTTCCATCTAAGATAATAAAGGGTTATGTTTTTTTATCCCTATTATTACATTTATTTGATTATTTTGTGAGGGAATTATTTTTATGAATTCCTTTATCGTATATTAATTGTTTTATGATGTCATGATGTTTAAGATTCCCATTTCTTTTACATGGGTTATGCTATGATGTATGGTTTATGATTTTGTGGCACACATAAGAATGGTATCATTATGAGATGGGTGGGACCTATATCTCCCTCCAATGCATTGGGTAAAGATTTTATATCTCATGAGATAGACATGGCTGGAATGGTAGGTTATACCGGTTCAGTGAAATAGGACTGAAATGAGGGTGACTCGGTTCAGAAAGGGACTTTGTCCACTAAGATAGTCTTGGCAATGAGTGTTGACTAATAAGAAATGATTCTCTCTGATTATGTGTGTATGCCACAAAGTTTCATGTAAAGTTATGATTATTGTGATTAAATTTCACTGCCATGATTTATCCCATGTTATGAAATTATGCTCTCTTTTACAGGTTAAGATTTCCAAAAGTTATGTGCTTATGTATATGATGTGATTGATATTTCTTTTGTTTACGCTTACTGAGCATTTGAGCTCACCCTTTTATGTTTTCTTTTCCCCAGGATATAAAGAAAGGTTTTAGGTATAAAAAAAAGAAGATCTTTATGGGAGATTTTGGAGATCTTTCACCAAGATTAGAAGATTATATTCCGAGTTTCCAAAGACACTAGACTATTACGATCCTTGTGTGTGTGTTTTTGTTATGTACTAAGTATTCCGAAAATGTAATGTAATGTCAATGTACGTCAGGCTTCGGGTCTCTACAGTTGGTATCAGAGGAAAGGTTTAGTCAACCTTTGGAAACTAGGATGCGAAAACATTAGTGAGATCCTTTGAGATATTTCTAAGGTATGTCTAGGGATGTCACTAAGGATAAGTATACGTATAAGATACTGTCCTAGAACTACGGTAACGATCATAGAATTTAACCTAAGATGTTAGACATTGAAGGTACTCCCCCTTTATTATGTTGTTTTCCCTAGCATGATTTTTGCCTCTGACACTATTCTTTTTGGGTTTTAGACGATGGATGGAACCCGAAGGAATCATGTTGATCAATGCAATGTGTTGGGTCGGAATAAACGAGGAATGATGGCAAGAGGGGGGGAGAATTGCCTTTTAAAAAATTGATTAACAATTTAAAATCAAAGTGAAAGATGCAGCGGAAATAAAGAAGGCAATCACACAAGAAATTGATAACGGAGTTCGGCCAAAACCCGGCCTACGTCTCCGCTCCCAACTCAACCGTTGAGAGATTCCTACCGCTTGCTTTTCAATGGTTTTAGCAAGAAACCCAGTAGGCTTTGAGGTAGCACTAGGACCTATTACAGCTTGCTTTTTGTGGTTTAGCAAGAACCCACTTGCTTTTGATGGAATAGCAAGAACCCACTAGCCTTTTTAACGGGTGAAGGCTAGCTCACCGAAACACAAGCCTTTTAAAAGGAAAGGCTTGAAGAAACCTCTTCACACCTTAATGGTGATGTGAAACCCAAAAGAAAGGGGGGATGAGAAAAGGTGTTGGGGTTTGTAGGCACAAACCCAAAATTAAAGCTCAAAAAGATAAAACACTAAAAACCGTAATTGGAGAAGTCTTGGGCGCCTTTGATTGATTGGAGATGTTGAAGGCCGCTTCCAAGCTTCTTTGGAGGAGCTCCTTGGGTGTGGAAGTTGTTGGAGCTAGGTGGGTTCCTTTGAGGAAGTCCGCCGGAGGTACGCCAAATGATCCAAAATATGTCTGTTGGCTTCGTATATGTTCCGGTAGGTGTCCGGGGCTTCCTTGGCCTTTATTTATAGGCATGGAACCCTTGGGGAGGCTTCAGAGCCGTTGGAGAGGCTTAAAGAGCCGTTGGGAGCCAAGTGGGCCAGCCTGGTCAAACTGCAACGGCTAGTTTGACTGGCTCCACCGGCTGGCCGGTACAGTCCCACCGGCTGGCCGGTGTGTGCAAAAAGGCATAGGATTCTTTTCCAGGGGCCACCGGCTGACCGGTACAGCTCCACCAGCTGGCCGGTGCCTTGGTAGAGAAGAAGAGTCTTGATCCAGGCTCTACCGGTCGACCGGTGGAGGAGCCACCGGCTGGCCGGTGGCAAGACAGTAGCAAACACTATTTGGGCTGGGTGCCACAGGTCGACCGGTGACAGAGCCACCGGTCGACCGGTGGAACCTGGCAGTGGGCAATCCCTCTGCCAGTTCCACCGGCTGGCCGGTGCTATCACACCGGTTGGCCGGTGGACTGAATTTCAGTCCATTTCTTGTCCATTCTTGGGCCAATCCTTTGGCAATCTTTTGCCTATCATCCACAACACTTAAAAACAAAGTTAAACATATATGAAAGTGATTGTGATCATGAAAATCAAAGAGTGTGGGGTACAACAATCTCCCCCTATTTTGATGATCACAATCACTTATCAAAGCAATGTAAAAACTTAAATGAAAGGCATGCCTAAATGATAAATTGAAAATAAATACTAAGCATGAGAGAAAAGATTCTCCCCCAATCAATCAAGAAATTTATCCCCCTTTGTGATTATCAAAATAGCGTGGGGCATAAAACTTGATTGAGGGAATGATTTGAAAAACAAGATCAATTGAAATTTTTGAAATGAAATGCGAATTTGAATAACAGTTTGAATTGAGAGTTTTGAATTGAAAGTTTTGAATCAAAAACCAATTGAATTTTGAAATTTGGAACCAAGAGTTGAAATTGAAAGATGGAATCGAAAATTTTGAAATAAAAATTTTGAATTGAGAAATTTAAATTTTGAATGAAAATTTTGAAGGAAAATTTTGAATTCACAAAAAAGACTTAAAAGAACCTAACTCCCCCTAAATAAAAACAATAAATCACTGGGGAGAGGAAATAAATTTTGGCCCGGAGAGACTCGCAAGAAGGGATTTTTCAATCCAAACTTGTCTCATAGCGGGTCTTCTCCTAAAAAACTCGTCCGAATAAAAAATGGATTTGGGTTGGCCGTACCGGGCATTTTTGCAATTACACTCATAAATGAGGTGCCCGGGTTTTTTACAATAGTTACAAAATTTATAACAAGAGCTCCCCCTTTCAAAAACAGTGGGTGCATGGGATGAGGAAGCTATATTGGTATATCCTAGCCCTTGGGTGGTTCTAGATATACGTTGGGAACCAAGCAAATTGTTTAAATTTTGTTCCCCTTGGGTGAACTTGGCTAGGGCCTCCCTTAGGTCTTTGATGGTTGATTCCATGGAATCAACATTTGGAAAATTTTGGATTTTTAGGGACATCTCCTCCTTCTCTTTGAGAAGTTGTTCTTTTTCGGAGGAGAGTTTTTTGAAAGACTTTTTTAAAGCAACAAATTTTGATGATAAAGCATGAAAACCATTTTCAAGTTGGTCTCTAACGTGTTGGAGTTCTTCATATGACAAATGATTGAAAGAATTTGAAGAACTAGAAGATGAGGAAGAAGAGTCGGAAGATGATACCTTATGATTTGCCATTAGGCATTTTTTACCTTGGTCGCTCGAGGAGAAGGAGGAGAAGGATGATGAGGATGTGTCACTCCATGTCGCCTTGAGGACCTTTTTCTTTCCTTTTTCCTTTGGCGTGGCCCTTTTCTTGTGAAGTGGGCAAGCGGGTACAGATTTTTCATCGGGTTCCTGCTTTTGAGCGGGTTCTAGCTTTTGAGCGGATTCTTGCTTTGGAGCCTCACTAGTACCTTCATAGTTTAGTTCTAAAAATTTCCAAAGATCGTAAGAAGATGTGCAAGAAGAAATATGCGGCTAGTTTGACTGGCTCCACCGGCTGGCCGGTACAGTCCCACCGGCTGGCCGGTGTGTGCAAAAAGGCATAGGATTCTTTTCCAGGGGCCACCGGCTGACCGGTACAGCTCCACCGGCTGGCCGGTGCCTTGGTAGAGAAGAAGAGTCTTGATCCAGGCTCTACCGGTCGACCGGTGGAGGAGCCACCGGCTGGCCGGTGGCAAGACAGTAGCAAACACTATTTGGGCTGGGTGCCACAGGTCGACCGGTGACAGAGCCACCGGTCGACCGGTGGAACCTGGCAGTGGGCAATCCCTCTGCCAGTTCCACCGGCTGGCCGGTGCTATCACACCGGTTGGCCGGTGGACTGAATTTCAGTCCATTTCTTGTCCATTCTTGGGCCAATCCTTTGGCAATCTTTTGCCTATCATCCACAACACTTAAAAACAAAGTTAAACATATATGAAAGTGATTGTGATCATGAAAATCAAAGAGTGTGGGGTACAACAATCTCCCCCTATTTTGATGATCACAATCACTTATCAAAGCAATGTAAAAACTTAAATGAAAGGCATGCCTAAATGATAAATTGAAAATAAATACTAAGCATGAGAGAAAAGATTCTCCCCCAATCAATCAAGAAATTTATCCCCCTTTGTGATTATCAAAATAGCGTGGGGCATAAAACTTGATTGAGGGAATGATTTGAAAAACAAGATCAATTGAAATTTTTGAAATGAAATGCGAATTTGAATAACAGTTTGAATTGAGAGTTTTGAATTGAAAGTTTTGAATCAAAAACCAATTGAATTTTGAAATTTGGAACCAAGAGTTGAAATTGAAAGATGGAATCGAAAATTTTGAAATAAAAATTTTGAATTGAGAAATTTAAATTTTGAATGAAAATTTTGAAGGAAAATTTTGAATTCACAAAAAAGACTTAAAAGAACCTAACTCCCCCTAAATAAAAACAATAAATCACTGGGGAGAGGAAATAAATTTTGGCCCGGAGAGACTCGCAAGAAGGGATTTTTCAATCCAAACTTGTCTCATAGCGGGTCTTCTCCTAAAAAACTCGTCCGAATAAAAAATGGATTTGGGTTGGCCGTACCGGGCATTTTTGCAATTACACTCATAAATGAGGTGCCCGGGTTTTTTACAATAGTTACAAAATTTATAACAAGAGCTCCCCCTTTCAAAAACAGTGGGTGCATGGGATGAGGAAGCTATATTGGTATATCCTAGCCCTTGGGTGGTTCTAGATATACGTTGGGAACCAAGCAAATTGTTTAAATTTTGTTCCCCTTGGGTGAACTTGGCTAGGGCCTCCCTTAGGTCTTTGATGGTTGATTCCATGGAATCAACATTTGGAAAATTTTGGATTTTTAGGGACATCTCCTCCTTCTCTTTGAGAAGTTGTTCTTTTTCGGAGGAGAGTTTTTTGAAAGACTTTTTTAAAGCAACAAATTTTGATGATAAAGCATGAAAACCATTTTCAAGTTGGTCTCTAACGTGTTGGAGTTCTTCATATGACAAATGATTGAAAGAATTTGAAGAACTAGAAGATGAGGAAGAAGAGTCGGAAGATGATACCTTATGATTTGCCATTAGGCATTTTTTACCTTGGTCGCTCGAGGAGAAGGAGGAGAAGGATGATGAGGATGTGTCACTCCATGTCGCCTTGAGGACCTTTTTCTTTCCTTTTTCCTTTGGCGTGGCCCTTTTCTTGTGAAGTGGGCAAGCGGGTACGGATTTTTCATCGGGTTCCTGCTTTTGAGCGGGTTCTAGCTTTTGAGCGGATTCTTGCTTTGGAGCCTCACTAGTACCTTCATAGTTTAGTTCTAAAAATTTCCAAAGATCGTAAGAAGATGTGCAAGAAGAAATATGCGGCTAGTTTGACTGGCTCCACCGGCTGGCCGGTACAGTCCCACCGGCTGGCCGGTGTGTGCAAAAAGGCATAGGATTCTTTTCCAGGGGCCACCGGCTGACCGGTACAGCTCCACCGGCTGGCCGGTGCCTTGGTAGAGAAGAAGAGTCTTGATCCAGGCTCTACCGGTCGACCGGTGGAGGAGCCACCGGCTGGCCGGTGGCAAGACAGTAGCAAACACTATTTGGGCTGGGTGCCACAGGTCGACCAGTGACAGAGCCACCGGTCGACCGGTGGAACCTGGCAGTGGGCAATCCCTCTGCCAGTTCCACCGGCTGGCCAGTGCTATCACACCGGTTGGCCGGTGGACTGAATTTCAGTCCATTTCTTGTCCATTCTTGGGCCAATCCTTTGGCAATCTTTTGCCTATCATCCACAACACTTAAAAACAAAGTTAAACATATATGAAAGTGATTGTGATCATGAAAATCAAAGAGTGTGGGGTACAACACAATGGACAATGCAATGATTGCCCTCCATAGCAAACAAATGTTATGGGAGATAGAGTGAAAAATCTTATTGCTATACTTACACAAGCTATGAATCATTATAGGATTCCAAATGAGCAGAGAAAGGAACAATATTCTATTGAGTCCTTCATGAGGCAACGTACACCTTCTTTCAGTGGGTATTCTGATCCACTTGTTTCTGAAAAGTGGATCAGTACTACTGAAAAGATATTTTCAGTTCTTCAATGTTCTGAACATGATAAAGTCATCTTAGCAGTATATCGTTTGGAAGGTGAAGCTGATCAATGGTGGAATCTTATCACGAAGACGAGGCAAAGAGATGAAATTGATTCCATGAAATGGGACGAGTTCAAGAACTTGTTTTTCAGTAAGTACTTCCCTCGTATTATTCGAAGAAAGATGGAAAAGGAGTTTCTTGAGCTGAAGCAGAAGGATGATGAATCTGTTGGTATATACAAAGAGAATTTTACAAGACTTGCAAGGTATGCATCTGGATTTATCATCGAACCTGAAAGTAAAGTTGATCGATTTTTCAGTGGCTTAAAACCAAGTCTTCGAAGGGAATTATCTATAAGAGACTTCAGTAGCTATGAAGAAATTGTGCGTTGTGCTATCAAGGTAGAAATGGAAGTTGGTGTTACATATCCATCTCATGGTTTTGACAAGAAACAAAAGATGGAGTTCAAGGAGAAATATCAAAATAATGGTGAAATAAAGATGGATGTTTTCTTATGCACAAAGTGTGGAAAGAAGCATGGTGGAGATTGTCTTAAAGGGACTAGAAAATTTTTTAAGTGTGGAAAATAAGGTCATCGAGAAGCTGAGTGTCGAAGTAATGGAAAAAGGGTTTCTAATGATGTGAATAAAGCAAACAGTGCAGAGAACGCACCACCAACACTTCAATGCTTCAAGTGAAAGGAAAAGGGGCATTATGCTAACAAATTCCCTAATCCAAGGGTTAGTGATGATCGACATGAGCAACCGCTTAAGGAAAAGGACAAAGGGAAGTCACATGCGATCACTATTGGCGATGTTGAATATGACAACGATGTGGTGGAATGATTAAGTGTTTATGTAATGGGATTCCAAAATAGTGTTGTATATAGTATCGTGGAATATTGGAATATTTATGTATTGGTCTATTGTGGTTTTCAATAATTTTATGGTACCAGTAACCATGGAAAGTGATTGAGACATTTCTGGAAAAAGAATGATATGCGCATAATGAAGGTAAAATGAGAAAATAAAATATTTGATAGTATTCATGAGCTCATGATTGATATAAGTACTATGTGATATCATGGTTTGAGTATATAGAATTTTAAGTATTTTTGTATGTGGAAGGTGTTAACTTTTAACTACATTTATGTTTTCTCTAAGGTTCAATGAGTATTCAAGAGAATACATGATTAAGGACTTTGAATGTTTGGAATGTGACCAACAAAACATATCTTATGATATATGGGGATCAACGATGGTATTAAATCTCTGGTAATAGTTTTCACTATGTTATGAGAGTGGACCTAAGTATTTTAGATAATCCTAAAGATTGGAATGGATTATGTTGGAAATAAGTTAGTATTGTTTAAGGATAGAATTTTTTTTGATATTATTGATGGGATGTTATAGTAATGTAGTTTTATAAAAAGGACAACCTACAGGACGGGCGACAACCCATCGCGTCGGACAAGGCTGTGGGAATCGAACCCACAACCGAAGTGCGACGGGCCTTTATCGCCTACCACTGGCCTACATGAAGTCCCTGTTTAGTAGAAACTAGTTTTATTATATTAAGCAGTATGATATATGAAGTATAAGTCCATTTTAGGAACCATATATGATTAATCTCACTATAGAATGACTTATGTATATTTAATAACTTTTGCTAACCTTTTGTTTGAGACAGATGGAATGACCTATCATTCTATCACATGATCTGCTAAAACTTCACGAATAACAAATTCAACTTCATTTATTTAAGATATGAAGTGGAAATTGTTCAAGGCACGAACAACAGTGAGATTGTACCAAAATAAAGTAAGTATTTATTCTAATTCAAATTCTTCAACTTTAGGGAAACGATCGTGAAAACCAAAAATGTTGTCCTAGTGCTCTTATATCTGATTAGTCAGATGATACCTTAGATCATCACAAATTTATGGATTTGTGATTGTTGGCTTTTCCATAGCCATGTTCTCTACCACTCCTCATCAGAACATGATGGTTAGATTTTTCTTCCATATCCATATTTTCACCTATGTGGAAACCCAGTGATTAGTTTATTTGGGTAACCGTTACGTTTCATACTTTCGTTTTTAAAGATTGGTTTTGGTATTCCTTTTTACGATGTGGGTTTCTATTAAAGAAACTTTCAAATAGTAAACCATTTATAACCCCGACTAATTTCGAGGGCGAAATTCATTTTAAGGGGGGTAGAATGTAACAGCCCAAGATTTTATGAAAAATATTCTTTTTAATTTCACTAATGTCTTGTGTTGTATGATACACCAAAAGGAGCTTGCACAACACACATCCTTGACTTGCCTTGCATTACACGCAATCACGACTTTCCTCGATAGCGTGTGTAGTACACAATAATGAGTTTCACTAAACAACAATATGTTATTAAAATATTATTAAAACTAGCCGTTATGAATATTAATAACCACTTTTTGAAATTTTTTAAATTTTATTTTTCAAAATGGAATTCATTTTTGGATTCATAATATCGAAATTAGCTTAGGGTGAAATTTTGGTGATTTTCGGATAACTTTCATATTTTGATGAATAGTGAAAATTACTAAATTTTAATTAAAAACAACTTTTTCAATCGAAATAATTAATAGTGATAAATTATTAATTTGAGTGGTTTTAAATTATATTTAGAATATATTTTTACAATTTAATACAATGTTGGTCATTGGATGTAATTTCACATTTAAACCAGACATAAACAAGTGTCAATCTTTTGATAGTTATTATCTCTTAAGAACACGCTATTTGTTTTGACGACGGGAATTAATTTTTAAATTAATTAATGCAACTGATATGTTTTGAATTTGGTAAAATAGAAATCATTTTTGAGTTCATAATATCAAATATAGCTTAGGCCTAATTTTTGGTATTTTTCTGAAAACATTCAATTTTTGATGAATAGTGAAACCACTAAGTGGTAGTTAAAAAAACTGAATTGTTCATAAAACATAATTTTACCGCTTATGTGAGTGGAATTTTAAAAATCCGAGAGACATGGTTGATGTCAGTAAGTAAAATGTGGTTCAATGAGATGAAAATAATTTTTTGTTGAATAGTAAATTTTTACTTTTTTTACCACGGTTAAAAGTAAATAGGGTAATTAAGGGTAGAAATGATATTATTATTACCCTAACACATGTCCTAATTCTATTGAACAAGTGTAATTCGACCAAAAACAAACTTAGGAATAAAATATTACCATTTACACCCACTTGGATTAGATTAGGACATTTATTATTAATTTATTTAAAGAAGGGTTAAAAGAGTTAAAATCAAAGTTTATTTACTAAAACATTTTTAATATGGGGTTATACATAAGATAAATTAGACTACAAATATTCATTAGAAAGATAAAAAGATTTCCTACATAATTATATTTTATTTGTAATTTTTAGACATTAAATAATTTAATTTATTTATGACACAACGATGATGAAGTAATTATCTTAATAATGAAATATTGACATAATTGATGTTATAAATACCCAAATAAATATAATTTGAGACTTTTTATGAATTACACGAATTTTATAGGTTAATATGACATTTTATTATTGATTTAATTAACTTTGTTCGAACTTATCATTCTGTTATGATTTTCACAAAAATCAATTACTAAATAGTGTCAAAATTGACATAAAATAGTTTTTAAAACAAATATTATATTATTAATTGTTATTTTATTCATAAAAATCTAATGTTCATCCAAATGACTTATAAATAGTTATATATATTATTAATAAACAACTTGGGATTAGTTTGGCTTCTTATAGTAAGTTTATTATCCTTATAGTGTAAGAACACAAGAAGACACGGTAAAAGTAAAATTATTTAACTTAATGTTAAATATAAATTATAAGGTTAAAATGGGAACCTAAACATGTCTAAATTATATTGTATGAGAGGATTTAGACCAATACCCACCTTAGCTTAGAAATATATCAATTTGGAGCTATTTAAAACCGAACTGGACTTTATAATAAAATAATATTTTTAGTTATTCCAAAGGTACCCCTCTCCTCCCTTATAAAAGGGCACCTCCTCCCTCTCTTCCTCACACCACTTTGAGCCTTCAATCTTGGAAAACCCCTGCCAATTTCTCCTCTCCACTTCCCTAGAGACATCCTAGAGGTCCTGGTCTTCTTCAAAGACCAATTTTATTGCCCTAAAAGAAGGTCTCAAAGAAGCACTTCAAAGAAGAGGTAATGTCCGTTACCGATACTTTCATCTTTATTTCTTCTTCCACTTCTTCTTCTTTAGTTGTTTCATTATGAAGTAATAAACTCAGTATCCCTCATATAATGATATGTTATTATAATTATGAAACAACCCTATTTCACCATCTATCCATCCTACGGAAAAAGAAATCACCGCGCGTGCGTACGTACAGAATACCGTCTCCACGCCGTGGTGTAATCTATTTTCCACCACCACCTTACTTGGATGGGTATAATGGTGTAAATAATAAACATATATGAATATTATAAAGTGATATTGATTCTGAAATAGTATACATATACTCCAATACAATTCCACGATCATAGGAACGATATCATCACTCGTGCGTACGTACGGAATACCGTCTCCACGATGTGATGCGACTCGTTCTACATGATCTTCATTTAATAATGATTATATAAATGAATTGAATAAATGAATATGATATATATTACACTAATACCATTCTGGAATTGAGGTATCTATAACCTAAAGAGAATAATAAGAATTTATTCGACAAAACACGCATAAGAACAAAAAGTTATAAACACCCGGATAACAAGTAGCAATGAAATATTACTACTAAGAAGCTAATAATATGACCATATATTATATAATAAAAATAAGTATGATTCTGGAATAAGTCAATAACATTATTTAAATCATTATACAGGAGGTTCGGACACTTACAAATGATGTCGGACCTAAGGTAAGGGAAATATCACAATCTTATTTTTATCTGAGATTGTTTATACTTTGAAATTTATTGGGGTGAATTTTATCATCCACATCCATGTTTCCTAAATATGTAATATTATTTCCATCCATGTACAATTGTTTAAATCAAATTTTCCCCTTTGGTGAGTTTTTAGTAATAGATATGAAAGGAATCTGTTGTCGTTTTTCGTACGAGGTACTTTTTGAATTTTTCAAAAAACGTACGAGAAGAATGTTTTTTTAACTTATACGGCATGAATGGATTTTTAAAACATTATTTCCAAGAATACTCATTTAAAAGTTTTCATGTTTATTTTTAATAAACTTCTTTTAGTTTATAATTGTACGACCTGTTAAGAAAAGAAAAGTTTTTTTGAAGTAGAAAGGATATTTTCCTCAAGAATGAAGTTCAAGTGTTTTATCAAAATTATTTTCCATCTAAGATAATAAAGGGTTATGTTTTTTTATCCCTATTATTACATTGATTTGATTATGTTGTGATGGAATTATTTTTATGAATTCCTTTATCGGATATGAATTGTTTTATGATGTCATGATGTTTAAGATTTCCATTTTTATTACATGGGTTATGCTATGATGTATGGTTTATGATTTTGTGGCACACATAAGAATGGTATCATTATGAGATGGGTGGGACCTATATCTCCCTCCAATGAATTGGGTAAAGATTTTATATCTCATGAGATAGACATGGCTGGAATGGTAGGTTATACCGGTTCAGTGAAACAGGACTGAAACGAGGGTGACTCGGTTCAGAAAGGGACTTTGTCCACTAAGATAGTCTTGGCAATGAGTCTTGACTAATAAGAAATGATTCTCTATGATTATGTGTGTATGCCACAAAGTTTCATGTTTTATGTTATTATTATTGTGATTACATTTCACTGCCATGATTTATCCCATGTTATGAAATTATTCTCTCTTTTACAGGTTATGATTTGCAAAAGTTATGTGCTTATGTATATGATGTGATTGATATTTCTTTTTTTTACCCTTACTGAGAATTTGAGCTCACCCTTTTATGTTTTCTTTTCCCCAGGATATAAAGAAAGGTTTTTGGTATAAAAAAAAGAAGATCTTTATGGGAGATGTTGAAGATCTTTCACCAGGATTAGAAGATTATATTCCGAGTTTCCAAAGACACTAAACTATTACGATCCTTGTGTGTGTGTTTTTGTTATGTACTAAGTATTCCGCAAATGTAATGTAATGTCAATGTACGTCAGGCTTCGGGTCCCTACACCATACATGGTGAAAATAATGAAAACTTCATGAAGGTAGATGCATAGTCCCTCACAGACAGGTCACCCAGATAAAGGATCAAGAACTCCCAAGATCTCTCCACCATCAGTGTCTCAGGGGAAAAGTGCTCGAGGAACATGTCTTAAAAGTCCCTCTAGGAAAGTACCTCATGTCTATAATCCTAAACCTACACATCCCACCAGCTCTTAGGTGTCCCTATAAGCATATACATCACCATATTTACCCTCCACCCTGAAGGAACCTCCAGTTGCTCAAAGATCATCTGTATGCTCTCTATCCTATTCTCTGTCACCTACGGACCACCCTCACCCTGAAAAAGTGGTAGGTGATGTGAATGGAACTCCCACTTCAGATACGCCATAGATGGATTTTATATCTGAACACCTCTATTAATCCCCTGAAAGGCACATACCAGGATCGATCAGAGCTGCTTGTCAAGACACAACCAAAATGCTGTCATGTCTAGTAGTAGCCCTGCCTTCACTAGACCCTGAATCTGAGGCTATCCATGAGACTATACCTGCGGCTCATGATATTCCTAACCCTCAGTGGTTTGAACTTGACCATGCTCCTATGGCTCTATATCATCACAAGCCAAATTCTCCATCTGAGCCGTCTAGGGGGAACCTGCTGAATACCACAAATGTTCAGACAACCCATATGTATAATAATATATATAATGTAGGTAGGGAAAGTTGTAAAAATGAAGTGCATCCTCACTAACCTTACTATCCCCTACTAAAACCATACCATATGGAATCCTAGCCTCCTAGAATCCTTAACCGCCCTCAATAGATCCATGTATCATAATATCCACAGGCTATGCCTGTCGTACCAACAAATGTTACCTCAAACCGATGACCTAGTCGTCCAATCTTGGGGATCAAAATCAACTCAATCATAGTACCTTCCTTCTCTTATAAGATCAAGGATTATTCCTCATGGAACATGCAATTTCACACAAACACAGATATATATATATATATATATATATATATATATATATATAAAGAATGGAATATCATAGTTGACATCTCAAAAACATTTAAAGCATGGAATTTAAAATTTCCACATGGTATTTGATATTATTCATATGGTATAATCATTTTACAAAGAATACATGATTTTATAAATTTTAGATACCCTAAAATATGCTAATCAAAATCCAAAAAAACAAGCATCATAATTCCCCTTACCATACCAAGCCAAGGGTCCATCTCATATGTCTCCATACCAGGCCAACAGTCCATGTCTCACATCAGTACCAATAAAATCACCATCCAAAAGAGCCACCAATGTGGAAATTATATAAAATGTAATCTGAGAAAAAGAAAAACAACATAACCCACTTAAGGTAACTCAATCCATCCCTCGTACATGGGGCTACAGGCACCCAAGAATGATTTTAAATTACAGTTATGAAAACAACCTATCTTCAGTCTACCATAGCACTAAATAGTAATACTAAAAAAAGAGGTAAAAGAACCTCCTTTGATACCACTTGAAACAACCCTGAACCAAAAAAACCACCCAATTAGTGCTAATGGTATGGGTTCAACTGGCCTTAGGTGCACCTACCTGAATTCCAAAAGCTAACATCTAGCAGCGAGGGTATAAACATGTATAGTAGGGAGGATATAACCTATGAGAATAGATAATTTACTACTCCTAGCATAATAAGATAATATGAAATATAAATGAATGACTTAGTAGAATTGAACAAGACCCAGAGAGTGGAAGAAAATCTAATATAAATAAACAAAAAAGTGATAAATAAACAGAAACAACAATAGAAAGTAAACAGATCAACATGCTGATACAAGAGTGAAAGATGAACAAAAGGAAAACTCCATCTTGGCATGAACTCAAGTTACATTCCAATATCCATGCCAAATTGTAATATGATCAAACTCTTAATGCTGATCCTTTACCTGTACATAAATTCATAAAGTCTATACACATCCTGAAGTGTCCATGTAGGGTGTGAGATGAATCTTAGTAGGATACCACCTAATGGGGCATACCTAGTATATGTGTTAAATTAGTCATGAATCTCTAATAAAGGTAAATATTAATATACAATAAATAAACACAACCTCTAGTGGTGCCTAGTGGCCACTAAAGAGTGTCATTTGATTCAGCCAACACCAAAATCTTAGAAGAAAAGAGAGTCCTTGGCCGATGGCCCAAGGTACCCATGTAGCCACAAAGTCCCATTGAACCCTCAGGTTCCACCTCAATCATATAGCCTGACACCACGTGCCTCCTAACACCTCATGTCTCAAAGTACTGAATACCCAAAGGTACACCCAAATAATGATATCCCAGTCTCACAGACCCCTTCTTGAAAGCTCACATCTGCCCATAGCACAAAAACTAGAAGAACAATGATGTTTGTCCTCAAATAAATTTATAGGCTCATGGCCTCAAGAATGGAAAGCCTCAAACCCCAACCAAATAGACTCGTTGCTATCAAAAAAAGGCTCCTCACCTTCCATGCAGCTTTCTATAGCAAGAAACCCCAAATTATAAATTCCAATGCCACAAATATTTGGGGTCTTTACCCACATGAGTGGTCAAAACCACATCATCCTGAAGTTGACCAGTGGGCACATGACTCAATCAGAGCTTTGGCCATAACGAGTGAGAAAAAATAACCAAATAAGAACCTAATCCACACTATCTCTATCAATTCCTTCCCCTATGACCATGTCACTGAAATCCGATGGCCTTGCCATCCTATTATCACATGCCTTGACCAACCTGATGATCTCGTCACCTCAATCCAATGTCCATGATGCCCAATCCTATGGTCAAACCCATTGAAGAAAATATGATCCAAGCCCAACCTATGATCAGCATCACTTAATCCTGATGGTCATTTCATCCCTATCTCAGGTCAATCCCATCACAACCCCTTGTGTCTCATCATTTGTAATCTCAAAAATTATATATATATAAATAAAATTAAAAAACATTAATAAAAAATTAAATTTAAATATAATTAATTTTTCTTTCTACCATATCTAACAAAATAGCATGGAGGTCTTGAATTCCTACTATTTTTTTAATAAAGCCTTAATAGTTTTAATATACTAGTTTAAATCAAAACAATTTTATTAAATACCATTTTGGAACCCTCAACCAAAATATCCCAAGGAGAAATGGACTCTCACCCATCCTTTCTCAAGATTAACATGTATTGGGCATGCTCAAAACATCCCACATGGTCCAAAAGTCAATTAAATATGCTATAATAGGGTTCTTCTCAAAACCTGCTGTTGTGCTAAAAATCTTTAACCCCCAAAAGTTTGTAAAATCTCAAAACAAGTTATGCACCACCTACCTTAGAGTCGTGGATGTTGGAAAAAAAAATATCGAAGTCCAATTAGAAGTGGATCAACATGTATCCAAGTTCATATCTTAAACCCTAAAATTGAGTCAGATGAAAAAACTATCCATATGGAAATATATAAACAAGGAAGAAGGGTGCGTGGGGTTATCCTTATCGAGGAGGTCCTATAGACACAAACATATCAAAGAATGAAGGTCATATTGGGACATGAGATCAAAATACACTAGAATAGAAAATTTTAGGATCTCCCCTACTATGCATGAGACCAATAAGGAGAAGGGGGGAAATTAAAGAAAAAGGAAAAATAAATAAAAGAAAAATAAAAATTAAGGAAAATAACTAGCACTGACCGCACAATATTTTAAACCGTGCAACACCCATGCGGAATCCACTACCTGAGGCTGCAGGTCCGCATGGCCACCATGCATGATTTTCCATACCATGCACAAAACATGCACAAATCTCTGCAAATTTTATAGACGAGTTCACACGACCGTGCATCACTACTCACAAGGTTTCCCTAAACTGTGCGCCTGCACCTGATTCTCAAAAACTAGGCCTTCAGGCCTCAGACACTTCCAAAACCATTCTAAACACCCAAGAACTGTCATAGACTCTAAACCAACCCAAAAAAATCATATAAATCTAACATAACCATCATATTTGAGTTCCTATAAATGAATTAAAAATACCAAAGCCACTAACTGAAAAGCTAAAAACGGATGGGGGTTTTGACCCATTCAAAAAACATGGTTCATTACACCCCTTATACCACATTTTAAAATGAGTCATATGTGTCTTAAGACTCAAAAAACACCTATTTGTTTTGTGTAAAATAGTACATACAACTTATTCCAGAATGATTTGGATATTTTATACTCAACCAACATAGTTCTTACCATCTCAACAAGACTTTTATTTTCTATCCAAGTAATTCCATTTTGATGGGGGTGTGTAGGGTAGTATATTTTGATGCTCAATTTTATGTTTTTAAAGATAGTTTTCAAAATCAATTAATATATACTCATTTAAATTATCAGATCTTAACCTCTTGATGTAAACACCAAAATCCTTATTAAATCTTCTTCAGTACATTTTAAACACATCAATTGCCTTAGATTTGTGTTTCACGAACATTAAATTAGTGACATAATTAATTAATTTAATACAATAAAATTCACCATAAGTATAATTTTGTCTCATTATCCCACATAAGTTAGTATGAATTAGATCATGTGTCCTCATGGACTAAATATCTACCCTTTTATGTGTATCCTAGTACATTTACCCCCTTTTATCATGTTTTATATATATATTATCATCATTTTTCAACTTGGGTAGGTATATCACCACATAATTATTTGACATTTTACTCATGTTTATTTAACCAAGATGGATAAGACTTATTTTCCATTGTTTGTTCTCACCATTTTCACTCAAGTAGATTTTGTTTGGATCACCAATTTTGAACATGTTTAATAATTTTATCTTACCTTTGGTGATGAATATTATATCCTTTTAAATCATGATGATTCCTGAATTTTTATTTAAATATAATTATTTTTTATTATCACATAATTTTCTCACACACAAAAATATTGTGTTTGAGTCTCTCAAGATAGAGTACATCATTGAATTTTAATCATTAAGCTTATATCTCAACAATTCCAACTCCCTTTATTTTCAATGACCTATCATTTCCAAATGATACTTCTCATCCATCATGGTTTTCAATATTCTTGAAAATTTTTGTATCTACAGACATATTTTAGGGACAACCACTATTTACAATCCATATTTTACCTTTCATGATTTTATAATAACTTATATAATGGGTGACTTTTATCCCCTCTTTATATGAATTGAACTTAAATTATTATCATATATATACTACTCTAATAGAGTATCCATACACTCTTTTATAAAATTAACTTATTGGTCACAAATTCCACACATTTATTTAATAAATTAAAATATATTTGAATTTTTAATTCTTATTAAATTTCTTCTCACTGGTTTCTTACTTTTAATCTACTAGGATTGATTCATTTCTTATCAGTATATCCCCAAATTGATTCATGTATTATTTAGGTTAATGAAAATTCTACTAACATGAGCATGATTTGTTCCCATAAAGACATCATCATTGATAATATCTATTGAATTTTGATCTACCATACTGATAATAATAATTATATTAAAAAATTAATGTTGTGACCATAACATGATTTAAGCATTATTCTTTCTTGAATAATTGATTCTTCTTGAGATATCCTTGTATTCCCTTGATAAATAAGATTTAGCATCAATTTTATTGTCTTAAACCTATCCAATTTTGGAATTTGAAGATGAAATATTAGAAAAAACATGTTTTCTTTTAATTTTAGTAGGATCCAATTTGACATGTCTACTTGGGATAAGTTTATCAGTAAATTTTGATGATTTAGTTTTACTTACACAATGTTTTGAAAGAATTATATATTATTTTTCAATTAATTCTAAGCTTCAATACACTTTTATTATGTCTTTCTCAATTTTTCATCCTTCAAAGTCTTTTTTTCTTCAATATCTATCAAAATCTTAGCTTTATCAACAAATTTTAGATCAATGTTTTTTACTTCCTAAATATAATATTCTTACCAGTTATTAACATATTCATTTTCTTTATTCTTCTTTACATATTCTTTATTCAATAGCCCAATTTACTTCTAATGTTTAGTGTTCTTCTCAATATAATCTTAAAGTTCAGATTTAAGAATGTGGACTATATATATTATCTCACCTAGTCTTATTCACTACTTAAAGAATATTCATGTTTCTAAAAATGAGATATATAGTTTATGGATTTATCAAAAATATCTTCTTCTAATTAACTACTTAAGGATATGTAATCTCCTTCTTCTATCCTTATCAAAATTACCATTTTTCTTTTTAGAACGCTATTTTTGTTCTCAAAATATTTGTAAATATCTTTTGTGTTTTTACCCCATTTCTTCTTTTAGAGGATTCTCATTATGATCATCATCTTTATAATCTACACTTTTATTTTTTGAATAGTTTATGGAAATGTTTCCAATACCACCAAGTGAAATTTTTTACTTTATAATTTTCCCCAACTCTTCTAAAATTATTTTGGATAAGAGACATGATTATCTTATAAAACCCATCCTTTTATTCATGATCACCCAATTAACTATAATGTATAGCATCTTAATATTTAATTTTGAATTTTATCATGGATTTGAATTCAATTTCCCATTTTACTTTCTTTTTGAATGATAAAGTATCTCTCATTTTATATGAAATAAGAAAATTAGGAAATTCATCATGGGTAAGATCCTAAATATATTCTAGTAATTAAACGATATGATAAAACCTATCCAAAAATTTCTCATCAGTTTCTTTACAATTATAGAGTCTTTCATCTTTCCTCCATATCCTCTAATGTTGATGACAATTTCATTAACTCATGTAAATTTCTCATCTATGGTTTCTTATTTAACTATCCTCACATATTCAAACAAGTTTGTCTATATTCTATATAAAAAACAAGGAAATTATAATAATAAAATAATTTCATGTCATATTAATATTAATTATTATATTTTATAGAGTCATATTCACTATAATAATTTTAATTAAATTTTCAATTGTAAAATAAATAGCTTTAATACAATGGAATTTTTTTCCAAGATTTATATGGTTTTATATTAATGTAAAAAATATAAATTTATGAAATTTAATTTTTTAAATGAACATAATTTTTTATATTATCATATAAAATATTTTTTATTGGGTTTTTTAGGATTTTTCTAAAAATATTTATTTTTGAGTGAATGGTGAAAATGCAGATTTTTTTTATCAAAACAGTCATTTATTATAAAATATTTACAAAGTTACATTCACTTTTGGATTGTTTTTAAAGTAAAATTAGTACAATATTATTAATTATAATATAATTAATTCCATCATAACTACAATTATACTTGATTTTGGTATAAATTAATTCTAATCTTAAAAAGGAATTTAAAAAAACAATTTTCATTTCATTTTGCGCACTTATATTAAAAAAAGTATTTATAATTATAAAAAGTGAATATTGAAAAATGGATTTCATATTTGGAGTTCAGGTTTTTAAATTTAGTAATAAGTTTAATTTTATTTTTGGTTATAATAAATAGTTTCCACAATAAAAATAAGTTACCCTGGTAAAGTGTAAAATGCGTTAGTTAAGGTAAAAAATAAGTGATAAGGTCACAATATCTTATCTTAATTATTATTTGAGGATTTTATTTTGACCATTACCACCTTATATTTTAAATTTTATAATTTTAGATCCAATTTTCTATGATTAATGATTTATATTATTTTAAATATTTGAATAATTACAAGAGTGCCACTCCCCTCTCTTATAAAAGGGAACCCACATATCCTCTCATATTCACATAACTTGAGCTTTTTTTCTACACAAATACCTAAACAAATACCTTCTCAAAATACCTCACCATTATCTATAGGTATTTTTCACACCAAATTACTAAATGTATAATTCTTAAGGTATAATCCAAAGGTGGTTTTCAAAGAATAGGTATAACTCTTAACCTAGTGTTTTCATATTTATTCATTCTTCCCCTTAATTAAAATATTATTTAATCATGATTATATAATAAAATAGGTATCTTAAATATGATTAATTTTTATTATTTTTATTTCAAAACCATTTTCATTTCATTTTCCAATTTATGGGGAATTAAAAATTTTCTCATGTGCACATGTGGACTACCACCTCCAATAAGCGATGTATTTCATTTTCCATCACCACCCCAAAATACTTTTTATAATGATGGAATTAATTAATATATAATATTTTTATAAAATTACTGTGATTATATAAATATAATATATTACTTATTTTTTTATAATTTAATCCATTGGAAAATGAAAATGTCACTCATGTGTACATGTGGACTACCACTTCCGTGAAGCGATGGGATTAATTTTCTACGACCAACTTACATGAATGGTTATAAAAATATATAATGTTTCAAAATGATAATTATAAAATGTTTAATAATATGTATATAATATAACCATGAACCATTTGACCATGGCCAACACACAGAATTTATTTTGAGGTTGTAAACCGAATGACCCCATAATGCCCGACATTAACCCAACAAATTTAGTAACTATATAATACAAGGTAATAAATGAAATAAAAGGGGTTAAGATAAAGAAATAAACCTAAAACTTTCTTATTAAAGTATAAAATTAATATAATTTTATTATTTAAGATATTTATAAAACCAAGATATTTTATAAAATATTTTTTTCAAATAAATTTAACTTTGATAGCTTATGTTACATAAAAAATTGAGTTTTAACGAATCACGATATAATATTTATATTTTTATTTTAAATTGATTGTTATAACCTAGAACTTAAATTTTGAGGTATAAACATGAATAATTTTTAAAAAAAATTAATTATAAAATTTTTAGATATATAAAATATATTTCTAAATATGTACTTAATTTTTATTAAAGTCTTCATATGCTTAAAAATACATTTTTATAAAAAAATGATTTTATTAATTTTTTGAAAAAATAATAAAAATAAATACTGAAAATTTTATAATTTTTTTTAACAAAAATAAATTATTTTTTTCCTAAAAATTTCAAAATTATCTTAGGGTTAATATTTGATAATTTTCTAAAAAGATTAATTTTTGAATGAATAGTGAGAAATACAAATTTTCATTAAAATATTATTTTTTTAGAATTTACAGAGTCTAAAATTGTTTAAAAATGTTCTAAAAGTAAAATTATTTCAAATATTTGTTTATTAATCCAATTTAGGATATTATAATATATTTAATATTGAATTTTTATATTAAAAATTTCTATACTTTTGAAAATTTTCTCTTTAGAAGACCACCATTTCTTCAGGTTTTTAGGAATAATTTTAAAGTAAAATTTTCCAATTATATGAATCATATTTGTAAAAATTGATTAAATATTTTTAACTATCATAATTAATATTATAAAATAGGGTTGACTTATTTTCTGGTCAAAATAAATAGGAAAAGAAGTAAAAATTAATTACCATGGTTAAGGTTAAAATATGTTTATTGAGGGGTTAAACTAAAAGGATAAGGGATAAAATGACCTATAAACTTATCAAAAATCCATTTTATAGACATATTTATACTTTATAACCTATAATGTTCCTTAATGACCCATTTCTGTGCCTTGTGGCATGTGAAAAACATTGACACAACTTATTTTTTTTAAAATTCCTTGTATATCCTCTCTCCCACTTATAAAAGGCCACACCTCTTCTCTTTTATTCAAACTTATAAAACCAATTGTTTTTTACAAGACATACCAAAATAATTTTCTAAATTATCTTATCAAATACTATAGTATCTTTTATAATTAATATAACCTTTTAAGGATTTTGGTGCAAACTTAAGGTGATTATTCAAAGAAGAGGGAACCTTCCCAATCAAGTGTTTCTATTTTATTTATTCTTCCACCTCCTTGAAATATTATTAAATTATGATGATATAATAAAACCATTATCTCCCATACAATTAAATTTTATTATTTTAATGGTATGACCTATATTAACCTCTTCTTCCATAATATGGGAAATGAAACTATCAACCCTATGTATAGTGGACTACCGCCGTGTGAACTGATGTTATTTATTTTCCATCACCACCTCTCACAAATGGATATGATGATGAATTAAATATTTATATATGATATATATTATATTACTGTATCTATGTATTTATAATACCATATCTACCTTATTAACACCAAACCCTTTGGAAAATAATAACATCAATTATGTGTACGACAAACTACCACCTCAGAATCTTATGCGATGAGTTTTTCATTTCTATTTTTCCTAGATGGTAATAAGGATAGATTAAATGAATATATATGATATTTTTAACATAATTATACTTATTTAATTATTATATCACTTATACCGTCTTACTTTCCATTCTGTGGTGGATATGATAACGTCGTTCATGTGTATGGAGGACTACCTCCTCACAAAGCGATGTGAATCGTTTTTCACAAATACTTTTTATGGAAGGTAGTAAGGATATATTTAATGAATATATGTGATATATTTGAAATAATAGTAAATATAAAATTTTAATTATTATTTAACTTCTTTTCTTTCTATCCGGCGAGAAAATGGAAGCATCGTTCATGCATACATATGACATACCATCTCCATGAACAATGTATTTAATTTTTGATATATATTTTATATAGATTAATATAAATTTTTATATAATTAATATATATGATATTTATATCAAGTTTAAAATTGAATATATTATAGATTATTCATCAATATAAAAGTAAAAAAAATACTGAATCAAAAAATATATGAAAACAAAGTAGTTATTACCCGAAACATGATTTTAACAATGAATTATTAATAAATTTATAATAAGAGTTCATAAGTAAATTATATATGGTATGATATATTTAATTATAGTTATTTAATATATTAATTATAAACCTATATTTATTATACAGCAGGTTCAAACATGTATGAAGGAATTCGAGACTTAAAGTAAGGGAAATTTGTCTCCAATTGTCTTCTTTGGGACCTATGTCACGTAATATAGCTATATTATTTCAAGAGGTGTATATAAAGACCAATTTATATGTTATATAATGAATTTATTTATTCTCATAATATTTAATGTTTCATTTAATGTTATTATATCATGGTTATTATGATAAAAACGTTACCAATGTGTTAAGGGTTTGATGTTACAATCTCATTGTTTAATGGGATTGTTTATGATTATGTTTTTGATGATGAAACATTATGATATTTGTATTGATAACTTAATTAATATTATTATACTATGGTTATTTCTTTATAATACAAGTTTTACATTAATTTTACTCTATTTATGCACTCAAGATTCCAAAAGAATGTTTTTAAAGAAAACCGACTTTATTTCTCTCTTTGGTCGAAACCCCTTTTTAGTTGATGCCCGTAATTTCTAAAAATTATGTAAATAAATTTTTTATATTATAAATATATTTTTTAATGTAATTTTGACACTTGTTTTTATTTCTAAAAACTTCTTTAAATGGAATCGTCAGGTTGTTTTCCTAATAGATCCCATTTGGTTTTTACTGAAAATGTGAATGAAATATTTATTTTAATGTGTACAAAATGAAAAAAATTCATGACATTATGAATAATAAATTTTTTAAAGAATCATTATTAATTTTCAAATTTTATTTTCAAAGAAAATTAATTTAATATTTTTTGAACATTTAGTTTTAAAAAAGTGATTTTCAAAGAAAAAAAAGTTATTTTCCTTTAGAAATGTTGCATGTGATCTTTTAAAAAAATTATCCATTTAACATGATATAATTTTAGGTTACATAAACTTTAATAGTGATATAATATATTATTACATCCTTATTCTTTATTTGTGTGGTTTAGGATTATGATGATAGGATATCAATGAAACCCATTTCGTTTTGATGGGTTCTTTTCTATGATGAAATGTTTATGAAACACATTTCTTTTCAATGGTTCTTATATGATTAATGTTTTAGGATATTTTGGAACACATATGTATAACTTTCATTATGTGATAGTTTTTATGTTATAACCAATAATGGTGGTAATGTTATAACCATAGATGGTGGTTACATTATAACCAAGGATGGTGGTCATGTTATAACTAAGGATATGTGGTCTTGTTATAACCAAGTATGGGTGGGACTTATATCTCCCTATAATGCATTTGGTAGTGGTATATTATGCGTTAACCTGATTTCATGTTCACAAGTTTATGTGTGGACCTACTTTCATGTCTATAGTATTATACCCGGACTTTATTTCATGTCTATAATGAAATGAGGGAAACTTTTTTTATTTATACATGTTCACAATGTTATATTCTTATGTTTATAAAAAAATCTATATATTATAACAAGGTTATTACCTTATGTCTTATTTCATTTGATTCCTTTATGTTTCATGTTTTTATATAGCCAATAATTATTTCATGACTCAAGTTTATGATCTATAATATGCAGGGTATGGTTTTAAAATTTTAAGTTTATATTCTAACATCTTTATACTTATGTTATTCTTATGTGATCATTGATATCTACCTTGTTTAACCTTAATAATAATAATATATCACCCCATATTATTTTTTCTTCCAAAGGTTATAAATAAATGTTTTATATATGACAATTCTATTAAGGGTTCTATATAATAAGAACTTAGAGGAAGAAAATGTAGTTCACCTATGAACCAGTTGTTTATGTTTCCATGTTTCCAATGGTAATATACCTATAATATTTTGGAATGTAACTTTATGTTATGTAATGATTATTCATCTATTAATATTTAATATATATGTATGAAAAATTTGGGTCTTTATAAAAGTAATGTATGTACGTACTGATTTAGGAGATTAAGTAAGATATTTTTCTTTAAAATGTTATTTTAAATATTTTGAACTCCTTGCTCTTTCATATCCATGTTCCTAATTTTTTTTAAATAATGTTTATATTTATTCTTAGAAGATTTTAAAAATATCAATTTTAACTAATTTTTAATTTCTTTATAGTGGATTTAAAATGAATCTTTTCAATTTTTCTGGTATGGGTTATTTTGACAGTTTATAGAAGTACTAAAGAATGCTTTTTTAATAGTTACCCCATAAGCACTTTTTCCTGCCATCATATCCATTATTAATTATCAAAATTAATCTATAAGTTTCTATTTGTTTTCAAAGAATATTCTATTTTCTTATCTTATATATATTTTTCATTTTAAAAGTTTTCAATAGGAAAAGGTTTTATCCTTATTTTTACATGAAGTCTGAAACTACTTATGCATATGCGTTAAATTTTTTTATGAGATTTTATAATTTAAATGAAATAATTTCGTTATCAAAATACATTTCATGTAAATTTTATAACATAATAGGTTACCCTGATATAGCTCAAATTATAGGTGAACCCGATATAGTTCTCTAATGTATTGGGTATGGTGGTTGAGTTAACGAGTATTAAGTTTCTCCTATGGGATAAGTTATAATTAACTATGATGGTTATTCCTTTATAAGATTTATTATAAGGGTCAATTTAAAGATACATTCCCAAGATACCTACATTGTTTTACAATGCCTTCTATTGGTTATAAATCAAATATTTTTATTTTATAATGTAATATAATGAAATCATAATTAAATAAAAGTTTATAATATTCTAAATATGAAAGGTTAGTTTTAATGAGTTCTTATTTTTTATCCTAATTAACTTTCCTAATTATTATTTTAAATTTATTCTTTCTTACAATTTTTTTATAAAAAATTATAGTATTGAAGTGGATTTCATTAGTAATTATTTTGAGATCAAAGTTATTTATATAAAAAAGAAAATTTAATTAATGGGTTTTATGAATTTTCAAAAGGACTAACATGTTTCCTTTCTTTTTATACCACTTAATTAGATTTTTTTCTCATCCCATGTATTAAATGTTTTATAGGGATTATGGATTTTTATGGATTATATAAAGGTCAATGGAGACACATCCCAAATGAAATAAAACGATATCATTAATAAAACTTATGTGTAAACATTGGAACCTATTTTTATGGAAAAAATATATACTATATAAAAATTTCCATTATTTTAGGTAATGTTTTTTCATATTTATCTAAAAATCTAAACCTAAAATATCAAATAAATATGATAAAGTGAAACACTTTTTATAAATCATGTATTTTAACGTTGATTCCATTATAAGGTATTATAATCGGTATTAAAGGAAAGGATTAGATAATATTAAAGGTTAGGATGATACTAAAAGACACTCTTAATATATTCCAATTTATGGTTATATTACCATGAGTTAAAGTGTAAGTATTTACATGTTTCTTCATCTAATAAATGTATATTCAGAATGTTTTTTAATAGAGGAAACATGGAAAATAATGTAGGAATGAAATAAGTGAATAATGTCTTTCCAAATCAATAACATGAAAGGATTATAGTTGGAACTGAAACATTTATAGCTATGTTAACTCAATAGATGAAGAATTTAAATGGTGGAATCTATGAAAAGGAGTGTGTGAATTATTTATAAAGGAAAATTTCTATACTGGAACATTTCATGAAAATTTAACCTCCTCCTTTTAGTGGATTATTAGAACTATTGGTTGTTTAAGGATGAATTAATGAATTGAAAAAGATATTTTATGTTTTGGGATGTTCAAAGAATTATAAGGAAACTATTTAAATTTATCATTTTAAGGTGAAGATGATTATTATTGGCATATAATTAAGAATACTAAGGTGTAATATAAGACTGATGTAATCTAGTAGAAAATATTCAAGGAACTTTTCCTTGAGAAATATTTTCCAAATGTTATTTGAATTAGAATAGAAGGATTATTATTATAATTGAAGTAGGACTAGGACTCAATTTCTTACTATAAATAAAAATTTACTAGATTATTTAAGTATGCACCAAATTTAATTTTTTCCCATTGAAGTAAAATTGATTGATTTTACTCAGGATTGAGATAAGGTTTGTGATGGGAAATTTTTACTGGTTAGTTTAGAAGTTTTGAGGACATTGTTTATTATTACAAGATGGTTTAAGTGGAGTTTTTTCTTTTTATATCAACAAGAATAAGAAGAAGTCTAGGTGGCACACAAAGGGGAATTATTCATAGAATAAATCTGAAAGTAAGAAATTTAATATTTCCTCTTATGATAAGTGTCGTAAAAATAATTATGGTGAATGTATTATGAGTTTTGAAAAGTTTTATTGATGTGTGAATATAGTAAATATGAAATGCGTCTATAAAGAGAACAAAAATGGTAATGGTCAGACTTGTCTTGATAATCCAACCAAAAAAATGATTTAATTATAATGAGATGGGCCATTATATAAGTGAATGTCCAATGTAAAATATGATGTATAGATTTCATTAATATCATATGTAGAAGGGTTTTGATGATTATTCACAAATACCATAAGAAGTTAAATCCATATAATTAAGTAATTAAAGGTACACTACTTGTTTACTCAGATTATTCCAATGTTTTTTTGATTTGGTGTATACACATTATTTTATTTCTAGGAATTTTTCTAGTAAAATTGAAACATAACCTTAGGTAATGAATATAAAACTTGTGATTAAAACACATAGTTTAATTATTAAAGAAAAATATATTAATAAGAACATTCCTATCATCATATTTTGAATATTTTTTCATATAAGTCTAGTTATTTTACCCTTAGAGAAGATTGATATCATTATAGGTATAGATTGAAATTTAGTTTATTATTCTAAGAGAGATTATAAAGATAAATAATTTATACCCAATCATCAATGTGTGTTTTAATTTGTATATAATAATGAGTTTACACTCGTGAATCCATATAAAGAAGCTTAATAATTGATTAAATATGGGGTTGAAAGTTATCTTTTAAAGATCATTAAAAATAAAGGAATTATTTAAATTAGTTATATGGCTATGTTAAATGATTTTTTGGATGTTTTTACTAATGATTTTATTAGTGTTATCCCTGATTAGGAGGATGAAATTACTATTGAAATAGTTCCTAATGATAAGCTAATTTTAAAAAATCCTTATTGAATGGATCCAATGGAGTTATTGGAATTGAAAAAGCAGTTAAAATAACTACTTGATAAGGGTTTTATCCTACTTAGCACTTCACCTTAGGGAGATCCTATTTTGTTTGTTAAAAAAATATGGTTCTATGAAAATTTTAATTTATTATAGAGCACTCAATAATATTATTGTTAAGAAGAAATATTTTTTGTCTCATATCAACGACTTCTTTGATTAGCACTAGATTAATTAGTATTTTTTCAGGAATGAACTTATATATGGTTACCATTAGCTTAATGCGAAGGAATATGATATTCCAAGGGCATCATTTCATACTAGGTATGAACATTATGAATTTTTGGGTTATGCCTTTTAGGTTGAAAAATTCACCCGCTATATTTATGGATCTTATGAATAGATCTTTCTAGGAGTTTTTAGATAAATTTTTAGTGGGGTTTTTTTAATTAAATTCTGATATATTATAAAATCTATAAAGATCATGAGAAATATCTATGTATTATTTTTAAAACCTTAAAAGAAAGTAAGTTGTGTGGGAAATACTATAAATATGAATTTTGGCTGTAAATGATTTATTTTATTGGGAATATTATTTCTAAATATAGAATAAATGTTGATCCTTCTAGATCTAAAGTGGTGGAAGAGTTGATGAGACCTACACATTTCACTAAAATTCAGAATTTTCTTTAATTAATGGGTTACTACCAATGGTTTGTTGAAAACCTTACCCATTTATCTATACCCCTTATAAAGTTCACTAAAAAAGGAGTTAAATTAATCCAGAAAAATGAATGTGATGATTTTTATTAATAATTGAAAAGAATATTTGTTAATGCTTCAATATTATCCTTAACATATTTAAATGGGGAATTTTTTATTTACAATGATACTTATTTGAAGGGACTTATTTGTGACTTGATTGAATATGATAAGGTAATTGAATACAAATCATGCTAATTGAAACACAATGAGAATAATTATAAAACAGTTGATATTGAGATTATGGTAGTGGTTTTTTCTATAAAAATTTAGTGGAATATTTTACATGGGGTAAAATTTGAAATATATATTGATCCTAAAATATTGAATTACATATTCACTAAAAAATAATTGAACATGAGGCACAAAATATTTTTAGAAATAATTATGGATTATGATTTCATGATTCACTACTATCCAAGTAAATAAAATAAGGTAGCTAATGCCTTGAGTTAAAAATATAATGTATCATTAAACATGTTATATTTGAAATAAGATTCTTTAGTTTATGATTTAATAAATTTGGATTTGAAATCTGTCTGTCTATAAACCTTTTCTCTTTTGGATCATGTATCAATAAAATCGCTTTCATAAGAAAGGGAAGATCATGGTTTGCAAGAAAGATTAGAATTAATAAATAAAGTTAAGTTTCCTAATTTTAATGTTTATAAAAAAGGTGTTATTATATTTAGAAAGAGATTATGGGTTCTGAGTTTTTTTTCAATTAAAGAAGGAATTAATATGTAAATCTAATTAATATTTATTTTCATTCATCCAAATAATATTAATATGTAAAAAAACATTACAAAATATTACCAGTTGGATGGAATGAAAAAATATAATACATATTTTACAATTAAATGTTTGACTTGTCAATAGGTTAAAGACGAGATAAAACAACTTAATGGTATGCTTCATCATTTTATAGTGCCTAAATAGAAATGGGAGAGTATATCTAATAATTTTTTTGTTGGGGTTGGCTACATATTTGAATTTTCATCCCATTAGATATACTATATATTGTATCAACTTGACAAACATTATGTTAAAGAAATAATCACATAACAGGGAGTCCATCTCTCTATTTTATTCTATTGTGATCCAAGAATAAAATTAAATTTTTGGAAAGGGATTAAAAAGAAATTGGGCATTGACTTAAATTTTAGTAATGATTTTCAACCTCAATCTAATGGGAAGTCATAGAAAAAAAATTTAAATTTGGAAGTTTTGATTTGGGATTTCTCATTGGATTATTAGGGATGTGGCTATCAACATATTTCATTAGTGGAATTTTCTTATAATAAGTATTTTTATTCCAGTATATAGATGACAACTTTTGAGGCATTATATGGAAATCAGTTTCAAACTCCGGCATGTTGGTATGAATTTAGCTAAATGATTTTATTATTACTATAATTGGTATAAAAGATAGCTGATTAGGTAAAAATGATTCAGCACTATACAAGGGAAGCTTAGAGTATGTGAAAATAGTATAAAAATAATAATAGTAAATATATCTCATTTGAGGTAAGAGATAATATTTCAAAGTATCTCCTTGGAAAAGTGTTATATATTTTGGTATGAAGGGAAAATTAATTCCAAGTTATATTGGTCTATATGATATCCAGGAAAATGTGGGATTAATTTTATACTAAGTAGCCTTACCTTTAATTTATTCTATGGTACATGGTTTATTTCATGTTTTTTTGTTAGGGAAATATGTACCTGATGAAACTCATGTTTTAAAGCCCAAAGTGGTATAATTGGAATAAAATATTTCCTATGAGGAAAACATATTTAAGATTATAGATCTTAGAGAGTAGGTTTTGTAGAATAATTTGATTCACCCTATTATGGTTTTATGTAATAACCTTATGATTGAAGATGTAACATATGAATAAAAAAATTTATGAGGGAAAAATACCCTCACTTGTCTAAATAATGAATAAAATTTAGAGGACACAATTTATTTAAGGGTGGAAGAATGTGAAAACATGATTAATGTTAATAATGAATAAATTTCATTTCTAATTAATATTAATCATTAGATTTTATGGATTCATATTCAATATATTAATTTTAATTAAATTTTCAATCAAAAAAGAAATAATTTTATCCAAACTAAATTGTTTTCCCTAAATAATATGATTTTATATGAAATTTTAAATTCTAAATTTATGGAATTTAATTTTATGAAATTAAATTAATTTTTTATATCAGTAGATCAAATAATTTTACGGTGAATTTCTATGATTTTTATGAAAAGATCGATATTAAGGTGAATAGTGAAAAATACCATTTTTTAGAAAAGTTGTTCTTTATTTCAAAGTATTTAGAAAGTTACAATTAATTTTAGATTGGTTATAATGTAAAATATGCTATATTTTCTTAAAAATAATAAAATTAATTCCATTGGAATCATAATTATACTTTATTTTGGTATAAACTCATTTCAATCTTAAAAACACATTTTTTTAAAACTGTTTTTTCTTATATTTTATGAGATTATATTAAAATAAATCTTTACCACTTAAACAAATTGAATATTTAGAAAGGGTTCCAAATTACTAATTAGTAGTTTCAAATTTTTAATGTGGTTAATTTAATTTATGTTCATAATGAATATTTTCCTTGGTAAAAATTAGTCACAACGGTAATGGGTAAAACAGGTTAATTAAGAAAAAAAATAATTGATAAGATAAAAAAATATTATATTAATTCTTATTGTATTGTATTATTTCAACTATTACCACCTTATATTCAAAATTTTATAGTTTTATATCTAGTTAAAAATTATTAATACTATATATTACTTTAAAACGTTGAATAATCACTAGAGCGACACTCCCCTCACTTATAAAAGAGAACCTACTCTCTTCTCTTATTTGCATAACATGAGCCTTTCAGATCAAAAAATAACTACCCAAATACATTTTATACATATTTGCCCATATATTAAAGGTCCTAGTCATACCAAAAGACAAAAACTAGAAGTCTTAAGGTATAATATAAATGAGGTTTTCAAAGAAGAGTCATAACTATTAACATAGTATTTTCGTGTTTATTTATTCTTCTAACTACTTAAAAAATTTATTAACCATTTAGATATAATAAAATTTTATATTAAATATATTTAAATTTTATTATATTGATGAAACAATCAGTCTTAGCTTATTTTTCATCCAATGGTAAATGAAAACTTTTCTCGTGCTTATGTGTGGAGTACCACTTCCATGAAGTGAGGTATTTCATTTTCCATCACTGCATCACACAGCTTGTAAAAAATATAGAATTAATGAACATATAATATTTTTATGACAATATTATTATTTTATAAATATAATTTATTACATTCACTTCTTACCCTTCTATCTATTGTAAAATGATAATTTTCCTCATGCACACGTGTGGACTACTACCTCTATGAAGCTATGTGATTTGTTTTTTTGACAAACCTATATGATTTGATATAAAAATGTCTATAATTCATAAAAATTATAATTATAACATGTTTAATATTCTCGAGATAATGTAACCATGACCCCTTTGAACACAGTTAATGCACCAAAGTTATGTTGAGGTCATAAACCGAATGACCCCAAAATATCTGACGCAAACTTAATTGATTTAGTAACTATATAAGACATGGTAATAAACAAAATAAAATAAATTATGATAAGGGAATAAAACTAAATTTTTTTCTTAATCATGTATAAAGTTAACATAATTATTTTATTCAAGAAAGTAAAGGATGTACGTTGTGAGCCAGGAGATGAGGTAAGAGATTTTTTATTAAAATATTGTTTTAAATATTTCAAACTCCTTTCTCTTCCATATCAATGTTTTTTAAAAATGTTTCTTGAATTTTCATATTTATGATTAAAATATTTTAAAATTTTTATCTAAACTAATTTTTAATTTATTTACAAATTTATAAAAATAAATCTTTCCAATGTTTCATATATGAGTTATTTTTACTTTAGATATACAAAAGAATGTTTTTTAACATTTTCCACATGACTGACTTTTCTTGCCATTATAGAAATTATATATTATCAATATTAACCTAAAATTTTATATAGGTTTTAAATAATATATATTTTACCACTATTTTTTTAATTTTTAATTTTAATTTTTTTCAAAAGTGAAAATGATTTTCATAATTATTTTTATGTGAAGCGAGAAAGTGATTCTGAATATGTGTAAATAAAATATTTTATGATATTTTATGATTAAAATACCTAATTTTTTTTATCAACATATAGTTCATTTAAATTTTAAATGATAATGGTTGAGTGAGATATAGTTATTATATTGGGTGAACGTCATATAGATCTCCAATTCATTGGGTAAAGTGATGAAATTTTTAAAAATTACCTTACCCCTAAGTGATATGTTGTAGCTAACCATGATGACTATAAATTTATAATTGATCTTTTAAGAGTGAATATAATTATAATTTACCAATATTACTATATTGTTTTTCAATTATTTCTATTAGTTTTAAAGGAAATATTTTTATTTTATAAGGTAAAATAATGAACTAATTATTAAAGAAAATATTTTGATCTTATAAAGGTGAATGATTTGTTTTCATGGGTTATTATGTTTTCACAAGTAAAATTCATGATAATTATTTTTAATATATGATTTTTTACAATTTTTTTATGAAAAAATTGGTATTGGAGTTGATTTCACGTGTAAGTAAGAATATTTTTGAGCTCAAAGTTTATTATATAAAAAAGAAAATTTCCTTAATAGTTTTTTGGGATTTAAAAAAACACTATTGAGTTTACTTTATTTTTATATCCCTTAATATGATTTTTTTTCTCATCCCACATTTTAAAAATTATTTTACAAGTGTTATGGATTTTTAGGGATTACCACAAATTAAACGGTGACACATCTTGAAAAAAGAAAAAAATGTTTCATGAATAAAATGAGTGTATACATAAGAAACTATTTTTGTGAGAAAAATTTATACTATGTGGAAATGAACACTATATTAAGTAACTATTTTTATATTTCTATAAAACTCTAAATATAATAAATCTTGTAAATTTATGATAGTGAAAACCTTCTTATAAATCATATATTTATAGTTTTTATGTTATATGGTGTTATATTTGTAGTGTGGATTCTTCAACCATAATATTTAATTTATAACTACATTATATTCAGTATCAGATTTCTTTAGCTATTTTAAGCCTCATCACTTTGTTATATAATTGTTCTGATAGAGACATGATAGTTGTATCACCCCAAAAATCTAATGTAAGAAGCATATATTTGATAACATGTACAACACAATACAACACACACCTAAGGAAATATAATATCTTGAGAATATATAATATATTTATAATTTTAAATAATTTAAAAATATTATATTATTTTTGATATACATGATACTGAGTTAGCGTACGAAACATGGAACAACAAGTTTCTTCAATCTCTAGCGTTACACGCAAGACTTAGTTTTACCGAACAATAATATATTATTAATTTTTTTTATTTAATATAATAATAGTTAATATAGAAATTAAATTATAGGTTATGAATATTATAAAATAACTTATTAAAATATATATTTTAAAAAATTTAAAATTAATTAATAGGTTACCAATTAATGAATATAAAAAACAATTGAATATAAAGGAAATATTATTATTTTTAGGCTCACAAAGGCATTTTGTCTCAATAAATTAAATTAAAAAATTAGTGAATGATATTAATGAAATATATATTTTATATATTAAATAAAATATTTTTTATAATCATCAAATATATTCAGTAGACATTATATAAAAATAAACTCAATATTACATAAAAACCCTATATTTTTATAAAAGCAATTTTACCACCTTTTAATGGTGAACCCATTTTAAAAATGTATTTTCAAAATTTAATTAATTTAATATTTCAAAATAAATTTAAATTTTTTATTAAAAACATAAAAATTAGATTATTGTGATGTTATGGTATTTTTCTGCAAAGTTTCATTTTTAGTGAATAATGAAAAATACTGAAATTTAATTCAGAACTGCTTTATCATTTAATTTATTTACAAAGTTAAATTATAATTTTAATTAGTTTTAATGTTTTATTAGATTATATTTTTTTTAATTAATACAATTTAGGTCATTTTAATAAATTTCACTTTGAAATTGACTATAAAAACTTAGCAAACTTTAGGATGTTTTTACATAAAAAACCCGCATTGTCGTCCCGTCTGCAGGATTAATTTTAATTTAATTTATTTAACTTTTGTGATTGGAATTTAGAAAAAAAGATTCCATTTTTGGAATCATAATAATTTATAATTATTAATAAATGAAAATTAATTTTTTATCCAAAGGATTAGTGAAAGTAATTAATATTTACGACAATGATTAAGGTTAAATTAAGCTTAATAAGAGATTAAACCATAACCTTAATACCCAAATAAACCTATACACTCGTCAAAAATCCTTTTTAGGGCCATATTTCTACCATATAAACCCTTCTATAAAATTTGGACCATTTGTTATCCACTTTTAATAGAAAAACATTTGTGTGGTTCCTTTATTTTAAAACATTATAAGTGTGCCACCCCTCCTCCATTATAAAAGGCCTCCTTCAATTCCACTTACTCACACCTATCAAGCCACTTTGTCTCAACAAAACTCTTCCAAATTAAATCCCCAAAATCACTCCCTTTATCTTCGATTAACTCTTTGGGAAGAAATCAACCCAATGAATACTTTAGGTACAAACCTAAAGAAGTTTCCCGATTAAGAGGTTACACCCTCCCTCAAAAACCTCTATTTTATTTTCTTTATCCACTCCCTCAAATACTACTATTATATACATGTATAAAAACCCCATTATCCTAAATATAATAGTATATTTTTGTGATAAGGGTTCGACCGACACTTGAACACACATCCATATAATGGGTAACAAACACACTGTTTACATGTGTGGTGGACTACTGCATCACTAAATGACGATTGTTCAATTTTTCTTTACCACCTCTCATGATGATCATTATGATGGAAACAATGTTTATATATGTTATATATAATATTTATTACGTAATTAATATTATTAAATTATTTTACAATACATAACTTTAATACTTTCCATTTTTTATTAATACAATAAAATCGATTGAGGAAGTGTGAACTACTACCCCCCCTCAAAGCGATGTGACTCGTTCATGCCATACATGGAACATATAAAGAAAGGTTTTTATTAAAAATATGTGACATAATAACTTATATATTATAAACATGATATAATTATCTTTTTTAGATATAATATATATCATTTGTTATTCCCTTTCACACACTTAAAAAGTGATAACATCATTCAAGGACTTGCGGACTACTACCTCCCCCACTTGATGTGATTCCTTTTTCATCACAATAATTCAATATATAAGTTTATAAAATTAAATAATATAAAATTGATGATATAATTATCATTTTAAAAATATATATTTATATATAACTATTTTCTACAATGATCATTAAAAAATGGGAACATTACTCATACGTACGTACGACCTACCGTCTCCAGGGGTGTATTGTTGGTTGATTTTTCATAACCATATTCAATTATTGATTTTAAAATTATACTTTATGTATACATATAATAATTATTTCATGATTATTATTCTAGATAAGTTATAAAATAACCCATTTGACCATATTTGTTCTATGAAAGTTTTTTTTGACACATAAACCGAATTTGGTCAAAACACCCGACGTAAACTTAGTTGATTATGTAGTTGGACACAATATAGTTATAAGTGAAATAAACGTAATTATAAACATAAAAAATTTTCGGAAGAAAGTATAAAACTAACATAATTTTATTATACATTAATTTAAAGGACATTCACAGGAATGAAACTCAAGGTAAGGGATTCTTGTTGTATTTTCATTCCATAAGGCATGCTTAATTATTGTGCAACTAATTTCTTATATATGGTGTACTTAATTTTACATTGGAATGTAATGTCATGAATAAATATTTATTCATGTAATTTTGAGGTTCAATTTGAATAATTTTTTTTATTAGGATGTGATTTAGAAGTTACCAAGTGGAATAGAAATTCATAGCTCAATTTCTTTTCATTGAGTTATATTACTTTCTTATTGTTGTTAATATTCTAAGATTATGTGTGTAATAACTTGTTACCATATACTACTGTATTTACACTTCCCTCATGTGAATTTAAATTTGATTCACGTAATCTACTCATTTATTGATTTTTTTAATTTGACATTATATTTGTTTCAAGGGTTTATTTCCCAAACTCATTTTATTCGATATTGTTAGTACATAAATTTACATTCAAGGAAATTATTGGATAATTGTTCAATAAGAATTTTAATTTTTATCTCCTTTGGTTATTAATGACCTTTATTAAATATTATTATTTCTTGTTCTTTTGATTCATATGTAAGGTATTTCATCTCAATTTACATTATATTGAGAATTATTTATTACCATGCACCTATTTTATTTTATACGGTGTATATATTTCCCTTTTACATGATATATCATGAATAAACATACTCTTATGACATTATAACATTAATTTAATATTATTACTTTATGAGGATTATGATTTAAAATGTTTCAAAGTGTTATGGGATATTTTGTAAATTTTAAAGTTTATTTTTCTCAACAATAACTTTAATGACCTTTCTTTGGTATTTCCATTCGAGGAAATTATATGGCCATTTTTCAATAACCCCTTTCATTATACTCTAATTATTCATGTCCATTTTCCTAAAATAGATACATTTTCCTAAACTTTGGTGATCAAAATGTTTTATAAAATTCTTTTATGAAAACCCGACTTTATTTATCTCCTTAGTTAGAGAACTTGTTTACATATAAAATCCATTTTTATTAAAAAAATTTCAAAAATGTTTACACATTTTAAAAATTATTTTGTAAAGGATTTTTTATCTTTTTTGTCTTTTACCCATGTTTTCAATAGAATACTCTTGTCACCTTACTAACAAGACATTTTTAAACCTTTTTACCATGCAATAAGAATGTTAATTTTACCTCATATGACATGTACGTAATTATACACATCATTTCATTGAATCCTCCTTTTAAAGTTTAAAAGTTTTATTTTTAAAGAAAATGTTTTCAAAAGGAATTTTTGAAGAAAAAAATTTTCAATAGGTTTTTCAAAATAAAAGGATATTTTCCTCAAGAATATTTTTAAAAGTTATTATTTTATTTCATAAACAACAACAACCCTTTATTTTTACTCCAATTAGAATTTTTTGTATTGATATCATCCTAATTCTTGATTTTGAAGGTTTGAGATTGATTTTTCCATGCATAGTATTAGAATTAACTTATTTCATTAATTCTTAACATCCCCTTGAAATATTCAACTTCATATGATAATTGGAAATTGAATTTCCCCTAATTATCGATTTCATTTATCATGTATATTACTATTTCCTAAACCATATACCATTTGACATATAATGCACACTTTGATAGTTATTTTATTATTTGGGGAAATAATGATAATTTCATATTATTTATTCAATACAGTGATTTTATAAGGAATAATAGTTATTTTGAATTTTAAATATGAAGAACGTTTTAGACTGGAAATGATGGGTAGAGCCCATACTTTATATAGCTCGTCGATGCATCGACAAGTTTTCTTGAGAAAAATAGTTTCACAAATGGGTTTATACACATATTTTTAAACCGTATTGTGAAATTTATTAACTGTAATAGGTTTTCATGTACCTTAGACATGAAATATATTAAGAAATAATTTCCCTCATTTAGTTTTTGTTATTATTCATCCATGAGATTTTGCATCGATATATCTATGGATACGTTTAATTTTTGTGTATTCATTAAATGGAATGTATGTAAATTTCTTACCTTTTCATGTTGTTTTTTTACTTATCTAGTTATTGTAATGGAATTTATTTATAGTTATTAGCATTATATATTATTTATTTAGTTCCATATGATTTTTTATTACATGGTATCTGTGTTCAGTTATTTACCAAGCCATTTTTATTACTCTCATCTGTTCATTATTGCTTCCACTATATTTTTCTCTTACTAAGTATTTGAGATCACCATTATTATGTTTCTTTCACTAGGAATCCAAGAAGCACACCATGAAAGATATGCAGGGATAAACTAAATGGAATAATGTTATTCTAAATGTTATTTCTTTAAAAATATTTTTTTTTTGTAATTAGTGTATTCATTTTTAATACAATTCTCATTTATGTATATGGATTACCAAGGCTACTAAACTAATCAGTCCTTTTTGATTTGATTCCTTGTGATCATTCCAATATAATTGATAGCCGAAATTAGCTCTGTGTTATCTGGGGTCAGGTTTCTATAGTTGGTAATAGAGGATTTTTAGTAGCAACCTTGGGAACTAGATTTATGAAAAACTTGATTAGAGAATGTAACCCTAAGGTATAATTTGAGGATTAGTATTGATGAACATCCTATAATTTTTTTAAGGTAGATATTATATGGGTTTTTCTTAACAATACATCTATATCTGAATAATATAAGTGGATGTTGTTTTGGCACATATGTACCTTGAAGTAACAACTCTGATAAGGTGTTCTTGGTTTGACAAGGGGTATTTTGGTACATGAAAACAGAGATTAATGGACATATAGTTTGATACTCCCGGGGGATATGCTTTGGATAGTCTATTTTTTATTTACAAACCATTATGAAGGATTTAGATACATAATAAGTAACCTAAGTTAAACATAAGGTGTTTTAGATTGAATATAAGGTGCCATGATTTAGAAATCCTAAAATTTATATTATGATTAAACCTTAGACTAAGGAAGGAACAATTTTGATGATGTGTTTTTAGATTCAATAATTAAACTGTATAAGTATTTTACCAATGGAATTTTGGCTATAAGAATCACGAAATGTCTATAAAATTTTCTAGATTTTAGAAGCCTATATTTTAGAGGAAAAATGTTATTTTAGGAAAAATAAATTTACATTTTTATAGACATAATTATAAAGGTATTGCTAACTTTTAGGATTCATATGATTAGAAAATACATCATAATAATAGTCAAATAAGATTATGATACTTAAAAAATGTTTGTATTGAAAAACATAGTTAAGAGTCTATTTAATTAAACTTCAATGATTTCCATTAGATTTATTTTGGAAATTATATTAATTTGGTTTTAGTAAAGGGGAAAATATGTACCAAGTGAAAACCAATCAGATTCGGTAAGGCTAAAACATTTGAACCCATGACTAAAGGATGTTAAGAGTTTCATGCCAACCACTGACCTATGTAATGTATTGGTTAATATGTCATTGTTTTTAGTTAAAAAATTTTATGAATGAATATTAATGATGAACATATAGTGTTTATTTTTAGTTTTATATAATAATATATTAATCATATTTACTTGTAATAATAGTTAGATATAAATAGTAAAAAATGTCACTCATTTATGGGATTTGAGATCCTTTAGAAATGTATTTTAGTGCTTTAGGTATCATATTTAATTTTTAGATACCCACTTCTTAAGGTAAGGATAAATTAGATTTTTATCAAAGCACAACCAAAGATGAAATTGTTATTATGAAATTGAAATGTATCATTAAATTATATTTCCTTGTATTCCTACGTAGTAAAATAATTAATCAACATTAAGAAAATGTTAATGAATAAAATGTGTTGTCCTCATACCTTATTTTTTGTTGAACCAATGGTCTACTAAATCATCATTGATTTATGGATTTGAGACCCTGAAATTTCTATTGTTCATTAATTTTTTTTATTTATGACCTCAATTTCTCCCAATATATATTTACGCATTTACTTAAAGAATGTGTCTCTACTTTCCACTAAGTTTCTCCCGCTTAGAGACATTTTTATATTTTAGTCCATGTGAACATTTCACTTCCCATTCTCTCTTTCCTATGGGATTTTCTACAAACCCTTCTTGTGATGTGGGATTTAAACATAGGAAATATTAAACAATATATTATCAAGATCATGTTTAAATTCAAAGGATGCAATTTTATTAATGTGGGTAGAATGTAACAGCCTAAAATTTTTAAGTAAGAACCTTATATTTGATAGTGTGTACGACATGCGACACCAAAGACATAAGGGAATATAATATCTGAAAAGTTTATAATATATTTACTATTTTAAAAAAAATAAACATATTTGATATTTTTTATATATGTGACACTGAGTTAGCATGCAACACACACAACCCCAAGTTTCTTCAATGGATTGCGTTACACGCAAGAAAGAGTTTTATCGAAAAATACAATATTATTAAAATATTATAATTTAATATAATAATAGTAAACCATGTCATTGAATTATATTTTCTTAATATTATTAACTAAATTATGAAAATATATGTCTTACACAATATAAAATTAATTAATAGGTTACCAATTAATGAAAACACAAACCAATTGAATATAATGGAAATATTATTATTTTTATGCATACAAAGGAATTTGTCTTAATAAATTAATGTAATTATAGTTAGTAAATGATATTAATGAAATATATATGTTTTATATTCATCAAAATATTTTCTATAGTCATCCAATAGATTCAATAGACATAATATAGGAATAAACATAATATTACACAAGAAACCTATATTTTTATGAAGGCAATTTTACCACCTTTTAATTGAGAACCAATTTTAAATATGAATTTTGAAAAATTAATTGATTTAATATGTCAAAATTAACATAAAATTTTTATGTTAAACTTAAAAATTATCTTATGGTGATGTTTTTGTATTTTTCTGCAAAGTTTCATTTTTCTTTGAATAATAAAAAAACTGAAGTTTAATCCAAAATTAGTTTTTCATATAATTTATTTATAAGGATAAATTATAATTTAATTTTTTTTTCAATGTTTATTTTATTATATTTTTATAAATTAATCTAATTTAGGTCATTATAATCAATTTTAATATGAAATTGACTATGAAAACTTAAAAAAAATTACGATGTTTTCTATTTTAAAAACCAGTATTGCCGTCCCATTTGTGGGATTAATTTTAATTTAATTTATGAAAAATATATGATTGGAATTTATAAAAATTAATTATATATTCTAAATTATAATAATTTATAATGTATAGTAAGGTGAAATTAATTTTTTAACAAAAATATTAGTGAATGTAATTAATATTACTGATAATGATTAAGGTTAAATTAAGCTTAATAAGAGACTAAAACATAACCTTAAGGCCTTAATAAATGTATAAACTTGTAAAAAATGAATTTTATGGACATATTTAGACCATATGATATCTTGGATCTAATTTTTAACGTTATTTATCTACTTGAAATGATAAAAAACGTTTTTGGCGTTCCTTTCTATTAAAATATTACAAGTGTGCAACCCCTCCTCCATTATAAAAGGCCTCCTTCACTTCCACTTCCTCACACCTCTGAAGCCTCCTTTAATTGACTAAACTCTGAACAATTAACCCCCCAAAATAACTCCATTCCTTGTTGAATACCCTTTGGTCAGAAATCAACCCAAGAGGCCTTTTGGTGCAAACCAAAAGGATTTTCGTGATTAAGAGTTTACACCCTCCCTCAAACTCTTCTCTATTATTTTCTTTATTAACTCCCTAAAATGTTATTTTTATATGATTTTTTTGAAAATAATGTATCCTAAATATACTATTATGTGTTTATAATATGTTTTATACCTACACTTACAGACACTTTGATCTAATGGGTAACAAATATACTATTTACATGTATAGCAGACTACCACTTCTCAAAATGATTATTATTCAATTTTCCTTCGCTTCTCATGGTGACCATTATGATGGAAAATATGTTTATATAGGTTATATATAATATAAATTATATATTAAAGCTTCTTTAATTATTTTAAAGTACATATATTTAATTCTTTCCATTTTGCGTTAATACGATAACATTGTTTGAGGAAGTATGGACTACCACCCCCTCAAAGAGATGTGAGTCATTCATGCCATGCATGGAACATATAAATAATTATTTAAATAAAACATATGTGACATAAAAAACTTATATATTATATTAATAACATAATTATCTTTTTTTAAATATAATATATATCATTATCTTTATTACCCTTTCACACACTTAAAAAGTGATACCGTCATTCATGGACGTGTGGACTATCGTCTCCCAAACATGATGTGATTTTTTAACATAATAACTCCACATATATGTATATATTATTATATGAAATTTTATTTATGATATAATTATCATTATAGAAATATATAATTATACTGAACTTCTTTACACTATAATCATTGAGAAATAGGAACACTATCCATGTGTATGTATGGCCTACCGTCTCCATGAGTTTAACATTGGTTCATTTTTCATAACCATATTCAGTGAATGATTTTAAAATTATAATTTATGTATAAATATTATAATTATGTCTTTATTAGTATTCTTTTTAAGTTATATAATGCCTCTTTGACCATAGTTGACCTATGATAGTTTTTTTTGAAACATAAACCGAATTTGGTCAAAATAGCCGATGTAAACTTAATTGATTAAGTAATTGTAAAAAACAAGGTAATAAGTGAAATAAAAGTAATTATAAGAATTAAAAAGGTTCTGAATAAAGTATAAAATTATCATAAGTTTATTATATAATAAGTTAAAGGATGTTTACCCGAAAGGAAACTAAATGTAAGTGATTATTCTCTCATTTTCATTCTCTGAGACATGCTTAATTTTTGTTCCCATGATTTCTTATGTATGGTACAGTTGCAGTCAAATTGAAGTGTAATATTATGAATAAATATTTATTTATGATATTTCAAGTTTCAATTTGAAGTATTTATTTTAAGTTCATTTGAGTTAAATGTTACCAAGTAGAATATAATTTCATAACTCAATTTCTTTTTATTGAGTTATATTACTTCCTCGTTGTCATTGATATTATAAAATTATATATGTAATCACTTATTAATATCTATTATAGTATTTCCACTTACCTTATGTGGATTTAAATTTGATTAACATAATCTACTCATTGATTGATCTTTACTTCGATGTTATATCCTTTTCAAGGGTTTATTTCACAATTTCATTTTATTCGATATTATTAATACATGAATCTCCATTTAAGAAAATTATTGGAAAATTGTTCAATAAAAATTTTCATTTTGATCTCATCTAGTTATTAAAAACCTTTATCAAATATTATTATGTTTGGTTTTTTTAATTCATATGTAAGGGATTTCATCTCAATTTACATTCCATTAAGACTTATTTATTATTATGAACCTAGTTTATTTTATGTGGTGTATATACTACCATTTTAAATGATATACCATGAATATCCTTACTCTCATTATATTATAAATTTCATTTAAAATTATTCCTTTATTAGTTTTATGATTTAAATTGTTTCAAAGTGGTATGGGGCACTTTAGAATGATTAAATATATTTTTCTTCAACAATAACTTTAATGATCATACAATTGTATTTACATTAGAAGAAATTATATGAACAGTTTAAATAAAACCTTTGATTCTACTATGATTATTAATGACCATTTTTATGTATTAGTACCATTTTCCCACTATTTTTTCTCATAATGTTTTTCAAAAATGTGTTTTTATGAAAACATGACATTATTTCCCTCTTTAGTCAGAGAACTTGTTTTCTATTAAAAACCATGTTTTATTAAAATGTTTTAAAAAATGCTTTAACCTTTTCAAAATTATTTTGTAATAAAAGTTTTACCCTTTATGTCTTTTACCGATGTTTTCAAAGAAATATTCTTGTCACCTTCCCAAAAAGGATTTTTTCAAACATTTTTACCGTGCAAAAAGATTGTTTTTTTACCTCATTCAACATGTATAGATTTATATACCTTTATTTCATTGAATCCTTATTTTCAAGTTTAAAAGGTTTATTTTTAAAGAATTTTTTTAAAAGGGATTTTTGAAGAAAAATATTTTCAAAATATTTTTCAAAAGAAATGTGTATGACGTAAGCACACTTGGTTTAAACTCACATGAACATATTACCATTCTTGGTAACAAGAATCAATAATATTGGTTGTATTTGGATACATAACAAAATAATGAGTAAATTAATGGGAAAACCCTCCTCTCTTACACTATAACCCCCCTAACTCCATCTTCTTTTCACTTCTCTATGCCTTAAAGATCCTCAATGTTATTCCCAAATACCCTTCCATAGTCACTCCCCATGTACAATATCTCTTGGTCTTTCTAAAAGTCCAAAACCCCTTCCCTTAAATATATTCTCAAGAGGTGGATTCAAGAGGTAAATTCACATTCTATTTCTTTCAATTTCATTTCAATGTTCCTTTCTATTATTATCCACTCCTAAAATCCTCTGTCCAAATGAAAAATATAACTCCAGTATCATCTAAATACTGGAATTATATCATGTTAATGGAAGAACCATCATCAATATCCTTACTCTCTCTCTCTCTCTCTCTCTCTTTTATTTTATAAATGAAATCATCATCCGTGAGGTTCCAATTTATAACCTTCGTGGACAACGATGTTTCGTTCTTCAATTTCCCCTTTAATACATGTCATGAAACCATTTTTATGGTTTAACAAGGCTATAATATATGTATTATAACCTATTTAACAATCAATAACTAGAATATGTACATAATATTAAATCATATGAACAACTAGTTCCTTATAATCATAATACCACTAAAATAATCTATGTGAATGTCATTAATATTTAATCTAGTGATTTATCCTCATTCCATGTAATAAAAATAATATAAATTACCATCAAAACCTATTTTTTTTATGAATAATGTGTAAATTTAATTTTTTATATTTACATCCATTCCACAAGAACAACATTACTTAAAAATAAGTGAAACGATTATAAAAATAAAGAAAACAAACACTCTGGAATGATGAAATTCAATTTTATAACTTATCAATAAATACATAAATTAACAAAAAAAATATATGATAAAATAAATAAATTTCTAATATGTTATTAATTATGTAATTAATGAGTCTAATTTCATATTCATAGACCATAAGGTCAAGAGAGGAACATTCAGACTTAAGGTAAGGCTTTTCTACCTGAACCTCCATTTTCATTTGGGTTACTATTATTATCTACTCACCTCAATTAAATTATTATTTATTAATGTGTACTCATAATATATTCTATTATAATGTTCTATATATGTGTAAAAATACGAATCTTACATTAATTTATCAGGAGTTATATGTTTTAAAAGTATCTTTAAAAAATTATTCCAGTAATACAAACACGATTCAAGAGAATTTCTAAAATTCTTACCTATTTTCAAGGTCACTCTATAATATATTTTTCGAAAAAATTATCTTTTTAAAATATATAATTTTATTTTGAAAATACTATCTTAATTCACTTATGGTTTTATACAAATATTTTTCTTAAAGAACTCTTCTTTTCGAAGTAAAAGAGTATTTATCTCAAGAATTAATCAATGATTTTATAAGATTATATTCATCTATTTCAACACTCTTTTTTATTATTATGTATTACTGGAATTAATATTTTATGATATCATCTACCATATTTAATTTAATGTTGTATGATTATTTTTTACTATGGATGTTCTATCTTAAAACCATTCACTAATTTACTCAGGATGGTTAGTGTTTATAATTAATGTCTGTAAAAAGTTATTTACATTTCATATATTAGTTTCAATATGAATGTATATGTTGTTTATGTTTATCCCCATTCATATGAGGAATGAATTGGTCTTAGTAAGTGTTGGATGGGGCCTACTATATCCCCTTACTACATCAGTAGGTATCATGATAGAAACTATGTTCTTGACATGAGGCCTTGAAAAATTGATATTCATGATATTAGAACGAGGCCCTGACGGTATGGTTATGATATAACATATTATATAATCAATTATTATGGGAATATTATTGATATTTAATGTGGTTATTGGACTAGTATAATACCCATAATTATGTTTTATTATGCCATTTTTTCAGCTCTTATTACGGTCGTAATGTGTTCAAGTTTATTTTTAAAGGCATGTGTTTCACCATGCCCAATGTTTATGTTTATGTTATCTTACACTGTATTGATTACCATTACTCAATATTTGATATCACACTTTTATTATGTTTCATTTTTTCAAGACAGGAGAAAGTTTATTATTATTGACCTCCAAGGAAAACTTATAGTTGTGGAAGTTACGAACAAAACATATATGTTGTATTTCATTTCAAGTTGTAATGTAGAAATTAGGTATATATCTTTTTTCCAAATTAACTAAAATACTTGATCCTTCAGGATGAATATTACTTGTTTATATTTCAATGTAATATAATAAGGCACCGACTCTGGGAAACTAGGGTTGGGTTCTTACATATTTGGCTAAGGATAGTACTCACATTCACTTCCTTCATTCATTAATGAAGTCCCCTTGAAATATTAAACTTTATATAATAATTGATCAGTTAATTTCCCATAATTATCCATTTTATTTATCATGGATATTACTATTTCTTAAACAGTGTACCATTTTATATATAGTTTCTACTTTGACAGTTATTTGATTATTTTGGAAAATATTGATAATTATGTATTCTATATTTAATATAGTAATTTGATAAGGCATATTAGTTATTTTGATTATTCAATATGAGGAATATTATAGAGTGGAAATGATGGGTGGAGCCCCAAATTTATATAGCTCCTTTATAAATCTAAAGGTTATCATCAGAAAAATAATTATGCAAATGGGGTTCAATCCTTAGTTTTAAATAGTCTTGCTAATGGTCTTGACTTTAATAGGTTTTCATTTTCCTAATACTTGACATCCATTAAGAATTTTTTTCCTTATTTAGTTTTATTTATTATTCTTCCATGATATTTTTCATCAACATATCTATGGATACATTTAATTTAATTTCATTGATTAAATGAATTATTTTTCAGTTTCTTACCTTGGAATGTTGATTTTGACTTATCTAGTTATTTTAATGGCATGTATTTCTAGTTATTACTTTTTTATATTGTTTATTCAATTCCATCTCAGTTTTTTGATTACATGGTGTGTGTTTTCAGTTATTTACCATGCCATAGTTGTTAGTATATTTGATTGGTTATTGATTCAACTATATTTTGACCTTATTAATCATTTTATCTCACCCTTATTATATTTATTTCCCCTGGAATCCAAGAAGTGTAATGTGAATTATATGTAGGGATACACTAGATGGAATCAATTTATTCTTGATGTTACTTATTTAGAAACACAAAAAATACGTTGTAATTAGTGTATTTATTTGTAATAAAATTCTCATTTATGTATCTATTTTACCAAGACTAGTAAATTGATTGTTCCTTTGGGATATGATTTTTGAAATCATTCTAATGTAATTGATAATAAACACTGGATATGGGCTAACTAGGGTCGGGTTGGTACAGTAGTGTCATTTCATTCTTTACCAACAAATCAAAATTCTTATCCTCAGTAAATTAATTTTTTCCACTTCATTAAATAAGTTCAAGTCCCACTATTGTTGCATCAACAACCACTAGGCTTTGTGATGGAAGATAAAACAACATCTTACTCTCCCATCCACAAGAGTTTTTGCCATTAAAGTTGGGAACTCCCCTTATATTCACAAATTTTTTATTATCTATTAAATCAACAGAAGTATCCGATATAATGTACCTAGATATTATCTGATACCACTTGATATTCCCTAGGAATGAGAGTACTATTGGGGGGGGATTAGTTGTGGTTTTTTACTATTTCTATAAAGTTTAATTAACCTATGAAATTTCTTAGTACTCAATCCACTCAAATATATATCTAATATTTACTTGAATAAAACATAAATTAACATAGGGAAAAGAATATATAGTTCTCTAAGGTTTTTTCCCAATGTGAGTGCCTACTCCTTGATATGATCTAGGTGGGTATGAGTAATAGATTTTCCACTATAATATTATGATCAATTATAAGTGGTTTATACATATATCATTATGTTACCATGAATTTCCTAACACACATACACAATATCATACTAGAGTTATATTATCCAATGACTAATAATGTGATCAAAACAATTTGTGTAAGATCACTTGATAATTTGAGTTACTTCATCATTTGAAATTTGATCTTCCCCTTGAGCCTTCATAATATTCAAACCAAGTAATTATTATTTATTCATGAAATATGAACTCTTATATTCAATGATGAAATAAGACACTAGTTTATATTAGATCTGTTAACCTATCTTACCTCATGAAAAATCAATTGATAAATTTATTCTCAATATGAATATAATTATTAATCACACTCTTTAGTATTTATTGCCTCTTAAAAACTATCAAATTTAATCTCTTTTTTTATATAATTCTATGCCTCTCTAAATTTCATTATGCAATAATTTTTTTATATTCTAAATTTTTATAACCATTTCTCAATATTCTATAATTAATTTAATTCTAAAAATCAATTCTAGCACATATTCTAGTTTATTCCCTAAATCAAATGGTAAAATAAGATCCTCCACACATTTCGTCATTCCACTATTCATTTGGGAATGATCCCACTATCATCAAATATTAAATTCTAATTTAATTATCATTATATAGTTATATTCTCACAATACCCTTATTATCATTTTAAAAAATAAATAAAATTCTCATGTATTTTCTTTAGAAATAGTGTCCATTTAAAATAATTCACAAATTAATTCATGTGATAATTCTAGAAATTTTTTACTGTGATCTATTCTCAATAATTCACTAGACCAAATTTGGATGAGATAATTATTAGTTTGATTCATATAATGACTCAACTCATCATGGTAAAATACTCCAACCCCTCAACTTCAATATTGAACAATTTTTTTCATGTGATTAATAAATTTCTTGACAACAAAACATCATATGATTTATTTATTCTTTAGAATTTTTTTTCTAAAATTTATATGACATTCAATTATTCATAAATTTAACAATTTCTCTACGAGGATTCATCTTATGAAGTTATATTAGTGAAGACAATATTTTAAGATTAAAATGACTCATATAATGTTTTCTGTAGTTCCATGCCTTTGTCATTTTCTGATTCCTCTTATGAATATTATGAAAATAATCATCATAAGAGTAAATAAATCATATTTAAATGAGTCATATAGAGTTTAAATGAATCTTATATAAATACCAATCTATTATCATAAGGATAAATGAATCATAAAAAATTTAATGAACCATACAAAATTCTTCCTTTGCAAAATTTTTGGTCTGCAATGAAAATGAATCTTAATTAAATTCTCTAACTCTTTTTGAAAATGTGAATAACTCATACACTGAGTCAAAGTTACACATAAATATTTAGCATTATCCATTTCTTTGTCAATTATCTACTTTAGACGAATCTTTACAAGAGTAATGGACTCTTATAGAGTTCACAATACTTTTCCAATTTTTTATCTTCAATAATTGAATTCCATATTTCTTTAAATAAATTCAAAACCATTTAAATTCATCTCAAGGTCTTATAAATAATATAATGAACATTATAAACACTTAAAAATCATAAATAACAATTTCTAATAATTTTTAATCAAAATTGAAAAAAAAATTGTTAAATAAGATCTTTGGGTTAATTAATATATAAAACTTAGTTTACTGTTACTCAACTTCACTTCAACTCTTACAGATTTATTTCAATTTTTATTTAATACATATGTAGTCAGTATAAATTTGACTTCAATATTATTATGATCCTTAAAACTTCTACTTAATATCAGGTAATTCTATACAATATTCAGGTTTAACTAAAATCATCAATAACGATCAACAACTTCTATCAAAATCATATTTTTAATAGTTTAATGAAAATTCAATGACATTCTAAGAATTAAATTTATGTTCCTATAAGAATAAACATAATTATCTTACAAGAATCACCATATGATAATGATCCTCCAATAATCACTATAATATTCCCATTTTGTATCAACATGCATTCTCATGTTTAATATATTAACATATTATTCAATATGTACTATTATCATGACTATATATTGAAAATGTTCCTTAAAAACAATTATAACATAATATTTTATCAATATAAGAAAATTAAAACTCCAAATTTAATACAAAAATTTTATCTTATATAACAAAATTATATATTTAAGAAGCACATGGTGAGCCTGGGAGTTTAACCCTCTCATTTTACTAGAATGAATTATGAAAACCCCCTTCCACCCAATGTATGTGTTTACATTAATAATTATTTATGTTTGTAGATTAAATTAACACCATGAATCTTATAAAATGGGTATATTTTAGCTTCATTATTAAAGGAGGATAAATATAGAAATAAAAAATGGGGAGAAATATGGAGAAAAGAAATATTAGATACGGTTAAATTATTTTGGGGGATAAAATCTAGAATGAAATGAAAAATTTATTTCTATAAATTATAATTAAAACTGTTATAAAGAATAATGATAAAATGTTTCAAATTTTCTATTTAATTATTTTTTTAAATTTTTTTCTCATAATTATGTTAATTGACATTGGATTAGAGTATATGAATATAGTAAACTAGAAAAATGTTTCATAGAAATCACTATGAAAATACTACATGTGAAGTGATATGGAACTTAAAATTAGTGTTTCTAGTAATCCCAAATGGGGAGATTAATGAGCCCAAAATTGAGTTTGTATTTAAGGTTGTTGTTTTTAAAATATAATAGATAAATAATTCATCTTATGAGATTTTATAGAGAATGGTTGGTAGAGGAGACTAGAACCATGTGATGGTGTATGAGAAAATGTACATACCCTAATGGAGTAATAAAATAGATAAATATATATCATCCAGGTTCCATGACCAAGATAAAATAATCACACCACGACTCAAGGTATTTTTAAGAACCACATATTAGCACAACTCATTTTGGAGAAAGTGTTTAGTAATAATTTTTTATGATACAACTTAGAGAAAATGAAATACACAATGGTATAACCTATTTCAAATAATTACTTTTATAAGGATATTACATTCCATGAATTAAAATAGTATTCCATACCAAAGTGGTTAAGATAAAAATTAAGGTTATATATAGAACTCATGTATAAAGAAACTAAGATAAAAGGAGTACACTAAGGACTTGAAACTGTTTTGAAGGCCACTATATGGTGAGTTTAAAATAGTTATGATGAGATAATCTGACTAAATTTTAAAAGAAGGAAACATGTAAAGAAATATAGAAGTCATGATTCTTATTTTTGAATTTCATTGGAGATAATTGAACAAAATAATAATTGAAGTGGTTTATAAAACCAAACAAGTGTTTTTACCAAACTAGATAAAAATATGGTTTCTTATATGAAGTTCACATTTCCCATTCATGGACACTGGGGGGTGGGTGAGTCAATTGACATAATTCAAATGAGTTCTACATGTGGTTAATTATCCCCTCTTATGATCAAACCCCTACCTTTATTAATAGGTGTATATATATTAGTGCACTATTTAACCTCACATTGTAATGAAATTTATAAAAATAGAAAATTGAAACACAAGGTTTTTATAAGGTTAGATAAAGACAACTCCTTGCTATGTTTGATTATTTAATTTAGAATCATATTTTATTATCACTATAATTTATAGTGATTTAAAGTGAAATTAAAATCAAACAAAAGTGTTTAGTAGGTATCATCCACATTCCCTAATGGTAGGTATAATCTACTTCCCTTCCAATGGTATTGTTTATAATGAATCTACCAGTTCATCAAAGGTCCTCCTTGAACTCTTGAAATAGATCTTCATTTTTCATTAGATTTCACTCAATTTTGTTATATAAACTCAAAAAAACTATGTATTTTGATCAAAATGGATTCTTTATGATTTTAGTGTTTTGTCACGATGAATAAAACAATATAAAAACATTAGTCCCTTATTGTTATCAATATTATCTTCTCTTTCCTTCTTTGGTTGTTTTTGTATCTCTTGAGTTGAGCACAGGTCATAGACTCTACACTTATTCTTCTTCTTCAATAGTTGTTGTTTCTTCTTCATTTCACATATATTTAAGGGTATCAACCCTACTTTATAAAATATTTTTGATTTTTTAGTTCTTTATATACTGAATGATCTTTATTACATTTTGACTCACAAAATTTTTAGCAGGAATAATAGAGTAAAAAAACATTTGATCTTTTCCTCCTCATATATATTTATATTCACAAATACCGTTAATTATATTTTACTATTTTGAATAAATAGAGTCCTTGTTTTTGAATCACATGGAATATATTCGTTCATATATTATTTTATCAGAGTCAATGTTTTATTTTTAAATCCTCCTCAATACTTGGGTGGTTTATATATTCAATTTATATTAAAAAATGTCACATTCTCATTTAAATCTACAGAAAATTTATTTCATAATTCTTTTTGAATTTAGATTCCATTTTTTATAGCATTCAACATAGAAATTTAACTCACAACATGGTTTATTCTAAATATATATCATGAAGTGAAACTATTTATGTTGTTTGATCAATGAAGAATAGTTTGTAAGAATCATCTAAAAAAAATTCTAGATAAACTTTTGAATTAATATCCTTATTAAATCTAGTGTATGCATTATATTTTTCATGCGATAGTCATGAAATAGAATCTATGACACAAACTACTCAATAATAACATAAGATCATATATCATTTTGATTCAAATAATGATGAAGGAATCAAGATCATGATACATAGTGAGTAATTTCATAAATATACTCATGCATCCTAAACCACAACCCAAAAGGTAAATTCTAATAGAATATTTCATTTTTTAAATCCTTTGTGCACCATAATTAAATTACGAAAATTAAACACTTTACAAATCCAAAATTGATTTTTATTTATATGGGATAACACTAGTTAATAACCCTCACATAATTATAACATCACTGGGTTGATACCTTAGGGTTGACTACCCAGTGGGTCACCATTAGACCCCACATGATGCTCTCTTAAAGAACCTCCCCACACTTTCCCTATTAGTATTGACCAACACTGGTTGTCTACATGTTTTCCTCGTTAGACTACATTTAATATTGGATGAATATATCTAATGGATAGCTATTTTGGATATTCTAGTGGAAGGATTGGACTATTTTTTTGAATTCATTTTTTATGACTTAAGTCTTAAAAACTCAAAAACATAAACACTCTTACTAAGTACTCTAGTCACTCATAAAAATTCCCCCGATAACTCATACAAAGTCATCTAGACACTCTCTCACACAATCACTCATATGAAGTCCTCCATCCATTCTCATATTAATTTATCTAATGACTCATACACATAATACTTGTATTCATATATAAGTTAATATCCATTTCCAAATAACAACAACCTTTTAATTAGAGTTAATATTGATTCTTATAAGGTTCTTAAGTGTCAATATCATTCTGAAAACACAAATTCCCTTTTCAAAATCTCTCAACACTCCAAACTAGTTTTATTATAGAAATTCCAAAAGCTTTCAATCTATATCTTATATTTACTTCCCAATTATTCTCTTTTTAGATTCATTAATTCTTTCATAGGGATGTAATATTAAATAATACAAATACTCCATGGATCTCAACTTATATTTGTAAACTCTTTTCAAACATTCATTATCCAATTAGATATTAATTATGAGAGATAAATCTTAGAATTAAATAAAATACTCAAAACACTTTTAATATCAAGTTAATGGATCTATAATACTCTCACGGTAGTGACTCACCTTTATTCCAAGAATAATTTAGTATCTAGAATTCATCAGTTATCATAAATCAATGTTAATTAAATTCATTAATTTTCTAACATATTCTCAACAAATATTGACACATCCATAGAATCAAGGTATCCATCCTTATTAACCTCAAATAAACCCTTTAACATGGTCTCTTCAATCTCCCCTTTTTTTGTTATCAATACATTTAAATTCTTTTAGGTCAATATGTGTAAATGATAGATATTTTTTGTCTCACCCTTATTGAAAATTTATAAAAAAACTGTTTATAGGGGATTAATCTCAATTAAAACAACCGATCCTCCCACTTTTGTTCTTGTTTCAGCTTAAATTAACTGAGGGAAGGGATAGAACAATATATTCCCTTATATATGGGCCTCTAGTTAATCAAGTCTAAGTCTATGTGGGAAACCCTGGTGTATATATAAAGGGTGAATAAACAAGGTATTAAAATATGATTATAAATTATGTTCATGTGAAACCATTGTAAAATATTCTCACTCTTGGAGAAGTGGAATAATATTTTTTGTTGAAATTAAAATATAAGTTCTTGAACTTTATTTAACCCAAATATTAATAAAATTCAATCAAAGGAAATAGGTTTTAATTATTGTGATTATCCCTAGATATTCCTCAAAATTAAATTTTGATTTCATTTATTAAGAAACAATTTATCTATATTAATTTTAGGATTTTATAATTATAACCAAGGATAAGAGAATATGAAACCATACCTTTTTAATGAATCTTTTTCAAGAAACTTCTAGAAATCTATATTTACATAGTATTGATAGGTTTTGGTAGCTTCCCAATAAATTTATCCACTTATCCACCCCTTAAAGAAACAATTAAAATCATTTTGATCAAGGTGGATATCTTTATTAGATAGGATTTAAGATATAAAATGTAGAGAATGTTCTAGAATGGAATAATTCAAATTGTTATCAAATATGTAATAATTATTAAAGATTTATCCTCTCCATTATTTTATCTAGTTTATGATAGCTTACACATTTTATAGATTCACCTTAAATGTTTTAAATTGAAAATAAACTATCAAAAAATATATTTAAGAAATCTGGTGGAACACTTTGTTCCTTAATATGGGAAAAAAGTTGATAAATTCTTCTTAACTGATTCACTAATTTTATTCTAGATTTCAATTTCTTGTTTACAATAGTTCTTCAATAAAGAAAATATTTTTTATCGTAAAGTGGTACAGATTGTTCCTTTAACTCCAGAAGGTCTATGAGAAAATTTTACTTTTTAAATTTCCATCCCAATGCATACACCATTTCTTTAACTTATTCATATAACTGCTATTTTCCATTAAGAAGTTACATGAAAAAACCAAGTATATATGTCACCACTTTAAAAGGAACTTTATCCACATGTCTTTATATTTGAGAGTAAAAGTCTTCAATAGTTTTTATAGACTCATATTATTCATAATATACATAGTTTTAATTAGTATCATCAAAAGGGTTTTAATAGTTTTTTTGAGACGAATTACTAGTTTGACTTCCATCATATTGTGGTTAATCCTTATTCTTTAAAATTTTATTCAAATTATTTTTATCCTATTTATTAAGGTTTCTAAATGTTTTTCTAAGACATTTATTTTAGCTTTAATATCTATGGAATATGATATCTCTATTAGAGTATTTAATTTTTTTATTAAAATATGCACTTAATGTGAGTTTGATAAAAAAACTAAGAAAATAAAGTAGATGAAATCATAGGATATGAAGTTATATATGATACCAATTGAAGTTCCAAGTGGTAATGCATGGAAACTGAGAGGGGGGGGGGGATGTGTTAATTAGTGTACCCAATTCTAAAAAATTTTAATTTTACTATCTTTTCCCCTATTATAATCAAACCTTTACATAGATTAAAAGGTGTTGATATATTGGTGTGATATATAATCTCACTTTATCATGAAATGAATACATATAAAAAATGAAAATAAATGGTTTTTTTACGAAGTCTGAAAAATCATCCTCCTTGAAATGTTAAACTATTTTATTGAGAAACAAATTTTATAATCACTATAATTTTGAGTGATTACAAATGTATCTCAAGTCACGAACAAGTGATGGGTTGGTATCATCCACATACCATAAGGTTAGGTATCATTAACTTCTATTTTAATGGTGTTGTTTACACTAGAACCACTTATTATTAAGAGGACATTTTTGAAATTCAGAAAAACATATCTCCTTTTTGATTAGATGTCACTTGGTTCTATCATATCAACTCAAACAAACCTTTTATTTTTATTATAGTGGATTCTTTATACTTTAAGGGTTTCAAAAAAAAAAATATAACAATAGAAGTAGTATCAGATAATTCTTGTTATCAATGTACACTTTAAATTCTTTATTTTTATATTTCTATACCTTATCAGTTGAACATAGGTTGGATGATTTGAACTTATTCATATTATTACTTAGTTTTTGTTGTTTTTTATAGGGTAGACCAACATCAAAGAGTCTCAACACTCCTTATTTGAATATTTTTAATTTTTAATTTTAAATATGTTGAAGGATTTATCTTATTTTTTAACTTTCTAAATGTATCAGTAATAATAGAGTCAAAAAAACATTTCATCTTTTCCTCCTCATGCATATTTATATTCATAGATACCATTAATGTTATTGCTTTATTTCTCAATAAGGAAGCTCCTTGTCTTTATATTGCACAGAATCATTTTTTTCCAATATTATTTTATCCAAGTCAAGATATATTTTTTCAAAATATCATGTTCTCCTTAAACATTGAAAAATACTCATTTTTATTATTCTAGAATTTACCTTCCATATGTGCAATGAATTAAAATGATTTTCTGTAACTTATGGTGTAGTATCTTCTCAGTATGTACCATAAATGATAACTCTTTGCGATGTTTTATCAATAAATAATTTTTTATGAGAATCATATGAATTATATTAAAGTTAAAATTCTATATTAATATCCTTATTCAGTACAATGTATTTTTGATATTTTTTATGTGATATTTGAAAATTGGATACCATTACTTAATTTACTTAGAAAAAAGATCTTGTATCACATGGAGGATCAAATGATTATGAAGATGTTGGGATCTCGGTACTCAGAGAGGCACCACATGAATATAACCAAACATCATAGACCCTACCACACGAGGTTGAATATAAAATAATACAATTTAATTTAAATCAAATTTCGACCATTTTATAAAGATGAACAATACACACTTCATGAATCCCACATTGATTTTTTATTTGGGGGAGCTCTAGTTAATAACCCTACATGCTTATTATACCATAGTGAAATTAAATTATGCCCCAACCACTCAATGGATCACTATGAAACCCACATAGTTTCCTCTTATAGATATAACCCACAATTTCCATTCCATTGTCGATGTAACAGACCATCCCAGGTCAACCCAACCATACACCAGAGTCGACCGTCACATGATGTGTTAAAGAATGAAAACAAAACAAGTTTTGAAGATAACAAAAATAATACATACAACCAGAGTGCAAGTGGAAGAAAAAGGTACAAAAAGATTCATACCACCCAATCCAAACTAGATAAACTTCAAATTATGAATAAATAAAGACTAACAAGTCTTTATCCAAACCAACCCGAAATAAATGTAGCAATAATAAGAGAATCCAGTATACTACAAGATTCTATTCCCTTTAATGGAATTCTGAAAAAAACATCTAAAACTAACCAAAGGTAAAATTTGGGTGTAAGAAAAAAAATCCTATAAGGATACCAACACATATTCTATATAAGTTTTAACATCATTAATGAAATAGATATACTTTTTAAAATAATAACTTTTTAAAAAATATTTTTTCATAAATATAAAATACATTTGTAAATAATTTTACTTTTGGTTTTCATTAAAGCATTTAATATTATCAAAACAGAAAATATAAAAAGTAAAAGTGATAAAATAGGAAATTATATTAATTCATCATAAGTCAAGCTAGTAAACAATATCCATGAAATGCTATCATGTGATGTCATGTGATACAACCACATTTAAAAACCTGTGAGCAATAATTCATGATAAAAACCATCACATGATAAAAATACATTAATTAACAAGACCACTATCATTTTGGATTTATAATATAGGAAAATACATATTAGACCTAAAAAAATCTGAAACCATCTATAATGTTGGATCCAATCAATATTGAGTCCTCACAGCCAATCATTATCAATACAAAACCACTAGTGGTTCCACACACACTAAGGTTTCCTATGTGTATTTATGAATACAACCATGGTTCCAAAAGTTCCAATATTGTAGAATAAATTACAAAACTATTACCATAATTTATTAAACACATTTGAATCCATGATAATCTACTTCTCGGTTTGAAAACCCATTTTCAAATAAAAGAATCAAATTTTCAATAATATGCATTTAAAAAATTTATCGTTTCAAGAAATAATTTTAAATTGAATATCATTTTAATTAAATGGGAAAACCATGGTAATTTATCACAAATGATAATAAATTCATAAAATTAACCCACTGTAGAAAAAAATACCTCCAAATGGTATAAACCGAACTACCATTGGCAACAATGACTAGAAACCAAGAGATCCTCATTTGACAGAAAAGAAATGCCAAGAAACTATAAAGGATCAATATAAAACACTATCTAATCATGAGTCTAAACCATAAAAATATCTAGAAAAATGGTAAAAACCAAAGGAATGAGGGATGATAAGGAAGTATTACCTAGAGAGGTGCACTACAACAACCCTGATTGTTGATTGTCGAATGACCAATCTAAAAGGAGAATAGATCTTTGAAAGTGCCTATGGTGAGATCTATGTCAAGATATAGGGATACATGGTTAAATGAAATTAAAATCACTTGTACGGTGCCCTAAAAACCACATCTCAGGATATTTACATGGATTGTAATCCCATTACACATCATTCATTTTACAAAGGCTAGAAATGATAGAAAACATGTCACCTTTTAAAGAAACCATATTTTAGACATTACATGATGTCAACTAAATATACATGATGTATAAACTTAACAACCTGAACTATATTCATATATTTTTCATATAAACCATCACACAATATAAAATCCCTTTACATGATGCGTAATCACCCAAAAAACAACAGATATACCTATTTACAAAGAAAAACTCTGAAGAACCTAGGCCATCCTCCAAACATGGGGAGAACCCCTCAAATACAATGAAAAATTTATACCCAAACTCCATTAAATCAATTAAATATACATCCCTGAAAATTAATCCATTTTCCCATCAATGTATCACCATACTTGAGAATCCCACAAACACTCCCAAACAAAGATCATAAATAAAGAATGAAAAAAGGAGTACATGAAAAGTATAAAGGGGTGTTATAATATCCCCACAATAAATGATTTCATCCCCTAGAAAGTCCTAAAATTATTTGAGTAAAAAAAATTTAAGGCCACCACTACCTTATCAACAATTTCACCCCCACATATCATGTCTAACTCATTCACACCACCACATTACCCAGACTAGAGAAATTGGTTTACAAATTAGTACCTTCTCTTAGTGATTTTTAATCTGAACTGGATACTCAACCAAATTGGTGTAAATTTTAAGATCAACATCCTCCTATAAAATCCCATGATAATGATCTCATACATAAATCCTTAGATGGTAAACATGAATCATTTTTTAGATACAATTGAAACCATACAAAAATTCCAATCGATATGCCACCTATACAGTCATACAATGATCACAAAGGGCCCTATAAACCTTATTGCCAACTTACCCTACTTACCCAAAAGATAACGTCCCCACATAGGTAAAAAAATTAGGAAAACATGATCCCAAACTCAAAATCCAGTGGCCAATGATGATGGTCTATATAATATTATTTATGACTCTATTTCATAATCAGTCTCCTTTGGATCAAATTAACCATCTCCATCATTTCATGAAAATGATTCGGACCTACCAAGGAACGATCTCCCAACTCTTCCCAACACATGGGAGATCTACATGGATACCCATACAATAATTTAAATAGATCCATATTAATCAAGGAATGATACCTATTATTACAATAAAACTCTACAAGAGGTAACTGTTTTTTCCAAGATCTAGTAAAATCATGCACAAAATCCCAAAACATATCCTCAGGAACCTAGATATCTCTCTCGGTTAGTCCATCCTTCAACAGATGATAACCTATGCTTAATCTAGCATGGGAACCCACCATCTATTATAAAACTTTTCAGATTATAGATGTTTTACTTGGATATTTATTAGATAAAACTATAGAGGGAACCAGATGGAGTCTCACAATCACTTAGACATACAAGCTCCCAAGCTGTACTACCTTCATTGTCACCTTGATAGGGAATAAATTCACCAATTTGGTGAGTCGATCAATGATCAACCAAATAACATCTGTCCCATGAATATTACATTGAAAACCAATGATGAAATCCAAATAAATGTCATCTAAATTTTATACCAAAATGGGTAAGGGTTGCAAAAAAACAGTCGGTCTTTATTGTCCTACCTTAATTCTGTAGAATGTAAGACACTAAGATACCAAATATACAATCAACCACCGCATCCTTATCCAATAATACTGACATATCAATTAATGATATATATTGGTATCCCCTTTGTTCATGGACCACCAAGATCACTATCCACTATCCATCAACTATTTCTAGAAGGAAAAAAGAACGAATAACCTACAACAGAAGTATAAAGATCTACTAGGAGACTAGGAGAAATCACCTAAGGTCTCCCCACCATAAATACTTTTACCCAATTTTTATAACTGAGTGTTTATCACCCATTAGAGATGAATTTTTTTATTAGATTATGATTTAGATTTCATCAAATCCAGGAACACCTGTCCACCATCCTCTTCTACTCCCAAGATCATATCAGCAAAAAAACTCATTAAAGACCACTGATCTAATAATTCCTTAATGAATTGTGCTATTAATTTTCTACTCAACACATTGGAAACCACATTTCCCTTCCCATGGGTATACACAATATCAAATTAAATTGCTTAAAGGTACTCCTCTAGACATCTCTTTTGAATGTTTAGATCTGTCTGAGTAAAAATATATTTCAGGATCTTATAATCAGAATACAATTTAAACCACTCCATAAAGAGTGTTTTCCTCCACATTTTGAGTGCATACATAACCACTCCCAACTCATGATAATGGTTAGGTTAGTTATTATTAGGAGGTAATAACTGTAATGAGACATATGCCACTACCTGTTTTCCTTACAACAAAATACATCCCAAAATTGTACCATAAAAAACACATAAAACCCCATAACCCGAATCTGGTTCCAGAAGAATAAAAAATGGCAGTTAATTCAACATCACCTTCAGATCCTCAAAAAATATCTAAAAATTTTCATTTTTTTTCAAAAATTACATCTTTATGGGTTAAATCAATCATAGAAGATGCGATCTTGAAGAAATACTAAAAAACATTATATAGTAACTATCCAAACCCAAGAAGATTAAGATCTCAAACACATTTTTGGGCTTCTCCTAGGACATAATAGTTTGTACCTTTTCAGGATCTACTAACACGTCCCTCTCATATATGAAATTCCCTAGAAACTTCTCTTATTAGATCCAAAACTCTCATTTAGAGAGATTACCATATATGATGTTATTTTATAGTTCTAAGAATGATATCTAAGTTTTCCTTATGATCCTCATATGTCATGGAGTACACTATAATATCATCCATGAACACAACAATTAATGTTTCTTATAACCAATCAATGATTCAGTTTATTAAATCCATAAACATCGATAGAGATTTAGTCAGACCAATTGGCATAACAAGAAACTCAAAATACCCATAAAGTCTCCTAAACACTCTCTTAGGTTTATTATCTTCTCAAACCCTCAACTGTTGGTCCCCTGACCACATTTAAATCTTTTAAAACTAAAATTCCCATCAAATCTAGTGAAAAGATCATAAATCACAGGAAATGAATATTTTTTCTTAACTGTCACCTCATTCAACTCTCGATAGTCAATAAAAGTACAAGAATATTGAATGACTTCATAGAAAAAATGATAGGGGAATCCCATGGTGAAACACTAGGATGAATAATTCATTAAGCCTTTAGGTCCTCATGATTGAACTTAAGTTCCACTAACTCAGTAGGTGTCATTAGATAAGATAGTATAGAAATGGGAATCGTACCAAGGAGCATATCAACAGTAAACTTGACCTCTCTATATGATGGTCAATTTGAAAAATAATATGAAAATACATTGAGGTAAACACACACTACATAAGTAATATAAACACCTAAACAACGGTCAAATGCATCAATAAACATCTCTAAATCATTCCATGATATTACACAAAAAAAATGAAAATCGGCCCTACCTTTCCTGATCTAGAGTCCCACTCACCCTTGAAAACATGAGTGATTATATAAGAGGATATGAAATAAACAAAGTGGTGATAAATGTATATTTAGTCTTTAGAAATGATAATAAAATCCATGATGATAATCAAGTAGAATATGTCCATACAAATAATTAAAATTTCATATACCACCTCGAAGTCGGATATCATCACCCAATATTTGGGGAAGTTAAAAACATGTTTAGACCTCTTTCCCAATGGCATTGAAAGACCCAACAAACAATATAAAATAATGGGTAACACTAGCATAAAACAATAATAGAACCATAAAATAGGAAATAAACACAATACCCTTAACTATAGTTGGCCCTGATTTAGATTCCCTTAGTGCATACTCCAATGCATAAAGATGTTAGGTATCAGCTCTTCCTTGAGCTTTCGTAGACACATGAATAACCCTCTTAGCCTGAGGATAGTGTCCACCACCCATGAAATCATCTGTACAAACCTGTGAACCCCTGATGAATTTGGATCCCACCATACTTCCTTGGGATATCCTATCATAAAATCTTTCCAGATGCCGAGATATTCCATAAAGATGAAAAGTCATGGGAGCCGCCTTAGAATTCATCTTGGTATGTCCAGGGATTCCACACTAATAGAAAATAATCTTCTATTATATTGATGAACCCTCTAAAACTAGTCCTAAAGAAAACTGTATACCTCTGCACTTGATTTTTGGCCAGAAGATTGACCATGGATAACAAAATCACAAAATGAAGCTCAAACAAAGCCTATTTTCCCAAATATGTCTTCCTCATTCAAATATGCTTTGTAAAATACTTCTATAATGGTCAAAAGTCACATGGGAATCAACATTGACCTAATATAAGGGCTCATTCCTAACTCAAACCTTCAAGAATTTATGTAATCATCTGTTAAATGATATAGTTCCAAATGCACCCACTTAGTAAAACTGGTGGAATGCTCTAGAATAGTACACTCCCCCTTCTCTACGGTCAAAAACTCCAAGGTCTTTGTTTCACACAAATTTTTAGGGTAAAAAAACTAATTAAAATTTTTATTAAAAGAAGACCTAGTAAGTTCCTCATGAAACATAGCTTATATAATATAGTCCCACCATCTCTTTCCGAGTACCACAAGCACGTACATGGAAAAAATAACCTTAGAGTCTTCATGAGTCTTTAATAAGTTTAATATCCTCTCAATACACTCTAGACATTCCTTATATTCATTTGGTTATCTTTCAACCTAAAATATGGGTGGATGATTCTTAGTAATTACATATCCATGATACACCACACATCTTAGTTTATTAACACCAAGTTGACCAAAATTCCTAATAGTGTGTATTATAACTTTAACCAAAGAATGTTACACTATAAGATTCAACTACGAAACATGTATCACATATTCCTCTCTCAGTTTTATAAGATCTATTCTTGAAGGAATTTTATAACAAACACAAGACAATAACCAATTACATCATGAGCACATTACAAAATCTTAGGACCACATTCAGAATTCAAACCAATGATTTTATACTTTTTAAAAGAAATTAATAATTATAGAAATGAAAGATATTTCTAAAATTTAATAGGCCAATTTAAATCAAATTCCCATAAAATTAATTATAGTGAACCCAAACCCCTATTTTTGAACCGGGTAAAATTCCTTTAATACCCATGGTAACTCATGTTTAGTCTTGGAAGTGAGATATCCAGGCCCATTTAACACACTTACTATCTGAATTCTTAAATTCCTAGATTCTTTATACCTTCTAAATAAAAAAACAGGAAGTGTTAACACACTTTAGGCTAATCCTACCAGTTGATACCAAATTGTAATAGACCAACCCCGGTTAACCCAACCATACACCTGTTTCAGCTGTTATATGGTGAGGTGAATCTAGAACAAGTATTGAATATAACTAAAATAAGACATACAACCAGAGTAATAGTGGAAGTAGATATATACAATACAATTAAAATAAGATAAACTATAAAGTATGAATAAATAAATACTACCAAGTTTTGATGGGACTAATAATCACCTCCAAACCAACCTGATCCAATGGCTACAAAAACAAGATAATACAACATGATATAAGTTTCCCATACTTTTACTTGAACCCAATAATAAAATATTCATAACATCACAATAAAATAAAATGTTTGTGAGCACATATTCTAATTAGATTCCCCCATTGAGTCTATAAAAGGTCTAACATCAAGAATGCAATCATTCTAGCTTTTAAAACACAAAACTACTTTTCAAATCATTTTTCATAATTTTGAAATCCATTTTTAAACCATTATTCATTTGGTTTTCATAAAAATAATTCATATTCTCAAAACCATAAATATAAAAGGTGGAAGTGATAAAATAATAAACAGTTTCCATTAATTATAAGGTATTCTAATAAAATTATATCCATGAAATAATATCATATGATTTCATGTGACACAACAAAAAAATAAAATTCTATGAGCAATAATCCATGATAAAAACCATAATGTGATAAAAATCCTTAAATTACCAAGAAAAATATCATTTTAGATATATCCTATTGAAAAATACATTCTAGACATAAAAATAGCCAAAACCATCCATAACATTGGATCCCAATGATGTCAAGTAATACCAAACTCTATTGATATCAACAAATTACCACTAGTGGTACCACTCACACTAAGGTTTCCTATATATTTTTCTCAACACACCTAAGGTTTCAAATGTAAAAATAATGTCAAATACATTTCAAAACCACGAGCATAATTTATAAAACTTTTTCAAATCCAAGACAATGTGATTTAGTGTTTGAAAATCCATTTCCAAATAACAAAAATCCATTTTTAAATCAAACCCCTTTAAGAAAATTTATCTTTACAATAAATCCTTTTAAACCATATATTACTTCAATTGAATGAGAAAAACAAAAGAAATTTATCAATAAAAATAGTCAATCCCTAAAATTAACCCATTTTATAGAAAAAATTACCTTCAACTGGCATAGAACTAGTCTCCTTGGATAACAATAGCTATAAACTAAGATATCTGTCTTTAAAGGATATGGCATAATAAGAAAATGAAAAGGATCAATAGAAAACACTTTTTGATCATGAATATGAACCATAAACTCAACCAATGTAGTGTATAAAACTAAAATAATGAAGAATTATAAGGAATGATTACCCGAAGAGGAACACTACAACAACCCGAATGATTGATCATCGAACAAATAACTCGAAAGTAGTGGAGATCTCCAAAATTTCTTAGGGTTAGCTCTTGGTTGAGATAAGAGGTTTCATAGTTGAATGAAATTTAAATTACTCGTAAAGAACCCTAAAAACCACATCTCATGATATTTTCATGTCTTCTAAGACCATTAAAAGTGTTGGATCGAATATGTAGATATATATGTTTATTAGATGGAACAATACCAGAGGGGGGGTGAATTGTAGGTTTAAAAACCTTTGAGTTTTAGAAACTAAGAGATTAGTTTAAAAGATCTTAAACTAATACAAATACAAATACCCACAATTGTATTGAATATAAAAAGGTATGATGTATTGAAATACTAATGTAATGTAAAACAATTGTATTCAAGATAAACACAATAATCAGAGTAATACAAAGATGAATGATTCTACCTTAAAGCGTATAGAATCAATTAATAAAAAAAGTAATAGAATGATTGTAATTGAAACAATTACAATTGAATATGTAACGAAGAAAAGAAACAATACAAATTCTTTTCTAATACAAGTAACAGCAGAAATGTAAAGGTATTACAATTCTTTTAACCCAAAGAGAAGGGTTATCCTTTCACCTAGGATAAAAGGTATGTCTCACCAACACCTTGGTGAGCCCTCGATACGATGATCGGCACATCTATCTGCCTATCCCCGGCAGCCCTCGATACGATTATCAGCACATCTGTTTGCCTATCCCCAGTAGCCCTCGATACGATGATCGGCACGTCTGTATGCCTATCCCTGGCAGCCCTCAATTTTATAGGTAATAATCACCTCTGTCTTTCAATCACTTGAAAGCCCTCGATACGATGATCGGACGCACAAGGCAGATGAGAGAAGTCACAATGTCTCTCTCTATAATCTTGATAGTTCATGAAGTCTCTTCATTCATTAATAAATCATTGTTCTTCTCTCAGCTTCAAATGACCTCCTATTTATAGGCCTCAGGTTCCAACGGTCATATTGCTTCCAACGGTCATATTGAAACTGAAAGTACGACATTGTTTTTATTAGTTTGTAACTAACTCAACGACATCGTTTTTATTAGGACATAAGATATATAGAAATGAAAAAACATGGGTACGATTAAACATTAATAAGTGTTTTTGACAAAGTACCAAAACAAGTAATGAACATTTGAGTAGCAGAGTCAGTACGATACGATTGACAGAGTCAGTACGATACGATTAACAGAGTCAGTACGATCATCATGATCAGTACGATCAGCATAGTCAGTACGATCACCATGATCAGTACGATCAACATAGTCAGTATGATCAGCATGATCAGTACGATCAGCATGATCAATACGATCATCATGGTCAGTATGATCATCATTGTACGATACGATAAACATGATAGAATACAATTGTAATTTCCAGAATATGATAGAATACATTTGTGATTTCCAAAACATGATGTAGAAGTCAAAAGATGACTTTTTACTCAACAAAAAGTAGTATATTCTATGAAGGATATAAACTTTAAAATACATGTTTTCGTTTATAAAAAATCCCAATTTTATCCATGACATGATGATAAATGAAAATAAATAACGTGTTAGCTTCATTCCTAGAACTAGATTCATGGTTTGTTCCCATTGATAATTACATGACATGAAATCCCTTTACATAGATTGAAATTTTCCATAAGATAGAAGATAAAACAGTTCCTACATAAAAACACCCAACCACCGAAGATGTCCTATGAACACAAGGAGAAATCCTCAAATCCATTAACACATTTATACCTAGACTCCATTAATTTAAATAAACTTACAACCCTGAACCTTATGATATTTTCCTAGAAAAGGATCTCCATTCCTAATAATACCACAAAACTCTCCCAAATAAGAATGATAAACAAAACATTAACAAGGGAGTACCAAAAAATCATAATGGGGTGTTACAGTAGACCCGCACTAGCTATTTAGATTCCATACTCACTAGCATACCTTTATGTTTTACTAGTTATCTCTAAAGGCTAGCTTCTTGGGTGGTGTTGGATAGAGTATTATCCTATTTTATACATTCAATTCCAAATACTTATGTTTATCTAATAAATAGTACAAAAAATCACAAAAAATCCTCTGCTCACTTATAAAAAATATATATAGCCACTCTCATATTAAATCACTCATAAAAATATCTCTATCTATTCTTATAGAAAGTATTGTAATGAATTATAAAAATAACAATGTGATTTATATATAGGTTAATATACTTTTCCAAATAGAAACAAACTTTAACTTAGAGACAAGGTTGACTCTTATAAAGTTTGTAAGAGTTAATATCACTTATAAAAATAAGACTTTTTTTAAAATATCATCACACCATACTGGTTTCAGTAAATAATTTATAAATGCTTATAATATCTAGATTTTATAGAATGATAAGTTATTATATTTAAAAGATTCATTTATTCCTTCAGATATATAGAATATTGAACATTACAAATACTATATGGAACTCAACTTTTATTTTTCAACTCATTTCCAACTTTAATATTTTAAAAGTAAAATCTTCATGAAAGATAAATCTTGGTAATAACCCAAACACTCCAAATTTTTTTTATCAAGTGAATGGGTATCTAATACTCCATTGGAAGTGACTCACTTTACTTACAGGATGCATTTATGATCTAAAATTCATTACTACTAATAAATACTTATTTTTAAATTTCATTACTTTTATAACACTTTATCAACACATATTGACACCCCCTTAACACCATGGTAGTTATCCTGATTGGTAAGATATAAAACCTTTAACATGGTCTCTTTGAAATCTCATATTGATTTGGAAATTTTATAGATCTCATGGGGAAATTCAACGAGATTTTTAATGACATTATTGGAGGGTATTTAATTACCCATTAATGTAGAGATAATATTAGGAAATTAATAAAAAAATTAAAAATTATATGTAGATATTTATAAAATTAATAAGAGACCTCCCCATAGTGAATCTATAGGGGAAAGAGAATATTTTAAGATTATAAAACATTAAAGGATAGAGTTTTTTAAATGTCCAAAATAGAAGATCATCATTCAACTTTGGTATGGAAAAGTTCTAGATACAACACCCAACTTCACACATAAGTTAGATAAAGGGTTAGAGATCATATTTCCATCTCTATAAACATGAGAAACCAAAAAATTGATTTGAATTCAATATTCAAGAAAATCATCCCAACTCACTATAAGCCTCCATGAGGGGGAATAAGTTCATAAATTGATGGACATCAAAATAATATAGGAGTATAACTCAATCTATAGTTTAATTAAATTGTTATATATTTAAATATGAATATCCCAGATCATTCCTTCAATTTATGTTTTATAAGAAACAACCAATCCATAGTCATTGAAGAATCATGAGATAAATCCTTCTCTTGAATCCCAAAAATTACACTATAACTAATAGGTATCATGTTTCTTTTGGTGTCCCCATCTGTGTTAATTACGATCCACTATGGAGAAGATTCCTATGTGATTGAACATGAAAATAGGGTGTTTAAGTCTATTATATTAAAGATATCAAATTCAAATATGTTATAAATAATATTCCATATATCTATAGATAATTTGCATTGAAAAAGGATGTGATCTATAGCCTCCAGTCTGACCTTGCATGGGCTGCACATAGTGCAAAGATTAATCCCAATGCTAATGAGACTATCCACCATTGGAATCCTACTGAAACTTCTATCTAGATAAAGGAATATTTGTAAGGGTTTATCAAGTTTTAGTATAATTGATTTAATAAAGGGTCCATATATGTGGGCCTTCCCATGTATTAGTTGTAAAAACAATACTTTTGAGTGTACCATGCAATACTGATTCCTAGATTATTATATCCTTGTTAGGAATAATAGGGATATAATAGATTAAATACTTAATAAGAGTAAGTACATGATCCAATGGTGTTTTAATTTTATCCTTAATTCTCACATAAGGGTTAAGAATCTATCCATAAAAACCTTATATTAAGGCTGGTCCAAGATACACATAGTTCCATAATTTTCATTCAAAGTTGATTAAAACCAACCATCTTATATGCTTTATCATAGAGGATTGGTTCTTCATGATACAAGTCAAAATAGAGAAGTTATGGTAGTTTTGTATTCTATAATCCAATCTTCTGATGAATTAATAATTTATAAATTGATTATAATAAGAGTTTATAGTGATAACCTTGATAAGAATTGGGTATGGGGGGATTCCAATTACTCCATCTGTTATGGTTTTATAGTATGTTTTTCATTAAAACACCATTTATTTCCTCTAAAAAAACTTACACTACATATTAAATTTATTAATTGGTATATGACTATTATTAAAAGATAATACCATTTATAGGCCATAAATGTATAGACTATCTTTGGAGTAGTAATAGATTTAATGAGAGAAATTATCACAATAAGTGAGATGGATTTACCTTACCAAGAACCCAACTGTTCTTTGATGTTATTTTCAATTCCCATGTCCCAACCTTCAACCTTCCCTAGAACAAGTTAATTCCCAGATAAGTGAAGGGAAGAGTACCCAATTTTATGTTCATTGTTCTTTTAAAATTAAGCTTCATATGATAATTAAAACATTAACTAAAAATATGTGGGATTTATTCTAGATTATATAATTATTAGATATGAATACATAATGATCCATGACCGTTTTAGTGACACAATATTGTTTAATCCATATAAAGAAACATAATTAGACCATCCACATAAAATAAGTGATATGGTTCCATGAGTCTTCTCCCAGCCTGAATGGCCTCAATATTTCCTTTTTAAACCTTGTATATTATGATTATTAAATAGTTTTGAATAATTATAAGGAGATTAGAATATAAAGAATCTCCCTTACTAATTCCACTTGAGTAGGAGAAGTATTCTTCAAGAGTTCCATTCACTAGTATAGAAATTCAGACTGATTTAATAAAGGAGAGTATCATGCCATTTAATAAATCATTGAAACCAAACATGTAGAGAAATTCCTTCATAAATTCCCAATTAATTATTATAAAATCCTTCCTAAAATAATGATTTAGGGTAATGATTACATTTATTATAGGATTTATAGAAAATTTAATGCACTTACAGGCCAGAAGAAGGAAATCATGTATACTTCTCCCTCGAAAAAATCCATATTTATTTTTGGAGAAAATATTTTTTGTAATGATGGAGAGATTGTTGGATAAAATATTATTGAGAATCTTGTATTTAGAGTTGGATAAAGACACATGTTTTAAGAATGTGAGTGAATCACCAGATTTAAACTTGGTAACATAAACCATGCTAAAGTGCCCAGATCAGTGTGAATCACTGAGAGGGGGAGGGGGTGAATCAGTGATCCCTTAAAACTTTTTACTAATTGATTCCTTATCTGTTAAACCTCTATGGTTGGTTAAAGCCTCGATCCACTCTTCTTGTATCTCTCAGCCTTTCCTCGAATGATGCAGTAAATGTAAAGGAACAGGACACAAGGATTTACAAGGTTCGGCACCAAAGGCCTACGTCCTTGCCATGTTGGTTATACACCCCAACATGGTTTCTCCATTATAATCGGTTAGTATTACAATGGTCGATACAGAGTCCCACTGTATCTCTCCCGAGTCCCACAGGAGGGTCTTTATACTGCGTCCCACAGTGTTACCAGAGTCCCACTGGACTGCTCCAGAATCCCACTGAAGACTTCTTCCACCCTGAGTCTCACAGGGGGCTTCTCCTGGCTCCTCGAGTCACACGAGTAGCTCTTCTTCACTTTAAGTTCTTCAAGTATCCTCAGCAGCCTAGGATAAAGGCTGCTGGCCTTGCTTTGTACCTCTGCTCACTTGTGATGAACAGGTCTTCTCGTCTTGCTCTGGCTTTATCACCTTCTTCTAAGGATGACCTGGCCTCTCTCCAATTACTTAATACTCAGACAATTGATGTCTTTAACTTCAGTCTGGTCCAGTCTCAGTTCAGCTCAACTTCATGCACTAAGTGCATGGAATCTCTGGTTCCTCATGCACTGACCGCATGGCCTCTTAATATTCTTCAAGAACTCTTGTTCTTGGTCTTCTCAAATGCACACAACCAGATTTGTCTTTGTTCACGTGTGCATGTGCATGCATGCATGCATTCACTCTCCTCTTTCTCCTCTTGGTGCAATAAACCCTCAAAGGGTGTAGTCACTTTAAGCACAAACCTTTTCTTCATTTCCTTCACACGTTTAATTCCTTTTGATTACACACATAAATGTATGTTATACGTTGTGTGAGTATCCTCTTTTTCTTCTTCTAGGTGTGTACACACTTCAATTAGTGCACACACATAGGTTCGGCCTTCACTTGTTTTCCACACACAATTTATTCTTCGTTTTGCACACACTTAAGCTTGGCCTTTCACTTCTTCTTGCACACACACAAAGTATTCTTTTTTCTTCAAAGTGTGCACCCCACAAGGGATACGACCTACTTCACTTGCACACACAAAGTGTGTTCATCAATTTTTCATTCACAGAAAGTGTGCCCTCAGCCTTCTTATTCACTTTGCACCCACAAACACCTAAGATGTGGTCTTCTTTGTTTGCACAAGGCTACAGCCTTTCCTTCCCTTCTTGCACACAAACCCGAATGTGTCCTTCTCCACTTATGCACACACACTTCCCACGGGTGTCTTCTTCAAGAACGGGCCGCGCATGTTTCAAGAGTGAAAGGGGTAGCCGCGGGTCGCATTTACATACACACACAAAGTAGTGTGGTCTTCACTTGTTGCAAACACACAAGGGCTACGGCCTTGGGTTCTCTTGAATGCAAATAACCTGTAGGGTCCTCTTACTTCACAACTGCCGCGCAAGCCACTTGGTGTTCAAGGGCGCGTAGGGTGTGGTAACTCCTGAGGCGCGCAAGGTGCTTGCGGCTGCCTCGGGTCTTCCTGTCGCGCAAAGGGAAGGCGCGCAGGGGACTCATCCTTCTTGTCGTGCAAAAGAGTTGCGCACAAGGAACTCAGCCGCACAAGATACTTTGCGCGGGGCTTCATTCTTCGCGAGGCAGAGAGATTCACGGTTCTCAAAAGTTTCAGCAAACTCTCCTCGAGGGCTAGGCCTCATTTTTATAGGCAAAGGAGAGGCGGTTCAATCCGCGTGATATAACTTCAAACTCCCGAGATTTTCGGTTCTTCATGATTCTATAAAATCTTGTTTTTCTCCTCGGTTCACCGCGGGTTCTCCTTCTTTATTTTTGTTTTTCTCCTCCACGTTCATGCGACTTAGAACGCATGCACGACCTTCGTCTCTTCTATCCCATGCAAAACACGAACTCACCGAAGCCTCGGCAACTTCGTTTTGCCTCGGCCTTGTTCGAAATCTCCCAAAAATTGCATGCATGCCTATTTTCTTGCATGATTGTGTTCGGTAGGTCTAGACGAGCTCAATGGAGCCTTCGGCTTCGGAAATGGTGGTCGGGATCTCAAAATCCATGCTCGGATGGCGCCTGGTTCGTCGGAGGCTCGCGGGTGGCTTCAGACGAGCTCGAGGTAGTGGATGACTCGCCGGCCGTTGGATCGGGCGATTGAAAGACCTCAGACGGCCGGGATAAGATCTCGAGCGGCGAGATGCGATGAGCGGCGGAGCTCGAGCGCGCGATGAGACGGACGGCTCAGATCTGATCTGCGGCGAAATTTTTCATCCCACATCGAATCGCCTCGCGGAATTTCCGCGGTTTAACATACATCTGCTCCCCCCTTCACCGCAATTGAGTCTTCTCCCTCCACGGTGCCGCCCCGCACCGTGTTCTCTGCGGGCGCGCTCTTGCGCCCACTCACGCCTCCTGCGGGTGCGCTCCTAGCGCCCACCATGCACTCCGGGCGCGCTTCATGTGCCCCTGCCGTGCGGGCGTGACACCCCTGCGTAGCCCTGCCGCCCTGTGCTTTCACCATGGGTTCCCCCATGGGCGTGGTGCCTAGTGCCCACATGAGCCGTGGGGTTGAACTCGTGGGCTGGCCTTGGCTGGCCTAATTTTTGGCAAAGGGACAGAATGTTACTTTGTCAAAAAAAAAACAAAGTACTCCATATGAAAAATGCCAATTCTAAATGCCAAGCCATCTTCCTCTAAGCCATTCTTCTTCTACATTTTTCTTCTTCTTCTTAAGAATTCCTCGATTCATCCTCAACATTTATTTATCACTTAGGAATGGAAATTATTGAAGGTTCTTCATCAACTGAGCTCCTGAATCACAGAAAATCTCCAATGAGCTTCATTGATCAAATCAGAGATCAATTGGATCTTCTTCACATTCACATGCACTAAGTGTTAGTGCATGGACTTCATTAATCCACTTAATCCAATTAGAAGTTGTGGATGGATCCCATTCAATTCCTCATGCATTGTCTTAACAATGCATGGCCTTCTAGAGCTTGTTGTGACATTGTATCCAGTTGATACAAGTTCTTGGAACTTAAAGATCCGTTCAACAATCGTCTGATGTAATGATGCTCCATCATCATTCATTCTTCAAGTGGTGTAACTTAGTATCATCTTGATACAAGTATTGAAACATTAAGAACAGTTCTACAATCGTCTGATATTGTATAAGAATGTTTCAACCACAACATCCTATGTCACTTAGTGAATCTCCTAAGTGACATGCATCTTAGTACCATGGCCATTCTCCTTTCCTCACCAACACCATCACATTCTTTGTCATTCACATATTGAAACTCCTTGACATCCATCCATTCAGTCCTTGACAACAACATACCTCATTGACAACAAATGCAACACAGTGTACTTCAATCTCCCCCTTTGTATTTGTTGGCAATATACTAGAGCACATATGAATGGGTCAATATGTGTGCCAATATTTCTCCCCCTTATTGGCAATCAAATGCAAAGGTGTGGTGTGGTTCTCTTTCAAAAATCTCTTCCTCCCTTTGAAAAGTATTTTCTTGAAAAACACTGAGAGAGGGATGATGTCACATGTTCTCTTTAGCAAAGAACCTTTAGTAAATCAACTCTAAGTCTACGTGGGCTAACCCGGTGTAGAAAACAAGAGTGATGTAACCAAGGAACTCAATTCTGTCCAACATTCACTGTACATGTGAGATCATGCTCCAAGGGGTTGAAATTTTTCAGATATAACAATAAATTGCTAAATCCTGCACATACTTCACAAGACTCATTAGAAAGTTCAGTGCAAAGATAAAGCTTCCCCTTTCAACCATTTGCCTTCAATAAATACTCCCCCTTAATTGACATGATGAATACAATTAAGAAACAAGGGATGAAAGTATGATTGGAATACCCTCACTTTTCTCAAGATGGTATTAAATATTAGAATCCCATCTTCTACAGATTGGCTCCCCCTTAAGGGGTGCACTCCATTCTGTCCAAACCACTCTCCAGATGAGAATGATCATCATCTTCAATTCCCTGCAATGTTAGCACATGTAAATACCAGAAGTATAAGGGAATAAGATGGAACCTCCTTGGTTCATCAATGTGAACAACAAGGTTGAGAATATTCTCTCAACCGAGATGTCCCATTTTCACCATTCTTCACACTTGCACATTTGATCTTCAATGATGTTTGTGTGGGTGTGGATCTCAACACCTCTTTAACTTCTTTGTGTGTGACTCCTCTATTTCTAGGTGCCTTCTGAGCACTAGAGTCTCCTGGTGCAATCTTCATTCTTTTGAAGAATCCCTTCTGAGCTGGAATGAATATCATGCATTTATCACTAGTATGTCCAGCTTGATTGCACCTCACACACAGAACTTGATCTTCATGTGAAATCTTATTCTTCCCTTTTGCCTTAGCAATTGCCAGTGCTTCATCTTCAGCTCTTTGTAGTTCTCTGGCAAGTTGCAACTGATTAGGCCATATGACTAACAAGTCATTTGGAAGTGAGGTCTCAGTTTTGGAAATTCCACATGGTTCTTTTGATACTGTTATGCCACCTTTCTTAGGAAACTTATTTTCAACCAATCCCTTCTGCTTCTTCTGGATTGATTGTCTGTTTGAGTCCAGTCTGCCTCTATTGAATTTCATGGCTTCTTTACAAAGATCCATGGTATGGCCTTTCTTTCCACAGTAGAAGCATGTTTTCTTCTTGGTGGTCCTTCTGGATGCATCACCCTTCTTGGATTTCAAATCCAAGGACTTCTCTTCCTTTTCCAACATCTTCTTTAGAGCATTGTTACCTTTCTTCTGTTTGCTTCCCAAGGTTTCCATTTTAGCCAGGTTCAGTGATCTTCTCTTCTTTTTAGCTCTGGATACAGTTGGAGATTGACATGTATCTTTTTGACCACTTTTGCAATCATCCCAGATGTTGTCAAGTAATCCAAATCTATTTGCAGTAAACAGATGTCTCTGGACCTGTGGATGCTGCTTCTTTTTTTTCTGGCTTGCTCCCCCTTGGCATGGGCTTCCTTTGTGCTTTGACATTCAGTGGATTGTACCAGCAATCCTTTGCACAGTGCCCATACTTATTACAACACCAACACTGACCCACAAATCTTGACCTCTTCAGTCCTTCTGATTGTTGGGTACTTTTCTTGACTTGCTGTGTTGTTTCAAGAGAGCATTCTTTCTTCACTGTCTTCATCCATACTTGATTGGATTCATTCTTCCATCCTGCACTTTTAGTAGAAACACTTTTAGAAGCATGAGTAGAAGATGGTATGGATGGTACCTTCTTTTTAGAAGTTGTTGCCCTTTTATTAGAGGATGTCTTTCTTTTAGAATCATCCTGCTCAATGCATACTTGAGTAGCAACATTTCTCCTTTCAGCTGACTGGGAGGCTTTGTCTTTGGGTGATTGCTGAGTTTTCAATATCACCTCTAGTTCTAAGCATTTCATATTGAGGGAGTTCTTCTCATCCTCAATAGTTCTTAGCCTTCCTTCCCATTTCTCTTCCAGCTGCTTTATATGGTCTTCATGCACCTTTTTTATTTCTAGTAATGAATTGTCAAGATCCTTTACCATCTTGACTTTGTCTTCGAGTTGAGCATCTCTGACATTCATTGATACTTTGTGCAACTTCTCCAGTGTATGGAAAACTTCTTTGATAATTATCATAAATATTTCTTTCTCATAAGAGCTTCTTTTCAATTCTTCATCAGTGTCTTCAAATCTTTCATTGAAAAGGTAAATAGTTTCATCCTTAGCCTTCACCAGCTTTCTGAGAGTGTTGGTTATGCCAACCCTTTTTGCCAATTGATCTTTCATTGCATTGGCTTCTTCTTCTAACTGTGATTTTTCTTCTTGAAGATCAAGGATGCCTGTAAATATACACATTGCCACTTCCTTGGGGACTGTCTTCTGAAGATATTCGATTTCATTTTGAAGATCATTCATTATTCCAACTTTATCACAGCTAGGACAGGCTTTCTCAGAAGAGTGATAAAAAGAATTTTCAGATGTTTCTCTATCACCAGCAATCTTCTTCTTCATCTTATTGGCCTGTTTCTTCATCCTATTTTTCTGAGTCTTGGCAGATATCTCCATTTGAGGCTGGTTACTCATTTCCTAAAATCTGCACTTCATAAAGACTCCCTTGGATCTTTTAGAGGTAACCTCCCTCTGATACCAATTGAAGTGCCCAGATCAGTGTGAATCACTGAGAGGGGGAGGGGGTGAATCAGTGATCCCTTAAAACATTTTACTAATTGATTCCTTATCAATTAAACCTCTATGGCTGGTTAAAGCCTCGATCCACTCTTCTTGTATCTCTCAGCCTTTCCTCGAATGATGCAGTAAATGTAAAGGCACATGACACAAGGATTTACAAGGTTCGACACCAAAGGCCTATGTCCTTGCCATGTTGGTTATACACCCCAACATGGTTTCTCCATTATAATCGGTTAGTATTACAATGGTCGATACAGAGTCCCACTGTATCTCTCCTGAGTCCCACAAGATGGTCTTTATACTGTGTCCCACAGTGTTACCACAGCCCCACTGGCCGGCTCCAGAATCCCACTGAAGACTTCTTCCACCCTGAGTCTCACAGGGGGCTTCTCCTGGCTCCTCGAGTCACACGAGTAGCTCTTCTTCACTTTAAGTTCTTCAAGTATCCTCAGCAGCCTGGGATAAAGGCTGCTGGCCTTGCTCTGCACCTCTGCTCACTTGTGATGAACAGGTCTTCTCGTCTTGCTCAGGCTTTATCACCTTCTTCTAAGGATGACCTGGCCTCTCTCCAATTACTGAATACTCAGAAAATTGATGTCTTTAACTTCAGTCTGGTCCAGTCTAAGTTCAGCTCAACTTCATGCACTGAGTGCATGGAATCTCTGGTTCCTCATACACTGACTGCATGGCTTCTTAATATTCTTCAATAACTCTTGTTCTTGGTCTTCTCAAATGCACACAACCAGATTTGTCTTTGTTCACGTGTGCATGTGCATGCATGCATGCATGTACTCTCCTCTTTCTCCTCTTGGTGCAATAAACCCTCAAAAGGTGTAGTCACTTTAAGCACACACCTTTTCTTCTTTTCCTTCACACGTTTAATTCCTTTTGATTACACACATAAATGTGTGTTATACGTTGTGTGAGTATCCTCTTTTTCTTCTTCTAAGTGTGTACACACTTCAATTAGTGCACACACATAGGTTCAGACTTCACTTGTTTTGCACACACAATTTATTCTTCGTTTTTCACACACTTAAGCTTGGCCTTTCACTTCTTCTTGCACACACACAAAGTATTCTTTGTTCTTCAAAGTGTGCACCCCACAAGGGATACGTCCTACTTCACTTGCACACACAAAGTGTGTTCTTCAATTTTTCACTCACACAAAGTGTGCCCTCGGCCTTCTTGTTCACTTTTCACCCACAAACGCCTAATATGTGGTCTTCTTTGTTTGCACAAGGCTACGACCTTTCCTTCCCTTCTTGCACACACACCTGAATGTGTCCTTCTCCACTTATGCACACACACTGCCCACGAGTGTCTTCTTCAAGCACGGGCCGCGCATGTGTCAAGGGTGCAAGGGGTAGCCGTGGGTCGCGTTTGCATACACACACAATGTAGTGTGGTCTTCACTTGTTGCACACACACAAGGGCTACGGCCTTGGGTTCTCTTGAATGAAAATAACCCGTAGGGTCCTCTTACTTCAGAACTGTCGCGCAAGCCACTTGGTGTTCAAGGGCGCATAGGGTGTGGTAACTCCTGAGGCGCGCAAGGTGCTTGCGGCTGCCTCGGGTCTTCCTGTCGCGCAAAGGGAAGGCGCGCAGGGGACTCAGCCTTCTTGTCGTGCAAAAGAGTTGCGCGCAAGGAACTCAGCCGCGCAAGATACTTTGCGCGGGGCTTCTTTCTTCGCGAGGCAGAGAGCTTCACGGTTATCAAAAGTTTCAGCAAACTCTCCTCGAGGGATAGGCCTCATTTTTATAGGAAAAGGAGAGGCGGTTCAATCCGCGTGATATAACTTCAAACTCCCGAGATTTTTGGTTCTTCAAGATTCTGTAAAATCTTGTTTTTCTCCTCGGTTCACCGCGGGTTCTCCTTCTTTATTTTTGTTTTTCTCCTCCACGTGCATGCGACTTAGAACGCATGCACGGCCTTCGTCTCTTCTATCCCATGAAAAACACGAACTCACCGAAGCCTCGACAACTTCGTTTTGCCTCGGACTTGTTCGAAATCTCCCAAACATTGCATGCATGCCTATTTTCTTGCATGATCGTGTTCGGTAGGTCTAGAAGAGCTCAATGGAGCCTTCGGCTTCAGAAATGGTGGTCGGGATCTCAAAATCCATGCTCGGATGGCGCTTGGTTCGTCGGAGGCTCGCGGGTGGCTTCAGACGAGCTCGAGGTAGTGGATGACTCGCCGGCAGTTGGATCGGGTGATTGAAAGACATCAGACGACTGGGATAAGATCTCGAGCGGCGATATGCGATGAGCGGCGGAGATCGAGCGCGCGATGAGACGGACGGCTCAGATCTGATCCGCGACGAAATTTTTCGTCCCACATCGAATCGCCTCGCGGAATTTCCGCGGTTTAACATACATCCGCTCCCCCCTTCACCGCAATTGAATCTTCTCCCTCCACAGTGCCGCCCCGCACCGTGTTCTCTGCGGGCGCGCTCTTGCGCCCACTCACGCCTCCTGCGGGCGTGCTCCTAGCACCCACCATGCACTCCGGGCACGCTTCATGTGCCCCTGCCGCACGGGCGTGACACCCCTGCGTAGCCCTACCGCCCTGTGCTTGCACCATGGGTTCCCCCATGGGCGTGGCGCCTAGTGCCCACATGAGCCGTGGGGTTAAACTCGTGGGCTGGCCTTGGCTGGCCTAATTTTTGGCAAAGGGACAGAATGTTACTTTGTCAAAAAAAACAAAGTACTCCATATGAAAAATGCCAATTCTAAATGCCAAGCCATCTTCCTCTAAGCCATTCTTCTTCTACATTTTTCTTCTTCTTCTTAAGAATTCCTCGATTCATCCTCAACATTTATTTATCACTTAGGAATGGAAATTCTTCAAGGTTCTTCATCAACTGAGCTCCTGAATCACAGAAAATCTCCAATGAGCTTCATTGATCAAATCAGAGATCAATTGGATCTTCTTCACATTCACATGCACTAAGTGTTAGTGCATGGACTTCATTAATCCACTTCATCCACTTATAAGTTGTGGATGGACCCCATTCACTTCCTCATGCATTGTCTTAACAATGCATGGCCTTCTAGAGCTTGTTGTGACATTGTATTCAGTTGATACAAGTTCTTGGAACTTAAAGATCAGTTCAACAATCGTCTGATGTAATGATGCTCCATCATCATTCATTCTTCAAGTGGTGTAACTTAGTATCATCTTGATGCAAGTATTGAAACATTAAGAACAGTTCTACAATCGTCTGATATTGTATAAGAATGTTTCAACCACAACATCCTATGTCACTTAGTGAATCTCCTAAGTGACATGCATCTTAGTACCATGGCCATTATCCTTTCCTCACCAACACCATCACATTCTTTGTCATTCACATATTGAAACTCCTTGACATCCATCCATTCAGTCCTTGACAACAACATACCTCATTGACAACAAATGAAACACAGTGTACTTCACATGCATTGATAATTCATGTCCCTTAGAATAATTCCAATACTAAAGAAAATAATAATCATTTTCATTAGTTCATCCTTGATGATATCCCAATAATCCTGAAATAAAAGTTTTTTCAATCCATATAGTCCTGATAATCTTCCTATATTGAGATAGAAAGTAGCAAATTTGACCTCTACTAGATCCTATGAACTTATGAGTATTAAATTATCCAAATGTTCAACCACCCTGGGAATGAAATTCCTAAAATAAAAAATGTCAGCATGAGAACCACTATTAAACATCTATTGTAAGTAACAGAAAATATGATATCATATTTCCTTCTCACTAATGATATTATTATTACCACTATTTATGTAAGTATTTTGTTTTTATGATTTTATAACTTTCCAAAGTTTATTAAAAATACAAGTGTTTATATCGACATCCTTTATCCATTTATTCATAAAGTTATCTTTGAGGATTTTCTCTTTCATAGTGATTTTCAAATTCACCATTGTAGTAATTCTAACCTCATTATTAAAATGGACCATGTAAAACTCCTCATCATGTCTATTTTAAAGATCTTCTAACTCCTCATCATTGATGTGAAAACCTCTTTTCTCTAAGCATTGAGTAGAACCATAATATTATTGAGCTTTATTAAATATGAAAATAAATAATTAGTTAATTATGTATTATCCCAAGCCTCATGGACAATACCAATACATTTTAGATGTTTGGTCCAAGAATTATTAAATCTTAATGTCAGGGGTCCCCTTTGTTTTTTGGTGATAATATAAGTTTTGATGGGATGATGATAAAAAATATTTTTAATGAGAGTCTTGGATTTCACTTCAACCAATTGGTCAAGAACACTAAAATTAAAAAATATTCTATCTATCCTGTTTAACATAATACAATTCACATCTTTCTTATACTAGGTATATCTATCCTCATGGAGAGTGTTTTTCACTAGTTCATTATGATTAATGATCTTTAAATTATATGATGAAAATTTTAAGGTTTGGTTCCCCCTTCCTTTCATGAGGCCCCATAACAATATTTAATTTACCATATAACACACATTTCCCTTGCATATCCTAATTAAGAATCCTAATTTCTCCCAAAGGTTTCTTCTCCATTTATAGTTTGAGATAGAATAAATAAAGGGGAAAAGAAACTAAATCCTTAAAAAAAATCATGGAGGAAACAATTTGATGACATATGTGAACTAAATTGAAGTTGGGGAATTTATTAAAGGCAAAAAACTAAAGTTTTTCTATGGATGATATATTCTAGTTAATCACAACAATATCATAACCTTTAGAGTCAAAGTTTATCCCTTATTAAGAGGTCAAACGAGTCTTGGGATCCACAATACAAATCATCATGGGATGATGATTTAGAATAAAGATCTTAAGAGTAATGAAAGTAGAATTTTCAACCTTTTATTGTTCCAAAAATAATGTATTCAATTCTTACCATGTTTTTATTTTGTTTTCTTGATACCAGAATGTGACTTTTTTATGTTATTAATCCCTTTTTATTTTCATTTTCTTACTAGCCTGTGATTTCAAGCTTGGAATCATTTGTGGTGGAGGGTACCTTATTATACCTTTTGGCCATTCATATTTTCCATAAACTACCACATTTTTCATGTTTATACTGAGTATTTATAGAGATTCATCATTGGTTGAGGCCTCCTCTAAATAAGGGATGAGAAATTCTTTACCATTATCCATGTTGGAGAGGGATGCCTCTACCAAAATCTATGAGTTCCTCTGATGGATTCCTAACCCCTGTTAAAAGTCTTAAATTGGGGGGGGGGGTGGGGTGGGTGTTCTTCTATGGTATATTTATAAGACCATTTATGGAATTGAGATACCTATTTACTTTATCCAAAATAAGAATAATCCCTTCCTTGTGATTCATGGTTTCATCCCTTGTAAGAAGATTTATTTTATTCATACGTCGGATGATTGAAACCACACCACTTTTATCTTTCTCCCTATAATCAAGACCATTTGGTAAAATTTGGTCAACCCTAATGGCTTATTCCCCATTACAGGTTATTGGGATATTCCCAACATCCTAATTTCCTCGATTCTTATGGAACCCTCTTTAAATTTTAGAACCTATTCTAGGCTCATAGTAGTTAGTGATGATGTTCCAAACCCCTCCCCTATTTGAAGACTATAATTTGTTTTCCTAAACTCATTTATATGAGATTTATTCTTGTTTTAGATCCTTTGGAATATCCTATAGTTAGAGATCTCATAACCCACAAGCTTATATACATTACAAAAAGGTAGTATGAATTAATACAAAAATTCAACTCTAATTATATTACCATTCACCAAAAGAGTTGAACTAGAAATCCTAGAATTCTAGAGATCCAAATCCACTATTTACCTATAATAATATCAAAACTTTCCCTCAATAGTATTTTCTTCCATATTCTAGGGGGATAAAATTCTAGAGGCTATATCCTTTGGAATTTGAGGATGTAAGAATACCCAACCGAGGCCATGAAATGAAATCCATATCTGGGAATTGGAATGATTTTGTAGATGGGGATTGAAGTCAAAATCCCATTATGAGATCATGAAAATACCTATATTAAGGTTTTATAAATTAGAGTTCCAAAATATAGATTTCTACAACTCAGATTAAAATAATAAATGAAAATATCCTTTTCTAATTGGTATAGGATTCTAACTTTCAAACCCCCAAATTCTATTCAATTTTAGATTTTTACCACTAAATTCAAAGGTTTATCACCCTTTTCCAGTACCAGTCTTCCAATCAGGTAAAACCTAAAATTTTCAATATTCTCTTTGAGAACCCATTGATCAATAAAATAGATAACTTTCCCAAAATTGGATTTCAAAACATGTGACTTTTGGAGATCAGGAACTCAGAATTCATTCTCTAGGGAGGTCTAATGGTTTATAATATATACAAAGGATACCACATCATTAAATGGATATATAGCCTTCATATGTTCCAATTATTTCATCAAGTTTGAAGGATACTTAGTCATTGATGATATGTAAATAGAAGAACGATTAATTAATGGTGAATCTCCAAGAGATCTCTATGACTAAATGCTCTGGATATAAACTATCATATTTTTCTAGGTATTTCCTTCTTTTCATTTTTCATTAAATTCCTTTAATTTGGCTTTTCATTATTTATTAAACCAATATGGTTGACTGTTGTTTAGATACATATATTTGTTTTGGGTAAAATTACCAAAAGTCTAAATATTTTTGATTGTTTGAATTAATAGATTCTAAGATTAAACATGTTAAATGGGCTTATGAGGATTTCCCTTGAGTTTGGAAGGCTCAGAAGTGATTTAGTCTATTCTTCATGATTTTAGGCTTAAAGATGGTTGTAGGACATTTACACATCGTGTATATATATATATAGTAAATTATGCATAACAGTCACCATGATTTTTTCATGAAAGGAATAATGGAAATAAACTAATGATATGCTTTGAATATATTAACATGACGTGTAATGTTTGATTAGGGTTAATCTCACCTAAGGTGATGTTAATTTTGGAAGAACTCATAAATAAATAATTTCATGCTGTGTAATACATCTACACACCATTTATTTTTTTGGATCTATGGTTATATTCCCTGAGATGCATATGTTTTATTCCTTCACCCACATATAGCCTTCCTCTCTTAAACACTATAAGAATTCCATGCAATTTTGGAGTTCCTTACTCTATTCTGGTTGTGTCATTCAAGCAATAAATCTCTAGTGAGATATTTTTCTTAGGATTCCCATGTATTCCATTAGTCTCCATTACTGTTCTGGAGTCTCTTAAACAACATTGTTTTGTATGTTGATCTTCATATCATGTGGTCTAGGGTTCTTCTTGTAATATTTTTCACCTTATTTCTCCATGGTGTTACTAGATGGAAGTATTATGTTGATCAATAGCTAAAGGTAGGTGGTCTATAACATAACCCTATGATATGTTTAATTACTATGTATGTACAATATTTTGATTACACTGACATAACCTGCACATTAAATAATTGATTTATGAAGGATGAGGAATAATAGATTGGATTATACCTCAGATATATATTGATTCAATGGTGATTTCAACTTGGATTATAGTTATTATTTGGATGAGCCTACCCTATGAATGATAATGAACTGGCTAGTGGTTTAATGTGTTCTTAGAAGGACATGAGACTTTAGGTGATTTTTATATGATATATTCACCTTGGGAAATGGTTAAATTTATTATTGAAATGGAAAGGTTTTATATGATATGATTTAGTGAAAACTGTCATGTTAATGGATTAAGAACCACATGAAAAACAAAATGTGCAATTGAAAGGAAAATGGTAATTTACAGAATTAACCATTGATGGTTATGAAATGATATTGTGATATCCTTGCTATTATTGCTTTTTTCGAGTTTCATGCTGTAATGCTTATGTTGTGGGCTTGGCCTAGTTTTCATGTGGTAATGATTATATAGTGGTATTTACCTAGTTTCATACTATAATTCTTATATAGATATCTTGTCATAGTTTCATACTATAATTCTTATATAGTGATCTTGGACCAGATTCATGATGTGATGACGATATAGAGGTCTTTGCCTGGTTATGATGAAATTATTATATATAGGGCTTGGACGGATGAAAAAATGCTTATATAGATGTATTTTCCTTATTATGTGATTATACCATGGATTTGTGGTTATGGTTGGCATGGTTTTTCTACATGCTCAGAGATATTCCATCATGGAGGAAAGGTAATTTGATTGGTTATAATATATAATTGATACATTAATACACCCATATTCATTTGTTTTCATGTAATTATTTATGTGACTATTTTTGTTTAGAAACACTGGTGTTGACATACTGAGTTTTACTCTCACCCCATTTAGGTCACCGTTTAGTACCTGAGAACATTACACGGATTTTGGTGTGGAAAAGGGTTGGGGACCTTGTATTTTATTTTTTTATTACTGGATGGGTTGGAGTTTTGATATACGACTCACATGGGGTTCAAGACGAGAGACCTTTAATTTTATTTGTCTTATATAATGATTTTATTTGTATTATTTTCATTTTAAAATTTAGATACATTCCATCCTAACATTATATGATTCTATATTGTTTGGTTGATTGGTTCCTCCTTTCATTTTCATATTGTAAGTTTATATGTTTACACTTTTTCCATACATTGATATTTAATTATATTTTTTATTTTCACTATATTTTAACTCTATACTAGGGGTTATATTATACCCACTATATTCTTACCTCACCCACTTATATTCAAATACCTATGGTTCATTGGGAGTCACACATGAGGTCTTTTAACCAACTGGATTTGGCCATGTGAGAGAGTACCAGGTCAGGGGGCATTATAATGTGGTATTATAGGGAATCATGTTTTTATTTTCTATCACTTAACTATTTAAAAAAGGTAAACATGATACTAGGATTTGTCAAGACATGGTAATTAGCTTGTTCAATGGAGTATCTAACCCATGTATAGGGAAAATTCGAGTGGCTAGGGATGATATTATTGTTAATGATGTCTTCTTGTTACAATTGATGTTATTTTACCTAGGTTGATTCGAATGTCGTTTGATGTTATTATTTCTTGAGGCTTATACTTATGGACTATAATGGCATGATAAGAGTATGAATCTACCATGATAGGCACATAGGTATATATATTGAAATTCATTGTCCATGATAGGGACATTTTTATTGAATGTGATATCTTTTCTGATATGTACCATGAGATGAGATACATATTTAACCTAATAAATGAAATAAAATAACTTCTATGTAATAATAAAACACTTAAAATCCATTTTGGAGTGACCATGAGATAATGGTTCACTATTGATGTCACATGATGCAGTTTACCTTATATTTAGACAGTGTTCAAAGGAGTTAATGTTTATTGTATATAAAATTCCTCATAATCATCTTTGAATTGAGCATCAGGAGAATGGTAATCAGAATGCTCCTAATGAAGATGATTCAAAGTTTCCTATAGCTTCTAAGGATCAAATTGATGTTCAACTTCACAACATATTATTTAGGGTGATCTGATCCATGGGATGGGAGATTTTTCTCACTATGACTTTTATTTCATAGTTTATGAGAGATTTTTATCTATAAAATCCATTTAAATTTACTGGGGAGGGAGGCCCCTAGGCATTTATGTTATAGATTGAGTCAGTTTAGATAATATTAACGAATCTTGAGACATTTTAAGATAGTAGGATGAATATTTCTACGTACATACTTTGTTGACCATCCAAGTGTTGGTGGGACATCCTAGAGAAAGATGGGTAGAAAGATGAGTTATCTTGGAAAGAATTTGTGGTGATTTTTTGAGCCACTTGTATCTAGAGATTTTAAGAGATGAGGAGGTTCACGAGTTCATGCAACTAACATAAGAGGGAATATCATAGACGGAATATTATAGACTTTTCTCTGAATAATAGTAATTTTTTACATATTTAGATATTGATTAGATCTTTCGGTTGAGATGTTTTTAGGATTGTATTTTTTTTACATAAGGTCACATGTGGGCATATTTTTCCTGAGTATTTTTTCAAATGTGATGAATCATACAATCATCTTGAAAGGGAATATGAGAGAGGGTTTGAGAAGAAACCATAATGTTTCGACAGGGTGAACTGGGAGCACCTATTCTAGTAGAAAGAAGTACCACTATGATAGTATTCACCAAGGAAACAATGGTAATGTTATCCAAGAAAGTGGGAATCCATCTTAGGAACATATTCCATTATAGTTCTATTAGTGTAAAATGTTGGTCCATAATCACCCTCAGTGTCCATGAGATTATTTGTAATTCCATTCTTTCTATAGATTGGGTAACAAGTAGAGGTTTTATAGGGTCATGTAGTATGAGAGTACTGGTAGTTGATCAGTATAGGTAACAAATTCTAGGAAGGAATTCCCTACCCCTCATCAAATAGGTAGATGGAGTTCAATGAGACTTTCAGGTTGAGGTAAGGGATGTGGTAACCTAGTAAAGGAGTGGAAGTAATAGGAAAGTGGATTATTCTAGGGTAGTCATATTGGAGCCCAGGGAATAGTGAAAAGTTATTTGCATGATATGTAGACTACTCTAGACAGTGTTGATTCAGGACCTTCTACTGCAAGAGGTATGATTCATGTATTATCTACCAGTGCTTGTGTTTTCTTGGATATAGGAGGATAACATTCCTTTTTTATCATTACTTTTTTAAAATGGTTTGGGATTGGTTGTGGAAATACTGGACGGTCTTCTTACCATCAATACACCATTGGGAGTGTGTTTAGAGAATATAAAATGTTACAATGTATTTTCTTAAAAATTTTGTTATTACCATATCTTTTGGGAACCTTTTGATCTAAAATTATTGGTTTTTATTTGATTATTATTATTGATTAGTTATTTCTATACCAGAAAAATATCGAATATTACTAGAGGGAAGTTGCCTTATTATCTCTATAATGGGATAACAATTTTCCCCAAGGTATGTGGGATCTATAGGATGGTCATGCAAGACCAATTTATTTTTGATTAGATTGTATCACAGTAAATATTACAAATATTGTTCTAGATGATGGTGGAATGCAGTATGATACTTTTACTCTAGTGGTAGATAATTTTCATGGTTTATTTCATGAGGAGTTCTATGAATTACCACCTGAGCAAGAGATCAAGATCTTGATCAAGTTCGTTCCAGGAGAAGAACCGGATTTTATCCGACTCTACTGGATAATTCTAGAAGAGATTTAGGAATTGAAAGGTTAGTTTGATGATATGGAAGATAATGGTTTCATTTGTTCTAGTATATCTCCATGGGGTTGTCTAGTTTTTCCCCAAGAAGGATAAAGGTACTTTTCACTTATTTGTGTATTATTGGAGATTGAACTATATGGTGGTTAATAACTGGTATCCCCTTCTGTGCATCAATGATCTATTTGATCAGTTGAGAGGTTATAAGATATCCTCAATGATCGATTTGAGACTAGGATATAACCAATTGAGAGTGAGACCATCATACATACATTAGAATACTTTTAGTAGTAGGCATGCCTTGTATGAGTTTATGGTGATTTTGTATGTTTGTTAAGAAAAACACACCATCAATATTCATGGCCTTGATGAATCATATCTTTCATTATTTTTTGGATTTTTTTGTGGTGTTTTTAGATGATATCTTAGTGAACTCCCAATTAGAATAAAATCATGCCAAATATCTTTATATCATCTTCAGTACATATAGTGATCATTATTTTTACTCCAATCTAGCCAAATGTAGTTTCTAGATTAATAATGTTCACTTATTGAGCCATGTTATCTCATAGGTTGGAGTGTTAGTGATCCCAGAGATAGTTCTAGGTGTAGTATCTTGGGAGAAGCCTAAGAATGTATTATATATTTATATATTTCTAGGTTTAGTATGTTATTATCACTGTTTCATCCAGGACTTCTCCTATTTAGAAGAACCAATGTTTGGGCTAGACAAGAAAGAGGTGAATTTTGTTTGGTTAAATACTTGTGAGAGTGATTTTCAGGAGTTGAAAGGAAGGTGGACCTCATCACCTATCCTAAATTTATTTATTTCATGTAAAGATTATACTATTTAGCATGACACATATAGATTTGGAATCTGGGTAGTTCTGATGCAAGGGGATTGAGTGGTCGCTTATGGATCCAAATAGTTGAGACTATATGAGATAAATTAACCTACTCAATATATGGATTTTTCAATAGTAGTACATGCAATGAGATTCTAAAGACACTATATTATGGGTGAGAGGTTTACGATGTACATAGACCATAAAACCCTTAGGTACATCTTTTCTCAATAGGACCTGAACCTTCAGTAGAGGAGGTGGGTCGAGTATCTGCAGTCTTTAGACTTGGATTTGGATTATACACCATGAAAGGGAAACACAATTACCGATTCCTTGATTCAGAAAATGTATATGGAGGAAGTACAGGAGTCTTGTGATGAGGGGATAACGATGAAACTCTTTATAGACATTCATCAATAAGTTCAAGAGACCTGGGGATGAGTACCTATTACTTCATTATGTTGTACCCATAATTTTGGACCAAATCATGATAGAGAAGAAATCTGAACTAGTGGGATTAGTTATGAGAAATAGCTTATATAGTGGGGAGGTACCATCAGTAATGTCTCTTGGTAGTATAAATTATCTTGTTTTTGATGGCTGAGTATTGGTTCCCAATGGGCTTGTGTAAGGAGATGATAAGAGAGATTCATCCTTCTAGAGGGGTGGTACAACTGGGTTTAAAAAAGATGTATTGTGATCTACATATAAAATTATGGTGGACAATAATGAAGAAAGAGGTAGTGGGATTTTTAGTGAGATTTTTCACCAGTAAGCAAGTCAAGGTCGAGCATTAGAGGCCTACTAGGTTGTTGCAGCCTCTTCCCATTCCGGAATGTAAATGGGATGATGTCACTATAATTTTTTTACAGCATTACCCAATACACCTCATACTAATGATGTAGTATGGGTGATCATATATCATCTAACGATGTTATCTCACTTCTTTTTGATATGGGAGACCTTCATAGTTGATGATTTGAGTAATATTTACATGTGTTTGATAATTTGGTTACATGGTATTCATAGGAGTATCATTTTTGATAGTGATCTGTAGGGTCATCAGAAAGATCTAGGATCAAAGGTCATTATGAGTACAACCTACCATCCACATATTGATAATCAATCTGAGAAGACTATTTAGATTCTAGAGGATATATTATGACCCTTTGTTTTAGATTTTGGTGGTTCATGGGAGAACAATTTAGCACTTATGGAGTTCACATATAATAATTTATTCTAGGAATAAATCCAATTGGAATATTTTGAGGCTTTGTATGTAAGGTTTTGATGTTCACCTATTTATTGGTTGGAGGAAAGTGAGTTAGAGTTTGTTGGACCTTGTATCATGAAGGATAAATCTGATAAGGTTCAATTGAACAAGAGTTAGTTTTTTATTAAGAAGAGCATGCATAAATCTTACACAGATCATAAAATATGACCTTTGTAGTTTTAGGTTGGTCATGATGATTTCCATTTAGTTTAACCTTGATTGGGGAAGCAATGTATCAGAAAATAAGGGAAGTTGGCACTTAGTTTTTTCAGGCCGTTTGAGATATCAGTGAGGGTAAATCCAATGGAATACCAATTATCCCTTCCATAGTGCTACAGTGTGTGACGTCTCGGACCTAGATGACACTTAATGGGTGCCTCAAAATTGGTGGACCACATAGCCTCAAGCACATCTCCATAGACACCAGAGGGTGTCTAATAGTAGTGAGGGCCTAGGGAATGTCCATGGGGAGACCATTATCTCATTACCAATGTGTAGCAAAATATTTGAATATAAACATAGGGGTTAATCTTGGAAGAAATGTATGTAAATGGAAGGAGAATTGGAAAATAGATATAATAGTAAAAATAACTTAAATAATTGGAATAGCATTCAAAAAATGATGATGATAAGTCATGTCACTAGAAAACAAGAAAACATGGATACAATACAGAAGGAATAACATGTTCCAAAAAAGCATAAAGGAAAAAAAGACTATCCAAAGCATCCTGAGATCCAACTCGGTCCTCTACTATCAAGATCCAACATAAACAACAAGTAATCAATTGTTCAAAGTTGTGTGCTTCTCTTTATCAACCCCCGTAGTCATGAAATCTACCCTGGGTACCAAAAAATTCCTAAATAGGGTGTGAGATAAATCTCAGTGGGCCACCATCAATGGTGTCTATAACATCTGGATTGTGAAACATAATATAACTGTGTAAAGGAATGCATATATTAAGCAATGTAGTACACTGTAACTAAATACCCAAGTACCTGCTTCATCCCTCGGATAGTGTATAAACATGTAACCAAACCATTAGTTTATTAATACCAATTATAATATGTCACATGAGTAGGAATAGTGAAGGTTCTAAGCTGTAACATGGCAGCCTGCAATGATATTTAATATTGAAGCCCCAAAGTTGTAACCGAGCTGATATAGACCTCAATGACTGCCAACTTAGTAATAACTATATCCTTGCATGGGATAATATTGTAATCCAAGGATCATAGTCCAAGGAATTCCACAATGGGATGCCAATCAAGTCCAAGTATTTCATCCAAGGTAAAAAAGGGCTATTCAAAGACCGGGCCTAATGGGATTTAACCATGGCACCTACATGTTAGTGCTGGATCCAAGGAGTGTAACCAAGGAATTCAGTAGTACTACATGTGGGATCCTGTGGTATTATACCAGGAATCCAAATATTAGACAAGGATCAGGTTTTAGGTGGGTCTCAACTTATGCAAGCCGTGTCCTTGAATCATAATGGGTTTTCTGAGTGCTCATGGAATTGTACGATCAGAATCTAAGGCGATCTCAAGTTAGTCCATTCATATTTAATAATGAAGTCATATGTAATTAATAAGGCTCAATATATAATATCTCATTAGTTTGAAATGGATAATTGATCATGTAACCATTCAATCAAATTATAATAAATCATTTAATACATTTGGTTCAAGCCTCTCCGTTCATTAGTGTGACAAGGCCATGCATCAAGAAACCCTTTATTAGATCCATTTAAGGCATATTAATTAATCAAGGTTTACTCTAATACCTTCCATCAACATGGAAATGGGTGATGTTAACATGAAATCTTTATTTAATTACTCTTAATTCAGAAAATTCATATACTTAATATACATTCCAATTCACCTTTCTCATTTAATTATTAAATTAAAGAACTTAACTTAGACAGTTCAAGTGGTGAAAATACATCATACATTCCATTCTAAAATTCTCATTTTAAACAAACCATTTAATGTATAAACTCTTAAACTATGGAAATTAAATCCAAGTCACACTTGAATGGTGTCCCAAACATGTCAAAACACTAAAAAACAATTATATAATAACATCCAATGTGGAATGAATGGAGTGGTGGGTGTAACCACTAACAACTAATCACATATTTGAAAATGGAATAACCATACTATTCTAAAGAGTATAATTATAGAATATGAATTTAATAATGGAACCAGATGAAATTGGGGGGACCCACATAACAATTCCAAAATCAAGGAACTTTAGGGATGAGTTGTAGAGAACCCACCATAGGATTGTACGAGTCTCCTCCTCCAGTATAAAACCTAGATTTTGATCAGATCATATTAGATCTATGAAAAGGAGGAGAACACTCACACCATGATATATAGGTCACGAGTAAGAGAGATGGATAAAGGCTTAACCAGACTCGAGTATATTCTTTTTTTATCCAATGTGACAAATAAATGCTTGAACGGATCAGGAACAAAGGATAGCTTAAAATACCTATCTTTGGCCTTCAGAAAGCTCCAAAATTTTAGTCATGGAGGTAAATCTAGCATTATCTTGGATTAGGGAATGAAGGAGGGTAATTATATCATTAAGGGAAAAAATAACAATTTACCCTTAAAATAGCATGTGCACGGTTTGTCCACATGGTTTGAAAAACCATGTGAAAACCATACACAGGTACCTGGAAAGAAGGGGAACTCACACAATTAGGCTGCATGACCATGTTCCAAACATGTCGTAAGGCTCTGTCTGAAAATCCACCATCCACACGGTTTGTTCTAACCATGTGAAAATCCCACACTGTTTACTCTAAACCATGTAACATGCCTGTTTCTTCCAAAAATTGGTGTTCTGAGCTCCGAACAAGCCGTGGAAACCCTCAATACCTTCACTAACTCATTATGAATCAATATTATCTCCAAAGTAAATATTTATACTAAAATTTAATGGGATCTATACCTGAGTGAGAAATCAGGTTCTTACATAGTGCCATGCATGATGTGTTTCACATGTCACAACTTCAGAGATATCATCCTAACCCTTCTCATGTGTTAGACATAGAGTACATTGATCTTTTTGAATACAATTACTTTGAGGAGAATTAAAAATTATACCATAGTGAGAAGTATTTATAGGGTAATAACATACCTCTAGTCCTAGGAAAATGGAAGCATGAGCATGTTCAGTAAGGGAGTTTGATATGAATGAATAATGACTAGAATTTTTCCTAGATACACCACAATGATTCTTAGAATAGATCAGATATGAGATGTTATATGGTGTTGAGGTTGTAATATCCTTCCCTTTTCCAGGTACATCCATCTTTTAATTTTTCATTAAATGCCTTTTGTTTGGGTTTTCTTTCATTGTTAATCGTTTGGTCAACTCTCAGTTGTAGATGAAGAAATATTTTTAGATAAAATGACCTAATGTTTAGGTATTTATGATTGTTTGAATCAGTGGTGTCTTAGTTAAACATGTTATCTAGGCTTACTGGGGTTTCTCGTGAGTTTGGAAGGCTTCAAAAGTGGTTTTGGGTCTTCAATAGAACATTGGAGTTAAAGCCACAAGCAGTACATTTACACAACATGTAAATCTATTATACAACGTGTAACTATTTCCAGAAATATTCTATAAAAGTAATACATTCCATGAGTTGGTTACACAAAATGAATTTGTTTTCATGACATGTAATTTTAGAGCATGTTTAACTTCACATAAGGTGATTTTTTTGGAATAACTCATAAATCGAGAATTACACACACCATGTAATACTTTTACATGCCATGTATTTATATGGCCTAATGATTATATGCCAAGCTGTGTGTATTATTTATTCTTTCACACACATGTATCCTTCCTCTCTCAAACCCTAGATGAATTCTAGGTGATTCTATAGTGCCTTCCTCTATTCTAGATGTCTTGTTTAAGAAATCAATCTTTAGAGAGAGTTTTTTTAGGTTTCCCCCTCTCTTCCATTATTCTCCATTTTAGTGGTGAAATCTCTTAACGGTGGTTGTTTTAGATGTTGATATTGATCTCATGTGTTATAGGTTTCTTCTTGTGATATTTTGTGCCTTCGTTCTTACTGGAATTACTGGTTGGAAGCGTTGTGTTGATTTTTAAATAAAAGTATGTGGTCTAAAACCTAACCTTATGGCATTTTTTATTACTTAGTATTTTTAATATTGTGATTTCACAAAAATATCATCCACATTAAATAATTAAATTAATAATGGTGATAAATCATGGATTGGATTACACCTTAGATTAATTTTGATTCAATGGTGATTGGAACCTAGATTGTGTCTACCCATTGAGTGATCTTACCCTTAGAATGACAATGAATTGGCTAATGGTTTAAAGTTTACTTATCATGACATAAGACTACAAGTGATTTTCATGTGATACATTTACCTTGGGAAATGGTTAAATTGATTATTGAAATGGATATGTTTACTATGATATGATTGGGTGAAAATTGGAATGTAAATGTGTTAAGTCCCACTTGATAAAGTAAATGTGTAATTGAAAGGGAAATGAAATTTTTTAAAATTTACCATTGATTCTTATGAACTAATATTGTTATATCTTTACTGTAATGAATTGTGTTGAGTTTTATGCTGTAATTATTATATAGAGGGATTGACCCAGTTTGATGCTACAATTATTATATTGTAGGCTTGACCTAGTTTCATGTTTTAATACTTATTTAACATTCTTGGCCTTGTTTCCTACTGTAATGCTTATATATAGGGATTTACCTAGATTTATACTATATTGCTTATATAAAGTGCATATATTAGTTAAGATGAAATTCTAACATAGAGGGCTTGGCCCAGATGATGAAATTCTTATACAGAGGGATTTTTACTATTACGTGATTATACAATGGACTTGTGGATATGATTGTCATAGTTTTACTACATTCTCAGAGGTATTCCAATATGATGTTGAAGTAGGTTTATTGGTTATAATGTATTAATTTATTAATTTATACACATATTTATTTCATTATTACATGAAATTATTTATCAGAATGGTTTTTTAGACATAGTGGTGTCTACCTATTAGTTTTTCTCACACCTTATTCAGCATAAAATTTGGTACCCAAGTAGATTACATGAATGTAGGTTTATACAAGGGACTGTGACCTTGTAGTTGATTGTTTCTTCCTAGATGGGATGGGGTTTGGAGATAGGACCAATATAGAGTTGGGGATTAAGGTCTTTTGAGTGTATTTTTTAAGTTTATTATTTTATATTTATTACATTTAGTTTGACATTTAGATACATTACATGTAGAGACCTGTAGCTTGACGTACTTTGAAATTACATTACATTTTCGGAATACTTAGTATATAACAAAAACACACACACAAGGATCGTAATAGTTTAGTGTCTTTGGAAACTCGGAATATAATCTTCTAATCATGGTGAAAGATCTTCAACATCTCCCATAAAGATATTCCCTTTTTTTTACACCTAAAACCTTTCTTTATATCCTAGGGAAAAGAAAACATGAAAGGGTGAGCTCAAATGCTCAGTAAGGGTAAACAAAAGAAATATCAATCACATCATATACATAAGCACATAACTTTTGAAAATATTAACCTGCAAAAGAGATCATAATTTCATAACATGGGATAAATCATGGCAGTGAAATATAATCACAATAATCATAACTTAAAACATGAAACTTTGTGGCATACACACATAATCATAGAGAATCATATCTTTTTAGTCAAGACTCATTACCAAGACTATCTTAGTGGACATAGTCCATTTCTGAACCGAGTCACCCTCTTTTCAGTCCTGTTTCACTGAACCGATATAACCTACCGTTCCAGCCATGTCTATCTCATGAGATATAAAATCTTTACCCAATGCATTGGAGGGAGATATAGGTCCCACCCGTCTCATAATGATACCATTCTTATGTGTGCCACAAAATCATAAATCATACATCATTGCATAATCCATGTAATAAAAATGGGATTCTTAAACATCATGACATAATAAAACAATTCATAAAAATAATTCCATCACAACATAATCAAATCAATGTAATAATAGGGATAAAAACAGAACCCTTTATTATCTTACATGGAAAATAATTTTGATAAAACACTTGAACTCCATTCTTAAAAAATATATCCGTTTCTACCTCAAAAACATTTTTCTTTTCTTAACATTTCATACAATTTTAAACTAAAAGAAGTTGATTAAAAATAAACTTGAAAACTTTTAAAGGAAACTTCTTGGAAATAATGTTTTAAAAATCCATTCATTCCGTATAAGTTAAAAGAAAACATTCTTCTCATACTTTTTTTGGAAAAGTCAAAAAGTACCTCGTACGAAAAATGACAAAATATTCCTTTCATATCTTTTAATATAAACTCACCAAAGGGTAAAAATGGATTTAAAAAATTGTTGGTGGATGGAAATAATATTACATATTGAGGAAACATGGATGTGGATGATAAAATACACCCCAGTAAATGCCAAAGTATAAACAATCTTGGATAAAAATGAGATTGTGATATTTCCCTTACCTTAGGTCCGATTTGCTTTGTAAGTGTCCGAACCTCCTGTATAATGATTTAAATAATGTCATTGACTTAATACAGAATCATATTCATTGTTATTATATCATATATGGTTCACTTATGACTTTATATTACCCGTTCTTTTGTAAATTCATGTTAAAGTAGCGTTTTGGGTAAAATCGTCTCATTGGTCGTTCGTGTTTTAACTTGTAATTATTCATATGATTACATAGATCATGATCACTTAATTCCAGAATATAAAACATTATTTATATATAATATATATTCAGATATAAAATATATATATAATGGATCGATAAATGGAAAGAAATACATCGTTCATGGAGACGGTAGGCCGTACGTACGCATGAACGCTATTTTCATTTTCTTATTGAGTTGAATGGAATTAAGTATATGACATACATATATACATAAATCCAGTAGCTTTATAATGTCATATATTTCATTATTATTTCTTATATATACTTTATAATCATTCTTAAATGGTTAACATGGAGAATGAATCTCATCGCGTCGTGGAGACGGTAGTCCGTACGTATGCACGAGCGATGATATCATTTCCATAATTATTTAATTGGAGTGGAGTGGATGATACAATATATCAGAATCAATATGATGTTCTAATAACTATGTATATTTATTCTTTACACCATTATACCCATCCAAGTAAGGTGGTGGTGGAAAATAGATTACACCACGGCGTGGAGACAATATTCCGTACGTACGCACGCACGGTGATTTATTTTTCCGTAGGATGGATAGATGGTGAAATAGGGTTGTTTCATACTTATAATAACATATAGGTATATGAGTGATACCGATGTTATTACTTCATAATTAAACAACCTAAGAAGAAGAAGTGGAAGAAGAAATAAAGATGAAAGAATCGGTAACGAACATTACCTCTTCTTTGAAGTGCTTCTTTGAGACATCCTTTTAGAGCACTAAAATGGGTTTTTGAAGAAGACCAGAACCTCTAGGATGTTTCTAGGGAAGTGGAGAAGAGAATTTGGCATGGGTTGACCGAGCTTGAAGGCTCAAAGTTGTGTTAGGAAGAGAGGGAGGAGGTGCCCTTTTATAAGGGAGGAGAGGGGCTCCTTTGGAAAAACAAAAAAATATTATTTTATTATAAAGTCAAGTTCGGTTTTAAATAGCTCCAAATTGATTTATTTCGAGGCTAAGGTGGGGATGGGTCGAAATAATCTCATCCAATAGAATTTAGACAAGTTTAGGTTCCTATTTTAACCTTATCATTTAGATTTAACATTAAGTTAAATAATTTTACTTTTACCGTGTCTTCTTGTGTTCTTACACTATAAGGTTAATAAACATACTATAAGAAGCCAAACGAACCCAAATGTTTTTATTATTAATATATATAACTTTATCTAAGTCATTTGGCCGAACCTTAGATTTTTAGGAATAAAATAACAATTAATAATATAATATTTGTTTTAAAAACTATTTTATGTCAATTTTGACACTATTTAGTAATTGATTTTTGTAAAAACCATAACAGAATGATAAGTTCGAAAAAAGTTACTTAAATCAATACTAACATGTCATATTAACCTAGAAAATTCGTGTAATTAATAAAAAGTCTTAAATTACATTTATTTTGGTATTTATAACATCAATTATGTCAATATTTCATTAATAAGATAATTACTGCATCATATTTGTGTCATAAATAAATTAACTTTTTTGATGTCTAAAAATTACAAATAAAATACCATTATGTAGGAAATATTTTTATATTTCTAATGAATATTTATAGTCGAAGTTATCTTATATATAACCCCATATTAAAAATGTTTTAGTAAATAAACTTTGATTCTAACTCTTTTAACCCTTCTTTAAATAAATTAATAATAAATGTCCTAATCTAATCCAAGTGGGCCTAAATGGTCATATTTTATTCCTAAGTTTGTTTTTTGTCGAATTAAACTTGTCCAATAGAATTAGTACATGTGTTAGGGTAATAATAATATCATTTCTACCCTTAATTACACTATTTATTTTTAACCGTGGTAAAAAAAAGTAAAAAGTTACTATTCACCAAAAAATATTTTCATCTCATTGAACCACATTTTACTTATTGACATCAATCGTGTCTCTCGGATTTTTGAAATTCCATTCACAGAAGCGGTAAAATTATGTTTTATGAAAAATTCAGTTTTTTTAACTAGCACTTAGTGGTTTCACTATTCATCAAAAATTGAAAGTTTTCAGAAAAATACCAAAAATTAGGCCTAAGCTATATTTGTTATTATGAACTCAAAAATGATTTCTATTTTAACAAATTCAAAAAATATTAGTTGCATTAACTAATTTAAAAATTAATTCCCGTCGTCAAAACAAAAGGCGTGTTTTTGAGAGATAATAACTATCAAAAGATTGACATTTGTTTATAACTGGTTTAAATGTGAAATTACATCCAATGACCAACATTATATTAAATTGTAAAAATATATTATAAATATACTTTAAAACCACTCAAATTAATAATTTATCACTATTAATTATTTCGATTGAAAAAGTTGTTTTTAATTAAAATTTAGTAATTTTCACTATTCATCAAAATATGAAAGTTATCCGAAAATCACCAAAATTTCACCATAAGCTAATTTCGATATTCCGAATCCAAAAATGAAGTCCATTTTGAAAAATAAAATTTAAAAAATTTCAAAAAGTGGTTATTACTATTCATAACGGCTAGTTTTAATAATATTTTAATAGCATATCGTTGTTTAGCGAAACTTGGTGTTGCGTACAACACACGCTATCGTGGAAGGTCGCGATTGCGTGTAATTCAAGCCAGGTCAGAGATGTGTGTTGTGAAAGCTCCTTTTGGTGTAGCGTATAACACAAGACATTAATGAAATTAAAAAGAATATTTTTCATAAAATCTCAGGGTGTTACATTCTACCCCCTTAAAATGAACCTCGCCCTCGAAATTCGTCGGGGTTATAAATGGTTTACTATTCGAAAGTTTCTTTAATCGAAACCCACATCGTAAAAAGGAATACCAAAACCAATTTTTTTTTAAAAAAAGTATGAAACGTAAGGGTTACCCAAATAAACTAATCACTGGGTTTCCACATAGGTGAAAATATGGATATGGAAGAGAAATCTAACCATCATGTTCTGATGGAGAGTGGTAGAGAACATGGCTATGGAAAAGCTAGCAATCACAAATACATAAATTTGTGACGATCTAAGGTACCATTTGATTAATCAGATATAAGAGCACTAGGACAACATTTTTGGTTTTCAAGATCGTTTCCCTAAAGTTGAAGAATTTGAATTAGAATAAATACTTACTTTATTTTGGTACAATCTCACTGTTGTTCATGCCTTGAACAATTTCCACTTCATATCTTAAATAAATGAAGTTGAATTTGTTATTCGTGAAGTGTTAGTAGATCATGTGATAGAATGACGGGTCATTCCATCTGTCTCAAACAAAAGGTTAGAAAATGTTATTAAATATACATAAGTCATTCTATAGTGATATTAATCATATATGGTTCCTAAAATGGACTTATACTTCATATATCATACTGCTTAATATAATAAAACTAGTTTCTACTAAACAGGAACTTCCTGTAGGCCCGTGGTAGGCGATAAAGGCCAGTCGCACTTCGGTTGTGGGTTCGATTCCTACAGCCTTGTCCGATGCGATGGGCTGTCGCTCGTCCTGCAGGTTGCCCTTTTTCTAAAACTACATTACTATAACATCACATAAATAATATCAAAAAAAGTTCTATACTTAAACCATACTAACTTATGGTTAACATAATCCATTACAATCTTTAGGATTATCTAAAATACTTCGGTCCAAGCTCATTGTATAAAGAAAATGATTACTTGAAATGTCGTCAACCAAGCATGTGAATACCATCATTTATCCCCCATATATCTTGTTGGTCACATTCCAATCATGTGAATACCTTAATGATGTATTCTCTTGAAAAATGAATACCCATTAAACCTTAGTGAAAACATGAATACTGTCAAAAGTTAACTCTTTCCACATACCAAAATCCAAAAATTCTATATACTCAAACCATGATATAACCTTCTCCTAATATCAGTCATGAGATCATGAATACTATCAAACATTTAATTTTCTCCTTATCCCTTCATTATGCGCATATCATCTACATTTCAAAAATATCTGAATAACCTTTCATGGATACTGGTAACATTAATCATACACTTTCAAAACTCAAGGAAAGACAACAGTGTAACAATCCATAGATGTATCTTTATTCCATAGTAGCATGAGATTACTTTTACAACATTACACATGATAAACATGTAATCATTCCACTACATTCTTAAACCATTGACCGAGATTCAACCATTCTTTCATCTCACATATCATTTGTAGTCTCTTCATCCTCATCCACATAAATACTACCCATACGACCATACTGATTCTCTTCATGAGACTTTCCCTTAGGGAATTGGTTTGCATAATGCCCGTAAATTCCACATTTAAAACATTTAACCATTGCTGATGTCATAGTAATACCATTATCCTTATCCCTGGTGTTAACTGAACCTTTTCCTTTGCACTTACTGGATTTGTGTCCTTCTTTTCCACACCCAAAGCATCTTCCAGTTCCTTTGAAACATTCTCCTTGATGCCTCTTCCCACATGATTTACATAGGGGAAATTGAACTTTCTTTCCTCTATGATCATCATGAAACTCCATCTTTCTCTTATTAGCTGAGTCATGAAACTTTCCAAATTTTACTTTATTGATCATATTATGAGATTGCTGATTCGGCATAATAATGATTTTTGTACTTCCAAATCCCATTTCATTTGGTTGCTCATGAAGAATATCATTCCATTGTCCATCATATCCTCCATTATCGTGAATCATCTTGTTTCCAGCCATTTTCTAAAACCCAAAAAGAATAGTGTGAGAGGAAAAAATCATAATAAAGGGAGAGTAACTTCAATATCTAACATCTTTGGTTTAATCTAATATCGTTGACATAGTTCTAGGACTATATCCTATACGTATACTTATCCTTAGGGACATCCCTAGACATACCTTAGAAATGTCCCTAGGGATATCACTAACGTTTTCGCATCCTAGTTTCCAAAGGTTGACTAAACCTTTCCTCTGATACCAACTGTAGAGACCCGTAGCTTGATGTACATTGAAATTACATTACATTTGCGGAATACTTAGTACATAACAAAAACACACACACAAGGATCGTAATAGTTTAGTGTCTTTGGAAACTCGAAATATAATCTTCTAATTGTGGTGAAAGATCTTTAACATCTCCGATAAAGATCTTCCATTTTTTTACACCTAAAACCTTTCTTTATATCATGGGGAAAAGAAAACATAAAAGGGTGAGCTCAAATGCTCAGTAAGGGTAAACAAAAGAAATATCAATCACATCATATACATAAGCACATAACTTTTGAAAATCTTAACCTGCAAAAGAGATCATAATTTCATAACATGGGATAAATCATGGTAGTGAAATGTAATCCCAATAATCATAACCTAAAACATGAAACTTTGCGGCATACACACATAATCATAGAGAATCATATCTTATTAGTCATGACTCATTGCCAAGACTATCTTAGTGGACAAAGTCCATTTCTGAACCGAGTCAACCTCGTTTCAATCCTGTTTCACTGAACTGGTATAACCTACCATTCCAGCCATGTCTATCTCATGAGATATAAAATCTTTACCCAATGCATTGTATGGAGATATAGGTCCCACCCGTCTCATAATGATACCATTCTTATGTGTGTCACGAAATCATAAATCATACATCATTGCATAATCCATGTAATAAAAATGTGATTCTTAAACATCATGACATCATAAAACAATTTATATAAGATAAAGGAATTCATAAAAATAATTCCATCACAACATAATCAAATCAATGTAATAATAGGGATAAAAACATAACCCTTTATTATCTTATATGGAAAATAATTTTGATATTACACTTGAACTCCATTCTTAAGGAAAATATCCTTTTCTACCTCAAAAACATTTTTCTTTTCTTAACATGTCATACAATTTTAAACTAATAGAAGTTGATTAAAAATAAACTTGAAAACTTTTAAAGGAAACTTCTTGGAAATAATGTTTTAAAAATCCATTCATGCCGTATAAGTTAAAAGAAAACATTCCTCTCGTACTTTTGTCGGAAAAATCAAAAAGTACCTCGTACGAAAAACGACAAAATATTCCTTTCATATCTTTTACTATAAACTCACCAAAGGGTAAAAATGGATTTAAACAATTGTATGTGGATGGAAATAATATTACATATTGAGGAAACATGGATGTGGATGATAAAATACACCCCATTAAATGCCAAAGTATAAACAATCTCGGATAAAAATGAGATTGTGATATTTCCCTTACCTTAGGTCCGATTTGCTTCGTAAGTGTCCGAACCTCCTGTATAATGATTTAAATAATGTCATTGACTTAATACAGAATCATATTCATTTTTATTATATCATATATGGTTCACTTATGACTTTATATTACCCGTTCTTTTGTAAATTCATGTTAAAGTAGCGTTTTGGGTAAAATCGTCTCATTGGTCGTTCATGTTTTAACTTGTAATTATTCATATGATTACTTAGATCATGATCACTCAATTCCAGAATATAAAAAATTATTTATATATAATATATATTCAGAATATACATATATATAATGGATCGATAAATGGAAATAAATACACCGTTCATGGAGACGGTAGGCCGTACGTATGCATGAACGCTGTTTTCGTTTCCTTATTGAGTTGAATGGAATTAAGTGTATGACATACATATATACATAAATCCAGTAGCTTTATAATGTCATATATTTCATTATTATTTCTTATATATACATTATAATCATTCTTAAATGGTTAACATGGAGAATGAATCTCATCGCGTCGTGGAGACGGTAGTCCGTACGTACGCACAAGCGATGATATCATTTACATAATTATTGAATTGAATTGGAGTTGATGATACAATATATCAGAATCAATATGATGTTCTAATAACTATGTATAGTTATTCTTTACAACATTATACCCATCCATGTAAGGTGGTGGTGGAAAATAGATTACACCACGGCGTGGAGACGGTATTCCGTACGTACGCACGCGTGGTGATTTCTTTTTCCGTAGGGTGGATAGATGGTGAAATAGGTTTGTTTCATACTTATAATAACATATAAGTATATGAGTGATACTGATGTTATTACTTCATAATGAAACAACCTAAGAAGAAGAAGTGGAAGAAGAAATAAAGATGAAAGAATCGGTAACGGACATTACCTCTTCTTTGAAGTGCTTCTTTGAGACCTCCTTTTAGGGCACTAAAATGGGTTTTTGAAGATGACCAGAACCTCTAGGATGTTTCTAGGGAAGTGGAGAAGAGAATTTGGCAGGGTTTGGCCGAGCTTGAATGCTCAAAGCTGTGTGAGGAAGAGAGGGAGGAGGTGCCCTTTTATAAGGGAGGAGAGGGGCTCCTTTGGAAAAACTAAAACATATTATTTTATTATAAAGTCAAGTTAGGTTTTAAATAGCTCAAATTGATTTATTTAGAGGCTAATGTGGGGATGGGTCGAAATCATCTCATCCAATAGAATTTAGACAAGTTTAGGTTCCTATTTTAACCTTATCATTTAGATTTAACATTAAGTTAAATAATTTTACTTTTACCGTGTCTTCTTGTGTTCTTACACTATAAGGTTAATAAACTTACTATAAGAAGCCAAACGAACCCCAAATTGTTTATTATTAATATATATAAACTTATCTAAGTCATTTGGTCTAACCTTATATTTTTAGTAATACAATAACAATTAATAATATAATATTTGTTTTAAAAACTATTTTATGTCAATTTTGACACTATTTAGTAATTGATTTTTGTAAAAATCCTAACAGAATGATAAGTTCGAACAAAGTTACTTAAATCAATAATAACATGTCATATTAACCTAGAAAAGTATTGGAATTCATAAAAAGTCTTAAATTACATTTTTTTTGGGTATTTATAACATCAATTATGTCAATATTTCATTAATAAGATAATTACTGAATCATCATTGTGTCATAAATAAATTAACTTTTTTGATGTCTAAAAATTACAAATAAAATACCATTATTTAGGAAATCTTTTTGGATTTCTAATGAATATTTATAGTCGAATTTATCTTATGTATAACCCCAGATTAAAAATGTTTTAGTAAATAAACTTTGATTTTAACTCTTTTAACCCTTCTTTAAATAAATTAATAATAAATGTCCTAATCTAATCCAAGTGGGCCTAAATGGTCATATTTTATTCCTAAGTTTGTTTTTTGTCGAATTACACTTGTCCAATAGAATTAGGACATGTGTTAGGGTAATAATAATATCATTTCTACCCTTAATTACCCTATTTAATTTTAACCGTGGTAAAAAAAGTAAAAAGTTACTATTCAACAGAAATTATTTTCATCTCATTGAACCACATTTTACTTATTGACATCAACCGTGTCTCTCGGATTTTTTAAATTCCACTCACAGAAGCGGTAAAATTAAGTTTTATGAAAAATGCAGTTTTTTTAACTACCACATAGTGGTTTCACTATTCATCAAAAATTGAAAGTTTTCAGAAAAATACCAAAAATTAGGCCTAAGCTATATTTGATATTATGAACTCAAAAATGACTTCTATTTTACCAAATTCAAAACATATCAGTTGCATTAATTAATTTAAAAATTAATTCCCGTCGTCAAAACAAAAGGCGTGTTTTTAAGAGATAATAACAATCAAAAGATTGACACTTGTTTATAACTGGTTTAAATGTGAAATTACATCCAATGACCAACATTGTATTAAATTGTAAAAATATATTCTAAATATACTTTAAAACCACTCAAATTAATAATTTATCACTATTAATTATTTCGATTGAAGAAGTTGTTTTTAATTAAAATGTAGTAATTTTCACTATTCATCAAAATATGAAAGTTATCCGAAAATCACCAAAATTTCACCCTAAGCTAATTTCGATATTCTGAATCCAAAAATGAAGTCCATTTTGAAAAATAAAATTTACAAAATTTCAAAAAGTGGTTATTACTATTCATAACGGCTAGTTTTAATAATATTTTAATAGCATATTGTTGTTTAGCGAAACTTGGTGTTGCGTACAACACACGCTATCGTGGAAGGTCGTGATTGCGTGTAATTCAAGCCAGGTCAGAGATGTGTGTTGTGAAAGCTCCTTTTGGTGTTGCGTATAACACAAGACATTAATGAAATTAAAAAGAATATTTTTCATAAAATCTCGGGGTGTTACATTACATCCCGACATTACATGATTATTTATTATTTGATTTGTTCGTTCCTCCTTTCATTTCCCAATTGTATGATTTTTATTTCTTATTTTCCATTACATTGATATTTATGTATGTTTTTATTTCTGCTCTATTATAACATTGTACTAGAGGGTATAATATCACCACTATATTCTTCCCACCCTTAATACTAGTCAAAATCCTCTAGCGTATGGGGAGGTTCACTTGAAGTCCCGTAAAAAACATGATTGGAAACCTGAGAGAGTTCTAGTTTGAAGGATGTTACACAAGAGGTATGTATCAAGGTTTTTTATTTATAGATATTTTTATAAATAAATTAATTGAATATATGAAGAAATAATAGAGGAACATGAAGATATGAATAATAGGGAGGGATTTTTTTGAGGGATGATGCTGGTGTGTAGAGATTCATTTGAGGGTTGAAATTACTTCATATATATGCAAAGGAGTTATCTAATACCAAAATCTAAATTATATGAAGTATACTACTACACATTCACATAAAAAGTTTACACTTTTATATACTCTATACAATCATTGTTGTAGTATTTTATATATTCTAAATAATTATTAAAAAATATCCAAAACGGAATATAGAGGGAAAAATATTTAATTTTAATACATGAATTCATCCCTCTATGTATATATACCTTGTGGGTATAAAGAGGTTTAATAATTTATTATCCAAAATTGTTTGGGACATTCTTAGGGAAATATTTTTTTGGGAAATTTTTACTTTTGTGAGGTTCAAACATAGATGATCATATCCCTCTATCAAGTTTTACACATCATAGATATGCATCTAAACTTTTTAGTGAATAATTTCATTTATTGAGGCTATAAAAATGTAAAATAAATTTTTTGGTTGGTTAATAGATTTTAATTTCATATATAAATTTTTTAAAAATAATTTATAATTATTCATTTTATAAGGACCCGGCCTTAAACATTTCTTATTATTGAATAAAATTAATAATTTACATTAAGGATATTTTCAGGTTTAGAGTTTTAGAGAATTAGGACATAACTATTACATATCAAAGGTTGCAAAGTTGACACATCTACTCAGCTTCCATTTTTTTGACCAAAATAAAAACTCTTGAACAAAAGAGTCGTGTCTAGTTCCTTGTTTTAGACAGCCTGACATTTCTTTGATCCCATCCAAGACCCTATTCAACTTTATGTCCTGTGAAAACATTTCAAAAAATGTGGGATGAGCATAAAAAGCTCAATAAGGGTTATAACATTACAGAAAGAAAACATTAGTCCATGTATACATAAGAATCAATGGAATCATACTTTACTCATAAAGCATAAGCAATTTAACATACCTCATGAAATCATAAGATTTACGAATAACTCATAGAAATCATAAGACATAAAGGTAACTTGAGGCATTCATAACATTCTTACATAGGGAGTAACCCTCATGGTTACGTTTGGAATACCCATCACAGTATATTCCCTAAATCTCTTCGTATAAACCTTAATATTTAACTCCTTCGCATTACCCAATGCATTGGAGAGCAATATCGGGCTCACCCGCCCATAGTTTATCACGGAACCACCCATCTTCATAAACAATGCCCTTGAACCATAACATAATAATAACACATAACTAAAGAATAAAAGAAAGATAACATTCCCAACGCAATAACCGTATAACATTTTAACATATTGAAAATAATGAATCCTTTCTAAAAACCATTTTCAAAACCATTTAAAACATTTAATAAAGATATTTTTGAATCGAAGTGTCCCATAACACCTTGAAGCTTTTAACATTTTAAACCTTTAATCTCCATATAAATAAATCCTTAAAAACATTTTGAAAACATGGATATTAATGATAAATATTTATAAGAACAAATCATTAAAACATTTAAAGTGATATTTTAGTTAAAGGTGTTTTAAAAAAATTAGAGACACTTGAATACAATAATTGAGGAATAAAATTTAATCATAACTTTATAATATCATGAGAATAAATGTATTCATGATATAATATTCCAAAGGAAAGTATATACACCATATAAGAGTGAATTGGTGCATAACAACAGTGAAGTCTCAATAGAAATGTAAAATGAGATGAAACCCCTTATAAAAAAGGTATCATTAAATTAAGGATAAATAAATCTCATAATTATGAATGAAAAATATAAATACACCCAATATAAGTGGATATTAAGTGTAAAACAATCAAAGGTCATTCACACATATTCAAAGGATGACTTATTCAATGTTGAACCCAAAGAAATCAAAATTGGGTTAAAAAGTTCCCTTGGTCAAATTCGACAGCCTAACAACGTCACATTAAAATTCATAAAATTAGTTGATGAGAGGGAAAATGGTATATCATCACTTGGACATAAAATTTACATCAATAAAGATATAGAAGAACATATCCCAACATAAAAAGATGTAAATTAAAATACATAACAAAATAAGTCTTTTTAAAAGCTGAGTGTGAAAGGTTCCCTTACAGATTTGGGAAACTTTCAAAATGTACACCCCATGAAAGAAGGGTCATACAATGAAGATGTAACTACCCATAAATGAGAGTATTTTATACAAATAGTAAAATAATGGGCAGTATATACACCACACAAAATGAAATAGTTGACAATGTAGCATGAATCTCACGGGAATAAAAAGTGAGATGCAAATCCCCTTATTAAAATTCAGCAGCCTAACAGCGCCACATAAAACTTCCAAAAATGGATTGATGAGATAAAATAGGGTCTCTCATCATATTAACATAAAATTTAAATAAATATTAATATAAAATAACACCCCAACATAATAAATAGGAGCTTAAAGTAAGTTACATAAAAAGAGTACTTAAAAATAAAGAGAGAGGTAGGATCCCTTGCCTCAAGTCCGGCTTGTCTTGTTTATTTCTTTATATCCCTGAATAATAAATTTTTTTCAATTTATAATTTCTTAAGGACCTCATCTAATTTTTATTATTAAATTCATATCACTTATTATAATGTTATAATAATTAGATAATTATGTGAGTTCATATCAAATGTTTTTGTCGATGTTTGGTACATGAGTCAAAAATGAACTTGTTTGAAAAGAATCATCCATGTAGTTATAATTAAATCATCTCCAGAATATTATTAATGATTTAAATATCATATATATCCAGTAATTATTCTTTTTATACTATTCCATAACATTTTGAGATAAAAAGAAATTAAATGCACCGTTCATGGAGACGGTAGTCCATACGTACGAATGAACGCTACTTTCATTTCTTTGTCATATTAATGGAATTAAAAATAATTGAGAGAGATATATATATATATTATAATTACAGTATAATATATTTTTTATATATTTCACATAAGTTCATTAATTTCATTCTTTATACATTCCATTTATTGCATGAACGAGTCACATCACTTGAGGGGGCGGTTGTCCGCACTTCCTCATATGAAATTATCGCATTTGCACAACATGAAAAGAATAAAGGTATGATTTAAATATAAAATACTGAAGCATATATAAAACATAAATACCATATATATCATATATAAAATACAGTGACATCATAATGTCCACCTTTAAACGTGTTAAAAGAATATTGAACAATCATCGTTTTGTGAGGCAGTAATTCACCTTCCATAGAAAGAGTATGTTCTTTAACCATTAGACGGATGTGTGTGTAAGTGTAGCTCTAATCCTTATTATAAAAACATCCTAGTATATTGAAGATACTTGTTTTGTTACAAAATAAAGTAATAAAAAGAGTTTATGGGATTGGAGAAGCAAAATAAAACAAAAGAACATAAGAGAAGACAATACCTTTAAATCGGGTAACTCCATTTGGTTTGAACCAAAAGGGTTCCTTGAAAAGAATTATGCCTAAGTTGAGGCTTCAATGATTAATAGAGGGATTATAAGAGATGAAATGGGCAGGGTTTGGCCGATCCAAAGGCCTGCGAGGTGTGTGTAAGGAGGTAGAGGTGGGGGCCTTTTATAAGAGGAGAGGAGGGATACTCATGGAAAGTCAAGAAATGTTACTTTATTTTAAAAAGAGTTTCAGATTTTAAAGGACCCACATTGATATATTTCGAGGATAAGGTGATAAGGGTTGGAAATATACTTATCCAATAGGTTTTTTCCAAGTTTAAGTCTTAGATTTTACATTATATTTTCATTTTATTTAAATCGTTCATTAATGAGGTAATCGCTGCGTCATCATGATGTCATAAATAATTTAATTTATTTAATGTCTTAAAATTATAAAAAAATACTATTATGTAGGAAGTATTTTTATATTTCCAATTACTATTTATAGTCTAAGAGATCGTTTATGTAGACAAAATTAAAATTATTTTACTTATGTGTTAGATACTTTGGTTACATTTTCATTTCTTTAAAAAAAAGATAAAAGGTCACTATCACACTAAAGTGATTCCATGGGGTCCCAAGGTTGGCACAAGGAATCCCATGGTCGCCCAAGACACCACCAATAGAAATATGACACATTTTGGGGTCATTTTATATTTTTATGATATTATTTCCTTACCCTTAATTACCCGATTACTAATTAAACACGATAATTAAAGATAATTACCGTTCTTACTATTCATATTGTCCAAAAAACAAAAGAGTCTTAATTATATAATTTGGACCTTATGATTCCAAATATGGAATCCCTTTTATCAAATTAAAAACACATAAATTGTAGTAATTAATTTAAAAGTAAATCCTATTTTCAAAACAAAAGATGAGTTTTTAAGAAGTAAAATTTATCAAAAGATTGACTTGTGTTTACATCCAATTGAAAAGTGAATTTATTTCCAATAAACAAAATTGTATTAAGTGATAAAAAAAAATTCAACTATACTTTAAAAACAATTAAAATGACAATATAAGTATATAAATAAATTGGATGAAAAGGGAGTTTTGAATTAAAAACTGTATTTTTCACTATTCATTAAAAAAAGCATTATTAGAAAAAATACCAAAAATTAACCCTAATATTTATTTGATATTTAGAATTCAGAAATTATGTCCATTTTACCAAATTCAAAACATAGAAGTTTCATTAATAAATCATATATTTAATTCCCGCTATCAAAACAAATAGCGGGTTTTTTGGAAGCAATATCTATGAAAAGTTTGGCACTTGTTTATGTCCATTTTCAAAGTGAAATTAATTCTAATGACCAAAATTGAATTAAATTGTAAAAATATATTCTAATTAAAATTTAAAACCAATTAAAAAGACTATCTAACCATATATTTAAATTAGATGAAAAAGTAGTTTTGATGTAAAATGCAATATTTTTCACTATTCATTAAAAAAATGAACATTGTCAAAAACATACCAACAATTTATCCAAAGTAAATTTCAATGTCCCAATCATAAAGAATAAGTTTATTTTGAAAAATAGAGCTTATAAAATTTTCAAATGTTAGATTTAAAAAATGTTCTCCATAAAAAGGCGGTAAAATAATCTTTTAAAAATATTAGAGTATTTATTCTTAAAATTGGATTCATTTGGATTTTAAGCCTCTAAAATTTATTGGATAAATGTAAAAATATTTAACAAACATATGTAATAATTTTGTAGTTATTTCTGTTCATTCCCTCCATTACAATAGTTAGGCGTTAACTATTATAATATTATTATATTATTAGTGTGCAATGTAAGATTTCAAAGAAACTCATTGTTGCGTATTGGATACGCTATCGAGCATAGAATTACCTTTAAAGTAATATTAACATTTTATTCACAAATATTGATAAACCTTAGAATGTAATATTATTTATTTACGTGGGATGTTACATCCTTACCCCCTTTTGGGAATTGCGTCCTCAAAATTTCAAAATTGGGCTTGGGAACTTCATTGAAAGTCCCACATCAGAACAAGATTCAGTAAAACTATCACTTTAAAAGAAAGGGAGAGAAGTAAAAAGGTCACCTGAGTTAAACCATACTAGGATTCCAAGTAGGAAAATATGGATATGGAGGAGAAAACAAAGGGTCATGTTCTGATATAGAGTGATAGTAAACATGACTAGGAGAAAGTTAACCACAAGAATATCACAAACTTGTGATGGGTTAAACGGTATTCGATTTCCCAGTAGGAAAAGTTAACTGAAAACATTTTTGTTTTAAGTTACTTTTCATTGAGTAATTTATTTTTGAGCTTTACTAAATCATACTGAAACTTACTTACTTGTCACGTAGACTTTCAAATTTTACTAGATTCCTTAATCAAATTCATATTTTCTCCAAAAGATGAGTATTTAGGAAGACTTGTTCGCATTAAGAGTACTATAATAAACATCTTGAGAATAACCTAATCCAAAAAAGAGAACTATATATTTCCCATGTCTTTAGATCTCAACCAAAACCAAACCAGAAAGTTTAGTACGTGATCAGACAATACCGAAAAAAGGATATTTTTTTACAAAAAGAAAAACTACTCCGAATCTCCAAAATTTTTCAAACAAAACCCAAAGTTCAACAAAGACCATTAAATAAAAATCTATCCATAAAATTATTCAAAGTAAACCAAACTAATATTGAAACCCAAATCTCTAAAAGATTTAATCACATAGTCTCCTAAGATAAATATTAACATTTTTCTCCAAAATAACATCAGTTACTCTTACATTCTCATATTGAAAAGTAATTAACCTAATCACATATCTTCCATGATAGGATAATCATTTTCATTGATAACCCAAAATCAACTTACTCTTAATTCATAAAATCATCTTACTAAAAAGAATCATTCAAACTAACCAGGGACTTCATGTAGTCCAGTGGTAGGCGATAAATACCAGCTGCACATTGGTTGTGGGTTCGATTCCCGCAGCTTAATCCGACGCGATGGGTTGTCACACGGTCTGCGTGTTGTCTTTTTTCCAGAACTATATAATTCGTAAAACATCCCCCCCAAAAGAGATAAAATATTCAAAAATAACCATAACATAATTTAACCACAAAGGTTATCTAATAACTTCCATTTTACAACCCAAAATGTATTAACCAGTAATTGCCTCAAATTCAAGGATCATATAATCCCAAATGGTTCTTTATAACTATATACACAAAAGAAAGGATATTTATTACTTGAATAAAATTTTCGTATATCAAACATCAGGGTTACTATAAAAAGTCTTCTAATGTAACCCCATCATCAAAAGAGACTTAATACATCCAAGAATTTCACCATCCTAAAATATACCATAATTCTTGAATCCATTATATGTTGACTTCTTACTCATTAAACATTCTTCATGATCCATTATCCATTCCTTTTCAAATTATTCTGAAATAATTCATTCTTACAAACAAAATCATGAATCATATCTTAAGATTCCAATAATAGGAAAACATATGTTAAGAAATAATCATACCTTTCATTGGTCATTGTCAGTTTCTTCATCCTCAATCGGAATGGCCTTAGGTATTGGTAAATGAATATTTGTACGATCTTGGTGACCCCATTCCCGAAACATCTTTGTAGGACATGTGTTTGCATAATGACCATGCAAACCACATTTAAAACATTAAATTGATCCTTTAGAAAGAATTTCATTCTCTTTCCTAGATTCAACTAGATGCTTCCTTTTTCCATGAAGGGGCCTTGCTTTATGACCTTCATTTCCACATCTATAGAATCTTTCTGTCCATTTGAAAGATTTTCCAATGTGTTTCTTTCCACGTATTTGACACATAGGTTTTTGAACATACTTACCTTTATAATTATTACCTAAACTTCTGTAGGGATTTTTTTTCTCGCATATATGATGCCTTATAAAAATCACTAAGGTTTAGGTGGTCAATCATGAATCTATATAGTTGGTTGAGGATAACCATAAGAGTTCTCATTGCAGCTCCCATATCATTCAGCTGTTCTTTCATAAAACCATCACAGTTTTCTTCAAATCCACTGTTACGTTGGTGCCTGATAGATCCATCCATTTACTAAAAATAGAAAGGTCAGTGTGAGTATATTATTAAAATCTTCATATAATAAAGAGTAAGATAAACACCAAGACATACTTATCCAAGTTATCTCAAACTCATTCTAACTTAAAAACACAATGACTCCATCTAATATACTAACCATTGTGGTTATACACAACTTGCCACTTTTTCATAAACAACAATCTAACCACTAAAGTTATCTAAACTGACCTTTGAAACCAACTATAAGGACCCGACCTTAAACATTACTTATTATTGAATTAAATGAATAATTCACACTGAGGATCTTTTCAGGTTTAGAGTTTTAGAGAATTAGGACATAACTATTACATCTCAAAGGTTACAAAGTAGACACATCTACTCAGCTTCCATTTTTTTCACAAAAAATAAATACTCTTGAACAAAAGAGTCATGTCTAGTTCCTTGTTTTAGACATCCTGACATTTCCTTGATCACATCTTTGAACCTATTCAACTTTATGTCTTGTGAAAAACATTTCAAAAAACTTGGGATGATCATAAAAATCTCAGTAAGGGTTATAACAATACAGAAAGAAAACATTAGTCCATGTATACATAAGAATCAATGAAATCATACTTTACTCATAAAGCATAAGAAATTTAACATACCTCATGAAATCATAAGATTTATGAATAACTCATAGAAATCATAAGACATAAAGGTAACTTTAGGCATTCATAAAATTCTTACGTAGGGAGTAACCCTCATGGTTACGTTTGTAATACCCATCACAGTATATTCCCTAAATCTCTTCGGAGAAACCTTAACGTTTAACTCCTTTGAGTTACCCAATGCATTGGAGAGCTATATCAGGCTCACCTGCCAATAGTTTATCATGGAACCACCCGTCTTAATAAACAATTCCCAAGAAACATAAAATAATCATAACACATAACTTAAGTATAAAGGAAAGATAAAATTCTCAATGCAGTAACTGTATAACATTTTAAGATATTGAAAATAATGAATCCTTTCTAAAAACTATTTTCAAAACCATTTAAAACATTTAATAATGAGATTTTTTAATCAAAGTGTACCATACCACCTTGAAGATTTTAACATTTTAAAACATTAATATCCCTATAAATAAATCCTTAAAACCATTTTTAAAACATGGATATTAATGAGAAATAGTTATAAGAACAAATCATTAAAACATTTAAAGCGATATTTTAGTTAAAGGGTTTTTAACAAAATTAGAGACACTTGAATACAATAATTGAGGAATAACATTTAATCAGAACTTTATAATATCATGAGAATAAACAGATTCATGATATAATATTCCAAAAGACAGTATATACACCATATAAGAGTGAATTGGTGCATAACAACAATGATGTCTCAATAGAAATGTAAAATGAGATGAAACCCCTTATAAAGAATGTATCCTTAAATTAAGGATAAATCAATCTCATAATTATGTGTGACAAATATAAATACACCCAATATAAGTGGATATTAAGTGTAAAAAAATCAAAGGTCATTCACACATATTCAAATTATGACATATTCAATGTTGAACACAAAGAAATCGAAATTGGGTTAAAAAGTTCCCTTGGTAAAATTCGACAGCCTAACGGCGTCACTTTAAAATTCATAAAATTAGTTGATGAGAGAGAAAATGGTATCTCATCACTTGGAAATAAAATTTACGTTAATAAGGATACATAATAGAATATCCCAATTTAAAAATATTTAAATTAAAAGACATAACAAAATAAGTGTTTTTAAAAGGGGAGTGTGAAAGGTTCCCTTACCGATTAGGGAAACTTTCGAAACGTACACCCCATGAAAGAAGGGTCATACAATGAAGATGTAACTACCCATAAATGAGATTATATTATACAAATAGTAAAATAATGGGCAGTATATACACCACAAAAAATGAAATAGTGTCCAATGTAGCATGAATCTCATGGGAATAAAAAGTGAGATGAAAATCCCCTTATGAAAATACGGAGCCTAACGACGCCACAAAAAACTTCCAAAAATAGATTGATGAGATAAAATAGGGTCTCTAATAATATTAAAATAAAATTTACAGAAATAGTGACATAAAATAACATCCCACAATATAATAAAGAGGATTTTAAAGTAAGTTACATAAAAAGAGTACTTAAAAATAAAGAGAGAGGTAGGATCCCTTACCTCACGTCCGACTTGTCTTGTTCGTTTCTTTATATCCCTGAATAATAAACTTTTGAAAATTTAAAATTTATTAAGGAACTCATTTAAAGTTTATGATTCAATTAATATCACATATTATAATGTTATAATAATTAGTTAATTATGTGAGTTCATATCAAATGTTTTTGTCGATGTTTGGTACATGAGTCAAAAATGAACTTGTTTGAAAAGAATCATCCATGTAGTTATAAGTACATAATCTCTAGAATAGTATTACTGATTTAAATATCATATATATCCAGTAATTATTCATTTTATACTATTACATAACATTAGGAGATAAAAAGAAATGAAATGCACCTTTCATGGAGATGGTAGGCCGTACGTATGCATGAACGCTACTTTCATTTCGTTGTCATATTAATGGAATTAAAAATAATTTAGATATATATATATTATAATTACAGTATAATATATATGTTATATAGTTCAAATAATTTCACTAATTTCATTCTTTATACATTCCATGTATTGCATGAATGAGTCACATCACTTGAGGGGGCGGTAGTCCGCACATCCTCAAATGAAATTATCGCATTTTCACAACATGAAAAGAATAAAGGTACGATTTAAATATAAAATACAGAAAAATATATAAATAATAAATACCATATATATCATATATAAAATATAGTGACATCATAATGGCCACCTTTAATGGTGTTAAAAGAATATTGAACAATCATCGTTTCATGAGGCAGTAATTCGCCATCCACAGAAATAGTATGTTCTTTAACCATTAGACAGATGTGTGTGTAAGTGTAGCTCTAATAAATATTATAAAAACATCCTAGTATATTGAATATACTGGTTTTGTTACAAAATAATGGAATAAAAATAGTTTAGGGGGTTGGAGAAGCAAAATAAAACAAAATAACATAAGAGAAGACATTACGTTTAAATCACGTAACTCCCTTTGGTTTGAACCAAAAGGGTTCCTTGAAGAGCTTTCTGCCTATGGTGAGGCTTCAATGATGAATAGAGGGATGTTTAGAGATGAAATGGGCAGGGTTTGGACGATCCAAATCCTTTATTGGTGTGGGTAAGTAGGTAGAGGTGGGGGACTTTTATAAGAGGAGAGGAGGGGCACTCATGGAAAGTCAATAAATGTTACTTTATTTTAAAACGAATTTAGGATTTTAAAGGTCCCACATTGATATATTTCAAAGATAAGGTGATAATGGTTCTAAATATACTCATACAATAGGTTTTTTCAAAGTGTATGTCTTATAGAATACATTATATTTTCATTTTATTTAAATCATTCATTAATGAGGTAATCGCTGCATCATCATGATGTCATAAATAATTTAATTTATTTAATGTCTAAAAATTATAAAAAAAATTCTATGATGTAGGAAATCTTTTTATCTTTAAAATTACTATTTATATTCTAAGATATCATTTATTTATAGAAAATTAAAATTATTTTACTTAGGTGTTACATACTTTGGTTACATTTTCCTTTCTTTAAAAAAAATATGATAAAAGGTCACTATCACACTAAAGTGATTCCATGGGGTCCCAAGGTCAGCACAAGTCATACCATGGTAGGAAAAGACACCAAAAAAATAATTATTACACATGTTGAGGTCATTTTATATTTTTATGATATTATTTCCTTACCCTTAATTACCTGATTACTAATTAAACATGATAATTAAAGATAATTACCGTCATTACTATTCATAATGTCCAAAAACTAAATAGTATTAATTAAATAATTTAAACCTTATAATTTAAAATATAGAATAAATTTTATCAAATTCAGAACACCTAAATTGTAGTAATTAATTTAAAAGTATATCCTGTTGTCAAAACAAAAGATAGGTTTTTAAGAAGTTAAATTTATCAAAAGATTGACTTGTTTTTACATCCAATTGAAAAGTAATATTAATTAAAATAAACAACATTGTATTAAGTGATAAAAACACAATTAAATTATACTTTAAAAACAATTAAAATGAAAATCCAAATATATAAATAAATTGGATGAAAATACAGTTTTGAATTAAAAACTTTATTTTTCACTATTCATTAAAAAAAGCATTATCAGAAAAAATACCAAAAAATTAACCCTAATATATAATTGATATTTAAAATTCAGAAATGATTTCAATTTTACCAAATTAAAAACATAGATGTTTCATTAATAAATCATATAGTTAATTCCCCTTGTCAAAACAAATAGCGGGTTTTTTTGGAAGCAATATCTATGAAAAGTTTGGCACTTGTTTATGTCAATTTTCAAAGTAAAATTAATTATAATGACCACTGTTGAATTAAATTGTATAAATATATTCTAATTAAACTTTAAAACCAATTAAAAAGATAATATAACCATATATTTAAGTTAGATGAAAAAGCAGTTTTGATGTAAAATGCAATAATTTTCAGTATTCATTAAAAAAATGAACAATGTCAGAAACATACCAAAAATTTATCCAAAGTAAATTTAAATGTCACAATCATAATGAATAAGTTTATTTTGAAAAATAGATCTTATAAACTTTTCAAAAGTTATATTTAAAATACTTTCTCCATCAAAAGGCAGTAAAACAATCTTTTAAAAATATTAGAGTATTTATTCTTAAAATTGGATTCATTTGGATTTTAAGCTTCTAACATTTATTGTATAAATGTAAAAATATTAAACAAACATATGTAATAATTTTTTAGTTATTTATCTTCATTCCCTCCATTACAATGGTTAGGCGTTAACTATTATAATATTATTATATTATTAGTGTGCAATGTAAGATTTCAAAGAAACTCGTTGTTGCGTATTGGGTACGCCATCGAGCATAGAATTCCATTTAAAGTAATATTAACATTTTATTCAAAAATATTGATAATACTTAGAATATAATATTATTTATTTAACTGGTATGTTACACATTTTGTATAATATGATTTTGAAAATATCTTAGTATGTTTCTTGATTATATAAGAAAAGTGAAAGAGTATAAAAAATGGAAATTATATCTGTGGGTGAGGGAATCCCACTAAGTGTTTGACTAAATATTTATATTTATTTAGGTAAGGAATCATAGAGAATAAATTTACCTTGTTAGTATGCATAGAAAATAGGTGATGTAATTGAATTAGATAAATTGTTGGAATATGTTGGGAGGATTTTATTAGAAAATACATTGAGAGTATAATGTTTCGTAATATGATGATTTTATTAAATTTAGAAAAGGTAAGCAGTTGTAAAATCCATTTTAGTATTTTTGTATTTTTAGATAAGGACTAACATAGTTAAGGTATTGTTTTATGACCTTTATTTTTTATCTAATGTGGTTTATAATGATTTTGGGATGAACCTCAATTTACTGAAAACCCTAGGTTCACTAAATAATTTTGGCCTAACATTTCACTAATTAATTAATATCATGAAAATATAGTAAAGTTTCCATGAAATCATAAGTGTAACTAATGGGAATTATAATCATTGACTGTAAGATGTAGTGCATTGTGTTCCATAATTTATATTGGATTTGTTGAGACCATAGGGTCCTAAGGGCAGGATCACCTACAACAGAGGGTCTCATTAAAGGAATATTAGACTGAGAGGAAAGATGATTGAATGTGAGGATCAAAACTTATTATTTCTTTTTATTTGAAGTTTAGATCATGGGAGACATATTATATTATCCATCTCAGAACATGACTCATAAGAGGTGGAATTTTATATTATTCTTTGAACACCTAACTATAAGAGTCAAATTTAAAATGATTCAATATAAGTGTTGAATCATATGATTTAATAATAATTTTATTTGAGTAAGATAACATGTTATATAAGTTACTTTATAAAGTTGAGATTTTGATTTTGGGATAATTAATATATTATTTATCTACGAGAACATGCTCATGAGAGGTAAAATTTGATTTTATTCTAAGGGAAAATACCTATGGGAGTAATTTTTTCAATGTTTCACTCCAATGAATATCTTAGTAAAATAAGTTATAACTTTATTTGGTTAATATCCCATTGGAGATAGGTTTCTTTATTCCATTAAGTGATTACTCAGGGGTTATTCATTTGAGGTTTTACTTAGGCTAAGGGTTTTGGGAAATGACCCATTTGAGGTTTAGTTTTATCTTAACTTAAATAATTAAATCATATAAGGTTATATTGTATTTTATGGGATTATACTAATAAATATTATATATCATATATGGTTTTTGAGAATCAATATTTTAGATAAAAAGATAATAAGTCCTTTATGAATTGACTCATGGGAGGCTACTACTACCGATAATAGCTTGGAGGCCTTAGGTTTCTATTTCTCTTTTGTATAATATTATTTTTAACTAGGTTGATAGGGAACCATGAAATTTCCCAATATCCTAGTGGTATGAGGACCTTACATGTCCTATAGGACCAATGAAACAAGTCCATTATAAACCAAATGACAAAGCCCAAGACCCTACACTAAAGCATACCATTTTACTTGCCTTATGTATTTGTCACTCCATCTTGTAGTAATGAATTGACATATATGGTTAGTCCTAGATTCCTACCTTATCCATGACCTTTAACTAGTGCATGCTAAATACTTCATGATGGAACCTCCATACCCAACTGATCATCTTGTCCTTCCTTTTCCCTTTTTCTTCTCCATCAATTGGGAAATTCTCTAACATGAAGTTATGGTACACCATTTATGGGACAAGAGGCCCAAGATAATATATAATTTCCCCACATTGGTAACCCATCAACCCTGTATTGATTAACCACATACCCATTGGCTTGAAATCCCAATTCAGCCGCCCAAAGTTCCAGTTTGGGTGAATTGTGATGATGTTACAATACCCCACTATAGTATTTCAATATTAATATTATATTAACATTGAAAATACTCCCCCAAGAGGATTTGATCATGTGTTTCATGCAGGATTTTTAGGTATGTTAACTTATTAGTTACCACCCCAACTACAACCAATGTGGGGCACTATTTTGATTTAAAATTTGAGACTCGTGGATATTTATGAATTTTATAACCAATTTTTTTTTACCATTTTAATTGGGATTTAATAGGAAATATATTTTATTTATACCCCATGTGACACAAGTATGGGAATGAGTTGGTTAATATGAGTTATGAACAAAACATGATAATTTATTCTATGTAGATGACGTGATATTAGACTAATTTCTTAATTGAAAATTGTCTATAGAGGTGTGGGAATTTATATACTTGTCCAGGAATGATGATTTTATTTTGGTTTTCATTTGATTTATGATTTATCTTAATTATAGAGAAACTAGAGGTCAAAATATTGTGTATACAAATGTTCATTCCTTGGGACCCTTGAGAGTTCAATTAGATGATAAGCTTTCACATTGTGTTATATTCTAAGTTATCACATATTTGTTTATCCTTAAATTAGATTTTAGAATCATGTGATGGTTGTGCATGGTTACTTATAGATGAGTTTTAATTATTTTACTTTTGGGTTAGAGTGATATCATCCCTAAACATGAGCCAATGCATACACATTATTTTAATTAAGAATTGTATTATACAACAAGATGGAATTTTACTATGTAGTTATACTCACATTAAGATATATATACTTTTGTGTTTTCATGGATACATACATGTAGTTTTTATGTCATAATTTATAAGTAAAGATTGGAATGTGTTTTAGAGGGAATAATTACTATTTATTATTAGTATATATGTAGTTGGTCTCATAGAGTGTTACTATATAACAATTTGATTATGGGGGTCCTTCGTATTTTTTAAACACGTGGTCTTGAAAACTATTCTCATTTTAAGGCTAGATTATGAACTATTTAATTTTTATGTAATTAATATAATATTTTCTCAAATTCACATCGTTTGTGTTTACCAATGATTCTAATATTTTGATAATTAATTCATAGATTTTTTGTTTCAAATGATTAGTTTTGGAAAAGTATGATATACAAACACCTCATTCCAAAATTTAATTAAAATTACACAGATATAAGGATAGTTTTATTTAAGTAAGAAAGTATTCCCACATTATTTATGGTAATCCTCAACACATATCACTATTTTATGATGATTAATGAAATACACTTGAGGATAGTAGAAACCTAGTTCAGAAATAAGGGTATTTTCAGGTTTTTTGAATATAATAAATTTTATACAAGTGATGGTTTTAAAAGAAGTTAATTAATAGTACAATTGAGTAGATGTTGGGACACAAGAGATATGTTAGGAAATAATCCTAACCAACATAGTTCTAAATGAGACTTAAGTTACCTCTATGGTCCTAGGTTGTGTAGAATGAGTCTCCATGATGTTTTTAGATTTATTTAGAATTTGATTATGATATAGGGTATGTATCACCCATATATTTTTATTCATGTCCCCTAAGATGGGTCAAATTAATAAGAATATCCCATTTTTAATGTAACAACATATAGTTGTTACACGAAACATGTGTGGATTATTGTGATACCTAAATTGGATTTGATGTATTAGTTTGAGATAATGAGGTCAAACTAAAAATATATGTTATTGTTTTTATACTTTTCTATATAAAGTTGTGTAAATTACTCTACAAAATTTAGAAGCTCTAGATGATTTAGTGTACCATTATTTATGTTATGATATGTGTCATGAAAAAAAATTCTGAATTATATTTTCCTTTAAATTTTTGTGTTCTTTTATGTTATAATCATCAAAACTATATCATTTGATTATTTAAGTGATTATAACATAAATGAGGCTGTTGGGTTTCGACTGTTATATGACCATTGGAAACTAAAATCTTAACGTTATGACTATTGTTTATAAATACAAGTTATCTTGGTTAATTAATACAGAAAGTGGAGTTGATGGCCTCATCCAGTAGACTCGGTCCATATGAAGCTCATCTATCGGAGCTTCGAAAGGAGGTAACATCTCTAGGATTTGCTCTGGATGAAGCCCAAGATGAGCTTCAACATTGAAACTTGAACAGAATCGCCTATGAGAGAAGTTCAAGCTGACAAAAATTACCACTCAGGCAATGTTGTCTGAGCCGCCCCAATATTCTATCACCATAACACACCTTATACTTAGGTACTATGCAGGTGTTATATGGGGCTTTATAATTAGAACTTAGTTACTTTGTGTAATCCTTTTGAATAAATAAAATTTTTATTTCTTATTATGGTTAAATTTATGAATGTCAAATTTCAAGATAAATATAGCATGAATTTATAGAAGATATGTTTTCTAGGTAAATTTTGGAAAAAGGGTATTTTTAAAAATTTTTTTGTATACTTTAAATAATTAATAATTTTAAATGATTTTCAAAAAATGGTCTTCAATAGTTATGATCAATAAGAAATTCCGAGTCTAATAAAATCAAAATAATTGTTGGTGAATAGTAAATTTTGAATAGTAATATCACCCTTATGAATAGTAATGTGACCAATGTAATAGTAACATCACATAATTAAGTATAATTATAATTTTGGCATCTTGAATGGAAATGTGATATTATTTCATTAGTAAATAACTGTTTCAGTAATTATTAGTTAAGTATTAGTATTTTTTCGATAAAATAGAGTTTTTACATAAAAATTAAATATATCATATTTATAAAATTAGTTTCATAAAATGGAGTTCATTTTTGAATTCAGAGCATCGATATTAGGTTAAGCTGAAGTTATGAGATTTTTATAATTTTTTTCCAGTGAATAGTAAAAATATAGTTTTGAGTTTCGGTGTGTTTAATGACTTAATTATTAAAGTAATAATGATGTAATAATTATTGTCAAATTTTGAATTGTAATATATGTAATGAGGCCTCCCAAGTGGCCAATACCATTGGAAAATACCTTGGGAAAGCCCATGGTTTTTCAAATTCCACCGATGAGGTGTCCCTTAAAAATTAATTAAATATTCCCTCATTTTCTATAAATACTAATCCATTACTTCATAATTTCATTAAAAATTCCTCATAATAGAATATATGATTTTTTACATCCCATGGAGTCCTCCCATGGTTCCCTCAAACCCCCAAGGTCTTATCCTTTGGTCTTTTGAAGTTACTCTTCAAGGTAAGAGAACCTTTCACCCTCCTCTTTTAAGTCATGAATTCCTTTATGTTAAGTTTTCTAGTTTCCATCTTATTATGTTGGGTATGTTATTATATGTCATTATTGCTTCCAATTTTATGTACAAATGATGAGATATCTTTTTCACTCTCATTAACATATTTTTCTAAATTTTAAGCGATGTTGTCAGGTTGTCGAATTTCCCATAAAAGAAATAACATCTTCTCTTTTCTTATAAGTTTATTTTTTGATGTGGTATTTCATTAAGATATCCATACAATGATATTATTTCTTTTTATTATATACCCATACTAAATTATGATTTATTTATTAGTGGGTTTTCTTTGTCCCCTCTCTTTTAAATATTTTTTAAAACCATGTTATATAGTCGTTATGTTGTAGAATTTCTGTCTCAAAATCTATCTCTTTTTTTTCAATAAATTCTATTATTTTATTTGTGTGAATACACAGAAAATTTTCATGTCTAGGGGTATTCATAAATACATAAATTTATATATTTTATTCATTAATTTAAATACATAAAACCCTCATTCCTTTTCCATGGGTTATAAATGACATAACGATTATGTTTTTAAGCACTTCTAAAACATCATGATTTTGAAATGAAAACCATTTCATTTATTATATATGGGTTATTAATAAAATATTTGATTATGATATATGTGTCTCACATAAAAATAAAGACATATTAACTGTGCACCCTGATAGTGCTCTGATGCATTGGGTAAAGAATTTAATCTATAGAGATGACCAGTTTTACGATACCGTGGTGAATAACCTTGGTAATTTTTTTGACACCTTGGGGAAGAAACTTAGTGAAATGATTATTAATGTCTAAATTAAATGTTGTATCCACATTTTCAAGTTATTATTCATGTTATTATTTCTATGATATTCCTATTTAACAAGTATTTATGATATCCCTCATGTTCTTATTGATATTACTCAAGATCACATGTAAACTGTTTCATTTGTTTTCCTTACTAGGACTTCTACCCACCCTTTTCATTAATATATGTCTTCAAGTTATGATATGAAGTAATTGTACTTAGAATGAACTTATTATTAAGCCTTATAAGTGGATTGGAAGATTTTTTATGTTTTATCTTTTTCCTGATTTCCAAGACACTAGACTTTAAAGATCCTCTGGTTGTAAAATGTAATGAAATGTTATGTAATAAAAAGAGGTGGGATGCCATAGTTGGTATAAAAGGATAGTTTAGTTATTTATGGACACTAGGATATGATAAATTTAAGAATAAACCTATAAAAAGTTTAAATATTGGAAACTTCCTGGTATTTTAGTGAAATTTTAAGTAAGTTGTTTCTGAAAAAATAAATCCCTGTTTGGATTTGAACAAGTGGATGTGGATCTGGAACAAATATACCAAGGAGTGAAAACTCTAACAAGGAGTTTTGGGATTGAACTGAGGTATCCTGGTACATGGAAACAAGCCTTTATGAACTCCTAGTTTGACACTCCTGGGGGATATGTTTTGTTAATCAAAAGATTTTTATGGATAATTATGAAGGATTTATAGAGAAATGTAATTGTTTAAGCATAAAGGTTGAGGAAATAAAAATCATATATAATTAAAAGATTCATAAATGAAACAACTTTATCACAAAGGTTTTATTATTTTAGAAAATGGTGGGAAATAGTCGAAACCACGAAAATGGTGATCGTAAAAGACCCTTCACTGGAGGCCCACTGATGGAAGCTTGAATGGACACATTCAAGAGAATGATGAACCAACTGACTGGTGTTATAGGAAATAACTTGAATCAAGATGAGATACCAATATCACCATGAAGGGAAAAACATTATGTTGAGTCATTTATGCATCAACGGCCACCAACCTTCAATGGATTGACTGAACCTTTGGTTACTGAATAGTGGATCAACTCTCTAGAGAAGATATTTTCTATTACAAACTATTCAGAGTAAGAGAAGGTCACCCTGGCTATTTACCACTTAGTGGGAGAAGCTGATCAGTGGTGGGATATGATTAGAAACACAAGGCCAAGAGTGGAGGTTGAAGCTATGGAGTGAGAAGATTTAAGAGGGATATTTTTCAATAAATATTTCCCTCATTCTATGAGAATAAGAATGGAGAAAGAGTTTCTTGAGCTGAAGCAGAATGAGAATGAATCTGTTGGAAGCTATGGGATGAACTTCACAAGACTTTACCATTATACCTCATATTTTTTCATGGATACTAATAGGAATTTTGATAGATTATTTGGTGGACTGAGACCTCATCTATGGAAGAATCTGGCCAACCGAGACTATGAAAACTATGAGAAGATTGTATGCAGTGTAATGAAAGTAGAACTGGTGTTCAGTAAGACAAAATGGTATCATAAATCCATTGTAAATAAGAGTTTGATGGAGTCGAGCTTAGGGAGGACCTTTGATCAGGGAAGAGGAGGCAAGAAATTGAAACATCCCATGTGTAATAAATTTGGGAAGAAGTATTCATGGAATTTCTTTATCGAGAGCAGGAAGTACTATAAGTGTGGAAGAGATGGCCATATCACACAGAATTGTTGTAGTGAGGTGAAGCCTCAACTTCCCAACACTAACGACAAAGTGAATATGGCGTAGGACCTTCCATATTTCTAATTATATAAGTGTGGAAAACTTGGGCACTTTTCCTATCACTTCCCAAATCTGAGGGAATTGGAGGGGAACCACCATCAGCCTCAGCGAAGGCCAAGGGAGAAAGTTGATACTTTTGGTATAACGACAGTTGATATTGAAGCTCCGAATTATGTGGTGGTAGGTACACTTGTTGTTCTTTTAAAGCTATAAATTACATTGTTTGATTCTGGTTCTATGCATTCCTTTATTTCCTCCATGTTTTCAAAGAATTTTGAATAAACTCCTGAATTTCTAAAAGTAAAGTTATCAGTCAAGACTCATGGTGGGACTATCCAAGAATAATCTGTGTTTAGAAACTCTAGTATTTACTTTAGTCAACACAATATTATCACAAATCTACTAGTCATTCCCATTTTGGAATTTGACATTATACTAGTGATGTACTGGCTCTCAAAGTATAATGCTAAGATCAAATGTAGAAGAAAAAGAATATCAGTAGTCTTGAATGGAAAACTCGCTGTTATTGTCCAAGGATAGATATCTCAACCTGATCTTTAAATATAAGAACCTACTATATCCTTATTGATGGAGTTGATCGTTGAATAAGAAGAAGAAAACGAGGGTATAAGGATAGAAAATGTCCCCATCGTCTAGGAATACATCTATGTATTTCCTGAGGAGTTACCCAGACCTCCCCTAGAAAAGAGGTAGAGTTCTCCATTTAATTTGTACCTAGATCTCATCTCATTTTAAAGAACCCATACAAGATGGAAAATGTGGAGATGGAGGAATTAAAGAAGCAACTCCAAGATCTTTTGGAGAAGGGGTTTTTCCGACTGAGTATGTATCCTTGGGGAGCACTTTTTCTCTTTGTGAAGAAGTTATATGGATCGATGTGGCTATGAATTGATTATGGATAACTAAACGAGATCATAGTGAAGAAAAAATACCCTGTTCCATGAATTTATGACTTATTTGACCAACTTTGTGCGGCTCAATTCTTTTCTAAGACTAATCTTCGATCTGTTATCATAAATTGAGGGTGATGAAAGAAGATATTTAAACAACTACCTTCCAATCAAGGTAAGGGTATTATGAGTTTATTGTTATGCCCTTAAGACTGACTAATTCACCTAATATTTTTATGGATTTTATTAATAGAGTCTTTAAGTACTACCTTTATAAAATTGTTTTATTTTTTATTGATGATATTATGATATATTCCAAAATGCGTGAGGAGCATGAGGATCATATAAGGGTTGTTTTGAAAAATCTACGGAAGGAGATAATTTTTGGAAATTTTAGAAAATGTGAATTCTGGTCACAACTAGTTGATTTCTTGGGGAACATTATAACCAATGAAGGAATCATAGTTAACCCTATAAAGGAAAAGGTTATAGAAGAGTGGCCTCAGCCTACAAAAAAACTGAGATACATAGTTTCCATGGATTAACGGGATATTATAGGAGGTTCGTGAAAATATTTTCATGACTTTTTAATCCATTAACCAGGTTAACTCAAAAAGGGGTCAAGTTCATCTTTAAAAAGGAGTGTGAAGAAAGTTTCCAAGAGCTGAATAATAAATTGTTTACTGCACCCATGTTAACTCTACCCCAAGTGGATAAGGATTATTTATTTTTAGAGATGCATTTATGAAGGGGATTGGGTGCATCCTCATGAAAAATGACAAATTCATTTCTTATGCATATCTACAGTTGAAGAATCATGAGTAGAAGTATCCTACGCATGATCTGGAGCTGGCTGTAGTTGTTTTTTTTCTGAAGATATGGAGGCACTATCTTTATGGGGAGAAATGTGATATATTTACAAACCATCAAAGTTTGAAGTATATTTTCACAAAAAAAGAATTGAACATGAGACAAAGTAGATGGTAGGAACATCTTAAAAACTATGATTGTTCAATTCATTATCAACCTGAAAGAGAAAATGAAGTCGCTGATGCATTAAGTAGGAAAGACCCTGTTGTTATTTCCATGATGAGGATTCAAGGAGATCCTTTGATCAATGACCTAGTAAAGCTGGACATGGGAATTATAAGGGAAGGGACATCATCAACTCTATCCCAAATGATTTCTCAACCATCATTACTAGAGAAGATAAAGAAATCTCAGAAATAAGATCCTTTATTACAAAAGAAGTTTGAGTCTGTAAAGGATGGGAAGTTTCCTGAGTTCAATATTGATCAAGAAGGTTTACTAAAATTTCATACAAGACTATGTGTTCCATCTATTCCGAAAATAAAGAAGGAGCTGATGGATGAATCTCATAACTCTACTTTCTCTATACATCAGAGAAACATGAAAATGTATAGAGACCTTAGTGATCATTATTGGTGGGTTAATTTGAAAAGGGAGATTGTTGACTACACTTCAATGTGTCTAATATGTAAGCATGTCAAGGTAGAGATACAATTTCCTAAAGGGGTATTACAACCACTACCCATACCATCATGGATGTGAGATAATATCACTATGGACTTTATCACTGGTCTCCTCAGAACATCCAAAGGAAACAATGCGATATGGGTTATAGTGGACCATCTCACTAAGACTGCCTATTTTATCTCTATTTGAGAAGATTTCTCTCTTTATCAACTTGCTAGGATTTATGTGAATCAAGTGGTAATGCTGCATAGAGTTCCAATTTCTACCATATTTGATCATGATCCAAGGTTCACATCAAAATCCTAGAGAAGTATTCAACATGCTCTGAATACCGAGTGGAATTTCAATATAGACTATCATCTATAAACTAATGGACAATCTAAAATAACTATTCAAATACTCAAGGACTTGCTGAGAACTTGCTCAATGGAATTTAACGGTGGATGAGATCAACATATCTCATTAGTTGAGTTCTTTTACAACCATATCTTTCACTCTAGAATTCAAATGGCACCCTACGAAGCTCTTTATTGGAAGTGATGTAGAAATCCCACTTTTTGTGATGAAGTTAGTGAGAGAAATATTATTGGTCATGATCTTGTTCAAGAGATGATAGAAAATGTCCATGCCATCTAGTAACACATTAAGGCTACTCCGAGTCGAAAAAAGAGCAATGCTGAGAACTGTCGATGGGACTTGGAGTTTGATGTTGGTGACAAAGTCTTTCTTAGAATATCACCTTGGAAGAGAGTCATGAGGTTTGGGAAGAAAAGAATATCAACCCTTGGTATATTGGCCCCTATGAAATCCTTGATCGTGTAGGAGATGTGGCCTATCAGCTTGCACTTCCTCCAAATATAGCACAGGTTCATGATTTCTTCCATATATACCTCTTTAAGAAGTACATAACTGACCCTTCACATGTACTAAATCTAGAGGTGGTACAACTGGAACTTGACCTCTCTTATGAGGAGCAGCCAGTGGAGATCTTGGATCGTAGAGATAAGGTTTTATACAGCAATACTACTCACCTTGTTATAGTGTTGTAGAGGAACCAAAAATTTGAGGAATCCATATGGGAACCAGAGGAGTCTATGAGAAAAAAGTATGAACATCATTTCTCTTATGAGGGTACGAGTTGAAATTTCATGGAAGAAATTTCTTAAGGGGGAAAAAATTAATGAACCAAACATTTGAATAATATTTGTTTCCCTAAATTATTGTGTAATTTTATTTTATACTCATCATAACTATATCATTTAATTATTGAAGTGAGTATAACTTAAATGAGACCATTGGGTCTTGATTTTTATATGACCATTGGTCAATTTAACCGTTGGAAACTAAACTCTTAATGTTATGATTATTGTTTATAAATAAAAGTGATCTTGGTTAATTAATACAGATATAGGAGTTGATGGCCTCATCTAGTAGACTCGGGAAGTATGAAGCCCATATATCGGAGCTTGGGAAGGAGTTATCATCTCATGGCTTTGCTCTGGACCAAGCCCAAGCTGAGCTTCAAAATTTGAAGCTTAAACAGAATCGCATATGGGAGTTCAAGCAGATAGAAATCACTACTCGGGAAATATTGTCTGAGTTGCCCCCCGATTCTATCACCATAACACACCTTAAACTTTGGTCTTTTGTTGGTGTTATAAGGGGATATGTAATGAGACCTTAGTTACTCTGTTTAATCCTTTTGTATAAATAAAATTGTTATTTCTTCTCATGGTGAAATTTATGAATTTAAAATATCAAGATGAAAATAGGATGAATTTATAGAAGATCTTTTTTATTGGTAAATTTTTGAAAAAAGTGTATTTTAAAATAATTTTATAAATTTTAGACAATTAATAATGTGAAATGATTTTCAAAAAATGGTCTACTAAAATTATGATCAATAAAAAATTTGGAGTGTAATAAGATCAACAAAATTTTTTGTGAATCGTAAATTATGTATAATAACATTACCCTTATGAATTGTAATGTAACCAATTTAATAGTAACCTTAATTAATTAAGTATAATTATAATTTTGGCATCTTGAATGGTAATGTGATATTATAGTATTAGTGAATAACTGTTCTAAAAATTATTAGTTAAGTATTAGTATTTTTTCAAGAAATAGTTTTTTTACTTAAAAATTAAACATCACATAATTATAATACTATCTTCATAAAACATAGTTTATTTTTGAATTCATATTATCAATATTAGGTTAGGGTGATTTTATGAGATTTTTATAATTTTTTTTGTTTTTTAGTGAATAGTAGAAGTACAGTTTTGGGTTTTTGTGTGTTTAATGACATCATTAATGAATTAATAATGATTTCATATTTTTGGTTGACTTGGGAATATTAGGATATGTTATTAGGTGTCCCAAGTGACCAATACCATGGTCAAGCCCATGGTTTTTCAAATACCATCGATGAGGTGTCCCTTAGAAATTAATTAAATATTCCCTCACTTTTTCTATAAATACCAACCCATTCCTTCATTAATTTCATTCCAAATTCCTAATAATATCATATTTGGTCATTTTACCTACCATTTAGTCCCCAAAATGTGCCCTAATGCCTCCCAATGTCCCAACCTGCACGCTTTCAAAGTTACTCTTCAAGATAAGGGAACCTTTCACCCTCCTCTTTTAAGCCATGCCTACCTTTATGTTATGTCTTCTAGTTTCCATCTTATTATGTTGGGGTATATTATTCTATGTCCTTATTTCTGTACATTTTATGTCCAAATTATTAGATACACTTTCCACTCTCATAAACTTATTTATCTGAATATTAAGCGATGTCGTTAGGCTGCCGATTTTTTCTAAAGAAATCGCGTCTTCTCTTTTATTCCAAGTATCTTTTTCAAGTGGTATTTCAGTGAGATATCCATACCATGATATTATTTATTTTTTATTCTTTACCCATACTATATTATGAGTTATTTATTATTAGGTTACCATTTTCTCATCTCTTTTAAATATTTTCTAAAACCATTTTGTATAGCTATTATACTGCAGAATTTTTGTTTCAAAAGCTCTCTCTCTTTTTCTCATGAAATTGTCTTATTTTATTTGTGTGAATAACCAGAACTATTTAGTTTATAGGGTAATTCATAAAGACATAAAAATTATATATTTTATTCTGGAATTGACATACATGAAACCCTCATTCCTTTTCCATGGGATAGAAATGACATAATGATCATGTTTTTAAGAACTTCTAAAACCCCATGATTTTAAAATAAAACCCATTTATTTTAGTCTCAATGGGTTATTTATGAAATTTTTGATTATGATATATGTGGATCACATTAAAATATATAAATATTAAGAGTGCACACTGATATCGCTCCAATGAATTGGATAATGAATTTAATCTATAGAGATGACCAGTTTTACGATACCTTGGTGAATAACCTTTGTATGTTTTATGGCTCCTTGGGGAAGAACCTTGGTGATAAGTTCATGAATGTCTAAATGAAGAGTTTTAGAAACATTTTCAAGTTATTATTAATGTTATTAATTCAATTATATTCCTATTTATCATGAATTTATGATATCCCTCATTTTCTTATTGATATCGTTCAATGTCAGATGTAAATTGTTTCACTTGTTTTCCTTACTAGGCCTTCTCCTCACCCTTTACTTTGATGTATGTATCCAGGTTATGAGATAGAGTAATTTTAATTAGGTTGAAATTATGATTAATCCTTACAAGATTATTATAATAATGTTTCATTTTTTATATTGTTCATGATTTCCAAGATACCAGACTTTAAAGATCCCCTATTTGTAAAATGTAAGGAAATGTTATGTAATAAAAAAGGCAGGATCCCATATTATGTGTATTAAGATGACAAATTAATTTTACATGTGTGAATTGGTGTATTTTTTTCATGATATTTAATATTTTAAAATGAATTGATTTGATGGATCTTTAGGACGACATGCTATTACAAATTGTACTTGAAATCCATGTTTACGAGTTTTTAAGTTTGGGCTATCATGAGATTGTGAGTGGATAGAAATTAGGGCATACTTATTATTTTTGGGGAGGATTTTTCTAGGATATTACACACCCATGAAACATTTGGGTACTCAGTACACATATAGTATATCCATCAATTTTATAGTGTCTAGAATAATGGTTGGATTTTTTCATTGGAGAGAATCCATGTACCCAATATACTCCACTTATACCCATTAGATGTGGTTAGTAGGAAAAAAAAATGTTGTTAATTTTATATATTTAAAGAATTAATACCATTTATTAAGGAATGTGGTATTATTTTTTAAGTTTGTTAAGTTGTTGATGGTCTCATGAGATTTGATTATGAATGGATTAATTATTCTTTAAGGAATTCTTGAAAAAATTATGGATAAATTTGAGGAATGAGTAGTTTTGGAATTTAATATTATTTATTTCTTATCACTTGATAGTGATAAAATTAAAATCTCATATGAACAAAAAAGACTAATATAGAAGCATAAAAAGAGGAGAAATGAGTATAGAACCTAAAAATGGGTGACTCATTCTTCCTTTCTCTAGAAAATTCTTTGAAAGTGGTGTAATGAATTGAAATTCTAGAAATTCTAAAACTGATGTTATGTTTGATATCTTACATTACAGGTGACACCCAATGTAAAATAAGAACAAAATTTTAGAACAAAATTATTAATAATTATATAATAAACTCAAAGATGGTAAAAAGTTAAAATCTACTACCTTTAGAAGCTAAAAAATTAATCTGTTTTATTATTTAGAAAGTTTATCATTAAAAGTGGTTTTTCGTATATTTTTTATTTTATTTAAAAAGATATATCTTAAAATTACTGAATATAAATTTGAAATAATAAAATTATTTTTTGAATTAAAAATTCTAAACATTACTTATTATTAAAATTTTAGATTTTTCTAAACAGGTTGACTTTTAGTTAAAAAATATGGTTTTTATAAAGAATTATGTTTTTATTGATTTATTAATAAGTAATCATAAAATACAAGTCTATTTTTTTTGGTAATCTAGTAAATATTTAAAGAATAAAATTAATAATTTTAAATATTCTTTGATCTTTGAAAACCAAAGTTCAACTTTCTTAGAACTAATGGAAAATATTAAATTAAAAAAATAGTTTTTGATATTTTCTTTCAATCAAGAATATTTAAGGTGAAATTTGGTTTGGGATTGATATTAAATCCTCATAACTATTTTTTATAATAAATAAATTATTCCTTATAAATTTTTAACCTTGAAAATTTTACCTTATACGTGAATATTAAACTTAAAAATATTTTTGTCGAAAACCATTTTTACATGATTACATGTGTTTATTTTAAAATTAACTTTTTACACCTTTCAAAAATTATTTTGAAATTTTAAATCATTAGGTTCAAATTAGTTAATAAGTTCAATTTTAATTACATCCAATAAAGTTAATTACCATGGTTAAAAATTAGTAACCCCAAGAAAAAGTAGAAATTGTAAATAACAATTTATCATGGGTTAAGGAAAAAAAATGTTAAAAGAATATTTCAAAATTTTTGGTTGAGTTGTTTATTGAAAAAAAATAAAACCCCTTCCTAAACATTCCCTTTTAATCCCTTGAAAATTTAGTAGTGAAATACCATTAAAAATAATTCAATGTGTATTTCTAAAACTACCCTTATCAAAACTTATAAAAGGGGATCACTTACACCCATTTTTGTTAACCTATTTATTTTCAAATTACCCCAAAAAATCTAAAACATTTATCCTAATCTGAATCTCACCCATTTCTATAATCTTATGGATACCTTTAGTTTTATCAAGTTATTTACTTATAATGAGTTTTCCAAGAGAAAACTCAAGCATCCAATGTGAGTATTACTCTCTCTTAATCATTATTTTACCACCCTCCTTCCCAATATTCTCAAAACATTTTAACATAATGAAATTAGTATAATTATTATACTTAAATTTCATTATATTAATTTGAAAACAATTATTCAATCTTTCCAATCCTAAAATTAAAAAATACATCGATTGTGTGTCTGTGCAGACTACCTCGTCAAAAAATAGATGTTGTTAGTTTTTTATAACCTTTTTTCATGGATGGTAACACATTTGGATTTTATGAATTAATATTTTTATATGTTAAATTTAGAACTCTATAATGATTTTTTATCAAATATAAATTTTTTATCCATTCATTTATAAAATAAAACATTAATCATGTGTACACACGAACTACAACCTCCATGAACAACGAATTTTGTTTGTCATCACAACCCATATTGGATGGTAATAAGTATGTGTTTAATGAGGATATAGTATAATCATGAAATTTAGGTCTTCATAATATTCTATAATATCATTATCTATATATATTACCTTACTCATGAAATCATTATAAAACATTACCATTTGGTTTAGTTTTACCACCTATATGAATGGTGTTATAATGTTTAAGTCATAAAAAATATGATATGTAATATAATGGTGATATCATATAATAATAATAACAAATTTAATATTTTATAATAATTATACCAAGGTGTTATAAATATAACACATTTCAATCGTTAAGCACATCAAAACAGGTTTATCATGTTTCCCATTTTTAGATACCATATTCATGTATTTTAATAAATTAAAATAATAATTAGGGAATAATTGAAAAATATAACATTATATATTTTATAATCATGTAACATTGAACTTGAAACCAATTACTAAGAACCAAATCCATCACCATGATATTTGAATGAGGTAAATAAAGGAACATTCTAACTTTTATTGGTAAAAAATGTGTAACTAAGTAATATATTTACAATTAAGGATTATAAATCAAGTTTATAATGGGTAATACATTTGAATAAGGTCACATATTAAGTAATTAAGTTAATTATTTTTATTATAATGGATGTTAGATAAAGGATTAGTTAGTATAATGTCCATGTAAGGTTTTTGATGACTTAGTGACCTTTCATTGAGTTATACACCTCTATATTGAACCACATTATTAAAAATTAGTTCTAATCATCCCTATGATTAAATTATGTTACAATAAAAATTTATTCGTTAGGTAATTAATTTTTATATCCATGTCTCCTCCTAAGATGATTTAATTTATAAATTGGGAGATTACAAATTTTAATTACCATATTTTCAAGTGAACCTTCCTTTTCCCTGTTAATATTTTCTCTTCCCACAAAATTTTTCTTCATTATTTGGAAAGATGTTATGTTTTATCTATTTTGAACCTCATAATTATCTTTAACTCTTTTAAAAGGATTTTTTTATTAATTCTTAATACTATGTGGGTTTCAACAAAATAATATTTTTGGATATAAATGAATTTTCATTTCAAAAACATATATTTTCATTTAAACCAAATTTTTTTATAAAAGAAAATTATTCTTACAAGATTACTTATTTCCAAAAATTAATTTTTAGAAGAATATTTGGAAATTTATGAACAATATTTTGTAAATTATTTTAAAAAACATTTTACAAAAAATTTATAAAGGTTTTCCAGAAATACATTTAAAAAAGTTTTTCTTCCAATTTCTTCTCTCTATAAAAAAGATTTAATTCTAAGGGAGTTGTGTTTCATGATTCACCCTATATGGTTTCTTATAATTTATTTCATTTGGGTGAATTTTTTGGGTATCGTTTTATTTCATTTTTTAAGTTATTTTATGAGATACGATTTGATAATGTCATGAATCCCATTTTTATTCTATAGGCCATTTTAGGATGTGATGATTTTTTTCAAGTGTCATATAAATTTATGGATTATAAGAAAGGTGAGACATATATATACCTCTAATGAAATGGGTAAAGTTTTATATATAATGATATATAAATTTCATGTGAATTTGTTTTCGAGTAGCTAGATTCTAAAAGGGTGAGTGTGATGGAAGTCTATTATACTCACAATTTTATGTGTTAATAGGTTATTAGATAGATAGGTTCACAAATATAAGAAGTAATTTTATTTTTTACTCTTCCAATTTTATCCAATATTATGTGAATTATGTCATAAGCTTTATGTTCTATTTTCTAATGATATGGTAAAAGTTTTATCATTTGAGATGACACATATGTATTTTATTCTTATGGTTAACAATTATTGATTTATATTATTTTAAATCATATATTTTTTTATTCTTTATTTTCTATATGTTTATGATCTAACAATAATGGAATTTGTTTTTTATCCCTTACTAAGAGTTTGATCTCACCCTTTCTTATGTTTTTACTTCCCCATGATTGGAATATTACTATGTCTAATAGAATGTCTATGAGGGGGCTTAGTTTATAAAAAAACGTCTATAACATGTAAATAAGTGTTTTCATGTTTCCAGTCTTTAAGAGAAAAAAATTTTAGGTCATTGGGTTATGAAACTATTTGTAAGATTTATTAAATAAACCATGGATTAAATATATTATTTATGTATTTTTTATTTGGTCTCTATAAGTGGAATTATTTTAATGTTGGATGAACAATCATGTTAAGTAAATGTTTCCCAAGATGATAGGATGTGTTGATAATGTGGTGTGTTTGAATACATTTTATAGATATAATAAAACCATCCCTTAGGGAGTAGTTGGATAGATTTAGATCAAGATAGTAAATCACACATATAGTCAGAATTATTTCAATATGATGGATTATTAGAAACATTTAAAGGTGGGTGAAAGAGGTATTCTTTTGATCAAGATCTATATGTGATATGATCACCTCAACTTGACTGAGTTCTATAGATAAATTTTTGGCATCTAGTTGAATGAATGAAATATGATATGGGTGGGGGACAGGGGCGAATTAGGGTGTCCCTAAATAATTTTTTTCCCTTTGATCATGTTCACCCATTTATCATATCATGTTACATCAAACTAAGTAACACAGTCAATATTACACCCCATTTTTTGATTACACAAAATGTTATACATGAATATAGAATTGAAATAACATAAAGAAAAAAATGATTTTACTTCATTCACCCGTACTAGGATACATACAAGGAGTCCACATGATGATGTGTCAATGTTCCAAAATCCACTATACTCACATTTATTGGATAATAATTCGATCATGATCACTCAGTTCCATGAAACACTACCTTTGTAAGGTTTATGAAGTGTTGTTTCAATTGTTTATAGATATGAGGGTCTCTTTGTGATAAGAATATGAGGCATTATCATTGTAGATATTTAAGTATGGGTAGATGCTCTAATATTATCCACTTCACTATGCTCTAATTATTTATTATATAATATGAAATCAACTCCTCATAAAGTGACTTGAATCTTTATCTTTTATTATATCTTCATAGTATTGGAAAACCACACTAGATTAAAAATAATTCAATACTAGAATTTTATTTTTTTGATCCTTATTTAACAATCATATTTATCAATTGAACTATATGTTCTTATAAATCTTTCAATTTACACTATATTTCGATGATGTTCTACAAATAATCCACTCACTCAAAGAATTGAATCTATCAATGATCATATTTTTTTTCATTCAAGTCAAATATTTCATAATAACTATATCTTAAAAGATTCCACATAAAATATTAATTTTGAAAATTTCTATCTCCCTTTTCAACTATTAATTATATTTTATTTAATCTATATGAATTTCCATAATTTTAAAAATAAATCTTGGTCAAATAGAGATCCCTAAAATATGAATCCATATTTTCTATTTCCTCTTCTACTATGTAAAATATTCATTATTTTCACTATAGTTAAATATCCATTATGTTCATAGTACAATTCCATAAAATATCCCCCATAACTAATAAAATCTATTTCTAAAATATCACTATTGGATTTCTTGAAAGGTTCATTTGATTATATATAAAGTACTCCATGATTATCTATAAGTCAAAACTTTATGAGACACCCATTTATGAGACATAGAAAATACTCCAAATAAATCTCTATGATTATTACATGTTGAATACATGATTTAATGTGGCCAAATACACCCATAAAGTTCAAGTGAAACTTCTAAAAACCAATCCATATTTTTTTGATTTTAATTTCCAAGAAAATATTTGTCTTTCTAGATTTTTCTCTTACCGTGAAATGTATAGCATTCACTATGGATGTTTTAATGTTTTCTTATATATTTGACTTATATATCCATGTTAATGTCCCGAAATTCATGGTTATTTCCATACATTGAATTACCAAACCTTGGGTGATCACGATGTGGTGAAATCCTAACCTTGGAGTAGCCTTCATCTAGGTTAAATGCCCTTTATTATGGCATCCTCAACACTCATCCACTAATTTCCTATACGCCCCCAAAAAATTATATTTAAAAAACCTTTCAATATGACTTATTATATGGTAGATTACCCATTTTTAGTTCAAAATAGTTTACTTGATGCCTAAAATTCCCTGTACTATGACATAACCAGCTTTGACCCCCCACTATATTCAATAATATTTAGAGTCCTCAAAGTAATTACAAAATATCATTTAAATCTTCCATGTTCTGAAAATGGATTTTTAATCCCATTACATATTCCAATTTTTTTTAATGAAATCTTATTTTTTATAGAGATTCCTTCATATTTATATTCACACTATAATTATCAAAATGACTTTAACCATGATGTATTTGTCATTTTTTAACTTCACTATGTCATGGAATCTCTATCACCATAGAGTGGTTATATCTTTATTCTATATAAATTCATCTATCCAACTCATGATATTCTCTATAATTCATAAATTCCGTCTATTACTATAATGAGATATAATTGGAATTGTTATCCCATTAATGCTTACATTAAAATAGAAGAGTCAAATGATTCTTCAAGAAAAATTTAACAATATATCTCTATATTCCAATGTAATGCATGTCAATAATATGTATCCTTCATAAATGATGGTTTTCATGAATGATTACCCATATCCATAGCTGTACAACTCTAAATGTTTCAACACAACCAACCAATATTTACAATTGTGATTTTCAACTGTTATATCTAACAAATCCAATTAAAAACCCCCTGGTTGTAAAATTCAACGCTTATTGTTTTTTTAAAATGTAATATAAAAACATTATACTCCGTCACCACTATATTTATGAATTATATATGAATTTTTGATGAATTAAACTTTATTACCCTTTTTATATAAAATAGAAAATTGGTATTCACTAGATATCTTAGTTTTTCTCTCCCCCTTTATCATTGGAACATAATAAGGTACCTACACTATTTATACTACCTATTTTCCCAAATCAATTAAACCACTATAAAAGAACATCTATTTTATATTTATCAACCATTTTTTACTTAAGTTCGACCAATTATATATTTTCTATTCAGGATCAAAACATTTTTCATCTATAATTACATTTATAAATTTTTTTAGTGATTGAACCTATGACTTGTAAAATAGTCATACACAATCCTATAAGCCTATATATTTCTACCCAGATGTAAGAAACCATATTTTTAGTTAATAATTTCAATGATTTTTATTAAACTAACTTACTTACATATATTAAGGCATCATGATAAATTATGATTCATTCAGTATCACACTGTGAATTCAATCACATAGATATAACATTGTTAATAAATAAACCTTTAAGTAAAAATTATTTAAACCATACCACTTATTAGATTAATTAATATCACCTTTTTAAATAATCTTATGATACCAAAATTGGTGGAGGGACCTTCGCCACCCTCCTTGGATGTTTCTTCATCCTTTGTTCCCTTCTCAAACCTAGATTTGTTGCCACCTTTCTCCCATATTTTTTTGGGCCTGAAGTTTCCGGATCTCCTTTCCAAATTCCATAACCTGCCGATTTCTCTTGAAGAGTTTTAAGCGCCATCAGATTTATTGAAGCACACCATGGTAGTGAGGTTCTATGGGCATCGTCCTTTAGTTGATTATTTCGACAAGAACATTTTTGGAGCTTGGGGTTTTCAATATAGGGCGACAGTGGGGATTCTTGACAGGTGACAAATCATGGTTCATTTTTCTTCGGAATCTGATCTCATTAAGGATTGGTCAAGTGAACCTCGTTCCTTTTTCGGTTTCAAATTTTTGTTGCTCTAGTGGTCCTTTGATTTAAACATGAAGTGGGACCCCCTGACGATGGTGATTTGGGTATGACTTCCCAATTTTCCGTTGCCTTTTCAAAATCCATCTATTTTGCGTATGTTAGGGAACCTAATTGGCAGGTATCTATGTTGGGACAGTCACACAAATGCGTTATGTCACCCCATTAACCAAAGTATTTTTGTTGAAATGGATATATCAAGGGATTATTTTGAGTATGTTTGGATTACTGTGGGTGATGAATACATATGTAAACAACATGTGGTTTATGAATCATGGACTGACTTTTGAATTGGATGCATGCTGATGTGGAATTCTCTAGATTGTTGTCAAAAGAGGAATAGAGTGAAGGTTCCAGAGGTAGTGGAGAATAGGCCCTCTTCTTTGAGTAAAAAAGGGAAGGATGGGGTCTTGGGAGGGGATGCTGGGTCCAACAGGAAGGATGAGGGGCTGGACAAGTTGGAAAGTGTGGGACAGAGGTCTCCTGAATTGGTTGTTAATAGAGAGGAAGATGCTTTTCCTTGTAGGGAGACTATTGGGGGGAAGGAAATCAAGATTCATCAGGAGGTGTATCTTATGGGAAGTATGGTGGAAGGGGGTAGTGAAGTGGCTGAGGGGATTCCTGAAATTCTTGAGCAGGGTCTGACCGAAGATGGAACTACCGATGAGACAGTGGTTATCCACTGACCTCTCGAGGATTATGAGAAGGATGACGGTCCGAAACAATGTGATGGTAATTCTGTGAGTAACCCAAGGGATGGGGGTCAGTCAATTATGGTTCCTCTAGTTAAAATTAAGGAGAATACATCACTTGAGGGTGCCGGTCAGGGTAGTGGTGAGAAAGGGAAGTTGCAGGAATTGGATTTTTTACATGATTTTCAGGATGGCAATAGGTCTGTCTTCAATTCCTCTGAAGAATCGGTTCAAAGGATTGGCTGAGGCTGATCCAGGTGCTATCTAGAATTTTCCAGATGATTCAGATGAGGAGGGGAGGGGCAGAAGAAGTTTAAAGGGGCCTGAACCCATTCTTCTAGCAATTGAAATGTTGTGTCCTAATAGGGATAGGGGTGGTTTGTGAAGGAACGACAAGAAGTATTATTCCAGCTTACCACCCCCTATAGAAACTCAGTCTACTAGGAAATCAAGTGACAATAAGGACTCCCTGAAAGAGGTGGTCTTGTAGCCATCAAGTGTTCAGGTTGAGAAATTCTTGGACCTTTTAATAAGCAATGAAGCGGAAGTGAGTGAGCATGTGTTGTGGTTAAACGCTTCAGAAGAGGAGGCAACTAAAATGATGGGGAGTACTTTAAAAATGAAACTTTCTGAGGATCAATATGCTTGGGTGGAAAAGTAGGACCTTATAATTGTTGGGGGATTTAACAAAGGGAAGCTTAGAATCATGGAGTATATTCATTCTTGGGATTAGATGGCTTTAGAGCTGGAAAAGCTATTGGTGGAGTCTCCAAACATTCATGTATCCTTCTTATCATGGAAATTGTTCCGGGCAATGCAGTCTGGTAAGCTCAAATGATCCTTTAATGTTTCAAGTTAATTGTTATTTTTTTCCGAGTTTGGGAGATTCTGACATGGGTTTTAGGACTCAGTTTGTGGGTTTGGTGTGATTTTTGGTTGACATTCACCTGGCATTTTGATAGGATCGGCCTCAGATGGGCTAGAGCACTCTATTATCACCTTTGCAGGCCATTTGGGATTAGGTTGACTGAGAGGGATGGATTTTCCATTGGGAGGGACCATGATTGCATGGGATTACTGAGTGGTCTTGCATTGGGGATGGTGGTTGTTGCTTATGCTTGGAAGAGGCAGAATTTTTTTGTTTCTTGGGGTTGTTTGGGTGTTATGTTAAACTTTATGGTTTCTCACTTTTCCTGCAAAAGTGTTTTTCTTAATTAAAAAAATAATTTTCAGTAGACTATACTTTATAATGTGTCTATACTTCACTAAGTGAGAAATTAAATTTTGAATTATCAACACAGAATCCCATTGAGTTCCTTCATAATGATTCACTTATTATAGTATTATTATTTATCACGGTATTAATTCACCTTTAGAAAATTTTGATATCCTAAAAAAATTATGCTGAATAAAATGTTAGATCAAAAATAAAATAAAAGATGAACTACTCTATGAATATTGTTTCTCCTCTACTAGGCCATACTATTCCATATTCAATGTTATATTTAAATCTATATTCCTTGATTAAACATTTGGATTCCATATTATTATTTATTATATTTGAAAATTCTAAATTTTACTCTATATATAATGTCTCATCCTTAAACCTATAACACTACAAAAACTATTATAAAAATTAAAAAATGGGGAGAGGGATACTTATAAAATATATTCATGTAAAGTAATGCGGATAGTCTTAATAAACCAAAACCTTTATTATAAATATTTCCCAAGAATTTTTATGGTTCTATTTACAACACCACTTGTTCAAAATTCATTCTAGATATTTTATTTGAAATCTTTCTACATTTTTGGCTTGGGATTCTCCTCTATTGTGAGACTAATACCACTTATGAATGTTTATTCCTTTGATTTATTATCGTTTCATAATTTATCATGATTTCTATACCATTTTAATTCTCTTCCATACATTTTCTCCTATCACCTTATAGTGGTAATTATGAAACTATTTAGGAATTCTTAATTATTATCATCTTCAATAACCATTAGAGCCACCACAAAATTGTTTGTCTTTAGTGTGTATTTACAAACCATTTCAATATTTCTATTTTGAACCTGATAAACATACCTTTTCCCTAACATATATATATTTTTTATTTATTTCCAGGAGTTATTTCACATAAACTTATCCAATGGTGTATGATTCATTTTTCATAATATTTATTTCTCATACAATTATACTAACGTAAATCTATTTTTAAATGTAAAAAATTTTTCTTCCATTTTTATTCCCCACCCTTTACATTGGATGGGGGTTTTATTTATCATACCCCCATCACTTGTCCTACTATAGTATCTCACAACATGTCTGTATTCACTGAACATAAAACATCTCCCATTAAAATAATTCATTATATAGTGAGGAAAAATTACGATGCCTTTACAACATATGTTATTCTAATAGTGTTCACTATGGATTCTATCCACACATCTATTGTGTGATTGAAAACTCAACCTTAGTATCACTTTTTATCTACATTCCATTGAGATCCACCACTTACATATTTTTTAAAAATCCTATCCATACTCACCATTACAATATTTATACTTTTATGGACTCAACTTGTCGATGCTTCTGTAAAAGTTATCTCTTTTTTCTCATTTTAGTATTAAATCCTTATTTCAAGATCCTTAATATTTAAATAATTCTATTTAAATTGATCACCCATATCCTCTATCCATGAAAAATATTATCTTCTATATTTGATCCTTTCTTCAAGTTTTGTTTTGAGATGATGAAAATAATTTTTTAGCTTCTTCACTTTATCCATTTTTTCTTCTAATCATATGCAATATCTTCAAGTAGTTCACTTTGACCATTAATTATTACACCCATTAAATAAATGTATTACTTCAATGATAAATCCTCCTACATTAATATATTGTTTTTAGACATTAGTTTTTTTATTATGGAATAATCCACATCATCCATGATCTCTATTTAATCCACATCTTCATATAAGTCTTGGTTATCATATTGTTTTGTGTAATAATATTATTTGAATAGGTAAATAGATGTAATTACCACTTATTCCATAGAATAATCATCTAATTGAAACCCTAAGAGGTAATATGAATTTCTAAATTTGAAAACGTCTTCTATAACATTGTCAGAGCTAGGATAATCAATATGACTATTGACACTTACCTCAATGGGAATTTTCTTTTTCCTGGGATTCATCATATTATAATTCATCTTTTTATTGAATTTTTAAATTAAGAAATTTCTATTGGATTTGTTCATTGAAATATTATATTAAATATATTTATAATATTTCCTTATAATATGATCCATAACATGCTTGTATTCCTTTAATTTACTATATTTTTTTAATGGATTACATATGTCAAAATCAGTAGTAAAATGAATAGATTTATTGACTACATTGATAGAGATAAATTTATTAAATATTTTATATGTCTATACATCATGTACTCACTCATTATTATTAATCAAATCAGTATATTAATGAACAAATTCCACCATTTTGTTTCAAAAAGTTGGTAAGAACCAATATGTCTTATTTTCCCAGCCATAAAACCATGTTCCAGTAAAAATAAAAGTCTAAATGTGTGAATAAATATATGAAACAAATCTGAAAAATTTAAATATTTAACCTCAAATTAGAACCTATTGGATATGATATACCTTTCTGATAGCTATTTTAATGAATTAACCTTGAGTTAGTGGGGAGTGTGAATCAAGGTGTCACCCAAATAATCATTTTCCTTTCAATCAAGAATTCAAATTTTTCATATATTTCCCCTTGTTTGAAGGAACATGTTTGTTATCACACTTACTTATTATCAATTACACCAAATTTCAAACATTAATACAAAATTAAAATAACACAAAGTCACAAAGATTTTACTTGGTTATCCTACACTGAGATACATCTAAAGAGAACACATTAACAATGTACCAATGTTCCAAAATATACAATCCAAAAATTGGGTGGATATAAATTTGAATATATTCATGTTGTTCTATGGTTCACATCAATTAAGAAGGGTTATTCATTACATACTACCTACTAAGGATCACTTCCTCTTATTATTTTATGTACTCTAAATTGGGGATGGTCTTGAATAGGTTATGGACGTGAGGTTTTATCTATGATCTATATAAGACACACAACAATTTTGAATTTTTATGTTTGTGTAGATGATCTACTATGACCCAATTTTTCATTATCTTCTTCTTATCTAGTAGAAAATGAGAAAAATATTCATAAAGTGAGTTTAATCTTTGTCTTCGCGGAGATCTTCAAATTAATGAAAAACTATACCATTTGAAGAATAATTCTACACTAAAATTAATCTTATTTTTATCCTTATATAAAATTTAGATTCATTAAAGAATCTCTATATTATACTCCCTATTTAAATTTTCTAAATATGTCAATAACAATCCATGAATAATCCACTCTCTCAAAGAACAAGATATGTTAACGATTCTACTCTTTTTTTCATTCCTTCCATATCATCCCAAGAAATATGGTATCTTCTACATCCAGACATATAATCAAGGGAATAGTTTATTTATAGTCATCGTGCTTTTTGTTATCTCCACAATTATTTAGATATACTAAAAATATCTCCTCTTTTTATGGTAAAATATATCCTGGTCAAATATTTAAAAATATATAGTCAAATATTTCATAATAGTCAGATCTTCAAAAATTCAACATCCAATATTAATATGGAAACTTTCTCTCTCATTTATTAACATTTAATTCCATACCTTTTCATCTCCATGAATTTCTATAACCAACTAAAAAAATCCCAGTTAATGACATATTCATAAAATATGAATCTATATTTTCTATTTCCTCTTCCACAAAGTTAAATATTCATTAATTTCACTATAATAAAATATCCATGATGATCATAGTCAAATGAAATAAAATATCCCCCATTATTAGTGAAAACACTTTCCAAAATAGAACTTTTTAATTTCATCAATGATTCAAAATATTTTTCTCTAATGTCTTCCTTAATTCTCTCCAAATCTAATCATCACAAGTCTCCCATTAATGATACCACAAAATACTCCAAATAATTCTGCAAGATCATTCCATGTTGGTGAATTGTTTAAATGTGGTATAATATATCCATAAAGTCTGAGTTAAACTTCTGAAAATTAATCCATATTTGTTTATTTGTATTTCCAATCAAATATTTATATATATAGATTTTCTCTCACTATGACTTATATGGATTCTACTATTGAAATTTTGATGTCAACATCAAACTTTGACTTTGAGATTCATGAAATGTTTAATTTCACATCCAAAAATTCACAACCATTTCAATAAATTTAATTACCAAATATCAATTGACCATGGTGTGGTGTACTCCTAACCACAACAAAGTCTCTCTATATGTGAAACATCCCCTGTAATGACATCCTCCATTGTTAGAGGCCTATTTTTATACATCCCCTAAAAATTGATATTAAAATTCCTTCCACCATGGATTTCTCGATGAAGTCATGCCCATTTATAATTCAAACTAGTTTAATTGATGTCTGAATGACCTTTTACCAAGTAAAAACCAGATATACCTCCCCATCTCAGTTAATTATACTTAAATTACACAATGAATTTCCAAACTCCCATTTTAGGACTCCTAATTTTTAATATGGATGTTTAATCCCATTGTAGCTTCCAAAAGTCCTTTAATGAAATATTTATTTCAATATATATTTATATATATTTAGCTTCATAATTATATTATCCAAAAATCTTCAACCATGATGCATTTCCCAATTTTTACTTTACTACATGCAACATAATATAACCATGGGGTGGTTATATTTTTCTTCTCTATAACTTATTCTAAATAACTACCGATGATGCCTTGGATTCTCATATTATTTCCATTACTATAATAAGACATAATAGAAAATGTATTCCCCTCAATGCTACCATAAAAATGAGAACAATAGAATAATTATTCAAGAAATATTTAACTTCATCTATTTATATTCTAATGACATGTATATTAAAAATATGATTCCTTCACCTTTTTTGGTTTCCATGAATTAAAACCCATATCAATAGTAAAAATACTCAGCATTTTCTTACACCCCTATCCTTAGTTTCTATATGTGATAGTTAACCATTATTGTCAACAAATCCATCAAAAAACCTCCTAGTTTCAACATACAAAAAGCTCATGCATGATCCAAGTACAACATTAATATTCGGGAATATAAAGGCTTATGTAGTGAAAGATCCTTTGATATGATATTTATGCCATTCATCACTTTTTAATTGACAATTTTTTTAATATTATTATAGTAAGTGGTTATTGATTATTATATTTTTTCCTCATGTTTCTACCCTTATGGTAATAATTGTTTTGACAAAATTTGGAAGGAAAATTAACATAACATATTAATTGAAATGAATTTCATTTCCATCGAAAAAGATACCTTTGGCCATAATTTATCACTGTGGGAAAAAATTTCATCACCAATAGTTGTAATAAAAATGGTTTCTTATGATGGAATGAAAATTATTTACAAATAGTTATGGAATACATGCGAGTGCTATGTCGCACCAGACTTATTTTTGATAGAATTGTACAATTACACCACTAGAGGTAACTAGTTGTGATAGATTTAATGATCCATTGTAATTAATTATTTTAGAATAAGATAATGGAAGTGTGTTATTTGTAATAAATTATATACATTGCAAGCAGGTTTTGAAATTATAGAGGTAAGTTAAAAATAGCTATTACTATTTATGAAGGATATGGTATCCTTTGCAAATACTCATCATATATAACTCCTTCCATCACAAATGTTTATATAAATAATTCAACTGATATATACACCTTAAATTTGAAACTATTAATGACGGAAAAACTTCTTTCATTAATTTTTTTTTATAAAAAAGTCAATTATAAATAGTCATGTGCACCAATCTATTTACTCACAATTTTTTTTGGATTCTCCCTATTTATCTGAAAAATGAACTTATGACCTAGATCCAAATTTTGTACCCAATTTTATTCACTTTTTTCTAAATCATGGGTTATTTTCTAAATACTTATTTTGAAAACTTATTAGTTATTTATTTTTTATTTTTTTTATTTTTAGATATAATTTTTAGTTATTTTCAACTAATTATTTTGCTTTAAATAATTTAATTAATTTTTTATTATTTTTGTTATTATTTTTTGTTTTAATTTATTTAATTAGTTTGTTTTCATATATAAATAAAAACAAATTTGTAAAATAAAAAAATATAATAATTAAAAATTAAATAATAATATTATTATTTAATAAATAGTAATATTATACAATTATTAAAAACCATATTAAATAAATAAATTTAAAAATATTTTAATAAATAATACAAAATCATAATAAATTACTTAAATTAATAAATCAAAATAAAATAAACAATTAAAATAGTAAAAACTAATAAAATAAATTTAAAAGTAATTTATAGATATATAAAAAATTATTTTTAAATATTAAATATAAAATTGAAAACATAATTAACTATAATTAGAATTTTTAGTAAAATAAAAATTTACAAAAATATTAAAAATTAATTAAAAATAATAAATTTTTTTAAGACTCTAATAAAAATAATATTTAACAAATTTTGTCTATTAATATAAATTAATAAAATTTCTCAAAATTTATTAAAATAGAAAAAATATTTGAAAGAATAAAATTAAAATAAATTAATAATAGGTTAATAACAAATATAAATAAAAAACATTAAAGTAAAAAATAATAAAAAATAATTTTAAAAAATAGGAAAATAATTTTAAAAATAATTAGAATATTTATAAAACATTCAAAAATTATCATAAAACATTAAATATGAAACATAAACATTAATTACAAATAATTATAAAAATTTGTAAAATAAAAAATAAAAAATATTAAAAAAATAGAAATTTTACTAATATTCTAAATTATTTTTACAAAGTAGTAAATATTATTTTAAATCAATAATAATTAAAAAAATTAATAAAATATAAAATAACTATAATAAATAATAAAAAATTCATAAAATTAATATCAATTGGTAAAGTAAAAAAAAAAATATAATATTAAAAATGATTTAAATTTTTTTTTAACTTTTTTTATATTTATAAAAAATAAAAAATTATTCTAAAAAAATAAATAGGAAGGATAAAAAAATATTAACATAATTTATAAAAATTAATAAAATAAATTTTATAAAAAATAGATAAAATAATAATTGAAACTATCCAAATTTTTTTTAAAATATACATTATAATAAATTACTATAAATAATTTTTTTAAAAGTATTAAAATTTCTTCATTTAGAAAACTAAAAAAATTAAATTCTATATTTAGTTAAAAAATATATTTATTTTAAAATTATCATTTTTTTGTATATTTAAGTGACTATGTTTTTTATGAACTAATTGTTGTTATGTTTTTTTAAAGATAATGGATAGAGGAAATAAATAACTGTTTTTATTATGAGATCACTATTGGATAATTCATATAAATAATTCACACGATTTTCATACGAATCCTATATTTATTGAGGGTGTTGACGCATTTATTATGCATGTGTTGTTAAATAGAAAATTTATTTTAGAAGGGATAATTAACCGTCGTTATAATAAATGTGATTCCAAAACATTTGAAATGTTTGATACTATTGGAGTTGATATATTATGTTTTTGTTTTGAATAATATTTTGTTTTTGTATCAATATGGTGAAATTATTTTTTTAAATTATATTTTTTGGGTCCTTTATAAATCTGAATCTCAAAATGTTGTATTTGAGGTTTCTAAACAACCTCTTTAGGAGTAATAAATTCAGAATGGTGATTCAAGTTATTAATTGAAATTATCTCAATTTTATGAATTTTTTTATTCTTCTCAGGAGTCCATATATTTAAGATGTAAGATAATTAAAGTAGAAGATGTGCAGAATTTTTTGGCTATTAAATTGGATTTTGGAATGTTTAATTGATTTTTGATTGAATATTTTATTTTCTAAATCTTTTTTTAGAGAGAAATACACTACTAAAAAATTTATATGAAATCAAAAATTTCATCCATAATTTTGATCTTTGTTATTATAATATTCATGAATTTTCAAATGATTGCTTCTTATATTATGGTTTTTATGAATATTAAATATTTTCTTTATATGGGATTAATCAAATTATATAGAAATTAAATATGAAAAATTTATACTTGTTCCTATAAAACTGTTGAGGTTTTTTATAACAACACCTAGATTTTAGAATCTATTTCTTTATTATAATACAAATTCATTCATGGAATGAAATAAATCCAATATATATATAATTGGATGCTTAAATAATCTTTGTGATGGTTATTTATGGGAAAAATATGATAATATCATTAATATTTTTCTTTATAACCTCATAATGTATAGTTGGGAATTTATTTATATTGTTTTTGCTGTTTGTGCTTATGATATTCAATATTATTATTGATATTTTTTCAAATATCCATACAACTTTCCTCCTTATATGTTAATGACGGAAATATATATCAATTTAGAATTATTAAATCCACATCATCTAATGATGTGTATTGTTTTTTATTTGAAACCATTTATTAATGAGTTAAAATTATTATGTAGTGATAATATAACTACACATGATGTAGTTACACATTAGATTTTTTCATGAATAATTGAATTATTATGGATAATATATGACTTTACATTATTTGGTATGTTATCTTGATATAGAAAACATGGCCCAAAATTTTATCTATACTTTATGGGTGATAGTAAAGTGTTTATGATTACTATTGGATGATTTTTTTATTTTTGCTATCATATGAGGTTTATTCTAATCGATCATCCTTTTTAAATGTGTATTTTTTTACAATAGTTGGAATTAAAATATATGGAAATTTAACACTGCTCATAGGTACTTAGGTGAAAACTATCATCTATTCATTAGATCTCATTACTTTTGGACCAACTATAAACTCATAAAAAATAGGTGTCTTTGAGAGTGATCATAATTGGATAAAGACAAGTATTTTTTTAGGATTTCCCATATTGGTCAGATTAATTGGTTCATCACATGATAGATTTAACACATATAGAGATGAACTATTTTGATAACATATTAAATAATTTGTTAGATGCAACATGTAAGACTACAAATACTTAATTTAATATCCACAACTTTCCCAAATTTTAACGAATCCTGAGCTTGAGTAATTTACAAAATTTAGATTAAAAAATTTATAAAGAAAAAATAAACTTATACACTTTTTCAAGAAATTTATTTATTATTCTATTAGGGGATTACACATTTATGGTTACCAAATTTTGTGTTCTTTTAATTTATATTATTGTTTCATAGATGGTCATATTAATAGGTTACAAAATCATGATTCTAATTTTATAATGGAAATAATACTACTTATTATTCTTAGAGGGTTATTTAAATCATTTATTTAGGATGAGTGTAATAAAACATCATACTATGATACATTGAGTAAGTTGGAAGTTGATATTGTTGTTAGTTTATATAAATAATGTAAAATCTTAACATCAACCTTCATTGGTTTGATGAAATATTTAATATTACATTTTTTTGGTTGAATTAAAATATGGAGAGATAGTATAATTCTGATATATATAAGAATTTGAGAGATGTGTGAAAAAATTGAGTAAAAAGGTATATAACAAAGTATCAGTTGAAGGGTCAATAGTAAAAGTGTACTTTAATGAGAAAATTTGAAATGTATTCCCTTATTAATTTCAATGTGATTTTTTCTCAAAACATAATCAAATGGGTTATAATGAGATAAATTTTTATGAAAAAAATAAATTATCAGTACATAATCAACCTATGATTAGTTTTGGTGGTGAACATGAATTTGAACATTTATATAATAAAAAATACCGAGCTCATGCTTTTGTTCCACTAAATTGTGAATAAATGTAGTGATTCATAATGTAATTTATACTTTTACTTATTTCATCTAAATTTGTTTAAAAGTAAATTATTATTATTTGTTTTATATATTATATGATTATTATATGAATTTTTTTTAAAATTTCCCCAACTAATCTTGAAGAATGAAAATAAAATAATTTGGTGTTTAGATTTGAATGTCTCATAAGTGAAATTTAGTTATATCCATATATAATAAATCAATATGATATTTAATATAGCAATAAATAATTTAAACCTTTATAATAATCACAATATGGAAATAGGATTAGTAGTTAAATATGTTCTGAGCACTCCAACTTCAAAATTGGTAAAATATTATAATAATTATGTGGTTGATTTATTTTTCTTTCATACACACATATATAGCATGCTAAAATAATCAATTAAAAATGGAGTTTATTTAAAAGGAAACCATTATAGATAAAGTATAATTAACTTTTTTGGAAATTTATTTAATTTAATTAAGTTATCTTATCAGGGATAGAATTATATATTAATATTGAAATGTCATTATTTTGATAGTGATTGAGAGTTTCATGTTCATCTACACTATGGAGTTGTTGACATTATGTATACAAGTCATCATGTAGTAATTAAAACATTTTTGTTATAACATTAGGAAAATCAAAGTCATTAAAAAATTATTACACATAAAGATTGATTTAAATAATTTGTGGAGTGTAATCAAAAATATTTCACATGAAAACCATTTTATTGAAAATAAAAATGGTTCTATAGGGTATCAAAATATTAATGTTTTTTAAAACACATCCTTGAACACAAATCATACTTAATGTCATACAAATATTGATAATGATAATTTTCAACCAATGCTTGATGGTGTTAATAATGTCCATGATATAACTATTAATGTGTTTGTATCAAAGATATATGATGAAATTGAAGATCTTATAAAAATTTATGATAGTGAGGAAGCAGAGGAAGAAGAGTATGGTAATGAATATGAAGTTGAAGATGAAGAATGTGGTATGATAATCTACTTACAACCATAATGAGTATATTTTATTTAATTTTAATAAATATTTTTTAGTTTTTAATATTTGATTTCTCTATTAATATTATTAACAGTCAATATTATTTATATGTTTCAGATTCATTGAGATGATTTTTATGATTCAATGCATTTCCTAACTAAGGATGAGCTACTTGATGACGACCCCCCTATTCCTTCATTTTACCCATATAATTGGGGATATAGTTATATCACCACCAATCATAAGGGGGAAACACCTTAACTGATTAATGATTCCTTACATTATTTATAAGAGGCACCCATATCATGATTTTGATAATCATTTGAAAAAGAAAGTTAATATTTGTATTTTATTTAATATTAAATAATTTATTTCATCTATTAATTATTTAACTTTTTTTAATTTTCATAGTTTTCACATATAGCTGATGGTTAGGTAGGTTCTATTCTGAGTAATTATTTTTTTCTCCATTAGTTTTATGGAATTAGGTTCCCACCAATGTGAATCGTCACAGGTATATGCAAAGTCTGTTATGTAATTTTTTTTAAATTTATTTAATTTCTAAATATCCAAAATATATAAAAATAAATAAATATTTATTTATTTAACTTAAAATTTAATATGTTATTAAATATATGTAGAGTTTATTATATCATATTGATGATAACATGAGACTCTCCATCTTGAAGTATGGGAAATATGCATGCATGACCATTTATTTTAGTTTTTGCAAACTATTCCAAAGAGAGATATTGAGAGAGATTATGTGACTGTATTTAATGACTCATGTCTATATCATCAACTTGATTAAATTATTTTCCATGTTTGGAATTTAATATTCACTTAATGGATATAAAATAATTTTATGATGATGTTATATATTGGTTAACTAAACTGATCATGAAATGATTCCACACACAGAGTTAGGAGTCATACTTTTAGTCTACATCATCTGGAGATGGTAAAAAATATTGATTATTAATTTATATATACCTTTAATATATATATATTTGTTAAATTAATATAATCTGTTGTTTATCTTGATGATATGATGTTTGATATGTGAAATAATATATATTCTAATCATACAAATGGGTAGAATATTGGCCATAGATAATGGAAGATCAATTTTAGTATTTATTTTTTAGTGTTTAAATATTAAAAAATATATATTTTTATTTTTTCAATTTCTAATTACACATTTATTGGAAACACATGATGGATATACTTCTTTAATGATAAAGTGTTAAGACAAGATAAAGGGTGGGGATGTTGAGGGATCATGTGATTCATACTTTGATGAGGTGTCCTATCTATGGTAGGTTGTGAGCGGTGTTGAGAATTACTAGGTGATTGTTATTAGTTAATTATTGATATCATCTGGTTATCATGTTACTAAAATGATGAAATTGAATAGATTTAAGGGTGATCATGTGGTATCATTTACCTTTGTTTCTGCAAAATATGAAGAGAGGTTGATAGATCAAGACTAGAGTAAACAAAGAATGACTAGAGAGTAGGAAAAGAAGCATCAGTTGTAATATGAGCATACACAGGAGCACCCATGTTGAAAATCAAGTTTCTTAGGGACAGAGATCCCTCCACACAACTTTTTTCTTGTATAAGACCTAATACCCTATAATTACTTGTTTACTATATTATTTTTAATAAACATATTATTTATTAAATGTTTTTTTTAATATTTTATGATTTTATACTATTTAATGGTTTGTTTATTATACATATTTTTTATTTTTTCATAAATATTTAAGACAGATTAGTCTATCATAAATTTTTTTGTTAAAAAATATTATTTTTTTCAAAACAAAGAGAATTTACGTCAATATTAGATAGATTGGATAAAATATTTGAGAAAAATATTTTTTCCACTAGTAAAGAATCATAAAATTCTATTTGTGATGGATTTTGTTTCCATCATAATGAAATATCCTACCATAATTCATTATAAATGACCTATCACAAGTAACACTAATCATAAACAATTTTCTAGTGATATGGTATCTAGATATGATTTCATTATAAATATGTTTTTGAAATGCATTTTAGATGATCTCAATTTGTCGAAAATGCTCCAAAATTATGTACTAGAGTCCTATATGTAATATTAATGTGGTTAGGCCCTTGTGTTTTTATTATTTTCTCTATTTAGTGAGTTATGAGAGATGTATCATAATATTTCTATGAAATGTAACCCATGATAGATATTCATAGTAAGATCTTTGAGTTAGGCTCATGGGATGTATTGGTTGAGATTGTGATTTTTCAGTCCATTTGAGTTGACTCATAGTATATAAACTATAGCTTGAACATTATGAAACAGTTTAGCATAAAACTAGAAGAATCATTATAACATGGTAATAAGGGTCATTTTTATGTGATATGCGGTCTTTACTTTCTTAATCATCATAATTATAGATTATATGATATAATTTATATTTCCCACTTCTGTGAAGACCACGAGATATTTTGTTTCTTGAACAAAATATAATATATTTGATTTTCAAGGTTATGTTTTTAAAATATTTTATGATCATGACAATTTATGCTAGTGTATTTTTGGTATAAATGGAAACTGATAGAGTGATTTCATAAATGGATACCTTGAGTATAATTTTTTTCTTAAATTATATAAATTTTGAATAAACAGTGATAATATGTGTTAATTTTTATGACCTACATCTAGTCAAGTGTTGTAGTATTGGGGACATATTGCATCATGTAATTTAAATTAAATGAAATAGTTGATCATTCATTTATGTTTTTTATATATAACATGGGATATGATATAATAACAACCCACCTAAAATATATGTATTACTAGGTTATCCTTGATTAGTGATCAATATACTGTATTGTAAATAGATGTCAAGATAAATAATAATAGGATCACTAGTATATAAATACAACATATAACATTTAGGATATATGTTTTTGGACTTTTATTCAGATTAACCCATATAAAGTGCACCATATTTATTGTAATATATGTATCATTAGTGTTACTTAAGTTATAATTGGGAACAAATCCTTCAACTTGAGGTTGTCAAATAGGTTCTTTAATTATAAGGTCACATATATTGATAGATATCTATAGTAATTTTATAATTTTTCTTAATATAATTTAATTATACATGACACTGATCAAGTAGAGGGTTTTGAATTACTATGATAGGATATATCTATTCATATGACTTGTTATGAAATCATGGACATCAATTGAGTTTTGAGTTCGTAATTTCATGTACGTGATTTTTTAATTATATATGATTTGATAATATAAGATTTATTCAACTCAAGAATTTAGAAAAATTCATAAGTTATATGGAATTGAGATTTTCCATTTCTTATGGTTGATCTTGATGTCTATGAAAAAATAAATTCTCTAATGGACATTTGGTGGATTAGATAAAAAACCTTTTTAATTTGGGTATCTATAGTGTTTTATAGGATTCCTCTATAAGTTTATGATTTTGAATGAGATTCATGATCATCACAAAGTTTAAAAAGGGGCCATATGACCACACATAAGATAATTCCAATTGGGATTTTTGGGCTAATACAATTTTTTCATGTGTAAAAATATATATGTTTGTTATAAACATAAATATGACTTGTGTTTTTCATATTTTAGTTTTTTATTTAAATAATTAATGTGGTGTTGTAATATAAATAAAAAGTTATTTATATTATTAAAACATAAACATGAGTTAATAACAAAAACCAAAACGGGATTTTGTCCTAGGATTGGATTAATGGGATTCCAAAACCCATTATATGTTGAACAAATTAAAATACGACATTCATAGACAATTTCGAAACCTCTTTTATATATTTAACCATTTTTGAGGCTCATTAATATACCTATGATGGTGGTTTGGGATGTGAATAACTTTTGGATACTATGTACTCTTCTAAATGAATATTATTGGATATTTGTTTTGATTTGTTTTGTTTGATATTAATTTAGATTTATTTTAGGATATTGAATGAACCTATTACTATAAATAGTTAGGGGGTATGTTTGGAATTCATTCCATTGGGATAAAAAATGTGATTCTTAGTGTTATCTAGTATTCCCCAACCAAGAGAGTTCCCTGGTTTTCCTCACTAGATAGGTTCTTATGTTTCTTTCTCTTTCTTTCTCCTATCATTTTCCATAAAAGAGTGACTATCATCACATGGATATGAAAAAAAATCACACCAAGGATTTAGTGATCGACATTATCAGTGGATACTGAAGGAGGATTGATTATAAAAAATAAAGATTGATTTAAATATTCCAAACATATTTCATAGGTATTTTATTTTATTATTTTATTATAGTGTCTTTAAATTACTTCTTATGTTATAGGATGGGATTTATAATTTCTTCTCGGGTATGAAAAGTGTTAGTAACATCATTAAAACCAAGCAATGAAATAATATCCACACTAAATAAATGAGAAATGAATAAAATAAATGGTATAATATTGTGTAGTCTTATGATATATTCAAAATATGTAAAAATTCATTTCATACTCACTCAAAATATTGATGGAATGTCTAATGTTGTGATAACTCCTCTTAAGTACAACTTTAAGTAATGAGTTTACATTCAACCACTACGTGAAATATCTTATGATCTATTATATAGTCCACCGGGACCCTTGATAATTCTAAACATTTATGACTTATTGAAATAGATGAGGATAAATATAAATTTTCTATGTAACAAGATAAAAGTTTTAAGCATGATGTGATATATAAAGGTAAATAAATTAAGTAAATTATATGCATAATATGAATCAAGTATGTAAATGATACATATTAATGAATTACTATGAATATTATCATTCAATTTATGTATGTTATACATGTAATTTCAATAGAGAGATTAAATATTAAATAATTAATTGCATATCTAAGTGTTTCAGGCCTTCCAATGAGAATCACATTCTTAAAGAATTTTATCAATAAAATAGATGGGTCATGCTTAACCAATCAACAAGAATCTATATTGGTTTGGGTGAAAATGGTAATCATTATCATAATGTTAATATTTTGTGACACATGTTTGGATAATTCAATAAAAATTATACTCAGAGGAATTGTGTTGATAATATTCATGAGATTAATTGGGTATGATGTCAGTCACTCAATAATCGAAGAGTCGTATTCAATACCACTAACAAGATTTTTTTACCAAAATATAAAAACCTCAAGAGATGAAAGAGGGTTATTATTATAGTGGAAATATATTCAATAAATTATTATATTGAATAATAACATACATTGTACAAACAATGAGACATATATTTTTCTTATATATTCATGATGTTAAATAAAAAATCAAATTTATCAAAATGATTTTTTCTTAGGAATGAAAAATTAAACTGTAATAATATCATTGAATAGATTTTTAATTTGAGAAATGTTCCTTAATAAGATAAGAAATTATACATTTTAGAGAATCCCACATGATATAGGAAATTTAATTTTACCTCATAAGAGGGAAAATATGCCTATCAATAGTATAAAGGATAAATATGATATAAGATGTCATGTGTTGTCTATAATAATTTCCAAGATTAAGAATCTATATAGAAACATAAAATAATTCAATGCGATTTAATGAATTAAGAATTAAATAAAGTATCATAGGTTTAAGGAAATATATGTTACAAAGATCAATTAAAAAGATTCAAATAACATATTTAATTCATTTTTTAACATCTCAAGAAATAGAGGAATCTAATTAAGGGAGAAGTGTAATAATTATCTAGGAATGGAAAAAGAGTTTATGAATTATCCATGTGAAAAATAAATTTACTTTTTAGTGGATTTTCATTACTTTTAAGGCTATCATCAAGTACCATCAATAAACATAAATTTGATTTTGAATTCTTTTCTATATAGGGAAGTTTTTTCATTTCTAAAAAAGAACAACTATTATTCTATTTATATTATTGAAATGTTTTATGGATCCACTAAAATAATTAATATATTATATATGTTGGATCTTAACAATCCTATCTATAATGTAACTGGTAGGGAAAAATTAATGATATGAATTCCACTTATCTTGATCATTGTTTCCTAGGTAATATAAATATTAATTACCTATAATGACTCAATAATGATGTATTATGGTATTTGAATGATTATTAATCATTTTATGTAAATATGTATTATTCAGAAATTGACCAAAAAAACTTTTAAGGGTAAATGGAAATGAGCTAATGATTTATTATAACTCATGCATAATAATATAAGTGGTCATATTAATAAGTAATGTTAATTTTATTTTTTTACTTTATTTCCTTTACTAATGACTTTAGCAGGTGTTAGTATGTGTATTTTATAAAACACAAGTACTAATACTTTGAAATTTATTATATTTTCAAAAATAAATTACAAAAATCAACATTGGTTTTAAAAAAAAATATTTAGGTCTAATTAATATAGATAATATTTTAGTTAATAATTTCAGGATCATCTTGAAGATTGTTATATAATATCATAATTCACTCCATCTGGTAATCTATAGATAAATGTTTTATTTGAAAGGATAAATCAAGATATATTGGAAATAGTTTAGTTAATAACCAATCTGTCATATGTTCCTATTTACTTTTGGAGTCATTCTCTTGAAATTACTTCATTTATAGTAATCCATGCTCTATTGAAGGCTATTGAAAAGGTAACACATGAGATATGGACTGAGAAGCATCACAATTTTTTTTTCATAATGATTTGGGATTATGAAGCAAACTTATGGTGTATTAATTAAAGTAAAATAAAACCCAAATTAGATAAATAACTATTTATTAGTTATCCCAAAGAGAAAATGCATTATTATTTCTATAATCGATCAGTTCATAAAGTGTTTGTAACTCCACATGATGTATTTATATAAATTGACTTTATTTCTTAATGAATTAGTGGGAGGAAATTTGAACATGATAATTTTCAAGAATGACAAGATAATGTTAATCTAGAGATATATGAGAAAAAAAACACGGGGTTATAGAAAATGAAATAAATCAATACACAAAATAACCAACAAGGTCTGGTAGTTGACTTGAAGATCCTGAAATATATATATTTATTATTTTTGATAAAGGATATGTAATTGACATAGAAGATAATCTAACCTCATAACAAGGGGACATTATCAGTTATAACTCTTAAAAAAGTTTTAGAAAATAGAACTTGAAAAATAATTCATGTGTATTAAATAGTTTTGGAACATGGTCGGTCCACCTAAAGTGGTAAAACCCATTGGGTGTAATTGGGTGGTTCATAGAAATACTATCATATATGGAAGAGTGTCTATCTAAAAATGTTTCTCGGTAGCTACAGGTTTTAAAAAACATAATGGTAATAATTTAATGAAACCTTTTCTCCAGTGGCTATGATTATATTCATCAAGAATATTTTATCCATTATAATATATCTTAATTATGAGATTTTTCAAATATATATCAAAACTATATCTTTTAGGGGAATTTGTTTGATGATGTATATATGATACAACCTAAAAGTATTAAGGATCCAAGAAATTATATTATGATTTTTTAGTTGTAATGATCCATTTATGGGATGAATACGGATTATTCATGTAATATTATTCATTTTTATGAATTATTCATATAGTTTGAATTTATTAAGAATGAAAATAAACCCAATGTATATAAATGGGTTAGTGGGAGCATTTTTGTATTTATGGTGCTGTATATTGATGTTGAAATTCTAAAAATAAATAACCTCCCAGTACTATAATCAATAAATAATTGGTTGAGACATTTCATCAAAATAAAGGATCTTGTTCAAGAAATGTATATAATTATTATGAATATCTATAGAGATATATTTACAAATTCATGTCCTTGGTTAGAAAACATGAATCAATAAGGTATTAAAAATGTTTTACATAGGAATGTATAAAAATGATGCATTACCATTATTACTTAGAAATAGTATTTTAAATATATAATTCCCATTAAAAATTGAATAACATGAATACATGAGTATTATTTCATATGTTTTGATATTTTGACCAATCAGGTATGCAATGTTGTATTCTCATTCAAATGTATGTTTTGCATTAAGTATAATGAGTTGATACTAATCAAATCCTATTGAATGTTATTTGGTGACTATAAATAATATCCTAAAGTAATTAAGAAGAGATAAATATTTATTCTTAGACATTGGTGATGAGAAATAACTTATTATAATGGGTTAAATCGATTCTATTTTCTAAATTAAAAAAATATGTATTTATATCTCAGTTAATATTTTCAATTCTTCTGAATGGTGGAGTGGTAAGATAGAAAAGTTTCAGTAAATCTGCTATTCGAATTTACATAATACAAGATGAATATATCATAGTAGTTTATTTAGATGAAAATCTATTTATTTAAATGTGTTAATTATTAAAATAAGGTTTTTCCAAGTATAATTTATATAATTAAACTATATAATGATAATAGTGGAGTGGTTTCACATGCAAAGGAACTAGAGTCTCACAAAATATCTAAACAAATTCCAATTAAATTGTATTTAATTAAGGAGCTAATTAATAGAGGATATATGAAAATTCATTGAGTTTCTATAAATAATAATATCGATGATCCCAAAACAATTACCCTTACATTAAAAAATCATGAAAGGGACAAAAGTTCTATTAGTAATAGATACATATGTTACTGTATTTAGTGAAAATATGATATTTTTAGTGTTTATTCCAAGAATAAAGTCATGTGTTGTTGTATTAGAGACCTATTATACAATTTCATTTATATTAATAGGAGTAATTTATCATTAATTGATGTTTATTTCATAGAACATGGGAGATGATATGATAATAACTTCTTATAATATATTAATTACTAGGTAATCCCTAATTAATGATTATCATATTGGGCAATGATGATATATGGATATCACTATGTATAGAATCACTTATATAGAGTTACAAATAATGACTTATAAAATATAAGTTGGAGAAATTTTATTCATACTTACTATATTAAAGTAAACAACATGGATTTTCATAAATTTTTCATTAGCGTTAGTTAAGTGAACATTGGTAAGGAACCTTTAACTAGAGGTTTTAAAATAGGATCCTTATATGTGAGGTTTCATACTTGGATAATTATCTAATGTAATTTGGGAATTTTTATTAATAAAAGGTAATTGTGTATGACAATAATAAAGTTAATGGATTTTATTAACAATTATTGGATGTGTCTAGTCATAGGATTGGTTATGATATCATGGGCCATAATTGAGTTTTGAAAAAGTGTATGAATATGCCATGACAATTTAATGTGATGAAATTATATAATATTTAGTTAACTTGAGAATTGAAAAAAATATAATCTATATGGTATTGAAATTTGTTGGATCGAATAGTAGATATAAAAGTCTATTAGATGGAACAATACAAGAGGGGGGGTGAATTGTAGGTTTAAAAACTTTGAGTTTTAGTAACAAAGAGATTAGTTTAAATGAACTTAAACTAATACAAATACAAACACCCACAATTGTATTGAAAGTAAAAGGTAAGATGTATTGTAATACTATTGTAAAGTAAAACAATTGTATTCAAGATGAACACAATAATCAGAGTAATACAAATATGATTGATTCTACCTTAAAGCGTATAGAACCAATTGAAACAATATATAATAGAACAATTGTAATTGAAACAATTACAATTGAATATGTAAAAGAAGAAAGGAAACAATACAATCCCTTTCTAAAACAAACAGCGGAAATGTAAAAGTAATACAATTCTTTTAACCCAAAGAGAAGGGTTATCCTTTCACCTAGGATAAAAGGTCTGTCTCACCAACACCTTGGTGAGCCCTCGATACGATTATCGGCACGTCTGTCTGCCTATCCCTGGCAGCCCTCGATACGATGATCGGCTCGTCTGTCTGCCTATCCCCGGCAGCCCTCGATTTTGTAGGTAATCGGCACCTCTGTCTTTCAATCACTTGAAAGCCCTCGATACGATGATCGGACGCACAAAGCTTGATGAGAGAAGTCAGAGTCTCTCTCTCTAGAATCTTCGTAGTTCACAATCTCTTTATTCAATCTCTTTGCTCATCGTTGTCTTCTCAGCTTCAAATGACCTCCTATTTATAGGCCTCGGGTTCCAACGGTCATATTGCCTCCAACGGTCATCTTGAAACAGAAAGCACGACATCGTTTTGATTAGTATATAACTAACTCAACGACATCGTTTTGTTAGGACAAGAGATATATAGAAAAGTAAAACATGAGTATGATTCATATGCAGAGAGAGTATTTTTGACAAAGTACCAAAACAAATAATGATTATCTGAATAGTAGTCAGTACGATACGATCGACAGAGTCAGTACGATACGTTTGACAGAGTCAGTACGATACGTTTGACAGAGTCAGTACGATACGTTTTGGTCGATACGATCAACATCGTACGATACGATAAACATAATAAAAGACAATTTGTTATTTTACAAACATATGATATAATACATTCGAGATTTCCAAAACAAGACAGAATATATTTGTGATTTCCAAAACACGATGTAAAAGCCAAAAGGGGACTTTTGACTTAACAATCTCCCCCTTTTTGGAAAGCACAAACACACAAAGTAAATGAAACAAGAAATACTTATCTCCCCCTGAGTTATTGAAAACTCTTCTGAATAAGAATTTGAATACAACTAACTCCCCCTTAGGTATTGACTTTCCTAAGGATTGTATTCATAGATTTTCCTTAAGAGCATTGTATTGCATTCTCCCCCTTTGTAAAAACAAACTTTGTAAATATTCTCCCCCTTTGTGATTTACAAAAAGAAAGGAGTATTCTCGAATTGTCTGAAAGGATTAGTAAAGTAAAACAAGACAATTGGATAAAAGAGAGAATTATAAGAGTTATTACAACACAAAGTTTCAAAAGAAACAAATACAACAATCATTTCTCTCTTTTCTTCTCCTTCTTTATCAGCTCATGAAGTACGGCTTTCATCTTCTTGATCTCCTTCTTGTCTTCAGAAATTGATTCACCCTGAGTTTTGAGAAGCTCCTGTTGATCCGCAAAAATCTGATCTTGATTTTTGATGGTTTCCTCCTGAACTCTGATTACCTCTTCAAGGGTATCAATTCTGCTTTGCAAAGTTTTGTTGTCCTTAGACAATTCAGAATTTTGTTTCTTCAGAAACACCATTTCATCTTTGAAAGATGAAACCTTCGAAACTTCTGATTGGAAAACATTCATCCTTTCTTGCAAGTCTTTTATTGAAGGAACATCGGTTCTTTGAGAAGATAAAAGATTCAGCCTTTCAACCGTTTCTTTATCAAGCTTATTGAAAGCAATTGCAAGATCATTTGAAAGTCTCCTTATATCTTCAATAGCAACTTCATGGTCATTGATTGAGCTCTCTGTTTTGTACGACCACTTAGTCATCTTATTACATGCCTTCCTGTGAACAACTGAGCTTTCAGAAAGAACTTTCAAATCGGCTTCTACAGACAAGACTTTCTTCCTTAACTCTTTCACGGATCCAAACTTCTTTCTCTGATTTTCAGTAATAAAGTCAATCTTTCCTTCCAGCCTTGGAAAATAAGGAATAGTTTTCTCCATTCTCCTCAAAACATGAACAATGTAATCACTCTTTTTGAGAGAGATTGTGTGCTCTGAATCAGTATCATCATCGTACGATTCTAGTTCATGTGATTTGCTTGATTCAACAACTAGCTGTTTGCCTTTCGCCTTTTCTTTCTGTTTTCCATCATCCACTTTATCACTGATGACAACAACTTTGTCAGAATGAGAAGATTGAGCATCATTCTTTTCTTTCGATGACATCCTGTCCGGTGATCTTTCCTGATCGGCATGAGGAGTTTGTTGAATACCTTCGCTCAGCTTTTGAACCGATTCCTCTCTACCTTTCTTAGAGCTTTGAAGAAATTCTAAAAGAAAATCTCCTTCTTCTTCTTCCACTTCTTCCATCACTTGTTTCCCTTTCTCTTTCTCAGGCTGACTTTGTACGATGGGCTCTTGATGTACTTCCACTGTTAATTGAGCACTTGCATCTTCAACAGCTTTCAAGACTTTAGAAATATCAAAGTCCTGAGCCTTTCTTTTCAACAGAGTCTTCTTTTTCTTTTCAGCTTGAAGGGTTTCTTCTACCCTTATCCTTTCTGCAAAGGCTTCAGCAGGGTCAAGTCCAAACTTTGGATCACCCTCTTTTCTCTGTTCCTTGTCCTTTCTCCACTTTGCCACAACTTCTTTACTATACCTCGGCTTCTTCTTCGGCTTTGAACTAGTCTGTGGATCAGACTTTCGAGTAACACCGGCCGATTGATTATCCTTGGCTGGCATAGGTGCCGATTGATTTTCAGGCACTTCAGCTTCTACATCTCTGACAAAAAGTTTTGAATTTGAATCAAAACAAACATTCAGCTTTTTCATCGTACTCTTATTAATCAAAGATGGCCATAAATCCATAGGTTCTCCTTTCAAAGGAATATTACAGAACTTCATACTCTCAAGAATGAATTTCGTGAGGATGGCTGGATACATTATTATCTGGGATTTAATCCCTCCTTTCTTGACATTCTTGATCGTTTCAAAAATGTATCCCATGAGATTTACCTTCCTCATGTTCACGAGGTAGTCAAGCATAAAAACATCAGAAACTTTAAGGGTTTCTCTATCCCCTTTCCTTGGAACAAGGAAACCTTTCATCCATAGAGTTACAAACCTATTGTCCGGTGAAAGATGATAAACTTTTCTCTTTCCCTCATTAACAACAAACAAAGACTTTTCAGCATTTTCTCTATTGAAAGTACCAACTTCCTCTGGAAGTTTATGAGATGGACAGAATGCATCACCTTCTATAGAAACATTTAGAAAATGCGCCGCTTGTTTCACAGACATAGATAACTTCCTATCATACACAGCGAAGTTAATATTCATATCCTTATCAAAAGAAACGGTTTTGTAGAATTGACACACTTCATCAAACAGAACTGGATCTTGAGTATCAGGCTTTTCCACACAGAGATGTTCCCATCCTTGAAACAAAATAATCCTCTTGATTGTAGAATCGTACGCATCAAAGAATTCTCGTGATACTAACCTTTCTCTGTGAAAGTCTTTCTCTGTAAAGGTCTTTGAAGACATATCAGCGGGAGTGTTGGCAGAAGATTGAGACATAAAGATGATGCCGATTGGGAAGATCGTACGATTGATTATAGCCGGTTGAGCAGAGCTTCGCCTCAATTCTTGGATAAACGATGTGGGTTTGGGAAGGGGAGGGGGTATTTATAGGCAATAAAGAGATGACTGTTGATCTTCTACGGTCAGGATTAAAGAAAAAACAGATCAACGGTTAGAAATAAATAATTAAAAAAAAAAAAAAATACCTGTCGAAGATCGTAAGGTGATTGCTGGTTTTGGTGACATTACGATAGAAAACAATCTCAATACTATCATCGGTCGATTCAAAAATTATTTGAATGGTACGATGGAAAAGAATTTCAATACTATCATCGGTCGATTCAAAAATTATTTGAATGGTACGATGGAAAAGAATTTCAATACTATCATCGGTCGATTCAAAAATTATTTTGAATGGTACGATGGAAAAGAATTTCAATACTATCATCGGTCGATTCAAAAATTATTTTGAATGGTACGATGGAAAAGAATTTCAATACTATCATCGGTCGATTCAAAAATTATTTGAATGGTACGATGGAAAAGAATTTGAAAACGATAAACAGAAAAAATTGAAATAGTCAATACGATAAACAGAAAAACTGAAATGGTCAATACGATAAACAGAAAAACTGAAATGGTCAATACGATAAACAGAAAAACTGAAATGGTCAATACGATAAACAGAAAAACTGAAATGGTCAATACGATAAACAGGAAAAGAAACATATAAAAAGAGAGTAAATATTAAAAAATCAGAAACATAGACATAAAGAAATGTCCTCCCCCTTTCTACGAGGAGTTTCTTACTATTAGGAGAGATGTAAAACAGGAAGTAGATATGAATGATTATTTTAATGTAATCATTCCTAGCTTCTGTTTTATAAATTCAAATCTATCGGAAGGTAAGGGTTTTGTAAAAATGTCAGCAAGTTGTTCTTGTGTTCCGATGAATTGTAAAACAATATCTCCTTTTTGTGTGTGATCCCTAAGAAAGTGATGCCTAACATCTATGTGTTTAGCACGAGAGTGATGTGCTGGGTTTTTACTAAGAGCTATGGCACTTGTATTATCACAAAGAATTTGAGTTTTGGAGAAACTCAAACCATAGTCAGTGAGTGTGTGCTGCATCCACAATACTTGAGCACAGCAACTTCCAGCTGCTACATATTCAGCTTCAGCAGTGGAGAGTGCTACCGAGTGTTGTTTCTTGCAGGACCAAGAAACCAAAGAATCTCCTAAGAAATGACATGTTCCAGATGTACTTTTTCTATCCATTCTACAACCACCAAAGTCAGCATCTGAAAAACTTTTTAAAACAAATTCATTTCCAGAAGAGTAAAAAAGTCCTAAATCCATAGTGTCTTTTAAATACCGAAAGATTCTCTTTACGGCTTTTAAGTGAGACTCTTTTGGATTAGATTGATATCTTGCACATAAGCATACAGAAAACATCAAGTCGGGTCGACTAGCTGTCAAGTATAGCAAACTCCCTATCATACCTCTAAAAATTGTTTGATCTACTGGTTTCCCAGTTTCATCAAGATCAAGAGTATTTGAGGTACTAATTGGGGTGCTAATACTTTTAGTTTTGTCAAATCCATACTTTTTGAGTAAGTCTTTAATATACTTATGTTGAGATATATAAGTTCCTTCTGGTTTTTGAGAAATTTGAAAACCTAGAAAGAATGTTAACTCACCCATCATACTCATTTCAAACTCAGATTTCATTAAATTTGCAAAAGAATCGGTTAAAGATTTCTGAGTTGATCCAAATATGATGTCATCAACATAGATTTGGACAACCAAAACATTTTTGTTTTCCATTTTGATAAAAAGAGTTGGATCAGCTGTACCTTTTCTATAATTGTTTTGTAAAAGAAATCCTGTAAGTCTATCATACCATGCTCTAGGAGCTTGTTTAAGACCATATAGAGCCTTGGTAAGTTTAAAAACATGATCAGGATGTTTTGGATCTTGAAAACCAGGAGGTTGTTCAACAAAAACTTCTTCTTGAACAAAACCATTTAAAAAAGCACATTTGACATCCATTTGAAATAGTTTGAAATTGAAATATGCTGCGAAGGCTAATAGAATTCGAATAGATTCAAGTCTAGCTACAGGAGCATATGTTTCCTCATAGTCTATTCCCTCTTGTTGATTATAGCCTTTAGCAACAAGTCTTGCTTTATTCCTTACAATGATTCCATTTTCATCACACTTGTTTCTGAAAACCCATTTTACACCAATTACAGTTGTTTCTTTAGGTCTTTCAACTAAAGTCCAGACTTGATTCCTTTCAAATTCATTTAGTTCATCCTGCATAGCTTTGATCCAATCATCATCACCTAAGGCCTCACTTGGACTTTTAGGTTCAAATTGGGAAAGAAAAGCAAGATGTTCTATTTCATTTCTTAAGGAATTTCTGGTCCTTACAGGTTGATTTATATCACCAATGATGTTATCACTGGGATGATTCCTAAGAAACAATTGATTTGGGTTTTGTAAAACCTGTTCATCAACATATGGTAGAAAATCTTCTGTGGTAAATGTTTCAGAAATACTTTCTTGAACATTTTCCTTATCAGAATGTTCTTCTAATATAGGTTGATAAATATTTTTGGAAAACACATCCGAGGATGTAGGATTGGGTTGGTTGAAAACAAAAGGGTTAGTTTCATCAAATTTTACATGTACTGTTTCTTCAACAGTACAAGTGTTTTTATTGAAAACTCTATAAGCCTTAGAGGTTGTGGAATAGCCTAGAAAGATTCCTTCATCAGATTTTGGTGCAAATTTGTGTAGATTGTCTTTTGTGTTCAGAATGAATACTTTGCATCCAAAAACTTTGAAGTAAGAAACTTTAGGTTTTCGGCCAGTCCATAACTCATAAGGAGTTTTATTAAGAAAAGGTCTAGTTAAAACACGATTTATAGTATAACAGGCAGTACTAACAGCTTCAGCCCAAAAGTGCTTAGCAATTGAGTATTCACTCAACATGGTTCGAGTCATTTCCTGAAGAATACGATTTCTTCTTTCAACAACCCCATTTTGCTGAGGAGTTCTTGGTGCTGAGAAATTGTGAGTAATACCTTTCTTACTACAAAAAGTTTCAAAATCTGAATTTTGAAATTCACCACCATGATCACTATGAATAGTTATCAATGGTAGGTTTTTCTCATTTTTAACTTGGGCTCTAAAAGTTTTGAAATATAAAAAGGCTTCAGATTTCTTTGTGAGAAAATAGACCCATGTAAATCTAGTAAAGTCATCAACTAAAACAAATACATAGTATTTGCCTCCAATGCTTCCAGATTGTGAAGGACCAAACAAATCCATATGCACAAGCTGTAATGCATTAGAAGTTGAAACTTCATTAATTGATTTAAAGCTAGTTTTATGTTGCTTGCCATATTGACAAGGATCACAGACTTTTGAAGAATCATATCTAAGATCCGGTAGCCCTTTTACAAGTCCTTTCTTTGAGAGTTTTCTTAGGTTTCTCAAATTACAGTGTCCTAGTCTCCTATGCCATAGCCATGATTGGTCTTCTATTACACTTAAGCAAGGTAAGTTTTGGTTCCTAAGGTCTTCTAAGTTAATAGTGTAAACATTCTCTTGCCTATGGGCAGATAGAATGAATTCATCCTTGGAATTGTGAACTAGACACTTATCATTTCTAAAATTCACAAGGTAACCTTCATCACATAATTGACTTATGCTGATGAGATTGTGCCTAAGACCTTTAACAAATAAAACATTTGAAATAAGAACTTTTCCAAGAAAAACAATATTACCTATACCAACAATCTTTCCTTGAGCATTATCTCCGAAGGTAACCTTTCCACCTTTTGTTTTGATAACCTTTTCAAAGAAATCTTTGTTTCCAGTCATATGTCGAGAACAACCACTATCCATGTACCAAATGTTCTTATTGGTACACTTCTGATTCTCCTGAAAAAGAAACAATTAGATTTTTGGAATCCAAACTTGTTTGGATCCAGAAGAGTTAGATAAAAGAATTTTAGGAATCCACATTTGTTTTGCAAAATGAGCTTTATGAAATCCTAAGGATTGAGTTTTGTTAAGAGAACAATCTCTTCTCCAATGTCCACCACATTGACACTTGGAACAGAAAATGGTTTTTTGAGGAACAAAATAGTTATTACTAAAAACAGGTTTGGAATAAGTATAACCAAGACCAGAACGATTTCTCAATGGTCTAATTTGAGAATACATCCTATCAAAGTTTTCTTTTCCATGAGTGAAGTTTGACAAACACTTTTTCAAGGATAAAATCTCTGACTTTAGTTTTAAAACCAAATTCTTGTTTTCTAAAACATTTGAATTTGAACTAGAGTTAGATTCTAATATATCTTTCTTTGAAATAGCAGTTTCAAGATCCTTAGAAAGTTTATCCTTTTCAGATTTGACTTTCTCAAGGGTTTTCAGAATACTTTCAAAATCAGCAGTTTTCTCATCAAGATCTTTAGAAAGATCTGATACCTCTTTAGTCAAAACAGAAATTCTAGAATTTGCTTTTTCGACTCTCTTTTTGAGTTTAGAATTTTCATTTTCAAGTAACTTAGCAAATCTAGAAACTTCTTCAAAAGAAGGTAATGTATCATCTTCTGATGATGAGGGTTCATCATTTGAAGATTCATAATATCTATTATCAGCATAATTTGCATTTAAAGAGACATTTGTAACAGCTTCAGCATTATGTACCTTAGCCATGAGACAATGATTTTCAATTGGTAGTCTGGCTAGAAGTCCAATATTCCTTTGTCCTGACGTCTCATTATCTGAAGAATCATCTGAGGAATCACTACCACTTGCACTCCATGTATCGTTAGCTTTCAAGACCTTCTTTGTCTTATAAAACTTTTTCTTGTTTCTTTCAGAGTGTTTCTCTTTTCTATCTCTCCTCTTTAGTAAAGGACAATCAGGCCTTATATGTCCTGCTTTCTTGCACTCATAACAAGTTACCTCAGAATCTTTCCTATCTTTCCTGTCTTTCTTTTTGAATCTATATTGAAAATCTTTCTTTCCAACAATCTTGTTCATCCTCCGAGCAAGATTAGCTAACTCATTATCTGAAAGATTACATTCACTTGAATCAGATACAACAACTTTCTTGGATTTAGACCTCGTAACCCTTTCAGGTGTTTTGGCTTTAGATGCAAAAGCTACACTTCCATTCCCATTCTTCTTCTTATTGAAATCAGCATCTCTCTTCATTCTTGTCTCATGCTGTAGAAGAGTTCCAAAGAGTTCATCAAGAGTAATCTGGGAAACTTTTCTATTTTCATCAATAGCTGTTCTTTTTGACTCCCATTCATTTGGCATGATATCTATAATCTTGTCAACAAGAGCTTCATCATCAAGACCCTTTTCTCCCATAGATTGTAAGCTGTTGACAATTGTCATAAACCTTTGTTGCACTTTACATACTGGCTCTCCATAAGGAAAAACAAAACCATGATACTCTGCTCGAAGCATTGCTCTCCTTGTTTCTATAACTTTGGATGTACCAAAATGAGTGACTTCTAGTTTCTTCCAAATACAGTTGGCTGCTTCACATGAAGATATCTGACTATATATATTCCTGGTCATAGAGCATAATAAAGTATTGCGTACCTTGTAATTCAGTTGATATTCTTGCTTCTCTTGATTGGTAAAAGTACTAACTTCTTTGTCAGGTATTTTGTAACCTCCAGTAAGCATAATAAAATTGTCTACACCAGTATTGATGACGAAAGTCTTCATACGATCTCTCCAATATTCGTAATCATTCCCATCAAAGATTGGTGGTCTAGAAGGATTCAGATTATCTATTGATCCGATATTCATTCCTGCCATCAATAACAAAAACAACTTTTCCACTCCACACGTTAGTGTAGTAAGTATTTAAGATAAGAAATAGAGCTAGTAATACAAATCAGTGGAAAACCTCCTCTGATACCAATTGTTGGATCGAATAGTAGATATAAAAGTCTATTAGATGGAACAATACAAGAGGGGGGGTGAATTGTAGGTTTAAAAACTTTGAGTTTTAGTAACAAAGAGATTAGTTTAAATGAACTTAAACTAATACAAATACAAACACCCACAATTGTATTGAAAGTAAAAGGTAAGATGTATTGTAATACTATTGTAAAGTAAAACAATTGTATTCAAGATGAACACAATAATCAGAGTAATACAAATATGATTGATTCTACCTTAAAGCGTATAGAACCAATTGAAACAATATATAATAGAACAATTGTAATTGAAACAATTACAATTGAATATGTAAAAGAAGAAAGGAAACAATACAATCCCTTTCTAAAACAAACAGCGGAAATGTAAAAGTAATACAATTCTTTTAACCCAAAGAGAAGGGTTATCCTTTCACCTAGGATAAAAGGTCTGTCTCACCAACACCTTGGTGAGCCCTCGATACGATTATCGGCACGTCTGTCTGCCTATCTCTGGCAGCCCTCGATACGATGATCGGCTCGTCTGTCTGCCTATCCCCGGCAGCCCTCGATTTTGTAGGTAATCGGCACCTCTGTCTTTCAATCACTTGAAAGCCCTCGATACGATGATCGGACGCACAAAGCTTGATGAGAGAAGTCAGAGTCTCTCTCTCTAGAATCTTCGTAGTTCACAATCTCTTTATTCAATCTCTTTGCTCATCGTTGTCTTCTCAGCTTCAAATGACCTCCTATTTATAGGCCTCGGGTTCCAACGGTCATATTGCCTCCAACGGTCATCTTGAAACAGAAAGCACGACATCGTTTTGATTAGTATATAACTAACTCAACGACATCGTTTTGTTAGGACAAGAGATATATAGAAAAGTAAAACATGAGTATGATTCATATGCAGAGAGAGTATTTTTGACAAAGTACCAAAACAAATAATGATTATCTGAATAGTAGTCAGTACGATACGATCGACAGAGTCAGTACGATACGTTTGACAGAGTCAGTACGATACGTTTGACAGAGTCAGTACGATACGTTTTGGTCGATACGATCAACATCGTACGATACGATAAACATAATAAAAGACAATTTGTTATTTTACAAACATATGATATAATACATTCGAGATTTCCAAAACAAGACAGAATATATTTGTGATTTCCAAAACACGATGTAAAAGCCAAAAGGGGACTTTTGACTTAACAAAATTATCCATGTATTATTTTTAATTTTGATTTCGAAGACAATGAAACTTTTCTAATGTATATGTGGTGGATTAGATCACACCAAACCATTTTTCTATTTGAATAGATATGATGTGTTTCTAGTGTTGTGATATGAAGTATGGTTCCAATCCCCTATATTCCGATCATTAGAATTTTATTCATTTTAATTATATTCACTACATGAAGAATCAGTTCAATGTTCAAACAATATAATCAGTGATTATATAGGAGGTAGTGCACCCATTTGATATTCATACCTTCTGATGGAATTGAGAATGGTCTAGAATCTTTGATAAAAAAGTCTCTAGAATAAATTACCCCTAATATTTCACAGAGTAAAGTGGTCAAAGTCCAAGGGTTATTAGATATCACTATTCACTTACCAAATAAAGGAATATCTATATAAGTTTTATGGTAGTGAAACTGGGCCAACCTACTAAATACATCTATAAAAGAGAATGTCGACCCTTATGCACCGTGGATCAGTAATTAGAATAGTGTATTGGATTCTATATATTAAATTAGACTTGACTCTATTCAAGGAAATTATAGAATAATATTATCTATAATTATTTTATTCTAACTATTTTTTAGTTTTTTATAATTTTCCCTTTTATATTTTTTGAATGTATAAAAAGCTATAATGTTTCTCCCATGCATATAAGATAAATTTTCTGAAGCATGTTAATCCCTTATGTTCTCTCATACATTATGTTATTCCATTAATTAATTTTATATTACTTTTAATGCTTGTGATATTTCATTTAGGTGTGTACAAGGAGAAAATATGGGTGTTGGATAGGGTTCTTTAACTTTCTACTTTTGTTACACATAGTTAAAAGAGAAAGCTCCTGAGGACCAAATTCCACTATGAAAAAATAATAACATGACATGTTTTAGTGGATTAAAGATCCTAGTTTTAATGGGCACATGAAAGCCCGAACTCCCAACAAGTGGCATCAAAGATAACTTTTTTATAAATTATTTTGTCATCATGAATGGAGTAAGATTAGATTTTTCTCTATCTTTACATGACATTACTTCATTTTATATGGGATTTTATTATCATTGGATGTTATGAAATCAGATTAAGTAATGTTTTGGAATGATAAGTTAAATGAAATTGATTTGGGATTCTAGAATATGTAGTTGAAGGATAATTTGATTCCAAAGGACCTAGATATTATAATATCCAGTGATCATCTAAAGAAAATAGATAAGGAATAATGGTAATGGTTGGATATGAAGGCAATAACATTCATATGGATTTCAATAGAATGAAATGCTTCTATTAATATTGAATAAAATACAACTACTATAGTAGCAATAAATGTGATAAATGATATGTATGATAAAACAATGATTCTTATTTTTTTCATGTAGTGGTAGATATTAATATTAATATTATAAGAAGAAGTAATAGTGAAAAACCATATGAATTACTTCAACAAGATCCTCATGAATATCAAATTAGTGAAGGTAACATTTACATATGATATTAGAGTGTTAGTTCTATTATATTCACTTTTAGAGATATTATATGTAATGGTGTTCACATTTAGTAATTATAGATACAAAATATATTTATTTTTTGATGATATCAAGACCATAATACTGAATAAGGAGCTCTTGGGAAGATAATTTCAATTACCCTCCGATTGTTCACTCATTACTGACATAAAAGCCTGTTCACCCCATAAGATATATCATAAGAATACATTGAAAGATAAGTCTTGGGAAAGAAACAAGAGTAATTCAGTTGGTTCTAGTCTTACATGATGAAGTTGGGAGAATAAATTACATATTAAAAATTATTACATGATTCAAAAATAAAAACACTTAAAGGGAATCAATGTTTGGTAGTTCAAATTATATTAGTATAATGGAATGATTAATTTAGAAGTTTCTATCTGTTAATACTTTGGTAGAATCTTGGGTGACTGAATATGGATAATCCTTTCATTCAATTAGTGATCAAAGATTAATGATAAATTATTTATATTTAATGTTTGAAAAAATTCATCCAGGTGATAACTAATCATTGATAGTTGTTGGAAAAGTAGATTTCAACATCCTAATGAAGAATATAGGATTCTTGAAGCTCATAGAATTAATTCACATCCCTAGCCAATAGAAAAAAATATTTTTGTTAGAAAACATGATGAGGTAGGACATAGAACAACTTTTTTCAATGTGGAATGTAAATTTACTCGAGGATCCATGGTAGTTCAATAAAGGGCAAAAAGATATAGCTCTTTACTTGGTCAAAAATTCAGATGGAGTTTTAATTTATTGAAGTGTAAATTCTAATGTTCCATAAGTTTAGAATTGATGACTATGTCACCTTAGTGAAAATAATATGATGATTATAATTACTAAATACATACTAAATCAAAATCAAATGGGAACTTTAATGTGTTAATGTTGTGTTATAGGGAAATATGTAAGGGCATCTTTCAACTTGGATGGAACAAATCCCAAGGAAAAAAGTTATAATTGGTCCACTCTAATGGTTGGGGACCCAACCTTGTTCAGTCCTCTAATGGTTCTATTTACAAAGTAACCTTTATTGATGATTATATTAATAAGGTATGTATATGTTTTTTAAAGAATTGATCTATTTTGTTTTATGATTTTATTTAAGGGAAATCATTGGTATAAAGGAAATGTAGATTTTTGTGAAAGTGCCTTTGAATATACAATAGAGTGAAGTACATTAGACATAACTTCTAAAACTTCTACTAAAAGATGTGGATAATACATGAGAATGTTGTTCCTGGGACACCATAATATAATGGTCTGGTTTAAAGGATGAATTGAATCATAACTGATAAGGGTTGAAGTATGAAAATTCACTACAAAATGTCTAAGGTAATTTTGGAGGATACACTCAACGTAATAACATACCTTGTGAATTGGAGTCTATCATTGGCCGTTGGGAAAGAACATATGGATGAGTTATGTTCTAGTAAATGTATATAAAATTTCCTCTTAAAAGTCATTTAGAGTTTGGAATACGTTCATTTTGATGCTAAGAAATGATCTAAGCTAAAGGAAACATCTAATGTATGTTTTATGATTAGGTATTGTGATAAGAACATCAGTTTTCAATTGTAGGATGATGGAAAGATGACATTGATCAAGAGATGATATGTTCAATTATGTAAGGACTATAATTTGGTGAATAAATAATTTAATATAAATAAATTAACCTTTGATGTCTAGGTTGAACTGAGTAAGAACTCCACAAGGCAGAATTTTCTGGAGAACTCAAATGATAGTGTTAAAAGCACCAAATATTGAGGTGTAAGACCATTTAATGATATGTTATAAATTTCAAGGACTACTAAAGCTCGAGTGGGAGCACCATAAATTTGGGATATTGAAGATAGAAAATAATTCAGTTATATATGGTAACAATTTTATCTAATGTGATCAATTATAATCAGAAGACACAATCAAAGGTTTGGGATGATATGAACTGTGTACTTTTAATAGATATAGGAGAACCCAAATATATAAAATCAACGATAACAATTAGAGACTAAAAATAATGGATGCTCATAATAGATGAAGAAATATATTCATTAAAGTCCAATAGAAATTAGGAGATTAAGAACATAATAGAATGAAAAAAGCACTTGAGAATAAGTAGGATTATCACTTGAAGGGAGAGGTTTATGTAAAGAATCATTTCAAGGTGTGATTTGGGGTAAAGGTATTTCAAAATAATGAGGGAGTTGATTTATCAGATATATTCTCATCAGTATTTAAACATGAAACTATCTATATAGTGTTAAGTATGATGGAATAAACAGATATATACACATAGAAGATAGATATTAAGGGACCCTTCCATTATGGAATGTTAGAGTAAGAAATTTACAAGATAAAACCAGATGTTTTAATGGTATATTTGAAATGGAAGTTGGTTGAAAAATTTGAAGAAAAGTATTTATGGGTTAAAAGAATCACCAAGAAAATAGAATAAAATATTTTATTAGTTTATTTCATAAAAAGGATTTGAATGGTGAAAAGTAAATAATTACTTTTTAAGAAAGCAATAGGATAATGTAAAATTCATTATACTACTTCTTTGTGGATGATATGTTTCTAGTGGGTCTAAAGTATCCATTGATTTAGGAATTAAAGTGTATGTTGTTTGAAAGATTCGAGATGAAGGATCTCAAACATACCAAGTAAATTTTTGAGATGATGATATAAAGGGATAAGAAACACATAAACTTAGTGTCATCCTTGAGATACTAAATATAAAATCATTGAATGGTTTGGAATGATCAGATGTAAGACCATCTCAACTCCTCTTGTTGGGAAAATTAAGTTGTCTAATGTGTATGAACTAATAAAAGAAGAAGAGATATAAAACATTGAGATTTTCACATTTCCATCAATAAATGGATGTTTTATATATGAAATGATTATTTCTCAGCCATATATTTCATTTATATTGGGAGTTATAAGTCACTTTATTTCTAACTCTGAAAAGGAATGTTGGGATTCATAAAAGTGGATCATCTATTACCTGAGTAGAATAAAATATGTTTCTATATTCCTTGGGGAAAAAGATTCATTACAAGGTTTTATAGATACACATTTCACTTGAGACTTATAAACCTATAATATCATGCATGGATTTTTATTACCTATATACGAACAACTATTAGTTAGATCTGGGGGCTATAGAGGATTCTCAGTTCAATTACAATGAAAGAAGACCATGTAGATTTAACAAAAACAGGGAAATTTTTGGGTTGGATAAATAATTTTTTGAAGGAACATGGAAACTTTTAGGTAAGAAGAATATTATTCTATGAAAATCATAGTGATATTCGCTTAACATAGAATCCAATATTTTATACAGGGACTATGATAATCCGAGTCTTCCCAGGTTATGAAAATCTTGGAAAATTTTAATTTTTTCTCCAGGAAGTTTTTCAAGGGAAAAATGGTATGTTCTCCTATAATATTTTCTTGGATAATTTTTTTGATGAATCTTCTAGTCTTATAATAGGGTCTTTACCCTAGGACATGAGTTTGGTGAAAATTAAAGCCATTCAAATCTTCATAGAATATTTAAAATTTACGTAATTAAATATTAATTTATTAATGTGTGTTAATTCAGTGATATATATTAAATAGATATTTTTATTTAAAATTTGTCTCTATGGTTCAGTCTAAAATAGGGTGTTTTTCTTAAAAGAGGCATAAACCTGTTGTAGACGCCAAGGTCAGACCCCTTTTCTTTTCCTTTTATTTTTTTATTTTATATTAATTTTTCCTTTTTATTTTTTCATCTCCCCTTTGGATCTACATATTAATACCATGGGATTTTCTATTTAGGGTATTTGGTTAAGAGAGGGAGAGGGAGAGAAGAGGTAGATGGTGGAGGAGGCACTACCCAGGGATCTCGTCTAGAGGTAGATCGAGGCATAGCATGCGCATGGCACTGATCTAGTCTGAATCATCGGAGGTTTCTTCCTAGAGGTAGGATCATTTTATTTTTTCACCATAAATACTTATATTTTATAATTTTTGAGCTTTAAATATTTAAATGGGTTTCTGGGGACCCCATGGGGGTTGATCTAGATTTAATTGGGAAGAAAGGGGGGGTTGGGCTCTTTTAGTGGTTTTCAATTTAGGAAAACTTACATACATGATATTTAGATTAGAGAACACACATCATGTGTTCTTCCAATTTAGTTAAGATTGATAATTTGGGATAAGATACCATGTATTAGGGGTACACACTGTTTAGTGGAGACTTGGGCTGTACAAAGAGAATATGGTTGTGTGGGGTACACATCTAAGACTTGTGTGAGGTACACAGATAGAGGCCATGTACTGTGCTTGGTTAGACTCCATATATGGGTACATGACCAATTACATAGATGAGGAGCCCATGTGGGGTACATGCTATGTATGGGAGGAACATACCATGTAGTCGGGTATTGTGCTCACCAAGTGGGGATAAGGTACAGAAGAAAATACCCATGTGGGAGTACACACCATGTACAAGGCACTCATTCCATGTGCTTTTGGAATGTACATGGTTAGTGTCCTAGGTAACATAGCTATGGAGGACCATTGGGGTTTCACACCATGTATACCAAAGTATATGCAATGTACTTTTTCTCCATTGGTGAGTTTTGTATGTTTTCCACCCTAGATTTATAATTGGACATTTGAGTTATCCATTTTGAGTTATTTTACATATAAATTATGATGGGTGAATCATTTTGGAGTTTATTGGTGTTCTACAGGGTATTTTGTATTGAGAGAGTTTAGTTGGAGATTTTCTTCGAGGCTTGGATTTGGAATCCTTATGGGGGTTGGGTTGTGAGCTATAAGGTCTGGTGAGGGTTTTGAACTCATTATTTTGAATGGATTGTGTATTCCCAGATAGTTTTATTTTAGGTTATTTTGAAAGGATCCCATAAGGAGAGATCTAATGGTATCTATAAGGATATATTGGTTTTTTCCTCATGTGTTGTGACCATTTAATCATGGGTAGATCATTTGAGGCTTAGATAATATGTTTGACGGTAAGAGATATTATATTTCTTAGCTGAGTTAATGCCATTGTATGGCAGAAACTGATGGGTGTTGTGGGGTTATTGAGATGAGTTTGATGGAATCTTGAGGATTTCCTTATGATATGGTTTTTGATGAATTTATAAGAGGATCTCAAAGTTGGCTATTGAGAATTCTCATATGAAATGATGTTATTTGTATGCCTTGGTGGGAGAGTTGGTACCAATGGATGTGTTGTTTTATGAGAATTACGATTGAGGGTTTCATGGTGTGGGAGTTTTATGAGATTTATTATAGATGATGATACCTTATTAGGTCCTTATTTTGAGGTGTTCATGTGGATTTTTGAGATATCATTTCTATAGTGATTTCCTTTGGATACACCCTTTGGTTGAATTGTTAATTGAGGATCATTTGGAGGAAACTAAGGGTTATTTTGGATATTTATACACTGGGTGTATCTTTTTATTTCGGACAAGATAGAGGAACCCCTTGTATGGTTTCCTTCTCTTACTATAGACTTCCGATCCATTTGAGGATATTTGGACATGCATGGATCAAGATCTTGCGTGTAGTAGGGGTGTCCCTAGTAGGTTGTCACTTTTTATCATGACCCTGAGGTTTGTGAGAACCCTACGTTTTGGTTTGTCCCTAAGTAGGATTATATATATCCTATGGGGGATGTTTTTTTGTATGTTGATATCAAAAGGACCAAGAGAGTCCCCAATGTTTTTTTGTTCAGAGTTTATTGGAACATCTAGTTTTTTTTGTCTTGGATGGTGGGTTTCAGAGTTAGGCTGACCCACATTCGGTTGGCCTCTGGCTATGTTTTCTAAGGAAGTTTCTACTTAAGACTTTGGTTTAAGGAGGATACCCTTGGGATATCTTGGATTGAGCATTGGACCTGAGTGTTGATCATGTTTTATCCTTCATGGGATGGCTACAGTTTGATCGGATTACAGAGTTAATGGGAAATTTTGATGTGAAAATCCCCCATTTAGTTTAGTATTTACCCTAGTTAGAGTGGATTTAGGCTCGTGACATGATAATGCACTCATGGATTGGGTTTTGTATGACATGTATGTTGTGATCGCCTGGCCTCAGGGATTACTTATGATTCAATGTTTATATATGGATCCCACACATTATTGGGTCATTAGATGAGGCTTGATTCATTACGTAAGACTTTCCTGATTGACATGTTTTTTAGTTATGTAAATATAGATGTTCCTATAACCCATTTAGATTTTGATACTAGACTCATACAACTCAATAGATATACCTTTTCATGTGGATTCCAAAGGTTATTCTCTAGGTATTGGTATTCACTCTTATTACATTTAGTGGTCTTGGATCTCCTATGTAGATTTGAAGGATGTTCTTGATGTTTTGTGGTGGGGTGATCCTCATGCTATAAATCCTATAGTGTGGTCTAGAGTGGGGGTATATTTACTTCAGGTGTTATGCTAATACCTATAGTTGGTTATTTTCCTTGTTTTTTAATTTTCTTCAATTATTTTCATATAGTTGTCTCATTATGCCAGCATTAATTAGTATTTGTTTAGGCTGGGAATATCAAGTTTAAATGTACTTTTTATGACATCATATTATAGTTTCATCATTGAGGGTGGACTACTAAGATTTATTTATCACCCTTATAAATGATAGTTAGTGTGCATACAGATTTAATGTATGCTTTCAGTTTGGATCATAGGTTACCTACTGGATAGGTCCAAGTCCTAGTGTGTCTTGATTGAGTGGAGTCACTTATATGGAGTCTTAGAATCAGGACAGTGAAGCTCGAGCATCATGGAGACTAGGTATGTGGTTTTTCTAGGTTTTTTATGTATATCCCAATTGATATATTTTTCATTTATTTATTGTGTATATGTGTTTATCCTAGTGGACGTCTGGTTGTTGTATGATTTTTAGGTTTTGTGTTTTTATGACTGTATGTTTCATTCCATTTTTTATAGCATTCTCTATTTTAGTTTATTTATTATGTGTACTTTGAAATTTATAATTCTGGATTTTTTTATTTATTATTTCTACTATTTGGTAGTGTCTTGGTGTTTAGAGAGAAATGCTTGTGGCTTTGTGGCAAGCCATATTAGGTGATGTGTTAAGTCGACCTGAGATGGTTCACTAAAAAATGGTATTAGAGGATATTTGTTTTTATGATTTGGGGAGTTTGTAGATAGGTGGTATAAGAATGAGTTGGAACTTGTGATGGATACTGAATTAGTGTGAAATGAACACCATTTCTAATAGGAATTCAAAGTTGTAAGGGCATGGGATTACTTTTATTGGATTCCATTTTTATGGTTTTGAAATTTCACCAAGTGTGATGAACATGGGTATGTAGATTTATGTTTTATCCTATTTTTTGGATCTTGTAACACGGGAAAGGGGAATGTTTTCATATATTATTCTAGGCACATAGTATTCACAAGACATATGCCTATTTGTGGTGTTTTTGCTGACAATGGAGGTTCAGTTGTTTAAATTATCTCAAGTGGCCTATATGGTGTGTCACATATAGATCCTTGGTGGAATTATACTCAAATTAACCACACACATACACAATTTTTTTTTTATTTTTATGAAATTACAGGTTGATCATATGGTGAGAGGATTTCCAGTGATGGATATGCATTCCCTTCACCGAAGGATTCATGGAAACGATAGTGGGTTGGTGTGGACACTGAGTACTCTATTAGTGGATCATGAGGGAAAGGAAGCCTGAGAGATGTTTGGATCGGGTTTCGGTTTCCTTGAGGTATTGGTTCCCCTAAATTCATAGGTTACTATTCCTTCATTGGGAGATGTTATTACTATGTGTTGTCTACCACGTCTTACGATGGTTACTATGTTTCTGTTATCACTGATGGCTTGGGTGGGCGTGGCTGTTCTGCCTTGGTGTGGATATAGAGATATTCTTACACTAGGGTAAATTTAGGAATGAGTAATCCTAGTGTTTGAGAAATGTAATTCAAGGAGTGATCCTTATCTAATGGTTTGCTAGATAGGGGTGATTTGGTAGGACACTTGGTAATTCTTATTTTTGGTTGTGCCTTGGGTAGTGTAGTGGAAGAGTGGTAGGATGCTTGTGGATTTGGATTGATTCCTAAGTGTATGGTGGTAATTTGGTTTATTAGGAAATGGGGGAGGTGACTCATATTAAATAAAGTGTTGAGGTTTCTCTAGTTTATTGGAATTTACCAACATGAGGAGCACACTCAACGGGTTTTTTCATGTTATCCTTGTTTCATTAGGATTTAGATTATGTGAGTGTGTGTCCAGTTGCTCATTAAAGATATGTTCAAGGAAATAAATGTATTGGTAAATTTTTAATAGGATTTTTGAGGTTTTGATCACCTTTTAAGATATTTTTTGAGTGTGGAGGTTGTTGTTCTGGGTGCTTTAGGAAAGGGAATGGGTTGTTGTGGGTTTTCTTGCTGTAACTCATGTGTGAGAGGTTTGAACATTTCTATCCATTGTGTTTGATGATGGATGTTTCATGGGATGTGTGTTTTACCATCTAGGAAGTAGGTAGATGATAAGGATACTCTTATGGATGGGAGAATCATATCAGTTGTGGTTAAATATCTCTCATGTTGTGGGATAGTCATAGACACTATAAAAACTTTCATTGGACAATTGAGATAACATTGTTTGTCTGAGTTCATGTATGAGAGTATGGATAATATTTGACTACTGATGCTTCTCAAGGAAGAGAAGCAATTGTGGTAGGGAGTTTGTGATAACACACATTATAACAGGTTTTGAAGATCCGGGTAAATTTTAATTTTTTTCCTCAAAAGTGTTTTAATAAAAAAATGGTATATTCTCTTTTAATATGATCTTGGATAATTTTACTGACCGCGTTTTTAGTCCCAGAATAGGGTTTTTAACTTTGACCATGAATTTTGATTAAATCTGAGTTGTTCAAATTTTTAGTGAATATTTTATTTTTAAATAATGAAATATTAATTTTTTAACATGTTTTCATTTGGTGATATAATTTAAATAGAGCATCATATTGAGATTAAATATCCAAAGCTGAGTCAAATCGTGGGGGGGGGGGGGTTCCTTGGTGAGGCATAAAACAATCACAAGAACTGGGGTTAATACCCTTTTCTTTTTCCCTTTTTCATTTTTATTTGTATTTATACATATTCCCCAATGGGTTTCCCCCAATATTTTTGTTTTTCTAGGGTTTGGTGGAGAGGGAGAGGGAGGATGAGGCACTATATGGGGAGATCATTTTGGGGAAGATCGAGGCTTGGTGAGTGAATGGAGTAGATATGGTGAAAAGCATTAGTGGTTTCCTCCTAGTGGTATTTTTGTTTTGTATTTTCACTATAAATCCATATATTTTAAATATTTTTATGTTTTAATGCCTTAAATGGGTTTTTGAGGACCTTTTAGGGGGTCCATCTAGGCTAAATCTTGGAGAAATGAGGATTTTGGGACTGTTTTGGGAGTTTTCCATTAGAGAAAACCCATAATCCCAACATGTAGTTTAGAGAACACATGTCACGTGTTCTAAATATTTAGGGAATATTGGGGGTTTTGAACTTCACACCATTTACCAAGGTTACAAGCCATGTAGTGGCAACTTGGGGTGTGCCGGAGAACGTGTTCATATAGGCTACCTGGCCAGGACCCGAGCATGGTACCTGGACAATGGCCAAACACTATACTTATATGGACCCCTTGTGAGGGTATATAGTCAAGAACAAAGATGGGGACCCTGTCTCATGTACATTCCATGTACAAGTGGTACAGAGCACTTGAAGTATACGTAAGGGTAAAGTCACTGAATTTCCAAAAGTGTAAACTATTCACTATAAAGAGCAGTTGAGGTGATGGATGTCTTTGATCGAGTGGTGGAATGAACAAAAAGATTAGATACAGGTGGAAATACTCTCTAATAAGATTTTAATATTTTATAAATAAATGAATTAGATGCGATATACTATATTTAGTATGATGTAATCATTTATTGACTATACTTTTTATATTGTAATAATCTATCGATCCCTGAAGAAAAATATTGCAATACCTCCCTATACAATAATATTTTTTCTAAACCATTTAAAACTGAGTTTGATATTTTTTTCATTTGTTTCTTATATTTATTTTCTTATAAAAGTTACCTTTTGTGTGTGTAGAACCCCCAGTCACATGTAAGATACCATTTATTTATGATTTTTATGCATGTAAAGTGTTTGGGTGGGTTTGGAAGACTTTTGGAATGTATTTGTTAGATTTTATAAAGGTTCATAGTTTGATAATTGTTAATGGAAACCATAAAACTCCTATTAAAATAGTACTCAATGAGACATGAGCTTTGGGTAGGCGAACGATTAAGGTGCTCAGTTTGACCAAACAGTGCGACCACCTAGGTGTAACTGTGTAAAGTGGGATGTAGAGAATTGTCAATGTTGGTGCATGGTTTGTTAACCATGTGTGCCAACTGTGGGTGGTGATACTTGAGGTAGGGGATAAATCATGGTTAGTGTATAGTTTTCCTAAACGTATGACTAATCATTCCCAATTTAAAAGTGAGATCCTAAAAAATATGGCTTCATTCATTTTCACCTCTAAGAACCTCATTATTCAAATTTTTTTCCATAAATCAGTATTTCATCATCTCAAAGGATTTTAAGTCTTTCCCCATCGATCTAAAAGTGATTTGAAGGTAAATCCTGGTGCATTGAAACCCAATTTCATTGGTAAGTCTTCATTATCCTTCATTTTTGGTAGTTTTCTTTAGATATAATCATCTTACCTCCATAAAATTATTATATTTACTCTATTGTGGATATATGTAGGTTTTTTTATGCCAATATTGATATGATATAGTTGTTTTGATGTTAGTGAATGATATATAAGTCATGTTTTTAGATATTTAACCCGGTTTTGTTGAAAAATTTGTGTCGTTCTTTGTTTTTGTCATAATTCCTGATGTAGGTGGCTTCACTATTGACACTTCTTATTAGAACGTGACAGATTGACTTAAAATTGACTGTTTTACTATAAATTTACTGTTATTTTTTTCAATTATTTATCTAAACCCTCTTTAGTGACAATATATGAAATTATGAAAAATGGGTGTTTTGGTGGAATGTGAATCTAGCAACATGATTTTAATATGATTGTTCTAAAACTGTTGTTTAGTTTTTAATCATAGAAAAGTGTTTCTATTAAAAAGGTTAGTTTTATTAAAATGGTTTGTTGTAAAGGTTTTAAATCAATGAATGGTTTTATTGAAATCATTGAAATGGTTTATTTGTCATGGTTTTTGGCATAAATGGTTGTAATTCATTCATATTACATACGAGGCTTGGTTAAAATATGACTTGTTTCTCAGTTTCAAATGTGTTAGTGTATATAAGATATTGGTTACCTTGTTAAGACATAATAGATTGATGAGAGACTGATTATGTTTATGGAACTATAAACTAGGCATGAATTTGTGGATATGTGTATATATGGAATAGAATGGGTAAGCCAAAAAGAATATTTATGAAATTGTTTTTAAAAATTTGTTTGGTTTCTTTCCTAGGAAAATGGATTTGTTTAAGAAAACTATTTTGGTTTGGTAATTATTTTATATCCTTATATGAATTTTTTTAATTTTTTTTATAAAAATTATTTTATATAAATATGATAACATGTTTTTCCCTAGTAGAGTGAGTAGGGAAGTCATTTGGGGAAAACCTACTGTGTTTCATTACTCACCCCTACATTGGAACTTTTTTATTTTTCAGATATTGTTTATTGGGATACAAGTAAAGTTAAATAATTTCACTTATTTAGTAATTAATTGGGATACATAAGCATGTAGTTGGAGTTAAAGCATGGACTTATGTTTGGAGTCTTTGCATGTTGCTGGATTTAGCTTCTGCTATACTTTTATTTTAGTAGTCTTCCAATGTGGTACTCTGGTTGTAGTTTGGATTGATATTCAGTTTTTATACTCTGAGTTGTATAAATTTTTATCATGCATCATTTAGTCTTTATTTTGATAAGGTTTGTTTGGTTGGGTTGCTTCATTTTCAAAGGGAAAATAGTCCTCCAATTTTATTGAATTCATTGACATTTATTTCCAGACTTTGGCACATTGGGGATGTCTCTTAAGCCCAAGTAGAAATTCTTCCTTGAAATAGGAAAATAAGGAGGGGTGGGATGCTATAAGTTATATCAACTTTATCAATCCTTAACTTACAAGTAGTATGATTTTGTTCGATCATTGGTTATTAGTTGTGTTGATATTGGAGTGGACAATTCATTATGGTTTAATCACCAAGTTAGTTTATTAGAAAGGAGTAGGATTGTTAGGAATTAAAATTTATATCATAAAGAGACATAGGTAACATTTTTATAGAGAAATTAAAGTTAACTGGGAATTTGGAGCATTAGTGTTTTTGATACACTTATAAGAATGATAATCCCATTGTCATGGGTTTATCTAATGAGATGAGCATGACATACATTGTAGAAATAACTTTACACTAGGATTTTGTATTTCTTTTTGAGAAATGATATATGATTTAGTCAGAAAATGATGATTTTTGAAAAGTTTTGAAATTGTTTTTGAATATTAGATTTTGAAAAATGGAATGATATGGGTATTTTTCAAATTGATTGATTTTGAAATTCATGAGGGAATTTTAAAAAATTATTGGACGTGTAGTTTATTGAGTTATGTAGAGAAATTTTGTGATAGTAATAATGTGGTACAGTTTTAAATTGTCAATCCTTCAGTTTATATATAGAGATACTCATGGCATTTGTTATGTGTATAGAAAATGACACTCGATAGGCATCGTTGGAACCAACTGAAAGAAGCTGCGGAGAATTTGGTTTCTCCTGAGCCATAGGTAAACCAACAATGGGTCAGAGAACATTCCAATCCTTCCAAGTTGTTAATTGAGGGAAAATGAGGGATGGAACAAGGAAAGTGGATCATTCTATTCTTTTCCAAAAGTATAATCCACCCAAATTTCAGGGTGATTCGAAACCAGTGAGTAATAGGTGCGGCTGAATAGGATAAATTGAATCTTTGATTTCCTAAGAACACAAGTGGAGATTAAATTCATGTTGGAATCATATATGATAGAGGATCTTAGATGTTGGTGGTGAGATTTAGTAGTTCAGACTAAATTAGGCAAATGAATTAGTTGAGGAGGTTATGGAGAATTTTTAAAAAAAAAATTCTGTCCTCATATGTTCAGGATTTATAAAAAACATAACTTTTTCATCTTGAACAAGAAGAGGCTCATAGTGATAGAGTATACGAATAAATTTATAAACTTTTCCACTTTTCACCTGTTGTCTTTGCTAGTTCGTCATTGGAGGAACACATGAACTGAGATTGTATGGAAACAACTATAGCACGACAAAATCACAACTATATGGGGAATAATTAGCGCTATTGTCACATTTATGTGAGGTTGGGTGTTTGGGATGCTTCTCATGTGTCAAAATAATCTTATGATTTGATGGTATGAGGGAATAAGAATCAATATCATTAGTAGAATAGAGATATCCAGGACGATTCTTGGAATTCCATGAGTCCTTAGGCATCACAATATCAACATGGAAATATAAAAAAAGTGAAATGAGTAAGAAATTATATGGATATGAAAATTTTATTATGGATTATAAATATAAAACATTGATTGGGAGAGGTACCATTATTTTGAAATGTACCCACAGGTAATATTTGTTTGATACAGGTGCATCCCATTCAATTGATTCTTTGCATGCTGTTGATTTGATGGGTTTAAATGTTGATATAATTATCTTTATTTTAAAACTTATAACTACTATTGGTCAAAGAAAATTTTGATCCTTCATGTACATAGAATGTTCATTAAATATTGATGGGGTTGAGTTAAAATGTGATTTCATTGTGCTAGATATTGATGTCTATGAAATAATCCTTGGTAAGGATTTGTTGACAGTGTTTAAGGCCCACATTGATTGTTAAAAATGAATAGTTAGTTTCATGAATGATAATGGCATTGAGAATCTATATAAAGGATACTAGAATGTAATGGAAGGTGCAACATGATTATTGGAACCATCAGTTAGATTTATCTCATACCAGTTGGAAGAGTTAAGTTTTGTATCAATGGAATATATCAATGATACAAATTTTCCATCCTTTGTTGATCATTTTTCAGAAATTTTTCCTGAAAATTTATTAGGGCTTCCACCCACAAAATAAATTTATCTTATGATTGATATCTTTATGGGGACCAATTCTATTTACATTCCATATTATAGTATGGAACATAAAAAATTAAGGGAACTAAAAGTACCATTAAGATTTATCTATCATAGTATATTCTTTCAAAACATGGAATCATTAGATATATGGTGTGAAATTTACAGTGTTTATAGATAATAAAATATTGAAACATATTTTCTCCCAAAGGTATTTGAACCTGAGACAAATAAAATGGATAGATTATGACCAAAATTTTTACATTAACTTGATTTATACACTAGGTAAAGGTTGTACAGTGGAAAAAGCATTAAGCAGAAAGTCATATGCTCTGCTTTAAAAAGATGCTTCCGATCAGTGGAAGTTGATGTTTGTAATAGCAGACATGAACTTGTAATGTGAAGACCAATGTGATATTGTTGTTTTATTTCCAATTTATTTTGATATTTATACGGTGAAGATGGTTAAAGAGATGTAGATGTTTGATTCAGAGTGTGTTTCTATGAGGTAACATATCAATGGTGGGGAGATGATTGAGGGATGTAAACTGGATTGGAGTTTAGTTTTTTGGTTTTGAGTTTGTATGGTTATACCTATGGATTTTCATGAATATATTATTCATGATAACCACCATTTGAGATAGTATATTAATCATGGAATATAGATGATCTCTAAAGTGATATAATTACATTTTCTGGTAGGTATGAAAAGGAAAGTGGTTGAGTTTGTTTCGAGATTTTTAACCTGTCAGTATGTTAAGGTAGAATATCAATGACCAGTATGTATGCTGATATCCTTACCTATTCCAATTTGGAAATGGGAGAAGATAGCCATGGATTTTTAACATGTACCCCAATAACAGTTTGGAAACACAATTCCATATGGGTGATGTTGAATCAGCTCACAAAATTTGGCCTATTTCAACCCTATGCATGAATCTCATATGGTGGAGGAATTTTCAGAAATCTATATCTGAGAAGTGGTAAATATGCATGGAATACTATTTTTCATAGTTTTAGATATATATATGGGGTTTACATCTCATTTTTACAAATCCATATAGAAATCCCTTAGAACATAGTTGACCATGAGTATAGGGTATCATCCTTAGAAGAATGAGTAATCTGAAAGGATGATACAAACATTGGAAGACATGCTATGGTCTTGTGTAATTGATTTTTGTGGCTCATGGGAGGAACGCATACAATTAGTGGATTTATAATATAACAACATTTATTAGGCCTTGATAGTTATGGATCATTTTCAATAATTTAATAGGAATACTTTGTATTCTACACTTTTTTGTGTGGAAATATTTGATACTTACCTGATTGGGCCAACCCTTGTCTCAGAGACAACTCAATAGAATTAATTAATCAGGAAGAGGATGGATATTTCTCATAGTCATTAGAAATCATATGCAGATCATCATCTTTAACCATGGTAATTCGAGTTGAGTGATCATTTTTTATTGATAATATCTCTAGGGCTTGGGAATCATCATTTTGGGATGTAGGTAATGTTATCTCCTATATTTACATGAACTTTTGAAACTATTGAATGGGATGGTGATGTGGAATATCGGTCGGCATTACTGCTATGGTTCAGTACCATTCATAATGTTTTTCATGTATCTTAATTGAAAATGTATCAGCCTAATCCTTTCCATGTGATTTTATGGGATCATGTTGACATTGATCTAGATGCTTCATTGGTACATGTGTCGATATATATTGTTTATAATTAAGATAAAGTATTTTGTAAAAAAATCATGGTCCAAATGGAGATTTTGTTGCGACGTGGGCAGATTCCGGAAGAGACTTGGGAATGAGACAAATAAATGGCCAAGAAATGCCTTAAACTATTTTAGGATAATAGTGGTTCAATGGGTGGAAAGAATAATTATGGGGAGAATGTAGCACCTCTATTTCAATTAAATAGCACTTTCTTTATGATTTTAAGTATGTAAAGTGCTTGGGTGATGTTTAGGAGGGTTTTGAATACTTTTGGAATGTATATGTGTCTTTTATAAAGGTTCACATTTTGATCATGGTTAGTGGAGGGTGTGAAGTTTGGGAAAACCGTGTGGTCACCTAGGTGTATTCATTAAAAAAAGGATGGAGAGCATTTTCACAGTTAGATCATCATTTTTCTAACAGTTCTGGCTGACCATGTGATGTTCTCCTTGAGAAAGGGGATAACACAAAGTTAGCACCCATTTTTCATAATTGTGTGACTAATCATGCACAGTTTAAAAGTAAGTTACTAAAAAGTGGATCTCAATCATTTTCACCTCCTTTTCCCCTCTATTATGGGATTAATTCGAGATTTATTCCTCTTATACACTGTGGAGTATTTCCACATCAATCTAAAAGTGATATGAAGGTAAATATTGGTGCAATGGAACTTGATTCCCTTGGTAAGTCTTTTTTTCTTTGTTTTTGGTACTTGTACTTGGATATAATGGTCTTCAGTCTCTCAGTTTTTTATATATTTTCTTCTATGGATGGATCTAGGGGTTTTTATTCCAATATTGTTAAGATATGGATTTTTTGATGTTATGGAATGATATTTAAGGAGGGTTTTAGGATATTTAACCTAGTTTTGTTGAAAAATTCATGTCATTATTACTTTTCATCATTATTTCGGAGGTAAGTGGATTAACTACAACTCCTCTTATTATAAATTGATATATTTATTTTAAATTAATTTTTATCTTGAAATTGTTCTTAAATAATTGATAGAAACCCACTTTAGTGACAGTTTATGAAAGTGTAAAAATTGGGTGTTTTGGTGGAAAGTGAATTTGATAACATTATTTTAAGATGATGGTATTAATATATTTTTTGGTTTTTATGAATGGAAAAGTTTTTTCAATAAAAGGTATATTTTATTGAAGTGGTTTGTTGTAACGTTTTGAAATAAAATATTGGTTTTATAAAAAATATTGAAATTCTTGATATGGCATGGTTTTTGGCCTAAATGGTTGGCATGAATTCATATTGCATAGGGGGCCTGGTTGATATATGACTTGGTGCTCGGTGCCATATATGTAATTTCATAATGAATATTGTTAACATTTTGACAACTTGGTAGATCAATGAGTTACCTCTCATGAGTATGGAATTTTCACCTAGTAATGATTGTGTGAATATGTGGATATGTGGAATGGAATGGGTTTTCCAAAAATTGAAGTTTGTAAAATGGGTTTTAAATATTTGTTTGGTTTCATTATTTGGAAAATGGATTTGGTTTAGAAAATTATTTTGGTATGAAAATTGTTTAATATCCTGATAAAAACTATTTTAATTTGTTTTATATAAAGTGTTTTATATAAATGTGCTAACATATTCTATCCTAGTGGTGTGAGTAGGGAATTCATTTGGGAAAATTCTACAGATATTCATTACTCACCCCTTCTTTGGCACTTTGGTGATTTTTTAGATATTGTTTATTAGGATATAAGTAAAGGTAAAGCATCAAACTTCTTTAGTGGTTCTTTGTGATACTTTATCATGGAGTTTGATTTGGAGGTTGGAGTTATGTTTGGAGTCTTTGAGATTTGTTGGATTTGTATTCTACTGTGTACTTTGATGCTAGTAGTCTTATGTTGTGGTACTGTGGTTGTAGTTAGGTTTGATATTAATTTATTATACTATGATTTGTATACATTTTTATCAGGCATCATTTAATGGTTATTTTTAGAAGTAGTGTTTTATTGGGTTGTTTCATTTTCATAGTCAAATCTTCCCCCAATTGTACTAAATCCCTTGTAATTTATTTCCATCCTTGAGCGCCATGGGGGTGTTGCTTAAGGATAGGTAGAAATATCCCCTTGACTCAAGCTGAAGAGGAGGGGCAGGCTGTTATAGTGTGTTTGAATGTTGTTCCATGTAGTGTGGTTGTTCAGGTGTGATATGTCTTTTAAATTCCTATACATCATAGCCACATTTTCATTCAATTATGTTATTTCTACATTGAATGTTCCAAAGCTATAGCTTTTGGTGGTATATCAAAAATTTAAGTAGACCCAAAATGTTGTATCATTACTTTCCTTTTAGGGTTTCAAATGACAATATCTTGTATAATGTTTCTTAGATATTGGTTTAATAGTATAATTACTCCCCCATCCATATAAGATAATTCTACAAAGTAGTTACTAATACATCTTACATATTATAGAATTTATTTGGAGTTTGTTAATTTCCAAAATAAATGGAATTGGATGGGGGTTAGGACTATATGGACAAGTTAGACAAAACAAATTTTGAATTTTAGTGGATGAAGATTAAAGAAAACCTAGTATAAAAGGATATAAATATATTATTTATGGGGACCTATCTAGAAGAAATGAATAAATAATCATGGTAGAGGATAGATGAGACATTATTAAGGTTGAATGAGATTACATTAGCCGAAAAAATATATTATAACATCCTAGAGGTGAAAAATGATTCAAAAGTTATGAAGACTATCACTAATATGTATGAGAATTTAGTCATTGTTGGGGGATTACTCAAGTGGTAATTAGTATCCATAATATTTCATTAAATATGGGTTCAAAATTATGTGGTAGATAATTTCAATGGCATTGTTTTAGAGATATTAGTGAGGTACTATAGTAGTAGTAATATTCACCCAAACTAGGTTTTTAGGCCATGTGTTTGTCCTTTGGCCCACTCGGCCTCAAATACATCAATTTTGGGTGGTATAATGATACAATATTATCCTTATGATGATGGATTAGATAAGTATCAATCACCAGGAAGAGATAACCAGATACAAAATAGTGGAGGGCAAGGAAGATATGCCTCTGGATTTGGACCCCATATAGCATTGGTTGTGCCAAGGATTGGACGAATGCATTGTTAGGTAGATATCTATGTGCATACATTTATGAGATGTTGGGGAGGGTATATTTCAGTGTATTTTGATCAAATTTTTAAGGTATTGGTTCCTTTGTCCCTTTCAGTCATGTATTTGGGGCCTTCGGTTAATGTAAGGGTTCCCTCTTAGCCTAGTTAAAAATATTTCTTATTGAAAATTGAAATAGGTAATTAGAGAGTGATAAGTGAATGTAAATGAATAATTTCCTTATTTTTTAGATATTATTGAACATGAGTATGTAAAAAGGAAAAAAATTGGTTGATCACTTCAATTATTTCAACATGATCCATAGATAGTTTGAATTAGTGAATGTGAACATCATAGATTTACAGTAATCATTGTTATTAATTTTATCTCTCTGAAAATCAAGGGATGTGATGGTGACTATGGTCAGTAACTAAATTAGAATTTTGTAGTTGGTGTTTTTTGATTTTAGAGATATTAAATTGAATGATAAAATTCATTAAAATTAAATATATGCATCTTTTGGAAATGTATATGATGTGGTAGGAATAAAAAATTCTACAGGTCAATAAAATGAAATAAATGGAAAAGGAAAAAGAAGAAAGGACAAGAATATATAGATAGAAGGTGGTCCCATGTGTTGAAATTATATTAATAAAGTTATATGAAGAAATATTACCATAATCTAAGGGAAAATTTTAAAATATATTCTTTTGTAAGTGCATCCAAAAATCATGTATCCAATGATATGAGAAGCATACAACTGAGTTCCACAATCTCACTCAAGTCCCAGATTATAGACTCTGGATATTTATTTCACTAAAAATTCTAGAGATTTAGTATGAATAATTATTCTTTAAAAATATTCATCACAGTGAGTTTTATGGATTATGAAGCTCTTAATATCACGAGAAATGGTGATATTTCCTTCTGGTGAAGGAATAGAAGTTTATTTATGATTCAAGGAATAAGATACATATGAAGATAAAGGAATAAATTATTTTCTCTTGAATATATAGATGATGAAGTTTTCTATAGAACATTTTTGGATGGATAATAGATAATTACATATGGTTCTATGGTGGTGGGTAAATAAGTGAAAGACGAGACATTTCTGATAATGAGATTTCTAGAAGGCCTGATGATAAATTGATAGACAACTTCAAAAACGTTATGGAATGAAAATATTGTTCATTTTAGTGTGAAAGGGTTGAATGTTTTATCTACTAAAGGAATAATTAAGATCAAAAGAATAGAGTATTTAACATGTGAAGAATATAAACATTGAAATCAGAAGATAGTGTCATTCTAAATGCAATTTAAAACACCAAAGAATTGGAATTTAGATCTATCTTATATGGATTTATGTGGGATAGATTTGATTCATTCTCATAGTGGTTCATTATTGAATATGACATTCATCGATGATGTTGTATGTAAGGTGTGGGTGTTATGTATAAATTATGATTATGAGGTATTTAAAAACATTTTTTGATATATATTTATGGTGAAAAATTATCCCAGATACAAAATGAAGTGTTTGAGGATTGATAATTTTGGGGAGTATTGAAGAAGGGAGTTCCATATGATTTTGTATTATAGGGGTATATGATTCATGAATATGGTACTGGGCACTCTAAAATATAACAATTTCATGGATATGATGCATTAGATATTGGTCAAGAAGAAGATAATCCTATAGATTCACACATTATTCCCCATGGTTTTTGGGTGGAATTGGGGAACTACAAATCATACTCTTACTTAGCGAACAATAGTCATTTTTTATGGCAATAAATTTTACAAATTTTTTAGTATAGAAGAAATTTTGATTCCACCAACCTTAACATCTTCAATTAACTTTTTCATTTACACAATCAAGTAAAGGGAAAATCTTTTAGGCTATGTTCTAATAATGTTACTTTTTTGCAAATGGAGAAAAATAATTTGGTTTTTTGATTTTGGATAATAAATCTTGGAAGGTTTTTGGAAGATGGAATTTAATATTCAATGATTATATATAATAGAAATATTATATCTAATAAGATATTTCAAATGTGATCAAAGTATTGTTAAAAGAAAAGGTTCAATGTAATTGACATCCAAAAGTTATGGATGTTCTAAAATATTTTGGGAGTAAATTAGTAATGGAAACACCATATAGTCTAGAAGATGATCTAGAAGGGTTTCGTGATTTGATGGGTTTCCCAAGGCTAGAACACTAAAAATAATAGGAACTATGATATGTTGGAGAAGAACTCTAAATTTTCATGTTCTTTAAGTAGTAGTAATGGAAGGACTGTATCCATAATATCAAATATATAGATATTATAGGTTTCAATAAAAAGTTATAATATCTAAATAAATATTTCATTATTTTATATATATGGATTATATAGAAATAATGATACCAAATGATGTTTTAATTAGAAAGACTCAAATTAGTGGGAGTTATCCATGGTAGAAAAAATTTACTCCTCACATGTATAAGAAACATGATATCTAAAATAAAGACTTACTGAGAAGAAAATTATTTAAAAAAATGGGTTTATTTGATGAAGAAGGAAACATATGTTATAATAAGTTAAGAGAACAAGAATTTCATGAAGGGGTTTTAAAAAATAAATATATTATATTTTTTGAGATATTTTTTTTATAGTTAAACACATGACAATTAAAAAAAACTTATGAAAATTTTCATGGAAGGTTTACATCTAGTGTTGATAGATGTGAATAAAAATTTTATCCATTGATACTTAGATAAATAAATATACATGGATTTTTTGTAAGATTTACTAGAAAATAAAAACTAGAAAATAGTATGCAAGATGAAGCGAAGTCCTTATGAATTGAAGCAAGCACCATGGGAGTGGAATAAGAAGTTCTATGTTATTATGGTGAAAAAAAGTTCATATGAAGTAATAAAGATAATTTCTGTTACTAGATAGTGTTAAAAGTAAAAATATTGATCTTCCTACTTATCTCTTCTGATAACGTAGTTATCATTAGTATATTAAAGGAAAGAATCAATGAGATTAAAGATGAATTGTCTCAATGTTTCAAGACGAATAATTTTAGTCTAGCTCAATAGATATTGGGGATGATAATTTTAAGGGACATACATTCTGTAAATTTACTCCTAACTCAATATAAATATATTTATAATATAGTGGATCATTTTAAAATGTGTTAGGTTATACCTATTACCACTCCCCTTGTTGGAAATTTCAAGATGAGAAAGGAGAAGGAACCACGAATAGAAGAAGAGGTCGAGTACATGTCAAATATTTCTTACACATAAGTAGTAAAAAAATCCATGTATGAAATGGATGGTATATGATATGAAATTTCACAAATAGTGGTGGTAATTAAAAAATTCATGGTGAATTTCAGAAGAGAACATTGGGATGTAGTGATGTCGATCTTATGATATCTCAAAGGTTACAAAACCATATAAATATTTTTTGGGACAAGATTTTTAGATAAAAAATTTATAGGATATATGGAAACAATTAGGATAACTTCAAGATATGTGTTCACTTTTAGAGGAATGAATGGGAGTTTTATTTCAAAGATTTATCCATTAGTTTCACTTTCCACAATTTTGGTGGAGTACATTTGATCGACATTATCTAGGAAGGAGATGAATTTCAAAAAGTGGTTGTTGAATGGTCATAGAATAAGGTAAGAGGAATGGATGGTATTTTTTGATTCACAATGTGGAATTTATCAAGAAAAAAATATGATCTTCCATTAAAGGGAAAATCATATTTAGTTAACATATCACTTTATCCATAATTTATTGGAAGAAAAAGTGATGGAGCTATAAAAGAAAGAAGGAGTTTAGAAGCACATGAGCCTCAGACCGGTTGGTGAGGACTATTAAGTACAACTGGGTGACCAGGGATCAAATCTAGGTGGAGGGAGAATTTCTAGGGTTACTGTAGCAGTTCAGTAGCAGGTACTATAGCGGGAACTATGTAGTACGGTAGCAGGTGCTGTAGCAGGAACTGTAGAAGTCATTGTTTGGCACTGTAATAGTCGGGAAATTTCCCTTGTTTGGACCTTTAGGACACCGATTTGGTCCCTAAGTCCTTTAAAGCCTTCAGGCCACCCAAGCCTTCGGGCCAGTGAGGCCTTTGGGCATCCTCAAGGCCTTCAAGATACCTTTAGTGTAGATGCAGACTAGATAACCAATAAAGAATAAACTCTATAAGGAGGATGAGAAAGGATCGTTCACCATAGTAGAAGCTACACATATTGCAAGAATAAGAGGGTATGAAACTTGGCATCAGGACAAGCCAGTGCATGCACGGGATAGCCTAGTCGAACAACCATGCGAGTTGGAGAGCTGATTTCATGATGAAGATTCTAGGGACGAGCAGTTCCAAGTAGTTATTCCGGGTTGTATGTATTGTTTGAAGCCTACAAGAAATGAATTCCTCTAAGGACTATGGGACATGTAATACTAACCCCTACGAGCCTTGTAAGGGTTCCACCTCACCCCTTGAAAGGTGGATCATCAAAAATAAATAAAAAAATGAAGGCTTTCAGGCCATTGGATGGAAATAAAGAGTTTAAAATCCATAATGAGTGTTAACTAAGGCTATAATACAAGATGCGCTAAGGTGGTGTTACACCATAATCATGATATAATAACCAAAAGAATTGTGGGGGAACTATATGGATGTGAAGCAATCTTTAAAAATGGAATGGATTTTGAGGACAATAAAGGATGGATTAGTGGTAAATCTTGTAAATTGATTCTCTATTGATAGAATTTTAGGTTTTGTCTTTGTGAAAATAATTTTCTAGATTAGTTACTAGAACTATAAGGCCCCATGACTATATAATTCTGAAAATTCCTTAGGAATTTTGAGTTTAGAGTTTAAAGGATGTAATTTTATGAGAAAAAATATTAAGAATTCAATTTCAAGAGTTTTAACATCTTCAAAGGATGTTTTTTAGACATGTAATGTGGTGTAGGTGGTGTCTTGGGGGCTTGGAGGGGCCTTAGGAGAGGCTGGGGTGGTTGCTGCAGCAAAAAATAAAGCAAATGACCAGACATGTAGTGGGGTTTTAAAGAAAAAATTTATATTTCCCCAATAATAATATTAAAGATAATCCCCCTCCTATCCATAATTCTTTCTTAAATGGTAAAGAGAATCCTCATTCTTTGTTCTTCCCTTTAAACCTCATGAAGGTGGTGTTTTTAGTGGAAGTATCTAGTTATTTGATGTACCTATCAACCTACCTAAACTTCTATTAATATACACTTCCCTATATTGTAATTCTGTAATTATCTGGTTAGGGTATTCAATTATAATTCCATTGTATCATGGAGTAATCTTCCATGTGTAATATGGATTTAATTATTATTATTAAGAAGACATATTGAGATGTTGTTTTCATTCTCTTACATTCCATTTTGATGAGGTATATCACCATGGTAGTTTTTTATAATAATATTGGCTAAAATTAAATTGTTTTGATGAATGTAATAGTTCTATTGTTCATGGATTTTTCCAAGATTAGGACCAAAATAATGAGATAGACCTTCCTGGTGCCGTCAGGGTACGGTTATGGAAGACCAAGGTTAACTAGTGATATCTCTAGAAAGCATAAAGATTTGTATAGATTAGGGTGTTATTCTGTAAATTGTTTAATTAAATATAATTTTTTTATAATAATTTTAATTTGTTGTTGGATGTGAGTTAGGGATTTTGGTGGTTTTTAAGATAGTTGTTGGGCACATTCATACTTGGACGTGTCTTGACATGAGCTATCAAATTACAAGTTAAAAGTAAAAAAAGCATTAATTAAGGTAGGTGGTCCCACCTACGCACCATATAGTTTATGAATTTGATTATATACATTGTGTCATTTGGTATCACTATCTATGGGTTATTGAACTTGAAAAAAACTTAATTTTTAAATCAATAATTTAAATTTAAAAATTGATAATTAAATAAATTATTAATTTAATTAAGTCAAATGACTAAGGATAGACTAGACAAGGGGTCCAGGGGCACTGTGGGACCTTGGATACTAGTTGGTTTACTTATCTATTTATGTATGGAGGACGTTTTAGTTATATTATTATTATACGTGTTATTTATACCCATTTAGATATATGAATTTTTTTATAAGACCTAGGGAAATTTAAGTAAAAGTCTGTGGACACCTCCCTATAAAGGTATGGAAAGGCATGAGATGGTCAACCCTAGTAGGTCATGTGAGGACCCTTGATACGTTCTTAGACAAGGAGGATATACCATAGGCTATCGATGATGGGATAGGTGTGATGTCTAACCTAGTGTGAATTTAGGGACCAAGATAGTATGTGTTCTATCTCTTGAGTGTTTCCAAATTGACCGGCCCCATGAAACCTACTTGGCCATGTTATCATGATGATGATTCCATAAGACACGACTTCCTTTGATCATTAAGTGTTTATACAGTAAAAATTTTGAGACTGAGGAACCATGTGAGGTTCTCTTAACTATCTTGTGACCAGGGGACTTATGAGGGTTCCCCATTGATAGACTAACTTTGTGCATGTTCATATGGGTTTGGGGAGCGACAGTTGCATGTGTCACATTAGAACCTGAACCAATGTAAAATACCAAAGTGGTTGTGATTTTGATGATGGTAATGGGAGTTAATACATCCCCTGTAGTATAATTATTTTGATTTATGCTTACACTTGATGAGATGTGATTACTCAAGATATATAAGAAGTGGCTATTGTATATGAGATGTTTGGGAATCACCTATTGAGATGGATGAGTTCCTAGGATGATATGTATGTTTGGGATTTGGACTCATGGTATATTTGTGGAGGATTCATAGTTTTACTAGAATCCTGTGTACATGGTTGATGAAATTGTGGATTCTTAATAGTGGTTAAAGATCTAGAATTTTTACCGTCACCTAAATGTTACTTTATGTTTCCCTAAAATAATGTAGTAAAGAAAAAAATAAGGTTTTCTCCAATGATTCTTCCATTATAAAGTTACACTATCACGATCTTTATAATATTTTCAACTATTTTTATGCTTAATTTTATACTGAAACAAAATATCCAAAATTTTCAAGAAAAACCTGAATTAAAACAATGATGTTTAAAAAATGGATTGAGTTTAGTGAAAATTTTATAAATAAAGAAGTAATGTGTGAGAAGAGGGAAGAAAAATTAGAAATAAAAACATCCTTCATAGTGTTTATTTCGGTACATCATTAGTCAATTTCAAAATAGTTTCATTCTATAAAATCACTCAACACATATATCAAAATTATTAACCATGAATCTCATTATGTTTTTAAATTTGAGTTTAACATATAAGATCTTAGTTATCAAAATACTTTTGATAAGATCCAATCAAAGAACTCAATGATCATAAAGAACTAAGATACAATCAATATTTTGTTATGATAACACTTTTTTTATCAAGAATTGAAATGTTTAAATAATGAGAATCAACATCACACTTTTAACTAAAATTAGTGAAAAATAAACACTCAATGTATAATACACTCCAGTAGGTAATGTTTCAGTCACAAAATTGAAGTAAGAGGAAGAAATTGAAATGCTAAAAAATGTAATAATAAAACATCAATTGATTATTTAACGATTATAATTATGAAGATAATTTATAGTATGAATGATGAAAGTTAATCTTGTAAAAGAATCACCAGTTAAAATCAATAGGTATAAAAACTAAAATTATTAACCAATAATGTTTGAGGAATGTGAAAATTATTCAATCTTCCTCTACTTATAAAGAAGAAGAAGCTCTCTAGGAAGTTCTATATATTATCTACTCTGTATATCCTTATTATAGAATACCTATTATTTCTGAAATTCTTGAATGATTATTTTATTCACCCTAAAAATAATAGACTAAATTTCCCTACATCATTTGGTGTTAGTAAAATGGAAGAAATCATTTTCCATCTTTTTATCATTGTGCTTGTCATTTTCACAAAACTTCCTAATGAACAAGTGTTGTGCATCATCATAAAATAAAATTATTAATTATTGGACAACATTAAAAAAATTTAAATGCTTCGTAATATGCTTTCTCTATATATCTTTATATATGAGAAATCAACTCTATTTGTCCATTAGCATCAAATAAAATCTAGTGAACCAAGGTGTTAAACATCAAGATTAACTATCTCAACAACTCAATAATAGAAGAATATTTTAAAAAACTGGGTTGATTCCTAGTTATTCCATTTATTATAGTTTTAAATTCAGCATATATTAATTATTCTTCATTAGGACTTCAACCCGACTTCCCTCAACATTGCTTAACATGTTTGATAAGTTCCCTGTTGATCTCCTACTAATGATAATAATTACTCTTAAGAACATTGTTGAGAACCTATCATGAATCACTCAAAATGATTATATCTGAATCATGGATAATGATCAAGGGAATAATCATTATCTCATAACTACACATAAAACACACATAGAGAAACCAGTGACCAAAATATCTTCAATTTTTCAATCCCACAAGCTTCAAACTATTAACTTTGGAACAAATAATTGGTTATCAACGATACATTCATCAACAAGAGTGACAGATGAAAAATCATCTTCATCAAAGGATGAATAAAATCAAAACTCCAATATAAATTACAATTAGACCCCAAATAATAGTTGACATAGAACATTGTCAAACTCAATTGAAAGTGATCTGTTATAGATTGAATAATCGCCATTTTTGTAGAATCTTATAATCCTAAATAAATGACTTAAACCAGTCTTAGAGGAGTCTTATATCAATACACATATTCAACTTCATCCTTCACACATCATAGGGATAGACTCAGATGTAATCATCAATGTAGTGGATCCCTTATTCAACATCATACCTTAATGTTAGATTCATTTTATCTTTGAACAATGTTTGATTCAATTTTATATTCAAAGATTGAATCACTTGAGAATCTTTGTTTCTAAATTCAGTCCAATAGATCTAGATGGGGGCCTATTCATCATGGAATCGAAACCTTGGCAAGAAAATATATTCCAACCAGTGTATTTATTATACTCACTAAAACTCTATTTAATCATGTATTTATGATGGCCTCAAAACTCCATCCCTGAATTAATAAAGATTTGGTTTGAATTTCACTTACATTATCTGGCCAGATCATGAAGTAGCTATGTGGTTAATAAAAATCTGATACATATGTCTAAAAAAATAGTAATGTGGATACGCTTCTAAAAAAACAATACATGGATGTGAAATGGCTATGTAGAAGTGATTTTGAGAAAACAACTATGTGATTATAGAGAGAAAATTGTGTATGTTAGAAAATCAGCTATATAGCTCAAATAAAAAATTCAGATACATGGGTTTTCTTATAGAAATTAAAACCCATTCATGAATCTAAAATAAAATTAGTTACATGTATCTACTAGGAATTTAGATATTTGAATCTGGTAAGAATGAAAATCTTATACAGGAGACCACTATAGTATTCAAAACTAACCTATAAACCTAAAATAAATTCAAAACATTCAAAAAACAAAATTAAATTAAATATTCTCAGCAAGCATATTGATATAAAGTTTCTCGAATTAAAATTTTTCAATAAGATTAAATAAAATTAAAATGAATGAATTTACAATTAACATTCAAATCCCAATTTCATTAAAGATATTAAAAAAATAATATTAAAATAGTACAAAAGGATAAAAAAATTATTCAAGAAAAAATAAATTAAAATAATTAATCAATCATTAATTTAACTACCAAAAACATATCATTTCAAAATAATATTTAAAGAATAAATTTTTCTACTTCAAAGTGACCTATATTCAAAATATCATTAATTCATACACATTTATCATCAGAAATGGAATAAATTCCTTCATTAGATGTACAAGAAAAATATCAAGACTTAACCACATTTGTGGTATATAGGATCCCATATCAGATTTATGAGATGTTATGCATACATGAATTCTTATGATTTAGGGGTTTCCTTTATTATAGAGAGAGCATTGAAAATTATTAAGGAACCTATGATTTTAATGAAGATACCATTATACCATTTTGAATTCCTTGGAATCCCTTGATTTGAATGGAGGTATGAGGTGTTGGTTGAGTATATATCCCCAAGATAAAATGATTTAAATCTAAAGGGTCACTGCTAGATCCCCATGATCTATGTTTATGATACCCCCTCAGATTAGGTGGATACACCATAGATGGTTCGGCTGAGGAACCATTAGATATTGGATTCCAAAGGGACTAACTACATGATTTTTGAGAGAATTCCATTGTATTGGATATTTCTCCCTTGAATTATTCATTCTTGGAGGTATAGTATTTTCTAGGACTCCCCCTACCAGGAATCATCTGTCTGCCTAGAATTGATAATGACTAGGTAATACCACGAGTTGTATCCTTTGGTCTTGAGGATGAGAAATTCTTAGTTAATTCCTCTTATATTTTACTCATCATAATAGTGGAATGAGCATGGTATCATCAAAGGTTGAATTTTTCCCCTGAGGTGATTCTTATGATTAGAGACACCATAAAACTTGATAAAGAAGGTATGGATGATCAGGGTCATAGACATGAGGATCAGTGATGGTTGTTGGGATTATCCTAGGTCATATGTCGATTACCTTAGAGAAGTTGTGATAAATTATTTATAATTGTTCCTATTTCATTCCCAAAGACATTTTGACAACAAACCAAAGTAGGTATTATTGGTGGGTTTTATTTATTTATTTATGCTTAGTAGTTTATTTATTTATTATGTTTGAGCATGTAACTTAAACATATCACTACATATACCAGTTATTTACAGGACCCAATCATTGGAACCCTAATGAATTATTTACTCACACCCTGCCCGTGAAGACATAGAACATGGGTACTTGAGTATCTCTACACTTGTTGCATACCCAGGTTTGGTTGAGGCCTGATAATTTAATTTATAATAAAGTCAAATTGGACAATATTAGGAGACTAGGATGTGTTATGTCTTAGTTATATTAGTAGAACCCACCAGATTTATTTATAATTTTTTTATGTTATATATATGGCCAGAACAGTGGGTGTATGGTTGTTGTAGGTTCTTTTGGATCTATATGATTACATTACCATTAATCTTGTTACATTATATCTTCGCTAATTTATTTACCACTTGAACATATCACTATATATATAAGTTATTTACCGGACCCAATTATTGACACCCTAATGTATTTTTTACTCTCACCTTGCCTAGGAAGCCATGGAACATGGGTACTTGAGTATCTATACACTTGTGGCATGCCCAAGTTAGGTTGAGGCCTTGTAATTGATTTTTTTAAGAAATACAACTTGAAAAATGTTAGGAGAATGGGATGCGTTATGTCTCAGTGCCGATAGTAGACTCCAACAGATTTATTTATATTTTTTTATGTTATATATGTGACCAGAATATTGGGTTGTGAGTTGTTATAGGTTGTTTCGGATCTATATGATTACATTACAAGTCATCTTGTTACATCATATCTCCACTTATTTATTTATCTATACTCTGATTTGTTGATCTATATGATGATTGGTTATTTTAGTTGATATTGTGAAATTTTATTCTCAGGTTATAACCTCTACACAATACCTCCTACTACCCCTGTTTCTAGTCGATAGACTCTGCAATTCAGGAAGGCATACAAGATTTCACATGATAGTCCAATATGGTTACTGTTCAGTGTTAGCTAGGAAGGGAGTGACGTAGTGGTATCAAAGAGGGTTTTTATTTTGTTTCAGTATTTATGGATACGGTATATAGATGACATAAGGAGGTGTTAGATATTTTGAGGGAACCCATTTTTGTATATCACAAACACATTTCCTGGTGGAAATCCAGGTTACCATGGGTATAAGATTGTTGTTCTAGTCTTATGATATTATAGTCATTGTGTTTTTCACTTATAATGATGAACATGATTTTTAATATTTAATATTTATGAGTTATTCATTTTTTAGATCCTGGACCATTGATAAGAAGACAATTAGTAGAATTTTGGATCATGTCTAAAATATGTAAGTGGCATCTCATGCATCATATCATTCACATAGAATTCAAATAATATAAGCCTTATAGTGTTATTATTACCACTAATGATGTAGGATAAACCATTTAAACTATTAGAAAATCCTCATATATAGTTTTCCAATATAAGTACTTGGTGGAATTTTACTCAGTGGGGCCAACATGTATGCATAAATTTTATTCTCGTAGAAAGTCTAGGGGATCATATGTAAATATCATGATGGTGACATTAATGGTAGATTACCTTCTATAGGGGAAGAGTAATGAACTTTGGGGGTTTATAAGGGAATTTAATTCATTATATACACACCTTATGAGGGTGACTGTAGAATATGTTCAGATGTTTAATGTTTGAGTAACAACCTATATATTGTTTTTCAATATAGCTTGGAATGAAAATAAACATAACTAAACATTGTTATAGGGTTTTTCTAGATACATATAATTATATATATATATATATTATGATTTAATATATAAGACTATGTAATGTGGATAGAGAATTTATGGAGCAGTCTCATGTGAAGATTCTTAGCGATGGGGTGTGCCCTAGGAGTGGGTCAGTATATGCACTTGGGGGATTAGATTTAGATCCCATATGTTTGATTATTTAAAGAGATAATAAAAACCTAAAAAAGTTTTTCTTATATAGAATGAAATGAAATTATATCTAACCTTACATCCTTTCAATGGTTCCTTGACATAGATCATCCTAGAAAATTCTATGTGAGGGGGGGACCTAAAATTGTGTTTCCCGAGGGAGTAATCATGTTTATAGATTCTCGATGAGAATAAATGCCTTGGAAGAATATTGTTTGTTATGTGATGCTTCTATGTAGAAGAAAAAATTGGGAGGGTAATCAAAAATCTATTTCTATATGGTTTATATATGGAAACATGAGAATTTTCCCATAAGTTTGACCTCTAGAGAAACCATGGCTCATGGTCTAGGTGGGTGGACCTATATACCATATAATGTGACTCCATGATCAATAATTCATGTCACTTTAGATGATCATGGGAAACATTTTATAGGGGTTGTACCATTTTTTTGAGTGAATTTGAGTTATGAAGCATTGGTATGTGATTCAGGCAATTAGATTATTGTCAATAAGTTCTATCGAGTATCCAATGCATGCATGTTGATGCCTTAGTTTTAATGAGGAAGGGATGTCGAGTGTTTTTTATTTGGTTTTGAGGACATGTGATTCTTTTGATGTAATGGAGTGTATGATTTTTTTTGTTTATATGAGATCAATTTTGTGCATATGTTGGTTATGTGTGATATTGTTTAAATTGGAAATTAGTGATATTCATGGGTGGGATGAGGAATGATGGAGTTTTGTGAGTTGTTATGGGCTGAGTAGATCGAGAATTTTTTTGAGAAAGGATCAAGACGAGAGACACACATTTGAGGATAGTAATTCATGATTTACATTCAATGAGTGTTATAATTGACACTGTATGGTGGGGTGTGCACCATTTTCCATTGTAAGGACAAGCCGTTGTTATGGGTTGAATATCAGTGTTTGCTGTGGAATCCAAACCTAGAAAGTGGAAATGGGTGGTAAATGATGTTTTATAACATTGATTTAGGGAGATCAACATGGTCTCATCCATTCATCTTGTTCGATGATGCATGGGGCATATGATTCAAAGAACAAAAATTTTGTTTAGTGGTGTAATGATGAGGACATTCCCATGGTGGGGATCATGTTACCAGTTATGGGTGTAATGACGCTAATTTAATAAGGGACATAGAGGTATGGGATCACCCACTTGATTCTCATTTTTGAAGTCTAATTCTAGTGAATAAACATATTAAAATTTAGTTGTATTCCTTAGTTTTTTCTAGGTATAGATACAAATATGGTATCAGGTGGAGTTTGAGCATGGTCATTAGGATAATGATGGTTTGTGACTATCCAAATGTGTTGGATTGGAAAGGTGTCAAGGCTCGTGTCAAGTAAGATGTGAGTTCATTTGATTTATGATTCAATTGAGGATATCAAACTGGGTTTCTAGTATTAACATTGGGGTGGGTACCTGAATGATCATGGAATGGATTTGGGCCTAAAGGCATCATGATTCGGTATTTAGGAAAGTCACCGATGGTGGAAGCCATGTAAATTCAATAAAGGTCTTTATGGGTAAGTACGAATATTGTTTTTTTTATGAGGTGGAATATAGTACATTGGGAAATGAATTAGTTATGTTTTATTTGGTGGGGTGAGTATATTTCAAGGTTTTATGGGTCTTTCTGAGGTAAGATGATGTGTTAACGGAACTTGTGTATGAGTGGTGAGACCTATTGGGTTTGGATTATAATTTAGGATGAGTGGAACTAATATTTTTAAATTATTATTTTCATGTATGTTTGGGTGTGGTCAGTTGGGAACAATTCCATGCTCATCATTAGAACAAAAGACTGGTGTTTTTATGGGAAATTATGATAGTTGGAGGTGTTATGAGTCGAAGTTGTAGTTATCAACTAATAACTATGGTAGAGATATCAATAGTAATATTAATGATTAGGATGATGATGTTATTTTTTATCGAGATTTATGGGCTCAGAGAAGTGTCATCATGATGTTCGATAATGGTTTTGAGTGTTAGATCATGGTTCTGTTGTTGAATCACTTTAATTTCGAAATTGCGCTATAGAAGCATGTTTTCTTATTTTAATTGGGAAATTAACCACTGATGATGAATTCATGAAAAATTATGATAGGTTATATAATTGGGGTCCCACTAGGAATTCTTAGGGATAATATTGATGGAGATTTTTTGATTCCCTATGTCCGTATGGGTGTGAAAATTCAGGAGGGAACTTGAGTTTGTGAGTTTATTATATGTTTTTTTAGAAAAATGATTCAAAATCAAAATATAAGAGTTTCAAGGTCTCTAAAGGATGTTTTTATACATGTAATAAAGATTTGGCGGTGTTTCAAGGGACTAGAGGGGCATCAAGATATGTCGAGGCAGTTTCAATAGATAAACATGTAGCAAACCATTAGTAAACTGATGGATTCTAAGAGCTTTACAATCAGGATTTTATTTGAAAAAATGAATATTTAACCCCTTTAATTTTAATATGGGTTTCCACCCTTATCTCCATAATTATACCTCACATGTTTGGTGATCTCCTCTTTGTTCTTTCTTCCATTCAAGCCTCGTCATAGAGGTGTTTTTGGTGGTGATCTCTAATGATTTAAGGTAAATATCAACCTCTATCATACTCAATTGATATCCTCCTACATCCATTGTAATTATCTTTATCTAATTCCAATGGTGCATGTTGGAATTGGTCGATAATGATAGGTATTTTATTCTGCTTATGAAGAGGGCTTCCTGAGATGCTTTCAGTATGCCGCCACTTTTCATTTTGATGACACATGTTATCGTGGTGGTTTTTCTAAATTTTTTAACTTAAATTAAATATTATTTATGAATGATTGATTGATTTTTGTTGGGTATTTTTCCTATTTTAGGACTAAGAGGATGATACAAACCTTTCAGGTTTCAGTGGGAGTGGTTTTGGTGCATCAAGGTTAACCGATGAGTTTTTAGTATGTCTTCCATTTTGAATAAAATTGGGATTCAGTTGTAAATTATTCAAATAATTATAAGTTGGTTATAATTAAATAAATTGGTATTTTGATGTGTGTTAGATGAATTAGTGGGTTGGATGATGGTTTTTGGGAATGGATGAGTTTGGATGAGTCTTGGTTGGATTTACCAAACCATGTGTTAAAAAGTTAAAAATGATTCAATTAAGGTAGGTGCTTCCTCATACACACTCTATGGTTTATGAATTTGGTTATATACATTTTTGATTGTAGAATAAACACCTTAGGGATATTGGCCTCAGAATTAAATTATTTTTTAAATTAATTAGATCAAATTTCAACTGACAATTAATTAATATTTTAGTTTAATTAAGTGAAATGACTAAGTATGGACTAGAAAAGGGATCCAAGGCCACTGTGGGTTCCTAGACTACGGTTTATTTCATCGAACACCAATGGTTGAGTGATTAAATGATTAAATTATGATGATCTATTTTTTTAGAGCCTTGGATAAGTGTCAATGGATCTATATGACCTAGTGGCCCTTGAGTAAGATCCTATGGCTACCACCCTATAAAGTTGTGTGTTGAATTGAGATGGATGACCCCAGTAGGGTGAATAAAGATTATAGAGACATGATTATCCAAGGTGGATAAACCATAGTATATAGATGGAGGGTTGGGCATGTGGACCAATGTAGCTTGTGAGTCTTTGAGGACTGAGACATGTTGTGCACTGTCTCTTGAGTTCTTCTAATTTTACTTACCCCATTTTCCAGTGATTCTATGTTATCCTGAAGATGTTGTCATGGGACATGGAATAATTTGAGTATGGGGTGTCAAATCAGGACCTAATTTGATATTTGAGACCCATTTGAGGGTTCCTCTACTATTTATTGACCGAGGGGACACTTGGGGGTTCCCTATTGATAGAATAACCCTAATGGGATGTGTGTTGGTTTGGGAAGTGACAATTTTTGGTGTCAAATTAGAACCCAAACAAGAATGCCAGATTGAAGGGGCAATGATGTTGATGATGGACATGAGATTTCATCCAAAACATTTTATACAATTATTTTGATTTATTTTTATTTTTGAGGCCATGTGACCTCCCAGGATGCCTGGTAATTGACCATTAGAACTGCCACTAATGTGATTTCATGGTATGCATGGGAATAACTTATTGAGAAATTTGAGGGCCTAAATTTATGGATACATTTAGTATTTGGTCTTATAGTATATTAGGGGATGATTCCTAGTTTGACTATAATGTAGTGTACATTATAGATGCATTTGTGGATTCTTAGAGGTGGTACCTAGGATCCATCATCAGTGGTATGGGATAACATGCATACTAAAATTCCCAAGATTCCTAGTACTCCTCTCTTATAGTGATATCATTAAAAATACATAGGGAGCCTATGATTCAAATGGATATACCATTATACCATTATGAGTGTATGAGACTCACAAGATTAAAATGGTGGAATGAGGCTCTGAGTGGGCATATATCCCCAATAATGGATGTTGGGAATCCTGAGGGTGAATGTTGGATCACCTTGATTGATCCCTAGGATACCCCCCTTGGATATGGTGGATTCACTAGATATAATTAAGATGAGAAGCTATGATATATTATATTCCAAGGTTATTGTCCATGGTATATAGGAGCATATTCCATTTGATTTCCTAGGTCTCATAAGAATCTGAAATACCTAGATGTATATGATTTCCTAGGACCCCCCTCATAGGAATTAAACATTGACCCAACATTGATAATTTCTAAGTACTAAGTTGGGGTTAAACATTGGGATTGAGGAAGAGGGATACCTAGTGATGCACTATAGTCAACTAATCACCATGGTAGAGGTGTGATCATGTGATACCTAGAGGGTGGATATATATTCCCTTAAGGTGATAATCATTCTCAGAGACACCCAGACATTGGCCAAAGAATTCATGGTTGTTAGGTGTCATAGAAATAATGACCAATGATAGTAATTAGGATAGAATGAGTTATATTTGTATTCCATTGAGGTAGGTGTGATACTTATTTTGGAAAATTCCCCATAGCATGATCATAGATATTTCAACATTGGTTCAAAGTATGTATTATTGATGGTTTATTATTCTAATTATGTTAAATAATTTATTGATTGATTATAGTTGAGCATGTCACCTGGACATATCGCTTCTTATATTAGTTATTTATAAGACCAAACTAGTACTTCCCTATTGTGTATTTTACTCACACCATTTATAGGAGTCCATGGAACTTAGGTACTTAAGAAGCTTTACAATAACTATAGCCATAGGTCAAGCCTAAGACAGGTAATTTCATGACAAATCATGAAAACTATGATGATTCTAATATAATGGAATGAGGTATGGTTCAATATTTGTAGTAAAACCTATAAGGTTTATTTATATATTTTTTATCTTGAATATGTGTTCATCCTAGGGGAGAAAAGTTGTTTAATTCTAGTTTGAGTCAATGTTACAGTGTTACCTTTTATTTTGTTACGTCGTGTCATTGAGTATTTATTTATACATACATTGATGTGCAGATATATATGATTATTGATAATTTTACATAATATTATGCATTGTAATACTAGGATGATAGCCGCCACATATAACCTCATGATACCCCATTTTATAGTAAAAAACCTCTAGAATTTAGGGAGGCATAAATGAGGTCATGCAGTGGTCCAGTCCGATTATTATTTAGAGTTATCCAAGTAGGGAATGAAAAGAACATCCTAAAGGAGTAGTTTCATAAGTCTAATTTCTAATCCTAAATGGATATGGTGGAGTGGAAATGTTATGTTCGAACATCTAGAATATGTTAAATCTTAATATAATAAATAATAAGTAGGTAATTGAAATATACTTCTAGATATGTATGAAGAAAGATGAATAGAGATGATAAGGAATTACATAAAGTTTTATTTTGATATTTACATAAGGATATTTCATCTGTTTTTAAAGGGGTAATGTATATATCATGAGACAGATACATAAGGATAAAATAATTGAGGATCAAGTACAATTGACTTCTCAGAAGGAGGAGGAGTTAAGGTACTGAATGTATTTGTGTAAGTGGAAGCATACCCTTGAATATTATATCATGGTAGGCATACTCTTTATAAATATTTTCAGATTGGAAAACTAGATGTAGTAGCTGGCATATACCATATTTAGTTTGGTATAATAATTTATTGATTGAATTTTAAACATTTAATCATCATTTAATCATTGAATAAAATAATTCCTATATTATACTCATAGAGTAAGACTAATTCCAAATCACATAAAACTGATTCTGTTATTTTTGATTTATTTATGCTAATTATTCTCTTACAAATTTTTTTATTTGGTGCTTTCAAATTTTTTTCATCGCATTGTGATAAATTATGAGAAACACACCTTCTATATTCTTATATAACATTGTTATGGGCTCATTTTTTTATTTTTCATCTTCCTTTTAATCTCCATAGACATAAATTAAAGTGGTATTTCAAAAGTTGCATCAGACTCAACTGTGATCCCAATACCCAATATGACACCTTATTAGGTTAATTTTCGGGGTATTAAAATAATATTTTTATTTTTAATATATTTCTTTATGCATCGAGTGGAGAGGATGAGGTGGATAAACAAAGTGATGATTATTTGATCATCATCAATGAAGTATCTTATTTTTAGGTTGATGACAATGTAGTTCAGAAAGAGGCATCCATAGTAAAAGAAGAAACCTTAAGAATAATTATAAATAATTTTATTATAAATGATGAAATTTATTTATCTCACTTCGGGTATCCTAATATGGGAAAATAGGAATCAACACTAGTGTATCCTGACACTTTTTGAATTCATAAGGAAGATCTATTCAGTATGTTGTTAACTAGACTAATAAAAAGTAATGATAAAACTAATCATATTTCATCAATAGATTTTGGTGGACTAATTATGTCTATAGAGATGGAGGAAGCGGTGAGGGATATACAATAGATGACAATATAGAATTTTTTTTATCACCTCTTAAGTATTTTAACGACTTTAATGAGGACCTAGTGGAACATAATTCTTGTTATCAATGTGCATTTCATCACATTATTGAAATTGAATGATGAAATATATTTCGAGTTTTTATTTCCATTGATATAGAAAATTTCCATAGATGGATAGTTGAATGAGTATTTATAACTCTCGTTACCTTATTGGTTGAATTTTATATCTCTAATGACATAGTGTCTTGAGTAACGAATCGATGGTTTCCTAGAGTTCTAGTTGAATATTTTGAAAGGCTCTAGCACAAGAAGGACACATTGACCATTAAAACTAATAAATTAGAGACAAAAGAAGTTATTAACTCCATTTAGTAGAGTAGTGAGGTAGATAATGAAGTATTTATGGTAATATATTGTACTTTATTTGATTATTATAACATATTATTGGAATCAAAAGATGTTGGAACCTCTAATGGTGGAAGTAAATACCATCATTTACCATATATATCTCTCTCAAAATTTTAAACTACTATATATACATTTTATTTGTAATAGTTGTAGCTATTCCAACAAAAACAATTAATTAACATAAAAATGAAGTTACCTCACAAGGGTCACAATCACCATAGGTCTCAAAAATCATTGAAAATATCATGATCATATTCATCCTGAGTGATTCAATACCAGATTACATCATATTTTCCTATATATATTTCAATTTTGACTTGAGTCTTTTTCACTCCAATGAATACTATAGGAAATGGTATAATGGTACATATATCCATTAATCTATGAGGCCCAAATGTAATAACTATATAAAAAACTTCCCAAACTCCTTCACATCTTCATTTTTCTAGGGAGTGACTGATTCAACTATTGAAAAATTCATTACACCTTAATGAAAATAGACGGTGTATGGGTACATTCACACAAATTATAACCATACATTTTTAGGGCCTAATACTTGTTTCACTTGATAAAATATTGGTCTATGGAACATTCATAATGATGTAAGCTAGATTCCATAGTTACTAAGAAATGAAAATTGGATAGAGAGGGTATTTCCCAAAAAATCCATATTTATCAAGATTTATATGAGGTTGAGGATAAGGTGAATAAACACTAAAGGGTTAATGAATAAGTATAAAAGGTTGATAAGGATGTTTCTACTAAGGTTTAAAGCTTTCTTTATAAGCAGGTTATTAAATTTGTGATGCATTATAAGTTTTATAGCTGATTAAAAAAACTTGTTTATCCTTAAGAAGTTAGTATAAACAAATTATAAGTTTATACATGTTAAGAAACACTAAATACAGTAATAAATATAAATTTATAATTATATAAATAATATATATCTTTATTAGTCAATCAACTAATTCTTCTTAAAATCCTTCAAATGTGTTTGATGATGATCACCGAAGTGGAAGATAAAGGTCTCCCACCTTTGGTGGTATCCATGTGTTTGGAATATCAAATTAACTTACTGTATAAATATTCTCCATCCATGGTTTTCTTTCAACCTACTATTATAAGGAATCACAATATGATAAAATAAGGTTAGGTTGTTTTGGTAGAGTGTTTTATGTGCGTAGCCACTACTATCACATGATATATGGTTTTCATAGTACCCTAGAGGATACTTCTATGGTTTTATAGAATTAATTCATGAATTATAAGACATTAGGTAGCGTTTATGACTATTTAAATCATATAAATCAATAAATTTACTCATTATTCATTTTAATTATTATTACAAATCTTTGATTATAACTGTTGTAGGAGATCCTATATTCTAAAAACTTTTAAAGAAAGTGGCCTGAAAATTCCATGAAAAGAATCATGATGACTTGTATTATCATAACTTATGATTTCCTTTGTAGAAGAAGGAAATAAAATGAAATATCGTTTCATTCATACATCATGTAACCTTATGTCGTATGATATAACATAACACACAGTGGAAAATATGACCATATGATATGGTTTTTTTCATAATATATGATAAGTATAATTATAATACATGAAATCATATTTCACAAATATATAACCTACATAAATCTCATGTATATTAATTTAGGTAATATAAGTCTATTAATATCTCAATTTCACTAAATCCTAAAATACTTCATTCCATTTGACCTTATATAACATCAAATACAGGAACTTGTGAAAGAATATCCAAAAATATTTTGGATATTTTTCCCAAATCAATTCTTAAAAGATATAAAAAACATCATCTTATATCACATAATTTTTAATAACTTTTACCAACCATGTAAATTACTTTTGGATTAGAAATAAAACACTTTTATTGTAGCTATCTAAGTCAAAATAAATCTTGAGTTAGTCAACTATAATGTGAAACCTAATAATCATTTTTATTTTTGAAAAAAATTTGAATCACAGGATTTATAAATATAAGAAAAGGGAAAATTATAGAAAATCATCAATGCTACTCAAGTTATAAAATGTATTTTAAATGATCTCTACTAAACACATGTATCTCTATATATTTTTCCACTAACCACATCTCCTGCTAGCATGAATTCTCATACATTATATTTGTCAAAAACATAGATCAAACATGGGATGTAGTAAATGTCATTACCAAATATTGAGATCACATATTCTCGATTATTTTAGTATAAACATTCATTATTGATGAATATATTACATTCCACTCACCTTTATGGGCAATGAAATAACATGTTACTCACCCAAATTGATAATAAAATCATATGTACTATCTAGGTGTGCTCGAAAACATCCTAATATATATAAATTTTGGGACCATATTTCATACTAATCATATAATTGGAAAAATCCCTTGATCTTTAACTAAAAATATAATCAACAGCACACCCAACCAACTCCTGATTAGCTAAGATGCATTGGATTGTGTATGGAAGGTATCAAACTATGAAGGTTATCATGATAGATTTCTCACCAAAAATAAGAAATGTAACACCCGAGACTTTTATGTTATATAAATCATCAAAGGAATCTTTTTCTACACAACACTTTCTTGGCTTGCTTTACACGCAATCGCGACCTTCCTCGATAGCTTGCGTCGTACGCAATACCGAGTTTCACTAAACAACAATATGCTATTAAAACTAGCCGTTATGAATAGTAATAACCACTTTTTGAAATTTTATAAATTTTATTTTTCAAAATGGACTTCATTTTTGGACTCAGAATATCGAAATTAGCCTAGGGTGAAATTTTGGTATTTTTCTGAAAACTTTCAATTTTTGATGAATAGTGAAACCACTAAGTGGTAGGTTAAAAACTGAATTTTGCATAAAACTTAATTTTACCGCTTCTGTGAATGGAATTTCAAAAATCTGAGACACACGGTTAATATCAAGGACTAAAATGTGGTTCAATGAGATGAAAATAATTTTTTGGTGAATAGTAACTTTTTACTATTTTTACCGCGGTTAATAGTAAATAGGGTAACTAAGGGTAAATATGATATTAATATTACCCTAACACATGTCATAATTCTATTGGACAAGTGTAATTCGACCAAAAAAAAACTTAGGAATAAAATATGACCATTTAGGCCCACTTGGATTAGATTAGGACATTTATTATTAATTTATTTAAAGAAGGGTTAAAATAGTTAAAATCAAAGTTTAATAAGTAAATCATTTTTAATATAGGGTTATACATAAGATAAATTCGATTGTAAATATTAATTAGAAAGCTATAAAGATTTCCTACATGATGGTATTTTATTTGTAATTTTTAGACATCAAATAATTTAATTTATATATGACACAAAGATGATGCAGTAATTATCTTATTAATGAAATATTGACAAAATTGATAATATAAATACCAAAATAAATGTAATTTGAGACTTTTTATGAATTCCACTAATTTTCTAGGTTACTATGATATATTAGTATTGATTTAATCAACTTGGTTCGAACATATAATTCTGTTATGACTTTGAAAAAAATCATATATCAAATAGTGTCAAAATTGACACAAAATAGTTTTTAAATCAAATATTATATTATTAATTGTTATTTTATTCCTAAAAATATAAGGTTCGGCAAAATGACTTAGATAAGGATATATATATTAATAATAAACAATTTGGGGTTCGTTTGGCATGTTATAGTAAGTGTATTAACCATATAGTGAAAGAAAACAAAAAGACATGGTAAAAGTTAAATTATTTAACTTAGAGTTAAATTTAATTGATAAGGTTAAAATAATATCCTAAACTTGTCTAAATTCTATTGGTTGATAGGATTTCGACCCATCCCCACTTTAGCTTCGAAATAAGACCCTTTGGAACCATTATAAACCGATTTTGACTTTAATATAAAATAATATTTTGAGATATTCCTAAGGTGCCCCTCTCCTCCCTTATAAAAGGGCACCTCCTCCCCCTTCTCCTCACACCATTTTGAGCACTCAAGATCGGAAAACCCCTGCCATTTTCCCTTCTCCACTTCCCTAGAATAATCCTAGAGGTCCTGGTCTTCTCCAAAGACCAATCTTAGTTCCTTAAGTGGAGGATTCAAAAAGGCGTTCCAAAGAAGAGGTAATATCCATTACCGATCTTTTCAATTTCTTTCTTCTTCAACTTCTTCTTCTTTAGTTGTTTCATGATAAAGTAATAACATCAGTATTACTTACATACTGATATGTTATTATAAATATGAAACAACCCTAATTCACCTTCTATCCATCCTACGAAAAAATGAAATCACCGCGCGTGCGTACGTACGGAATACCGTCTCCACGCCGTGGTGTAATCTATTTTCCACCATCACCTTACAAGGATGGGTATAATGGTGTAATGAGTAACTATATATGATTATTATTAAGTAATATTGATACTGAAATAATATATATATATACTCCAATACAATTCCACGATCATAGGAACGATATCATCACTCGTGCGTACGTACGGAATACCGTCTCCACGATGTGATGCGACTCGTTCTACATGATCTTCATTTCATAATGATTGTATAAATGAATTGAATGAATGAATATGGTATATACTACACTAATACCATTCTGGAAATGAATTATCTATAACCTAAAGATAAGAATAAGAATTTATTCGACAAAACACGCATAAGAACAAAAAGTTATAAAGACCCGAGTAACAAGTAACAATGAAATATTACATACAAGAAGCTAATAATATGACCATATATGATCTCATATCAATATGTATGATTCTGGAATAAGTCAATAACATTATTTAAACCATTATACAGGAGCTTCGGACACGAACAAAGCAAATCGGACCTAAGGTAAGGGAAATATCACAATCTCATTTTTATCCGAGATTGTTTATTCGTAAGTATTTACTGAGGTGTATTTTATCATCCACATCCATGTTCCCTCAATATGTAATATTGTTTCCATCCACTTGAAATAGTTTAAATCCAATTTTACCCTTAGGTGAGTTTTTAGTAAAGAATATGAAAGGAATCTTTTTTCGTTTTTCCGTACGAGGTACTTTTTGACTTTTCCGACAAAAGTACGAAGAATGTTTTTTTTAACTTATACGGCACGAATGGATTTCTACTGTTTTATAAATCCTTATTTTAACGAAGCTTCCTCTAAAAGATTTCATGACTATTTTCAATAAAATCTCTTTCTTTTAAAATTGCATGATGTTTTGTGAAAAGAAATTGATTTTGAAGAAGAAAGGATATTTTCCTCAAGAATTCAATTCAAGTGTTTTATCAAAATTATTTTCCATCTAAGATAATAAAGGGTTCTGTTTCTATCAATATTTTTACATTTATTTGACTATGTTGTGATGGAATTATGTTTATGAATTCCTTTATCTTATATGAATTGATTTATGATGTCATGATGTCTCAAGAATCCCATTTTTGTTACATGTGTTATGCGATGATGTATGTTTTATGATTATGTGGCACACATAAGAAAGGATTCATTATAAGATGGGTGGGACCTATATCTCCCTCCAATGCATTGGGTAATGATTTTATATCTCATGAGATAGACATGGCTGGAACGGAAGGTTATTTCGGTTCAGTGATACATGACTGAAACGAGGAGTGAACTCGGTTCAGAAAGGGACTTTGTCCACTAAGATAGTCTTGGCCATGAGTCATGACTAACAAGAAATGATTTTCCATGATTATGTGTGCATGCCACAAAGATTCAAGTTTTATGTTATGATTATGGGGATCTCATTTTCACTTCTATGATTTATTCCATGTTAAGATATTATGATCTCTTTTGTAGGTTTTGATTTTCATAAAGATATGATATGATTTTTATTTCCTTTATTTGCCCTTGCTGAGCATTTGAGCTCACCCTTTTATGTTTTCTTTTCCCCAGGTCAGGAAGATGGATATTAAGTAGAATATGCTAAAAGGGACCTTAGATATGATGAAATAAATGGGAGACACTGTAGAAGATTTATGAACCAGTTGTTTATGTTTCCCCAGTTTCTAAAGACACTATACCTATACGGTCCTTTGTGGTTTTGTCATATGTTGTAATAAGAGTGCTTCAATTTTGAAGTATTAACAATGTATGTAAAGTGTGGGTCGTTATAGTTGGTATCAGAGGAAAGGTATAGTCAACCTTTGGAAACTAGGATGTGAAAGCCTTAGTAAGAACCCTAAGGATAAGTCTAAGCATAGAACACAATCTTAGTGTTTTAGAAATGGCCTTGAATAACCTAGGATAAGACCTTAAGCATGAAAATTTTATTCTTGAATTATGTGGTTTCCTATTATAATTAGTGTTGCTCACACTATTCTTCTTGGTTTTAGTCAATGGCTGGAACCCGAAGGAACCGTGTTAATGCGGAATGCGATGGGCAATGCAATGATTGTCCCCCTGACCAACCAAACGATATAGGAGCTGGAATGCAAAATCTTGTAGCCATGCTCACACAACTTTCTCAAGCTATGAATCATGCAGGATTTCCAAACGAACAAAGAAGGGAGCAACATTCTGTTGAATCCTTCATGAGGCAGCGTCCACCATCTTTCAGCGGGTCTACTGATCCATTAGTTGCTGAACAATGGATTAGTACTACTGAAAAGATATTTTCAGTTCTTCAATGTTCTGAGCATGATAAAGTCATCCTAGCAGTGTATCGTTTGGAAGGAGATGCGGATCAATGGTGGAATCTTGTTAAGAATACGAGGCAAAGGGATGAAATTGAGTCTATGGAATGGGACGAGTTCAAGAACTTATTTTTCAATAAGTACTTCCCTCGTATTCTCCGAACAAAGATGGAGAAAGAGTTCCTTGAACTGAAGCAAAGGGATGATGAATCTGTTAGTACCTATGAAGCAAATTTTACAAGACTTTCAAGGTACGCTTCTGGTATTATTATCCAACCTGAGAGTAAGATCGATCGATTCTTTAGTGGCTTAAAACCAAGTCTTCGAAGGGCGTTAGCCATAAGGGACTTCAATAGCTACGAGGAAATCGTTCGATGTGCTCTCAAAGTCGAGATGGAGATTGGAGTAACTCATCAGTCACATGGGTTTGATAAGAAGAGGAAGATGGAATTCAAAGAAAAATCTAAAGAGCACACGGAAAAGAAGATGAACTTTCCCTTATGCTCAAAGTGTGGAAAGAAACATAGAGGGAGTTGTCTTAAAGGAACAAGTAAATGTTTTAAATGTGGAAAGGAAGGTCATCGGGCATTTGAATGCCGTGATAATGGGAAGAAGATGTCTAATGATGCAAACAAAGGAAGGGATACACAGAATGAACCTGCTACACTTCAATGTTTCAAGTGCAAGGAGATGGGGCATTATGCCAATCAATGCCCAAATCCAAGGGTTGATGATGATGGTCGACGTCAACAAACTCTTAAGGCTAAAGACAAAGGAAAGTCACATGCAATTTCTATGAGCGATGTGGAGTACGATAACGATGTGGTGAAAGGTACACTTACCATCCACTCTAAAGTAGAAAATGTTTTATTTGATTCTGGATCCACCCACTCTTTTATTTCTGAAAAATTTTCTAAGGGTTTCACCGTATTACCTCAACAATTAGATGTTGAGTTAGCTGTGACAACACCTAATGGAACATCAATCGCATCAGAAGTTTATAATTCTTCTCCGATCGAAGTTTGTGGGAAAGTGCTTCCTGCAAATCTTGTGATCCTTCCTTTAGTGGAATTTGATGTGATTCTTGGCATGGATTGGCTTTCTCTACATGGAGCTCATATCAATTTCCAAAGAAGGGAAGTCACATTTCATATTCCAGATCAACCTACGATCGTCTATCAATGCAAGGATGAACATAACCTTCCAGTGGAAATTTCTTCCATCTTATGGGTATTGATTCCACTAAATGAAGGTTATTTATCTCAAATGGTTGGTGAGAAACTCACGATTAAGAATATGCCCATTGTACGGGAGTTTGATGATGTCTTTCCGGAGGAATTGCCGGGTCTTCCACCAAATCGTGAAGTTGAGTTTTCAATAGAACTCGTACCGGGTGCTTTGCCTATTTCAAAGACACCTTATAGAATGGCCCCAATTGAGTTGCAGGAATTGAAGAAGCAACTCCAAGAGAATCTTGATAAGGGATTCATATGCCCTAGTGCGTCACCTTGGGGAGCACCTGTTCTATTTGTTAAGAAGAAAGATGGATCAATGAGACTCTGCATTGATTATCGAGAACTTAACAAGATCACTATCAAGAACAAATATCCTCTCCCACGCATTGATGACTTATTTGACCTACTACGCGGAGCTCAATACTTTTCCAAGATTGATCTTCGTTCAGGGTATCATCAATTAAGGGTCAAAAGGGAGGATATACCAAAGACGGCTTTCCGTACAAGGTATGGACACTATGAATTTATAGTGATGCCATTTGGTCTTACTAATGCCCCTTCTATCTTCATGGATCTAATGAATAGAGTCTTTAGAGACTATCTTGATCAATTTGTGGTAGTCTTTATAGACGATATTCTTGTCTATTCAAAGAGAAAGGAAGAGCATGAAGATCACTTGAGAATTATATTGAAGACCCTGAGAAAAGAGAAGCTTTATGCCAAATTTACCAAGTGTGAATTTTGGCTTCAAAAAGTTGCATTTTTGGGTCATATAATCTCAAAAGAGGGGATATCTGTGGATCCAGCAAAAATAGAGGTTATCGAAAGATGGTCAAGACCAACAACAGTAACTGAGATCCGAAGTTTTCTTGGTTTGGCTGGATATTATCGACGTTTTGTAAAAGATTTTTCACGGTTATCTAATCCAATCACCAAGTTGACTCGGAAAGGAGTTAAGTTTGTCTGGACAGAGGAATGTGAAGAGAATTTCAAGGTGTTGAAAAGAAGGTTATCCAGTGCACCTGTGCTCACACTGCCTTGTAGTGGAGAAAGGTTTGTGATCTACAGTGATGCATCCAAGAAGGGATTGGGGTGTGTTCTTATGCAAAATGATATGGTGATAGCTTATGCCTCACGACAGTTGAAAATCCATGAGCAAAATTACCCAACACATGATTTGGAGTTGGCTGCGGTAATCTTTGCATTAAAGATTTGGAGGCATTACCTTTATGGTGAAAGGTGTGATATTTATACTGATCATAAAAGTTTAAAGTATATTTTCACACAAAAGGAGTTGAATATGCGCCAAAGAAGATGGTTGGAGCTGATTAAGGATTATGACTGCTCAATCCATTACCACCCTGGGAAAGCAAACAAGGTGGCAGATGCATTAAGTCGACAAGACCATGCTAGTTTATCCATGATGAGGATCACAAAAGATCCAATATTTATGGATTTACAAAGGATGGATCTTGGAATTATAATGGAAGGGGAAAAATCTTATCTTTCTCAAATGAATGTTCAACCATCTATACATGTGAAGATTAAAGAGGCACAGAAAGAAGATGTCGAGTTACAAAAGAAGGTGAGAAATGTTCCTGAATTCAACCTTGATTGTGATGGGATAATAAAGTTCAGGAATCGGGTTTGTGTTCCTCCCATCCCCGAATTAAAGAAAGAGCTGCTGGATGAGGCTCATAGTTCTTCATTCTCTATTCATCCTGGAAGCACGAAGATGTATAGGGACCTGAAAGAGTAATTCTGGTGGGATGGCATGAAAAGAGATGTTGCTGAATATGTCTCTCGATGCTTGGTTTGTCAACAAGTTAAAGCTGAGAGACAGAAGTCTAAGGGGATGTTACAACCATTACCCATACCCGAATGGAAATGGGAAAACATCACTATGGACTTTGTCACAGGACTTCCTAAAACATCCAAAGGCAATAATGCTATCTGGGTCATAGTTGATCGTCTTACAAAGTCTGCACACTTCATTGCTATTAGAGAGGATTTCTCTCTAGATCATCTTGCCAGGATATATGTAAAGGAAGTGGTAAGATTGCATGGAGTACCACTTTCTATTATATCTGATCGGGATCCGAGATTTACCTCGAAGTTCTGGCGAAGTCTTCAGCATACTCTAGATACAGAGTTGAGTTTCAGAACTGCTTATCATCCCCAGACAGACGGTCAGTCTGAGAGAACAATTCAAACCCTAGAAGATATGTTGAGAGCTTGCTCTATGGATTTCAAAGGAGGTTGGGATCAACACCTACCTTTGGTGGAATTTTCTTATAATAATAGCTTTCACTCCAGTATTCAGATGGCTCCTTATGAAGCTCTCTATGGAAAGAAATGCAGGACTCCAACTTGCTGGGATGAAGTTGGGGAAAGAAAGCTATTAGGACCTGATCTCGTTGATGAAATGGCAGAAAAGGTCAGATCTATTCAACAACACATAAGAGCAGCTCAGAGTCGACAGAAAAGTTATGCCGACAACCGAAGAAAAGACCTAGAGTTTGAAGTGGGTGATAAAGTGTTCTTACGAATATCTCCCTGGAAGAGGGTTATGAGATTTGGAAAGAAGGGGAAGTTGAGCCCTAGATATATCGGTCCTTTTGAAATACTGGATCGTGTTGGGAAGGTAGCTTACCGATTGGCGCTTCCACCGAATCTCTCTCAAGTTCACGATGTGTTCCATGTATCTCTCCTGAGAAAGTACATACCAGATCCTTCACATGTACTCAGCTCAGAAGTTGTACCGCTGGAGAAAGATCTTTCTTATGAAGAACAGCCGATAGAGATTCTGGATCGTAGCGAAAAAGTCCTACGAAACAAGACCACTCGCTTGGTGAAAGTTTTATGGAGAAACCACCAACTTGAAGAAGCTACATGGGAGCTTGAGGATATGATGAGGGAGAAGTATCCTCATTTGTTTGTTGCAAAGTGACGAATTTCGAGGGCGAAATTCTTTTTAAGGGGGGTAGAATGTAACACCCGAGACTTTTATGTTATATAAATCATCAAAGGAATCTTTTTCTACACAACACTTTCTTGGCTTGCTTTACACGCAATCACGACCTTCCTCGATAGCTTGCATCGTACGCAATACCGAGTTTCACTAAACAACAATATGCTATTAAAACTAGCCGTTATGAATAGTAATAACCACTTTTTGAAATTTTATAAATTTTATTTTTCAAAGTGGACTTCATTTTTGGACTCAGAATATCGAAATTAGCCTAGGGTGAAATTTTGGTATTTTTCTGAAAACTTTCAATTTTTGATGAATAGTGAAACCACTAAGTGGTAGGTTAAAAACTGAATTTTGCATAAAACTTAATTTTACCGCTTCTGTGAATGGAATTTCAAAAATCCGAGAGACACGGTTAATATCAAGGACTAAAATGTGGTTCAATGAGATGAAAATAATTTTTTGGTGAATAGTAACTTTTTACTATTTTTACCGCGGTTAATAGTAAAAAGGGTAACTAAGGGTAAATATGATATTAATATTACCCTAACACATGTCCTAATTCTATTGGACAAGTGTAATTCGACCAAAAACAAACTTAGGAATAAAATATGACCATTTAGGCCCACTTGGATTAGATTAGGACATTTATTATTAATTTATTTAAAGAAGGGTTAAAATAGTTAAAATCAAAGTTTAATAAGTAAATCATTTTTAATATAGGGTTATACATAAGATAAATTCGATTGTAAATATTAATTAGAAAGCTAAAAAGATTTCCTACATGATGGTATTTTATTTGTAATTTTTAGACATCAAATAATTTAATTTATTTATGACACAAAGATGATGCAGTAATTATCTTATTAATGAAATATTGACAAAATTGATAATATAAATACCAAAATAAATGTAATTTGAGACTTTTTATGAATTCCACTAATTTTCTAGATTACTATGATATATTAGTATTGATATAATCAACTTGGTTCGAACATATAATTCTGTTATGACTTTGACAAAAATCATATATCAAATAGTGTCAAAATTGACACAAAATAGTTTTTAAATCAAATATTATATTATTAATTGTTATTTTATTCCTAAAAATCTAAGGTTCGGCCAAATGACTTAGATAAGGATATATATATTAATAATAAACAATTTGGGGTTCGTTTGGCATGTTATAGTAAGTGTATTAACCATATAGTGAAAGAAAACAAAAAGACATGGTAAAAGTTAAATTATTTAACTTAGAGTTAAATTTAATTGATAAGGTTAAAATAATATCCTAAACTTGTCTAAATTCTATTGGTTGATAGGATTTCGACCCATCCCCACTTTAGCTTCGAAATAAGACCCTTTGGAACCATTATAAACCTATTTTGACTTTAATATAAAATAATATTTTGAGATATTCCTAAGGTGCCCCTCTCCTCCCTTATAAAAGGGCACCTCCTCCCCCTCCTCCTCACACCAATTTGAGCACTCAAGCTCGGCCAACCCCTGCCATTTTCCCTTCTCCACTTCCCTAGAATAATCCTAGAGGTCATGGTCTTCTCCAAAGACCAATCTTAGTTCCTTAAGTGGAGGATTCAAAAAGGCGTTCCAAAGAAGAGGTAATATCCATTACCGATCTTTTCAATTTCTTTCTTCTTCAACTTCTTCTTCTTTAGTTGTTTCATGATAAAGTAATAACATCAGTATTACTTACATACTGATATGTTATTATAAATATGAAACAACCCTAATTCACCTTCTATCCATCCTACGAAAAAATGAAATCACCGCGCGTGCGTACGTACGGAATACCGTCTCCACGCCGTGGTGTAATCTATTTTCCACCATCACCTTACAAGGATGGGTATAATGGTGTAATGAGTAACTATATATGATTATTATTAAGTAATATTGATACTGAAATAATATATATATATACTCCAATACAATTCCACGATCATAGGAACGATATCATCACTCGTGCGTACGTACGGAATACCGTCTCCACGATGTGATGCGACTCGTTCTACATGATCTTTATTTCATAATGATTGTATAAATGAATTGAATGAATGAATATGGTATATACTACACTAATACCATTCTGGAAATGAATTATCTATAACCTAAAGATAAGAATAAGAATTTATTCGACAAAACACGCATAAGAACAAAAAGTTATAAAGACCCGAGTAACAAGTAACAATGAAATATTACTAATAAGAAGCTAATAATATGACCATATATGATCTCATATGAATATGTATGATTCTGGAATAAGTCAATAACATTATTTAAACCATTATACAGGAGCTTCGGACACGAACAAAGCAAATCGGACCTAAGGTAAGGGAAATATCACAATCTCATTTTTATCCGAGATTGTTTATTCGTAAGTATTTACTGAGGTGTATTTTATCATCCACATCCATGTTCCCTCAATATGTAATATTGTTTCCATCCACTTGAAATAGTTTAAATCCAATTTTACCCTTGGGTGAGTTTTTAGTAAAGAATATGAAAGGAATCTTTTGTCGTTTTTCCGTACGAGGTACTTTTTGACTTTTCCGACAAAAGTACGAAGAATGTTTTTTTTAACTTATACGACACGAACAGATTTCTACTGTTTTATAAATCCTTATTTTAATGAAGCTTCCTCTAAAAGATTTCATGACTATTTTCAATAAAATCTCTTTCTTTTAAAATTTCATGATGTTTTGTGAAAAGAAATTGATTTTGAAGAAGAAAGGATATTTTCCTCAAGAATTCAATTCAAGTGTTTTATCAAAATTATTTTCCATCTAAGATAATAAAGGGTTCTGTTTCTATCCATATTTTTACATTGATTTGACTATGTTGTGATGGAATTATGTTTATGAATTCCTTTATCTTATATGAATTGATTTATGATGTCATGATGTTTCAAGAATCCCATTTTTGTTACATGTGTTATGCGATGATGTATGTTTTATGATTATGTGGCACACATAAGAAAGGATTCATTATAAGATGGGTGGGACCTATATCTCCCTCCAATGCATTGGGTAATGATTTTATATCTCATGAGATAGACATGGCTGGAACGGAAGGTTATTTCGGTTCAGTGATACAGGACTGAAACGAGGAGTGAACTCGGTTCAGAAAGGGACTTTGTCCACTAAGATAGTCTTGGCAATGAGTCATGACTAACAAGAAATGATTTTCTATGATTATGTGTGCATGCCACAAAGATTCAAGTTTTATGTTATGATTATGGGGATCTCATTTTCACTTCTATAATTTATTCCATGTTAAGATATTATGATCTCTTTTGCAGGTTTTGATTTTCATAAAGATATGATATGATTTTTATTTCCTTTATTTGCCCTTGCTGAGCATTTGAGCTCACCCTTTTATGTTTTCTTTTCCCCAGGTCAGGAAGATGGATATTAAGTAGAATATGCTAAAAGGGACCTTAGATATGATGAAATAAATGGGAGACACTGTAGAATATTTATGAACCAGTTGTTTATGTTTCCCCAATTTCTAAAGACACTATACCTATACGGTCCTTTGTGGTTTTGTCATATGTTGTAATAAGAGTGCTTCAATTTTGAAGTATTAAAAATGTATGTAAAGTGTGGGTCGTTATAAGAAATCTTGAATTCTATATGATTCATGAACCACTAGTATACCAAAGTAATAGTGTATGACACTATATTCAGTATACTTATTGGGTTATATATCACACAAATAATGAAAATTTCCATTGTTTTTATACCTCAAAAGTATATTCCATATCACATATATGATTTCTACTCACACTAACCCTAATATTTTATCAAAACAACGATACTACATGATGAACATCAAATAGGTATAACTCAATTTCATATTTTTGGAGAATAATTATCTATAAACTTCATGATATATATATATATACAACCAATAATAGAGTATGATAAAACAAATATTTTATTTATGTGATACACTTTATATGATAAAAATTATTAATAACATTTTACAAAAGAAAAAAAAAATCCTCATTATATCATATTATATATGATAAATGGATAGATCAGTTTTATGTTTTCTAGAATATTTGGGGAAACAATAGGTTATTAGATATATATGTAATTAATTCCATGCCTCTATATGAATGTCTAATAATAGCCACCCACTAATATTTTTTTTATAAAGGTGGTGACATGAATTGGTCTCCCAATTCATGCCCCAACAGGAATTTATTGAAATAAAAATATATAATATAGAAATGCGGTGTAAATATCTTACACTAGCAGAGATTTAGGGAAATAAAATCCAAGATTAAGAGAAATTAAACAAGAAAAACAACAACACCATTAGTAACATCTATGAATAAAGGAACTTAGAATAGTGGTGATATTTAAGAATGATATTCCTAATGTTCAACTATTGAAACATATTAAAATTACAAAACAATACAACATAAAAGGTTATGATGTTAAATTCTAATTGTATACATAGAAAACTTTCTATTTTTAAAATGATATTCCTTAGAACCCTATTCCGTCAAAATTTTTCCTTAAAAAAATATAACTACCTTTTATGAGTCCATCCTAAAAACCATTATAATAAAGTGACATTTACTTTAAATTGAAAAATCTTTAGTGAATAGAGTTTTTAATTTTTATAGTATTAAATTAAACTCTTTACATTTAACTTACTATTATATATCATAAAATATTTATTATATTTAGTGAGAATTTTATTCTTTAGACTGGTATAATTTTTTAATTGTTATTTTTGAACTTATATAATATTAAACATACTCCCAACAGTATTATAAACTGTATATTATAATTAGAATATCATAATAAGATACACAAAATCTTTTTTGTAAATTAATATATATTATTTATTTTTATTAGAAATATTTAATAAATAAACATTGTTTCCATATCAAATATGGTTTCCTATATTCTTGAAGTTTGCTTTCTAAATATAAGAATATTTTTTAAAATATGCCATTAATGGATGATGGGAATACCATAACTTATATTTTAAAAAATATATGGATAAAAAATTAAACACGTATAATTCATTTTTATCCTTGTATCATTTTTAAAACATGTTATAAAATTTAATTAATCTTATATCACGTGTATCTCATTTTTTTCATAATAAATATTTCTTAATGACCAACTTATCATATCATATATAGGATTCCCCATAGATTATACAGTCTCATAATTATATGACTTATAAAAAATATATCATTGTAGTTTATTCCCATGATATTTTAGGTTTATTGTTTTATTAAATTATGAAAAAACATTAACTAAAAAAATCATATATTTTTTAACTAATGATGTTTTTCCCATAATATAGAAAATGATTAATCTATAATAACTCTTCAATATCTCCAACATATTCCAAACAATATTACAATATTCTAGACATATATTATGTACTAATTTTCTTCATAATAAGGGGAAATGAAAACATAATAAAGTAGTTAGATCATATTATTCTTAAGGGTAAATGTATGAAACAAAAATAAAAGATCACAAGTGATCATAATATTTGAATATGGGAATAATCAGTATACATAAAAAAGTTATACCGAAAAAATCAATGATCATAAATCATAGAATAAAGAATATAATAACATAATAAATGAATCAAAAGATCCTGAAAACAATTGTCAATAAATATGATCCATGAGAGTGTAACAACAAAATTTTTGTTATAGGGGAATACAATAGTGGAGTAGTGAAGGGGGAACAAGACAGGTACCATAGTCTAGGAAGGAATTATCTAATACTAAGATGGAAGGTATCCCGAGTTCTACAGTACATTTTGTTCAGTGTAGGGGATGTGGTACCCCCAATGCTGGAATCATAATATCAGGAAGATGTTATAGCTCAAGGGAGTCATTCTAGAGGTCTGGGAAGAGGGTTTGTTCAGGTTCATTCTATATATAATACTACAATTAGTGTGGATGCATGGTCGTCTACTATCAAAGGTATGATTCGTGTATCATTTACCCTTGATTTTTTTTGGTATCAGACAATCACATTTTTTTTATTTATTACTTTTTTAAATATTTTTGGCTTGGATTTGGAAATAATGGATAGTGTTTCGATGCACTATTGGGAGTGTTATAATAAAATATAAAATGTTTCAAGGGATGTTCCCTAGAGATTTTTTTTATTGTTTCTTTTGGGAACCGTTCATGTTTTATATGAAAGGAATCGATTTGATTCTTGGTATGGATTGGTTATTTCTATACCATGTTCATATCGATTATTATCGGAGGAGATTTACCCATATATCTCTAGAAGGAGGAAGATATTCTGACTAGGGTGAGTTGGATCTTCTGGCTCCTCATGAAGGGCCAAATCAATGTAGAATAGACTTCCTAATGAACCAAATAACTAGTGTTTATCTATATGATGGAGGAATATTGAAAGGTTAGTTTCCTCCAATGTTAGAATATTTTTTGGATGTCTTTCCTGATGATTTATATAGCTTACCGCCCAAGAAATAGATTGAGTTTTCAATCGAGTTGGTGATGGGAGAAGATCTAGTTTCTATCAAATATTATTGAACGGCACCAGAAGAGCGTAGGTACAAGAAATTTCAAATTGAGGATCTAGAAACTAAAGGTTTCATATGTCCTATTACATATCCTTGGGGTTCTCAATCTCCCTTCTCCAAGAAGGCTAATGGTACTTTGGGCTTGTGTATGGATTATCCAAGACTGAACTATATGGTTTTCAAGAACCAGTATCATATTCTATGCATTGACGATCAATTTGATCAGTTTATTGGTGAAAATGTATTCTTGAAGATATATTGGAGATCAATATACCATCATTTGATGGTGATACCATCAAAAATACCTCATTCTGCTTTTAGAATAAACTATGAATTGTATGAGTTCATTGTGCTATCATTTGGTTTGATTATAACACCAAAAATATTCATGGACATGATGAATACGATCTTTTTTCCTTTTTTGGACTATTTTATAGTGTTTCTATTGATGATATCTTAGTGTACACCTAGTTAACAGATGATCATTCCCAACATATTGAATTTATCTTGAGTACCATGATAGAGCCTAGGATTTACACCAATGTAACCAAATGAATATTTTGGATTGATAAAGGGCACTTCTTGAGCCACTTCATCTCAAAGGTAGGAGTGCTAGTGGACATAAAAAAGGTTTCAACCATGATATATTGGGTGTATCCCAAGAATGTATTTGAGATTAATTGATTTCATAGGTTCAGATGATTATTATATGGGATTTATGGAGGAATTCATCCATTTGGAGGCACCAATTCTAGGGATAACCAGGAATGAGTGATGTTTTTTTCCGGTATGATGCTTACAAGATAGTTTTTAAGGAGTTGAAATGAATGATGAAATAAGCAATAATTTTCACTTTACCTGGGCTAGGTAAAGTATATAATATGTATTATGATGTAATCAGAGTGGAACTCAGAGCAATTCTGATGTTGGTCGGTCAAGTGGTTTCTTATGGTTCCAGAAAACTGAGACCACATTAGAATAATTAGCCTAATAACAAATTGTATTTAGTAGTAGTGGAAAATTCCCTAATATTTTGGAGACATTATCTCATGCGTGAGAGGTTTTTGGTATAAACAGACCATAAGAGCCTCATGTACATCCTTTCTCAGTGGGACCTGAACCATTGGTAGAGGTGGTGGGTTGAGTGTCTACAATATTTTAACTTTTATTTGGATTATGACCTTGGTATGTGAAAATTTTTTTCTAATGAATTGATTTTAAAGATGCAGAAAAAGGTAGTATAATAGTCTTGCGATGAGTGGTGGGTGACACTCCTCTTTGTATACTTGCATCTAGATATTCTGGAGTCTCAAGGACAAGTATAATTGACTTCAACATCTGATATACCCATGGTTTTGGAGTATATCAAGACCAATTAGTTATCTGATCTAGCATGTTATTTTTTAGGGACACATTATATGGTGGGAAGATTCCATCAGGATGGTGTCTTGGGAGTGTAAATTATCACATTTTTTGTAGCCAAGCATGGGTTCCTACAGGATTTCATGAGAAGATGATGGGAGAGTTTCATGCTTCTAGATTAAAAGTATATCTTGTTTTCACAAATATGAATCATGATATCCATATACACTACCAGTGGTCAACAATAATGAAGGAGGTATCATGCTTTGTGGTGAGATGTTTCACTTGTAAGTAGGTTAAAGTAGAGAATTAGAGGCCATTTTGGATTTTTCAGCCTTTACCTGTAAGAACCCAGATCTTCGTTTCAGGTATGTCTTTCCTTTTCTAGAGTTTTTTAGAATTCTTTGAGATTATGGAAATTTTTGAAGTACACGCCAAGTACATTATATGTACACGCCATGTACTCTTTTCCCGCTCGAAGCCGTGTGCTGGCCGTGTCCGGGCCATACACACGGTGTGTAGGGGTGACGTGGAGGCTGATTTTGGTGGAGTACAGAAAAACCAACTACACATTGTGTACTTTAAAAATACACGTTGTGTAGTTTCATTTCACTAAACAGACCAGGGTCGCGCCTAATCGCCATAATCATCTTCTTCTAGGTCTAGTTAATCCGAGAGTGACCCATACGACTAGATCTTCCCCGAGCTCCTGCCTCTCCGTCCGTTCTCTGATTCGAGCATGGTTGATTGCGTTGGAAGCGTAGAGGTGAGTTATTCCTTCTGGTTGAGCCATGTTTTCCAATTCTTCCTCCTTCTCGAGTTATCTAAGGTTGAATGTTTTGTATGTTTTCTCAGATCTATGACGTTATAGGGAAAATCATCCATCTTTGTTAAAGTATATCGATCTCCTAGGATCAAGGTAGGTGTTTTGTGCCTTACCGTTCAAAGTCTATGAGTTTTATGTGAGAAGTTCTACTGATACCCGTGAACGGCATATTGCATGTTTACCGTTTTACCCCTGTTGTTTTCCTGCCTTTCTAGTATGCTTTGTAGAGGTAAATTTAACATGTTGGAGGATAATTTGTTGTGCTTCAATGTTTTTCCCTTGCTTCGTTCTGTTTACGACCTTTGGGTCCTGTTTTCCTTTGGATGCTACACATATTTTCATGCCTTGCGGTCATAGTTTGAAGTGATATTCATGACATGCTTGTTTCCTTGTAGACTGTTTAGATAAGTAGTTATATAGGTGTACTTTGGTTATCCAAGTAGCTCTATAGGTGTACTTTTTTCCTTATAGCATTATTATGCACAGACTGGCATGGGGCCGAGAGAACCTGGTGCTGTAGACTATAAGGGATAGATCGAGTTAGCTTCCCAGAGAGTCTTAAATATTACAAACTATAGAGGGGATGGACCGAGTGAGCTCCCAGAGAGTCTTGGATTTTATAGACTATAGTAGGGTAGAACGAGTGAGCTTCCTCAGAGAGTCTTACCTTGTTTGAATCTCTTTAAGAACCTTCCCAGGATAGAGATGGAATTTACTGAGGGAGCTTCCCCAGAGAGTATGTGGTATACCTAAGGCTATAGGAGGAATTGGCCGAGATAGCTTCATCAGAGAGTCTCTAGACCATGGGGCTAAGAGGGTTATACTGCGTGATCTTTCTCAAGAGAGTCCCTGAATACCCTAGACTATAAGTGGAATTGACCGAGTGAGCTTCCCCAGAGAGTCTCATGAATTTTTATGACCAAGCCAGAGGGGTTAGGCTAAGTTCACTACCCATAGGGTTGTGGTACTTATTGGATAAAACTAGAGGGGATGGATATGAGTACTTCCCAGATGGTTTCTGGCTTGTTAGCTATTTGTTTCACTACTATTGATTGGTTGTTGATTGATTGCTGCTATGTATCATCCAGTTTTACAGCTTACTGTTTACTTCCTTCTGCTTGCTGTTGCTGTTTACTGTTTATTGTACTTTTACCTACCATATACTCACTGAAAGTTAGGCACAGATCTTCGGGTGAATGCCTAATGGGATTTTATCTCACACTCTCTTTGGGCATGATTTGGGCCTAAGTTGACTATGTTGTTGTAGGTATAGACAAGCGAAAGTTCCCTTCGACTTCTGGAACGTGATTGCTTAGAGAAGGAGAGCATGAGACTGAGTTTTGGCTCACGATGCTGAAGAGATATTTACTTTTATTATTTACTTGTTTTGGTACTATAGTGTTTTCCAGCATTGTGACTTGTTTAGATGTTTTCCTAGTTATGTGTCATACATCATTTCATATATACATATGTTCTCCAGTTTGTTGATTTAGTCTTCCTCTGTTATATTGTGGGTTATTACTACTTCCACTATTGTATGTTTATTTTCTTCCACTGTGTACTTTGCCAATGAGGGCATAGTTTCCCCACTATCACACCCAAGGACCTTGTTGCTAGTAGGTAGCCTCTGGCATTTGGGGATATGCACTTGAGGCCATGTGACCAACCAGGTATGAGGTGCCTCTGGGTGGCTTCCAGAACTGGGATGTTACAAAGAGATACCTGAGTCTGTGGTATACCTGAGGCTATAGAAGGAATTGACTGAGATAACTTCCTAAGAGATTCTCTAGACATTGGGTCTAAGAGGGTTAGACTACGTGATCTTCCTCAAGAGAGTCCCTGACTACCCTAGACTATAAGGGGAATTGACTGCGTGATCTTCCTAGAGAGTCTCATGAATTCGTATGACCAAGACAGAGGGGTTAGGCTGAGCGCACTGCCCAGAGGGTTGTGGTAATTCGTGGATAGGACCAGAGGGGATGACTGCGAGTACATCCCAGAGGGTTTCCATCTTGTTAGCAATTTGTTTCACTTCTATTGATTGGTTGTGGATTGATTTATGCTATGTATCATCCTATTTTAATTCTCACTGTTTACTACCTTCTTCTTTCTATTGCTGTTTACTTCTTATTGTACTTTTACCTTCCATATAGTCACTGACTATTTGGCACAGATCTTTGGGTGAATGTCTACCGAGATTTTATCTCAAACCATGTATGGACCATGATTTTGGGCCCAATAAGACTATGTTGTTGTAGGTATAGACAAGGGCAAGCGTCCTTCGACTTCTGTAACTTGATTGCTTGGATAAGGAGAGCATGTGACCGAGTTTTGGCTCGCGATGCTGAGGAGCTGTTTACTTTTATTTTGTACTTGTTTTGGTATTGTAGTGTTTTCCAGCATTGTGACTTGTTTGGCTGTTTTCCTAGTTATGTGTCATTCATCATTTCATATATACTTGTGTGCTCTAGTTTTTTGATTTAGTCTTCCGTTGTTATATTTTTGGTTATTACTACTTCCTCTATTTCATGTTTATTTTCTTTCACTGTGTACTCTGCCAATGAGGGCATAGTTTCCCCACTATCACACCCAAGGCCCTCGCTGCTAGTCGTCAGCCTCTGGAATTTGGGGAAATGCGCTTGAGGCCATGTGACCAACCATTTATGGGGGACCTCTGGGTGGCTTCCGGAATAGGGACATTACAAAGTGGTATCAGAGGAGCTCTTTTCTCCCGCATTACTATTTGGAGACTTAGCGAGGGATAGGACGGATTCAGTACTTGGTAATAAGCTATGACCAGGAGTAGCTAACTGATAAAACACTATTATTTTGAAAATTTTATTGATAATAAATGATATAATTTCCTCACATTGTGTTAAATATGTTTATTTATAAAATATTTGGGATTTGATCATTCATTTGAAAATTTGGTGAACATTCTAGTTTTACCCTTTATAGTTCACTGTAGTATTTTGAAGATAAATATTTTTATATTTATTATTTGAATTTGAAATTTTTCAGCAGTGTTACTAACTTAATTTTCTACAACCTTCATTCAGGAAACGAGATCTAGAGAGTGCATTTGGATGGAGTAAATGGTCCATTAATCCAATGGTGGGCTGGACTCGGTAGAATGGACATGAGTTCTGTATTTGGGCCATATATTCTTCATCTGGGCTGGGATTGAGCCCAAATTTGAGGAAATCTCGTGGACATGATTTAGAACAAATAATACTGCTTTAAGTACTGTCAATTCACGATTTTTGGAGGTCAACTAGGCAGTTAAACTTGGAATAAAATATTTGGCCGAGTTTTTCATTTCACACTTAAAATGTTATGTAACCCTAGCCCTCACAAACTCTATTTAATGAGGGTTTTAACTCTTTGGGAGGGCTGGTCGAGTCTTTGGGAAGGTGTGGAAGAAGTGGTTTCTCTTGGGAGCCCCTCACAACTCTTGGAAGAAGTAAGCCTTTGTGAAAACGTCTCTTTCAAAAAGGCTCTCCTCTCCCACCTCTTCTTTGTATTTCTTTTATTTCATGTTTGTTTCTTAAATTTTTCATCAAATAATCTTCTGTGTTCTTCCCCTTTCTTCTTCTCTTAATCTTCTTAATTGGGTTGTAATAAAGAGTGGAGACAAGATTGGGTTCTACCCTTTCAATCCATTTCTTATACAAAACATCTCCACGATGACTACACCACCCATGGAAGAGTAGTTATTTTTAGTAATCGATCGACCTCTATCATTATTCATTTAATTATTTTGAATCATTGAGCTACTATAATTAACTTAATATGATCCATGAATTTTGTTTTTAAATTTTATGAAACTAAGAAAGCAATTGAACAATTAACACAAAACACACGAGGTTGGAAATTGTGTAAATTGTGAGAGCGTGATCTTAATCGGTATTACAAGACCATATAAGCTAAATTTGTAGAGTTAAAATATAATCACTAAACACAATTCATCCTCATTTCCAGAATGGATAAGTGCTCTAATTAACCACTGACCATTAAGCTAACATTATAAAAACAATCAAAGCAGGGTGCTTCGATTGCGTGTTACGAAGCTGGCCTAGGGTTTAAGTAATTTAATCTTTGTGGTAAAATTAACTCTCGTAGGGTTCGAGGGATAGAAAATTAGGGGATCATAATATAGTGGATATTGATTTAAATGATAATCATTAATAAGTGAATGAAGTGGTAGAGTTAGATCGATTATTCCTTTTAAAATATTTTCTAACAAAACATCTTTTTGTTGTGTTATTTTAATCGATCTTCATTTCAAAACTAAAAAAAATACAATCTTCTTCCAGAAAACTTCTTCTAGATTTATAAAATATAAACAACCACCCCCATCCTTTAAAGTAGTGTTTTATTCTCTTTTATTTTATTTCTAGAATAACTCTAAAAATTGTTTTAATTCACTTTCACATTTGAGAGACGACCTTGGTCAGCCACTCTGCTGCACCCAAGTAAACCAAAATCACACTAATCATTTGAGGGCGGCCACGACAACGCTCTTTAAAATTGGCTCCATTTCCGGGGAGGCAAGTGATTTATTCAACCATTTAGAGGTATTTCTTTAATTTTTCATTTTATTAATTTCTTCACCTCTCTCTTTCATCTTTACCTTTTCTCAAGTTTTCATTTTTTTCATCCTCTTATTTTCTTTTTGTACCATCAACTCAACTTTTCATTTTTATTTTACTATGGTCCACTCACTTTATTTTCATTTTTATTTGATTTATGACACAAACTAATCCACAAGATCTCTTAGATCTTGACCCTGAGATAGAACGTAGCCTTAGGGCTCGAATCAGGCATTCTCAATCTACGAGAAGTTTCAATATTCAATCCAGTTAGTGAATTCCTCTCTTCTGGAAACATAGAAATTGGAAGAAATTCAATTTAAAACATAAAAGAGGAACCAATGGCTGTAAATAATGGAAATGAACTTAATAAAACCATTCGAGAATTGGCTGCACTTGATATTAACAATCAACCAAATTGTATTGCATACCCGAATCTCGAATCAGACTTTGAGTTAAAATCTGGATTAAATCACCTTCTTCCAATGTTTCATGGCTTATCTGGTGAGGATCCCAAAAAACACCTTAAGGAATTTAATGTGGTTTGCTCAACCTTAAAACCAAGAAATGTTTCTAAAGATTAAATCAAATTAAGAGAATTCCCATTCTCACTTGATGGAGCGGCAATGGATTGGATGTACTATTTACAACCTAATGATGTAACATGTTGCAATGATTTGAAACGTCTTTTCTTGAAGAGATTTTTTCTAGCATAAAGGACCAATTCTATTCGTAAGGAGATCTCTGAAATCAGGTAATCACAAGGGGAGTCAATGTATAAGCACTGGGAGAGATTCATGAAGTTGTGTGCAAGTTTCCCACATCACCAAATCAGTGAGCAACTACTCATCCAGTACTTCTATGAAGGACTCACACCTATGGAGAGAAGCATGGTAGATTCCGAAGTAGAAGGGGCATTGGTGGAAAAGAAACCAGTAGCCGCACGTGCATTGATCGACATGATGGCACAAAACTCCCAACAATTTGGCGATCGAGGTACATCACATGTCAGGGGAGTACATCAGGTAAGTCCTTCTTCTATTGAAATTCATTTGATTGATACCAAGTTAGAAGAAATGACCACTATGGTGAGGCAGATTGCATTGGCTCAAAATACATCCCAACCCCCTCCTCCAATGCCATGTGGCATTTTCACTGAGACAAGCCATCCAACTGACTGTTGCCCACAACTATAAGAGACAGAGGATTGTGAAGCAGTATTCCCTGTGAGACCATTTCAGCAGCAACAAAACCAATATCCCCTAAAGAAGTTTGATTCATTTTCTCCAACATATAACCAAGGGTGGAAGGATCAATCAAACATGAGGTATGGATCTGGACAACAACAAAGGCCCCATTTTCAAAAAAACTTCCAGCAGCCTCTTCCTTACCAGCAGGGTTTACAACAAACCCAAAGGAGATTTGAATCTCAAACATCAACAAGCCAACAAAAAGGGAATCCCCCACCCAAGGTATATTCTAACACTGATGATCTTTTGAAGAAAATTGTTCTTAATCAACATAATGCACTGAAGATTCAAGGTTCGGAGTTGAGGGAGGTGAAGACTCAAATGAGCCAGATTTCCACCGCCCTCCATGAACTTGTGAGTAATAATTCTAGAAATATACCTTCCCAAACCACTCCAAATCCAAAGGGGAATGTTAGTGCCATCACATTGAGAAGTGGAAATCAAATGAACAATATATTTGTACCTATCATTACACCGGGATTCACCTCAATTCTGGAGAAGCTGCATTCCAAAACAACTGATGAGAAATCCAAGGAGAAAGATAATGGTAAGAAAAAGATGGATGATGTTCCTCCTAAACCCCTTCCTTTTCACAAAAGGGTTGTTCAGACCAAGAAGATGGGTAAAGAAGCAATAAAAAAAGGAGGTTTTGGATACATTCAAGCACGTGGAGATCAACATTCCTCTATTTGAAGCCATTAAGAAAATTCCATGGTTTGTGAAATTCTTAAAAGAACTCTGTACCAATTAAAGAGGGCTTAAGGGAAATGAGAGGATCAAACTTGGAAGGAATGTCTCAACACTCATTACACCAACTCTAGCAATGCCAACAAAGTGCAAGGATACCGGGACATTCACTGTCCCATGTACCATAAGGGAGTTTCACTTCTTTGATGATATTTTTGATTTAAGATCTTCAATAAATGTGATGCCTCACACTGTATTATATTAATTACAGGTTGGTGAGTTGAAGCCTATGAGAGTAGTGGTTGCAGTTGGCGAATAGAGGTACGGAATATCCAGCGGGAGTTCTTGAGGATGTACTTGTCTGGGTAAGAGACATGATCTTTCTAGCGGATTTCTATGTTCATAACATGTAGGATGATCAGGTAAGTTCTCATGCCCCCATTATCTTAGGTAGGCCCTTCCTCAAAACAGAAAAAACTATCAAAAATGTCAACGAGGGTACACTTTCCATGGAATTTGAGGATGAAGTTGTGATATTTAAAGTTATGGATTCCATGAAGGACCCCTCAGAGGATCATTCTTCATTTGTTATCTCCCATTTTGAACCCCCATGTAAAAACACCATGGAATTGGATTGTCCTATTCTTAGGGAGATTATGAGTATTGGTTCTAGTTTGATGTCTAAGAGTACTTCCACATCCATTTATAAGGAACAAAACTCTCTATGATTTTATTTTGAAATGGAATCATATTCTAATTTTGATCATATGAACACTGATTATGACATGGCTATAGAGTATTCTGATGGATTTGATGCTTTATTCTCTGATTTTGATGATGTATATTTTCATACTGATGCTCTTTGTGCACATATTTCAGTTCCTTCTATGTCTCTATCTATACTACACCCTCCTTCATTAGAACTCAAGCCATTTTCACCAAATCTGAAATAATCATACTTGTTGAGTTGTGAGAGATTACATGTTATCATTGCTAAAAATATCCATTTTGAACATAAAGAAAATCTTTTGAATATTTTGAGGGCGAACATCAGGGCGTTTGGGTGGACCTTGGATGACATATCAGGTATTAGCCCCTCTATTTGCATGCATAGGATTCTCTTGGAGGATGGGGCTAAACCGGTGAGACAACCACAAAGGAGACTCAATCCCACCCTCCTGGAAGTTGTTAAAAAAGTGGTTGAAAAATTGCTCGAGGAAGGTATAATCTATCCCATTTCATATTTTTAGTGGGTAAGTACTATTCAGGTTGTGCCTAAGTAAAGTGGTGTTATTGTTGTTAAAAATGAGAAAGATGAGTTAGTTCCAATGAGGGTGAAAAAGTGTTGGCGTGTGTTTATTGATTATAGGAAACTAAATCAGTCCACTCACAAGGACCATTTCCCCCTCCCGTTTATTGATCAGATGCTCGAGAGACTAGCTGGGAAGACACACTATTGTTTCTTAGATGGATTTTCTGGATATTTTTAGGTTCCTATAGCTCCAGAGGATCAGGAGAGGACTACATTCACCTATCCCTTTGTCACATTTCCCTATCAGAGAATGCCATTTGGACTTTGCAACGCCCCAGGTACCTTCTAGAGATGCATGGTGAGTATTTTTATGATTTTATTGAGACTTGCATGGAGGTATTTATGGATGATTATATAGTTTATGGATCCTCATTTGATGAATGTATCTCTAGTTTGGGTGATGTGTTGCATCGTTTTATTGAGATGAATCTGGTCTTAAATTTTAAAAAATTTCATTTCATGGTCGAAAAGGGAATTGTCTTAGGTCATATAGTCTCAAAAAATGGCATTGAAGTTGATAAATATATGGTAGACATTATTTTATCCCTTCCATATCCTATATGTGTGCCTGATGTTTCATCATTCCTTGTACATGCTAGATTTTATTGTCGCTTCATCAGAGATTTTAGTAAGATCGCTCTACCCTTATCTCGATGCTTCAAAAAGATATTGACTTCAATTTTGATGATTCGTGCAGGGTATCATTTGATGAGCTAAAGAAGTGCATGACCACTCCACTGATCATACAGCCCCCACGATGGGATATTCATTTTGAGATTATGTGTGAGACCTCCAACTTTGCGGTTGGAGCTGTCTTATCTCAGAGGGTGGAGGGACATTCACATGTGATCACCTATGCATCTAGGACACTGGATTCAACCCAATCAAATTACACAACCACCGAAAAGAAGTTTCTTGCTGTCATATTTGCTTTAGATAAATTCCGTTCATATTTATTGGGCTCTAAAGCAGTTGTTTTTTCTGACCATGCAGCTTTGAGGTACCTCCTAAAGAAGCCAGATGCAAAGCCACGACTTATCGGTTGGATTCTCCTTCTTTAGGAATTTGATATTGAGATAAAGTACAAGAAGGGATTAGAGAATTTGGTGGCAGACCACATGAGTAGGCTTACTCACACACTAGAGGATGACACCTTGGACCAGGTACCACTTCGGGACACTTTCCCCGATGAGCATCTCTATACCATCTCAGGTACACATCCTTGGTATGTTGATTTAGTTAATTACATTGTTTCCTCTGAAATCCCAGCAAATTTGAAGAAGAATCAAGTCCAAAAATTAAAAGGTGAGTCTTGGTATTATGTGTGGGATAATCCTTACCTCTAGCACATGTGTAGTGACCAAGTCATTAGGAGGTGTGTTCCCGATCATGAGTTTGAGTCTATTTTTCATTTCTGTCATACACTTGCTTGTGGTGGACACTTTAGACCCCAACGGACAGCTATGAAGGTTTTGGACTCTGGATTATATTGGCCTATCTTGTTCCATGACGCCCATGTGTTTCGTAAGTCATGCTCTCGTTGCCAACACACTGGGAATATTTCTAGGAGACATGAGATGCCCCAAAAACCCATACTATTATGTGAGATTTTTGATGTATGGGGCATCGACATTATGGGTCCCTTTCCTAGTTCATTTGTATTTTTTTATATTTTGGTTTCTATTGATTATGTGAGTAAATGGGTGGAGGTCAAGGACCCCAGGATTGACGATTATCATGTTGTAGTGGAATTTGTCAAGACTCAAATTTTCTGTAGGTTTGGAGTACCAACGGCCATCATCAGTGACCAAGGGACACACTTTTTCAATAGGAATTTTTCTTCCCTCCTTCAGAAGTATGGGGTTACACACAAAAAATCAACACCATACCACCCCCAAACAAATGGCCAGGCTGAGGTTTCAAATCGTGAGCTGAAACAAATATTAGAGAAAACTGTGCAGCCAAATAGGAAGGATTGGAGCAAGCACTTGGATGATGCATTATGGGATTATAGGAAAACATAAAATACCCCCATTGGTATCTCCCCATTTCGGATTGTTTTTGGGAAAGCATTTCATCTCCCAGTGGAAGTAGAGCATCAAGCATATTGGGCTATAAAGAAATACAACATGGAATTGGCCCAAGCTAGAATTCAAAGAAAGTTGAAAATTCAAGAGCTTGAGGAGATTATACTATCATCATATGAGAACTCAAGGCTCTAAAAGGAAAGATCAAAAGTAGTTCATGATAAAATGATCCAGAAAATGGAGTTTCATGTTGGAGAGAAAGTCCTACACTACAGTTCACGACTGAAGTTGATGCCTGGTAAGTTGCATTCTAGATGGTTAGGTCCTTATATTGTATCTAATGTTTTTTCTTATGGTGAAGTGGAGATCACACAAGAGGACATTGGAAGGAGCTTTACAGTCAATGAGAAACGTTTGAAGAGATACATTGAGAGAATTCTTACTGATGTAGTTGATTTTATCACACTACATGACCCCATCATCACTTGAGCACATTAGGCTATTCCTAACCCTTTCATTTTTATATTATTTTTCCTATTTAAAAATTCTTCATTTCATGTTCATATATCATCTCATGGGTTCACATTGAGGATAATGACATATTTTAAGTGTGGGGGAGGGAACCTTTTAGTTTAGTAATTTCAATTGTTTTCCTGTTAAAAAAACAAAAAAAATGCGTGTTTTTCAAATTTTGTGTGTTTATTTTACAATTTTCTATGTGTTTTTGAAACTTTTGAGCCGAAATGATTCTCATCACCATTTTTAAATCCATATCAATAAGTGAAACAATTTACCCCTTAAAACTAAACATAAATGAATGCTGAAATGAATTTGTTTGAAGTTCAAATATTTATTAATTTCATGAAACGTACACTGAATTTTGAATCCCATGCCACATCTCACTGAATTTATATTTGAAATCACTTTCCTGTGAGTCTTTTGAACCATTATTTTCATATTCATTACATTCACCTCACTTCTTGAGAGAACCAAACCATGCTTGATTTAACCAGAATTTGATCTATTCCTGTATAAACTAGAGGGTTTGAGGTACTTATGTTTAAATGATTGAGGAATTTGTTTGGTATTAAAGCCCCTATTTCAAATAATCCTATTTTATAATGGCCTACCTTGAGAATTTAATCCTTTTATCCCTTAGAATCTATGCACAGCCTGTTAGGTTAGCCACATTACAAGCCAATTTTCCCTATCCAACCAACTCTTGAAGTTAAATTGCATAATCTAGTTGATCTTAAGTGTGGGGGAATAATCTTGTGTTGTGCTACCACATTCTGTGATACTATGGTTGGAAAATTAAATTCTTAGTAGATGTGTTTGCTGCTGAAGAAAGTCATTATATTGAAGCTGTTCCTTTTCCGGAGCTTTCATGACAAGTGATGCTGTGCCTTTTCTGGAGCTTCTAATTGAGGTTGAAAGTTGTGCCTATCTGGAGCTTTCAGGAAAATCATGTCTGAGAAATTGACATTTCTGATGCTGAAATGATGAATGGTGTAAAATTTTCACGACTTTTCATGATGATGGAGCTAAATTGATACTATGTTGATTGAGGAGAAGACCATATTTAAGTGAAAATTAGATCAATGCAATTTTGCTTCAAAAAGAGTCAAGCCCTCCTCATTCATCGTCAGAATTTTTCACATCTAAATCCTACAAATCGAAAGCCACAGAGAAACCTTGAAAAGTCATCATGATAAACATACATCCTTGACTCAATCGAGTGATGATGTTGGAATTTATCAAGCTTATGGTGACCCTTGTATGAGTTTGGATGAGAAAAAAATTTCAAAAAAAATTGATATTTGTGTGATTAGAGAAAATTCAAGAGAGGTAAGTGTTTTGTGCATTGGAGGATAAATTAAGTGGAAATATATTGAATGATATAAATGAAGAACTGGAAATAATGGTTTTTTATGAGGCATGATATATTTTGTTTCTTGGTGTGTAATTGTTTGATCTCAAGGATATCTGTTTTAAAATTGGTTTTGATTTGATATTGATGTTTACTTGATTTGAGATTTTTCCCAGGAGTGAAAAAAGATAAGTGTGGGGGAGTTGATAAAACAATATTTTGTAGAATATTATATTGATACTAAATGATACAATTTCCTCACATTGTGTTAAATATGTTTATTTATAAAATATTTGGGATTTGATCATTCATTTGAAAATTTAGTGAAAATTCCAGTTTTACCCTTTATAGTGCACTGTAGTATTTCAAAGAGAAATATTTTAATATTTATTATTTGAATTTGAAATTTTGTAAAAGTGTTCCTAAATTAATTGTCTACAACATAAATTCAAGAAACTATAGATAAAGAGTGCATTTGGATAGAGTAAATGGGCCATTAATCCAATGGTAGACTGGACTCGGAAGAATGGACATGGGTTTTGTATTTGGCCATATCTTGTTCATCCGGGCATGGATTGAGCCCAAATTTTGATGAAAGATCAGGGACATGATTTGGAACAAATAATAATACTGGAAGGCCGGTCAACTCACGCTTTTCTGAGGACAAATAGACGGTGAAACATGGAATAAAATATTTGGACGAGTTTTTCATTTCACACTTAAAAAGTTATGTAACCATAGCCCTCACAAACTCTATTTAAAGGAGGTTTTAACTCTTTGGGAGGGCTGGTAGAGGCTTTGGGAAGGTGTGGAAGAAAGGGTGTCTCTTGGGATCCCCTCACAACTCTTTGTTATATTTAAATGTAATAAAATAAGGCACCGACTCTAGGTAATTGGGGTTGGGTTATTACAGATTTGGCCAAGGATAGTACTCACATTCACTTCCTTCATTCATTCCTAACGTCCCCTTGAAATATTCAACTTTTTATAATCATTGATCATTGAATTTCCCATAATTATCCATTTTACTTATCATGTATATTACTATTTCCTAAACAGTGTACCATTTTACATATAGTGTCTACTTTGACAGTTATTTGATTATTTAGGAAAATATTGATAATTATGTATTCCTTATTAAATATAGTAATTTGATAAGGCATATTAGTTATTTTGATTATTCAATATGAGGAATGTTATGGACTAGAAATGATGGGTGGAGCCCCAAATTTATATAGCTCCTTGATGAATCTAATGGTTCTCATGAGAAAAATAGTTGTGCAAATGGGGTTCAACCCTTAGTTTTAAATAGTATTGTTAATGGTCTTGACTTTAATAGGTTTTCATTTGCCTAAGACATGACATCAATCAATAATTTTTTTCATTATTTAGTTTTAGTTATTATTCTTCCATGAGATTTTTCATCAACATATCTATGGAAACATTTAATTTAATTTCATGGATTAAATGAATTACTTTTCAGTTTCTTACCTTGGAATGTTGATTTTGACTTATCTAGTTATTTTAATGGCATGTATTTCCAGTTATTACTTTTTCATATTTTTTATTCAGTTACATCTCAGTTTTTTGATTACATGGTGTGTGTTTTCAATTATTTACCATGCCATAGATGTTAGTATAATTGATTGGTTAATGCTTCAACAATATTTTGACCTTACTAATCATTTTATCTCACCCTTATTATATTTATTTCCCCTGGAATCCAAGAAGTGTAATGTGAATGATATTTAGGGATACACTAGATGGAATAAATTTATTCTTGATGTTACTTATTTAGAAATAAAAAAATATTTTGTAATTAGTGTATTTATTTGTAATAGAATTCTAATTTATGTATCCAGTTTTCCAAGACTAGTAAATTGATTGTTCCTTTGGGATATGATTTTTGAAATCATTCTAATGTAATTGATACCAGACACTGGATCTAGGCTAAATAGGGTCGGGTCGGTACAATAGTGTCATTTCTTTCTTTACCAACAAATCTAAATTCTTATCCTCAGTAAATTAATTTTTTCCACCTCATTAAATAGGTTCAAATCCCACTATTGTTGCATCAACAACCACTAGGCTTGGTGATGGAAGATAAAACAACATCTTAATCTCCCATCCACAAGAGTTTTTACCATTAATGTTGGGAACACCCCTGATATTCACAAATTCTTTATTATCTATTAAATCAACAGAAGTATCCGATATAAAGAACCTAGATATTATCTGATACCACATGATATTCCCTTGTAATGAGAGTACTATTTGGGGGGATTAGTTGTGGTTTTTATACTATTTCTAGAACATTTAATAAACCTATGGAATTTATTAGTACTCAATCCACTCAAATATATATCTAATATTTACTTGAATAAAACATAAATTAACATAGGGAAAAGAATATATAGTTATCTAAGGTTATGTCCCAATGTGAGTGCCTACTCCTTGATATGATCTAGGTGGGTATGAGTAATAGATTTTCCACTATAATATTATGATCAATTACAAGTGGTTTATACATATATCATTATGTGACCATGCATTTCCTAACACACATACAAAATATCATAATAGAGTTATAATATCCAATGATTAATAATGTGATCAAAACAATTTGTGTAAGATCACTTGATAAATTGATTTACATCAGCAATTGAATTTTGATCTTCCCTTTGAGCCTTCATAATAGTCAAACCAAGTAATTATCATTTATTCATGAAATATGAACTCTTATATTAAATGATGAAATCAGACAGCAGTTTATATTAGATCTATCAACCTATATCACTTCATGAAAAATCAATTGATAAATTTATTCTCAATATAGAAAAACTTATTAATCACACTCTTTAGTATTTCTTACCTCTTAAAAACTATAAAATTTAATCTCTTTTTTTTAATATAATTCTACGCCTCTATAAATTTCATGATGCAATAATTTTTTTATATTATCAATTTTTATAACCATTTCTCAATATTCTATAAATAATTTAATTTTAAAAATCAATTCAATCACATATTCTAGTTTATTACCAAAATCAAATGGTACAATATGATCCTCCACACATTTCCTCATTCCACTATTTATATGGGAATGATCCCACTATCATAAAATATTAAATTCTTATTTAATTATATTTATCTAGTTATATTCTCATAATACCCTTATTATCATTTTAATAAATAAATAAAATTCTCATGTATTTATTTAGAAATAGTGTCCATTTAAAATAATTCACAAATTAATTCATGTGATAATTCTAGAAATTTTTTACTGTGATCTATTCTCTATATTACACTAGACCAACTTTGATTGAGATAATTATTATTTTGATTCATATAATGACTCAACTCATCATGGTAAAATACATCAACCACTCAACTTTAATATATAACAATTATATTCTTGTGATTAATAAATTTCATAACAAAAAAACATCATATTATTTATTTATTCGTTATATTTTTTTTCTAAAATTTATATGACATTCAATTATTCATAAATTTAACAATTTCTCTAAGAGGATTTATCTTATTAAGTTATATTAGTGAAGAAAATATTTTAAGAGTAAAATGACTCATATAATGTTTTCTGTAGTTCCATGCCTTTGTCATTTTCTGATTCCTCTTATGAATCTTCTGAAAATAATCATCATAAGAGTAAATAAATCATATTTAAATGAGTCATATAGAGTTTGAATGAATCTTATATAAATACCAATCTATTATCATAAGGATAAATGAATCATAAAAAATTTAATGAACCATACAAAATTCTTCCTTTTCCAAATTTTTGGTCTGCAATGAAAATGAATCTTACTTAAATTCTCTAACTATTTTTAAAAATGTCAATAACTCTTACACTGAGTCGAAGTTACACTTAAAGATTTAGAATTATACATTTATTTGTCAATTATCTACTTTATATGAATCTTTACAAGAGTAAAGGACTCCTATAGAGTTTTCAATACTTTTCCAATTTTTTAACTTCAACAATTGTATTCCATATTTCTTTAAATAAATTCAAAACCATTTAAATTCATCTCAAGGAATTCTAATTAATCTAAAGAATATTATAAACACTTAAAAATCATAAATAACAATTTCTAATAATTTTTAATCAAAATTGAAAAAAACATTGTTAAATAATTTCTTTGGGTTAATTAATATATAAAACTTAGTTTACTCTTACTCAACTTTACTTCAACTCTTACACATTTATTTCAATTTTTATTTAATACATATGTAGTCAGTATAAATTTGACTTCAATATAATTATGATCCTTAAAACTTCTACTCAATATCATGTAATTCTATACAATATTGAGGTTTAACTAAAATCATCAATAACGATCAACAACTTCTATCGAAATCATATTTTTAATAGTTTAATGAAAATTCAATGAAATTATATGAATTAAATTTATGATCCTCTAAGAATAAACAGAATGATCTTACAAGCATCACCATATGATAATGATCCTCCAATAATCACTGTAATATTCCCATTTTGTATCAACATGCATTCTCATGTTTAATATATTAACATATTATTCAATATGTACTGTTATCATGACTATATATTGAAAATGTTCCTTAAAAACAATTATAACATAATATTTTATCAATAAAAGAAAAATAAAACTCCCACTATAATACAAAAATTTTATCTTAGATAACAAAATTATATATTTAAGAAGCATAGGGTGATCCTTGGAGTTTAACCCTATCATTTTACTAGAATGAATTATGAAAACCCCCTTCCACCCAAAGTATGTGTTTACATTAATAATTATTTACGTTTTTAGATTAAATTAACACCATGAATCTTATAAAATGTGTATATTTTAGCTTCATTATTAAAGTAGGATAAATATAGAAATAAAAAATGGGGAGAAATATGGAGAAAAGAATTATTAGATAAGGTTAAATTATTTTGGGGGATAAAATCTAGAATGAAATGATTAAATTATTTCTATAAATTACAATTAAAACTATTATAAAGAATAATTAGAAAATGTTTCAATTTTTTTTTTAATTTTTTTTTTAATTTTTTTTTCTCATAATTATGTTAATTGACATGTGATTAGAGTATATGAATATAGTAGACTAGAAAAATGTTTCATAGAAATAACTGTGAAAATACTACATGTGAAGTGATATGGTACTTAAAATTAGTGTTTCTAGCAAACCCAAATGGGGAGATTAATGAGCCCAAAATTGATTTTTTATTTAAGGTTGTTGTTTTTAATATATAATAGATAAATAATACATCTTATGATATTTTATAGAGAATGGTTGGTAGAGGAGACTAGAACCATGTGATGGTGTATGAAAAAATGTACATACCCTAATGGAGTAATAAAAAAGATAAATATATATCATTTAGGTTCCATGACCAAGATGGAATAATCACACCACGACTCAAGGTATTTTGAAGAACCACATATTATAACAATTCATTTTTGTGAAAGTGTTTAGTAAGAATTTTTATGATAAAACTTAGAGAAAATGAAATACACAATGGTATAACCTATTTCAAATAATTTCTTTTATAAAGATATTGTATTCCATGAATTAAAATAGGATTCCATACCATAGTGGTTATGATACAAATGAAGGTTATATATAGAACTCATGTATAAATAAACTAAGATAAAAGGAGTACACTAAGGCCTTGAAATTGTTTTGAAGGCCACTATATAGTGAGTTTAAAATAGTTATGACGAGATAATCTGACTAAATTTTAAAAGAAGGAAACATGTATAGAAATATAGAAGTCATGATTCTTATTTTTGAATTTCATTGGAGATAATTGAACAAAATAAAAATGTAATTGGTTTATCATACCAAACAAGTTTTTTTACCATACTAGATAGAAATATGGTTTCTTTTATGAAGTTCACATTTCCCATGCATGGACACTGGGGGGGTGAATCAATTGACATAATTCAATTGAGTTCTACATGTAGTTAATTATCCCCTCTTATGATCAAACCTCTACCTTTATTAATAGGTGTATATATATTAGTGCACTATTTAACCTCACATTGGAATGAAATTCATAAAAATAGAAAATTGAAACACAAGGTTTTTTATAAGGTTAGATAAAGACAACTCCTTTCAATGTTTGATTATTTGATTTAGAATCATATTTTATTATCACTATAATTTATGGTGATTTAAAGTGAAATTAAAATCACACAAAAGTGTTTTGTAGGTATCATCCACATTCCCTAATCATAGGTATAATCCAACTCCCTTCCAATGGTATTGTTTATAATGGATCTACCAGTTCATCAAAGGTCATCATTGAACTCTTGAAATATAACTCTCATTTTTCATTAGATGTCACTCAATGTTGTCACATAAACTCAAAAAAACTATGTATTTTGATAAAAATGGTTTCTTTATGATTTTAGTGTTTTATCACAATGAATAAAACAATGGACAAACATTAGTCCCTTATTGTTATCAATATTCTCTTCTCTTTCCTTCCTTGGTTGTTTTTGTATCACTTGAGTTGAGCACAGGTCAAAGACTCTACACTTATTCTTCTTCTTCAATAGTTGTTGTTTCTTCTTCATTTCACATATATTTAAGGGTATCAATCCTACTTTATAAAATATTGTTGAGTTTTTAGTTCTTTATATACTGAATGATCTTTATTACTTTTTGACTCAAAAAATTTTCAACAGGAATAATAGAGTACAAAAACATTTGATCTTTTCCTCCTCATATATATTTATATTCACAAATACCGTTAATTATATTTTATTATTTTTGAATAAAGAGATTCCTTGTTTTTCAATCACATGGAATATATTCGTTCATATATTATTTTATCAAAGTCAAAATTTTATTTTTAAATCCTATTCAATACTTGGGTGGTTTTTATATTCAATTTATATTTAAAAATGTCACATTCTCATTTAAATCTACTCAAAATTTATTTCATAATTCTTTTTGAATTTAGATTCCATTTTTTATAGCATCCAACATAGAAATTTAACTCACAACATGGTTTATTCAAAATATATATCATTAAGTGAAACTCTTTATGTTGTTTGATCAATGAATAATAGTTTGTAAGAATCATCTAAAAAAATGTTTAGATAAACTTTTGAATTAATATCCTTATTCAATCTAGTGTATGCATTATATTTTTCATGCGATAGTCATGAACTAGAATCTATGACACAAACTACTCAATAACAACATAAGATCATACATCATTTTGATTCAAATAATGATTAAGGAATCAAGATCGTCATACATAGTGAGTAATTTCATGAATATCCTCATGCATCCTAAACCACAACCGACAAGGTTGATTCTAATAGAATATTTCCTTTTCTAAATCCTGTGTGCACCATAATTAAATTATGAAAATTAAACACTTTACAAATCCAAAATTGATTTTTTTTATTTGGGAGAACACTAGTTAATAACCCTCACATAATTATAACATCACTGGAATAATACCTTAGGGTTGACTACCCAATGGGTCACCATTAGACCCCACATGATGCTCTCTTCAAGAACATCCCCACACTTTCCCTATTATTATTTACCAACACTAGTTGTCTAAATGTTTTCCTCATTAGAATACATTTAATATTGGATGAATATCTCTAATGGATAACTATTTTTGATATTATAGTTGGAGGATTGGACTATTTTTTTGAATTCCTTTTTTATGACTTAAGTCTTAAAAACTAAAAAACATAAACACTCTTACTAAGTACTCTAGTCACCTATAAAAAATCCCCCAATAACTCATACAAAGTCATCTAGACACTCTCTCACACAATCACTCATATGAATTCCTCCATCCGTTGTCATATTAATTTCTCTAATGACTCATACAAATAATAATTGGATTCATATATAAGTTAATATCCATTTCTAAATAACAATAACCTTTTAATTAGAGTTAATATTGACTCTTATAAAGTTCTTAAGTGTCAGTATAATTACGAAAACACAAATTCCCTTTCCAAAAACTCTCAACACTCCAAACTTGTTTTATTACACAAATTCCAAAATCTTTCAATCTATATCTTATATTTACTTCCCAATTAATCTCTTTTTAGATTCATTAATTACTTCATAGGGATGTAATATTAAATAGTACAAATACCCCATGGATCTCAACTTATATTTGTAAACACTTTTCAAACATTCATTATCCAATTAGATAGTAATTATGAGAGATAAATATTACAAGTAAATAAAATACTCCAAACACTTTTAATATCAAGTGAATGGATCTATAATACTCTCACAGTAGTGACTCACCTTTATTCCAAGACTAATTTAGTATCTAAAATTCATCAGTTATTATAAATCAATGTTTAGTAAATTCATTAATTTTCTAACATATTCTCAAAAAATATTGAAACATCCTTAGAATCAAGGTATCCATCCTTATTAACCTCGAATAAACCCTTTAACATGGGATCTACAATCTCCCCCTTTTTGTTTGTTATCAATATATTTAAATTATTTTAGGTCAATATGTGTAAATGATAGATATTTTTTTGTCTCACACTTATTGAAAATAAATAAAAAAAGTGTTTGTATGGGATTAATCTCAATTAAAACAACCGATCCTCCCACTTTTGTTTTTTTTCAGCTTGAATTAAGTGAGGGAAGGGCTAGAACAATATATTACCTTAGATATTGGCCTCTAGTTAATCTAGTCTAAGTCTGTGTGGGAAACCCTAGTGTAGATATAAAGGGTGAATAAACAAGGTATTAAAATAAGATTATAAATTATTTTCATGTGAAACCATTGTTAAATATTCTCACTCTTGGAGAAGTGGAATAATATTTTTTATTCAAATTAAAATATAAGTTCTTGAACTTTATTTAACCAAAATATTAATAAAATTCAATCAAAGGAAATAGGTTTTAATTATTTTGATTATCACTAGATATTCCTCACAATTAAATGTTGATTTTATTTATTATGAAAAAATTTATCTACATTAATTTTAGGATTTTATTATTATAACCAAGGATAAGAGACCATAAAACCATAGCTTTTTAATGAATATTTTTCAAAAAAAATTTAGAAATCTATATTTACATAGTATTGATAGGTTTTGGTAGCTTCACAATAAATTTTTCCACTTATCTACCCCTTAGAGAAACAATAAAAATCATTTTGATCAAGGTGGATATCTTCATTAGATAGGATTCAAGATATAAAATGTTGAGAATGTTCTAGAATGGAATAATTGAAATTGTTATCAAATATGTAATAATTATTAAAGATTTAGCCTCTCCATAATTTAATCTAGTTTATGATATCTTACAAATTTTATAGAATCACCTCAAATGTTTTAAATTGAAAATAAACTATCAAAAAATATATTTAAGGAATCCGGTAGAACACTTTTTCCTTAATATGGGAAAAATGTTGATAAATTCTTCTTACCTCATTCATTAATTTCATTCTAGTTTTTAATTTCTTCTTCATGATTTCACATATGTTTTCCAAATATGTTTTCAACATATATTTATTAAATATTTTTACTTCTTTGTGTAGAATGTTCCTTTGTTCATAAGCTATCAAGGAACATATATTATGTACTATTCATTTTAGTTAGGAATTTTCTTGTACTGGCTGCATAGTTATGAAATTGTTGGTACTATGTCTATCCATCATTCACCTGCCAAACAACTCTTCTAATTATATTGAGATATCATTTATTTATAACCTCTCATGAAATTTTATTTCTTTACATGGAATTACTTGTCGCCAATTTTCACATTCCATCATTTATGTTTCCTTTATCAATTTTCTTTCCAAATTAGTAGAATGAACAATAAAATAATCTTTTGGAACTGATTCAACATGTTTATAATTTTGACATGGATTCTTGGCTGTGTATTTCACCAAACCATCCTTCTTATAACTTTATAATAATTATATTGTATTATTATTTTTCTTCCCTCCATTGATACATATATTCATGGACTGTTTTCAAGAATGCATGACATTTCCTATTTTACCACAATATAAAGAGATCTTCTATTTTGATGTAGTTCCTTTATTTATCTTTTTAGACTTATTTTGGTTCCCCTATTTCTTTAGATTATTTTATAAGGTTTCACCATCATTATACATCAGTTTCTATGGTATCATAAATTTATGTATATTATGTGCATACATGGTTGGTTTTTATAAGCATGTATCTTCATAATAACCACAATAAGTACATATTACATATGAACTCCTTAAACTGACAAACCTATTAGTAGTAGATTAGTTCATAATCTGTGTATGTGGTGTCATATTAGGCTTTATCCCCCTTAATGTTGGATTTTTTTGTTTTTTAGGTATTGAACAATTATTCCAAAATATCTAATTCACTATACCCAAACTTATAACAAATCTAAAAATTACCTAAAAATATTGATTTTCTATTTTTGATAACACACTATATAGAATCTCTAGAACTTCAGGTAAACTTTTTTGAGCCTTTTTTTCAACTGGTTGGGATTATTTTAGGGAGAATGTCCTCTTAAATTTATTTCCTTTCTCCATATGTGTAATGGTATAATCCTTGTCATTTTTATTCATATTTTTTTTTTGTTTTGAAACCAACATAGTCTATGTAAAAATATATAAAAATAAATGTATTTTAATAATGATGGTACCCATTTCTCATATTTATCATTGAACTGGTTAGTATATGGTTTCAAGAACCTATTTACATCAGTATGAGTCACTTTTGAGACTATATTATCATCTGATGTTTGAATGGAATATTATTTCTTTTCAATAATTTAGTATGTTCCATCTTATGTTGCTTTAATATTTTTCAACTTCAACTCATGTTCAAGACACCTTATATTGATGGAATTATTTTCATCCAAAAATAAAATGATTCTGCCTTCCCACTATTTTTTTTATCTTCTCACTTTTTTCATATAGATTGCACATATCCTATAAGAATTTTTTCAATCCAATTCACTCTATTTTCTTTGATTTACCACTGTGAATTATTGAAGTAGCTTGGTGAGAATCTTGTAGTGTATGAATTAATTATGTAAGAAAATTTTCTGTCACTTCTTTCTCACAGTTTCTTCTTTACAATAGTTCTTCAATAATGAAAATATTTTTATCGTAAAGTGGTACAGATTCTTCCTTTAACTCCACAAGGTCTATTAGAAAATTTTACTTTTTAAATTTCCTTCCCAATGCATACTCCATTTCTTTAACTTCTTCATATAACTGCTATTTTCCATTAAGAAGTTACTTGAAAAAACGAAGTATATATGTCACCACTTTAAAAGGAACTTTCTCCACATGTATTTATATTTGAGAGTAGAAGTCTTTAATAGTTTTTATAGACTCATATTATTCATAATATACATAGTTTTAATTAGTATCATCAAAGGGGTTTTAATTGTTTTTTTGAGACGAATTACCAGTTTGACTTCCATCATATTGTGGTTAATCCTTATTCTTTAAAATTTTATTCAACTTATTTTTATCCTATTTATTAAGGTTTCTAAATGTTTTTTCTAAGACCTTTATTTTAGATTTAATTTGTATGGAATATGATATCTCTATTAGAGTATTTAAATTTTTTTAATAAAATATGCACTTAATGTGAGTTTGATAAAAAATCTAAGATAAAAAAGTAGATGAAATCATAGGATACGTAGTTATATATGAAACCAATTGAAGTTCCAAGTGGTAATGCATGGAAAATGAGGGGAGGGGGGGGATGTGTTAATCAGTGTACCCAATTCTAAAAAATTTTAATTTTACTATCTTTAACCCTATTATGCTCAAACCTTTACCTAGATTAAAAGGTGTTGATATATTGGTGTGATATATAATCTCACTTTATCATGAAATGAAGACAAAAAATGTAAATAAATGGTTTTTTTTACAAATTCTGAAAAATAATCCTTCGAGAAATGTTAAACTATTTTATTGAGAAACAAATTTTATAATCACTATAATTTTGAGTGATTACAAGTGTATCTCAATTCACGAACAAGTGCTGGGTTGGTATCATCCACTTACCATAAGGTTAGGTATCATTAACTTCTGTTTTAATGGTGTTGTTTACACTAGAACCACTTGTTATTTAGAGTACATCCTTTAAATTCAGAAAAACATATCTCCTTTTTGTTTTGATGTCACTTGGTTCTATCATATCAACTCATACAAACCTTTTATTTTTATTATAGTGGATTCATTATACTTTAAGGGTTTCAACAAAAAAAATATAACAATAGAAGTAGTATCAGATCATTCTTGTTATCAATTTCCACTTTAAATTCTTTATTTTTATATTTCTATACCTTATCAATTGAACATAGGTGGGATGATTTGTACTTATTCTTATTATTACTTAGCGTTTGTTGTTTTTTATAGGGTGGACCAACATCAAAGAGTCTCAACACTCTTTATTTGAATCTTTTTTATTTACAAATTTTAAATATGCTGAAGGATTTATCTTATTTTTTAACTTTATAAATGTCTATAAGTAATAATAGAGTAAAAAAACATTTCATATTTTCCTCCTCATGCATATTTATATTCATAGATTCCATTAATGCTATTTATTTATTTCTGAATAAGGAAGCTCCTTGTTTTTAGATTGCATGTGTCACGACCCCCTCCCCACAAAGTGTACCCCTCCTGGGCCGGCAATGTGAAAAGGGAGATAATGACACCCGAGTCCCGCCTCCAGTAGGCCCCGGGTTGGCGACTAGCACCGAGGGTATAATAACGTACAAATGGGAGGCATTACCCTCTAAGAGAACACAAGCAGAAGGGAGAGATAGAATAGACTCCAATCAACTCCAACTCAGAACTGAAATATCAAAAGGAAACCAAGTACATATATGAAATGTCATGCAAAAGTACTACAACTGAAAGGGAAAACTAAAAGTACCCAAAAGAAAGAAAAACGGCAGCGACCACAAGCCCGAACAGCTCCTCCTCCAACCGCAAGCTAGTAGTAACCAGCTTGATCTCCAACCTGCTCCAAGTGACCTGAAAAATAGTTTCTATGTACATAGGGTGAGTATAACAGTATACTCAGTAGGATCCTCCCCAAGACTCTCGTGCAAAAGTAAAGAAAGCATGCTAAAGCCCAGTGAACAACAAGTGAAACTAACTCGATATCTAAACAGGTATACTATGTTCCCAACCTCACCATGGCAACTCTCACCAAGTAACGCATACAAGAATATAGCATATAGTAAATAATATCAAGGGTACCCCGCTACTACTTCCCCACTGGTTCGCCGCTTTGCCCCAACGACATACGTCCTGTGCATCTCTCTCCAAAGGCTTGCCCGCAGACACCTGGGCTAAGCTCCACAATCTGCACCTCGTGCACCACAAAGGATTGCCCACAGACACCTGGGCGAATCACCACACCGTCCTCACAACCAAAGTAACCCGGTAGTTTCCGGGAGCCACCATAGCTCGTATAACGTGTATCATACGTCGAGTATTATTCCTCAAGCCATCACAGCCCATACGCCGAGTAAGGATCCTCAAGCCATCACAACCTATACACGTTACACCTATAGTATTCCATAGGATACTATATCCAGAGTATATGTTTGTGAAATAACCACAAGCCATTACAGCCCTCTACACACATATATGGGTAAAACTAAACACTGTGCCTACCAGCACAAGGATCTACCAAGAGAAGAGAGCGGGGCCAAAGGGGGTAGTCAGCCATTCAACCTCCCATTAGAATGTTGGGGAAAACACCCCCCCAGGGCTCAGAATCCCCGGGGTGTCAGTTTCCCTTACCAATAGGGTGGAGTAGCGTATAGAAACACAAAAAGTATAGAAATATATAAGTAAATCACATCCACACTATGGGCATTACCTAGTCTTAGATACAACTGCAGCTAACGTCTCTCAGACTCCAGGCTGCTACTTCTAAGACTAGGTATCCTATAAGCACACAAACAATGAAGAGCTTTATTAGATTACTCCATTATCATTTATCAGTTCCACTGTACATTAATTAATTCTTTAAACATTAATTAAGAATGAATAATTCCACATTAAACCGAAATGGCATCACTTTCAAAAACAATTGTTCTTTTTTAAGATTCACATCACCTTTAAATTCCAGCATCTCCATCCCCGTGGATTTTCACCATTTAATCAAACATTCATTACAGAATTATTTTTCCACATTCCCAGGCATTCTAGAAAAACATCCTATGCTTCTAAACACAAAGGAGGCTCAACACGGTGAGTAGATATACTACCCGTCGAGTCTTTGCCGCCTATAGAAAGAGCATAGACCCATCCTCCATCGAGAGGATAAACACGGAAAGCACGTGGCATACCCCGCGTGTCTTCGCCTCCTTCGGAAAGAGGGTAAGCAAGACCAGCTTCCTTGAGAAGTGGGGAAAAGTAAAGCAGATAAGCAACCAAACCAAACCACCAACATCAAACCATCACATTCATCTCATACCATCACCCTTGGTGTCCTCCCCGACACCCATATGCATAAACCGATGCATCTTGCCACACTAGGCGTCATCCGCTGCCACAACCACAAGTCTCCATGCCTCCACATATCACAACAGCCATCCAGGCTCACATCACAGCACAAGCAGCAGGAAAACAAACATCACAAAGTGGGCTCTCGGCCCTTTAACAAACAAGAGGGTAACTCAGAACCCCTTTAGAAATTCCCACATAATCTGTTCTCTAATCCATATTGAATTAATAGACTTGTTATTCATAGGTTCCAATCATGGATACCTAATCAGTAAGCTATCACAATTTAAATAACCATTCTTACTTCCCTAATTTGATTATCCTCAAATTAGAACAATTAAAACAACGGCAATTACCAGATTAATTTACATGCCTATTTATCTTTATCCAATTAATTAAAAATTAATTCCGGCTTTATGTTAATTATCAATTTCTATCATGAACGAACAACAAATCAAAGAAAACATAGATATCACTACATCTAGGAAAACATGAGGGAAACCGTTATCGCGGTATAAAGCAACAGCATGCGATCAACCAATTCTTTTAATCTGGTTCAAGTATTTAATTAGGTCAATTTCATTGTGATCCAAAGAGATAAATCATGCTAATTCTATGATTGCACATATACAATTAGAGAAGCCATGAATCCCCTACCTCGAAGAGTTCTTGACGTCCTTTATCCACACAACGGGTCACAATCCTCTTCTCCTCATGATAGCTGCATCCACTGGAGGATGCCACGGTATGACAGTACCAACCAACCCCAAGAAAACCCATTAGAACCATGGAGATTACATGCTAATATGGAAGGAAGAACAAGAGAAGGTGGTCCCCGAAGGAACGATGATAAAACATACCTTATATCGAAGAACGATCGACACAACTTGGTTGCATCAATAGAGCGGAACTGATCTGAGTAACGTTTGATTGTGAAACTCCTACGAGAATGATTGTAAGGTTCTAGTGTCTCGTAGATGAGAACTAGGAGGAAGAAAAACGAAGAATGATATCTCGTTCCTTTTAAAAAAAATTAGAGAGGCGACAGTTTAAGATCCGGTTTATTCTCCATTAAAAACGGATCGCATTAACCCACGCGGTTTGACCAAGTAAAAACATCCCGGCCTTAGGAATAATTAATATAGGATTTATGGCCTTTGAATCGGCCTTAAAGTCCTTAAAATAAGGTTTTAAAAGTATTTTACGTCAAAGAAAACGTCAAATTTGCGAAGCTGGAAACACTGTTCACATACTCAAAATTTGGAAAAGTATGGAATCGGTAGCTATTATGGAGTCTGGAAACACTGTTCATTCGTGAAATTTGGCAAAGTATGGAATCGGTAGCTCTTATGAAGTCTGGAAACACTGTTCATTCGTGAAAATTGGCAATGTATGGAATGGGTAGCTCTTATGAAGTCTGGAAACACTGTTCATTTGTGAAAATTGGCAAAGTATGGAATCGGTAGCTCTTATGAAGTCTGGAAACACTGTTCACAGAACTAAAAAAAATTGGCAAAGGAAAGAAAAGCTCACCGATAGAGCCTTACTGATAGAAACTCAAGTCTACTGATAGATCCTCACTGATTGAAGTTCACCGATAGGACATCACCGATAGAAACACTGTTCACTGAACCTCACCGATAGAAGTCCACCGATAGGACCTCACCGATAGAAACACTGTTCACTGATCCTCACCGATAGAAGTCCACCGATAGAACCTCACCGATAGAAACACTGTTCACAGAACTAGAAATTTGGCAAAGTGTTATCCGAGCTACTGCTGGACTGCGGCTACCAGTATACCAAGCTATCAGTATGCCGTGGCTACCGGTAAACCCAGCTACCAGTAGGATGCGGCTACCGGTAGACGGAGCTACTGGTAATCAGCCGCTACCGGTAGACCGAGCTACCGGTAGGCAGCAGCTACCAGTAGACCGAGCTACCGGTAATCCGCAGCTACCGGTAGACCGAGCTACCGGTAATCAGCAGCTACCGGTAGACCGAGCTACCGGTAATCAGCAGCTACCGGTAGACCGAGCTACCGGTAGGCAGCAGCTACCGGTAGACCTAGCTACCAGTAGGCAGCAGCTACCGGTAGACCGAGCTACCGGTAATCAGCAGCTACCGGTAGACCGAGCTACCGGTAATCAGCAGCTACCGGTAGACCGAGCTACCGGTAATCAGCAGCTACCGGTAGACCGAGCTACTGGTAGGCAGCAGTTGGGGGATAAGTCACCTTATCCTCCAGGAACACCTCCAACACCACATTTTCACAAAGTAATGGACCAGGGAGGTCTGGGCCATTACATTAGATACCTCTCAAAACATTCTCGTCCTCGAGAATTAAAAACCAACCCAGAAGAAAAGAGGGGTCTGAACAACCACCCCATAAGATACCTCTCAGGGGAAAACCACCATGAGTTGTTCAAAAGCTGGAACAAAACTACGACATCCGAGAGTATGGAAACAAATAATCCATAACCAAGCAATTCAAACATAACATCACATCAAAGGTACATAAATAAAACATGAAAGGTCTAACCATAAAGGAAACGTCATTACATGGAAAGAGTTAAACATTAAACAACTCTGGGTACTGAGCACGTATCTGTGACTCACGCTCCTAGGTACTCTCCTCCATGCCACCGTGTCGCCACAGGACACGAACTAAGGGGATAGAACGCCCACGCAACACCTTCTCCTTGTGGTCTTGGATCTCCATAGGTCGCTCCTCGAAGGTTGCATCATCGTCAATATCGATCTCTCCCCAATCGATAACATTAGATTCATCATGATGATAATGACGGAGCTGTGATACATGGAAAACATCATGTATCCGACTCATCTGAGGGGGAAGTGCTACTCGATACGCCACAGATCCAACACGAGCTAACACCTCGAAAGGCCCAACAAACCGGGGAGAAAGCTTACTTCCACGACCAAACCTTCGCTACCCACGACGGGGAGTCACCTTTAGAAACACATGATCCCCAACATTAAACTCTAACGGTCTCCTTCTTTGCTCAGCATATGATTTCTGACGATCCTGTGCTGTCTTCATCCTCTCACGAATCACCTGAACCATCACTGTTGTATTCTGCAGTAGTTCTGGTCCGAGGATTGCTGACTCTCCGACCCCAGTCCAGCACAACGGAGAACGGTATGGCCGGCCATACAAGGCTTCAAACGGTGTCATACCGATGGTAGAGTGAAAACTATTATTGTAAGCGAATTCTACCAAGGGTAAGTGCTTCACCCATGAACCTCCAAAATCAAGAACACAAGAGCGCAACATGTCTTCAAGAGTCTTGATGGTTCGCTCTGTCTGACCATCCGTTTGAGGATGAAAAGCAGTGCTAAGGAATAGTTGAGATCCAAAAGCATGTTGGAGACCTCTCCACACCCTAGAGGTAAAACGAGGATCTCGATCAGAAATGATCGTCCTAGGTACTCCGTGAAGCCTCACCACCTCCTCCAGATACTGCCTCGACAAAACCTCCACTGAGCTCGACTCCTTGATTGCTATGAAGTGGGACGATTTAGTTAAACGATCCACTACCACCCATATAGAATCATTTTCTCCCAGAGCTCGAGGTAAACCTGTAACAAAGTCCATTGAGATTTCCTGCCACTTCCACTGAGGAATCTCTAAGTGCTGGAGAAGGCCACCAGGAACACGGTGTTCGGCCTTCACCTTCTGGCAGACTAAACATCGAGACACATATTCTGCAACTGAACGCTTTAGCCCAGGCCACCAAAACTGACTCCTCAAGGATCGGTACATCTTCGTCACACTAGGATGTACCACCAAGGGTGAACTATGGAACTCTCGGAGAACGGTCTCACGCATCGCCAAGGGAACAAAAAGCCTGCCATGATACAACACTCGGTGTTGTTCATCCTCCGACCAACCATCAGGGGCCTCCCCACAAACAACTCTGTCTCTCCAAACTTCCACCTCTAAATCACCCAACTGAGACTCTTCCACCTTCTGCATCAGGGATGACTGCACTATCATCTGGAAAAGACAACCTCTTCCCCCAACTTCTCCCATATCAAGATGCAAAGATGATAGCTCTTCCATCACTCTCCAGGAATCACCAGATTCACGCACAACATCATTACGTGACTTTCAGCTCAGTGCATCAGCAACAACATTTCCCTTCCCAGGTGTATACGATATTTCGAAGTCGTATTCCTGCAAGAACTCCATCTACCGATGCTGCCTCAAGTTCAAGTCGCGTTGGGAGAAAACATACCTCAAACTCTTATGATCGGTGAAATCCACAAAGTGCTCACCAATGAGGTAATGTCTCCACAACTTCAGAGAAAACACCACGGCTGCCAAATCAAGATCATGGGTGGCATAGTTGCGTTCATGGGGACGCAACTGCTGAGACCCATAAGAAACAACGGACCTCTGCTGCATAAGAACACAGCCTAGCCCCAGATGTGAAGCATCACAGAAAACATCAAACTGGACTCCCTCCGTTGGAAGACAAAGGACTGGAGCACTTACCAACTTCTCCTTTAGATACTCGAAAGCTGTCTGACACTGATCAGTCCATATGAACGCTTGATCCTTCCTAGTCAAAGCTGTCAGAGGAGTCGCAAATCGGGAGAAATTAGCCACAAACCTCCTATAATAGCATGCGAGACCAAGGAAACTTTGCACCTCTGACACGGTCTTGGGGGCTGGCCAAGACACCACTACTTCTATCTTCGAAGGATCCACAACTACTCTCTGTTGGGACACAACATGTCCCATGAAACGAACTTCTCGAGCCCAGAACTCGCACTTGGACAACTTCCCAAACAACTGATGTTGGCGAAGAACTCCCAAAACGGCTCGTAGATGCTCTGCATGCTCCTCTTCTGATGTGGAGTATACAAGGATGTCATCGATGAAAAACACAACAAACATGTCCAGGAATTCACGGAACACAGCATTCATCAACCCCATGAAAACAGCTCGAGCATTTGTCACGCCGAATGGCATTACAACAAACTCATAATGCCCATGAAGACAGCGGAAAGCAGTCTTTGGGATATCCTCATCCTTTACACGCATCTGATGATATCCTGACCGCAAGTCGATCTTTGAAAACCAACTTGCACCCTTCAGTTGATCGAATAGGTCATCAATCCGCGGGAGAGGATAGCGGTTCTTTATTGTCACTTTGTTTAAGCGACGATAATCGACGCACAACCGCAAACAGCCATCAGTCTTTTTTACAAACAAAACTGGTGCAACCCACGGTGACACACTTGGCCGAACAAAACCACACTGCAACAGACCATCGAGCTGAATATGTAGTTCTCGTAACTCATAAGGGGTCATCCTGTACGGAGACATAGAGATAGGAGACGCTCCTGGCTGTAGCTCGATCCCAAACTCGATCTCTCGTCGAGGGGGTAAGGATACAACCTCTTCTGGAAAGACATCAGGGTACTCCTCTACGACCCTAGGAAACGCCAACTGTTGAACCTCTGAAGAACTCAGCATCATCCCAGCCATCATGGATGATAAGGATGAAACTCGTCTATGACTCATCCGAGGATCTCTCTCACCAACAAACACTACTTCCTCTCTGTCTTCATCAAAGAAAACGAACTTCTTCCTATAGCAATCCACAATAGCCTGCACCGAATAAAACCAATCCATGCCGAGGATGACATCATATGGTTGTATTTGTAAACATAGGAAATCTCCCCAAGAGCGGTGCTGCCCCAACACTAGCTCACAGTCTCTACATACTTCAAACAAGCTAGCTCGACCTCCAACTGGCGTAGTCAACGCCAAGGGCACTGGAAGCCTCTCTACCTCAAGTCCCAAAGCGTGGAAAAGGGTAGGGGATATAAAGGATTGTGTCACTCCTGAATCAAACAAGGCATACAACAAGATAGAAAACAAGCAAAGGGTACCTCGGACGACGTCTGGCTCGCCTGGGGCTGGCAACGCTAGAGCATGAAGCTGACCACGACCACTTCTACGGCCTCTTTGACCCTGATGACGACCACCACCACGGCCGCGCTCTGCTATCTGAGGACGGGGAGCGTCATGGGGCTGTCCTCTGCCTGCTCCATCTACCCTCGGGTGATCTAAAGCTGGTGCAACCTGCTGCTTCTGCCTCGGCTGGAACTGCCTCAACGGAGGAACCTAGAGTAGAGCGCCTGGTGCACGATGACTACTCTGAAAAGTCGGGAACTCCCGCTGCTGATGACCACGACCACCACAAGAAAAACAAGCGCCTGATCCCTTGGCATAGGCCTGAGAGTTGCTGCCTCCGGAGAAACGAGATGGGAAGGGCTGGGACCTACCCCCAGGTGAACGGAAACTCTTCTGCCCTGAAAACCGGGAACCCCGGACCACAGCTCTTCTTTGTGAGGAATCATGATGATTCCCCTCTCGTGACGATCCTATCCTGGTCAAATTCCTATCAACAACCTCTGCCCTCGCCAGCACCTCAAGATATGTCTTCAGCATAAATGGGGTGACCTGGCGCTGGAACTCTGGACGCAAAGCCTCCTCGAAATGCCTCGCCCTGGCCTCCTCATCTGGTAACAGGTCTGAAGCATATCGTAGAAGGTTCCTGAAACGGATTCCAAACTCTCGAACACTGGAGCTCCCCTGTCGAAGGGTAAGAAGCTCCTGGCGACTGGATGCCTTCGCAGTCGATGAAAGAAACTCGACTCTAAACCTATCTAGAAACTCCTCCCACGAGATCGCTGACTCCTCACGATCCCCGAGGAACAAGAACCACCACTGTCTCGCTGCTCCACGCAACATCGTCAAAACCAAGGACACCCAGTGTTCCTTCCGAGCAAGAATCGAACTGAAGCCTATCTCGACCTCCTCCAACCAGTCTTCTGTGACTGCATCTGAAACGGAGCCCTCGTACTTCTGTAGACTCTGGCGCTGAAACTCTTGGAGTGTCTTCCTCCAAGTTTCATCGTCGTCAACCTCTACCCGACGGAGATCTGCTGGAACAGCCTGCTGGGAACCTTCGGCGCAAACCTGACGAGGACGTCGACCTGGAGCCATACCTGTAAAATAACAACTGACAGAGCTCTTAAGCCTGGAATATGGAAGACTCTACATTAATTAATTAATTATTTTGTTTTATTAATTTTTGGTTACCTATCCCAAGGTCTACCCATTCAAACACAGGCGCAAAGAATAATGATGCATGATCCTTTCCTAGGTCTCTACCCTGCAACCAGTATCACTTTGTTTAGTATCCATCGTAAACTTAAAGGTCTGTGCAACAGATCATAGGGGGCCCTGAACGCCTATGTTTCTGCCGGTCTCCAGTGTTTACCCCACTTTCTAAACATGAATGACACTGTTTCCCTACCATCCCATGCATCCTCACCTGTGCCTAACTCCAAACTCCATCCTATCCCTCAGCCATACCTCTGATACCACTCTGTCACGACCCCCTCCACACAAAGTGTACCCCTCCTGGGCCGGAAATGTGAAAAGGGAGATAATGACCCCCGAGTCCCGCCTCCAGTAGGCCCCGGGTTGGCGACTAGCACCGAGGGTATAATAACGTACAAATGGGAGGCATTACCCTCTAAGAGAACACAAGCAGAAGGGAGAGATAGAATAGACTCCAATCAACTCCAACTCAGAACTGAAATATAAAAAGGAAACCAAGTACATATATGAAATGTCATGCAAAAGTACTACAACTGAAAGGGAAAACTAAAAGTACCCAAAATAAAGAAAAACGGCAGCGACCACAAGCCCGAACAGCTCCTCCTCCAACCGCAAGCTAGTAGTAACCAGCTTGATCTCCAACCTGCTCCAAGTGACCTGAAAAACAGTTTATATGTACATAGGGTGAGTATAACAGTATACTTAGTAGGATCCTCCCCAAGACTCTCGTGCAAAAGTAAAGAAAGCATGCTAAAGCCCAGTGAACAACAAGTGAAACTAACTCGTTATCTAAACAGGTATACTATGTTCCCAAACTCACCATGGCTACTCTCACCAAGTAATGCATACAAGAATATAGCATATAGTAAATAATATCAAGGGTACCCCGCTACTACTTCCCCACTGGTTTTCCGCTTTGCCCCAACGACATACGTCCTGTGCATCTCTCTCCAAAGGCTTGCCCGCAGACACCTGGGCTAAGCTCCACAATCTGCACCTCGTGCACCACAAAGGATTTCCCGCAGACACCTGGGCGAAGCACCACACCGTCCTCACAACCAAAGTAACCCGGTAGTTTCCGGGAGCCACCATAGCTCGTATAACGTGTATCATATGTCGAGTATTATTCCTCAAGCCATCACATCCCATACGCCGAGTAAGGATCCTCAAGCCATCACAGCCTATACACGTTACACCTATAGTATTCCATAGGATACTATATCCAGATTATATGTGTGTGAAATAACCACAAGCCATTACAGCCCTCTACACACATATATGGGTAAAACTAACCACTGTGCCTACCAGCACAAGGATCTACCAAGAGAAGAGAGCAGGGCCAAAGGGGGTAGTCAGCCATTCAACCTCCCATAAGAATGTTGGGGAAAACACCCCCCAGGGCTCAGAATCCCCGGGGTGTCAGTTTCCCTTACCGACAGGGTGGAGTAGCGTATAGAAACACAAAAAAGTACAGAAATATATAAGTAACTCACATCCACACTATGGGCATTACCTAGTCTTAGATACAACTGCAGCTAACGTCTCTCAGACTCCAGGCTGCTACTTCTAAGACTAGGTATCCTATAAGCACACAAACAATCAAGAGATTTATTAGATTACTCCATTCTCATTTATCAGTTCCACTGTACATTAATTAATTCTTTAAACATTAACTAAGAATGAATAATTCCACATTAAACTGAAATGGCATCACTTTCAAAAACAACTGCTCCTTTTTATGATTCACACCACCTTTAAATTCCAGCATCTCCATCCCCATGGATTTTCACCATTTAATCAAACATTCATTACAGAATTACTTTTCCACATTCCCAGGCATTCTAGAAAAACATCCTATGCTTCTAAACACAAAGGAGGCTCAACACGGTGAGTAGATATACTACCCGTCGAGTCTTTGCCGCCTATAGAAAGAGCATAGACCCATCCTCCATCGAGAGGCTAAACACGGAAAGCATGTGGCATACCCCGCGTGTCTTCACCTCCATCGGAAAGAGGGTAAGCAAGACCAGCTGCCTTGAGCAGTGGGGAAAAGTAAAGCAGATAAGCAACCAAACCAAACCACCAACATCAAACCATCACATTCATCTCATACCATCACCCTTGGTGTCCTCCCCGACACCCATATGCATAAACCGATGCATCTCGCCACACTAGGCGTCCTCCGCTGCCACAACCACAAGTCTCCATGCCTCCACATATCACAACAGCCATCCAGGCTCACATAACAGCACAAGCAGCAGGAAAACAAACATCACAAAGTGGGCTCTCGGACCATTAACAAACAAGAGGGTAACTCAGAACCCCTTTAGAAATTCCCACATAATCTGTTCTCTAATCCATATTGAATTAACAGACTTGTTATTCATAGGTTCCAATCATGGATTCCTAATCAGTAAGCTATCACAATTTAAATAACCATTCTTACTTCCCTAATTTGATTATCCTCAAATTAGAACAACTACAACAACGACAATAACCAGATTAATTTACATGCCTCTTTATCTTTAGCCAATTAATTAAAAATTAATTCCGGCTTTACGTTCATTATCAATTTCTATCACGAACGAACAACAAATCAAAGAAAACATAGATATCACTATATCTAGGAAAACATGAGGCAAACCGTTATCATGGTATAAAGCAACAGCATGCGATCAACCAATTCTTTTAATCCGGTTCAAGTATTTAATTAGGTCAATTTCATTGTGATCCAAAGAGATAAATCATGCTAATTCTACGATTGCACATATACAATTAGAGAAGCCATGAATCCCCTACCTCGAAGAGTTCTTGACGTCCTTTATCTACACAATGGGTCACAGTCCTCTTCTCCTCATGACAGCTGCAACCACCGGAGGATGCCATGGTACGACAGTACCAACCAACCCCAAGAAAACCCATTAGAACCATGGAGATTACATGCTAATATGGAAGGAAGAACAAGAGAAGGTGATCCCCGAAGGAACGATGATAAAACATACCTTATATCGAAGAACGATCGACACAACTTGGTTGCATCAGCAGAGCAGAACTGATCTGAGTAACGTTTGATTGTGAAACTCCTATGAGAATGATTGCAAGGTTCTAGCGTCTCGTAGATGAGAACCAGGAGGAAGAACAACGATGAATGATATCTCGTTCCTTTTAAAAAAAATTAGAGAGGTGACAGTTTAAGATCCGGTTTATTCTCCATTAAAAACGGATCGCATTAACCCACACGGTTTGACCAAGTAAAAACATCCCGGCCTTAGGAATAATTAATATAGGATTTATGGCCTTTGAATCGGCCTTAAATTCCTTAAAATAAGGTTTTAAAAGTATTTTATGTCAAAGAAAACGTCAAATTTGAGAAGCTGGAAACACTGTTCACATACTCAAAATTTGGCAAAGTATGGAATCGGTAGCTCTTATGGAGTCTGGAAACACTGTTCATTCCTGAAATTTGGCAAAGTATGGAATCAGTAGCTCTTATGAAGTCTGGAAACACTGTTCATTCGTGAAAATTGGCAAAGTATGGAATCGGTAGCTCTTATGAAGTCTGGAAACACTGTTCATTCGTGAAAATTGGCAAAGTATGGAATCGGTAGCTCTTATGAAGTCTGGAAACGCTGTTCATTCGTGAAAATTGGAAAAGTATGGAATCGGTAGCTCTTATGAAGTCTGGAAACACTGTTCACAGAACTAAAAAAAATTGGCAAAGGAAAGAAAAGCTCACCGATAGAGCCTTACCGATAGAAACACAAGTCTACTGATAGATCCTCACTGATTGAAGTTCACCGATAGGACCTCACCGATAGAAACACTGTTCACTGAACCTCACCGATAGAAGTCCACCGATAGGACCTCACCGATAGAAACACTGTTCACTGAACCTCACCGATAGAAGTCCACCGATAGAACCTCACCGATAGAAACACTGTTCATAGAACTAGAAATTTGGCAAAGTGTTAGCCGAGCTACTGCTGGACTGCGGCTACCAGTATACCGAGCTATCAGTATGTCGTGGCTACCGGTAAACCCAGCTACCGGTAGGATGCGGCTACCGGTAGACCGAGCTACCGGTAATCAGCAGCTACCGGTAGACCGAGCTACCGGTAGGCAGCAGCTACCGGTAATCAGCAGCTACCGGTAGACCGAGCTACCGGTAATCAGCAGCTACCGGTAGACCGAGCTACCGGTAATCAGCAGCTACCGGTAGACCGAGCTACCGGTAGGCAGCAACTACCGGTATACCGAGATACCGGTAATCAGCAGCTACTGGTAGACCGAGCTACCGGTAATCAGCAGCTACCGGTAGACCGAGCTACCAGTAATCAGCAGCTACAGGTAGACCGAGCTACTGGTAGGCAGCAGCTGGGGGATAAGTCACCTTGTCCTCCAGGACACCTCCAACACCACATTTTCACAAAGTAATGGACCAGGGAGGTCCGGGTCATTACAGCATGGAATCATTTTTTTCCAATATTATTTTATCCAAGTCAAGATATTTTTTTTTAAAATATCATGTTCACCTTAAACATTGAAAAATATTCATTTTTATTATTCTAGAATTTACCTTCCATATGTGCAATGAATTAAAATTCTTTTCTTTAACTTATGGCATAGTAGCTTCTCAGTGTTTACTATAAATGATAACTCTTTGTGACGTTTTATCAATATATAATTTTTTATGAGAATCATATGAATTATATTAAACTTAAAATTCTATATTAATATCCTTATTCAGTAAAATGTTTGTATGATATTTTGTATGTGATATTTGAAAACTGGATACCATTACTTAATTTACTTAGAAAAAAGATTTTGTATCACATAGAGGATCAAATGATTATGAAGATGTTGGGATCCTGGTACTCAGAGAGGCACCACATGAATATAACCAAACAACATAAACCCTACGACATGAGGTTGAATATAAAATAATACAATTTAATTTAAATCAATATTTGACCATTTTTAAAAGATGAACAATACACACATCATGAATCCCACATTGATTTTTTATTTGGGGGAGCTCTAGTTAATAACCCTACATGCTTATTATTCCATAGTGAAAATAAATTATTCCCTAACCACTCAACGAATCACTATGAAACCCACATAGTTTCCTCTTATAGATCTAACCAACGATTTCTATTCTAGTGTCGATGTAACAGACCAACCCAGGTCAACCCAACCATACACCCGAGTCGACCGTCACATGATGAGTTAAAGAAAAAAACAAAACAAGTTTTGAAGATAAACAAAATAATACATACAACCAGAGTGCAAGTGGAAGAAAAAGGTACAACAAGATCCATACCAACAAATCAAAACTAGATAAACTCAAAATTATGAATAAATAAATACCAACAAGTATTTATGTGACAAATAGTCACCTCCAAAACAACCCAAACTAAATGTAGCAATAATAAGAGAATTCAGTATGCTACAAGATTCTATTCCCTTTAATGTAATTCTGAAAAAAAACATCTAAAACTAACCAAAGGTAAAATTTGGGTCTGAGAAAAGAAAATACTAGAAGGATACCGACACATATTCTATATAAGTTTTAACATCATTAATGAAATAGATATACCTTTTAAAATAATAACTTCTTTAAAAATATTTTTTCATAAATATCAAATACGTTTGTAAATAATTTTCCTTTTGGTTTTCATAAAGGAATTTATCATTTTCAAAACAGAAAATATGAAAAGTAGAAGTGATAAAATAGGAAATTATATTAATTCATCGTAAGTCATTCTAGTAAACAATATCCATGAAATGTTTTCATGTGATATCATGTGATACAACCACATTTAAAAAACTGTGAGTAATAATTCATGATAAAAACCATCACATGATAAATATACATTAATTAACAAGACCACTATCATTTTGGATATATAATATGGGAAAATACATATTAGACATAAAACAAATCTGAAACCATGTATAACTTTGGATCTAATCAATATTGAGTCCTCACAGTCAATCATTATCAACAAAAAACCACTAGTGGTTCCACACACACTAAGGTTGCCTATGTGTATTTATCAATACAACCATGGTTCCAAAAGTTCCAATATTGTAGAATAAATTACAAAACTATTCCCATAATTTATTAAACATATTTGACTCCATGATAATCTACTTCTGGGTTTGAAACCCCATTTTCAAATAAATGAATCAAATTTTCAATAAAATTCCATTAAAAAATTTATCGTTTCAAGAAATCATTTGTAATTGAATATCATTTTCATTCAATGAGAAAACCAAGGTAATTTATCACAAATGATAATAAATTCATAAAATTAACCCACTGTAGGAAAAAATACCTCAAAATGGTATAAAACGAACTACCATTGGCAAGAATGACTAGAAACCAAGAGATCATCCTTTGAAAGAAAAGGAATGCCAAGAAACTATAAAGGATCAATATAAAACTCTATCTAATCATGAGTGTAAACCATAAAAATATCTAGACAAATGGTAAAAACCAAAGGATTGAGGGACGATAAAGAATTATTACCCAGAGAAGTCCACTACAACAACCCTGATTGTTGATTGTCAAATGACCAATCTGAAAGGTGAATAGATCTTTGAAAGTGCCTATAGTGAGATCTATGTCAAGATATAGGGATACATTGTTAAATTAAATTAAAATCACTTGTACGGTGCCCTAAAAACCACATATTAGGATATTTATATTGATTGTAATCCCATTAAACATCATTCATTTTACAAAGGCTAGAAATTATAGAAAACATGTCACCTTTTAAAGAAACCATATTTTAGACATTACATTATGTGAACTCAAAATACATGACGTAAAAACTTACCAACCTGAACTATATTAATATATTTTTCATATAAACCATCACACGATATGAAATCCCTTTACATGATGTGTAATTACCCAACAAACAACAGAAATAACTGTTTATAAAGAAAAACTCTGAAGAATCTAGGCCATCCTCCAAACATGGGGAGAAACCCTCAAATCCATTGAAAAATTTATACCCGAACTCCATTAATTCAAATAAATATACATCCCTAAACATTAATAAATTTTCCCATCAATGGATCACCATACATGAGAATCCCACAAACACTCCCAAACAAAGATGATAAATAAAGAATGAACAAGGGAGTACCTGAAAAGTATAATGGGGTGTTATAATATCCCCACGATAAATGATTTCAACCACTAGAAATTCTTAAAATTATTTCACTAACAAAAATTTAAGGCCACCACTACCTTATCAACAATTTCACCCCCCACATCTCATGTCTAACTCATTCGCACCACCACATTACCCAGACTAGAGAAATTGATTTACAAATTAGTACCTTCTCTTAGTTATTTTTAATCTAAACTGGTTACTCAACCAATGTGGTGTAAATTTCAAGATCAACATCCTCCTATAAAATCACATGAGAATGATTTGATACATACATCCTCAAATGGTAAACATGAAACATTTTTTAGATACAATTCAAACCATACAAAAATTCCAATCGATATGCCACCTATACAGTCATACAATGATCACAAAGGGCCCCATAAACTGTAGTGCCAACTTACCCTACTTACCCAAAAGATAACGTCCTGACAGAGGTAAACAAATTAGTAAAACATGATCCCATCCTCGAACTCTAGTGGCCAATGATGATGGTCTGTATAATATTTATTATTACTCTATTTCATAATCAGTATCCTTTGGATCAAATTAACCATCTCCATCATTTCCTGAAAATGATTTGGCCCAACCAAGGAACGCTCTCCCAACTCTTCCCAACACATGAGAGATCTACATGGATACCCATAAAATGATTTTAATAGATCCATATTAATCAAGGCATGATACCTATGATTACAATAAAACTCTACAAGAGGTAAATGTTTTTCCCAAGATCTAGTAAAATCATGCTCACAATCCCAAAGCATAACCTCAGGAACCTAGATATCCCTCTTGGTTAGTCCATCCTTCAACAAATGATAACCTATGCTTAATCTAACATTTGAACCCACCATCTCTTATAAAACTTTACAGAACATAGATGTTTTACTTCGATGCTTATTAGATAAAACTATAGAGGGAACCATATGGAGTCTCAAAATCACTTAGACATACAAGTTCCCAAGCTGTACTACCTTATTTGTAACCTTGATAGGGAATAAATTCACTAATTTGGTGAGTCGCTCAATGATCAACCAAATAACATCCTTCCCATGAATATTACATTGAAAACCAATGATGAAATCCAAATAAATATCATCTAAATTTTATTCCAAAATGGGTAAGGGTTGCAAAAAAACTGTCGGTATTTATTGTCCTACCTTAATTCTGTAGAAGGTAAGACACTAAGATACCAAATATACAATCAACCACCTCATCCTTATCCAATAATACTGACATATCAATTCATGATAAATATTGGTATCCCCTTGGTTCATGGACCAGCAAGCTCACTGTCCACTATCCATCAACTCTTTCTAGAAGGAAAACAGAACGGACAACCTACAATAGAAGTATAAAGATCTACTAGGAGACTAGGAGAAATCACCTAAGGTCTCACCACCATAAATAATTTTACCCAATTATTATAACTGAGTGTTTATCACCCATTTAAGATGAAATTTTTCATTAAATTATGATTTATATTTTATCAAATCTAGGAACACCTGTCCACCATCCTCTTCTACTCCCAAGATCATATCAGCAAAAAAAAACTCATTAAATACAACTGCTCTAATAATTCCTTAATGAATTTTGTTGTTAATTTTCTGCTCAACACATTGGAAACCACATTTCTCTTCCCATGGGTATACACAATTTCAAATTCAAGTGTCTAAAGGTACTCCTCCAAACATCTCTTTTAGAAGTTTAGATCCGTCTGAGTAAAAATATATTTCAGGATCTTATAATCAGAATACACTGTAAACCACTCCATAAAGAGTGTTTTCCTCCACATTTTGAGTGCATACATAACCACTCACAACTCATGACAATGGTTAGGTTATTTCTTATTAGGAGGTAATAATTGGAATGAGACATATGCCACCACCTGTTTTCCTTAAAAAAAATACAACCCAAAATTGTACCATAAAAAACACATAAAACATCATAAACCGAATCCGGTTCCAGATCAATAAAAAATGGAAGTGAATTAAACCTCACCTTCAGATCCTCAAAAAATATCTAAAAATTTTCATTCTATTCAAACATTACATCTTTATGGGTTAAATCAATCATAGAAGATGCGATCTTGAAGAAATACTAAAAACACATTATATAGTAACTATCCAAACCCAAGAATATTAAGATCTCAAACACATTTTTGGGATTCTCCCAGGACATAACAGTTTGTACCTTTTTAGGATCGACTAACACGCCCCTCTCCGATATGAAATTCCCTAGAAACTTCTCTTATTAGATCCAAAACTCTCATTTAGAGAGATTACCATATATATGATGTTATTTTATAGATCGAAGAATGATATATATGTTGTCCTTATGATACTTTTATGTCTTGGAGTACACTATAATATCATCCATGAACACAACAATTAAAGTTTCTTAGAACCAATCAATGATTTGGTTTATTAAGTCCATAAACATCTATAGATATTTAGTCAGACCAATTGGCATAACAAGAAACTCAAAATACCCATAAAGTCTCCTAAACACTCTCGTAGGTATATTATCTTCTCAAACCCTCAACTGTTGGTACCCTGACCACATTTCAATCTTTGAAAACTAAAATTCCCATCAAATCTAGTGAAAAATAACATAAATCACAAGAAATGAATATTTTTTCTTAACTGTCACCTCATTCAACTCTCGATAGTCAATAAAAGTCCAAGAATATTGTATGACTTCTTAGAAAAAAGGATAGGGGAAGCCCATGGTAAAACACTAGGATGAATAATTCATTAAGCCTTTAGGTCATCAAGATGGATCTTAAGTTCCACTAACTTAGTAGGTGTCATTCGATAAGATAGTATAGAAATGGGAATCGTACCAAGGAGAATATCAATAGTAAACTTGACCTCTCTATATGATGGTCAATTTGAAAAATAATATGAAAATACATTAAGGTAAACACACAACACTTAAGTAATATAAACACCTATACAATGGTCAAATTCAACAAGAAACATCTATAAAACATTCCATGATATTACACCAAAAAAGGGAAAACCGGCCCTAGCTTTCCTGATCTAGACTCCCACTCACCCTTGAAAACATGAGTGATTATATAAGGGGATATGAACTAAACTAAGTGGTGATAAAAGTATATTTAGTCTTTAGAAATGATAATAAAATCCATGATGATAATCTAGTAGAATATGTCCATACAAATAATTAAAATATCATATGCCACCTCGAAGTCGGATATCATCACCCAATATTTGGGGAAGTTTAAAAGATGTTTAGACTTCTTTCCCAAAGCCATTGAAAGACCCAACACACAATATAATATAATGGGTAACACTAGCGTAAAACAAAAATAGAACCATAGAATAGGAAATAAACACAATACCCTTTACTATAGTTGGACCTGATTTAGATTCCCCTAGTGCATACTCCAATGCATAAAGATGTTAGGTATCGGCTCTTCCTTGAGCTTTCATAGACACATGAATAACCCTCTTATCCTGAGGATAGTGTCCACCACCCGTGAAATCATCTGTACAAACCTGAGAACCCATGATGAATGAGGATCCTACCATACTTCCTTGGGATATCCTATCATAACATCTTTCCAGATGCTGAGATATTCCATAAAGATGAAAAGTCATGGGAGCCGCCTCAGAATTCATCTTGGTATGTCTAGGGATTCCACACTAATAGAAAATAATCTTCTATTATCTTGATGAATCCTCTAAAACTAGTCCTAATGAAAACTGGATACCTCTGCACTTGATTTTCTGGCCATAAGATTGACCATGGCTAACAAAATCACCAAATGAAGCTCAAACAAAGACTATTTTCCCAAATATGTATGCCTCATTCAAATATTCTTTGTAAAATACTTCTATAATGGCCATAAGACACAAGGGAATCAACATTGACCTAATATAAGGGCTCATTCCTAACTCAAACCTTCAAGAATTTATGTAATCATCTATTAAATGATATAGTTCCAAATGCACACACTTAGTAAAGCAGGTGGAATGCTCTAGAATAGTACACTCACCCATCCCTAAGGTCAAAAACTCCATGGTCTTTGTTTCACATAAATTCTTAGGGTAAAAAAACTAATTAAACATTTTATTAAAAGAACACCTAGTAAGTTCCACATGAAACTTAGCTTATATAATATAGTCCCACCATCTCATTCCCAGTACCACAAGCATGTACATGGAAAAAATAACTTTAGAGTCTTCATGAGTATTTAATAAGTTTAATATCCTCTCAATAAACTCTAGACACTACTTATCTTCATGTGTTTATTTTTCAACCTAAAAGATGGGTGGATGATTCTTAGTAATTGCAGATCCATGATACACCACACATCTTAGTTTATTAACACCCAGTTGAAAAAAATTATTAATAGTGTGTATTACAACTTCCACCAAAAAATGTTGCACTATAGGATTCAACTACGAAACATGTCTCGCATATTCCTCTCTCAGTTTTATAAGATATCTTCTTGAAGTAATTTTATAACAAACACAAGACAATAATCAATTACATCATGAGCACATTACAAAATCTTAGGACCACATTCAGAATTCAATCCAATGAATTTATATTTTTTAAAAGAAATTAATAATTATAAAAATGAAATATATTGATAAAATGTAATAGGCCAATTTAAATCAAATTCCCATAAAATTAATTATAGTGAACCCAAACCCCAATTTTCAAACAGGGTAAAAGTCCTTTAATACCCATGGTAACTCATGTTTAATCTTGGAAGTGAGATATCCAGGCCCATTTTACACACTTACTATCTGAATTCCTAAATTCCTAGCTTCTGTATACCTTATAAATAAAAAAACAGGAAGTGTTAACATAATTTTGGATAAGCCTTCCAGTTGACACCAAATTGTAATAGACCAACCCAGGTTAACCCAACCATACACCTGTTTCAGCTGTTAGATGGTGAGGTGAATCTAGAAAAAGTATTGAATACAACTAAAATAAGACATAAAACCAGAGTAATATTGGAAGAAAAAGGTACAAATAGATCTATACAATACAATAAAAATAAGATAAACTAGAAAGTATGAATAAAGAAATATTATCATGTTTTGATGTGACTAATAATCCCCTCTAAACCAACCTGATCCAATGGCCACAAAAACAATATAATACAACATGCTATAAGTTTCCCATACCTTTACTTGAACCTAATAATAAAATATTTATAACATCAAAATAGATGAAATTGGGTCTGAGCACATATTCTAATAAGATTCCACCATTGAGTCTATAAAAGGTCTGACATCATGAATGCAATCATTCTAGCTTTTAAAACTCAAAACTATTTTTCAAATCAATTTTCATAATTCTGAAATCCATTTTTAAACCATTATTCATATTGTTTTCATAAAAATAATTCATATTCTGAAAACCATAAATATAAAAGGTAGAAGTGATAAAATAAAAAACAATATCCATTAATTATTAGGTATTCTAGTAAAATTATATCCATGAAATACTATCATATGATTTCATGTGACACAACAAAAAAATAAAATTCTATGAGCAATAATCCATGAAAAAAACCATAATGTGATAAAAATCCTTAAATTACCAAGAAAACTAACATTTTAGTTATATTCTATTGATAAATACGTACTAGACATAAAAATAGCCTAGACCATCCACAACATTAGATCCCAATGATGTCAAGTACTACCAAACTCTATTGATATCAATAAATTACCACTAGTGGTACCACTCACACTAAGGTTTCCTATGTATTTTTCTCAACACACCCAAGCTTTCAAAAGTAAAAATAATGTCAAATACATTTCAAAACCACGAGCATAATTTATAAAACTTTTTCAAATCCAAGACAATGTGCTTTAGTGTTTGAAAATCCATTTCCAAATAACAAAAATCCATTTCTAAATCAAACCCCTTTAAGAAAATTTATCGTTCCAATAAATGTTTTTAAACCACATATTACTTCAATTCAATGAGAAAACCAAAGGAATTTATCAATAACAATAATCAATCCCTAAAATTAACCCATTTTATAGAAAAAATTACCTTCAAATGGAATAAAACTAGTCTCCTTGGATAACAAAGTCTAGAAACTAAGAGATCAGTCTTTAAAGGATAAGGCATAATAAGAAAATGAAAAGAATCAATAGAAAACACTTTTTGATCATGAATATGAACCATAAACTCAACCAATGTAGTGTATAAAACTAAAATAATGAAGAACCATAAGGAATGCTTACCCAAAGAGGAATAATACAACAACCCGTATGATTGATCATCGAACAAATAAATCGTAAGGAGTGTAGATCTCCAAAATTGCCTAGGGTTAGCTCTTGGTTGAGATAAGAGGTTTCATAGTTGAATGAAATTAAAATTACTTGTAAAGAACCCTAAAAACCACATCTCATGATATTTTCATGTCTTCTAAGACCATTACAACTAGTATATTCTATGAAGGATATAAACTTTAAAATACATGTTTTAGTTTATAAAAAAACCCAATTTTATCCATGACATGATGTGAAATGAAAATAAACGACATGTTAGATTCATACCTAGAACTAGATTCATGGTTTGTTCCCATTGATAATTACATGACATGAAATCCCTTTACATAGCCTGAAATTTTCTAGAATATAATAGATAAAATAGTTCCTACATAAAAACACCCAACCACCCAAGATGTCCTATGAACACAGGGAGAAATCCTAAAATCCATTAACACATTTATACCTAGACTCCATTAATTTAAATAAACGTACATCCGAGAACCTTAGGCTATTTTACCTAGAAAAGGCTCTCCATTCCTAATAATACCACAAAACTCTCCCATATAAGAATGATAAACAAAACATTAACAAGGGAGTACCAAAAAAGAATAATGGTGTATTACAGTAGACCCACACTAGCTATTTAGATTCCATACTCACTAGGATACCTTTAAGCTTTACTAGTTTTCTCTATTGGATAGCTTCTTGGGTGGTGTTGGCTATAGTATTAGCCTATTTTTTACATTCAATTCCAAATACTTATGTTTATCTAATAAATAGTACAAAAAATTACAAAATATCCTCTAGTCACTTATAAAAAATATATATAGCCACTCTCATATTAAATCACTCATAAAAATATCTCTATCCATTCTTATTGAAAGTATTGTAATGAATTATACAAATAAAAATGTGATTTATATAAAGGTTAATATACTTTTCCAAATAGAAAAAAACTTTAACTTAGAGTCAATATTGACTCTTATAATGTTTGTAAGAGTTAATATCACTTATAAAAATATGATTTTTTTTCAAAAAATATCATCACACCAAACTGGTTTCAGTAAATAATTTATAAATGCTTATAATATCTAGATTTTATAGAATAATAAGTTATTATCTTTAACAGATTCATTTATTCCTTCAGATATATATAATATTCAACATTACAAATACTATATGGAACTCAACTTTTATTTTTCAACTCATTTCCAACTTTAATATTTTAAAAGTAAATTCTTCATGAAAGATAAATCTTTGTAGTAACCCAAACCCTCCAAAATATTTTTATCAAGTGAATGTGTATCTAATACTCCAATGGAAGTGACTCACTTTACTTCCAGGCTGCATTTATGATCTAAAATTCATTACTACTGATAAATAATTATTTTTATATTTCATTCCTTTTATAACACTTTATCAACACATATTGAAACCCCCTTAACACCATGGTAGTTATCCTTATTGAAAAGATATAAAAATTTTAACATGGTCTCTTTGAAATATCATATTGATATAGAAATTTTATAGATCTCATGGGGAAATTCAATGAGATTTTTAATAACATTATTGTAGGGTATTTAATTACCCATTAATGTAGAGATAATATTATGAAATTAATAGAAAAATTATAAATTATATATAGATATTTATAAAATTAATAAGAGACCTCCACATAGTGAATCTATAGGGGAAATAGAATATTTTAAGATTATAAAAAGTTAAAGGATGGAGTTTTATAAATTTCCAAAATAGAAGATCACCATTCAACTTTGGCCTGGAAAAGTTCTAGATACAATAACCAACTTCACACATAAGTTAGATAAAGGGTTAGAGATCATATTTCCATCTCTATAAACATGAGAAACCGAAAAATTGATTTGAATTAAATATTCAAGGAAATCATCCCAACTCACTATAAACCTCCACGAGGGGGAAGAAGGTCATTAATTGATGGAAATAAAAATAACATAGGAGTATAACTCAATATATAGTTTTATTCAATTGTTATATATTTAAATTTGAATATCCCAGATCATTCCTTCAATTTATTTTTTATAAGAAACAACCAATCCATATTCATTGAAGAATCATGAGATAAATCCTTCTCCTGAATCCCAAAAATTACACTATAACTAATTGGTATCATGTTTCTTTTGGTGTCCCCATCTATGTTAATTTTGATCCACTATGCAGAAGCTTCCTATGTGCGGCAACATGCAAAGAGGGTGTTGATGTCTATTATATTAAATATATCAAATTCAAATATGTTATAAATAATATTCCATATATCTATAGATAATTTACATTGGAAAAAAGATGTGATCTATAGCCTCCAGTCCGACCATGCATGGGTTGCACATATTGCAAAGATTTAGCCCAATGCTAATGAGACTATCCACCAATGGAATCCTATTGAAACTTCTATCCCGATAAAGGAATATTCGTAAGGGGTTATCAAGTTTTAGTATAATTATTTTAATAAAGGGTCCATATATGTTGGCCTTCCCATGTATTAGTTTTAAAAACATACTTGTGAGTGTACCATGAAATACTGATTCCAAGATTATTATAATGTTGTGTGGAATAATATGGAAATAATAGATTAAATACTTAATAAGAGTAACTACATGATCCAATGGAGTTTTAATTTTATCCCTAATTCTCACAAAAGGGTCAAGAATCTATCCATAAAAGCTTTAAATTAAGGTTGGTCCAAGATACACATAGTTCCATAATTTTCATTCAAAGTTGATTAAAACCAACCATATTATATGCTTTATCATAGAGGACTGGTTTTTCATGATACAAGTCAAAATAGATAAGTTAAGGTAGTTTTTTCTTCTATAATACAATCTTTTGATAAATTAATAATTTATAAATTGATTATAATAAGAGTTCATAGTGATAACCTTAATAAGAATTGGGTCTGGGGGGATGCCAATTACTCCATTTGTTAATGTTTTATAGTATGTTTTTCATTAAAACACTATTTATTTCCTCTAAAAAAACATACAGTACATATTAAATTTATTAATTGGTTTATGAATATTATTAAAAGATAATTCCATTTATAGGCCATAAATGTATACACCACCTTTGAAGTAGTAATAGATTTAATGAGAGAAATTATCACAAAAAGGGAGATGTATTTACCTTACCAAGAACCCAACTTTTATTTGATGTTATTTTCAATTCCCATGTCCTAGCCTTAAACCTTCCCAAGAACAAGGTAATTCCCAAATAAGTGAAGGGAAGAGTACCCTATTTTATGTTCATTGTCCTTTTAAAATTAAGCTTCATATGATTGTTAAAGCTTTAACTAAAAATATGCAGTATTTATTCAAGATTACATAATTATTAGTTATGAATCCATAATGATCCATGACCGTTTTAGTGACACAATATTGTTTAATCCATATAAAGAAACATAATTAGACCATCCACATAAAATAAGTGATATAGTTCCATGAGTCTTCTCCCTACCTAAATGGCCTAAATATTTCCTTTTTTAAACCTTGTCTAAAATGATTCTTAAATAGTTTTGAATAATGATAAGGAGATTAGAAGAAAAAGAATCTCCCTTACCAATGCGACATGAGTAGGAGAAGTATTCTTCAAGAGTTCCATTCACTAGTATAGAAATTCAGAATGATTTAATAAAGGAGAGTATCATGCCATTTAATAAATCATTGAAACCAAACCTATAGAGAAATTCCTACATAAATTACCAATTAATTATGATAAAATCCTTCCTAAAATTATGATTTAGGGTAATTATTCCATTTATTAGAGGATTTCTAGGAAATTTAATGAAATCACAGGCCATAAGAAGGAAATAATGTATCCTTATCCCTTGAACAAATCCATATTTATTTTAGGACAAAATATTTTTTGTAATGATAGAGAGACATTTGGATAAAATATTATTGAGAATATTGTATTTAGAGTTGTATAAAGACACATGTTTGAAGAATGTGAGTGAATCACCAGCTTTATACTTGGTAACATAAACCATGCATTGATAATTCATGTCCCTTAGAATAATTCCAATACTAAAGAAAATAATAATCATTTTCATGAGTTCATCCTTGATGATATCCCAATAATCCTGAAATAAAAGTTTTTTCAATCCATATAGTCTTGATAATCTTCCTATATTGAGATAGAAAGTAGAAAATTTGACCTCTACAAGATCCGATGAACATATGAGTATTAAATTATCCAAATGTTCAACCACCCTGGGAATGAAATTCCTAAACTCAAAAATGTCAGCATGAGAACCACTATTAAATAGCTGTTGTAAGTAACGGAAAATATGATATCATATTTCCTTCTCACTAATGATATTATTATTACCATTCAATATGTAAGTATTTGGTTTTGATGATTTTATAACTTTCTGATGTTTATTAAAAATACAGGTGTTTATATCACTATCTTTTATCCATTTATTCATAAAGTTATCTTTGAGTATTTTATCTTTCATAGTGATTTTCTAATTCACCATTGTAGTAATTCTAACCTCATTATTAAAATGGACCATGTAAAACTCCTCATCATGTCTATTTTAAAGATCTTCTAACTCCTCATCATGGATGTGAAAACCTCTTTTCTCTAAGCATTGAGTTGAACCATAATATTATTGAGCATGATTAAATAAGAAAATAAATGATTAATTAATTATGTATTATCCCAATACTCATGGACAATACCAATACATTTTAGATGTTTGGTCCAAGAATTATTAAATCTTAATGTCTGGGGTCTCTTTTTATGGTGATAATAGAAGTTAGGATGGGATGATGATAAAAAATATTTTTAATGAGAGTCTTGGATTTCACTTCAACCAATTGGTCAAGAACACTAAAATTAAAAAAGATTCTATCTATCCTGTTTAACATAATAAAATTCACATCTTTCTTATACTAGGTATATCTATCCTCATGGAGACTGTTTTTCACAAGTTCATTATGATTAATGATCTTTAAATTATATGATGAAAATTGTATGGTTTTGTTCCCCCTTCCTTTCATGAGGCCCCATAACAATATTGAATTTACCATATAACACCCATTTCCCTTGGATATCCTAACTAATAATCCTAATTTCTCCCAAAGGGTTCTTCACCATTTATAGTTTGAGAGAGAATAAATAAAGGAGAAAAAGAAACTAAATCCTTAAAAAATAATGGAGGAAACAATTTGATGACTTATGTGAACTACATTGAAGTTGGTAAATTTATTAAAGACTAAAAACTAAAGTGTTTCTAGGGATGTATATTATAGTTAATCCCAACAATATAATAACCTTTAGAGTTAAAGTTTATCCCTTATTAAGAGGTCAAATGAGTCTTGGGCTCCACAATACAAATCATCATGGGATGATGATTTAGAATAAAGATATTAAGAGTAATGAAAGTAGTATTTCAAGCCTTTGATTGTTACAAAAATAATGTATTCATTTCTTTCCATGTTTAGATTTTGGTTTCTTGATACCAGAATGTGACTTTTTTATGTTATTAATCCCTTTTTATCTTCCTTTTCTTACTAGCATGTGATTTCAAGCTTGGAATCATATGTGGGGGATGGTTCCTTATTATCCCTTTTGGCCTTTCATATTTTCCATAAACTACCACGTTTTGCATGTTTGTACTGACTATTTATAGAGATTCATTATTGGTTGAGGACTCCTCTGAATAAGGGATGAGATATTCTTGACCATTATCCCTGTTAGAGAGGGATGCCTCTGCCAAACTCTATCAGTTCCTCTGATGGATTCCAAACCTCCCTATTAAAAGTCTTAACTTTGGGGGGTGGGGTGGGGTGGGTGTTGTTCTATGGTATATTTATAATATCATTTATGGAATTGAGATACCTATTTACTTTATCCAAAATAAGAGGAATCCCTTCCTTGTGATTCATGGATTCATCCCTTGTAAGAAGATTTATTTTATTCATACGTCGGATGATTGAACCCACACCACTTTTATCTTTCTCCCTATAATTAAGACCATTTGGTAAAATATGGTCAACTCCAATGTCTTATTATCCATTATAGGTTATTGGGATATTCCCAACATCATAATTTCCTCAATTCTTATGGAACCCTCTTTAAATTTTAGAACCTATTCTAGGATCATAGTAGTTAGTGATGATGTTCCAAAACCCTCCCCTATCCGAAGACTGTAATTTGTTTTCCTAAACTCCTTTATATGAGATTTATTCTTGTTTTAGAGCCTTTGGAATATTCTACAGTTAGAGATCTCATAACCCTCAATCTTATATACATTACAAAAAGATTGTATGAATTCATACACACATTCAACTCTAATTATATCACCATTCACCAAAATAGTATAACTAGAAATCCAAGAATTCTAGAGATCCATATCCACCATGTACCTATAATAATATCTAAACTTTCCCTCAATAGTATTTGCATCCATATTTTAGGGGGATCAAATTCTAGAGGCTATATCCTTTGGAATTTGAGGATGTAAGAATACCCAACCGAGGCCATAAAATGAAATCCATATTTGGGAATTGGATTGATTTTGTAGATGGGTATTGAATTCAAAATCCCATTATGAGATCATGAAAATACCTATATTAAGGTTTTATAAATTAGAGTTCCAAAATATAGATTTCTACAACTCAGATTAAAATAATAAATGAAAATATCCTTTTCTAATTGGTATAGGATTCTAACTTTCAAACCCCCAAATTCTATTCAATTTTAGATTGTTTACCACTAAATTCAAAGGTTTATCACCCTTTTACAGTACCAGTCTTCCAATCAGGTGAAACCTAAGTTTTTAAATATTCTCTTGGAGAACCCATTGATCAATAAAATAGATAATTTTCCCAAAATTGGATTTCAAAACATGTGACTTTTAGAGATCATGAACTCGGAATTAATTCTCTAGGGAGGTCTAATGGTTTATAATATATAAAAAAGATACCACATCATTAAAGGGATATATAGCCTTCATATTTTCCAATTAATTCATCAAGTTTGAAGGATACTTAGTCATTGATGATATGTAAATAGAAGAACGATGAATTAAAGGTGAAGCTCAAAGAGATCTCTATGACCAAATGCTCTGGATATAAGCTATCATCTTTTTCTAGGTATGTCCTTCTTTGCATTTTTCATTAAATTACTTTAATTTGTATTTTCTTTATTTATTTAACCAATATGGTTGAGTGTTGTTTAGATACATAGATTTTTTTGGGTAAAATTACCAAAATTCTAAAGATTTTTGTTTGTTTGAATTAATTGATTCCAAGATTAAACATGTTAAATGGGCTTATGAGGATTTACTGTGAGTTTGGAAGGCTCAGAAGTTATTTAGTTTCTTCTTCATGATTTTAGTCTTAAAGATGGTTGTAGGACATTTACACATCGTGTATATATATATATATATATATATATATTAAATTATGAATAATAGTCACCATGATTTTTTCATGAAATGAATACTGGAAATAAACTAATGATATGCTTTGAATCTATTAACATGATGTGTAATTTTCAATTAGGGTTAATCTCACCTAAGGTGATGTTAATTTTGGCAGAACTCATAAATAAATAATTTCATGTTGTGTAATACATCTACACACCATTTATTTTTTAGGCTCTATGGTTATATTCCATGAGATGCATATGTTTTATTCCTTCACCCACATATAGAATTCCTCTCTCAAACCCTATAAGAATTCCATGCAATTTTGGGGTTCCTTACTCTATTCTGGTTGTGTCATTCAAGCAATAAATCTCTAGTGAGTTATTTTTCTTAGGTTTCCCATGTATTCCATTAGTCTGCATTATTTTTCTGGAGTCTCTTAAACTCCATTGTTTTGTATGTTGATCTTCATCTCATGTGGTCTAGGTTTCTTCTGGTAATATTTTCCACCTTCTTTCTCCTTGGTGTTACGAGATGTAAGTATTATGTTGATCACTAGATAAAGGTAGGTGGTCTAAACCATAACCCTATGGTATGATTAATTACTATGTATGTGCAATATTTTGATTACACTGAAATAAAATGCACATTAAATAATTTATTTATGAAGGATGAGGAATAATATATTAGATTATACCTTTGATATATATTGATTCAATGGTGATTGAAACTTGGATTATAGTTATGATTTGGATGAGCCTACCCTTTGAATGATAATGAACTGTCTAGTGGTTTAAAGTGTTCTTATAAGGACATGAGACTTTAGGTGATTTTCATATGATATATTCACCTTGGGAAATGGTTAAATTTATTATTGAAATGGAAAGGTTTGATATGATATGATTTAGTGAAAAATGTCATGTTAATGGATTAAGAACCACATGAAAAAAATGTGCAATTGAAAGGAAAATGGTAATTTATATAATTAACCATTGATGGTTATGAAATGATATTGTGATATCCTTGCTATTATTTCTTTTTTCGAGTTTCATGCTGTAATGCTTATGTTGTGGGCTTGGCCTAGTTTTCATGTGGTAATGATTATATAGTGGTCTTTACGCAGTTTCATACTATAATGATTATATAGATATCTTTTCATAGTTTCATACTATAATGCTTATATAGTGATCTTGGACCAGATTCATGATGTGATGATGATATAGAGGTCTTTGCCTGGTTATGATGAAATTATTATATATAGGGCTTGGACGGATGAAAAAATTCATATATAGATGTATTTTCCTTATTATGTGATTATACCATGGACTTGTGGTTATGGTTGGCATGGTTGTGCTACATGCTCAAGGATATTCCATCATGGAGGAAAGGTAATTTGATGGGTTATAATGTATTAATTGATAAATTAATACACCCATTTTCTTTTTTTTCATGTAATTATTTATGTGACTATTTTTTTAGAAACGGTGGTGATGACATACTGAGTTTTACTCTCTCCCCATTTAGGTCACCATTTAGTACCTGAGAACATTACATGGATTTTGGATTAGAAAAGGGTTGGAGACCATGTATTTTATTTTTTATTACTGGATGGGTTGGAGTTTTGATATATGACTCACATGGGGTTCAAGACCAGATACCTTTAATTTTATTTGTGTTAGATAATTATTTTATTTGTATTATTTTCATTTTAAAATTTAGATACATTCCATCCTAACATTATATGATTCTATATTATTTGGTTGATTGGTTCCTCCTTTCATTTTCATATTGTAAGTTTATATGTTTACACTTTTTCCCTACATTGATATTTATTTATATTGTTTATTTTCAATGTATTTTAACTCTATACTAGGGGTTATATTATCCCCACTATATTCTTCCATCACCCACTTATATTCAAATACCTATGGTTCATTGGGAGGCACAATTGAGGTCTTTAGCCAACCAGATTTGGCCACGTGAGAGAGTACCGAGTCAGGGGGAATTATAATGTCGTATTAGAGGGAATCATGTTTGTATTTTCTATCACTTAACTATCTAAAGAAGGTAATCATGAGACTATTATTTTTCAAGACATGGTAATTAGATTGTTCAAGGGAGTATCTAACCCATGTACAGGGAAAATTTGAGTGGTTAGGGATGATATTATTATTCATGATGTCTTCTTATTACAATTGATGTTATTTTAAGTAGGTTGATTCGAATGTCGTTCGATGTTATTATTTCTTGAGGTTTATACTTATGGACTATAATGGCATGATAGAAGTATGAATATATCCGGATAGGCACATAGGGATATATATTGAAATTCATTGTCCTTGATAGGGATATTTTTATTGAATGTTATATCTTTTCTGATATGTACCATGAGATGAGATACATATTTAACCTAATAAATGAAATAAAATAACTGCTATGTAATAATAAAACACTTAAAATCCATTGTGGAAAGACCGTGAGATAATGGTTCTCTATTGATGTCACATGATGTGGTTTACCTTGTTTTTAGATAGTGTTCAAAGGAGTTAATTTTTATTGTATATAAAATTCCACATAATAATCTTTGAATTGAGCATCAGGAGAATGGTAATCAGAATGCTCTTAATGAAGATTATTCGATGTTTCCTATAGTTTCTAAGGATCAAATGGATGTTCAACTTCACAACATATTATTTAGGGTGATATGATCCTTGGGAAGGGAGATTTTTCTCACAATTCCTTTTATGTCTGAGTTTATGAGAGTTTTTTATCTATAAAATCCATTTAAATTTACTAGGGAGGGAGTCCCCTAGGAATCTATGTTATAGATTGAGTCAGTTTAGATAATATTAAAGAATCTTGAGACATTTTAATATAGTAGGATGAAGATTGATACGTACATACTTTGTGGACCATCCAAGTGTTGGTGGGACATCCTAGAGAAATATGGGTAGAACGATGAGTTATCTTGGAAGGAATTTGTAGTGATTTTTTTGAGCCACTTCTATCTAAATATTTTAAGAGATGAGAAGGTTCACAAGTTCATGAAACTAACATAGGAGGGAATATTAGAGATGGAATATTCTAGACGTTTCGCTGAATAATAGTAATTTGTTCCATATTTAGATATTTATTAGGTCTTTCAGTTGAGATGTTTTTAGGATTGTATTTTTTTAACATAAGGTAACATATGGGAATATTTTTCCTAAGTATTTTTTCAAATGTTATGAATCACACAATCATCTTGAATGGGAATATGAGAGAGGGTTTGAGCAGCAACCATAATGTTTAGATAGGGTGAACTGGGAGCACCTATTATAGTAGAAAGAAGTACCACTATGATAGTATTCACCAAGGAAACAATGGGAATATTATCCAAGAAAGTGGATATCCATCTTTGGACCATGTTCCATTAAAGTGCTATCAGTGTAAAATATTGGTCCATAATCACCCACAGTGTCGATGAGATTATTTGGAAATCCATTCTTGCTGTAGATTGGGTAACATATAGAGGTTTTATAGGGTCATGTAGTAGGATACTACTGGTAGTTGATCAGTATAGGTAAACAATTCTAGCAAGGACATCCCTACCCCTCATCAAATAGGTAGATGGAGTTAAATGAGACTTTTAGGTTGAGGTAAGGGATGTGGTAACCTAGTAAAGGAGTGCAAGTACTAGGAAAGTGGATTATCCTAGGGTAGTCATATTGGAGTCCAGGGAATAGTGAAAAGTTATTTGGATGCTGTGTAGACTACTATAGACAGTGTTGATTTAGGAACTTATACTGTAAGAGGTATGATTCATTTATCATCTACCAGTGCTTGTGTTTTCTTGGATATAGGATGATAACATTCCTTTTTTATCTGTGACTTTTTTAAAATGGTTTGGGATTGGTTGTGGAAATACTGGATGGTCTTCTTATCATCAATACATCATTGGGAGAGTGTTTAAAGAATATAAAATGTTACAATGTATGTTCTTAAGAATTTTGTTGTTACCATATATTTTGGGAACCTTTTGTTCTAAAATGATTGGTTTTTATTTGATTATTATTATAGATTAGTTATTTCTATACCAGACACATATTGAATATTACTAGAGCAAAGTTGCCTTATTATCTCTATAATGGGATAACAATTTTCACCAAGGTATATGGGATCTATAATATGATCATGCAAGACAAATTTATTTTAGATTAGATTGTATCGTAGTTAATATTACAAATATTGTTCTAGATGATGGTGGAATGTAGTATGATACTTTTACTTTAGTGGTAGATAATTTTCATGGTGTATTTCATGATGAGTTCTATGAATTACCACCTGAGTGAGAGATCAAGATCTTGATCAAGTTCATTCCAGGAGCAGAACCTGATTTTATCCCACTCTACTGGATAATGCTAGAAGAGATTTAGGAATTGAAAGGTTAGTTTGATGATATGGAAGATAATGGTTTCATTTGTTCTAGTATATCTCCATGGGGTTGTCTAGTTTTCCCCAAGAAGGATAAAGGTACATTTCACTTATTTGTGTATTATTGGAGATTGAACTATATGATGGTTAATAACTGGTATCCCCTTCTGTGCATCAATGAACTCTTTGATCAGTTGAGAGGTTCTAAGATATCCTCCATGATTGATTTGAGACTTGGATACAACCAATTGAGAGTGAGACCATCATACATACATTGGAATACATTTAGTAGCAGGTATTCCTTGTATGAGTTTATGGTGATGTTGTATGTTTGTTAATAAAAACACACCATCAATATTCATGGCCTTGATGAATCATATCTTTCATAATTTTCTGGATTATTTTGTGGTGTTTTTAGATGATAACTTAGTGTACTCCAAATTAGAATAAAATCATGCCAAATATCTTTATATCATCTTCAATACATTTAGTGAGAATTATTTTTACTCCAGTCTAGACAAATGTAGTTTCTAGATTAATAATGTTCACAAATTGAGCCATGTCATCTCATAGGTTGGTGTGTTAGTGATCACAGAGATAGTTTTAGATGTAGTATCTTGGGAGAAGCCTAAGAATGTATTTTATATTTATATATTTCTAGGTTTAGTATGTTATTATCAGTGTTTCATCCAGGACATCTCTTATTTATAAACACCAATGTCTGGGCTAGACAAGAAAAAGGTGAAGCTTGTTTGGTTAGAAACTTGTGAGAGTGATTTTCAGGAGTTGAAGGGAAGGTGGACCTCATCACCTATACTAAATTTAATTATGTCATGTATAGATTATACTATTTAGCATGGCACATATAGATTTGGAATCTAGGTAGTTCTGATGCAAGGGGATTGAGTGGTCACTTATGGATCCAAATAGTTGAGACTACATGAGACAAATTAACCTACTCAATATATGGATTTTTCAATAGTAGTACATGCAATGAGATTCTAGAGACACTATATTATGGGCAAGAGGATTACGATGTACATAGATCATAAAACCCTTAGGTACATCTTTTCTCAATAGGACCTGAACCTTCAGTAGAGGAGGTGGGTTGAGTATCTGCAGTCTTTAGACTTGGATTTGGATTATACACCATGAAAGGGAAACAGAATTACCTATTCCTTGATTCAAAATATGAATATGGAGGAAGTACATGAGTCTTGTGATTAGTGTATAACGATGAAACTCTTTATATACATTCATAAATAATTTCAAGAGACCTAGCTATGAGTACCTATGACTTCATTTTGTTGTACCCATAATTTTGGACCAAATCATGATAGAGAAGCAATCTGATCTAGTGGGATTAGTTATGAGAGATAGCTTATATGGTGGGGAGGAACCATCAGGAATGTCTCTTGGTAGTATAAATTCTCTTCTTTTCAATGGCTGAGTATTGGTTCTTATGGTCTTGTGTAAGGATATGATAAGAGAGTTTCATTCTTTAGAGGGGTGGTACAACTGGGTTTGAAAAAGAAATATTGTGATCTACATATAAAATTATGGTAGTGAAGAATGAAGAATAAGGTAGTGGGATTTTTAGTGAGATGTTTCACATGTAAGAAAGTCAAGGTCGAGCATAAGAGGCCTACTAGGTTGTTGCAGCCACTTCCCATTTTGGAGTGTAAATGGGATGATGTCACTATAATTTTTTTTATAGCATTACCCAAGAAACCTCATACTAATGACGTATTATGGGTGATAATATATCATCTAACTAAGTTATCCCACTTCTTTTTGATATGATATACCTTCATAGTTGATGATTTGAGTAATATTTACATGTTTTTGATAATTTGGTTGCATGGTATTCATAGGAGTATCATTTTTGATAGTGATCTACAGGGTCATTAGAAAGATCTAGGATCAAAGATCATTATGACTACATCCTACCATCCACATATTGATAATAAATCTAAGAAGACTAATTAGATTCTAGAGGATATGTTACGACCCTTGGTTTTGGATTTTGGTGGTTCATGGGAGAACCATTTATCACTTATGGAGTTCACAGATAATAATTTTTTCTAGGAATAAATCCAATTGGAATATTTTGAGGCTTTTTATGTAAGGTTGTGATATTCACCTATTTATTGGTTGGAGGAAAGTGAGTTAGAGTTTGTTTGACCTTGTATCATGAAGGATACATCTGATAAGGTTCAATTGATCAAGAGGTAGTTTTTTATTAAGTAGAGCATGCATAAATCTTACACAGATCATCAAATATGACCTCTGTAGTTTGAGGTTGGTCATCCTGTTTTCCTTTTAGTTTCACCTCGATTGGGGAACAATGTATCAGAAAACAGGGGAAGTTGGCACTTAGGTTTTTTAGGATTTTTGAGATATCAGTTAGTGTAAATCCAATTTAATACCAATTATCCCTTCCATAGTGCTACAATGTGTAACGTCTCGGACCCAGATGACACTTCATGGGGGCCTCAAAATTGGTGGACCACATAGCCTCAAGCACATCTCCATAAACACCAGAGGCTGTCGAATAATAGTGTGGGCCTAGGGAATGTCCATGGGGAGACTATTATCTCATTACCAAAGTGTAGCACAATAGGTGAATATAAACATAGGGGTTAATAGTGGAAGAAATATATGTAAATAGAAGGAGCATTGGAAAATAGAGACAATAGTAAAAATAACTTAAATAATGGGAATATCATTCAAAAAATGATGATGATAAGTCATGTCACTAGAAAACAAGAAAACATGGATACAATACAGAAGTAATAACATGTTCCAAAAAAGCATAAAGGAGAAAAAGACTATCCAAAGCATCCTGAGATCCAACTCGGTCCTCTGCTATCAAGATCCAACATAAACAACAAGTAATCAATTGTTCAATGTTGTGTGCTTCCCTTTATCAACCCCTGTAGTCATGAAATCTGCTCTGGGTACCAAACAATGCCGAAATATGGTGTGAGATAAATCTCAGTGGGCCACCATCAATGGTGTCTATAACATCGGAACTATGAAACATAATATAACTATGTGAAGGAATGCATATATTAAGCAATGTAGTAAACCGTAACTAAATACCCAAGTACCTGCTTCACCCCTCAGATATTGTCTAAACATTTAAGCAAATAATTAGTTGATTAATACCAATTATAATATGTCACATGAGTAGGAATAGTGAATATTCTAAGCTATAACATGGAAACCTACAATGATATTTAATATTGAAGTCCCAAAGTTGTAACCGAGCTGATATAGACCACAAGGATCACCAACTCAGAAATAACTATATCCTAGCATGGGATAAGACTGTAATCCAAGGATCATAGTCCAAGGAATTCCACAATGAGATTCCAATCAAGTCTAAGGAGTTCATTCAAGGTAAAATAGGGCTATTCAAAGACCGGTCCCAATGGGATTTAACCATGGCACCTACATGTTAGTGTTGGATCCAAGGAGTGTAACCAAGGCATTCAGTAGTACTACATGTGGGATCTAATGGTATCATACCAGGAATACAAATATTAGACAAGTATCGGGTTTTAGGTGGGTCTCATCTTAAGCAAGACATATCCTTGAATCAGAATGGGTTTTCTGAGTGCTCGTGGAATTCTACGATCAGAATCTAAGGCAATCTCAAGTTAGTCCATTCATATTTAATAATGAAGTCATATTTAATTAATAAGGCACAATATATTATATCTCATTACTGTGAAAAGGATAATTGATCATGTAACCATTCAATCAAATTATAATAAATCATTTAACACATTTGGTTCAAGCCTCTCCTTTCATTAGTGTGACAAGGCCATGCATCAAGAAACCCTTTATTAGATCCATTTAAGGCATATTAATTAATCTAGGTTTAATCTACTACCTTCCATCAACATGGAAAGGGGTAATAAGAACATGAAACCTTTATTTAATTACTCTTAATTAGGATAAGTAATATACTTAATATACATTCCAATTCACATTTCTCATTTAATTATCAAAATAAAGCACTTAACTTAGATGGTTCAAGTGGTGAAAATACATGGTACTTTCCATTATGAAATTCTCATTTTAGACAAACCATTTAAGGTATAAACTCTTAAACTGTGGAAATTCAATCCAAGTCACACCCGAATGGTGTCCTAAACATGTCAAAACACTAAAAAACAATTATATAATAACATCCAACGTGGAATGAATGGTGTGGTGGGTGTAACCACAAACAACTATTCACATATTTGAAAATGGAATAACCATACTATTCTAAAGAGTATAATTATAGAATATGAATTTAATAATGGAACCTGATAAAATTGGGGGGACCCACATAACAATTCCAAAATCATGGAACTTTAGGGATGAGTTGTAGAGAACCCACCATAGGCTTGTACGAGTCTCTTCCTCCAGTATAAAACCTAGATTTTTCTCAGATCAGAGTAGATCTAAGAAAAGGATGAAAACACTCACACCATGATATCTAGGTCACGAGTAAGAGATATGGATAAAGGCATAACCAGACTCGAGTATATACTATTTTTTATCCATCATGACAAATAGATTCTTGAATGGATTAGGAACGACGGATAGCTTTAAATCCTTATCTTTGGCCTTCAGAAAGCTCCAAAATTTTAGGCATGGAGGTAAATCCCGCATTATCTTGTATTAGGGAAGGAAGGAGGTTAATTATATCATTAAGGGAAAAGAGAAAAATTTACCCTTAAAATAGCATGTTCATGGTTTGTCCACATGGTTTGAAAAACCATGTGAAAACCATACACAGGTACATAGAAAGAAGGGGAACTCACATAGTAAAGCTGCATGACCATGTGCCAAACATGTTGTAAGGCTCTGTCCGAAAATCCACCATCCACACGGTATGTTCTAACCATTTAAAAATCCCACACTGTTTACTCTAAACCATTTAACATGCCTGGTTTTCCCAAAAATTAGTGTTCTGAGCTTTGAACAAGCCATGGAAACCCTCAAGACCTTCACTAACTCATTATGAATCAATACTATCTCCAAAGTAAATATTTAGACTAAAATTTAATTGGATCTATACCTGAGTGAGAAATCAGGTTTTACATAGTGCCATGCATGATGTGTTTCACATGTCACAACTTCAGAGATTTCATCCTAACCCTTCTCATGTGTTATACATAGAGTATGTTGATCTTTTTAAATACAAGTCCTTTTAGGAGAATTAAAAAATAGACCATAGTGAGAAGTATTTATAGGGTAATAACATAACTCTGGTCCTAGGAAAATGGCAGCATGAGCATGTTCAGTAAGGGAGTCTGATATGAATGAATAATGACTAGAAATTTTCATAGATACCCCACAGTGATGCTTAGAATAGATCAGATATGAGATGTTATATGTTGGTGAGGTTGTAAGATCCTTTCCTTTTCCAGGTACATCCATCTTTTAATTTTTCATTAAATGCCTTTTGTTTGGGTCTTCTTTCTTTGTTAAACTTTTGGTCAACTCTCAGTCGTAGATGAATAAATATTTTCAGATAAAATGACATAATGTTTAGGTATTTATGATTGTTTGAATCAGTGGAGTCTTAGTTAAACATGTTATCTAGGCTTACTGGGTTTTCTCATGAGTTTTAAGGCTTCAAAAGTGGTTTTGGGTCTTCAAGAGAACTTTGGAGTTAATGCCACTGACAGTACATTTACACAACATGTTAATCTATTATACGACATGTAACTATCGCCAGAAATATTCTATAAAATCAATACATGTCATGCGTTGGTTACACAAAATGAATTTATTTTCATGACATGTAATTTTAGAGCATGTTTAACTTCACCTAAGGTGATGTTTTTGGTATAACTCATAAATCGAGAATTACACACACCATGTAATACTTTTACATTCCATGTATTTATATGGCTCAATGATTATATGCCATGCTGTGTGTATTATTTATTCTTTCACACACATGTATCCTTCCTCTCTCAAACCCTATATGAATTCTAGGTGATTTTATAGTGCATTCCTCTATTCTAGATGTCTTTTTTAAGAAATCAATCTTTAGCAGGAATTTTTTATTGATTTCCCTCCTCTATTCCATTATTCTCCATTTCAGTGGTGGAATCTCTTAATGGTGGTTGTTTTAGATGTTGATATTGATCTCAAGTGTTATAGGTTTCTTCTTGTGATATTTTGTGCCTCCTTTCTTATTGTAATTACTGTTTGGAAGCGTTGTGTTGATTTTCAGATAAAAGTAGGTGGTCAAAAACCTAACCTTATGGTATGTTTTATTACTAAGTATTTTCAATATTGTGATTTCACCAACACAACACGCACATTAAATAATTAAATTAATAATGGTGATAAATAATGGATTGGATTAAACCTTAGATTAATTTTGATTCAATGGTGATTGAAACCTTGATTGTGTCTACCAATTGAGTGAGCTTAACCTTAGAATGATAATGAATTGGATAATGGTTTAATGTTTACTTATCATGACATAAGACTACAGGTGATTTTCATGTGATACATTTACCTTGGGAAATGGTTAAATTGATTATTGAAATGGATATGTTTACTATGATATGATTGGGTGAAAATTGGCATGTTAATGTTTTAAGTCCCACTTGATATAGAAAATGTGTAATTGAAAGGAAAATGAATTTTTTAAAATTAACAATTGATTCTTATGAACTGATATTGTTATATAATTACTATAACGATTTTTTTGAGTTTTATGATGTAATTATTATATAGAGGGATTGACCCAGTTTGATGCTATAATTATTATATTGTAGGCCTGACACAGTTTCATGTGTTAATACTTATTTAACATGCTTGGCCTTGTTTCCTTCTGTAATGCTTATATAGAGGGATTTACCTTGATTTATACTATAATACTTATATATAGTGCATATATTAGTTAAGATGAAATTCTAACAAAGGGGGCTTGGCCCAGATGATAAAATGCTTATACAGAGGGATTTTTACTATTACATGTTTATATAATGGACTTGTGGTTATGATTGGCATGGTTTTACTACATTCTAAGAGGTATTCCAATATGATTTTGAAGTAGGTTGATTGGTTATAATGTATTAATTTATTAATTTATACACATATTTATTTCATTATTACCTGAAATTATTTATCAGAATGGTTTTTTAAACATAGTGGTGTCTACCTACAATGTTTTTCTCACACCTTATTCAGCATAACATTTGGTACCCATGTAGATTACATGAATGTAGGTTTATACAAGGGAATACGACCTTGTAGTTGATTGTTTCTTCCTAAATGGGCTGGGGTTTGGAGATAGGACAAAAATAGAGTTGGGGATTAAATTCTTTTGAGGTGTATTTTTTAAGTTTATTATTTTATTTGTATTACATTTAGTTTAACATTTAGATACATTCCATCCTGACATTACATGATTATTTATTATTTGATTTGTTGGTTCCTCCTTTCATTTCCCAATTGCATGTTTTTTATTTCTTCTTTTATATTACTTTGATATTTATGTATGTTTTTATTTCTTTTTTATTATAACATTGTAATAGAGGGTATAGTATCACCACTATATTCTTTCCACCCTTAATACTAGTAAAAATCCTCTAGGGTATGGGTAGGTTCACTTGAGGTCCCATAACAAACTTGATTGGCCACATGAGAGAGTTCTAGTTTGAAGGATGTTACACAAGAGGTATGTATCAACATTTTTTCTTTGTAGATATTTTTATAAATAAATTAATTGAATATATGAAGAAATAATAGAGGAACATGAAGATATGAGTAATTGGGAGGGATTGTTTTGAGGGATGAGGCTTGTGTGTAGAGATTCATTTGAGGGTTGAAATTACTTCATATATATGCAAAGGAGTTATCTAATACCAAAATCTAAATAATATGAAGTATACTACTACACCTTCACATAAAAAGTTTACACTTTTATATACTCTATACAATCATTGTTGTAATATTTTATATACTCTAAATAATTATTAAAAAAATCCAAAAGGTAATATAGAGGGAAAAATATTTAATTCTAATACATGAATTCATCCCTCTATGTATATATCCCTTGTGGGTATAAATAGGTTTAATAAATTATTTTCAAATTTTTTTTGGGACATTCTTATGGAAGTATTTTTTTGGAAAATGTTTACTTTTGTGAGGTTAAAACATAGATGATCATATCCCTCTATCATGTTTTACACATCTTAGATATGCATCTAAACATTTTAGTGAATAATTGCATTTATTGAGGCTATAAAAATGTAAAATAAATTTTTCAGTTGGTTAATAGATTTTAATTTCATATATACATTTTTAAAAAATAATTTATAATTATTCATTTTATAAGGACCCGACCTTAAACATTACTTATTATTGAATTAAATGAATAATTCACATTGAGGATCTTTTCAAGTTTAGAGTTTTAGAGAATTAGGACATAACTATTACATATCAATGGTTAAAAAGTAGACACATCTACTCACCTTCAATTTGTTTGACAAAAAAAAAAACTCTTGAACAAAGGAGTCATGTCTAATTCCTTGTTTTAGACAGCCTTGCATTTCCTTGATCCCATCCTTGACCCTATTCAACTTTATGTCCTGTGAAAAACATTTTAAAAAACATGGGATGAGCATGAAAATCTCAGTAAGGGTTATAAAAATACAGAAAGAAAACATTAGTCCATTTATACATAAGAAATAATGAAATCATACTTTACTCATAAAGCATAAGCAATTTAACATACCTCATGAAATCATAAGATTTATGAATAACTCATTGAAATCATAAGACATAAAGGTAACTTGAGGCATTCATAACATTCTTATGTAGGGAGTAACCCTCATCGTTACATTTGGAATACCCATCATATTATATTCCCTAAATATCTTCGGAAAGACCTTAATGTTTAACTCCTTCGCGTTACCCAATGCATTGGAGAGCTATATCGGGCTCACCCATCAATAGTTTATCATGGAACCACCCGTATTCATAATCAATGCCCAAGAACCATAACATAATCATTGAACATAACTTAAGAATAAAGGAAAGATAACATTCGCATAGCAATAACCGTATAACATTTTAAGATATTGAAAATAATGAATCCTTTCTAAAATCCATTTTCAAAACAATTTAAAACATTTAATAAAGAGATTTTTGAATCAAAGTGTCCCATAACACCTTGAAGCTTTTAACATTTTAAACCATTAATATCCATATAAATAAATCCTTAAAAACATTTTGAAAACATGGATATTAATGAGAAATATTTATAAGAACAAATCATTAAAACATTTAAAGCGATATTTTAGTTAAAGGGTTTTTAACAAAATTAGATACACTTAAATACAATAATTGAGGAATAATATTTAATCAGAACTTTATAATATCATGAGAATAAATTTATTCATGATATAATATTCCAAAGGATAGTATATACACCATATAAGAGAGAATTGGTGCATAACAACAATGAAGTCTCAATAGAAATGTAAAATGAGATGAAACCCCTTATAAAGAAGGTATACATAAATTAATGATAAAAAAATCTCATAATTATGTGTGAAAAATATAAATACACCAAATATAATTGGATATTATGTTTAAAACAGTCAAAGGTCATTCACACATATTCGAAGGATGACATATTTAATGTTGAACCCGAAGAAATCAAAATTGGGTTGAAAAGTTCCCTTGGTAAAATTCAACAGCCTAACGGCGTCACATTAAAATTCATAAAATTAGTTGATGAGAGAGAAAATGGTATCTCATCACTTGGACATAAAATTTACATCAATAAGGATATATAATAACATATCCCATCATAAAAATATGTAAATTAAAAGATATAACAAAATATGTCTTTTTAAAAGGGGAGTGTGAAAGTTTCCCTTACCGATTTGGGAAACTTTCGAAATCTATACCCCATGAAAGAGGGGTCATACAATGAAGATGTAACTACCCATAAATGAGAGTATTTTATACAAATAGTAAGATAATGGGAATTATATACACCACACAAAATGAAATAGTGTCCAATGTAGCATGAATCTCACGGGAATAAAAAGTGAGATGTGAATCCCCTTAGGAAAATTCGGCAGCCTAACGGCGCCACATAAAACTTCCAAAAATGGATTGATGAGATAAAATAGGGTCTCTCATCATTTTAACATAAAATTTACAGCAAGATTAATATAAAATAACACCCCCAACATAATAAATAGGAGCTTAAAGTAAGTTACATAAAAGAGTACTTGAAAATAAAGAGAGAGGTAGGATCCCTTACCTCAAGTCCGACTTGTCTTGTTCGTTTCTTTATATCCCTGAATAATAAACTTTTTTCAATTTATAATTTCTTAAGGAACTCATTTAAAGTTTATTATTCAATTCATATCACTTATTATAATGTTATAATAATTAGTTAATAATGTGAGTTCATATCAAATGTTTTTGTCAATGTTTGGTACATGATTCAAAAATGAACTTGTTTGAAAAGAATCGTCCATGTTGTTATAAGTACATCATATCCAGAATACTATTAATGATTTAAATATCATATATATCCAGTAATTATTCATTTTATAATATTCCATAACATTTGGAGACAAAAAGAAATGAAATGCACCGTTCATGGAGACGGTAGGCCGTACGTATGCATGAACGCTAATTTCATTTCTTTGTCATATTAATGGAGTTAAAAATAATTGAGATATATATATATATATATTATAATTACAGTATAATATATATGTTATATATTTCAAATAAGTTCATTAATTTCATTCTTTATACATTCCATGTATTGCATGAACGAGTCACATCACTTGAGGGGGCGGTGGTCTGCACTTCCTCATATGAAATTATCGCATTTGCACAACATGCAAAGAATAAAGGAATGATTTAAATATAAAATACATATGCATATATAAAACATAAATACCATATATATCATATATAAAATACAGTGACATCATAATGGCCACCTTTAAAGGTGTTAAAGTAATATTGAACAATCATCATTTCGTGAGGCAGTAATTCACCATCCACAGAAATAGTATGTTCTTTAACCATTAGATGGATGTGTGTGTAATTTTAGCTCTAATATTTATTATAACAACATCCTAGTATATTTAAGATACTGGTGTTGTTACAAAATAAAGTATTAAAAAGAGTTTAGGGGGTTGGAGAAGCAAAATAAAACAAAAGAACATAAGAGAAGACATTACCTTTAAATCGGGTAACTCCCTTTGGTTTGAAACAAAAGGGTTCCTTGAAGAGAATTCTGCCTAAGGTGAGGATTCAATGATGAAGAGAGGGATGTGGAGAGATGAAATGGGCAGGGGTTGGCAGAGCCAAAGGCTTGAGAGGTGTGGGTAAGGAGGTAGAGTTGGGGGCCTTTTATAAGAGGAGAGGAGGGGCACTCATGGAATGTCAAGAAATGTGACTTTAATTTAAAAAGAGTTTCGGTTTTTAATGGTCCCACACTGATATATTTCTAGGATATGGTGATAAGGGTTAGAAATATACTCATCCAAAAGGTTTTTTTCCATGTGTAAGTATTATATTTTACATTATATTTTCATTTTATTTAAATCATTCATTAATGAGGTAATCACTGCATCATCATGATGTCATAAATAATTTAATTAATTTAATGTCTAAATATTTTATAAAAATACTATGATGTAGGAAATATTTTTAGATTTCCAATTACTATTTATAGTCTAAGAGATCGTTTATGTAGACAAAATTAAAATTATTTTACTTAGGTGTTACATACTTTGGTTACATTTTCCTTTCTTTAAAAAAATGATAAAAGGTCACTATCACACTAAAGTGATTCCATGGGGTCCTAAGGTTGGAAACATTAATCCCATGGTCTCCCAAGACACCAAAAATATAATTATGACACATTTTAGGGTCATTTTCTATTTTTATGATATTATTTCCTTACCATTAATTACCCAATTAATAATTAAACACGATAATTAAAGATATTTACTGTTGTTACTATTCATAATGTCTAAAAACAAAAGAGTCTTAATTAAATAATTTGGATCTTCTGATTCCAAATATTGAATCAATTTTATAAAATTCAAAACACATAAATTGTTGTAATTAATTTTAATGTAAATCCTGTTGTCAAAACAAAAGACGGGTTTTTAAGAAGTAAAATTTATCAAAAGATTGACTTGTTTTAACATCCAATAGAAAAGTGAAATTACTTCCAATGAAAAAAATTGTATTAAGTGATAAAAAAATAATTCAATTATACTTTAAAAACAATTAAAATGAAAATTTAAATATATAAATAAATTGGATGAAAAGGCAATTTTGAATTAAAAACTGTATTTTTTCACTATTCATTAAAAAAATCATTATCAGAAAAAATACCAAAAATTAATCCTAATATTTATTTGATATTTCAAATTAATAAATGATTTCCATTTTACCAATTTAAAAACATTTAAGTTTCATTAATAAATCATATAGTTAATTCCCGCTGTCAAAACAAATAGCCGGTTTTTTGGAAGTAATATCTATGAAAGATTGGCACTTGTTTATGTCCATTTTCAAAGTGAAATTAATTATAATGACCACCATTGAGTTAAATTGTAAAAATATATTCTAATTAAAATTTAAAAACAATTAAAAATATAATCTAACCATATATTTAAAATAGATGAAAAAGCAGTTTTGATGTAAAATGCAATATTTTTCACAATTCATTAAAAAATGAACATTGTCAGAAACATAACAGAAATTTATCCAAAGTAAATTTCAATGTCTCAATCATAAAGAATAAGTTTATTTTGACAAAAAGGTCTTATAAATTTGTCAAAAGTTATATTTAAAAAAATTTCGCCATCAAAAGGTGGTAAAAAAATCTTTTAAAAATATTAGAGTATTTATTCTTAAAATTGGATTCATTTGGATTTTAAGCCTCTCACATTTATTGGATAAATGTAAAAATATTTAACAAACATATGTAATAATTTTTTAGTTATTTCTGTTCATTCCCTCTATTACAACGGTTAGGCGTTAACTATTATAATATTATTATATTATTAGTGTGCAACGTAAGATTTCAAAGAAACTCGTTGTTGCGTTTTGGGTACGCCATCGAGCATAGCATTCCCTTTAAAGTAATATTATCATTTTATTCACAAATATTGTTAAAACATAGAATTTAATATTATTTATTTACATGGGATGTTACATCCTTCCCCCCTTTTGGGAATTGCATCCTCGCAATTTCAAAATTGGGCTTGGAAACATCATTGAAAGTCCCACATCGAAACAAGATTCAGTAAAACTATCACTTTAAAAGAAAGGGAGAGAAGTACAAAGGTCACCTGAATTAACCCATACTAGGATTCCAAGTTGGAAAATATGGATATTGAGGAGAAAAAAAGGGTCATGTTATGATGGAGAGTGATAGTAAACATGTGTAGGAGAAAGTTAAACACAAGAAAATCACAAACTTGTGATGGGTTAAACGGTATTCGATTCCCCAGTAGGAAGAGTTAGCTGACAAAATTTTGGTTTTAAGTTACTTTTCATTGAGGAATTTATTTTTGAGCTTAACTAAATCATAATGAAACATACTTACTTGTCATGTAGTCTTTCAACTTTTACTAGATTCCATAATAAAACTCATATTTTCTCCAAAAGACGACTATTTAGGAAGACTTGTTCGCATTAAGAGTGATATAATAAACTTCTTGAGAATAACCTAATCCACAACATAAAACTATATATTTCCCATGTATTTAGATCTCAACCAAAACAAGACCAAAATGTTTAGTACGAGATCAGATAATACCCAAAAAGGATATTTTTTTTACAAAAAGGAAAACTACTCCTAATCTCCAAAAATTTTCAAACAAAACCCAAAGATCAACAAAGACCATTCAATAAACATCTATCCATAAAATTATTCAAAGTAAACCAAAATAATATTGAAACCCAATTTTTTGAAGGATTTAATCACATTGTATCCTAAGATAAATCTCAAATTTTTCTCCAAAATAACATCAGTTACTCTTACAGTATCATACTAAAAAGTAATTAACCTAATCGCATATCCTCCATGATAGGCTAATAATTTTCATTGATAACCCAAAATAAACTTACTATTAATTCATAAAATCATATAACTAAAAAGAATCATTCAAACTAACTAGGGACATCACGTAGTCTAGTGGTAGGCGATAAATATCAGTTGCACTTTGGTTGTGGGTTCGATTCCTGCACCTTCGTCCGACGTGACAAGTTGTCACACGGTCTGCGTGTTGTCCTTTTTCCAAAACTATATAATTCTTAAAAAATCCCCCCAAAAAGTGAAAAAATCTTAAATAATTACCATAAAATATTTTAACCACAAATTTTATATAATAACTTCCATTTTTCAACCCAAAATGTATTAACTAGTAATTGCCTCAAATTCAAGGATCATATAAACCCAAATGGTTCTTTATAACTATATCCACAAAATAAAGGATATTTTTTCCTTGAATAAAATTTTCATATTTCAAACATCAGGGTTTCTATAAAAATTCTTCTAATGTAACCCCATCATCAAAAGAGACTTAATACATCTGAGAATTTCACTATCCTAAAATCTACCATAACTCTTGAATCCCATGTATGTTGACTTCTTACTCATTAATCATTATTCATGATCCATTATCCATTCCTTTTCAAATTATTCTGAAATAATTCTTTCCTACAAAAAAAATCATGAATCATATCCTAAGATTTCAATAATAGGAAAACATATGTTATGAAATAATCCATACCTTTCATTGGTCATTGTCAGTTTCTTCATCGTCAATCAGAATGGAATTAGTATTAGTAAATCAATATTTGTACGATACTAGTGACCCAATTCCCAAAAATTCTTCGTAGGACATGTGTTTGAATAATTACCATGCACACCACATTTAAAATATTAAATTGGTCCTTTAGAAAGAATTTCTTTCCCTTTCCTAGAGTAAACTAAATGATTCCTTTTTTCATGAAAGGGTCTTGCTTTATGACCTTCATTTCAACATCTATATCATCTTTCTATCCCTTTGAAGCATTTTTCTATGTGTTTCTTTACACATATTTGACACATAGGTTTTTGAACATACGTACCTTTATGATTATTACCTGAACTTCTGTAGGGATTTGTTTCTCTCATATACGATGCCTTATAAAAATCACTAAGGTTCAGGTGGTTAATCATTACTCTAGATAGTTGGTTGAGGATAACCATAAGATTTCTCATTGTAGCTCCCATATCATTCAGTTGTTCTTTCATAAAACAATCACAGTTTTCTTCAAATACAATGTTACATTGGTGCCTGCTAGATCCAGCCATTTACTAAAACTAAAAAAGGTAGTGTGAGTATATCAGTAAATTCATCATATAATAAAGAGGAAGATAAACAACAAGATATACTTATTCAAGTTATCTCAAACTGATTCTAACTTTAAAAAAAAACATTGACTCCATCTAATACACTAACCATTGTGGTTATACACAACTTGTCACTTTTTCTTAAAAAACACTCTAACCACTAAAGTTATCTAAACCGACCTTTGATACCAACTATAAGGACCCGGCCTTAAAAATTAATTATTATTGAATTAAACTAATAATTCACATTGAGGATCTTTTCAGGTTTATAGTTTTAGAGAATTAGGACATATCTATTACATCTTAAAGGTTACAAAGTAGACACATCTACTCAGCTTCAATTTTTTTCACAAAAAATAAATACTCATGAACAAAAGAGTCATGTCTAGTTCCTTGTTTTAGACAGCATGACATTTCCTTGATCCCATCCTTGACCCCATTCAACTTTATGTCATGTGAAAAACATTTCAAAAAACATGGGATGATCATAAAAAGCTCCTTATGGGTTATAACAATACATAAATAAAACATTAGTCCATGTATAAATAAGAATCAATGAAATCATACTTTACTCATAAAGCATAAGCAATTTGACATACCTCATGAAATCATAAGGATTACGAATAACTCATAGAAATCATAATATATAAAGGACACTTGAGGCATTCATAACATTCTTACATAGGGAGTAACCCTCATGGTTACATTTGGAATACCCATCATAGTATATTCCATAAATCTCTTCGGAGAAACCTTAATATTTAACTCCTTCGAGTTACCCAATGCATTGGAGAGCTATATCAGGCTCACCCGCCCATAGTTTATCATAGAACCACCCGTCTTCATGAACAATGCCCAAGAACCATAACATAATCATTGCACATAACTTATGAATAAAGGAAAGATAAAATTCCCAACATAATAACCGTATAACATTTTAAGATATTGAAAATAATGAATCCTTTCTAAAAATCATTTTCAAAACCATTTAAAACATTTAATAAAGAGATTGTTGAATCAAAGTGTCCCATAACACCTTGAAGCTTTTAACATTTTAAACCATTAATATCCATATAAATAAATCCTTAAAAACATTTTGAAAACATGGATATTAATGAGAAATATTTATAAGAACAAATCATTAAAACATTTAAAGTGATATTTTAGTTAAAGGGTTTTTAACAAAATTAGATACACTTAAATACAATAATTGAGGAATAACATTTAATCAGAACTTTATAATATCATGAGAATAAATGTATTCATGATATAATATTCCAAAGGATAGTATATACACCATATAAGAGTGAATTGGTGCATAACAACAATGAAGTCTCAATAGAAATGTAAAATGAGATGAAACCCCTTATAAAGAAGGTATCCTTAAATTAATGATAAATCAACCTCATAATTATGTGTGAAAAATATAAATACACCCAATATAAGTGGATATTAAGTGTAAAACATTCAACGGTCATTAACACATATTCAAAGGATTACATATTCAATGTTGAACCCAAAGAAATCGAAATTAGGTTAAAAGGTTCCCTTGGTAAAATTCGACAGCCTAACGACGTCACTTAAAAATTCATAAAATTAGTTGATGAGAGAGAAAATGGTATCTCATCACTTGGACATAAAATTTACATCAATAAGGATATATAAGAACATATCCCAACATAAAAAGATGTAAATTAAAAGATATAACAAAATAAGTCTTTTTAAAAGGGGAGTGTGAAAGGTTCCCTTACCGATTTGGGCAACTATCGAAACGTACACCCCATGAAAGAAGGGTCATACAATGAAGATGTAACTACCCATAAATGAGAGTATATTATACAAATATAAAAATAATGGGCAGTATATACACCACACAAAATTAAATAGTGGCCAATGTAGCATGAATCTCACGAGAATAAAAAGTGAGATGAAAATACCCTTATGAAAATTCGGCAGCCTAACGACACCACATAAAACTTCCAAAAATGGATTGATGAGATAAAATAGGGTCTCTCATCATATTAACATAAAATTTACAGCAAGATTAACATGAAATAACATCCCCAAACACAATAAAGTAGAGCTTAAAGTAAGTTACATAAAAAGTGTACTTAAAAATAAAGAGAGAGCCAGGATCCCTTACCTCAAGTCCGACTTGTCTTGTTCGTTTCTTTATATCCCTGAATAATAAACTTTTTTCAATTTATAATTTCTTAAGGAAATCCTTTATATTTTATTATTAAATTAATATCACATATTATAATGTTATAATAATTAGTTAATTATGTGAGTTCATATCAAATGTTTTGTCGATGTTTGGTACTTGAGTCAAAAATGAATTTGTTTGAAAAGAATCGTCCACGTAGTTATAAGTACATCATCTCCAGAATAGTATTACTGATTTAAATATCATATATATCCATTAATTATTCATTTTATACTATTCCATAACATTTGGAGATAAAAAGAAAAGAAATGAACCGTTCATGGAGACGGTGGGCTATACGTACGCATGAACGCTACATTCATTTATTTTTCATATTAATGGAATTTAAAATAATTGAGATATATATATATATATATATATATATATTATAATTACAGTATAATATATATTTTATATAGTTCACATAAGTTCATCAATTTCATTCTTTATACATTCCATGTATTGCATGATCGAGTCACATCACTTGAGGGGGAGGTAGTCCGCACTTCCTCATATGTAATTGTCGCATTTTCATAACTTGCAAAGAATAAAGGTATGATTTTAATATAAAATATAGTAGCATATATAAAACATAAATACCCTATATATCATATATAAAATATAGTGACATCAAAATGGCCACCTGATAGAGAAAATATTTTCAATTAATTTATATTGAATATCACTGTTTTAAACCCAAAAAAATGTTCCTCTAAGATGAATTGTTTCATTTTTATGATAATGGTGTTATTTTGAGCTGAATAGTAAAAATTGGCCATTTTTAGATTTTTAACAGTTTTAAAATATTTCGGTAGTTTGGCCATAACATTATCTACACTAATCCAAATTTCAAAATTCTTTCTTTTTCATATTCTACACATCTAGTGATTCATTTACTATTTTTGGACTAAAATTTGAATCGGCCATATGGAATCTCCAAAGAAGCTCACAATTTGGATCAAGAAAACTATTTTCAGTTCTGCCTAGTTTTGATATGGGATCCATAACTCATCTAATGTGGGCCCAGAGCTTGTGAAACCTGGTGGGTGGACGCGCAAGGGGTTTTGGAGCATCTTTTATGATGGAATAACCGAGTTAATTGGCCGTTTATTGGGTCATTAAATCACCCTAATCCGGAGGATTTCGTTTTGGAGAGTCTGACTGGACAGAATAAATGTTCATAGTAAAACGGACATAACTCTCAGAATTCATGTTCACATCCGCTGAGATGTTGCGGTGACACGGCCAAGGGAATTATGAACAACATTCAAGAAGGTCTCAACGCGTGAAAATGTCATTTAAGGGGGATACAACGCATCGAAATTCAGGGTAAACATTCTGGCTATAAAAGGAGAAGAGCTCCACCCTCTCAAAGCATCCCATTCTCCACCCCATTCCTTCTGGGACACCAAGAAGAAGAACATTTCAGCTTTCTCTTTTATTTATTTTCTTTTTCATAGTTTTGTAATGCCTTCTTCTTCCCCATTCAACTATATTACCCTTACCATGGTGGGGTAAACGTTTGGAGTGATTGGGGAAGGGTTGGTTTTCTACATTGTAATGCTTGAGTTTTTGGACGCAATTGAATAAATTTCGTTCTTCTTCAAAGTTGTTTTCCATTTATTATAGCGGATTTTATTATCAAGTTTGATCATTATTGAATATTAATTCCGTTATTTATTTTTTCCTTGGTAAAATAATCAATATCTCCCTCCACTAATTTCTGGTTTATATACGATGGAATAAACCAGGAATTAGTGGTGAAGTACTCGACGATCGTCAGTACGTGTAAAAGGTGTAGTGAATGTTCTTGATTATTTGGGATAAACAAAACCCGACCAGGTATTGCCCATTTAAATTAAGGATATTCAATACAACTATTTTACACATGGAAGAAGAGTTGACCAAACCAAGATCTTGGTAAGGTTTTCTCTCAGAATAATAATTTCACCAAGGAAGTGAAAGGAAACGATTTTGGAAACTCACTTTAATCAAAAAAGAAGAAGAGGATTCAATTAAATTGAACAAGTATAGAATTACAATTAGGAAACCGACCCTGACCTAATCACCCTTTTTAAGTTCATATTTTTTCAATCAATTGAATTTCAAATTTCCTTTCCCAACATTTTCCCCCCATTTTAATGTGACAACCCGTTTTGTGTGCACTCCTCTTCGGGAGACATCATAGGTCAACCACATTACTACATTTTAACTTAGTAAATAATTTTTTTTCCACGCCCTACGACTGGCGTGCGTCACCACCTCTAAAGGTGTTAAAAAATATTGAACAATCATCGTTTCGTGAGGCAGTAATTCGCCATCCATAGAAATAGTATGTTTTTTAACCATTAGACAGATGTGTGTGTAAGTGTAGCTCTAATACTTATTATAACAACATCCTAGTATATTTAATATACTGATGTTGTTACAAAAGAAAGGAATAAAAAGATTTTAGGGGGTTGGAGAAGAAAAATAAAACAAAAGACCATAAGGGAAGACATTACATTTAAATCGGGTAACTCCATTTGGTTTGAACCAAAAGGGTTCTTTGAAGAGCTTTCTGACTAAGTTAAGGCTTCAATTATGAAGAGAGGGATGTGTAGAGATGAAATGGGCAGGGGTTGGACGATCCAAAGGCTTGAGAGGTGTGGTTTAGGAGGTAGAGGTGGGGGCCTTTTATAAGAGGAGAGGAGGGGTACTCATGGAAATTCAAGAAATGTTACTTTATTTTAAAAATATTTTATGATTTTAAAGGTCCCACATTGATATATTTTGAGGATAAGGTGATAAGGGTTCGAAATATACTCATAAAATAGGTTTTTTCCACGTGTAAGTCTTAGAGTTTACATTATAATTTCATTTTATTTAAATCGTTCATTAATGAGATAATCACTTCATCATCATGATGTCATAAATAATTTAATTTATTTAAATTCTAAAAATTATAAAAAAAATTCTATGATGTAGGAAATCATTTTATATTTCCAATGACTATTTATAGTCTAAGATATAATTTATTTAGAGAAAATCAAAATTATTTTACTTAGGTGTTACATACTTTGGTTACATTTTCGTTTCTTTAAAAAAATATATGATAAAATGTCACTATCAGACTAAAGTGATTCCATGGGGTTCCAAGGTTGGCACAGGGCATACCATGGTATAAAAAGACACCAAAAATAGAATTAGGACACATGTTGAGGTCATTTTATATTATTATGATATTATTTCCTTACCCTTAATTACCTGATTACTAATTAAACACGATAATTAAAGATAATTACCGTCATTACTATTCATAACATCCAAAAACAAAAGAGTCTTAATTAAATAATTTGGACCTTCTGATTTGAAATATGGAATCCATTTTATAAAATTCAAAACACATAAATTGTAGTATTTAATTTAAAAGTATATCCTGTTGTCAAAACAAAAGACGGGTTTTTAAGTAGTAAAATTTATCAAAAGATTGACTTATCTTTACATCCAATTTAAAAGTGAAATTACTTCCAATGAACAAAATTGTATTAATTGATAAAAAAAATAATTCAATTATACTTTAAAAACAATTAAAATGACAACCTAAATATGTAAATAAATTGGATGAAAAGGCAGTTTTGAATTAAAAACTATATTTTTCACTATTCATTAAAAAAGCATTATCAGAAAAAATACCAAAAAATTAACCCTAATCTATATTTGATATTTCAAATTCAGAAATTATTTCCATTTTACCATATTAAAAACATAGAAGTTTCATTAATAAATAATATATTTAATTCCCGCTTTCAAAACAAATAGCGGGTTTTTTGGAAGCAATATCTATGAAACTTTTGGCACTTGTTTATTACCATTTTCAAAGTGAAATTAATTATAATGACCACCATTGAATTAAATTGTAAAAGTATATTCTAATTATTCTTTAAAACCAATTAAAAAGATAATCTAACCATATATTTAAGTTAGATGAAAAATCATTTTTGATGTAAAATGCAATATTTTTCACTATTCATTAAAAAAATGAACATTGTCAGAAACATACCCAAAATTTATCCAAAGTAAATTTAAATGCACCAATCATAAAGAATAAGTTTATTTTGACAAATAGAGTTTATTAAATTGTCAAAAGTTTGATTTAGAAAATGTTCTCTATCAAAAGTCGGTAAAACAATCTTTTAAAACTATTAGAGTATTTATTCTTAAAAATTGGATTCATTTGGATTTTTAGCCACTAACATTTATTGGATAAATGTAAAAATATTTAACAAAAATATGTAATCATTTTTTAGTTATTTCGGTTCATTCCCCCCATTACAATGGTTATGCGTTAACTATTATTATATTATTATATTATTAGTGTGCGACGTAAGATTTCAAAGAAACTCATTGTTGCGTTTTGGGTACGCCATCGAGCATAGAATTACATTTAAAGTAATATTAACATTTTATTCACAAATATTGATAAACCTTATATTTTAATATTATTTATTTAATTGGGATGTTACACATTTTTTATAATATGATTTTGAAAATATCGTAGTATGATTCTTGATTATATAAGGGAAGTGAAAGAGTATAAAAAAATAGAAATTATATCTGTGGGAGAGGGAATCCCACTAAGTGTTTTACTAAATATTTATATTTATTTAGGTAAGGAATCATAGAGAAGAAATTTACCTTGTTAGTATCCATAGAAAATAGGTGATGTAGTTGAATAAGATAAATTATTGGAATAGGTTGGGAGGATTTTATTAGAAAATACTTTGAGAGTACAATGTTTCTTAATATGATGATTTTATTAAATTTAGAAACGGTAAGAAGTTGTAAAATCCATTTTAGTATTTTTGTATTTTGAGATAAGGACTAACATAGTTAAGTATTGTTTTATGACCCTTATTTTTATCTAAGGTGGTTTATAATGATTTTGGGATGAACCTCAATTTAATGAAAACCCTAGGTTAACTAAATAATTTTGGCCTAACATTTCAATAATTAATTAATATCATGAAAATATAGTAGAGTTTCTGTTGAATCATAATTGTAACTAATGAGAATTATAATCATGGACTGTAAGATGTAGTGCATTGTGTTCCCTAATATATTATATTTATTGAGACTATAGGATCCTAAGGGTAGGATCACCAACAACAGAGGGTCTCATTAAGGGAATATTAGACTGAGAGGAAAGGTATTTGAATGTGAGGATCAAAACTTATTCTTTATTTTTATTTGATGTTTAGATCATGAGAGACCTATTATATTATCCATCTCAGAACATGACTCATAAGAGGTGGAATTTTATATTATTCTTTGAACACCTAAACATACGAGTAAAATTTAAAATGATTCAATCTAAGTGTTGAATCATATGATTTAATAATAATATTATTTGAGTAAGAGAACATGTAATATAAGTTACTTTTTAAATTTGAGATTGGGATTTTGGGATAATTAATTTATTATTTATCTATGAGAACATGCTCATGAGAGGTGAAATTTGATTTTATTCTAAGGGAAAATACCTGTGGGAGTAATTTTTTCGATGTTTCACTCCAATGAATATCTTAGTAAAATTAGTTATAACATTTTTTGGTTAATATACCATGGGAGATAAGTTTCTTTATTCCATTAAGTGATTACTCAGGGGTTATGCATTTGTGGTTTTCCTTAGGATAAAATTTTTGGGAAATGACCCATTTGAGGTATAGTTTTATCTTACCTTAAATAATTAACTCATAGAAGGTTATATTGTATTTTATGGTCTCATACTAATAAATATTATATATCATATATGGTTTTTGAGAATCAATATTTGAGATAAATAGATAATAAGTCCGTTAGGAATTGACCCATGGGAGGCTACTACTACTGATAATAGCTCGGAGGCCTTAGTTTTCTATTTCTCTTTTGTATAATCTTATTTTTAACTAGGTTGATAGGGAACCATGAAATTTCCCAATATCATAGTGGTATAAGGACCTTACATGTCCTATAGGACCAATGAAACAAGTCCATTATAAACCAAATGACCAAGCCCAAGACCCTACACCAAAGCAGACCATTTTACTTTCCTTATGTATTTTTCACTCCATCTTGTAGTATTGACATCACATATATGGTTAGTCATAGATTCCTACCATATCCATGACCATTAACTAGTGCATTCTAAATATTCTATGATGGAACCTCCATGCCCATTTGATCATCTTGTCCTTCCTTTTTCCCTTTTTCTTCTCCATCAATTGGGAAATTATCTAACATGAAGTTATGGTACACCATTTATGGGACCATAGGCCCAAGATAATATATAATTTCCCCACATTGGTAACCCATCAACCGTGTATTGGTGGAACACATACCCATGGGCTCGAAATCCCAATTCAGCAGCCCAAAGTTCCAATTTGGGTGAATAGTGATGATGTTACAATACCACACTATAGTATTTCTATATTAATACTATAGTAACATTGAAAATACTCCCCCAATAGGATTTTATCATGTGTTTCATGCATGATTTTTAGGTATGTTAACTTATTAGTTACCACCCCAACTACAACCAATGTGGGAAACTATTTTGATTTATAATTTGAGACTCGTGGATATTTATGAATTTTATAAACAAAATATTTTTTACCATTTTAATTGGGATATAATAAGAACTATATTTTATTTATATCCCATGTGACACAAGTATGGGAATGAGTTGGTTAATATGAGTTATGAAAAAAATTTAAAATTTCTCCTATGTAGATGACGTGATACTAGACTAATTTCTTGATTTTAAATTGTCTGTAGAGGTGTGGGAATTTATATACTTGTTTATGAATGATGATTTTATTTAGTTGTTCAATTGATTTATGATTTATCTTAATTATAGAGAAACTAGAGATAAAATTATTATGTATACATATGTTCATTCCTTGGGACCCTTGAGAGTTCAATTAGATGATAAGCTTTCACATTGTGTTATATTCTATGTTATCACATATTTTTTCATCCTTAAATTAGATATTAGAATCATGTGATGGTTGTGCATGGTTACTTATAGATGAGTTTTAATTATTTTACTTTTGGGTTAGAGTGATATCATCCCTAAACATGAGCCAATGCATACACTTTATTTTTATTCAGAATTGTATTATACAACAAGAGAGAATTTTACTATGTAGTTATACTCACATTAAGATATATGTACTTTTGTGTTTTCATGGATACATACATGTAGTTTTTATGTCATAATTTATAAGTAAAGATTGGAATGTGTTTTAGAGGGAATAATTACTATTTATTATTAGTATATATGTAGTTGGTCTCATAGTGTGTTACTATATGAAAATTTGATTATGGGGGTCCTTCATATTTTTTAAACACATTGTCTTGAAAACTATTATGATTTTAAGGTTAGATTATGAAATATTTAATTTTTATGTAATTAATATAATATTTTCTCAAATTCACATCTTTTGTGTTTACCAATGATTCAAATATTTTGATAGTTAATTCATTGATTTTTTTTGTTTCAAATTATTAGTTTTGGAAAAGTATGTTATACAAACACCTCATTCCAAAATTTATTTAAAATTACACAGATATAAGGATAGTTTAATTTAATTAAGAAATTATTCCCCCATTATTTATGGTAATACTCAACACTTATCGCTATTTTATGATGATTAATGAAATACAATTGAGGATAGTAGAAACCTAGTTCAGGAATAAGGGTATTTTCAGGTTTTTTGAATATAATAAATTTTATACAAGTGATGGTTTTAAAAGAAGTTAATTAATAGTAGAATGTAGTAGATTTTGGGACACAAGAGATATGTTAGGAAATAATCCTAACCAACATAGTTCTAAATGAGACCTAAGTTACCTCTATGGTCCTAGGTTGTGTAGAATGATTCTCCATGATGTTTTTAGATTTATTGAGAATTTGATTATGATGTAGGGTATGTATCACCCAAATATTATTATTCATGTCCCCTAAGATGTGTCAAATTAATAAGAATATCCCATTTGTAATGTAATAACATATAGTTGTTACACGAAACATGAGTGGATTATTGTGATACCTAAATGGGATTTGATGTATCAGTTTGAGATAATATGGTCAAACTGAAAATATATGTTATTATTTTTAGAATATTCTATATAAGGTTGTGTAAATTAATCTACAAAATTTATAAGATCTAGGTGATTCAGTGTAAAATTATTTATGCTATTATATGTGTCATGAACAAAAATTTTGAATAATATTTTCCCTTAAATTTTTGTGTTCTTTTATTTTATACTCATAAGAACTATATCATTTAATTATTGAAGTGATTATAACATAAATGAGACTGTTGGGTTTCGACTGTTATATGACCATTGGAAACTAAAATCTTAACGTTATGATTATTGTTTATAAATACAAGTTATCTAGGTTAATTAATATAGTAAGTGGAGTTGATGGCCTCATCCAGTAGACTCGGGCCATATGAAGCTCATCTATCAGAGCTTCGAAAGTAGGTAGCATCTCGGGGATTTTCTCTGGATGAATCCCAAGATGAGCTTCAACATGTGAAGCTTGAACAGAATCGCCTATGGGATAAGTTCAAGATGACAAAAATTACCAATCATGTAATGTTTTTTGAGCCACCCCAATATTCTATCACCACAACACACCTTATACTTAGGTCCTGTGTAGGTGTTATAAGGGGATATATAATGAGAACTGAGTTACTTTGTGTAATCCTTTTGAATAAATAAATTTTTTATTTCTTCTTATGGATAAATTTATGAATGTCAAATTTCAAGATTAATATAGGATGAATTTATAGAAGATAAGTTTTGTTCGTAAATTTTGGAAAAAGGGTATTTTAAAATATTTTTGTATACTTTAAATAATTAATAATTTGAAATGATTTTCAAAAAATGGTCTTTAATAGTTAAGATCAATATGAAATTTCGAGTCTAACAAAATCAACATAATTGTAGGTGAATAGTAAATTTTGAATAGTAATATTACCCTTATGAATAGTAATGTGACTAATGTAATAGTAACCTCACTTAATTAAGTTTAATTATAATTTTGGAATCTTGAATGGAAATGTGATATAATTTCATTAGTAAATAACTGTTTCAGTAATTGTTAGTTAAGTATTAGTATTTTTTCAATAAAATAGATTTTTTACATAAAAATTAAATATCTCATAATTAGAAAATTATTTTCATAAAATGGAGTTCATTTTTGAATTCAGAGCATCGATATTAGGTTAAGGTGAAGTTATGAGATTTTTATAATTTTTTTTCAGTGAATAATAAAAATATAGTTTTGAGTTTCGGTGTGTTTAATGACATATTTATTAAAGTAATAATGATGTAATAATTATGGTTGACTTGTGAATTGTAATATATATTATGAGGCCTCTTAAGTGGCTAATACCATTGCAAAATACCATGGGCATGCCCATTGTTTTTCAAATTCCACCGATGAGGTGTCCCTTAAAAATTAATTAAATATTCCATCATTTTCTATAAATACTAACCCATTACATCATTAATTTCAGTAAAAATTCCCCATAATCGAATATATGGTTTTTATTACATCCCAAGTAGTCCTCCCATGGTTCCCTCAAACCCCCATGGTCCTAACCTTTGATCTTTTGAAGTTACTCTTCAAGGTAAGAGAACCTTTCACCCTCCACTTTTAAGTCATGAATTCCTTTATGTTATGCCTTCTAGTTTCCATATTATTATGTTTGGGTATGTTATTATATGTCATTATTGCTTCCCATTTTATGTCCAAATGATGAGATACCCTTTCCACTCTCATCAACACATTTTTCTAAATTTTAAGCGATGTTGTTATGTTGCCGAATTTCTTATAAAAGAAATAACATCTTCTCTTTTCTTATAAGTTTATTTTTTCATGTGGTATTTCATTAAGATATCCATATAATGATATTATTTCTTTTTATTATATACCCATACAAAATTATGATTTATTTATTAGTGGGTTAACCTTTTCCCCTGTTTTAAATATTTTCTAAAACCATGTTATATAGTCGTTATGCTGTAGAATTTCTGTCTCAAAATCTCTCTCTCTTTTTCTCACGAAATTATCTTATTTTATTTGTGTGAATTCCCATAAATTTAACATGTCTAGGGGTATTCATAAATACATAAATAATTAAATTTAAATATTTTATTCTTTAATTTAAATACATAAAAACCTCATTCCTTTTCCATGGGTTATAAATGACATAATGATCATGTTTTTTAAGCACTTCTAAAACATCACGATTTTGAAATGAAAACCATTTCATTTATTATATATGGGTTAATAAAAAAATATTTGATTATGATATATGTGTCTCAAATGAAAATAAAGACATATTAAGTGTGCAACCTGATATCACTCTAATGCATTGGGTAAAGAATTTAATCTATAGAGATGACCCGTTTTATGATACCATGGTGAATAACCTTGGTAATTTTCTTAACACCTTGGGAAAGAACCTTAGTGAAATGATTATAAATGTCTAAATTAAATGTTGTAGCCACATTTTCAAGTTATTATTAATGTTATTATTTCTATGATATTCCTTTTTAAAATGAATTTATGATATCTCTCATGTTCTTATTGATATCACTCAAGATCACATGTAAACTATTTCACTTGTTTTCTTTACTAGGCATTCTACCCAACCTTTTCTTTAATGTATGTCTTCAGGTTATGATATGAAGTAATTGTACTTAGGATAAACTTATTATTAAGACTTATAAGTGGATTAGAAGATTTTTTATGTTTTATATTGTTCCTGATTTCCAAGACACTAGACTTTAAAGATCCTCTGGTTGTAAAATGTAATGAAATGTTATGTCATAAAAATAGGAGAGATGCCATAGTTTGTATAAAAGGATAGTTTAGTTATTTATGGACATTAGGATATGAAAAATTTAAGAATAACCCTATACAAAAGTTTAAATATTGGAAACTTCCTGGTATTTTAGTGAAATTTTAAGTAAGTTGTTTCTGAAAAAATAAATCCCTGACTGGATACGAACAAGTGGATGTGGCTCTGGCACAAATTTACCAAGGAGTGAAAACTCTAACAAGGAGTTTTGGGCTTGACCTAAGGTATCCTAGTACATGACAACAAGCCTTTTTGAACTCCTAGTTTGACACTCCTGGGGGATATGTTTTGTTAATCATAATATTTTTATGAATAATTATGAAGGATTTATACAGAAATGTAATTGTTTAAGCATGAAGGTTGAGAAAATAAAAATAATTTATAATTAAAAGATTCATAAATGAAACAAGTTTATCACAAAGGATTTATTATTTTAGAAAATGGTGGGAAATAAGAGAATCCATGAAAATGGTGATCGTAAAAGACCATGCACTGGAGGCCCACTAATGGAAGCTTGAATGGACACATTCAAGAGAATGATGAACCAACTGACTGATGTTATGGGAAATAACTTGAATCAAGATGAGAGACCAGTATCATCATGAAGGGAAAAACATTATGTTGAGTCATTTATGAATCAACGGCCACCAACCTTTTGTGGATCGATTGAACCTTTAGTTACTGAACAGTGGATCAACTCTATAGAGAAGATATTTTCTATTCTCAACTATTCAGAGCAAGAGAAGGTCACCCTGGCTGTTTACCTCTTAGAGGGAGAAGCTGATTAGTGGTGGGATATGATTAGAAACACAAGGCCAAGAGTGGAGGTTGAATCTATGGAGTGAGAAGAGTTCAGAGGGATATTTTTCAATAAATATTTCCCTCGTTCTATGAGAATAAGAATGGTGAAAGAGTTTCTTGAGCTAAAGCATAATGAGAATGAATCTATTGGAAGCTATGGGATGAACTTCACAAGACTTTACCATTATACCTCATATTTTTTCATGGATCCTAATCGAAATTTTGGTGGAATATTTGGTGGACTAAGACCTCATCTATGGAAGAATCTAGCCAACCAAGACAATGATAACTATGATATGATTGTACGCAGTGTAATGAAAGTCGAACTGGTGTTTAGTAAGACAAAATGGTCTCATAAATCCATTGAAAATAAGATTTTGATGGAGCTGAGCTTAGGGAGGACCTTTGATCATGGAAGAGGAGGAAAGAAATTGCAACATCCCATGTGTAATAAATTTGGGAAGAAGTATTCAGGGAATTGATTTATCAAGAGCAGGAAGTGCTATAAGTGTGGAAGAGATGGCCATATCACACAGAATTGTCGTAGTGAGGTTAAGCCTCAACTTCCCAAGACTAACGACAAGGTGAATATAGTGTAGGCCCTTCCAGATGTCCAATTCTATATGTGTGGAAAATTTGGGCACTTTTCCAATCACTTCCCAAATCTGAGGGAATTGGAGGGGAACCACCATCAGCCTCAGCAAAGGCCAAGGGAGAAAGTTCATACTTTTGGTATCACGATAGTTGATATTGAACCACCGAATTATGTGGTGGTAGGTACACTTGTTGTTATTTGAAATCTAGAAAGTACATTGATTAATTCTGGTTCTATGAATTCCTTTATTTCCTCCAGGATTTCAAAGCATTTTGAATATACTCCTGAATTTCTAAAAGTAAAGTTATCAGTCAAGACTCATGGTGGGACTATCCAAGAATCATCAGTTTTAGAAACTCCATTATTTACTTTAGTGAGCACAATATTATCGCAAATCTATTAGTCATTCCCATTCTGGAATTCGACATTATACTAGGGATGTACTGGCTCTCAAAGTATAATGCTAAGATCAAATGTAGAAGAAATGAAATCTCAGTAGTCTTGAATGGAAAACTCATAGTTATCATCCAAGGATAGATAACTCAAACTGATCTTTAAATATAAGAACCTACTATATCCTTATTTATGGAGTTTATTGATGAATAAGAAGAAGGAAATGAGGGTATAAGGATAGAAAATGTCCCCATGGTCTAGGAATACTTCGATGTATTTCCTGAGGAGTTACCCAGACCTCCCCTATAAAAGAGGTAGAGTTCTCCATTTAACTTGTACCTATATCTCATCTTACATCAAAGAACCCATATAAGATGGAATATGTGGAGCAGGAGGAATTAAAGAAGAAACTCCAAGATCATTTGGAGAAGGGGTTTTCCAACTAAGTATGTATCCTTGGGGAGCACTTGTTCTCTTTGTGAAGAAGTAATATGGATCGATGTGGCTATGAATTGATTATGGAGAACTAAACGAGATCATTGTGAAGAACAAATACCCTCTTCCATGAATTTATATCTTATTTGACCAACTTTGTGCGGCTCAATTCTCCTCTAAGACTAATCTTCGATCTATTTATCATCAATTGAGGGTGAAGAAATAAGATATTTAAAAAACTACCTTCCAATCAAGATAAGTGTATTATGTGTTTGTTGTTATACCCTTAAGACTGACTAATACACCTACTATTTTTATGGATTTGATGAACAAAGTCTTTAAGGACTACCTTTATAACTTTGTTGTAGTTTTTATTGATGATATTATGATATATTTCAAAATGTGTGAGGAGCATGAGGATCATATAAGGGTTGTTTTGCAAAATCTATGGAAGGAGATAATTTTTGGAAATTTTAGAAAATGTGAATTCTGGTCACAACAAGTTGATTTATTGGGGAACGTTGTAACCAATGAAGGAATCATAGTTAACCCTATAAAGGAAAAGGTTATAGAATAGTGGCCTTAGCCTACAAAAATAACCGAGATTCATAGTTTCCATGGATTAGCGGGATATTATAGGAGGTTTGTGAAAATATTTTCATGAATTTCTAATCCATTAACCATGTTAACTCAAAAAGGGGTCAAGTTCTTCTTCACAAATGTGTGTGAAGAAAGTTTCCAAGAGCTGAATAATAGATTGGTTACTGCACCCATGTTAACTCTGTCCTCAAGTGGATAAGGATTCTTTATTTTTAGAGATTCATTTATGAAGGGGATTGGGTGCGTCCTCATGATAAGTGACAAATTCATTTCTTAGACATCTCTACAGTTGAAGAATCATGAGTAGAACTATCTTACGCATGATCTGGAACTGGATGTAGTCATTTTTTTCTGATGATATGGAGGCAGTATCTTTAGGGTGAGAAATGTGATATATACACAAACCATCAATATTTGAAGTATATTTTCACAAAACAATAATTGAACACGAGACAAAGGATATTGTTGGAACATCTTAAAGACTATGATTTTTCAATTCATTATCAACCCGAAAGAGAAAATAAAGTCATTAATGCATTAAGTAGGAAAGACCCTGTTGTTATTTTCATGATGAGGATTCAAGGAGATCCTTTGATCAATGACCTAGTAAAGCTGGACATAGGAATTATAAAGGAAGGGACATCATCAACTCTATCCCAAATGATTTCTCAACCATCATTACTAGAGAAGATAATAAAATCTCAGAAATAAGATCCTTTATTACAAAAGAAGTTTGAGTCTGTAAAGGATGAGAAGTTTATTGAGTTCAATATTGATCAAGAAGGTGTACTAAAATTTCATAAAAGAATATGTGTTCCTTCTATTCCGAAAATAAAGAAGGAGCTGATGGATGAATCTCATAACTCTACTTTCTCTATAAATTAGGGAAACATGAAAATGTATAGAGACCTGCGTGATCATTATTGGTGGGTTAATTTGAAAAGGGATATTGTTGACTACAATTCAATGTGTCTGTTATGTAAGCAATTCAAGGTATACAGAAAACTTCCTAAAGGGGTATTACAACCACTACCCATAACAGCATGGAAATGGGATAATATCACTATGGAATTTATCACTGGTCTCCTAAGAACATCCGAAGGAAACAATTCTATATGGGTTATAGTGGACCATCTCACTATGACTTCCTATTTTATCTCTATTTGAGAAGATTTCTCTCTTGATCAACTTGCTAGGATTTACGTGAAAGAAGTGGTAAGGCTGCATGTAGTTCCAATTTCTACCATATTTGATCATGATCCAAGGTTCACATCAAAATTATAGAGATGTATTCAACATGATATGAGTACCGTGTGGAATTTCAAAATAGACTATCATCTATAAACTAATGGCCAATCTGAAATAACTATTCAAATACTCAAGGACATGATGAGAACATGCTCAATGTAATTTAACGGTGGATGGGATCAACATATACCATGAGTTGAGTTCTTTTACAACAATAGCTTTCACTCTAGCATTCAAATGGAACCCTACGAAGCTCTTTATGGGTAGTGATGTAGAAATCCCACTTTTTGTGATGAAGTTATTGAGTGAAATATTATTGGGCATGATCTTGTTCAAGAGATGATAGAAAACGTCCATGCCATCTAGCAACACATTAAGGCTACTCATAGTCGAAAAAAGAGCAATGCTGAAAATTGTTGAAGGGACTTGGAGATTGATGTTGGTGAAAAATTCTTTCTTAGAATATCACCTTGGAAGAGAGTCATGAGTTTTGAGAAGAAAGGAAGATCAACCCTAGGTATATTGGCCCCTATGAAATCCTTGATCGTGTAGGAGATGTGGCCAATCAGCTTGGACTTCCTCCAAATCTAGCACAAGTTCACGATTTCTTCCATATATACCTCTTGAAGAAGTACATACCTGAACCTTCACAGGAACTAAATCTAGAGGTGGTACAACTGGAACTTGACCTCTCTTCTGAGGAGCAACCAGTGGAGATCTTGGATCATAGAGATTGGGTTTTATACAACAAGACTACTCACCTTGTTATAGTGTTATAGAGGAACCACAAATTTGAGGAACCCACATGGGAACCAGAGGAGTCTATGAGAAAAAAGTACCCACATAATTTCTCTTACAAGGCTACGAGTTGAAATTTCAGGGAATAAATTTCTTAAGGGGGAAAGAAATTAATGAACCAAACATTTGAATAATATTTGTTTCCCTAAATTATTGTGTAATTTTATTTTATTCTCATCAAAACTATATCATTTAATTATTTAAGTGAGTATAACTTAAATGAGACCATTGGTTCTTGACTGTTATATGACCATTGGTTAGTTTAACCGTTGGAAACTAAACTCTTAATGTTATGATTATTCTTTAAAAATAAAAGTGATCTTGGTTAATTAATACAGAAAGAGGAGTTCATGGCCTCATCTAGTAGACTCAGGTAGTATGAAGCCCATCTATCGGAGCTTGGGAAAGAGTTATCATCTCAAGTCTTTTCTTAGGACCAAGCCCAATCCAAGCTTCAACATGCGAAGCTTAAACAGAATCGTATATGGGAGTTCAAGAAGATAGAAATCACTACTCGGGAAATGTTGTTTGACTTGCCCCCAGATTCTATCACCATAACACACCTTAAACTTTGGTCCTTTGTTGGTGTTATAAGGGGATATGTAACGAGACCTTAGTTACATTGTGTAATCCTTTAGTATAAATAAAATTTTTATTTCTTCTTATGGTGAAATTTATGCATTGAAAATATCAAGATAAAAATAGGATGAATTTATATAAGATCTTTTTTATTGGTAAATTTTTTAAAAAAGTTTATTTTAAAATAATTTTATAAATTTTAGATAATTAATAATGTGAAATGATTTTCAAAAAATGGTCTTCTACAATTGCGATCAATAAGAAATTTGGAGTGTAATAAGATCAACACAATTTTTGGTGAATCATAAATTATGAATAATAACATTACCCTTATGAATTTTAATGTGACTAATTTAATAGTAACCTTACTTAATTAAGTATAATTATAATTTTGGAATCTTGAATGGTAATCTGATATTATAGCATTAGTGAATAACTTTTCCAAAAATTATTAGTTAAGTGTTAGTATTTTTTCAAGAAATAGTTTTTTAGTTAAAAATTAAATATCTCATAATTATAAAACTATCTTCATAAAATGGAATTTATTTTTGAATTCATATTATCAATGTTAGGTTAGGGTGAGTTTATGAGATTTTTATAATTTTTTTGTTTTTTAGTGAATAGTAGAAATACAGTTTTGGGTTTTGGTGTGTTTAACGACATCATTAATGTAGTAATCATGATTTCATAATTTTTGTTTACTTGGGAATATTAAGATATGTTATTAGGTGTCCCAAGGGACCAATACCATGGGAAAATACCATGGTCAAGCCCATGGTTTTTCAAATACCATCGATGAGGTGTCCCTTAGAAATTTATTAAATATTCCCTCACGTTTTCTGTAAATACCAACCCATTCCTTCATTAATTTCATTCAAAATTCCTCATAATCTAATATTTGTTCTTTTTACCTCCCATTTAGTCCCCAAAATGTTCCCTCATGCCTCCCAATTTCCCAACCGTCACACTTTCAAAGTTACTCCTCAAGGTAAGGGAACTTTTCACCCTCCTCTTTTAAGCCATGCCTACCTTTATGTTATGTATTCTAGTTTCCATCTTATTATGTTGGGGTATATTATTCTATGTCCTTATTTCTGTACATTTTATGTCCAAATTATTAGATACACTTTCCACTCTCATCAACTTATTTATCTGAATTTTAAGTGATGTCGTTAGGTTGCCAATTTTTTCTAAAAGAAATCGTGTCTTCTCTTTTTTTCCAAGTATCTTTTTCAAGTGGTATTTCATTGAGATATCCATACCATGATATTATTTAGTTTTTATTCTATACCCATATTATATTATGAGTTATTTATTATTAGGTTACCCTTGTCCCATCTCTTTTCAATATTTTCTAAAACCATGTTGTATAACTGTTATACTGCAAAATTTTTGTTTCAAAAGCTCTCTCTCTTTTTCTCAAGAAATTCTCTTATTTTATCTGTGTGAATAACCAAAACTATTTAGTTTATATGGTAATTCATAAAGACATAAAAATTATATATTTTATTCTGGAATTGACATACATGAAATCCTAATTCCTTTTCCATGGGCTAGAAATTACATAATGATCATGTTTTTTAAGCACTTCTAAAACCCCATGATTTTAAAATAAAACCAATTTATTTTATTCTATATGGGTTATTGACGATATTTTTGATTATGATATATGTGGCTCACATTAATATAAATAAATATTATGAGTGCACACTGATATCGCTCCAATGCATTGGATAATGAATTTAATCTCTAGAGATGACCAGTTTTACGATACCTTGGTGAATAACCATTGTATGTTTTATGGATCCTTGGGGAAGAACCTTGGTGATATGTTCATGAATGTATAAATGAAACGTTTTAGAAACATTTTCAAGTTATTATTAATGTTATTAACTCGATTATATTGATATTTATCATGAATTTATGATATCCCTCATTTTCTTATTGATATCGCTCAATGTCATTTGTAAATTGTTTCACTTGTTTTCCTTATTGGGCCTTCTCCTCACCCATTACATTGATGTATGTATCTAGGTTATGAGATATAGTAATTTTAATTAGGTTTAAATTATGATTAATCCTTAAAAGTTTATTATAATAATGTTTAATGTTTTATATAGTTCATGATTTCCAAGATACCAGACTTTAAAGATCCCCTATTTGTAAAATTTAATGAAATGTTATTTAATAAAAATGTGGGATCCCATATTATGTGTATTAAGATGAGAAATTAATTTTACATGTGTGAATTGATGTGTTAGTTTCATGATATTTAATATTTTTAAATGAAATGATTTAATGGATCTTTAGGGTTACATGCTATTACAAATTGTACTTGAAATCCATGTTTATGAGTTTTTAAGTTTGGGACATCATGAGAGTGTGAGTGGATAGAAATTAGGGCATACTTATTGTTTTTGTGGAGGATTTTTCTAGGATGTTACACACCCATGAAAAATTTGGGAACTCAGTACACATCTAGTAGATCCATCAATTTTATAGTGTCTAGAATAGTGGTTGGATTTTTTCCTTAGAGAGAAGCCATGTACACAATATACTCCACTTATACCCATTATATGTGGTTAGTAGGAAATAAAAAATGTTGTTAATTTTATATATTTAAATAATTAATACCATTTATTGAGTAATGTGGTATTATTTTTTATGTTTGTTAAGGTGTTGATGGTCCCATGAAATTTGATTATGAATGGATTAATTAATTTTTAAGGAATTATTGATAAAATTATGGCTAAATTTGAGGAATGAGTTGTTTTGGAATATTATATTATTTATTTCTTATAACTTGATAGTGATAAAATTAAAATCTTATATGAACAAAAAAGACTAATATAGAAGCATAAAAAGAGGAGAAATGAGTCTGGAACCTAAAAATGGGTGACTCATTCTTCCTTTCTCTAGAAAATTCATTGAAAGTGGTGTAATGACTTGAAATTCTAGAAATTATAAAACTAATGTTATGTTTGATATCTTACATTATAGGCGACACACAATGTAAAATAAGGAGAACATATTAGAATAAAATTATTAATTATTCTATAATAAAGTCTAAGATGTTAAAAAGTTAAAAACTACTACCTTTAGAAGCTAAAAAATTAATCTGTTTTATGATATAGAAAGTTTATCATTAAAAGTGTTTTTTCTTATATTTTTTATTTTATTTTAAAATATTTATCTTAAAATTACTGAATATAACTTTGAAATAATAATATTTTTTTTTGAATTAACAATTCTAAACACTAATTATTATTAAATTTTTTATGTTTCTAAACAGGTTTACTTTTAGTTAAAAAATATGGTTTTTATGAAGAATTATGTTTTTATTATTTTATTAATAAGTAAACATAAAATACAAGACTATTTTTTTTGGTAATCAAGTAAATATTTAATGAATAAAATTAATAATTTTAAATATTCTTTGATCTTCGAAAACCGAAGTTCAACTTTCTTAGAACTAAATGAAAAATATTAAATTAATAAAAAATAGTTTTTGATATTTTCTTTCAATAAAGAATATTTAAGGAGAAATTTGGTTTAGGATTGATTTTAAAGCCTCATAACTATTTTTTAAAATAAATAAATTATTCCTTATAAATTTTTAACCATGATAATTTTAATATATACATGAATATTAATCTTAAAAAAATTTTGGTCGAAAACCATTTTTACATGATTACATGTGTTTATTTAAAAATTAACTTTTTACACCTTTATAAAATTAGTTTGAAAAAAGTATTTTGAAATTTTAAATCATCAGGCTCAAATTAGTTAATAAGTTCAATCTTAATTTCATCCAATAAAGTTAATTACCATGGTTAAAAATTAGTAACCCCATGAAAAAGTAAAAAATGGTAAAAAACAATTTATCATGGGTTAAGGACAAAAATGTTAAAATAATGTTTCAAAACTTTTGGTTGAGGTGTTTATTGACAAAAAATAACACCCCTTCCTAAACTTTCCCTTTTAATCCCTTGAAAATTTAGTAGTGAAATACCATTAAAAATAATTCAATGGGTATTTCTAAATCTACCCTTATCATAACTTATAAAAGGGGATCACTTACACCCATTTTTGTTAACCTATTTATTTTCAAATTACCCCCAAAAATCTAAAACCTTTATCATAATCTGAATCTCATCCATTTCTATAATCTTATGGATACCTTTAGTTTTATCAAGTTATTTACTTATAATGAGTTTTCCAAGAGAAAACTCAAGCATCCAATGTGAGTATTACTCTCTCTTAATCATTATTTTACCACCATCCTTCCCAATATTCTCAAAAAATATTAACATAATGAAATTAGTATAATTATTATACATAAATTTAATTATATTAATTTGAAAACAATTATTCAATCTTTCCAATCCTAAAATTAAAAAATACATCGATTGTGTGTCTGTGTAGACTACCTCATCAAAAAATAGATGTTGTTAGTTTTTCATAACCATATCTCATGGATGGTAACAAGTTTGTATTTTATGAATTAACTTTTTTATATGTTAAATTTGGATCTCTACAATTATTTTTTATCAGATATAAATTTTTTATCCATTCATTTAAAAATGAGAACATTAATCTTCCATACACACGAATTACAAACTCCATGAATAATGAATATTGTTTTTCATCACAACCCATATTGGATGGTACTAAGTATTTATTTAAAGAGGACATAGTATAATCATGAAATTTATGGGCTTCCTAATATTCTATAATATTATTATCTAGATATATTACCTTACTCATGAAATCATTATAAAACGTTACCATTTGGTATAGTTTTACCACCTATATGAATGGTGTTATAATGTTTAGGTCATAAAAAATATGATATGTAATATAATGGTGATATCACATAATAATAATAACAAATTTAATATTTTATAATAGTTATACCAAGGTGTTATAAATATAACACATTTCAATCATTAAGAACATCAAAATAGGTTTATCATGTTTCCCATTTTTAGAAACCATATTCATGTCTTTCAATAAATGAAAATAATAATTAAGGAATAATTTAAGAATATACTATTCTATATTTTATAATCATGTAACATTGAACTTGAAACCAATTACTAAGAACCAAATCCATTACCATGATATTTGAATGAGATAAACAAATGAACATTCTAACTTTTATTAATAAAAAATCTATAACTAAGTAATATATTGACAATTAAAGATTATAGATCAAGTTTATAAAGGTTAATACATTTGAATAAGGTCACATATTATGTAATTAAGTTAATTATTTTAATTATAATGGATGTTAGATAAAGGATGAGTTAGTAGAATTTCCATGTAAGGTTTTTAATGACTTAGGGACCTTTCATTGAGTTATAAACCTCTATATTTAACCACATTATTAAAAAATAGTTATAATCATCCCTATGATTAAATTATGTTATAATAAAAATTTATTTTTTAGGTAATTAAGTTTTATATCCATGTATCCTTCTAAGATGATTTAATTTATAATCTGAGAGATTAAAAATTATAATTACCATATTTTCAAGTGAACCTTCCTTTTCCATGTTAATATTTTCCCTTCCAACAAAATTTATCTTCATTATTTGGAAAGATGTTATGTTTTATCTATTTTTAACCTCATAATTATCTTTAACTCTTTTATAAGGATTTGGTATTAATTATTAATACTATGTGGGTTTCAACAAAATAATATTTTTGGATATAAATGGATTTTCATTTCAAAAACATATATTTTCATTTAAACCAAATGTTTTTATAAAAGAAAATTATTCTTACAAGATTAGTTATTTACAAAAATAAAATTTTTAGAAGAATATTTGGATATTTATGAAAAATATTTTGTAAATTATTTTAAAAAACATTTTACAAACAATTTATAAAGGTTTTCCAGAAATACTTTTTAAAAAAATTTTCTTCCAATTTCTTCTCTCTATATTAAATATTTAATTCTAAGGGAGTTGTGTTTCATGATTCACCGTATATGTTTTCTTATAATTTATTTCATTTGGGTGAATTTTTTGGGTATCGTTTTACTTCATTTTTGAAGTTATTTTATGAGATACCATTTGATAATGTCAGGAATTCCATTTTTATTCTATAGGCCATTTTAGGATGTGATGATTTTTTCAAGTGTCATATAAATTTGAGGATTATAAGAAAGGTGAGACATATATATACCTCTAATGAAATGGGCAAAGTTTTATATATAATTATATATAAATTTCATGTGATTTTTTTTTTGAGTAGGTAGATTCTAAAAGGGTGAGTGTGATGGAAGTCAAATATACCCATAATTTTATGTGTTAATAGGCTATTAGCTAGATAGGTTCACAAAGATAAGAAGTATTTTATTTTTTATTGTTCCAATTTTATCTTATATTACGTGAATTATGTCATAAGCTTTATGTTATATTTTCTAATGATATGGTAGAAGTTTTATCATTTGAGATGACACGTATGAATTTTATTCTTATGTTTAACACTTATTGATTTATATTATTTTAAATCATATATTTTTTCTTATTATTTATTTTCTATATGTTTATGATCTAACAATTATGGAATTTATTTTTTATCCCTTACTAAGAGTTTGATCTCACCCCTTTATATGTATTTACTTCCACATGATTGGAATATTACTATGTCTAATGGAATGTCTAAGAGGGGGCTTAGTTTATAAAAAACGTCTATAACATGTAAATAAGGGTTTTCATGTTTCCAGTATTTAAGATACCAAACCTTTAGGTCATTGGGTTATGAAACTATTTGTAAGATGTACTAATTAAACCATGGACTAAATATATTATTTATGTATTTTTTTATTTGGTCTCTATAAGTGGAATGATTTTAATGTTGGATGACTAATCATGTTAAGGAAATTTTTACCAAGATGATAGGATGTGTTGATAATGTGGTGTGTTTGAATACATTTTATAGATATAATAAAACCATCCCTTAGGGTGTAGCTGGATAGATTCAGATAAAGCTAGTAAATCACACATATAGTCAGAATTATTTCAATATTATGGATTATTAGAAACATTTAAAGGTGGGTGAAAGAGGTATTCTTTTGATAAAGATCTATATGTGATATGATCACCTCAACCTGACTGATTTCTATAGATAAATTTTTTCCATCTAGTTGAATGAATGAAATATGATATGGGTGGGGGACATGGGTGAATTAGGGTGTCCCTAAATAATTTTTTCCCTTTGATCATGTTCACTCATTTATCATATCATGTTACCACAAACTAAGTAACACATTCAATATCGCACCCCCTTTTTTGATCTCACAAAATGTTATACATGAATATATAATTGAAATAACATAAGGAAAAACTGATTTTACTTCATTCACCCATACTAGGATACATACAAGGAGTGCACACGATGATGTGTCAATGTTCCAAAATCCACTATACTCACATTTATTGGATAATAATTCGAACATGATCACTCAGTTCCATGAAACACTACCTTTGTATGGTTTATGACTCGTTGTTTCAATTGTTTATAGATATGAGGGTCTCTTTGTGATGAGAATATGAGGCATGATGATTTTAGATATTTAAGTATGGGTAGATGCTCTAATATTATCCACTTCACTATGCTCTTATTATTTATTATATCATATGAAATCAACTCCTCATAAAGTGACGTGAATCATTATCTTTTATTACATCTTCATAGTATTGAAAAACCTCGCTAGATTAAAAATAATTCAATACTGGAAATTTATTATTGTGATCCTTATTTAACAATCATATTTATCAATTGAACTCTATGTTCTTATAAATATTTCAATTTAAACTATATATCGATGATGTTCTACAAATAATCCACTCACTCAAAGAATTGAACATATCAATGATGATAATTTTTTTTGATTCAAGTAAAATATTTCATAATAACTATACCTTCAAATATCCCACATAAAATATTAATTTTTAAAATTTATATATCCTTTTTCAACTATTAATTCCATTTTATTTAATCTGTATGAATTTCCATAATTTTACAAAATAAATCTTGGTCAAATATAGATCACTAAAATATGAATCCATATTTTCTATTTCCTCTTCCACTATGTAAAATATTCATTATTTTCACTATAGTTAAATATCCATTATGGTCATAGTACAATTTCATAAAATATCCCCCATAACTAATAAAAACTATTTCTAAAATATCACTATTGGATTTATTGAAATCTTTATTTGATTATATATAAATTACTCCAAGATTATCTATAAGTCAAACCTTTTTGAGACACCCATTTATGAGACATAAAAAATACTCCAAATAACTCTCTATAATTATTACATGTTTAATACATGATTTAATGTGGCCAAATACACGCATAAAGTTCAAGTGAAACTTCTAAAAACCAATCCATATTTGTTTGATTTTAATTTCAAAGAAAATATTTGTATTTCTAGATTTTTCTCTTACCATTAAATTTATAGCCTTCACCATGGATGTTTTAATGTTTTATTATATATTTGACTTATATATCCATGTTAATGTCCCAACATTCATGGTTATTTCCATACATTGAATTACCAAACCTTGGGTGATCACGATGTGGTGCAATCCTAACCCTGGAGTAGCCTTCATCCTGGTTAAATTCCTTTTATTATGGCATCCTCAACACTCATCCACTCATTTACTATAGTCCCCAAAAAAATTATATTTAAAATACTTTTCAATATGACTTCTTATATGGTAGATTACCCATTTTTGGTTCAAAATAGTTTACTTGATGCCTAAAATTCCTTGTACTATGACATAACCATCTTTGACCCCCCACTATATTCAATAATATTTAGAGTCCTCAAAGTAATTCCAAAATATCATTTAAATATTCCATGTTCTGAAAATGGATTTTTTAATCCCATTACATATTCCAAAACAATTTTAATGAAATCCTATTTTTTATAGATATTCCTTCATATTTATATTCACACTATAATTATCAAAATGACTTTAACCATGATGTATTTTTCATTTTTTAACTTCACTATGTCATGGAATCTTCATCACCATAGAGTGGTTATATCTTTATTCTGTATAAATTCATCTATCCAACTCATGATATTCTCTTTAATTCATCAATTCCTTCTATTACTATAATGAGATATAATTGGAATTGTTATCCCGTTAATTCATACATTAAAATAGTGGAGTTAGATGACTCTTCAAGAAAAATTTAATTGTATATCTCCATATTCCAATGTAATGCATGTCAATACTATGTATCCTTCATAAAGCATGGTTTTCATGAATGATAACCCATATCCATAGTTATATCACTCTAAATGTTTCAACACAACCAACCAATATACCCAATTGTGAATTTCAACTGTTATTTCTAACCGATCCAATAAAAATCCTCCTGGTTGAAAAATTCCACCATTTAAATTTTTTCAAAAAAATGTAATATAAAACAATTATACTCTATCACCACTATATTTATGAATTATATATGATTTTTTGATGAATTACACTTTATTACCCTTTTTATATAAAATAAAAAGTTGTTATTCACTAGATATCTTAGTTTTTCTCTCCCCCTTTATCATTGGAACATAATAAGGTACCTACACTATTTATACTACCTATTTTCCCAAATAAATTCTACCACTATAAATAAAAATCTCTTTCATATTTATCAACCATTTTTTATATAAGTTCGACCAATTATATATTTTCTATTCAGGCTCAAAACATTTTTCATCTATAATTACAATCATAAATGTTTTTATTGATTGAACCTATGACTTGTAAAATAGTAATACACAATCCTATAAGCCTATATATTTCTACACTAATGTAAGAAACAATATTTTTAGTTAATAATTTCAATTATTTTTATTAAACTAACTTACTTACATAAATTAATCCATCATGATAAATTATGTTTCATTAAGTATCAAACAGTGAATTCAATCACATTGAAATAATATTGTTAAAAAATAAACCTTTAAGTTAAAATTATTTAAACCATACCACTTATTAGATTAATTAATATCACTTTTTTGAATAATCTTATGATACCACCATTGGGGGAGGGACCTTGGCCGCCCTCCTTGGGTGTTTCATCACCCTTTTTTCCCTTCTCAAACGCAGATTTGTTTCCACCTTTCTCCCATATTTTTATGGGCCCGAAGTTTCCAGATCTCCATTCTAAATTCCACAACTTTTAGATTTCTCTTGCGGAGTTTTCAGCGCCATCAGATTTATTGAAGCACACCTTGGTTGTGAGGTTCTATGGGCATCGTCCTTCAGTTGATTGGTTCGAAAAGAACATTTTTGGAGCTTGGGGTTTTCAATATAGGGCGACAGTGGGGCTTCTTGACAGGCGAAAAATCATGGTTCATTTTTCTTCGTAATCTGATCTCATTAAGGCCTGGTCAAGTAAACCTTGTTCCTTTTTCAGTTTCAAATTTTTGTTTCTCCAGTGGTCATTTGATTTAAACATGAAGAGGGACCCCCTGACGATGGTGATTTGGGTAAGCCTTCCCAATTTTCCTTTTCCTTTTCAAAATCCAGCTATTTTTCTTATGTTAGGGAACCTAATTGGCAGGTATCGATGCTCGGACAGTCTCACAAATGCGTTATGTCACCCCATTAACCCACACACTTTTGTTGAAATGGATATATCAAGGGATTAATTTGAGTATGTTTGGATTAGTATGGGTGATGAATACATATGTAAATAGCATGTGTTGTATGAATCATGGACTAACTATTGCATTGGATGCAAGCTGATAGGGAATTCTATAGATGGTTGTCAAAAGAGGAATAGAGTGAAGGTTCCAGATGTAAAAGAGAATAGTACTTCTTCATTGAGTAAAAAAGGGAAGGATGGGGTCCTGGGAGGGGATGTTGGGTCCAACAGGAAGGATGAGGGGATGGACGAGTTGGAAAGTGTGGGACAGAGGTCTCCTGAATTGGTTGTTAATATAGGGGAAGAGGCTTTCCTTGTAGGGAGACTATTGGGGGGAAGGAAATTCGGCTTCATCAGGAGGTGTATCTTATGGGATATATGGTGGAAGGGGGTAGTGGAGTGGCTGAGGGGATGCCTGAAATTCTTGAGTAGGGCCTGATAGAAGATGGAAATGCCGTTGAGATAGTGGCTGTCCACTGACCTCTTGAGGATTATGAGAAGGATGAAGGTCCGGAACAATGTGATGGTAATTCTGTGAGTAACCCAAGGGCTGGGAGTCAGTCAATTATGGTTCATCCAGTGCAAAGTAAGGAGAATACACCACTTGGGGGTGCTGTTCAGGGTAGTGGTGAGAAAGGGAAGTTGTAGAAATTGGATTTTTTACATGATTTTCAGGATGGAAAGATTCTATCTTCAATTCCTCTAAACAATCAGTTCAAAAAATTGGCTGAGGCTGATCCAGGTGCTATCTAGAATTTTCCAGATGATTCAGATGAGGCGGGGAGGGGTAGAAGAAGTGGAAAGGGGCATGAACCCATTATTACAGCAATTGAAATGTCGAGTCCTAATAGGGATAGGGGTGGTTTGTGAAGGATGGGCAAGAAGGATTATTCCAGATTACCACCCCCTATGGAAACTCATTCTCTTAGGAAAGAAAGTGACAATAAGGACTCCATGAAAGAGGTGGTCTTGTAGCCATAAAGTGTTCAGGGTGAGAAATTCTTGGACCTTTAACTGAGCAATTAAGAGGAAGTGAGTGACCATGTGTTGTGGCTAAACTCTTCAGAAGAGGAGGCAGCTGAAATGATGGGGAGGACTTTAAAAATGACACATTCTGAGGAGCAATATGCTTGGGTGGAAAAGCAGGACCTTATCCTTGTCGGGGGATTTAACAAAGGGAAGCTTAGAATCATGGAGTATATTCAAACTTGAGATCATATGGCTTCAGAGATGGAAAATATGTGGTTGGATTCTCCAAACATCCATGTATTCTCCTTATCATGGAAATTGTTACGGGCAACATAGTCTGGTAAGCTCAAATTATCCTTTAAAGTTTCTAGTTAATTGTTAGTTTTTTTATGTGTTTGGGAGATTCTGACCTGGGTTTTAGGACCTGGTTTGTGGGTTTGGTGTGATTTTTGGTTGATGTTCACCTGGAATTTTGATAGGATCAGCCTTAGATGGGCTAGAGCACTATATTATCACCTTTTCAGGCCATTTGGGATTAGGATGATTGAGAGGGATGGATTTTCCATTGGGAGGGACCATGCTTGCATGGGATTACTGAGTGGGCTTGCATTGGGGATGGTGGTTGTTGCTTATGCTTGGAAGAGGCAGATTCTGTTGTTTCTTGGGGTTGTTTGGGTGTTAGGGTGAACTTTATGGTTTCTCAATTTTCCTGCAAAAGTGTTTTTATTAATAAAAAAAATAATTTTCAGCAGACTATACTTTATAATGTGTCTATACTTCACTAAGTGAGAAATTAAATTTTGAATTATCAACACATAATCCCATTGAGTTCCTTCATAATGATTCACTTTTTATAGTATTATTATTTATCATGGTATTAATTCTCCTTTAGAAAATTTTGATATCCTGAAAAAAATTAGGCTGAATCACATGTTAGATCAAATATAAAATAAAAGATGAACTACTCCATGAATATTGTTGCTCCTCTACTAAGCCATACTATTCCATATTCAATGTTAGATTTAAATATATATTCCCTAATTAAACATTTGGATTCCATATTATTATTTATTATATTTGAAAATTCTAAATTTTACTCCATATATAACGTCTCTTCCTTAAACCTATAACACTACAAAAACAATTATAAAAAATAAAAAAATGGGGAGAGGGATACTTCTAAAATATATTCATGTAAAGTAATGTGGATAGTCTTGATAAACCAAAAACTTTATTATAAATATTTCCCAAGAATTTTTATGGTTCTATTTACAACCCCACTTGTACAGAATTCATTCTAGATATTTTATTTGAAATCCTTCTACATTTTTGGCATGGGATTCAACTCTATTATGAGACTAATCCCACTTATGAATGTTTATTCCTTTGATTTATTATCATTTCATCATTTATCATGATTCCTATACCATTTTAATTCTCTTCCATACATTTTCTCCTATCACCTTATAGTGGTAATTATGATACTATTTAAGAATTTTTAATTATTATCATCTTCAATAACCATTAGAGCCACCACAAACATGTTTGTCTTTAGTGTCTATTTACAAACCATTTCAATATTTCTATTTTGAACCAGATAAACTTACCTCTTCCCTAACATATATATATTTTTAATTTATTTCTAGGAGTTATTTCACATAAACTTATCCAATGGTGTATGATTCATTTTACATAATATTTATTTCTCATACAATTATACTAACAGAAATCTCTTTTTAAATGTAAAAAAATTTTCTTCCATTTTTAAGCCACACCCATTACATTGGATGGGGGTTTTCTTCCTCATACCCCCCATCACTTGTCCTACTATAGTATCTCACAACATGTCTTTATTCACTGAACATAAAGCATCTCCCATTAAAATAATTCATCACATAGTTAGGACAAATTAAGATGTCTTTACAACATATGTTATTCTAATAGTGATCACTTTGGATTCTATCCACACATCTATTGTGTGATTGAGAACTCGACATTAGTATCACTTTTTATCTACATTCCATTGAGATCCATCACTTCCATATTTTTTAAAAATCATATCCATACTCACCATTACTATATTTATACTTTTATGGACTCAACTTGCCAATGCTTCTGTAAAAGATATCTCAATTTTCTCATTTTAGTATTAAATCCTTATTTCAAGATCCTTAATATTTAAATAATTATATTTAAATTGAGCACCCATATCCTCTATCCATGAAAAATATTATCTTCTATATTTGATCCTTTCTTCAAGTTTTGTTTTGAGATGATGAAAATAATTTTTTAGCTTCTTCACTTTATCCATTTTTTCTTCTAATCATATGTAAGATCTTCAAGTAGTTCACTTTGACCATTAATTATTACACCCATTCAATAAATGTATTACTTCAAGGATAAATCCTCGTACATTATTATATTGTTTTCAGAAATTGGTTTTTTTATTATGGAATAATCAACATCATCCCTGATCTCTATTAAATCCACATATTCATATAATTCTTGGTTATCATATTGTTTTGTGTAATAATATTATTTGAATAGGTAAATAGATGTAATTAACACTTATTCCATATAATAATCATCTAATTTAATCCCTAAGAGGTAATATGAATTTCTAAATTTGAAAACGTCTTCTATAACATTGTTAGAGCCATGATAATCAATATGACCATTGACACTTACCTCAATGGGAATTTTCTTTTTCATGGGATTCATCATATTATAAATCATCTTTTTATTGAATTTTTAAATTCGGAAATTTCCATTAGATTTGTTTATTGAAATATTATCTTCAATATATTTATAATATTTCCATATAGTATGATCCATAACATGCTTTGATTCCTCTAATTTACTATAAAATATCTCTAATGGATTACATATGTGAAAATCAGTAGTAAAATGAATAGATTTATTGAATACATTTGTAGAGATACATTTATTAAATATTTTTTATGTCTATACATCATGTACTCACTCATTATTATTAATCAAATCAGTATCTTAATGAACAAATTCCACCATTTGTTTCCAAAATTTTGTAATAACCAATATGTCTTATTTTCCCAACCATAAAACTATGTTCCAGTAAAAATAAAAGTCTAAATGTGTGAATAAATATATGAAACAAATCCGAAAAAATTTAAATATTTAACCTCAAATTACAACCTATTGGATCTGATATACCTTTCTGATAGCTATTTGAAGGAATTAACCTTGAGTTAGTGGGGAGTGTGAATCAAGGTGTCACCCAAATAATCATTTTCCTTTCAATCAAGAATTCAAAATTTTCATATATTTTCCCCATGTTTAAAGGAACATGTTTGTTCTCACTCTCCCTTATTATAAATTACACCAAATTTCATACATTAATACAAAATTAAAATAACACAAGGTCACAAAGATTTTACTTGGTTAATCTACACTGAGATACATCTAAGGATAACACATTAACAATGTACCAATATTCCAAAATATACAATCCAAAAATTGGGTGGATATAAATTTGAATATATTCATGTTGTTCTATGGTTCACATAAATTACAAAGGGTTAGTCATTACACAATACCTACTAAGGATCACTTCCTCTTATTATTTTATGTACACTAAATTAGGGTTTTTCTTGAATAGGTTATAGACATGAAGTTTTATCTATGTTCTATATAAGACACACAATAATTTTGAATCTTCATGTTTGTGTAGATGATCTACTATGACCCAATTTGTCATTATTGTCTTCTTATCTAGTAGAAAATGAGAAAAATATTCATAAAGTGAGTTTAATATTTGTCTTCTAGGAGATCTGCAAATTAATGAAAAACTATACCATTTGAAGAATAATTCTACACTAAAATTAATCTTATTTTTATCCATCTAAAAAATATATATTCATTAAAGAATCTCAATATTATACTCCTTATTTAAAATTTCTAAATATGTCAATAACAATCCATGAATAATCCGCTCTCTCAAAGAACAAGATATGCTAACGATTCTAATCTTTATTTTCATTCCTTCCATATCATCCAAAGAAATATAGTATCTTCTACATAAAGACATATAATCAAGGGAATAATTTATTTATAGTCATCTTTCTTTTTGTTATCTCCATAATGATTTAGATATTCTAAAAATATCTCCTCTTTTTATGGTTAAAAATATCCTGGTCAAATATTTAAAAATGTATAGTCAAATATTTCATAATAGTCGGATCTTTAAAAATTCCACATCCAATATTAATATGGAAACTTTCTCTTTCATTTATTAACATTTAATTCCATACTTTTTCGTCTCTATGAATTTCTATAACCAACTACAAAAATCCCAGTTAATGACATATGCATAAAATATGAATTTATATTTTCTATTTCCACTTCCTCAAAGTCAAATATTCGTTAATTTCACTATAATAAAATATCCATGATGATCATAGTCAAATGAAATAAAATATCCCTCATTATTAGTGAAAACACTTTCCAAAATATAACTTTTGAATTTCATCAATGATTCAAAATGTCTTTCTCTAAAGTATTCCTTAATTCTCTCCAAATCTAATCATCACGAGTCTCCCATTAATGACACTACAAAATACTCCAAATAATTCTGCAAGATCATTCCATGTTGGTGAATTTTATAAATGTGGTATAATATATCCATAAAGTCCGAGTTAAACTTCTGAAAATTAATCCATATTTTTCTATTTGGATTTCCAATCAAATCTTTATATATATAGATTTTCTCTCACTATGACTTATATGGACTCTACTATGGAAATTTTGATGTCAACATCAAACTTTGACTCTGTGATTCATGAAATGTTTAATTTCATATCCAAAAATTCACAACCATTTCAATAAATTTAATTACCAAATCTCAATTGACCATGGTGTCGTGTACTCCTAACCCCAAAAATTCTCCCTATAGGTGAAACATCCCCTGTAATGACATCCTCCATTGTTAGAGGCCTATTTTTATACATCCCATAAAAATTGATAATAAAATTCCTTCCACCATGGATTTCTCGATGAAATCATTCCCATTTATAATTCAAACTAGTTTACTTGATGTCTGAATGACCTTTTACGAAGGAAAAATGAGATATACCTCCCCATATCAGTTAATAATACTTAAATTCCACAATGAATTTCCAAACTCCAATTTTAGGACTCCACATTTTTAATATGGATGTTTAATCCCATTGTAGATTCTAAAACTCCTTTAATGAAATATTTATTTTAATATCGATTTGTATAAATTTAGCTTCATAATCATATTATCCAAAAATCTCCAACCATGATGAATTTCCAAATTTTTACTTTACTACATGCAACATAATATAACCATGGGGTGGTTATATTTTGCTTCTCTAGAACATATTATAAACAACTACAGATGATGCCTTGGATTCTCATTTTATTTCTATTACTATAATGAGACATAATATAAAATGTATTCCCCTCAATGCTACCATAAAAATGAGAACAATAGAATAATTATTCAAGAAATATTTAACTTCATCTATTTATATTCTAATGAAATGTATATTAAAAATATGATTCCTTCACCTTTTTTGGTTTCCATGAATTAAAACCCATATCAATAGTAAAAATACTCTGCATTTTCTTACACAACTATCCTTAGTTTCCATATGTGATAGTTAACCATTATTGTCAACAAATCCAACAAAAAACCTCCAAGTTTCAATATACAGAATGCTCATGCATGATCCAAGTCCAACATTAATACTCGGGAATATAAAGGCTTATGTAGTGAAAGATCCTTTGATATGATATGTATGTCATTCATCACTTTTTAATTGACAATTGTTTTAATATTATTATATTAAGAGGTTAATTATTATTATATTTTTTCCTCATGTTACTACCCTTGTGGTAATAATTTTTTTGACGAAATTTGAAAGGAAAATTAACATAACATATTAATTACAATTAATTTCATTTCCATCTCAAAGGAAACCTTTGGCCATAATTTATCATGGTGGGAAAAAATTTCATCCCCAATAGTTGTTATAAAAATGGTTTCTTATGATGGAATGAAAATTATTTACAAATAGTTGTGGAATACATGCGAGTTCTATGTCGCACCGGACTTATTTTTGATAGAATTGTACAATTACACCACTACAGGTAACTAGTTATGATAGATTTAATGATCCATTGTAATTAATTATTTTAGAATAAGATAATGGAAGTGTGTTATTTGTAATTAATTATATACATTGCATGGACGTTTTGAAATTATAGAGGTAAGTTAAAAATAGCTATTACTATTTATGAAGGATATGGTATCCTTTGAAAATACTCATCATATATAACTCCTTCTATCACAAATGTTTATATAAATAATTCAATTGATATATACACCTTAAATTTGAAACTATTAATGATGGAAAAACTTCTTTCAATAATTTTTTATAAAAAAGTCAATTATAAATAGTAATGTGCACCAATCTATTTACTCACAATTTTATTTGGATTCTCCCTATTTTTCTGAAATATGAACTTATGATCTAGATCAAAATTTTGTACCCGATTTTATTCACTTTTTTCAAAATCATGGGATATTTTCTAAATATTTATTTTTAAATTTTTTATTATTAGATAAATTTTTTAGTTATTTTCAACTAATTATTTTGCTTTTCATAATTTAATTCATTTGTTATTCTTTTTGTTATTATTATTTTTAATTTATTTAATTAGTTTGTTTTCATATATAAATAAAAATAAATTTGTAAAATAAAAAAATATAACAAGTAAAAATTAAAATAATTAAAATAGTATTTAATAAATAGTAATATTATACAGTTATTAAAAACCAGATTAAGTAAATAAATTTAAAAATATTTTAATAAATAATACAAAATCATAATAAATTACTAAAATTAATAAATAAAAATAAAATTAAAAATTAAAATAGTGAATACCAATAAAATAAATTTAAAAGTAATTTATAGATATATAAAAAATGATTTTTAAATATTAAATATAAAATTGAAAACATAATTTACTATAATTACAATGTTTAGTAAGATAAAAAATTTAGAAAAATATTTAAAATTAATTAAAAGTAATAAAAATTTATTAAGACTAACAAAAAAATATTTAATAAATTGTGTTTATTATTATAAATGAATAAAATTTAATAATATTTATTAAAATATAAAAAATATATGAGAGAATAAAATTAAAATAAATTAATAATAGGTTGATAAAAAATATAAATAAAAAACATTAAAGTAAAAAAAATAAAAAAATTTAATAAATAGGAAAATACTTTTAAAAATAATTAGTATATTTATAAAACATTCAAATATTATTATAAAACATTAAATGTGAAACATAAACATTAATTATAAATAATTATAAAAATTTGTAAAATAAAAAAATAAGAAATATTAAAAAATATAATTTTACTAATATTCTAAAAAAATTGTTACAAAAGTAGTAAATATTATTTTAAATCAATAATAATTAATAAAATTAATAAAATATAAAATAACTATAATAAATAATAAATAATTCATAAAATTAATAACAATTGGTAAAGTAAAGAAAATTAATAAAATATAATATTAAAAATGATTTAAAAAAATTTTAAATTTTTTTTATTTATAAAAAATAAAAAATTATTATAAAAAAATAAACAGGAAAGATAAAAAACAATATTAACATAATTTATAAAAATTTATAAAATAAATTGTATAAAAAATTGATAAAATAATAATTAAAACTATCCAACTTTTTTTCAAAATAAAAATTATAATAAATTACTATAAATAATTTTTTTTAAAAGTATTACAATTTATACATTTAGAAAACTAAAAAAATTCAATTCTATATTTAGTTAAAAAATATAATTATTTTAAATTTATCATTTATTTAGTATATTTTAGTGACTATTTTTTTATAAACTAATTGTTGTTATATTTTTTTTAAGATTATGGATAGAGGAAATAAATAACTGTTTTTATTATAAGATCACTATTTGATAATTCATATAAATAATACACACGATTTTCATATGAATCCTATATTTATTGAGGGTGTTGAAGCATTTATTATGCTTGTGTTTTCAAATAGAAAATTTATTTTAGAATGGATAATTAAGCATCGTTATAATAAATGTGATTTAAAAACATATGAAATGTTTGATACTATTGGAGTTGATATATTATGTTTTTGTTTTGAATAATATTAGGTTTTTTGTATCAATATGGTGAAATAATTTTTTTAAATTATATTTTTTGGTCCTTTATAAATTTGAATCTCAAAATGTTGTATTTTAGGTTTCTAAACAACCTCTTTAGGAGTCATAAATTTAGAATGGTGATTCAAGTTATTAATTAGAATTATCTCAATTTTATGAATTTTTTTTATTCTTTCGAGGAGTCCTTATATTTTAGATATAAGATAATTAAAGAAGAAGATATGCAGAATTTTTTGGCTATTAAATTGGATTTTGGAATGTTTAATTGATTTTTGATTGAATATTTTATTTTCTAAATATTTTTTTTTGAGAGATATACACTACTAGAAAATTTAATGAAATCAAAAAATTGATCCATAATTTTGATCTTAGTTATTATAATATTCATGAATTTTCAAATGATTGCTTCTTATATTATGGTTTTTATGAATATTAAATATTTTTCTAATATGTGATTAATCAAATTATATATAAATTTAATATGAAAAATTTATACTTGTTCCTATAAAACTGTTGAGGTTTTTTATAACAACACTTAGATTTTAGAATCTATTTCTTTATTATAATACAACTTCATTCATGTAATGAAATAAATACAATATATATATAATTGGATGCTTAAATAATTTTTGTGATTGTTATTTATGGAAAAAATATGATAATATACATTAATATTTTTCTTTATAACCTCATAATGTATAGTTGGGAATTGATTTATATGGTTTTTTGCTGTTTGTGATTATGATATTCAATATTATTGTTGAGCTTTTTTCAAATATCCATACAACTTAACTCCTTATATGTTAATGAAGGAAATATATATCAATTTAGAATTATTAAATCCACATCATCTAATGATGTGTACTGTTTTTTATTTGAAACCATTTATTAATTAGTTAAAATTATTATGTTGTGATAATATAACTACACATGATGTAGTTACACAAAAGATTTTTTCATGAAGAATTGAATTATTATGGATAATCTATGACTTTACATTATTTGGTATGTTATCTAGATAGATAAAACATGGCCCAAAATTTTATCTATACTTTATGGGTGATAGTGAAGTGTTTAGGCTTACTAATGGAAGATTTTTTTTATTTTGGCTATCATATGAGGTTTATTCTAATTGATCATCCTTTTTAAATTAGGATCTTTTTTACAATTGTTGGAATTAGAATATATGGAAATTTAACACTGCTCATAGGTACTTAGGTGAAAACTATCATCTATTCATTAGATCTCATTACTTTTGGACCAACTATAAACTCATAAAAAATAGGTGGCTTTGAGAAAGATCATCATTGGATACAGACAAGTATTTTTTTAGGATTTCCCATATTGGTCAGATTAATTGGTTCATCACATGATAGATTTAACACATATAGAGAGGAACTATTTTGATAACATATTCAAAAAATTTTTAGATGCAACATGTAAGACTACATATAATTAAATGAATAGCCACAACCTTCCCAAATTTTAACGAATCCTAAGCTTGAGTAATAGAAAAAATTTAGATTAAAAAATTTATAATGAAAAAAATAAACTTATACACTTTTTCAAGAAATTTATTTATTATTCTATTAGGGTATTACACATTTATGGTTACCAAATTTTATGTTCTATTAATTTATCTTATTGTGTCATAGATGGTCATATTACTAGGTTAAAAAATCATGTATGGAATTTTATAATGTAAATAACACTGCTCATTGTTCTTAGAGGGTTATTTAAATAATTTATTTAGGATGAGTGTTATAAAACATCATACAATGATACATTGAGTATATTGGAAGTTCATATTGTTCTTAGTTTATATAAATAATTTAAAATCTGTACATCATCCTTCATTAGTTTGATGAAATATTTAATATTACATTTTTTTGTATGAATTAAATATGGAGAGCTAGTACGATTCTGATATATATAAGAATTTGAGATATGTATGAAAAAATTGAGTAAAAATGTATATAAAAAAATATCAGTTGAAGGGTCTACAGTAAAAGTTCACTTTAATGAGAAAATTTGAAATATCATCCCTTATTATTTTCAATGTTAATTTTAATCAAAACATAATCAAATGGGTTATAATGAGATAAATGTTTATGAAAAAAAATCAATTATCAGTACATAATCAACCTATGATTGGTTTTGGTGGTGAACATGAATTTAAACTTTTATATAATGAAAAATACAGAGCTCATTCATTTGTTCCACTAAATTGTGAATAAATTTAGCGATTCATAAAGTAATTTCTACATTTACTTATTTTTTCTAAATTTTTTTAAAAGTAAATTATTATTATTTGTTTTATATATTATATGATGATTATATGAATTTTTTTAAAATTTCCCCAACTAATCTTGAAGAATTAAAATAAAATAATTTGGCGTTTAGATTTGAATGTCTGATAAGTGAAATTTAGTTATATCCATATATAATAAATCAATATGATATTTAATATAGCAATAAATAATTTAAACCTTTATAATAATCACATTATAGAAATAGGATTAGCAGTTCAATATATTCTGAGTACTCCAACTTCAAAATTGGTAAAATATTATATTGATTATGTGGTTGATATATTTTTCTTTCGTACACACATATATATCATGAAAAAATAATCAATTAAAAATGGAGTTTATTTAAAAGGAAACCATTATAGATAAAGTAAAATTGACTTTTTTGGAAATTTGTTTAATTTAATTAAGTTATCTTATCGGGGATAAAATTATATAATAATATTTAAATGTAATTATTTTGATAGTGATTGATAGTTTCATATTCATCTACACTACGGTGTTGTTGACATTAAGTATACAAGTCATCTTGTAGTAATTAAAAAAAATTGTTATAACATTAAGCAAATCAAAGTCATTAATAAAATATTACACTTAATGATAGATTTAAATAATTTATGGAGTGTAATAAAAAATATGTCACATGAAAACCATTTTATTGAAAATAAAAATGGTTCAATAGAGTATCAAATATTAAAGTTTTTTAAAATACATCATTGAACACATATCATACTTAAAGTCATACAGTTATTGATAATGATATTTTTCAACCAATGCTTGATGGTGTTAATAATGTCCATGACATAACTATTAATGTGTTTGTATCACAGAGATATGATGAAATTGAATATCTTATAAACATTTATGATAGTGAGGAAGAAGAGGAAGAAGAATATAGTAATGAATATGAAGTTGAAGATGAAGAATGTGGTATCATAATCTACTTACAACCATAATGAGTATATTTTAATTAATTTTAATAAATATTTATTATTTTTTGATATTTGATTTCTCTATTAATATTATTAACAGTCAATATTATTTATATATTTCAGATTCATTGAGAAGATTTTGACGATTCAATACATTTCTTAACTTTGGATGAGCTACTTGATGAAGACCCCCCTATTCCTTAATTTGTCCCATATAATGGGGGATATAGTTATATCACCACCAATCATAAGGAGGAAACACCTTAACTAATTAATTATTCCTTACTTTATTTATAAGAGTCACCCATATCATGATTTTGGTAATCATTTGAAAAAGAAAGTTAATTTTTGTATTTTATTTAATATTAAATAATGTATTTCATCTATTAATTATTTAACTTTTTTTATTTTTATAGTTTTCACATATAGCTAATTGTCAGGTAGGTTCTATTCTGAGTAATTATTTTTTTCTCCATTGGATTTATGGCATTAGGTTCCCACCAATGTGAATCGTCACAGGTATATGTAAAGTCTGTTATGTATTTTTTTTTAAATTTATTTAATTTCTAAATATCCAAAATATATAAAAAGAAACATATATTTATTTATATAACTTAAAATTTTATATGTTATTAAATATATGTAGAGTTTATTATCTCATATTGATGATAACATAAGACTCTTTATCTTGAAGTATGAGAAATATTCATGCCTGACCATTTATTTTAGTTTATGCAAAGTATTCCAAAGATAGATATTGAGAGAGATTCTGTGACTGTCTTTAATGACTCATGTGTATATCATCAACTTGATTAAATTACTTTCCATGTTTGAAATTTAATATTCACTTAATGGATATAAAATAATTTTATGATGATATTATATATTGGTTAAGTAAACTAAGCATGAAATGATGCCACACACAGAACTAGGAGTCATACTTTTAGTCTACATCATCTGGAGATGGAAAAAAATATTGATTATTAATTTATATATACCTTTAATATATATTTGTTAAATTAATATAATCTATGGTTTATCTTGATGATATAAATTTTGATATGTGAAAGAATATATGTTCTAATCATACTAATGGGTAGACTATTGGCCATCGATAATGGAAGATCAATTTTAGTATTTCTTTTTTAGTTGATAAATTTTAAAAAATATATGTTTTTATTTTTTCAATTTCTAATTAAACATTTATTGGAAACACATGAGGTAGATACTTCTTTAATGGAAAAGTGTTAGGACAAGATAAAGGGTGGGGATGTTGATGTATCATGTGATTCATACTTTGATGAGGTTCCCTATCTATGGTAGGTTGTGAGTGGTGTTGAGAATTACTAGGTGATTGTTATTAGTTCATTATATATATAATCTCGTTATCATGTTACTAAAATGATGAAATTGAATATATTTAAGGGTTATCACGTGGTATCATTTATCTTTGTTGCTGCAAAGTATGAGGAGATGTTGATAGATCAAGACTAGAGTAAACAAATAATGACTAGAGCGTAAGAAGAGAAAAATCAGTTGTTATATGAGCATACAGGAGAGCACCCATGTTGAAAATCAAGTTTCATAGGGACAAAGATCCCTCCACACAACTTTTTTCTTGTAGATGGCCTAATACCCCATAATTACTTGTTTACTATATTATTTTTAATAAACATATTTTTTATTAAATGTTTTTTAATATTTTATGATTTTATAATATTTAATGTTTTGTGTATTATACATATTTTTTTATTTTTCATAAATATTTGAGACAGATTAGTTTATCATAATGTTTTTTGTTAAAAAATATTATTTTTTTCAATACAAAGAGAATTTACATCAATATTAGATAGATTTGAAAAATATTTGAGACAAAATATTTTTTCCACTAGTAAAGAATCATAAAATTCTATTTGTGATGGATTTTGTTTCCATCATAAAGAAATATCCTACCATAATTCATTATAAATGACCTATCACAAGTAACACTAATCATTAAAAATTTTCCAGTGATAAGGTAACTAGATATGATTTTCTTATAAATATGTTTTTTTAAATGCATTTTATATTATCTCAATTTGTAAAAAATGCTCCAAAATTTTGTACTAGAGTCTATTATTTAATATTAATGTGGTGAGGCCCTAGTTTTTTTTATTATTTTCTCTATTTAGTGCGTTATGAGAGATATATCTTGATATTTTATATGAGATGTAACCCATGATAGATATTCATGGTAAGATCTTTGAGTTAGGCTCATGGGATGTATTGGTTGAGATTGTGATTTTTCAGTCTCTTTTAGTTGACTCATAGTATATAAACTATAGCTTGAACATTATGAAACTGTTTAGCATAAAACTAGAAGAATCATGATAACATGTTAATAAGGGTCATTGTTATGTGATATGCGGTATTTACTATCTTAATCATCATAAGTATAGATTATATGATATAATTTATATTTCTCACTTGTGTGAAGACCACGAGATATTATGTTGCTTGAACAAAAGATAATATATTTGATTTTTAAGGTTATGTTTTTAAAATATTTTATGATCAAGAAAATTTATGCTAGTGTATTTTTGGTATAAATGGAAACTGATAGAGTGATTTCATAAATGGATACCTTGAGTATAATTGTTTTTCATAAATTATATAAAATATGAATAACCAATGATAAGATGTGTTAATTTTTATGACCTAAATATTGTCAAGTGTTGTAGTATTGGGGACATACTGCATCATGTAATTTATATTAATGGAAATAATTGATCATTAGTTTATGTTTTTTACATATAACATGCGATATGATATAATAACAACCCACCTAAAAAATATGTATTACTAGGTTATCCTTGATGAGTGATCATTATACTATATTGTAAATATATGTTAAGATAAATAATAATAGGATCACTAGTATATAAATACAACATATAACTTTTAGGATATATGTTTGTGGAATTTTATTCAGATTAATCCATATAAAGTGTACCACATGTATTGTCATATATGTATCATTAGTGTTACTTAAGTGATAATTGGGAACAAATCCTTCAACTTGAAGTTGTCAAATAGGTTCTTTAATTGTATGGTCACATATATTGATACCTATCTAAAGTTATTTTATAATTTTTCTTAATATAATTTAATTAGGCATGACACTGATCATGTAGAGGGATTTGAATTACTATGATAGGATATATCTATCCATATGACTTGTTATGACATCATGGGCATCAATTGAGTTTTGAGTTATTAATTTCATGTACGTGATTTGCTAATTATATATTATTTGATAATATAATATTTATTCAACTCAAGAATTGAGAAAAATTCATAAGTTATATGGAATTGACATTTTCCATTTCTTATGGTTGATCTTGATGTCAATGAAAAAATAAATTCTCTAATGGACATTTGGTGGATTAGATAAAAAACAACTTTGTAATTTGGGTAGCTATAATGTGTTATAGGATTCGTCTATAAGTTTATGATTTTGAATGAGATTCATGATCATCACAAAGTTTAAAAAGGTGCCATATGACCACACATTAGATAATTCTAATTGGGATTTTTGGGCTAATACAATTTTTTCATGTGTAAAAATATATATGTTTGTTATAAACATAAATATGACTTGTGTTTTTCATATTTTAGTTTTTTATTTAAATAATTAATGTGGTGTCATAATATAAATAAAAAGTTATTTATATTATTAAAACATAAACATGAGTTAATAACAAAAACCAAAATGGGATTTAGTCCTAGGATTGGATTAATGGGATTCCAAAACCCATTATCTGTTGAATAAATTAAAATCCCACATTCATAGACAATTTAGAAACCTCTTTTCTATATTTAACCATTTTGGAGGCTCATTAATATACCAGTGATGGTGGTTTGGGATGTAAATAACTTTTGGATAGTATGTACTCTTCTAAATGACGATTATTGAATATTTGTTTCAATTTGTTCTGTTTGATATTAATTTAGATTTATTGTAGGATATTGAACGAACCTATTAATATAAATAGTTTGGGGGGTATGTTTGGAATTCATTCCATTGTGATAAAAAATGTGATTCTTAGTGTTATCTAGTATTCCCCAACCAAGTGAGTTCCCTAGTTTTCCTCACTAGAGAGGTTCTTATGTTTCTTTCTCTTTCTTTCTCCTATCATTTTCCATAAAAGAGTGACTATCATCACATAGATATGAAAAAAATCACACCAAGGATTTAGTGATCTACATTATCACTGGATACTGAAAGAGGATTTATTATAAAAAATCAAGCTTGATTTAAATATTCGAAACATATTTCATAGGTATTTTATTTTATTATTTTATTATAGTGTCTTTAATTTACTTCTCATGATCTAGGATGGGATTTATAATTTCTTCTGGTGTATAAAAAGTGTTAGTAACATCATTAAAACCATGTAGTGAAATAATATCCACACTAAATAAATGAAAAATGAATAAAATAAATGTTATAATATTGTGTAGTCTTATGATATATTCAAACTATATAAAAATTCATTTCATACTCACTCAAAATATTGATGGAATGTCTAATGTTGTGATCACTCTGCTTAAGTATAACTTTAAGTAATGAGTTTACATTCAACCACTACGTGAAATATCTTATGATCTATTATATAGTCCACCGGGACCCTTGATAATGCTAAACATTTATGGCTTATTCAAATAGATGTGGATAAATATAAATTTTCTATGTAACAAGATAAAAGTATTGAGCATGATGTGATATAAAAAGCTAAATAAATTAAGTAAATTATATGCATAATATGAATCAAGTATGTAAATGATACATACTAATTAATTACTATGAATATGATCATTCAATTTATGTATGTTATACATGTAATTTCAATAGAGAGATTAAATATTAAATAATTAATTACATATCTAAGTGTTTCATGCCTTCTAATGAGAATCACATTCTTAAAGAATTTTATCAATAAAATAGATGGGTCATGATTAACAAATCAACAAGAATCTATATTGGTTTGGGTTAAAATGGTAATCGTTATCATAATGTTATTATTTTGTGACACATGTCTGGATAATTCAAAAAAAATTATACTCAGAGGAATTGTGTTGATAATATTCATGAGATTAATTTGGTAAGATGTTAGTCACTCAATAATCTAAGAGTCGTATTCAATACCATTAACACGATTTTTTTACCAAAATATAAAAACCTTAAGAGATGAAAGAGGGTTATTATTATAGTGGAAATATACTCAATAAATTATTTTATTGAATAATAACATACATTGTACAAACAGTGAGACATATATTTTTCTTATATATTCATTATGATAAACAAAAACAAAAATTTATCAAAATGATTTCTCCTTGGGAATGAAAAATTAAAATGTAATAATTTAATTGAATAGATTTTTAATTTGAGAAATGTTCCTTAACAAGATATGATATTATACATTTTAGAGAATCCCACATGATATAGGAAATTTAATTTTACCTCATAAGAGGGAAAATATGCCTATCAATAGTATTAAAAGGATAAACATGATAAAAGATGTCATGTGCTATCTATAATAATTTCCAAGATTAAGAATCTATATAAAAACATGAAATAATTCATGCGATTTAATGAATTAGGAATTAAATAGAGTATCATAGGTGTAAGGAAATATATGTTACAAAGATAAATTAAAAAGATTCAAATAACATATTTAAGGCATTTTTTAACTTCTCAAGGAATAGAGGAATATAATTAAGGGAGAAGTGTAATAATTATCTAGGAATGGAGAAAGAATTTATGAAATATCCATGTGAAAAATGAATTTACTTTTTAGTGGATTTTCATTACTTTTTAAGGCTATCATCAAGTACCACCAATAAACATAAATTTGATTTTTAATTCTTTTCTATATAGGGAAGTATTTCCATTTTTTAAAAAGAACAAATATTATTCTATATATATTATTGAAATGTTTTATGGGTCCACTAAAATGATTAATATATTATATATATTGGATCTTAACAATCCTATCTATAATGTAACTAGTTGGGAAAAAATTAATGATTTGAATTCCACTTATCTTGGGAATTGTTTCCTAGGTAATATAAATATTAATTACTTATGATGACTCAATAATGATGTATTATGGTATTTGAATGATTATTAATCATTTTATGTAAATATTTTTTATTCAGAAATTGACCACAAAAACTTTTAAGGGTAAATGGAAATGAGCTCATGATTTATTATAACTCATGCATACTAATGTAAGTGGTCTTATTAATAAGTAAAGTTAATTTTATTTTTGTACTTAATTTCCTTTACTAATGACTTTAGCTGGTATGAGTATGTGTATTTTATGAAACACAAGTACTAGTACTAGGAAATTTATTATGTTTTCAAAATTAAATTACAAAAATCAACATTGAATTTTTTTTAAATTGTTAGGTCTGATTAATATAGATAATATTTCAGTTAATAATTCCATGATCATCTTGAAGATTGTTATATAATATCATAATTCACTCAATCTGGCAAACTATAGATAAATTTTTTATTTGAAAGGATAAATCAAGATATATTGGAAATGGTATAGTTAATGACCAATATTTCATATGTTCCTATTTACTTTTCGAGTTATTCTCTTGAAATTACTTCATTTATAATAATACAAGTTCTATTGAAGGCTATTGAAAAGGTACCACATGAGATATGGACTGAGAAGCATCAAAATTTGTTTTTCATAATGATCTGGGATTATGAAGCAAACTTATGATATATTAAATAAAGTAAAATAAAACCCAAATTAGATAACTAACTATTTATTGGTTATCACAAAGAGAAAATTCATTATTATTTCAATAATCCATTATTTCATAAAGTGTTTGTAACTCCACATGATGTATTTATATAAATTGACTTTATTTCTTAAGGAATTAGTGGGAGGAAATTTGAACATGATAATTTTCAAGAATGATAAGATAATTTTAATCTTGATATATATGAGTAAAAAAACATGGGGTTATGGAAAATGAACTAAATCAATACACAAAATAAGGATTAATGTCTGGTAGTTGTCTTGAAGATCCTGAAATATATATATTTATTATTTTTGATAAAGGAGATGTAATGGACATAGAAGATAATCTAACCTCATAACAAGGGGACATTATCAGTTATAACTCTAAAAAAGGTTAAAAAATATAATTTGAAATATAATTCATGTGTATTAAGTAGGTTTGGAACTAGGTCGGTCCACCTAAAGGGGTAAAACCCATTGAGTGTAATTGGGTCGTTCATAGAAATACTATCATAGATGGAAGAGTGTCTATCTAAAAATGTTTCTCGGTAGCTACAGGTTTTAAAAAACATAATGGTAATAATTGAATGAAACCTTTTCTATAGTGGCTATGATTATATTCATCAAGAATATTTTATCCATTATAATATATCTTAATTATGAGATTTATCAAATAGATATCAAAACTATATCTTTTAGGGGAATTTGTTTGAAGATTTATATATGATACAACCTAAAAGTATTAAGGATCCAAGAAATTCTATTATTATTGTTTAGTTGTAATGATCCATTTATGGGATGAATACAGATTATTCATGTAATATTATTCATTTTTATGAATTAATCATATAGTTTTAATTTATTTAAAATGAAAATAATCCCAATGTATATAAATGGGTTAGTGGGATCATTTTTGTATTTATGGTTCTGTATATTGATGATGAACTTATAAAAATAAATAACCTCCCAATGCTATAATCAATAAATAATTGGTTGAGATATTTCATGAAAATAAAGGATCTTGTTCAAGTAATGTATATAATTATTATGAATATCTATAGATATATATTTACAAATTCTTATCCTTGGTTAGAAAACATGAATCGATAAGGTATTAAAATTTTTTTACATAGGAATGTATAAAAATGATTCATTGCCATTATTACTAAGAAAGAGTATTTTAAATATATAATTCCCATAAAAAATTGAATAACATGAATAAATGAGTATTATTTCATATGTTTTGATATTTGGACTAATCAGGTATACAATGTTGTATTCTCATTCAAATGTATGTTTTTCATTAAGTATAATGAGTTGATAATAATCAAATCTTATTGAATGTTATTGGGTGACTATAAATAATATCCTAAAGTAATTATGAAGAGCTAAATATTTTTTCTTAGACATTGGGGATGATAAATAACGTATTATAATGGGTTAAATCAATTCTATTTTCCAAATTAAAAAAAATATGAATTTAGATCTCAGTTAATATTTTCAATTCTTTTGAATGGTGGATTGGTAAGTTAGAAAAGATTCAATAAATCTGCTATTGGAATTTACATAAGACAAAACGAATATATCATAATAGTTTATTCAGATGAAAATCTATTTATCTAAATATGTTCATTATTAAACTAAGGTTTTTCCAAGTATCATTTATATAATTAAACTATATAATGATAATAGTGGAGTGGTTTCACATGCGAAGGAACTAGAGTCTCACAAAATATCTAAACATATTAAAATTAAATTTCATTTAATTAAGGAGATAATTAATAGAGTATATATGAAAATGCATTGAAATTATATAAATAATAATATTTATAATCCCAATACAATTCCCCTTACATAAAAAAATCATGAATGGCACAAAAGTTCTATTAGTAATAGATATATATGTGATTGTATTTAGTGAAAATATGATATTTTTAGTGTTTATTCCTAGAATAAAGTCATGTGTTGTTATATTAGAGACCTATTATATAATGTAATTTATATTAATAGGAGTAATTTATCATTAATTGATGTTTATTTCATATAACATGGGAGATGATATGATAATAAATTCCTATAATATATTAATTACTAGGTAATCCCTAATTAATGATTATCATATTGGGATATGATGATATGTGGATATCATTATCTATAGAATCACTTATACAGAGTTACAAATAATGACTTATAGAATATAATTTGGTGAAATTTTATTCATACTTACATTATTAAAGTAAACAACATGGATTTTCATAAATTTTTCATTAGCGTTAGTTAAGAGAACATTGGTAAGGAACCTTTAACTAGAGGTTTTAAAAGAGGATCCTTATATGTGAGGTTTCATACTTGGATAATAATCTAATGTAATTTGGGAATTTTTATTAATAAAAGGTAACTGTGTATGACAATAACAAAGATAATGGTTTTTATTAACAATGAGTGGATGTGTCTAGTCATAGGATTGGTTATGAAATCATAGACCTTAATTGGGTTTTGACAAAGTGTACGAATATGCCAAGACAATTTAATGTGATGAAATTATATAATATTTAGTTAACTTGGAAATTGAGAAAAAGATATAATCTATATGGTAAAGAAATTATCCATGTATTATTTTTAATTTTGTTGTCGAAGACAATGAAACTTTTCTAATGTATATGTGGTGGATTATATCACACCAAACCATTTTTTATTTGAATAGATATGATGTGTTTCTAGTGTTGTGATATGAAGTATGGTTTCAATACTCTATATTACAATCATTAGAATTTTATTCATTTTAATTATATTATCTAGATGATGAATCGGTGCAATGTTCAAACAATAGAATCTGAGCTTATATAAGAGGTAGTGCACCCATTGGAGATTCATACATTCTGATGGAATTGAGAATGGTCTAGAATCTTGGATAAAAAAGTTTCTAGAATAAAGTATCACTAATATTTCTCTGAGTAACATGTTCAAAGTCCAAGGGTTATTAGATATCACTAGTCACTTACCAAATAAAGTAATATCTATATAAGTTTGATGGTAGTGAAACTGGGCTAACCTACTAAATACATCTATAAAAGAGAATGTCGACCCTTATGAACCATGGATCAGTAATTAGAATTGTGTATTGGATTCTGTATATTAAATTATACTTGACTCTTTTCAGTGAAATTATAGAATAATATTATCTATAATTATTTTATTCTAACCATTTTTTAGTTTTTTATAATTTTCCCCTTTACATTTTGTGAACATATAGAAAGCTATAATGTTTCTCCCTTGCATATAAGATAAATTTTCTGAAGCATGATAATCCCTTATGTTCTCTCATACATTATGTTATTCCATTAATTAATTTTATATTACTTTTAATGCTTGTGATATTTCATTTATATGTGTACAAGGAGAAAATATTGGTGTTGGATAGGGTTCTTTAACTTCCTACTTTTTTTACACATAGATAAAAGAGAAAGCTCATGAGGATCATATTCCACTATGAAAAAATTCTAACATGACATGTTTTTTGGATTAATGTTCCTAGTTTTAGTGGTCACATGAATGCTCAAACTCCAAACAAGTGTTATCAAAGATAAATTTTTTCTAAATTATTTTTTCATCATGAAAGGAGTATGATTAGATTTTTCTATATCTTTACATGACATTACTTCATTTTATATGGAATTTTATTATAATTTGTTGTTATTAAATCAGATTAAGTAATGTTTTGGAATGATAAGTTTAGTGAAATTGATTTTGGATTCTAGAATATGTAGTTGAAGGATAATTTTATTCCAAAGTACCTAGATATTACAATATCCAGTGTTCATCTAAAGAAAATAGATAAAGAATAATGGTAATGGTTGGATATGAAGGTACTAACATTCATGTGGATTTCAATAGCACGAAATGCTTCCATTAATATTTAATAAAATACAACTACTATAGTAGTAATAAAGGTGATAAATGATATGTTTGATAAAACAATGATTCTTATTTTTTCATGTAGTGGTAGATATTCATATTAATATTATAAGAATATAGAATAGTGAAAAACCATAGGAATTACTTCAACAAGATCCTCATGAATATAAAATTAGTGAAGGTAACATTTACAGATGATATTTTAGTGTTACTTCTATTATGTTCACTTTTAGAGATATGACATGTAATGGTGTTCACATTGATTAATTATAGATAAAAAATATATTATGTTTTTGATGATATCAAGACCATAATACTGAATAAGGAGCTCTTGGGAAGATAATTTCAATTACCCTCCGATAGTTCACTCATTGCTGACATAAAAGGTTGTTCACCCCATAAGATATATCATAAGAATACATTGAAAGATAAGTCTTGGGAAAGAAACAAGAGTAATTCAGTTTGTTCTAGTCTTACATGATGGAGTTGGGAGAATAAATAACATATTAAAAATAATTATATGATTCAAAAATAAAAATACTTAAATGGAATCAATGTTTGGTTGTTAAAATTATATTAGTATAGTGGAATGATTAATTTAGAAGTATCTATCTGTTAATACTTTGGTAGAATATTGGGTGATTGACTATGTATAATCCTTTCATTCAATTAGTGATAAAAGATTAATGATAAATTATTTATATTTAACGTTTGAAAAAATTCATCCAGTCGATAATTAAGCATTGAGAGTTGTTGTAAAAGTAGATTTCAAAATCCTAATGAAGAATAGAGGATTTTTGAAGCTCATAAGAAGTAAGGCACATCCCTAGCCTATAGAAAAAAAATTTATTTTTGTTAGAAAACATGATGCGGTAGGATATAGAACAACCTTTGTCAATGTGGAATGTAAATTTACTCGAGGATCCATGCTAGTTCCATAAAAAGAAAAAATATATTGCTCTTTACTTGATCAAAAATTCAGATGGAGTTGTAATTTCTTGAAGTTTATCTTCTAATGATCCATAAGTTTAGAATTGATAGCTATGTCACCTTAGTGAAAATAATATGATGATTATAATTACTAAATACATACTAAATATTAATCAAATGGGAACTTTAATGTGTTAATGTTGTGTTATAGGGAAATAGATAAGGGAATCTTTCAACTTAGATGGAACAAATCCCAAGGAAAAAAGTTATAATTTGTCCACTCTAATGGCTGGGGACCCAACCTTGTTCAGTCCTCTAATGGTTCTATTTTCATAGTAACCTTTATTGATGATTTTACTAAGAACGTTTTTATATGTTTTTTAAAGAATGTGCCTATTGTGTTTTATTATTTTATTTAAGGGAAATCATTGGTATAAAGGGAATGTATATTGTAGTGAAAGTGCCTTTTAATAGACAATAGAGGCAAGTACATTAGACATACCTTCTAAAAAATCTACCAAAATATGTGGATAATACATGAGAATGTTGTTCCTGGGACACCATAATATAATGGTGTTATTTAAAGGATGAATTGAATCATAACTGATAAGGGTTGAAGTATGAGAATTCACTACAAAATGCCTAAGGTAATTTTGGAGGATACACTCAACGTAATAACATACCTTGTGAATTGGGGTCTATCATTTGTCATTGGGAAAGAACATATGCATGAGTTATGGTCTGGTAAAAGTATAAAAATTATCCTCTTCAAAGTCATTTATAGTTTGTAGTACGTTCGTTTTGATGCTAAGAATTTATCTAAGCTAAAGGAAACATCTAATGTATGTTTTATGATTAGGTGTTGTGATAAGAACATCAATTTTCAATTGTAGGATAATGAAAGGATAAAATTGATCAAGGGATGATATGTTCAATTATGTAAGGACTATAATTTGGTGAATAAATAATTTAATGTAAATAAATTAACCTTTGATGTCCAGGTTGAACTGAGTAAGAACTCCACAAGGAATAATTTTCTAGAGAACTCAAATGATAGAGTTAAAATCACCAAATATTGAGGTGTAAGACCATTTAATGATATGTTATAAATTTCAAGGACTACTTAAGCTCGAGTGGGAGCACTATAAATTTGGGATATTGAAGATAGAAAATAATTGAGTTATATATGGTAAAAAGTTTATCTAATGCAGTCAATTATAATCAAAAGACATGATCAAAGGTTTGGGATGATATGAACTCTCTACATTTAATAGACATAGGAGAACCCAAATATCTAAAATCAATGATAACAATTAGTGACTCAAAATAATGGATGCTCATAATAGATGATGAAATTTATTCACTAAAGTACAATAGAAATTATGAGATTAAGAACATAACAAAATGAAAAAATCACTTGAGAATAAGTAGGTTTATCACTTTAAGGGAGAGGTTGATGTAAAAAATCATTTCAAGGTGTGATTTTGGGTAAAGGTATTTCAAAATAAAGAGGGAGTTGATTTATTAGATATATTCTCATCAGTATTTAAACATGGAACTATCTATATCATGTTAAGTATGATGGAATCAACAGATCTATACACATAGAAGATAGATATTAAGGGACCCTTCCATTATGGAATGTTAGAGTAAGAAATTTAAAAGATAAAACCAGATGATTTCATTGTATATTTGAAATGGAATTTGGATGAAAAATTTTAAGGAAAGTATTTATTGTTTAAAATAATCACAGAGACAATAAAATAAAATATTTTATTAGTTTATTTCAGAAAAAGGATTTTAATGGTGAAAAGTAAATCATTACTGTTGAAAAAAGAAATAGGATAACGTAAAATTCATTATACTACTTTTTTTGTGGATGATATGTTTCTATTGGCTCTAAAGTATTCATTGATTTAGGAATTAAAGTGAATGTTGTCTGAAAGATTCAAGATGAAGGATCTCAAACATACTAAGTATATTTTAGAGATGATGATATAAAGGGATAAAAAACACATAATCTTAGTGTCATCCTTGAGATACTAAATATAAAATCATTGAAAGGTTTGGAATGATCAGATGTAAGACCATCTCAACTCCTCTTGTTGGGAAAATTAAGTTGTTTAATGTGTATGAACTAATAAAGAAAGAAGAGATCTAAAACATAGAGATTTTCACATTTACATCAATAATTGGATGCTTTATATATGAAATGATTTTTTCTCAGACATATATTTCATTTATATTGGGAGTTATAAGTCACATTATGTCTAACTTTGAAAAGGAATGATGGGATTCATAAAAGTGGATCATCTGTTACCTGAATAGAATAAAATATCTTTCTATATTACTTGGGAAAAAAATTCATTACAAGGTTTTATAGATACACATTTCAGTTGAGACTTATAAACCTATAAGACCATGCATGGATTTTTATTACCCATATACGAACAACTATTAGTTATATGTGGGGGATATAGAGGATTCTCAGTTCAAGTAAAATCATAGAAGACCATGTAGATTTAACAAAAACAGGGAAATTTTTGGGTTGGATAAATAATTTTTTGAAGGAACATGGAAAATATTAGGTAAGAAGAATATTATTCTATGAAATTCAGAGTGATATTCGGTTAACATGGAATCCAATTTTTTATGCAGGGACTGTGATAATCCTAGTCTTCATAGGTTATGAAAATCTGGGAAAATTTTAATTTTTTCTCCATGAAGTTTTTCAAGAGAAAAATGGTATGTTTTCCTATAATATTTTCTTGGATAATTTTTCTGATGAATCTTATGGTCTTATAATAGGGTGTTTACCCTAGGACATGAGTTTTGTGAAAATTAAAGCCATTCGAATTTTCATAGAATATTTAAAATTTGAATAATTAAATATTAATTAATTAATGTGTGTTAATTAAGTGATATATTTTAAATAGATATTTTTATTTAAAATTTGTCTCTATGTATTAGTCTAAAATATGGTGTTTTTCTTAAATGAGGCATAAACCTGTTGCGAACGCCAAGGTCAGACCCCTTTTCTTTTCCTTTTATTTTTTTATTTTATTTTAATTTTTCCTTTTTATTTTCTCATCTCCCCTTTGGATCTCCATATTAACACCATGGGATTTTCTATTTAGGGTATTTGGTTAATAGAGGGAAAGGGAGAGAAGAGGTAGAGGGAGGAGGAGACACTTCCCAGGGATCTCGTCTAGAGGTAGATCGAGGCATAACATGCGCATGGCACTAATCTGGTCGGAATCTTTGGAGGTTTCTTCGTAGAGGTAGGAACATTTTATGTTTTCACCATAAATACTTATATTTTCAAATTTTTTAGCTTTAAATATTTAAATGGGTTTCTGGGGACCCCATGGGGGTTGATCTAGATTTAATTTGGAAGAAATGAGGGGTTTGGGCTCTTTTAGTGGTTTTCAATTTAGGAAAACATGCATACACTATATTTAGATTAGAGAACACACATCATGTGTTCTTACAATTCAGTTAAGATGGATAATTTGGGATAATATACCATGTATTAGGGGTACACACTATTTAGTGGAGACTTGGGGTGTACTAAGAGAATATGGTTGTGTGGGGTGCACATCTAAGAGTCATGTGAGGTACATAGATAGTGGCCATGTAATGTGCTTGGTTAGACTCCATATAGGGTTACATGACGAGGTACATAGATGGGGAGACCATGTGGGGTACATGCTATGTATGGGAGGAACATACCATGTAGTCTGGTATTATGCTCACCAATTGGGGATAAGGTATAGAAGAAAATACCCATGTGGGAGTACACACCATGTACAAGGCACACACACCATGTACTATGGGAATGTACATGGTTAGTGTCCTAGGTAACAAATCTATGGAGGACCATTGGGGTTGCACACCATGTATACCAAAGTACATGCTATGTACTTTTTCTCCTTTGGTGCGTTTTGGATGTTTTCCACCCTAGATTTATAATTGGACATATGAGTGATCCATTTTGAGTTATTTTACATATATATTATGATGGAGGAATCATTTTGGAGTTTATTGGGGTTCTATAGGGTACTTTGTATTGAGAGAGTTTAGTTGGAGAATTTCTTCGAGGCTTGGATTTTGAATCCTCATGGGGGTTGGGTTGTGAGATGTAAGGTCTGGTGAGGGTTTTGAATTAATTATTTAGAATGGATTGTGTATTCCAAGAGTGTTTTATTTTAGGTTCATTCGGAAGGATCCCATAAGGATAGTTCAACTGGTACCTATAAGGATATATCATTTTTTCCCACGTGTTGTGACCATTTAATAAAGGATAGATCATTTGAGGCTTAGATAATATGTTTGATGGTAATAGATATTATATTTCTTATCATATTTAATGCCATTGGATTTCAGTTACTGATGGGTGTTGTGGGGTTATTGAGGCGAGTTTGATGGAATCTTGAGGATTCCCTTATGGTATGGTTTTTGATTAATTTATAAGAGCATTTCATAGTTGGTTGTTGAGAATTCTCATATGAAATGATGTTATTTGTATTCCATGGTGGGAGAGTTGGTACCAATGGATGGGATGTTTTATGAGAATTACGATTGAGGGTTTCATGGTGTGGGAGTTTTATGAGTTTTATTATAGATGATGAGACATTAGTAGGTCCTTATTTTGAGGTGTTAATGAGGATTTTTGAGATATCATTTCTATAGTGATTTCCTTTGGATACGCCCTTTTGTTGAATTTTTAACTGAGGATCATTTCGAGGAAACTGAGGGTCATTTTGGATATTTATACACTGGGTGTATCTTTTTATTTCGGACAAGATAGAGGAACCCCTTGTAGGGTTTTTTTCTCTTACCGTGGACTTTCGGGCCATTTGAGGATATTTGGACATGCATGGATCAAGATCTTGGGTGTAGTAGGGGTGTCCCTAGCAGGTTGTCACTTTTTCTCATGACCCTGAGGTTTGTGAGAACCCTAAGTTTAGGTTTGTCCCTAATGAGGATTGTATATATCCTATGGGGTATTTCTTGTTGTATGTTGATATCAAAAGGACCAAAAGAGTCCCCAATGTTTTTTTGTTGAGATTTTATTGGAACTTCTAGTTTTTTTCTTAGATGGTGGGTTTGAGAGTTAGACTGACCCACATTCAGTTGGCCTCTGGCTATGTTTTCTAAAGAAGTTTCTACTTAAGCCTTTGGTTTAATGAGGATATCCTTGGGATATCTTGTATTGAGGATTGGACCTGAGTGTTGAACGTGTTTTATCCTTCATGGTATGACTATAGTTTGATGGGATTATAGAGTTAATGGGAAATTTTGATGTGAAAATCCCCCATTTAGTTGAGTATTTACCCTAGATAGAGTTGATTTAGGCTCGTGAAATGATAATGCACTCACGGATTGGGTTTTTTATGACATTGATGTTGTGATCACCTAGCCTCAGGGATTACTTATGATTCAATGTTTATATATGGATGCCACACATTATTGGGTCCTTAGATGAGGCTTGATTCATTATGTAAGACTTTCATGAATGACATGTTTTTTAGTTATGTAAATATAGATGTTCCTATCACCCATTTAGATTTTGATACTAGAATCATACAACTCAATAGATATACCTTTTCATGTGGATTCCAATGTATATTCCCTAGGTATAGGCATTCACTCTTATTACATTTAGTGGTCATGGATATCTTATGTAGATTTGAAGGACGTTCTTGATGTTATCTAGTGGGGTCATCCTCATGCTATAAATCCTATAGTGTGGTCCAGAGTGGGCATATATTTCATTCAGGTGTTAGGCTAAGACCTATAGTTATTTATTTTCAATGTTTTTTATTTTTACCCAATTATTTTCATATAGTTTTCTCATTATGCCCGCATTAGTTAGTATTTGTTTAGGCTGGGAATATCACGTTTAAATGTACTTTTTATGACAACATATTATAGTTTCATCATTGGGGGTGGACTACTAAGATTTATTTATCACCCTTATAAATGAAAGTTAGTGTGCATATAGATCTAATGTATGATTTCATGTTGGATCATAGGTTACCTACTAGATAGGTCCAAGTCCTAGTGTGTCTTGATTGAGTGGAGTCACTCATATGGAGTCTTAAGATCAGGCCAGTGAAGCTCCAGCATCATGGAGACTGGTTATGTGGCTTGTCTAGGTGTTTGATGTATATCCCAATTGATATATTTTTCATTTATTTATTTTGTATATGTGGTTATCCCAGTGGACGTCTGGTTGTTGAATGATTTTCAGGATTTGTGTTTTTATGGCTGTATGATTCATTCCATTTGTTATAGCATTCTCTCTTTTAGTTTATTTATTATGTGTACTTTGAAATTTATAATTCTGGATTTTCTTATTATTACAAAAATTATTAAACTGTAAACAGAGGTAATGGTATCCCCACTATATCTTTTAGAGCCTCGCTTCTATTTGGAAGTGTCTTGGTGTTTAGAGAGAAATGCTTGTGGCCTTACGGCAAGCCAAATCAGGTGATGTGTTAAGTCGACCTGAGATGGTTCACTAAAAAATGGTATTAGAGGATATTTGTTTTTATGATTTGGGGAGTTGGTAGATAGGTGGTATAGGAATGAGTTGGAACTTGTGATGGATACTGAACTAGTGTGAAATGAACACCTTTTCTAATAGGAATCCAAAGTTGTAAGGGCATGGGATTACTGTTATTGGATTCCATTTTTATGGTTTTGAAATTTCACCATGTGTGATGAACTTGGGTATGAAGATTTATGTTTTATCCTATTTTTTGGATCTGGTAACATGGGAAAGGGGAATTTTTTCATATATTATTCTAGGAACATAGTATTCACAAGACATAAGCATGTTTGTGGTGTTTTTGCTGAAAATGGAGGATCAGTTGTTTAAATTATCTCAAGTGGCCTTTATGGTGTGTCACATACAGATTATTGGTATAATTATACTCAAATGAACCACACAGATACACAAATACTTTTTATTTTTATGAAATTCCATGTTGATCATATGGTGATAGGATTTCCAGTGGTGGATATGCATTCCCTTCACCGAAGGATTCATGGAAACGGTAGTGGGTTGGTGTGGACACTGAGTACTCTATTAGTGGAACATGAGGGAAAAGAATCCTGAGAGATGCTTGGATCGGGCTCTTGTTTTCTTGAGGTATTGGTTCCCCTAAATTCATAGGTTACTATTCCTTCATAGGGATAAGTTATTACTATGTGTTTTCTACCATGTCTTATGATGGTCACTGTGTTTCTGTTATCACTGATGGCTTGGGTGGGCATGGCTGTTCTACTGTGGTGGGGATATGGAGATATTCTTTCACTAGGGTAAAGTTAGGCATGAGTAATCCTAGTGTTTGAGAAGTATAATTCAAGGAGTGATCCCTATCTCATGGTTGGCTAGATAAGAGAGATTTGGTAGGACCCTTGGTAATTCTTATTTTTGGTTGTGTCTTGGGTAGTGTAGTGGAAGTGTGGTTGGATGCTTGTGGATTTGGATCGATGACTAATTGTATGGTAGTAATTTGGTTTATTAGGAAATGGGGGAGGTGACTCATATTAAATAAAAGTACTGAGGTTTCTCTAGTTTATTGGAATTTACCAACATAAGGAGCACACTCAACGGGTTTTGTCATGTTATCCATGTTTCATTAGGATTTAGATTATGTGAGTGTGAGTCCAGTTTCTCATTAAAGATATGTTCAAGGAAATAAATGTATTGGGAAGTTTTTCAAAGGATTTTGGAGGTTTTGATCACCTTTTAAGTTATTTTTGAGTGTGGAGGTTGTTGTTCTAGGTGCTTTAGGAAAGGGAATGGATTGTTGTGGGTTTTCTTATTGTCACTCATGTGTGAGAGGTTTGAAAATGTCTATCCATTGTGTTTGATGATGGATGTTTCATGGGATGTGTGTTTTACCATCTGGGTGGTAGGTAGATGTTTATGATACTCTTATGGATGGGAGAATCAGATTAGTTGTGGTTAAATATCTCTCATGTTGTGGGAGATTCATATACACTATAAGAACTTTCATTGGACAATTGATATAACATTGTTTGTCTGAGTTCATGTATGAGAGTATGGATACTAGTTGACTACTGATGCTTCTCAAGGATGAAAATCAATTGTGGTAGGGAGTTTGTGATAACACACATTATAACAGGTTTTGAAGATCAGGGTAAATTTGAATTTTTGTCCTCAAAAGTGTTTTAAGAAAAAATAGAATATTCTCTTATAATATGATCTTGGATAATTTTATTGACCACGTTTTTATTCCTAGAATAGGGTTATTAACTTTGACCATTAATTTTGATTAAATCTGAGCTGTTCAAATTTTCAGTGAATATTTTAATTTTAAATAATGAAATATTAATTTATTAACATGTGTTAATTTGGTGATATAATTTAAATATAGAATCATATTGAGATTAAATATCCAAAGCTGAGTCAAATCATGGGGGGGGGGGGGTTCTTTGGTGAGGCATAAAACCATCACAGAAACTGGGGTTAATACCCTTTTCTTTTTCCCTTTTTCATTTTTATTTGTATTTTACATTTTTATTTTCACTTATCTTATTTGGATTTATACATATTCCTAAATGGGTTTCCCCAAATATTTTCGTTTTTCTAGGGGTTGGTGGGAGAGGGAGAGGGAGGATGAGGCATTGTCTGAGGAGATCATTTTGGGGAAGATCGAGGCTTGGCGAGTGAATGGAATAGATCTGGTGAAAAGTTTTAGTGGTTTCATCCTAGAGGTATTTTGGTTTTATATTTTCTCCATAAATCCATATATTTTAAATATTTTTATGTTTTAATGCCTTAAATGGGTTTTGGGGACCTTTTAGGGGTTCTATCTAGGCTAAATCTTGGAGAAATGAGGATTTTGGAGCATTTTTGGGAGTTTTCCATTAGAGAAAACCCATAATACCAACATGTAGTTTAGAGAACACATGTCATGTGTTCTAAATATTTAGGGAATATTCGGGGTTTTGAACTTCACACCATTTACCAAGGTTACAATCCATGTAGTGGCATCTCGGGGTGTGTCGGAGAACGTGGTCATATAGGCTACCTGGCCAGGACCCGAGCATGGTACCTGGAAAATGGCCATACACTATACTTAAATGGACCCCTTGTGAGGGTATATAGTCAAGAACAAAGATGGGGACCCTTTCTCAAGTATATTCCATGTACAAGTGGAATAGATCACTTGAAGTATACGTAAGGGTAAAGTCACTGAATTTCCAAAAGTGTAAACTATTCACTATAAAGAGCAGTTGAGGTGATGGATGTCTTTGATCGAGTGGTGGAATGAACAAAAAGATTAGATATAGTTGTAAATACTCTCTAAGAAGATTTTAATATATTATAAATAAATTAATTAGATGCGATATACTCTATTTAGTACGATGTAATCATTTATTGACTATACTTTTCATATTGTAATAATCTATCGATCCCTGAAGAAAAATATTGCAATACCTCCCTATAAAATAAGATTTTGTCTAAACCATTTAAAACTGAGTTTGATATTTTTTTCATTTGTTTGTTATAGTTATTTTCTTATAAAATATCCCTTTTTGTGTGTGTAGAACCCCCAGTCTCATGTAAGATACCATTTCTTTATGATTTTCAAGTATGTAAAGTGTTTGGGTGGGTTTGGAAGACTTTTGGAATGTATTTTTTGGATTTTCTTAAGGTTAATAGTTTGATCATTGTTAGTGGAAACCATAAAACTCCTATTAAAACAGTACTCAATGAGACATGGGCTTTGGGTTGGCGAACGATTAAGGTGCTCGGTTTGACCAAACAGTGCGACCACCTAGGTGTAACCGTGCAAAGTGGGATATAGAGAATTCTCAAAGTTGGTACATGTTTTGTTAACCATGTGTGCCAAATATGGGTGGTGAGACTTGAGTTAGGGGATAAAGCATGGTTAGTGCATAGTTTTCCTAACCGTATGACTAATCATTCCCAATTTAAAAGTGAGATCCTAAAAAATATGGCTTCAGTCATTTTCACCTCTAAGGACCTCATTATTCAATGCTTTTTTCCATAAATCAGTATTTCATCATCTCAAAGGTTTGGAGTCTTTCCTCATTCATCTAAAAGTGATTTTAAGGTAAATCCTAGTGCATTTAAACCCAATTTCATTGGCAAGTCTTCATTTTCCTTCATTTTTTGTAGTTTTCTTTAGATATACTCATCTTACCTCTATTAAATTATTAGATTTACTCTTTTGTGGTTATGTGTAGGTTTTTTATGCCAATATTGATATGATATAGTTGTGTTGATGTTAGTGAAATAGATATAAGGCATGTTTTTTAGATATTTAACCCGGTTTTGTTGAAAAATTTGTGTCGTTCTCTGTTTTTCTCATAATTCTTGATGTAGGTGGATTAACTATTAACTCTTCGTATTAGAACATGATTGATTGACTTAAAATTGACTATTTTACTATTAATTTACTGTGATTTTTTTCAATTCTTTATGTAAACCCTCTTTAGTGAAAATATATGAAATTATGAAAAATGGTTGTTTTGGTGGAATGTGAATCTAGAAACATGATTTTAATATGATGGTTCTAAAATTGTTGTTTAGTTTTGATTCATAGAAAAATGTTTCTATTAAAAAGGTTAGTTTTATTAAAATGGTTTGTTGTAAAGGTTTTAAATCAGTGAATGGTTTTATTGAAATCATTGAAATGGTTTATTTGGCATGGTTTTTGGCATAAATGGTTGGCATGCATTCATATTACATACGAGGCTTGGTTGAAATATGACGTGTTTCTCAGTTTCAAATGTGTTATGGTATACAGGATATTGGTTAACTTGTTAAGACATAATAGATTGATGAGAGACCGATTATGTTTATGGAACTATCAACTAGGCATGAATGTGTGGATATGTGTATATATGGAATAGAATGGGTAAGACAAAAAGGATGTTTATGAAATTGTTTTTAAAGAATTTTTTGGTTTCTTTTCTAGGAAAATGGATTTGTTTAAGAAAACTATTTTGGTATGGGAATTGTTTCCTTATATAAATTGTTTTATTTTTTTTTATAAAAATTATTTTATATAAATATGATAACATGATTTTTCCTAGTAGAGTGAGTAGGGAAGTCATTTGGGGAAAGCCTACTATTATTCATTACTCACCCCTACATTGGAACTTTTTTATTTTTCAGTTATTTTTTATCGGGATACAAGTAAAGTTAAATAATTTCACTTATTTAGTATTTCATTGGGATACCTAAGCATGCAGTTGGAGTTAGAACATGAAGTTATGTTTGGAGTCTTTATGTGTTACTGGATTTAGCTTCTACTATACTTTTATTTTAGTTGTCTTCCAATGTGGTACTCTGGTTGTAGTTGGGTTTGATATTCAGTTGTTATACTATGAGTTGTATACATTGTTATCATGCATCATTTAGTATTTATTATGATAAGGTTTGTTTGGTTGGGTTGCTTCATTTTCGAAGAGAATATAGTCCTCCAATTGTATTGAATTCATTGACATTTATTTCCAAACATTGGCACATTGGGGATGTCTCTTAAGCCCAAGTAGAAATTCTTCCTTGACATAGGAAAATAAGTAGGGGTGGGATGCTATAAGTTATACCAACTAGATCAATCCTTAACTTACAAGTAGTATGATTTTGTTCGATCATTGGTTATCAGTTGTGTTGATATTGGAGTGGACAATTCATTATGGTTTAATCACCAAGTTAGTTCATTAGAAAGGAGGAGGATTGTTAGGAATTGAAATGTATAGCATAAAGAGACATAGGTAACATTTTTATGGATAAATTAAAGTTACCTAGGACATATGTACAATAGTGTTTTTGATACACTTATAAGAATGATAATCCCATTGTTAGGGGTTTACCTAATGAGATGAGCATGACATGCATTGTAAAATAACATTACACTAGGATTTTGTATTTAATTATGAGAAATGATATATGATTTGGTGAGAAAATGGTGATTTTTTGAAAGTTTTGAAATTGTTTTTGAATATCAGATTTTGAAAAAAGGAATGATATGGGTATTTTGAAAATTGATTGATTTTGAAATTAATGAGGGAATTTTAAAAAATTATTGAACGTGTAGTTTCTTGAATTTTGTAGAGAATTGTTTTGATAGTAATGATGTGGTAAAATTTTAAAATTTCAATCCTTCAGTTTATAGATATAGAGACTCATGTCATTTGTTATGTGTATAGAAAATGACACTTGATATGCATCGTTGGAACCAACCGAAAGAATTTGCGGAGAATTTGGTTGCTCCTGTTCCATAGGTAAACCAACAATGGGTCAGAGTACATTCCAATCCTTCCAGGTTGTTAATTGATGGAAAATAAGGGATGGAACATGGAAAGTGGATCATTCTATTCAGTTACAAAAGTATAATCCACCCATCTATCGGGGTGATTCAAAACCTGTGAGGAATAAGTGCGGATGAATAGGATAAATTGAATATTTGATTTCCTAAGAACACAAGTGGAGATGAAATTCATGTTGGAAACATATATGCTAGTGAATCTTACATGCTGATGGTGAGATTTAGTAGTTCAGACTAATTTAGACCAATGAATTACTTGAGGAGTTTTGAATAATTATTTAATAAACAATTATATCCTCATATGTTCATGATTTAAAAAAAAATACTTTTTTAATCATGAAGCAGAAGAGACTCATAGTGATAGAGTATGTGAAAAAATTTATAAAGTTTACCGCTTTTCACCTGTTGTCTCTGCTAGTTCATCATTGGAGGAACACATGAACTGAGATTGTATGGAAACAACTATAGCATGCCAAAATCACAACTATATGGGGAATCATTAGCGCTATTGTTACATTTATCTGAGGTTGGGTGTTTGGGATACTTCTCATGTGTCAAAATAATATTATGATTTGATGGGATGAGGGAATAAGAATCAATATCATCAGTAGAATAGAGATATCCCGGACGATTCTTGGAATTCCATGAGTCCTTGGGAATCACAATATCAACATGGAAATACAAAAAAAAAGTGAAATGAGTAATAAATTATTTGGATATGAGAAAGTTTTTATGGATTATAAATCTAAAACATTGATTGGGAGAGGTACCATTCTTTTGAAATGTACACATAGGTAATCTTTTTTTGATATAGCTTCATCCAATTCAATTGATTCTTCACATGCTGTTGATTTGATGGGTTTAAATGTTGATATAATTATCTTTATTTTAAAACTTATAACTACTATTGGTCAAATAAAATTTCAATCATTTATATACATAGAATTTTCATTAAATATTGATGGAGTTGAGTTAAAATAGGATTTCATTGTGCTAGATATTTATGTCTATGAAATAATCCTTGGTAAGTATTTGTTGACAGTGTTTAAGGCCCACATTGATTGTTAAAACTGAATAGTTAGTTTCATGACTGATAATGGAATTGAGAATCTATATAAATGAGACTATAATGTAATGGAAGGTGCAACTTTATTTTTGGAACCATCAGTTAGATTTGTCTCATACCATTTAGAAGAGTTATGTTCTGTTTCGATGGAATATATCGAAGATACAAATTTTCCATCCTTTGTTGACATTTTTCAGAAATTTATCCTGAAAATTTATTAGGGCTTCCACCCACAAAATAATGTTATCTTATGATTGATCTCTTTATTGTGTCCTATCCTATTTACATTTCATATTATAGTATGGAACATAAAAAATTAAGGGAACTAAAAGCACCATTGGAGGAGCTGGAAAGAAAAGGTTTCATTTAGCCTAACAAGTCTTTGTGGGAAGAACCTGTCTTGTTTTTCAAAAAGGCAGGTGGAACACTTTTATTATGTGTGGATCATCATAAGCTTAACCAAGTTATAATAAAGAATCAGTATTCACTTCCATGAATTGATTATCCGTTCGATCAATTTTGGGAAGCTTAGTGGTTCTCCAAAACTGACTTTCGGTTAGGATATCAAAAATTTTAGGTTTAAAAGGTGCGTATTAAAAAAATAGCTTTTTATAAGAAGATATAACAATTAGGAGTATACAGTGATGCCTTTAAGTCCTATAAATGTAGCAAGGGTCTTTATGTAATTGATAAATTATATATTTCAAGGGTATATGTATTCTTTTATGTTAGGGTTTATGGATAACGTATTGGTGAAGTAAACAACATGGGATATGCATGAGAAACACTTATTTACATTGTTTGGAATCTTGAGAGACCATTGTTTTTTTTAAGAATTATCAAAGTTTTATTTTTTTTATATGAGTTACATTTCTTTGACCATTTAATCTCTAAAAGAGGTGATTTTATGGATCTAGAAAAGATAGGGGATGTTATCTCTTGGAAACCGCCAAAGGATGTCTTTGAGATACACATTTTCCTTGGTCTTGATGGTTATTAAGGATTTTTTTTATATATTTATCATGACTAACTTTACCAATGATATAATTAAAATAGAATGATGAAGGTCAGAAGTTTTTCCAAGAGCTTAACATTTGCCTTAATTCAGCACCAATATTGATATTTCTAGAATTAAGAAAAGGGTAAGTGGTGTATTTTGATGATTTAAGATCTGGGTTGGGATATGTTCCCATATAGGAAGATCATATTTTCATGGTTTCATGTGAATAAATGATCAACATATGATATAGAATTTTCTATCATAGTATATTCTTTAAAAACTTGGAATCATTAGATATTTGGTGTGAAATTTACAGTGTTTATAGATAATAAAATCCTAAAACATATTTTCTCCCAAAGGTATTTGAACCTAAGACAAATAAAATTGATAGATTATTGCCAAAAATTTTACATTAACTTGATGTATACACTAGGTAAAGGTTGTACAGTGGAAAAAGCGTTAAGAAGAAAGTCATATTCTTTGTTTTAAAAAGATGCTTCAGATCAGTGGCAGTTTATGTTTGTAAAAGGAGACATGAACTTGGAATGTAAAGACCAATGTGATATTTTTGTTTTATATCCAATTTATTTTTATATTTATACGGTGAAGATGGTTAAAGATCTGTAGACATTTGATTCAGAGTGTGTTTCTATGAGGTAAAATATCAATGGTTAGGAGATCATTGAGGGATGTAAACTAGATTGGAGTTTAGTTTTTTGGTTTTCAGTTTGTATGGTTATACCTATGGATTTTCATCAATATATTATTCATGATTACCACCATTTGAGATAGGATATTAATCATGGAATATAGATGATCTCTAAAGTGATATAATTACATTTTCTAGTAGGTATGAAAAGGAAAATGGCTAAGTTTGTTTTGAGATTTCTAACATGTCAGTATGTTAAGGTAGAATATCAATGACCAATATGTATGCTGCAGTCCTTACCTATTCCAATTTGGAAATGGGAGAAGATAGCCATGGATTTTTAACATGTATCCCAATAACAGTTTGGAAACACAATTCCATATGGGTGATGTTGGATCAGCTCACAAAATTTGGCCTATTTCAACCCTATGCATGAATCTCATATAGGGGAGGAATTTTCAAAAATCTATATCTGAGAAGTGGTAAAGATGCATGGAATAATATTTTTCATAGTTTTATATAGATATATAGGGTTTACATCTCATTTTTATAAATCCCTATAGAAATACCTTAGGACTAATTTTACCATGAGTATAGGGTATCATCCTCATAAGAATGAGTAATCTGAAAGGATGATACAAACATTGGAAGAAATGTTATGGGCTTGTGTAATAGATTTTGGTGGCTCATGGGAGGAACACATACCATTAGTGGATTTATCATATAACAGCATTTATTAGTCCTTGATAGATATGGATAATTATCAATAATTTAATGGGAATACTTGGTATTCTACACTTTTTTGTGTGGAAATAGGTGATAATTCGCTGATTGGGACGAGCCTTGTCTCAGAGACAACTCAACGGATTCAATTGACTAGGAAGAGGATGGGTATTTCTCATAGTCATTAGAAATCATATGCAGATCATCATCTATAACCATGGTAATTCGAGTTGAGTGATCATTTTTTATTGATAATATCTCTAAGGCTTGGGAATCATCATTTTGGGATGTAGGTAAAGTTATCTCCTATATTTACATTCCCTTTTGAAACACTTGAATGGGTTGGTGAGGTGGAATATCGGTCGGCATTACCGTTATGGTTCAGTACTTTTCATAATGTTTTTCATGTATCTTAGTTGAAAATGTATCAGCCTAATCCTTTCCATGTGATTTTATGGGATCATGTTGAACTTGATCTAGATGCTTCATTGGTACATGTGTCAATATAGATTGTGGATAATTAAGATAATGTCTTTTGTGGAAAAATCATGGACCAAATGGTGATTTTGTTGCGACGTGGGCAGATTCATGAAGAGACTTTGTGTAACATCCCCAAATGATAATGGGTTAAATGAATATATGATATGACTCATGTCAACAAGGTGCACCTTCATTTTCGGGAGCCTGCCTGATTAGAACTCCATAGTTAAACGTGCTTGGCCTAGAATAGTGATCAGGATGGGTGACCTTCTGGGAAGTTTCCCATGATGTGTGCGAGTGAGGACAAAGCACAATGGAAAGGACATGTGTTGGCCTATGAGTACTGTCATTAGTCAGATGACCCGTTCAGGCACGTGGGTGGACCCTGGGGTGGGCCCCACATGTCTGCGAGACAACTGGTGGTACCTGGTGGGACAGGACCTGACTGCAATGTTAAGGCGGGGTGGCTGTGCTGTCACTGGGACCCGCTTGTCACATAATTGTCACACCTTTTTTTATTTATTTACCTTATTTACCTTATTTATCTTAACGTCGGGTGTTTTTTCTTGTGTGCGGGCGAGTCCCGATTTAAATTTTTATTTTTGGGATGAGTTTATGGTTTGAGATAGTGCGCGAACTCCGTAAGTCTACGACGTGTGGCCTGCTTGCAGTCCGCTTGGAACCGTACGGTGCGCAAATGCCGCACGGTCATCTAATTTTAATATTAATTTGATTAGTTGGTTTAGCGAATAAATAAATAAATAAATATATATATGTATATATGTTTATATGTGTTGATATATATATGTTATATATGTTTATGTTATATAAATACACATACATTATATGCTTATATGCTTTAATGTTATATGTTATATGTTATATATGTTTATGTGTATATATGTTTTTATATGTTTATATGTTTATATGTTGGTATATGTTTATATATGTTTATATATGTTTATATATGTTCATATATATATATAATATATATATATGTATATGTGTTTATAATAAATTTTTATATATAAATGTTTATATATATATGTGTGTGTTTATATATGTTTATATATATGTTATATATATATATATGTTTAAATAAATGTTTATATATATGTTTATATACTTGTTATATATATGTATATATGTATATTTAAATATCTATTTAAATGAGGGTGTTTTTTATTTTTATTATTGATGAAATTTTATTATTATTATTGTTATTAGGATTAGAGAAGTTTTGTAATAATAATAATAATTACTATTAAATTTATTTATTTATTTATTTATGTATTTTTGGGTTTTCATTTATTTTCTATTATTCCTTTCTCTTCTTTTCTTTTATTTCTTTTCTTTTATTTAGTTCTTTTATTTCTTTCTATTTATTTTCTTTCATTCTTTTTATTTATTTATTTATTTTCTTTTTTTTAACCCTAAATCCCTCTCTCCCTCTCCCCTTTCCCGTCGCGCCACCACCCCCCTCTTTTCTCTCCCTCTTCCCTCTTTCTCCCTTATCCCTCCGCGCGACCCTCTCCCTCTCGGCCCCTCCTGCGCGCTCCGGCCGCGCCACCACCCTCCCCCTCTGCCCGCGCCGGCCTCCTCCGTGCGGCCGCACCCAACCAAGCCGCGCCTCCTCCCAGCCGGCGTCCTGACCTCCCCCGTGCGGCTGCCTTACGGATGTGCCCAGCCTGCTCCTCCCTCCCTCTCCCTCCGGCCGTGCCTCCTCCCCCTCGCGGCTACCTTTCGGACGAGCCCAGCCGGCTCCTCACCTCCCTCTTTAGCCGGAGCCACCCCTGCCGGTGACTATCCCTCCCCCACCAGCCTTATTTTTTTCTTTCCCGTCCGAAGAACCCTTGCCCTCTATTTGTATCTGACACAACCCAAAACCTCTGACCTCCTCCTACTTAAACCCGCATCACCCTCCTATCTTGGCCTCACCGTTCTACTGGCCGCATGTCATATCGGTCGCGCACACCTCCGTCCGGACTCTTTTATTTGGCCACCGAACGCATCTCCAGCCCGGTGTGCCTCCTGCTCGGCAGTGCGTTGCCCCGCGGACCTGATTTCCAGCCACACAGTCCCTACACGACCGATTCTTCATTCATCGATCGTTGCGCGGTGCCCCGCGAACCTGCTGTTCAAGCGCATCTCCGCGTCATGGTGAGGTTCGCGCTGTCGTTGCTTAAGTATCGTATTTTTTTTTTACTTTAATGTGTGTTATGTTTAATTAAATTGGTGCACATTTAGTTTTTATTTAAAATAATTGAGTTTTTTTATTAGATTGGTGCGACGTGAGTTTTTTTTAAAAAAAATAACTGAGTTGTGTTTGTTACTTTGTGTCATGCTTATGTGAAATAAAGTGTGTTTTGCGGGCAACCAGTTTTGTGATGTTTAGTATCTTTTTATGAAATTGTGTATTTAGTTTTTTTTTACTATCCATGCCATGCCTTTTGTATTTTGATATGTTGGGGATGTGAAGTTGATCATAAATGAGTTTTTTTAATGGGGTTTTTGGGTGTGAAAAGCTATGAGTTACTTTTTGAAAATTATTTCATAAATTTTAAAGTAGTTTTTTGAATAGTGTAGATGGTGTGCACTGTGTTTTGAAAACATGACGAGATGGTTCTTTTGTGATGGTTGTTCATCTGGGTTGTTTTAGGTCCGCGTTCATGTTTTTTTATTTATCATTGTGGTTGCAGTGCATTGACAAGGTTTTTCCACGGTCCTGCGATCGTCAGCTTGTGTGTTCTTGCACGCCCGTGCGAGGCGCGTCGCGTCATCATGACTGGTCAGTGAGTTGAGGTAGGTCCCCCATTGCACTCACCTTTATATTTAGAATTTATTAATTTCTTTATGTTTTGTTAATTTTAATGAATGATAAACAATATTAGATAATAAAATTTTAAATGATTATTTAGTGTGAATAGTGCCGTTTAATTTATACCAAACATTTGGAACATTTTCTTGATGGGTGGACACCCAATTTTGAAAGAATGCCCATTTGGCCGTTAAACATAATTCACGGAATTTCAAATGTACTTCTAGTTTTAAAGATAAGTTATTTCTTCTGAACGAGTGTTTTGGGTTTTCTCGAGAAATGAAGTTTTGATTTAAAATTGGTAAAGGCCCATTTGGCACTTTAAATAAATAAATTATTTTGTAAAAACTCACTTTGGGGTTAGTAAGGGGTTTTCTTTGGTTTGCGTTGATTGCGTGAATTGTGTGTGATATTTTTGCATCGTGACTGACTGATTTACATTTCGGACGCACCCCTTTTTATTGTATGTGATGACATGGGAACCTGACATAGTGAGTGAATATTCTGAGAACGATTGCTGCATTAGTTTATATTACGCACTGGCTAGTGGCCCCATAGCAGGGGAATACTGAGTTATTGCTACTATGGGGATTGGGCCCCTCGGTTAGGCCATGCAGGGCTATGCCGAGCGTTAGGGCGTTATGGCGTCATTGAGTTAGAGCATGATTTCAGGATGAGTCAAATGTATAGTACGTTCTGGATTGTTCACGATCTCCTAGGTTTGAACCATGTCTCTTTTAGTGTTTATTTGTATGTGGCCGATGAATGAGAGGTCGAGTTTGGATGCCGACCCTTGTGTTCCACTATTTCCCATTGCCCTTAGTGTGTGTTGTGTGCGATTTTCCTTTTGTCTAATGACTCAAGTTTGGATTTCTAAATTGTTCGTAGAATGTTTTAAAATGCAATTCACCTGTTTCTTTCAACATTAAACTTTTTCTAAATTAAAAAGGGAAATGGACTATTACTTGTTTTAAAAATGAATGTGTGTGTGAAACCCAATGTTTTATAATTTAGTTCAAACCTAGAATTGATGAGTTCTTTATTTAAGGTTATGTGCATTGGGAATAGAATTAGTCGGGCCCACCTACTGAGTTTTAATACTCACACCTATAGTGTTGTCATGTTTTTATTTTCTGTTGCAGGTTGATTTGAGCTCTCTCGTTGTGGTCTAGATTTGGTTGTGGACCGGTGAGAGACTCTTGAAGTCGCGAGGAATTTTGGTCGTGGTCAGGTTAGTTGTTGTTGTTGGTCTTTCTTTCTTTTCGTGTTGTTTATTTTATTTTTGTTGTTCTATTTCCTTTCCGCTACTCTATTTATTTTCATTGGGCAAAATCATTCCCTCTTTCTCTCTTTGATGCCCTGGCGCTTGTCGCCAGCTCATGAGGATTGGGAACGCCTCTCGGGCCATGTCGCGGGCCGGCTCGAGTGACCAGTTCAGGGTCAACCCGGGTTGGTTCGTGACAAAATGGTATCAGAGCTAGCCAGCTCTTGAGCAGACCTTGTTTTTCAGAACGCCCATTGCTATTTGGAGTTGTCATGGTAAAGGGAGTAAAGTTGCTCGGACTCGAGGCGTTGGAATGGGAAAGACTTCATGAACCCTAGCTCGTTCTGAACCTCAAGTTACCATGAGATCTCCGGGTTGTTAGTGTATTTTGGGTCTTTTGGATCATTTTATGTTGGGAAATGAAAAGGGAGTTGGGAAAGTAGCTCTGTGATCTCGTAGGTCCTGGAAATCCTTGTGGAGCCGGAGACTTCACCCTACAATTCTCTCAGTGACGATGGTATGGCTGACGTATGGCCCTCAACCATATGGTCAAGTCATCCATCATTACTAGTTTCCCCTTTAGTGAATGGGGTTTTCCTTCATTTTTAAGTTCATTGAGAAATGTTGAATTTAAAATGGTATTGATTATGTTTTGATCAAGTTCCTCGTTTCTTTGTTCCGTAGTGTTCTCCCCCACGAAGGCTCGATGGATGCTCAAGGTGCAGCTTTAAGTGGTGCATCCTCAGCTAATCCTCCAGTTGATCAGCCCATCGATTATGTTATGGAGTTCCGGATGTTGAATCCTCTTCTCTTTTATGGACAAGCAGAGCCTCTTGAGGCAGAGGAGTGGTTGCAGAAGATTGAGAGGAAGTTCAGTTTCATTGGGCTTCCTGAGTCATTAAAGGTGAAGTTGGCTACCTTTATGCTTGAAGGCCCAACCTAGAAATGGTGGAAGTCCATGTCTCGGAACAATCCTCGGGAAGATCTGACATGGGAGTTTTTCAAGTCCTAATTCATCCAACAACACTTCTCTGAGTTGACGAAGCTGAGGAAGAGGATGGAGTTGTGTTGTCTTCCGCAGGGTGTTGAATCGGTACTGGTGTTCTATCGACATTTCGTAGACCTAGTTCCATATGATCAATGGTTCGTTGCAAATGATCCCTGGAAGGATCAGCAATTCGAGTCGGGGCTTCGACCCGAACTGCGATCGAAAGTGGAAGAGCTCAACCTAACCACTTTCTCTGATGTTGTGGAGCAAGCCTTTCTGGCTGAATCTGAGTTACCAGGAGGACATGAGGTTGAAAATACTTCCCCGACCTTGGGTGACAGTGCAGAGGATGATGATAGGAAGAATGAGAAGCGACCTGACTCTGGTGTCTCTAATAGAGGAATCAAGAGGCCTTTAGACCTTCAGTCATCTTCTTCACAGCGCAATGTTGTGATATTTCACTAGTGTGGTAACCATGGTCACAAGAGGCCGATGTGTCCGAATGCTCCGAGACCCGGCCACACCTGTGGACATTGGGGTCACTTGAAGTGATTCTGCGGCGGTGTTTCCAAGAAGCGCACTGAAGCCAGACATGGCTTGTCGAAGGTCACCTCAGCTCGTCAGTAGGAGTAGGGAGATGTTGGTGGATGAGCTTGATGTTTTCTTCTTGTGATGCTTCTTGGATTTAGTAGTCGTTACCTGTACTGTTTTGTGGTGTTCTTTTCTTTCAGTTGAAAGAATGGTTGTGGTTGAACTCTTTTAAACTTTTGATCTTATGGATGTGTGATTGTTAAAATTCTGGTTCTTGTTTCATGATTATGGGGTTTCATAAACCTGATTGCGAAGCCGAAAGATGCTTCATTCATCAGAGCTCCAGCCACATGCCTTGGAGTGAAGCTAGCGCGTAGTCGGGGGAACTCCAATGAAAGGTGAAGTCTTGCGACAGGGTGTTGTTCTCAGTAAGAGCGTGTAGTCGGGATCATTTTCCGCCTTATGCCTAGTTTATGTGTAACAACTTCCTGGTCATGTCGTTTCTATCTTTTATTAAGAGTCGATCGCTTTATGATTTCTGGGTAGGGGTGGTGTGTTGGACAGGGCCCCCCTCCCACCCGTGGGAAGTGATGGCTGGTGATGATGTTGGGAGGTCCTCCTATTCTTCTCCCCTAGGCAGCATTATGGTGGGGAGTCCATTCGTCCTCCCCATGTTGAAAATTCTTGTGATCATGAATTTTGTCTTGAGTGATGGCTTTCTGGTCCTATTCCGGGAACTGACTTGACTCTTATGGTGGGGGTACCCATTATGGGTCTCATTGAATGCAGTTGGCTTGTCTCTTATGGTGGGGATTCCGTTCGGACTTCCCGTGTCAATATCCCAGTTTGACTCTAGGTTTTGGTTGGGTTGTGGTTGGTCTTATATGGAACTAAAAAATTCTATATTATTATTTTGGTAATGATTTGTGGCGTGAGAGTTCCAGTGTCAGATTGGAGTACGGTTTTAAGAGATACGCGTTGGATGTGGTTTTGACCTATTTGTTAGTTTCAAAAGAGTCGTTGTGTTTTTTTATTGGCGTTGTTCCAGATGTTGTGTTGTAAGGTTGAATTGAGGATGAAAAAATTGGTTGAGTTCGGTTGAATGGTGTTAAGGTGTGCGTATGTTGGGCCTGGATCTACTATTGTTAATGTTCCTTGTCCTTTGAAGCGATCAACTGGATGTGGTCACACTTTTGGGGGCGGGTGACACTTAGCGGGTAATTCATTCCTATTACATGAGTTCTTTTGGTTTATCTCTCCCCTTTTTGGGAGTGTTTCAGGATCTCTTTGTTGTCATTCTTTAGATATTTCCTTAAATTTTAAAGTAATGTCGGGTTTCGTTTGGGGTTTTGATCTTGTTATGGCTTTCCGGGGGTGGAAAGCTTTTTGGTGGGGGAGAATTGTCACACCTGTTTTTATTTATTTACCTTGTTTACCTTATTTATATTAACGTCGGGTGTTTTTGATTGTGTGCGAGCGAGTCCCAGTTTAAATTTTTATTTTTGGGATGAGTTTATGGTTTGAGATAGTGCGCGAACTCCGTAAGTCTAAGACGCGTGGCCTGCTTGCAGTCCCCTTGGAACCGTACGGTGCACAAATGTCGCGCGGTCAACTAATTTTAATATTAATTCGATTAGTTGGTTTAGCGAATTAATAAATATATATATATATATATATATGTATATATGTTTATATGTGTTGGTATATATATGTTATATATGTTTATGTTATATACATACACATATGTTATATGGTTATATGCTTTAACGTTATACGTTATATGTTATATATGTTTATGTGTAAATATGTTTGTATATGTTTATATGTTTATATGTTGGTATATGTTTATATATGTTTATATATGTTCATATATGTTCATATATATATATATACAAATGTATATGTGTTTATAATAAATGTTTATATATAAATGTTTATATATATATTTGTCTGTTTAAATATGTTTATATATATGTTATATATATATATATGTTTAAATAAATGTTTATATATAAGTTTATATACTTGTTATATATATGTATATATGTATATTTAAATATCTATTTAAAAGAGGGTGTTGTTTTATTTTTATTATTGATGAAATTTTATTATTATTATTTTTATTAGGATTATAAAAGTTTTGTAATAATAATAATAATTACTATTAAATATATATATTTATTTACTTATTTATTTTTGGGTTTTTATTTATTTTCTATTATTCCTTTCTCTTCTTTTCTATTATTTCTTTTCTTTTATTTCTTTTCATTTATTTCTTTCTATTTATTTTCTTTCATTCTTTTTATTTATTTATTTATTTATTTTCTTTTTTTAACCCTACCTCCCTCTCTCCCTCTCCCCTTTCCCATCGCGCCGCCACCCCCCTCTTTTATCTGCCTCTTCCTTCTTTCTCCCTTCTCCCTCCGCGCGACCCTCTACCTCTCGACCCCTCCTGCGCGCTCCGGCCGCGCGACCACCCTCCCCCTCTACCCGCGCCAGCCTCCTCCGTGCAGTCGCACCCAGCCGAGCCGCACCTCCTCCCAGCCAGCGTCCCAGCCTCCCCCACGCGGCTGCCTTCGAACGAACCCAGCCGGCTCCTCCCTCCCTCTCCCTCCAGTCGCGCCTCCTCCATCTTGCGGCTGCCTTTTGGACGAGCCCAGCTGGCTCCTCACCTCCCTCTCTATCCAGAGCCGCCCCTGTCGGTGACTATCCCTCCCCTACCGGCCTTATTTTTTTCTTTCCCGTCCGAAGAACCCCTGCCCTCCATTTGTATCTGACACAACCCAAAACCCCCGGCCTCCTCCTGCTTGAACCTGCAGCACCCTCCTATCTCGGCCTCTCCATTCTGCTGGCCGCACGTCATATCGGTCGCACGCACCTCCGTCCAGACTCTTTTTTTGGCCGCTGAACGCATCTCCAGCCTGGCGCACCTCCTGCTCGGCAGTGTGTTGCCCCGCGGACCTGATTTCCAGCCGCACAGTCCCTACGCGACCCATTCGTCATTCCTCGATCATTGCGCGGTGCCTCGTGAACCCGCTGTTCAAGCGCATCTCTGCGTCGTGGTGAGGTTCGCGCTGTCGTTGCTTGAGTATCATATTTTTTTTACTTTAATGTGTGTTATGTTTAATTAAATTGGTGCACATTTAGGTTTTATTTAAAATAATTGAGTTTTTTTATTAGATTGGTGCGAATTGAGGTTTTTTTTAAATAATTGAGTTGTGTTTGTTACTTTGTGTCATGCTTATGTGAAATAAAGTGTGTTTTGCATGCAACTAGTTTTGTGATGTTTAGTATCTTTTTATGAAATTTTGTATTAAGTTTTTTTTGACTATCCATGTCATGAGTTTTCTATTTTGGTATGTTGGGGATGTGCAGTTGATCATAAATGAGTTTTTTTTGAATGGGGTTTTTCGGTGTGAAAAGCTATGAGTTACTTTTTGAAAATTATTTCACAAATTTTAAAGTAGTTTTGTGAATAGTGTAGATGGTGTGCACTGTGTTTTGAAAACATGACGAGATGGTTATTTTGTGATGGTTGTTCATATGGGTTGTTTTAGGTCCGTGTTCATGTTTTTTTATTTATCATTGTGGTTACAGAGCGTTGACAAGGTTTTTCCACAGTCTTGCGATCGTCAGCTTGTGTGTTCTTGCGCGCCCGTGCGAGGCGTGTCGCATCGTCGTGAGTGGTCTGCGAGTTGAGGTAGGTCCCCCATTGCACTCACCTTTAAATTTAGAATTTTTAATTGCTAGATGTTTTGTTAATTTTAATGAATGATAAACAATATTAGATAAAAAAATTTAAATGATTATTTAGTGTGAATAGAGCCGTTTATTTTATACTGAACACTTGGAACATTTTCCTGACGGTCAGACACCTAATTTTGAAAGAATTCATGTTTTTACTTTAAACATAATTCACAGAATTTCAAACGTACTTCTAGTTATAATGATAAGTGATTTCTTCTGAACGAGTGTTTTGGGTTTTCTTGAGAAATGAAGTTTTGATTTAAAATTGGTGAAGGACCGTTTGGCACTTTTATTAAATAAATTATTTTGGAAAAACTCACTTTGGGGTTAGTAGGGGGTGTTCTTTGGTGTGCGTTGATTGCGTGAATTGTGTGTGATATTTTTTCATCGTGACTGAATTATTTACATTACGGACGTACCCCTTTTTATTGTATGTGTTGACATGGGAACCTGACATAATGAGTGAATCTTCTGAGAACGATTGCTGCACTAGTTTAGATTACGCACTGGCTAGTTACCCCATAGTAGGGGAATACTGAGTTATTACTACTATGGGGATTGAGTCCCTCGGTTAGGCCATGCAGGGCTATGTAGAGCGTTAGGGAATTATGACGTCATCGAGTTAGAGCATGCTTTCAGGATGAGTCAAATGTATAGTACGTTCTGGATTATTCACGATCTCCTAGGTTCGACCCATGTCTCTTTTAGTGTTTATTTGTATGTGGCAGATGAATGAGAGGTCGAGTTTGGATGTCGACCCTTGTGTGCCACTTTTTCCCATTTCCCTTAGTGTGTGTTGTGTGCGATTTTCCTTTTGACTAACAACTCAAGTTTGGATTTCTAAATTGTTCGCAAAATGTTTTAAAATGAAATTCACCTGCTTCTTTTAACATTAAACATTTTCTAAATTAAAAAGGGAAATGAACTGTTACTTGTTTTAAAAATGAATGCGTGTGTGAAAACCAATATTTTATAATTTAGTTCAAACCTGGAATTGATAAATTATTTATTTTAGGGTATGTGCATTGGGAATAGAATTAGTCGGGCCCACCTAATGAGTTTTAATACTCATGCCTATAGTGTTTTCCAGTTTTTAGTTTCTGTTGCAGGTTGACATGAGCTCTCTCGTTGTGGGCTAGATTTGGTTGTGGACCGGTGAGTGACTCTTGAAGTAGCAAGGAATTTTGGTCGTGGTCAGGTTAGTTGTTGTTGTTGGTCGTTCTTTCTTTTCGTGTTGCTTATTTTATTTGTGTTGTTCTATTTCCTTTCCGCTACTCTATTTATTTTCATTGGGCGAAATCGTTCCCTCTTTCCTTCTTTGATGCCCTGGCACTTGTCGCCAGCCCGGGAGGATTGGGAACCCCTCTCGGGCCATGTCGCGGGCCGGCTCGAGTGACCAGTTCAGGGTCGACCCGGGTTGGTTCGTGACACTTGGGAATGAGAAAAATAAATGGCCAAGAATGCATTGAACTATTTTAGGATAATAGTGGTTCAAAGGATGGAATGAATAATTATGGGGAGAATATAGCACCTCTATTTCAAGTAAATAGTAACTTTGTTTATTATTTTAAGTATGTAAAGTGCTTGGGTGATGTTTAGGAGGGTTTGGAATACTTTTGGACTGTATATGTGTCTTTTATAAAGTTTCACATTGTGATCATGGTTAGTGGAGGGTGTGAAGTTTTGGAAAACCATGTGGTCACCCAGGTGTAGTCATTAAAAAATGGATGGAGAGAATTTTCACAGTTAGATCATCATTTTTCTAACTGTGTTGGATAACAATGTGATGTTCTCCTTGAGTAAGGGTATAACACAATGTTAGCACTCATTTTTTATAATTGTGTCACTAATCATGCACGGTTTAAAAGTAAGTTACTAAAAAGTGGATCTCAATCATTTTCACCTCCTTTTTCCATCCATTATGGGATTAATTCGAGATTTATTCCTCTTATACACTGTGGAGTATTTCCACATCAATCCAAAAGTGATCTGAAGGTAAATATTGGTGCAATGGAACTTGATTCCCTTGGTAGGTCTTTGTTTTTCTTCGTTTTTTGTACTTGTCCTTAGATATAATGGTCTTTAGTCTCTCAGTTTTTTATATACTTTCTTCTATGGATGGATGTCGGGGATCTAATTCCAATATTGTTAAGATATGAATTTTTTGATGTTATAGAATGATATGTAAAGAGGGTTTTAAGATATTTAACCAGGTTTTATTGAAAAATTCATGTCATTATTAATTTTCATCATGAATCCGGAGGTAAGTGGATTAAATACAACTCCTCTTATTATAAATTGATATATTTAGTTTAAATTGATTTTTATCTTGAAATTGTTTTTGAAATTGGTTTTCAATGATTGATAGTATCCCACTTTAGTGACAGTTTATAGAAGTCTGAAAATTGGGTGTTTTGGTGGAAAGTGAATTTGAAAACATTATTTTAAGATGATGGTATTAATATTTTTTTTGGTTTAGATGAATGGAAAAGTTTTTTCAATAAAATTCATATTTTATTGAAGTGGTTTGTTGCAACGTTTTGAAATAAAATATTGGTTTTATAAAAAATATTGTAATGCTTGATTTGGCATGGTTTTTGGCATAAATGGTTGGCGTGGATTCATATTGCATAGGGGGACTGGTTGAAATATGACTTGGTGCTCGGTGCCATAGGTGTAATGGCATAATGAATATTGGTAACATTTTGAAAACTTGGTAGATCAATGAGATACCTCTCATGTGTATATAATTTTCACCTTGTAATGATTGTGTGGATATGTGGATATGTGGAATGGAATGGGTTTTCCAAAAATTGATGTTTGTGAAATGGGTTTTAAATATTTGTTTGGTTTCATTATTTGGAAAATGGATTTGGTTTAGAAAATTATTTTGGTATGAAAATTGTTTAATATCCTGATAAAAACTATTTTAATTTGTTTGATATTAAGTGTTTTATATAAATGTTCTAACATATTCTCTCCTAGTGGTGTGAGTAAGGAATTCATTTGGGAAAATTCTACAGAGTTTCATTACTCACCCCTTCTTTGGCACATTGGTGCTTTTGTAGATATTGTTTATTATGATATAGGTAAAGGTAAAGCATCACACTTCTTTAGTGGTTCTTTGTGATACTTTATCATGGAGTTGGATTTGGAGGTTGGAGTTATGTTTCGAGTCTTTGAGTTTTGTTGGATTTGTATTCTATTGTGTACATTGATGCTAGTAGTCTTATACTATGGTACTTTGGTTGTAGTTAGGTTTGATATTCAGTTATTATACTATGATTTGTATACATTTTTATCAGGCATCATTTAGTGGTTATTTTGAGAAGGAGTGTTTGATTGGGTTGTTTCATTTTCATAGTCAAATATTCCCCCAATTGTACTAAAGCCCTTGTAATTTATTTCCAGCCTTGAACGCCATTGGGGTGTTGCTTAAGGCTAGGTAGAAATATCCCCTTGACTCAAGATGAAGAGGAGGGGTAGGATGTTATAGTGTGTTTGAATGTTGTTCCATATAGTGTGGTTGTTCAGGTGTGATATGTCTTTTAAATTCCTATACATCATAGCCACATTTTCATTCAAGAATTTTATTTCTACCTTGAATGTTCCAAAGCTATAGCTTTTGGTTGTATATCAAAAATTGAAGTAGAACCAAAATGTTGTATCAATACATTCTTTTTAGGGTTTTAAATGAAAATATCTGGGATAATGTGTCTTAGATATTGGTTTAATAGTATAATTACTCCCCCATCAATATAGAAGAATTCTAAAAAGTAGTTACTAATACCTCTTACATATTCTAGAATTTAATTGGAGTTTGTTAATTTCCAAACGAAATGGAATTGGATGGGGGTTAGGACTATATGGATAAGTTAGACAAAACAAATTTTGAATTTTAGTGGATGAAGATTAAGGAAAACCTAGTATAAAAGGATATAAATATTTTATTTATGGGGACCTATCTTGAAGAAATGAATAAATAATCATGGTAGAGGATAGATGAGACATTATTAAGGATGAATGAGATTACATTAGCCCAAAAAATATATTATAACATCCGAGAGGTGAAAAATGATTCAAAAGTTATGAAGACTATCAATAATATGTATGAGAATTTAGTCATTTTTGGGGGACTACTGAAGTGGTAATGAGTATCCATAATATTGAATTAAATATGGGTTCAAAATTAGGTGGGAGATAATTTCAATGTAATTCTTTTAGATATAGTAGTGAGGTACTATTGTAGTAGAAATATTCACCCAAACTAGGTTTTTAGGCCATGTATTAGTCCTTTGGACCACTGGGCCTCGAATCCTTCAATGTTGGGGGGGGGGGGGGGTTTAACGATACAATATTATCCTTATAATGATGGATTAGAGAAGTATCAATCACCAGGAATAGATAAACAGATACCAAATAGTGGAGGACAAGGAAGATATGCCTCTGGATTTGGACCCCATATAGCATTGAATGAGCCAAGTATTGGATGAATGCATTGTTAGGTAGAGATTTATGTGAATACATTTATGAGATGTTGGGTAGGGTATATTTCAGTGTAGTTTGATCAAATGTGTAAGGTATTTGTGTCTTTGTCCCTTTCAGTCATGTATTTGGGGGCTTCGGGTAATGTAATGGTTCCCTCTTAGCCTAGTTAAAAATATTTCTTATTGAAAATTGAAATAGGTAATTAAAGAGTGAGAATTGAATGTAAATGAATAATTTTTTTATTTTTTAGATATTATTGGAAATGAGTATGTAAAAGGCAAAAAATTGGTTGATCACTTCAATTATTTCAACATGATCCATAGATAGTTAGAGTTAGTGAATGTGAACTTTAGAGATTTACAGTAATCATTGTTATTACTTTTATCTCTCCAAAAATCAAGGGATGTGATGGTGACTATGGTGAGTAACTAAACTAGAATTTTTTAGTTGGTGTTTTTTGATTTTAGAGATATTAAATTGAATGATAAACTTAATTAAAATTAAATATATGCATCTTTTGAAAATGTATATGATTTGGTAGGAATAAAAATTTTTACAGGTCAATAAAATGAAATAAATAGAAAAGGAAAAAGAAGATAGGACAAGAATATATAGATAGAAGGTGGTCCCATGTATTGAAATTATATGAATAAAGTTATATGATGAAATATTACCATGATCTAAGGGAAATTTTTAAAAGATATTCTTTTGATAGTTCATCCAAAAATCATGTATCCAATGATATGAGAACCATACAACTGAGTTCCACAATCTCACTCGAGTCCCAGATTATAGACTCTGGATATTTATTTCACTAAAAATTCTATAGAGTTAGTATGAATCATTATTCTTTAAAAATATTCATCACAGTGAATTTTATGGATTATGAAGCTCTTAATATCATGGGAAATGGTGATATTTCCTTCGGGTGAATGAATAGAAGTTTATTTAAGATTCAAGGAATAAGATACAAATGAAGATAAAGGAATAAATTAGTTTCTCTTGAATATCTAGATGATGAAGTTTTATATAGATCATTTTTGGATGGATAATAGAGAATTACATATGGTTCTATGGTGGTGGGTAAATAAGTGAAAGACACGACATTTTTGCTAATGAGAGTTCTAGAAGGCCTGATGATAAATAGATAGATAACTTCCAAAATGTTATGGAAAGAAAATATTGTTCATTTTGGTGAGAAAGGGTTGAATGTTTTATCTACTAAAGGAATACTGAAGATCAAAAGTATAGAGTATTGAACATGTGAAGAATATAAACATTGAGATCAGAAGATAATGTCATTCTAAATGCAATTTAAAACACCAAAGAATTGGAATTTAGATCTAGCTTATATAAATGTATGGGGGTAGATTTGATTCATTCTCATAGTGGTTCATTATTGTATATGACATTCATCAATGATGTGGTATGTAAGGTGTGGGTTTTATTTATAAATTATCATTATGAGGTATTTAAAACCTTTTTTTTGATATAGATTTATGGTGAAAAACTATCCCATATACAAAATGAAGTGTTTGACGATTGATAATTTTGGGGAGTATTGAATAAGGGAGTTCCATATGATGTTGTATTGGAGGGGTATATGATTCATGAAGATGGTACTGGGTACTCTAAAATATAACAATTTCATGGATATGATGCATTATATATTGGTCAAGAAGAAGATAATCTTATAGATTCACACATTATTCCCCAAGGTTTTTGGGTGGAGTTGGTGAACTATGAATCATACACTTACTTAGCGAACAATAGTCATTTTTTATGGCAATAAATTTTTAAAAAAATTTAGTATAAAAGAAATTTTGATTCCACCCACCTTCAAATGTTCAATTAACTTTCTCATTTATGCAATCCAGGAAAGGGAAAATATTTGAGGCTATGTTATAACAATGTTACTTTTTTGAGAATGGAGAAAAATAATTTGGTTTTCTGATTTTGGATAATAAATCTTGGAAGGTTTTTGGAATATGTAATTTAATATTCAATGATTATATATTATAGAAATATTAGAACTAATCAGATATTTCAAATATGATCAAAGTATTGTTAAAAGAAAAGGTTTTATGAAATTGACATCCAAAAGTTATAGATGTTCTAAAATATTTTGGGAGTAAATTAGTAATGGAAACACCAGATAGTCTATATGATGATCTAGAAGGGTTTCATAATTTGATGGGTTTCCCAAGGCCAGAACACTACAAAGAATAGAAACTATGATATGTTGGAGAATAACTCTAAATTTTCATGTTCTTTAAGTAGTAGTAATGGAAGGACTGTATCCATAAGATCAAATATATAGATATTATAGGTTTCAATACAATGTGATAATATCTAAATAAATATTTCATTATATTTTACATATGGATTATATAGAAATCAAGATACCAAATTAGGTTTGAATTTGAAAGACTCAAATTAGTGGGAGTTATCCATGGTAGAAACAATTTACTCCTCACATGTATATGAAACATGAGATCTAAAATAAAGGCTTACTGAGAAGAAAATTATTTAAAAAATGTATTTATTTGATGAAGAAGGAAACATATGTTAGAATGAGTTAAGAGTATAATAATTTCATTAAGGGGTTTTAAAAAATAAATATAGTATATTTTTCGAGATATTTTATTGATAGATAAACACATGACAATTCCAAAAATACTTATGAAACTTTTCATGGAAGGTTTACATCTAGGGTTGATAGATGTGAATAAAAATTTTATCCATTGTAACATAGATAAATAAATATACATGGACTTTTTGTAAGATTTACTGGAAAATAAAAACTAGAACATTTTACGCAAGATGAAGCGAAGTATCTATGAATTGAAGCAAGAACCATGGGAGCGGAATAAGAAGTTCTATGTTATTATGGTAAAACAAAAGTTCATATGAAGTAATAATGATAATTTTTGTTACTAGATAGTGTTAAATGTTAAAATATTGATCTTCCTACTTATCTATTCTGATAACATAGTTATTATTAGTATAGTAAAGGAATGAATCAATGAGATGAAAGATTAATTGTCTCAATGTTTCAAGAAGAAGAATTTTAGTCTAGCTCAATAGATATTGGGGATGATATTTTTAAGGGATATACATTCTGTAACTTTACTCCTAACTTAATATAAATATATTTATAATATACTGGAACATTTTGAAATGTGTTAGGTTAAACTTATTACCACTCGTTGGAAATTTCAAGATGAGAAAGGAGAAGGAACCACGAATAGAAGAAGAGGTCGATTACATGTCAAAGATTTCTTACACATAAGTAGTAAAAAATCCATGTATGAAATGGATGGTATATGATAAGACATTTCACAAATACTGGTGGTAATTAAAAAATTCATGGTGAATCTTAGAAGAGAACATTGGGATGTAGTGATGTCGATCTTATGATATCTCAAAGGATACAAAACCTTATAAATATTTTTTGGGATAAGATTTTTAGATAAAAAATTTATACGATATATGGAAACAAAGAAGGTAACTTCAAGATACATGTTTACTTTTAGAGGAATGAATGGGAGTTTGATTTCACAGATTTAACCATTAGTTTCACTTTCCGCAATTTTGGGGGAGTACATTTCCTTGACATAATCTAGAAAGGAGATGACTTTCAAAAAGAGGTTGTTGAATGATCATAGAATACGTTAAGAGGAATGGATGGTATTTTTTGATTCACAAAATGGAATTTATCAAGAAAACAATATGATATTCCATTAAAGGGAAAAGCATATTTAGTTAACGTATCACTTTATCCATAATTTATTGGAAGAAAAAGTGATGGATCTATAAAAGAAAGAAGGAATTTAGAAGCACATGAGCCTCAAACTTGTTGGTGAGGACTCTTAAGTACAACTGGGTGACCAAGGATCAAATCCAGGTGGAGGCAGAATTTCAAGTGTTATTGTAGTAGTACAATAGCAGGTACTGTAGCAGGAACTATGTAGTACGGTAGCAGGTGATGTAGCAAGAACTGTATCAGTCACTGTTTCGCACTGTAGTAGTCGGGAAATTTCATCTGTTTGGGCCTTTAGGCCACCGATTTGGTACCTGAGTCCTTTAAGTCCTTTAGGCCACCCAAGCCTTTGGGCTAGTAAGGCCTTTGGGCCACATCAAGGCCTTCAAGCCACCATTAGTGTAGATTAAAACTAGATAACAGACAAGGAACAAGCTCTATAAGGAGGATGAGAAAGGATCGTTCACCATAGTAGAAGCTACACAGATTGCAAGAATGAGAGGGTATGACACTTGGCATCAGGACAAGACAGTGCATGCACGAGATAGCCTAGTCGAACAACCATGCGAGTTGGAGAGATGATTTCATGATGAAGATTATAGGGAGGAGAAATTCCAAGTAGTTATTCTAGGTTGTATGTACTGTTTGAAGCCTACAAGAAATGAATTCCTCTAAGGCCTACGGTCCATGTAATACTAACCCCTACGAGCCTTGTAAGGGTTCCACCTCACCCCTTGAAAGGTGGATCATCAAAAATAAATAAATAAAATGAAGGCCTTCAGGCTATTGGATGGAAATAAGGAGTTTAAAATCCATAATAAGTATTAACTAAGGCTATAATACAAGATGTGCTAAGGTTGTGTTACACCATAGTCAATATATAATAACCAAAAGCATTGTGCGGGAACTATATGGATGTGAAGGAATATTGAAAAATGGAAAGGATTTTGAGGATAATGAAGGAGGGATTAGTGGTAAATATTGTAAACTGATTCACTATTGATAGAATTTTAGGTCTTGTCTTTGTGAAAATAAATTTCTAGAATAGTTACTGGAACTATAAGGCCCCGTGACTATATAATTCTAACAAATCCTTAGGAATTTTGATTTTAGAGTTTAAAGGATGTAATTTTATGAGAAACAATATTAATAATTCAATTTCAAGAGTTTTAACATCTTCAAAGGATGTTTTGTAGACATGGAATGTGGTGTAGGTGGTGTCTTGGGGGCTTGGAGGGGCCTTAGGAGAGGCTGGGGTGGTTGCTGCAACAAAAAATAAAGCAAATGACCAGACGTGTAGTGGGGTTTTAAAGAAAAAATTTATATTTCCCCAATAATATTATTAAATATAATCCCCATCCTCTCTATAATTCATTATCAAATGGTAAATAGAATCCTCCTTCTTTGTTCTTCCCTTTAAACCTCAGGAAGGTGGTGTTTTTGGTGGAGGTATCTAGTGATTTGATGTACCTATCAACCTACCTAAACTTCTATTAATCTACACTTCCCTATATTGTAATTCTATACTTATCTGGTTAGGGTACTCAATTCTAAATCCACTGTATCATGGAGTAATCATCCAAGTGTAATATAGATTTAATTATTAATATTAAGAAGACATATTGAGATGTTGTTTTCATTCTCTTACATTCTATTTTGATGAGGTATATCACCATGGTAGTTTTTTATAATAATACTGGCTAAAATTAAATTGTTTTGATGAATGTAATAGTGCTAGTGTTCGTGAATTTTTCCAAGATTAGGACCAAAATAATGAGATAGACCTCCCTGGTGCCTTCACGGTATGGTTATGGAAGACCAAGGTTAACTAGTGATATCTCTAGCATGCATGATGATTTGTATATATTGGGGTGTTATGCTGTAAATTGATTAATTAAATAGAATTTGTTTATAATAATTGGACTTGGTTGTTGGATGTGAGTAAGAGATTTTGGTGGTTTTTAAGATAGTTGTTGGTAACATTCATACTTGGATGTGTCTTGACATGAGCTATCAAATTACAAGTTGAAAGTGAAAAAAGATTTAATTGAGGTAGGTGGTCCCATCTACAAACCATATAGTTTGTGAATTTGATTATATACATTATGTCATCTGGTATCACTATCTATGGTTTATTGAACTTGAAAAAAAATTAGTTTTTAAATCAATAATTTAAATTAAAAAATTGATAATTAATTAAATTGATAATTGAATTAAGTTAAATGATTAAGGATAGACTACACAAGGGGTCCAGGGGCACTGTGGGACCTTGGATACTAGTTGGTTTACTTATCTATTTATGTTTGGAGTAATTTTTAGTTATATTATTATTATATGTGTTATTTAGACCCATTTAGATATATGAAATTTTTGATATGACCTAGGGAAATTTAAGTATGATACTGTGGCCACCTCCCTAGAAAGTTATGGTAAGGCATGAGATGGACAACCCTAGTAGGCCATGTGAGGACCCTTGATATGTTCTTATACAAGGAAGATATACCATAGGCTATGGATGATAGGATAGGTGTGAATTTAGAGACCAAGATGGTATGTGTTCTATCTCTTGAGTGTTTCCAATTTGACCAGCCCCATGAAACCAACTTGGCCATGTTCTCATGATTACGATTCAGTAAAACACGGCTTACTTTGATCATTAAGTGTTTATTCAATATAAATTTTGATACTGAGGAATCATGTGAGGTTCTCTCAACTATCTTGTGACCAGGGGACCTATGAGGGTTCCCCATTGATAGACTAACTTTGCGCATGTTCATATGGGTTTGGGGAGTGATGGTTGCATGTGTCACATTAGAACCTGAACCAATGTAAAATACCAAAGTGGTTGTGATTTTGATGATGTTAATGGGAGTTAATACATCCCTTTTAGTATAATTATTTTGGTTTATGTTTACACTTGATGACATGTGATTACTCAAGATATATAAGAAGTGGCTATTTAATCTGAGATGTTTGGGAATCAACTATTGAGATGGATGAGTTCCTAGGATGATATGTATGTTTGGGATTTGGACTCATGTTATATTTGTGGAGGATTCATAGTTTTACTATAATCCTATGTACATGGTTGATGCAATTGTGGATGCTTAGTAGTGGTTATAGATCTAGGATTTTTACAGTCACCTAAATGTTACTTTATGTTTTCCTGAAATAATGTAGTTAAGAAAAAACTAAGGTTTTCTCGAATGAGTCTTCCCTTATAAAGTTCCACTATCATGATCTTTATAATATTTTAAATTATTTTTATGTTTAATTTTATACTAAAACAAAATATCTTAAATTTTCAAGAAAAACCTGAATTGAAACAATGATGTTTAAAAAATGGATTGAGTTTAGTGAATATTTTTTTTTAAAAATAAGTAGTATGTGAGAATAGGGAAGAAAAATTAAAAATAAAAACATCCTTTCATAGTGTTTATTTCGGTAAATCATTAATCAATTTCAAAATAGTTTCATTCTATAAAATCCCTCAACACATAGATCAAAATTATTAACCATGAATCTCATTAGGTTTTTAAATTTGTGTTTAACATATAAGATCTTAGTTATCAAAATAATTTTGATAAGATCCAATCAAAGAACTCAATGATCATAAATAACGAAGATACAATCAAGATTTTGTTATGATAACACTTTTTGATCAAGAAATGAAATGTTTAAATAATGAGAATCAACATCACACTTTTAATTAAAATTAGTGAAAAATCAAAACTCAATGTACAATACACTCCAATAGGTAATGTTTTATTCAAAATATTGAAGTAAGAGGAAGAAATTGAAATGCTAAAAAATATAATCATAAAACATCAGTTGATTATTTAATGATCATAATTATGAAGATAATTTATAGTATGAATGAAGAAAGCTAATCTTGTAAAAGAATCACCAGTTCAAATCAATAGGTATAAAAACTAAAATAATCAACCAATCATGTTTGAGGAATGTGAAAATTCTTCAATCTTCCTCTACTTCTAAAGAAGAAGAAGCTCTCTAGTATGTTCTATATATTCTCTACTCCATATATCTCAATTATAGAATACCTATTATTTATGAAATTCTTGAAAGATTATTTTATTCACCCTAAAAATAATAGACTAAATTTCCCTACATCATTTGGTGTTATTAAAATAGAAGAAATCATTCTCTATATTTTTATCATTGTGCTTGTCATTTTCACAAAACTTCCTAATGAACATGTGTTGTGAATCATCGTAAAATAAAATTATTAATTATTTTCCAACATTAAAAAAATTAAATTCTTCATAATATGCTTTCTCCATATACCTTTAGATATGAGAAATCAACTCTATTTTTCCATTAGCATCAAATAAAATTTAGTGAACCATGGTGTTAAACATCAAGATTAACTATCTCAACAACTCAATAATAGAAGAATATTTAAAAAACCGGTTTGATTCATAGTTATTCCATTTATTATAGTTTTAAATTCAGAATATATTAATTATTCTTCATCAGGACTTCAACCCAACTTCCCTCAACATTGCTGAACATGTTTGATAAGTCCCCTGTTGATCTCCTACTAATGACAATAATTTCTCTTAAGCACTTCGTTGAGAACCTATCATGAATCACTCAAAATGATTATATCTGAATCATGGAGAATGATCAAGGGAATAATCATTATCTCATAATTACATATGAAACAAACATAGAGAGACCAGTGACCAAAAAATATTCAATTTTTTCATCCCACAAGCTTCAAACTATTAACTTTGGAACAAAACATCAGTTATCAATGATCCATTCATCAAAAAGAGTGTTAGATGAAAAATAATCTTCATCAAAGGATGAATAAAATAAAAACTCCAATATAAAATACAATTAGACCCCAAATAATAGTTGACCTAGAACATTGTCAAACTCAATTTAAATTGATATGTTATAGATTGAATGATCACCATTTGGGTAGAATCTTCTAATCCTAAATAAAGGATTTAAACCAGTCTTAGAGGAGTCTTATATCAACACACCTATTTAACTTCATCCTTCACACATCATAGGGATAAACTCAAATATAATCATCAATGTAGTGGATCCCTTATTCAACATAATACCTTAATGTTAGATTCATTTGATCTTTGAACAAGGTTTGATTCAATTTTGTATTCAAATATTGAATCACTTGAGATTCTTTGTTTCAAAATTCAGTCCAATAGATCTAGATGGGGGCCTAATGATCATGGAATCACAACCTTGGCTAGAAAATATATTCTAACCAGTGTATTCATTATACTCACTCAAAATCTATTTAATCATGTATTTATGATTCCCTCAAAACTCCATCCCTGAATTAATAATTATTTGGTTTGAATTTCACTTACATTATCTGGCCAGATCATGAAGTAGCTATGTGGTTAATAAAAAGCAGATACATATGTCTGAAAAAATAGTTATGTGGATACGCTTCTAAAAAACAATACATGGATGTGAAATGGCTATGTAGAAGTGATTTTGAGAAAAAAACTATGTGATTATAGAGAGAAAATTGTGTATGTTTTAAAATCAGCTATATAGCTCAAATAAAAAATTCAGATACGTGGGTTTCTTAAAGAAATGAAAACCCATACATGAATCTAAAATAAAATTAGTTACATGGATCTACTAGGCATTTAGATATTTGAATCTAGGAAGAATGAAAATCTTATACATGAGACCACTATAGTATTCAAAACTAACCTATGAACCTAAAATAAATTCAAAACATTCAAAAAAAAAATAAAAAAAAAATTCTCATCAAACATATTGATATAAAGTTTCGAGAATTAAAATTTTGCAAGAAGATTAATTAAAATTAAAATGAATGATTTTACAATTAACTTTCAAATCCTAATTTCAATAAAGATATTAAAATAATAATATTAAAATAGAACAAAATGATAAAAAAAATTATTCTAAGAAAAAATAAATTAAAACAATTAATCATTCATTCATTTAACTACCAAAAACATATCATTTCAAAATAATATTTAGAGAATAAATTTTTCTACATTAAATTGACCGATATTCAAAATATCATTAATTCATACACATTTATCATCAAATATGGAATAAATTCCTTCAATAGATGTACAAAAAAATATCATGACTTAACCACATTTTTGGTATATAGGATCCCATATCAGAGTTATGAGATGTTATGTATACATTAATTCTTATGATTTAGGGGTTTCCTTTATTATAGCGAGAGCATTGAAAATTCTTAAGGAACCTAAGATTTTAATGAGGATACCATTATACCATTTGGAATTCTTAGGAATCCCCTAATTTGAATGGAGGTATGAGGTGTTGGGTGAGTATATATCCTGAAGATAAAATGTTTTAAATATCAAGGGTCACTGCTGGATCCCCATGATCGATGTTTAGGATACCCCCTCAGATTAGGTGGATGCACCATAAATGGTTCGGCTGAGGAACTATTAAATATTGGATTCCCAAGGGACTAACTACATGATTTTTGAGATAATTCCATTGTATTGGATATTTATCCCTTGAATTATTCATTCTTGGAGGTATAGTATTTTCTAGGACTCCCCCCTACCAGGAATAACATATCTGCCTAGCATTGATAATGACTAGGTAATACCACAGGTTGTATCCTTTGGTCTTGGGGATGAGGGATTCTTAGTGAATTCCTCTTATATTTTACTCATCATAATAGTGGAATGAGCATGGTATCATCAAAGGTTGAATTTTTTCCCCTGAGGAGATTCTTATGATTAGAGACACCATAATGCATGATAAAGAAGGTATGGATGATCAGGTTCATAGACATGAGGATCAGTGATGGTTGTTTGGATTATCCTAGGTCATATGTCTATTACCTTAGGGAAGTTGTGATAAATTATTTATAATTGTACCTATTTCATTCCCAAAGACATTTTGACAACAAGACAAAGTAGGTATTATTGGTGGGTTTTATTTATTTATTTATTCTTAGTAGTTTATTTATTTATTATGTTTGAGCATGTAACTTAAACATATCACTACATATACCAGTTATTTACAGGACCCAATTATTGGAACCCTAATGAATTATTTACTCACACCCTGCCCGTGAAGACATAGAACATGGGTACTTGAGTATCTCTACACTTGTTTCATACCCAGGTTTGGTTGAGGCCTGATAATTAAATTTAGAATAAAGTCAAATTGGACAATGTTAGGAGACTGGGATGTGTTATCTCTTAGTTCTAGTAGTAGACCCCACCAGATTTATTTATAATTTTTTTTATGTTATATATATTGCAAGAACAGTGGGTGTATGGTTGTTGTAGGTTCTTTTGGGTCTATATGATTACATTACCATTAATCTTGTTACATTATATCTTCACTAATTTATTTACCACTTGAACATATCACTACATATATAAGTTATTTACCGGACCCAATTATTGACACCCTAATGTATTTTTTAATCTCACCTTGCCTAGGAAGCCATGGAACATGGGTACTTGAGTATCTATACACTTGTGGCATGCCCAGGTTAGGTTGAGGCATTGTAATTGATTTTTTAAAAATACAACTTGAAAAATGTTAGGAGAATCGGATGCGTTATGTCTCAGTGCCGATAGTAGACTCCACCAGATTTATTTATATTTTTTTATGTTATATATGTGACCATACTAGTGGGTTGTGAGTTGTTATAGATTGTTTTGGATAATATGATTACATTACAAGTCATCTTGTTACATCATATCTCCACTTATTTATTTATCTCTACTCTTATTTGTTGATCTGTATGATGATTGGTTATTTTAGTTGATATTGTGAAATTTTATTCTCGGGTTATAACCTCTACACAATACCTCCTACTACCCCTGTTTCTAGTCGATAGACTCTGCAATTCAGGAAGGAATACATGATATCACATGATAGTCTAATATGGTTACTTTTCAGTGTTAGACAAGAAGGGAGTGAAATAGTGGTATCAAAGAGGGTTTTTATTTTGTTTTAGTATTTATGGATACGGTATATAGATGACATAAGGAGGTGTCAGATATTTTGAGGGAACCCATTTTTGTATATCACAAACACATTTCCTGGTGGAAATCTAGGTTACCATGGGTATAAGATTATTGTTCTAGTCTTATGCTATTATAGTCATTGTGATTTTCACTTAGCATTATGAACACGATTTTTAATATTTATTATTTATGAGTTATTCATTTTTTTAGATCTTGGACCATTGATAAGAAGACAATTAGTATAATTTTGGATCATGTCTAAAATATGTAAGAGGCATCTCATGCATCATATCATTCACATAGAATTCAAATAATATAAGCCTTATAGTGTTATTATTACGACTAATGATGTAGGATAAACCATTTAAACTATTAGAAAATCCTCATATTGAGTTTTCAAATATAAGTACTTGGTGGAATTTTACTCAGTGGGGCCAACATGTATGCATAAATTTTATTCTCATAGAAAGTCTAGGGGATCATATGTAAATATCATGATGGTGACTTTAATGGTAGATTACCTTCTGTAGGGGAAGAGTAATGAACTTTGGGGGTTTATAAGGGAATTTAATTCATTATATACACACCTTATGAGGGTGACTGTAGAATATGTTCAGATGTTTAAAGTTTGAGTAAAAACCTATATAATGTTTTTCAATATAGCTTGGAATGAAAAATTATGATAGGTTATATAATTGGGGTCCCACTAGGAATTCTTAGGGATAATATTGATGGAGATTTTTTGATTCCCTATGTCCGTATGGGTGTGAAAATTCATGAGGGAACTTGAGTTTGTGAGTTTATTATATGTTTTTTAGAAAAATGATTCAAAATAAAAATCTAAGAGTTTCAAGGTCTCTAAAGGATGTTTTTATACATGTAATAAAGATTTGGCGGTGTTTCAAGGGACTAGAGGGGCATTAAGATATGTCGAGGCAGTTTCAATAGATAAACATGTAGCAAACCATTAGTAAACTAATGGATTATAAGAGCTTTACAATCAGGATTTTATTAGAGAAAATGAATATTTAACCCCTTTAATGTTAATATGGTTTTCCACCCTTATCTCCATAATTATACCTCACATGTTAGGTGATCTCCTATTTGTTCTTTCTTCCATTCAAGCCTCGTCATAGAGGTGTTTTTGGTGGTGATCTCTAATGATTTAAGGTAAATATCAACCTCTATTATACTCAAATGATATCGTATTCCATCCATTGTAATTATCTTCCTCTAATTCCACTGGTTCATGTTGTAATTGGTCGAGAATGATAGGTATTTTATTCTGCTTATGGAGAGGGTTTCCTAAGATGTTGTCAATATGCTGCTGCTTTTCATTTTGATGACGCATGATATCGTGGGGGTTTTTCAAAAAAATTTAACTTAAATTAAATTTTATTTATCAATGATTGAGTGATTTTGGTTGGGTATTTTACCGATTTTAGGACTAATAGGATGATACAAACCTTTCAGGTTTCAGTGGGAGTGGTTTTGGTGCATCTAGGTTAACCGATGAGTTTTTAGTTTGTCTTTCATTTTGAATAAAATTGGGAGTTCAGTTGTAAATTATTTAATTAATTATAATTTGGTTATAATTAAATAAATTGGTAGTTTGATGTGTGTTAGAGTAATTAGTGGGTTGGATGGTGGTTTTTTGGGAATGGATGGGTTTGGATGAGTCTTGGTTGGAGTTACCAAACCAAGTGTTAAAAAGTTGAAAATGCTGCAATTAAGGTAGGTGCTTCCTAATACACACTCTATGGTGTATGCATTTGGTTATATACATTTTTGAATGTGGAATAAAAACCTTAGGTATATTGGCCTCAGAATGAAATTATTTTTTAAATTAATTAGATCAAATTTCAACTGACATAAATTAAAATTTAAGTTTAATTAAGTGAAATGACTATGTATGGACTAGAAAAGTGATCCAAGGCAACTGTGTGTTCCTAGAGACTGGTTCATTTCCTCAAACACCAATGGTTGAGTGATTAAATGATTAAATTATGATGATTTGTGTTATTTAGAGCCTTCGATAAGAGTTAATGGATCGATATGACATAGTGGACCTTGAGTAAGATCTTATGGATACCGCCCTATAATGTTGTGTGTTGAATTGAGATGGATGACCCCAGTAGGGTGAATAAAGATTATAGAGACATGATTATCCAAGGTGGATAAACCATAGGATATAGATGGAGGGTTGGGCATGTGGACCAATGTAGCCTGTGAGTATTTGAGGACTGAGACATGTTGTGCACTATCTCTTGAGTTCTTCTAATTTTACTTACCCCATTTTCCAGTGATTCTATGTTATCCTGACGATGATGTCATTGGACATGGAATAATTTGAGTATGGGGTGTCAACTCAGGACCTAATTTGATATTGGAGACCCATTTGAGGGTTCCTCTACTATTTTTTGACCGAGGGGACACTTGGGGGTTCCCTATTGATAGAATAACCCTAATGGGGTGTGTGTTGGTTTGGGAAGTGACAATTTTTGGTGTCAACATAGAACCCAAACAAGAATGCAAGATTGAAGGGGAAATGATGTTGATGATGGACATGATATTTCATCCAAAACCTTTTATACAATTATTATGATTTATTATTATTCTTGATGCCATGTGACTTCCCAGGATGCCTGGTAATTGACCATTGGAACTGCCACTAATGCGATTTCATTGAATTCATGGGAATCACTTATTGTGAAATATGAGGGCCTAAATTTGTGGATATATTTAGGATTTGGTCTTATAATATATTAGGGGATTATTCCTAGTTTTTCTATAATGTAGTGTAAATTATTGATGCATTTGTGGATTCTTAGAGGTGGTACGTAGGATCCATCATCAGTGCTATGGGATAACATGCATACTAAAATTCCCAAGATTCCTAGTACTCCATTGTTATAGTGATACCATTAAAAATACACAGGGAGCCTATGATTAAAATGTAAATACCATTATACCATTATGAGTGTATGAGACTAACAAGATTAAAATAGTGTAATGAGGCTCTGAGTGGGCATATATCCCCAAGAATGGATGTTGGGCATCTGGAGGGTGAATGTTGGATCACCTTGATTGATCCCTAGGATACCCCCTCGGATCGGGTGGATTTACTAGAGATAATTAAGATGAGAAGCTATGATATATTATATTACAAGGTTATTGTCCATGGTATATATGAGAATATTCCATTTGATTTCATAGGTCTTATAAGAATCAAAAATACCTAGATGTATATGATTTCCGAGGACCCCCCTCATAGGAATTACACATTGACCCAACATTGATAATTTCTAAGTACTAAGGTGGGGTTAATCATTGGTATTGAGGAAGAGGGATACCTAGTGATGCAATATAGTCCACTAATCACCATGGTAGAGGTGTGATCATGTGATACCTAGAGGGTGGATATATATTCCCTTACGGTGATAATCATTTTCAGAGACACCCCCGCATTGGAGAAAGCATGTATGGATGTTAGGGGTCATAGAAATAAGGACCAATGATAGTTATTAAGATGGAATGAGTTATATTTGTAACACCCCAAGATTTCATAGTGTGTTATTTATTCAACATAATTCAATAACTTGCACTACACGCAACACTGAGTTCAATCACACCATGACTTACAAAAAAAATCCATTCAAAAGAGGTTATGAATAGTATTATCTAAATTTTAAACTTTATATAATCCTTATAATTTTAGAATCCATATTATGAGTTTCTTAGATATAATGCAAGAACAAATTCATTTTCAGTATTGCACTTTTATCAACTTTTAATAGTGAACCCTTTTTAAATACAATATTTTAAACTTTTTGACTAAATGGGGACATCAAAAATTTAAAATGAAACATCCCAAGCTTCCACGGTACACTTTCTTTGAATAATACAGTAGCGTGTGTTGTACGCAACCTTGAGTTTTAACACACACCACAACCAATCAAACTAGCCGTTATGAATAGTAATACATACTTTTTAAAATTATATATATTTTATATTTTAAAATGAACTTCATCTTTGGATTCGGAATATCGAATTTAGCCTAAGGTGAAATTTTGGTACATTTCGGATAACTTTCATATTTTGATGAATAGTGAAAATTACTAAATTTTAATTAAAAACAACTTTTTTAATCAAAATAATTAATAGTGATAAATTATGAATTTTAGTGGTTTTAAAGTATATTTAGAATATATTTTTACAATTTAATATAATGTTGGTCATTAGACATAATTTTACAATTAAACCGAACATAAACAAGTGTCAATCTTTTGATAGTTATTATCTCTTAAAAACACGCTTTTTGTTTTGACAGCGGGAATTCATTTTAAATTAATTTCGGCCACTTCTGTGTTTTGAATTTATAAAAATGTATTCCATATTTGGAATCAGGATTTTCAAATTGTGTAAATAGGTAACTTTTATTTTTAGACATTTTGAATAATTACTGCGGTAAATATTTTATTTACCATGGTTAAGGGTAAATCCGGTAAATAAGGGTTAAAAAATAATATTATAGTAATAATAAATTACCCTAAAACGTGTCTTAACCCTATTGGTTGATACATGGTCGACCATGGGCATCTTTGGGTCGATTTTGGGACCCCATGGATCCACTTGTAAGTGATAATGACACTTTATTTTAATTAAGTCAAAATGAATACAAAAATGACACAAGCATATATCTTTTAGAAAAACAATTGTTACATAGGGTTATATAAGTTGGATTTTAGATTATAAATATTCATTAGAAATCTAAAAAGATTTAATACATAATTATTGTTTATTTATAATTTTTAGACGTTAAATAATTTATTTTATTTATGACACAATGATGATGCAGTAATTACTATAATAGTGAAAAATTAAAATAGTTGATATTATAAATACCCAAAAAAATATAATATGAAACTTTTAATGAATTAAAATAATTTTATAGGAAAATATGATATATTAGGATTGATTTAATTGACTTTTTTCGAAGTAATCAATCTGTTATGAGTTTCACAAAAATCAACTATTGAATAGTGTCAAAATTGACATAAAAGAGTTCTTAAAACAAATATTATATTATTAATTGATATTAAATTCCTAAAAATCTAAGGTTCGGCCAAGAGACTTATATAATGATAGTATCATCATTAATGGACCACTTGGGGGTCGCTTGGATGTATATAGTAAGTTTTTTAACCATATTATAAAAAAATACAAAGAGACATTGTAAAAGTGAAACTAATTAACTTAGAGTTAATACTTAAAGATAAGGTTAATATAAGTACCCAAACCTGTCTAAATTCTATTGGTTGAGTGGTTTTAGACCTATCCCCACCTTAAACTTTCAATAATCAACTTTGGAGCCATTATAAACCGAATATGAATTTATTATAAATTAATATTTCTAGCTTTCCCAAAGGTGCCCCTCACCCCTCTTATAAAAGGGCACTCCTCCTTCTCATTTCTTCACACCTTCAAAGCCTTTTGGTTCGGCCAAAATCTGCCCAAATACTCTCCCAACATCCCTAACTACAACTTAGAGGCCTTAGTTTGATCAGAAATCCAACCTAAGGATCCCTTTTGATCAAATCAAAAGGAAGAACCCGAAGAAGAGGTAACGATTTCACCACCCTTTTCCAAGTTCCTTTCTTCTTCCACTTCCTCTTTCTTTGTTCTTACCATTATAAAATAATAACTCCAGTATCTTACATATACTGTGATGTTATTATAAATATGGTACAACCATATTCAGTATTCTATCCACCCTTTGAATAACATGTCACCATACGTGCGTACGTACGGCTTACCGTCTCCACGTCGTGGTGTAATTGTTATTCAATATATTATTATTTGGATGGGTATAATAATGATGTGTAACTCATGTAAATAATAAATATAACATGTTAATGATTCTGTATATATGATATACCATCCATTTATATATTATTTTAATATCAAAAGAATTATATTGTCGCTCGTGCGTACGTACGGACTACCGTCTCCACGAACGCGATGAGATTCATTCTCCATCGCATCCATTCAAGTATAATTATCATTTGATGATTTAAAAATGATGTTTAAGGACTTGATATCATTATGGATATGAATAATATACAACCTATCCTTTACAAACATGTCTTACGTAACAAAACATATAAAAGAAAACAAGTAAGTTAACACCCGAAACGACGATAATTCTAAGATATTATTAACAAATCAATGTTAAAAGATCATATATGATATCATATTAATATATATGATTCTTGTATAATTTAATAACAATTATTTCACCATTATACAGGAGGTTAACCTACCCCAACCAAGGAAAAGTACAAGGTAAGGGTTATTTCACAATCTCTTCATTATCCGAGGTTGTTTATACGTAATAATCTACTGGGATCTCTTTATCATCCACATCCATGTTTCGTAAAAATGTATTTCAAAACATTTTTACTATTTACAAGAATATGGGTTAACGTCATTTATACCCTTGTTTGACTTTTTATAAGAGGTTTATAAAGGAATCTTTCCATCATTTCCAAAACAAGGCCCTTTTTAACCTTTTCGACAGAATTAAGGTAAGAATGTTTTTTTAACTTATACGGAGGGTGCGGTTATTTTCCGCCATTATAAAATATTCAAAGATTTCCTTACAAGCTTACAAGGATATTTTCAAGAAAATGTTTTACTTTATATGGCTCTAAAATGATTTCAAAAATATAAAGAGATATTTCTCTAAAAAGTGTTTTGATTTTAAATGATTTCAAAATGAATATTTTAAGAATTTCAGAAAGGTACTCTTTATCAAAATCAGAATTTTCAATGTTTTAAAGATTTATCATTCTAAATATTTTCAATTAATGTCCATTTCTTCAAAATGGTTTTTAAGGATTTATTTATATGGACATGAATGTTTTTAAAAAAATTTAATTCCTTTCAAAAGTTTAAAAGTGGTATGGGACACTTTGATTCAAAAATCTCTTTTTAATTACTTCATTTATAAATGTGTGACTTTTAAATGATTTCAAAAAAGGAGATATTTCTCTCAAATAGTTTTGATTTCATCTATGTCAACATCCTTTGATGGATTTTACGCTTATTTGAAGTTGAATTATTATGATACAAAACTTCTATATTGTATTGAAGGTTTTGTGATATGTTTGACTGTGGATGTGCTATTTTAATACCATTCATAGTTTATGGTGAAATTATTGACATTTCGTATGCTAGTTTTAATACGAATGTTTATGTTATGTTTAAACCTTTTCATATGGGAATGCATTGGACTTAGTAAGTGACGGGTGGAGCCCGCTATAGCTCCTCAATGCATCAGTAGGTCTCATGAGACAAACTAGTGTCTTGGCACAAGGCCTTGACAAAATCTTATTTGTAGTCTTGGCACGAGGCCTTGACTATGTGGTTATGATAGTCTAGAATTATGCATTCCAACATTATGAAAGTGGTTATTGATTTTTGCATGTGATTATTCGATTAGTAGAATATCCATGTGAATAAGTAAATGGAATTATTTCATTTTATTTATGCCATACCATGTTGAAAGTTCATGTTTGAAAGTCTTTTGTTTTAGTTATACATTGCCTTAAAAGTTTATTCTTATTTATGAAAGTTTCCGCTATTTTTTTATCCTTACTGGGCATTTGAGCTCACCCCTTTTCTATGTTTTATTTTTCCCAGGAAGTGAAGAAGTAAGTTATGAATGACCTGCAGGGATATTATGTGGGGATATGAGTGTGGATTATGGAGACAATATGTAGTTGTAGTAGTTTTTCGTTTAATGATGTAATGTAAAACTTATGAATATATCTAGTGTTTCCAAGGCTACTAAACCAATCGGTCTTTCGAGATTTGATCTTTCTTGTGATCATGCCAATGTTACGAAGTAATGCACCGACTCTGGGTAGCTGGGGTCGGGGCGTTATAGTTGGTATCAGAGGAAGTTTAGTACAAACCTTGGAAGCTAGATTTAGATAAACTCTGATTAGAGCACGTAGACCTAAGATGAACTTTGAGGATTAGTATAGAAGAACTTCCTAGAATTTTGGTATTGTAGAGATTTTGTGAGTTTTCCGAGAAATACATCCCTGTCTGGATACGAGCAGGTAGACGCGGCTCTGGCACAGATGTACCTAGGGGTAAAACCCGAAAACACCGCTTTGAGCTAGACTCGAACGGGAACTGGTGCACGACAACGGGCCTTGCTGCACTCTTGGTTATGACACTCCCGGGGGATATGCTTAGGATAACTCTCATTTTCTTTACAAATCATTTTGAAGGGTTTATGAGTATATACTTCCTTAAAGAAAACATTCTTATGATTATGGATTATATCCATAAATAGTTCAATTTATGTCAAGTGTTTTATAAGTATGGGATTATGTATTTTGATTCATAAACTGATCTAGTTTATGCCATTGTTTAGAAATGGTGCCCAGTAGAAGGAATGAGAACTCCGAAAATGCACATGATCCAAAGAGAAGGAAGGATCATATCTCTCATGGTCTTAAGCTAGAATTTATAAGAGAAATAGTCTCCCATGTATTATCATCATATGAAGAAATGATATCATGTGTTGATAAGATAAGTAAAGAGTTTACTGAGTCCTATGGCTTTGAAGGGAAGCAAGAGAAGAAAAGGATGGAAGAGAGAAAGATGGATAAAGGGAAGAGGGAAAAGATGAATTTTCCCATATGTGGTAACTGTGGAAAGAAACACCCTGGAACTTGCCTGAAAGGAATGGGAGTTTGTTATAAGTGTGGAGGAAAAGGGCACAAAGTACGTGACTGCAAGGGTAAGAAAATGGTTTTAAATGTACAATGCTTCATTTGCAAGGAGTTTGGACACTACGCGAACCTATGTCCCAGTCATCAGACTATGACGCAAATGATGCTATTGGATAATAATCAAGTTATGATACTACCACAGATGAAGAGGAATGATTAGAGTTCTTATGTTGATTATGTCAATTGAGTGTTGTATCAACAATGTACTTATTATAATAATTATGGAGTATATAAGGATTGTACTGCAGTACTATTTCATTAAGGACTTGAGATTGTGTGGAACAAAGAAAAGTGACTCAATAGCAGGATAAATTTTTGGAAAATATATGGTTGAGAGAATGATAAACCATAATATAGTTCTGATACCGAGGTAGTGATTTTCGAATAATACATGATTATTTTGGAAAAAATATATTGGATATTCTTGACTACCTTGGAACTGATTAATGATTTGTATATTCCATCATTGTTGGGGTTTAAAACATTTCTGTATTATTGAAGTATATCCAGCATTCTATATGGAATAGGGGAGCATGAATGTAATCAATAAAAAATATGGTAATTCAAGATGTTTCAGTTTATTAAAAGAATACAAGATGAAGGTATTCATATGCTATTGCGGGGTAAAAAGGATCTATATTATGTTTACCTTCCTTATAAATGTTGGACTGTGAGTTTGGACAGAAGTATTTTGGATGGTTCTAGTTTGGATTATTTTGGATTACTATAAAAGGAAAACCCAGAGGTTGGGCGGCAACCCGTCGCGTCCGGCAAGGCTGCGAGACTTGAACCCGCAACTGAAGGGCGACAAGGGTGTATCACCTACCACTGGCCCATGAGATGTCCTGGATTAAATAATGTTGTTTTTTAATGATCTGGAAGATGAATTATAAATTCATTTATTTTGGAACCCTGTACGAATAGTATAAATAAATAAAAAATTACATTCTATTATCTTTTAGAGTGAAAGATGAGTTTGTGGTAGAAACTTATTAATGGATAAAACTCTGATTATAAAGTAAGTATATCTCCTTATGATCTTAGCCAATCTCATAAATAAATTCCTCAACATTAATAAAAGGAACTTAGAACAAAAATGTTTCCCTAGATGGTACCTTAAATCATCACTAATTTATGGCTTTGGGATTGTTGGCCTTTTCATAGCCATGTTCTCTACCACTCTCCATCAGATGATTGATGGTTAGATTTCTCCTCCATATCCATATTTTCCTACATGGAACCCTAGTATGTGTTATTTTCAGTAATCTTCATACTTTCCACTCTTTATTTTAAATAGAGGCCTCATTAATTCATTTTTCGATGTGGGATTTCAACTAAGATATTTTGAAACGTCAAAAATGTGTTATCCCAATACCCTATATTTTGCTGAACCGATGGTACTTCAAATCATCATAGATTGATGAGTTTATGGACCTCAATTTTATACTTTTTGTGATTGATGACCTCAATCACTACCTATAAATATTTACGTTTTTCCTCCAATTATATGTCTCTAATTGCCACCAATGTTCTCCTAATCAAGATCATAATTTGGTGGTGACCATTTCATTTCTCTTTTCCTCATATTAAGACTAAATTTTAGTAACCCAATTTCCGATGTGGGTTTTCCCACAAATATATTTTCTATTTTCAACCTTTTATTTTCTAAGAACAATTTCAAATTGCGAGGACGCAATTTATTGAAGAAGGGGAGAATGTAACACCCCAAGATTTCATAGTGTGTTATTTCTTCAAAATAATTCAATAACTTGCACTACACGCAACACTGAGTTCAATCACACCATGACTTACAAAAAAAAAGCCATTCAAAAGAGGTTATGAATAGTATTATCTAAATTTTAAACTTTATATAATCCTTATAATTTTAGAATCCATATTATGAGTTTCTTAGATATAATGCAAGAACAAATTCATTTTCAGTATTGCACTTTTATCAACTTTTAATAGTGAACCCTTTTTAAATACAATATTTTAAACTTTTTGACTAAATGGGGACATCAAAAATTTAAAATGAAACATCCCAAGCTTCCACGGTACACTTTCTTTGAATAATACAGTAGCGTGTGTTGTACGCAACCTTGAGTTTTAACACACACCACAACCAATCAAACTAGCCGTTATGAATAGTAATACCTACTTTTTAAAATTATATATATTTTATATTTTAAAATGAACTTCATCTTTGGATTTGGAATATCGAATTTAGCCTAAGGTGAAATTTTGGTACATTTCGGATAACTTTCATATTTTGATGAATAGTGAAAATTACTAAATTTTAATTAAAAACAACTTTTTTAATCAAAATAATTAATAGTGATAAATTATGAATTTTAGTGGTTTTAAAGTATATTTAGAATATATTTTTACAATTTAATATAATGTTGGTCATTAGACATAATTTTACAATTAAACCGAACATAAACAAGTGTCAATCTTTTGATAGTTATTATCTCTTAAAAACACGCTTTTTGTTTTGACAGCGGGAATTAATTTTAAATTAATTTCTGCCACTTCTGTGTTTTGAATTTAGAAAAATGGATTCCATATTTGGAATCAGGATTTTCAAATTGTGTAAATAGGTAACTTTTATTTTTAGACATTTTAAATAATTACTGCGGTAAATATTTTATTTACCATGGTTAAGGGTAAATCCGGTAAATAAGGGTTAAAAAATAATATTATAATAATACTAAATTACCCTAAAACGTGTCTTACCCTATTGGTTGATACATGATCGACCATGGGAATCTTTGGGTCGATTTTGGGACCCCATGGATCCACTTGTATGTGATAATGACACTTTATTTTAATTAAGTCAAAATGAATACAAAAAAGACACAAGCATATATCTTTTAGAAAAACAATTGTTACATAGGGTTATATAAGTTGGATTTTAGATTATATATATTCATTAGAAAGATAAAAATATTTCCTACATAATTATATTTTATTTATAATTTTTAGACATTAAATAATTTATTTTATTTATGACACAATGATGATGCAGTAAATACTATAATAGTGAAAAATTAAAATAATTGATATTATAAATACCCAAAAAAATATAATATGAAACTTTGAATGAATTAAAATAATTTTATAGGATAATATGATATATTAGGATTGATTTAATTGACTTTGTTCGAAGTAATCAATCTATTATGAGTTTCACAAAAATCAACTATTGAATAGTGTCAAAATTGACATAAAAGTGTTCTTAAAACAAATATTATATTATTAATTGATATTAAATTCCTAAAAATCTAACGTTCAGACAAGATACTTATATCATGATAGTTTCATCATTAATGGACCACTTGGGGGTCTCTTGGATGTATATAGTAAGTTTATTAACCATATTATATAAAAATACAAAGAGACATTGTAAAAGTGAAACTAATTAACTTAGAGTTAATACTTAAATATAAGGTTAATATAAGTACCCAAACCTGTCTAAATTCTATTTGTTGAGTGGTTTTCGACCTATCCCCACCTTAACCTTTGAATAATAAACTTTGGAGCCATTATAAACCGAATATGAATTTATTATAAATTAATATTTCTAGCTTTTCCAAAGGTGCCCCTCACCCCTCTTATAAAAGGGCACTCCTCCTTCTCATTTCTTCACACCTTCAAAGCCTTTTGGTTCGGCCAAAATCTGCCCATATACTCTCCCAACATACCTAAATACAACCTAGTGTCCTTAGTTTGATCAGAAAGCCAACCTAAGGATCCCTTTTGATCAAATCAAAAGGAAGAACCCGAAGAAGAGGTAACGATTTCACCACCCTTTTCCAAGTTCCTTTCTTCTTCCACTTCCTCTTTCTTTGTTCTTACCATTCTAAAATAATAACTCCAGTATCTTACATATACTGTGATGTTATTATAAATATGGTACAACCATATTCAGTATTCTATCCACCCTTTGAATAACATGTCACCATACGTGCGTACGTACGGCTTACCGTCTCCACGTCGTGGTGTAATTGTTTTTCAATATATTATTATTTGGATGGGTATAATAATGATGTGTAACTCATGTAAATAATAAATATAACATGTTAATGATTCTGTATATATGATATACCATCCATTTATATATTATTTTAATATCAAAAGAATTATATTGTCGCTCGTGCGTACGTACGAACTACCGTCTCCACAAACGCGATGAGATTCATTCTCCATCGTATCCATTCAAGTATAATTATCATTTGATGATTTAAAAATGATTTTTAAGGACTTGATATCATTATGGATATGAATAATATACAACCTAGCCTTTACAAACATGTCTTACGTAACAAAACATATAAAAGAAAACAAGTAAGTTAACACCCGAAACGACGATAATTCTAAGATATTATTAACAAATCAATGTTAAAAGATCATATATGATATCATATTAATATATATGATTCTTGTATAATTTAATAACAATTATTTCACCATTATACAGGAGGTTAACCTACCCCAACCAAGGAAAAGTACAAGCTAAGGGTTATTTCACAATCTCTTCATTATCCGAGGTTGTTTATACGTAATAATCTACTGGGATCTCTTTATCATCCACATCCATGTTTCGTAAAAATGTATTTCAAAACATTTTTACTATTTACAAGAATATGGGTTAAAGTCATTTATACCCTGGTTTGACTTTTTATAAGAGGTTTATAAAGGAATCTTTCCATCATTTCCAAAACAAGGTCCTTTTTAACCTTTTCGACAGAATTAAGGTAAGAATGTTTTTTTAACTTATACGGCGGGTGCGGTTATTTTACGCCATTATAAAATATTCAAAGCTTTCCTTAAAAGCTTACAAGGATATTTTCAAGAAAATGTTTTATTTTATATGGCTCTAAAATGATTTCAAAAATATAAAGAGATATTTCTCTAAAAAGTGTTTTGATTTTAAATGATTTCAAAATGAATATTTTAAGAATTTCAGAAAGGTACTCTTTATCAAAATCAGAATTTTCAATGTTTTAAAGATTTATCATTCTAAATCTTTTCAATTAATGTCCATTTCTTCAAAATTGTTTTTAAGGATTTATTTATATGGACATGAATGTTTTTAAAAAAATTTAATTCCTTTCAAAAGTTTAAAAGTGGTATGGGACACTTTGATTCAAAAATCTCTTTTTAATTACTTCCTTTATAAATGTGTGACTTTTAAATGATTTCAAAAAAGGAGATATATTTCTCTCAAATAGTTTTGATTTCATCTATGTCAACATCCTTTGATGGATTTTACGCTTATTTGAAGTTGAATTATTATGATACAAAACTTCTATATTGTATTGAAGGTTTTGTGATATGTTTGACTGTGGATGTGCTATTTTTATACCATTCATAGTTTATGGTGAAATTATTGACATTTCGTATGCTAGTTTTAATACGAATGTTTATGTTATGTTTAAACCTTTTCATATGGGAATGCATTGGACTTAGTAAGTGACGGGTGGAGCCCGCTATAGCTCCTCGATGCATCGGTAGGTCTCATGAGACAAACTAGTGTCTTGGCACAAGGCCTTGACAAAATCTTATTTGTAGTCTTGGCACGAGGCCTTGACTATGTGGTTATGATAGTCTGGCATTATGAATTCCAACATTATGAAAGTGGTTATTGATTTTTGCATGTGATTATTCGATTAGTAGAATATCCATGTGAATAAGTAAATGACATTATTTCATTTTATTTATGCCATACCATGTTGAAAGTTCATGTTTGAAAGGCTTTTGTTTTAGTTATACATTGCCTTAAAAGTTTATTCTTATTTATGAAAGTTTCCGCTATTTTGTTATCCTTACTGGGCATTTGAGCTCACCCCTTTTCTATGTTTTATTTTTCCCAGGAAGTGAAGAAGTAAGTTATGAATGACCTGCAGGGATATTATGTGGGGATATGAGTGTGGATTATGGAGACAATATGTAGTTGTAGTAGTTTTTCGTTTAATGATGTAATGTAAAACTTATGAATATATCTAGTGTTTCCAAGGCTACTAAACCAATCAGTCTTTCGAGATTTGATCTTTCTTGTGATCATGCCAATGTTACGAAGTAATGCACCGACTCTGGGTAGCTGGGGTCGGGGCGTTACAATATTTGTATTCCATTGATGCAGGTGTGATACTTATCTTGGAAAAATCCCCATATCATGATCATAGATATTTCAACATTGGTTCAAAGTATGTATTATTGGTGGTTTATTTTTCTAATTAGGTTAAATAATTTCATTATAGATTATAGTTGAGCATGTCTCCAGGATATATCACTTCTTATATTAGTTATTTATAGGACCAAACTAGTACTTCCCTATTTTGTATTTTACTCACAGCATTTATAAGAGTCCATGGAACTTGGGTACTTAAGAAGATTTAAAATAACTATAGCCATAGGTCGAGCCTAAGATAGGTAATTTCATGAAAAGTCATGAAAACTATGATGATTCTGAGATAATGGAATGAGGTATGGTTCAATATTGGTAGTAAAACCTATAATGTTTATTTAAATATTTTTTATCTTTTATATGTGTTCATCCTAGGGGGAGAAAAGTTGTTTAATTCTAGTTTGAGTCTATGTTTCTGTGTTACCTTTTATTTTGTTACGTCATGTCATTACGTATTTATTTATACATACATTGATGTGCAGATATATATGATTATTGATAATTTTACATAATATTGTGCATTGTAATACTAGGATTATAGCCGCCACATATAACCTCATGAGACCCCCATTTCTTGTCAAAAACCTCTAGAATTTAGGGAGTCATACATGAGGTCATGCAGTGGTCTAGTCCGATTATTATTTAGAGTTATCCATTTTGGGAATGAAAATAACTTCCTAAAGGAGTAGTTTCATAAGTCTAATTTTTAATCCTAGATGGATATGGTGGAGTGGAAATGTTATGTTTGAACATCTAGAATATGGTAAATCTGAATATAATAAATAAGAATCAGGTAATTGAAATATAATTCTTGATATGTATGATGAAAAATGAATATAGATGATAAGGAATTACATAAAGATTTATTTTGATATTTACATAGTGAGATTTCATCTAATTTTTAAAGGGTTAATGTATATATCATGAGACAGATACATAAGGATAAAATCATTGAGGATCAAGTACAAGTAACTTCTCATAAGGATGAAGAGTTAAGGTAGTGAATGTCTTTGAGTAAGTGGAATCATACCCTTGAAGTTCATATCATGGCAGACATACTCTTTATAAATATTTTCAGATTTGAAAACTAGATGTAGTAGCTAGTATCTACTATATTTAGTTGGGTATAATAATTTATTGATTGAATTTTTAACCTTTAATCATCATTTAATCATTGAATAAAATAATTCCTATATTATACTCATAGAGTAAGAATAATTCCAAATCACATAAAACTGATTCTGTTATTTTTCATTTATTTATACTAATTGTTCTCTTAAAAAAATTTTTATTTGGTGAATTAAAATTTTGTTCATTGCATTGTGATAAATTATGAGAAACATGCCTTCTATATTCTTATATATCATTGTTATGGGTTCATTTTTTTATTTTTCATCTTCCTTGTAATCTCCATAGACATAAATTAAAGTGGTATTTCAAAAGTTTCATCAGACTCAATTGTGATACCAATACCTAATACGATACCTTATTAGGTTACTTTTCAAGGTATTAAAATGATATTTTTATTTTTATTATATTGATTTATTAATCGAGTGGAGAGGATGTGGTGGATAAACAAAGTGATGATTTTTTGATCATCATCGATGAAGTATCTTATTTTTGGGTTGATGACATTGTAGTTCAGAAAGAGGCATCCATAGTAAAAGAAGAAACCTTAATAATAATTATGAATCATTTTATTATAAAAGATGAAATTTACTTATCTCACTTCGGGTATCCTAATATGGGAAAATAGTAATCAACACTAGTGTTTCCTTACACTTTTTGAATTCAGAAGGAAGATCTATTCAGTATGTTGTTAACTAGACTGATAAAATTTTATGATAAAACTAATCATATTTCATCAATAGATTTTGGTGGAATAATTAAGTCTATATATATGGAGGAATCGGTGAGAGATATACAAGATATGAAAATATAGAATTCTTTTATCACCTCTTATGTATTTTAATGACTTTAATGAGGACCTAGTGGAACAAAATCCATGTTATCAATGTGTATTTAATCACATTATTGAAATTGAATGATGAAATATATTTCATGTTTTTATTTCCATTTTTATAGAAAATTTCCATAGATGGATACTTGAATGACTATTTATAACTTTCATTACCTTATTGGTTGAATTTTATATCTTTAATGACATAGGTTCTTAAGTAACGAATCCATGGTTTCCCAGAGTTCTACTTGAATATTTTGAAAGGCTCCAGCATAATAAGGACACATTGTAACATCCCAAGTATGTAATGAGTAATAGATATTTTTATCTATGTCTATTAATGATTTATATAGTGTTTTAGAGGCTTAAATGACTATAAATCCAATCTTATGCATGGAATAAACTAATATTCTTAAAAGATTGTTTTACTGCCTTTTGATGGAAAACCCATTTTAAATAAAACTTTTGACAATTTTATAATCTTTATTTGTCAAAATAAACATATTATTTATTATTGGGACATTGAAATTTACATTGGATAAATTTTTTCTATTTTTCTGACAAGGTTCATTTTTTAATGAATAGTGAAAAATACAGCATTTTACATCAAAAATGCTTTTTCATTTAATTTAATTATATGGTTAGATTATATTTTTAATTGGTAATAAAGTGTAATATGAATATCTTTTTTCCATTTAATCCAATGGTGGTCATTAGGATTAATTTCACTTTGTAATTGGGCATAAACTAATGCCAAACTTTTCATAGATATTGTTTCAAAAAAACCCACTATTTGTTTTGACAACGAGAATTATTTTTAAATCAATTATTTCAAATTATGTGTTTGGAATTCGGTAAAATGGATTACATATTTGGAATCAGAAGGTCCAATTTATGTAATCAAGACTCTTTTGTTTTTGGACATTATGAATAGTAATGCCGGTAATTATCTTTAATTATCTTGATTAATGAGTAATCGGGTAGTTAAGGATAATAAAATAATATCATAATAATAAAAAATGACACCAACATGTGTCCTAATGCTACTGGTTGTCTAATGGCCGACCATGGGATACCTTGTGCCAAACTTGGGGACCCCATGGAGCAACTTTGGTTGGGAAATGACATAAATAACTTTTTATTTAATGTTAAAGTAAAAATGACACAAACATGAGATGTTTTACGAATTTTTTTTTTAAATGGTGTTATAAAAGTCAGATGTTTGACTATAAATATTCATTGGAAAGAAAAGAGATTTACTATATCATAGTATTTTTTTCATAATTTTTAGACATTAAATAAATTATATTATTTATGACATCATGATGATGCAACGATGACCTCATTATTTAACGATTTAAATAAAATGGAATGATAATGTAACATCTAAGACCTACACAAGTCCAAAACCTATTGGATGGGTATATTTAGAACCCTTGTCACCTTAGCCTCTAATTATATAAATGTGGGACCTTTTAAATCTGAAACCCATTTTCAAATAAAGTAACATTTCTTTACTTTCCAAGAGTGCCCCTCCTCTCCTCTTATAAAAGGCCCCCACCTCTACCTCCTTACCCACACTTCCAAAGACTTTGGCTCGGAAAACCCCAACCCATTTTGTCTCTGCATATCCCTCTATTACTCCTTGAAGCCTCACTTTGGTCAGAAGTCTTCCCAAGGAAGCCTTTGAGCTCAAACCAAAGGGAGTTACCCGATTTTAAGGTAATGCCTTCACTTGAGTCCTTTTGTTTTATTTTGCTTCTCCAACCCGCTAAACTCTTTTTATTCATTTCTTTTGTAACAAATCCAGTTTCTACAATATACTAGGATATTGTTATAAGATGTTTTCTAGCTACACTTACACACACCTACATCTAATGGTTAAAGAACATACTGTTTCTGTGGATGGTGAATTTCTGCCTCCCGAAACGATGATTGTTCAACATTCTTTTAACACCTTCAAAGGTGGAAATTATGATGACACCATATTTATATATGATATATGTAATATGTTTATGTTTTTGTTAAGCTTCTTTATTTTTCATTTTGGGCATACCTTTATGGTTTCCATTATGGGTAAACGTGATATCTTCATTTATGGAAGTGCAGACTACCGCCCCCTCAAAGTGATTTGATTTCGATAATGCCATATGTGGGACATATAAAGGATTTAATTAATGGTATTATATATGATATTATACTGGAATTATTATATAACTTTATATAATTATGATTACATTCCATAGAAAAATACAAAATAGAAATGAAAGTAGCATTCATGCGTACGTACAGCTTACCGTCTCCATGAACGGTGCATTTAATTTATTACCTCTAAATGATTATGTAATATTATAAATGCATGTATATGCTGGATATATATGATATATATGATATATTCATCATGATTATAACTCTGGATATAATGGATACATGAACAACTTGTAATTATAAAGAGCATATTTTGACTCAAGTACCAATGATCGTTAAAACGACCGTTATTAACTTAAATAATTTCATTGTGTTCATGACATGGTAATAAGTTATATAAAAGGAATAATGAACTTGAAAAAGGTTCTTAAGCAAGTAGAAATTTACTCAAGTTTATTATTCAGGAGGTTAAAGAACGATCGATTCAATTCAGACCCGAGGTGTGGGACTTCGTCTCAATCTCCTTTCATTGAGACATATTTTGTTTTATACACAACTTTCTTTTATATGGTGTATAAACCCCTTTGAATTTTTTGATTATTCAAAGGGAATCTTTTTTATACGAAGAATTTACTAAATGACCAAAGGGAATGTTTTTTTGTCTTACGTATGCGGCAACAATGACTTCTCCGCCGCCGTGACAATTATTTGATTTTCAGCTTTCTCTACAAGCCATACCTTTTTTAAATGAAAAATAGATACCATGTTTTACTTTTCATTTATTTTGGTATTGAAAATGGTTTTCATAATGTTATTTATTATATCAATGTGTTGTATTGATATCTTGTGATTGAAATGTGGAAATGTTATGTTTCCTTTATGCATGTTTTATGTGATATGATTATGTTATGGTTCTTGGGCATTGTTATGAAGACGGGTGGTTCCGTGATAAACTAAGGGCGGGTGAGCCCGATATAGCTCTCCAATGCATTGGGTAACGCAAATGAGTGAAACGTTAAGGTTTCTCCGAAGAGATTTAGGGAATATACTGTGATGGGTATTCCAAATGTAACCAAGAGGGTTAATCCCTACATACGAATGTTATGAATGCCTCAAGTTTCCTTTATGTCTTATGATTTCTATGATTTATTCATGATTTTATGAGGTATGTTAAAGTGCCTATGTTTTATGGGTAAAGTATGATTTCATTCATAGGTATATATGAACTCATGTTTCCTTTCCATGTTTTTATAACCCATACTGAGCTTTCTATGCTCATCCCATGTTTTTTTTGAAATTTTATTCATAGGATAAGGGAAAGGTACATGATAAGATGATAGTTTCAAGGAAGTGTCAAGAAATAATCCATTTTTTATTTTAAATATGTTTCTGTTGAAGGGAAAAATGAATACTATCTTTATGTAACCACTTTGTTTAAATGTGGAATGTAATGCAAGTTTTATGATCTAATTCTCTAAAAATATAAACCTGAAAATATCCTCAGGGTGTAATCTTGTAATAACTCAAGATTAAGTAAGGATTAAGGCTGGGGCCTTATAGTTGGTATCAGAGGTCGGTTTAGATAATGTCAGGAGTTAGAATTCTATTAAATGATTATCCAAAAATATTTTTTTATGGTCAAATTGAAATGATATAGCATTTGAATATTACCATGTTGTTGCATCTAAGACATGTTTGTTCAGAATGGTTTTCCATGGAGGAAACAAGGAAGTAGTTCTAGGAAGGCATGTATAAGGAAATAACCTTCCGAATCAGCATCCTGAGATGGTCAGAATTGGAACTGAATAGTTTGTTGCAGTAATGGCGCAGTTGAATCAAGCGATAAATGGCAGTGGTATCCATGCATGAGATCATCCAGATCAACCACAGAGGAACATGTCAGTGGTGGAACATTTAATGAGGCAACATCCCCCATCATTCAGAGGATCATCTGACCTTGTGCTTGCTGAAGGGTGGATTAAAGCACTAGAGAAGATTTTCGATGTTATAGGGTGTTCAGAGAATCAAAAGGTTAGTCTTGCTATTTTCCGTTTGCAGGGTGAAGCAGATCAATGGTGGTCGATGGTTAAAAATATCAGGGACACTAATGAGTTTGATGCTCTCGACTGGGATGAATTCAAAGGTTTGTTTCTTGAGAAGTATTTTCCTAAGGCTGTTCGACTTAGGATGGAAGAAAAATTCTTGGAATTGAGGCAGGAGGAATAACCAGTGGCTTCCTATGAAGAAAGGTTCACTCGACTATCAAGGTATGCTCCAAATTTTATCCGTGACCATGATAGTAAAATGAATCGTTTTTATTCAGGATTAAATCCAAAATATCGAAGGGCATTGGATTCTTGTGAGTTTAAAAGTTATGATAATCTTGCTCGATGTGCTGAGAAGGTGGAAATGGAGTTTTCTGATGATCAAGTGTTCTATAACAACCAGCAGAAGAAGAGACCGAGGTGGAAGGAGAAAGGGAAGAATTCTTCAAAAAGGTCTGATGGTAAGAAAACTAAGTTTCCAGCTTGTGATAAATGTGGGAAAAGTCATGCTGAGGAATGTATTCTGAATTTTGGAAAGTGCTACTGATGCGGTATGATGGGACATAAGGCTTCTGATTGCACTGAAAAAGATCAAGGTAAAGGTAAGATCAAATTCTATTTACAGTTAGTGAAATGTTTTAAGTGCAATGAGTTGGGCCACCATGCAAACGGGTGTCCGACAAAGAGCTTGAGTGATGGGAAGCAGTTAGACTACAAGCAGAAAGGGGTGGTGAAATCCTTTAGAACTACTTCAGCAGATGTCGAGCCATCAAATGAAGTTGTATCAGGTACTTTGTTTGTTTTCTCAGATTATTCCAGTGTGTTGTTTGATTCGGGGTCTAAACATTCTTTCATCTCTAAAAACTTTTCTTGTAAAATGGGAATACCATCTCAAGAAATGACTCCTGAACTTGTGGTAAAAACACCTGGGGAAAATGTTGAGGCAAAAAGAATTTATAAGAACCTTCCTATCCTTATCTGTTGAAAGAACCTACTTGCAAACCTTATTGTTTTACCTCTAGTAGAGTTTGATGTTATCCTGTGTAAGGATTGGCTCACTATTTACCATGATAAGATTGACTGTAGAGCTAAAGAAGTTACTTTTCAGAAAGACTTTTAGTTTGTGTACAAGAATGAACCCTTACTGTTGATAACATATCAAGAGGCCGAGAAACTTGTAAAAGATAGAAATGAATGTTACCTTGCACACATTGTTGAAAACAAGGGAACTGTTCAGATTAATGATGTGCCAGTGGTAAATGAGTATCCTGATGTTTTTCCTGATGAGTTTCCTGGAATAATACCAGATCAAGAAGTTGAATTCACTATTGTCTTAGTACCTGATGCTAAGCAAATTTCAAAACCCCCTTGTCGAATGGCTCAAATTTATCTTTAGAGTTGAAGGAGCAATTGCAAGATTTATTAGAGAAAGGTTTCATTCGACCTAGAACATCACCATTGGGTGCTTCTGTTTTATTTGTTAAAAAGAAAGATGGTTCTATGAGACTTTGCATTGATTATAGAGCATTGAATAACATCACTGTTATGAACAAATATCCTTTGACTCATATCAATGATTTGTTTGATCAGCTCCAGGGAGCTCAGTATTTTTCAAAGATTGACCTGAGATCAGGGTACCATCAGCTGAAGGTAAAGGAAGAAGATATTCCGAAGACCGCATTCCATACAAAATATGGCCATTATGAATTTGTAGTATTTCCTTTTGGTCTAACCAATGAACCTTCTATATTCATGGACTTAATGAATATAATTTTCCATGAGTTCTTGGATAAGTTTGTGGTTGTTTTCATTGATGATATTTTGGTGTTTTCTAAAATTAAAGAGGAGCATGAAAGACATTTAAGTGTTATTTTTCAAACCTTGAATGAAAATAAATTGTATTGGAAATTCAGAAAGTGTGAGTTTTGGTTGCAAAAAATTTCTTTCCTTGGTCATATTGTTTCTAAAGATGGGATAACTGTTGATCCTGCAAAAACAAAGGTTGTTGAAGAATGTCCAAGACCCACAAATGTAACTGAGATTCGTAGATTCCTTGGTTTGGAAGGCTATTACTGAAGGTTGGTTAGAAATTTTTCACGGTTATCTAGTCCAATGATGAAGCTAACTCGGAAGGGTGTTAAGATTATCTGGACAAAAGAATGTGATGATTGTTTTCAGGAACTGAAAAGAAGATTGGTGAATGCTCTAGTTTTTGTACTACCTTCCAGGAATGGTGAGTTTGTTATATACAGTGATGCTTCATTGAAAGGACTTGGTTGCGTCCTAATGCAGAATGATCAGGTAATTTCTTATGCTTCATGACAGTTGAAAACTCATGAGGTAAATTACCCTACACATGATTCGGAATTAGCTACTGTTGTTTTCACTTTAAAAATTTGGAGGCATCATTTGTATAGAGTAAAGTGTGAAATATATACTGATCACAAATGTTTAAATTATATATTCACTCAGAAATAATTGAACATGAGACAGAGGATATGGCAAGAATTAATCAAGGATTATGATTGTACAATTCATTACCATCCCAGAAAAGAAAAAAAAGTGGCTGATGCTTGGAGTCAAAAAAGTAACGCTTCATTAACCATGCTAAGTTTGGAATGATATCCTTTGGTTTTTGATTTGATGAACTTTGGCATAGAAGTTGTTGGTGTAGGAAGTTCTTCTGTTTTGTTTCAGGTATCAGTGAGATCATCTCTATCAGACAGAATCAAGCAAGCACAGAAGCAAGAGAGTGAGTTGCAGAAAAAGGTAGAGCTGGTTCAGAAAGGCAAGTTTCCTGAATTCAACATTGATAGTGATTGTGTTTTGAGGTTTGGGAAGAGATTATGTGTGCCTTGTGATTCACAGTTGAAGAGAGAGTTGTTATGTGAAGCTCCTAGTTCTACGTTTTCAGTTCATCCTCGCAGTACTAAGATTTACATAGATCTGTGGGAGTATTACTGGTGGGATGGAATGAAAATAGATATTGCTGATTTTAATGTGAAGTGTTTGACGTGTCAGCAGGTTAAAACAGAGCGGCAGTTACCGAAAGGGATGCTTCAGGCTCTACCAGTGCTAGAGTGTAAATGGGAGAATATATCCATGGACTTTGTTGTGAGATTACCGAAGAAATCTCGAGGTAATAATGCAATCCGGGTTATTGTTGATCACTTGACCAAATCTGCTCATTTCCTTTCTATACGAGATACTTGTTCCTTAGATCAACTTTCCCGTTTGTATCTTAAAGAGATAGTCAGGTTACATGGAGTTCCTCTCTCCATTGTATCTGACCGTGATCCCAGGTTCACTTCTAACTTTTGGAAAGGACTTCAGAAGTCCTTGGGTACTGAATTAAATTTTAGTACAGCTTTTCATCTACAATCAGATGGGAAGTCGGAACGAACAATTCAGACCTTGGAGGATATGCTATGAGCTTGATCGATGGATTATCAGGGAAGTTGGGACCAACATATTTCTTTTGTTGAGTTTTCATATAATAACAGTTTTCATTCCAGTATACAGATGGCACCATTTGAGGCATTATATGGGAAGCGGTGTCGAACTCTAGCTTTCTGGGATGAAGTGGGTGAAAGGAAGTTGATGGGACCAGAATTGGTAGAAGGGATGGCAGAAAAAGTTCAGTTGATTCAGAAACACATGAGAACAGCTCAGAGTAGGCAGAAGAGTTATGCAGACAATAGGAGGAAGGATCTATCTTTTGAGGTAGGTGATCATGTTTTTCTCAAAGTATCACCATGGAAAAGTGTGATGCGATTTGGTAAGAAAGAAAGCTGAGTCCAAGGTTCATTGGACCATATGAAATTCTGGAGAGAGTTGGATCAGTTGCTTACCGAGTGGCTTTACCTCCGAGCTTATCTCAGGTACACAATGATTTTCATGTTTCGATGTGGAGAAAGTATATGCCAGATCCATCTCATGTTTTGAGTCCAGAGGTAGTTCAGCTAGAAGAGAACCTATCTTATGAGGAACAACTGGTCCAGATTCTTGACCACAGGTAGAAAGTGTTACGGAATAAGGTGATTCATCAGGTAAAGGTTTTGTGTAAAAACCACATGATTGAAGAGGCAACATGGGAATCTGAAAATGCAATGAGGGATAAGTACCCCCACTTATTCAATAAGTAAAGAAATTGTGGGGACGTAATTTTCTAAATGGGGGAAGGATGTAACATCCCAAGTAAGTATTGAATAATAGATATTTTTATCTATGTCTATTAATGATTTAGATAGTTTTTTAGAGGCTTAAAATGAGAATAAATCCAATCTTATGCATGGAATACACTAATATTCATAAAAGATTGTTTTACTACCTTTTGATGGAAAACCATTTTTAAATCAAACATTTGACAATTTTATTATCTCTATTTGTCAAAATAAACATATTCTTTATTATTGGGACATTGAAATTTACATTGGATAAATTTTTGGTATTTTTCTGACAAGGTTCATTTTTAATGAATAGTAAAAAATACAGCATTTTACATCAAAACTGCTTTTTCATTTAATTTAATTATATAGTTAGATTATCTTTTTAATTGGTCTTAAAGTGTAATATGAATATATTTTTACCATTTTATCCAATGGTGGTAATTAGGATTAATTTCACTTTGGAATTGGGAATAAACTAATGCCAAACTTTTCATAGATATTGTTTCAAAAAAAACCCGCTATTTGTTTTGACAACGGGAATTATTTTTAATTCAATTATTGAAATTTATGTGTTTGGAATTTGGTAAAATGGATTAAATATTTGGAATCATATGTCCAAATTATGTAATCAAGACTTTTTTTGGACATTATGAATAGTAACGACTGTAATTATCTTTAATTATCATGATTAATGAGTAATCGGGTAGTTAAGGATAATAAAATAATATCATAATAAAAAAAAATGACACCAACATGTGTCCTAATGCTACTGGATGTCTCATGGCAGACCATGGGATACCTTGTGCCAAACTTGGTGACCCCATGGAGCCACTTTGGTTGGGAAATGACATAAATAACTTTTTATTTAATGTTAATGTAAAAATGACACAAGCATGGGATGTTTTACTAAAATTTTTTTTACATGGGGTTATACAAGTCAGATTTTTAACTATAAATATTAATTGGAAATATAAAAAGGTTTCCTATATCATAGTATTTGTCTCATAATTTATAGACATTAAATAAATTAAATTATTTATTACATCATGATGATGCAGCGATGACCTTATTATTTAACGATTTAAATAAAATGGAATGATAATGTAAAATCTAAGACCTAACATGTCCAAAACATATTTGATGGGTATATTTAGAACCCTTGTCACCTTATCCTCGAATTATATCAATGTGGGACCTTTTAAATCCGAAAATCATTTTCAAATAAAGTAACATTTCTTTACGTTCCAAGAGTGCCCCTCCTCTCCTCTTATAAAAGGCCCCCACCTCTACCTCGTTACCCACACTTCCAAAGCCTTTGGCTCGGCCAAACCCTGCCCATTTTGTCTCTACACATCCCTATCTTACTCCTTGAACTCTCACTTTGGTCAGAAGTCTTCCCAAGGAAGCCTTTGATCTCAAACAAAAGGGAGTTACCCGATTTTAAGGTAATGTCTTCACTTGAGTCCTTTTGTTTTATTTTTCTTCTCCAACCCCCTAAACTATTTTTATTCATTTATTTTGTATCAACTCTAGTATCTACAATATACTAGGATGTTGTTATAAGAATTATTCTAGCTACACTTAAACACACCTACATCTAATGGTTAAATAACATACTGTTTCTGTGGATGATGAATTTCTGCCTCCCGAAACGATGATTGTTCAACATTCTTTTAACACCTTCAAAGGTGGCCATTATGATGACACCATATTTATATATGATATATATAATATGTTTATGTTTTCTTTAATCATCTGTATTTTTTATTTTGGGCATACCTTTATGGTTTCCATTATGGGTAAATGTGATATCTTCACTTAAGGAAGTGCGGGCTACCGCCCCCTCAAAGTGATTTGATTTAGTTAATGCCATATGTGGGACGTATAAAGGATTTAATTAATGGTATTATATATGATATTTTACTGGAATTATAATATACCTTTATATAATTATGATTCCATTTCATAAAAATATATGAAATAGAAATGAAAGTAGCGTTCATGCGTACGTACGGCTTACCGTCTCCACGAACGGTGCATTTCATTTCTTAGATCTAAATGGTTATGTAATATTATAAATGCATGTATATACTGGATATATATGATATATATGATATATACATCATGATTATAACTCTGGATATAATGTATACATGAAAAACTTGTAATTATAAATAGCATATTTTGACTCAAGTACCAATGATCGTTAAAACGAGCGTTATTAACTTAAATAATTTCATATTGTTCATGACATGGTAATAAGTGACATAAAAGGAATAATGAACTTGAAAAAGGTTCTTAAGCAAGTATAAATTAACTCAAGTTTATTATTCAGGAGGTTAAAGAACGATCAATTCAATTCGGACCCAAGGTATGGGACTTCGTCTCAATCTCCTTTCATTAAGGCATATTACACAGCTTTCTTTTAAACGGTGTATAAAACACTTTGAATTTTATGATTATTCAAAAGGAATCTTTTTTATACGAAGAATTTACTAAACGACAAAAGGGAATGTTTTTTTGTCTTACGTATGCGGCGACAACGACTTCTCTGCTGCCGTGACCATTATTTGAGTTTCGGCTTCCTCTAAAAGACATACCTTTTTTTTAAATGAAAAATAAATACCATATTATACTTTTAATTTATTTTGGTATTGAAAATGGTTTTCATAATGTTTTTTATTATATCAATGTGTTGTATTGATATCTTGTGATTGAAATGTGGAAATGTTATGTTTCCTTTATGCATGTTTTATGTGATATGATTATGTTATGTTTCTTGGGAATTGTTATGAAGACGAGTGGTTCCATGATAAATTAAGGGCGGGTGAGCCCGATATAGCTCTCCAATGAATTGGGTAACGTGATGGAGTGAAATGTTAAGGTTTCTCTGAAGAGATTTAGGGAATATACTATGATGGGTATTCCAAATGTAACCAAGAGGGTTACTCCCTACATACGAATGTTATGAATGCCTCAGGTTACCTTTATGTCTTATGATTTCTATGATTTATTCATGATTTTATGAGGTATGTTAAAGTGCCTATGTTTTATGGGTAACGTATGATTTCATTCTTATGTATATATGAAATCATGTTTACTTTCCATGTTTTTATAACCCATACTTAGCTTTCTGTGCTCATCCCACGTTTTTTTAAATTTTTTTCACAAGTCAAGGGAAAGGTACATGATAAGATGATAGTTTCAAGGAAGTGTCAAGAAAGAATCCATGTTTTATTTTAAATATGTTTCCGTTGATGGGAAAAATGAATACTATCTTTTTGTAACCACTTTGTTTAAATGTGGAATGTAATGCAAGTTTTCTGATCTAATTATCTAAAACTCTAAACCTGAAAAGATCCTCAGGGTGTAATCTTGTAATAACTCAAGATTAAGTAAGGATTAAGGATGGGGCCTTATACACATTGACCATTAAAAAAGATAAATTAGAGACAGAAGAAGTTATTAACTCCATTTAGTAGAGTAGTGAGGTAGATAATGAAGTAGTTATGGTAATAGATTGTACTTTATTTGATTATTATTGCATATCATTGGAATCAAAAGATGTTGGAACCTCTAATGGTGGAGGTAAATACCATCATTTCCCATATATATATCTCTCCCAATTTTAAACTACTATATATACATTTTATTGGTAATAGTTGTAGCTATTCCAACAAAAACACTTAAGTAACGTAAAAATGAAGTTACCTCACAAGGGTCACAATCACCAGAGGTCTCAGAAATCATTGAAAATATCAAGATCATATTCACCCTCAGTGATTCAATACCAGATTACATCACATTTTCCTAAATATATTTCAATTTTGACATGAGTGTTTTTCACTCCAATGAATACTATAGGAAATGGTATAATGGTACATATATCCATTAATATATGAGACCCAAATGTAATAACTATATAAAAAACTTCCCAAACTCCTTCACATATTCATTTTTCTAGGGAGTGATTGATTCAACTATTGAAAAATTCATTACACCTTAATGAAAATAGTCGGTGTGTGGGTACTTTCACAAAAATTATAACCATACATTTTTAGTGGCTAATACTTGATTCACTTGATAAAATATTGGTCTATGGAACATTCAGAATGATGTAAGCTAGATTCCATAGTTACTAAGAAATGAAAATTGGATAGAGGGGGTATTTCCCAACAAATCCATATTTATCAAGATTTATATGAGGTTGAGGAGAAGGTGAATAAACACTGAAGGGTTAATGGATAAGTATAAAAGGTCAATATAGATGTTTCTACTAACGTTTAAAGCTTTCTTTATAAGTAGGTGATTAAATTTGTGAAGCATTATAAGTTTTATAGCTTATTAAAAAAAAAGTTGTTTATCCTTAAGAAGTTAGTATAAACAAATTATAAGTTTTCACATGTTAAGAAACACTAAATACTTTAATAAATATAAATTTATAACTATATAAATAATATGTATCTTTATTAGTCAATCAACTAATTCTTCATGAAATCCGTCAAATGTGTTTGACGATGATCACCAAAGTGGAAGATAAAGGTCTCCCACCTTTGGAGGTATCGATGTGTTTGGCATATCAAATGAGATTACTGTATAAATATTCTCCATCCATGGTTTTCTTGCACCCTACTATTCTATGGAAGAATAATATGACAAAATAAGGTTAGGTTGTTTTGGAAGAGTGTTGTATGTGCATAGCTACTTCTATCACATGATATATGGTTTTAATAGTACCCTAGAGGATACTTCTATGGTTTTCTAGATTTAAGTCATGCATTATAAGACATTAGGTAGTGTTTATGACTATGTGGATCATATAAATCAATAAATTAACTCATTATTCATTTTAATTATTATTACTCACCATTGATTATAACTGTTGTAGGAGATCCTAGATTCTAAAAACATTCAAAGAAAGTAGCTTGAAAATTCCATGAAAAGGATATTGATGACTTTTATTATCATACCATATGATTTCCATGGTAGAATAAGGAAATAAAATGAAATATCATTTCATTCATACATCATGTAACCTTATGTCGTATGAAATAACATAACACACAGTGGAAAATATGACCATATGATATGGTTTTTGTCATAATATATGATAAGTATAATTATTTTACATGAAATCATCTTTCAAATATCTATAACCTACATAACCTTCTTACATCTCATGTATATGAATTTAGGTAATATAAGTCCATTAATATCTCAATTTCACTAAATCCTAAAATACTTCATTCCATTTGACCTTATATTACATCAAATACAGGAACTTGTGAAAGAATATCCAAAAATATTTTGGATATTTTTCCCAAATCCATTCTTAAAAGATATAAAAAACATCAGCATATATCACATAATTTATAATAACTTTTACCAACCATGTAAATTACTTTTGGATTAGAAATAAAACACTTTTAGTGTAGCTATATAATTCAAAATAAATCCTGAGTTAGTCAACTATAATATGAGACCTAATAATCCTTTTTAGTTTTGAAAAAAATATGAATCATTGGATTTATAAATATAAGAAAAGGGAAAATTCTAGAAAATCATCAATGCTACTCAAGTTATAAAATGGATTTTAAATTATCTCTATTAAACAAATGTATCTCTATATATGTGTCCACTAACCACATCTCCTGCTAGCATGAATTATCATACATTATATTTGTGAAAAACATAGATTAAACATGGGACGTAGTAAATGTCATTACCAAATATTAAGATAACATATTCTCGATTATTTTAGTATAAACATTCATAATTGTTGAATATATTACATTCCAATCACCTTTATGGGAAATCAAATCACATGTTACTCACCCAAATAGATAATAAAATCATATGTACTATCTAGGTGTGCACAAAAACATCCTAATATATATAAAATGAGGGACCATATTTCATACTAATCATATAATAGGAAAATACCTTGATCTTTAACTAAAAATATAATCAACAACATACCCAACCAACCCCTGATTAGCTAAGACACATTGGATTGTGTATGGAAGGTATCAAACTATGAAGGTTATTATGATAGGTTTCCCACCAAAAATAAGAAATCTTGAATTATATATGATTCATGAACCACTATTATACCAATGTAATAGTGTATGACACTATATTCAGTATACTTATTGGGTTATGTATCACACAAAAAATGAAAATTTCCTTTGTTTTTATACCTCAAAAGTATATTCCATATCACATATATGAATCCTACTAACACTAACACTAATATTTTATCAAAACAACAATACTACACGATGAACATCAAATAGGTATAACTCAATGTCATATTTTGGGAGGATAATTATCTATACACTTCATGATATATATATATATATATAACCAAAAATTGAGTATGATAAAACAAATATTTTAATTATGTGATACACTTTATATGATAAAAAGTCTTAATAACATTTTACTAAAACAAAAAAGCCTAAATATATAATATTATATTTGATAAATGGCTAGATCAGTTTTATGTTTGCTGGAATTTTTGGGGAAATGATAGGTTATTAGATATATATGTAATTAATTCCATGCCTCTATATGACTGTCTAATAATAGCCACCCACTAATATTTTTTTATAAAGTTGTTGACATGAATTGGTCTCCAAATTCAGGCCCCAAAAGGAATTTATTGAAATAAAAAGCAATAATATAGAAACGAGGTGTAAATAGCTTACACCAGTAGAGATTTAGGGAAATAAAATCCAAGATTAAGAGAAATTAAACAAGAAAAATAACAAAACCATTAGTAACATCTATGAATAAAGGAACATAGAATAATGGTGATATTTAAGAATCATTTTCCAAATGTTCAACTATTGAAACATATTAAAATTCCAAAACATTACATCATAAAATTATAATGTCAAATTCTAATTGTATACATAGAACACTTTATAAATTTAAAATGATCTTCCTTAGAACCCTATTACATCAAACTTTTTCATTAGAAAAATATAACTTTTTTTATCAGTACATCCTAAACACCATTATAATAAAGTGACATTTACTTTAAATTGAAAAAAATATAGTGAAAATAGTTTTTCAATTTTTATAGTAACTAAATTAAACTCTTTATATTTAATATCCTATTATATATCATAAAATATATATTATATTTAGTGAGAATTTCATTCTTTAGACTCGTATAATATTTTAATTGTTATTTTTGAACTTAAATAATATTAAACATACTCTCACCATTATTATAAACTGTATATTATAATTAGAATATCATAATAAGATACGCAAATTCATTTTTTGTAAATGAATATCTATTATTTATTTTCAGTAGAAATATTTAATAAATAAACATTGTTTCCATATCAAATATGGTTTCCTATGTTCTTAAAGGTTTTTTTCTAAAAATAAGAATATTTTTCAAAATATGCCATTGATGGCTGATGGGAATACCATAAATTATATTTTAAAAAATATATGGAGAAAAAATTAAACACTTATAATTCATTTTTATCCTTGTATCATTTTTAAAACATGTTATAAAATTTAATTAATCTTATATCATGTGCATCTCATTTTTTTCATAATAAATCTTTCTTAATGACCAACTTATCATATCATATATAGGATTCCCCATAGATTTGACAATCTCATAATTATATGACTTATAACAAATATATCATTATAGTTTATTCCCATGATATTTTAGGTTTCTAGTTTTATTAAATTATGAAAAAACATTAATAAAAATATCATATATTTTTCAACTAATGATGTTTTTTCCATTATATAGAAAATGATTAATCTATAATAAGTCTTCAATAACTCCCACATATTTCAAACAATATTACAATATTCTAGACATATATTATGTACTAATTTTCTTCATAACAAGGGGAAATGAAAACATAAAAAAGTAGTTAGATCATATTATTATTAAGGGTAAATGTATGAAATAAAAATAAAATATCACAAGTGATCATAATATTAGAATATGGGAATAATCAGTATACATAAAAACGTTATACCAAAAAAATCACAGATCATAAATCATAGAATAAAGAATATAATAACATAATAAATGAATCAAAAGATCCTGAAAACAATTGTCAATAAACATGAGCCATGAGAGTGTAACACCAATATACGTTGGAGATATAGAACAAACAGTAACATAGAGAAACATCACCTTCACGAGTTACACAATTAGACCTAGGGTTGTTAGAAAACATAATAATACCTATGTATACATAACTTTCATGAGTTAAAAATTTGTACCCATGCTTTTTATATAATATACTTCTACACAAAAAATACATATTTCATGAGATTTAAGATTTTAACTAATGCATTGGTTGGAAATATAACACCCTTCGGATCATCATCCATACACATGAGTGTTTTTTCAAATCAATAATTTTTATTATAATAAATAACCCATGTAAATAAAATGAGTGTCATATCCATTTAAAATAGAATTAAATAAAGAATAAATTCTTAATTCCATAAATAATCATGACATCATAAACCTATTGAAAATAAATGGGTATCCAAAATTATTGAAAAAATTTCTACACAAATACCCTTCAACCAAGATAGTAATGAATACAGTAATAATATCATATACATAACTGGTATATAGTTTAATCAATAGTTTCCCCCAATAAATTGATATATGGTATCTAGGTGAACACCATTTAATCAATGGAAGGGATTATAGAGTGTTCTTATAGGAAATTCATGGGAAGAAAAAAAATAGAAAACATTCAATGAAAAGGAATGACAGAGGCGGTAATGGATTTTTACAAGTTTAATCCCACAAAATAGTATAATAAAATTGTAATCCAATGAATAATTTAAAGGTCACATAAGAAAGTAAATTACAAAAAGGTTAAGTAATATTTTATGAAAATAATTAATTTTAAATTAAAAATTTGATAATTAATCCTTGAAAAAACATCAATGTTATCAAAAATAAATTTAAAATGGAAGATAAAACATTTTATTTGGAAATGATCAAAAACCCATTTTAATATTTAAAAATATTTCTATTGAAAACTCAAAGTGTAAAAGTAGGTAAAAAATATCTTTTGGAAATAGGATATGGAAAATATGAAGATCACATGGGATAAAATATAATTGAGATTCTAAATAAAAATGAGAACATTGGTGGGAAGGGAAAAATACAGACAAGGACTTAAAACCATTATTAAAGAGGATATGAATTATTATTAACAATGATATAAATTTTTTAGAGAGAAATTTATATTGGTAAAAGGCATGGATTTAAAGGTAATTTTACACAAATTATGACAATACAATTACCATTAAATATAATATTTTGTTGGAATAATCAAATCTTGGAAGAAAAAAGTTTAATAATAAGTATTGTAACTCAATAAAGGGAGTTTAGTTAACAAAAACACTTTCAACTTTTGTATTTTTTGAATCAAAATCCATTTAAAATAGAACATGGTCTTGATATTATAACCCAATTAATAACATGAATACTATAAAAAATAATTAATTAGGTATTAATCACACATTATTAAATATATAATGGTTCACAATAGGAATTATGTCTTTAGAAATTAAATTTTCAACTAATAACCCTTTATGATATTAGAAACATTCAAATCAAAACCCATTGAAGGATATGACTTCAATAAAATCTTATAGTGTAGAAGCACACTTATAAACATTGAAATGAAAGGGATAACCCTTAATATGGATAGATAAGTTCCAGTAGAGTTTCCGTGAGTTGAAGCAGGGACTGATGAGCACCCCTATCTTGAGATTTATAGAGGAGGGTGTGGGGTATGTAGTGTTCTAAAATGCATTAGGGACTAGACTCAGTTGTGTACTGATGCAGGAGTATGAGGTGATTACCTACGGTTCATGACATTTGAGGAATCATGAGTAAATATTTGTGACTCATGATCTTGATGTAGCAATATTTGTGTTCTCTTTGAATATATGGCAGCACTACTTGATGGGTGAGAAATTTACCATTTACTCCAACCAAAATAGTCTCAAGTATATCTTATTCTAGAAGGACCAGATCTTGAGGCAGTAGTGGTGGATATAGTTTTCCCAAGACTATGCCTTCGAGATATTATACACACATGTGAAGGGTAACAAGGTCACAGACGTGCTCAGTAGGAGAACTGGGTTGCCGTTACTAAGTGGGGCTTTAGAGAAATTATCTATGATGCAGATATCCATCATAGATGGTGATATAGTAGCTTACCTTTAATCAATGGTTGTCACTCCCCCACCGTTGCAAAAATTTAGGGAGGCACAAATTTGGGATGTTGACTATAAGGACCAACATTCTCAGTTATCCATTGGGCATGCCCTTGATTGATATTTGACAGGTTGGGAGCACGTCATCATTTTTAGAGGGAACACCATTTTACTAGTGACATTGTGATAGGATGTTATGAGGGAGTTCGACACCTCCCCTTTGCAGTATATCCATCAGTGGAAAATATGTACCAGGATCATCGAATTCAGTACTGGTGGCCAGGGATGATGAATAAAGTGGTAGATGTTTTTTCTTAATGCATCACTTTTCAGCAAGTGATGGTAGGGAATCATGTTCTAGTAGGATTGGCTCATCAAATCGATGTACTTGAGTGGAAAAGAGATGGTATATCAAGGCAATTCGTTAATGTTTTACCACACATGTACAAGGGACACAATACCATTTAGGTGATCAATGAACGACTCAAAAAGTTGACCCACTTACTACCCATCCAAGAGAAGGGTTTAATAGAGGGCTTGAGACACCTATATGTTCAAAAGATTGTTTGGATTCATGGGGTACCTTAAATGATCATTTTATAGTGTGATTATTTCTTCACATCCGGACTGTGGATGGGACCGCCTGAGGTGTTTGGGACTCAACTTAATTTTAGCATGACATTTCATCTCCAGACGGATGGCCAGATAGAGAGAACTATTTAGGTTTTGGAGAAAATGCTTCATTCTTGCATCCTAGAATTTGGTCGTTGTTGTGAGGACCATCTACCACTGGTGGAGTTTGCGTACAACAACATCTCTCACACCACCATTGGTATTGCACCATCCAAGGGACTGTATGTGAGACCATATTGATCACCGTTATGATGGAAAGACCCATGGGAGTCAGCACTCATGGGTCTAGAGTTGGTATGGGCCACCACCGAGAAGTTGCATATCATTCGTGAGTGTATGAGGACTCTACAGAGAAGGCATAAATCTTATACTGATAGGATATGGAAGAACATGGAGTTTTTTTTAAGGATACCATGTGTTCCTTCAGGTCTCACCTCGATGGAGATCACCGAGATTTGTCTGGGCGACAAGTTGTCTCCGAGATTCATCGACCCTTTCCAAATTCTGAGTACAGTTAGTGAGGTGGCATACCTACTAGATCTTCCCCCACAGATGCATCAATTTTATAATTTCTTTCATGTGTCATATCTGAGGAGGTACGTGCATGGCCCATCACATGTCATTGAATGGGGTGAGATTAACATTGTTGATGGGGTGATGTTTTTGGAGTTCCCGATAGTGATTGAGGATCGGCCAGAGCAGTTCCTTCCAGGGTGGTTGATTCCTATTTTGTGAGTTAGATGGAAACATGAGAATCTCTAGGAGATAACATGGGGTGGAGGCATTGATTCTCACTCAGTATCCCTATTTGTTTATTCAGCCATTATTTTGGATTTCGAGGATGTAAATCCCTAATGCGGAGAGAATGTAATGTCCTAAAAATTCTATGTAAATATTTTGGAAGTTTTATGGTATTATTTCAAGACTCAACACTCAGAGAGAACATGATGCTAACTCCTAGTGATCTTAGAATAATTTTTCATACTAATTATTTTTATTTAAAATAGTGCGTGTGTGTGGTTTTGGTAAGTTATAAATGGGTTCTTAGATTAAAATTATGAGGGTACGGTTGCATAATGAACAAAAAATTTACCCATGGATTGAACTAACCTAGACTAGTGTTGGTCGAGGGGAAAAGTTAATTTTCAGGTGTTTTAAGGAAAAATAAAGTAATCTTAAAAGAGTTTATTTTATTTAAAAATGTTTCACTACAACAAACCGATGAGGAAACTGTTTCATTTTATACTTGAAATAGAGTAATAATGTTGAAAAACAATGTAACAAAAATGATGAAATTCATTTCATCAATTAATTTCCTAACATGGATACGAGAATCATATAATGATCAAGGAGATTTCCCTGAATCTCTGGAGAACTTGAGTCAGAAAATGATGAACTGCACGTGATGATGAACACCTTTCTTCATTTCTCTTTGAAGGATATCACCATCAGTGAGAGTTATGGATCAACTAATAGTGATGGAACAACTCCACTCTTCACTGACAAATAATCCAATTCCATGTAAGGGTTTTTTTTCTATGTGTCCTACCTTCTCCAATTCTTCCTTTACAAATGATGAAAACAATTCATTTCACTAAAAAATTGACTCAAATGTTGATCATCCTTGTGGGAATGTGATTTTGACTTGCAGTGAATAAATAAGGGATTATATCATGGAAAATATTTGAATATATATCCATTATTATCTAACGCGATGAACAAAGTCTAAAAAACAAGGACAATGTTAGTCTCCTTGGGTGTTCATTATGATCTATCTTCCTCACATTCTCCACTAATGGACTCCTGTGATCACAAAAGATTCTTACTAAGAGGATCCAAATGTGGTCAGACCCCTAGATTGATGGAATGATGGCTTGGAGAAAAAAAGTGGAGGTAGAAAAATTGAGGACTGTAGCATGTCTTATGGATTAGAAACTAGACCACAAAAGTGAGTCCGGTGGCCCGCAGAAGCACATGCTGGTGGCACACCATGATGAAGAAGGAGGTCAGCAGCATCCTCTATAGGAAGTGATCAGAGGCCACTGGCGGTGTGGGTGGATGTGGATTACTACCATGTCATGTGGAGAAGGACCGTAGAAGGACCCCATAGAAATCCATGGGGTGGCTACATGGCATCCCACATGGTTTGTACAGATGCTATACATTCCACATTCTGGATACACAAAATCAACCTGCCAGTGTGGGCTGGGCCAAAGTGGAGGACCAAACTGCTTAGTGGTCTGATTGGGAGAAAACTAGACTTCCCATGTGGGTAGGGATGATGGGAGGTCTAGTGGGAAAGACTCACGTCCAAACGGGCTGGGTCCAGTATGCCCAATGGGCCTAGCCCTTGGGCAAGACTAGAATGGGGTGACTGAACTAGCTCCTTTCCACTAAAAGCCTCATAACTTTCAAACTGCACATCCAATTGATGATCCTTTTGTAGCGTTGGGACTCTCATGACAAGGATTCACATTTGACATACTCTAAGTGGGTTTTAGTGGGTGTTGAGATATGAACGATTCCATGAGGAGTAGATTTTCTAGAATCAAGTGCACTACGAGAAACAATCATGTGACTGGATATGATGAGGGGACAATTATTAGAGGGTATTGGTGACCTATGGATGATGGGTCTAGGTGACCCAGTTGGCCTAAAAAGCAAGTGGGTCTATGTCACCCGACATTCCAAAACTACGAGCATGTCTAGGTGACCTAATGACTAGCGAGTCTAGGTGACCAAGCAAGCCTAAGTGATGAGTAGGTCTAGGTAACCCAGTAGCCCTAAGTGACTCATTTGGGATGTGTGCTTCAATAGAACAAGGTGTAAAGTGTTATGAATAATATCCTTTCTTTCCTTTCTTCAAATTATTCCTACGTGAGCAGACAACAATTTGTGCATACTTTACATTGTTGTATTACCCTTGTGTTTTGGGTTCTTACCAAGTATTGTGTTACTCAACCATACACGGGCTCCACACATACATGTCATGTATTGTGCAGAAAACAGACACTTTGATAGAAACCTCGGTGGTCTAGGATCAGGCGGTGCCCTGTGAGATCTAATAGACGAGTCATACTTCTACGACTTTAGACAACACACCCTTCACCTACCCTTCAGGTAAAGTTTACCCTAGATGTTATTTAAGATCTTGTACTTTTCTTTTATTGGGAATCTATTCTACCCCCATTTACTTTTATTTTGTATTGTTACACTTTGTGGTTGTTTTAGTGGAATGCATGTTTAGTTTTCATCATTGCGGGCTAGGGATGTGTGTGAGAATTCATATAGGTACTCAGGAAAATTCCCCCCACTTGCGGGATAATGAATTTTGTGCTAGTACCTAGCCCAAAACATTGAGAGGTGGGCTTTGTGTAGTCACATCATGGGCCCCAGGGGGATGGGTCCTAAAATTGTCTTTGAGTTGAGTTCCAGGAGAGTGGAAATCAACATAGTACTAAGATAGAAGATTTTCATGTTTCCCTTAAGGATCAGTTGTATTTCTTGCTTCACGATAGCTTCTTGAGGGTCTTACGATTTGTGGGAATAAATATTTTTCACATTATGCCTTCGATGTATGAGTTAACAAGAGAGTTGTAGATATAGAATCCACCTACGTTAACTAGGAAGGGATTTCTTTTTCAACTGAGTCATGGATCAAGTCTGTCAAGGTAATTATAAAGCAACTTGTGACACCCACTGATATGATGGAGAATATGGCTGCATATATGCTTTGTGTACAATCCATGAATTGATTGGATATTCTAGAGCATGAAGGTAAATAGTCGGAATTATCCTATAAGGAATCTGAGAGAAAGTTCAGGATCCATTTATATCCCAAGATGTTGAGGGATGAGAAGGAGCATGAGTTCTTACATCTGACATAAGAGGGCATGTCAGTGCCAAACTATGCTGAACCTTTCACCAACTTGTAGTGCTTTGCTCCATATTTGGAAGCAGATAAGATTTCTTGGGTGAGACATTTTTAGGATGGTCTTCACTATGAGTTCATGTCATAGTAGAACATGTTCTATATGAGAAATTCATCAGACGTGATGAATTAAGCACTCATCATGAAATGGAATATGGGAGTGTCCTTGAGTAGCGGAAATGTTATTTCAGTAGGGAAATTTTTTAACGCTTCTTATTGTAGAAAGAAGAATTCCTACGATAGTGTTCACCAAGGAAATAGTGGCCATATCATTCAAGTTAGTGTGTAGTCATATCTAGACCATGTTCTATTGCAATGCTATTAGTGTTGAAATATGGGCCACAAATGGCTTTAGTTTCTAAACCCCACATTGGAGTGTTGTTATTATGGTAGATTGGTCCACCTAAAATTTTTGTTATAGGGGAAAACAATAGTGGAGTAGTGAAGGGGGAAAAAGACAGGTACCATAGTCTAGGAAGGAATTAGCTAATCCTAAGAAGGAAGGTATCTTGAGTTCCACAGTACATTTTGTTCAATGTTGGGGATGTGGTACCCCCAATGCAGGAATCACAATATCAGGAAGATGGTATACCTCAAGGGAGTCATTCTAGAGGTTTGGGAAGAGAGTTTGTTCAGATTCATTCTATGTATAATACTACAATTAGTGTGGATACATGATCATCTACTATCAAAGGTATGATTCTTGAATCATTTACCCTTGATTTTGTTTTTTTGGTATCAGACAATCAAATTCCTTTTTTATATATTTTTGGCTTAGATTTGGAAATCATTGATGGTGTTTTGATGCACTGTTGGGAGTGTGATAAGAAAATATAAAATGTTTCAAGGCATGTTCCCTAGAGATTTTTTGTTATTGTTTCTTTTGGGAACCGTTCATGTTTTATATGAAAGGAATCGATTTGATTCTTGGTATGGATTGGTTATTTCTATACCATGTTCATATCAATTATTATCGGAGGAGAGATACCCTTATATCTCTAGAAGGAGGAAGATATTCTCACTAGGGTGAGTTGGATCTTCGGGCTCCTCATGAAGGGCCAACTCATTGTAGAATAGACTACCTAATGAACCAAATAACTAGTGTTTATCTATATGATGGGGGAATATAGAAAGGTTAGTTTCATACAATGGTAGACTAGTTTTTGGATGTCTTTCCTGATGATTTCTATAGATTACCGCCCAAGAAATAGATTGAGTTTTCAATCGAGTTGGTGATGGGAGAAGAACCAGTTTCTATCATATATTATTGAATGGCACCAGAAGAGCATAGGTATAAGAAATTTAAAATGAAGGATCTAGAAACTAAATGATTCATATGTCCTATTACATATCCTTGGGGTTCTCTATCTCCCTTCTCCAAGAAGGGTAATGGGACTTTAGGCTTGTGTATGGATTATCCAAGACTGAACTATATGGTTTTCACGAACCAGTATCATCTTCTATGCATTAATTATCACTTTGATCAGTTGAGTGGTGATAATGTATTCTCAAAGATATATTGGAGAGGAGGATACCATCATTTGAGGGTGATACCATCAAAAATACCTCAGTCTTCATTTAGATAAACTATGGATTGTATGAGTTCATTGTGTAGTCATTTGGTTTGATTAGAACACCAAAAATATTCATGGACATGATGAATAAGATCATTTTTCCTTTTTTGGACTATTTTCTAGTGTTTCTATTGATGATATCATAGTGTACACCTAGTTAACAGATGATCATGCCCCAAATCATGAAATTATCTTGAGTACCATGATAGAGCCTAGGCATTACACCAATGTGACCAAATGAAAATTTTGGATTGATAAAGGGCACTTCTTGAGCCACTTAATCTCAAAGGTAGGAGTGCTAGTGGACCTAAAAAGGTTTCAACCATGATATCTTCAGTGTATCCCAAGAATGTATTTGAGATTCATCGATTTCTAGGTTCAGATAGTTATTATATCGGATTTATGGAGGAATTCACCCATTTGGAGACACCAAATCTAGGGATAACTAGGAATGAGTGAAGTTTTTTTTCGGTCTAATGCTTAAAACATAGTTTTTAAGGAGTTGAAATGAATGATGAACTCAGCACTAATTTTCACATTACCTGGGCCAGGTAATGTATATAATATGTATTATGATGTAATCAGAGTGGAACTTAGAGCAGTTCTGATGTTGGTCGGTTGAGTGGTTTCTTATGGTTCTAGACAACTGAGACCACATTAGAAGAATTAGATTAATAACAAATTTGAGTTATTAGTAGTGGAACATTCCCTAAGATGTTGGAGACATTATCTCATGTGTGAGAGGTTTTTTGTATAAACAGACCACAAGAGCCTCATGTACATCATTTCTCGGGGGGACCTGAACCATTGGTAGAGGTGGCGGGTTGAGTGTCTACAATATTTTAACTTTTATTTGGATTATAATCTAGGTATGTGAAACATTTTTTCTAATGAATTGATTTGAAAGATGCAGAAAAAGGTAGTATAATAGTCTTGCGATGAGTGGTGGGTGACACCCCTCTTTGTATACTTTCATCTAGATATTATGGATTCTCAAGGACAAGTATAATTGACTTCAGCATCTGATATACCCATGGTATTGGACTATATCAAGACTAATTAGATATCTGATCTAGCATGTTATTTTTGAGAGACATATTATATGGTGGAGAGATTCCATCATGATGGTGTCTTGGCAATGTAAATAATCACATTTTTTGTAGCCAAGCATGGGTACCTACAAGATTTCATGAGGATATGATGGGAGAGTTTCATGATTCTAGATTAAAAGTACATATTGTTTTCACAAATATGAATCATGATATCCATATACACTACCAGTGGTCAAAAATGAAGAAGAAGGTAGCATGCTCTGTGGTGAGATTTTTCACTTGTAAGTAGGTTAAAGTAGAGAATTGGAGGCCATTTTGGATTTTTCAGCCTTTACCTGTAAGAACTCGGATCTTCATTTCAGGTATGTCTTTCCTTTTCTGGAGTTTTTGAGAATTTTTTTAGATTCTGGAAATTTTTGAAGTACACAACAAGTAATTTCTAAGTACATGCTGTGTACACTTTTATTGCTCGAAGCCATATGCTGGCCATGTCTGGGCCACACACACGGTGTGTAGGGGTGATGTGGAGGCCTATTTTGGCGGAGTACAGAAAACCCACTACACGCCGTGTACTTTAAAAATACACGCTATGATCTTTTTTTCACTAAACGGACCGGGGTTGTGCCTAATATCCATAATCATCTTCTTCTAGGTCTATTTCATCTGAGAGTGACCTGTACGGATAGATATTCCCCAAGCTCCCACCTCTCTGTCCGTTCTCCGATTCGAGCACGGTTGATTGCGTTGGAAGTGAAGCGGTGAGTTATTCCTTCTTCTTGAGCCTTGTTTTCCAATTCTTCCTCCTTCTCGAGTTATCTAAAGTTGAAAGTTTTGTCCTTTTTCTATGATCTACGACGTTATAGGGAAAATAAGCCATCTTGGTTCAATTATATCGATCTCCTATGATCGAGGTAGGTGGTTTGTGCCTTACCGTTCAAAGTCTCTAAGGTTTATGTGAGAATTTCCACCGATACCCGTGAACGACCTATTTCGTGTTTACAATTTTACCCCCGTTGTTTTCCTTCCTTGATAGTATGCTTCTTAGAGGTAAATTTAACATGTTGGAGGATAATTTTTGGTGCTTGGATGTTTTTCCCTTGCTTTGTTCTGTTTACGACCTTTGTGTCCTATTTGCCTTTGGATGCTACACCTGTTTTCATGCCTTGCGGTCATAGGTTGAAGTGAAATTCATGCCATGATTGTTGCCTTGTAGACTGTTTAGCTAAGTATCTATATAGGTGTACTTTGGTTATCCAAGTAGCTCTATAGGTGTACTTTGGCCTTATAGTATTATTCTGCACAGACTGGCACAAGGCCGAGAGAACCTGGTGCTGTAGACTATAAGGGATAGATCGAGTGAGCTTCCCAGAGAGTCTTAGATATTACAAACTACAAAGGGGATGGACCGAGTGAGCTCCTAGAGAGTCTTGGATTGTATATACTATAGGAGGGCAGACCGAGTGAGCTTCCTCATAGAGTCTTACCATGTTTTAATCTCTTTAAGAACCTTCCCAGGCTAGAGAGGGAATTTACTGAGGGATCTTACTCAGAGAGTCTGTGCTATACCTAAGGATATAGGAGGAATTGACCAAGATAGCTTCATTAGAGAGTCTCTAGACCTTGGGGCTAAGAGGGTGAGACCGCGTGATCTTTCTCAAGAGAGTCCCTGACTACCCTAGACTATAAGGGTAATTTACGGAGTGAGCTTCCCCAGAGAGTCTCATGAATTCGTATGACCATGCTAGAGGGGTTAGGCGGAGCACACTTCCCAGAGGGTTGTGGTACTTCTTAGATAGGACCAGAGGGGATGGCTGCGAGTACATCCCAGAGGGTTTTCGGCTTGTTACCTGTTTGTTTCACTGTTGTTGATTGGTTATGGATTGATTGCTTCTATGTATCATCCTGCTTTACTGCTTACTGTTTACTTCCTTCTGCTTGCTATTGATGTTTACTATTTATTGTACTTTTAACTACCATATACTCACTGACTATTAGGCACAGATCTTCGGGTGAATGCCTACTGGGATTTTATCTCACACCCTGTTTAGGCCATGCTTTTGGGCCTAAGAAGACTATGTCGTTGCAGGTATAGACAAGGGCAAGTGCCCTTCTACTTTTGGAACATGATTTCTTAGAGCTGGAGAGCATGAGACCGAGTTTTGACTCACGATGCTAAGGAGGTATTTACTCTTATTATTTACTTGTTTTGGTACTATAGTGTTTTCCAGCATTGTGACTTGTTTAGCTATTTTCCTAGTTACGTGTCATGCATCATTTCATATATACATTTGTGCTCTAGTTTGTTGATTTAGTCTTTCGTTGTTATATTGTTGGTTATTACTACTTCCACTATTGCATGTTTGTTTTCTTCCACTGTGTACTTTTCCAATGAGAGTATAGTTTCCCCACTATCACACCCAAGGCCCTTGTTGCTAGTTGGCATCCTATGGAGTTTGTGGATATGCGCTTGAGGCCATGTGACCAACTGGGTATGAGGTTCCTCTGGGTGGCTTTCGGAATCGGGATGTTATAAAGAGGTATTAGATTCTGTGGTATACCTGAGGCTATAGGAGGAATTGACCGAGATAGCTTCCTCAGAAAGTCTCTAGACCTTGGGGATATGTGGGTAATACCACGTGATCTTCCTCAAGAGAGTCCTTGACTACCATAGACTATAAAGGGAATTGACCAAGTGAGCGTCCCTAGAGAGTCTCATGAATTCGTATGACCAAGCCAGAGGGGTTAGGCTGAGCACACTGCCCAGAGGGTTGTGGTACTTCTTGGATAGGACCAAAGGAGATGGCTGTGAGTACATCCCAGAGGGTTTCCATCTTGTTAGCTGTTTGTTTCACTGTTGTTGATTGGTTGTGGATTGATTGCTGCTATGCATCATCCTATTGTACTGCTTACTGTTTACTGCCTTTTGCTTACTGTTGTTTTTTACTGCTTATAGTACATTTACCTACCATATAGTCACTGACTATTAGGCACAGTTCTTTGGGTGAATGTCTACAGGGATTTTATCTCAAACCATGTTTGGGCCATGCTTTTGGGCCCAAGCAGACTATGTTTTTGCAGGTATAGAGAAGGGAAAGTGCCCTTCGACTTCTGGAACTTGATTTCTTGGAGAAGGAGAGCATGGGACCGAGTTTTGGCTCGCGATGCTGAGGAGATGTTTACTTTTATTTTGTACTTGTTTTGGTACTGTAGTGTTTCCAGCATTATGACTTGTTTGGCTGTTTTCCTAGTTATGTGTCATGCATCATTTCATATATACTTATGTGCTCTAGTTTGTTGATTTAGTCTTCTACTGTTATATTGTTGGTTATTACTGCTCCCTCTATTGCATGTTTATTTTCTTTCGCTGTGTACTCTGCCAATGAGGGCATAGTTTCCCCACTATCACACCCAAGGCCCTCGCTGCTATCCTTTAACCTATGGAATTTGGGGAAATGCACTTGAGGCCATGTGACCAATCGGTTACAGAGCGCCTCTAGGTGGCTTCTGGAATCGGGACGTTACAAAGTGGTATCAGAGGAGCTCTTTCCTCTCGCATTACTGTTTGGAGTCTTAGCCAGGGATAAGACGGATTCGGTACTTGGTAATAAGCTGTGACCAGGAGTAGCTAACTGATAAAACACTATTTTTATGAATATTCTATTGATAATAAATGATATAATTTCCTCACATTGTGTTAAATATGTTTGTTTATAAAATATTTGGGATTTGATCATTCATTTGAAAATTTGGTGAAAATTCCAGTTTTACCTTTTATAGTGCACTGTAGTATTTCGAATATAAATATTTTTATATTTATTATTTGAATTTCAAATTTTTTAACAGTGTTAAAAAATTAATTTTCTACAAACTTTATTCAAGAAACTATTGTTAAAGAGTGCATTTGGATGGAGTAAATGGGCCATTAATCTAATGGTGGGATGGACTCGGCAGAATGGACATGAGTTCTGTATTTGGGCCATATATTCACCATACGGGCTTGGATAGAGCCCAAATTTTGAGGAAAGAATCAAGACATGATTTAGGAAAAATAATCCTACTGGAAGGCCGGTAAATTCACGATTTTTGGAGGTCAACTAGGCGGCTCAACATGGAATAAAATATTTTTCAGAGTTTTTCATTTCACATATAAAAAGTTATGTAACCCTAGCCCTAACAAACTCTATTTAAAGGGGGTTTTAACTCTTTGGGAGGTCTGATCGAGGATTTGGGAAGGGGTGGCCGAGAGGGTGTATATTGGGATCTCCTCACAACTCTTGTAAGAAGTAATAATTTGTGAAAACCTCACTTCCAAAAAGGCTCTCCTCTCCCACCTCTTCTTTGTATTTCTTTTATTTCATGTTTGTTTCTTAAATTTTTCTTCAAATAATCTTCTACGTTATTACCTTTTCTTCTTCTATTAATATTTTTAATTGGGTTATAATCAAGAGTGGAGACATGATTGGGTTCTACCCTTTCAATCCTTTGCTTATACAAAACGTCTCCACAATGACTACACCACCCATGGAATAGTAGTTCTTTTTAGTAATCGATCGAACTATATCCTTCTTCATTTAATTATTTTGAATCATTGAGCTAATAAAATTCACTTAATATGATCCATGAATTGTGTTTTTAAATTGTAAGAATCTAAGCATGTAATTGAACAATTAACACAAACCACGCAAAGTCAGGAATTGTGTAAATTGTGAGAGCATGATCTTAATTGGTAATACAAGACCATACATGATAAATTTGTAGAGTTCAAATACAATCACTAAACACAATTCATCCTCATTTCCAGAATGGATATGTGCTCCAATTAACCACTGACCATAAGCTAACCATAGAACAATAATCAAAGCAGGGTGCTGCGATTGCGTGTTCCGAAGCTATCCTAGGGTTTAAGTAATTTCATATTTGTGGTTAAGTTAACTCTCGTAGGGTTCGAGGGATAACAAATTAGGGGTTCATAATTAAGTGGATATTTATTTAAGTGATAATGATTAATAATTGAATGAAGAGGTAGATTTAGATAGATTACGCCTTTTAAAATATTTTCTAAAAAAATCTTTTTGTTGTGTCATTTTAATCAAACTTCATTTCAAAACTAAAAAAAATACAATCTTCTTCCAGCAAACTTTTCTAGATTTATAAACTATAAAAAACAAACCCCATCCATTCAAGTAGTGTTTTTATTCTCTTTTATTTTATTTCTAGAATAACTCTAAAAATTGTTTTAATTCACTTCCTCCTTTGAGAGACGACCTTGGTCAGCCACTCTACTCCACCTAAGTACCCCAAAGTCACAATATTCATTTGAGGGCACCCACGACAGCACTCTTTAAAATTTGTGCCGTTTCCGGGGAGACAAGTAATTTATTCAACCATTTAGAGGTATTTATTTTATTTTTCATTTTATTATTTTCTTCACCTCTCTCTTTCATCTTTACCCTTTCTCAAGTTTTCATTTTTTTCATCCTCTTCTTTTCTTTTTGGACCATAAACTCAACTTCTCAATTTTATTTTACTATGGTGAACTCACTTTGTTTTAATTTTTATTTGATTTATGACACGAACTAATCCTGATGATCTCTTAGATATTGACCCTGAGATTGAACGTAGCCTTAGGGATTGAATCAAACATTATCAGTCTATGGTAAGTTTCAATATTCAACCAGTTGGTGAATTAATCTCTTCTGGAAACATAGAAATTGGAATCAATTCAATTTCAAACATAAAAGAGGAACCAATGGCTGGAAATAATGGAAATGAACATAATAGAACCATTTTAGAATTGGTTGCACCTGATATTAACTATCATCCAAATTGTATTGCATACCCGAATATGAAATTATACTTTGAGTTAAAATCTAGATTAATTCACCTTCTTCCAAAGTTTCATGGCTTATTTTGTGAGGATCCCAACAAACACCTTAAGGAATATAATGTGGTTTGCTCAACCTTAAAACCATGAAATGTTTCTGAAGTTCAAATCAAAGTAAGAGAATTCCCATTCTCACTTGATGGAGCGACAAATGATTGGATGTACTATTTACGACCTGAAGATGTAACATGTTGGAACGATTTGAAATGTCTTTTCTTGAAGAGATTTTTTCTAGCATCATGGACCACATCTATTTGTAAGGAGATCTTGGGGATCAAGAAAGCACAAGGGGAGTCAACATATGAGTACTGAGAGCAATTCATGAAGTTGTGTGCAAGCTGCCCACGTCACCAAATCAGTGAGAAACTACTCATCCAGTACTTCTATGAAGGACTCGCACCTATGGAGAGAATCATGGTAGATGCCGCAGCAGGAGGGGCATTGGTGGAAAAGACACCAGTAGCCGCACATGCATTGATCGACAAGATGGCACAAAACTCCCAACAATTTGGTGATCGAGGTACATCACATGTGAGAGGAGTACATAAAGTAATTCATTCTTCTCTTGAAAGTCATTTGATTGATACCAAGTTAGAAGAATTGAACACTATGATGAGGTAGATTGCATTGGTTCAAAAGACATCCCAACCCCCTCCTCTAATGCCATGTGGAATTTGCACTGAGACAAGCCATCCAACTAACTATTGCCCACAACTACAAGAGATAGAGGATTGTGCAGTAGTATTTCCTAGGAGATCATTTCAGTAGCAACAACAACCATATCCCCAAAAGAAGTTTGATTCATTTTCTCCAACATACAACTAAGGGTGGAAGGATCAATCGGACATGAGGTATGGATCAGGACAACAACAAAGGCCCCCTTTTCAAAAAAACATCCAGTAGCCTCCTCCTTACTAGCAGGGTTTCTAAAAACCCGAAAGGATATTTGAATCTCAAACATCAACAATCCAACAACAAGGGAATCCCCCACCCAAGGAAGATTCTAACACTGATGATCTTTTGAAGTAAATTGTTCGAAATCAACAGAATGAACTGAAGAGTCAAGGTTCAGAGTTGAGGGAGTTGAAGACTCAAATGAGCCAGATTTCCATCACCCTCCCTGAACTTGTGAGTAATAATTCAAGAAATCTACCTTCCCAACCAACTCCAATTCCAAAGGGGAATGTCAGTGCCATCACATTGAGAAGTGGGAAGAAAATGAACGATACGTCTGTACCTACCATTCCACCGGGATTCACCTCAACTCCGGAGAAGCTGCATTCCAAACCAACTGATGAGAAATACAAGGAGAAAGATAAAGGTAAGAAAAAGATAGATGATGTTCCTCCTAAACCCCTTCCTTTTCCCAACAGGGTTGTTCAAACCAAGAAGATGGCTGATGAAGCAATGAAAAAGGAGGTTTTCGGTATATTCAAGCGTGTGGAGATCAACATTCCTCTACATGAAGCCATTAAGAAAATTCTATGGTATGTGAAATTCTTAAAATAACTTTGTACCAATCGAAGAGGGATTTAGGGAAATGAGAGGATCAAACTTGGAAGGAATGTCTCAGCACTCATTACACCAACTCTAGCAATGCCAACAAAGTGCAAGGATCCCGGGACATTCACCATCCCATGTACCATAGTGGAGATGCACTTCTCTGATTCCCTTTGTGATTTAAGAGCTTCAATAAATGTGATTCCTCACTCTGTATTCTATTATTTATAGGTTAGTGAGTTGAAGCTGATGAGAGTAGTGGTGTAGTTGGCGAATAGAGCTACGGCATATCCAGTAGGAGTTCTTGAGGATGTACTTGTCTGGGTAAGAGACATGATCTTTCTAGTGGATTTCTATGTTCTTAACATATAGGATGATCAGGTAAGTTCTCATGCCCCCATTATCTTAGGTAGGCCCTTCCTCAAAACTGAAAAAACTATCATAATTGTCAATGAGGGTACACTTTCCATGGAATTTGGTGATGATTTTGTGATATTTAATGTTATGGATTCCATGAAGGACCCCTTAGAGGATCATTTTGCATTTTTTATCTCCCATTTTGAACCACCAAGTAAAAACACCATGGAATTGGATTGTCCTATTCCTAGGGAGATTATGAGTATTGGTTCTAGTTTGATGTCTAAGAGTACTTTCACACCTGTTTCTAAGGAACAGAACTCTCTATGATTTGATTTTGAAATGGAATCACATTCTGATTTTTATCATCTGAACACTGATTATGACATGGCTATAGAGTATGCTGATGGATTTGATGCTTTATTCTCTGATTTTGATGATGTATATTCTGATACTGATGCTCTTTGTGCACATATTTCAGTTCCTTCTATGTCTCCATCCATACTACACCCTCCTTCATTATAACTCAAGCCATTGCCACCAAATCTGAAATACTCATACTTTTTGATTGGTGAGAGATTACCTGTTATCATTGCTAACAATCTCCCTTTTGAACATGAAGAACTTTTTTTGAATATTTTGAGGGAGAACATCAGGGCGATTGGGTGGACCTTGGCTGACATATCAGGTATTAGGCCCTCCATTTGCATGCATGGGATTCTCTTGGAGGATGGGGCTAAACTGGTGAGACAGCCACAAAGGAGACTCAATCCCACCCTCCTAGAAGTTGTTAAAAAAGAGGTTGAAAAATTTCTCGAGGCAGGTATAATCTATCCCATTTCAGATTCTCAGTGGCTAAGTCTTATTCAGGTTGTGCCTAAGAAAAGTGGTGTTACTGTTGTTAAAAATGACAAAAATGAGTTGGTTCCAATGATGGTGCAAAACAGTTGGCATGTCTGTATTGATTATAGGAAACTATATTAGTCCACTCGCAAGGACCATTTCCCCCTCCCGTTTATTGATCAGATGCTTGAGAGACTAGCTGGGAAGACACACTATTGTTTCTTGGATGGATTTTCTGGATATTTTTAGGTTCCTATAGCTCCAAAAGATCAGAAGAATACTACATTAACCTGTCCCTTTGGCACATTTTCCTACCGGAGGATGTCGTTTGGACTTTACAATGCCCCATGTAACTTCTAGAGATGCATGGTGAGTATTTTTTCTGATTTTATTGAGTCTTTCATGGAGGTATTTATGGATGATTTTACAGTTTATGGATCCTCATTTGATGAATGTCTCTCTAGTTTGGGTGATGTGTTGCATCATTGTATTGAGAAGAATATGGTCTTAAATTTTGAAAAATGTCATTTCATAGTTGAAAAGGGAATTGACTTGGGTCATATAGTCTCAGAACATGGTATTGAAGTTTATAAATCTATGGTAGACATTATTTCATCCCTTCCATAACCTACATGTGTGCATGATGTTCGATCATTCCTTGGACATGCTGGATTTTATTGACGCTTCATCAGAGATTTTAGTAAGATCGCTCTACCCTTATCTCGATTGCTTCAAAAAGATAGTTAATTCAATTTTGATGATTCGTGCAGGGTATAATTTGATGAGCTAAAGAAGTGTCTGACCACTCCACCAATCATACAGCCCCCACGGTGGGAGATTCCTTTTGAGCTTATGTGTGATGCCTCCAACTTCACGGTTGGAGCTATCTTATCTCAGAGGGTGGAGGGATGTTCACATGTGATCGCCTATGCATCGTGGACAGTGGATTCAGCCCAATAAAATTACACAACCACCTAAAAAGAGTTTCTTGCAATCATATTTGCTTTAGATAAATTGCGTTAATATTTATTTGGCTCTAAAGTAGTTGTTTTTTCTGACCATGAAGCTTTGAGGTACCTCATAAAGAATCCAGATGCAAAGCCACGACTTATCCGTTGGATTCTCCTTCTTTAGGAATTTGATATTGAGATAAATTACAACAAGGGATCAGAGAAATTGGTGGCAAACCACATGATTAGGCTTACTCACACACTAGAGGATGACACCTTGGACCAGGTACCACTTCAGGAAACTTTCCCCAATGAGCATATCTATACCTTCTCAGGTACGCATCCTTGGTAGGATGATTTAGTTAATTACATTGTTTCCTCTGAAATCCCATCAAATTTGGAGAAGCATCAAGTCCAAAAATTAAAAGGTGAGTCTAGGTATTATGTGTGTGATGATCCTTACCTCTGGCGCATGTGTAGTGACCAAGCCATTAGGAGGTGTGTTCCTGATCATGAGTTTGAGTCTGTTTTTCATTTCTGTCATACACTTGCTTGTGGTGGACACTTTGGACCCCAACGGACAGCTAGGAAGGTTTTGGACTCTGGATTATATTGGCCAAAATTGTTCCATGATGACCTTGTGTTTTGTAAGTCATGCTCTCATTTCCAACACACTGGGAATATTTCTAGGAGACATGAGATGGCCCAACAACCCATACTATTATGTGAGATTTTTTATGTATGGGGCATCAACTTTATGGGTCTTTTCCTATTTCATTTTTATTTTTGTATATTTTGGTTGCTATTGATTATGTGATAAATGGTGGAGGCCAAGGCCACCAGGACTGACGATTATAATGTTGTAGTGGAATTTTTCAAGACTCAAATTTTCTGCAAGTTTGGAGTACCAAAGGACATCATTAGTGACCAAGGGACACACTTTTGAAATAGGAATTTTTCTTCCATCCTTCAGAAGTATGGGGTAAAACACAAAACATCAACACCATACCACCACCAAAAAATGGCCAGGCTGAGGTTTCAAATCGTGAGATGAAACAAATATTAGAGAAAACCGTGTAGCCAAATAGGAAGTATTGGAGAAAGCGCTTGGATGATGCATTGTGGGCTTATAGGACAACATACAAGACCCCCATTGGTATGTCCCCATTTCAGATTGTTTTTGGGAAAGCATGTCATCTCCAAGTGGAAGTAGAGCATTGTGCATATTTGGCTATAAAGAAATGCAACATGGAATTGACCCAAGTAGGAATTCAAAGGAAGTTGCAAATTCAAGAGCTTGAGGAGATTTGACTATCATTATATGAGAACTCAAGGCTCAACAAGGAAAGATCAAAAGCAATTCATGATAAAATGATCCAGAAAAGGGAGTTTCATGTTGGAGATAAAGTCCTACTCTACAGTTCATGACTGAAGTTGATGCTTGTTAGGTTTTGTTCCAGATGGTTAGGTCCTTATATTGTATCTAATGTTTTTCCTTATGGTGTAGTGGATATCACACAAGAGGACACTGGAAGGATCTTTACATTCAATGAGAAACGTTTGAAGAGATACATTGAGGGACTTCCTACTGATGCAGTGTATTTTATCACACTGCATGACCCCATCATCACTTGATCACATCAGGCTGTTCCTAACCCTTTCATTTTTATATTATTTTTCCTATTTAAAAATTCTGAATTTCATGTGCATATATCATATCATGGGTTCACATTGAGGACAATGCAATATTTTAAGTGTGGGTGAGGGGACCTTTTAGTTTAGTAATTTCAATTGTTTTCCTGTTTAAAAAAAACCAAAAAAAATTGGGTGTTTTTCAAATTTTGTGTGTATATTTTACAATTTTCTATGTGTTTGTGAAAATTTTGAGCCGAATTGATTCTCATAACCATTATTAAATCCATATCAATAAGTGAAACAATTTACCCCTTGAAACTAAGCTTAAATAAAGGCTGAAGTGACTTTGTTTCAAGTTCAAATATTTAATAATTTCATGAAAAGTACACTGAATTTTGAATCCCATGCCACATCTCACTGTCTTTATATTTGAAATCACTTTCCTGTGAGGCTTTTGAACCATTATTTTCATATTATTTACATTCACCTCACTTCTTGAGAGAACCAAACCATGCTTGACTTAACCAGAATTTGATATATTCCTGTCAAAACTTGAGGGTTTGAGGTACTTATGTTTAAATGATTGAGGAATTTGTTTGGTATTAAATCCCCTATTTCAAGGAATCCTTTTTTATAATGGCCTACCTTGAACATTTAATCCTTTTATCCCTTAGAATCCATGAAAAACCTGTTAGTTTAGCCACATTACAAGCCAATTTTCCCTATCCAACCAACTCTTGAAGTAAAATTGCATAATCTAGTTGAGCTTAAGTGTGGGGGAATATATCTTGTGTTGTGCTACCACATTCTGTGGTACTTTGGTTGGAATGTTAAATTCTTAAGAGATGTGTTTTTTGCTGAATAATGTCATTATATTGAATGTTGTTCCTTTTCTGGATCTTTCATGACAAGTGAAGCTGTGCCTTTTCTGGAGCTTCTAAATGAGGTTGAAAGTTGTGCCTTTCTGGAGCTTTCAAGAAAATCATGTTTGAGAAGATCGACATTTCTGATGCTGAAATGATGAATGGTGTAAAATTTTCATCACTTTTCATGATTATGGAGCTAAGTTGATACTATTTTGATTGAGGAGAAGACCATATTTAAGTGAAATTTAGATTAATGCAATTTTGCTTCAAAAAGAGTCAAGGCCTCCTCATTCAGCCTCAAATATTTTCACATCTAAATCCTACCAATGAAAAGCCATAGAGAATCCTTGAAAAGTCCTCATGATAAACATACATCCTTGACTCACATCGGGTGGATATGTAGAAATTTATCAAGCTTATGGTGACCCTAGTATGAGTTTGGATGAGAAAGACATTGCAATTTTTTTTTTGATATTTGTGTGATAAGAGAAAATTCAAGCGAGGTAAGTGTTTTGTGCATTGGAGGATAAATAAAGTGGAAATATATTGAATGATATAAATGAATAACTTGAAATAGTGGATTTTTATGAGGCATGATATATTTTGTTTCTTTGTGTGTAATTTTTTGATCTCAAGGATATGTGTTTTAGAATTGGTTTTGATTTGATATTGATGTTTACTTGATATGAGATTTTTCCCAGGAGTGCAAAAAGGTAAGTGTGGGGGAGTTGATAAAACACTATTTTTTGGAATATTTTATTGATAATAAATTATTTAATTTCCTCACATTGTGTTAAATATGTTTATTTATAAAATATTTGGGATTTGATCATTCATTTGAAAATTTGGTGAAAATTCCAGTTTTACCCTTTATAGTTCACTGTAGTATTTCAAAGATAAATATTTTTATATTTATTATTTGAGTTATAAATTTTGTAACAGTGTTCCCATATTAATTTTCTACAACTTTCATTCAGGACACTAGAGCTAAAGAGTGAATTTGGATGGATTACATGGGCCATTAATCCAATGGTGGGCTGGACTCGGTAGAATGGTCATGGGTTCTATATTTGGAAAATATCTTCTTCATCCGGGCTTGGTTTGAGTCCAAATTTTGAGGAAAGCTCGGGGAAATAATTTTGAACAAACCATCCTTCTGGAAGGCCGGTCAATGCTTGCTTTTTGGAGGTCAACTAGGCAGTGCAACATGGAATAAAATATTTGGCCGAGTTTTTCATTTCACACTTAAAAAGTTATATTACCATAGCCCTCACAAAATCTATTTAAATGGTGGTTTTAACTCTTTGGGAGGTCTGGTCTAGGCTTTGGGAAGTTGTGTCTGAAAGGGTGTCTCTTGGGAGCCCCTCACAACTCTTGGATGAAGTAAGACGTTGTGCAAACCACTCTTCCAAAAAGGCTCTCCTCTCCCACCTCTTCTTTGTATTTCTTTTATTTCATGTTTGTTTCTTACATTTTTCTTCAAATAATATTCTATGATCTTACCATTTCTTATTATCTTAATATTATTAATCGGGTTGGAATCAAGAGTGGAGACAAGATTGGGTTCTACCTTTTCAATCCTTTGCTTATGCAAAACGTCTGCACGATAACTACATCGCCCATGGAAGAGTAGTTATTTTTAGTAATTGATCGACCTCTATCCTTCTTCATTTAATTATTTTGAATCATTGAGCTACTGTAATTCTCTTAATATGATCCATGAATTGTGTTTTTAAATTGTAAGAAACTAAGAAAGCAATTGAATAATTAACACAAAACACGCGAGGTTAGGAATTGTGTAAATTGTGAGAGCGCAATTTTAATCGGTAATACAAGACCATACAGGATAAATTTGTGGAGTTCAAATATAATCACTAAACACAATTCATCCTAATTTACAGAATAGATATGTGCTCTAATTAACCACTGACCATAAGCTAACCTTATAACAACAATCAAAGAAGGGTGCTGTGATTATGTGTTCCGAAGCTTGCCTAGGGTTTAAGTAATTTCATCTTTGTAGTTAGGTTAAATCTCATAGGTTTTGAGGGATAACAAATTAGGGGATCATAATTAAGTGGATATTGATTTAAATTATAGTGATTAATAAGTTAATGAAGAGGTAGAGTTAGATAGATTACTCCTTTTAAAATATTTTCTAAAAAAACATCTTTTTGTTGTGTAATTTTAATTGTACTTCATTTCAAAACTAAAAACAAAAAAATACAATCTTCTTCCAGCAAACTTCTTCTATATTCATAAACTATAAACAACCACCTCCATCCTTTCAAGTAGTGTTTTTATTATCTTTTATTTTATTTCTAGAATACCTCTAAAAATTGTTTTAATTCACTTCTTCCTTTGAGAGACGACCTTGGTCAGGCACTCTACTGATCCTAAGTACCCCAAAATCATACTAATCATTTGAGGGCTCCCACAACAGTGCTCTTTCACTAACCCGTGTACAAGGAAAATCCATACTACATAGTTTATTGCAGTTTTATGGTTTTGAGATTTTACGGTTGATACGATTTCACCTAGAGTGATTCACATGCCTTGTACTGTTATTGTTTTGATATTATGGTCCTATTTTTGTCGCAACCTGATAAGATGAGGGTATGACACCTCATGCTTTATATAGACACTTTTAGAAATCACATTCCATGCATTATTGCCATGCCATTTAGGGTTCATTAGTGATTGCATGCTATTCTGATAGATGTTGTTTAGATTATGCATGCTGTTGTGATAGATGGTTGATAAAATCTCTACTGCTTGTTAGAGAATTGTCTGTATTGTACTTTGGTTAAATGAATGAAAAATTTTGATTCTTGAGGTGTTATGGGCCCTCTTGAATTGGAAATTTTGGATCATGATCCTGTTTTCTCTTAAACATGATTGTAGGAGATGCCAAGCTTTTATTCGTGGGAAGCATGGGCCCTCACGGATCAGAATTTGGCACCTCTTTACCTTGTTTTTAGTGTTTTTAGGTTTCTGTGTAGTTTCTGAGCTACTGCCCAGAAAAACCCAGAATACATGGCGTATAATTTTTGGGTAGACGCCATGTATTTTTTAGGCCGTGTTACTGACTGTGTGTGTGCAGTAACATGGTGTTGTGAAAATAACGTCAGCAGCACGAACAACATGGGTCGGATTGACCATCTCTAAGACATGCCTTGTTGCTTTTGAAACACACTGTGTGGTCTTTCCCAGGTACCCTGCCATGTCACGAACAACACAGGACGATGTCACCTTCTCCTATACATGTCGTGTTTGTTCGGAACACGCCGTGTAAGGGCCAGCCGTGTAGACGGTCGTGTAACCAACAACGCGGGTTGCCGAGTCAGTGTTTGGTACACGCCGTGTCCCTAGGGAACACGTCATGTAGTCTGAGGTTAGTTTAAACTGTGTGTGTTAGCCGTGTAAAGAGACTTGGGTAGGGGAATAGTCTTCAACTACACGCCTTTTGTTGGGTCAACACGCCGTGTAGTTTGAGGTGTTACACGACCTGTAGGGCAAGGGTACACGCCCATGTCAGTTGCTTCAAAAGACATGCTATGTAGTTTTTATACATTCCATGTAGTTGTGTTTTGTAAACTTGTGTGTTGTTCTACCCCTGTTCCTATTTTGTACTCTTGTGTTCTCTGTCCTTGTTTTTCTGATCTAAGGTATACTTTTGATCTTTTAGAGCTATGCCTTCGAGATGTCCTCCGATTGTACGTCTGTCGTCAGGTAGTGATCAGATGCCAGATATGGCTGAACAGGGACGTCCCATTGATCCTCCAGTCCAGCCAGTCTTGGCACTGGCTGTCATACCTGTTTCAGGTGCCGAGGCGTAGTTCAGGGAGGACTTCCTAAGGATGATTCAAACCTTCCAGGGAGCGCCGCCTCCTGCCCCATCGATGGCTAAGTTGACGCAGGTTTTCTAGCAGCAACATCCTCTTACATTTTCAGGAGATAGAGGACCTTAGGATGTAGAGTCGTAGATAGAGGCCACACTGACCATCATTGAGCACCTAGAGATCCCTCTAGAGAAAAGGGTAAATCTGGCTACTTATATGCTCTGGGACACCGCCAAGAGGTGGTGGTAGGAAATATCATGGTCAGGACATCAGAAGGATATGTCTTGGGATGAGTTTCGACACACCTTCTATGACAACTTCTATCTAGAGACCCTGAGGGATGATCGAGCCTAGGAGTTTATGATCCTGCAGCAGGGTACTCTCTCTTTTATGGAGTACTCATCTCGCTTCACTGAGCTACATTGTTTCACACCGATCCCAATAGGTGATGAGTTGTTCCTTGTTAGGAAGTTCAAGGACGGTCTCAGGCAAGAGATCTATTCCCAGGTGAATATATTTCAGTTGACTTATATATCCTCCATCGTCAACCAGGCGCTGATCACTGAGCACAATCTGAGGGATTCTAGAACAGTGAGCTAGGGCGGTTCATCATCCAGAGCTGGTGTTCCTCCCACAGATAGTAGGAAGCGTCGTTGAGAGTCTTCTCGATGAGATCCAGGTTCATGGGATGTGTCTTCTAGTAGCCAGGTTGTATGGTACCAATGAGTTCGGAGTGGAATACTAGGCCTCGATGCTAGAGGGATCTGATGGAGTGTCGGTCTTACGGCAAGATGGGAGATCTTCAACGTTTCTATCACATATTCTCACCTTCAGGTGGTGGTAGGGGTTCCTCTAGGACCCTACGTTCTAGAGATGCTTCACCAGTTTCCCACAAATCAAAGAACTGGAGTTCTTCTAGCTGTTCAGGCTGAGGTGGAGGTCGTAGCTGTGGTGGTCAGTCACCAGGTCATCAGCGACAGCAGAGTGGATCAGCTCAGAGTGGTCAGCCAGGGGCACAGGGCCGCGGTGCATGCCAGTCTTTTTCCATGGAGAAGACCAATCAAGAGCAGGATCCTGACCCTTATATAGTTCAAGGTACTATCTTAGTAGCCTCAGTTTTATCTTCATACCTTTTTGATACTAGTGCTTCCCATATATTTATTTCTGTTGCTGTTCTGGAGAGCCTTGGGCTCTATATCTTTTCGTCTCCCGACTTGTTGACTCCTGACACACCGTTGGGAACAAGGACATCTAGCGTACGACAGTGCAGAGAGTGCCCTATTGAGGTTTCGAGGTGTCATGTCTTATGTTACCTCTATGTACTATAGATGATGGGCTATGACTTCATTCTTGGTATGGACTGGTTGGTTCCCTTCCAGGTAGTCGTTGATTGTTGTCGCCACTGGGTGAGTTTCATATCACCAGAGGGCGGATCCTTCCTTCATAGAGGTGAGTGGGATGTCTAGGCAGGTAGAGCTGGACCAAAGCATCATGGGCTAGGGGAGGTTATAGCCTAGATTCCCAGTCATTACCTGGATGACCAGGGGACTTCATAGTTAGACATTCCACCAGTGGTGGATCGTTTTAGGTATGTCTTTATAGAATACTTCTCAGGTTTACCTCCAGAGCGTGAGGTGGACTTCTCGATTGATCTCATGCTAGGAGTGGCACAAATGTCCATTTCTCCTTATTAGATGGCTACACCTGAGTTTAAAGAGCTCAAGAAGTAGTGGGAGGAGTTGCAGGTGAAGGGTTTCATCTGACCCAGTACTTCTCCTTGGGGTTCGCCTGTCCTGTTTGCAAAGAAGGTAGACGGTACCCTTCGACTTTGTGTGGATTATGGGAAGCTGAACTAGTTGAGAGTCAAGAACCTATATCCCTTGCTGAGGATCGATGATCTCTTTGATCATCTTCGAGGAGACTGTGTGTTCTCGAAGATCGACTTGAGGTCCGATTATCATCAGTTGAGCATTAGACCATCAGATATACCTCAAACAGCTTTCAGGAGTAGGTATGGTCTTTACGAGTATACAGTCATGCCGTTAGGTCTAATGAATGTGCCTGTAGTCTTTATGACACTGTTGAATCGAGTGTTTCATCCGTACATGGACTCCTTCATCGTGGTCTTCGTGGATGATATCTTGGTGTACTCTCACACTCGACACAACCATGACACACATCTTGAGATCATTCTTAGTACACTGAGAGAGCATCAATTGTATGCTAAACTCTAGAAGTGCTACTTTTGGATGGATCTGATTCACTTCCTGGGTCATGTTATCTCAGAGACAATAGTATCTATTGACCCAGAGAAAGTGAGAGTTGTAGTTTCTTGGGAGCAGTCAAAGAAATTATTTGAGGTGCAAAGTTTTCTAGGGCTGGCCAGATACTACAGATGCTTCATTCAGGACTTCTTGCGCCTATAAGCACCATTGATAGGTCTATAAAAGAAAGGGGAAATGTTTTTATGGTCAGATTCTTGTGAGTAATACTTTCAAGAGCTAAAGGGGAGGTTGACGTCAGCACCGATACTAGTCTTGCCAGATCCGGGCAAGGGCTACACTATTTACTATGATGCTTCAAGTATCGAGATATGAGCTATGCTCATGCAGGGAGATGAGGTCTTTGCTTATAGGTGTCGGTAGTTGAGGCCACATGAGAGGAACTACCTGACGCATGATCTGGAGTTGGCAGTAGTTGTTCATGCCTTACGCTATTGGAGACACTATCTTCTAGGAGATCACCTTGTGATTTATACTGACCAAAAGAGTCTCAAGTATATATTCACTTAGCATGATATGAATCTGATATAGTATTTGTGGTTTGAGTATATTCAGTCCATTGACTTCGATCTCACCTATACGCTGGGAAAGGGTAATGAAGTGGAAGATGCATTGAGCAGACGAACTCAGATTCATGCAGTTCAGGAGGCCAGCAGTGAGTGGAAGCTTATGGATCTGTTCTTTGAGATGCATCTTGAGGTGCACGATAGGTAGGGACAGATTATCCTAACTTCTGTAGCTATTACCTCTAAACTTCTTGATCGGGTATGAATGAGGCAGCTATTAGACTCTGAGGCCTTGGTCCTGTGGGAGAGTGTGTTAGGAGGGGACCCTCTTCCCAGATTGACAGTGGGAAAGGATGAGGTCATTCATTTCAAGGGATGCGTATGGGTGCCAACAGACATACATGAGGAGCTAATGCGGGATTTTCATTCCTCAGTTTGGGATGTTCATCCTGGCGTCACCAAGATATATCGGGAACATCATCACCAGTATTGGTGGCCAGGTATGAAGAGGGATGTTGCTGGTTTTGTCATTAGATGTTCTAATTGTCAGCAGGTGAAAGCAGAGCATCAACGACTAGCAATGATCTTACAACAGTTACCCATTTCGGAGTGGAAATGGAATGATGTCACGATGGACTTCGGGATCGGGATACCATGGTCACCTTGGGGAAGTGATGTTGTTTGGGTCATCGTTGAAAGGCTTATGAATGTTTCACACTTCTTTCCAATCAAAAAGACCTTCAGTGTTGATGATCTGGGACGACTGTACATCCTAGAGATTGTACGTCTATATGGAGTTACACACTCCATTGTTTCAGACAGGGATGTGTGGTTTACCTCTCGGTTCTGGAAGGGACTTCAGATGGCTTTGGGTACACATGTACTTTCGAGTATAGCATACCATCCCTAGACTTATGGTCAGTCCGAGCGCACAATCCAGGTGCTTGAGGATATGCTCTGAGCTTGCATTTTAGACTTCGGTGGTTCTTGGGAGAAGCATATAACTCTTGTGGAGTTTGCCTATAACAATAGTTTTCAGGAGACCATTCAGATGGAACCATATGAGGATTTGTACGGTAGGCCATTCTGATCACCCTTATGCTGGCTGGAGGTAGGAGAGGCAGCTTTGCTAGGACCTCGTCTTGTTCAGGAGACCTCAGAGCAGATAGAGTTGATTTGGAAGAGGATGGATACTGCACAGTCTCGATAGAAGTCTTATGCTGATTAGCGGAGACAACCTTTGGAGTTCAAGGTCAGAGATCAGGTTTTCCTATGTGTCACACCGAGGATGGGACACAAGAGGATTCAAAGACAGGGTAAGCTTTCACCGCGGTACGTCGGGCCGTTTGAGGTGTTGGAGAGAGTTGGGCCGGTCGTCTATCGGTTGTAGCTACCTCAGAGGTACCGGGCTATACACGACGTCTTCCACATCTCTCAGCTCGGACGTTACTTTTCAGACTCGTCTCATGTCTTTCATCCTGAGGAGGTTGAACTTGAAGTTGATGCGTTGTTTGAAGAGAATCCTATCCCGATTTTCAATCACAGTACGAAGGTTCTCCGAGGCTGGTTAGTCCCTCTAGTACAAGTGCTATGACAACACAGGAGAGTACAAGATGCGATTTGGGAGAGGGAGGCCGAGGTTCGATCGCAGTGGCCAGAGCTATTCGAGATGTCTTCTTCTACGCCCATCTAGGGAAATTCAGGGATGAATTTCGTTAAGGGAGAAAGTTTGTAAGAACCCGCATCTTTGTTTCCGGTATGTCTTTTCTTTTCTGGATTTTTTTAGAATTTTTGGAGATTCTAAATTTTTTTGAAGTACATGTTGTGTACTTTCTGAGTACACGCCGTGTACTCATTTCTCACTCAAATCCGTGTGCTTTCCATGTCCGGGCCACACACATGGTGTGTAGGGGTGACGTGGAGGCCGATTTTGGTAGAGTACGGAAAAAACCACTACACGCCGTGTACTTTTTTTTCACTAAACAGATCGGGGTCACGCATAATCACCATAATCATCTTCTTCTAGGTCTGGTTTGTCTGAGAGCGACTCGTATGTCTAGATCTTCCCTGAGCCCCCACCTCTATGTCTGTTCTCTGATTCGAGCATGGTCTATTGCGTTGGAAGCGCAGCGGTGAGTTATTCCTTCTGCTTGAGCCTTGTTTTCCAATTCTTCCTCATTCTCGAGTTATCTAAGGTTGAAAATTTTGTACGTTTTCTTAGATCTATGGTGTTCTAGGTAAAATTAGTCATCTTGGTTGAAGTATATCGATCTCCTAGGCTAGAGGTCAGTGGTTTGTGCCTTACCGTTCAATGTCTTTGAGTTTTATGTGTGAATTTCCACCGATACCCGTGAACGGGGTATTACATGTTTATCGTTTTACCCCTATTGTTTTCCTGCCAATGCTAGTATTCTTGCGTAGAGGTAAATTGAACATGTTGGAGGATAATTTGTTGTGCTTGGATGTTTTTCCCTTGCTTTGTTCTATTTACGACCTTTGGGTCTTGTTTTCCTTTGGCTGCTACACCTGTTTTCATGCCTTGCGGTCATAAGTTGAAGTGCAATTCATGACATGTTTGTTGCCTTGTAGATTGTTTAGCTAAGTAGCACTATAGGTGTACTTTGGTTAGCCAAGTATCTCTATTGGTGTACTTTGGACTTATAACATTATTATGCACATACTGGATCATGGACGAGAGAACCTGGTGCTGTAGACTATAAGGGATAGACCGAGTGAGCTTCCCAAAGAGTCTTAGATATTACAGATTACAGAGGGGTTGGACCATGTGAGCTCCCAGAGAGTCTTGGATTTTATAGACTATAGAAGGGTAGACCGGGTGAGATTCCTCAGAGAGGCTTACCTTGTTTGAATCTCTTTTTGAACCTTCCCAAGCTAGAGGGGGAATTGACTGAGTGGGATTCCTCAGAGAGTCTGTGGTATACCTGAGGCTATAGGAGGAATCGACATAGATAGCTTCCTCAGAGAGTCTCTAGACCTTGGGGCTAAGAGGGTTAGACCATGTGATCTTCTTCAAGGGAGTCCCTGACTACCCTATACTATAAAAAGAATTGACCGAGTGAGCTTCCCTAGAGAGTCTCATGAATTCGTATTACCAAGCCAGAGGGGTTAGGCTGAGTGCAATCCCCAGAGGGTTGTGCAACTTCTATGATAGGACCAGAGGGGATGGCTGCGAGTACTTCCCAGAGGGTTTCTAACATGTTAGCTGTTTGTTTCCCTTCTGTGGATTGGTTGTGGATTGATTTCTGCTATGTATCATCCTGTTTTACTGCTTACTGTTTACTGCCTTCTTCTTGCTGTTGTTGTTTACTACTTATTTTACTTTTACCTGACATATACTCACTGACTGTTAGGCACAGATCTTAATGTGAATACCTATTGGGATTTTATCTCACACCCTGTTTGGGCCATGCTTTTGGTCCAAAGAAGACTATGTTGTTGTAGGTATAGATATGTGCAAGTACCCTTCGTCTTCTGGAACTTGATTTCATGGAAGATGATAGCATGGGACCGAGTTTTGGCTCGCGATTCTGAGGAGATGTTTACTTTTATTTGTACTTTTTTTGGTACAGTAGTTTTTTCCAGCATTGTGACTTGTTTGGATGTTTTCTTAGTTATCTGTCATGCATCATTTCATATATACATATGTGCTCAAGTTTTTTGATTTAGTCTTAAGCTATGATATTGTTTGTTATTATTGCTTCCTCTATTTCATGTTTATTTTCTTCCACTGTGTAGTCTGCTAATGAAGGCATAGATTCCCCACTATCACATCCAAGGCCCTCACTTCTAGTCGGCAGCCTCTGGAATTTGGGGAAATGCACCTGAGGCCATGTGATCAACCGGGTACGGGGTGCCTCTGGGTGGCATCTGGAACCGGGATTTTACATTACCCATTCCATAGTGGAAATTGGATGATGTCAGTATGGATTTTCTAACAATATTACCTTTTACATTCTGCAAGAATTATGATGTATTGGTTCTTATGTATTGGTTGATGAATTTATCCCACATTTTTCCTATTAGGGTGACCATCATAGTTGATGATTTAAGTAGTATTTATATGTATAAGTTATTTTACATAGATAGTGTTCAGAATAGTATGATTTCAGACATAGATCCTTATTTCATATTGATGTTTTTTAGAGTATATAGAAGTCTATGGTATCATAGGTTATTTGGAGTATGACTTATCATCTGTAAACTGATAGTCAATATGAGAGTACTATTCATATTCTGGAGGATATGTTTTGATCTTGTGTTTTGAAATTTATTGTTTCAAGGGAGATGCATATGAAAATCATGGAGATTTTATATAATAAAAACATCCAAGATTTGGTCCAGATAGAGCCTTTAGATTATTTTTAGGGAAATTAAATCCATTCTCATCCTTGTTGGTTAGAGGGAGGTGAGTCTGTGCCTGTTGGTCCAAGTCTCGAGCATGATACATCTGAGAAGGATCAGTTGATTATACAACAGTTGGTTACCACACAGAGGAGGTAAAAATCATTTTCTTACTATCAGATATGACCTCTAAATTTTTAGGTTCATCATTATGTTCTCCTTTGGGTGTTTCCTAGGTTAAGAAAACACTATATCTTGAAACAAAGACAGCAAGCCCCTAGGATTGATGATCTTTTTGAAATAGTGGATCATGTCAGTCTAGTGCCATTCCAATTAGCCTTTACAAAATTATATAGTTCCATGGATTCTTTGTTTCATGTGTCACTTATTGAGTGATATTTTACAGAACCTTCTCATGTGATAGACATAGACGACATTGAGTTTAGTGCTGATGAATCTTTTGAGGAGAATTTGATATGGATTATGGACCATAGTGATAATTATATATAGGGTAGGGCTATTTATTTTTTCAATTACAGAAGCGTCATGGGTGATTTTAGGGGGATACATGAGAGTGGGAGTACGATATATGAGCACATTGTCCAGAATTGTTTTCCAAAACCCCACAATGATGCTTGGAGTAGTTTAAGGATAATCAATTATATGATGGGGTTGTTGTAAGATCCCATTTTTTGTAGGTATGTCCCCCTTGGACTTTTCATTTGATCCCTGGTGGAAGAGTATTATTTGGATAAAGAGAAAATTTGTTGAGGAATATTATTTAATGATCATCAATGTCTAAATGTTTGAATAAACACAGACTTGGGTTATTATGAAATTTTAGAAAATTGTAGAGAATATTTGTGGGGACTGGTTCAGGTTTTCTATTTGAATTAATGGAGTCTTAGTATAAATTGGTCAAGGGTTACTAAGGTTTCATCGTATATTGAAAAGACTTAAAGGGAGTTCGTGTTTTTATAAGGACACTAAGTTGAAAAACTATATGCAAAATAGTTACATATCGTGTAACTAAAATAAACACTATGCAGTTGTTTCCAAACACATGTCATGATTGGTTACATGTCGTGAACTGATTCATTATGTGAAGATAGTACACACCATGTTATAATATTACACATCATGTAATATTCGACCAGAATAAATAATAATATTATGTGGTTGGGTTTTCATTATATGCCATTAAAAAGAAAAACATGACATGTAACTAAATTACACGAAATATAATTTCCTAAGCATGATTTGAAAAGTGTTGTGTAGTTGATTTTTTACTCTCACCGATGTGAAACTTTCCTCATCTCGACCAAGGGTGATCATCCAAGCAATTTTGTGCCCCATCCATATATTATGGATATCCTCTTTTTTTCAATCAATACACAATATAATGTTTTTATTTGGTCCTCAACTCTCTTATATAATTCTCTGATCATGTGTAATCTCTTGATTGAGTGAAATTTTTGTTTTGATATGATCGGTTTTGATCATTAAACCTTCTTCTAATCCTCTACGCATTTATTCTTGTTTTAAAATCATGATGTAAGTATTGGTTGATCATTAATTAAAGGTTGGGGGTGTAAACCTTAACCCTATTCTTTGATAATTATAAACTATATGAAATATTACAACTTCAAAATATACATGTGCCTTAATTGATTAAATAATTAATTGGATTATTTCTTAGAGTCCCTTTAGATCTAAATGGTTAATGACCTTGGTTGTGGCTCCTATTTGAGTGATAAAATATTTTTTTAAATGAAATGATTAGAGGGTTAATGTGGTTTTAGCATGACAAGAATTTGGGTGATTTCTTGATATAGTTTCACCTTGTTTTAGCTAGTTTATCAAGATAACTAGAATGTTATTTGTTATGAAAAATTGATATATGAAATGTGTAACTGAAAGATAAATGGTATTTTGAATAATTATACATTGAGGATGATGATGTGCTATTTTTATATCCTTATTATTATGACATGTGTTGTGATAAAAGAAGTAATGATTATATGGTTCTTTTTTCAAGTTGTTAAATTCAAAAATTCTTATATAGAAGCCTATTCCGACCGACACATATTGAAATTCTTATATTCAATGTTATGTCTTGAGACATGACAAAATACTTATATAGTGAGATATGAATTTTGAAACATATTGAAATTATTATTTAACGGGCTTGGCCTAGATAAATGTTGAAATTTTTATATACCAATCTCATCCATGATTGATTGCTGAAATGATTATATAGCAGGTTTTGACCCAAATTTGTGTAATTTATACCTTGGATATAAGTTTTTGGTTAGCATGGTTATTAGACATTCTTAGAGATATTCGAGCATGGCACCGAGACATGTTATGTTTTACTATGGTTATATTTATATAGTTGGAATGGTTGTGAAACATGCTTAGAGATATTCTAGCTTAGCATTGAAGAAGGTTGATGTGGTATTTCTTTAATTTTTTAATTAATTAATATACATGTTCATTGAATTATTTCATAAACTTTTTATCATACTATAAATGTTTATACAAGTGGTGTCAAATTTATTAGTTACACTCACACTCTATTTGGTCCTCCATTTGGTACCCAAGAATATTACATGGATACATGATTTGACAAGTGAAAAAGACATTACTATTAATTTTTTTCTTGTTAGATGGGTTAGAGTTTGGAGAGGAACTGACATGGGGTTTGGGATCAAGGCCTTCTAAGTATTTATTGAGTTTAAATAATTTTATTTTTTATTACTTCTATAATGTAATTTAGTTACATTACAACATGAGATTTCATTATTCCCTTATTATTTTATTGGGTTATTCAATTGTCTTCTATTATTGATTTTCCACTATATTATATTGTTTCCATTATTTTCACACATTCATCTTTATTTGTTATTATTATATTTTTATATTCACTATGTTTTAACTCTATAACCAGATAGTATAGTCTCCCCACTATACTTATCAAACCCCAAATACTGGTCAGAAACCTCCATCATATGGGGAGGAACCATTGGGGTATTGTAACTGACCCATTTAGACCATGTGAGAGAGTTCGAGATTAAGAGAAATTACACACCCTATTTCATAGAGTCAATTTTATCATCTTTCCTCATATTATTGATAAGATTACACTATTTATCTTTTTTTTCTTCCAAATGATATTCTACCAGGAAAATTGTTTTATGTTCCGAAAATTATATAATAAATAATATTTTTTAGTTATATCAATAAACTTCTCAACCACTAATGGACCAGTAGAACCACTAAAAGAAAGTGTATTTTCTTCATGAAATGATAAATAGTGTATTGGTCCCAACTTTTCTCATTAGGAAGATTAATATTTTTTAGGACTTGAGAGTGTTTCATGATTATAACAACAAGGTTTTGCATACTAGTTCACAATACATTTAGTGGATCATTAAATTGTCCTTAACTTTTGTTTTTAATATGATTTCTTTTTCTTCCATCCATTAACTGAAAAAAACATAGTGTGATAACAAATCATCAATAATCATTGCAATAAATTATATGATTATGAAAAACATACTTATAATGTCCTAAATTTTGACACCTCTTTTAATCCTATGATACTTTGAGATCATTTCATATCAAAATGGTTTATCATAGGTTGTTATAGATTTAATTTGATTATTCATAATATTGGTATATAAATAAAATGTGAATTAACCCAAGAATATGCTCTAAATATTTCTAGCCAGGTGTATAGTCTTAGGCCCACTCATCATACACCATTGATGATAAAGTTAATAACCAATCATACCCATTAAGAGTTATTACCCCTAGGTTCATATGTGTCATAGGCATATCCACTTTCCTATATCCATAAAAATATATATTTTATTGGAAAACCAAACTCCATTCTTAGCCATGACATAGAATGTTCTCTAATACATAGACTTATCCTAAGGGTTCTCACAAATTCTTTCTAATCCAAATCTCCAAAAATAACTACATACTACTTGGATACCAATTGAGGTTACCAAAGAATAAAATAAAAAAATATTGAATTAATTTAGATGAATATTCAATACAAGTCATAATAATAAATGCCCCAAACAAGTATTGTTTTACTGTCTTTAGAGACAAGATATATAATCATATTATATAATGAATGATCTTAAAAATATCCCAAAAATTTATTCTCATGAAGTACACTTCTTAGACATACCCTAGTTAAAAACTTTATTCATAACATAAGAAAGGGAACCATAATAAAGGGAAAGCCTAGATTCTAAATAAAGGGAAACATAAGAGATATCAATCAATGATCATATTTTAGCATAAGATAATTATTAGGGGATGTTAAAATGATCATAACTTATGAAATTCATACCCAATTATTCAAATATCACAAATCATAAATCATAGAATAAGTATTTTTCCTAAAAATAGACAATTCATATGTGCTTGGAATCATAATTAATCAATCATGATCCATGAGAACACATTATAAGCATATTAAATAAGTTTATGGAATACATATAAATATATAAAATCATTTCATTATTCAAGGATTACTTCTAAGACTATCATAGTGGATAAGGCTCACTCCCCATCCCATTATTTTCGTAGACATGGTTCACACCCAAGACTATCACAGTGGGAAGTGTACCTTTCAAAACAAGGTCCACTCCCCATTCTAGTCTTTATTATCTCATGAGATAAAATTTATAACACAAATCCTTGGAGGGCTATATAATTATGAGCCCACCTATAAAATAATTAAAACCATACATTTGTTTGTCATAATATCAGAAAACATTAATAATCTCATCATATCATAACAATTGTATAGTAAACAGGTTTCAGTTCATTATTTCATCATTGTATAACCTACTGAAAATAAATTAATTATATATATATTTCTTATCATAACATAATCAACCCATGAGAAAGAAATTGTTTTAATTAAAAAAATACTTAAATCATCATCATCATAATCCATCCAAACTATAAAATTGGATGGTATCATAATATCATATGCCTAGTGAAGAAAAAATATCCAAAAAAGACAATGAAAAATATAAAAATGCCTTCAAAATAGAATTTTAACACTTCCTAAGAAATAAGGAAAATACAATTTTCATTTAGTTTCTTTAAAATCTAAATACCAACAAAATATTGAAATAAATTTTTATTTTTAAATTAACATGTAAAGTTGTAAAGGAATATTTAAATAAAATAATTTTCATGATAGTGTGGAATGTCATTCATGCAGTAAAAATTAAAACAAATATTAATTTCTCACTTTTTGTAAAAAATTCATAAATAATCACTTAAGAAAAAATTGTTAAATTTCGTTCAAAATTGAGAATAAATTTTCATATTTTTGAAAATGACTTCAGTCAATCATTAAATAATATAATAGAATATTCTTAAAACATTTTAAATAACATGGAAATGGAAGAAGAAGTATGTCTACCAAATAGGTAAAAATGTATGTTCTTCTTAAAATTATTTTCTCAGTAATTTTAATTAAAAAAGAGAGGGGAAAGGTACTATTATATGAAAATTCCAATAATAAACAAAGGATAATTAAATATTTGGGGTTTAAAGTTTAAAATACATACAATTTCTCTCAATGATAATTTAGTATAGATAATCCTATAAAGAAATGAGAATGAAACATATACCTTACATCAAGTCTCAAATGGAATTATACTCATTTAAAAGGCTGGTATAAAAAATATAAATTTATTCTAAATATATTTTAGAACCATTTTAATACATAACATACTATGTTAAATCCCTTTATAATTTCCAATTACCCTTTCATTAACAATTTCTACATTAAAATGAACATTTAGGTGAAAATTGGTCTTTTTTCGTGCTTGTTTTAGCTCGATAGTTTTGGTAAATAAACTTTTTTTAGTTATTAATAATCTATATAATATTAATCATAAAATAAGAATAATATTTATTCATTATGTATATTTTTATAACCATTCATAAAAACTGGTGACTAAAAAATAATTACATCACTTTGTGGAGATTGTAGACCGATGTACACATGAGTAGTGTTTTCATATTTTGGTGGATAGAATGAAAGAAAAGTAAATAGTAATTCACATTTAAAGAATAATAATTATTTCATAAATATATTATATATTTATTAAATTTAATTTTGTTACTATCCATGTAATATGAAAATGAAAAACAAATCACATTGCTTCGTGGGAGTGGTAGTCCACACATACGGATGCCCGATGATAAAATTTTACTACTGATATGAAGGTAAGAAGGTAGATAATATATTATAATTATATAAGAATAATTATTTTAATAATATAATATATAATTATTAAATCCATCATAATAACCAACCATGAAATATGGTGGGGGAAAATGTATCATATTGTAACATGGAGGTGGTAGTCCACACATACACACAAGCAATACATTAATTTTCTATCTGATGGAAATGAGGAGGAAATGGTTATAATATAATCATAAAAATATATAAGTATATTCCTCACACTATTATTCCTAATATTATGGATACAATATATTTATTGGAATTTTAATATGAAATAATCATTAAAAGAGCCAAGTAAGACAATTATCTCTTCTTTTGGAGACTTCTTATGGATTTCACCTTAAGACTTATTAGGATGGTATTTGGGTAATAAAATGTGATAAATAATTAAGCTATGGAATATAATAATGTTTTTTGGGTAGGTATTGGATGGTATAGTGTACTTAATTTTTATGAATAAGGGAGTATAAGTGGCTCCCTTTTATAAGCGAGGGGAGGGACACAAATAGAGTTAATTAAATGTTTTAAAAAATATAAAGTAACATTATTTTGATAGTGGATCCAAATTGGAAAAAATTAAATTTAGGAAAAAATAATGTCCAAATATATTCAAATTAGTATATATTAAAATTTTTATGTGTAATTTTACAGTTATATTTTATTTTAATACCTCCGGAAAACCCATTTTAACCCGAACTGTGGTAACAATGTTTCACTATTTTTACTATTAATTATGAATGGAAATTAATTTTTCATATTAAATTATATTAATTATTATTAATAAAAATTTGGAATAAATTTTAAAGTATTCAATATTTTGTATATATTCATTTTAAAATAACTGTACAAAATTCAATGAAAATAATTATTTAGAAAAATGAATTTATAATTAAAAAATTGGGTTTAAATTCATTCTTTTCCATGTAAAAAATATTATATGAATGTTAAAATATAATATTGAATATATATTATATACATTTCATCAAAATAATAACTGGTGATTTATTTAATTTATTATGATTATAACACACTATGTACACATAAAAATAGTTTTCTGAAAAATAACTCACTTTACCTTCAAATGATTTTTTATTGGTTTATAACTAATTGATAACCAATGAATTAATTTTATTCATGAGTTTAAAAAATAATTATATGTTTTATACTATATAGTTTTAAAATATAAGATAAATTAACCATTTATTAAAACATACATGATAAAGATGATTCTTGTAAATAAAATAATTCAAAATCGTTCTCTAGGATCAATAATATTTTATATGTGAATTATACATTTTTATAAAAATTTTATTTTATTTAAATACCATATATTGTGATTAATTTTATAATTTATAAAATTCTTCAGATAATTTCAGGGTTTCATGTAATAAAGTATACCAAAAAATATTTGTTTTATTAAAATAAAATATATCATAAAATATTAGGGTATTAAATTAGTTATGTGAAAATAATGTTTTTAATTGTATATGTGTATAGACTTTCCTAGATCAAATTATTTAACATTACAATTTTAAGATTTAAATACTCGAATTTTATATTTTTTAACCTTTAATTTTCAGAAACTCTATATTATGATCCTCATGTTCATTAAGGACCAATTTTTTCTTTTTTCCATCTATGGAAATATCAACATTCTATTTTTTGATTCTTCTAATTATTTTTTATCAATTTTAATAGGTAAATGAAAATGTTTTCCATAAACTAACTAATATAGTGATATTTTTAGGAAGGTTTTTTATGTTTTATAATATTGACAGAGGAAATATAAGGGGTTTTAAGTATGGATGACTGTCAACCATCGATATTTGAATATCGAATTCTCTACTGTAATGTATATATTGTCATAAAGGTTGAATTCTCAGAGATGGTAAATTTATTTTGGAATAAATTTATGTTTTTTTCATATAAAATAAAGGGTTGGTGTAATATTATATATATTTAATTAAAATTATATAATTCACTTCGAATGAAACTATTTATAATAATTAAAGGTTAGTATAAAGGTTATATAATTAATGGATTAGTTTCGTTGATATTAAAAATATTATGTAAAATAGACACCCACTATATAATATGGGTTGGATTGAAGATTCATAAGGTATTAGATATATTCAAAGATATAATTTGAGATTCAATACATGTCCAAATATTATTAATGGATGTTTTTTAATTTATAAACAACTATTTATCCATTTATTATAATAATTCATGATGAATAAATATGGAGGATACACAACATTAGATTTATGATCATGAAACATATTTTCTCCCAGTAAATCCTTCATCCCTAAACATAGTCTCACCCCAAAAGGATATTTAATCAGCTATACATGTAGCAATTAATGTGGCTATGTATGTAGAATAATGAGGAAAATATATTAAAAAGAAAAGGGGACAAGACTAGGTGGATTTTTAGGTGTACCTATTGGTATGGGTGGAATAGGTGGATGATTTAGATTGGGTATCTAATAAATCTTCTAAATTATACGTATGGAGATCATCTTTTCATTCCTGTAGGAGAAGTTTTAACTATCAAATTTATCAAGATTTATTATGTCTTAGTTAATGTCCTTTAAAGACATGGAATCCATATTCATGTAATATATCCTTCAGATTCATATAAAATATAGAGTAAGATGCTTGTTCTCTAAATAAGTTTATTAGATTTTGGGGAATATGAATAATTTTTTTAACATTAAACATTGAAGTACAACAAAAGTTACATGATTATAATAAAATAAAGAGGAAAACTATAAATAAATAATATAGGAGGAGGTGTATCTATGGTTATAAATATATTGTATCAGATCGTCAAGAGTTTAATCAAGGTGTTTATATTCCAAAGATCCATAGTTCACATCTGAAAATTCTATGCATTTGAATGGGAGTGGATGGACCTATTTATAAGAAACAAGGGTGGATTGTTTTCCCTCTAAATCTATCATTAAAAAGTTAATACATTATTCACCCATTAGATTTAATATTTTTAATTAATCATCTAAATTTATTTCCTACATATTATTTCCTATCCCACAAAATTTCAAATCTATTAGATATGTTTAAGTAATGTTATGGCCAAAATACTAACCTATAATTTACTATGCTAATAGAATATTCACATTTAAATACATAATAATAACATATAGTTTTGAAAATTAAAAATATTGAATCATAGTTTCTATAATTTAATGAATTTATTTCTTATACTATTTACCATCTTCACAGATAATTTTAACTAATTTAGACTATTTTTTGGGAGATATAGTTATAATAATACTAGTAGTCTAAAATGTTGATAATTTTCTAGGTCCTATATTAATGATTTGGTTAGGAAACTTAATTGGTGAAATAAACCATGATATTTTTACAAAATTTATACCCAATTGTTTTCATGTAAAAAATGTAGTTCAAAGAATATTGAATAATTAATTTGTTTTTGGAAACATAGATTTCACAACTTTTCCAGGAAGTCTAAAAAAATGTTAGGTCTTCTTCCATGCTTAAAAATGACCCCCTAATGACCAATAAATCTATAAAGATAGCTAAATGATATATTTATAAATATTCCAAGAATCCAAAAAAACAATAATATGACAGATTATATTAGAATATTAAAAAATATGATCAAAATATGAAACTGTTATCAAAATAGATGAATTCAATAAAATCTCTGAAATTATTTTCAATATCCAAACAAGAACATTAATGAAATAATTTTCAAATTTTATGATCAAATCAAAATATGAAGGTAATAAAAAAATCTTAAATAAAAATAACTTATCAGGATTGATTAGAAAATCATTCCTAGATGGGTTCAAAATTATTTTATGAATTTAATTTATGTCCCTATTTTCTAACATTACATCACCATTGGTTTGAGGATGTGCAACACTACCTATTTAATAATTACATAAGCAAAATATTTTAACGGAAGTTTTTATAAATATGGGTATTATTTGAAATTTTTATTCAACAATTTGGAAATTTTTATTATCCTAAAACTTAAAATGTAATTTATGATGATTTTATATTTAATTTAATTGGTAAAGTATTATTTGAATCACTTTAAGTTTGTATTTGAACTCATTTACAAAGAATAATGTTATTAAAATGCTTTTCTTTAGAAAATTAATATGTTATAAATTATAAATTATATTTAAAAAAACTAGAATACGATTAAAAGAGAATTAAGAGATTGTTGTTATTTCCCTTATACCTATTAAAGGTATTGATATACTTTTTATTTAAAATATAATAATAATAATAATAATAATAATAATAATAATAATAATTCAAAATGTTTGGACATGAATCTAAAGATCCCTGATATTAAATTTTTTTATTAAAATTATTACACATAAACCAATTTTTTTTAAGGAAAACAAAGAAGGAAAGAAGTCAGAGAAGAACACTAATATGAGTATTTTACTATATGCTATATTTATTATTATTATTATTATTACTATAATTATTTAATTCATTAGAAATTTTCAAATTCCCCTTCTTTCTCCTTGGGGTGGCATGAGCACCATCATGGTAGGTTTTTTAGCACATCAATATTTTTTTTTGTGTGATATATATTATTAAATAATTTAATTTCTTGATTTTGTTCACTATAAGAAACACTGGCTTAGCATGAATAATATGCATCACTTAGTTTCTAAAAAATATAATTTTATTATGATATTATTTAAAAAATAAAATTATAATCTAGGTTTTATAATAATAGGCATGAACATGATTAACAGAATTATGAAATTTTGGTTTACAAATGTATATATAATTATTTGAACAATTAATTGTAAATTAATATAAATCCTTTTTCTAAAATAAAGTGAAATATTATTCTTAAATAACTATGCACATGTGTGTTTTTTACCAATAAATAAAAAATCCACTAATGTTGGATTTTTAAAATGATATATATATATATATAATATTAAATATAATTTTTAATATTCATCTTATTTGTTTTCATGATAGGATTTAAAAACAAGTCTAATTTTATGCATAAAAGAAGTATTTTTATAAAAACGTAGTTCTACTATTTTTTTATAGTGCACTTGTTTCAAAAATAAGTTTTGTAATTTTATAATTTATATTTGAAAAAATAATCATATTATATTAACGATGGATATGATAAATTAGTTTTTAATTATTATTGCTATTTTTCTGATTAGTTTCATTTTTTGTAAAATAGTGAAAAAATACAGAATTTTAATTGACAAAACATTATTTATTGAAATAATTTATAGTGTTAAATTAATTTTTTGATTAATTTTTAATTATAATTAGAATATGTTTTTATAATTTAATTCAATTTAGGTAATTTGAATGAATTCAATATTCAAATTGGAAATAAAAAAGACTCTCAGCTTTTTGATCATTTTAATTTAAAAAAACATTGTTTCATCCTGTCTATGGAAATAATGTATCACCCCAAGCTTCTATAGTACACTTATCTTTGAATAATACAATATTTTGCGCAGTAGACAACTTCAAGTTCCAGCAAACCACGACTAATCAAACTAGCTTTTTAAAAAGTAGTTATGAATTATAATTCCCTCTCTTTCAAATTTAATACATTTTATTTTTCAAAATGGAAATTATTTTTGGATTCTGAATATCTAAAATAGATTATGGTGAATTTTTTGTGTTTTTCTGAAAACATTCAATTTTTGATGAATAGTGAAAAACACTATGTTATTATTTAAAACCGACTTTTAATTTAAATAATTATTTGTTTATTTAAATTTATTTTAAAGTAAAAATAGATAAATAATACCTATATTATCAAAATTTAATTCATTGTAGTCATTTTATAAAAATATTAGATGTATAAAATTTTGTTGAACGTTTTAACATTTTTTACCCACCTTTTAGGCACGTTAGCAAATTTTCATAGAATGTAATTTTACCTCTTCCGTGAATTGAATTTAAAAAATACTAGAGACATGGTTAACATCAGTATGTAAAATTTATGTTCAATAGGATTACAATAATTGATGTCAAATAGTAACTTTTGTGTTTTATTTACCATAGTTAAAATAAAATAGGGTAATTAAAGGTAAAACTGATATTATAATTACCCTAAAACATTTCATAATTCTATTTTATAAGTGTATTTAGACTAAAATAAACCTTATGAATAAAATATTAATCTTTTTAATCCACTTAATTTATATTAATACATTTATTATTATTTTTTTTAAAGAAGAGTTAAAAGTGTTATATTGAATGTTAAATAACTAAACCATTTTTAATATAGGGTTATAAATAAGATAAATTATAATATAAATATTAATTATAATGATTAAAATATTTACTACATCATGGTATTTTATTTATAAATTTTAGACATTAAATAATTAAATTTATTTTTGATGTAATAATTATAAAATAATTACCTTATTATTGAAAGATTAAAATAATTGATATTATAAATATTTAAATAAATGTAAATTGAGGATTTTTATGAATTCAAAGAGTTTTAAAGGCTAATATGACATGTTAGGGTTGATTAAATAATATTATTGCGAAATGATAATGTTTTTATGACTTTAAAAAAAACCAAATACTAAATTGTGTCAAAATTGACATAAATGAGTTTTAAAAAAAATACTATTTTATTAAATTATAAAATAGTCCTAAATATATAATGTTCCTCCAAAATACTTACATAATGATATATATGTCACTAATTAATCACTTTATGTTCTCTTGGCATTTTATAGTATGTTTATTAACCATGTATTATAATAATACAAGAAGACATGGTAAATGTTAAACTATTTAACTAAGAGTAAAATCTAAAATATAAGATTAATATACTGACCTAAACTTGTCTAAAACCTATTGGTTTAGAGTTTTTGGATCTAGATCCACCTTATACTCTAAATAAATCCTTTTTTACCCATTATAAAATGAAAATTATTTAATAATAAAATAATATTTCAAGCTTTTCCTATAGTGAACCTCACCTCTCTTATAAACAGTTACTTTCACTTATCTTAATTTTTACCCTAAAAAGCCTTTTGGATCATCCAAAACCAACTCAAATATCCTCCCAAAAATACTAAATTAAACCTAGAGGCCTTAATTTGATTATAAATTTAACTTAAGAATCCCTTTTATTCAAAGAAAAAAAATAACTCGAAGAAGAGGTCATTATTTCATCACCTCTTTCCAAATTATTTTCTTCTTCCACTTCCTCTTTCATTATTGTTTACATACCTAAATAATAAATTTAGTAACTTATACACATAGTGATGTTATTATAAATATGTTACAACCATATCAATAATTCAATCCATATTATGAATGACAGAGTCACCATACATGTGTACGTACAGCTTACCGTCTCCACGTTGTGATGTTGTTTGTTATTCAACACATCATTATTTAGATGTGTATAATAATGAGTTTAATAGATTTAAATAATAAATATAACATGTTAATGATTCTTTATATATAAATATATCTTCCAATTACATATGATTTCACCACTAATATAAAGATATTATCACTTTTGTGTACGTACGACATACCGTCACCACAACGCTATAAGATTTTGTTCCCATCATAACCATTAGAGAATAATTTCCATTTGATGATTAAAAATAATGTATATGAACTTCATATAATTATGTATATGAATAAAATACATCCTATCCATAACAAACATGACTTATGTAACAAAACATATAAATTAAAACGAATCAGTTAACACCCGAAACAATGATACTAATAAAATACTATTAACAAATAAATTATAGAAAATAATATATGATATCAATTTATGTATGTGGTTATTATATAATTTAAAAACAATTTATTAACTATTATACAGGAGTATAAAATACCTTTGATTAAAAAAAGTACAAGGTAAGGCTTAATTTTATAATCTCTTTATTATCCAAGGTTGTTTATACGTAAGTATCTACTGGGACTTCTTATCATCCACATATGTGTTTCTTAAAAATGTGTTTTAAAACATTTATACTATTTCCTAGACTATGGGTTAAAGTTATTGGTTCCCTTTTTTGACTTTTTATAAAATGTTTTGAAAGGAATCTTTCAATTTTTTTCCAAACAAGGTACTTTATGATCTTTTCGACAAATTTAGGAAAAAGTGTTTTTTAACTTATATAGTGGGTGCGGCTATTTTCCACCATTATAACACCTTAAATGATTCTATTAAAATATTGTATGATTTTTTTAAAATAAATGTTTTCTTTTTTAATTACATTAATTTTAATTACTTCAAAATAGAAATAGTTATTTCTCTCAAATATATTTGATTTCATCCATTTCAACATCCTTTGTTGGATTTTACGCCTGTTTGAAGTTGATTTATTTTGATACAATCTTCCAAATTGTATTGAAGGTTTTTTGATATGTCTGAATATTGATGTGATATTTTTATACCATTCATGGTTTATGGTTAAAGTATTGACATTTTTATGATTGTTTTAATACGAATGTTAATGTTATATTTCCACAAATTCATATGAGTAATGCATTGGACTTAGTATGTGATGGGTGGAACTTGCTATAAATCATTAATTCATTGGTAGGTCTCATGATAAAAAATAGTGTCTTGGCATAAGTCCTTGAAAAAATATATACTTGTAGTCTTGGAATGAGGCCTTGAATATGTGGTTATGATGTCCGACATTATGCATTCCATCATTATGAAATTGGATATTGATATTACATGTGATTATTTGACTATTAAGATATCCACGTGAACATGTAAATGGAATGATTTGATTTATCTTTTCTATATTATTCATAATTTTAAGTTTAAAATTATTTTGTTTTAGTATTATACATTTCCTTAAATGATTATTCTTATTTATGAATGTTTTCACTATATTGTTATCCTTACTGAGCATCTGATCTCACCCTTTTCTATATTTTATTTTTCTCATGATTCAAATTAGTAAATTATGACTGAAAAAATGATAAGCTAATGGATATGAGTGTTTTAAAAGGATAATTAATGTTTTTTGTTAATTATTTCATAATTTAATGTAGAGCTTATGCATGTATCTAGTACTTCTAAGGCTACTAAACTAATTGGTCTATCAATACTTGATCTCTTATGATAATTACATTGTTATGTAATAATGCACCAAATATGGGTATCTAGGGTTGGGGAATTACCATTTATGTTTAATAACAAAACCATTTTTAATATTGGGTCACTTCAGGAAAAGCTTGAAATATTATTTTACTATAAAAGGGTACTCCCCCTTCTCTTAATTTCACATCTCCAAAGATTTTTGGCTTGGAAAAACCTTAATCAAATATCTTCCCAAATACCCTTAATTAAACATATAGGCCTTAATTTGACCATAAATCCAATATAAGGATCCTTTTTGTCCAAATCAAAAGGAAGAACCCGAAGAGGAGGTAATTATTTCATCCCTTTTTCCAATGTTATTTTTCTTCTTCCACTTCCTCTTTCCTTGTTGCTTCCATACCAAAATAATAAATTCAGTACCTTATACATAATATGAAGTTATTATAAATATGGTACAACTATATTCATTATTCAATCCATCATTTTAATGACAAGTCACCATACGTGTGTACGTACGACTTACCATCTCCACGTTGTGGTGTAGTTTGTTATTCAACACTTCATTATTTGGATGGGTATATTAATGATTTTAACTAATTTAAATGATAAATATAACATGTTAATTATTATTTATATATAATATATCATCCAATTAGATATTATTTCTCCACTAATAGATTGATATTGTCGCTCATCTGTACGTATGGCTTACCATCTCCACAACACGATAAGATTTTATTCCCCATCATAACCATTAAAGAACAATTTTCATTTGATGATTAAAAATACTTTTTTAATAACTTAATACCATTATGTATATGAATAAAATACATCATATCCGTAAAAAACATGACTTACTTAACAAAACATATAAATGAAAAGGAATCAGTTAACACCAGAAACAATTATACTAATGAAATATTATTGACAAAGCAATATTAGTTGATAATATATGATATCATATTTATGTATGTGGTTATTATATAATTTAATAAAAATTATTTAACTATTATACATGAGGATAATGTACCTTTGACTAAGGAAAATTTTAAGGTAAAGCTTAATTTTACAATCTCTTTATTATCTGAGGTTGTTTATACGTAGATATCTACCAAGTCTTCTTATCATCCACATCTGTGTTTCTTAAAAATTTATTTCAAACCATTTATACTATTTCCTAGACTATGGGTTAAAGGTATTTATATCCTATTTTTACTTTTTATAAAATGTCTGAAAGGAAACTTTCCATCATTTTCCAAACAGTGTACTTTATGATCTCTTCGAAAAATTAAGGAAAGAAAGTTTTTTTTATCTTATATAGTGGGTGCATGTATTTTCACCAATTATAACATATGAGAAGATTATCTTACATGATTATAATAATATTTTCTAAATAAATGTTTTCTTTTATAATTACATGACTTTTAAATTATTTCAAAATTGAAAGAGTTATTTCTATCGAATAGTTTTGATCTAATCTATATCAACATACTTTTTTAGATTTTAAGCCTATTTGAAATTTATTTATTATGATAAAATCTTCTATATTGTATTGTAGGTTTTGTGATATGTTTGAATATGGATATGCTATTTCTATACCACTTATGGTTTATGGTTACAGTATTGAAATTTTGAATGCTGGTTTTTGTATGAATGTTTATGTTATATTTCATCATTTTCATATGAGGAATGCATTGAACATAGCATGTGATGGGTGGAGACCACTATAAATACTTAATGTATTAGTAGGTCTCATGAGACAAACTAGTGTCTTGGAATAGGTCCTTGACAGAATCTTTATTTGTAGTCTTGGAACTAGGACTTGATTATGTATTTATGATGTACGACATTATGCATTCCATCATTAGAAAATTGGATATTGATATTACATGGGATTATTCGACTAGTAGAATATCCATGTGAATATGTAAATTGAATTATTTGATTAATATTTCCCATATTATAAATAATTTTATGTTTTAAAGGATTTTTTTTAGTCTTATACATTACCTTAAATGTTTGTGCTTATTTATGAAAGTTTCCACTATATTGTTATCCTTATTGAGCATCTGAGGTCACCTTTTTCTATGTTTTATTTTTTACAATATGTGAAGAAGTATATTATGAATGACTTATAGGGATAATCTAATAGACATTAGTGTGTTCAAAGGATACCTAATGTTGTTGTTTTTTATTTCATAATGTAATGTAAAACTTATGAATGTATGTAGTACTTTTAAGGATACTAAACTAATCAGTCTTTCGAGACATGATCTCTTGTGATCATGAAAAGTTTATATAATAATTCATCGACATTGTGTATCTAGGGTTAGGTCATTATAGTTCATGTTTAGTAACTAAACCATTTTTAATATAGGTTCACTTTAGGAAAAGCTTCTAATATTATTTTATTATAAAGGGGTACTTCCCATTCTCTTAATTTCACACCTAAAATTTTTTTGGTTCAGCCAAAACAAACTAAAATATCCTCTAAAATACCCTCACTTCAACCTAGAGGCCTTATATTGATCCAAAATACAACCTAAGGAGCCCTTCTCTTCAAATCAAAATGATGAACCCGAAGAAGAGGAAATTATTTCATCACCACTCTTAAAGTAATTTTCTTCGTCCACTTCCTCTTTCATTGTTGTTTCCATACCAAAATAATAACTTCAGTACTTTTTATATGTTGTGACATTATTATAAATATGGTACAACCATATTCATTATTCAATCCATCCTATGAATTAAAATGTCACCATACGTGCGTACGTATGACTTACCGTCTCCACGTTGTGGTGTAGTTTGTTATTCAACACTTAATTATTTGGATGAGCATAATAATGAGTTAAATTGATGTAAATAGTAATTATAACATGTTAATTATTATTTATATATTATATATTGTCCAATTACATATTATTTCCCCACTAATAGAATGATATTGTTGTTCGTGCGTATGTACAGCTTACCGTCTCCAGGACGTGGTAAGATTTCGTTCCTTATTGTAACCATTCAAGAATAATTTCCATTTTCTGATTAAAAATAATATTTTAGAGCTTAATATAATTATGGATATGAATTAATTACATTCTATCCATAAAAACATAAATTATGTAACAAAACATATAAATGAAAATGAATTATTTAACACCCAAAACTATGATACTACCAAAATATTATTAACCAGAAAATATTATAAGAAAAGATATGATATCATATTTTTGTATGTGGTTATTTTATAATTTAATAAAAATTATTTAACAATTATACATGAGGATAACATACATTCAACTAAGGAAAAGTACAATGTAAGGATTAATTTTACAATCTTATTATTATCCCAGGTTGTTTATACGTTATCATCTTCTAGGGCTTCTTATCATCCACATATGTGTTTCTTAAAAATGTATTTCAAAACATTTATAATATTTACTAGACTATGAGTTAAAGTCATTTATACCTTTGTTTTACTTTATATAAAATATTTTTAATTGAATCTTTTTGTTGTTTTCCAAACAAGGTACTTGGTGATCTTTCCGAAAAATTAAGGAAAGAATGTTTTTTAACTTATACTATGGGTGTGGCTATTTATTCACCAATATATCACCTTAGAAGCTTCTATTAAAAGCTTATAAGAATATTTCAAAAATAAATATTTTATTTTATAATTATAGGGATTTTAAATGATTTCAATATAGACAGAGATATTTCTCTAATATTGTTTTGATTTCATCTATATCAACATCCTTTGTTGGATTTTATGCTTGGTTCAAGCTGATTTATTATGATATTATCTTCCATATGGTATTGAAGGTTTTGTGATATGTTTGACTGTGGATGTTATATTTTTATACCATTCATTTTTTATGGTTATTGAAATTTCGTATGATAGTTTTAATACAAAATTTTATGTTATGATTAATCATTTTCATATGAGGAATGCATTGTACTTAGTAAGTGATGGTTGGAGTCCGCTATAGCTCCTCGATACATCAGTAGGTCTCATGAGAAAAACATGTGTATTGGAATAAGGCGATGACAAAATATTTATTTTTAGTCTTGTCACGAGGCCTTGACTATATGGTTTTGATGTCTGGCATTATGAAATCCATCATTATGAAATTTTCTATTGATATTACATGTGATTATTTGAATAGTTGAATATCCATGTGAACAAGAAAATAGAATTATTTAATTTATCTTTTCTATATTATGATTAATTTTATGTTTAAAGGGCTTGGGGTTTATACTTATACATTTCCATGATTGTTTATGCTTGTTTATAAATGTTTTCTCTATATTTTTATCCATACTGATCATCTGAGCTCACCCCTTTCTATGTTTTATTTTTTTTCCATGATGTGAAGAAGTAGATTATGTTTTCCTTATAGGGATAAGAAAAGGGATATGAGTGTGTTCAAAGGGGAATTATTATTGTTTCTTTTTCATATCATAATGTAATGAAAAAATTATGTATGTATCATGTAATTACAAAGATACTAAACTAATCGGTATTTTGTGACATGATCTCTTCTGATCATGATAATGTTATATAATAATTCACTAAGTCCGAGTATCTAGGGTCGGGGTGTTACAAATAATTTTTAATAAAATTTATAAAAATTTTGAAAACTGGATTTATAAAATTTGATTCCATATTTGGAATCATAGGTTCTAAATTTTTTAAGTTGGACCCTTTTCTTTTTGGACAACTTCAATAGAAACTTTAGTGGTTTCTATTACCTCAGTTAAGGGTAAATCAGGTAAAATTAGGTTAATAATAATAATATAAATATTATTTTACTACCATAAACATTACAAAATGTTATTATATGAAGTTAATTTGACCATTAAAACATAAATATCTAATTTTTATTATTTAATGGACACTTTTCCATGAAAATGAGTATGATATTATTAAAATCAAATGGAGTGAAACAAATGTCACACTCTTACTTTTAATAAGTATAATATTTATAATGTGTTTTTAAATATATTTTATGATTGACTATGTATTTTATAATTAAATATAATTGGTTTAAGTACACAAATAAATATTATTTTTATATTATAGTGAATAAATAATTATCATAAATGAATACACAATGACGATGAAGTAATTATTCAATAAATAAAATAATCATATAAATGATATTATAAATAATAAAATAAATATAATATGAATATATTAAAGTGATAGAAATTTTTTTGGTGAATATTTTCATATTTATATTACTTTTTTTATTTTATTAATATAAATGTATTGAATATTGTCAAAATCTACACTAATGAAATTTTAGAAAACTGATAAATTATAAAATTAGATAAAAATAATAAATGTACTAAATAAGGAAAATGGTATAAATTATGGTCAAAAATATCATTAATGGACAATTTATGGTTCAAAATACATCTTATATGTAAAAATAACTATCTTTTAATATTGTAAATGAGGTTATTGTGCTTAAAATTAAAATAGGTTAACTAAGGATTAATCAGAATGATAATGATACAAATTATACCAAAACTTGTCTAAAATAAATTATATGATTATATTAAAATCATATATCATCTTATCATAAAAAAATTTTCCTTTTCATGTATTTTTATTGAGATTTTATTTATTATTAATTAATTTTTTTGGAGATTCAAAAAGGTCCCCTCACATTCATTATAATAGGACACCTCCTCCCTCATCTAATTTCACAAATTTAGGTATAATATATCAAGAAAACTCTTACAAATTATATTATATACTTCTTTATCCACATTATATAGGTTACAGTCCTCCCAAATGTCCATATTTAGATTCCTTTATATGATATCTAATGGGGACGTTTTGAAGAAGAAGTAATCGATCTAACCGATCACTCTCTCTTTTACTCTTATATAACTCTTATTAATATATAATATATGTCATAAAATAATAACTTAATAATACTGAATATACTGAAATATTATTATGATTATTAATACACCATTATACATCCCCATTCCAATCGAACAATAAGTGAATGTATTGCTCGTGTGTATGTATGACTTACCATCTCCACGTAGAGATACAATTCATTTTTCATCACTAGGGAATAATGATGGATTTCACGTATATATATGTTATTTTAAGAATAATTATACTTATTAAATGATAATATCATATCTATGTTTTTACTATATAATCTTTTTAGAAATGACAACATCTGTGATGCGTATATATGGCTTACCATCTCCACGATGCGATGTGATTTGTTTTTCATCTATATTTCACATCGATTGTAATAAGGATGAATTTTAAGAATATATATGATATATATAACCTAAAAATTATTCATTAATTATAATATATCATGTCATATTATTTATTTTAATATGAAATTAAAATGAAAACTACATTCATGCGTACATATGGCCTACTATCTCTATAAACTGTGTATTTTATTTTCTACCTCTATATTTTATGAATAACCATAAATAAATAGATTATATATATATATATATATCTATTATCATTCTAGAAATGATGAAATAATGACTTATGTAAGATGAAAAATTATAACAATGCAAAACACGGAAGAAAAACAAAGGGGTTATTACCTAAAACATAACTTTGACATGGATTTTAAAATAAGTGAGAAATAAAGTCATAAGTAAATAAAATATGGTATTATAAATATATATATGGTTTTGTGATATATGTATAATAAAATTTTATATATTATACTAGCTTTTATAATATATATAAAATAATTCAAGACTTGAGGTAAGAGATTTTTGTCTCACATTTATTTCATTGGAACACATGCCTTCTACACTTCTTGTTTATTTAATGTGGTGCATATAATGACCATGATTGTATTTTATGAGTATAATTAAGAATATTTTGGAATTTTAAAATCCATATAATTTTATTTCATTAATAGGACAAATGATACTATTGATTATAATGTTATAAGGGATTATTTCCCAATCTCTTCAATATTGTGGGTTATTTCATTTGAAATCTATGTTGGGGAATATTTATCTCCCACATCCATGTTTTGTAAAATTTTTTTAAAAAATGTTCTTAATATTCTACTATGAATATTTAAATTCATTTTTACTCTTGTTTTACTTTTTACTAAATGGTTTGAAAGGATTATTTTTGTCATTTTCTTAACAAGGTACTTTTTTACTTTTCTGTAAAAAGTAAGAATATATGGTTTTCTTACTTATAGGGATTGAAAAAATGTTCCTAACATCACGATGAAATAATTAATTGAAGCTTATCTTATAATATTATAATATCATTTAAAAAAATTCAATTAAAATTGCACATTGCTTTAAAAGAAGTTTTCATAATGAAAAATATATTTTCATCAAGAATTATTTCATGTAATATTTAAAAAATCATTTTCCAACAAAGATGACATTAAAACATGTTTCTTATAAATTACTAGGGATATGAACTAAGTATACCTTTCTTAATATTTATCTAAGTGGTTTATATTTAAGATGTAATGATATTTATGATACCTCTTTCTTTTCTAGGGGATATATATGATTGAATGATGCTTATGAAACTCATTTCATTACCTGGGTTTTGATGTCTCGAATGATTTACGGTCATGTGGAACACATATGTATGGTTTTAATTATGTTAAGTGTGGTACCTATATCTTTGTACAATTAATTGGATAATTAATTATATCTTATCATATAGTTAATTGAAAAAAGTTTATATGCTTGATAGGTATTGGGAAACAAGTCGATGTGAATGATTCGTTAAGGGAAATTAGTGATAAGGCCTATTGTATGAATATTTATAGTTAGCCATTACATACGAAATTGTTTTCTATAATTGTATTTACACCACACAAATTTATGACTTGAAGTTATGGTTCATGATTGAGTTATAATGAATTTATAATCTGATGATTCATTTCCATTGAAATTTTAATGATTTATGTCATATCTCATGTTTATGATCCATGATAGATTCGGTATGAACTTGATATGTTATGATAATTATCACATACCCATATTTCTTATCTTATGATTTCATAATATAATAAATTGACATCTTCAATGTTTAACCATACTTTGTTTCTAATATCACAATTTCCTTATGTTTCCCTTCACATGTTATAGAGAAATGTTTTATAAAGGGGTATAAAAATAGAAGATCATTGTTAGAAACATTTAAGATATTTCAAAAAATTAGAATATTTTGTTCCAAGCTTCCAAAGGTAATAAACTATTTCATTACTTAGGAACGTTTTTATAAAATGTAATGAATACTTATCTAAAAGATATAATATCCATCTATAAAAATCATAGTTTGTTAGAATTTGTATTAGAGAAAATTTCTAATAATCCTTTAGAGACATGGATGGGATAATTTTATTAGGATCTCTATGTACATGTCTATATATAGATTAAAATCCTGGAGATTTTATAATGATCATGAATAACCTTTGATTAAACCTAAGGTGTCATAGATTAAAATTTTATAAGTAATTTCTCTAGACTATGTGGTTTTATCACTATGATTACTGTTTCCAACACTTTTTTTTCTATTTGTAGTCAATCAATAGAACCTGAAATAATCACATTAATTATGAATTTGATGTTTGATGAAATTATTTCCCTCCATAAAAACTGAATGTTGTGAGTTTCAGAATGAAAAACCATAGTGCTATTCTCAAATAACTTTTCAATATATGAATCACGATGAATAATAAATTGAGAAAATGAGGGAAAAACATATTATTGAGTCCTTCATAAGGTTTAATCAACCTTATTTTAGTGGGTATTTTGATGCACTAGTGGTTGACCCATGTATTATTACCACTAAAAAGATATTGTCAGTTATTAAATGAATAGAATATGGGAAATTTATTTTGGTTGTCTATAATTTTAAATGTGAATTAGACAAATGGTGTAATCATATCAAGAATACAAGGCAATGAGATGAAATTGAATCCATGGAATGGGATGATTTCAAGAACATTTTCTTCAATAAGCACTTCACTCTTATTCATTAAATGAATATGGAAAAAGAGTTATATGATCTAAAGAAGAAGGATTATGAATCTATTCTAACTGACAAGGAAGATTTTATAAGACTTTCAAGGTATAAATCTATTATTTTCATCCAACCAAAAATTAATATTGAAATATTATTAAATGTATTAAAACCAAGGCTTCAAAGGGTGTTATCCATTAGAGACTTTGGTATCTATGAAGAAATTGTTCTATGTTCTATTAAGATGGAAATGTAAATCAGAGATAACCACTATTACCATGATTTCGATAAAAAACAACGTTCAATTATCAATAAAACTAGAATAAATCACTTTGTAGAAAGAAATTACAACTGTATACATTACAAAAATGTTGGAAGAAACATCTAGAAAAGTGTTTTAATGGAAATGGTAGGTGATTTAAATGTTTTAAGATAGTACATAAAGCTCATGAATATCGAAAGGAGATGAATAAGTTAGTTAATTAAATATAATAAATAATGATGCTAACTAATGCACCACCCATACTTCAATGCATTATTTGTAATGAAAATGTGCATTATAATAACTAGTTCCAAAATCTGACGGTTAAAGATGACGATCGATGTTATAAACCTCTTAAATCCAAAGACATTGGGAAATATCATGTGATCACTCTTAGATATTTATATCATGACAACAAAGTGGGGGAATTATTCAATGTTTATGTAATGTAATTAAGTAATAATGTTGTAGAAGTAATTTTATTGTATTATTGTATAATGAAGAATCTATGTATTGTTCCACTGTATTTTTTCCATAAGTATTTTAGAGAATATGTAGATTGGTATTGGGTATCATGATAAGTGATTGAGGTGATATTGGAAGGTAAGTATAATGATTAATATGTTTATGATATTGGGTCAATAAAATAAATATTTGTTTGATTGTGATATAGAAATGGGATAATATTTTTTACCTTCAGACTGGTAAGATGAAAATATGGTTTATTATATAATGAATTGAGTTTGTATATTTTTTTGGATTTATGGCATGTGGAATGAGTTAATTTTTTAAAATCATGAATTTTTCCACTACGGTTTAATCTTAATTCAAATTATTACAATGTTTCAAGAGAATTAATAATAACAACATTCAAATGTTTTGTATATGAAAATTAAGAGATAAATTGTATTTTTGAGGGATAAATTATAAGTTTAGTGACATTGTTTTGAATTTCATGGATTTTAATATATTGAAATGTTTATAAGGGAAACCATTTATATAATTATTTAAATTGAAATTTTGGGATGAGGTTTTAATGATTAATGTATTACCTCTCCATTTGTGGATTAATGAATATTGGATAACCTATTTTAGGATTATTTTTGTGATGTTAAGTTAGATTGAATAACCTACCATTCCTTGGATCTCATTATATTCTAATGCCTCTGGAATGACAAATTCGCCTTCTATTCTTGGAATAAGTGACAGAGTGGAAGTTGATCAAGGCACAAAAAAAGGATGTGATATACTTATGAAGTGTAGTGAAATTAAGTAATTATTTTCTCTCATGAAATTTATTCAACTCTTGGGAATGGATATTGAAACAAATAAATTTATCCTAGTACCTTCTTTTATGATAAATCAAAAGGCCACATAAATCATCACATATTTATGGATTTGTAACTATTAACTTTCTCCTTACCATGTTCTCTATCACTCTCTATTAGAATTATATAGTTATAGTTACCTTTTATATCAATGTTTACACTTGAAACCTATGTTTTCCTATGATGAAATATAATTTTTAGAGAGTTTTGATAACCTTTTGTTTTGAACTTTCCCTTTTGAAATGGAGTTTTAGTATTAGTTTTTTTGATGTGGGTTTCTTTGAAATAAACATTTATGTTTTAAGAATTTGATAACATAAATTAATTTGAGGTAGAAATTAATTTTAAGGGTGGTATAATATAACACCATTATATTTTTATGGGATATTTTTTTTAAATAATTTAATTTATTGATGTCATGTGCTATACATAGAACCAACGTAGCTTTCCTTACAGGAAACACTCAGTTTCTACAATACATTATTTTATTATTATAATTATTTATACAAGATAATTAAAACATATCCTTTATAGTGTATGGTATGAAAATGATTAACTGATTTTTTTAAACAAGTATAAAAAACACTTTTAGAATTTAATTATAAATGAATGTGAAACCCTTTTTTAAAATAATTGGAAATGTTTTTTTTGAAAAAAATCTATGAAAAAGAGTTTTTTATACCAATAAATAAAAAAACATATTGTTTTATTATTAATTATATTTATATATATAATAATAAATATAATATTTAACATTTATCTTATTTTTTTTCGAGACAATATATTAGAACAAATATAATTTTACACATAAAATTAGTATTTTTCTAAAAACACACTTTTTTAGACTTTTGATGGTTAACTTGTTTCAAAACAAAATTTTTACACTTTTATAAATTATATTTGAAAAAATAATCTACTTATTTTAATGAGGAATTTCATAATTTAATTCGGTTGTTTTTTTAGTATTTTTCTGAGAAGTTTCATGTTTTGATGAATAATGAAAAAATATTGAATTTAAATTTAAAATAGCTTTTTCATCAAAATCATATATATTTTAAAATTATATATTTGATTGATTTTAAATTATAATTATATTAATTTTTTTATCATTTAATACAATTAAGTTCATTTTAATAAATTTAAAGATTAATTTGGATATAAAAAACATTGAAAACTATTAAATATTTTACTTAAAAAACCTGTTGTTTCACCCCACATGGAGGATTAATTTTTAATAAATTTTTATCAATTAACTGAATTTTGTATGAAAAAATGAAATCCATATTTGGAATTGGAATTTAATTTTTTTTAAATAACCACCTTTTATTTTTGGTATAATATGAATTATAACATTAGTAATTTTAATTACCTCTATTAAGTGTAAATCAGGTAAATTGAGTGTAAAAATAATATTATATATATTATAGAGCTACCATAACAATTTAGAAATGTTATTTGAAGAATTTAATTCCACCATTAACACATAAGGATCTCAATTTAATTATTCAAATCTTAATTTTCAATGATAATTACTTGGGTATTACTAAAATCAATGAGATTGACAAAATATCACACTGTTACTTTTAATAAGTATAATAATTTTAAAATATGATTAAATAGAATATATGATCAATTTTTTATATTCTTATGAAATATAATAGGTTTAAATATATCAAGTTTTTTTTCTAATTTTTATTGACAATATACTTATCATAAATAACTACACGATGATGATGGAGTGATTATTAAATTAATAAAACAATCAATTAAATCATATTCGAAATATTATAATAAATATAATTTTTATTAAATAACATTATAATGATATTTTATGAAAATAAAATTTTATCAAATTAGTCAAAAAATATATAAATACTAAATAAGAACAATATTTATAAATTCTAGTCTAAAATAACATAATTGTTCCATTTATGGTTCACTTTACCTCTTAGAAGTAAAAATCGCCACCTTTTAATATTCAAAATGTTTTTACTGTAGTAAAAAATTAAAATTCATTAACTAAGGGTTAATCAAATTGATATGACTAAAAATAATACCAAAACATCTCAAAAATATATTTTATGATGATATTAAAACCATATCTCATCTTATATTCTAATAAATGTTTTTGGTGGTATTTTTATTGATATTTAATTTATTATAAATTAATATTTTTTGAAGATTCCAAAAGTACATGTCACATTCATTATAAAAGGAATCCTCTTACCCCATCTAATATTACCTCTTTGAGTCTTCTATATGAACCAAAATCTTATAAATTATAGAATAAACTTTTATATACACATTCTAGAGGTTCTGATATTCCTAAAGGACTAACTCTAAATTCCTTTATAGAAGATATGAAGGAGCTGTTTCTAAGAAGAGGTAATCTCTCTAATCGATTACTCTATTTTTATACTAATATATTAATCATATATATATAATATAATATTAAATAATATCTTTAGAATATTAATATTATGAAATGTTTTTATTATTAGTAAAACATTATTATACTCCCCCTTTCTCATCAAACAAGAAGTGAATGTATCCCTCATGCGTACAAATGACATACCATCTCCACGCAATGATACTATTCATTTTTCATCACCATATATTATTAGTGATACTTATTATGGTTTTAATTTTTATATATTATATTTATTAAATAATTATACTTCGGTAATGATAATATCATATCTACTATTTTTCCGTCCAATCTTTTGGGAAATGATAACATCACTCATGTTTATTCATTACTTATTATCTCTATGATGCGATGTGATTAAATTTTCATCTATATATGATATATAAGGAAATAATGATGAGTTTTATGAATATATATGATATATATGACACAATAATGAGTATGTAATGATAATATATCATAATATTTCTTTCTTTTAATATGACAACTAAATGGAAGCATCCTCCATCCGTATGAACGACCTACCTTCTCCATGAATGATGTATTACATTTTCTACCTATAACTTTTTTGAATCAAAATAAATACATATATTATGAATATATAGATATATATCATGGTTATTATTATGGAGATGATTAAATTATTGTCTATGTAAGAGAAACAAGGATAAAAAGTCAAAACACGTACGAAAAAAGCAGTTATTACCCAAAACATAACATTGACAAGAAATTGTTAATAAGTGAGAAATATAAATTCGTAAGTAAATAATATATGGTATTTATAATATGAATACGGTTCTATGGTAATTTTATAATACAATTATATCTATTATATAAGAGGTTTTAACATATATGAAAGAAGTCAAGATTTAAGTTAAGATACTTTTTCCTTACATTTATCTCTATGGGATACATGCCTTATACATTTCTTGTTTCTTCTAGGTTGTGTATATACCACCCATGAATGTATTTTATAAGTCATATTCTGAATATTTTTTTTAAATACATATAATTTTTGTTCATTAAAGGGGAATACATTTCTATTAATTATAATGTTGATGGGTATTATTTCATAATCTCATCAATATTCATGATTATTCCATTTTAAATCTCCATTGGGTAAAAAATATCTTCTACATCCATGATTTCTAAAAAAAATCAAAAAAAGTTTTTACTGGTATTATATATATATATATATATATATTTAATGTTATTTTTACTCATACTTGAATTTGTACTAAATGGTTTCAAAAGGATCTTTTTTTCTTTTTCCAAATAAGGGACTTTGTGAATTTTCTGGGAAAGTATGAAAAGTAATGTTTTTTATTTATTTTAAATGAATTGATTTATCCCAAATCATGAATAATTAGTGACTTGGATCATCCCTTAAAATATTATAAGGTTATTTTCAAAGAAAAATTTTCCATTAAAATGTCACATCTTTTAAAAAATGATTTAATAAAAGAAAATTTATTTTTCTCAATAAATATTTCAATAAATATTTAAAAAATAAATTTCCATCTAAGATGAAATTATATGATGTTACATATGAATTACCGGGGATATAACCAAAGAATTCCAATCTTAATATTTCCATGAATGGTTTATATTTATGATGGAATTCTATTTATAAAACCAACTTATTTTCCATGGGTAATGTATGATTGAATTATGTTTATAATACTCATCTAATTACATAGTTCCAAATGCGATAAATGATTTATGGTCTTGTGGAAAAAATATGTATTGTTTTAATTAAGTGAAAAATGACCTATATCTCCCTCCAATTCATTGGTTAATTAATTATATCTCATGAGATAGTTGAGGGAAATAGTTGATGTGCTTATTCTATAATGGGAAATAAATTGATGTGATTAATTTATTAAGGGAAACATGTGATAATGTCTGATCTAAGTTTCTTGAAAGATATTATTGAAATATGAAATTGTTTTCTATACTTATGATTATGAAAGACACATTTATGAATAGAACATTTGGTTTATGATTGAGTTATGATGAAGTATTATTCTTATGATTCATGTATTTTAAAATGTTAATGTTTTATATCATGACTCATGTTTATCATCCATGAACGGTTTGGTATGAACAATGTAAATTATTATCATGATCACATAACTATATGACTTATCTTATGATTTCAAAAGGTAATAAATTTTTATCTTCCATTTTTACACTTACTGAGAATCTGATCTCAGCCTTTCCATTTGTTTCCTTTCCATAGGTTATAGAGAAATATATTAAGTAGGGGTAATAAATGGGATGATATCTGTGGGAAAAATTGAATATATTACAAAAAATTAGAATTTTGTGTTCCAAGCTTTCAAAGGAACAAAACTATTTCATTATTCAAGATAGTTTTTTTATAATGTGATGAATATTTATATAAAATAATGTAATATCCATTTATGAAATTACTAGGTTGTTATATGGTTCTCCTATATCCTTATCCTTCATTAATCATAATAATAATATTATTAGTTCTTCTATAATTGAGTATTAATTTTGAAGAAAGGTGAGACTATTCTGCACCTTCCCCATTTTCTATAATTTTCCTCCTACACATCAAAGATCCCTTATATAGAATTTATATATACTCAAGGATTTCATTGGACGGTTTCACTATAGGACGGTGAACCATATAATTTTAGAGAGGGATTTATCTAAATCCTACACTCTACTAGTTTTAATGCCACTATAGAACAGGTGGATTTGATACAATACAACCCTGAATAGTTCCATTATGTGCTCAATACTAGCTTAATATTCAACTCTAGCTAGTATATTTACTCATTAGTTTAGGTTAGAACTGTATCTAGAAGACTAAACATATATGGATATAGATATGGATTGAAATAGATACGGATATATATATATATTGATTATGGAAATAAAATTGGTTATGATTGAGGACATTATTAGTATGAGAGTCCATGTTCACTTTTTTTCCTTTATCCCATGGGTAGGATTCCTCAATGCATGAACTATATTTTTAGTGTAATTTTTTTATTTCAATATTTCAATTAAGAAGAATTTATATATTGAGATCGCATGCAGGTCTTTCATTACTTATCTATCTATTTATAAGTAAAGGATAATTTAGATGACACGGTTGTTACTTGTCTTCTTTAAATAAATACAAGTTACTTTATTTTATGTGATTAATCAAGTATGATACATTTATAATTTTATATAGTTGTTATAAAATACATAAAATAAATTAATAATGGGTATGAATAAACCCACCCAATATATATGCAACCTAGTGAATATATATATTTCTCTCATCATCTTTGTTTTCATCCAATTAAGTAGTGTCATTTTTAGTTATCGGTTTCGATGGGTAGTATTCTCTCGTAGAGATTGGTTATGTGTCATTGGTTATTCCTAGAGTAAATCATCCATTTAGTAAATTTGTATGCTTTTGGAATGAATTTCATTATATTATATTGTTTTATCTATTTACGCTATGTTTTTTACAAGATGAAAAATTTTATCATGCACCCATGTTTTGGTATCTTTTATTTCCTTTATCAATAAGAATACAATTTATGGAATTATTGGAGTTGGAAGGAAACCATTACCCCATGGTGTGACGTATTCCTCCAATATATACCAAAATATCCGAGTCATATAGGAGATAATGTATGAGGTTAGTGGTGAGACATCTCATATTAAGGGTAAATCTAGGAAAATTGATTAAAAATTACAACAAAGCCAAATTTTGGTGGTTGTGTAAAGGGTAGGTGTATAGATGAAATAACTATGAATCGAGAGGTATATTACTAAAAACAACTAACCATCATCTTTAGGAATGTAACTGAATTTACCTGGGGATGTTTTAATGAGATCAATATCGGGATACCCTGTAAAGGTTTCTCTTTTTTATTTTTCATCTACTCTGAGACGTTATTTTCCAAAATTAAATAAATGGGAATTTTTTGTCACATAAATAATATAATATTCTATATATAACATTACCTGGTAATGTATGCTTATAGTTTTTCTCCATGTAAATTTATATATTTTTCTCTACAAAGTGTATTTTTTTTGGAAACATATTGTTGATATGATTTAAACGTGATTATTTCTACAATACCATAAAAATATTTTGGTATCCATTCAATTTAATAGTCATTATAAAACTCTATGACATAGGTTAAAAGGCTTTTCCTAATGGTTACCAAACTAACTTGGGGGTTTTAGTCTAATTTATAGGTAATATGATTTTTATATTGTGTTTTTCTTATGAATCCTTTTTTGGTTGGGAGTAACATTAATTTTAAAAAAAATCATAATATTGATTAATTTAAATGATTAATGAGTTTTATCCAATGAAAAAGTTTTATTATTTAATATTTAGTCTTGGTTGTTTAATATAGGTGATAGAATGTGTATTAATTTAAAAGTTTAAATAGATTTAAATGTTTTATATTTTTAATAAGTGAATTAAAATGGTTTAGAAATGATAAGTTAATTGATATGTGTTATTATAGAAATGTTTTTATCACATTTTAAATAAAATTCTATATTTATCTCAAATTTATTTATTATAATTTATTTTTTTAGTTTTATTGGAAAATATTAACACTTTGAGAGGTATTTTTTATATTAGTAGTTAATTTATGCAATTTTTATTATTTGAAAAATATATTAATTAATATATATGAAATATATTTGTTATGAATTCGTGTGTTTTTTAAAAATTATATGGATGTTTTCATCAAGATAAAAATATTTTTATTTATGTTATGATCTAAAAAATTGTTTTGTAGATTTAATAGAATTTATTTATCCTTTTAATTGTAATGTTTCCAATAATTTTAACAAATGTATGATGTTTTGATGATTATAAGTTATAAAATGGGATTTAAAATAGTTATTGTTTTGAAGACAAATGTTTAGGAAATCTTTTTTTCATTAGAGGGTGAAAAATATATGTTTCTTTAAAATAATTGTTAAAAATATATTGGTTTTTTGACATAAATTAAAGGTGAGAAAGGTGTACATGTATTGTTAATTGTGTTAATAAAGTTATTATTTTAAAAATTGAAAGTATATGTTTTAATAATTTAGAGTAATGTTGGGAGACTATTTTAATCCCCAATATGAATTAGATTAAAATTTTGAACTATTAATTTATCTCAAAGTATAAGTTATGTAATTGAGTGTCATTAATGCTAACTTTAAAAAATCAAGTTTGTATCATATTATTAATGGAAGTTTTGATATTTATTTTTGAACAACAAATTTTGATATATCTAGTTGATTTAATATTTGGCTATGTTAGTTTTATATTTTGTTTTGAATATGTAATTTGGATTCTTGATTGTTTCAAAATATGTATTCTATGATAATATCAATTGATGTTCATAATTTCTTTTATCATTTATTGGTGTTTATTTGGGAAAAAAATAAAATGATTATTTTTATAATTTTAACATTGTTTTGAACTATAAATGATGAAATTGTGAAAAATAAATTGGATTTAAAATTATTTATTTTTTAAGAAAGGAATTTATTTTCAAGATTTTTCATTTAAAACCCAAATTATTCTGTTTCTCATGATTTGTTTAGTTGTATTAGTATCGATTTTTTTTGTTTTTTTGTATGGTGGGAACCTTGGTTCATACAGTTTATTTTGGGAATATTTATATTTTGTTAAGTTTTGGTTGTCTTATGTTTTATTTATTGGAAATATTTTTTTTCTTGATTTTAGGAGTGGTTATGCTATTATGAAATACTGTGTTTCAAAATAGATTCTTGAAATTATAGGTTATGTGGAATGATAGTAGTGATTTTGTGTCTTATGGGAGGTATGGAGGTGGAAATAGTTTATTTAGGAAAAAAATACTATTTATGGTTTTTATGGATGAAATTAGGTAGGAGTATTTGGAAAGGGTGGTTATTTTTGATTTTAGCCCTTTTTAGTGGATATTTGAGGTGTGAGTGGAAAGCGATTTTATTGGGTGAACGATTTAATTGATGAATTTTTTATTTAATTATGATAACATTGGATTTAATCATGTATATTTAGAATATATGGGATATTGTGATGTTTTTTGATGGAAATTAATAGGGAATTATAGTTCTGGATGTCTATATAGCTATGGTCGTGTGAATATCTAAGGGGGATCGAGGTTTTGTCTTTTAAATCATTTAAATATATTTATATTTAATATTTAATTATTGAAACACATTCATTTTTAGGTGTCTTCTGATACTAGAATGTATAATTTGATGTTTTAGAGCCTGATGGTGAAAATTGGAAGTAAAAAATGCATTTTTTTTTGTAGTTGAGGGATAAAAATAATTTCTCATAGTCTACCTAGAATTATTTTATCATTTTGGAGGATATTATTCATTAAATGTTTGAATCACAATTTCCCCTAATCACATGTTATAATCACATGCCCTTTTTGGGGTAAAGTAACAATAAAAAGTTAAACACATGTTTAGAGAAACATAAATAATAACTATATATAGTTGAAAAAAATAGCATTCTTGCATTTAAATTTTCCCAAAATCCTATTGATGATCCCTATATATGATATATTCTCCCAGAGAAGCTAAAAAATAAGAGTTTAACTTCAAATGTCCATAACATTGGATCTGGGTATCTGCTTAGTCTTCATGAGCTCTCTAATTGAATCATGGGATGATATCTATGAATTATACTATGGGATAACTTTTATATTTTTTTTCTTATTCAAACGAGTTCTGAAATTCCTCCAAAATCATTTTACATTTTTGGGTGAGATAATATTTTCGATTTTTTTTCTAATGATTTAACAATTTTTAAGAGGGAAATCATGTTCATTTTTGGTTGGGTTGGGATGTGACTATTTGGTTTATATTTATATTTTCATTATGTTATTACGGTTTTGGGGTGTTTAATTATAGATTGTATGTGGTTTAGATGTCTCTTCAAGATATCATGTGAAGGTGGTTATTATTGATTGATTAAGGAATGACTTTAGAGTTTTATTATTAGAGTATTTATTGATGGGAGATCAAGGAGGTATTCAGTTAGAAGATACATATTTTTTGGGGTCAGGGATTATATTATAGAGGGGTTTACCATCTTGGTTTAAGTCATGTTTTTATGAAATTATCGAGATCTATTTTTCTTCTATGAGTTTTTTTATTATATACCATATATAAAAGGACTTCCTTTAGCCTTTTTTGGGTTGTATGGGGAGTTTTCTTACCCTTTATGATTGTTTATAGAAGTTACTCATTTTATTATTTTTATTGTGTAATTTTTTTAATGTAAGTGAATTCTTTAATAGACTTCAACTTATATGTATCTTATACCTTCACTTCATTCATCATGGATTATACTTCATGGTTATGACATAAACTAGAATTTTATAAAGTCATGGTTAAGCCTTAGAGATCATGTTCATTCATAGTAAAGACTTCATGGTTAGAATTTAATTATTAAAAGTTTTAACATAAGATAAATTAGGATATATTTTTTTATAATCATATCTTATCTACATATTATTTGAAGCGAGTATTATTTTTTTATTCATTTTATAAAAAAAGTGGTTTCTAATTTTTGTTTATAAAAAGGAAAAAAGGTTTTTAAAGGTTTTATATGATCAGTTTTATAATTGAACAAGGTCATTATATCATTATTTTTATTAGTAGAATATGTGATTCATTATTTTAAAGTAATATGATATAAAAATGTTTCTTTAAAATAGGTTTTGTTAAAAAATTAATATTAATTTATGGGGATGAAATATTTATATAGTGTGGAGAATTTTAACACACACTTTTTAATAATTATTTAAATAACTTTTTTAGTGGGAATTTTCTTAAATAAGGGTATTATTTTAAGTTTTTATTTAATGTGTTCTGTATTTTTATTATGATAGAACTAAAAATGGAATTAAATGATTAATTTTGATTTAATTTATTTTATGAGTTATTATTCTATATGATTTAATTCATTTTCTATTTTATTTATAAAGAAGTGTGTTTTAAAAAATGTGTTTCTTAAAAAAACTAAAATTATTTAAATTTATATATTATACATTTCAATAAAATGTATATTATTAATTATAGTTTTAGGGATTATTTTTTCCATATTATTTTTTATATCATTAACATATAATCCATTGAAAATATTATTATAATTATAATAATACCAATAATAATAAAAATAACATCAAAAAAATATTTTTTATTTGGTAATTCATTAGAAGAGGGCATATACCCATTTTTATCCTTGGGAGAATATTATGAAAACACAAGGTGGAGATCTTCCCTATGCTTATTTGTAAACTGTACTCTTATTATTCTTACACTACAAAAAACATGGCCTTTATCATCACTATAAAAGGGTATTAACAGCACTAAAAAAGCACTATTAATCGAGGTGAAGATAAAGGGTGTCCCTTTTATCAGTGCTCAGAGAAGTGATGATAAAGGACCCTTTTATTAGCTTTAAAAAATCACTGATAAAAGGGGTCCTTTATTAGTGCTTTTTTAGCACTGTTAAATGAATCCTTTTACCAACGCTTTTTTAAAAGTGCTAATAAAAGATAAAAAATAGAAAAAAATAATAAAAATATTTTGCAGGGGCTTGAACAGTGCTTGAATCCCCCATTCAATAGCGCCCCACCCCCCACCACAACCTGAATGCCCTAGCCTCTCCACCAGCCTTTAACAGCGCCCCGGGCCCCTTTAACAAGACTAGGCATTATTCCCCACCTGCGCGCGTGACCTTCCTCCCCCAAGATTCGAACTCTAAACCTGTTGCCTACATTATTAAGCGTTTACCACTCCATCATATTGTTTTCCTCTTCAATTATTAATATAACTTTTTATTTATATATATATTTAGTTATATTTACTCGTATATTAATATATATATAGATATTAACATATATTTAGTTATATTAATATATATTTAGTTATATTAATATACATATAGTTATATTAATATACATATAGTTATATTAATATATATATAGTTATATTAATTTTATTTATATATATCAGTATATTAATATATATTTATCCATATATTAATATATATATAGTTATATTTATATATTAATATACTTTTTTTTGTATATTAATATATATTTATAAGATCAATTTTGAATGCATTTATAAATTTTTTTATGTGTGTTTATAAATAAATAAATACATATATACAACATACAAAAACACACGTGGACATATGTTCACACAAAAGGATTATCACAGGCTACACAAATCAATAACGCCCAACACAAAAAAATCCAACTTTAAAACAAGCAATTAAAAATTAAATCTTACCAACACATTAAATCATTCAATTAATGTAAAATTCATGCACACAATATTAGTTAACACATTTCATGTTTAAAGCATCAAAACATTTAATAAAATAAAATTTTAAATACAAATCCCCCCAAAAAAGATGTATATATTTAAAATATTCAAATAACACCTGAAATTATTATTTTCAATCAACAAATAAATTAAAATTTTAAAAAAATATGGTTTCTAATATCTTTTAAAAAATCCCACACCACATCGGTGAATTTATAAACATGTATTTTAATCACATGAAATTTTAGAAATGATATAAGAAATATGAGTTTAATTAATTATTAAATTACCTTCAAATGACTATTTTAAAGAAAAATAGGCATTGAAAAATTGAAATAAAGATGGAAATTTTTAAAAAAAATTAAAATGTAAAAATTAAAGAAAAAAAAAGTTAATCACAATGCGTAGATCTCATTAGAGGATTCAATTTGATATGTTGTAGATCTCAAACAGACACCCGGATCAAAAGTTATGGTTATTTAAAGTTTGAGTTATGTTTTCAAATTAATTTAGATATTTTATTAATCTTTTGAATTTTTTTTCTTCAAATTGATAATAAATGACTATTAATCAGTAATAATAATAAATTTATTAATTAATTTTTTTTAATTATTTTATAAGTCAATTTCATGATATATCATATATATTAAGTGTAAATGCCAATTTATCTTATCTAAAACATATTTTATAAAATATATATTATTTTTATATCAATATAAATATACATATATATCAATATATTATTTTTTATGATTTTTTTTGAAATATACACTTTTATCAGTGCTAGAAGAAATCACTGATAAATCCCCACCTTTATCTGCGCTACAAAAAAAGTGCTCATAAAGGGGACCCTGTAACAGTTCTAAAAAGCACTGATAAAGGGGTTTCCTTTATCAGTGCTAAAAAAAGCTCTGATAAAGGGTCACTTTTAGGAGTTCTTTTTTAGTGCTGATAAAGGCACCCCCTTTATCAGCGCTTTTTTAGCACTATTAAATGGTGGTACTATGGAATCCCAGTTTTGTGGTAGTGTTATTAGATCATCTCTAATGGAGTATAAAGAGTGAGGAAAGTTGATTGTCCTCTTCCACCATATATATATATCTCTCCTCCTTCACTAAGATCCCTAATGTTTTTTTTGCAAACATAGAAATTTCATTTGAGGGTCCTTCCATGGAAACAAAATAAATATAAATATCATGGATGAGGAAGATCACATCAGAATGATATCCATAGTTAATATAACTTTGATAGTGACTTATTGGTGGAATTGGACCCACGATGCATGTGGTTATGGACCATCCATTATAAAAAACATTTGATTAGATTAGTATTTTTAAATAATTACATATTGGGGACAATACATGCATTCATGTAGCTAGTTATGGGAGTGTGGAACCATATTTTAATTTGGGTAAGAAGGTGACCCTTTTAAATTTGTTGTTTTACCTAAAATTAAAATATATTTTATATCTATTGACCTCTTTTATAATTTGTTTGGATATTATTCACTTTTATTGATGTTATATTATTTTAGGGTGGCATGTTTCATGGAAAAGTGTATTCAAGTAAGAAGATGTGTCAACTATCAATTAATTTCACTGAATTTAAAACTATATAGTTAGTTGAGTCTTTGAATTTATGGAATTATTATTAAAAACCCAATAGTTATAATTCATTAAATTTAATAAATAATTTAAATCACATTTGTTTTATAAATGAATAAGATACATGTGAAGTATATTTGGAAAATAAAATAAATAGGAATTCATTCCATAATACTGAATGAAATTTAGTCATTATAGGTTTTATTCATTAAATGATTTTGATGATAAATAGTTTCTCAACTCATGGGAAAAATATAGAGATCCATAGTTTTAATATATAAATATTCTATCTTATTAGGTGAAAATTAAATTCATCACATAATGATCTATGAAAGAATAATTTAGTTTTAGTGTCTTTGGACACATAGATACATAAATAACTGGCTCATAAAATATATACATTCTATCAAACATATTTCATTGAAAAATTCACCCTTACTATACATATCAAAATTCCTTATTATAGTTGGAAAGTAAACATATGAGAGGGTGAGGTCATATTCTTAGTAAGGGTAAACAAGGGATATTTAAATGATCACATACACATAACATGATTATAAGGGTATGATAAATTGAACTTAATAATTTAAAACATTTACTTGAATATCACATATTGTAATCTTGAACTATGGAATAAAGATTATAAGTTCATAATACATGAATAAAAATGGAATCAAAGAACATGAGCCAAGATATAATAACATTGGAATACACCATAGTTTTTTAGAATACACATAAGAATTGAAAATCATATCCTTGGTTGTCATGGCTCACTCCCAGGACTTTTATAGTGGATTTTTTGACACCCCATTCTGACATGTTATTCATGGATCAATCCCAAGACTATTATAGTTGATAAAGTACCTTACTTAATTTGGATCACTCCCTATTCCAATTGCATTTATCTTACAGGATATCCATATTTACATAATGAATTGAAGAGATATATAATTTGGGACCACCGTTCACATAAATAAAATAATAAAAATACATGCCAAAATATCCTAAAACATTCAACATATCACAACATATGAAAAAGAAACATGTTTCATAAAAATTTCATCATTTAATTATACTATAACCAATTAAAAATAATGTCCTTTCACAACATAATTAACCCATGGGAAAGAAATTAATTTCAAATAAGGATCCCTCATAACTCATCATAATAATCCATCCAAATATGTAATGTTAATTGTTTAATTGTTTTATATCCCCACTAAATTATAAGTCAAATCATAGGTTTCCATCATTGTTTATAATTCCATTAAAATATATCTAGAATATTTCTTGAAGAAAATAACATTTTCATTTTTAAATCACTTCCTTAAAATTGGGAAATCTACTAAATGTCATCGAAATTTTTTTATTTTAAAGGGGTATTTTAAACATATAATGGTTGATTCAATGAATTGTTAAATCTTGATGTTGGGGAATTCCTTTCATGTAGTGTAACATAAAAAATGACTCCTTTAACATTTTTGGTAAAAGGTCCAAAGTACATTATTCAGAAAATGAAAATTGATTAATTTTAAACAATATTTTAAAAATTAAATAATGGACTAATAATAAATTAAAAATCATTTTATAATATTAAAAATATTCATGATATCATTTTTATAAAACAAGGATATGGAAGAAATATTATTTTCATCTGAACATAGAAATAAATTCAGTTTTTGATAAAAATATTCTCTTAGTCACATAAGTACTTAAAGAGATGATAATTAAAGGAAAAATGTAATTTATATAAATAAATAGAGGATAATAATATTCATGAGTTTCATGAGTGGTACACCATAATATTTCTTCATCAGAACATAATCATAATCTATCCTGATATAAAATGAGAATATAACATAAAAACTTTACCTCTGGTTTTGTCCTAATTTATATGCATTCAAAACACCCATATAATAAAAATAAATTTTTTATATATGTAATGCCCCAACCCCAGTTACCCAGAGTTAGTGCATTATTACATAAGATTGGTATGATCCCAAAAGATCAAGTCTTGAAATATGGATTAGTTTAGTAGCATTGGAAACACTAAATATATTCATAAGTCTTACATTAAATAATAAAGTGAAAAACTAAAACAAAATATTGTCTTCATATTATCTCATACTATCCCTATAGGTCATTCAAAAAATACTTCTTCACGTCTTGGGAAAAATAAAACATTCAAATGGGTGATCTCAGATGCTCAGTAAGGATAATAATATTGCGGAAACTTTTTTAAATAAACATAAACATTTAAGGTAATGCAAAACTAAAAAAATCCTTTTAAACAATACATTCTGCATAACATGGAAAAAATAAATTGAAATAATTCCATTTACTTATTCACATAGATATTCTACTAGTCGAATGATCATATGCAATATCAATAACCACTTTCATAATGATGGAATTAATAATTCCATACTATCATAACCACATATTGAAGGCCTCGTGCCAAGACTACAAATAAGATTTTGTCAAGGCCTTGTTCCAAGACACTAGTTTGTCTCATGAGACCTACCGATGCATCGAGAATATATAGAGGGCTCCACCCGTCACTTACTAAGTCCAACACATTTTCTCATATGAATAGGTTTAGCCATAACATAATTATTCATATTAAAACAAGAATACGAAATGTCAATACTTTTTCCATAATCCATGAGTGGTATAAAAATAACACATCTATAATCAAACATATCACAAAACCTTCAATACAATATTGAAGTTTTGTATCATAATAATCAACTTCAAATAATCTTAAAATCCATAAAAGGATGTTGACATAGATGAAGTCAAAACTATTTGAGAGATATATCTCTTTTTTGAAATAATTAAAAAGTCACACATTTATAAAAGAAGTAATTGAAAAGAGATTTTTGAATAAAAGTGTCCCATACCACTTTGAAAATTTTGAAAAGAATGACCATTTGAAAAAATTCATGTCCATATAAATAAATACTTAAAATCCTTTTGAAAACATGGACATTAATTAAAAATATTTAGAAAGATAAATCTTTAAAACATTCGAAAGTCACATAATTGAAAAAGAAAACATTTACTATGAAATTATTCTTATAAGATTATAAGGGAAGCTTTGAATAATTTACAATGGTGGAAAATATCCACACCCACCACATACGTTAAAAAAAGACATTCTTACCTTAAATTTTCGAAAAGGTTAAAAATGACCTTGTTTGGAAAATGATAGAAAAATTCCTTTATAAAAAAATATTATAAAAATTAAAACAAGGGTATAAATGAATTTAACCCATATTCTGTAAAATAGTATGAATGTTTTGAATTTTTTTAAGAAACATGGATGCGGATGGTAAAGAGGTCCCAGTAGATAATTACGTATAAAGAGCCTCGAATAATGAAGAGATTGTGAAAAAAACCCTTACATTGTACTTTTACTTAGTTGAGGCTAGTTTAACCTCCTTTAGAATAGTTAAAACATTGTTATTAAGTTATAAAAGAACCATATACATAATTATGATATCATATATGATCTTTTATTAATGCTTTATTAATAATATTTTAGTATTATCGTCATTTCGGGTGTTAACTTACTCATTTTATTTTATATGGTTTGTTACTTAAGTCATGTTTTTTAGGGATATGTTGTATCTTATTCATATCCAGAATGATATAAAGTTTTAATTGTTACCTTTAATCATCAAATGAGAATTATTCTTGAATGGATACGACGGGGAATGAACCTCATCGCATTAATGGAGACGGTAGTCCGTATGCACGAACGAGCGACAATATCATTATTTTGATATTAAAATAATATATAATTTGATGGTATATCATATATACAGAATAATTATCATGTAAAATTTATTATTTACATCAGTTAAACTTCATTATCATACCCATCCAAATAATAATGTTTTGAATAACAATTAAACCACGACGTGGAGACAGTAAGCTGTACGTACGCACGTATGGTGTCATGTCATTAAAACGATGCATAGAATACTGAATATGGTTGTAACATATTTATAATAACATCAAATTATATTTAATATAGTGGTGTTATTATTTAATAATTTAAATATCAAATAAAGATGAATTTGAAGAAGAATGAAACTTGGAAGAGGGTGGTGAAAACGTTACCTCTTCTTCAAGTTGTTCCTTTTTATTTAATGAAAATGGTTTTTAGGTTGGATTTCTAACTAAAATAAGGAATATAGGATTAAGGGAGGATAGTTGAGAGTCTATTTGGGAATATTTTTTCTGAACCAAAAGGCTTTGAAGGTATGAAGAATTTGTTAGAAGTGGTAAACTTCTATAAGGGGGAGGAAGGGCTCTTTAGAAAAAACATAAAGTATTAATTTAAACTAAATTCATATTTGGTTTATAATGGCTCAAAAGTGGATTATTAAAAGTCTATGGTGTGTACGGGTCCGAATAATTTCAATAAATATATTTTATATAGGTTTGGGTCATTATATTAACCTTATATTTTAGTTTTAACTCTTAGTTAATTAGTTTGACATTTACCATGTCACTTTGTATTTTTATATTATATAGTTAATAAACATTCTATATACATCTAAGCGACCCCCAAGTGGTCCATTAATAAAAAAAATATCATGATATAAGTCATTTGGCCAAAAAAATAGATTTTTAGGAATAGAATATCAATTAATAATATAATATTTGTTTTAAGAACACTTTAATGTCAATTTTGACTCTATTCAATAATTGATTTTTGTTAAAGTCATAAAAAAATTATTAATTAGAACCAAATTCATTTAATCCATACTAACATTTCATATTAACCAATAAAATTCTTGGATTTCTTCAAAACATTCAAAGTATATCTATTTTAACATTTATAATACCAATTGTTTGATTCATTCATTAATAAGGAAAATAATGCATCATTATTGTGTCATAAATAAATTTAATTATACAATGTATAATAATTATATATAAAATAACATTATGTAGGAAATATTTTTATATTTGTAATGAATATTTATAGTCGAAATTATGACATATATAACCCTATGTAAAAATAATTTTTGCTAAAAGATATATGCTTATGTCATTTTTTGTATTTACTTTAACTTAATTAATATAATGTGTCATCATCACCAACAAGTGGCTCCATGGGGTTCCAAAATCGACCCAAAGATGCCCATGGTCGGACATGTATCAGCCAATAGGGTTAGGACACGTTTTAGGGTAAATTAGTATTATTATAATATCATTTTTTCCTTTATTTACCAGATTTACGCATTAACCATGGTAAATAAAATATTTACCGAAGTAATTATTCAAAATGTCTAAAAATAAAAGTTACCTATTTACACAATTTTTACCACTTGATTCCAAATATGGAATCCATTTTTCTAAATTCAAAACATCTAAGTGGCATAAATTAATTTAAAATCAATTTCTATTGTTAAAACAAAAAATCATTTTTTTATAGATAATAACTATCAAAATATTGACACTTGTTTATGTCCGGTTTAAATGTGAAATTATGTCCAATGACCAAAATTGTATTAAATGGTAAAAATATATTCTAAATATACTTTAAAAACACTAAAATTCATAATTTATCACTATTAATTATTTTGATTAAAAAAGTTGTTTTTAATTAATATTTCGTAATTTTCACTATTCATCAAAATATAAAAGTTATCTGAAAAGTATCAAAATTTTAACCTAGGATAATTTCAATATTTTGAATCCAAAACTGAAGTCCATTTTGAGAGATAAAATTTATAAAATTTCAAAAATTTGGTATTACTATTCATAATGGCTACTTTGATTGGTCGCGATGTGTTAGAATCTCGAAGTTTTGTACAATGCAAGCTGTTGCATTATTCAAAGGGAAACGTAATGTGGAAGCTTGGGGTGTTACATTGTACCGTAATTCAATAAATTGAATCCTCATAATTTGAAATTGTTCTTTGAAAATAAAAGTTTGAAAATACAAAATATCTTTGTGGGAAAACCCACATCGGAAATTGGGTTAATAAAATTTAGTCTTAATAAGAGGAAAAGAGAAATGAAAGGGTCACCACCAAATTATGATCTAGATTTTGAGAAAATTGGTGGAAATTAGAGACACATAATAGGAGGAAAATGTGAATATTTATAGGGAGTGATTGAGGTCATCAGTCACAAACAATTGTAGAAATGAGGGCCTCAAATCCATCAATCTACGATGATTTAAAAAATCATTGTTTCAACCAAACATAAGGTATTAGGATAAAACATTTTTTGTTTAAAGATACCTTACCTAATGTTTATAAATTAGTTTCTTCATAGAATAAGAGAAATATATATATATATATACTTGATAAGTAGAGTTTCATACATCAACTAATTTCTACCACAAACTCATCTTTCACTCCAAAAGATAATAGAACTAAAAAATATTATATTTATCCTAGTCGTATAAGGATCCAAACATTAAAATATACAATTAGAATGAAGAAAAATACTTTTTAATGAACAGGGAATTCCTATAGGCTAGTGGTAGGTAATAAAGGCAAGTCGCACTATGGTTGTAGGTTCGATTCATGCAGCTTTGTCCAACGTGACAGGTTATCGCCCGACCTGTAGGTTATCCTTTTCCTAAAACTATATTATCATAATATTACAAAAATTGATCATAATATTTGTTTTAACCTTAAACAATACTATTCAAAGTTCAACTTAATCCACTCCAAACATTATAGTTATCCAATGTACCTCTGTCCTGACTCTCTGTAAAAGGTATCTAAATTTCAAAATTAATTGTCACTTAATATTCCCCAGACAAAGTAATTTTTTTCTTATTATCACGTACGGAAAATATGATTTACTTAGTTATATTAAAAAATTAATGAAAACAACAAGTACTGTAGTACAATCCTTATATATATCACATTATTCTTATAATGAGAATATAATCCTTTAGTCCAAAAACACAAATACATTAATTATTCCACTTCAACTGTAGTAACAACATAAGATTGGCCTTGATCCCTTGGCCTTTTCCGAGGTAAGTTTCCTTGGAGCTTAGGGCATTCATTCACATAATCCCCAATTTCTCTACAATTGTAGCATTCAACATTGACGACATCTTTCTTTCCCTTACAATCACGAGCCTTGTGACCTTTTTCTCCACATTTCTAAAAAACTCCCATTCCTTTTAGGCAAGTACCAGGGTGTTTCTTTCCACAATTATCACATAATAGAAAATCCTTCTTTCCTTTTTTCCCTTTATCTATCTCTTGTCCCACCGTTCTCTTCTTCTCTTTCTTTACTTTATTGTCATAAGATTTAGAGAATTCCTTTTCTGTCTTTATAGCACATTTGACAATGTCTTCGTATGATGAGAAGGATTTTGAGACTATTGATCGATGGAGAAATGGTTTTAACCCATCAAATAAATGATCAATATTACTCCTCGAGTTATGTATATAATCTACTCTATGCCTCGCTAACCTTGTAATGATAGCTTCATACTTTGCGACATTCTCAACCTTCTTTTGCCTCAGACTGAGAAATTTTCTTTTCCATATCTACTCGATGGTCATGAGGAATGTACTTTTCTAATAAAATAACTTTAAACACCCTCCATTCCATACTTGATACTTCTTCATCGTCCTTTGTGTTTTGATTTAATTACCACCTTTGATCAGCATCTTTAGTGAGCCGGTAAACTGCCATGATAACCTTTTCCCTTTCACTACTCCCCAAAGCCTGAAATATTCTCTCTAGGGAACTTATCCATTGCTCAGCTACCAATGGATTTGTACTCCCACTGAATTTTGGTGGTTGTTTCCTCCTGAATTGATCTAACATTGATCCTCCACACTCAAGATCAATGTGCTCCATACATGTAAGGTTATTATTCATAACCTGAGTGAGTTGTCCCAGTATGGTGATTAGCTGATTAGCACAAGTTATATCACCAGCTCCACTATAATTATCTTGAGCAGGAGAGAAATCCCTACATGGAGTGCGTGCATTTATACAGTTTCTGTTTCTTCCACTAGGTTCCATTTCTAAACAATGGAATAAACTAGATCAGTTTATGAATCAAAATACATAATTCAATATTTGTAAAACACATAACATAAATTGAACAATTTATGGATATAATCCATAATCATAAAAATGTTTTCTTTGAGTAATTATATACTCATAGACCATTCATAATGGTTTGTAAAGAAAAATGAGAGTTATCCTAAGCATATACCCTGGGAGTGTCTTAACCAAGAGTGTAGCAAGCCCCGCTGTCACCCACCAGTTCCCATTTAAGTCTAGCTCAAAGTGGTGTTTTCGGGTTTTACCCCTAGGTACATCTGTTCCAGAGCCACATCTTCCTGCTTGTATCCATACAGGGATGTATTTCTCAGAAAACTCATGAAATCTATTCAATACAAAAATTCTACAAAAATATTCTATACTAATCCTCAATGTCCATCTTAGGTCTATGTGATCTAATCAAAGTTTATCTAAATCTAGCTTCCAAGGTTTGTACTATAATTCTTATGATACCAACTGTAATACCCTGACCCTAGTTACCTAGATTCGGTTCATTATTACATAACATTGGTATGATCACAAAAGTTGAAGTCTCAAAAGAGCGATTAGTTTAGTATCCTTGGAAACACTAGATACATTCATAAGTCTTACATTACATAATATAGTGAAAAACTACAACAAAATATTTTCTTCATATTACCTCAGTCTATCCCTGAAGGTCATTCATAAAATAATTTTCACATCCTGAAAAAAAAACATTGAAAGGGGTGAGCTCAGATGCTCAGTAAGGATAACAATATAGCGGAAACATTCTTAAATAAACAAAAACATTTTAAGAAATTCATAACTAAAACAGAATCCTTTTAAACTTGAACTTCAACATAACATGGAAAAAATAAATTGAAATAATTCCATATACATATTCACATGGATATTCTACTAGTCGAATAATCACATTAAATATCAATAACCACTTTCATAATGATGGAATGCATAATGCCATACTATCATAACCACATCATCTGAGCCTCGTTCCAAGACTACAAATAAGATTTTGTCATGTCCTTGTTCCAGGACACTAGTTTGTCTCTTGAGACCTACCGATGCATCGAGAAGCTATAGCGGGCTCCACCCTTCACTTACTAAGTCTAATGCATTCCTTATATGAATAGGTTTAAACATAATATAAGCATTCATATTAAAACTAGCATAAAAAATGTCAATACTTTCTCCAAAAACCATGAGTGGTATAAAAATAACACATCCACAGTCAAACATATCACAAAAAATTTAATACAATATGGAGGTTTTTTATCATAATAAATCAACTTCAAATAAGCTTAAAATCCATCAATGGATTTTGACATAGATGAAATCAAAACTATTTGAGAGAAATATCTCTTTTTGGAAATCATTGAAAAGTCACACATTTATAAAGAAAGTAATTTAAAAGATATTTTTGAATCAAAGTGTCCCATACCACTTTGAATATTTTTAATATAATTATCATTTCAAAACATTCATGTCCATATAAATAAATTCATAAAATCATTTTGAAAACATGAACATTGATTAAAAATATTTAGAAAGATAAATCTTTAAAACATTTAAAAGTCACATAATTGTAAAAGAAAACATTTAAAATGAAAATATTCTTATAATCTTTTAAGGGATTCTTTGAAGATTATGCAACAGTGGAAAATATCAACACCCATAGTATAAGTTAAAAAAAATACATTTTTACCTTAATTTGTCGAAAAGGTTAGAAAAGACCTTGTTTGGAAAATGATAGAAAGATTCCTTTATAAACTTCTTATAAAAAGTTAAACAAGGGTATAAATGACTTTAACCCATATTCTGTAAAATAGTAAGAATTTTTTTAAAAATATTTTTAAGAATCATGGATATGGATGATAAAGATGTCCTAGTAGAAAATTACGTATAAACAACCTTGGATAATGAAGAGATTGTAAAATAAACCCTTAACTTGTAATTTTCATTGGTTGAGGGTAGGTTAACCTCCTGTATAATATTTTAATCATTGTTATTAAGTTATAAACGAACCATATACATAATTATGATATCATATATGATCTTCTATTAATGCTTTGTTAATAATATTTTAGTATTATCGTCGTTTCGGGTGTTAACTTACTCGTTTTCTTTTATATGTATTGTTAAATAAGTCATGTTTTTTATGGATAGGTTGTATCTTATTCATATCCAGAATGATATAAAGTTCTTAAAAGTTACTTTTAATCATCAAATGAGAATTATTCTTGAATGGATACGATGGGGAATGAATCTTATCATGTTTGTGGAGACGACAGTCCGTACATACGCACGAGCGACAATATCATTCTTGTAATATTCAAATAATATATAATTGGATGCTAAATCATATATACATAATCATTATCATGTAATATTTATTATATACATCAATTACAAATCATTATCATACCCATCCAAAAAATAATGTTTTGAATAACAATTACACCACAACGTGGAGACGATAAGCCATACGTACACATGTTTGGTGACATGTCATTCAAAGGATGGATAGAATACTAAATATGGTTATACCATATTTATAATAATATCAAAGTATATATAAGATACTGGATTTATTATTTTAGAATGTAAATAAAAAAGAAATAATAATTTGAAGAAGAATGGAACTTGAAAGAGGGTGGTGAAAACATTACCTCTTCTTCTGGTTCTTCATTTTGATTTGATCAAAAGGAATCATTAGGTTGGATTTCGGAATAAAGGAAGGAATCTATGATTATAGGAGGATAGTTTATAGGTTATTTGGGCAGAGGTTGGCCGAACCAAAAGTCTTTGATGGTATGATGAATTGGTTAGAAGTGGTGTCCTTTTATAAGGGGGAGGAGGGTCTCTTTAGGAAAAACTTAAAGTATTAATTTATAATAAATTCATATTAGGTTTATAAGGGATCAAAAGTGTATTATTAAAAGTATAAGGTGGGTATGGGTCGAAATAATTTCATAAAATATATTTTAGATAGGGTTGGGTCAATATATTAACCACATCGTTTAGTTTTTACTCTTAGTTAATTAGTTTGACATTTACCATGTCACCTTGTATTTTTTATATTATATAGTTAATAAACTTACTATATACATCCAAGAGACCCCCAAGTGGTCCATTAATGATAAAAATCTCATGATGTTAGTCCTTTGGTCGAAACATAGATTTTTAGGAATATAATATCAATTAATAATATAATATTTGTTTTAAAAACTCATTTATGTCAATTTTGACAGTATTCAATAATTTATTTTTGTTAAAGTCATAAAAACATTATTAATTCAAACCAAATTTATTTAATCAATAATAACATGTCATATTAACCAATAAAATTAATTTATGTCATCAAAAAATTCAAATTATATTTATTTTAACATTTATAATACCAATTGTATGATTCTTTCATTAATAAGAAAAATTCTGTATCATTATTGTGTCATAAATAAATTTAATTATTCAATGTATAAAAATAACAAATAAAGTAAAATTATGTAGGAAATAGTTTTATATTTCTAATTAATATTTATATTAGAAAATATAACATATATAACCCTATATAAATTTTTTTTTGCAAAAAAATATATGCTTATGTCATTTTTGTATTTACTTTAACTTAATTAATATAAAGTGTCCTTATCACCTAAAAGTGGCTCCATGGGGTCCCAAAATTGACCCGAATATTCCCATGGTAAGAATGTATCATCCAATAGGGTTAGGACACGTTTTAGGGTAAATTAGTATTATTATAATATTATTTTTTACCCATATTTACCGGATTTACCCATTAACCATGGTAAATAAAATATTTACCGAAGTTATAATTCAAAATGTATGAAAATAAAAGTTACAAATTTACAAAATTTGGACCTCTTGATTCCAAATATATAATCCAGTTTTATAAATTCAAAACACAGAAGTGGCAGAAATTAATTTAAAATTAATTCATGTTGTTAAAACAAAAAGCGTGTTTTTAAGAGATAATAACTATCAAGAGATTGCCACTTGTTTATGTCTGGTTTAAATGTGAAATTATGTCCAACGACCAACATTGTATTAAATGGTAAAAATATTTTCTAAATAAAATTTAAAACCACTCGAATTCATAATTTATAACTATTAATTATTTTGATTAAAAAAGTTGTTTTTATTTAAAATTTACTAATTTTCACTATTCATCAAAATATAAAAGTTATCCGAAAAGTACCAAAATTTTACCCTAGGATAATTTTGATATTATGAATCCAAAAATGAAGTCCATTTTGAGAGTTGAAATTTTTAAAATTTCAAAAATTTGGTATTACTATTTATAACGACTACTTTGATTGGTCGCGGTGTGTTAGAATCTCGAAGTTGCGTACAATGCAAGCTATTGCATTATTCAATGGGAAACATACCATAGAAGCTTGGGGTTTTACAATATATATATATATATATTAATGAAACATAATATTATTTATCATTCCATATATGTTATTATTATAACATCTTACCACCCATTTTTTGATAATTCTTTGTTATAATAATTGTTCCGGGTGATTACTCTGTTTTTCATGCATGTTTGAATTCAGTGGTACCGATCATTATACATTGTTCATGGTTAACAAATATATAAAATGTTAAAAATTATATTAATATTATATATATTCATTATATATATATATATATATATATATATATTCTTCCATAAATGTTAGAGATAGAAAAATTAATTACATCGTTCATTAAGATGGTAGGCCATGCATATGCATGAACACTATATCCCTTTTTTTATAGATGGAATGAAATAAGGGTAAATAATAACTCATATTTATAGAATACTAATAATATCACCAATAATATATATTTATTAAATCATTAATTATAACCATTTTATTAATTAGTTGTCAAAAAATTAATTACACTACAACATTGAGACGGTAAGTTGTACATATGCACGAGCGATGTTTTCGCTTCCTATAGGATGGAATGTAGCTCGATAATGGTTGTTACATCATCATAATAACAATTAATTATATTAAATACACTAATGTAATTATTTTATAATGTATACCATATATTTATAAGAGGTTTATAGAGAAATAAAATTGAAAATGCTCAGTTAAGAGTTATAACTCTTTGTTGAGAACCCTCCCTTTGAATACACCTTAATCCATGAATGGATTGTATTTTGAAATGGAAAAAAGCTCCTTGAATTTTTTAAGTAATATGGGAAGGTAATATGGTAGTTAACTTCTGATATTGATGTCTATAAAGGTGTGAGGAAAAAAGGAGAAGTTTTTCCCTTTTATAAGTGAAAAGAGGGGCACTCTCAGAATTACAAGAAGGATTAAAAATGATTCGTTTCGAATAAAAATTCTTCCAAATGGATATATATTAGTTCAAAAATATGATAAGGTCAAAATTTAATCAACCAAGGTAATTTGTATAAGTTTGGGGCTTATTTTAATAATTATATTTTTTATTAACCCCTTGGTTAACCAATTTTACCCTTAACCATAGTAATGACTTTTTCAATGTTAAAGGGTAATAATTTTACTTAAAAGGTGAAAATTGGATCATAATTGGAGAAGAGATGAAATTTTACACCACATATTACCCAAATTTTCCTCATTTATTATTTTTATGATGTTTAAATAACTCAATATTTTTTTCCATAAAGTATCATTAATGTCTTTCTTGACACTATTTAATAAATTAGAATTTAAAGAAAATAAAAAAATAATGGAATTAAAATACAAACATTTTTAAAAACAATAATATGATATGTTATTCTAAAAAAATTATTTACCATAATCATTCACTGAAATTGTATTACCTTTAATATTTTTAATTTCATGAAACAATATGGGGAACCATTCGACCTGACACCTAAGACAAACCATGATATGGACCGAAGTGCATTACTGATCCCCACAAGATGGAAAATAGGTCTTCGGTATCAACATTACACGTTTGGGAATTTTTTCACCCATTAATAACAACTATAAATGTTCATCAAGTATAAGATATAATAAGATAAGAAAATTACTATAACCAAAATATGTACAAAAATTTCAAGTTAAACATTTTAAAACATTAACCTAAAAAAATAGAAAAACAGGATGGGAACCAACTATAAAATATTTCAAAACATACGTGAAACAAGAGAGCCATCGCCCTCAAGACACCTCCAACAAAACATTCATCATTGGAATAGTATATACCAGATCCACCATTACCACCATGAAACATATTTCCATTACCTGTGTCAAAAATAACAAGGTCTACATACACATGATGATGTATGTAGGCTATAAGACAATTCCTAGTACGATGAACCCCAAAAAAGATTCACTTCAATAACATTACATGAAAAATCACAATGCTAGTTTTGAGAAAAAGGTTTGTAACACTTTTAGAAAAAAATTTGTAAGAAATTTTTTTCTATAAATGTATGATTTGAATTTAAAATGGAAGAATGGACCCCCATATAATTATGGTATGAACCACATCACAAGAGCATGATTGGTAAAACCTAATGTAACCAACACTAGTGGGACCCAAGGAACCTTGTATCTTAGTGATAATGGTATAGAAACCATGAAAAAAAATTTCCTCATGAACAAGCCACCGGAGAGGAATCTATTTAATATTCTAATAGTATGAAATCATCAACATAGATTAGTAAGTGTTGTAGTGTCTATATTTATAGAAGGAACTGGGATATAGGTTCATTGATCTGACTAGCGTATTAGTATTTGTCCTTCCATATAGATACCTAGGATTCCATTTGTTCACAATTTCATTTATCATGTCACATAAACCATCTGTTTCACATGCACACCCATAAAACCATAAAATAACACACTAAAAACACTATTAAACATTATCCAACTCTATATAAATCCATATACAGACCAAATTTATTTTTAAACACACTTATCACCATTTTCATAATTTATAAAACCCAGTTAGAAATCATAATAATGAATAACATATGAAACAATACAAATTTATTTTATAAACCATATTTCAACCCATACAAAACATAATCCTTTAAAAACACAATTCATGGTACTTACAGAATCTATATAACATATTCAAGAAGCAATAAAAGAATACCAAAATCATCTAATAGTGCTAAAGATTGGAATCACCTACCTCGAGCATGGAAAAAACTGAAATTTAGTAGAAAACCACAACCACACCTCAAGAGGACAATATAATAGAAATATTAAACCATAAAACCCAAGATTAAACCCAAATAACCATTATTCAAACCATTTTAGGGAAACCATCCTACAATAGAGAGAATAACCCAAGAAAAAAGAAATAAGAACTGAATAAGGAGGAAGAAATCAAAGAAATAAGGTCCTACTTGATGATTCTTGAAGATATCACACCAAAACAACCCTGATTTGAGGGTCCAAAGAAGCCAAGAGAAGGGAAGGAGGTGTATAGGGTTGAAAATAATTTTTTTTAAGAGATATGGTGCATTTGGGTTAAAATCTGGGTAAGTTAGAAAGGTAAATTCCATATTTTTAATGACATAAAAAAGTACATGGTTAGGCAACACAATTTTCCAAACCATGTGGGAACCACAAGGTATTCTCTATCCAATATAAAACTAGCCACATAGTAATATTGGTGAGGGTTCACACCTTTGAGACAAGTCATTCCTCTTGGATGATGACACTATCCAGGGTGGATGGTATCTTTTGGGCTGGTTAACGGTTTCCCGTAACCCTGTACCAACTGTGCACCACCTTCTACTAAGCCCAAAATCTCCATTTATCACTACAAAATAATGGGAATGATATTGGACCAATATAAAACCAAAATAAACTAGAAAAATACATCAAAATTAAATCATAGATTTCAAAATTATCCCCAAAATGAGAACATTTTACCATCATAAAGTCATCCCAGAGTCTGGCCAGAGAAAAAAAATGGATACTTATTCTCAATCCATGAATTCGGATCCCACGTTTTATTCGCATAATTACAAGGTTGCCAACAAATTTGAACCAATGTTATGTACTTCATAGGATAAAAATTGTCTTGTGAATCCAAAATCCACACTTACCTCTCAAAAAAAAATATAGCTCCAAATATAACTCTTATTAATTCTAAACATGATACATATCCATATTATACTTTTTTAGCTATGATACATAAAACAAGTCATGAAACAAAGTCAACTAAGATGGTAGAAATTACTAGTATTCCACCTTACCAATTATATTGGTAACCTCAAAAGGTCCAACATACATTACCATAAGCTTCCTTACTTACCCAAATGATGGTAAACCCTGAAAGGTGATATTTCAGAAATACCCAATCATAAATTGAGAATTACAAGGAATAGTTCTTCTTATAATCATAATATTTGTGGAGAATCTATGCAATAAAAAACAAAGCCTAATCAACTTGACATTATTAGACATTTCCTCTACCAATATCAGTACCAACAATGAGGTTTCAAACACATCTTCCAAGCATAATGGAGACCGACATGACTGACCATACAGAACCTCAAATGGATCCAATCGTATTTAGTATTGGGAATTATTATTATAAATAAACTCAACTAAACATAAATGCATATCCCATGAGTCTCCAATATAAAGCACACATGCCTGAAGCATATGTTCTAGATTCTAATTTTCCCACTCTATTTGAACAAATGTTTGAGGGTTTTATGTCATACTGAACATGACATATGGCCCTATTTGTTTTTAAGGCCTTTAGAAAACCGATAGGTAAAATGGGGGTCCATTCTAAAGTTATTCCCAACATTAAACCATGAATCCTCTATATTTCATGAAAATAAAACAATCCCAATTCATAAAATTTGGATGAATCACTAATAATAATGAAATGAGATGGTTTGGTCTGATGATTAATAATATCCAAAATCCCATTCTATCGCTGTGGTGTATGAGGTAAGACAATAATATAATCCATGGTGGCCTTATCCCACTTCTAGGTTGGAATGGGAAATGGATGAAGAAAACTAGAGGGCCTGCGTGGCTGTAATATAACCTACTGACATATATAATAGTTGGATATGATGTTATTTATGTCTTTTTTCATACCCATCCCCTTGAACTAATGAAACATAGAATAAAAAATCCTGGTGCAATTGGGTTGATTGAATCACTAATACTAGTGGATATCTGGTGTCACCACCTTACGTAGTGATGAAAACGTCACAAAGAAACCCTTAAAGCACAAAACTCCCCACGGAGATAATGAACAGTCACTAAGAACCTCCCCAATATTTAATAACTACATAGAATTCTAACAAAACTCATTAGTAGGATTCTATTGCCTAATAAACTTCATAAGGAAAGGTTTTAGTTGAAAAAAGGGAAAGAACACACCTCCACTCTATTGTTGGGATTCCAGGTGGATCTGAGTGAAAAGTACCTTTAAATTTATCTTATCAATAGAATCTTTCAATGGTTACAACAATAAATTCTTACTCAAATAATCTACTTCCACATTACCATTTCATAGGGTATACATGATATCAAAATCGAACCCCTGATGGTACTCCACCAAACAAAAACCACCAAAAAATCCGATCATTCTAGGAGAAAATATAAGCCAAGCTCTTATGACCTAATTAGAGCACAATTTTTTTTTTCATGTAGTCTGAGTTGGAAAGATCCATACGCCTCCACAATCTCATCATGGATCAGCTTACAGCCATGAACCATACTAGAGGCATCACATTAGACAACATATCCTTTTACAAATTCAGGAAAATAAAAATTGGGGTTGTGGTAAACCCATTATTAAGATCCTTAAAGGAAACATGAAATTTTGGGATCCGTTAAAATTTTACCCCTTTCCACCTAAGAGCCTTTATGGGAGAAGTGAAAATAGGGAAATCCCAAACCATTTTCATGTAATACCCTCCCCGACCCAAAAATATTTTACTCTCAAAATCATTTTTAGGGACTCCAATGAAATCACAAGACTTTTCTTCTCAAGGTCCAATGAAACCCCTCGTATGGAGATCACATGACCTAGAAATGTCACATCCCTAATATAGATGCTGAACTTTGAGATATCTTTATAAAGGTGATGGTCTTGAGAAGTTCCCAAAAATATCCTCAAGTGTCCCTCATGATCTTATTCAATTCCTAAATAAACCAAGATGTTATTCATGAATACCATGATGAAGGTATTAAGATTATTATAGGACACATAGTTCATTTGAACCATAAGTACTTCTATAGAATTTTTTTTAATTCGAATGACATGAATAGATGATCTAAATGGATGTACCTGCTTTAGAATGCGGTCTTCAGGACATCCACCTCTCCGAATATGACCTGGGGATATCCAAAACACAAGTTAGTCTTGGAGAACCATGATGACACATTAATATGATTGAAAAGGTCACCAGTATGGGGTAAAGGGTATTAATTCTTGATCAGAACCTTATTTAGATTTCAGTAATTGATTCACAAAAAAAGAGTTCCATCATCCCTTTTCACAAACACAATTAGGGTGGCCGAAGGTAGATTCTCATGAGAATGAATCCTTTGGATTATAAATCATACATATGTATCTTTATTTACCTCAAATCCGTGGGTGGTGTATGGTATGAAGGAAGAGATATTGGTTGTGTTCCTGGTGCCAAATAAATGGTGAACTCTACATCCCTCTCTAGAGGGAAACCATAGAATTCATATGGTAACACCTATGGTAACTCATCCTCAACTAGATTTAATCAACTCAAGAATCATCCATCATCATCCTAGAATATGAGTTGAGAGCAATGAAATAAAATACTACCCAACTAAGTATCCTATTCACCCTGAAATACATGGTTTCTCCCATCAGGTACCACAAAACTCACTCACCATCGATAATAATCGATGTGTTCATGGAAACCACCCATCTAATTCATAATGGGGATCATGTAAAAGAGGTTCATTTTCCATACCAGGATAAACCATTATAGTTCATATCCTAATAGTGTGGTTGCACAAGATGAACACATAAAACCCAAATCTCTCTCTCACCAAGCAGTGTCACCAAATATATAATATATGGAAAAAATCTCAGTTAAAATTTCATATAATCCATGATACTGGAAGAAACAAAGGCACCTATATTGAAAAAATTAAAAAATATAGATGATGAAATAATAATATCTCCCCAAACCATTCTAGGTCTTACATCAAATTCTTCTAGTTCAAGATCTATAGCATGAAGACGCCTCATATTAGTCTGATATAATGAAATACCACAAAACTACAGCTTTACCTTAAGATGAATCAATCCAAAAAAAGATCCATCCATACTGCCATGACCACCAAACCAATAGCCCACTGTCCTTGATGTATTATACTAGGATGAAGTACCTCTAGGAACCACAAAACCTGATCCACCATGATATGGACATATAACTCATAAAATAATCTACAGGTTCCCCATTTGTCCACATGGATGGAATGTTCTGGGTGGATCTAAACATGCAGATTAAATGTTTCCTACCATCTTACACTAAATACACAAGACTGATCCAATTTCTTCCATAGATTCTGGAAATTGATAAGGATAGATTGAACTACCTCCTCCATTGTTCTCCTACTCTTCATACTTCATCTTCTTCCCATATAAACATATACTACCTTGGCCCACCATTGAAACTAATCCATAGAAACCCAAATTTCCACTAGGATCAATCTCCACCATTAATTCATTATCAAAAAACTTAGTACAGGTCTTCAACGTGAACAATAATACCTAAGATTGGATATCCAGGTGCAACCACATATCAAACAAAGGATCCTTTAGTTGCAAATTGGAAACTACCTCTAGTACCAATCAGACTAACTCAATGAAATGGTTGGCATTCACCAACATGGTTTGATCCCACTTATGAAGGTCTAAAAACTCGCAGGTCTTCATGAAGTCCTTGGTCTCAGAGAAATGATGGTCATTAAATAAGACCATAAAAAACTCTTAACCCATATACTCTTTCTTCCGAGCCTAAACCAGTAATTTCCACCACCTTAGACTTGGTCCTACTAGTAAAAACAATGAACATTTTACCTTCACCACCTCAAGAGTGTAAAGAAACCCAAAAATAATCTAGATATTATTAAAGGAATCCTATGATTCCTATGGATCTATGATACCACAAAAGGGAGGAGGTTATTTAATTTGGAATTCATTAATTTTTTTCCACGACCTAGTTTTTCTTCCCTAACCAGAGCAATGCCAAATCCCATTCTATGGTCTAAATATTAGACAACCCAAATTTTGTATTCTATAAGTCTCTAATAAATTGGTGAAGGATAACTCTCTTTGGCCTCTTCCCATGGTTTTACATAAAGTCTCCCAAGAGGCATCATTCTACATCAAGTAATAATCACAAGGAAACCCCATAAATACACCACTAGGAAAATTTTCTGTAATAAAAAAAATCCTAAAAACTTATATAGATTAAAAGAATATGATATCCACCACAATAACACCCCAAACCACTCTACCCCCACTCAGTGTCTATGCATAGTTTTCAAGCAGTACGTCTCACCTGGGGGAGAATTAAAACCAATAACAACATACCATAGAGACTCTAGAACCATTATGAAGTGTTTTTTAAAGACACACCACTCAAAACCAAGACCCAAAGTCCAAAAAATCAAAGATTTAGTATATAAAAACTTAAAAAAATATCTTTACTCAAATAAAAGGATAAACATACCTTTGATACCATTTTCTCACAAACCAAGATGGTGCACCATCTAACCCGACACTCGACCCGACTAGTGACATGTCCCGAAGGGAATTCCAGATCTCTATGGGTTGAAAAGTAGTGCCTATGTATCAAAATTAAATTATGGGGAATTATTTGACCCATGAAGAAAAACAATAAATGATCCCCAAGTATAATACATAATAAAATAATAAAAAACTATATCCTAAAGTGATAAAAAAATCATGTTAAATTTTTTATTATTTTAACCAAAAACCAAAATACCAAAATTGGAGGATAACTAACTAGAACACAACCCAAAACCTCAATGTAAATATAGGACCATCTCCTTTAACCCACTTCCACCAACACCTATGAGATAGGAACACTAGGAACTGGATCCAAGATCACCAACACAAAACTTCTTGCCTTTACCTGGTATACTCATAACATAGTCTACATACACCTGATGGGGTATGTAGGTTGTGATCCAATTCCCAGTTGTATGCCACAAAAATAAGTTCCATTCCCTAATGTAATAGACAAATACTCATTCCATTTTTAATAAAAATGTTTGAAACACTTTTGGGAAAACATCTTACGATAAAAATTCCCATGAAAAGTAAGATTTGAAATTAAAATTAAAGCAAAGTCCAGAATATTCTGTTGGTAAGAAACACATCACAATATCAAAATAGAAAATACCTGAAGGTACCAACAAGAGTGGGACCCTATGAACATCCTATATTGGTGATAATGGTATAAAAAAATGAACTATAATATCTTTTTTCAGGATACACTAGAGAGAAATCTATGAAAAATTATAGTGGTCTCCAATCGTCATCATAGTTTAGTTAGTGGTGTATAATCAATCCTTCTAGAATGAACTAGGTCTTGGCCCTTCCGATCTGACTTATGTACTTTTCTTATTCCACCAACCTAGATACCAATAATTCCTTTTGTTCTAAATTTCATTTCATGTGTAACATAAACCATCTATATCACATACACACTCATCCAACGATAAAATCAAACACAAAAAAACCATTTTATATAACCCCACTCTTTAAAAATCTATATTCACACTAATTCCATTTTGAAACACACTTCAAAAAGTTTATAAAAAGAATAAAATGGAATCACACATGAGGAATTTTTTTTTTTGAAACTTATATTTCAATATATACACATGAAAATCCATTCCAAAAAAAATTTCACCCCTCACACAATTCATAGAGAAAATTATCGAAGAAATCAAAGCATACAGAAATCATATAATAATGTTAAATCTAGAAACCAACTACCTTAATCTTGGAAACTATAGAAATACAGTGGAAAACCACCACCACACTTAAGGTGGAACTTATAATAGAATACTCAAAACATAAAAAAATATTAATCTCAAAGAAACAAGATTAAACCAAATTTAGGGAATCCAAACTTTTTGAGAGAGAAGAACCCAATAAGAAATAAATAAGAATCCCGGAAGGAGAAATAAATCAAGGAAATAAATGATTACTGGATGATTCTTGAAGATTCTACACATAAAATACCCAATATTTGAGTGTATAATGGAGGCTAGAGGAGGGGTAGAGGCACCTAGGGATAAAAATTCTTAATGGGGAAGAAACATGATGGATTTGTCTTAAAAATGAGGTAGTATCAAAAGGTAAATTCCATAATTTTATGGAATTGGAAAAACAACACGGTTAGGCTGCATGGTTTTCTAAACCCTATAGAAGCCTTGTTCTCTCCTCTGTCCAAGAGGAAACATGACACATAGTTTTCCCAAGGAGGGATAATACCAGTTTGATAGGAAATACATCCTGGATAGTTCCACTATCCAAGTAATATGGTCTCTTTCGGGCTGGTCGATGGTTTCTCCTAATTGTGGGCCAAACATGCACCACCTACTATTGGGTCGAAAAAATATATTTTTTACTAAAAACAACCAAGAAAGATATGAGACCAAGATTTTCCAAAAAAACTAGAAAAAGAACTCAAAATAAAATCATTTATGTGATATTTAATATCATTTATTTTATTTTTCTATTAATTGAATAAATATTGTGTTGGAGTTTGGTAATCCTATGAGGTAATTATTAAATTACTAAAAATTAGAAATAAATTAATATGATAAAATAGTAATGTTACATTAAAATTATCATTTATAACTGAAATTATCCATTTTTGATCCTTATAAAAATATTTTATATATATTAATGTCCAGAGAGTGCTATTGTGCAATTATTATTTTCCTAAAATAATATAAAGGTCATAATCAAATAAATATGGCACCAAGTGACCATATTTTTTAGGGTTTTATAGAAAGATACATAATCCAATCATCTAATATGATAAATGAATGTGTTATAATACTTTTAAATCTATATCCTAATGATTTAACCATATCTTATATGGTTTCCCTTACAAGGGTGAATTTTTTTACTATACTTACAATTCTTATTGAAAAAAATAAAAATAAATTGTTTTCAAAAGTATGATCATTATGATTCCAAATATGGATTAAATTTTTTGGATTCTATTTCTTTAAGTGTCATAAATTAATTTTAACTAACTTCACAAGACATGATGTAAACCATTTTTCAATAAAAATACTTTTTAAGCATAAAACAAGATATATATTCTTATCACATGCCTATAAAAACACTAGATGAATAGTTGAAAATTTTATTACATATATAATATATAAATTTTATTAATATAACTCATAAATAGTGATTAATTTATTTCATTATTATAAAAACATACTACACTAATAATTTTTTTTAAAATCACGTTTACAATGCTTTTTTTATTATTTCTAATCAATTGATAACCAAAGAATTTATTATAAAACAAATAAATTTTTAATAATTTTGTATTTCATATTAATACCTTATAATTTAAAAGTAAGGTTAAATCATTATAATATATTAAAATTCATTTAGACTAAGGGTTTCTTGTTTTTCAAGCTATCAAGGAAATTTTATATGAAGATGATTATATAATAAAATCATAGAGTGTTACATTATTACCACCTTAAAATAAATTTAAGAATGAAAATTATAACTTTTTTATATAAAAAATGATGATATATCTCTTTTATCAGATCCCTAGGTTCTCAAGTAGCTTCCTTAAATTTCTAATTACTCTAGATAACTTTTACTAGGTGAGAAGTCTTGCTATATGAACTTTATCTCTACCATCCAAAATTTTTACCATGTAAGAACCCAGACCTTTTTTTCAAGTATGATTTTCCTTTTTTCTGGTGTTTTTGAGAAAATAGTTCTTTCTGGAAAATTTTTAAGTACATGTCGTGTGCTTTCTGAGTACACGACGTGTACTTCATTGCCGCTCGAGGCTGTGTGCTAGTCGTGTCATGGACACACACATGACCATATAGGGGTGACAAGGAGACCACCTAAAGAGGAGTACGAAAAAGTGTAGTACACACCATGTACTCCAAAAGTACACACTATGTACTTTAATTTTTTTCACTAAATGCACCAGGATCACATCTTAAACCTAGAAGTATCTTCTTCTCTAGCTTCTTCAACCGAGAGCATTCAGTATGACCGTGGATCTTCGACAAACCCCCAAGCCTCCATCTGTTCTCTGAATCGACCGCTGTTTATTGCATTGGAACCGCAGTGGTAAGCTCTTCCTTCCCGTAGAGCTTCATTTCCCAATTCCTCTTCTTTCTCACATTATCCTGGGTTGAGTGTTTTGGAGATTTTAGCAGATCTATGATGTTCCTAGAAGATTCAAGCTTTGAGGTTTGAGTATATCAATATCATAACATCGATATAGGTGGTTTATGCCTTTCTATAGGAAGTCATTGAGTAGTTGTGCAAATTACACTAATACCCTTGAATGGGGTATTGCGTGTTTCCTGTTTTCCCTTGTTGTTTTCCTTCCTTGATTATATGCTTTAGTAGAAGATATTTTTTTTGTGAATATGGTAATTTACTGTTCATTGGATGCTTTTCCCATGCATTTTTGCCTATTTAGAACCGCTTGGTCTAGTTTTTCCTGTTAGGATTTTTCTAGTTCCATGCCTAGTTTGTAGGATAGTATGACTATTCTTTTATGCTGAGATGCCATAAAATTCTAGAAAAGTAGTTCTTGAGGATACTTTGGCTGTTAGGCGATGCGATACTTACTGATTTTACACAGGGCTGTGAGAACCTAGTGTAGTAGACCATATAGAGAATGGATGTAAGGGCTTCTCCAGAGTGTCTTTAATTTTATGATGTGAGACCACAGGGGGAATTGATGTTGATTACTTTCTCAGAGTGTCTATATTTCCTGGATGCGGGCCACTTGGGGAATGAGATGTTTAGTGCTTCCCCAAAGCACCTTTAGTAATATACAAGACTATATGAGGAAGTATCAGTGAGTGCTTCCCCAAAGAGTCTATTCTTCAGCTGAACCAGAGGAGTGTGATAGTGTGTGCCTCCCAGAGGGTTTCTAGTGCTTGTAGGTTGAACCATAGGGGTTAGGTTGTGAGAACTACCCAGAGGGTTACCTATTTGTTTTAATTTCTTGTGTGGATGCATACATATTTGTTCTAATTTATTGTGTGGATTCTTATCTTTATATAAATTATATGTTGGGAACTGTGGATTTTTTGTTGCTAAATAAATTCCAATTTACTGTTTTTGTACTTTTACCTACCAAATATTCACTAACTATTAGGCAGAGATCTTCAGGTGGCTTCATACTAGATTTCTATCTCACACCCTATTTGAGTCATGATTTTTGGCCCAAACAGATTATATTGTTGTAGGTATAGAAAAGGGCAAGCACCCTTATACTTCAAATTCTTTATTGCACTGGAGTTGGAGAGCATGGGACCAAGTCGGGGATTGAGATGCTAAAGAGTTTCTCATCAGTTGTTTTTCTTTTGTACATTGGTTTAGTACTGTATTCAACATTGTGATTTGTTTGGATATTTTCCTATACATATATGTATCATGAATCATTTACATATACTTCTTCCCCAGCTGTTTATTTATCAGTCTTCAACTGTAATTGTTGTTGGATATTTACTACTTCCGCTGTTGTATGTGTTGTTACTTCCGCTGTGTACTCTGTCAATGAGGGAATAATTTACCCACAGTCACACCCAAGGCCCTCACTGCAACTCAGTAGCCTCTGGAGTTTAGGGAAATGTGATTGAGGATATGTGACCAACTAGGTACGGGGCGCATCTGGGTGGCTTTTGGAACCAGGACATTACATAGGTGGTTTGTTCCTTTCTGTAGGAAGTCTCTAAGTATTTGTGAAAATTCTACCAATACCCTTGAACAAGGTATTTCATTTTTCTTATTTTTCCCTTGTTGTTTTCCTGATTTTCTTGTATGCTTGAGTAGAAGATATTGTTTGTGAATAGGGTAATTTACTGGGCTTCAGATGCTTTTCCCATGCATGTTTGGTTGTTTATGACCATTTGGTCTAGTTTTTACTATTAGGATTTTTATAGTTCTATGCCTAGTCTGTAGGATGGTATGACTGTTCTACCATGCGGAGATTCCATAGAATTCTAGCCAAGTAGTTCTTGAGGATACTTTGGTCGTTACGCGATGCTATACTTGCTGATTTTACACAAGGCTATGAGAACCTATTGTAGTAGACCATATATAGAATGGATGTAAGTGCTTCTCTAGAGTGTCTTTAATTTTACGATGCGAGACCAAAGGTGGAAATGATTTGAGTGATTTTTCATAGTGTCTGTAGAACCTCGACGTAGGTCACAGGGGGAATGAGGCATTGAGTACTTCCCCAGAGCACCTTTAGTACGATACAATACTATAGGGGGAATTGATGGTGAGTGCTTCCCCAGAGAGTCTATTATTTAGATGAACCAAAGGGGTGAGACTGTGTGTGCCTCCCAGAGGGTTGCTAGTGTTTGTCGGTTGAACCATTGGGGTTAGGCGATGAGAACTACCCAGTGGGTTACCTGTTTGTTTTACTTGCTTTTGTGGCAGCTTACCTGTTTGTTCTACTTGCTTTTGTGGCTTCTTATCTGTTTGTAAATTATATGCCAGGAATTGTGGATTGTTTACTGCTGAATATTGTACAGTTTACTGTTTCTATAATTTTACCTACCATATATTCACTGACTGTTAGACGCAGATCTTCTGGTGGTTGCCTACTGGGATTATTATCCCACACCCTATTTGGGTCATGCTTTTGGGCCCAAATAGATTATATTGTTGCAGGTATAGATAAGGGAATGTTCTATTCTAATTCACATTCTTGATTGCACTGGAGCTGGAGAGCATGGGACCAATCCAAGGCTTGCGATGCTGAGGAGTTTATCATATGTTGTTTTTATTTTGTACTTTTGTTTAGTACTATATTCAGCATTGTGACTTGTTTTTCTATTTTCCTAGACATATATGTATCAGGCATCATTTACATATACTTTTTCCCCAGTTGTTTATTTATCAATCTTCATATGTTATTGTAGTTGGATATTTACAACTTCTCATGTTGTATGTGTTGTTACTTCCGCTGTGTACTCTGTTAATGAGGGCATAGTTTCCCCACTATCCCACCCAATTCCCTCCTACTAGTCGGCAGCCTCTGGCATTTGGGGAAATGTGCTTGAAGAAATGTGACCAACCAGGTACGGGGCACCTCTAGGTGGCTTCCAGAACATGGACGTTACATACTAGTTGTTATTAAAACGAATGATCATGATCAAGAAGTACAACCTATGAGTTCAGTATATGTGAAGGATTATATATGAACATCTTCATAAGAAATATATATAACACATCATGAAAATTAGAGAGGTTTGGTGGAATCTCTATGAGATAAGTTACTATCATCACCCAACCACAAATATTAAAGGGGAAAATATAATTAGGATTCTAATTTCATTATTTCTTTATATCATAGTCATAATACATGGATAAATGCCTTGAAATAACTTTTCACCAACTTCAAATTCCATATTTCACCAACTCTTATCAGCATAGATTTTTTTTGTTAACATTAAGCTTCCTTGATGTGCTACAGAATAACATCAACGTTCCATTACATTTCCTCAGATAGATGAGGTGCAAATAGATTTAGTTATATATCTTCATCCTAATAATTTTTATTTCTAAACTTCGTTCCATAAATGTGTTAACAAGGATCCATCTTAATGCTCAAGTGAAATCTTTTATTATAAGATAACAAGACTTGAGGAATTTTTTTATCCCAACATCCTTTAAAATACTTAGAAAAAGATATCCACAAAACCTCTACGATTGGAATGGTTATCTCAGAATGAACATATATATTTGTATAATAATTAGTACTATAACTCAACAATATATCTATATACTACAAAATAATTGTACAGAACTTTGAGGAGATCCTTGAATCCTAATTAGATACAATATAATATGGTACTTAATGCAACCTTACCACTTCATTAATATAAATTCTTGAATGATGATCAAGAGAGATAAATTTTTTTGATAGAAATGAATTGTTATGAATTTATAAGGGTATTGAATATAACCAAAATAGAATTATTGAATTTAGATATTTTAGGGTGTCTGATGAAAATATTAATATTGATTATTTCCAATTTTAATTCTGGTAAGGGTAACAGTTGTAACATTCCCTGATAGTTCTCTCCCTTACCCTTGAATTTATATCATACTTAGCACCGAGATACCTAATATGTAATACCAATTAACATATTTTCCCACTATAAATACACTGTAACATATTATATATATATATATATAAATATTTATACTTCCAGGATTAATAGAGAATGGTAAACTATGAGCTTCATCCAATAACTCAATATTCAAGTATAGTATTTATAGGACACATAAAAGGTTTTTAATCATATAATACTATCACAGTCAAGGTAAAACTCAGGATCATTTCTCAAATTATTTTATAGATACATATGATCCTTATGTTCAACTTTAATCTTTACTTGGATATATGATTGGAAACTCATTTCAGTTATATAGTATTTATACCCTTCCTTATATAATTCTAGATCTATGCTTTGAAAATCTATAATATTGGATATTTTTTGATCCCCATTATAGATAATATAGTATGGTCCTTTAAAATCATAGAATCTTCCACCTTGTCCTATTTTCGATGAAGTTAATGTATTGAGAAGTTACAATATTTAATAAACTCCAAACATTTTCTCTAGTTCATATTAAAATATTTATAATTGAATATATATTTTAAATTTTTATGATCAGTATCTATTTATATATCACATATTTCCATGTAAATATAATTCTTCCATTTCATTAATGAAGGAATTACTACATGTAACTCTAAATCTTGAGTATGGTAATTTTTCTCAGAAACCATAAATTTTATAAGGCATAAGCTATAACCATATCATGCTATGTGATGAAACATCTTGGTCACTTATTTGATGCATCACTATAGATTACAAACCCTTCTCTACTATAGAGTAATATAAGTACATGTAAACTTAATAAAATTCTCTTTAGTTATTTAAAATTTTAGTCACATTCATCCTTCTAAAGGAACTAGGCACCCTTATGATTTAACATTATGATAGGATTAGATAAAAGTGAAACATTATCCACAATACATTGATAATATCCATCCAAAATAAAAAAAATTATGTATCTCAATCACAATGGTTGGTCTGGACCAATTTTAAATAACATCAGTCTTTAATGGATCCACTAATATAGCTTTTAATGATATTTTTTGAATTAAAGTTATTTCTTTATCGATAAAATTCACACTTGGTAAATTTTTCCAAAAAGATATCATTCATTATGTATTTAGTACAATCCTCATGTTCACATCATGTTATTACTTTATATTAAAGTATATAAGAATATCATATATATATTCTAAAAAAAATTCTCAAGGTAGTTTATAAAGAATCAATCAATCAAATCCAAGTATTTTTCCTTGGTATTATTATTAAAAAATTGAATCAATATAAGTTCATAGTTTTTAAACCTTCTGTGGAATTTTTTATTGCTTATATCCTCATTATTTACACTTAATTTCTAATATCTAGAATGAAGGATAATATTTTAAAAGTTATTATCTCTATATAGTTGATCAAACATGTCATTAATACGCAGTAGAGGTTTATTATTTTTTATTGGGATCTTTCTATATTCTATATAATCAATACAAAGCTTCAATGATCCATATTTCTTGTTAAAAAAGATCATGTTCTCCCTATGGTGACTTAATTTACCAAATGAATCCCATTTTAATATTATCATGGAGTTTCTTCCTAATTTTCTATAGCTCAATCTGGTCCTTTGTATATGGAGTTTTGAAATGGGTTCACCACTGGGTATTAGTTTTATAGAAAACTCAACTTCATAATTTGTTGGAGGACTAGATAAGTTTTTTAGAAAAGAATAAAAAAATTCCAATAATATAAGAATATATATGAATTTGATATTCTCCCCAACCATATGAGAATAATACCCCCATTTAAATAAGAATAAATACCCATATAATGGATGAAATTTACATTGGAATTTTCAATTTATTGCTACACTGATAGACGATAATATTTGGTTCAAAATATCAAAAATTACTTCCTTTCATTAGAAATTGATGTGGTATTTATGTAAATCAATTCTATCCATGCCTAAGATTTCATTGAATTCAAGTAGAGTGACAATACCGTGATTTATAGGAAGAAAATTTCCAAAAAAATCAATCTGAGAATAATCATATACTTGAAATGTGATCATCATACTATTAGGAGTTTTCCCTGATAAATCAATATCTATTTGTCCATGATATAAAGTAATATTCCTAAAGACTTTTCATGATATAAATTAATTCATATAACTCATAGCAATTAAAATACTTTTTTATTTGAGCATACATGTAACCACATCAACATTATCTTTATGTCCTAAATACTTATGTAAAACCCAAATTATTAGAGTGACCATCAATAATATTATATAAAAGTGCACAATCATGAAAAATAAATCATCCTTCCAAGGATAATAAAATTTTATTAAAATCAAGTGAAAATCCAAAAAAGATCAGGGAATAAGAAAATAATAGAGACCCAATAGATTGATCATTAATGGGATAACACACTCAGTGGATGTGACCTAGGAGAAGTAATGATGGTAAAAGAACTTTTAGGGTTGTCCAGGATTTCAAGAAGTCAACCACCTTATGGTCCTCCCACCATGTTTGTTCCATATCTATGTGACTTTAGAGTAGACCTTTTCATTTGTAGAAAATATAGGTGATCACCCATGGAATGATGATATCATTATGGATGGAATTATATAGATTAATGGAGTCCGTGTCCACCAAATCCAAAGGGATGCCATGAGAGTGACAAAGCTCAATTCCCTTGATCATGGGTGAAGCTTTATCCATGAGAGAGTCCCCCAAACTGAAAAAACTGAAGTGCAACATAACTAAACCAATCTGGTCTTAAACCACCCCTTCACCACATATAAGACCATTCTTTCATGATCTGTATAAATTTACATTTAGACCCTTAGTAGGGGGATTCCATCGAACTCAGTTACCATGAATCATTAGACATTGATCTATATGGTAGGACATTCTATTCAAAATAAGGGCTTATATGGAAGGGTAATGTTCCCATTATTTAAAGATATAACAAAGATCATCTTCCATTGACCTCAATCAGACCTCCAGTTCCATAAATGATCTCGTAAAACCGTTGCGTCAAGCATGATTATGAGATTTCCATATATTCTAGAAACTAATCATAAAAAAGAGTTCCATATCCCTTTTTCATGAATATTGTTCATTTTTTTGGAATCCTTTCATGAAGGAAGTTATCACTTGTGATATCACATTCCCTATTCAATTGAAAATGCTAAAACACTGCCAAACTATGGAGGCACACTCTCCTAAAAAATGGAAAATCAATCAAATGATATCTATATAATGACACATTATTTTCAATCTATGAATCCCTATGTTTATCCTATTTGATGAACCAACCTGGGTGCCCTGGTAACCTGATAACTGATCCAACCCTGACATAGCCTAAATAAATTTTCCAATCCCCACAAGTCGATGAATAGAACCCATAATCCTAAAATCTGAAAGTAGGAACGAGTTTTCAAATAATAATATCAAATTAAAAGAAAAAATAATGTCTGCATATCAAAATACACTCCATTTTTAGTAATGTACTAGAAGAGAAATAGAAAATAAATCCTAGAGTAGAAAAACCAAAGTACCAAAAACAGGGAAAACAACCCAACTCTCTAAGGATGAAACTCACAAGATCCAAGGATTAATAGCTAAATCTATCTCAATGATATTATTTTACCTTGCTCAAACCTATAAGGATATAACTTACAGACACCCAAAGGCACATGTAGTGTGTGAGGCAAAACCCAGTAGTATTTTACCAAATATTCCATAATAGATGCTGATATCAAATAATCCAAGTAATCTACATTCAATTAAAAACATATAAGTTTGTAATTTCAAAATCATATTTTAAAACATAATTATTAACATTTAAAAATATGGAAATAAATGTATCTGTTCATGAATCAAATTTAAAATTATGGAAATACATTTGAAATGATGAAATTTACCTTAAATCAAGCAATTATTTACACAAATGGAATTTTTCAAAAATGGAATAAACAAAAACATTTATATAAAATAGTTTATATAGAATCACAAGGAATGTAAAAGAGTTAAAATAAGGAATATATACACTTGAAATACAAAAAAAGTGATAAATATAGTCATGTTCTAAATAGGTAAATTGGGCATCATAACAGAACCACCTACCTCAATGCCGCTAGATCTCGAAGCATCAAACCCTACTCAAGATATTCTGAGGAAGATCAAAAATAATGAGATATGAGAAAATTAGGATACAAAAGTCTTTTTTAACCCCAAAATAGTGGGTATTATATTAATAGTTAAACACAAGGATCCCCTAAACCCTAATAGGAAAGAGATGGATCACAAGAGATCAAGAATGAGAGAAGGAAAGTTACCGAGAGGAGATTAGAGGGCATTCCCATTGCTTCAGATCACTTCCGGGAGGTATCTAAGGGTCCAAGAATCATCACTGGGAGATTTAGAGATCTGTTTGGGTCCTAAAAAGAGGGTTAAAAAATTTGTAATTAAAATTCAGATTAAGGAAAACCCATTCAAACTGTTTCCTAGGAAAAAGCGCATGATTTAGACAAAGCATGCACAATCCATTCACTTTTTATAAATGGTTTGAACAATTTTCTCAAGAGGGAACATAGTTTGTTAAACCATGTGCAATCCATGCAAAGCCCATTGTCCAGTATTTTTCCATTTTGCTGTAGTAGGGTGTAGGTTTTGGTAAACCATGTGCCAGTCGTGCCCCAACTGTGCACTTGACCATAAACTTCCAAAAAAGTTATAATTTTTCTAATTTCAAACCCAAATAAAACCCATACAAAATAATTAAGGGTGGGGGGGGGGGGTCTTAGGAATACCTAAAAACAACAACAGGATGTTAAAAACACCCCATCATAAAAAATTTCAATCCCCAAAAAGGCTACGAAGAACCTTCCATTCTAAAAAGATGACGACCCTACTCTCTCATTAGTGCCTCCCATTCACACGACTCATGAGAATTAGTCCTATGAGAATATATAATATTCACCAAATTTATTATCCCCCCATGAAATACCTTGGTTTCTAAATCAACTAACCTAAGTGGTCGTTCAGTAAATGATAAATCAAGATCAACTCCATGATCACTCCAACTCAGAACTTGAGATTGATTAGATAGATACCTATGAAGATAAAATACATGGAACATGTTATGTATCAAAGTCAGTTGTGGTGGTAGCACTAAATAATATTAAACATTGCCCACCGAATCAACAACCTAGAAATGTCCCATAAATTTAGGATCAAGCTTCCCTTGCCTCCAAAGCCTTCAAATACCCAACCAAGGTAAAACCTTCATGAAAACATGGTCACCAACCGAGAACTCCAATGGTCTACAGTGAAAATAAACATAAGACTTATATCATCTATGTAAAGTCAATATAATAGGATGAATCAACAAGATTATTACTACCATATCTTGGACCAATCCTAATCCAACCAAGGAACTATCTCCAATCTCCGACCAACATAATTATTATTTACGAGGATAACCATACAAGGCCTCTAAAAAACCATTTTGATCATAGACTGGTAACTGTTATTATAAGAAAACTATACCATCCTCATGTGATCATCCTAATCCCCACCAAATATGAAAACACAAGTGCGAAACATATCCTAACGAATATTTATATATCTTTTTTTCCTTTCCATCCGACTACATATAGAATGTCGTACTCAAATAGATGTTAAATCCCAGTGCTTTTTGAAAGACTCTCCGAAAAGAAAAAGTGAAAATAGGATATGTATCAAAGACTATATCTGATAAAACTCAATTAAAATGAAAAATATCTTTCATATAGAGATTTCCCAACTCCTAATCCTTGGATGCATTACAAATGGGTAAGAAGTGAGATGTTTTTTTTCCAGCTTATTGATCATAACACATATCACAATATACTTTTCTATGTATGTAGAAACCCAACCACAAAGTCCATAGAGATCTCATCCAACTTCAAAATAGGGATTGGAAGTGGCTAATGAAAACACGAAGGTTTCCTGTTCTCCACCTGAATCTTATAGCATGTATAATAATGAGAAATATACTCTTTAATTCCCCATGTCATTCCTGGAAACCAGAACATCCACTGCATGTCATAGAAAATATTCAGGGATCTTAGGTGAACTTCGCACCAGGAAATATAGAAATAACACATTATATAATTTCTTACTAAATATAGTACCGAAAATGGTTCTAAAAGCATATGATACCCTCTTTGGAGAATAACCAATCAATCACAGTCTCCCCACCATTAAGAGAGACTCTAATGTTACATAACTCATCATCAAGATCCATTTCATAAAAAATTAATTATATGAGATAGGATGTTAATTAAACATTTGACAAGAAAACCTCGGCCTCTGATTTCTAGACTCTAATATGAAATAGTGCAAAAAGATTCATCATGACCCACTCTTTCAATGACTCTTTCACTAACTATTTTAAAAGTTTTCTTCTCAAATAATTTGCAACAATATTCCATTTCCATGGGTTATAGGTGATGTCGAAGTCAAATGATTTTATGTATTCCACCCAATACCTCTGGTGATGATTAAAAACATTTGAGAGAAGATATAACTCAAAATATTTAATATCAAAATACATGATAAACCTTTCTCTGTAGAGGTTGTGACACTAACTCTTAAGCTCACGCATCAAAATTTCATGTTTAGGGTCATGGGTTAGATAAATTTTATTATTTTGACTAATATGATGAGATCCATAAGAAATAAAACGATCACCTTGTAGAAGAGTGAATCCCAAACCAGAACCTGGTGTATCAAAGAAGACCACATATCCATCCCCGACCTCTAGAAGAGTCAACACTAGCGCAATAGTCAAAATATGTTTCATAATGACAAAAGATTCTAACATTTCTCATCCCATGTAATATTTACCCCCTTATGAGTTAGTGAAGTCATCATATATTCTAAATTTGAGAATTCCATCATGAACCATCGATAATATCCAAATAATACCAAGAGGATCTGAATCTTAATTTCATTATGTGGTTGCTCCTAAGTCATATCAACTGCCACTATCTCAAGATCAACTGATTTTCCTTATTCTGATACCTCGTTTCAAAAGAATTTTACTTCACAAATCCAGAAAACACATTTCAAAATCTTGGCATAATTTCAGTGATTTATCAGCAGAGTAAGAAAAATTCTCAAATGATGAAAATGATCCTCATTAAACATAGAATAAAAGAGTACTATGTCAAAAAAGTACTATAATAGTATCTATATACTTGTGGAAAATTTATTTCATTAAATCCATGAATGTTGTAGGAGAATTGGTAAGACCAAAGGGCATAACAAGGTTCTCATAAAGACCCTACCTACATTGAAATTATGTTTTTAGAATGTCAGATTATTTTATCCATAATTGAAGGTAACTAGATTTAATGTCGATATTTGAAAACCACTTCTCACCCTTAAACTGATCAAATAGATCCTTAATCCATGGAAACAAATATTTATTCTTTATGGTAACTCAATTGACCATTAGATAATCAACACATAGGTGATCAGAACCATTATTTTTCTTAAAAAAGAGAAATTAAACCACCCAAGGTGACACACTTGGATATGTGAAGCCTTTCTAGAGAAGATAGCCCCATTAGAACTTTAGCTCTTTTAGTTCAACTAGTTCTATTTCTTAATAGGTAATAGAAACTGGTTGAGTACTAGACATCAAGTCAATGGAAGACTAATCCTCCCTTTCCCATGTTAAATGAGAAAAGTTAGAAGGAAACACATCAAGAAACCCAATGACCACTAGAGGGGGATCACAATTCATGGATTCCCAGTACAGATCAAAGGAAAACACAAATATCACATTCCCCAACTCTAGATAAGAAGGTCTGACTCTACTTGAACTTGGGTCCGATTCCCCTTGAAAGAAATGACACACACCACTAGATGTAGTAAGGGAGACACATAAAAGATAACAATAAATACATGATTTATTGTAAATGATACAATATAATCAAAATATGAAATCAATCATTTGTAGGTAAATAACTAGAAAACACCAAGAAAGCTTGATATCTTACAGAGAGAAGACATAAGCAGGACAATGAAGACTATTCTCTCTCTTTGTTCCAAGGGGTGTAGTAATATCCATTAAAAAAATAAATGCTCTATAGAAAGACTAATAATATTTAGAATATGGTTTGAAATAAATTATTATGATGAACCAGTATCAAATAGAGTAGTCAACAATGATGATGATATAGTATTGGTACCTCTCACAGTCACTTGACACGTATCCACTTCCTTTGGAGACTTTCCACTGTTTGAAGAATATTTATTCCAGATTCCTATGACTGGAACCCTTTTACACATGAATCACCTAATTACCCCCATAGTTTTAAGAGGTTTTAATTATCCTTATCCATAGTGTAGAGTGGAATAAATATGTTAGAATCATGGAATGTTCCATGAATGTCCATAGGAGCAAAAATGCATGGGTACCTCAGTGAAAATACTCATTGAATTTCCTTCCTATCCACACTAGTCAAAAAGAAGAGGACCTATATTAAAAAATATTGGAGGTCTATAATGACACTACTATCAGAAACCACTCTAAGAGTCATCAAACATCTACTTTCCTGGGTAAGAAATCACTATTCCATTGGGAGAGAAAGAATGTCCTCAAAAACTAAAATTATCATCCTTGTCTGTTTCAACCATAAGTGACCTATCCAACACATCGTCATAAGAAGACAACCTCAATAAGAAAAACTATGAATGAATATCCGAAAAAAGATCCTAATAATTCATCTGAGAATTCATTCTTTCATTCGACAAAATAATATTTCTGAAATGTATAAGATAAGAAAAATGGTTGGTTTAATCTATCACAGTCCAATCATCCTATTGTAGATTGAAGAATTCTGTAGACTTGTCCAACATAATTTATTCAAGATAGAACTTGTAGGATAAAATAAATTTCAAGACCATCCACTCTAATCCATCATTCTTTTTCAAAATAAACATAGTTTCCCACCCTATTCTACTTGGTCCTTCTTGCTCGAAGGTGGCACACTTTATGATAAGTTCATTAGGTGTATCCAAAAAAACCAAACAAGTAATCCATCATTATCAACCACTCTTCAAACTTATAAGGATCAATTGAGAAATTAAATATTTCTAGATTCTAGTAAAAGAAAGCTTGGAAAAAAAATCTTGAGAACATCCCTCACAGGTTCCACAGTTGAAGCCAAAACGGGAACTGGAAGTAGTGATAGTTTGAAAGAATGGATAATGTGCATAATCACATCTACCAAGTTTGGGTTCACAAGAGGATTTTATCACTACAGTTCTGTAGAATCTTCCTTCTTGACCAGATTACTATGTCTTCATGGAGGTATGATTCTACACAATATCAACATACAAAAAGAAAGACATCATCTTACACTCAAATAGAGCAACAAGGGAAATTAAACACAAAAGATAGAAAAACAAGATTTTGAATTCAATATTTTCTAAATAAAAAGTAGGTAAAAGACTAGAACTAATCCACATTATTTATTTCCCTATTCATCACTGGATAATTAAGGTTTATTGTGGTGATAGCTGTTCAGACACTCAATCGAAACTACCTGCTATGTCTTGACAAGATTTCATGATAACATACTAAATTCAAGATAAGAATCTCAACCTACACCTTTGATACCACTTTTTCTTGAACCATAATGGGTACCCTTGTATCCTAATAATGAATCTAGCCCTGAAATGGCTCAAATTGCATTCCCAATCCCCATGGGTTAATGAATTGCACCTGGAATCAAACAGACTAAAAGTGAAAATTATTTGGCCACTGAAAATGCATAAGTAAAAGAAAAAAGAAAACATTCATATAAAAAGAAACTCCTGGGGGCTAATGAACCATTATTCAAAAAAGAAACAAAGACCAAAGTACAACAACAAAAGCACCAAATCTAGGAAAACCCTCCAGTATTTAAGGATAAAACTCACCAAATAATAGGTTCAACAGCTAGATCAACCTCAAAGAGATAATTTTCCCTTTCTAAAACATGTAGGTAAATAATATAAAAGCACCAAAAGTCACAAGTACTGTGTGAGGCAAATACCAATAGGATTTCACCAAATATTCCATAATTGATGAAAATATCAAATTAACTAAGTAAAGTGCATACACATAAAAAAATAGTTTTGGAATTTCAAAACCATATTTAAGTAAATAATATTTAACATTTTAATAAATGGAAAGAAATTTAGAAATTGATGATTTACATTTAAAATGATATAAGTACTTTTCAAATGATGAAATTTACATTATATAAATAAGATGCTTTAAAGAAATGTCTTAAATAAAAACTTTTATATAAAATGGTTTATATAATCATAGATGTCAAGAAATATAGCTAAAAAATGTAATATATACATTTAAAATACAAATAAGGGAGCAACATGGTCAAGTTCTAAATAGGGATGATAGTTCTAGGCTATAGGGTCCCAAAAATATGAATAAATCAAAGTTTGTTCATATGATCCTTGATCCAAGGCCACGAGGACCCATCAATATCTCCTATGGCATGGGATGTGATGATATGATGTTTTAGAATGTTTTAAATTGTAAAGTATCTCTCAAAATAACTCACTAACTATTAAAGGTTTTCATATGTTCTAGTATGAAAAAAAGATGGAAAAATTATATCAAGATTTCTAAAAAATAATAATACCATTATCCATTTCAAATATTCCGATCTTCCTTATAAAAACCATAATGGGATATTAATAAAATACATACATTTTTAAAAAGATAAAACCACTGGGTTTCCATAAGAAATCAAAGCCATTTTTCAGAAACAAGGAGTTGAAATAAATTCACCTACAAATTTCATAATATAATTTTTCAAATAAATAAAAAAATTTAATTTTGAAACAAATTCAATCAGTTCCATTTTAATCCCTAATTAAATTAAATTTTAAGTTTTCACAATTTTTTATCAAATCAATTTTCGTAATTAAATTAAAAAATTTAGTTAAAAAAATTTACATTGAATCCATAATTTAAATTAAATAATTAAAATATGACATTTTTTTATAAACACACACCAATTCAACGGAATTGTGGGTTTTCAAATTTCATGCAAAAAACCTATTTTTTAAAGAACCCCAATTCAATGTACTTTTTTTAATAAATAAAATTGAAATTTAGAAAAAATAAATCCAAAAATTATATTAATTCATAGATTGAATTTAAAATAGCAATTTAGAGTCCAGATAAGTTAGGTATTATAACAGAACCACATACCTCATAGCTACTAGATATCAATGTTTCAAATACGAATCAGGATTTTACACGGAAGAACAGTGAAACAAAGATCCACAGAAATGAGGATAAAAACCAAGGTTTATAATCATAAAAATTATGCATTATATCAAAAATTAAACAGAATTATCCACAGAAACTTTAGGAGAAAGAGAGAGATCGTGGGAGATCAAAAATGATAAGAGGAAACTATTAGAGAAGAGATTAGGGGGCATTCCCTTAGATTTAGATCACTTTCTGGTGTAATTTTAGGGGCCATGAATCTCTATTATGAGCTTTGGGGAAGGAAAAAATGTTTTTTGGATATAGGAGGTTCATCCAGGACCTTAAAAGAGGGCACTATAATTATTAATTAAAATTTGGATTAACGAAAAACAAGTCTATATGGTATCCGGATAATAGGTGCACAATTTATAAAAATAATGAGCAATCCATGAAAACCCACTATGCATTTTTTCTATTTTTTGTAGCAGGGTGCATGGTTCTGTAAACTCTGTTCCAACCATTCCCTATCTATACACAAGCCCAAAAACTTCCAAAAATTTATAGTTGCACCCAATTCAACCCCAAACAAAACAAAACCAAAACAAACTAAAATATAATGGCATAGGAATACATGAAAACAGTAATGGGATGTTACAAACTAGGTCATACTTTGGGTTAATACTTTAAATTTATTCATGATGGTTCATAATTAAAATATTAATTAACCCAAGCATATCCACTGGGAGTGAAAAACTAGGTGCAATGTAAGGGCACACTCACCATGCACCATAATGACGGTCGGCGTAAAGTTGATCAAATATTTTTAGGGTTATTACCAATAGATTAATATTTTCCAAAACCACTCCCATGTTTAGTATCTATAATGGGATGTATTTCTAGGAAAACCACACTCCAATATTCACCATAAATGTTACACCAAGAAATTATAATGTAATAACCTTATATTCGATACCATGCATGACACGTGACAACAAGCGTGTAAGGTAAAATAATGCCCTGATACATTAAAATATATTTAATATTTTTAATTTATTTGATATATTATATATTTTTTAATGAAATCAACACCGATTCACATTTCATTACATGCAAGAGTGACTTTTTTCAAAAGATAACATTACACGCAAGACTGAGTTTTACTGAATAATGATATATTATTAAATAAATTAAGTTATAAACCAGAATTTAAATTAGTATTTAAGAAAAGGGGAATCTAATTTATGAAAATATATGGTTTATAGAAATTATAAATGAATTCATTGGATACAAATAAATATGAAATGAATATGAAAACTGATTGAATATAAAAGAAAATATTATTAGTTTTACAAAGCTATTTTAACCTAATAAATTTAATTAATTACAATTTGTGGGTGATATTAATGTAATATATATATATATATGTATATATCATATATTCAATATAATATTTTTTAATTTTATCTAGTATACTTTATAAGCATAATAATAGAAAAAACCAAATATTAAATTTAAAAACCTATATATTTATAAAGGAAATTTTACCACCTTATAATGGTGAACCTATTTTAAAAACTAATTTTGAAACATTAATTAATTAGATATTTCAAAATAAACATATCATTTGAAATAAAAACATACAAATTAGTTTAGGGTGGTTTTTTTATATTTTCAGAAACATATAATGTTTTAATGAATAGTTAAAATAATGAATTTTAGTTCAATATGGATTTTTGAACTAATTTATTTATAAGAATAAATTATATTTTTAATTGTTTTTTATGTTTAATTAGATAATAATTTTATCAATAAGAACAATTTATGTCATTGGAATCAATTTCACTTTTGAAATTGACTATAAAACCTATCAATCTTTTGGACATTTTTACCTAAAAACCTAGCTTTGTCATCCCGTCTACGAGATTAAATTTAAATTAATTTCTGCCTCTTTTGTGATTGGAATTTGGATAAATGGATTCCAAATTTGTAATCAGCATAATTTATAATTTCTAATAAGACCATCTTTTTCTTTGACAAAAAATATTAGTGAAATTAATTAAAATTAATTACTATTATTATGGTAAATTTAATCTTTATAATGGACTAAACCTTTATCTTAGCCACCCAAATGAATTATAAACTTTTACAACACCCAGTGTATGGGAATAATTATTCCAATATAATTTTATTCTTAATTTTTGTTCTTTTTAAGACTTTTTATGTTAAAAACATGGGTACACCTAACTTATTTTCAAAATACCAAGTGACTCATTTCCCCCTCATAAAAGGCCACATCATCTCCCCATTCCTCACACCTCTAAAACCACTTAGGTTCAAAAAAGGTGTAAAAATATATCTTTCTAAAATATCTCCAAATATCCTGGAATCCCCCCTTGTTCATTAATCTAAACAAGGAATCCTTTTGGTTTAAACCAAAAGATGTTACCCGATTAAGAGGTAACACCTTCTCTGAAGATCTGCAGTTTTATTTCCATTCTACACCCTATAAAACCTATTTATTAAATACATATATAAATAAATTATCCTCAATATAAATATATTTTTTATGTAATGGATTTTACAAAAACTTACAAAAACCTCCATCTTATGTATAACGAAAATAATATTTATTTGTATGGAGAACTACTGCCTCATAATATGATGATTGTCCACTTTTCCTTTACCACCTCTTATTTTGGAAATTATGATGAAAACCCTGGTTATATATGTTATATATGAGTTATAAATGTCATTATTCATTTGTAATTTTTATTTTAAACATATATTTATGCTTTCTTTCTTGTGCGAATACTTTAATGTCCCCTGTGGAAGTGTGGACTACCACCTAGGCAAAGCGATAGGAATCATTCATTCCATATGTGGAATATATAATGGATGGTTTTAATAAATATATGCTACATATATAACATAGAAATAATTCATAAATTATAATATAAATATGTTTCATTTATTTTTCATCATTTTATTACAACAAAGAAATGGATGTAGCGTTCATGCGTATGTAAGACCTATCGTTTCCATGAACGCTGCACTGAATATCTAATCTACAAATTAAGGGAATATTATAAAATCAAATATAATGAATATATATGATAATTAAGTCTTGGATTAAATTCTGGATATGATTAAATAATGATATAATTAAGAGTATAAACAAATAAAAATTAAAAACATACTCGAAAAAACTAGGCAATTAACACATGAAATGGTTAAAATAATGAAAGTGTGTTAACAAAGGGGTAAAAAAATATTTTAAGGAATTAATATATGATATTATAAACATGATTATGGTTATGGTATAATTTATTAATATACTTTAAACCACTATACAGGAATGAAAATAACACACAACAAAAGTAAGGTTAAGGTAAGAGATTTCGACTAAATTTACTTTCCATTGAGACTTATTTTTGTTATACCCCAATTCACTTATATTTGGTGAATATAATACACTTTAACATGTTATATCATTGATTTAAATATTTTTATTATATTATGAGTTTCATTTAATTCATAAATAATTATGATTTAAATGTTTCAATGTGGTACGGTACACATTAGATGTTCAAATATTATGTTTTCTCAATAATTTTTTAATTGCATCAAACCTTATATTTAATTATCCTCCTATGAGGTATTTTGAAAAAATAAATATTTTTTATTAAATATGGATATCTGATATGGTAAATTGTTTATTATTTATATGAGTAATGAGTTTGACATACAATACATGGGCTGGGGACCGTTTAAGGTTAGCCCTATGGGTTGGGGACCCATTAATGAAAGTCCCTAGATGCATCAACAGTCTCATAAGAAGAAATAGTTAGCCAAAATGGAAGGGTTTTTATCTAATAACTAAAAAATCTTATGAATGTTCTTAATGGTACCGGTTCCAAGTTATTAGGAAACATGGAATCCAATAATTAATAATTTCCCTCATTTTGTTTTAGGTATTATTCATCCATGATATTTTACATCAACATATATTTGAATACATATAATCATTAGTTCATTAATTAAATGGAATGTGTTGTAGTTTCTTACCTTTCCATATTGAATTTTCCTTTTATATTATTTGAATAGAATGTATTATCAGTTATTTAAAATTAAATTTTAATTTATTGTCATTTATCTATTATTGTTTTATCTTTATCTACCCCTATTAAGTATTTTATATCGCCCTTATTATGTTCCTTTCCCCATATTATGAAGAACAAATATTTTAAAAAGATTTAATGGATGAATTTTATTTCATTTCATTATGTATCATGTTTTTAATTTTTATTTACCAATGAATTATGGGTATAATATATGTAATATGGATTTTAAATACAACTAAACCAATCGGTCCTTTAGGATGTGATTCGTCGTAATCATGCTAATGTAATAAAATAATTCATCAAATTTGGGCTTCTAGGGTCATGAAATTACAATAAGTTAGGACATTGTTCTATACATTTTATTATATAATGGGTTCTCATTAATGTTTTTTTCATCCTTCTGTCCAAAGTTAACTTATCTTTTATTTGATATTGACTATAAAGACCAATACATTCCATACAAAAATATTACATCTAATTAGATAAATATTAAATATATAACATAACGATCCTTGCTAAAATCATATAGGTTTAGTGAATTTAGATACTTGGATACATAAATAAATTTTTCATAAAATATCAACATTGTCTCATACATATTTCTTCACAACTTGGACCTTCTTATATATATAATACTTAAAAATAACCTTCATATCATAAAGAAGGGAAACATAATAATATGTGAGATTAGATGATTAGTAAGGGAAAAAGGGATATATCATTGATCACAAAATCAAAACTCAATCATAATGGTATGAGAACAAAATATTAGCATTTTAAAAACACATTGTACATAACATAGATCATAATATTGAGTCATAACATAAATCTTGAAAATTTATAAGACATTAACCATGATAGAACCAAAGAACATGGTCCATGAGATCATTCATTGACATAACAGGTATATTCTTTGTTTACACATTAGCATAGAAAATCATTTCAATTGTATTCAAGGATCATTTCCAGGACTATCATAGTGGATTGAGTTCACTAAATATTTCATCATATTTTTCAAGGTTTACTCCCAAGACTATCACAGTGGACAAAGACTTTTACTAAATTGAGTTCACTCCCCATACCAGTCCTATTTATCTCATGATATATCTATTTTTACCCAATTAATTAAAGGTATATATAAATATGGGATAACCTATCACATAATAAAAATAATACACATGTTTTCCAAAATATCATAAAAATTACTCATATCATAATCCATGAAAAATGAATCTGGTTTTGTAAACATTTCATTATTTTATCATAGTATAATCTAAGGTAATGAAGTATGAGTCATCAATTAATTAACCCATGGGAAGGAAACGAGTTTTATATAATCAAATTCAAATAATAATCATCATAAGACATAAAAATAAATAAATTTTACTGTATAATTGGATTATATCCCTTCTAAATTGTAAGTAACATCGAAGGATTTCATCATAGATGATAAATTCTTTTAAAATATATCTGAAATATTTTGTGAGGACCATAAAGTTTTCAATTTAAAATCACATATCTAAAATATAATAATTTTCCAAAAGTTATGTAAAGAATTTTATTTGAAATTAATTGTGGAATAATTTGATGTAATATTGAAATCATTAAGTATTAATGACGGTGGGAAATTCCATTTATGCTATGTATGTTAAAATAAATATTCTTTTCTCATTGATAGTAAATATTCAAAAGTACCTCATTCATAAAAATTGAAGGACGTTTCATATTTTTGATGTAAATATTGTACAAAATTGAATTTAAATAATCATAGGATAATATTAAAATATTTCATGAATGAATTTTTAGAAAACATTGATATGTAAGGAAATGGAATTTTTACCGAAGAGAGAAAAAAAAATCAAGTTTTCCTTAAAAATATTCTATCAGTCTATTAAGTACCTAAATAGATTAAAACCAAATTAAAATATCATAAATTACAAAAATAATCATGGGATAATAATATTAATCAGTTTCATGAGAGTTATACCCAAATATTTTACAATTAGAATTTACTAATAAACAATCACGATAAACTTTGAGATTGTAACATAAAATGCTTACGTGAAGTCTGCAATTCATAATACATTTTCGAAAATCATTTACAAAAAAAAATATTAATTATAAATGTATTAAATATTTAAAATAATATATATATATATATATATATATATTACTATATTTTATTTTATTTTAACATATTATCACCCATTTATTAATAATTATTGATTAAAATCACTTTTCTGGGTGATAACTTCTTTAATTTTATGGCATGTTTCAGTTCGAAAGTATCAGTATTTATATTATGATTATGATTATGTAATATATATAAGATTAAACATGATATTAATATCATATATATTCATTATATATATATATTGAGTAATCCATAAACTTTATAGATAGAAACATTAATTACATCATACATAGAGATGATAAAATGCATGTACACATGAACACTATTTCTATTTATTAATGGATAGAATGAAAGAAAGGTAAATAATAATTAAACATTTAAAAATAATAGAAACCTAAATAATATATATATATATATATTAAATCCATAATTATAAAAATTTAAGTAATGTGGAGATAAAAATGGAATTACATCGTTACCTGGAGATGGTAAGCCGTACGTACACAAAAGTGATGCTTTTTTAGTTTACATAGGATCAAAAAGGGGTAAATTTTTTATTAAATAATCATAATAAAACTTTATTATATTTTATATAAGGAATTATTTATTTTATCATGGATACCATGGATTTATAATAGTTTTAAAAAATAAATGAAATTGAAAATGATCGGTTATGAGTTACACCTCTTCATTGAGATCACTCTTTTGGCTTACACATTAAGACTTTAAGGGATGGACATTTTTTAAAGAATAGATGATTTAGGATGTGGTGATTGAATATATAAAGTTATTATGGAAGGTTTTTTATGATATAGAAATCTAAAAAGGTGTGATGAAGATATAAAAAATATGTTCCATTTTATAAGTGGGGGGAAATCCCCTCTTGGAATTACAAAAAATTAGAATATAAATGAGTAATTGTTAAGAAAAATATTAAAAATGAAAAAAATAATTGAAAAAAAGGGTCTAATATAAAAATTTCATCAAGAAATTAAATTTATACTTTTTTCTGTGTCATTTAAACAATTTTTTTTCCGGAAATATAGTTTAAAAAATTTTGACTTTAACCATGGTAACAAATGTTTCCATATTAGAGGGTAATAATTTTACTTATAAGGTAAAAATTTGATCATAAATTGAAAAGTAATGAAATTTTAGATCATATATTATCAAACCTGTTCTATTTTAATAAATTTATGATTTTTACATAATTAAATACAATTCTCACTTCCAAAAATATCAGTAATATAAATTTTAAAACTATTCATTTAATTTCACTTTAGAGACAACAAGGAAACCCAAAAATATTGGAATTTGAATATAATTTTTTTAAAAATATTTCTTGTTATATTAATATATAAAATTCATGGAATAGAATAATTCACCCAAATTTTATTACTTTTAATAATTTTAAAATAATTTATTTGTATTCAATTAATTGAATAAATACATTGTTAGTATTATATAATAATTTAAGTTAACTATTAAATTTTTAAAAATTTAAAAAATGAATAACTATGATAGAAAATTAATTTATATTTAAAATAAAAATTTACAACTAAACTCACCTTTTTTTATCCCATTCTAAAAAATTTAGAGTTATTAAATTCCTAAGAGTCATATTTTGTGTTTATTCTTTTTTAAATTAATATATAGGATAGAATCTAGTAAATACGGAAACAAGTAACCATATATTTGAGAATTGGATGGAAATGTACAATCTATACTCATTTAATAGGATATGTGAAAGTATTAGAGAAAATTTAAATCCTTATCTTAATGTTTTAACACAATTTTACCCATACTATGGAGATAAAAATATAAAGTGGTTAATAATCATATTGAAAAAAAATAAAAGAAATTTTTTCCAAATTTTATCTTTATAATTTAAAATATTGAATATATTTTAAATTATTCATTTTCTATAAGAGGTAGGAATTTATTATAAAATAAGTAAAAAATGAGATGAAAACATTTCTTTTACAAAAAATCAATTCTTTCTTAAAAAAGTTTCTATATAATCATATCTCATACCTAAAAAACAATAGATTAATATTGAAAAAATTATTTGATATATAATATTTAAACTTCATTAAAATCATTCAATAATAGTGATAAATTTAATTTTTTAAGACAAAAAGACATTGTGTTCTTAAAAATAATTTAAAAAAACATCTCTTTTACATTCAAATGATTTTTTATTTATAATTAATTGATAACTAAAGTGTATATTATAAACCATTAATTTTATACAAATATGTTAAAAATAATCATAACCATTAATTTAATAGAACAGTTATAATGGTATTCCATATTATGGTTCATTTAGACTCGGGTTTACTTGTTTCACATGTTATTACAGGAATATTAATTAAAGAGAAATACATCATAACATATCATAGTGCTAGAAAAATAGATTTTATTAATTTTATATATTAATTTATTATATATTTTTATATATATCTATATATAAAAATAAATGATTATTTATTTATGTTTAAAAAATATATATTGGAACTATAAAATCAATTTGTATTGAAAATTTAATTTTACACTTTGATAGAGGTAGGGATTATTTTATAAATGGATTCAATTATTTATATTAGAATAATAATAGTCGATATTAGTGTACTATAACATAAACCCCTACAAAAATTGTTTAATAGGGTTAAATAACATGAAATTATAAATATGGTAAATTTAATGCACAATAGATCGAAATCATCAATGAACTAATGGGATGAAACATTATATTCTGATTGTTTCAATCACAATAGAACAAATTCATAAAAAATAAATGTCATTTAATGATATATATAAGGGTAGGAATCCTACACTTTTAAATTTTAATTTATGGGGGGTTTTGGAAAATTTAAGTGTTCCTAAAAAATGGTCAAAGTTGGGACCTAAGACTGTTAAATGTGTGTTAGCAAGACATAATAAGAATTGTAAAGGATATCAAGTTTTTTATTTTAAAACTAATGTTTTTAATAAACAAATAGATATAGAAATATTTAAATATAAATTTTAAAAATATTATATTAAATTAAAAGTATCATATATTTCTATTTTGGGTACAAAATTTTATTTTAACCTATATGTAAAGAGTAATGTTGACTCTAAAGTGGTGTTTAAAATGTGTACTGGATCTAGAAAAGAGATGAATATTATTTTATGTTATATATATTTTTATCTTTTTACCATTTTTTGAAAAATGTTATCAAAATACTAATCTTATAAAAAAAATAAAAAATTATTCTAACAACCGACAGTGATCTAAAATAATATCACGAAGCTTTAGTTTATAGACATGAAACCATATAGAAATATGTGATAAAATATAAGATGGAATATATTTTAAGAAAACATACATGGATCACTAGTAAGTATCTAGATGTTTCAAAGACTGTTGGGTTTAAATATGTGTTTTGAGTGATTCAAGGGTCAATAATAAATATTTTTAATCAACATTTTTTCTTAAAGGATTCAACAAAAATGAGTGTATTTATCATTTTTACATTTATAATATTATAGATCATATTAATTTGATAATTATTTTGTTTGAATTATATACATAATTTGTGTGTTTATAAAATAGATATTCAAAAATAATTTTTAAATTATAGTTTAGATGTATATATTTTTATGTAATTATATGATAGATTTGTTTTACAAGAAAATGAGAAAAAGTTTTTTAAATGAATTAAATTTCTCTATAGTCTTATTTTTTCACATCCAAGATTTTTTTTGAGGTATTACTTTGTGTATTTTTAGTCTAGTATTTATACCTTGGGTAACCAATTAATTTCTATCGAAAAAAGAAGGTTTTGGGCTTCAGATCTGGTGGAACATGGCTAGATAATGGTTTGGAGAAACTGTGAACCACAAGTCAAGAAACCGTATAACCTATTCCATATTGGATTAAGGTGACCCCGCTATTTTTTTTATAGTTTGGAAACTATGCGAGATTACAATGTAGATTGTTTCTTTTTAATAGTGAGGGATTTATAATTTCTAAAATGTTTTCTAAACCATTTAAGCTAACAATAAAACCAGTCCAAATCATTAAAAAGTGGAAAATAACCTTATTTCCCTTTTTTTAACTATAAATCACTTATAATCCTCCGCATTATGAAATTTCATCCATATGAGCTTCATTCAAACCTTCTTTGAGACTTTGACCATCATAATTGGGTGGTTTTAGCCCTGGTTCCTTAAGAAATCAACAAGTAAGTCATTCATCTTTTAGTTTCTCATTTTTTGAGGATTTCCCCCATTATTGGGTTATACTTTTTCCCTATGGGTTTTGAACTAATAAGTGGTCAATATTGTGTTATTGGGAGAAATATTGATGGTCGTTTCTTGGTATTTCTTTTATAGGTTCATGTGGAGGTGTAGTTCTAGTTTAATATAGGATTTCAAATGTTTCTAAGCTTAAGGTAGGGGGATCCATGATTTTACATTATTAGGTGATTTTTTATTGCTTTCCTGGTTTATTAAATGTGTTATATAGATTATTTTTTAGGGTAAAAAATGTGTTTTAAAAAGGATTTGATGAGAGTATGTGATGATTTTTTTCTGATGGAAAATGCTTAGGATTCATCTGTTCCGTAATTTGGTGATTGTAGAAAGTGTTATATGTTTTTTTAGAAAGGTGAGAAATGCTTTTTAAAATGGTTTTGGGATTAATATGTGAAGAAATTTGTTTTTCCAATGGAATATGGTTATATTTCATGCGTTCCTTATTGTTTTGCTTCTTGAAAGTGTTATATGATTTTGGTGAAATGTGGAAAATGTGTTTTCAAAGAGATTTGAAGGTGAGAATGTGTTTAAAGTTGATTTTTCAAAAGAAATTCATTTTTTACATTTTGGATTATTTTTTAACCATAATTATGGTTTCTGAAAATGCATATGTGATATGAATCATGTTTTAAGATGTATTTGTAATGTTAATGGGGTTTAAAGGGACTTTATCCACGGAAATCATTGGATTTCATATGTTCTATTATTTTTTTGTTTCAAAAATTATTTCATGGATCATGAAAGTTGTTTGAAATGTATTTTCAATTTGTTTTAGTGTGTGTAGAAAATGGAAAGTGGTTTTGTTTATTGAAATTATTGGATTCCATGTGAGGATTGATCGTTGCATCAATTTTAATTGTGAAAGAGTTGTTTTCCTTATGTGTTCATGATACTTGGAATGTGTTTCAGAAAGTGATGATTTATATGACATATGAATTATAATTTTATCACAAATTAAATCCTTGGTATCATGGTGTTTAGAATAGATCTCGTACAGTAGATGACTTAGTAGAGGCAAGGCCCATATTTCATATATCACGATTGATGGCACAACACTAAATAAACATATAATATGGTTAGAGACCCCTAGACCTTAGAATGGGATACCCTATTGTGGGTCATGCATAAGAATATTGTTGGTTTTGGTTTATAAGAGAGAGACCATTATACATTGGGATGGATTCCCATATAATGGTCCATTCATGAGAACATTTTTTGTTTTTTTGGAGTATTTTGACCATAGAGTAATGATGTTCACAGGGTCCCAGTTGTGCTAGATGCCTATATGGATTTCCCACAGAGAACTAATTTGATATAATTCTTATGTGACGTGGTGCAATATGTCAATATATGGTAAACCTTGTGTACACTTTAATATCATTAATGATAATTTAAAAAAATGGTTTTCCTTTAATGTGTTTTCTTGAGAATTGTTTATTTAAAAAATTTTCTTGAAATTATTTCAAATGTTCTTATCAAAATGTGCATGTAAATTTATATTATAATTTTATATCATTGAATGTTTTCTTTGGGTGTAATCCTAATGGGATTTATGTCACACCCTAAATATACCTTTTGGTGTATATTAACATTATTATGTATGAAAAGGGTATTGAAAATATGTTCTATGGTGGTGATGACAGATTAGGTTACTAGTGTTCCATTTTTTCAGGTGTTGGTGGTGGAAGCTTGAGGGTGATGACTGTATTTATACATGGATTTTTTGGGATGGTTTTGTTTTTCCAATTCAATTTTATTAATTTCGGTTTTGGATAATGTTATAAGTAATTAAATCTGATTTTTTACATCTCATTTGGTTATTCTCATCAGTTATGAGATGTTTATTATCATTGGTATTTAGAGTTACATAGATGGTCTAAATCATCCCCAAAGTGTGTTGATGATACCCATACAGTAGTTTCTAGATCATAGGGATTAGAAGTTCCCTTCGAGACATGTATTAGTGTAGGTCGGGTGTTGATTTGGATGGCACCTTGGGTTGGTTCAGGACAAAATGGTATTGGAGAAGGTTATGATCTTTTTGGGTTATATTATGTAGGATGTTATAGATAGACTAAAGCTAGGATATTCAGGGGTTGAGGTTATGGTTGAAAGTGGGTGTATGTCCAACACACCTCAATACAAGACTCATGTCATCCTGGGATTTTTGGAATTTGGTTTAACTTCTCGATCTGGTGAGGTATATAGGTTGTAGGCTATATACTAACACCGGGTGGGGGTGTAGTTGATAAGTTGAATTGTTATTGAAATGGATCTTTTTATGTTTTTATTTATGTAAGTGTTTAGAATTTTTTTATTAATAAAAAAATTAAAAATTTGCGTTGATGGTTTCATTGATTATGATTCCTTATGGTTGTTTTTTGTTTTAGTCAGATTCCTCCCAAGAGAATTTCGGTGCGACCACATGATGAGTCTATAGAGAGTTCTCCCTCATAAATTAACCATAGTTCAGTGGAATCAGTGGTTTTGGCTATCTAATTTATGGTCATGGAGCTTTGTCTTGTCATGCAAATGTTGGAGAATCCAAACCAGGTCCTTGAAAGGAAAAATATTAGGATTTCCTAAAGAAAAAGACCTCTTTTATCTAAGGTATCATGGAACATCAGGATGTGGAGGGGTGGTTTGATATGATATAGAGGATGTTTATGTTCTTTGTTATTCTCGAGGTAGTTAGAGTGAAATTATATTCCTTCATGTTGGATTGTCCTAGTCAGAAGTGTAGGTACATAGTGGTTCACGTTAGGAAACATGAGAAGATGGGTTAAAAAGAATTTAACGTCAACTTCCACAATCTGTATTTCCCTGGAATTTTGGATTTTACTAGGTCTCGTGAGTTTTTTGAAGGATTTCTTGGGAGAATGAACCGTGATGGAGTATGATAACCACTTTTCTAAGTTAGTTCGGTACAGACATAATGTTATTTCAAATGAGTAGTTGAAAGCTCCAAAGTTCAAGATAGTGTTGTGATAAAAAAATCCAGTCTCAGGGATTGTTGTTCAAGGAGAATACTTATGCTGAGGTGGTTGATCAATAGATGATGGTAAAATTTAATCCTAGTTGTAATTATGGTTTCTATGGAGTAGTTTCAATAGTGGGCACTAGCAGTTCAACATAGAGGAATAGGAAGCAGGATGAGCAGGGGAAGAAGGGAGGTGGTAACTTAGGCCTTCCTTCACTTCTATCACCTTCTATGGATTCTGATGCTAGGTTAGTTGTGTGTCATTATGGTGGGATGGTATGGATCATTATATCAACATGTTCATATCCATCCAAACCTTCCACCTATGTGAAAATATGGGGAACATTCAATGATTTTGAAAAAATTTCACACCCATATTGTAGTGGTGTAGAATAAATACCTTTTTAGAGTATATCAGCCATGTCAAAACTATCTAGGAATGCTAGATCTTGTTTTAGTGGTTTTGGTGGAAGGGTTGAATCTTATACTGGGAAAATTATGTTCAGGGTGGAGTTGCAGGTCAGTGGTTGTTCACATGCACAAGCATATATGAGGAAACTTCATGTAGTATATCAAGACCTATTGGAGTCATATACAAAACCAACGATAGTTCGAGGTACCATTATTATTTCATCCTCTTTATATATTGACATATATTTTATAATTCTTCCACAATTTATTTTATTTCAATCCATCTCTTGGATGTGTTAAAGTATCAAACTGAGCTTATGCTGTCTATGATGGAGTTGGTAACATTGCTTGGTATGAAGCGAGATTTGGGTTTCAGGTGCCTGTCTTGTGAACTCACCATGTCAGGGGTCGATCTGGTATGGGGTTTCCTTATTTTGGAGATGGACCATTATTATATTATCCTTATTTTGGATTGTATGGTACGTTTTTAGGGTAAAGTTTCCTAATTTTGGAGATGGAACATTATTATATTATCCTTATTTTGGATTTTATGGTACATTTTTAGGGTAAAATAAATTATTATCAATGGAATGTATGTTTTTGACACCTGATAGAAGTACCTAGGTATTTCCGGGAGATAACATTCTTTGTCAGGATGTACTGGGCCTCCTTTTTTTGAATTAGGAAACCTATTTTTTCATATCTATTCACTAATGTTATATGAATAAGTTGTTACTATTTATGGTGGATTTCATCATATGGTGGATGAGTTCCCATTGGGTTTTTTCAGAGGATTTATTGGGTTTGCCTCTGGAGTGGGATGTGGAGTTCTCCATTGATTTGGAACCCAAAGCACAATAGATATCTTTTCCCCCATACCATCATTCCCCTAATGAGTTAATGTAATTAAAGGTTCAATTAGATGATTTGTAATCCAAAGGATTCATTATCCTGATCGACTCAACTTGGGACACTCTAGTTATGTTCATAATGAAGGCCAATGGATCACTTTTATTGTGAATTGAATAATGGATGTTGAATAAGGTAACGGTCAAGAAAAAGTGTAATTTTTTTCATATTAATGACCCTTTTTATCAGATTATGGGGGAAAGGTGGTTTTCCAATATTGTCCTGCATTTTAGGTACCGCCAAGTCAGATTTAAAGGGGAAGATGTTCCATAAATAGCCTTTTATAGTTGGTACATCCATTTTGGGAACTTGTTCATTCCTTTCATATTTAACACTACTCTAATGGTCTTTATGGAACATATGAAAAAGGTGTTCCATCATTATATTGACTTGTATGTCATGGTATTTGGGAATCAAAACCTGGTTTATTCTTGGACTAAGGAGGATCATGTGAAACATTTGATAATTATGCCAGTTACCCTTCGAGATCATTGTCTCTATATGAATATTTATATTTGTACCTTTTGGATCATGGAGGTGATTCTTATGGGTCATGTTATATCAAAATGAGGAGTTTCAGTGGAACCTATGAAGATAATTGTAGTGATTTCATGAGAATATCCAAAGAATCCATTTTAAATAATAATATTTTTGGGCCTAACAAGGTATTATATGGTATTTTTCTAGTATGTTTCTCATCCTACATCGTCCAAGAGGTTTCTCACCCAGAAGGGGGTAGAGATCAAATAGAGCCAAGTGCACCATGAATCCTTTGAGGGGATTAATAGGTGGTTGACCAAATATCCTATTTTGTTATCAATAGAGTCTGGAAAGGGATACATGGTCAATTGTGATGCTTCTGGTATGAATATTGGGTGTGTACTGATATAGGATGACCATATGGTGGGATATAGTACACACCAACTCTAGCCACATAAAAAGGATTACCCAATAAATGTTCTAGATTAACTAGTGTCGATCTATGCCTTAAAGATGTTGTGTAATTATCACTATAGGGAGATGTTTGAGGTCAATTAAAATCATGGGATCTTTACCCAGACCATTACTCAGAATGATCTGAATTTGAGGTAGTTCTGTTGGGTTGAGTACCTCCAGGTGCTCAATTTTGATATAGCATATACTACAGGAAAAGGTAATTTAGTTTCATATACATTGAAAAGGATTGTGATAGTGAAAGAATTGATTGACTGTAATGATGAGTGAACTCTGATGGGTCTTTTCACCTAGATGAATTTGGAGGTCGAGGAGTATATTTGAGGTGTGTTCTTGGCCAATGTTCAGTTGACATCTTTTGTTCTGGAGTTTATTTGGAAATAGAAGCTGAGTGTTGATTTGTGCCAGCATTTTATGTACTTTATAAATGGAGTGGATGTACCTTGTGAATGTTCATTTTCTCTTAATGGATATTTGTGCTTTATAGGATTCTCTGTGGTGTTTTTGTCCTTATAGAAGGTGGTGATGCAAGATAGCCACCAGTCTCAGTGTTCTAGTCATATTGTTACCAGATAATGTTTTTTGTTGTGTGTCAGAAGTTTTGGTGTCAATATATAATACAGGACATGATTTACTTCATATCATGGTGTTATACATTTTAGAAGTTTAACCTATTTCACTGAAGTCCATTCGGTTTAATTTAGCCAATACCAATTTCTACTTGGAAGTGTGACAACATTTCCATGGATTTTATCATTTTCTTACCTCATATTCCTAAGGGGATAAATTCAATTTGGGTAGTGATTGAATAGCTTACGAAATCATCCCATTTTATTTCAATTAGAGATTAAACCAATGTAGATGAATTGAGATAGTTGTATCTTCAAGAGATAGGAAGGATTTAGAGTGTTCTGTTGAAAATCATTTCTAATTAGACACTAGATTTACCTTACTATTTTGGGAAGGTATTTGAAAGGAATTGGGGTCATAGGTCAAGTTGAGTAAAACATAAAACCCTCTAAAAGAATTTTATATTGAGTGGGAGAATCATATATTAGAATACATCCTCTGGGTATGTGTTTTCGATTTTAAAGGTTCATGGGATAACCATTTGGGGTTGGTGGAGTTTCCATATAATAAATGTCACCAAGAATCAATTCGAATTTCTCCATTTGAAGAAATTTATGGTCAACCATGTTTGTCCCCATTGTGTTTGGATGAGGTGGGTGAGACCTGGTCATTGAGACCAATTCTTGTAAAAGATACATCTAATAAGGTTATGTTGACCAGAATACATTTTTTATGCCAAAGATTCATCAAAATTATTATGATGATTAAAGGCGTCGATTGGATTTTTTTGGGGTGATCATGTGTTTCTAAAAGTGGACCCTCACGTGGGTCACCATCAATTAAGTAATCAAGGGAAGATAACACCATGGCATGTTGGACCTTTTTAGATTAATGAGTGGATTGGTAGGGTGTCATAATGGTTAAATCTTCCTTCTTAGTTTATGAAAATTCATGATGTGTTTCATGGATCTGAGCTAAAAAAGTACAATACATATTTATACCACATGTTGAATTGAGAGAATATGGAGTTGGATCATTATTTATGATTGTTTGAGTGGAAAATAAGGATTTTGGATTAAATGTATAAAGAGGATAGTGGGAAGTCCAAACCTTTTGTCTGAGTTATTTGGCAGCATGGTATTGATGTTAATGAGTCATTGGTGTGGAAGTCATGGATTGAAGAGACATTTCCTTTTTTGTTTTCTCATCAAGAAATGAAGAGACCTAAATGGGTTTTAAAATTTTCATGGTGGGGAGAATTATTACATTTATTATTTTTTTTGATGTATTCCTTTGTTTATATTTTGGTTGGTATTTATCCCATGAGTTCCCCATGATATTTTTGTGAAAAAATGGAGATTTTTGTCTTGATAGAAGGTGTCATACAATTAGTGCACGGTTTGGGGAAACCATGCACCATTGCCCAACAAAACTATGCAACCAATTTTATCCTAGACATACGTAACTACACATCTGTAACATAGTATGGAAAACTATGTAGGATAACTATGTATCTTATTCCTATTGGATAGTGAAGGACATAAAATTAATAAATGGTTTGATAAACCATGCTGGATAACTGTATGACCTGGACTGGTTATTAAAAATTATTAAATTACCTTATTTACCTCTTTGTCTTTAACAATAAATAACCTTTAATCCACTCTATTCGGGATTTTTATCAATGGTAGATTCCTACAAATCTTTTTTGACCGTTTGATCATCAATATTTGTGTGGGTTTGGCCTCAGTTCCTGAATAATTCACTAAGTTATTTCTCCTTCGGTTTCCCTTTTTTTATAGGGTTATTCTTCCAAAATTCTTAAATTTTCATTTTTCCCGTGGGTTATTGACTAAAATGAAAGGTTGATATTGTGTTTTTGGGAGAAATCTTAACGGTCGCTTCTCTATGTTTCCTTTATAGGGTCTTTTGGTGGTGAGTTTGTGGTTTCACACTGGATTTCAGAACTTTACAAGCTTAAGAAAGGTGTTTCAATGCTTTTACATTATTAGATGATTATTTATTTCATTCCTGGTTTTTACTCTATTCTATGGATTATTTGTATTGCATGAAAGGTTTTTTAAAATGGTTTTGAGATTTATATGTACTGAATGATAATTATATAAAGAAAAATGGTTATGTTTCACTTGTGACTTATTGTGATTATTGAATGTGTCCTATTATTTGTGTGAAAGGATAGAAATTCTTTTTAAAAAGTTTTTCAGACGTATATTTGATGATAGTTTATTTTCAAAATAAAAATGGTTATGTTTCATGTGTGCTATATTGTGGCGATTCTTGAAATTGTTCTATGATTTCTGTAAAATGTGTGAAATGTGTTTTCAAATGGATTTAATGGTGAGAATTTGTTGGATGTTTTCTTTAAAAATGAAATGGATATTTTTTTCAGGTTGGATTATTTGATGTGCACCTAAATTCTAGTTTATGAAAATTTGTATGTGATGTGAAAGTCATTTTTAATGTGGATTTGGAATGTATATGGTTTTGAAATTGGATTTAATCATGGAAATGGTTGGATTTCATATGTTATATTCTTTTGGTGTTTCCAAATGGGTTTCATGAATTTTGAAAATGGTAATAAATGATCTTACAAATGGTTTTGGTGTGCGTGTAAAATGGAATGTGGTTTTGTTTATGTAAAATAGTGGATTCCATTTTAGATTTTATTGGTTGATCAATGTGAATTGTGAATGATGTGTTTTCCTTTTATTGTCATACTACTAGGAATGTGTGTGTGAAAGTGAGGATTTATGGGACACATAAAATTGAATTTGAGAACAAAGGGAATTCCATGTATCTTTGTGAGAAGACTAGATTAAGTATGCATGTTTACTCAGTAGAGGTGAGGCTCATATTCATCTAAAAGAATTGACACTACAACACCAAATAAACATGTGATATGTACAGAGACCACCGAACCGTGGGATGGGATCTCCTGTAGTGGATCATTCATGGGGACACTATTAGTTTTTAATTATGATATAGATAACATTATACATTTATACATGACCCCCTATAACGGATCATGAACAAGATCACTATTGGTTTTGGTTAGAGGATTTTGATCACTAAGGTACAAGGTTCATAGGTCCTCACTTGTTCTATTTACCTATAGGGATTTTCCATGGTGATATATTGTGATATAAGCCTAATGTGATGTGGTTCTATCCATCTATATATGATAAAACTTAAGAACACATTAATTTCATGAAATTTATTTTTGAGAAAAGTTTTCCATAAAATATTTTCCTTGAGAATGGATTCTTTAAAATGTTTTGTTGAAAAAATTTCTAATGTAATTATAAAAATGTGTACGTTAATTTATATTATAATGTTATAGCATGGAATATTTTATATGGGTGGCATCATATTTGGATTCAGATCATACTATATATATACCTTTGGGTGTATGTAATCTTTGCAATGTATGTCCAGGTTAAATAAAATATGTTCTATGGTGGTGATGGTGGATCTCATTTCTAGTGTTCCGCTTCATGTAGGTTTTGGGGGTTGTTAATTTATGGTGATAAACCTCTTATTTCATATTGTTTTTTTGGATGGTTTAGTTGTGTCAATTTCATTGTATAATTTTTTGTTTTGGCTAATGTTGTAATAACTTGAATCTGAAAATTTTTTAAAACTCATTTTGTTATTCTCATTAGTTATGTGATATTTATTATCAATGGTTTATTATGGTTACATATATGGGTAAAATCATTCAAAAGTGTACTGTTGATACCCAGACACTGTTTTTTAGCCTGTGGGGATTGGGAACAACCTTCAGGCCATGTCTTAGGCTAGGTTGGGGGGTTGCATTGGATAATACCTCGACTTGGTTGAAGACATAATCAATCAACCAAATACTAGAATAAATGGTTGACTATATTATTTTAACTAACAGTTTTAGAAAAGAAAATAATATGTATAATTAAATATAGTCAAGTTTTCCAAATTATTATGGATTTTTGGATTACATATATATAAATGATTTTTTAATTTTGGAACCAATATGATTGGAATAAGTGAGAATAACATATATCATTCTTAAATATTTTATATGAATGATCTTAGAGTATTTGATACTGATATTTTGTACCAAAAATAAAAATCATGTTGAAGGATATTACTTAAATTAGTCACATTATATCAATAAAATTTTGATTAAAATCAATTATCTTGGTTCAAAATATAGAAATACTTCATTTGAACCGAGTTTCATGTTGATTTATAAATTGGGAAGAGAAATAGAAAATCATTAATATAATAGTGAAAATGCATCACTAATTTATGAAAGGAATGAAAATAGTTGTTATATTTTTTATTTTGTTACAAGATTTGATCATTATAAGTGTATAGAAATAGCTTTTGACTACATGATGAAGACGTATGATAAAGGTTTATTATAAAACGGTTGAATATTTTTATAATAAGGATATATATATATATATATATGTGAGTTATATTACAATGTTCGGGGGAAAAAATAAACTTATGGGAGGTCATTTACTATTATCAGAGATGATTCTTCATATTTGAGTAAATAACAAACATGAATTTCTCAATCAATTAAAGAGTTTAATTTTTTCCATCATAGTATTTGGTAAACTAGAGGACTGGATTAAAAATATATTATTAGATATTGATTCATGGAATAATTTAAGGATTCATATTTTAATTCATTATGACATTCAATCAATAATATCAATAGAATAATGTTTTTTGTATATTAGGAACTCTTGATATATCAGTTTAAGGCATCATTTTGTTAGGAAACTATTAAAAAAGGTTTCATTATAATTTCTATGTGAAATTATTTAAGAACATAGTGAATTAATTTACAAAATATATAGTAGGATTGATTTCACAAGAAACTAATAGATAAATGGCGATGAAACCCATTGAATAATCATCTGGTAACAGAAACCTGTCCCACCTATTAACTGGATCCTAATTAATTTTTTAATGTGTAAAATCAAGTTATTATAATGATTTTTTAATTTTATATTTTATGATAATAAATTTAGGTGAATTTTTCCAATTATTATTTTAGACTGAGTGGTATCCCTAAAGAGAACATTAAAACTCATGGATTTGTTGGGTAATAATAATTCTCTCTCATAATAATGTTTTTCATATATAAACATAGAAGCAGTGATTATTCTTATGAGAATTAATTTTTTTAACATTTAAAAGTGTTCATGAAATTATAATAGCGCATGAACATAATAATGCTATTACATTTTTGATTCAATGATTGATGATAAATTTTCATATGTCTGATGACTCTAGTCTCTTTATAATGATTTTTATTTTATTTACTAATGACCAAAAATATTACATCATTTAAAAATGTTTACTCTATATATAAGTAAATATAAAAAGATACCTATCTTATGTATAACAAATTTTCTATAAATTTATATATTTAGGGATTTTTTATAACCTTAAAAAATGTGGGGAATGCAATATATAATGTTTTTATATGATAGTATCCCATATTTGATGTTGGAAAAATGGAGGTAAAGAGACTCTATTATAAATAAAGGCTTTGGGTGGAGTGTTTATTTTAAATCAGTAATTTGTAAACAATTATTTTATTTTTTAAATTTTATTTTATATATAATATAACATAATAAATGAACAAAAAACCAGAACATGAAAATTAATCAAATTAAATATTTCAAATTTAGGACACACTATATTAGTGTGTCATTTCAATGTGTTTTATATCTAGCTTATGTAACCCTTCATAAAAAATTTTGTATATCATTGCTACAAGATGTGAATCGCTTATAACTCAAGAAATGTATCATGATTACTCATTATTTAAGGGTGTTATATTTGGATTGGAAACATATTACTAAATAGTGGTTTGAAATTTCTATTTTTGGGAACATTTGAATTTATTTGAAAATTTACAAAATAATTTCCTCTCATAATTGTAAATAACTAGGATTATTTCCTATCATGGTTTCTTAGTTTAGTGTTTTATATAATCATTGAGGATTTCTAGATTTACTTCTAACAATATAGTGTAGGGAATACTAAATTGTTTAGAATAGTGTGATTTCATGACTCAGAATACAACAATCCTCCTCTATATTTTCTAATTAAAACAAGATCATACTAGACATGAAGGACAACTCAAGTGAATTAGATTATTGTGGTAGTATGAGAATAAAAATATGGTAGAATTTGGTAGAGTTATAGTAAATAAAAAATAGTGAGTTTGGAACTGTATTAGTGTAATCTAGATGAAGGAATTATATGGTGGCAAGAGACAAATATTATAATAAATTTAACTAAAAAAGTGTTAATATTCATTATTGTTTGTGGGATGAATTTTTCTAACATATCACAAAAATATGTTAAGATCTCTAATGTGAATTTGTTTTTTCTCACATAAATAAGCTTTCTAACTCACTCAATAAAGGAGAACTAGTATGATACATCTATATTCATACCTATGGAAAAGAGGTGGAAAATATATCTCTCATAATATATATATATATATATATGTAATTTTCTAAAATCCACATTAATATTAAGAGGAAAATCAAATACATATTTCTATAAAAATTTATATTTTAAATTAAAATGAATTAGAATTTTTTTTTTGATATAATGAATATAAAAAAACATCCAAAAAACATGATTGAACATACCATTTACCAAGGCAAGGTAATTGTAGAAATGAAGGGAGATGAATTAATTGGACAACAACATCATTGAAAAATTAGTGAGGATGGAATAGGCCTAGAAAAAACAAACATTGAATATTTTTCGAAGAGGTCCCTTTTCCAGAAAATGCATTCAATTAAATTTATTCGAAGGATATGAATTCCCAATATCCCTCTTTAAAAAAAGTGAAAAGGGGACATATTTCGACTAAAAAAATCTTTTTAATGTATTTTTTATATTTATAAATATGAAAATATAAAAGAATATCTTTTTATTTGACCTTAAATTCAATAGAGTATTCCAAATAAAGGGAACACCATAAAATCTTATACATGCCTACAATTTATAACATAGTGATCTTTATCATATTTTATAGATTTCAATGTGAGATTTAGGTTCCCCTTTTCCAAAACATTAAAAAAACTATATATTATTCTTTATAACATAATAATGACAAAAATAATAATAATAATTTATTGAATAGATTAAAAATACAAGATCACATGGAACTCTAATGAGATGTACTCCCAAATCTATGTCTAAAAACAAATCATTTACATACTATCAATTAAACCACAAAAATTTAAAAAATCATATATATATATAATTAAAATATAAATAACCAAATGTGATTATATAAATACCCAAGGACTTTTATGGTTAAAATTTAAAATATTTAAAAAAATCATTTGTCTAAAAAAACCCAAATCGTTATCATCAAACATAGATTTTATTTCCAATATACCAAAAATTACTTATTCCATAATAGGTCTTAAAAATATCTTAGAAAATTATAAACATAGTATACAAATCTAGAAAAATAATACATTATTTTATTGTTTTTTTATCTTGGGAAGTGGAAATATAAGTAGGGTAATCTAAAATACTTGGTAAGGGCAATGATATTTTATTACATTTAAAAATTATAAGTGAGAATAATATGATAATGTTGGTATGATAACATAATTAAAGTGAAATGACATAACATAAGAGAATCATACCCAATACACCATATATTACAGGCCTTTAACATATGGCATGACTGATAGAAGTATATAAACATAAGAAAATAATCAGCATCCATGAGAGAATAACATTGGTATACGTCATAAACATAAAATTATGAGGAAAAAATAATATAAATAATATTATGTGTCATGTTTAAATAGAAATACTATCAAAACATTGTGGATAGTACATCACTACCTGTTTCCTATAACTTAGTTGATCAAACATCACTTCTTATATTCCTAAATTTATTGAGCATTACAACTCATTTACCATTATTATATCATGAGATATAAATATTTACCTAATTAATTATAGGTATATATTGTAACCGACCTATCACACTATGATATACCAGACATATGTGTGTTATATGAAATAATATTTCCATAATATCATGAAACCCCCTTGAAAAGAAAATGGGTTTCCTAAAATATTAAAATGGAATCAAATAACATGACATTAAGAGTAGATCAGTTGATACCCAATATACCATTTCAAAGAAGGAGTATAAATTAATTTAGATTATGATCATGAACATTACTCAATGAAAGGTAGAATATTCAGTTGTAATGGGGAAAATAAAAGTGATGTTATGAAAAAGAGTTTCGAAGAATAATTTTTTTTTCATTTACATAAAAGTAAATGTTAAAATTAACTTTTGAAATTAATTTTCAGAAAAGTGAATAACTAATAAAACATCATGTTAAAATATTACATAGTAATTGAAATTAAAAATTAAATAATCTTTATATAAATAAATGTCTGGTGGATGGTGAAAAATTATATGAGGAATGAAAAAAATATTATTATTTTTGAAAAAAATTCACAAAATAATGTAAATAAAAGATTTATTTAAAAATCATGGAAACATAGAAAGGACTATTAGTTCTGAATAATGTTTTTTATGGTGTTAAAATTAACTCACATAGAAGATGTTAAACAACATTATTTCTATACTATAGAAATGAATGTAAAAAAGGACCCATACGGAAAACAATATATAGATTATTTTTAAAAAATAGTAATTAATGTAAAGGAAGGCATAAATTTATTTAACCAATAACTAAATTAGAGAAAAATAATGTTATTGATGTACTATAAATAATATTGATATATATAATTTTTTTTATCATAAGTATAAAATATATAAAGTTATGTCCACATACAAGAGACTATTTCGTTGAGTTATGAACCAAAGGGAGTTGAAATATTAAGAAGACCTAAAAATCAAAGAAAAAAGGGAATATAATAAATATAATAATAGGGTGTAAGAAACAAAACATATAAGTATGAATTATGAGAATAAATATGATAACTTAGAGAAATGAAATTAAGTTAATAATAAACCTTATGACATTGATAAAGTATGAATTGAATTGAAATAAAATCTATAGATTAAATGAATGTAAAATTAACATGAATCAAAAATTATTTTTTATATAATAATTTCATTAGGTATTATTTACACCATATACAGGTAAATTGTTTCATAATAAGAATCATGTCTCATGGAATTAATATTGAGACAAACTACCCTTATCATTTTGGTAACTTTTGAATCAAAATAAACTGAATGTTATAAAATGAAATAGAAATTTAAATTCTATTAGTATAAATATATTTAATATATAAGATTCCAAAATGATAGTATATAGACCATATAGATGAAAACAAGTGTATAATATGAAACATGTCTCAGTGAAGTGAAACCTGAGGTGAAAAAACCTAAATTTGGAATTCAGATTAGTTATAAATGGTTTAAATATCTATATTTAATTGATTTTGGATTGTTATTAACTTGAATAATAACCTCATCAATAGTTATTTTACTTTTAATCATTGATTTATAATTCACTTTTACCTATATATAATTTTTTTTTGTAAAAATTAATAATCTAGTATTAATTTTTTTGGTTCCCTTACATACTTTAGTTTTATGGTTCTATTCCTCATTTATTGATCACGTGTTAATCAATAAAATATTGATAATTATAAGTTAATACATGTTTTCGGTATATTTAAATATCCTCATATCTATTTTATTGAACTTATATAGATGGTTTTCATGGAACACATAAAAATTATCGTTTTTAGGGATTATTAAATTTATGATAGAATTAAATCTATTGGTAAATATAATTTTGAATAGTACCACTCTATAATTACAGAAAAAATTAAAATTAAAATTATTAAATATTATTACCATTATTTATGTTTTATTGTTCATTCATGAGATAATAATTATAATAATGTTCATATATGTGGTTAACCTGACCAAAACAAGCACATATTACAATAGTTGAATGACTATGAATAAGAAATTTTATAGTGTTAATATAAATTTTATAGAATACTATTGGTTTAAAAACATTTTTTTAAAGATTAAAATCAAATTCAAGAAGATATAGATGATAGAGATATAGAATAATAATTAAGAATGAAATATCGCTTATGTTGGGATTTTGAATTTCCTCTTGAAGGACCTTTTGAAAATGAGAGGTTTAGGACTTATTATTGGGAAAATAAACTCAACAAAGTGGGAAATTATTATTATATAATGATGTATATTAGATTATAGGGTATAATTATATTTCTTATTTATATTTTAATAGGTAGATTGGACTCCTTTTATTAGTGATAGGAGTTAAATTTTTGTAAATATTTTTTTATTACAATAAAAGGGATGTCATTCTCATGAAAACTGGCTCCATATTAGAAAAATTATTGAGATATGATAAGGGAGGTCGATAATACAATCATACAATCAATTCTATATGTGTTATTTTCATATTTTGTGACCTAATCCATAATTTAACCATTTTTTCACATTTAACCCTAACCGAGTTGATTACTATTTACTATAATAACTTAATTTTATGACTAATAATATAATAAAATGGACCTTATTAAATAATTTGAAAATAATGAATCCTAATTTGAAAAGAATTACCAGATTAAAATTTTAGAGGTGGTAAATATTAACTTTAATAAAACTATCGTAACATAATAAAAATATTTTTTATAAATTTCACTTTTTAAGAATAAAAATGAAATCACACCAAAATCGTGTATAATAGTGATTGAATTGAGATATATTGGTTTATTATTAAAAAATAATACATTTATTAATTATAAATAAATTAAAAACCAAATGTATCACAGTAAATAATTAATTAAATTAAAAGGGAAAAATTAAAGTATTATTATTATAAATTATAACTTAGTTTTCAAAAAGTCATGCATATATTTTTAGATTCAACATATTAATATTAAATGATTTATTTTACTCATTAAACTAATTTGGTCTATAAAATTATTTATTAATTTTTTGTCATTATTATATCATTATAATACCATAAAAGTTATGGTATTTTAAAAAATGTTATTTTCATAATTCACCTAAAAATATACTTTTTATGAAAATTCCAAAAATTTCACCCAAAGGTTATTTTGACTTGATGAATCAAAAAATGAATTTAATTTTATTAGAATCAAATTATAAAACTTATAAAATTATCATTTAATTAAAACATATATAATTTACAATAAAAATATTTAAAAAAAACATTTTTTAGCCTGAAATTATTTAATTAAAACTTTTTATATTTTCTTAATTATTTTTTATATGTTAAAAATTTATAATCAATTTAATTTAATGAATAAATACTATAAATATCATTCTTAAATAGAAATAACTTTAATGAAAATTCATATTTTATAAAAAATGCCAAATAAAACTACCTATAATTATGAAAGCATATATAATCTAATTTATTAATAATTACATATTTATATCATCCTAATATCTTATTATAAAACCCCAGATAATCAATTCATAAGATATAAGGTTAGAATATGCATTGGTGGTAGTTGTGGGTGGTGGCATGGCTTACATGGAAATTTTAGGGATTTATATGAGCTTGAACTTATTTTTTATGGGATTTCTCTCAAGGAGTACTTGATGAATTTTAGCATGGTCTTGATATTTGGAAAACCGTAGTTATAGAACCCACTTTCAATGGTTTAAAAAATTTTCTTATAAGGAAAAGTACTGCTTGATTCAATTTCATTATATATCATATGGTGATAAATTTTATTTATATACACTAAATAAATGAAAATATAATAACAATCATGTTAAGTAATTAGAAATGCATCTTAGTTTCGTTTTCATTTGGTGTTATGTGTGAAATAAGTTATTCAAAAAAATTTATTTAAGTAGAAATATCTACTAAAATCATAGGTGGTTACATTGCACACAACTAGGTGAACTAGTAGTTCAAGCCTCATATATGCCAACTAGAATTTGTAATCGCCTAGTAAGACTCTTATTACAAAAAATGTAGGCCTAGATTCATGATGGCCCAAATTTATAGTGATACAAAGGCCAAGTTGTACTATAAGGGACCCATGTTTGAAGGCTTCAAGGCCTCACAATATAAGACCAATCATACTTTACAAATAACCCTGATCTATGTAATAGTGCCTCCTGAAATCTAGTTCTAGTCATCTTGTGCTCTACCGTACCTTAAACTCACATCACCACATATCCACAATTTGTCATCTCTCCTAGACCCACACCCACCTGACACAATCTCCCCCCATCCCATATAAGAAAACTTACCACCCCTAGGGGGTGGTGCAATTACTATGATTGGGATTTAGACACTACCATCCTTAGTACGGGGGTTCCGGCAGATACCATATAGGTAAAATAATAACTATAAATAATAATAATTATAATATAATTCATAATAATTAATAATTTATTTAAGATATTTGAGGTTGTAAGAAGAGAAACAACAAAATAACATATGGTCCAATAATGGCAGATCACATACCCATCCAACTGTTGACCCACTCCATTGCTAGATTATTGAAATTTTGAATCTCAAATGCCCACCATTTGATGACTTCATCCAAGCCCAAAAGCTTTATGCCTTTGTCTTGCAATGCACCATCAAGTACCTTGTTCTGCACAACTGCCTACATCATCATCCATAATTTTTATGTTAATTATTAAAATTATTTATAGTTATGAATTAATAATGAAATTAATAATAATAATAATAATAATAATAATTTTATAATTATTATTAATATTATTCAATTATTCATTATTATTAACAATAGAACATAAATTTTTTATTTATTAATAACAATGAAATTAATTAATAATTTAATCTTCATTATTAATGTAATGAATACTATTTATTTAATTATAAATTAAATTATCAATCATTAACTTAATTACATATAATATAATTAAATAAATATTCATGATTTTTATTTTCCTCTTATCGATTCTAACACTTTTGAAATGTTATATAGTCATTTCTATAATCCTTCCTTGTAGATTCACTTTTCAGAAAAATATAATTATTTTGTGACTAAGTTACCTTGATCCCATAAAATTTTTCACGACCCTCCCTCCAAAGATACCAATATTGTAATGGAAATGAAGGAATATATATAATGACCCCGAGGTATTAAATCTAGTTGGCCTTAGGTTGGAAACAAGCACTAATGGTATAAAGATATCACATATGGAAGGAATTACCTATATAACAAAATAGATTGGGAGAGAGAATAAAAAACCACCAAGAAACTACAAAATATAATATAAAATTGAACTAAAACCATCGAAAATTCATGAACAATTTAAAAAAAATCTCAAAATAAATACCAAAAGACTAGTTCTATTGTAGAAACTAAATTATATCTCCAAAAACCAATCTATTAATGCCCTACCTAGTCCAAAAAGTCCTCCTGGGATCCTGAAAAATGTTTAAATATATAGGGTAAGAATACATGTATAATCAATAGGATCATACCCAAGGCCTCTAGTACACATTTGAAAAGAGAATAATAAGGCACCAATGAACAAACATCAGAACCAACAAGTACCTAATAAGTATTTTACCATTCCCGGTCTCACCATTGGTTAGTCCTAAAAACATGCATCCAATATAGTTACATAATATCATAAACATAACATAGGATCCCCAATGTTGCTTCTCCACTAATTTTTCTCTGACACCCCAACATCGAATTTCCTACACTTCAATACCTTCAACACACAACACATATCATGTCATGTCTAATGTGGGTTGGGATGAATCCATACCAACCCCACCCTCATAAGGTCTCAAATATGGTGCTAACATCCATAATCATCACACCACACCTCACCTGAACTCAATTGTCCCATCACATCACATCTCGCCCAAAGACACCTATTCCATCCCATCACATCTCGCCAAATGAAACTTGGGGAATCAAATTATATTTCATAAACAGTGAAATACGATATCCTGAATGTGAATGAAATTAACCTTGTGTTATCCTCCTTCTATTCATTACCCTTACTACATATTACATCACATAACGACCTCATCACATCACATATGGGTAATATACAACAACAACACATTTAATATCTACTTAAGGAATATTATGGGAAGAGGGTAGCCATCAATTGATATCAACACCATCCTGGATACTAGAAGAAACACTTAGAACTGAAAAAACATTGGGCATTGGTAAGGTTATCCAACTTGGGTAGGGGTGTCTATTGAAATAAAAGTAGTACACGATATATAGAAAAAAAATACCCTTGATATGGGTTCACATGAACAACACTATAATACACCACATCACCACCACCACACTTAATAATAACAATCACAACTTATTTCATCAATATATGCTTCACAACAAAACAACTACACAAATCCCGACATAAACCCACCTCTCATTACAAACTCTTCCATTTCCAGATCTAATGAGTTCCCAATAACTCCCATTTACTAATCCATTACATTTTATATTTTATAAAATGCATTCATTTATCACAAAATTAATTTTTTCTATTTTCCATATTTTAATTTACACCCATTTGATTATCCTTATAATAACCCATGATATTTCGTTTCATTATTACAAATATATTCCATCTCTAAACAGTAAAATTTTAGAACCACACCACAAAACCGCTCACCCCATGCATACCAACCATCACCACAAAGACACCACATCCATACCATATCACAAAACAACTGTGTAACAAAACCACCGTATATTAAAATAATATCACACCACAACCATATCACAAATATCCACCATTTTACAACTTCTAACATCATATCACTTGAAAAAAACAATGTACAAATTCACATGTCAAATCCCATTACATACATTCATATAACACATCACATACCCACTTATTTCCATATCCCAACTGGCCACCTCTGTATTATCACAACAACTTACATCACGTAAGAAAAAATAATATTCATAACCACACAAAATAAGACATTCCAAATTCGACAATTTATTTTCAGAGGTTCACATAACATTATGTCATTATTTTTCATGAGTATCATCATAAGAACCATATTTACATGGGAATATAGTAAATTATCCATATATACATTCTTATCCATTTATTTAGGGTAATATCAAGAACCAATATAGCAAGGGTCTTACATAAATCAGCTACAACACAAAAAAAAGGCTTCAAATAGTTGGGATGTTATTCAGTGAAAACAATAAGAGTAAAATCATCAATAATAACATAAAAATATTAAATATATTTGATTATTTCTAATACCTATAAATTTCTATTTTCCAATTCATTATCATTATTAAGAAAAACTTTACAATCCACCTAAATGAAAGAAAATCATGAAATATTGACACATTTCTCATAATTATGGAGAGGCTAAGGATCACCAACATTAAATAAGAATTATGATTCACTACACACAATAAGGTGTTGGAGAGATAACCCAATAACAAAAACTATTCTAGGAACCTTTATATGAAACTAAACCACACCAAGGGCTTATAAAAAACATAATCTAAACACTTACCAAAGTAAAGAAACATCACTGTTGTGAATCTATGAGGAAGTAAAACATACGAATAAGGGGATAAAGAGAATGAATCACACCCAATTTCAAGTGATATACTTCTAGAACCCAAGGATTAAAGAAGGAAGGATTTGGGATGATAGATCCTCTAAAGGTGATCAGTTTTTAACACAAACAATATGAAAAGGGATATGAATGGGATACATTTTGGATAATATAAAGATTTTAAATAGGCCACAATTTACCACATTTAGTTTGTGAATTATATATTAAACAAGAAAATTTTTGTACGCCCCAAAACATCAGTTCATGAAACCAGTTTAGTGTGTGAATTTGTTATATGTTAAACATCTAATGAGATTCATGGAACCTTTGCTGAATTAAATTCACATTAATAATTTTTCATTCATTTTATTAATCTATTTAACATGGGAATATTCTCTCAAATATAAACTAAGACCTTATTCCTTCACATGCTATGAAACAATAACTCACATAATAGATTCATATTTCATTATGTGAATTACCCATTGTAATATTGATGTATCTCTAACCACCATAGAAGCTCGTCACGTATCCTCTAAAACACCCCAACACCAACATAGGTTATTTATGGGATGAGAAGGCATGGACCATTACATTAGATACCTCCCAAATGATTATCATCCCTGATAATCAAGAACAAACCATAAATAAAGTGATGGGTTTGAACAACCATCCCATGAGATACCTCTTAGGGATCTCATTGCACTCCAAATGATACCACTAGATAAACACAACGAACCGAACATCAAAAAACAACCCACACAACCACATCACTATATTTCACTGGGCATAACACCACATCACCAATCAAAAAATAAAAAATAATAGATTAGAAACCACAGGGTTCTCTGCTTTAATTGGTGTCTCTCAGTACCAAGTACTCTCCTCCAGGCCACCATGCCTCCACCATAGTTGAACCAAGGGGCCAATTCATAAATGTAGCAGAAACCCTTGATGATCCTAGATCTCTAATGTTCACTCCATGAAAATAAATCCTCAAATGTTATCCAACCTCCCTAGTTAATGATATGTGATTAATTGTGATGATATCAATGAATTTGGGACATGCGGAATGCATCATGGATACTATCTAGATGCAATGGAAGTGCCAATTGATATGCATGCTCATTAACCTACCACAACACCTCAAAGGTCACAATGAACTAGGGATAAATCTTACTCTCGTAGATGACCCTCTATATTCCTCAAAGTGATTAGACCCTCATGAAAAATGGTATCAGGCCTTTATCTCTAGGTGCCTCCTAATAAGATTGAATAGGAATTCTGATGGCTGTGCACCACCATAATCCTCTATTGGACCTACTAGATATTCTTGGTCATTGTATTCCCTACATGAGGGCCATGAACCATTAACTCCACAACCTCCATCCAAAAAAATGTAGAACAAAATGACTGCCCATACAATGACTCAAACAGAGTTATGCTAATGGATTAGTGATAACTATTTTTGGATGAAATCTAAACTGAGGATATATTCATTTCCCATAATCAACCAAAGTGTAGTATGAAATCTCACAACATATCCTTCATCTTCTAGATGGGTTCCTTCATCTTCTCATCTGTATGATGGTGGAAACTAGTGATAAGTTTGAATTGAGAGCCAAAATAATGTTACAATGGCATCTAGAACCATGAACTAAAATGAGGATCTTGATCATATATGATGTTCCTCAGTATCCAATGAAACCTAAACACATTATCCATATACCGACTCACTAAGTCATCCGAGACACTCAAATCCCAATTTTATATAGAAGGAGCTCGCATCATTAGCTAGTCCACTATCACCAATATGGTATGCCCACCTCCTTGAGCTCTGGGAAACTCGATGATAAAATCCATTGATATTTCATCTTATTTATACTCAAGTACATCCATGAATTGTAAAAAAACATCCATGAACATGGTGTACCGCTTTCACCCATTGACAAACCATAACCATCACCTTGAACACTACCACTGAATATTTTACCTATAGCCACTAAACATGTTTCCCCAATCCACAATACATCTTGGTCAAAAATGGATGTACTACTAATGGTGAGCTATGAAACTCATAGATAACTCCCTCAAGAAATTATAATATAAAAGACATCCTACCTTGAAACAACATCCTATTCTAACCATCCTCTAACTATCCTTCTAAATAATCATCATGGCCAACACAGTCGCAAATCACCTCTACCTCCAAGACTCCTCAGTAAGAATCCTCCGCCATCTACAAAAAGGAATACACTATAGTAATGAGATAATTACAACCTCAGTAACCTCATTATCTATTGTGAAAATACATTACTATAAGATACTTCATCCCTATTGAAACATTAGAAGACTCTAAAACCACATATCTATGGGATTTTCAACATAATGAATAAAAAACATCCCCCTTTACTAGGGTACAATATACTAAAAAATTTAATCTTGGAGATAATTAATCTACCTATGTTGGTCTAGATTAAGATGCCACTAATAGAAATCATATTTCAGGCTCTTGTGATCCATTAAAACCACAAGGTGCATTATAATGAGGTAATTCCACCATAACCTCAAGGAAAACTAAAATTCCACTAGCTCCAAATCTTGAGTAACATAGTTACACACATGGGAGCATAACTATATATACCCATAAGATATCACTACCCTCTTATATCTCAAGAAACTCCTCAAACCTGGATGGGATGGAACATAGAAAACAAGATGCATGAAACCATCCATTAGTTACCAAAGAACTTAAATATTGGCTAACATCTACTTCCTATAAAAAAATGCTACATGGAACAAAAAATAGCCCAGAACAAGATATGGTCCATCATAGGTAATTTTTTCAATTTAGGTACAACTTGAGAGAAATTAGATAAAAACCTTGGATAATATCCTACAATACATAAGAAAATTTAAACCTCCACCACGTTATTGGGTTCTTCACAAGAAGAAATTGCCTTCATATTCGAAGGGACTATGACCACACCATATTGGGACACCACATTTCAAAGTAAATTCACCTCTCACATATAGAACATGCAATGGGATTGATTTATATAGAGTTTATGGTGTTAATAGACCTTTAAGGAAACTCGTAGACGAATAAAATTCTTCTTATATGACTCAAAATAGATTAAGATATTATCAATAAACATGTTAATGATCCAGTGTAGGAACTCACAGAATATGGAGTTCATGAGCCCCATGAAAACAACTTGTTTATTCCTGAAACCAAAGGACAATACTATAAAATATAAGTTTCCATACTTGCACCTGAATGTATTTATTGGGATATATTCATTTTTCACCTTCATACGGTGACATCTAGACCACATGTTGACCTTCTAAAACCAACTGGATCCCTTGGAGAGATTGAACAGACCAAAAATCCTCAAAAGAGGGTAAAAATTATTAACATTTATATGATCATATCTCTAGTAGTATAAAAAATATAATACCACCATCATATTTATTGGTAAAAAACAATGGAGTACCCCAACGAGATACAATAGGTTAGATGAAACCCCTATACATTAGATCATCCTTCTACCACCTCAAATCACACAACTCGTTAGTTTCCATTCAATGGGGATTCATAAAAATTAGAGAATATCCCTATTACAACTCTATCCTAAACTTGACATCGTATTGGGGGGGGTAGTGTTATGACCTTATCCATTAAAACATCCAAAAAATTCTCCACTACCTAGAGAACATCCTCCGCCTAAGCTTCCATAGACAAATCCATTAACTAATATAAAAGAGGATCCACCTTCCATACACATATATGGTAATATCTCTCTGAAAAATTCCAATACCTAATGATCCACAACAAAAAATTTACATATACTAAAGAATTAGTCGACGAATTAATGTACAAAAACAACTAGTTAATGAAAAGGATGACATCATGTGACAATATCAATAGTAATAAGTTATCTTTCTCTATCTAGCTCTTCCTTTTTACTAGTCTACACCCTAGACACACAAAAAATAGCCTGACCTCCAACTGACATAGTTAACACATGTTGAACTAGATGTGTCTCCACATATTGTAAAAAGAAATGGATCAAAGTAAAAGTAGCCTAGTATTTTGAGGATCCTGAAAATAATAATAAAAAATAGTAGATTATAAACTGATATACATTTAAAAACCTCTGGCCCTACTGGAACCACTCCCTCCAATGCGTACATATTAACAAACATATGTCCTCTACCTCTCTATTGTTATCCTCCACAACCATGACAGATCTTAGGTCCCTATAAATGGGGACCATGATGAGGCTAACCCATACTACCACTATATTCTATAATATTCTAAAAAAGTACTTCCAGCCCATTCCCCTTAAACTAACATGGAGGAAATACATGATACTAATGAAAGGGGGCCTGAAATCCTATAAAAAATTAGCCTCACTGAGAAATTATACATTGGGCCTTGTGGTTACGATTTACAATAAAAACATAAAACAAAAATATAAATCCATTTGTAGGTTATCAAAGTCTATATAGCCTATAAGGATGATAAAAGATATTATGTGGTCTGTTCCCCCAAATAAATCCTCGATTTCCTATATTCCCATGACCCACAACATGAACCACTACTTTTTGAGACCCCTTGCAGGACACTCTATAAAGGCTCAAATCCCAGATAAAGAACACATCAATATCCTTTAACTTCTTCTATTCCTGAATTTATATAGGAAGCATAAATCATATGATTTAATAACTAATCACTGGTCATAAAGCCTCGTAGAGATACCTTGATCTAGACACCTCATCTAAATAAGCAACTAATTAAATATGAAAGAGGTCATTAATCATAATCCAAATCTCTCTTAAACTCAGGATACCTTACTAAAGGGAATGAAACTCCCTTCACTTTTCTTCCATTTTTATTGATAACATAAACTCTAAATGGAACTTATTTTGAACGTATAGCTACAAATCATCAACCACCTTTTGGTCACCATGATACAACATCCACCACTGAAGCACATCTCCTTTATTTTTACTAACTTCCCATGACACCCAAAACTCAACCTAAGATCAAATTATACCGAAAGAAATCTTAATCTCCTCTAACTAGCACTCTTACTCCTGATTAGATATTCTCCTCTAATATATGCCCAAACTCTACTAATGAAAGGAACACAAATACTTTTCCATGCCTATACCCCTACATCAGGTAGATCCTCCAAATATCAACTAGATATACCTATTGAACCTCATATGGGTAAGCCACTAATGGATGATGATTAAGAGCTACATCAGATAAGAAAATATTTTTCCTAATCCTGGTAGAATGGATTTTCTATCATAGGGATTTAATAAATTCTTTTTAATTTATTATCTTCCCACAATTAGCCAATTCATAAAAAAACACAATCAATCATGATGAATGAACCTTTGATATGTGTCCACCACACAATCATGTGAACCTCACTAAAGAGTTCTAAAAATTTAGAGTCCTTACATCAGATCATGGGGTTCCATAAAATCATATATCCTAGATAGTCTCACATGCCAATATCACACACTTCGATTAACTAAAAACATTTCCCTACCAACCCATGCAATCCTCACTCATCCTAAGTAAAAAATCCATCCTATATCAAAGTAAAAACCATTGACATAGCTTTGTCCCAACCCCTTCCATCCAAAGATATCCCTCCTATTCTATAAATGAAGGAAGAGAGATATTGACCCATGAGTCCCACTTGCTATAGGTCCCGGATATGAAACAATCATCAAGGGTATAAAAATATCACATATGAGGGGAATTACCATCTATAACAAACATTATTATGGGATAGGATAAAAAACCACTAGGAAAATCCATCACATAATTTAAAAGAATACCCAAAATCATCCCATAATGAATGAACACTTTCAAGAAATACAATAAAAGTATCCACATAAATACATGAATACTATTCCAATGATAGAAACACAACAAAAAATACAAATACCATGCTAGTAATTCCCATATCAGTCCCCAATGTCCTTCCCGAAACCGGAATAATAGTTTATATTTGTAGATTTAGAATAAAATTAAACTCTGTAGGATCATACTTATGGTCTATATTACTCATGTGAAAAGATCATAATAATGAACCAGTGAACAAAAAACAGAACAATCAAGAACATAATAAGTCAAATAACCATTCCATATCTCACCATGGATCAGTCAAAAAATCATTAATTTAATATAGTAAAATAATATCATAAATATAACAATTGTTTTCCAATTCCATTCCCCCATCGATTTTCCACTCTCACACAACATGTTAAAATGTCCTATGTTCCAATCCTATTTATACACATCACACATCTAGCTATCTTTGATGTGGGTCGGGATGAATCTATAATAACCCCACCCAAGAAAGGTCTAGTATCCAATGATAGCATCTGTCCTCGACACACCACACCTCACTTTATCACACTTTTTCTATCACATAACATTTCTCAAAATGAAACATGGTCCATCACATAATATCTCTTCAAAAGAAACCTTGTCCATCACATAACATCTTGTATCCTGTGTAGTGAGGTATCATAAACATGATGTACAATAACCTAATTCCCTCATTCTACATCACATATCACCCACAACATATCGAATCACATCAAAACCTCATCACAATATATCTGGGTAATCTCCAACACCAAATCATGTCATATCTACTGAAGGAAGATCAAGGAAGAGGGGGTAACTAGCCATTCATATGACAACCATCATAGTTGTTGGGAAAAAATAAAAAAACCTAAAACCTTTGAGAAATGATAAGGTTATACAACTCAGGTGGGGTGCCTATATAAATAACAGTAAAATTTCATGATATATAGATAACACACAATACCCAACCTATGAGCTCACATCCACTCCACTATTGTACACCAGATAAACACCACCACACCCAACATCAACTATCACAACTGATTCCACCACTATATTCTGAAAAGCACAACCACCACACAAATAAATACAAGAACCCACATTCAATAACATGGTCCACCATTTCTAGATCTAATGAGTTCCCATTACATCCCATTTACTAATCCATTACATTCCAAATTTTACACAACCCACTCTTTTATCACACAATTTATTTAATCCATTTATAATATATCAATTTCCACCCCTTTTCTTATTAATTTACCAACACATGTAATTTATCTTCATCATTGAAATTTTATTCCATAGATAACTAGGAAAATATAATAATTAAAATACACAACAACTCACCCTAAATATAAACCATCATAACAATTCTACCACAACCATGCCATGCCACCACAAACACCACACATAAAAACCGCCACATAACACAAAAAATATTAAACACCACAACAAAATAACACATCTCCACCACTGTAGAAATATCTAAATCACCAACCATGCCAATACTATCACCAATAATGTCAACACCATCCAACAACATATCAGATCACTTACCAGAATAAACAACCACACAACACATCACAACCCAACTTATTTCCACAACCGAGCAGGTCACCATTCTCATCTCAACAAGAAGCATATCATGCTATATAAACGTGAATAATGAGACACAACAATACATTCTGGAATCCAAAATTTATAATAGAAGCATAAATTACTATACATCATTATTTATCATGATTATTATCACACAAAATAGATTTACATTGGATACCAGAGTAGTAGCCATATATACATTCATAGTATTTTATTCTGTATGATATCAATAGAAAACATTGTAAGGGTCTCACACATATCATCTACAAGACAAGAAAGGTTCCCAAATACATTATTTTTAGCAATCAAAATACCATGAGTAAAATTATCCAAAAAACCATTAATGTAGTAAAAAATGTGATTACTCCCCATCCCCATCAATTTGAAATATAAAAAATCATTAAATTTATTAATTTGAAACTTAATATCTTCAAAAATGAAGGAAAAATAATGCTATACCCACATTTTGTACATAATTATTGAGATAATTATTAGCCTCTACCTCAAATAACCTCTTCAATTCACTATGCCCTATAGGGAAAAAGAGAGACCACTATGAAACAAAAACTATGCTAGGAAAACTCATATCAACCTAAATAGTACTATGGTTTTACCAAAATTCCAATACCAAACACACCCTAAATCAAAATAAGATCACTATTGTGAATTCATATTACAGAACACAAAATAATAAGGGGATAAAAAGAAGGACTAACCATTGACTGGTAATGATGAAGATACATAATCCAAGGTATAATGAATGAATGATTTGGCTTGATATATCCTCCAAAGGCACTAGAGTTCACCCATAATCAGATAGAAAAGAGAGTTGAATGAGGAAAGTTTAGATGATCTAAAACTTATAAACGTGCAACAATTCCCCACACTTACATTGTAAATTCTATATTCATATTTTGAATTTCCATGTGACCAAGAAACTCAGTCCATGAAACTAGTTTAACGTGTGAATTTTTGATATCATGAATTTTCTCTGAAATTCATGGCACATAAGCCTAACTAAATTCATATCATGACTTCCCTATTCACATCTTAAAAATATTTAAGAGCAGACTCCCCACCCAAACCCATGCCCTAAACCATCATCTTCACATGCCGGAAAACACTAACTAATGTAGTGAATTACTCTTTCATGATGTGAATTACCAACTATAGTTATGATACAACTCAAACCTCCACCAAACCTCCTAAAGCCTCCACCAAAACACCCCGAAAACCCAAAAAGTAATGTAACGAGCTAAGAAGGCACTGATCCTTACATATATTTTTTAAATATTATAATATTAATTTAGTAGTTAATAACTTTATATATTTAATCATGTAATTTATATTAATATTAATAATGTTTTAATTATCAATAATGTACTAAAAATTCAATATTAATAATTAAACGAGTAATAATTAATCATATAATTAATATGTATTAATAGTAATTAACGATGATGTTGTAATGAATAATGCATGAAATATTATAATTAAAAATAATTAATAATTAACTTAATAATATATTTAGTAATATAATAAAAATAAATTATATTTAATAATGAAATCAAATAAAATAACATTAATTATGAAAAATATTTCAATTAATAATGTACTTAATAGAAATTAAGAATGTAATTTATGATATAATAATTAATGTAATTAATAATTCCAAATAATAATAAAATTATTAATTTAATTAATAATGTAGTTAATAATATAATTTGGGGACCTTAAGTCCTTTCATTTTCATGTTCTCAGTAATATAATTAAAAAATAGTAATCATGTAAATAATATAATAAATAATATAGAAAAAAATTATTAATAGTAATTTAATTAATATTAGCGAATAATATAATTTATGAACATTAATAATAATTTTAATTAATTTAATTAATATTATAATTGAAAAAATTTTATTATAATTATTATTGAAATAAGAAATTTAATTATTTAAATATTTAGTAAAACATAATAATAATATAATTATTCATGTAATTAATTTTAGATAATAATTCAAACAAAGAAAATATTACCTGTGAAATTTTTTTATATGTATAAATGTTTATATTTTTTAAAAATATTTTTATTTTTAACAATTTTTTATCTATTTAGTCAAAGATTCAAATTTCATTTGGATTATATTCATACATTAAAATTTATAAACATTAAAAGTCACATATATAAAAAATAATATTGTTTCATGTAGGAAACTTTGAAGGCTCAAAAAAAATAAACTAAAAATATAGAAAAAATAAACTATGAAACACTTATTGAACACAAATAAATAATTATCAAGAAAAAATTCATAAAATAATAAACAAAAAAATTAATGGCATAAAACATTTTCATTTTTAGATATATCATTTATACACTATAAAAATTTAACGTAAGTGACTTTAAAATAATATCGAATCTAAAATATAAATAAAATTTAAATGAAATTTAAAACTTTTACTAAAAAAATAATAGTTGAAAATAAAACAATTTCATAAACATAATAATCAATTTTTTAAAAAGACATCACAAATTATTGATTCAAAATATAATAGTTTTACTTCATATTTTTTTCATGTTGGTGACTTCGAAAATATATTAAATATAAGGTAAAAATAAAATCTAAATGAAATTAAAAAATAGTTCAACACATAAAGAATAAGTGAAAATAAAAATAATATTATAATAGTGATAAATTTTTTATTAAAACTACAAAAAATATTATTGTTTCAAAACATATCATCTATACTTAATAAAAATATAAAGTGTGTTACTTTGAAAGCATATAATATATAATTTATAAATAAAATTATATTGAAATAAAAAAAATCAAAGAACAGATAAATTTTTTTCATAAACTAATAAAAAAATTAAATAATAACTAAAAAATTGTTTAAAAAAACAACATTTATTTAAACAAACTGCCCCCACTGGGAACCACTCATTGGAATGTACTAAAGATATGAGTAACCTTTGAGGCCCAAATCCAATATGCCTCAGGTTGGCCACTAACACCAAGTCTATAAAACATTAAAATGTGATGAATTAACTATATAAAACTTAGAAACATGTATAAAAGGAAATCAATAATCTAATCTATAGTAAAAAATGAAACTAGAATCCTTTAATATGTGACTGGCATACTGAAAAAATAGTATCCAAAATTAAATACACAAATAATTTCCTACTAGAGTGTAACACCCCAAGATTTCATATTACATTATCTCTTTAAAGTAATTCATTAGTTTCCATTACACACAACACCAAGCTCAAACACATCACGACTTATCAAACTAGTCGTTCAAAAAGTGGCTATGAATAGTATTAACAAAACTTTTAATTTTAAATAAATTCTATATAATTTTAAAATTCATATTTTGTATTCCATAGATATCAAATAAGGAAAAATTCAATAATTCATATAAAAGAAGTATTTTTCAAATAATACAATTTTTATCCTTTTAATGGAGCACCCTTTATAAATCCAATATTCTACAATTTTATATATTCAATTTAATGAAATTAAAATCTTTTTTAGAAGAGGGACATAAAAATTTAGCTTGGAAATTTTTTTGTACTTAATAAAAACATTCATATTTTGATGAATATTGAAAAATATTACATTTTAATTGAAAACAACTTTTTTAATAGAAATAATTTATTTTGATAAATTTTGAATTTGAGTATTTTTAATTTTTAATTAATTATATTATTATCATTTAATATAATTTTTGTCATTTTATGTAATTTTACATTTGAATTGGACATAAACACATGACAATATTTTGATAGTTTTTACTTCTTAGAAACCCTCTTTCTGGTTTTGACAACTAGAATTAATTTTAAATTAATTAATGAAACATCAATGTTTTTAATTTTGTAAAATTGACATCATTTTTTAATTTTTTATATCAAAATTATCTTTGGGTGAATTTTTGGAATTTTTCTTAAAACATTCAATTTTTGATTAATAGTGAAAACACTACATTATAGATAAAAACCAACTTTTTCATTTAACTAATTATTTATAGTTAAAAATTTAAATTAAATTAAAAATATATACATAATACATATATTATTCCAATATAATTCATTTGAGTCACTTTATAATAAGATTATATGTATAAAACTTTATTTAACTTTTTAATGTCTTTTACCCGCCTTCTAGGCACATTATCAAATTTTCATAAAACGTAATTTTACCGCCTCTGTGAATTGAATTTAAAAAAATATGATAGATTTGGTTTACATCAGTAATTAAAATGTGGTTCCATAGGATTGTTTTTTGTGAATAGAAACTTTTTGTTTTTTATTTACCACGGTTAAAAGTAAATAGGGTAATTAATGGTAAAAATGATATTATAATTATCCCAAACATGTCCTAATTCTATTGGATAAGTGAATTTCGTCCAAAATAAACCTTAGGGATAAAATATTATCCTTATTTATCTAATTGTATTAGATTAGGATATTTATTATATTTTACTTAAAGAAGAGTTATAAGTGTTAAATTCAAATTTTATTAACTAAAACATTCTTAATATTCTGTTATATATAAGATAAATTAAACTATAAATATTAATTTAATGGTAAAAAGATTTAATATATTATGGTATTTTATTTATAATTTTTAGACATTAATTAGTTAAATTTATATATGCCACAATGATGATGTAATAACTACCTTATTAATGAGATTTTAAAATAATTGTTATTATAAATATTAAAATAAATGTATATTGAAACTTTTAATACCACACATGAATTTTCTAGGTGAATATGACATGTTAGTGTTAATTCAATTTTTTTTTTGAATTAATCAATTTGTGATGACTTAAACAAAAACAAATACTAAATAGTGTCAAAATTGACATAAATGAGTTTTTTTAAAATACTATTTTATTAAATGATATAATATTCTTAAAAATATCAGATTCATCCAAATGACTTATATAATGATATATATGTCATTAATGAACCACTTGAGGGTCTCTTGGTATTTTATTGTATGTTTTTAACCATGTAATATAAAAATACATGAAGACATGGTAAAATTTAAACTATATAACTAAGAGTTAAATCTAAAAAATAAGATTAATATGGCAACCTTAACTTGTCTAAAACATATTTTTTAGAGTTTATTAAACCATACAGACCTTATAATATAATTTAATCAATTTAAATCCCTTATAAACCGAAATTGATTTTATAATAATATAATATTTCAAGCTTTTCCTAAAGTGCCCCTCACATCTCTTATTAAAGGTTATTTCCACTTCTCTCAAATTCACACCTCCAAATCCATTTTCCACGGATAAAACCTGCTCATATCTCCTCCAAACTACCCTAAATTGAACTTAGAGGCATTACTTTGATCTGAAAGTGAACCAATGAAGCCTTTTTTTTCAAATCATAAGTAAGAACCTGAAGAAGATGTAATTATTTCATCCCCAATTTCAATGTTCTTTTCTTCTTCCACTTACTCTTTATATATTGTTTCCTTACAAAAATATTAATTCAATAACCATATAAATTAAATTATATTATTATAAATATGGTCCATCCATATTCATTATTTTATCGATCAAATGAATGAAAAAGTCACCATACATGCGTATGTATGGTTTACCGTCTCCACATCACGGTGTAGTTTGTTATTCAACACATCATTATTTTGATGGGTATAATAATTAGTGTAATTGATTTAAATAAAAAATATAAAATGTTAATGATTCTGTATATATAATATACCATCCAATTACATATTATTTTACCATCAATACAATGAAATCGTCGCTCGTGCGTACGTGCGGCTTACCGTCTCCATGACTCGATGAGATTTATTTCCACATTCACAATTCAATGATGATTATAGAAATATATATTATTGATAATTATGTAATATATGACATAATAATTATACTTTATATATATATATATATGTATTTACATATATCTCATTCACTTACATCCCTTCAATACGATATGAAAACGGAAACGGTGTTTTTGCATACGTCCGACCTACCATCTCCAAAAATGGTGTTTTCCATTTCATATATAAATCTACTATACATATTTATATTCAGAATAAATATATGATACATAAAATAATGTTTTAAATCTTGTAATCATTTAAATCATGAAATAGGTGATATGATAAGAATAACAAGTTAAAACACGTATGATAAAAAAGTGAATATTACCCAAAATGTTATTTTAACATAGAAATTATTATTTAATGGGCAGTATAATGCATAAATGAATCAAGTATGATATCATAAATATTAATATGGTTCTGTTATAATTTAATAACATACTATGGTAATTATATAGGTGGTTAAACATACCATTGACCAAAGTAAAGTATAAGGTAAGGGTTAATTCATCAATCTAATTATTATACGAGATTGTTTATGTGTAAGTATTTACTGGGACATATTTTTAATCCATATCCATGTTTCATAAATGAGTTTTCAAAAAGAATTGATTTCAAGGGACTATTTTACTAAAAAATCATTTTAAATGTTATAAATATTTATTTTTATAAACCATTCTCATTAATGTCCTTGTTTTCAAAATGGGTTTAAGGATTTATTTATATGGACATAAATGTTTTAAAATGTTAAAAATTTAAAAAGTGTTATGTGAAAAATTTATTAAAAAATATTTTTTATATGTATTCATTTCTAAATTGTGTGACTTTTTTATGACTTCATGAAAATTGTAAATTTCTCTCCAAGAGTTTTACTGATCATTTTCAACTATGTCAACATCCTTTACTAAGTACTATTCTTGATTGAGGTTGATTTGTTATAATACAATCTTCTATATTGTATTGAATGAGTTATGATATGTTTGAATATAGATGTGATATATTTATAACATTCATTGTTTATGGTTAATGTATATACATTTCGTATTCTAGTTTTAATACAAATGTTTATGTTATTTTTCATCATTTTAATATGAGGAATGCATTGGACTTAGTAACTGATGGGTGGAGCCTGGTATAGCTCCTCAATTCATCGGGAAGTATCATGATACAAACTACTGTCTTGGAACAAGGCCTTTACAAAATCTATATTTGGGGTCTTGGCACAAGGCCATGAATTTGTGGTTAAGATGTCCGACATTTTGCATTCCGTCATTATGAGATTAGTTGTTAATGTTACATGTGATTATTAGACTAGTAGAATATCCATATGAAAAAGTAAATGGAATTATTTAATTTATATTTTCCATATTTTGAAGAAGTAAATGTTTAAACGTATTGGGTTTCTATTTTATACCTTTCCATAAATGTTTATGATTACTTATGATAGCTTCCTCTATATTGTTTATCTTTCCTAAGAATCAAAGATCACCCCTTTCATATGATTTATTTTCCCGGATTCCATGAAGTATATTATGATTTATATGTAGTTTTAAGCTAATTGAATAATGGTGTTATTAAAGGATTATTTATTCTGGGTTTTATGTGATAAATTGTAATGTAATTTTCTTGTATGTAATCTATTTTACAAGACTACTAAACTAATTGGTCCTTCAGGACATGATTCCTTGTAATCATGCCAAGGTATTAGAATAATGCACCAGCTCTAGGTAACTAGGGTCGGGGTGTTACAGTTGGTAATAGAGGAAGCTTCACAATAAATTTGGAAACTAGTTTTAGATAAACTCTAATTAGGAAACATTACCCTAATATCGACATTAAAGACTAGTATAGAAGAACAACCAAATTTTTGGTAACGAATATATTATGTGGGTTTTCGAAGAAATACATCCTTGTATGGATACTGTAAGTGGATTTGGTTCTAGCACAGATGTGCCTAGGAGTGAAAAATTAAACAAGGAGTTTCGGTCTTGACCTGGGGTATCCTAGTACAAAATAATGGGCCTTACTGCGCAACTAGTCTGACACTCCTAGGGGATATTCTTAAGATAGTTCACATTTTCTTTGGAAACCATTATAAAGGATTTATGAGTAAATATGTCAGCAAATAAACCAATTTTATTATTATGAGAATAGATGTGTGAAAATATTCAATTAATGTTGAGAATTTTTCTATTTATTGGATTATACATTATTATTTGATCTAACCTAGTGTATGTCATCATTTAGAAATGGAACCCTATAGAAGGAATAAGAACTCCAACAATATGAATGATAAAGAGTAATAATGATAATATCATTCAAGGTCTTAAGCCATAATTTATAAGGTAAATAGTTTCCCACATATTCTCATCATATGAAGAAATATTATCATCTGTTAATAGGATAAGTAAAGAATTATCTGAGTCATATGCATTTGAAGGGAAGCAAGAGAAGAAAAGGATGGTAGGGTTAAATATGGATAAAGGTAATAAGGGAAAAAATATTTTCCCATAGGTGATAACTATGGAAATAATCACCTTGGTAAATTCAGGAAGGGAATACGAGTCTATTATAAGTGTGGAGAAAAATTACAACATGTATGTGATTGAAAGTGTAAGAAAAAGGCTTCCAATATACAATGCGTCATCTGCAAGGAGTTGGGACACTATGCGAATCAATGTCGCAAACATCAGAGTATACCCCAAATGATGCTACTGCATAATAATATAGTTATTATACTACCGAATATGAAGAGGAATAATTAGTGTTCTTATATTTTTATTAATGAATAATTTCATTTGAGCATTGTATCAACGGTTTACCAGTTACATTAATTATGGAAATAAATAAGAATTATACTGAAGTACTATTTCATTCCGGATTTGAGACTATGTGGTACTAAGAGAAGTGACTCAATAGAAAGTCAAAAATTTTGGAAAATTCATGGTTTAAGGAAAGATAAACCTTAATATGGTCCTGGTACTAAGGGAGTGATTTTGGAATAAGATATCATTGATTTGGATAAATTATATTGGATATTCTTGACTACATTGGAACTGATTAATGGTTTTTATTCAATCATTGTTAGATATTAAAACATTTTTTGATTTAAGGAGTATATCCGTTATTCTATGTTTTATATAATAAATAAGAAAGTATATACCTATTCATATATGGTTTTCTCACAATTTAGTTTATTACCATATCTTTTAACAATACACGATAAAGGTATTCACATGTATGTAATGTGGCCTTCCTTATTAATTTTGGATGGAGAGTTTGGAAAAAAGTTTTTTGGATAAGTCTAAAGGTTGGAATGGATTATGTTAGACAATTGATACTATTGTTTAAGGTTAAAAAATATCTTAATATAATTTTTGGATTGTTATAAAAAGGACAACCCGAAGGTCGGGCGACAACCTGTCGCGTCCGGAAAGGTTGCAAGGCTTGAATCCACAACCAAAGGGAGAAAAGGGTGAATCACCTAACACTGGCATACATTATTTCTTGGTTTTAATAATGTAGTTTTTTTAGTGATCTGATAGATGAATTATTAATTAATTTTTTTTGAAACCCTATACGATTAGGTTTAATATAATATTTTGAGTTTTATTATCTTTTGGAGAGAAAGTTGAGTTTTTGGATGGAACTCTACTTGTCAAGTATTCTTTTTTCTTTTTCAATGAAGAAATTAATAATTAATAATTAGGTAAAGGATATAAAAACCAAAATATTTTATCATAATACCTTATGTTTTGTTGAACTGGTGATATTTTATATCATCATAAGTTTATGGCTTTGAGGCCCTTAATTTTATTTTATTGTTAACTTGTTTGTAATTGATGATCTTAATCACTCCATATTTATATTTATGTTTTCCTCCAATTATGTGTCTATAATTGCTAAATTTTTTCTCTTAATCGAAACCCTAAGTTGGTGGTGACTTTTTCATTTCCCTTTCCCTCTTATTGAGACTAAATTTTATTAACCCAATTTACGATGTGGGTTTTCCAAAAAGGTATTTTCTATTTTAAACCTTTTATTTTCAAAGAACAACTTCAAATTTTGAAAATTAAATTTATTTAAGGAGTGGAGAATGTAACACCCTAATATTTCATAATATATTATCTCTTTAATGTAATTCAATAGTTTGCGCTACACGCAACACCGAGTTCAAGCGCATCACGACCTATCAAATTATCCTTTTAAAAAGATGTTATGAATATAATTAACCAATTTTTTAATTATATATATAATATAAAATTTTTACATTCATATTTTTTGTTTATAAGACATAATATAAGGACAAATTCAACTGGTCAAAAAAAGTATTTTACAAAAAATGCAGTTCCTTCCGCCTTTTAATGGAGAACCCTTTTTAAATCCAATATTTGACACTTTAATATATTAAATATAATGAAATTAAATTCTTATTTATAACTGGGACATAAAAATTTAGTTTGGATAAATTCTTGTAACTTTTCGATAACTTTCATATTTTGATGAATAGTGAAAATACTAAATTTAAATTGAAAAAATATTTTTTAATAGAAATAATTTATAGTGTTAAATTATGAATTTGAGTGGTTTTAAAGTATAATTAGATTATATTTTTATCATGAAATATAATTTAGGTCATTGTAAGTAATTTAACATTCAAATTGGACATATACACATGACAATCTTTTGATTATTTTTACTTCTTAAAACACCACTTTCTGGTTTTGTCAACAGGAATTAATTTTAAATTAATTAGTGTGACTTATATGTTATTAATTTGTTAAAATTTACATCATTTTCAAATTTAAAATATCAAAATTATCTTTGGGTGATTTTTTTTTGTATTTTTCTGAAAAATTTCAATTTTTGATTAATAGTGAAAAAACTACATTGTAGATAAAAACATAGTTTTTCATTTAATAAATTATTTTTAATTAAAAATTTATCTTAAAATAAAAATAGATACATAATAAATATATTATTCCAATATAATTCATTTGAGTCACTTTATAATAAGATTATATTTATAATATTTTATTGAACTTTTTAATATCTTTTACCCACCATCTAGGCACGTTAGCAAATTTTAATAAAATATAATTTTACCAATTTTGTGAATTGAATTTAAGAAATCCAATAGACAGGGTTTACATAATTATGTAAAATGTGGTTAAATAGCAAGAAAATAATTTTTGGTGAATAGTAATTTTGTTTTTTTACCACGGTTAAAAGTAAATAGGGTAATTAAAGGTAAAAATGATATTATAATTACCCCAACACATGTCCAAATTTTATTAAATAAGTTTATTTCGACCAAAATCTATATTTGGAACAAAATATGATCCTTTTTGATCCACTTGTATTAGAGTTGGACATTTATTATATATTATTTAAAAAAGAGCTAAAATTATGAAATTAAAATTTTATTAACCAAAACATTTTTAATATACAGTTATATATAAGGAAAATTATACTATAAAAATTCATTATAAATATATAAATATTGAATAAATCATGGTATTTTATTTATAATTTTTAAATATTAAATAATTTTATTTATTTATGACACAATGATGATGTATTATTTACCAAATTAGTGAGAGATTAAAATAATTGATATTATAAATATTGAATTAAATGTAAATTGAAATTTTTTTATGACATAAACAATATTTTTAAGTGAATATGACATGTCAAGATTGATTAAATTTATTTTTTTATAGGTAATAAAATTTTTATAACTTTAACAAGAAACAAATACAAAATATAGTCAAAATTGACATAAATGACTTTTTTAAAACAAATACTATTTTATTAAATTAAATAATATTTCTAAAAATATAATATTTGGACAATGGAAATTTATATTGATATATATATGTCATTTATGAACCAATTTAGGTTCTCTTTTAATTTTATATTTTGTTTATTAACAATGTAAAATAAAAATACAAGAATCCATGATAAAAGTTAAACTATTTTACTAAGAGTTAAATCTAAAAGTTAAGGTTAATATGGTGTCCTAAACGTGTGTAAAACCTATTGGATGAGTGTTTTTCGACACATACCCACTATATACTCAAAATAAATCTATTTTGAGCCATTATAATCCAAAAATGATTACATAATAAAATAATATTTCAATATTATCCTAAAGTGCCCCTCACCTATCTTATAAAAGGGTAGTTCCCCTTCTCTAAAATTCACACCTCCAAATCCATTTTCCTCAAACAAAAAAAAACCTAGATCTACACCAATATACCCCCACTTAAACCTATAGGAATTACATTGATCATAATTCCAACCTATGGAGCCGTTTTGTTCAAATTAGAAGGAAGAACCCGAAGAAGAGGCAATTATTTCATCACCTCTTTCAATGTTCTTTTCTTCTTCCACTTACTCATTCTCTGTTGTTTCAAAACCAAAATAAGAACTCCTATAACCTCTAATAACTGTGATGTTATTATAAATATGGTATAATCGTATTCATTATTCTATCCATACTACAAATGACAAAGTCACCATAGGTGCGTGCGTATGACTTATCGTCTCCACGTCGTGGTGTAGTTTGTTATTCAACACTTAATTATTTGGATGGGTAAAATAATTAGTATAATTGATGTAAATAATAAATATAACAAGTTAATAATTATGTATATTTAATATACCATCCAATAATAGTGATTATACCATCAATATAATTATATCGTCGCTCGTGCGTACATACGACTTACCGTCTCCACAACATGATGAGATTCATTTCCACGTTCACAAATAAACGATGATTATAAAAATATATATTATTAATAAGTATGTAATATATGAAATAATAATTCTATTTTAAATATATATATATATATATATATATATCTAATTCACTTACTTTTTTTCAATACGATATGAAAACGGAAACAACGTTTATGCATATGTACAGCCTACTGCCTCCTTAAACTGTGTTTTATATTTCATATATCTATGTATTATACATATTTATATTATGAATATATATATATGTGATATAGAAATAATGTTTTATATTCTGGATGATATTTAATCATTATAAAATTTATAAGATCAAGAATAACAGGTTAAAACATGTACGATAAAGAAAGCGATTATTACCTAAAATGTTATTTTAACATAGAAATTATAGTTAAATGGGTAGTATAAAACCATAAATGAATCAAGTATGATATCATGAATATGAATATGGTTTTATTATAATTTAATAACATACTATGGTCATTATACAAGAGTTTAAACATATTCTCTTCTAAAGGAAAGTACTAGGTAAGGGTTAATTCCTCAATATCATTATTTTCTGAGATTATTTATGTGTAAGTATTTAATGGGACATATTTTTCATCCATGTCCATGTTTCATAAACGAGTTTTCAAAAGGATAATTATAAGGCCCTATTTAACTAAAAAATTATTTTAAATGTGTTAAATATTTATTCTTCTAAACCATTATCATTAATTCCCATATTTTCAAAATGGGTTTAAGGATTTATTTATATAGACATGAATGGTTTAAAATGTTAATTCCTTTCAAATGTTTTGATGTTGTATGGGACACTTTGATTAAAAAAATATATTTTAAATGTCTTCATTTATAAATTTTTTTGTCTTTTAAATGATTTCATGAAAATGGGATATTTCTCTCAAAGAGTTTTATTGATCATTTTCAACAATTTCAACATCCTTTACTCGATATTATTATTGATTGAGGTTTATTGGTTATAATACAATATTCCATATTGTATTGAATGATTTATGATATTTTTGACTATGTATATGCTATTTTTATAACATTCACGGATTATGGTTAAAGTATGGACATTTATTATGGTAATTTAAATATGAATGTTTATGTTTTGTTTCAACATTTTCATATGAGGAATGCATTGGACATAGTAAGTTATAGGTGGAGCCCACTATAGTTATTGATGCATTGATAGGTCTAATTATACAAACTAATTTCATGGCACAAGACCGTGAAGAAATTTAAATTTAGGTGTTTGGTATGAGGCCTTGAATTTGTATTTAAGATGTCGGATATTATGCATTCTATAATTATGAGGTTAGTTCTTAATGATACATGTGATTATTCAACTAATAGAATATCCATTTGAATAAGTAAATGAAATTATTTTATTTATATTTTCCATATTAAGATTATGTTTATGTTTAAAGAGATTGTGTTTCAATTTTATACCTTGCTTTAATAGTTTATGATTATTTATGATAGCTTTCGTTATATTTTTTATCTTTCCCAAGCATCTGATCTCACCCCTTTTATATGATTTATTTTCTAGGATGCCATGAAATATATAAGGATTTATATGAAAGTTTAAGTTATGGGAATAATGGAATTATAAAAGTATTATTTATTTTGTGTTTTATGTTAGAAATTGTAATTTATATTTCATGTATGTAATCTATTTTCCAAGACTGCTAAGCTGATTGGTCTTTGGGGACTTGATTCCTTGTAATCATTCCAATGTATTAAAATAATGCACTAGATCTGGGTAACTAGGGTCAGGGCGTTACAAGAATAGTCTCCATCCACTTCTCCGGACTCATAGATTTTAATGTATAGCTCAATCATTCTACCCCTCTTGGAAACCTATAAAATGGATTTATAAATATAGGGGTGATTATAAATGTATCTTCAATAGGATCATCCTCAATAACTCTAGTAAAAATGTAGAAGAGGCATTCTAATGCTTCGGTACATAATGAACTGAACCCAAAATCGTGTACCAAGAAATCTATCACCCCACCTCACTAAGGATCACTAACTAAAAAATATATATTAGTATAATAAACAAATATCAAAAGAATATATTAAAAGGTTCTCCACCATCACGTCCCCACTAGTTTTTCCATTACATTCCCTAAATAAATCATCACGGTGCTCCTAATACCTTCCACAATTATGTCATAGCACACCATATCTCATATCGCATCCAAACCACATATCACAACCACAATATCATCCTAATCACATATCAAAAAACACATCCCATATCCCATCCACTCCTCATATTTATATTATTGCATGGTTTCATGACCATGAAGGACACAAACCTTGTCCCCTATCCATTTAATGCACAAACCCTACCATATATCATCTATCAATCACAAAACTATGTAATATATTATATCCTATACTATATATTAATCCATAACAGAACATGTTCATGTATCTAATGTGAGCCATAAAATCCCATACTACACCTGGAAGGGAGAGAATATAAGATGGAGTAGTAAGGAATCCCCTCCCTCATCCACCTAGATGTTTGGAGAAAACACCCAGAACCCAAAAAATAGCGTTTCAATAAGGTTACTCAACTCATGTTTGGTTCATATGAAATAAAAAGGAATGTACAACAATTAATTCTCCCTGCACACAATCCTAACCGAAGGTTGTATTCCAAATAAAACACTTCCAACCTCATCACAACCACTATAATATCACTATACACACACACAAGCCATTACAATCAATTTCTATACCAAAAATCAGTTTCACTTCATATAAAAAATAGACACAATAACCATTTTTTTTTATTTAATCACATAATTTTTAAAAAAATTAATATACTATTTTACTAGCCATATTACATTCATTATAATATTTAATTCCATATTTAATGACAAACGACTATTTAGACATCACATACTTTCCACTGAGTCATTAACTATCCATTTAAATTATTAACATTTCATTAATGCCAAAAAAATTATTCAATTATAACCTTAACCTATTATCATATTTATAAATACCATTGGTATTATATTTCTGGAATGAAACAATAATACCATACCTATAACACATATCCAATCATCACACAAGATTCCCCATAACACATGATAATAAGAATCATAATATCCACCAAAACATTTAAAGTTGTAATAAAAACTACTATTCCATAACAAAAAATTGGGAATGGAAAAATAGAAGGTTAATAAATCCATATGTATGTTTTTTAAAAATTCATAAGGTTATTCAATTAAAAATAATTCCCCAATATGATCATATACACAAAAACACAACATCTTATGCTTAAAACCTCCAGAATATAGATCTTCCTTCTCTTCAAGATATCCCTCCTCAATGTGATACCCAACACCACATCACAACACAATCTTTACTATAGAAATATTAGATATAATTATATCTTAATTTACTAAAATATCTTCCAGACACCTCCAACATACAAAAACACACAAATTAAGGTGATTGAAAGGTCTCATATGTTATTGAAGATACCAATCAAATGATTTTCATCTCAATGAATCAAAACCATCCTTGAAAAAGAAAAAAACTTCTACAATACCCTACACACCAGGGGAGATACCTATAGAAATTAATAACTCCATCAATGAAACATAAAGAAGACAAAAGGGAAATAACCTTAATTAAAATATCTTTAATCAAAATTATAAATAAATTTAGTATAAAATAAAACATATCCATCATCATAGAAAATTAAGTAAAAAAAATATTAGGATACTGGGAATGTATCAAGGAATCATGTTCCCTCACATATTCCTCTTAGACCCTATGACTTTAGAAAATGTGAACTAAGGTATTGTGAAACTCATCAAGAACCTTCTCGCGGTGAGCCTAAATTTTTAATCGATAACATATGAATGGATCCTAAATATTTATATCCAACTATCCCTAATAAATCACATGTATGTTTTCATGAAGATATTTATGAAGCTGATACACATGGAAGACACCATAGATCCAGTCCAGCTATGGGGGATGCAATAAATGATATGAACCTTGCTGATGTTCCCCAACTCCTTAAAAAGACTTATTAACTAGGGATAAATATTTCTCCCTTAATCATACCTCAACTGTACAGTATAAGGAGAAACCCTCATGAATATATCATCTCCAACCACAAAATCTAGAGCTATCTACCTCCAATCAACATATGATATATGAATGTCCTATGAAACCGTCATACACTCCTAAAAAATCTAAAACTTCTCATCAATGCTCTACAACAAATATTGTATAAGTACCACAAACTCCACAGCATCAGTCTGGTATATTATAGATCTACAAGGATACCCATATAAAGACTCAAATGGATCTATTCTAATAGAAGATTGATAAATATTATTATAATAAAACCTAGATTAATAATCATTTTTAAGTCATGATACACCAAAATCCAAGATACATGAACATAAAATATTCTACAATACCTTCAAGGTCTACTCCATATGACTATCTATTTAAGAATTAATGATAGTGTGATGGTGTTGTTTTAAGTTAGAATCATGCTAATGTCCTCCAAATTCATATGAAGAAAAGTTAATATCCTAATTAGATATGATGGTTTTAAATACCTGAAACTGTCACTATCTCATCCACATACTTCTTAAAAGTAACATAAATAACACTCAAATCCATAATCAATAAGAAATGATCCAAAATCATTAACCAATAATGAATTTGGAAAATTGAATCACATACCCTTTTGATCAAGGAACCCAGTGATAATATACATCAATATTTCATCCAAATTAAAATTGAGAATATCTGAAAACTGTATCAATCCACCAAGAACATGATTATATCCCCTCACCTATTGGAAGACCAGACAAAACAACACCAACTCCACTATAGAATAATTTATCGATAACCATTAGAAATGACCCCTCAGGGCATGATACATATTAAATATACTCTAAGGAACTACCAATAATGTCCTATAAAAAAGAAACCCCTAATGAATCACCAATAGGAATTAAAATCTCTCATAAAATGACATTTGATACTAATCTTTCTCCGACAACCCCTCAATAGTGTGAATATAGAAGTCATGATCCTATATCACCTCTATCCTCTTTTATACCCACTAAGACTCACACACCCACCAAAAAATTATTATTTCACTATCATTTGATATAATAAACCTTTAATAATTTCTTCCCCCATTAATATGCATAGATTAAAGCTATTAATCGCTTTAAAATAATATCTAAACTATCAAACAATATCTCCCTATGTGTTAATACTCACAACATCATCCATTACATTTTCTCTACAATGGGTGTAAAAGTTATCAAAGTAACATTCCTACAAGAAATCCATCCACCTCTACTTATATAGATTCAAATACCACTTTGAGAAAATATATGTCAAACTCAAGTGTTATATAAAGACCAAAAATAACTCACCAATGATTTAATGTTACCACAAAATTATAGAAAACACAACTGGTTTCAACTTTAGATCAAGGGTTTTGTAACATCACAGTTCCGGGTGCCGCCCAAAGGTGCCCCATACCTGAGTGGTCACATGGCCTCAAGTGTAATTCCCCAAATTCTAGAGGATTTTTAATAGAAACACGGGCCTTGGGTGTGATAGTAGAGAAACTATAACCTAATTGGAAAAGTAACACAAAATAATAAAATAGATAACAGTATTTGAAGCAATAATACCATACAAATATGTAAACATCAGAAGAATAAATGTAAATAAACAACTGGAGCACATATATAAATGATTAATGTCATATATGTTTAGGAAAATAGAAAAAGAAGTCACAATTCTATATATATAGTACTAAAGCAATGTAAAAAATAAAAAAATAAACTCTAGCAACACTGCAAACCTCATCTTAGTCCTATGCTCTCCATCTCCATAGCATTCAAGTACCTGATGATGAAGGGTGATTGCCCTTATCTATACATACAACCATATAGTCTTTTTGGGTCCAAAAGCATAACCAAAATACGGTGTGAGATTAATCCTAGTAGGTAACCACCAAAAGATTTGTGCCTAACTATCAGTGAGTATATATAATAGGTAATGATTGAAATGGAGCAAATAACTAGGAGTTCCCAAATGCAAAGAATCCTACAATTTCCCTTTACATTCATTAGCATTTAATGTTCATCATTTAATCATGTAAGTATCACAAACATGTATCTCAGAAGTCTACAAAATTGGATCAAATCCAAGCTTGTGATTTGTCTTGGAAGATGTGTCCCAACATTCAATATTTATAGTAACCCTCTAGGTAGCTCACATAGTCTAACCCCTCTGGACAAATAATGCATTAAAAATGAAAAGATTTTCTAAGGAAGAACACATTGTTAATTCCCCATATAGACTTTACATAATAAATATAGACTCTATGGGTAAGAACTCAACGTGAATTCCCCCTATGGTCTCAAAATAAAAACTATAGACACTATTAGGGAGCACTCAAAGTAAATAACCCATGTGGTCTTAAAGTGTGAAATATAACAGACACTCTAAGGAAGCACTCAACATCAATTCCCCCGGTGTTCTAACTACACCAGGTTCTCATAGCCCCGTGTAATTCAATCATACATAAATGATACCAATAATCCCAAATTAACTCAAATACTACTTATCTAAACAATTCCAATGCATATCATAAGCATTTAACAAGTAGAAAACGTCAAACAGTTCCATCTATCAAGAAAGGTAAGGAAACAAGGTCTGCCTCATTGGAAACCTAAACCAAATGACCCTAAACATTCAAACAAGTAACACACCCATAGTGTGTTCCTTAAACATGGAATTTAATATAATATCACATCAATAAACCCTTAATCCAACAATAATTCTAATGCAGATAAAACAAGGTTCAATTTTTTTAACCTTAAATAACTGAAACATGGATAATCAACACATTGGCATATAAAACTAAAATACAAAAAATGAAAGACAAAAAACCCCATGTCTCAATGTTTTACAATGAACACTCTTAAATTTCATCCCATGAATTAGCCTAGAATGACATAGATCTAAAAAAAAGTAAAAAATGTTCAACCTTGAATAACTCGAGAGATAGAGAAGAAATTATGAGGAAATTCTCTAGAAGAAGTAAGGACACACCGATTCGATTACAATGCAACCTAAGGTGTTTGATTTAGTGAAAAGATGATGAATTGGTGGCTTAGATAAGAATCAGTGATTCCCTACACCCCTTTGCGTGATAAATCTAGAAAAAGATGAATACGATGGTTAGATGCAACCGCTGTCCAATATATCAAAAAAAGTACATGACATTTACTGTTAATGATCATTCTGTGTATTTTCCTCAACCTGACCCTGACATTAGTGGTCAACCATGTCACCCCACATAGCCATGTCTCGATCGTTATAGGGCTATTACATGGAAACCAAAGGCAACCCGGTACATAGTGTGTACTTATAAAATTTCCTAATTCTCCAATTATTATAAAAAACCAAAAAATAAGATCCATACTTGAAATGAAGATTTGGGTTCTTATAAACATCCCCCCTTAAATAAATTCTTCCCTGAATTTCCACAACAAGGCGGTGAAGAGGAATCCTTGAATATCTCTAGCCACTGCGATTGAAAATCGGTCTCCCTCTCCCAAGTCTCATCCTACACTCGGCCATGCGTCCAAAACACCAATACTAGAGGAACAAAGGGACCATATAGAACCTCTGCACTTCGATATATAATATGGATATGATGCTCCTTAAATGATGTTTCCACCTCCAACTCAACCTCCTCGGGTTAAAAAAGATGAGACAGGTCTTAGAAGTAACACTATAGCTAAGAAACGTGGAATACATCATGCGTAACTCGATACCTCTGAGGTAACTGATACCGATAGGAAACTAGCCCCACTCTCTCCAAAACCTCAAACGACCCACGAATCTCAGTGAAATCTTTCATTGTCTCCTAATCCTACTATGTTCCAACCTCGGTGCGAAATGTAAGAAAACCAAATCCTTGACCTTGAAATCCAGAGGTCATCTCGGTCAATCAGCATAAGATTTATGGAGAGATTGTGTAGTATCCATCCTCTTCCAAATAAACTCTACCTACTCAGTGGTCTCTTTTACAAGACGAGGTCCCAACATAGTCACCTCTCCTACCTCTAGCTAGCATAGGGGTGAACACCATTTCCTACTAAAAAAGGGTCATAAGGTTGCATTTGAATCGTCTCCTGAAAAATGTTATTTTTGGAAAACTCTACTAGGGGTATATTCTTCTCCCAAGAACATCCAAAAAATAGGATGCATGATCGAAGTATGTACTCTAGCACCTAAATGGTGTGCTCTGACTGGCCATATATCTGGGGATGGTATGTTGTACTCATAAGTACCTGTGTACCCAAAGACCTCTATAATCACTACCGGATATGAGATGTAAAATCATCGTCTCTTTTTGAAAAGATAGAGTGAAAACCCCTAGAAATGTACAATTTCTCAGATATAAAACCTTCAAAGATTATCAACATTGAAAGTCTCTTTTATTCGTAAGAAGCATGAAACCTTCATGAGTCTATCAATGAAAAATTAAACAACAACATTCCCTCAAGGATACTCCAGTAACCCAGTCATGAAATCCATCACGACATCATTCCAGTTCCACTCAGGAATGGGTAACTGTTGTAAAATCCCTGTTGGTCCCTAATGCTCCGCCATCACCTGCTAACAGGTGGAACATCTCATAACCAAACCAAAAACATCCCTCTACATATATTGTTACCAATACTGACGATTTAAATCTCGATACATCTTGGTTGCACCATGGTGAACTTCCCAAACCAAGGAATGGAAATCCCAGATCATCTCCTCACATATGTCTACAGACACCCATATGTGTCCATGAAAATAGAAGACCTCATCCTTGCCTATGGTCCACCCAGAAGTAAGGTCTTATCTATACACACTCTTCCACTTGACTAGGCCTTTAGAGTCTGAAAGAAGCCTCATTTTCACCCTATATAAAATAGTAGAGGTAAAAACTACATAATAAATAAATACCTACCCTTGTCTATTGTGTACCTCTAAATTCATCTCAAAGAACAGATCTATAAGCTACCACTCATTGTTGGCCTCTTGAACTACCTGTATCTGAGTCATCCTACTCAATTCATCATCCACTACATTTCCCTTCCCAGGAATGTAGGCAAGCTCAAAGTCAAAAGACTGAAGGTAATCAACCTACCTTTGTTTTCTCAAATTCAAATCCAACTGAATGACGATATACTTGAGACTTTTGTGGTCAGTGAACACAAAAAAATTCGCACAGAAACGATACTTTCTATAATAGTGTAAAGCATGCACAATTGCAGCTAACTCAAGATCTTGTTTTGGGTAATTCTTCTTTGTGTGTCATAAACTTTTGTGACCCGTACATAATGACTCTTTCCCCTTTCATAATCACTTATCCCAACCAGATACCTAATGAATCATAGTATACAGTTTTACATTTTCCAGGCTCTAGAAAAATCAGTATTGGTGTAAAATTGAAGCTCTCATTCAGATTCTGAAAGGTGGAATCACAAGAACCCATCCATAAGTACATTTCACCCTTCTTAGTCAAGCCCTTCAGTGGCACTGGTAAGCATAAAAGGTCCTATATAAAACACATGTAGTATCCAGACAGACCTAGAAAACATCATACCTAAAAGAAGTTCTTCAACTTCTCTCAATAAACTACTGATGTTACTTTATCTGGGGTACTGATACACCTATCTCTGAGATAACATGACCTAAGTAGTGAATCTAGTCCAACCAAAAGTGCATTTTTGAGAGTTTCATTAAACTAATGCTCCCTCAGTGTACATAAAAATATTTAAATATGGGTGGGATGGTCTTTCCGAGAGTGAGTGTACACCAATATATTTTCCATGAAGACTACCAAAAAAGAATCCAAGTATGTATGGAACACTTGGTTCATTTGTTCCATGAAAACTGTCAGCGGATTCGTGAGACTGAACGACAAAAACACATACTCATACAGACCATACCTACTCTGAAAGGTTGTAAGAGGTATATATGATGGTCTAATATGTAAGTGATGACAACTGGACCTCAATTGAATCTTATAGAACTCCCTGTCTCCTCTAATTTAATCAAGGAAATCATCAATCATTGGCATGGGATATCATTTCTTGATCATCAACTGGTTTAGTTTCTGATATTCCACACAATGTCTGAGTGTACCATCCACTTTCTTTGCAGACAGGATAGGCGAAACTAAAGGACATGTATTGGGTCAGATGAAACCCATTGACTGAAACTCCTCTAGCTACTCCTTGAGCTCTTAAAACTATGCTGTAACCACCCAATAATGAAGAGTAGACACTGGTGTTTCCCCTGCCACAAGCTCAACAATAAAGTTTACCTCTCGCTCCAGAGTAAAACCAGAGAAGTCGTCTAGAACGATATTCATGAAAGGGTTGAACAATAGAGTAAAATACATATGTTAAGTCCCCTATACATTGAAATATAGAATAGATATCTCGGCTATAACACCTCTCAACCCATTTTGCTCGGGTCCAGCTCTACTCGCCAATACATCACATTATCCCTTATATAGAAACAATCTCTTATCAAGTGATGTGAAACTCACCCAACAACTATAGAAATCGAAAACTACCTAGAAGGGAACTAACCAGTCCATTCTGAGAAATAAGTCACAGACTATCACCTCTAAGACATAAAAGGTACCATAAGAAGTTACACCCACCATATTCAAGAGGGCACTCATTTCACTAATGTACACTAGCAATTCTAATCCCCAACAGAGAATCACACGTCATGATATCAGAATAAGTAAAGATGCAGTGACCAAGGCCCTCCATAGTTGGCACCAATATAAAAAAATGGGAATCTCATGTATCAAAAAGAGAAGAAACTAAAACTAAGGACACAAAAATTGTCCCTCTAACCATATAGGGTCAGGGATCATGATCCTACTAGATTTTCTCAATCTCAAAATCCTGACATGCAAGGCTACCTTGTGAATCTATCTATGATCCAAGAGCTGATCTACCCTACGACTATCAAAAACCCTATGTCTGACCACTTTGGCTACAACCACCACCTCCACATGAATGGCCTGAAGAACTTCAAACCCTAGTTTGATGTGGAACAGGTGGTCTTGCTTTGGTATGAGGAGTCAAAATAGTTCCTCAATCCCTAGGTGCTGGAAGGAGGGAATTACAGAAATGATTAATATGCCCCATATTTCTGCAATATCGGCACTCAAATGGGTCTCTTAAGAACTGAGGTTTCTTATGTCCACCCTTCCCATTCAGGTAGCACACCACCTGGTTACCTAAAGGAAAATCCCACTGACTCAGATCTCCACGAGTTGACTCGCTGCATCACTTTCTACTATTAGTAGGAGTAGTACTAACTCTGGATGTTGAACCGCCATGGCCCATTGCTCCAAATTCCCTTAGGTTGTGCTCGGAGATCAGCGCCTGGTTGACTATATAATATATGTAAGTCAACCTAATGATGTTCACCTGAGATCAGATTTCATGCCTGAGACCAACCTCAAACTTCTTCGCAAGAAATAACTGACCACCTCTAGAATGGGTGTGAAGAGTTGTAGCTCTAGGAATCAAGAAAAAACTTGATGACGGAGAGAGTACCCTGCTCAAAACTCATGAACACTTGGGCTCATTCATCCCTCATGTTCTCTAGGTTGAGGTCGTTATAGATGGTCCGCAGGAACTCATCCAAATCCATAACCTGCTAGTGCCCCACCAGTGATATCACATCCCACAATCTCTTGGAGGAATCTCAAAGCATGTAGGTTTCCAGATTCACCCTCCTATCAATAGGTTTGTTGAGATGCTCTAATATAGACATCAAGGATTTCAACCTTGACTCTATAGCCTGAGGTCATCCATACCCTGAGAAGGTGGGAGGTTTTTGTTGCTGAAAAACCTGCATCAATTATGCCATAGATGGGGCAGGACTCAGTGCTCCTTAGACATTCAACATTATCATCATGAAGTCTTCTTGAACCTATGCATCAAAACCTGTATCCAGAATTAAATATGGTTCCAAGAAGGTCATGATGGAATGGTCTACTAGTAGTCCTTGGTCTACCATTTATGGTGTCTTATCATCGCCCTGAACCTGGCATACAACAGGAGGATGTCTCGGTGGCATGACTTTATAAGGTCAAGTGCACACCTCACTTTAAGATTATTAAGGACAAAAACATAAACGAAAAAGAAATGAGTAGGAGAGGAAAATAGTAATGTATTTCAAAACATGGTAACACGGCATGTATACCCTCCACACATCTTGTTCCCTTGGGTTACAACATGGGAGTTTACCTCTTCCAACTCTGATCATGTAACACCCATACAAATGGAATTTTCTCCTTTGACACAACATGTACTTGAATCATTCACCAATGATAGAGTTCCTCTAAACATCTAAACACATCGTTCTTTCCTAGGTAAAACTACACAGCATGTTCACCCTAGACATGGTGTGTACCTCTTAAGTTATATCCACCCATGTCGTTAGTCAAACGGTCAGTGACACAGTCAACTCTACATGGCGTGCTAGAATGGGACATGATGTGTACGACCTATGTTTTATCCACCCATTTCATTGGTCACATGGATGGATACATAGCTCTTAAAACACAGTGTGTACTCTAAGTACACAACATGTGTCACTGAAAATTTCCCAACACCTTGCATCTTCTCACATAGTCAATCACACTGATAAGGAGTACACAGTGTGTATATACAGTACATGATGTGTACTTTAGAAAATTTGTTTCATTAGGAATATAAGATCACATGGCGTGTGTTCATAATACAACACACCGTGTTTTTTGGGTTTCTTGGACAGTAGACCTCTAAAATTTCTCCAAAACCACGGAAAAATCATAATTTTCTCCATGGAATGAACAATTCCAACCTGGTAGAGCCCATACTCCTGCGAATCAAAATTTTCCATCTTTATTCATACCACAAATGTAAAAAATTCAACTAAAGTTCATACATGATCCACCAAATTCTGGTCCAAGAGGGCCCATAACACCTCAAGGACCAATGTTTGTTGTCCATCCAAATGAAATATTACATATTTCAATACCCTATCAAAATATTAGGCATTCTATCATAGAATCTATCATAATAGAATGCATATTTAGAAAAACATCTATCATAAGAACATGAAATTTGGAATGTAACTTAAATGGATGACAAAAATGCAAGACATGTGATCTATATCTAGTTCATATATGATGCATGAGTTGGAATACCCTCATATCATAGGGTTGAAATAGAAATAGACCCTCAATAATAACAACAATAATACCAAAATACAAGTGAATCACCCAACAGAGAGATAAAATCATCTATAACAATTGGAAAACATGAAAAATTGAAATATTAAAGGTATACTAGATTATCCCTATACACATGTTAGCTACTCTTACTCACAGCTAATGACTGAATACCTTTTATTTCTAATCCCTATCTATTGGCTCCAAACAGTAAGAAAATGAAGAAAAGAACTTCCTTAGATACCACTTAGTAATGTTGTATTTTCAGGTGCCGCACAAAGGTGCCCCATACCCAGTTGGTCATATGGACCGAAGCGCATTTCCCCATAATTTCAGAGAATGCTGACTTGTAGTGCGGGCCTTGGGTGTGATAGTGGGAAAACTAGTGCCTCATTGTCAAAGTAACACAATAGAAACAAACAGATAACTGTTGGAGAATAAATAATACCATAAATCAAGTAAATAGCAGAAGACTAAAAGTAGATATACAAATATATCACATATATAAATGATGCAAGTCACATATGTCAAGGAAAATAGCCAAACAAGGTACAATTCTAGATATAGAGTATTAAATCAATGTACTAAAGAAACAAAATAATCTTTAGTAGCATCGTAAGCCTCAGCTTGGTCCCATGCTCTCCATCTCCACAATAATTGCGTTCATATTGGCAAAGTGAACTTGCCCTTATCTATACCTGCAACAATATAATATTTTTGGTCCCAAAAGCATGACCTAAAGAGGGTGTGAGATGAATCCCAGTAGGAAAAGACCAAAATACCAATGCCTAACTATTAGTGAGTATATAAATTAGGTATAATGGAAATGTTACAAAGACCTAGGAGTACCCAAATGTAATCAATCCTATAGTTTCCCTTTAGATTCATTAGCATTTAGTGTTTATTATTTAATCAATTATGTATCACAAATAGTTATCTCAGAATAATACCTAATAGGACCAAATCCAATCATGTGTTTTGTCTTGGAATACGCATCACAACATTCAATATTTACATTAACCCTCTAGGTAGCTCACACAGTCTAACCCCTTCCGGACAAATAATTCAATAAAAAGGCAAAGATACTCTAAGGAAGAACTCACTGTCAATTCCCCCTATGATATTTCAATAATAGCTACAGACTCTCTAGGGAAGTAGTCAATGTCGATTCCCCTTATGGTCTTATATTTTAAACTATTGACCCTCTAAAAGAGCACTCACCACCAGTCCCCCATGTGGTCTCACAATGTGAAATATAACATACACTTTGAAGAAGCGCTCAATGTTAATCCCCCTTGTGGTCTAACAACAATAGGTTCTCATAGCCCTTTGTAATTAAAGTATGAATAAATTATACCAAGTTTTCCAAAGAAATCTCAAATACTACATGGATAAAGAATTACAATGCATATCATAAGCATTTAATAAGAATCAAAAGTCAAACAGTTCCATCTATCAAGAAAGTCATGGAAACAAGGTTTTCCTCATTGGAAACCTAGAAAAAATGACGATAAACATTAAAACAAGGAAACAAACCCATGGGGTATTTCTTAAACATGAAATTTCATATAATATCACATCAATAAAACCTTAATCCAACAATTAATCTGTGGCAAAAAAACAGGGTTCAATTTCCTTAAATCCAAATACCTAAAACATGGGTAATCAGCACTTTGGAAGATAAAACTAAAATAAAACCAACAAAAGGAAATAAACCACCTACCTTGATGATGTAAAATGACCAATCTCAAACATTGACCCTTGAATCAACCTTGAACAACATAGGTCTAAAAGAAATTCAAAAAACGTTCAACCTTGAATAACTCAAGAGAGTGAAAAAATCACGAGGAGAGTCTCTATAAGAAAGAAGGACTCACCAGTTGGATTAAAACACAACTAACTGTGTTTGATTTGATGAGCAGATAACAAATCAGTGGCTCAGAAAATAATTGTGGATTCCTCAAGCCGCTTCTTGATATACAGCCAAAAGAAGACAAATATGAGGGTTAGATGCAACCCTAGTTTGATATGTCAAATAAAAAGAAAATTACACGACGTGCACTATTAATGAACATGTCTTGTATTTTCCTGAACAAGCCCCCAATATTAGTGGTCTTCCACATCACCCCACAAGATCAGGTCTCATCCATCACACAACTAGTACACAGAAACCCATGAAAACCTAGTACACTACTTTTACTCCTATGTACATGACATGTACTTATAAACTTTCCAAAATCTATACTTTTTTTCAAAAATACCCAAATACAAGATCTGTACCTAAAATGAAGATCTGGGTTTTTATAGGTTTCATAGTTATACTAATGGGGATATAAATACCTTGAGCAATATGAGATCAAATCCCTTTACAAAATAGAGAAAAAAAATGAAAAACCAAGTTGAATATAATCATAGAAAACATTGAACATCACTCCCTACACTAGAAACTAAATAACTTGGGACCATATCAACTTATCCTTATATAGATGAAATTTTCCTAACCCTAATTGGTCTAAACTAAGGGTATTCTCTTCATGATTAAGGATTTTAATGGTACTAAAATCAGAGATAAATCAAACATAAACGTTTCATAGTATCCTAAATGTATAATGAAGCTACACACATCATCAACATACTTGGGTGCTACCCAAGAAATAGACACCATGATATTTAACGAATTAACCACTACATGTTTTTGAGACACCACATTCCTTAGAAAATTTACATCACATATCTAAAAATTACACTTGAAAAGCATATTATAGACCAGATTTTGTTAAAGGGATTGTAAAACAACCATAAGATTTTGAACATGGCCATTCACTAACAATGACTATAAAAGTATACCAATAATGAAAACCATTAAATTTTTTGATCATGGAACTCATGAAGCATAATGTTATTTAGTCCCAAGAAAACTCATTGGGAGTTTTTAACCCAAAAAAACATTATAATGAACTAGAATTACACATAGGTACATTTGAACAAAATCTTATGGAAATAATATTCATCAACCCTCATTCGGTGATACATAAACCACTAGTAAATATTTTAAAACTATCCACCTACCTTTAAATGATCAAACAAATCAATTATTATAAGAAGGGGGATAATGATTCTCATCTATCACTGAATCCATCCACAGGTAGTCTATACATAGGCCTTAGATTTCCATTATACTTATTGAAAAAAACACTACAGAACCATATTCTAATTCAAAGGTTCATATGAAATCCATAAATATTAAATCATCTATCGGAATTCCAAACTGACATAGAATAGACTATTTTAACTGACATAGAGACATCAATATCAGCGAAGCCTTAGGATTCCGGTCCATCCCAAACCCGATATCACTTTTAAGGGGAGAAACTCATGCCTCCTTATTGGAGGGAGAGAACATCATACCTATTAAATACAATCATAATCTATGAAATGAAATAAAAAATAAAATACTTATAAAAATCATTCTATGAAACCACCATCTTCGTCTTCTATATAAGATATAAAATCCACCACTAGAACACAAATTATAACATTTGATTACTTATAATGGAAGATGATGGTATTATTTGAAATAGAACAGACTAAAGGTGACCTTGAGATCATCCAAAAATCACCACATATCCAAATTAGAGATAATTCCCACATACACTGTCATGACCTAATGCTGGAACTGACATGACATCTTCCTCCAGAAATAAGACTCTATAGTCAGGTTAATCATATGGTGGTCAACTGAATAATCCTACTACTATATTCTAATCTAAACTACAAAGAGATAATGACCAACATTCATATCAATAAAAATAAAAGAAAACACATAAAAAATCATGCAATATATTTAATGATCATTTAATTTGATTAATTTCAATATCCCTAATATCTACCAATTCAAACAAAATAAAAAACTAGTAGGACCATGTACATCTCACTAGTGTCTACACCACATTAATTATTATCTCACTTGGGAGATTTAGTATGCTTACATTTCATGATTTAGATCACAGGGAGGCTTAGTTTCATATGTTTGAGTTAGATTCACATAAAACACTATGCATAAGGGTCGATTAACACTGATTCCCTAAAAAATCCATAAAAATATTTCTCGTTACTAACTCTAAACTCTATCATAAATCCCACCCAAATTTTTTATATCACTTAGTCATGAATAACCCCCTCTAAGAACCCCTCATTGTCCCATTGAAAATGTAAGAGTGACCTTCAATGACCTCCATCACTAGGCCTTGTGTTGGAAACTTGCACGAGGGTACAAAAAATGAAAATGGAATGAATTTAGATCACAAATAATAAAAACATTTATAAAAGTAACCATCTAATAAATTCAATATTATAAAATGAGAACCAGTATACCATAATCCATTTATTTCATACAAAAAACATAATCACCAAAATTAAATATCAAAATGAAAGTCCTAGAGCGAGAACTCTAACCACAAATCCCAAATATAACATATTTTTTGTATAAATAGATATCTAAATACCATATTGAAACCTATAATATATATTTATATACACATGAGTGAGTATACATGAATAATTAATACAATGGTCCTCAATACAATTCATGAGAATTTAGAAGAAACATAAAATTGTTGTATTTAATGAATAACAAAACCAAAAACCAACTATCATGTAAAATATCACCAAAACTCATAAATTCTCTCACACTCATTATTGTATCTATGTATAAAAACATAAAATCCAAAAAATATATGAGAATATACACCATAACCACTTCCCCACTAGTTTTTCACTCCCACACCCCAATATAAAATTTCATAGTGGTCATAATCCCTTCTATATTTGTGTCGTAACACACCATAGATTATATCACATCTATTACACTTATAAAATCCACATAAACATCCATTTATCAAATCCATCACCAAATATTATATCCTAACCGTACATCAAATTTCCATTACTATTGGGTATCATGAACATGATGGTTAACAACCTCATTCCCTCTTTCTAACATTTACGACCTTCACCATATATAATCATTCGAATAACATAACCAACTACGGTAGTATAACATATATTATAAATTTATTCAATTATAAAATGTATTATTATATCTACTGTGAACCATTAAATCTTTTAGTACACATAGAATGGAGAGAGGAGAAGAGGAAGTTGTAAGCCATATATTCCTTCTCCAAACAGAATGTTTGGGAAAACACCCAAAAAAACATTTGGGTGTTGGTAAAGTTACCAAACATGGGAAAATAGTACAAGAAATCAAAATGAAAGTATAAAATATAATTATTCACACACACAATCCCAAACTATGTTCCTATGCCAAAATAACACTACCACACTGGTCATAACCACTACACTACCTATGTACACATGTTAACCATCACTACTAATCACTAAACCAAAAACTAGATCAACATTTGATAAACAATATCCATGAAATACATCCATAATTTCCAATTTAATAACATAATTTAACCATTTCTAGTTCTAATATTTTACTATCCACGTCACCTTCACAATTAAATTTAATTTCATTAATGGTATACCATTATTTATCCATCACCCACCTTCAACCCAGTCATTACCCATCCATTTCAATTATTATCATTTTATTAAGAGTCTATAGCTCATTAAATTCTATCTAACTCCCATTATCCTATTAAACATTACATCTCACCTTTAAATATCATGAATAAACTATAATACCATCTCTATAACACATAATCAACCACTTCACAAGTAACCCCACAAAACATGACAATGAAAATCACAAAAACACTACACCATATCATTTTTTGAATGAACCATCCATTAAAATCCACTTTCACCAACATAAAATTCATAAAACGAACTGAAGTATACCCAAAAAATAAAATTATGAATTCTAAAAGAATATTAATTAAATAATTCCATTTTTATCAAATGAATTCATATAAAATTCATGATGTCATGCGTGGGTTATGAAAATATAACCATGATTTAATACAATAGTTTCCATAATATCATTAAATAATAATTATTTTTTGAATGATGATACTAATAAACCAATCATTTAAAGGACACATGATTTGTAATAGTAACTTAAGTCTTAGCAACAACAATAAATTGCCCCAAATTACACAATTAATATAAAGTAATCATTTAAAAATAAAATAATCATCCCATACCCTTAAATTTCATTTTATGGTTGATTTATTTTAGTTATAAGATTATTATTTACTATTTAAACAATTTATGAAAAATCATGTTACATATAAATTATATACAAAATAAATAAAGATCTTGAATTTTCTATCTCCACTTAAGCCATATATTAGTTTCTCAAGAACAAGGAAGGATATGACCACTAGGAAAAATCAAACTAGGGAGTCATAAAAAAACTACAATGTAATAATTATAATCAAATAATCATCCTAATATTACACAAATAAAACTACCACCAATACCACAAACTACAATAAAGGAAGAATGAATGAAGAAGAAGAAGAAGAGGACGAAGGAATCCCACCATAGATCATAAGACGTGTATATCTAGAAATTTAGGTCAAAATATAATAAACAATAAATCAATGGTATTCAATGAAAAAACTTTTCTCACATAAATTAGAAGATAATAAATAAATCTCTAAGAATTTGGTTGGGATCCAAAATTAATAATGGTTTAGGAAATGAATTGAATCATGAAAAAATATGTTTTTGTACACCACAATGTGATTTAAATGAAATACACTATAAAAATAATGTTTTTGTTTCCCATATATTCCCCCTACATAAATATAAATCAAGTACCTTATCCATATAATCATGAAAGGGCCACAACACAGCTATAGGACTACAATGTAATGACACCCAGAAGGGTAAAATCAATGAAATTGACCTTTAGACCACCATGAAACAACTGAGAGGACATGAAATAGTGATACCCAAAATGGAAGAACAATTGAAAAACACTTCAAATGACTATTCCATGAATATTGATAACACATCATAGTGACCACATGTGGAAAATAAAACATCTAAAAAGGCCTTTTCCATGACACATCAAAAACTACTACACATCAACCAAAAAACATACAAAGGAAAAATATAAGGTTAATAAATTGAAACCTAATATTCTCTAAAAATCCATAAGGTTCTTCAAATTACAAAATTACCTTCCATGATCCCTTATTCCATAGATCAATGTACAATGACACAACCCCCAGACAACAAAAGTTATTTCTCTTAAATCCCACTGTTTATGCCTCATCACCCAATTCCATTCCATGATGTACTCTTCTGAACAAAAATATCAACTAAATCTCTATAACCCATCCTAAAATATCCTCTTAAAACCTCTAAAATCATGAATATGAGAATTAATGGTATATAAAGGTCTGTTATGTTTCGTTTATAATTTAAAAAATATTCCATTCACAATAATGTTTTTCATCAATAATTATTTATCATTAATAACATTATATATTATATTATTATTCAGTACTATTAAACATATAAATAATAAAATAAATTGTTATATTTTTATGAATTGTTAATTGTTTCTAATTACACTATTAATTATTATTATAATAAGAAATATAATGGATCCAAATGTATGATTTTCAAAGACTATAGTTTAGGATGTTCTTGATTAATAATTTTTATTAATTATGATTAATTATATTAATAATATTAATTATTATTATCTATATTTTTATTTATATTATTTTTTTAATTACTAATTATTATTCCTTATATTATTAAAAAAATTTAGTTACATTAATAATAATAATAAGTATTGTTAATTACATTAATAATTAAACCCTAAATTAAATTTCCCTTACATTTATTTATTAGTATAATAGATGATTTCTCAAGAAATATTAATTAATATGTTGCACAAGGGTGTATTCACTGTTTGAGGGAAATAATGTTCAGACAACTATTTATCATATTTATTTTTTGACCATAGTCTTATTTTTGTCATATTTCCTCATCAGGAGTGTTAGATCATGGTAGATATTATTGGAAAACATGAATAGGTTTTAAGGTGGAACGTTGATTTTTAAAATTCTTATGAGGTTATTTAGAAGTTGAGAGAAGCATCAGATAAGATACATGATTAGTTTTCTTTTTGGATTTTGGTATGTGACTGAATGAAATAAATATTTTGGCCTTCCCATAATTATTGACCGATTCAATTAGGAGATTTTTGGTTATGTGGAAAATCGAGTCTAGAGTATAATTGAAACATAATAGATAAAATAACTTTTAAAAATAGGAAATGAGATTTTTATTAAGATTATATCTGAAATGATTTCATTATATGTCATGTCATTATTTAAACTGCCTGATGCCCTATTTGATGATATTCATTTTATGTTCTCTAATTTTTGGGTGGTTACCATAGATATATGAATGAAGAGAAATTGGGTATAATGGGAATATATATATTGGAAAATGTGAAATAAATGGTTAGGATTAAATGAATTGAGTATGTATAACATCGCAAACCTTGAAAAGTAATATTGGAGGTTATTTTCTAACATACATATTTTATTCATGACTATTTTCAAGGTAATGTATTTTCCATTCATTGATTTTTAGATCTTATATCATCCCATTTCTAAAATTTCTTTGGTAGAGTCTTTTGGGATCCAAATCATTTTTATAAATGGGATACAATAAAAGGATTTGGATCGAAAGGGTATTAACATTTGGAATAAACCATGGTTGTATAGAAAAGTTAATAGGTATACATTATCCTTTAAAAAATAATTTTAGGAATGGTGGTTAGGAGGCTTGGATTTATCCTTTTAATTTTTTTAAAATAAATACCAGTGTTTCTTTTATTAGAGGTTAAAATGTGGTTCTGGGTCTTTTTTGTAGACACTACTAGGGCAGGGTGGTTTCCTCAATGAATAATTCTATTATAGGAAACTAGATTATATTTATTATTTATTCTTCTTTTATTTTTGAATCTTTGGTGTTTTCATGGAGTTAAGGGTGGAAAAAGTTATCTATAAATCATTTTTTAAATAATTTATGGATTCTATTATTTTTGAAAATGTGATCCTTTGTTCCTTTGGTGTCTTTTTAGATGGTATTTTTGGGGTTATTTCCTGTTTTTCTTGTTACCAATTTTCATTTATTCAGAGAGGTGGGAATAAAGTTTCTTCTTCACTAGAAATCATTATAAAATATTCTAAATTTTATATTTGGATATAATTAAATTATAATTCTATCACTAATATTATATTTAGGTTCATTTATTAACAAAATTTTATTGGTCTGCTTTTTATAAAATTTAATTACACTATAAATTATATTATTATAATTATTTAATACAATAATAATTATTTTTTAATGTTATTATTAATTTAATTACTAATTATTTTTATTTATAATATTAAATACATTACTTAATACAACATTATTGTTAATTTTTTTAAATAAATTTTAATTAAATTTTTAATTATAATTAATTAAATTATTTTTATAAAAATTTATAAACAATATATCAACAATTATTACATTATTAATATTGATATTAAATTAATTATTATTATTAATTAAAAATTTACATTAAAATTTCAATTTATATTAGGTATATGGGATTATAATGAAAACCATGAACAAAAACCCGAAGAATAGAAGTGGGTTAAGTCACATCACACAATAAAATAATATGACTCAGTTCCATTTAAATATGTGAGTTTTGGACACCATTTTGAGGTTATTCAAGCTGATCAAGATCTTTTCTTGAGTCTACAATAGTGAAATATTCCAAATACACATGATGATGTTATATGTTCAACTCTAATAGAGATCATAACTATCAAATCTCATATAATATAGAAGCATCAGTCCTCCCCTATTAGAGCCAATATGTTAATCCTTTTTCCTTAGGAATGTAATTCTCTAGTGACCTCGTCTCTATAGCCTCATCATTAGTTTTTTCTAGATTATTGTGGAAAAGATCCCATATTGATGGAGTTACTGAGGCTGAAATATCCCATATATTAGCTCTAAGTTCCAATGCACTCCCTATAAAAATATCAGACCCTTTCAACCTATAGCTACATGAGTAGCCCCTGCTTCAGGTTTTTATTGAGCATCACCAAACTATATTAAAGAACCATACCCCCTCATTTAAAGGATTAAGACTATATTATAAGTCATCAAAATTGAACCCTCTGATGTCTACATCTAATATACATCACCCCATCTTATATAGACAAACTAATTCCATTATTAGTTTCCACATTAGTACCCACAACATCAGCCATTGAATCCATGAACTTCAAAGCCATGATGTGACAAATCATATAAATATAGCCACTCAAACCACAATTTATACATGTAACAAGTGTATGAAAAGTTTCATTCAAATTTCCTATAATATTAAAATTTATAAGGTAATGAGGATATATCTAATACTATACCCTTAGATTAATAACATAATTATACATGGAAAGGGTTACCTTATCAATGAAGGCTATAATGATATAAACCTCTACTAGGATTTGATAAAAATGACCAAAGATTACTATTTTAGTATACTTGTATAAGATAATTGTAACCCTAACTATATAAACAATATTTTGAAGTATATTTATATTTAATATAATCTAGTTAAGGTCATATATCGAGATCCAAACATATGAAATATGAGACTTAACATTGTAAAAATTAAATTTTTAATTCCACTCATGAAAATAAATAATATTTGCCTCAATTATAGTGATCTAGAGCTCTATAATTCTTACATGAGATCTTTAGAAGGGAAAATGCATTGATAAAAAACACACCCAATTGACACAAACTCCCAGTCCATGAAAAAACATATAGAATAATAATAAAATACCTAATCTTCTTTCCACCATGGATTTTACACCTTAGGAAGAAAAAATAATGCAATAATTGATTTACTATGTATATCAAATAGAAGTGATAAAACATTTTTATTTAACTCAATATGATTTTTCATTTTTATCTATCTTCCAAATGATCAAATTACTAAATAAATAAAAAACGAAGGGATAATTCACCAATATCCATATTTTAATTCACATTAAATTTCCCATCCCATGAAGCACCACTAATAATTGGCCTGACTTCTTCCTTTTCCAATTCATTCTATTTTCCACATGACAGAATCCTACCAGGATTGACCATAGAGTCCCTTATAAATTCCATCGATGGTTAAAGGGTTAAATTTCAAATCAAATGTCTACTTTGACACCTCCCAACCTCCCTCATTCTCCCATCTAATTACTAAAAAAATTATTAATTAAAAATTAAATAAAAATTATTAATTTTATTTATAATTGTAATTAAATTAATAAAAAATGATATTAATATTCAAAAATATTAAAAATAAAATTACATAATGTTAATAATTAATTATATTAATAATAACTAATATTAATTGAATTATTACTTAGAAGATTAAAATATATAATGTCATTAATAATTTAATTAAAAAACCAAAATATACCTATAAATTAAAATATTAATTACATTAATATTAATAATAATATATTTAATCAATGATGGTATGAACTCTCTTATTAATAAGACAAGAAAAATGAACGTAAAAATTTATTAATAAAAAAATGCACACACATTGTAATGGTAGAGAGCTACATGACACACCCACTAAGACATGAAGAATAAAAAAAGTTCTTCTACCTAGTACAATAAACAATAGAAACAAATAATGAATTACAACCCACGATCCATGAAAAGGAATCTGTTAACATGACCATAGAATTATATTTTTCCATGAACATGAGGATTACGACCAATTCTCCATTTAAGAGGGTTATATATATTATACTCCATATAATACTACATTTTGCATGTGATTGTAACCTTCGTAATGGAATAATTTTCCTTATAACCCTTTCTAGAAACATCTTTAGTTTATTACCTCACTTTATCAACTACCATAGAGGTAGTATTATGTGGCTCATTCTTATCTACTTCGCCATCCTCCCTTACTTTAGGACTAGGATATTCTAAGTATTTAATAGGCACAACCTTATAAACATTGAGCATATAACTAGATATCATTTCTTTTTGTATAGATGTGGATTCATGTTTTTCTATAATAAGATTAACCTTCTCTATATGATGTTCCAAAGTAAGGGATAAATTTTTGTTATTATTCTCCTTTCCAATTGTATAGACTTTATTATTTACCATTGAAGTAACTATAGTTCAAAATTTGATTATCCCCAAGATTTTCAACCTCTATAAGGTAGGATTATCTACTTGTAGAAGAATTTAAATAATCAAGCACATATAATAGTTAATTGTTAAATTTTCCTTTCTAGCAATTATCAATACAACTCTATGCCTTTTCTATCAGCACTTTTGTTCCAGAAACAGTCATAGAAAGGATCGCAAATGTAGAAGAGTAATTTTAAATGTCTTATTTAAAACATATTTATTGTACTATTTATTAGCATCATGAATGGTATTAGCTTGGCAACAACAAACATAGAAATCATAGAATTTCTATCATTAAAAGGATCTTCCTCTACTACATTCTTACTGGCGATAAATTTAGCGTATACTATAGTTTTATACATGTGAACATGTAATGATCCAAACTGTTATAAATAAAATTCCCCTTATGATACAATAAAATTTCATACTATGTAACATGGTTATAGATAACACATGCCCTTATTTGGTTTTATACTATTAAATTTAAAATACTGTTAATCATATTTATCATTGACAATGTAGTTTCTCATTAGTGAAATTATGATTTGTATAAATTTAGGGTTTAAACTATCCAAATACACACAGACAAAGGAAGTGATGGCCTCATCTAGTGGGATCATACCATAAGAAGCCCCCTTTTTAGATCATCAAAGGAAAATTGAATCACCGATAGTTTTCCTTGGCCGAGCCCAATCTATGATTTAATAATTAAGAATGTTTGAAAACTTTTATAAGGGATGTTCAAGATCATCAAGATCACGACCTAAGCTTTGTTTTCCAAACAACTTCATGAATGTATCACTGTCGTGCACCTTACCATTACTGTTTTTGTGGGAATATTAATGGGATATGTATCATGAACCTATATATATGAGTATTTAAATTATCTTTTTAAAATAATGTATATATTTTTATCTGATTATTATTTCCATAAAAATTATTTTTTGATACAATAAAATAAAAATTGTCTTTTCGGTAATACTCAAATTTAATTAAGGAATTTATTTTAATTAATTATTTTATTTTTTTAATAAATATTGTTTTAATATGATATTATTATTAAATAAGTTTATCAAATATAACTGATCATATAATTTTTACAATGACAAATGTAATTTTTATAGGGGGTTGAAAACTGTTATTGTAAAAAAACCTAACAGTTCTCAATAAATACAAATTATTTTTTTTTAAAAATTGAAACTGAATATATTTAGAAAATAATTTTTATTAAATAAGTAATATTTTTTTCAATATGAACTTTGATATTATCCAATAGTGAATTTTTCATAATTTTATGAGATAGTCGAATTTTTTAGGTAACAATTAAAAATAGAAAAAATATATGGGGTGTGTTATGACATCATAATGACCAAAAAGTGATGTAATAAATACTATAAAGCATATACATGACCAAATATATGTTTTCCATTTAAAATAATTGGATTTTATGTTAAATTTATTAATATTATAAACCCTTATGAATCCTCAAAACCATTAATATATTTAAAGGATTTAAAATAATTTCATGGAGAGTATGACTGACCTCCTCATAAGAAAGATCATTATTTTATTAATTTTGGAATTTATACATAAAAATATATGAAAACACTTCAATTCAGGAAAAACATGTCCAAAAACCATAGGAAGGTTTGTGGCTTTGGTTATATTATTATATAGAGTCCAAAACATGAGAAATGATAAAGAATTTCCCACTCATTTCCTATATAAACCATCCAAATCTCCCACTTCTATTTACTCAAAAATTTTATTGAACATCCAAAATATGCACTCCCTTATCTATATTTATCCCATGGTGCCCCCAGGCTCTAAAGAAGATCCTCCCAAGCTTTTAAAGGTGCACACTATAGTATGGGATCCCCTCATTCTCTTCTTTATTAAAGCTTCTTTAAAATAAATTATGATTTATACTTTCAATTCCCATTATTTAGACATGTTTTTACATTTTCATATTACTACCCATTTTATTTAAAAACAATTACATACCCATTTCTATCTCATCAACCCATTTTTTGAGTTTTTAAGTGATGTTTTTTATGCTACTGAAATTTCACCATGATATTGTCACGCCAAAATAATTGTGTAGTGAATAGAATTCCCAATTTTTTTGAAGGGTGTTCAAATTTGTACAATTATTCATCATTTAAATTGGAATTAAATTTATTTATTCCATAACCCTTTATCATATAATGAAATATTATGATGAATTAATCCATGTTGTATGATATATGTGGCACACATAAGGATGAGATGGGTGTGCTCAAAATTATATAGCACTGCAATGAATTGGTTAATATCTAGTCTCATGAGATGTCACATAGGGATATGAACTGAAACTTATTCCATTATAGGACCCTATCCACCATGATGTGTTAGTAGGAATCCCAGACATATGTTTATGATGCAGTGATTTTTTTTATTTCCACTTTTCCCATTTTTCCATTAAATTACAATGAAATATCAGGCCTCATTATTCATGTTCACAATTCATAATCCTTTTATTACGTATTTTTTTATTCCTACTAAATAACATATATTAACTTATTCATGGTATTCCTTTTTTATTCCCATTAATTGAATTTATAGATCACCTATTTCTTATATGTGTTCCTATGTTATTCTATAGATTTTTATGTGAGAGCATGTTAATGTATTTTTCAATAAAGATGATGTTTTTTCTATTTTATATTTTTATGTAATGTATATAATTTACAAATACACTAGAATTATCAATCATTCAAGTTATATTAAATTCAATTTTATAAAACAAATAATTTATTAATATAAAATAAAAGGAAGTGTAGTTGTAGTTAGTATAAAAAATGTTTAGTTATATTTTGTGCTAGGATTAAAAAACTAGAGAAATGAGTAATGATAAAACTAGGTATAAGAAAATATCCCTAAATTTACGTAATTATAGAGTAAGTGATTAATAGAGAAAATAAATCCCTATTTTGATATTACAGGTGGATGTGGATCTCGGAAAGAAGTACATAGGTGTAAAACCCAAAAACACCACATTGAGCAAGACTCAACCAGGAACTAGTGCATGACAATGGGCCTTGTTGCACACCTTGTTTAAACTCCAAGGGTATATAATTTTGTAAATTAATAATCTTTTTAAGAACCATTATTATGAAAAAAATTACCATAAGAATATATGTTAGGAAATATATTTTGGATAACCTAAATTGAAACTTATAAATCCATAAGTTATGGAATATAATTAATTTATAAGTAATATATTTAATGGATTGCTATTTATGTTTTTAATAGTCTAAAAAAACAACTTACCCATTTATTTTTTGATGATGTAAATGAGTAGAACTAGAATAATATATTGAATGATAGTGTTATAATTCATATATCTACACATTCATTCATATCAAGAAAGTTTAGTAGAACTATTTAAACACCAACACAAATCAGAGAAGTAGAGATGTTATTGAATATGAAAATATGGAAATTATTTTATCTCAAGTATATAATAATTCCCCTATCAAAATTTGTTGGTTAAACTTACTAGAAAACGTTTTCATACTCCCTTTTATGTAATTTGATGCAATTCGAGGCATTTATTGGCTTTCTCGATAATGGTCTATCATAAATTTATATGAGAAGAAAATCACACTCCATGTCAGTAATCATCACCTGATTCTATACTTGTTTAATGATGAGGAATAATATTATTTAGAATGAACATCCTAAGAATGTATATTATTTTCCTTAGATTAACCATATCAGGCTCCAATGACCGATTATAAGGAAAATATCATCTTTTAATACATTCCCATTGTAGGCGAATACATTGATGTGTTTCTCGGGGAATTTTTTGGTCTTACACCGAGAAAAAGTGTTGAATTTTCTATTGAGCATATACTTGGAGAATTTCCATTATCCCATACTCCATATCAATTAGTTTTTTTGGAACTTGATGAGCTAAAGAAACAAATATAGGAGAATCTGGATAATGGATTCATATGCCCAAGTGCTTCACCACGGGGTGCACCAGTACTCTACATCAATAATAATGATGGGTATATGAACCTTTTCATAGATTATCATGATTTAAAGAAGATCATGAAAAATAATAAGTATCCTATGCCATAGATTAATGACTTGTTTGATCAACTACACGGATAAAAATACTTCTTCATAGTGGATTTTTGGTTGGGATAAAATTATGTAAGGGTGAAAAAGGATGATCTCCCCAAGAATAGTTTTTGTACAAGGAAAGGGAACTTTGAGTTAATAATGATTATATTAATAATCACTAATTCTCTATAAATATTCATGGACATAATGAATAGAGTCATTAGAGATTACCTCGACAAATTTGTTGTAGTATTTATAGATGGTATTCTAATATACTCAAAAAGAAAGGAGGAGCATGAGGAGTATCTGAGCACTATACAAAAGACCATAAAAAGGCGAATTTTTATGATAAGTGAAAAATGTGAGTTATGGTTAAAGGATCTCCCTATATTAGGGAATATTAGAAAATGAAATGGGATACCTATAAATCCTTCAAAAATAGAAGCAATTTAATGATGGATGAGGACAACATCTATGACATATATTTGTAGATTCCTTGGTTTAGATGGGTGTTATAACTGATTTGTGATTAAATTATTAAGGTTTTAAAACCCTCTTACCAAGATAACATAGAATAGAGTAAACATTTTTTTGGAATGATGAATGTTAGGAGAGCTTCAAGGATATGAAATTAAGTCTTATTACTTCACCTATTCTTACACTACCCACATGTATCAGACAATTATTAGTATTCAATGATTCATAGAAGATGTCATTGGGATAAGTGTTAATGAAAATTGAGAAAGTGGAAGCCTATTCTTAAAAGTAGTTTAAAGATCACAAAAAGAACAACCTAATACATGATCTAGAGTTGGATGCAGTGATATTCACATTAGAAATCAGTTGGCATTATCTCATTGGGGAGAAGTGCAAAAAAAATATGAATGAAAGAAGCCTCAATTATATAGTCTCATAGATTGAGAAGAATATGCTCCAATAAAGATGGTTAGAGATGGTCGAAGACTACGAATTCTCAATTCACTACTATTAGGGTAAAAAAATAAAGTGGAAGATGATTTATGTAGAAAGGATCTAGTAATTCTATCATTTATGAGAATTGAGAGGGATCAAATATTATTAAATTTGCAAATTATGGACAAGGGAATCATAAATTAAGGAACATGATTGATCCTTTTAGAAATTATTTCTCAACCATCTCTTCTAGAGAGTTTAAAGGATGCTAAAATAGGTTATGTGGTAATTCCAAATAAGTGGAAAATATGAGAATATATAAATCATTAGAGTTCAATGTTAATGAATAAGGAGTTTTATGATTTATGTTATAACTATGTGTACCATCAAATCCTACGATAAAGAAGTAGCTATTGGATTATGCACAAATTTTGACCTTCGATATCCATCTTGGATGAAAAATGATGTATTGAGAGCTCTGAGAACACTATTATTGGGACAATATGAAGAAGGAGAACGTAGAGTATACATCAAAGTTCTTGGTATGTCAGCAAGTCAAGAATGAAATACAAAATTATAAGGAGATGATGTAACCATTACCCATACCAACATGGAAATGGGAAAATATCACCATGGACTTTATCGCCAAAGATATGAAGAATTACAGGGGAAACAATGCTATATGGGTTTTCGTGGATTTTATTACAAATATATCCCACTATATCTCAATTCAAGAGGACTTATAATTGGATAAATATTAATATATATAAATTATATAATTTTTGAGGCATAATGGATTAACAATTTCCATTATATTTGATCAAGATCAACGATTTACCTCTGTGTTCGATAAGAATCTCCAACATGTTCAAAATTCTGAGTTTAAAATCAACACGATTTTTCATCCTCAAACATAAGGACAATATTAGAATACTATCCATACACTCTAGGATATGATGAGAGAATAATTTATTGATTTCCAAGGAGTATGTGATAAATAACATTATATGGTATATTTCTCATTCAATAAAATTTTCCAATCAAGAAACCAAATGGATCCATATAAATATCTTTATAAGAAGTGGTTCAGAACACAATCATACTGGGATTATGTTCAGGAATATAAATTTTTAGGTCTTGAAATGGATGAGGAAATTGTAAAAAATGTTAAAACCATTTAGAATCACATAAAGGATTCTCATAGTTGAAAACATTTCTTTGATAACAATAGTTAATGAGACCTAGAGTTTGATGTTGGAGACATGGTATTCCTCCACATATCTCTAGGGACTAAAGTAATGAGATTTAGGAAGAAGGGAATGATTATTAAAATATATATCATTCCCTTTGATATCCCTGATCACATCGAAGTGGTGTCCTGTCAACATGAACTCCCACCTAACCAATCCCATGTACATGATGTATTCCATATATCCATCTTGAAAAAGTATGTAGAATACCACTCACATGTACTCAATCCAAAGAAAGTACCATTGGAAAATTATCATTAATATAAAGATAATCTGGTGGAAATATTATATATTAGAGAATAATTTCTATGAAATAAGATGATGCAACGAGTCATAACACCGTGGAGAAACCACAAGACCGAATAGGTTATGTAGGCGGAGGAGAATTTGATGAAATAGAGTTACCGAGAATTTTTATTGTGGTAAATGAAAAAATACGTGGTAAAATTTTTTAAGTGTGAAAGCTTTTATGGCCCCAAACTTTTTTAAATAAAAATACCCTTAAGATTTATTTAAATGTATTAATATGTAATATGGTTATAGAAAACACAAGAAATTATTTGGTTTTATCATATAAATTTTAAAATACTATTAATCATATATTCTAATATAATATTGTTGTTAAACAATGATCCTATGGTTATTATAAATGTTGAGTTTTAGCAAATCCAATACAGACTGACAAAAGAAGTTATGAACTCAACCTATCAGATCATATCCAATAAAGCACATTTATTGGAGCTCACGAGGGAGATAACATCACTAGTATTTCTCCGTGACCACTAAAAAGGTGATATCCAACAACTTAAGCATGAGAAAAACCATTTATGAGAGAACTTCATGCTCGCTATGATCACGACCCAAACCGTGTTTGTTGAACCACCCCATTGAAGCCATATTATCACACACCATTCCCTTAGGGATTTACTGTAATAATAAAAAGGATATTTTTAAAGACCCAATAAATATGAGTATGTACATTATTTTTATATAATAATGAATATATATTCATCCAATTATTGTTTTCTTATAAATGATTAATATTCTGATTCAATAAAACCCAAATTTTACTTTTGGGTAATATTCAAATTTAATTAAGGAATATATTTTGAATAATTAAGGGATTTTTGAAATAATTTTTTTAATATAATATTAATATTAAATAATTTATCTCTAATGTAATTGATCATATAGTTTTTATGACATCAAATGTAATTTTTATAGGGGTTCAAAAACTGTTATTGTAAAAAAACCAAACATTTCTCAATAAATGTCGATTATTATTTTAAAATAAAAAATCACATACATTTAAAATTATTTTGATAAGATAAATTTTATATTTGAAATCATATTTTAGAAATTATCCAATAGTGAATTTTTCTTAATTTTCTGATACAATCGATTTTTCTGGTAAATATTAAATACCATATAAATATATGGTGTGTATTATGACATAATAATGACCCAAAAAAAGAGGTAAAAAAATTTATTAATAGTTTCCACAAAAAAATATATTTTCTATATATAAAATAAATTGTTAAAATAATTATTTTTTTAATATCATAAAGCTCTTATAAATCCTCTAAATTAATTAATATATTTTAAGGTTTTAAAATCTTTTCTTCAATAGTACGACTCACCTCCAAATATGAAATGTTATTATTTTATTATTTTCATTTCCTTGAATTATAAAATAATGGAAAGCATGACCATTTTATTTTTTTTGGGAAAATCCCATTGGATGGTTTGTGGTATTGGTTATTTTATTATACTGGGTTCAATAACTATGTTTAAGAAATGATAAATAATTCCCCAAACATTCCCTATATTAACCCACCCATGATCCCACTTATTTCAATAATAATTCTGTGATCACATAATTATTCTTACCTACCCTATCTATAGTCTTATAATAGTCCCCATGATCTCAATAATCTCCTCCCAATCATTTGGAGTCACACACTCAAGAAAGGGAACCTCTCATTCTCCTCTTTATTAAAGTTTCTTTATTATCTTATTCCTTCTATTTACATTCCTATAATTGGGACATTTATTTAAATTTACATTTTACTTCCCATTTTATTTCAAAATTATGAGAGACCCCTTTCTCTATAATAAAAACAATTTTTTGAATTTTTTTGTGACATCGTTATGCAGTCAAAATTTCACTATGATTTTCCATTCCAAAACTACTGTGCATTGAATACCATATCCATTTTCTATCAAGGGTTTTCACCTTTATTAAAATATCATCCTCTAACATGAGACATAAATGTTTTTATTCAACACTACATGATCATGGAATAGAATTTGATGATGAATGAATCTATATTGTATGATCTATGTGGAACACTTAAGGATGAGAATGCAAGGAATGTGACATGTGAGCCCAAAATTATACAGCACTCCAATGAATTGGGTAATTTATAGTGTCATGAGATATAACGTTGACAAATTGAATGAAACATATATCTTTCTAGTAATTTTTACATCATGATGTTTTGGGCTTTAACTTTGACCTATGTTTATCATGCAATGATTTAAGTTTTAGCCACATTTCCAATGTCACCTTTATGATTCTCATTCGCTATCATGCCTCATTATTCATGTTTAGGATTCTAACATCTTTTATTAAAAATTTATATGAATATTTTATAACATATATTATGTTATAAATGTTATTCTATGTTTATTCCCTTACTAGTATTTAGAGATCACCCATTTCTCATGTATTACCTAGGTTATCCCATGCAGTTTTGACTTCGAGCATGTTACAAAAGTGTTCAATAAAGATGATGTTTTTTGGTTTTATATTTTTATTTCATATAACTAATTCCAAAAAACACTATGATAATTTATCATATAGGTGGTATTAAGTGTAATTTTATGTAATAAATCATGTATTAACGTGAATTAAGATCAAGGTTGTTATAGAATAGGTTGACATGAATCATTTTTAGTGGAAGTGGAATCATCCTACATGTAATGAAAAATATGAGATAAAAATTTGTGATATAATCCTATGATTATCCCATCCTAATATAATTATTATTCAACTATACTCTAAGGACAACATCTGAATAGGCTTCATAGATTACAGTCATTACGATGCAATTCTTAGCCATATTTGAATGTTAGATTACAGAAATATTCTAGGATATGGATTTTTAGAAGACAAGAAACAGTTTTCCTAGATCATTTATTTTTTTAGCATACCATAGTTGAGTAGGTAAACAATCCATCAACATATTGAACTCACTAACACTAGCTAATAAGAATTTTTATCCCTAAAAAACAGATTTTTTTCATTTTATGTTCACTATTAGAAGGCCAACATTAATAATAAAATTTTAAATCATCTTCATCATTTTGAGACAGGATAGAAAATTGAAACACATAATTAGTGGTAAAACTAGAATTATGTTAAAATATACCCACCTCATTATGTCCCAAAAATAAATTAACCTTCTTCTTAGATTTTTTGGGAGTGTGATTAATATGGCCACATGATTCTTAAACAGTCATAGAGAAATATATATTGTTAGTACGTTCTTGAGAGACACAAGCTTCCGGTGAGACTCCACATTATCTTATAGTCTTAGATGAATTTCTTTATGAGTTACTCCATGAAAATGTGTTCCTTGATCATTCATTTTTTTATTTTATCAATTAAATGATGGTCTTTACACATGATTTGTGAACTAATTTCATATAATATTTATCATAAAAATGGGAAATATTTTTCAACCCTTACAAAACTCAGAATGCCTCTAATAATATATAAGAAAATAAAATAATGGATTATCAATAATAACAAAAATTATATTAATTAAGTGGACATATTTTCTCTAAATCAACTAATAGTTGACCAAAATGACCATACCTATCTTTTTTAATTTCCGTTTCCATCATAACTAGATCCATGACTAATGAGGAAAATTCACATACAATGTTGGGATAAAACAATTTATCCCATCCCTTGAATTATAACCCAAATATAAGTATATTATTCTTTACATTCAAGGGATAAAAAAGTGGATCTCAATCATAGATCCTATGTATTCTAGGATTTAAATTAAAAAATCTATATCTGTTGGGTTTACTTATTAATGTTAGAGTTATTTTTTTAATGTTTTACTTTCTAATGGATATAATTCTTCAACTATCAATGATCTATGAATTTATGAGAAATTTAATTGAAATAAATCCTCAGACTATCAAATGTTTTGCTATAATATATATAGGAAAAAAGTCCTTTGTAATCCCTTGATCAGGTCCATAAGCTATAATTCACATTTCCATAGAGTCCATTATTGGATTTACTCTCTACCTTATTCCATAGGTCCTTATGACTACTCAGTATTATGAATTTGGATTCATATTCAATCAAAAATCCTCAATATTCACCTTATTTGAAAATTTTGGTCCCTCCCAAATGAAAATTCTCCAACAGAACCATAGTCACGTCATTTGACCTTGAGTGGATCCCTATAAATATCATGGTCCTAAATCTTAAATATACACTTTCCATTCATTTTCATGACCACATAACCAGAGGAACCCATTATAACCGAAAAAGGGTCTTTCATGTGATAAATAAAAATTGGGTGATGTAAATGTCTATATGAACCCAAAATTGATAGGCTCCCTCCCCATTCAAAATCTAAGAATCTAGAATACCATAGTTGAAAACTTCTCCATTGACCAACTATGATACAATAGGGATGGAAGCTATCTATGTAAAAATATGAAGTTATGGTGGTTGAATTAATGATATGCTTTTTACAATTTCTTTCCTATCAAAAATCATCCTTATTGGACTATTACGATATAAATATACTCATATGAAATCCCACTCACCCATATTAAAAATTCAAATAATGAAAAACAACACACAAAATATTTTTACAAGGTTCACCCCCAATCCATATAACTATATCCTTATTTTGTTTATGTCAATTCCAAGATACATATTTTATCACTAATATAAATAGTGATTACAACAAATATCTTTCATAAAATTAGTTAATGAACTACTTTTTATACTAGCACCCACTACATTACAAGAATAATCTGAACCCAAACCAAGAATATCAACTTAATTCTCTAGGGTGATTCAACGTCAATATAGTATTTCCTTCAGAACATCGCAATATGTTATGACATTGAGCTTTTATATTCATCCAGACATGGATTCCAATAATATATAGTAGGATATGTAAAATATCCATCATTAAAACCAATATCAATCACCTCCATCTCAAATATTTCCTTCATGTAGTATATAAAATACATTACACACATTAACTCATCTCATCTTAGAATGTTTTTATTTCAATCAGACATTGTGATTTAATTGGTAATACATTATTCTAGAATTTCCAAAATAACAGGACTTCATATAATTCCATAATAATCTTTGAAACAAATTTTATATTTATCCTACATCCCATGATACTAAAATTGTTTCATTTATAAAATATTCACATGGTTCTATAAAAATTTATCCTTATTGAATTTATAAAAATATATGCGATCCATGTTTAAATTGGTAATGAAAATCTTTCAGCAATTTCAATTTCATTTATCGTTATTAACAATTTTCAGATATTTGTATTTAAAAATATATAACAATAATCCAATGGAATTATTAATTAATTAACATTTAAATTCCCTTGATAATAATTTTAATTTTCATCTCTAACTTAATTCTATAAAATTCCTCGAATCTCACTACATCATTGTTTGTATCAGCTCATGTAGTAATCCTTCATGTCATGAATGAATTCATCATGATAAAAACATAAATTTTTTCATTCAAGGAGACACATAATGAATTATATATTTAATCATAGATAATTGTGATATTAGATCTGTATATAAAAATATAATTTCTCCATAATCAATTTTTTTATAGGGCTCCCATAAATCTCAGATATGAAATCCTAAAAACTCTTTATGATTTTCAAATAGATAAACCTTAGGTCAGATTAAATTTTCCTTATATATTAACGAGATAATATTATTTATTCTTATTTAAAGATTATATATTGATATGAATATATTCTTAATTCTTTATTTTATCTTCTGAATCAACCAAAGAACCTTAAATATCCTAATGTATGTGATACTTCATTAAATTTCACTCTTTAATCTTTAAAGGATATCATAAACATTATGTATATTTAGTAAAATAGTATGAATCATTTTAATAATTGTAAGGATGAACTAGAATTTGTCATATATATAAATATTCAACCTTATTACATTTTATAATCTTGAATTTATTCAATAAATAACTTCCTTTCACATTGATGATATTTTTTAGTTTATAGTCTTAGAGAATCGGGATATAATACATACATTACGTTCCACATTCATATTGAGAACATACCATAAAAAAATATCCATTTCTTTGAAAATAAAAAAATTTTAAAAACATTATTTCAGTGAAAATTTTTCAAACAGTTATCATGGATTCATTCCTTATCTTACACATCCTTATAACCTGCTAAAATCATTTAAAAACATAGGATGAGAAAAAATCATATAAAGGGATATAAAAATAAATAAAGAACACATTAGTTCATGAATACTTGTAACGCATGAAATAATTTTCAAAAGTCATAAATGTCACCCATATATAATTACTTTGTGAAACATGATATTTCCATGAACTGGAATATAATAATACAACATGAATAATTTCATAAACACATTTCCTTCGAATATTTTAACATAGAATTTTAAAAGAGGATATTAAAAGGAAATTCCTTAAAATATCATATAATTGAAGTGAGACTTAATATTGTAGATGGAATATGTATAAAAAATATAAATTCAAAAAATTAAACATAATATAAACAAAAATAATCTCATAAACAATTTTAATACCACATAAATATTGATGTAGAATGTTAAACTGAATAATGGAAGTTGGATTAAGAATTCCCTTACCTCAGGTTTTTATTTATTCACACTCTTTAAAACACCTTTATAATGGTTAAAATATAGTTATTAATATCTTAACAAAAAATATTCATGTCTATAACACGTTATATGGTCATTTCATAACATCCTTTCACTCTTTAATTAATAGTATTGTGTTCCTTCCATTGTATTTGGTACGTTCTTTACATGATTTCCATGATCAGTTCATTATGGATATTCCTGTCTATTGGAAGTGAAACTTCAGAATTGGAATGGAATAATACTTAAATATTTCCATAGATATAAATTATACCATTTATCATTTTTATTTCTATCATTACTATGATTCATAAGTTAAAACATTATTGATATTTGTTTAGGTCATTTTGGCGATTCTTCGATCATAATGAACTCATTTTGTTTTATAAATTAATAACATGTATAAAAAATGATTTCATAAACATATATAAGATAAAATACATAAATTAAAATGTCGTTCAACCATAAAAATAGTTTCATGAAAAGTATTGAAGGAACAAAAATAAATTTAAATTACATCATCCATGATGTTGGTAAATTGACACGTCACAGACAATGTTTTAATTTCTTGAATAAGTGGGGGAGGAGAAGAAATATAATGGCGAGTCTTCCATAAACATGATGAAATCAAAAATATGTAAGATACTGTATCATTCATGTTTATTGGATAAGGGGAGGTGATTAAATAAGAATAATAGAAAATAAAATGAAAAGAAAAGAAAGAAAACAAAAGAGGATGTTTACCTCTTGATCTATTCCCCTTGAGATTCCTCTTAAGGCCTTTGGTTTTGGCCATTTGTTTAGACCAGTATCCCTAGGAAGTGGGGAAGTTCCTCAGGAGTAGTATTGGGCAAAACCTAGGTAAAAATCATGGCTTGAGAGGTGTGGGAGGATGAGGGGAATGATGGTGATATTCATAGTAGAGGAGAGGAGGAATTTTACAGTATTGTAATCATTATTATAATATATTTTCACAACACAATGAATAGTCTTAAATAATTTTACCCCAAATAGTAATAATGGAATGTGAGTTATAATGTCATAAATATTCTATTTAACTGATAATTTGAATATACAATATTTTACCGTATTTTACTATTCATAAAAATTTATTAATTTTAGGAAAATCCAAAAAATTCCCCCTAAACATTTTTTGATGTGTAGAACTCAAAAATGAACTCAATTCATGGAATATAAGTTTATAAATATTACAAATTTAATTCTTAAATTAAATCCTTATTTATTCAAAACATAACTATTTTAATTCTATAACTGCTTTTATATCACATTGAAAAATTAACCAAGATGTCATTATCATAAAGCCTTAAGAAAATAAAAAAAAATAATACAATTTACTATTCATTAGGATCATATTAATATTCATATTAATTTTCATATGGGTATTCTACTATTCTCTAAAAATCATGTTGGTTCCTTTATACTTTAAATAACTTACTACACACAATTGTAGATGACCATATTTTAAAATTCAAAAAATAGAATTAGAAAAATTATGTTAAAATGATAGTTATATATATCTTCTTAAAATATTGTTTCATGAATTTGAATTTTTTTTAAAAACATGGGGTGTCACATTAGCACCACATTCTAGAAAATTCATCCTAGCAATTTTATTTACTTATTAAACAAGTGAGGGAACCATTCCCTTATAGAATTTTCAAACTCCCATGTTACTTATTCAACAAAGTGGTTTCTCCACAAAACCTATACCTGGTGGATTAACTTATTCCACATAACCTATTCCCTTTGACCAAGATTCTGAACTAGATTCTTTTTATAATAAAGGTTCTCTTCTTACTGAATTGCTTCTGTGCTCAAAACAAGAGATGAATCTAGCAAAAACTATCTCATCATCCAAACATGAAAAGAATTGTGTACCTGAGATAAACATGGAGGAAAAGCTACATGGTAGGTGACTGGTCCAACATTATCCACGATTTCTTAAGGTCCAATGAATTATGGACATAGCTTTCCTTATTTACAAAAACACATAACACTTTTCCATGGTGAGGTTCTAGGAAAAACATGATCACCAACATCAAAAGTAAAGTCTTTCATCTTATTGTCTACATAACTTTTATATCTGCTCTGAGCTATCCCCATGTGTTGTTGGATCATCTTCACTTTATCATCCACTTCCTACACTAATTATGGTCCATCAACATCCTTTCCCTTACATCATCCCAAAATCTGGATCTTGATATCACTTCCCATATAATTCCTTTAAAGTTTATATCTGTATACTAGATAGAAAACCATTGTTATAAGAAAACTCAACTAAAGAATGATGTTGATCCCAACTTCCCTGGTAGTCCATTGAACAGGCTTAAAGAATATCCTCTAATGTCTGAATAATTCATTCTGAATTTCCATCTCATTAAGGATTAAGATCGGTACTAAAATATAATTATGTTCCCAATGACTTCTGAAGCCCCTTACAATAGTTAGAAGTGAACCTGGGAACCCGATCAGATACAATAGAAATAGGAAGTCTATGTAACCAAACAATATCTTTGAGGTACTATAGAGAAATATGATCCAAATACATTGTATCTTGAATAGATGGAAAATATGAAGATTTTTTTGGTCGATCAATAATAACACAATTCACATTATTACCTCGAGAAGTATTTGGTAGTCCCACCAAAATGTCTATGGATACATTCTCCCATTTCCACTCTAACACTGGAAAAGGTTAAATCATCCCCCTTGGTAACTTCCTATCATCTTTAACCTATTAAGATGTCCAAAATATCATGGTAAAATTAGAAATATTTATTTTTATTCTATCCCCCGAATTTTACTCCCAAGGTCTCTATACATATTAGTACTTCCAGATTGAATTGAAAATAGAGAATTACGAGTTTCACACAAGAAGTATTTCTTCAACTAGGAATCACAAGGCACACAGAAACTTTTTCAAAATTTTAAAACACAATATTTATTATGGATAAATTCTGACAACATACCAATTTTAACAAATCTACCTTTTTCTGTACCTCACAGTCCTCCTTCTAAGCTTGATTAATTATTTCTGATAATGTTGACTATAATAAAACCTGAAAAAATAGAGGTATTTCTTGCACCAACAAAATCTAATCCAAAATTCATTAAATCATTAATCTAGGGAACATGTTCTAAACATAATATGGTTAATGAAGAATGAAGATTTCGACTCAAGGAATCTTCCACATTGTTTTCATTTCCGGGATGGTAATTTATCATATAATCATAATCCTTTATTAGTTCTTGCCATATATTCAGCCTCATGTTTAATTCATTCTGTGTGAATATATACTTCAGACTTTTTGGGTCAGTATATATTTTACATTTGGTTCTGTATAAATTATGCCTCGAAATTTTCAAAGAAAAAAACATAGCTTCCAATTCCAAATCATTTGTGGGATAGTCACATTAAATCATAAGAAATTATCTGATCATTCTGCATCAAAACACAACCCTGTACCTTCAATGAAGCATCACTATAGATGACAAACTCTTCATTTTTGAATGGAAATTATACAATGGGATCATTAACCAATCTTTTATTCTGTTCCAAAATGAAAAAATGACATTATTTTATCCAGATTAATTTTAGCTTTTTTCTCTTTAACTTAATTGGTGGGATAGATAGTCATGAAATTTTTTTAAAAAAGCATCGATAATAACCTGCTAATCCAATAAAACTATTAATCTCAATAGCATTTGTGGTTCTTGTCCATTCACCGACGACTTTTTTTCCGGAAGGATCAACTATTATTTCATCCTTATTTAAAATTTTCCCATGGAAAGAAATCTATTGTTACCAAAAATTACACCTTTGGAATTTTCCATACAGTTTGTTTTCCTTTAATGTTTGTAAAACATCCCATATAAGTATTTAATGATGTTATTTACTCATAGAAAATAATCGGATATCATGAATAAAAAAAACTAAAAACTTGTCCATAACTCATGGAATATTTTATTTATAAGATTAATGAATATAGAAGGTTGATTAGTTAACCAAAAGAACATAAAAAAAATTATAATTCCAATATATAGTTCAAAAAGTTTTTTTCATGTTGTTATCCTCCTTCACCATTAGCTGATGGTATCCAGATGTCATGTCAATCTTGGAAAATACTGAGCTCCATGGATCTGACCAAAAAAGTCATCGATATGAGGAATCAAATACTTTTTTTAATAGCAATCTTATTCAAAGCTCTAAAATCAATGCAAAGTCTCATGGAACCATCATTATTTTTATCAAAAAAATATGAGCGCCCCATGGTGAAGTGCTAGTATGAATGAATCATTTATTAAGAAAATAATACAACTGAATTTTCAATTCAATATGTTCCATTTGATACATTCTATATGGGGGTTTTGCAGTTGGCGTAGCACCAGGATCAAATTCAATTTTGAATTCGACTTCCTGATCAGGATTTTTCACTGGGTATCTAATCTGAAAAAACATCACGATATTAATTTAGCACCATCACATCATTAATCTGAATAGTTCCCCAGTTTTCAACAATATGAGAATGATATCAATAATTTCCATATTTCAAACATTTTTTAGCTTTCTAATATGTTATCAATTTTATGGGTTCATTATTGAATAAAAATAGACACTATTTCTAAAAAACAAATTCTTTAGCTCTATAGCCAATCATAACATGATAAACAGAATTCCAATCCATTACCAAAATGACATCAAAATCTAATAAGTGAAAACAATAAGGTATGCAGGTAATGTATTTCCACAGACTAGAATTTACAGATTCATATAATTCATCATTTCTATAAAATTTCCCCTTGGTGTTTTAACAATATGTACTTGTCTCATTTTTTGATGTGATATTTCCAATTTAGCAGAAAATTCCTTTGAAATAAAGGAATGTATAAACCCAATATCGAACAAAACATTAAAAAAATATGAGTAATCAAAAAAAGGACCTGATACAAGTTCATTGTATGGCCTGAAATATAATTTCATATTCACAAAGGATCTCACTTAACCATTCAGCTTATAGTCTGGCTTCTTTTCATCATTCAGATCTCTCTTTTGGAATAAATTTCCATAATATCTAATCTCACCACATTTAAAACACTTAAAATTTTTCTTATCAAGATTAGTATTAGGATCATTTTCCTTATAGTCATGTTCCAAATGTCCAAACATACCACATTGAAAACACTTCCCAGTTGTGGTAAGGAATTTTCTAGTGTGCTTCTTTCCACACTTTTCAAAAATAGGAATCTAAATTTTCATACCATCATATTTCTCTGGTTGATTCATACCCATCATTTTCCATCTAGACCTCTTCTTCTCCTTGTTTTAAAAATGAATGTTATCATTAGATAACTCTATCTCTACCCCTTCAGCACATATAACAAGTTTCTCATAACTTTTAAATTTATGAGAAGCAAATGGTCTTCGATACCTTGGATTCAATATTGAGTAAATGAATTTTATTTTTCTATCTAGATTCAGAATATGATTTGGATAATACCTCACTAGTCCGATGTGGTTTAAAATATACACATCCACTAAATCATCCTTTATTGGCATCAATACAAGGAATTGGTTCTCCATCCTAAGTCGCACCACCTTTGGAAAATATTTTTCAAGGAAAGTACTTTTAAATTCATCCAACTCTATGGCATCAATACCCTCTCTATCCCTGATATTCTTTACCATTGACCACCACTAATCAAATTCAACATCAAAATGATAAATTTATGGACTTGTAATTTTATTATTTCAACATCCCATAACATAAAATATTTTTTCAAGGTATTTAATCCATCCTTGAGCCGCTACTAGGTAAGAAGATCCATTGAAAGCAAGAGGGTGTTGTCTCATAAAATATTACACTATTGCCATTATCTTTTGTGGTAACTCTGTTTATTCTCTTCCATGGATGCCACCAACATTTATTTCCTGCATTAGATGAGCCATTAATGACACAAACTTCTCGGTTTCAATCTCTACCATTCTGGGATGCAGATTCAGAAGGATGCCATTCTGTCAGTGCCTCTCATATTTAGCTTCCCTGTTTCATCTACGGTAAACCATTCTGAAAAAAATATATTAGTTAATGAAACATGGTATTGTTTAAATTCCAAAACATTCCAAATTAATCATAGAGTAAAAAATCATTTGTTGTATTCTATTAACATCACCCTAACCCCTAATGATATTTATACCATAATCTAATACCAACTATAAGGACCCAAGCTTATTACATTACATAATCTTAAGTTCAGATAAGAAATCACTTCATTTATTTTAAAAGATCTTTTCTAGTTTGGAGTTTTATATAATTGGGATATAATAAAAACATTACATTCCAGATTTATATAGTGTAGATACCACATAAACAGTATTCATTTCTTTAAAAAAATAAAACTCTTCAAATAAAACATGAATTTTTGTAAACTTCCTTAAAAATTTAACAATGCTTCCTTTATTTCATACAAATCATTATAACATGTGAAATTCATTTAAAAATCTGCGATGATCACAAAAGTCTTGGTATGGGAGATAAAAAGAAGGAATGAACACATTAGTCTTTGAATACTTGTAACGTATGAAATCATTTTCAAAAGACATACATGTCAACCATATATAATTACTTTGTGAAACATGATATTTCCATGATATTTCTACAATACATATAGAACATAAATATAACCATAATGGAATTTTGGGGAATTGCTTACATAATTCGGTAACCCTCTCAGCTACCGTATAATTTGTAACTCTCACGGCAACCATACAATTTGTGTAACCATCACAGTTACACATGGATTAACAATACAACCAACATCCAATATACACATAAAAAATGAATTGGAGGGATGTATAGGTCCCAAATTTCATCATAAACAATTCCCAAGAAATATAAAATAATCATACAACATTAAAAATTTCATAAAAACATTGCTTTTGAATTTTGTAAAAAAGAATTTTAAAAGAGGATTTTAAAAGGAAAGCCTCTTATAAATATAATATAATTGATGTAAGACTTAATTGAGTGGATGTAATATGTATACACACTATAAATTCACATAAATAAAAATTCTATAAACAAAATTCCTCTCATAGAAAATTTTAATACCACATAAAAAATGAAGTAGAATGTCAACCTAAATAATGGAAATAAGGTTAAGAATTCCCTTACCTAAAGTTTTCCTTAGATCAAACGTATTTAAACCTCCTGTATAATGGTTAAAATATTGTTATTAATATATTAAAGAAACAAATTCTTTTTTATAACTCCTTTTATAATAATTTCATAACACCATTTCACCATTTAATTATTAGTATTTTGTTTCTTCAATTGTTTTGGGTGCATTCATTACATGATTTCCATGATGGGTTCACGATGAATATTCTTGTCGATTGGAAGAGAAACTCCAGAATTGTAATAGAATGGTATTTAAATATTTCCAAACCCATAAATTATATCATTTTTTATTATGAATTCTAACATGAGGATTATTAATAAGTTGACACATTATGGATATGTTTTAGGTTATTTTGGCGATTCTTCGATCGTAATGAACTCATTTAATTTTATAAATTAATAAAATGTGTACGAAATAATTCCATAACCTTATATTAGATATAAAAAATAAATTATAAGCCATTTAAAACATGAAAATGGTATCATGACTAGTCTTTAAGGATGTTAAGGAAACTGAAATCACATCGTCCATGATGTCTGTAAATAGACACATCATGGACGATGTTTTAATTTCATGAATAAGTGGGAGAGGAGAAGAAGTATAATGATTAGAATTACATAAAAATGATGAAATATAGAGTATTTAATTAAATGGATAATTATTTATTCTTGGATAAGGGTAGTTGAGGAAAGAAGAAGAATAGAAAAGAAAATGAAAAGAAAAGAAAGAAAACAAAATAGTATGTGGACCTCATGATCTCTTTTCATTGTAATTCCACTTATGGCCTTTGGTTTTGGACCATTGCTGAGACTAGAAGCTCTAGGACGTGGGTAAGATCCTTGGTAGGAGTATTAATTATAACTTAGGCAAGGATTAGGGATTGAGAGGTGTTGGAGGAAGAGCCAAATTAGGGTGGTATTTATAGTGGATGAGAAGAGGTACTCAATATAATTTTTATCATTATTATAATTTTTTTGATCAATACTATGAATAGTACTAAATAATGAGACCATAAATAGTAATAATTATATGGGAGTTAGATCCAAGTGGCCTTACATAACTTTTTATTTCATCAATAGTGTATTTAACTATTAATTTTAATATACGGTATTTTACCGTATTTCACTATTAATCAAAAATTTAATAATTTCAGAAAAATTTTCAAAAATTCTACCTAACCATTTTTAAACATGTAGAATTAAAAAATGAACAATATTTTTTTAATATAATTTTCTAAATATTGTTAATTTAATTTTTAAATAAAATCATTCTTTATTTATAAATTAAAAATTTTAATTCTATAACTTCTTTTATATCACATTGAAAAATAAAAAAAGTGTCATTTCCTTAAAGACATAAGAAAATAAAATAATAATAAAATTTACCATTTAGTAGGGTCATATTACTATTTATAATGGTATGCAACTATTCTCCCAAAAACATGTTAGTTCCATCAGACTCCAAATATGTTACTGAAAACAATTGTAGATCACTGTTTTTCAAAATTCAAAACAAAGAAGTATAAATATTATGTTTAAAGGCTATTTATAAATATATTCTTAAAATAAAGTTTTATGAATTTCAATTTAATTTTTTAATAACATGGGGTGTTACAATATTTCCAATAAATTTATTAATTTATGCATATATTCATTATAACCATATGTATACAAAACATTTTCAAATTTTGTAAAAAATATTCAATACAAAAATTCATCCCTTGAATTTTAAACTCATATACGCACAACCTAATACAATTAAATTCATCTCAAATTACATAAAATAAAACACTAGCAATTCTAAAAATCTATTAATTATTTTATCTCATGGTCGAATATAATTAAAATAGTCATTAAAATTTTTTAAGTGACCTTTAATCTTTATCTTTGGATTTTTTGTCATCTCCAAAAAAACAAAATTTATCAAATCAAAGCCACTCAGAAAGATATATTTCCTGAAATTTTAATTCTGGACAACTTTTTTTGAGATATATCCATCCCTATTTGATATTAATTTTTTGTTTTTTGAATTTTATAATCACCCTATTAATCAATATAGCCATATAACCCCATTTGCACTACAAAATTATTTGGATTGAAAACAATATGGAAAAATGTTTTGATCATTTATTTGTATTTTTAAAAAATATAAAGGATCATGGGGAATTCATAAACCCTCATGTAATAGGTAATATCTAAACATGTATATTCATCCTCATTTTTGTAAATCTATTAATTAGCATGTACATTGTGAAAATATCACTAATTTGATCCCTTATAAGAATATACGTCTACTTCAAATTTCAATTTGAAATGATCTCCCTCATAAAATGATATTTAGTTACATTTGATTTAGATATTTAGTGGTTCACAATATTTTTCATTAGATCAATTGCAATTTGATTATCACAAGAAATTTTCTAGGGATTCTAAATCATGACCTTCAAGTTTTCTATTTAATCATTTAACAAAATTATTGGTGTATATTCATATATATAAACCACATAATTATCCTTAGTAATGCTCAAATGTAAAAATATTTTTTATTGCAATGCCATCTCATAGAAATTATCCAAAAAAATAATATACCACCTGATATGAACAGTCATTCATGACTATCTTAGAATTATGGTTTCTTAAACAATAGTATTTATTTGGGTAAAATTATTATTTAATAGGATGAAAATTACACTTATTAAGGGTGTTATTACTCGGTACCAAAAAATTACTTTATAAATATGAACTTGATACTTTTGATTCAATGAAAACTAATACACCCTTGGAATCCACACTGGGTACCAAGTTCAGGAATATTTGGTATCTGGTGGTCTTCCAAAGTAGGGTTCACTTCCTCTTTTGTCCCCTTCTGCTCCAAAATATTATAATTCCACATTGACTGTCAAAATATACATGGAATGAGATAATAAATTCCAATAAATAATGAAGAATATCACCGGTAATTATTAGGTTATTTAAAACCTCCCAACGATCAGTCTTCTCATCCTAGAGAATCTTTGAGAAATGCCTTCATTTTATATTTCTGTTCATTATATCTTCATTTATACCAATCAATATCATGTCTTATTGTATAGATATCCATGAATATAAATAAACATGAACAATAAGGAAAAAAATTACTCATAGACATTTATAAATGTCATCAATGATGTAAATATGTTAATCCGTATATGATGAATCAATCTCACACTCTACGTTATCATATTAGATTATGTGAGAGGGTCCAAGTATATATTTATTTAACTAAGTGATGTGGAAAATATATTTCATGGTGATAAATTTTTTGGGAATGTTTAAGTAATAAGAAACTTATCTTAGTCATATTTATATTTAAAAATTATTTCTAAACCTCTATGATAACTTCCCATATTTTTTCATTCGTCGATAACCCAACCATGAAAAAACCCATGAGAACACATAGTAACCCACTTCAAATTAAAAGGGTCTCATATGATGGTTAGAATAATAATTTTTTTATCTTTGTGTGGTTATAAGACACGGATGAATGATTTTTATCATCTCGTTCATCTCATAGACCATTCTAGCCTCGATCACAAATGATACATAAATTTTATTCCATCAATGAGGAGAACAACAATTGTATCCATTACAATATTCCAATGGAGAATTTTTTATAGATGATTGGTAGCCATTATTATAGGATAATTTCATTAATATGAGGTTATTATCCCATTATCAACAAAGTTAATTAATTTAGTCCCATAACATATCCTACAAAATTTGAATGCTCCAATAATAATAATAATTATTTGGAGAATGAAATATTTTACTCGACATTACCTAAGGACCTATTACCCACTATAAGAAATACATGAACAAAGAAATGAATCTTAATTCCTTGTTCAATATTATATTGTATTTAATTTCCTGAACATTGACTATCTATTTTAAATAAAACCTCAGAATCGCATCGACTGAAGATTAATTTTTAATCAGTAGGAAGTGAGACATCTTGGTTAGACGATGTACAATAACCAAAACCAGTTATCAACCAGTTAATATTCTCTATAGGTTAGTCTTGATATCAAAGGAGTTATAATACCACATCCTAATGATAAAAATTAGTGGTTAATTGGAACCTATTGGATTTTAAATCTGCACCTTACATGATGACTGGTAAGGAAAGTAGCAACAAACCCAACAATTTCTATTTTCATGATTGGCCAAAAAAATTGGTCAAAAAGTTCATCATACATTTTGATGATTCCATGGTGCATGAACAATCAAGAATAATGATAGTATTTCATCATGAATTCTGTAATACCATTTTTAATGATCGAAATTTTATAGATATATAGAAAAGATTAATAATATTCAAACTAATCATTTTGGTTCTGCATAATATTGAGTTTATCATAAAGAATGATACTATATATATCATATATTTAATATTCATTAAACAAGGTGATGATATATAAGATTAAAATCTCATTGGAAAAATATTTAGTAAATGCTCTTGTGTTTTTTCACCAATAGAAAATAATTCACTTGATAGATAGAGGTTCCATAACATCAAGGAAATAACAATAACAACCAATTCCAAACCATGGGTATGGTAATTCCTTTTGTAAGTTTACAATTTTCTATATCCATAAGACACTACCCAATGATCATATATAATAAAACATCCAACGACTATTAAATAAGCATAAAAATACACCCAAAAGCTTTCACTTGACTATGGTAGAATGAGAACAAGGGTTGAGGTTAATTGATAATTGTTCTCCTAAAATGATTACTTACATTGGGTTAACCATGAGAATTTAGATCCTATATTAGTCAATGTGGTTATATAAGTAAAAGTATTGGAGAAATACTGAATGAATAAATAGTAATACCCGTTGATCACTAAAAAATACAAACCTAGAATGCATTTATTTAGAAATTCAAAAACATCACCGACTCAACATTCCCAGGATATAAAAAAAATACCAGCTTAAGATATTTTTATACATATTAAATATGATTTCTCTAATCAGAAGGATAATTTAGATAACCTTTAATAATGATGATGTTCCTATAAGGTATCCAGGATAATAGAATGTTTTTCACTATACTCAAAAAATTAACATGAGTGGACACGTATTCCATCCATAAATATTATGGATAAAAAGTCTAATAATAGATGAAATATCAAATTAATCAAATTTATAACCACAAAAGGAGCATTAATTAACCTAAATGAAATTAATAGATATTCTAAATTCCAATACTAGCTTCAAAAATTTACCTTTTGAATATACTACTTGTAATTACCCAAACCTACCATACATAAATTTTACATCATATTGGTAAAATATAAATTATATAATATGATGATCCACACCAGAATAGTTTAATTCTAGTGACTTTGGAAACTTGGAGTCATAAAGAATTGGTTCATAAGTGAGCAACATCATCTCCAACTATTTTACTCATAACTAGAAATATTCTTTGACATATCATAAATAATAAATTTCTTACTATCCTATATAAAGGAAACATAATATAGAGTGACCTTAGATTCCTATTTTGTGGAAAAAAGGTAGATATCAACATATCACGTCCATAAGGGTATGGGAACAAGAAAATAATATTCAAAAAGCACACCCTGCATATCCAAGATCATAAAATTGAGACATGAAATAAATAATTGTAGTTCATAAGACATGAATCATAATATAATCAAATAACATGAACTAGGAGATAATATAATTGTAATAAGACATATATTTTTGGCATACACATAATCTTAGAAAATCATTTCCTTAGTAGTTTAAGTCTCTTTAACAATACTATCATAGTGAATTGGACTCACTCCCCAATCCATCCTAGTGTTCAAGGATCATTACCGATACTATCATAGTGTAAATATCCCCTTACTAAATAAATTTTCACTCCCCATTTATGTTTTATTTATCTCATGAGATATAAATCTTTCCCCAATACATGAGAGGTAGGTATAGGTCCCACCCTACATATCATGAAAATCATACATATCTATGCCATAAGATCATAAAATATTCCTCACATAAGAATGTATAAAATGAAATAAAATTCATAAAAAATTATATATAATGTAACCTATGGAAGAGAAATAGGTTTCATGGTCATATCATCATTTCATTAAAGCATAACCTATGAAAAATTATGTGGATTTTATAATAATTTTACCATGATATAACTCATGGAAATGAAACATATTTTATATTCATATTTTCATCATAAAAATAAATCATTCAAATAATGACTAATAATGGGATCCTGGGATCATATCCCTAATAAATAATACATATCCTCAACGAATGGCATTTTATATTGAAAATTATTTTGAATGAAAAACCAAATGGAATTTTTATTGAGGGAAATATCATTTCTTTGAGAATGGATTTCTAAAATTAACTACATAAATTATTTTAAAATATTTCTATTTTAAAGTAAACTTGAAAAATTATAAATTAATAATCATATAAAATAATTCTGTTGATTTTTGGTAAATTCTATTCATGTCGTACATGCTAAAACACATATTCAATTTACATTTTTAGTAAAAATACAAATGGGCCTTGTTTAGAAATTGAAATAAATAGTTCTTTATATATTTTTTGTAAAAATAAAGACATGGGTAAATATTTATTTACTAAATATTTTGGATAATTTTAAGAACATTATTGAATTTTTTTTTATGAAACATTGTTTTGGAAGAAAAATGGTTTTTGACTAAAGAGAAAAATAATGACATTTTTTCAAAAAACATTATCTTTTTTAATTGAGTACATAAAAAAGGAAAAAAAATTATTCTATATAATTTAAAATGGGATATAGAAATACATGTTTCTGGAGAAATAAATCATAAATTGTAATCATTGGTGACATTATCATGAACTATCCAAATAAATGATGAGATTGTAACATAAACCCCCCACAAATTTGGTTAATTTGAATCACAAAACCCATTAATTAATGAAATGAAAAGAAAAATATAATATAACTATAATAAATAAATTTATTACATTACATAGAAAAGGGGATGTATATACACCTTATAAAATAACATAGGTGTTAAACATGACGTAAATCTAAAAAATGAAAACTTAGACAAAATTCCCTTACCTTAAGTCTAGAGTTCCTTAATACACATTAAAAAGTATTTTATAATAATATAATTATTTTATAAATACATTAAGGAACCATAAATTTATATATCATACCATATACAATTTTTATGGTATTTTATAAACCATATATTAACTTATACATGTTAAAGTTACATTTCGTGCAATAAATACTTTTTTTGGTGGAAGTTTTGATTTGTTAAATTTTCTCTTATTACTTTGATCATGGTTAAGAAATATACTAATTTTTTAAAATTATATAAATATCATATATATTATTTATATTTTAATTTATAATAATCCATAAATGTTATAGAAAGATTGTAACGCCCTAACCCAAGTTAACCAGAGTCATTGCATTCTAACATAACATTGTCATGATCACAAAAGATCAAGTCTCAAAAAACAGATTAGTTAAGTAGCTTTGGAAACAATAGATACATTCATAAGTCTTACATTACATGATAAAGTGAAAAACTACTACAACATTGTATCCATAGTCCACACTTATATCCTCTCAGACAATCCCTATAGGTCAGTCATAAAATACTTCTTCAAATCCTAAGAAAAATAAAACATATAAAGGGGTGAGCTCAGATGCTCAGTAAGGATAACAATATAGCGAAAACATTCATAAATAAGAATAAACATTTAAGGAAATGTATAACTAAAACAAAGGACTTTTAAACTTGAACTTCAGCATAATATGGAAAAAATAAAATAAAATAATGCCATTTACTTATTCACATTGATATTCTACTAGTTGAATAATCACATGCAATATCAATAACAACATTCATAATGAAGGAATTCATAATGCCAGACTATCATAACCACAGAGTCAAGGCCATGTTCCAATACTACAAATATTATTTTTTCATTTCTTTGTGCCAAGACACTATTTTGTCTCATGAGACCTACCGATGAATCGAGGAGCTATAGCGGCCTCCAACCGTCACTTACTACGTCCAATGAATTCCTCATATGAACAAGTTTAAACATAACATAAACATTCATATTATAACTATCATAATAAATGTCAATAACTTCTCCACAAACCATGAATGATATAAAAATAACACATCCACATTCAAACATATCACAAAACCTTCACTACAATACGGAAGTTTTGTATCATAATAAATCCACTTCAAATAAGCTTAAAATCCATCAAAGGATGTTGACATAGATGAAATCAAAACTATTTGAGAGAAATATCTTCATTTTGAAATCATTTAAAAGTAACATAATTATAAAATAAAACATTTACTTTGAAAATATTTTTATAAGCTTGTAATTTAATCTTTGGTGATATTATAATGGCGGAAAATAGCTGCACCCTTTGTATATGTTAAAAAGATATTCTTACCTTAATTTTGTAGAAAAGTCTAAAAGGACCTTATTTGGAATACGACAGAAATATTCCACTCAAACCATTTTATAAAAAGTCAAACAAGGGTATAACTAAGTTTAACCCATAGGCTAGTAAATAGTAATTTTTTTTGGAATACATTTTTTATAAATATGGATGTGGATAATAAAGAGGTCCCAGTAGATAATTACGTATAAACAAGCTAAGATAATAAAGAGATTGTGAAATAAACCCTTAACATGTACTTTTCCTTGGTCAAGGGTAGGTTAAAATCCAGTATAATTGTGAAATAATTTTTATTATATTATACAAGAATCATATACATTAATATTATATCATATATGATCTTTTAACATTGCTTCGTTAATAATATCTTAATATTATCATTGTTTCGGGTGTTAACAGATTCATTTTCCTTTATATTCTTTGTTTTATGATTCATATTTGTTATGGATGGGATTTATATTATTAACATCTAGAAATATATCAAGTTTTTAAATGTTACATTTAATCATCAATTGAAAATTAGTTTTGAATGGATAAGATGGGGAATGAATCTCATCAGGTTCGTGGAGACGGAAATCCGTACGTACGAACGAGTGAAAATATCATTATTTTGATATTAAAATAATATATAATGGGATGGTATATCATATATACAGAATCATTATCAAGTTATATTTATTATTTACATCAATTACACATCATTATTATATCCATCCAAATAATAATGTATTGAATAACAATTACACCACGACGTGGAGACAGTAAGCCGTACGTACGCACGTATGATAACATGTCTTTCAAAGGATGGATAGAATAATGAATTTTGTTGTACCATATTTATAATAAAGTCACAGTATATATAATATACTGGAGTTATTATTTTAGAATCTAAACAACAAAGAAAGAAGAAGTGGAAGAAGAAAATAACTTGAAAGAGGGTGGTGGAATTATTACCTTTTCTTCGGGTTCTTCCCTTTGATTTGATCAAAAGAGATTCATAGGTGGGATTTATTACTAAATGAGGGACTCTAGGATGATGGGAGGATATTTTATAGGGTATTTGGGCAGGTTTTGGCCAAGACAAATGGTTTTTATTGTGTGAATTAGAGATAAGTGGGAGTTCCCTTTTATAAGAGCGGTGAGTGGCACCCTATGAAAAACTTAAAATATTATTTTATAATAAATTAATAATCGGTTTATAATGTCTAAAAACTGATTTATTTTGAGGTTAATGTGTGGATGGGTCCAAATACACTCATACAATAGGTTTTAGACAGGTTTGGGTCATTATATAAACCTTATTTTTTCGATTTAACTCTTAGTTAATTAGTTTGACATTTACCATGTCTCTTTGTATTTTTATAATATTTGGTTTATAAACTTACTATAAACTACCAAGAGAAACCCATGTGGTTAATTAATGAAATAAATATTATTATATATGTCTTTTTCCCTAACCTTATATTTTTTGTAATATTATGTCAATTAATAATATAATATTTGTTTTGAACACTCTTTTATGTCAATTTTGACACTATTTGGTATTTTTTTTTCTAAATTCATAAAAGCATTATTACTTGGAAAAAAACTCATCTAAAAAACTCTAATATGTTATATTAACCTATAATTTTTTTAAAATTCATAAAAACTCTCAAATTACATATATTTGGATATTTATAATATCATTTATTTTAATATTTCATTAATTAGGTAATTACAGCATCACCATTGTGTCATAAATAAATTAAATTATTTAATGTCTAAAAATTATAAATAAAATACCATTACATAGTAAATATTTTTATATTTCTAATGAATATTTATAATTGAATTTATCTTATGTATTACCCAATATTAAAAATGTTTTAGTTATTAAACTTTGATTTTTCCTCTTTTAACTCTTCTTGGAATTAGATAATAATAAATGTCCTAATCTAATCAATGATGAACAAATAAGTTCATATTTTATTCCTAAGGTTGTTTTTGGTTGAATTATTCTCATAAAATATAATTAGGACATGTGTTAGGGTAATAATAATATCATTTTTACCCTTAATTACCCTATTTACTTTTATCAATGGTAATTAAAGTTAAAAGTTACTATTCACAAAAAAATTATTTTTATCTTTTTGAACCAAATTTTACTCCTGGATATTAACTGTGTCTCTCAGATTTTTGAAATTCCACTCACAGAAGTGGTAAATGTAACACCCCAAGCTTCTACGGTACGTTTCCCTTCGAATAATGCGATAGCGTGTGTTGTACGCAACCTCGAGTTCTAACACACACCACAACTAATTAAACTAGTCGTTGTGAATAGTAATACCTAATTTTTGAAATCATATATATTTTATATTTTAAAATGGACTTCATTTTTGGATTCGGAATATCGAAATTAGCCTAGGGTGAAATTTTGGTACATTTCGGATAACTTTCATATTTTGATGAATAGTGAAAATTTCTAAATTTTAATTAAAAACAACATTTTTAATCAAAATAATTAATAATGATAAATTGTGAATTTGAGTGGTTTTAAAGTATATTTAGAATATATTTTTACCATTTAATATAATGTTGGTCATTGGACATAATTTTACAATTAAACCGAACATAAACAAGTGTCAATCTTTTGATAGTTATTATCTCTTAAAAACACGCTTTTTGTTTTGACAGCGGGAATTAATTTTAAATTAATTTCTGCCACTTCTGTGTTTTGAATTTAGGAAAATGGATTCCATATTTGGAATCAGGATGTTCAAATTGTGTAAATAGGTAACTTTTATTTTTAGACATTTTGAATAATTACTGCGGTAAATATTTTATTTACCATGGTTAAAGGGTAAATCCGGTAAATAAGGGTTAAAAAATAATATTATAATAATACAAAATTACCCTAAAACGTGTCCTAACCTTATTGGTGGACACATACCCGACCATGGGCATCCTTGGGTCAATTTGGGGACCCCTTGGAGCCACTTGTATGTGGTAGGGACACATTATATTAATAAAGTTAAAATAAAAATAAAAATGGCATAAGCTTACATCTTTTATAAGAACAATTTTTACATAGGGTTATATATGTTGGATTTTAGATTATAAATATTCATTAGAAAGCTACAAAGATTTCCTACATAATGATATTTTATTTATAATTTTTAGACATTAAATAATTTATTTTATTTATGACACAATGATGATGCAGTAATTACTATAATAGTTAAAAATTAAAATAATTGATATTATAAATACCCAAATAAATATAATATGAAACTTTTAATGAATTAAACTAATTTTCTAGGATAATATGATATATTAGGATTGATTTAATGGACTTTGTTCGAAGTAATCAATCTGTTATGAGTTTCACAAAAATCAACTATTGAATAGTGTCAAAATTGACATAAAAGAGTTCTTAAAACAAATATTATATTATTAATTGATATTAAATTCCTAAAAATCTAAGGTTCGGCCAAGAGACTTATATTATGATAGGTTAATCATTAATGGACCACTTGGGGGTCTCTTGGATGTATATGTTAAGTCTATTAACCATATAATATAAAAATACAAAGAGACATTGTAAAAGTGAAACTAATTAACTTAGAGTTAATACTTAAAGATAAGGTTAATATAAGTACCCAAACCTGTCTAAATTCTATTGGATGAGTTGTTTTCGACCTATCCCCACCTCATCCTTTGAATAGTCAACTTTGGAGCCTTTGTAAACCGAATATGAATTTATTATAAATTAATATTTCTAGCTTTTCCAAAGGTGCCCCTCACCCCTCTTATAAAAGGGCACTCCTCCTTCTCATTTCGTCACACCTTCAAAGCCTTTTGGTTCGGCCAAACTCTGCCCAAATACTCTCCCAACATCCCTCACTACAACCTAGAGGCCTTAGTTTGATCATAAATCCAACCTAAGGAGCCCTTTTGATCAAATCAAAAGGAAGAACCCGAAGAAGAGGTAATGATTTCACCACCCTTTTCTAAGTTCCTTTCTTCTTCCACTTCCTCTTTCTTTGTTCTTACCATTCTAAAATAATAACTCCAGTATCTTAAATATACTGTGATGTTATTATAAATATGGTACAACCATATTCAGTATTCTATCCACCCTTTGAATAACATGTCACCATACGTGCGTACGTACGGCTTACCGTCTCCACGTCGTGGTGTAATTGTTATTCAATATAATATTATTTGGATGGGTATAATAATGATGTGTAACTCATGTAAATAATAAATATAACATGTTAATGATTCTGTATATATGATATACCATCCATTTATATATTATTTTAATATCAAAAGAATGATATTGTCGCTCGTGCGTACGTACGGACTACCGTCTCCACGAACGCGATGAGATTCATTCTCCATCATATCCATTCAAGTATAATTACCATTTAATGATTTAAAAATGATGTTTAAGGACTTGATATCATTCTGGATATGAATAAGATACAACAAACATGACTTATGTAACAAAACATATAAAAGAAAATGAGTAAGTTAACACCCGAAACGACGATAATACTAAGATATTATTATCAAATCAATATTAAAAGATCATATATGATATCATATTAATATATATGATTCTTGTATAATTTAATAACAATTATTTCACAATTATACAGGATGTTAACCTACCCCAACCAAGGAAAAGTACAAGGTAAGGGTTATTTCACAATCTCTTCATTATCCGAGGTTGTATTATACGTAATAATCTACTGGGATCTCTTTATCATCCACATCCATGTTTCTTCGAAATGTATTTCAAAACATTTTTACTATTTACAAGAATATGGGTTAAAGTCATTTATACCCTTGTTTGACTTTTTATAAGAGGTTTATAAAAGAATCTTTCCGTCGTTTTCAAAACAAGGTCCTTTTTAACCTTTTCGACAGAATTGAGGTAAGAATGTTTTTTTTAACTTATACGGCGGGTGCGGTTATTTTCCGCCGTTATAAAATCGTCGAAGCTTCCCATACAAGCTTATAAGAATATTTTCAAACAAAATGTTTTATTTTATATGTATCTTAAATGATTTCAAAATAAAAGGAGATACTTCTTTAAAAAGAATTTTGATTTCATCTATGTCAACATCCTTTGATGGATTTTAAGATTATTTGAAGTTGATTTATTATGATACAAAACTTCTATATTGTATTGAAGGTTTTGTGATATGTTTGACTATGGATGTGCTATTTTTATACCATTCATAGTTTATGGTGAAATTATTGACATTTCGTATGCTAGTTTTAATACGAATGTTTATGTTATGTTTAAACCTTTTCATATGGGAATGCATTGGACTTAATAAGTGACGGGTGGAGCCCGCTATAGCTCCTCGATGCATCGTTAGGTCTCATGAGACAAACTAGTGTCTTGGCACAAGGCCTTGACAAAATCTTTTTTGTAGTCTTGGCACGAGGCCTTGGCTATGTGGTTATGATAGTCTGGCATTATGCATTCCAACATTATGAAAGTGGTTATTGATATTGCATGTGATTATTCGATTAGTAGAATATCCATGTGAATAAGTAAATTTTTATTTTTGCCATACTATGTTGAAGTTCAATTTTAAAAGGCTTTTGTTTTAGTAATTCATTGCCTTAAATGTTTATGCTTATTATGAATGTTCCGCTATATTGTTTTCCTTACTGGGCATTTGAGCTCACCCCTTTTCTATGTTTTATTTTTCCCAGGTAGTGAAGAAGTAAATTATGAATGACTTGCATGGATATTATGAGGGGTTAATAGTGTGGACATGAAGACTTTGTTGTTGTAGTAGTTTTTCACTTTGAAATGTAATGTAAAACTTTATGATTATATCTAGTGTTTCCAAGGCTACTAAACCAATCGGTCTTTCGAGATTTGATCTTTCTTGTGATCATGCCAATGTTATGTAATTAATGCACCGACTCTGGGAAACTGGGGTCGGGGCGTTACAGTTGGTATCAGAGGAAGTTTAGTACAAACCTTGGAAGCTAGCTTTAGATAAACTCTGATTAGAGCACATAGACCTAAGATGAACTTTGAGGATTAGTATAGAAGAACTTCCTAGAATTTTGGTATTGTAGATATTTTGTGAGTTTTCCGAGCAATACATCCCTGTCTGGATACGAGCAGGTAGAGGCGGCTCTGGCACAGATGTACCTAGGGGTAAAACCCGAAAACACCGCTTTGAGCTAGACTCGAACGGGAACTGGTGCACGACAACGGGCCTTGCTGCACTCTTGGTTACGACACTCCCGGGGGATATGCTTAGGATAACTCTCATTATCTTTACAAATCATTATGAAGGGTTTATGAGTATATACTTCCTCAAAGAAAAACATTTTTATGATTATGGATTATATCCATAAATAGTTCAATTTATGTTAAGTGTTTTATAAGTATGGGATTATGTATTTTGATTCATAAACTGATCTAGTTTATGACATTGTTTAGAAATGGCGCCTAGTGGAAGAAATGGAAACCGTATCAATGCACGCACTCCATGTAGGGATTGCCCTCCTGCTCAAGATAATTATAGTGGGGCTGGTGATGCAACTGGTGCTGATCAGCTAATCACCGTACTGGGACAACTTACTCAGGTTATGAATAATAACCTTACCCGTATGGAGCACCCTGATCCGCAGCGTGGAGGATCAATGTTAGATCGATTCATGAGACAACAACCACCAACGTTCAATGGGAGTACAAATTCCTTAGTAGCTGAGCAATGGATATTTTCCCTAGAGAAAATATTTCAGGCTTTGGGGAGCAGTGAAAGGGAAAAAGTTATCATGGTAGTTTACCGCCTCACTGGAGATGATGATCAATGGTGGTCATTGATTCAAAATACGAAGGAAGATGATGAAGTATCAAATATGGAATGGAGGGAATTCAAAGATCTGTTTTTAGAAAAATACTTCCCTCGCGACCATCGAGCAGATATGGAAAGACAATTTCTGAGTCTGAGACAAAAGGAGGATGAGAATGTCACAAAGTATGAGGCTAACTTTACAAGGTTAGCGAGGTATGCTGGAGATTATATTCACAACCCAAGAAGTAAGATTGATCGTTTCTTTGATGGGTTAAAACCATTTCTCCGTCGAGCATTAGTCTCACAATCCTTTTCATCGTACGAAGACATTGTCTCATGTGCTATAAAGACCGAAAAGGAATTCTCTAAGTCTTATGACTTTAAAGCAAAGCAAGAGAAGAAGAGACCTGCTGATCAATCTGGGAATGGAAATAAGGGGAAGAAGGGAAAGGTTGAATATCCATCTTGTGGTAAATGCGGGAAGAAACACCCCGGTGCTTGCCTGAAGGGAATGGGAGTCTGTTACAAGTGTGGTGAAAAAGGCCACCAAGCTCATGATTGCAAGGGGAAGAAGGAAGCTACCAACGTTCAGTGCTACAATTGCAGGGAGATGGGGCATTATGCAAATGCATGTCCTAAGCGTCAGGAGAACTTACCTCAGAAAAGGCCAATGGATCAAGGCCAGACTTATGCTATCACTACTGCTGAGGTAGAAGCTCCGAAAGACGTGGTGGCAGGTAATTTAATGGTTTTCTCAAGTTTAGAAAATGCATTATTTGATTCTGGATCATCGCATTGTTTCATATCTTCCCAGTTTGCTATGAAAATTAGATATTTCCAATTTGATTTAATAAGGGAGTTTTCAGTTAAAACTCCTAAGGGAAGTATCGTTGCAACAAAGTTTTGTGAATCAGTCCCCATTAGAGCACATAAATTTTCTTTATCTGCTGATCTCATCGTCATACCTATGATTGAGTTTGATATAATCCTCGGTATGGACTGTCTTTCGGACTATGATGCGAAGATTTATTGTAAGAAGAAAGAGGTTACGATTCTTGATGATAATGATAAGGAACACCTTATTTTTAGAGCAGAATCGTCACCACCTAATTCTTATTTAGATCCACCCTCAATAGCTCAACTGAATTCAATTATTGGGGAGGAAGAGAATGAAATAACTGCGGGTGAGGAAAGGAATGTTCAAATAGAGGATGTACCTGTTGTGAAAGAATTTGTAGATGTATTTCCAGAAGATTTACCTGGACATCCTCCAGAACGAGAAGTTGAGTTTTTTATTGATTTGATTCCTGGATCAAGGCCTATATCGAAGACCCCTTATAGAATGGCCACTGTAGAGTTAGTCGAACTAAAGAAACAACTAGAGGAATTGAGTAATAAGGGATTTATTCGCCCTAGTGTTTCTCTATGGGGAGCCCCTGTTCTTTTTGTTAAAAAGAAAGATGGATCTATGAGGTTATGTATCGACTACAGGGAGATCAATGCTATAACGATAAAGAACAAGTATCCCCTACCTCGTATTGATGATTTATTTGACCAACTGCATGGAGCTCAATACTTTTCAAAGATTGACCTTCGATCTGGATACCATCAGTTGTGTGTGAAGAAGGAAGACATTCCGAAAACAGCATTTCGAACCAGGTACGAGCATTACGAGTTTACTGTAATGCCGTTTGGATTGACTAATGCACCCTCTGTATTCATGGATCTGATGAATAGAGTCTTCAAGGAGTATCTCGATGAATTTTTGGTGGTATTTATTGATGATATCTTGGTATACTCCAAAACCTACGAAGATCATGAAAATCACTTGCGCATTATCTTGAAGACTCTGAGGAGGCATGAATTATATGGGAAGTTTAGCAAGTGTGAATTCTGGCTTCAGGAGATTTCTTTTCTTGGCCATATTGTCTCAAAAGATGGAATCTCCGTTGATCCTTCTAAGACCAAGGCAATCCAAGAATGGCCAGCACCTACGAGTATAACTGAGGTACGTAGTTTTATTGGTTTGGCAGGTTATTATCGACGTTTCGTCCAGAATTTTGCCCGATTGGCTAACCCATTAACGAAGCTCACACGTAAAGGGGTTAAATTTGTTTGGACAAAAGAGTGTGAAGAATGTTTCGAAGAATTGAAGAAAAGATTAGTCAATGCTCCTATATTGACTCTACCATCGGGGACTGATGGGTTCGTTATTTATAGTGATGCATCGAAGAAAGGACTTGGCTGTGTCCTTATGCAGAATGATAGAGTTATTGCCTATGCATCACGACAGTTGAAAATTCATGAACAAAACTATCCTACTCATGATCTTGAGTTAGCAGCTGTGATCTTTGCTTTGAAGATATGGAGGCACTACCTCTATGGTGAAAAATGTGAGATTTATACTGATCACAAAAGTTTGAAGTATATTTTCTCACAAAAAGAACTCAACATGAGGCAAAGGAGATGGCTTGAATTACTCAAGGATTATGATTGTACGATACACTACCACCCGGGGAAGGCAAACAAGGTGGCAGATGCTTTGAGTAGAAAAGACCATGGAGTTTTGAACAATATGAGAATTGAAAGGGATCCAATTTTCATGGATCTAGTGAAAATGGACATGGGAATAACCAGGGAAGGTGAAACATCAATGCTTTTTCAAATGGTTGCCAAACCATCTTTACTAGAAAGGATTAAGAGTTCTCAGACCGATGATGACGAATTCCAAAAGAAGATTAAAGCTGTGAATGATGGGAGATTGAGAGACTTTGTGTATGAAGATGGAATTTTGAAATTCGGGAAGAGACTTTGTGTTCCCAATATACCTGATCTAAAAAGGGAATTGCTGGATGATGCTCATAGTTCCAATTTCTCTATACACCCTGGGAGCACCAAAATGTATAGAGATTTGAAGGAACATTTTTGGTGGGACAACATGAAGAGGGAGATTGCTGATTTTGTGTCAAGATGTATGGTTTGTCAACAAGTGAAAGCTGGAAGGCAACAGCCTGGAGGAGTCATGCAACCTCTTCCCATACCGGAGTGGAAATGGGACAATGTTACGATGGACTTTGTCATGGGGCTACCGAAGACTCCTAGAAGGAACGATGCAATATGGGTTATTGTTGATCTTCTTACCAAGTCAGCACATTTTCTTGCTATAAGAGAAGATCTACCCCTGGAACGTCTAGCAAGACTATACATTAATGAAGTTGTGAGACTTCATGGAGTACCCCTATCAATTGTTTCTGGTCGTGATCCCCGTTTTACTTCAAGATTTTGGAAAAGTCTTCAGAAATCCCTGGATACTGAACTTCATTTGAGCACTGCTTACCACCCTCAGACAGACGGACAATCAGAACGGACTATTCAGACCTTAGAAGACATGTTGAGATCTTGCTCACTTGATTTTCAGGGTATGTGGGATCAATATTTACCACTAGTAGAATTTTCCTATAACAATAGCTTCCATTCGAGTATTCAGATGGCACCATATGAAGCGTTATACGGAAAGAGATGTCGTACACCAACCTGTTGGGATGACGTTAGTGAATGAAAACTTGTAGGCCCAGAACTGGTGGAGGAAACGGTGGAAAAGGTGAAGGTAATCCAAAATCACATTAAAGCAGCTCAAAGTAGGCAGAAGAGCTATGCCGATAATCGAAGGAAGGATTTGGAATTTAAAGTCGGTGATCATGTTTTTCTGAAGGTATCTCCGTGGAAGGGAGTCATACGTTTTGGTAAGAAAGGTAAATTGAGTCCCAGGTACATCGGACCTTTCGAAATTCTAGAACGAATTGGGGTTGTAGCTTACCGATTGGCAATGACGCCAAGTCTCTCCAAAGTTCACGATGTGTTCCACGTATCTCTGTTGAGGAAATACATGCCTGACCCAACGCATGTACTCACCTATGAAGATTTAGAACTGGAACCCGATCTGTCTTATTGCGAAGAGCCCATCAAGATTCTTGATACGAGAGAACAAGTGCTGAGAAACCGGACGACGCGTCTGGTAAAAGTTTTGTGGAGGAATCATAAGATGGAAGAGGCAACGTGGGAACCCGAGGAACTTATGATGAAGAACCACCCGAGTCTTTTATACAGTAATACCCTAGAAATTGCGAGGACGCAATTATTTGAAGGAGGGGAGAATGTAACACCCCAAGCTTCTACGGTACGTTTCCCTTCGAATAATGCGATAGCGTGTGTTGTACGCAACCTCGAGTTCTAACACACACCACAACTAATTAAACTAGCCGTTGTGAATAGTAATACCTAATTTTTGAAATCATATATATTTTATATTTTAAAATGGACTTCATTTTTGGATTCGGAATATCGAAATTAGCCTAGGGTGAAATTTTGGTACATTTCGGATAACTTTCATATTTTGATGAATAGTGAAAATTTCTAAATTTTAATTAAAAACAACTTTTTTAATCAAAATAATTAATAATGATAAATTGTGAATTTGAGTGGTTTTAAAGTATATTTAGAATATATTTTTACCATTTAATATAATGTTGGTCATTGGACATAATTTTACAATTAAACCGAACATAAACAAGTGTCAATCTTTTGATAGTTATTATCTCTTAAAAACACGCTTTTTGTTTTGACAGCGGGAATTAATTTTAAATTAATTTCTGCCACTTCTGTGTATTGAATTTAGGAAAATGGATTCCATATTTGGAATCAGGATGTTAAAATTGTGTAAATAGGTAACTTTTATTTTTAGACATTTTGAATAATTACTGCGGTAAATATTTTATTTACCATGGTTAAAGGGTAAATCCGGTAAATAAGGGTTAAAAAATAATATTATAATAATACAAAATTACCCTAAAACGTGTCCTAACCTTATTGGTGGACACATACCCGACCATGGGCATCCTTGGGTCAATTTGGGGACCCCTTGGAGCCACTTGTATGTGGTAGGGACACATTATATTAATAAAGTTAAAATAAAAATAAAAATGGCATAAGCTTACATCTTTTATAAGAACAATTTTTACATAGGGTTATATATGTTGGATTTTAGATTATAAATATTCATTAGAAAGATAACAAGATTTCCTACATAATGATATTTTATTTATAATTTTTAGACATTAAATAATTTATTTTATTTATGACACAATGATGATGCAGTAATTACTATAATAGTGAAAAATTAAAATAATTGATATTATAAATACCCAAATAAATATAATATGAAACTTTTAATGAATTAAACTAATTTTCTAGGATAATATGATATATTAGGATTGATTTAATGGACTTTGTTCGAAGTAATCAATCTGTTATGAGTTTCACAAAAATCAACTATTGAATAGTGTCAAAATTGACATAAAAGAGTTCTTAAAACAAATATTATATTATTAATTGATATTAAATTCCTAAAAATCTAATTTTCGGCCAAGAGACTTATATTATGATAGGTTAATCATTAATGGACCACTTGGGGGTCTCTTGGATGTATATGGTAAGTCTATTAACCATATAATATAAAAATACAAAGAGACATTGTAAAAGTGAAACTAATTAACTTAGAGTTAATACTTAAAGATAAGGTTAATATAAGTACCCAAACCTGTCTAAATTCTATTGGATGAGTTGTTTTCGACCTATCCCCACCTCATCCTTTGAATAGTCAACTTTGGAGCCTTTGTAAACCGAATATGAATTTATTATAAATTAATATTTCTAGCTTTTCCAAAGGTGCCCCTCACCCCTCTTATAAAAGGGCACTCCTCCTTCTCATTTCTTCACACCTTCAAAGCGTTTTGGTTCGGCCAAACTCTGCCCAAATACTCTCCCAACATCCCTCACTACAACCTAGAGGCCTTATTTTGATCAGAAAGCCAACCTAAGGAGCCCTTTTGATCAAATCAAAAGGAAGAACCCGAAGAAGAGGTAATGATTTCACCACCCTTTTCTAAGTTCCTTTCTTCTTCCACTTCCTCTTTCTTTGTTCTTACCATTATAAAATAATAACTCCAGTATCTTAAATATACTGTGATGTTATTATAAATATGGTACAACCATATTCAGTATTCTATCCACCCTTTGAATAACATGTCACCATACGTGCGTACGTACGGCTTACCGTCTCCACGTCGTGGTGTAATTGTTATTCAATATAATATTATTTGGATGGGTATAATAATGATGTGTAACTCATGTAAATAATAAATATAACATGTTAATGATTCTGTATATATGATATACCATCCATTTATATATTATTTTAATATCAAAAGAATGATATTGTCGCTCGTGCGTACGTACGGACTACCGTCTCCACGAACGCGATGAGATTCATTCTCCATCATATCCATTCAAGTATAATTACCATTTAATGATTTAAAAATGATGTTTAAGGACTTGATATCATTCTGGATATGAATAAGATACAACAAACATGACTTATGTAACAAAACATATAAATGAAAATGAGTAAGTTAACACCCGAAATGGCGATAATACTAAGATATTATTATCAAATCAATATTAAAAGATCATATATGATATCATATTAATATATATGATTCTTGTATAATTTAATAACAATTATTTCACAATTATACAGGAGGTTAACCTACCCCAACCAAGGAAAAGTACAAGGTAAGGGTTATTTCACAATCTCTTCATTATCCGAGGTTGTATTATACGTAATAATCTACTGGGATCTCTTTATCATCCACATCCATGTTTCTTCGAAATGTATTTCAAAACATTTTTACTATTTACAAGAATATGGGTTAAAGTCATTTATACCCTTGTTTGACTTTTTATAAGAGGTTTATAAAAGAATCTTTCCGTCGTTTTCAAAACAAGGTCCTTTTTAACCTTTTCGACAGAATTGAGGTAAGAATGTTTTTTTAACTTATACGGCGGGTGCGGTTATTTTCCGCCGTTATAAAATCGTCGAAGCTTCCCATACAAGCTTATAAGAATATTTTCAAAGAAAATGTTTTATTTTATATGGATCTTAAATGATTTCAAAATAAAAGGAGATACTTCTTTAAAAAGAATTTTGATTTCATCTATGTCAACATCCTTTGATGGATTTTAAGATTATTTGAAGTTGATTTATTATGATACAAAACTTCTATATTGTATTGAAGGTTTTGTGATATGTTTGACTATGGATGTGCTATTTTTATACCATTCATAGTTTATGGTGAAATTATTGACATTTCGTATGCTAGTTTTAATACGAATGTTTATGTTATGTTTAAACCTTTTCATATGGGAATGCATTGGACTTAATAAGTGACGGGTGGAGCCCGCTATAGCTCCTCGATGCATCGGTAGGTCTCATGAGACAAACTAGTGTCTTGGCACAAGGCCTTGACAAAATCTTATTTGTAGTCTTGGCACGAGGCCTTGGCTATGTGGTTATGATAGTCTGGCATTATGCATTCCAACATTATGAAAGTGGTTATTGATATTGCATGTGATTATTCGATTAGTAGAATATCCATGTGAATAAGTAAATTTTTATTTTTGCCATACTATGTTGAAGTTCAATTTTAAAAGGCTTTTGTTTTAGTAATTCATTGCCTTAAATGTTTATGCTTATTACGAATGTTCCGCTATATTGTTATCCTTACTGGGCATTTGAGCTCACCCCTTTTCTATGTTTTATTTTTCACAGGTAGTGAAGAAGTAAATTATGAATGACTTGCAGGGATATTATGAGGGGTTAATAGTGTGGACATGAAGACATTGTGGTTGTAGTAGTTTTTCACTTTGAAATGTAATGTAAAACTTTATGATTATATCTAGTGTTTCCAAGGCTACTAAACCAATCGGTCTTTCGAGATTTGATCTTTCTTGTGATCATGCCAATGTTATGTAATTAATGCACCGACTCTGGGCAACTGGGGTCGGGGCGTTACAGTAAAATTATGTTTTATATGAATTTGCAAATTCTCCCAGGAGATGGGTAAAAGACGGTGAAAAGTTCAATAAAATTTTTATATATCTAAAATTATTATAAACTTACTCCAATGAATTACATTGAAATTATATAGGTATTATCTATCTATTTTGAACTAAAATAATTTTAAATAATATAAATAATTACATAAATAAAAAATCGGTTTTAAACTCTAACTTAGTGTTTTCACTATTCATCAAAAATTGGAAGTTTTCAGAAAAATACCAAAAATCCACTCTATGCTAATTTTGATTTTCCGAATCCAAAAATTAAGTCAATTTTGAAAGATAAAATTTATAAAATTTTAAATAGTGGGTATTAATATTCATAACGACTAGTTTGATTGGCTAAGGTGTGTGTTAGAACTCGAAGGTGCGTACAATACACGCTACTGTATTATTCAAAGAGAAGCGTACCGTGGATGCTTGGGATGTTAAATTATCACCTCCTTAAAATAATTATATCCTTGAAATTTCTAGAATATCACTACATAAAAATACTCGGGTTATTCTTTATCATATGTTCCTCAGGTTCCCAAGTTTCCTCTTCCATCTTATGGTTTCTCCATAAAACTTTTACCAGACGAGTGGTCCAGTTTCTCAGCAGTTGTTCTCTTGTATCATGAATCTTAACCATCCAATGGCCCGGAGGCCTTCATTTTTTTAAATCAAGGCCCCCCTTTTAATGGAAGGGGAGGAAACCCAAATAGAAATCATCGACATAGGACAAATGACAACCTGAAGGTTTAGCGAGGCACACCAAATTGACATCATGGAACAACCCCTTCCTAGAAACCATCAGTACAGGGCTGAACGGAAAGAAAGTGTCCTGTGTAAAAGAACAAGACCGATTCTATGACAAACATCATACCCTCTCAACAACCAAATCCATAAATCTCTACATTGAAGAACAGCTGGCTCTGGAACCTCCTCTAGGGCCTGATCCGCATGGTCGAGTCCGAGTGAATCATTGTACCAACAGACCTCATAAAATCATTCACCATTCCGAGAAAACAAAACCAAAAAACCTCCGACAATCTATCATTCTGGACCAACCTCTTCGACATCCAACCCGCTATCGCAGCCATAAAGCCCGGAAGGCAATCAAAAGAACATGAGATCAAGCCATCGTCACCATGACTGGATGGCCCAACCCCGCGCCTAGAACCGCCACCAATGAGGGAAACTGGGTCTTCCAGAAACAAAAACTCCACTATGGGCGTGGATCTTCTATAAACAGAACCTCAGTTCCACCATCATTAGATTCCATCTCAAGCCTCACGATGACAAGCAAGAAAGACTAGCGATGTCGAAACATAACAACCATAACCAGAACTAGAGAACAAATTCACAACTGGCACCATTTAAATGCTTGTAAAATTCACTACAATTGAATAACGAAGACCTACCCCCTCTTAAGAATTGAGATCAAGCCGTTAGCCACATCAGAAGATGGAAGTAAGCCCCGATCCAACCAAGAACTACCCACTCCATCGCCTGGCGCACCAGACAAGCTGATCAACCCGAACTAAGAACGGGGCCACCCTAAGCTTTTTTCCATCTAGAGGTAAACCTGAACCGACCACCAAGAAATGAAACAAAGACAGGACGTCGTCGGAAATCGTTCCGCCCCGAGCTGACTGTCGAACTTCCACCGAGAAGTGACCGCCGCCACACAAGCAACACCAACACCGTTCCACAACGATCAGACTGCCAGACTTCCACCGGTAACTGATGTCGCCGCACAAGTAATGTCAACACTGTTTCCACACCAAGATGACAACCAGACTTCCACCGGCAAGCGACGATGCCGCACAAGCAACACCTAAAACTCCTTCCTTCAGTAATCAGCATAGCTCTTCTTCCTACTTTGAGCTGGGTTTGATGTGTTTTGGATTACCTTCACCTTTTCCATCGTTTCCTCCACCAGTTCTAGGCCTACGAGTTTTCTTTCACCAACATCATCCCAACAGGTTGGTGTGTGACATCTCTTTCTGTATAACGCTTTATATGGTGCGATATGAATACTTGAATGGAAGCTATTATTATAGGAAAATTCTACCAAAGGTATATATTGATCCCACATTCCCTGAAGGTCAAGTGAGAAAGGATCTCAACATGACTTATAAGGATTAAATAGTTCATTCTGACGGTCCATTAGTTTTGGGGGTGGTAGGCAGTGCTCAAACGAAGTTCAGTATGTAGGGCTTTCTGAAGAATTTTCCAGAATCTTGATGTAATCCAGGGATCACGATCAGAAACAATCGATAGTGGTGCTCACAGGATGTCTTACAACTTCATTAATATATAGTATTTCTAGACCTTTCAAGTTTTATATCCTCTCTTATAGAAAGAAAATGTGATAACTTGGTTAGACAATCAATAATGAACCATATTGCATCATTGCTTCTAGGAGTCTTTGGTAGCCCTATGACAAAGTCCTTCATAATATTATCCAATTTCCACTCAGGTATAGAAATGCGGTTGCATGACTCCTCCAGGCTGTTGGCTTCCAGCTTTCACTTGCTGACAAACCATACATCATGACGACAAAATCATCAATATCCCTCTTCATGTTGCCCCACCAAAAATTTTCCTTCAAATCTATATACATTTGGTGCACCCAGGGTCTATAGAGAAAATTGGAACTATGAGCATCATCCAACAATTCCCTTTTAGATCAGGTGTATCGGGAACACAATGTCTTTTCCCAAATTTCAAAAATTCCATCTTCATACGCAAAGTCACTCAATATCCCATCATTCACAACGTTAATCTTCTTTTGAAATTATTCATCATTGGTCTGAGAACTCTTTATAATTTATAGTAAATATGTTTTGGAAACCATTTGAAAAAGTATTGATGTTTCACCTTCCATGGTTATTCCCATATCCATAGTTACATATAACAATGTATATAGGATCCATTTCAACACTCATCATTTTTAAAACTCCATGATTTTTTCTACTCAAAGCATCTAACACATTATTTTCCTTCCCTGGGTGGTACTTGTATCATGCAGTCATAATCCTTGAGTAGTTCAAGCCATCACCTTTGCCTCATGTTGAGTTCTTTTTGTGAGAAGATATACTTAAAACTCTTATGATCAGTATAAATATCACATTTTTTTACCATAGGGATAATTTCTCCATATATTCAAAGAAAATATTATAGCTGCTAACTCAAGATCATGAGTAGGATAGTTTTTCTCATGAATTTTTAGCTATCGTGATGGATATGTAATAATCCTATCATTCTACATAAAGACACAACCAAGTCCTTTCTTTGAAGCATCACTATAAATAACAAACCCATCATTCCCCGATGGTAGAGTCAAGATAGTTGAAATGACTAATATTATATTCAGTTCTTCAAAAAAATTATTCACACTCTTTTGTCCAAAATAATTTAACAACTTTTCATGTGAGCTTTGTCAATGGGTTATCCAATCAAGAAAAATTCTAGAAGAAACGTTGATAATATATTGCTAAAACATTAAAAATGCATACCTCAGTTATACTCATTGGTGCTGGCCATTCTTGGATTTCTCTTGAATTATAAGGATCAACAAATATTCCATTCCTAGAGACAATATTTCCAAGAAAAGAAATCTCCTGAAGCCATAATTCACATTTTCTAAACATCCCATATAATTCATGTCTTATAAGAGTCTTTATAATAATACACAAGTGATTTTCATGATCTTTGTAGCTTTTGGAGTATACCAAGATATCATCAATAAATACGACTATGAATTCATCAAGATATTCCTTGAAAACACTATTCATTAGATCCATGAAGACAGAGGGTGCATTAGTCAATAAAAAAGGCATTACTGTAAACTCGTATTGCCCGAGCATGGTTCGAAATTATTTCTTCAGAATCTCTTCATTCCTTACACACAACTGATGGTATCTAGATCGAAATTCAATCTTTGAAAAGTATTGAGCTCCATACAGTTGGTCAAATAAATCATCAATTCTAGGTAGGGGATACTTGTTCTTTATTATTATAGCATTGATCTCCCTATAGTCAATACATAACCTCATAGATTCATCTTTCTTCTTAACAAAAAGGACAGGGGCTCCGCATGGAGAAATACTAGGGTGAATAAATCCCTTATTACTCAATTCCTCTAGTTTTTTCTTTATTTATACTAATTCCATAGCTTCCATTCTATAAGGGGTCTTCGATATGGGCCTTGATCCTGGAATTTAATAAATGGAAAACTCAATTTCTCATTCTGGAGGATGTCCAGGTAAATCTTATGGAAACAAATCAACATTTAATTTCACAATAGGTACATCCTCTATTTCAACATTCTTTTCTTCTCCCATAGATATTTCATTCTCTTCCCCACCAATAATTGAATTTAGTTGAGCTACTAAGGGTGGATCTAGAAAAGAATTAGGTGGTGACGATTCTACTCTAAAGAAAAGGTGTTCTTTATAATAATCATAAAAAATCGTAACCTCCTTCTTCTTACAATAAATATTTGCATCATGGACCAAAAGCCAATCCATAATGAGGATTATATCAAACTCAATAATGGGTATGACAATGAGATCATCAGATAAAGAACATTTATATGCTCTAATGGGAACTGATTCACATAACTTTGTAGAAATGATACTTCCCTTTGGAGTTTTGACTGACAACTACCTTGTTAAATCAAATTGGAAATATCTAATTTTTTTAGAAAACCAAGAATATTTGGAACAATGCGATGATTCGGAATCAAATAAAGCATTTTATAAAAATATAGGAAACCATTAAATTTCCTGTCACCAAGTCTTTTAGAGCTTCTACATCAGTAGTAGTGATAGCATAAGCTTGGCCTTGATCCCTTGTAATTTTTAGCAGAAAGTTCCCTCGACACTTAGGAAATTCATTTGCATAATGTCTCATCTCCCTGTAATTGTAGCATTGAACATCGGTAGATTCTTTCTTCCCCTTGCTATCACGAGCTTGGTGGCCTTTTTCACCACACTTGTAACAGACTCCCATTCAATTCAAGCATGTACTGGGGTGTTTCTTCCCATATTTACTACAGGATGGATATTCAACATTTCTTTTCTTCCCCTTATTTCTATTTCCATATTAATCATTAGCTCTCTTATTCTCATGCTTTGCTTTAAAGCCATAAGACATAGAGAATTATTTTTCTATCTTGATAGCACATGAGACAATATCTTCGTACAATGAGAAAGATTTTGAGACTAATGCTCGATGGAGAAATGGTTTTAACCCATCAATGAAATGATAAATATTAATTCTTGGGTTACGTATATAATCTACATCATGCCTTGATAACGTTGTAAAGTTAGACTCATAATTTGCAACATTCTCGTCCTCCTTTTGCCTCAGACTCAGAAATTGTCTTTCCTTATCCACTCGATGGTCATGAGGAAACTATTTTTCTAAGAAAATATCATTAAATGTCCTCCATTAAATATTTAATACTTCATCATCTTCCTTCATGTTTTGAATCAATGACCACCATTGATCAGCTTCTCCAGTGAGGTGATAAACTGCCATGACAACTTTTACCCTTTCACTACTCTTCAAAGCCTGAAATATTTTCTCTAGGGAACTTATCCATTACTCAGCTACTAATGGATTTTTATTCCCATTAAATGTTGGTGGGTTTTTCCTCATGAAGTAGTAAAACATTGATCCTCCACATTATGGATTAGGGTGCTCCATATGGGTAAGGTTATTATTGATAACCTGAGTGAGTTATCTTAGTATAGCGATTAGCTGATCAACAACAGTTGAATCACCATATCCACTATAATTATCATGAGTAAGAGGGAAATCCCTACATGGAGTGCATGCATTGATACCGTTTCCATTCCTTCCACTAGGCGCTATTTCTATACAATGGAATAAACTAGATTAGTTTATGAATCACAATACATAAATCCAAACTTGTAAAACACTTATCATAAATTGAACAGTTTATGGATATAATCCATAATCATTAAAATGTTTTATTTTAGGAGGTATTTACACAGAGACCCTTCATAATGGTTTGTAATGAAAATGAGAATTATCCTTAACATATCCCCTGGGAGTGTCGTAACTAAGACTACAATAAGGCCCATTGTCGTGCACCATTTCCCATTCGAGTTGAGCTCAAAGCGGTGTTTTCGGGTTTTACCCCTAGGTAATCTGTGCCCGAGACGCCTCTACCTACTCGTATCCAAAAAGGGATGTATTACTCGGAAAACTAAAAAAAATTCAACAATACCAAAATTCTAGGATGTTCTTCTATACATATCCTGAAAGTCCATCTTAGATTTATGTGCTCTAATAAGATTTTATCTAAATCTAGATTCCAAGGTTTGTACTAAACTTTCTCTGTTACCAACTATAATGCCCTGACCCCAGTTACCCAGAGTCGGTGCATTATTATATAACATTGGCATGATCACAAAAAAATCTTGTCTTGAACGACCGATTAGTTTAGTATCCTTGGAAACACTAGATACATTCATAAGTCTTACATTACATGATAATGTAAAAAACTACTACAACATAGTCTCCATAGTCCACACTTATATCCCCTCAGAATATCCCTATAGGTTAGTCATAAAATATTTCTTCACATCCTTGGAAAAATAAAACATAGAAAGGGGTGAGCTCAGATACTCAATAAGGATAACAATATAGAAAAAACGTTCTTAAATAAGAATAATCCTTTAAGGAAATGTATAACAAAAAAAGCCTTTTAAACATGAACATCAGCATAATATGGAAAAAATGAAATGAAATAATGCCATTTACTTATTCACATGGATATTATACTAGTCAAATAATCACATGAAATATAAATAACCACTTTCATAATGAATGAATGCATAATTCTATACTATCATAACCACATAGTCAAGGCCTTGTGCCAAGACTACAAATAATCTTTATTCAAGGCCTTGTTCCAAGACACTACTTTTTCTAATGAGACCTATCGATGCATCGAGGAGATATAGCGGGCTCCACCCGTCACTTACTATGTCTAATGCATTCCTTATATGAACATGTTTAAACAGAACATAAATATTAATGTTAAAACTAGCATACAAAATGTCATTAATTTCTCCATAAACCATGAATGATATAAAAATCACACATCCAAAGTCAAAAATATCAAAAAACCTTCAATACAATAAGGATGTTTTGTATCATAATAAATCAACTTCAAATAAGCTTAAAATCCATAAAGGATGTTGACATAGATGATATGAAATCTATTTGAGAGAAATATCTCTTTTTTTATATCATTTTAAAGGCACATAATTATAAAAGAAAAAATTTACTTTGAAAATATAATCATAATCTTGTAAGGTAAGATTTGGCAATTTTATAATGGAATGAAATAGCTTCACCCACCATATAAGTTAAAAAGACATTCTTACCTTAATTTTTTTGGAAAAGGATAAAAATGACCTTGTTTAGAAAATGATGGAAAGATTCCTTTCAAATCATTTTATAAAAATTCAAACAAGGGTATAAATGAATTTAACCCATAGTCTAGTAAATAGAAAAAATGTTTTGGAATAAATTTTTAAGAAACATTGATATGGATGATAAAGGGGTCCCAGTAGATAATTATTTATAAACAACCTCCGATAATGAATAGATTGTTAAATAAACCCTTAACTTGTTCTTTTCCTTGGTCGAGGGCAGGTTAACCTCCTATATAATGGTAAGATAATTGTTCTTAAATTATACAAGAATCATATACAGTAATATGATATCATATATGATCATTTAACATTGCTTTGTTAATAATATCTTGGTATTATCATTGTTTCAGGTGTTAACGGATTCGTTTTCCTTTATATTATTTGTTTTGTGAGTCATATTTGTTATGGATTGGATTTATATTATTAATATCCAGAATTATATCAAGTATTTAAATAATACATTTAATTATAAAATAAAAATTATTCTTGAATGGATATGATGGGGAATGAATCTCATCGCGTTCATGAAGATGGTAATCCTTACGTATGCACGAGCGACAATGACACCACGACGTGGAGACGATAAGTCGTACATACGCATGTATGGTGACATATCATTCAAAGGATAGATAGAATAATGAATTTGATTATACCATATTTATAATTACATAAAAGTATATAGAAGATTCTAGAGTTATTATTTTATAATGGAAACAAAAAAGAATGAAGATGAGGAAGAAGAAAAGAACTTGAAAGAGGGTGGTGAAATTATTACCAGTTCTTTGGGTTCTTCCTTTTGATTTGATCAATAGGGCGTCTTGGGTTGGATTTATGACTAAAGGAGGGAATCTAGAATGAAAGTAGGATATTTTATAGGGTACTTGGGATGGTTTTTTCTTATCCAAATGGGTTTGAAGGTGTGAATTAGAGATAAGGGGGAGTGCCCTTTTATAAGAGGGGTGAGGGGAACCTTAGGAAAAAAAATTATAATTTTATAATAAATTCATATTCGGTTTCTAATAGCTAAAAACTAATTTATTTCGAGGATAAGGTGGTAATGGGTCTAAATAAACTCAACCAATAGGTTTTATATAGTTTTGGGTCATTATATTAAACTTATCTTTTAGATTTAACTCTTAGTTAATTAGTTTGACATTTACCATGTCTCATTGTATTTTTATATTATTTGGTTAATAAACATACTATAAACTACCAATAGAAACTCAAGTGGTTCATTAATTAAAAAAATATCATCATATAAGTCCTTTGGACAATCCTTAGATTTTTATGAATATTATATCAATTAATAATATAATATTTATTTTAAAAACTCATTTATGTCAATTTGGAAACTATTTGGTATTTTGTTATTGCTAAATTTATAACCACATTATAACTTTAGATAAAATTAATCTAACCAACCCTAATATGTCATATTATACTATTAAATTATTTAAATTCATAAAAATTCTCAAATTAAATTTATTTGGATATTTATATTACCAATTATTTTAATATTTCATTAATTAGATAATTACTGCATCACCATTCTGTCATAAATAAATTAAAATATTTAATGTATAAAAATTATAAATAAAATTCCATTATGTATTAAATCATTTTATATTTTTAATTAATATTTTTAATCTAATTTATCTTATGTATTACCATATATTAAAAATGTTTGTGTTATTAAACATTAATTTTAACTCTTTTAACTCTTCTTTGAATTAGATAATAATAAATGTCCTAATCTAATCCATGTGGACCAAATAGGTTCATATTTTATTCCTATGTTTGTTTTTGGTTGAATTATTCTTAGAAAATAGAATTAGGACATGTTTTAGGGTAATAATAATATCATTTGTACCCTTAATTACCCTATTTACTTTTAACCGTGGTAAATAAAAGTAAAAATTTACTATTCAACAAAATTAATTTTTATCTTATTGAACCGAATTTTACTCCTTGATATTAAATTTGACTCTCAGATTTTTGAAATTACACTCACAAATGCGGTAAAATTTGGTTTTATGTGAATTTTCAAATTTGCTAGAAGATGGGTAAAAGACGGTGAAAAGATCAATAAAATTTTCATATATCTAAAATTATTATAAACTGACTCCAATTAATTACATTAAAATTATATAGGTATTATGTATCTATTTTGACCGAAAGTAATTATAAATAAAATAAATAATTATTTACATAAAAATTCGTTTTTAAACTATAACTCAGTGTTTTTCACTACTCATAAAAAATTGAATGTTTTTATAAAAATACAAAATATTCACCCTAAACTAATTTCGATATTCCGAATCCAAAAATGAAGTCCATTTTGAAAGATAAAATATATAAAATTTCAAAGATTGGGTATTACTATTCATAATTGTTAGTTTGATTGGTTGTGGTGTAACACCCCAGGCTTCCACAGTACGTTTCCCTTCGAATAATGCAATAGCGTGTGTTGTACGCAACCTCGAGCTCTAACACACACCATAACTAATTAAACTAGCCGTTGTGAATAGTAATACCTACTTTTTGAAATTTTATAAATTTTATTTATCAAAATGGACTTCATTTTTGGATTAGGAATATTGAAATTAGCCTATGTTGAATTTTTGGTATTTTTCTGAGAACTAAATTTTTAGTGAAAAATACTTAAAAACAACTTTTTTAATCAAAATAATTTATAGTGATAAATTATAATATTTAGTGGTTTTAAAGTATAATTAGAATATATTTTTACCATTTTATCCAATGGTGGTCATTAGAATTAATTTAACATTGAAATTGGACATAAGCAATTGCCAATCTTTTGATATAAATTGTTTCATAAAAACACGCTATTTGTTGTAACAGCGGGAATTAATTATAAAATTAATTAATACAATTTATATGTTTGGAGTTTTTTAAAATAGACATCATTTTTGAATTCGGAATATCAATTATAGCTTAGGGTGAAATTTTGGCCTTATTCTGAAAATCTTCAATTTTTGATGAATAGTGAAACCACTAAGTGGTTGTTAAAAACTGATTTTTCGTTAAAATGAAATATTACCACTTCTGTGATTTGATTTTCAAAAATCCGACATAAATGGTTGTCATTAAGAAGTAAAATTTAGTTCAATGAGATTAAAATAATTTTTTGGTGAATATTAACTTTTATGTTCTTAATCGCGATTAGAGGTAAGTAGTGTAGTTTAAGGTAAAAATAATGTTTTAATAATATGAGATGAGATTGAAACTTGTCCTACTCCTATTGGATGAGTCATGGCCGACCAAGAAAACCCATGGGTCATATTGGGGACCCCATGGAGCCACATTTGTTGGCAAATGACATTAATATATATTTATTTAATGTTAAAATTAAATTGACACAAACATGAGTTGTTTTACTAAAACAGTTTTTACCTGGGGTTACACAAGTCCAAATTTTTACTATAAATATTAATTAGAAAGCTAAAAAGATTTCCTACATCATATTTTTTTTTTATAATTTCTATACATTAAATAAATTAAATTATTTATGACATCATTATGATGCAGCGATGACCTCATTATTTAACGATTTAAATAAAATGAGAAGTTAATGAAAAATCCAAGGCTTACACTTGTCCAAAGCCTATTGGATGAGGAGATTTAGAACCCTTATCACCTTAGCCACGAATTATATAAGTGTGGGACCTTTATAATCCGAAAATCATTGTATAATAATGTAACAATTCAATCTTTCCAAAAGAGCCCCTCCTCTCCTCTTATAAAAGGCCCCCACCTCTACCACCTTATTCACACTTTCAAGCCTTTTGGTTCGGCAAAACACTGCCCAAATACTCTCCCAACTTCTCTTCCTTCATCCTAGAATCTTTACTTTAGTCAGAAAGTCATCCTATGGAGTCCTTTTGATGAAATCAAAAGGAAGAACCCGAAGAAGAGGTAACGTTTTCATCACCCTCTTTCAAGTTTCTTTCTTCTTCCACTCCCTCTTTGTTTATTATTTCAATTCTAAAATTATAACTCCAGTATCTTCTATATACTGTGATTTTATTATAAATATGGAACAACCATATTCAGTATTCTACCCATCATTTGAATGACATGTCACCATACGTGCGTACGTACGGCTTACCGTCTCCACGTCGTGGTGTAATTGTTATTCAATATATTATTATTTAGGTGGGTATAATAATGATATGTAATTCATGTAAATAATAAATATAACATGATAATGATTCTTTATATATGATATACTATCCAATTATATATTATTTTAATATCAAAATAATGATATTGTCGCTCGTGCGTACGTACGGACTACAGTCTCCACGAACGCGATGAGATTCATTCTCCGTCGTATCCATTCAAGTATAATTATCATTTGATGATTTAAAAATAATGTTTAAGGACATTATATCATTCTAGATACGAATAAGATACAACCTATCCATGAAAAACACGACTTACGTAACAAAACATATAAAATAAAACGAGTAAGTTAACACCCGAAACAACGATAAATCTAAGATATTTTTAACAAAGCAATGTTAAAAGATCATATATGATATCATATGAATGTATATGATTATTGTATAATTTAATAACAATTATTTCACCATTATACAGGACGTTAACCTACCCAAACCAAGGAAAAGTCCAAGGGAAGGGTTTACTTCACAACCTCTTCATTATCCAAGGTTGTTTATACATAATTATCTACTGGGACCTCGTTATCATCCACATCCATGTTTCTTAAAAATGTCTTTCAAAACATTTTTAATATTAAATGGAAAATGGGTTAAAGTCATTTATACCCTTATACGTTTTTGAGAGGAATCTTACCGTCGTTTTCCAAACAATGTACTTTTTGATCTTTTTGACAAATTTAAGGTAAGAAAGTTTTTTTACTTATACGGCGGGTGCGGCTATTTTCCGCCATTATAACTTCGTCGAAGCTCCCCTAACAAGCTTATAAGAATATTTTAAAATTAAATATATTATTTTATAATTATGGGACTTTTAAATGATTTAAAAAAGGAGATATATTTATCTAAAATAGCTTTGATTTCATCTATGTCAACATCCTTTGATGGGTTTTAAGTTTAATTGAAATTGATTTATGATACAAAACTTCCATTGAACATTTTGTGAAATATTTGACTATGGATGTGTTATTATTATACCATCCATAGTTTATGGAGAAATTGTTGACATTTTGTATGCTAGTCATAATACGAATATTTATGTTATGTTTAAACCTATTCATATGAGGAATGTATTGGACTTAATATGTGACGGGAGGAGCCCGCTATAGCTCCTCGATGCATCAGTAGGTCACATGAGACAACTAGACATGGAATTGGACGAGGCCCTTTCCCAATTTGATTTATGGTTTTGGCCGAGGCCTTAATCATTTTAGAAGTCTTGGCCGAATCCTTGTCAAAATGTTTCAGAATGTCCGGCATTATAGATTCCCTCATTATGAAAGTGGCTATTGATATTTCATGTGATTATTCATCTAGTAGTATATCCATGTGAAGAATTAAATGGCAATATCTCATTTTACTTTTGCCATATTATGTTGAAGTTCAATTTCAATAAGGATTTTGTTTTAGTTTTACATTGCCTTAAATGCTTATGTTTTCTTATGAAAGATCCCGCTATATTGTTATCCTTACTAAGCATTTGAGCTCACCCCTTTCAATGTTTTATTTTTCCCAGGATGTGAAGAAGTGTATTATGACTGACTTGCAAGAATAGTTAGTGAGGATATGAGTGTAAACTAGGGAGACCATGTTATTGTAGTTTTCATTTTTATGATGTAATGTACTTTTTATGAATGTATCTAGTGTTTCCAAGGCTACTAAACTAATAGGTCTTTCAAGACTTGATCTTTTGTGATCATGCCAATGTTACGAAGTAATGCACCGACTCTGGGTAGCTGGGGTCAGGGCGTTACAGTTGGTATCATAGGAAGTTTAGTACAAACCTTGGAAGCTAGATTTAGACAAACTCTGATTAGAGCACGTAGACCTAAGATGAACTTTGGGGATTAGTATAGAAGAACTTCATAAAAATTTTAGTATTGTAGAGATTTTGTGAGTTTTTCGAGCAATACATCCCTGTCTGGATACGAGCAGGTAGAGGTGGCTCTGGCACAGATGTACCTAGGGGTAAAACCCGAAAACACCGCTTTGAGCTAGACTCGAACGGGAACTGGTGCACGACAACGGGCCTTGCTGCACTCTTGGTTACGACACTCCCGGGGGATATGCTTATGATAATTCCCATTTTCTTTACAAACCACTATGAAGGGTTACGAGTATATACTTCCTCAAAGAATTTTTTTTTATAATTATGGATTATATCCATAATAAGTTCAATTTATGGTAAGTGTTTTACAATTATGGAATTATGTATTTTGATTCATAAACTAATCCAGTTTATGCCATTATTTAGAAATGACGCCTAGTGGATGGAATGGAAACCATATCAATGCACGCACTCCATGTAGGGATTTCCCTCCTTCTCAAGATAATTATGGTGGGGCTAGTGATACAACAGGTGCTGATCAGCTTCTCACCGTACTGGGACAACTCACGCAGGTTATGAATAATAACCTTACTCGTATGGAGCACCCTGATCCGCAACATGGAGGATCAATGCTAGACCGTTTCATGAGGAAACAACCACCAGCCTTCAATGGGAGTACAAATCCTATAGTAGCAGAGCAATTGATAAGTTCCTTAGAGAAAATATTCCATGCCTTGGGGAGTAGTGAAAGGGAGAAATTTGTCATGGCAGTTTACCGCCTCACTGGAGATGCCGATCAATGGTGGTCACTAATTCAAAACACAAAGGAAGACGATGAATTAACAAACATGGAATGGAAAGAGTTCAAAGAGCTGTTCTTAGAAAAATACTTTCCTCGAGACCATCGAGCAGATATGGAAAAGCAATTTCTGAGTCTGAGGTAGAAGGAGGATGAGAATGTCGCAAAGTATGTGGCTAACTTTACAAGGTTAGCGAGGTATGCTGCAGATTACATACGTAACCCAAGGAGTAAGACTGGTCGTTTCTTTGATGGGTTAAAACCATTTCTCCATCGAACTTTAGTATCACAAACCTTCTCTTCATACGAAGGTATTGTCTCATGCGCTATCATGACGGAAAAGGAATTATCTAACTCTTATGAATTTAAATCAAAGCAAGATAAGAAGAGATCCACTGAAAACTATGGGAAAGGAAATAAGGAAACATGGAAGAAGGGTAGAAATGAATTTCCACCCTGTGATATTTGTGGTAGGAAGCACCTTGGTGCCTGTCTAAAAGGAAAAGGAGTATGTTACAAGTGTGGTGAAAAAGGCCACCAAGCTCATGAATGCAAGGGAATGAAAGCGGCTGTCAACGTGGAATGTTATAATTGTAGAGAGAAGGGACATTATGAAAATGAATGTCCTAAGCGTCAGGGGAACTTACCTCAGAAGAGGCCAAGGGATCAAGGCCAGCCTTATGCTATCACTACTGCTGAGGTGGAAGCTCTGAAAGACGTGGTGGCAGGTAATTTAATGGTTTCCTCATGTTTAGAAAATGCATTATTTGATTCTGGATCATCACATTGTTTCATATCTTCCCAGCTGCTAAGAAAATTAGATATTTCTAATTTTATTTAACAAGGGAGTTGTCGGTCAAAACCCCTAAGGGAAGTATTGTTGCAACAAAGTTTTGTCGATTAGTTCCCATTAGAGCACCTAAATGTTCTTTTCCTACTGATCTCATCGTCACACCCATGATTGAATTTGATATAATCCTCGGTATGGATTGGATTTCGGACCATGATGCAAAAATTTATTGTAAGAGGAAGGAGCTTACGATTCTTGATGATGATGATAAGGAACACCTTATCTTTAGAGAAGAATCGTCGCCACATAATTCTTATCTAGATCCACCCCCAGTAGCTCAACTAAATTCAATTATTGGGGAGGAAGAAAAGGAAATTTCTGAGGGTGAGGAAAGGAATATTCAAATAGAGGATGTACCTATTGTGAGAGAATATGTTGATGTGTTTCCGGAAGATTTACCTGGACATCCTCCAGAATGAGAAGTTGAGTTTTCCATTGATTTAATTCCTGGATCAAGGCCCATATCGAAGACCCCTTATAGAATGGCCACTGTGGAATTAGTTGAACTAAAGAAACAACTAGAGTAATTGAGTAATAAGGGATTTATTCTCCCTAGTTTTTCTCCTTGGGGAGCCCCTGTTCTTTTTGTTAAGAAGAAAGATGGATCTATGAGGTTGTGCATAGACTATAGGGAGATCAATGCTATAACAATAAAGAACAAGTATCCCCTACCTCGCATTGATGATTTGTTTGACCAACTGCATGGAGCTCAATACTTTTCAAAGATGGACCTTCGGTCTGGATACCATCAGTTGTGTGTGAAGAAGGAAGACGTTCCAAAGATAGCATTTCGAACAAGGTATGGGCATTACGAGTTTACAGTAATGCCTTTTGGATTGACTAATGTACCCTATGTTTTCATGGATCTAATGAATAGAGTTTTCAAGGAATATCTTGATGACTTTGTAGTGGTATTTATTGATGATATCATGGTATACTCCAAAAGCCATGAAGATCATGAAAATCACTTACGCATTATCCTAAAGACTCTTAGAAGACATGAATTATATGGGAAATTTAGCAAGTGTGAATTCTGGCTTCATGAGATTTCTTTTCTTGGCCATATTGTCTCTAAGGATGGAATTTCTGTTGATCCTTCTAAAACCAAGGCAATCCAAGAATGGCCAGCACCGACAAGTATTACTGTGGTACGCAGTTTTATTGGTTTAGCAGGTTATTATCGACGTTTCGTCCAGAATTTTGCCAGATTGGCTAACCCATTGACAAAGCTCACATGTAAAGGGATTAAATTTGTCTGGACAAAAGAGTGTGAAGAATGTTTTGAAGTACTAAAGAGAAGATTAGTCAATGCCCCTTTATTGACTCTACCATCGGGGAATGATGGGTTTGTTATTTATAGTGATGCATCGAAGAAAGGACTTGGTTGTGTCCTTATGCAGAATGATAAGGTCATTGCCTATGCATCACGACAGCTAAAAATTCCTGAGCAAAACTATCCTACTCATGATCTTGAGTTAGCAGCTGTGATCTTTGCTTTAAAGATATGGAGACATTACCTCTATGGTGAAAAATGTGAGATTTATAATGATCACAAGAGTTTGAAGTATATTTTCACACAAAAAGAACTCAACATGAGGCAAAGGCGATGGCTTGAACTACTCAAGGATTATGATTTCACGATACATTACCACTCGGGGAAGGAAAACAATGTGGAAGATGCTTTGAGTAGAAAAGACCATGGAGTTTTGAATGTGATGAGAATTGAAAGGGATCCAATTTTCTTGGATCTAGTGAATATGGACATGGGAATAACTAGGGAAGGTGAAACATCAATGCTTTTTCAAATGGTTTCCAAACCATCATTACTAGAAAGGATTAAGAGTTCTCAGACCAATGATGAAGAATTTTAGAAGAAGATTAAAGATGTGAATGATGGAAGATTGAGGGACTTTGTGTATAAGGATGGAATTTTGAAATTCAGGAAGAGACTTTGTGTTCCTGATATACCTGATCTAAAAAGGGAATTGCTGGATGATGCTCATAGTTCCAACTTCTCTATACACCCTGGGAGCACCAAAATGTATAGAGATTTGAAGGAACATTTTTGGTGGGACAATATGAAGAGGGAGATTGCTGATTTTGCATCGAGGTATATGGTTTGTCAACAAGTGAAAGCTGGAAGGCAACATCCTGGTGGAGTATTGCAACCTCTTCCCATACCTGAGTGGAAATGGGATAATATTACGATGGACTTTGTCATGGGACTACCAAAGACTCCTAGAAGGAATGATGCAATATGGGTCATTGTTGATCGACTTACTATGTCAGCACATTTTCTGGCTATACGGGAGGATCTACCACTTGAACGTCTAGCAAGACTATATATTAATGAAGTTGTATGACTTCATGGAGTACCCCTATCGATTGTTTCTGATCGTGATCCTCGTTTTACTTCAAGATTCTGGAAAAGTCTTCAAAAGGCCTTGGATACTGAACTTCGTTTGAGCACTGCCTATCACCCTCAAACAGATGGACAATAAGAACGGACTATTCAAACCTTAGAAGACATGTTGAGATCATTCTATCGTGACTTTCAGGGTATGTGGGATCAATATTTACCACTGGCAGAATTTTCCTATAACAATAGCTTCCATTCAAGAATTCAGATGGCACCTTATGAAGCGTTATACAGAAAGAGATGTCGTACACCAACCTGTTGGGATGACGTTGGTGAAAGAAAACTTGTGGGACCCGAACTGGTGGAAGAAATAATGGAAAAGGTGAAGGTAATCCAAAACCACATCAAAGCAGCTCAAAGTAGGCAGAAGAGCTATGCCGATAGCAGAAGAAAGGTTTTGTAATTTCAGGTGGGAGATCATGTTTTCCTAAAGGTATCTCCATGGAAGGGAGTTATACGTTTTGGTAATAAGGGTAAGTTGAGTCCCAGGTACATCGGACCTTTCGAAATTCTAGATCGTATTGTGGCTGTAGCATATCGTTTGGCGATGCCGCCAAATCTCTCCAAAGTTCACGATGTTTTCCACATATCGCTATTGAGAAAATACATGCCCGACCCAATACATGTACTTACCTACGAGGAATTAGAACTAGAACCCGATCTATCTTATTGCGAAGAGCCCATCAGAATTCTTGATGTGAGGGAGCAGGTGCTGAGAAACCGGACGACTCGTCTGGTGAAGGTTTTGTGGAGAAATCATAAAATGGAAGAGGCAACGTGGGAACCTGAGGAACTTATGATGAAGAACCACCCGAGTCTTTTTATGCAGTAATACCCTAGAAATTGCGAGGACGCAATTATTTGAAGTAGGGGAGAATGTAACACCCCAAGCTTCTACTGTACATTTCCCTTCGAATAATGCAATAACCTGTGTTGTACGCAACCTCGAGCTCTAACACACACCACAACTAATTAAACTAGCTGTTGTGAATATTAATACCTACTTTTTGAAATTTTATAAATTTTATTTATCAAAATGGACTTCATTTTTGGATTCGGAATATTGAAATTAGCCTATGTTGAATTTTTGGTATTTTTCTGAGAACTTCTAAATTTTTAGTGAAAAATAGTTAAAAACAACTTTTTTAATCAAAATAATTTATATTGATAAATTATAATATGTAGTGGTTTTAAAGTATAATTAGAATATATTTTTACCATTTTATCCAATGGTGGTCATTAGAATTAATTTAACATTGAAATTGGACATAAACAATTGCCAATCTTTTGATATAAATTGTTTCTTAAAAACACGCTATTTGTTGTAACATCAGGAATTAATTATAAAATTAATTAATACAACTTATATGTTTGGAATTTTGTAAAATAGACATCATTTTTGAATTCGGAATATCAATTATAGCTTAGGGTGAAATTTTGGCCTTATTCTGAAAAACTTCAATTTTTGATGAATAGTGAAACCACTAAGTGGTTGTTAAAAACTGATTTTTCATTAAAATGAAATATTACCACTTCTGTGATTTGATTTTCAAAAATCCGACATACATGGTTGTAATTAAGAAGTAAAATGTGGTTCAATGAGATTAAAATAATTTTTTGGTGAATAGTAACTTTTAAGTTCTTAATCGCGATTAGAGGTAATTAGTGTAGTTTAAGGTAAAAATAATGTTTTAATAATATGAGATGAGCTTGAAACTTGCCCTACTCCTATTGGATGAGTCATGTCCGACCAAGACAACCCATGGGTCAACTTGGGGACCCCATGGAGCCACTTTAGTTTGAAAATGACATTAATATATATTTATTTAATGTTAAAATTAAATTGACACAAACATGAGTTGTTTTACTAAAACAGTTTTAAGTGGGGTTACACAAGTCCAAATTTTGACTATAAATATTCATTAGAAATCTAAAAAGATTTCCTACATCATATTAATTTTTTAATAATTTTTAGACATTAAATAAATTAAATTATTTATGACATCATTATGATGCAGCGATGACCTCATTATTTAACGATTTAAATAAAATGAGAAGATAATGCAAAATCCAAGGCTTACACTTGTCCAAAGCCAATTGGATGAAAATATTTGGAACCCTTATCACCTTAGACACGAATTATATAAGTGTGGGACCTTTAGAATCCGAAAAGCATTGTATAATAATGTAACATTTCAATCATTCCAAAAGAGCCTCTCCTCTCCTCTTATAAAAGGCCCCCACCTCTACCACCTTATTCACACTTTCAAGCCTTTTGGTTCGGCCAACCTCTGCCCAAATACTCTCCCAACTTCTCTTCCTTCATCCTAGAAGCTTTACTCTAGTCAAAAAGTCATCCTAAGGAGTTCTTTTGATCAAATCAAAAGGAAGAACCCGAAGAAGAGGTAACGTTTTCATCACCCTCTTTCAAGTTTCTTTCTTCTTCCACTCCCTCTTTGTTTATTATTTCAATTCTAAAATTATAACTCCAGTATATTCTATATACTGTGATGTTATTATAAATATGGAACAACCATATTCAGTATTCTACCCATCATTTGAATGACATGTCACCATACGTGCGTACGTACGGCTTACCGTCTCCACGTCGTGGTGTAATTGTTATTCAATATATTATTATTTAGGTGGGTATAATAATGATATGTAATTCATGTAAATAATAAATATAACATGATAATGATTCTGTATATATGATATACTATCCAATTATATATTATTTTAATATCAAAATAATGATATTGTCGCTCGTGCGTACGTACGGACTACCGTCTCCACGAACGCGATGAGATTCATTCTCCGTCGTATCCATTCAAGTATAATTATCATTTGATGATTTAAAAATAATGTTTAAGGAAATGATATCATTCTGGATACGAATAAGATACAACCTATCCATGAAAAACACGACTTACGTAACAAAACATATAAAAGAAAATGAGTAAGTTAACACCCGAAACAACGATAAATCTAAGATATTGTTAACAAAGCAATGTTAAAAGATCATATATGATATCATAAGAATGTATATGATTCTTTTATAATTTAATAACAATTATATCACCATTATACAGGAGGTTAACCTACCCCAACCAAGGAAAAGTACATGGTAAGGGTTTACTTCACAACCTCTTCATTATCCAAGGTTGTTTATACATAATTATCTACTGGGACCTCGTTATCATCCACATCCATGTTTCTTAAAAATGTCTTTCAAAACATTTTTAATATTAAATGGAAAATGGGTTAAAGTCATTTATATCCTTATACGTTTTTGGAAATAATCTTACCGTTGTTTTCCAAACAATGTACTTTTTGACCTTTTTGACAAATTTAAGGTAAGAATGTTTTTTTACTTATACGGCGGGTGCGACTATTTTCCGCCATTATAACTTCGTCGAAGCTTCCCTAACAAGCTTATAAGAATATTTTCAAAGTAAATGTATTATTTTATAATTATGGTACTTTTAAATGATTTCAAAATGGAGAGATATTTCTCTCAAATAGCTTTGATTTCATCTATGTCAACATCCTTTGATGGGTTTTAAGTTTAATTGAAATTGATTTATGATACAAAACTTCCATTGAACATTTTGTGAAATATTTGACTGTGGATGTGTTAATTTTATACCATCCATAGTTTATTGAGAAATTTTTTACATTTTGTATGCTAGTCTTAATACGAATATTTATGTTATGTTTAAACCTATTCATATGAGGAATGTATTGGACTTAATATGTGACGGGAGGAGCCCGCTATAGCTCCTCGATGCATCGGTAGGTCTAATGAGACAACCAGACGTGGAATTGGCCGAGGCCCTTTCCCAATTTGATTTATGGTTTTGGCCGAGGCCTTAATCATTTTAGACGTCTTGGCCGAAGCCTTGACAAAATGTTTCAGAATGTCCGGCATTATACATTCCCTCATTATGAAAGTGGTTATTGATATTTCATGTGATTATTCATCTAGTAGTATATCCATGTGAAGAAGTAAATGGCATTATCTCATTTTACTTTTTACATATTATGTTGATGTTCAATTTCAATAAGGCTTTTGTTTTAGTTTTACATTGCCTTAAATGCTTATGTTTTCTTATGAAAGTTCCCGCTATATTGTTATCCTTACTGAGCATTTGAGCTCACCACTTTCAATGTTTTATTTTTCCCAGGATGTGAAGAAGTGTATTATGACTGACTTGCAAGAATAGTCAGTGAGGATATGAGTGTGGACTAGGGAGACCATGTTATTGTAGTTTTCATTTTTATGATGTAATGTAATGTTTATGAATGTATCTAGTGTTTCCAAGGCTACTAAACTAATCGGTCTTTCGTGACTTGGTCTTTTGTGATCATGCCAATGTTACGAAGTAATGTACCGACTCTGGGTAGCTGGGGTCGGGGCGTTACATGTGGTGTGTGTTAGAACTCAATGTTGCGTACAACAGATGCTACTGTATTATTAAATGAGAAGTGTACCATGGAAGCATTGGGTGTTACAAAGAAAATGAAACACATAGTTCATGGAGACGGTAGGTCTATGTAATAATGGATGATGTCTCCTTTTTCTCAAAGGATTGAAAGAAAGAAAGTAAAGGGGTATATTATCATTAAAAGAACAACTTTTTATGTCATAGATAAAAATTATTTTCATTAAAATAACCCTTATTACATTCTGTGTCAAGCATGAATGGATCAAATCACTTCATAAAGCAATTGTCTTCCGTACTCACAAGTGATACTATCGTTTTCCCACTAATTGGATTTTAGGATGGTATATGGGAAATTTTAATTAAAAAAGTATAATAATATAATAATTATCATTATATATATATATAAATTTAATACAATATTATAACCTTTTGTGAGAGGTGGTAAGGGAAAATGATTAACATCGATCGACAAGGTCATAGTCAACCATACACACAAACATTGATTTCGTATCCCATTTGATAGAGGTAAATATTATTGCAGGTAATTAAATTAACATAAAAAACCTAAGTATATGTTTGATGATATGGTTATTATATCATATTTTTTAATATTAATTTATCGAGTCTAAGGAAGTTAAAAAATAGAAATACTTGTTGAAGAACATTACCTCTTCTTTGGGTAACCTTCTTAGGTTCACATCAAAAGAAATCCAATGATATATATTGGGAGAAAATAATAATTTTAAGATGTTATTATGGAATTATGGAAGATATTTGGAACCAGAATATCTAAATCAAATAGTTTTGGAATTTTTAAGAGGAGAGGGTAAGGGGTTTCCTTTTAGAAGTGAGGTGAGTGACACACTTATAATATTTGGAAAGAAAAAATATGTACCAATGGTTTTAAAATGTAAAATGGATAAAAATATAAAACTACAGAGACTTATAAATTTTATGTTCTAATTATGGATATAATTTTTTTACAATTTTTGGGTCATTTTTACCCATAATGTTATATTTTAACTCCATGATAAACCAAATTTTACCTTAACCTCCATAAACATTTTTTAATGTTTTTAATATTAATTATAGTAAACAAATTAAGTTGAACATATTATATAATATATATTATTATGAATGAAAATATTTAATCCATTTTTCTAAATAAAATTATATAACAGGATTATTTTAAATTAAAATTTAAACCCACATATGCGATGACAAATCAGTGTTACAAGGAGAAAATGTTAAAAATGTTAAAATGTTTTTATTTGAAAAATAAATATGAAAATGATTCAAATGAAGTAAATTATATTAATTTATATATAATTAAACTAATTTAGTTTTTAAAGTCATTTAAAATAAAAAATTAACCATATAAAATCTTTAAAAGTGAGGAAAATTTTCAATAAATACCAATATCTTTCACTAGTCATCCAAAAATAATTTTTTTTAGAAAAATAAATAAAATTCACGCTAAGATAATTTTTACATGAGAATTTGAAAAATTAAATTTATTTAATAAAGTTACTTTTATAAAAGTTTTTAAAATTAAGTATTTTATTGTTAAAAAAAATTATAAAACATTATTTAAAAAAAAAACATTTTTTCGAAACATATAAAGGCTTTATGAAAAAATAAATAATTTTTATCAATATATATTATTTTCAATAATATAATTAATATTTAAAATTTTTTATTATTATTCATTCTTCAATTTTTAATGTCTTTGTAACAGTGGACTTTTTTAAATAATAATATTAATAGTTTTACACAGTTTGTTAAAAATCAATTTGTGTATAACACAATCTATCAAATAAATTTAATTTATTCAAAAAAATTCTTAAAAATTAAGGCTGTTATATAATGAACCCCTTAAAATGAAATTCACCATATAAATTTTGTCACTCTGGTAAAAATATATTAGGATACTTCTGCCTCATCATATCCTCATTTCCCCACATAGCTTCCTAAATCTGGTTGTTTCACCACAAAACATTGACTAGGTGAGTGGTCTTACTTTGTATAAATTTCTAAATATTATCCAAAATCACCACCATTTAATCCTCATAAAAAAATATATTTCTCTAGTTGTATTACCAATGAGTTTATTAAGTGAGATGTATCAGGTATGTACTTGCATATGAAAGATACATGTAAAGGATCCTGGACATGGGGGAGATTTGATGGAAGCACCAAGAATAAGCTACAATTTCAAAACGATAATTTATTTCAAAGGGAAAAATATAACCTAGTAATATTTTCCTTTTGATCCCAAATATAATTATTTTATTGTATGGAGAAATTATTATAAACACCATTTCACCACCTTCAAATTACAATTCATGACACCTATTATCGGTATAAATTTTCTTTCCAACTTTTAGAATAATTGATGTGTTGCTTAATGGATAAAAAATTATATTCCATTACATCATCTATCATAGGTATTAATAAATTACTTTCTCTAAATTTATTCTAGAATTTTTTTTCCGTAAACTTCATTCTATATATGTATTCATAAAGAGCATTATTAATGCTTGTGTGAAAGCTATTTTTTTCCAAACTCATCTAGTGGAAGGTGTTGATCCAAAGAAACTTTAAAAAACAAAGAATAATATCTAAACCTATAATATAAGATTTTAATTGTTTATTTTGAATTAAATACATTTGATGATGATAAAAATTTCTAAAACTCAAATCCATATCAAGAGCCTGTTAAATATTTCACGAGAACATTAAGGCAACCCTCATATCCGGACCAGAAATTATTGAATATGGTACTTCAAGAAACATTAAAACCTACATAATGAGTATCCTAAAAAGATTATCCAGATATAATTCTTCTCCGACATTGATAAAGTGTGATGACATTTTATGGAAATCAACTAAAACCCGTATATAATTATTACCTTTAGACATTTTGTTGGAGTTCAACAAAAAATTCCGTGGTAATTTTTTCCCATTTTTATTCTGGCATGAGTAATAAATGTAACATCCCTTATAATTTTTTCTCAAAGACATGAAATGATGACATACCAAGAATTAAGATACAATCTTTGTGATATATCTCTTCATTCCATACTATCTTAAACACTATTTCAAATATATAGATACATCTTCTTACTTCCATGATGAATAAAGCAAGAATAACTATGATGTTACCCTACCAACTCCTTCAAATATGGTATTGATGGAACACATACATTGTTACTGAACCTTATCATTCCATCATAAACATGGTTAAACTAAAAAACATTCCAAACCTTATTTTTTATCTTTACATATTCCTTCTGCAAACTTTTTAATGATCACATGGATAGTTGAATGAAAATTCAATTGAGAAAGATACTATTTCTACTCTTTATTCAAGATTTCTATATCCATCCTTTAAAATTCCTAAATTATTGGATATTTTTTTATCTTCATTAGGGATAATTTTACATAATCATTTTTACTTGAAAAATCAGACCCCTTTTTCTCTTTCCCAGGGTGTTAATGTATTGAGTAGATATAATATTTAACTATCTCTAACCAAATTATCAGTTTCACATTCAAATCCTTGTTTGTGAATATATAATTTAATCTTTTATGATTTCTATATATATATTATTTTTCCTCAAATATAATGAATGTATATAATTAATGAAAAAAGTAACACAACTAACTCTAAATCATGAGGTGGATAATATTTCTCAAGAACATAGAATTTTAGTTTGTCATACGCTATAAACATTAAATTATTAATAAGAACACATCTTAATACCTTATTTGATGCCTCAATATAGATCAAAAACATTTTTCTACTATAGGGTAATGTATCAAAATGTTTTCTAAATAATCTTCTCTTTAATTCCTTAAACTTTTCCTCACATTCATTAATCAAAAAGAACTTGGTCCCTTTCAAGATAACTTGGTGAGTGGATTAGATAGTTGGTAGAAATTATTGCCAAACCATTGATAATATCCAGATAAACAAAGAAAAAAATGGATATCAGCCACTATAGTTGCTCTGGGCCAATATCTAATAGCCTAAATTGTTGATGGATCTGTCAATATACCCTCTATTGATATTATATGACATGAAAATAAATTAATTTCCAGCTAAAATTCACATTTTTAAAAGTTTTCATATATTTTTTCCATTCATAATGTATTCAGTACAATTATTAGGTGATATTCATACTCTACACTATATTAATAATAGATAAATATATAATCTATAAAGACTACTACAAATTGGTAAAGGTAAAATCTAAAAACTTTATTTTTTAAATCCATAAAGATAGTGTGGGAATTAAGAATAATGAATGAAATCACTATATATTATTACTATCCACACCATATACATAATTTTATCTTGGGTATATCCTAATTCATTATCCATAATTGAAGACAACTATAATTAAGGTTAATCTTGGAAGGTATTGAGAACCACACAGTTGGTCAAATCGATCATAAAAATGGGGTAGAGGATAATTATTCATGATCATGATATTATTCAGCTCACAATAATCAATGCATGGTCACATCAATGCATATTAATTTTTGAAGAAAATAAAAGGTATACCCCATAGTGGATCACTTGGATGAATGAGTCCCTTTTCAAGGACTTGTTTATTTTTCTTCTTCAATTCACATAACTCAATCAGTGTCATTTTATAGGGACTCTTTCAATTTGGTATGTCACTTGGTATGAGTTTTATTGAAAATTAAACATCATGATTTATTGGAAAACTAATAATCACTTCTAGAAATACATTAATAAAATCCCACACAATATTCATACCATTGATGTCTCATTTCATCCCAACCATATAAGATAATCACCCCTTATGAATGGGAATCAAGACCGATAAAATGGATTTGATGTCCATCAGACGTTTATAATTATCCTCACATTAATAGATGATCAAAGGTTAGTTTTGAAAATAAAAAAGGAATTTTCATCCTAGATAGTTTATGTGTCAATTTTATATAGAAATCCAATCCATGCCTAAGACTACATGAAATTAAAATAGAGAAAGAATGAGAAGAGTTGCAGGAAGTGTGTTCCCACAAACATCAACCAAAGAGAAATCATATAATTGATATGTAATAATCATACCATTGGTGGTTTTAATTGATAAGTTTATATATAATAATTTGGTATTAGTACTTATACCCTTAAAATATTAATTAAATATGAAATAATGGGTATATCCAGGGTTTAGTAATACATTAGTAGTTCTAGAGTGGATGGTGTGTGTACATTTCACAATGTTTTTATCATATTCCTCATCAAAAATAATGATAACATGATATAGCTTTTTATCTCTCATCATAAGTGGTTGTTGACATAGATCATAATCATTAACCTTTGTACATGGGAATTATTTATCATAATTCCCATAATCCTTACATTTTCAACACTGGAGTGTTTATGGTGCGTTCTGTGGATATTTATTTCTATAATAATCATTAGCTAACATCTTCCCATCTCTATCAAAATAAATTTATTGATGAAAATCCTTCCAAAATTTAAAACATTTAATAGTTACATTATGATAATTTTCTCTATGTTTCTAATCACAATGTGGGAATAAATAAAATCTCATGTTTCCTCTCTGTGGATTTTAGATTTTTCTTTAAACTCACTCTACATTTTCATGTCAAACCCATGCGATTGATGCATATTATTGATCTCAATTTCTACCGTGGGAGAAAATTAGACAATTTATACATTTCTACTAAGGTCCCTAAGGGCCAATTCCCTTAAATGAATTAGTTTTAAGCCACTTAAGAATTCATCAACCTTACTTTCATGATGGATTATAATTCCAGATGCATTCCTCAAGGGGCTTGTAATATTTTCCTCATATGTACTAACAAATTCATGATCAATTTTATTTATCTTAAGGAACTCATTCTCCATATTCATATGAATAATATGAGGAATGTACTTATTGTAAAATATTTCCATGATGTCATCCCTATCCAGGGATTCAATTTCATCATGATCCCTTGTATTCATACTGACAGTAAAAAATTAATCTGATACACCTTCTAAATTATAGACAATAACAATGAATTTTTTATGTTTTAAAAACTGGATAAAGAAAATTTTGATTTTAGTTGTAATGCTCCATTTTTCAACAACTAGTAGATCAGTTGATCCATATATGGAATGTGTATGTTGCCTCATTAAGGAATAAATAGAATTTTTCCCTACTTTTCTCATTTGGAAGTTCAAAATGATTTATATCTTGAGAAGGTATTCTTGATTAAAGCAATTAGATTATTCATTCTATAATCCAAAAAATTTGGAAACTAAAGATAGAAATCATTTCATTGTCTATAACACTTGGAATTAGCATAGTACTCAAAGGATTTAGCCACTAACAAAAACAAAAACTCATATTTTATGAAACAATAATCATTGTGGGGAAGCACATAATCATGAATAATTACTTATATGATGGATAAATAATGAAACCATATATTTAATCTATGGACCCATAGGTTAATCATAGGTAATTTGTAGCTATATAATATATAAAATCTTCATGATAGTTCAAAAGGTATTGAAAATGTATTGATAATATCCCATTGTAGTATCAAACCATATGTGTGGTAAAGACCATCTTCCTATACTAGGTGATGATCTAGTCCAGATAAATGTACCAATTTTTAGTGTAATTACCCATAAGAAATTTTTTTCCAAGACACGTCCACTTGTATTATCTAGTTGATGATGTAATTTATTGTGAACCACTCACTCATTCCTTTTCGAATGTTCTAGGATACTTTCTTATACTTTTAATCAAACATAGAATTATCAATGACATATCCTTAGGGATATCACTATACTTTTATCATCTGAGTTTTTAATGGTGAACTACATGTTAATTTGATACCAAATATAAAGAACCAAACATCTTTTTCATAAATATAACTTCATAATAGATGAATATTAATTACATAACAAAATGATTCAAGCCGTTATCATTTTGGACTAGTGCCTTCTGAAACTTGGACACATAAAAAACTGTTCCATAAATGAAATAATTCATCTCCTAGAATGTTATTCATAACTAGTACCCTATTTAGTCATATCATACGTAATAAATTTCTTCATTTCCCTTGGAAATATAATATAATAATTGGTGAGATCAGAATCTTGTTATGTGTAAACAATTAAGATATCATCCTATTATGAGCATAAGGGTATGAGAAAATGAGAATAACATTTGAAAACCATACCCTTCCAATCGTAGATAATAATATCGAGTCTTGGAATAATTATAGGTATCTCATAAGACATGAATCATAATGGAATCAATGAACATGAACCATGATGTAATAAAATTAGAATAAGACATAAATTCATAGCATTCATATAAGAATAAAAAATTATTTCCTTAATAGTTCATGTATAATTTCCAGGACTATCGTAGTGGATTGGGTTATCTTTCCAAAATATAGAAGTAGTCAAGGTTAAATCCCAAGACCATCATATTCGCTTGAGTGCCTTACTGAATGAGGATAACCCTCCTTCAATTTCAATTTATCTCATAATATATCAATCCTTACCCAATTCATTAGAGGGAGATATAGTTCCAACCCACCACTTAATTAATATGATTCATATGTGTTCCAAAAGATAAAAAAAATCATAATATAAGATAAAATGAAATGAAATATGTTTTATAATCATTTCATAATAATATAACCTATTTCAAATAAGAAGGTTTGATAATCATTTCATCATTTCATTAAAGCATAACTTGTGGAAAAGTAAATGGGGTTCATTACCATTTTTTCATGGTATAACCCGTGGAAGAGAAATGGGTTTCATAAAAATATAATCATTTTAATAATAAACCAATATATAAATAATAATAATGATATACTTGGATTACATCCCTAATAATGAATAAGTAACATCAATGTATTTAAACATAAAAGGAAAATTATTTTGAATGAAAATTTAAATGGTTCATTTTGTGGAATATATCAATTCATTGATAATAAATTTTTAAAATTCAAATTTTAGAATATATATTGGAAATAATTTCATTTGAAAATAAAATTGAGAAACCTATGAATTAATATTCAAATCAAATAATTGTCTTTACATTGAGAAAACGTTTTTTTCTACTTAAGAGAGGAATATCGACTATTTTTCTTAAAAACATTAATTTCATTTTTGAGTACAAAAGGAAGGAAAAATGATAGGGACCAAATTTATTCTATATAAATTAAATTGGAGAATAAAATTAATTTTTTTTATGAGATAGATTAAAATATTTCATCATTGGAAGAATAATCATGATCAATCCTGATAAATTATGAGATTGTTATATAAAACCCTTAATACATTAGAAACATTGAATTGTAAGATTAAAGAAAGAATAACAATAAATGACATATAAAATATTATGAAAAAATAAAATACATGATATTACAAGTAAAATGGGATGTATATACTCCTCATGAAATAATAAAGTTGCAACAGATAACATATGTCTCATAGAAGCAAAATTGAGACAAAAATCCTCTACCTTTTGTATCAAATTCCATAGAACATGTTCAAAACATTTTTGTAATAAATATAGGATTATAATAAATTTATTAAATACCCATATATATATATATTATACCGAATATTATTTACTTATGATCTTTTATTAACCGTTTAATAAAAATTACTTGTTAATGTCAGGTTTCAAGCTGTAACTACATTGTTTTTCGTGTAATTTTCAATTTTTTTCCTCATGCATTGATAATTTTTAAAATATATATATATAATGTTAAAAATGATATAAATATCATATATATTATGTATATATGTATTTAGAGTAATATATAATATTTTGAGTTGGAAAATGAAATACACCATTCATGGAGATGGAAGACTATACATACGCATGAACGTTGATTCCATTTTCTCGAAAAACTGATAGAATGAAATGTTAGTGATATAATATAACTAATTAATATTTAATTTGTCATATATATCACATATTATAATTAAAATCATATTTATTACCTTCTATGTAAATCATGAGTGAATCACATCTTTTTGAGAGGTGATAGTCTGTTGTACACACGAGAGAAGTTATTAGATTCCCACTGAGTGGAAAATAATATGGAATTTGTGAAATGATAATTATAGAAGTATAATAATTTCATAATTATTATTATTATGCATTTAATCCATCATTATATCTCTCTATCATAGGTGGTTATAGAAGATGAATAACATCGGTTTATGAAGTGGTCGTTTATCATACACACAAAATATGTTTTCATATCCAATTTGATGGAAGTGCATATGGAATTAAGTGAATAAATTAACATAAAACCTAATTACATGGATGATAAATAGTTTTTCATATCATAATGTTTTAATAAGAATTTAAGGAGTTGGACATATAAGTATAAAATAATTCTCATTGAAAAATGTTACCTTTTATTTGGTTAACCTCATTTGGTTTCACCAAAATTGTTACAGGGTTAGATTTATGATCAAAATATGATTTCATTGATGATAAGAATGAGTTAAGGAATATATAGTATTTTCATTTATTTTCTAAACAAAATGGTTCAAAAAATATGAAGAGGATATGAGAAGGGGAAACCATTTATAAGTGTGGTTAGTGTCACACACGTAATTGATTAGAAAGAAAAAGTTTCTCCTATGTTATTAACATGACAGAAGGATAAAAAATAGACCATTATAAATAATTATAGATTATAATGTTTAAATAATGCTATAAAATGTGTGTTTTACATGTTTTGATTCATTTTTAACCTATAATGTTTTACTTTTACCTTTGATAAACCCATTTTTTACATTAACCCCGGTAAATAATTTTTATTGTTTTTACTATTCATTATGGTAATAAATTAATTTTAATTTATTAGATAATATATATTATTATGATTATATTTATGGAATCCATTTTTAAAAATTATATTCATATTATTGGATAATTTCAAATTAAAATTAAACTTACAAATATGATAAGAAAGTCGAGTTTCAAAGAGAAAATGTTCCAAAATTAAAAAAAAATTATATCAAAATTAAACATGAAAAAGATTCCAGTAACCTAAATAGGATTAATTGATATATAAATTATCTAATTTTATTAATCCCATTTTAAAACAAAATTAATCCATAAAAAATCATTTAATTAGAAGGATGTTTTCAATAAAAACAAGTATTTTCACTATTTAACAAAAAATTAATCATATCAGATTAATTAAAAACATTAACCCTAACATAATTTTGAAATATTGATTTAAAAAACTAAGTTTATATTATAAAATTAGTTTTAAAAAAATGTTCAATAATTAATTTTATTATTTTTAAAAATTAAAATAATAAAACAATTTTTTTGAGAAAATAGTATTTTCAAAACATATAAAATCTTTAGTAAAAATATAGTATTTTTTACATGTATTATTTAATTATATAAGTTAATTATAATTAATATTCATAGTGTTTTTATTTTTATTTACACCACCATGTTTAACATCTAGGTAATAATGATCTTTTTTAAATAATAATATTAATATTTTTCCCTCGTTCATTAAAACTCAGTGTTTTGTGTAACACAAGATATCAATCAAGTTTAATTTATTAAAAAAACAATAATTAATAAAAACGCAGGGTTTTATACTAAAATTTAAACTTAATATTAAGCTAACTAGTTTCATGTTTAATTTTATAAAACCACCTCACCCCTATTAACAGATCAATGATATCGTCAATTTTGGGAAATGGGTAGAAGTACTAAATTTTGAATTGGTTTAACATATGATATTCAAAATATAAGAATAGATTTGAATAATATTTTTTAGAAAATAGTACTAGATAATCAAGTGATGTTGTTATATATATATATTAGATAATCCCTTTATCTTCAATATCATACATCGTGATATTTCTCTCCCTTAATTCAAATAGATATATTCACTATAAGGGGAAAAATCAGTTAAGCTCCTCGAAGAAGATAAATAGTAAATTTCACGTCCCATTTTGTTAGATGTCCTAAGAAATATTCAAACAATAATCTAAGATAAAAATAAACCATCCAATGAGAATATTTTTTCTCCCTAGATACAATTACATCAAGCACAAGACAATCTACATTCATAGTAATAATTCACAGCTTCCTCTATTCAGGACCTGACCAACTATCCTGAAGCTACTACATTCCATAGAGTGTATACCATGAACCTGTATGAGGTAATATTGATTCTGATCTAACATATTAGTAAATAAAAGATTAAAATAGGGTTATCTTGTAAATTTACAAGATGAAAATAATGTTTTATATATTAATAACTATAAGAACCGAAAGATACCTGAATAAGGCCACTAAAATTTCATAGGATGCATATAATTTGGTCTTTTATGTCCCCTTCCATAAAGGATTATCAAGGATCATATATAATGTAAATACATCCACTTTAACCATAGAAAACATTTAGAATTTATCAATGTCAATAAAATTTTAATTACTTATGTCAAATATAGATCAAGTTAATGTAAAAGATAGTAGAATAGTACTTGTAATAGTAGAAGTACCTACTTATATATTATTTTTATATTTATCCATGATATACACGTTATTATCTTCCTCACAAAGATCTTAAGATAAAAAAATAAAATCAGAATACTACACTAAAGATAATAGTCCCTGATCTATAAATTATCATCCTTTACCAGATCATCTAGATGGTTTTCAAAATCTTCAAATAGACTATATAGTTTAATATTTATATTTTTTGTAGATTTTATCAAGTCATTGAACAACATTATCAAATATAACCTATTGTTTTATCCTATAATGATTTCTATAAAATATATATTAGATGAAATGGTTTTATTCAATAATAAAGTTTGTCTTTATTTTTCTTGAACACCCATAATAATTAAATTACATTAGGGGTCTTCCTAATCTAGGTGATGGTGTTATACCACCACCCAACCTTCTTTGATGGGTTCCACATCTTCTATCATCCTCTATCCATTATTTTTTATTGGTATAATAACATCCACTTATGGACTAGAATAATAGTATCACACCTACACTAGAACCCCATTTTGATTGTATCTTAAATGGTAAATCCTTCTTAATAACTTCAAAAAAATTTGGTAAATTAAAAAGATAACCATGGGTTTGAAAATTCACTTTAGGATCCTTTTAAATGATCATGGACTTTGATTCCCCATTTTAACTCAGATATTTAGTGATGTTAAGGTTGTTTATAATAGTGATGTTATACCTAATAACATACATTTAGAATTTCTTAAGGTTCACTAATTATTTTATGTTACTATGATATAGTGTTTTGGGATAATATTTTCCAATGAAGAGATCTTGGAAATTGATCCAGATGAGGCCTTAGTCCTTCTTATCCAAAATAATTACATTCAATCATCAGAGTGCTGTTTGTCTAGGATAAATGTGGAAAACTATACATGATACTACTTTGGTGGTTCAATACTCTCAAATATTTAACAGAGGTTATTAATCCACTACTCAAACTCTTTAGAATATACATCACCTAGAAAATTTACATAATGGTGAAATTGAAAATAAATTATGATCTCAGATATTGGGAGTTCATTTATTAGAGCACTCTTAGTAGCTTCTAGAATAAAATGATCATTTCCCTTAAATACATGTGGGTCAACTAGATGTCCAACAGATGAAGCATTTTGATCTTACCCTCTATTCCAAACATTATATGATCATCTAAGAGACATCATTTCAAAAAATGTATAAAATAATATCAATAATTTTTTCCCCAAAATATAATCCCTAACATAATCCATAATATATATTTGTGGTCAAACCCCATTTCCCATCCCTTTTACATTCATTTACGATAAGAATTATCTTATTGATAATTCATTCACAATGATATTTTAAATTGTTTAAAATGATTAGAATAACTATTATGGTAATAAAGACATGATATATAAATGTAATAATGGAATTCACACCTAAAGTGTTATAGGTAGTCTATCAATCTAAAGGGCTCAGTTGTGAACCCATAATCAGTTGACGTAAATATATTTGAAATAAATATTCAATTTTCACTAATGTTATAGATAATATGACTCATTAACCAATTCCACAAAATATTTGATTATATTGTCTATTATATAAAAGTATCAAAAATTAAATGTTACCCTATATGTGTCTACTTATTGTCACCATGAATGATACACTATAAATTATTATTAATGGACAACATAAGGAAAACACAAAGAGAAACCATAGCCTACCCTAGGTAACTCAAGATTCTATAACAATTTTGTTGGACAAGAATACAAAACAGTTACCTTCTAATTATTGAATGTACTATCACATTGATACTCTCAATTTTGATACCATAGAGACCATAATTGAGGATATAATATAATTTATTAATAAAGAAAAACTAAGTACCTAACTGGAACACAAACCAAAATGTCACAACATCTGAGTAACTCTTAATAGTTGGAAGAGGCTTGAATAAACATCATGAATGAAGTAATATTTGTATAGAAGTTAGTTTTAACATTTTAATTAAGTAATAAATGTTAAAAGGTTCGTTAGACAATAAGTACTGCCAAAATCAAGAGGTGAGTAATTCCAAATATTTAATTGGTAATGATGAAATTGAATAGAATTTAAGATTGTGTAAGGATGCATAAATAGTTCAATTTTTAGTGGAATATTGGTATGAAAAAATAAAATTTATGGGTGTAATAATGTAGATCCCACGTGTGATGGTCACCAAATAGGCGTAGAAGAACTGATGGATTTTAATAATGGATTTGATGCATCACTACCAACGAACATTGACTTTGGGGGGGAAAAACTAATTTTATTTATGTTTAGGATCAAAGACTAAAAATTAAATATGTCTACTCTAGGGAATACCATAATAAAAAAAGAAGAAAACCATTCAATAAAAATTAAATTCCAATCGCCCCAACACCATGAAGATGATATCATGTGGTAAGGTCTTTAGGCCTATAGAGGTAGTACAAGTAAATGAAGCTGGTATTGAAACTAACTAACTTCAGAATTCATTTTATGGGGGCATAATTGTATTTGAAAACAATTGAGAAGATGATAATGTGTACCAAAAAACCTCATTCTGTATACCCATGATATGATAGAATCAATGGTTTGTTTATTATCCAAGGAAGATGTCAAAATTATGTATGAAGGAAAATTTCTTGTTGACCTCAATGAGGAATAATTGAAATGGATCACCAACCAAGATCATATTTTACTTTCTGGACATAATAAATATAAAGTTAATATGTATGAGTTCATAATGATTAGGGATATAATGAGCTCTCACTTCTTGAGTATATCATCCATGAAAATCGAGAGTGTGGAAAATTTATTTTTGAGTGACATTTAAAAAGGATTTACAGATCTATCATCAGACGGATTTATTATAATGGTTTTTTGGATTTCATTACCATGTAAACATTTGATTTTTATAAATTTAAGAGTTCCCACTAAACCCAAAAAATGTCTCCCTCTTCCACATAACCAATAAATTATAAATTTGGGACAAGGCTTCATAATATGAAATGTTCAAGAACACTTATAACATATAGTACAGATATAATTAATAAATATATATCATGTACAAGAATATACAAAAAAATAATATACAATAGTGATGAAATTAAAACAAGGTATATGGACCCAAGGACATTCTTCCACATGTGAATCATTTCTTAAAATACATTAATGATAACTCACATTCTTTGGCTAGTCTATGTAGTAAAACCTAAAATTATGATAACTTATACTCTATGATAGATGTTTAATAGAAGATCACATAGTCAAAAGCTTTCCTCTAGCATTTAATTCATAAAAGATTATCCACATATCTTGAAATGGGATCATATAGTGTGTGAGTATGACAATAAATAGTAGGCAATCACTACCCCTCCTCTAGAATCATATTATAGACTAGATTGCATGCTGAAAATAATAAAAAGTTAGAGGAACATGTTGTACAATAATTTATATGTTATATTATTGAATTAGAATTTAATTTTAAAAAATACAATTAACCCATAACTTAAGAAGAATACCTAAAAATACTACATACTTTAAGACATATCTCTGGTTTTGAGATAATGTTCCCAAGACTTCCCCTCAGGGTAACAGTTCTCACACCATTCAAACCACTACGCATATATGTTTATACACCCATATATATTTATGGGTGTGTGTGTGTGTCTATAATTTTGTTTAGGACATAATGACCTATCCCATTTGGAGAAAAGGAACTGGGTAAACCATGTTAGAGAAATATTATATCATATTCCATCTAGAATAGAGGAATGCGTATTAGAAGTAATGGAATTTTTACCCCATCCCATGTAATCAACCTATTTAATTAGTCAAGGCCTAACACCTAACACCTAACACAAGTGTTCAGCATATATTCCACCAAGTGGGTAACAACTAAAGAATATAAAAAATTTTATATATGTATTCTATATACACAAAATAACTAATAAATTATTTAACATAGTTCATAGTAATCTTAAAAAGTATTTCATGGAATAAGATTATGATTTTACTTTAGTAAATTATGGACAATAGAAAACATGATGGATATCTGTAATTTTTTCTACACTATAAATAATAAATTATTACATATGTTCATAAATCATTGGATGTAAGAAAATATGTTAATTTAATATGAAATAGAATACTAATCATGTTGAAAAAAACCAAGAAGATCACAAACAATTCATTTAACCATTAATGATTTTGGGAAAACATTTACATGTTTTACGCTTTTGGTCACAAATGGGTTCAGTAGTCCCATACCATCTTAATGTTAAATCTTATTGTATATGTTAGTGTGAAGGGGGACACAAATATTTTTTTGTAGACTACCTCTTTCTGTTCATAGGACAAGTAGAGATGCCACAAAAAATGTTAGCCCGACCACCTAACAAGGGATTGGAATTTTTTAAACATTTATTCCACCTGTGGAGAATTAATCTAGGAAGTGAAATCTAGTTATTACCTAATATTTTGAAGGGAAATACTTAAAAAACTTTTCCATATAATAAATAAAAGATCATTGGATTAATATAACACTTACCAATATCCCAAAAAGTAGAAAAAAGATGATTGGAATCGAGGTCATTACCCTACCAGATAATAGATTTTTTATCTAATTAGAGTGAATATAACCATGTATGATATAGAATAATCATTTTAAAATGTACAGTAGTATGATAGATTGAGAATGAAAAAAATGCTGTGAATGAAGTTGAAATATATTGGCCTAGCTTTGAGGAGGGGGGTGAGTTAAATTTATGAGTCAAAATGAAAAATTCCCCTTAATAAGGTTATTATTTCCAAGAACTAATGAGAATCATTGTACATATCCATTAGGTAATTATGGTTTTAAATACAACCCCCAATCATATGACACTACCACTATGTACCTGGTTTAAGGACACCGGGTTTAGAGTGGTTTCCTTGATCTTTGGCCCCTTCCTATCTTTTCTCCATTTTCTTATAACTCCTTTAATTACACATAAAAACGCAAATTATACTAGTATTGAGTTAAAAATTTCTAAAAAATAAATATAAATATCACCTATGATGACTGGGGTCTTTACAATAGCAGTGCACATTAGATTTTAATTTACATCACGAATCCATTTTCACTATTCCCCAATGGTGAAATGCTATAAATAAACAAGAGATATCAATACCAAAATGGTTTATTGGAATATTTTTAGGTAAACTATGTCATTAGGAAAGGTATTTGAACTAAACTATATTTGATAGATGTCATTATTATTATAGTAAATAATCATTCATGAGGGTGTCTTTTCCTATGTTTAGAATTTTATATCATTCTAGTATCTTTAGTTATTTTTTCATCAATTTTAATTTAAAATAAAATATATGTTGTCTTGTTTGATCACATCATCATATTGTTATTGAAACATATTAATTTTTGGTCAAAAGGGGTATAATAGAAATTTTATATTAAATAGACTACTGGATTAATAAACGGAATGTTCCATTGAGTCTATAATGGTATTTTTAAATAGGGGTAATATTGTCGTTATTTTTAGATGATGATGGGTTATTGTGAATCAATAATGAGTATTTGTAGTGGATTAAAAAAATACAATCAATTATATTAATTTATTTGACATGTCTCCACACACTCACACACAAATATTTTATAAGGAGATATTGTCAAGGGAGGGGAGGCCATTTTCATAGAGTCACACCTGAAAATGATGATTTATTTGGAGGTCAAAAAATCATTAAAAGGGTATAGTTATTTATACTATTCAAAAATATTTATCTTTTCCCCCTGTAAATCCTCTTTCTTCTTATTCATGGACTAAAAAATGAATTTAAATATGAAATTTGAGTATCTATATATAGAAGTAATGATATAAATGATGCATTTAATTTAGTCAAAATTTGATCAATGGATTTTGAGAAAAAATAACGAGAATTATAAAGTATAAAAAATGATCTCTATATTTAAAAGTACCAAACCATAAGTTTTAAACCATGATTAATTTATACTATTCTATATAACAAAATGGTTCTAATGAAAAAATCATTATTAAATTTAGAAAATTTTATTTTTGAGATATCTTAGGGAAAATAAATCATTCAATTTTTGATAATTTTAATATTTATTAAAAATGGAATAATTATATATATATCCCTATATATATAAATATTAATGTAATTACACTAGTTTTAGATAAATCTGATAAACCATTGAGATGTTATGTTAGCGAGAAGTTATCACTTATTTCCCATTTTTTCTAGTTTTTATCCCTTTAAGGATTAAATTATTGTATAAATTCTTTGATTTTGTTTTTTATGTGATTAAATATTGTTTCTGTGGATGTATGGAAGGATTTGAAACCTATTATTATTTAGAAAACCACCACAGATGGAGAAAGAACGCTTTGGTAGATTTTTGGACCTCTAATACTCTAGTAAATGACCTAGATCAAGCATGGTATCTCAGGTAGCATGTGATGCATGCTTTCACCATTCCGTGATAGAATGATTAATCATGAACAATTTATCAAATTATTATATGATACTAATTCTGTCATTTCACCCATTATTCATATCGTGCATTATAAAAGGCTAGGGAATAGGTAGTTGTCATCTTTTATTAATCGAATGAGTTCTTGTGTGGCCACGTCAACCATTTGGTCACCTCCTTAATTCTGGAAATCTGATTTCATTCATTATATTTCATCCCTCATAGAAACACCATCCACTCTAGAGCTAGCTTATCCCAAGTTAGTCTAACTAATCAATGGAAATCCAATTAAGACAGATAATCGAGATCCAATCACACTAGATGAAACAACACAACATGAAATACAACACCAACATACCATGTGGGGGTTTCAGGTGACACCCCTCACTATAAAAAACCCACACTTACACATATAAAAATATTTCTTGATGTATTTTAACCCTAAAACCTTCATTGGATTCCTCTTGACACCTCAAGCCCATTAGAACCATTTTTAGGTCATTTTGAGGTGATTTGATGGGTAATTTTAAAATTTTAAGAGTAAATAAGTAAGAAATTGTTAGTTTAAAAACATAATAATAAAATAAATTAGAAAAATAAGGATTTGGGTTTAATTTTTACCAGTGATTGTGTATCATGTTAATGAATCACTTGAGGATAGTAGAGAATGATTTTTTAACTATTTCCATGAATTACACGAATTAACCACAAGAAATATACTTGTAAGATAATAAAAAAATAATAATTGGTGAAATGTCAGGATCGTAATATAGGCTATATAATCAACATCATGGATGAGTAACTAAACCATAAGAGCTGGTGATTGGATGTTATTAGTGATTCAATGGTCATTACAAGTTGTTATAACCAAGTAAGGAAGTTAATTATACTCTGGAATCATTATTCCTAGAACATATAGACGAATCATAAGAAATATATGAAAATGATTGTGATATAAATAATTTTTATAATTATTAAATGAAATGGGGATGAAAATGAATTAAAGACTAAATATTTAAGGTTTTTTCTGTAACACCCCAGGTAAATAAAGAATATGAAAATTTCATTTTTATCCATATTTGTGAATAAATTATTAATATGACATTAAAGGGGATTCTATGCTCGATGGCGTACCCAACACGCAACAACGAGTTTCGTGGTAATCTTACGCTGCACTCTAATAATAAAATAATATTATTTGAACTTGTAGTTAACGCCTAGCTATTGTGATGGTGGGAATGAATAGAACTAACTACAAAATTATTATATATGTTTGTCAAATATTTTTACTTTTTACTATAAATGTTAGAGGATTAAAAATGCGAATGAATCCAATTTTAAGCGTAAACATTCTAATATTCTTTAAAAGGTCGATTAACCGCCTTTTGATGGAGAACCTCTTTTAAATTAACATTTTGACAATGTTATGTGATATATTTGACAAAATAAAATTCTTCTTTAGAATCAGGACATCAAAATTTACTTTGTGTAAATATTTGGTATTTTTCCAAAAAAGTTCAATTTTTAATGAATAGTGAAAAATGTTGTATTTTAATTCAAAAATTCTTTTAAATATAATTTATTTATATGATTAGATTATATTTTGAATTGGTTTTAAAGTTAAATTATAATATATTTTTACCATATAATCCCATTTTTGTCTTTGAAATTAATTTCACTTTGAAATCGGAATTAAACTAGTGTCAATCTTTTGATACATTTTGTTTCATAAAAACACGCTATTTGTTTTGACAGTGGGAATTAATTATTAAATTAATTAATGCAACTTATGTGTTTTTAATTTTGTAAAATAGATATAATTTTTGAATTCAGAATTTCAAATATAGCTCAGGGTGAATTTTTGGTAATTTTTTGAAAAACCTCAATTTTTTATGAATAGTGAAACCACTAAGTGATACTTATAAAAACTGATTTTTCCATTTAAATGAAATTTTGTCATCTTTGTGTTTTGAATTACAAAAATGAGACATACATGGTTGTCCTTATGAAGTAAAATGTGGTTCAATGGGATAAAAATAATTTTTTTGGTGAATAGTAACTTATTAAGTTTTAAATCGCGATTAGAGGTAATTAGTGTAGTTTAAGGTAAGAATAATGTTTTAATAAAATAGAAATGACCTAGACACATGTCCTACCATCATTGGATGTGTCATGGACGACCAAGACAATCCATGGGTCAACTTGGGTACCCCATGGATCCACTTTGGTTGGAAAAAGACATAAATACCTTTTTATTTAATGTTAAAGTAAAAATGACACAAACATGAGCTGTTTTACTAAAACAATTTTTAGATTTGGTTATACAAGTCATATTTTTTACTATAAATAGTAATTGGAAAGATAAAACGATTTCCTACAACATTTTATTTTTTTAATAATTTTTATACATTAAATAAATTAAATTATTTATGACATCATGATGATGCAGCGATGACAAAATTATTTAACTATTTAAATAAAATGGAAATATAATGTAATATATAAGACCTACACATGTCCAAAACCTATTGGATGAGTGTATTTAGAACCTTTATAACCTTACCCTTGAAATACATCAATGTGGGACCTTTAAAATCCGAAACTCTTTTGAAAATAAAGTAACATTTTGTAACTTTACAAGAGTGCCCCTCCTATCCTCTTATAAAAGGCCCCCACCTCTACCTCCTTACCCACACACCCAAAGCCTTTGGCTCGGCCAACCTCAGACCATTTTGTCTCTCCACTTCCCGCTCTTACTCCTTGAAGCCTCACTTTGGGCAGAAGTCTTTCCATGGAAGCCTTTGAGCTCAAACCAAAGGGAGTTACCCGATTTTATGGTAATGTCTTCACTTGAGTCCTTTTGTTTTATTTTGCCTCTCCAACCCCCTAAACTCTTTCTATTCATTTATTTTGTAAAAAATCCAGTATCTTCAATATACTAGGAAGTTTTTATAAAAAGGATTCGAGCTACACTTACACACACCTACATCTAATGGTTAAATAACATATTGTTTCCGTGGATGGCGAATTCCTGCCTCACGAAATGATGATTGTTCAACACTCATATAACACCTTCAAAGGTGTCCATTAATATGTCACTATATTTATATATGATATATAATATTTTTATGTTTTAATTAAGCTTCTGTATTTTTAATTTATGGCATACCATTATGGTTTCCATTATTGGTAAACACGATATCTTCATTTAAGGAAGTGCGGACTACCGCCCCCTTAAAGTGATGTGATTCGTTAATTCCATATGTGGGACATATAAAGGATGGATTTAAAGTAATTATATATTATTTTATAATGGAATTATAATATACCTCTATATCATTATTATTTATTTCCATTAATGTATGAGATAGAAATGAAAGTAGCGTTCATGCGTACATACAGCTTACCGTCTCTGTGAACGGTGCATTTCATTTCTTATCCCCAAATATAATGTACTATTATAAGTACATATTTATAATGAATATATATAATGTATGTTACATATAAATGATGAATATAAATCTGGAATTAAAATATACATACCTCTCATTTATTTTTAAATCCATTAATATGACAATGAAATGAAAGTAGTGTTCATGCGTACGTACGGCTTACCGTCTCCATGAATGATGTATTTCATTACATATCTCTAAATGATTATGTAATATTATAAATACATGTAGATTCTGGATATATATGATATATATGATATCAAAATCATGAATATCATTCTGGATATAATGAACCCTTGACCACACGAACAACATGTAATTGTAAGAAGTGCACTTTTGACTTAAGAACCAAATATCAACAAATCAAACATTATTAACATAAATGATTACATAATGTTTATAACATGTCAATAATTGATATAAAAGTAATAATGAACTTGAATAAGTCTGTTAAGAAAGTAGAAATTAACTCAAGTTTATTATTCAGGACGGTAAGGAACGATCGAGTCAAGTCGGACCCGAGGTAAGGGATCTAACCTCTCTCTTTCTTTTTAAGTACTCTCCTTTATGTCACTTCTTTTAAGCTCCACTTTGTTATGTTGGGGGATGTTATTTTATATTCATATATCTATAATCTTTATGTTAATCGGAAGAGATACCCTATTTGATCTCATCAATCCATTTTTGTACGTTTTATGTGGCGCCGTTAGGCTGCCGAGTTTCCATAAGGGATTTTTCATCAATTTTTTATTCCCGTGAGATTTATTCTACATTTGCCACAATTTTCTTATGAGTGGTGTATGTACTGACCATTATTTTACTCATTGTGTAATATTCTTTCATATATGAGTATTTACATCAATGTTGTATTGTCCTTATTTCACAGGGTGTATGTTTCGAAAGATACCCATGTCGGTAAGGGAACCTTTCACCCTCCTCTTTTTAAAAGACTTATTTTGTTATGTCTTTTAATTCACATTATATTATGTTGGGATATGTTCTTATATATCCTTATTGATGTAAATTTTATGTCGAAGTGATGAGATACCATTTTTATCTCTCATCAACTCTTTTTCTGAGGTGACGCCGTTAGGCTGTCTAATTTTTGCAAGGGAACTTCTTAACCCAATTTCGATTCATTGGGATAAACTTGTACACCTTGAATATGTCGTTCTATGATTATGTGTGACTGTCCTATGATTGTTTTACACTTAATACCCACTTATATTTCGTGTATTCATTTGTCACACATAATTATGTAACTGATTTATCCATAATCCAAGGATACCGTCTTTGTAAGGGACTTCGTCTCAATCTCCTTTCATTGAGGAATATTTAGTTTTATACACAACTTTATTTTATATGGTGTATAAACCCCTTGTACTTTTACTTTTATACAAAAGGAATCTTTTTCTACGAAGCATTTTACAAAACGACAAAAAGGAATGTTTCTTTTAACGTATGGGGTGACAACGACCATTTCCGCCGTCGTGAGTATTATTTGGTCTTTGGCTTCCTGAACAAGCCGTAATGTTTTTTAAAATGAAATAAATACCATATACTCATTTATGTATTTTTTTTATTGAAAATGGGTTTTATAATGGATTTGTTATGTCAATATATTTAAGTGATATATTGTGATCAAAGTGTGGAAATGTCTTCTTTCCATTATATTGGTTTTATGTCTTATGATTTTTATAATGGTACTTGGACATTTAACGGGTGGTTACGTGATAAACCATATGACGGGTGGTGCCGTGAATACCAGGATGGGTGGTTACGTTATAACCTCCAATGCATTGGGTATGGAAGTCGGCCGTATGGCTATTCCATTAAGTATGTATGGATGTTGGCCGAATGGCTATTCCATTAAGTGATATGTGTGGAAGTCGAACTTATGGTTAATCCACTTAAGTATGTTTATGTCCCAAGTTACCTTTATATGTTATGTGATCTTTATATGGGTTTTATGGTAATCTTTTGGTTACAGAAGGGTAAGTAATGAACTTTTATTCAGCGAAGAGTTTTTACTACTTCGAAAAGGTGAAAAGTATTACTTTGATAAAGTATACATGGTTTACTTGTTGTTTTGAAAAACTAATAGTTTTCATTATTTGTGTATACCTTACTGAGCGTTTTATGCTCATCCCAAGTTTTTGAAATGTTTTTCACAGGACTTAGCATGGAATAGGGTCAAGGATGTGTTCAAGGGAATGTCATGCTGCTTAAAACATGGAACTAGATATGTTTGTTTTTAAGAGTTTTTATTTTATGGAAATTTTAGTATAAGCGACTACTTTTTTAATCTTTTGAGATGTAATAGTTATGTCCTAATTCTCTAATACTCTAAACCTGAAAATATCCTCAATGTGAATTACTCATTTAATTCAAAATTAATTAAGGTTTAAGTCCGGGGACATATAGTTGGTATCAAAGGTCGGTTTAGATAACTTTAGAGGTTAGGGTATTCTTTAAGCATAAGTGACAAGACCATAATGGTTAGGATTTCAGAAAGGGTCATAGTATTTAGATTAAGTGAATGAGTAAGTATATCTTAGTGTTTATCTTCCTCTTTAGTACATGATGGTTTTGTTGATATACTCACACTGACCTTCTTGGTTTTAGTAAATGGCTGGATCTAGCAGGCACCAAGGTAATGGTGGATGTGAAGGAAACTGTGACAGTTTTCTGAGTGAGAAACTGAATGATATGGGAGCTGCAATTAGAACTCTTGTGTTTATCCTCAACCAACTATCAGGAGTCATGATTGACCACCTAAACCATGTTGATTTCTATAAGGAATTATATATGCGAGAAACAAATCCCTACAGAACTACAGGTAATAATCATAAAGGTAAGTATTTACAAAAACCTATGTGTCAAAGACGTGGAAAGAAACACCTAGGAAAATGTTTCAATGGGACAGAAATATGCTATAGATTTGGAAATGAAGGTCATAAAGAAAGAACCTGCCATGGAAAAAGGAAGCATCTAGTTGAATCGAGGAAAGGGAAAGAAGTTATTTTTGAGGGATCAATTGAATGTTTTAAATGTGGTGTGCATGGTCATTATGCAAAAACATGTCCTATGAAGAAGTTTCGGGAATGGGATCACCAAGATCGTACAAATATTCATTTACCAATAACTAATGCCATTCCGATTGATGATGAAGAAATTGACAATGACCAATCAAAGGTATGTATTATTTCATGACTATTGTTTTCCTATTTTGGAATATTAGGATATGATTCATGATTTTGTTTGTAGGAAAGAGGTATTTCGGAATAAGTTGGAAAGGAATGGTTAATGGATCATGAAGAATGTTGAATGAGTAAGATGTCAACATATAAGGGCTTCAAGAGTTATGGTGAAATTCTTAAGAGTATTAAGTCTCTTTTGATGATGGGGTTACATTAGAAGACTTTTTATATTATGTGTAACCCTGATGTTTAATATATGAATATTTTATTCAAGGAATAGTTATCTTTTCTTTTTTGGACATAGTTATAAAGAACCATTTGGGTTTATATGATCCTTACTTTTTAGGTTATTATGGGTTACTATATGTTATGATTCCTGTGAAAGGCATGAGATAAAATTGAGGTTAAATTATGTTATGGTTATTTTTGATGATTTTATCCTTTTTTGGGGAATGATTTGAGAATTATATAGTTTTGGAAAAACGACAACACGCAGACCGTGTGACTACTCGTCGCGTCGGATAAAGCTGTGGGAATCGAACCCACAACCAAAGTGCGACTGGTATTTATCGCATACCACTGGACTTCGTGAAGTCCCTGGTTAGTTTGACTGATTATTTTTAGTTATATGATTTTATGAATTAAGAGTTAGTTTATTTTGGGTTATTTATGAAAATGATTAACCTATCATGGAGGATATGTGATTAGGTTAATTACTTTTCAATACGAGACTTTAGGAGCAACTGATGTTGTTTGGAGATAAATGTTACGATTTAACATGGAAGACTATGTGACTAAATCCTTCAAATATTTGGGTTTAAATCTTAGATTGGTTTACATTGAAGATTTTTATGGACAAATTGTTTATCGGATGGTCCTCGTTGAAAATTGGGTTTTGTTGGACAAATTTTGGAGATTAAGCATAGATTTTTTTAAAGGGTTATCCTTTTCTGGATTATCTGATCTTGTACTAACCTTTTTAGTTTTGGTTTTGGTTAAAGCCTAAAGAAACAAGAAGTATATATTTCTCTTTGGTGGATTAGGTGATTCTATAGAAGTTGATTATATTACTCTTAATATGAACAAGTCTTACTAAATACTCGTCTTTTGGAGAAAATATGAGTTTGTGTAAGGAATCTAATAAAAGTTGAAAGTCAACATGATAAGTGATTATATTTCCTTATGAATAAATTTCTTAATAAAAAGTAACTTAAAACAAAATGTTGTCTATTAACTTTTCCTACTGGGAAATCAAATACCGTTTAACCCATCACAAGTTTGTAATTATCTTATGGTTAACTTTCTCCTAGACATGTTTACTATCACTCTCCCTCAATAACATGACCCTTTTCTTTTTCTTCCATGTCCATGTTTTCCTACACAGAATCCTATTATGGGTTAACTCGGGTGACCTCTTTACTTATCTTTCTTTATTTTAAAGTGAGTGTTTTACCGACTCTTCTTCCGATGTGGGACTTTCAAGGATGTTTCCAAGCTCAATTTTAAAATTGCAAGGATGAAATTCCCAAAAGGGGGGAAGGATGTAACACCCCAGGTAAATAAAGAATATGACAATTTCATATTTATCCATATTTGTGAAAAAAAAAATTAATATGACATTAAAGGGGATGCTATGCTCGATGGCATACCCAATACGCATCAATGAGTTTCTTGGGAATCTTACGTTGCACTCTAATAATAAAATAATATTATTTTAAATGGTAGTTAATGCCTAGCTGTTGTGATGGCGGGAATGAATAGAACTAACTAAAAAATTATTATATATGTTTGTCAAATATTTTTACTTTTTACAATAAATGTTAGAGGATTAAAAATGCGAATGAATCCAATTTTAAGCCTAAACATTCTAATATTCTTTAAAAGGTCGATTAACCACATTTTGATAGAGAACCTCTTTTAAATCAACATTATGACAATGGTATGTTTTATATTTGACAAAATAAAATTATTCTTTAGAATCGGGACATCAAAATTTACTTTGTGTAAATTTTTGGTATTTTTCCAAAAAATTTCAATTTTTAATGAATAGTGAAAAATGTTGTATTTTAATTCAAAACCGCTTTTTAATCTAATTTATTTATATGATTAGATTATATTTTGAATTGGGATTAAAGTTAAATTAGAATATATTTTTACCATCTAATCCAATTGTGGTCTTTGGAATTAATTTCACTTTGAAATCGGACTTAAACTAGTGTCAATCTTTTGATACATTTTGTTTCATAAAAACACGTTATATGTTTTGACAGCGGGAATTAATTATTAAATTAATTAATGCAACATATGTGTTATGAATTTTGTAAAATAAACATCATTTTTGAATTCGGAATATCAAATATATCTTAGAGTGAATTGTTTGTAATTTTCTGAAAAACCTCAATTTTTGATGAATAGTGAAACCACTAAGTGGTACTTATAAAAACTGATTTTTCCGTTTAAATGAAATTTTGTCATCTTTGTCATTTGAATTTAAAAAATCCAACATACATGGTTGTCCTTAATAAGTAAAATGTTGTCAAATGGGATAAAAATAATTTTTTTGGTGAATAGTAACTTATTATGTTTTTAATCGCAATTAGAGGTAATTAGTGTAGTTTAAGGTAAGAATAATGTTTTAATAAAATGAAATGGCCTAGAAACATGTCCTACCCTAATTGGATGTGTCATTTCCAACCATGAAAATCCATGGGTCAACTTGGGGACCCCAATGGACTCACTTTGGTTGCAAAAAGACATAAATACCTTTTTATTTAATGTTAAAGTAAAAATTACACAAACATGAGATGTTTTACTAAAACAATTTTTAGATGGGGTTATACAAGTCATATTTTTGACTATAAATAGTAATTGGAACTCTAAAAAGATTTCCTACATCATAGTAATTTTTTTATAATTTTTATACATTAAATAAATTAAATTATTTATGACATCATGATGATGCAGCGATGACCTCATTATTTATCGATTTAAATAAAATGGAAAGATAATGTAATATCTAAGACCTACATATGTCCAAAACCTATTGTATGAGTGTATGTATAACCCTAATCACCTTATCCTCGAAATAAATCAATGTGGACCTTTAAAATCTGAAACTCTTTTGAAAATAAAGTTACATTTTGTAACTTTACACGAGTGCCCCTCCTCTCCTCTTATAAAAGGCCCCCACCTCTACCTCCTTACCCACACTCCGAAAGCATTTGGCTCGGCCAACCTCTGCCCATTTTGTCTCTCCACTTCCCTCTGTTACTCTTTGAAGCCTCACTTTGGGCAGAAGTCTTCCCAAGGAAGCCTTTGAGCTCAAACCAAAGGGAGTTACCCGATTTTAAAGTAATGTCTTCACTTGATTCCTTTTGTTTTATTTTGCCTCTCCAAACCCCTAAACTCTTTTTATTCATTTCTTTTGTAAAAAATAAAGTATCTTCAATATACTAGAATGTTTTTATAAGAAGGATTCGAGCTACACTTACACACACCTACATCTAATGGTTAAAGAACATACTGTTTCCGTGGATGGCGAATTTCTGCCTCACGAAACGATGATTGTTCAACACTCATATAATACCTTCAAAGGTGGCCATTAAGATGTAAATATATTTATATATGATATATAATATGTTTATGTTTTTTTTAAGCTTCTGTATTTTTCATTTATTTCATACCTTTATGGTTTCCATTATGGGTAAATGCGATATCTTTATTTAAGGAAGTGCGCACTACAGCCCCCTCAAAGTGATGTGATTCAATAATTCCATATATGGGACATATAAAGGATGGATTTAATGTTATTATATATGATGTTATACTGGAATTATAATATACCACTATATAATTATTATTTATTTCCATTAATGTATGAGATAGAAATGAAAATAGCGTTCATGCGTACGTACGACTTACCGTCTCCATGAACGGTGCATTTCATTTCTTATCCCCAAATGTAATGTACTATTATAAGTAAATATTTATAATGAATATATATAATTTATGTTACATATAAATGATTAATATAATTCTGGAATTAAAATATATATACCTATCATTTAGGTTTAATTCCATTAATATGACAAAGAAATGAAAGTAGCGTTCATGCGTACGTACAACTTACCGTCTCCATGAATGGTGAATTTCATTTCATTTCTCTAAATGATTATGTAATATTATAAATACATGTATATTCTGTATATATATGATATATATGATATCCAAATCAATAATATAATTCTGGATATAATGAACCATTGACCACATGAACAACATTTAATTGTAAGAAGTCCACTTTTGACTTAAGAACCAAATATCGACAAAACATACATTATTAACTTAAATGATTAAATAATGTTTATAAAATGTCAATAATTGATATAAAAGGAATAATGAACTTGAAAAATTCTCTTAAGAAAGTATAAATTAACTCAAGTTTATTATTCAGGACGTTAAAGAATGATCGAGTCAAGTCGGACCCGAGGTAAGGGATCTAACCTCTCTCTTTCTTTTTAAGAACTCTCCTTTATGTCACTTATTTTAAGATACACATTGTTATGTTGGGGGATGTTATTTTATATTCCTCTTTCTATAAACATTATTTTAATATGATGAGATACCCTATTTGATCTCATCAATCCATTTTTGTAAGTTTTATGTGGCGCCATTAGGCTGCCGAGTTTTTGTATAGGATTTTTCATCTCACTTTTATTACCGTGAGATTTATGTTACATTTGCCACAATTTCCCTTGAGTGGTGTATGTACTGAACATTATTTTACTCATAGTTTAATATTATTTCATTTATTAGTATTTACATCAATGTTGTATTGTCCTTCTTTCACGGGGTGTATGTTTCGAAAGATACCCATGTGGGTAAGGGAACCTTTCACCCTCCTCTTTATAAAGACTTATTTTGTTATGTCTTCTAATTCACATAATATAATGTTGGGATATGTTCTTATATATCCTTATTGATGTAAATTTTATGTCCAAGTGATGAGATACCCTATTTATCTCTCATCAACTCTTCTTCTGAGGTGACGCCGTTAGGCTGTCTAATTTTTGCAAGGGAACTTCTTAACCCAATTTTGATTCTTTGGGATAAACTTGTACACCTTGGATATGTAGTTCTATGATTATGTGTGAATGTCCTCTGATGGTTTTACACTTAATACCCACTTATATTTCATGTATTTGTTTGTCACAAATAGTTTTGTAACTGATTTATCCTTAATCCAAGGATACCGTCCTTATAAGGGACTTTGTCTCAATCTCCCTTCATTGAAACATATTTCGTTTTATACACAACTTTATTTTATACGGCTATAAACCCCTTTGACTTTTACTTTTATAAAAAAGGAATCTTTTTCTTCGAAGCATTTTACAAAACGACAAAAAGGAATGTTTCTTTTAACGTACGCGGTGACAACGACCTTTTCCGCTGCCGCGAGTATTATTTGGTATTTGGCTTCCTGAACAAGCCGTAATGTTTTTTAAAATGAATTAAATATCATATACTCTTTTATGTATTTTGGTATTGAAAATGGTTTTTATAATGGATTTGTTATGTCAATATATTTATGTGATATATTGTGATCAAATTGTGGAAATGCCTTCTTTCCATTATATTTGTTTTATGTCTTATGATTTTTATAATGGTACTTTGACATTTAACGGGTGGTTACGTGATAAACCATATGATGGGTGGTGCCGTGAATACCAGGATGAGTGGTTACGTTATAACTTCCAATGCATTGGGTATGGAAGTCGGCCATATGGCTATTCCATTAAGTATGTATGGAAGTTGGCCGAATGGCTATTCCATTAAGTGATATGTGTGGAAGTCGACCTTATGGTTATTCCACATAACTATGTTTATGTCACAAGTTACCTTTATATGTTATGTGATATTTATATGGGTTTTATGTTAATCTTTTGGTTACGGAATGGTAAGTAATGAACTTTTATTCAGCGAGGAGTTTTTACTAATTTGAAAAGGTGAAAAGTATTACTTTGATAAAGAATACATGGTTTACTTGTTGTTTTGAAAAACTAACTGTTTTCATTCTTTGTGTATCCCTTACTGAGCTTTTTATGGTCATCCCAAGTTTTTGAAATGTTTTTCACAGGACTTAGAGTGGAATAGGGTCAAGGATGGGTTCAAGGGAAAGTCATGCTACCTAAAACATTTAACTAGACATGTTTCTTTTTAAGAGTTTTTATTTTATGGAAATTTTAGTAGAAGAGACTACTTTGTTATCTTTTGAGATGTAATAGTTATGTCCTAATTCCCTAAAACTCTAAACCTAAAAAGATCCTCAATGTTAATTTCACATTTAATTCAATATTAAGTAAGGTTTAAGGCTGGGGCCTTATATTTTCAATGTTTAAAAATGATAAAGAAGAATTATCATACTATTCAGGATAATGGAATGTGTGATTTTACAAAATTAAATCATCTTCTTAAATGATATGTGATGCTTTGGGGATATAATGATCGTAGTATATGCTAGGTCAAGAATGGATATTTTTAACAGTCAGTTATGTGATTTGAATTTAATCACCTTATCAAATAATATAATTCTATTTAATGAAATAAAAAACTAGTGGAAATATCAATGATTATGATTTAGTTAATCCATAGGGAAAAATATTGAAAAATAGTGGAAATACCAAAAATACTTCCAATAACATATATATATGACTTTAAATTATAAAATTAATACATTCTATGTTATTATGATGATATATGGATAAAAAATTATCTTTTTTTGAATTATAATTTCCTTCATATGGTCATGGGAAGTGGGAGTATCTGTATTATTATACAGAAAGTCTAATGAGGCTAATAAAGGGATTCCCTAGATTTAATTGAGCTGGTATTTATGTGTAATCTTTTATTTGAGATTTTTTATTTTTTTTTTGATATATGGATATTTATAGAAATCTGACGAATAATGGTCTTCCTTAAACTTACTCATTGAATAGGGAAAATGTGGTATAACTATTTACTTAACCATCTCAGTAACGGATCTTAGAAGTGACGGATAACGACATATATAAGTACAAACTTATAATCATCATAACTATTGGTTGATATAAATTATATAAATCTTTGAGATACGAATATATGGATATTTAAATTGAATTCTATTGTACCAGATAGGGAGAGAGGATTTATTTCTCTAACATGACCAATATGAAAATTAGATTGATTATAGATCACTTATGGATTATAACTCTTCCTCTCCAAAAACCTTGGGATTGAGGTAGTTGACTATGCACCAAATACCACCTCTTTTACCAGCCATAACTCCAAGACTTAGGATAACCAGATATATTGTTGTTTACTTGGGGACCTGTATTTACTCTATTTCTATTGTACAAATATTTCCCCTGGGAAATGAGTATTTCCCCAAACATATAGATATCTATATAATTTCTTCCTTTAGAGATATTTATTTCCTATAGTAATTCAGATATATGTGGTGACATGTATTTCCTAGATCATCACATGGTTGGTGAAATAAGGGAGAGTTCTTAGGCATGAAATTAAGGATTGGTTGAGAAATTTATTTATTATTCCTTTCTGGATAAGAATTGTTATTTTTTGAGTGTGATGAAAGTGATAAATGTGAAATTGGTTCAAGATTCATCGTGTTTATGGTTATATCTATTGATGATGTCAAGTGATGGTATATTTTCTACATTTATTTATTATTTATGAAAATCGACACTAAATGTTTTGGTGTTAGTCCATTGCATGGGATTACTATATTGGGTATTGATACACTCACCCCTGTATCCATGTTGTTTGGAATTTTAACTAATGCGATACCAATTTTTAATAATCATAGTTCCTGGAGAAGGATGGATGAAACTAATAACTGTTGGAGTAGATATCTTGATATAATGACTTCCCTCATGTAATTTAGGATTGAAAAAAAAATCATGTTGAGTATGTGTGAGATTTATCTGATGGTTTATTCTATATTACCTCACATTTTATAAAGGATGTTTTTATATATATTAATTTGATACATTTTTTAGTTTCATATTTCTTATAATTCATACCAAATGTTGACGTATGGTAGTATGTGATAGTTTTATTAAGTGGTAATGCCTCCCATGTTGTGGGAAAAAATTATCATTGGTCACTAGACCTTGGACATGTGAAGAAGGTCTTGGTGAGTTCACATTCTCATTATAAGGGACTTGGAAGATTGATATAAAAGTTATTGGATTGATTATGGAGGTTGGATTATGTGAGAATTATTTGGGATAGTCAGGACCAAGTCTTACTAACAGATATATTGTACATGAAGTCACAGTAAAGGACTTTGTAAAGGATTAAATAGACAATGTATTCATAAAAATGAATCTTTTTAATAATATATGAATCAGACCCCAATAAATAAACTATGAAAATAAAAGGGTTATCATGAATCATTTAAATTCATACCATGATTTTGTTTATTTTTTTATTAGTTCTACAGATGGTATATTTGGAAAGGATTGGATGAGGAGTTCTAGGAATCCTTATTTTTTTCAATGATTTTTTGGTAGATATTTTATCATTAAAAATTGGTATGATATTCCTATGATTGAGATCTTTTTTATGCATTATTGGATATGATGGATAGATGAGACATGGAAAGAAGATGGTACACTATGGTATCAATACATATAAATGAATTTATAGGACTTGAGTAATCATAGATAACAGTATTTATTCACAGTGGTTCTAATTAATTATATAAGGATTAAGAAACTTAATATTTTTCATGATATTTTACTCTTTTTACATTGATTTTAATGAATGCATGAGTTTTTTCAATGAAATATCTAAATTCCACAAAATTTTATGTGAAATCAAGAGAATAAAATGATTATTTAAAAAATACAGTTCCACTAGTGGTATGTTTTACATGTGGGACCCTTTTTATTAGTTTTAAACAATATAATCCTAGGGGGATAAAGAATCATTCCTACAATGATGAATAAACGTGAAAAAAATTCAGTTGTAAAATTTATCCCAATTAAAAGATAGGGGAATAATGTAAATAGAAGTAAACAATTCATTTATTATTAGTTTTTTGGATGGGGAACTTCACATTGTAATATACTAGGACACTTCTCATTCAGGTTTATACTGTCAGTTGATTAAAGTTATATATATTTGATATGAACTACTGGGATTAGTGTGGGGATCAAAATGAATTCTATGATGATCCTTTTTATAACATTTTTAGTTTCACCCTGATTTGGTTACGTGTCTTTATGGATCCTAAACTAGACCGTTTGGGATCATTTATACATGTATAGGAGAATCAACTCAAATATATTGTCATGGGTCTTGACAAATTATCAACTATTGTGAGTTATGTTTATGAGAGATGAATGTGGATATGAGACCTATTTTTCAATATTTTCCACAAAAAAAAATTGATGATTAATGAAATAATCAATCATTTTGGTATTAAAATATAATAAACTTACAAAATTATATAGTGAATAAATTATTGAAAATTTAGCATATAAGATGTAATAACAAGATCATCGTCATTACATTTTGGTCAAAAAATAGTGATGAGGAGAGACGATATGAATTTATCCTTAGTGGGAATTAAAATATGTGGTATGATAATAATTCCTAGAATTATTGTAACTATAATGACATAAAAAGTTAGATTTTATGGAACTAATTGATTCATGTCAATTTTTAAACCTTAGGGGTTATTGGTAGTTGGTCATGATTAGTAGGTGAATTAAAGGAACACTGTGTTATGAGAATATTCCGGGTAGATGGGATATTTCTAATATATATGGGTGGAATTTTATTAATTTTTTTCACTATCGTAAATGATCTTATGTATACGTAATTATTTACATGCTGTGACATAGTAATAATGAAGTATACAACGTTATTTTATCTTGTTATGTTGTAAATCATCTCAAACATAAATTGGATCGATCTATAGTTTTGTTCTACCATTGATCATTTTTTCCATTTCAAGGTGTGTGAAATTATTTTTTTTCTTATAGGTTTTATCCATAGTGGAACCTTGGAGTGTTTTTGTATATCCTTGTAGTGGGGGTTAATTGAGATTTAAGGTGACGTGATGCCTTAACATTGAGTGGTGACAGTGCTGAACTATTGTTGAGATATTTTTGAATTTCATTTGATGTTCATCGTATATATTAGATGTTAAATATTTTTAAGTAATTTTATTTGTTATATGTACATGATGTAGTATAGATTGTTTGTATTATTCGAGAATGTATTCATTGAGTATTCATAAAACATGAGTTTAGTGTTAACTCATGAGAAGTGGTTGATTTAAATATTAGTTTCAATTAGATTAATTTTCCTGAGTCTTATAGCATTATTTAAAGTTGTTAAGCATGAATATATTTCTAATAATTTGTGGTAAAAATTTAGAAGGTATGAAAGAATGTGTTAAAGAGACTCAAAATTTCAAATGATGATATCCAGAATGTCCCCAATTTTAGTGATGGAGTACTCGTGTAAGTTAATTCATAAGTGTTTTGTTGAGGATACTAATTTGGATGAGGCTTATGATTGATATATAGTATTTTTATAATAGAATTGGGAAATTTTATACTCATTACATGTTTAGATATACCACTAGATTCTTTTTAAGGGAATTATTGGGATGGATAGATCTATATTGAGAGAAGGATCCTTTTTATTTTATCATGGGATTTGTGTTAAATTTTGTGGTAGTTATGGTTGACTACTGTAAAGGTTATTATTATTAGAATATGTTTATCCATTTTTTGGAGGGTTATGCTTTTTGAAATGGAATAGGCTATTGAATTTTTTTAGTTTGTTTCCATTTGTAGAAGAAAATATTTAAGGTGGTAGGATAAAGTAGTATGGATTCATTCACTAGCATGTTTTTAATATTAATAGAATTTCAGTCTCATTCTAAGGTTAAGGATATTTTTCCATCATTTAAATTTAAGTGATGTTATTTGGTTTATTAATTCATAACCATGAATTTTTTATTGAAAATTATTATTATTTTATTAAAAATGGGAAAATGTAAAATCCAACAAAAAACATAAAAAATTGAGAAATAGACTATGTCATTGAGTTTGAAAAGGGTTCTTTACAATTGGATAATTTTTTTAGTTTTTAAATGGTACTAATTAGGTGAACAATAATCATCTGTAAATTTAGTAGTTTATTAAAAATGATTAAAAAATCAATTAAATGGTTTTATCACAGATCCCTATATATGTATATATTAACATTTTAGAATGATATAGGTTGGTTTTGGTGGAGGCCTTTACCATGGAGTCTTATTTTAGAAAGGAGGATATATTCTAAAGGTTATTGAATCATCTAGAATATATGGTTCTTCATATTATTCATTAAAATTTATCTATTTTTTCCTCTGAATACCCTTTCTTACTATTCATGGAATACATAAATAAATATTAGTAAAAAAAATTAGTATGTCAATATAGAGATCAAGATATAATCAATGACTTTAGATTGATGAAAATATTACAAATTGATTTCGATCAAATCTTGATGGAATTTTAAACTCTCAAAACTTGTCTATAAATCTATGTGGTCCAAAACCATTTATTATTATACTAAGATTCATATATTTATTCTATATAAAATAAAATTTCTAATTAAATCATGTTTATTAAATTCTAATCAATAATACTAGAGACATGTTACGAAGAAAAAATAAATCTAATTATGATAATTTCATTATTTACTATAATCTAGTAAGATTTACCTATAAATCTATATACTCTTTTATAGGTATGAAAAATATGAATCATCTTAGACTTGTTTCAGGATGATCCAATAAATTGTTGTAATGTTATTCTAGAGGGAATTTTTCCAAATTTCATATTCTCTATAGTTTTGAGCCCCTTAGCAATTTAATAGGGGAAAAAATGTTATGTTTATGTTATCCACAAGATAAAATAATGCTAATGTAGAAGTTTAAAGGGAATTGGAATATTTATATCACTAGATAATTATCATGGATGGAAGAAACAATAACCAACTTGATGAAATGATCTGGTGGAATTATGGTTATCCCATCCACGTATAGATAGACCATATCATTCCATAAATCCTTAAAAGTTGTAACATATACATTTTTAAAGGAAACACTATGTTCAATAGAATACATAATATCCCACATCAATCTTAAAAAAAATTAAATATTGTTATTAAAATTTAACTGTTATATCATAGATATTAGAATGAAGGGTATGGACAAGATAAATTGAATTATGAAAATATGGTGTACACATGTATATATAATTAATTCTTTGGTGACCAATTAATTATAAAAGGAAAAAACCATTTTTAAAATATATGCAAATTATTTCACTACCACAGATTTGAGAAAGGGATGTGTCGGCTTTTATCAACACTAAGTAGACAGCACCGATAATAGGGGGGCTTTTATTACGGCCATCAAAAAATGATGATAAAGGAGTACACTTTATCAGTTCCTTTTTTTTGCACTGAAAAATATTTTTAATAAAAAATATTATTAATTTATATAAAATTTTTATATTTATATTAAAAAATATTTTTAATTTCTATACAATAAATAAAAATTCATGATTTTATATAAAAATATAATATTTAATAATTCAAATATATATAATAAATTACAATAAATTATAAATATATTTATTATAATTATATATTTATATATCTATAATTTTATATTTATAATTTTATATTTATAATTATGTGTAAATATTTTTAAAATTTTTATATTTATAATAATATAAAAATACTTTTTAAATATGAATTTTTATAAATATAATTATTAATATACATATGTTTCTAATGAATTTGATCAATTAATAGGTGAATATAATTAACGTTAATCTATTATGTATTCCAAAATTTAAGACAAAGATTCATAAGTCATTTGTGACATGTATGAAATAGTCTCATGTCAAACTAACACATGATGTGATATATATGACTCGAAATTCTTGTTTCCTATTTGAAATTACATTTTCGAAAAAACACAACTAACATACTGAAAACTGAGAAAGCACATTCTTATTGTTGTCATACTTTAGAGAAACGATCTATATGTCATTTGTAACAAGTAAGAATTAGGTTTTTCACAATATGATGCATAGTGTTGCCAATATAACTATAAGTGTATCTTTTTAAATAAAATTGATAGTAATTTATGTAAAAATAATAAGTGACATACTAAAACCTGATAAAACACATTCAGATTGTTTTGATACATTAGGAAAAACCATTGATGGGTGGTTTTTGTTGTGTAGGAGTCATCCACACCTAAATATGATGCACGGTGTGACTGGTATGGCTCAAAGTTCCCATTTTTATTTAAAATTACAATTAAATTAATTAAAAACAACAAGTGAAATACTAGAAAACTGTGAAAACATATTCAAATTGATTGGATACTTTTGGAAACCATTATATGAGTCATTTTCGATGTGTAAAAGTCATGAAATCCTAAATTTAATGCATGGTGTGGCCGATATGACTCAAAGTCAAACTTTTTATATAAAATTGACATCAATTTAAGTAAAAACAAAATACGACATACTGTAAACCAAGAAAGAACATTTAAATTGTTTTGATATTTTAGGAAAATGATTAATTAGTTATTTATGGAATTTATCAATCAGACTGACCTCAATTAAACACACAGTGTGACTGGTATGACTCAAACAGACTTTTTTTTAAAAAAATCACATTAATTTAATTATTAACAACAAGTTACATAATGAAAACCAATAAAACACATTTATATTGTTTTGATACTTTATAAAAACAATACATGAGTATTTTATGAAGTATAAGAGTAAACTGAACCTCAATCCAATGCACAGTGTGACTGGTATGACTTATAGTATCCCTATGCAGTTTAAAAATTAAATTTTAGTTCAAAACATGTTACTCACTAAAAAATGAAAACACATTCTGCATAAATTTATAATTTAGGAAAACGATTCCTAAATCATTTCTGATGTGTATGAATCAGTCACATGTCAAATCGATGCACGATACGATGAGTATCACTCAAAATGCATGTTTTCAGTTTGAAATGACATTTCAGTAAAATGAAACAACTAACTTACTGAAAACTAGGAAAATTTATTATGGTCGTTTTTTGTATTTTTGGAAAATGATCTATTAGTATTTCATGACGTGACAAAATTAGCCAAAACTCAATAAAATTCACAGTGTGGCTGGTATGACTCAAAGTGTGACTTTTTATTTAAAATTAAAATTAATTGAAGGAAAAAACAAGTGACATACTAAAAAATAAGAAAACAAATTCATATTGTTTTGATATTTTAGTAAAATAATCCATGAGTCATTTATGACATGTAAAATTAGGCATACCTCAATCCGATTCATGCGGTGACCAGTATGACTCAAAGTGTCGTTTTTTAATTGGCATTAATTTAAGTAAAAACCTAAAGTAATATAATAAAATATGATAAAATTCATTCTTATTGTTTTTATATTTTAATAAAATAATCTATTTGTCAAAAATGACATCTAAGAATCTTCCACAGGTCAATACGATGCACGGTGTGGCCAGTATGACTCAAAGTGTCTCCTTTTTTAAATTGGCATAATTTTAAGTATAACTAACAAGTAACATCCAAAAATCCTTGAAAACTAAATCATATTGTAATTATAATTTATTAAAATCCTATATGAGTCATTTTCGTTGTGTAGGAGTCAACCACACCCAAATTCGATGTGTAGTGTGACCGGTATGACTCAAAGTGTCAGTTATCATCTTAATATTGACATTCAAGATCCAAACATGTCACTTACTAGAAACCATGAAAACTCATTCTGATTGTATTGATAATTTTGGAGATATATTCATAAGTTATTTGTGACAGGTATGAAGTAGTCTCAAATCAGTATTTTATTAAAAAAAATATAATTGACATACTGAAAGCTAAGAAAACTTAGTCGGATGGTTTTAATATTTTAGGAAAATGATACATTTGAAATTTTTTATGTGAAGCAATCATCGATACCTTAACACGATGCATGTTTTGGCCGGTATGACTTAGTGTATCTCATTTTATTTAAAATTGACATTAATTTATGTACAAACAACAGGAAACATACTGAAAACTGAGAAAATGTTTTCATATAATTTTGATACTTTTGAAAAACGATCCACGTGTCATTTGTGACATGTAGGAGTCCAAAAAAACTCAATCCAATGCACAATGAGACATGTATGAATCAAATTATCTCTTTTTATTCAAAATTTACATTAATTTAAGTAAAAACAACAAGTGACTTACTTAAATCCATTAAAACACATTTTTATTGTTTTGATATTTTTATAAAATGGTCTATTAGTCATTTCTGATGTGTAGGAATCAGCTTCGCCTCAATAAAACTCATGGTGTGGCCTATATGACTCAAACTGTCCCTTTTTATATAAAATTTACATTAATTATCATAAAAAATACTTGTGACAAACTAAAAACTAAGGAAACACATTCATATTTTTTTTATACATTAGGAAAATGATCTATGGGACATTTTTGATATGTTTGAGTTAACTACACCTCAATTTGATGCAAACTATGACCAGTATGACTCAGAGGGTCCATTATTAATTTAAAAATTTTATTTTAGTTTACAACATGTCACTCCTTGAAAACAGATAAAACTCATTTTTATGGACTCATAATTTATGAAAATTATTCATAAGCCATTTTTGATGTTTATGAAGTAGTATCATGTCTAAATGATGCATGATACGATGTGTATGACTCAAAATGCCTGTTTCTACTTTGAACTGACATTTTAGTAAAAAAACACAAATGATATACTGAAAACTGAGAAAATGTATTTAGATTGTTTCAGTTTTTTAGTAAAATGTTAAATTTTTAATTTTTCACATTTAGGAATCAAAATCACACTAATACGATGCACAATGTGGCCAATATGACACAAAGTGTCTTTTTTTGTTTAAAATTGACAGTAATTTAAGTAAAAACAATTAGTGATATAATAAAAACCAAGAAAAAGCATTTAGATTATTTTGATACATTAAAACAATGATCCATGAGTCATTTTTGATGTGTAAGAGTTAACCACACCTCAATATAATGCACGATGTGACTGGTAAGACTCACAATGTCTCTTTTTATTTTAAACAGACATTAATCTAAGTAAAAACATCAAATTACATACTGAAAAATGAGAAAACACTTTCAAATTAATTTCACATTTTAGGAAAATGATCTATTATTCATTTTTGAATAGTAAGAATTAGTCTCACCTAAATAAAATATATGGTGTGGCCGGTATGAATAAAAGTGTCCCTTTATATTTAAAATTGACCTTAATTTAATCAAAAAAACAAGTGACATACTAAAAACTGATAAAAAACACATTTAGATTGTTTTTATACTTTTGTGAAATGATCTATGAGTCATTTATGATGTGTAGGAGTCAATGAATCCTCAATTAGATGTATAGTGTGACCTATGTGACTAAAAGTGTCTATTTTTTATTTAAAATTGACATTAATTCAAGTAAAAACAATAAGTGACATACTGAAGACTGAAAAAATTCATTCAGATTATTTTCATACATTTGGACAATGATCCATGAGTCATTTGTGATGTGTAAGAGTGAAATGAACATCAATCTGATGCAAAGTGTGGACAGTATGACTTACAGTGTCCATTATTAGTTTAAGAGTGACATTTTATATCAAAACATGTCCCTCACTGACAACAAAGAAAACACACTCTAATTGTATTGAGGAATTTGGATGATGATTCATAATTAATTTTTGAAATGTAAGAAGAATTTTCACATCAAAATGATGCATGATGCGACCAGTATCACTCATAATGCATGTTTCTAGTTTTAATGACATTTTAGTAAAAAAACAGAACTTACACACTAAAAACAGAGCAAACACATTCATATTGTTTTGATACTTCAATAAAATTACCCATCATTAATTTTTGATAGATATGAATCAAACTCACATTAATCTGATGTACATTGTGACCATTATAACTACAATTATGTCATTATTTAAAATTTAGTAAAAGAATAATTGACATACTCAAAACTGATTAAACATAGTCAGATGGTCTTGATATTTCAGGTCAATGATCCATAACTCATTTGTGACGTGTATTAATCCACACCACCTCAATATAATTAAGGGTGAGACCAGTATTACTCTAAATTTGTCATTTTTATTTAATATTTACATTTAATTAATGTATTCTTTCATATTGATGTTTAATAGATTTCATTATAGTATTACCAACATAATATTTGTTTTCTCATATAGGAGGAATATTTTTCTCGATTTGAGATGATTTTTTTCGTAATATTATACCATAAGGGAACATTTTTGAGAGGGGATGACAAACATCAAAAGTTGAAATATTAAATTTTTTATAGTGTTTGTTGGATAATTGTAATTGTAAATTTAGAAACATTTTGTTTGAAATGTAATTAACTATTTTTTGTATATACCATGGGTGGAAATTTTTTTATTCATGATTTCAATTAAATATTTATATCATTGTTTGAAATTTTTGAACTGTTTGAAATTATTGGTTGTATATAAAATTTAAAATTGAAGGTTTTTCTTCGGGGTGTGATGTTATATCAACAGCAGATTGTTGGTGGATAGGCCTTTATCCGCGCAATTTTTACCACTAACAAAAAGTCTCTTTATATGTTCTATTTAAGTCGTTGATAAAGTGTGGATTTTTTCATCACTAGAAAAGAACTGATAAAGATGTACTTTATCAATTATTTTTTAGTTTCGATAAAGGGGACCCCCTTATCATCACCGCGATTAACGATGATTTTTTAGCACTATTAAAAGATGATTTTCACATTGTCAAAAAGCATTTGCCTAATTGTGTTTTCATAAAAAACTATTAAAATATGAACATGTTTATTTTACACTAATAAATTTTAAAATAAATCTAGTTACATTATCTTAATAAAATATAAAATATATTTGATCTTCTGTTTAAGATCCATCTTATATTTTTTTTTCTAGACATGATATTATAACAAACCTAATTTTACTCATAAAAGCTTCATTTTTCATAAAAGATAGTTTTTCCACCTTTTTTATGGTTCACTTGTTTAAAATCTATTTTGTGATCTTTTTAAATTAATTTTGAAAAAAACATCATATTAGAATGTGGAATATCTAAATTTTCTTTGGCTTAATTTTTTGTATTTTTCTTATAAGCATCATGTTTTGATAAATAATGAAAAATAATTAATTTTATTTAAAATATGGGTATTCGTATAAATAATTTACTATGTTAAATTATATATTTTACAAGTTTTCAATTATAATGAGATCATTTTTATATCATTTAATTTAATTTAGTTAATTTTGATCAAATTGACGTGGAATTTGGATATAAAACATTTCAATTTTATAGCCATTTACATTTTAAAAACATGTTTTCTTATTTTATCAACATGATTAATTTTAAATTTGTTTTATCCATTTCAATGTTATGAAATTCAGAAAAACGGATTACATGTTTGGAATAATAATTTCAAATTATTTTAAATATTTCTATCTTATTTTTGGACATTATGTATAGTAACTTAAGTAGTTTTATTACCATGGTTTAAGGTAAATCATTTAATTATGGGTATAAATAATATTATAAATTTTAGAAAATTATAATAAAACATTCCCTAATTTTTGTGGATGAGTGATTTTAGAAAAAAATAAACATTGGACATATTTTATGACTTATTTTAGCCACATGGATGACATTAATTCCTTTATTGTATTTTATTTTAATGAAAAGTCAATGATGTCATACTTATGTTTTAATAACATTAAAATTTTTAATATCGTGTTATTTAGTAGATATATTGAACAAATAAATATTTTTTTGAAACATAATATTTTTATCTGAATTATGGTTATTTATTATTAATTTTAATGATGGAAATAATTTCCTTAAAGGATTACACAATGATGAGGCAGCAATTGTTTAATTAACGGAAATTTCAAATAAATGATATAAAAAATATTATAATAAATATAAATTTAAATAATTATTTCCATATAAAGAATTTTATAGACTAATTTTACATTTTAGTGATATTTTATAACAATTTATTACAATTTTTTATGATTTTTTTAAAAACTATAGCAATGAATAGTGTCAAATTGGCATTAATGATATTATAAATTAATAAATTAATAAATGATATAAAATTCATAAAAATATAAAATTTATGGTCTGTCCTTTTACCAAAGGTATGTTATCGCTGTCCCAAATTAATATTACCCACTCTTAAACTTAGTATAGTGCAAGTACGGGGTCGATCCACAGGGAACATGGTAAGTGCATGAATTCAATTGAGTTCAGAATTAATTCAGAGAGTTATGCTGAATTTAGAGTGGATTTTCTTGTTTGGGATTATTAAAGCTGTGTTGTTTACTTGAAATAATATTTAACAATTTAATAGAAAACAACAAGTGAATTTTTTATGTATTTAGCAGGAAGAAGAATGTGTTGGGGAAATGGTGATTATTGAGATTTAATGCAGATTTATGATATGGTTGTGTTGTTCATGATAATTGAACATTCTAGATCTTATTAAAGAGAATATTCCCTTGGTCCGATTGATTTTGTCTTGAAATCGAAGAAATTTGACTCCTTGGTCTGGTAGTCAGTGTTTCACAATTCTCACTTTTAGTTTATTATATTTTTGAATCGGTGAATCTTTTCAATGGTCATGAAATAATTCACCGTCATTATTATTTTAGTTCCATGAAAATTATGCCCTTGGTCTGGATCAGAATTCTCAGTGGTATTCAACGAAGGTTAAAGAAGAATGATAAGAATTTAAAAGAACAAACACAACCATATAAATCAATCCAACATACAAAAACTGTTCATCATCTACAGCCCCATCACAAGGGGTGTTTAGTTACACATATAGGAAATAATGGAAATAATACCTTCGATACCTGATGTGATCATCAAATATACTACAAGGAGAGGTGTCAGAAGGTGGAATGGTGGAATAGCGGTACAACTGTGGCTCTTGAATATGGAAGTATAAGTTCTCCTCTCTTCAAGTGTTCTGAATCTCCTTGGTCTGAAGGCCAAGGCTGTTATTTATAGAATTATTAAGTACACGGCGTGTATAAAAGTACATGTCGTGTAGTCTTGTCAACTCGCATTGGCCGCATTTTTTCTTCTGTAGGTGGACAGCCACGCCGTCTTTAACTCACACGACATTGGCATCTAGTTGGTGGCAATTATATAGCGTGTAGTTCCGCCACACACTGCGTGTAGTCCATAGCAAGTGCCACCAACCGCATCTAGAAGCCGGTATACTGCGTGTATTAGTAATCCACAGATCGTGTAGTCTCTGGCTGGTGACTTGGGCATGTACTCCCCCTTTTGATCCGTGTCTCCATCTGAATGTACACGACATGTCGTAATGTACACACCGTGTAGTTGGAAAATTTTTACAAACATCCCTCGATTTGTGGGTTTTGGCCCGAAATCTCCTGAAAATAAATAAAGTCACCAAAATCAAAGAATATGTTCATGAAACAACATATATTTGGTGAAAACATGTTTTTATTTTCAATAATATATATGAAAAATGCATACACAAATCAGGTGCATCAAACTCCCCCACACTTAATCGTTTGCTTTCCCTCACGCAAAATGTCAACATCTAATTCAAAGAGACTATACTTTTAAATGGAATATATTCAGTTAATCAAATGTATAAATGATATAGTTGCTGAGGAAAATTCTAAGAGGCACAAAAAAATTCAATTCATGAGATATTTGAATCATGCCTCATATATAATTCAATTAACTAATTATATCCTCTTTTAACACGTGTTTCAACCTTTCAAATATAAGTAAGCCACTTGATGATTTACCTCCCCAAAAATATTCTCAACACTCAAGATGTTTTTAAACAAGGTTATTCTCAATCAAAGATATATACACTCTATCCATCGGTTTGCAAGAAATATAGTTCTCCACTTTAGAAAATTTGATTTACAAAAATCATGTGGACTTTTCCAATAGGATCAGATGATTCTGTGGCTAAAGGTTGGTAGGTAAAGATGTGAAAAATAACTCTGAGGATTGAAAAAGGAGGATAAATTCTTAAATAACAATGCATGATATTCAAAATTAAACTCAATGTAAAAACACCCTCAAGCATATTAATAAAATGATCTCATCACCACTATCTCCTTTAGCTGAGTAGGAGTCACAAACCAACATGTGTGTGTAAGGCCCCTTTGTTTGTAACATTTTTTAATGCCCAAAGGGAAACTTCCTGAATTTCCCAAATAGGGGTTTGGAACTCTTTTTTCCCCAAATGATTAAGAGGCACTCCCCCATACTTCATTTCTTGACAATTCATGAATTTATACCATGTGATGTCAATCCATTATTTTGAGCTCAAATAAATAATCATGAAAAATCATAAAAGAATTTGGGTAGGAAGGGAAATAGGCTTGTAATATGGCTTCCTATAAAGGATATTCATGGTCTCCATGGGCTTCACGAAGATAAGATGAATGGTAGGATCAAGATAAAGGGGTTAACAATATTTTTCCTCAATAATATTAATGTAATTTGAAAATTCTTCATGTTTCGAAAAGAAAACATGCAAATTCTAGTTGTGATGTATATTCAAATAATCTCTCAAGAAAGAAGGAATTTTGAAAGAATATGACAAAGGGGTTTAGAATACCTCTCGGGAGTGGGTAAATTAAATAAATAGAAAATCAGGTCATGTCTGGAAAAATAATTGATTAGTCTAAATGATGTGATAATCCACGAATTACAATTTTGTAATTTAAATTATATCAGTAATCATTTAAAACACTTAAGAATCAAAATAAGCATGAAATCCTCAAAAAGTTCCTATTGATAACTTTATCATTTATAAATATGATTAACCAACATTTCTTCACATTTGAAAATATATAATCTAATAATGATATCTCCTTGAATAGTTCAAGGGTAAAGAATAAGGTGAAATAGAGAGTCTCCCCCACTCATAATATTGCACATGGTCCACCAAGTGTAATACCAAGGTAGAGTGAGGGAAAGGGAAAAAAGGGGAAAAGATGAGGGAAAGTAGAAAAAGATGTAAATGAGAAGAGATAGACAATAGAAAAAAGAAAAATACTCTCCTCGTGAAAAATGATTCCCAAGTCGCTCCATGATACATGTGATTGTCGATGAAAAAGAAAACTACAAGAATTCACAATATCAGAGCACAAAAAAGGACAAAAGAGATACATACGACAAATAGAAAGGTCACTATCAGGGAGTCACCTTAGGGGATGACATGTCCGATATAGGTGGGTCGGCAGAAGTGACCGTAATAGTTGAAAAACCGGAGGCCTCGTCCTATGGGAGGCTCACCACCACATGAACATCTAGAAATGCAAGATCAGCAAGAGCTGATGGACCATCACTTGTAGTGAAAATGAGAATGGAGTCTGTGGCCAAGGTAGCAACAGCAGGCGGGACGGGAGAAGCTTGAGGCGCGGAGGAGGAAGCAGCCGACACATTAACGTGAAGTTGAAGATGTTGTAGGATCAACTCCATCATCTTCTCAAGACGGACCTAGCGCTGAAGGATAGAAGTCTACTGCTGCTCCATGAAAGTCAAGAGAAGGGTGATATCGGCTAGGCGGAGGGTGAGGGGTGGGTCAGTCGAGGGTGTTGAGGGGGAAGGAGCATGGGAAGGGCCAGGAGGGGGAATAGTAGAGGAGGAAGGAACATGGGAGGTGGTAGGAATGGGAGAGGAAGGAAGTGTAGGGGAATTAGCGGTTGCAAGAGGTTCGGTAGTAGGTGGGGGCTGGGCATGGACAATGACCTAGGTGCCTCATGCTTCCAGACTAATCCCAGGCGAATAAGCATGAGAAAGTCCATCCGCTGAGGGGTACCCAGGTGATCATGTAGAAGAGAAATATAAAAGAGCCAAGGTGTGTGGCAAGGCGAGTGGAATAAAAGCCATCATTCAGGATGCCCTGAATACCTATGAATATGGCATGGTAATACGAGGTTGTATGGTAAGGAAGGTCCGGGTAGACCTGTGTGATAACACTGTAGGTAGCTCCATGTCACGGGCATTCACGACACTTATATCCTCACGACGGGGAAAAATAATGGCGCTAAATCACCGATGGGTGAAGGGGATGAGAGGGTTGTGTATGAGGGAGATCTTCTGGGAGGTGGGGGCGTATGGGTGGTCAGGCCCGACAATATCTCAGCATGCAGCCATGTGGGTGGGGCACTCAGGGCGGAGAAAAGTGGAGACTTGGGGTGGGGTGACTGGATGGGGTAGAACCCACACCCTCGGCCAAAGTCAGGTAGGGAAAGGAAAAAATGTTGACCGCCTAGACGAAATCTAACTGCTGGTAATGTATCGCTCGGTGTCTCCCGGTACTCAGGTCCATCGAACTCGAATGATGCAGCAAACTCCCAAAAAAAATCTCTATAGATAGGAGTTCTGACCTGAATGATATCCAGCAATGATGTTTGGTCGAGGATATCCCTCAACTCCTCCCAGATTCCTAGCTACTGAGGCACGGAAGGGTCTTGATAGTGACCGCTCAAGGGTATCGGGCGGCGAGAGAAACGCCGGACTCTGTCGTGCTCCAAGTCGATAGCTGGGAATACAATGCACAGATTGGAGATACCTGCATGAGCTAGTCCAGGTTGTGCTGCAGCAGGGGATGGATCTGGGGGTGGATCAGCTATAGTAGGCGAAGGCTCGGTGGAGGAAGTGGTAGATGTGGGGATAGCTGCTGATAAAGATGGTGTAGGGAGATAGGAAGCTGATGTAGCAGAAATGGTGGTGCTTGGACGCTCTGTGCCGGAAGGAGGAGGTATAATTATGCTAGGTCCAACCTCTACTAGGGAAGTGGGTGGGGGAAGAATGGATAACAGAGGGAGCTCCTAGATCATATAATCTGTGTCTAGCTTCGTCGGAGGTCAGAGTCGAATCTGCCAAAAAATGGGCCTCTCTCTCTCTGTGGTAGAGGCCAGCCGCTTCCCCCAGGATGGATCATGATCTACCTTAACCTGAAAACTAAAGAAAAATAAAACAAACGAAAACAGAAGGAAAAGAAAAGAAAACGAAGAGAAAGAGAAAATGTGAGAAAAATAAGAAAAATAAAAGTACACGGTGTGTAATTCCAGAGCACACGGCGTGCAGTGGTAGCAGGAAGCAACTCGTGTATTTGGGAAAGACACGCTAAGTGGGTGAGTCACTGGCCCGTAAAGGGTACATAGCATTTGTGTAGAGTACACACCGTGTATAAGCGTATGAGTTCCTGCATGTGTGGGAAATACAAATGGGTTGGGCAATATAATAAATTACATGGTGTGTACCGAACATACACGTCATGTAGGGGAACATGGGATGTGTGGCCGTGTAAAAGGGAAGACTCGGGCACAACTTTGGGTAGTACACAGTGTGTACCGTACATACCCATTGTGTAGTTTCAAATATTGATTTTTTTAGTGTGTGGTCATGTGAAAGAGCACACGACGTGTGTTCTTTATGCGTGCTCGTGTACGATCGGAAGATGAATGGTTGAGAAATAGAAAAACACCCTAAAAGATACAAAAACTAGGAAATAGATAGGGAATAATGGAATACATGGTGTGACGAGTGAACTGAGGAAGAAATCGCGCCATAAAATGAGGTAAAATGGTGAGGTGGGCTGTTTGGATTCCGGAGGAAGAAAACGACGAGGGGGGGGGGTGTTGCATGACACGAACAGTGGCCGTGTAGGGCGTCCGACTTTTATAGTCGGACTACATGGCATGTACTTTATCAGACACGCCGTGTATTCTTTTTTTATCAACAATATATATATATATATATATATATAATTATTATAGTAAACTTTATAATAATAATTATTATTAACTAAAATAAATATATATATATATATATATACATATTTTATTACAAATTAAACTACACATGAAATGTATCGAGAAATACATGCCATATGTTTTAAAATTGGTAAAATAGAAGTACAACCTTTGGTCTCGTTCTTGGGGCGAGGTTCAAACCGGTGATCGACCATTCCGAACAGAAGACCTCATCCACTAGGGCGAAGGTTGTTCTATTGTCTATATTTATTTTTTATATACAATTTAATCAATAAATCATATACACACAGAAAGAAGAAAATTCATGGCATTTGGTTTTTAATTATAAAAGAAGAGGATGAAGCAGGGAGATTAGCCGAGTTCGAACCCGGGTCTTTTGGACCCTGGGCTGAGACTTTTCCAATCGTCCAAGTATGAATTTATTTTATAAATAAAAGTGTTTTTATATTTTAATTTTTAGAATGAAAAATGGGCACAAAAGTCGTATTTTGGAAGACATGCTGTGTGGTTTTTATTAAAAGGGGAAATGATGGAAATGGGGTTGTAGTCAGGATTCGAACACGGGTCTTTTGGAAACCGGGTTTCGATCTTGGCTAACCGACCCATCCCCATCATGGGGTTTCTTAGAAACAAATATATATATATATATGAATTTTACTACAAACTCTGTGTAAGAAAATATAAAAAGGAGGAATACCATGCTGAAGGTAGGTCGAAAGGATTCGAATCAGGGACGGCTCGGATAAACTCCAATGACCTTACCATCGACACTGGTATCATCCCTGTTTATTTGTTAGATACTCTATAGATTTATATTAGCTAGATTAATGAAAAGGAAAAAGTACATGACGTGCATATAGGTGGTACATAGTGTGTATCCTCTAGGTTGCCTCCCAATAAGCACCTTTGTTTTAGGATGTTGGCTCGACCGACTTATCTTTTCTTACTTGAGAGAGGTGGTAGATATTGTCCTAATAGTATCTGCCCTAGAATTTCAGGAATTTCAAGTTCTCTAGATCTTATTCAATGGGACTGTCTGGAGTGATAATGTTTTTAGAAATAAAGGAACATACCAGTTCATCCACTAAGAGATCGTACACGATAGTTGTCGCAGAACAGTCCTACTGATCAGGCGATGACCACTGCTTGATATCCTTGAGGACATTGTTGGAGACTCTTTCATCCCCTACTTAAAAAATCTACTCTCCCTGGTGCACGTCGATCCAGACATTCCCTGTGGCCAAGAAAGGTCTACCCAATATAATCGATGCCTCCTAATCCTCCTCCATGTCTAGGATAATAAAATCTGTTGGGAGGATCAATCATCCCACCTTCATAAGCACATCCTCTAGTAGTCCTTTTGGATATTTAATGGATCTGTCAGCATGTTGAAGGGCATCTCAGGTAGGCTTCAGATCATGGAGTCCGAGCTTTCAAAAAACCCAGAATGACATGAGGTTGACACTGGTTCCTATGTCGTATAGAGATTTTCTAATGTCACAGGGTCCAATTGTACAATAGATAGTAAAGATACCAGGATCTTTGAGTTTCAGAGGAATGGAATTTTGTACGACTGTAGAGCACTCCTTTGTCAGTGTTATGATGCCCAAATCCTCCATCTTCCTCTTATTCGAGAGTATTTTCTTCATGAATTTTTCATATGTGGGCATTTGAGTCAGAGCCTATTCAAATGGATTGTTGATGTGTAGCTTTCGGAATACCTCCATGAATTTTCCAAACTAGTGATCCATCTTCCTTTGCTTCATTCTCTCCGGAAAAGTTAATGCTTTCTCGAATGGTTTGACTACCTCCTTATCTTTTCCCGGTTGAGCCTCTAGTGATGGATTTTTAGATGAAGAGGGGTCTGAAACCGTACCTTTTTTTTCTACATGGAGTATAGGTGAATTTGACTGTGTTAGTTCCATCTGGTGAAGATTCTTTCTACTTCATAAAGTGATGGCATGGGCCTCCCCCCTTGGGTTCTTCTCGGTGTTGCCTGGTAGTGTACCGAGATTCTCCCCTAATAGCTGGTTTTCTCATTGGACTATTTGGTTCTCAAGACCTCGAATAGAAGCCTCCTGGATCTAAAATCTAGTCTCAGCATTTAATATGAATTTCATTAGAAGATCCTCTAACCTTGAGGTAATCTATTGCTGAGGTGGCTGTTGATCTGATGGAGGTGGTTGCTACCATGGCTGATGCAGGCGAGGGTTTTGATACCCTTTCTGATGGTAGGATCCCTGCTGGTTCTGTTGTTGCCTTGGGTGTGGGTTATGATATTGTGGCAGACTGTAGCTGGGCGGTCGCTGGGGCAGAGGATTCTGCTGCTATTTCCCCCAGCCTGTGTTCTAATTATCTTTCCATGCCAGGTGTTGGTGCTGTAGAAACTGGTATGACCCTCTGTTTTCAGAATCATATCTCACCTCACTTGTCGAAGGATCGACTGAAGGTCCCGGGCATTCTCCCAGGATGTGGTTGTTACCCCAGTCATTGCATGATGGATGGTTTGCCGCATGGACTTGAGATATTCTCTAGAGATTCAGTGTGTCGATCTTTTTGGATACTTCATCCAACTAGGCATAAATCATGGTAGTTGCATCAATACTATGTATACCTCGTTTTTGGTTCCCTCGCTCAGAATGTCACTAGAAGCAGTTGGCAGACATATCTTCCAGCTGTTTGAAAAGTTCTTCTGGGGATTATCGCATTACCGTACCTCTAGCAGCTGCATCAAACACACACTTTGTATTCATTGTTAGTCATCTGTAGAAGGTTTGGACTTTCATCCAGAGTGGAATTCCATGGTGTGGGAATTTACATAACATCTTCTTGAAAATTTCATAGGATTCGTACAATGACTTTGAGTCGGGATGCTGAAATTTATGGATCTCATTCTGTAGGGTTAACGTCATCAAAGTTGGAAAATATATGGGCAGAAATGACTGGGCTAGCTGCTCCCAGGTGAGGATGGATATTTGAGGTAACCCTTTGATCCAGTCTTTTTCCTTTTACCGTATAGACAAAAGGGAAGAGTCGAAGATGTATGGAATCCTCAAACACACCATGGTAACAAAATGTATCACATATATTAAAAAAATTGGAGATATGGGCGTTTGAGTCTTCACTAGGAAGGCCGCTGAACTAAATGGTGTTCTGGATCAGTTGCATGATAGGAACCATGATATCGAAGTGCTAGTCCTATACTGGAGGACGAACATTGCTTGTATCAGCTCCGTGGATCAAAGGCAGGCCATACTCCATAAGAGTACGTCGTGGAGGTGGCTGCAGAGGAAGGGGAATCTGCATGAATTGTTGGTCCTAGGGAGAATATAACAACCCTTTACCATGGTTTAAGTGTTGCATCTGCTCCGGTTTGAATTGTTGGAGTTGTTGTGGATGGTATTATGGAGCCTGTGGAGCTTGTTGGTTTCAGTTGTCACTCGGACCTAACTGTTGTCCAGCTCCATGGACAATAGTTGGGTTGCCTTCCTCATTCTGTGCTAGTGGATTTCTTGGTTGTATTCAGCCCCGAGTTCTCGATGGCACCTCAAAAAACGTTCGTTCGATCTCCAGCTCAGTTGGAAAAAACCCTGATTACTTAGTTCTCTTTGAACTTTTGAGGTGGCCTCTCATATACCTATGGACCTGCACGAAACAAAAAAAACTACCAAGTGTAAATGAGTAAAATAAAAGATAATTATAAATAGGATTAGGAAATAAATTTTTGGGAATTTTTAATTTTTATTTTCTCTTAATTAATTACTAATGCAACTAAATTTTAGCAATTAAACCGTCAATTCCCTGGAAATGGTGCCAAAATTTGGGCGGTCATTTTACTGAAGGTATGTTATCATTCTCCCAAAACGATATTACCCACTCATAGACTTAGTATAGTGAAAGTGTGGGGTTGATCCATAGGAAACATGGTAAGTGCATGAATTCAATTGAGTTTAGAATTAATTCAGAAAGTTATGCTGAATTTAGAGTGGATTTTCTTGTTTGGGATTATTGAAGCTGTTTTGTTTACTTGAAATAATATTTAACAATTTAATTGAAAACAATAAGTGAATTTTTGATTTATTTAGCATGAAGAAGAGCATGTTGGGGCTATGGTGATTATAGAGATATAATGCAGATTTCTTATATGGTTGTGTTATTCATGATAATTCAACATTATGGATCTTATTAATGACAAGATTCCCTTGGTCCGATTGATTTTGTCTTGGAATCGATGAAATTTGACTCCTTGGCCTAGTAGTCAGTGTTTCACAATTCTCAGTTTTAGTTTAGTCCATTTTTTAATCGATCAATCCTTTCAATGGTCATGAAATAATTCACAGTCAATATTCTTTTAGATCCCTCATAATTTTTCCCTTGGTATAGATCAGAATTCTCAGTTGTATTCAGCAAAGGATAATGAAGAATGAGAAGAATTTAAAAGAACAAAAAAACCATATAAATCAGTCCAACATTCAAAAACTCTTCATCATCCACAGCCCCAACACAATGGGTGTTTAGTTACACATATAGGACATAATGGAAACAACACCTTCGATACCCGATGTGATCATCGAATAAGCTACGAGGAGAGGTGTCAGAAGGTGGAATGGTGTAATAACAGTACAAGGATTGCTCAAGAATATTTCCACAGGAGTTCTCCTCTCTTCAAGTGTTCTGGATATCCTTGGTCCAAAGGCCAATGCTTTTATTTATAGAAAACTTATGTACACTGCCTCTATAAAAGTACACTCCGTGTAGTCTTGTCAACTCACTTTTGCTACAGTTTTTCTTCGGTAGGTGGCCAGTCATGTCGTATTTGACTCACACGTCGTTGGAAGCCGGTTGGTGTCAATTACACGATGTGTAGCGCCTCCACACATGGTTTGTAGTCCATAGAAAGTTCTACCAACCTCATCTAGAAGATGGTACACAACGTGTATTAGTAATCCACATGGCGGGTAGTCTCTAGCTGGTGACTTGGGCGTGTTCTCCCCCTTTTGATTTGTGTTCCCATCTGAATATACACGGCGTGTAGTAAAGTACACGCCGTGTAGTTGGAAAATTTTCACAAACATCACTCAAATTGTGTGTTTTAGCCAGAAATCTCCTGAAAATAAAAAGAATCACCAAAATCAATGAATATGTTCATGAAACAACAGATATTTAGAAAAAACATGTTTTTATTTTCAATAATATATATGAAAAATTTATACACAAATCAGGTGCATCAAACTCCCCCACACTTAATCATTTTCTTGCCCTCAAGAAAAATCTCAACATCTAATTAAAAGAGTCTATTCTTTTAAAAGGAATTCATCTAATTAATCAAAAGTATAAATGACACAGTTTCTGAGGAAAATTCTAAGAGGCATAAACACATTCAATTAATGAGATATTTGAATCATGACTCATATATAATTCAATTAACTTCTTACATCCTCTTTTAACACATGTTTCAACCTTTGAAATATAAGCATGCCACATGATGATTTACCTCACCAAAAATATTCCCAATACCCAAGTTGTTTTTAAACAATGTTTTGCTCAATCAAATTTATATACACTCTATCCAGAGGTTTGCAAGAATTCTAGTTCTCTACATTAGAAAATTTGTTTTACAAAAATCATGGGGACATTTCAAATAGGACCAGATGTTTCTGTGGATAATGGTTGGTAGGTAAAGATGTGAAAAATAACTCTTAGGATTGAAAAAGATGCTAAACTCTTAAATAACAATCCATGATATTCAAAATTAAACTCAATATAAAAACATCATCAACCAGCTTAATCAAATGATCTCATCACCACCATCTCCTTTAGCTGAGTAGGTGTCACAAACCAACAAGTGTGTGTAAGGCCCCTTCGTTTGTACGTTTTTTTGAAGAACAATGGGAACCTTCTTGAATTTCCCAAATGGAGGCTTGGAACTCTTTTTCGCCCCAAATGATCATGAGGCACTCCCCCATACGTCATTTATTGACAATTCACGAATTTATACCATGTGATGCCAATCCCTTCTTTTGAGATCAATCAAATAATCATGCAAAATCATAAAATAAATAGGGTAGGAAGGGAAATAGGATTGTAATATGGATTCCTATAAAGGCAATTCATGGTCTCTACGGGCTTCACGAAGATAAGATGTAGGGTATGCTTAAAATAAAGTGGTTTACAGTATTATGCCTCAATCATATTAATGTGATTAAAAAATTCATCATGTTTCGAAAAGAAAACTTTCAAATTACGGTAGTTATGTATATTATTAGATTCTCTCAAGAAAGAGGGTATTTAGAAAGAATACGCAATGGGGTTTAGAATACCTCTCGAATGTGGGAAACATAATTAAAAAGACAATAAAGTCATGTCATGAAAAATAATTGATTATTCTAATTTATGTAATTATCCAAGGATTACAAGTTTGTAATATAAATTATATCAGCAATAATTTTAAAACACTTAAGAAAAAAATAAGCATCGAACCCTCAAAAAGTTCCTATTGATAAATTTAGCATTTATAAATCTGATTAACCAAAATTTCTTCACATTTGAAAATATATAATCTAATAATGATGTCTCTTAGATTAGTTCAAGGGAAAAGAATAAGGTGAAATAGAGTGAGGCTTCCCCACACCTAAAACCGAACATGGTCCACCAAGTATAATACCAAGGTAAAAGACGGCCAAGGGAAAAATGGGGAAAAGATGAGGGAAAGTAGTGGAAGAAGTAAACGCACAGAGATAGACAACAGAAATAGGAAAAATACTCCCCTTGTGAAAAAAGATGCCCAAGTCTCTCCCTGATACCTGTGACTATCGATGAAAAATAAAACTAAAAGCATGCACAATATCACAACACATAAAAAGGAAAAAATATATATATAAGACAAATAGAAAGGTCACTATCATGGAGTCGACTCAGGGGAAGGCACGTCCAATACAGGTGGGTCGGCAGCAGTGACCGTAGTAATGGAAGAACTAGGGGCCTCGACCTATGGGAGGGTCACTGCCGGATAAACATCTGGAACTGCGAGCTCGGAAAGAGGTGATGGACCATCACCAGTAGTGAAAATGAGAATAGGGTCCATGGCCAAGGAAGTGTCAGATGGAGGGATGAGAGAAGTTGGAGGTGTGAAGGAGGAAGCAGCTGACACAGGAACATGAAACTGAAGATGCTGTAGGATCAGCTTCATCATCTACTCAAGATGGACCTGGTGCTGAAGGATAACAATCTGCTGCTACTCCACACAAGTTAGATGAAGGGTGATCTCGGCTAGGCAGAGGGTGAGGGGTGGGTCAGCCGAGGGTGTGAAGGGGGAAAGAGCATGGGAAGGGCCAGGAGGGGGAATGATAGAGGAAGAAGGAACAGGGAAGGTGGTAGGAAGGGGTGATGGATGAGGTGTAGGGGCATCGGCTAGGGCAAGAGGTTCGGCATCAGGTGGGGGCTGGGCATGGGAAATGACATAGGTTCCCCCTACTTCCGGACTAATCCCATGCGAATAAGCATGAGAAATTCCATCTGCGGAGTGGTACCTTGGTGATCATGTGGAAGAGAAGGCTCAAAGACACAAAGATGGGTGGCAAGGAGATTGTAATAAAATACGCAATTCAGGTTTCCCTGACAGCCTATGAACATGGAATGGAAATATGAGGCTGCAAGGTAAGGATGGTCCGGGTAGGCCTATATGATAACACTAGTAAGGAGCTCAATGTCTCAGGAAGTCGTGACACCAATATCCTCATGAAGAGGAAAAATAATGGTGCTAAAGCACCAGTGAGTGAAGAGGATGAGAGGGTCGAGGATGAGGGTGCTCTTCTTGGAGGTTGGGGAGTAGGGGTGGTCAGGCCCAACAATATCCCGCCATGCAGCCAAGAGGATCGGACACTCAGGGAGGAGCAAGGTGGAGACTCGGGGTGGGGTGACTGGATGGGGGTAAAACCCACCCCTCATCCTAAGTCAGGCAGGGAAAGGGAAAAATGTTGTCCACCTAGCCGAAATCTAACTGCCGGTACGTTATCGCTCAGTGTCTCCCAGTACTCAGGTCCATCGAACTCGAACGATGCAGCAAACTTTAAAAATAAATATCTATAGATAGGAGTGCTGACCTGAAAGATATCCAGCAAAGATGTGTGGCTGAGGAGCTCCCTCAACTACTCTGAGAAGGCCAGATGCTGAGGCACGAAAGTGTTTTGAAAGCGACTGCTCAAGGGGATCGAGCGGAGAGAGAAATGTAGAAATCCTTCGTGCGCCATGTCAGTAGCTAGGAATACCATGCACGTATAGGGGATACCTGCAGGAGCAGGTCCATGTGGTGCGGTAGTAGGGGATGGATCTAGGGGTAGATCAGATATTGAAGGGGACGGCTCAGTAGAGGAAGCGGTCGATGTGGGTCTAGCTACTGATAAATATGGCGTTTGGAGAGCGACAACTGATGTAATAGAAAGGGAGGTGCTTGTAAGATATGTGTTGGATGGTGGAGGTACAACTATGCTAGGTACGGCCTCTACTGGGGCAGTGGGTGGTGGAAGAATGGCCAACGGAGGGAGCTCGTAGACCAGAGCGTCTGGGTCTGGCTGCGTTGGAGGTCGGAGTTGAATTTTCCAAAAAATAGGCCTCTCTTCCTCAGTGGCAGAGGCCGACCGCTTCCCCCGAGAAGGATCGCGATATGCCATAACCTGAAAAATAAATTAAAATAAAACAAAAGAAAACAGAAGGAAAAGAAAAGAAAAAGAATAAAAAGAGAAAAATGTGAGAAAAATAAGAAAAATAAAAGTACACAGCGTGTAATCCCAGAGTACCCGACGTGTAGGGGTAGCGGGAAGAAACCCGTGTATTTAATAAAGTCACGCCAAGTGGGTGAGTCACTGTCGAGTAAAGGGTACACGACGTGTGTGTATATTACACGCCGTGTATAAGCATATAAGGTCCTGTCCGTGTGTGAAATACAAATGGGTTGGGCCATATAATAAACTATATGGAGTGTACCAAAAATACACGTAATGTAGTGGAACATTGGATGTGTGGCCGTGTAAAAGGGATTACCAGGGCATGAATTTTGAAATTACACGATGTGTACCGAACATACACACCATGTAGTTTCAAATTTCAATGTTTTTAGTGTGTTTCCATCTACAAAAGTACACAGTGTGTGTTCTTCTTGCGTTCACATGTGCTGTTGGAAGCCGAATGGTTGAGAAATCGAAAAACACCCTAAATGCTACAAAAACATGGAAATAAAGAGGGATGAATGGCGTACCTAATGCGATGAGTGAAAAGAGGAAGAAATCATGCTTTAAAATGAGATAAAATGGTGGATTTGGGAAAGGTGGGCCATTCTCCTTCCAGAGAACGAAAACAACGAGGGGGGGGGGGGGGGGCTGCGCGACACGGACAGTGGCCGCATAGGGAATCCTACAGTTATAGCCGGACTACATGGTGTGTAAGTTATCAGACATGCCGTGTATTCCTTTTTATCAACAATATAAATATATAATTATTATAGTAAAAATTATAATAATTATTCTTAATAACTAAAATAAAAATAGATATATATAGATATATACATATTTTATTACAAATAAAACTACACATGACTTGTATTGGAAAAGAAATGTCGTGTGTTTTAATATTGAAAAATGAGAAGTACAACCTTTGGTCTGGTGACTAGGGTGAGGTTCGAACCGGCGATCGGTTGTTCCAAACGGAATCCCTCATCCACTAGTGCAAAGATTGTACTACTGTCCATATTTATTATTTATATACAATTTAATCTATACAACCTATACACATGGGAAGAAGAAAATGAAGGGCATGTGGTTTTTAATTATAAAATAAGGGGATGAAGTAGGGAGATTAGTCGAGCTCGAACTAGGGTCTTTTGGACCGAGGGCCAAGACATTTCCAATCTGACAACATCATCTCCATGAATTTATTTTATATATAAAAGTTTTTTTATATTTAAATTTTTAGAAAGAAAACAAGGCCCACACACCGTATTTTGGAAGACACACTGTGTGGTTTTTATTAAAAGGAGAAATGATGGAAATGGGGCAGTTGTCAGGATTTGAACCCGGGTCTTTCGGAAACCGGGTTTCAATCTTGGCCAATGACCCATCCCCATCATGTGATTTCTTAGAAACATATATATATATATATATATATATGAATTTTACTACACATGCTGTGTAATAAAATATAAAAAGGAGGAATCATGTGCCGAAGGTATTTCAGGAGGATTCGAACTGGTGACATCACTGATAAACTCCAATGAGCATACCATCGGAATCGACATCATCCCTTTTTATTTATTAGATACTCTATAGATTTATATTTTCTAGATAAATGAAAAGGAAAAATTACACGGCGTGCATATAGGTGGTACACGGCGTGTATCCTCTGGGTTTCCTCCCAGGAAGTGCCTTTGTTTTAGGTTGTTGTCTCGACCGACATACCTTTTATTACATGAGAGGGTGGTGGAGATTTCCCTAATAGTAGCCGCCCTGGCCTTTCAGAAATTGAAAGTTATCTTGCTCTTCTTCAATGGGACTCCCTGGAGTGATAATGTTTTTAGAAATAAAGGAACATACCAGTTCATCCACTTAGCGATCGTCCACTGTAGTTATCGCAAAACAGTCCTCCTGATAGGGCGACGAAGCCTGCTTGATAGCCTTAAGGACATTGTAGGAGACTCTTACTTCCCCTACCCAGAAATTCAACTCTCCCTGGTGCACGTCGATCAAGACGTTCCATGTGGCCAAGAAAGGTCTTCCCAATATAATAGGTGCCTCCTGATCCTACTCCATGTCTAGGATAATAAAATATGCTGGGAGGATCAATCATCCCACCTTCACGAGCACATCCTCCTGTAGCCCTTTTGGATATTTAATGGATCTGTCAGCATGTTGAAGGGCGACTTGAGTAGGCATCAAATCATGGGGTCCAAACATTTGGAAAAATCTGAATGAAAAGAGGATAAAACAATCTTATAATTTTCATAGAGCTTTTCCAAAGTCATAGGGTCCAATTGTTCAAGGGATTTTAAAGAAACCTGGATCCTAGAGTTTTAGAGGAATGGAATGTTGTACAACTGCAGAGCACTCTTTTGTTAGTGCTATGGTGGCCAAATCATCCATCTTCATCTTATTCGAGAGGATTTATTTCATGAATTTTTCATATGTGGGAATTTGAGTCAGAGCCTCTCCAAATGGGATGTTGATGTGTAGATTTCTAAATAACTCCCTGAATTTTATAAACTGGTGATCCGGCTTCCTTTTATTCTGTAACACCCCAAGCTTCCACGGTACGTTTTCCTTCGAATAATGCAATGGCATGCATTGTACGCAACTTCGAGATTTTAACACACCACAAGCAATCAAACTAGCTGTTATGAACAGTAATACATACTTTATGAAATTTTATAAATTCTATATCACAAAATGGACTTCATTTTTGGATTCGTAATATCGAAATTAGCCTAGGGTGAAATTTTGGTACTTTTCGGATAACTTTCATATTTTGATGAATAGTGGAAATTACTAAATTTTAATTAAAAACAACTTTTTTAATAAAAATAATTAATAGTTATAAATTATGAATTTGAGTGGTTTTAAAGTATATTTAGAATATATTTTTACCATGTAATACAATGTGGGTCATTGAACATAATTTCACATTTAAACCAGACATAAACAACTGCCAATCTTTTGATAGTTATTATCTCTTAAAAACACACATTTTGTTTCAACAACAGGAATTATTTTTAAATTAATTCCTGCCACTTCTGTGTTTTGAATTTGGAAAAATGGATTCCATATTTGGAATCAAGATGTTCAAATTGTTTAAATAGGTAACTTTTATTTTTAGACATTTTGGATAATTACTTCGGTAAATATTTTATTTACCATTGTTAAAGGGTAAATCCGGTAAACAAGGGTTAAAAAATAATATTATAATAATACTAAATTACCCTAAAACGTGTCTTAACCCTATTGGTTGATACATGTTCGACCATGGGCATATTTGGGTCCATTTTGGGACCCCATGGATCCACTTGTAAGTTATAATGACACTTTATTTTAATTAAGTTAAAATAAATACAAAAATGACACAAGCATATATCTTTTAGAAAAACAATTGTTACATAGGTTTATATATATTGGATTTTAGAATATAAATATTAATTAGAATGATAAAAAGATTTACTACATAATTATATTTTATTTATAATTTTTATACATTATATAATTTAATTTATTTATGACACAATGGTGATGTAGTAATTACCATAATAGTGAAAAATTTGAATAATTGATATTATAAATACCCAAATAAATATAATTTGATACTTTTATTTAATTATACTAATTTTCTACGATAACATGACATATTAAGATTGATTTAATTAACTTTTTTCGAAGTAATCATTTTGTTATGTGTTTCACAAAAATAAACAATTAAATAGTGTCAAAATTGACATAAAAGAGTTTTTAAAACAAATATTATATTATTAATTGATATTAAATTCTTAAAAATCTAAGGTTCATCCAAGAGACTTATATCATGATAGTTATATAATTAATGGACCACTTGGGGGTCTCTTGGATGTATATAGTAAGTTTATTAACTATATAATATAAAAATACAATGTGACATGGTAAATGTCAAACTAATTAACTAAGAGTTAAAACTAAAAGATAAGGTTAATATAGTGACCCAAACCTGTCTAAATTCTATTTTCTGAATGGTTTTCGACCTATCCCCACCTTAACCTTTGAATAATAAACTTTTGAGAAATTAGAAACCGAATATAAATTTATTATAAATTAATATTTCTAGCTTTTCCAAAGGTGCCCCTCACCCCTCTTATAAAAAGGCACTCCTCCTTTTCATTTCTTCACACCTTTAAAGCCTTTTGGATCGGCCAAACCCTGCCCAAATACTCTCTAATCTTCCCTCACTACAACTTAGATGCCTTAGTTTGATCAGAAAGCCAACCTAAGGATCCCTTTTGATCAAATCAAAAGGAAGAACCCGAAGAAGAGGTAATGTTTTCCCCACCCCTTTTCAAGTTCCTTTCTTCTTCCACTTCTTCTTTATTTGTTATTAGAATTATAAAATAATAACTCCAGTATCATATATATACTGTGATGTTATTATAAATATGGTACAACCATATTCATTATTCTATCCATCCTTTGATTAACATGTCACCATACGTGCGTACGTACGGCTTACCGTCTCCACGTCGTGGTGTAATTGTTATTCAATATATTATTATTTGGATGGGTATAATAATGATGTGTAACTCATGTAAATAATAAATACAACATGATAATGATTCTTTATATATGATATACCATCCAATTATATATTATTTTAATATCAAAATAATGATATTGTCACTCGTGCGTACGTACGGACTACCGTCTCCACGAACACGTTGAGATTCATTCTCCATCATATCCATTCAAGTATAATTATAATTTTATGATTTAAAAATAGTATATAATGACTTGATATAATTTTTGATATGAATAATATACATTCCATTAATAAAGAATATGGCTCACATAATAATCAATATAAAGTAAAATGAACCCGTTAACACCTGAAATGACGATAATTCTAAGATATTATTAACAAATAAATGTTAATAGATCATATATGATATCATATTAAAGTAAATGATTCTTGTATAATTAAATAACAATTATATAACCATTATACATGAGGTAGACCTACCGTCAACCAAGGAAAAAGTACAAAGTAAGGGGTTTCTAATCTCACTTTTAATTTCGTGAGATTTCCATTATTCACCACTTATTTATTGAATGTGGTGTGTGTACTACCCTTGATTGTATTAATGGTGTAATATACTCTAATTTATGGATATTTACATCATCATTGTATGATCCTTCTTTCATGGGTGTATGTTTCGTAAGTTACCAAATTGATAAGGGAATTTGATATTTCAATTTCCACTCATTTGGCTTTACGCATACTTCATTGATTATTTTACTCCAAGATCTTGTGTGGAATTACTATTCATTTTCTTATGTCATATTTTACACTCCGCTTTCTATGGATATACTTTTGATATACATAATCACTCCATTGATAAATTCTCAAGTGAACGGTATGAACTTGATAAGAGTAATTTTAACTCAATCTCCATTTGTTGTGTTAAATATCCAATTCATTGGTGTTGTTTTTACAAGAATATGTGTGAATGTCATATGATTTATTTACACTAAATATCCAATCATATTGAGTGTATTTATATTTTTCACAAATAATTATGTCGTTGATTTATCCTTAACCTAAGGATACGGCCTTTATGAGAGATTTCATCTCAATTTAAATTCTATTGAGACTTCTATGTTGTTATACACCAAATCACTTTTATGTGGTTTATATAATATACTTTGACATAGTATATCATGAATCCCTTTATTCTCATGATATTAAACAGTTTTGATTACCTCAATTATTAGTATTCAAGTGTCACTCTTTTGGTTAGAATCTCTAACTAAAATACCATTTTTAAATGTTTTAAAGACTTATTCTTCTAAATCTTTCTCATTAATGTCCATGTTTTAAAAAAATGGTTTTAAGGATTTATTTATATGAAAATTAAAGTTTTAAAATTAAAACTCCTTTTAAAAGTTTTAAAGTGGTATGGGACACTTTAAATTCAAAAATCTATTTTTAAATGGCTTCTTGACAAATAGTGTGATTTTTAAATGTTTTCAAGAAAAGGGGGATATTTCTCTCAAATAGTTTTGATGATTCTTTTCACCTATGTCAACATTTTTCCTTATTCTTGATTGAGGTTAAAGTGATACAATACAATCTTCCATATTTTATCGAATGATTTATGTTTGACCATGGATGTGATATTTTTATACCATTCATGGTTTGTGGTAAATGTATTGACATTTTGTATGCTAGTTTTAATACGAATGATTATGTTAAGTTTAAACCTGTTCATAAGAGGAATGCATTGGACTTAATAAGTGACGGGTGGAGCCCGCTATAGCTCCTCGATGCATCGGTAGGTCTCATGAGACAAACTAGTGTCTTGGCACAAGGCTTTGGAAAAATCATATTTGTAGTATTGGCACGAGGCCTTGGCTATGTGGTTATGATAGTCTGGCATTATGCATTCCATCATTATGAAAGTGGTTATTTATATTGCATGTGATCATTCGACTAGTAGAATATCCATGTGAGTAAGTAAATGGAATTATTTCATTTTATCTTTCCCATTTTATGCTAAAGTTAAAGTTTAAAAGGCTTTTGTTTTAGTTATAAACTGCCTTAAGTGTTTATGCTTATCTATGAAAGATTCTCCTATAATGTTATCCTTACTGAGCATATGAGCTCACCCCTTTCAATGTTTTATTTTTCCCAGGATTATGAAGAAGTAATTTATGAATGACCTGCAGGGATAGTATGAGGGGATATGAAGACAAGATGTTTTTTTATTATGTAATGTAAAACTTTATGGATGTATCTATTTATTCCAAGGCTACTAAACTAATCGGTCTTTCGAGACTTGATCTTTCTTGTGATCATGCCAATGTTATGTAATAATGCACCGACTCTGGGTAACTGGGGTCGGGGTGTTACAGTTGGTATCAGAGGAAGTTTAGTACAAACCTTGGAAGCTAGATTTAGATAAACTCTGATTAGAGCACATAGACCTAAGATGAACATTGAGGATTAGTATAGACGAACTTCCTAGAATTTTGGTTTTGTAGAGATTTTGTGAGTTTTCCGAGCAATACATCCCTGTCTGGATACGAGCCGGTAGAGGCGGCTCTGGAAGAGATATACCTAGGGGTAAAACTCGAAAACACCGCTTTGAGATAGACTCGAACGGGAACTGGTGCACGACAACAGGCCTTGTTGCACTCTTGGTTACGACACTCCCGGGGGATATGCTTAGGATAATTTACATTTTCTTTGAAAACTGATTTAAGTAATATATATATAAGATGAGAGTAAATGAACTTGGTTAATCCTAATATGTTTCAAATTGAGAATATGGTGACATTTGAATCTCTAAATGATTTTACGACTACTGTTACTCACACAATGCTTTCTGGTTTTAGTCAATGGCTGGATTCCTAGGAAGTCATAGCGACTTTGAGAATGATGTACAAGGTGGGAACGGTGGTGGAAATGGGAAACAAAATGGAATGTTGATAGGCGTAAAAGATATTGTCTTTATGCCAAATCAGGTTTCCAAAAATATGATCAACAACATATATATTAACCAACTCCCAGACTCAACAAGGAAGAGAAAGGTTATTAATGATAAGAGCTCCAGCAATGGAGACCATGGAGAAAAGAACCCTCAATTTTCATCATGCAGGAAATGTGGAAGGAGACACCCTGGAAAGTGTCTCAATGGGACAACGAAATGCTTTACGTGCGGGAAGGAATGACATAAAGTGAATAATTAACAATGAAAAATGAAGAGTACTATGGAAGAAGATAAAAATGGTCCCAAGAGTCCATTTACAGTCATTTGCCGTAAATGTAGGGGACCTCGCCATTACCCGAGTGACTGCCCTATTCTATAAGATATTTTATTGGTCAAAGAAGATTCTATGTGGAAATAAATGGTTGGAGAAATGTTTAAAAAGTATTAGCACTCCTTGTTGATGGGTTTACTTTGGAATAATTTTCTCTTGTATTTGTAACCCTGCAGTTTTCCATGTGAGAATGATATTTGCGGAAGAATTCTCTCTTCTCTTGTGGATATAAGAATAAATAACCATTTGGTTTTATATGATCATTGGGGTTTGTGAGAATTATAAGTTATTATAATTTGGGATGAAAATGCAAGGTATGATATAACATTTGTGGTTAAATTATGTTATTTTGAGGAATTTATCTAATTTTTGGTAATATTATAAAATATAGTTTTTGAAAAAGGACAACACGTAGACCATGTGACAACCCGTTGCGTCGAAAAAAACTGTGGGAATCGAACCTACAACCAAAGTGCGATTGAGATTTATCGCCTACCACTAGACTACGTGAAGTCCCTGGTTATTGTGACTATTTTTTTGGTTAAATGATTTTATTGATCAATAATATGTTGATTTGGGTTCTTATGTCTTATCAAATGAATACCCTTAGTATAAGAAAATGATTTGGTGATTAAGTGATAAATGTTATTTTGGAAGATGTTCACTTTGTTGGGAACACTATATGTCCAAGGAAAATAGAATACTATGGGATTTCATTATAGGAGTAATGGGGGATTTTTATTGTGTATATATAGTGATTTGGGTTATTTATGGAAACGATTAACCTATAATAAAGAATATGTGATTATGAAAATTACTTTTAAGTATGTGAATTTAAGAGTAGATGATGTCATTTGGAGATACAATTTAACGTGGAAGACTACATTCTTATATGTTGTGGGTTTCAATATAAGTTTGTATTATATTGAGGGATTTTAAGGAAAATTTATTTTTGAATGGTATTTATTTAACTTTGGGGTATTGTTGGTTTAATTTTAGAAATTAAGATTAGTATTTTTTTTCTCTAATGGAATATACATTTGGGGGATTATCAGATCTTATACTAACCATTTTGTTTTTGATTAATCTCTAAAGACAAGTTAAATATATAGTTTATCCTACATGGATGATGTATTTCTATAGAAGTTTATTCTAGCTCTTTTATTGTGACCAAGTATTCTTGAATACTCATTGTTCAAAAAAAATAAGTTAGTGGTAAAAAGTTATTAAATAATGAAACTCTACTTAAAAATTAAGTATATCTTTTTATGTTCTTAGTAAATATCATAAATGAATTCCTCATCCTTATGTAAAGTAACTTAAAACAAAAAAAATGTTGTCCGTTTACATTCCTACTAGGAGACTAATGGTCATTTGTCCCAACACAAGTTTGTGGTTTTATTATTGTTAACTTTATCCTGATCATGATTTCTATCCCTCTCCATAATAACTTGACACTTATTTTATCATCCATATCCATGTTTTCCAACATGGAATCCGAGTATGGGTTATCTTGGATGACCTTTATACATCTCTTTCTTTCTTTTAAAGTGATAGTTTTATTGACTCTTTTTCCGATGTGGGACTTTCCATTATATTCCCAAGCAAAATTTTAAAAAATTAGAGGATGCAATTTATTGAAGGAGGGGAGAATGTAACACCCCAAGCTTCCACGGTACGTTTCCCTTCGAATAAGGCAATGGCGTGCATTGTACGCAACTTCGAGATTTTAACACACCACAACCAATCAAACTAGCTATTATAAATAGTAATACCCACTTTTTGAAATTTTATAAATTCTATCTCTCAAAATGGACTTAATTTTTGGATTCGTAATATCTAAATTATCCTAGGGTGAAATTTTGGTACTTTTCGGATAACTTTCATATTTTGATGAATAGTGAAAATTACTAAATTTTAATTGAAAACAACTTTTTTAATAAAAATAATTAATAGTGATAAATTATGAATTTGAGTGGTTTTAAAGTATATTTAGAATATATTTTTACCATGTAATACAATGTGGGTCATTGAACATAATTTCACATTTAAACCAGACATAAACAAGTGCCAATCTTTTGATAGTTATTATCTCTTAGAAACACGCTTTTGTTTTAACAACAAGAATTAATATTAAATTAATTTCTGCCACTTATGTGTTTTGAATTTGGAAAAATGGATTCCATATTTGGAATCAGGATGTTCAAATTGTATAAATAGGTAACTTTTATTTTTAGACATTTTGGATAATTACTTCGGTAAATATTTTATTTATAATGGTTAAAGGGTAAATCCGGTAAACAAGGGTTACAAAATAATATTATATTAATACTAAATTACCCTAAAACGTGTCTTAACCATATTGGATGATAAATTTTAGACCATGGTCATATTTGGGTCGATTTTGGGACCCCATGGATCCACTTGTAAGTGATAATGACACATTATTTTAATTCAGATAAAATAAATACAAAAATGACACAAGCATATATAATTTAGCAAAAAAATTGTTACATAGGGTTAAATAAGTTGGATTTTAGACTTTAAATATTCATTAGAAAGATAAAAATATTTCGTAGATAATGATATTTTATTTATAATTTTTAGACATTAAATAAGTTAATTTATTTATGACACAATGGTGATGCAGTAATTACTATAATAATGAAAAATTAGAATAATTGATATTATAAATACACAAATAAATATAATTTGATACTTTTATTTAATTAAACAAATTTTCTAGGATAACATGAAATATTAGGATTTATTTAATTAACTTTTTTCGAAGTAATCATTATGTTATGGGTTTCACACAAATCAACTATTGAATAGTGTCAAAATTGACATAAAAGAGTTTTTAAAACAAATATTATATTATTAATTGATACTAAATTCTTAAAAAACTAATGTTCGGCCAAAGGACTTATATGATGATAGTTATATAATTAATGGACCACTTGGGGGTCACTTGGATGTATATAGTATGTTTATTAACTATATAATATAAAAATCCAATGTGACATGGTAAATGTCAAACTAATTAACTAAGATTTAAAACTAAAAGATAAGGTTAATATAGTGACACAAACCTGTCTAAATTATATTGGATGAATGGTTTTAGACCTATACCTACCTTAACCTTTGAATAATAAACTTTTTAGCCATTAGAAACCGAATATGAATTTATTATAAATTAATATTTCTAGCTTTTCCAAAGGTTCCCCTCACCCCTCTTATAAAAGGGCACTCCTCCTTCTCATTTCTTCACACCTTCAAAGCCTTTTGTTTCGGCCAACCCCTACCCAAATACTCTCTCAAATTCCCTCACTACAACTTAGAGGCCTTATTTTGATTAGAAAGCCAACCTAATGATCCCTTTTGATCAAATCAAAATGAAGACCCCGAAGAAGAGGTAATGTTTTCTCCACACCTTTTCAAGTTCCTTTCTTCCTCCACTTCTTCTTTCTTTGTTATTACCATTATAAAATAATAACTCCAGTATCATATATATACTGTGATGTTATTATAAATATGTAACAACCATATTCATTATTCTATCCATCCTTTGAATAACATGTCACCATACGTGCGTATGTAAGGCTTACCATCTCCACGTCGTGGTGTAATTGTTATTCAATATATTATTATTTGGATGGGTATAATAATGATGTTTAACTCATGTAAATAATAAATATAACATGATAATGATTCTGTATATATGATATACCATCCAATTATATATTATTTTAATATCAAAAGAATGATATTGTCGCTCGTGCGTACGTACGGACTACCGTCTCCACGAACGCGATGAGATTCATTCTCCATCATATCCATTCAAGTATAACTATAATTTGATGATTTAAAAATAGTATCTATGTAATTGATATCATTTTCGATATGAATAATATACAATCCATTAATAACGAATATGGCTCACATAACAATGAATATAAAGTAAAATGAACCCGTTAACACCCGAAATGACGATAATTCTAAGATATTATTAACAAATCAATGTTAAAAGATCATATATTATATCATATTAAAGTAAATTATTATTGTATAATTCAATAACAATTATTTCACCATTATACAGGAGGTATACCTACCGTCAACCAAGGAAAAATTACAAAGTAAGGGGTTTCTAATCTCACTTTTAATTTCATGAGATTTCCATTTTTCACCACTTATTTATTGCATGTGGTGTGTGTACTGACCTTGATTGTATTCATGGTGTAATATACTCGAATATATGGATATTAACATCATCATTGTATGATCCTTCTTTCATGGGTGTATGTTTCTTAAGTTACCAAATTGATAAGGGAATTTGATATTTCAATTTCCACTCATTCGGCTTTACGCATACATCATTGATTATTTTACTCCAAGATCACGTGTGGAATTACTATTAATTTTCTTATGTCATATTTTCCACTCCCCTTTCTGTGGATATACTTTTGATACACATAATCACTCCATTGATAAATTCTCAAGTGATCGGTATGAACATGATAAGAGTAATTTTAACTCAATCTCCATTTCTTGAGTTAAATATCCAATTCATTGGTGTTGTTTTTACAAGAATATGTGTGAATGTCATATGACTGATTTACACTAAATATCCAATCATATTGAGTGTATTTATATTTTTCACCCATAATTATGTCGTTGATTTATCCTTAACCTAAGGATACGACCTTTATGAGATATTTCATCTCAATTTAAATTACATTGAGACTTCTTTGTTGTTATACACCAAATCACTTTTATGTGGTGTATATAATATACTTTGACATAGTATATCATGAATCCCTTTATTCTCATGATAATAAAAAGTTTTTATTACCTCAATTATTTGTATTCAAGTGTCACTCTTTTGGTTAGAATCTCTAACTAAAATACCATTTTTAAATGTTGTAAAGACTTATTCTTCTAAATCTTTCTCATTAATGTCCATGTTTTAAAAAAATGGTTTTAAGGATTTATTTATATGGACATTAATTTCTTAAAATTAAAAATACTTTTAAAAGTTTCAAAGTGTTATGGGACACTTTGATTCAAAAATCTATTTTTAAATGGCTTCTTGACAAATAGTGTGACTTTTAAATATTTTCAAGAAAAGGGGAATATTTCTCTCAAATAGTTTTGATGATTATTTTCACCTATGTCAAAATCCTTCATTATTATTGATGATGGTTAATGTGATACAATACAAACATTCATATTGTATCGAATGAGTTATGTTTGACTATGGATGTGATATTTTTATACCATTCCTGGTTTGTGATAAATGTATTGACATTTCGTATGCTAGTTTTAATACGAATGTTTATGTTATGTTTAAAGCTATTCATATGAGGAATTAATTGGACTTAATAAGTGACGGGTGGAGCCCTCTATAGCTCCTCGATGCATCGGTAGGTCTCATTAGACAAACTAGTGTCTTGGCACAAGGCTTTGGAAAAATCATATTTGTAGTCTTGGCACGAGGCCTTGGATATGTGGTTATGATAGTCTGGCATTATGAATTCCATCATTATGAAAGTGGTTATTGATATTTCATGTGATCACTCGACTAGTAGAATATCCATGTGAGTAAGTAAATGGAATTATTTCATTTTATCTTTGCCATTTTATTCTGAAGTTCAAGTTTAAAAGGCTTTTGTTTTAGTTATAAACTGCCTTAAGTGTTTATGCTTATCTATAAAAGCTTCTGCTATAATGTTATCCTTACTGAGCATCTGATCTCACCCCTTTTAATGTTTTATTTTTCCCAGGATTATGAAGACGTAATTTATGAATGACCTGCAGGGATAGTATGAGGGGATATAAAGACACGATGTTTTTTTATGATGTAATGTAAAACTTTATGGATGTATTTAGTTATTCTAAGTCTACTAAACTAATCGGTCTTTTGAGACTTGATCTTTCTTGTGATCATGCCAATGTTATGTAATAATGCACCGACTCTGGGTAACTGGGGTCGGGGCGTTACAGATTCATTCTCTTTGAAAAAGGTAATGCTGGCTCAAAAGGTTTGACTACCCCATTAGATTTTCCTGGTTGAGCCTCTGGTGATGGATTTTTGGATGAAGAGGGGTCTGAAACGTACCTTTCTTGTCAACATGGAGTATAGGTGTAGTTGATTGTGTTGGTTCCTTCCGGTAAAGATTCATTCCACTTCGTAAATTGATGGCATCGGCCTCCTCCCATGGGTTCTTCTTGGTGTTTCCTGGTAGTGTACTAGGATGCCTCTATGGGATCTGGTTTTCTAATTGGCCTTTTTGGTTCTCAAGGCCTCAAATAAAAGCCTCCTGGTTCTGAAATATGGTATTAGAAGTTGATATGAATTTTTCAAGAAGATCCACTAACCTTGTGGTTTTCTCTTGATGAGGTGGTTGTTGAGCTGGTGGAGGTGTTTTCTGCCTTGGATATTTGGATGAGTGTTTTGATACCCTTACTGATGGTAGGTGCCCTGCTGGTTCTGTTGTTGCCTTTGGTATGGGTTCTCATATTGTGGCTGATTGTAGCCGGGCGGTCGCTGGGGTGGAGGATTCTGCTGCTGTTGGCCCAAGCCTATGTTCTAATTATCTTACCATGTCGAATTCTGGTACTATGGATACTGGTACGACTCTCTATTTTGAGCAAAATAGCTCACCTCTCTTGTCGAAGGGTCGACTGAAGGTCGGGGTAATTCTCCCATGTTTTGGTTGTTACCACAGTCACCGCATGCTGGATGGTTCACAGCATGGACTTGAGATGTTCCCTCTAGATTCAGTGCGTCTATCTTTTTGAATACTACATCCAACTGGTTTGCAAGCATTGTAGTAGCATCAATACTATGCATACCTCATTTTTTGGGTCCCCCGCTAGAAATGCCACTGGATACTATTTCCAGACACATCTTCCAGCAGTTTGAAAAGTTCCTCGGGGGATTTTCTCATTATCGTACCTCTAGCAGCTGCATCCACCATAGACATTGTATTCGTTGCTAGTCCTCCGTAGAAGGTTTGGACTTGCATCTAGAGTGGATGTCCGTGGTGTGGGAAGTTATGTAACATCTCCTTGAAACCTTCATAGGATTCGTACAATGACTCTGAGTCGTTCTTCTGAAAATTGTGGATCTCATTCCTTAGGGTTACCTTCTTCGAAGGTGGAAAATATTTGGACAGAAATGATTGGGCTAGCTCCTCCCAGGTGAGGATGGATCTTTGTGGAAACCCTTGGATCTAGTATTTCTCCTTTCCCCATAGAGTAAAAGGGAACATGCGAAGATGGATGGAGCCCTCAGACACGCCATGGTAATGAAATGTATCACATATCTCCAAAAAATTGGAGAGATGGGCATTTAGGTCTTCACTGCGCAGGCTGCTAAACTGGACGGTGTTCTGGATCAGTTGCATGATTGCAGGCTTGATCTCGAAGTGCTAGGCCGGTACTGGAGGACGAACGATGTCTGTATCAGCTCCATGGATCGATGGTAGGCCATACTCCATAAGAGTACGTCATGGAGGTTGCTGCTGAGGAAGGGGCACCGACATGAATTGTTGGTTCTGAGGAGTGTAGAACGGCCCTTGACCTTGGTTGATGTATGGAATCCACTCCGGTTGGAATTGTTGAAGTTGTTTCAGATGGTATTTTGGACCCTGTTGAGCTGGTTGGTTCAGGTTGTCACCTGGACCTAACTGTTGTCCAGCTCCTTGGACAACAGTTGGGTCGCCTTCCTCATTCTGTGCCAGTGTATTGGTTAGGTTGTGTTCATCCATGAGTGCTCGATGGTTCCTCAAAAACATTCGTTCGATATCCGAGTCAGTTGGGAAAAACCCTAATCAATCAGTGCTCTTGGAACGTGTGAGGTGGCCGCTCATACACCTATGGACCTGCACGAAACAAAACAAACTACCAAGCGTAAATGTGGAAAATAAAAGATAAATACAAATAGGATTATGAAAGAAATATTTAGGAATTTTTAATTTTTATTTTCACTTAATTAATTACTAACGCAACTAAATTTTAGCACTTAAACCGTCAGATCCCTGACAATGGCGCCAAAATTTGGTCGGTCGTTTTACCGAAGGTATGTTATCGGTGTCGCAAATTGTCATTACCCACTATTAAACATAGTATAGTTCAAGTAGGGGGAGGGGTATATCCACAGGGAACTTCGTATGTGCTTGAATTAAATTGAGTTTAGAATTAATTCAAAGAGTTATGGTGAATTTAGAGTAGATTTTCTTGTTTGGTATTATTAAATCTTTTTTGTTTACTTGAAATAATATTTAACAATTTAAGAGAAAACAATAAGTGAATTTTTTAGGTATTTAGTAGGAAGAAGAGAATGTTAGGGCTATGGTGACTATGGAGATTTAATTGTCATTTCTTATATGGTTGTTTTTTTATGATAATTCAATATTTTGGATCTTATTAATGACAAGATTCCATTGGTATGATTTATTTTGTCTTAGAATCGAAGAAATTTGACTCCTTGGTCCGGTAGATAGTGTTTCACAATTCTCACTTTTAGTTTAGTCCATTTTTTAATCACTAAATCCTTTCAATGGTCATGAAAGAATCCACCGTCATTGTTCATTTAAATCCCGGATAATTATGCCCTTGGAATGGATCAGAATTCTCAGTGGTATTCAACAAAGGATAAAGAATAATGAGAAGAATTTAAAAGAACAAACACAACCTTATAAATCAATCCAACATACAAAAACTCTTCATAATACACAACCCTAACCCAAGTGGTGTTTAGTTAAACATATAGGACATAATGGAAATAACACCTTCAATACCTAATGTGATCATCGAATAAGCTAGGAGGAGAGTTTTCGGAAGGTGGAATGGTGGAATAGAGGTACAACGGTGGCTCGGGAATATGGCTGCAGAAGTTATCCCCTCTTCAAGTGTTCTAGATCTCCTTGGTCCGAAGGCCAAGGATGATATTTATATAAAGCTTAAGAACATAGCGTGTATAAAAGTACATGTCGTGTAGTCTTGTAAAATCGCTTTTGTCGCGGTTTTTCTTCGGTTGGTGGCCAGACACACCTTCTTTGACTCACACGGTGTTGGTGGCCGGTTGGTGTCAATTACACGGCATGTAGTGCTGCCACACACAGCGTGTAGTCCCTATAAAGCACCACCAACCGCATCTAGAAGCCGGTACATGGCGTGTAATAGTAATCCACTGGGCGTGTAGTCTCTGGCTCAAGACTTGGGTGTGTACTCCCCCTTTTGATTCGTGTCCCCCTCTGAATGTACAAGGCATGTAGTAAAGTACACGCCGTGTAGTTGGAAAATTTTCACAAACCTCCCTTGATTTGTGTGTTTTGGAAAGAAATCTCTTGAAAATAAATAGTATCACCAAAATCAAATAATATGTTTATGAAACAATAGATATTTGGTGAAAAAATGTTTTTATTTTCAGTAATATATATGAAATATGTATACAAAAATTGGGTGCATCAATTACACAAAATTATTGGAATATGGTTGAAAAGTTAATTAATTATCCATTTAGGTTTCTTTTTTAATTTTATTATAACTATATTAACCCTTAAGGAGTAAAAATTCATGTAATCATAGTAAGAGTTAATTTGTATAAATAACGTTTAAAGCCAAAAGATCTGAATTAAAAAATATTCAAAACATATCTATTTGTCATTGGATGAAGTGATTTTTACCCATAATCATCTAATATTATATATAAATAAGTATTTATCCATTTTAAATATTTAATTACTTTATTTTAATTTAATATTTTTAGAAATTACAAGAGTGGACCTCCACTATCCTATAGAAGGAACCAATTCTTATCTATTCTTCACCCTTAAAAAACTATTTTTCATCCAATTTATATCCTTATACTTTACTATAATCACTTAAAACATTTTTGAACTCTTGTTTTAGGCATAACACCATCCTTAGTGGTCGTAATGTGTTAGGAAAAGGAGATGGTCTGGGGAATTTGTATCTGTTTTAATCATGTATTTCTATTTTATTAATTATTCCACTTCCTTGAATATTTTTAAAACATTATGGAATAATAAATTTAGTGTACTCAATATAATTCTATGTTATTATACTATTATCATCACCTAAATATATATCCACTTCCATCAAATGGGAAATGAATTATCATTTATATGTACGACGAGCAACCACCCCACGAACTAATATAATTCATTTTCCATCATTGTATCTCAAGACTAGTTATAATTAAGGAATTAACATTTATATATGATATTAATGAAATATTTATCATTATTAAAAGATAACATATCATTTCATTTCTTGCCATTTAATGCATGTGACAATGATATTGTCATTCATGCGTATGTGGGGACTATCACATCCACGAAGCAATGCGATTCAATTTTCATCACCATATAACATGAAAAAAATATATAATTACATTTTATGAAATAATATGAAAAATATTACATTATTATAATTATTTAAATTTAAAATTATATTAACATTATTTCCATAATGACCCTTGAAAAATGGAAACATTACTCATGTGTATGTATGGCTTACTTTCTCCATGATTATAACATGGTTCATTTTTCATATAAATTTTAAATATATGGATTTAAAATCTTAATTGATTTATAAATATGATTATTGTATCATGAATATTATTCTAGATAAAATAGAATAATAAACACTTTTTACTATATACATCATATTGAATTATTTTTGAACTCATGTATTGAATATTGTCAAAACATCCGGCATGAAATTAAATAAATATTTATTTATTTTAACATGGTAATTAGTGAAAAAGGTATTATAAACATGTAAAAGGTTCTCCAGAAATTAAATAATAAAGTTGAGTTTGTTATTCTGAAATATAAATAATGTTCATGATGGGTCAGACTTAAGGAAAGGTATTTTATCTCAATCTCTTAACTTTGAGGCATATTCTGATGTAATATAACCGACCAATTTTATAAAGAGTATATTACATCAATCATTAACATAACATATCATCAATTTATTTATTATCATGTTATTTAATGGTTTCTTAAATTTTTTTATTTCATGCGGATTATAATTTAAGTATTCAATTTTGTTTGTGACACCTTGAATGTTTAAAGATTTAACTATCAAATCTTTTTATTATTTTCAATATTCATGATATTATTTTACATATTTATTTATATAGATATAAAAGGATTATAAATGACATTTTATGTTTAATTTTAATTTATTAAAGGATTTTAAAAAGGAATATTTTATACATGTTTTATATGGAATGTTTTGAAAAATGAAAAAAATGAATGTTCTATTCTTAATGTAAACATGAAAAATGTAATTTCAACCACTGTGGATATTATTTAATTTATAGAATTATTTTAATTAAAAAATAATTTATTAAATGAAGCCCCCACTTCCCTTATTTTTAGGATACTTGTTACTAGATATGGATTTTCAAAATAAAAGGGAATTTTTATACAAAAGTGTTTTTCATATGGGATTGAAAGAGTTTCACAATGGTTTTTATCATCAAAGTGTTTTTATTAGTGATATGGTTATTAAGAAATATAAGAATAGATTGAGTTTGATATAGAACATACATGGGGTGTCCAAGATAGCATCAGGTAATTCCATTAGAGATTAACATGAGGTATCCCGGATTTTGAATAGAAAACCAATTCTATATTAACCTTGGGTGGACCAAATAGAACTAGGTGAGTCAATTAAAACATAACAAGGGGTGGCCCAGATAAAGGCAGGTATGCCTATAATATCTTTATTAGAAGTTAGCCATGTGGTTATTTCAATTTAAAGGGGTTATAAATGGGTTTATTTATTTGGTTCTCTATGTTACTTAATGGAGACTTAATTTCTTTCTATGAGGTTTAATTTTTTTCTTTCAGAAAATTTTTTGTTTATTTTCCATATACTTTTTTTATTTTATATTCTCAATGAAATTTGATGATAAAGGTAAACATTATTTGAGATTTCATATTTTTACTGAACTAATGGTTTTTTTATTTTTTATCCCTTTCCGAGATTTTTTATCCCATATTCTTAAAATTTCATCCATGGAGTTTAAAGGGGAATAGATAAGGATAAGATAATAGGTGTAATTTTGATTATTTTTCATAAAGAGAAATCATGTTTTATTTTAAAGAGATTTATATTGTAAAAATGGATACTGATTAAAATTTCTCACTGGTAATGTATGGGTTTACTTATAATAGTTTTTCAGAATTCACTAAAACATTAAATAGAAAAGATCATCAAATGTAAATTCTATAACGAAAATAATAGGATATGTAATGTTTAAGTCTACTTTCCTACAGTTGGTATCATAGGATGGTTTAGAAAATTTTCAAGATCAGTAAGGCTTGGAATTAAGAAATCTTAACAGTTAAGGATAAGATCATTAGTTTATAATTTTTAGAATGATCAAAAGTATAACGTCATAGAATCCCTTTTGAAGATTTATGTTATAAATGTTTAAGGTGATCAATGGTAATTTATACTACAAGAAAACAATGTTTCAGCGGCGTTTTTTTCACGGTGATTATGAAAATCACCGCTAAATTTTTTTCGATCAAATATTTTGCAGTGGTTTTTAAACCCTCCATGAAGAAATTGCTGAAAATTTATATATATATATATATATATATATTTTTTTAATTTTTTTAAAATTTGTTCTAAATAAAAAAAATCAATTTTTAGAGGGGTTTTTAAAAAAAATACCCATGAAATGGGATGGTTTTTTCAAAACTTCCCCAATAATTTAGAAAATTTTAAAAAATATTTATTTATTATTTATTATTTATTATTTGAAATCAAATATAGTTTATTATTTATAATTTTATATATTTTTAATATTTCAGTTAATTAATATTTATAATTATTATTTTATAATATTTTTATACTAAAAACAAATATTTAATAAGTAGAAGAATAGACTTCAGCATCAAATAACCATAACTTTTGATCGGAGAGTCCATTTCATCTTCACAGCCCATCAAATCAAAGTTTATGAAATGAGAAAAAACTAAGTGAGATTTAAATCATGTGATTATTAAAAGAAAAAAATATATTCAAAATTCAAAAGTCAAAAATCGAACTCGAACTTCAAACGGCCATAACATTTAATATGGGTGTCCGTTTGAGCTCTATCGCATATCAAATCAAAGCCTACGATGAGCTCTACACCGCTTAGGTCTGGTAACAACTCTTTGAGTTCTGTAACTCTTTTTATTCTTCCAGAAATGCCCAGAAGGCCTCTGAAATAGAGATTTTAGTTTCCAACACCGATTTCTTAAAATTAAAACGATTATAACTTTCGATACTGGTGTCTGTTCGGCAAGTACCACATATCATATTAATTCACATTTCATGATTTTTGATTTGAATGGTTTTGGAACTGAAAAGGGAGTCTCAGATCATATTTTATGGTCATTTTAGTGTTTTTAGGGTTTTCAACAGTTCATAACGTTTTATGATTTATTTATTTATTTAATAAAGTATTTAATATTTATTTTTTTATTACATATTTATTACATATTAATTAATTAATTATTGATTTTTATCCATTATTTATCATTTATTTATTTAATATTGAATATTTATTTATTTATTATTTAGTTATTATGTCCATATTAATTATTAATTTATTTTTAATTAATTAATTAATCATTATTCATTATTAATATATTATTAATATATTATTAATTAATTAATTTATTTAATATTATTCATTATTTATTTATTTAATATTATTCATTATTTATTTATTTATTATTAATTATTAATTAAATAAATAAAATTAATTTATTAATTATTTATTAAACATTTAATTTTGAATGCCAGAAATTAGATATTAATTACTAATTATTATTTAATAATTTTTAATTATTAATAATCAATTATTAATCATTAGTTTTTAGTTAATATTAATTTTTAATTAATTATTTTTTATTTATCTATTTATTTATTTTTGTATTTATTTATTTATGATTCATTATTTATGATTCATTATTCATTATTTATTATTTATTAATTTATTTTTAATATACTAAATATTAATATATTAGTAGTATATTATGCATTTATTATTCATTTTATTTATTTATTTATTATTTATTATTTATTAATTAAATATTAAATATTTATTAAATATTAAATTTTGACTATTAAATATAAATAATTATAAAATAATAATTATTAATTAGTAATTACTTAATTAATTACATATATATATATATATATAATTTATTAATTTATTTATAATTTACTAAATATTAATTTATTATTTTTTTATTATTAATTTAATTTTTATTTTTTATTTATTTATCAATTCAATATTTAATATTTATTAATTTTTAATTAATTTATTATTATTTATTTATAAATAAATAAATAATTTTTTATAAATTTTTAAATATTAAATATTACATATTAATTATTAATTCTAAATGATAAATGATTTGTTATTAGTTATTAATAATTTTTTATTTTTTATTATTTATTATTTATAATTATTATTTAATTATTAATTATTAATTATTAATTACTTATAATTTATGATTTATGATTTGTTATTATTTATTTATTGTTTCTTTATTTATCAATTATTTATTAATTTATTATTAATTTGTTATTTATTTATCATATATTAATTTACTTTTTAATTAATTTATTATTTATACATTACTTATATATTATATGTTATATATTATATATTATATATTATATATTATATATTATATATTATATGTTATATGTTATATGTTATATATTATCGATTATATATTACATATTATGCAATATATAATATATAATATACAAAATTTATTATATATTATATATTATATATAATGTATTATATATTATGTATTATATATTATGTATTGCATATTTAATGTTATATATTATATATTATATATTATATATTATATATTAGATATTAAATATTAAATATTAAATATTAAATATTAAATATTAAATATTTTTAATTGTTAATTATTAATGATTGATTATTGATTAATTATTATTGATTAATAATTATTTAGTTCACATCTATTTGTTATGTATTATGTGTTTTTTCAATTAATATATGTATGTATAAGTATATTAAATTCAATTTATTGACCACATGAAGAGCCTACTAGAGTGGTAAAGTCGTTGGAGAAAAAGCATGAGGTAATGGTTTCAAATCTCACCCAACATAGAATTTCAATATATTGCATGGGCATGTACATGTATATGGACTTATGCATGGAGATGGGCATGAGCATTGTTATAATAAATAAATAAATAAATAAATAAATAAATAATAACAAAATAAAAAAATATAAAAAATATAACTAAATTAAAAAAAGTAATTAAAAAATTAAAAAAGATTTAGCGGCGGTTTAAACCATCACTAAAAAACCACCAATAATCGTTCTATAACAGTTTTAAAAAACCACCAGTAATTATTTCCCAACACATGATTTAGTGTGGGTTTTTCAAAACAGTCATAGAATGATTTAGCGGTGGTTTGAACCGCCGCTAAACGAAAAAAAAACCACCGCGAAATACAAAATTTGGCGTAGTTTTAGAGATATTTATTTTCGTGGTAATTATGGGTTATTACTTATTTGGGATGAAAAATGAAATGTATATGATAACCTTTGTGGATAAAACATGTTATGGTTATTTTTGGGAATGTTATATAATTATATAGTTTTAGAAAAAGGATAACCCACAGGATGGGTGATAACTCATCACATTTGGTACGACGGCGAGAATCGAAACCACAATTGATGTGTGACAAGTGTGCATCTACTAGTAATGGCCTAGATGAAGTGTCGTTTTGTATGAATTTTTATTATCACTTAACTAATTTATCGATAAAGAATAAGTTAAATTTTGTAACATATGTTTTATTTTATAGATTACCCTAGGATTGGAAAATTATTTAGTGATTAAATGATTATGGTTTTTTTCATATCATGTTTACTATTTTGGGAAGTCGTTATAGTGATGGTAAAAATAATACTATGGGGTTTTATTTAAGGAATAAACATTGAATTATATTTAGGAATCATATAGTATTTTATTATAGATTTATGGTGATTCAGGTTATTTATGGAAATGGTTAGCTTAACTTGTTGATTATTAGGGAAATTACTTTTTGTTATAGGACATATTGAGTAATATATATTATTTAGATATAACCCTAAAAATATATATTGTAAGACAATGTGATCAAATCTTTCATGATTTTTGGTTTCAATCATAGTATGGATTATTTTGAGGAATTTTAATGATAGTTATTTAGAAAATGGTCTATGTTGAAATTTGGGTATTACTGTTCAATTTTGGAGATTGAATTAGATTTTTATCATATAATGGTTTATTAGATTTAAATAGTTATCTTATATTATCCTAAGTGTTTTGGGATTGCCTTATATTTCAAGATAGGATAAATAAAATGTTAATCTCTTATGGATTATGTGTGTCTTTAGAAGTTGATTCTAGTACTTGACGCAAGAAAAATGTATCTTAAATACTCTTAGATTGGAGAAAAGGATGATTTTATGATTGAAAATTATTAAAGGATGAAACATGACTTTTCAAGTACCTATTTTTTTTTATTTTCTTAGTACCTGTAGTAAAATAATTCCTCAAATCAATTAAAATGATCTTTAAAAAAACAACTTTTTGAGTAATTTTCTTACTAAGAAATAAAGGAACTTTTAACCCATCACATATTTATTGTTTTGTGATTGTTAACATTTTCATGACCTTATAATCTATAAATATACATCATAACATGATATTTAGTTTTCTCTTCTATGTATAGTTTTTTCCTACATGGAACCCTAGTTTGTATTATATCAGATGACCTCCAGACTTCCCTTTATTAATATTAATGTGGAAGTTTCATTCCTAATGTGGGTTTTCAAAAAAGTTTATTTAAAAATTCAAACCACTAGTTTTTTATCCCAAAAGAAATTGAGAGGGAAAAATTTATTATATGGGGTAGAATTTAAAAAACTAATTTCTTAAAAAGAAAAAATCATTTTGATATTGTACATGACATGCCAATCAAGCTTAAATAAAGAATTAAATATTTTTATGTAAATGTTATCATTATCCCCAAGAAATTATAATGTTATTTATTATAATTATTAACATAATTATTAAAATATTTTTTAAACATGTATATATAATTTTTTCTTTGGTTACAAGTTAATTATAAATGAAAATAAAACCATTTTTATAATAAAGGAAAAGTTCTTTGGAGAAAACTATTAAAATATGTTCAAGTGTGTTAATAATAATAAAAAAACAAATGACTATTTTTGGTAATATACTAATTAAATTTATAATATATTCAATATAAATTGTAACATTCATCTTATGTGTTTTCGAGACATGAAATAAGAACAAATCTGATTTTACACATAAAAGAAGTATTTTTATAAAAAAATAGTTTCTCCACTATTTAATGGTTTAATTATTTAAAATGTAGTTTTTGAGAATTTTTTAAAACTATATTTGATATAATAAACATCTTAGTGGGTATATTAATAAAAAAATTACAATGGTTATTTATATTGTATTTTTCTGATAAGTTTATTGTTTTATAAATAGTGAAAAATACTGAATTTTAATTGAAACATATTTTTCTTCTAAATATTTAATGTGTTAAATTATATATTTTTTTGGTTATAAGGTATAATTAGATCCATTTTATACTATTCAATAAAATTTAGTTCATTGGATGCAATTTCACATGGAAATTGGATATAAAAACATTTCAATCTTTTGAGTGTTTTCACATTGAAAAATCTTTTTTTCATTCCTACAACATGATTAATGTTAATTTAATTTATCCACTTCTGTGTTTTGAATATTGAAAAATGGATTCAATATTCTTGATAATAAGGTATATATTTAGTAAATGTTTTCTTTTTTGGACAATATGAATAATAAATTTAGTAATTTTAAAATAATTTTTAATAGTAAATCGTGTAATTAAGGATAATAATAAGATTATAAATTTTAAAAAAATAACCCTAAAACATGTAGTTATTTAATTTTTAGAGTTATTTTATACCAAATAAATCCATGAAAAAATTTTATTACCTCTTGGTGAAACTTTTTTGACATTAATCCCTTTATGGTATTTTATTTTAATGAAAAGTCAAAGATGTGATACTTATACTTTAATAGGAATAAAATATTTAACATGGGGTTATATAGAATATATATTAAACTGTAAATAGTATTTGGAAATATTAAATGTTTATATTAATCATGGAAATTTATTTTTAATTTTTATGAAATAAATAACTACCTAAAAGGATTACATGATGATGATGTAGTAATTGTTTAATAAATGGATATATTGAATAAATGATATTAGAAATATTAATATAAATATAATATGAATTATTTAATGTATTCCACGAATTTTATAGATTAATTTTACATTTTATTAATGTTTTATAATAATTGTTTCATTTTTATTTAGTCGTTATGATATATTTAAAAAAGAAATGTAATTAATGGTGTCAAAATTTACATTAATGGTATTTTAGAATAATTAATATGTTAATATATAATATATAATTAATAAATATATAAAATTGTGAAAAAATATTTGGATAAGAATTATTATTTCATTAATGATCCATTTATGTTTCATTTCGTATTTTATACTAACTATGTTGACCCTTAAAGAGTAAATACACATGTTATCACTATAAGAGTTAAAGAGGTCAAATAACGGTTAAATATGAAAGAAAATGTTTAAAAATATAAAAATCATATCTAATTTTCATAGGATGAATAAATTTAGACCCGTAATCATCCTATATTATTAATAAATCTTTTTATCTATTTTTAATATAAAGATAATTTATATTAATTAACTATTTTGAGAAATACCAAGAGTGACACAACTATATGTTATAAAAGGGTACCACCTCTTTTCTATTACTCACACATGAAAACCAATTTTTGTGTATAAATACTCCAAAATACTTTCCTAGAATTGCTGATCACATTATGGATCTCTTATTTTAGTCATAACACCATCCTTAGTGGCTTTAATGTGTTGAGTAAAAGAGGAGATATAAAGAAGTGGTATCATTTTAATTATGTTTTGTTTTTTTATTATGTATTCCACAAACATCAAATAAAAATAAACCACTATTGAGTAAAAAATAAAAAATAAAGAATATTATTATATTTTATTATGGTAATATCAACACATAAATCCATCTCCACTTCCATCAAATGATAAAATAATTTTTCTTCTTATGTATGGTATACTATTACCTCATGAAATATAACTTGTTTTCAGTCACCATCTCTCAAGACTTGTTATTATGATAAAAACAAAAATTATATACGATATTAATGAAATATTTATAATTATAAAAATGTAATATATCATTTATTTTCATATCTTTACATGAACGAATAAATGATAACACCATTCGTGCATACATGTGAACTATCACCTCCATGAAGCGATGTGGTTCGTTTTTTATCACCATATCATATGGGTAATATATATAAGTTTATTTTAAAATACATATGATAAATATGATATTATTAAGGTTCTATAAATTTAAGACTATGTTAAAATTCATTCTATTATGATCATTGAAAAAAGGAAATTTTACTCATGTGCTTGTAGGACTTACTATCTCCATGATTGTAATGCAGTTCATAAGTCATATATATTTAATGGATTTATTTCAAATTATAATTGAATTATTAATGTTATTATTGTTTATTTAAAATTATTCCACATTTTATTGAATAATGACCAATTTTGACTTTAGACATCATACTATAATCATTTTGGACTCATTTACATAATATCATCAAAACATCTGACCCAAACATAAATAAATAATTAATTTTTATTAAAGGGTAGTAAGTGATATAAATGGAATTATAAAATTAAAAATTGTCATAAATAAATTAAACAATTAACCTACATTTATTATTCATGAATATAAATATTTTACAAGATGATTCAGACTCAAGGTAATGGACATTATCTCAATCTGCCTTCATTGAGGCATATGTTAATGTTTTACACCCACATTATTTTATGAGGTATATATACAACCCCCTATGACATATAATATATTTAATTTATTTATTATCATTTTATTTAATTTTTTTAATGTTATTCTTTCATCAGGCTTATGAATTAAATTTTCAAAGTTGTATGGGACACCATGAACGTTTAAATATTTATTTATAAATTAATTTTATCAATGTAAATATTATATATAATATATTATATATATATTTATATGGATATAAATTGATTATATATGACATATTATGTATATTGTTAATTTCATTCAACATTTTTGAAATGTAATATTTTTATGTGTTTTATATTAAACATTTTTTCAAATGAAAAAAGGATTGTTCTATTTTTAATGTTCACAACGTAAAATAATTTTCCTCTTCTTTGACTATTTTTAATTCCAGAGTAATTTGAATGATTACATAGTTTCTTGAATTTAAAAACAAATTCCCTTATTTTTGGGATTTTTTCTATTGAAAAATATTTTTCAAAGAAATATTTATTTTTATTCTAAAGTCTTTTTCATAAAGGATTAAAAGTGTTTTTAAAAGGGTTTTATAATGAAGGTGTTTTATTATTGATATGATAGTTAAGGATTTTAGGAAACATGTGATAATAATATATATTAAACATGGGGTGGCTCAGATAGAATCTGGTAATTTTGATATAATTTATCATGGGGTTTCCCATATAGTGCTAGGAAATCCCATTAAAACTTAACATGGGGTGGCCCAGATAGTTCCTAGTAATCCTGTTACAACATAACATGGGGTTTTATAGATAGCACTGGTTAAGTCCATAATAGCTTAATAATAAGTTGGCCATATGTTTTTTCTGATTGAATAGGGTTTGAGAGGGTTTTAAAATGGTATTATATATGTCATGCTATATGTCACCTAAAGAAGTTTTAATTTTTTTCTATGGGTTTTAATGATTTTATTTGATGAAAATGTGTGTTTCCATTTCTTTGAAAAATGTTTTATTCCGTATTATTGACGAAAATTAAAGATAAAATTTAAATATTATTTGATATTTCATGTTTTTATTAATGTACTAGTTTCCTTTTTTTTATATCCCATACTAAGATTTTGTGATCATTACATATTATTAGAATTTATTTCATAGGTTTTAAGGGGGAATATAGGTAATGAAGAGAAGAATAGAAAAATAGTGATTATTTTACATAAAGATAAATCATATTTTATTTTAAAGAATTCTATATGTTGAAAAAATGGTTACTGAGTATAAGTGTCCACTTTTATTGTATGGGTTTACTTTGTATGATTTATTCACAATTCATTAAAACACTAAACTAAAATGATCCTAAAATGTGAATTATAGTTCATAAAAACTAGGATATGTAATATTTAATATCCAGTGCTTATAATAGTGCTTGATGGATTGTCAGATCATACCCTGTCAAATAATGAATCTAGGAGTTTAAACATTTCTTCTATTATGAAATTGAAAACATCCCTTACCTTCTATCAAATTAATTAAACTTATAGTTAATACTTGTTAACAAATTTATTTATATATATACATTATCCTATGATGTTTTTATAAGTTGAATAATTCAAGATAATCACTTTATGAGTGCCTAAAATATTATATCATTTATCACTCTATATATTCACCATGACATTGTATAATATAAAACCTGAAGATATTATTTTTTATGAGGTAAATTTTAAAATGACAGGGTTTGTGATTTTGGACATAAAAAACAAACAAAATTTAGGTGAACTAAATTCAATCAAATATTTTTGAGAAACATAACAGCTCTTTATGACTCCATTCTAACTACTCAAGATATTGTTATCATAATCTCTCTCAAATATTATAGAAACACATTATACTAAAATTTAACAACCTTATATGGATGTGTTCACAAATATATGTTTCTTATAAATCATATTACTAGTTACATATTACATTTTTTATAAGACACGAAGTGACCACTAGTCCTAAATAATTCTAGTATAGTATATAAAATTTCACATGTACATAATATCTAAAATATTGAGACTTTTTAAAATAAATTCATCACATTTCATTTATACAATTAGTTAGAAACATCGCATGTCAGTAAACTATGAATGACTATACAATTACACTGTAAAATTAAATCTTATTACTAGATGTAATACATATTTAAAATGTAAAAAACACATATTTGTTAAACATAACTAAGGGAATTTTCAATTACATACCCAGCCTCTCCATGACTAGCTCGACACAAAGGTTGGTATTTGTAAGGTATAAATGTTTTAAGGTTAACAAGATAATTATCTTTCCAACATCATGTAATATTGATTCTCATTAATCATTCAATACTCTTTATATTAATGACCATATCACATTCCATGTGATACAGATTCATAGATTAATCTAGATAATAAGACACTACTTATTATCTTAGGAATCTACATTATATAATATATGATAATGTAACCAAGATAATATTAACATATCATCAAAACCAATAATAATCCAATATTATAAGAGATTATGTATAACTCAAAGTCATTAATTGAATAGGTATTATCATTTCACTATTTATAAAATATATGGAAATCAAATGAATGAATATTTAATTGATATTTCATTTATTATAAAACTAGGATAAATTTTACATGCATAACATCTAATCACACATGTAGCCCATACCAATATATTCATCATTAAACACATGATATTATTATATTATTGGTTTTTAATAGATTTATTATATTCTATTTTGTTTCAACCAAACAAATCATTACATTAACCATCATAATAATCAATCCAATGAGATATTATTTTTTATGGATATGATTAGTCTTTGGTTTGACTATAGTTCCTTGGACTATAAAATAATTATATTTACATAATATTAAAGATCAATATATCCCTCAATGATATGAACGACCTTAATTTTAGTAATTAACTTATTGATATAAATAACAACTTTTTAAGTATCTAATGAAATTATATACTTTTACACTTTATTCACGTCTTCTACAATGGATTTTTTGGAACTCAACCAAATAATAACTCTATTGTTGATGAAAATTTTAAAAACAAATTGAGATCTTATATCACCTTTGTCAGATTGGAATCTGGAATTATTGTATCCCTTTATAATTATCTCATCTTCAACACAAAATGCAATGAAATATACTACCATATTCATATTTTCTTAGGGATATTCTTGACTAAATGTTAGTGACCATAAACATTATTTAATTGGTATATAAATATTATTTTCAAATAATATGTTTCATTTGGACAACTGCATTATAATATATACATGATATAGCCCTTGATAAACACATCATGAATCATATCAATCCTTTCTATCTCTTTATATGGATTGTGAATATTATTTAGTTTCATGCCAAGAAATACATGTAATGACCCCATTTTGGAATCCTAGATTCTAAAATATTGTAGAGATTAAAAAATATATGACTTCTGATTAGTCCATGAAACCTCTTCGATTTCGCCCTATTGATCTTTCTACTCAGTATATAGGCTCCTTTGGAATGAAATTTAAAAAAGTGAACTTCAAAAACTATAAATTTATAGAATATGGAGATGGGAAATCCTTTATGAAATGTAGTATATCATTCATATACAACATCATAAATACCAAAAGATTCTCACCAACAAGATTATATACATAAGAGTCTTCCATGTCTCTGATGAAAGCAATCTCCTTGATTACATCATCAAACCAGGTATCCAATCTTTGAGAAGCTTTACTCAATCCATAAATGGACCATCCCAACTTGAAAAAGTTAGAATTATTATTTGGTAGTTAAAACCCATTGGGTTATACTATATAACTATCATTTAATAAACTCACATCAAAGAAGTGGGTTTTATTTCAATATGATATATCTAATAATCATAACGATTTTCTATAAAATGTAAAATAAAAATTTAATTTTTCATTTAAATAAGAGGAAATGTCTCTTCATTGATAATAAGATTAATTGATTATAATAATTATATATTAGGAGATCATTATTGGTAGAGACTATAACATCCATGTAGATTATCTTTAATAAAACCCACTTTCACACTATGGGTCTCACCCCATCAGGTGCATCTAGAATCATACAATCATGGTTATTGAAAGAGAATTCTCTATTAGAACTCATGGAATCTGACAATTTCTTGGAATCAAAACTGTCAACATCCTCTTGATTGATAGTTGTTTCATTATGCATGCAGATAAATTATTTGTTATTTCACATGATAAATTTTGTATCTATTTCATTCTTAATTAATCCAACCAGACCTCATAGATTCTTTTGTAACTAAATTTTATTCTACCATGATAACTTTTTATAGTATTTGTTCAAATACCAACTCAAGAAAATTACTATTTTTATAATTGAACTTCACCAATTTCAATTTTCCTCTATCTAATATCTTCATTCATGTGATATTACTCAAGAAATCACCAAAATAACCCACAAAAAATCTTTTAATAGTAAGTTAATTGAAATAATATCCCTTATTTTCTTTAGGATATCTAAAAACCAAACAAATATCAAAATTAAGGACATGTTAGTCAAAAGAAAAACATCACACATATTCTTGAATTCATAAAATTGTTATAAAAGGAAGATTAATATTCCTACCATTTCATATCTTATATGATGTATTTATAATTTCGTTAGATAGAATATAGTCAAGTGAAAATGTAATAGTTTCTAATGTATACCCCCATAATGATATAGGAAGCTTACACCAGATCATCATCAATAAAATCATATCCAAAATGTAATGATTCATACTAAAACGAACTATTCTATGATGGTGTTCCAAGAGGAGTTAGTATTGAAACTACCCTACAATATCATAGATGATAAGTGAAAACGTGACTTAATTATTCCACACACCGATCTGATCTATGAATTTTAATAATTTTTTCCAAACTATTTTCTATTTCAATTTTTAAAACCTTGAATGTCTCAAATCTTCAAAACATAGATCTCATTATAAAAACATAAACATAACTCATAAAGTCTTAAAAGAGGTTTTAAATTTTCTATATCTAAAAAATTCATGAGTATTAACAAGCCTACAGAGATCACATTGTATAAGATCTAATTTCACTATCCATTACACACTATCTAATAAAAGGTTCTTTGATTATTTTTTCAAATGAACAATATTCATCGTTTTGAAGTGATTTAAAATCACATGAGTCAAACAATAAATCTTTATATAGTCTTTATGTACAATTTTCCTTTATATATTTAAATAAATAATGTAAAATACATGTGTTTTTAGAATAATCCTTAAACATATTATAGTTAATTTTATAGATTATATTTTCTACATTCAAAATTCATAAACCATTCATCAATTAACTAATTCCATTAAAAAAATTATTCATATATATATATATAATATGTTTCATGATAAGGAATGAAAATATTTTCTTTTATAGACAATATATAAAAACCAAATTACTATTTATTAATGTTACGTAATAAAAATTTAATAATTCTAAAACAAATACTCTTGGTAGACATAGATCATATGTAGAAACCTCAATTATAGTGAATAATTCCCCATTTTTAACACATATATGTAATTCAATGTATATTATCTCATATTTTTTAGTTTGAATTTGTATCCACAAATTTATAATGTACACTCATTATCCAATAACCATGACACAGAAAGAGAGAAATTAATATATATAAAATTCACAACAAAATGCTCAAAATTATTCTCTTTGATAACACTTATGAAACATAGATTCCAATACATAATTATTTTTCAATTCATACCTATATGGGATCTCAAAATGATAATTATGAAAAATGAAATGATCTAAAAAAAAGACATATTTATTATTGAGTATAATTTTCATTTATCTTTTCATAAAGTAATTTTAATGAATGAACTCCCACAAAAATGATGACACCTTAAATAAGTACCTTTAGTGATCCAATGTATATATTTTACTATTTAATGTGTAAACATTGGAATTCATCTCATCACCATGTTATTTTTGTAGGCCATCATGCTAATCATATCACATATGATTCTTAGACAGTTGAGTAGAGAACCCTTTATAAAAATATATATAATAGATAATATATACTATATATATTTGAAATAAAATATTATAGTGGTTCCAAGTTAGTTTTTACCCAAATATCACAGTAGTTTTTAATTACATAACATTTATGGTCATAAATCTCCAAATTTTATAATACAAGATAACCCATGGGCACCATGACTTATAATGAAACTACCCATTTGAAAAATTTAGTTCATGATATGTGTTTTATTTGAATGTAATCTCACAATTAATATTTAGGGATTTTTCTTAATCTCTCTATTTTAATACACATCACAATCATATTAAATCCACAGCTGTTGCATCAAATAAATACATTATTTTATCATGATTTATTCCTATATAATTTTAGGATTCTAAGGATATAATATTAGACTTATAATCTGGTCCTGAAATTTACTGTGTATAAACTATATTAATGAGTTACAATTTACACAACCCGTAATTTATGTTTCTCACACAAAAAAATATTTTAAACATATTTACACATATCTAAATGGACCTAATACAAATGGTACATAAAAATATATTATGTAAAATATTATAATTATATGAAAACAATAACACCCATAGGAGAAAATACGAATAAATAGGTATCCAACCCCCACTTTTCAATAAAATACATAAGACTACAAGATGGTATGAAATTTGACCTAAATTCATTATACTGAATTTTATTTACTCAAGAAGGAATTCATTCCATCATAACCCTAACATATTATATATATAAATTTTACTCATATTCTAAATTGAATCTTATAACTTCATAATAATCCAAAGTCAAGATAGATGAAAACCAGATATTATTTTATCATACCAATTATTTAACTCCTGGTATTTCAATTTTATAAGAAGATGTTTCAAATATTTAACCTATTGTATGAAATATTTACATTATATAGAAAGTTTATATATATATATAAAATTTAATGTGAAAAAATTATATGAATGAATAATTCAATTATTTTACATGAGTAAAACAACATTAGAAAATAATTATTACCAAATCATATTCTAAAATGGTCCAATGTCATGTGCTCGTTTCACTATGACTAATGTTCATAATCCAAAACCATTTTCGGTTCTATGGCATAGCATATACCACATAATTTTTGTAATTTATTTTGTGTTATCATAATTTTTTTCCCTTTATCATTATGAAAGAATATAGTTTTTCAAAAAAAAATTACATTATATAATTTGTTTCTATAATTTGATCTCACCAATAACCGAAAATGCTTTTCTAATATCGCTCATGATGTGTTTGGTCATAATTATGTCTCTAACCATAGCGTATAGTATAGATAACCATATTATGATTTATATAAATATATTCACTATTTTACATGACTTATTTAAATTCCCAAAATTCTTGAATTATAACATGGTATTATAAGAAAAAAATATTTGTATATAAATTTTTAATGTGGTCAGAAACATCATGGACATAAATAGCTATTTTAAAGATGAAACATTCTAGTACCTCAAAAGAAGTCATCTCAGGCTTACATCATGGTTCTATATACTACAGATTTGTTACCAATAGTTTCTTTGATACAATTTCTATTAATCATGGGAGAACTATATTCCCATTAATATTAGATGAACACACAAATTCAATAATTATGATCTTATTTAAATAAAATTGTTGAATAAAATGATAAAATGATAATCTTTGTATACCACACAATCCAAGATTCTTATCTATATTAATAGTAATTTTGAACACTTTTTCATAGCAACAATTTATAGGATCTTTCCTATGAAAGTATCTACCTTCCACAAGAATAACCAAACACTTTGGTATAACCTTTTTATTCTAACAAAGTGTCATAAAATCTTCTAAGAAAAATGGATAATTGAGATATTGAGAGAGATTTACCATGATTTGAATAATCTCATTCAAATTAAATAAGGATCAAGAAACTTATTTTATATCACATCCTCCTTGAAGGAATGAACCTCATGGTTCTATATCATTATATTATTATAAAATGACCCTAACCCTTTTTTGTTATATATAATTCCTAAATATAGTTATTAATATATTTTAAGAATTAATGGTTTCTCCACACATCATCATATGATGTGTCCACAATCCAAAATAACATTAGTATGGATAATAAGATAATATCAAATATCATTATATATATAAACCATTACATTTTATTATATACCACATGAATCCACTAGCCATGACATGGTGAATTCCACAATTCCATGGTCTATGATTTAGTGTATAAAATACAATAGTTTCCTCTAAAAATAATTAGTGTCACTAAACACCATTTAATATTAACATGGAACACATTTCCATACATCCCAAAAACCCTAATAATATTCAATTATTTTCATAGTCACTAGAGAAACATAAACCTCTAATGATGGAGCTTACTATGCTGCAAACTCCCAAATATCACCAACCCATTATCCCTACTTATCTTTTCCTCCCCGACATTCCCAAACATATCCCTTATACTAGTGTGATCTTTCCCATTGGGGGATTTATGGTGAGGATCAATGGTCCTAGTCATTAACACAATTTTCAATGGTGGTCTTTCTCTATCAGTATCTACTCTGGATTTTTGTTATTCTATTTTTCTCCATATCAGTCTACATTGGTGGTTTGTAGAGCCTTTAAATGGTGCTGATTATTTTCTCAGTGGTGCTTCAGGAGGTGAGACTTTTTTCAGAATCGATTCAAGATGTAGTATTTCTAATCAGAGACTTTCTATTTCTTATATTCATTGTATGGTGTGTGATTAATATACCTCTACTAAACTATCATTCAATCAACACTTCCCCAACACCCTAGTTCAATGCTCTTTTCCTTATCCGTTTTGGTGAGATTTTTTTAATGGGAGTTTTGGGAGGTGAGGTTGAGTGGCTATTAGTTTTCAGGAGTTGCGTTTTGTATTCTCTCTAATCAAGAAGTTTTGAGTGGAAATATTTTGGTTTTCCCTAGTGATGTAGGTTTCCATTTAGAGATCCTTGAAAAAGATGATTCCATTTGTAGGTGATGTTTTTGATATCATTTTTTTTAAAATACATTTTTCTATGGTGTTCTCAATTCTAGTGGAATTTTTAAAGGGATTTTTTTGTACTGACTATCTATTATAATGAAGCTCTGGTGTTTCATGATTTTCCAATAGTGGGTACAATTACAGTCATTTATATTATTGATAATGATATGTGTTGATGATGATGGTGATATGTTGATGAGGTTGACTTGGTGGAAGGTTTCGGTCTTCAAGTTCTAATGTCTTATAAGATTTTTTAGGGTATATTTCATGTACTGAGGTTTTATGATGATGAGATCGTGATTTTCAGTTTAATTTAATTCTAAATCTTGAATGGTCGATAGTGTCTCGAGGTGGTAATTCAGTGGGAGCAAGGCGACGCAAGACAGTGGCAGTTCTCAACTTGGATTTTTATTTTGAATTTTGAATCATGATTGGTATTTTGTGGTGCAGTCACTAATATTTTTGAATTTTAATATTGTATTTGACTTTCTTGGTTTGTTGATTGGGATTTTTTGGATTATATCATTAGGATAAATTATTCTTATGAGGTTCCCGCTAAACCAAAAAAAAAATTATTTAGAAAATGGAGTAAATGGATTTGAAGATTATATAAACTTACCAAAACCATAAAACACATAAAATAAATGCTTGGATATTATTATTTAAAGTTTAATGTGAGTCTATTGAAATGAAAAAAAGACATGGTCACAAGTATTATCCCAAATTTCCAAAGACTCATCATTAGAATAATGGATTTTATAGAATACATTAGGTATTAATTTATCCTATAATGGGTCATTTCACAGTAATAATTAATTAATGTAGAAGAAAAATAATCATAAGAAAAATAAATAAAAAATAACAATCATATAAATGTAAATTTTATACAACAAATCAACTTTTAAAACTAATATTAAATACACATATCAAATTTTCATAAAAAATCATAAAATTAAATGATTTTTTAATTTTGGAACATCATTTCCTATATAAGTTTAAATGTTTTATGGTTCCTTTATATTATTATCCCTTATAAAATCATTTTACTCATTTCACAATGATTCAAGGATTAAATATATTATTTTTGAAAAATTATGGATTTTTTTGAAATATTAAATACACATTCAGAATTTATAGAATTTAATAATTTTGTGATCATAATTAAAATAATTGAATCATTTTAATATGTTAGAGTCAGAATCCACTATTTTTTACTCTATATTATTATTGAATAATAAGAAAATATTTGCATATTAATAAACACACACACACACACCCTATAATAATATATATATATATATATATATTGTTTTGAAAAAATATTTATATAATAGTTTATATAGTTTTTCCAAATTTTTAACTAAATAATTCAATATATAATAATAGTAATTAATGTTTTTTATCACTGTATATTTTTTAGTTACCACTCACATACAAACACAATTGTTAACACACCCATACCCATGGAAACACAAACCTACAATTTTCAATTCTTATTTTTATGATTACATAATTTTAGTATTTATAAATATTTTAATTATAAATATATAATTTAATTAATTATGAATCATAAAAATATTATTTTATAATCATTTTTACTATTTTTATTTTGTATTACTTTTGTTTTATAGGATATTTTATTACTCCTTTTATTTTCTTTGTATATTATAGTTGGTGGATTACTATATAGAAATAGGTAATAGGGTAATGTTGATCTTGTCCTCCATTGAATAAGGGTGTATACAGGGAGGTAATTCAAATGTAAAAATGCAACCTAGGTTATTCTATATCTAACAAAATTTACCATGAGTTAATTGAGAATCAGTGGAGGGAGGTTGAGTATTTTAGAATCTATATTTGGGATAAATTAAGCTAACTTACAACTATCATGAACTCCCTGGAATCCTACAAGTCCTGTTATTAGTCATCCCATAATTTATTACCCAGTGACCATGTTATAGTGACGGTGTGAGAAGTAGGGGAGAGAAGTGAGAAAAGAAAAACAATGAAGAATATGAGAGTTTTCATGTTAGATTATCTATACAATTCATATTTCTTTGTTTCAAGAGTAGTATTCAATCTCTCATATGTTTTATGGATTCATCTAATGATTATGGGGAATAGTTATATCTATGATGAATATTATATGTGGATTTACATTGATAATATAATACCCTAATTAAAAATAAGGAAATCACAAGTGTGTGTGGTTACTTTCAATAGTATTCAAATAAATATATGGACGAAATTATAGGGATTTAGTAGAAAGAAAATGGTATAATTGATGTCGTAGGAGTGTTACTTGGATAAAGGATTTTCAAGGGTTGAAGGTGACATAAGTTACAAGTACTGTGGAGACCAAAGTATTTATATTTATATTTTTTGTGAGGGATGAATGTTGATAATGATGACATGGTATTGAGGAGTTTTGTTTTGACTTTATATAATTTGTATTAAATAATTAGACATAACAATTAGTGGGATATAGTGTAGACAAATTGGTAGTATTAATGACACCTAATAAAGATGTCATGTTAATAAAACCACTTAATATTGTCCATGAAATTTGATGAAAATTATTTGTGAAAGAAAATTTTTTTTCATTAAATTTTTATATAAATTAGGTGAGTTTTATTATAAATGTTTTACAATGGAAATGAAGCAATAATACTAGAATATTATCTCTTATCTCATGTTTCATTTCTCCATGAAATGTTTTTATATCATGTTTAAATTAAAATTTTCCATTAGATCCTAGGTTTAATGACAATATAAATAATTTTCCAAGATGTACATATTGTCAATAAATAAGAAAAAAGGATGTTGTAGTGATGCTACATTACCATATTCTTATGCACATGAATGATTCCATTTTGATGATCAATATGGGAGAAAACATGGGTTCATAGGGAGTTTGGGAATCCATCAAGATCGCTATTAGACTAGTTTTGGAACCACGGAAAAAAATATGATATAGGTACACATTTTTTAATCCATACTTGAATATGTTCAACTAAAAATCGCAAAAAAAAAAGATAGTGAAAGAGGTGTGAGATAGTTATAATACATTGTATATTTTCATCAATCAGGTGAAGGAAAAAATATCAAACAATAATGATTGAGTTTAAATCTTTCAGTATGAGGGATACTGATTCAATTGATGAGTTATCCACCGATTTCATTGGATTTTGAAAAAACTCTAAAAACATTGAACAATAATGTCTTAAAATTCAAATATCTATAAATTTGTTGCATATATTATAAAAAAATACCTATATATTGTGGACTGACATGATAAAATTTTCAACATTGATACCAATCAATTTGAGGACGAAGTCACTGAGTTGAAGGGATGTGAGAATAACATATGTAAAGTCGATGGTTATGAAAACCACCTTCTACTCACACAAGTTGAGTGGGGTAAATGAATATAGAATTAAATTTAGTAGTCATTAAAGAATGTCACAAAAAACACAAATTAGTTTAGATATGTAAGAGGACATGGAAACAGACATATTCATGGAAAAGGAGGTCATTGTGATAGTAAAAAAGACATGATTGAATGGAATTAGTGGTATTTATTGTGGAAAGTGGTTTAATATCCATATAAATGGTTTTAACTATAAAAAATAGGGAATTAGTACTCTTAGTTTAAGAATACGTGACTTTAAGGGGAGACTAATCCCACACATTCTCATGAATATGAACAATCATTAATGTTTCCAATGTTTTTATATGAGACGCAATTAGAGAATGAGTAATAAGGTAATCTTTGTTAAATAATTATTTATCAAGGATAAAATTGAATGTTATAAAGGAGGATAATATCTATATCTGGTTTAGGAATTTATAAAATATGAAAAAAAAATATGGATGGCCAAATAGTGACATTCCAAGAGTTATACAACAACATCATTGATAAGTTAAATTTTATAAATTGATATGTGATACAGATCATGGGACAATATTCTAACATGTTCTAGTGCTTGAATTATGACCATCACTTTCTGAAAAAATAAGAATACATACCTAGTATTTGAAATTATACCCTATGTCTTGGATATTTGAGAAACAATAGGAAATAAATTGTGATGTCCAATTAATCAATGATTATATATGACTAATGTGGAATAATTCTGATAATTGTGATATGTTCATCCATCTAGCTATATAATACAAGACTTTGAATCTATAATCCATCATGTCTCACAGTGAGGCTAAATGAACCAATATAGATTTAGAACATTTGGATTGAACATGTTTTCATACATGCTGTTAATATGATGGGTGAGATAGTGATGGATGAAATAATATAAATGATCAAAAACCCAAATAAGAAATGTGAATGATTTCATGTTGTTAGGAAGACAATTAGTCGATTCCCAACACAATATAACAATATAGTGTAAAAGGAATTGGAGCTATTTCATGCTAATTTGTGAGGATCAATCACACCATGAACTCAAATTATTAACAATTATTAATTTTTAATAATTAATTATTAATTATCATAACCATTGATTACTAGTTTACATCATAATGGAAATGTTTCAAGTCTTATATGTGCTCAAGAGCTTCAATTTTTTGTTCTAAAATTCATCTGAACAAATAACGAGGACTCTAAAAAAATCCATATCGGAGGATTAATTTTAAATTAATTCATGATATTCTATAAGTAATTTTAAATAAATAGTCATCTCACTACACCATATAATTTATAATAGAATTGTGCGGTGGAGTGGACGAATCATAGTATCATTGCTACAATAATGTCACTACTCAAGAGCATGAAATTTCCTAGTGGATTATTGGATGAGTTGGTGAGTCATGTAGTGAATATACTAAATTATCAACCAATATTGGTATTTGAATATCACAATCCATTTTAGGACAAAAATAGCATGAAAACTCACATTCATTATCAAATGGTGTTCATGTGTACAAATGATGAAAATATATTTTTATCATATCTTAATAATAAATGATCACAGACTAGACATGTTGTACATCAGTTAGTAATATGGTTGAAAATCCCATCACCTGTATAATAATTTTTAGGGGAATATCATGTTATTAGGTTTGTTATCTTCTTGGAATATGTAGAGTGGTTGGATAATGTTAGTTGAGATAGAGTTTTTCCTGACGTCTAAAAGTAAAAAATATAGAAGATATACTACATGTGTGAGATAAAGGAGTGACATAGGCAGTGAAATTATATGAAACCCACAAAACCAGAGTTGAAAATTTAAACTAGGAATCCTAGAAACTAGAGATAATGTTTTTTGATAATTATAAAAAATGAAAAAATAGAAAGTGTATGAGAGGAAATTTTTTTGCAGGACTTAGTAGTTAATTGGGTTACCAGTCTTCTTATATCATATAATTCATAAAAATTATTTACACCACTAAAAATAGCAAATAAACCATTTTCATCATGATATAAGAGCACACCATGAATTGATGACAGACCAGAAAAATACCATACAGTCTTTAAAAACAATGTTGAGATAAAGTATGTAAAATTTCTCGTTGATATTTTTATATAGAGGTTGAATAATCTACACCTTTTATAAATTATCCATTGAGGATATCTAGGAATAATCGATGGTAATGATGTCAGAGTCCATCATGAAGACAAACACTTTGACACTTACCAAAATCCCATGAATCATAAAAAACATCATTTATAAAAGAATGGGATCTAGTAAATTCCATAGAATAATGGAATGACAAATATTTTCAAAATATAGTGAGAATAATAAATTATTAGATATATAGATAATTATTGTTTTTGTTATATTGATAATTTATTAGGGATTATAGACAAATATGGTGATGTATAAATGAAGGCATTGATGGGTGTGAAGTGACTTTTTGTAGAATGAATAATCAGAACAATGGTAAAATTATGGGTGAGAATGAAATTTGATAATTAATATGTTGTCTTGAGGAGTGGATTATTTACTAAAAATAAATTGTTTCAAGTAATGAAACATAATAATTAGAGAGATTCAGTGTATATATGTTTTTGGGCTTAATGAAAACCGAAAATGGTGTAAGGTTAATGGAAACTCATAATGGAATCCAAATAATTAAATTGAATTTTATTTGATTTAAAATTTATTTTATTTAATTTTTTATAAATCAGTTATATTGTAAATATTATTAATTTATATTGGAAATGAAGTAATAATAAATGAAATTTCTCTCCTCTCCCTTGTTTTATTTTTACATGTTTTGTTTTTATCAAGAGTAAATTAGAACACAGGTGGTTTTCAAGATATCTCCAAAGGAAGTGAAGATCAGAAATGTAGGAGAGTGTTCCCATGATAATGTAGTTTCACAGATACACTAACTGAAGGACAAATGGTATGATAGTTCAATATAAATGCATAGATCCATGATGAAGAATATAAAATCAATATTTTTGAAACTAATATAAATGTTCATATAGATATGGGATGACATTAGTGGATCCACACAAGGTGAAATGCCTACTATAGAGTGGTGAGACTGTAATAGTAATGATTAAAAATAAATATACATTGTAGGAATGGGTGTGAAGAAGGAGATGTGTCCACTAAAAATTTCCAATTTTATGCAGAGCTATATCAAAACTATTTACTAACAGTGACACAGTATAATAGAGTATGAAAAGTTTGTCAAAAAAAGTTTATTTTAACACCCCTTGATTTGTGAGTTTTAACACCTTGAAAGAAAATATTATATAATTCTAGATTACTGATGAAATTGAAAAAATGGGATTTCTCTTATAAATCACCAAATTTCCCCTTAATTATATAGAATTAGTATTCGTTGTCCCAAACATGTCGAAACTGTGGGATTCAAATTAATATTTTCATATAATGAATGAGATTTTTGGATACCATATTGGGAATTTTTTTATATGAATGAAAGATGAGTTAACCTATATAATAATGAAGGAGGATAAGAATAATAAAATGGGGATAGAATACAGACATGTGATATTAAACTATACAGATGAAAATATATAATAAAAGTGTTAGTTAACACCCATAATTGACAATCATACATGTTTTCCATGAAGATTTATGAATTTTTAAGATTTTGTGGTAAAAAAAATATAACCTACATAGAATCCTTAAATAATGGGTTTGGATAAAGACAAAATATAGTTGGGAACAAAAAATTATACTCTGAATTTTATTCATATTATTAAAAATTCTAATTGTTACCTTTTCCAAAAATTATTAAAAACCACAAACTAGTTGGAACAACATTACCACAAGCCTATGTGGGACTAGGGATTGACCACACCTAGTGGGAGTTATCCTTGGCTAGCCAGCAGACCAATAGGGAGAGAATAGCTCCTATAGAATGTGAGTAAGACTCTGTATAGGGAACAAGGTATGCGAGCCTGAGGACACTCATAGTTCATTAATGATGCTCGGTGCGATGAATCCCACTTGCATGTGATGCATGTGGTATAGGTTCGAACCCCCATTCCATATTGATGATGAGGAAGTCACTAAATTATTTATATATCAGAGGGGACATGGTGTAGGTCTTCGATGTGTGATGGGGCCCATAACATCTGGAGCATCATAGCATGCCTCACACCGATCTCATCCATCTATTTCAATCCTAAAGATTACGAATTAAAACTAATTCCATACCACACTCCACAAATTCCAACCAGTCCCACATAACACGATACCTCAATCTACAACCTCCATTTTGACGGCTACCCTCCAACACTACTCACTCAACATGGAGAGTCAACGACCATTGAATGACTACTCGGTGATCCCCATGATAAACATCGATATAACTTCACTGATATCATGAAAATTATGAGACAACCAACATGAACTACCAAACGATCTAGTGAAGAACATTGATGACCTTCTGCGGGATCCCCTCCTAGTGCTTGGAACCATCACATGAACTTAAATTGATCATGTGAACAGAGTGAAGACAATCGATAGGGTTTTTGATAGTATTTTATGAACGAAAAACCTTCCAAATCCTCAATGATTTTCACTTGATTTAAAGCATATTTTTATGTTCTTGCGACATCACCAAGGTAGGTTCATCTTGTTAGTACACTCGCAGAAACATGATGATGATCTGGAAAATCCACCAGTGCCTCAGCTGGAGTAAATGGAATCCTCAATATGAAAAAGTGTAATTTTACTCATCCTCCCATAGCCTATAAAACACTACTACCATTATGAATAAGAACACACAAGGGAGGAACAAAAAATAAGGAATGTGGTAGAGAAGATCCCATTGGAAATCATTCTCAGAGAATCCCCCCTCAGTTGTTTGAGAGAACCTGTCGCATGGTCTTCTGATGATTAGGTGATCACATGATGAATTGGTCATCATGCGAAACTTAATTCATATGAAGTGTTTACTCTATAATGTGGTAGCACATTGGGTTAAAAAATTCACAATACATGACCTTAAGTTGTGCTAACAATCCTAGTGTAAACTCTCCCACATCATTCAAAAAAAATTCTATAGGAGTTTCAATCAGGTCACATGAATAAAATGAGACCCAAGGATCATATCAGTTATATATAGACTTGTTCCAAGTTTTCTATCCATACAACACCCTCACATGATATTGGCAGGGTCAGAGAGTTCATCCAAAGTCACCGTTGAGGTCATGTGGTTGTAGACTGGTGATGCCCAGATTGGTTTCTAAAGACATGAACTGGTGGACATGCACATTCCAGTGTCATGAACCCTTAGCCTCATAGTGCTCCTTTTCTCGACCTCACAATGAAGAATCGGGGAATTTCACCCACCATTTTCCATTCACCATTCATGGAGAACCAACATGTAGACCTTGTATGGGTTTGAAGATCCTCACACATGATACTTTGGGGATAATGTAGTTGTATGGTGGACTTTCAACCTCTGTTATGCGGTGCGCATAAAATGCCCTGATGAGTATATGTTCTCTATTGAGAGTTGATAAAGGGGATCCATTGATCTGGTGATATCTCTATTCTTACACCTAGTCAAGGACCTTAGAAATGAGGGACACCCATGCCAGTGTCTGTGGTAATGTACTAGTAAACATGAAATCCATCATGGGATTCCACAAACCATTGGTCTTTTGATGCTTTCACACAATCTTGGGAATTCTTCCCCCAACATGCTACAACCTATCAGATCTATGTTTCCCCCTCCTCACCCTGAAGTGTCTACCATTACCCATGCATGTATAGTATTTTATTCACAACCCCCCCCCCACATGATCACAACACCCCTAAAAATACCTCTTTGAGATCATGTGATCGGCGAGACTCCCATGGGGATCCATCATGTGAGACCCCATGAGGTGTTTCTTGGAGAAAACTGTCATCCATGCACCCTTTTACCTTGAAAAATATATATCTATATTGACCTGGGGAATGATCCCATTCGGTGTTCATTGGTGACAGTTAAACAAACACAATATCCTAAATATATCCATGATAACCCACCACATGAATAGTTTATGGTAATGCAATCACCAGATTACTTATGGGACTCACGATATCATTGGGAGTCATTCGATGTGTCTCGTTAATCAAGTGAAAAGCCTCAAATGAGTCATATTGACCTTGTGAAAACCCCATAACATGTCACCACCATCATAATACATCAGAAATACAATCCATGTTGATCAAGATATATACCCTTGGAATGTACACACGATCACAAGATAAGATCTTGACAAGCTAGGGAATCATCACAAAACATCATTGACATTTCCACATGATAATGTGATTTCCCATTAACAAGTCTGCATTGTCATGTGATAGTACAAATACGAGTCAATTTGATCATGCGTTAATGATTTATCACATCTACTTTGATAATATGAAAGACCCCAGACATGACTTATATGGTTTTGTGAAACACCTTTTATATGTATGGTTCACTCAGACGAAGGAATATAAGACAATTTATTTGATCTTGCGAAAGGTCATAGATATGTCCACTATAACCATGAATTTTTTTTAGACATGTCAATATAGATCATGTGAAGAATCATGACTATGTAAGTAAAAAACCCTTAAATATGTCTTACATAACATATTGACACCAAAACATAATAGGTAGGAAATCATGATATGTCCATCAAGAATTCAATACAAGTTTAGAAAATACTGTATGAAATTCCCTTGTTGCACAACATACCTACATACACTCATGTCCTATGGAACCCATCTAGGAACATTCACCCACATTCCTCGTTTACAAGGGAAGTGTCCATGATGAGTTAAAGTTATGAACCAATGCGACCCTGCTAATGCCATGCTCTCAGAAAAACATTTTATGGTTACTACCTCTCGTTATTCATCATAAGAATATGAATTAGTATAAATATGTGAATCCTCAGTGAATAATCATTGATTACCTATATAATATAAAATGTCACAAACAATAGGGATGCCTTAATGAGTATTCCCCAATGAAAGGGAATCCTTAGTCTATAATCCAATAACAAAGGTCATCCATCCTGGTATAATCCACTAATATTCTGAAAACCATAGGGATAACAATAATATCTCCAAGAACGATGATACACCTCATTCCATCAGTGGGTTAAGGGATAAGTAGGTTTTGAGAAATCTAATTCTCACCATACCTAGGATATGTATGATATCGTCCAAAGGCACGAGCTTCGATGGGCATACACTTCGGTGTAAGTCCCTTCATACTCCAATTATTCCAAAATTAGGGGATTAATTCATCTCACATGTATGATATTGTCCATCATTCATCAGTAGATCAGAAGTGGGGTCATACACGAGAATCATTCTAAGTATAACCCACTATCACTACCTCAAGTATCTCAAACCCATCAACAAGTTTTGGATGAACAAAACTATGATGACCCTAATTCTAATTATAAAATTGGATATGTAGGAAGCATTACTAATGCAAGATCTCCAAACCGTATCTTCAATGAGATGGGAAATCATACACATAAATGACACACATTACTGTGTAAGTCCAATATAGTTATTATATCATGCAATGTTCAGAACCTACCAATATCTCTTGTTTCTCAAATCTAGAATGTCTCAAGAAGGGTTTGAGACTTGTAATTATTGTTCCAAAATCATGTTGACAACTCTCATATGTGGGCCCATAATTAGTATGTAGGTTTGATTACATCTCAAACATTATCTAATATCCACATTCCAAAAGATGAAATCCAGTGTAGTCTCATATGCATAAGTCCCATTTAGGGTATCTATTTTACTATCCCTCCCAAATTTGAATCCCACAATAAGAACTAAAAATACTCGGATCCCAGTATTAAAAATAATGTGTAAGATATCTCATTGAGGTATAAGACCAATATTCACATCCTTATCATATGATGATAAACTAAATGGATGGGTACAATTACACAACATTAAACTCTATGAAATGAGCAATGTGGGGTTTGTTTTCTATTTTCACAAGATATGTAGGATTCCATGTTGAGGTTCAATCCCCTATCCAAGACACTAACTGCCTTGTTAATTGGATGGAAATAAACCCCTCAGTTCTCAAACATGTCCATAACCTAGATCATCATAACAAAATAAGAGAGAAATAGCGAACCAATAACATGCACCCCATTTTTCTTATCAATAAATGTTCGTAATCTAGTCATTGATTTAGGGGAACCAGACATGTATTATGTTATACTATATACATACCAACCATATATCTAATCTATGAGAGAGTCCAAAAATTGGTAATAACTTTGAAAATAGGGTTTTATGAGCCAGATGTCCCATACTCTCGAAAAATGTGAGTTACTAAGCATCATTGGTCATGAAACCCAAAGGACCACTTGCCTTTGGAAATCATTTATAAATCGTGTTATGGATGTGGGAACCATTGAAAGTTTCTAGTAAATCATAAAATGGAAAACCTGATGCGAGTGATTGAGTGAGGTCGCAAACCCTCCATAATCAATCCATTTGAAAAAACCCATTCCATGTCCTATTTCCTTACAAAACAAAATTGTGAACCCGACATGAAGTCCTTTAACTGTGTTATCCATTTCATGTGTCACAGGGTACATATTCACCAATTCCAATAAGACTAGTTTATGTTGTTCTCATTCAAAAAAATAGTGAACCGAACATGTTTCATTTCAACCACACTGAAGCCAGTGTAAAATGAAGGGATGGAAATTTTTTCCCTTTAACTATGAAAGCTATTTATCGAACATGTAATCTTATATAAATGATTCACAGATAATGTGTCTTGTTTATTATTTAGTACTGACAGATTCCTTGTAGTCTAAATTTCATCATAGAATGTGGGAACATATTTTGAGACCACTGGACAAGCTATTTTGGACCTAAGGCCTCAACACACATTTTCACCAAGACACCATTTCCTTTATCAATTGGTGAATGTATTGGTTTGGGAATAACACATCAATAACTCCATATAGACACTATAATTATCTCATTAAATCCTTCAAGGGATGAATTCCCACCAATTTTCGTTCCCAAAATAGGTCATGGGAGAGGAAGTGGCCCTCATCACCACATTCGCCGTCTTTGAAAGACTGTCTCTAGAATAAAACCATGCATACCATCCCTACCTCAGGAAAGTGGATGAGTATTTTCCACATGAAATATAAATCACCCATGAGATAAATTGGAGGGATCCCATACATTCTAGTCATAATCATCAAAATTTTACTGTGATTCCACAAGGAGTTGTAGATGAAGTTGTGCCTACACCAATTGCCCGAGTTAGAACATCTGATAGGAGAGACCACTAGGGATATCCAAAAATTGTAGCTACAAACCTATATTATATCCATGTTACTAGAAAAATATCTAATTTCATATAGTTTATCCTATTAGTGGACCAAAATTTACCCTAAATAATAGATACCAAGGAGCATCTGACTTCATCACAGTTGGCCTCAGTTACTGTGGAATCCCAGGAAACACCGAAGCATACATGGCTGGTGGTAATTTCATCATATGTTATCCTGTAATCATCTTTATCAGGGGAAATTACCCTTAATATTTTACACTAGGAACCTACCCATCAAACAAGGAACATCATCTTGGTGGAGCGCCAGCCAGTTGGAGTTTGAGTCAATACGATATCAGTCGGATCCAAAGACTCCTCATCAGATCTAGAAAAATATACTTTTGAAGGGTAAATTCATACCATAATAATGTCATCTATTTCATAGTATTATGGACTATCTTATACCATTAGCAGTATAAAATAATGTCTTAGTGGTATCTATAATTTATCTACAGAATTTTCTACCAACCATGTTGGTATTTTTGAGGGAAATAACAATATATAATACTGATAGTGTGTAAGAACCCAAAACTAGTTTCCCAAAGTGGGTGCCTTTTTTTATTAAATTGTCATATAGTCATGGAAGTCTTATCCAAAAGGAACAAATGGTTTATTATCATAGTAAAACAACGTAAATTCATATTTTCAACAGTACATCTTTAAAATAAATACAACATTTCTACTTATTTTAAATCACCCATAAAGTCATAGATTATCCTTGAAAGTCATTCATAATAATCATATTCACCACTTGGGAAAAAAATAAAACATTAAAATGGGGTTATTTCAGATGCTCAGAAAGGGTAACAAATACAGTGGAAGTTATCATAACCATAAACACGAGGAATGATTAATAACATAAAAGGCATGCCTTTAAAAATTTTACTCTAGCATAATATGGTAGGAAGGAAACTTGATTTAAAAAGGTAAAATACCTGATCATGACAGAATGAGAAATAACGATTGATATTATACTATTCAAATAATCACATGATTTATCAATTGGTAATATCAGAATGAGGTAATTCATAATCCAGACATCTGAAATATATTTTCAATTCCGTGGTCAAGACGTCTTAAAATACTAGTGTATGTTCTCAGTCAAAACTCAATTATGTTTTTTACATGAAACCTAAAAATACATATAGGGGCTATATAGGGCTCAAAATTTCAATTTATAAGTCCAATTCATTCCACATATGAATGGGGATAGACATAAACCACATGAACAAAATAAATAACTTTCCCCAATCTATACACATAAACACAAACCATTCTGAGTAGTATGGTGAATGGTATCAAGATAAAACATAAATTGTCAAACTGATAATAAAAAATTTAATACAATATGTGATATGATATAAATAATAAATTAACCTCAATAAGTCATAAAATTCAACATAGGTGTTGAATTAGACAAAAGAACTCAAATAAAATCATCTATGAATTTTTTAGATGAATATACATTTAATTTGAGAAGAAGAGTTCTTTTGGAAAACTATTTTCATAAAAAAATTACTTATATAGTTTTTACTGGATGAAATTAGTGGTTTTAGAAAAATAATTGTGTCTTAAATCAGATTATAGAGTGAACCTGAAAATAGTTATGAATTTTAGAAGCTCATGTGAATCAGGCTTGTTTATCGGAAAGAGTTGATAAATATATTTATACAATATTTAACTCCACATAAAATAGAGAAGGATTATGATTCGTACACATATATAAAAAATTAAAACAAATAATATGATAGGAAAATAAGAATAATTAATAATTTAATTTGGTTTTAGAGAGATAAAGGGTATCTTGAATGTAAATGGAGGTTTGGGTGGAAAACCCTTATGTTACGTATGATGTTATTCTGCACTTGTCCTTAATGTTATGGATAATCAAACTAAATACATTAATTAATTATTTCATAACCTTATCTACATATATATTATTCATTATAGTTTTATTATTTTAATTTATGTTCTTATTTATACGTTAAAAGATTCAATTCCATTGTTCTAGACTATTTATTTTCCTTGATTTCTTGATCAGTTTTCATGATTATAGGTAATGGAGTTCATGTTGAAACAATATTATTTTCCAGAACTGAACATATATATTATTAATGAACATACAAGATTTTATATGGTTATACATATCCTTTGGGTAAATGGTATGAGTATGAATCAATTTATATTACATTTTAAATGGTATGTGGTGATGCTTCTATGTGCGACGTGATGATGCGGTGGCAGTGGATGAAGGTGATCTTGTCATGGTGGTTCGAATGAGGGCATTGGGCTTGGATGGGTGGCGAGGCACATTTTGGTCGGAAAAAACTGGTGGCCGTTGGAGGTTTATTCGGGTCGTGGTCACAGGTTACAGCTGGGGCTCTCGTGGATTATTCGGGTATGATCTCGTGGCGCGTCTCCTCTGGGTTCCGATCTGGTCGACGTTCAATGATCTGGTCGAGATCTGTGTCTCAAACCAGATATGGTTATGTTAAGTGCAGTGATGGCATGGATATATGGTCTTGGTGATGGGTATGTTCTCTGGTATGTGATGGTCGACATGGATTGATGATGCCTCAACGTCGGAGAGCTGGTTGACGTAGGTTGGTTTCTTCATTCTTGGTTTTTTTACATTGGATTTGGATAGGGCTTTGGGTTTTCAATGGGTTATGTCCCACTGGGCTCTTGAGCCACTATATTTTAAAGTTTCATGCCATTAAGACTACAGTATGGTTATGGGCTTTCGGGTTCTCCCTTTTCCCTTAATAGGGTTTGTGTGTTTTTTTCTTTTTAATAAAGGGGTTCGACCCCAACATTTCTTTAAAAAACTGTCTAGATTTTTACAACAGTTTATTATTATTAGTACATACCAAATTTTTCCAATGTATATATTTTGGTACAAGAACATTAACTAGGATATAAAACATATATTATATTATAGTTCAACTATAAAACTGGTTTCATTAACATCCATGAATACCGTAATAGAAATTGAAAAACTATCATCCTTGAATGTGAAAAATTAACACATATTAGATGTGGTTTTCATTTTTTTGTATAATAGGAGTGGAAAGAAGAGATATGATAAAATATTTCATTAGAATAAAAACATTACAATATATTTAAGGTACTTTAGTTATCGTAACTTTTTAATGAGGGGATTTTAGGAGATAAAAATAAAAGAAAGGAACTCGAAAGAAAAAGAGAAGTTAAGAAATCCCTTACGGAAATTTGGCATCCTAACGATGTCACATAAAAATTCATAAAATATATTGAATAGAGAAATTGGGGTCTCTAGTAAGTTTTTACATAATATTTATTGTAAGGGTTATATGGAATTACATATCCCAACATAAGACAATGCAAATTAAAAATGAATAACATAAAAGGAATGCTTGAAAAAGAGAATTGTGGTAGATTTCTGTACATTATAAAGTAACTCCTATAACATGATGGTTGGGACCTCAGGGGATTAAGAACACATTAGAATGAATAGTAGGGAGGTAAAAATAACATATCTTTTTGGTTTATGAATTATTAATTAAGGTAATGTAATAAATGGGTGGGTATTTCAAGTAAATATGACCGAATTTTTTATTTATTTATGAGGACACCTCAATAGAGGTATATGAAAAAACATGCTATTTTTCATGGTATAAATACAAGGAATAGTCTACTTTGGACACATCCTATCATATATTAATGTAAACTAGTCTACTAGAATTTTATAATAATTAATATATCATTACGATGTCATTAAACATACAGAAAATGTAAAACTATATTGTTATTATTCACTACAAACTAAAGTATTTTATATAATTCTCATAAATTCAGAATAACCTAATATCAATGTTATAAAATAATAAACCAAAATTTATTTTATCATAATAATTCCTTAAATATAAAATTTTTAACATTTATCTATGAAAATACTTATTTATTAAAAATAATACGGAACATAAAATTTATAGTAAAATGTATAGTAAAAGTTTCGACATTGAAAAAAATAATGTTTCTTTACCATTTATACTTAAATAAGTGTGGTTTGATAATAATATGTAATTTTAATAAACAATAATGAATCATTGTTTTGAAAATATAATTTAAATCTCTCTAAAATGTAAAATTTTTACCCAAAAAATCAATTTATCAATTTCATCATATTTTTATGAAAAACTAAACTCAAAAAAGAAATGGTGGAAGAACAATTTTATTTAAACTTTATTATATGAGGATACTATTCAATTGGTCATATTAATTTTCATAAGAGTAACATTAATACTTCAAAGGGTCAAGGTACTATTCACCAAAAAAATTAGGTTGATATTATCAGACCCCAAATTCAATAGTGATCGCAACCATGTATGTCTGTTTTTCGAAATTCAAAACACAGAATAAAAAAAATATGTTTAACAGTTAAGTTATAACTATATCTTATAAATTTTATTCCCCGACCCTAGTTACCTTGATTCGGTGCATTATTACATAACATTAGAATGATCACAAAAGATCAATTATCAAAAGACCGATTAGTATAGTAGCTTTGGAAGTACTATATACATTCATAAGGTTTACATTACATCATAAAATGGAAAACTACAACAACATTGTATCCATGGAAAACACTAGGATCCCATAAACTATCTGTATAGGTCATTCATAATATACTTATTTGTATCTTGGGAAAAATAAAACTTAGAAAGGGATGAGATCAAATTCTTAGTAAGGATAACAATATAGCAGAAACTTAAATAAATAAGCATGAACATTTATGGAAATGTATAAAACTAAAACAAAAGCCTTTTCAACATAATATTAATAATAATATGGTATATATAAATAAAAATAATTCCATTTACTTACTCACAAGGATACTATACTAGTCGAATAATCACATGAAATATCAATAGCCACTTTCAAATTTATGGAATGCATGATTCCAGACATTCATAAGCACATAGTCAAGGAATTATACCAAGACTACAAATAATATTTTCTCATGGCCTTGTGCCAATACACTAGTTTGACTCATGAGACATATATATGCATCGAGAAGCTATAGCGGGCTCCACCCATCACTTAATAAGTCCAATTCAATCCTCATATGAAAAGGTTTAAACATAACAAAAACATTCGAATTAAAACTGGAATACAAAATGTCAATAATTTATCCATAAACCATGAATGCTATAAAAAAACACATCCACAATCAAACATATAAAAAACCTTCAATATAATATTGATTTTTTATCATAATAAATCAACTTCAAACAAACATAAAATCCATCAAAGGATGTTGACGTAGATGAAATAAAAACCTTTTTAGAAAAATATCTCTTTCTATTTTGAAATCATTTAAAATTCACATAATTATAAAAGAAAACATTTATATTTTAAAATATTCTTATAAGCTTGTAAGGGATGCTTCGACGATGTTATAATGGCCGAAAATGTTCACACCCTCCGTATAAGTTAAAAAAACATTCTTACTTGAATTTGGTGGAAAATTTAAAAAAGTACATTGTTTGGAAAAAAATGGAAAGATTACTTTATACACATATTATAAAAGTAAAACAAGGGTATAAATTACTTCAACCCATAGTCTATAAAATATTAGGAATGTTTTGAAATACAGCTTTAAGAAACATGGATGTGGATGATAAAGAGGTCCTAGAAGATAATTACAAATAAGAAACCTCAAATAACGAAGAGATTGTACAATTAACCCTTACCTAGTAATTTTCCTTGTTTGAGGGTAGGTTAACCTCCTGTATAATGGTGAAATAATTTTTATTAAATTATACAATAATCATAAAAATTAATATGATAACTTATATGATCTTTTAACATTTCTTTGTTAATAATGTTCTAGTATTATCGAGTTTTGGGTGTTAACTGATTTGTCTTCCTTTATGTGATTTGTTACGTAAGTAATGTTTGTTATGGAAAGGATGTATATTATTCATATTAATAATTATATTATGTTTTTAACATTATTTTTAATCATCTAATGAACACTAGTCTTGAATGGATACGATGGGGAAGGAATCTCATCACGTTTCTGGAGATGGTAATCCGTACGTACGCATGAGGGAAAATATCAATATTTTGAAATTAAAATAATATATAATTAGATGTTATATCATATATACATAATCATTATCATGTTATATTTTTTATTTACATCAACTACACATCATTACTATACCCATCCAAATAATAATGCATTGAATAACAATTACACCACGACATGGAGACGGTAAGCCGTACGTATGCACGTATGGTGACATGTCATTCAAAGGATGGATATAATAATGAATATGGTTGTACCATATTTATAATAACATAATATTATATAGAATATACTGGAGTTATTATTTTATAATCGAAACAAAAAATAAAGTGGAAGTGGAAGAAGAAAGTAACTTGAACGAGGTGTTGAAATATTTACCTCTTATTCAGGTTCTTCCTTTTGATTTGATAAAAAGGTATCCATAGGATAGTTTTATGACAGAAGTAAGGCCTCTATGATAAAGTTAGGATAGTTTATAGGGTATTTGGGTAGGGTTTGGCCAATTCAAATGGCTCTTATTGTGTGAATTAGAGAGAAGGGGGAGTGCACTTTTATAAGAGGGGTGAGGGGCACCTTAGGAAAAGTTAGAAATATTAATTTATAATATAATAATATTTGGTTTCTAATTGCTCAAAAATGAATTATTAAAATTCTATGGTGTGTATGGGTGAAAACCACTCAACCAATAGGTTTTAGATAGGTTTGGTTTACTATATTATCTTTATTGTTTAGATTATTTCTTAGTTAAATAGTTTGAAATTTACTATGTCTATTTGTATTTTCATACTATATGGTAAATAAACTTAATATAATCCTCCAATAGAACATCAAGTGGTTAATTAATGACATATGTAATAATATTTAGCACCTTTGGCCGATCCTTATATTTTTAGGAATAGAATATCAATTAATAATATAATATTTATTTTAAAAAAAATTATGTCAATTTTGACACTATTTGGTATTTTGTTTTTTCTAAATACATAAAATAATTATTACATCGAAAAAAATTCATCTAACCAACTGTAAAATGTCATGTTAACATATAAAATTAGTTTAATTCATAAAAGGTATCAAATTACATTTATTTTGATATTTATAATATCAATTATTTTCATATTTCATTAATTAGTTTATTACTACATCATCATTGTGTCATAAATAAATTAACTTTTTTAATGTCTAAAAAAATAACTAAAATACCATTATGTAGGGATTTTTTTATATTTATAATAAATATTTATATTCAAATTTATCTTAGGTGTAACTATATATTAAAAATGGTTTAGTTATTAAACATTGAATTTAACACTTTTAACTCTTCTTTGAATTAAATAATAATAAATGACCGAATCTAATCCAAGTGGACCTAAAGGATCATATTTTACTCCTAAGGTTGTTTTTGGTTTAATTACACTTATCCAATAGAATTATGACATGTGTTAGGGTAATAATAATATCATTTTTACCCTTAACTACCATATTTACATTAAACCATGGTAAATAAAAGTAAAAAGTTACTATTTATCAAAAATTATTTTCTTCTTTCTAAACAACATTTTACTTACTGATATCAACTATGTCTCTTTTATTTTTGAAATTAAACTCACAGAATATAAGGCCCCAGCCTTAAACCTTACTTAATCTTGAGTTATTACAAGATTATACATTGAGGATCATTTCAGGTTTAGAGTTTTAGAGAATTAGATCAAAAAACTTGCTTTACATTCCACATTTAAACAAAGTGGTTACATTAAGATAGAATTCATTTTCCCATCAATGGAAACATATTTAAAATAAAACATGTATTCTTTCTTGACACTTCCTTGACACTATCATCATATCATGTACCTTTCCCTTGACCTGTGAAAAACATTTCAAAAAACATGGGATGAGCAAAAAAAGCTCAGTAATGGATATAAAAAATAAGGAAATGAAACATTAGTACATATATACATAAGAATGAAATCATAATTTACCCATAAAACATAATCACTTAAACATAACTCATCAAAATTATGAATAAATCATAGAAATCATAAGACATAAAGGTAACTTGGGGCATTCATAACATTCTTACGTAGGGAGTAACCCTCTTGGTTACATTCGGAATACCCATCACAGTATATTCACTAAATCTCTTCGGAGAACCCTCAACGTTTTACTCCATCACGTTACCCAATGCATTGGAGAGGTATATCAGGCTCACCCGCCCTTAGTTTATCATGAAACCACCCGTCTTCATAATAATTTCCATGAATCATAACATAATCGTATCACATAAAACATGCATAAAGGAAACATAACATTTCCACTTTTAAATCACAATATATCAAAACAACACATTGATATAAAAACATTATGAAAACCATTTCCAATACCAAAATAAGAGAAAAGTAAAACATGGTATTTATTTTTCTTTTAAAAAAAGTGCATGTCTTGTAGAGGAAGCCCAAACTCAAATAATAGTCAAGGCGGCGGAGAAGTCGTTGTCACCGCATACGTATGACAAAAACATTCCCTTTTGTTGTTTAGTAAAACGATTAGTATAAAAAAGATTACTTTTGGATAAACATAAAATTTAAGGGGGTTTATACACAATATAATTTAAGGTTGTGTATAAAACAAAATATGCCTCAATGAATGGAGATTGAGACGAAGTCCCATACCTCGGGTCCGACTTGACTCGATCGTTCATTAACCTCCTAAATAATAAACTTCAGTTAATTTATACTTTCTTAAGAATCATTTTCATGTTCATTATTCTTTTTATATCACTTATTACCATGTCATGAACACTATGCAATTATTTAAGTTAATAATGGTCGTTTTAACGATCATTGGTACTTGAGTAAAAAATATGCTCTTTATAATTACAAGTTGTTAATGTATCCATTATATCAAGATTTATACTCATGATTTATATATCATATATATCATATATATCCAGTATATAAATGCATTTATAATATTACATAACATTTAGAGGTAAGAAATGAAATGCACAGTTCATGGAGACGGTAAGCCGTACGTACGCATGAACGCTACTTTCATTTCTATTTTGTACTTTACGGAATGGAATCATAATGATATAAAGGTATATTATAATTCCAGTATAATATCATATATAATACCATTAATTAAATCCTTTATACATCCCATATATGGCATTAATGAAATCAAATCACTTTTTGGGGGTGGTAGTCCGCACTTCCTAAAATGAAGATATCGTGTTTACCCATAACAGTAACCATAATGGTATGCCATAAATGATAAATAAAAAATCTTAAGATAAGAATAAACATATTATATATAATATATAAATATAGTGACATCTTAATGGCCACCTTTGAAGGTGTTATATGAGTGTTGAACAATCATCGTTTTGTAAGGCAGAAATTCATCATCCACAGAAACAGTATGTTCTTTATCCATTAGATGTAGGTGTGTGTAAGTGTAGCTCTAATAATTCTTATAAAAACATCCTAGTATGTTGAGGATATTTGTGTTGTTACAAAATAAAGGAATAAAAAGAGTTTAGAAGGTTGGAGAAGCAAAATAAAACATAAGAACACAAAGGAAAACACTACCTTTAAAACGGGTAACTCTTTTTGATTTGAGCTCAAAGGATTTCTTGGGAAAAATTCTGCCCAAAGTGAGGCTTCTAAGAGTTAGAGAGGGATGTGGAGAGACAAAATGGGCAGGGGTTGGCCAAGTCAAAGGCTTTGGATGTGTGGGTAAGGAGGTAGAGGTGGGGACCTTTTATAAGAGGAGAGGAGGGGCACTCTTGGAAAGTAAAGAAATGTTACTTTATTTTAAAACGATTTTCGGATTTAAAAGGTTCCACATTGATATAATTCAAGGATAAGGTTATAAGGGTTCTAAATATACCCATCAAATAGGTTTTTGACAAGTGTAGGTCTTAGAGTTTACAATATCTTTTCATTTTATTTAAATCATTAAATAATGAGGTAATTGATGCATCATCATGATGTCATAACTAATTTAATTTATTTAATGTCTAAAAATTATAAAAAAATACTATGATGCAGGAAATCTTTTTATCTTTATATTTACTATTTATATTAAAAAATATGACTTTTATAAACCCATGTAAAAATTGTTTTAGTAAAACAAATACAAGTTTGTGACATTTTTTTAACATTAAATAAAAAGATATTAATGTCATTATCCTACCAAAGTGGCTCCATGCGGTCCCCATGGTGACCCATGGATTTTATTGGTCGTCCATGACACATAAAATAAGGGTAGTAGATGTATCTAGGTCATTAAATTTTATTAAAACATTATTTTACCTTAAATTACATTAATTACCTCTAATCGCGATTAAAAACATAAAAGTTATTATTCACCAAAAAAATTATTTTTAACCCATTGAACCAAATTTTACTTCATCATGACAGCCATGTCTGTCGGATTTTTGAAATTCAAAACACAGAAGTGGTAAATTTTCATTTAAATGAAAAAATCAGATTTTTAAGTACCACTTAGTGGTTTCACTATTCATAAAAAATTGAAGTTTTTCAGAAAAATACCAAAACATCACCCTAAGATATATTTGATATTATGAATTCAAAAATGATGTCTATTTTAAAAAATTCAAAACATATATGTTGCATTAATTATTTTAATAATTAATTCCCGATGTCAGAACAAATAGCATGTTTTTATGAAATAATAAATATCAAATGATTGACACTAGTTTAAGTACAATTTCAATATAAAATTAATTACAACGACCAATATTGGTTTAAATGGTAAAAATTTATTCTAATTTAACTTTAAAACCAATTCAAAAGATAAACTAATAATATTAATAAATTAGATTAAACATTGTTTTTGAATTAAAATACAACATTTTTCACTATTCATTAAAAAATGAACTTTATCAGAAAAATACCAAAAATTTACCCAATGTAAATTTCAATGTCCCAATCATAAAGAATATGTTTATTTCGACAAATAGGGCTTATAAATTTGTCAAAAGATTTATTTAAAAATGGGTTTCCATCAAAAGGCAGTAAAACAATCTTTTAAAAATATTATTTTATTCCATGCTTAAGATTGGATTTATTCTCATTTTAAGCCTATAAAACACAATCTAATTCATAAATAGATATAGATACGAATATCTATTATTTATTACTTAATTGGGATGTTACATCCTTCCCCCCTTTAGAAAATTGCGTCCCCGCAATTTATTTACTTATCTAATAAGTGAGGGTATTTATCCCTCATTGCATTTTCAGATTCCCATGTTTTCTCTTCAATCATGTGGTTTTTCCACAAAACTTTTATCTGATTAATCACCTTATTCCGTAACGCTTTCTCCATGTGGTCAAGAATCTGGGCCGGTTGTTCCTCATAAGATAAGTTCCCTTCCACCTGAACTACATCTGGACTCAAAACATTAGATGGATATGGAATGTACTTCCTTAACATTGAAAGATGAAAAACATTGTGTACTTGAGATAAACTCGGAGGTAAAGACACTCGGTAAGCAACTGATCCAACTCTCTCCAGAATTTCATATGGTCCAATGAACCGTGGACTCAGCTTTCCATTCTTATCAAATCACATCACATTTTTCCATGGTGAGACTTTGAGAAAAAACATGATCACCTACCTCGAAAGATAGATCCTTCTTACTGTTGTCCGCATAACTCTGCTGCCTACTCTGAGCCGTTCTCATGTGTTTTTGTATGAACTGAACTTTTTCTGCCAACTCTTCCACTAATTCTGGTCCCATCAACTTTCTTTCACCCACATCATCCCAAAAAGATGGAGTTCGACACCGCTTCCCATATAATGCTTCAAATGGAGCCCTCTGTATACTGGAATGAAAACTGTATTATATGAAAACTAACCAAAGAAAGATGTTGGTCTCTACTTCCGTGATAATCCATCGAACAAGCACGTAGAATATCCTCCAATGTCTGAATTGTTCGTTCAGATTGCCCATCTGATTGAGGATGAAAAGCTGTACTAAAATTTAATTCAGTACCCAACGACTTCTGAAGGCCTTTCCAAAAGTTAGAAGTGTACCTGGGATCACGGTCAGATACAATGGCGAGAGGAACTCCATGTAACCTGACTATCTCATTAAGATACAAATGGTAAAGTTGATCTAGGTAAAAATTATCTCATATAGCAAGGAAATGAGCAGATTTAGACAAGCAATCAATAATAACCTAGATTGCATTATTATCTCTGGGTTTCTTCGGAAATCCCACAACGAAGTACATGGATATATTTTTCCATTTCCACTCTGGCACTGGTAAAGGCTGATGCATCCATTTCGGTAACTGCTGCTCTGCTTTAACCTGTTGACAAGTCAAACGCTTCACTGTAAAATCAGCAATATCCCTTTTCATTCCGTCCTACCAGTAATACTCCCGAAGATGTCTATACATCTTAGTACTACCTGTATCAACTGAAAATGGAGAACTTCAACTGTGAGTGACAAGGAACACACAATATCTTCTAAAATATCAAAACAAAATCATTATCAATGTTCAATTTAGGCAACTTACCATTCTGAACTAGCTCTACCTTTTTCTGCAACTCATTGTCTTGCTTCTGTGTTCGCTTGATTCTGCCCGATAGAGAAGATTTCACTGACACCTAAAACAAAACAGAATAACATCCTTCACCAAAAACTTCTATGACAAATTTCATCAAATCCTTAACCAAAGGATCATGTTTCAAATGCAACATTGTTAATGAAGCTGTACTTTTTCGACTCAAAGCATCATCCACTTTATTTGATTTTCCCGGATGGTAATGAATTGTACAGTCATAATCCTTGATTAATTCTAGCCATCTCCTTTGTCTCATGTACAATTCTTTATGAGTGAATATATACTTTAAACTTTTGTGATCGGTATATATTTCACACTTTACTCCATACAAATGATGCCTCCAAATTTTTAAAGCGAAAACTACAGCAGCTAATTCCAAATCATGTGTAGGGTAATTTACCTCATGAGTTTTCAACTGTCATGAATCATAAGCAATTACCTGATCATTTTGCATTAGGACGAAACCAAGTCAATTCAATGAAGCATCGCTGTATATAAAAAACTCACCATTCATGGAAGGTAGGGACAAAACTGGAGCATTCACCAATCTCCTTTTCAATTCCTAAAAACAATCATCACATTCTTTTGTCCAGATAAACTTAACACCCTTCCGAGTTAGCTTCGTCATTAGACTAGATACCCGTGACAAATTTATAACAAACCTTCGGTAATATCCTACCAAACCAACGAAGCTATGAAATTCAGTTACATTTGTGGGTCTGGGCCATTCTTCGACAACCTTTGTTTTTGCAGGATCCACAGTTATCCCATCTTTAGAAACAATATGACCAAGGAAAGAAATTTGTTACCACCAAAACTCACACTTTCTAAATATCCCATACAATTTATTTTATTTTAAGGTTTTCAAAATGACCCTTAAATGTCTTTCATTCTCCTCCTTACTATGAGAAAACTCCAAAATATCATCAATGAAAACAACCACAAACTTATCCAATAACTCATGGAAAATTCTATTCATTAAGTCCATGAATACAGTAGGTGCACTGGTTAGCCCAAAAGGAATTACTAAAAATTCATAATGGCCATATCTTGTATGAAATGTGGTCTTCGTAATATCTGCTTCCATTACCTTCATATGATGGTACCCCAATCTCAGGTCAATCATTGAAAAATACTGAGCTCCCTGGAGCTGATCAAACAAATCTTCGATATGAGGAAAAGGATATTTGTTCTTAACAGTAATGTTATTCAAGGCTCTATAATCAATGCAAAGTCTCAAAGAACCATCTTTCTTTTTAACTAATAAAACAGGAGCACCCCATTGTGATGTGCTTGGTCGAATGAAACCTTTCTCTAATAAATCTTGCAATTTCTCCTTCAACTCTAAAAGTTCAATTTGAGCCATTCGATAAGGGGGTTTTGAAATTGGATTAGCATCAGGAACTAAGTCTACAGTAAACTCAACATCCCGATCTGGTATTATTCCAGGCAACTCATCAGTAAAAACATCATGATACTCATTTACCACTGGCACATAATTAATCTGAACAGTCTCTTTGTTTTCAACAATATGTGCAAGGTAACATTCATTTCCATATTTTACAAGTTTCTCGGCCTCTTGATATGTTATCAATAGTAAGGGTTCATTCTTGTACAAAAAATTAAATTCATTATGAAAAGAATCTTATTTAGCTCTACAGTCAATCATAGCATGGTAAATAGAGAGTCAATCGTTACCCAGGATAACCTCAATCTCTACTAGAGGTAAAACAATAAGGTTCGCAAGTAGGTTCTTTCCACAGATAAGGATAGAAAGATTCTTATAAATTCGTTTTCCCTCAACATTTCCCCCAGGTGTTTTTACCAAAAGTTCAGGAGTCATTTCTTGATATGGTATTCCCATTTCACTAGAAAAGTTTTCAAAGATGAAAGAATGTGTAAACCCCAAATCAAACAACACACTGGCATAATCTGAAAAAACAAACAATGTACCTGTTACAACTTCATTTGATGGCCCAACATCTGCTGAAGTAGTTGGAAAGGATTTCCCAACCCCTTTCTGCTTGTAGTCTAACTGGTTCCCATCACTCAAGCTCTTTGTCGGACACTCGTTTGCATAGTGACCCATCTCATTTCACTTAAAACATTTCACTAACTGTAAATCAAATTTGTTCTTACAATTACCCTGATCTTTTTCAGTGAAATCACGAGCCTTATGTCTCATCTTACCGCATCGGTAGCACTTTACAGAATTCAGAAGACATTCCCCAGTATGCTTTTTACTACATTTATCACAAACTAGAAACATAGTTTTCTTACCGTCAGACCATTTTGAAGAATTCTTTCCTTTCTCCTGCCACCTCGGTCTCTTCTTCTGCTGGTTGTAATAGAACACTTGATCATCGAAAAACTCCATTTCCACCTTCTCAACACATCGAACAGGCTTTTCATAACTTTTGAACTCACTAGAAGCCAATGCCCTTCAATATTTTGGCTTTAATCTTGATTAAAAATGATTGATTTTTCTATCAAGTTATCAGATAAAATTTGGAGCATACCTTTCCAATCGAGTGAACCTCTCTTCATAGGCAGCCACTGAGTCTTCCTCTTTCCTCAATTCCAAGAATTTTTTCCATCCTAAGTCGAATAGCATTAGGGAAATAATTCTCAAGAAACATACCTTTGAATTTATCCCAGTCGATAGCATCAATCTCATCAGCGTCCCTAATATTTTTAACCATCAACCACCCCTGATCTGCTTCACCCTCCAAACGGTAAATAGAAAGACTAACCTTCTGATTGTCTGAACACCCCATGACATCGAAAATCTTCTCTATTGCTTTAATCCACCCTTCAGCTAGCACAACGTCAGATTATCCTCTGAATGATGGGGGATTTTGCCTCATGAAATGTTCCACCACTGACACGTTCCTCTGTGGTTGATCCGGCTGATCTCGTGCATGGATACCACCACCATTTATCGCTTGAGTCAATAGTGCCATTACTGCAACAAACTGTTCAGTTCCAATTCTGACCATCTCAAGATGCTGATTTGGATGGTTATTTACATCTGTATTCCTTCCTAGCACTGCCTCCCTTTTTCCTCTACGGAAAACCATTCTGAACAAACATGTCTTAGATGAAGCAACATGGTAATCTTCAAATTCTATATAATTTAAAAAAAATATTTTTGGATAATCATTTAATATAATTCTAAATACTAAAGTTATCTAAACCGTCCTCTGATACCAACTATAAGGCCCCAGCCTTAATCCTTATTTAATCTTGAGTTACTACAAGATTACACATTGAGGATCTTTTCAGGTTTAGAGTTTTAGATAATTAGATCATAAAACTTGCATTACATTCCACATTTAAACAAAGTGGTAACATAAAGATAGTACTCATTTTTCCCATCAACGGAAACATATGTAAAATAAAACATGGATTCTTTCTTGACACTTCCTTGACACTAACATCATATCATGTACCTTTCCCTTGACTTATGAAAAACATTTCAAAAAACTTAGGATGATCATAAAAAGCTCAGTAAGGGATATAAAAACATTGAAAGGAAACATGAGTACATATATACATAAGAATGAAATCATACTTTACCCAGAAAACATAAGCACTTTAACATACCTCATCCAAATTTTGAATAAATCATAGAAATCATAATACATAAAGGTAACATTGGGCATTCATATCATTCTTACATCGGGAGTAACCCTCTTGGTTATGTTCGGAATACCCATCACATTATATTCCCTAAATCTCTTCAGATAAACCTCAACGTTTAACTCCTTCATGTTACCCATTGAATTAGAGAGCTATATCGGGCTCACCCGCTTTTAGTTTATCACGGAACCACCCATCTTCATAATAATTCCCAAGAACCATAACATAATCGTATCACATAAAACATGCATAAAGGAAAAATAGCATTTACACTTTTCAATCACATGATATAAATACAACACATTCATATAAAAACATTATGAAAACCATATCTAATACCAAAATAAAAGAAAAGTAAAACATTGTATTCATTTTTCTTTTAAAAAAAATGTATGGCTTGTAGAGGAAGCTGGAACTCAAATAATAGTCACGGCGGTGGAGAATTCGTTGTCGCCACATACGTATGAAAAAAACATTCCCTTTTGTCGTTTAGTAAAATTCTACATATAAAAAATATTCCTTTTGGATAAACGTAAAATTCAAAAGCGGTTTATACACCATATAAAATAAGGTAGTGTATAAAACAAAATATGCCTCAATGAAAGGAGATTGAGACGAAGTCCCATACCTCGGGTCCGACTTGACTCGATCGTTCTTTAACCTCCTGAATAATAAACTTGAGATAATTTCTACTAACTCAAGAACCTTTTTAGAGTTCATTATTCCTTTTATATCACTTATTACCATGTCATGAACACGATGCAATTATTTATGTTAATAACGGTCGTTTTAACGATCATTGGTACTTGAGTCAAAAATATGCTCTTTATAATTACAAGTTGTTCATGTATCCATTATATACAGAGTTATTATCATGATTTATATATCATATATATCATATATATCATGTATATAAATGCATTTGTAATATTAAATAACGTTTAGAGGTAAGAAATGAAATGCACCGTTCATGGAGACTGTAAGACGTGCGTACGCCTGAACACTACTTTCATTTTTATTTAGTATTTTATGGAATAGAATCATAATGATATAAAGGTATATTATAATTCCAGTATAATATCATATATAATACCATTAATTAAATCCTTTATACATCCCACATATGGCATTAACAAAATCAAATCACTTTGTGGGGGCGGTAATCCGCACTTCCTAAAATGAAGATATCGCGTTTACCCATAATGGTAACCATAAAGGTATGAAATAAATGAAAAATAAAGAATCTTAAGTAAATTATAAACATATTATATATAATATATAAATACATTGACATCTTAATGCCACCTTTTAAGGAGTTATATGAGTGTTGAACAATCATCGTTTCGTGAGGCAGAAATTTGCCATCCATAGAAACAGTCTGTTCTTTAACCATTAGATGTAGGTGTGTGTAAGTGTACCTCGAATAATTCTTATAAAAACATCCTAGTATGTTGAGGATATTTTTTTGTTACAAAAAAAGTAATAAAAAGAGTTTAGAAGGTTGGAGAAGAAAAATAAAACATAAGAACACAAGATAAAACACTACCTTTAAAATGGGTAACTCTTTTTGATTTGAGCTAAAAGGCTTCCATAGGAAGACTTCTTCCCAAAGTGAGGTTTATAAGAGTTATAGAGGGATGTGTAGAGACAAAATGGACAGGGGTTGGCCGAGCCAAAGGCTTCGGATGTTTGGGTAAGGAGGTAGAGGTGGGGGCCTTTTATAAGAGGAGAGGAGGGGCACTCTTGGATAGTAAAGAAATGTTACTTTATTTTAAAATGAGTTTCGGATTTAAAAGGTCCAAAATTGATATAATTCAAGGATAAGGTGATAAGGGTTCTAAATATACCCATAAAATAGTTTTTTTACAAGTGTAGGTCTTAGATTTTACATTATCTTTTCATTTTATTTAAATCGTTAAATAATGAGGTAATCGATGCATCCTCATGATGTCATAAATAATTTAATTTATTTAACGTATAAAAATTATAAAAAAATACCATGATGTAGAAAATCTTTTCAGCTTTACAATTACTATTTATAGTCAAAAATATGACTTGTATAACCCCATGTAAAAATTGTTTTAGTAAAAAAATACATGTTTGTGACATTTTTATTTTAACATTAAATAAAAAGATATTAATGTCATTTTCCTACCAAAGTGGCTCCATGGGGTCCCCAAGTTGTCCCATGGATTGTCTTGGTTGTACATGACACATCCAATAAGGGTAATACATGTGTCTAGGTCATTTCATATTATTAAAACATTATTTTTACCTTAAATTACACTAATTACCTCTAATCTAGATTAAAAACATAAAAGTTACTATTCACAAAAAAAATCTTTTAATCCCATTGAACCATATTTTACTTCATAATGACAACCAAGTATGTCGGATTTTTGAAATTCAAAATACAGAAGTGGTAATGTTTCATTTAAACGAAAAATCAGTTTTTTAAGTAGCACTTAGTGGTTTCACTATTCATCAAAAATTGAAGTTTTTCCGAAAAATACCAAAACTTCACCCTTAGCTATATTTGATATTACGAATTCAAAAATGATGTCTATTTTACAAAATTCAAAACATATAAGTTTCATTAATTAATTTTATAATTAATTCCCGCTGTCAGAGAAAATAGTTTGTTTTTATGAAATAATAAGTATCAAAAGATTGACACTAGTTTAAGTTCAATTTTAAAGTGAAATTAATTCCAACGACCACTATTGGATTAAATGGTAAAAATATATTCTAATTTAACTTTAAAACCAATTCAAAAGATTAACTAATCTTATAAATAAATTAGATTAAAAAGAGGTTTTGAATTAAAATACAACAGTTTTAACTATTCATTAAAAAATAAACATATCAGAAAAATAACAAATATTTACCCAAATTAAATTTAAATGTCCCAATAATAAATAATAAGTTTATTTCAACAAATATGGCTTATAAAATTTTCAAAAGATTGATTTAAAAATGGGTTTCCATCAAAAGGAAGTAAAACAATCTTTTAAAAATATTAGTGTATTCCATGCTTAAGATTGGATTTATTCTCATTTTAAGCCTCTAAAACACTATCTAATTCATAAAGAGTCATAGATAAGAATATCTATTATTAGTTACTTACTTGGGATGTTACACAGAATGTAATGGACTGGACCTCTCCTACCCATTCCTTTGTCAAAAAGAGGGTCTTGAAGTGTTCTAGAGGTTAAAATGGACTTTTCCCACACATACCAGAATTTTGAAAATACATTCTGTGTAGTTTGAGTACACGCCGTTTACCCCCTTTTCCGGGTATACCCCGTGTTGAAGGTCGTGTCCTTTCTGTGTGAAATAAATGGGTACACGCTGTGTGTCTAGTACTACACACCGTGTAGTCCTTCCCCACATACATGTTACCGTGTGTTGACCATTCAACGGCCATGTGCCATGTTTGAGCCGTGTGAAATAATGGGTACACGTCATGTACCCAATACTACATGTCGTGTAGTCCCTCCCCACGTATGCGTTACCTTCATACCGAGTGTTGAATAGTCAATGGTCGCGTTCCATGTTGAAGGCTGTGTTGGAAGCCGCGTGGTGGCCGCGTGAAATGGCCAATTACACACCGTGTACCATAAAGTACATGCCGTGTACTTTTTCTTTTCTCGCCTATAAAAGGAGGGGTCCCCTCCTCCTTTTCAACACACCCCTCTCCTCCCCTCCCCTCTGAGCTGAGCTCTCCCAAGAGACTCGAAGTCTCTTTCTTCCATAACTTTTTCTTCTGAGCTCCGATTTACGATTCGTTAGCGGCCACGGGATCGTAACGATGAGGAGGAACTTCCGAGCTTGGATATGTTGTATTTCATTTGGCCTTTCCATTCCTACTTCCACCTATGGAGGTTTTTTCGGAACCCTACAGAAGTGACGGACACCGACATACGTCTTCTAAAGTTGATCTGGGGAGGAGTGTTGTTATCAGAACCTATTGAGGTAGGAATTTTACCTTTGTCTCTCTAATTTGTGCATCATGCGGGATGGGTTTCCTCTTGTTTAGGTGAAACAAAGTCAAACCGGTTTAATGAATATAATAACTGTCTTATATAATGGGGATGGAATGTTTATGATTACTGTTACCTTACTTTTTATATCCTATGTTTTTTTATATTGTGAATTGAATAGGCTTATGCCTACAGAAAATCACGGTCTTTGGGGGCCTTTGCTTGCGCAATTAAATGTTTCCCTATCCTATAGACCGTTTTTTTGAATGGAAACTTTGTGGAATGTGGAAATTGGTTAATCATGTAAAGTTGGCTGTTTTAAACTCTGGGACCCTTGTGTGATCACCCCGGTTGAAAAAAATGGAATAATGAACATGTGGGTGTTGTCTTGGTTACGTGACATGTCATGGGGGTGTTTTGTGGGTTGTTGTGGATTGGGTGAGCAGCGGGGATGCTATTTACTTGTTTGTGGGTTGGTGTAAATGCTACGTTGGTGATGGGCAGCGGGGCTGCAATAAATGGTACTAAAGGGATAATGATGTACGAGTTTCGGTGTGTTTATGGTTATGGTGGTCGGTAGCGAGGCTTCAGGGATGGGTTTAAATTTGAACAGTCTACGAGTTGTGAATAATAAAAAAAGTGGAAAAGTTAATGAATGATGGGTCATGATTTTGGAATGGGAATAATAATCAATGGGGTTGGAAGGTTAATAAGAAGGACTTGGTTGCATTGCTTGTGTTTTCCTAACAAGATTTGTGGATGACATGGATATGTTTTACGACCGATTGATGTCGTTGGTTGTGGATAGTTTCCCAGTATTTAAGGAACTAAATAAACTATTTCTACTGAAATGTGAAAACCTAAATTGGGTTGGGGTTGTTTGTTGTATGCATGCTTCGTAGTAGCAGTGCCGAGGAACCACTCTGTTTCTCTGTTTTAGAAGCCATAGGTTGGGCTATGTGTTTGGTATATATATATATCTGTATCTTTTGTGTTTTATCGCACCCCACCCATGTTGAGCACTTAGTGCCGAACACTCCCATTTTATAGGAGAGGTTGTTTTTTCCTTAGTTACTAGCTCATTTCTGCTCCTTCTCCCCTAGGCTGTGATGGCTTGAGGCGACCTTACACCCAAGACTCTTTGCGAAGGTTTCGATTGGGGTGGTTCTAGCCCAAGACTCTTCGGTCAGGTTTTACTGTTTCCCAAGAATCTTCGTGATGAGGCCCAGGTGTGTGCGGGTGAGATACATGGTTGTGAGGTCGAGGGGTGTGCGGGCGGGATACATGGTTGTGAAGCCCAGGCGTGTGCGGGCGGGATACGTGGTTGTGAGGCCCAGGCATGTGCGGGTGGGATATGTGGTTGTGAGGCCCTAGTGTGTGCGGGCGGGATACCTGGTTGTGAGGCCCAGGTGTGTGCGGGCGGAGAGAGTGTGGCAGAGTCAGGACGTTCACCATTAGGACGAGTATCTAACTAAAGGGAAATGGTGCGGGGTACCCAATACTCTTGTTCTTATATACTACTACTACCTATTGTGATTGTGTTTCGGTGAGTGTGGCTGGTGAGGTTGGGTGGATAGAATTCCTTACTAGGTTTCTTCTGTTGATCTCATGGGACATTAGGATGTCTCCCCACTTGTGCAAAGTAGCTTTAGGATTCCTTACTGAGTATACTTGTATGATCACCCTACGTTTACTTTCAGGTTTCCAGGAGGACAACCAGGGTCGTGCGAGACCCTACTAGTCGGACAGTTGGAGTCGTTGCAGTTGTTGTACTCTTGTTTTCTATTGGTATTGTACTTTGATCTTTCTTGTACTTGCACCTTGTAATAAAATTTTTTTAAACATGCATGTGGGATTGGGTTGGGTTTATTTCTATACACTTGCTCTTTTCCATTTTGGTGGTTGACTTGTCCTATTTTCCGATCCTTAAAAATAAAAAGGGTAATTCCTCCCATATTTGTGAAAATATCATACCCTTGGTGCTAGTCGCCACCCCGGGGCCTACTGGAGGCGGGACACGTGGGTCATTATCTCCTTTTCGCCATTTCCAGCTCTGGAGGGGCATCTTTGGTGGGAGGGGTTTGTGACAGAATGGTATCAGAGTTTATGGTTGAGAGATAGGATGGAGTCTGGAGTTAGGCACAGTGAGGATTTCATGGGATGGTAGGTCAACCGTGTTGGTTAATCTTGGTGCGTGACATAGGTCAGGGAAGATTGGCTAGGACATGGGATTTTAGAGCCCCTCTTGATCCAATGCAAGGACTCTAAGCCTACCAAACAATCAAGTGAGACAACATTGATTGCAGGGTAGATACCCTAGGTAAGGTACATGTATCATCATGATTGTGTTTTACATGATTTGGGTGTTCTGGGAATGAAATTGAAATAAAATGATAAAATAAAACCTTGAGTTTTTTCTTACTACTTGGGATTAGGAGATCCTTGTTTACCGTACATCTATGGCACCTAGACGTCATCCCCGGGTGGCTCAGATGGCCGAGGCCCAGCAGATTCAGGAGGTCAATCAGTAGAGGATTGACCGAGAGGAGGAAGATATCCAGTGGCAGAAGACTCTCCGTTATTTCCAGCGGCATAACCTCAAGAAGTATGAGGGTAGTAATTAAGATATGGAGATGGAAGGGTGGCTTGAGGAGAAAGGGATCACTTTTACCTTGATTCGTTCTCTGGGGGAGTATTGGGTTCCCCTAACAGTCAGTCAACTGGGAGGTGCGGTGGGATAGTGGTGGATGCTCTACCTCGGAGAGAGGATAAAGGCAGATGTTCCTTAGGCTGACTTTGAGAAGGAATTCTGAGAGGAATTCCTTTCTTCTATGATCAAGGAGGATAAGCGGCATGAGTTACTCTCCCTTCAGCAGGGGAGAATGTCAGTACGAGAGCTGGGGATCAAGTTCAAGGATCTCCTGCGCTTTTCTCCGGATCTCTTTCCGGATGAGGAGTCTTGGGCGAGCGTTTGGAGGAGGCACTTCGTCCTTCACTCCATTATGTTGTCACTCCTTTCACCCTTTCGATATACTTTTCGGTGCAGAAGTAGGCATAGTTTGTAGAGAAGATGCACTCACTGGGAGGTGCACCACGAGAGGGGATCCATCCTGGTTCGTCACAGGGTAAGGCAGTCATTAGAAGGTCTCCTACAACTGGACCTTCCAGGTTCATGCCAGTGGGGAGCAGGCCCCAACAGTTCCAGTTCAGATCTATGGGTCCCCGTCCCCTTTTCACGAGCCCAGGACCAAAGTGTTTCTCTTGTAGAGGTATCAGGAACATTCAGAGTCGGTGCCCAACCCGAGCTCAGTACGGTGGAGGTGGGTAGGTTCGGCGCCCACCTCAGCAGCACCAGTTACCGGCAAGGCCCTTCCAGCAGCAGTAGGACCATGCTCCTCCAAGGGCAGACTTTGCAGGAGGAGGCCGACCTCAGGGTGCTCCTCAGGGACCTCGACCCGGGCGTGGTCGGGGAGGTGGAAGAAATTCTAGAGGCATAGGAGTTGGGTGTGGATAGTTACACGCAGCAGAGTTGGCAGCTCCAGCAGGACTAGCGGTGGTACGAGGTACGATTCGTTTGTTTAGCACTCTCGTTTCTACCTTTTTCGATTCAGGATCTTCTCACTCCTTTGTTGCACCTGTTCTATCCCATTCTTTGGGACTAGACGTAGAGAGACTTTCCGTACCACTGGTGCTGAGTACACTAGTTGGAGGCCAGACCAACACATCTTGTGTTTTCCGGGGATGTGGGCTGACGTTGGGACCACATCGATCTATTGGCGACCTTCTTCTGTTACAGATGCATCCATAAAATGTCATTCTAGGCATCGACTTGTTGTTTTCTATTAGTTTCATTATCGACTACTTCTGGAGAAGAGTTGTGTTCTCCGATGTGGATGGGCAGCGAGTAGATTTTGTTGGTGAGAGGAGCTATCAGGTGGGAAGCCGGCGTTTGGAGCCTCCCCTTTCCTTGTTCGGCGGGTTATCAGTGATTCCAGCTGACATAGAGATGTTGGATGTCCCAGAGGTTGATGGGGAGTTCCTCGATGTTTTTCCTGAGGAGGTTATGACTCTACCCCCCCCCCCCCCGATGTGATGTTGAGTTCGGGATAGACTTACAGCCTCGTGCTCGTCCGATTTCGATGGCCCCTTATCGAATGGAGCCTTCAGAGTTGTGGGAGTTTCGAATTCAGATTGACGATCTGATGGAGAAGGGTTTTGTTCGATCCATCGTATCGCCATGGGGTGATCCAGTTTTGTTCTTAAAGAAGGAAGATGGTGGTCTCAGACTATGCATAGACTACCGAAGGTTGAACCAGGTAATGGTCATGAATCGTTACCCCCTCCAAAGGATAGATGATCTCTTGGACCAGCTGAGGGGAGCAGGTTGGTTCTCAAAGATTGATCTGTGATTGGGATATCATCAGCTTAGGGTGAAGGATAGTGACATCTCGAAGACAACTTTCTGGTGTAGGTATTGGCACTTCGAGTTTGTAGTGATGCCGTTTGGAGTTACGAATGCATCGACTGTGTTCATGGGACTTATGAACATTGTCTTCCGAGAGTTTCTAGACTGGTTCGTCATTGTGTTTATCGATGACATCCTGATCTACTCACGATCAGAGGAGGAGCACGTTGAGCATCTCAGGGATATCTTGGAAGTCCTTCGACACAACTAGATTTATGGTAAATTTTCAAAGTGTATTTTCTTGACGCAAGAAGTACACTTCCTTGGGCACGTTGTGTCTAAGCATGGAGTGTCAATGGACCCATCAAAGGTGGAGGCAGTTGTTTCTTGGATAGCACCCGAGAGCGTGGCTGATGTTCGTAGTTTCCTGGGGTTGGCAGGTTACTATCGGAGGTTCATTTAGGACTTCTCTCGAGTTGCTACTCCATTCATATCTTTCACTTGGAAGAACCAGGTCTTCCTATGGAGCGAGCAGTGCCAGGAAGCTTTCGACTACCTGAAGGAGAATTTGGTCAGTGCTCCCATACTCAGGTTTGAAAAGTCAGGGATGTTGTATGAGGTGTTTTGTGATGCTCTTGGCCTTGTTCTGGGGTGTGTGCTGATGCAGAAGAACGGAGTGATCTGTTACAGGTCTAGGAATTTACGCCCTCCCGAGCGCAAATATGCCACCCATGACCTGGAGCATGCAGCAGTAGTGTTCACACTGAAGTTTTGGTGACATTACCTCTTTGGGGAGCGCTTTGTAGTCTTTTCAGATCACAAGAGCCTAGATTATATATTCTCTCAGCGTGACCTGAACCTGTGGAAGCGAAGATGGGTCGAGTTTATCCAAGACTATGACTTTGAGATCTCTTACACTGAAGGTAAGGGCAACATTGAGGATGATTCCCTGAGCAGGAAGTCGCATCAGGAAGTGGTTCGGGAACCTGCTGCTGCTTGGAAGGCAATGGGAGAGTTGGCTTCCTTGCACGTGGATGCAAGGGTAGAAGGTGTGAGAGGATGTTTGTTTCAGAGGACGGTGCAGTCCTCCTTGTTGCAGCAGGTGGAAGAGTCTTAGTGGGGGGACTCCGAGGTGGAAGTGATGCGGGATTGTTTCAATCAGGGGAATTCTCCAGAAGGATGGACATAGGATAGCTGACATCAGATGCTTTTCCATGGAAGGTTGTTTGTTCCGGGGGAGATGCATGAAGGAGTTATCTATGAGTTCCATAGCTTAGCCTTGGCGGTATATCCAAGAGTTTCAAAAATGTACCAAGGCTTGAGGGAATAGTTTTGGTGGCCTGGGTTAAAACAGGCAGTGGCAGAGTTTGTGGCTAAATGGCTAGTGTGTCAGCATGTGATGGCTGAACACCGTGTTCCTGGTGGTTTGTTGCTTCCTTTAGATGTCCCCGATTGGAAGTGTGATGACATCTCAATGGACTTCGTCATAGGACTACCTAGAGATCAGGGTGGTTATGATGCTATCTGGGTGGTGGTGGATCGTCTGACAAAATCAGCTCACTTCATAGCAATTAAGGATTCGGTCCTAGTAAGTACCTTAGCACAGAGGTACGTAGACTAGGTGGTGCGTTTTCAGGGAGTTCCAATGACTATTGTGTCAGACCGGGATACTCAGTTTACCTCATGAGTCTGGAGGGGCTACGACATGATTTTGGCACCCAGCTACGCCTTAACACTTCTTTATACCCCCATACCAATGGGAAGACTGAGAGGACTATCCAGACGTTGGAGGACATGATGTGAGCATGCGTTCTGGATTTCGGAGGATCATGGGTACGACACTTGCCTTTTGTAGATTTTTCCAACAACATCATTGTCCACTCTACTATTTGAATTGAACTGTTTGAGGATTTATATGGAAGACCATGTCGTTCACCCATTTGCTGGGCAAAGGTTGGTGAGACAGGTGCTCTTGGGCCAGAGGTAGTACAGGGAACCACAGAGAAAGTCCATATTGTACATGAGAGGATGAAAGTGGCTCAGGACCCATAGAAGTCATACGTTGATCGTCGGAGGAGGCCCTTGGAGTTTGAAGTGGGAGATCATGTGTTCTTGAAGGATTCCCCTCGATGGGGGCAGAGGAGCTTTGGGAAAGGGAGCAGGCTCTCACCTAGGTTCATCTGACCTTTTGAGGTGCTGAGGCGAGTCGGCGAGGTGGCATATCCTCTGGCCCTGCCACCTCAGTTGGAGAAAGTTCATGACGTCCTCCACGTCTCCCAGCTTCGTCGGTACTTACATGACGAATCTCATGTTATCGACTGGGGAGAGTTAGATATGGGAGATGACATGACCTTTGAAGAATGACCAGTCAGAATTGAAGATCGTAAAGAGAGGGTTCTTCGTGGACGAACCATTCCCTTGGTTCACATGTTGTGGAGGCATGGTGGCCTCGAGGAGAGCACTTGGGAGTGGGAGACCCAGATGCACACTCAGTAGCTGAAGTTTTTTTGACTCGTGTTTTCCCTTTTTCTTCTGAGTTTTGTGTTGATGTTTTACCCTGTACCTTTTATATGTGGAATTATTGGAATTTCAGTTATGATAACTTTTGTTTCCTTGTTCTTTGGGAGCGTGTAACATGTCCGAGCGTGTGGGGAAGGGAAAAACATGATCCTTAATTGAGATGCATTAACGAGGATGTGATTGAACCCGTGAAGGCAAGTTAGTGCCGCCTAAAGCGGATAATATCTCGACATAAGAAAATGAATTTTCCCCAAACAACGTTTCCGGGAAGTGTGTTGGTTGTGTGGTGTTGGGGGTAGTGTAAGTTGGAAAATCATAATATATAGAAGTGGGAAGGCCCAATCCTTAATTAAGATGCATTAATGTGGATGCGATTAAACCTGTGCAGGCGAGTCAGTGCCGCCTAAAGCGGATAATATCTCGACATAGGAGAGGGAATTCCCAACACATATGATTAGGGTTGTTGGTTGGGTTCCTGTTATAAAGAGAACCCTAAGAGTATCTTGTTTGGTTCCTATGGGTTGGTTTTTGGATTCTTGGGGACAAGAATGTTTTAAGAGGTATCTGATGTAATGGATCAGACCTCTCCGGCCCATTCCATTGTCAAAAAGAGGGTCTTGAAGTGTTCTTGAGGGTAAAATGGACTTTTACCACACTTTCCAGAATTTTGAAACTACACTCCGTGTAGTTTGAGTAAACGCCATGTACCCCCTTTGTCAGGTATACCCTGTGTTGAAGTCCATGTCCTTGCCGTGTGCAATAAATGGGTACACGCCGTCTGTCCAGTACTACACGCTGTGTAGTCCTTCCCCACGTACGTGTTACCATGTGTTCACTAGTCAACAGCCGTGTGCCATGTTTGAGCCATGTGAAATAACGGGCACACGCCATGTATCCAATACTACATGCCGTGTAGTCCCTCCCTGCGTACGCGTTACCTTCAAGCAATGTCTTGACCAGTCAACGACCGCGTGACGTGTTGAAGGCCGTGTTGGAAGCCGCATGGTGGTCGTGTCAAATGGCCAAGTACACGCCATGTACCATAAAGTACACGCTGTGTAATTTTACTTTTCTCACGTATAAAAGGAGGGGTCCCCTCCTCCTTGTCAACACACCCCTCTCCTCCCATCCCCTCTGAGCAGAGCTCTCCCAAGAGACTCGAAGAATCTTTCTTCCATAACATCTTCGTCCGAGCTCCGATTTACGATCCATCAGCGGCCACAGGATCATAACGATGAGGCGGAACGTCCGAGCTTGGATCTGTTGTCTTTCCTTCGGCCTTTACATTCCGACTTCCACCCTAGGAGGTTTTTCCAGGACCTGACAGAAGTGATGGATGCCGATGGACATCTTCTAAAGTTGATCTGGGGAGGAGTTTTTTTATCAGAACCTGTTGAGGTAGGGATTTTACCTTCTTCTCTCTATTTTGTGCATCATGAGGGGTGGGTTTCTTCTTTTTTACGCGAAACAAAGTCAAACCGGTTTAATGAAGATAATAACTGGCTTATATAATGGGGATGGGAAGTTTTTGATTACTGTTACCTTACTGTTTATATCATCTTTTTTATTGTGAATTGAATCGGCTTATGCCTACAGAAAATCATGGTCGTTGGGGGCCTTTTCTTGCGAAATTAAATGTTGTCCTATCCTCTAGACCGTTTCTGTGAATGGATACTTTTTGGAATGTGGAAATTGGTTAATCATGTAAAGTTGGCTCTTTTAAAATCTGGAACCCTTGTGTGATCACCCCGGTTGAACAAAATGGAATAACGAACATGTGGGTGTTGGCTTGGTTACATGACATGTGATGGGGGTGTTTTGTGGGTTGTTGTGGATCAGGTGAGCAGCGGGCCTGGGATTAACTTGGTTGTGGGTTGGTGTAAATGCTACGTTGGTGATGGGCAGCGGGGGTGCAATAAATGGTATTAAAGGGATAATGATGTACGGGTTTCGGGGTGTTTATGGTTATGGTGGTTGGCAGCAAGGCTGCAGGGATGGGTTTAAATGTGAACAGGCTATGGGTTGTGAATAATAAATAAAAAGTGGAAATGTTAATGAATGATGGGTCATGATTGTGGAACAGAAATAATAATCAATGGGGTTGGATGGTTAATAAGAAGGAATTGGTTGTGTTGCTTGTGTTTTCCTAACTTGACTTGTGGATGACAGGGATATGTTTTATGAACGATCGATGTGGTTGGCTTTGGATAGTTTCCTAATAGTTAAGGAACTAAATTAACTATTTCTGATGAAACGTGAAAACCTAAATGGGTTTGGGGTTGTTTGTTGTATGCATGCTTCATATTAGCAATGCCGAGGCACGCGCTCAGTTTCTCTATTTTAGAAGCCATAGGTTGGGCTATGTGTTTTGCATACATATATATATCTGTATCTTTTGTGTTTTATCGCACCCCACCCATGTTGAGCACTTAGTGCCGAACACTCCCATTTTATGGGAGAGGGTGTTTTTTCCTTAGTTACTAGCTCCTTCCTGCTCCTTCTCCCCGAGGCTGTGATGGCTTGAGACGACCTTACACCTAAGACTCTTCAGGTAGGTTTCGATTGGGGTGGTTATATCCAAAGACTCTTCGGGCAGGTTTTACTGTTTCCCAAGAATCTTCGGGATGAGGCCCAGGTGTGTGCGGGTGGGATACGTGGTTGTGAGGCCTAGGTGTGTGAGGGCGGGATATGTGGTTGTGAGGCCCAGGCGTGTGCGGGCGGGACACGTCGTTGTAAGGCCCAGGTGTGTGCGGGTGGGATACATGGTTGTGAAGCCCAGGTGTGTGCGGGCGGGGAGAGTGTGGCAGCGTCAGGACGTTAACCATTATAGAGAGAAGATAACTAAAGGGAAATAGTGCGGGGTACCCAATACTCTTGTTCTTATATACTACTACTACCTGTTGTGATTATGTTTTGGTGAGTGTGGCTAGTGAGGTTGGGTGGATAGAATTTCTTGTTAGGTTTCTTCTGTTGTTCTCACGGGACATTAGGATGTCTACCCACCTGTGCATGAGAGATTTAGGTTTCCCTACTGAGTATACTTGTATGCTCACCCTACATTTACTTTCTGGTTTCCAGGAGGACTACCAGGGCCGTGCATGACCCTACTAGTCGGACAGTTGGAGTTTTTGCAGTTGATGTACTCTTGTTTTCTTTTGGTATTGTACTTTGATATTTCATGTACTTTCACCTTGTTATAAAAAATGTTTAAAAAATAATGTGGGCTTGGGTTGGGTTTATTTCTAAACACTTTCTCTTTTCCTTTTTGGTGGTTGACTTGTCGTATTTCCCGATCTTTAAAAATAAAAAGGGTAATGCCTCCCATATTTGTGAAAAACTCATATCCTTGGTGCTATTCGCCACCCTGGGGCCTACTGGAGGTGGGAATAGGGGGTCAATATCTCCTTTTCTCTATTTCCAGCTCAGGAGGAGAATCTTTGGTGGGAGGGGGTCGTGACATAGAAGTGGTAAAATTATTTTTTATATAAATTTGCAAATGCTTCTACGAGGTGGGTAAAAGACGTTAAAAAGTTCAATAAAATTTATATATATATAAAATTATTATAAACTGAATCCAATAAATTAAATTAAACTTATATAGAAATTATTTATCTATTTTGACCTAAAATAAATTTAAATAAAATAAATACTTATTTAAATAAAAAGTGGTTTTTAAACAATAACTCAGTGTTTTTCACTATTCATCAAAAATTAGAAGTTTTCAGAAAAATTCCAAAAATTTGCACTAAGAAAATTTTGATATTCTAAATTCAAAAATGAATTATATTTTACCAATTTCAAAACATATAAGTTTCAGTAATTAATTTAAAATTAGTTCCTCTTGTCAAAACCAAAAAGCGTATTTTTATGAAAAAAAATCTATCAAAAGATTGACACTTGTTTATGTCCAATTTCAAAGTGAAATTACTTACAATAACCATCATTGGATTAAATGATGAAAATATAATCTAATTATACTTCCAAACCATAAAAATGTATAATTCAACACAATAAATTATTTTCATTAAAAACTTTTTTTAGTTATAATATAGTATTTTTCACTCTTCACCAAAATATAAAAGTTATCAGAAAAACCCCTCAAAAAATATGAAACTAAATTTTTATGTCTCGATTATAAATAGGAAGTTTATTTTGTCAAATTGAATATATAAAAGTTTCAAATATTGTATTTAAAAAGGGTTCTCCCTTAAATGGTGGTAAAATTTCATTTTTTTAAAATAATTCTTTTATATGAAAAAATTAATTTGTTCTTACATTATGTCAAAGAAACTAATAATATGGGTTCTAAGATTATAAGGATTTTTTAAAGTTCAAAATAAAATTAATAGTATTCATATATTTTTTTAGAGGCTAGTTTGGTAAGTCATGGTGCGCTTGAACTCAGTGTTGCTTGTAGTGCATGCTATTGAATTACTCTGAAGAAATAATGTACTATGAAATCATGGGGTGTTACATTATTCCCTACTTCAATAAATTGTGTCCTCTCAATTTTAAATTGTTCTTCGATAATAAAAGTTTAAAAATAGAAAATACCTTTGTGGAAAAACCCACATCGAAAATTTGGTTAATAAAATATAGTCTTAATAAGAGGAAAATGGGTATGAAAAACTCACCACCAAATTTAGATCTAGATTAAGAGAACACTGGTGGAAATTAGAGACACATCATTGGCGGAAAGAAGTAAATATTTACAGGGAGTGATTGAGGCCATCATTCACAAACAATTATAGAATTGAGGGTTTCAAATCCATCAATCAATGATGATTTAAAATATCATTGGTTGAACCAAACATAAGGTATTAGGATAACACATTTTTAGTTTTAAGGTCTCTTACCTAATGTTTAAGAACTAATTTATTTATAGAAGAATAGAAACAAAAATATATATACTTGACAAGTAGAGTTCCATCCTTTGACAAATTTCTACCACAAACTCATCTTTCACTATAAAAGATAATAGAACATAAAAAAATTCTATTTATCCTATATGTATAGGGTCAAAAAAATGAATTTATAATATATCTACCATAAGTTTTAAAAATACTATATTATTGATTCCAGGAAATCACATGGGCTAGTGGTAGGTGATACACCCTTTCAATCTTTTGGTTGCGGGTTCATGTCTTACGACCTTTCCGGACGCGACCAGTTGTCGCCCGTCCTCCGGGTTGTCCTTTTTTTGGAAATCCAAAAATAATCTCAAACTACAATTATATAAAATACTTCTGTCCAAAATCATAGCCCAAAATTTATAAGGATGGTAAAAAAATGAAAACCCTTTTTTCCACGTAATAACATTTGAATACGTTCATTATGTACTCTTTTAAAACACTGCAACATCCTGAATTACCATAAAAACTTATTGATTGCATTAATGCTCCCTTATTCCTTATAGAATACTAGATATACTCCTACTATCCAAAAAATGATGTAAAGTACAACAATGATGGAATATACAAATCATTATTCAGTTTCAAGGTAGTCAATAATATCCAATATAATTTATCAAAATCAATCATGTATTATTCCAAAATCAATACCTCGGTAACAGAACCATATTATGTTTTATCTTTCTCTCAACGATCCTTTTCTTCTCTTGCATACCTTAAAAGCCATAGGACTCAGAGAATTATTTACTTATATTATTAACACATTATATTATTTTTCAGATTTTGAGAATACCTGGGAGACTATTTCCCTTATAAATGTTGGATTAATACCATTAAATATATGATCCTTCTTACTCTTTGAATCATACATATTGCTGGAGTTCTCATTCCTTCTACTGGGTGCCATTTATAATCAATGGCATAAACTAGGTCTGTTTATGAATAACAAAAAAAATTACAAACTTATAAAATACACAATGAAAATAGATTAGTTTATGGATATAATCCATAATCATAAAAATATTTTCTTTGAAGAGGTATATACTCGTAAATACTTCATAATGATTTGTAAATAAAATGAGTATTATCCTACGCATATCCCCCAGGAGTGTCGTAACCAAGAGTGAATCAAGAATCATTATTGTGCACTAGTTCACGTTCGAGTCTAGATCAAAGTGGTGTTTTTGGGTTTTACCACATGGTACATATGTGCCAGAGCCTCCTCTACCTGCTTGTATCCAGACAGGGATATATTTTCATGGAAAACTCACAAAATCTCTACATTACCAAAATTAAAGGAAGTTCTTCTATACTAATCCTCAAAGCCTATCTCAGTGTAATGTTCTCTAATAATATTTTATCTAAATCTAGTTTTCAAGTTTAATTCTAAATCTCCCTTTGATTCAAACAGTAATGCCCCGACCCTAGTTACCCATAGTCGGTGCATTATTACATAACATTGACATGATTACAAAAGATCAATTATCGAATGACCGATTAGTTTAGTAGCCTTGGAAGTACCACTACCACAAAACTGGGCAAGGCCAGTGCCACCCCTTTATCAGTGCTAACGAAAATGTGCTGATAAAGGGTGCCTTTATCAGCGCCAAAAAAAATCACTGAAAAAAGTACCCCTTTATTGTCCCTTGTTTAGTAGCGCTGGTAAAAGGGGGGCCTTTATCAGCGATTTTTTTAAAAGCACTGATAAAGGGTTGACTTCAAAAAAAATTAAAAAAAATTATTAATATATAAATATATTTATATAGTTATACTGATATAAATATAATATATAATTTTTAAATATATTTTAGATAAGTATAAATGTACATTTACACTTAATATACTTAATATATAAGATATTTAGTGAAAATGGGTTCATAAAAAATTACAATAATATTTTTAATTAATAATTTGATAATTATTATGGAGTAATAGTCATTTAATAACAATTTGAAGAATAAAAAAATTAAAAAAATTAAAAAAAGGCACAAAATATGTTGAAAACGCAACTCAAACTTCAAACGAACATAACTTTTGATCCAGGTGTCCGTTTGAGCTCTACCACATATCAAATCGAAGCCTACGATGAGCTCTACGTCACTGTAACATAGTGGGATCCCGGTCAAGCGTTTTTCAAGGCCAAAAGAGGCCCAAAAGGCCTCCAAAACTGAGTGCTTATTCAGGGTACCCAGATTTTTTAACCATTTTGTGGATTTCAGTCTTGTTTAAGGGGGTATTATTGGATTTGTTTGGTGGGGACTGAATTTATTCCATGGTATTACATTCATATTGATATTATATCTTTCAAATTTTATCGTTTTTTATAATGCACTACTATTTATAATCAAATATATCACTATATGTACATATTTTTTATATATTAACACCTAAAAATTAAATTTTTAAATAAATTATTAAACATATTTATATATAAAGTATACTATCTTTATCTAAATAATAACTTATATACATTTTATTTAAAATACCAATATATGAATATTTATATAACTACTATATTTTAATATAACTATATATGTATTAATATATATATATATATATTAACATAACTATATATGTATATATTAATATAATAATAATATATATATTAATATAACTATATATATATATATATATATTAACATAACTATATATATTAATATATATATATATATATTACTATATGAATAAATATAATGAAATATATATATAAATAGATAGATATATCATGAATAAGAGAACAAATCAATATAGGGTAGTGTCAAAGGCTTGAGGTGTGCATGGGGGAGGTATCGATATCAAATCCGGGTGGAGGAAAGGGCGCGCACACAAGGGTGATTTAAAGGGATAGTGCTGATAAAGGGTGTAGGAGGTGCGGGCGAGCGCTGGATGAGCAGGAAAGCACTGATAAAGGGGGGCTAAAGCGCTATAAAAATCCCCCCACGAGATTGGCGGTATTTTTTTTTATTTTTTTATTTTTTTTATTTTTATCAGCACTATTTTTAGCGCTGATAAAAGGGGTCTTTATCAGCGCTTTTTGGAGCACTGATAAAAGGGACCCTCCCTTTATCTTCATCGGCATTATCAGCGCTTTTTCTAGCGCTATTAATGGCAATTTTTAGCACTGATAAAATCCATATTTGTAGTAGTGTACTAGATACATTCATAAGATTTACATTACATCATAAAATGGAAATCAACAACAACATTGTTTCCATGGAAAACAATGAGATCCCATTGAATATCCTTGTAAGTCAGTCATAGTACATTTCTTAGAATCTTGGTAAAAATAAAACATAGAAAGGGGTGAGCTCAAATGCTCAGTATGTATAACAATATAGTGGAAACATTCATAAATAAGAATAATCATTTAAGGCAATGTATCAAACTAAAAAAATATTTGTCAACATAAAATACATCATAATATGGATAATATAAATCAAAATAATGCTATTTACTTACTCACATGGATAGTCTACTAGTCGAATAGTCACATTAAATATCAATAGCCACTTTCATATTGATAGAATGCATAATTCCATACTTTCATAACCACATAGTCAAGGCCTTATGCTAAGACTACAAATAAGATTTTGTCAAGGCCCTGTGCCACGACACTAGTTTGTCTAATGAGACCTATCGATGCATTGAAGAGATATAGAGGGAACCACCCATAACTTACTAAGTCCAATGCATTCTTAATATGAAAATGTCTAAACATAACATAATCATTCGTATTAAAACTGGCATATGAAATGTCAATAATTTATCCATAAACCATGAATGGTATGAAATAACATATACATAGTCAAACATATCACAAAACATTCAATACAATATGGATGTTTTGTATCATAATAAATCTACTTCAGTCAAACATTAAATCCATCAAAGGATGTTGACATTGATGAAATCAAAACCTTTTTAGAGAAATATCTCTTTCTATTTTGAAATCATTTAAAAGTCACATAATTATAAAAGAAAACATTTATATTTTAAAATATTCTTATAAGTTTGTAAGGGAATCTTAGACGATGTTATAACGGTGTAAAATAGCCACACTCGCTGTATGAGTTAAAAAACATTCATAGCTTAATTTTGTCCAAAAGGTCATGAAGTACGTTGTTTGAAAAACGACGGAAAGATTCCATTATAATAATATTATAAAATTAAAAAAGGGTATAAATGACTTCAAACCATAATCTTTAAAATAGTAAGAATGTTTTTAAATACATTTTTAAGAAACATGTATGTAGATAATAAAGAGGTCCTAGTAGATAATTACATATAAATAACCTCAGATAATGATGAGATTGTGAAATTAACCCTTACCTTGTACTTTTCCTTGTTCAAGGGTAGGTTAACCTCCAATATAATGGTGAATTAATTTTTATTAAATTATAAAACAATCATTTACATTAATATGATACCATATATGATCTTTTAACATTGTTTTGTTAATAATATATTAGTATTATCGTCGTTTCGGGTGTTAACAGATTCATTTTCCATTATATGCTTTGTAACGTAAGTAATAATTTTTATGGATATGATGTATCTTATTCATATTCATAATAATATTATGCCTTTAAAAATTATTTTTAATAATCTAATGAAAATTACTCTTGAATGGTCACGATGGGGAATGGATCTCTTCGCGTTCATTGAGACGATAATTCGTACGTACGCACGAGCGACAATATAATTCATTTGATATTAAAATATTATATAATTGGATGTTATATCATATATACATAATAATTATCATGTTATATTTATTATTTACTTCAATTACACATCATTATTATACCCATCCAAATGATAATGTATTGAATAACAATTGCACCATAACTTAGAGACGATAAGCCATACGTACGCACATATGGTGACTTTTAATTCAATGGATAGTTAGAATAATGAATATGGTTGTACCATATTTATAATAACATGAAAGTATATAGAAGATACTAGAGTTATTATTTTATAATAGAAACAACAATGAAAGAAGAAGAGGAAGAAGAAAGGAAATTTAAATAGGTGATGAAATATTTACCTCTTCTTCAGATTCGTCCTTTTGATTTGATCCAAAGGAACCCTTAGGTTGGATTTTTGACTGAAGGAAGGCCTCTATAAATAAGATAGGATAGTTTATAGGGTATATGGGAAGGGTTTGGCCGATCCAAATGTCATTGAAGGTGTGAATTAGAGATAAGGGTGAATGCTCTTTTATAAAAGGGGTGAAGGGAACCTTTGGAAAATATAGAAATATTATTTTATATTAACATCATTTCCAGTTTTTAATTGATCAAAAATTAATTATTTAAAGGCTAAGGTGGGGATGGGTCTAAAACCACTAATCCAATAGGTTATAGACAGGTTTAGGTCACTATATTAACTTTATTTTTAGATTTAACTCTTAGTTAAATAGTTTGTCATTTTCCATGTCTCTTTTTATTTTTATATTATATGGTTAGTAAACTTACAATAAACATCCAAGAGAACCTCAAGTGTATCATTAATGAAATATATAATATTATTTATGAAATTTTTCTAAACCTTAGATTTTTAGGAAAAGGATATCATTTAATAATACAATTTATTTTTAAAAACTCTTTTATGTCAATTTTGACACAATTTGGTATTTTGTTTTTTCTGAATTTATAACAGCATTATTAATTCAAAAAACAAATTAATAAAACCAACCCTATCATGACATATTAACTTATAAAATTAGTGGAATATATAAAAAGTATAAATTACATTTATTTGGATATTTATAATATCAATTATTTTAATATTTCATTAATTAGTTAATTACTACATCATCATTGTGTCATAAAAAAATTAAATTATTTAATGTCTAAAAAATAAAAATAAATTTCCATTATGCATGAAATATTTTTATATTTATAATTAATATTTATAGTTGAATTTATATTATTTTTATCCCTATATTAAAAATGGTTTAGTTATAAAACTTTGAATTTAACACCTTTACCTCTTCTTTGAGTTAAATAATAATAAATGTCCTAATCTTATCCAAGTGGACCAGAAGGATCATATTTTATTCCTAAAGTTAATTTTGGTAAAATTACACTTATCCTATAGAATCAGGGCATTTGTTAGGGTAATACTAATATCATTTTCACCTTTAATTACCCTATTTACTTTTAATAGTGGTAAATAAAAGTAAAAAGTTACTATTCACTAAAAATTATTTTCATCTTATTGAACCACATTTTACTTACTGATATCAACCATGTCTCATGGATTTTTGAAATTCAACTCACATAAGCGGTAAAATTATGTTTTACGTAAATTTTCAAATGCTCCTAGGAGGTGGGTAAAAGACGGTAAAAAGTTCAATAGAATTCTTATATATCTAAAATTATTATAAACTGACTCCAATGAATTAAATTAAACATATATAAGTATTATGTATATATTTTTGACATAAAATAAATTTAAATGAAACAAATTATTATTTAAATAAAAAGTCAGATTTAAACAATAACTCAGTAATTTTCACTATTCATAGAAATTGAAAGTGTTCAGAAAAATTCCAAAAATTCACCTTAAGCTAATTTTGAAATTCCGAATTAATAAATGAATTCTATTTTACCAATTTCAAATCATAAAAGTTTCATTAATTAATATAAAATCAATTCCCATTTTCAAAACCAAAAAGCGTATTTTTAAGAAATAATAACTATCAAAAGATTGACACTTGTTTATGTCCAATTTCAAAGTGAAATTACATAAAATGACCATCATTGGATTAAATGGTAAAAATATAATATAATTATAATTACAAACCATTAAAATGTATAATTCAACACTAAAAATTATTTTTATTAAAAAAGTTGTTTTCAATTAAAATATAGTATTTGTCACTATTCACCCAAATGTGAAAGTTATCAGAAAAACACCAAAAAATTATTGAAACTAAAATTTTTTATGTCCGGATTCTAAAGAATAATTTTATTTTTTCAAATTGAATATATAATTGTTTCAAATGTTGGATTTAAAAAGGGATCTTTATTAAAATGCGTTAAAATTACATTTTTTTAAAAATACTTCTTTTATCTGAATAAATGTATTTGTTCTTACATGATGCTTAAGAAACTCATAATATGGATTCTAAAATTATAAGAATTATATAAATTTCAATTTTCAGTTAATACTATTCATAACCGCTTTTGAACAGCTAGATTGGTAATTCATGGTGCACTTAAACTCAGTGTTGCGTGTAGTGCAAGTAATTTAATTACATTGAAGAAATAACATACTATGAAATCTTGTGGTGTTACAATAAATAAAAAAAATTTCTTCATAGAGGCTCATTGTTTGATGAATTCTATATTAAATTTATTTATAAATCTTCTAGTTGTTAAATTTTCCCACTTACAAAAATTTCACCATCAAAATTACCAGAATGTTACCTCATAAAATGATTTGGGCAGTTCTTCATAATAAGATCCATAGGATCCCATGTTACCTCTCCAATTTTTTATTTTTCAAAATTACCTTTACCAATAAAATATTATGATTCCTCAACAGCCATTATTTAGTGTACAAAATCCGGATAGGCTCTTTGCAGTAAGATAAGTCAGGTTCCAATTATATACCTTCAAAAGTGATTAAATGTGTTCGGTATGGAATGTACTTTCTAAACAATTATATGTGGAACACATTGCGTACCATGGAATATCTATGAGACATTACAAAACGATAATCCATAGCTCCAATTATCTCCATTATTTCAAAACAGCCAATGTATCCATGGCTCAGTTTCCCTTTTTTCCAAATCAATAACACCCTTCCATGGAGATACATTAAACAAAACATGATCTCCCACTTGAGATTCAAAAACTATATTTCAATTATTTGAATAGATATTTTTTCTTCTTTGGGATGATTTGATATGGGTTTGAATAGTCATTATCTTTACTATTGTTTCCTCCACAAGCTCTAATACCACAAGCTTCCTTTCACCAACATCATCCCAACATGTTGGTTTATAAAAAAATATTTCTATTCAAAGCCTCATAAGGTTCCTTTTGAATACTAGAATAGAAATTATTATTGTAGGAAAACTCCACCATGTAAAAATACTAATCCCACATATCTTGAAATTGGAGGGATCATGATCTCAACATGTCTTCTAATGTTTGTATCGTCTTTTCTGATTAACCATCCGTGTGGGGGTAATAAGAAGTACTCAAACGAAGCTCAGTGTCCAAAGATTTATGAATAATTTTTTATAATTTTAATTTAATCAAGGATCCCAATCAGACACTACTTAAAGTGTTTATCTATAATGTTTCATAACTTCATTGTTACAGAGTCATGAAAATCTCGGAAAATCCACTCTAAATGTGAAGAAATGTGCATATTTCATCAGTTGATCTATAATTACCCTTATTGCATCATTATTTCATGGTGTTTTGGGTAATATATTGAACAAATACCTGGTGATTTCATAAAATTTACATATAGGAATAGGTAGAGGATTCATGACTCCTATAGGGTGTTTTTGTTCATCCTTCACTTGTTTTCATACTAAACATCCTTATATATAATTCAAAATTTACAGCTTCATGTTATCCCACTATAAATGTTTCTTTAAATATCTATACATCATAGTGCTACTAGGGTGTATAGGGAAATTCAATCTATGGGCATCATCCATTAAAAACTTTTTCACATTGGTTATAGAGGGAACACCTAGTATCTTCCCAAATTTCAAAATTACATCTTCACACATGCTGTTAGGAAACTACACATTATTCACACCTTTAATTTTTATTTGAAGATTCTCATCATCAAAATAAGATGTTATTATTACTTCTAATAAATATAGATAGGAAAAAAATTGAAAATGTAATGATGGTTCACCTTCCCTGATAATTACCATATTCGTCTTTACTAGATCCATGAATACAAGATCCCTTTCAATCCTTATTTTGAATAAAACTCCACGATATTTTCCTCTCAATGCATCAGCTACCTTGCTTTCCATTCTTGGGTGGTAGTGTATGAAATAATCATAATCCTTGAGTTTATCAATCCATTTCCTTTTCCACATGTTGAGTACTTTCTATGAGAAGATATATTTCAAGATCTTGTGAGATGCATATATCTCAAATATTTCACCATAGAGATAATGAATCTATATATTCAGAGAAAATATTAGAGCTAATAACTAAAGGTCATGAGTTTAGTAGTTTTTTTCATGATTTTTTAACTTCCTTGATGTATAGGAAATGACTCTATCATTCTACATAAGGGAAAAACCAACTACATTCTTTGATGCACTGCTATAAATCATAAATCTTTCATTTACTGAAGGTAGAGTCAATATTGGAGCATTAACTAACCTCTTCATAAATTATTCAAAACATTCTTCGTATTATTTTTTTCATAAGAACATAACCCCTTTACAAGTAATATTTCTTAATGGTTTATCTAGTCAGGTGATGTTCTGAATTGAAATGTCGATAATAACTTACTAAACCATTAAAACTACATACCTTGGTTATGTTCGTTGGAGTAGTCCATTCCTAAACTGTCTTTGTATTTTCAAGATTAAATATGTTTCCATCCTTAGAGAAAATATGGACAAGAAAATAAATTATTTGAATCCAAAATTTACACTTTCTAAACTTCTCATATAACTAATTTCATCTAAGAGTCTTCATAAAAATGCACAAGTGATTCTCATGATATTATTATCTATTAGAGTAAACCAATATATCATCAATAAATACCTCAACAAATTCATCAAGTTATTTCTTGAAAACTATATTCATTAGATCCATGAAAACCAAGGGGACATTAGTTAGTCGAAAAGGCATTACTGTAAACATGAAATAACCATAACTTCTTCAAAATTCTGTCTTTGGAATATATTTCATCCTCACACATAACTGATGATATCCAGATCAAATTTTGTCTTAAAAAATATTGGGCTCTATAAATTTGATCAAATAAATCATTAATCTGAGTTAGGGGATACTTGTTCGTTATTTTAATAACAATGATATCTCTATATTCAATGAAAACCATCATGGATCCATCTTTCTTATTGACAAAGAATACTGGGGCTCCCCATGGAGAAACACTAGGATAGATAAATCCTTCATCAATCAATTCCTCTTGTTTTTTCCTCAGTTTAACTATTCCACTTTGGCCATTCTAAAAGGGATCATTGATATATCTCTTTATCTAGGAATTAAATCAACAGAGAACACAACTTCCCGATCTGAATAATGTCGAGGTAAATCCTTCAAGAATACATCAACATATTCTTTCATAATAGATACATCCTAAATTATAATATTTCTACCCTCACCCAAAAATATTTTTTTCTCTTCCTTCCCAGGAATTGAATTTAGTGGAGCTACTAGGTGAGGACTTAGATACGAAGCAAATAGTGTTGTTTTTTCTCTAAATATAACGGATTCCAAACCTTCCACACAATTTTTTATGTCCTCATTCTTTCAATATATTTTCACATCATATTTTTAATGCTAGTCCATGCCAAGGATTATGTCGAAGTCAACCATAGGTATAATGGTAAAAATAGTGGATAAATCAAATTTATATGTCATAATGGTGAATTATTGAACCATATTTTATTCAATGGGACTTACCATAGAATTTTTGATTGAAAAATCCCTAGTTAAGGGGAATTAGAATTATATAATTTTTAAAAAAATATGGGAACATATAAACTACTGGGATGAACTAGAATCAAATAAACCATTGTCCAGATATGAGGAACTGATTATAGTACCTGCTACCACATAATTATGAACTTCATATTCAGTAGTTGTGACCACATAATATTGGACTTTCTCCTTTTTCCTTATCATGGGAATGTTTCATTGATTCTTAGGAAAATAATTGACATAATGTCCCATATCATTACAATTGTAGCATTGAAATTTTTTAGCTTTCTTCTTTCCCTTGAAATCTAGAAGTTTTTGGTCTCTTTCTCCACATCTATAAAAGACCTCTTTTCCTTTTATGTAGGATCTTTGGAGTTTCTTTTCAAATGTATCACATGTTGGAAAACTACCCTTTTTATTATTCCCTTTACCCATTATTTCCTCTTCCACCCTTTCTTATCTTGATTTCCATTAAAGTTATAAGATTGGGAGAATTATTTCTATGTATTAATTTGACATGAGATTATATATCTGTATGCTGAGAATGTTTGGAAAACTAGTTGCTTTTGGAGGAATTGTTTTAAACCATCAAATAATTCATCAATATTTCTCCTTGGATCATGTATGTCGTCCACGACTTTCCATGATAGCCTTGTGAAATTGGATTCATACTTCGAATCATTTTAATCCTCTTTTTTTTCAATCTTATGAATTTCCTCTCTATATCTACTCATGGTTATTGAGGAAAATATTCTTTTTTGAATATTTCCTTAAAGTCCATACATTCTATTTTATCTATTTTTTCCTCCTCCTTTTTTTTTGAATCAACAACCACTATTAATCTATATATCTCGATAGATGATAAACTACCATGGAAACCTTCTCCCTTTAATTACATCACAAAGAAAGAAAGATATTATATAGGGATCTAATCCATTGCTCAAATAAAAATGGGTCTGTATCCCATTGAATATTGGATTTTCTTGCTTCATAAATTAGTATAACTTTTCAACTCTACATTATGGTTTAGTATGATCCATACGGTTAAGGTTATTGTTCATAACATGATTATGCTCTCCCAGTATAATTATAAACTACTCAGCACTAGCCACAACTCCAATAATAGCATCATTATCTATCATAAGAGGAATATCCCAACATGGGATGCGTGCATTCACATAGATTATATTCCTTTCACTAGAAACAATTTATAAATAATGGAATACACTAAATTCATTTATGAATCTCAAAGTATAATATCAAACTAGAAAAACGCATAACATCAACCAAAATATTATTCATTTCTAATATCATAATCATAAGCATGGTTACATTAAAGACATATTTACATTTAAATCCTTTTTAATGGTTTATAAAGAATATGGGAATTATCCTAATAATATCCCCCAAGAGTGTCAAAATAGGTGCATTGTAAGGCCTATTTTCGTGTACCAGGATACGCCATGTCATGTCTAAAACACCTTGTTAGAGATATTAATCCTAGTTATATATGTGGCGGAAAAATATCGTCAAGGCCTCGACCAAGACGTCTGAAAATACTAGGGTAAGGCCTGGGAAAAAACCCATTTCCCTTTTACCTCATGAGGCCTACAGATGCATCAAGGGGATATAGTTGGCCCCACCCATCCCTTTCTAAGTCCAAATAATTCTTAATATGAAAGGGTATTGACATAAACTATATGAACATATGAAATAACTTTCCCTTAATATGTAAACATAAACAATAACCATTTGGAGTAGTATGGTGAATGGTATCAATATAGCACATCCACAGTCAAAATGATCATAAAGCATTTAATACAATACGATGGATGACATAAATAAGAGATTGAAATCAATAATACATAAAACTCAACATAGGTGTTGAATTAGAAAAAAATAGTATAATAAAATCATCAAGGAACTTTTGAGAGATATACACTTTTAGTATTAAAAGATGTTTTATTTTAGAAAAATTTTTACGTAAAAATAGAAATGAACTAATGTAGTTCTTACATGGTGAATGAGGGGTTTTTGAAAAATAATTGTGTCTTAAATAATATTACATAGTTCACATTAAAACATGTAATAATAAGAGATGTTCCCATGAATCAGGCTTGTTTATCTAAAATAATTGATAATGATATTTATAAAACATTTAACTCCCCTTGAAATAAATTTTGATTATGATTAGTAAAAATAAATAGAAAATTAACAATGAATTTTTGAGGATAAAATAATAATAATTAATAATTTAATTTGTATTATGTGAGACAAAAAATATACCAAAAGTAGATAGAGGCATAGGTAGAAAACCATTTCCTTTTGTCCTAATGTGTTCTACACTTGTCTTCAATTTAATGGATAATCAAATGAAATGAATAAATAAATTAATTAATAACCATATCTACATATATTTGATTCATTTTAGTTTTATTATTTTCATTTATGTTCTTTATTATATGTTAAAATTGATTTTTGTTGTTCTGGAGTGTTCATTTTCATTGATTTCATGATCGGTCCGCCTGATTATAAGTAATGCAATTTAGGTAGAATGGATATAATTATATAGAACTAAAATTAAATATAATTAATGAACATACAAGAGTTTAAATGGTTATATCTATGTATATATATATATATATATATCCTTTTTTTATTTTATGATCATGAATTAATTGATAAGACATTTAGTGATAATCATTTTAGATTTTCATAACGGTTTTTATTATTTTCATGAACTAGTTTTCTTGTATGTATATATACTAGTTGCAGAACGTTATGAAGGCTATAAATCATATATTATATAATGGTTCACAAAGAAAAATGGTATCATGACTAGACATAAATATATTTATAAAAATTAAAATCCCATCGTCCTTGAAACTGATAAATCAACACATCTCAGATAGTGTTTTCTTTTTTTTGTATAAAGAGAGGGGAAATGAGGGATGATGATGATTTATTACATCAGCATAAAAAATTATAGTTATATAATGGTTATAGAGTTATCATAAATTTTTTTTGAGGGTATTTGAGGAGGGAATAATAACGTTAAGGAAGATGAAAGAAAAATAGAAGTTGAAAAATATCTTATGAAAATTCGGTAGCCTAACGATATCACGGTAAAATTCATAAATTTTTTTATGAGATAAAAATAGGTATATCATAATTTTTTACATAATATGTACAATAAAAGGATATGGAACAACATATCCCAATAAAATAAAATGTAAATAAAAAAGTAATAACATAAAAGGAGTCCTAGAAAAAGAGAAGGGTGGTAGATTCCTTTACATTATAGAGAAACTCCTAGAACACAAAGGTTGGGAAATTAGGGTATTAAGGACACCGTGGGGGAAAAATGGGGAGGTCAAACTACCAGATCTCTAAGGATGATGAATTTGGAATGAAAGGAATGGAATAAATGGGTGGGTATTTATTGAAATGTTGAGGGAATTGTTTTATTAATTTTTAGGACACCTCAGTAACGGTCAATGAAAATCATTCCCATGGAATTTTCCCATGGTATTGGACCCTTGGTACACCTCATATCAAAATTTTAATTTAAAAAAATCCAACATAATTCTATATTACTTATTACATCATTATGATGTCATTAAACACACATAAAACTCAAAACTATATTTTTAGAATTCCTCAAAAAGAAAATTATTTTATAAAATTCTCTTAAATTAAGAATAATCTCATATTTATGTTTTGAATTCAAAGAAGAAATTTATTTTATAATAATAATTATCTAAATATGAGAATTTAGACTCTTGTTTATGAAAATACTTATTTTTGAAAAATAATAGCTTACATAAAATGTATATTAAAATTATCAAAAAAAATAAAATAAATTTATTATTTGAAATTAAAGAAGAGTGTTTTGATAAGAATATTTCATTATAATAATCCTTCATAAAAACTTATATTCACAAAATAATTTAAATATCTCTGAATTGTAAATTTTTATCTTAAAAATCAATTTATCAAATCCTCCTTATTTGAAAAAACTAAACTCAAAATAGAAATGAAGGAAGAACAATTTTATTTATACTTTCATAGGTGAGGTTTCTATTCCATTGGTCATATTACTATTCGTTTGGTCATATTACTATTCATTAGGGTAAAATTATTATTCCAAAGGGAAGTGGTATTATTAAAAAACAACTATATTGATCCTATCAGAACCTGAATAACTTACTAATTGCAACTGTGATTGTTTATTTTTCAAAATTCAAATCATAGAATCATAAAAATTATTTTTAACAGTTCGGTTATAACTATCTCCTATAAATAAAAAAGAGTTTATTTCATAGAGACATAGTGATGCATTCCTTACATATAAAATTTATATATAATTCATTAATGTGTTACATAGTGGTTGTAGTAGATTCAGTCTCTAGTATCCATGATGAAATTCCCATCTTCATCCATTCACTCTACCACTGATAAAGGAAAGGGTGTTTTCGTGGCTCATACCATCCAAACCCCCTGAAGGTGATAAAGAAATTTCTATAGAATAACATATTTCTTAAATCTAATAAGATAATATAGATATTAGAGAGATAATCGTGGTAATACTCATATGATCTCTACCATAGGAACATGTACCAACACTTGCCTATGGAAGACTACCTTATAGTAAAGTACTCTATCCCACAAGGTGGGGAGAGTTTTCTTATTTTTAATCCCCACATAGGAAAAAATCCTATCATTTTGTTACCTACAAGAGAATGTATATTTGATGGAATTTGCATATTTTTCTCCTCCTCATCGAGGGTATTCAAGAAACCATCTGGATTCAGGTGTTTCCAGAAAACCTTTAAGATAATTGGGACATTTTAATCAATTAGAAGAATTTGTGTCATCCAAGACCCCCTATACTTCAACACCTACCCACATAACAATAAATATTTTCATTATATACCCCAGACTGCAGACTCATCCATGAAATCAAACCAATATTGGCATACATAACATGAAGGAGAAGTTTCCTGGCCTCCAATATATTAAAGAAATAAGTGAAAAGTATATTCTATAAAAGAAAAACATATTCCCGATCATTTAAATTATACCATGAATAATGGTTTGACAGAGATATTGGCGTTGATATAGCTAATAGTGGAATGTATGGTATTCCATGACAATAATTTCCGCTACCAATAAAGTATCTAGAACACAATAAAAGATTTATTTATATTTAATTATTTAATTTAGATACATATGGAAATTGGGATGTTGGAACCACTGAAACCTAAATCCCAACAATAGTTGTATAGTCACTTCGAGAAGGGAACCCCAGTTCAGCAGTAGGGAAAGGCCTAAATACCTTCAGGGGAAAAGGGACCATCTTCCAAAAATATATTGAAAAAAAATATTCGATTAAAAAAAGGATGTATCTATGTATTTTTACTGTTCTATAGAAAATAGATTAATGAAACTCCCAAAATGTGTAAGCGGAATGAGGTGGGGCAGATAGGCTAGGACAACCATTTCTCCTACCATCAATGTCTCAGGGACCCAATACAATGTAAAATTTTCTTCAATGATCATTTGGATGAATAGTTATCTACAATCTTGATAGAGTTGAAGGATCAAGAAACTAATGAAATATGTAAATGATGTGTTCAATATCATTTATAAAAACCACCCTCTTGTAGAATATTTTCCATCATCCTTACCGTAATTTATTATACTACATGGACGATGTCTTCGGCACAAGTAATTAACAATCATGTACATCATCTTTACTATAAGACATTAAACTAAACTATTGATATACATAGAAAAAGGCTTTAAAATACATGCCCATCATACAAAATAAAGACATTAAACTACACATATTATTTCCATACCATATGAAATTAAACAATTTGACCATCGTCATTATATCAAGACGTTAAACTGAACAACTAATGATTTTATTGAAAGACATTATTCTGGATTTCCATCAATATAACAAGAAGATGTTAAACTATGTGGTTGGTTTCCTTACCACATTACATTAAAATACACGACTGTCACCCTCACTACCAGACGATAATGTGCTTGGATCACGTCCTTACAACATGATGTTAAAAATACACGACATGTGACCTTATCATAACATATTAAACTACACATATCATGTCCTTTTCAAATGACATTAAACTGAAGGGTGTTTATTTGAAATAGATATGGATTGATTCTCATCCCAATGAGATACATAGAAATTCCTAGACACTATATGTTTTCCTAAACACCCATATTCAATTCCTTTCCATAAGATGTTAAACTGTACAAATCATATCCTTTATGTGTAAAAATAAAATGCACTAGTTTTATTAGAACTATATATGGATTTATTTTCATCCCAATGAGATACGTAGAGATGCCTGGATTCTATATCCTAGACCATCCACCCATATTCACATATTTACTGTAAAATATTAAACTACACAACAATTTTCGTTATCATAAGTCCATAAAATATATGACATCCAAAACATTGGGAGATATCATCCGCATCATATGGGAAGGTCGGTAAACTACATGGTGATAGTGCCCCTTTTGAGACCTGTAGAGCCACAAATGAAAGAAGCATATTTCTTTAAGAAGGGAGGGAACAAACCAATGGTGGATGCTGATATACATACAGTTGTTTTTGATGGCCTAGGGGAATGCCCCTTTGAACCCATAAATATGCTCAATAGAAATTATAATCCCCCATTAAGTCTGGTAAATGTAGCAAATCTAATCCTAAAGGTCTGATTCCCTCCAATCATTAACAAAATTTTAAAACACAATAAAATTAGGAATCTCTCTAAGATGACTCAAATAGAATGTTATTATGTTGTATCTTCTAATAGCCACCCTTACCTTGATTGTGACAAAGAATTCCACAGCTATCCACCTTCATCTAGAAAACCCTCCACAAAATTAGGATTAGAGGATGATGAGGATGATCTCTATAATTCCCCTCTATCATTCAAAGAAGGTTTCTCTACCACTATAGATGATATCAGGTAGATAAATCTTAAAATGGAGGAAGTAACATGGCCTAAACTTATTAGTGTCTCCATTTCCCTGGAAGAGAAAGATATGTACATGGAATTTCTAAAGAAACATTAATATGTGTTCACATCAATCTACAAAAAAATTCCCATTTTGAATACAAATGTGGCTACACACCATCTCGGTCTACCTTATGTGGATTGAGGCTTGAAACCTGAATACAAGTGGATACACCCTTATTGTTCCAAAAATCCTTTGAACATCTCAAGAAGTACCTAATGCACCGACCAATTTTGATGCCCTCTGTAGAAGGTAGCCCAGCTATCTTATATGTGTCCACCATAGAATTCTCACTCGGTTCCCTCCTTGCAAAAACAATGATGTGGGGTGTGAGAATATTCTTTACTACCCTAGAAAGATGATTTTATGAAAACGAAGTTCATATAGTCTCTTGTATTTATCCACTTATGTATATCATTTTTCATCCTATGTTGTCTAGGTTCTTGGATGTATGAGTGATAATTCTATAGAAATATTAAATTTAGTTCATGTCATAGATGTTTGTGAAAGGGGAAGCCCTAGATGATTTCCTCATATAACTTCATACCTATGAAAGGACATTAGAATACACAAAGATTCTATAAGAGGACATTTTCTATGCCTAATATAATCCTCAGACATGGGTGATTCACTTTGATTGAAACTATTGGAGTCCCATTGGCACAAGGATGGAAAACATGAAGCTCAATTAGGTTGGTCTAAGTATTGTATTCATCTCTCCTAATAAAGTAGTCCAATCATACTTGTTCTCACTATCTGAATGCTATATAAATAATGAGAAAGAGTATCAATCCCTCATCGCTATATTATAACTAGTCCTATAGTTCTACAAAGCATACGTAAATTTAAATTTGGGACTCAGAATTATTGATAAATAAAATCAATGGTGATTATTTCATTGAAAAAGAATAATTTCCCCCTCACTAGATACATTTGGGGAATCATGGTAGTGTTCCCTTTTGATCCAACATTGCATTCTCCCTAAACCCATGACATCAAAAAATACAGATCTTGTCTGGTTGACATGATGTTAAACTATAAAACTAAGTCCTAATAGAAAGACTTTAAACTACAAGGTATACCATGTCATTACCGCATGATGTAAAACTGTAGGGATCCACAATCCCTCTCCTCCTTCACATCGGGTGATTTATCATCCTAATCAAATGATGTCAAACTACTTGTCCATCACCATTACATAAATGTGCTAAAATACATTGATCATGTCCTAATAGAAATAATTTTAACTGATTGGTATCCTTTATCCAGACCACATGATAGTAAACTATATAGAGTTCATCTAAGACACTTAAAGTCAAACTACATGGTTTCATAATAACTATATATGGATTGATTTCCTTTATCACATGATACATAGTGACACCCCAGACTCTATTCTTGGGCCCCATTATATGATTACCTTCCTTTCACATTATCTGATCCATTTTCCATACCACATGACATTAAACTACAATGAAAATTGTCTTAACACATTACATAATACTTCACTGATTCACAACATCAATTTTCATTCACATTGGGAGATCTATATCCTTACCACATGATAAACAACTATAAGGATCTAGGATATCCATATTCATTCACATTAGGTCACCAATGTCTTTACCACATGATGTTAAACTTCAATAATTTCTTAGAACTACACATGACATGATTCTAATTTTCACAAAGATATGTATAGAAACCCTGAACTTAGGTTTGTTCCATCTACCACAAGATACAAATTCCCCTATCCTACCCTTAAATTCCTCTGTCAAGTGAAAATAATCATTTCCATTCCTTGATTCTCACACCGAGAATAGATCATATGGTCTTAGGAGACTCATTAATGTATTCCCCTAAAAACAGGGAATATTGGCTTTCGATAGGCCCATCTTGGTCCGTAATACAAGACCGTAAAAGGTGTTCCATGATTCCCCATTACATGACATTAAACATTACAGTTAATGTCCCCTGTATGACATGAAACATCACACTATTATTGATTTCACCTGAGAAGACCACTACTGTTAGTGTTGGCCTTCTACCTCACCTCCATCCACTATATACATATTCACATAATTGATCCCATGTCTATACCACATGATGTTAAAATCCACTGTTCATTAATAACTACATGTGGAATATTATTTCTTTTCATGAGATAGGTTGTGATTCCCATACTTCCATCCTTTAGACTACCTCAACATCATGAATTTTTCATGCGGGTCTATATTTTTCCAAACTCGATAACATTAAACTACAAAATTCTTTAAGAACTACATGTATCCTGACTCATTTCATCCCTGGATAGGTTGTGACGCTTGGGTCTTTAATCCTTATCCCAGCTACAAAAAACAATAGATACAACTCCCACCTCTCTCTAATATGATAGAACGATGAGGATAGTGTTTCCCATTCAAAAACTATATATGACTTCATTCATGTCATCATGTGATATGTAGTGATGAATACATTTGTAACACCACAAGCTTCTACGGTACTCTTCTCTTTGAATAATGAAATAGCATGTGTTGTACACAACATCGAGTTTTAACACACACCACAACCGATCAAACTAGCTGTTATGAATAGTAATACCTACTTTTTGAAATTTTATCTCACAAAATGGACTTTATTTTTAGATTCAGAGTATCAAATTTAGCCTAAGGTGAAATTTTGGTACTTTTCGGATAACTTTAATATTTTGATGAATAGTGAAAATTACTAAATTTTAAATAAAAACAATTTTTTTCATCAAAATAATTAATAGTGATAAATTTTGAATTTGAGTGGTTTTAAAGTATATTTAGAATATATTTTTACCATTTAATATAATATTGGTCATTGGAAATAATTTCACAATTAAACCGAACATAAACAAGTATCAATTATTTGATAGTTATTATATCTAAAAAACACGTTTTTTGTTTTGACTGCGGGAATTAATTTTAAATTAATTTCTGCCACTTCTTTGTTTTGAATTTGGAAAAATGGATTCCATATTTGGAATCAGGATGTTCAAATTGTGTAAATAGGTAACTTTTATTTTTAGACATTTTGAATAATTACATCGGTAAATGTTTTATTTACCATGGTTAAAGGGTAAATCCGGTGAATAAGGGTTAAAAAATAATATTATAATAATAACAAATTACCCTAAAATGTGTCCTACCCTTATTGGTTGATACAGTTTCGACCATGGGCATCTTTGGGTCGATTTTGGGACCCCATGGTGCCACTTGTAAGTGATAGGGACACTTTATTTTAATTATGTTAAAATGAATACAAAAATGACACAAGCATATATCTTTTTAAAAAACAATTTTTACAAATGGTTATATATGTTTCATTTTCGACTATAAATATAATTAGAAAGCTAATACTATTTCCTAAATGATGGTATTTTATTTATAATTTTTAGACATTAAAGAATATAATTTATATATGACACAATGGTGATGTAGTAATTACTATAATAGTGGAAAATTAAACTAATTGATATTATAAATAACCAAATAAATATAATTGGAGACTTTTATTGAATTAAAAAAAATTTATAGGTTATTATGACATCTTAGAATTGATTTAATGGACTTTGTTCGAAGTAATCATTTTATTATGAGTTTCAAAAAAATCAATTATTGAATTGTGTCAAAATTGACATAAAAGTGTTTTTAAAACAAATATTATATTATTAATGGATATTAAATTATTAAAATCTAAGGATCGGCCAAGATACTTATATCATGATATGTGTATCATTAATGGACCACTTGGGGGTCTCTTGGATGTATATAGTATGTTTATTAACCATATAATATAAAAATTCAATGAGACATTGTAAAAGTGAAACTAATTAACTAAGAGTAAATACTTAAAGATAAGGTTAGTATAATGACCCAAACCTGTCTAAATTCTATTTGTTGAGTAGTGTTAGACCTATCCACACCTTAAAATTTAAATAATCCACTTTTTAGCCATTATAAACCGAATATTAATTTATTATAAAATAATATTTCTAGCTTTTCCAAAGGTTCCCATCACCCCTCTTATAAAAGGGAACTCTCCCTTATCATTAACTCACACCTTCAAAGCCTTTTGGTTCGGCCAAAATCTGCCCAAATAATCTATAAACATCCCTAACTTCATCTTAGAGGCCTTCCTTTAGTCATAAAGCCAACTTATGTAGCCCTTTTTATCAAATCAAAAGGAAGAACCCAAAGAAGAGGTAATGATTTCACCACCCTTTTTGAAGTTCCTTTCTTCTTCCACTTCTTCTTTCTTTGTTATTCAAATTCTAAAATAATGAATCCGGTATCTCCTACATACATTAATATAATTATAAATATGGTAGAACCATATTCAGTATTCTATCCATCCTTTGAATAACATGTCACCATACGTGCGTATGTACGGCTTACCGTCTCCACGTCGTGGTGTAATTGTTATTTAATAAATTATTATATGGATGGGTATAATAATGACGTGTAAATCATGTAAATAATAAATATGACATGATAATGATTCTTTATATATGATATACCATACAATTATATATTATTTTAATATCAAAAGAATGATACTATCGCTCGTGCATACGTACGGACTACCGTCTCCACGAACGTGATAAGATTCATTCCCCATCGTATCCATTAAAGTATAATTATCATTTGATGATTAATAATAGTATATAAGGACTTGATATCATTCTGGATGTTATTAAGATACAACCTATCCATGACAAACATGTCTTACATAACAAAACATATAAAAGAAAACGAGTAATTTAACACCCGAAACAACGATAATACTAAGATATTATTAACAAACCAATGTTAAAAGATCATATATGATATCATATTAATATATATTATTCTTGTATAATTTAAAAAAATCATTTCACCATTATACAGGAGGTTAACCTACCCCCAACCAAGGAAAATTACAAGGTAAGGGTTATTTTACAATCTCGTCATTATCCGAGGTTGTTTATACGTAATAATCTATTGGGATCTCTTTATCATCCACATCCATGTTTCTTAAAAATGTATTCCAAAACATTTTTACTATTTAAAAGAATATGGCTTAAAGTCATTTATACTATTTTTGACTTTTTATAAGAGTCTTATGAAAGAATCGTTCCGTCGTTTTCCAAACAAGGATCTTTTTAACCTTTTTGACAGAATTAAGGTAAGAATGTTTTTTATTTATTCGGTGGGTGCGGCTATTTTTTGCCATTATATAATCATCGAAGCTTCCCTTACATGATTATAATAATATTTTCAAAGAAAATGTTTTATTTTATAAATATATGACTCTGAAATGATTTCAAAATAGAAAGAGATATTTCCCTAAAGAGAGTTTTGATTTCATCGATGTCAACATCCTTTAATGGATTTTACGCTTATTTGAAGTTGATTTATTATTATATAGAACAACTATATTGTATTGAAGGTTTTGTGATATGTTTTACCGTGGATGTGTTATTTTTATACCATTCATGGTTTATGGATGATGTATTTTCATTTCGTATGCTAGTTTTAATACGAATGTTTATGTTATGTTTAAACCTTTTCATATGGGAATGCATTGGACATAATATGTGACGGGTGGAGCCCGCTACAACTCCTCGATGCATCAGTAGGTATAATGAGACAAACTAGTGTCTTGGCACAAGGCCTTGACAAAAATAATATTTGTAGTCTTGGCACGAGGCCTTGGCTATGTGGTTATGATAGTCTGGCTTTATGCATTCCATAATTATAAAAGTGGTTATTGATATTGCATGTGATTATTAAATTAGTAGAATATCCATGTGAATAAGTAAATGGAATTATTTCATTTTATTTTTTCCATACTATGTAGAAGTTCAAGTTTAAATGGATTTTGTTTTAGTTATACATTTCCTTTAATGTTTATTATTATTTATGAAAGTGTCTGCTATATTGTTATCCTTACTGGGCATTTGAGATCACCCCTTTTCTATGTTTTATTTTTCCCAGGATGTGAAGAAGTAAATTATGAATGAACTGCATGGATATTATGAGGGGATAATAGTGTGGACTATTGAGACAATATTTTGTTGTAGTAGTTTTTCACTTTATGATGTAATGTAAAAATTTATGAATATATCTAGTGTTTCCATGGATACTAAACCAATCGGTCTTTTGAGATTTGATCTTTTTGTGATCATGATAATGTTATGAAATAATGCACCGACTCTAGGTAACTAGGGTCGGGGCATTACAGTTGGTATAAAAGGAAGTTTAGTTCAAACCTTGGAAGCTAGATTTAGATAAACCATGATTAGAGCACGTAGACCTAAGATGAACTTTGAGGATTAGTATAGAATAACTTCCTAGAATTTTGGTATTGTGGAGATTTTGTGAGTTTTCTGAGCAATACATCCCTATCTGGATACGAACAGGTAGAGGCGGCTCTGGCACAGATGTACCTAGGGGTAAAACCATAAAACACCGCTTTTAGCTAGACTCGAACGGGAACTGGTGCACAACAACGGGCCTTGTTGCACTCTTGGTTACAATACTCCCAGGGGATATTCTTAGTATAACTCTCATTTTCTTTATAAATCATTATGAAGGGTTTATGAGTATATACTTCCTCAAAGAAAATATTTTTTATGATTATGGATTATATCCATAAATAGTTCAATTTTTTTTAAGTGTTTTATAAGTATGGGATTATGTATTTTGATTCTTAAACTGATCTAGTTTATGCCATTGTTTAGAAATGGCGCCTAGTGGAAGAAATGGTAACTGTTTCAATGCACGCACTACATGTAGGGATTTCCCTCCTTCTCAAGATAATTATAGTGGAGCTGGTGATGCAACTGGTGCGGATCAGCTAATCAACATACTGGGACAACTCACTCAGGTTATGAATAATAACCTTACCTATATGAAGCACCCTGATCCGCAGCATGTAGGATCAATGATAGATCGCTTCATGAGGAAACAACCACCAACATTCAATGGGAGTACAAATCCCTTAGTAGCTGAGCAGTGGATAAATTCCCTAGAGAAAATATTTCAGGCTTTGGGGAGTAGTGAAAGGGAAAACGTTATCATGGCGCTTTACCGCCTCACTGGAGATGCTGATCAATGGTGGTCATTGATTCAAAACATGAAGGAAGATGATGAAGTATCAAATATGGAATGTAAGGAGTTCAAAGATCCGTTTTTAGAAAAATACTTTCCTCGTGACCATCAAGCAGATACGGAAAGGCAATTTCTGAGTCTTAGACAAAAGGAGGATGAGAATGTCGCAAAGTATGAGGATAACTTTACAAGCTTAGGAAGCTATTCTTGAGATTATATACGTAACCCCTGAAATAAGATTTATCGTTTCTTTGATGGGTTAAAACCATTTATCCATCGAGCATTAGTCCCACAATCCTTCTCGTCGTACGAAGACATTGTCTCATGTGCTATCAAGACAGAGAAAGAATTATCATCGTCTTATGACTTTAAAGCAAAGCAAGAGAAAAAGTGATCTACTTATCAATATGGGAATGTAAATAAGGGGAAGAAGATAAAGGTTTAATATCCATCCTGTGGTAAATGTGGGAAGAAACACCCCGGTACTTGCTTGAAGGGAATGGGTGTCTGTTACAGGTGTGGTGAAAAAGGACACCAAGCTCGTGATTGAAAAGGGAAGAAGAAAGATACCAATGTTCAGTGCTACAATAGCAGGGAGATGGGTCATTATGAAAATGAATGTCCTAAGAGTCAGGAGAACTTACCTCAGAAAAGGCCAAGGGATCAAGGCCAAGCTTATGCTATCACTACTGCTGAGGTAGAAGCTCCGAAAGACCTGGTGGAAGGTAATTTAATGGTTTTCTCAAGTTTATAAAATGCATTATTTGATTCAGGATCATCGCATTGTTTCATATCATCACAGTTTTATAAGAAAATTAGATATTTCCAATTTGATTTAACAAGGGAGTTTTCAGTTAAGAATCCTAATGGAAGTATCATTGCAACAAAGTTTTGTGAATCAGTCCCCATTAGAGCACATAAATGATCTTTATCTACTGATCTCATCGTCATACCTATGATTGAGTTTGATATAATCCTCGGTATGGATTGGATTTCATACTATGATGCGAAGATTTATTGTAAGAAGAAGGAGGTTACGATTTTGGATGATGATGATAAGGAACACCTTATCTTTAGAGTAGAATCATCACCACCAAATTGTTATCTAGATCCACCCCCAGTAGCTCAACTAAATTCAATTATTGTGGAGGAAGAGAAAGAAATGGTTGTGGGTGAGGAAAGGAATGTTCAAATAGGGGATTTACCTATTGTGAAAGAATATGTAGATGTATTTCTGGATGATTTACCTGGACATCCTCCAGAATGAGAAGTTGAGTTTTCCGTTGATTTAATTTTTGGATCAAGGCCTATATCGAAGACCCCTTATAGAATGGCCACTGTAGAATTAGTTGAACTGAATAAAAAACTAGTGGAATTGATTAATAAGGTATTTCTTCTCCCTAGTGTTTCTCCATGGGGAGCCCATGTTCTTTTTGTTAAAATGAAAGATTGATCTATGAGGTTATGTATCGACTATAGGGAGATCAATGCTATAACAATAAAGAACAAGTATCCCCTACCTTGCATTGATGATTTATTTGACCAATTGCATGGAGCTAAATAATTTTCAAAGATTGACCTTCGATCTAGATACCATTAGTTGTGTGTAAAGAAGGAAGACATTCTGAAGACAACATTTTAAACCAGGTACGGGCATTACGAGTTTACTGTAATGCCTTTTGGATTGACTAATGCACCCTCTGTATTCATGGATCTAATGAATAGAGTTTTCAAGTAATATATTGATTAATTTGTGGTGGAATTTATTGATGATATCTTGGTATACTCCAAAATCTACGATGATCATGAAAATCACTTGCACGTTATCCTGAAGACTCTGAGAAGACATGAATTATATGGAAAGTTTAGCAAGTATGTATTCTGGAAACATGAGATTTCTTTTCTTGTCCATATTGTCTCTAATGATGGAATCTCTGTTGATCCTTCTAAGAAAAAGGCAATCCAAGAATGGACAGCACCTACGAGTATAACTGAGGTACGCAGTTTTATTGGTTTGGTAGGTTATTATCGATGTTTCGTCCAAAATTTTTCCCGATTGGCTAACCCGTTAACGGGGCTCACACGTAAAGGGGTTAAATTTGTTTGGACAAAAGAGTGTGACGAATGTTTCGAAGAAATGTAGAGAATATTAGTCAATTCCTCAATTTTTACACTACCATCAGAGAATGATGAGTTTGTTATTTATAGTGATACATCGAAGAAAGGACATGGTTGTGTCCTTATGCAGAATGATAGGGTTATTGCCTATGCATCATGACAGTTGAAAATTCATGAGAAAAACTATCCTACACATGATCTCGAGTTAGCAGCTGTGATCTTTTCTTTGAAGATATGGAGTCACTACCTCTATGGTGAAAAATGTGAGATTTATACTGATAAAAAGAGTTTAAAGTATATTTTCTCACAAAAAGAACTCAACATGAGGAAAAGGAGATTGCTTGAATTACTCAAGGATTATGATTGCACGATACACTACCATCCAGGGAAGGAAAACAAGGTGGCAGATGCTTTGAGTAGAAAAGACCATGGAGTTTTGAACAATATGAGAATTTAAAGGAATCCAATTATCATAGATCTAGTGAAGATGGACATGGGAATAACCATGGAAGGTGAAACATCAATGCTTTTTCAAATGGTTGACAAACCATCTATACTAGAAAGGATTAAGAGTTCTTATACCGATGATGAAGAATTTCAAAAGAAGATTAAAGTTGTAAATGAAGGGAGATTGAGAGACTTTGTGTATGAAGAAGGAATTTTGAAATTTGGGAAGAGGATTTGTGTTCCCGATATACCTGATCTAAAAGGGGAATTGTTGGATGATGCTCATAGTTCCAGTTTCTCTATACACCCTGGGAGCACCAAAATGTATAAAGATTTGATGGAACATTTTTGGTGGGACAACATGAAGAAGGAGATTTCTGATTTTGTGTCAAGATGTATGGTTTGTCAACAAGTGAAAGTTGGAAGGCTATAGCCTGGAGGAGTCATGCAACCTCTTCCCATACCGGAGTGGAAATGGGACAATATTACGATGGACTTTGTCATGGGGCTACCAAAGACTCCAAGAAGGAATGATGCAATATGGGTTATTGTTGACCGTCTTACCATGTCAGCACATTTTCTTGCTATAAGAGAAGATCTACCACTGGAACGTCTAGCAAGACTATATATTTATGATGTTGTGAGACTTCATGGAGTACCCCTATCGATTTTTTCTGATCGTCATCCCCATTTTACTTCAAGATTCTGGAAAAGTCTTTAGAAATATCTGGATACTGAACTTCATTTGAGCACTGCCTACAACCCTCAAATGGATGGACAATCAGAACAAACTATTCAAACCATATAATACATGTTGAGATCATGATCACTTGACTTTTAGGGTATGTGGGATCAATATTTACCTCTGGTAGAAGTTTACTATTACAACAGCTTCCATTCGAGTATTCAGATGGCACCATATGAAGCGTTATATGGAAAGACATGTCGCACACCAACCTATTGGGATGACATTGGTGAAAGAAAACTTGTAGGTCTAGAACTGGTGGAGGAAACAATGGAAAAGGTGAAGGTAATCCAAAATCACATCAAAGCAACTCAAAGTAGGCATAAGAGCTATGCCGATAATCGAAGGAAGGATTTGGAATTTCAAGTCGGTGATCATGTTTTCTTGAAGGTATCCCCATTGAAGGGAGTCATATGTTTTGGTAAGAAAGGTAAATTGAGTCCCAGTTACATCGGACCTTTCAAAATTCTAGAACAAATTGGTGCTATAGCTTACAGATTGGCAATTCCGCCAAATCTCTCCAAAGTTCATGATGTGTTCCACGTATCTCTATTGAGGAAATACATGCCGGACCCAACGCATGTACTCACATATGAGGAATTAGAACTGGAACCCGATCTATCTTATTGCGAAGATCCCATCAAGATTTTTGATACGAGATAACAAGTACTGAGAAACCGGACGACACGTCTGGTTAAAGTTTTGTGGAGAAACCATAAGATGGATGAGGCAATGTGGGAACCCCAGGAACATATGATGAAGAACCACCCGAGTCTTTTCATGCCGTAGTATTCTAGAAATTTCTAGGATGAAATTTTTTGAAGTATGGGAGAATGTAACACCCCACGTTTCTACGGTACGCTTCTCTTTGAATAATGCAATAACGTATGTTGTACGCAACATCGAGTTTGAACACACACCACAACCGATCAAACTAGCCGTTATGAATAGTAATACCTACTTTTTAAAATTTAATATCTCAAAATGGACTTCATTTTTGGATTCAGAGTATCGAATTTAGACTAAGGTGAAATTTTGGTACTTTTCGGATAACTTTAATATTTTGATGAATAGTGAAAATTACTAAATTTTAATTAAAAACAACTTCTTTAATAAAAATAATTAATAGTGATAAATTATGAATTTGAGTGGTTTTAAAGTATATTTAGAATATATTTCTACCATTTAATACAATATTGGTCATTGGACATAATTTCACAATTAAACCGAACATAAACAAGTATCAATCTTTTGATAGTTATTATATCTTAAAAACACGCTTTTTGTTTTGACAGCGGGAATTAATCTTAAATTAATTTCTGTCACTTATGTGTTTTGAATTTGGAAAAATGTATTCCATATTTGGAATCAGGATGTTCAAATTGTGTAAATAGGTAACCTTTATTTTTAGACATTTTGAATAATTATTTCGGTAAATATTTTATTACCATGCTTAAAGGGTAAATCCGGTAAATAAGGGTTAAAAAATTATATTATAATAATAAAAAATTACCCTAAAACCTGTCCTAACCTTATTTGTTGATACATGTTCTACCATGGGCATCTTTGGGTCGATTGTGGGACCCCATGGTGCCACTTGTAAGTGATAGGGACACTTTATTTTAATTAAGTAAAAATGAATACAAAAATGACACAAGCATATATCTTTTAGAAACCCAATTTTTAAATAGAGTTATATATGGTGGATTTTCGACTATAAATATTAATTAGAAATATAAAACGATTTCCTAGATAATAGTATTTTATTTATAATGTTTAGACATTATATAAGTTAATTTATATATGACACAATGGTGATGCAGTAATTACCATAATAGTGAAAAATTAAACTAATTGATATTATAAATACCCAAATAAATATAATTGGAGACTTTAATTGAATTAAAATACTTTTCTAGGATAATATGACATCTTAGTATTGATTTAATGGACTTTTTCGAATTAATAATTCTGTTATGAGTTTCACAAAAATCAATTACTGAATAGTGTCAAAATTGACATAAAAGAGTTTTTAAAAGAAATATTATATTATTAATTGATATTAAATTCCTAAAAATCTAAGGTTCTTCAAAGAGACTTATATAATGATAGGTGTATAATTAATTGACCAATTGGGGGTATCTTTGATGTATATATTATGTTTATTAACCATATAATATAAAAATACAAAGAGACATTGTAAAAGTGAAACTAATTAACTAAGAGATAATACTTAAAGATAAGGTTAGTATAATGACCCAAACCTGTCCAAATCTTATTTGTTGAGTTTTGTTCGACCTATCCCCACCTTAACATTTAAATAATCCACTTTGGAGCCATTATAAACCGAATATGAATTTATTATAAAATAATATTTCTTGCTTTTCCAAAGGTACCCCTCGCCCCTCTTATAAAAGGGAACCCTCCCTTCTCATTAACTCACACATTCAAAGCCTTTTGGTTCTGCCAAACTCTGCCCAAATACTCTCTAAAAATACCTCAATTAATTCTAGAGTCCTTCCTTTGTCAGAAATCCATATTAAGGAGCCCCTTTGATCAAATCAAATGGAAGAACCCAAAGATGAGGTAATGATTTCACCACCCTTTTTCAAGTCCCTTTCTTCTTCCACTTCTTCTTTCTTTGTAATTAACATTATAAAATAATGAATCCACTATCTCCTATATAAATTAATATTATTATAATTATGGTACAACCATATTCAGTATTCTATCTATCCTTTGAATAACATGTCACTATACATGCGTACGTACGGCTTACAGTCTCCACGTCTTGGTGTAAATGTAATTCAATAAATTATTATTTGGATGGGTATAATAATGATGTGTAAATCATGTAAATAATAAATATAACATGATAATGATTCTGTATATATGATATACCATCCAATTATATATTATTTTAATATGAAAAGAATGATATTGTCGCTCGTGCGTACATACGGACTACCGTCTCCACGAACGTGATAAGATTTATTCTCCATCGTATCCATTCAAGTATAATTATCATTTGATTATTAATAATAGTTTCTAAGGACTTGATATCATTCTGTATATGATTAAGATACAACCTTTCCATGACAAACAAGGCTTACCTAACAAAACATATAAAATAAAACGAGTAAGTTAACACCCAAAACAACGATAATACTAAGATATTATTAACAAACCAATGTTAAAAGATCATCTATGATATCATATTAATGTATATCATTCATGTATAATTTAATAAAAATTATTTCACCATTATACAGGAGGTTAACCTACCCCCAACCAAGGAAAAGTATAAGGTATGGGTTATTTCACAATCTCTTCATTATCCGAGGTTGTTTATACGTAATAATATACTGGGATCTCATTATCATCCACATCCATGTTTCTTAAAAAAGTATTTCAAAACATTTTAACTATTTAATAGAATATGTGTTAAAGTCATTTATACCTTTGTTTGAATTTTTATAAGAGTTTTATAAAGGAATCTTTCCGTCTTTTTCCAAACAAGGAGCTTTTTAACATTTTTGACAGAATTAAGGTAAGAATGTATTTTTAACTTATACGGCGGGTGTGGCTATTTTACACCATTATAAAATCATCGGAGGTGCCCTTACAAGATTATTAGAATATTTTCAAAGAAAATATTTTATTTTATAAATATATGACTCTTAAATTATTACAAAATAGGAAGGGATATTTCTCTAAAGAGAGTTTTGATTTCATCTATGTCAACATCCTTTAATGTATTTTACGCTTATTTGAAGTTGATTTTTTATGATACAAAACTTCTATATTGTATTGAAGGTTTTGTGATATGTTTGACTATGGATGTGTTATTTTTATACAATTCATGGTTTATGGATGAAGTATTTACATTTTGTATGCTAGTTTTAATACGAATGTTTATGTTATGTTTAAACCTTTTCATATGGGAATGCATTGGATGAAATATGTGACGGGTGGAGCCCGCTATAGATCCTCGATGAATCAGTAGGTATCATGAGCCAAACAAGTGTCTTGGCACAAGGCCTTGAAAAAAATCTTATTTGTAGTCTTGGCACGAGGCCTTGGCTGTGTGGTTATGATAGTCTGGCATTATGCATTCCATCATTATGAAAGTGGTTATTGATATTGCATGTGATTATTCGATTAGTAGTATATCCATGTGAATAAGTAAATTGTATTATTTCATTTTATTTTTTCCATACTATGTTGTAGTTCAAGATTAAAAGGCTTTTGTTTTTGTTATACATTTCCATAGATGTTTATTCTTATTTATGAATGTTTACCTTATATTGTTATCCCTACTGGGCATTTGAGATCACCCCTTTTCTATGTTTTATTTTTCCTAGGATGTGAAGAAGTAAATTATGAATGACCTTCAGGGATATTATAAGGGGATAATAGTGTGGACTATGGAGACAATATGTTGTTGTAGTAGTTTTTTACATTATTATGTAATGTACCACTTAATGAATATATCTAGTGTTTCCAAGGCTACAAAACCAATCGGTCTTTCGAGATTTGATCTTTCTTGTGATCAATATCAATGTTTTGTAATAATGCACCGACTCTAGGTAACTGTTGTCGGGGCGTTAACAAATTTCAAAAAACTCGCCTGATCACAACAAATAATTATTATAAATCCATCTTTTATGTACATGTCATACATGCGCAAGTAACATCCTTTAAAAAATATGTGTGGATTGATTCCCATCACCATGGGATACACATTGACTCCCATAATTCAATTTTTTGGACAAGACACAATACCATCATCTCACATCGAAGGATTCACCCCCTCACCGAATGAAATTAAACTTCACAGGCATTTAAAACTACATGTGGTTTGATTTTAAATCACATGAGATATGTTTTGAAATCCAAACTTCCACCCTTGGGACCAACCACATAATTTACGTCCATTCACATTGGTTCCCACATCCTTACAAAATGACGATAAACTACATAAGATTACTTCCTTACTATATGATGATAAACTAAATGGAAATACACCCTTATGAAATTATGATAAACTAAAAGGAAAACATCCTGGTCACATAAAATTAAAATGACATAAAAAATATGTTCTTACCACATGATGATAAATTGTACAGTAAATTTTCATAAAATATGATGTTAAACTATATGGAAAATGTCTCCCCTAAATGATGATAAAATATGTAGACGACTACTTATTATTCATTCCTTATCAAAGAAATAAAGATACATACCTTATTCAACCGGATTATGGGGAGAATTTTCCATATTTTAAAAGAACCTCAATCCATGATCCACATATCATGTTTGGAGTACCTTATGTTTCTGAAATAATTTTACAGACCATAGAAAAGAAAAGAGATCTCTTAGTTTTTCCATTCTATCGATGAAAAAGGGATTCAAACCCACCAACTGATGAAATCTTGGCCTAATTTAATGAGATTTATAGTACATATAATCTTGACTCAATAGTGGTAGAACCCAACGCCTGATGTTGTTATAGGTTATTCCAAAAATGATTATCCCTTATTATTACTCACGACCTGAGAACCTCAAGTGGTGATTTACAATATTTCCATCTCCCGCATAGAAGGACTTTGATGTACTCCTAACCCTATGTATCTAAATTAGGTACGTGTGTAAAATATCACATATTAGGTCCACATGAGTTAATACATCAAACTTACAGTGAGTTTTTCAAATATGCATGAACATAAAACACTATCCTATAATGGTCCAAATAGAAAGACCCTAAACTGCTAAAAAAAGAGACACAAAACATTTCTGGTTGAAAACACACAAAGGGAGACCATAAGAAAAATTAAATTCTTCACTCACTAAATTATTCATCTCTAGAGTTTATATTAAAAATAGTGAATAAATAAATAAGGCATAAAAATTATAGGGTCTACATTGTGGCACTAATAAATTCCATGTAATTCTTGCTGGACCCCATGGTCCACTGAAAAGTTAGAAAAATGATTTCTCACATATCATTACCTTGATAATATATTCTCTAGGTAGTGACACAACTTTTAGGGTGCTCAAACCCATCTTAAATATTAAACATATCATAAAAAACCTTTATGAATATGAAGTATAAGCTGATGCATCCTCCCCATAATGGACTAGTAATGGGGACTTGATCTGCTGAACAAATAACTAGATCCTAGGAAGGTCCCCCATAAACCTAGTAGTTATCGTATTGAACTCATGGATTAATAGAGGCTTGATTTACATGTACCCACGTGGCATGGGGATCGAGCTTCTTAATCAAGAGATAAATTTCCCCAGGGTACCAGAACCCTTCTTGGATATCCTTATTTACAAACCCAACATCATCATCCATACCATTGAGTATTCAAATATATTTCATCGACGTAAAAAGAAGTAAAAGTAAACTTATCGTGTTCATGCTATTGACACATGATGTCTTTGACACATCAACTAAAAGAATATCCTCATTGTAAGAAGGAATCTTCAATCAATGTAAGCCTTGGTGACATTGAGGTAAAACCAAACCAATTATAGTGTTATAGGATATACATGGTATGTATGCTTCATCTTATAGCCATAGACTCTATATTTGGAATTATGATTTATGTCACACACATTCCAACTATCAATGGGGACCTAATACCCCTTATATTTCTACCGAAAATGATATTTCTTCCATAAATCTTTCATATCCCTTAGAAAAGAGTGGATATTAGCATTTCTTGGCCACGTTATCAATGCATAAGGTATTCACCCCAATAACTAAATGAGTATCTTCCTTGAAGAAAAAGAACATCAATCCTTGTGAGCCCTAGAAACACCATGATTGAACCTAGAACCTCATTGGGGTTTTTTCATTCCTGAATCATCTAAACTGTATTACATAGTCATCACTATCAGGTCCACGCCCAAAGACCCTAAATTATATCAAACCAATGGACCAAGATCAAAGACCCTAAATTATATCACCCTTAAGGTACAAAATCATAGGCCCTAAATTATATTACATCAATGGTCTATGCTCGAAGACCTTATATTACTACACACTATTTGTCTAAGCTCAAAGACCCTAAAATATAGAAGAAAAATTTTCTGTCTTGTAAGACCTTAAAACTAAAAGATACATTATAATATCCTTGATTAAAACATAATATGGGAATCCTAGGAAAAATTCTATATTCCACTCACTAGAATTCCACTTTCTGTGATCCAAGAAATATTGAGTGATTATAAAATTGGATTGGAACAACAAGTTTTTAGTTTAAAAACCATTAAATAGAAAACATGATAAACATCCATGTTCATGATAACTAATTATTCCTCATTATTAATCTTAGGGAAAATTTAGGGAATATAAAATAAAAATATACAAATCTTGTGGGTCTAATCACATGGGATTAACAAAAATCATACGATGCTCACAATGTCCCCTAACTTAGATAGAAGTTATAGAATTCAGGAAAGATACCATTTCCAAATTATCCTTGTATATAATATGATCTCAAGTATACTAGAGTAGGTGAATCAATAAAGAATTTAATTTCATTGGTTATTCATGAAAATTTATTATTGGGAATTTTGTTAAAATTCAAGAACCCAAATCTTGTAAATTGGATGTCTTTGGTATTACAAAAAATGATGGGCATTGTGACTGATCCAAGAAACATCTCTACCTGAAAATGGATCTTGAGCCAGGATTTCATCACAAAAATAGTGACATTTACCAATCTACATAAGATCTAGTTATATGTAATAGTGACATTTCATCAAAAAAATAATAATGAAACTATATCTCTTATGCATGATATAATTCATCAATAATAGTGATATATTTAATAACTACGCAATGCATGAGTCCCATACTCTACAGATACATAGTGACATTCATGTAAATTACGTCAGATCTAGCAATAAGTTCCTTCTAAACCAAACCCTATTCCATACAATAATTCATAAAAATTATAATATTAGGGTTTCCATACCCCAAGTCAATGAGACTTACTATATTGGATTCAGCCTAGCATTTGTGTCCAGATGTGTCTTCTTTAGGAACCATGATAGTTCCTCTATTAACAATATGAAAAAAATACTCTAATGAGGCATAAATATCATATCCCATCAATTATTATATCATATAGTAGAGTGATTTAAATTTACATTAGAATCATATTCTTTTTGTTCCGAATGAATCTCATTCTAAGGGTTCATCTTTTTGACGACCATAATTGTACATCTTAAACTTCACCATTGATGATTTTATAAGTTTGAAGATTTTGTGGATATAAAAATATATATTGGATGGAATCCATAAAAAATGTGGTTGTATAACGAAAATATAAATTTGGGACACTTAAAATCGATTTTTTGTTTGTGTTTTCTATTTAAATGTTTTTATTGTTTCCTTTTCCAAAAATTACGGACAACAATTAACCAGCCATAACAACTCGACCACAGTCCCATGTGGGACTAGGGTTATACCATTATTAGTGGGAGTTCTCTTGGGATTGTTGGCATACAAGATGGGTGAGATTATCTCCTACAAGACATGAGAGGGCTTGTGTATAGGGCTTGATGTGCGTGAGCCTGAAGGTGAACATAGGCCAAGAGAGAATCTCGGTGCGACAAAGCCTGAGTGGAAGTGTATCATGTGGTATAGGTACCGACCCCACAAGAAAAATCTATGTAGGGGATGCCACTAAATTATATATATATTAGAGGAATGGTGGTGCATGATTTTGATGCGGGACAGGAACATCATATTTGATCCGTCTGATCATGCCTCCCAACGATCTCAGCTATCCACTTCAATCTCATGGATAATGAGTTAAAAAAAATTAAATTCCATGTAGTGAAAATTACAATAATTCCATCACACCATGAGACCTCTACCTTCAATATCTGATTCAAATGATTCCATTCTACACCACTAGTTCAATATTGAGACTCAAAGACAGCCGCATAATCACTCAGTGATCACCAGGATCATGACCACATGTACATCACTGATAAAATAAATTTTTTGATACAACCATCATGAAATACCACAAGATATGACCGAGAAAATTAGTGGAAATCTTCAATATCCCTTACCAATGCTAAAAACCATCACATAATCGTCATTTTATCATGTGAAATATGTGAAGAATATCGATTGTGGTCATCATGAGTAGTTTACAACCCTGAAAAATTCCTCCTCCCCATTGATTTTCATATGATTGAAATCATATTTTTCAAAACATGTTGTGTCACCAAGGGAATGATGATCAGCCGAAGCTGCTCGCAGCTACATGATGTCAATTTGGGAAAACCCCCACCCCTCAACAGCTATAAATTTCACCATCTCCATGAAAAGTGACATACAACTCGGCCATCCATGGCCTATAAATACCCATATCCCATCAAGAAAAATAACACATAATGGTGTACAAAGACCTCAAAAAAATAAGGAATGTGGTATAGTACAGATCCCCAGTAATCATCCCTAGAGAACCTCCCCTCATGTGATTGTGAGAACCTGTTGCATGGTATTTTGAAGATTAGGAAATGAAATGATTAAATAAAATTCATGACATCCCTAATTAATATTAAGTGCTCACATGATACCTTAATTCCCCATTAGGGTTGTGACATCAGAATATTGTGAAATCTACTATGTTAATAATCCTAATGTTCACTCTCCATCACCAATCCACAATACTTTCTATAGGACCTTCATTCAGGTCGCAGGAATACAATGACTCCTCTATCTCATGATGATTTCATATAGCCTTGGACATTTCTACCTCCTTATGAAACACCCACATAGAATTTTCGAAATATCACATAGTTCAACAGAAGACCCCATTGAGGTCAAATTATTGTATACATGCAATGCCCAGACTAGTTTCTTAAGACATACATAGGTGGAAATGGACCTTGCACTATCATGAACACTCATCAATGCGGTACACCTTCGCTCTTCCTCATAGTGAAGAATTGAAGAATTTCACCCCAATATTCCATGAACCCTTCCTTGTGAACTAGCACAAATCCCTTGTATGTGTTTTCTTTCGATTTTTGTTCTTTTCTTATAATCTATTTCCATACACTTATCTAGGAGTTATTAAATCTACATAATATTATATAGTCTTTATTTTATCATTTTCTTGTAAAAGAATCATCGTCTTCCTTCCTCTCCACTCCCTCTTGTTCTAAAAATAAAAACACCATCCATGATTTGTTGATTTACCAAAATCATGGACAATGTGTTTCCAATATCCATTACAACCACCAAAACTGATCATAAAAAACTTTTAATGGTTGAAAAAAAAATATTTTTATATTTTAACCTATTTTATTTTCATTAATTAACTTATATGCATGAAATTAAATTAAATAATGAAACAAGTTCAAGATTATCGAGGAACTGCCAAAAATGATCTAAATTTTTTTATTAATGTTTCATCAAAATATCAATCATTGTATGTGATAAAAAATTGTTTTATGGTATAATTTTATATTTTCTAAACATATGAATACCATTTCATTCCACTTCTGTAATTTTATTTCCATGCAAAAAGAAAAGAAAATACAAATAGACCATGGAAATCATGTAAAGAACCCACCCAAAACAATGGAAAGAACAATATAGTAGTAAATAAAGAGTGAAATAATATTATTAAATGATCATATAAGGTGTTATAAAAATGAATATGTTTTTTAAAATCTTAATAATACTATTTTAACAATTATACATTATGTTTAAATGGGTTTTAACTAAGAAAAACTCGAGGTAAAGGAATTCATAACCCTCAAATGGCATGAAGGCGTTCATTTTTTATTGATTTTTGATAATCCACCTTTCAAGGGGTGATGTGGAACCCTTACAAGGCCCATAGAAATATGTATTACATAGAACATAGGCCTTAGATGAATTCATTTCTTGTAGGCTTTAAACATTACATACAACCTAGACTATCTACTTGGAACTGCTCCTCCACAACATCTTCATCATTAAATTATCTCTCCACATTTGCATGATAGCTCAGCTTGGCTTTCCTATGAATGAATTGGATTGTCCCAATGGCAGGTTCCATACCCTCTCATTTTTTCAATCTGTTTAGCTTCTACATGGTGAAATCTCCTTTCTCTTTCTTCTGAATCTTATTCTTTGTAGGTTGTCTGGTTTGAATATGCACTTAAGGTGGCAGGTTCCATACCCTCTCATTCTTCTTTATTTATGTGGTGTTAAAATTTATTGTGAGATGAATTTTGTTGATATAATATTTAATTATCTTTATATACAGTTTATATACACATCCCATTACCTCTATTTATTCTCACATTAATTATATGATATTTGTATGGGGTTTTACTTTTAAAATTATCTTTGAAAATCTTGTTTTACAAAATATAAAAGAAATTTTCTTATGAAATTATTCATGTTCTTTGATTATGTTATTTTTTTTTAATTTTTGATTATTAATGGTGAGACATATATCTCTGGCAAAGTAATTTGGTAAGTGTATGTTGGTCGTATGTCATATGGTTACTCCATGTGCAACCGCGATGGTTACACAAATTGAAAGGTAGCCATGGGGGTTACAAATTATATAGTAGATGAGAGGGTGACACGATTATGTAAGTAATTCCCGAATATATCTTTATTGTTTTATTTATGTTAAATAGGTTTTTTTTGGTAATCTCTTGTTTCAAACAGTAATTATATATTGGTGAAATGTATGTTTTTTGGAAATTGATTTCATGCATTTACAAGTATTCATGGAGAATATTTTTTTCCTTCTTTTTATATCCCTTACTGGTATTTTGGTGGTCATCCCAATTATTTAAAATATTTTCAAAAGTTGTAAGTTTATGTATGACAAATAAGGGATCCATATTAAATGCTATGATGATTTTTCATGTAAATAATGTTTTATTTGAAAAATATTATATTTTGGATGAGATGGATATTTTTTATGTGGTTTCCTCTCTATATGAATCTGGAATATTATGTATGTTCTATCTCCAGATTCTCTAAAACTATAAACATGAAAAGATCCTTAGTATGTAATAAAGCTAGTTCTTGACTAAAATTTAAGATTATGTAATGTGTGAGTTTGGGTCTTTATAAAAACGCCATTTATAAATGACAGAATAGACTATATTAGATCATATCATTATGAAACATATTGTGAAAACATAAAACTAGTTAAATAATTACAATTAATTTAAATGTATTTGCATAGGTAATCTCATAATAATTTAAATTTCTTCCTTCGGGATATCTATATTTTCAAATACATTATAATGATTCATAATGAAAATGTGAATTATTCGTGTATCCCTGAACAATGTCATTCTAATGGCACATTAATGCACATTTTCATAAATTATTTGATGACTGGGAGTATCCTATTGTTATTATTATGATTTTATGACACAAAGGTACATATATTCTAGAACCAAATCAACATGTAGTTTTTAGAAAATGATAACTTTACAGGTAAAACCACATAATCTCTTCCATACCAAAACTATATGATGTTGTTTTATTCATATCCTCAAAGACAACCAACATGTTACATTCACTAATCTATGTTTTCCATTGTCTATATTCTATTGATTCTTCTAAACCCCCCATTTTATACCAATGTAATGATACTGCCTCTTGTAGGTTGAAGTCAGTGCCTAATTTTTTACATTGTAATAAATACAAGGAATCAAATCTAGATGGTATGATCAGTTTAGAAGTTTTGGAGAATGAGATAAAAAATGATAAAAATTTTACATCATGAAAATAAACGAATACATAATACATAACAAAATAAAATGATCATAATCCTTGAAAACTCATTCAAAGGATTCATCCTCGTAACCTAGGGAATGGAAAAAATAATGGGGAGTTCAAATTATCAGAAAGGGTTAAGTTAAATGGAAGCTATCATGAATTAATAAGAATTATCAAAATTGAATTTTAAATAACTGAACACACATGAAATTTTCATAACATTATTACCATGGTATGGTAATTTATAATTATCATAGAAAGTTAAATAACTTAAAGAACATTCCATATTATCAATAAATTTTGAATGAAAAGAATCCATTGATAATATCATAGTAAAAATATCATGGAAAATTAAAATAACTAAATTCATAATGAATGAAATTATTAATTATTATAATTTGTTTCTTAGGAACATGATACCTCTACTATCAAGGAATTTTAAAATAAAGTATAAATAATAGGTATAATCCCATTTAATTTGGAAAACATAATGTGTATCATGAGACGTGCTGATGCATTGAGGTTCTATATTAAAACATTAAACACCCATAAATATATGTACATATTATTAATTATATATATAATAATCAATTATATTCCTTAATAAATAAACCTTATCATTAAATATTTGTATTGAGTAAAGGATACATATTTATCAATATTTCCAAAGTTAATCAAATAACATTCAGAGAAAACACCGCATGTAAAAATGGTTTGAAATTTTTAAATAATCATATAAATCACAAATTAATATGTATATTTAAGATAAATTTAATTTCCAATGAAAAATTATTATAATAAAATGATTGTTTCAACAGAAATTTAGCAATCATAAAAGAAAGTGAGGTTGTAAGATAACTTTTACCAATATGTAATTTTATATTCAAATACAATTGGTTGAAATGAATCAATTTGAAAAATTAAATAACAATAATTATAAATAAATCCTGATATTAAAATTTAAATTAGTAGTATATTAACTTCATAAAAGTGAATTGGTGAAAAATAACAAATAAGTCTCAAAAGAATTTAAATTGAGATGAAATCTCTTACCAAACGCTACCTTCTAGTTGAATGTTATTTAAAGTCATGTATTGCAATATTAATAATGTTATTAACATATAAAATAAAAAAATTAATATTTATAATATCATATATGATCCATTTATCACATATTATAACTCATTCGTTTAACATTTTCATTATACTCATTGTTTTAGGTGTGCCTTATTTTCGTATTCATTTTTGTAATCAATGTTTGAGTCCTTACACACATTATATTGTAATATCATGTCAATAATAATAATAATTAAATATTTAAAATATTTTTACATAATGTTTACTTTTAAACCCAATCATGAAATATGGGTATGAAAAATTATGTATATTACGATCATGTAGACATAAGTCCATACATAAACATGTGTAACATTACCCTTTTCCAATGATCATTATGGAAAGAAGGTAAGTAATATATTATAATTATATAATAAAAATAATATAATATATATCATGTTATTTCTTTAAATATTATTATATATTTCATCCATGTGATTTGGTTATGAAACGATAGTCACATTGTTTTTTGAAGGCAATAGTCCTCACATACATGAATGAGGTTATCACCATTCGTTATGTGGAAATGTATTAAAAAAAGATAGATATTAAATTTTAATAATGATAAATAATAATGGAATATTATGAAATTTATATAAAAATTATTAAATTTACCCTTATCAAATTCCATGTAATGTGTTAGTGAATAATGAACTACATCACATCGTGAGGTGGTAGTCCACCGTACACATGAGCGACATCATCATATCTCCTAAGAAATTAAAGGTAATATATATATAAATATATATGATATAATGAATCCATAGGTATAAATATTTTATAAATATCATATATATACATTCAATCTATTAATATACCCAAACATTAATGTTGGTAGTTGAAAAATGAATGATATTGGTTCGTGGGGCGGTAGGACACTTCACACATGAATGATGATTTGAAAACTCATTTTATAGAAGTAGAGAAGGTTTTAGGTAATTAAATTATTATAATTACATCCCATTATATGGAATATACTGAAGTTATTATATAAACATGGTTTAATAACAATTTAAGTAGGTGGAAAAATAAATGTAATAAAGACGCTAATTGAAAAATGGTATCTCCTCTTTGGGTATCCACTAAAGGATTTCACTAAAGCATCACCAGGTAGGAATTATGAACAATATAAAGAATATAAGAAAATTTTATGTAATTCTGGATGTAATTTGATAATTTATTGTCTAAATAAAATAGTATTGAATTTGTGAAGTAGATAGGAGAGTGAGTGTCCTTTTATAAGTGAGGTGACTGTCACACTTATAAATTTTTGAAAATATTTAATTATACACCTGATATTATCATGGGAAAAACTTCCAAAATGTTCAATTACAAAAACAATAATATATGGAAGTTAAATAGGTCCATACAATTTTTGTTGTAAAAATTTTCTGGTCATTTTAACCCTTATTCTCTTAGTTTGACCCCTCCAAATCCATTTCCACCTTCCCTATAGTAAATAATTTGTATTACTTTGATAATTAATTTTGATCAAAATTAAGATGAAAGTATTTTAAATTTTAAATTATTTTGATTAGAAAAATCTAATCCATATTTTCAAATTAAATTTCCAAATGTGGAAAATTTTAATTAAATATTCTTCTTATAGATGTGATGGGAACACTGGTTTTTAATGAGAAAAGTTTCAATAGTTTACAATGTTTAATATATTAAAATTCAATATGAAAATGATTCCAATGACCTAAATTTTATTAATTATATAATTTATGAAATTATAATTTAAAACCAATTTAACAAGAAATTTAATGTTATAAATAATTTAAATGAAAATATAGTTTTAATTATATTTTAATATTTTTCATTATTCATCAAAAAATGAAACTTTTCAGAAAAATCCAAAAAAAATCACCCTAAGAAAATTCTGTTACTCAGATATCAAAAATTATTTTTATCTATTAAAATATTAATAAATATGGTAGATATTAATTTTATATTATGATTATAAAGTGATACTAAAATTTCCATTAGAAAAATATACTTTTTCAGAAAACATTCATTTTTTCATTTAAATGATTCTTATTTTATTTATAATAATGAGATAACTATAATTTTCAAAATTTAGTCAGTACTATTCATACCCTCCAATTTTTTATCTTTTTTATAACTATCATACTATATATTTTAATAATAAGACTTATTTCATTTAAACTTAATGTTTCATGGATCAAAAGATAAACATAATGATACATGCAACACAATCTATCTGAGAAATTAAATTTATTTTAATATTAATATATTATAATGTCTTTATGTGTTACATGTTACTTGATGATATATGTTCATGGAAAAATTACATTCTTATTTATCTAATATTTAATGTATCAAAATTCATAGTACGGAAATTTGGTTCCTTCCAAAAATTCCTTTAAAAATTGATTATTTTTAAATTAAAATGCTATAAAAATTTTAAAATGATATATACATGACAAAATATATGGGTGGAAGTTATACCATCCATCTGATTATTTATAAGGAAATAAAATTGATAATAAATTTAATATATTCAATAATTAATTTATAAATCATAAAATTGGACTATCAAAAGATTGAGTGAATCCAATTAAGATATTTAGTAGAAAACACAATTCAATGACTAGATTTTACAACATAACTCTTGATTTTTTTATGAAGTGGAAATATATCACATTTAGCTTAATCATTTCTTGTCAAAAATATCCTATAAATTATATTTATATTTACTTGTCAATATTAATTCATGATTTGAACGTATTATGGAATGAAGGTATTATAATTTATAGTTCATATAAAAAAGGAATATTTTTAGATGCGTGAAATGATTTTGTTCGCCATAAATGTCTTCAAAGCATATGTAAGATTTTGTAGATACACTATTAAGGGGCATAATGCTTGTCCAGCTTATGAATAAGGTACTTAATTTTATAAAGAAATGAGAGAAAATAGTTTTTATGGGTCATTAAAGGTTTTCCATAAATCACTATCATTGAAAATTTACAAAAAGCATTCAGAGGCTAATATGAACTGGAAATTAATCCAAATTCTTTAATATCTAATAACTATTTTGAGAGGGTTAAGAACATTATTTTCCAATTGGGAAATATATAAATATCCTATAATGATAGAAATATATAGAAGAAGTTATCATTATTTCTAAGAACTAATATTGGATATATCTTTAGTTAAATTGTAATAATCATACAATGAATATTGAGAAAAAATATGATAGTTTGATAGAATTTTTTTTAGATATTAAAAAAATGATTAAGGGTGGTTGAAATAGAAGTCTGAAGTTACTCTTAATGGGGTTACATTTAGAATTAGATCTCACTACTAATGGAAAATCAAAAAACACACCTTCTTCTGTACATAGATTATCCAAGAGAGACAAAATATTTTTTTTATGTGACTCCATTGTATAATGGCGCCTCATGGTTGTTTTTCAAAAATAATAAAATTTATGTCACTTAATTTTTTTTAATTTAATTAGAATCAAATATCATGACTATCATACTATGATAAAACAATGCAAACTAGTTTTATTACATAGAATACTACCCATCTGTGATATATTTTCTATCATCAAGGTGTGTAATTTTTTCAATTCCATTTGTACGAAATTGATAGATCTAAATTAATTGAGAAATTTAGAGGCTAATATGGTTGATCTAATTTTTCAAATGAAAATTCAATTTCCACCAACTTTTTATGATATAAATGTACATATAATGGCTAATTTTCGATAAGAAGTAATTATTTTTTTAGTTTCATATGCATAAATTAGTTGAATCATTTTAAAAGTTAAATGAAGATGTTTAAGTAGTATTTAAATAATACATATTGATTATAATTTTCCATTATTGGAAATTATATTTATATGGTGGTTATATATTTTTAGTAATATAATTTTCTATTGTGGAGAATTCGAATTCACCAACATCCCACTATAAAAATGTCATCTGTTTTGGGAAAGGGGGTCTATAGATTGATAATAATGGCACTTGTAGGTGAGAAAATAATGTAAGAATATTTAAACATATTGTATACCAAAGATTCTTATAATTTATATATAACATAAAAATTAATAAATTAACATATTCTTTGTGGAAGAAGGATATGTGAGTACATAATGAGGAAAAAAACTTTTTCCCATATTTTAAGGAGACTGTGTGTTGTTTATATAATGAGCTAAAAGCATTGAGATGGTTAGTGGGTGGCCCATGATTAAATTTGATAACATGGTACATGGATGAAATTAATTCAAATAAATTTTATACAAAATATAATGATAATAAAAACATAATTCAAAATAGAAGTGTGTTGGTGTTCACTAAAGAGATTAAATATTTGAGTGAGAATGAAAAAAAAACATTCTTCACATCATGTTCATATCATAGAGCTATTGAAGATATAGAAGAGATTAATTATATTAAATATATAGTTCATTCATTCAAATTTTAATGTGATGTAAATAAAAATGGTGTTAAACAAGATTGATTTGGAATGAAATGGTAGATATGAATATATTGGGATATAGAAATTACTTTATTTTCTGAAAATAAATGAAAAATAAATTCTATATGTTCTTGATCCATCAAATGTTTAGTTGTACAACATTTTTAAGGGAAACACATTTTTCTAGTGATGAATACATTTATGATAAGTAATAATTATATGACATTCATACCTCCATGGAATGATTACGTGAGGATTTTTATTACCCCATTGTAGGAATGATTCATTCCATATGAATCAATCCTGAAGAAGGAATATAGGAAATGATTCCTTTAATTAATCATACAATATTGATAACACTTTATATTTATTTATTGTTTAAATTTTCAATTTATTATAATATGAGACATTTAATTTATAATTTTTATTTTTATTTAAGTCAAATATTTTTTTGAATGTGATAACATTTCAATTTTGTACTCAGAAATATATTACCTTAAAACTACTTCAAAATGGACCTATAACCATAGTATATTTCCCTAGTCAATTTATGACTATGGATGTAGGATAAATATATCGATGGATAAAACTGATTTTGGAATTATGATGCCTTACAACAATAGTAAATGTTGAATTTGGCCAACGAAATAAGTGGGAAGCCCGTCGCTTTGGTAGAATGAAGATAGGAAAGGTGTACCACCTTGGTCTATTTTTGACCATGGTTTTATAGACCCTACCACCATGGTCCTGTGTAATTATATATATATATATATATAATTTTACATTCCAAATATTCTTAGTAGGTTAGTTTTAATCGCATGAAATTAATTGGGAGGTGGTCGTGGGATCTCAGCATGCTGATATATTTTTTTAATATCTATTTCTACTATCACACATATGGCCATATCCCATAGGGTACAGAAAAATAATTCTTGCACACAGTATCCTTGGATAATGGCTATATCCTATTTCAATGGTCTATGGACATATTGACACCATTTTATAGCATTGAAACATGTCAATGTCTTATTAGTGATAAATCTTAGTTTTTAGGAAATCTTTACCATTGTAAATATAACTTATGTTTTTTTCTTATATCTATATCATTTTATTTATCATAAACATTTTTAGTATTTTTTTAATTTTAGTTAACTAATTTAACACATATGTTAAAAATCATGTTTATTTGGATTTTTTTTATAATTTTAAAAATACTATTAAATTTCATATGTTAAGAGTTTGATTTGTATCATTTTTTTCTAATTATAGTTATCTTTATTTATAAGAACATTGAAGATCAAATAGTTGAGTCCTCATGATCATATTTGGATGACCTTATATGTAATTTTCCTATGGAGCCTCCTTATTTCCCTTCATAAGAGTGTCTTACATCTATATGAAAAGATAAGGCATTCAGGGTTTATAAATTTTGTGGCACCCATTTACCTAAATTAACAATTTACCATAGAAAGGTATGGTAGTGACTGGGGATTTCCATGTTCGTATATGGAATATTATTACAAATAATTTCAGAGCAATGTGCGGAGACGACATGCGATTCTGATGCCTAGTGTGCGCAGAATTAAATTTATAAAGATATAAATTATTTATATACCAGGAATGTAGGGTAAATGGGTTATCTCTAAAAAGGTAGTTTAGATCTGAAATATGAGGGTAGAGTTGCATCCGGAGCATGTCGTTTACCCTAGGTGTGGACAAGGATTAGTTGGTGAAGGCCTGTTGTAGAAAACGTTACTAAGGGGGATTTGGTAAATAAAATAAATTAATTTTTTTACATCATCTCGAATAACACCAGAATAGATTATCAGATTGAATTTTATAAATTAAGGTTGAGTCCTGAATGTCGTGTTTTCCCTAGTCACCACATAAACATTATTGTTTGGAGTGTTATATCTGAGGCATATCAGGGATGAATGTTAAGAGGATATGGGATTTAATAAAAATTAAACCCCTTCTCTCCCCCAACACTCTTCTCCTCCATAGTGCTTGATAGATGCCATCCCTCCCACTATTCCTCATTGATGGATCCAAGAAGATGAGGTTCAGTTGGTGGCTGTTCATTACGGTGATTGTCCCCAGATCGTGTAGTAGCAGCACCAGAACCTGAATCTTTCCTCAAATATTCGGTGATCCGCCAAAAGGTTGGTGCTTGGAGTTTTCAGCATGCTCCCATATTTAATATTTGTTTTTGATTGATTGTGATTTAATATCTTTATTTTGAAGCTGATACAATTTAGATAGGGTATCAATCATTCTAAAACAACTTTCAGATTATGTGTTGGACTACTAGAGTGCTCTGAGTGGTCCGAGGATGGAGGCGACAACACAGCTCAATGATTCGGTGAGGAGTGGTAGATTCTGGTGGCATCACGGGTTGTTGGAGGTAGAAGCTAGGTAGCGGAGGTCGTGGTTGGTCGCAATGGAGAGGCGCAGTAAATTCCTCTTAGGTGTCTTATGGATTGGGTGTTCCAAAATGGGTATGGAAGCATATTGTGCTAGGCGGCGGCAGATCCAGGAGCTGGTAGGCCAGTGGGTGCCATGGTAGGCTAGCTGAGCGAGCTGAACCAGCCGATCCTGATTATTTTGGGTTTAGGTTTTTATTAAAAACTCCATTACTCTCAATTAAGGGGTTCATTTTTCATGTTGTATATGGTGACATGACCCTTTCTTCTAGGTAGACCTTTTGCGGCCACTTTGAAGACATTTCTTAAATGGGATTGATCCTTAGGGTCATGAAACATCTTATTAGGTAAATAATAATATATTTATTGTTATTTGGAGAACCATGTATCAGACGTATCTTCAGCATCTGATGTATGATTAATGCACTGCAGGTGGTGTTGTGACTCTGACTTTATGGCAGAAGTTTCAAGGATAATTTTGGTGCCTAACATAAAATTTCAATGTATTCCCCATGAAGCATGATTTGTGAATTAGCAGTGAAATGTGACATTTTCACTGGGTGTCCAATTTGAATGAATCCTGTGTGTTTTTCAAAGAGTATCGTAATGGCATGATTTGATTAATGTGTTCTAGGATTGAGATGTAGGCCTCATGATGAACCAGTGAGGATTATTGTGGTGAATAGTACCCTTTTCACGAGGTATTCATTTTGAGTTAGTAAATTTCCTATCCTGTGTATTTTTTGTATAGAACGTGAAGGTGGCCCCAGTTTGGCCCTCAAAGACGTGGTGTAAAGATGATGTTCTATTGGAGTCTTGGGTTAGAAATGTCATTATTTATAGGTTTCAGTTGGTCCCCCTTCTATCTAATTGTGAAATTTGGACCAGTTGGGTTTAGTGGGTCCCATATCTATTTAGTTACGCGTGTTTTCTGTATCACATCCCCTTTATCGGACTGTGACCCCTCTTTGTCTACTACAAGGGTTTTTGGTATCAAACCCCCTTCACCAAACTGTAACCCCTCCGGAGTTTCTTTGTGTATGTGTAGTTCAGGTGCATACCCATTTTCTAGAGGGAGTTGTCTCAGTTGAATTTGATAGTTGACTCCACGGATTTAGAGAATGTGTCGTCCAAAGAGGCCCGACTCGATCCTCACATCCTGTCGTGTTTTCCTGGTTGGATTTTTTGTGTTGGTGTGACCAATATTTACCCAAGAACTGAACCTCTACCCATAATTCTTTGGTAGGACACAGATCCCCAGTGAGTCCTTAGTGCATACTATTTATCTGTGTTTTGAGATTCTTTTCTTCCTTCTATGAACTACCATGGAATTTTCCTCAATGGAGTTCTTTGAATTGGTGTGACTGCCACCACACTATCATTGATCCAAAGCTACCCATGTTTCTCTAGTTTTAGGTCGTTGCGTAGTACCCCTTTCTATGTTTGGTTTTTCCAAATATGGTTTTTTGTCCCCCAACGGTCCTAGGGTGGGTTCCCCCACCTGATTAGATGGGTCTGTTTAATCATTGGGTGACTTCTTCTGTGATGTTATTAGTCGAGCGTACCCTCATGAACAGTTATCACGAAGGATGGATGGGTATTCCATTTGTTTGTTTTACTGATGGAGTGTCCTCTCTCAGTGGAGTTCCATCTAGGATGGTGAGGCTAGCTCATAAACATCGAGTTTTTTATGATTTCCCTATTTTATTTTGAGAGCTATCAAGGATGACTTGTATTTTGTTTTTGTCTACAAGGTTGGTAACTCATGTGATCATTGTGAGTGTTATGTTGGAACCTAGATTCATTTACCATGGATAGATGATTTTAGGGACCATTAGACTTGGATATGAGTGTATCCTGGGGTTTTTCAAGAGTCCCTTTGGTATGTTTCTTTTTATTAACATGAAAGGGATGTTGACCAGACTAGTGGGGTATTACCGAGGATGGTCTTGAGATGGATCTCTCTCATTTAGGTTCCCCCATGCTAGGTCGAGTTAACTGATGCCTATCAGTTACTCCCTTTTGGTTTTGAGTTTTTGGGGAACCTAATGAGTAACTTCATACGCATCCCTAACAGGGATTTGTCCACACATGTCTTGTGTATTTTGTGGACAACAAGTCTTTCAATAGAGTCCTAGTTAAACCTGGAGTAGAGAGATCATAATTGTTGAGATGACTTGTGTTTTCACTAGATCGTCACCATGGAGCATAAGATGGGTGATTTACAGTGATCCACTCCTTCAGAGTAGGTTGGACAAATTTTCATTTTTCTTTCGGTAGGCCTTTTATCTTCCTTTTTTGTATTGCTATTTTACACTGGTTTTTGGATATATGTACACTTGTTTTTTTTCAATTTTTATATATCTCTGCACTATTGCAGGGAGTTTTATGTGGGTGTAATTATACATGTAACTTATGATATGGCCTCCCATGTCTGTGGTAGCATACATGGTGCTAGTCACTAGCCCCTGGCCTATATAAGGTGAGTTTGGGGAGTCGCATATTGAGCCCCATTAGTTCTGGTCATGACATAGTTTAATCAAAGGAGATTTCCCTTTGTGACATCAGGGAGATGTTGGTCTAGCTTTGTGCTTGGTTTGGGTTGAATAGTGTTAGTGTTCAGATGTATTGAGTTCATATTTTTGGCTAGGGACATCAGTTTGGGTACGATCGGTTGACATATACATACACCAGGACTATGATAATGTGTCATTCGACTTGATACACTAGGACATTAGTCACAGGGGAGTAATAGTACATGGATCATATAGGGATGGGTTTTGGTTTTACCCTATCCTTCATGAGTCAGCTCCCTAGATTTTCCATTTGATAACGGTGCATATTAAATTTTTTCAAGATGTTTCCACCAGGGAAGACATCAGGGGTTCCACATCAGGGTTTTTTTCTATAGTGGAAGAGACAAATTGAAAAGACTCTAGGTTGGTGTTTTTTGATGTAGCATAGACTACATGAGGAAGATGGATCCTTCTCCCATCAAGATTAATTTTTGTTATTTGTTGAAAATCTTGTAGGTGAGTCATTTCAACCCAAATAGAACAGTATCGAGGTGAGGTTATACAGTCCCATTGACTTGTGTACATGAGGCTGGGAAGTATTGGTAAAAGACATCCCGGTAATACACAATGTGGGTGACTAGGAAAATATTTATTCTTTGTTCATTCCATCACATGCTCAGTGTCAGATTATTTTTGGGATGATCGAGGAGGTTGAGGTGTGATTTGTTTTGTCTTTGAATTCATAGGAAAGAGGGACACATCCTCCACTATGAAATTTATTTATGGTGTGATCAAAAACACTACATGTGATTTTTTTCCACACAAAGAGGATAGTGTCGAGGTGTGGTGGATGAGTTCCTTAAAACTATGAGTTCTTGGATGGTTCCATACGTTAGCGGTGGTTTCTTTAGGTTTTGTAAGACCTAGTGGGTATACGTGGGAAAACATGTTTTTTCTCCTTGTGGTGGTGGTGTTTCTCATGAGGTGTTGGGGTTTTGTTTTTTGGTCTAGAGTGATGGTATATCCTTTGGGCAAGGATTTTACTTAAGGAGGGGAGTGTTTTAACCACATAAGGTTTGGTGTTCGCACTAGTCACACGGTGAGATGGGGTTCTATGGTGGTCTTTTCAAAAGCATCGTGTTGGTGTTTGAATTGACCAGTCAGAGATGGTTGAGGCTTTCTTGGGCTCATTCGTTGTGGTTGTAGACCAATGAGGGTAGCCTTGGGTGTTTAATTATGAGGTCTTGTGTTTTTTTGGATCTTTTCAAGTGTTTAGAGTGTTAGCTGGGGCTGTGAGCCTACCTCCGAGGATTTTAAACCCTCTCTTACGTTGTTGGTGTTGTGGTTCTTCCTAGAGTGTGTTCGCTATAGCATAGTAACCTTTGATGAGCTTGCTGGTTTGGGAAACCAAGTGGAGAGATCAGGTCCTTTTCAGTTTTCGTAGGGATTTGGATTTTCAGGGATGAAAAGTCTAAATTTGGGAAGGATATAGTTACTCAGGATTTTTGATATCATAATTTGGAATATTCCTATTAATACTTCTACAGTCAGGCATGGAGATCACATGTGATTCTTAGACATGATGTTACCAGAAATAATATTATAAAAATACTGTTTATTTGTGTACTATGAAAATTTCAAAAATGGTTTATTTAAAAAACGATAGATCAAATTAGAAATATGAGGTCATGGTTGCATCTAGAAAGTGTCGTTTACCATAGCCGATGTATAAGTTCTGTCAGCATGAGTATTCTGTAGAAAAATTTATCCAAGGTGTTTTTGTAAATAAAATAAAATAATTTATTTAGTACGACACATTGAATAACTCATAAAACGATAATCATATCGAATTTTTGATGTCATAGTTGAGTCTAAAATTTTGTGTTTACCCTAGGAGAAACAAGATCTTTTCCACGCAGTGTGTCAGACCGGAGGTGTATCAGGGAAGGGTGTTAAGAGAATGTGGGTTTAAATAAAAATTAAGCCCCCTCTCTCCCCAAACCTCTTCTCCACCCAACCACATGGTATCCCCCATCTCTCCACCTATTCCTCTTCGATGGATCCAAGGGGATGAGTTTCCACCAATGACCATTTTTTACATCGATCATCCCTAGATCATGCAACATCATCACTAGAGTGCATATCTATCCTTGAAGCTTCAGTGATCTGCCAAAAGGTAGGTGATTTTGAGTTTTAAGATATTACCATATTTAAGGTTTTTTTGTTTTATTGTTCCATCATATCATCATTTAAATTTTCTGTCTATGTAGATTGGTTCTCAAGATTTCTAAAACACTGTTCGGATTGATTTTTAGACAATTATAATTCTCGTGTTGGTCTATGGAGGGAGGTGGAGGCATGGGATAGCGGGTTGTCTAGGTGTAGTAGATTTTGGTGGAAAATTAGGTTTCTCGACATAGAAGGAGGTAGCTTGGAGGTGGATGTTGTGGTTGGGCGCAGCGGTGCGGCCCGCGACACAATTGACGCCTGTCAGGTGACGACGCTGGTGTGTCAGAATGGGGATGAAAATGAGAAGCACTAGGTTATGGAACATCCGGGAGCTAGAGGGACAGAGGGTGCTATTGAAGGCCAGTTCGGCTGAGCTCGCCAGCCACCTGAGAAAGTTGGACCCGCTAGTTAGGGTCTGTTCAGACGGTTTTGGGCCAGGGTTTTATAAAAACCCCTTAACTCTTAATCCAGGGGTCTGTTTTATGTATTTTCTAGGGAGAAGAATCCCTTGATTTGAGGTGGAACTTTAAAGGCAACTTTGAGGAATATTTGAGTTGGGATCAATTCTTAGGGGGCACAAAATGATTTTTTAATAAAATAATAATATATTTTTTACTATTTGACGAACCCTATATTAGGCGTATATTTTATGTTCGAGGTCTTATGGATGTACCATCAGCGGAGTTGCGACCCTGACATTATGTCGGATGTTCCACAGCGAATTTTGGGAGCTTAATCTAAAATCACAGTTTGGGCCTCACGAGGCATGTTTTGGGCATCGATGGTGAAATGTGACTTTTTTACTAGGTTTCCTATTTGGACGAGTGAGTAGTCGATCACATTTATATTTGCAAGAGCATCTCAATGGTGAGATCAATTTGATGTTCTATTGTATGGATTCATGGGAACCACAATGGCCCATCTAGGTTTGTTGTAGAGAATTGTACCCATTTCACCAGCTGCCCATTTTGGGCGTGTAAATTGTCTATCCGGTATGTTTTTTCATGTTGAACACTATGGTGTACACAATATTTTATTATAAGCTGTGGTGTGTAGGAAATGTTTTTTTGGTCACTCGAGATAGAAATTCCTTTACTGAAATGGTTGAGTAGGTCCACCTTGTCCCTATTTATGATGATTCGATCAATTGGGTTGAGAGGGTCCTCCTGGTATTTTAGCTACAAGGGTTTTCAGTATCATGACCCCTTCACCGAAATGTAACCCCTATTCAACCACTATGAGAGTTTTTGGTATTAAGTCCCCTTACATGATCATTGACCCCTCTTAGTATTCATTTCATACATCTTTTGTTGGTGAGTTCCCTCTTTCTAGAGTGAGTTGTCTCAATCCTCTTTGTCAACAGACTCAACTAATTTTGAGGATATGTTTCCATGAGAGGCTTGGTGTGGCACTTACCTCCCTTCATGTTTCCCTAGTCAGGTTTTGGGTGTTTTCATGACCAATATTTAACCAAACACTGATCCTCTACCCATGATGTTTCAGTAGGGTAAGGGGCCATAGTGGGCCCAGGGAACTAAATTCCTATCAATGTATTGAGTTGTGTTTAGTCCTTCTATGATCCGTCGTGGTTTTTTCCACAGTGGAATTCACATAATCAACATGACCAAATATACATGGGTGTTGATCCTCTTCTAAACTAGTTATTCTAGATTTGGGTTTTTGTGTGGTACCCCTTTCTATGTTTGGTGTTTTTGGCTAGGGTTTAGTGTCCCACAGTGTGTCCTAGGTGGGAAACCACACTTGAGGAGTTTGGTTAGTTTATTCATAGGGTGACTTCTTCTATGATGTTTTCTATTGAGTGTACCGTGGAGGAAAATAATCATAAGGGATGGATGGTTGTGCCATTGGATTATTTTACTGATGGAGTGGCATCACTCAGTGGAGTTCCACTAGGGATGGTGAAGTTTCCATATCGAATTTGAGTTTTCGATGAATTCCCACATTCGATTTGAGATCTCTCAAGAATGGAATGGATTTTGTTGCTATCTATGATGTTGGTACATCATGTTATCATTGCAAGGGGTTCCTTAAAACCTCAAGTCTTTTACCATGGACATTCTATGGTCGAGACCATAATCCTTGTAGATGAGTATATCTTTGTGTGTTTCTAGAGTCCCCATGGCCTTTGTCATTTTATTGACATGACAGTGTTGTTGATCCGACTAGTTGGGTATTGCTTAAGATGGTCTGGAGATGGATATCCCTCATTTGGGATCCCTCAGGATGGTTCGAGTTAACTGATTCCTATTTGTTACTCCGTCTGGGTTTTGGTGTTTTTGGGTTCTTACTAAGTGTCATTATACTCAATCCTACATTGATTTTTTCCACAAATTTCATGTATATTGTGTAGACCACTTGTCCTTCAATGGAGTCCCAGTTGGACCTAGAGTATGTAGATAGTAGTAGTTGGCCCGACTAGGTTTTTCATAGGAGCATGGATGAGGAGCTTACTGACAGTTGTTTTACACTGATCCCCTCCGACATAATTGGTTGGATGCTTTTTGATATTTTCTTTTGATGGGCCTAGCATTTTCCCTTTTTATACTACTATTGTACTCTAGCTATGGGATAGATATATGAATTCATTTCATTTCAGTTTTTATATATCTATTCACTATTTAATCGAGGTGTATGTGGATTCATGCATATAGTTAATTTAGTATAAGTCATCCTATGTGTGTGATAGAATACTAGGTGCTAGTCGCCATCCCCTGGCCTATTGGGGGTTGTCTTGGGGAGTCGTTGCTTGATCCCCACTGGGTCGGGTCATGAAAGAATGCTATCATAAGTGTTTAATCATTTGGGACCTTAGAGAATAGTTTCTATAACATTAATTCTGGTTTGAGTTTCATAGAATTAGTGTTATGATGTTTCAAGTTAGGCTTTCAGGCTAAGGACTCCAGTGTTTGTACGAGCAAGAAATGTATCAATACACCAAGAATCTGATAACCTTCCATTAAACTCAGTATATTAGGACACTGACCATAGAGTAATAATGTCACCTGAATCATTTATGAATGGGTTTTGTGTTTTTACTGTATTTTTTGTGTCAAATCCCCATATATACTCTTTTATATTGGTGTGTCTTGAATTTTTTCAAGATATTTCCATGAAGATAGACATTGAGGGTTCTGCGTCAGGGTATTGGTCAGCAATAGAAGAGATGCACTGGTAAGACCCTAGGTTGGTGTTATTTTAATTATCTTCGACTATACAAGGAATGGGTATCCTTCCCCCATTGAGACACATTTTTATGATGCGATGAAAATTGTGCGGATGAGTCAGTTCCTCCCATAGCATACAGTATAGAGGTTCGGTGGTTGATCCCCTATGACTTGTGTACATGAAGCATAAAAGTGTTGGTAGCTCAGGGCCCATTAAGACCTAGTGTGATTCTCTGGAAAGGCCTTTGTTTTTCATTAGTTCCCTCATGTTCTTAACGTCATCTTATACACAGGATGATCAAGGAGTTTGTGGTGTGGTTCATCGTGGCTTCAAATTCATAGGTATGAGGGACACTTCCCCAACTAAGACGCATCCATGTGGCATGATCCAAAACCATGTAGATGAGTTCGTTCCACCAAAAGTGGATATTTTCAAGGTCTGGTGGATGAGTTATTTCGATATATGAGTTGGAGGTTGGTTTCATGCATTGGCGGTGGGTTTTATGGGATTTTAAGACCAATTGGGTAAACATAGGAAACCATATTTGTTCTACATATGGAGTAGGTGTTTCTCGTGAGGTGATGGGGTTTTTATGTGAGGTCTCACATGATGGGATATTTGTTGGGTGTGGATTTTCCTTAAGGTGGGGAGTGTGTTAACATTCTATGGTTTGGTGTTGGCACCAGTCAGATAGAGAGATGGGGTGCTGAGGTGGTCTTTTTCTTAGTGTCATGTTGGTGTTAGAATATACCATTTGGAGATTCATATGCTATTTTAGGGATTTTTCGGGTTAATTGTAGATCGATGAAGGTGGACAAGGGTGTTTGGTGATGAGGTCTTTTGTTTGGTTGGATCTCACTGAGGGTTCAAAGTGTTATCTAGGTGTATTAGGTTAGCTCTGAGGTTTGTAAACCCTCTCTTTTATTTTTGGGGTTGTGGTTCTTCTTGGTGTGTGTTTGTTACAACACATGAAACATTGTTGAGTTTACTAGTGTGGGAACCCTAGTGAAGAGATCATGTCCTTTCTCATGTTCTTATACCATTGGATTTTTGGGGATAAAAACCCTTAAGGTGGGGAAGATGTGGAGACTAGGTATTAGCACTATAGGATTTTGGAATATTACTACGAATGATTATTGAGCTAGGAACGGAGACGACATGAAATTTCAAGGCCCATTGTTCCTGGAAATAATTTTGTGAAAACATTAAGTATATTTGTACAATTCATGTAAAAAAATGGGGTATCTCAAAAATGGTAGTTCAAATCAAAAATCTAAGGGCACAATTGCATCCAAAGCATTCCTTTTACTCTAGGCGGGGTATAGGTTTTGTCGGTGCGGGCCATCTATAGAAAAGGTCATTGAGGATGTTTTCATAAATAAACAAAATTAATTTATTGTGGATATAGCCTTAGATAACACTTGTTTGATGTCTCAGATCACATTTTTGAGATCGTGGTTGAGTTAGAAATGTCATTTTTACCCTAGGCACGACATAAACATTGTCGCACTATGTGTTGGATCAGAGACGTATCAGTTCCAGGCAATAACCAGACATGAGGTTTAATAAAAATTAAACCACATTTCCCCCCCACCCCTCTTCCCCTCCCTAGAGTACGACAACCCCCATCCCTCTATCTCTTCCTCTTGGGAAGTTCCAATGCGATGAGGTATCATCGATGTCTATTTTTTATGGAGATCATCCCTGGATAATGTAGATGCAACACCCAAGTGAAAATATTGCCTTGAGGCTTTGAAAATCTTCCAAAAGGTAAGAAATTTTGAGTTGTATGCTTTTCCACCTTTTTATGCTCCATTTTTGTTCAATTGTGCGATTAGATCATCGTTTAGAAGTCGTGCATATGTTGAACTGGTTCAAAGCTTTCTGAAACATCATTTGGATTGATTTTGGGACTACCTGATCACTCTTGGTGGTCTACAGAGGGAGGCAGATGTGCATGTTGTAGTTTCGTTGAGGGGTGGTGGATTCTAGAAGCACGGGTTGCTAAGGCGGAAGGTCGAGACTGTGTTGGGTGGAGAAACGTGCGGTGCGGTGGAGGCTGACCAGCTGGGTGGTGATGCGGGGGTGCCAAAACATGGACAGTGGTGCAGACCGCAAGGTGGTCGTGTGGCTAGGATCCGGCGGGCTGAAAGGTGCCATGGAGGGCTAGTGAAGTCGAGCCAGCCAGCCGACAAAGCGTACCGAACCTGCTATTCTGAGATAATAATTTTATTAAAAACCCCATAACTCTCAATCGAGGGGACTGTTTTTCATTCCTTCTTTGGTAAAACGACCCTTCATTCGAGACGGACCTTTTGAGACCACATTGAATACTTTTTGAGGGAGACATGATGCCTGGCGGTATGAATCATCAGTTTATCAAAATAATAATATATTAATTATTATTTGGAAAACATGGATCAATAGTATCTTATGAATCTAATGTTCGATTGATACGCCTTCTATGGAGTTGCAACCATAAATTTAAGGTGAACATTTCAATGTTGATTTTAGGAGCATAATCCAAAATCGTTGTGCGGACCCCATGAGGCTAGGTTTGGGAGTTGGCGGTGAAATGTGACTTTTTCAACCGGTTTCTGATTTGGATGACTGAGTAGTTAATCCCTTGGGTTTACCTGAGAGAATTAGAATGACACAATCTGTTCGATGTGTTCCGGGATCAAGGCATGGGCCCCATGATGACCCATCCATGCTTTTTGTAATGAATAGTACCCTTTTCACTAATCGTCCATTTTGGACGAGTAAATTATATACCCTAGATGTTTTTCCCCATATAATGCATTGGTGGCCACAGTTTTGGCATATAAGACGGAATGTATAGGTGATGTTGTGAGAGTTTCTAGGGTTTGTCTCACCTTTAATGGAAGGGTTTTTTGGGTCTTCTACTTCATGTTTCTTCTATTTCGATCAGCTGGGTTGAGTGGCCCCCAGGTCCATTAGATACAAGGGTTTTTGGTATCACATCCCCTTTACCAGAGTGTGACACCTCTTCAGCTACTATGAGGGTTTTTGGTATCACATCCCCTTCACCGGACTCTAATCCCTATTCTGATTCTTTTCATATGTGAAGTGTGGATTCATTCCCACATTTTAGAGTGAGTTTTCATAATCCTCTTTGAAAAAAAAAACTTACTGAATTTGGATCATCTTTCGCCCTGAGAGGCCTGGATCAATCCCCACATCCCTTCAAGTTTCCTTGGTAGGTTTTTTGGTGGCGGTGTGTCTAATATTTAATCGGCCCCTGATCCTATACCTCATATTTTGTAGTTGGGTATAGATCTCTAGTGAACTCGAGGCGAAAACACCCTATCGATGTATCGAGATGTGTCTGTTCTTTATGTGATCTACCATTGTGTTTTTCGCAGTAGAGTTATCATAATAGGAATGAACAACTCTACATGGTAGTTGATCCTATACCATGCGTGTTTTTTCCATATTTGGGTTATAGTTCAGTACCCATTATTTCATTTGGTGTTTTATGACAGGGTTTTGTGTCCCTAAGAAGAACCTAGGTGGGATCCTCTACATGGGGAGTTGGGTTATATTAGTCAATAGGTGACTTCTTCTAGGACTCTATCGATCGAGAATACCCTCAATGAATGTTATAATGATGGAGGGATGTTTTTTTCATTTGATCATTTTATCGATGGAGCCACATCTCTCGGTGGAGTTACATATGAGATTGTGAAGTTGTCTCATTGAATTTTAGTTGTTGATGTTTTCCAGATTCTTTTTGTGAATTTTCATGGATTATGTGGCTTTTATTTCTATCTATGAGGTTGGTACCTTATGTGATATTTGAAAGTGTTGTATTAGAAACTCAAGTCATTTACCTTCAATAGTTTATGGTCGAGACCACATGACTGGCAGATGAGTATATCTGGGTGTGTTCATAGAGTAACAATGGTATGTGTCATCTTATATACATGACTGGGTTTTCAAGTTGACTAGTTTGGTGTTTAAAACGATGGTATCAAGATGGATCTCTTTCATTTGGGTTCCCTTAGGCTACATCAAGTTAATTTATGCCTATCAGTTACTCCATTTTTGTTTTGGGGTTTTGGGAAACCTATTATGTATTTTTATACTCAACCCTGAACGAGATTTTCCCACAAATGAATTGTGTCTTGTACAAACAACATGTCCTTTTATGGAGTCCTAGTTGGACCCATAGAAGGTAAAGTGTAGTAGTTAGACTGACTAGGGTTTTCACCAAAATTTTTTTGAGGTGCTTACTAGCAGATATTTTACATTGATCCCCTACTTCAGAGTAGTTTTGACTTTTTTCCATTTTTATTTTTATGGGCCCTATATTTTCCCTTTTTTTACTTTAGTTGTACTCTGGTTCTAGGAAAGATATATGCATGCATTTATTTTTAGTCTCTATATTTCTCTGCACTATTTCATGGAGGTGTATGTGGGTGTGTGTATACAGGTACCTTAGGTTAATTCCTCCCATGTGTGTGATAGAATACTCGGCACTAGTCACCGGCCACTAGCCTATTGAGGCAGGATTGGGGAGTGATGGCTCAAGACCCATTAGGTCATGTCGTGATAGGTGTACTGAAAAAGTATGATGATTGATAATAATGGAAAACATACAAGTCTATATTTTAATCAATATATGAATTTTTTATTCAATATCAATAGTAAATATGAATTTCTATTTTTGAACAAAGATGTGTCAACCATAGGACACCGTATTTTCCATTTGAGACCATTTTTCCATGCTCCTAAATTATTATTCTATTCATCATGAGTTATTTTCTATAATAATGTGTATTTTTTTTCTTTCAATTTCAGATGATTTTTTTATTTTCCTAACACTAAATTATTTAGAAAAATGTCATTATATTTTACAGTAAAAAGTTGAAAGGATTTTAAAATAAAAAGAACTATAAATATAATTTTAAGATTAAGAAGAATTTAAAATACATGTGGAATATATTTTTTCTTGTATAAAGATACATGGAGGAATTTTTTTGATAGTCAAAAAAGAATTCATTTTTGTCAAATGCAACATTAATTTTTTGAGTTTTTTTATAGAATCATTGAAAAATATCATATTAATGAATTTTTACCTATAGTTGTTAGGAAAATATGAGATTTAATTTGGAGATACTAGAAATGAATGTAAAAGAAAAATGTTTTCCTAGTGGAGGGTATCCTTCACCTAAAGATATTTTTTTAGGAAATAATATTTCATATGTTATGTTAGAATACTATTACACTGAAACTAAAATATCTAGAAATTTTCATTATTTTGAAGAGTATAGTGGTAGTGGAATGTCTATAAATCGATTGTTATTTCCAATGTTATGCTCTAGAAGATGTTTAGAAGTTAGTTATTCAGATGATGTTGTATAGAAGTTAAAATATTATTTTTTATAAATTAATTGGATATGTTTCTCACACATGGGTTTTTTATTAAATTATTATTTAAGGAATTTATAACATTATATATGTAAAACATTTCATGGTCACTAAAAGTCAATATTCTAATGTGGAATGATATAGGTTATTTGAGATTTCCATGTTTAATGGAGGGACTACTCTAATTATTAGATGTTGTTGAATCTAGTTGACTAGAAAAAAACCACTATAAAAGTGGGGTGGGAACTCTTTTACACTTAGAATAATAATTAATTTTAATTAGTGATTTAATTTGTTTATTTCATAATGTTATTTAATCCTTTATAACTTCCAATTGTTATAATAAGTGAAATAGTGTACTCCCGTGGATGTAAGACTTTACTTCCATACTATGTAAATACACTATTCCCTTTAAATTGACATAACTTCCATTTGAATGTTTATTTATGAGTTAGTATTTAATGTTTATTTATTCATTTACTCTGTGAGATGATTTAGGGTACAACATTCATTTTTTATGGTATATTGGAATTAAAGTCTAACATCCAATCTGGGAATATCTAAAGATTTTTTTTCCACATCTATAAGATTTAATCGTGGTGATTGTGATGGATTATTATAGTTGGACTCCCAAATAAGTTGTATCATATCCTAGTTAATGGTTTAGTAACATACTTAGCAGCATAATCATGACATTCTTACTCATTTATTAACATTATTTAAATTTAGTGGGAGTTATTTTTTAAGATGGAAAGACATCAGAATAAGGATATATATAGATAAAGAAGTTTTATATGTAAAAATCTGGCTTCTAGAGGATGTAAATTTATGATTATATAATCGATAAGGATCATAAATATCCATTAAATGGATTCAAAATGGGATCCATGGAAAAACATGGGTGGGAAATGATAGATAGAAATTTACATGGGTTGACTCCATTTTTATAGAATTGTAAAGTTGATTTTAACATATATGAGAAGAAGAATATAATTATTTTAATAGATTATATGTAGGATATATAAGATATTCTAAAAAAATTAAACAATTTTCTCAAAATGAAGAGGTTTTTTTGTTGGATTTGGTGCCCTAAAACCTAATTTTTTATGCTTTATTACCTCCTTTTCCTAATAAAGATGTCTTATTATCACAAGTTTGTTTATTAATAGAAATTATATTTTTATTGATGATGTACTTAAAATATATTTCATGTTGAAAGGTTATATTATTTCCCTTCTATGATGAGTACATAGGGGCTCTATGACATTATTCATGATCCTCTTTCTATAAACAGATAATATTTTCTAACATGACATGAACAGTACATACTATTAGGGGTTAGAGGATCAAAATACATTGAGACACATACTCATTGTGTTAACCCTTGGTAATCTCTAGGATAATAGGTTCTGAGAACTTTTCTTCAATACGAAATATACATTTTCATTTGTCATTGGATATTCTTATCTGTGGAAGTGTGTATTATTCCTTATTAATTAATATTATCATTAATGGAAATGGTTACTAAAATACATTTATGTGTTGAAAAAAGACCGGATCAAATATTTTTTCAGTGAAGTAGTATATTTGTGTTGTCTCATGAATGATATAGAAGTAATTGATAACGTGAGATAAAATTTATCTTTTTTTTTCTCTTGAGGAATGTTAATATCACATGACCTTTAAACAGAATAGAAACACCCATGTAAATCCCTAGCTATGGTGATTGATGGGTCTTTCCATTTAAATAATTTAAAATAAAGAGACATTAAGAATATATGTTGACAAAAATAGAATAAAACCATATTGAATTGAGATATTAGGTGAAATTGATTATATTACATGATACACATTTATAGGAGTTCGGATGTCATTTTGAAGTTACCTACTTTTTCCATGGATTCCTTAGTGTGTTGTTAGATTCTAAACAAGGAATTTATGTGGTTTTGCCTAATTCCACTATGAAGGAGGCCTAGATAGTAACATGTTCTGTGTATGTACAATTGTTATTAAATTCAAGTATTTAATTCAAGAAGACTGAATATATAATATTTAATTGGGTCTGGTTGACCACCAAAATTTAATCACAAGATATTCAAATGAATAAATTGAATTAAATACTAATACTAAATATTAGTACATGTGTTTTGAAAATATAATATTTATTATATTTATCATTTAATATTATAGTAACATTTACATAATTAATTAATTTGTATATGAGGATTAATAAATACTAAAGAAGGAAAGAGGACGAAGATTAATGTTTCTATTAAAAATAATTAAAATTTATTTATATTATTAATGCATTGTTAATTTAAATTGATTAACAATAATATTATTATTATTAATGGAGATGGGGTGAATTGGGAATATTAATGATGGTTGAGGGCTTTTGATTATTTTGAAAATCATAAACCAGATATAATCATTATAGTGTTATATCACATGACTAAATCACTATTCATGTGGGGAAAAGGTAAAGAGGGATGGGATCAAGACCTATTTTGTGTAATATCTTCCTATTCTCTCAATCCTTTGAGAGATCACAATTTTTCTTTATCCTTCATATTGAATACCACAATGATTATACATGAACATCAAAATATATTAGGAATGGATATTATTATTTCTAATGTATCTATGACGATGATCAATGATTGTGTTTTCCATGTGAATCGCTACTATTGGGAATATGTAATTAAATGTTGTGGTGAAATGATTGTGTACTTTATTCAATTTTCTCAGATCATCAACAAAAGAATAATTACACGTTTAGGAAATTTTATATCCTCTCATAATTTAATTGTAAATTATAAGTTAAGATAATATCCCTATGATTATGAAACATTAATCTATTCAATTAAATTAATATATTTAAATGGAAAATATCTCATGATATTTTAAGTAAACCATTAAACATGATTTAACACTAAAAGATGAGTTATTCGCACCTTTAAAGGATGCTTCTACTCTACCAAAATCCAACAGGTGCTATCAGAGAGGTCAAATGTTTAATTAATAAAAATTTATTATTTATTGATGATTTCATGTGGTTTAATATTATTTTACAATAAATGATTTTATTTAGTATTTTAACATCATTGTCTCTTTTTTCAGTCTTCTTAACATAAATATTGAATATTTAATGATAAAAAATGAAGAATTGTTTATAGAATACCATCTAGAGGTTCCAAATTCTATACATATGGAATAAAAAATTACATATCATATAATTCATGAGTACACTTCATTTAATCATTCTTAACAAGTCCAGATATTATGATAATGAAAGATATATCTGATCTAAAAGGATTTTCTTGTGGATTCAGAAAGTTTGGGTAATGGCTTGAAGAACTACACACCTCGTAACCAATATACATGATGTGTAGTACCTTGAGTCTCATGACCATGTATAAGTAGTGTGTGAAGTAATATGTGTCTTGGATATATGAAATGTGGACCACCAATCCATGAAATCCAATTTTACACATTGTGTATTCCATGTGAATTTTGTTCACTTTTTTACACACTATGTAGTCTGGTACTAGTAATATTCTATAATTTTCATGGTAAAAATAATTAAATGTATAATTAATCCTATTGATTCTATGATATTTTTATCATTCAAACAATATTAAATGTCATGTCACATGATTAAAATTTATAAATTATTATATTTTCTATGTTAATATTCTGTTGAACACACGATGTTTCCTCAAAGAAAAATTATGTACTATAATAAATTTAAATGAAGTTATTTTTTTTTAAATTACATAATATTGTTAGTTAAGGATGGTTGGATGTAATTAAGATAAAATTTAATTAACTATATTAATTCATGTATCATTATATTAAATAAATAACTAATCATAGTTATTAATAATAAGAATAAAAATTTATTCTAATTTCTTAATGTGTGGATGATCATGAGATTAGACCAGAACTTGTGTGTGATTGATTTATTTTAAATTATTATTATTAAATTGTTATTATTGATTTATGTTTAATCCCCTTCTACTTCTTATGTAAGGTCCTTTGTTCCCATGGTTTCATTTATATATACCACATTTTTCCAATCCATTAGATCCCCTCAAATTTGTGTGAGTAAAATCATATTTAAGGATGGAGCTTCTAAGTTAGTGGATGTGGTTTTATTCAAGTAGAATAGGTGGAAATAGTCGAGGTCATGATATGAGAAAAAGAGTAAAATTTCAACACAAACCATGATACAATTCCAGGAATTTTAATCTAGGTCGAGGTATTGTTTATCATATTCTAGATAAAATAACCAATAGAAAAATATCATTTTCATATCACTTATATTTTATTTCTATGAGTTTTATGGTTATTTATTTATATTTATGAATGATGAGTGAAAAACTAATAAATAAAATTAATGACATGTAATAAGGAATAAAATACTATCGAATTATGTGTAACAATTTTATTTGAAACAGTTATTCAATTATGTAAAATTTATGTAATACGATCAAAGAATACAAAAGAAAAAAATTGGATTTAATAATATGAATTAAAATACATTAGTTCAAATATTAATTCAACTCATCCCTAAACTACATATGTTTTAATTAAAAATATAGTTCAATTTACTTTCCCAACATATGTTATGTTGTATTCAATTATCATGAAAATCTTATATAGATAATTTTTGTTGACTTCACATAGTTTAAATAAAATACTGATTCTACAAGCAATAAATGGTTTATCTAAGAGGAAAAGGATTAGGAAATATTAGGACAATATTTCAAGATTGGGGAGTCAGATCAAAAGACAAATAAACTATATGTTAATGTAGTTGGAAATTTATGACTATCTAAAACACTTAAAATAGATTTTCATAGCTGAGTTAGGTTATGATAAGGTAATATTGATCCTTTATTCTAGAATATATAATAAAAATGATATTAATAAACATAAGGAGAGGGATATTATGAATCAAAAAGTAGTTTTATACTAATAAATAATTTAAGGATATTTAAATTTATTATTATTTTTTAAATAAAAGAAGTAATAATTAGTTGTTCTTAATCTGTAGAAATGTAAAATAAAACTACATTGAAAATATAAATTCTATCCATAAAATATACTAATAAAATTCTAACCAGTTTTGAATTTCCATGATTAGAATTGGTTATTTCTATCATAATACACCATCAAAGGAAATGGTATGTGTTAGAAACCCCATTTCTGTAGTTTATTTCTAAAGTGTCTAATGTTGAAGAACATTATCTATATCAGAAGCATGTTTATGGCACTATGGATGCCCAATGTTTCATGATATCTTACATATCTAATGAGATTATAATGATATATCATGATATGTGTGTGTATATAATTATTTATATACTTAATGATATCTGTAAAAATAAGGAGATATTAGAGGGATATGATATCTCTAATGAACTATTTTTATGCAATATTGAAGAATCAGCACCAACTGGGGCATATCTGGTTTAGATGATGGGATACATTGAGTGTCTGAGGATCATGTGATTTATGATTCCTAATGAACAATTTGAAGATCTCATTATTTCCTCAATATAGAATAAATTATCTTGTTTTTTTATCAATTATAATATTAGAAATTGTGAGAAGACAGTTTCAAAATTTCTTACACCCATTCACTAAATTGATAAAGACAAATAGAATGTAAAAAAAAAAATTTCTTTATGGGAAATAAGAAAAGGAAGATAAAAGAAATGTAACTAAAGAATCGTTAATTTCATAAGTATTGAAAGAACTATCATTATAATAATAATAATATATAATGGAAAGTAAATAAATATAATTAAATATTTTTTTATTATGCAATGCATGTCCACTAGTTGTGGAATTGAGTCCATCATAAGAAGTAATTGAAAGATTTATGTGTGTTCATTATTGAGTGTAATATTTTTATAACTATGTTTTTCATATTAGATACTACATGTGGATCTCAAACTTTAATCCGATTATTGGAACCAAGTAGAGTTTTAATGGTTACAAGAGTCAAGGTGGAACGTTTTTCTTCCAAATGAGTGAGTCTAGTTTGTTTAGCCATTGAATACCACCATCTCACAGTACCTAAAAGGTTGTTTTTTATTTTAAGGAATAGTTGTTATGATTATAGTGTTAGAAAGAACATTATTTCTTTTTTTTTTATATATGAATGAATTTATTTTTATCTTTATAAATGATTTTTTCTTATTTTATAAAGATAACATATGTTAGGGCATGGAAAGATGAAATAATGGTCTCTATCTTTCGAATTATGAAAACCAAATATTATCATCCAATAAATAAAATAATACATGTTACTCATATAGTACCGAATTTTTGAATCATCATCATGGTCATTTAAAAGATATTATTTTTAATAAAACTCTATCAAAAAGGTTACTCATACTCTTTTGAGTGAAATCCACTTAAAATATGTCATTCTTGTTCACAAGAAAAAATGGCCAAAACAACATTCAATGTTCAATGTGAAATTTCCATAGATATTATATAATTAGTAAACATTTATGTGTTTGGAACATTTAAATTATAATATAGACATGGATACTCATACTATATTACTTTTACTGATGACCTAAAAAGGTGTTTTAACACCCCATGTTTTAATTGAACTTTTTTTGAATAAATTATATTTTCATTTATATCCTTAAATGAAATAAGTTAAAAATTAATTTCACATGGAATTAATTTTGAATATTCTACATAGGACATGAAAATGTAATTTTTTACCTAGAACATTGAGTTTTTCTATGTTACATGGAACATCGACATGGCGTATGTTTCATGCAAACACTAATGTTTCTACAAAACACCATTTAATTTTTTATAATTACAGTAGTTATATAATTATACCCTAGATGTTAAAAATTATAATATAAAAAATAATAAATAATTATAAAATATTATTTATAAATTTTTATATAAAAAAATATTTATAATGAAAGATATAATTTTTGGTAAAATACTTTTATGTTTAAAAATATCATTTTCTAGAATGAACTACTTTTAATGTCCTTCTTTGAAAAATAATAAAATTAATTTTAGACACATTAAGAAATTTAATTTGATAAAATAAATATAATTTTTAATTTAGAGTGTCTATAATATCTTAGGGAAAAATTTTGGGATATTTTTGGCAAACCTCATTTTTTGGAAGAATACTGAAAAATACTGGATTTTAATTCAAATCTTCTTTTTTAATATATTTTATTTATAAGATTAAATTATATTTTTCTGTGGTTTACATGTTTTATTAAATTATATTTTTATCATTTAATCCAATTTGGGTAATTGGGTCCAATTTCACATTGAAAGTGGATATAAGAACATAACATTATTTTGGTCATTTTTACATTAAAAACCCGCATTGTCGACCTGACTGCATGATTAATTTGAAATTAATTTAAGACACTTATTTTATAGGAATTTGCAAAAATTGATTACATATTTTGAATCAAAATAATTTATTAATATTAAAAACTTCAATGTATTTTTTTGACAAATAATATTTGTGAATGTAATTAAAATTAATTACATTGATTAAGGTAAAATAAAGCATTACTATGGACTAAAAATTAAATTTAAAACTCAAATTGACTAAGTCAATTGTCAAAAACCCATTTTATAGACATTATTTGTTCATTAACGATTCATTGTTTATTTGTGATGGGGTTTTATGAATTTTTATGCAAAAATGTCAGTACACCTATCTTGTTTTCAAAATTACAAAATGATTCCTTTCCCTTCCCTATAAAAATTAACCACCTCTCCCACATCATAACACCAATAAAACAACATTATTTCAACAAAAATCTTCCAAACACCCTTCAAAAAATACCTCCATTAAAAATATAATACTACCCATGGGAATAAACTTATCAATAGATGCCTTTTGTCACAAACCAAAAGGAGTTACCCGATTAAGTGGAAACGTCTTCTCTCAATATCCTTTCTTTTATTTCCCTTATACACCAAATAAATATTTTTATTACATTCATGTATAAAATACAATGTAATAATTATACTATGTTGTTTTTATGATAAATTTTCAACCTAAACTTACACAAAACTCTATCTAATGGGTAATAAACCTACAGTTTACATGTACCACAAACTATCCTCTCACTAAAGGACGATTTTTAATTTATTCTTTACCACCTATCATGGTATAAATTATGATAGAAAATATATTTATATATATTATATATTATATTTTTTATGAATTTATGATTCTATATTACTTTAAATACAAATATCTTTTAAATTTACATTTGGTGTAAATACAATAATTTATTTTGAGGAAGTGTGGACTACCACCCCTCAAAGAGATGTGATTAATTCCCTCACTACATTGAATGTATTATGGATGGTTTTAGTGAAATTATATGATATATATAAAATTATAATTCGAATTAAATTATATTATATACATATATACATAAATACATAAATACATATATACATATATACATATATACATATGTAAATATATACATATAATTAATTTTCATTCATTCATTTAATACGACAATAAAAATTAAAGCAACGTTCATGCGTACTTATGACTTACACTCTCCATGAATGGTGTATTCCATTTCATAAAAACAGTTTTTATAGATAATTTGAATAAAAATATATTGAATATTAATTATATTTATATCATAGTTTACATTATATAATCATGATTTAAGTATAAGTACCAATAATATAAAAAATTAAGACACAACCGAAGAACAAAGATAATATCATCTCACTTTCATTTTAGTTACATGCATTTCGTAATCACAACTCACTAATTTTGTATTGTGTATGAAATGAACGTGAATTTATTAAATTTTTATTTTATTTAAATTTTATGGGTATTCACATATCCATTTATCACCATTATTTCATGGGGTCTATGTTCCAGAACTTACCAAATTATTAAAATAGTTTTTTGTCATTGTTCCTTCTTTGTGACTTGTGTTTTATTATGAATCTATATTCTTTTTCCAGGTGTATATAATTACAAATTATATGTTATTTCATGAATTTAATTATTTTCATGATTTTTTAAGATTCATACAATTTCATTTTTTACATGGAGAGTGTGATCCCTTATTACCAAGTGATAAGAGTTTATTGAAATAATCGTAGTACATTTCGATAATGTTTATGATTATGTGAAAATTAATGATATTTAATGATCCATATCTCAAGAACACTCATGAATTTTCCTCTTTTATAGTTATTAAAGAAAATATTATATATTAGTACAATTTTTACACTATTTCCTATATAATATGAATCTTTTATGTAAAATTTGAACATCTCTCTATTCGGTCGGAAATATATTGTATCCACAAAATATTTTTTCAAAATCATTTAAATCAAGTTTTAAAGTGAATGATATTTTAAAAGTATATTATGTTTTTCAAATTTACCCTTATATTTTTTCAAAGATATTTTCAAAGAAAAAGGGTTTCAAGGGGTTTTATATTTTAAAAGGGTTTTTCAATGTACAATGGATGTTTTCCCCACAAAATGATTTTAAAAGATATATACTAATAATTTCACATTTAAGATATAATCCATTGGTTTTAGTCATTCCTTTATGTAGAAATTATTCAATGTTTCCATTCATGTTATTTATCTGAATGGATTATGTTATGATGGAATGATGTTTATGAAAACGGTTTCTCTTTCATGGGTTATATGATTTTGAATCCTAATTCTTTCCATGGGTAATTTTTTTGTTAAATTGATAATGAAAACTACGTCTTTTAATAGTTTATGATAGGATTATATTTTTATAATACCCTTTTCATTTCATGTGTTATGATATGATTATTTTTGATCTTGTGGCACAAGTACACATGATTTCATTTTGAGATGGGTGGGATCTATATCTCCCTCTAATGCATTATGTAATGATTTATATATAATGAGATAGAATAATATTGTCTTGGGAATGAAACATGAACAATAATATGGAAATGGGAGTGAACCATGACTACCATTGTTGGCGGGAGTGGATACTCAAGAGGGGGTGAATTAAGTTCCAATTAAAATTTCTGTTAAAAATATTTCTATTAAATTCCCCCAATTAAAAACTATGTTAAACTGTAGTGAATTTGTGAAACTATAAGGGTTTGGTTAGGTTCTCAAAAGATTGATTAGGTCTCAGATAATATAATATGAAGATTAAATTATCTTTAGAAACTAACCTACTGATTTAATATAGTTACAAACACTTTATAGATTAACTATCAAAGTAACTTTAAAAAAGATTGAATTTCAAAGTAATTAGCAGCGGAATATAAAATATATGTTATACTTTAGACTTAATCTAAGAAGCACATAAGATGTAACCGAGAGGTTCAGTCTCAATCATAGACTTTGTCCTCTCAAACAAATTATATAAATTGGGTCCACACCCTGGATCAGGGTAAACAACAGTACATAGAATTTCCAAGTAGTACGAACTCTACTATAGTTCTTTATGGTAAAACAAAAACAACAGCACAAAGGTTGTCTAGGTCCTACTTGACCCCTACCACTATCCACATTGGGATGCAATAGAGTTATAGAAGGTTTGTGTTAGGATTTAAAAATCATCCAGTTTAGCCCAAGAGACAGTGTGTGTATAAAATATACAGAGTATGCACACTGCTCAAAATGTAAATAAAAGAATCACTGAGAGAGTAGATATAAGTTTTAGAATGCTCTAGTAATTTGAAGTGTAGCTCTAAACTCCTTTGATTAATCAGGAATGCTTATGAGTCCTTCTCTAGTTTTTTGTTCTGAAAAACAGTGGGTTGTTTTCCTCAAGTTTAGTATGATCAGCTTGAGTGCTTGAAGAGCTCATTGTAGTTCTTCACTCCTTGACTAATGTTCAGCTTGTGTTCTCTTCTTGAATGAATGGATTCGTGTATGCCCAGTGTTCTTCCAGTATGGATGTAGCCTTTATTTTCTGTGTTAATGCACCACATTTCAGTTTTCTTTAGTCTTTAGTTCGCACAATTTACACATCTTCTGGTTTTTTTGTGCCTGGTCTGTGTCCTTCCTTTTATAGCTTTCAGCACCGACAATGAGAATGATTACCCATTTACAAGTACGAGGTATGGTTCCCTGACATGCCAACAAATATCCTTAAATAACATTAATTGCATTAAAATCATCAAATATGGTCGTTGCTTAATAAATAAATAATATTGAGAGTATAGAGTATTAAAAATCAGTGACTGGTTAAGTCTTTCATCAGAAGCTCTCTGTCAGTGGACTTGTAATGGTGGACTTTGTATAGTTGTGAGCTCCTATTGGTAGCTCTTTGTTCTTGTATCAGTAGCTTCTTGTATTGGTAGCAGTTACTACGTGTACCAGTAGCTATATGTACCGGTGAATCCTTCTATCAAAATCTTTGATATATTGGTAGCTTGTATGTATCTGAAAAATTCATAGTGGTAGACTTGCTTATACCAATAGACTTACTCTAACGGTATCTCTGGTGTAACGGTAGCCCGTATCGGTAGACTTTTGTATCGATATCCTGTGCATACCAATAGCTCCATTCTGTATCAGTGATTAAGTGTATATCGGGGGCTCATTTGTACCAGTAGAAGTAGAACCACTTCTATCAGTAGACTTGATTTATCAGTGTCGTGCTTACCGGTAGACTTATACATACCAGTAGATAAGTTCTGTTTTAGTAACTGTCTATTCAGTTTATTTTAATATTATTATCAACATGATAATAGAATGTCACAGATTCAAATAATTAATATATAGATAAACATTATTTGGGATTATAAAAGTATGTGAAAGCATAATTGGGATTATCAAAACATGTGAAGTCAACAATCTCCCCCTTTTGGATAATCATGACTTATGATATTATAATCCCAGAATAATTTGTAATGTATCAGAGGATATTGTGTTAAATACAATTGTATAAGAGAAAACAATATATTATAAAACACATGTACTAAAGGTAAAATATAAAACATATGCACCAAATGGAAATGAATTAAACGCAGAAAAGATAGTATTTCTCCCCCTTTGTCATAAAAGTTATTATTTTCCCCCCAGATATGTTTCCCATAGATATTATGTATTCCCCTTTGGGGTTTGCAATAAGTGTGATAGAAAGGAAATATAGGAGGAGAGAAGTAATAATGAGTAAAGAAAAGTATGATCATATATATATTCCTTGAAATAAATAGATACAAAAAAATGCATAAATGAAACAAAAAGAAATACAGGTGATCCCAATCAAAAATCCTAGCCACTGATCAATCCACATCCTCAGAATGAGATTTCCCATTGGGATCAGACGAGGATTCAGGTGTGGTGGATGTAGGTGGAGGCTTAGGAACATAAAAAATGATCAGAGGAGGATGAGCTACTAAAATTCTTCCTGGCCTATACTTTGTAGATCTCTGAGTGATCATATGAGTAAGTCTTTAGATAGCTTGGGCTAGAGTCATATGAGCAGAAGAAGTATCAGAGGCCGAGGCAGGTAAAGCTGGAGGTTTAATCACCGGCCAAGCATCCACATGCAAGAAAGGCAACAAGAGATTTCTGAAATCCATAATATTTTCTCCTCCTCTTTCCATGGCAGATATAAAATCATCCTTCTTTTCCATAAATTTTTCTAGTACAGGGGTCAACTCTCTGAGTTTGCTAACATTCTCTTTGAATGCTTGATTGACTGGTGGTAGCATCATGTGTTCTAGCATAATCTTGAAATGGTTGTTGAGCTGATGCTTGGTGTAAACCCTTTGGAAGTAATAATCTACCATTTCATTCACCTAATTCTGAGAATAATATGCTTCTATCATATAGTCTTGAACAATCTTCATGATATATCTAGTGGTATCTCTAGTAGAAGTCACCACTTTGGTTAGATTAGATGAGTCCATAGATCCTCTTGTTTTTGCTGAACCAATCTCCTCCTTTATCAGAGCTCTAATATGATCCAAATCCAATGAAGGTCTGGAAGCAAGGGAACCAACAGAGATGGTCACAATTTCTTTGAAACTCTTAGTTAGCCCATTTATATGATTTTTCACTACAGAAGTTTAGGTGCTAACATTCTTTGTTATGGAATGCTTAAACTCCTCAAAAACTGAGACCATTTGACTGACAACACTATTCCCATAAGCCAAATCCTTGTCTGTTTTAGAGTTAGAACTCATATAGGTTTCTAGAGAGATAACTGATTGCTTTGGAAATTCAACATTCTCTTCAAGTCTAGATACATGTGTCTGGAAAGGTATAACTTCATCCACTATCTCTATCACAAATGATGACACATTACAACCAACGGAGAGTTCGAAGGACTTTTACATATTTCTAATCTCTTCAATAAAGAAACTATTTAAATCAGTAATAGAAGCACTCGAGGACTCTTTATGCTCATCCTTTAAGGATTCATGATCATCTCTAGTGATTATAGTTTCATGTACAACTGAAGGTTCTCTTTCAGACAAAATACTAGCCACTTAGTCAGTCATAATCAATTGAATGGATGACACTAAGGATACATCCATTTTTCTTATCTCTTCCACAAAACTATCTTTAAGACCAGACATTAACTAATCCAGATCACCTTTTCTGATCACATGTTCTGGTAACAACTTGGATTGAATATCATAATTGACTTTTGGTCTATAGAGGGATGCCTCATTATCAGAATCTGGGCAATCGAATCCACAAACCACAAAACCTGGGTCTTCTACCCAGTCTTCAATATCATTTTCTTCTGAGATAGTTCCAAGACTAGTTGTATTCTTCCCCTAAACTGGTGCATGTTCCTATATAACAATGTCACCCATAGCATCTATGTCTTCCACATCATAATCCTCTACAAATATTTCGATTTCTCTAATATCATGAAGCTATTATGAAATAGGTACATGAATATTAACTTCATCAAACTCCTTTTCATGCATTAGGAAGTGTCCAATCAATGGACATAGGCTCAAGCTGGAAGAAACATATGCTTCATTTTCATTAACTTCTTCTTCAATATCTTAAGAAACCTCTTACTGATTTGATTTCTACTGGACTTTCTTTTCATGTGACACAATTTTAGGAGTTGGTCTAAGAGGAAAGTCAGGATCTCTTCCATTTACTATAGAGGAATGTTCCTCTTATAAATCATCACCATACTATGGCTCTTCTTCATCAGGTCCCAGACCTAGATCCTTTACATCCTTAGGCCTTGAAGGATGATCCACGGGATTGATCTTATCATACAGCTTCTTATCATCAGTAACCCACTCTCCTCTCTATGGGTACCAGTTTATCTTTATGTATTTGAAAACTGTTCTTGTGATACAAACATTATTTTTCACTAACACTGTCTCATCCTGAGAATCATATACTCATTTTACCTTAATCATAACAGAAATCGACTTGGGAAAGAATAAAGCATCGGTATTTGATTTGAGTCTGGTCATATCCTCCATTTGAATCATTAACAACCTAAACAAATTTACTTTCACACCATGTCTCAAGATATGTAATAGATATATATATTGATATCATAGATTTTCAAAGTCCCCTCTTCTTGGACATAGCACATGTTGCACAAATTTGAACAACAATCTATTCTCTCCATTCATTTCAACAACCACCACCTTTCTTTTCTCACAACTACCAGTGTGCTCCTCTAAGTAAGTCTCATAATCTAAAATATCACTGGTAGGTGGTAATGTCTTCGATGAATAACCATTAACTCCTTCATGTGGTACTCTCAAGTACTCAGACCACTCAACAGATGAAAAAGATATTTCCTTTCCATTCACAAATGAAATAATTCAGTTCTCATCTTCCGATTGGTCAAAACATACAAACTCATAGAACTATTTTACTAGCTTCAGATAGTAGGGGCCATTATTATTTGAGAATCATTCTACCCATTTCTGATATTCCAGCACCTCGAGAACTAACGATCTAATAGACATCATCCATTCGTGCATAGCTCTTTCTAGATTACAATATCTCTATTTTGTAAATGTGGGTTCACTGGTTGCCTCCCCGACCTTGTTCTACTAACATTTCTATTTCTTCAGGATCTGTCTTGTGCTTCTTCGCATTTGGCTCATCAATGTCATCTATAACAGTAGGAATTTTGGTTTTTTCCATCTATGGTTTGAGGAACTTAGGGTTTTTGTGATATTCAGGAGCAAAGGTTTGAGGGTAAAGGAAAGGTTCGGTGGATTAATAAGTAACAAGGACTTCGTTTTATCATTTAGGAATCATAAAATAAATAGTTAAAATATAATAAATAAATTTTAAACGATACAGATTCTGGCGGAAGACAGAAGTTTAAAATAGCACATAACGGTGGGGTATACTGGTGAGAATTCCTAACAGTGATGTTTGTCAATCAGTGGGGTCCACTAATGATGAGGTCCATACTGGTGAGGTGTAATAGTGAGGTTTCATACCAGTGATGTATAATAGTACGGTTTCATACCAGTGAGGTATAACAACGAGGTTTCTAAGGGTGAGGTTTCTAACGGTGAGGTTTCTAACGTTGAGGTTTCTAACAGCGAGGATTCATAACTGTGAGGTTTCTAATGGTGAGGTTTCTAAGGGTGGGGTTTCTAACAGTGAGGTTTCTAACAGTGAGGTTTCTAATGGTGAGGTTTCTAATGGTGAGATTTCTTAACTACGAGGTTTCTAATGGTGTGGTTTCTAACTGTGAAGTTTCTTAACTGACAGAGTCTATCATTCCTAACTCATGTCTAATGTAACCAAACCTATACGAACATAAAGGATTGGTAAAAAAGTAAGTTAATTGATGTTCAGTACCTATGAATTCAAGAGTAATATCACCTTTTTTGGTAATTATCTCTGATGAAATGGTTTTTTACATCAATGTGTTTAGTCCTAGAGTGAGACACAAGATTCTTAGAGAAATTAATTGCACTAGTGTTATCACATTTTATTGAAACATGTCTAAAGTCATATCTATAGTCCAAAAGAGTGTGTTTCATCCAAAAAATTTGTGCACAAAAACTACCAGTAGCTTTATACTCTGCTTTAGCAGTGGAAAAAGAAAAAGAATTCTATTTCTTACTACACCATGATACTAAGGACTTTCCTAGAAGATGACATGTTCCAGCGGTGATTTTTCTATCTAACTTGAAACTAGCAATGTTATCATCTGAATAACTCATTAAATCTAATGATTTTCATTTTTGATAAAACAAACCTAATTTACAGTATGTTTAGAAAATTTGAAAATTCTTTTAACAGCAAGCAAATGGGATTCTTTAGGATTATATTGAAATCTTGCACACATGAACACACTAAACATAATATCTGGTCGACTAGTCGTAAGGTAAAGTGGGCTTCCAATCATACCTCTATAATTGGTTTGATACACTGGTTTCCCAGTTTCATCAATGTCCAACTTAAAACAATATTCATAGGTGTATCACTTTCCTTAATACTATCAAAACCAAAATGTTTTAAAAGATCCTTTGTATATTTACATTGATTCAAAATAATAGCATTTTCATTTTGAAAAACTTGAAATCCAAGAAAATATTTGAGTTCTCCCATTAAACTCATTTCAAATTCATTTTTCATACACTTTGAAAAATCAGTACATAAAGAATGTTTATAATATCCAAAAATAATATCATCAACATATATTTGTACTATCAAATCATCTTTAGAAATTTTTTTAACAAAAATATTTGGGTGAGAAATCCATTTAGTAAAACCATTTTAAATAAGAAAATTACTAATTCTATCATGCCAAGCTCGTGGAGCTTGTTTTAGACCATATTAAGCTTTTGAAAGTTCGAAAACTAGATTTGGAAAATGAGTATTAGTAAATCTAGGTGGTTGTTCAACAAAAACATCTTAAATTATAAAACCATTTATAAAATCACTTTTAACATCCATTTGATATAAAATAAAATTTAGATGAGCAGTGTAGGCAAGAATATTCCTAATAGATTCTAATCTAGCTACAGGGGAAAATGTTTCCTCATATTCTATTCCTTCCTCTTGACTATACCCTTGTTCAACTAACCTAGCTTTGTTTCTAACTATATTTCTGGACTCATCAACTTTGTTTCTAAAAACCCATTTAGTGCCTATGGTCAAAGTGTCCTTAGGTCTGTCAACTAATTCCCAGACTTTATTTCTTTAAAATTTATTTAATTTTTCTTTCTTATCCATTACCCACAATCCATTATTGATTACATAATTGAAATGATTAGGTTCTAACTGTGAAACAAAGGCTTGATGTTCATCCTGGTTTCTTAGATAAGCTCTAGTCTTTGTCCCGCTATGAAGATTACCAACAACATCATCTAAAGGATAATTCTTTAGAATCATAGTCGATCTAGTAAAGGTAGGACTAGAAATTTCAGGCTCTTTTCTAAGTTCGGGTTCTATAGAAGCAGATTCAGGAATATGTCCAGAACTGGTTTTCTTTACAAAATGTTCATTGATATTATCATTAAGGTCCAGTACAGACAGATCTTTTTCAATATTTTCAATGGATGATTTGGGTTCATGTGGATCGGTTTCATCAAACTTGATATGAATAGATTCTTCCACACATTTGGTTATTTTATTGAAAACTCTATAGGCTATTCTAGCTAAAGAATAACCAAGAAAAATTCCATCATCACTTTTGGATGGAAATTTTCCAAGATTATCCTTTGTATTGAGAATAATGACATTGCAAACAAAAACTCTGAAGTAATTAACATTAGGTTTCCTATTTTTCCACAACTCATAAGGGGTCTTCATACGAATAGTTCTAATCAAGACTCTATTTATAATATAACAAGCTGTATTTACAGCATCATCCCAAAAGTAAATTGGCAGGTCATACTCATTAACCATAGTTCTTGCAATCTCTTGGAGGGTTCTATTTCTTCTTTCTACTACACCATTCTGCTAAGGTGTTGTAGGGGCAGAGAAATTGTGACTATAGACATTGTGTGACCAATAAGATTCATGCTCATGACTTTCAGAGTCATGACCATGGTCAATTTTTAGGGTCTTAATCTTATGTCCCATAAGGTTCTATACAGACTTGGAGTACATAATAAATTAAGAACAATCTTCACTTTTGTGAGATAAGAAGTATACGCAAATATATCTAGAATAGTCATCTACTTAGACATATACATTGTTCTTCTCATTTAAACTAGAAACTCTAGAAGGTCCAAACAAATCCATGTGAACCAACTCGAGTTTTTGATAAGTTGAAACTTCTTTCATTGATTTAAAATAAACATTATATTTCTTTCCCTTTTGACAGGGATTATAAACTTTGTATATTGGGAATTTAAGTTTGGGTGGGTCTCTAACTAAGTTTTTCCTCGTCAGTATTCTAAGAGAGTGTATATTTAAGTGTCCTAATATTCTATTCCATATCCAATAATCTTTATGAAAATCATTTAAACAAGTAATTTTCTATTTAGCTGAAGAATTAAAATCATCAATATAAACATTTTCATTTCTCAAAGCAGAAAATACAAAAACATTTTTATAATTAAAAACATTACAAGAATAATTTTTGAATTTAACATTGAAACTATCATCACACAATTGAAAAATACTTAACAAGTTATAATTCAGTCCATCAAAAAATAAAACTTTAGAAATAAAAAATGAATTAGTGTTACTAATCTGGCCTAGGCCAATGATTTTTCCTTTAGAATTATCACCAAAGGTGACATGGCCTCCATCAACATTGATTATTCTTTTGAAACATGAGTAATCTCCAGTAATATGCCTAAAACATCCACTATCCATGTAAAATATCTTCTTATGGGAACTCTTCATGCATGTTTCTTTCAAAACAGGTTTAGATGGAAAATGATTTTGGTACCCATATTCTCTTGGGTCCATATAGGATAGAAAGCAAAGATTTACGTACCCAGATTTTTCTAGTGGGTCTCAAATAATTTAAAGAATCGATATATTTTGAAAGATAAACTTTATTTGATCTATAACTATGTGAGTAACTAGTTGAAGCATATGAATTTCCAGAACTAGAACTAGAAACATTTTGTCCATATTTAGAAATAAATCTAGTTTTAGTAAGCCATCTCTATCCAAGCTGATAGCCTATTCTAGTGGCATATCTTGGTGCCAATTGATTTCATAGAATTTGATTTAGAGTATTCTTTCCATTTTTGAATTTCTCTATGTCTTTCCTTAATTGATCATTGGACAATTTCAATTCATTATTTTCCATATGTAATTGAGCATTCTTTTCTTTTCTATCACTACTACAAAAACGGGCAAGGGAAGCGCGCCCTTATAACAGCGCTAAGAAAAACCGCTGATAAAGGATACCCTATATCAGCGCTAAAATTATAGCGCTGAAAAAGCTAATGTTTATCAGGGCTTTCTTAGCGCTGATAATAGTAATATTTATCAGCGCTAGAAAAGCGCTGATAAATATGATCTGTATCAGTGCTAAAATTTTAGCACTGATACAGTTGGTCATTATCAGTGCTCAAAAAGCGCTGATAAAGGTTCGCCTATATAAGCGCTAAAAAAGCGCTGATACAGAACACCTCTATCAGTGCTCAAATTTCAGCGCTGATATAGGGTATCCTTTATCAGCGCTCAAAAAGCGCTGATAAACATTATCTTTATCAGCGCTAAAAAAGCGCTGATAAAGAGACCCAGTATCAGCGCTATAATTGTAGCGCTGATACGGGGAATCTTTATCAGCGCTATAATTTTAGTGCTGATAAAGGTAGCCTTTATCAGCGCTTTTTTAGCGCTGATAAAACCTTAGTCGACTTTTTTATAATGTCGGTCACACAGTGCCCTCGTTTTATCGCAGCTAAAGCCCTCGTGGAACCTTAACCCTGCTACTCTTCTCCCGAATACCGCTGCTGTTTTCGCTTCGCCGGAGCTTGCCGCCCTCGGTACACTCGTCGTCCTCCGCCGCCCGCAACACCCTCGGCCGACCTCCACCGCCTGCCGCCCTCGGCTGCCCGCAACGCCCTCGGGCGCCGTTCTCTGCCGCCCTCTGCCGCCCTCCGCTACCCTCGGCCGCTCTCCGCCACCTCCGCCGCCCTCTTCCTCACTCGGCCGCCCTCGGTCGCCCTCCGCGGCCACCTTCCGCAACCCGCAACGCCCTCGGCCGCCGCCTTAAGGTAACAATCTATGAAGAAGATGTATATGTTTTCATATAGATAGATTGTGTATAGCTGATTCTCTCTAAGTGTACTCATGATGATGTCCAGATGTTGGGAATGATCATCATTATTTTGGTATTACACCAATATGTCATCCATAAAACAACTACAATCTGGTCTAGGTACAAGTGAAATATTCATCTCATCAAGAGAATAAATGCCATGGGGAATTCGTCAACACAAATTTTATTATGAAGAATTCATAAAAACTATACATGATTTCAAAATTAGTTTATAGTATATCAGAATTTCTCAACCTGAAATGATGATAAACAAACCTTAGATCAATCTTAGAGAACAATATGGAACCCCTCAGCTGGTCAAATAGATCAAAAATACAAAGAAGTGGATATCTGTTCTTAATTTTCATCTGATTCATATTCTATTAATAGAAACACATATGTAATGTTTTGTCATCCTTCTTGGAAAATAAAACATGAGATCCCCAAGGTGACATACTCGAGCAGATGCACCCTTCATAATCTAACTCCTCTCATTGAGTTTTATGTTCCTGAATCTATTCTTGTTTCATTCTGAAAGGCGTTATATAAAATGGCTCCACTCCACGCATCAGCTCAATCATGAACTCAAAGTCTCTTTTAGGTGGTAGCCCTGATCAATTCTCATGAAACACATCCTATAACCAGTCTACTACTGGGGGAAAAATTTCTTGTTTCAATCCATTATCATCAAGAAAAATATTCGTAAACTGGTCTATGTTCTCACCTAGTTGTGGAAGAACTGGTCCTACATGGTCTACCAAGATATCCCATTCTCCATAAAAGACATGGGCTCTACCCTTATGAGGCATGGCGGTCACTCATCTACGGTAACAATCAATGTGATATTGATTAAATACCAAAAATTACATCATCACTATCTATTAAATACATATCATATCAAGCATGTATAAATCCAAAATGAAACAATACTCACAAACCATGAGGGAACATCCTTTACGAAGACAGATGCCTTCTAATCACACCCCCAATGGTGTGTTGACAAACATGATCCCACAAAAGTACTCTAACACAAAACAGAAACCATTTACCAAGAGATAAGATATAAAATAATGAGAGGATCCCCTATTACAAGTCTCCTTTAGGTTCCCCTATTCGGTGCTCTGATAAAGGTATCTCTCATCGATTGGAAATCCTCTATCTCCTGTTATATCCTCCTTATAGAGTGATATATAATCATCTTTTTAGTGAATCTAATATTCTTTTTTATGATTCTTGATTGTAGGTTAGACTACTTGATCTCCTTCCAAGGAAGTGGTTCCCTTCTACTGTATTTGGAAGTCTTCTTTTGTGTACTTGAACCATAAATACTAATATTTGAGATTCAAATAGGATGAAGATGAATAAATATTGGATGGATTCTAATCGTTTAACAATTGAGTACAAGAACGGAGTGAAAGAGTTCATCAAGTTTGCAATGGATCACACAAAGGATCCTTCTCAAATCCTTTGTCCGTGTTTACGTTGTTGTTATTCTAGACTACTTACTCCAGAGGAGTTGGAAGAACATTTGATATGTCACGGAATAGATCGGAGTTATAAATGTTGGAATAAACACGGAGAAAAAGTGAATGTAGCTACTGGCTGGGATAAAACTGCGTTTTATGGATCGTCAGATATGAATACAAATATAGATAATGAAGAAGACCGTATGGAGGATGTGGTTACAGATGTTAATGATGATGAAGATCGTATTGAGGAAATGAAAAAGACAATTCAAGATGAACCCCTTGATTGCCCAAAATTGTTTGAGAAGTTAAAGAGTTGTGAAAAGACGCCATTGTATGCTGCTTGCACTAAGTATACAACATTGTCAGATGTACTGAAGTTGTATAAATTTAAAGCAGGCAATGGATGGAGTGATGTCAGTTTTACGGAACTACTTGCTCTCTTGAATGACATGCTCCCGGAAGATAATGAGCTCCCAAGCTGGACATATGAAGCTAGACGAATGCTACGCTCGATGGGAATGATTTCTGAAAGAATACATGCCTGCCCGAAAGACTGTATATTGTTTCGAAAGGAGAACAAATCACTTACAGAATGCCCAAAGTGTGGTGCTTCTCGATACAAGAAAGATAAATCCAATCCTACGAAAGTTGTATGGTACTTTCCAATCATTCCAAGGTTTAGGCGTTTATATGGAAGTGAAGAAACTGCAAGACAATTGTCGTGGCATGCAGATAAAAGAAATAAAGATGGGTTATTACGTCATCCAGCCGACTCTCCTCAATGGAAGAGAATTGATCATGAGTATCCTGAATTTGGAAAAGAGCCGAGAAACCTTCGTCTTGCGTTATCTACAGATGGAGTGAATCCTTTTGGTTTTCAAACCAGCACTCATAGTACATGGCCTGTTATGTTGCTAAATTATAACTTTCCACCCTGGTTATTCATGAAGTGAAAATTCATCATGTTATCTATGCTTATATCAGGACCAAAACAACCAGGTAACGATATTGATGTTTATCTGACTCCTTTGATCGAGGATTTGAAGTTATTGTGGGACTCAGGTGTAATGTTGTATGATGCTTATAAAAGTGAATACTTCACGTTGAGAGCGATGTTGTATGGGACAATAAATGATTTCCCTGCTTATGAAAATTTGTCAGGCTATAGCATTAAAGGAACTCAAGGGTGTCCTGTGTGCGAAGAAGATACAGAATCAATTAGGTTGAAACATTCATCGAAATCTGTGTTTCTAGGACAACGTAGATTTCTACCTCGTCGGCATAAGTAACGATCTTGGACGACATCATTCAATGGAAGTTCAGAAAAACACACAACACCGTCTCCAGTAATAGGTGATCAGCTGTTTGAGAAAGTAAAAGATATGAACACTGTTTTTGGTAAACCATTTTCGAAAAACCTTACGAAAATCGGTTGGAAAAAGAGATCAGTTTTTTTTTGAATTACCATACTGGAATTGTTTGTACGTCAGACATTTTCTTGTTGTGATGCATGTGGAAAAAAATGTATGTGATAGTGTTATTGGAACGTTGCTAAATGCCCCTGGAAAAACAAAAGATGTAATTAAGGCCATGTTGGACATGGTTGACATGGGAATACGAGAAGAGTTGGCTCCCGTGAAAGGTGAAAATCGAATGTTTCTTCCTCCTACTGCTTATACTCTTTCTAGGGCAGAGAGATATCAGTTTTGCAACTTCTTTAATGATGTAAAGGTTCCAGAGGGGTACTCATCAAATATCAAGAACATTGTGTCAATGAATGATTTGAAGTTAAAAGGTTTGAAATCACATGATTGCCATGTTTTGATGCAAGATCTAATTCCTATATCTTTACGTTTCATTTTACCCAAGAATGTTCGTCATACGTTAACCAAACTTTGTTTCTTTTTCAAAGCTATATGTAGCAATGTTTTAGACCCGGGGAAATTTCCAGCTATGGAAAAAGAAATTGTCATCATATTATGTGAATTAGAAATGTTCTTCCCGCCAGCATTCTTTGATATGATGGTTCATTTGATGATTCACTTGGTGAGAGAGATTCGACTTTGTGGTCCTGTGCACTATAGATGTATGTATCCTGTTGAACGGTATATGAAGATTTTGAACGGATATGTCAAAAATCGAAGTCGGTCAGAGGGTTGTATAGTGGAGCGATATATTGTTGAGGAATCCATTGAATTTTGTATTGAATACCTATCTGATGTGGAAAGCATTGGTATCCCGACATCTCGTCACACTGGACGCATTGAGGGTGGGGGAATTTCTGGAAGAGAAGTTGTAACAATCAGTATTACAAATCGGGAGCAGGCTCATCTTTATGTTTTGCATAATAGTTGGGAGGTTGCTCCATATATTGAAACTCACAAAGAAATTCTTAGGCAGTTGAATCCATCGAGGGCTGAAAAATGGTTAGCAAATTCACATAATCACCAGTTTATAGGATGGTTTCAGGACCATATTTTTAAGCAGGTGGATGAAAATCCGAATTCAATTTCAGAACGACTTCGATGGCTAGCCTCTGGACCAAGTGTGTATGTATTATCTTACAGTGGGTATGTAACTAATGGTTATACATTCTATACAGATGAACATGATGAAGAGAGTACCATGCAAAATAGTGGAGTTACACCAGTGGCTGAAGCGATGCTTGTTTCTGGTAGTAAGTATAGAAATCCAATTTATGCAAATATGTCATACTTTGGCATTATCAAACTAATATGGGAGTTGGATTATACGACATTTCAATTGCCGATTTTTCAATTCAAATGGATTGATAACAATAGTGGTGTTAAAATAGATGAATGGGGATTTGTGAAAGTTGATTTTAGTAAAGAAGGGTACAATGACGAACAGTTTATAATGGCATCACAAGCGGTACATGTTTTTTATGTTCCAGATCCCGCAAACCGAAAGTGGTCGATTGTTCTGTTATCGTCCAAAACTATTGAGGGTTCCGATGAAAATTCAGTTGAGGACGATCCTTTTAGTGGTACGTCACAATCAATTCGGAGCGGTCCCAATGCAGATGATGTTTTGTATGTTAGAGTCAACCACAATGAAGGGATTTGGATTTTCGATAGAGGTGTCAAATCTCTTCAACCTTTGAAAAAAAGAAAGAGAGTTCAGTAAACAGGTTATATTTTGTTTGTAATATAGATCTTGTTATCTCATGTTATTATCTTATCATTATAGAATTTATGTAATTTGAATGAACTGTTCAACCACTTTTGCAGATAATGACTTCTGCACATTCTGGTGCTCCTAACCTTGAGACTGAACAAGTCTCTCAAGCAGCTGCTGTTGCGACTGCTGCTGCTCCTGCTGCTCCTGCAGCTCATGCTGCTGCTACTGTTGCTCCTGATGCGGCTCCCGCTGCTCCTACTACTGTGGCTCCTACTCCTCCTCCTGCTGTGGCTCCTGGTGCTCCTACTACTCCTGCTGCTGCTCTTACTGCTGCGACTCCTGGTGCTCCTACTGCTCCTGCTGCTGCTCTTGCTGTTGCGGCTCCTTCTCTTAGTGTTGAGGTCCAACAACCATCAGCACATGTCGTTGATATCATAGTAGATGAACATATAGATGATGATGATATCGTTGAAATGGTCGGGAATGAAGGACCGACGTCGCAGAAATCACAGGTGCGTCGTAGTCTGACAGTGTTAGCCAAAATTCTTAAGGCGAAAAGCAAAGGCATCAAATTTGAAGTCGGATGGAATTCACGAGGCCAACATGTCAATCCCAACAAGGCTATGTTTAGCAGTTACATTGGATTTGTCACTCGGCAACGCGTGCCGATTGACATAGATTCATGGCACCATGTTGTGTCCGGGTTGAAGGCTGTGATCTGGGAAGAAATTACGGTAACATTGTGAATTTATTTCTTTAATTAACTAGCAAATAAAATGATGAAACAGTGTCTTACTCTTCTCAATCACTTGCAGAGTACATTTATAGTAGACGAATCACACAAGGATTATGTACTAAGGCTTGCAGGAAAGATTCATCGAGGTTTTCATACTATTTTAACAAGATATCACCTGAAAGATTCTTAAGGTAAAATAAACCCGCACCCACCCATTGTCTATGCGCACCTGATATCCCAAGAAGAATGGGATGCATTTATTGGCTGTCGTGGGGATGAGAAGTTTCAGGTACATTGTGAGTGATAATACGTTGTTTGAGGATACCTGTATTCATCACTTTGATTGTCAATATTTCATTTATGAAACAGAAACTCTGTACTGAAAATAAGGAACGTGCATCAAATCCAACATACCCCTATCGTAAAGCAAGGATGGGGTACACTTCATTAGAAAAGAAAATGGTACGTATTGTAAATTTACAGTAATATTGTTAGGTTCCAATAAACTACATCATAATTATCTTTCTATGTTTATATGTAGATTGATGAATCTAAAACCAAATGCACTTCTATCCCACGTCATGTGCTATAGAAGGAGGCACGTGTGAACAAAGAAGGGAAGTTAATAGATGAGAACACACAAAAACTGTGGGAAATATGTGTAAGTATGACACGATGATAAAAATATTTGTTTAAAATTGCTATTACATAAAAATAATTAGTTTTTTTTCCTATATCTGACAGTCACAGGAATCAGCTACTCCTGTAGCTGATACAGACCTATTATCGACGGCTTTGAAGCAGCCAAAAAAATACAGCCGTGTTAGAGGTGCAGGGTTTGGGGTGACACCCTGAGTATATTTTGAGAAGAAGAAAAAAATGTATGATACAGAGAAAAAATTGGAACAAATGAGCGAAAAAATAGCAACCCTTGAAGAACAATTGCAATGGTAGGGAGAGTTGCTAGCAACTTTTATGGGTGGGAAGCAAAGGGAGGACACAACTCAGGAACAACCACCGCATGAACATCCTGCCCCACCCCCCACCAGCTTTGAGGCGAGCCATTCACCTAAAAAAATGTCTTAGCTGTGGTAATCAATATTCTAATAATGGTTCCCATAAAATATGAATCAGACAAAAACTGATAATTTATTTGTACTGATCTTCTACAGGGTGATAATGATTGTGATTTATATCTGTCAACACCCACCTTTCACCTTGTAGTGAGGGATACAGTGTTCAATATCCCAGATGCCACACTTCATAATAGACCACATTCAAAAGATCATCTGAAAGTGACGATTACTGTAGATCATGAGCCAAATGAAATGCTACCTATTCCACTTGATGACGATGATATTCATACGGTCGAAAAGGCTATTGGGACATTCATTGCATGGCCGACACAACTTGTAAGAGTACATGCAGAAAAAGAGGTATTTATTTCCTTTTATTTTCAAGCTAAACCCTTAACAATTAATGAAAAGCGTGTCTGAATCAATGATTGTTGTTATAGACGGAGAAAGAAAAGGGGGTGACTAACATCGGCTCGAAACCATCTAATGGATCGACCAATCGATCCCAAGGAGCTACTGAAAGCACAATAACACCACTTGTTCTCTTTCCACATTTACTAGCATTGAAGACTCATGTGGATACGAAGCTAAAAGATGGCAATAGTCATATAGTGATATTCGAAGATAATATATACGGAGAAAAAAGTCAAGATTTCGTTGCTGTTGAAAATGTAAATGAAATCCTTGAAAACAGTTGGTTAGGCGTCACTGTTGTAAATGTATATATGAGGTATGTTTCCATAAATTGATTTTCTAAAAGCTGATCTAGTGTGCAAATTATGACTAAATGCATTTTATATTGTTGACAGACGCATTTATGAAAAACAGTTGAAGGGATTTTCCCATGAGCCAAGATTTGGACTGGTTAGTCCTCATATCACATCAACACACCAAACAAAAATAGAGTCATAAAAAAGGGATGCAATAGTGAAGGACTTGCTGAAAACATTTGAACGCAAGATTACAGATGACAGACTTTTCCTAATACCAACCATGCAGGGGTAATACTCTACGATTAAAGAATATCAATTATATTTTCACTTTTTTTATTACTTATTCCTTTTTGTGTTTTTAGGCAACATTGGTTGCTAATTGCGGTGAACTTGGATACTCCGAAGATTTATTTTCTGGATTCAAAGCTAGGATATCCATCAAACCGACCATACATGATGGAGTTTGTGAATCTGTAAGACACTACATCTTACGTTTTAGGTATAAACATTAAGTAATATAATTTTTATTATCTTTTACTAAGGATTCTGTTATGATAGGGTTGTGTGTCAATATCGTCTAAAAAAAGGAATGAGGACAGGGGTTAAGCATAGGGAGGCGAGCAAGTACTACGTCTGGAAAAATATCAGGGTATATATAATAAAATTTCACTATCCAAACACATCTCAACACAAGTTATTTATTCTCCTAATGATCAATTTTTTTGTAGTGTCCAAAACAAACAAATGATAATGATTGCGGTTGTTATGTTTGTAAATTTATGAAAGAGATCGTTTTTCATCAGCAAACTAGCATCCCTAAAGAGGTATTTTAAAAAACAATTACTAGTTCGTTTAAGTTATTTATTAATTCTTTATTTTTTTATTTTGCAGTACTACTATGACTGCTGAAAAGCCTCATACTCACAAGACGATATAGATGTGTTCAGAAACGAGTGGGCCGCATACCTGATGACAGATTGTACACAAATACAATGAAGATCTGACTTGGGGACATGTACAATTGGTGGTCATTTTTGAGAGGGGTTAAGGGGATCAGAAGATGAAATATTGTTGTATGTAAATGTTCATAGAAAATTTGTAATTGTTATTAAATAAAACATTATTTCTCCAATGAGTCATTTTTCCATTTTAACAGATGATATGCACTAGCAAGATGCAAGAATGTTGAACCACTAAATTGGTCGCTCTCTTGATTAAAATGGACACCACTTTTATTGAAAACAACAGATGACCTACGGAAATCCTACCAGACGCATCTGGATTGCCTTCATACTTTAGGAGAATGATCCACGGGTCCTTGGTGACGTGTACGAGTCAACTCCGCCTCAATCCGAGGCACGGTGTGACTGCTACCACCCAAAGGGTCGCTCTCTTGTTTAAAATGGACACCACTTTAATTGAAAACAACAACTGACCTACGGAAATCCGACCAGACGCATCCGGATTGCCTTCATCCTTTAGGAGAACGATCCACAGGTCCTTGGTGACATGTACGAGTCAACTGCGCCTCAATCCGAGGCACGGTGTGACCGCTACCACCCAAAGGGTCGCTCTCTTGTTTAAAATGGACACCACTTTAATTGGAAACAACAACTTTCCTACGGAAATCTGACCAGACGCATCCGGATTGCCTTCATTCATTAGGAGAACGATCCACAGGTCCTTGGTGACGTGTATGAGTCAACCCTGCCTCAATCAGAGGCACGGTGTGACCGCTACCACCCAAAGAGTCGCTCTCTTGTTTAAAATAGACACCACTTTAATTGGAAACAACAACTGACCTACGTAAATCTGACCAGACGCATCCGGATTGCCTTCATCCTTTAGGAGAAGGATCCACGGGTCCTTGGTGACGTGTACGAGTCAACCCCGCCTCAATCCGAGGCACGGTGTGACCGCTACCACCCAAAGGGTCGCTCTCTTGTTTAAAATGGAAACCACTTTAATTGGAAACAACAACTGACCTACGTAAATCTGACCAGACGCATTCGGATTGCCTTCATCCTTTAGGAGAAGGATCCACGGGTCCTTGGTGACGTGTATGAGTAACATGCAAGAATGATAGACCACATTTCTTTGGCCTTTGGACAAAAAAACCAGTAAAATCTCCAAAATACCTTCATATCATGCATGAACCAGTAAAATCTCCAAAATACCTTCATATCACGCAGTTCTGAAAAGAGTCACTATTTAAAAGAAAGTCACAAATTTAGATACATCTCGAGATGGTCAGTTTAAAGACATTTTGAGGGACACTACTAAAGACATTCTCAGATATGCACACATCCCCCACTATTAGATCGTTGTCTACTACAATGCTCTTCCAAACAAGATATGCATTAGAACGCTCATGATACATAGAGCAATTCACTGTCCACCTTCGAGAATGATCTGAAGCACAAACCATGACAGCATTATGTTTTTAACTTCAGCACCTCAATTGAGAATGTGACACCTTTCAGGACTTGGCGCCATTGTATGTCGGTTCGTCCACTGAATGGGTCTATCCTTTTATTTAATTTTTTTAACTTCAGTCAAATATTCTAGAAGGATTTCGTGGCAGATCCTTCACCATTTTGTTTTGCTGAACATCTCATTACATTGTTAAAAAAATCAGGGTGTCTTGCATGGGCAATACGTTCCTGTATTGAAGATGATGCACTCCCAATTATTCGAACCCACAAAACCACCCCACAGCGCGGCGATCATAGGCAGGTTCCTGGGTTCCTCCCCGCCTTCCAGAAAAATATGAGTCCCTGTTTTCTCATGCGGGGTGGTTTTGTGGGTTCGAATAAATGGGAGTGCATCATCTTCAATACAGGAACGTATTGCCCATGCAAGACACCCTGCTTTTTTTTAACAATGTAATGAGATGTTCAGAAAAACAAAATAGTGAAGGATCTGCCGCGAAATCTTTCTAGAATATTTGACTGAAGTTAAAAAAATTAAATAAAAGGATAGACCCATTCAGTGGATGAAACGACATACAATGGCGCCAAGTCCTGAAAGGTGTCACATTCTCAATTGAGGTGCTGAAGTTAAAAACATAATGTTGTCATGGTTTGTGCTTCAGATCATTCTCGAAGGTGGCCAGTGAATTTCTCTATGTATCATGAGCGTTCTAATGCATATCTTGTTTGGGAGATCATTGTAGTAGACAACGATCTAAAAGTGGGGGATGTGTGCATATCTGAGCATGTCTTTAGTATTGTCCCTCAAAATGTCTTTAAACTGACCATCTTGAGATGTATCTAATCTTGTGACTTTGTTTTAAATAGTGACTCTTTTCAGAACTGCGGGAGTTAACATTTCTCCAACATATTCACACACAAAATCACCCTTTGACATATCCTACAATGTCTTCAGACCCCACCCTTTCCCCTCGGCTGTCAAAAAAACCTAAAAGACAATGGCTAGCAATGATCATTCCAAAATGCATTTAAACTGAAACCTTCCAGAAAAAAATAGAGTACAATACCTGCAAGTTGTAACTTAGGTCGCTTTGCACAAGCCTATTTCCACATTGTTTGTAGCAACCACATTTGCTCCAACACTCTAATGATCTTCATTGATTCATGTCTTTTATACTCTTCCAGAAACCCTTCTCTAAGAAGGTCAACTATCGTGTATGCATACTCACCTTCAAATGTGACGTGTACGAGTCAACCCCACCTCAATCTGAGGCCTTTTGTGGCTGACACAACTCCAAGTTCATCTGTTTTTTTCAAAATGGACTTATTTTTAAGTGAGAAATCAACAACTGACATACGGGAAACTGACCAAACGCCTTCGGATTTTGTTGACACTTTAGGACAATGATTCATGGGTTATATGTGACGTGTACGACTCAACCCCGCCTCAATCCGAGACGCGTTGTGACCGGTATCACTCCAAGTGTATGTATTTAGTTTAAAATGGACAATATTTTACGTACATACGCCAAACTGATCTAACGGCTTCTGATTGCATTGATACTTTTTCACAATGATCAATGACTCATGTGTGACGTGTACGATTCAACACTGCATCAATCCGAGGCCCGGTGTGGCCGACACCACTCACAGTGTCACTGTTTTGTTAAAAATGGACTTAATTTTAAGTGAAATCAACAACTGACAAACGGCAAACTGACCAAACACATTGGGATTCTATTGAAACTTATGGAAAACTATCCATGGGTCAAATTTGACGTGTAAGATTCAACCCCGCCTCAATCAGAGGCGCGATGTGGCCGGTATCACTCCAAGTGTATGTATTTAGTTTAAAATGGACCATATTTTACGTACATACGCCAAAACGATCTAACGGCTTCTGATTGCGTTGATACTTTTTCACAACAATCAATGACTCATGTGTGACGTGTACGATTCAACACCGCATCAATCTGAGGCCCGGTGTGGCCGACACCACTCACAGTGTCACTGTTTTGTTAAAAATGGACTTAATTTTAAGTGAAATCAACAACTGACATACGACAAACCGACCAAACGCATTGAGATTCTATTGATTAAGGACACTGATCCATGGGTCAAATGTGACGTGTACGAGTCAACCCCACCTCAATCAGAGGTGAGGTGTGACCGGTATCACTCCAAGTGTATGTATTTAGTTTAAAATGGACAATATTTTACGTACATACGCCAAACCGATCTAACGGCTTCTGATTGCGTTGATAATTTTTCACAACGATCAATGACTCATGTGTGACGTGTACGATTCAACACCGCATCAATCCGAGGCCCGGTGTGGCCGACACCACTCACAGTGCCTCTCTTTTGTTCAAAATGGACTTATTTTTAAGTCAAATCAACAACTGACATGCGACAAACCGACCAAACGCATTTGGATTCTGTTGAAACTTAAGGGAAATGATACATGGGTCAAATTTGACGTGTAAGAGTCAACCCCAACTCAATCCGAGGCCCGGTGTGTCCGACACCACTCAAAGTGCCTCTATTTTGTTCAAAATGGATTTATTTTTAAGTGAAATCAACAACTGACATACGGGAAACCGACCAAACGCCTTAGGATTGTGTTAACACTTTAGTACAATGATCCATGGGTCATATGTGACGTGTACGAGTCAAACCTGGGGTGGATTACATGGCTTTCCTACATGGAATATATCCCACTACACGTCTTTAATGAGCCAACTACGCAGTTTATCCCTTGTACAGATACACAGGAAGAATCACATGAGATCGACGTCATGTACTAACATAGGGCAAGGGTGCATAATAGGACACAAGATCAAAGGGTAACACGTATATGTTTTTTAAAATTCCATGTAATTTCCTATTGATATGACATGTATATTCACACAGGCAGCTGAACATTGGAGTTACCCAAGGTAAAGCGACAAGGCATGTGACCCTTTAAATGACACATAATTTTATGTACCATGATTTATCTCTTTGAACACTATATCAAGGACATATTTCATTAGGGTTGGATCCCATGATCCTTCCTAGGATGGTTTTGGTATCTTCTCCGACTTACGGTAGTACGATCGCTTCAGCAGGACGTCCTACACATAGTTGGAGTCTCTCTGAAAGTCCTGGAGTGAGATCATATATCTATTTTTGAGGTCCAGGTAGAGTCATGTATCAATGCAACCAATCCTACCAGACATCGATCCTATTTATAGAATGTTAATGTTGATGTCTCATTACAGTACCCCAATTTATGATAAGTTACCTTTTTTGTATTAATATACATAATTACTAAGGGTGATGGTTGGGAGAGTTAGGATATCCTTTTTATGTATTGCAGACTAATTCAAGGAGCACGAGCTCTGCACGATTTGTCAAAACCAAGTGGAAATCCAAGGAGAAACAGTGCATGGTGGAATGTTCTAGTATTTATCTTCTGAGTTGTGTAGGAATATTTTGTGATACTATGTAATGAGGTAGTTTTGTTTTCTGGGTAGATGGTATCTAACTCATGGTAAGAACACTGTTTGGTTGGGTTGTGATCGGTTGATGACATGATTGTGGTTGATATACTAGTTTTTGTGCAGGTCTATGGTTGATATACTGGTTTTTGTGCAGGTCTGCTCGGCTGGCTGTACTAGTGCAGGTTTTTTATTAGCAGTAGGCAGGGATTTAACATCGCTTTTTTAGCACTGTTAAAGGCGACATTTAACAGCGCTAAAAAAGCGCTGTTAAAGGAGATATTTAACAGCGCTTTTTTAGCGCCATTAAAGGTGATATTTAACAGATCTTTTTTAGCGCTGTTAAAGGTGACATTTAACAGTGCTAAAAAGGCGATGTTAAAGGACCCCCCCCCCCTTTATCAGCGCTGAGCTTTACAGCGCTTTTCTAGCACTGTTAAAGGCCGATTTTAGCGCTGTTATTGCCCGTTTTTGTAGTAGTGATATATCAAGTGTAGATTTTACAGAGCTCATCAAATCATATTGTTTCTTCAACATCTTATACATGACCTTTAATTCATTATAGGTTTCTTCTAGCATATTTCAATATTAAAATAACACTTCAATAGACATATTTTCATATTTAGAATCAGAATCAACTCCATAATAATAATTATTTGAAGTAGGAGTACCAAATGTTGTCTCGAATTTGTTTTTCATGAAACACATATTAGCTATCTGAGATTTTTCATCCTGAGTAGAATCAGAATCACTTGAACAATCTTATGAATCCCTCCAAGTTGCTTTAATAGATTTCTAATACTTTTTATCCTTGTAGTCATGTTTCTTTTTGAACATCAATTTTGGACATTCTACTTTTACATGTCATTTCATTTTGTATTCATAAAAGACAATTTCATCACCCTTATCAGACATCTTCCAATACTTCTTCCAATGACCTGGGTTGTTATATTTACTTTTGTAGTTTAATTTTCAGAATTATTTCTTCGTCCTATAGAACATCATGAATCTTCTATCTATCTAATCCATTTCAACATCACTGTCAGAATCTGAACTTTCATTTGTTGAACTTTCAGTACGTATGTGAATGATATCTTTATCCTTTCTCTTTAAGGTAGTAGACTTAAAAGCAACCGACTACCTTTTTGGTTTGTTATCCTCTTCCTTGTTTACCTTCAGTTCTTCTTCATACATAATAAGCTTAGCAATTAATTCCTTAATAGGTATTAAACATATATCACATGATTCTATTTTGGAGACAGATGTGCCTCTCTATCTTTCTGGCAGACATTTTAATAATCTCATGATCTGTTCTTTTGCAGGAACAACTTTACCAAGATAGCTCTTAGTGTTGACAATCTCATTGAACCTGAGATACATGTCAGAAATGGGTTCATCAGGAATCATTTTAAAATTATCATATTTATTAGTATAGTTATTTAGTCTCATTTCATTAACATTGGTTTCTTCCTCATGGTAAATAGCCAAAGTGTCCCAAAATTCATAAGCATTTTTAAAAGTAGATATTCTGTTAAAATCCTCATCACCTAAAGCACAATATAGAGAATTCATTTCTTTAAAGTTATTGTTGTAGGCAGTCTTAGTAGCTTCATCCCAAGTAGTTCTCTCATTATTTGGAATGTTTTATTGAGTTTATTTAGTAGTCTAGATATCAAATCCCATACTCTCTAAATGAATTTTCATTTTAATCTTCTACTGGGCAGAATTTGTGATGTTAAATAAGGGTTTCATGTTTGTAGCAGAATCATATAATAAATTTTCTATAGTTAGATTTTAGAAAATATATTTAAATAGAAAAAATTTAGAACTAATAGAAATTTAGGATCTTCAAGATACAACTAAAATCACTATTGAAAAATAGTGTGTTTTGAAAACCTTTAATAATAAACAATACTCTGATACCAAATTTTGGTTTGTATGGATACTCATGAGGGGGGTGAATTGAGTTCCAATTAAAATTTCTATTAAAAATATATCTATTAAAATCCCCCATTAAAAAACTAAGTTAAACTGTAGTTAATTTGAAAACTGTAAGGGTTCGGTTAGGTTCTAAAAAGATTTATTAGGTCTCATATAATTTAATAAGAAGAATAAATTCTCTTTTAAAACTAACCTACTGATTTAATATAGTTACAAACACTTGCTATATTAACTATCAAAGTAACTTTAAAACAGTTTGAATTTCAATGTAATTATAAGCGGAAAATTAAATATATGGTATACTTTAGACTGAATCTAAGAAGCACAGAATATGTAACCGAGAGGTTCAGTCTCATGAAGAGATTTATTCCTCTCAAAAAAATCATATAAATTTTATCCACACCCGGGATTAGTGTAAACATTAGTACATAGACTATCCAGGTACTAAGACCTCTACCACAGTTCTTCGTGGGAAAACAAAAACAACATCACACTGGCTGTCAAGGTCCTAATTAAACTGTACCACTATCCATAGTGGGATACAAGAGAGTTATAGAAGGTTTTTGTGAGTAAATAAAAATCCTCTAGTTTAGCAAAAGAGACAGTGTGTGTATAAAATATACAGAGTATGTACACTGCTTAAAATGTAAATAAAATAATCACTAAGAGAGTAGATTTAAGTTTTAGAATGCTCTAGTGATTTGAAGTGCTGCTCTGGACTCCTTTGATTAATCATGAATGGTTTTGAGTCCTATGGTTTTTTTCTGGAAAATAGAGGGTCATTTTCTTCAAGTTCATTTTCATCAGCTTGAGTGCATGAAGAGCTCATTGTAGTTCGTTACTCCTTGACTAAAATTCATCTTGTGTTATCTTCTTGAATGAATGGATTCGTGTATGTCTAGTGCTCTTCCAGTATGGATGTAGCCTTTCTTTTCTATGTGAATACACCACTATTCATCACTCTTCAGCCTTTAGTTTTCACAATTTATGCATCTTCTTGTTTTTTGTGCCTGGTCTTTGTCCTTCCTTTTATAACTTTTAGCACCGTCAATGGGAATGATTAGCTTTTTATAGGTACGAGGTATGGTTCCCTAACATGCCAAAAAATATCATTAAATAAAATTAATTGCATTAACATCATCAAATATGACTGTTTCATAATAAATAAATAATATTGAGAGTATAGAGTATTAAGAATTAGTGACTGGTTAAGTCGTTCATCAATAGCTCTCTGTCAGTGGACTTGTAACGGTGGACTTTGTATAGCAGTGAGCTCATATCATTATCTCTTTGTTCTTGTACCGGTAGCTTCTTATATTGGTAGTAGTTACTCAGTGTACTAGTATCTCTATGTACCGGTGACTCCTATCAGAAGCATTGATCTATTAGTAGCTCATCTATATCGGTAAACTTCATAGCAGTAGACTTGCTTCTACCGGTAGACTTACTCTAATGGTAGCTCTGGTGTAATGGTATCTCATATCAGTAGACTTTTGTATCAATAGCCTATGCATACTGGTAGATCCATTCTGAATTAGTGATTAAGTGTATATCAATGTCTTGTTTATACCAGTAGCAGTATCTCCACTTCTATCGGTAGACTTGATATATCAGTGTCGTGCTTACCGGTAGACTTATACATACATGTAGCTATATTTTGTTTTAGTGATTGTCTATTCAGTTTATTTTAATATTATTATCATCTTGATAATATAATGTCACATGTTGAATAAATTATTATATAGATAAACATTATTTGGGATTATCAAAGTATTTGAAAGCATAATTGGGATTATCAAAATAGTTTAGGTCAACATCCATGATGGTATGATGAGTGAACTCAAGCTACCTTTATGGTATTGGGAGTGAACAATGACTACCAAGATGGTATGGGGAGTGAACTATACTGAAAATACTTTCATAGAAGAGATGCCTTGGATAATATGAAAATAATATTATATTCTTATGTGTATTCCACAATTCCTTGTTTTCTTCCAATGTGTTGCTTTCATGGATTATGTTCATTATTTCATTATGATTAATGTCTTATGAACTACTAATATTTATTCCATGATTAATGTATATGATATTAGATTTATAGGGTATGATATTCTATTTTCATGATCATGTTATCATACAATTATTATCATGATAATTCTTACATATCTCTCTTTTACCCCTTACTGAGAATTTGAGCTCACCCATTATTATGTTTTCTTCAACATGTTATGATGATATGCGTTATATATTATGTGTTTAACAATGGTTATACTCAAGATGAATCTAGGGGGAGATAATGACTCTCACATGTGTATTAGTGGTTATGTTTCCATGTTTCCAAAGGCACTAGAGTAGTATGGTTTTTAGGTGTTTGTTTATACAATGTTATAATTATTTAAAAAATGTTATGTAATGTTAATGTATGAGAAAGGAGGGTCACTATAGTTCATATCATAGTAATGGTTTAGTTAACCATTGAAAGCAAGAATGATAAATACTCAGTGAGAACCCTAGGGATATGTTTATGGATAATTCTAAGGAAATGAAAAATATAAGAAAAATTCCTGGAATTATTTTAAATGATAGAGTGAGAGGTTTCCTATAATTACATCAAAGTATAGATACTGCAAGTGGATGTGGCTCTAGAACATATGTACATAACTGTAAAACCTTTGACATGATGTATAGATCCTAACTTAGGTTGGTTTGGTACACGACAACATGACTTGCTTCCCACCAGTTTTAACACTTCTAGAGGATATGCTTTCGAAATTCACAATGTCTTCAGGAACCATAATGATGGATTTAAATAGAGTTGGTATATTAATAACATAGGATAAACCTACAGTATTATATATTAAATAATTCTTCATGATTTAGAGATTATATAATTGACTTTTCATGATAATTGGGTTCCACAGTATGATAACTATTTCTTACTGTATGATTTTTGGTTTCACTCAATGGATGTATCCTAAAAGAACCACTTTAATGGTGATTGTGATAGACAATGAGAACATTTTCCTCCTAAGAAACCAAATTCTATGGGATATGAAATGAACATACAAATTTCTATTCCCACACAAATTTCTTACGCTAGGAATCATGGTGGAATTATAACTGAGTGGAGGTGGGAACATCAATCTATTATGTGTTTAATGAGGTAACATACAACTTCTTTCAGAGGGTCATCGTATCCACTTATTATTGGAAATTGGATAATCAATACTAAAAAGATATTATCTATTCTACATTTTTCATAGAAAAATAATTTCATTTTGGATGTCTATTTGTTAGAAATAGAAGTAGACTAGTGGTGGACTCTAATCAAGAATATGAGAAAGAAAGTTGAGAATGAATTCATGGATTGAGATGAGTTCAAGAACTTTTTTTCAATAATTAAATTCTTCATATTCTTCTTACCAATTTGAAGAAACAGTTCATTGAGTTACATAAAATGGATTAGGAATATTTATGTTTCTACATGGCTAATTTCACAAGATTGGTGAGGTATGATTTAGTAATTGGTATTTAACCCGAAAGTAAAGTTGATAGGTTCTTCATTGGCTTAAATCCATGTCTTATAAGGGTGTTTCCGTAAGTGAATTTTGTATCTATAAGGAGATTGTGAGTTGTGCAATCAATGTTGAAATGGAGGTCATATTCATATCTCAATCCATTGGTTTTGAAAATAAGATGATGGTTGAGTTTAAAAGAAAATATAAAAACCATGAAGAGAATAAGATGAGCCTCCCTTTATACTCTACACATGAGAAGAAGCATGGAGGAAATTTCTTTAAGGGTTATAATAATTTTTTTATATATAGAAGGGAAGTCCATGAGGAATTTTATTTTAAATGTGATGGGATGAAGTTAACTAACATTGTGAATGGGGAAAAACCGACATAGAATATACATCCCATGATTCAGTGCTACAAGTTTAAAGAGAACATGAATTATGTTCACCACTACCCAAGCCCAAGGGATGGTGATGATGATCGAAATCAGAAACATCATAATCCAAGGTACATGGGTTAATCGCATAAAATCACTATTTTTATGACGGGTGTGATAACGATGTGATTAAAGGTATATGTACCATCCACTATAGACCTTATAATGTCATATTTTATTATAGATCTACACAATGTTTCATATCTAAATAATATTATATGGGTGTTTAGATTCCACCAAAATTATTAGATATTAAATTAGTAGTGAAAACCCATAATGTTACGATGATTGCATATCATGTCTATGATTCCTCTCCGGTTGAATTTTGTTGGAATGTGATTCCTAAAAATATTTTCATTCTTTATTTGGTTTACGTTTATTAAATCTTGAAAATGGATTAGATTTGTATATATAAACAGTACATATATTTTCAAGGATGGTTGTTACGTTTGATATTTTAAACCCTCCTATGATCATTAATCTATGTGATGATAATTATGAACATCATATAGACATTACATTTAGTTTCTGTGTCTTAATTCCCATACATAATAGTTTTTTTATCTTAAATGGTTGGGTATAAAATGAACATCGATAATATTCCTATTATTCAATACATTGTGGACATATTTCTAAAATATTTTCTTAGTCTTCTACCAAAACATGAAGTTCAATTCTCAATAGAACTTATACCTGCTTCCACACTAATTTATATAACTACTTATATAATAGATCTGATTGATTTGCTTGAATTGGAGTAGAAAATCCAAGAAAGCCTTAATAAGGGAATCATTTTTCTTAGTGTGTCTCCTTGGGGTTCCCCTGTTCTTTTTGTAAAAAAGAATGATGGGTCAATGAGTCTCTTTGTTGATTATCCCGATTTTAACAAGATTGATATCAAGAAATATTATATTCTTCCTCATATTGATGAATTGTTTTTTCAAATGTACATAGCTCAATAATTTTTAAACATTGAATTTCATTATATATATCATCAATTAAGGGTAAAGAATGAGGATATACTTATGACATCATTCCGAACAAGTTATGGAAACTAATAATATATAGTGATTTCTTTTTATCATAATAACTTACCTTCTATATTCATGGATTTAATGAATAGAGTGTTTATAGATTTCATCGATCAGTTTTTGGTAGTATTTATAGATGATATTATTATTTATTCAAAGGGAAATGAAGAGAATTACTATTACTTAATAATTGTACTGGAGCCCCTAAGAAAAGAGAAGATGTATATATATATTTTGTAGAGTATGAATTTTTTATGAAAAATGTTTAATATTGGGTCACATAATCTAAATGGATAGTATATGAGTAGATCCATCATATACGAAGGCAATTTAATGTTTTCCTAGATATTCCATAGTGACTGATATCCGCAGCTTTCCTAGTTTAGCCGGATATTATTGATATTTTTTGGAGAATTTTACATAAATATTTAATCCTTTGACCATGTTAACTCTGAGTGGTTTTATGTTCCTATGGATATAAGAATATGAGGAATATTTTATGTAACTAATGAGAATGTAAGTCAATACACATGTGTTTACATTAACCTATAGTGGAGAAGGGGTTTTAACCAATAACAATGCATCCAAGTAGGTATTGGGATGTGTTTTTACATAGAATAAAAAGGATATTTCTTATGCTTAATGGTAGTTGAGGAATCATGATAAAAATTACCCAAATCATTATTTGAAGTTAAAAGTGGAAATTTTTTCATTATAGATATAGTGACTTTATCATTTTTGAGAAACGTATGATATAAATATTGATCATAACATTATGAAATATATATTCACACATAAGGAGTTTAACAGCCACTAGATAAGATGGTTAGAGTTAGTAAAGGATTATGACTACTCAATATATTACCACCCTGGGAAATAAAACACGATGTCCGATGTTTTGATTCAAAAGTATAATTATAGCTTATTCATGATGGGGATCACAAAAGATATAGTATTTATTGATTTTAAAGGGATAGATCTATAAATATTGAAGGAAGGGAAAAAATATTATCTTTCTCAAATGAATGTTTAACCCTATCTCCTAGTGAATATTAAGTAGGTTTAGAAGGAAGATGAAGGTCTACAAAAGAATGTTTGAAATGTTCCTAAGTTTAACAATAATCAGGATGGAAGGATAAGGTTTAGGAACTGTGTATGTGTTCCTTCCATACCAAATTTGATAAAATGGTTCTTAGAGGAAGCTCATATTCATTCATTCTCTATACAGACTAGAATATTGATGACATATAGCGACATGTAATAATAATTCTGGTGATATAGAATGAAGATATTTATTGTTGAGTTGGCATCTCAGTGCTTGTTATGACCATAAGGTAAAGATGAAAGACAAAATTCATGCATACAAGAATGGAAATGGGAGAACATCACTATAGATTTTTTCATTGTAATACAAAAATAATATAAAGGGTTTAATGCTATATGGGTGGTAGTCAATCTCCATATTAACTCAGTACACTTCATCCCTATTAGAGAAGACTTCTCTCTAGACTAGCTTGTCAGGATATACATTAAGTAAGTTGAAATGTTTAATGGAGTAAAAAACTATATTATACCACATTGGGATCTGAAGATTACCTCAATGTTGTGGATAATTATTCAGAAATCACCTGATAAATTTTTTTATTACAACACTAATTATCATCCACATACATATGGTGATTCTTAAAGATCAATTTTAATCCTAGAGGATATGTTGAGATCTTGTTCTGTAGACTTTTAAAGTGGTTTGGATCAACACCTTACTCTAGTTGAGAACTCATATAACAATTTCTTTCATTCAATACTTTACATAAATCCTTTTGAATTATATTACAGGAAGAATTATAGGGCTTCAATTTTTTGGAATAAATTTGGATTAAAAAATTAATTGGGACCTGATACTATTGAAGAAATTGTTCATAATGTTACAACCATTCATCGACATATCATGGAAGCTCAATGTTGGGGGAAAAGATATGTTGATAAACATCAGTGAGATTAGGAATTTGAGATGGGTAAAAATATGCTTCTAACAATCTCACCTTGGATGAATGTAATTTGATTTAGGGAGAAAGTGAAACTGATCCCTAGGTATATTTTTTTCCTTTGAGATTCAAGGTCGTATTGAGATGGTAGATTATTTCTTGTAACTTACTCTGAATATCATTCAAGTGCATGATGTGTTCCATGTAACTATCATGACGAAGTGAATATCTAAACCTTCACATGTAATGAACTCAGATGTCTTACCAAGAGAGTAGGATTATTCTTATGAGGAGAAACCTCTTGAAATTCTTGATCATAGAGAGAAAGTTGTATGAAATAATACCACTCACCAGGTCAATCTTTTGTAAAGAAATCGCCAGTTATAGGAATCTACATGGGATCTTGTGTAGATGATGAAATATAATTATCCTCATTTTTTACCTGAGTGATGTATTTCCATGGAAAATTCATTTTTAGGGGTGTAGAATCTGACATCCAATGTTTTTATAGTCCTTTATTTGAATAAAGTACATTTTAATTTATATCTTATAATGCACTAAGTCAATCTTCATTATATATGGAATGAAATTTGAATATGTTATATGGAACATGAAATTGTCTTAAATTATATGGAACATCTACTTGGCATATGTAACACGAAATGTGAACTCAGCATATATTACACGTAACAGCAATGTTTCTATGAAACATCATTTTATTTTTATAATTATTTTAAAGAGATAATTATAAACTAGAAATTAAACATACTAATATGAAAATCATTAACTAATATTCAAATATTTTTGTGATTTTATTATAAATAGATATATATTTATAATGAAATACATGATTTTTTGGTAAATTCCATTTATTTTTGAAAATAACATTTTCTCGAATGAGCTGCTTTTAATGTCCTTCTATGAAAAATAATAGAACTAATTTTAGACACATTTAGAAATATAATTTTATAAATTAAAGTTAATTTTTTAATTTATAATTTTAAAATTATGTTAGGGTGATTTTTTTTGGATTTTCTGAGAATCATAATTTTTGGATGAATAGTGAAAAATACCAAATTTTAATTAAAGGCTACTTTTAATATAATTTATTTATAAGGAAAACTTATATTTTAATTTTTTATAAAATTTTAATCAGATTATATTTTTATAAATTAATACAAGGTGTGAAGTTGGAATTAATTTCACATAAAATTCGATATAAATTAATTACAGACATTTGATAATTTTTACTTGAAATACCGTCATTGTCGACCCGACTATGTGAGTAATTTAAAAATAATTTTTGAAACATATATGATTTTAATTTGGTAAAATGGATTAAAAAGTTTGAATTATAATATTTTATAATTTATAATAAGGTCAACTTAGTTTCTGACCAAAAATATTAGTGAATGTAATTAAAATTAATTACATCAATTAAGGTAAAATTAATCTTAACTAAGGAGTAAAAAATAAATTTAAGACCAAGAAAAGAAATATAAACTTTCCCAAAACCCATTTTATGGCCAATATTATTCCATTCAACTTACATTATTTTGTTTTTCTAGTTTTATTATGACTTTTTTCAGGTAAAATTGTGGGTACACAAAACATGTTTTAAAAAATACCAAGTTAGTCATTTCCCATCCAAATAATAGTCTCCCACCTCCCCCTCTTCTTCACACCTTACAAACAACTTAGTATAGGTCAAGATATACTCATTAAACTTCCCAAATTCCCAAAATATTTTATATAATTCATCTTAGGTAGAAATATTTCCATTGAATCCTTTTGGCCGAAACCAAAAGAAGTTTCCCGATTAAGATGTAACATGTTCTCTTACACTCATTTATTTTATTTTCCTTATCCACCCCCCTACACTCTCTTAATTTCATTAGTGGGTAAAAAACATTATCCTAAATATAATATGGCTTTTTATTGTAAACGGTTCAACTGACACTTACACACACCTCCATCTAATGGGTAACATACATACTGATTACGTGTACAACGAACTATCTCCTCACTAAAGAAGGATTGTTCATTTTTTACATTACTTCCTATTATGTTGAAAATTATGTTGGAAAATATCTTTATGTAAGGTATATATTATATATATTATTTATTCAATATTCTTTAATCCTTCTACAACACATATCATTTTTCCTTTTCAATTAGTGTAAATGCGATAATTTAATTTGAGAAAATTTGGACTACTACCCTATCAAAGCGATGTGATTAACTCACACACTAAATAAAATGTATGAATTATGGTTTTAGTGAAAATATATGATACATATAAAAATTTAATTCTAATTTAATTATAGTTAATACATATATACATATATGTCATTTTTTTAATATGATAAAAAAATAGAAACAACGTTCATGTGTACACACAACCTACCGTCTCCCAGAATGGTGTATTCCATTTCATACTTGTATAATAAATATAATATTTTAACAAAATTATAATGTATATACATTATATTTATATCAAGGTTTACATTCTAGAAACATTATATAAGTATAAGGATCAATGATATAACAAATTAAGACACCAGTTAAGTATAAGAAGAATATTATTTAAAGTGAAACCCAAACAAAGGATGGTTAAAAAGGGGGAAATATAATTTCCTAATAAAAACATATATGGTATTAGATATAAAATATTGTTATGTGAAAAATTAATTATAGTTATATAGTTTTATACACGTGTTTTGAAAGATTATGATGAGATTCAAGACACATGGTAAGGGAATCTCATCTCACTATTATTTGTGTGAGATACATGTCTTAATAACCACTCACATCATTTATGTGCTGTATGTACTTACAATTAATGTATTTAATGTATTTGATATTTAAATAATATGGGGTTCCACATATCCATTTTATAACCTTTCTTTCATGGGGTTTAGGTTTTGAAAGTTATGAAATTGGTAAAATTGTTTTGTCTCTATTTTCCTTCTCTGAGACTCATGTTTTTTTATGCACCTAAATTCATCTTCAAGGTGTATATACTTAAATTTTACATGTTTTATCATGAATTTAATTCTTTTCATTATATTTAATGATTCATTTAATTTCATTTTCATACATTTAGTGTATTATATAATGTTTTCAAGTGAAAAGATATTTTTGAAACAATCTCATCGCTTTTCGAGATTGTGTTTGATTATGATTCAATTAATTAAATATCATGATCCATAAATCAAAAATATCAAGAATTTTCTTCTCATAGGGTTATTCAAGATATCCTAAAGTAATGTTTGTATTTTTCCACTATTTTTTACCTAAGATGATATTTTTAAGTAACATTTGACCATCTCTCATTTCGGTTGGAAATTTATTTTATTAAAAAACAATGATTTATAAAATGTTTAAAAAAATATTTGCATAAGATATTTGTAGATAATTTTAAAATAAAAGGATTTTTAAAACATATTATGGATTTAAATGCATCCTTTATAAGTTTTCAAATAATTTTTCAATAAATATGGTTTTCAATGTGTTTTTTTATTTAAAAATCATTTTTGATGAAGAAAGGATATTTTCCATATGAAATTATTTTAAAAGATATTTCAAAATAATTTCTTTTATATAATAACTTCCATTGGGGTTAGTCATGTATTAATGTGGAAAATATTCAATGTTTCTATTTATATTCATTATCTTAATGGATTATGTTTTAATGGCATGGTTCTTTTGAAACTCGTTTCTCTTTCACGGGTTATACGGGTTTGAAAAATAATTTATTTTCATGAGATATGTTAATGATTAAATGATTATAAAACCAATATCTATCCACATGTTTTGATTTGATTAAATTTTTATAGTACCAATTTGATTTCATGGGTTATGATATTATTATTATGATCATGTGAAAAAAAATTGTATGATTTAATTTTGAGGTGAGTGGGACCTATATCTACCTTGGGTAAAGACTAAAATATCATGAGCTAGACTAAGATGGTTTTGGGAATGTACCCAGATGACTACGATGGATATGGTAGTGAAAAATGACTACTAAGATGGTCTGGGGAGCTAACTCATGCTACTAAGATGACCATGGGAGGGAACCATGACTACCAAGATGGTATGGAAAGAGAAATCATAATACCAAGATTGTCTTGGTAGCCATTCCATTGATACAATTAAAATAATATTATATTCTTATTTAAATTCCAAAATTCAATGTTTTATACCGATTTTATTCTTTCATGTATTATGTTCTTCCCTTCCTTATGATTAATTTCTTATAAAATATAAACCATTATTCCATGATTCATGTACAAGATCTTTGATATAGAGGGTATGATATTATATTTTCATGATCATGTTTTGAGACACTAATGATCATTATTATCCTTACATATATCCCTTATTACCCTTACTATGAAATTGAGATGACATTACTTTATGTTTCCATCCCCATGTTATACAGAAATTTATTATTCTTGATATGTCGAATATTGATTCTTGTCAAGAAGAACATTGTGGGAGATAAGTCAGCACACATATGTATCCGTGTTTGTGTTTTCATGATTCCAAAGGCACTAGAATAATACGGTATTTGGGAGAATTTTTGTATAATGTTTTAATTATTTTGAAAATGTTATGTAATGTTAATGTATGAAATGTAATGGTCACTATAGCTATGGTAATATATAATTGAAAAGGTATAAGTATGAATCTTTCAAGAAGATAAAGGAGATTTATGAATGAGGTTGACAATCATCCTAGGACAAAGACAAAGTTGCTTTGATTTAATTGAGGTGGTAAATATCTATATTAAGGAATAATCTATTGTATATGGGATTTTGAGATTTTATCCTAACTCACTCTCCCTTGTACACTACAGTGGAATAGTGTTAGTGAAAGAAGTAATTATAACAAGTTGGACATGGTGTGGTCAATAATGGCTTATGTAAGTAATGTATTTTCCTATTGGATATATTCTTTACAGACGGTATTATACTTACTAAAACGAGTTTCAAATAAAGTGTAGGATGGTAATAATTTTTATATATTATTTTTAAAGAATACTTTTGTGTAAAATGTTTAATAATGAAGCTATTATGGGTTTGTTAAATATAAATAAATAAACAAACTAGAAACATGATGAACTAATTTTATATTTATAGGGTATCCTAAGGAAACGAGGGGATTCTATCGATATAATAGATATGATAAGAAAATTATTATCAGAATACATGTAATGTTCCATGAGAGGGAGCGCATCCTCTTGGAGGATAGTGGTAGAATGATTGTATTCAATGATGATTATTCTCAAGACACACAAGAGTTGTCACATGAACAATTTTCACATGTTAGTATCAAAGAAGGAATTATTGAAACACAAGTATTTCATTGGACTACAAGAGAGGTAAGAGAACTAGGAATAAATGGTTTTATTATCATTGATGAAGATGACTCATTATTGGTTTAAAATAGTGATCATCGAATTTATAGGGAGGTGGTGGAGATCTCAAATGTAGTAAGATGAAATAAATCCCTATATTTTTCAATGGAACTCATATATCAAAATTAGATTTGGTTTCTAATCAATCCTCTAGATGAGGAAATTCATATTGGGTGTAAATTGGTATTTAAGGGAAAAATGAACATGGATGGTAATTTAAATACCTATAAATAATAACCAGTGATGGAAGGGTTTATAAAATTTCAAAAAAATTACTATGAGTAAAACTTTTCTTCAGTTTTAATATTTATTCAATAAAAACCGTGATTGACAAAATAACTTACCATGACTATGTGATTTGGAAAATGGATATCAAAATTGATTTCCTTAACCTTAAAAAACGTTTTTATGAGAAAACTAGAGTAATTTTCGAATCCAAAAAATGAAAAAATGTTTACAAGTTACAAATATCCTTTTGTTGATTAATGAAAGCATCAAGCTCATGGAACATATAATTTGATGAAGCCATAAATGAACATTTTTTCATTAAGAATAAATGTGAGCCAGGCATTTATAATTAATTTAGTGGGAAAATATTTGTTTTTATAGTAGTACATATCAATGAAATATTACTAATTGGAAACAACATGACAACCATATAAGAGGTTAAGTCAATGATAAGCACATTCATATCCATGATGCACATAGGTGAAGTGGTATACATTCTAGGGATAAATATCATGAGTGATAGATCCAAGAGTCAGTTTGGTTTAATCCAAGGTTCACACATTGACCATATAATGAAGTGGTTCACTTTCAAACAATCGTTGTGGGGATTAATTTCAGTTTCACAAGGTATACATTATTCAATGAAAATGTTCCCTCAGAAATAATAGAATAGTCAGAAAATGAGTGAGGTACCATATGAATCTATGATATTATCAATTATGAATTCCATGTTATGTATGAGGAATTATGTTTCCTTTACTTTGATTATGGTAGGTAGATATCATGTATATCTAGGTTAAAAACATTGGAAGACTATTAAGGCCATCGTTGAATATCTAAGGTGAACCGAGAATATGATCCTAGTGTTTAAAAGATAAGAAGATATATTCATCACGGATTTCATAGATTATAGCTTTATGACATATCGCAATGTTCTAAAGTCATAATTTGGATCTATAATTTTTCTCAATGGAGTATCTCTGAGACATAAGAGTTTAATGTTAAAAGCTCTCACCAATTCTCTATTGGATTTTGAGAATATTTAAATTTCCTAGGTAGCCAAGGAAGATGTATGGATTCACATGTTTTTCGAAGAGAATGATTTCATTCCCAGATATAAAGAAACTATTATAGTTTACTATGATAATTATTTATTGGTCTCTCTCTCCAAATATCCAATGTCACACTGAAGGGTAATGTACATTCTTCAGAAGTTTAATCTCTTCAATAAGTTTTTTCAATGAGGTGATGTGCCATTGATCAGAGTTTACATAGGGAAAAATATCTGCGAAACCATAAAAAAAGATTTATCTTAGTACAAGAATGTGTATCATACAAGAGATACTAGACTGAAAGCTGTAATTTATTGGCTCCAGTGTATGTGCGAGTTTAGTGGAGTTAGTTCCCTAGAACAAACTTTTTTAGAGCATGGTTACATGTTTTTATTATTATAGAATATTCTTGGGCCATCATGATTATTATTTTTCATGATATTTGAAATTGATTATGTATTTAAAATATATGTCATGCTAAATGGTCATAGTAGTTACTTTCTATGATGATAACCTTTAGGTTCCACACCATTAATATTGAACCTTTTTCTATAGAAAGAAGATATTTTATAATGATAAATATACCATAGGTTATATTAGGCGTAGGAGTCTTATAATACATTGAGACACATTCTTGTGGTGTTCACCCTTGGTAATCTTCAAGATATGATGTTATTTGAACTAGCCAATAAATAAGATATCAACATTTCCATGTGTAATTGAATGTTGTAATCTATTGATATAAGTATTGATCCTTAAAATTTGTGATTTTAATTAATAGATATCATGAATTGCGTAAATTGATGCAATGATAAAAACCATGTTGACATATATTTGAAAAAAGTAGGATACGTTGGGTCTGTCTTGAATGATATAACATTAGTGGATATTGAAAGAATAGATATTCCTATATTGTCTCTTGAAAGATGATAATATCCCATAATATTTGATTGTAATTCGACCACCTACATAAATCCATGGTTATGACGATTGATGGGTATGTTCATTACTAGATTGATGATAAAAGAGACATTCATTATATAGGTTAATGGTGCTTTCATGCAACCTTATTTATTTGAGATATTTTGAAAAAGGTATTATATAACATGGAAAATGTTTTTAGTAATTTTTACATCATTTGTAAAATCCCCGACCTTGGTGCTAATAAACTGTTTCCCTGATCTGGGGCATCACATAACCTGAAGCATGCCTCACGATATGCTAGAGGTTTCAAACTAGTAGTGAGGGTATATTAAGTCACGTGGGGAGACTATATCCTCTGTACTAGAGTAATCCACAATAGAAAAAATATAAATAATGAAATTAAAATGAAACAACCAATAAAAATGAAATCCAAACATCTCCCAAAATAGTACAACCCAAAAGTCAAGTACAACCATGCCATTCCATACTAGTAATGTCATAAGTGAATAAAACCCGAAATAAAGATGAATGACCAAATCACAAAGCATGTCCCAACCTCAAGTCTAGATCCTCATCCATGAATAACCCAAGAAAAACTCACATCCTCACATATAGCCTTTTCCCTTTCCATTATCTTTAATAATGAAATATGCTCATGTACCTAATGGGGGCCCATGTAGGGTGTGAGTACAACTCAGTAGGCCACCAACAACAGTGTTTAAAAAATATCCAGTTGAATAGATACTTGATAAAATTATTATATAAAAGGTGAGATATAAAATGATAACATTGGTGCCATTAAATAACCAAGTACACATTCTCCTATTCTATCATTAATTATTATTTTCATCATTTATATCGTCTTCATTACTTAAGCCCTTTTCATCATGTGTTCCAATGGATAGGCACACAAATCATCTTCACATGAGGATAATGAAATAAATCACTATGCATAAAAAATAAATCATCCCCTATATCACTAGGGATAATACATCAGAACATCTTAATTTTCTCACCTCAAATCCTCAGTTGAGGTGGAGTGCAACCATTAGGGGTATAGAGATCTATCCCCTTCCCTAACCGTTGTATTGTGGGTGGAGTTAGAGCATCAGTCCAACTCAACCTGTGGGAGGAGAATCAGTGCTTTTCCCACACATCAATCCAAAAATATAGGGATGAGATAGAGCATCAGTCCAAACATGACCCATGGGAGGAGTCTCTGTCCTTAATCCCATCATACACAATCTATATCACAACCAAACAAAACCAATCAAAATAGCAGTCACAGCTCATCATACTCAATATGGGAATTAATACTATGCCATAATCCATTAACTCATTTTCCATTTTTATTACTTAGCAGTTTATCCCAATTATCATTCTCATTCCTTCAATATCCCCCATACCATACCTAATTTATTCAATTACAATATATTAACACATTTATACCATTCAGAATTTCTCAAGAATTTACCCACTTATGCACTTCTACTTCAATTATTTCCTCACTTTACATAACCAATTTATTACATTCAACCCTTTTCAGCATACCCCATAATTCCAATGTATTATCCCCCTCAACATATTCATCCATCATCCAATTACAAGTTCACCATTTAATATGAACTAATCCTATTACGTTTTTCTAACCACAATTAATTAAACAATAGATTTAATCTCATTCATCCTAGTTTTACCATTTCCTATCATGTGAGACACCCCCTTATACCCTTATCACTATAAGAAAACCCATAATATTTCCATTATCAACTTTATAAATCATTAAAAAAGTTCATTATGCGTTCCACATTTTTACTCGGTAAACATTTACTTAACCCTACCACTCTCCATGTCCAGGAATATCAGTGCACCCAACAGGTGGACAAATTTTTTTATCATCATCCTCTACGCATCCTATGAGGATCGTGGGGGTTTCGATTGGTCACTTAGACACCCATTTTCCCCAAAACCTCCAACGGTTATAAGAACAAAATTAGGAGAAAACATGAACATATGATTTCATGCAAAAATATAAAATGAAACTATGGGATAATACTTGTAGACCACCTACCTTGAATCCGACAATGATGGAACTCTCCAACATCCCATTGGATCTGGATTCAAACACCCCATGAAGCCCCAATCTAGATTCCTTCTAAAAAAGTAGATTTTTGTAATTTAGAAGAATATTTGAGAAACTACAGACCCTAATCTATAAAAGATAAGAAATAGGAGAATTAGACTTACCTGTGGATTCGATCCACAACCAAAGGAGCTCCAAATGGTCAAGAATCAATGGACAAAGTCCCTTGGGAATCATGGGTCATCCAACCTCATCACTAGGGTGCAGGAGGTGAAATGTTGGGGAATCATGAGTTAGGGTTAAAATCCCATAATGGGATTTTTGTAAATTTCCCAACATTACTGATCCACATGATTTACTTGCATGATTTTCCAAACCATGTGCAAGTCATGCGCATGCCACTTTCTAAAAAAAGACGGGTCACCAGATTACCTATAAAATTATGTATGTTTTTTTATAGTGTCTCCACCATCCACTAGCCTCTTCCCAGGGCTTCACGATTACCTAGGATTCTTCGCACAGTTTTCACTAACCATGATCAAAACCATGCAACATGGCCAAAAAGATCATTTTTCCTCCTCTTACATTCCTCAAACCCGAAAATACACCTGAGACTTCTCCTAGACTTGGGAAACACTTGTCTAATCAAAATAAATTACATAAACAAAAATATAAACAAAAAAATCCTTAAGATAGAATTCAGGATCTTACAACCTCTCCACATTATAATGTCTCATCCTCGAGAAATATTCATAAGAATCATTGAACTTCCACAACTAAAAGACCATACCAATAGACCTACCTATCCCTCATAATTTTTTCATCCATCTTGATAAACATTACAAGGATATCACAAAAATAGAACCAAAAGTATGAACTTTACCTTCATGTTTTTCTCACCACAACCCACAACATGAACCAAATACACCTCAAGAGATGAATGAACTCAAACCATACTTCAACCACTAGAACTTCCTATGGAAAACATGGAAATTAGTGCCTAAATCACAACATATAGAAACATAACACATTCAATCATATCATTGTATAGGAACCAATTAGAATCTCATCAGTCTGATCCAATTTTCAACTCATGACCCAAATTAGTTGACACCATTTTACTCAGCTTCAATACCCTAACAGATTCCAAAACCTTATGTCACTCATAGAAAATATTCATGATAAATCCAACCACATTTCCCAACATATGTTGGTCCAATACTCATGTTATAATGATTACATTCCCTAACTATACACCCAAAGGAAAACAAATCTCTTGGGCACTCAACCGACTAAACCCATGACAATGCTTGCTATCAAGGTTTTATTTCCTAAATGATGATCACTTGGGTCACTCCAACCGGAAACATTGATAACGTCAACAACCAACTAATTTACCATTATGTTTCTCTATACCATTATACATTTTTTGGAACACAACAATAAAAAAAGGGCAAATGAAAATAAACATAACCTTCATAACATACCTGAAGTGTTTCAGACTGAAGCACTGAAACACCCCTATAGGCATTACAATTTATTGGCATCCAACCTTTGTATTGAAATGGTCACGATGAAAATTAATAAACTATCCATATGTAGTCAAAGATCAAGTTGAACTTACTCATGTTTGACTTCATTTATGAATTTCCCTATCCACTACAACATCAGACTATAGGTGCACCTCAATATTTGATATCCATTCTCGATTTACATATAATTGTGGGCCACCCAGATTGGCTTGTCCCAAAACACAAATCATTTACTGATGGAATTCTACTTCTTTTTACCTATCTAATTAACTTAGTTACTTGAAGCCTATGGATATCATCCCACACACCCATCAAGGTCATCCCTAACCTCTAGTAGGATTATTCCAGCACTACAATACAACCCCCCAAACCATCATCAACTCCACTATCCCCATCAAAATTACCAACACAATCACTCTTAGAATTATTATACATACAAAATAAGTATAAGTTCTCACTAAATAAATTCCAAAATTCAAAACGTACTCCTCACCTCATACATCCACTAAAGGAGATATACAACTTCCCACATCTACCCTCCAATCCAAGCTACGTCGAGCTATCCCTGACAGATTCATCTAGGATCATTTGGCTTCACCATTGGCATGACACCACATCACATGGACAAGGTACCATCAAATTAAAAAATTACAATACCTCCCCAAGGAACATATTTTTTTATACCTCCATTTTTTGGAGTTATAAAACCTAAATTTTCCTACCAAAATTTTTTTTTCATACCTTACCATTCCCTTTAAAAACATCAGCAAATACATCTCAAACATCATTAGGAACCACCCTATGCTCGAAACCAAAACGTTGCTCACCTATCACCTCATCCATGGACCACATGGCCTCTATGAGGAACCCAACATGCACCCCATAGGTTCTTCATTGGCATCTAGGTTCCATTACAACAACTAAAAATTCTCCTCCCCACATCCAGGAATGATTAATTACTCCTTGCCTCAGGAGTGTCATTACCATTGCTCTATAAAATGGATTCCAAACACATAGCTTATAATCAATCACAAGCCTAACCCGACAAATTAGATATGATTATCCATATTTACAAAAAAAAATTAATGAAAAAATCACCCCTTTCTCATTCCTGAATTCCATGAATGGCACCCACAACGTTCATTGACCACCAGTCCATCCCAAGGACATTACCTAAAAACCGTCAATGGTGCATATCCCACTATCCACCTCCACATATACAACCCCATGTGCATAAAATTCACGATGTCCTCATTCAACCGAAATACCTTCAAATATATTGGCACAAATCAAGATATTCTCAATATACCCAGTATGATGTCAAGATGTTGTCCATGATCATCACTAATAGAGGAACACTAAGTTGTTATTGATGAAAACTACAAAAAACTTATCCAGTGCTGATGTCACCTCCCAAAATGGTACACCAAGACCTTCCAAGGATCTCAAGTCTCCCAAATACACACATCTCATCATCACATTACCACCACCTCTCCATGACCAACCCCCAAGTAGTCATGAACAAATAATTCTTGTGGAACTACTTTTACCATATTTATAAAATTCATTTGGTTAATTCTTGATAGTTAATCAACCTAAACACAATGGGATCTCAGGATCTTACCTTTACTAGATAATTACCCAAAAATTGATTACTCACATAACCATGTATAATTGTTAGTCCTTATCATTAGCCTGGAGGCATCCCCTATAACTCACCTATAAACCAAGCCATTCATACAAACAAACTCAGCTATGTGACCACCCTCTCCAAAATGTCACCTTTATAACAAAAGAATCTAACTGTGCTTTAGTCTCCCATGTCTCTTCCACTCGAATAAATATCAATAAATCCATTAATAATTATCTAAATAGATGGGTCATGCATCCATATAATAAATTTTTTCAAAACAAACATTACATCTTATCACAAGTACTAGGATGCCCTTGTGAAAGAACCACAACATAACTATACCATTTACCGAAACATAGTGTTACTCATTATGAATTGATACCACATATGATGTGGCTACCATGTTTCATATTCCAAGTCACATGCCTCACTAGGATATACTACCATGTGGTCACTTGTGATTTTTCAAAATTTTCAACTTGTAACAACAACTAAATTCACATCACAAATAATAAATTTTCAACAATTCCCTCTACACTAAACCTGCACTAAGTAAGGCTATCTGTGTCCCAGTGACATGGTACATGGAATCCATCTATGCAAAACACACCCAAAAGAATATAGAACCTCATACAACCTCTCTCATAGGTAACCGTGAAGTTTGAATGATACAGTCTCCCTAAACATGAGTCGTACAAGAAAAATCCACCAGTCCTACTGAGGTTTCCCTAAACACCTCTCATATTCCATATCATAACCAAAAATGTCTTATAACCTAATTACAGGTTCTCAAACTAGGGCACAATCTTTAACCCAAACCACCCATACTCAGGTAGAATTGAAAAATAATTCTCATCAACAAACACTCTAATGAATGATCAACAGGGTTAAACTGCATGTGGAAAAGATCATATACTATTTACCTTAAAGAATCTATTTTTTCATATAGTATCCAAAATCTTCATCATCACACGTAAAACACTACCCTCTACCATACCTACCATGGGTCAGGGTCATCATGGGGTACACAATTTACTTGATCATTGTTCTTTTATCAAAATACCCTTTGTAAACCTTTTCCTAATTCACAACTTGTCACAATCACCATTTTAACTCATTTACACTTCTTATTAAGAAAATTCATTAACAATATTACCTTAACTATGAAATCATTCTATTTTAGACCCCAATCTTCCTTTATAATTTATCACAACCCAAAATATTAACCCACTCTTAATGTTTCCTTAGTAACTCTATTCCCCAACCATTCATTTACATTCCTTTAATTTTCCCACATGCATTACGATTATTAAACACAATTTTCTTAAAAAAATTCAACGAAATAAAATGCATTCCACTCTCCATGTCCCAAACACCCATCTCGTGTGTGACTATCATGATGCATGCGACCAATATCATTAGGTTCTTCAAATGATGCATGAATACACGATATAATTCCATTATATCTATGATAAAAATATCATAAATCAATAAAATCACACAAAAGGTGCATCAAGAAATGGTGAAATGTCATTCAACTCTAACAAAAAAAATAAAAAACAAAAACTCCCTCCCTGAGTAACATGGGTTTTCCTATATACATGGGTCAACTACTCCCAAGAACGAGCTCATTAACAAGGATTGAGACTTAATATCCTCCAATCTACCATCCCCAAATAGTAATACCATGGAATGAGAAAGGAAACTGATATGATACTTATTTCTAAAGTCCTTGGCCTAGGTTCCACATAACTGGTGCCTTAAGTAGGGTCATCACATGACCTAAAATATGCCTCCCTATGAACTATAGGTTTCCAACTAGTGGCGAAGTACTATTCAATCAAATGGGGAGACTATACTGTATTTACTAGAGTAATCCACATCCAAAAAAAAATACAAATACCAAAAGTAAAATTAAAAAACCAAAAAACATGCCAACCAAATTTCTCTCAAACTTGTAAAACCAAAAATAATATAAAACATTTTCATTCCATTATAGTAGTATACAAGGTGAATAAAACCATAAATAAAGATGAATAACCAAAACCCCAAATGTTTCCTGAATCTAAGACCAGATCCTCATCCATGGATAAACTAAGACCAACTCATATCCTTGCTTATGGAATTCTCCCTTTCACTGACCTGATATAATAAAATCTCATTGGGTACCTAATAGCTGTCCAAGTTGGGTGTGAGTACAAGTCAGTAAGCTATCACCAATAGTGTCTACAAAATATCCAGTCGAATAGATAGTGCATGCAAGAATTATGTAAAAGGTAAGATAAACAAATGGATAACTCCAGTTTCATTAAATAACCATGTGCACTTTCTTCATTCCTATCTTTAGTTTCCATTTTAATCATATATAATGTCTTCACTACATAATTCCTTTCATCATGTGTTCAATCAGTTAGGTACATAAACATATAAACATGGGGCTTAGGAAATAATTCATTATGAATAAGTTAAATAAATAAGGACCCTATATCCTAGGGATAATACATCACAACATCACAGTGTCCTCATTTAAAGGCCTCAGTTCAGGTGGAATGAAATTGGTTAGGGGAATAGAGCTCAGTCCCATTCCCTAACCAATGCATTCTTAGTGGAGTTAAAGAATCATTCCAACCGAACCTATGGGATGATCATAGGTCCTTCATCCCACACCTCAAGACATGTTCACATGCTTATATGTCCGTTCAAAACACATATTATGGTGGGGTTAGACAATCATTTCAAGCCCGAACCATGAGAGGATCCTTAGTCCTTAACCCCACCACACATAGACCGCATCACAACAAAAAATAATCAATACAAATAACAGTTGTATCTCATCATACTCAACATAGGAATTAATATTATGCCATCATCTAATAACTCATTTTTTTACATTACATATATATTTATCCAAATTACCATTCCCATTCCTTAACCCATTATGTATATTCAACAAACCCATTCCATTTCCAATTTCATGAATTACGATATATGAACCCATTTATCCCATTCATCATTTCAGAATCATTTACCCACATATTCACATCAATTTCAATTCTTTGGTCACTCTGCGTCGATGCTTTATTAAATTCAACCTTTTTTGGAATACCCCATGATATTCATTTATTAACCAAAAAAAATATATTCATCCATTTTACAATCCATTATCAAATTATAGGTTCAACATTTAATATTCACTAATCATCTTGGGCTTTTCTAACCACAATTCAATAAACAATCGATATAATCATATTCATCCTAATTTTTCCATTTCATGTAATGCCAAACCCCCAATTATGACCTCATCAACCTAGAAAAAACTATTACCTATCCATTTTCATGTTAATCAATCGTTTAAATGTATTCTTCATGGTTTCTTCATTATTATGGGGAATCTTGTTATTTAATCCTACCACTCTATAAGACCGAGAATGCCAGAGCACCCCATTAGTGACCCTAAAAGTGCTCATATCATCCTATATGCATCCTACGGGGATCATGAATGTTTAAATTGGTCATTTAGACACCCCGTTTCACCAAAAAATTCCAACAGGTCCAAGAAAACAATTAGGAAAAAAGATGAACATAAAACATCATGAATAAATCTAAAATAATACTCGGGGATAATATTTGTAGACCACCTACCTCGAATTCAATGATGAGCACACTCTAAATCATACCCTTGGATCCAAAATCAAACACCCCTTGAAGCCGCAACCTAGATTCCACTAGAAAAAGAGGGTTTTAGGGATTTATATGAATATGAGAGAAACTATAAACCCTTATCCATAAAAGAGAAGTAATAGGAGAATTAGCCATACTTGGGGATTTTATACTCAACCAAAAGTGCTCCAAACGGTCAACAATTGAAGGAGAAAGGCCCTATAGATGCTTTGGTCATTCAAGCTCAACATTGGGGCTGCATAACGGTAAATGGAGGAGAATCCCAAGATAAGTTTAAATTCTCATTTTTCAATTTTTAAAAATATATCCACTTTACCTGGTCGCACGGTTTACCTTCATCGTTTTCCAAAACCTGAGATAACCATGTGCATTATACTATGAAAGAAAATATGGATCCTATGGTAACCTGTAAATTTTTCATGGTTATCTTAATCGTGCACCAACCATGCATAATCCTCTACCCAGGGCTGTATGGTTACCTGGGATACTCCGTACGGTTTTCACTAATCGTTATCAAACCATTCAACATTCACAGAAAGCTCTTTTTAACTCCTATTTCATGCCCTAAACACCCAGAATACCCCTGACCCTTCTCATGGACATGGGAAACACTTATCTAATCAAAATATGAGACTAAAACTGAAGCGTGAATAAAAACATACCTTAATATAGAATACAAGATCTTACTTCATTGAAACATTATGTTCTTTCTATATGGGTTCCTTTACGAGTTCCTATATTCTAATGTTGTATTTATGCAATTATACATAGTCGCACCTGGTAATAGGTATATAGGTTCACACAATATGTGTAGCTACAATATCAGTTAAATTCGTGTATTGAAATTAACAACATAGAATAAATAATGTTTATTCAGGTTTAGTTGATTTCCATTATTTAACTACAAGTTATCCAAAATAATAAAGTGATTTAAATGATAAAAATAAATATTATATTTGATTTTTGGAAAATATAATATTAATTACATATATCAAAGAATAATTTATTGATATTTGTTTAATTAAATAGTCATTATTAAAGGATAATTAAATGGTGATGAAGTGAGTAATACCAAGATTAATTGTCTAATTTGAAATAATTAGTATTTGTTTATATTATTAATATTTTGGTCATTCAAGTGACTAATAATATTATTATTTTTAATTTACATGTGGTCAATTATGAATATTTATGATGGTTTGTGGATTGTGTGTGATTTACCATCCTATAAAATATATAATAATTAACTAGTTATATCACATACCTAATTCACTTGTATTGGGAACAACAATTATGGGGAGATTAGATTAATCCATAGAGTTTTATATTTATTCTTCCTAACTGAATCCATTGAAAGAAAAAAAGGGTTATTTATCATTTGTAAATAATACTACTACAATTAACCATGAACAACAAAAGTAATTAGGATTGGTTGTTCAAGAACACAACATTTATATGGCTTTGATCAGAGACTATAGTGTATATGTGGATCACATCTATATGGATTCATCACATGATTCTTGAAATAGAATAAAACTTTTATTAATTATACTATATTATATAATCATTGTACATGGATTTACAAGTTTATGTAATTCTACATCTTATCATAAAATAATTATAAATTGTATGTGAAGATCCACTTCCTATCGTTATAGATCAATAATAAATTATATTAGTAATTTTTCCGATGTATAGGATATCTTGATAATGTAAACCAATGATTACACATGATTTAAAAATAAACATAGAGATGTTCATAGCTCAAAAGGGTGCTTCTTCTATTCAAGAAACCAACATGTTTGATTTGAGGTTATCAAAAGGTCCATCCATGGATGATCATGTGAATAAATTTAAAATTATTCAAACTCATATTGATTTAATTAATGTAATTTTCATAGTTTATTTGTAGGAAATTATGTTATTATCATTTCTTCTATAATCATAGAATATGATATTAATTTCCAAAAGAAATTATTTTGGGAAAACCTACTTGGTATTTGATGATATTAGAAATATTATTCTGAATGAAGAGATTAGATGATGGTATGTTTGAGAACATACCGGAATAAACCTGAATGTATATGTAAGTGGTGTTATCCTAATATAATAAGATATAAAAAAATATAATCTAATTTCAATGATAGGAGTCGAGATAAATCAACAAGATATAGAAAAATATTTTGGCCCTGTATGAAGAGTGGTCATCTCAAGAAGGAGTGTAGGGGTCATAGAGTTAAATCTAGAATGATAAATTTTTGAAGTTCTTTTTTCAACACTACTAGAAATCTCACCTTTCCCAACGCTTCTATACCAATAGTTTATAAAATCTGTTGGTATAGGTCCCCTTTCCCAAAAGTCATTTTAGGTTAGTGGTTAGGTCGTTGAAAGATAAACAAGAGGTCCTGGGATCAAATCCCACATAATGTTCTTTTTTGAAATACATATACCAATAGTTTTATGGAACCGTTGGTATATATTTTCATATTTTATATACCAACGGTTTTCCCAAAACCATGGGTATAGGTCTATACAAACGGTTTTCCCAAATCTGTTGGTATAGACCTATCCCAAGGGCTTACTTGCCCACGGTTCTCTAAATAGGTGGTATAGGCTATACCAACTGTTTGGAGGCCTATAATAATGATTCCAAACCGTTGGTATAGTGTATTTTTCTAGAAGTGCAGTAATTTAGTTAAAGGTAATAATATTTTATTATTGTGTCTAAATGTTCTTTTGGAACCATAGATCATCAATATAGGGGATTCCTTTCATTCTATGGATGAGAGAGGATATATGGTGAATTAAGCATCCAAAATGTTTGAAAAGGTTCACTTAGTCATTGATGAAGCTATTGAAATAATTGGAATCTGCACTATCATGTTATGGATTATGAATGAATGATACCTTTATTATATGTTATTTAGACATATATTGGGTCTATTGATAAACTAAATTTACATTGGTCAAATAGATCAGGGAGGGCTCTAAACCCACCTCACAAATAGGGTGTATAAAATTACATGGGGTTCTATATTTGGGGACAAAGGTATAAAGGTTTTGAAATTGTATCTAAATATATGATCATATAGATAAAAAATTATCATATCAATATCTGTGGATGTTTTATAATTACAGAATTTTTATCTTGGGAACCTTAGTGAGATAAAAATAAGTGTTCTTGTAATAAGATTTATATTGAATCTTGGTTTCACAAAGATAATTTTTTGTTGGAGTTATATATTTGGAAAGAAGAGAAAGGTTATTTTCAACATGATTTGATGAAATTCTATATATCAAATATCAATTATTATGATCATATCCATCAAGGATATGACACAAGTTCATTCAGATTGTGGGTTAATGTACATCATGAAACTCATTGATGAATCAAAAAATGAATACCTATGTTTAGTTTCTAGAATAATATTATAAGGTGTTAATTGTGTTTATTTTATGGAATTCCATAATTTACAGGGATATTTAATGAAATATGTAGTTATTAATGTCCAAAAAATGGTAGGAAATAAAATATCATGGATTTATTGAACTTTTGAATATATAAATAGAATCTGGATTAATAGAACTACACTCAAACCACTAGAGAAGAATTGTGTGGATGAGTGGATAAATCATATGTTAGTGTGTAAAGAATGGATAATTATACATTATTGTATAATACACATAGATATTTGGGAGGAATAAAGAAATTCATTATTATACTTAATTAATAGAAGTCAATAAAAAAAAATAGGGTTAAAATATTCTAGAGTAGTAGTAGAACAGTGTTCCAGTAAAGGTTGACCACAACAAATATTTTAAAAGGTTATCATATATCTATATAAATTCCCAAGATTAGTAAAAACTCCAAGATAAGTTCAATACTTGCTTCTTTATAGTATATGATGATGAAAAAAATAGATTTTGAATTTTTGAAATTGAAAAGGGATAAGTTCTAAGATTGTTGATTGTTCAATTCAAAGAGATTGCATTATTGAAAGAACTTGTCATGGTTGAAAAGTAATTTGAAAAAAACTCAATTGATCAAAGAGAACATCATTTGAATAGAATTTCTTTAAGAATGTATGTTTTTTAAATTTTAGGGATCATTGAAATTTTGGATGTTAAGACAATAAAATATGTTCCAAAATGTTCCAAGATTATGGAAGTAACAAATTGTTATTTTTCTATGTTATTCCTCTCAAAAAACACATCACATTTTATAGTTTATGACACAAAAAAACTAAATAAAATAAACCATGATATTTTTATTGAGATAAAATATTATAATTTAAGAAAAAAATTAATACATTATAATAATACAAGAATATCTTCCTTATGAAAAATATATCAGGAATTAAACTGTAAGTAATAAAAAAGACTATTAACATGATATCCTTGTCCTTATGGTTTAAAATGAATATTATACCTCGTATTATAATAATGTAAAAAAGGTAAAATATTATAAATATAATATTAATTCTGGAGTGAAGTAAATGAATTAGATGAATGAATCTAGAGTTATATGTGAAGCTATATATACAACGTTAGAATGGCCATCAGTTATATATCTAACAGATATATGGATATTGTATATATGACCATTATATCTATGGTCATTGGACATATGGTTATTGGAAATAGGGCTATTTCAAACTTTTTTGTTAGATGTATGACCATTGTATATACAAAAATCCAATATATATAATAGATTTTCTTTAATTTTAGTAACAAATTTAAAAATTATATAACTAACAAAATATAAATAATTTTGGAATGAATTAAAAATATATATTATTCATTACATATTATTAATATTAAAAAATTATTTTATATGTTAATAAAATTTTAAAAAATATTATAATACCAACATATTTATAAAAATTAATAGTTTTCAGAAAAATATATAATTGTATAGTTATGTGATTTAAAATCCATTAATGTTGAAAAGGGAACACATTTTTTTATTTTTTTAAAGTGGTTTGTATTTTAATCTTGATAATTATAATCGTTTAATTTTAAAAAATTATTAAAATAAAAAATAAAATGCACTAATAATTTATAAATAATTATTTAGTTAGAAATTTATATGATACTGGATAAAAAAATTATTGAATAAGTAAATAATTTTTCAATTAATATAGCTTTATATATATAATTTTATATAAATTTTAATATTCCCATATTATTAAATATAATTAGATTAAATTTATTCCAAATTTTTAATAAACATGATGAAGTTATGTAAAATGTTCAATTTTATTTATATGAATAAAAAATAGTTACAGAGGTAAAAATTGAGTTACTATGGGAAATATAAAACAAGGTAAAAAGGATTGAACTATATGGTAAAAACATAAAATATCAGGAATCAAAATATATTAATTGTTTTGATAATTTCACTAATGATCCCTTTTAATTTTAAATTTTTTTATCCAATTTCCTTCTAAAATTAAATCCTTATATATTAAGGAATGAATATTCATGGAAATTCCACTCAAAACACACCTACAAAGACCGCTCCCATACCACTATAAATTAAACTTTTTTTCACTTATGTGTTGAATTCGTACAAATTTTCAACTCACAAATATTTTTTAGATTTTGGGTAGACTATAATTCAACGAATGAAGACTAAATATTCTACTCTGAATGAAATAAATTCAACACGGAGAAAATTCATCAAATTATGTATATAGTTCTTCAAAAACTTATTAAACTATATTATTATTGAAAATATTTGAAAAAACTCATTTTACACTACAACTATATTATATAAACATCATTATTCTATTGTAAAAATTGTTCTATTGTTATATAATCCAAATACAAAAACTCATTTCATTAAAATTTTATGTTCTTTTCTAGATCAGTATAACCATATACATGAAAAATTCTATAAAAACATCACCATTTTCATCATGATTAAGTATGAAGACATTAGTAATGGTAATATATGATATAAAAGACTAATTTATTCTATGATTATTATTCTATATGTGTAAAAAAATAATTATAAAATAATTTATTATTATCATAAAATATTTGAAACATGATCGTCAATGGTTCTAATCTCACGAATCATACCCATACCTTACATCTAATGAAAAAGGGACTGAATAAAAAATTTGAACAAAATAATTAAACTAGGTTTACTATTCTTTCAATGTTGGGATTATTATAGGTTTCACCTTTCATTTCATTATGGAATTAATTAATTTTAAGTAATTGTGTGTCCTCAATAGTTTCATATTGAAAATTTAAAATTTATGAAGAAATGATTGTTGTGATAAATGTGGACATGATTAGTGGTAACCATGTGTTGACCATGTGTGGGGGTTCTCAACATTAATGTATAAGTCCTAGACCTTGATCATTATATTATATTGAGTTTTAGTTACCAATTTAATTTATTTTACATTGAGGATATTTCCATGTTTTGAATTTTAATTAATTTTTCCATAACTATTACATATCAAAAATAATATGAAAGAAAAGTGGATACTTCCAAACAATATCCATTTTTTCACCAAGGGAAACCATTTTGAAATAAAACATGATTTCTTTTCGAGACACATCCTAAATTATTTCATAATGACTTCTTCTTTGTTCTTACCAATTTTATGACTTATGAAAAACAATTTTGAACTTCATATGAGAATTAAATTATCAGTAAGAGATATTAATAATGAATCAAACCATTAGTCCATGAATCTTTTAAACTCAAGAAAATATTTTTAGAAAATCATAATTTCTCCGCATAAAACATAAGTTCATTAACATAACACATGAAATCATATGATTCCTAAAAAACATAATATAAATCATAAATCATAAAGGTATCTTGTGGAATCTATATCATAATTACACTTCATCATTCATAGATATATAGGTATTAACATTCATGTTTATGTTTTGAATACCCATCATAGTATATTCCCTAAAACTCTTTGGAGAAACATTATCATTTAACTCCATCTCATTACACATTACAATAGAGAGATATCACAGGATCACCCACCCCCATTTTATCATTGAACCACCCATATACAAAATCAATTCCCAAGAACCATAACATGACCATAACACATAAACATGAATAAAGGAAAAATAACATTTCCACTTTCAAATCACACTTCATAATTACAAGTGGTTGACTCATAAATGAAGAAAAATTATTTTAATATAAAATGGATAACTTGTAATGTAAAACTAAACACATTATAGTGACATGTAATCACGAATTTTCATTCATGGTGTATTTGTTAAAAAATATTTCGTGTTATTGAAATAATAAATCCATTTATAAAACATAATTAAAAAATTAATAGTTTTGAATCAAAGTGTCCCATACCACATTGATAATTTTCAAAGGAGATAAAATTTTAAACCATTCATTTCAATTTATATTAATCCTTGATTCCATTTTTAAATCATGTATATAAAATATAAATATTTATAAGAATAAATCATCAAAAAAACGAGTTTTTTAATTAAAGAGTCCCTTATCATGGGTCCAAATCATCACATACAATATTTATATTCCAAAATAATAAAATTAGGTTAATTTATAATTTCATTATATCATTTTTAAATTTTATAATTTCTTTGATATGACTTATTACCAAGTTATAAAAAATGAAATAATTTTTAATGTTTATATCATAAATGTTGTCGATATTTAGTACTTGAGTCAAATATGAACATGGTTTTATGTCACTAGACCATGTGTTCATAAGTAATTAATCTCCAGAATAATATTCAAGAAATTTTTATCATTTTAATACAAAAATTATACCTTTAAATCAAACCATAAATTGTGTCTATGAAAACATAATAATGTTATAATCTTGGAGATGATAAGTCACACTTACACATGAATAACATTTTACATTTTTCATTGATAATTATTGGAAGAAGATAACTATTATTTTATCTTTAAATAATGATTATAAAATAATTAATATCATAGTAATCATTTTAATACACTTATATATATATATATATATTACATGTTATATAATGAATAAAAACGATTCACATTGCTTTGTGGAGGTGATAGTTCACATGTACACACGAATGCTATTATCATTTTTATGCACATGGAAAGTAAGAAAATAATTGATATATTATTTCCTAAAATTGATTAATATGTCATGAATATAACATATGATAATTAATTCCATTTTTATAACTAGTATTGAGAGATGGTAATGAAGAATGAACTATATCATTTTGCAAGGTGGTTGTCTGCCACACACACGAATGAAATGTCAATTTCCCTTTTGATGAAATTGGACATTGATTAAGGTGATGATAAAAAAAATAACATATAAGAATATTTAGGATACTATAGTTATTATTTCATCAGGGGTGGATGATATTAGAAGGAATTTGAAGAAGAAATAAAATTTAAATACTTAAAGAAAATGATACCTCTTATTCAGTTGATCCCCATTATAGAACACCTGAACACATCTAATGAGGTTGTTCTACCTAAAATATGTCCTTAATAATATAGGGAGGGATTATAGTAAGGGTTTTGGGAAGAACATGGATTAACTAAAAGGCTTTTTATGGGTGAATAATCTAGTGGAATGGGTTATTTTTTATAGGAGAGGGGAGAGGCACCCTTGGAATTATTAAATGTATAAAATTAATTTAAACATAATTTGGATTATAAAGGGTTATAAAACCATTTAGTTATAAAATATAATGATTATGGTTTTAAATATATCTATTAAATGAAAATTAGAGGAGTTTTAGCATTTTTAATACTTATCATTTTGTTTTAACCCCTTTTAACTCATAACATTTTATAAAGTAATTTACACTGAGAGGGTTAAAAAACTACAAAATCATGTTAAACGAACAATTAGTGAGTCATTAATAAATTTTTTAGTGTTATTGATTTTTTTTTTCAGAATATTATATTTTTAGAAATTTTATATCATTTAATTAAATATTTTATATTTTTAAATATGAATTATGTTAATTTTGACACTATTAAATACATGAATTGTTTAAAATTTCATAAAAAAATTGATTCTTTGAGAAAAATATATTAACACAGTATTAATATTTCATAGTAATCCATAAAATTCTTGTATGGCCTCAAATATTTCAAAATATGTTTATTTTATGTTATTAATTTAATTTATTTAATTCATTCTTTAATAAATCTATTTATGCATCATATTTGTGTCATAATTAAATTTAATTATTCAATACATAGATATAATATATAAATTACCATGATTTAGGTAATATTTTTATCTTTCTAGTTATTACTCATAGTCAAATATATAACTTACATAACCCAATATTAAAATTTTTCGAGTTAGAACAAACATATTTATGATATATTTTTTATTACTTTAAATATAATGTTATAAATGTCTTATCAAACCCAAGTGGATTAAAAAGCTAAAAATTTATGCTGAATAATTTTAATGGTCTATAATAACCCATAAAATAATATTTGGACAATTACTAGGGGAATTTTATAATTTTATAATATTAATTTGACCATTAATTACCCTATTTACCATTAATTGTGGTAAATAAATTACTAAAGTTACAGTTCACTAATTTTTTTGATCCTATTGGGAAAAATTATTTATACTGAGTACAACTATGTTTACCTATTTTTGGGAATTTAATTCATATATTTTTTAAAATTAGTTTTAACAATAATCCTGTTGACGAATTGTTAAAACAAGTTTTTTATGTAAAATGTTCAAAAGTTCACATATTTTTTCTATTAAATTTTAATTTGAAAATGCATCCAATGAACTAAGTTGGATTAACTGATAAAAACATAATTTAATTATACATTAAAACCACGTAAAATTATAATATAGTAATATAAGTAACTTCGATGAAAAGACAATCTTGAATTAAAATTAAGTATTTTTCATTATTAATTAAAATATGAATTTTATGAAAAAATACAAAAAATTCAACCGTAGAAAATTTTTATTTACCTATTCTAAAGAAGTAGTTTATTATTTCATGTAGAACATATAAATGTGAAAAAAGAGAATTAAAAAGTGCTCACCGTAAAAAGGTGGTAAAAATTTATTTATTGAAAAATACTCCTTTTATTCATAAAATTTAATTTCTTATTATGTAATATCTATAAAACATGTAAGATGAATTTTAAAAATATTATACAATTTATGTTTCCTTAATATAATAAAAATGTGTGATTTGATTATTTTATGAACACAATTATTCAAAATTAATTTTTTTTCATAAAAACACATTTTTTATATTCAATTAGTTTTTATTTTGATTTATAATTAATTTTCTAACCAATGATTCATTATATAAACATTTGTCAACCCTATTTTCATAATTATATTAATATCATTCATTCCCTCCATTCTAATGGATTTTTAGCAACTACAACTTAAATAATAATAATAATAATTCATTATTTTTCAGTATAACTCTATCTTTTGTGCAACATAAGATTTTAGAGATACCAATTGTTGCGTGTCAGGTATGATATCATACACAGCGTCCTTTTCAAAGTAAAATTACTATATAATTTATAATTATAAATAAATACAAGAAATTTTTATTTTCTAATTATCTGGGATGTTACATTGATCCCCATTTTGAAAATTGCATCCTCACAGTTTAAAATATGTGCTCGGTAACTAAGGTTAAACTTTTTATAATAACTTCATTAAAATCCCACATAAAAAAGGAGTCTATAAAAATTTCTCATTAAAAGAAAGAATGTTATTTACAAAGGTCACCGTATATAACACATACTAGGATTCCCTTTTTGAAAACATGTATATAGAAAAAAAACATACCATTGTGTTTTGATGGAGAGTGATAGAAAACAAGATCATGAGAATGTTATCAATCTGAAAACCACAAACATTTGATGTCTTAAACAATTATTGATTTTATATTTTAAAAAGTAAATATAAAACATTTTTTTAAGATCCTTTTCATAAATTTATGGAATTATTTTACTACTTTTAATAAGAACATAAGAAAATATACTTACATGAGAAGTAAAGTTTCATCCTTTTTTCTTTTTCTTCCATAAAATCAAATTTCTATTCAAATGATGATTATGTAAGAGGAATTTTTACTACCTGAAAACATGAATAAAATTCCCAATAATAACATAATCCATAAAATATTAACTAAATATTTCTATTATCATGAATCATTAACCAAACCAATATGGTTAGGATAAGATGAATCAATTATCATAAAATAATAAACAACTGGATGATGAAAATATACGTTTAATCTCCAAAATAAAATTTGAATATCAAATGATCAACATATACCATTCAAAAAATAACTTTTAATAAAATTCTTCAATAAATCCAAAGTAAGATTGAAACCCAAAATTTAGAAGGATTTTATCACATAGTCTTCCATGATTAGTTTTAACATTTATCTCCAAATAACATAATTCACTCTTAATGTACCATACCAAATGTAATTTCCCAATAAAATATTCTTCAATATAGGTTAACCATTTCCATGAATAACCAATTTCCCCATAAGTCCATATTTAAAAATTATATGTTCTTCCAAAATATAATTCAACCATTACTCCTCAAATAAATTATCATAGTAATCTAGTTACTTTAATAGTAAAAAGTTCAAAAAATAGTGAATGTCTCTCAAAATTACATTTATCACGGAGCACAAAATCATTTTACAACACCAAGGATATCCATTTTAAAAGTCATAATATACCAAAATAACTTATTCACATTCCAACACCTATTTAACTAAAAACAAACAGTCTTACTGACTAGGGACTTAATGTAGGCCAATGGAATGTGATAAAACATTATCAAACTTTAGTTGTGGGTTTAATTCATGTATCCTTGTCTGATACGATGGGTTATCACCCTTATTGAAGGATTTCCTTGATCTGAAACTATATAATTATTTTAACTCTTTTATCATTCAAAAATGAGATAAAATCCTTAAAATAACCAGAACATATTTTAACCTCAAAATTTATCTCATACCTTTTATTTTTCATCCAAAAATTTAATATCTCATAATTAACTCAAAATAAATATCATATCAACTTTAATGATAATTATTTACTTTATAATTATGTTAACATAAGAAAATATAATTCTTACTTGAATAGAATTTTCACAGTGAAAACTTCAAGGTTACATATATTAGAAAAAGTTTTCTAAAGTAATGCCATCTTCAAAAGAGAATTAATACTTTTAAACATTTCATCATTAATTTATCTATAATAACTCTTTATTTACTTATATGTAGGCTTCTTAATAATTCAACATTCTTCACGTCCCATTAACCCGAATTTTACATTTTATTCTTTAACACTTATTTCATAAATACAAAAACATGAATCTTTCGATAAGATACAATAATAAAAAATCACGAGTCAAGAAATAATCCATACCTTTCATATTTAATTTTCATTTTCTTCATATTCAAATTGTATGGAAATAGGTATTTCTAAACATATATCGGTATGGTCATCCTGATAAAATTCATGAACCTTCATTATAGTAAATCGATTTTCATAATGACAATTCTCTACACATTTATAACATTACATTGATAAGTTCGAAAAAACGTTATTCCCAATCCATGAGAAAACGAAATGATTCCTTTTTTACGTGGTAGGGTATTTCTTTATGACCTAAATTTCCACATCAATAACACCTTTCGGTTCCATTAAATCATTTTTATAGTGGGTTCTTTCCACAACCTTGAAACATATGTCATTGAATATACTTACCTTCATTATTATTACCTAAACATCTAAAGGGATTAATTTCTCTCATATATGATGAATTAGAAAACTAACCAAGGTTCCAATGGTTAATCATGAATCTTGATAGTTGGTTTATAACAACCAAAAAATTTCTCATTGCAGATTCTATTTCATTCAGATTATTATTCCAAGAACCACCACACTTTTCTTTACATCCATTGTTACTTTGGTGGCTACTGGATCAATCCCTTTACTAAAACCAAAATGGTTACTGTAATTATATAAATTAAATCATCATATATTATTTTTTAGGAGGATAAATACTAAGATACACTTATTCATGTTATCCAAAAAGCATTCAATATATCTATAATATCAATGAATTATTATATTATTCAATCCATTTTTTTATATTCAACATGTAACAATATATTAAATATCACCCTAACCTCTAAAGTAGTCTAAACCAACCTCTCAAACCAATAATAAGGCCACATCCTTAAAAATTACATAATCTTGTGTTTTAGTTAGAAATTTGAATTCTATCAAATTGAGGATCTTTTTAGTTTTATAGTTTTAGATAATTAGGCTATAACTATTACATAACAAAATACATAAGAAACAAAAGTGGCCACTTCCAAATAATATACAGTTTTTCACAAAAAGAAATTCTTTTAAAATAAAAAAAGAGTTATTTTCGAGAAACATCCTAAATTATTTCATCATGATAAATTATTTACCTTCACCAATCTTATTAATACCTATGAAAGACTATTTAAAACTTTAGAGGAGCATAAAAATCTCTATAAGGGATAAAAATAAAAAATAAAACTGTTAGTCCATGAATATTTTAAACTCATGAAATTTTTTTCACGAAATCATACTTTTCACCCATAAAACATATGTTCTTTAACAAACCTCATGAAATTAAAATATTACAGAAAAGCTTCTCAGAAATCTATAATAATTACAATAACTTGTGGCAAACATATCATACTTATATTTTTTTCGTTTATAGCTACGTTGTTTTTAACCTTCATTGTTACGTTTGGAATACCCATAATAGTATTTTTCCTAAATCTCTTAGGGTAAACCTTATCATTTAACTTCGTCTCATTACCCAATGCATCAGAGAGAAATAATGGGCTCACCCACCCTTGGATTATAATATAACCATCCATATAAATAAGAAATCCCTTATAACCATATCATGATCCTAAAACATAAACAAACATAATGGAAAAATAACATGTCCACTTCAAAATCACATTAAATCATTACAAGCTGCACAATCAGAAATAAAAATACATTATTTTTAAATATAATGGTAAAAATTTAAAGAAAAGATAAATATATTATAGATCCATTAAAGGGAGATATTTCGTTAATTACTTATATGTTAAAACTATATTACAAGTTATATAAATAATAAATCCATTTTTGAAACACAATTAAAACATTAAAAAATCTATTTTTGAGTCCATGTGTCCACTAAAATATAGAAATTTTTTAAAGGATTTACAATTTTAAAAAAAAATCATGTCTATATAAATAAATCCTTAAAACCATTTTTAAAACATGTGTGTAAATTAAAAATATTAATGATAATAAATAATAAATACATTAAAATAAGGTTCTTAGTTAAAAATTATCTTCTAGTGAGTCTAGCTCATCACATACAATGTTTATATTTGTGAATAATAAAATCAGTTTTATTTATACTTTCTTTAGAACCATTTTATAATTTATTATATCTTTTATATCATGTATTACAATGTTATAAAAATAACACAATTATTTATGTTCATATAGGACGTTTTGCCGATATTCAGTACTTAAGTTGAAAATAAACGCGGCTTAAGGTCACTAATCCACGTGGTCATAATTCAATAATATCCAGAAAAATATTCATGAAATTAAAAAAAATTAGTACATAAATTATAACTATAAATTAAACAATTATGTGTTGTTATGAAAAATGAACATTGTTGTAATCATGAAGACGGTCAGCAGTACATTTACATGCGTATTATTTTCTATATTTCATTATTATTTATGGAAACAAGTTATGTATTATATTATATTTATAGAATAATCATAACATAATTAATATCAAAATATTTATTTAAATATACTTATATATATCATAAAAGTTATATAGAGAAAAAATCAAGTCTCATCACTTCGTAGAAGTGATAGTTGACATGTACACACGAACGACATTATTATTTTTATGTGCATGGAATGTAAGAACTTAATTTATATTATTATATTATAATGACTAATATGTCACTAATATCACATATTGAAACTAATTACACCATTATAACAAGTCTTGAGTGACATCAATGAAAAGAAAACTATATCAGTTCATGAGTCTATTGTCCGACAGACACATGAATGAAATGATAATTTCCTATTTCAGGTAATTGGAGTTGTATTTAGGTGATGATAAAAATATAATTACATCTACTTATATATAGAATACTAGAGTTATTATTTCATCATGGTTGGTGAATATTAGAATGGAGTGGAAGAAAAAAAATAGATCTAATTAAATAAAATGATACCTCTTATTTGGTTGATCACCTTTGAAGAACACCTTAATACATTTAAGGGGGGTGTTTTTCCAAAATTAAGGCCATAAGAATGTGGGGATAGATTCTATGAAGGGTTTTGGGAATATATTTCCCGAACCAAACAATTTTTGATGTGTGACTAAAAAAGTGGAATTGATGCCTTTTTATAGGAGAGGGGAGGGGCACCCTTGGAATTATAAAATGTATTAAATTAATATAAATTCAATATCAATTCCAAATGTGTCATAAATCATTTAGTTATGATATAGTATTATTATGGGTATAAAAATAATCATCTATGGAATATTAGATTTTTTTATTGTTTTAATCATTATATTTTTCTTAACCCCTTTTAAATCTTACCATTTTATCAAGTAATTTACATTTAGACGGTTACAATAATTAAAAAATCATGAAAAACAACCATTGAATGGGTCATTAATGAAACATGAAGATTTAAATAAAATTTTTAGCCAGTTTTTTTTATAAATTCTTTATCATCTAATTAAATATTTTATATTTTAAATTATTAAATATGTCAATTATGACACTATTCAATACATGAATTTTTAAAAATATCATAAAAACTTTATTCCATTTAAAAAAACTATATTTACAAAATACCAACATGTAATAGTAATCTGAATATTTTTTAGTTTCATCTAATATTTTAAATTATATTATTATCATATTATTAATATAATTTATTTGATTCTTTCATTAATAACTCTATTATTTCATCATCTTTCTGTCGTAATTAAATTAAATTATTTAATTCATAAAAATTATAAATAAATTACCAGGATATTTAATATTTTTCCTTTTTAATTACTATTAATTGTCGAATGTATCACTTACAAAACCCCATATTAAAATTATTTTAGTAAGAAGAGACATATTTATGACATATTTTCCTTCAAAATAAATACTATAAATGTCATAATCACACCCAAGTGGCTTAAAAAGGACAAATATTCGGCCCAAGAATGGTAATGGTAGATAATAACTCATCCAATAAGATTAGAACATGTTTTATGAAAATTTTATAATTTTAAAATATTAATTTTACCTTTAATTACCATTTAACCATTAAGTGTGGTAAATAAAATAATAATATTAATATTCACCAAATTTTTGTTGATCATATTGGACCACATTATTCCTACTAAGTATAAACATTTATGTATATTTTTTAAAATTTAATTCACATAAATGGTTAAATTAGGTTTTATACTAATCCTGTTAACGGATCAAGAAAACAAGTTTTTAAGTAAAACGTTCTAGAGTTCCCATAGTTTTTCTATTTTATAATATATTTAAAATGAATCCAATGTAATAAATTGGATCAAAGGATAAAATAATTCATATAATTATATGTTAAAACCATGTCAATGTTTAATATAATAATATAAATAAATTAGATGAAAATGCAGTTTTGAATTAAAATGCATCATTTTTCACTATTCATTAAAATTTGAATTTTATTAGATAAATACCAAAAATTAAACCAAAGTAAATTTTTATTTCATTCATCAAAATATTAAGATTATTTTTTAAAATAGAATAAAAAATTTACAAAAACTAGATTTAAAAAGGTTTCTCGATCACATGTCGGTAAAAATTCATTTTTTTAAAACTAATCCTTTTATTCATAAAATTGAATTAACTCATATATCATGTCTAGAAAACATATAAGATTAATTTTAAACATAATATTTAATTTATATTTAATTAATATAATACAACAAGGGTGATGTAATTTTTTTATAGACAAAATTATTGGCACTTAATTTTTTTTAATAAAGACACATCCTTTATATTCATTTTGTTTTTATTTTTACTTATAAATAATTATATAACCAATTGATAATTATATAAACATGTGTGGATCCTATATCCATAATTTAGTTAATATCGTCTATTTACACCATTCTAACAGCTATGCAATAACTGTAATATAAAATAATAATATTAATAATATATTATTTTTCGTTATAATTCAATCTTCTATGCAATGTAAGATTTTGAAGAATCCCATTGTTACGTGTCAGGTATTCTATTAGACATATCATCCTTTAAAAAGTAAAATTACTATCTAATTCATAATTAGTAATAAATGTGATGAATTTTTTCTCAATATTTACTTGGGATGTTTCATAAAGTGCAATTTATCATGTTTTGAGCATAATTATCTCAACCGTGCAACCTTCTTAGGAGTAATTGTTTTGGGAACCCTGTACTTTTCTAGTTGGGAGAAAAGGTTTGCAAATTTTTTCGTAAACCATGTTTCCAAAATGTTTGTGAAACCTAAAATTTTAAAATATTTTATATCCATCCAAAAATTCCATGCAGTGTTTTTAGGTAATTTTTCCCTCATTCGCCCCTCCCTCCTGTGAATATCTTTGGACAATACCCCATTCAAGTACAAGAAATCCCCATGTAGGTAACTCTTAAATAATGTTTTTATTATATTATTTATTATTTCTGCGTAGAATCATCCTGGTGAGGTCATTGCTTCTCATTAATGTCCATTTATAGCCATGTTTCTTCTCACCATCACCCCTTACTTTAACCATACTCTACGTCAACGGGTTTGACATAATTTTTTATATTTTTTACTTTTAGGGTGTAAAATGGGTCTATTAAGTTCCCTTATTTTCTATTTTGTCATCTTCCACTAATGGATAATCATATCAGAGAATTTTTCCTTCCCCGCCATCATTTTGAGGTAGGTATCTTTATAGAACTCCTTATAATAAATGTTTTAAATTTCATGGTGAATTTTAAATTATTTCTTGAGATATTATTATTTTTGTTGTATGTCATATTATGAATAAGGTTTGTCAGACTATGTTTAGAGCTTCACATGGGCTTGGTCTTCATTCCATGTACTTGTGAAAATGCCTATGTGGCCATTATGAAATTAAATAAGGAGGTATGTAATTTTTTTATATATAGTTAGATGGAATATATTTTCTAGTTTTATAATGAATTTAAACTGTTTATATGTACTTCAATGGAATTGTGTATCATAAAAAGTGGTTGTTAGTTACTGTTTTTATTTTAAAAAAAGAATTTAAATATTTTGAAAGTGTATTTTTTGCTAATTCCATTTTTTAAATGGGAATGTTTTTAATGTGGTTTTTATGAAAAAGGGATTTTGAACTATTTTTTAATTTTTTAAGGATGGAATTATCATTTTAGTTTTCAGAAATTCATTTACAAAGAATTCGAGTTTTTTGGGAAAAGGGGTTCATTTTACTATTTGGTTTTCATTGAAAGATTTTTAACTATTTAAAATTTGGATTTTGTGGAATGTGATGGATTTAAAAATTTACTTTTAGAGTTTTTTGTGGATTTATTATTTTTAATAGGTTCCTGAATAATGTATTTAATGTGGGAATCTAAAACTAATTTTTTAATATAGGAAAAGAAACTAGTTTTAATGTGTGATATGAAATGTTATTTTCCAAATGGTGTAGAAAAAGACTAGCTTCTCGAGTTATTTATGAAGGCCTATTTTTGACATTAAAATGGTTTTATGAATGATTGAATCCCTAATTGAGCCATGTTTTATTATATTTCTTTTTATATCATGTGACATATTAGGGGATTATTTGTATTGACATGAATGTTTTGATGATTATTCTTAGAGTTATGTTTCACGTTTCTTATTTTTAGGTGAAGGATGTGAGGTGTGAGTTATTTGAAAATATATTATATTCTTCTAATGTGATTCATTGTTTATCACCTCCATGATATGATTTTAAATGGATTCATTATACATTATAGATAACTTAAGTGAGGGAAGCCTTAGTGGAGATAGTGGTTTGATTAAAGAGTTTTTCCTAGATACTCTGAGGTAGATTGACCAAAAGGTGTAACAAATTTTTTTTCTAAATACATTTTAATTGATATGGATGTATGCAATACAAGAATGATCATTTCATGAAATTTTATTAAGACTTATGGATCCTTGATTTGTTCATTGGTGTGGGTAAAGGGTTATCATCACCAATTCAAGTAATTTATTACTAAATCTTATGGATGATTCCCATGATGGATGTTGCATTTAGAAAACATGGGGGGATTCAATTTTATGATTTTTTTTTATTCCCTTAGTCTGATTGATTGTATTTTAACCATTATATGATTGTGTTCATTTTCCATTTTTTTCCATAATATTGCTTATCCATAATCATGTCTGCTGTTTAAACTACATTAAAATGATTTTTTTTAGAATGGATTGGAAGTATTATTTGAAAAAGGAAACTTGTTTGGTTATTTCGTTTATAGTTTTAAATAAATTTGGTTTTAAAGAAATTTTTTATAAAAATAATATTTTAATGAGATATTTGTAAAATGGAAAGGTTGTTTGGGATTTTATCCTCAATTTAATGTTTTAAATTAAAAAAATTAGCTATTATTGTTATTAGTTTTTAATAATAGTATATTTTTGAAGTTTTTATTATGGTTTGGTTTTAAATAACTCGTGAAAACATAATTTTTACATAATGTTTCATGTTAAAATTTTATATACTATTTTTGTTAGTGAATTACTTATATTTAGAGGGTCATGGTGGCTAATTGAGTGCTTACATACACACATATATTTTATCTTAGTTTAACATTACTGGTACAGTTTCCAAGAATCTCTCTTGAGAATTGATTTTTTAGTACAGAAAATTTTTATTTTAACTATATCTTATTACATTATCCACATTGGCCTTTTATTTATTTTTATAGATGGATAGTAGAAATAACTACTAGTGATCGATCCAAAGGGATGTGGGTCAAGATTTTGGTAAATATTTTCTTTATAGTGGAGGGTGACTAGGTGTGATAGTGGGATTAATTTTGTTATTTTGATTTACTTATAATATACTCTATTGTTTTTAATTAATTACAAGATTTTCCTTTAGAATGGATAACTTAATTAAAAATGGTTCATGCTATTTTGTTTAATGAAAATTCACTTATTATATTGTCACAATTATATTGGATGAATCCATTCCCATATGTGTTACTATAATGCCTATACACTAGTTTCTTGCCCTTGGGGATCTAGAATTCCCTTAAAGACAATAGTCTACTAGTTTGGGTGTCCATTATTTCAAATGGTATAAAATACATAGATTATTCTTCTCAATATATGCCAAATACTTGGGTAATACCTATATTATTTGGACACTCATGGTAAGAATGTGTAAGAATAGTTCATTGGAACATGAGAGGTAGGAGCAGAGGGTCTCTAACTAGTACTTTTGTAAGAACCCATTTCTTGTTCTTGAGGTGTGGGTTTATTCTTTTCCTTTTTCCTTAAGAGTTTTTGAGAAAATAAGGGAAACGAGGGAAAATCCCAAACTTTGTGGGTACACACCATGTAATTTTCCACACACCGTGGACTTTGGCCCTGTGGTATGAGTACACAAGGCGTGTAGCCATGCTAGTGATGAAAGGGGCAAAAACATACTTCATGTTGTGTAGTGGGTATTTTCACGCCGTGTAGTTAGTCGGCAGAAAAATAGTAAGACGGTGGCCAGTTGATTGATAGTACATGCCTAGTACTCAGGTATTAGACAATGTGTACTCCTGTCAACAGATGAACAGTGTCACGCTTGCGAGAATCCTCCAATGGAATAGTTAAAAAATGAAAAGTATACAGCGTGTAAACAGTATTACATGCTGTGTATTCTGTTTTTTTCACATAAAATGGGAATTAGCCTCGTCTTTTCATAGAGGAAGCTTAGAACCAGAGGAGATATTGGGAGAGACGGCCGGAGCTTGGAGGACATCCCGATCGAACATTGGGAACCTATTTTCTGTACCGTCGATCTCCTTGGAACCACACAGGTGATTTCTTCCTTCTATTTTCATAGCTCTTGCCAATTATTTCTCTTAAGGAAGTTATTTGAGTTTGAATGAGGTTATGTTCACCTTAGATCTACATTGTTCTTGAGTATTTCGAGGAGTGTCCTTATGTATATCGATCAGGGGCGATCGAGCTTGCTGGTATGGTGTTTAAATTCCATCAACTGTGTTTTTTTTGTACCGTTGTGCTACGAACCCACATTGGGGTGTCACATGGCTGAGTCCTTGGATGTTTAAATACCTAGAATTTCATCTGTAATTTATCATAAGTGTAAAATTGTTGTTTGTGTTCAGTTCTTGGATCCAGGACCACACAGGGGTGAGTTCCTCTGTTTAGCCATTTGGACCAGATATAAGAGGGTATTCCTTGTTTATATTGAGCATTAATTTTTTCCTTGAAAGGAATTGTATATAAAATTTCTTGTTATGATTTGGGCTTGGACAGGTTACATGCGCCTGAGGGCAGTGCTTTACTTTAGCCTGATTGTTTTCTTAGCCAAAGGGCAGTGGTTATATTTTCCTGAGGGAAACACATCTTATGCCTGAGGGAAGTAGCTTCCGTGCCTAAGGGAAATATTCAGTATGACTGAGGGAGAGATTCCATACGCCTGAGGGCACTATTTGTTATGCTTGAGGGTAAGCCTGAGGGCGTGGTTATATTAGCCCGAGGGAATGGTTTTGATTAAACCGAGGGTTTAGTTTTGAGGAACAATGAATGCTATTAAATTGAACTGCTAAATAAATATTTAAATGGCAATGAAACTGGTAATGATAGTTACTTTTGAGTGCTTACTAGTTTACTACATTTATTGCACAGTCTTATTGCACATTCTTCACTGACAGTTGGCCTCGGGCCTTTGGTGGGTGCATACTAGAATTTTTTTCTCACACCCTATTTGGGTCATGTATTTGGCCAAAACAGACTATATGGATGCAGGTGTTGAAAATGGAAAGTTCCCCTATATACGTACTTGAGTTTTGATGAGGTGTACGAGAGCATGGGACCGAGCTCAGGCTCGTGATGTTGCCAGCTGTTCTGTTTTGTTCTGTTGTACCTGTAATTTCCATTGTATCAGATTGTACGGTTGTGTAACATGTTATGTCTATTTTATTAGAACAAAAGACATGTTTCATCATTATCTATATAGAAGTTGGTTATCTTTTACTACAGTTGTTCATATAATTTGTGTATGGTTTATTGCTTCTGCTGGTGTTGTATGATATCTTTATTTTCCACTGAGCTACACTTTAAAAAACGAGGGCATATTTTCACCACTACCAGTCCTTGGCCCTCACTGGTAGTCGGAAGCCTATGGCGTTTGGGGAAATGCGCTTGAGTTCATGTGACCAACCGGGTTCGGGGAACCTGTGGTGTGGCTTCCGGACCCGAGACGTTAGAAAGTTGTATCATAGGTGTTATTTTCTTTGACATACGGTTTGGAGCTTTTGTTAGGGATAAGATGAAAATTTTTGTTGATAATAAGTTGTTCCTAGGAGTAGCTAACCCGTGTACAGTGAAAAGGCAATTTACATTATGTTACAATTTTTCTGATTTTAAACTTTTACAGTTGATTTGATTTTCACTGTTGGATGATGTACTAGTGATTGTGTAGGATATATGTTATAGATGGGTTCTATTTAGTTGCATCTCGATGAGATGAGGGTATGAAATCTCATGCATCCTTTAGGTACATGTTATAAATCACATTCCTGGCATAGTTCCATTCCATGTAGGTTCATTAGAAATTGCATGTTGTTGTGATAGTTGTTGTGCTTGAAAATCATGTTGTAGTGATAACTTCTTTGATAAATACTTGCTATGTGATAGGGTATTTTTTCTGTGATGATAATTCTGATAGAATGGATGCCAAACTTTGGTTTTTGGGGTGTACGGGCCCTCAATAACCGGAATTTTTTAGAACATTAAAGTATTTTCCTTGTTATAACATGTATAAGATGTCATTCTTTGATTCGTGGGGAGTATGGAACCTCACTGATAAGAATTTGGCACTTAGGCATTTTCTTTTAGTATTTTTTGGGTTTCGGAGTAGTATCTGAGGCTTATAGTCTGGAAAACCCAGGATACACGCTTTGTAGTTCTATAGACACACACTGTGTGTCCTTCTGTTCGGGAAGAACTGAACATTTTTTATGTTCATACCTTGTACCCCCAGTACACATCGTGTAGTCTCTTATTGTTTCATAGACTATGTGGGTAGGGACACAGGGTAAGGAATGGTTTTGTGACAAACACGTCATGTACCAGGTGTACACACTGTGAAGCAGTGACCCAGTGTCCGCCCGTATAGCGAATAACATGGATGGTGAAAACCATAAGACATACACGTCGTGTCTTCCTTGAACACGCCGTATAGCTTGGCCCTGATACTTGGCCGTGTAACTAAAAACACGAGTCGATGTTGTCTTTCCTAGTACACTCCATGTCTGCTTGGAACATGCCATGAAGTGTCAACCATGTAGCTAGCCGTGTAGTGAGCAACACGGGTTAGACTGGGGGGCTTTTTTATACATGTCATTTCTTTTTTGAAACATGCCTTGTAGTTTGGTGAGGGTACAAAGGACGTGTCATGAACAACATGGGAAGTTAGAAATTAAACCATGCATGTCGTGTAGATGTTATACATGCCATGTTGTCTTGTTCAAGTGAGCCGTGTGGATTAAGTCGTGTTTATGGACCCGAGAAAGGATGGATGATTAAAGTACATGCTGTGTAGACCAAGGACACACTGTGTGTTTGGGGTGTTACATGACCAGTTTTAGCTGGAGTACACGCCCATGTGCATGGCTTGCGAGAACATGCTGTGTAGTTTCATACATTCCATTTAGTCATGTTTTTTAAATCTTGGTGACTATTTTTCTCATATCTCCTTTTTTCAGTTTTTGATAATAATGATCTAAGGTGAGCATTTGACCTTGTAGAGTCATTCCACCGAGATGCCCACACGTTGTTCGCCAAGTGAGCGGCAACTATTATAATCCAGAGATAGTAGGCCATGGGCTACCGATGGATCCTCCAGCAGTTCCATATGTAATGCCATCCATTATACTAGACATAGGCGCGGAGGCGCAGTTCTATTAAGGTTTCATGCGGTTTATGCAGACCTTCCAGGGAGCACTGCAGGCCACCACATCTATGGAAGAGCTGACATGTATCTTCCAGTAGCAGCATATCCCTATGTTTTAGGGGATGTTGGACCACAAGCAATGGATTCTTGGCCGGATTCATTGAAGACTATTTTCAAACACCTTGAGATGTCTCCAGGGCATACGGTCAGGCTCGCTACATACATGCTGCGTGATTCCTCCAAGAGGTTGTGGGATGTTACCACTCAGTCTGAGCATCACAGAGACATGGCGTGGGAAGATTATCAGACAGCTTTCTATGACTTCTTTTTTCCAAAGAAACTGAGGGAAGATCGAGCTTGAGAGTTCATGAATCTATATCAGGGTGCTATATCAGTGATGGATTATTCTAATCACATTACCAAGATTCAGTGTTTTGCACCCGTTCTGGTGGGTGATGAGGCGTTGAGAGCCAAATGCAATGAGGATAGTCTTTGATATGACATCTGAGCACTAGTGAATATTTTCAGGTTGCCTATTTTGCATGATATTGTGAACCAGGAACTGATTAACAAGAGGAACCTACGGGAAGCTAGTGTTGTGGGCCAAGGCAGTTCGACACCAGTTTCTGGTACTATTTCTACTGGTACGAGGAAGAGACAGATGGAGTTCTCTCACTGTAGAAGTACCTGCCATAGGAATGCTTTAGGTTTCCCGATCATGTGCTAACAGTGAGGTAGAGAGGCGCACAAGAGACCGGTGTGTCCACGTGACCCAGTGGAGTGTCGAGCTTGCGGCAATATGGGTCATCTCCAGCTATATTTCTGGGCATTTTCACCGGTGTCAAGTGAGAAGGGTTTTGTGCAGACTCCGCGTGTGGGAGCAGGACCAGTAGCTTCTTACCAGTCGTGAAACTGGAATACGTCAGGGTGTGGAGGCCGAGATGGTGGTCGTGGTCATGGTAGGAAGACACTAGGATCTCAAATGTAGTAGGGTGGGACAACCCAGGGTAACCGGTTGTGTCAGAGGGTCGTGGCACTAGACAGGCATATGCAGTGCAACAGACCCAACATTAGCAGGATCCCGAACCGTCTACTATGAGATGTACTATTCTAGTATCTTCTATTTTATCTTCAGTACTTTAAGATACGAGTTCTACACATAGCATTATATTTGTTCCTAATTTGGATATCTTAAGGCTATGTGTTTCTTCTTCTTCGGATGTTATGACACTATACACTCTGTTGGGGACTAGAACGGCTGGTGTGCGTCAGTGTAAGGAGTGCCCCCTTGATGTTGGTGGGTGTCACTTTATTTGGGACCTCTATGTCTTGGGGATGAAGAGCTATGATGTCATTATCCGGATGGACTAGTTGGTACCCTTTCAAGATTTTGTAGACTTCTATCATCGCAAGGTGAGATTCACGTCACCAGAGGGTGGAGAGTTTATATACAAGGGTGAGTGGGATGTTCAGGCGATTCGAGCTGGACCAGTGCATCATGGTAAATTTGGAGTCACAACCAAGATTGAGAGTTTATATCTAGATGACCAAGGAACTTTCAAGAATTATTTCCCTCCTGTATTTGAGCATTTTAGGTATGTCTTCCTGTATGACTTTTCTGGACTTCCTTCGGAGGAAGAGGTGGATTTCTCTATTGATCTATTTCCAGAAGCGGCACTAGTGTCCATTCCTCCTTATAGGATGGCTACACCAGAGTTATGGGAGCTCAAGATATAGTTAGATGAATTACAGGAAAAAGGTTTCATCAGACCCAGTACTTCTCCATGGCGTTCTCTGGTCCTTTTTGTGAAGAAGGCGGACGGTACACTCAGACTCTGTGTGGATTATCTAAAGCTAAAACTTTTGACCGTCAAGAAATGACATCGCTTGCCAAGTATTGATGATCTTTTTGATCAACTTCATGGTGCACGAGTGTTCTAGAAGATAGACATGGGATATGGATATCATCAGTTGTGTGTTAGACCATCAAATATACCACTAACATCCATCAGGTATATATATGGTCTATATGAGTACATGGTTATGTTGTTCAGACTCACGAACGTACCAGTAGGTTTCATTTCTCTAATGATACATTCCACCCTTATATAGACACCTTTGTGGTAGTTTAAATGGAAAATATCTTGGTGTAATCTCAAACTTGACACGACCATGCTACCCCATCTTGAGATCATATTGAGTACACTGAGAGAGCATAAGCTATATGCTAAGCTCTCAAAGTGCCAATTTTGGATGGACTAGATACACATCCTGGTTCATATTATCTAAGGGGCATGAGTTGCAGCAGAACCAAAGAAGGTGAGAGCATTAGTTTCTTGGGAGCATCCTAAGAATGTTTTTGAGATACGGAGATTCATAGGGCTTCCTGGTTACTACAGGCACTTCATCGAGGACATCTTCCTCCTAGAAGTGCCGTTGATGGGTTTTACTAAGAAGGGTGTGATGTTTATTTGGACCGAAGATTGAGAGAAAGAATTTCAGATGTTTAAGGGAAGGTTAACATCAGCACCGATCCTGATACTCTCAGAGTAGGGGAACAACTATACAGTTTACTGTGATGCATCAGGTATTGGGCTGGGAGCTGTGTTGATGTAGGGAGATCGAGTTGTTACATACGGGTCTCAGCAGTTGAGGCCACATGGGAGGAATTACCCGACGCATGACCTTGAGTTGGCTGCAGTTGTGCATGCGTTGCACTATTGGAGACATTATCTATTGGGAGAGAATTTTGTTGTTTTCATCGACCACAAAAGTCTCATGTACATCTTTACCAAGCGTTACATGAGTCTGAGACTGCGAAGGTGGGTTGAGTACCTACATTCCATTAATTTTTAACTAGCCTATACATCTGGTAAGGGTATCACAGTTGCTGATGTACTGAGCAGGATGACTTAGATACAAGAAATTCATAAGGCCAGTGGTGAGTTGCAGCATATGGATTTGTTCTTTGATATGCATTTAAATGTGCATGATAGTCATGGGAAAACCTATCTTTCATATTTATCTGTGACTTTTACCCCAGTGTGAGGATGAGACAACTATCTAATTCAGAAGGCCTAGTTCTCCGGGAGTCGGTGGCAAGTGAGGACCCTCCTATTGGGTGGACGATGGGCGATGATGAGGTACTGGGTTTCCATGGATGAGTGTGGGTTCCAGGGGATGTACATGAGGAGCTGATGTGGGAGTTTCATGCTTCATCATGGGCAGTTCATGCTGGAGTTTTCAAGATGTATTTTGACTTGAGACGTCAGTACTGGTGCCCGGGTATGAAGAGTGAAGTAGCTGGTTTTGTTATGAGATGTTCCACCAGTCAGCAGATGAAGTTGAAGCATCAGAGGCCAGCCAGACTGTTACATCAGTTACCCATTCCAGAGTGGAAATGGGATGATGTAGTGATGGACTTCATGACTAGGTTGTTGAGGTCACCTCGAGGAAATGATATCGTGTGGGTTGTTGTGGACAAACTCACGAAGGTAGCTCACATTTTGTAGATCATGGAGGCCATCGATGTTGACGAGCTCAGAAAGCTGTATATCTGAGAGGTTGTAAGTCATCATGAGGTTCCTCGATCTATCATTTCTGATAGGGACACCCGTTTCACATCTCGTTTCAGGAAGAGTTTTCAGAGGGCACATGGTAAACAGGTTCTTCTGAGCACAACTTACCACCCTCAGACCGATGACCAATCACAGCGTATGATACAAGTACTAGAGGACATGCCGTGTACATGAGTCCGGGACTTTGGGGGCTCTTGGGAGAAGAAAATACCCATAGATGATTTTTCCTACAATAATAAATTTTAGGAGGCTATTGAGATGGCACATTATAAGGCTTTATATGGTAGGACATCCCGATCACATTTGTGCTGGATGGAGGTAGGTGAGGCAGATTTACTAGGACCATGCCTCGTACAGGAGACTTCTGAGCAGGTCTAGTTGATTCAAAAGCATATGGCTACCACAAAGTCTTGTCAGGAATCTTATGCTGATTGCCGCAGGAAACCCTTGGTGTTTTTTGTTTGGGATCAGGCATTCTTACAAGTTTCATCAAGTTTGGGACACAGATGAATCATGAGATAGATTAAACCTTCACTGAGGCATGTGAGGCCATTTGAGATTCTGGAGAGACTTGGGATGGTTACCTATCGGTTGCAGTTACCACAGAGGTATCGGGAAATGCACGACGTCTTCCCTGTATCTCAGTTGCACTGTTATCATTCAGACCCGTCTCATGCCTTTCAGCCCGAGGAGGTTGAGCATCATGTAGATGCATCCTTTTAGGAGCATCTAATTCGTATCGTTGATAGGAGCACGAAGTTTTTCTGAGGCTGGCCTGTTCCTATCGTACGATTGTTATCACATCATAGCCAAGTGCAGGACAAAACCTGGGTGCGGGAGACTGATGTACATGCTCAGTGGCCAGAGTTGTTCACAACTTTATCTTCACCACGATTGTGAGGAAAATTCAGGGACGAATTGTTTTAAGGGGGGATGTTTGTAAAAACCTGATTCTTGTTCTTGAGGTACGTGTTTCTTCTTTTCTTTTTTCCTTAAGTGTTTTTTAGAAAATAAGGAAAACGAGGGAAAATCCCAAACATTGTGGTTACACACTGTGTACTTTCCCACACGCCGTGTAATTTGGCCATGTGGGATGAGTATAGAAGGAGTGTAGCCATGGTGGTGATGAAAGGTGTCAAAACCGACTACACACCATGTAGTGGGTATTTACACACTTTATAGTCAGTCGAAAGGAAAACAGTAAGGCAATGGCCAGCTGAGCGAGAGTACACACCATGTACTCAAGTATTACATGCTGTGTACTCATGTCGACAGATGAACTATGTCGCGCTGGAGAGAATCTGCCATCGGAATAGTTAAAAATTGACAAGTACACATTGTGTACCCAATAGTACACACCGTTTAGTATTTTTTTCGTTTAAAATTGGAAGGAGCCACCTCAGTTCACATAGGATGCTTAGAACCAGAGGAGATGTTGGGAGAGACAGTCGGATCTTGAAGGACCTCCCGACCGCACACTGGGAACCTGTTTTCTGCACTGTAAATCTCCTTGGAACCGCACGGGTTAGTTCTTCCTTCTCTATACACAACTCTTTCCAATTCATCCTCTAAAAAAAATTATTTGAATTCGAACAACGTTATGTTCACCTCATATGTACTTCTTTCTTGGGCGTTTCGACGAGCATCATTCATGTATATCGATCAGGTGTGATCGGGGTAGGTGGTCTGGTGTTTAAATTCAACCTACTGTCTGTTTTTGTGTACCATTGTGATATGAACCCATGTTAGGGTGTCATATGGTTGAGGCCTTGGCTGTTTAAATACATAGAATTTTATTGGTAATATAATGTAAGTGTAAAACTGTTGTTTGGGTTCAGTGCTTTGTTCCAAGACCACCCAAGGGGTGCGTTTCTCTGTTTAGCCATTTGGCCAGGATACCAGATGGTATGCCATGTTTATATTGAGCATTACTTTTTCTTTGAATGGAATTGTATATCAAATTTCTTCTTATGCATTAGGCTCGGCACCATTACTTGCACATGAGGGCAGTTTTTTACTTTAGCCTGTGGGCATTGTTTTTATAGCCCAAGGGTAGTGGTTATATTATCCTGAGGGCAACGCTTATTATTCCTGAGGGAAGTAGATTCTGTGATAGAGAGAAATATTCGGTATGCCTGAGGGCGCGGTTCCATCCTCTTGGGGGCACTATTAGTTATCCTCGAGGGTGAGATTCTATAGGCTTGAGGGAACTATTCGTTATGACTAAGGGTATGCCTGAGGGTGTGGTTATATTAGCTTGAGGGTAGGGTTCTGATTAGTCTGAGGGCTTAGTTCTGAGGAATATTGAATGTTATTAAATTGAACTGCTAAATGAATATTTAAATGGAATGAAATTGATAATGATATTTATTTTTTTTTGTGCTTACTAGTTTACTGCATTTATTGCACTCTCTTGTTGCACAATTTTCAGTGACAGTTGGGAACAACCCTTTGGTGGGTGCCTACTGGGATTTATTTATCACACCCTCTTTGGTTCATGTCTTCATCCCAAACAGACTATATTTCTATAGGAGTGGATAAGTTCAAGGGTCCCTATACAGGTACTTGAGTGTTGTTGTGGTGTAGGAGAGAATGATACCGAGCTCAAGCTCGTATTGCTTCCTGCGGTTCTGTTTTGTTCTGATGTACCTGTACTTTCCATTGTATTGTATTGTACTTTTGTGTAACATATTATGGATGTTTTATTTGGACTAGAGACATGATTAATCATTATGTATATAGTAGTTTGTTATCTTTTACTATATTTGTTCATATGATTTGTGTATGGTTTATTGCTTCCATTGTTGTTGTATGTTATCTTTATTTTCTGCTTCTCTATACTTTGACAAACAAGGGCATAGTTTCCCCACTATCTGTCCTGGGCCCTCTCTATTAGTCGGCAGCCTCTGGAGATTGTGAAAATGTGGTTGAGGTCATGTGACCAGCTGGGTTCGGGGCACCCGTGGTGTGGATTCCGGATCCGGGGCGTTACAACTTTCTTATCTTAATCCATGAAAATCCATGGGAATTCAAACTTGAATGTGGAATTTGATATTATTTTTATTATTTTTTATTTTTTATTCTTTATCTATAACAGTTGAGTTTTATTTAAATTCAAATTAGATTTTTGGATGGAAACAGAATGTGGATCATTTGCATGAGGTTGGATATCATTGCCTCATAAATCAGAGTTGTTACCAAATGGACAATATTGAAAATACGATAGGAATTTTTCTCTATTTGTCCCACATTCCATTAATGAATGTGGCCAAGCAATCCATTATTCGACAACCTATTTGTAATGATGTTTAGTTTACTATTGAGAGATACTTAATGGAGGGGGAAATGTCAAGGTGGGTCTTGTGATATGTTTTTGACACAGAATGATGTTTGTGGTGTGAAATGGGTTTTAATGAAAAAGGATAAATTTTTGGAAAATGTTTTTAGTTTTAAAATAAAACTCAATGATTGTTTATAAAACCTTTACGGATTTTATAAAACTGGTTCTGGATTGGAAACTTAGTTTTGGATCTGTTTGTAAAAACAAATGTGTTTTTACAGAAAAGTTTTCAAATTTTAATTCTAAATTTTTTTATTTTGTTTTTATGAAAAATATTTTGGTTTTGAGAACCCATTATAATTAATTTTCAAGGATTTTTTAATCCTATTTGGTGATTTTAAAATTTGATCATGTCTATTTATTGAAAATGATGTTATGAATTGTTTTATAATTTCTAAACAGGGAGATTTAGGAATCACATATAGTTTTTAAAAATAGGAGATAGTATTTAGAAATTCATTAGAGAATTAGGTTTTCTTAAAAGAAAACGATTTTTTAGAAAAGGGTTTTTTTCCTTTTTTTATATAGTGGTTTTTACGGAAATCAGACAATAGAATTCAATTTTACTTTCTTTATTATTATTTTTGGATTTCGTCCCTTTGGGTGGGTCGGGGCCATTTGATTTAATTATGGGACCTTGGTTGGGTTCTGTTGATGTTATATTTCACATTAAGTACATCACCAAATGGTTTTCCATTATATGTTTAGAGGTAGTTTTTATTGATAATTCCTCCCTTGTTCTCTTGGATCCAGGTAAGGTGGAATGTTTATCCCCTTTTTGCGGTGGAGTGGTATCTTAGCTAACAGTTTTAATATGGAGCTTATAATTGGTTAGACTTAGAAGGTTACATGGATTTAATCATTGTGGATCGACCTTCTTGAACATTTGAATTAGTTCTTATTCTTGGGATAATGGTCTATCATGATCCATGGGTGATCATTATATTTCTCATTCATTAATGTTCTTGGATATGGATAGAGGTGTTTCTTTATGAAATTTTTTCGATTCTATATAACATTGGGATTGGATACATGTATTTCCATTTGTCTCCTTATTATGGGTCATTTAAGGCTTTATGTTCTTTTGAATATGATGTCATCTTTTGTTGGGTTTGAATATTGTGGCCTTTGGGGTCTATTCGTGGGTAAATAGGATAGTGGTTTTAATTTTATGTTAATAACTTAGTGGTTCTATTTTTATTGGTATCTCCATGGGACAATTTTTTAATAGTGGATTCATAGTTTAACAATTTATCATGGAGACCCAGGTCGAGGTCCCATGTTGTTTTCTTTTTTCCATTCTCATGAGTTATTCATCATGAGAATTATGGTTAAAAATATTGTTGTTCTTAGTGGAGATCATTGATTATGGGTTTTTATTTCATTTAGGATGTGTTCACTTTATAGTTGGAAAAAATATTATGATCCCAGTTTTTTTTGGTATTGGGGTATATTAAGTGTATCATGGACCATGCTTCTTCTGGGAAGATGAATTCATTATGGATGTTCATGTTCAAAAGAATCCCATGGTCATTTTTGGTTTGAAGGAAATTTTCATCTCTTTGGTGATTATCTATATATTAGACTGGTGATTTGAGGCTTTACTATTTAGATTAATCCTATATAGTGGAGAGACCATTGTTTAGTCTCCTTTCAGTCAGAGTTTCTTATAAGGTGCTTATGGTTGATTTCTGTTTTTTGTTTATTTTCATTGTAGGAGTATTTTAGTTGTTTCATAGAATTTGAAGTGTGTTATGTGAATCTTATATGTATATATTAGTGGTTCATGTGTTTCCTAGACTAGGGAATTTCATGGGGATGGAAAGTGGCAAGGTGGGGAGGTTTGTGACACCCATCATGTCACTATGGTGTTAATTAATTAATTAAATTTATTTATTTATTACCACTATGGGTTATCAAGTGATTTGGGAAAAAATTAAAACATTAATAAAGGAATAGGTTATGTGCATGTTATTTTAAAACTTAGGAATCACCATTTTCCAAGTGTGTGTGAGGGTTTTGTAGTTTACATAATTGTTACACAAGGTTAGAGGAAAACTAGCTCAACCATGCTACTTGTTTAGAAGTAACCATGTAGATTGGTTGTTCTTATAATGTGTGGATAAAAATATTTGAAAATAATTTTGTAAATGGGGAATCTAAACCTTTCATGACAACCCAAATGTTAAACAATTATATTTCCTCCATAATATTCAATTATGTTTTTTAGGAAATTTCCCCCTCATTCCCCCTAATTCCCCATGAAACTCTCTCTAAAATTGATCCCATATGCATCCATGGCCTCCCCCACACAGCCTCTTATTTTCCTTCATTTTGAACTACATTTATTCATGATTCTATGTTGAATCATTAGGGTGAGGTATTTTCTCAACATTTATTTATATTTATAAATAATTTACTTTTACCTCTATCCCATTAGTAGACCTGATGAATAGGTCAAGGTTTTTGAAGCAATTTTTGGGATTTCTACTTTTTTATGGTGTGTAATGGGTCTCTCATGTCACCATATTGTTTATTTGGAAATCTTCCATCGATGGATAAGTGTTTCATACCATTTCATCTCTCCCAGCATCGTTTTGATGTTGAAGTCTCTAAATAACCCCAATTATTAAATTTTATAAATTTATTTTTTTTACTTTTTCAACTGAAATTATGTGTAATTTATTTACACAATAATATTAAGTTATTTTTTTTTCTTTTGAGCTTCGAATGGTCTTATATCACATTCTAATTTCTTGTGAAAATTCCAAAATTTTAATGTGTTTTTAATTGTTTTCTCATAATTATAATTTTGTGGAATGAAATTGTGGTTTTATAAAGTCATTTACATATTTATAATGACATGGAATGGACTTGGGTCACCTAACAATTCATTTTTGTACATGTTTGGGTTTACAAATAAGAAATTTAATTATATTAAATGTGTATTTAAGGTGAATTACAATTTTAATATGAGTATGTTTTTTTAAATTCTTTCTTTATAAAAAGTGATTTTCTATATTTTGGAAATATTTTGAGACTAGTGGTATCTACATATTTTGAAAAATTACATTATAATTAATTTGAGTTTTTTTTTCAAAAATGGCATTTTAGGTACCATTTGGTTTTCTTTGAAAGTGGTCAAATTCTTTAAAATGTTGATTTTATTTATAGAGTTGTATTTTTAAAATGACTTTTAGAGTGTGGTGTGGTAATTAATTTTCAATAGAGAGTTGAAATATGGATTTCAAGAAGGAATTTAAATTTAATTTTTCAAGAGATACCATGAATTTTGTTATCCCATTTTTTTAAAAAGTGATTGAACAAATTTTGTAGAAATGTTGTAGCTTACTAAGTTCTTTGTGAAGGAATATTTGAAACATTAGGATGTATTTATAAATATGTAAACCCCAATTGATCATGTGTTTATTACACTTCATGTCATTTCTTGTGACCCCATGGGAGATTCATTGTATTGAAATTCATATTCTGATTCATGTATCTAGTTATGTGTTTGAGGATGTTTCTTGTGAGGGTGAAAGGGGAGAGGTGTGGTTTATTACAAATTTTTTTACCTTATAATAACATAATTAATGATTTTTCACATCCTTAGTTGACTTTACATGGGATTAATGATATATATTAGATGAACTGAGTTTGGGAAAACAAAAATTATAGATAATGGGTTGACTGGAGAGTGTTTCATAGATAGTCTGAGATAGTTAAACCAAAATAAGTATCCATAATTTATGAATTCTATATTTTTGATCTTGTGTACTATGTAATTACATAGTTTTTCATTTATGAGTAGTTTTATGGGACATTCAGTGACGTTTCAGGATTAATAGTACCATCCTCAGTTCCTTGTCTCCAATTCGGGTCTTATATTAATCGATCCTAGGGTTGGTACCTATAACAGTATATCCTTTAGAAAATATTAGTGAATTTAATTTTATGATGTTAATTTATTCCCCTTTTTTGATTGATTACATCAAAAAATTGATTTATTGTGTTTCCTTGACAATGGGTTTATTTTCATGGTTTATGAATCATGTCGTGTGTGTTCAGACTTATATTCAAATAATATGTTTAATAAAGGTTTGAAATTAGGTTTATAAAAGGAAAATTACATGGTACTTTAATTAAGAGTTTTAAAGAAACATTGTTTCCTTGAAATTTCTTATGAATTTTTTTTCATGCGATGTTTGTAAAGTGGGAGAGAAATTTTTTTATTTCCCTCATTTTAAAGATTTAATGTAAAATGTTTATCTTATTTTATTATATAAAAAGTGTAGTTTTCTAAAAGTGGGAATGTGTTTTAGCTTCATAAAACATAAGTAAACATAAGTTAAACATTATGATTCATACTAAAACTTTATAGACTTTTTTCTTAAGTGATTTCAATTGATTTAGTGGATTTTTGTGAAAAACTATGTTCTTATGTTCTCACAACTATTATTAGTTAGTTGTAGATTCATATTTTACTTTCATGGAAGGTCTAGAAAATTTTGATTATTTGAGGTACTGTAGTATTTTATTTTTCATCTATATTCTCTCATTTTACATGTAGACCTTTGTATTACTTTATATGGATGGAGTGTCAAAATAACTATTTGTGACCGATGTAAAGGCACATTGTGGCCGCTTTTTTGTGTAACTTTTCCTTAGAGGGGAGGGAGACCAGGGAGAAGGAAGGATTCATTTTCATACTTTTGATCCATACATTTATATTGTTTGGTTGTTTATTATTTTATGCATTTTATTTTTGAATTTATTTCAAGAAAATGTATTGGTCATTTCATAATTGTATCTGTATTCCACTACTTGTTTTCATAATTATGTTCATAGTGAATCATTTCTAAAGTCTGATAAAATGATTCCCATGTACTAGTTTCCTACACGTGGGGATTTAGAACACCATTCAAGTGAGTAGTCATCCAATTAAGGTATCTATAATATTTATGACCTGGGATAGTCCATTACATTATCAATTAGTGATGATAAAAATTAAAATTACGAAATATGCTCAACATAATCCAAATTACTTGCAAATGAGGACGTAAATAGACAATATATATCTAATATAGATTTAATAGATGACAATAATTTAAGATAATAAAAGTTAATACATATGAATAAGGTGTTTAAATGATTTATTAATGTGATTATAGTTAGTTTTTGGGGTTCTAAAGTAACTTCATGTATTTCATAAATAAAGGTAATTGTTTATTTTCCAATCTTATTTTGACATCGAGAATGTCATTGATTAAATTTATATTTGAGTAAAATATAAGTTCATTACCTCCAAAACCCCATATATATTCATATAATATGGTTATTTATGGGTTTTAAATGTATTGTTTTTACCATTTTCACCTCCCTTTGGTTAACAATTTGTCCAAAAGGAAGTTTGTAAGTGGACCTCACCTTATGTATTATTTTGGTAATGAATCATTATCATATAGGTCAATATTATTAAATTTTCTTTATAAATCAGATTATCTATTCTTAAATCATTTATTAATGTAAATTTATATTAAAATTTTCATTATTTTAAAAAATACTAATGAAATATTTTTAATGCGTTTCACAATGATGATTTTATAGTGTATTTGACATTCTTTATAAGAATATTAAAGGATATATTTTTTAATTATAATCTACATAAACACATTTTACTACTACCTTGATTAATTTATATAATAAAATTACACTACACAATTTCATTAGTTTATAATGTAATTTATACTCCCGTTGTTTTAATACTTATTTTCTTTCAGAATAAAAATTTTTATGCGTAAATGATATTTCATCATAATTTTTCAAAAAAAATTATAATTATATTATAAAACGGTTTTTCATTTTTTGAAGAATATGTTAATGTTTCTTATGATTCAGTAGGTATATTATCTAATGATACTATTCACCTTATTCTTCTTGATTTCTTCTTAAAATTTTATTAAAATTCATTTCTTTCTCAAAAATTAATTATGCTACGACAGAATTAAAATTATCTTATTAATAATATGACCCAAATATGTATGGTTTATATTTATGTGATGGGTGGGTGTTATATATCCTTAAAAATAACTGGGTAAATAATTATATTATGAAATTATATTTAATAGGGATTAAACCTAATCCCCTAAGTGAATTTGTTCACTAAGTGAAGGGTGGGAATGTATTAACTCTCCAATGCATTTGGAAAATAAATATATATCTCAAGATTATATTTCAATGAATGTGTAGAAATAATTATCTACTCATAGGCTCTGTCAAATATGTGATTTTGTTCTTGGAAGTGAGACTTTTCTTATGGATTAGTTTTCTATGCTTTTGAATATGCCAAATTCTAATGCTTATGTTATATTTTCATGGTTCATGAATACTTAATTAAATTTAAAAACTACGTTAACTCATGAATTATAAATTAAAAAAATCATTATTCCATGTCTTATGATGTATGATTTTTATTTTATTTGGTATGATGATTTAATAGTATTTCCATACCCCATGATTATTTTTTTATAATTACATGCTCATTGTATTCAAATCATATTCTCACTAATGATCTAATTTTTTTCACTTGTGTTTATGATTATTGATCATCCTTGATAACCCCTTGTTGTTGTTTATATTACCATATTTATGTGGGATAATATAATTAATAATATGTCTAGAAGGGAGTCTAGTGTGGTTAAATTATGAATAAATGATCACAGTGTGGAAAAATATGTTTTTATTTATCCAATATCTAAAAAATAAACCAATAGGTTTTAGGGAATGATTTATTATGATATGTAATACATATTAATGTAAATTGATGAAATATAAATTAATTTACAGGTTAGATTTCCTCTGTTGGAATCAATATATATGTGTTTACAAACCAGATCATGGAGTGATGGTTTTAGGAACTTTATTTGGTATTAGATTATGTATTAGTTATTTCTTTGGATTAAGATATAATGAATAGTAGGATAGAACATAAAAACTCCATGATGAACCAGATGTGATGTATGATGAACCTATCATGTCATATGTTCATATAAAGTGTACTAATTTATGACATATTAGGAATTTATTTCCTTAAAGTATGATTTCTTACAATACTTATTATTTCTTATTAAAAACTATAACCATATTATTTTAGTAACTTATTGTAGAATGATTAATGAAAATAAAGTGGTAAAATTTATTTTCAATATCTAAAACATATTATTCGAGTCAAATTCTACAAATTCTTTCATATCTTGAAAATTTTAAATGTCTATCAATTTATATCAATAGTGTCCAGATACTGAATTATCTGTTAAAACTCTTAGTGATACAATGATTTCATCTCAGGAATATAAATACTCTTCAATTGAATTTTATTAATGTAATTCCTAAATATAGTAATATTATAAATTTAGTTTAATTTTATGTGATTTTTGTGAGGGTTTGAATATTTATACAATGATACCGTATTATTTATTCATATAGGGAGGACATATTTAATAACTCAAATCAACCTATTATCATCTATTAGTGCAATTATGACAATGAATTCCTTATGGAAATTAATTCAATTAAATGTGTATTAATACTAAATCATGATGCGTATTTAACTCTTAAGGTTAGTGATAGACTAAAACTAGGATATAACTATTCAGAATAAATGAATTAATGTTGTTACAAAATATATTGTTATCCTTCATCCAGATCATGAGGTTGAGTTTTCCATGGAACTCATACCTGATATAATGCCTTTATCATATGGTATATATAAAATGGACCTAATAGAATTATTAGAATTTAATAATAAACTCTATTAGAAACTGGATAATATTTTTGTATCCTAAAGTGCTTCAACATGGGTTCAACTAATACTATTTTTTGAGAAGGAATATAGATCAGTTCATATTTTCTCTGATTATCATGATCTGTACAAGATCAAAATCAAGAAAAGTACCTTTTATAATGTATTGATTACATATACTATCAAATTTGAGGGGATGAATACTTATAAAAGATTGACCATTGATCTACAAAGCATTAACTAAGGGTGAAAAGAGAGATTGTAAGTAAAAAACCTTTTTTTAAGATATAGACATAGTGAATCCATAGTGATTCCTTTATGATGTAAAAATCCTTATTATGTTGAAGGATATGATGAATATATATTATTGGGATTTACTTGATCAATTTTTTGTATACTTTGTAGATGATATTCTCATATATTTGAAATTGAAAGAAGAGTATGAAGATCATTTTTTGACTATTCTAATGACCTTGAGAAAGGATAAACTATAACACTCCCAAATTCTAATGCACAACATTGTATTCGATAGCATGAAGGACATGCATCACAACGAACCTATGGGAATATAATATTATAAGACTCTAATATATATTTACTATTTTATATATATTAATTACATAGTATATCCTTTAATAAAAACAATACAGAGTCATCTAGCATATCATGAAAGAGATACCTTCCTCAATATCTTTTGTTACATTTAAGATAGTCCTTCTATGATATATTGTGTTACACACATGATCAAATTTCACCATGCAATAATGCATTATTAAAATATTATTATTTTATTAAATATGATATATCATAGCTGGTATGTTAGTGGTATTGAATAATATTAACTAACTTATGATAATTTATGTTTTATATATATATAATATTAATTCATTGGTTACCAACTAATTAGAAATAAAAATAAGAACCAATTGGATATAAAAAGAGATACTATTTTTATTTGCTTCCAAAGGAGTATTTTCTTAACAAAAATAGTTAATTACAATTACTATGTTTTTTAATGAAACTTATATGTTATATATTAAATAAAATATTTTCTATATTCATCTATTATTTTTGATATGCATAAGATAAGAAAAAAGCCTATTTTACTCATAAAAACTTATATTATTATAAAGGCTATTTTGTTTCCTTTTAGTTGTGAAACCACTTTGAATATTAATTTTTAAAATTTAATTGATTTCATATTTTAAAATTAAATTCATATTTTAAATTAAAAAATAATAATTAGGTTATATTTATTTTTTTATATTTTTTGGGAAATATTTCATTTTATAATGAATAGATAAAACTACTATATTTTTTTTCAAAATCCTTTTTTCATATAATTTATTTATAAGCTTCAATAATAATTATAATTGTTTTTAAACATTAACGAGATATTATTTTTACCAATTAAAAATATTTATTTCATTGAAATCAATTTTACTTTGAAATTTATTATAAAAACATAGCAAACTTTCATAAATTTTTACATTAAAAACTAGTATTGTTGTTTCGCATGCGTGATTAAATTAAAATTAAAATTTTCAATTTATGTGATTATAATTTGGAAAAATGGTTCCCATATTTCAAAAAATAAATAATTTTAATTTCTAATAAGGTCATCATAGTTTGTGACAAAAAATTCTAAAGATTGTAATTAAAATTAACAACAATTATTATTGTAAAAATTATGGTTAATAAATGACTAAATATTTAACATAAGGTCCAAAATGACCTATACACATTTAAAAACCCATTTTATGGACATAATTATTCATTTATATTTCCATTATTTTTTATGGTTTGTTTTTTTTTTGTTTTTTAAGAAAAAACATTGGTAAACATTACTTCTTTTAAAAAATTCCATGTGAGTCCTTTTCCTCCCTTATAAATGACCACCACCTCTCCCCATTCCTCACAACTCACAAACCAATTAGGTTTAGAAAATAACTACCCATATAGCTTAAAAATATTCCTAAAATAGAACTTTAATCCTACATTTGAGAATAAATCCTTCAATGTAAGCCTTTTGGTATAAACCAAAATAAGTTATGTGATTAATAAGTAGTGTCTTCTCCCAAGATCTCTAATTTTATTTCCATTATCATACTCATAATACCTTTTTATTATATGCTTTTGTTATAACACAATCACCCAAAATATAAAATTTTTTATTTTAAGGGTTTTACCTACAATTACATGCAATTCCATCTAATGGGTAATGAACATACTATTTCTATGTACGGTGAACTACTGTCTCCCAGAGCGATGATTGTTCAATTTCTCCTTTAAGACATATCATGATTTCCATTATGATTAAAGATATGTTTATATATTATATAAATGATATATATTATTTTTTCATACTTATTTAATACTTCTATTACAACATACTATTAATATGTTTCATCTTACATTAACATGATAATATCGTTTGAGGAAGTGTAGATTATAGCCTCTTCGAAGCGATGTTATTCATTCACACTATATGTGGAACAGATAAAGGTTGGTTTTAATTAAAAATATGGAACATTAATAAACTATATATTATATTCATTAAATAATTAATTTTTTATAAATATTATATAGATATATATATATATATCATTTTCATTATAAACCATTCACACACTTAAAAAGTGATACTATCATTCGTGGATGTGCGAACTACTACCACATTGAAACGATATGATTCATTATAAATAAAAAGGAATATATATAAGTATATATAACAATATAATATGTTATTTATCATAAAATTATGATTATATAAATACTAAAAGCTACATAACTTCTTTCCATAATGATTATTGAAAAATGAGAATGTTACTCAAGCGTACGTACGACCTACCATTCTATTACCATAATATTGATTCATTTTTAATAAAAATATAAAATTATTTTTTTTCTAAAAGTATAATTCATGTATAAATATGAAAATTATTTAATTACTATTATCATCGAGATGTTATATAATCACACCTTTTACCATAGTCTATATAACAATGATGTGTTTACACATAAACCGAATGTGGTCTGAACACTCGATGTAAACATAATTGTTTATATTGTTGTATACAATATAGAAATTAAATAAATAAAATTAATTATAAAAACAAATAAGGGAATAAATAATGTATAAATTTAACATATTTTTATTATAAATTATATTAAAGGACGTTCAATTGAATGGAAACTCAAGGTAGGAGATTTTTATATCACTTTGTTTACTTCTGTGAGATGAATTTCATGTTCCCCACTTACATATTTTGTGTGGTGTATATAATTACCATTTTTATATTATATCATAAATTCATGTATCTTAATGGAATTTAAATCTTATATTTAATATTGTTCCTTCACAAGGATTATGATTCGAAATGTTTCAATGTGTTATGGGACAGTTTGGAATGTTTAAAAATTATTTTCCTCAATAATAACATTAATGATATTTAAATTTAATTTCTATATGAGGAAAATATGAGAAGTTTTTCAATAAATCTTTTAAATTTAAATCCTCTAGTTATGCATGACAATTTTCAAGTATTAGTACCGTTTTTCCACTCTTTAGTACTCAAAATTCTTTAGAAATTTCCTTTCATAAAACCCCACTTTACATGTATCTATTGGAAGAGAACCTATTTTCTTCTAAAAACCATGTTTTGTTAAAATCATTTCATTTAAAAAAATGATTTTGTACAGAAATTTTCACCCTTTTTTCCTTTACGGTTTTTTCAAAAGAATATTCCTATCGTCATCTGAACAAGGCATTCTTTTAACCATTAACTGTGTAAAATTAATGATATTTGTACCACATAAAGCTTGTACAAATTTAAATGCCGTAATTTTAGGAATGATTAATTTGTATGAATAATAGGATTATTTTTTAAAAAAATATTTTCAAAATTAATTTCCAAAGAATTATTTTTTTAGAATGTTTTTTAAAAGAAAGGGGTATTTCTCACAAAAATGTTTTAAAAATATCTTCATATAATGTTTCCATTTATCAACAAAAAAATAAATTATTTTAATCCAATTGGGTTGTGTTATATTGATATCATACCTAATCTTCCTATGTATGGATTACTATTGATTTTTCCCAGTATAGTATTCACTTTCACATCCTTGATTACTTTTACTCGACTAGGAATATAAAATTTCATATGATCATTTGAAATTGAATTTCCCCTAAATATCTATATCATTTTTCATGCATATTATTTTTTTCCTAAACCATATTAATTTTTTCATACGGTGTTTACATTGAATAGTATTTGATTATTTAGAGAAATATTGATAAACTCTTATAATTTATTCAATACAAATATTTTATAATGCATATTTTTATTTGATATGATAAATGTTTTAGATAATAAATACATTGGTTGGGGACCATTTAAGGTAATCCCTATAGGTTGGGGACCAGTTAGTGGAAGCCCATCGATCCATCAATAATCTCATGGGATGAATTAATTGTGAACTTTGGAATAATTAAACTTTCTCTTGATGATTATAGTTTCATGTACCTAGAAAACATTGCATATAATAATTAAGCCCTAGCCTCATTTAGTTTTAGTTATATTTCATCCATGTGATTTTTCATTGACTTATTGATGAAAAAATTTAATTTTCATTTCATTGATTAAATGTAATGGGTTATAATTTATTACATTTCAATATTTATTTTTCCTTTTATAGTCATTTTAATGGAATGTGTTTTCAGTTACATTCCCTTATTTATTTTTTTACTTTGTTTTCATCCTATTGACTATATAGCATGTGTTTTCATTTATTTCTCTTACCATGTTAATTTATTCCTATTGATTCATTATTTATTGTACAATATTTTAAACTTACTGATCATTTGAGATCACTTTTATTATGATTCTTTCCCCAGGATTCCAAGAAACATACTCTAAAATATATTTAGGGATATACATGGTATAATAATGTTATCCTCAATGTTATCTCTTTAGAATAAAAAAATTACGATGTAATTTGCGTATTCTATTGTAATACAAGACTCATGTATGTATATGGTTTTCCAAGACTACTACCTATTGTTCATTCTAGATTTGATTCATTTTAACCATTCCAATGTAATTCATATAAGAACTAGTTATGGGATTTTTGGGGTTGGTTCAGTAATGAAATTGTACATAAAATTTATCAAGTGTGGATTTTGGATAAAAAAAGAACCATTATAGTTCCATTTAATCGTTTGGTATTTTATATTTATTTTTTAATGACCCACTCATTCTCATTGTCTTGACAGTAAAATGAATCATTAATGGGCCTTAAGAGACATCCTCATGGTGACAAAAGATGAAAATAAAAGCCCAAGGGTTTCAAATACATGTGGGGGATGATTTATGCTTTAATAAATAAACCAATAAACCAACAAATCATTCACTATTTGGTGCATGAACAAAATAAATACCACTCAACAACATTATATATCTTAAAACCACATCAAAATGTGAAACAATGGAATACAAAACAAGTATCAATGTAAATAGCAGATAAACAACTAAATACTCTCAAGATACCACAATAGTTTATTCTTCACAAGATACAAGCTCCAAAATCACTAGACAACCGATGTATCACGAGGTAGTTCAAAAATTGTGTGAAACATTACCTTTTCCCCTGTCCTGGAAGAAAACATATGCAAAATAAATAAAGTGACAAAGTAGGGATGAGTATAAAACTCAGTAGATTTTCCCCAATGACTTTCCTACTCACTCCACTAAGATATAATGGTTAACAAATTATATAAAATAGTTTATATGAAGCAATTTACCCAAATAAGTTTATTATCGAATATAAACATTTTTGAAAACCAATTATAACAAAGAAAAAACAAAATTAAATGAAACAAATTTTCCACAAGTTATTTTCTAGAAAAGAAATAATAAATGCTTATACAAAATTCTGATTATTGTTTTTGAATACCCATTCCATAGTTAACAACACACCCACACAGTTATGCTTCATTTGATAGTTCCACACACATGAGCAATCTCATTTCTAATAACATTGTGTCTCACTAACACCCACCTGTGATCCATGGTCATATACCTTGTACTCCAATGGTACTCGTCCCTTATTCTAGACCCATTAAGCATGAACTCACACCAACATCATGTATTCCAAAAATTTTCCATTACCAAAAAACCACATTAATAAAAATGAACTTTTATAGAAAACCAAAGAACAACCAATATAATTAAATATTTATTTCAATAAAACATTCACTTTTATTTAAAAATTATAATCCAATTTATTTGTCAACATTCTAGAAAAAAATATCCATTTTAAAATTTTTATTTTAAAACTAAGAACCAAAGCACTCATTCAAAATCCATAATTTTCCAGATTTCACAAAACGTCACTCAGTAAGGTTTCAAAAAAGTGTTAAAAAAATATAACAATAAATTCATCACAATACATACAATTTTAAAGCATGCCAATCAGTTATAATAAGATTAATTGATAGTGAATCATCCTACATTAAAGGTCTTGATTAAACCCAACAAAGGATGAAGAACACTCACAAAAATAGGGTTGATTATTAAAAGAAACGGCCTTAGATCCCTTATCCTATCAAGAAAAAATCCACCTATCAACATATTTGTAAATAAACATGTATCTACCCATAAAATACATATATCATAGAACCAAGAGTATAGAATAAGCAGATCTAACAGAACACTTACTCGGAGAGACGTACCACAGATGCAACGAAGATCCAAAGATAATAAGATCGATATGAAAGAATGAGTGCCTTTGAAAAATGTCTAGGGACAGAGTATGGTTTAGAGAAAGGATTTCTTGAAAGAATATACCAAGAGGATCTACCAAAAATGTGACATTAATATGGGTTTGGGCTGGCTCACAATGTGTACGCCCTGGACACAACGTAAAGGCCACGTTAGATAATTATGCCAAATATCTCATCACCTCATGTTATAAAAACAATATTTAAACATTACATGATGTGTACCTTATGTACATGAGATATTCCAACTCATGGAGTGACCCCCTCCTCAATAATTGAATCTGTCCCCATGTACAAGTTGTGTACTTGAGGTACACAGTGTGTACTTCATGTACACAGTGTTTACTTCAGGTACACGACCTGAAACCTGCAGTAAACCCTATAAAATTACATTAACATATTATTAATCTTAATGGGACTTAGAAAATGATTAAAATACATTATCAAGTTGACAGGATGTCAATAACTAGGAACTGGGGGTACTACATAATTATTATGCAAAGATAAATGTAATTGAAAAATGGAATAGAATAACACTATAATAGATATTCATTGTTTTCCTGAATTTGATTTATATTATCAATACATATTTATAATTTTTAATTAATGTCAACTAAAAAAAATTATTTCAGAAGGGATTTATAATACGTTGGAAATATTAATGTGAATAAAATTTCAAGGATGTTAATAAAAGGTCGGTTACTACAACAATACTCAAAATGAAACATATTAGAGATGGGTTTGAGATATATAGTGATGTGTAAAATAAGAGATTGGGATGTTTCCTCTTGAAAAATGTAAATGTGAAAGCTTATGTCTCATATCAAATAATGGTATATGATAAAAATTACGCTATACATGATTTAAATCTAGAAGTTGTGATATTTATATTATAGATATGGGGTCATTCTATATATTGTAAATTTTTTGAAATATATACTTATCATAAGAGCCTAATGTATATTTTATCACTAATGGAATTGAACATGTATTAAAGGAGATGGTATAAGTTCATAAAGTACTACAATTTATTAATACATTACCACCATCTTAAGGGGAACAAGGATTATGGTGCTCTGTGATGAAAGGATTATGTTAATTTAACCATGTTGAAGATTGAAGGAGACACAATAATCATGAATTTGAAAATGATGGTCTTTGAAATCATAAGGGAAGTGGAGAGATCCAATATTTCCTAAATAAATTATTAAGAATCCATATATATGGAGATCAAAGATGTGTATAAGGAGTACATAGCGCAATTGAATAAGGCCAGGAATATTTATGTCTATATCATTAATAAATATATAATTATATAATTAGTGAAATAGATACGTATCATTTAAATGATAGAATTGATGAAATGGATATTGGATGATATGAAAATCTCAACATTCTATATCCATTATAGAATCATAAAAATTAATAGGGATATCAAATTTAATTTATTGTAGGACAATGTGAAGGGGAGATCAAAGAGTATATACTCAATTATTGTTGTGCTGAAAAGTAAATTGACAATGTCTTAAGACTAATGGTATGATGTAACAATTACCCATACTTTAAGGTAAATTGGAGAAAATATCCATGGATATCATTGTATGTTTACATAATAATTTTAAAGACCATAATATCATTATCATTATAGGCGATTTCCTTAAAAAAATCTATCACATTTCATTTCTATTCAAGATGATTTCTCACTCAAGAAACATTACATTATAAACATAAAAAAAGGTGTATGGTTTCATAGAGTACCACTCACAATTATGTCTTGTTGATATCTAAGGATTACATAAATGGTCAATTAAAGTATTCAATAATAAATTGATGTAGAACCATGATTCAACACATCTTATCATCCATAAAATGATGTTTAATCTAAAAGGACCATTCAAATTATAGTGTATATATTTATATCTTGTTCCATTGATTTCAATGGGGGTTTGGATCAACATATTTCCCTGACTGTGTTCTCATATAATAATAACATACACTCCAGCAATAAAATGGAACCATATATGAATCTCTATAGATAAAATCACAGAACAACAATATGTCATGAAGATGTTGGAGAGTATAAACTGATGGTACTAGATCTTTTCCAATAAAATATAGAGAATATTTAAACCATTTTGTGATACATTAAAACATCCCAAAGTTAATTAAAGAGATACATCATTTATAAATTAATATATCTAAAATTTTATGTTTTATTTAGGGTTTTACTTTTACAATAACAAGGGAATAAGTTTATTAGTTTTTTGGGAAAGTGAATCATGGACACTAGATACATTTTCGATTTTGAAATCCTTGATCTTGTGAGGATGGTAATTTATTGTGTTTCACTTACACCTAACCTATACAAACTAAATTATGTGTTCCATGAATCACTTTTGAAGAAGTATTTAACTAACCCTAAAATGTATTGAACTCAGATGTAGTAAAAATAGATGTTGATATATCTTACAAGGAACAACCAACCGAAATATTATATATTAGAGATAATGTTCTTCAAAACCAGACTACACACCAAGTTAACATTCTAGAGAGGGATCATATTTTTGATGATTTAATGTGGAAACATAAATATATAATGAGTAAGAAGCACCCTTATTTGTTTTCATAAGAGTTATTAGATTTCAAAGGGTATATTATTTTTAAGGGGTTAAAATGAAACACCTTGGTATTTTAGAATGTATTTTTCATTAAATAAATATTACATGTCTGCTAGATTATAGTACACATTTCAATGAACTAAAATGAACCATCATATCCTCTAGGGTGCTCCGCGAGGTCTCAAGGGTTCCTCCGCGTCCACTGACGACGGCGGCCTCTGTGCCGGCTCCTCCCACCTCGGTGGGGGAGGGGGTTTCGTTGTCTCAGGGAAATCCTAGGCCTTTCCGCCCCTTCTCAAACCCTGAGTTTCTTCCTCAGTTTCCGAAGTCTTATTTAAACCCTAAAGTTCCAGATTTAATCGATAGTTTGCCGAATCTCCCTCTTTCATCTTCTGAGTTCTCGGAAGCCTCGGCCCTGCTGAATCTCACCCTTGTGGCCCGGTTCAAGCACAGAAGACCCTCTGTGGATGATTTCGACCCCTTCGTCTTTGGATCTTGGGATCTTCGAGATAGAGCGGTGGTAGGTTTACTGGACAACAAACAAATTATGATTAGGTTCGATTCAGAGGAGGACCTCATCCGAGCATGGGCGAGGGCTCCACGCAGCTTTAAGGGATCTTCTTTCCTGCTGTTGCGTTGGTCCTTCGATCTGCATATGAACCGTGACGCGCCTTCAATTGCTGTTTGGGTAAGTTTTCCATCACCTCCGTTACCGTTCCAAAACCCGTCGATTATATGCATGCTGGGGAATATGATTGGTAGATACCTCTGCTCGGATTGTCGTACCGAGGCGGTATGCCATCCGGTGAACCCCCGTGTGTGTGTCGAGATGGATGCATCCCGCATCCCTTTTGACTCTGTTTGGATAACTATCGGCGAGGATTACCGGTGCAAACTGAAAGTCATCTATGAGAACTGGACCGATTTCTGTGGATATTGCAAGAAATTGGGCCATTCTGTTGAAGTTTGCCGAAGGGAGCGTCAGTCTCGGTTGATGCAGGCCCGTGGTGATGGGAAGTTTGACTCGGTGAGATCTGAGTTTGGTGTCTGTAATGGCGCTCAAGAGGGATTGGTTTCGAGAGCTGCAGAACCGGCTGAAAAAGGAGGGGGTCCATGTTGTTCTGATGAGAAGGGGGCGAGTTCTCGTCGGGTGTCTGAAACTGCCGGTGCTAAGGCTAGACATGGTTATCCGCTGGTGTCTGAGGTTTTCCAACGGTTAAGGAGGGACTTAGGAGTACCCGTTGCTCCCATGGGTGATCTGTGTACATCTAAAAGCGAGGAAGGAAGGGTCGACAGTGTTGCAGAGATTGTCTCCATGAGTGTTAAGGCTGCTAATGGCCTCGACCCGTTGGCCAAACCTTTTTTAGCTTTGAGTAACATGTTTCAAGGGCTGTCCGAAGATGTGTTGGACGTGGGTTTGGAAAAGGCTGATAGTCTGGATATTGTTGAAGACCAGCAGGCTGATCGCAGGGTGCATGATCCTACTTCGGTTGGTGAAGAATCCAAGGAGGATCAACAGACAGATTGGCAGGGACATGAAGCAGGTATCATGTATGAGGATAATAATTCTAATGGGGCAAGGAGAGGTCCTTTGGTGGTGAGCACGGATCAGAGGCTGGGGGACATGGCCATACCTCCTGTGGAAAATGTTCCTATTGAAGACTGGCGGCCACCTTTGATGGAGTGCAATACTCCAGCTCAGAAGCTGGGAATCAACACAGAGCTTACTGCTGCTAATTTAAGGGAGCGAGATGGAACTGGAAGGGAGATTTCGGGGGGAGGGAAAGAGAACATGAGTGGTCCAGTTGGAAGATCCTTTAGTGATGTTGTTAAAAGTGGGAATGAGATGATTCCCACAGCTGATGGTCCTTTGTCCGCTACTCCAAGAAGAAGACCTAGGAAGGATTACTCATTTCTTCCAAGGCCGATGCAGACTAGATCCTCAGCAAAGCGGAATAAGGAGGTGACTTTGGCTTTTAAGAAGGGCAGCAAGACCAAGAAGGCTACCCCAGATCAATCTGTTCTGGAACAACTTCACAGCCGTGTTCAAAGTGGAAGTTTTTGGAGAAATCCGGAATGGGAATCAGCTACCGGTGAAGATGACTCCTGCTTGGGTTGCGGAGATGAATCCGGTTATTACGATGTGTAAGTCTATGTTGTCTCTTTTTGCTGTCTACTTATCCTTGGTTGTATGTTTGGGTACCGGGAACCCATAAACCGGCTTTTAGAAATGGTGAAAAAAATCAATTGCCAGGCAAAATGAACCATCATATACATCATTATGATAAAATATTACAATTATAGGTAAAAATTAAAATATTATTATAATACAATTTGAAACATCATTAAAAACTATAATATGAATAAAAAATCATGTAAATAAAATTTCCATGAACATGAAATTAATTTCCTTATATTTTTCAATGAATTTTTTACATATAATTATAAAAAGGTAAATAAATATAAATAGTAAAAAAATAATATACTTTCTAAGAGTAAAGTAATTAAATAGGTTAAATGATTATAGAGATATAAATACATCTATAACTAAGAATGAAATATGGTCATTTTATATGTGGTCATTAGAAATATATTCAATGAATAAGTAGTCATTGGATACATGCTAATAGTAAATATAGTATTTGAATATATGACTATTAGATAAATGGTAATTTTATATTCCAGTAACCAATTAGTACAGTAATGATGTTTAATTATTAGTATCAAATTAAAAATTAAATAATTAATAATAAATAAATAATTCATAAAGGGAATAAAAAATAATTTATTCATAACATATAAATATTATTATCTCAATAATCAAAATTAATTTCTATTTATAAAAATAAAATAATTATTCTTGTATTAATAGACTAATAACATTTATTTTATAGAATGAAAATATTTAATTTCCTATGGTTGTGATTTAAATAATTTATTGTTAAATAATAGGTTTTTTCAAAGAATACCTTTTTAAGTGTTGTGAATTTTTATCATGTTAAATTAAATTAAAATTTTTTAACTATTATTCATATAAAAATTTTAAATGTATAAATTTATATACTGATAATAATTTTATTAAAAATTGATATGACAAATTTTTAATAACATTTATATTTTTAAAATTCATTTTTCTAAGAAATTAGTTTTTTATATGAATTTTAATATTCTATTTAAATTATAAAAATCTCATATTTAGAAAATGAATTAGATTATATTGCATATAAAATTTTAATTAGAACATTGAAATTATATAATCTTTTCAATTTCATTTTTAGTTATAAAAATAAGTTACTAAGGTAAGTTACCATAGTAACTTTTTAATGAGGTAAAAGGGATAAACTAAGTAGGAAAGAAATAAAATATCATAAACAATTATCTAAAAATTGAATTTATACAGGGTATAAAAAACCTAACATTATATTTGTGAAATTTTTATCCTCTATCCTTTTAAAATAATAATGCTATACATAATTAAGTGAGTAATTGAGGAGATGTCACTCAAAAACATGATAATAAAAAGACCCTCCTATATATCTAGAAACTAATATTTTTCATTTATTTTATAATTAATAACGACCTATTTCCTTTAAAAAATACTTATTAGACTTTTTATTTCTTCTTTTCCTAATAAGGAATCCAGAATCCATCATTTAGTGGAAACCCGACTCAAGAAAGATAGAATTCAACAATGTACCCAATTAAACACCAAGTTTTTAAATTGCCTTGTCCCATAAAATGATTATAAATATAATTATCCACTCCAATTAATTTCTATTAACATCCTTATACTTAAATAAAAATGATACTAATACTATATAACCCTAATATTATTCTCATTTCATTTGTATAACATGTTATTATTTAGGTTCGTTCAACCACCTACACAAATGATTATATAACAACATCATAATTTCATCATGAATAAGTATCAAGACCTTAATAATGTTAGTATATGTTATTATAAGATAATTTATTTATTTAATATGGTTCTATATGTTTAATAAAATATTAAACTGTTATTATAAATCAAATTGTTGTCATCCCAAAATTACATGATTCATGCTCATTATGAATTCCATTCTTTCAAAAAGTTCTTACACCATCCATCTAAATAACATAAGATAAAATAAAAAATTAAAATACAATGATAAAACAAGTTTGATAAATTTTTTGAATGATGAACTTGTAATCAACGAATGAGTATCAACACTGCCATTACAAAACTTGTACGAAATAATCAAAATTACTAACATCAGATAATGAAAATTGATAATAAATATCTAATATATGTGTATTTGAATTATTAATATTTTTTAATATAATATTTAATATATATGAATAATTTTCTTAAATAAATGATAATTATTGTTATTTTTAGTTTACAAGGGTTATATTTTATTTCATATAATTCATGAGTAGTAGAAAGAGTTTATTTTTTTAGTCACCTTAAAATCAAGATTTTCAATCCTTATATCCCAATTTACAGAAAATGTATTTGATTTCCCTATAATAGACCAAAAATTATTTTTTGTTATTTTGGGTTTTTACATGTCTTATTACACATTAAAATTCATTTGGTTTAGAATCTGATTGAAATTATATTTGTAATACTTCAATGATTTTATGAGTCCATTTTTATTACCATTGACTTTCATTACAAAAGAATGAATGTAATATTCTTTTTAACAAATTTTTATAATAGTTGTATTATATTGTCTTCTAACTTATTTGTAGAAGTGCTAAAGTAATCTATTTCTTTATGTTTTATGCAAGAATTTATCTTCCCACCATATTCAATTGTTTTATTTATGAAAATCAAAATATATGTTATCATAATTTTCCAATGAAATCATGTTTTCATTATTTTATAAATTATTTTATTTTAAAATAAAATTGATCAAAATTATAGGAAATTTACACTTTTTTCAAAGAATTTTTTAATTCCATTATAATAGTGTTTTTTCTGTATGTTAACATCTTTTAATGATTCCTAAAATTCATTAGGGAAATTCCAAGAAAGATATCATCTACCTTATTTCTCTATATTGATTCTGATAATATGCAATGGAAATTTTATAGAAACCTATTTATTTCCCAGGGATTAATTAATCTTGGGTATAATTACTATTTTTTCCATTTCTCTATAGCACACATATGAATGGTCTATATTTATGTGATTAGTGGGTCCATTATATCACTTTGAAGAATTTTTAATGCAGTATTTGATGGGATAATAGGGATTCGAATGTAATCTCAAACCCTATAGGAAATTGTTCTCTAAGTAATGGGTGGGACCATTATATACCAATGTTACCTTTTAAAAATAAGTATATCTCATGAAATTTTATGAAAGGGATTTGGGACAATGGGCAATCCAATGTGGAACTATATCCATAACGTGATGATAATATTGGTGGTGAGCATCAAGATAAAATAATGTTTTTATAAAATTATGTATATGAAACATACTTTTTTCATGTTATGTTTTCATTTATCATTACTATTGAAAAATGTTTTAACAAATATATGGATCATGTATTATGTCATACTAAGGGCCTTATACCATGAATCAAAAATTATAATCAATATTTTGGTATGATGCTCTTATATTATGTCCATTAATCTTGATTATGTTGTCATACTCATATGCTAATATAATCATCACTTATGATCATTGATTTTTATCTATTATGTTTACCCTTAATGATCACATATGCTCAACCATTTCTTATGATCCCATTACCTAGGTCATAAATAAGTGTAGAATATTTGATATGTCTAAAAGGGTTTATAGTCTTGTTTGACTATGGATAAATTTTCATAGTGTTGTAAATAAATTTTTTATATATATAATCCTTATATACATTAAACCAATAGGTCATTGGGTGTAATTTATTATTGAATTTAATATATATTCATGTAAAATGTTGAAATATTAATGAATTTTAAGGTTGTATTTACTCAGTTGGTATGAAATCATATGTTTTTATAACTAGGTCTAGGAGTTTATGTTATGAGATCATTAGTGGAGGTTCTGGATATAGAACTAAAAAGTAATGTTCCATATTTTTTATTTTTAAGAATGAAGATTCAATTGTTAAATTTCATATATCTACCAAAGTTAATCAACATGTATAATGGTTTGGATAGAATTTTCAATACCTTGTTTTAATATATAGGGGATAACAAAAGATCATGGAAGAAGCATCTCATCTTAGTGATTTTAGAAACATATTTTTATATATTGAGGTAAAATTGGATTCATTACATTAAAAAAATTATCGATTCTAAAAAAACTACCATAGGTCAATAATGAACATTAGAATATATGGGTATTTTATTTGAAATAATGAACTAGACATAGGATGTGGTAAAAGATAAGAATTGTAGTGAGATTATTTTAGTAGAAAGGAGTGGTCATCTCTAAATGTTTTTGATATGTTGTTTAACACACTAACATATCGATAGTATTATGCATCATTCCATACAATAACATATATTAGTATTAGATAGATGTGAGAAAATATTACCATCATGGTAACTTATAGGATATAATAATCTTGAAGAAACCATAGGGTTATTAGGATAATCAGAACAATGTCATATTGTTTAATATGATTGGGAAGCAATATGGTTTGATGAAGGTTCCAAGATAGTTTAACAAAGAGTTTGATGAATTTATTGCTGATAATGATTTATTTAGAAGAAACATAGACCAATTTTTCTATTAAAAGGTATTTAAGTATGAATGTTTCATTCTACTTCACATTTTTTGAGATGAACATCTCCTAGAATGTCTGAAACTTATGTGAATTTAGGAGGTAAAATTTTATTTTTCTGGAACATTTGAGATGAATTGTCTCTGTGAAGATAAGAAACTATTCATTATACATATTGGTAGATATGGTAAAACAGATAAAATTTTTTGGTTTTAGAAGTAACAAATCCATTTGTTGATCAATATACTTGGGATGTTTGGAAATTAGGAGGTCCCAACACATTTTTCTAGGGTCTTTAAATTTTTAAAATAGAAATCAACAAAAATTTAGGATGACCAAATGTATATGAAAAAATATCAACTTACATTAGTGTTATATAGTATGATGTATTCCATCGTATGTGCATGATAAGAATTTATATTTGTATTGGGATTTTGTAAATTGTTTCATGTCAAATCTAGGAAATGATAATTGGGATATCATGAAATAGAGTCTCCTATATCTCAATGTATTATAACAACATCATTTCTTATTAGGAATAGGTGATCTATTGATGGTATGTGTAGATGTAGAGTTTTTGGGAGTTTTAGAAATTTATAAGAGTACTATAAATTTTTTTCACACTCATATGAATGATATGTAGCTACATTTAATTATTATAAATGGTGGTAATGTTATCCACAAAAAACTATGTATTTTTAAATCATTATATCAGGAAAAGAACTGATATTATTGGGATATTTAATGAAGGATCATGGAAGGATCTATGAAATTGGATCATTATTTTGTGATATTCAGAATGTAATCAATTTTGAATAGAACATAATTTTTAAATTTTGGATGAAACACATTTACATGAACAATAATTTCAAATAAAAGATACTGGATGATGGGTATATTTATCTATGTATGGTAGGTAGGTGATAAAATCCATCTGACCTGTTCTACAAGGATTTAGTCTAGTAATGTCTGAGGAAACATTGTACATGTTTCGCACCAGGGTAATTAGAAGGGGTGGACACACTAATGATATTAATATAGTAAAAAGGATTATTTTGAATATGTTTTGGATGCTACTATGTTTTCTTTGAATTTATTATTCATGAGGTATATTGTTAGTAATTAAAAAGAATTTTTTTTAATTTTGGTTTTAGTTTTACCTGATATAGAATATCTAATGATATGTTTAGTTTGATATAGATAAACTTTTATCAAATACAAGGGGAAGGTTGTTTTGAAAATAATTCTCTAAAAGATGTGTGAGGGTTATTTTTATAGATAATATTATAATGAAGTTAATAAATGATTTTTTAATGGTATTTTGTTTGTTTATTATGGTTTTATAATAAAGGAAATGAAATTGGTTTTCAGAATACTATATATATGAAACATTTCATGTTCACCAGAAGTTGGTGTTTAGATGTCATTTTGTATATTGATGATAGGTTATGATATTAAATGGAGGTATTACTAAAATTACTAGTTGTCAGTGTAACTAGTTTAGTAGATGTGATCCATTATAAAAGTGGGATGGGACGACTCTTACAAATGTAATGGAAATTAATTTTTATTGGTAATAAAATTGGAATATTTTACAAAGTGATTGTATTATTTAAAACATTTTTTTGGTAATTTAAAATATAATAGTTTTCTCCAATGGATGTAGGATGTAACTTCCAAACGACGTAAATAAATTGTTTCTTCAACATTTCAATGATTTTAATTTGAATATTTGGATACGAGTTGTTCTTCTGATTTTATAATAAAATTGATTATGTGTGATGATTTTTCTTGTGATACAACTTAATATGTTCTCACAAATTTCTATTTATGGGTAAAATATGAACAATGATGTTCTAGAGTTTTTTATCCACACCCTTATGTTATGGTGGTGTAGATTCTCATGGATATATGGTGTCGATTTCTTGTACACAAATGATAGAAGATATGAATAAAAATATGAGAGCCTAATTATAATACTCTTGAACAAATTATAGAATGTAAAAAACATATCACTCACTATCATGAAATGCGCAATATAAAGAGATATAATTCATAAGAATATTTAACGTTTTAAATTCTTTGTGTTATAATTTTTTTAAAAAAATAATCAAACATTTGTTAACTTTTTTATAGATATTATCTTATGATGAATTTCAAAAAATGTACACCTATGTGAATAGTGTTATTTACATGTTTTACTAAAAAAATTATTTTGATGCAATTTTATATTATGTAATTTCCTGAACCTCTCAGGTCTATTACTTTGTAAAAATTTTATTTGGTCAAACACGACACATGTTATAATAACAATTTTTTATAATAAAAATTGATAATGGTGGCATGAAAATTTTTTGGTGTTATTTTGATTAAATAATTTTAATTTAATCATTGTGAAATAAAAGAAATAAAATTTAATGCATTTATTTCAATGAGGGGAGGTGCGTGGTTTCTTTTTGATTTAATTAAATTTTAAGAAATAATAAATTATCTATGTAATGGGAGGCTGCTCGGCGTTGATGTAATGGTGGTCGAACATGGTCAACGTGGAAAACGTCAATAATAATAATTTGTGACGAGTTAAAAAATTTTAATTGGGGATTTGTTATTATTATTATACTAAATAATTATAATAATTATTTTGGCTTAAATTCTGAAAGATCTGTTAATAAAGATTTTATGAGATTTAAATTTTAAATTCAATGCAATGAGATTTGAGATATGTGGATAGATGAGAGTTGTTATTATTTATGATAATTATGTTAAAAAATAACGATAAAGGTTTAAAATGGATGTTGGGGCATGCCACATGGAGTAAAGGAAGGGGAAGCACCACTTTTGGGGAGTGAGTGAAAATCGTGGAAGAATTAATGAGATTGGAGAGAGGGAGGTATTATATGATAATAATAGAAATAGATAAATAAATCTCAAATGAAGAGTGATTTGTAGATTTTTCACTATGTACTTCAATGTTTCATCCATGGAATGAGTATGAAGATAAGAAATAAATAAATAATTAATAATAATAACAATATAATATTGTTATTATTATTATTTTGATAAAACATTGTTTTCACTATTACTCCTTCGTGTGGCCTTGGCTTTACGAACCGTCAGTGGCAGTGCGACCCTGACATCGAGACGGAAATTATGAGTCCAATATTGGATGTCTTTTTTGGGTTTTTAGATCGGGTACCCGAAATGCTCGTGAATTAATAGATGTAATATTATTATTAAATCTTCAACCCGCCATAACTCCCCCGTGCGATGTCCGATTGACTTTCCATCAGTGGAGATATTATTCTAATGTTAATCTGGTCGATTAAATTCTAATGGTGGATATTAAATTATGGTTCATGGCTTGGGTCCATGAAGCACCCAATAATAATAGTATCATTATTATTACGGGATCTTGTATCCAACATATCTCTCTCATACGGTATCGGATTGACGAACCGTCAGCGGCAGCATAACCCTAAAATTATGGTGGTCATTTTAAGACCAATGATGAATAAATTTTTATTACTCATGTCTCGGGTCAAAAAAATACCTATTATTAATTGAAGTTATTATTATCATTAAACGCATAGAAACTGTGTGACGTGCCATGTGTTGACCAGTCAAACAACGTAACAGTTATATGGTCATGTCCTGTATTCATTAATACAAGATGTATACCATTTTACTTTTTTTATTCCTATATAATAGAGGGTCACGTGTTATTTACGGACCTCTCTTCTTCTCTGCACAGTGATGCTCCCGAATGACCCAAAAGCCATTCTCATATCTTCTTCTTCCGGACTCCGATCGTTGATCTTTTGGTGGCTGCGGGATCATGTCGACGAGGCGAACAATGTGAACCTCATTCTACTCCCTCTTCATCGACTTCCTCTTCGCAGTTTTTTACTAAGGGGATTGATAATATTAGACGAGAACGACGCTCTTTGACGAACGTCATCTTAATCGTATGTTCTACCCCATTCTTATTCCTTCCTCGATCTCCTCTTTCTGTTCCCCATTACCATACTATTAAAAGTGACACATTAAACCTTAATAGAGTATCTCTTGGTTGTTAGTGCGGTTGTGCCGCAGCATCCACGGGGGGACGTAGTCGTCGAGAGGATTGATCGAAATCCTCGTGGTGGTTTTTCTCGCAGATGTACATCAAAACCTGTTCAGTTAGGGATCTTACCTTTATCTCTCTCTCTTTTGTGCATCATGTGGGGTGGGTATCCTCTTGTTTTAATGAGATACGATTGAACCAGTAAATAAATATAATAACTGGTTAATGAATGGTTTTGGGGAAATTTTTGTTGATATTGTTGTTTTATTTCCATCAATGATTATCCTTTGATTATGTTGTGAATTTAATAGGCTTTTTCTGACTGAAAATCACCATCATTGGGGGCCTTTTCTTGTACAATTAAATGTTTCCCTGTTTTTCTGGATTGTTATGTGGATGGAATTTCATGGAATGTGGAAATTGGATAATCATGTAAAGTTGGCTGATTAAATGAATACCTGGAACCCTTGTATAATCACCCCGGTTAAACTAAATGAAAGAATGAACATGTGGGAGTTGGTTGGGGTTTAATTATGTGAAGGGGGTGCTTCGTTGGTTGTTGTGGAATGGGTGAGTAGCGGGGCTTTGGTTGTCTTGGTTGTGGGTTGCAGTGTATGATATGGTTGTGATGGGTAGTGAATCTGTAGTAAATGATGTCAAAGGGATGATGATGTGGTACGGGTATTGTTTCCAATGTGTTTGTGGTTATGGTGGTTGGCAGCAGGGCTATAGGGATGGGTTGTGCATATGAATAAAATTGGTAGAGTTAACAATTGAATTTTGGGGCATGTTAGTTGATTAAATACAGAAAATAAATGGAATTTATTGGCTGATAAAAGAAAATGGTGTATTGTTTCTTGTGTTTTCCCTAACTTTATTTGTGGTTGGCAGGGATATGTTTTACGAATGATTGATCTGGTTTGGTTGTTGTTAGTTACTTGGTAGTTAAGGAACTGATGAAATAAAACTATTGAAACATGAAATGATGAATGGGGTTTGGGGCTGTTTATTATGTTCATACCTTCGAGGTAGCAGTGTCGAGAAATGTGTTCATATATTTTGTGTAGAAGCCTTATGATGGGCTGAGTGGTTGATATAATTATATAAATATGTACATTTCATGTTTCTTTACGCACCACACCCATGTTGAGAACTATATGCCGAACACCCTTGGGATGTGAGGGTGAGATTCTCAAACATCTAAAGGATGGATGGTTAATGTTCTTCCCTATTCTCCCTCTTCCAAGTTCTATAGCCCAAGATCCTTTGGGCAGGTTATGACAGATGTTTCCCAAGAGTCTCTATGATGAGGATGTGATATGTCCCCAGGTGTCTTCGGGATGAGATGTGATGTGGTTCCCAGGTGTCTTTGGGATGAGATGTGGTTATGGCCGAGGATTGAATGTTGGAGGGATACTATGATGGTCGAGGATTGAGTTCCAGCGGGATACTATGATGGTTGAGGATTGAGTGCTGGCGGGATACTATGAGCTTCGTATGGCCAGGTAGCGGCACAAGCTCGATCTTCATATGTTTAGGTTACGACACTAGCTTAGGAAGAGGGGGAAGAATCAGAGCGTTAAGAGTGAGGGATTGATCAGTATTCAGTGGGAAGGTGGTGCGAGGTACCCATACTTTGATAATATTACTATACTACACGATTGACATGCGATATTTGGTGAGTGTGTCTTGTAAGGTTGGGTGGATAGAATCCTTGCTAGGCTTTGGTTCCTTCAGTTTTCTCACTGGGCATTAGGATGTCTCCTCACCTGTGCACGAGAGCTTTAGGTTTACCTACTAAGTATACTTGTATGCTCACCCTAAGTTTACTTTCAGGTTTTTAGGAGGACGTAATGGACCGTGCGGGACCTTGCTAGTTGGGCGTTGGAGTTTTTCTGGTTGTAGATTTTGCTTTCTTTTTTTGGTATTGTACATTGGATCTTTTATTATACTTGTAATTTTGTTTCACTATTGTATAAAACATGCATATGGGTTTTGTTTTGGGTTTATTTTCATTTACTTGTTCCTTTTTCATTTTGTGTTTGACTCATCCTATTTCCCGATCTTAAATAATAAAAAGGGTAATACCCCCCCCCCCCATATTTTTTAAAACTCCTACCCTTGGTGCTAGTCACCACTTCGGGTCTTACTAGGGGTGGGAATCCGGGGTCATTATCTCCCTTCCACCATTTCCAGCTCAGGAGGGGCATCTTTGGTAAGGGGGTGTTGTGACATATTAAATGTATGACTTATAAATTTATGAAAAAATTTATAATAAAATATGTTCATTATAAATTTCACTTAAAATTTTGAATTGTTAATTATATTTTAAAAACCCTTGATTTAAATTTTATAACTCAAATATTATTAGTCTCAATTTTTTTAATATATTATACATTTTTCTTGTCAAAATTATTTTTAAAACCCATATATATTTAATTTGAAAAAAATGATTTTAAATTTAGAATTAATTGGTAAAAATTATCTTATAAGGATCCCTTGGTTTTTTAAAATGATTTACTTACCTTTGGTAAAAAATAGTCACCATAATAAAATCTTAAATGGTAAAAATAATAATTCATGGGGAAAAGGTATTAGAACATGATAAAAACATGTCAATAACGGATTAGATGAGGTTTTGATCGATTTTGGTTATCCCCTTTATATTATTTCTCAAATTTTGGAACAACTTTACTTGTTTAATATGATCTACCTTTTTATAAAGATGATTTTTTTGAAATGTCATTCCCACCACTTATAAAAGTGTAATTTTAAAACCCTTCAATACCACACTATGAATTATATTTCCTCATGAAAAAATATATATTTACTTCTCATAGCAACCCATTTCACACTAAAATTATTATGGTCACTAGGAATTAGTATAAGGACCTCATTTCCATGGAGACTTGTAATAAAAATTAAATTCCCCAACCTGATTATTATCTACTACATAGTTTTCAAATTAATTATCTAACATTAAATTTATTATAGACAAACCAATATAATGATATTATTATCATTTATATACTAAAGTTTTCAATATTAAGCATACTATCATTATTTATTCATATACAACATCCATTAATAAAAACCAACCCTTTGTTTGAGTGTTGTATGGACTACTACTAGCATGAGGTAACATGTTTTGTTTTCCTTCACCACGATAAATGGTTAGATATAAGAATGGAATTAAATGATAAATTTTTTGTTTATGATATCATTATAGTATTGAAATTGGAATTTTGGGAACTTATTGATGATATAATAAAAAATATCATTATTAATTTAATTATTTAAAACAATTATTCTATGAAGATAATATTTAATTACAATAAAGTAATATTTTTATATCAATTACTTATTCTCATAATTATATCCAATTATAATACATAAAACTAATTATTACTAAATAATATCATTATTCTTCTGTTATAATGATATTACATGAAAACAAACTCATTATCATCCATTAATCCAGGGTATGTTCAGGTTTGGGTAGGGTTAACAAACTAAATGAAAAATAACAAGATTATTTTTATAATTAATGAAATTGGGAACATAATTAATAGTATAATATGATATAAAATTTTAAATGACATTTTTTTGGTTTTGGAGAAGTTACATCAATGATTATTTTATCAATTTAGAAAATAATCTTCAATCATCAATAATCACTGAATCATTCTTATTATAAATTCCCACATAAGAGATAAAGACTAAAACACTAATTAAATAGTAATGATGATCTTTATAAGAATAATAAATATGAACACCAATATTATGAATCTCAAACAGACAATCAAATCTATAAACATCTAATGTCAAAAATCAGAAGATTTATTATTAATAATTACAATTTTTAAAGAGTACAAAATGAATATAGATATTATTAAAATAATCAATGAAGTTATTAATATATATAAATTTTTATAATAAATTTGGATTAAAAACATTCCTGGAATCCATGACAAGAGGTAAGGGTTTTCCCTCTTGAAATCCACTCACTAAGACTTGTTTTTTATTATTCACACATTTTCATTTATGGGGTGTATAGATACTGCCTATGTGAAATTTTATATAATTAAATAAGATTTTTAAAGAAATTTTAAGATCAATTTTATTTCAGAAATTTAAAAAGGATATGATGTAATTACTGCCAATACCTAAGTGTATTTTTTCAATGTCAAATTTCATCAATTGTGATACTTATTTTATTCACCACCTATTTAATTTTTGAGGTACATACATTTCCATGGGATAATGTTACCATATTATTAATTAAATTTAAGAGATTTTAGTTTTTATATTGTTATCCCTACCTCATATTACATTGATTCAATAGTCACAAAAAATATAGTGAACTGGATATTTTCTATTATAAAATTACAATACAATGTTTTGGTAATGCAGAAATATTAATAGTTTAGTAAAACATAAATCTGTATCTCGATAGTAGAAAGTGGATAAGTCTATGACATAGGTTCACATAGGGGTAATAACCTCAGAAGGGTTGGTTGATCATTGAATCAATTATAAATCTTATTTATGGACATATGACTATAAACCTTTATAGACACACTTGGAGGATATTATTTTTAATATTGACATAATCATTACAAACCTTGATGAATGGTTTTTCTTACCATTAACTTAGTCTCCAAAAATTGAAAGCTATTTAATCTAATTAATATCCTTTATGTATAACCTAGCTAATTCTAATTACCCTCACCACTATACATTTTTGATAAGAGTGCATTATTTTACTTTGATTATACCCTATTCCTTCCACATTTATTAACGGCTGTTATCATAGATATCCACATTATTATACTGAACTGGGATGTATATGATTTTCATATTTCTAATTTTAATGTTAGACAATATTTCTTCATTTTGTGGTCCCTCAAGGAATAGTATGAAATGTCTTAATGGCTCTTATGATGAATTCAATAGCCTTCATAAAGTAATTTTTAGGGCCTAGAACTATTTTCATCAATAAGTATAATGAGGAAAAATAGGTTGGGATTTTGTGTATACCTCTTCCTATGATAGGAATTTGTCTTCGAACAAGGCCTTAATAAATATTTTTGATGTCTTATGTTATTAATTCACTTAGTTTGAGAAATTTGTTATTGTTATCCATGTTTTCATTTATTATGATGGGTATAGTATTCCTATAGTTTTAGTTTATTACAGATTCATTTTTTAATTTATTTTTCCATATTACTGGTTACTTATCTATTCTATAAATGAATTTTCTATATGATACTCCTTACTGGGCACATTTTCTCACTCATATTTGTTCTCCATTCCCATGGAAACATAGAGATTGATTATATGTACTTTTTAATAATATTTTGGAATTAATAATCATGTTGTTAGTATATGAAAAATTTGTATCATGTGTTTTCAAATTTATTTTATATATTTGGTCTTCCAAGAGTACTAAACTTTTTGATCCTTTGGAAACACTTGTATGTTATAATAATAATATAATATAACTACCATATCTATGTTTTTGGAGTCTGAAAATATATAGTTGGTATAAATGGAAGTTCATTATAAACATTAGGGCTTAAATTTGGTATAAATAATTAAGATAACATAAGTTCCATGAAAGTCCCTAAAACATTCTACAAAACACTCTCAAAAAAATTAGGAATTTTATTTTACATTTCACTATCATTAATGTTTTCAAAGAATAGTAAATCATCTCCTAATACTCTAAGGATGGATTTTCAGTCAATACAACTAATATAATTATTTTTTCAATGAATATTTGTGAAGAAGTATCTATTAATATGTTAAGATATTCAATGTTGGAAAAATTAATTTATCTAACTATGGTTGATTTTGAATTAACATGCATTATTGATTAACTCTCAATGAATAATGTATGATTTTGTTATCAAGAAAAGGATATTATTTTCTATGAAGGGGTCATAGACTCCCTTGTTTCAAGAGAGAAACGTCATCTACTGAGTCATTAATAGACCATCCCATAGTATATATCCTTAATGAAATTATAGGTGGAGATGAAGAAAAATCATGATAAAATGATGAGGAAGGTATTCTAAGAATAAATGGTACATCCATGGTATAAAATTAATTTTTTTCCATATAGAGTACCTAGTCATCTACCATAGTGTGAAGTTGAGATATATATTGAAATCATTCTTTATTAAAGGGATATATATAAAACTCCTTATAGAATGGAACCTGTGGAGTTTGTGGAGTTGAGGAAATAACTTAACGATTTGTGTGATAATGGGTTTTATACACCCTAGTATTTCAACATGGGGATCTATTATTTTATTCTCAAAAAATAAGAATGGGTAAATGATATTGTGCATTGACTATAGGGAGATGATTTCCATCACTATATTGTACAAATATCCTTTACCATGAATTTATTATTTCCATTATCTACTTAAAGGGTGTATAATGATAACATATTAATTACAATATTTAGAATAATTTATAAACATTATGAATTAATGGTATTTAATTTTGGATTTACTAATATTAACTTTATATTTATGGGTATTGTTAATAGAGTATAAAAAGAGTATCTTGAAAACATTTTTGTTATTTTAATTGATGATATCATTATATACTAAAAGAGATATAAAGTTCATGAGAGCCACCTAAAAATAATTTTGGAAACCCTTAGAAAAATTGATTTATATGTGAAGGATAGTAGATGTGAATTATTTATCAATGAATTTTATTTTCTTTTCCATATTTTCCAAAAGGATGGAATATCTGTTTACTATTCAGTTAAAAAATATTCCATGAATTCTATATAACCACAAACATTATTTTGATACAAAGTATCTTGGATTTATCTAGTTACTATTAGTGATTATTCTAATAATTCTCTGGATTGGATAACCCTTTATCCATATTAACACCTAATGTGGTTATATTCACATGGTAATGGTCATGGGAGTAAGGATTATAAGAGATCAAGGGGAGACTGATTAATGAACAAATATTAACACTACTATCAGGTAACAAATTATTTTTTTCATATAATGATTCATCTAAAAAATTAAATGACTGTGTCCTTATATAAAATGATAGGTTAATGGAATATTTTTTATTGAAATTTAATATAAATGTAAAAAACTATCATAATCATGACTTTAAAAATTGATTCATAATCGTTTATTTGAAAATATGGATACACTACCTCTATAGTGAAAGATGTGATATATGTATTATAAGGTCCCAACCTTAAACATTACATAATCTTGAATTAAGTTAATAATTCACATTTAGGATCTTTTTATGTTTTGAACGTCATAGAATTAGGTCATAACATATACATAACTATTTTAATATTACATGTAGACATTCCTACTCAGTATCCATTTTTTCATAAAATTAAAACACTTGAAAAAGATTGTCATGACTAGATCCATATTTTAGACATCGGGACTTTTACATGATCAAATACTTGACCCAACTCATATTTATGTCCCATGAAAAACATTTTATGAAAAACATTGGATGAGTATAAAAATCTTAGTAAGGGATACATAATGAAGTAAAACTGTTATTTTTTTTATAACAATAAGTAAACCCTGAATACTTTATCATAAGTAATAATTTTCACCTTAATGAAGTAGTAAATACACTTCATTGAATAAAATATCATTGCTTTCCCTTTTTGGAACCAAAAAATTACCATAAAACCTATATATAGAACACATAATATATAAAGGTATCTTGGGACCTAAACATAATTAAATAGAATAACCATACGGTCGACTTCCACACATATCACTAAATGGAATAGCCATACGACTGATTTCCATACCCAATGTATTATAGGCTAAAATGAAACCACCCATCCAGGTTTACCACAACACCACTCGTCATTTGGTTTATCATATAACCACCCATCAAAAGTAAAAGTACCATTATAAAATCATAACACATAAAATACTGCCAATATAATCATTTCACTAATAAAATTTCATTATCAATCAAAAGAAATAATTTCAAGATATTGAAAAAAATAATCAATTTCAAAAAACATTTTCAATACAAAAATCACAAAAAAAACAGAAAAAGGGATTTCTTTTCCTTTAAAAAACATTAATGCTTATAAAGGAATCCAACTAACGATTACGGCGGTGGAGAGGTCATTGTCACCACAAACGATAAAAACATTCCTCTCGTCATTTAGTAAAATTATTTGTTGAATAAATAATCCCTTTCAATGAAATTAAAAGTAAAATGGGTTTATTATATACCTTATAAGAGAAGTAGGTGTATATTATCAAAACATGCATCAGTGAAATGAGATTGAGACAAAGTCCCTTACCTTGTGTCCGACTTGACCCATATGTTCTTTAAACTCATGAATAATTAATTAATTTTAAATTAGAAATTCTTCAGAGCCTTTTTAAAATTAATTATTCCTTTTATATCACTTATTAGAACATTATACACATTATGTAATCATTTAAGATAATAACGGTCATTTTGTTGATATTTGGTACTTGTGTCAAAAGTAAACTTCTTATAATTACATGTTGTCTATGTGGTCAAAAATAATTTATCTAAATATTGATATTCATGATTTATATATCATATATATCTTATATATATAGTATATATATGTATTTATAACAGTACATAACATTTGGAGATAAGAAATGAAATGCACCGTTCATGGAGATAGTAAGTCGTACGTACACATGAATGCTACTTTCAATTATATTTCATATTTTAATGGAATGTAAACATAATTATACGAGGGTATATTATAATTATAGTATAATATCATGTATAATTTCATTAACTCCATACTTTATACGATCCACGTATGTAATGAATGAGTCATATCACTTTGAGGGGGCATTAGTCCGCACTTCCTTAAATGAAATTATCATATTTATCAACTTTGGAAAACATTAAGGTATTATATAAATGATAAATTAACTAATAATATAAATAATATATATATAATATTTATTACATATAAATACAGTGCCATATTAGTGGCCACCATGGGAGGCGGTTGGCGATAATTAAAAAATCATTGTTTTGTTAGGCAGTAGTTCATCATCCACAGAAACATTATGTTCTTTTCCAATTAGATAGAGGTGTGTGTAAGATTAGAACTAATCCTTCTCATAAAAAAACATTGTATATTTAGGATATTGTTTTTGTTATAAAATAAAATAATTATAAGATTTTAGAGGGTTGGAGAAGTAAAATAAAAGATGAAAACATTAGGGAAGATGTTACCTTTAAATCGGGTAAACCTCATTGGTTTGAACCAAAATGTTTTCTTGAAGTGAATTCTTCCTAGGGGGAGGCTAATAAGCGGAATAGAGGGATTTAGGGATAATAATTGGGTAGACGTTGGAAGAGACAAAGGGATTGAGTGTTATGATTAATGGGATAGATGTGGTGTCCTTTTATAAGAGGGAGGAGGGGTTCTTTTGGAACGTTTGAACGTATTATTTTGTTATAAAATGATTTTTGGTTTCAAAAGGTCCAAAACTTTTTTAATTAGAATATAAGGTACATATAAGTCGAAATACAATTATCCAATAAGAATTGGACTTATTTTGGATATTTTTTAATCCTTATCGTTTTAATTTGATCATTTTCAAAATTATTTAACTTTTACTAAGTCCTCTTATATATTCATACTATATGGTTAATATTTTTAAAATATAAATTTAAATGAACCAAAATGGATCATTAATGACTTTTGTAACATCACATATGTCATTTGGATGAATCTTATATTTTTAGGGCAATTTTATCATAAAATAAAATAATGTTTGATATAAGAACTCTTTTATGTAAATTTCAATACTATTCATATAATGAATTTTTATAAAATCCAAACCAACATGATTAATTCAAAAAAACATCATTAATAAAAATATATCAATTCATAATCATCTCTAAAATTATAGGATGTCATATATAGATTAAAAATATATTTATTTTAACATTTGAGATCTCATTTACTTAAAACATTCATTAATGAGGTAATCATTGCATCATCATTGTGTCATAAATATATTTATTTATCTGTTGTCTAAAAATTATATATAAAATACCATGATGTAGTAAATATCTTTAACTCTATAATGACTATTTATAGCCCAATATATCTCCTTTATAACCCCATATTTAAATTTTTTTAGAAAAACAATTCATGTTTATGATATTTTTATTTTTACATTAAATAAATAGTTATTAATGCATTTTTCTTACCCAAGTGGCTTTCAAAGGCCAAATGTTCTAAAAATTTATTTTATTTTTCATCCATGACTCTTCCAATAAGGATAGGACAATTGTTAAGGTAATTTCATATTATTATAAAATTATTTTTACCTTGAATTTCACAATTTATCTTTAACCACAGTAAATAAAAGTCAAACACTACTATTCACCAAAAAAAATTTTGTCGAATTGAACCAAATTTTACTTACTGATGACAACCATGTATCTCAAATTTTTTAAATACAATTCATAGAATTGGTAAAATTTCATTTAAACGAAAAAGATTGTTTTTAACTACAAAGTAGTAATTTTCACTATTCAGCATAAATTGATGCTTTTCTGAAAAATACGAAAAATTCAGCCCATTATATATTTGATATTCTGAATTAAAAAATTATGTCTATATTACCAAATCCAAAACATATAAGTTTCATTAATTAATTTATAAATAGTTTTTGTTGTTAAAACCAAAAGTGTTTTTTAAGAAATAATAACTATTAAAAGATTGACACTTGTTTATGTCCAATTTCAAAGTGAAATTACTTCCAATGACCAAAATTGGATTAAATTGTGAAAATATAATCTAATTAAATTTTTAAAACCAATTAAAAATATAATATAACCATGGAAATAAATTATATTAAAAATAAGTTTTGAATTAAAATATAGTATTTTTCACTATTCATTAAAAAATGAACTTTATTAGAAAAATACCAAAATTTTACCCAAACTAAATTTTGACGCCCAACTTCTAGATAATTAGTTATTTTGTCAATTATAAAATATAGAAGTTACAAAAATTATAATTAAAAAAGTGTTCACCATCAAATGGCAGTAAAATAACATTTTAAAGAATATTAGAGTATTTGTGATTAAAATTGGATTAATTATCATTTTAAGTCTCTAACCATTAATAGATAAATGTAAAAACATTCAATAAACATGTGTAATAATATTTTAGTTATTTTTGTTCATTCCTGCTTATACAATGTCTAGCCGTTAAGTCCCCTTTAAAATAATAATAATAATATTTTATTTTTCGGTATAACTCAAAGTTGGGTGCAATGTAAGATTTCAGAGAAATATGTTGTAGTGTGTTGAGTATGATATCAGAAATAGAATCCAATTTTATGTAAAATTTATATTTAATTCACAAATATAAATAAATATGAAAATTTTATGTTCTATATTTACATGGGATTTAACTTCCTTCTCCCTTTTAGAAATTGCATTCTAGAAATTTTATAAACTTATCAAATAAGTGGGGGTATTTATCCCTGATAAAATTTTAATATCGGGGTATTTTTATTCACAAATATTAATAAATATGAAAATTGCATATTCTTTATTTACATGGGATTTTACTTCCTTATCCCTTTTAAAAATTGCATCCTCGCAATTTAATTCACTTATCAAAAAAGTGGGGGTATTTATCCCTCATAGAATTTTAAGATTCCCACATTACCTCTTCGACCATATGATTTTTCCCCAAAACCTTTACCTGATTAATTACCTTATTTTGCTACACTACCTCTCTTCGGTCAAGAATCTAGACTGGTTGTTCCTCGTAAGAAATATTTTCTACCAACTAAACTACCTTGGGACTCAAAACATGAGATGGGTCTAGCATATAGTTTCCCAACATTGAAACATGAAAAACATTATTTACCTAGGATATACATGGAGGTAAATACACACTTTAGGTAACTGATCCAACATTCTCCATGATTTCATAGGGTCCAATAGACCTCATACTCAACTTTCACTTCTTTCAAAAACGAATCACACTTTTCCATGGAGAAACATTGAAAAAGACATGATCACCATACTTAAAAGAAAGATCCTTCCTCTGGTTATCAACATGTCTTTTCAAACATCTCTGAGATGTTCTCATGTGCATCTGAATAAACTAAACTTTATAAGACATCTCTTCTACCAAATCTGGTTCCTTTAGCTTCCTTTCACCTAATTAATCCCAGAAAGCAAGTGTTCGGCATAGATTTCAAAATAATGCCTAAAAAGCCATTTGTATATTGGAATGAAAACAGTTATCATAATAAAATACAACCAAAGATAGATGTTGGTCCCAACATCCCGAGTAGTCCATTGAAGAAACAAGTAACATATCTTCTGAAGTATGAATTGTTTGTTCTGACTACCATCTGATTATAGATGAAAAGTTATACTAAAATTTAATTTTGTACCCAACAACATTTGAAGGCATGTCCAAAAGTTGGAATTGAACCTAAGATTATGATCAGATACATTGGAGAGGAGAAATCCATGTAATATGACTATCTCGTTAACATACAACCAAGAAAGTTTATCTAGAGAAAAAGTATATCTTATAGGAGGGGAATTAAAAAATTTAGTCAGACGACCAACAATAACCTAGATTTAATTATTACCGAGAGATGTCTGGTAATCCCACAACAAAGTCCATGGATATATTTTCCCATTTCTACTCAGGCACTTGGTAAATACTGAAGCATTCCTTTTGGTAATTTTTTCTCTACTTTAACATGTTGACAAGTCAAACAGCTCATAGTAAATTCAACAATATCTCTTTTCATTCCATCCCTATAAGAATACTATCGAAGATCACTATACATCTTAGTAATACATGAATGATCTGAAAATGGAGAACTATGAGCTTCACATAACAACTTATTCTTCAATGGTGAATTACAAGGAACACATAATATCTTCCCAAATCTCAAAATATAATTTTTATCAATATTAAACTGAGGTAAAAAAACTTTATGAACCAATTATACATTTCTATGAAACTCATTATCATCTATCTGCACTTTCTTAACTCTGTCTGCTAGGGACGACTGTATTGAATCTGGGAACAAAATAGCTGAATTTCTTGCACCCACAACATCTAATCCAAAATTCATCAAATCAAAAACCAAAGGATATCATTCAAAATATAGCATGGTTGTTGTAGCAATAAATTTTCGACTCAAAGCTTCAACCAATTTATTTTCTTATCCTGGATAATAGTGAATCACGCAATCATAATACTTGATTAATTCTAGCCATCTCCTCTTTCTCATGTTCAATTATTACTGAGTGAATATACACTTCAAACTTTTGTGATAGGGATATATTTCCCACTTTACTCCATAATGATGATGACTTTTAATTTTTAAATAAAAAAAATAGTATCTAATTCCAAATCTTGGGTAGGGTAATTTAACTCATGTGGTTTCAATAGACATGAAGCAGATGAAAATACGAGATCATTCTACATTAGAACACAACCAAGTCCATTCAATGAAGAATCATTATAGATAACAAACACAAAATTTCTGGAAGGAATTTCCAAAATTGGAGCATTCACCAATTTTCTTTTCAAATCCTGAAAACAGTCATCACATTTATTTGTCCTGATGAATATTATTTTCTAACGGGTTAGTTTGTAGAACCGGAAACATCCAATTATTCCATATCCATTTGGACCTGCTTTCCAAATGTAGGCTCTCATTAGTTGTGGACTGATGAGGCTTATGAATTTTCATTAGTCGAGAGGATGGGAGGTCAGACTCATCACACTTTTATGGGGGGAATTATTATCTACTTCGGGACACTCTTTATAGATTTAAGTTATGTTCATGAATCCTTATTACATTACCATGTATAAAATGATCTTTCCTTTAGTCTGACAATAAATGAGAGATAGGTAGGAGATTCATAGAATATTTTATATGTATTTGAGGTTCTTTATCAATGAAGAATCATCTATATTTGTTAGATATTCTTAGATGATGGTATCCTTAAAAAATACATAAAAGACTCTTGGTCATTATGATGACCATACTGGTTTTAAAGCCTCTCAGTGGGTCACATGAAGTTTATTGTCATTCAGGATGACATAGATTATTTCATAGTTGGGATCATACTCACTAATGGGCTACCTACGTATCCTTTCTTATAGAAATGGAATCAGAACCCACATAGTTCGAGTAAGGGAGCATGATGTTTATTCATGATTAATGGCTCAAAGAAATATTTCATGATTACTATTATGCTCTAAGATCACGTTAGTCATCCTCGGTGTGAGAAACAAGAGGTATTGGTGAATCCAGACAATTGTGCCATGAAATATGCTATGATATGGGGCTTATGTGTGTATGACTGCCCAAATAGATAAGAATTAAGACTTACATCAGGGAAGAAATATGGGAACAAGGTCCATAAAGGTATATGTGCCTCATGGATATTTGGATACTCTAATCTTGGGGATTACTCCTAAGGAAGATGCCCATATTAGGAGGGGACATATGATTGGGAAGCCCAGATCAAAAGGAAATTAAGACTTGGGCTTACACCTAAAAAGGAGGCCCATGTTAAGATAATTATGGTTGGGGCTTACTCCTAAGGAGGATTCCCATATTTGGGAATTTTGATACTGGGGATTACTCCTAAAAAGGATGCCCATATTTAAGAATTTTAAGATTGGGGCTTGCTTCTGAGGAGGATGCCCAAAATTAATGGGAATTATGACTGAGACTTACTCCTGAAAAGGAGGCCCAGGTTAAAGAAGACTTGGGGCTTACTCCTAAGTAGGATGCTCAGATTTGAGAATTATGACTGGGGATTAATCCTAAAAAGGAGGCCCAGGTTAAATGGATTTGAAAACTAGAGGGACTTGGGGCTTACTCTTGAGGAGGAGGCCCATATTTGAGATTGGGGTTTACTCTTGAAAAGGAGGCCCATATTTGAGATTGGGGCTTACTCCTGAAAAGGAAGCCCAGGTTAAAGGAATTATGGTTTGGGGCTTACTCCTGAGGAGGATGCCCAAAATTTGGGGAATTTTGACTGGGGTAGTCTCCTGAAAAGGAGGCCCATGTTAGGGGATCTGGGGATTACACCTGAAAAGGGGGTCCATATTTGGGAACTTTAAGACTGGGGCTTACTCATAAGATGGATGCCCAGATTAGTGGCCTTGGGGTTAACTCCTAAAAGGATGCCCACAGTAATGAGAATTTGGACTGGGGCTTACTCCGGAAAAGGAGGCCCATGTTAGAGACTAGGGATTACTCCTGAAAAGGAGGCCCAGGTTAAGGATTCTCTCATCTTAAAGGATGAGGTAGAATGAATGAAATCTCAATCTTTAGTGACATAAAGATGTGTAAATCACTAGATTTTGATAGATGTTCCATGGAGTTCCTTTTAGATAAGGAAGCCAAATAAAGAAATCATGCCATAAATGTCATTGAAGAGTGTCTTCAAGACTGAATTTTGAATAGGAGAGGTGGAATGGCATATGTGGGGTGAAATGGGAAGGAAAGGCACCCAAAAAGGTAGGGGCGCACAAGTCCTGGTAGGTGTGCATGTACTGTGTGGGCTCACAAGTCCTGGTCATGCAGGTATACATGCAAAGCACATGGGTACATACGTGATTTTCAGCCCTTAGAGTAATATTTGGGCAATCCTTGATCAAAGCCTTTAGAATCATCCCTAGAGGCTTTCCAGAAGATGGTTCGAAAGTTATGGTGAAGAAGTAGGGAGGCACGCAAGTTTGTTCATTTCCATTAAGGGTAAAACACTTAGGTGTGCATGTGTGTGTGAATTCTAACACTTAGACCTTACTCCTCCTATTTAGACCTTCCATTATAGGTAAAGAATTATCTTAGAAGTGTTCGAAAGACCTAAATAAGATACTTGGGCATTCAGAGCTCTGTATTTGAATTCTGTAAAAATTACTCTCCAAAATGGGGAGCCCATAGGGTCTATTTATAGACTGGAGAAGACCCCGGGTGGTTATCCTTTAGGGCACGCAAGTCACTTGCGTGACCATTAGGTGGCACACAAGTATACTTGCGCGACAGTGATGGAACTTGTGCGACACTTGTGTATTTGAAGCCGTGTTCATGCCTTTGTCGATTTTTTATGTTTTCTTCAAAGGATGATTCAATTTGTGCTAAGTCATTTCCATTTCCAATATTTTTAGACAATGTGACTAAAAAGGAGTGTCAACAAAAGAACCCCCCCCCCCTCATAGATGGATCCAAATGAATAAGGATGTGACTCTGAAGAAAAGAATAAAACCAAAGGGAAAGAGGTGCGCAGGTGCGAGTCGCACGGGGATGGAGCACCCTAGATGGAGCGCACTAGCTGTAGGTGCAGAGGTGGGCATCCTGGCCTATAAATATGTGGTCATTCTCCGCGCATAGCTTCTGATTTCTGGATTTTCGAGCTCTCTCCGCTTAGGTCCCCTTCGCCGCACAGATTACTCGTTTTTTGTTGTTTCATCGCTGTCGCGTTGTTGTCAAGGTAATAGGACTTATGCGGTTATACTTCTGCGCCAAAAACTTGTGCAGAACATTAAAACATGCATGGAACATCCATACTTGCACGCCATGTTTAGACTTGTGTGCCTTAATGCCTTTTCCATTTTTCGGAAATTCCATCACAAATTTTATAAAAAATCAACTTACTTAAGAGTTAATTTATTCATCTTTTGTGCAGAATCAAATGGCTCTTAGAACTGGAATTGCTGATAAACTGGCTAGCAAGCGGATTGATGATATGATAAACATCATTGGCCACAATTATTATACCATCAAAAGTAGAACTCTTTTAGATTTGGCTAAGTATCTGAAGAAATATCATCACGACTTCCCCCAAATCATTTATTTCCCTTTGTATGGCGGTGATCATCTGCGAGAAGTTACTATTCCAGAAGAAAAGAACTATCTCCCATTTTCGTGGTTTCAGAATTATACCAACCTTTCATCAGCAAATATCTCATGTGGAGGATTATTTATAAATGCTAGAACAATGGAGAAGGACCACATGATGCATCATAGTCCTTATACGCCCGATCTAAAACCTCATAAGCCTGATCGGCAACCACATTGTCATCCTTCAATCTTGAGAAATGCTCAGATGGATCAATCCAAAGGCTAGAAGAAAAGTTGTGGCTTTATTCCTAGGGGAGGTGTGAAGCCAATTTGGATGCGGGCATACTGGGTGCGACAAACCTATACAGATTTTGTTGAGGATATGAAAGGAGTTGCGATATACAAAGCTATTTGGGTTGCCCAAACATATGTTTAAAGACATGATAACTTCGTGCCGGAGATACTTAGCCACTAGAGCCCAGAAAATAATTCTTTCCATCTGACTCATGGAGAAGTAGGTATGAGTCTGTGGGATGTCCACAAGATCTCAGGGGCTCAAATTTTGGGTGACATGTATGATGAATTAATTCCATCCAAGGTGACTTGGAATGATTCATAGAAGACTCCTGCTTTAGCTCGAGAATTATTTAAGATCTTTCACAGGCTCAAGATATCAAATACCTCGTTAACTCATTCTAGAAAGGATATTAATCCGGAGGATTGGATGAATATATTTCTTATTTAATAGAAAGGGAAGGAGCCAATGGAGAATGAGCCGAAGGAGAAAGGATCCAAGAAAAATAAATCCAAGGATAAGAGGCCCAAATGTCCTACCACCTGCCCAAAACTTGAGAAGAGGGGTGCTCCTAGCACATTATGTCCAATTGTAGAAGCAGGAGAGTTTTAGAAATGAGGATATGAGGTGAATCAAAGGATCCCGAAGAAGACTCGTCTAGCAAGATTCTTGGATTTATGGCTCATCGTTTATCTCTTGCCAGTCAGGGATTCGAAGGGAGGTGTCAGGCCTGGGACATTCGTCATTGCGGCAGTGGTGGCTGAGGGAAAATAGGTTGGGACGGCTACCCCCATTTTAGAAAAGATTCAAAGGAGTTTACTTCATGTCATTATGGGTAAATATCCTTTAAGAATAGTGGGACCATTCCATGTTTTATGGGGATGGATTTCCACTCACTTTAGGACTTACAATGTACAAAATGGATTACAAATTCCTGGAAGTTCTTTCAGGCCATCAGTGAAAGAATTATCTAGAGTAGCTCCATTATATGTTAATTCCTATGAAATGAAAGTGAGGCTAAGAATGTTTAAGGAATTAAACTTCTTTCCCTATGGAAATCTGCCAGCTGGGCGGTTTGTTAATGATGGAACAGCCCATTTGGATATGAGGGAATACATGCTAGCATGTAGATATGGTGTTCTAGTTTCCAGGATTGATGGGGAAATTATATGTGAAGCCTATGCTTCATATATATTTGCACGTCAATTCATGTGTATGAAACAGATTGATGTATCTCCCCCAGTACATGTTAGGTTAGAGCAACATCCGATGGTTGCTCGGCAACTGTGGTTGTTGACGTCAAGAGAGAAGACTGGGGGGTATTTGATCTACCAGTTTAAAAAGTAACACATAACATGACTACTTGCTATACCGAGCACTGGATAGCATCATACCCCAAAGGGGTGCTGAATCACCTAGTTTATCAGTTGGGGAAAAAGAAGAGGACTGTAGAGAAGGAAACCCTTACTCATGAATGTGGTGTTTCCCCACCTCAAGATGATTCAGTAGATTCCTCCTCTAGGACTGATTCACCGGATTCCCATGATGGGGATGATGAGGCACAACAAGTGGAAAAGCAGCGTCGTGCCTGATATAATCCTCCGGTTAGAATCAAGAGACCTACTCCATCAACTTCGGGTGAGTTAATTCATTGTGGTTATTTAATCAATACTACTTTATAAAGAAATAATTCTTATTTTCTCATTATTTATCTGCAGTTGCAGGATCTGGGAAGAAATTGAATGAAAAGATTGTAGGACCTTCCTCCCATCCTTCATATCTAAGACCAGAGGCTGTCCAGACATGGCAGAGTTTATACTATGGTACTGAGACCGCCTGGCTGGATTTGTGTGAGGGCCTACAACTTCTTGGAATAGGGAATATTCTGGCTTCTACAGATATCCAATACGAGGATAACCTCAATGAAGTGCCGGATTATATCAGAGAGCTGGAAATGCTAATATATTCCACTAATGAGTCTGTTCCTGTCCCCAGGAGGGAGAAGGAAATGATTGATTGTGGCACCACTGAGGGGGCTGGTGGTTTTGCAGATGAGGAGTGGCATGATTATGTGTCTCCTGAAGATGTAAGTTTTCTTATTTTCTTTGAAACTTGATTCTAGTCGAAACTATTTTACGTAAGGAAGTTATTTTATTCGTCTTACAGTTTGCAATGAAAGGAACAAATGTTCCTTTGCCACAGTATAGCCCTGGTTGTACTGCCATCAGGGTTGTTGCTGATTCTACTCGCGAACCGGGTGAGATATCTCTAGGCCAGCAAGCCATAAATGAGGTGTTGGACATAGCCTTCCATTCTCTAATTCAATTTCAAATAAGGGAGACTGTTAATACTCCTAAAAATCCAAAAGGATAAAGGCGATGAAGGAGGAAGTCCACTGATAAACGATTTATCAGTAGTGGTAAGTCCTTCGTATAATAATGAATTTTAAACCATGAAAAATATTGCTCACTTTCCTTCAGATTGTAGGGGCTTCTTCAATTTCCCCTCTGAGGGAAAGGACGGATCCCCCCTTAAGAACCATATAGGGTGCTGTGGAACAAACACAATTTCAGGCTGACTTGGCTGCTTTTGAAAAAGAGCCATCATCTATTCCCAGTACTGATCATGCTATTGCTATAAGTAGAGAAGAACCTTCACCAGAATCATTGGTGGCCATAGGAACTGAATCTGCCACCCTTCCTGAAGAATCTGTCTAGGGTCAGGGGCCGCAGAATGAGGGTCACCAAGAGGACACATCAAATTCTCCCACCGGTGAGACTAACCAGGATTCTGAAATATCATTGGATGATATGATGAATCATGGAATGTCTTTCAAAGAATTTTATGATCATTCTAAGTTATCATGTGATTTATAAGACCTTGGGCGTGAGTGTTATCCTTCACCCAGTAGGTTTTCTTATAATTTACTCTTCTAATCATGACTAAAAATAATATGCAGTTCCATCCATAGAAGCTGCTGAACTGCCAATTCCTGAAGAGGGTGTGGATATTGATGTCAACCATACCATTGTAGAAACATTAGCTGAAGTGGAGATAAACCCAGTAAACCCTCATGAGAATCATCTTGAAAATCCTGTTGAAACTAGGAATGATGGGGAGGAGTCTTCTCATGCTGCTCATCTACTGTTAGGTAATGATTGGACTACGTTTTCAAGATAGAGAGTCAACCTCCATTATTCCATGAAACTAACCATACTTTTAATTGATCAAACTGGGATATCAACTTCAATGGTTAGAACTGGAGGTGAGGTCTCGACTTCCGCCCAAACAGTAGTAGAAGGTGAAGAATCCAGGGTCAGAGGAGAAGAATCAAAACATGGCACTTCCTTAAGTGCATTAATCCCAGATTACATGCCCCCCTATGATGATGTTATTGAATCAGACCCAGAGGTGCTTAAGGTGCTCACCTTCTCACAACGCAAGTCATGGAACAATATATGGAAAATCATATCTGAGTTTACTTTAGAAGATCTATCATCGATGATCCCTCGATTGCCATCCCATTTTATCATGCTTGGACTTGGCGGTTTTGGATACCAAGAGATCCATACCGTGGTTAAACAAGTCATCTTCAGGAGGGAGTAGGAGCAAAACTTTCGTGAAGATCTTACCAGGGTGAAAGTGTCAGTCAACATCGGCAAATTTGAGGATGTGGTATCCTGAGCTGAGGCTGACTATGCTGCCAAGATGAAGGAGTTGAAGCATACGATCAAGGAAAAAGTCGTCCTAAAGATTCACCTTCAGCAACAGTTAGATGCTGTTACTGGGGAACATGACTAACTCAATAATTCACTGGAGGGAGTTTAAACGAATGGTATTAAGACCATTGAGGATGCCATGAAAGCACTCCATCAGGCTGAAATGAGTGAAGTTGGTCGAGTGAATGAGCTTCAAGTAGCTGCTGATGAAGCTCGGGATGCGGTTCATCAACTGAATACTTATGTCGACAGCCTTTTGTAATTTATTGGAAAAGAGAAGAGACTCCAATCTGTGGATGTCCTTCTAATTCTTGTGCATCAAATGGAAAGAATGCTTTCATCATCAATCACTTGTGATTGTATTTTCCTTTTCCCCCTGAATGAATTTTACCTAAACCAATTGGCCTTGTGAGCATAGTTTGATTTTTACTAGGATTAATATAAATAACCCTATAATCATTGAATCTTTTAATTGCTCAATATTACCTAAATCATAAAAAATGTAAGTTTAGTGAGCTGGAACTTGACTTTTACTCCGAGTTCCTATGTATTTTTTGGGATGTTTAATGTCATGCACATCGGAAATAAGGAGGCTAATGTTTAAGGTCAAAATTACTTTGACCGAATAAATTAGAATTGACTCAATTCTTTGACAATTTATCCGAAAAAATATTACCATATTCATGTATGAGGGAAAATATGTAAACTATAACTTATGAAAATTTTAATGTGAGGAATGTTATGAAAAAGAGCTAAAAGGAATTAGAATAAGTAGTTTCCAAGAATGAAGTTACCATTATTTAACAAACCCGTTATGGGGTTTAAATATGAAGGACCGTCTAAGGGCATTGGATGCATAGTCTAATAAATAACATATTTTGGCTAACAATTCTGTTATGTAGACTGTTTATGCAAGGCCGCCTAAGGGTATGTATTGCATAGTCAGGAAAATGAACTCTAAAAAATTTACATTCCTAGTGCTAAAAAGCTAGTGAATGTTTATAAAGATTCAAAATTTCGTAATGTATATAGTTTTCTGTATGGAATGAGGTACTTGAATATGGAGAAGATATTTCCAAAAAAGATTATCCAAGAACTAGATGAATATCACTCATATGAAGGTCTGACCCTAACGTAGGGAAGGAGAATATAAACGATAGACTTGAATACTTTCAGATCATGAGAAAGGATATGGGACATGTATGTTAAGGATGGATATTTTTGTGGATCCCTACAAATTTTCATTAATACAAATAAGGACAAAAGAAGCTTTCTTCCCAAGAATGAAGTTAGCCGTATTTAAAAAACTTGTTAGGGGGTTGAATTATGCAGGGCCACCTAAGGGAATTGACTGCAGAGTCAAATAATAGTATCTTTTGGCTGATAGGTCCATTATGTAGACTTTTTATGCAAGGACGCCTAAGGGAATGTGCTGCATGGTAAGGCAAAAGAACTCTCAGAATTTCAGGGCTTTTATGATTAGAAGTCAATAAAAGGTTTATGAAGATATGAAAAAATTTAAAGTTAGGATTTTGAAACATAAATATGGGTATTGTCCAATGTATGCAGAGATACATGGATCAATGATAACCATAATCATGTTGTGTCTGGAACCTTAATTGAAATGTTGGACTTCACTATGTATCCTATAAAGATGGGAATCAGACCATACGTAGTTCTTGAACTACAGTTTAACATCATGTGGGAAAAATGGATTGGAGATCTTAGTTTATGGTCATATTGCTTGGACCATTATAAGAAATACACAGTGTGTGTTTTCATAGGGACTTTTCAGCTACGGGACTGAAAGTGGAATTTGGGGTTAGGACCAATGACTTGGGGCTGGATTCATGGGACACTCGAATGTTCCTACGTATCCCATAAGGATGGGAATCAATCCCAAATAGTCCTAGAAATACCCTCTATAAAAATTTGGTTCGTACATGTGAAGGCTGAAAGGGCACTTTAGTGTAATGATTGTTTAACCAAAGATAAAAGGTTCGGGCATTTCCATGTATGCACATAGTCTTTGGAATGAAACATGATTGAAAATCCATGTAAATAATGATTCCTTCTTAGGTGAGGGTACCCAAGAATGTTGTAGTTTATTATCATACTGGACAAAAGTGTTGTATAGTTTAAACATCGTATAACAATGAAGAAAGTGAACCAATGTAAAGATATTGATTCTAGGGGTGGTTTCATGAATCAACATCATATGAGATGGAGGTGAACCGATGTGAAGAGATTGATTTTGGGATTAAACATTGGGAGGTTTCCTACATACCCATCCTGGAAGGCAAGGATCAAAGTCCGTGTAGTTCAATTAAATAATGAATTAATGATCAAGTTGTTCTTTGGGAAAACGACCTAAAAATAATGTTTTTGGGACTTACAAATGGTTAGTAGTCCATAGAGAGTTTTATGGTTGTAACGACCCAATGTATTTCAATGGAAAATTCCCTTCTTATATTTATGTCATAAAAACACAAAATAATGAACTACTAAGTGATAAGTGACCTTTAAACATAATTTTGTCACCCCTATGTTTGGAATTTTAAAAACTGACACACACGGTTGTGTTCAAGATAGTTTTTGGAGTCTAATGAAACAAAAATAATTTTTGGTGAATAGGAACACACCCTTATGAATAGTAACCTAACATTATGAATAGTAATATGACCCTTATGAATAGTAAATAAGAGTTACATTAACTATGAATAGTAGAATAAAATTTAGACATCATAGAAAGTGGTAATTTGACCTTAGTAAACGTGTTTGGTATTTTATAAGTCATAAATAATTAAATATAATTAATTAATTATTTTAAAATAATATTTATCTCCCTGAAATGTATTCATAAATTATTTTTAGATAATTTTATAAGACCCTACGTAATTTTTGAAAGAACTGCAAAATCAATTTTAATTTTAAAAACTATTTTTTTAAGTAAATTATGATTTTAATTAAATATTAAATTAATAATATTTAGAAAATTATTTCTGAAAATTTTACTTCATTTTTTGAATCTACACGTCGAAAAATGGTGGGGGTAAATGTTTGGGAATCTTCTGAGATACATGAATTTTTGATGAATAGTGGAATCTGATAATTCACAATAAAAGCTGAATAATGTATTAATTGAGTCATCAATGATGTTCTACTGATGTAATCCCACTTGGTTCGGGATTACATTATAAAATTACTATTATTGGTCATCCATGACACACTATTCCTTGTCTTAGGTGAAATTAATAAACTAATCAATTTTATATTAAGGAACCCCCTCTCCCTCCACTATATAAGCCACCCTTCACTCCCTCTTTTCCTCACACCTCTCAAACACCAATCCTTCCCTAACCTCTGCCAAAACACCTTATCTAGCACCTACCCCACGTCCAAGAGCTCCTGGTCTCATCAAAAGCCCATGATTAGGCCCTTAAAGAGGTTCTCAAGAGGAGGATTCTAAAGGTAATTTCTCTCCCTCTTCTCCTTTAATTTCATTTCAAGTTCAAGTTCCTTTCTTGATCTCTCCCTACCTATCTTCATCCAAATTATTTTTTAACTCCAATATTATACATATAATGTAATCTTATGATTCTAATGGTATATTATATCACCCCACACCCTTTCCCTCTTCATTTTATTTTATTAAAGAGAACGTTGTTCATGAGGTGTTAAATTTATCACCTTCAAAAACGACATGTTCACTTATTCCATTTCTACCTTAATTATGGTCATGAAACCATTTTTATGGTTGAAACAGAATATTTAATATTTATTATGTTCTATTTGGAGTTCTGGAAATAACCTATTGCCATATTACTAAGTTAAATTTTAAAACAAGTTCGTTGTGATCCAAAAACCGCCCAAATTAACCCAAATAACGATCCTTAAATTCTTATCTAATGATTCATCCACTTGGATCTAATATAATTCACTATAAAATTATTAAAGCTACTATAATATAATAAATAACATGTAATATCAGTTCTGGATGTTTACCCATTATCTACCCAAACATCAATTTAAGAATACAAGTGAACCACTCAAGAAAACCATAAAACCGAACATCCCCAAACAATGTTTTTAAACTCTACAAGTCATCCAAAGGAACATAATATAACATAATGAAACCAGAATGAACACTATTAATGTACACTTGGTTAAGGATTTCTAATTAATGAATATAATTTCATTATACATGACATTGAAGATAAGGAAGCATTCTGGTACAAGGTAAGGGGAAATCTCGAACCCAATTTTCTTCCTTTGGGTTCTCCCTCTTTCACTCCATTTTTGATATGGTTACTCCTCAAATATCATTTGTTCATCTTTTCCTTTACTTTTCTTGTATATACATGTTTTTCACTGGTTTTTATGTCCATCAAAATGTTTTCCAAAAGAACTCTTCTTTCAAGATCTCACCTTTTACCTCTCATTCAAGGTTGATGGTTCTTGTACCAGGTATGGTGTTCCCTCTTTCTTTTGGGATCCCAAAGCTTATGAATGTGTTATTATGAGATCAAAAACATTCCGTTCCATGGGTTATTTATGTACATGTTTGATATTTGTTCAATGTGGCAATCATGATAATGATAATGTTATGATGTGACGGGTGCGCCCGGAATTATATAGCACATTATGAATGTTTAAATGTGACGGGTGCGCCCAGAATTATATAGCACTCCAATGCATTGGGTAAAGTGATGAATCTCATGAGTAAATTTGAAATGATGTGTGAACAAGATTCTAGATTTTTTCACAAGCATTTGTGGTAGTTAACCACTAAGACATGATGTTTCATTTTTATGCATTTCAGATTTCAAGTCTTTTATTTATGTTACTCTCATGTTCATGATCTTTTGCCTATGTTGTGATTATGATCACCCCATGATGTATTTTTCTTATCTATACTCTTACTGGGATTTTAGATCACTCCTTTTTATGTATATCCTCAGGTGGCTACATGTACTAAGAAGAGGACAAGTGATACTAAGAAGCTATAAAAGAAGAAATTAAATGAATGTTTATGCTTGAAGTTGTACTTGTTATGTGTAGTCCTTGTTTGACCAAGACACTAAACCTCTGGACCCTCCATGTGTAATAATATTATTTTGTTTATCTTTGAAATTATTTAATAGAAATGTAAGAAAAGGACAGGTCAATATAGTTGGTATCAGAGGAAAGGTTTAGTTAATTTGGGAATTTGGATTAGTAAACCCTAGAGAAAACCTCTAGCATAATAATAAGTACAAATATGTACACAAGAATATTTACCAAGGGATCCCATATGTTATGTTTTTGTAATAATTATTTAAATGAATATGTTATTCATGACTTTTTTACTTATGTTTTGTTCTAATCTTTTCTATTTTAGAAAATGGTGGGAACCAGGAGGAATCAGGCCAACAACACTTGCGAGGGCCATTGCAACGATTGCCCAAACGACATCCCCAATGATTTTGGTGGTGGAGTTAAAAAATTCATGGTGATGCTTACCCAATTATCTCCGGTTATGAATAATAAACATAATAATGGGGAACTTCCTCCTTCACCAAAGAGGGAGCAACTAGCTATCGAATGTTTTGTGCGGCAACGACCACCAATGTTTTGGGGATCTTCTGATCCACTAGTTGCAGAACAGTGGGTCAACTCCATGGAGATGATCTTTTCTGTTCTTCAATATTCCAAGACGGAGAAGGTGACTATAGCCGTTTATCGTCTAGATGGAGAAGCTGATCAATGGTGGGCTTTGATTAAGAACACCATGCCAAGGTAGGAAATTGAAGATATGGAATGGGAAGACTTTAAGATAATGTTTCTTAATATGTACTTCCCACGAACTCTTCACACAAATATGGAGAGATAATTCATAGAGCTCAAGAAAAAAGAAGGACACTCTGTCACAACCTATGAAGAAAATTTCACAAGGCTCTCAAGGTATGCTTCCTGTTTTGTTATCAACAATGATAGCAAAATTGATAGATTCTTTAGTGGATTAAAACCACATCTTCGATAGGATCTTGAAATTCGAGACTTTGGGAGTTATGAAGAAGTTATTCGGTGTGATCTCAAAGTGGAGATAGTGTTTGGATAATGGTCCCATAGCTATGCTGATCAGAAAAGAAATATGGAGTTTCAAGCTGGTGGATCTAGTGACAAAGGTGGGAAGAAAAATCAACGACCCACATGCCAAAAATGTGGGAAGTTGCACCATGGGAACTGCCTCAAAGTTACGGGGAAATGCTTTAAGTGTGGGAAAGAAGGAAACCAAGATCAGGAGTGTCGAAAAGACATGAAAAGGAAGGATAATGTAGCTGATGAAAGGAGATAACCACTCGTGGTTCAATGCTACAACTGTAGGGAGCTAGGGCACTATTCAAACTAGTGCACTAAACCTCGAGCTCTCGAGAGTAATCAGCGCCAACAACCACCACATCCAAAGGAACAAGGGAAGGCTTATGCCATCACTACTGCAGAGGTGGAACATGATAATGAAGTCATACAATGTACACTTCCTATTCACTCATGAATGAAAAAACTCTTATTTGATTCTGGTTCTACGCATTCTTTTATATCTTGCAAGTTTTCTAGAACTATAGAATCGAAGCACCGAAACCTTGAAGTAGAGATATATGTAAAAACACCATCTGGTGCAATCATTGCAACCCATGTCTTTGACTCTTCTCCTATTGACGTATGTGGGAATATTCTTCCGGTAAATCATGTAATACTTCCCTTGGTGGAATTCGACGCTATAATGGGAATGGATTGGATCTTGTAATATTGAGCACATATCAACTGTCAGGAAAAAGAATTTTATTTTCATATTCCGAACCATACCATGCTCCTCTACAAATGCAATGAAGATCATGAATATCCTTTTAAAAATCCTTCAATGGTGTGGGTGTTGATTCCCTATGAAGAAGCATACCTTGCCCAAATGGTTGAGTCGAAGGAAAGTGTGAACCTTGAGGAAATACCCATCATGAGGGAATACAGTGATGTATTTCCCAAAGAGTTACCCGGAACTCCCTCGGATCGTGAGGTTGAGTTCTCAATTGAACTCATACCCGGAGCTACTCCTATCTTGAATTGCCCCTATAGGATGGCTCCTATCGAACTGGAAGAGTTACAGAAGCAGCTGCAAGAGCATCTGGGAAAATGGTTCATACACCCTAGTGAATCTCCTTGGGGTGCTCCAGTGATCTTTGTAATGAAGAATGATGGAACCATGCGGCTGTGAATCGATTATCGGGAACCTAACAAGATCACCATAAAGAACAAGTATCTTCTCCCAAGGATTGATGACTTGTTCGACCAGTTAAGAGGAGCTCAATACTTCTCAAAGGTGGATCTTTGTTCTGGATATCATCATGTAAAGGAGAATAAGGAAGATATTCATAAGACTGCCTTCCGTACAAGGTATGTGCACTATGAGTTTTTGGTGATGCCCTTCGGACTTACAAATGCCCCTGAAATCTTCATGGATTTGATGAATAGAGTCTTTAGACATTACTTCGACAAATTTGTGGTAGTGTTTATCGATGATATTATCATCTACTCCAAGAGCAAGCAGGAACATGAAGAACATCTAAGACTTGTGTTGGAGACATTGAGAAAGGAGAAGTTGTACGCCAAGTTCAGAAAGTGTGACTTTTGGATGAATCAAGTCACGTTCTTGGGACATGTGATCACAAGCGAGGGAATTTCTGTGGACCCTTCAAAGACAAAGGCGATTGAGGAATGGCCCAGGCCCTATAGTGTCACAGAAATCCGTAGTTTTCATGGATTAGCTGGGTACTATCGACATTTTGTGAGAAACATCTCACGATTTTCATGCCTTCTAACTAAGTTAACAAGGAAAGGGGTAAAGTATGTATGGACGAAAGAATGTGAGGGATGCTTCAAGGAACTAAAGAGAAGGCTGATCACTGCACATATACTCACACTACCGAAAAGTGGAGAATGTTTTGTGATATACAGTGATTCTACAAAGAAAGTCTTGGGATGTGTACTAATGCAAAATGATAATTTGATAGCCTACACCTCACGACAGTTGAAAATCCATGAGCAGAACTACCCAATGCAAGATCTATAGCTGGAAGCTGTGATTTTTGCCTTGAAAATCTGGCGGCACTACATTTATGGTGAGAAGTGTGACATATACACCGACTACAAGAGCCTAAAGTATATATTCACACAAAAGGAGCTCAACATGCGTCAAAGGATATGGTTAGAGCTAATCAATGATTATGATTTCTCTATTCATTATCATCCTGGAAAGGCGAACAAGGCAGCTGATGCTCTAAGTAGAAAAGAACCTACTACTCTATCCATGTTGAGGATTGAGAAAGACCCTATCTTCTTGGATTTGCAAAGGATGGATTTGGAAATCATAAGGGCAAGGGATACATCCTACCTATCCCAAATTATTGCACAACCATCCATCCAAGAGATGATTAAGGAAGCACAAAGGGGTGATGTGGAGATACAAAAGACGGTGAATTCAGTAATGGAAGGGAAGCTGCAGGAGTTCCATATCGACGATGATGGTGTGATTCGGTTTGGAACGCGGATTTGTGTGGCTTCATCACCCGGGATAAATAAGGAGGTATTGGATAATTTACATAGCTCATCTTTCTCTATCCATCCTGGAAGTACCAAGATGTATCGTGATCTCCGAGAGAACTTCTAGTGGGGTAACATGAAGAAAGAGATTGCGGAATATATATCAAGGTGCTTGGTATGTCAGCAAGTTAAATCTGAGATACAAAAGTCCAAAGGTATGATGCATCCATTGCCTATACCAATGTGGAAATGGGAAAATGTTACTATAGAAATTTTCATAGGTCTCTTGAAGACGTCAAAGGGAAATAATGCGATATGGGTTGTGGTTGATAGACTCACCAAGACTTCCCATTTTATCGCTATTCAGGAAGACCTCTCACTTGAAAAACTTGCAAGGATATATGTGAAGGAAGTAGTGATATTTCATGGTGTTCTACTCTCGATTGTCTCTGACCGTGATCCAAGGTTCACATCTAAGTTCTGTAGGCGCCTTCAACATGCTTTGAGTACTGAATTAAATTTCACCATGCCCTATCACTCCCAAACTGATGGCCAGTCTGAAAGGACTATTCAGATGCTTGAAGATATGTTAAGAGCTTGCTCTCTTGAATTCAAAGGTGGTTGGGGTCATCATCTCCCATTGGTTGGGTTCTCATACAACAATAGCTTCCACTCTAGTATTCAGATGGCTCTGTATGCAGATCTTTATGGGAAGCGATGTAGAACTCCAACCTTTTGGGATGAAGTTGGAGAACGAATGCTACTTGGTCCCGATCTTGTTCAAGAGATGACAGAGAAGGTTCATGTCATCTAGAAACACATCAAAGCTGCTCTAAATCGGCAAAAGAACTATACTGACAACCATCGAAGGGACTTGGAGTTCGATGTTGGAGATAAAGTCTTCCTTCGAATATCTCCATGGAAGAGAGTCAAGAGATTCGGGAAGAAAGGGAAGCTAATCCCAAGGTACAATGGACCCTTTGAGATCCTTGACCGTATTAGATCCATGACCTATTTTCTGGCACTCCCACCGAATATGGCTCAAGTTCATGATGTGTTTCATGTATCACTACTGAGGAAGTACATACCAGACCCCTCACATGTACTAAACTCAGAGGTGGTACAATTGGAAGATGATCTCTCCTATGAGGAGCAGTCGTTAAAAATTTTGGACCGAAGTGATAAGGTTCTACACAACAAGGCAACCCGCCTTGTCAAAGTGTTGTGGAGGAACCATAATTTTGAGGAAGAAACTTGGGAACTAGAAGAGGCAATGAAGGAGAAGTACCCTCACCTGTTTGTGTAAAGTGAAATTTCGGGGGCGAAATTTCTTAAGGGGGGAAGAATGTAACGATCAAATGTATTTCAATAGAAAATTTCCTTCTTAAATTTATGTCATAAAAACACAAAATAATGAACTACTAAGTGATAAGTGACCTTTAAACATAATTTTGTCACCCCTATGTTTGGAATTTTAAAAATCTGACATACATGGTTGTGTTTAAGATAGTTTTTAGATTCTAATGAATCAAAAATAATTTTTGGTGAATAGTAACCTTACCTTATGAATAGTAATCTACCCTTATGAATAGTAATATGAACCTTATGAATAGTAAATAAGAGTAACATTAACAATTAATAGTAGAATAAAATTTAGACATCATAGAAAGTGGTAATTTGGCCTTAGTAAATGTATTTGGTATTTTATAAGTCATAAATAATTAATTATAATTAATTAATTAATTTAAAGGAATATTTATTTCCCTGAAATGTATTCATAAATTATTTTTAGATAATTTTATAAGACCCTACATGTAACTCCCTGACCCCAGCTACCCAGAGTTGGTGCATTACTTCGTAACATTGGCATGATCACAAAAGATCAAGTCTCGAAAGACCGATTAGTTTAGTAGCCTTGGAAACACTAGATACATTCGTAAACGTTACATTACATCAGAAAGTGAAAAACTACAATAAAAAAGTCTCCATAGTCCACTCTCATATCCTCTTATGACAATCCATGTAGGTCATTCATAAAATACTTCTTCACATCCTGGAAAATATTAAAACATTGAAAGGGGTGAGCTCAGATGCTCAGTAAGGATAACAATAATGCGGAGGCTTTCATAAATAAACATAAAAAATTTAAGGTAATGTATAACTAAAACAAAAGCCTTTTAAACTTGAACATCAAAATAATATGGAAAAAGTAAAATGAGATAATGCCATTCACTTCCTCACATGGATATTCTACTGGTCGAATAATCACATGCAATATCAATAACCACTTTCATAATGAGGGAATGTATAATGCGAGACATTCTGAAACATTTTGTCAAGGCCTCGGCCAAGACGTCTAAAATGACTAAGGCCTCAGCCAAAACCATAAATCAAATTGGGAAAGGGCCTCAGCCAATTCCACGTCTAGTTGTCTCATCAGACCTACCGATGCATCGAGGAGCTATAGCGGGCTCCACCCGTCACTTATTAAGTCCAATACATTCTTCATATGAACAGGTTTAAACATCTCATAAACCATAACATAATCGTATCACATAAAACATGCATAAAGGAAACATAACATTTCCACATTTCAATCACAAGATATCAATACAAAACATTGATATAATAAAAATGCTTTCAAAACCATTTTCAATACCAAAACAAAAGAAAATTATAACATGGTATTTATTTTTCATTAAAAAAAGATGGCTTGTAGAGGAAGCCGAAACTCAAATAATGGTCACGGCGGCGGAGAAGTCATTGTCTCCGCATAAGTATGGAAAGAAAAACATTCCCTTTTGTTGTTTAGCAAAACGCTTCGTATAAAAAATATTCCTTTTGAATAAACGTAAAAGACAAAGGGGTTTATACACCGTATAAAAGAAAGTTGTGTATAAAACCAAATATGCCTCAATGAAAGGGGATTGAGACGAAGTCCTTAAAAAGATCATTTTTTTATAAAGTAGGTCTATTATGTGTATTCACTATAAGTACACATAAATAATGTAAAAATACAAGATAGGACATAATAATATCATGACATAATTTGAAGGTAGGAGATTAACCCAAAGAATAGAAATTGGGTTAAGAAGTTCCCTTACCTTGCGTCTTGTCCTGACTCGACCGTTCTTTAACCTCCTGAATAATAAACTAGAGTTAATTTCTATTTACCTAAGAACCTTTTTCATGTTCATTATTCCTTTTATATCCTTATTACCATGTTATGAACATTATTTAATTATTTAAGTTAATAACGGTCGTTTTGTCGATCTTTGGTACTTGAGTCAACAATAAACTTCTTATAATTACAAGTTGTTTATAAGGTAGAATATCCATTATCTCCAGAATTAGATTCATTATTTATATGTCATATATATCTTATATACAGTATATACATTAATTTATAATATCACGTAACATTTAGAGGTAAGAAATGAAATGCACCGTTCATGGAGACGGTAAGCCGTACGTACGCATGAACGCTACTTTCATTTCAATTTCATATTTAATGGAACGAAATCATAATTATATAAATGTATAATATAATTCCAGTATAATATAGTGTATAATACCATTTACTCCATCCTTTATACATCCCACATATGGCATTAACGATTCAAATCACTTTGAGGGGGCGGTAGTCCACACTTCCAAAAATGAAATTATCGCGTTTTACCCATAATGGAAATCATAAAGTATGCCATAAATGAGAAATACAGAAGCATAAGTAAAACATAAACATATTATATATCATATATAAAAATAGTGACATCTTAATGGCCACCTTTGAAGGTGTTATATGAGTGTTGAACAATCTTCGTTTCGTGAGGCAGAAATTCGCCATCCACAGAAACTGTATGTTCATTAACCATTATATGTAGGTGTGTGTAAGTGTAGCTCGAATCCTTATTATAACAACATCCTAGTATATTGAGGATACTGGTTTTTTCACAAAAGAAATGAATAAAAAGAGTTTAGGGGGGTGTAGAAGAAAAATAAAACAAAACAACATTAGAGAAGACATTACCTCAAAATCGGGTAACTCTTTTTGATTTGATCCAAAGGATTCCTTGAGAAGAGTTATTCCAAAAGTGAGGCTTCTAGGAGTAAGAGGGGGAAGTTGGGAGAGTATTTGGCCAGAGTTTGGCCGAGCCAAATTTCTTGAAAGTGTAAATGAGGTGGGAGAGGTGGGGGCTTTTTATAATAGGAGAGGAGGGGCTCTTTTGGAAAGATTGAAATGTTACATTATTATACAATTATTTTCGGATTCTAAAGGTCCCAAACTTATATAATTCGTGGATAAGGTGATAAGGGTTCTAAATATCCTCATCCAATAGGCTTTGGACAAGTGTAAACCTTGTAATTTGCATTATCTTCTCATTTTATTTAAATCGTTAAATAATGAGGTCATCGCTGCATCATAATTATGTCATAAATAATTTAATTTATTTAATGTCTAAAAATTATAAAAAAAATACTATGATGTAGGAAATATTTTTAGCTTTCTAATGAATATTTATAGTCAAAATTTGGACTTGTTTAACCCCACTTAAAAACTGTTTTAGTAAAACAACTCATGTTTGTGTCAATTTAATTTTAACATTAAATAAATATATATTAATGTCATTTTCCAACTAAAGTGGCTCCATGGGGTCCCCAAGTTTACCCATGGGTTGTCTTGGTCGGCCATGACTCATCTAATAGGAGTAGTACAAGTGTCAATCTCTTCTCATATTATTAAAACATTGTTTTTACCTTAAACTACACTTATTACCTCTAATCGCGATTAAGAACTTAAAAGTTACTATTCACCAAAAAATTATTTTGATCTCATTGAACCACATTTTACTTCTTAATGACAACCATGTATGTCGGATTTTTGAAAATCAAATAACAGAAGTGGTAATATTTCATTTAAACAAAAAATCAGTTATTTAACTACCACTTAGTGGTTTCACTATTCATCAAAAATTGAAGTTTTTCAGAATAATGCCAAAATTTCACCATAAGCTATAATTGATATTCCGAATTCAAAAATGATGTCTATTTTACAAAATTCCAAACATATAAGTTGCATTAACTAATTTTATAATTAATTCCCGCTGTTACAAAAATAGCGTGTTTCTAAGAAACAATTTATATCAAAAGATTGACAATTGTTTATGTCCAATTTCAATGTTAAATTAATTCTAATGACCACCATTGGATAAAATGGTAAAAATATATTCTAATTATACTTTGAAACCACTAAATAGTATAATTTATCACTATAAATTATTTTGTTTTAAAAAGTTGTTTTTAAGTATTTTTCACTATTCATACAAAATTAGAAGTTCTCAGAAAAATACCAAAAATTCAACATAGGCTAATTTCGATATTCTGAATCCATAAATGAAGTCCATTTTGATAAATAAAATTTCTATAATATTAAAAAGTGGTTATTACTATTCATAACGACTACTTTGATTAGTCGCAGTGTTTTAGAACTCGAAGTTGCGTACAATGCAAGCTATTGCATTATTGAATGAGAAGTGTATCGTGGAAGCTCGGGGTGTTACATTATCCCCTCCTTCAATAAATTACGTCCTCGCAATTTGAAATTTTTCTTTGAAAATAAAAGGTTGAAAAGAGAAAATACCTTTGAGGAAAACCCACATCGGAAATAAGGTTAATAAATATATAACATTAAAAGAAAGAAAGATAGGTACAAAGGTCACCCGAGATAGCCCATTCTAGGATTCTATGAAAATATGGATATGGAGGAGAAACAAACCATCAAGGTCTGATGGAGAGTTATAGAAAACAGGATTAGGATAAAGTTTAACTACAAGAAAATCACAAACTTTTTATTGGTTAAACGATCATTGATTCCCCAGTAGGAAAAGTTAACCGACAACATTTTTGTTTTGAGTTAACTTTTATAATGTTTAGGAATTTATTTAGGAGATTTACTAAGAACGTAAGGGAATATACATACTTGTTATGTATACTTTAATTCATTAATAAACTTTTACCACAAACCCAACTTTTACTCCAAATGGTAACAGAACTCAAAAATATTCTATTTATCCTAATTGTATAAGGTTCCAAATGTTAACACATACCATTTAGATTAGTAAAATTATTTTGTAATAACCAGGGACTTCCTGTAGGCTAGTGGTAGGAAATAAAGGCCTGTCGCACTATGATTGTGGGTTCAATTCCTGCAGCTTTGTCCGACGCGACGGGTTATGCCCCACCCTGCAGGTTGTCCTTTTCCTAAAAATATAGTATCATAATATTCCAAAAATAATCTGCATAAATTTTTTAACCTTAAACAATACTATCCAAAGATCAACTTAATCCACTCCAACCTTTATAGTTATCCAAAATACCTCTGTCCAGACTTTCTCTAAAAGGACTCTTAATTCCAAAATCAATTTATCTGATTCCCCAAACAAAGAAAAGTTTCTCTTATTATCACATACTAAAAATATATAATTACCTTCATCATATTAAAACCTTACTGAAATCAACAAGTACTGCAGTGCAATCCTTATATATATCACATTATTCTTATAACCAGAATATAATCCTTGAGTCCAAAAGCACCAATACATTAATTATTCCGCTTCAACTGTAGTCACAGCATAAGATTGGCCTTGATCCCTTGGCCTTTTCTGAGGTAAGTTTCCTTGACGCTTAGGACATTAATTTGCATAATGCCCCATTTCCCTACAATTGTAGCATTCAACTTTGACAGCCTCTTTCTTTCCCTTGCAATCACGAGCCTGGTGACCCTTTTCTCCACATTTATAACAAACTCCCATTCCTTTTAGGCACGTACTAGGGTGATTCTTCCCACAATTATCACATAATGTAAAATCCTTCTTTCCCTTTTTCCCTTTATCTATCTCTTGTTCCCCTGTTATCTTCTTCTCTTTATTTACTTTGTTGTCATAAGACTTAGAGAATTCTTTTTCTGTCTTGATAGCACACGAGACAATATCTTCGTATGATGAGAAGTATTGTGATACTAATGCTCGACGGAGAAATGGTTTTAACCCATCAAAGAAACGATCAATCTTACTCCTTGGGTTACATATATAATCGGAAGCATGCCTCGCTAACCTTGTAAAGTTAGCCTCATACTTTGCGACATTCTCATCCTCCTTCTGCCTCAGACTCATAAATTTCCTTTCCATATCTGCTCGATGGTCACGAGGAAAGTATTTTTCTAATAAATGCTCTTTGAACTCCCTCCATTCCATATTCGATACGTCATCATCTTCCTTTGTGTTTTGAATCAGCGACCACCACTGATCGGCATCTCCAGTGAGGCGGTAAACTGCCATGACAACCTTCTCCCTTTCACTACTCCCCAAGGTATGGAATATTTTCTCTAAGGAATTTATCCATTGCTCATCTACTATAGGATTTGTACTCCCATTGAAGGTTGGTGGTTGTTGACTCATGAAACGGTCTAGCATTGATCCTCCACATTTCGGATCAGGGTGCTCCAAACGAGTAAGGTTATTATTCATAACCTGCGTGAGTTGTACCAGTACAGTGAGAAGCTGATCAGCACCAGTTGTATCACTAGCTCCACCATAATTATCTTGAGCAGGAGGGCAATCCCTACACGGAGTGCGTGCATTGATACGGTTTCCATTTCTTCCACTAGGCGCCATTTCTAAACAATGGCATAAACTAGATCAGTTTATGAATCAAAATACATAATTCCATACTTGTAAAATACTTAACATAAATTGAACTATTTATGGATATAATCCATAAAAATGTTTTCTTTGAGAAAGTATATACTCATAACCCTTCATAGTGGTTTATAAAGAAAATGAGAATTATCCAAAGCATATCCCCCGGGAGTGTCGTAACCAAGAGTGCAGCAAGGCCCGTTGTCGTGCACCAGTTCCCATTCGAGTCTAGCTCAAAGCGGTGTTTTCGGGTTTTACCCCTAGGTACATCTGTGCCAGAGCTGCCTCTACCTGCTCGTATCCAGACAGGGATGTATTGCTCAAAAAACTCACAAAATCTCTATAATACCAAAATTATAGGAAGTTCTTCTATACTAATCCTTAAAGTCTATCTTCGGTCTATATGCTCTAATCAGAGTTTATCTAAATCTAGCTTCCAAGGTTAGTACTAAACTGCCTCTGATACCAACTGTAACGCCCCGACCCCAGCTACCCAGAGTTGGTGCATTACTTCGTAACATTGGCATGATCACAAAAGATCAAGTCTCGAAAGACAGATTAGTTTAGTAGCCTTGGAAACACTAGATACATTTGTAAACGTTACATTACATCATAATGTGAAAAACTACAATAACAAAGTCTCCATAGTCCACTCTCATATCCTCTTCTGACAATCCATGCAGGTCATTCATAAAATTTTTCTTCACATCCTGGAAAATATTAAAACATTAAAAGGGGTGATCTTAGATGCTCTGTAAGGATAACAATAATGCGGAGGCTTTCATAAATAAACATAAAAAATTTAAGGCAATGTATAACTAAAACAAAAGCCTTTTAAACTTGAACATCAACATAATATGGCAAAAGTAAAATGAGATAATTCCATTCACTTCCTCACATGGATATTCTTCTAGTCGAATAATCACATGCAATATCAATAACCACTTTCATAATGAGGGAATTTATAATGCCAGACATTCTGAAACATTTTGTCAAGGCCTCGCCCAAGACGTCTAAAATGATTAAGGCCTCAGCCAAAACCATAAATCAAATTGGGAAAGGGCCTCAGCCAATTCCTCGTCTAGTTGTCTCATGAGACCTACCGATGCATCGAGGAGCTATAGCGGGCTCCACCCATCACTTATTAAGTCCAATACATTCCTCATATGAACAGGTTTAAACATCTCATAAATCATAACATAATCGTATCACATAAAACATGCATAAAGGAAACATAACATTTCCACATTTCAATCATAAGATATCAATACAACACATTGATATAATAAAAATGCTTTCAAAACCATTTTCAATACCAAAATAAAAGAAAATTATAACATGGTATTTATTTTTCATTAAAAAAAAATGGCTTGTAGAGGAAACCGAAACTCAAAAAATGGTCATGGCGGCAGAAAGTCATTGTCTCCGCATAAGTACGGAAAGAAAAACATTCCCTTTTGTTGTTTAGCAAAACGCTTCGTATAAAAAAGATTCCTTTTGAATAAACGTAAAAGACAAAGGGGTTTATACACCGTATAAAAGAATGTTGTGTATAAAACCAAATATGCCTCAATGAAAGGGGATTGGGACGAAGTCCATAAAAAGATCATTTTTTTATAAAGTAGGTCTATTATGTGTATTCACTATAAGTACACATAAATAATGTAAAAATACAAGATAGGACATAATAATATCATGACATAATTTGAAAGTAGGAGATTAACCCAAAGAATAGAAATTGGGTTATGAAGTTCCCTTACCTTGCGTCTTGTCCTGACTCGACCGTTCTTTAACCTCCTGAATAATAAACTAGAGTTAATTTCTATTTACTTAAGAACCTTTTTCATGTTCATTATTCCTTTTATATCCTTATTACCATGTTATGAACATTATTTAATTATTTAAGTTAATAACGGTCGTTTTGTCGATCTTTGGTACTTGAGTCAACAATAAATTTCTTATAATTACAAGTTGTTTATGTGGTAGAATATCCATTATCTCCAGAATTATATTCATTATTTAGATGTCATATATATCTTATATACAGTATATACATTAATTTATAATATCACGTAACATTTAGAGGTAAGAAATGAGATGCACCGTTCATGGAGACGGTAAGCCGTACGTACGCATGAACGCTACTTTCATTTCAATTTCATATTTAATGGAACGAAATCATAATGATATAAATGTATAATATAATTCCAGTATAATATATTGTATAATACCATTTACTCCATCCTTTATACATCCCACATATGGCATTAACGATTCAAATCACTTTGAGGGGGCGGTAGTCCGCACTTCCAAAAATGAAATTATCGCGTTTTACCCATAATGGAAATCATAAAGTATGCCATAAATGAGAAATACAGAAACATAAGTAAAACATAAACATATTATACATCATATATAAAAATAGTGACATCTTAATGGCCACCTTTTACGGTGTTATATGAGTGTTGAACAATCTTCGTTTCGTGAGGCAGAAATTCGCCATCCACAGAAACTGTATGTTCTTTAACCATTAGATGTAGGTGTCTGTAATTGTAGCTCGAATCCTTATTATAACAACATCCTAGTATATTGAGGATACTGGTGTTGTCACAAAAGAAATGAATAAAAAGAGTTTAGGGGGGTGGAGAAGAAAAATAAAACAAAACAACATTAGAGAAGACATTACCTCAAAATCGGGTAACTCTTTTTGATTTGAGCCAAAGGATTCCTTGAGAAGAGTTCTGCCAAAAGTGAGGCTTCTAGGAGTAAGAGGGGTAAGTTGGGAGAGTCTTTGGGTAGAGGTTGGCCAAACCAAATTGCTTGAAAGTGTAAATGAGGTGGGAGAGGTGGGGGCCTTTTATAAGAGGAGAGGAGGGGCTCTTTTGGAAAGATTGAAATGTTACATTATTATACAATTATTTTCGGATTATAAAGGTCCCACACTTATATAATTCGTGGATAAGGTGATAAGGGTTCGAAATATCCTCATCCAATAGGCTTTGGACAAGTGTAAGCCTTGGAATTTGCATTATCTTCTCATTTTATTTAAATCGTTAAATAATGATGTCATCGCTGCATCATAATTATGTCATAAATAATTTAATTTATTTAATGTCTAAAAATTATAAAAAAATACTATGATGTACTAAATCTTTTTATCGTTCTAATGAATATTTATAGTCAAAATTTGGACTTGTTTAACCCCACTTAAAAACTGTTTTAGTAAAACAACTCATGTTGGTGTCAATTTAATTTTAACATTAAATAAATATATATTAATGTAATTTTCCAACTAAAGTGGCTCCATGGGGTCCCCAAGTTGACCCATGGGTTGTCTTTGTCGGCCATGACTCATATAATATGAGTAGTACAAGTTTCAAGCTCATCTCATATTATTAAATCATTGTTTTCACCTTAAACTACACTAATTACCTCTAATCGCGATTATGAACATAAAAGTTACTATTCACCAAAAAATTATTTTGAGATCATTGAACCACATTTTATTTCTTAATGACAACCATGTATGTCGGATTTTTGAAAATAAAATCACAGAAGTTGTAATATTTCATTTAAACAAAAAATCAGTTATTTAACTACCACTTAGTGGTTTCACTATTCATCAAAAATTGAAGTTTTTCAGAATAATGCCAAAATTTCACCGTAAGATATAATTGATATTCCGAATTCAAAAATGATGTCTATTTTACAAAATTCCAAACATATAAGTTTCATTAACTAATTTTATAATTAATTCCCGCTGTTACAAAAATAGCGTGTTTCTAAGAAACAATTTATATCAAAAGATTGGCAATTGTTTATGTCCAATTTCAATGTTAAATTAATTCTAATGACCACCATTGGATAAAATGGTAAAAATATATTCTAATTATACTTTGAAACCACTAAATATTATAATTTATCACTATAAATTATTTTGTTTTAAAAAGTTGTTTTTAAGTATTTTTCACTATTCATACAAAATTAGAAGTTCTAAGAAAAATACCAAAAATTCAACATAGGCTAATTTCGATATTCCGAATCCAAAAATGAAGTCCATTTTGATAAATAAAATTTCTATAATTTTAAAAAGTGGTTATTACTATTCATAACGGCTACTTTTATTAGTCGTAGTGTTTTAGAACTCGAAGTTGCGTACAATGCAAGCTATTGCATTATTGAATGAGAAGCGTATCGTGGAAGCTCGGGGTGTTACATTCTCCCCTCCTTCAATAAATTGCGTCCTCGCAATTTGAAATTTTTCTTTGAAAATAAAAGGTTGAAAAGAGAAAATACCTTTGAGGAAAACCCACATCGGAAATAAGGTTAATAAATATATAACATTAAATGAAAGAAAGATAAGTACAAAGGTCACCCGAGATAGCCCATTCTAGGATTCTATGAAAATATGGATATGGAGGAGAAACAAACCATAAAGGTCTGATGGAGAGTTATAGAAAACAGGATTAGGATAAAGATTAACTACAAGAAAATAACAAACTTGTGATTGGTTAAACGATCATTGATTCCCCAGTAGAAAAAGTTAACCGAAAACATTTTTGTTTTGAGTTAACTTTTATAATGTTTAGGAATTTATTTAGGAGATTTACTAATAACGTAAGGGAATATACATACTTGTTATGTATACTTTAATTCATTAATAAATTTTTACCACAAACCCAACTTTTACTCCAAATGGTAATAGAACTCAAAAATATTCTATTTATCCTAATTGTATAAGGTTCCAAATGTTAACACATACCATTTAGATTAGTAATATTATTTTGTAATAACCAGGGGCTTCCTGTAGGCTAGTGGTAGGAAATAAAGGCCTGTCGCACTATGATTGTGGGTTCGATTCCTACAGCTTTTTCCGACGCGACGGGTTATGCCCCACCCTTCAGGTTGTCCTTTTCCTAAAAATATAGTATCATAATATTCCAAAAATAATCTTCATAAATTTTTTAACCTTAAACAATACTATCCAAAGGTCAACTTAATCCACTCCAACCTTTATAGTTATCCAAAATACCTCTGTCCAGACTTTCTCTAAAAGGTCTCTTAATTCCAAAATCAATTTATCTGATTCCCCAAACAAAGAAAATTTTCTCTTATTGTCACATACTAAAAATATATAATTACCTTCATCATATTAAAACCTTACTGAAATCAACAAGTACTGCAGTACAATCCTTATATATATCACATTATTTTTATAACCAGAATATAATCTTTGAGTCCAAAAGCACCAATACATTAATTATTCCGCTTCAACTGTAGTCACAGCATAAGATTGGCCTTGATCCCTTGGCATTTTCTGAGGTAAGTTTCCTTGACGCTTAGGACATTAATTTGCATAATGCCCCATTTCCCTACAATTGTAGCATTCAACTTTGACAGTCTCTTTCTTTCCCTTTCAATCACGAGCCTGGTGACCCTTTTCTCCACATTTATAACAAACTCCCATTCCTTTTAGGCACGTACCAGGGTGATTATTCCCACAATTATCACATAATGGAAAATCCTTCTTTCTCTTTTTCCCTTTATCTATCTCTTGTTCCCCCGTTCTCTTCTTCTCTTTCTTTACTTTGTTGTCATAAGACTTAGAGAATTCCTTTTCTGTCTTGATAGCACACGAGACAATATCTTCGTATGATGAGAAGGATTGTGATACTAAAGCTCGACGTAGAAATGGTTTTAACCCATCAAAGAAACGATCAATCTTACTCCTTAGGTTACGTATATAATTGGAAGCATGCCTCGCTAACCTTGTAAAGTTATCCTCATACTTTGCGACATTCTCATCCTCCTTCTGCCTCAGACTCAGAAATTGCCTTTCCATATCTGCTCGATGGTCACGAGGAAATTATTTTTCTAAGAAAAGCTCTTTGAACTCCCTCCATTCCATATTCGATACGTCATCATCTTCCTTTGTGTTTTGAATCAGCGACCACCACTGATCGGAATCTCTAGTGAGGCGGTAAACTGCCATGACAACCTTCTCCCTTTCACTACTCCACAAGGCATGGAATATTTTCTCTAAGGAATTTATCCATTGCTCAGCTACTATAGGATTTGTACTCCTATTTAAGGTTGGTGGTTTTTTCCTCATGAAACGGTCTAGCATTGATCCTCCACTTTGCGGATCAGGGTGCTCCATACGAGTAAGGTTATTATTCATAACCTGCATGAGTTGTCCCAGTACGGTGAGAAGTAGATCAGCACCAGTTGTATCACTAGCTCCACCATAATTATCTTGAGTAGGAGGGCAATCCCTACACGGAGTGCGTGCATTGATATGATTTCCATTTCTTCCACTAGGCGCCATTTCTAAACAATGGCATAAACTAGATCAGTTTATGAATCAAAATACATAATTCCATACTTGTAAAATACTTAACATAAATTGAACTATTTATGGATATAATCCATAAAAATGTTTTCTTTGAGGAAGTATATACTCATAACCCTTCATAGTGGTTTATAAAGAAAATGAGAATTATCCAAAGCATATCCCCCGGGAGTGTCGTATCCAAGAGTGCAGCAAGGCCCGTTGTCGTGCACCAGTTCCCATTCGAGTCTAGCTCAAAGCGGTGTTTTCGGGTTTTACCCCTAGGTACATCTGTGCCAGAGCCGCCTCTAACTGCTCGTATCCAGACAGGGATGTATTTCTCGAAAAACTCACAAAATCTCTATAATACCAAAATTTTAGGAAGTTTTTCTATACTAATCCTTAAAGTCTATCTTCGGTCTATGTGCTCTAGTCAGAGTTTATCTAAATATATCTTTCAAGGTTAGTACTAAACTGCCTCTGATACCAACTGTAACTCCCTGACCCCACCTACCCAGATTTGGTGAATTACTTCATAACATTGGCATGATCACAAAAGATCAAGTCTCGAAAGACCGATTAGTTTAGTAGCCTTGGAAACACTAGATACATTCGTAAACGTTACATTACATCATAAAGTGAAAAACTACAATAACAAAGTCTCCATAGTCCACTCTCATATCCTCTTCTGACAATCCCTGCAGGTCATTCATAAAATACTTCTTCACATCCTGGAAAATTTTAAAACATTGAAAGGGGTGAGCTCAGATGCTCAGTAAGGATAACAATAATGCGGAGGCTTTCATAAATAAACATAAAAAATTTAAGGCAATGTATAACTAAAACAAAAGCCTTTTAAACTTGAACATCAACATAATATGGTAAATGTAAAATGAGATAATGCCATTCACTTCCTCACATGGATATTCTACTGGTCGAATAATCACATGCAATATCAATAACCACTTTCATAATGAGGGAATGTATAGTGCCAGACATTCTGAAACATTTTGTCAAGGCCTCGGCCAAGACGTCTAAAATGATTAAGGCCTCAGCCAAAACCATAAATCAAATTGGGAAAGGGCCTTAGCCAATTCCACGTCTAGTTGTCTCATGAGACCTACCGATGCATCGAGGAGCTATAGAGGGCTCCACCCTTCACTTATTAAGTCCAATACATTCCTCATATGAACAGGTTTAAACATCTCATAAACCATAACATAATCGTATCACATAAAACATGCATAAAGGAAACATAACATTTCCACATTTCAATCACATGATATCAATACAACACATTGATATAATAAAAATGCTTTCAAAACCATTTTCAATACCAAAATAAAAGAAAATTATAACATGGTATTTATTTTTCATAAAAAAAAAAGATGGCTTGTAGAGGAAGCCGAAACTCAAATAATGGTCACGGCGGCGGAGAAGTCATTGTCTCCGCATAAGTACGGAAAGAAAAACATTCCCTTTTGTTGTTTAGCAAAATGAATTGTATAAAAAAGATTCCTTTTGAATAAACGTAAAAGTCAAAGGGGTTTATACACCGTATAAAAGAAAGTTGTGTATAAAACCAAATATGCCTCAATGAAAGCGGATTGAGACGAAGTCCTTAAAAAGATCATTTTTTTTATAAAGTAGGTCTATTATGTGTATTCAGTATAAGTACACATAAATAATGTAAAAATACAAGATAGGACATAATAATATCATGACATAATTTGAAAGTAGGAGATTAACCCAAAGAATAGAAATTGGGTTAAGAAGTTCCCTTACCTTGTGTCTTGTCCTGACTCGACCGTTCTTTAACCTCTTGAATAATAAACTAGAGTTAATTTCTATTTACTTAAGAACCTTTTTCATGTTCATTATTCCTTTTATATCCTTATTACCATGTTATGAACATTATTTGATTATTTAAGTTAATAACCGTCGTTTTGTCGATCTTTGGTACTTGAGTCAACAATAAACTTCTTATAATTACAAGTTGTTTATGTGGTAGAATATCCATTATCTCCAGAATTATATTCATGATTTAGATGTCATATATATCTTATATACAGTATATACATTAATTTATAATATCACGTAACATTTAGAGATAAGAAATGAAAAGCACCGTTCATGGAGACGGTAAGCCGTACGTACGCATGAACGCTACATTCATTTCAATTTCATATTTAATGGAACTAAATCATAATGATATAAATGTATAATATAATTCCAGTATAATATAGTGTATAATACGATTTACTCCATCCTTTATACATCCCACATATGGCATTAACGATTCAAATCACTTTGAGGGGGCGGTAGTCCGCACATCCAAAAATGAAATTATCGCGTTTTACCCAAAATGGAAATCATAAAGTATCCCATAAATGAGAAATACAGAAGCATAAGTAAAACATAAACATATTATATATCATATATAAAAATAGTGACATCTTAATGTCCACCTTTGAAGGTGTTATATGAGTGTTTAACAATCTTCGTTTCGTGAGGCAGAAATTCGCCATCCACAGAAACTGTATGTTCTTTAACCATTAGATGTAGGTGTGTGTAAGTGTAGCTCGAATCCTTATTATAACAACATCATAGTATATTGAGGATACTAGTGTTGTCACAAAAGAAATGAATAAAAAGTGTTTAGGGGGGTGGAGAAGAAAAATAAAACAAAACAACATTAGAGAAGAAATTACCTCAAAATCGGGTAACTATTTTTGATTTGATCAAAAGGCTTCCTTGAGAAGAGTTCTGCCAAAAGTGAGGCTTATAGGAGTAAGAGGGAGAAGTTGGGAGAGTATTTGGGCAGAGGTTGGCCGAGCCAAATTGCTTGAAAGTGTAAATGAGGTGGGAGAGGTGGGGGCCTTTTATAAGAGGAGAGGATGGGCTCTTTTGGAAAGATTGAAATGTTACATTATTATACAATGCTTTTCAGATTATAAAGGTCCCAAACATATATCATTCGTGGATAAGGTGATAAGGGTTCGAAATATCCTCATCCAATAGGCTTTGGAGAAGTGTATGCCTTGGAATTTTCATTATCTTCTAATTTTATTTAAATCGTTAAATAATGAGGTCATCACTGCATCATAATTATGTCATAAATAATTTAATTTATTTAATGTCTAAAAATTATAAAAAAAATACTATGATGTATGAAATCTTTTTAGATTTCTAATGAATATTTATAGTCAAAATTTGTACTTGTTTAACCCCACTTAAAAACTGTTTTAGTAAAACAACTCATGTTTGTGTCAATTTAATTTTAAAATTAAATAAATATATATTAATGTAATTTTCCATCTAAAGTGGCTGCATGGGGTCCCCAAGATGACCCATGGGTTTTCTTGGTGGGCCATGACTCATCTAATAGGAGTAGTACAAGTGTCAAGCTCATCTCATATTATTAAAACATTGTTTTTACCTTAAACTACACTAATTACCTCTAATCGCGATTAAGAACTTAAAAGTTACTATTCACAAAAAAATTATTTTGATCTCATTGAACCACATTTTACTTCTTAATGACAACAATGTATGTCAGATTTTTGAAAATCAAATCACAGAAGTGGTAATATTTCATTTAAACAAAAAATCAGTTATTTAACTACCACTTAGTGGTTTCACTGTTCATCAAAAATTGAAGTTTTTCAGAATAATGCCAAAATTTCACCCTAAGCTATAATTGATATTCAGAATTCAAAAATGATGTCTATTTTAGAAAATTCCAAAAATATAAGTTGCATTAACTAATTTTATAATTAATTCCCACTGTTACAAAAATAGCGTGTTTCTAAGAAACAATTTATATCAAAAGATTGGCAATTGTTTATGTCCAATTTCAATGTTAAATTAATTCTAATGACCACCATTGGATAAAATGGTAAAAATATATTCTAATTATACTTTGAAACCACTAAATAGTATAATTTATCACTATAAATTATTTTTTTTTAAAAAGTTTTTTTCAAGTATTTTTCACTATTCATACAAAATTAGAAGTTCTCAGAAAAATACCAAAAATTCAACATAGTCTAATTTCGATATTCCGAATCCAAAAATGAAGTCCATTTTGATAAATAAAATTTCTATAATTTTAAAAAGTGGTTATTACTATTCATAACGGCTACTTTGATTAGTCGCAGTGTTTTAGAACTCGAAGTTGCGTACAATGCAAGCTATTGCATTATTGAATGAGAAGCGTATCGTGGAAGCTCGGGGTGTTACACTACATAATATTTGAAAGAACTGCAAAATCAGTTTTAATTTAAAAAACTGTTTTTTAAGTAAATTATGATTTTAATTAAATATTAAATTAATAATATTTAGAAAATTATGTTTGAAAAATTGACTTCATTTTTGGATTCTACAAGTTGAAAAATGGTTGGGGTAAATTTTTGGGAATTTTCTGAGATACTTGAATCATTGATGAATAGTGGAATCTGATAATTGACAATAAAAGCTAAATAATGTATTAATTGAGTCATCGATGATGTTCTGCTGATGTAAGCCCACTTGGTTCGGGATTACATTATAAAATAACTATTATTGGTCATCCAAGACTCACTATTCCTTGTCTTAGGTGAAATTAATAAACTAGTCAATTTAATATTAAGGAAACCCCTCTCCCCTCCACTACAAAAGCCACCCTTCACTCCCTCTTTTCCTCACACCTCTCAAGCTCCAAGCCTTCTATAAACTCTACCCAAAAACCTTCTCTGGCCCCTCCCTCACGTCCAAGATCTCCTGGTATCATCACAAGGCCATGCTTATGCCCTTAAGGAGGTTCTCAAGTAGAGGATTCTAAAGGTAATTTCTCTCCCTCTTCTCCTTTAATTTCCTTTCAAGTTCAAGTTCCTTTCTTTATCTCTCCCTACCTATCTTCATCCAAATTTTTTTTAACTCCAGTATTATACATATACTGTAATCTTATGATTCTAATGGTATATTATATCACCCCACACCCTTTCCCTCTTCCTTTTTTTATTAAAGAGAACGTTGTTCATGAGGTGTTAAATTTATCACCTTCAAAAACGACATGTTCTCTTCTTCCATTTCTAACTTTAATCTGGTCATTAAACCATTTTTATGGTTGAACCAGAATATTTTATATGTATTGTGTTGTATTTTTTATTCTGGAAATAACCTATGGCCATATTTCTAAGTTAAATGTTAAAACATGTTCGGCGTGATCCAAAAACTGCCCAAATTAACCCAAATAACCATCCTTAAATTCATATCTAATGATTCATCCACTTGGATAAAATATAATTCACTATAAAATTACTAAAGATACTGTAATATCATTAATAACATATAATATCTGTTCTGGATGTTTACCCATGATCTACCCAAACATCAATTTAAGAATACAAGTGAACCACTCAAGAAAACCACAAAAACGAACATCCCCAAACAATGTTTTTAAACTCTATTGGTCATCCAAAGGAACATAATATAACATAATTAAATCAGAATGAAACCTATTAATGTACACATGGTTCTAGATTTCTAATTAATTAATATAATGTCATTATACAGGACATTAAAGAGAAGGAAGCATTTGGTTACAAGGTAAGGGGAAATCTCGAACCCAATTTTCATCCTTCGGGTTCTCCCTCTTTCACTCCATTTTTGATATGGTTACTCCTCAAAGACCATTTTTTCATATTTTAGATTACTTTTTTTGGATATACATGTTTTTCACTAGTTTTTATGTCCATAAAAATGTTTTCCAAAAGAACTCTTCTTTCAAGATCTCACCTTTTACCTCTCATTCAAGGTTGATGGTTCTTGTATCATGTATGTTGTTCCCTATTTCTTTTGGGAACCCAAAGCTTATGAATGTGTTATTATGAGATGAAACCCATTCCTTTCCATGGGTTATTTATGTACATGTCTGATATGTGTTCTATGTTTCAATCATGATAGTGATAATGTTATGATGTGATGGGTGCACCCGGAATTATATAGCAAAATATGAATGTTTAAATGTGATGGGTGTGCCCGAAATTATATATCACTTCAATGCATTGGGTAAAGTTATGAATCTCATGAGTAAATGTGAAATGATGTGTGAACAAGATTCTAGCTTTGTTCACAAGCATGTGTGGTAGTTAACCACTAAGACATGATGTTTCATTTTTATGCATTGCCACATTTCAAGTCTTGTATTTATGCTCCTCTCATGTTCATGATCTTTTGCCTATGTTATGATTATGCTCACCCCATAATGTATTGTTCTTATCTATCCTCTTACTGGTCTTTTAGATCACTCATTTTTATGTATATCCTCAGGTGGCTACATGTTCTAAGGAGAGGACAAGTGCTACAAAGAAGCTATAGAATAAGAAAGTCAATGAATGTTTATGCTTGATGTTGTACTTGTTATGTGTAGTCCTAGTTTTCCCAAGACACTAAACCTATATATCCTCCATGTGTAATACTATTATGTTTTTTATCATTAAAATGATTTAATAGTAATGTAAGAAATGGTCGTGTCGCTATAATGGTTGAAGTTTGCTCTAAGCTCACGTGAGTCATACTAGGTGTGAGAAACAAGAGGTAACAACAACCATAATGATGCATAGTTTAATGTAATGTAGGACGTATAATGGACATTCTATACAGTTTAGCATCATGTAGTTAGGACGATGGGAACAATATAGTTTAACGTCATGTTGGATGAAACGGGGACTGCGCAGTTTAATGTCATGCAGTGAGGGAAAAAGAGTACACTATTTAACGTTATGTTGGACGTATTAGGGACTTTTTTATAGTTTAACATCAATTTGGATGAAAAAGGGGCGATACAGTTTAGCATCATGTTGGACGTAAGTGCCAATAGTTTAAGGTCATATGCATAGACCGTGGATGGTGCAGTTTAACATCATGCTAGATGTAAGGGACGTCTGTACAGTCTAGCGTCATGTAGTTAGGACGTCACAGTTTAATGTCATGTGAGACGAAAGGAATAAAAATAGTTTAAGGTTATATGTATGGAACATTGCTGTATAGTTTAACATCATATAGAAAGGATGATGAAGGGGACACAATTTAATGTCATGTTGGACGTATGTGAAAATAGTTTAGGGTCATATGCATGGACCGTTGGTTATTCAGTTTAACGTCTTGCTGGAAGGTGGTGCAGTTTAAGGTCATACCGGACCAATGATGATATATTTTGTGTTTATACAAAATACTTCTTAAAAAAACTGTCATTGGTTGGAGTAGTGATGAGTTCTCCATCCATCAAGATTAATGAATAAGCTCCATATGAGTAGACCCAACATATTGAGTAAGGTCATTCCCATTTTGGCTCACGCTTGGGAGGTTTCTTTCCCAGTATCATTGGATTTCTGAGAACTAATACCAATTCTACTTGAATGAATGAACGAAGATGAACTTTTTTGTTGAAAGCTTGTGATATTCGATTCTGATAGACTTCCAGGTTGTGAAAAGTGCACAATCTTTTCTCATCTAACCATTCCAATTCAGTCAATCGCTTTTGAGATTGATCATATGTAGATGACTGATCACAAATGGCTAGTCTGATCAAGGTTAATCGAACTTCAGTGGGAAAGACGGCTTCCGTTCCATATACCAGTGAATATGGAGTTGACCACGTTGCAGTGCGGTGGTAGTCCGATAAGCCCATAAAGTATGGAAGAGTTTATCAGGCCATGATTTCTTATCTTTATCCACCATCTTTTGCAGTATATTTGACAGAGTCTTATTGAAGGCTTATATCTGGCCATTGGCCGCTGCATGATACCGAGATGAATGGTTGGATTTGTTGTTGTATTCTTGATACAATTTCTTCACCTCGGATGAACAGAAGTTGGTTCCACTGTCCGTCAATATGGTTTTAGGGACACCAAATTTGGTATTGATGTTAGACTTGATGTAGCTAACAATGAATTTAGAACTAACTTCCTTGAAAGGTATTGCCTCTTCCCATTTGGAAAAGAAATCAGTAGCAGTAAGAATATACTTAAACTACTTGGCCATAGCTGAAGGGTAAGGTCCCACCACATCCATTCCCCATGTGGGAAATGGCCATGATTATTTAGCTGTATGATGTAACTCTCGAGGTTGATGAGTGAAGTCAGCATGTACATGGCATGAATGAAACATATTTTTGAAATCAACATAATTTTGTATCATTGAAGGCCAAAAGTATCCATGCCTTCGAATCTGATCAAACAGTTTATGTTCAGACTGGTGGGCACCACAGACTCCTGCTTGCACTTCTTTCATGATAGCCATTGTCTCTTCACCATCAATGCATCTAAAGAGAACTCTATAAAAACCACGATTGTAGAGAATTTTCTCTAGGTGATCTGGGATATCCAAAAGAGTAAAATTGACCACATGTCTCTGGATTTGTTCTTTCTCGGCTCTATCAGGTGGAAGTGTTCCATTTTGAATGTATTCTCTGATAGGTGACATCCATCCTATAGTATGACTATACGGTTCAGGAATGGGACTAATTTCATTAATTTCCTCCGTTCTGATTCGACCATAAGGTGAAATTGCATGATAGTGGGAAATACTGATGGTTGTATCGTCCCGGTTTGGATCTGCCAGAGTTGTGGTATATTAGCTAGTGCATCATCTTGACCATTTTGTGATCGCGGGACATAAAAAAATGTCAGTTCCAAATGGAATTATTCCATTAACTCTATAACGTAATCATACAAAGGGATTAGTTCTTCTTTTCTGATGGCATAATTCCAATTGACTTGTTTGATTACCATGTCTGAATCACCTGTCACCTTTAAGTGATTAACTTGTGTTTGAAGCGCTAATTCCAACCTGCGATGAGGGCTTGGTATTATGATTCATTATTGGTACCACCTTCCCATAATAAAAAGGAATAAGGTAACACTGCCTTTTCTGGAGAAATGAGCACAATTACTAAGGCAACTTTGTTGAATTAGGGATTTTCCATTTTCCTCCCTGTTGGATTTCTGGAAGCACCATCATAATTAATTTCCCATGCCTGAGGAATTTCTTGAATAGAGAAGACTTCCTCATCAGGGGGTTCAGTATCTGAAGATGTGTCTTGCACTGAAGGGTGTTCATCTAGGAAACCACCGAAATCTTGTCCCTTTATTGCCTTTTGAGACACATACTGAATATCGAATTGCTGCAAAATAACTTCCCACCTTGCCAGATGTCTTGTAAGCATTGGATGACTAAAGACGAATTTGAGCGGGTTATTGCGAGATACCAATTAGACCTCGTGATGTTGCAGGTAATGCCTCAACTTCTGAACTACAAAGATTAATTCCAGTCAGCACTTCTCAATACTTTAATACCAGGTTTCTGCTTCAAGAATAGTCCAGCTGAGGTAGTAGAGGCTGTTTTCATTCCCAGCATCATTATTCTGAGCAAGAAGGCACCCAGGGATCGCTATAAAGATGTCTCGTAGAGGATAATTGGCCTTCCTTCAACAGGTGGAATGAGTACTGGCAGACTCAAGAGGTATTTCTTGAGAATATCAAATGCTTATTGACATTCTTCAGTCCACTGGTAAGTGACTCCCTTCTTCATCAATTTGGTGAAGGGTAAACTTTTTCCTGCCAAATTGGCGATGAAACGCTGAATATAGGCTATGTTTCCCTGAAGTCCTCTTAATTCGTTCAAATTTCAAGTAGGTTACATACCAAGGATTGAATTTGTCTTCTCAGGATTGACTTCAATACCACGATGGTATACAACAAAGCTGAGAAATTTTCCTGAGGTTACCCCAACATCACCTTTTAAGGGGTTCATCATCAAATTATGTTGTCGAAGCTTGCAGAATATGAGTTCCAAATCATCCAAGTGATTAAAACATTTTTTTTATTTGACCACCAAATCATTCACATAGCATTCAAAAAACTTCCCTAAAAGGGTTTGAAGATACGATCCATGGCACGCTGATATTTTGCACCTGCATTCTTTAAGACAAAGGGAATTACCCAATAGTAAAAGATACCCTGAGGGTATATGGAGGCTATAGATTCCTCATCTTATGGGGCCATTCAGATTTGATTATATATGGAATATCCATCCATGAAGGAAAGTGCTTCATAGCCATCTGTTGAATCAATTAAATATTCTGTAATCGGAACTGGGAAATCATCCTTAGGACAATACCGATTAAGATCTCTGAAATCAATGCAAACTCTAATTTGTCAGTTCATCTTCTTTACAGGGATAATATTATCCATTCACATGGGATATTGAACTTCTCAGACAAAGTTAGCTTTGATAAGCTTATCCACTTCAGCTTCAATTTTGGAAGCATAAGTTGGGTGTGTTCTCGCGGCTTGATTAAATCTTCGATGTTCTTCTGGTAAACCCAAATGATGAGAAGAAACACCAGGATTAAGCTCAGGCATCTCTGTATAGTTCCAAGAAAATATTTCTCGATTTTTCTTTAAGAAGGAAATATACATCTCCTGTTCTTCAAGAGTCATGGCTGCACTGATTAAATAGGGGCATGGATCTTCTTTTGTACCCAGATTTATTTCTCTGAGTTCATCCAGGGTGGTAGAGATACCCTCTTCAAATACTAGAGGAGCATCTCTGAGATCTTCCTATTCTTCTTCAACATGTGTTATTTCTTCCGTTTCTACTTGCATAGTATATGTTAAACCAGAATTTCCATGATCAGAAGGGATGTTAAAATTTGAACATCTTGAAGAAGAAGCTTCCATTTCTGACCCAATTGATGATGAAGGGTCTTCCTTGGGAAATCAAGGGGAGATGATGGATTGAGAATCAACATCATTTTTCACCTCCGATGTTGCTATAACTTCTTCTATATTGATTGGAAAAGTATAGACTTGTTGGATTTCAGTAGATGAAATGAAGATGTCACCATTTGTGCTTTCATCCCTGCTTGGTGGGTTACCAATTTTTCCCATGTTTTCAGGCTTGATTGTCATAATTGACATTATGGATCTTTCCAAAATAGTATTTTGATTTGGGTCTATCCTGTCAATTTGACTGATAGGAAACACATAATCTGTACTCACATGCACAAATGGATTTACTGAAATCTTCTCCAAACAATATGGATCATTAACTTTGGTAATCTCCTTTGTTGTGGATTTATCCTTTTCATTCATGTGGTAGAATTCCGCATTAATGTACTGCGACTCACATGTCTTGAATGGGGCCTTATCACCATATAATGTCCCAACTTGACCATTGAAGCAATATTGGAGACATTGATGGTATGATGAAGGGATAGCCACATATTGATGTAGCCAGGGTTTTCCAAGCAAGATGATGAAAGTTGAGTCTTGATCAACAACCATGAAATCTGAATTGGATTCAAGATCTCCAAACTGAGTTCTGAGTGTAACTTCTCCTAGTGGTTCTTGTTCATTTTTATTATATCCTTGTACCATCAAGGTAGAATGAGATAAATCAGATTCCATGAGGCCCAATCGACGAAGTGTAAGAATAGGCATGAGGTTGACTCCTGAACCATTGTAAATGAATGCTATTAGGACGTCTAATCCATTCACCTTTCCAGATAAGTACAAAGGTCTAATATGCCCATGCCCAACATAATCTTCATCTTCATCAGTAAAAGATATTATTTCATGGAATTCTGCAGGATTATTCTCTATGTGATAGACTTCAGCTGCAAAAATTTTAGTTTCAAACTTCTGAGGACTTGACAAAGGCTCGATGAGTGCCTCCTGAAGATCTTTTGACAGATTTAAAGAATCCATAATTGATAACATGGTTGGTACTTAGGCCAATTGTTCCAATACATCATACTTTTGATCCAGAGGTCTGCGTTTCCCAATAGGAACGTATGGTTTAGCAGGTGCCTTGGAAGTAGATGCTTTGGAAGTTGAGGCATCTTTTATTGGGATAGGAGTTGGAAATATTCCTGGTTTTGGAAGATTAGACTGATTAGATCTATTCACTTGTTGAGAGGATGAAGTTGGAACCCCCAACCGATCCCCCAAAATAACTGTGCCAAGACTGAATTTGTTATTGGTAGAAGAACTTCCTTGTTCTTACTGAGCTTTCTGAAGGGCTCTACCATGAGTTTCTGCTGCGTACACAGTTCTAGCAGGGGTAGAATTGGAATAGTGGCTTTTGAAAGATCCACATCTTCCCCAATATCCTGAGCCTCTGGAACTTCCTTTGATTCCTCTGTTTGATACTGAGAATTCAGGCTCATCGAAATCGAAACTACGACTGGCATATGGATCTATTAATTGAATCATAATAACAGAACCGAAAATCAACTCTTCATCCGATGAAGACTCTACCTGATTAGACTATTTAGGTTGTGCCGTTTGGTGGGACGGTGCCAGTTGATTTGAAGTAGATGGTATGAAGTCTGCCAGGGTCAATGACAACATAGGTTTTGACACGTACTCATCTTCTTCTGATTCTTTTTCTTTCTTTGAATCGTGTTGTTTATTTGAGGATTTTCCCTCTGATGAAGAGGGTTTTGCTTTGGCATTCATGGAATAAGGTACAATTGGTTTCTTCAATTACATTCTCAAAATAGAATGAGTTTGGTTTATAATCTTTCTAACCATACAATCATCATATTTTTGTTCATTTTTGTTCTTAACTTCTTTCCACTCGCCTTCCTCCTCTGGAACAATAGGAGTAACACATGCTACCTGAGCTAAAGAACCTTTTAATTTATCTTTTCCCAAGTCGACCATATTTTGAAGAAGGTCCTTGAAGACAAAACAATCCTGGATGGGATGCCCCAACATTTGATGAAAGGGGAAATAATTGGGGAGATCTTGATATCCTTCATTGTTTGGCCTTTTGGGCCTTGGAAACTTAACCAAATTATTTTCCAGAGCCGAAATGATGTAACCAGGAACTTGTTCATTTCAGAAAGAGTATATTTTTCTCTTTAGATCCAAAAATTGTTTTCTACTTTTAACTCTTTGATCATCTTGATGAAATGGCCTTTTTTGTTGGTGCTCTGGAGGTGGAGAACTTCAAAAAGATGAAGGTTTTGAGGTAGAAGCAATTACAGGTGCTTGTTTAAGCATAACTGTAGTAGTATATTCTTTACCCATTCTCCTTCCTAGAGCTGATGGAATTAAATGAGATTTAGCCTTAGTCTGTATAAGAGAATATTCAATCTGTTGAGCAATTGAGGTAAGGTCTCGAAACCCTCCTGTGTATTTTACAAGTATCAGTGGGGTGCGTAATTCGTCACGCAGATTTGCCACACAGATTGGAAACAGTTCCTTTTGAGGGAGTCCTAAGCTTAGGGAATATGTTAATCCCTTCCAGCGGGCAATGAAATCAGAGACCCTTTCATTCTCCCTTTTCTTACAGTTTGTAAGATCGAAAACTGTTGTCTTTGGGAAAGTTGAGCATAATTGAAGAAGAAATTGTTGACGGAGATCTTCCCATCCGGTAATTGATCGAGATTTCAAGCTTGTATACCAGAAATAATCTGATCCTTATAAGGTTCGCACGAAGCATCTGAGTTTCACTACTTCTTGCTGATCCGGAGTTCTCATCATAGGATCACAAAAAGACATGTAATGCGTCAAATGCTATTCAGGGTCGCCTGATCCATTGAAAATGTGGAATATAGGGTTCCCAAAATTTGATAGCGGAGAGATTAAATCTACCCATTCAGGGTAATCTTTCTTTTCTGGTTGAACCTGCGTAGGCTTCCCTTCCATAACATCCAACTAAGCTCTTAATGGCTCAATAGTAGTTATTAACATTTGAGAAACATCCAGTTGAGCTTGAATCTGAATAGGTGCACTGAGTGAAGCTTTGACAGATGTGGTGGTTGGTACTGCAAACGATGGCAGCATTTCCAATTTTTATTGAACTTGAACCTTATGATTAGACATGTGAGGGTGTACTGATAAAGGAGGATATTATTGATCCATCTCAGTAGCTGCAACAAACTCCCTTAGCTGACTGACTCTAGCATGCTTAGGAGGAATACAACCTTGATGTAGTTCTGCATTCAACCTCCTCAATTCTTTCATTAATTTCTCTTATTGCGCAAATATTTATACTAGTGAGAGCGATTGGCCTTCTCTAGAGGGAGGATATGTAACCTGATTCTTTCCCTTCCCCTTTTTTCATTCCTTTTGGAGAGGGGGAAGTGGTTTATTTGAAGGAACACCCAGATTTTGGGTAAATCATTGATTTCGTGTACGCACACCTTCTTCATTTGTGTATGTGCATACAACTTCCTGAGCAAGAACCTCTTCATCTGAGTCCCCTGATTGATCCTCATCTGGTGGATCAGCAACAACAACATTGATGAAATTGATTGATGCATAACACATCACATCCCTTCTATCAGCGTTTCTGTGTTATTGTCTTCTTCCATGTCTTTGATTAGACATTTCCTTTTTTTGATTCAATCCCTCAGGAACTTCTTGATGAACCATAATTTGGAGGGAATCTCCTGATAATTTGGCTCTTCGTTCCTCTTGAGGCTTCTTCCCCAATCGAGAAAAGACTGAATTTCTCTAAGGAGGGGATTGATGATTTGAAAAAGTCTCCAGTCCGGTGGACTGGGGCGGTTCCTGCTGTTCCCGCTAAAATCCTTGAATTCTATTTGTTGATTCCGAGGGTTAGTTTGAAAGAGTCCCTAGTCTAGCGAGCTGGGGTAGCTCTTGACATGTTATGTCTGAGAATTTCTTAAAAACTATCCTGATCTTGTGGACCTTAGTCCTGAAATTAGATGGATGCATCAATTGACATCCACTTTTATCACCCAGCTCGAAAGACCGTTGGATGATTTCCGACACTTATTTCACTTGGTGATGTGCTTGCTCCATACGAGAGGCATGTTCAATATTCTTGTTTTCTTGATGCAGGAGTAATTCAATAACTTGTTATCTGTATTCTTGATTTTGAGAAGAACTTGTTAAGGTCTGTTCTTGGGCAAGCTTTTGATTACAATCAAAACCCATTGACTGTGGCCGGCCATGAGCAATAACATTGCATGAGACCATTTTAGGTCGGATTTTCATACTGGAGAGGATAGTGAAATGTAATGATACATGAACACCACATCCTCTGACATGAATACAAGATAGGGCATTGAAAATTAACTGGCGCAATCTTCTTAGTTCACCAAGGCATGAACGTTGAAGTGATCTCTGCTACTTTTCAGCTTTCTGATATCGAGAGACTGATAGAGATGCCAAGTCAATTTGACGTTGTAACCCTTTTATTATCTTAACACGATTTCCATATTCATCATAAGATAATACTTTCTTTTTCAACTGAAAAAGTATTTTTCATATGTTTAGATGAATATCATGAATCTCATCTTCCCTCAATATCCCAAGAATGTCATACTGAGAGTCAGACAGAGGCAAAAACATGACTGGCACTTCACCCTTTGCCAGTTGTTTTCTCATGTTTAGTATTTCCTCTTTATCATTCAATGAAAATTATTCTACCTGATTTGACCAGAGCTGGTGCATCCTTGTGGCCTCATCGGATTCAAAAAGATAGGTAGAGAATCCCTTAATCAAACTAGAAGATGCATGACTTAGGGGTGGTTCGGAGAATGACCTACACCCTGGGCTATCTTCTGATTGAGAAAGAATTTCACCTACTAGCTATGAAGTATCAGACATGACTGGTTTCACTTTTGCAAGTTCCTTAAGATAAGAGGTATTTCTTGGCACTACATTGTCCGCTAGAGCATTTTCTGGGAAATGTGCATCACTACTTCGGAGAGGACTTTTGCAGTGAAATTCATCATCATGGGGAGGACCACCATGGTGGGTTATAGTAAAAGATGAGACCTCTTGGTCCTTGGTCTTCTGGCCATACAGAGCGTTATTGTAGCTCTCATCTGAAGATGACACTTCGAGATCGACCGAATTTTCATAAATCAAGCCTTCATGAGGAAGTGTCTGTTGAAGACCATCGAAATTAATTTTCTCACTATTGGGAAATAAGGGAGTATAATCTTGAATTCCAACAGATAACTGTCTGAGGGATTCATGAACTCAAGCATCGAGCAAGGCCTTGTTACAGATTGGCTCTTGATCTCATGAATGTGCTGAGCGGGTCTTCTTCTTAGACGCCTTCTTACTCTCCTTGGAAACCACTTATTGATTAATGTGGCTGCTCGGAGCAGGTGTATGTGCCTGATCAAAAGAGATGGCCAAGTTAGGATGATGATCTCTACTCAAATCAGGTGTATGTGCCTGACTTGGTTGTTCGTATGATATAGGGGAGTATGCCACACCGCCCTCTTGGATTGGAACAGATGTCGGTGTCTATTCTGGAGTGAACTATTGATGTGTCACTACACTAGTAGGGATAGATTTATGTTTCTTTCCCTGAGATGTTGCTGGAGCTATTATAATATCCTGGGAAGCATCCAGAATATGAGAAGGGATTTGCTTCTACTCTTTCACTATTGATAAAATATGCTTGGTAACATTAGCTACTAGAACAGGGATATATGTCCATTCCATGCTTGGAGTAGGTGTGTTTTCTTACTCCTGTCCTCCTTTTCTTGTCAGTGAATCCGGACAGTACTCAAGTGTGGGGGCAGAGAGTTGAGTCTTCCTCCTATTTGTTGTCGGAGCTTTCCGACTGATTTCTCCATGTGATACTAAGTGAGACTGTTGATAGGCCTGACCAATACTAGCAGGTGTATGTGCATGTTGATTGCACTTCGTCGAACATGGTTGACGAGCTCCATCATATGTAGTCAGATGAGCCTACTGACTAGCTGATGATGTATAAATAGGTATATGTTCTTGCTTATAGTACTCTGCCGGAATTTACTCGCGGGATTGGCATGATGCTACCAGACGAGTCTGCTGGATAGAAGAATTAAAACAGAATGGTGTGTGTGCCCACTTGTTGCTTGCTACCAAGTTTGGATGGTGGAATTCTACGGAGATGGAAAAGATGAGAACATGCTCACTGTTAACTAGATTTCTTTTCTGGTGATTCATCTTGCTTGTTTGGGTTCAAGGAACCTGAGCCGAACGCCTGGAGTCGACACCCTCATCATGTTGAGGGCGCAGTTCAGCACGAGTCTAGCAGCGATGGTTGATGGGAGCCTTCGGGAAGGACTCCAGCTTCCTTGAATTAAGGCCCAATGGGATCTTCTCATTCACCTCCCAAGAATATGGGAGTGAATGGTGATTGAGTTCCGAGGATAACGACCTGAAACGATTGGAGATAGTAGGTAGCATCACCTGCTTCTTGATCAATGGTCGTCACTATCCAGATGATAAGGGTGAATTGTTCACTTGGAGGGCTTGTCATTTAGCCTCCAGAGTTGGAATGGTACTATTTTGATAGTACTCCTTAACCAAAGCATTTGATACCCAGCGTTGAAGATGCTAAGTAGGTGATGTCGTCCTCAGAGCGGACGATGATCCAACAGGAGTAGCAGTAATGGCATTCGTAGCAGCAGTATTCGCAGGTGTGAACTTGAGATCAGCCTTTTCGTAGAATGAAGAAAATCTTGGAAAAGGGTTCCTATTTGATATAACAGTCGTAATCATGATTAATTTGGACACTACATCTTTTGTATGATCACATATTTCAATGATTGTTTTTTGTTGTCCCTCTCATTGAGTTTAAAGAGTGGCCTAAAAAATAATAAAAACATCATTTTAATTTGGTTAAGTATTAACATCGGGTTGACCATTTTTTGTTTCCCTTTGGAATTGGGGATGACCTCATTGATTAAAGGTTCAAACATTCTAATCAGTTTCTAATGGGTTTGTTCGTAGAACCGGAAACATCCAATGATTCCATATCTATTTGGACCTACTTTCGAAAGGTAGGTGCTAATTAGTTATAGACTGATGAGGCTTAAGAATTTGCATTGGTTGACAAGATGGGAGGTCAGAATCATCAAACCTTTTTAGGGGAATTATTGTCTACTCTGGGACTCTCTTTATAGATTTAGGTTATGTTCGTGAATCCTTATTACATTACCAAGTATAAAATGAGCTTTCCTTTAGTCTGACAATCAATGATCGATATTTAGGAAATGCAGAGAAACTTTTATATGTATTCAAGGTTCTTCATCGATGAAGAATCATATGTATTTGTTAGAGATTCTTAGTTGATGGAATCCTTAAAAAATACATAAAAATCTCTTGGTCATTATGATGACCATACTGGTTTTAAATCCACTCAGTGGGGAACTTGAAGTTTATTTTCATTCAGGAGGACATGGATTATTTCAGAGTTTGGATTGTACCCACCGATGGGCTACCTACGTATCCCTTGTTTTAGAAAAGGAATCAGAACCCACGTAGTTAGAGTAAGGGAGCATGATTTTTATGCATGATTGATGGCTCAAAGAAAGATGTCATGATTATTTTTACGCTCTAAGCTCACATGAGTCATGCTCAGTGTGAAAAACAAGAGGTAGTGGTGAAACCAGAAAATTGTGCCATGAAAGATGCAATGATGTGGGGCTTATGTGTGTATGACTGCCCAAATAGATAAGAATTAAGACTTACTTCAGGGACGAAATCTAGGAACAGGGTCCATAAAGTTATATGTGCTTCATGTAGATTTGGATACTCTAATCTTCAGGCTTACTCCGAAGGAAGATACCCAAATTAAGAGGGGACTTATGATTGGGAAGCCCAGATCAAAAGGAAAATATGAATGGGGCTTACACATGAAAATGAGGGCCAGGTTAAGAGAATTATGGTTGGGGCTTACTCATAAGGAGGATGCCCATATTTAATAATTTTGAGATCCGGGCTTGCACCTAAGGAGGATGCCCATATTTAAGAATTTTCCTATTGGGGCTTAATACTGAGGAGGATGCCCAAAATTAATGGGAATTATGACTGGGACTTACTCATGAAAAGGAGGCCTAGGTTAAAGAATACTTGGGGCTTACTCATAAGGAGGATGCCCAGATTTGAGAATTATGACTATGGCTTACTCTTGAAAAGGAGGCCCAGGTTAAAGGGATTTGAAAATTAAAGGGACTTGGGACTTACTCCTGAGGAGGAGGACCATATTTGAGACTGGGACTTACTCCTGAAAAGGAGGCCCATATCTGAGATTGGGGCTTACTCCTAAAAAGGAAGCCCGGGTTAAAGGATGTAAGGTTTGTGGCTTACGCTTGAGAAGGATGCCCAAAATTTGGGGAATTATGACTGGGGATTACTCATGAAAAGGTGGACTAGGTTAGGGGATCTGGGGCTTACTCTTGAAAAGGAGACCCATATTTGGGGAGTTTAATACTGGCGATCACTCCTAAGGAGGATTCCTAGATAAGAGGACGTGGGGTTTACTCCTAAAGAGGATTCCCACAGTAATGAGACTTTGGACTGGGGAATACTCCAGAAAATGAGGCCCATATTTTAGACTAGGGCTTACTCCTGAAAAGGAGGCCTAGGTTAAGGATTCTTTCATCTTAAAGGATGAGGTTTAATGAATGAAATCTCAATCTTTAGTGACATAAAGATGTGTAAATCACAATATTTTGAGAGATGTTCCAGAGATTTCCTTTCAGATAAGGAATCCAAATCAACAAATCATGCCATAAATGGCTTTGAAGAGTGTCTTGAAGACTGAATTTTGAATAGGAGAGGTGGAAAGAAATAAGAGGGGTGAAATGGGCAGGAAAGGCACCAAAAAATGTAAGGGCGTGCAAGTCTTCGAAGGCGCACAGGTACTGCGTGGGCGCACAAATCCTGGGCGCGCAGGTATACCTGCGCGACACATGGGTACTTGCGTGAATTTAATCCCTTAGAGTAATATTTGGGTGATCCTTGAACAAATCCTTTAGAATCTTCCCCAGAGGATTTCAAGAATATGGCGTGCAAGTTATGGTGTAGATGTAGGGTGGCATGCAATTGTTTTCATTTAACTTAAGGGTAAAATACTTAGGTACGCACGTGTTAGTGAATTCTAACACTTAGACCTTACTTCTCCTGTTCAGACCATTCATTCTAGGTAAAGAATTACCATAGAAGTGTTCGGAAGACCTGAAGAAGATACATGGGAATTTAGAACCCTGTATCTGAATTCTGGAAAAATTCCTCTCTGAAATGGGGGGCCCATAGAGTCTATTTATAGGCTGGAGAAGACCCCGGGTGGTTATCCTTTAGGGCGCGCAAGCCACTTGCACGACCATTAGGTGGTGCGCATGTATACTTGCATGATAGTGATAGAACTTGCACGACCCTTGTGAATTTGAAGCCTTGTTCATTCCTTTGTTGATTTTTGATGTTTTCATCAAAGGATAAATCAATTTTTGCTAAGTCATTTCCATTGCCATTCTTTTTAGAAAATTTGATGTAAAAGGAGCGTCAACAGCTGCTTAGGGGAAAATGCAGTTTAACAGCATGAATGATAGTGGTGAACTGACATGAGGTAGTCTCATTCGGTGGGTTGTTGGGCTTGAACATTGGGGAGGCTTCTTATGTACCCTGCCTTAGCAAGGATCAAAGCCCAGATAGTTTGGGATTCGGTGTCAGTGCACTAATGTGAATGAGGACCTGGTGTCCAGACAGATAGTGGGATTGAACCTCATGAAGGCATCCTACGTACCCTACCTTGGCAAGGATCAAAGTCCACTTAGTTCAAATTGGGGCATTGGTGCACCGATGTTAAGGTGGTCGGGACAAATGGATGTTGGGATTGAACATTAAATAAGGATTCCTACGTACCTTTCCTTGGCAAGGATCAAAGTCCTTGTAGATCGGGATGGGGGTGTGTGGGACATACACTCTAGGTGGCCCACAGAGGATGTCATGGTTGATGCTTACTCTAAGATCACATGAGTCATGCTCGGTGTGAGAAACAAGAGGCAATAGAGACTTGACGATCACATCATGATAGGTGCATCCATGGGAAGTGGAATGGGTCTTAAGCACATTTAGTAACCCAAAGAGGAAACATGGCATTATGTGTGGTTAGCATCCTAGGGAGATGAATATTGGGACTTACTCCAGGATGGAGGCCCCACGGTGACAATGCCCAACATGAGACGGACTCCACACAGAAAAAGAGAGGTGGAGCACTGTTCCCCATCACGCCCTTTTCTGTCCATTAGCCCCGAAGAAGAAAAAAGGAGTAGTAGTGCTTCCTCCTACAAGATAGGCTAGGGTCTTACACCAAGGTGGCTTACCTTCCCTACAGACAAGAGCCACCTCAGCAAATAAGATCTCATTCCATGTGAGGAATATATCACTCCCGTTGAAAAGAGCAGGCGTAATGAATGTCTGAGCTGGGGTGCCCCACGTATGATGCATAGGGCAAGGCCACAGTTTAACGTCCTGTGCTCTAGATGATGGTGCTTGGTAGTTTAGCATCTTGTAGCTCGGATGAGGTGGGTTTACTCCAAACCCCTAGGATATACATAACTGGAACCCACTACACCTTGGTGAAAGGAAAGGACAACTAATGTCGTGGCTTGGGGGCGTCGAGAGGTGATCCCATTGGGGGTCCATGTTAGTGTGGCTATGCAATGAATCAATAGCCATTAGTGTGCCTATGTGAAGAAGGAAAATTCAAAGAAATGCAATGGAAATCATTGACAATGGGACTTTGAAATTTCTCTATGCAAACCTGAGGGGCCACATGGGAAATGAGGGTGTGACGCAGGTGTGTCCCATATAAGAGAGTCTCAAAAAAGTTACCCCAATGTGAGGGAATCATAAGGAGAATTTTTAAGAGAATGGTCCATGTAAAGATAAGAGGTTTTCATGCATGATTCAAGGTTTTCTCCCAAGATGAAAGGGTTGCACACAAGAGGTACTGGTGGTGCGTAGGACGTAGGGGTTGCGTGCAAGATGGATGGTTTGTGTGCATGTTGGATGGGTTGTACGCAAGAGTGCCTAATATAGAGGGAACATGCGCAAAATATGGGACCCATTTCATCAAAATACCTTAGGTAAGAAATGAAATTCTCAAGGATCAAATGGCCCATCCTAAGGCGCTCCCAGGGGGCCTATCGCGGAAAAAACCAATACGTGAAGGCCATAGGTCTTTCATGCGGTCACGGAAGATGGGGTTTTCACATAGTATAGCATCACTTCATCTTCATTTTACACCCATTAAGGGAGGGGATATAGTTCATTTTATAGCAGGTGTCCTCATAGGGGCGCGCATGATCCTAGAGCCCAAAATCCCTTCGGTCGTCGACTTGTGCGTGGAGAGGGGGGTCGGGCGCGTAAAGACTTGTTCGCCTACACCTTGTGTGTAGAAAGGGAGTCAGGTGAGAAAAACCCCATTCGACATCACCTTCAGTGGAGAAATGGGCCAGCTGTGAAAACACCCATTTGACGTCGCCTTCGGCGCGAAAACGGAGACAGGCGCGCAAAACCCCATTCAACGTTGCCTTCGGTGTGGAAACAGGTGGGCACAAAAATTCCCATTAGATGTTGGCTTCAGCATGGAAACAGATCCAGATGCGGCTAGTCGCGGAGGATGGTGATATGGGTGCAGAAGGGGAGACTGGCGCCCAAGAGTTTGCTTGCCCGAAATCTGCTTGTGCGTGGATCCCCGATCATGCACATGCCAGCCTCCTAGTCCCCAGAATCTCCTCTTTTTAATCCCATAATCATTCATTGATCTTTTATCTTCCTGATCTAGTCCTTCTCCAAATTTTTGGTATCAAATAACTCCCCCCTCATAGTTGGAGCTGAATGGGAACCTGATGGTCGGATTCTGTGGGTACACCAAAAAATAGAAAGGTCATCTACAGTGGCGTGAAAAAATTCATTTTTCAGATGAAAGAGTGTTTCACATGCGCGTAAGAAGTTTCACAACTTTATAAATAGGTTGAGCCACCCTAGGCCCTACTTTGACTTTTTCCACGCGACAGGAGTTTTTTCCCTCGAGCGCAAACACAATACTGATCCGCCTGTAAGATTCTGCTACTGAATCCGGGTTTTGCGCGCCATTCATTCCTTTTCTTCATTCATCAACCTTCATTCAAACTGCCACAACTTTTGTGCACTGAATCATCCTTCTTTCATGCCATTACCTTGGAAGATCTAAAAATGGCTGCTCAATAGACTGATGCCAAGAGGGTAGTTGTTGTTGCAGCAAGAAGATCCCAAATGATCACAAACCATCAGATTCATCATGCGAGGAGGGTTATGTTAGATAATCAAATGCTTTTTAGCATTCTTACACAAGCTCAAAAGGATTATGCCCTAAGTGGTAGCTTGCCTCAATGGAACATTGGTCTTCTAGAATAGGTTCTCACACCTGGTTTCTAGATGGACACACCATGGTCATTGGTGACATGCAATGATAGTCTTCCACAATTCCATATTACCAACAATAGCCATCCTGTTAAAGAGACACAGAACACATCCATCTATGTCTTGTATATGAAGACCAGGATGGTTACAGGAAGTGATCCAGTTCTCGAGGAATCTCCCGCTATTTATGCATGTACTTTCAGAAGCAGCATTATTGATGAGACAAAGGGCTGACAGTAGTGGGATTTTAGATTCGGGGGCAACATTACCAATGAATGGGCATGGGCGTAATGGGTATGTCAGACATGTGAGGAATTCTAGCCAGTGCAGTGGGGCATTGGTATTTTCACGGGTGTTTGGACATCTCAATTCCACCTTTACTAACATTAGGACTTGGTAGCAGAGCTGTTCAATCGTTGGTTGCCTGATACCAACACTTTTCACCTCCATAATGTGGAGGTGTGTAGCATTCTGTGGAATGTCCACTGTTTCGGGGGAATCCCCTTGGAGGGGTGTCAGTACAATGATTTCCTCTTGATGGAGAATGTCTGGGGGATAAGACACGCACCCCAATCCAATCATGACACCTGCTGGAGCTGGCTAAAGAGGAGCTCAAAAAAATACACTATAAAGGACATCTATTAATCTGGGAGGTTTAGTCTCTTTCTGACACTGGACACAGTTGAGAAGATGCCAGGCTAGGGGAAGTAGTGCCTAAACACATCTTTGAGGGGAAAATTGGGATCATATGGGATGATTTTAGAGATGGGAGAGTATCGATCGCGGGGATTTGGAATCATTGAAGGTCAAGACCCGAATGTGCGATAAGCCAGGTTCCTCACCATGTTCTTCAGTGGATGGTTGTTACCTATAAAGGACACGAGGATGGGTGTTTTCCCAGGAATGCTAGTGATTGCCGATATTATGGAAGAAAAGAACAAGGTTAACATAGGGGTACCGGTGTTGGCTAGGATATAAAACATTCTAGGGTGCATTTCTAGGGGATGTACGCCCAAGTGGATATGTGGTCCGTTCAAGATTTTCTACATTGGTCGTAGCCCAATGTGGTGGGTTTGACGTCTTGAATACCATCTCCCCCCTGGTGAAGGTATGCGGCCATCCCTCTTGAACGTCACTAGGATCCACCCATTAATGCTCAAGGACGATGGAATCAAGATGGAGATCAGCAGTCACACTCACATTGACTTCCACCCGTTCCGAACCAAAGTCACAAAAATGGTAAACAATGGGAGGGGTCCACTAGAGCATAAAGAGTACATGTAGAACATCTGGGGAGGCATGATGGTGGCCTGAATTGATGGAAAAATCTTTTGTGAACCCTATGTACAGACCAGATTCTCCAGGTAGTTTGGGTGAATGCAACGAATGCCCAAGAAAGTATAAATAATGGTTTGGGAAGACCAGCATCCCTGCATTCTCCTCCAGTTGTGGCTTTTGTTCACGACGGCAAGCCTGGGTGAAATCGTCACTCTCCCCCCACCGATGTCATTGTTAGACCGTCAGCAGAGTATGCCGAACATTGGATGAGAATGAACTCCAAAGAGATCCTTTGGAAGTGCATCTGACAAATCAAGGTATCTAGTGCAGAGCATGAAGATCAAGGAGGTAGAAGACATGTCATGGTGGAAGTGCAGCAATGAATGGGTCGGGTGGCTGCATGTCACATGTCGGTACTTTATTAGTAGGGGCAGTGAAGGTCGAGAATGTGCCTCCACATTTTGGGGGAGGGTGGTCCCATAGACAGCCTCAGGGTCCAGTTAAGGGTATCCCAAGGAAGAATCTTATGTAACTTCTTGATACCATCACCTGATGATATATTTCCTTCTCTGTGGTCTTCTTGTAGAATTTTTCAACTTTCCATATCTGCCGAAGAGTTGTGGAGGAGGTTGGTATGCACCGGGATTGACTTTCCAAACATTGGACGCATCTGAATGACGGATATGGTAAACATTCTTCATCAGCATGTGCACCTAACAACCATGGATATGTATGCCTGCAAGCAGGGACGTTATGAAGAACCATGTCTCTAGGTGAATGTGATGCTAGGCTAGGAGCATGACCTAGAAAGGCTTCCATCCGAGGATGAATGTGCAGAGGTAGAAGAAGAGGAAGATGAAAAAGAAGAATAAGAAGAAGAAGGAGAAGTTGATGAGCGTGAAGGAGAATATGAGGAAGGACAAGTTGAAGGTAATGGTGGTGAGGGGCCTTCAAAAGCTCCCACTCACCAGTAGAGCTCTAGGGAGAGTGGAGAAATCTTAGGATCTGATGTAGAACTGGTGCAATAGCTTGAGTTATAGTTTAAACCTTACCTCTAAGGGACTTTATCTTTTCAAAATCTTGATCTATCAAAAAAACCCCATCTTATTCAAGAACACATGGGGGAGGGTCCAAAGTATTCCTTCCCCACCGGGGGCGCAGCTATGCCTATGGAGACAAGAGAGCATCCTCGCGGGGCCAGTCCTCGAGACTGGGCATAGTGGGGCAATGATTTCAGCTGGATTAGGTGTTAATGAGATATAAGGAGATCCCCCTACCATCCAAATTTTCCAAGAGGAGACGACATTGGTAATCAAGTTGATATGTGCTGAAGGCTCTTCCATGGAGAGGTCCCCCGCCATGACACATGCATTGGAAATAACTTAAAATGGCTCTTTTAAGTCCTTTCTCATTGTTTTACCTCTTTGCTGGAGAATTCATCTAATCAAGATACTGATTCCTGATGCATTGATCGCATGGTTGGAGGCATGATGACCCATCAAGTCCGGGACATCTGCATGAGTGGGAGGTTCAACGACCGTGTCAGCCTTTATAGAAGCAACCATTCTAGGAAAACCTACCCCAACACTCAGTGAGCCGGAGAAAATAATGAGGGATGGTAATGCCATCGGGGTGGAAATCCATTCCGACGAGAGGGAAGTCACTAAATATGTGGAGGTCCCCGAAGAAGACCCTACTGCTGAACTCCCCACTGATTTCCTTGACTATCAGCCTATATATCCTGAGGAGATAGATGATTCTAATTCGAAGGAAGCCGATGAGATCCATACGACGTGACACAAAAGGTGGAAGTGTATCATGCACTTTCTTGGTCAACCTCAGAAATAATGGCTAAAATAGATGGGATCACACCACACCTGGCGGTGGTTTTCTGTGCTGGAGGGATGGATGCTCATCGTCTCTATTCAATAGTCTATAACTACATGGTAGAGAAGTTGTGCAAGAGTAGTTGATGCTATGACATTTCCCGGTGTTAGAAAGATTCGGGGAGTACCCAAGAGTTCTTGAAGGAGGAACATGAGATCTGACTCATTGAAGAACAGATGAAAGAAAGAAAGGTATTCATTGCAAACTAATCTGAGCTTGTGGAGCAATTGAGGGCCCATCTGGTGATGCCCAAGTGTAGCTCGTGGAAGCGGGTCACCCTATGACTGAACTCCAAACTGAACTACCACAAGCACAGGCTAGAGAAAGTTCACTGCGCTCTATGGTTGTTGATGAATAGAACGTTCCCAAGTGGCGAGAGGCAATCCAAGAGGCCTCATGACAAAAGTTAGCAGTTCTAGAGAAATTTATCCAAGTTTCTGATACTTAAAGGGGCCTGTTTTGGACGAACTTATAAACTCATTTCTATTTACATTCTCTTGTTCTGAATTTCTTTTATGGATAGAATTATTTACTTGTTCTTTTGGTTTAATTCATTCAACCACAATCCAAAAATAAATAGTAATACTTCACTACGCTCATGTTGGACGTACCTAATGTGAGAAATAAGGGGTGCTCATACTATTACTTCATTTGAAAGTAGGAGTGCCAACCAAGCTTCAGGCACCTGAGGTTTGAACAAAAAATCCAGATTCCCAGGAATATAAGGGAGAGGACCTATTATAGGATGAGGACCTTAGAACTATCGATGTGTTGTCTTGCCAATGTTCTCTAGTGAATGAGTGGGGTAACGTCAGGGGCGTTTGAAATCAAACCAAACATAAGGGAGTGTAAAATTTGAATTACGATACCACCTAATCGGAATACTATGGGGGTGGCATGACAATAAAGGATAACCACTGACCATGTTTGCAACAAAGTATCCTTATTGCATTAGCCTAAAATGGAGATGAAAGATGAGGGAGACCGCTGACCATAGTTGAAACACGGAGCTTGGCTCAGAATGTTATCAATTTGTCTTCCAGAACATTGGCCAGGGATAGTAGGCGAGCCATAGGCTGAGCATCCATACTATGAAGGGGTTCCTTTAGACATCAAAGAGGGAAGAGGTCTGAATAAAGGGCACACAATGCGTGGATGGTGGAGTGGATGTTTACTCGAATGGAATCCGACAATCTTGAAATTACACCACAATGATGGAAACACATTAAGTGGTCATATCGGTCTGATCATGGATCACTCCTACATCTAAACAGGACCTCTCTAATGAGGAATCTGATGCATCTCATAATTATCATAGGGCATCCCAAAAAGTTTTTGGGTAGAGATGTAGTTAATAGTTCCCCAAAACATTTTAGACGATGGGGCTGAAAATGAAGAGGAATAAGACTTATTATTCCTAAGGCTATACCTAAGGAGAAATTCTTGTGATTCCTTATGTATCCCATAAGGATGAGAATCAAGCTGAACGTAGTTCTAGGGGGTGACATGGCAAGTTACAAGTGCCATAGATAAAAGGGTCGTGCAGGTCGTCCCCTCACACCAAAAGAAACTGCATTTGATATGTATTGTTTGTCCTTTAGGGTGAATGTTATGATGTTTTTTTAGTGAAGTGATGATCCTAGTAGAGAAAATCTAGGTATCATAGCAAGAATCAAGCCAAATTAAGGAATTGAAAAGTGGTATGGTGTTTTATTGATACCAAACATGATGTCCATTAAGCGAGGACACCACAATGTAGCACCGTTTTTCTTCAGGCAGCCAGGATGACACTATCACAGTTTAGGGTCATGTGATGGGACCACCCACATATTTTAACATCGTGTGGAATAGATGTGGGAAAGAAGAGGCTAAAGGGGGAATGTGCATGGTGCATTAATGAAAACCTGACGTGAATGAGGATGAGGTCCACATCACACCACGTGTGATTCTGAGAAAGAAACATCAGGACGAGGGGCCCAAAATGGTTAGAATGTAGAAAGCAGGAGAGGATAGCTCTCAAATGATATGGAACCGAAGATGAGATGTCTGGGTGTTCCTACATATCCCATGATAAAGGGAATCAAGTTGTACGTAGTTCTTTATGGTGTCTTTTAATGACATGATGGACTAAATATAGTTTAATGCTTTGCAAAATAGTAGGTAGGAGGGAATGGCTTCTAGAAGTGGGAGTATGTGATGCGGCTGTTGCATACCCGACATGAATGAGGGGAGAAGCCCATACACGCCACAACACATGGCTTTATAAGTGTCAGGGCCTAAAAGGCAGAATAGAAGAGATAAATTAGCGGAACTGAGCTGGGCCCAAAAATAAGATGTCTGGGCGTTCCTACATATACCATGAGGATATGAATCAATCCATATGCAGTTCTTAATAAAAGTAGTATAAAGAGATCTTAGTTTAGGGTCTTTAGAGCCCAGACCAGAAGGAAGTAGAACTCTTCCAAAGAGGTGCCGACCTTGATCCAATCCCTAGCCTACATGAGTCAAACTTGGTGTAGGAAACATGGACGGATATGGTATTTGCAATATGTGTAGTACATGAAAAGGTAAAATAGTTGTGAATCCCCATACAATGCCTTGTCATGGAATTTCCCCCCCTAACGTGTGGATGCGCACTGAGGAATAGTACCAAGAGTTTCGAAGTTATACATGGACATGATGAAGTGGAAAAGGGTGTGAATCATGTAGCTAACCTTTTGGGATTAATGGGGTTAGCATGAAAATGGATGATAACTGTTGACCATGTTCAAAACACATCATATATATCATGTGACCTGAAATGGGAACAACAAACGAGCGTTGAGCACTGACTGTATTCACAACATGGTACTTGTATCAATTTGTTGTTAGAAACCCTCGAGGGTGTTGGCTCAAAATGTTATGAGGGCCCTTGGGCCGAGCATCCATGCCACTCGGGGGTCCCTTTGGATGTGAAAGGTGATAGAAGCACTAATGGAGGGGGGAAACGAAGCCTGAAAAAGGGTGAACGCATGTCCGTGTAAAATCCGATACTCAAGCCGTTGAACCAGAGTACTTTTATGCACTTTGGTGAATCACCGAAGAGGGTTCAGGGGATCATCTTAAGCATGTCCAATGTGAAAAGACGAATATAGAACAAGGGGATGGGGAACTCTCAGCAGAAATAGCTACATGGCGTGACTGATCAAAACCCCGTCGTGAATGAGGGAGTAAGCCCATACGACACCATATACTTCTCTCCCTAGGGGAATTCAGGCCAATGGGCCAAGAAGAGGTGGGAACAAATGACAAAATATTTGGGAGGTCTTTTGTATCCCATAATAATGGGAATCAAGCCACACATATTTCTATAAGAGGTTAATGTGTAGTTTACTTTCATGAAGTAAGGATGAAAATGGGTAAGATACCCCAAACCAAAGAGGTGTATGGAGTGGCGAGTAACCCAACATGAATGAGGAGATAATCTCATAGCACACCATACAATCCAATGTGAGAACTTGGGCCAAGGGATGGGGATTGGGACACAGAAAAAATGGGTGTTCACTTTGTAGTTTGTCATCTTGTAGTGTTGAAGATAGTGATCTAAGTTTAATGTCATAGAACTCGGACCGATAGAGTACAACTATTGACCATATTCACAACACAACATCCATCCTTACATGACCAGAGGTTGGGGAAAACAAATGGGTGTCAACCCCTGACCATATTCGCAACACAAGACTTGTATAAATTTGTTGCCTGAAATCCTCGAGGAACTTGGACCGAGATTGTAGGAGGGCCCTGGGCCATGAATCCATTCCATTCGAGAGACTATTCTGACACAAAAGAAAGGAAACCCAAATTTTGGGGCCCACGATGCATGGTAGGGCATGTGCTTGTGGATGTGGCATATGTGGAGAAGTAATGATTAATGGGGATATTTGTGGCATGGCCAGGTAGCTCGACATGAATGAGGATGTGATTCCATACCACACCACACAATCCCAAATGAGAACATAAGCTGAGGGTCTGAAAGGGTCGGAGGACCTGAGATTGGGCATCTCGGCCAACTGATAACATATGACCTCTTATGCGGGTGCTCCCTCATCGTAGCTCCTAAGACCATGTTTGCAATTATCGATGTGGGAAACAAGGAGTAAGACATGGTTGTCCCCATTATATGAGGTTCAGATAGCTAGAATTAATTGAGGGAGACCACGACTTGAAGGTATAGCGGGGCAGAATGAACCACTACACTCAATATTTGGGTCCATTAGGGGTGGTTATAAGGAAAAAGGATAGATGTGACCATTTTCGAAACACAATACCCATATCATGTGAACTAGAATGGGGACAAAAGAAAATCGCCCACTGACCACATTCACAATGTGGGATTGTTTCAATTTGTAGTATGAAATCATCAAGGATGTTGGCACAAAATGGTAGGAGGGACCTTGGTCCTGGAATCTGTGACATTTGAGAGTCCTTTTGGACATGAAAGATGATGGAGTCCCAATTAAAGTGTGTGAGTGAACTATAAGTGTGCATTTTCACTTCAACATCATGCAGGACGGCGAAAGAGGTGGATGTCACCGAGGAATGGGGCTTGTGGCTGTATTATGATAAACTAAATGTGGATTGAAGGAAAAGATGGAACCCCACCGTATGTCTTCACCCGAGGGGAGATTCTGGAGTTTTGGGGCTGGGCCAACAGACCAAATGTCAGTGTGTTCCAACATATCTCATGAGGATGGGAATCAAGTCATACGTAGTTCTTGATGTCCATGAAATTTAGTGTCGTGCGGTGAGGGAATGGGAGAATAGACGAACGAGGATGGATCACATGGTGAGATCATCATAAATCTGACATGAGCGAGGCAAGGAAGCTAGTACTACACCAAGTGGGGATCCTCTAAGAAAACTATACCCAAGGGGTACAGTTGAAGAGAAGAGGTTAGGGGATAGACTCTACACAAAACGTCTGAGAGTTACTAAGTATCCCACATGGATGGGAATCAAACCACACTTAGTTTTAAGGGTGCATTTAATGTATTACAAGATGATATACAGTTTAATATATTTCAGGAATTTTCATAGATTAACGTCATGTAGGACCAGGTAGTTTAAGGTCATGCTAGACCAGATACAGTTTAAGGTCGTGTGGGACGAAGCCATTTTAGGTCATGCAGGATCGAATAGAGTTTATTTCCATGTGGGGCCAAGTAGTTTTGAGTCATGTAGGACCCAACATTTTAGGGTCATGCAGGACCATATACAGTTTAAAATCGTGTGGGACCAAGTAATTTAGGGTCATGTAAGACCCAACAATTTATGGTCATGCAAAACCAGATATCTCATGCAATGAATTTTTTGAGGAACTTGGCATTGGTGGGAGGAGTAATATTCTCACCATCCATAGTTACTAGGGAGTATTCACCATTAGGGTAAACCTTGTGATTTATGTACAGTCCTTCCCATTTGGGCTCCAACATGGGGGGTTTCATTCTAGGTATCATTGGTGTCTGGAGGGCCAATACCAAGTCATCTTGCAAGAATCATCAGAGGATAACTATCTTTCTTGAAGGCTCTATCTATCTTATTCTGATGCTTTTCCATATTGTGCAGGGCACAATGAATATTTTCATCTTGTTCTTCCAACTTTACCAGAAAAATTTCAAGTATTTTATCTGGCGGCTGCTAATCATAAACCATTGTGCATAACGAAGGCAATTGAATCTCGATAGGTAGGACGACCTCAGTCCCATACACCAGGGAATACATGGTCACCTATTTGGAAATACAAGTCATTGTCCAATAATCCCAGAGGGCATGGGGGAGCTTGTCCAGGAAAATCATCTTGTTCTGAAAACCCACTATCTGCAAAATGATAAGGGCAGTTTTGTTGAATGCCTTGGTCTATCCATTTTCATGCACGTGGTAGAGGGAGGTATGATTCGAATGGATGTTGTACTTTCCATATAACTTCTTCAACCCGGCTGCCCGGAAGCTTGTACCATTATCAGTGAGGATGACATGAGGGACTCCAAACCAGTAGATGATATTGGGGCTCATGAAGTCAAGTATATAATGGGCCTTGGACTCCTTGAGAGTAACTGCCTCTGCCCACTTGGAAGTGAAATCCCTAGCAGTCAGGATTAACTGACATTGAAGCGCTGTCACCAGAGGATATGGTCCCATTGCCGTGCTGTCATGACACATCAAATTGATTATGTTTTTAAAGATGATATATAGTCTTGGGAAGACCCTAGGTCATCTGTCAAGGAGAGTTGGTAGGTTTAGAGTGTGTGTTCTTAATAAAAAGGACTAAAAAATTGGTGTTTTTTAAAAACAGTTTAAGGAAAATGAACTGATTTAAAGAGTTTAATAATTGACAAGAATAGAGGTGTTTTAAAATTATGAGAAAAAGGAGATCATTTAAAGTTCACTACACAACATGGATAGTTCATTGTTCTGAAAATACTGGCATGGTTTTGTTCAATTCTTTGGTTAAAGGTTGTCAAGATCATGATTTCCCTCTTGCCTCTTAGAATGTTGCGCACATCACCAACCCTTGACAAAACAATCGTGTTGTCAAGGTTTGGGTCTCAATAACAGAGTTAAGGCTACCAAAACATACTGAAATCTTATGTATGTGTGATATTAATAGGGTTCATGTCTTTCCCTATCAGAACAACCCAAGATCCCCACTTGAAATCTCAACCCAATCGGTGTTGAGATAAAAAGTGTTTCACTTAAATTAATACCAAAAAAATGAATTCAGAAGTGAAGCACATAGAGATTAATCATGAGTGAAATGTTTAACACACAAATTAAACAATAATAGTGGAATAACAGGTGCTGGAAGTCCCTCCCAAGTAAGTGTAGCTCCCTCGAAATGATCGCCCACCGTTTAGCTCGCCATCGTGAGGAGGAGGAGGCTCGGGTGAAACTCCTTCTTCATCCTTGATCCCCCAATGAGGATTGGGGACTCCATCACTTCTTGGATGATGAGATTTATCCCTTGGGTCTCCAAAATACCAGAGCTTTTCCTCCTGGTAGATCTTCCAAATGAAAATCCCAAGGTGCCCTTTTTTAGAAAATGTGGGAGGTGGTTTTGGGCACACAGATTTACTAAAACTGCTTGGAACATTGTTTTAGCCTACCATACAGTCTTAGCACGTTTTGTGGAAAACTAAAACGTTGTAGCCCCATGTCTTGAATATCTCCACAGAATGTTTGGAATCATTTCAACAAGTGGAGTGCGAGATATGGATAGATCACTGCACACAACTATTGACATCGAGCAGATTCGGTGTGCTGGACAGATCAGGTCGGCTGGACCCCTTAATGGACGAATCTCTCTTGGTTTTTTAAATGAAAGTTGTAGAAAAATGAGATTTGGATAATCCCGCAACATTTCAGCCCATTTGGATGCATGGTGTAGTATCAGCATGAATTTGAGTCCACTGAACTTCTTGGATCCTGCGCAGTCTGGCCCATTTTTCAAAGAATTCATCATTGGCCCTCAAAATCACCTCAACCTACATTGTAATTTTCATAAAAAGTATCATTTCCCTATTTAACAGTGATAACAAAAAATTATTTAATCAAACATGAAGCACAATTTGATAATATTTTTATAAATTTTAATAAAAAATATTTTTAGAAAAGCGGTGTAATGGTGAAAATGAAACAGTGAATCGTGGTACGATCACACCCCCACACCTAAACATTTTCACTCCTAGGAAAATTCACATTCCTAAAAAGTATTAATGTAGATATTCCAAAATTCATGAAGATTTAACATTCTTGAGAAATTAACTTCTGATAGAGTTGTGATCAAAGCAAAAATCACACCGAGGAGTTATTCTCAGTGATCATGGAAAAAGTCGTCTCAAAAATTGTATCCAAATGAAATTCGAAGAGACTAATGATACCAATAAAGGAAAATAATTCAAAAGTTAAACATGTCACCAATTCTTCTGGTGTGTGTGTGACAACAATTTCATTCTATTCATTCCATGTTCTATTAAATAAATATAAGTTATGTTAAAATTAGTCAACTGACTTGATTCTTTCCACCGAACCTGCCCTACATCCTTTGCAATCAAATTTCAAGACCCAATCAATTATGAATTCCCATAAGTCAAACCTAATGCTCCAGGCCTAGATATCCCCATATTATGTACATTTCATCACTCCCCTCAATATTTTTTTTTTCAAAAGTTGCACTTGGAACAAATCTCACACTCTTATCTCAACCCATGTTTGATTTCCTCACAATACTAATTGTAATAGTTATAACAACATCAAAAGTTGAGAAAGGGTGGTTTTTGACCGGCCCAACACACAAATTTTATTTTTGGAGGGTGTATAACAGTCAGAAATTAGGTACACATGCATAGGTCAATATGGTACAGTAATGAAATAGATCGGATAAGGAACGAACGTATGTAAAGATAATTTGGAAAGTAGAGAAAAATTAACCTTACTTATATTTACCTTCAATAAATTAAGAAATATTCACACTTCATGGTTGGGTGCAAAAAATTTTGGAGAGATTAAATGACACAATTTTCCCTTAAACTATTCACAAAAGGGTACCACTCTTCTCAATGGATTCAAAATGATACAACCATTCATATCATCGACCAACAACCAATTTTCAATAGAAATTCACACCACAATGTCGAATTCATGCTGAAATGCACATTTCAACAGAATTTTTTTGAATGTTAAAACATCATAAAAATGGGAAATTCCTCATGTATTTTAAATAACATCAATGATAATACGGGCATAAATTTCCATGATAAATTAGGCATCGAAATTATCATTTTAGCACAGAAGTGAGGGGGGGAAATAGGGGGGAAAGTGAAAATACCATGAAACAAGCAAAAAACAGATAAAGAAGGAAAGATGATAAAAAATTCCTAACTAACCCAGGAATGTACCCATCCCCCCACACCTAGAGAATGTAGTGTCCTCACTGTAATAAAAGAGACTGTGGGAAGGAAGGATAAAACCTGGTGAGTGTTACTCATAAACCACTTCTTGAACATGAAGTTCCTCCATTGGGGACTCCGGAATGGCTTCATGGAAGTGCTTCATCCGCTGCCCATTGACAGTGAAGGTTTGCTTGGTGTCATCATTTTGAACCTGGACAACACCAAATAGAGAGACATTAGTAACAATGTAAGGCCCAAACCAACGGGAACGAATCCTACCAGTGTGTAACTTCATCCTTTCATTGTAGAGGAGGACCTTCTACCCAATGTGGAATTGACGATGAAGGATGAGACGGTCATGGACAGCCTTGGTTCACTCCTTATAAATCTGGGAGTTCTCATATGAATATCTTCTCATTTCCTCTAACTCCTGAATCTGAAACTTCCTTTGAATACCTGCACCGGAAAGATTAGAATTGCACTATTCAATAACCCAGTAGGCCCGGTGCTCTACCTCAACAGGGAGGTGACAACACTTCCCAAAAACTAGCCGATATGGTTACATACCAATTGGAGTTTTGAATGCAGTATGGTAAGCCCATATTGAATCATCGAGTCTAAGACTCCAGTATTTTCTGTTTTTCTGAACCGTTTTCTCAAGAATCTATTTTACCCTTATATTTTATACTTTGGCTTGACCATTTGTTTGTGGGTGATAAGCATTAGACACTCGATGCCCAACCCCATACCTGCACAAAAGAGATTGCATTGTGCGGTTGCAAAAATGATAACCCTGATCACTGATGATAAACCTAGGTAATCCAAACCAAAGAATATTTGGGTTCTCAAAAATTCCACAACTGTCTTGGAATCATCTTTCCTCGTGGCTCGTGCCTATACCCACATTGAAACATAATCCACTGCCGGAAGAATGTAAAGGTTCCCAACTGAATTGGGGAATGGTCCCATAAAGTCAATGCCCCAAACATCAAAAATGTCATGGAAGAGTAAGGGTTATTGGGGCATCTCATTTCTTTTAGAGACATTCCCTATTCTTTGACAGCGAGGAAAAGATTTACAATATTCGTGGGCATCCCGAAACAATGTGGGCCAAAAGAGACCAGAATCTAAGACCTTATGAGTAGTCCGTTGGGAACCAAAGTGGCCCCCACAAGCAAGTGTGTGGTAGAACCTATTGAAAGACTGAAACTCACTATCGGGAACACAATGCCTAATAACATGATCACTACTTGTGCACCATAGGTAGGGGTCATCCCAAATATAACAACGAGACTCATGTTTTAGGCGGTCGGCCTGGTTTTTGGTGAAATCAGTAGGAATGCAATATGCTGCCAAATAATTTACAATTTCAGCACACCAAGGAATAACATCTTGCACTCGGTACAATTTCTCATCAGGAAACAATTAATTTATGGGAATACAGGGGGATGAGTCAATTTCTGTGGATGGTATAATCCTACTGATATGGTCAGTAACCAAATTCTCTGCTCATTTTTTATCCCTAATTTCTAGATCAAATTCTTGAAGGAGGAGCATCCAGTGAATGAGACATGGTTTCTCTTCTGGGTTCTTTAGGAGATATCATAGTGCTACATGGTCTGATAACACAATGACTTTGGACCCTAGAAGGTATGGCCTGATTTTATCCAAGGCAAATACAATGGCAAGAAATTATTTTTCAGTTGTGCTGTAGTTTCCTTGGGCAGGGTCCAGAGTACGTGAGGCATAAGCTATGACATGTGGAGCTCGGTCGACACTTTGTGATAAGACTGCCCCAACTGCATAGTTAGAGTCATGACACATGATTTCAAATGGTAAATCCCACCGAGGTGGTTAGATTATCGGGGGTGACGTGAGACTCCATTTTAACTTATTGAAAGCTTCCTCAAATTTTTTATCAAAATCAAATTCTTTTTCTTTTTGGAGTAATCGGGAGAGCGGGAGTGCAATTTTACTAAAGCCACAAATGAAACGATGATAAAATCCAGCAGGACCCAGGAAAGAATGCACATTCCGAACATTTTAATGGAATGGTAGGGAGGAAATGATATCTACTTTTGATTTATCCACTTGGATACCTTCCCCAGAATTTACATGTCCCAAAAAATGCCTTGTCACACCATGAAATGGAATTTCTCACAATTTAATACGAGATTCTTTTCAATACAGTGACATAGGACAGAAGAAAGACTACTCAAAAATTCATCAAAAGAGGATCCATAAATAGTAAAATCATCCATAAAAACTTCCATGCAATTCTCCAGGTAATTCGAAAAAATACTAACCATACATCGTTGAAATGTACCTGGAGCATAGCACATACCAAATGGAATCCTTCTATAAGAAAATGTACCAAAGGGGCAAGTAAAGGTTTTCTTTTCCTGATCCTTGGGGGCAATATGGATTTGAATGTATCCAGAATACCCATCAAGGAAACAATAATGAGACTTCCCTTCTAGCCTCTCTAGCATCTGGTCAATGAATTTCAATGGGAAATGGTCCTTCCTAGTGTGTTGGTTTAGTCGATGATAGTCTATACAGACATACCAACTATTATGTACACGAGTTGGAACCAATTCATTATTTTGATTTTTAACTACTATAAGGCCAGTTTTTTTAGGAACTACTTGAACGGGACTGACCCATTGGCTGTCAGAGATAGGGTAAATGATTGCAGCAGCCAATAGTTTTGTTACTTCATTTTTAACAACATCAAGTAGGTTTGGGTTCAGTCAACGTTGTGACTGCCTCACTGGTTTAGACTCATCATTTAATAAAATATGATGTGTACAAATTTATGGGCTAATTCCAGGAATGCCAGCAAGTGTCCATCCCAAATCATGTTTGTACTCCCTCAAAAGATCATACAGTCACAATTAATGCTCAGGAGGGAGTGAACTGGCAATGATGACGGGAAACTTGTTTCCATTCTCAAGATATGAGTATTTTAAATCTTGAGGTAGTTGTTTTAGTTCCAATTCTAGGGTATTTTGGATTGACAGAAGTTTGTGTGATAGTGAGAAGTCACTGATCTCATCTAACTACTCAATGGTAACATCCTAAGATGAGGAATGAGCTTTTACAAGCTTAGCAGTATCATCGATGGTCATGTGATCCTCTGTGTTCAAGAAATCATCAATTAAAATACATGCATGACATTTCTCTATACCGCTACAACAATAAATGCATGATTCATTACCTAACATTTCAATCAATGACGAAAACTCAGAAAGGGGATCAGGGGAATGAAAATAAGTTATTTCAGGGGAAGGGAGAACATCAATTGAATTGACAGAGAGAGAGGAGTGTTCTTCTGAGGGGTGCTTCATGGAATCAAGGATATTGAAGTGGACAGTATTACCACCAAACTCCATATATAATGTTCCATTATGGACATTAATTATGGTTTTGGCGGTTTTCAAGAAAGGTATCCCCAATATAATTGGGACATGCCCATTAATCCTATCATCTTCTATTTTAAGCACGTAAAAATCATCAGGAAAAATTAAAATTTTCACCCTCACAAGAACATCCTCTAACACACCAGAGGGGTATGATGTACTCTGATTTTCTAGCTGAACGACAATACCAGTGGGCTTCAGTTCACCGACTTGCAATGAAGAGTAAATAGAGTGAGGCATCACGTTAATAGAAGCACCCAAATCAAGCATAGCATTGGAACATGAATACTCCCCTATGGTGCACATAATCGAGAATTTCCCAAGATCATTTCACTTGGTGGGAAGTGATGGCTCTATCAATGCTGAAACATTCCTCCCCAGGATAAACTTCTTATCACCACGAAGCCTCCTTCGGTGTGTACACATATCCTTCAGAAACTAGGCATATCTTAGAATTTTCTTCACATCATCAATCAAAGGAATGTTAACCTGTACTTTCTTGAAAGTTTCCAAGATTTCTTTATCAAGTTCGTTTTCTTTTTGGTTCCTAGGTTGGAAATACCTTTGAGGAAATGGAAGAGGAATGGTTGGGATAGGTGATTCATCAATAGCCACAGTCTTTCCTTTGGAAGGGATTCTCTTAGGAAAAGGGTTTTCTTCTCTTGGACCATTTGCAGCGGTTGGGATGGTGGTTTCCTTTGGATGGGATGACTCTAATGGAGGGGTCATTTGGATTTTGAGTTGTGTCCCACTCCTAAGGGTGATGGCACTAACATTTCCTTTATCCCTAGGGTTTACTACTGGTTGAGATGGTAGTTTACCCGACCCATGACTTTGGATTTCCCCCACTGAGTTGGAAAGTTGTCCTAGTTGGGTCTTTAGGTCTTGTATGGCTTCTTGGATGGTTTTTTGGAATTGGATATTATTGGCAGCCATTTTCATCATCATATCTTATAGGCTAGGCTCGGTTTTTGGAGGGGGTGGTTGGAATGGCCTTTGGGGTGGTTGAGGATTTCTGGGTGGTGGTGGATGACTACTCTGACCCTATTGGTTCCATTGCTGTTGAGGTTGGTTTGAATACCCCCTTGCCTATAAGCTTTGTTGTCCTTCCACCCTTGGTTGGATGGATATTATGGTTCTTTCTTAAAGGGTTGGTTAAAGGGGCATCCTGGAAATATTGCCTCACAACTTTCAGAAGTTTCTCTCAGTTGAGGACATTAGTCAGAATAGTGGGTGTCAGAAGAGCATATTCCACAATGGATGGGAGGAGGAGATTGAATTTCCCTTGGTAGAGAGCAAGTTGTCGTAGAAGGGTACTTACCTCTTCGAACTTTGTGTCCACCTTCTTCTCAAACTCAGTACTTTGCACCTCATGGACACCTCGAATGGGAACACTGGACCGTGTACCGAATTGATGAGTGTTTTGTGCCATTTTCTCAATGAGGGTTCTTGCAGCGATTGGGGTTTTATCCACTAGTGCACCACCTACAGCAGCATCAATCATGTTTCGATCAATAGGGATTAAACCTGCATAAAACACTGAATTAAAAGATGATCACTTATTTGGTGATGTGTAAAACTTGAACACAATATTTTAAATCTTTCCCAATATTCATGGAGGTTTTATTCTTGAGATTGTCTTATACCACATATTTCTTTCCTTATAGTTGCAGTTCGAGAGGCTGGGAAGTACTTTTCAAGAAAAAGGCGCTTCATGTCCGCCCAACTTCTTATTGGTGAATTAACATAGTAAAACCAATATTTCACAGTGTCTTATAAAGAAATGGGAATTATCTAAGCTTTGCGTGTTCCTCATCAACATTAGCAGGTTTTAATATTGAACAAACAGAATGAAATTCTTTTAAGTGCTTATGAGGGTCTTCTCCAGGCTGTCTATGAAAACTTGGTGATAAATGTATTAAACCAGATTTTAATTCAAAATTAGGTGTCTCGCATTGAATTTGAATGTAAGTGGGTTGGATATCAGCATCAAGTGAGGTTAATTCATTTAATGTTATATTATTTTCAGCCATTTTATACATGTTATGTTCAATTTTAACTTTGGTTTCAGAAAAATAAGAAGGATCATGAATAATTTTAAGATGAGATGTGTCCTCCTTCAAAGTGTGGTCTTGTATGTCTCGGATTCGTTGATGTAGGATCCTCTCTGGTTCAGGTTCGAAATTTTGTAGGTCTCTTGGATTATAACGCATCATACACAGAACCTAAACAATAAATAAATTAGAACACAAAAATAAATTCAAAGGAAGAAGATAAAACAAACAAATATTCACAAAAATTACAAAAAAAATTATCAAAAACACTGACAAAAAACCAAAGCGCTCCCCGGCAACGGTGACAAAATTTGGTCATGATGTCATGACACGTCAAATTGATTATGTTTTTAAGGATGATATATAGTCTAGGGAAGACCCTAGGTCGTCTCTCAAGGAGCGTTGGTAGGTTTAGAGTGTGTGTTCTTAATAAAAGGGACTAAAAAAGGTTGTTTTTTAAAATAGTTTAATGAAAATGAACTGATTTAAAGTGTTTAATAATTGACAAGAAAAGAGGTGTTTTACAATTATGAGAAAATGGAGATCATTTCAAGTTCACTACACAACTTTGATAGTTCATTGTTCTGAAAATACTGACATGGTTTTGTTCAATTCTTTCGTTGAAGGTTGTCAAGATCTTGATTCCCCTCTTGCCTCTTAGAATGTTGCGCACAACACCAACCCTTGACAAAACAATCGTGTTGTCAAGGTTTGGGTCTCAATAACATAGTTAAGGCTACCAAAACATACTGAAATCTTATGTATGTGTGATATTAAAAGGGTTCATGTTTTTCCCAATCGGAACAACCCTAGATCCCCACTTGAAATCTCAACCCAATCTGTGTTGATATAAAAAGTGTTTCACTTAAATTAATACCAAAAAATGAATTCAGAAGAGAAGCACATAGAGATTAATCATTAGTGAAATATGTAACACAAAAATTATACAAAACCAGTGGAATAACAGGTGCTGGAACTCCCTCCCAAGTAAGTGTAGCTCCCTCGAAATGATCGCCCACCTTTTAGCTCGCCATCGTGAGGAGGAGGAGGCTTGGGTGAAACTACTTCTTCATCATTGATCCCCCTATGAGGATAGGGGACTCTAGAACATCTTGTATGATGATAGTACTCCCTTGGGACTCCAAAATACCAGAGCTTTGCCTCCTGGTCGAACTTCCAAATGAGGTTCCCAAGGTGCCCTTTTATTGGAAATTTGGGAGGTGGTTTTGGGCACACAGATTTCCTAAAACAACTTGGAACATTGTTTTAACCTAGCAGACAGTGTTAACACGTTTTGTGGAAAACTAAAAAGTTGTATCCCCACGTCTTGAATATATCCACCAAAATTTTGGCATCATTTCATCAAGTGAAGCACAAGATATGGACAGATCACTGCACACAACTTTTGACCTCGAGCACATTGGGTGTGCTGGATATATCAGGTCGGCTGGGCCCCTTAATGGCCTAATATCTCTTGGGTTATTAAATTAAAGTTGTATCCCAATGAGTTTTGGATACGCCCACAACATGTCATCCCATTTGGATGCACTGTGTAGTATCAGCATGAATTTGAGTCCACTAAACTTTTTGGATCCTGCGCAGTTTGGCCCATTTTTCAAAGACTTCATCATGGGCCCTCAAAATCACCTCCACCTACATTGTAATTTTCAAAACAAGTATCATTGACCTATTTAACAGTGATGAACCCAAAATTACTAAATCAAATATGAAGAAAAATTTGATAATATTTTTTATATATTTAATACAAAATATGTTTAGCACAACGGTGTAAGGGTGAAAATGAAACAATGAATCGGGGTACGATCATCCCACGACATCCAGTACTCGGACTACAAAGGGTCAAGAGTACATGGTAGTTCAGAGAGGATTTTTTGGTCGATGCACGAAGTTGGTATGAACTTGACATGCATGAAACCTCTTGTAGAACTCAATGTTGTCATGGATTATAGAGGGCCAAAAGTACACTAGTCTTCGGAACTGATGGGACAACATTGGCTCAATCTTGTGGGCACCGCAGAAACCGACATGGAAAAACTAAATGACATGAGAAATCATGAATCCTTGGATGCAACCAAGGATAAAACCATCAAACATGTTCTTGTAGAGGATCTTCCAAGACTGGGACCACTCAGGAGGGTAAAATGAAGTGTGCGGCGTCGTATTCTTTCGTGCTCGGCCCGATCTTCCGGGATATTACCGTGTTGGAGGTATTCAACCAAAGGTTTCCTCTAATCGGGATCCAATTCAATCACTACATCTGGTGGACCTGGGGGTCCTAATGTGTAGGAACCAATGGTAAGATGGCTTACTTGTGGGATTTCATCGTCATCTAGAATGATGGGAGAAATGACTCTCCGATGTTCCATGTGGATAATCAAGTCATCCTGTTCAGGCTCTATAAGTGATGCAGCTATGCTAGCCAAAGAATTATCTCAACCATTCGATGACCGAGGGACATGGGTAACCTACAGCCGAGAAGGGAACTGGGCCATTAGGTGAAGATTTCATTCCAACAATGGTACGAGCATTGGTTTCCTGACGACATAGTCATCGTTGATCTATTTGATGACTAGTTCGGAATTCCATTTCATATACAGATGGGGAACATCAATCACGAGATCCATCTCATGTCTAGTGATGAGAGCCAGATACTACACCTCATTGTTTGTGCAACCTTTTGAAAATAGGAACTAATACGATAGAATGACTTGCACCGTGGTAATGAAGATGATACCCATTCCCACTATGTTGAGTCTAGGGTCATTGAGTCCTCTACTGGTGGGGCTCCAGGAAGCACCTTTGAAATGAATCTTCCATCACATGATGGCATTCTCTACTATAATGATTGCCTCATTAGGAAAATTGAATTCTGGAGACAGGTATGTGGGGGTTGTATGGGTTGTGAGGAAATTTTCCAAATATTTCCCCTTTAGATACTTTTGTGGCATGAACCTGATGTGGAACTTCTAGAGGATTACTGCCCACCAAGAGAGACGTTCTGTCCTGATGGGATGACATAGGATGTACTTCAGCAGGTCTACTCGGGACACCAACAATACATCATGGTGTTTTAGGTAATGTTGCAACTTCTTTACTATGAATATAAGCTCAAGGAATCTTTTCTCGATGGGGGAGTATCTGGTCTCCATATTGAGGATCATGAGACTGATGTAGTAGAGGTTGTTTTCAGTTCCTCCATTATTCTTCAGGGTGAGAGGGGCACTGATAGAACATTCCAAGGTGGTCACATAAAGGACTAGAAGCTTTCTTGAGAAAGGTGGCATCATGACTGGGGCCTGGAGCATATACTTCTTGATTTCCTAGAACGCAGTTTGGCACTCTTCGTCCCATTCATAGGCGGTGCCTTTTATCATGAGCTATGAAAAGGGATTACATTTTCCAATAAAATTCACAATGAATCTGTGTGTGTAGGCCAAGTCACCTTGGAATCCCTAATGTTTGTGAATGTTTCTCGGGGAAGACATCAGGTTGATGGTCTTGATCTTCTCTGTGTCAATCTCGATGAACTTGTTTCTAACAACAAAGCTGAGGATCTTCTTGGAGGTGACCACGAAGGAACACTTCAATGGGTTCATCTTTAGATGGTGAGAACAGAAGAATCCAAAACACTTTCTCAAGGTCCTTTAGGTGGTCCTGGTGCTGGAAATATTTGACCACTAGACCGTCCATGTAGTATTCCACAAATGCCCTGAGGATTGGCTTGAATATGTGATGCATGTCCCACTGATATGTGGCATCTGAATTCTTTAAGTCGAAGGGAATTACATGGTAACAAAATGTACCTTGTAGTGCCCTAAAGGCAGTATAATCAGCATCCTCAGGGTCCATCTGGATCTAATTATATCAGGAATACCCTTCCATGAAGGAAATAGCTTGGAACCCAGCCATAGTGTCGATCAACTACTCCGTCACTGGAAGGGGAAAATCATCTTCCGGGCACTCACGATTGAGATCTCGGAAGTCGATGTAGAACCTTATATATCAATTTTTCTTACTGACTAGCATAATGACGGCTAGCCATTTGGGGCACTAGACCTCCTAAACGAAATTGGCTCTAATGAGCTTATCAACATCTTCCTCAACCATGACACTGTGAAAAGGGTGCGTCTTTCAAGGTGGCTTCTTGAACCCACTATGATTTTTCGGGATGCTTAGGCAGTGGATGGCCACCAGAAGATCGTTTCCTGGAATCTCTTCATATATCTATGAAAAAACATCTTGATGTTGTTTTATAAAATCTATGTATCATTTCTACTCCTCAAGGGAAATGGAGGAAATGATTAAGGTAGGTCTTGTATCTGCCTCTCTATCGAGGATTACCTATACCAAATCATCGTCCATGGAGGAAGCACCCTCTTTAAAGGCATGGAGAACACCTCTTGTTCCTCTTATTAACTTATGGATAAGTGATCCTTGGTGGGAGTAGATTTCTCTGAGTCGAAAGATCCTGGGGAGAGGCTGGTGCCAGCCTGAGCGGTAGTGGTCACTGCATTGGGAGATTCTTGTGCCACCGAAACCAAAGCAATGAAGATTATCGACAAGATCCCATCTGGTCTTCAGAACAAGGGGCCACTCTTGATAATATCAAAGCAATAGTGGTGTGTTGTCTTGAGCCTTTTTATTCCATTTCAGTGAAATAAGAATGTATGATGCACTGTATTTTCCATTGGACGGATATCCTGATACCTTATGTGAGTTGGGGGCTCAGGGATCACTAAGATCTAATTCTTATAAGATTATGAGATGATCTTCCTACACTTCTATGATTTGGGTACATTAATCCCACTTGTCTCGGAGACAAAAAAAACATTTCCCCATATCAAGGTTTGTGGCCTCCAACCAATGGATTGGGAAGACGTAGGTGTCATTTAGGCCTACCTAGGGGTCGGTTGCAACCGTAGCGGGCTCAACCTCGCTGGCCTGAAGGTGTTTATCCTTGCTCTTGTAATAGTCGACATCTAGATAGTGGGCGTCACAAGATAAAAAAGGAGACATGTCACCTTGGAGTACCCCCACTCGACCATTGAGGGTGTACTTGAGGAACTAGTGATACGATGAGGGAACCACCACGTGTAGATGGAGCCATTATATTCCCATTAATGCATAGTACATGGTGTCTTGGGAGACAACCATAAACTCGGTGCTGACAACTAGGCCACCGAACTGGGCTTTCAAAAGGATTTTGCTGACCGGGGTCTGCTATGTCCTGTCATAACCTTGGATTTTATGGTCAGAAGGATTCAATTTTTCCCCAGACAACCCTAGTTTCTGCAATGTCCATGTTGGGATAAGGTTTATCACGGAGCCCGTGTCAACAAGGTAGTGGATAAATTCCACATAGTTGAACTAGATGGTGATATACATTGGGAAAATGAACCCATTTATAGGAGAACCTTCATCTTCTCTAGATAAAGAGATGATGTCTTGGAATTCAGCATTCTTGATTACCTCTGCATGAAAGGCCTCTACAACTGCTACATCCATATCAAACTAAAGGGGGCTTCATAAATACTTAGCGAGGGCCTCAAACATGTCTGAAGATAGGATAATGTCCTCAAGTATGGAGATCCTTAAGGGAATACTAGAAAGATGATTAATAACATCTTACTTCCACACCAGGCATGAAATTCTACTTACAGGAGTCTGTTATATGATAGGAGGCATGGCGGGCCCTTCCAGCTGACAAGTGGTAGGAATGTCCTACTTCTCACTAGTCGTAGCATGCAGAGTGACTACCGGATGGGGTCCATATGGCTGAGACCGGTCCGCAGTGGAGCATGGCCGATAACGGTGAGGTATGGGTTGCACTGCCTGGTCCAGTAGCACAAATGGCGTCGTAGTCGGGCCTGATGACACCGGATGAGGAGGCTGTACATGCTGAGCTTTGTGCTGAGCCTGTTGTCCTGTATTAGTGGCATGCACAACTTGGCGGGAAGTTCCAAATGATGTACCTCAACGACCCATATGGTCGCGGCTTCACCGACGTTGGCATCGGATGGGGACGTTTGGGAGATTCTCCTGGTGCTCCCCATCGTCGGGAGTCATGGAGGGGTTTCCAGCTCCATGTTATTAACCGAAGCATACCCTTGAATATCAGTCAAAGAGTCATCCTCTACAAGAAAAATTCTTTGAGGGATCACCATCTTCGGGTTCTTGAAGTCTCCAAGAGTATGAGACAATGATGGCATTGGTGGGGTGCATTGCTTTCCCTTGCGCCATAGATGCTTACTCTTCTGGGAAGAGGGTGGTTGTGATGACGATGAATAAGTACTATATGCAGCTCATTAAGGCTCCGGTCATTTCAGGTGTGCACAAATGATACCATTGGAACGATCAACATTTTTGTGAGACACCCATTCTTCATACTTCTCAAAATCACGGTTAGAAACCTGTTGCCACTCGCCTTCACTGCCAAGGATGCTATCTGGCCTCACGAAGACACATGCCACTTGTTTCGGGGCTGGGCCCAACCGGACTATGATGTTATCGACCTGGTCATGGAGTTAGTCTTTGAACACATAGCTCTATTTGAGGGTGTGGCCCAAGATCTGGTGATAAGGGTAGTAGTTGTGGTGATCAGTGATATTCGACTCTTTTGGCCTTCCGCACATTAGAAAACGGACAATCCACAGTCTAAGGCACTTCAAAAATAGCTAGGGACATGATTCTCATTAAACGATTAGGTCTGTTTCTTCGGTCTAGGAAGTGGGCCCTGGGACCCTAATCCTGACAAGGGGATGAAGGATCTTGTCGAGGGGGTTGAGCCTGATTTTCTCACATAGGCGGTGGTGGCACAGTACGCAGGGGCGCCTGCCGATTTTGAGGCGGCCACTGCTGGGCTGGAGGCTGTTCCTGTGGTGGTGGGCCTCTACGAGGCTACATAGACGACTCCATTAGTAATATTTCTAGCTGTCTGGGGTCCTTTATTTGGGCCACCATGGCGGGATTAGCTCTGACAACCCTCCTCACCGGAATTACAGGAGGCAATGGACGTGCCTTGCTGGCCTATTGTAGGGATTCTTTCTAGTGTTGGGCCTTATCAGAGAAGTCTCATAATCCTTCCAGAATTGTTCTGTGTGATCAGAGAGGGAACCAGTTCTTTCATAACATTTCCCACACACATTATTATTAATTCTTTTGAGTCAGTGGCATGTCAAGAGAGTATTTGCGCCCATTCCACCGGGTGATGAAGTCTGTGACATGCTCATCAGGCCACTGTTTGAACTTGAAGAGGTCTGTGAAACTCCTCTTCTAAGTGGTGGAGTTGAAATGATACAAAAATTTCTTGTGAAGATCCTCCCATCCCGCTATTGACCTGATGGGGAGTTGGATATACTAGAAGAATGCAGCCCCTTCAATGTTAGTACAAAACACCAGAGCTTGGAGGCCTCTGTTTGCATCTAGGTTCCCAACATGTGTTGACACCTTGATGCAAAGTTGGCCAGATGTTGAGAAGGGTCACTAGTCCCATTAATGGGGGAGAAGGTGAGATATACGAAACCTGGGGGTGCTGGCATATCATCCATCCACACTGGATATGGCTTTCCATCCGGTGGGAGTGCCCCCTATCGCATTTCCAACTCCTTGAGGCCAACAATGTGCCCCACTGTTGGATCATCTGGGTAAGGTTCCCTGTATTAACAGGGTTCCCTAACTACCAGTTCATTGGTGGGTTCTTCAATGTGATAATCATTCCTAGAGGCTTGGGGAGAAATAAGTGGGGCATCATGTGGAGTAGCTAGTGGAACCTAGGCTGGCTCTTGGGAATTAATTCATAGATTGGGTTGATTTGGTGACACATATCATTCCCCCTTGCCATAAGTGACAGCCTCTACCCTATCTGCATGGGCAGTATGTTTAGGGTTGCCTAGAGGTAAATAACCAGGGGGAGTTGTGTCTGTCCCTACTATACTATTCACAGATCGCCATAATCTGGATTTTGTCCCACAACACATTCATCTAGAATGTATTCTAACAACCTTTTCTGTTTGGAAAGTTGCTGATGCAACATGACCTTCTCAGGGTATTCCTCCATTTTCAGCACTGAGGCAGATTGGTCTGATTGTTTTGAGGCCCCTTGGTTCTCTTTACCCTTACCAATAATTTGACTGAGAACTAATCCCTTGGTAGGAGTAGGGAGACCAAGCATATTCCTATTCTAGAGAGTAACTCATCCCAATGAATCAAGTAGTGGTGGAAGTCCCTTATGGTAAAGGTCCCAATCAAGAAGCTCCATCCCATTCTCCCCTTATGACATGTCGTCCAAGTTTATTGTGACTCTTCTTGAGGGCATGTCCTTGATATCATCTATCGAGGTGGGCTGTAGTCAGATAGGATTGAAGAGGAGTGCTGCGTACTTACCCCAGCCACAGACATGCACATGGTGGGAATCGTCCTTGATAATCTTGTGGAGTACCTTAAAACTCTGAATGAATTGTTGTTGGAGGGATCTACGGTGGCCTGGTGACTCGGGGCGCTGGGCCACAGGGAGAGCAGCCAGATCAACCAAACCAAATTTCTTGAAGATTCCTTGAGAATGATTTTGGATCCTAGGATAATCCACTCACTGATGAAAAATGCGGATGTGTGTCGCCCAGAGGGTTTTGTGGAATCAATCAAACTTCTCTTGGTTAAGGGATTCTGACGCGTTGAAATTCGGTGCTGCTACTAGCCATAACATCTCTGGGAAGTGGTATGCTATGAGGATATCCCATAAGCTCCTCGGTATAGATTTAGGGTCTAGCCATTTGGTTCCCCATTCATTAACTGGGGGTGGCTGAGGAACTAGAAACGGTACTGAGGCAGACCACTGGGATGACATGATGGCTAGTGTAGAATACGGTGAACAGGTTGACTGGCCTCCAAATGTCAGGTTGTCCTCTGAAGAGTGTAGCAACCTAGATACTACGCCACAATAAGACATGCTAGAGACTAGGGTTTTTGGCACAACATCATATTCCGCTGGTGATGGACTACGCCATGGATCATTCACCATTGATCCCCAAAACAGCTCTCTGTGGTCACTAGTCGAGGTAGAGTGTGCTTCTAGTGAAGACGGTGGAGACTGCATAGTCGGTCCCTGGGGAAAAGAAAGATTTTTATCGTCCTTGATTTAACTATGAAGGGAGTTAGGGATTTGGTGGACCTCACATTCTGGGAGTATGAGGATGATGCACCTCGTTCCTACCCCAACCCTTGACTCAAAGGATTTAGGGGAGGGTTCTAGTGCCGAGTCGTACTCTGCTTTGGATTTTGAGAAGCGGAATATCTTGATCTCTGTCCCGACCATCAATGAATTTTTTTATTGAAGTGATGACCTAACTTCCTACCCTTGGATGGATCTTTGGGATAGGGAAAATATCTGACATGTGAGGTCCATTGGCCGTACTGGTGCTGGGGTAGAGAGGGTTTCCGCCTGAGTAGGCCAGGGTGCACAGAGCACCAAAACAGGTATAAAAGGGGACACAAGGAGGACCTATGTGGGTAATTCTGAAGTGAGTAAGTCCCCTACTGGAGCCAGTAAAGCATGGGGAGGAATTTCATGCTTATTTCCCCTAGTGACATTAGTGTGAGGATGGTCCTTGTACTGGTCGGGCTGAACACACGTAGGACCTCCGTGCTGGGCACCGGTGATGTAAAGATGGTCGTCACTCCTCTAATTGATGGGGTGAGTAGGACCTTCAATAGATTCTATGAGGACACAGTGAGGATTCCAATGTTGGGGAGTGACTAGATGTGCAACGTCTCCACACCTATGTGATATGGTAGGAGGAATGACTCCATACCTAGTGTAGTGAGATCGAGAGAGACTTTCGTACTAAGTGTCACTACCATGGGGAGGAACCCCATTTGGGTTGATGCTAGCATGGGGCAGACCTCCCTGCCAAGCCTAGAAGCGAGGAAGGCCCGTGTTCTCCATGGTAGCGGTACATGGAAGTCCTACGTACTTGGTGACATCGATGCGGGTTAGTCTACGGTGGCCAGTGCCTGTGCCAATGAAAAAGAGAGTTGACTCAGCATTCCCATGGGGTGGATGGGGCCTCAATCCATGTCAGGAATATAAATTCCCCTACTCAGCATATACAGGAATCCAATGATATGCATTGGTGGTGGGTCGGGCCACAATAGCCGCTGACATTGATGCCCCTTGGCGGGCATCCTATTTAGCTTGCTCCTGATGCTGGCGTTGGGTCATAAGGATTGGAATCAACGGTTTAGGTACATGGATTACCTTCTCCTCGGCCAGTAAAACAGGGCATCGGCGCTGACGCAGCCTAGGGGGGGGGGGGCTCACTGGGATCCCATGGAATGGGACTATGACTGGGCTGGCCTAGAAATTCAGTACCTCATCTGTGTAGGGCAGGGAGTCGTCGATGTGATTCGGGGACAGACTCTTGAAACAATTATATGTTGGAGTGGGGAGTAGTGTCTCCCAATGCGGCACTCGGGGGCGGCGTTGACGATGAGGTGTAGAATCCCTTAAATCCCGGTGGGCTATATCCCTCGAAGGGATGATCCCATCCTCCTCGTAACTGCGTACGAGATCATTGATTACCCTCCTCTGAATAAACTCATAGGGGGAGAATGGGTGTGGGTGCCCCATGGTCATGGGTGTATAAACCATTTCGAAAGAGGCGATGCCACATGGGACTACTGTGGAAGTACCGACCCTTCCCCTTCTTAGGTGGGCGTGCGGTGATCGAGTTCTAGGATAAGAAACTTGGTTCCAAAAAATCACAGAGATGAACTCATCAGTGCTGAAAGAAATAATTGGAATCAACTACCAGTTCCCTAGCACCATCCCATCTTCCATGACTGGTAAGAGGGGTCCATTCTGACAACGTCGCAGATCGGGATGTCCAACATTCTACTTCCCCAACGTCTGGTGAGTTTCACACCATTCACACTATTTTCATGGTGTGACCTGGCACAGGATAACATGATCTGGTGACATGCTAATCCACTGATGTCTCAAATTCTTCTAATCTCCACATTGAGGAGAAGAGATTCATGTTGGGATCACCATTTTGGTTTCCGACTCTTTCGACAGGGCGCGTACATCCATCTGCTTGAGGACAAAAGGGTGGTTATGTTGCCCCGCAATCCCACTTTCCAATGGTTGGCAGCATAGGTCTCTTATTCATGTATGTATACTCCTTTATTGAAACATGATGATAGGATGTTGGCTCTTCCTTTCATGGATTCCTCCTAGGAGCTCATTACCTAGTCCGGGTCTCCCTTATAGATTTAATACGTTGTTCGTGAAACTCTTTCCAGTTTCATATCTTCGTGGACACTGGTTAAATACGCTGATTATGTTAGGAAATTCCAAGAGGTCAAGTTAGGGTAGCAACCTTCAGTCGGGGGAGTAGTTACGTTGGAAATCACTAGCATGTCTAGACGCTGCAACCCTGGTGCATCTGTCTTTTGTCCCTTTTTATAAGGCTTCTCGAGGGCGCGGAATCCTGAGGCATACCATGTCGAATGCGATGAATCATATTCCCAAATCATGTCTTTGAGGTTTTTCTCAGCTTCCCATGTTAAACAAAGTGTATTATGTACGTTTAACGTCCAGTAGGGAAAAATAAGACTAATCAGATCACTGACTAGAGTGGATCAGATGAGTGTTACCCCTGGAGGGTACATTGATGTAGGGGGTGAGTTGGAATGTTCCCACCATGATGTACCATCCCAGGTATGAACCAAGATGAATGATGGATGGTTAAGTTAAGAGGGTGGGGAATGAGATGGAACCGTCGTGAGGAAGATGATGATGTTGGGATTGAGTATCAAGGAGACATCCTACATATCCCCATGGAAGGTAATCAAAGTCTGCGTAGTTCGGTAGGGCGATGGGACACCTAAGAAGGTGGCCCATGAGAATGGATACATGGATGAGACCCAAAGGAAGTGGAATCTCTGGGTTAGATCATGAACTTCCCAAAACACCTAGGATCGAGGGAAAGACCATGATATATGAATGAACTGAGGTGTAAAGATATGGCAACAACCCGATGATGTGCATGGGGCTTACGCGTGGTTAGCAGCCTGGGTTGGTCTGATGACACTAGGAATAACCAAATATGGGGGTCCCATCAATTGGTATTGCAACAGCTTATCGCTGAATGATAGACACAATGTCTTACCACTGCATAGGGCACAACGGCTTGCCGCTAACTGGGGCGCAGTGGCTTACCGCTGCTTATGGGAGAATGTAGTTTACCATCATGCAGGATGGTGGTGAACCGACATGAGGTGGTCAAGTTTGGTGGGTTGTTGGGATTGATCCTCAGGGAGGATTCCTATGTACCCTGCCTTAGAAAGGATCAATGTCAACGTAGTTCAGGATTGGGGGTCGGTGAAAAGACGTGAATGAGGACATGGGGTTCAGATGGATGGTGGGATTGAACCTCAATGAGTCATCTTACGTACCCTTCCTTGGAAGGGATCAAATTCCATGTAGTCTAGATGTAACACCCCAAGCTTCCACGATATGCTTCTCTTTTAATAATGCAACATCTTTCATTGTACGTAAGTGTGAGATTCTAACACACCGCGACCAATCAAAATAGCCAATATGAATAGTAATACCCACATTTTGAAATTATATAAATTTTACATTTCAAAATGGACTTCATATTTGGATTCGGAATATTAAAATTATCCTATGTTGAATTTCTGGTATTTTTCTGAGAACTTCCAATTTTTGATGAATAGTGAAATATACTTAAAAAATATTTTTTTAATCAAAATAATTTATAGTGATAAATTATATGATTGAGTGGCTTAAAATTATATTTATAATATATTCTAACTGTTTTATCCAATGGTGGTTATTAGAATTAATTACACTTTTAAATTGGACATAAACAATTGTCAATATTTTGATATATATTGTTTCTTAAAAACACGCTATTTGTTGTGACAACGTGAATTAATTATTAAAATAAAGAAATAAACATATATGTTTTGAATTTTGTAAATAGGCATCATTTTTGAATTAGGAATATCAAATATTTCTTAGGGTTGATTTTTGGTATTTTTCTGAAAAACTTCAATTTTTGATGAATAGAGAAACCACTAAGTGGTAGTTAAAAATTAATTTTTCATTTAAATGAAACATTACCACTTCTGTGAATTGAATTTCAAAAATCTGACATACATGGTTTTCATTAGTAAGTAAAATCTGGTTCAATGGGATGAAAACAATTTTTGGTGAATAGTATCTTTTATGTTTTATTAATCGCGATTAAATGTAATTAGTGTAATTTAAGGTAAATATAATGTTATAATAAAATGAAATTACCTTTACACTTTTTCTACCCTTATTGGATGAGTCATGGCCGACCAAGAAAATCCATGGGTCAACTTGGGGACCCCATGGAGCCACTTGGGTATGAAAATGACCTTAATAAATTTTTATTTAAAGTAAAAATAAAATTGTCACAAACATGTGCTGTTTTATTAAAAAAATTATTTCATGGGGTTATATAAGATAAAATTTAGAATATAAACATTAATTTGAAAGATAACAAGATTTACTACATCATGGATGTTTTTTTATAATTTTTAGACATTAAATAAATTAAATTTTTTATAACACCATGATGATGCAGCGATTACCTCATTAATTAACGATTTAAATAAAATGAAAAGATAATGTAAAATATAAGACATACACTTTTCAAAAACCAATTGAATGAGAAGATTTCAAACACTTATAACCTTATACTAGAAATATATAAATGTGGGACCTTTGAAATCCGAAAATCACTTCATAATAATGTAACATTCTATGACATTCCAAGAGTGCCCCTCCTCTCCTCTTATAAAAGGTCCCCACCACTACCACCTTATTCCCACATTCCAAGCCATTTGGCTTGGTTAAACTCTGCCGAAATACTCTATCAACTTCCCTCTCTTACTACTAGAAGCCTCAATTTGGAAAGAAGTCTTCCCAAGGAAGCCTTTGGCTCAAATCAAAAAGAGTTACCCGATTTTAAGGTAATGTCTTCTCTTATATTGTTTTGTTTTATTTTTTTTTCTCCAACCCCCTAAACTCTTTTTATTCTTTTATTTTGTTACAACACTAGTATCCTAAATATACATTGATTTTTTTATGAGATGTATTTTATTTAAACTTACACACACCTTCATATAAAGGTTAAAGAATATACTGTTTCTATGGGTGGCGAATTACTGCCTCACGAAATGATGATTGTTAAATATTCATTTAACACCTCTCATGGTGGACATTATGATGACACTATTTTTAAATATGATATATATTATGTTTATGTTTTCTTTATGTTAATGTATTTTTCATTTATGGCATACCTTTATGATTTCCATTATGGGTAAACGCGATAATTTTAATTTAGGAAGTGCGGAATACCGCCCCCTCAAAGTGATTTGAATCATTAATGCCAAATGTGGGATGTATAAAGGATGGAGTAAATGATATTATATATGATATTATACTGGAATTATAATATACCTTTATATAATTATAATTTAATTCCATTAAATATAAAATAGAAATGAGAGTTGCATTCATGCGTACGTACGACTTACCGTCTTCATGAACGGTACATTTCATTTCTTACCTCTAAATATTATGAAATATTATTAATGCATGTATATACTGGATATATATGATATATATGATATCTAAATCATGAATATAATTCTAGATATAATGGATATTTTACCACATAACCAACTTATAATTATAAGAAGATTATTGTTGACTCAAATACCAAAGGTAGACAAAACGACCGTTATTAACTTAAATGACTACATAATTTTCATAACATGTAAATAAGGGATATAAAAGGGATAATGAACTTGAAAAATGTTATTAAGAAAGTATAAATTAACTCTAATTTATTATTCATGATATTAAAGAATGGTCGAGTCAAGTCAGACACGATGTAAGGGACGTTGTCTCAATCTCCTTTCATTGAGACATATTTTGTTTTATACAACGATTTACAATTATACAGTGTATAAACCCCTTTTAATTTTAAGATTATTGAAAAAAAATCATTTTTTATATGAAGCATTTTACTAAATGTCAAAAGGGAATCTTTTTTTTGTCATACGTATGCGGAGATAATGACTTCTCCACTGATGTGACCATTATTTGAGTTTTGGCTTCCTCTAGAAGACATAACTTTTTTTAAATGAAAAATAAATACCAAGTTTTACTTTTCATTTATTTTGATATTGAAAATGGTATTATCATATCATTGTGTTGTATTTATATATTGTGATTAAAATGTGGAAATTTTATGTTTCCTTTATGCGTGTTTTATGTGATATGATTATGTTATGGTTTATGATATGTTTAAACCTTTTCATATATGGAATACATTGGACATAATATGTGATGGTTGGAGCCCTATATAGCTCCTCAATGCATTGGTAGGTCTCGTTAGACAAACTAGTGTCTTGCCGCGAGGCCTTGACAAAATCTTATTTTTAGTCTTGGCATGAGGCCTTGGCTACATCGTTATGATAGTCTAGAATTATGCATTAAATCAGTATAAAAGTGGTTATTGATATTGTATTTTATTATTCGACTAGTAGAATATCCATGTGAATAAGTAAATGGAATTATTTCATTTTATTTTTTCCATGTTATTCTGATGTTCAAGTTTAAAAGGATTTTGTTTTATTTATAAAATTTCCTTAAATGTTTATGTTTATTTATTAATATTTCTGCTATATTGTCATCCTTACTGAGCATCTGATCTCACACCTTTCGATGTTTTATTTTTCCCTGGATGTGAAGAAATATTTTATGACTGAACTACAGGGGTAGTCTGGAGGGGATATGAGTGTGGACTATGGAGACTATGTTATTGTGATTTTTCACTTTATGGTGTAATGTAACATTTATAAATGTATCTATTGTTTCCAAGGCTACTAAACTAATCAGTCTTTCGAGACATTATCTTTTATGATCATGCCCATGTTATGTAATAATGCACCGACTCTGGGTTACTAGAGTCGGGGTGTCAGAGTTGGTATCATTGGATTTTTAGTACTAACCGTGGAAGATAGATTTAGATAAACTCTGATTAGAGAACATAGCCCAAAGATAGACTTCGAGGATTAGTATAGAAGAACTTCCTAGAATTTTGGTATTATAGAGATTTTGTGATTTTTCCGAGCAATACATCCCTATCTGGATACGAGCAGGTAGAGGCGGCTCTATCACAGATGTACCTAGGGGTAAAACCTGAAAACACCGCATTGAGCTAGACTCGAACGGGAACTAGTGCATGAAAACAGGCCTTGCTGCACTCTTGGTTACGACACTCCCAAGGGATATGCTTAGGATAATTCAAAATTTCATTACAAACCATTATGAAGGGTTTATGAGTATATAATTTCTCAAAGAAAACATTTTTATGATTATGGATTATAACCATAAATAGTTCAATTTATGTTAAGTGTTTTTCAAGTTTGTTATTATGTTTTTCGATTCATAAACTAATCTAGATTATGACATTATTTAGAAATGGAACCTAGTGGAAGATATGGAAACTGTATCAATGAACGCACTCAATTTAGGGATTTCCATCCTGCTCAAGATAATTATAGTGGAGATGGTGATACAACTGGTGCTGATCAACTTATCACCATTCTGGGATAACTCACTCAGGTTATGAATAATAACCTTACTCGTATGGAGCACCCTGATCTGCAACATTGAGGATCAATGTTAGACTGCTTCATGAGGAAATAACCACCAACATTTAATGGAGGTACAAATCCATTAGTAGCTGAGCAATGGATAAATTCCCTAGAGAAAATATTTTAGGTTTTGGGGAGTAGTGAAAGGGAAAAGGTTATCATGGTAGTTTATCGCCTCACTAGAGATGCTGATCAATGTTGGTCATTGATTCAAAATACCAAGGAAGATGAAGAAGTATCCAGTATAGAATGGAGAGAGTTCAAAGATCTTTTCTTAGAAAAATACTTTCCTCGTGACCATCAAACAGATAGGGAAAGGCAATTTCTGAGTCTGAGACAAAAGGAGGACGAGAATGTTGCAAAGTATGAGTCTAACGTTACAATGTTAGAGAGGCATGCTTCAGATTATATACGTAACCCACGAAGTAAGATTGATCGATTATTTTATGTGTTAAAAACTTTCTCCCACAAGCTTTAGTATCACAATCCTTATCATCGCATGATGATATTGTCTCATGTGCTATCAAGACAGAAACATAATTCTCTAAGTATTATGACAACAAAGTAAATCAATAGAATAAGAGAATCATGGAACAAGAGATAGATAAAGGGAAAAGGGAAAGAACTATTTTCCATTATGAAATAATTGTGGGAAGAATCACCTCGGTACTTGCCTAAATGGAATTTGAGCTTGTCATAAATGTGGAGAAAAAGGTCACTAGGCTCTTGATTTCAAGGGAAAGAAAGAGGCAGTCAATGTTGAATGCTACAATTGTAGAGAAATGGGGAATTATGCAAATGAATTCCCTATGCACCAAGTAAACTTAACATAGAAAAGGCCAAGGGAAGAAGGCCAATCTTATGCTGTTACTATTGACAAAGTTGAATAATTATTTTATTTGTGTTTTTGGAATCAAGAACTATATTATGGTTATAAGAATAATGTGATATATATAAGGATTGTACTGCAGTATTTGTTGATTCCATTAAGGTTTTAATATGATGAAGGTAATCATATTTTTAGTGTGTGAAAATTAGGGAAACATTACTTTGTTTAGGGAATTTCATGTTACAGTTGATTTTGGAATTTAGAGACCTTATAGAGAAAGTCTAGACAGAGGTATTTTGGATAACTATAATGGTTGGAATGGATTAATTTTAACTTTGGATAGTATTTTCTAAGGTTAAAACATATTTGAAGATTATTTTTAGAATATTATAATACTATAGTTTTAGGAAAAGGACAACCTGCAGGTCGGGGATAACCCATCGCGTCGGACCAAGCTGTAGGAATCGAACCCACAACCATAGTACGACAGGCCTTTATTAACTACCAATAGCCTAAAGGAAGTCCCTGGTTATTAAAAAATAGTTTTCTTGATCTAATTGGTATGTGTTAATATTTGGAACCTTGTACAATTAGGTTAAATATAATATTTTGTAGTTCTATTATCTTTTTGAGTGAAGGATGGGTTTGTGGTAAAAATTTATTAATGAATGAAAGTTTACATGACTAGTATGTATATTTCCTTAAATTCTTAGTAAATCTTCTAAATAAATTCATCAACTTTATGAAAGGTAACTTAAAACAAAAACGTTGTTAGATAACTTTTTCTACTGGGGAATCAATGATCGTTTAACCAATCACAAGTTTGTGATTTTCTTGTAGTTAACTTTATCCTAATCCTATTTTCTACAACTCTCCATCAGGCCATGATTGTATTTTTCTCCCTCATATCCATATTTTCATAGAATCCTAGTATGGGATATCTCAGGTGACCATTGTACTTCTCTTTTTTTATGTTATATTTTAATTAGCCCTATTTCTGATATTGGTTTTCCACATAGTTATTTTCTACTTTGAACCTTTTATTTTAGAAGAACAATTTCAAATTTCAAGGATGAAATTTATTGATGGAGGGGAGAATGTAACACCCCAAGCTTTCACAATACACTTATCTTTTAATAATGCAATAGCTTGCGTTGTACGCAAGTTCGAGATTCTATCACATCGCGACCAATCAAAATAGCCATTATGAACAGTAATACCCACTTTTTGAAATTATATAAATTTAATTTTTCCAAATGGACTTCATTTTGGATTCGGAATATCGAAATTATCCTATGTTGAATTTCTGGTATTTTTCTTAGTACTTCCATTTTTTGATGAATAGTGAAATATACTTAAAAACAACTTTTTAATCAAAATAATTTCTAGTGATAAATTATATGATTTCGTGGTTTTAAAGAATTATTAGAATATATTTTAACCATTTTATCTAATGGTGGTCATTATAATTAATTTCACTTTGAAATTGGACATAAACAATTGTCAATCTTTTGATATATATTGTTTCTTAAAAACACGCTATTTGTTGTGATAACGGGAATTAATTATTAAACTAATTCATTCAACTTTTATTTTTTGAATTTTGTAAAATAGAAATAATTTTTTAATTAGGAATATCAAATATATCTTAGGGTTTATTTTTGCTATTTTTTTTTGAAAAACTTTAATTTTTGATAAATAGTGAAACCACTAAGTGGCAGTTGAAAAACTAATTTTTTGTTTAAATGAAACTTTACCACTTTTGTGAATTGAATTTCAAAAATCTGACATACATGGTGTCATTAGTAACTAAAATGTGGTTCAATGGGATGAAAATAATTTTTGGTGAATAGTATCTTTTAAGTTTTATTAATCGCGATTAAAGGAAATTAGTGTACTTTAAGGTAAATATAATGTTATAATAATATGAAATTACCTATAAACTTGTTCTACCCTTATTGGATGAGTCATTACCGACCATGAAAAATCCATGGGTCAACTTGGGGACCCCATGGAGCCACTTGGGTATGAAAATGACAATAATAACATTATATTTAAAGTAAAAAATAAAATTGTCACAAACATATGCTATTTTACTAAAACAATTATTACATGGGGATATTAAAGTTAACATTTCGACTATAAATATTCATTGGAATGCTAAAACTATTTCCTACATCATGGAATTTTTTTCATAATTTTTTTACATTAAATAAATTAATTTTTTTATAACACCATGATGATGGAGCGATTACTTCATTAATTAATGATTTAAATAAAATGAAAAGATAATGTACAATCTAAGACATACACTTTTCAAAAACCTATCGTATGAGTATTTTTAGAACCTTATCACCTTATCCTCAAAATATATAATTTTGGGATTTTTGAAATCCGAAAAGCACTTCATAATAATGTAACATTTCATGAATTTTCAAGAGTTCCCATCCTCTCCTCTTATAAAAGGACCCCACCACTACCACCTTATTCACACCTTCCAAGCCATTTTTCTCGTCCAACCTCTACCAAAATACTCTCTCATCTTCCCTCTCTTACTCCTAAAATCCTCACTTTAGGCAGAAGTCTTCCCAAGGAATCCTTTCGCTCAAATCAAAAAGAGTTACCAGATATTAAGGTAATGTCATCTCTTATATTGTTTTGTTTTATTTTACTTCTCCAACCCCATAAACTCGTTTTATTCTTCTATTTTGTAACATTGCAAATATCTTAAATATAGTTGTATGTTTTAGGAGAAGGATTTTATTTACAATTACAAGCACATTCGTCTAATGGTTAAAGAACATACGGTTTCTTTGGGTGGTCAATTACTGCCTCACGAAATGATGATTGTTCAATATTCTTTTAACACCTCTCACGGTGGCCATTATGATGACACTATTTTTATATATGATATATATTATGTTTATTTTTTCCTTATTTTTATGTATTTTTCATTTATGAAATACCTTTATGATTTCCATTATGGGTAAACGCGATAATTTCATTTTTGGAAGTGCGGACTACCGCTCCCTCAAAGTTATTTGAATCGTTAATGCCAATTGTGGGACATACAAAGGATAGATTAAATGATATTATATATGATATTATACTAGAATTATAATATACCTTTATATCATTATAATTTCATTCCATTAAATACGAAATAGAAATGAAAGTAGCGTTCATGCGTACGTACGACTTACCGTCTCAATGAACAGTGTATTTCATTTCATACCTCTAAATGTTATGTAATTTTATAAATGCTTGTATATATGGATATATATTATACATATGATATCTACATCATGAATATAATTCTGGATATAATGGATATTTTACCACATGGAAAACATGTAATTATAAGAAGTTTATTATTGACTCAAGTACCAAAGGTTGACAAAACGACCGTTATTAACTTAAATGACTACATAATTTTCATAACATGGTAATAAGTGATATAAAATGGATACTGAACTTGAAAAATCTTCTTATGAAAGTATAAATTAACTCTATTTTATTATTCAGGATATTAAATAACGATCGAGTCAAGTTAGACACGTGGTAAGGGACTTCATCTCAATCTCCTTTCATTGAGGCATATTTTGTTTTATACACAACATTCTTTTATATGGTGTATAAACCACTTTGAATTTTATGATTATTTAAAAGGAAAATTTTTTATATGAAGCGTTTTACTAAACGACAAAAGAGAATGTTTTTTTGCCGTATGTATGTGGCGACAATGACTTCTCCGTCGCCGTGACCATTATTTGAGTCTCGGCTTCCTTTACAAGCCATAAATTTTTTTAAATTGAAATATAAATACCAAGTTTTAGTTTTATTTTATTTTTATATTGAAAATGGTTTTATCATATAATTGTGTTTTATTGATATCTTATGATTGAAATGTGAAAATTTTATGTTTCCTTTATGCATGTTTTATGTGATATGATTTTGTTATAGATTATGATATGTTTAAAACTTTTCATATAAAGAATGCGTTGAACTTATTAAGTGATGTGTGGAGCCCGCTATAGATTATCGATGCATCGGTAGGTATCATGAGACAAACTAGTGTCTTGGCATGAGGCCTTGACAAAATCTTATTTGTAGTCTTGGCACGAGGCCTTGGCTACGTGGTTATGATAGTCTGGCATTATGCATTCCATCATTATGAAAGTTGTTATTGATATTTCATGTGATTATTAGACTAGTAGAATATCCATGTGAATAAGTAAATGGCATTATTTCATTTTATTTTTTCCATGTTATTTTGAATTTCAAGTTTAAAAAGATTTTTTTAGTTATACAATTTCCTTAAATGTTTATGTTTATTTATGAAAGTTTCCGCTATATTGTTATCCTAACTGAGCATCGGAGCTCACCCCTTTCTATGTTTTATTTTTCCCAGGATGTGAAGAAATATTTTAGGACTGACCTACAGGGGTAGTCGGAAGGGGATATTAGTGTGGACTATGGAGACTATGTTTTTGTGATTTTTCACTTTATGGTGTAATGTAACATTTATGAATGTATCTAGTGTTTCCAAGGCTACTAAACTAATAGGTCTTTCGAGACATGATCTTTTATGATCATGCCCATGTTAGGTAATAATGCACCGACTCTGGGTAACTAGGGTTGGGGTGTTACACAAGAATGGGTCATTGTTGCACTGATGTGATGGTGTTTGGGACCAATAGATGTTGTTTTTTGAACCTTACAGTAGGATTCCTATGTAGCTTGCCATGGAAAGGATCAAATTCCTCATAGTTCAGGATGGGGGTGTGTGGGACATACACTTTAGGAGGACCAGAACAGATTTCATGGTCAATGTATACTTTAAGCTCATGTGAGTCATGTTCGGTGTGAGAAACAAGATGCAACATAGACCTGATGATCTCATCGTGAGAGGTGAATCCGTGGGAAGTGGAATGGGGATTGCATGCAGTTTGTGGCCCAAAGAGGAAACATGGCCTTATGCATGGTTATCCACCTAGGTAGATGGATATTGGAACTTACTCCAGGATGGAGGCCCCATGGGGACAAAGCCCAGTGGGAGGGGTATTCCACATGGAAAATGTGAGGAGGAGCACTATTCCCCAACACACCCTTTACTAGCCTTTGGCCTTGAAGAATAAAGGAGGATCAGTGGTGCTGCCTCCTGGAAGAAAGGCTTGGGGCTTACACCAATGTGGATTCCCTTCCTCACAGATAGTCTCCGCCTTATCAAAGACGATCTCATTCCATTTGAGGAAGATTTCACTCCCGTTAAGATGAGCGGGCGTAAAGAATGTCGGAGTAGGGGTGGCCCATGAATGATGCACAGGGTAAGGTCATAGATTAATGTAATGTGATGAGGATGATGGTGCTTGGCAGTTTAATTTCCTGTATCTTGGAGGAGGTGGGTTCACTACGCACCCTTATGACTTATATTAACGGCACCCTCTACACCTTGGTGAAGAGATGGGATAGGCAACATCGTGGATGGGGGGTGATGAGAGGTGAACCAATTGGGGGTCTAAGTTAGTGTGGATATGAGAAGAAGGAAAAGCCTTTAACATGCCTATTAGAAGAATCATGAGCCAAAGAAATGAAATGGAACTTGTCGCCCAAGGGACTTTGAAATTGCCCCGTGCAAACTTGAGGGGCCACATGGGAATGGAGTGAGTGACACAGGTGTGTCCCGCATAATTGAGGATAGAAAAAGGTTCCTCAAGGTGAGAGAAACACTTGGATAACATGTAAGAGAATGTTATGGGGAAATATTGGAGGTTATAATACAAGATTTGAGGTTTTCACACAAGACTAAAGGGTTGCGCGCAAGAGTTATGGGTGGAACAAAAGACAGAGGGGTTGCGCGCAAGATGAATGGTTTGCACATAGGTTTGATGGTTCATGCACAATATCACCTAATGTTGAGGTAAATTGTGTGAAACATAGGACCCCATGAGCTCAAATAACTTAGGTACGAAACAAAATTCATGAGGATCAAAGGGGTCGCCTGCAGGCACCCCTGGGGACATATCACGGAAAAAACCTATACCGGAAGGCCATGCGTTTTTTGAACGATCGTAGAAGATGGGGGTTTCACACAGAAGAGAATTTCTTCTTATTCAGTTTACACCCCTTAATAGAGGTGATATAGTTTGTTTTATAGTCAGCATCCTCGAGGGGGGCGAGCCAGAGCCTGGCGCACAAACTCCCTTCGGTCATCAGCTTGTGCGTGTAGTGGGGGGGCTGGGCGCGCAAACGCCAGTTCGCCATCACCTTTGGTGCGGAAAGAGAATTGGGTGCGCAAAACCTCATTCGACGTCGCCTTTGGCGTGGAAATAGGCCAGGCACACAAACGCCCATTCGATGTCCTCTTTGGCGTGGAAACGGTAGTTGGCGCACAAATCCCCCTTCGATGTCACCTTCGGCATTGAAACGAGAGGGTGCAAAAATTCCCCTTCAACATTGCCTTCATGGTAGAAACAGAGCCAGACGCGGCCAGTCGTGGAGGATGGTTATTTGGGCATGGAAGGGGAAACCATTGTGCAAGAGTTTGTGTACCATAAATCCGCTTGTGCATGGCTCCACGATCTTGCGTATGCCTACCTCCCACGCCCCAGAATCTCATCTTTTTCATCCTGTATTGATTCATTTCACTTTTATCCACCCAATTCGTTCCTTCTCGAAATTTTCAGCATCAACAACTATATTTTCTTCTTTTTTTCTTTTGGGAAAGATACACTTTTGGGTTTACTCATCAAAGTGAAAAATTATTCCTCTAGACCTTCAACATTATTTACTTATCTTCATGTCAATAGGTAATGTCATTGATAACCTTTACCTATTTTTCAATTATTCATTTTAGTTTCACTATATATTCTATGCTCTTATGGATTGATGACTTTACATTCACAAATTCATCCAGTAATTCAATTTCAGCTTCACGCTGATAAACATATATTGATGATTCATCCAAAATTTATCTCCATTTATTACATCAATTACATTTATTCTCATGTTTACCAAAGGCATCTTTAAAATTCAAAATGGGATCAACATTAGTGGTCAGCTGACTTTTCTCAAGAATTATCTATTGATTGTTCTATTTTTCAATTGTATCCATCATGGAATCATGGTTTCCAAATGTAAATTTTGGTTCTTATTCCACAAAAAACTCATTTTAATAATCTTATTATTCACATAAAAACTCTATCATTGCAATTTATTTTCAGATTTTATGTAAATTATTTTCAAAAACCATTTATGATGCTTTTTAATGTATCCATTTTTACTTTCCTCATCATAAAAATTTATTGGGAACCAAGAGGCAATGTGCCAAAATATTCCACAACAAAGAAAAATCTAGAGGTAACCTACCTTCAAATTTCCCTATTTCCTTCTTGAATTTCTTGGCAATGAGAGAAATAATTTATTTATCTTCACTATAATCATATACACCATCTTCTAAAATTTCTAGTTTGTTAATGTCTTTGAATTATATTTCCATGCTTACAGAAGTCTTTGTATCTGGAGGAATGACTCTTATTTCATTAACCACTAGAAAACCGGGTTGTTAATTTAAAGAAAGCTTATAGATATGACATTCTTCAATTGTTGACACCTTTGTAACGTAAAGAGGTATAAGTCATCGGCATATTTTCTTTACAATATCAATGTTTTTGATTTGATCACAAATTCCTCATATTGCTCCAACAAATTCAGTAATTAGACAATAAATGCATATGGATTTTTATCCGAATGTATTTTTAGATAATCAAAATGTTGTGAAAAACATAGAGTTTCGCCTCCTTCACTTTGTTGTCTCCATCATATTTGTTCTCTAGTTTTTTCCCACAAAAAAATTTATAACGTAAAAATCAACATGTTTATATATATCTAATTAGAGAGAGCTGTAATGAGATAACTATGTTCTTTGTCATATACATCAAGATTTTTTTTATCTTTATCAGTCATTAACATCCATGTTGTATCAGTGACCTATATTACTTATGAAGTCACAAAGAGGACCTCTATTCCAATAGATCATAAATGAGATCTAATCATATTGTTCAAGATATGAATGGTTCTTCCATCAAATAGGTGTAATCCCCTAACTTTTATTAGATTCTCCACTATTGAAATGATTGGATTATTTAACACAAGAATCCCTTATCCCTCTAATACCACTTGAAGGAGCCTGGAACACCCTGAGAGGGGATAGGTGAATCAAGGTGTAAACAATTTCATTTAAATTGAGTGATCTTGTTCCCACATTGGTCGAAACCTGTTAATCTTGTATTATGATAGAGTTCGAAAAACAAACAATCATATACAAAGTAAAGGCACAATAATTTTACATGGCTCCCCACAAAAGGGATATGCCTAATGAGAATACGTAGATAGATTTTCGGTTGAAAAAAAGTACACTAATCATTTATATTTGTGTAGAAAAATGGTTTAGAATATCCACTTTATACCAGAAAGACTGCCTTTACATGTTTTTAGGTATAATACACTACATCACTCAGATCACTTCCATTAAATCCCCCTTGATCCCTGCATTGGGATGAATTTGATCTCAGTTTATCCACATAAAAGTCCCTTCATTAATTTTAAATTAAATTATTCATCCTCAACTATAGATTTATTCTCTGTTGAAGTTCCATTTTTACCCATAGATGATTATCAATATTCTACATATTAATGTTTTGTGAATTGTTCCTCCATGAACTGAGATTCTTCCTCACCTTACTTCACAATGAACCAGGTACCAGCTCAGTATCCTGCCTTAATGAATAGTCTCTGAAATCCAACATCATGTTCTATCTTTGTAAACCACCTTCTGTGAACATCCCCTCCTCTACGTACTATATCAACTAAGTGAACTGTCTCCAGTAAATGGAATTTCTTCCATTTCTCTATGAATACTCAATGAAATACACTGACCGAGTTCTTCCTCCATGAAATGGTTCTTTTATATAGACATTTCTCCCCACAAAACAATCTTCTTCCTATATGTACTATCTTCCGTGAACTATTTTGGACTTTACCAAATTCATTGAACATTCTTAATTTATGTCATTATGGTGTTTTCATCAAGAAAACGACTTTATGATTTTTCTAAATTCATCATAGATTTTTAATATCAGAGTAATATCTATTAAAGGTATTATTTCTCCTTATATATGAAATTAGATCCATATAATATGTTAAACTATGATTTAGAAAACTTTTTTTGGATCATTTTTTTACTGCATACTGCACATCTTTTGTGAACCATTTTTCTTACATGGTCTGCATGCCACCATTCTGCCTACGTGGCAGCACAAATCACTGCCTCATTTCTGTGAATGAAAACCTTAATGGGTTCTCAACACTAAACCTTGATTTCGAGAATGAAACATGATCTCAAGAACCATCATCCCTTTCATATACCATGAGCCTTCAAGCAATCCAAAAGTCTTAACTGTGAACCAACTTCGCTCAACATACCATTCCACCTATGCAGTCTGCATATCGTCCCCAGTTCATGGTACGTGATTTTCAATTATGAGTACCATGATTTTTGATCTGAAAACTATTACAAGAACATGGTATTTGTTATACATTTGCTTTACCAAAACAAATCCTCTTCCAAACAAACAATATCTTGATTTTAAGGCCCAAAAGTTTGTCAAGCACTTGGAAATTACACCACCTTCAATACTGATTTCAGCCTCAATCATAAGACCACATTCGATATAAGCTCCTTAATCGACCCACTATTTATTTACCAATTACTCAAACCATATTATATTTCAAGAAGTGAACTGCCTTGGATCCAACATGAGCAATAATGTTTATAGGTGAATTTCAAGATCCCTGAGATCATGACCCAATATATGTTCGTCAAAGTACCCAATGAAAATATACCAATAAAAAAACTTATTCATATGGACCTTTCTGGTGTATTGATGGGATATGTCTCAAGACCCTAGATATATGAGTATGTAGATTTGTTTTAATAAATATCAGAAATAATTTTAAACTATTATTGTTACTTTATTAATGATTTTTATTTTGATACAATAAAACATAAATATTATGTTTGGGTAATATTAAAATTAAATTAAGGATTTTATTTTGAGGAATTAATGGATTCTTAAAATAAATAATATTTTAATAATGTATTATTAGTAAATTATTTTTATCAAATATAAATGATCTATTATATTTTTGATTAACACATATGTAATTTTTATATGGGTTTGAAAAATGTTAAAGCTAAAATGAACATAGTAGTTCACAGATATTATTGAATCATATTTTAAAAGTTAAAATACACATATTTATAAAATTATTTTGAAAAAATGAATAATTTTGTAAATAGAAATACCTATATTATCCAATAGTGATTTTTTTATAATTTTTCTAAAAAAGTTAAATTTTCGTGTAAAAATTAAATACTGTATAAATATACAGTGTGTATTATCACATAATAATGACCCAAAAGTTATTTAATAAATAATTCAATGGGTATCCAAGACCAAATATATGTTTTCGCTTCAATATTATGTGATTTTATGTTTAGTTGATTTATTTTATAACTCCATTATAAGTCCTAAAAAAATTAATATATTTTATGGTTTTAGAATCATTTCATAATGACTATGAATGACTTCTACTTAAGAAAGAGTATTAGTTTAGTATGTTCGGCCCTTATCCATATAAAATAATGAATAAAATTTTAGTTTTGTATAAATCATGGGAAAAAACCGTGGTATGATTTGTGGTTCCAGTATTTTATTATATAAATTCCACAGTCTAAGATTAAGAAATATTATAAAAAATCTGTACACATTTCCTATATAATCCTACCCAGGCCCCAACTTATATTCAACCAAAACCCTTGGGGAACATACATAATCTGACCTCCCATATCTAGAGTGCTCATATAGTGCCACCATTTTCACACTCATACTTTTTAAATAACTATATTTTATTATTTTATTTATCTTTGAAATATTTTTCCTAGGTATGGGATAAAACCAAATGAAATTTATATGTTTTGGATGATAAATGAATGTTTTATCCTTGTCATTGAATCATGCATGTGGATAACACAGTTTAAACCACACGACTTCACTAAATAACTAAGAGGCCTTCCTGGTGCATAATTATTTAATTAATTTAATGAATGGTAAAGTGGAAATGAAATAAAATGAAACAAAATAAGAATGGTTATTATTATTATTATTATAAAAATAACAATAATAATAATATTTAATAATTTTATTGTTAATATTATTATCCTTAATAGTATTCAAATTAAGAATATTATTATTATAAATATTATTAAGAACATTGTTACTATCCTTATAAATATGGGAATTCTTATTTTTATTAGTTTATATTAATTTATTTATTTTATTTTATTTCACTTTTCTATTAGGGTTTGATATTTAACCAATGGTGGGTCATTCCATACCTCCATTCTCCCCAATTTTCTCATGCAACCCTCCTCTCCCGTCGCACCCTAATGCAAGAAGCATCCCTCTTGGCTGGTACCCTTTTTGTTCATGTCCCATTGCACCATCCAGCCACCTCACGCCCTGCCTACCCCTCACCCCCTACCTTCCCCTCTCACCCTACTTTACTCTTGAGTACCCCTATTCTTTAGGTCATCACCCATCAAACATCCTCTCTGGTGGCCCTAGAACCAGTACGCCACACCCTGCAACCACCTAGTACCGCACAACAACCTCGCACCAGCGTTCGGTGACCTCACCACCTTTCCCCACTCGCACAACCATGTGATGCCCCTATTTTCTTGTGCGGAACACTTCCATCAACCTTCATCCTTGTTCGGTTATCCTTTTTCACCCTCACTAGATGTGCATTTTTCTTTGATTGGTTCTTTCTTCCATTAGTAGGTGGCCGGGTTATGGTTTTCGCTTTATTTGTCGTGATTTTGGGTATAAATGGTTTGATGTTTTGATATTAGGGTGTAATAGAGCCATTTTAAGTGTGACTGATGTGCATTGGAGTTTTCACACAAATTTGTGAAGTTTATCTTCCCCGAGGTAGGTGGTTCCACTTATGTGTATTAATTGATAAATTTATTTTCTTATTTAATTAAATTGTCATTTTTATTAGTTAGTTTTTTTTTGTGTGAATTTGATTTTACATTAGTTTTAATATATTTTTAATATGTTTAGTAGTGTATTTATATGATACGGGTATGTTGTTTCTGTGAAAACCCATATTGAGCCATTCTTAGTGATTTATTAGTTGTGTTGCTGATTTTCTAATATGTGCATAGGGTTGTAGTTGGTGTTTTGGTGTGGCGTTGAGATGTTTTTAGTTATTAAAGTTGTTTTGAGTGAGTTTTCGTATTTTCAGTCAAGGGAGGCATTTTGAATTTTTTTAATAAATTTTACAATGGTTTGTTTAATCGTTGAAATATTCTTTTTTACTATACAGTTTTGGTATTAGTGTAGTTTCAACATGTGTTTTTTCATAATAAATGATTTGAGTGGGATTTTTGTGTTTAAAGTCCTGAGATAAATTTTTAAATTGTTTAATAACTTCTCTTAGTGGCTGGTTGGATTATGAATGTGTTTATTTTAACATTACAGTTCGATTAATTAATTATGTGGGTGATAAAGATTATGTCTTGAAAGTATTTTTGAGTGCATTATATTATTAAAATGGAAATTTTGTGTGCAAGTGTGGTATGGGGTATAGTCCTGGCCTTGTTTATTCTGATTAACTGAATATTATATGTGATATAAACATGGAACATCTTGAGCACAAATTCTATGTTATGGACTAGCTGGGAGGACTAGAACTTGTGTTCTCATGATATAAAAGAGGCATTGGCTGGATTTCACGTAGTTGGATTGATGACTACAATGATAACTAGACTATTGGATGATGTTTAGAGACCAATAGGTTATAGGTGTGTTCCCTACTAGTGGATGGAAAATAAGAACACATTTTATCATGGTACTTTTACCACTTTACACTGAGACACGATGTTCTAGGGTCCCCCTACCTGCTAGTACCTATAAGGCCTCTGCCATAGTTTTTGCACTCTGATTAATTTTTTCTCACCAATGGAATATAGTGGGGAATTTAAGATAATATAAAAGTAGTAGGTGATTTATCTTACAAATTTCTATTCCATTAAAGTTATTTCCACAAAATATGATTCTATTTTTATGTTGTTCCCATTAAAATTGTCTTCATAAAAATTTCTTTTCATTGAAACTGTTCAATCATTTAATTATTATCTTTAATTCAAATTTAAAATTTATTTGTAATTTATTAATTATGGAATGAATTTTTTTTAGTGTAATTATATTGGGAATTATATCACACCCTACTTTTACTTTTGGGTGTAGGTATACTTGATCATGTTTGACATAGGTAAGGGAAAGGCCATTGGAGATGGAAGTATGGGATGTTAGCTTCTATTCTTTGGTGTGATGTTATGGAGAAGGATTGGGGTGATTTACCTTTTCCATGTTGTGGTTTTTTGTTTTTTTTTATCTTTTATAGTTGTCGACCACTTCAATATTTTTAAAAAATGATATTTTCAATTATTAATTTTATTTAAGGACTGTTTGGTTTGTAATTTTAAAATTTAATTATTTATTTTTGTTGGTTATTTATGTTTCTAAACTCTGGTAAATTATTCCCATTGAATTATTCAAGATACCTGGGTACTTGTTCCGGCCCATGGGGATAGGTAATTCCCTTCAAGTCTTGACACATGCTGGGTTAGGTGCCAGTTTTGATGGTAACAAGATCTTTTTCATGAAAAAATTGTATCACATGTAGGACTTATTCTTATTAATTGGTCTTTCAAGTAGATAAGAGATAAGATAGTTGTGTCAAAAAGGGTAGGTGTGGGAAGAGAGTAGAAAACACCTGCTCATTCTAATCCTTGAGTTAGTATAGGTGATTTTTCATTTATTGTTTTGGTTTTTTTATGGGTGGATGGGGGAAGATAGTAGGATTAAACCGGTACATCACAATATATGACATGGAGTAGTGACCCATGTGATGCCCGAGAGTACAGTTCGACACTCCTAGTGGATGGATCCTTCCCAAGGCGTGGTCTGCAAAACCCTGTAGCTGGGTTAGGAATGACCATAAATTCTCTGTCTATGTGATTTAGTGTTGCTGATATCTTGGTTCAGTTTTTTGTTAGCACAAAGGGGTTTTTAAAAGGAAATCAGACTTTGTGGTTGCCCTTATTTTTCACATGGTGTGAGTTTGACATGATTTTTGGGGTGTTTTCCGTAAACATTATTTCTGTAATTTTGGGATTAATTTGTTGAAATAACATTTCTAAAAGTACTTAATTAGTTGTTTTAAATTATAGTTATTTATTTTGGAAATATAAATCATTTTGAAAATTGTCTTGAACCTTTGAATAGTTATTGGAAAAAGCGTTTTCCTAAAATTTATTCATTTTTGAAATAGGAAGAGCCTTTTTTGTCTAGTGGAATTCCTATGGTTCTCATGTGTGCATGTGGACATGAGTAGTGGACAGTTGGTGGATCATGTGAATTGTTGACTGGGTGGAATGGAAATCCATATATGTGAGGCATCATGATTTATCAATTGGGGTTATTAATTTCTAATGCTCCTTCTTGTTTCATGAAGAGTGAATTTGAATAAATAAAAATAAATTTTCATGATGTTTTCGTATGTGCTTTGGTTATGTTTGGAGTGTTGGGATGATTTTTTCGAAGAAGACCTTAGACGAAAAGTGTGTTTTTCTCTAGAAGGAGTTATAGTGATTAAATGAATTTGGAATAGGAAAAAATGGTTTTGAGTCAGAAGTGAAAGTTATAATTTCAAAAGAGGTCTTGTGATTTTTTGTACAGTTCTTGGTTCTTCACACGAGTGTTTTTCTCTGAAAATGAATTGTTTTGTAGTTAGAACTATAATATTTCTATCTGAGGGGTGGATGTTTGTTGTTTTAGGTTCATGGTTTTGTGGAAGGATAGTTTTGTTTTTCTTTTTTGGGAATATGACATCTATAAATATCCTATGGGTTTCTTGTAGGTCTACCTCAGTTCATGGAACTTCCCAAACTCTCAGTAGTGTGGCAGAGTTGGGTTTTTCTTGGTTGTGTCAGCAGTTTGTAGACGTCGATGTTGGTTTAATATCATTGAGTGATTTGGTAATATTGGGAGTGGATCCAGTTTTTGAAGAACACCCAATTATGTGTGGGTGTAACTTGTCTCGAGGATGTCTAGGGGAGGAGGACTAGACCACTAAATGGTGATCATTCAGTTTCCATTGTGAATGGGTATGTCTTGAGAAATCCTAGAGACTAGATTCATCCTGTTATTATACGTAAGGTAGTGAAGGTGAGTGAATGTGGTGGAGATTGTAGGTGATCGACCAGTCAGAAGATTGTGAAGGAGGTGTGTTGTCCCTTTAATGGTCTATTTTCATGTTCCCTAGAGGTAGTGCGAATCAAATATATTAAAGCTCGTAATAGTTATTGGACATGTTCATATTGTGGTAATTGAATGTTCCTCATCTAATGAGATGTGTGAACCGAAGGGACCTATTATTTGAGTGACCATTCCATCAGTTTGTGTTTCTTGTCTAATAGATCACTCAATCTCCTATGTCTAGTGTTTTTAGTGGGCACTTATAGTCATTTGATGAAATTATAAATTTGTATGTTGATGGAGTGGTTTCTTGGGACATGAGGATAAGAATATATCTTTCTGTGCAAGTGAAAGAAGTTACAATTGGATATGGTCATCTTATGAATTCAAGGATGTGGATTCTTTAGACATCAGGTCCCCATCCATAGGTCCTAGGATGAAGCCTCCATTCAATAAAAATGCATCGGATGTGGGATGAGTTGGCTACAACTTAAGGGTTTAGTGTTAGTATGGGGGCGACTTAAGTTACCGTATTGCAGTGTCATCTATGAAGGCATCATTTTGTTGTGATGGGCATAAAGGCCCCATCTCCTTCTGTTGTTGTTAACTTATGGGAGTTCCTATTTTTCATTGAGGAGTTTTAAAGAACCAAGATTCTTGTAAATCTAGTTACTGCACTCTATGAATGCAGAGTCTTGAATAGTTTACCTTCTTTTGGGTCGGTTAGGGATTGAATTTTTACTCATTTTGGAGATGATCATGTCTTTTCTAATTGATGTGTGCATGACCGGTTCATCTCTTGGTTAGGGGTTTTCGTTGTTAAAACCCTCTGTTGTGGTGGAGTATTGGATAGTGTGGGAATATTCTGCATAGGTCGGCCCATGTTGGTGGGTTCTTGGTGAAGAGTTCAGTCAGTATCGCTCAAATTAGAATGGGAATTCCCACATGGGTGTCGTGGTGCTTGGAAAATTCTAAAATGGTTGGAAGACCCACTTCTGTTCTTCCCAATGTATCCTCTTGTGTTGGTTTGGTTTAACATGGGGTGCTTGGATTGTCAAGCATGTGTTATAAGTTTTTCCTAGGATTTTGAGTTGATTTAGTTTGGAAAACCAATGTTTTAAAATAATCCTAATATGGTGGGAAGACCGAAATGGAAGGAACATGTGGAAATCATTGTCTTTAATGTGTTTTGGATGAGAGAAATCCCTTGCTTCTACTTTGCCTGACCCTAAACTTGGTAATTTGTTATCTCGGGTACTAGGTCACATGATGAGTGCTCTGGGAGGTGATTTCCTTACCATTGGTTATTTTTCATGGTGATTCTTGTTTTTAGATATAAGGTGTTTCAGGTTATGGGTGTTTTACATACTCTTTCTTAGGGTGATTTGTAAAGACCCGTAAAATTCAAGGGAATTTTTTTCTTAATTTTCTTTTGAATTTTACAAGGGCGCGATTTCTGACGGCACCTGATTCCGAGGCCCGGTGTGCCCGGAATCAATTTCCGAAGTTTGGCTCGGGTACGTTCAGTGAACGAACGAGCAGGATTTTCTAACTTTTGAACCGGTTCCCGGAATCGAATTCCGAGGGCACCGATGGAACCGTAGCGCCGGTAAACGCTTAGGAACTCCTGTTCTGGAGTTGCGTTCATGCGAGTGTTGATAATAAAAATTGTGGATGTTTACTTTGTAATTACACTACAATTTTTATTATTTTACTCTAAGTGATATCTCTTGTTGGAAGTTGGGTAACCACCCAACCTCCCTTGGGAGGTTATGAGGGTGGTGGGGCCCACACGAACCCCACCTCTTCATATCCTATAAAACCCCTCAACTCCCTCATAAGTTATGATATCTTAAGTTATAACTTTAGACTTAAATAAGGTGAGTTGTGTGTGTGTTTTGAATTTCAAACTCTTGAAATTCTAGTGTGTTGTTGTGTTAATAAAATAAGATAGAGTCTTATTTTATAGTTTTTGTCTCCTTGAGAGAGTTGGGAAGGTTCTTCTTGTTTCTTCATCTTCTTCAACCTCGACGAAGAACACGAAGAACGCCGTTCTTCAACGAAGAACTTCTTCGCCGAAGAACACGGTTCTTCCGCGACGCCTTATCCGCGACGTGACGTTCTTCTTCCGCATCATCTCTTCCGCGACGGTTTTCTGTGACGAACGCCATCGACAACGACTCTTCCTCTGACGTCAAAGGAATCGACACCGATATTCCACGACTACGTCAACGTGCGACTATCGAGGTAGGGGTTCTTGAGTTCGTTGTTTGGATTTTATTTGACATTCCTCAAGTATTTCTAAGCCAATTGATAACAAACTAACGGAAGGAGGCCGGACCACACAAACACGGCCGATCCACCTCCCATCGTGATTTAGTTTTATAGTGGTTTGAATCGGGGTAACGCGGTACCATTGTACCGCGCGAAAAGAATTATTTAAGGCCAGTTTGGGTCACAACGAAGAACCGCGACGCCCGACCTCCGCGACGTTGTCTTCCGCGGGACGTTGACAAATCTTCGAACCTATACCCAAAGTAGGGGTTGTTGATTCTTGTTTAATTATTTTATTCTTGCTCGTGGTTCGCATGACTAACGTAAATATTTTGAATATTTTAAGTTGCGTTATTATTTAACGTGAGGGGGGCCGGACCGCATGAACACGGCCGAACCCCCTCCATCGTTCTTGTTGATTTACCTTGAGTGTGGAAACAAGGTGGCGTGGTGCCGTCGCACCACGCGGTTAATCGTGCAATTATATTACGTGACGCTGTCGCGCCGCGCCATGGAAGGATCATCAAGAACGCGATGCCGTCACGCCGCGTTGAAAGAAATCAATGTGCGGCGGAGGGGTGCGGTGTCGTCGCACCGCGTCGGACGACGAACACCGCGGCCGGTTCCGGGCCACGGCGGAAGGAGAAGACCGGCAGCCGGGCCGCCGGCGTCGGAAGCCGAAGAGGGGACCGGATTTTCCGGTCCCGTTGGAGAAAACCGGCCGGCCAGCTGGCCGGCCGGATAGTATTAAACCGGGGGAAATTAATCCCCCGGCCAGCACACAAAACCCCCCCTCATTTATGAGGGGGGCAGTTTCCTTGAGGGGGGTAGGAGGCCCCCTGGTTTCTGCACAAACAGGCCCCCCACATGGGGGGGGGGGTGTTTTTAAAACAAGGGCGCGGCATATAGCCGCGCCGCCCCTCAATCAGCGGGGGATTGATTCCCCCCGCGCTGCATCCGTGCGGCGCCAGGCCGCCGTGGCCGCCGCGCCGCCGCGCCGGCCGGCCGGCCGGGCCGGGTCGGACCCGGACCCGGACCCCCCCGTTTCGGATCAGATTCGGTCTTTTGGCCATAACATGAGCCACGGACCACCGATCGACGAATCATCTGTGGCAACACGATCCTTGGATCAAGACGGTCGTTTCGGTATATCTCACTCAAGGTTTCGGATTACTTTGAGTTCGGCCAGGTTGGTTCGTTCACGAAACCAACCGGGCCTTCGGAGCGGAAACGCTCATATCTTGAGCTACGGATGTCCGATTGACGTGTCGTCAGCTGTGTTGTGTTCTTTTTAGTGAGACAAATCTTTTGGCATACTCCGCCTGAGTTTTTGACGTAGGTGGTGTACGGTCGGGTTGGTTTTGCCTTAAAAACCAACCGGGCCCCGGGGACGAAAATGCTAATAACACTCAGACCGGGCGTCCGATCGACGCGCCGTCTGTTGCGTTGAGTTCCTGTTGACGATACGGAACTTTTGGATACATCAACTCTGGACTTTGTGACAGTTGATGTATCAGCCTCTCGGCTCGTGGAGCGGACCCTCCGAACGAGCTTGCTGTGTGCGGGAACCCTAGTGCTGGCTGCGACTGTTACTGTGACTACTACTGCTGCTACTGCTACTGTGACTGCGACGACGACAGTACAGGGATCCTGTGTGGATTCGACGACGACGACTACAGCACTCAGCGATCCTACGTGGATCAGTGCTACAGGTCCTGTGTGGGCCCGATCCTGTGTGGGTCCGATCCTGTGTGGGTCTTTGCGCTCAGCGGTCCTGTGTGAACCAACGCCTACAGGTCCTGTGTGGGCCCGATCCTGTGTGGGTCTTTGCGGTGATTATCTACAGGTCCTACGTGGGCCCGATCCTGTGTGGGTCTTTTGCCGGGGTTAGTTACCTATCGATCCTTCGTGGGTCCGACGACTTAGATGGATCAGAGATCATCTTTATCGTCCTTTGAAGAAGTATACCTGTGTGAGCTGATTTCTGTTGCTTTCCTGTGTGGATTGTGTTGTGCTATCCTGTGTGGATTACAATATGCTTTCCTGTGTGGAATACGTTTACTTTCCTGTGTGGACTGAGTTGTAATTGGGCTCGGAGGTTGGAGCGTATTTGAAATTGATGTCTTAGGTATATGTATGGGCATATACCTAAGCAGTGTCGGTTGTTACTTCGTGATTGTACCTTTCTTCGTAGTTTATCCTTTGTGGATTTGAGAGACCTTCAGGGGTCTCGGGGTCCCTACTGAGAAGCTTATACTCACCCCTACACGGTCTTTGCCCGCACTACGTTGTGTTGGTTGCAGACGACGGATAGCGTTGATCTTAGCTGAGGCTTGCAGAGCGGGACGGTACCCGGAGGTGGACCACTGGGCGGGACGTGCTCGGAGCGGACGGCGGGACCCGTGGAGCAGAGGAGCTATCTGTACCCACCCTTCAGGTGGGATTTCCAGTGGACAGCTCGGTGTAGCGGCTTTTACTTTTCAGTTGCTGTTTTCCCTTTCGAGTTGTACTTTACTTTCAGTTTGGGTTTGTATTCTGGCCCATTTACTTTTCCGCACTTTCAGTTGTACTCTGATTTTGCTTAGTGATTACTTTCCCCTTGCTTACTCTGTGGTGTTTGTTTACTTTACAAAGGCAATGCCTTCCCTTTTTACCGGGATTTACGCCTTGGTGCTAGTCGCCAGCCCCTGGCCTATGGAAGGCGGGCTTGGGGTAGTCACGGCACGGACCCCGAGGGCGGGTCGTGACAAATTGGTATCAGAGGGAGGTTGGGTTCTACCGCGAACTCTAATCTTTTTTTTTATGTGAAGCAATAATGTTTAGCGTATTGAGTGTGGTTATCAGTCCAGGGAGTCCAGTGTTGGTGCGGTGGCCGACGTATCCGTACACCAGGACCCTGACTTCTGATTTCCGACATAATGCACGAAAACATTGATTGCGTGTGTGTTTCAAAGTTTTCTTTGTGATTTCTTTGTGTCAGATCACCAAGTATACTGTTTGACCGTGGCACACCTGTTTCCTTTCAGGATGCCCCACGAAGGCAGCCAGCTAGGGTTCCGAGAGTCGAGTGTGATGACAGCCCACCGAGCGACGAGGCTTCGGTACAGGGCCCTCTTGCAGTTGAGGCACCAACGAAGGCACCCGCGATACTACCATACGTTGGGCCATCGATGCCACCAGCCCCAGCAGTAGGCGATGCACGCCACTTTAGTGCACTGCACGAGTTCCAGCGCCAGAGGCCACCTAGGTTCCGAGGAGAGACGGACCCGCAGGCGGCTGAGGATTGGCTGGAGGCTGTGGTGGGAGTCTTCAGGCTAGTGGGGACGCCGGCAGACTTCATGGTGATCTTTGCTGCCAGCCTCCTTCAGGAAGCAGCAGGCAGGTGGTGGAGCCACTTGTTTCAGTTTTGTGACGGGATGACCTTCGCATGGGAAGACTTCGAGACCTTCTTCAGGGTGGAGTTTGTGCCAGCAGCACTACACCCCGAGCGTGTACAGGAGATTCTGCCTTTGTCGCGTGTTTTTCGATCAGTAGCCGAGTCATCTGTGGGCAGTAGACAGATGATGCAGAGGTCCAGGAGGACCAGACTAGCAGTTGGAAGATCTCGGGTTTTAGGACCGGTGGTGCGGGGCACCCGAGGTGGGGTCAGAGCCAGGCGTGCCAGAAACGGACAATGTTACTCCTGCGGCGGGAAGGGTCACCTAGCATGTGACTGTCCGACTCCTCATACGTTTGATCAGCGGGTGTTAGAGGAGCCACTGAGACAGAAGCAGCTGCGAGTTCTTGAGCAACAGCCGAGTAGTGGACAAGGCAGTAGAGCTCCGAGAGCAGGTGGACAGGGGAGGAACTAGTGGATACGTCCCTTGTACTTCTAGTACAATTTTTCTTTGGTATTCGTGTCTTGTACTTTGAGCTGAAATAATAAAAAGACACTTATCTTTGTTTTATTTACTGTCCTTTTGTTTGATTGATACTGAGTTGTCCCGGTTAAACTGTTGACTTGACCCTCACTTTCGAGATTTAAACTGGAGGGGACCCAGTAACCTCACACTGATGCCGACAGTGTGACTCGACCCTTAGAGGCGAGAGTAATGGTTGGACCTCTTGGTAGCAGCATCGAGGCCTTACGACGTCATCCGTGCCATAAATTAACTAATCATGACGGAATTGACTGTATTAGGCAAGGAACGTGGTTCATCCAGGGGATGAGACCGGATTTCACTTTTCGGCAAAGGAGAAATCTTTGCAGCTAGCCTCTTTGCAGATATCCTTCGTGGATAGAGATGGAGCAGCCTTCCTTCAGTCTCTCACAGTCACTCCTCCACTACTGCAGCGAGTCAGGGAGGCACAGCGTGGGGATGCTGACTGTGAGACACAGCGTGCATAGATATCCTCGGGACATGCACCTGATGGCTTCTCCCTTTGAGAAAAACACGACATCCTTTTCAGGGGACGTACCATGGTACCAGTCACTTTGCGAGAGGAAGTGCTGAGAGAGTTTCACACTTCTCCTTTGTCGGTACATCCGGGAGTGGCGAAAATGTACCAGGACCTCAGACGACAGCACTGGTGGCCAGGCATGAAGAAGGCAGTAGCAGAGTTCGTTTATCGATGCCTCACCTGCCAGCAGGTGAAGGCAGAGCATCAGGTACCAGCGGGCTTGGTACAGCCCTTGGAGGTTCCAGAGTGGAAGTGGGACATAATATCTATGGACTTCGTGACTGGACTTCCACGCACTTGCAGAGGTCACGACTCCATCTGGGTGATTGTTGACCGACTCACCAAGTCGGCACACTTCTTACCCATCAGAGAGCAGGGCTCAGTGGAGAGCTTGGGACGTCTCTACGTTTAGGAGATTGTGCGGCTCCACGGTGTTCCATCATCTATCGTCTCCGATCGAGATGCTCGCTTGACTTTCCGGCTTTGGAAGGGGTTACAGGAGGCGTTCGGGACGCAGCTACGACTGAGCACAGCCTTTCACCCTCAGACAGATGGTCAGACGAAGAGGACCATTCAGACTCTCGAGGACATGCTCCGCGCATGTGTCCTCGACTTTGGTCGTAGCTGGGAGGACCACCTACCCTTGGTGGAGTTTGCGTACAACAACAGCTACCACTCCACTATCGGGATGGCACCGTACAAGGCGTTGTACGACCGACCTTGTAGATCTCCTTTGTGCTGGACAGACCCTGGAGAGTCAGCACTCGTGGGACCGGAGATGGTCCAGGCCACGACAGAGAAGGTCCAGGTCATCCAGGAGCGGATGAGGACAACACAGAGCCGGCAGAAGTCATACGCTGACAGGAGGTGGAGGCCACTGGAGTTCGAGGATGGCGACCACGTCTTCTTGCGGGTCTCACCTCGACGTGGTATTCGGAGATTTGGCTGAGGCGGCAAGTTATCTCCGCGCTTCATCGGACCCTTCCAGGTCCTCAGCAGGGTTGGCGAGGTGGCTTATCGCCTGGCTCTACCACCTCAGTTGCACCGGGTGCACGACGTCTTCCACGTATCCCAGCTGAGGAGATACGTGCACGACCCGACGCACATCATTGACCATGGGGAGCTTGACCTTGATGATGGGGCGACTTTTACGGAGGTCCTGGTGGAGATAGAGGATCGACAGGAGCGGGTCCTGCATGGCGATCGATTCCTCTTGTGCGCATCAGATGGCATCACGGGAATCTCCAGGAGAGCACATGAGAGTGGGAGGCTCAGATGCGTTCTCAATACCCTCATTTGTTTCCCTAGTTTTTGATGTATCTTTACGGGGACGTAAAGCCCTGAGGTGGGAGTAATGTAAAGACCCGTAAAATTCAAGGAAATTTTTTTCTTAATTTTCTTTGAATTTTACAAGAGCGCGGTTTCTGACGGCACCTGATTCCGAGGCCCGGTGTGCCCGGAATCAATTTCCGAAGTTTGGCTCGGGTACGTTCAGTGAACGAACGAGCGGGATTTTCTAACTTTTGAACCGGTGCCCGGAATCGAATTCCGAGGGCACCGATGGAACCGTAGCGCCGGTAAACGCTTAGGAACTCCTTTTCTGGAGTTGCGTTCATGCGAGTGTTGATAATAAAAATTGTGGATGTTTACTTTGTAATTACACTACAATTTTTATTATTTTACTCTAAGTGATATCTCTTGTTGGAAGTTGGGTAACCACCCAACCTCCCTTGGGAGGTTATGAGGGTGGTGGGGCCCACACTAACCCCACCTCTTCATATCCTCTAAAACCCCTCAACTCCCTCATAAGTTATGATATCTTAAGTTATAACTTTAGACTTAAATAAGGTGAGTTGTGTGTGTGTTTTGAATTTCAAACTCTTGAAATTCTAGTGTGTTGTTGTGTTAATAAAATAAGATAGAGTCTTATTTTATAGTTTTTGTCTCCTTGAGAGAGTTGGGAAGGTTCTTCTTGTTTCTTCATCTTCTTCAACCTCGACGAAGAACACGAAGAACGTCGTTCTTCAACGAAGAACTTCTTCGCCGAAGAACACGGTTCTTCCGCGATGCCTTATCCGCGACGTGACGTTCTGCTTCCGCATCATCTCTTCCGCGACGGTTTTCCGCGACGAACGCCATCGACAACGACTCTTCCTCCGACGTCAAAGGAATCGACACCGATATTCCACGACTACGTCAACGTGCGACTATCGAGGTAGGGGTTCTTGAGTTCGTTGTTTGCATTTTATTTGACATTCCTCAAGTATTTCTAAGCCAATTGATAACAAACTAACGGAAGGAGTCCGGACCGCACAAACACGGCCGATCCTCCTCCCATCGTGATTTAGTTTTATAGTGGTTTGAAGCGGGGTAACGCGGTACCATTGTACTGCACGAAAAGAATTATTTAAGGCTGGTTTGGGTCACGACGAAGAACCGTGATGCCCGACCTCCGCGACGTTGTCTTCCGCGGGACGTTGACAAATCTTCGAACCTATACCCAATGTAGGGGTTGTTGATTCTTGTTTAATTATTTTATTCTTGCTCGTGGTTCGCATGACTAACGTAAGGATTTTGAATATTTTATGTTGCGTTATTATTTAACGTGAGGGGGGCCGGACCGCATGAACACGGCCGAACCCCCTCCATCGTTCTTGTTGATTTACCTTGTGGCTGGAAACAAGGTGGCGTGGTGCCGTCGCACCACGTGGTTAATCGTGCAATTATATTACGCGACGCCGTCGCGCCGCGCCATGGAAGGATCATCAAGAACGCGACGCCGTCGCGCCGTGTTGAAGGAAATCAAAGTGCGGCGGAGGGGCACGGTGCCGTCGCACTGCGCCGGACGACGAACACCGCGGCTGGTTCCGGGCCGCGGCGGAATGAGAAGACCGGCGGCCGGGCCGCCGGCGTCGGAAGCCGAAGAGGGGACCGGATTTTCCGGTCCCGTTGGAGAAAACCAGCCGGCCAGCTGGCCGGCCGGATAGTATTAAACCGGGGGAAATTAATCCCCCTGCCAGCACACAAAACCCCCCCTCATTTATGAGGGGGGAGGTTTCCTTGAGGGGGGCAGGAGGCCCCCCGGTTTCCGCACAAACAGGCCCCTCACGTGGGGGGGCGTTTTTAAAACAAGGGCGCGGCATATAGCCGCGCCGCCCCTCAATCAGCGGGGGATTGATTCCCACCGCGCTGCCTCCGTGCAGCGCCAGGCCGCCGCGGCCGCCGCGCCGGCCGGGCCGGGTCGGGTCGACCCGGTTCGGGCCGACCCAGGGGGGGTCGGGCCGGGTCGGCCCGGACTCGGACCCCCCGTTTCGGATCAGATTCGGTCTTTTGGCCATAACTTGATCCACGGACCTCCGATCGACGAACCGTCTGCGGAAACGCGATCCTTGGATCGAGACGGTCGATTCGGTATATCGCACTCAAGGTTTCGGATTACTTTGAGTTCGGCCGGGTTGGTTCGTTCACGAAACCAACCGGGCCTTCGGAGCGGAAACACTCATATCTTGAGCTACGGACGTCCGATTGACGTGCCGTCAGCTGTGTTGTGTTCTTTTTAGTGAGACAGATCTTTTGGCATAATCCGCCCGAGGTTTTGACGTAGGTGGAGTACGGTCGGGTTGGTTTTGCCTTAAAAACCAACCGGGCCCCGGGGACGAAAATGCCAATAACTCTCAGACCAGGCGTCCGATCGACGTGCCGTCTGTTGCGTTGAGTTCCTGTTGACGATACGGAACTTTTGGATACATCAACTCTGGACTTTGTGAAAGTTGATGTATCAGCCTCTCGGCTCGTGGAGCGGACCCTCCGAACGAGCTTGCTGTGTGCGGGAACCCTAGTGCTGGCTGCGACTGTTACTGTGACTACTACTGCTGCTACTGCTACTGTGACTGCGACGACGACAGTACATAGATTCTGTGTGGATTCGACGATGACGACTACAACACTCAGCGATCCTACGTGGATCAGTGCTACAGGTCCTGTGTGGGCCCGATCCTGTGTGGGTCCGATCCTGTGTGGGTCTTTGCGCTCAGCGGTCCTGTGTGAACCAGCGCCTACAGGTCCTGTGTGGGCCCGATCCTGTGTGGGTCTTTGCGGTGATTATCTACAGGTCCTACGTGGGCCCGATCCTCTGTGGGTCTTTTGCGGGGGTTAGTTACCTATCGATCCTTCGTGGGTCCGACGACTTAGATGGATCAGAGATCATCTTTATTGTTCTTTGAAGAAGTATACCTGTGTGAGCTGATTTCTGTTGCTTTCCTGTGTGGATTGTGTTGTGCTATCCTGTGTGGATTACAATATGCTTTCCTGTGTGGAATACGTTTACTTTCCTGTGTGGACTGAGTTGTACTTGGGCTCGGAGGTTGGAGCGTATTTGAAATTGATGTCTTAGGTATATGTATGGGCATATACCTAAGCAGTGTCGGTTGTTACTTCGTGATTGTACCTTTCTTCGTGGTTTATCCTTTGTGGATTTGAGAGACCTTCAGGGGTCTCGGGGTCCCTACTGAGTAGCTTATATTCACCCCTGCACGGGCTTTGCCCGCACTACGTTGTGTTGGTTGCAGACGACGGACAGCGTTGATCATAGCTGAGGCTTGCAGAGCGGGACGGTACCTGGAGGTGGACCACTGGGCGGGACGTGCTCGGAGCGGACGGCGGGACCCGTGGAGCAGAGGAGCTATCTGTACCCACCCTTCAGGTGGGATTTCCAGTGGACAGCTCGGTGTAGCGGCTTTTACTTTTCAGTTGCTGTTTTCCCTTTCGAGTTGTACTTTACTTTCAGTTTGGGTTTGTATTCTGGCCCATTTACTTTTCCGCACTTTCAGTTGTACTCTGCTTTTGCTTAGTGATTACTTTCCTCTTGCTTACTCTTTGGTGTTTGTTTACTTTACAAAGGCAATGCCTTACCTTTTTACCGGGATTTACGCCTTGGTGCTAGTCGCCAGCCCCTGGCCTATGGAAGGCGGGCTTGGGGTAGTCACGGCACGGACCCCGAGGGCGGGTCGTGACATGATTGAGGTTTTGTTTTCTGAATATTTGTGTTCTTGAATTGAATCTTGTGTTGACTAAGTCTATTGGGACTTTCTGGGGGAAAAAGTGTCATGACGGGTTGAATTATCAAACATGAGCATTTTAAATAATACTATTTTGTTATTTTATTTGGATTAAAATTATTTTTCCAGTGTATGCGTCAAACCCAAATGAAAATATTACATTTTAGAGGATAAATTGTTGTCGTATCCTTGTCAGCACCCAACACATTGTCATGGCACGATTGATGTTGCATGACTTTGCTAAATCACCATCTAGCCTACCCGGCGCACTTTTAATTAATTAATTAATTAAATGAATGATTTAGTGGAAATGAAATAAAACAAAAAATTAAGAATGGTTTTAATAATAATAATAACATTGTTATTATTTATGAATTTTTTTATCACTATTATCATCCATGTTAGTATTTTAATTAAGAATATTATTATTATAATTTTTATTAAGAACATTTTTAATATCCTTATAATTATGGGAACTATTATTATTAAAATTTAATCATTATTTATTTATTTTCTCTTTTTTGTTAGGGTGTGGACTTCCACCCTTGGTGAGATGCACCTCACCTCCCTTATCCATCATATTCAATCGTATCCCTCCTATCCTGTCACACTCTAAACCCAGTGGAAACCCACTTGGCCAGTGTCCTTCCCTACTTTAGTGACCTCGTACTATCTGGCCACCTCACCCACTATTCGACTCTCTCCCCCTTCTCACCCCTTGTGCCTTGATTCCCTCATGAGCCCCCTATTCACTAGGTAGGTGCCCCTCCATCTTCATCTATAACAGACCTTGATCCAGTCCCCCTACCCCTTAGTCACCTCACACGACACAGCCACTTCGCTCTGCACAACCACCTCGCTCAAGTTTTTGGTGACATCGTTTCTTTTTCTCCTTAAAAAAGCCACACACATCCCCTATTTTTTGGCAGGGCACACCTCCAGCAGCCCACATTCTTAACTGTTTATCCTTCTACACCCTCACCACATGTGTTTTTTTCTTCAGTTGTTTATTTTGTCCATCGGTAGGTTTTCTGGTTTGAATTTTTTGTTGCTTTGGTATGATTTTGTGTATAAATGGTTTGATTTTCTGATTTTATGGTGTAGTCCAGTCATTTGTGGTGCGATTGATGGGATATGGAGTTTTTTCACTAAGTTACGAGGTTTATCTACATTGAGTCTGGTGGTTCCATGTATGAGTATTAATTGATAAATTTATTTTCTTATTTAATTAATTTATCATGATTATTAATGAGTTTGTTTTTGTGAATTTTATTTTACACGAGGTTTAATATGTTTTTGATCTATTTAGTAGTGATTTTATATGATATGAGTATGATGATTCTATGAAAAATCATGTCGTGCATTTCATAGTGTTTTATATGCTGTGATGTTGGTTTATAAAAATGTGTAAGGGATTAAGTTAGTGTTTTGGTATGGTGTGTAGGTGCGCTTTTTTGTAAAAGAAGTTTAGAGTGAGTTTTTTTTGTTTTCACTCATGCGACAAATTTTAAAAAATTTAATAAATTTTCCATTGTCTTGTTTAATCCTGGAAATTGACTTATTAACAATATAGTTTGAGTTTTTTATAGCATCAACATGGGTTTTGTTATAAAAGAATATTTTACTGGGATTTTGGTGTTTAAATTCATGTTAAATATTTTGAAATTGTTTAGTAACTTATCTTAATGGATTTTTGGATTATGAATGTTTTTTCTTTAATTGTGAGGATGGAATAATTAATTGTCTGGGTGATGCAGATTATGTTTTAAAAGGTTTCTTGTGTTCATTTTATTTTAAAAATGGAAATTTTGTATGCAAGTGTGGTATTGGTTTTAGTTATTTGATAATTTTTTTATGTTAATATATCATGAGATATAAACATCGAACATATTGAGCACAAATGGGAAGCTGAGGACTAGGTGGAAGGACTAGAACTAGTGTTCTAGTGGTACAGAAGTGGCATTAGCCAGGTTTTACTTAGATGGATTGCTGAGTACGACACTAACTAATATTCTGGATGATGATTGGAGACCACTAGGTTATTGGTGTGGTCTCTACTGGTGGCTTGTGTACAAGAACAAATGTTATCATTTTTCCGATACCACATTACACTGAGACATGACGTTCTAGTGTCACACTACCTGATATAACCTATAGGTCCTCTCCCATTAATGGCACTCTATGAATAATTTTCACACTCCATTAGCATATGGTGTGTCATTTGAGATAATATAAAAGTAATGGTGTTTTATTTTACAAATTTATTATCCTTTAAAGTTATTTTCAAAAAAATTAGCCTCTATTTTTAATGTTGTGTTCATTAAAACTCTCTTCATAAAAAATTGTTCCAATTAAAAGTTTCCAATTAATAAATTATTTTATTTAAATAAAATTTCAAATGAATTTTTCATTTAATAATTATGCATGTAATCCTTTCTTAGTGGCATCATATTGATAGTTATATAACACACTACTTACACCTTTCGGTGTATGTAGACTTGATCCTGTTTGACCTTGCTAAGGGATAGTACATTGGATATGGTTGTATGGGATGTTTTCATATTTTCGTTGGTGTGGTCTTGTAGTGAAGGACATGGGTAATGTCCATTTGTATTTTGGTGGTATTAGTGTTGGAATTATTGCTCTTTTATAGTCTTGGACCTCTTGTGTCTTGTTTAAAACCATGTTTTCAGTTATAAATTTTATTTAAGGATCATCTGGTAAGTAATTTTTAGATTTAGATTATTTAATTTTTATGTTGTTTAATGTTTCAATACTCAGGTAAATAATTCCAAAATCATTATTTATGATACCCGATCACTTGTACTGGCCCATGGGGATAGGGAACACCCTTTGAGTCTTTCCACGGACCCATTCAGGTTCCAAATTTTATGGTTATTAGATATGGTTCATAAAAAACAAGATCTAAAGAAGCCCCCCAATTCATTTGATGTCCAAATCTCAAGGTAAGGGATCATTTAAGTATGTAATTCATTAATGTATCTTTAATATCTTATGGCTTCTATTTTCAAATTCATAATGTTGGGATATGTCATTCAATTTCTCTATTACATCCCATTTGATATCCATATGAATAGAGTAACCTTTTTCTCTCATAAACCCATTTTATAAAAATTTATCTGATGTTGTATGTTCTAGGAATTTCACCGTGATTTTCAATTCCAATGAAAAACTATGTAGAGAATACAATACACATTTCCTGTCAAAGATATTCACCTGTATACACATATACATCTTTGAATAGGGACTTTCATGTATTTATTCCTCACTTTTTTATTGTGGAATAATATACAATCACAAATTAACCGATTTTATATGATCTCTGTGGCACACATAATAATGAGAATGAAATAAAAGTGACAGGTGCAACAATAATTATATAGAGATCCAATGTATTGGGTAATGTTTAGTATCATGAGACACCAAGTTGGGACTTAGAGTGAATTTATTTCTGTAATGTGACATTTTTCATCACGATGTCTTGGATGTTATCCTTGGCATATGTTTATAATCCAATGTTATAAGAAGTTAACACATTTTACATGTTTTGATTATCATGACATGTCATGACTTGTTATTAATTTTCCTTTAATGCTCCATTGATATATGTATTGCCTAAAATATATTATTATGCCAATGTTATGACATTTTTATTCACTTATCGGGATTTATTTCTCACACCTAACTTATTTACGGCCCTAGTTTATCCCATCCAGTTTTACGTATGATCATGTTAATATGTTTTTCAATAAAGATGATTTTTTCTTGTTTTAAACTATTATTTAAGGTACCTAATTCCAAAATACACAAGACATTACAATATTCGGGGTTGAATTAATTTTAATTACATGTAATAATTACACTGTTAATGTGTAATAAAGTGAACGGTTATTAAACCCAGGCCATGTAACGATCCAATGTTTTATAAATGGAAATTTCTTTCTTATAAATATGTCATGAAATCACAACATTATAAACTACAATGTGATATGTGACTGTTAAATTTACGTTTTTCACTTCTGTTTTTGGAATTTCGAAAATTGGACATATACAGTTGTGAACAGTAAGTTATTTGGAGTTCGATAAGAAAAACATAATTTTTTTTAATAGTAGTATACCATTATGAATAGTTTCATACCCTTATTTATAGTGATATACCCCAATGAATAGTAACCTTACCTTTAATAACATATAAATAATATTCTATTCAAAACTTGAATATACCAATATTTTAGAATAAGTAAATGAATGTTTTAAAATTAGTTTTCAATAATTATGTATGATTATAATTAAATATTATATTAATCATATATATAAAATTATTATTGAAAAAAGCACTTTATTTTTGGTTTCTACATGTTGATAAATTATTATGGTGAATTTTTGGGATTTTTCTAAAATAATTTAATTTTTTATTAATAGTAAATTCAAATAATTAACAATAAATTCTAAATAATGGATTAATTGAGTAATTGATGACGATCTAATGATGTAATCCAAATTGGTTTGAATTCACATGAATTTATTAAAATTATTGGTCAAATAATAATCATTATTTCTTGTCCTATGAATAAGTAATATATAAATGATTATAATATTATGAAAACCCTCCTCTACTCCACTATAACCCCCCACTCCCTCTTCACATTACTACTCTCAAGCTTTCTGCCTTGCCAATATTCCACCCGAATATCTCCCCAATCTCCTCCACCACGTCTAATTGCCCCAATCCTCTTCAAAATACCCAAACCTCTCCTTTAAGAGGTTCTCAAAGGAGATACACTGAAGAGGTAAATTCCTCTTTCAAATTCATTTATATCTTTTCTGTTATTTTATTTTCTTGTTTCTTTCCTCACCTACCTTCACCCAAATAGTATGATAACACCAATAACAAACATGTAAAAGAATATTTTGATTCTAATTGGATATTTCATTATTTTATATCCTTTCCCCATATTTTATTTGAAATAAATGAAAACACGGTTTGAGATGTGTAAATTTAACACATTCAAGGGCAATAGTTTATCAAATTCTTCTGTCATCATCATTTATGGTCATTAAATCATTTGTTTTATGGTTAAACCAGATTATTATATATGTAATATATGATTTTTAGGGTTATTTAATCCTTTTGTACTAATGATATTTTGTTTTAAATAAAAACATGTTCTTTGTAATCGAACCCACCGATTAACCCAAAACAATTATCACTAAGGTTTTATATAATAATTCATCTCCACTCCTAATAAACAAATGGATTTTTAAAATAATTTAATATTCTATTTTTTCACTAATAACATATGAATTCAATTATGGGCAACCATTATCATCTTACAATATTATCCATTCATAAGTAAACTGGTATTGGAAGTTAAAGAAACAAACGTACCCAAAAAATAAAATTGAACATCTTAACCTAACAAAAAAACCAAGAATGAAAATAACAAGGTTAAAAAAAATTGATTATTTATAGATGATTTTTTGGAATTATCAATTGATAAACATAATTTGTTTATTCAGGTAATTAATAATAAGTGGAGAACACCAATGAATTTAAGGTAAGGGAGCCTCTCCCTTTCACTCTTAATCAGGATGTCCTTTATGCCATGCCATTTTATGTGTAATCCATAATAATTGGGTATGATTTATCATCTCCCCAAGACTTCTATCATGATTTATAAGTGATGAAAAACCACTTTTATCTCCCATCAAGCCCTCTAAGGTACACCCAACACTATTCCAATATATCGTAATGATATTCTACCTAAACCGTCTTTGTTATTTCGAGTTTCCTTATCATTATTTATATCAAAATGGATTTATCATATCTATTTTTTTGCATATTATAAATGATGCATAGTTTTAAAAAATTCATTTATGATGACCCTTTCACCACTCTATTTTTGGATAATACATGTTTTGAAAATATTCCCCACTTCAGAACCTTTAATTTGAAAAACTATTTTAATGGAACCTCACAAATTATTACCCAATTTCATGTGAACTCTATCCTCTATATTAATCCATCATTTTCATTATTAATTATTTCTTTTTATTATTACAACCATCTTGGTTAAATTATTGTTTTATATAAAATAGTTTCCTCTTTTATATTTTAAAATCTCTATAGTATTTTCCTTAAAATCGCACAAAAATGTTTAAATTTTAATGTTTCTCAAATACATTTCTTATATTTTTTCACTTATATTTGACATAGAATTCCATGTTATTTTCCTATTTTACCATATGGATGTCCATTTATGTCTTAATCTATTTCATTCATGGACGTATTCTTGACACAACCATTGGTTATTCTATATGTCATGGTTTTGGTTCCCAATTCATTCCATTGGTACCATTATGTTAATGTATGGTTGATTATGTATGATTATTAATGTGGAAATAATATCATGAAAGTTTTGAGATGGGTGCTCCCATATAGAACTCCAATGCATTGGGTAATGTTATGTCTCACTAGATGTGATGTGGAATAGAATTGGCAGTTAGCCTTGAGTCATACTAAAATTGGAATTAGGATTGGCGGTTAGACATGACCCATACTAAAATGGGAAATGGGTTTGGTGGTTATCCTTGACTCATAATAAATACATTTTCTATGATTTTACCACATTTATATGATCTCATGTTTATATGATTCCATTATTATATGATATGATTTAACATATTCCATTCATTGGAAATCATTATGTCACGAATCCTAACTCGTGTGCATAAGATGTATTCTTATGTTCATTACCTTACTAGGATTTTTATCTCTTCCCATTGTTCATGTGTTTCCCAGGGTACCCTATGTAGATATAAGGGCTCAATGGATGTTTGGAAAACTCTTTGGAGATTAAATAAATAAGGGTTTTTAGCCCCATGTTTTATGTTTTTTGTACCTAGTATTCAAAGACACTAGACATAACGTTCCTGATCTTGTACTCTGATGTATAATTATGCTTTAAATCATGTAATATTATGTGTAAAAGAATTGGATCCTTGTAGTTGGTATCATAGGATTCTCTGATTAATTTTGGAGATAAAGAATAAAATACCTTTATGAGAACCATAAGGATATGACTAAGTATAAGAAAACATACCAAATTTTTGGGATTATTGAGTAAGTGGTTTATCATGAAAATAAATCCCTATCTAGATATGATCATGTATAGGTGGATCTGGCACAAATGTATCTTGAAGTAAAACCTAAAAACATCACATTGAGCTAGACTCGAATGGGAACTAGTGTAAGACAACATTCCTTCTTACACTCTTGGTTATGTCACTCCTTGGGGATAATCTTTTGTAGATTCATGAGCATAATAACAAAAATTATTAAGGGATAAAAAGCCTATAAGAATATAAGTTATGAAATAGATTGCGGATAACCTAGATTTAATCCTATGTAATCACTATAAAGGATATACTTCTCATTTACAAGATTATCCTTTAATGTTCAATGTTTCATTTTTAGGTTGAATAACTATGTATTCAAGGTCTCAAATTATAATTTATTTTTCTTAGTTAATGGAGTTAAATAGGAGAACACATTTCAAAAATAAATGTGATAGGAAACGTGAGTATTTCTCTAATGATATGCCTGATATTATCGGAGTGGGTTCTCAAAACATCATGAAAATACTTGCTCAGTTGGCTCGAGTTATGAATAATAACTAGAATCATGCAGAACTCCCTCCTCCTATAAGGGAATATCATGTTGTTGTAGAATCCTTCATGTAGAAAAGGCCTCCAATGTTTAGCAGATCTTCTAATCCCCTCCTCACAGAATAATATATTAACTCCATTGAAAAGATATTCTCCATCATCGAGTGCTCGGATGAAGAGAAATTTGTACTGGAGGTCTATCATTTTGATGGGGAAGCTGATCAATGGTGGGCATTGATCAAGAATACAATTTCCTTAGATGAAATTGATTCCAAGGATTGTGATGAATTTAAGAGAATGTTTATCAACAAATATTTTCCTCGAACCCTCTGTATCATGATGGAAAGAGAGTTCCTCAGACTCAAGAAGAAGGAAGATGAGTCAATTAGGACAAATGATCCAAACTATAAAAGGATTTAAATGTATGACTCTGTATTTTTCATGAACACCAAAATCTAGGTGGATCGCTTCTTTAGAAGACTAAAGCCGTGTCTATGAAAATTGTTAGCAATTAGATAATTCTACACTTAATAGGATGTTTTATATTGTGCCCTCAAGGTTGAAATGGAGATTAGAGACTCTTAGTGCTCTCAAGGTCCCAATGAAATGGAGCCCAAAATGGAGAAAAACATGGGTGGTTAATCGAACATATCTCATGATAGAAAGATGGGTGAATTTTCCCCTTATAAAACTCATTTGATGAAGAATCATGGGAACTGTCTAAAGGGAACCAAGAATTACATCAAATGTGGAATGGTTGATCATATGGCCAAGAACTGCCAAAGGGATATGAGAAATCTATATAGTTTGGATGATGAAAGGAAGATTTAGATAAAAAAGTAGTCTGTACTGTAGTATTCCAACTACAATGATAATTTACATTATGCGAAAAATTTCCCTAAGCTGAGGTTGTCATAGGGAATCAACAACAACTTCCAAGGAAACTGGGAAGGGATTATGCTATCACTACTACTGAGGAGGAGTCGTACAAAAATGTGGGGACAAGTACAATAGTTATTCATTAAATAATAGTAGGTGAACTATTTGATTCTAGTTCTACACATTCTTCCATATCATAGATGATTAGTAGAACTATTCAAAAACCACATCAATATTTGGAAGAAAATTTATCTGTGAGAACAGCGAATGAGGAAATTATTGAATCCATGGTTAATAACTCCTCCCTGGTTAATGTTTGTGAACTGAACCTCCCTGAAAATCTCTTCATACATCCTTTAGTGGATTTAAATGGTATCTTGGGTATGGATTGGATAAATTTGTACATGTCCAACATTAACTGTCAGGAAAGGAAAATTACTATTCACATCTCGTAGCATCCTCTGATTCTTTACAATTGTGAGTAGGAAGATGAATCTAATTTAGTATCATCATCTCATGTGTGGATATTATTGCCTTATGAGCAAGCATATCTAGCTCAATTTATTGATACAAAGGAGAAAATATTGCTTGAAGACATGCCTATCTTGAGGTGTTATACTAATGTATTCCCTAAATAGTTGCATGGTCTTCCTCTTGATTGAGTTGTGGAGTTCCCAATTGATCTTATCCCTGGATCTCTGCCTATATCAACTATTCCTTACAGAATGGCCACCATAGAGATAGAGGAGCTATAAAAGAAGTTGTAAGAGAATATGGAGAATGGTTTTATACGATCGAGTGCTTCACCATGGGGTGACCCAGTACTCTTAGTCAAGAAGAAGGATGAATCAATGTGCTTATGCATTGATTATCATGAGCTCAAGAAAATAACAATACAGAACAAGTATTATCTTATCACGACCCATCCCCTAGGGCCCATGTCATGACTTCCCCAAGCCTGCCTTCCATAGGCAAGGGGCTGGTAACTAGCACCAAAGGCATAATTTCCTAAAACTAAAAAAGAAATGCCTTTATAACCTGTAAACACACACACAGTCAAGCACACAGTTGGATACAAAACACCAAGTTAACTATATATAAAATAGTACTGAAAGTAAAAGGGGCCTGAAAACAAGCCCAACTGGAAAGTACAAGTACAATTAAAGAGAAGGGATAGACAAATGCTCGGTCATCCTCCGAGGTTCCTACCTTAAGGGTAGGTACAAATCACCTTCTCAACACTCCTCGTCTGCAAATATAAATCATGTAGTTACTCGTCGTATGGTCCCCCTCCAGGTATCGTCCAGTCATGGTACTCTCGGCCTCAGTCAGTGCTATCCGTCGTCTGCATCCATCACAACAAGGTGCAGGCATAGCCCATGTAGGGGTGTGTACAACAATACTCTGTAGGGACCCCAAGACCCTCTAGGTATCACAAAATATAACAAGGATAAAACAAAAGTTATGAAATCAACAGATATCATTACTTAGGTATATGCCCATACATATACCTAACTAATCAATTAATCCATCTCAATCATGAGGAAAACAAAGAGGTTCTGACACAGCTCAAACTAGGATTTATTCTATGGGTATTATCAGGTAACATTTCAAACACAATTTTGAACACCTTGGATACTGGATAACTCCCCCTCTATTGAGAACAGTGGGCCAACCATGTCACATAGATGTGCTTCCCACTAACCTTGGACTGCTGAGGTACTCCTCCTGTCGAGTACCATGGGTCTACTACATCACACAGAGGCGCTCCCCAACGTGGGTCTTCAGAATCACCATGGTGCTCCCCATAGGGCCAGTCAAGTCACACTGAGTTGAAACGGCCAACAATTGTCAAGTCTCAGCCATCCACTAGGTCTCCACACAATGCACGCTCATCCTTCGGGAGGACCTGCTCCACAAGCTACCGGTCAATACTCCAACTGTCATGAAGTACCATGAAGAAGTATCTGAAAGGTATAACACATCATATGGGTCTCAACGTAATATATGGCGCGTCGATCAGATACCTATTCTATGAGTTATTAACTTTTTAGTCCCCGGGGCCTGGTTGGATTCGTGCTCAATCCAACCTATTTTTTCCCATCATAATCCAAAATTACAGTGGGGTATAATCAAATGGACCATCTCGCTCCAATATTTCTAATGTTGCTGATGGTTCATCAAATGGACGTATGGTTCCAAAGTTATAGCCAAAAGAAAGTAAATGAGTCGTAGTGAGACTGGGTTTGATCTGACCCGGTCGGACTGACTCGGCCCAACCCGGCCGGACCCACTAGGTTCGGCCCGGCCAGCTGGGCTGCCCGACCCATTGTGTTCAGCCTGACAGACGCGAGGGGTAGTGGAGGCGGCTTGGCCTCACAGGGTGCCGTGAGGGTGGCTCAACCACAAAACGGATCATCCGCAGTCCGACTCGTCTTGGGGCGGCTCGCAAGGACACTGTGAGGGTATCTTGGGTGGCTCAGAGGGCTGCAGTGAGGGCACAACGGTGATGGCGGATCGGTTCAACGAAGACAGTGGCGCAACTCGGTGTATGGTGGTGCAACTGCTCGACATGGATAATGGAAGTGGTGCGGTGGCTCTGCATGGAGATGGTGCGATGAGGGGGGTTTGGCCCAGGGTAGCGCGACGGCTGGCCATGATGGTGGCGGGGAAAATTGGCACGGAAGCTCGACTAGGAAGTTGTGTGACGACACGACATAGCTGCAGTGCGACGAGGGGTGCGGTGCGGCAGCTCAGTCCGTCCGCGGGTGGCTCGACCAGGAACAGGGATGATTCGGCTGGGAGGGCGTAGTGTCGCGGGGTGGCGCAGGTCGTAGAGGCTGCGGGTGGAGGCGACATTGCCTTCATCGCCCTCATCGTCTTCCTCCATTTTGAAGAACACATCAAAGAAGAACAACATAGGGGTTGGGCCATGTTTTTTTGGCCCGCACCCTCTGTGTTTAGAGTGATATCAAGTGGTTCACAAATAAATAAGCATGAACATTTAATGGAGATATTTTAAAACATCATTTCTTGCAATCCTTGTTAAACTCTATTCCCGAATCCCACAAAAGAATTACTAGGGGAGAACATGGGAAGTGTAAATAAATAAAACCCTACCTCAAGATATTAATTGACAGAGATCGTGATGGTGGAGACGACATCATTGGTGAGTGAATGATGATCGTCGATTGAAGATGTCCCTCATTGGCGGATGTCCCGAGGAAGAATGTCAATGTTGAGGTCGGCGTTCTTCATTAAAAGAAGATGATCTTTGATGGCGTTCTTTCTCCAAGAGCTCCTCCTCTACCAAATTCCACCCTAATGAAATGATATCCCCACAAATAATTGATCATGAAATATATTATGTTTGATGGAATAATATTAATATTGGGTTAATTAATTACATAGCATAATTTAGTGGGGCAGGGTTGGAATAATAAATTATGGAGGGTTGGCACAATTAATGTGGAGGAAGATCAAGGGGCTCCTCCACATTAATGAGAGAGTCGAAGAGGTTTATGCCTCGGGTGGCCCCCCAACCATAACCTCTCATTGGAGGTTATTCTTGGGGGGTCCCCACCACCATAACCACTAATGGGAGGTTAAAGTCTGGTTGTCCCCACATCCGAACATCCACATGGAGGTTTAACAAATAAAATGAATATAAATTATTGCACAATTTTTTATTTATTATATTCATTCATGAAAAACCCAAAACTAACATCCAACCACGACTAACCTACGTCAAGGTCAAAGTATCTTTAAGAGAACACCGGTGCTGAGAGTTTAACGGTGCCCTCAGATTTCAATTTCGAGCACTGGTTCAATAGTTATAAAAGCACACACACACATTTACTGAACGTACCCAAACAAAAGTTCAGAAATTAATTCCGGGCACTCTGGGATTGAGAATCACACACCGTCAATTTTCATTGACTTGTAAAATTCATATTTAATTAAACAAAATTACATGGAAATTTGGGTTATTACATTCTCCCCACCTCATGGATTTATGTCACCATAAGCTACAACTCAATCTAAGAGAACAAGTGGGGGTACTGAGCATGCATCTGAGCATACAACTCGAATGTGCTCTGTTGTAGGTTCCCGTGCTGCCAATTAACAGGTAACAGAGGTATCGACTGTCCATGAAGGACCCGCTCTTGTCAATCAACAATCTCCACTGGAACCTCTATAAAAGTCTCTCTATCGTCAACATCCAGGTCGCCAAGGTCGATGATGTGAGAATGGTTATGCACATATCTCCTATAATGGGATTTGTGGAAAATGCCTTGCACCTAGTGCAACTGAGGTGGAAGATCTAAATAGTATGCCACCTCACAAAATATGATATAGACCGGAAAATGTCCGATTAATATTAGAGATAATTTTCCGCCTCCGCCAAATCTCTGTAATCCTCATCTAGGTGAGCCCCATAGAATAATGTGGTCTCCAACCTTTAACTCCAGAGGCTTCCATATCCTGTCAGCATACGACTTCTACCTACTCTTTATAGTCTTCATCCGCTCATGCATGATATGAACCTTCTATGTGGTAGTCCATACCATCTCAGGTTTCACTAGTGTGGACTCCCTTGGGTTTGTCCAGCAGAAATGTGATCTGCAAGGTCGCCCGTACAATTTCTCAAAAGGTGTCATCCCTATAGTGGAGTGATAGCTGTTGTTGTATGAAAAATCCACGAAGGGAAAGTGATATTCTCAGCTGGGAGTAAAGTCGAGGACACAAGCACGCAACATGTCCTTGAGGGTCTGAATTTTCCTCTCAGTCCAGCCATCCATGTGAGGATGGATGGCAGTGTTCAAATGCTGCTATGTCCCGAAAGCCTCCTACAACACCTTCCATATCCCAAAAGAAAAACGTATATCACAACCAGAGACAATCGTCATGGGTACTCCATGTAGTCGCACAATCCCTTACACATAGATGTGTCCCATGCTCTCTAGTGAACCCTACTCTCTGATCGGTAGGAAGTGGGCCAACATGGTGAGTATGTTGACAATCACCTAGATAGAGTCATGTCCCCTAGATGTATGTGGATGACCTGTCACAGAATCCTTGTATATCCCATACCACTTCCACTCTAGGCCCTCCAAAGGTTGAACCAAGCCTGCTAGTACATGATGCTCCTTTTTCACTTGCTGTAAAGTGAGGCATCAAGGGATAAACTCTGCAACTAATTTCTTAATTCTTAGACACCAGTGCTGCCATCGGAGGTCCTGGTACATCTTCATTACTATAGAATGATCCACTAGAGGGAATGAGTGGAATTCCCTCAAAACATCCTCCTAATGTGACACTGGTACCATAGTACGTCCCCTGAAGAGGATGACGTGCTCGCCACCTTCAAAAAATCCATCAGGTACCTATCATATGGATATCTGAGCACGTCGTGTCACAACCCGTCCTCAGGGCCCATGTCTTGACTACCCCAAGCCCACCTCCCATAGGACAGGGGCTGGCGACTAGCACCAACTCTTAAATCCTGGAAAAAATGGGAAGGCATTGCCTTTATAAAGTAAACAAACACCACAGAGTAAGATAGCACAAGTAAACACTAAGTAAAACTGTGTACAAGAGTAAGTGTGGAAAGTAAATGGGCTAGAATACAAACCCAAACTGAATGTAAAGTAAAACTGGAAAGAAAGTACAGCAACTGAAAGAAAAGCAGCAACATCGAGCTGTCCACTGGAAGTCCCACCTGAAGGGTGGGTACAGATAGCCTCCTCAGCTCCTCAAGTCTAGCTGTCCGCTCCGTGTACGACCAGTCCAGTGGTCCACCTCCAAGTACCGACTGCTCCACAAGCCTCAACCACGATCAGCGCTGTCCGTCGCCTACATCCAACACAAAGTAGTGCAGGTATAGCCCGTGTAGGGGTGAGTATACACTACTCAGTAAAGACCCCGATACCCCCGAAGGTCTCCCAAAACCCACCAAGGATTATCCACAATGGAAAGATACAATCATGAAGTTACAACCAACACTAATTAGGTATATTCCCATACATATACCTAGTAATTATTTCCAGTTCGGCTCCAACATACGAGCCCATGTTCGATCATGTCCACACTGGATAGTACGACCCAATCCACATAGGAACGAACAACACAATCCACATAGTAGAGAAAGCCAATCATATCGAAGATAATGATTGAAAGTCAAGGCTCAACTAACATAGGTATACTTCTTCATAAGGTGATAGAGATGATCATATATTGGCACTGATTCATCTAGGCAGGGACCCACGTAGGATACTAAACCAGCTAAGCCGTCAGACCCACATAGGATACAGACCAACCAGACCCACGTAGGATACATGAAAAATCTTCATTTCCATCGAACCCACAAAGGATTTCAGTATAGAATTCATCGCTGCCGAATCCACATAGGATTTTAGTTCAGTCTTCGTCATCGTCGAACCCATGGAGGATTTCATTACAGTCTTCATCGCTGCCGAACCCACATAGTATTTCAGTGCAGTATTCATCGCCGTCAAACCCATGGAGGATTTTAGTAAGGTCTTCATTGCTGCCGAACCCACATAGGATTTCAGTGCAGTCTTCATCGCCGTCGAACCCATGGAGGATTTCAGTACGGTCTTCATCACTGCCGAACCCACATATGATTTCAGTGCAGTCTTCATCGTCGCATATAGCACTAGGGTTCCCGCCCACAGAATGCTCGATTCCAGGAGGGTCCGCTCCACGATCCAAGTGGGGTCGATACATCAACTGACACATAGTCCAGAGTTGATATATCCCAAAGTTTCGTCTTGTCAAGGGGAACTCAACATGACAGACGACGCATCAATCGGACGCCCGGTCTGAGAGTTATTGGCTTTTTTGTTCCAGGGTCCCGGTTGGATTTTAAGTCAAAACCAACCTGAATTCACACCAAGTGTGTCCAATCCATGAGCGGAGTAAGCCAAAAGGTCATTCTCACTAAGTAAAATCCAACAAGTCGACGACACGTCAATCAGACGTCCGGAGCCCAAGTTATAAGCGTTTCTGCTCGGAGGGCCCGGTTGATTTCATGTTCGAACCAACCAACCCGTACCCAATGTTCTCAGAAACCTTAAGTGTAAAATACTGAAACGACTGTCTTGATTCAAGGATCACATCACAACTGACGGTGCATCGATTGGAGGTCCGTAGCCCATGATACGAGCATTTGAACGGAATTGTTCGGAAATAGGGGGTTTTGGGCCCGGATCGACCAGGCCCAAGACCCCCCCCTGGGCGGCCTGAACCGAGTCGACCCGACCCGGGTCCGGGTCCGGCCCATCAGGGCACGGCCCGACCTGGTGGGCACGGCCCGGCCTTGGCGGCCCCACCCGGTGCGGCCTGTCCGGCCCGGGGCGGCTCGGCGCTGGCCGAGCAGGGCCCGCTCAGTGCTGGCCGAGAGGACGCGCAAGGGGGGCAACTGCCCTCTTGATTGAAGCTGCAACCCTCATGGGTGCCACTCCCTTCGGCCAACAGACACGACACAAGGTGCCGCGTCTCCCCCGGGTCCCGCGCGGCTGTGGGACAGGTCGCCTACCGCCACGGCTTCAGCCGCCGCGGTCCCTCCTGGCGGCGCGCCGGGATGCCACCACCTCCGAGCGACCGGCCGGTGCCGAACGCCGCCTCCGGCCACCGGTGCCATCGCGTCGGTGACCCGCGCCGCTGGTGAAGTCCGCGGGCCACCAGAGTTGCTCCGGTGGTCCGTTTTAAATTTTGTCTGCGCCGGTGTTCATCTCGAGTCTCATACTTTACTGCGGAATCATCAAACCGCCTCTGCGACCCGTTCCATCATAGCCCATCGATCCTCCGTCAAACAAACAATCTGTGGAGTCTTCGAATCACCTCAACAGCACGGTGTGATGGCGCCACGCTTCTTCGCCCGTTCTTCATTTTTTCCGCACGGTGCCGTTGCACCGCACCACGTTTTCTCGTACTGCAACAAGTATAATCATCAAAGGGAGAGGAGGGTCAAACGTGTTCATGCGGTCCGACCTCCTCCTATTGTTACGATAACAGGAATCCCAAATAGAAGTCGATGAATGGAAAGGAAAATAATTCACGTGAAAAACAATTAACCCCATCCTCAAGGTGTCGTCGAATGAAGGTTCATTGTGGGAAATAATCGTCGCGGAAGAAGGTTCCTCAAGCGTCATCAATGTCTAGGAGAAGAGAATCGTTGGGGTTGTAGTACACGGCGTCGCATCCTGGATATCCGAGGGTTTGGTGTCCTTCATCGTCCTTCGTCAGACGCTAGCGTTCTTCGTTGGCGACGGTGCGTTCTTTGCGTTCTTCAAGGAGGAAGATGAGAATTCCAAGACTTGAGCTCTCTTCTTCAAATCCTTCTCGCACAACAAAAACCAACATAATAAAATAAGGATTTTCCTTATTTTATTTCTCATGCCAAATTTTTTTGAAATTCAAAAACAGATCACGATTTAATTATCAAGCATATTCCAATTAACGAGGGGTTTAATAATCTAATTAAATGCGAGAGTGGACTTGGCATTTAAGAGGGGGTGCGGGTGAGTTACCATATTAAATGCATGTGGGAGGTAAAAAATAAATAAAGGGGTGGGGCTCATGTGGACCCCACTTCACTAATATCCTACCTAGGGTTGTTAAGAAACTAGCAGTTCCCACCCAAACCTCCAAGTGTAGGTTTAAGCAACCTTAAATAAAAATAAAATTGGTTGCACAAATTTTATTTTTATTCTTTAGTTAAACTAATTAATTTAAAACCTCAACCGAGAAAATTCAACTCCGAAAAAGGTATTCCTTAGCAATTACCAGTGCTTCGGTTTCATCGGTGCCCCCAGATTTCGATTCGGAACACCGGTTCAAAAGTTAGGAAAACCCACTCATTCGTTTACTAAACGTACCTGAGCTAAACTTCCAAAATTTATTCCGGGCACACCAGGCCTCAGAATCTGGTGCCGTCAGAAACCACATTCTTGTAAAATCCCAAAGAAAATTTAAAAAAAATTCCCTTTAATTTTACGGGACATTACATTACTCCCACCTCAGGGCTTTACATCCCCAGAAAGATACATCATAAACTAGGGGAACAAATGTGGGTACTGTGCACACATCAGAGCCTCCCGCACCTAAGTGCTCTCCTGGAGGTTCTCATGCTGCCATATGATTCAAACTGAAGGAATCGACTGCCCATGTAGGACCCACTCCTGTCAATCCTCGATCTCCACCGGTACCTCTGCAAAAGTCGCCCCATCGTCAATGTCCCACTCCCCATGGACATTGATATGTGTCAGGTCGTGCACGTATCTCCTCAACTGGGATACGTGGAAGACGTCATGCACCCGGTACAACTGAGGTGGTAGAGCTAGGTGGTAAGCCACCTCGCCTATCCTTCTGATGACCTGGATTGGTCAGATGAAGCGCGGAGATAGCTTGTCGCGTCAACCAAATCTCTGTAATCTACGTCGAGGTGAGAACCACAAGAAAACGTGGTTGCCATCGTTGATCTCTAGTGGCCTCCTCCTCCTATCAGCATAATACTTCTGCCAACTCTGAGCTGTCCTCATACGCTACTGGATGACCTGGACCTTCTCTGTCGTGGCTTGGACCATCTCTGGTCCCACAAGTGCTGACTCCCCAGGGTCTGTCCAGCACAGAGGTGATCTGCAAGGTCGGACGTACAACGCCTTGTATGGTGCCGTCCCGATGGTGGAGTGGTAGCAGTTGTTGTACCCGAACTCCACCAATGGTAGACGGTCCTCCCAACTGCGACCAAAGTCGAGGACACATGCACAGAGCATGTCCTTGAGAGTCTGAATTGTCCTCTTTATCTGACCATCTGTCTGAGGGTGATTGGCGGTGCTCAGACGTAGCTACGTCCCGAGTGCCACATGCAACCCCTTCCAAAGTCGGGAAGTAAATCAAGCATCCCGATCGGAGACGATAGATGATGGCACACCATGAATACATACAATCTTATAAATGTAGAGACGTACCATGATCTCTACTGGGACCTGCTCTCTGATGGGTAAGAAGTGGGCCGACTTGGTGAGTTGGTCGACAATCACCCAAATGGAGTCGTGACCTCTGTAAGTGCATGGAAGTCCAGTCACGAAATCCATAGATATCCCATCCCACTTCCACTCCAAGACCTCCATGGGCTGTACCAAGCCTGCTGGTACCTGGTGCTCCACCTTCACCTGCTGACAGTTGAGGCATGGAGAAACGAATTCAGCTAAAACCTTCTTCATACCCGGCCACCAGTGTTGTCGTCTGAGATCCTGGTACATCATCGCCACTCCTGGATGTACCGCTAATGGGTAAGTGTAAAACTCTCTCACCACCTCCTCCTATAAGGTAACTGGTACCATGGTACGTCCTCTGAAAAGTCGACGTGCTCTCCTCCTACAAAGAATCCATCAGGTGCCTGTCCTGAGGATATCTCCTCACGTCGCGTCTCACAGTCTGCGTCACCATGTTGTGCCTCTCTGACCTGCTGCAGTAGTGGAGGAGTGACTGTGAGTGACTGAAGAAAGACTGCTCCATCTCTATCCACGAAGGATATCTGCAAAGTGGGTAGCTGCTCCGTGCCTCCCCAAGTAGCTGAATACCTATCCTCCTGCTGAGAGCATCAGCTACTATGTTCCCCTTTCCAGAAGTATAGACTATCTCGAAGTCATAGTCCTGGAAGAACTCGAGCCATCGTCGCTGTCTCAAATTCAGGTCCTTCTACGAGAAGATGTACCTGGGACTCTGGTGGTCAGAGTAGACTATAAATCACTCACCCATTAGATAGTGTCTCCACATCTTCAGAGCGAAGGCCACTACTGCTAACTCTAGGTCATGGGTAGCGTAGTTCTGCTCATGTTTCCTCAACTGACATGATCCATAGGCGATCACGGTCTGCTTCTGCATCAGGACACATCTGAGTCTGGTCCCTGATGCATCGTAGTAGACTACATACCCTACTCCCTCATCAGGTAACCTTAAGATTAGTGAGCTGGTCAATCTCTATCTCAGCTAATGGAAGCTTTGCTGACATTTGTCTGACCACACTAAGGTTTTTCCCTTCTTCTTCAATGATGAGAGTTGTGCCGCAACTCTGGAGAAGTCTGGCACAGACCTCCGGTAGTATCCAGCTAGACCCAAGAAACTCCGCACCTCTGTCACGCTACTGGGTGGCTCCCAAGCTATCACCGCCTTGATCTTCGCATGATCCACCACAACGCCCGCCTCAGAGATGACGTGTGCCAAGAAGTGGACCTCACGTAACCATAACTGACACTTAGAGAGCTTTCCATAAAGTTGGTTCTCTCGGAGTGTGTCTAGAACAACCCTCAAGTGGTAGGTGTGCTCCTCCTCAGTGGTCGAGTATATCAAAATGTCGTTGATGAAGACCACGACAAATCGATTAAGTTATGGCTGAAAGATCCTGTTCATGAGACTCATGAACACAGATGGAGCATTGGTTATGCCTAAAGGCATAACCAAGAACTCATAGTGGCCATACCGACATCTGAAGGTCGTCTTCTACACGTCCTCGTCTCAAACTCTGACCTGATGATAGTCTGGTCTAAGGTATATCTTCAAGAATCACCGTGCTCCCTTGAGTTGATCGAGGAGATCGTCAATCCTCGGTAGTAGATACCTGTTCCTCACAATCACCTAGTTCAGGCGATGATAATCGACACACAGTCGAAAGCTCCCGTCCGCCTTCTTGGGGAACAATGTTGGGGAATCCTAGGGTGAAACACTGGGTTAGATGAATCCCATGCTCTAGAAGTCCCCCAACTGTACCCGTAGCTCACGAAGGTCAACGGGGGCCATCCGATATGCTGGAGTGGATATCAGGGATATCCTGGGGTACATGTAAATATATAAGTCTACCTCTTTACGAGGAGGTTGTCCTGATACATCATAGGGGAAAACATCCGCATACAGATCCACCACAACAGGAAAACTCGGACTGTGCACGTCAACTGCTCCTAGGATGAGGCTAGCCAACTGATGAGTGATGGACTGTCCTCTCCTCTGCGTGAGTCCATCCTGTGCTGCAAAGGCTCCCTTCTCGTCGGTGAAGGTGAACCTGCTCCCATCTCTACGAACACACCGAACCTTACGCCTAATATAGTAGATCTGAGCATGGACTATGGAGAACCTATCCATGCCCAAGATGACGTCATAAGGCCTCGGCACCGCTACAAGAAGATCCTAGCCAAAGATCTCACTTCCTAGAGTAATCTCACACTACCGAATCCAGTGTGTAATCATCGAGTCTGCTCCCGTAGGAGTATCTAGCCATAAGGATTGAGCCAACGACTCCGTCGGAATCTCCGAGCTCCGAACAAGGGTAGAAACAATAAAAGAATGACTCGCTCCGATGTCTATAAGAACTACACCAAGGGTGGAGTAGACACAGATAGTACCTGAAATAATCTCAGGCGCGCCGTGGTCTTAGGCCTCTGCTACCTGAAGCTGAGCCTGTCTCTTCCTGCCAGCTCCCTATGGTTGGGGTGGACCTCCTGGTGGTGGTGGTGGTAAAGCCTTAACGCGTCACCCACCACATGATGCTCGGACAGCTCCCCTTCCTTGTCCGCTTTCTCTCGATGGACTACCACGGTCGACCCTCTGCCTCTTCCTAGGTGGCCCCTCAACCGTCTGCTGCTCCTCTGTACAGCGGGTCGGGCAGTCACGAGCCATGTGGCCCTTCCCACTACATGCGTAGCACTGCCTGCTCCTCAGAAGGCTAGCTCTACGCCCTATGCCCCGCACCTCAGAGCCAGTGTCCTGAGGTCGTCTGCCTGATGGCCCAGTCCTCTTTGACCCCTGTGACATCTGTCAATGACCAGCTGCAGACAACTCTACTACATGCCGCCCTGTGGTAGGTCTTGCTGATGGTGTAGGCTTAGCAAGAAAGATCTCAATGATGAGGGCTCACTCTAGAACTCTTGCATGCGTCAGAATGTTGAGGGTGATCACTGATGAACTGATCTCATGCCTCAGTCCCTGCTCAATGGTCTAGGCTCGGAAGAATGGGTCTCACACCATGTCCGTCTAATAGCGTGAGAGATCGGAAAATATCACCAAGTACTGGTCAACCGTCATACTGCCCTGCCACAGCTATAGTATCTCCTGAAAGCGCACCGCACGGAGGGTGGCTAGGAAGAACTCTGAGCGTAAGAGTCTCTTAGAGTCCATCCAGAGGAGAGATGCCTCATTGTGTACATGGTGCATCAAGCTAAACCATCTGCCTGCTGCCGCGTGTAGAAGGATCGCTTCGAGGATCACCATGAGGTCGGCTCATGTCCCCACTAACATGAAAACTCGTACAACTGCCTCCAACCATTCCTCGGCTGCCTGAGGGTCCGTCTCCCCGAAAAACCTGGTTGTTCTCTGATGTTGAAACTCATGCAGTGCACTAAGGCAACGTGCACTATTAGCAGTAGGGTCTGGTAGCATCGATGGCTCGATGGGTAGAGGTACCGCCAGTGCCTCCACTGTCAAAGGGCCCTACACTGAGGCCTCGTCACTCGGTGGGCTGTCGTCTCATTCAATGCTCGGAACCCTAGCTGGCTACCGTCGTGGGGCCATCCTGAAATGAAATAGGTGAAACATGGTCAAAACAGTTTACCAGGTGAGATGACACAATGTAATCACAAAGATAACTTTTGAAACACACATGAAATCAATGTTTTTGTGCATTGAGTCATAAATCAAAAGTCAGGGTCCTGGTGTACGGATACGTTGGCCGCCGCACCAACACTGGACTCCCTGGACTGATAACCACACTCAATAACCTTAATACTATTGCTTCACAAACAAGAAAGACCAGAGTCCATAGTTCGACGGTAGAACCGAACTCCTCTAATACCAATTTGTCACGACCCATTCTCGGGGCCCGTGCTATGACTACCACAATCCCGCATCCCATAGGCCAGGGGCTACCGACTAGCACCTAGGAGTAAATCCTGACAAAAAGGGTAATTCATTGCATTTATAAAGTAAACAAATACCACAGAGTAAGCTAGTAGAAGTAAACACTAAGTAAAACTGGATACAAAAGTAAGTGCGGAAAGTAAATGAGCCAGAATACAAACCCAAACTGAATGTAATATAAAACTGGAAAGAAAGTACAACAACTGAAATAAAAGCAGCAACGTCGAGCCATCCACTGGAAGTGCCACCTGAATGGTGGGTACAGATACCTCATCATCTTTTCAGGTCTATCTATCCGCTCCGTGTACGACCCGCCCAATGGTCCACCTCTAGGTATAGACTTCTCATCAGCGTTGTCTGTCGTCTGCATCCAACACAACGTAGTGCAGGCATAGCCTGTACAGGGGTGAATATATGCTACTCATTAGGGACCCCGAGACCCCCGAAGGTCTCCCAGAATCCACAATGGATAATACAAAAAGGAAAGATACAATCAAGATGTTAAAACCAACACTACTTAAGTATATTCCCATACATATACCTAAGTCATCATTTCTAGTTCGGCTCCAACATCTGAGCCCAAGTACGATCACGTCCACACTGGATAGTACAACCCAATCCACATAGGAAATCACAACACAATCCACATAAGAAAGCATGTCAATCATATCGAAGATAATGATTGAAAGTCAAGACTCATCTTACATAGGTATACTTCTTCGTAAGGTGATAGAGATGATCAAATATAGCCACTGATTCATCTAAGATGGGACCCACGTAGAATACTAAACCATCTAAGCTGTCAGAACCACATAGGATACATACCAGCTACCCTGCCAGAACCCCGTAGGATAGCAAGAAGAGAGTCAGAAATTACCAGACCCACATAGGATACAAGAACAGTAGTCATTGTCGTCGAAACCATAGAGGATTTCAGTACGGTCTTCATCTCTGCCTAACCCACATAAGATTTCAGTGCAGTCTTCATCGCCATCGAACCCATGGAAGATTTTAGTACGGTCTTCATCACTGCCGAACCCACATAGGATTTCAGTGCAGTCTTCATCGCCGTCGAACCCATGGAGTATTTTAGTACGGTCTTCATCGCTGCCGAACCCACATAGGATTTCTGTGCAGTCTTCATCGCCGTCGAACCCACAGAGGATTTCCGTACGGTCTTCATCGCTACCAAACCCGCATATGATTTCAGTGTAGTCTTCATCGTCGTTGAACCCATGGAGGATTTCAGTACGGTCTTCATTGCTGCGGGACCCACATAGGATTTTAGTGCAGTCTTCATCGTCGCAACCAGCTCTAGGGTTTCCGCACACAGAATGCTCGATTCCGGGAGGGTCTGCTCCATGAGCCAAGGGGGTCGATACATCAACGGACACGTAGTCCAGAGATGATTTATCCCAAATTTCTGTCTTGTCAAGATGAACTCAACGTGACGGAAGATGCGTCAATCGGGCGCCCGGTCTGAGAGTTATTGGATTTTTCGTTCTAGGGGCACAGTTGGATTTTAAGTCAAAACTAACTCGACTGCACTACAAATGTGTCACAAACTCGAGCGGAGTAACCCAAAAGGTTCGTCTCACTAACAAGAATCCAACAAAGTCGATGACACGTCAATCGGATGTCTGGAGCTCAAGTTATAAGCGTTTCCGCTCCAAGGGCCCAGTTGGTTTTGTGTTCGAACCAACCAGGATGTACCCAATGTTCTCCGAAACCATGAGTGTAAAATACCAAAATGACCGTCTCGATCCAAGGATTTCATTGCAACTGATGGTGCGCCGATCGGAGGTCCTTAGCCCAAGATACGGGCGTTTGAATGGAACTGTCTGGAAATAGGGGGATTTGGGCCCGGACCGACCCGGCCCAAGACCCCCCTAGGGCGGCCAGGCGCAGCCTAGGCGGCCCGGCCTGGGTCGGCTCTTGGCCGGCTGAGCGGGGTCGGCTCAGCGCTGGCCAAGCTGATGCGCAAGGGGGGCGTCGACCCCTTGATTGAAGCCGCGGCCCCAATGGGGGCTCCTCCATATGGCCAACGGACGCGGCGCTGTGCGCCACCTCCCCCCCGGGTCCCACGCGGCCGTCGACACCGCTGGTGAAGTCCGCGCGCCATCGAAGTTGCTCCGGTGGTCCGTCTTCAATTCCGTCTGCGCCAATGTTCATCTCGGGTCTCATACATTATTTCGGAATCATCAAACCGCCTCTGCGGCCCGCTCCGTCATCGCTCGTTGATCCACTGTCAAATAAACAATCTGTGGAGTCTTCGAATCGCCTCAACGGCACAGCATGATGGAACCACACTTCTTCGCCCATTCTTCATTGTTGTCGCTGGGTGCCGTTGCACCGCGCTGCCTTTGCTCGTACCACAACAAGTACAATCATCAAAGGGGGAGGAGGGTTGGCCTTGTTCGTGCCGTCCGACCTCCTCCAGTTGTTACGATTACAGGCGGCCCAAATAGAAGTCGATGAACGACAAGGAAAATAATTCACTGGAAAAATAATTAACCCCTACCTCAAGGTGTCGTCGAACGAAGGTTCATCGCGGGAAATAATCCTAGTAGAAGAAGGTTCCATAAGCGTCATCGTCATCTCAAAGAAGCGAATCGTTAGTGTCGTGGTACACGGCGTCGCGTCGTCGATCTCCAAGGGTTTAGCATCATTCATAGTCCTTCGTCGGAGGCTGGCGTTCTTCATCGGCGATGGTAAGTTCTTCGCATTATTTAAAGAAGAAGATGAGGATTCCAAGACTTGAGCTCTCCTCTTAAAATCCTTCTCACACAACGAAAACTAACATAATAAAATAAGGATTTGTCGTATTTTATTTCTCATGCCAACTGTTTTTGAAATTCAAAAACAGATTACGATTTAATTATCGAGCGTCGTCCAATTAATGAGGAATTTAATAATCCAATTAAACATGAGAGTTGACTTGGAATTTAAGAGGGGGGGGGGGTGTAGGTGAGTTACTATATTAAATGCACGTGGGAGGTAAAAAAGAAATAAAGGGGTGGGGATCGTGTGGGACCCAATTCTCTAATATCCTACCTTGGGTAGTTAGGAACTAGTGGGTCCCACCCCAACCTCCAAGTGTAGGATTAAGCTACCTTAAATAAAAAAAATCGGTTGCACAATTTTTTTTTATTCTTTAGTTAGCCCAATTAATTAATAACCTCTCCCGAGCAAATGAAACTCCGCAAAAGGTGTTCTTAAGCAATTACTGGCACTACAGTTCCATCGGTTCTCTCAGATTTCGATTCCGAGCACCAGTTCAAAAGTTAGGAAAACCCGCTCATTTGTTTACTGAATGTACCTGAGTTAAACTTCAGAAATTGATTTCGGGCACACCGGGCCTCGGAATCAGGTGCCATTAGAAACTGCATTCTTGTAAAATCCCAAAGAAAATTAAAAAAAAATTCCCTTGAATTTTATGGGTCTTTACATGTCGGGTATCGCAGTCAATGTTCCCATGTTGTTCCTCCCTTACTCTCTAAAGAAGTGGGGGAGTGACTATAAGATACTGAATGAAAACTACACCATTTCTATCCACAAAGGATATTTGAAAACTTTCCAGGTGTTCCGTCACAACATCTGGCAGTTGTATACCGGATCTCCTACTGAGTACATCTGTAACAACATTTCCCTTTCCCAGAAGTATAGAACATCTCAAATCCATAGTTCTTAAGGAACTCAAACCAACATCGATGTCTCAGGTTCATTTCCTTATTAGATAAGATATACCTAAGACTCTTGTGATTAGAGTACACAGTAAAATTCTCACCCATCAGATAGGGATGTCACATCTTCAAGGAAAAGACCAATGTTACTAACTATAGGTCATCATTAGCCTAGTTTTTCTCATGTTGTGTTAATATTCAAGATCCATATGCGATCAATGATCACTCCTGAATCAGGACACATTCAATCCCAGTCCCTAATGCGTTGCTGAAAACTACATACCCTATGCCCTCTTATGGAAGCCTCAAGAAGGGGGCACTAGTCAGCCACTGCCTCGGCTCCTAAAAAATCAACTGGAATCTCTCCAACCACATGAAGGTTCTCCCCTTCATCCCCAAGGATAATATTAGTGCTTCTTCTCTGGAATAGAATGACACAAACCTCTAGTAATATCCATCGAAACCCAGGAAAATTCGTTCCTCCATCACAATCCTGGGTGGATCCAATGAAAGTACTGCCTCAATGGATCCACTATTACTCCAGCCTCCTATATTACATGTCTAAAGAAGTGAACCTCTCGGATCCAAAACTGAAACTTTGAGAGCTTACCATAATGCGGGTGCTATCAGAGTGTGTCCAGTACTACCTTCAAATGATAGTTTTACTCCCTTTCAGTAGTCGAGTAGTTCAGAATGTCGTCAATGAAGACCACTTAAAAGCAATCAAGGTATGGATAAAAGATCTGGTTCATGAGTCCCATGAACACTACTAGATAATTGGTTGGGCTGAATAGAATAAACAAGAACTCGTAATGGCCATACTGACATCTAAAATCCATTTTCTGTACATCCTCATCTCATACTCTGAGTTGGTGATAGCATGATCTCATGTATATCTTCAAGAAACACCTTTCTCCCTTCAGCTGATCAAATATGTCATCAATCATTGAGATTGGGTTCAAGTTATTCACTGTCACCTGGTTTAGGGACCGATAGTCATAAAAAATCATCAATCTCCCATCCGCCTTCTTGTTGAATAGAATTGGGGATGCCCAAGGAGAACACTGGGCCATATGATTCCCTTTCCCTGCAAGTCCTCTAGCTGTACCCATAGCTCACGTAGCTCTGCGGGAGCCATCTGATACGCATATGTAGATATATGTGTCATCCCATGGTACAAGTCAATTTAAATTTCCATCTATCTATGAGGTGTTAGAACTGAAACATCATCAAGGAAAACATCCGTGTAGTGGTCCACCACTACAAGATAGCTCAGACTCTCCACATCAATAGCTCCTAGGGTAAGGCTAGCCCACTGATTAGTGATCAGCTACACTCTTCTCTGGGTAAGTCCATTCCGTGCTACAAAAGCTCCCTTCTCATCGGAGAAGGTAAACCTAGTCGCATTCATGAGGACACACTGCACTTTGTTACTAATATAGTCAATCTGATCATGGACTATAGATAACCAGTCAATACCCAAGATGATGTTGTAAGGCCTGGACACCGCTACTAGGAAATCCCAACAGATGCTCTCGCCTCCATGATTATTCTTGCACTAATGACACTAGTGCATTAACCTCAAATCCCCTCCCATATGAGTCTCTAGCCATAAGGATCGAGCCTAAGACTCCATCGGAAGCTCTGAGCATCGAACGAGGACAGCGGAAATGAAATAATGACTAGAGACTATGTCTATATGTACTGTAACTATGGTGGGGTAGACATAAATCGTACCTCGTATAATCTCCAGAGCATTGTGATTGTTGGCCTCAGGTGCCTAGAGATGATCTCTCCCCTGTTCACTTTCTCCCTACGGTTGGTGTAGACCTCTTGGTGGTGGTGGCGATAACATCTCGAATTGTCGCCCACCGCCAGCTGCACGGACAACTCCTCTACCACGTCCTCCATCTCCTTACGGACCTCCTTGGTCAAAACTATGTCTATGTCTAGGTTGTCCTTCGACTGTCTGCTGATCTTCCCTATGGAGGGTTGGATAGCCACGAGCCATGTGACCCTACCCATCATATGTGAAACACTGCCCACTCCTGGTATAACTAGCTCCATCTCTGGTGCTCTGAACAACAGATTCTGAGTCTTGCAGTTGTCCACCAGTAGGTCTGGTCCTCTTGGACCTCTGTGATGACTGTCTTCTATGAGCTGTAGAAGACTATACTATGTGATGACTGGTAGAGGGTCTTACTGCTAGTGACTGATCAGCAAGGAAACTCTCTACTAAGAGGGATCACTCTAACACCCCCACCTTCGTCGCGATGCTGAGTGAGATCATCGAAGCCCTAATCTCAAACTTGAGCCGCTACTCAAATGTATGACCCCTGAAGAATGGGCCCCACACCATATCAGTGGAGTAACATGAGAGGTCAGTGAACCTCGCTGAATACTGAGCTACAATCATGCTGCCCTGCTATAGATGAAGAAGCTCTTGTATGAGCACTGCACGAAGAGTCACTGGAACAAACTCTTCCCGAAATAGGCTCTCAAAGTCTGCCCTGAGAAGGATCACCTAATCTTGAACCTAGATCATCAACCTCCACTATATGCATGCTACTATCAGAGGAAGGCTGGCGGCAAGGATCACCCTGAGATCGGATTGATTCATTATGAGTCAGAAGACTCTCACAATAGCCTCCAGCCAATCCCCAGCCACCTGTGGGATTGTCTTTCCCCTGAACCTGGGTGGCCAATGGCACTGGAACTCATGAAATGCACTCAAGTGGTGTCCACCATCTGATACTGGGGCCGGTGGCATCAGTGGCCCAATGGGGAATGGTACCGCTGGTGCCTCTACTGGAAAAGGGCCCTACATCGAGGCCTCATCACTCGGTGGTCTATTAGTGCATAAAACTCTTAGAACCCTAGTCGGCTATCTATATAGAGTAATCCTGAGAAGAAACAGGTGTTCCACGGTTAAAAAGTTATACCTAGTGAGCTGAATGTTATACCCGGTGAGCTGACTCAAAATATCACAAAGAAAACTTTTGAAAACACACACACAATCAGTGTTATCGTGCATTGAGGTAGAAATCAGATGTCCGGGTCCTGGTGTATGGATACATTGACCACCACACCAACACTTGACTCTCTGAACTGAAAATATCACTCATTTCCATTAATACAATTTCTTTATTGAAATGATCAGAGTCCTAGTTCTTCAGAATAACTGACTCCTCTGATTCCAATTTGTCACGAGCCGTCCCTTGGGGCCCATTCTGTGACTACCGCAAGCCCGCCTTCTATAGGCCAAGGGATGGCGACTAGCACCAAAGGTATAATTCCCTAAAACTGGGAAGGTATTACCTATATAACCTATAAAAACACACAAAATCAAGCACACAGATGGATATGAAACACCTAGTAAATAGTATAACAAAAGTGTACTAAAAGTAAAAGGGGCTAGAATACAAGCTCAACTGGAAAGTAAAAGTACAACTAAAGAAAAGGGAATGTAAGATATTGGGTCATCCTATGAGGTTCATACCTGAAGGGTAGGTAAAAATCACCCCCTCATCACTCCTCGTCTATCCGTCTTCTCCGTGTACTAACTCGTTGAACGGTCCACCTCCAAGCAAGGTCCAGTCCTGGTACTCTTAGCCTCAGTCTGCGCGGTCTATTATCAGCATCCAACACAACAAGGTGTGGGAATTGCCCATGTAGGGGTGAGTATAACGATACTCAGTAGGGACCTCGAGACCCTCTAGGTATCACAAAATCCAACAAGGTTAAAAAAATGTATGAAATACAAAGATATACTTACATAGATATTTCCCCACACATATACCAATGTTTTCAAGTAATCTATCTCAATCATGAGGAAAACACCGAGGTACTGACTTAGCTAACACCATGATTTATTCTAGGGGGTAGTATCAGGTATCATTCTAGACACAACGTTGAAAACCTTGGCTGTTGGAGAACTCCTCCTCTATCGAGTACAGTGGTCCAGCCACGTCCCTCAAGGGCGCTTCCCACAAACCAGGTACTCCTTAGGTAATCCTCCTATCGAATACCGTGAGTCTTCCACATCACACAGAGGTTCTCCCAACCGTGGGTCTACCATGTCACACAGAGGTGCTCTCCCTTGTAGCCTGATGAGGTACTTCTCCTGTCGAGTACCGTGGGTCTCCTGCGTCACCAAGGTTCTCCCCACCGTGGGTATTCCGCGTCACCAAGGTGCTCCCCACTGGGCCATTCGAGTCACTCCGAGTCAGAACGGTCAAAAGTCGTCAAGACTCATCTAGCTACTATGTCTCCTCACAATGTTCACTCATTATCCAGGAGGAGCAACTACACAAGCTACTGGTCGATACTCCAACTATCACAAAGTCCCACAAAGATGTATCTCAAAGGTCTGCCACATCATATGGTTCTTAACGTAATAGACAACACATCAATCCGAATCCCGGTCTATGAGTTATTAGTTTTTTAGTCCCAGGGGATTTGTTGGATTCATGATTGATCCAACCTATCTGTTTTCCCTTATAATCAAAAACTATAGTGGGGTTTATTCAAAGGGACCATCTTTCTCCATGATTTCTAGCGCCACTGACGGTTCGTCAAATGGACGTCTTGTGCCAATGTTATAGCCAAAAGAAAGTAAAGAAATCGTAGTGGGCCCAGATCTGGTCCCACACGATTGGACCAACTCAGCCTGACCCGGCCAGGACTAACCCTGTTTGGGTTGACCCGTCAAGACCCACTGGGTCCCTCCCATCCAGGTGAGTGGCTCGACCCATTGGGTTCAACCAGATGGCCACGAGGGGCCGCGAAGGCGGCACGACCTCAGAGGGTGTCGTGAAGGTGGCCCGGCCGTGGAACGAATTGACCATGGGCCAGATCAGGTTGGGGAATCACGCAAGACGGTGGCGAGGGCGGCTCAGGCGTCTCCGAAGGCCGCGATGAGGTAACAACGAGTACGTCAGCTTGGCTAGGCCCAGACCGCGGCGCGGCTCGGCAGACGGCGGAGTGACGACTCATCACAGTCGACGACGGTGGTGTGGTGGCACAACACATCAGTGTCGTGGAATAGGGGATTTGGCCAGGGGTGGCATGATGGCTAGGAACAATGGTAGTGCAGCCGTTCAACACGGCGGCTCGGCAAGGCGGTGGTGTGACGACTCGACACGGCAGCAGCACGACGAGGGGGTTCGGCCTGGGGCGGCATGGCGGCGCGGTCCATCTCTGGGTGGCTCTACTAGGCAGAAGGACGATTTGGCTGGGAGGGAGAAGCACTATGAGGAGGTGCGGGTCTCGGAGGCCACGGGTGGCGGCGCTGTTGCTTTCGCCACCTTCGTCGCCTTCCTCCATTCTGAAGAACACATCATAGAAGAAAAATGGAGGGGTTGGGCCATGTTTGTTTGGCCCACACCCTCCATGTTTAGAATTTTAGCAACCAGTTCACAAATAATGAAGCATGAACATGTAAGGAAGATATTTTAAAAAATTATTTCCCACAATCTTCGTCAGTATCTATTCCCAAATATTGAAAAATAATTAGAAGGGGAGAAAATTGGAAGTGTAAATCAATAAACCCCTACCTCGGGTTGTTCATTGACGGAGATCATGAAGGAAGAGATGATGTCATTGGGGAGGGAAAGATGATCATCGATTGAAGACATCCCATGCTTGAGGATGTCCCAAGGAAGAATGTCAAAGAAGAGGTCGGCGTTCTTATTTCGACGAAGAAGTTCTTCATTGGTGTTCTTTCTCCAAGAGCTCCCCCTCTCCCCAATTCCACCCAATGGAAATTATAGCCCCCCAAATAATATATTATGAGATCTATTATGTTTTTTGGCATTAAAATTAAAATTGGGTTAACTAATTACATATAATAATTAAGTGGGGTACGGTTGGCATAATAAATTAAGGGGGGTTGGCACAATTAATGTGGAGGAAGCTCAAGAGGCTCCTCCATATTAATGAGGGAGTTGAAGAGGATGCGGCCTCATGTGGTCCCCACCACCAGAACCTATCTTAGGAGGATATGCTCTGGTGGTTCCCACCACTATAACCTCTCATGGGAGGTTAGGGTCTAGTGGTCTCCAATTCCCAACTTACACATGAAGGTTTTAACAAATAAAAAAAAATAAAATGTTGTACAATTTTATTTTTATTATATTCTTTCATGAAAAAACCTAAAAACTAACATCCACCCTTGACCAACTATTGTCGAGTTGAATGTCTCTTCAGGTGAATACCGGCACTGTGAGTTCAACAGTGCCCTCAGATTTCAATTCCGAGCATCGGTTCAAAATTTAGAAAAACCCGCTCACACGTTTACTGAATGTACCCAAACAAAAGTTAAAAAATTCATTCCGGGAACTCCAGGTCTCAAAATCACATGCAGTCAATTTGTACGAACTCAAAAATTTTCCATTTAATTAATAAAAAAATACACAAAAAATATAGATATTTACACCCCTACTGTGGATAAATGACTTGTTTGGTCAGCTTCACGGGGCCTGTTATTTCCCTATGGTGGACATTCAGTCAGGATATCACCAACTGAAGTTGAGGAAGAATGATATAACCATGATGACCTTTTGAAAAAGGTTTGAAAATTATGAGTTCATAGTGATTCCCTTTAGACACAATAATGATCTAGAAAATTTTAGGAATTTAATGAACAGAGTCCTTAGAGATTAACTTGACAAATTTTTGGTAGTCATTATTGACGTTATTCTGATATACTCCAAGAGAATGGATGAACATGAGGAGCATTTGAATATTGCGTTAAAGACATTGAAAAGGGAGATTTTCTAGGGAACATATATTAAATGTGATATTTGGATGGGGTAAGTATCATTATTAGGGCATGTAATCACCAACAAAAGGATATCTGTAAACCCATCCAAGACAAAGGCAATTGAAGAGTGGCCCATGACAACATCTGTTATAGAGATCCAAATCTTTTTGGGTCTAGTTGGGTATTATTGATGATTTTTAAATAACATTTAATGATTTTCAAACCCAATACCATGCTGACACAGATAGGAGTAAGGTTTGTTTGGGCTCAAGAATGTAAAGACTATTTCAAGGATTTGAAAATGAGGCTTATCACTACACCAGTACTCACACCCCCATCAAGTGGAGAACTCATTGTGGGGTAAAATGATGATTCAAATATGGGTTTAGGATATGTGATGATGAAAATGATAATGTGATTGACAATTCCTCAAGGTAGCTGAAAATATACGAGCAAAACTATCCTACGCATGATCTAGAGTTTGCGGTGGTGATCACTGCATTGAAAATCTGATGACACCATCTCTATGGGGTGACGTGTGGAAAATATACTAACAAAAAGTTTCACAAAAATATATTCAAAAATAAAGTTCATAGTATGTGCTAGTGAAGATGGATTGAGAGCGTCAATGACTATGACTGATCAATCAACTACCATCCCAGTAATAAAAATAAGGTGGCAGATGCTCTAGTTAGAAAGAATCCTCCATCTTTATCAATGATGAGAATTGTGAAGGATACAATATTCCTCGATTTGTAAAGGATGGACATGGAAGTCCTTAAGGGAGGAATATAATAAATCCTTTCTCAAATTATTTCTCAACCATCTCTCATGGAGAAAATAAAGGATTATCAAACAAAATATGTGGAAATTTTGAAAAGGGTGGAAGATATCAGAAATGGGAAATCCCCAGAGATCCAGATTGATGAGGATCGAGCTTTAAGATTTAGGTCACTATTAGGTGTACTGTCTGATCTAGAGATAAAGAAGGAGATTCTGAATGATGCACATAGCTCAACCTTCTCTATCCACCGAGGGAGCACAATGATGTATTGAGATATACACGAAAACTTTTGGTGCGACAATATGAAAAGAAAGAGTGCTGAAAATACATCAAAGTGCATGGTATGTCAGCATGTGACGAATGAGAGGAAAAAATATAAGGGGATGATGAAACCACTACCCATACCAACATATAAGTGGTAGAACATTACCATGTACTTTGTCACTAGAATTCCAAGGACATCTAGAGTAAACAATTCTATATGGTTCATTGTGGATCATCTTATGAAGACAGATCAATTTATCATAATTTGTGAGGACTTATCATTGGATCAACATGCATGGATATAATTTACAGAGGTAGTAAGGCTTCATGGGGTACCAATTTATATTGTATTCGATCATGATCCTTGATTCACCTCGATGTTCTGGAAAAGTTTCCAACATTATCTATGGACTGAACTAAAATTTAGTAAGGCCTATCATCCTCAAACTAATGGCCAATCTTAGTGCACTATTTAGACAATGGAAGACATGTTTGGAGAATGTTCTATGCAATTAAAAGGTGTATGGGACCAACATCATAAACTGGTTAAATTATCTTACAACAACATTTTATACTCATGCAATCGAATGGAACCATATGAATCCCTTTTTGAAAATGGTGCAAAACACTGGCATGTTGGGATGAAGTCAGTGAGTGTATGCTTCTTGGACATAAAATGGTCGATGAAATTATGGAGAAGGTGAAAACCATTCAGTAGCATATCATGTCATTACAATGATGAAAGAAGATTTTTGCAGATAACCATCAACCATACACTGAGTTCAATGTTCGAGACATGGTATTTCAACGCATATCTCCGTGGAAGAAGGTCATCAGATTTGGGATGAAAGGAAAGATATGTCCTAAATATATCTTCCCCATTCGAGATCCTGGATCGAGTCAGAGCTGTTTCATATCAACTGGCACTGCACCTACCATGTCAAAAGTACATGAAGTATTTCACGTATCCATCTTAATGAAGTACACACCAGACCCTTCACATGTACTCTCTTCCGAGGTGGTACAATTGGAGGATGATCTTTTCTATGAGGAGTATCTTGTTAATATGGTGAATCATAGAGAAAAAGTTCTACACAACAAGACTACTCATCTGGTCAAGGTACTATGGTGAATCCGTAAGTACGAAGAGGCAACATGGGAACTGGAGGAAGCAATGAAGGAATAGTACCTGCACCTGTTTACGGCTTAGAATTTTGAATGAAATTTTGAGGGTGAAATATCACAATTGGGGTGAATGTAATGACCCAATGTTTTATAAATTGAAATTCATTACTTATATATATGTCATTAAGTCAAATCATATTGAACTTCTAAGTGCAATGTGCCCTTTAAACGTATGTTTGTCACTTCTGTGTTTTGAATTTTAAAAATATGACATACATGGTTATGGCCAGTATATTATTTGGAGTCTGATAAGAAAAACATAAATTTTAGTGAATAGGTATATACCCTTATGAATAGTAACATACCCTTATTAATAGTGATATACCCCAATGAATAGTAACCTTACCTTTGATAATATATAAATAATATTCAAGTCGAAAGAACGATATATGTATATTTTAGAATAAGTAATTGAATGTTTTAAAAGTAGTTTTTAATAATAAATTATAATTATAATTAAATATTAAATTATTCATTTTTAGAAAACTATTTTTGAAAAATGGAATTTATTTTTGGATTCTACATGTTGAAAACTAGTTAGGATGAATTTTTGGGATATTTATAAAATACTTGAATTTTTTTATGAATAGTAAAATTCAATAATTCACAATAAATTATAAATAATGGATTAATTGAGTCATTGTTGATGATATGCTAATGTAATCCCAATTAGTTAAAAATTACATGAATAAATTACTATTCTAGGTAAAGTAATACTCTATATCTATTGTCTTGTAAAGAAATAATAAATTAAGGATTATAATATTATGAAAACCCTCCTCTCCTCCACTATAAAACCCCCTCACTCCCTCTTCTCTTCACTACTCTCAAGCTTTGTGCCTTACCAATATTATACCCCAATCTCTCCCCAAAATCCTTCCCCATATCCAACAATTTGTATCCTATTCAAAATACAAAAACCTTTCCCTTTATGAGGTTCTATAAGGAGGTACACTAAAGAGGTAAATTCCTCTTTCAAATTCTCTAATTACTTTTATGTTCTTTTGTTTTCTTGTTTCTTTCCTCACCTCCCTTCACCAATATAGTTTGAAAAATATTGTCACATAAATATACTGTAATGTTTTTTTTCTAATGGTATATTTTATTATTATCTCTCATTTCCCCATAATTCATTTCAAGGAAATGAACACACTATTTGAGATGTGTAAATTTTACACATTCAAGGACAACAGTTTATCAAATTCTTTTATTGTCATTAAGTCTCTTCATGAAACCAGTTGTGTTATGGTTGAACCAATTTTATATATGTAATATATCATTTTTATGGTTATGTAATAATTTTGTACTAATGGTATTATGTTATAAATCAAAACATCTTCTTTATAATCAATCTCACCGATTAACCCAAAACGGTTATTACTATAATTTTATATAATAAGTAAATCTCCACTCCCAATAAACGAATTGTTTTTTAAAATAATGTAATCTTATGGGTTTTCACTAATAACCTATGAATTCAATTTTGGGAAACCGGTATCATATTACAATATTCTCCATTCATAATTAAACCGATATTGAAAGTTAAGGAAACAAACGGACCTGAACAATAAAATTGAACATCTTAACCCATCAAAAAGGCCAAGAAATAACATAAAAAGGTTATACTAAATTTATTATTTATAAATGAGTTTTTGGAATTATTAATTAATAAACAAATTTTTTATATTAGGTCTCTAATAACATGTGGAAAACACAAACAAATTTAAGGTAAGGGATCCTCTCCATTTCACTTTTAATCATGATGTCCTCTATGCTATGCCATTTAATGTGTAATCCATAATTATGGGGTATGATTTTAGACCTCCCCCATAATTCCATCACGATTCATATGGGATGAGAAACCTCTTTTTCTCTCATCAATTCCTCTTAGTTACACCCACACCATGCTGATAAACAGTAACGAATTCTACCTGAACCTTCTTTGTTCTTTATGGTTCTCTTATCTAAATTCATATAAAAAATGAGTTATCTTATCTCTTTATTTGAATATTATAAATTCTACTTATTTTCAAAAAAATCATTTATGTAGAATATTCCATCACCCTTTTTTGAGGATATACATGTTTTTAAATGATTACCTTCTTAGAACCTCCAATAAAGAAAACAATTTTAATGGAACTTCCTAAATTTTTACCCAATTTCAAGTTACATCTATCCTCTATTTTAAGAAACCAATGTCTTTATAAAATAAGTATTTATTTTATGAAAACATTTTTGGTTCAATTCTTGTTTTATATAAAATTTTGTCTTCATTTCTATTTTAAATGCTCTATAGTATTTTCCTTAAAACTACACAAAACTGTTTTAATGTAAATGTTTCTCAAATACCTTTTTTATATGTGGTCACTTATATTTGAAATCACCTAACATTTTATTTTTCTATTTTACCTTATAAAAATCCATTTGTGTTCTAACCCCTTTATTTTGTGGACACCTTCATGACACACCCATTGGTTATGCTTTAGATCATGATTTTGGAACCCAATAATTTCCATGAGCACCCTTATGTTTATCTATGGTTGATTACATATGATTATTTATGTGGGAATAATATTCATGAAAATGTTGATATGGGTGTGACCAGATAGAGCTCCAAATCATTGGGTAAACAAAATTCTCATGAGATGTGATGTGAAACAGAATTTGCTGTTAGCCTTGACCTGTACTGAAATGGGAATCAGGATTGGCGGTTTTCCTTGATCTGTACTAAAATGGGAAATGTGTTAAACAGTTATCCAAGACCCGTACTAAAGACATTTTTTATGATTATTCCACATTTATATGATCACATGTTTATATGATATCATTTCATATGTTCCATGCTTTGTATATCATAATGTCATGACTCCTAACTCATGTTCTCAAGATTTATTCTTATATTCATTCTGTTACTGGGCTTTTAGCTCATTCCTTTGTTCATGTGTTCCCCAGGGTACCCTATATATATGTAAGGGATCAAATAGAATTATGAGATATTAATTGAGATTAAATAAAGAATTTATTTTTATCCCCATGTTTTATGTTATATGTACCTAGTCTTATGGGACACTAGAATTTATGATCCATTACTTGTACTCAAATGTATAATTATTCTTAAAATCATGTAATGTTATGTCCAAAAGAATAGGATCACTATAGGCCACTTACCCTCTACACAATCACACAACATCTGACATGAAGACTCATTTTACATCACAACACAACCATGACTAGTGTAGATGGAAAAAATTAACATGAAAGACATAAAACTCACTCCCACATCCAACCATGCTGACCCCACCATAAACTACCCAATAACATGATCTTATCACACCCCGCATGAATAAACATGGGCTACATCCCAACATAAAGGTCATATCACATCTCACTAGAAGATACCTAGGCTATCACCTAGTTCATTAAAATACCTCTAACCATCATAGAATATTTATATCTACTCACCTAGAAGAGATATTATGAAAGAGAATGTAACCCTTCATCCATCCTCATCACTGGGATATTGGTACCCCCACCCAAGTGTGATGATATGGGTATAGAAACATAGTGCATGACATGGGTGGGGTGTGTATAGAAATCATAATGGCAGTACAAATATATATATATATATATATATATATATATATATATATCCCCACCCAAGAACAACCTGTTGGTTCACAAAAAAATAAACCTAAAACCTCCCCACTTTTTCTTCAACCAATAAAATAATAACAACATAGATACCACATGCCACAATCCATACTTTATTTTATTTCCATCCCATTCCTTTATTCAGACCATTTGATTAACTATTAATCATCAACCACATTTTACCGCCCAACCCATCAATAATTTTTTTATTTGTCATTTGCATCCAAAAAACCAAACCATACCAATCAATTTTAAACATTATTTAGAATTTCTTACATCACTACACATGTATCTATGAAAAAACAAAAAAATTATCCAGTAACTCATTATCCCCATCAAACTATCACCTCAATGCTATAATAATATGGCCACAAAAACCATTACCACACCACCTTAAACGAATTTCTTAACAAACCATCACATCACTGCCCCAAAAGCATAGCCATGAAATCCACCACCTCGCCAAACTAAATGAATGACAAAACAAACAATCACTCAAACACCATAATTTCATAACCAAATAAACCATCACCTTACCACCCCAAAATAACAATAAAAAAAACTATCACCTCACTATCCCAAAAGCACGACCAAACAAACCATTACCTCACCAACCAAAAATCATGTAAAAAATGTCATCAGATTGACTCCCCAAAATCATGGCCATGTTTCAACTATCAACCCCTTAAGCTTAACCAAACAACATACACATATTTTTCCCTACAACGTGGCCATACATCAAAATATATTAGTAACCATTTTACATATTTAGTAAGAATATTTTGTCAAATCTACTTCATTATTTTACGAAAATTATAAAATAATATTTAATAATGGAAAAACCATTTGAATTTCCAAATTTAATTAATTAGATTATTTATTATATATAGTGATATAAAATAATGTAAAAAAAGATAAGGTTCCCCAAATCATGCAAAAAAAGCTTAAACGAATCCCCCAATGGCCATAAATGTTTGGGAGATCAATCCTATAAAATTAACTATATCACAATAAGATAAATGCATTAATGAATGTGAATAATTCACCTTAACCCTTAAATTTAAGATATCTAATAAATTATATTTATTTAAGACAGAAAAAATAATCCCCCATAGGTGAAAAAGTGAAATTCTATCCCACATGATACAAAATATGCGAATCAAAGGAAAACCAACCTTAAAGACGGTTTGATATCTTTTTATATATCTCAGGGTGAAGAAAAAATGACTGAAAAACAAAACTGCATACGATACCCATAGATCATCCTACACCACACCCAAGAATTAATGAAAATGTAGCCCATCTCACAACTTAGTACAGAACTAGATACTATAGTAAATTTATGAATAATAATGAAAAAAATACTATATAGAATAGAGGATAACTCACTAAAGATCACAAAGGGGATCAATTGATACCAAAAAATCTAAGAAGGGGGAAGGGTGGTTAAGATCACAGAATTGTCTCCTAGGGTTAACTATAAATTAGAGATGAAATCCATTGAAAAATTAAATAAAATAATAAAAAAGGTTTAATAATAACATGGAACCTGACACTTTAATGTTGTCTAACCCATTCATATATAGAAATTCATAGGTTTTTTTTTCAATAAACCAACTTTTCGGAAATTAATTTTTCCCTATGAAGATTAAATTACTAATCATGAATTACATTCATACTATGAATATATTTCACATATTCCTCCTTTTCCACACATAGGCCACGAATCTTTCCAGTTATACATGTTCTAAAACCCCACCTCATAACATTAATCTAGTTCACATCATGAACCACTACATGTAGTAATCATTTACCTACATCCACATTAAACCCTCCAGGGCTTCCTATGAAGAACCTATAACTCCAAAAAATGGAAAGGTAACGGTCTAGGAAGGAATAATAATTTACATGTGAAATCGATTGGGATTTAACTGTTATCATTAAATGTTTCTTTTTATATTTATTAGTATGACTAGTAATTTTTAAATCCACTCTAACCCTATACCAAATTAATTACCTTTCTTAATAAAAAATGGAAGATCCTCCTTCATGTCATCATAAATCACCCCTTTAATGGATTTATCAATTTTTTCTATGGAATATATCATTAAAATTGAATCAATAATTATTGTGTTAGGTAGTTATGTTTACAATTTAATTTTAATAAAATTATATTGAAATTAAAATTCACAAAAAGTAAATCTTACATCTTCATTAACTACCACTTCATCCTCTATATAAATGGACTCTAGAAAACCACATATAGAAGATCTAATTGGATATTATAGTTTATCTATGAATTATAACACATTAATTTTGATTTACTTTTGGCCATATATGGAATTAATGATGGAATAATGGTCTTATATACTGAACTCATGGGATTGGTTTCTAATTATTCCTTGATTAAAATTTTCCATTATCCATATAAGTCTTTTTTTCATCCTTTAAATGTCTCCAAAATTATAATATTGGTTGATGAATGCTATTCAATTTAATCCCATGTAATGGTACATGGAGGGTTTTCTAATAAATTTCATATTTTTTGATGTTTTCCTCTTCCAGTAGTTTGAATTTAATTAAATCCTCCACATCCACTTACAACTTCTACTCCTAGGGGTAAGGGTTGAGTTCAATAATAATATTATACATATAATTCATTTAGAGTCCAATTTCAATAAATTTATTTTATTAATCTTTATTGAAATATTATTCTTGTTGGTGTAGTGGAGATTGATATTGTTTTTTGTAACCATGGCACCATTCCTATCTAAAATATTAGACTAGCTATTGTGGGCACTACACCTAGTTACATGATCTAGTTTTGTCTTCCCTTTTCTAAAATAATATGAATATATTTCTTTATATTTCATCCATCTCATATCTTAAACTATTCTTTTTATATTTTTAAAATAAAAAAATTACTATGGATTCATGATATGGTGATCAATTTTTATGTTAAAAAACATATTTACAAAGTATGAAGAAATATAATTTCAATGGGGGTTCACCTTGTAAATGATGCCAATTTGATTTATGGACTATAAGTAACCTCTAATAAAAATATTACTATAATAAAAGGAGTTAAATAAAGTGAATCCTTTGCTTCATCAGTAAATAACTAATAAATAACAATTATGGTATTTTTCTTATTCAATATTTTTATTTTCTATTTGTTAAACTAATTAAGGTAGGAATTGTTACATGTAACACATAATATAAATATGAATGTAGTTTCAAATGAAAAATTTTAATCCTTAAAATAATAACATGTTCATCCCTATCATAGTTCAAAAATATTCTCATTCTATTACATATACTCAGTGAATAACACTATATCATTCACCACCCACCTCACATATTTCCCAAATGTAAGGAACCAATGTACTATAATCATAGGTGCTGTAATTGTTCATATACATATTTGCTATAATGGAGGACATAACAACTCAATAAAGTATCTAATGTTATGAATTATCTAACTATTTTTCAAAAATAATTATATAATCCCATTAACCCTATCAAAAAATCATTGAACCAATCAATAATTCACCACACAACTCTATAATATAAAGTACAATTAAATGAATAGAATCATTGATTTTTAATAGCCAAGAAAAAAAGGTCACCTCAATGAGGAAAAGGGATGATCACCAAATTGATCATATATAACTACGAGATATCTGAGAATTTATTAAAATTAATTGAGAAATAATGATAATCAGATTAAAAAAACAAAGAAATAAAATAAGCTCTCTTCCCCAAAATTAATAATATTGTGACCTTACCAATGATCATGGGAATTATAGTATACTATGGAGAGATAACATATACTATTATGTAATTGAACATAAAAATATTGTATTAAATATAGAAATCTAGATTGAATTTTCCCAAGGGTTGGTTGTTTATTTAAAATCTCATTTATGTGCCATGGGTATGATAAATACATCAACATGTATTATTTACTTTATCCCTATTCATAAATATGTTTGGTGTTTAAAACACATGATATCATTTCCGTTTCTTATTTAGTGTTTTGTACTTTTGAAAAAGATATCGTTAAATTTATTGGTTTGGTAAGGTGGTGAGTATATGGAATCAATGTCAGTGCCCTCAAGCTATATATAGATTCCATGTGGATTTATATAAAATTTATGACAACGATGAACGTAGTATTTTCCTACAATGTTGATACATCATCGAGTTTTTGGGATTAAATGGTTAAATAGTTTCATTATCCTAGAAATGTATTATATAATTTTTGTGGGGATATATTTAAGTGATAATATAATATCAAGTGGGGACTAAAAATAAAATTGATGAGCCAAAAATGGATTGTGGTACAATGAGAGGAAATATTTATGTATTTAAAGAGATTGAAATTATAGTTTGAGAGATCATTAGTAATCATAAATAATATCATAGGTAAGGCTTAAGATCCATGGATACTCATTGTCGTTAGGTAGATGGGGAATTTTTAACATACCATAATATAGATTATCATACTATGAAGAGTGATGGAGGGAAATTTTAAGATATTGTTTTAGTGAAGTTATATTAGTTGAGTGGAAAATACTTCAATACATACCAAAATTGTGTTGAATGATGGACATCAACCCATATATTTGATTAATCATCTATTATCATTGGAATATCATTAATTACAATCACATGGAAGTGTTGGAATTGGGTTGACGTGTGAGGAACATCCATGATATATCATGAGTGATGTAGAACATTCATATAGCCTTCTATAGGAATACTTGGGTAGTGGACATAGACTTGAAATATGTTACATAGTTTGTTGTCTCATATATGACACTAGAGTTATACAAAATTTATTCAGTTATCACTTTTTATATTCAATCTCCTCTAGAATTTGAATGCTTTCTCAATAAATGGATTCATAAAAACATAAAAATAAAATGAATTTCCATAGATTTAAATAACACATTAATAATTTCATCATCAAAATTCATTTGTTAGGATATATTTATAGAATGCTTAAAATTATTCCAATCTAATGAGAATGGTGTAACTACACATATCTTTTAAATTTATTAGATGTGTTATCAATTAATTACAATACAAAAACATGTAAATTTATTGTTGAATTATATAGGCTATATGATTTCACCAACATTTCATATATTATTCCCAATAACTCATCAGGAAACCCCACTAGATTTTATTAATAATATCACACATCTATGTATATTTTTTGGTGATAGTATTGTAGATATTAATTCTTTTATCATTCTCTAGGTGGATGGTTTGGGTTATTTGTGATACACCAATAGTTTACGATATATTTTCTTTTAAATATATAAAATCTCTTCGATAGTTGTTGATACATGAAACCCTAATCCTCATTTATAGTTATTGAAAATAAAATTTTAATAAAATTTAAATACAATGAACAAATCAAACATTAATTTTTCAGAAATTCTAATATTTTTTTATAGATAATGATATTAAACATACATTTTCACACAATCCTTGAATGAAATTATTAAATTTCCTCTTCAAAATAATATTTTATAGAAAATAGAAAATTTAGTATTTAAATATTTCACATTTTATTTATAATAATGTGCAATACTATATATTATTAAAAAATTATTAACTATAAATTTAATACAAATTAGGATTATAAAATTCAATATTAAAATGGTAATATTCAAAAAACCAATTTCTGATGAAAAGTATTTTTTTAAAGAAGACTTAATTTGTATCCATTTTAATTATTTAAAATAATATTAAATAATTATTTATTTAAATTAAATTAATATATTATATATAAAAATATATTAATTTAAATCAGTCTAACAATTATATCAACTCATATAGTTAATATAATATTGTATTATGTTTTAAAATTCATTTTTACAAAAAACATTTTCGACGTGTTTTGTTAATTATATATCAAATTAATTTTTCACACTTTTGTGATATGAATTAGATAAAATAAATTTCATATTTTGAATTAGAATAATTATTTTTTTAATATGTTAAACATAAATTGTTTCATAATGATAACTATAAAAATAATAAACTAATTAACATTGTTAAGGTTAAAATACAGTTTTTACTTTACATTCGCATGGGATAATGTTTATTATTCACTCATAGAATTTTTATTTTATAACCATTATTTAATATTTATAATAATTTGGAAATTTTTATTTTATAATATTCATTTTATATTAAGGTTAATTGATAAATTTTCTTTCATAAAAAACTAGTTACCGTGGTGAATACTATAATTATAAAAGTTAGTAATCATAGTGGATAAGGGAATAACATATTAAAAAAAGATTTTGTTTTTTTTTTGTTTTTTGAGTTTTGGGTAAATCTTAAATTTCATAAAATCTATTACATATCAATTTTGTAGCCACATGGGGTGAGAGTGGTTTCTTATTAATGAATATTCTTGGGTATTTACCGAAATATTAATCCTCCTTGATAATAAAGTGGAACTCCCTCCCCTAACTTCATAACACATATTAAGACATTTTTATAGACAAAATAAAACCAAAATATATCCCCTACATAATTATAGAAATTATAGATATTTGTTTCATAGAATTCCAACTTTTGTGTCCATAAAGGGAGATCCAATGGAGGTTTCTCTAAGAATAGGTAATATTTTTAGAAAAGGTATTTCAATTTTATTTAATCTTTATCAAACATCAATTATGTATTAATATTTAACAAATAAAAATATATTTATCTCCCATATAATAATTTTTTTTGAGGTTTACAAGTAAATATTTATCCATATACTTCTCTATTAAATGGGAAGAAAAATCCATCGCACATGTGTACAACAAAATACCACCTCTCGAACCGATTAATTTGTTTTCCTTCACCGACTAACATAGATAGTCATAATAATGTAAATAATGTGTAACTATGATGAATATGAAATTATATAAATTCTATAATATTAACATATTATCCACATTCATAAACATTCACCCATTAATGGAGTGATATTCTCACTGGTGCGTACGTATGGTCTTCCATCTTCACGATATGATGCAATTAGTTTTCCATGTACGATTTTGAATAATGGTTCTAAAAATTTATATGATGAATAAATATGATATTTATAAAATTATCTTCATTATTGATATTAATTATCTATAACTTATTCCCAATAACCAGAACATTGATGAAAAAAACAAATGAGCAAACAAGGAAATTAATACCCTAACCAATAAAAATAATGAAATATTATTAACAAAGGGGTTGTGAAATGTTATTATAAGATCATATATCACATTATAAACACGAATTACATATTATTATAAATTAATAACATGATTAAAAACATTATATAAAATTAAATCAAATGGATGTATGAGGTAATGGATTTTGCCTCAATTTCCTTTCCATTGAGACTTCTTTTTTGATATGCACCAATTAAATTTTATAAGTTGTATATAATACCCCACTATTGTATTTAACATGTATAAGTATTTTTAATTTATGGTTTATTGTTAAATAAATGTTTAATCATTTACGACATTGCAATTTAGATGTTACTAAAGGGGTAAGTAATTGTAATAAAATCTCACTTTCTTTTGTGATTTCTTTTACTATAATTGATGGAATCATATCATTTATCCTTCATATGTTCAAATAATTTTATTATCCATTGGATATTTCTATAGTATCTATATTTTCATAAAACATTTCATCTCCTTTTTATTTTATTTAATGAAGGACATTTTTTAAATGAAATAACATTTTATTTCACTTTAAATAAGATAATTTTTTATTCCAAATCAATTTTTTAATTATTTATTTTCAAAAAATTCTATTTATTTACTCAAATTATTTAATAATGAAATTTTATGTTAAATTGTACTTATAAAAATTATTTTCAATAATTCTGTCTACTATTTTTCAAAATGGATATTTTGTTAAAAAAGTGAGAAAGATATTTTTTTTAACATATAATTATATTACTAAATTTCCTATCATCATATCCATTTTAAAAAATGCAGCTTATTATAAACATTTTCAATATGTTTATAAATAATTTTTTTTTATAAAATCCTATTTTAATATATAAATTTGTTCCCTTTATTCTCACAAATGATATGATTTTATTCCAAAAACTTATATTCCTGAAGAACCAATTTTCACCTCTCATTTCTTAATTAATTTTGTGAATGTTCACTTTATTTATAGGAAATTACTTCCTAATTATAATTTTTCATCGGAAATTATATTTTTTTAATTATCTATATTTTTTAATTATCTATATGTTTATTTTATAAATCATTTACCATTTTAACATATATTGTTTACATTGAATTTTATTTTATTAACTCGGTATGTATTTATTAATATATATTCCCTAATAAATTTTGATATTTGTTGATAAGGGATATATTATAAAAATTAAATTAATCACTAGTTGTATGATAAATTATTTAGAAAGTCATTGATGTGTGGGTCGTAAAATAATATTTCCCTTCAATGAATTATCAGGTCTCGTGAGAGAAACTAGCTAGAAAAATTAAATAGGTTTTACTAAAAGTTTAAAACCATCTTATTAATGTTATTGATGTTATATATTCAATTATTTTTAATATCATGATGTCGAAAATTAGTAATTTTTTTTTATGTTTTAGTTGTTATTATCTATAATATTTTTGAATTGATGTTATCCTAGGATGCATTATTCTCATGTTATTAAATGGAATGTGTTTTAAGGTACTTACCAATACATATATATTATGACTTATCTTTATATTACAAACATGTTGGTGATAAAATATAATTTGTGTTTAGTAATTTAACATTTCATTGTTATTATGCGTTATTGATGTATAATAGATTCCACTATACATATCTTTTACTAAGAATTTGAGATCACACTTATTTTGTTTATATTCCCTATGATATAAAGAATAATTGATTGAATGAGTTCATGTATTTCAAATGTTTTCCCTTACACTATTTTTTAACCCCACGTAAAATTATTATCATGTATGTTTCTGGATCTCCAAATCTACTAAATTGATCTGTTCATTGGGATTTTACCCATTGTACTAATTCTATTGTAATTAAGTAGACACTAGATATAGGTTTCTAGTATTGATAACATTAAAATTTCTATATGAAAAAGATTTGTAGTAACCTTGGGAACTAGATTAATGAAAAAATATATTAGTAAACATAACCCTATGTTAGAGTTTTTGGTTAAGTTTAAATGAAAATCCTAAAACATTAGTAATGTAATGATTATGTTTTTTTTCCAGAAATACATCCTTATGTGGATAATACTAGTATAAAATGTTTTAGAACTTATATATCTCAGGGTGATAACCTTAAAAAGAGGTATATGAGTATAACTTGTCCATTATTCTGGTGTATGATGAGTATCCCCTTATTGAGTATTTGTTTTGACACTCAAAGTTAATATGCTTCGGATATTTCAAATTTTATTTAAAAAACATTATGAAGGATTTCAAAAAAAAACTTTCTCCAAAGTATCCATATTAATTATTCAAATATTAACAATGCATAAATTTTCAATTTTTGTTAACTGTTAAACAATACTTATAATTATATCTTATGATGTAAAGTTCACAATTTTATAATATAATATAGAATAATTTATTTTTTAGAAATTCATACACATTGAAATATGCGTATGCATAGTCTTTGATAATGTAGATATTTCCCTACTATGGAAGATAATTAAATAGGTACTAGAAATGAATAGAACATGTTTATTTTAGGGAAGCTTAATTAGCGATGAAAAATAACCATGATTGAATGGAGAAACCATTGTTCCATAGTTTTATTCTATTATGGTGGATCTATTTATGTGACAGAATCTATCTTTATTTAGTGGGGCTATTAAACTTGTGGATAATGAGAAATATATTAAGTCCCCTGAGAATATATTTTTGGCCTTTCGTTGTGATGAAAAGTAAAAGGTTTTGATTAAAATTTATTTTTTCAATGGTGATAATGATCAATGGTGGGTATTAATATAGAAACTAGGGTGGAAGATGAAATATAACATATTTAAAAGATTTATTTTAATGAATAATGGTTCAGTAAATACATCCCCCATGATAAAAAAAGAAAATGAAGATAATATTCCATAGACTAAAAAAAATAAAAAATAAATTGTTATAGAGAACGATGGCAGATTTACTAGATAATCGAGAGATGATACATATTATATATGCAATATGGAATTCAAGATTGACCATTTCTTTTTATGGATTAAGACACATATATTAAGGGAAGTAGTAACTCAAAAGTTTTAATCATATGATAAAATAATTTTATATTCCATAAAAATTGAGAATTAATTCCCTAAATCATATATATATTGATGGGGAATTAAATGAATAAGAGGTTATGTAAACACCAATATAAATGTAATGTGTCAACGAAAAAGTTGATTTTGAATAAATTTTCACCATGTAAAAATTATAGAATTGTATATCCTATAAAATTATCTAATGGAATGAAATTTTGTTACATGGGTAGTGAAAAGTGTTATTTCGATCATGAATGTAAGGGTAAGAAAAAAATCAATGATAACCATAAGTTTAGTTGAAAATAATTTGAGATTTTTCCAACCAATTCTCCATGTTTAAAGGGAAAATACCATAGAAGATGACAGGGGATGAAGAGAATGAATATTCAATCACTAAAACTGAGGAGGAAGTGCCTAATGATGTAGTGTCATGTACATTAATAGTATCCAAGAATATATCCAATTTAGTATTTGATTTTGTATATTCACTTTATGTTTTATCATCTATATTTTCAATGAAAATTAGATATTTCTTTATCACATTATAAGGGGAGTTATCATTACAAAAGGATACTGTAAGTCTCACTATAATAATTATTTTTCATAAACCCCCCATTAATTTAGATAAATTTTATTTAATTGTGGAAATTATTATCATACCTATTGAGGAATTTATCATAATTTTTTATATTGAATGGATTTCAAATTATGATGAAAAATTTTATTAAATAGAGATCTAAATAATGATTCATGATGAAGATGTAGAATTACATATACTTAGAGTAGATAATTCATCATCTAATTCATTCCAAGACACACCCTAATAGATATTATAAATTAAATTATTGAGGAAGAAGCGAAAAAACAATATAATTATGTAAAATTTAATATTCAAATTGAGGATGTGCATATTGTAATGAAATACACAGATGTATTTTTTGGGGAATTTTCTGGACACCACCCAAATCTCAAAGTCTAGTTTTCTATATATTTAATATTTGATGAAAGGTAAATATCATATTCTCCATATATAATGGGAATTAGAGAATTTATAGACTTAAATACATAACTAGAGTAGTTATTTGATAATGGTATTATTCTCTCTAGTGATTCACCATTGGGTCCCTCTATTATTTATATTAATAAGAAAGATTTATGTACAATGATATTTATTATTTTAATGGAAAACAAGTGATTTTATGATAAATAAACAAGTATCATCTTCCTCACATTGATGAATTATTTGATCAACTTCCAAGAGATATTTTTTTTCAAATATTAACCTTCAATATCACTAGCATTAATTTTGTGTAATTAAGAAGAAAATTCTAAATGAGTCATTTTAAATAAGGAATGGAAATTAAAGGGACAAGAATAATTCCATATTAAATAACTATTTAATCCTCTATTTCTATGCACCTAATGAAATAATTATTCAATGAATATATTGATGATGTTATTGTGGTATTCCTTCATGATATCACGATGTATTATAAGAGATATTAGGACAGTGATAATCACTTGTGAATCAAATATTGTACTATTATAAGAAAAGCGTTATACATAAAATCTAAAAGTGTGATTTATTTCTTTAATAAGTTTCTTATTAGGGCCATACAATCTCTAATAAGGGATTCTTAGTTGATCCACTAAGAAATATTTTTCCATAGAATGGAATAAACCAACTATATTAACTGCGGAATGTAGTGTCTTTGGTTTTATATGTTACTACTAATGATTCATTAAGAGTTTTTACAGATACTAGAATCCATTATAAAAGCATAAACATAAAATTGTTAAGTTTTTTACGAAATGAATTTAAATATTGTTTTTAAGAATTCAGAAAAAGATCGGTCAATTCTATAAATTTGACCCCATCATTACGAAATTAAGGAATTGTAATATATAGTGATGCATAAAAGAAGGGAAATATTTTTTTTCCTTATAAAAATGTTATTTTTATTGAAAATTCATCAAGTATGTTAATGATTAATGATTAGAACTATCCAATCCATGATTTTGAGTTGGAAGTTGTAATCATTTCATTAATGATAAGGAGATATTTTCTCTATGGAGAAATATATGAGATATAAAAAGATGATAAGATACTAAAATACATATTTTCACTAAAATTGATCAATATTTTTTTAAGGTAATGGATTTAGCTACTCTAGGATGATGATATCTCAATACACTACCACATGGGGAAGGAAAATATGGTTGAAGTTGCATTGAGAAAAAAATATCATGATGTTCTATCCCAAATGAGGATTATGAGGGATCCAATGATCTTGTATTTTATAATTTTTTTATTGAATTGTTCTGAAAGTAGTGATATCTCCCGTTTTTTAAATTAATTTGAAACCATATTTATTTTAAATGATAAAAGGTTCTTAATTTGAAGATTTTAATTTTAGAAGAAAATTAATGTTTTGAATAATGGAAACATGTAAAAATTAATTTATTTAGATGGAATACTAATATTTGGAAATCTATTATGTGTTTCATATATTTATTTTCTAAAAATGAAATTTTTTAGGGCTCTCGTAGCTATAATTTCCCTATAAACCAAAGTATCACCAAGAAGTTTAGTGGTTTGAGTGATTATTTTTTATGAGATAATTGGACGATGGAAATTGCAGATTATGCTTCAATATGAATATTATTTCAATAGGTAATGATTGACATATCCCATTATATAGGTCTCATGAATCCTCTACATATTCCTCTGTCGAAATGGGATGGCATTTATTTGGAATTTTTCATATGAGTACAAATGAACGCTAGATGGTATGATGCAATATTGATTTTTTTGATCAAATAACCAGATCTGCAGAATTCATTGCTATAATAGAATATTTTAAACTTTAGATACTCATATTGATCTATATTGTTGATGTTTCGTGACATTATAGAGCACCACATACAATCATTTCTGATCAGGATCCCCATTAAATATTAAAATTCTAGAGGAGTCTTCAGATGGCTCTTAATACTAAGCCCATTTATGTACTACCTAAAATTCTCAAACATATGGATAGTTTGAATGGACTATATATATATTTGAATACATGTTTAGGTCAATATCACATTACCTTAAAGGTATGGGGAATTAGTATTTACCTTTGAAAGATATTTTATATAATAATATATTCCCTTCATGTATTCGAATGGAACTGTATGAATCATTATATAGAAAGAAATGTCATACTCCATCATATTGAGAATAAGTTGATTAAAGAAAGCATGTTGGCCCAAACCATGTTTAAGATATAATTTAAATTGTAATTACAATTCAAGTCCATATAAAATAAACTCAATGAATGAAAAAGAGATATACTAAAAATATGAGAAAATATTTGGAATTTCAAGTGGGATATCGTGTTTTTGTGAAATTATATCCATGTAAGGGTATCATAATGATTGGTAAGAATGAAAAAATTATCCCAAATTGGACCATTATAAATTATAGAATGAATTTTCATCATGGGTTTCAGTTTAGAAATTCCTCCAAGGAACTATAATACACATGAAGTGTTCCTTACATCATTCTTTTGTAAGTGTATGATAGACCCAACACATGTTATTTCCTATAATTAAATTGAATTGGATCCAAATATATCTTATTGTGTTGACCCTATCAAATTCTTGATACTAGGGAAAAATTATTGATGTATTAGAAAACATGACTAGTAAAGGTACTTTGGAGAAATCATAAAATAGAGGAAGCAATAAGGAAACAAGAGGATATCTTGAAAAATAACTACATTATTTTTTTTAGAATATAATCTTATGAAATATATAGGAAGAAATTTATTTGTGAGGTAAGAATGTAACACCCAATGGAATAAAGATATACATATTTTATATAAATTCAATCACTTTCATAACTTGAGATAGATGAAATTACAAGACTTAATTATAGTATTTGAACATTATGTTATAATAAATCTAGAATACAATTCATGTTTTAAAATTTAATTGTCTATAATTACCAAATTTATATGATATATATAAACATTAAACTGAATTGGTCAAAAAATACTGAAATAATTTCTTAATTTTTTCCTTTCAAATAATCTTTTATAATGAATAAAAAATTATTTCATTAACAATTACATTTTAATTAAGAGTAATTTTCCTTAATATTTATAATTAAAAATTTATTAACTATAAATTTCGTATAAATTATAATAAGAAGATTTAAAGTTAAATTATATTTTTTTTAAAAAGAGTACTATTTTTTCGAAATCTATTTTTTTTAAAATGTACTATGTTTTCCCAATTTAATTATATTAAATAGTAATTAACAATTAATGATTAAAATGAAATAAATATATTATATATCTAAAAAAGTAATTTAATTCCAATTATTGATCATCACTATTCATATATTTAATATAATATCATATTATACTTGAAAAATGAATTTCACGAAAAAATTCTTCCAACCCATTTTATAGGTTTATTTTAAATTACATTTTACAAATCATTGAGTTGAATTTAATGAAGTTAATACCATATCTTGATTCAGAATATTTTTTTAATAAGGTCAAATTAATTTTTTGTCATAATTATTAGTGAATATAGTAATTTATTAATTAACACCATTAAGGGTAAAATGAGGTTTTCCACTTTACAAGTGGTTTTGTTAAAATTACATTTCCAAGTATATTGTATATTAATGTATAAAATGGACTTATAACTTAGAATTATATGGTCAAAATAATGTAATATGGATCATTTTATATTATGCGAAATTGTTAACTCAACTAGGTTAAAAAAATATATTACTATGGTGAAATATAATGTGGTAAAAAAACTAAACATAGATAATAATAGAATATAAGGATTGAAATATGTTTATTTTTATGTGGTTGATGTGTGGGTCGACCATAACATCCTTTAAATCCATTAATTATCAATTTTTATGAACATGGGGTGATAGTGAATTCCGATTATAATTGTTTATATTTACCAAAAATAAAACTCCTCTAAAAATATAAAATGACACTCCCTCCTCTTACTTATTTACTCCCCTCAAGCCATTTTCATCAACCAAAACCTACCAAAATCACTCAAATAATCATTACAAAAATTTAACAATTTTTTTTCCAAAATGAGAAAACTTATATTCATTAATAGGGGATTCAAAGGAGGGTTCTTCAAGAATGGGTTTTCATCATAACGAAGTTCCTTATTGTTAATTATTCATTTATATCCTTCTAATATGAATTAACAAATCCAATATAATAAATCAAGTATTTAACATATGATAAAATTTATTTTTTATGTAATTTTGTTTTTCAATATACATCTCCATAGAATGGGAAACAAATCTAACACTCAAGTGTATTAAGGACAACTGCGGTACGAACCAATGTAATATTTTCTCCATAACCAAATCAAAATAATAGTCATAATGATTGAAATGATTAATATATATGATAAATATTAAACAATATCAATTTTTAAAATTAATAAATCTTCTAATTCTTAACACTTTAACCCATTAATGGAATGGTATCATTGCTGGGGAATATGAATAACCCACCATCTTTAAAAACTGATGTGATTAATTTTCTATGTACAAATCCAATAATGATTCTAAAAATATATTCAATGAGTAATTTTGATATTTATAAAAATATCATAATCCTATGGATAATGTATCAATATTCTTTAAACAATCTATAAAGACCATTTCATTTTATTCATTGATATTTCATATTTTGGGATGAATACTCAATATAGTACAAAATCACATTCCCACAGACTGTAACTGTATAGTTCATTTGGAAACATGGAAACACAATCTTCTATTTTTGTGAATGTTCTTCAACATATTCCATTACAATATTCCCTTGTATCACTCTTTACAATAAAACCATACACAAAATCTTTCTTCATAACACAGGGAATGGAAACATAAGAAAGGTTGAGATAAAATTCTCTGTAAGGGTAAAAAAGCATGATATATAAGCATGAAATAAGAATAACAGTATAAAATCATGAGCATAACATCATAAAACAAAACACTTCTTATCAATGATCCTAATCCCTAAACATCAAATACATACAAGTAGTTCATAAGAGGTGAATCTTAAGGAAATCAAAGAACACAAACCATGTGATCATAACATTTGGATAAGTCATGGACTTCTTGAATACACATAAGAATAAGAAATTATTCCATATAATTCATGGATCATTGAAAATACATATCAGGAAATATCATGGTGGATACACCTGTTTGTTATATAAACCACCACCCCATGTCATAGCCATTTTGTTAATGTATAATTGGTTCACTCCCTAAACCGTAATAATAGACAAGGTACCTTACAATACATGGTTCACTCCCCATTATTACAATGTTTAGTTCATGTGATATAAATGTTTACCCAATTATTAGTGGGATACATAGATCCCAATCATCTTATAACAAAACACAAATCATTGTGATCCACAAAATCAAAAAAATTCATCATATTATAATGCATGAAATAAAACGGGTATCATAAACATTTCATCATATCATAACCTAGGAAAAATATATAGGTTTGATAATCCTTTAATCATCGAACAACCCATGAACTCAATCGAGTTTTAAAATTATTTTATCATGGTATAAACCCCGAAAGATAAATGGGTTTCATAAAAAACATATAATCATAAATAGTAATCATTCATAAAATAATAAGAAATTTTTCTGTGGATCATATCCCCAATAAATCATATACTATAATAAATTTTTCATAATAGATTGATAATGATTTTTATATATTACTTTGAACATGTCTTAAGGAAAATAATATTTTGATGATATTCACTTTTTAGAACATAATATATTTTCATAACCTTTTTTCCTTTATAAACCACATTGAAAATTTATTAATTAATATTAAAAAATAATATAAATAATATATTGAGTAAAATATCATTTCCTATTTGGATATTCTATTTTTAAAACATAAAATATTATGATTATATTTTTCTTTGAAAATAACTTTGAAAATGTATAATTAAATCTTTGAAAACCATTTTAAACACATTTCAAAAAATAAAAATTTACGAAATATTTTTCACAAAAAATCAACTAAAAGATAAAATATTTCTGAATTTTTTTTAAAAAAATTTATATTTTAAAATATTCATTAAAATGTATCTTTCATGCTACAATGAATAGAGTGGTCATGATGGAGGAAAATTTCTCACACGATATATACATATAAACAAAATATTCCTTTCATATCATTAGGAGTCAAAAGATCCTTGATCATATAATGATAAGAATATTACATTAAAATATTTAATAAGGTCAAACATGGGTAAAAATATATTTTAAAAATATCATAGTGAAATGTTTTTCAAATAATTTTTACAATACATGGTTTTGGGAGAAAATAGATTTCCAATCGATGACGGAAATCAAGTCGTATTTTCATAAAAAATATATCTTATTTACCATAACTAAAAAATATTAATAATTAAACCATTACATGAATATATCATGAATAACCATATGGTAATAAAAATCATGAGAAATATTAGGATATGGATCACAATATTTTATCAATGTAAGGAAAATGATAAATAATTCTGATAAATTATTAGATTATAGAAATAAACACATTTTATTTTGGTAAAATTGAATCATAATAATCATGAAATAATAAAATTAAATACAAAATTAAATATCATATAAATATTTATAATTATAATATATAATTTAAAAAGGTTTGTACATACACCTTGTAAAAGAATATTAGAGAATAACCTAACATGTGTCTCAAAGAAGGTAAACTGGGACATAATTTCTTTACTCCTTTCATAATATTGAAAACATAACCTTTTTAAAGAGAGATCATAAAATTGATATTTAAATACCAAAATATTTAATTATAAGAATCATAAATTACATTCATGGTTATTATATACACAACCTAGAATAACGAGATAGTGAATAGAGCATTTATCTGAAAAAAGGAAAAATTGAGAGGGAAATCCATTACCTTATGTCTGAATTCCTTCATACTAATTCAATCCTCCTATAAAATAAATATAAGATTATAATAAATCTATTAAATAACCATATTGATATATATAATACCCTATATTGTTTTCTTATGACTTTGTATTACTGATTTATTGACAATATCATGTTAAGGATAAGTTTTGTGTAATAACCTTTTTGATTTTTTAAAAGTCTTGACTTGTTATTTCTAGTATGATTAGTTTGAACATGATTTCATCATTTATAGAATTTATATCATTTTATAAATATTATAAATATTCATTATATATAAATTAATATTAAACCATAAAATTTAATGATAGGAAACAAAATACACCATTCATTGAGACGGTAGGTCGTACATACTCATGAAGACTATTTTTATTTTTGTTATCATATATACATATACATATATATATATATATATATTATAATTACACTATCATAATTATTTAATATATTTCATATATATTTCTAAAACCAATCGTTAATACATTCAATGTGAAGAGTAAACTAATTATATCACTTCACGAGGTGATAGTCCATCATACACTTGAATGATGTTATCCTATTTCCAATAAATGGATAGAATGAAGGTTTTTGTGATATAATAATTCCATAAGAATATTTATATAACAATTTATATATATAATATATAATGAGTATTTAAATAATAATGAACAACCATGAATGGTGGTAATGGAAAAAGAATCAACATTGGATCGCGATGTAGTATTCCACCGTAGACATGAAAGATGATTTCATAACCCATTTGATGGAAGTGTGTGTGGATTATAGTCATAAACATAAAATAAATAATATAAATATATATAACACACTGAGGTATTTATATAATCATGATATAAAAATAATTTTAAGAGGTTTCTTACTATATGAATGAAAACATTCATTTAAAAAACATTACCACTTCTTCAAGTGTTATCTTTAAGATTGAACTAAATACTTTAAAGGGAATATTTCTACCCAAACTATGGTTTATATCCTTAAGGTAGATAAGTTTTGAAGTTATTTTCGTAGTGAATGGTTGAGTTATATGGCGTGATATGTTTGAATAAGTGGGAGAGTCACTTCCTTTTTTATAGTCGAGGAGGGTTGACAATTTGTAAATACTCAAAATTATTCAATTTTTAGAGGTCAATATTACCACAAGATGATTAGAAACTGATAATTAAATTTTTTATTGATTATATGGTTTATAAATACCTACAAAAAAAATTATACCCAGGTTTCAACCATTTTTTCCTTAAATACTATGTTTCCATATTTTAACATTTTTTGTTTTTATTACGGTGACTTGTTCTCTATCAAATGTTACATAACATTCAATACAAAATTAAAGATATTCTTATGAAATATATAGTACTAAATGATTATAAATATCATATATAATTTATAAATTATAAATCCAATGGTTTTTTGGAAACTAAATTTAACATACTCAAATGTAATGCACCAAAACACCTTTTAAACCTTAACCGTGCTAACTGTAATTTATTGTAATTAGTGGTCAATATAGTAATTTTAATAGTATTACTACTCCATTAATTGAACATATTAAATATTTATTTATATTTAAAAATATATTAATAGAATATAGGTTTTCTAGTAATTTCAAATCAATTAATAAATTAGTATTTATTAAAAAATGACATTAATGTTAATTTTGACAACATTCATTTAAATTAAATTAAATAAATCATCACATTAATGGAAAAAGAATAAATTATTTTTAGACTAGTTTAACAAGACAAATTAATCACAAAAATAAATTAATATTTTATTTCATTCAATTTATATTACTTCTAATTTTTTAGTTTCACAAGATTTATTTAATTATTAATTAAAATATTCTTTTGAGGGTATTTCTTAATAAAATAATGTAATTATATCATAGAAAATTTAAATAGAGTAGCATGATAAAAAATTAATTTATTCTAAAAAATAATATTTATCATCAAATATATGTAGTTCTTTCCCTATTACAATGTATTATAAAAATAAAAAATAAAAATGTTAAATTTTTTTTCGTTTTCGTTTCTTAACATATTATATGGATCACGTTTATGGAAATATATCCAAAAAACACATAAAATATGATTTAAATGAAATAAGGCTCCTAATATGTCACGATAATGTTTTTTTTGTAAATTTTTTAGGTATGTTTTAAAAATGATATTCTATGTTTAAAAAATAAGTATCCTTGATTTTTATTTATTCGATATAATTAATTTCAACTGTTTTTAAAAATCTTTATGTTAAAAAATTAATTTTACCAAATTAGACATTAGAAATTTTTTTGATCCCAAATATAGAATCGAAAATTTTGAAATATCAATAAAAAAATGGCATAAATTAATTTAATATTTAATCCCACAGATAGGATGAGACAACATGTTTTTAATGTTCAAAATTTCAAAAGTCTGAAATGTTTTTATACCCAATTTTAACGTGAAATTGATTAAAATGACATGAATTTTTTTTATGTATAATATAATTATTTATTCTCTAAAAAAAATTAAAAAGATAATTTAATGTTATTAAATAAATTTAAAAAAATATGGTTTTCATTTAAAATTTCTTATTTTCAATATTCATAAAAAATGAAATATTTGAAAAAAAACACAAAACATCACCCTAAGATATTTTTTTACTTCAAAATACAAAATTGAATTTTATTTTATGAAATAAATTTTATAAATTAGGTAAAATATATTTTTAAATTATGTGAACCAAACATTATTAAATAGCCATTTAGAAAAGATAATATAGTTTCTAGAATTTTTTTTTAAAATGATCTTTTTTATTTAGAAATAATAGAAATATAAAAAATATTCGGAAACTATATATATCCATAATATTTTTAATAATATTGATTCAATACACTCAAACTGTAACACCCCAAGCTTCCACAATACGTTTCCCTTTGAATAATGCAATGGCTTGCACTTTACGCAATTCGAGATTCTAACACACCACAACCAATCAAACTAGACATTATGAATAGTAATACCTTCTTATTGAAATTTTATAAATTATATCTTTCAAAATTGAATTCAATTTTGGATTTTGAAAATCTATTTTAGCCTAGGGTGAAATTTTGGAACTTTTTGGATAACTTGTATATTTTGATTAATAGTGAAAATTACTATAATTTAATTAAAAACAACTTTTTAATTGAAATAATCAACCATGATAAATTATTATTATGGGTGGTTTTAAAGTATATTTAGAATATATTTTTACCATTAAATACAATGTTGGTCGTTGGACATAATTTCACATTTAAACCGGACATAAACAATTTTCAATCTTTTGATAGTTATTATATCTTAAAAACACTCTTTTTGTTTTGACAACGAGAATTAATTTAAATTAATTTATGCCAATTCTGTGTTTTGAATTTGTAAAAATGGATTCCATATTTGGAATAAGTATGTCCAACTTTTGTAAATAGATAACTTTTATTTTTAGACATTTTGAATAATTATTTCGGTAATTATTTTATTTACCATGGTTAAAGGGTAAATCCGGTAAATAAAGGTTAAAAAATAATATTATAATAATACTAAATTACCCTATAACATTTACTAAACTTATTGGTGGATACATGTCCGACCATGGGAATCTTTGGATCTATTTTGGGACCCCATGGATCCACTTGTAAGTGATAGAGACACTTTATTTTAATTAAGTTAAAATAAATACAAAAATTCCATAAGCATACATCTTTTAGAAAAATACTTTTTACATAGGGTAATATATGTTTTATTTTCTAATATAAAAATTAATTAGAAAGATAAAACAATTTCCTACAAAATGGTATTTTATTTATAATTTTTAGATATTAAATAATTTAATTTATTTATGACACAATGGGGATGTAGTAATTACCTAATTAATGTAAAATTAGATTAATTGATATTATAAATAACCAAATAAATTTAATTTGTGTCTTTTTATAAATACCAATAATTTTCTAGGTTAATATAACATGTTAGGATTTATTTAATGAATTGTTTTGGAATTAATAATTCTGTTATGATTTTTACAAAAATCAATTATGGAATATTGATAAAATTGACATAAAAGAGTTTTTAAAACAAATATTATATTATTAATTGATATTAAATTCCTAAAATATATGTTTCGGCCAATAGACTTATATCATGATAAGTTTATCATTAATGGACCACTTGGGGGTCTCTTGGATTTATATTGTATGTTTATTAACCATATAATATAAAAATACAATGAGACATTGTAAAAGTGAAACTATTTAATTAAGAGTTAATAATGAAAGATAAGTTTAATATAGTAACCCAAACATGTCTAAATACTATTGTTTGAGTGTTTTTAGACCTATCCCAACCTTAGAAATAAAATAATCCACTTTGGAGCCATTAGAAACCCAATATGAATTTATAATAAAATAATATTTCTAGCTTTTCCAAAGGTGCCCCTCACCTCTCTTATAAAAGGGAACTCCCCCTTCTCATTAATTCACAAATTCAAAGACTTTAGGTTCGGTCAAACCCTGTCCAAATACTCTCTAAACTTCCCTCACTTCATCATAGAAGAATCATTTTGATAAAAAATCCAACCTATGAATCCATTTTGATCAAATCAGAAGGATGAACCCAAAGAAGAGGTAATGTGTTCACCACCCTTTTTCAAGTTCCTTTCTTCTTGAACTTCTTCTTATTTTTATTCCCTTTATAAAATAATAACTCCAGAATATTATATATACTGGGATGTTATTATTATTATTGAATAACAAAATTCATTATTCTATCCATCCCTTGAATGACATGTCACCATACGTGCGTACGTACGGCCTACCGTCTCCACGTCGTTGTGTAATTGTTATTCAATATATTATTATTTTGATGGGTATAATAATGATTTATAATTCATGTAAATAATAAATACAACATGATAATTATTATTTCTATATGATATACCATCCAATTATATATTATTTTAATATCAAAAGAATGGTATTGTTGCTCGTGCGTATGTACGGACTACCGTCTCCACGAACGCGATGAGATTCATTCCCCATCGTATCCATTCAAGAATAAATTTCATTTGATGAAAAAAATAATTTTTGGAAACATGATATAATTGTGTATATGAATAAGATACATCCCATCCATATCTAATATGGCTCACATAACAAATATTATAAAGGAAAACGAATCCATTAACACCCGAAATGACGATAATACTAAGATATGATTAACAAATAAATGTTAAAAGATCATATATGATATAATATTATTGTAAATGATTCTTGTGTAATTAAATAACAATTATTTAGCCATTATACAAGAGGTTAACCTACCATCGACCAAGGAAAAAGTACAAAGTAAGGGGTTTCTTATCTCACATTTAATTCCGTGAGATTTCCATTGTTCACCACTTATTTATTGCATGTGGTGTGTGTACTGTCCACGATTATATTAATTCTATAAAATTCATTAATTAATGTATATTTACATCATCATTGTATGATCCTTATTTCATGGGTGTATGTTTGGTAAGTTACCAAATCGATAAGGGAATTTGAAATTTCAATTTCAACTTATTCGACTTTACGCATACTTCATTGATTATTTACTCAATGATTATGTGTGGAATAAATATTCATTTGATTATGTCATAATTTCAACTCACATTTCTATGGATATACTTTTGTTACACATAATCACTCCATTGTTAAATTCTTATGTTATCTATCTGAACATGATAAGAGTAATTTTAACTCAATCTCCATTTATTGAGTTAAACATCTAATTCATTGTTGCTGTTTTTATAAGAATATGTGTGAATGTACTTTGATTGTTTTAAACTGAATATCCAATCATATTGAGTGTATTTATATTTTTCACACATAATTATGTCGTTGATTTATCCTTAACCTAAGGATACATATTTTATGAGAGATTTCATCTCAATTTACATTCCATTGAGACTCCTTTGTTATTATACACCAAATCACTTTTATATTGTGTATATAATGTACTTTGAAATAGTATATCTTGAATACCTTTATTCTCATGATATTAAAAAATTTTGATTACCTCAATTATTTGTATTCAAGTGTCTCTCTTTTGGTTAGGAACTCTAAATAAAATATCATTTTTAATTGTTTTAATGATTTATTCTTCTAAATATTTCTCATTAATGTCCATTTTTTAAAAATGGTTTTAAGGAATTATTTATATGGTAATTAATGTTTTGAAATTAAAATTACTTTTCAAAGTTTCAAAGTGGTATGGGACACTTTCATTCAAAAGTTTATTTTTAAATAGATTCTTGACAAATAGTTGACTTTTAAATGTTTTCAAGAAAAAGGGGGATATTTATCTCAATAGTTTGATGATTATTTTAATTTATGTCAACATCCTTCATTATTCTTGATTGAGGATAATATAACACAATACAATCATCCATATTGTATCGAATGAGTTATTCTTGACTGTGGATGTGCTATTTTAATACCATTCATGGTTTATGGTTAATGTATTGAAATTTTGTATCCCAGTTTTAATATGAATGTCTATGTTATGTTTCAAACATTTCATATGAGGAATGAATTGGACTTAGTATGTGTTGGGTGGAGCCCGCTACAGCTCATCGATGCATAGGTAGGTCTCATGAGACAAAACGGTGTCTTGGCACGAGGCCCTGACAAAATCTTATTTTTAGTCTCGGCACGAGGCCTTGGCTATGTGGTTATGATAGTATGGAATTATGCATTCCATCATTATGAAAGTCGTTATTGATATTTCATGTGACTATTCGACTAGTATAATATAAATGTGATAATTAAATGGAATTATTTCATTTTATCATTGCCATTTTATGCTGGAGTTCATGTTTATCAGGATCACAATGACCAATGGCCATGATGTATATCATAGGTCATGACTCAAACAGTCTAGGAAATGTATTATTATGGAACCTAATAAAGGGACACTAAGTCCCGATGATTTCAATTTATTTGATTATCATACTATATTTGATTTAAGCATCAAGGTATACACTAGTGGAAAAATGTTTTACCATGTATCTTTTTTTACATTTTGACATCTGTTTTAAATTTATTCCTATAATGGAGACATTAATAATAGAAGTTTCAATATAGGTTATTGAAAATACGATGTCTAAATATCAATTAAAAATCTGGTTGTATGAATTTAATACCCAAAATCGATACTTCTTCTATGGGGGACTTTGATATAGGTTTTTCTATAATCTAATATCGATATTCAGTCCTAGTTTGTTTTTTGTGTTCATTTTTAATTAAACTAATGCCAATTGTCTGGATCTTTTGGTCATCGACGTTAGTTTTTTAATAAACCAGTGTCTTAATTATTATTATACATGGGCTTTAATTATAGATTTTTTTGATATTAATGAATGTATAAATTAATCTTAAAAAATTATTTTTAACATAATTTTGGGGAAAATTATGTAAAAACATTGAAGATCTTAAAATTTTAATATAGTCGGTTTTACATTCTTCTATTTGACTGGTGATGAAGCTAAAATGGACTTACAAATCATATGTTATGGTCATCGTAAGTTGTACCTCTTTATGTTTAAATTTTTACAACAAGTTACAATGATAATATGAGAAATAAGAACAAAACATTATACATAAAATGACCACAAAAGAATAAACATAAAGATTCAAAATAATTTAATTTTTTGTTGTATTACTTTTAATTTATATTTTTAATATCGTTATTTCACTTCTTTTTAATGAAGAACTCACATGGTAATGAAGATGGGGACCAAAAAGAAATCTCTTCATTCCCATTGAATCTCATGGTGATGATTTTTATATGTATTTTGATCATATTTATTCCTCATCATCATAATCAAAATTATTACTATTATTTATGATATTTAAAAAATAATAATCAAATTAAATGATGAGAATACATACCATTTATAAATCATGGATTGAATAATTGATGAAATGTTGATTGTATTGAATATTGAAAAATTTTTAAAATAAAGAGATTGAGGTTGTGTATATTGTAAATGAAAATATTTATTTTTGTGATACATTAAAATAAAAGTGGGGTTATGAAAATAGAAATGCATGTTGAGAACAAACTGAAATACCGAACCCGCATATTTGAAATTCACTTATAATATTAGTAAATATATAACTGATTTTAAAGATATTATAAAAATTGTATGTTAATGTTGTTAATTTGGAAACTAACACCAATATATGACTTTTATTATCGGTTATTTGAAATAATAAAACAAAAATATTAGTCTTATCTTAAGTAACTTAAAAAACTGGTGTTAAGAATCAATTCTTATAATATTCAACTTCTGACGTCCATAATCTTTGACTCGTAAGTCTATTTTATTTACAAAACCAATCAATAAGAATATTTAGAAATTATATAAAACACATATATTATTTAAGAAACTCATTTTTGAAATGATGTTTCCAAAAAGTGACATTTAACGTCGGTTAATAAAAAATCCCAGTATTAAAAATGAAGTCTTATGATGTTCAACTTCAGGAACCCATAACATTTGATCCATAAATCTATTTTAGCTCTATGACATGTCATATAAAAGCATGATTAATAATCTAAAAAATTTATATTATTTTTTAGTGTCATTTATTATAAATAATATCACCATAGTGTGATATTTCACTTTCGTTATTGAAAAAAACTGACATTAAAAGCTTGTGTTATAATGTTCCACATCTAAAATCCCTGAAATTTTTTTATGTCTGTTATAGAACCAAAACATTTGTAATAAAATCTTAAGAAATTAAATTCATCTTCGAAGAACCGATGCTAAAATGTCGATTTTAAAGACAATTATGCTACTAGTGATACAATTAATCCATAACACATAAATTGATGAACGTATTGTCAGGTAGTCTACAAGTTATATGGTAACCATTTTCTTCTAACTTTATATTCATAAGAGTTTTAAATGTTTCATAAAAATTAAATTAAATTAAACCAATAAATTAATTTATACAATTCAATTAAATATTAGGGAAAACCCCCTAAGAGGAAATTCAAAACATCAACATTAATATAAACAATATTTTTAATCCATAAAGAATGTAAATGAGACGACCTACCTTATTAAATGATTTTATCCTTTAAATCAAATGACATTAAAACTATTTTTCTGCACATCTAGGTTCAACCCATGTTCATCCAATATACATGGCCACCGTCAAACCACATGAAGCCCTAAATAAAGTCAAATGGTAAATAAACTAATTATAAAAATATTTATTAATTGAAAATATAAATTTAATGAGAAAATAAATTTCAAGAACACACTGGATAACCTTATCACAATATAACTGATACTAGTAACCTTTTGGAGGTCTATGATATTCCTCTAACACTATCCTCAGAAAAATACATATGAAATTGGTACTGATCCCATAATAATTTCAATTAAATTTATGATGAAACCACTAATAAAAACATCCATTGGGATATGAATTTTAAAGATTGATAATAAACCACATGAAGATAAAATTACAGGATTCCATCATCTAAGGAAAGCGATGGTCACATCATGATCAGCCGATATCACAATGCCCCAGTGGAAATAGAACTGAATTCCTAATTGGAGATATGGAAAATCAAATCATAGGAATTAGAATGAAATATAAGTAGAGGTAATAATAAAAAATAAAAATCTTTGTGTTAAATAACACAAAAAAATACACCGCAAAACAATGGGGAATTATATATGAAATTAGAATGGAGATGGGCTGGCCTGCATGCTTGAGGGGAGGAGAAAGAGGGATTAATTTTAATTTTCATATAGAAAAAAATAATAATAATAATACTTTTAACAAAATTATGCTGGGAACATGCTTAAGACACATTGTTTCCAAACTGTGTAAAAATCCTATGTTGAAAACTACATAAGAAAATATATCTCACATGATTTAGATGAATAGTTTAATAACCATTTTTGGACATTGTCGAATGGAATAAGAAATCTTAAAAAAATACATCAAATGTTTTTTTTCAACCAGAAATAAGCAATGTGGGAATGACTAGGTCAAATCCAATGCCATTTTTCCTTTGAGATACAACTAGGTTAAATCTTATCCATGCACTATCCGAGAATTTCAAATAGTTTCTTTAATAACTAAAAAGGATCTCATCTAATGTAAGGATAACCATACAGTTTTGTATAAACCATACAACCTAAACCCTACACCATGACCAGAGCTCTATTAGTCCAATAAAACGTAACCTAAGGCTCGTGAGACTCACTTGAGAACCGGAGGAACCACTCTGGCCCTAGAACAGTTCCAAAAAAGTCACAGTATGAAATTTCATAATTTGGAATTACATTCCAAATAACAATTCTCAAAACTATACTTCCACCAAATGAAAAATCAAAATTCATCCGAATTTAATGTCTCATCTATATACATGGTGATTAAAATATGCACAAAATAAAACATATCTTCTCATATAAATCTTTTTACAAATTATCTAATTGGTCATGACCAACATGCGTTATTAATTCATGTAAAAACAACCACATTATATCTAAGAATTATCAAATCCCTTATAATATATATATAACACCTAAAAAATTATAAACCTGTAACTTTTTTTGTTGAATGTATAACACCAAACGCAAAATGTAGATATGAATATAACCACTATAGAATTTATTATATATTCAAAATTTTAAATAGATTTATTATATCTTATATATTTAAATGAAGACAATATTGAGTCAGTTTTCATCACATGAAATGATATGTTTCTTCAATACCTTATGTGACACTCAAAACTATGTTTTAGCAAACAACAATATATTATTAGGACAATATTAATTAATATATTAAGATATAAATTATCATTTAAATTAATGGTTATGAATATTAGTAACTATATTATGAAAATATATGGTTTACTGAAATATAAAGTGAATTCATTTGTTACCAATTAATTAGAAATGCAGATAAAAATCAGTTGAATAAAAAAGAAATGTGTTTATACTCACAATGGTGTTTTATAATAATAAATTAAAATAATTTCAATATACGAGGAATATTAATTTAATATATATATATATATATATATATATTAATAGTAAAAAAAATATTTTTGGAATTAATACAAAATATTTTAAAATCACAATATAAGAATAGGTCATTATTTATGATTAAAATTTGTATATTCCTAAAAATAAAATTTCACTACCTTTTAATAGAGAAGCAATTTTAAATAATTTTTTTTAAAATTTCATAATTTTTATAATACAAAAATGAACTACTTTTTTGAAATCAATAAATAAACTTATATTATGTTTAATTCTTGTTTTTATTACGATAAATTTCTTTTTTGATGAGTAGTAAATATACTGTATTTTAATTCAAAACTTTATTTTCTAATAATTTAATTATTAAGAAAAATTATATTCACGTTTTTTTAATTATAATTATATCAGATTTATATCAATTAATAAAACTTGGTTCCTTGTAATCATTTTCACATTGAAATTTTATATAAAAACAACTCAATCTTTTGAAAATTTTTACCTTAAAATCATTCTTTGTCGTTCCATTTCTAGGATTAATTATAAATTAATTTCTACAACTTCACTGATTTGAATTTGGGAAAATAGATTTAATATTTAGAATATTAATAATTTATAATTTATAATAATTATAAATTAGTTTTTTATGAAAATAATAGTGAATGTGATTAAAATTCATTGTTGTGATTTAGAGGATAAATAGTTTAAAAGGGACAAATCCTTAAAAATAATTTCCAAATTGACCTATAAACATCTAAAAACAATATTATGTGGATATATTTTTGATATATACTCCATTATTTTTAGTTTGGATCTTTATTTGATGAATATTATGTAAGGTATACTTTTTAATAGTGTATAACTTTTTAAATATAGTAGATTTCTACTCCTCCTCGACAATAAAAAGGAGTTCATCCATACACCATATTGACACCTATAAAACCACTTTTCTCATGAAAAATCTTCAAAAATAATTTATCAAAATCTATAATCTCAAAATATAATCCTCATCTTGCGATGAAATCTATGAAATTTTGTTCTATGTTATAAATCAAAAGGACTTACCTGAAAAATAGGTAAAATTATTCAATGATTTATTATGTTCTATTTCATTTGAGACTAATTTATTTATTATTATTCCTATATTATATAATAAAACAATTATCATGAATATAATTATGTTTGGATATGTTAAATATTTTACCTAGAAATACACACACATTCATCAAATGGAAAATGTGGTTACTGTTTATTTACGGAGAACTACCGCCTCTTGGAATGAGTTCGTTCATTTTTCCTTCACACCTATCATGGTTGGGAATTATGATGGACAAAATATATTATTATTATATATATAATACATATTATGTATATATTCTTCAGTAATTTTCATATAACACATAACTTTATAAATTCTAGTTGATGTAAATATGTTGACTTCTTTTATGGCCGTGTGGGCTACTGCCTCTTTAAACCGATGTGATTTGATCCAATTATACATAGAATGTATTATGGATAAATGTAACAATAATATTAGATATTTATGATGTAAATTTTATAATATAATTAAAATATAAATATATATTCTATTTTCTAGACATTGAATATGATAAAAAATGGATGTAGCAATCATGTGTTTGTAAAACAATGTGTCTCAATGAATAGTGAATTTACATTCCTTGGTACAAATATTGAGGAAATTTTAAATAAATTTTAAATGAATATATGAATTATTGTAAATAATCTTTTATATTATGTATAATATTAAATCTTCATCCAATTAATAGGAACAACTAGTAAGACGATAACACATACATGAAAAACTATGTAAATAGCACCTGAAATAGTAACAATAACAAAAGGTTGTTCTAAAATGTGTAATAAGATATTATAAGATGTTAATATATGATATAATGAATATTATCATGGTTTCCTAGAAGTTATATTTAGATTTAAAACCATTAACAAGAATTTAATGGATGCTAACCCGAGTGGAAATATAATGTAAGGGATTCTTGTTTCAATTTTCCTTATACGAGTCATAAAAAATTACCACCGCATATTTCTTATAATTATTTTATATATTAAACATAATTTATTTTATATCCTGAATAAATTTATCCTCATGGTATTTAGTGTTACATTTCATATTATTTTTTTCATGCTTATTATAATTCAGATGTTTCCATGTAGTAAGCAATTTTGACTCAATTTCATTTCATTGAGGAATATTGTATTGTTTTGAAACTTGTTCCTCAAAAATGGCTTATATATTTACCTTTTGAAATATAATATCATGAATAATTCATTACTCATGTATTTTATTTTCAATTTGAAATATATCATCTAATGGTATTTGAACTTATAGATACCAAGTGGTAGAGAAAATTCAAAATGAATTTCATTTTGATTAGGTTATATTACATTCTTATATTGATCAATATTATATTATTATTGTTAAATATAAATTGAATATATATTTATTAATTTCCACTTATTATATTTTTATTTAATTTTTATACAAATAAGCAACCCATTTACCATTTTTGACATCAATGTTATGACCATTTAATGGGGTTTTTTCACAATATTATTTTATTCAAGATTTATTAACCATGAAATCAAAATATAAGAGTTTATATCATCATTTATAATGATACACTATAATTTTGTTATCCCTTTTTTATTCATTACCTTTATCAATTTATCATACCATTTTCAAATACTTGATACTCAAAATTTATTATAAAATATTTTATTTAAAACCCTACATCATTTCTCACTTTAGTAGGATAAATTATTTTTTTTTCTAGAAATCATATTTTATAAAACAATTATCGGTTTTTTTAACTTTTTAAAATTTATTTTTATATGTAACTTTTACCTTTTTAATTTTATAAATTATTTTGAAGTAATAACCCTTTAAATTTTCAATCATGTCGTATTTATTGCATTTTTCAATGAAAAAAATAATGTTATTGTTACCTTGTATGGAATGTATTAATTTTCAAACCATCAAGTCATCGAAGATTCCATTTCTAGTTTAAAAGGGTACTTATAAAGGATTCTTTTAAGAAACAAATCAATTTTAAATACTCGTTTTTAAAAAATTAAAAATAAAAATTACATATTCCTCTAGAAGTTTTAAGAAATAAATATATAGTATTTATATTCATTAATAAAAAACCATTTTCTATATCAATATGAGTATGATGTACTAATGAAAACTTTATTCATTCCCTGGATGGTTTATGATTTATTTTCCTAGGGATGGTATTTACATTCACTTCCATTATTCTTATGTTCGTTCCCAGGACACATTCAATTTCCTATGATAATTAAATATTGAATTTACCCAAAATATCCAATTAATTTATGATGGATATATTTATTTCCTAAACCATATATCAATTTTACAAATGGAATATACATTTATGGTTATTTCATTATCTATGTAAATAATAGTATAATTTTTATTCTTTATCCAATATTGATATTTGATAAGGCATACAATTTATTAATTAAATAGATTACACGATATATGGAATGATTTGGTCATGAAATGATGGGTGGGAACTAGAATTTATATATCCACTCAAACCATCTATTGTTTATCATTCCTCAAATTACATGCACCAATAAAATTCTTTTCTACATGTAGTTTTAAAATGTGTGGAGGATAGATCATAATAGTAGAGGTTTCCATCTTCTCAAGACATGAGGTATAATAATTAATAATTTCCTTGATATTGATTTAGTATTTACAATCCTTGATGTTTTAACTATGACAATGTGTATGGATTAATTTAAATTCATATTTTATTTGCTTAAATGGGATGTGTTTTCAGATTCATACCTTACCATATTGAGTTTTACTTATCCAGTTATTAAAATGTCATGTGTTTTAAGGTTTTTACCATTCCATATTATTGAATCACCTCCTTCTTATTTATTAATTACATGTCTTGTGTTCTCAATTATTAACCTTTTCATATTGATTATTCACATTTATTAATGATTTATTTCTCTATTTTTACCCTTACTAAGCTTTTGTGCTCATACTTATTTTTTCCCTTTTCCCAAGAATCCAAGAATTGTACTATTGTATAAATGAATGGATATCATAGATGAAATAAATGTTATCTTAAAAAGGAAAAAATAATCATTAATTAGTGTATTTATTTTTAATATAATACACATGTATGTGTCTAGATTACTACATCTATTTCTCTTTAATCCATTAGGATTAAATTCCTTTTAATATTGCAAATTCAATGTTAGTAGACACCAACACTGATCCTTTTGCGGTCAGGGAAATACTATTAGAATAAGTGTAATTCATGTAGAAACCTTGGTAACCAGATTTAGGGAAGCATAGATTAGTGAACATATCCCTATGGTAGACATTGAGGTAAATTATAAAATAAAATCCCAGAATTTTTTCAAGGTTAATATTATGTGGTTATTCCTAGAAATACATCCGTGTCTCGATACTACAAGTGGACATAGTTCTGGAATACATATACCTAGGGCAACAAATTTTCAATGATGTATCGATTATAACATTATAATTACACTGTACATGACAACATGATTTATAAAACCCCAAGATTGAGAGTCCTAGGGGAAAATCATTGGATAATTCACATTTTCATTAAAAATTGACATGATGTATTTGAATAGAAAATGAAAATGAATAACCCAGGGTAAAACTAAGGTGTTTTAGAATAAGAATAATGTTTCATGATTTTGATATATTATAAATTAATATACATTTCACTCACTATTAATATTGTTATTCACAAAATGTTTTTTTTCTTTTCAGTTAATGGATGGAAATCGAAAAAGTCATGTTATCTTTGAAGATGAAGGACAAGGTGGTTCAAAATAGAAACCTAATTGTATGTTGATAGGATTAAAAGATATCATGTTCATTACTAATCTATTTTAAATAATTATGATTAACATCATATACCATAACCAATGATTGAATTCACCAATGCAGAGAAGTATGGAGATTTTTATGAGGTTGAGTGGTGGAAACCATAGATAATAGAAGTCATAACTTCCATCATGTAATAAATTTTGATAGAGACACCCGTGAATGTGTCTCGATTGAAGGGGAAAAAAATTATGTGTGGTAAATTAGGACATAAAGAATGAAAATTCCAAGGATAAATGTAGGATATTATTGAAAGAAATTAATGTCATCCTAAGAAACCATTTATGGTTCATTAACATAAATTAGTAGAACCATGGAATTACCTATGAAACATAAATTTTCTAATGGATAAAATCTAGACCAAGGAAGGCCATATTCTAATAGAAATTTTTTTTTGAGGTATTTATATATTGATGCTGTACTGAATCCATAGTGAAATGGTTATTTAGTGATTACCCTTATTTCAGTGTTTTCAGTCATATTTTTGAGATTATATTACTATGTTTTTAGAAAAATGAAAACATTTACTCTAGGTGATAAGCCATCCAGTCTAAAAAAAATGTGGTACTGGAACCAATGACCATAGGATGATAAGGGTTTCATGACATACAATCCCCTACATGATGCCCTGGTTACTATTTATTTGTTTTTAATTTAATAAATTGATGAATAAATATTAATAATAAATTGAAATTATTAGTTTTGAATATTAAATATTAATTTATTAATTATATTAGTATTGTAAAAGAGTTATATACTTACTTAAGTAATTTTTTACGGATAATTTGAAACATAAAATTTACTTCCTCGTGATAAAAAAATTCTTTTTGTATTTATATTTTATAGGGTAAGGCATGAATTATAATCTTATTGAGGTAATAAAATTAGGAATTGTTCATATAAAATTTATACAAATCATATAAGGTTATTTCCATTAATTCATTGGTACTAAAAAATTTACACAACATTATCAAAATTATTTAGAAATTTTTAGTCTGAATACCTCAATTTTTGTTTAGTCGATGGCCTTTTAAGTCATTAATAATTTGCGGATTTGAGGCCCCAAACATCCTAGTAGTCATTTAATTTTTTTTTATTGATGACATAAATTAGTACCTGTAAATAATTACCCAATTATTCTATGTACTTATCCCCATATTATACTAATTATCTCTTATAGAGAGACCTAGTTACATGTTATTCTATGTGTCCTTTGTACTCGTTATTCTCTCTTCATTAGAGTATATTTTAATATTTCTTCTCACAAAATTGAATTTTAGCAAATGAATTTTCAAATATCAAACTGTATATTTGTGAGATAATTTTTAAATTGTGAGAACACAATTTATTTTAGGTGTAGAGAATTTAACAACCTGAAAATTCAAAAAGGGGTACTTTTATTTGATAGCGTATACGACAGACGACAACAACCGTAAAAAAGAATATTACCACTCAAGACACTATGGTATATTTTTTATTTAATATAAATATAAAATATCTTATATCATGTAATGCACATAATATTGAGTTTTCTTGCATCACAAAAAATAATTAGTTTCTTTGATATCTAATGTTTCATGAAAACCCATATTTCTCCAAACTAAAATATATTAAAAAAACATTATTTTTTAATGTAATAGGATATAACATATATTTTAAGATTAATGTTATTAATAGTATTAAATAACAAATGAAAATATATGGTCTAACAAATATATAATAAATTAATGAATTACTAGTTAGTGAAAATGAATATAAAAACTAATTGAATATAAAAAAAATGTTTTTTATTCTAATCAATTAAATTAATTGCAATTATTGATTGATATTGATGTTATATATATATATATTATATTCAATAAACGATATATATTATATTAATCCATTATATTTGGTATGTATAAGATTAAAAAATATTGTGTTTTATCTATAAAAATTGTATTTTTCTAAAAAGGAAATTTTAAATCCTTTTAATGGATAGAATATTTTAAATCTAAATTTTGACAATATTATTAAGTTTATATGTCAATATAATTTTTTTTAAATATTAACATAAAAAATATCACTTGGTGAATTGATGTTATTTTATTGGGATATTTCATTTTTGATTGATAGTAGAAAATACTAATTTTTAATCCAACTGAAATTTAAAATATAATTTATTTATAAAGATAAAATATATTATTCATTGGATTTAGAGATTAATTATATATATTTTATAAATATTAATCCAATTTATACCATTTAAAAAAAATTCCCTTTGAAATTAGATATAAAAATTTCTCAAAGTTTTGAACATTATTACTTAAAAAAATCTCTTTGTCATTTAATTTACGAGTTTACTTTTAAATTATTTTCTTCCTCTTCTATTATTGGAATTTGAATAAAGTTGATCAATTATTTTGAATACAAAAATTCCTAATTTATAATAATATAAATTGAGTTTTGATATGAAAAATATTAGTGTATGTTCTTTAAATTAGTCTTGTCGTTTAAACGGATGATCAGCTTAACAAGGGACCAAACCATAATTACAAGGGAGAAAATAACCCTGAAAATGTATAAAACGTATTTTATAGATATATATATACCACATACTACCGTTTATATAATTTTTATATTTATTGGATATAAAATATGTAATAGATACCTCTAAATAGTTCTTACCTTTTTAAATTTACAACAATGTTACTCCTCCCAAATATAAAAAGGCACTGAACCCTACCACATATTCCCACCTCTCAAACACATATAATAATAAAAAATAATCTTATATAATACCCCAAAATCCATAAACAATCACTATAATCATCACATTTGGAGTAAATCCTACAAAGGAATAATTTTGGTATAAACGAAATGGATCTACACGAATAGGATATAACATTATTCAATGATCACTTTAGTTTTATTATAGTATCCACTCCTAAGATTCATGTTAATACATTATTATATTGTAACATCCACATCATATGTATTCTGAGATGTTTTAATAGTAATATTAAGATCTATACTCACACAAACATCCATAAAATGGGTAACAAATGTTTCAATCGTGTACGGTGAACTGGTTCCTCATAAAACCAAGCCATTTTTTATATTTCCACATATCATTGTTTGAATTATTATGATAAATATATTTATATATGATATATATAATATTTATTATAATATTATTCTATTTAAATTTTTATATTGCACATACCTTTATGCATTAAATTTGGTCTAAATACGATAACTTCATTTGGAGATGGGTGGAAAACCGCCTCTAGAAAATAATTTGATTCAATGAAATTATACAACAAATTTATTGTGGATGATTTTAATATAAAAATATATTTTATGTGACAAATAATGATAGTTTATTTATAATATAAACATATATATTTATATAATTTACTTTTCAATCATTGAAATTCAATAATAAATGGAAGTGGCCTTAATGTCTACGTACTACCTATTGTTTCCATGAACACTGCATTTCATTTCAAATATCAAATTTTTAGGGATTATTATAAATATATATAATTTATATATATTACATTTAATTTATTTTACATTCTGGAGGTGATTAAATCAAAATATAATTAATATGATTAATAAGTAATAAGTGAAAACATACTAAATTGTTTTCCGAATTAACAACCTAAATAGTCAAAATAATGAAATATTTTTGAGAAATTGTTAATATGGTAATATAATATGTTAATATTAAATATTATCAATACAATTATGTTTCATTTATTTGGTAGTGACATGTCTAAAACCAATATACATGATTTTAATGTATGTTCACCAGAAATGAAGTGCAGGGTAAGCGATCCTTGTCTCACATTTTTTTCCATGATGCATTCTCAATTTTCAGCTCTTATTTTTTGCTGTATATACTGATAATATTATATTTTATATCATTAATACACTTATCTTTATTATATTTAGTGTTTACTTCTAAATTTTTTCTTTCATGGGGATTATAATTCAAAAGATACTATGTAGTGAGGAATTTTGTCTCAATTTCTTTTCATTGAGGAATATAATAATTTTATCCACCCAGTTACTTTAATATGGTTTATATTATTCAATTTTAACATGTAAAATCATGAATAATTCATTATTCATCATATTATGTGTTTTAATTTAAATTATTTCATTATAAAGTATTTGAACATATCGTTATCATGTCGTAGTGAAGTCTCAACACTGAATTATTTTTCTATTAGGCTATAGTAGTTCCTAGAAATTATTAATATTATATTATTATGTATTAAATTAATTTTACTTTCTATTTATGTATTGAAACTAATTATATGTGTATTTAAATTTTATCCACAAAATTAACTGATTTATTAATTCTCATTTTTGATCATTTAAATAGTTTATTTCACAATCTCATTTTATCCGAGATTTCTTATTTATCAAATTCTATTAAGGAAAATTATATTAATTTAGTTAAAAAAACCATTTATTTTTATTCTAATCTATATATTAAATAAATTTACTATGTAATAGTCCCACAATTTGGTTACTAAAATTCAGTAGAATATATTTTCAATAATAGCTAACCTAATTTTTCAATTTAGTTAGAGAACTAGTTTTCTTCCAAAACCCTATTTAAAGAAAGGGATTAATTTTTTTAACCTTTTATAAATTATTTTTTAAATAAAATTTTACCCTTTTTTATAAATTTATTATATAGAATAATTTTTCTCTTTTTGAACAAGGAATTTCTCTAACTATTTTACTATGCAAAAGTAATATTCCATTAACCATGTATGAAATGTAATGATTTACCAATCTACATTTCACTGTTGATTTATTTGGAAGTTCATAAGTTTAATTTTTATAAAATTATATTATTTTAATTGTTACTTTGGAAAAAATCTATTTTTCAAATGTATTTCAAAATAAAATAGGACATTTATCACTTGAATGGTTTTAAAAGGTACTTTTATAGAATTTATATTCCATAATGACAAAAAAAATTAATTTTACTCCACATTGGATATTTTGTGTTGATTCTATGATTATTATTTCTCTAAATAGTTTATAATTGATTTGGACCGGGATTGTATTAATATTCACATGCATGTTTCCTTAATTAGTCCCCAAGTGATATTAAATTTTCTATGATAATTATTCATTAATTTTTCCTCAATTATTCATGTCATTTATCATATAAATTTTTATTTCATGAACAATATACAATTTTTTTATATTATTTTAACTTTCATAATAATATGATTATCTAGATAAATAATGATAAATCTATATTCTTTACTCAATACACATATTTCACAATACATACTACATAATAATTAAATCAATTTCAGGATATGAGGAATGATTTTGACATATAGTGATTGGTGGTGCCCAAAATTTATATAACCCCTAGATTAAACTAAAATATCCTATTATAAATATTGTATGTGAAAAATAAATATGATTCTACATCTAGATTTAAACATTCAATAGGATTGATATTTACAGTATAGTTTTCCATGTACTCAATACATGACATCAAATAATTATTAATTTACTTCATTTTGATGTAGTATTTTGTATCCATGATATTTTCACTATAAAAAATTATATTTATGAATTTTAATTCAAAGATTATTTATTATATATAATGTTTTATTGGTTTCTTACATTTTTATATTGATTTTTCCATATACATTTATTTAAATAAAATTTGTTTTTTGTCATTAACCTTTCTATATTATTTACACACTTCTATCTCAGTTAATGATTACATGGATTGTTTTATTAGTTATTTAAGTTATAGAATTAATGATTCTAATTGATTTATTTTTTATTCCTCAATATTTTCCCTTACTAACCTTTTGATCCCCCACATATTATGTTTATATTCACTAGGAATCAAAGAATTGTACTATAAAATATATAAAAGGTCACCATATAGGGAATAAAGTAATCATACAACGAAAAAAAATTGGTTTTAATTATTGAATTCATTTTTTATAAAATACTCATGTATATATCTAGTTTAAAAATACTGCTAAATTATTTGGTCATTTAGGATTTTATTCCTTGCAATTTTGTTAATGTAATGGTAATATACATTTTCACATAACGTTATGGTGTGGGGGTGATATAGTATAACTCTAATATTAGAAACTGAAACTAAAAAAACCAATATTACACTCATAATATAACAAAAAAATAGCTATGATGATGGTTAGATGCATAAACTCTTCATCTACTAATTAACCACATATTCCATGGTTATAGCCACTATAGAACCAAGCACATAATATAACCATAGTCTATGATACCATTCTAATAGATGAATTATTTGAAAAAATATGACCCCATTATTATTAATAGACATGAAATTTGGTTTTTGAAACACTTGAAAAAAACATATGAAATAATCAATATAATGTCGATACCAATGTTCACATCCCACTCATTTTCCAAAAATTGGCATGCCCACCACCCATGCATAACATTATAATAGCATATTGTCCTAAAAACATCATCAAATTCTATAAATATACCAATAATATCCAAAAAATGCATTGATTTAGTTTTTTCATAGTAAATACATTTACATGAAAACCTATAAGTCAAAATTCATTTGGATAACGATCTTTAATGACACTTATCCTAATCTAAAGATGCACTTCCTAAAAAGTTGACAACAATAATATTTTAATTGGATGCATCACAAGATAATCAAAACATCCCATTATCTTCTTCATCTAACATTCGATTTAATTAAATAGTTTAATCGTAAATCTAAAAAAACTAGACATCATCATCAATCCTACAATGAGAAATTACTCTCATAATATCTGATGTAGCTGATACACTAGACCTAAGACCAATACTCAAAACTCATATGATATCACAACAAAATTGACACTGGAAATCATTTAGGAATCCAAATGTACCCTTATTTTTTACTCATAATGATCGAAGATCCAAGGTGAATGTATAATGATCTGTCTCTCACATACATGTCCCTTCTATGTGATGCTTATATCACATAATTCTAATATCATTCTCCCCACTATAGGGATGTCCTTATAATCACACCAATAAATGAAATTCATAATATACACTGACGACGTCATTTCTGGTAGGGAACACAACAATTGGGAGTGGTATAACACTCTTATACCAAGGAATTATGAAAAAACCAATTAATCAAAAGTTTAGGGAAAATTTTAATTTCACATATGGGATCCTCTAAAATTATTATGAGATAAATTTTAACACCACCAATCATCCAACAAATTACTTCTCACTATATTGATTTAATTATAATTATATTTAATCCCCATTTCAACATGATCATTCATAATTAAACCCTTCTTTCTCCTCCCATACCATTCACAATAAAATACTAGTATAATAGGCCAAAAATAAACTTTCCAAACCCCGTAGATCCTAATCCCAGTAACGATTGTAAATGGTATTAAAATCCCAAATGAACCAGACATAATAATAATATTCTTCCTCAATTCCAATCTAGAAAAATAATTGTATTCTCCCATACCAACCATTCCAAAAAACTTTACCTAGGATACTATGATTCATAGATTAAAAAACATGGTTTTCCATGTTTCAAAACATTCCATCATTTCAAGGTAGAAAAATCCTAGATACTCTTATTCATAAAATCAACATCCCACCCACGGTGAATCAACACAATCCTTTTTAAAGAATCATAGGTCATTAAAATTAAAAAAAATCTACCCTTTCACTCATATTTTATTAAAATTTCTCCATAACATGACTATTAGGATCCTAAATAGTCATTCAATACAAACTATTTAGTACAAAATGAAATATTAAATTCTTCAAATCCTAGGATTGTATTACTCATGGGGATTAGAATTAGTGGCTTTGTGGAATCACTATGAAATTAACATATACTCAATATCACATTTTATTCATTGATCCCAACATGAAGAATCAGAAGAGTCTATTTGATCAATAGTTGATAAAAAATAATTAGGATATCCCCTTCCTCTTGGGGTATCCTCCTGAATCAAAGATTATAAATTTATGAAAACTCTATGTCATGCATCAAGGGTCATAGGGGTATTTTATATAGCCTAGGAATTATCCTCCAAAAAAAGTTAAATACCCTAAAACCATCTTCCATGAACCTATCTCAAAGATACCATGTCATCAAACATGGAAACACCCACAATAGGGTATCATATACACCAATTTTAGAACATGATGCCGAATATTTAGCTTACTAGGGAATTGGTTCTCATTGAACATCTATATAAAAGACTTCACCATCATGAATAATGATCTCACAAATCATGGTCTATATATATATAATTATTATAACCTAAATGAGACACATCATTGAGCAATAATGTTGTGATTCAATAAGATATATTTCCAATCCCATATATATGTAAAAACACTATTTATGATTTTAATGTAATTTTATATAAGAAAACAAAAACATGGTGTCCCACGATGGCTTCATCATCAAAGCATCAAATTCCATCACCATCCATGGTCATCAAATGTCTCATTCACTAAGGGTCTATGTTATCTTTATCAATATGTATCTCACTATAGATCCACGCAACCTTGAATCAAAATTAGGTACTTATAAACGGCGGTCTCATTTTTTGAAATGCCACCATGAACAGATATGGTTAAATATCATATGAGATGATTATGAAAAATTAAAGATTTATGTCTCTCATTAGTGATAAACACACTCATGATGGAATATACATGTCATGTTAATTATATATGCATGATTGTGATACATGATATGCCTTTTTTTATTTGGTCCAAGAAAAAATAATAATTAAGATTCATAAATATAAAACATCATGCACACTATACAAGGGGAAATTAATCATTTCAAACATAAAATATCAATAAAATTGATCCCCGCCTTGGTATCATTAAAATCATGTAGGAATAGGTGTTATTGGAGAAACAACATGATATCATTTAGAGGTTCCAACACATTCTGATCTCTCATAGATAATATGACAGATGTTATAAAATAAATAAAATATCTCTGAATCCACTTTGTAATTTCTTGGTCAGGTGGATACCGTACTGTTGATCCATAATAGTTTATATGTGAACTCAGACACCTCTCCCCATACTCTAGAGGCCACCTAATAGTAGCAGAGGTCTAGGGTGTAACTAATGGGGAGACTATACATCCACTATTACAGTTCATATTAATTAAAAAATATCAAAATGATAGCCATATAATCACATGATAGTACATAGAATAAATAATCATATAAGACTATAATAAATTGATACATAATAAATTCATGCACAAAATCTCATGGTGGAATTCAAAAAAGATCACCAAATGGGCCAATCACATATAAATATTAATGAAACCAATGAAATAACACTATAAATGAGGTAGTAACCTAAATCCAAGACTCACTTCCATTTTCCCAAACATAGTCAATATCATATAGATCAAATACATGATAATGAAAAATAGACCAACCTATTAATGAAACTACGTGGGTTTATTATCGGGTACACATAATCAATGGAATATTGAGTAGGGTGTGAGTACATAACTCAGTAGGTAATCAAAAACTCAGTCACATATATATTAATATTTTAATGATATATGTATTGGAAAAGATATGATTAAATCAGTGTGTAAAATATAAGAAAATACATCAGTAAAGAAACCATTTTTTATCATCTTGGACATATCCTCAACTAACCATACATTTTTTCGATATCTTCATTGTGTCTAAAATCACATAAAAATATCCTCTTAAATATTCAATGAAAATTTCAAATTACCCCAATGATATCATATGAAATATATAAATGTATGGATAAATTGTGGAGTACTCATTATAAAACATATAATAGATATATCCCACATTTCAAAAACTTATAACAAACCACCAATTAAAATCAACTTCTAGTGGATGATTCATGAGAATCTATTATAATTATTTATTAAAAATGATCTCTATGACACCATAACTATTGGAAAATTCTAATGTACAATGGACATCATAATCAATAATGTGAAATGACCCCAGGATTGGTTGGCTAGATCATTGTGGTGAACTAGGCATCTCATAATAAAAATGAAAATAATAATAATCCAAGTCTGAATAGTTAGATAATAAAAATTATTGGAATCCTAGGGTCTTATAGCTTCAATATAATCATATATATACATAGGGTTGAATCCGAAAGTCATTATTCATTGGGTATTTAATCAACTAGATCCTTGGAAGAACATCTAGGAGTCAACAATAATATTATATTATGATTTACAAAAAACAATATCCTTAGTAGAACCTTAAGGAATCAATTATGTATGTACAATCATATTTTGTAATGCATATAATCATGATTATAATATGTATATTTGGAAGCCCACACATGAATCATATATACATAAACAATTTAATGACTCAAAAATCACTAACCCCCATCATTATTTATTGACCCTTGGGTTCATATGATCAGTATATGTTCTAAGATGACACTCATTACTACCAATACTAATGCCCATGTGTACCCTCCCAGGGTTTTCATATCACTGGGGAATCTATTCGGTACCCCTATGCAGTAAAATGTGTGAACAACATTACATGATGTTCTCTTCCTTAACACATGGGTGGAGACACTATACAAGGGGCCTTGTTCTCAAACCCCTCCAATGGGTCATCAAGTGATTCTTAGAGGATTTCATGTACATAAATATGGTTATAAACAAGTAATGTAATCAATGGACTCATTTATTATCCTAACATGGTATTTTCAAGGGAGATAACTCATGTTCCATATCAATTCTATGATTATCTAGTTTGGTATAATGTAGTAGCTAGTTCATCCTACTCTAGGTTAAAGTATCTAAAAAACACCAGGTGGGTTAATTACAATTACCAAAAATCATACTCAACAATACTATTGGCTCTAAGGTATCCTAATGGTCATAAATTAACAAACTATGGGAAATCATTATTGGAAATCCCAGGTACGGTATCCTTAGAATCATTAATTTCAATTCAATTTATAAAAAACTAGAAAGGGAATAATGTGTCAAGGTATACAATTAGTCAATTCCATTCCAACTGATGTTTTTGGTATCCATCCTGTGTACTAATTTTTTTGCGGCATAACAACATTTACCTATGAATAATTTGGAATTCAATATAATTCCATCAAATTAATATAAATAAAACCTTTTAATTAATTTCAAAAAAACTCAATTAAAGACAACTGTCAACAACCTCAGTGGAAGGACCTCACATATACATATATATAATTAGATTTGTATATCCGTAGGGAAATTAGCATGTCCATCCTACCTTATGTCAATGATTATAAATCTACATTATATAGATCAACAACTCAACCAATTATCGTATATTGTCTAATAAAGGCCAAATTAATTATCAGAACAACATCCACCCATATAATGGCTCTACCTAATCTACACGGTCTATATAATAATAATTATAATTTTTATAATTCATTTAAAAATTTAATTTAATAAAAAAATAAATTCTTAAATTTCTCTGGATTTCCTCCTTTTTATAGATCTGAGACCACCCTTTCGTGGGAGGTCTATGCCAAACATCTAAAACTAATTGAGAATGAAATTTATTATTGAGATACAATTCTATAATTTCATTTACTACAGTAAATTAGATATTGTTTTTTATTTTAATTTTTTTAATATGATTCACATAATCAACTCTCGATAGATAGAATAATTTAGTAGTCTTGCTAAAATAAATAATATTATTATTCCTTAATTACATTTGAAAAAAAAACTACATGTTTTTTGAGAAAATTAATATTCCTAATAGAATACATTTGAATACAATTTTAGAAAATTTAATGCAATCATAGGAAAGGAAACAAATATGTGTGATCTCAAATCCTCAGTAAGGGTTTAGTGTAGTTGAAGTTTTGACAAATTTATATGAATAATAGACATGGACATATAAAAAAGTATACATGCATGAAATTTAAATGATTTTACTAGAATAATCAATATGGAATGGTAAATAAATAAATTACATCCCATTTAATTAATAACATTTATATCAAAACTGGATAATGTATGATCAATATGAAATCGTAAAAAATTAAAAACACATTCCATTTAATAAATAATCTGATATTTAAATTCATCATAGTGATAGTATCATTGGGAATATAGCATGGATAAAAGTAAATATATTTTTGTTTGAAGAAATTCAAAATTATTATATTTCACGATCTATAGAACATGATACATTAACTATCACGACCTTTCTTAAAACAGTTTCAATGTACTCATAGAAACATATTTTATTCTCAGGTATTAATTCACCTCATGAGACTACCCATGCATTGAGGGGATATATAATTCTAGTTCCAACCCATCCCTAAATTTATAAATAATTATACATATATTAAATAATTAATTTAATTCATGAATAATTTTCTTTATCAATAAATACTTTCACTGAGAAAAGAAAATAGATATTTCAATTTTTTTTGGTTTAATCCAATAACATTCATAGTGAAAAATATAAGTAATAATTTTTTATGGATTAAAAAAAACTAATATTCATGAAAAGAGGAATATGTGTAACCTATAATTGAAACATTAATTATATTAAAGAAATAGTTATTAATTAAATATTAATAGAGGGGTAGTATATACAAAACTTGAATGTGAATAAGATCATATAAAGAAAAACAACTTAGTGAAATTTGAATTGCGATAGAAATCATTAACAATGAACATATTGTTTATCTGAGATATAATAAATTAATTTATTATTTGTATAAAATTCAAATCCATATATAAAAATTGGATATGAATGATACTATAATAAAAATTAGATATATAAAAAATATTATAATATTAATGAAAAATGATGATTAAATTCGAAACAATGAAAAGAAATGGTGTTTTGAAATTATTTACCATATTTTAACATTCATGTAAATTAACTATTAATGAAATAATAACAATTATAACATAATATTTATTGTTGATATTTTTATTGATGTTATTACATGTAATAGGGTTATTATGAACAACATATGAATGAAATCATGGTCATGAATATAGAATATGGATCAATGAATTGAGTTGAGATAAAGTCCCTTACAACTTTAGTAATCTATGGATCAAAATAAAAATAAAGAGATAACCTAATATGTATTTTTATATAAAAATAATTTTCAGGAAGTGGGTCAAAAAATTTATTCTCTGGATCTTTATACACCAAACAATTTTAATATTTTGTGAATATTGGATATATCTCAAAGAAATTAAAAGTGAGACTAGAATGTCTTATATCACACATTATTTTAGTTGATTGTTCTTTAAACTCATCTATAATATTTAAGATCATGTTAAAAGAAATTATATAACCATATATATATTTTTAATGTCTTATATGATCATATTATATAATTTTACCACACTTTTTAATAATATTTAAATATTTTCTCAATTTTGGGTGTTAATTGCCTTGTTTCCTCACACATGTTTAGTCAGGAAGGATCTATTTCTTATGAGTTTGATATATATATATATATATATTCTAGAGAATTATATTAATTATATAAATAGAATATATAATTAGTATATATTTTTAATATCGGTTAATAAATTTGGACGAAAAAATGACTCTCATCACATCGTGGATATGATAGGTCGTACGTACGCATGATTGAGAATAGTATTCCCTTAATGGGTGAAATGTGTAAGGCAGCAGATGATATATGAATTCTGTTGAGTTTATATAATTTCATGTGTATCAGACACATAAATATATATATTTTTATATATCTGTTATTTCCATTATTATGACTATACATGTGAGTTTTTGATTGAAAATAAATGACATCCGTTCGTACGGTAGTAGTCTGTCGTACACACGAGCAATGGAGTTGTTTCTTATTTAATGGAGGGGAAGTTTATTAAATATTCTTACATCCAAATAATAAGATGAAATAATAAGGGTTTTAATATTTCCACTAAATAGGAGTTTATAATAAATAATTGAGGTTTGTAAACTAGATAATGAAAAATAATGACCTAGGTGATGAAAATTACATTCTCTTAGAGAAAAATATTTTTGAATATTTTTTAGGACCCTTGGGTTGGAAATTTTATTTTAAAATATATTATATATGTGTAAAATTATGTGTTATATGTATTATTATAAGGGGTTTCAAAACTATATAACATTATAGGGGTGAATTTTTGAACTGATTGAGTGCATTTTTATTAGTGGGGAAATGGGTCCCTCCTCGATATTATATGGAAATTTCCAACAATAATCTAATATTATAATTTCCTTCACATGTAAAAACATCCAAATAAATATAGGAAATAATTAAGATGACATAATTTTCATATATTTTCATAGAATAGTAGTTAGACAATTTGGTAGGTCATTTTAATCTTTATATCTTACTTTAACCCCCAGTAAATCAGTTTTTATCGAAACTGGAAAAATTAATCGGTACTATTTTCACTATAAATTTTCGTCGAACATTATTTTGACTTTATATGATAATATTAAAAATTCATATTAAAATATGGAATATTTTTTAAAAAATTCAAATCACATATGTGGTGAAATTCGATTTAAAATTATACCTGTCAGCGTGGTGAAAAATCATATTTCCAAAGAGAAAATTATTATAAGTATAAAAGGTTTTAATTTATGAAATAAGATTAAAATTGAATAAAATGAACAAACTATTCATATTTTAATATATTTTAACCGATTTATTTTAGGAAAAAGTTAATTTGGATTCATCCTTCTGAATAATTTAAATTAAACGGTAGTTTTCAAAACAATTAGTGTTTTCACTATTCATAAAAAATTAAAACATTTTAAATTTAAATCCCAAAAAAAGACCCTTAAATATTTTTTATATGATCATTTAAAAAATTAATTTTATTTTATGAAATAAATTTTATAATATAGGAATCAATTTTTTTAAGATTATGTGACAAAATGAAAATGAAACAATTTTTTAGATTATGCGAGTAAATAAAAATGAAACAATTTTTTTTAAAAAAAATTCATTCTAGATAAAAATTCATTTTCATTTAAATTATTATTATTTTATTTTAAACTAACATTTATCCATAATTTTTATAATATATGTATATTACTATTCATATAAACCAATTTAAAGTCTTATTTATATTTGTATACTATATTTCAGTTCATTTAAACATGGGTGTGTGTGTTCTGCAAGTAATAGAATAGATTAAATTTAATGAAATATATTTTTTGGGTTTTTAATGATCAAGGTTTTATGTATAATATGACATAAATAAAAATAATTATTTAACTATTTTATATTGTAACATTATCCCTATATTAAATATTTGTTCCCTCATAGTTTGTACTTTCCCTAAGAAATAAATGGGTTTCTATTTGAAATTTCCATTATTGAAAACCCACATTATAAAATGGTTCAATAAAATGTACTCTTAATAAGACATAAACTGATGTAATAAAGTCATATGAAAAAAACATAACCTAGTTTCAATGTAGTATTACATTATTGTCACCTTGATATATAATAATTTAATTAATCATTTATAATTATATATAGGGATTGAGGTTATTGATCACATAAATTTAAATGATCAATGAAATGTTAGCATAACTAAAACCGTAAATCTATATGGTTTTAAAGACCATTTTATTCATCAGTTATGAATGTAATGTAAAATTTTTCAAGAGATAATTCTAATTGTGAGGAATTATTTAAGAATATAATAATGTAATAAAATATCAAAACTTGATGCATTTATTTTTCATAATAAAAATTTCCCCCTATGGTTGTGGTTCGATCAATTTTCACTTAATATATTACTCCAAGAACTCAATATCCATAAATTAATATTTTGTACCTAAGAAACTAAAATTACGTTTCACTGGATTATATTATCCATAAAAGTGTAAGAGTTCATTCCATCTATCTCTAAATATTTATCAAAACTGATACAGTTATCACAAGTTATCCAATATAAAAAATTTACATATAAACATCAACTATAAACCCACTAGTTCATCATTAATATTAATTAATAAAACAAATTAAGAAAAAATAACGATATATTTTACAAACAATCATAGATGAAAGTGGTAGGAGAGACACCATTATCAACATTTAGTTTTGGGTTTAATCTATGTTTCCTTGATGAATTAGATGGTTTCTCACCAGGTATACTGGTTGGCCTTGTTTATAAAAAATATTAGTATAATTCTTATAAAATTCCCACATATTGATTTCCTATAACTACGAATACAATGATGATTATTTAATCCTTAATATCTACCATTACATCAAATATTATTTCCAAATAAATCTCATCACAGTATTCCTATGGAATATGTAATGAAAACATATACTAAACCAATGTGTTATATTCTTATAAATTCATCCAATATATTGTTAATCTTGGTATAATCCCATCACATAAAACATTAAAAGGTCTTCTTAACAATTTTAGGATACGATAAACATTACACTCATCAACCTTTAATGATGTTCATAACAATTAAGTTAATGGTTCAAAATTATTTCTAAATCCATAGATGTTTCAGGACTCTAATAACCAATATAACATTGGTAAAAATTTATATACAATTAAATTATTGAATCCAAAAAAAAAATACTAAATCCATTTTATTTAATCATAGGTCCTTCATTGGAATATGGTTTAATATTTATTAAGGGTCATTGAATTGGATAATTCTTAACTTCCCAACATTTTGGAAAATTATAAATGGATTCATGGGATGAAATTTGTTTTCTTCCCTCATACTATTTATTTTCCATTGAAATTAATTTATTAATTTCATACATTTTCATAAGTAATATGTTTTACCAATCCCTTGAGAGACATTATTTTCAATATAATACAATGTAGATTTATCCTAGAGTATTCATTTCTATTATCTATTAAACTACATTAAAATTATTGGGTATGGATATGTTAATCTTTAAATCAATATCCCATATGAGTGTAAAACTAGGTGTGTGGTAAGGCCCATTTTCACTCACCAGGCGATGATCATGTCAAGCCCAATGCATAGTTTTCTCTTTCATTACTCTTAGATATGACTATTTTAGAACCATATATATATTTTAAATCTGGAAAAGATTTATTTCTAAGAAAAATCACATAATCTATTATATACCAATGAATTAGTATATTATTATATACCTATCATTATAGTGAATTATAAATTATTTTCCAAAAACTATGTTTTCTTTAATAATGTTTCTAATGATTCAACTAAAATTACTCTAATACAAACTATAATGACATAAACTATATTATCCGAGAGATGGTGTTAAAATTTCTTACATGGAATTACTTATAATAAATCACATCATAAAGGACATAATAATTTAGTAGTCATGCTAATCTATATAAATAAAAGATTCCCATTTATATTTGAAATAAATATTAAAAATTTTATTTTCAAGAAAATCATTATTCACTTTGGAATATCATTGAATATCATTATTAATTGATTTCATGCATTCTTGAGAATGTAAAATGATAATGGTGAGCCAAAATTCATAGTAAATGTTATGTATAATTGAAGCTACCATGAATTGGTAAGCCCGATCAATATTAAAAGGTAAATAAATAGAAATATCTTCCATTTATATAATTCGACTAGAATAATTTATATAGAAATAATGATAACTAAAAATACAATCCATCTTTTATTTAACCATACTATCATAACATGATAATGCATAATTAACATGGAAAGGTAAATAATTTAAAACGGATTTCATTTAATCACTAAACTAATAATGAAATATATCCTGATATAATATTATTGGGAAAATCATCTAGATAATAATAAATAAATTCATGATGAATGAAATAATAAATTATTTGACTACATGTTCTCTGTAACATGATACCTCTAATGCTTATACCTTTTACAAGGTAGTTTAAAACTCAGGTAGGATCATGTTTAATCCTTGAACTGATTTTCCCCACAAGACTACCAAAACATCGAGTGAATAAATAATTTAGTGTTCCACACATCCCTACATGTCAAAATAGTTCCTCATATATCGATTAATTTATTTATTTATTTAATATAATTCCTTTTTAACAAATATCCAAAATGAGTAAAGAACATGGCTTTATAAATTATCCCAATTTTAATCTAAAAATATTTAATCTAAATATTGTATTCAATAATTGTATATGGTTTTAAAAATATATAGATCCATGGTAAAAAATAAATTAAATAAATAGGAATTGAAACATTAACAATTATTAATTAATCATTACTCATGTTAAATACATCAATGTGTAGTATATAAACCACATGAAAATAAATAGTTATATATTAACAAATATATCTCTATGTAATGGTAATTGATAAAAAATAACTTACTATGACCATAAAAATGAGGGGTGAATTTAAGAATGAATAGATTATGTGTCGTATTTTTGAATCAATATCAGACAATTTTAGATCAATCATAAGATAATAAAATTTCATTATTCACATAATCTTATAATATCAAAGTAAAATAATGGATTAACATAATTCTATTTATAGAAATTATAATATCAAATTCATTACCACATATCAACATTCATTTCAAATATAAAATTGATTGAACAAGTCAAATTATAACATAAAATACAACGAAATATAAAGTATTCATGATATTACATGTAATATGGGAAGTATATAATATATATAAAATACATTCAGTGTAAAACAATAACATATGCCTCAATGATGGAAAATTGAGACAAATCCTATTACAGAATTTGCAATATGATGAATGAACCCCTTAAAAGAGAGACCATAATACTGATTTTTATTTAATAATAAATTTTATTAATAGGTTAATAAAATACATTCATGTAGATAATATACCCCCACACAATAAAAATAAGGGGTGAATATGGCACATTCCTCACAAAAAAGTGATATGAGAAATCATTACCTCTCACATCTTTGTAGTTTAATGTTCATTAAACTCTATTATAATTGTTTACGTTAGGATATTAATATTTTATATAACAATATTATTATTTATAATATCATATATATTCCTATTATATATCATTGACAACATTTTTTTTAATATATCTATATTTTTATTGTTTATGAAGTTAATTTTCTTTATTATCATTCATGTTTTGACATGAATGTTATGGGTATTTTGAAAAGGATATACACACATCGTAAAAGAATTATTATAATTATACAAACCACATATTCAATCATTATTTATATATTTTTAAATATTTATCAATGATCAATGTGGAAAAGAATTCACATTACTTCATAGAATTGGTAGGTTGTACTTACGCATGAGCGGGGATATCTTTTCCTTAATGGGTGAAAAAGGTAAATAAGTTGATGATATATTACAATTTATGATTAATATAATATAAATTTATATATATATATATATATCCATTATTTTTATCATTATTATTATACATGTGAGTTATTTATTGTAAAAAATTATATCGGTCTGCAAGGGGGTAGTCCATCGTAAACCCGAGTGATTTCATTATTTTCCATTTAATGGAGGGGAATATAGATAAATATTATATGATAAACATAATAAAATAATTTATATAGTATATATTCGTGTCACTATAATTTAAGTGATAATAAATATAGGAGGGTTTTTAAATAAGAATCACAAATAATGAAAAATGTGAATACAATTACCTTATGTAAGAGAAACATCCTTTAGATCTCCTATGGATGGTCTATTGGGATCACCGGAAGCTCTAAAATGCATAAAATGATTATGAAAGAGGATTTTTTCATTATTTTTCCTCTAAATGTGTCATGATTGTAACATAAAAAGTATATAACGAATAATATATATTCTTATCTATGTCTATTTATGAATTAGATAGTGTTTTAGAGGCTTAAAATGAGAATAAAAATAATCTTAAGCATAGAATACACTAATATTTTTAAAAGATTATTTTACTGCATTTTGATGGAAAACCATTTTTAAATCAATATTTTGACAATTTTGTAATCTCAATTTATGAAAATAAACTTATTCTTTAAGATTTGGACATTGAAATTTACTTTGGATAAATTTTTGTTATTTTTCGGACAATGTTCATTTTTTAATGAATAGTGAAAAATACTTCATTTTACATCAAAAATTTATTTTCATCTAATTTAATTATATGGTTAGATTATCTTTTTAATTTGTTTTAATTTGTGAATAGAATATATTTTTACCATGTAATCCAATAGTGGTCATTGGTATTAATTTCACTTTGGAATTGGTAATAAACAAGTGCAAAACCATTCATAGATATTGTTTCTAAAAAACCCGCTATTTGTTTTGACAACGAGGATTATTTTTAAATTAATTATTTCAATTTCTGTGTTTGGAATTTGGTAAAATGGATTAAATATTTAGAATCAGATGGTTTGAATTATTTAATCGAGACTCTTTTGTTTTTGGACATTCTGAATAGTAACGATGGTAATTATCGTTAATTATATTCATTAATTAGTAATCAGGTAGTTAGGGATAATAAAATAATATCATAATAATAAAAAATGACCTCAAAATGTGTCCTAATTCTACTGGTTGTGTCATGTCCAACCATGGTATGCCTTGTGCAAACTTGGGGACACCATGGAATAACTTTTGTGTGATAATTACTTTTTATCTTTTTATTTTTAAAGAAAGTTAAATATAACAAACAATGTATCACCTGAGTAAAAAAATTATAATTCTGACTACAAAAATGATCAATTGGACTATAAATAGTCATTGGAAATATAAAAATATTTCCTACATCATTGTATTTTTTTATAATTTTTAGACATTATATAAATTAAATTATTTATGACATCATGATAATTGAGCGACTACCTCATTAATGAATGATTTCAATAAAATGAAAATATAATTTAAAATCTAAGAAATACACTGGTAAAAGACCTACTGTATGATTATATTTCGAACCCTTATCACCTTATCCTCAAAATATATCAATGTGGGACCTTTTGAATCCGAAACACTTTTCAATATAAATTAACATTTTATATCATTCCAAGAGTTCCCCTCCTCTCCTCTTATAAAAGGCCTCCACCTCTACCTCTATACCCACACTTCTCAAGCCTTTTCCTCTGCCAAACTCTGGTGATTTCATCTCTCCACATCCCTCTCTTCATCTTTTAAGCCTTACCTTAGGCAGAAATCTCTTCACGAAACACTTTTGGTACAAACCAAGAGGAGTTGCCCGATTTAAAGGACATTAAGGAACGATCGAGCCAAGTCGGACCCAAGGCAAGGGACTTCGTCTCAATATCCTTTAATTTAGGAATATTTTGTTTTAAACACAACATTATTTTATACGGTGTATAAACCCCTTCAACTTTTATGTTTATTCAAAAGCAATATTTTTTATATGAAGCTTTTACTAAACGAAAAAAGGGAATTTTTTTTCGTCTGTAAGTGGAGACAATGACTTCATTGCCACCATGACCATTATTTGAGCTTAGGCTTCCTCGACAAGCCATATCTTTTTTTAAATGAAAAATAAATACCACGTTTTACTTTTCTTTTCTTTTGGTATGGAAAATGGTTTTCATAATGTTTTTATATCAATGTGTTGTATTGATATCTTGTGATTGAAAAGTGGAAATGTTATGTTTCTTTTATACATGTTTTATATGATATGATAATGATATGGTTCTTGAGCATTGTTATGATGAAGAGAGGTTCCATGATAAACTAAGGGCAGGTGAGCCCAATATAACTCTCCAATGCATTAGGTAATGAAAAGGGGTTAAACGTTACGGTTTCTCCATAGAGGTTTAGGGAATATACAGTGATTGGTATTCCAAACGTTACTATGAGGGTTACTCCCTACGTAAGAATTTTATGAATGCCTCAAGTTACCTTTATGTCTTATGATTTATATGATTTATTCATGATTTGAGGAGGTATGTTAAAATGCTTATGTTTTATGAGTAAAGTATGATTACATACATGGACTAATGTTTTCTTTTCGTACTTTTATATCCCTTACTGAGATTTTTATGCTCATCCCATTTTTTTGAAATGTTTTTCACTGGTCAAGGGAATGGTACATAATATGATGATAGTGTCAAGTAATGTCAAGAAAGAATCCATGTTTTATTTTAATTATGTTTCCGTTGATGGAAAAAATGAGTACTATCTTTTATGTAACCATATTGTTTAAATATGGAATATAATGCAAGATTTATGATCCAATTCTCTAAAAATCTAAACTTAAAAAGATCCTCAACATGTATTCTTGAAGTAACTCAAGATTAAGTAATGTTTAAGGTTGGGGCCTTATATTTGGTATCAAAGGTTAGTTTAGATAACATTAGGAGTTAGAATTCAATTAAATTATTATCCAAAAATATTTTCTGTTATGGTCAAATTGAAATTATGTAGCATTTTAAGATTACCATGTTGCTACATCTAAGACATGTTTCTTCAGAATGGTTTTCTGTAGAGGAAATAGGAAAGTAGTGCTAGGAAGGCATACAGAAGGAAATGACCATCCGAATTAGCATCCAGAGATGGTCGGAAATGGAACTGAACAGTATGTTGCAGTAATGACGCAGTTGGATCAAGTGATAAATGGTGGTGGTATCCATGCATGAGGTCAGCCAGATCAACCGTAGAGAAACCTTTCAGTGGTGGAACATTTCATGAGGCAACATACCCCGTCATTCAAGTGATCATCTGACCCTGTGCTATCTGAAGGGTGGATTAATGAACTGGAGAATATTTTCGATGTCATGGGGTGTTCAAAAAATCAAAAGGATAGTCTTGCAATTTACCGTTTGGAGGGTGAAGCAGATCAGTGGTGGTCGATTGTTAAAAATATCAGGTACGCTGATGAGATTGATGATCTCGACTGGGATGAATTCAAAGGTATGTTTCTTGAGAAGTATTTTCCTAAGGTTGTTCAGCTTAATATGGAAAAACAATTATTGGAATTGAGGAAAGAGGACGACTCAGTGGCAGATTATGAAGAGTGGTTCACTTGATTGGCAAGGTATGCTCCAAATTTTATCCGAGACCTTGATATTAAAAACAATTGTTTTTACTCAGTATTAAAGCCCATATATCTAAGGGAATTGTAATCTCGTGAGTTCAAAAGTTATGAAAATCTTGTTCGATGTGTTGAGAATGTGGAAAAGGGGTTTTCCGATGATCAAGTGTTCTATAACAACCAACAGAAGAAGAGACCGAGGTAGCAGGAGAAAAGGAAGTTTTCTTCAAAAAGGTCAGATGGTAAGAAAACGAAGTTTCTAGTTTGTGATAAATGTGGTAAAAGGCATGTTGGGGAATGTCTTATGAATTATGGAAAGTGATACCGATGTGGTAAGATGGGATATAAGACTCGTGGTTGCACTAAAAAAGATCAGGGTGATGGTAAGACCAAATTTGATTTATAGTTACTGAAATGTTTTAAGTGCAATGAGATGGGTCGCTATGAAAATGAGAGTCTGAAAAAGAGCTCGAGTGATGGAGAGCAGTTAGACTACAAGCAGAAAGGGGTGGTGAAATCCTTTGAAACTACTTCAACAGATGTTGGCCATCAAATGAAGTGGTATCAGGTACTTTGTTTGTTTTTTCAGATTATGCCAGTGTGTTAGTTGATTCAGGGTCTACACATTCTTTTATATCTATAAATATTTCTAGTAAATTGGGAATTTATCTCAAGAAATGACTCCAGTACTTGTGGTAAAAACACCTGGTGTAAATTTTTAAGCAAAAATAATTTATAAGAATCTTCCTATCCTTATCTGTGGAAAGAACCTACCTGAAAACATTATTATTTTACCTCTAGTAGTGTTTGATGTTATCTTGGGTATGGATTGGCTCTCTATTTACCATGCTAATATTGACTTTAGATCTAAAGATGTTTCTTTTTAGAAATACATTCAGTTTGTGTACAAGAATGAACCCTTACTGTTGATAACATATCAAGAGGCTGAGAAACTTATAAAATATGGGAATGAATTTTACCTTACACATACTGTTGAAAATAAGGGAACTGTTCATATTAATGATGTTCTAGTGGTAAATGAGTATCCTGATGTTTTTCATGATGAGTTTCCTGGAAGAATACTAGATCGGAAATTTGAGTTTACTGTTGAATTAGATCTTGATGCTAAGCCAATTTCAAAACTCCCTTATCGAATGGCTCAAATTGATCTTTTTGAGTTAAAGGAGAAATTGCAATATTTATTAGAGAAATGTTTCATTAGACCTAGAACATCATCATGGGGTGATCCTGTTTTATTTGTAAAAAAGAAAGATGGTTCAATGAGACTTTGAATTGATTATAGATCCTTGAATAACATCACTATTAAGAACAAATATCCTTTTCCTCATATCGATGATTTTTTTGATCAACTCCAGGGAGCTCAGTATGTTTCAATGATTAACCTGAGATCGGGGTACCATCAGTTGAAGGTAAAGGAAGTATATATTCCAAAGACCACGTTTCTTACAAGATATGGCCATTATAAATTTGTAGTTATGCCTTTTGGGCTTACCAATGCACCTGCTGTATTCATGGACCACATGAATAGAATTTTCCATGAGTTCTTGGATATGTTTGTGGTTGTTTTCATTGATGATATTTTGGGTTTTTCTAAAAGTAAAGAGGAGAATTAATGACATTTAAGGGTTATTTTGAAAACCTTAAATGAAAAGAAATTGTGTGTGAAATTCAGAAAATGTGAGTTTTGGTTACCACAAATTTCATTCCTTGGTCACATTCATTTTAAAGATGGGATAACTATTGATCCTTCAAAAAAAGGTTGTAGAAGAATGGCCAAGACCCAGATATGTAACTGAGATTCGTAGTTTTCTGGGTTTGGTAGGCTATTACCGAAGGTTTGTTAGAAAGTTTTCACGGTTATCTAGTCCAATTATTAAGCTAACTCGAAAAGGTGTTATGTTTTTCTAGAAAAAAGAATGTGATGATTGTTTTCAGTAATTGGAAAGAATATTGATGAATGCTACAGTTTTGGCACTACCTTCTCGGAATGGGAAGTTTGTTATCTACAGTGATGCTTCATTGAAAGGAATTGGTTACGTCCTAATGCAGAATGATCAGGTAATTGCTTATGCTTCACGTCAGTTGAAAAATCATGAGGTAAATTACGCTACACCTGATTTGGAATTGGCTGTTGTTGTTTTCACATTAAAAATTTGGAGGCATCATTTATTTGGAGTAAAGTGTGAAATATATACCGATCAAAAAAGTTTAAAGAATATATTCACTCAGAAATAATTGAACATGAGATAGAGGATATGGATATAATTAATCATGGATTATGGTTGTACAATTCATTACCATCCGGGAAAAGTAAATAAAGTGGCTGATGCTTTGAGTCGAAAAAGTAATGCTTCATTAACAATGTTCTGTTTAGAAGATGATCCTTTGTTTAAGGATTTGATGAACTTTGGCATAGATGTTGTTGGTGAAGGATGTCCTTCTGTTTTGTTTCAGGTATTAGTGAAATCTTCTCTATCATACAGAATTAAACAAGTATAGAAGCAAGACAACGAGTTGCAGAAAAAGGTAGAGCTGGTTCAGAAGGGTGAGTTGCCTGAATTCAACATTGACAATGATTGTGTTTTTATATTTGGAAAGAGATTTTGTGTGCCTTGTTATTCACAGTTAAATAGAGAGTTGTTATGTGAATCTCATAGTTCTTTGTTTTCAGTTCATCCAGGAATTACTAAGATGTATAGTGATCTTCGGGAGTATTACCGGTGGGACGAAATGAAAAGCGATATTGCTGATTTTACTGTGAAGTGTTTGACTTGTCAACTTGTTAAAGCCGATCGGAAGTTACCGAAAGGGATTATTCAGCCTTTACTAGTGCTAGAGTTGAAATGGGAGAATATATCCATGGCCTTCGTTGTGGGATTGCAGAAGACACCTCAAGGTAATAAGACAATCTGGGTTATAGTTGATCTCTTGCCTAAATCTGCTCATTTCCTTTCTATACGAGATTCATTTTCCCAAGATCATCATTCCAATTTTTATCTTAAATATATAGTCAGGTTACATGGATTTCCTCTCTCCATTGTATCTGATCATGATCCGAGGTTCACTCTTAACTTTTGGAAAGGCCTTCAGAAGATGTTGTGTAGTAAATTAAATTTTAGTAAAGCTTTTCATACTCAATCAAATGGGCAGTAAGAATGAACAAGTTAGACTTTGGAGGATATGATACGTGCTTTTTCTATTGATTATCAGGTAAGTTAGGACCAATATATTTCTTTGGCTGAGTTTTTTTATAATAACATTTTTCAATCTAGTATACAGATGGAACCATTTGAGGAATTATATGGGAAGCAGTGCCAAACTCCAGCTTCCTGGGATGAAGTGGCTGAAAGGAAGTTGATGGGACCAGAATTGGTAGAAGAGTTGGCAGAAAAAGTTCAGCTGATACAGAAACACATGAGAAATGCTCAGAGCAGGCAGAAGAGTTATGCGGACAATAGGAGGAAGGATGTCACTTTTGAGGTAGGTGATCATGTTTTTCTCAAAGTTTCACCATTGAAAAGTGTGATGTGATTTGTTAAGAAATGAAAGCTGAGTCCGACGTTCATCAAACCATATAAAATTCTGGAGAGAGATGGATCAGTTTCATACCGAGTGGATTTACCTTCGAGTTTATCTCAGGTACACAATGTTTTTTATGTTTTAATGTTATGGAAGTACATGCCAGATCCATCTCATGTTTTGAGTCTAGAGGTAGTTCAGCTGGAAGAGAATATATCTTATGAAAAATAATCAGTCCAGATTCCTGACCACAAGAAGAAAGTTTGGTGGAATAAGGTGATTCATCATGTAAAGTTTTTGTTGAAAAACCACAAGAGGGAAGAGGCTACATGGGAATCTGAAAATGCAATGAGGGCTAAATACCCCCACTTATTCGATAAGTAAATAAATTGAGGGAAAATAATTTTATAAAGGGGGGAAGGATATAACATCCCATGTTATTAATGAATAATATATATTCTTATATATGTCAATTTATTAATTATATAGTGTTTTAGTGGCTTAAAATGAGAATAAATCCAATCTTAAGCATGGAATACACTAATATTTTTAAAAGATTATTTTACTGCCTTTTGATGGAAAACCATCTTTAAATCAAACATTTGAAAATTTTATAAGCTCTATTTGTCAAAATAAACTTATTATTTATGATTGGGACATTGAAATTTACTTTTGATAAATTTTTGTTATTTTTGTGAAAAGGTTCATTTTTTAATGAATAGTGAAAAATACTTCATTTTACATCAAAACTGCATTTTCATCTATATTAATTATATCGTTTTTTTATCTTTTTAAATTTTTTTAGAGTGTAAATAGAATATATTTTTACCATGTAATCCAATTTTGGTCATTGGGATTAATTTCACTTTGGAATTGGGCATAAACAAGTGCAAAACATTTCATAGATATTGTTTCTAAAAAACCCGGTATTTGTTTTGACAATGGGAATTATTTTTAAATTAATTATTGAAATTTCTATGTTTGGAATTTAGTAAAATGGATTACATATTTGGAATCATAAGGCCCAAATTATTTAATCACTACTCTTTTGTTTTTGGACATTATGAATAATAACGACGATAATTATCTTTAATTATCTTGATTAATTAGTAATCAGGTAGTTAAGGATAATAAAATAATCTCATAATAATAATAAATGACCCCAACATGTGTCCTAATGGTACTTGTTGTGTCATGTCAGACCATGGGATACCTTTTTCCAAACTAGGGGACCCCATAGAATCACTTTTGCATGATAATGACTTTTTATCTTTTTATTTTTTAAGAAAGTTAAATATAACATAGAATGTATCACCTGAGTATAAAATTTTTAATTTGGTCTACATAAATGATCTATTAGACTATAAATAGTAATTTTAATGATAATAATATTTACAATATCATAGTATTTTTATTATAATTTGTTGACATTAAATAAATTAAATTATTTATAACATCATGATGATGTAGTGATTACCTCATTAATGAACGATTTAAATAAAATGAAAAGATATTGTAAAATCTAAGACATACACTTGTCAAAGACCTATTGGATGAGTATATTTCGAACCCTTATCACCTTATCCTCAAAATATATCAATGTGAGACCTTTTAAATCCGAAACACTTTCCAATATAAAGTAACATTTTATAGCAATACATGAGTACCCCTCCTCTCATATTATAAAAGTCTCCCACCTCTACCTCCTTACCCACACTCCTCAAGCCTTTATCTCGGCCAAAATCTACTCATTTCAACTCTCCACATCCCTCTCTTCATATTAGAAGCCTTACCATAGGATGAGAGCTCCTCAACAAACCCTTTTGGTACAAATCAAGAGGAGTTATCAGATTTAAAGGCGATTAAAGAACGATCGAGTCATGTCGGACCTAAGGTAAGGGACTTCGTCTCATATCCTTTCATTGAGGAATATTTTGTTTTATACACAACTCTATTTTATACAGTGCATAAAACCATTTGACTTTTATGTTTATTCAAAGTGAATATTTTTTATATGAAGCGTTTACTAAACGAAAAAAGAGAATGTTTTTTTGTCGTACGTATGCGGTGACAAAAACTTCTCCACCGTCGTGACCATTATTTGAGCTTCAGCTTCCTCTACAAGACATAACATTTTTTTAATGAAAAATAAATACCATGTCTTACTTTTCTTTTATTTTTTTATGGAAAATGGTTTTCATAATGTTTTTATATCAATGTGTTGTATTGATATCTTGTGATTGAAAAGTGGAAATGTTATGTTTCCTTTATGTATGTTTTATGTGATAAGATTATGTTATGGTTCTTGGGCTTTGTTATGAAGATGGGTGGTTACGTGATAAACTAAGGGAGTGTGGTCCCGATATAGCTCTCCAATGCATTGGGTAATTCAAAGGGGTTAATCGTTAAGGTTTCTCCGAAGAGATTTAGGGAATATACTATGATGGGTATTCCAAAAGTAACCATTAGGGTTACTCCCTACGTAAGAATTTTATGAATTCCTCAAGTTACCTTTATTTCTTATGATTTCTATGATTTATTCATTATTTGATGAAGTATGTTAAAATGATTATGTTTTATGAGTAAAGTATGATTTCTTACATGGACTAATATTTTAATTTCATACTTTTATATCCATTATTGTTCTTTTTATGCTCATCCCATGTTTTTGAAATGTTTTTCACAAGTCAAGAGAAAGGTACATGGTATGATGATAGTTTCAAGGAAGTGTCAAGAAAGAATCCGTGTTTTATATTAAATATGTTTCCGTTGATGGGAAAAATGAGTACTATATTTTATGTAACCACTTTGTTTAAATGTGGAATGTAATGCAAGATTTATGATCTATTTCTCAAAAACTCTAAACCTGAAAAGATCCTCAATTTGTAATCATGATGTAACTCAAGATTAAGTAATGTTTAAGGTTGGGTCCTTATAATGATAGTTGTGATGTAGTTTAGGGAGTGAGAACCCTTTTATATATCGGGGAAAGGGGACCTTCATGGAAAATAATTTGACATATCCCAAAATAATCCAAAAGGAAAAATTCATCCACATGGAAAAGAATAAAAATAAAAATATATTCCATTTTTATAGAATAAGTTGGGAATATTGACATTAAATAAGAATATAACATGTATTTAGGTAATTTTAACACTTATCTTCTATGTTTATCCCCTAGGAAAATTATTTCTTACCTTAACTGCAATATTTGATTATTTACTATGTTCACTATTAAAATTTGTAAAAAAATTAATTTAAACATTTTAGTTAATTTTAATTTCTCTGATTTCAAATATATAATCATGTTTTTTAATTTTTCATTTAAAAAATTGGTAGATTAAAATTTATATGTATACCCACTGACATGATGATGAAGAGGGATTCCAACTTACAAATTCCAATAAGTATTGAATATTATAATATAAAAATACAATATAAAATTGATCCTAATAAAAAAATTGGAAAATTTATTAAATGTGAACGAATTTTACTTTTAAACCAATTTAAAATTTAATTTTTGGTTTTGATTTATTTAAATGAAAATTAAATTTTATATAAATATCAGAATTTTTCCCAACTCATCAATAAATGATATATTTTAGGATAATCCTAAAAATTCACCATATTATAATTTTGATATTAAACATTTAGAAATTAATTTCATTCTATGATGTAAATTTTATTAAATCTTTATAATTTATTTTTTAATTATGTGCAAAAATCCAATCTAAAAATTCTTTTTGAAAAACTACATTTTTTAGAAAGCATTTTATTCTTTTTAAATGATTATCACATTATTTGTTATCAAAATGACATACATAATTTCCATATTTAAGTAGGTACTATATGTATATAGAAATTTAACAGTTAGGGTGTAGAGATATACTTTACTATGGTTCATTTAGAATCATGTGTGTTTGTTACACAACATATTGGAGAGATTAAATTTTTAAAAATATATTTCATGTGTTGTTTATGCTCGGTGTTATGGGTATCATACTCTATCGAATAATGTTTTCTAATTTCATAATTTCATGTGATTAAAAATTCTATAACTAAATAAATTTAAATCATGAATAAAAACATATTACAAATTCCAATGATGATGTTCCTTTTCTGAATTTATTAATGACTACATGTATATTTTTAAATAGATTACCTATTCGATGGCAATTTAAAATCCCTATCAGTCTCTTCCAATTCCCACATTCTCTAATGAAATTAAATCTAAAACAATATTAATATAAAAATATAATGAAACCCTAGAATAAAATGGTATAGAGTTATGGTGGTTATAATGATTTGATACTCTAATCACCAAAGAATGAAAGAAAATCCACCCCAAAATAAAGGGTATTAGATGCGTAAAAATGGGGAATGGGAGGAGATTATATACTCTCTTGAGAGGAAGAGAAAAAGAGATACAATTTTTGTTTTTTAATATATAAAATAGTAACAAAGTTATTTTAATGGAACTGATGGTTTCAGGGTTTGCCTATATGGTTTTTGAAAATGTGCACCGACCAACAACCTGAAACATCCATTGAAATCCCAATATAATGGTATTAATGCATAGTTTTTTTGAAAAATTAATATAAACTACAAATGGAATAGAAGTATATCTACAACAGTTATATTGGTGTTCTACATCCATTATCATGTATTTTTTTATGCCCCATGTCCAGGATACTCTATATGTTTACTCTATGTTCTCATATCATTAACCCTACATCATGAACTGACAAAGAAAATATATAGTTCCCTGTAAAAATGAATTGATGATCCTTATGTGTATGGGTATCTACACATTTGATGCTAAACCTTGTGTCCCAAGAATTTTATATTAGTCAATGTTTTCTAATACCTTTAAAAGTTATCCCAATGATCATTCTAATATCCCATGCTCTGAAGGAACCTTCAATGGCCAAAACCATGTATAAAATATCATCATATGAATTTCTCCCTGACATAATTTTAATGAATATCACTGTTCCCAAGAAAGGCTATCCCAAAAATGAAAATTCCAAATCACCATGAATATGAAGGCCTTTTCATATAGAGAGTGTATTACATGATAACAAACATAATATGTGAATCGTGGAGAATGGTGATTTTTAATAGTGATGATTAAATTTGTGAGTAATTCCTTTCATAGTGTAATTTTTCATCATTTATAGAACGAGTAATTACATAAAGAGAAGTAAACATTATATTTTTTATTATTTCATGGGAAATGTTCCTCTACATGGTAATTTACAATGAAAAATCTCATTTATAGTGAGACTATATATTATATAATGAATTTTATAATTTTAGGAAATGAAAAATATAAATAGTGATTCATTTATAAGAATGTTTATTTGGTGCCATTTAATAATATTATCAATCACATTATATATTTAGTAGGTGTTGTGTTAGAAACTACATCAGATATGATTATCTATATTAGAGATACAAAAAATGAAAAATTTAATGGTGAATATTTTTCATTGATGTAAGAATTGATAATGTAATATCAAGATCATGGTCTCCACATGATAGTATGATTATAGGGAATATGTGAGTTGGTTTTTATGTTTCAACTGTAAACTTGAGCTGGATTAATTGAAAATATATAATAAAGAATTTATATAGGTTTAATAAAATTACAAGTATTAGATGTGGATATCTTTATTATGTTATTTCATATAGTTATTAGTACGTTCATTGGATGATATATTTTTGTGATTAAGAAATTGATGTCATTCTGTGAGGGTTACATGAATGATGTGATTAATATGTGAGTATTTTATTCCCAAGGATACATTGGAGAGTAATTTAAATTATGTTAATGATTTTAATGATGCAGATATATTTAATGGGGATGTTTATATCATCGAATATATGATTATGTTGGGTATTTATGTAGGATTTCAAGAAGATGATATTACTAGTGAAGGAAAAATTTTGAAGACATGATGTTGTTATTGTAAAAAATTCTCAATGTTTTGCATATTCTTAGTCAAAAAATTTGTAGAATAATAAGTGATATTTATGATAGACAATTATTGAAGATTTTATGTGCTTGATTCTATATAGGATGTAGATATGGACTATTATATTTTCATAAATGACTACCCCATAGTGATATCAAAGTGATTTTTTTCAGAAATTTCATTATAATTTTTACATTCCATAGTCCATAAATACACGATATCAATTATGAAAATGATGTATACAATACTAAAATAGAGATTTCATTATAGTGTTTCAATATTTGATAGCGAGTGAATTAGGGTTTTCACCTTGTTATGGGGAGTTTTACCATGGAGGACCTCTATGACACAACCAGACATGTTAATGTATTTATACACTATAAGGAAATATTATACACCATAATGGGATATTATTTGAGAAATAATGGTTCTTTAAATTCATAGATAGTTAAAATGCAATACATTATTAAAGGTATGAACTATATATCACAAAAAAATGTGTAAGTGTGTTTGGGGGTTAAGGGATACCCACTATATTGAAGATATTGTCTTATAAAATTTCATGTGATATATAAGAAAAACTACATCATATAAAATTTTTATTCTATGAATAATAGAAAAATGTTTTGAATATCATTTTATAGAAATATATCAATATAATTTATGATATGAAATTATAAGGTGGGTTTGGATTTTATTTTCGAATTTGATAGCTAATCATTTTGAATTATATAGAGGAAAATATTTAGGGGATGATCCAAAGTATTGATTTTAATTAGATAAATTTTATGTTGGTTATTTGTTGAATTTAAAATTTAATATATAATTAAATTTTATGGATTATTATCATGTTTCTATTATTTGTATTTATTGTGTAGAGAATATAGAATAAGGAATATTGAAAAAGAAGTATCCTTTTCTTCCTAGAGAATTGAGAATTAATTTAATCTTTACAGAGAATAGTTAGGGAAACATGAATTCATAGAAGATAAAAGTGGAGTATAAAAACATGATCACAAATTGAATATCAAAATTAAATAAGATATATATTTGTTTCTAAATTATATTAAAGATGATTTTTTAGTGTATTAATGTTGTATGAATTTCAGGAACATAATGTTTAAAGGAGGTCAAGTGTATTGTAAATATCATGGAAATTCATGATTTTTTATTTCAAAATATATATAATCAATTTTTAATTAATTTATGATTGAATTTACTAAAAAATGGTTCCATTGTCAAGAATATTATCTAGATTTTTTAGATGACACTACATGAATCCAAAATTAATTAAAATGAACCGAATATACATACACGGATTTTTTTATATCTAGAATAGGAATTGAATGAATTAAGTGAATTAATTGGAGAATCAAAATATATATTTTTGTGATGGCTATTTAATTTATAATTTCTGATGGGACCTTTAAGAGATTCACCTATGAAGAATCTGAAAACTCTATAATCTAATTCCTTCACCAATATTGTGCACTGTGGATAATTAGATAGAGTTCTCATTTGGAATTAATGTTCTAACCATAACCACAGATCTTTATTGAATGATATTTTTATAATAGAGGAAAATTAAATGATCCTTGTTGATGATTTCCTGTAGAAAATATATTTTATCGACAAAAATATTTAGTTGTGGTGAATTTCATACTTTGAAAAAATTGTTAGTGTATTCCCCATGGAATATCTTAATATATTTTATCTATGAAGAACCATTATGTTCCATGAATATATATATATGTGTGTGTGTGTAATATTAATGAATCATTAATCAAGTGTTGAGTATATTTCATTACAATGAGGTAAAAAGTCCCCCGAATTCAAAATGTGGAAAGAAACAATATTTATAGATGTTAACTTCTCATATTTCACTAATTCACTCCACCTATTATGGTTTCCCATAACCTTATAGTGAGTATAAAATCATCATTTTTGTTCATTAAACTCACAAATTTCTTCAATGTTAAAATATAGAATTTTTTTATCGTAATACTATAGATTCAATTTTGCAAATGACATGGGGTAATTGTTTATTATGATATTGGTTAAGGAATAATTATTAATATTGATGTATATCATGAAGGTTATTTTGGGGAACTGGATAATCAAATAATAATGAATCAAAATATTAGAGGAATATTGAAAGAGCTCAATTTTTTTTGAAAAACATGAGACTAAAATAACTTGAATTTAACATTATATTAAGGATCAGGATGTATATTATGAAAAGTTACATTGAGATATTTTTTTGGAAAAAATAGGATGTGGAAAAATCCCAACTAGTTGAAATATTAAGTTATATTAATGAAGAATAATATGAGATTATTAATATTTAGAGGAATAAATTTTTATTTTCATATATAATACAAAATTTGATCCCTAAAAAGTGGATTTGTTTGAATTTAAAAATTTGGGATGGTTTAGTTTATATGATGATTCACATGAGTATGACATAATTAAAAATGAATAATAGATTATAGTCATTACAATTATGATTTGAGATGAATATCATTGAAAAAAAATTAAACTATGGAGGTATTATGAAAATAAATCAATGATACCATTGTAAGGAAATATCAGGATATCATTGATAAATAATTTCAAGCAATATATTTCTATGATCAATAAATGGTTGAGAATAAATCATTTAATTATTATTGTTCATTCAATAATGTTATGTAATATTTTAAATCATCTGTTGGATAATTAAAATCTATGATATCAATTAAGAAGTATCTGTTATATTTTTAATAAAAAGTAAATTAAAAAACATGATATTTCCATAAAATTAGTATGATAATAATGTGAAAATCAAATGATAAAAGTAAAATCAAAATATAAAGACAAAGTGATTTCTTTGTTACATAAAATAGATCGAATAAACAAGAAGTGATTTAATTTGGAAAAAATGTAAATTAATATTTAATGAATAGTATGAAAAAATGATAAACACCAATATATATTTACAGAGTCATCAAAAATAATAGAAGGATATCTTGATGTTCAATGATATACTTTTTTTTAAAAAAAATATTTGTTTTTATTTGGATAAATTATCATTCAATGAATTAAAAAAATATGTAATGGATAATATACATGAGATAAGTTGAGTTAATTATGATAATTAATTGAGTCTATCAAGATAACAATATATGTTGTTGAAAAAAATTATAATTCAATAAAAATATATAACATAATATGTATCTGTTATGGAAATATGGTTCATACTGATAGATATTGGAAATATTTCAATTTGGCAGTTTTGAATTTTACAATAAATAAGAAATTTTAATTATCCATACCACGGGAAATAATGTAAAATTATTATATAAATAATCATTATACATCTAATAGTTTATATAGTGGTTTAAAAAATTATGTAAATATATTAGTATTGTTATTAAAATCTAAATAAGTGGAAATTATATGTATGGTGGAATTTCTAATAATTATATACAACAAATACACATTATGAGTAAATGAAAATTTTAATTTTTGTGATAGAATACATAGTTGAAAATAAGAAGTGATTACCACAATATAAGATTTCAGAGAGGTTTTTTCCATGTTCTTAATTCATGGTACTAGAATAAGAGAAGTGGAATTAATATGAATTCCCACAATTTGGAAAACATAGTCATTCGAAATATGAAAATACATACCAAAACATCATATTATAGTAATTATATTGAAATATGAGAATATTTCATTAAGAGATGTAATATTTTTTCAGTGATGGTAACATGAAAAGAAAAATTAGTTTTAAATGTAGAGGAGATTCCATTGTAATGTTTACTAATTAATTGGAAAATAGTAAACATGAATTTATAAATGAGAAGTATACTTCACAAAAAAAAATTATTTATTATTTTTAAATATAGTAATGAAGAAAGAAGTTAATGATATAATAATAAATATATGGTTTTTACTCAAATAAAACTTCCCCTTATGAGAATAAAAATTTATAAAGAGTAAATAAAAAATAAAAAAATTATCTTATGAAAATCATGGAAGAAGTATAAGAGGTATTGATAAGTGGTTCTATCCATGTTTCTATAAATAAGTAGAAACATAGTAGTGTAGTTTCTCTTGAATGGACAATTAGGACTTGAAAATAAATAAAACTTTTGCATTAGATTAAACACTTAGAAAATTTGAGATGAATATTGAAAATGAATTAAATGAAAATTAATTTATGTTGATGAAATATGATTCAATCATAAAATTAAAAGTATATAGAATATTCATTATTGATAGAAATTATTATAATGATAATTAAATTAAAGAGCTATTATATGAAGATTGAACATGTTCCCAAACATGAAAATAATATATATACACATATCATTGAGGTGTATTACTTTTTTTATGTTGAATCATTATAGAGGGACTTTCTATGTGGAATATATGAATTTGATGATGGTGGATGTATATAAATATGAATATAAATTATGTTTAGAATATTTGATTATGAATATGAACTTTTATTAATTAAATTATGTTAATTGATCGATGTCAATGAGGATGTAAGTATCAATAAATGGTATCAATCACCACTGTTTTTAACTTTAGAAATAGGGACATGGGTTTTTCTTGTAAAAATAAAGAGATTTTGGGAGACTATTTTTCAATATACATATATATATATGTCATTATGAAAAATTAAATAGCAAGTAAGGAAAATGTTATCTATAATTATATAAAGTATCAATGTTATAACTAAATTCCTATAAATTGTTTGATGATAATTATTGAAATATATACATGATGCTCGAACATATTAGTAAATGATTGTGCATGAAAATGACAGTGGATATCTCATGGAATATTTTCTATAATCATCGAGATTTACTTAGTATATATTCTTGGAACTAATTATTTTAGAATCATATGATTGTATCATATGATACAAAAGTTGAACTCTACAAAAACATCTCTATGAAGAAATTACCAAATGACACATCAATTTGTTTCAATTTTATATAAGTTTTATCCAATTAGTCTATATGTGGTATCAATCACAGTTTAGTGATTAACTAGTTATGCACAAATTATTTTTTGGAATATGATTTTGGTCATATAAATATTACTAGTTATTTTTTTAAATTTCATAATAATTATATTTTTTATGAAAATTATTTTATGATATGGGAAAATTTTATTTTTTTAAAATTTAATCGGTTTTCCTATATTTTTCATCAGATCAACAAACTTATGGAATGTCATGATAATTCTCATCTAGAAGGTAAAATAAATAATTTATTTTTATAATGAAAGTATATTTGTTAATGTATATAGTAGATAAGTTAGATAAATGAGGACTAACAGTGTTTCCAACATTTTTCTAATATTTTCATAAGTGATATATAATGAAAAGTGAAGGTGAATTTTATTGAGTAAAAGATTCCCCTGATATTTGGATTTATAAATGTTGTGGGATGAGAGAGATTTATCTTTTAAAACTCATGGATGATGTATGTTGTGTAAGGGGATGTAAGGGTAAGTAAATATTCCTTGATTGAATTTAAGGTGAGTGATTAAAAAATAAAATCAAAATTCTATGAAACCAAATGGGTGAGAATACATTAAATAAAACCCTATTTATTTTAATTAAAAAAGGAATAAAATATTGATGTGTACGATATTGAAAAATAATTTATTAGGGGAGAGTCTTGAGAAAATATGTTTATTCCATATTTTTAGAAAACATTTATGATTGAATGTTTATACGTTAAAATGAATTATAGTTAGATGAAGTGAATAACATTCATGTAGTTTTTCATAGGGTTATTGATACATTATTTGGAAAGGATGTTGTGGAAAATAATATATTTATTTCATTATTCCTTATTTTCTTCAATGAAATGGTTAATATATATATAATTTTGTAAGTGGATATAATATCTACCATCTATTTTCATTCATTAAACATGCATAACATTTTTATAATATTAAAAACATTTTAAAAATAGAAACCTAAATACAATATAAATATAGTGCCTTTAAAAACATGAAAACAGAAACACTAGTATAGAAATGGGATATATCATATCCCTCAGGTTCTTTCATGACTATAACCCTTCTTAGAAACATCAGAAAAAATACATATCTTCATATCCTTGGGGGAAGGAAACATAAATTGTGTGAGATCATATTCCTACTAAGGGTAAACCAGGGAGATATATAAGCATAATCATAAGAAATGTTTATGAAAACATGATTAGTAAAATATGATATCATTCCATGAATATCATTGTTATATGAATGAATCTTGGAATGATGCATGGATGTTCATCAGAAATGAATCATAAAGAAATAATGAACATAATCCCTGACATCATAATATACGAGTAAAACATGGAATTGTGCTAGACACATAATAATATATAATTATTTTCACTGTAGTGAAGGCATCATTTTTGAGACCATTTTAGTGGAGAACATTTTTTAATAAACTAGGTTCACACCCCATTCCATATATGTATTACTGAACAGAGTTCACTACCATTTAAAACCCTATAACACTAAACTAAGTTCATTTCTCAATATATACATTTCTATATCATGATATATAAATATTTATCCAATTAATTGGAGGGAGATATAGTCTCCACCCATATCATAATTAAATAATACATTCAGGTTCCATAAGGTCATAAAAAATGATAACATAACACATGATATGAAATGGATATTATAGTAATGTAATATTTTCATAACCTGTGGAAAGAGACATGTTTCATAATCATTTCATCATAAACATATCTTGGGAAAAGAATTGGGTTTCAATATTATATAACCCATGAAATATAAATGGGATCAAAAACATCATTTTATCAAAAAATAATCCATTCTAAGAATTAATTTGAAGGGAAACATTGAATGATTTTAATATAAATTCATGAATAACACTAATGGATGTTATCTTAGATGGAAAATAATTTTGATAGATATTTTATAAACATTTCTTGAGAAGAAAATCCTTTCTTTATTGGAAACACTTTTTAAAATATAAACACATTTGAAAATATTTTTATTAGAATATAGATTATAGAACATATAAATAAAGCACTACAAAACATAAAAAATTTTAAAAAATATTTTTAATAGAACATGAGATTCATTGATATTTTGATGAAAATTGGAAACATTTTTGAAAACATGGTGTTTGAATACAATAGATTTCCGACTGAAGTGATAGAGGGATATATTTTAATTAAAAATGTTAAATTAATTAAATAACTCTAGAAAAATGGTACGAATACATGGATGTATATTTATTAAAATAATTATAAGGAAACTCATGTGATTTCTTAATAGATGGACCATATGATTTCATCAAAGGGATCATAAACATGTAAAATCACAAAAAGTTATAATATTGTTTCAATAAACTCATATAACATGGTAACATTAGATCATACTCTCTATTTAAGAAATATTTATCAAATGAAGCATAATAATTTATTAAAGGAATTAAATTCGTTATATAACATATAAAATTGACGTATATACACCTTAAAAAATAATTCAGGTGCATAATAAAACACAAGTTTCAAAGAAGGCAATTTGAGACAAAAATATTTTACTAATTTAGTATCCATTGAAACATGAATCCCATGAAATAATGTTAATAAAAATGAGAATGTAATACCAATAAATTTAATAACATGATATATATAATTAAATAATTTTTAGTACATCCATAAAAAAAATGTATTGGGCGGTGAATAAAGCATGTATCTCACAGAAATAAAAAGTGAGATTAAATCCCCTTACCTTGTGTCTTTACTTTCATTATACTCATTTAATCAAAATTTATTTTAAATATAAATTTATTATAAATATTTTACAAAACCGTATAATTTTATCTAATAACATATATGGTTTTATTATGACCTTATATTTACCACTTCTTAACTATCTTATGTTCTGTTTTTTCTTTGGAAAATATTCTATTTATTCATTGCATGTGTCACAATTAATTATATAGATGTTCCTTCTACATAAAAATGATTATAGAATGAATAACATGAAATAAAAATAATTTATATCTTATGTATTTTTATTATAATATTATTTTTAATATACATTTATGAAATGGAATACACGTTTCATGGAGATGGTATGTTGTACATAATCATGAACGTTGTCTCAAAATTTATTGTCATATTGGAAAAAGAAAAAAAATGACATATATGTATATATGAATATAATATAATTACATAATAATTATAATTTTATTATTATCATATAATTTCCCCAAATTAATCATTAATACATTATCTGTAGTGTGTGAACGAATCACATTTCATTGAGGGAGAGGTAGTCCACACTTCTTCAAATGAAATTATCATATTTACAGCATATGTAATGTAAAAAGAAATGCATTTGAAAATTAATAATGAAGTGTAATGACAAAATAAATATAATGTATAACATATATAAATAGTTTTTCTCTCATAAGGCCCACAATGAGAGGTAGTGAAGGGAATGTGAACAATCAGCATATAGTGAGGTTGTTGTTCACTATACACTTAAACAATATGTTCATTACCAATTAGATAGTGGTGTGTACAAGTGTAGGTTGAACTCATGGATTTAAAAATTGCCACTATATTTATGATACTTTTGTTTTTAAACAATCATGTAATAATGATATCATATGGGTTTGAGAAATAAAATAAAATAAAGAATCTTAAGAGAAGTTTTTACCTCTTAATCAGGTAAGTCCATTGGTTTGTGCCAGAAGGATTACAAGGAAGAATTTATTAGAAAGGGAGTAGTCAAGGAATAAGGGTTGTGTGTTGGAAAGTGGATTGGGTAGTGAATGGCCTATCCTAAGTGGTTTGAGAGGTGTGAATATGAGGTAGTGGTGGTGGCCTTTTATATAGAAGGGAAGGATAAAAATGGAATTTTTTAAAACAAGTTAGGTGTACCCACGTATATAACTAAATAATGTTATAATAAAACAATAAAATCATCAGTGGTAGGTGAATAAACTATCAATGTCCATAAAATTTTTGTTTTATAGGTTTATATGTCGTTTTGGTTCTTAAATTTTAGTGTAGTGCTTACTTAAGCGTAGTTTTACCTAATTTTACATAATTAATTTTAATTACCTTAACTAATATTTTTGAAAATAAAATAATTTTTAATTATTAAAGATCATAAATTACATTTAATACAAATAATTATTCAATTTTTGAAAATCCTAATAAATGAAGTGGTAGAAAATAATTTAAAATTATTCCTACCTTCAGGTTGACAATGCAGGATTTTTAAAGTAAAAACATTTCTAGATTTTATATGTTTTATATCCAATTTCAATGTTTAATTGCTTTATAATTTGCCAAATTGTATTAATTGATAAAAATAAAGTATAAAATTTAAAAAAAAATTACCACATAATTTAACCTAAAAATATATCTAAATTTGTTAAAAATTATTTTTGTTATTTCTCATAAAAAGACATAAAAAATACCTTGTTTGAGAAAATTTTATTTTTAAACATATAATGAATTAACAAAAAAATATAAATTTTATTTTAAATATGTTATATTTATATAAGATAATTATAAAATTATTTTTTCATATTACTATGTTCGAAAAATTGGATATAACTATATCATTTAAATAAATATTACAATAAAATTATGTTTTGAAGAAGCATCAATGTTGTGTTTAATGTATCCCAAGTCAATGTTCCATTTAACATAATCCAAGATTATGTTACATGTATTGTCTTCCATTTCGATGTTCCATGTGAATGTAATGATTATATTTGTGCAGTGCAAGACGTAAATAAAAATTTCATTTGTTAAAAAAATGTTATATAAATACTCCAGGTGTTGAGGTTATTGTCTTGTTGTGTCATGATATGATTTTATTGATTGCATGGTGTACAAATTTTGATTAAGGATTTATGATATCCTTTAATATAATATAATTATATAGTTTCATAGAATATTTTAATAATAAGGCACTATTTTTCATGGTTGTAATTTCACGTTATGACTATAAGAAGAAAACAAAGACAATGATATATCAAAAAAGGATGCATCACAATGAAATCATGCAGGGATTTAGTCACATTGATGATTAGTATGTTACCATGAAACATTCAATAGTTTTGACATAGTGATAATATATGAGTGATAATAGTTCAATAATATTGGGGAATATGATAAACAATAATGATATATTAGAAAATATATGATGTTTCTAGAGAATCAATGACCCGCATTACACAAATCACTCTCCATGATGCATCCAAAGTATTAGAAGAAATATGTATGTATGTAGTTCTAGATGTTTCTTGATCCCTATATTATGGAGGTTGTTTCATGATATACTTTTAAGTAAAATTTCAACATAACCAGTTGAAAAAAATTGTATTCTAGTAGTAATAACACCATGTTTTAGCACATGATTTTTGTGTAAATTTATGAATTTTTTTATATTGAATTGTTTAGGGAAATTTTTTGTCTATTTATTCTTTTGACAACTACCCTTTTCAAATTGTTTGGAGGAAATTATTTTTTATAAAAACTAAATGTGGTATTTTTGTTTGATAAGGTTTACGTTTGTTTTTTTAATTACAAATTCTAATTCATATATATTCTATATAATATTAAAAAAATTTTATTTTAAAATGATATATAACACAGAATTGAGAACATATTATATAGAATATGATGAAATATTTTGTCTTATGCGAAGAGAGAAGGAACATTGTGTTTGATGATATGTGGAAAATAACTATGTGTTACTATAAGATAGAATCGGTGGAAATAAACATTAAGACACATTAAATATTAGAATTATTATGTGTTATATATTCTATGATATTATATTTAGTATTATTATTTGATGATGAATAATTATATGTATATATTAGGAGGACTAGATTCTCAATAGATGATGTATTCTATGCATATCTAGGAATTTCAGGTTTCTGGATATATAATTATTTTTATTGTTCATTGAAGAAATGGAAGAAGGTTTCTATTAATGAATATTACCATTAATAGAAATATTATATGATGTAATTTTTTGGTATTGAGAATGAAAATTCAATATAAACAAAACAATTCAACAAAAAATGTGTTTTATATATCTAGAATAGGAGTAGAGGATAACATTATAATTCATTAGATAAAAACATATTAATTTTACAATGACAATTTAAAGAATAAAATTTAAGCATACCTTCATGTCTATTAACTGTGAAGAGACATAGATTCCTATAAAATAATATATTCCCTAATGTTTTTAATAGGGGATAAGAAGGGGAGTGACCTAGTGGGTGTAGTGAACTATCTAAAAATTTGTAACCCTCATGAATATAGTGAGTGAATGTATTGAAGATGCAATGATTCTTGGGGATGTGTAACTTAACATAAAACATTATATCTACAAAAATTGTGACTTATAGTGGATTTTTTAAACCGACACAATGCTATGTGTACACTATTTGAGGTAGAATATTATTGAATAACTATTTCAAACCATTGTGTTCATTACATTAATATTGATGAATTTATGTGATTATATGGTTAATATAATGAATGTTTTAATATATGAAACTTATATTATGGAATAAGATCAAAATATTAATAATTTTAATGATATAATTTTAAAAGATGTTAAATTATTCTATTGTACTGATTCACCCCCTGTCAGTGTGTCATGATGACTAAAAATATATATTTTTTATAAATTGAATTTTATCATCCATACAATCACCAAAAAAACTGGGATTATAAATATGTGTTACTAAAATAGATGATATTATTATACAATGGAATAAATGATATTTATGAACCGGGGTGTATCGATAGATAGAAGTTACTTCTAATGAATGAATGGGTTCTACATTGATGATAATATATGTTTTTTGGGTGATTAATGATGTATATGAGTGGATATTGAGTAAAAGTTTTATTTTTCATAAATGATAATATGTTATTTAATTCATTATTAATTTTTTGTATTTTGGTGGTAGTGAAATAGATAAATTATCTATAGATGGATATTTTATAAATCAACTCGGTCCAGAATTGGTTGTTTTTATTATTTTTCCCCTTTGATCATTTGTTTGGTTTGCTGGTGTATTATATTCTTTTTTCAATTTATGATGAACCAATTGAAGATCATTGGAGGTGACCATCGATACCCAAATTTTTTTTAATACATAATTAAATTATTGGGATACATTATTGTTGTGTCAAGATAGTGAATAAATGTTGTGGAATTATTTTAAAATTTAAATTTATGGAATGATTTGATATCAATGATTGAAATGATGGTAGTTTTTTTGTATTCTATTGAAAAGGTTTTGTGAATATTATTTTTATTAATTATGAAATTCTACATTGTGTATTGAAAAACCAAGACATTTGATGTATCACCTATGTAGTAGTTAATCAAAGTATTGGTTGTGATTGTCTGTGTTTTTTTAAAAACCATGATACATTTTTAATGGTTCAATTCATGATGAGATTCTGATGAATGGGTGGTAAATATAGATGTGTATGAAGGAATTTTATATGTAACAAATAAAAATTAAAACAATTAACTCTTAAATATCTGGAATATCAATGATGAGAAATTTTTGTAAGTGGAATCCAAATTCATGTATGATACCTATATGACTAAGCATTGTAATGAAAATTGTACTATTGTTGGTTGTTTTATTATGATGAATATTTTTATTATGTTAAATTGGATGACTAAATTTTTTATATGGTAACCCATGTGTTGGTAAAATTATTGAGGAGGGATGAATTTCATTTTTGTACATTCTTGATTATTAAATTTTTGATTGTATTTATTGTTCGATAACTCATTACTCATTATTTTCCCTTTTTTGGTATTGAATTATTATGGGTGATATTTCATCCAGTATTGATGTCAAATGACTATAATTATTTTATTTTATGTGGTTATATTTTTTTTGATAACTAAAATTATTATTCTGAAAAGGAATCAGCAAATTGAGTTTCCAACTAAATAATTATGTTTATTAGAATACTATTTAAATATTTATTTGATTTGATTGAAAATATTAGCACACATTTTAAATAAACTAATTTCATTATTATCGTTGTTCATGAATGCATGAAATTACTAGTGAACTATTTATTTAATTTATAATAAGAGACAACAATAAATTTACATTAAATAGTGCCCAATATTTGTAATTAATATATATGTTACTTCTACACTCTGTCTTTTACCATAATTTTTGCGTTTCATCATTTTTTGAGGATTCTATTTATTCTTCCATCATAGAGAGTATTTTGATTGAATTATTAGATTTTTAAAATTATTTATTGTTTCACATTTTCCTTATTATTCGGTATATATAATCATATTTCTATAATATGATCCAAGCATATAGTTTTTTGAGGTGTTCCATTGATATGAAAAAGGATACCCGTGGGAAATTAATTAGAGAAATGAAGAATATAATCATATTAATGTATGGTTCCTATGTCTTATTTTATTCTCATAATTATATGAATATATATCATTTAATAATGGTCTAATTCAAATAACATCATCATTAATTTTAGTATATTAATCTGATGGTCTAAAGTAGAGTGTTGTGACTCAGTTACTCAAAACATTATGGGAATATTTTGATTAATTCAATGGATATGTTTTACAATAGATAATTATTTCTGTATAATTAATGGGACTAAACCAAAGACTAACTAATTGAGGATCAATTATGTTTAATATATATATATATATATATATTTATGGAATCATATTTTTTAAATTTGGATTCATATTTTTATATATATCTTATAGAGATTATTTTTTGATAATTTTGATATATACTAATATTTATGAACAATTAATATAGAAATTGTATACCCATTTGAAGTTACTGATTAAAATAATCCACCATCGCTGGTTTGAGATTAATCTAATTAGAATATTTTTATATGTATTAGAGGGATAATTTTAAATATTATCTAATTTATTTAGAATTTCAACTTTTTTATAATTTATTAATAAATTTATTCTGAATTTTTTATCATTTGGAATAAGAAAATTACTTTATGAAATTTTGATGAAATTTATGGCCCCCTTTCTCTTGAAATTCATTATTTTAGTGGTGTATTATGGAATCTGGGGGTGATCATGTATGGATAATCACATATTTATAATATTTAGATTGATGGATGGTTCAATTATATATTATCCATAATATGGGTGAGGTTACTTGATCTTCAATGTGCTAATGTTACTATTCTTAGAAATATGATCAAATACACATTTAATATAATATTTGTCAACTCAAACCAAAGTGAGGTGACATAATAGTAGACATGGGTGGACCGAAACCATCCATTTGATATAATTATATTTTTTGATGCATGTAATTGAATTATATATGATCTATATGTAAGTAATAATTGAAGCAATCTGATTTAACCAGAATGATGACAACCCATGTGGAAGAAGTCAATAATATTCCATAGGGGGTGGATTATCCTAATATAATATATGACCCATAGGGGAGTTCTGATAATGAAAACTATGATTTGATCCCATTATTCCTGTGACATGGTGTAACACATTGAGGATCCACATATACTGCGTTCATGGGTTCCATGTCCTAACCCCTTAATATTAGAACCCTACCATAGTGCATTAGGGATCACACTAGAAATATATAGGGCACTAAAATTACAATATTAATGTTGTAAACATCATGGAACCAATAATGGTACATTTTGGGAATTTTTATAACAATCACTAGCTAACAAAAATTCACTTACAAGAGGAATGATCACTAGTGGAGGGAGTTAAGAATGTGTAAATAAAAATATATATCTTTGATAGTTGATAATAAATTATTATTAATTATTATTATAATATATGTGAAGGGTTTTTTAAATTGGGTAATGTATCATAATTGGTAAAATATATATGTTACTTAACTATAATCTATGGTGATTGGGATTTTTTATGACAAATAAGATTGAATAAGTGGTTTACAAAAAAACATAGGAATTACTAATCATTATAATGACATCTCAAAAAATATTTTGAGGACACCAATGTTGATAATAAAATAAATTATTGAATAATGAAATTAAAATGTTTTTGGATTGAAGAGGTCTTCAATGTGAATATTAAATAGTTATTGTACAATGTTAGTATTTTTATTAAAGATACTGAAAGAAATTATTTGAATATTCATGACAGTGTAGTTGATTTTTGATAGATAAATGTGAACCTTTTAATGTTGTAATATTTCTAATTAGGTTTACTAATCACAGTAAATGGGTTATTAATAATGAAACCGTAAATATAAAACTAAATGATATAAAATAATCATAAATATAAAATCATGTATTGATATTTAATTAATTATTGAATGCTGATGAAGAGGTAAAATTATATAGGCTACTAGTGACGAATAATGTTATAAGCCATAAATAATGATAATGTGATCATGTATTAATGATAAAGCTAGTGCATGATCAATGCTTTGTTTTTCCACCTTATTGTTTTTCAAATGTTATTATGTGGCTAGAGAATAACTATTGAATAATCGAGGAACATTTAATGTGGTTTCACCCCTTGGTTTATTAGTGGTGATTTTAACACTACACTAGATATATTGGAAGAAAAGGTAGAGGGGTTCACTCGATGAATGTACAACAGGATTTATCAATCTTTTCACAATCGAATATATTAATTAACTACGGATTATCAACTGAAAAATTCTCCAAGAGATTTAATTATACGGACATAAATAATATTGGTTCTCTAATGATAAATGTTTTAGTAATCTCATGGGAATTTATTCCTCCGTGAATGAGAATGTATGCCAACTTATAGAAGATATTTATTTATCATTCGACCTTATTAATTAGTATGTAACCTAGTGGTTAAACTAGTGTGAGCTTATTTTATTCAAAATGGGGGCTTGTAATCCATCTTTCATACTCACAATTCGTGAGTCCTAGAATAATAACATAAAAGGCATGAGAATGGTAGGTGTCTATAAAATAATCAAATGTATGATAAAATATCTACATCCATGGATCTTTATTCAATACTCTCAGTTCTAGTATTCGGAAAATTTCATTGAATTTTTTTTTCACGATGATTCTAACCTCATTTAATGTTGGTATGATTAGTATTTCATCTCAATGGGTTTTAATAAAAAATAACTGTTAGAGTTTATCTTATTGTATGAATGGGAGGCATAACATATGTCCTTTTCATTGTAGCTCAAAAATGAGATCATAACAATGCTATCATTCATGCCTATATTAAGGGGAGTAGAATACATAAGGATATTAAAATAAAAAGGTATGATATATCTTATATCATGTTCCGATTTTTTTTGTGGTTGGTAGTTAATCATTTTAATTTACTTTTAATAGAGTCTAATAATATCTTGTTGGAAGGATACTCAAGTAGTCATTTTGATCATCATAATTTAATTAATTGGGTGGTTTTAAATAGAAATAATTCCAATATAGAGGGAATAGAAGATGAATATGAAATCTAAACTGGTGTTATCCCTCAACATGAACATTTTCCTCGATCAATACAACTTCTTATGGGTCATTTTATGTGAAAACATGTACTCTGGTGAAATATAATCATGTGGAAGTGATCCAATATTTTTTCAGGGGACGGGTAACATAACTTATGTGGCATGTTCTATCACACTCATTCTAATGTCAATGGTGAAGGATCCATATATTATGAATCAATTTGGTCACAAAAACATGTGAAATAATATATATAAATTTATGGACCACATATTAAATGGGATATTGTATTCTAGTCAGGATGGTTGGGTTTCGGTATCACAAAATGGATTTATTAGAGGTTACTATTTCAAAAGTAAAATTAGTACTGTGTATGGGATAATGGATGAAATTAATAGGAAATAAATAGTATCTAATATTTAAATTAAAATATATATAGATAATAAATATGATATATCGGAATGGGGCTTTTTATCAAGGTTAGAGGATTTACTTTTTTCTCCTCCTAGACGATGGACATAATTTTCAGGTTCAGTAGTCCCATAAGTCTTCAATATCCATCATGGGAATGAATAATAGTTTTTCAAATTCCACAATATGTTTATGAAAGGTGATCCACTATCTAAGAAATTATTTTTTATATTCGAATATTCTCTATACAAGTACATCAATAGGTATGTATACAATAAGAATATTATCCACTACATTTGTAAACCTCATTTAAATAAGGACTATCCACATTTATTAACAAATGATATGAAGTTATTTAGTTATCTGGTATTTAATTTTATTACGCAGTTCAAATTAGTTATGGATTTTTTTTGAAAATGTTTTGGTAAGTGATTAATCAAGATTATTTAACCTTCTTCACATTAGAAATCTATACAGATAGTTACTCAAGGATGATAATTAATATATTGAGAATCCACATGGGATCAATCACCATGAAAAATATTAGTGCACCATAATAACTGGGAAGACCCCATATCACTCAGTTTGATGAAATTTTTGACAATATCATCATCTAGGTCAATAACTCTAAGAATTAGTTCTTATCCTTCAGCGACAAAATCACATGGGTTAATAACTTTAGAATATTGATCAACAAGATTATAATTCCTGTAATCATGTTTCCAAATATAATGGTGATAGGGTATGATGAATTATTTGACTCATTAATTTGGGATTCACTTGAAAATAGTTAAACCCACTAGGAATAATTGGAGTGTATTTATTTTCATATTATTTACCTCTATGTATCACCTCTTATCCAAAACTGCAAGGGAGGTCGTCGAGTGAGACTTAGTTTAGGGCAGGTTTATTGTTGAAAAATATTGTAATGTTTTATTTCGCCAAAATGGTTGTGTCTTTAGATTATGAAATAAAATTGTTTACACATTCTCACAATGCTCGACAGCTCTGGTCTGATTATCATGACCTGTGGCATATATATTGGGCTCACAACTGGGTTGGCACCAATGTCAGATTACATGGGTGTTTGACGGTATGAAAATAATTTTTCATTGTCTATAATGTGACCTCACATTAATCTTATGATCTTGGAATAACATCAATAATACATTTTCAATATTATCATATTGACCAATATTAACGAAAGAAATATTTTCACAAGTTCCCCGTCATGTGTTTTTTAGAAAAGATCTATCATATAACAATTCAGTCATTCAATGGAGTGTGTGGTATTTGAGGCAGGGTGTCTCATTATTGTTACACTATATCATTAAAATTAACATTTATAGTGTGGTGAATTTGGATACAGGAATTACCCACTGATGTGGATATCTATTATAATTGTATTTACCATGCATCCACAGGTCATTTTTTTATAAATCCTAGGTGTGAGTTTATCTCAGAAATTTTCTTCAATGGTGATCGGGATTTAGATGTTTTTCATGCTTTAATAAATTTTTTAGGTATTCCCATTCATATAATATAAAATAAAACATCATCTAATAGTGTTACCATGGTGTGGGATCCAACAACTATGTGGATAAAGCGAGATGTATCCTCATGGAAGTAGGATGTTGGTATCTTTTGAGGACATGGAATATATAATGAATTTTCAGTTTCTACACCATGAAAATTGATGTGGTGTTCAGATAATGGATAATTACAATAGATATTTCATTATGATGAACTAATTGTATCATGCTCACCCATGAGGTCAATAACGGTCAGCCAGTACTCCTCCCCTTTTTTCAATAACCACTCTATGTCCATCTGCAAGGTGTATTGGATTCCCCCGACCACAAGACTCAATATTAATGATTATGGTTTATGAAACCAAGGGATCCTGAGGGGTGGGTTGGTGTTGTTCATACCATTGGTGGTGTGTCCATTTTTTCATTCTGTGCATCCTACGACAACGGAAAACCACTATGGTGGAAACAATGGTTATGCTCACTGGTCTGTATTTGTGTCACATAAAATGTATAATACAATATTCTATTGAAACTGAATCTTCCAACATTTGTAATTTACTCTATTATCACTCTTTAATTTTTTTTTCAATTATTTATCATATTCTGTAAATGAAAAATTCTCTTGGATAATCAAACTATTCTACTCTATACACGGGATGAAGGAAATAATGTCACATACTTATTAGTTTTAGAATATATATTGACCATTTATTGTATCTCATTCACCAATATTGGGTCACTATAAAAAGAGTGTGTGGATATTTTAGCGATGTACTATTTCAGGTTGCATCATTTTGGAACCCCATGACTTTTTGTATATTGTTTACTTTCTCATGAATATTCAAAAAAAATATCTATTGGTGTATTATGCACCATATGTAATAATGTGATGAATTGTTTCTAATTAAGATATTAGTATGTTATTTGTTATGATCAATGAAATTAATGGAAATACCATTTCATAAAACTACAATAATGATAATATTTTACATTGGGGAATGTTATATTTTCTATTATATGATTTTGTTAGTCAGATAATTCATTAACTAACATTTATCATTTATTGAATTATCATTAGATCTTTATGATCTGAAAATAAGAAAATCTATAGGGGATGATATATTTACTGGATTATAATATAGGGTTTCATGAGGTGACTCATGAATTACACATATAAATTATTAATAATTTCATATTAATATTCAATATATATCATAATAATATATACACCAAACCCATAATTATTTAGTGTCATTGGAGACAAGATACATAATAAGTTAGTTTCATGAATGATCGTCAGCATGACCAAAAAAATTCATCATAATTTATAGACATATCCAACATAAAACATTTTTTCATAATTGGGGGAAATGAAACATAAGAATATGTGTGCTCTGATTCTAAATAATTGTTATAAAATGAGATATTAATCAATGATCATAAGTTATAATTTCATATGTTTGTTTGTATAATAACTTGATTATAACTTATAAAATTAATACCCAATTAGTAAAATATCATTAATCATAAATCTAAGAATAAACAATTATCATTAAAAAAACAATAGTGAAAAAGTGTGGAATATTAAATAATAAATCACTATCCATGAAAAATATCATAAGTATAACAATTAATATTAAAATTCACACATCAATAAAAGTTCATTTCCAAAGTCAAGGATCACTTCCAAGACAATCATAGTTGAATTTGACCCATGGTGTAATCAGTCCACCCCTCGTTCCGTTATTTAATTAATCATTGTCCACTCTTAGTTTTGTTATATTAAAATGTTTCTTATAATGAATTGGGTTTTCTATCAATTCAAACACATATTGTCTCATTATATACCACTCATTACTAAATACATTATATGACTATGTAATTTTTGGAAAACAAGTCACATAAAAAATATCATTATGTGTGACCCACATATCTAAAAAATTAATTTCTATTTTAAATCCATGATAAAGAAAAGAAATGTGTTATATACACATTCCATCATTTCATTATATCCTAACCCATAGAACAGAAAAATGATTCATAAAAATATCAACTTAACATAATAATCCCATTAGAATGAAATATTTTTTTAAAAAATCATTCAAAAATACTAATGAGAATAAACCATCTATTAAAATAATGTATATGGTATAATAATATTATATTCCCACTATAGTATACATATCCTTAAAGAAAACCGATAGAGTTTAAAAACACCTTATTGAGAGCACATTAATATTTCATTGAATACATTGAAAATATCCTTATCACATGGTATCATAATTAACTAACAATTTCTGAATTTTTATGATTTTTTTTGAAAATATCCATGGAATAAAATATATATATATTCAAATAAAATAAATATGTTGGTAATGGTATAAACCATTCATTTAGTAAATTTTAAAAAATTATTCCATTCTCATTATTGAAAAAAGGCAAACAGTTACTCATTTAGAAAAAAAACAACAAGATTACTTTTAAAACATTGAAATGGAAGTAAAATATTCATTAAAAATTATTTAAAAAACATTTTTTTTCATAGAATGTATATTTATGGATTTTTTTAATTATAATGGATATTAATGAAAAATATCGAAATCACAATAGTAAATAAAGTCACAAATTTTATTAAAAAATATGAGTAATTTTATGTAACATGAAGGGGATGAGTGAATTATTACACTAAAATGATAAGAATGATTATACTAGAATAAAATAAATTATTTTAATTAGATAATATCATTATCATTTCCCAACTGAGATTCAAGTATAAATTACAGATATTATAAATGAGATTACAATATAATCACTTACATCATTTGTCATCTTGCTTCTTATGCAATAAAAAATATTTTATAACAAAATAAATACATTATTAACAAATTATAAAGAATTATTAATGTATAAAATACTATTTTTAATTATTTTATACTTTTTAATTATTCATTAATTTAGAATTTATCTTTATAATTCACATTTTGGTGAAAACTGATCTGTTTTCCATGAATATTTGGGTTTGATGGTTCCAGTTCAGGAACCTCAGTCACAATTACACTATAAATTTAACACTAATCATTTCATATGTATAATATTTTATCACCATATTTACATTTATAACCATTCATATCATTTTGTGTTGAAAAAGTAATTGTATCACTTCGTAGAGGTGGAATTTGAAACAAATGTGTGGGTTATGTTTTTTACTTTTTAATGGATGAAAAAAATTAAAGGTATTAAATAATATACCATTAAGAATGATAAATAAATATTAATATCACATAAATTTATCAAATCAATCCTTCTTAATTTCTTTGTATAAATGAAATGAAAAAAATAACATCACTTTGTGGAGTTGGTAGTCTACACATATGCATGAGCAACATTCTCATTTTATAATGGATGTAATTTAGATATAAAATGTATATAAAATTAAAATAATATAATAGAATCATATTAAATATACTGATTAAATGATATTCATATTTCTAAAGATCTTTTTGATGAGGATTAAGGAGAACCAAACATGAATAATACGGGCAATATCCCATATATATATTTTTGGAGTCCTCCACAAAAACGATCGTTAACTTTTATTAGATGGGTAATATAGGGAAATAATTATGGTACAGTTATCAATACGTTTTTTTATAAGTAATTGAGAATTATTTGGAAGATTTTAAATTCTTATGTGGTGCGGAGCAATGAGGATAGGTTATTTTCATTTATAAGTTAGGTGAGTGTCACATGTGTAAAGAATTAAAATATTAAAATATAATATAGTCATATTAAGGTTTATGTGGCATTAAAGAAACCCATATTTGAAGATAAAATATCGGTGACTAAAAAATATAATAAAAAACTAGATTAAATATGTATTTATTATAAATTAACCATTATCCATACATCATTAACTGTTTAAACGATTATCATCATAATGAAAATTTACTATATTACCTTTTCAAAAAAATTGAAATTATAATCAATTATAAATTTAAAAATCAGTATTTAAAATATGAAAAACGTTTAATCAGACTCAATTTCAATAATTTATTTAAATAAATATTTAAATAAATGTTAAAATTGCATAAATATTTGTTCTTAGAAAAATGTACTTTTAAGAAAATAAAATCTATTCAAATCCCATTCCAAGTAAAACTATTATATGTATGTGAATATATTTAATTTAATATATTATATACACAATAAATTATAATGACACATTAATTGGGATTAATATTTTTTTTATCATAGAAACACATTGCATATATATACATTGGATTACAGAAAAAAACATCACTTTTTCAATCAAATGATTTAATTTTCTTTTATATTAAATTCATAAGAAAATAATTTATTTTCTAAATGTTTAAATAAATGTATTTAATAAGTTATTATCCATCATTATATTATATAATAGAAGTGTTAGTTTATAAATATCACATTTATTACTAATAATTAAGTAGTTTACAACAATTTTCATAAATATTATTATATATATAAATAATTTTATCAAATTAAAATAAATATTCAAAGAGAAATATATTATAAAATTCAATGGCGCTTCATTATAAAAACATTTTAATAATTTCCCCTTGATGATCTATATATAATTATAAAACATTAAGATACTTCTACCTCTTCACATACTCATGTTCACACATAACATCATCAAATCTATAGCCCAATCACTAAACATGAACAACATTAGTTGTCAGGTTATTCAATAATTTATCTCTAAAATAAAAAACTCATATTGGATTTTTCACATAAGGGAGATCCGGATCTCATGGTAAATCTCTTGAGTTAAATTTATGTGAAAAATAAGGTATGTATATCCTTAGGTGAGAAAAAAATGTACATATCTTGTACATGAGAGATATTTGGTGGATTCACCAAGAGATAAGGAACCATAAATGAATAGTAAGTAATTTTAAAGGAATATAATTTATTATATCCAAATCATATAAACTTCCTCCATAGAGATTTTCATTGAAATACATTATTATTATCATCAAAATATAGATCTCACTAATTGCACTTAGCAGAAATATTTTATTGACTATGAGATACTCGGATGTGCTACTAAATGCATTTAACAATATCTAACATTTCCATTAGTAGATTATATCCCTGTATATTTTATTATCCATCATAATTCAGTCAAATTATATTTTTATACATCATTCCATAGGGGGATATATAAGGATATATCTAAATTCATGAGAAATATTAATTATTGGATGAAACAATTACAGACTAAATGTGTTGATCCCAAAATCCATATAAATCTACAATACATTATCTAAAAATATCTTCTATTGATTGAATGGTCCCCTCAGATTGATATTATTTCTAAGGTAGAAGAGTAGTGTGAATATAAAATTCCATTTTCAATGATTTTTGAAGACTTTTCCTTGACATATTGGTCATAATATTATTAAAAATATATATAATATAATGTGGTTTGATGTAAAAATTTACATCAATCATAATTTATATCATGGAAAGATGATCTAGAGATATATCTTCTATAATTTCAATTAATTGTAAAAATTTCATAAGGTGATTTAATTTACAAAAATAACATTACGACCTTTAAATATTTTTTAGAAGTTTTATGATAAAATACATGATGATATTTTCCAATTTTTATTATGGTATGGTTAATGGTTGCAATATACATTTTAAATTTTTTCACTCAGAATTAACATGATGACACACTTTGATTATAGATATATACGGTGTGATATTTCTTTTCATATTTCCTAGTATAAATACACATCCAAATTTCTATACATATTCATACTATTCTGATGAATATATAATGAAGAACAATGATCTTCATATAATATCCCTTTCTCCATAACTAATATTGATTTGACCTATTATCAAATCTTAACACTTATCATTCCATTGATTTAATGGTTGAACTCGGTGATATTTATAACAATATTATATAGTTACACATCATACATCTGTATCTCTTTAATCATATCATGGATGGATGGTTGAGAGTAAATCTGAGAATAAAATGATCTTCCACCATTCCACTTTATCTCAAGATCATCCTTGAAAAAACCCATATGACTTAGATGAAAATTAACCTTAATAATTAACAAACTACTATGGTAATTTTGACAAAACGCGCAAAAAATAAAGCCTCCCCTCTCAGGTTGGTAATTTATTAAGAAAAAAAAATCAGAAATGAACCACAACATTTGATTTATATTCCACTATTTCTATTTTAAAATAAACCTAATTAACTTTTTACAAATATATATATCACATATTTTATATAAATAAAATTCCATCATATTTAAAAAGATGAAATTATATATTCCAACTCTAAATCATGAGTCAGTAAATTTTTCTCAGGAATTATTAATTCTCTTAATCCTTAAAAAATAACTATATAATTATGAATTATTATGAGAAAAAATACCTTATATGATTCGACACTATATATCCAATAACCAATATATACTACAAGGTTTTGTAAGAAAACAATAAGTAACAAACATTCAATTAAATTCCTTCCATTTTTTCCAATATTCGGTTGTTTTAAAGATCATTCCTACCTTACATGTCAACATGGTTAAAGCATTTTATATCTATGAAAAATATCTCTCAATTAATATATTGAATCTAAAGAACCAATAAAAATATGAATCATGGTCATCATTATTTGTTTTTTCTACAAGTAAATTGATTCCCTCCATTATTAATATGATGATATACAATTTCCTATGACAATATCTTTGATGAATGAAATATTCTTCACCTATAATTCAAACTTCTTATTTTTGGAATAAAAATTATCCTTATGAAGGTTCTCCATAAAAATCCTGAAATAATTTTCATTCTATAACTTACTCATGGATTGTATAATCTTATAAGACATAAATACTACCTTAAAATGATGTTGGAAATATATAAATATTCTATTACAAAAATATATAATGATATCATGTGCATTTTTATTTACAAATAATATCATTATAGATATATAATTCTCAAATGTTATATGAAAGATGTCTCAATTATATCCTCTTTCTCGACCCAAAATCACTGATATCTAGAATGAATGTATTTACTCAAAAAGTATTGATCTCTTTATTGTTTTCCAAACAAGATATCAATAGATAGAAAAGGGAACTTATTATTGAAATTAATTTTGTTATGTTCTCGATATTTAATATAAATATGCATTGAACAATATTTTTTATTATGAAATGAAAAAGGTCCACTCAACAGTGTTTTACATGGATGAATTAATCCCTTATCAAGGTTATCCTAGAGTTTATTCAGTAATTCCTTCAACTAAATCATTAAAATTTTATACAGAGTCATTGATATTGTTTTATCATTAATTATGAGTTTTATTGAAATATTATCATTAATATTTGAAGGATTACTAGTCATGTCTTCTAGAAACACATCATCCTATTATTATACAATATAAATATCATCAGTGCAATGTCTTCCCCATCCATTTGAGATTATTATCCCTCATGAATTTATTTTTTTTACTAGTAAAAGAGTATTAATTTCAATTAGTTGTTCATATTCATCTAAACACTGAATGATAATCATATTTTGATCCATAATATCAAATATGACTTCATTTCCATCGAAAGAAATATCATCTCAATACAAAAAGATTTAATAAATGATCAAAATCATGTTAATTTCCACTAACTTATGATTAATAATATTTTTGTTGGGAAAATTATTAAAATATTAAATATAATACCCAAAATCATAAGTGGAGTATTTGTGTTCCATAACCATCGTGATCAACTTAATGGATTTACATATCATTAAACCTAACTCATTCTTTTACTTATACTTTGTACTAGTGAATTTTCATAGATAATTTAAATGTTACCCAAATATATGAAATTTTACAATTAGTGGTAGCCTGGGATGAAATTAAATGTCCTCCACTAAAATATTATTTTTTTCTCTTCTAATTAATTTATTCATGCTATTGTTTTTCGGATATAGAACATGTTCTTATTTATCCGAGATATTTTCCTTTGGTTTTCATAACACATTATTTACATTTTGAAAAATGTATTTTCCTTTCTCTATTTTCCTTATTACATTTTTTAAAACTATAATTTTTTTATGTGGCATGAAACATACCTAGTTTGATATTATTTATCATAATTATAAATTTATGATTATAAATAAAATGAATTAAATAAATTATAGAAAATATTTATTTCATTCATCACAAGGGAAGTCATTTAATAAGCTTTCACATTCAATTTTCTTCACATTTCGCTTAGTTTAATAAATTGACTAAAAGAAAAAAAATGATATCATATATATCAAAAACCATAATCCATTCATCGAATAAATTGGTTATGAAAAAAATATTATTTCCTAAATTATTATATATTCTTATTAGTATATAATAAATTAGGTGGAAAATATATCAATTTCAGTTCATAATCAATTTTCATATATTCTATCATTTCATTCATAATAATTGTATATATTGATTTTATGAATTAATCAAAATAATTCACACATTTGTGTCTATCATGATTTATAGTATTAAGTCCTCTAATGGGATAATGAATGAAAATTTAGTTGTCATAATACCCATAAAAATTTTGTATTTACCCCCAGGAAAATTTGTTCCTAAACTACCTCCATTTTCTTGTATCCAAACATGAATTCCATTTCAAAGAGACAATTTAATCAATATATCACCGAAATACCATGATTTTATCCTATTCTTAGATATATTAATTAAGTTTTGATAAAATTATTTCCAATAATAATATGGAATAATAACTAAACATTAATATAGTACTAACTAGGGCGACCAAATAATTATATACAACAATTTTATAATATTTTAGATACATATTCTCTACATTTCATAACAATACATGTTCTATAACCGTAATCGTTTAGGGTCATTAATGATAAGTCACATAATCATAATAAATAAATAATGTTACTCAACATATCCCATAGTGTATTTACTAATTTTTAGATATATCCTTATCAATACCTTTATTTATAACACATGGAAATGAATCAAGAGAATTAGTGAACATAGATTCATAATAAGGGTCAAAATTTATGTTATTAATAAACAATCATAAGTGAGAATAAGATAAGAATAATGGTATGTGAACATTATCATAACATACAAAACACATACCAAATAAGTAAAATATCATCAATTAAGAGTAATGGAATATGTATTTTCCGAAAATGAATATATATAAAAAATTGTTCATAATCATCAATAATAAAATGTGATCTTTGAAAAAATACCATAACAAAAAGGAATATGTTTTTAGAAAAAACAAAATCAAATAAAATCCTTTCTTTAGTAAAGAATCACAAAAATAAAAAACATAGTAGAGAGGTCACATTACCGAACTATGTACACTCCTCATTCCTGTTCATATTATCTACTAAGAAAACATTCATTACCTAATGCATTAAATTTTTTGGTAGCTTTGGTTCCACAACACTCTTAAGAGAACCATTCTTATGAGTTAAAATAGATAATAAATGATTTATTAATTCACCATATCATAAAATATATAATGAAAATATTTTCAATAAATATTCAATCATTAAATAATTATATATACCATGGATATCAAATAGGTATCATAAAGATTCTAAGATATCATGATTAACAAGTTGGACAATAACGGTTTTCACAAAATACGAAAAAAAAATTCATTATCATTGTAACCCATATAAAGAAATAAATTGGATATTTTAATAATATAATATTCTTATTAAAGTATAATTACACTTAAATGTTATGAATATAGATAAAAAATATCTCTAAAGGTGAATTTAAACATTTCATTAAAAATAGTGAAAATTACTTTTTTAAGTATATTTAACAACTAAGATTCATAAAATATTGTGATTTTTTCAATTATTATATTATTATTAAATTTTAATGAAATCCTTAACACACATAATAGTTATTATGGTGGAAAAAACATTAATTTAGTAATCATTAAAATAATGATACATTTCACACTTTTGGTAGGAAGAAAAAAGTACATCCTTTAGAAAATGAAATAATGATACATGTAAAACCATATATAATAAATTTAATTAGGATTTAAAATTAATTTTAATAATAATTGGATTATATAATAGTTTTATCTAGAAATATTTAAAGGAAAATTATTATGAAATAAAATTTTCACCAATCTATGAGGATATATTGGTAGCTTTTCTGTGAAAACATTCTAAATATTATTATATACCAATGAGAGAAAAATGATACAATTACATCTAAAATATAGTAATAAATATTTGATAATTAAATATATGGGGTTATATGGACATGATCTATATAATTTCCCCAATGTAAAATCATATATAAAATGTCCCAACTAATAATGTTATTCCAAGAAAAACCCTTACCTCAAGTCTCATCATGTTTCATGCGTGTTTAGATATACATAATAAAAAAGTTATGTATTTTAAATATAATAAAAAGTCAATTATAAATAAAATACTATTAATCATTCCATTTTAATTTCCCATAATCCTATTATTAACAATTCATAATTACAAATAACAATTGTGGTGAAAATGTGTCAGGTGTCTATGAATGATTCTTTTCGATGGCTCGAGTCCATGATCCTTTTTCAGGGTTTAACTATCTAAATAATAGTAATAATTTCATAATTAGTTTATTCATTCATTATATAATCTATAAATACCATTCATATAGTGGTGAATAAAAATGAATTGTGTCACTTCGTGGTGGGGAATTTCTTAATATAATCATATTTGGTATTTTCAAATTTTGATGGATTGAACAAAAAATGGTTATAATAATTCAATATTCTATAATTGCATTAATATAATAAATATCATATCTTATCAATAAACCAATATTTATAACAATCTGTGTATTAAGAAAATTAAAAATGAATCACACCATAGAGTGGATGTAGTAGTCCACAAATAAACATGAGCAACATTTTCATCTGCAAACATAAAATAACGAGGAATTAAATGGATTTAAAATTAAAATTAAAATATCATAGTTTTAATATTATAGATATTCTATACTTTTGATATGATAAAAGATATATTTATGATTTTTAAAAAGTAATAGACATGAAAAATATTTTTATGTCAGTGTACTTCATCTTTGTGTATCATCCTTTAAAAGTAACCATATGCCTTCTTAGATGGGTACTTTTTGGATGAATAGAACATAAATTTAACGACCCCAACCCCACAAGGTATACCCCACCTAGGTTGTAAATTTTAGAATGGAGATAGTGACCCCCGAGTGCTGACTTCAGTCAGCCCCGAGTTGGAGACTAGCACCGAGGGTATAGTAAACACACAAATGGGAGGCATTACCCTCTATGGGAACACATGTTAAAGAGAGTGATAAGACATACACCAACCAAATACAACCTAGATAACTATATAAATGCAATAACAAAGTTCAAAATTTTAATTTTATGCAAAAAAACTACAACTGAATGGGGAAAACTGCAAATACCCAAAAGAAAGAAAAAACAGCAGCAACCATAAAGCCCAAATAGCTCCGGAAACCCCAAGCTAGTAGAAACCAGCCTGATCTCCAACCTACTCCTAGTGACCAGAAAAAATGTTTATATATGAAAAGGGTGAGTATAAAAGTATACTCAGAATTATCCTCCCTAAAGCCTCTCATAAAAAATTAATGAAAGAATGATAAATCACAGTGAAGAACTAGTGAAACTAACTCATCACCTAAACAAGTATACTAAGTCAACAACCTTCCCATGGCGATGATCACCAATTATCACATACAGTAGTATATAATATGAAAAATAATATCCTGGGTATCTGGCTACTACATCCCCGTAGGTTTTCCACTTTTCCCCAACATCACACATCTTAATCAACTCTTTCTAAAAAGGCTTTCCCCGAGTCACATGGGCGAAGAATCACAACATGAAACTCCTATAAAAAACCATCACGTTTATGTATGAAAAGTAACAAGGGAGTTTCTGAGATCCTCCACAGCTCTCATGACATATATAGTATGTTGGGAAATATCCCTGAAGGAATTACAACCCACACACTGAGGTAGGATCCTCATTCCATCATATCCTATAAATGTTACACATATAGTAGTCCAAAGAAAAAAATCACTAGAATATATGTGTGTGAATAACTACAAGCCAATACAGCCCTCTACATACAATATGGGTAAAACTGACCATTGTGCATACCAGCACAAGTTACTACTAGGAGAAGAGAATGGGGCCAAACGGGGTATTCATCCATCCCTCCTCCCACCAAAATGTTTGGGAAAACACACCCTAGGGCCTAGAATCCCTAGGGTGTTCGTTGCCCAAACTGATAGGGTGGAGTAACATATAGAAATAGAAAAAGAAAAGAATACACTATAGCTTACAACCACACTATCCACACAACCTAGTCATAGACTCAACTACAACTAATGTATCTCAGTCTCAAGACTGTCACTTCAAAAGATTATGTATCCTATAAGTACACAACCATTTAATGTGAGTTAATTACAATCTGTCGTTCCCTTTTTTGCAGTTTAACATTATGTTAATTAACAATTTAAACATTAATTAACCATTAACAATTTCAACATTATATTTTCATTTCATGACACACAAAGTCCACTATTCTTTCATATTACAACCCCAGAATTGCGTCCCATAAGCTCCAACCCCATAAGATAACATCTTTTATTCAGTCATTTATTAACAACATTATTTTATTCCCATATTCCAATGTATTCTAGAAAACATTCTAAGCTACTAAATATAAGGGGCCCAACACGGTGGAAAAGAGAACTACCCGTTGAGTATTTTCCACCGATAGAAAGGGAGTTGACCCATCCTCCCTCATGAAGCTAAACATGGAATGCACGTGGCATACCCATCACAACATTTCCCATTTTGGAAAGAGGTTAAGAAAACTAGCTGCCCTGAGAAATGGGGAAATTAAAGAAGATAAACAACTAACAAGAATCAGCAAGCATCCAAACATTCACATCCAACATGATCGATCATCTCAGGTGTCCACCACGACACTCACATATATATACCAATGCATCTTTCCACTCTAGGCATCAACTGATTCCACCGCTAATAGGCCTCCCTACCACACCATATCTCAAAAGCTTTCCAGGAACACAAAACAACACAAGCAATATGAAAAGAAACATAAAATCAATTGGGATTTTAGCCCTCATATAATCAAGAGGGTAACTCGGAAGTCTAAAAAGAATTATCTTATATCAAACAGCTAGTTCATTATTCCACATTGAATTAACCTATTTATTATTCATAGGATTTAAAATTGGGAATCCTAAATTGTATGATATAAATATTTTAATAATAATGCTTACTGCATCAATTTGATAAACACCAAATTACAACAACAATAGCCAGATTCATTTATATGCATCTTTATCATTAGCCAAACCATTATCAATTAATTCAAGATTTACATTCATTAACAATTTCCATCAAGAACGAAGAGATAACATAGAATGCATAGATATAAAACTACCAAACCAAAGAAGAGGTAATAACATATAATTGATATCAATTTATTTATCACGTTCAAATATTCAATATGTCAGTTCCATTATGATCAAATAGGCTAAAACATTTTAACTCTAAAATTCCACATAAAATAATAGAGATTTAATTAATCCTCTACCTCAAATGGTTCAGGGGGTTTGTTATATGATAATAAGCCACACAACGGGTTACGATATCATCCCCCCATGATAACTATATCCACTCGAGGATGAAAGGAAACCACAAAAATGATCATCACCCAAGAAAAGTCCATTAGGAACATAGAGATAGAATTACATAAAAGGTAAAGGAGAAACAAAAGGAGATAACCCCAAAATAATGATGATAGATCATACCTTAAATCACGATTGATCGATAATTCTTGTTGCATAAAAATAGAGGGTGTACTAGCAAAAAGAAGAAAATAAAAGTGAAACAATCCAAGGAGGAAAATTGATCACACAACTCTTATGCGAAGGAATGAAAGGATTAAAAATCTCACCCTAAAGAAAAATGGGGAAGAACCAGCGAGGAAGATATCTAGTCCCTTTAGAAGATTTAACATAGCATCAGTTTAAGATAAAGTGTATTTTCCATTAAAATAGGATTTCATTAAACCACACAGTTAGACCAAGTAAAAGCATCCCAAGTCTCAAGAAAATTAATATAGGACTTATGGACCTTGAATCATCTTTAGAATCCTTTAAACAAGGATTTAAATTCATTTTACGTCAACAGAAATGTCAAATGGTTGAAACTATAAGAAGCTAGAAACATTGTTCTAGAACTCAAAATTTGGAAAAGGAAATAGATGATTTAGTTTGAACATCACCGTTCTTGAAACACTATTCACATAAGGCTACTGTTGTAACTATTCACATAAGCCTTCCATTTGAACTGTTCACAAGGCTACCATTGGAAATGTTCATATAAGCCTATTGTTCGAACTATTCACGAGGATACCATTGGAACTGTTCAGATAAAACTACCATTGGAACTGTTCACAATGCTACTGTTTGAATAGCTCATATAATCCTACCATTGGAATAATTCACAAGACATCCACTAAAATCGTTCACAAAATACTATCATTAGAACTATTTAAAAAGCTAACGTTGGAACTGTTCACATAAGCCTACTATTGGAACTGTTCACAAGCCTACCATTAGAACTATTCAGACAAGACTACCATTGGAACTATTCACAAGGATTATGTTGGATCTATTCAAACAATGATACTGTTGAACTATCCATATAATCCTACCATTGGAACTTTTCACAATCCTATAGTTGGAACTATTCACATAAGCCTACTGTTGGAACTGTTCACAAGGCTACCGATGGAACTATTAACATAAGCATACCATTAGAATAGTTCACAAGTCTATAGTTGGAACCTCAACATTATAAAAACGTTGTTAATGAACTTGATTTTTGATAAATGAAATAGAGGCTACAGTTGGTACCTCACCATTTAGGAAACACTATTCACAGAACTAGAAATTTGGCAAGGTGTTGGAAATGAGTCAAAGTGAACTCCCAAATCACCACAACCACCAGATTTCAGTATGGAAATGGAACAAAGATTTCTGGGACAATACATCAATTAACTCTCAAAACATTATCCTCCTCTTGAATCCCAAACCAACCCGAAAGGATATAAAAAAAGGGGTCTGAACAACCACTAATCGATATACCTGTCAAACGGGAGAAAGACAAAAGAAGAAACAAAAGAAAGCCATCTCATAAACATGAATCTTTTACAACCACGAAGTGATCATTTTTTTACATTGAATGAATTAAAAATCAAACAAGTTGGGGTACTAAGCATGTATCTATGACTCACTTTCCCAGGTACTCTCCTCGACACCACTATATCATCACAAGACCCGAACCAAGGGAATTAAACACCCATGAAACACTTTCTCCTTGTGGTCATGAATCTCTACCAGATGCTCCTCAAAGGTCTCATCGTCATCAACATTAATCTCGATCCAATCAATGACGTTTGATTTCTCATGAAGATAAAGACAAAGCTTTGATGTGTGGAAAAAAAATGTTTCTAGATCATCTACGGGGGAAGGGATATTTGATAATACATGGATCCAACAAAAGCCAAAACCTCAAAAGATCCAACAAACCGAGGAGAAATATTACTCTTGTGACCAAACCATCGCTACCCACAATGGGGAGCCACCCTAAGAAACACAGGATCCCAGATATCAAACTCTAAGGGTATCCACCTTTGATTGACATATGATTTCTGATGATCAGGTGATGCTTTCATCCTCTCATGAATCACCTAAACCATAATTTCCATATTTAACACTTGTTCCAGTCCGAGAATTGATTAATCTCCAACCCCATTCCATCACAACATAGAATGGAAAGGTCGTACATTTAATGATTCAAATGGAAACATAATTATGGTGGTGTAAAAACTATTTTTGTAAGAGAACCCCACCAAGGGGATATACCTCATTAATGAACCACCAAAATCCAAGACACAAGATCACAACATGTCTTCAAGAGTTAGGATGATTATCTCTTAATGACCGTCTATCTACAAATGAAAATTTGTGCTAAGGCATAGTTGTTAATTGAAAGAATTCTAGATAACAATCCATACCCTAGAGGTAAAATGAAGATATGCTTTATAAATGAACATATCTGGGACTCGATGAAGTCTCACCACATCCACTAGACACTGCCTCGACAAAACATCCACATTGATTGACTCCTTGATCACTATGATGTGAGATGATTTTGTAAAATGATCCACTACCACCCAAATAGCATAATTTCCTCTCTGATCTTGAGCTAAACAAGTAAAAATTGCATTGATATTTCCTCCCACATCCACTGCGGAACACTTAACGGCTGGAGAAAATCACAAGGAACACAGTGTTTAGCCTTCACCTTCTAGGAGACCAAACATTGAGACACAAACTCCACAACTGCACACTTCAACCCAGGCCACAAAAATTGACTCCACAAGGTTCGGTACATCATTGTCACACTAGGATACACCATGAAAGGACTACTATGGAACTCTCTAAGAACCATCTAGCGCACTGATTAAGTAACAAACAACCTTCCATGATAAAACACATGGTGTTGTTCATCCTCAGTCCAACCATAAGGTTCCTCACCATAAAAATATCAGTCTCTCCAAACCTCCCCCTGAAGATCCCCCAATTAGGACTCTTCCACCTGCTGCACCATAGATGATTCCACCATCATTTTTAAAAGATAAAACTTTCCCCCAACTTCTCCCATATCGAGATCTAATGCTGACATTTCTTCCATAACTCTCCAAGAATCACCAGATTCATGCACTACACAACCACGTGACTTCATGATCTGCGCATCAACTACAATATTCCCCATTCGTGGGGTACATGATATTTTAAGGACATATTCCTGTAAGAACTCTATCCACTGATGTTTTTTATAGTTTATGTCACACTGTGGGAAAACATACCTTAAGCTCTTATAATCGGTAAAATCATCAAACCACTCACTAATGAGATAATGACTCCACAACCTCAGAGAAAACTCAAAAATCCAATTAAATATCATGGCTTTCATAGTTACGTTCATGGGGACGCAGATGAAGAGACCCATAAGAAACAACTGATCTATACTGCAACAGAACACAACCTAACCCCAGATGTGATGCATCACTGAAAACATAAAACTAAACTCCCTCTACATGAAGAAAAAAACTCTACAATTTACTATCTTCTTCTATAGATACTCGAAATCTTTCTGACACTAAGGAGTCTACATGAACATATGAGCCTTCCTGGACAATTCTATTATTGGAGTTGAAACTCAAGAGAAATCATATATGAACCTCATGTAGTATCATGCAATACCATCAAACATCACACCTCTATCACTATCTTATGGGAGGCCCATGACACAACTTCTTCTATCTTCGATGGATACCCAGCTACTCCATGATGGGATACAACATGCCCCATGAAATGGACATCTCAAGCCCAAAACACACACTTCGAATACTTCCCGAAGAAATGACATTGATGAAGACTCCCAAAATGTCATGTAGATGCTCTTCATGCTCCTCCACGGACATGGAGTACAGAAGGATGTCACCAACAAAAGCCACCATGAACATATCAGGAACTCATGGAACCCCACATGAATCTATTCCATGAATAATACTAGAGCATTCATAGTGATGATGAACATTACAATGAACTCACAATTCCCATGAAGACAATGTGAATAAGTCTTCAGGATAAGTTCATCCTTCACTTAGATTTGATGACATCCTGACAGAAACTCAATCTTTGAGAACCAACTTGAACCATTCATTTGAACAAATAAATCATCAATCCCTGTAATATTATAGTGATTTTTCAATGACACTTTGTTTAAGGGATGATAATCGATACACCACTGTAAACTTCTATCATCCTTCTTTTGGAAAAAAACCCGTGCACCCCATGGTGATACACTCGGCCGAAAAAAAAGCACTGTAACAGACCATCAAGCTATATTTGTATCTCCTGTATCTCAATGGGGAAATTTTATATTGAGACATAGAGATAGAAGATGATCATGGTTGTATCTCAATCCAAAACTCAATCTCACATCGAGGGGTGAATGCTAAAAACACTTCATGAAAGACATCAGGGTACTCATCTATAACCGTAGGAAACTCTAACTACTGAACAATTGAATAAACTAGCATCATCTTAGCCATCAAAGATGATAAGGATAGAATATGACCCCGTCCCATATTAGGGTCACACTCTCCAAAAAACACCACTAGATCTACATCCACATTGAATAACAAAACCTGAATCCTGAATTAATCCATGTTATCCTGCACATAATTCAACCAGTCCATGCCAAGGATTACATCATAGGGTTGTATCCATAAACATTTGATATCTCCCCAAGGTTGGTGATTACTCAGCACTAGATCACAGTCTCTACATACTTTAAACAGGTCAGATTCACCTTCAACTGGTGTAGTCAACAACAAGGTCACTAGAAGCCTATCTACCTAAATTTTCAAAGCATGGACAAGGATGGGTGATATAAAGAAATGTGTTTCTCCAAAATAAAACAAGGCATACACCAAGGTAGAAAACAAGCAAATGGTACCTCGAATGATTTTTGGATCTCTGGGAGATGGCAATGCTAAAGAATGAAGCTGCCAACAACAACTTCCATGGATTATCTGACCATGATAAAAACCATCACCATGGCTGAACTCTTCTCTCTAAGGATGGTGAGAATCACGGGGTTGTCCTCTTCCTGGCTCTATACCCTCTACTGATCCAAAGCTGGTGAAACCTGATGCTGCTACCTCAGCTATAACTACCTCAACGGAATAACCAGGAGTGGAACACATGGTTCATGATGACTGCTATTAATGGACGGGAACTCCCTCTATTGATTACCATGACCACCAAAAGAGAAACAAGTGCATGATCCCTTGGCATAGGACTGAGAGACGCTGCACCTTGGGAAACGAGATGCTAAGGGCAGGGACCTACCCCTATCCAAATGGAAACTCTTCTTCCCTAATAACTGGGATCAGCGAACCATAGCTATACTTCGTGAGTAATTATAATGAATCAACTATCATGATGATCCAATTCTATGCATTTTCCTCTCGATGACCTCTGACCATGCCAACACCTCATGTTATGTATTCAACATAAATGGGGTGACCTGGCACTAGATCTCTTGATGAAAATTCTCCTCAAAATTCCTCACCCTAGAAACTTCTTCAGGAAACAGGTCTGAAGCATATCGTAAAAGGTTCTTAAAATAGATTCCAAACTATCACACACATGAGCTCCCCATTCGAAGGGTTGGAAGGTCCTTGCGATGGGACTCCTTCATGATTGAAGAAAGATACTCAACTCTAAACCTGTCTTGGAACTCCTCCCCTTAGATTGCCAACTCCTTGCAATCCCCGGGGAACAAGAACCACCACTGCCTTACTGCTCCATGTAGTATCTTCACAACCAAAAACACCAAGTTCTCCTTCTGTGGAAGGATGGAACTATAAACAATCTTCACCTCCTCCAACCAGTCCTATGTGATCGCTTCTAACATAGAGCCATCATACTTCTACAAACTCTGGTGCTAAAACTCCAGGAGTGTCCTCCTCCAATTTTCCTCATCGTCAACCTCTACCATAGGACGATCTATTGGCACAACATATTGGACATATTCTTTTTGAACCTGATGAAGAAGTTTTCTTGGAGCCATACCTGCAAAATAACAAATAGTTTAAGCTCTTAAACCTAGAATATGGAAGACTCAACATTAGCTAATTAATTATTTTCTTTAATTCATTTTAGTTTAACCTATAACAAGTTTTGCACATTCAATCAAATGAAAATAATAATAATGATTCATGATCCTATCCAAGGTCTATACTAGGAAACTATTATCACTTCGTATAGTAGACATTGTAAACATAATGGTTTGTGAATCAGAATAAATGGGTCCCTAAACACTTATGTCTCAGTCAGTCTCTAGTGTTTACTTAAATTTCTAAAGTAGAATGACACTATTTCCCTACCAACCCATGCAACCTCACCTATTCCTAACATTGTACTCAATCCTATCACTAAACCATACCTATTACACCACTCTATCATGACCCCCTTTCCACAAGGTGTGCCCCTCCTAGACAGGAAATGTGAGAAGCGAGATAGTGACCCCCCAAGTCTTGCCTCTAGTTGGCCTCGGGTTGGCGACTAGCACCGATGGTATAGTAAACACACAAATGGGGGGAATTGCCCCCTAAGAGAGCACATATGAAAGAGAAAGATAATATAGACACAAACCAAATCTAACTCAGACAACAATATAAAAGAAATACCAAGTACACATATGTAATGTCATTCAAATCTACTAATACTAAAATAAAAAAACTGCAAATACACAAAAGAAATTAAAAATAGCAGAAACCACAAATCCCTAAACTCTCATACAACCCCATGAAAGTAGAAACAAACTAGATCTCTAACCTACTCCTAGTGACATGAAAACAATTTATATAGACATAGGGGGTGTATAATAGTATACTATGTAGGATCCTCTTTAGATCCTCTCATATAAAATTAATGAAATCATACTAAAGCACAATGAATAAAATGTGAAACTAACATATCACCAAAATATGTATACTATGTTCCAAGAATCACCATAGGTACCTTCATTATTTATTGAATACAAGAGTATATAACATAATAAATAATATCAGGGTAACCCCCATACGATTTCCACATTGGTTTTCCTCTTTGCCCAAACCGCAAACATCCTAAGAATCTATTCTCAAAAATGATTTCTCGCAGACACCTGGGAGAAGCACCACAACATGCACCTCATGAAAAAAAACCACCACTTCCACAAATGAAAATTAACTAGGTAGATTTTTTAAGCCACTACAGCTCACATAACATGTATCAAACATTGGGCATTATACCTCATGCCTTTACAGCCCACACACTGAGTAAGGATGCTCAAGCCATCAAATCATATAAATGTTGCACCTATAGTAGTCCCTGGGAATCTTTATCCCGAAAATACGTGTGTGAATAACCACAAATAATTACAGACCTCTACAAACGTATATGGGTAAAACTAACTATTGTTTCTACCAGCATAAGTAACTACCAGGAGAATAGAGAAAAGCCCAAGGGGTAGTCATCCATCCATACTCCCACTATAATGTTTGGGAAAACACCCACACGGCTCATGATCCCTAGTGTTTCACTTTCCTAAACTAGCGGGAGGAGTAGTGTATATAAAAACAAAAGGTACAATTTATACTATAGCTTACAACCACACTACGAGAATAACCTAGTCTTATACTCAACTTCACCAAATATCTCTCGGACTCCCGGTTGCCACTTCTAAGACTATGTATCCTATATGCCCACAACCATTTAAAGAGTATTATTTGCATTCCATCATTACCTTTTAATCATTTTCACTTTATGTTCATTAATTATTTAAACATTAATTAACCATAAACAATTTTGAGATTATATTTTATTAGAATCACATCTAATGTCCATTGTTAATTCAAATTAAAACAAGAGCATTACTTCCCAGCAAGATCCAACCCCATGGGTTAACATCATATATTCAATCATTTATTAACAACATAATTACTTCCCCATATTACCATGAATTTTAGAAAACATTCTAAGCTACTAAAAACAAGGGGCTAAACAAGTTGTGTAGTTGAACTACCTAGCAAGTATTTCCCACCTACAACAAGAGCATAAAAAAATACTCTATTAGGAAGATAAACACAGAAAGCACATGACATACCCAACACGTCTTCAGCCCTTTTAGAAGGAGGGTATGAAAACCAGCTGCCATGAGATGTGGGGAAAATAAATAAGATAAACAACCAACAAGAATCAAAAAGCATCCAAACATTCACATCCCACCCATTCCATCATCTCTGGTGTCCTCCCCAACACCCACATTAATAAATCGATTCATCTCACCTCTCTAGGTATCAACTACTGCCACAAAAAATAGGCATCTCTACTTGAAAACCTCACAATAGCCTTCTGGGATCACATCACAACAAATGTAGTTGGAAAAAAATCATCATATCAATTGGGATATTATCTCTTAAATAAGGAATAGGGTAACTCAAAACCCTCAAAGGAATTATCTTTTTCAAAATAATCAGTTCTCTAATCTAGCTTAAATTAACCTTTTAATTATTCCTAGGTCCCATCTTCGAGAAACTTAAATTGTAAGCTATCACAATTTGACTAATCATACTTACTGCATCAATTTTATTAACAACAAATTACAACAAAAACAACCAGATTAATTTGCATTCGTCTTTATCATTATCTAAACCATTATAAATTAATTCTAACTTTACATTCATTACCAATTTTCATCAAGATATAAAAGATAACAAAGAAATAATAAATATCACACTGTCTTCCAAAACAATATCAATAACATAAGATCGATGTCAATTTATTTATTCTGTTAAAATATATAATTTGTCAATTCCATTGAGATCTAGTTGGATAAATAATGCTAAATCTATAGTTTCACGTAAAAGAATATAGAATAAATGAATCCCCTACCTCAAACAGTTCTTGAAGTTTTTATATGAGAATGGGAAACACACCGGGTTATGATATCTACACCCCATTAAAACTGTATCCTCCCAAGGTTGTAGAGACACCACCACACCGATATACACCCATGAAAAGTTCCTCAGTAACATGAGATATCATTAAATAAAAGGGAAAGGGGAAACAGAAAGATATGAACCAAAAAGAATGATGATAAATCATAACTTATATAAAGATTCATTGATACTGCTTGGTTTCATAAAAAATAGAGGGCGCACTAGTAGCAAGAAAAAATTCAAGGGGAACCATTATAAGGTTTAAAGTTTCACCTCACATATCCTATGGGAAGGAATGAAATGTTAGAGCATCTCACACCAGAGTATAAGGAGGAGTAACTAGGGGGAATATATATCGTCCCTTTAGAAGATGTAATGGAGCAGCAGTTTACAATACACTAGATTTTCCATTAATATGAGATCGCATTAAACCACATATTTTTACCATGTAAATGCATATTTAGCCTTAGGAAAATAAATATTTTAGTTATGGAATTTTAATTAGAATTAGAGTCCTTAAAACAAGGATTTAAAAGCATATTACGTTAAATTAAATATCAAAGGGACGAAACAGTAGGAAGTTGAAACCACTATTCATGAACTCGAAATTTGGCAATGGAAATAGAGGTTTCCATTAGAACCTCACCATTCTAGGAAAACTATTCACATAAAGATACTATTGGACTTGTTCAGAAAATTCATCCATTAGAACTGTTCACATAAACCTACCATTGGAACAGTTCACAAGGCTACCGTTGGAAGTTTCATATAAGCCTACCATTGGAATTGTCCAAAAGGCTACTATTGGAACATCACAATTCTAGAAAAATTATTCATGAAAATGAATTTTTTAAAAGTAAATATTGGCTTCATTTTGATCCTCACCATTCTAGAAACAGTGATCACAGAAATAGAAATTTGGAAAAGTGTTGGGGATGAGTCACCTTGACCTCCTAGAACACCTCAACCCCTAGATTTCATAATGGGAATGGACCTGAAAGGTCTGGTCCATTACAATAAATTTTTGGAATAATGATGTTAGAATAGAATTTGGGAAGGAATTATGAAGGAAATAGTCTCATATAGTGTGGATAAGAGAGGTGAGGATGTTCATTTTTCTAAGTGAAGTGACTCCCACCTTGTAAAAACATTAAATAAAAAAAGATAAAAATTTCATACTGATGAAAAAGTTGAAAGAATGAAACCCCTATTAAAAGGTGGAACATTTTTGTGCTTAAATATAATTCATCCATAGGATTTATATGTGTTCTAGTTTTTTAACCATTATCAATTTAAATTAACCAATGCAAATCCATTTAATTCCTAACATTGCAATGGGTTTTTAGCTTGGTTACAATTCATAATAAAAAATTTCACTAATTGATAAAAATATTAATTATTATTATAAATATGGAAATAATGTATCATATTAGAAATATATAAGTGGAATAAATTATTTTTATATTTATTTTACAAAAAAACTATAAAAATAATAGATTATTTTATAATTATTATATGCACAAAACAAAACTATAAAAGAATTTTTATAATTTTTTTAGATATATTATATAAATAATTTGATAACATAATTCATCAATAATGAATAAAATATATTATTAATATGAAACCATATTTCACACATATAAATTGTTTTTTATAATATCATCATTTTTTACCTTCATATGATTTTATTTTCATTCATATTCTATTGATAACAAATGTTTTCATGTTATATATGTTTAAAATATTAAATTTTTATTATTATTTTTTCTCTTTTAAACCCACATATCCATTGTTTAGGAATTAAAAATCACAAATAATAATATTACATCAATAGTATATAACAGTTTCTCTGAACAAGTAGTTGCATATAAATAAATATAACAATTGAATCAATCATTTTAAAGGATAAATACTTCATAAAATAAAGGTGTGTTACTTATTTTCACATGTTAAAGGTGATAATTATATTTTTAATGAGATTATTATTTATTATCAAGTATTTGAATTTTATTTAATCCTTGATTTATTTTTTATCTTTTATAGAATGGTATAATGAACAATATCTCATGCTCTAACCCTCAGAATCAGGATAGAGTTAGATGATTGATGAATTAACAACTCACTTATTACTTATGGAAGAAACCCATGATGGATTATACATGTTTCTAATTCTCATCACACATTTTTTGTTTGATTTTTATTAGATATTTCTAGGTTATATGAAGAGAGAGGTAATTCCTCTCGCATATCTGGTACATGATAGATGAAGATGATTATTTCTCCAGTATCACTACTAAAAGAATGTCATAGATGGAAAATAACCATAGTATAGAAAATAATCCCAATTAGTATATGGATAGTGTTTTCGATGATATAAAATATATTATGTTTCCCTATATTGACACCTATAGGGCCTATATAAAATATTAAAATATTAGTTACGCTAGAGATGGTTATTTTCAAATTTTAATTGGTATAAAATATACCCAAAAATATGTGTATATACTCTTATATTTAATAATTCCTATAGTCACTAGATATATAGATGATTATTTTTTATTTTAATTTCATAATATGCTCTTACATGACTTTTTTCTTGCATCTAATGATTGGTGTTTGGTGGGTTAATTATCATGTGTGATATTTAATAGTTTTTGATAGAAAAGGTCACTATTCCATTAAAAAGATCTATTGAAATTTTTTTACCATGGTGACAGTGAGTCATGGGATGTTTTTTCATGACATAACATGATGATAGATATCTATGTGGATGATTTTGGGTGATGCCAAATTGTTTATATTTATTATCTATTTATGAACATAAACACCAAATGTTTCTGTGTTGATTCACTACTTGAAATGAACATACTAGGTATCACTATAGTCAATATTCAATTAACCATTATTCATTGTTAACCTAGTTTATATATATATATATCTATTAATTTAGATGATTGATGATAAAAAAATACAAGAAATTTATAGGTGACATGGATATCTTGTGGATTTCATATCTCTATATCAGGAAAACCCATCACATCATTAGTTATTGAGATAACCCTTATTCAAGGCATGACAGTTTTATTTAGTGGTTTTGATTGTATAATATAGTATTCAATCATGATTTTTTTTAATTTATGAATTTTTTACAATTCATATTTTCATATATCTTTCATGTCATAATGGATAAGGATTGATGATAAAATGTGACATGTTGGGTTTGTTGTAATTTTATTAATGTTTTATAGATACCTCAGTGTTCGTCCCTAGATATATTCTAGTATATATGGGGTTCATGAGTCCCTATACCATTGACCTAGGATGTGTAAATGTTCTCTAATAATCATTTTGAACCAATAAAAACATCTTCTTGAACATTCTATATAACCATGACTTATACTTGATATATTGTTTACTAGACACACCATATTTAAGACTATAATGTTTAAAAAATTAATATGATTCTACTAATGTTGAAAATGTTATGTATAGTTATCTCCAAGATACCAAAATATATAATAATGGCTAAAAAAGTGAAATATTAATCAAACAATTATTTTTTACATGAAATTGTATAAAACTATTACATATAAAGATATTTAAATTTCCCATTTTCTACTATATGAATGAATGATCACATTTCTCAACATTATTTACATAAAACACTATCCAACCATTTTCCTAACTGTTTTAATATTGGAAACACATGATTATTTAACCTTCTATTTTTTTGGTTTCCCAATTGTTTTCCAAAAAAGATATCCTAATTAGGCTTTGAACTCAAGATATTGTTTGGTAAATAAAAAAATCATTCACATACTCTTTGAAATTATTATAAATCACTGTCTCCATAAACTTTTATTGCATTCAACATGATGAAATATGATTTAAAAAAATTATAGTTCATATATGTAATATGAAATAAAAATATAAATATTGATGATTTTGTATCATTTCTGATATTATATATGATGATAATGTATAAATATAGTTGTTTCTTATATATAATAATATAACTAATTAAATAATGAGACGATTGATTTGGTGACATCATGATGGTCATGTAAGACACCTAAGTGTTATATACATAGATTATTTACACGAATTGAAATTTAAACATTTTTAAATATTTAGTTGATACCAATCAATCGATGTTGGATTGGGAAAATATTTCCACTATATATCTATTTCACTATTAGTATTCATTCATTCTATGTCACTCCCTATATTTTTACCAACTAAATTTATAAAATGGATAATGATAATAATCCTACATATATGAAAGGATACCACATAAAATAACTATTCAACAATAATTATATAGGTATGAATTGTGATTTGAGGGATTTTTGTCGAACAAAATATTATTGTTAGTTATTAAAATTTACTTCAAGATTTGACAGTAAAATATAAATAATAAGAAAAACCTGATATAATAAATAAAAAATGAATAATACCATTAACATTTTTATGTATCTCAAATTGTTTTTTCTTTATGATTACCTTGAATGAAATTTTATAGATATGTATTCCAAAAGAAAAATTTTAGGGTTATATCTTTTCTATGTTGTCATATTATTTTAACTAAATAGATATTTTGTATATAATTTGTTAATCCTAAATAGGTCATGAGTTGATACCAAGATTGAATTTTTATACCAATTTGAAATGACTAATATCATCATTATTTATTGATTGAGTATAAGAATGATCAATTTCATGTCCAATTTTTGATGCATACCATTGGTATACATTGGTATTATATATAGATATTATTTAGATATATGTGGTAAACATAATTCATTTATCATGATTTAACTCAAATTCAGTGAAAATAAGAAATATTCTAAACATTAACATGTAATATTGGGTAATGAAACAAAATTTATTAATTATTTGATAAATATGATAGTGAATTGTATTAACATATATATTATAATATTTTTAAATGTTAAACCAAAAGAACTTCACAAGATTGGAATTAGTAACTAATAAAATAATAATTCCATAATATTATAAAATTGATAGCGTTATTAAACATGATATCGACTATATATTTTTGAAGTTATATTTTTTAAAAATATTTATATGGATAAACAATTATAGTTAGTAACAAAGTGTGTAATTTAAAGTATCAAACCTAACCATTAACCATTTGTCTCTTTTTTATGAAATCATAATCTACCTTGATAACAACTAAACTATCACATATATTGGTGGGATTTTTCCACCCAATGAATGATACGAATGGGGTTGGTGGTATGAATTTAAATTTTGAAGGATACTGAAATATATTGGTATGATATTTTGAAAAGGGTCATTATATTTCATGTTAAAAAGGAATAATATTTCATGGGGTACTCTCTAATTTACAAATAATGTTCAACCCTTATCTTTAAATAAATAAAAAAATATTATCAATCATTTGGTATGAAAAAATGATCCTTAAATAAAATATAAATTTTATAATTATATTTGGGTTTTTATAATCCCCTTTATCTTTATGTGGAATTTATTATATTTTATCCATTGATTGGGGATACAATTATCATTTTCATAATACCAAACACTTAATCTCATATCAAAACACTCCGATTTTTTTTCAAATATGTATAATATATGAGTATTTTATTTCCCATAAAATTATTATTATTATAAAATGTGTTATATATATTAGAAAATATATTATTTATAATGAAATAATATAACATTATTAATAAATACAGTTAAATATTGTTTTTTTATTATATCAAAACATTGTCTCGTGATTATTTATAAGGAAAAATCTTTAACACTCTAAATTATACAAGATTAAATATTTCATGTTTCTTATAAAGGGATATTATATTTTCACCTAATTATTATAGTATAATGATGATTATAATGTTGTATTAATATTTCCTTTCAATACATTATTCATTTCCCTAGATTACAATGAAAAATAATATTTATCATTTGGTCAATACATCCATGGAATTTATTTAGATTTATTCTTTTATTTAGCATACATATTTTATAAAATTCGTTGAAAAGAATAATAATTATAAGGATAACACTAATTATAATAATAAAATTATTAATCCATGAAGTTTTATTTACGATGCACAATTTTATGACTTATTTAATTTCAATTTTAGTATTAACCACTATTAGTTTCCTAGAACCTTTTCAGTTATAATCAACATTATATAGTGTAATGTAAAACATAACATCTTTTTGGAAATAACTAAAATATCAATAAGAACATCTAACATCATAACCACTTTTAATATGTTTTTCTCCTTCTCCCTATAAAAAGGATGTAACAATTATTCACTACAAATTAATAAGGATATATATGATAGAAATATAATCTATTTTGTTAGGGTAAATTTTATCTATTAATTTTATTTTCCATTTATATGTTAAGCATATTTATATTAATAACATTAAATATATGATGGATAATACAGTTCAAATATTAAATGAAAGTCATGTGTTTTCTTTCTTTATTTTATGTATTACCTTAAAAAATTAAAATACATTATATATATCATTTATGTATGTCTATAATTATGTTTTTATTTATTGAATGTTGTCATAATTTTACCAGTGTATGATTCATGACGTACGTAAAGAAAAATTCCCAATAAATTGATATATATTTCAATTTATAATTATGTTTTACATCAACAAAAGTATTTATTTAATAAATAATTAAATGTAGATGTTTAATGATTGAAAAATGGAAATTTGGATTCCATTAATTAATATTCCATTGACATACAACCTTAAAAATCATTTTATCCTCCAAAAGCATTTTTATATGCATAGAGATCATCTTATTGATTCACTAAACCGTAATGTTTGATTGTATCATGAAACAATATAATAAAATTCACATATGAAAATTTAATTAGGTAAATAAACCAAGGAAACATTTATAATTTTATTTCATTAAATAGATTTTCAAAAACTATGGGTTGTAGATACACACCCCATCATCCACGTGTTCATTATTATGTGTTAATTAGAAATATATTTTCTATATAACATAAAAATGAACTTATACCATGAATAGGATTACTCAAATATATTAATAATGTAAACAGGTGATAACATTTATTCAAAGCCAATATGATTAATTTTTTCAAACCGTTACCTTTCAATAAAATAAAAATGTTATATATTATATCATTCATTCCAATATTTCCATTATAAATTAATTACAGAGTATAGGTAATTATGTGGGAAAATAAATTTTTTTAATATTATATTTTCTGATTAAATTCCATATAATAAATCATAAATTCAATATAACATTATATTATTTTAATTAATAATTTTTTCCTTATAAGGGTTTTCTGAAAAACTTTTTATCAATGCCACATTAACATTTTATATCAAAAACACACATCTATCAGGGATATGAGGAATCATACTCATCCTTTTTAGTTCATTGGTAAATTCAGTCAGGTTATTTCTATTCATTTCTATTAATGTTGATTTTATTCTACCGAATAGATCACTTATTTCTAGTGAACTTTTTTAATATAAGAAATCTTATATCACTAGTTCCTTCAAAAATGAATTTTTTAATAATATTAAGTCCTATGATATAAAAAACCTTTTTTATAAAATAAACGTGTAAATGAAAAATGTGTTCTTTAATTAGTATATGAAAAGGTGTATTTTTCTCATTTTTATAGAATTTATCTTGAATATGATCAATTTATATATGTCTCTAAACATTTAATAATCATATTGTATTATATGATACATTAAATATTTCATATATGAAATTATTTATTTAGAAAAAAATCAATGGGATATGGTTTTTTGTACAATTTCATTCTTTTAGGGAATAACCACAAAAAATGATCATAAGGAAAGTCATTAATAAAATTATGTCATATAATATTTAATTATTTGTTTGAGTCACATTATTTCTATAATGACCCAGAAGTTATGTATATTTGGTTAATTATATAGAATTATTATGAGACTATGAAATTCGAAAACACATTATTTTGAGGCCCAGAGTGCCTATAAACTTTTTTTTTACTTTTGTTAATTTATTTTCTGTAAAAATGTGAGTGATATTTTCTATCTTTTGAACCAGTGCTCAGACACAAAATCTGAGGGCACCGTTGAATTCACAGGGCCAAGATTCCCTTATGAGAATCATAACTTCTCCTAGCAAGGGATAGAAAGAAATGTTAAACTTTGGACATTCCGAAAAATAAAATAAAATAACTCCCTATGTTATTTTATTATTTTTCCATCCATTGAGAGATGGTTGGCAGGACAACAGTGAAACGACTGTCATTTAATGAGAGACATTTAATGACTAGTGAACTTTTTTTTGTAACCGAAATGCTCATGTGTTTAATTGGATCAATAATTAAGGTTCATTAATAAAACAAATTAATGAACACAACATGGAGACTTCTTTTTATTTAATCAATATTTTGGAAAATAGATCGGAAATCACATGGAATGATGTTTAGAAACGACGATGAAGTCACCCCCAAACAATGAACAAAATTCTATCGATGATTGTTGGAGGACACAAACCAGAACATGAAAAACAAAGATGAATTACTTCAAACTCAGATTCCTTCCTTTGTCTACAATGGATTCCATTCAATCCATATAGGGGATTTATGTGATTTACATCCCTCATTTCATGTTCTTGAATAATAATAAGAACGTGGATCAACCAACCAATGGGTTGATCTTTCATTCCTTCTTTATTATGTGAGGTTATTGATGGGTTTCATTTTTGGGATAATCATAAACTATTTGATTATTAATATTCCAACCCTATGATGAAATGATAACATGGAGAGAGTGGGAAAATCTGAATGAGGATCAGACCCTCCGTCAGTCTTGGTATTTGTTGGTTCTTCATGGGTGACAGAGCAACGTTGCGACAAAGTGATTCTGTGGGCTTCATAGTGATGGTGGAAACCTGGGATACCCATCGTCACAGATGTGAAAAAAAAACAGACCACTAGATAATCTCTTTTCGCCAGTAGATAGAAATGTTGATGTGGCACAAATGAAATGTTTTGGATACGAAGTGGCCCGCTCACCCTACTCGCATTGCACAACAGCTGACTGGTATCGGCTGTTTCGGGAGTAGGGGTGGCATCCTACTAGCACTGCCAGATGGAAGAACCAAACGCTATCCGTCCAGTCAAGAACGACAGTCCTACATGCGGGCCAGACCCACCTCCTTGTAAGAACCCGGGAGCCATGTTGCACCCACGGGCCCAATGGGTCGGCTGGGCCAGACCCCTACTGTACCCAGACCAGACCAGACTTGTTTCACTAAATCTAACGTAACTCACAAATCGGGCGTCTGATTGACTCTCCATCTACCACATTATGACCCTTTTAACGAGACAATCCTTTCTAGATACTACAAATAAGTTTTGGAAGATATTTTAGTATGGCTATTTTTGACCGCACTTGAATCCAACCAGGACATATTTACCTTTTTTCTTATATCTTCCAGACCATGAGTTTTACAGACGCGCCATCTTTCACGTTGGAACCCTTACAAAAACGCGTTTTTTGGTGTTACATCTTGTGGGACGTCGTGGTAGTTGATGTATGAATGATATCATCATGAGTAGAATCTATGGAACTCAAGCATACTAAATGTTGGAATCTAGTGGTTGTCATTTAGGTAATGAGAGACCCTCCATTGATCAGTATGAGAGAGACCCACTATGTATTGGCAAGAGTGAAAACTAATTTTAATCGATAATGGTGCGACCCTCCGTGGATCAGAAATGTTTTGAACCTTTAGGGATCGACATCATAGTGACCCTCTATGGATCAACAATAGAGTTACCCTCTGTGGATCCACAGTACTACGACCCTTTGTGGATCAAAAATAGCAAGACCCGATGTGGACTGACCAAAGAGAGAAACATCAAGGATCCACGACAAAGTGACACATTTTAGATCGACAGTAGATAAACCATTTTCAGATTAGTAACCACACTACCCAATAGAATATAATCATTTACCTTATTATTAATCATATTTATTCCTTTTTTCTATTTTTTATACCTGGCGTGAGCTGTCTTTTTCATTATTCATTTTGATAAAGATCATACTTTTTTATTTTTCCATTGTGGAATTCTAGGAGTCCTTCAAATGAATTGGGGTCCCTACTGGGTATTGTTATACTCACCCATGTAATGGATTTTCTAACACCATGTTGTGTCATGTGAAGATGAGAGACTGCTGGACTGAGACTTGGGGAGCCAGGGCTAAATAGTTCTTAGTGGCGATTGATAGACGTGTGGAGATGAAATGACGATAGACAATGAGTATTACCTAAAATATAAGTAGGATCTTAGGTGGAAGACCACCATAGCATAATTTTTTATTTTATCTATACATTCTCTTATATTGGGTTTTTATAATGGTCCTTTTCTACTTTCAGTTTACAAATTTACTGACATTGTCCCACTACTCAGATAGATTCACTAAAATCTCTTGTTACTCCACCAACATGGTACATGATCCTCCTTTTAGGGCCTAGTACTTTGAGCATGGACTCTAATGGGAGATCAGAGCATGAATGATAACATTATACATCCTGATGCATGACGGAGTGCTAGTGTTATCACTATTGGTGAAGTGCTTCCTAGATCAGTAGGCACCGATGGTGAGAGCCACCATCGGACAAAAGACAGGTGGGTAATACACAGAAGGTTGTTAGAAGATAAAATAGAGGCTGATGAATGATATAACATCTGGAGGGTGACCCCTAGATGTAGGGTCAATAGTGCCTAGATCACAAGGAAGATGATGTCAGTAGAGGATCAGACTGTGCTACTTTTGTGGAGGGTATGGTCACATTGCTTGAGATTTCCCAACCTGCCGTACTGATTATCAGTAAATAGTCGAAAGACTATTGAAGAAGAGGTAGAGGTTTGAGTGAGGAGTTATAAAGGTAGGAATAAATAGTAGGGAAGCATTCCATGTATCCGGTGGTGGGTGACAGATTGAGGTACTATCTCCACCACTGCCAGGTTGTCCACCCCGACCTCAAGGAGCAGGTGGATAGGGATGAGCTCAGCATCTGGTGGCAGAGTCATATGACCATGACACTATAGAGATGATTTGACATAAAATCTATGTCAACTCCACCCTATCATATTTTCTTATAGATACATGTACCAGTCACTCTTTTATCACCACATCTCTCGTTCAGAGTTCAGAGATTCTGGTGAATCCATTGTCTTGATCCTTACTATTAAAAACTTCTACCAGAGAGTATTCCAGGATTACGCACTGGTGTCGGCTGTGTGAGCTCACTCTATGAGGGGAGAGAATCATCTATGATCTCATAGTACCATCATCGAGTCTATACGATGTCATATTGGGTATGGACTGGTTATACATAGTCTATGCTCTAATAAACTTTTTTAGGTGCAAAGTGTGTTGTGTCTCTGAGGATGGGACTAGTTTTTCTCTCACTGGCGAGAGGGTAACCTTTCCAGCATAGGATGGACTCTCTCAGAGGAGGGTAAAACTGATCACTAATCTGGTGGATGTCCTTATCTTTAGTGCAGTTGATTAGGGGAGTCTGAGCTATCCTTTAGTGTTGGAAAAATATGCGGATGTATTTCTTCATGATGTTCTAAGACAACCACCTAAAAAAGCTGTAGACTTCTACATAGACATGTACCCCAAGAGAATACAGATATCTAAAATAGTATATCAGATGGATCCTGTGGAGCTTCATTAGTTAAGGGTTTAGTGTGATGAAATGTAGAGGAAGGGGTTCTTAAGTCCCAGTGTTTCCCCATTGGCAGCCCGAATTTTGTTTACCAAAAAGGACGATAGGATTTTGAGGCTTTGCGTGGACTATCGGCACCTAAACTAGGTTATAGTGAAAAAACATGTATCCTCTACTGAGTATTGATGATCTCTTTGATCAGCTGATGGGAGACCAATGGATTTTGATGTTAAACCTCAGATAAGGTTATCATCAGTTTCATCTATACGATAAGGACGTATAGAGAACATCCTTTTGATGCCAGTATAGACACAATGAGTTCTTGGTGATGCATTTCAGCATGACCGATTCTCCAACAATGTTCATGGGACTGAATGATAGGATATTTTAGCCATAACTCGATCTCTTCATATTAGTATTCATTGAATTCATCTTGGTTTACTCGGCATTGGAGGAGTACCATACCACACATATGCAAATAGACCATGATACACTCCGAGAGAACCATAGTTGTGTAATGCTCTCTACATTCTAGTTCTGGATATGCGATTTCCAATTTCTGGAACACGTTATCTTGGAGGATATATTTATAGTGGATCCTAAAAAGATAGAGGTAGAGATTTTGTGGGATCCACCTAAGAGTGGGACCGATGTGTAGAGTTTCATTGGGTTAGTTAGGTACTACCATGGATTTGTATTGTACTTCTCCAGTGTAGCTGCACTCTTGTCAGATTTCACAAAGAAGGGGTATCCCTTCGTATGGATAGAGAGGTACCAGAAAGGTTTTCACGAGCTTTGGAAAACACTGATGACTTCCCCCATCTTGAGGCTACCGGATGAGGGCATTGTTTATGCAGTCTACAATGACCCATTAAGGACCATACAAGGGTGTGTCCTGATGTTGGAGAGAGCATTGATTTCATGCGGCTCATGACATATGAGGTAACATGAGAAGAAATACTTGAAACATGGCCTGGAGTTATCCATAGTGGTCTTTACCTATAATATGTGGAGACATAGCTTGAATGGTGAAAAATTTACTATCTACTCAGATCACAAGAGTCTTAGGTATATCTTCTCAAAGAAGGACCTCAGCCAGAGACAACGATGATGGCTGGAGTTCCTCCAGGACTATGAAATTGATAGTATGCAATCATGGGAAGGGAAACATAGTGGAAGATGCACTCAGAATGAGGTCGGTTCTACAACTTCTGATTGAGGTGACATAGCATCTTCCCATGTTTTAGATATCTTTCATGCCTATATAGATAGAGAGTCATACCTTCAGTCTATGACTATCTCTCCCCCACTCGTTCATCGAGTACCGGAGGCAGAACATGGGGATGATGATAGTGAGGCCCGACATGCTCATATTTCCTCAGGGTAGGCTCCGGAGGGATTTTATATAGGTTGGGATCACATCATCCTCTTTATAGGATTCACCATGGTACAAGTGGCATTTAAGGAGGAGTTGTTTAGGTAGTTCCATACATCCCTATTTGGGGTACATTAGAGAGTGGCGAAGATGTACCAGGACCTTTGAAGTCAGTACTGGTATCCAGGGATGAGGAACGAAGTGGCAGAATTGTATTCAGGATTCCTCAATTGTTTGCATGAGAAGGCTGAACACAAGGTTCCAATAGGATTCAATCAGACACTCAAGGTACCAAATTAGAAATGGGATGGTAACTCAATGGGCATTTTGACTATATAACCTCGTCTATCTAAGAACCATGAATCTATCTGGGAGATTATTGACCGACTCACCAATTTGGCTAACTTCTTACCCATCTATGAGTATGGATCATTTGAGGGATTGGGATGCTTCAATATTCAAGAGATAATATGACATCGCAGGGTACCATCGACGATCATTTCTGATCGTGATGCTTGTTTTACATCCCGATTGTGGAAGGAATTATAGGAGGCATTCGAGACACTGATACACTTGAGCACAACCTTTCACCCTCAGTTGGATGGCTAGATGGAGTAGACCATACAGAAACATGGGGATATGCTTTGTTCTTGCATCCTTGATTTTGGAAGTAGTTAAGAGAACCACCTGCCACTAGGGAAGATCACATAAAGAAGGAATCACTCCATCATCGGCATGATACAATTTTAGGCCTTGGTGGGAGACCATGAAGATCATCTATATGCTAGATAGACATAAGGGAGTCCACACATATGTGTCCAATGTTAATATAAGATACCACTGAGAAGATGCAGATCATCCAGGAGTAGATGAACACTACACAGAGCAGGAAAAAGTCTTTTTCTGATTGGATAAAGAGACCCTTGTAGTTTTAAGAGGGCGGTATTGTTTTCCATCAAGTCTCAAATTGATGATGATTGCAGAGATTTTTCCAAAGTGGAATGCATTCACTAAAGTTCAACAGAATATTCTAGATTCTTGACAGAGTTGGTGAGGTGGTGAACCTCTTAGCTCTTTCCACATAGATGCACCAGGTGCATAATGCCTTCAATGTGGTGTAATTCATAAAATATGGTCATGATCCATCACACTTCATCGACTAGTACGAGATGGACATCGATGATTGGGATATATTAATGGGGTTCCTAATGCATATAGAGGAATGATTGGACTGGGTACTATGGGGGCATTCGAATACCCTGTTTTGAGTTAAGTGGCATCATATGAACCTTCAAAAGAGCACTTAGGAGAGAGAAACTCAAATTCGCGATCAGTATCCCCATTAGTTTTCTTAGCCACTGTTGTGGATTTTGGGGATGTAATGCCCTAAGATGGGGAGAATGTATAGACCCAGATGTTCCATATATTTTCTTATTTATATATATTTATTAGAAGACTTCAAAATTTTATGGCATGTGATTCTGAGGCCCAGAGAGCCCAGAATTTTTTTTTATATTTTTTATGTACGTTTAATTAACATACGAGACTCATTTTCTATCTTTTGAACCATTTCTCGAATTAAAAATCAAGGGGAACTGTTGAATTCATAGTACCGGGATGTTCTTAGGATATGACTAACATCAGCTGAGAAGGGTTCGTCAGAAATTTTATATTTGAGACATTTTATGAAAATTTATAATAAATTAACACTATTAGTTATTTTATTCATTTTCCAAAAATTGATCGATGTTTTGTAGACTATAGTTAAATGACAGTAATTAAATGAGAGTCATTTAATGTCTTGTTGCCTTGTTTGTTTAAAGACAATGCTCATGTTTTTAATAAAATCATTAATTAAGGTTAATTAATAATAACATTAATGACTAGAACATGGAGAATTTTTTTTAATCAATTTTTTGGTAAACCGATTGGCAATCACAGGGAAAGATCTGATGAAACTCCAGCAGCCTCACCGATGAATGAAGAATAGTGATCGATCAAAGACTATTGGAGTACTGAAACCATACATCAATGGAAAAAATTGAATGAATTCAAAATCGTATTTATTCTTCTATCTGCAACAGATTCCACCTAATCTAGGAAGGGGATTTTTGAGTTTTATATGCCTCTTTTCCCATTTATGAATAATTTAAAGAACATGGATCAACCGACCAAAAATTTGATCTGTGATTCATTATTAATTAAAGGAGACTATTGGGGAGTTTAATTTTGGGTATAATCCAAAACTATTTGTTGATTAATATTCAACCACATTGATAAATCACTAATATAGAGGGCGATGTCCAAGCTGAACAAGGCAGGGACCCACTACCACTCTTGGGTTTTGTGAATTCTTCATGGGTGACTGAGCAATGTGGAGGAAAGGCAATTATGTGGGATTATTAGTAAAGGTGGTGACCATAGAATCCTGTAGGCATATACATGATGGAAAACAGGCAACTAGAGCCTCTTAAGTGGCCCACAAGAAGGTGCCTCCAGTGTGACAACACTTGTGTGGCGGTCAGCCCATGTCGGCTACATGGAGAAGTGGCATGTGTAGGTGTCCCAAAGGTAAGATCCAGTGCCAGATGGTCATGGTGGGTGTAAGGCGTAGTGCTAATGTGATGTGTGGGAGATATAGGGGCCCGCTTGGGCCGGTCTCCTGGTGCAATGGACAAATCGTGTCAGACGTTTTGGGAGGAGGGGTGGCGCCCTACTGGCTCCACCAGTTGGATGAACCAAACATGTTGCATTTGGTCCAGCTCAAATGGGACACATGTGGGCTAGGATTTCTAGGAGGTTTGGACCTACCAACTAGGCCGGACCTAATAGTAGGGCCAGACACCTACTAAACCCGGACCCGGCCATCCCTATTTCACTAAGTCTAACGTATCTCACAAATCGAGCATCCGATTTATGGAATGTCTACGGTGTGAGGACCCATACGAAGAGGTAGTCCATTCAAGATACTTCACTTGAGATTGTATGGAAGTTGGAGTATTACATGGATGGATCAGACTCAAATCTTAGTAGGTACTAATTACCTTTTTTTCTTATATGTTACAGACCGAGCATCTGATTGACTCACTGTTTGTTGCATTGGAACCCTTACAACAAAACAGTCATTTCCATTACTTCTTTGTAGGACTTCGTGGTAGTTGAGATATGACCGATATTTTGAGATGTAGAATATGTGTAACTCTTCTGTACTATGTGATGGTATACAGTTGTTGGCTATCAAGTGAAGAGTGACACTCCATGGATTGGCATGAGAGAGACCATATCTGGATCTATAGCTATGAAACCCTCTATAGATGGGAAATGGCGCGACCCATCATAGATATGTATGAGATTGACCATCCATGGATCAACAGTAGTGGGGCCCTATATGGATAAGTAGGAGTGTGACCATTTGTTGTTCAGTAGTAGCGCGACCTAAAGTGGACTGGTAGTAGAGCGACCTATCGAGGATCAAGGATAGAGTGACCCATTGTGAATTGACATCAGAGAAGCCATTATAGGATGAGTATCCAAGATACCCAATCGAATAAATGATCTAGATTAAGATTAATATTCTTTATTCAGGTTCCTTAAGTTGTACAACCGGTGTGAGTTATCTTTTACCTTATGAATTGTGATTGATATCATGCTTTGTGGTTTTTTCTTTGTGGAATTCTATGAGACCTTCAAGAGTCTCAGTGTCCATATTGGGTATTATTACACTCAGACCTGCACGGGCTTTTCCCTTACCTTGTTGTGTCTTTTTCATATGATGTAAATATTAACTAAGACTTAGGGAGCAAGGCTAGATAGTTTTCAGAGGTTATTGATAGAAGTGATGATTGGCAGTGATGACAGACGATGATTTGGGCCTACCTTTATCGTAGGATCATTGCTGGACAAACTTCAGATCCCGTTTTTTCTTTTTTACTATTTTTTATTTTGAATTGGGTTTGTATACTGGCCATTATTACATTCAGTTTACAAATTTACTATTAGAAGTTGTACTTTGTGGTTTTTTTTGTCGTGTACCTAGATTGTGTGTGTACGTGTTTAAAGGCAATGACTTCCATTTTGGGATATGACTTTCTGATGACAGTCTCCAACTCTTGGACTATGGAATGTGGGATTGTGGTAGTCACGACCGGGACCCCGGGGGATGGGTCATAGAAATTTCAATGTCTCCATTCAAGAGTGATTATTGAATCAATATCACATTTTTTTAAGTCCCAAATCATTTTATATAATTCTTTACATCCAAAAAATTATTCATATCCACGATTTGATTAAATTTTTTGATAACAGAATTTTGTTTATTATTTATTTAATTTTTTAATTGTTTATAGTTATCAAATTTTTTCCCTTCCTAATAAATAGATATTTTTATCACTCATAGTCTTCAATATAGGTAACAATATACAAATAACCAAATTGATTCTTTTTATGTATATTTACACACATTTATTTTTTTGAGATATAATAAACTATAATATCTTACATAATATTCATTAAATGTGTATTTGTTCATATTTTACTATAAAAAGTGATTTACATCCACTAACTTATTTGAAATAGAAAGATTCTAATAGTACACTATACTAATGATTTCAAATATTTTTTTCATTTATATTATTATCATATAAAAACAATATGAAGTAAATGCATAAATAAGTAATATTTTAAAATATTTGTTATATTGATTAAATAAAATTTCTAGAAAAAAAATTATATTACATGTAATTAGAGTAATAGAAATTCCACTCAATTTTACTAATCAACCCTTAATCATTTCATAAATGAATCAATCAATGAAAAAAATGGTTTACATTAATTATAAATATATGAATGACAACATGATTCTTTTCACTAATATTATATAATGACATATGTTAAATTTTGAAATAATCATTAAATTTCCCTATAACTTACATTAAATTCATACTTTTACAATGTAATACTATTAAATTCATTTATTTCTAAATAAATCATCAAATATAATGAAACAAATTTTCATTAAATATTTCATATATGGGTTTACATATACACAGTTTATTCTCATGTTCATAGTGGAATAAATATTTAAAAGATATATATATCACAAATAGATTCTCTAACATTGATGTTAAAGTTTACCAAATTAATAGATATCTGATATATTTTAATACAACCCAATAAAAATTTATGGATATATTTTGAACAACCATTAAGTGAAATTTTACGAACCAATTAATCATTTCTAAATGTACCTTATATAAAATATAAAAAAAATATTTTACACATATAAGATTCAAATAATAAAAAACCATGTTCAAACCCTTATTAAAATATGATGAGATAGATAAATGTTCATCATTTTAACCATAGTAAATCCATAATTAGATATAATTAATTTAAATACTGCTCAATATTTCAAATAACACCATTAACCAAAATATATATTAATACAAAATGTATTTACTAATAAAATTACAAATTAAACAATATTTATTATTATATAAATAATTTATATCATATTCCATTTACAATTATAAATAATAAATAATAAATAATATTTCATATAAAGATCATATAAATATTAATGTTTAGGATTTACCAAGATAAAAATAAATTTATGATATGTTACTTTTTACCGCCTAAAAATCTAGTATATCAACAATAAAATAATAATGAATGTTCTTCGAATACAATATCTAACTTTTATCACCCAATATAATAATCTTACATAATATAATTAAGAATTATGTTAATTGAATTTCGGATTAAAATAAATTGGATAATATTAGATCGACTGGGTTTAGCTTATTTTTATATTTAACCCCCATACATTAACCTGGAAATTATTTCACTAATATTTTTTATCAAATATATTAAAATATAAAATTATAATATATATCAATTTTTATTTCTATATCCCTTAAATACAATTTATTTATAGTTTTTTGGAGATACAATGTAAACTAAATGACGTTTCATGACTTTGAGGTGATTTTCTAGTTCACCCATGTCACTAAAAATAATTACAGACAACTATTATGTGTTTTATATTTTTAAAAATAGTTTACAGAATATTATTATGAAACAAATTAATAATAAAAGTATAATGAATCAATAAATACATAGAAACTTATTTAGGCATTAAATTTCCAAAATCCAAATTTCTATTGTATTTTAATAGACAACTATTTTAATAAACATATATCAAATTACATAAATCATGATCTATCTAATGGTACTACAATTCCACAAATCCACATTCCTATATGATAGAGGATATAGACTAGAGGTCAGAGAATGTGAATAATGTTTAAGAGACTATATTTTAGATATAATATTGTATAATATAAAAAAGGTAACAGAAACATAGATAATTATTGGTTGAAACAAAATATTTTTAACAATTATCCAACCATCAATAACCCATAAAATTACTAATCCTTTAAAATTACACACCAATGCTAAATATACTTAAATACATCAATATCATTTCCCACATTATTGGTTATGTACAAAATAAAAAATAAAAAATGTTTAAGGGGATACATAGAAAAATAATCTGGAGTCTCTCTTTAATCTCATTTCTCATACCCCCTCAAGATATTACATCTTGATCAATTATACAACATGAAACATGAAAACCATATAGAGAGGCACACACAGACAACACGATCCTCAAGAGAAGAATAGAATAAATATTAAAAGGTTACCACCAACATAATTCATTATATAAAACATAAAATATACTATATGTATGTAAAAAATATAAATAATACTATTACATTTAATATAAAATTAATCACATCTGGTCGATGTGCTCTCCATAGTCCTCAAGGAAATAGAACACAACCTTATTTAGTTAATTTCAATGGAGAATATCATAATGTTTCATGGAGACCATCATTCACTATAATAAAATGTATATAATTTTGAATGAGTTACAATGAAAGCCATAAAATATGATGTAAATGCATTACTAAATTTTCTAATCATTTATTAAATATATATATATGAAACAGATGAAAAATTGGGTTTAGAGACCAACCATAAAAACTTCAAGGTAATACCCCAAGGATTGGCCCAAAAAATTAAAATATACAATAAATATACTATATATGTAAAGACCCAGATTTTCTCTGTATGTTTTTTTAATTATATGGAATTATTACGAGTCTGCGAAAATTGACGGCTTGTGATTTTTTGGGCTAGTGTGCCCTGAATGAATTTCAAAAGCTTTTCATGGTTTGATCTTTAAACGCACGAACGATGAATTATAAATATTGAACCACTGATCGAATTAAAATTTTGGGGGCACTGTTCAATTCGCAATGCCCTGATTCATTTAATAGATGCCTCACATCGAATGTAGTAGGTCCGATGAAAAAGATAGATATTAGGACATTTTAAAAGAAAAATAAAATATCTTTATAATTTTATTTTCATTATTTTTCTCCAATGGAAAAGAGAAAATGTGGGACCAACAACGTTTCATGCCAATAAATTTCTAGACCTTTCAATCCTATGTAAAAAAAAAATTGGGAATTAGAATGTTTCCAAATTAATAATCCTCTATTAATTTACAACGTCATTACTTACCCTCCCCTCTCTTATTTATATTGATCATGGGGGGAGGTATCATAACAACTTCACCACAAAAAAGTGCTAATAATGTGTCGTGATGACAAACCCATGGAGGATGGAGTCGGTTCCGGTGAGTGATGATGAGAGACACTAAAAACCCAAACAAAATATCAACGATTGAGCAACATTGTTGGTGGCTATTTGTGGGGATGACAGATACTGACCAACTCCCTCAATCACATGAATTTATCCATCATTTTTGATGTAGGGTTTTATCATATTTTAAATTCGAATAGATTATTGATCCCATTAATCCTTCCTCGTGATTAAAAACTAACGGGGATGGAGCATGCCTAATGAACCCATCCTGAACCATCTGATACCTTTATACCCTTGAATTCTCTGTGGAATATCACCAGAACTACGTCATCGTCCAGCTACTATAGAGGAAGTTCTCCATCGGGCACCACAATAGGTGCTCACAACACTAATATGTGGCTATTAGTGGAGCGGCTAGCACTGGACGGCTGCAGAGGAAGTGTGGCGAGTCGTCGTGTGCCACCAGTGAGCAAGGGACTATGGATCATATGTTATGGTGGTCGAAGGAGGTGGTCGGAAAATTATCCATCCTCGTATGTGAAGGGAATCATGACCAATGCACCGCTGGTGAGCAAGGGGTTGTGGAAGAAGCCGCGACAGAGGAGGGGAACCCACACCTCTGGTGGGTTCTGCCATGACTGGGAAGCGCCCACGTGGTGTTGCCACTTCACATGCTGAATGTACACTTGGCCATTTGGGAGAAAAGTGGTCTCACTCCCCACACCGTCAAGGGAGGACCCCACCATGGGTCTGGTCGGTGGGCCTCGCCCTCTTGCGGGCTAGGCAACCCACTTGCGCGTCGATCCACCCCCATTTAGGTCGGGTCACCACCATTTGGGTCGGGCCACCCCCTGAGGGTCGAGACACCCCTTACAAGTGAGGCCAAGCCCACCACGGCCCGACTCGGCTCGGTCGGACCCTGACCGGGTCAGTTCATCCCAAGCCAGGTCGGGTCGGTCCGAACATGTCGGACAGGACTCGAGCCCAACCGAACCCATAAACACTTAGAGGGCCATATCATGGAATCTGGGCATCCGTTTGATGAATCGTCTGTGCTGCTTGGACCCTTGGAACGAGAAGGTCCTTTGGTATACTCCAATTTAATTTTTGAGGTAGTTGGTGTATAGTCGGGTTGGATCAAACCTGAATCAAACATGGCCATTAGAACTAAAATTCTTATAACTCACAAGCCGAGCGTCCGATTCACGTGTCACCTATCACGTTGGAAACCTTACGACCTGAAGGCCTATTGGGTTACTCCTTTTTGGATATTAGTGGCACTCAAGGTATGATTAATATCTCAAGGGGTAGATTCTACGGAACTCAAGTGCACTGGGTGCGAGGAATCATCTGGCATGTTGTAACGTGAAGAAAGAACATCGATCCTGTGTGGGTCAGTATCTATCGATCCTACGTGGGTCAACATATACCAACCCCGTGTGGGTCAGATCATATATCGATCAGTGATCAGCATTCCTATGTGGGTTAGCGCATACCGATCATGTGTGGATGAGATCCTATGTGGTACAATGGGGGTTATTAACTATCGATCCTGTGTAGGTCAGCAGGAGTACCATTTAACAGAGTAAGATGATCTAGCATGAGACTAATCATCTGTACTTCTGTAAGTATGTTATACCTAATTGTGATTGGATTATTTAACAACTTTGGTGTTACCAGTGTGGAACTTCTACCTTCGTGGTGTTACATGTGTGGTACTTCTACATTCATGGTGTTATCCTCATGGTGTTACCTATGTGGTACTTCTACAACATGGTGTAAAATGTGCGGTACTTCTACCTTTGTCATTGTATCTTCATCGTATTACCTATGTGTTAATTATTCCTATGTGGTAATTTTACCATCGTGGTGTTACTTGTGTGTATCTTCTACCTTTTAGGTGTTGTCTTCGTGGAGTTACTTGCGTGGTACTTCTACATTCAAGGTCTTTTCTTTGTGGTATTACATGTGTGGTACTTCTACTTTCTTGGTGTTGTCTTCATGGTGTTACCTATGTAGTACTTCTTTCTTCATGGTGTTACATGTGTGGTACTTATAGCTATGTGGTGTTACCTTTATGGTATTATTCCATCATGTATGAGATGAGTATACGGTGACTACTTAGGTATATGTATGAGCATATACCTAAGTAGATTTGATGCCTTGGTTTTTCATTTTTTTCATTGTGGAACTCTAGGAGACATAAGGGGGTCTCAATGTCCTCACTGAGTATTGTTATACTCACTCGTGCATGAGATATGCCAACACCTTATTGTGTATTTTCCAGAAAATTTACAACATTGATCATGGATGAGGGATCCATGACCAAACGATTCATGGAGGTGGACTATTTTTTTTTGACTTGACGCTTGGACTAATGACCGTTATATATACCTAGACTTTATGTAGGATCGTCAGTGGATGATCTTGGAGCTGTTTTGTACTTTTTTGTTGTATTTTAAATTTTCAATTGGACTTTTACATTACATTTGGGCTTGTATACTGGCCCCTTTTACTTTCATGACTCTTTTACTATAGTAGTTTACCTCATGGTTGCATTTTGTTGTGTTCATGGACTATATTTCTATAAAGGTTTAAAAGTCAATTCCTTCCAATTTTAGGGATATTCCATTCCAGTTCTCATTGCTAGCCCATGTCCAATGAATAGTGGGCTTTGGGTAGTCATGGCACAGGCCCTATGGAACTGGTCGTGACAAAGTGGTATCAGAGGAGTTGTTTCTACCAAAGAACTAGAACTATGATCTTTTGTATATGGAAAATGTGTTAAGTGTTATGAGTGTGGTATTTAGTTTTGGGGAACCCAATGTTGGTGTGGTGGCCAAGATATCCATACACCTGTATCCTAAATTCGGTTTTCCAACTTAGTGAATAGAAACACTGATAGTGTGTGTTTTTGAATAGTATTTCTTGTTATCTCATTGAGTCATCTCACTAGGTATAACTTGTTGATCATGGAATACCTATTACTTTATGCATGCCGCCACATAGATAGCTGGCCACGATTTCAGAGAGAGTAAGTGATGAAGTCCCACCGAGCGATGAGGCCTAGGTGCATGGCCCTCTTACGGTGTTAGCACATTCAGGTGGTGTGCCAACAAAACCAATGCCCATTGGTTAGTTGTTTCTACTAGCCCCACCAGTAGAGGTTTCATTCCAACTGATTATATTTCATTCTTTTTAGTAATAGAGGCTGGAGGCTGTGGCCATAGAATTTCACTTAGTTGGGACACCAGCAGATTTGATAGTGATCCAAGATGCCAGCCTTTCTCAGGTAGTAGAAGGGATATGGTGGAGGTTGATTACATAGATACATGATAAGGTGGACTTCATGTATGTGGAATCATATATCCTTTTCAAGGAAGAGTTAGTCTCAGTGACTCTATGCTAAGTTCGTATACAGGAGCTACTACACTTACAGTAGGGAATCATGAATGTGGCCTAGTACCCTTCGAGGTTCATTGATCTCTCACACTACTCTAAAAAATGGTACTATAACATTTATTCATGGCCCAAACATTTTATCATGTTCACGGATGGGAGATCATAAAATAGATAATTTTTCTCAGCATTCTAATGCAAGATGTGGTGCTAGAGTGAGAGATTTTGGTGGAAAGATTTCTAGCTGAGCAGGCACTGATAGCAAGATCCACCATCAGATGTCAGGTACCAAAGTCATCTGTAGTAGTTAGTAGACAGATGATGTAGGGGCCTAAGCGAACCAGACCGTTAGGTAGACAACCTCAAGATACAGGTTCTGTGGTGTGGGGCCCATGGGACAGAGGAGGAAAGATGATGAGTAGGTAATGCTACTCATGTAGTGGGGAGGCTCAAATGGCTCGTGGCTACCAGACCCAATGCACGAACGACCAGAAGATGGTTGAGGGACTACTGAGGCAGAGGCAAATATTCGATTGGGGAGGTCCATAGGCAGCATGGAGAAATGAAAAAGGAGTTTTCTTTACAGAAGGAAGTGGGCGGTGATTCGAGGTTCTACAGCCACCACCTCAAGGTGGTGTTGGAACCATGGTCTTCTATGCATTAATTGGAGTATGGTTCTTGATTTTTGACATTCCTCAGTAGATGATTAGAATGTGTACCTAGAAAGTGGTCATACAGTTTAAGCAGACAACAATATTAAAGGTATTAAAATTTCCAAGTGTTTGCCAAATTTTAGGGCCTGAAAATCGACAAATGGAGAAAAGTGATTTTGGAAAAGAGACTTGCGTGTAGTGTACATGAAGGAGAGAAAACTTGTGCACCTAGAGTTTTTCAAGATCATAACGTGTAAAAATGGAAAAGGGATAAGGGTCGTGCAAGTATTGGTTTAGTCGCACAAGTGACCTGTGCGTTGAGAAATGAATTGCGCGCCTGTTCTTAGGAGGATTGGAAACTTGCGAGCCTATTTTTCATCATGATCAGAAATTCAAAATATGGAAAAGGAAAGAGGGTCATGCAAGTGTTGAAGTGATCGTGCAAGTGAGAAGCACGATAGAGTCTTGGGAGGTTGGAGCTGCGCGCCGAGATTTGCGTGTCGTGAGGACACTTGCATGCCACCGCACAGGGTGTCTAGTTTGCCTATAAATAGTGGACCCCCAACTTATTTGGAATGAAGTTCAAGATATAGAGATTTTTATAGCTCTCGTCGTGCAAGTGGTAGAGTCGAACAAGTGGTAGTTGGGTCGTGCAAGTAGAGGCTACGCGATGGTTGTTGGTTGCGCGACCAAGGCGGTTTTGGAGTTAAACGTGAAGAGTCGTGCATGCTTGGAGTTGAAGGAGGCAGTGTAGTGGAAGTGTGTTGGTGTCACCTCCATGTAAATTTTGTACCACGCATGTGACTTGCGCGCTGTTCCTGAAACTTGCAAGCTGGTCTTGGAGAAGCGTGCCCGGTGAGGTTGTTGTACACTGGTCCTTTTAGAGCTACACAAAAACTAGAATATTGCCAGATACCTTCGGTGAAGAGTGGAATTAGAATACAAGTGAAAGTTGGACTTCAGCAGAGCATCTTCATTCAATAGAGGATGCATTATTTTTCAATGATGAAGAGACCTTCATGTCTATAAACTGAGTGTGACTTCACCAAGGGTAGTGAGCCAGGGGGAGTAAATATGAGTGACCTGAGAAACGTTGTGAGCTATCCATGAACCTTTTGTAATGTTAGGGAGCCTGGGATAGAGTGACTATTCCCGAACCTTTTTAATCCACATCTAGTGATGTTTAGTGGAATTAGTCCTGACCAACAACCTATTAGTGTATGCTCCTTGGAAGTAGCCCTTAGTGGTGAACCAAGTAAAAAGTGATGTGTCTTCCCTGTGCATTTGAATGTTTTCTTTCTAATCATATTCATCATAGAGGTTCAACACTTTCAGACCAACATGGTAACAAGATCAATCACATTAATAGAAATAGTTTTCACCGTGATTCACCCCTCCCCTCTCAAGGTGTCCCAGGGTCCTTCAAGTGATATCAGAGGGTAAAGGTTGCTGGTGTGGAATCTATCCATTGTCATCATGGAGAATGCAGTCAATGTCAGGGGAGTCCCTCAAATCGATGGATGTAATTTACAGATCAAGAAAAACAGAATGAGATCTCATCTAAGATCTCTTGGAATGAATGTTCTTTTTTCTTTTTTTCAAGGAATAAAAGTGATTGAACCAACATGCCTGGCTATGACTGACACATACAGGAAAATTCTTTATGTAGATGCTAAAGCACATAATGCACTCACCTATTCCCTTTCTGATCAGATCTACCTAAGGTGATGAATTTCAACTCAAAAAAATCGATGTGAGATAAACTCAAGAATATTTATGAAGGAGATAAATAACTAAATGAGGTGAAACTAAAAGTGATTCATAGTAGGTTCGATTATTTGAAGATGCATCCTGATGAGAATGCAGACTTCTAGTTTTATTGAATCACTGAAGTAGTTGGTGAAATTCGGGGCCTTGGAGAAGAAATCAACGATGTTGACATTGTAATAAAAATACGGGTAAGACTTCCACCCATGTTCAATTAAAAGGTATCATCCCTTGAGGAAAGTGATCTTTCACAATATTCCCTGGATGTCCTTTTAATCATCTTGGTAGCATATGAAATGACAATCAAACCAGAATATACTACATCTCGTGTGAGCAAGGAAATGTCATTTAAGACCATGGATAAACAAAAAATTAAAAAATATAGTAGTGGTGAATATGACAAAGAAAAATAAATTCTTTCTCTCATTTCAAATAAGTTCCAGAAGGGAAAAGGGAAATTCAAAGGGAAGTCACCTCTCGCTTGTTTTCGTTGTGGAAAATTTGGGCACATTGCTTCTTAGTGCTTAAGAAAGATCAATGATGATGCTAATGAAAATGAAAGCTTTGAGAATCCTTGGAGAAGGATTTTCATAAATGGAGACTTCAAATCTGGAAATAAAATTCAGAGGAAGAGTTTTGTATATGAAGAGGAAGAAGATGATAATGAATTCTGTGATGAAGAAGAACCAGAATTCAAAACTGGGAACCATACATCCATGATGGCCACTATTGAAATGACGGAAGATAATGTTGAAGAAAAATAGTTGAAATCATTTGCAAATCTTGAGATGCAACATAAGGATGCTATTAGTAAGCTTAAAACTAAATATAAGAGTTACACAAAGTGGAAATCAATTGTAGAAGAATAAACTGAATACGTTGATCAACATGATGCTGAAATTGAACAACGGGAATAATTATTGAAGGTACAGTCTAAAATAATTGAATGTAATGATGTTTTAGTGGATCTTAATCTCATAATTGAAGAGTAGGAAGAATTTTTCAATGACCTCACCTTCAGACATGAAGAAAAATCCAAGACTACTGAGGGTCTTGAGGAGGAAGTTGTTACTCTTAGGAGTAAATATAAAAATGAATCAATTCAAAAATATCCAAGGATAAAAATATAGTTTGGAATATTCTCATATGTGGAATTACTGTCAAGAGCATAGTGTGGTTCAGAAGGGGTTGGAAAAATCTTGAGTGATCAAATACCCACTTGCATGGGAAAGAGTGGAATTAGCTATGAAGCTGATACATCAACTGCTGGAAGTGAAAAGATCCAATAGAAAGATAAGATGAAAGATGAACATGTTGAAACATTGTCTAAAGTGCTCAAAAATAAACCCTCAATACAAACTAAAAGGGGAATAGAAAATTATCCCCATAAATTCAGAAAGGACATATAGTCTAACTAATCTCCTAAGGAAGGATGTATGAGGGGAAATTCAAGTGAAAAGACATTTCATCTCATGATGTGTCAGTTTTGTGGCTATCCAGGCCATACCATGTCTTATTGCGAAGAGTCAAGAAGCTATCTGAATAGAGAGGGTATAGGAGTTTAACAAAGAAGAACAAATAAATATCCTATTTCTTATAGAAGAAAAAATTTATATGGATATTGTTTTTGTTGTTCTAACTTTGGTCATAAGGCTGGTAATTGCAGACAGATAAGGGACATGGACACCTCATACCAAAGATCAAGAAAAGTCATGTTTCATCAGCAAGACGGTGTTGCTCTTTCAAATAGTTTTTCTCCTCTCAAAGAAGATTTTGACTATAAAGAACCTCGGTACGAGGAAGAGATAATTAAAAGCCTAGAAGTACTCTATTCTCAATCCAATGTCTCATGGAAGGAAAGGAAGAATATTGAGAAATCCAACCCTGCAGAGGTGGCCCTGAAAGCTACATAGAACAACAGTAACTGGATTCTGGATAGCGGTTGTTCATCTCATATGAAAGGTAATGTTGGCCTATTAACGGATATCAAAAGGAAGGTTGATGGTAAAGTACTATTTGGTAATGATGGAGCTCTAAAAATAAAAGGGATTGAAAGTACCGAATTAGCTAATGGAGAACTAAAGAAGACCGAAGTCCATTACATAGATGGCCTACATCATAATTTACTAAGCATGATTCAAATGTGTGATTCGGGACTTATAGTTACATTTAATCAAAAAGGCAGCACAATCAATTGAAAGACATGGAATTCACTTATGAAGGGATGCAGAACATAAGGCAACTTGTATCCAGTTGATAGTGAAGAAAATTTCTGTTACATGACTGTTGAAGAAGAAAAAAATTTGTGGGATCGGAGACTGGGACACATCAATCAACAAGACATGGAGAAAATATAAAAATTGACGATTTTCATGGACATTCCAAACCTGAAGCGTGAGCATGAAAAGTATTGTGATGCCCCCATTCATGGGAATCTGGTCTACAGTTCATATCGGCCAAAGAAAAAAGGGTATCTCACCTTCTTGATCTGATTCATACAGATTTATGTGGGCTGATAAATGTTATTGGAAGTCATGGATAAATGTACTTTTTCCTTTTCATATATGATTACACTATAACTGCACGTGTGATGGTCATTCATAGGAAATGACAAGTCCTTGACTGCATTAAAACATATCGGTGAATCGCTGAGAATGATACCAGACGAACAATCAATGTGTTGCGATTAGACAATGGAGGAGAATACACATCCATTGAATTTGAAAATTATCTGGAGAAGCATGGGATACAGAATGAGGTAGTTGTTGTGAGAAATCCACAAAAAATGGAGTTGTTGAACGTAGGAATCGACAGGTGAACAACATGGCACAGACTATGCTGATTAAGTGTCATATTCCACGACATTACTGGAAAAAGGCTGTTCAAGCTGCAGTGTATATTCATAATCGAATAAGAATTTATATGGATGAAACAAATACACCATATGAATTGTTTCATGTAAGGAATCCCTATTTAAAATACATTCGTTTCTTTAGAAGTAAATGCTTCATCATGAACAAAGAAAGAAATCAAGGGAAGTATGGCGATAATGCAGATGAAGGAATTTTCCTCGGTTACTCAATAAATAGAAAAGCCTAAAAATGTTTCAACAAGAATTTGGGAAGGATTATGGAAATTAGTGATGTTAAGATAATTGAAGAGAAAATGAAAAATTATTCAAGGATGTCATATGCTGATGTGATAAAAAGTGAGGAAGAAAGTGAATGTGGAGAAAACACAAATACAGTAATAGAGGATGTTGTACAAAACACTCAGCAGTAACATCATGATGTGGACTCAGAAGAGGAATCTGAAGAAGAAACTATGGATGAAGAGAATGCAATTGAACCTCGCAGGAGAAATTGAAGAGCTGATATTGATCCATCGAACATAATTGGGGACAAGAGTGCACCCACTAAAACAAGAAGGATGTTGAATAACACGCAATCTGAATTTCTATCAGTTGTGGAGACATCCTCATTCAAAGAAGCTGGAAAGAATGAATCTTGGTTGAATGCCAAAAATGAAGAATTAGATCAGATTGACAAGAATCAGACATGATATATTGTCGAGAGACACGATGGTCACAATGTGATTGGTGCCAAATGGATCTTCAAAAATAAGTTTGATGGGCATGGAAGTGTCATCAGAAACAAGGCACGACTGGTATGTAAAGGATACTCCCAGATTAAAGGCATTGTTGTTAATGAAACCATTTCCCAAGTGGCTAGACTATAGTCAATCAGGCATTTCATTTCCATGGAGCTAGAAAAAGGATACAAAGTATATCAAATGGATGTCAAGACAGCATTCTTGAATAGTGAACTCGAAGAAAAAGTTTACATTGAACAACCAGTGGGTTTTGTTCTAGGTATTGATGAAACAAAGGTCTGCATACTGAAGAAATCTCTATATGGTTTGAAGTAGGCACCATGGGTGTGGAACTCGTGGCTGGATTCATTTCTCAAGAAGCTAGAATTTAAAATAGGAGTAGATCACAATCTCTATTTGAATAATTCTCCAAAAGATAAATTCAAGGTTCGAGTCTATGTTGATGATATTATATTTTGTAGAAGTAGACAGAAATCCATGGATGAATTTTCCAATCACATGAAATTAGAATTTGAAATGTATATAATTGGGTATCTCACATATTTCTTGGGGATGTATGTGATTCAAATGAAGGAATACACATTCATTTCTCAGGAAAATTATGCAAGGGAGCTGCTGAAGAAGTTTAATATGCAAAACTCCAAAGCAGTGTCAACTCCGATTGCAGTTGGAATTAAACATGGAAAGCATGAGGATGGGGCCTCTGTTGATACCACCATGTACATGAGAATAATTATGAGCCTACTTTAAATGACAATGACATGGCTAGATATTGTCTTAGCAACATGTCTTGCGCCCTGATTTTAGAGTAATCCAAAGGAGGAACATATGGAGACAGTAAAAAGAATCATGAGGTACATTCAAGGTATATATAACATTGGGTTATTTTTTGCTTTAGGTAGGGACAGTGAATTATCAGTGTTTTTTGATGCTGAATGGGCTAGTGATTTAGTTGACAGAAAGTCCCCTAGTGGCGGAGCCTTCTATATTGGTATGAAATGTGTTAAATGGTTATGAAAGAAACAAGAATGTACTTGTCTTTGTACTGCTGATGCTGAGTATATATCCTCCAGAAATTCATGCACTCAACTACTATGTATGATGTAATAAATTACATATATTTTTGATGAGGTGAATCAACAAATGGTAATCTACTATAATGACAAGAGTACAATTGATCTCATGAAGAATCATGTTCAGTATTCTCATACCAAAACATATTGAAATTAGGTATCACTTTATCAAAGAAAAAGTTTTGGAAGGGGTGATTAGAATGGATCATGTGGGAACTGATGAGAAAGTGGATGATATCTTGACCAAGCCACTCTCAGCGGTTGTGATTGAGAAGAATCAGTTGAACTTCGGTGTTCAACCACCTACCAGTGCATATGGAGGTTACACAATACCCCTTTCAACTTTTATGACCACTGTTTTCATCTATTTATGGATGTGATGCAGGTTTGTGGGGGGATACTAACCAGGGGGAGTATGGTTTTAGCTGAACAATGGAAAAAATACCAGTCATTGGGTTTATTTTCAATTGGAGAGAAATGAATAAATTCAGGTCTATTCAGGCATGTAATGCTTCTTGGGCGTCATTGAGAATTCCAAAAACACTGGAACCCAATTCAATCTTCCTCTCTTGTTTTTTACACCAATCATTTCTCACATAGACATAGAGTGTTGGGTGAGTTGATTCTTTCATTTTTGGTTGGCACATCGATGGGGATCTATTGAATTTATTTTATGATTTCCAACAAACACAAAGGGGGAGATTATTTGAACTGTGGTCTTCTATGCATGAATTGGAGTATGGTTTGTGTTTGTTGACAATACTTAGTAGAAAATTAGAATGTGTACCATGAAATGTGATCATACAGTTCAGGTAGAAAATAGGGTTGGAAACATGCACACCTATTATTCATAACATAGATATATGGAAAAATGATAAGGGTTTTGCCAGTATTGGTGTGCTCGCGCAAGTGACCTGCGCGCCGAGAAATGACTTGCGCGCCGGTACCTAGGAGGATTGGAAACTTACACACCTATTATTCTTCATGATCAGAACATCAAAAAATTGCAAAGGAAAGAGGGTCTTACAAGTATTGGAGTGATCGCGCATGTGAGAAGCACGATAGAGGCATGGGCGGTTGGAGCTGCGCGCCGGGATTTGGGTGTCGTGAGGACACTTGAGCGCCATTGCCCAGGGTGTCCAGTTTTCCTATAAATATAGAACCACCCCCTTATTTGGAATGTAGTTAAAGACATAGAGATTTTTAGATATCTTTTCATGCAAGGGGTTGAGTCGCGCCACTGGTAGTTGGGTTACACAAGTAGAGGTTGAGCGACGGTTGTTGGTTGTGCGACCAAGATGGTTTGGGAGTTAAAGGTGCAGAGTCAGGAAAGTTTCGAGTTAAAGGAGGCAGTGTCATCCAAGTGATTTAGTGTCACCTATGCGTCGATTGTATACTTATCATGTGACTTGTGCACCGTTTTTGAAAAATGTGCGCCAGTCATGGAGAAGCATGCCTGGTGAGGATGTAGTACACTGGTCCTTTTGGAGTTACATGAAAACTAGAAGATTTCCCAATACTGTTGGTGTAATGTTGGATTAGTAAACAAGTGAATGTTGGACATCAACAGAGAATCTGTATTCAACATAGGATGTATTCTTTTTCAATGATAAAGATATTTTCATGTCTATAAACTGAGCTTTACTTTATCAAGGGTAGTGAGCCAGGAAGAGTCAGCAGGAGTGACCTGAGGGATGCTGTGAGCTATCCCTGAACCTTTTTTAAAGGCAGTGAGCCTGGGATAGAGTGATTATTCCCAAACCTTTCTAATCCACATCTAGTGATGTTTAGTGGTGAACCATGTAAAAAGTTATGTGTTTTCTTTGTGCATGTGAATGTTTTATTTCTGATCATATTAATCATGCTGGTTCAACAACTTCCTACCAACGTGGGAACATGATCCATCACATTAAAAGAAAAATTTGTCACGCTGATTCACCCCTCCCCTCCCGGGGTGTCCCGGGGTCCTTCAGGTGGTCCACCCCAACCACAGGGAGTATGTGGATAGGGACGAGCTCATATCCAGGTAGATGAGGCCTACAACCATGGTTCTATTCAAATTATTAGTGGATTGATTTGTGTCTACTAAAACATAGTTATATTACTTATAGACACTAGTTCTAGTCACTCCTTTATTTCAACAACAATCGTTTAGATCTCAGAGATTCCAGTGGAGATGTTGGCCCGATCCTTACGACTTGAGACTCCTATAGTAGAAGAATTGACGATTACACACTGGTGTCAGAAGGGTGATCTTAATCTAGGTGGTGAATGATTTAGCTGGGATTTTCTAGTAGTGGTGTCGAGGCCTTTTGATGTCATCATTGGCATGTGCTAGTAATCCACAATCCATGATTATATAGACTGTATTAAGTGAAAATTGTTGTCTGTCCCCCTGGATGGTACCGCATTTTCCTTCCTCATTTATAAGGGAACCTTTCTAGCACAGGATGGTCATATCCAGAGGAGGGTTCATCCAATCACATATTAGTTGTCTAGCCTTACCCTTAGGGCGGTTGATATTGACTGTCCGAGCTATCTTGTAGTGGTGGACCAGTATTCTGACGTATTTCCTGATGATGTTATTTTCCTACCTCCATGAAAAGAGGTAAAATTTTACATCGACATGTGCCTTGGTACGACACCGATATCTACACTAGTATATCAGATGGCTCGTGCAGTTTTTCATGAGTTGCTGGTATAGTTAGAGGACTTATAGGGTATGGGGTTTATAAGGCCCAGTGTTTCTCCTTGGGATGCCCCAATTTAGTTCATCCAGACGACATATGGGAGTTTGAGACTCTATTTGGACTATTGGCACCTGAACGAGGTGACAGTGATGAAAAAGTATCCGCTCTTGAGGATTGATGATCCTTTTTATTATATTATGGGAGCTCATTGGTTTTCGATGATAGAACTTAGATCATTCTATCATCGGCTCAGGGTACCAGATGAGGTAGTGCAGAAGGAAGCCTTCAAATGTTGGTATAGCCACTATAAGTTCTTGGTTATGCCATTCGGTGTGAAAAATGCCCCAACAATGTTCATGGGACTCATGAACAAGATCACTAAACCATACCTCAATCATTTTGTAGTGGTCTTCAGCGATGAAATCTTGATATACATAGTGTTGGAGGAGGAGCATGCCTATTATCTGCAGATAGTAATAGATACACTATGATAGCACCGACATTATAGTAAGCTCTAGAAGAGTCAGTTATGGGTATTAGAGTTCCATTTTCTAGAACATGTTATCTCAGAGGTTGGAATTGTAGTGGATTCAGTAAAGATAGAGGTTGTTCTTTCTTAGGAGACACCAAGAAGTGTGACGAAGGAGTGGTGTTTATTGGGGATGGATAGTTAATATCAAAGAATCATGCCTAAATTTGACGCAGTTGTGACACCCTTTTCAGCATTGATGAAGAAGGGAAAACCTTTCATATTGATGAAGTGATGGCAGTAGAGTTTTTAAAAGTTGAGGCAAAGAATGACGAGTGCCCCCTATTGAGGCTACTAGAAGAGGGTTTTTGGTATGTATTCAACTACAACAAATCAGGAACTGGACATGGATGTGTGCTGATGCAGGAGCGAGTAGTGATCACTTATGTTTCACCATAGATGATACAACATGAATAGAGCTACGCTACCCATGACCTAGAGTAACCAATATTGGTCTTCGCCTTGAATATGTAGATACATTACATGATGGGCGAATGATTTACAGTGTTCTCTGATCATATGAGTATCAGGTATATCTTCTCTCAGAATGACATGAACCTGAGATAGTGGTGATGGCTATAGTTTCTCCATGACTATGACTTTGAGATATTCTATAATCCTGGTAAGGGGAACATTGTCGAAAATGCACTTAGCTGAAGGTTTTTTCTATAGTTACTGAGTGAGGTGACAGAGGAGAGATCAACAATGCAGATATCCATCCTCAATAGAGATAGAGTAGCTTACCTCTAGTATTTAACTATCACTCTGCCACTACATCAGCGAGACAGGGAGGTGCAGCTTGAGGAAAATGATTATGAGGCTTGAGGTGTTCGGATATCCTAAGGACAAGAACCTAATGGATTTTATGATGGTGGGGAGCACATCATTCTTTTCAGAGGATGTACAATGATACCAGTTTAACTATAGGAGGGGTTGTTAAGGAAGTTCCATATATCCCCTCTAGCAGTACATTCGGGTTTGGAAAAGATGTACTAGGACCTCTGACATTAGTAGTGGTGGTCCGGGATGAAAAACGTAGTGGAAGGGTCTGATTTGCGATGCCTCACTTTTCAGAATGTGAAGGACGGGCATCAGGTTCTAACAAGATTAGCACTACCACTATAGGTGACATAAAGGAAGCAAGGTAGAATATCCATGGAATTTTTGAAAGGAAATCAACACACATACATGGGATATTATTCCATCGGGGTGATCATTTACAAGATAACCATGTCGGCCCACTTCATACCCATCTGAGAGCAGGGGTCAGTAGATATCATTGTACACGTCTACATGCATGAGATTATGCGACTACATGGGGTTCCATCGAATATCATGTTTAACCATGATGCATGTTTTATATTCTGGTTGTGGAAGGGATTAAAGGAGGCATTTTGGACTCAACTACGTTTGAGCACTGCCTTTCATCAAAAAATAGATTTTTAGATAGAGTGGACAATTTAGATAATGGGGGATATGCTAAGTACTTGTGTCCATGATTTTGGCCTTAGTTTGGTGGATCAATTTCCCTTGGTGGAGTCCACGTAAAACCATAGTTATCACTCCACCATCAGTATGTCACCATTCGAGGCAATGTATGGTCGACCATGTAGATCACCTATATGGTGGATAGACAAAGGGGAGCCAACACTTAGGGGTCCCGATGTGGTACATGATACCACTGAGAAGGTGTAGATCATCCAGGAGTGGATAAAGACTTCACAAAGAAGAGATAAGTCTTATACTGATAGTGGGTGAAGACATTTGGTGTTTGAGGAGGGAGATATTGTATTCTTATGGGTCTCTACTCAACCGGGACTACAGAGATTTGGCCAAGGCGGGATGTTATCACTGAGGTTTATTGGGCCATTTCAGATACATCCAAGGATTGGTGAGGTGGCATACCATTTGGCACTACCACCATAGTTGGAGAGGGTGTACGACATCTTCCATGTATCCCAGCTGAGGAGATACGTGCATGACCCATCTCATATCATTGACCATGGTGAGGTAGATTATGATTATGGGGAGTTGTTTATGGAGGTTATAGTGGAGATTGAGTATCGACAAGAGCAATTACATCCTTGGATATCAATACCTCTGGTGCACATTTACGGGTAGCATAGGAACCTCTAGGAGATAACATGGGAGAGAGAGGCTCAGAATCGTGCTTAGTACCCCAATATTGTTTCTTAGTCAATGTTGTGGATTTCGGGGGTAAAAATACCTAACATATAGAAAATGTAATGAACCATATTTTCTATGAATTTTTTTAATTATATGGAATTATTACGACTCATAAAAAATTGATTTCACATGATTTATATTCACTAGTGTTCCCAGAATTAATTTCTGAAATTTTTTATGGTACATTATGTAAATGAGTGAGAGTATTTTTCAAACTTTTATACTAGTGCTCGGATTAAATATTTGAGGGAACCATTGACATCACATCACCAGGATTTTCTTTAGGGGGGATTCACTTTGACTAAAGTAGGTCAAGTGAAAAAGATAGACATTGGAATTTTTTTAAATGAATAAATAAAATAACATTATTGTTTAATTTTCATTGTCTTTCGTTAATGTACAAGTGACAATGTGGGATGAGAGATGTGTCAAGCCAATAAATGGATTGACCTTTCAATCATATGTAACATCAATGATGGGGAATTATGATGGTTCCTAATTAATGAGCCCCCATTAATTCCCAATGAAGTTACATAACCTCCCCATTCCGTATTTATATAGAGCTTGGGGGGAGGTATCCACACAGATTCAACAAAAAATGATGTACTCATATAGTTCAACAATGCCAAACCCATAGAGGAGAGAACTAGTTCTGGCTAGTAGTGACGAGTGAAACAGAAACCCCGAACCGAAGATCCACGATCGAGCGATGTTGTTGGAGGCTAGTTGCGAGGATGATGGAAATCGACCCACTCCATCAAACGCGAGTGTTTCTCCATTGTTCTTGGTTTATAGGTTTGTGTTGTTTTAAATTCCAAGAGACTTTTGAACCCTTTAATCCTTCCACATGATTACAAACTAACGCAGATGGTGGAGGCCTATTGAACCTTGACCGGTCCATCTTCTACCTTTTCTACCCATGCATTCTCCATTGAATTCTGCTGGTAAAGTGGCACCGATTGACTACGATGGAGGCAGCGTGCTATAGCACACTACAAGAGGATGTGTGATATCGTGTGCAACAATAGGAGGTCGTGACACTAAGCTACAGTGGTCAACGGAGCGGCCGTCACCAGCCGACTATGGTGGAGGTTCAGCATGTTGGCACTTGTTGTAGATGAGCATGTGGCCATGGCTCGTCATATATGGTGGTCGGAGGAGGAATCCGACACATCGGCTAGCCACTGAAGGGAAGGGTGGTGTGACTGGTGCACAACCAGTGAGCAAGGGGATGTGACCAAAGCCGCAATTATGGAGAGTAACCTATGCAATCGGCGAGTTCTGTAGCGGCTAGGGGGGCACACACTTAGCACCGCTGGTTCAAAAATTAAATGGCCTCCATGCCATTCAAGAAATGGGGTGTTTTACCCCCTCTACATGCTAGGGAGGAACCCAAAATGGGTCAGACCGGCGGGTCATGAACTGTTGCGGGCTGGGCCGCCCCCTTATGGGTCGGGCTCAGTCTGCCGCAGCCCCGACCAACCGTGTCGGACCCAGACCGGGATGGGTTGGCCCAGGATGGATCAGGTTGGGTTGACCCGGGTCCAACATGGACCAGACCCAGGCCCAAACAGACCCAAAAACACATAAAGGGCAATATCATGAAATCCAGGCTTCCGTTTGGTGAACTATCGTTGGCACTCAAACACATGGAGTGAGACGGTTCTTTGGTATACTCCTCTTGAGATTTGGAGATAGTTGTAATATGGCCAGGTTTGATCCAACATGAATCCAACATGTCCTCAGAACTAAAACCATTATATCTCACAAACCAGTTGTCTGATTGACATGCCTTCTATCGTGTTGGGACCCTTAAGATATGGTGGTCCTTTGGGGAAATCTATTGTGGAGCTTAGTGGTTGTCTAGGTTCAACTGATATCTCAGGGGGTAGTTTTTATGGAACTAAATCACACCGGGTGCGAGGAATCCTGTGGCAGGCTGTAATGTGTAGAAATAACCTCGTTCTTGTGAGGGTCATCATATATCAATCCAAAGTGGATCAGCATATACTGATTCATAGTTGGTCAGATCATGTGTGGTTCAGTGCACAATGATCATGTGTGGGTCAGCGCATATCAACCCTTTGTGGGTCGTATCCTGTGTGGTTTAGTGGGGTTTATTACCTATCGATCTTGTGTGGGTCAGTAGTTGTGCCTTTTAACTGAGTAAGTTGATCTATTTTGGAACTAATCATCTTTACTAATGTACATATGTTATACCTAATTGTGATAGGTGTCATTAACCTTTGTGGTGGTACCTATGGGGTACTTCATTCTGTGTTGTACTTCAACCTTCAGGGTGTTACCTATGTGGTACTTCTAACTTTTTATGTTATCTTCGCGGTGTTACCTGTGTGGTACTTATATCTTCGTGGTGTTAACTATGTGGTACATCTACCTTTGTGATTTTATCTTCGTGGTGTTACCTATGTGGTACTTCTACCTGTGTGGTGCTTTAACCTTCATGGTGTTACATGCATTCCACTTATACCATAATGGTGTTACCTGTGGGGGACTTCTACCTTCATGGTGTTGTCTTCGTGGTGTTACCTATGTGGTACTTCTACCTTTATGGTGTTGTCTTCATGGTCTTACCTAGGTGTTTCATCTACCTTCACTGTGTTCTCTTCATGGTGTTATTTGTATGGTACTTCTATCATCATGGTGTTACATGTGTGGTACATTTACCTATGTTGTGTTACCATTGTGATATTCTTCCCCCAAGTATGAGACGAGTATACCATGATATAATAGGTATATATATAGACATATACCTATGTAGAGTTGATGTCTGGTATTGTGGTATCTAATTTTTGGAACTCTATGATATCTAAGGGGATATCTAGGTCCCTAATGGGTATCATTATACTCACCCATGCACGAGATATGGAAGAACCTTGTTGTGTCTGGTGCAGGTGACATACAACGTTGATCGAGGCTGAGGGAGCCAGGACCAGATGGTGCTCAGAGGTAGACTATTTGGATTGATGTTATATGGGGAAAACTGATCATGAGATGTACCTACACTTTAGTTAGGATCCTTGGTGGATGATCCAAGAGCCTTTTTTTACGTTTTTGTTGTATTTTTACTTTTCAGATTTAATTTTACATTACAGTTGGGCTTGTATACAGGACCCTTTTAATATCATCACACTTTCAATAAAGAAGTTTACTTCGTGGTTGCATAATGTTGTGTTCTTGGATTGTGTGTCTGTATAGGTTAAAAAACAAATACCTTCCCATTTTAGGGATATTCCTTTCCAATGCTAGTCGTTGTCCCCTTTCCTATGGAAGGAGGTCATGAGGTAGTCACAACATGGGCCCCAATGGAGGAGTCATGACAATAATGAAGAAATATAACATAATAAAAGGAATAGTATAATGACTAAAAATACATTCGAAGCATATCCAACATAAACTATAGTTTAAACCCATACCAAAATCTAGGGAAACTTCCCAAGGATTACCCCACATTATAAACATATTTGACATTGACTGTAAATCCCATAAATTACCTAAAAATACTCATCCAAAATCATTTTTTTGTTAATTACCTGGAAATAAAATTAATCTAGATCACATACACAAGATATGAGGTTTAGTATTCATTCAAATACTAATTACACATATCTACACTAAAATATATCTATATAAAAATATAAATTATTATTAAAGAATATTAATTAAACATTTTGGTAATCCTCCGCCAATTATATCTTTAAAATTTTATAATGTTACTCATCTTCATTTCATAGGGAAATGAGAAAACATAAAAGATGAGTCATATTAGATTTTAATAAATACAAAACATAAAAAAATATAAAAGAATGTATAAATTATATAAATTTAATATATAGAATAGATAAAGAATAATTCCATATAAAGGGTTATATTAGAATACCATATTTCACAAATTCTATGAAGAATGAAATAAATAATTACATTGAAAAAATGAATGACATTATAGGGATATACATAAAAATTTTATATGTGACAAAAATGATGAAAATGAATTGTTCTAATACATCATAAATTAAATGGAATTAATGTACAAAATAAAATAGGTATTTTTTCTAATGAGACATTACAATCCATCAAGGAGATGTATATTTTTTGAACTCTATTGGTCACAAAATAAATCCGACTCATTCATTAGATATATTTACATGATAAATATTATGATGTTCATGAAGAAACAACTTATATAAACATAATTTAATAATAAATAATTATATGTATTTAATAAATAATTTTTTTTCATATTTTCCTACCCAATTTATTTGTTTGTCTATATAGATGAACACACCTCAATTAGTAAAATTATATATAATGTACTCAAAATATATATGTTCATTAGATATACCAAAAAATTTATTAAATTATCATTGTAAATGGAATTGTATTGGTAACTAGTTGAATTCCCTTTAATTTGAATAATTAAGTATAGGGTACTCACATTGTATGGGATAAATAGATTTGTTCTCATGAAAATTGATTAAATTTTTTAGTTGAATTATATGAATATCTATATCAATTATGAGAAAAACCTGAAAAAAAAAATATTAATATATAATATTCAAATAAATACAAATTAATTAAAATAATATGGAGTTATAGTGGTTTTGTACGTATAATGTTTATGATTATAAAGTTGTTTAGATAATTGAATACATGTATTTCCCTAGAAATAACACTAATTAAATTATAAATGAATCCCCTATAAAAAATATTAGTACGTGAAAAAATATATTTAGTATACATAATGGATTTGAATTTTATGAAGAAGAAAAGTATGGGTCAGCATGCCTTGATGGAAAAGGTGATATGGTACCAAAATAAAAATTAATCAACTGGTAATCTAATAGAGACTCCACAAGATACATTATCATTTTACTTATGTTGAAAAGGCCCCCAATTGAAAATAATATGCACAAAATTCCACAAATATATGAATACCTTGAGACATTTTAACATGGTAAAATATATAGATTTATGCCTCATTTGAAAATCATTGAAATATAAGGGATTTTAAATGATTTAAATGGGCAGTGAGATGAATACTAACATGAATATGATATCATAAGGAATTTAAATACAGGGATAATAAAAATAATATTCCAATATGAGATTTAAAATTCAATACGATTAAATAATAGAAATTTATCAAAGAGTTGAAAGGGGGAGATAATGGAAACCTACTTTGTCATGGTTATGTATAAATAAAAGGGAATTTCATATTTTTAATGAATAGTATGTCATGTATAATACATTTAATGGATACATTAGAAATAAAATAATTTAATAATATGAAATTAAATTCAAAATTTTATTATAAAAAATATGTATACTAGAAATTAAGAGAGGTAAATTAAAATTAGTACCTTAAGCATGATATCTTAGTTAAAAAACCTATAACCACAAAAAAATTATCCATGGTTGATGATATTATTAACGGAGAAAATCAGGAATTGAAATATACAAAGATACTTCTGGAAAATTTGAGGAATAAATGAGAATATTGGTTATTATTGTCATGAAAGGAGAATTTAGTTTCAATTTTCAGATCTACTCATCTTGTAGGAAGGAAAAAATAAGTAATCATACCTTGATGGTAATACTTTTTGAATAAAAACCAAAAATTATTAGATCATATGAAAATAAATTCCTATACAGGTGTGTCGATAGGTCCAAACAATAGAAAGTGGGGATTTGAAAGTGGATCATTTGGATGAAGGTGGTAGTATATTATTATACATGGTATTATGGGTTTCACTAAGAACTAAAAAAAGTTATCAAACTTAATCTATTTTTGGAAAAATTACTATGGTGAATTTCCTTTGAAAATGTTACTAGATGACTTGAAAACACAACATTGAAAGTGTGGATAGAAAATATTTAAAATTAGCATGAGGAAAGTGATGTTAATTAATCTATAAATATATTTTTTATTATATATATTACATTATTCCTACATAAATGGACAGTAATAAATATTATTTGTGTTATCTAATTGATATAAGAATTAATTATTGAATATTATAAACTCGCTATGTCTTGTAGTTTAATCTATTTTTATCTAGTAGTATTATTATGTGTGGTGAAGAAAATAGTTGATTAATTACTATTGATATTTAGTGGGTAATAAGATACATATGTTATAGTACACTATTTTGGGTGATGAATGATTATTCTTCCACTTCATTTTATATATGGAGGTTTGTGTTATAAAGGATGGAAGGACACATTTTTTTCAAAAAGTAGATTTTTAGTTATCTCATTGTTCCAGAATCCATGTTTCCCAAATTGTTTTATTAGATCATTTTTCCTATATGTGAAACACTAAAATCATTCGTAAGTAATTTTAGTCAAGCATTCATTGGAATATTTTTTGGGTATTCTCTATAAGAATAAGGAATGGAATTGATTTTCTCTATTGTTCAGGTTTAAATGTTGGATGAAATGAATTATGTACTTTGAGGATATGGATTGATTATTATTACATCTAAAAGGGTATATATGTTCTATTAATTGGAATAAAATCGAATAACATAAAAAATGTCAAATTATATAGGATATTACAAAACGAACATGGAATGATCTTGGATATTTGGAACAGAAAGATTCCTTCACCATCAATGAGAAGAAAAATATAGATGGGTAGGTGATGGAATTGTATGATCTGTATAAAAAACCCATGAATAAAAATAGTGTATTCTAGATGTGGAGGTTGTTTTAGAAATTACTCTCTTAAGGAAGACTAACCCTTGACTATTTTAATGGTTATAACACAGTGCAATCAATGTTGGAAGAAGATGAGTGCACATTTTTACTATAATTTCTACTATATTTTTGGTAGGTGATGGTAAATGATACTATTAAACATAGTAACAAACCAAACATTGTGTTTTATGATATTAAAAATATTATATTTAATTAAAATCTAATACTAAAATATTTTTGTGCACATAATTTGTTAGTTTTGAAAACTAAAGGTATATGAAAATTTCAAAATCATAAGTCATGTTAGATAATGTGAAAGATACATCTTGAGACATTAGTTGAGGTAATCCTTCATGAAATGAACATATATACTAGAAATTTGGTAATGAGGTGCTCTGTAGGAAGGTTATTATAGACTATATAGTGATATCTAAAAGGATAAATTCTTTTTGATCATGTTCCAAAAATATATTTTTCATAGAGTAGCGAATTTATAACATATGAAATCATGGGAAGATTATTCATGTGCACTTTCTATTTCAATTAAACCATAAGGTTTTATGGTTGTATATTTATCATGAAGATTCAACAAGGGCTACTTCATGGATAAAGAGGATCTGGATGTTTTTGGAAAGGGTGGTGTCAATATATGGATTTCAAATTATTTTTTTTGGATGTTTATGGAATATCATCACATCCTATTTTATAGAATAATATTATCCATATTATACTGATGTTTAATAAAAAATATTGAATGAGCTTTATAATTTGATTTTTAAAATTTAATGCTCAATCCATGTTTGTGGAAATAAGAGTAAATGATGGGACCCAATTTTTTGATAGATGGTTGGAGGGTTTGATGTTAGTTGTAATAATGACATGTAAAGTATATAGTTAAAGATATATATTCATGGTTATATTAGTCATATAAAAATTAAGGTTATATATAAAAATGGTGTACCAAATCATGCATCATATGATTGGAATGTTATATAATCAGGATGAAGAGGAATGTTTATCATAATTCAAATGTTAGGAAGCCTCAGAACCTGAACTTATGACTTGTTCATCATGATGTGTAGGAAATATCCTCACTTAATTATTATAAAAGATGTTTTTATTTTTGTGAGTTATAGAAATTAAAAAATAGTTGGGGTCTTGGTATACCTCCTAAAACATGAGTTTGGTGTGGTTGGCTCATTCATTTAGTGAAAATACTTGGATTAAAGTGAATATAATCACAAATAATAATTATTAATGTCTATTATATCATGTAAATATAGTGCAATGGGAATTAAATAAGTGATAGTAAAAGGTCATAAAAATGAATAATATTATTCCTAAAACACAATCACAATTTTTTATGTCTAAAAGGAAAAATAAAACACTAACTGATAAGTTACTAAGCATGATATTATACATATTAATATAAAAATAATTTTTTTTGTGAAAGCATTGAATTAAAAAAAATACATATTAAATCAAATAACATTTTCTCTACTGGGGAATGAGATTCCTGAGAATATTTACTCTCATAAAACAATAGAAAATAATCCCATGAATCATTACTTTAGATTGTAATAAATTTATTTTGATGAACAACAGAGGGAAAATATTGATTATAAGTATATTGATTTGTTCGTTGTGATTTATAGAGAATAAATAAATTACTTATGACTTTGGGATAATGATCATTCAAAGACAGTAAGAGTTAAATTGTTCATTTCCATGATATTATCTTATATAATGATCTGAACATTTTGAAGGATGAAGATATGATTACATATTCATTAGGCCATATTTAATTTGATCTAGATAAGATCACATAAAGTATAGAGGATCCAGTGGGTTAGTTAATGGAATGAGGTGCTGAAAAATCTAGTCAAATAGAAGTTGTATATAAATCATTAAAGATTAAATTAAACGTAGAATAGCTCATTAAGGTAGGAATTTAGAAGAAATTTTTTTGAAGGAAACATTAATATAAATTGATAATAATCATTTTTATATGTGGTTATTTTTTAGAGTAATATGGAATTTTTAATGATTTTTTATGACATTCAATACTTAAAATTAACTGATTGAAGATTTTCTAAATTCATTGATTATGCAGAGACATTAAAAATACATAGATTGATATAGATACGTATAAATGTATAATAATTTTAATTTCATTCTAATTAAATAGATTAGGTAAAAAATTTACAATATCTAAGGAATGGACATTGGAATATGTAATTTGTATTTTTAATAGAATAAGTTTAGATATGAAAAAAGTATATATCTAGAATAGTGTTGAATGGTTTTCAAAAGAATGGGATTTTAGAATAATAATAAAATTCTAAGTAAATAAACTAGAATCTAGATAGTATTACATATGGTTTGTGCTGATTACTTTTACATAGAACAAATGGATTTAAAAACAGCCATTTTCATTGTGATTTAGAAGTGGAAATTAATAAAAATAAACAAACTATTTTCTTTGTTAATCAGAACAAAAACATTGTGTATAAGGAAAAGAACAGTCCTTATGAATGTAAACAAGAACCATCAAAATGGAATAAAATTTTTGATGCATTTATTATTTATAATGGTTACTTGTGTGTTATCTTTTACAATGATTTCTACTAGAAATATTTTTTGGATTGATTATTCATAATCCTACTCATACATGTTGATGGTAGGATTTTGGTAGGGAAATACCTCAAATTGATTTAGTATTATAAATGTGAGTTCTTATGATGTTTCAAGATGATTGATCTCAACACCTCAAATAGAAAAATTACAGTAATGAGTGGAAGAGACATAAAAGTAAGAGGAATAGTTTTTTATTCAATGATTTTACATTAGGAATGTCATTGATTAGTTTTAAACAACCATATTTGAGGTGTTAACCATAGTTTGGGTTATGCAATTCAACATATCAAAGGAGAAATCATCATAAATGGAAGATGATGTATAGAATATAAACGGAGTCCCATTTTATTCAATGTTTTAAAGTTTAAATTATATTATGCTATACATTGTCCTTGAATCATTATACTTTATGGGTGTTTTCACCTAGTACATTAATAATCTTGTGAATTATCCCATTGTATATACTAAAGTGAATTACTTGTATCGAAAATTAACAAAAGTTATAACCCATTTATTATCTTTGTGTAAATTATTACAAGGTTGTATTGTTTCCAACATTAGGGGTTTTTGATAATTGATATAGCACAGCTATCCATGTGTTTACATTTATAGGGAATAAAAAAGTAGGGTGTTAGGCCAGTATCTTGTGGTTTCACACTATTGTACAAAAACTAAATACATTATTGAAATGGAAGTAGAAATATAGGTAGTATGGTTTATGTGATTACTTATGAAAATGTTAATGGGATAAAAAGGAATGATAATCTATATTGAAAATAAGAACACAATACACATGGTGAGAAATATAGTGTTTCCTTCATGGAATAATTATATATTGATTAAATATCACACCATTTAAATTTCCAAAGAGGATGTGTTGTTATTACAATGGTATATATCTTGGAATCTGAATCATGTTGATATATGCTTTAAGGTTTCACTATTACAATTCCAACTACAATAGTGTTCATTAATGAGGATATGATGACTTGACCATAGTTGAGATAACATCATTCTAACGAAGAATATATAATTTATTGAATTCCTTAGGTGTTTTAGGATTTTATGATTCCATGAAAAAGTTTTAATGTGAGATATTTTTCTAAAAAGTGATGTTAGATTAATGATCCACTATTTTTGACACATATGAGAGAAATTGGATGCTAGGTTAGACATTATGGGTCTATATTGGAGTAGAAAAACTCAATAAATCTGAATATTTTTTCGGTGTTAGTAATATGTAAGAGAAATTTGAAAATATCATAGCTCATAAAAAGGTTTCCCTATAAAAGTGTACAAGATGGATAGAAATAGTGACATATTCTTCAAACATCTTTAAAAATTTAAGTTGAAAAATTCTATAATAGTCAAATAGTTATCTGGGTCTAATAGATGGCCCTCGATGAAAATAATTGGTAGTTTCTATTACATGACTAGATGGATACCTCTATAATAGTGGGGTCGAATAACCTATAGTTTTGGAATATCAAATGTTAATTTTTATTGATCCACATGGTTATTTATACAATTTTGAATTTAATATTTTACTTACATCCTAATAAAGAACCAGATATGCAACTATGTTATCCCATAGATGTGGGATATCATATTTCAATATCACAAATTAAAATTTGACAGTGATTATATTTATGTAGTTTTATTCCTGCGTACGAGATTGAAAATATTGGTTGACTTAGTGTAGTGATTTAGGGAAAAGTATTTTACATATGTTCCCAAAAAGTATGTTTGGTATATAAGATTTTTATTTTTTCATGGTTTTAGTTTTTCTGGTTGATGATCTAGGAGAAAAGGTGACCTTGGATTTTATAATGTATCTTTCAATGATATCATTATCATAACATCATTACTCACCAAAAATCATTATATTTTTGGTGAGTGGAATTTATTGAATTATATTATTGGATATTTTTTGGGTCGATTATTTATGTGATACATTACAACCATAGTAGACCTATTAACTACTTTAATGTTGTTGTTGAATTTTTAGTCCTTAAATTATCCAATTGAAAAAAATTGGAAGAGTATTGTGACACAGAGATATATATATATGTGTGTGTGTGTGTGTGATTTTATATTTGATAGATTCAATTGTATTTCATTATTTTAATACTAAAAAATTTATCAAAAAAAGCTCTTATAACTAATTTAAATATAATTTTTTAAAATAGGTAATACATTTTAACAAATTCCTATTCAAAATATAGAATATTTAAATTTTATATAAATACTTCTAAAACTAGGTTTTTCAAACAGTTTTCACTCAAAATTATTTAATTATTATTCCAAAAACCATATTATTTTTCAAATGAATACCACCACAAATTATTATATATATTTTATGATAAAAAGACTATAACAATGTGAAATATATTTAATCTTTAAATATTATAATCATTGTAATACTTTACGTCCATGTATGAAATTTTTCTCTACCATTTCAAATGAATTTTTTGTTTATCAAAAAATTCTCATCAACTGCCATATTAGTTTTAAAATGACTAAAATTTATATATATATATATACATATATTAATAATAACATATTCAATAATGTTACAGTATTTTATAATTCCTTTTTGTAGAATTTCATTTTTTATTATATTGCAGTCATGTAAAAATATACAACATATTAATGAATTATTACAATTATTTCAATGATCAATAGATATAACAATAATTAAAATCTTTAAATACTATTCAAAATGTATATTCTATCAAATATATTTGTATTACGATATCCATATGAAAAAAACCTTGTAAAATATAAGAAATGTTGTTGATAGGGAATAATGATTTTTTCAAAGGATAGTTCACAAAACAATTTCACGAAATTGTTATCATTGAAATTTATATGAATATAATTCATGTAACATAGTTTTAAAAGAAAAATGCATGTTTTATTATTACTTATAATATTACTAGTAGAAACATATAGATAAATTATAATAAAAAAATTTAAATATTAGCTGTAGTGCATTGTGAAATCCGGATATCAAGTTGAATTCAATTTTTATAACATTATGGAAATATAAAAATATAAAATGTATAGTCCTAAAAATATCCCATTTAATTTTTTTGTTAAATATATATATCATTTTTCAATTAATCCTTTCATACTGATAATTAATATGTACTCTATAGTCTTTTATAATAAAAATATCCTTTATAACTTCTTATTATAATTATAATATAATTTTTTTCATTAAACATAAATATTTCATATATTATTATATTTTTGGCCAGATATAAGCCCTTTATATGTAAAATTATTTTTGTATGCTATGAGTAAAGATTATTTTTTTTTGATTTTGAAATCAATTATTTATAAAAATACTTATTTTATGATCTAATGAATATAAAAAATATTTTATTCCATGGAAAATATGATTCATTATTTTAGATGAAGTGGTTGACATTTTTTGTATTAATCACATAATTTAATGTATTTAATTATTATTTTATTCATACACTAATTATGGTTAGTCAATGATATATTTTTTATTTTTATTATCAACAATTTAATGAGAATATTTTTGTCTTATCGTACTCATTTAATTATTATTGGCATTACTATATTTGATTTCTTCTATAAGAGGAAAAATTAAAATATAATCAATAATTATTCCAATATATGAGAATAATCCATTTATTAAATCTAATATGACACATTCTCCACCCCTTAAAAAAATATAATCCAAAAAAAAATCTAATCATAATTACTATAGATTTTTATAACAACTTTATTTCAATTTCTAATTCTTTATTATCATCTCCAACAATTATTTCTAGATAAAAAATTACAATTAATATTTAGTAAAAATACTATTATATGGTCATACTATTATATAATGTTAATACAATGATTTTGTGAATCTAATTTTTTTAATAGTTTTAAATGAACTTGTTTTCTAAAACTAATTTTCTTTTTACCTAATATTTTTACACACCAATTTTCATTATAACATCAAAATTCCTAGAAATATCTAAACTCTATTATGATCCATACATGATCTTCATTAATAAAGTAATTATTGCATCATATAAAATTATTTAAATCATCCACAATATTATATTTAATTAATAAATAATCATTATTCCAAAATTGAAAATATCTTAATATGTTATAAAGAAGCAATATTACATGTTAAAAATGTTAAATTCATAAAATCTAAGATATTAATTTATTATAATGTTTATATAAGAATAAATTTTAATTTTGAAAAGAAAACAATATTTTTTTGAATATACTAATGTAAAGACCCATATTTTTCTATGTAATTTTTTTTAATTATATAGAAATATTACGAGTATGCGAAAATTGATGTCGCATGATTCCGAACCCCGGTTTTCCAGAAATGAATTTTTGAACATTTTTAAGGTACCTTCAATTAACATGTGAGTGATAATTTGTAACATTTTAACTAGTACCCAGAATTGAAATATGAGCACTGGTTGAACTCTCAGTAATGATATTTTCTTAAGGAGACCGTCACCTCGACCGTAGTTGGTCAAGGGTGGAAGATGTATTTCCAGTTTTTCATGGGAGAATTGAAAAAAATAAAATAAATAAATTTTTTTTGAAACCTATTACTCGAATCGTAGTGGTGGGGACCACCTGACCTTGAACCCTTATTATAATGTGAGCTAACTATTTGAATTCCCCAAATTGATGAGCCACCATCAATTGATCAATTAATTTATTTAAACTTAATTATGATGGCTCCTCAAATCTTGTGGTAGGAAATATTTGGTAATGAAGAGAAAAAGGGAGATACATTTAGGATAAATCTTGCTGGAAGATCCTCCGTCAACAAATATTGAACCTTCAGATCAAGAATGAGGAACCAACACTCGAGCTCTAATCGGAATCATGTTGCAGGAGTGATGAACGTCGACATCCTCATCTTCATTCCTCAATACATATCTAATGAAGTAACTACATAGGGTTTTCTCTTGATTGTTCTTTGTTAATTTGTTTATGTTGAATTAATCTTCTTTAGAAGGTTGTTATCAAACTAACAAGGAGGGTGTTTTCCAAACGAAAATGGCCCGATCCCTCCACTACCTCGTGAAGTTATGTGTTCTTCACGAGAAGATTTTAAGGTTGAGAGGAACGTAACCACATTAGGATAGATGCAAAGGAGACATATCTGGACACACAATGACTCCTTAGTATTGAATAACAAGCCAGCAGAACTCACTCGGTGACCTATGGATGTCCACCAGTGATGGACGCCAGTAGGGTACAGGCGGTGGCCAGTACAACAGCTAGCTGCGATGGTGGCCAGTACACCGGCCGACCGCGATGGTTGTGGCGGGGCAATCGCGCCACCAAATGAGGTTTTGGACCATTCGCCATAGTAGAGGAAGGCGGTAGCTGGCATGCAAGTTGGCCACGTGGAGGTAGGGTGGTGTGCGTCCGAATCACCGGAAGAGGAGGTGGCCACAGTTACTGAGATGCGGCGGTGCACCAGAGGGTGGCCTGCACTTGGCCGGATGCTAGAGAAGTAGCCGCTTCATCATGCCATAGGAAGTTTGAGCCATCCAATATTCCATCCTTCCATGTCACCCCAAGCAGGACCCGCATCAGCAGGCCTCGTATTTTTTCAGGCGGTGCCACATGGTGTTGTCGTGTTGTCCAAGGACGAATGGTCCATTAGACCATTCAGAATTCTGGGGGGCGCCTCCCCCACAGGTAGCGGCTTGGGAGGGCCCTACCATCATGGACCACACCGAGCCGAGCAGGCTGAGACCAGCAGGGTGCTCTCAATGCGGGTCGGGCCTCCCCCTTTGCATCATAGGTAGGACCGCAGCCCGGCCCATCCGGGCCTGGTCGACCGAGGATGGGTCGTGCTAGGTCAGAAATGTCCCAGGCCCATCTGGTCCCAAATACACATTTTTGGCCTTATTTTGAAAACTTGTAATCCTTTGGATAAATCTAATATTGTAACCTAATCATTTTATCAAGAAAATACTTTTGAAATACTCCACTTGATTTTTTGATAAAGTTGGGGTATGGCTGGGTTGGATCAAACCTGAATCCATCTGGTCCCTCAGTACTAAAAGGCTAATAACATGCAGATTGGGCATCTGATTGATGCATCGTTAGTCATGTTGGGTCCCTTATGAGATGTTGGACCTTTAGGATACATCTTCATGGGAATTAATGGAAGTAGAGTTATCGACAGAGGGCTTGAGGAGTGGATCCTTTCATAATCAAGTGTACTTAGTGCGGGAACCCTATTCCTGGCTCTACTTGAATAATCCAATGATCCTTTGTGGGTCAGTATCTACCGATCCTGTTTGTGTCATCTTCAGATCCAGTGTGAGTCATCTCCAGATCCTATGTGGGTCATCTCGAGTTCCTGTGTGGGTCATCTTCATATCACGTGTGGGTCATCTATCGATCCATTGTGGGTCAACATCAGAGGTTCTCAACGATTTAAGATGATCTAGAAATATATATAATCATATTTACTTCCGTTAATAAGTTATACCTAGTATTTGTTTAGTATTTACCTTTGTGGTACACTTCTACGTGGTGATGCCTTTGTGGTATTATTTTGTGTGTCGTTACCTTCGTGGTACTTACATTCGTGGTGTCACCATCGTGGATTCTTTCCTTCATGGAACATTTTTACTTTTGAAAAAAGAGATGGGCCATGTGTTTCCTCAAGAACAAGATGGGTATACATGATAAAATTGGTATATGTATAGAAATATACATATGTAAGGTTGACTACTGTTTTCATGCTTTGTAACTGTAGTCATTCTTTGTGGATTACCCTCTGTGGATTCCGAGAGTCCATAGGGGATCTTGGGCTCCTTACTATACTCACCCCTGCACGGGCTCTGCCCTCACCTAGCTATGTCTTGTGCAGACAACAGACAGTGCTGACTGAGGTCAAGTGTACTAGAACTGGAGGATGCTCAGAGGTGGACCTTTGACGACGCATACCGTAGAGATGACCATTTGAGATATGTACCTACCCTTAAGGTAGGATCCTTGGTGTTTGTTCATAGGAGTTTTTTTTTGTTTTACTTGTACTTTCTAGTTGGGCTTGTATATCGACCCTTATGCCGACTTTAATCACTCTATTTACAATATATTTTACTTTGTACGTGTATTATGTTGTGTTCTTGTATTTTGTGAGTTTGTAGGTTAAAAATGCAATTCCTTCTCAGTTTTAGGGATATACCTTTTTGGTGATAGTCACTAGCCCCTGGCCTATAGAAGGTGGGCTTGGGATAGTCATTGCGTTGGCCTTGGAAGACGGGTCATGACAACTAAGGTTTAACTATAAATTCATTGTTATAAACCTATCTTTTATAAATCATGTTCCATTGGATTCTATTATGATTTCTCCAAGTACAAAATGTAATTCCTCTATCCCTAGTCACATATAGATGACTTGATTTAAATTAAATGTAAATAAGATTACATAAGCTCACATACACAATTTCAATGTTTTCTACATCCTTATGTTTCTAGATATACTCATGAATAATAATTAAGATTTTAAGGATATAAATTACATAAATCATAAAATAATTCTATAAATGAATCCTTACCACTCCTCAATGATATCTCTATAATTTTATTCATTGTAGTCATATTAATTACAATGGGAAAAGGGGAGAATAAAGAAGTTGGTGACCATAGGTTCTCATTAAAAGGATAGTGTAAAAAATTTCTCACATGGCATAAAAATGTAATTAATAATTTAGTGAGAATAGATCAAAAATGATTCTAAAAAATGGTATTTATGAATAAATCATTACTTGAATGTAATTAAAATGAAAATAATTTTCACATGTTTAATAAAAAATGAAATCATAATGATGGAATTTATGATGATGAAATCATTAAAAATATCATCAGAGATTTTTTCCAAAACATCGTTAAAAAAATAGAAGATATAAACAAATTTCGCTTGTTATATTATTTCATGAGAAGAATATATGCATCATGGGGACATCAAATTCTAGGTCATATGCATTTCTTAATTATTCCAATTCATTAATCTCATTAAAATAATGTATAAAAAGTATTACAATCCCATTTAAACCTCTTATATAAGCAGATATTAATAAAATGTAATTATTTTTATAGAAATAATATGTATAAGGATTGTAAATATTTTTGTTCTCAACGTATTGGTATTTCTAACAAGGTTCTTAAAAATCAACAATAATAATTATATATAGATCACACAAAACATATATGATTAATGGATATATGGAAACATTAATAGATTCTCTCATTAAAAATAATTTTATTTAATTATTCCTGACAACCCCTTAATAAGAATATATATGTATAATTTAATCATACTACTTCAGTTAAATGGATATATGGTCTAGTAAATAGCTTCCCATATCCAATGGAACTTTATGACAATATAGGTTAATTACTCTGAAAATTATTTGAAATAATTATGGATTTATAATGATAAAAAAATACTTATGATTTTAAGTGTATAGTGTTGTAGTCATTAGGTTTTGATAATTGTTAAGAAAGTAAATTTGATTAGTAAAATGCATAAAATAATTTCTAATTATATAATAGTAATATATTGTTGATAAATCCCGAATATAAAATAAGTGATTGTGATCCAATTTATTTTATATTAATTAGGGATATAAAATTTTTCTTAAGTACAATCCTCAATGTTAGTATCCTATTATTAAAAATGTGAACTATTTCCAAAAACAATTTAACTACACTTTAGACTGGGTAACAGGTTTAAAAGTATCAGTAAACTCATTATTTCTAGTAAAATTTCCTTTCATAGATATATTGTGTGCATAATTCTACAAATATACAGCGTATATATGCAATTTTAGTCATGGTACAATATAGTTGTTTTTCATCTTTAGAGAATTTAATTTTTATCACATCATATTGAAAACTATAATTTTAGTGAAACAAGATCTCACATGAACAAGATATCATAATGATAGTACTTAAAATCATATTATCATAATTTTGGGATAAGACGATGGAAAATATACCAAATAGAGGAAATTTAAATAACAATTGAAAATAAAGAGATAAATCACACCATGTATTGACATGGTGATGGGATTGTAAAATTGGATTAATGAGAGTGAATGAATAATAAATAAGAAAAAATGAAATAATAATACGATTAAATATTATAGTTTTATTTTTATTACCTTATTAAATGAAATTTAAAATATTAATAAAATATAAGGATGATAATTTTAAATTAAGAGAGGAAACTAAATCCCCTTAATTTACCTATCTATCTTGGATTTGATATGAACATTCTATCCACAAAAAATATTCATGTATTTAAGGGAGTTATTTTAATAAAATCATTGGGAGATAGACTATGAGATAATTATTAACATAGTAGAGGATAAATAAGAATAGGATACATGTATTTATTATTGTTGTGATTAGAATTTCATGAATTAAATTAATGAAATTTTGTTTTTTCCATGACATAATGGGATCTACTACTTCTATAGTTCCTCTTTTACTCTCTTAATTCTCAAATATAATGTTTAGTAGCAAAACTATTACAATTTAAAAAAAATTATGAGTTAATTAATAATTAAATATATAATATTTCATATGCAATACATGTTATCATATTTCACCATGTATTATTATAATTTAATATTTTTAATAAATTTAAAAAACATTTAAAAAATAAAAATATCCCAATTCAAAATTATTAATCCATTTTTATAATAATTTTTCATTACCTTTTTAATTTAGCATTTTAAAAAATACTTCTCTAAATAGATTTCAACCAAACAAATTTAATAAAATTAGTTGCATTATTCTTCCAATAGAAACAATATTATTCTAGTGATGAACATATACAAATCGGACATCATTATTTATAATATAAACTTACAAATATGTAAAATTAGTTTGAAAATGAAAATAATTAATATTAATAAAATATTATGAAAAATTAAATTTTTTTATACACTATAAAAAATAAATTTTAGTACATCCAAAAATCCTCACAAAATTCATTTTTGGTCTAAAAAAATATAGAGTTATTTAGAATTTAGTCATTAAATATTATTAATTTTTAAAAATAATTTTAAAGACATAAAATGAAATGTAATAATTCATTTTCAAATCCATAAAAAATATATGGAATTAAAATGAATATAAAAATTATTACATTTTTTATGGTAATTTTCAACACTCACTTTTAAAATATTTAACATATAATAGAAAAAATTATATTATAATTAATATACTACAATTGTGGTGTCCATATTAAATTATTTCTCCAATTATGAGATATGTAGTAATCGAGGAATCTAGAATTTAGTAGATTATATTCTACAAATCCATTTGGAGTAAATTTTATTCTTTGATATATACAATTATAACAGTTGTATGGAATATAAACTACTAAATCATAAATCAATGTGGTGGAAAATGAACAAAATTATAATGAAAATCATAAAATAAACATATTTTGTGAAGAACATAGAAAAGCACGACCTCAAGGTCTCACTAAGACCCACAGAGGTAGATCCCATAGAAAATATACCTATGGACATACAGTAAAATCGTTTTTTTTTATCACTGTTATTTATAAATTTACCAAGGGCTATATATAGATACATTATAACTAAAAAACTATGAGAAATAGACTCTACAGTGTAATACAAAATTATTATTTTAGAATGAATGAAATTTTCATACAATTTAGAAAATTTCATAAGATCATGAATTTATTTATAATTAGTACGACATATATATAATCATCTAAAAATAAATAAATTTATATATATAATATTTTTTCTTGTAAAGATTTCGTTATTATAATTAATATATAATAATGGAAATGTAAAAAAACAAACAACCCATATACATTCATACTATAATTCATAAATACATATTTTTATGATATATATATTTCTTGTTATCTTATATTAATCATATGAACCATTCATGATATATGTATAATGATTATTAGAGACTATAACATATAATTTTTATATTTTGTAAAATATTATATTAATAATTCATCAGTATATTTAGGATTTAAATAATATAATGAAATATTTATTCAACAAGAAGTATTTTTTTGATGATAATGAAATCAAAATCTATTTCATAGAAGTTACATAAATAATTTCTTATTTTACTCCAAAAGTAAATTTAGTTGTTATATATAATTTTTTTATAAAAATCTAGATGATGATTATAGGTTTATCTTTATACAATAAATTATTTATCCATGGAATTATTAATTTTATTTTTTCAGAAATAAAACTAAAAAAATAATAATTACAATATGTGCATAAAAATATATATATATATTTATATATATGATATCTTTGATATTGTAGTGCTAAATCATTCCATAACATAAGATGAGGTCCTATAGAATATCATTAATATGAAACATATCAAACACATTCCCTAGTGTCAAACCATATAACAACCCAACGTTAGGTCTCATTGATGACCTCGTAGTGGAAACATAGCTAACATACACTATATAGGTTAAACATACCATAACCAATGTAAGGGCCCAATAATTAACCTATGTTGAAAACATATCTAGAAAAAACTGTAGAAATGAACCATACATTAACCCAAGAAAATATACGATGTTTTATTCTTGATAAGAAATATATACAATATAGGATATATAGAAACCCCATATTATAACTTAAGGGTTAATCCCATCTCTAACCCCAAATATGAAACTCATACAACATATGATTTAAATATAAACAGTACTGCTAACTAAGTTATGGTTCAAGGGTATAAACCTAGCCCCAACATTTTATAAACATAGTCAACCATCACACACACTAATAGTCTATCCATTTGCAGGAAATAATATTATCTTCAGTCATCATTTAAAAGAATATTATCCCATCTTTAAAAATTTGAACACATTAAGACATTTTTAATATCATTATTAACTATAACATGAACCCTTAATGGTTTATATTCTATTTGGGAAGAATCAATATAAAAATATAACATAATTAGTCTTAAAAAGACACATATATTATCCATACACACCATACAAGATATTTTATATAATTGTATAATAAAAAATATCCATAATTTATAATTATACTAATATAAAAAAAAGATAAGTATTAATAATTTACACACTATTTCAAAACATTTCTACATTCACTACTCATGAAGGGAAACTGTAATGCCACACTGCTTTTTTTCACCATAGACTCATACTGTAAGGAATATCCTAGACTGGTATTGTTTTCACCATTCATTAGGACAGTGGTTGAAACCCAAAAAAAACTCATAAATAAATATACTCATAGTGATAATACATTTATGGTACATACCAAGTAAAACATTGACAAGACACTAAGGTTTCATTAGTGAATTTACAATAAACATACCGACATTATACATAACCCCTGGTAACACTCATTGAATTTCAATCCAAACTATACATGATAACCAATTAAATTCCAACCTTTGGGAAATAAGTTATCACCCATATGTTATATAGTTAACCCAATAAATCCATATATTTATAAATATATTGCAATATTTCAATATATATATTATATCTTTATTTATATTCCCTTGCAATTATCATCGTTCCGCACTAAAAAATAATATCTACTAGAGGATTGATCCATATTAAGTTCTATTACCCAACACATGAAGCCTCGACCTATACCATCCATAATTTCTTACATGAAATATGTTCAGGTTTGGGATTTTAATTAATCAACCTGAATACCCTGGTACCATGATAACATTATAGATTCTAACATAAATTAATGGTAACTCCCAATCCCCAATATTTGGTGTCTATCAGTTGACATCATATAATTATAAAGTGGGAATTATTTTTACTCATAAATAGCGGAACAAACAAAAAAAAGTCAGTATGATCAACGAAAGTGACTGAAAGAGATAATACCATTAGAAAAAAATGTATAAAAACCCAAATAATATATAATTAATCTACTAGAATAACAAGATAAACCACTCGTGTCCCATCAAACACATACCACCAATCCCAATGAATGAATAACAACCATAACCTATATTTAGAACATTCCCCACACTCAATCATGGTAGAATGAAATCTAAAAACACTCAAAGGAAATGGTAATGTGTGAGATAAAACACTATTATGGCCTTAGCATGTGCTTCATAATATGTTGGAAAAATAAATGAATCTTATAATTAGTTTAATTTCAAATAAAACATCATTGGTTATTTTGTTTTATATTTAAAACCAGACTTGAATTTCATTTAAATTTATGGAATGATTTGAAACATTTTTATATGGAGAAATTTTATATAAAATAATTTATATAAATCCATAGGCATGTGTAGAATTTTTTTTGAAAAATTAATATAATTCAAAATAGTTCACTAATAATAAACATGGTCATCTGACAAGCGGTATGATAGTTTGATGTTATGGGATCCACAAACATCTCATATCAATTATCACAGTAATATGTCTACATGCATCACTTAGACACTGGTCAAAGAGGATTCACTAACATCCCATCAGGGATAAGATCCACCACAATATAATTTTTATATTTATAGATAAACAATATGTTTCTAGAGAATTAAAATCCTAGTGTTTTTTACAAATAAACCACTATCTACTAAAGATTTCATATTTTCAAATAATTAATCAAATTGGGTAAATAATATAAAAAGAATTAAAATATAATTTACGCTTGTCAAATTTATATCTTCAAATTTCCATTAAAAATGGTTTTTAATCAATTCATGACTTTTCAAAGATAAAACCAATCATATGTTATTATGAAATAATTTTAAATTATTTTTTAACAATTAATTCCCAAATATATCTTCCCAAATTCCATCAAATTAAACTCTCACACCAAATATCCAATTCCATTGGAATTTGGGGGTTACCCCATAAATCTATTCAAAATAAAATACAATTAAATTTCAAAAAAAATGTTTTTCAAAAATTAATTTAATGTAATTTAATTAAAATTATGATAATAAAATGTGTATATTATAGAATGTATCAACTTAACAACCTACATTAATCACATAGATCACATATCGCATCTCCCAAACCAAGAATTCACATTGAATAATGTTAGTAATACATATCAAAGAATCAATACTAAACTCAAGATCAAAACCATGATATTTTATATTTTCCAAAAAATTGATTAGCTAACAAAAAATGGGGAAGAGTGTTAGAGAGAGTGAGATAGAATCAATGGGATAAGATATCTTATTAAAGATGAATCGAATGAAATTATCCAAGAATTGATCTACATTGTATCATTTCTTAATTATTTTTTATATCTCTATTAGTATCTTTATCCATCTACTGATGGTATTCCTTCCTCAAACTACCCGAATATTCCAATTCCTTCTAGAGACATCTCTAGAAGCATGAAGTAAAATTTGGATATTTATCATATACTATACCAGATGTATCTTTATGAAAAAAAAAACAATCTATTTTACATAGAGACTTCCCAAATATTCAATATTGGATGTATCATGATTTGTTAATAAGTGAGCTAATTTAGTCAAGAAATCAATCATAACTCATATCGCATTATTCTGTTTTTGGTGTCTGTTGAAACCAAATGAAAATGTTCATAAAAATTTCATCCCTCATCTATGTTAGAATTATAATTTGATGATGGAAAGAATAATGTATTTTGTTCTCGGACATGGTTAGTTTGAATGTAAAAAATATATATATAAAACTAGAAATTACTCATATCATACAAGGACACCATAATCAATGTAGAATTATATAAAACATATTCAAGGTTTCTGGGTGTGCTACCTAATGGGAATTATGGAAATCCCACATTAAATACCCTCTCAATAGTAAAGGTACAACATTACAATTAAAACATAAAATGATATCCTCAATGGAGAATGAAAACTAAGAATCAGTCTACCCACAATAAATAGATTTTATAATGCCTCTGAATTCAGCATCATGCTATTATTACGGATGAATCATCTCATGAAGAGTGAAGGTAAACTAGACACTATCCAAGAAAACCTAGACCCAACTTTCTCAAACTCCAATATGAATATTTTTAAAAGGATGCATCATATATCACTCTTTAAATGGTTCTTTTACTTCGTGGGTCAAAAGTATACTAATCAAAACATCGACTATTAAAATCCATGTACATTATGTATATATGATCTTAAAATAAATTGATTAAAAGTTATCCAAACATTGCCTATATTATATATTCAATTATTCTTGAGAGTAGATATCATTCAAGCTCTGGTGATCAGAATATATGATTTCCCATTCTCCAAAAACGTAATTCCACAAAATATTAGTGAATGAATCACATGGGTGAGTTTGTTTTCATGGGTTATGTAATTATTCTTATGTGGTATAAGTTTTCAAGATCCATAAAAATTTTCATGATCACCATTTATAGAAACAAATACAAAACCCAAACCTAATGGGTAAAACAATACCATGTTGACCTGAACTGCCTATGGATGAGTAAACACTGATGAAGAAGTCAAAATAAATTTTATCCTTGTAAAAGAATGATGAAATTTCTCATCCAATGTAAAAAATCAATCCCTTATCAGTTAGGGTGGTCATTTATGAATCCAATTTATAGAAATCCATTACAAACCTAGGATAATATCCACCAAAATCCATGAAGATTTGAATCTAAAAAACAATACATAGTTTATCCCGTCTCATATCAATATTCACCTTCTAAAGATCAACTAAGACAATATTTTCTGACACCACATGTCCCAATAACATCACTTACCATGTCTAGAAATTGTTTTTTTATAGTATAGAATAATGTAATAGATTTCTCAAAAATACCAAAACTAGTATTAGAAGATGTCCATGATCCTCCTTGGAAATAGAGTAATGAAGGATATAATCCACAATGACAAAAACAAATGTATCAATATAATCATGGAAAATCCTATTAAAAATATACCTAGTCATAAAATCAATTGGTTATAAAAAATATAATGAATAGGTACTCATAATGGTTATACAATCTCTAGATGATGGTATTATAAATGGAATATTATTTTATTATATATTTTTGGTAAATAGGCCGATGAATAATGATCAGGACCCACATCTCTCCTTTTAATTGGAGGAACTAATTATAATTACTTGTAAATATATTCCAGTTATTTATCGTAAATTGATTGAGTTTTTAGTAATCAAACCAATGGTTTTGTAAACCTTTAACTATCATATCAATGAGAACATGTAATTCCCATGGCTACACTATAGTTCAAATAAACCGTTTCTCTAGAAGTTTAAAAAATATATTCGTAGAATATTTTATTTCATTTGAATTTATGCAGTATGTAGTTATAGAAAATAGGTAGGTCTAATGTACTAATTAGATATATAAATATACATCCCTGACTGATGGATAACCAGATAATTAAGAATGAAATTTTTTGGGAAACATGAAGATAACTGAACAAGGATCACTGATTAATTTATATTTATCCATGTCAAAATAAAACACTGATACTACCTTTCACAACTATATATAAGAATGTCCAGCACTAATCAACCTCACACACCATCCTCACTGAAATGCATGGAACACCCCATTGGGTTTCATAAATGACATCCACAATAGAAAGAAATAAAATTTTGTTTTATTTTCACTAATACAATCCATCCTAAAAATTATTTCAATATGATCCATGTTTATGCCAAAGAATCATAGAAAATATCAACATTTTATAATGAGAAAACGCAAGATGGAAAATAGAGGCCCTACTCTGTCTTCATTACAAGGGGTGTGGTATTATTCATCATATAAGAAAAAGTATCAATTGAATGATATAGATAATTTATAATATCATTTGAAATGAAAAAATATATGTAACAATATCAAATATCACATTCACTATAGTGGAATAAATAGTGATGGAACCTCTCGATATTAATGGAACCCTATCTAATTCCTCTATGTATGCTTCCACTGAATGAAGAATCTTAGTTCCAGATATGTATGTCTAGAAACCCATTAATTATGAAGCATTTTATTTCACTACTGCACATTTATGAACTTTTGATCTGGTGCCACAATGAATAGTATAATAGACAGGAAAAATAATGTTCTTTTAACGTGATCATCCATAAGAACGGGATAACATGGGTGCCATAGTGAGAACCAGTTTTGAGTTCCCAATCCTGCCACCTAGATATAAAATAAATGGGCCTCTTCTGGAGACTAAAATAGGTACAAAAGTTCCCTGATATCTAGAACTACCATGAGAATCATCACACATTATCATCAATTAAATGGACTCATTGATGTTCCATAGGATGAAAACTAATCTCTATTCAACCTTGACACACCAACCAGGTAAAGCACCATCATCAATGATGTATCGAACAAATAAAAATAAAAGGAGATATTCATCATGAAATACTGATATTGAATACAACATTTATGTTTCATATCGAACCATAGAGTCTTTAATTTCATATTTTGTAATATAATAGGTTCAAAAATCAAATGTCAAGGGATCTGATTTCAAAACTAATCATAGTCTGGTCAACCTACATGAGTATCAAAATCTCGATATCCATAGTAAAAAAAATAAAATCTAGATAGATTTGGTCGGGGAAAATAACATTGATTTCATTTTAATATAATACACTATTAATTTTCATCATCACCAATATATCCCTCCATCTCCTAGTAGGTCCTTCCATCATTTAGATCTTAGATTTGTCCATTATGGAATAACATGTCTCTAAGAGATAAAAAAAGATGAATTCTTATCAACAAATCCCCAACATTTTATGGTTAATTTGATCCTTAGAACACTGGTAGATAGCGGTGAAGTAACAATTGAGATCAAATTACAGACTCATCCCTCTGAGGTTCCATTTTTGAAGCCTAAATAGAAATGGATTCATGTTCTTCTCTAAGATCATGTACAACATGTACAATCACATTAGCAAGATTTAGTTACCTGGGAGGATTTTTTCCATTGTGATTAATGATTATATTTTTCATAAAATTGATTAAAATGTATTATCATAGGTATGATGATAAATAACATTTTAAATAAAAGATGATATACATTCTTTATTCAGATCAAAATTCAAACTATAGTGACATTAAAAATTAATCGTTTCATATAGGTAAAAAAATATTTCAATTTCAACAACCCAATCAAAAAGTAGGGGAAATATTTGTTCTATAATTCAAGACAACTGTAAAAATCCACCACTGGTGACATAAGAATCATTATTATGACATTAATCAAGGAACTCAGTTTTATTTTCCTCTTATGTTTCAAAAATTTACGTAAGCTGCATTCTAAAAATAAGAAAATATTATTAACCTACAACATTAATACTGCTTTTTAGGAACCATCCCAGATACCATAGTACCATGATAGCCAACCAAATTTTTACATATCCCTAAAGATTTTCCCAATTCCCCTGGGTTGGTGACTAGAACCTCACATCATAAAATAGAAATATGGGAACCGTTTTTCCACATAAATAGTGGAAGGAAGAAAAGAATGTTAATATGCTAAAATAGAAATCCCAAAAAGTACTAGATTTCACATAGGTATAACAACACCCAAAAAACACATTATCAATGTAAAAAATGAGCAAGATAAGCAACCTATATGCCAATGGACAGAACACTCCAAACCTAAAGAGTCAAGAACAACTACAAGCTCAATGTAGTGCTTCCCATTGGACAAACTTGGAAGAAGGAAATCTATAAACAACAAAATGTAAAGTTAGATAATGAGATAAATACTTAGAGGGTATCAACAAGTGTTCCATAATACGAATCCATAAAAATAAACCATATAATTATTTTAATTTCAAATAAAATCGGATTGGAAGTATAATTTCATTTTTAAACAAAAAATGAATTTAATTTCAATTGGTATAAATATTTCAATCAATTTCTGATGTAAATATTTTCCAAAAGGTATTAATGAAATATTTTATATAAAAAAACTTGTATATATCCTATGACACATTTAAATCAGTTTTACAATAATTGTATATATATAAAAATATGTCACAAACAAGAACCATTGTCACATACCAAGGGGTATGATTATTCCATGTTATGGGATCCTCATACATCTATTATTGGTGATCATGGTAATATGTGTTCACATGAAAATAAAAACTGATTAAAGAGGACTCAAAATCATCCCAAAGGGGATATCACCTTCCATAACATATTTTATTAGAGTTATAATGAGTTAAACCATTACTATGGTATTACCATCCAAGATTTTTAGTCTCAAAAAACCCACTACATACCTAGACATTCATGTTCTAATAAAATTGTATCGATATGGCAATCTTATTTGAACCTATTTAAAATAAAATTTCTAAATTTCCAGTTTCAATATGAAATTTTCCATTTACAAACAAGAAATGGGTTTTAAATAAATTATTTCATTTTTAGGTGAAAACAAATCACAGTTTCTTATCAAAAAATATTGAGCCTTTTTTTTCAAAATAAAATCAATAATTAATTTTAAAAATTTCTATATATTCAAATCCCAAAAAAAAACATTCCAATTACATTGATTATGGGAGTTTTCCCAAAATTTAATTTCGCAATAAAATACAATTCAATATTATAAAAAATTGGGTTTTGAGAATTTATTTGAAATAAATTTAAATTATATCATAATAATTATTGGTTTATAACATGGAAAATCTAAACTAAACTAGCATCATTTATCCTAGAAGTCACGTATCACAACACCCGCAATGAGAATCACCCATTAAAAATATCAAAATAGGATATCATGTAATCAAAAGTATATTCAAGATCCAAAATAATGTAAATAATATCATTCATAAAATGATTATATAACAAAACCAATGGAGGAATGATAAGGAGAGGTATGGAAAGAACAAGTTAATAACTCATAATAGAGAGGAATTTATGATCAATGAGTAATTGAGAATTTTATTATGATGTATAAAGGACATTAATGTATAGAAAAAGTTCATTCATGTGGATGTAAACAAATTTATAATATCTAAAATTTTCAAACAATTCATGTTATATCCACACCTCACTTAGTATGATCAGCCACATTCTATCATTTAATTTAGGAAATAAAAATCCTTCTGAATGCCTAAAAATAATTTCCCCATATGATTTCACACACAATATATATTAATATATAATATATTTTAAAATTTAAATTTCACTAATATCCTCTAGAAATAAATAATTCACTTTTATACAAATTTTGGAAAATTTAGGATCAACCCACCCACATCCTAAAATATGAAAAAACCCTGCATATTTTCAGTTTCATGATTGAGAAATGTATATAAGAGACTTATAAATGAAAATATAAGAGTACATACTCAAAATATATTATTCTATAGAGTAATACATAATTAATAGTTTCCATATGACTTTAAAACAAGTCAATATAGCTCTATATAATTCTAATATAGAGAAACTGATAATAATGTTGAAGTGGGAGGTATTTTAGTATGTGTTTAAGTGTAGATGGATGGGGATTCATTTTATAAAAGTTTTTATCTATGATTCCTAAAATACAAACCCCCTCCCCCCCATGTCATGACCCATCCCCTAGGGCCCATGTCGTGACTACCCCAAGTATGCCTTCCAAAGGTAAGGGGATGGCGATGAGCACTGAAAGTGTATTCCCTGAATCTAGGAAGCCATTACCTTTATAACATATAAGCTCACATAACCATGCACACATCATGATAGGAATACAATTAAACTGAACTATTAATAGAGTGAGTGTAGTATGTAAAAGGGGAATGTATACAAGCCCAGTTTGAAAGTACAAATAAAACTGTGATAAAATACAACTGAAGAAAAGGGAATGTCAGCTATTTGGACATCCTACAAAGTTCCTTACTGAAGGGAAGGTACGAATCACCTCCTCAGAACTCCACATCCACCCATCTCTTCTGCGTATCGACATGCCGTATGTTCCACCTCCATGTACCATCTATTCCTAGTACTCTCAACCTCAGTCAGCGTTGTCTTTCGTCTGCATCGAAGACAACAATGTGATGGAAAATCCCATGGAAGGGTGAGTATAATGATACTCAGTAGGGACCTCAAGACCCACTAGGTCTCAAAAAATCCATTAAGTATAATTCACAATGTATTAAATCAACAAATAACCTTACTTAGGTATATACCCATATATATACCTATGTTATTAAGTAATCCATCTCAATCATGAGGAAAACCAAAGGGTACTGACATAGCTCACAACATGATTTATTATAGGGGTAGTATCAAGTAACATTCTCAGTCACAATGTCCAACACCTTGGCTTCTAGATAATTCCTCCTCTATTGAGTATAGTGGGCCTGCCACATCCCACAGAGGCTCTTTCCACTATCTTTGGACTGCTGAGGTACTCCTCATGTCGAGTACCATGTGTCTGTCGCATCACCCAGGCATTCGCCACCATGGGTCTGCCACGTCACCAAGGCGCTCCCCCTCGTGGCCTACTGAGTTACTCCTCTTGTAGATTATTTTGGGTCTACCGTGTCACCAAGGCGCTCCCCATCGTGGGCCGTCCGCTTCACAAAGTTGCTCCCCACTCAGCCTGCCACGTTACTCCGAGTTGAAATGGTCAGCAGTCATCAAGTCTTAGCCAGCCATAGGGATCCCGCACTATGATCGCTCGTCATTGGGAGTGTCCACTCCACAATCTACTTTTAGATACTCCAACATCCACCAAGTCCCACGAAGAAGTATTTCAATGGTCTGCACGTCATAAGGGTCTCAACGTAAAAGAGGGTGCATCAATCAGACACCCATTCTGTGAGTTATTAGCCTTTTAGTCCCAGGGGCCCGGTTGGATTCATGCTCAATCCAACCTGACCGTTCCCCATCATAATCCAAAACACATTTGGTTATCAGTCAAAGGGACTGAATCTCTCCATGGTTCCCAACTTCATTGATATTTTGTCCAATAGACGTTTGGTGCCAAAGTTATGGCCAAAAGAATGTAATTGGGTCATAGTGGGCCAGGGTCCAGTCCGACCTATTCGAATTGACTAGGCCTGACCCATCCTTGTCTGAACTGGTTCTATTCGACCCTGCCTGATGGGTGGTCCGACAGGCCGCGAGGGTCCATAGAGAGAATCAGGGGGCCATGAGGCCACAGAGGGTTCTGCAAGGGGGTGAGGCCGCGGGGTGGCTTGGCCTGGGATGACGATTTGACCCCCAGGGGGCAGTTTGGTCGCAGGGTAGTGGTCCGGCCATGGGGCATCAGTTTGGCCGAATAGAGACTATCTGTTCAAGGGGCGACAGTCCAGCAGTGGGGCAGCGGTCCGACCGAGGGTTGGTGGTCTGGTCGGAAATGGGGTGGTCTGGCCGCGTGAGGGGGCGGTTCGGCTGCGAGATGGCGGTCTGGCCTCATGGCGGCGTTCTGGCCACGTGGTGGTGGCCCGACCTCATGGTGGTGGTCTGTCTGTGGGGTGAAACCTCGGTCATGGAGCAGTGCCTCGGCAGCAGGGTGGTGTGGATCCGAGGATGGTGGCGGTGGCAGCGGGGTGACAATGGTGGCCATGGGGCACTGCCGATGCGCTAACGCCTTAGTCGCAGACGACGGTGGTACCAACCATCATTCTTGTGCCCCAACCATCGATGTTTTTCATCCTCCTCCATCACAAATAACACCACAAGATTTTGCAGAAGGGTCAGTCCATGTTGGTTTGGCTCGTACCATCTGCGTTACAGTGGTGGCATATGGCTCATCAAGAACATGAATATGAACATAAAATCCTATCCTCCCACAATTATTGTTCCCAACCTGTAAATTAAATAGAAGGTGGGTACATTGGAAGTGATAAAAAATTAAAAATAAACCCCTTCCTTGTTCTTTTGATGACGTCGATGTGGTTGTAAGGAAGAAGAAAAATCGTTGGGAAAATATGGGCATCGTTGTCGTCAGCAATTTCCTTGATTGTAAATTCATGCATCATTAGAGATACATTGATGGAGTTTGGAGAAAACATCAACAAATAAGATGTGTTATTCATTGGATTTCATCGTTGGAGAGCTTTTCCCCCAAAGCTCCTCCCCTCCCAAATCCACAAAAATTAAATGGTGGCCGCAAAATAATAGTTTTTGTGATTTATTATGTTGGTTGGAATATAAATCAAATTATGGTAAATAATATCATAGGTTCTCTCAATTAAAATGGTGGGTTGGATTAATTATTCTGGAGGAGGGTTGACACAATTAATATTAAAGGAGTTGAAGAGGCTCTCCAAAATTTTATGAGGGAGTTGAGAGGTTTAGCCTTCGGGTGGTCCCCACCACCAAAAACTCATATGGGAGGTTAGGCTCAGGTGGTCCCTACCACCATAACCTCTCATGGGATGTTATGGTCTGGTGGTCCCCACTTCCCAACTTCCACATGGAGGTTTTAACAAATAAAATAAAAATAAAAGTTACACAACTTTATTTTTATTTTATTCATTCATGAAAACCCCAGAAACTAAATTCCACCCTCGACCACATGCCATCGTGGTGAATGTCTTTTTATGCGAATAACAATGCGGTGAGTTCAATAGTTCATTCAGATTTAATTCCAAGAACCAATTCAAATGTTTGAATAACCCGCTCTCACATTTACTGAATGTACCCGAACAGAAATTCATAAATTAATTCCGGGAACTCTGGGCCTCAGAATCTCATGCCTTTAATATTCGTGGGCTTGTAAAATTACCATTTATTTAAAAAAATTAAATGTAAATTTCGAGTCTTTAAATTCTCCCCACCTCAGGGATCTAGAACCCAATATGTCACAACTAGAAATAGATAAACAAGTGGTAGTACTGAGCATGGATTTAAGCCTCCCGCTCCCATGTGCTATCATAGAGGTTCTTATGCTGGAAATGAATGATCACCAGAGGTATCAACCATTCACGAAGGACCTGCTCATGTCAATCTTCAATCAATAGAAGAACCTCTATAAAAGTTTCCCCCTCATCGACGTCCAACTCGCCATGGTCGATGATGTGAGAAGTGTCGTTCACGTATCTTCTTAGCTAGGAAACGTGGAAGATGTCATGCTCCTGGTGAAACTGATGTGGAAGAGATAAGTGGTATTCCACCTCCCCATCTCTACTGAGGACCTAAAAATTTCTAAATAATGTTGTAGAGAAATTTCCGCCTCTGGAAAATCTCCGTAGACCACATCAATGTGAGGCCTATAGAAAAACGTGGTTACCATCCTCGAACAGTAGAGGTCTCTGTCTCTTGTCAACATATGAATTTTTTATACTCTATGCAGTCTTCGTCTACTCCATGATGATCTGAACCTTCTTTGTGGTAGCACATACCATCTCTGCTCCCACTGCTGCTGACTTCCATGAGTCAGTCCAGTAAAAAGGTGATGTGCAAGGTCACATGTACAATTCCTCAAAATGTGCCATCCCAATGGTAGAGTTATAGCTATTGTTGTGTTAAAAAATCCACCAAAGGTAATTGATACTCCCAGCTACAACTGAAATTGAGGACACAACCACGCAACATGTCCTCAAGGGTCTGAATGGTCCGCTCAGTCTGACCACCCCTCTGAGGATAGAAGGTGGTGCTAAAACAAAGCAGCATCCTGAAAGCCTCCGGCAACCCCTTCCATAATCGGGATGTAAAATTTGTATCATGATTGAAGACAATGTTCGAGGTTACTCCATGTAACCGCACAATATCTTGCACATAGAGGCATCCCAATCTTTCTACTGAACCCTACTCTCTAATCGATCGGAAGTGGGATGACATGGTGAGTCGGTTGATGATCACTCAAATCGAGTCATGTACCCTACATGTATATGGATTTCATGTCACTAATTCCATGGATATCCCATCCCACTTCCACTATAGTACTTCTAATGGTTGAACCAAGCCTTCTGGTACCTGATGCTCCTCCTTCACTTGCTGACATATGAGGCCCCGAGAGACAAACTCTTCTACTACTTTCTTCATTCCTGGCCACCAGTGTTGTCATCTGAGATCCCGGTACATATTATCCACTCTTTTATGTATTTCTATATGGTGTTTGTGTAACTACATCAAAACTTCTTCCTAATGTTACACTAGTACCAAGGTACGTCCTCTTACGAAGATGGCGTGCTACCCACTATCAGAAAATCCATCAGCTGCTTGTCATGTGGATATCTGAGCATGTTGTGCCTCACAGTCATCGTCCCCACTTTTCACCTCCCAGACTCTCTGAAGAAGTGGGGGAGTGACTATAATATACTATAGAAAAGATTCTCCTTCTTTATCAACAAAGGATATCTGTTATGCGGCCTGCTGCTCTGTCGCCTCACCTAGCAGCTGTATACCAGATCTCCTGCTGACTGCATATGCTACAACGTTCTCCTTCACAGGTGTATATACTATCTCAAATGTCATAGTCCTGGAGGAACTCAAACAAAAATCATTGTGTTAGGTTCAAGTACTTATGATGAAAGATATACCTGAGACTCTTGTGATCACAGTACATTGTAAAACGCTCTCCCATTAGATTGTGTCGCCACATCTTCAACGTGAAGACCACTTTTGCTAACTCCAGGTCATGGGTAGCATAGTTCTTCTCATTCTATCTTAGCTTTCAAGAACCATATGCGATCACAACTCACTCCTGCATCAGAACCCATCCGAGTATGGTCCATGTGCATCGCAGTAGACTACGTACCCTATGCCTTCCTGTAGTAGCCTCAAGATGGCAGAACTAGTCAGCCTCTACCTCAACTCTTGAAAACTCTTTTGACATATCATTGACCAAATGATAGGATTCCCCTTCTTCTTCAAGGATGATAGTGGTGCTACAATTATGGATAAATCTTCCAAAAACCTCCAGTAATATCTATCCAATCCCAGGAAACATTGTACCTCAGTCACACTCCTAGGTTGCTCCCATGATTGTACCACCTCAATCTTCACTTTATCAACTGAAACTCAAGCCTCCAATATGACATGTCCCAAAAAGTGAACTTAATTGCTATAGAAATGGCACTTTGAGAGCTTATCATAAAGCTGCTGCTCTCAAAGTGTGTACAGTACTACCTTCAAATGATAGGCATGATCATCCTCAGTATTAGAGTAGATCCAAATGTCGTCGATGAAGACCACTCCAAAGCAATCAAGGTATGGCTGAAAGATCCTATTCATGAGTCCCATGAACACTGCTAGAGGATTGTTCATGCAAAATGGAATAACCAAGAACTCTTAATGGTTATACCTACACCTGAATGTCGTCTTTTTCACATCCTCATCTCATACTATGAGCTGGTTATAGCCTGATCTTATGTATAACTTTGAGACCCACCGTGCTCCATTCAACAAATCAAATAGGTAATCAATCATTTGGTGTGGATACATCTTCTTCATGGTCTCCTGGTTCAGGCACCGATAGTCAAAACAAATCCTCACGCTCCCACCAGTCATCATGGAGAACAGAATCCGAGCTACCGAAGAAGAAACACTGGGCCAGATGAGTCCCCTCCACTACAAGTTCTCTAACTATACCCACATCTCACAAAGCTCCTCAGGATCCATAAAATATTTTGGTGTAGATATCAGTGTCGTCCCAGGGTATAAGTCAATGTAAAAGTCCACCTCTATGTTCGGAGGTAGACCTAGAACATCATCAGGGAAAACATCCGCATAGTGGTCCAACACTAAAGGATAGCACATACTCTCCACATCAATAGATCTCAGGGTAAGGATGGCCAACAGATAAGTGATCAGATGCACTCTCCTCCAGTTAATTCAATCCTGCATTGAAATGGAACCCTTCTCACCGATGATGGTGAACATGGTCCCATCCTTGTAGACACATCGCACAATGTGCCTAATACAATCAATATGAGCATGAAATATAGATTACAAGTTGATACCCAAGATGACGTTGTAAGGCCACGATGCCACTAATAGGAGATCCCCATCGAAGATCTCCTCTCCTAGAGTAAGCTTGCATTTCCGGAACGAGTTCGTAAGCATTGAATCTACTCCCATAAAATCTGTAGCCATAAATATCGAGCCAATGACTCCGTTGGAATCTCGGAGTTCAGAATGAGGTCAGTGGCACTAAAAGTATGAATGTAAATTGTGCTTATAAGTAGTGCAACTATGGTGTAGTAGACATAGATCATACCTCGTATCATCTCTAGAGCACTGTGATTGTAGGCATCAGCTGCCTGGAGATGAGCTCTCCCCTATCCAAGTGCTCCCTACGGTTGGGGTGGACCTCCTAGTGGTGGTGGCTGTAAAATATCAAATTGTCGCCCACCGCCAGCTGCACTGCCAGCTCCCCTTCCATGCCTGCCTACTTCCTACAGACCTCCTTGGTCGATCCTCTCTCCATGCTTGGGTGGTCCTTCCACTGTCTTCTGATCATCCATACGACTGTTTAGACAGTCAAAAGCCATGTGACCATTCCTGCCGCATGTGAAACACATCCTGCTCTTGGTATAACATGGTCCACCTCAGGTGCCCTGCATAACCGATCTTGAGTCATGCAGTTGTCCACCTGTTGGTCTTGTCCTATTGGACCTCTGGGACGTCTGTCTTCTGACATCTATAGAAGACTCCACTACCTGATAATAGGTATTGGGTCTCTCAATTTGTAACTTCTCAGCATAAAAACTCTCTACAAATAGGGCTCTCTCTATAACACCACATGCTTCCCCGATACGCTTCTCTTTCAATAATTCAATAGTTTGCAGTGTACGCTACTTTGACATTCTAACACACTACGACCAATCAAAGTAGCGGTTATGAATATTAATACCCTCTTTTTGAATTATATAAAATTTATATTTCAAAATGGACTTCATTTTTGGATTCAGAATATCAAAATTATCCTATGTTTAATTTTTTGTGTTTTTCTAAGAACATCCAATTTACCATAAATAGAAAAAATACTTAAAATCAAATTTTTTAATCAAAAAAATTTATAGTGATAAATTATACTATTGAGTTGTTTTAAAGTAAAATTATAATATATTTTTACCATTTTATCCAATGGTGGTCATTATAATTAATTTCACTTTGAAATTGGACATAAACAATTGTCAATCATTTGATTGATATTGTTTCTTAAAAAACACTATTTGTTTTGGCAGTAGGAATTAAAATTAATTAATGCATATTATATGTTTGGAATTTTTTAAAAAAGACAACATTTTTGAATTCAGAATATCAATTATATTTTAGGGTGAATTTTTGGTATTTTTTTGAAAAACTTTAATTTTTGATGAATAGTGAAACCACTAAGTGGTAGTTAAAAAACTGATTTTTCATTTAAATGAAATTTTACCACTTCTGTGAATTGAATATAATAAATCTGACATACATGGTTATAATTAAGAAATAAAATTTGATTCAATGGGATTAAAATAATTTTGTTGAATAGTAACTTTTAAGTTCTATTAATCGTGATTAAATGTAATTAGTGTAATTTAAGGTAAATATAATGTTATAATAATATGAAATTACCTTTACACTTGTCCTAACATTATTGGATGAGTTATTTCCGACCATGAAAATCCATGGGTCAACATGGGGACCCCATGTAGCCACTTGGGTAAAATGTCATTAATATCTTTTTTTAAAGTAAAAATAAAATTGTCACAAACATGTGTTGTTTTACTAAAACAATTATTACATGGGGTTATATAAGTTAACTACATGACTATAACTATTAATTGGAAATCTAAAAAGTGTTCCTAAATCATGGTAATTTTTCTATAATTTTTAGACATCAAATAATTTAAAATTTTTATGACATCATGATGATGCAGCGATTATCTCATTAATTAACGATTTAAATAAAATGAAAAGATAATGTAAAATATAAGACATAAACATTTCATAAACCTATTGGATGAGTATATTTATAACCCTTATCACCTTATATCCTAAATATATAATTGTTGGACCTCTAAAATCCGAAAATCATTTCATAATAATGTAATATTTCATGAATTTCCAAGAGTGCCCCTCCTCTCCTCTTATAAAACGCCCCCACATCTACCACCTTATTCACACCATCAAATCCATTCGGCTTAGAAAACCTCTTCCAAAATAATCTCTCAAATTCCCTCTCTTACTCCTAGAATCCTCACTTTGGTTATAAGTATTCCCAAGGAAGCCTTTAGATCAAATAAAAAAGAGTTAACCGATTTTAAGGTAATGTATTCTCTTATGTTCTTTTATTTTATTTTTCTTCTCCAATGCCGTAAACTCTTTTTATTCCTTTCTTTTGTTACAAAACTATTATCTTCAATATACTAGTATTTTTCTATGAGATTTATTTGATTTGAACTCACACACACCTTCACTTAATTGTTAAAGAACATACTGTTTCTGTGGGTGGCGAATTACTGCCTCAAGAAACGATGATTGTTCAATCTTCTTTTAAACCCATTCATGGTGGCCATTAAGATGTCACTATATTTATTTATGATAAATATTATGTTTATGTTGTCCTTATGCTTCTTTATTTTTCATTTATGGCATTTCTTTATTATTTCCATTATGGGTAAACAGAATAATTTCATTTTAGGAAGTACGGACTACCGCCCACTCAAAGTGATTTGAATCGTTAATTCCATATGTTGGATGTATAAAGGATGGATTAAATGATATTATATATGATATTATAATGGAATTATAATATACCTTTATATAATTATGATTTAATTTAATTAAATATGAAATATAAATGCAAGTAGCGTTCATGCGTACGTACGGCTTACCGTCTCCATGATCGGTGCATTTCATTTCTTACATCTAAATGTTATGTAATATAATAAATTAATGTATATACTGGATATATATCATATATATGATATCTAAATCATGAATATAATTTTGGATATAATGGAAATTTTACAACATGAACAACGAGTAATTATAGGATGTTTATTTTTTATTCAAGTTCCAAAGATCGACAAAACGACCGTTACTAACTAAAATAATTACATAATGTTCATAACATGGTTATAAGTGATATAAATTAAATAATGAACATGAAAAAGGTTCTTAAGCAAGTATAAAGTAACATTAGTTTATTTTTCAGGAGGTTAAAAAATGATCGAGTTGAGTCAGACATGAGGTAAGAGAACATCTTAACCCAATTCCCATTGATTGGGTGAAACTAATCTTTCTTATTTATGTTGTTCTTTGATTATCTGAGAAATGAATTTTTATATCTTATCATGTATTGATACTTTATTTATGTGAGCTTATATTGAATACACATGAGGGATCTATTTTATTTCCAAAATGTTCTTTGTAAACGACATCGTCTTAATCTCCATTCATTGATACATATTTTGTTTTATACACAACATTCTTTTATACGATGTATAAACCCCTTTGACTTTTACTTTTATTAAAAAGGAATCTTTTTTATACGATGAATTTTACTAAACAAAAAAAGGGAATGTTTTTTTGTCATACGTATGCAGTGACAATGAATTCTCTGCCGCCGTGACCATTAATTGAGTTTCGGCTTCCCCTATAAGCCATAACTTTTTAAAAAAAAAATAAATAGAATTTTTTATTATTCTTCTGAAAATGGTTTTGATAATGTTTTTATTATATCAATGTGTTGTGTTGATATCTTGTGATTGAAATGTAGAAATGTTATGTTTCCTTTATGCATGTTCTATGTGATATGAATATGTTATGGTTTAGGATATGTTTAAACCTGTTCATATGAGGAATGCATTGGACATAATAAGTGACGAGTGGAGCCCACTATAGCTCCTTTATGCATCAGTAGGTCTCATGAGACAAACTAGTGCCTTGGGACGAGGCCTTGAAAAAATCTTATTTGTAGTCTTGGAACGAGGCCTTGGCTACGTTGTTATGATAGTCTGGCATTATGAATTCCATCATTATGAAAGAGGTTATTGATATTACATGTGATTATTAGACTATTAGAATATCCATTTGAATAAGTAAATGGAATTCTTTCAATTTATTTTTTCCATATTATGTTGAATTTCATGTTAAAAAGGAATTTGTTTTAGTTATACATTTCTTTAAATTTTTATGTTTATTTATGAAATTTTATGCTGTATTTTTATCCTTACTGAGCATCTGAGCTCACCGCTTTCTATGTTTTAATTTTTCCAGGATGTGAAGAAATATTTTATGACTGATATGTAGGGATAGTATGAAGGTGATATTAGTGTGGACTATGGAGACCATGTTATTGTAGTTTTTCCGTTAGTGATGCAATGTAAGACTTATGAATATATCTAGTGTTTCTATGGATAATAATCTAATCGGTCTTTTGATACTTGATCTTTTGTGATCATACCAATGTTACGTAATAATGAATCGACTTTGGGTAACTGGGGTCGGGGCGTTACAGTTGGTATCAGAGGCAGTTTAGTACTAACCTTGGAAGTTAGATTTAGATAATCTCTGTCACGACCCGCCCTCGGGGTCCGTGCCGTGACTACCCCAAGCCCGCCTTCCGTAGGCCAGGGGCTGGCGACTAGCACCAAGGCGTAAATCCCGGTAAAAAAGGGAAGGCATTGCCTTTAAAAGGTAACAAACACCACAGAGTAAGCAAGCAGAAAGTAAACACTAAACAAAAGCAGAGTACAACTGAAAGTGAGGAAAAGTAAATGGGCCAGAATACAAACCCAAACTGAATGTAATGTACAACTCGAAAGGGAAAACAACAACTGAAAAGTAAAAGCCACTACTCCGAGTTGTCCACTAGAAATCCCACCTGAAGGGTGGGTACAGATAGCTCCACTGCTCCACGGGTCCCGCCGACCGCTCCGGCCACGTCCCGCCTAGTCGTCCACCTCCGGGTACCGTCCCGCTCTGCAAGCCTTAGCTAAGGTCAACGCTGTCCGTCGTCTGCAACCAACACAACGTAGTGCGGGCAAAGCCCGTGCAGGGGTGAGTATAAGCTACTCAGTAGGGACCCCGAGACCCCTAAAGGTCTCTCAAATCCACAAAGGATAAACCACAAAGAAAGGTACAATCACGAAGTAACAACCGGCACTGCTTAGGTATATGCCCATACATATACCTAAGTCATCAAATTCAAATACGCTCCAACCTCCGAGCCCAAGTACAACTCAGTCCACAGAGGAAAGTAAACGTATTCCACACAGGAAAGCAAAACGTAATCCACACAGGATTGCACAACACAATCCACACAGGAAAGCAACAGATTCAGCTCACACAGGTATACTTCTTCGATAGACGATAAAGATGATCCCTGATCTATCTAAGTCGTTGGACCCACGAAGGATCGATAGGTAACTAACCAAAGGACGATAAAGATGATCTCTGATCCATCTAAGTCGTCGGACCCACGAAGGATCGATAGGTAACTAACCAAAGGACGATAAAGATGATCTCCGATCCATCTAAGTCGTCGGACCCACGAAGGATCGATAGGTAACTAACCCCCGCAAAGACCCAAACAGGATCGGGCCCACACAGGACCTGTAGACGCTGGCTCACACAGAACCGCTGAGCGCGGACCCATATAGGATCGGACCCACACAGGATCGGGCCCACACAGGACCTGTAGCACTGATCCACGTAGGATTGCTAAGTGCTGGAGTCGTCGTCGTCGAATCCACACAGGATCTCTGTACTGTCGTCGTCGCAGTCACAGTAGCAGTAGTAGCAGTAGTAGTCACAGTAACAGTCGCAGCCAGCACTAGGGTTTCCGCACACAGCAAGCTCGTTCGGAGGGTCCGCTCCACGAGCCGAGAGTCTGATACATCAACTGTCAGAAAGTCCAGATTTGATGTATCCAAAAGTTCTGTATCGTCAACAGAAACTCAACGCAACAGACGACGCGTCGATCGGACGCCCGGTCTGTGAGTTATTGGCATTTTCGTCCCCGGGGCCCGGTTGGTTTTTAAGGAAAAACCAACCCGACCGTACTCCACATGTGTCCAAACCTCGGGCGGAGTATGCCAAAAGATCCTTCTCACTAAGAGGAACACAACAAAGCTGACAACACGTCAATCGGACGTTCGTAGCTCATGATATGAGCATTTCTGCTCCGAAGGCCCGGTTGGTTTCGGGTTCGAACCAACCCGGTCGTACTTCAAATGATACCGATTAACCAAATCGGTCACACCATTGCGATCCATACAGAAAAACACATGAGATGGACTACCAAAGGTCCAAAACGGATAGAAGGTGAAAAAGTTGTTTTTCACCGCAACACGTGCGAACTGGGCCTCATGGGCCCCGCGCCTCGACCTCGACTTAAATATCCAAAATTGGTTTTGAAACATCCGTCTTAATTCCAGGGTCTCAACGTCGCAGACGGTTTGTCATTCCGACACTGTATGAGAGTGATATGTCCGATACAAGATTCCGTAATAATATTATTATTATTATTATTATTCGGTGTTTCGAGGCCCCGAGCCACGAACCAGAATTTAGTATCCAACATTAGACTTGAATCGACCGTATTAAGGACAAGATTACATCGCCACTGACGGCAAGCCAATCGGATGTCGCACGCATGAGTTATGACGGGTTGAAGATTTAATAATAATATTAAATCTATTATTTTCGAAGCACTTCGGGTACCCGATCCAGAAACCCGAAAAAGACATTCAATATTGGACTCGGAATGTCCGTCTCAAAATCTGGGTCGCACTGCTGTAGACGGTTCGTGAAACCGAGGTCGCACGAATAAGTTGCGGTCGAAAAAGTGTTTTATCAACAACAATAATAATAATAATAATAATATATTATTATTATTGTTAATTGTTTATTTATTTAAACATTTCATAACCCCAGCTCATTCCACGCATGAATTGAGGCCGCCAATCTCTTCCATAAAGCGCCTCCCACTTCTTTTTTATTTAATTCTCAAAACCGTTTCTCTTACCAATCTAATTCATCCCTCAGAAATTTTCACGTGGCTCTACCCTACCAGCCGTCCTTCGACTGCTTGTCCTCCGCCGGGCCTTAGCATGTGGCTGGCCGCGCCACCTCCTACGACCACGCACCCGACCCCATTCTGCGCCGCCTTCTGCCTGCACCAGCCGCCACGGTCGCCTACTCGCCCAACCGAATCGTCACCTTGGACCGCTGGCACCCTCGTCGGAAGCCGCGTTCTGAAGACGCGTCGGAATTGCATCGCCACGTGGCCCCTTCCGTGGTCTGCTGCACCTTCGTTCTAAGTCAGAAAAATTGTGACGACCGCAGATTCGCATTCCTTGAGTCGAGATCTCCACGTTCGTATATCGCTCTCAACAAAACATCCATGTTTTGACACACATAATTATTTGGTGAGAAGGAACGCGCGGAGAACGTGCGAAGAATGAAATATAAAAAAGGTCATGGACAATGTCCATATTGATGGTCATGTTTGTTTGGCCATCATCTTTGAGAATTAATAACAAGAGGAATAAACAAATATGTATTTATCATACTTCAAATAAACCCCCTACCTTGATTATGACGTTGCACGTCGTTGAGCCGCGGAAAGAGAATGGAGTTGACGTTGATCATTGCGTCTGCCTCACACTTCATATCAGAGCTTAAGCGTTGATGAAACGTAGGAATCTGACCTCCGTTGAAGGATTGTTCTTCGTCAAAGATCTTGGAAGGCCCGTCGTTGGAGAACCGTTCTTCATCGAAGGTTTAGAATTCTCTCTAAATTTCTCCAGTGGTTTCCCACAAGATTCTCCAAAAAAATTTCCAACCCATATTAAAAATATGTTTCCCCTATTAATAAACACGTCACGCCTTTTCAAGTTCAAAACACTTAATTAATTAAAGTGTTGGCACCATTAAAGAGGGAGAGAGATGGTCTCTTTATTAAGGGGGTTGTCACATTAATTTGAAGGGGTGTTAAAAGGGGGGTTTAAGGGAGGTTATGGGGAAATGAAAGGTTGGGGCTCGTGTGGGCCCCACCTCTCATTTATCCACACATGGGTAGTTGGTGGTTATGGGTCTCACCCTTAACTCACCTTTATAGGGTATAACTACCATAGATATAAATAAAATTGTGTATCACTAATTTTATTTATTTATTTCTAAATCCCCAATTATTAATTCTCAACTCGCTTAAAACGCAACTGTGATAAAGGTTCCCTTAAGCAATTATCGGCGTTGCGAGTTAATCGGTGCCCTCAGATTTCAATTCCGAGCACCGGTTCAAAAGATAGAAAAACCTGCATGTACGTTTACTGAACGTACCCGAAAAAAAGTTTGGAAAATTATTATCAGTCACCCTCGACCCGCGCTGGTCAAGGTCAGGCTCTGCCTGAGTGAAACACGCCCCAACAAATCCAACGGTACTCTCAGATTTTCAATCCGAGTTACCGTTTAAAAGATACGAATTTTACAATAAAATAATTGCCACTTAATTATTTTATTTGCAGTCAAAAACTAACTTTTTCTGGTGGCCCGCGCCGAACAAAGTTAGTATCTGCTTAAATAATGCATAACCTCACGAGTCCAGCGGTGGTCTCAGATTTTTAATCTGAGCTACCGTTTGTGAGTTATAAGCATTCGAAAAATTAAATAATTTATTTAATTATTTTATTTACGGTTATGCCATTTTTGGAATTTCTCACAGGAGGCCCGCGCCGACTAAACTTAAGTCGCTCCTAGGGTAATCCCGCCATCGTAAGCGCAACGGTGCACTCAGATTTCTGATCCGAGCAACCGTTCAAGAGTTATTCCACTTTTTCAGGAAAACTGTTTACGCACGTTAATTTTAAGTTTAACAAAACATCGACGGATCATTCTGGGAACTCCGGGCCTCAGAATCAGGTGTCGTCTGAAACCGCGCACTCGTAAAATTCCAAAGAAATTAAGAAAAAAATTTCCTTGAAATTTCTGGGTCTTTACATTACTCTCACCTCAGGGCTTTACGTCCCCGTAAAGATACATAAAAAATCTAGGGAAACAAATGAGGGTACTGAGCACGCATCTGAGCCTCCCGCTCCCATGTGCTCTCTTGGAGATTCCCGTGCTGCCATCTGATGCGCACAAGAGGAATCGATCGCCCACGCAGGACTCGCTCCTGTCGATCCTCTATCTCCACCGGGACCTCCGTAAAAGTCGCCCCATCGGCAACGTCAAGCTCCCCATGGTCAATGATATGCGTCGGGTCGTGCACGTATCTCCTCAGCTGAGATACGTGGAAAACGTCGTGCACCCGGTGCAACTGAGGTGGCAGAGCCAGGCGATAAGCCACCTCGCCAATCCTGCTGAGGACCTGGAAGGGTCCGTTGAAGCGCGGAGATAACTTGCCGCCTTGGCCAAATCTCCGAATACCACGTCGAGGTGAGACCCGCAAGAAGACGTGGTCGCCATCCTCGAACTCCAGTGGCCTCCGCCTCCTGTCAGCATAAGGCTTCTACCGGCTCTGAGCTGTACTCATCCGCCCCTGGATGACCTGGACCATCTCAGGTCCCACTAGAGCTGCAAGATTTCTTCTTTGCCGATAAGAGAAACCTGGTCTCATCCCCTGGATGAACCACATTCTTCGCCTAAAACAGTCAATCCTAACATGGATGATACTAATCCATACCAAGGATGACGTCGTAAGGCCTCGACGCTACTACTAAGAGATTCAACCGTTACTCTCGTCTCTAAGGGTTGAGTCACACTGTCGGCATCAGTGTGTGGTAACTGGGTCTCCTCCAGTAGATGTCTCACAAGTGAGGGTCAAGTCAACAGCCAAAACTGGAACCTCTTAGTAACATCACGAAAGAGGACAGGAACGAAAATATCACAAAGGTATGCGTCTTTTATTATTGCAGCTCATAATACAAGACGCTACACAAAAGCAACAAGGAACCAGAAGTACAAAGGATGTATCCACTAGTTCTGCTCCTGTCCATCTGCTCCCAGAGCTCCATGATCGAAGGCCTCGGTTGCCTGAAGCTGTGCTCTCCCCTGCGGTCGGGGTGGACCTCCCGGTGGTGGTGGTGGTAGAGCCTCAAAGCGTCGTCCACCACCTGCTGCTCGGCCAGCTCATCTGCCTCGTCCGCCTCCTCCCTGCGGACCGCCACGGTCGAACCTCTGCCTCTGCCTAGGTGGTTCCTCAACCGTCTGCTGCTCCTCCGCATGTCGGGTCGGGCAGTCACGAGCCATGTGGCCTTGTCCGCCGCATGCAAAGCACTGTCTTCCACCCAAAAGACTGGCTCCGCGCTGTGTGCCCTGCACTGCTGAGCCAGTGCCCTGAGGTCGTCTTCCTGAAGGTCTGGTCTGTCTGGACCCCTGAGTCATCTGTCGGCTACCTGCTACCGAAGACTCCGCTACGTGCCGCCCTGCGGTGGGTCTCTGTGCTGGTGTAGACTCATCAAGGAAGCTCTCGATCAGAAGGGCCCGCTCCAGTACTCCTGTCTGAGTCGGTATGTTGAGGGAAATCAGTGATGCCCGGATCTCGTGTCTCAAACCCTTCTCGAAGGTCCGGGCCCGGAAGAATGGGTCCCGTACCATGTCGGTCGAGTAGCGCGAGAGATCGGTAAATCTCAGCGAGTACTGTGCGACCGTCATGCTGCCCTGCCGCAGCCGAAGAAGCTCCTGGATACGCACCGCACGAAGGGTGGCTGGGACGAACTCCGAGAGAAAGAGGCTCTCAAAGTCCGTCCAAAGTAGAGATGCCTCATCGTGCACCTGGAGCATCAAGCTCCACCATCGTCCTGCTGCTGCGTGTAGTAGGCTCGCAGCGAGGATCACCATGAGGTCTGCTGGTGTCCTCACTAGCCTAAACACTCGTACCACTGCCTCCAGCCAGTCCTCTGCTGCCTGGGGATCCGTCTCCCCGCGAAACCTGGGCGGTCGCTGGCGCTGAAACTCATGCAGTGCGCTGAGGCGACGTGCATCGTCAGCGGCTGCTGCTGGAAGCATCGGGGGCTCGGCGGGTAATGCTACCGCCGGTGCCACTGCTGACAAAGGGCCCTGCACCGAGGCCTCGTCGCTCGGTGGGCTGTCGTCACGCTCGACTCTCGGAACCCTAGCTGGCTACCATCGTGGGGCCATCCTGAAAAGGAAACAGGTGCGCCACGGTCAGAACAGTATACCTGGTGAGCTAATATAAGTAATCACAAAGAAAACTTTGAAACACACACGCAATCAATGTTTTCGTGCATTAAGTCGGAAATCAGAAGTCAGGGTCCTAGTGTACGGATACGTCGGCCGCCGCACCAACACTGGACTCCCTGGACTGATAACCACACTCAATATGCTAAACATTATTGCTTCACATAGAAAAGATCAGAGTTCGCGGTAGAACCGAACTCCTCTGATACCAATTTGTCACGACCCGCCCTCGGGGTCCGTGCCGTGACTACCCCAAGCCCGCCTTCCATAGGCCAGGGGCTGGCAACTAGCACCAAGGCATAAATCCCGGTAAAAAAGGGAAGGCATTGCCTTTAAAAGGTAACAAACACCACAGAGTAAGCAAGCAGAAAGTAAACACTAAACAAAAGCAGAGTACAACTGAAAGTGCGGAAAAGTAAATGGGCCAGAATACAAACCCAAACTGAAAGTAAAGTACAACTAGAAAGGGAAAACAACAACTGAAAAGTAAAAGCCGCTACTCCGAGCTGTCCACTGGAAATCCCACCTGAAGGGTGGGTACAGATAGCTCCACTGCTCCACGGGTCCCGCCGACCGCTCCGGGCACGTCCCGCCTAGTGGTCCACCTCCGGGTACCGTCCCGCTCTGCAAGCCTTAGCTAAGGTCAACGCTGTCCGTCGTCTGCAACCAACACAACGTAGTGCGGGCAAAGCCCGTGCAGGGGTGAGTATAAGCTACTCAGTAGGGACCCCGAGACCCCTGAAGGTCTCTCAAATCCACAAAGGATAAACCACAAAGAAAGGTACAATCACGAAGTAACAACCGGAACTGCTTAGGTATATGCCCATACATATACCTAAGTCATCAAATTCAAATACGCTCCAACCTCCGAGCCCAAGTACAACTCAGTCCACACAGGAAAGTAAACGTATTCCACACATGAAAGCAAAACGTAATCCACACAGGATTGCACAACACAATCCACACAGGAAAGCAACAGATTCAGCTCACACAGGTATACTTCTTCGATAGACGATAAAGATGATCACTGATCTATCTAAGTCGTCGGACCCACGAAGGATCGATAGGTAACTAACCAAAGGACGATAAAGATGATCTCTGATCCATCTAAGTCGTCGGACCCACGAAGGATCGATAGGTAACTAACCAAAGGACGATAAAGATGATCTCTGATCCATCTAAGTCGTCGGACCCACGAAGGATCGATAGGTAACTAACCCCCGCAAAGACCCACACAGGATCGGGCCCACACAGGACCTGTAGACGCTGGCTCACACAGAACCGCTGAGCGCGGACCCACACAGGATCGGACCCACACAGGATCGGGCCCACACAGGACCTGTAGCACTGATCCACGTAGGATCGCTGAGTGCTGGAGTCGTCGTCGTCGAATCCACACAGGATCTCTGTACTGTCGTCGTCGCAGTCACAGTAGCAGTCGTAGCAGTAGTAGTCACAGTAACAGTCGCAGCCAGCACTAGGGTTTCCGCACACAGCAAGCTCGTTCGGAGGGTCCGCTCCACGAGCCGAGAGTCTGATACATCAACTGTCACAAAGTCCAGATTTGATGTATCCAAAAGTTCTGTATCGTCAACAGAAACTCAACGCAACAGACGACGCGTCGATCGGACGCCCGGTCTGAGAGTTATTGGCATTTTCGTACCCGGGGCCCGGTTGGTTTTTAAGGCAAAACCAACCCGACCGTACTCCACCTGTGTCCAAACCTCGGGCGGAGTATGCCAAAAGATCCTTCTCACTAAGAGGAACACAACAAAGCTGACAACACGTCAATCGGACGTTCGTAGCTCAAGATATGAGTGTTTCCGCTCCGAAGGCCCAGTTGGTTTCGGGTTCGAACCAACCCGGTCGTACTTCAAATGATACCGATTAACCAAATCGGTCACACCATTGCGATCCATACAGAAAAACACATGAGATGGACTACCAAAGGTCCAAAACGGATAGAAGGTGAAAAAGTTGTTTTTCACCGCAACACGTGCGAACTGGGCCTCATGGGCCCCACGCCTCGACCTCGACTTAAATATCCAAAATTGGTTTTGAAACATCCGTCTTAATTCCAGGGTCTCAACGTCGCAGACAGTTTGTCATTCCGACACTGTATGAGAGTGATATGTCCGATACAAGATTCCGTAATAATAATAATAATAATAATATTATTCGGTGTTTCGGGGCCCCGAGCCACGAACCAGAATTTAGTATCCAACATTAGACTTGAATCGACCGTATTAAGGACAAGATTACATCGCCACTGACGGCAAGCCAATCGGATGTCGCACGCATGAGTTATGGCGGGTTGAAGATTTAATAATAATATTAAATCTATTATTTTCGAAGCACTTCGGGTACCCGATCCAGAAACCCGAAAAAGACATTCAATATTGGACTCGGAATGTCCGTCTCAAAATCTGGGTCGCACTGCTGTAGACGGTTCGTGAAACCGAGGTCGCACGAATAAGTTGCGGTCGAAAAAGTGTTTTATCAACAATAATAATAATAATAATAATATATTATTATTATTGTTAATTGTTTATTTATTTAAACATTTCATAACCCCAGCTCATTCCACGCATGAATTGAGGCCGCCAATCTCTTCCATAAAGCGCCTCCCACTTCTTTTTTATTTAATTCTCAAAACCGTTTCTCTTACCAATCTAATTCATCCCTCAGAAATTTTCACGTGGCTCTACCCTACCAGCCGTCCTTCGACTGCTTGTCCTCCGCCGGGCCTTAGCATGTGGCTGGCCGCGCCACCTCCTACGACCACACACCCGACCCCATTCTGCGCCGCCTTCTGCCTGCACCAGCCGCCACGGTCTCCTACTCGCCCAACCGAATCGTCACCTTGGACCGCTGGCACCCTCGTCGGAAGCCGCGTTCTGAAGACGCGTCGGAATTGCATCGCCACGTGGCCCCTTCCGTGGTCCGCTGCACCTTCGTTCTAAGTCAGAAAAATTGTGACGACCGCAGATTCACATTCCTTGAGTCGAGATCTCCACGTTCGTATATCGCTCTCAACAAAACATCGATGTTTTGACGCACTTAATTATTTGGTGCGAAGGAACGCGCAGAGAACGTGCGAAGAATGAAATATAAAAAAGGTCATGGACAATGTCCATATTGATGGTCATGTTTTTTTGGCCATCATCTTTGAGAATTAATAACAAGAGGAATAAACAAATATGTATTTATCATACTTCAAATAAACCCCCTACCTTGATTATGACGTTGCACGTCGTTGAGCCGCAGAAAGAGAATGGAGTTGACGTTGATCATTGTGTCCGCCTCACACTTCATATCAGAGCTTAAGCGTTGATGAAACGTAGGAATCTGACCTCCGTTGAAGGATTGTTCTTCGTCGAAGATCTTGGAAGGCCCGTCGTTGGAGAACCGTTCTTCATCGAAGGTTTAGAATTCTCTCTAAATTTCTCCAGAGGTTTCCCACAAGATTCTCCAAAAAAATTTCCAACCCATATTAAAAAGATGTTTCCCCTATTAATAAACACGTCATGCCATTTCAAATTCAAAACACTTAATTAATTAAAGTGTTGGCACCATTAAAGAGGGAGAGAGATGGTCTCTTTATTAAGGGGGTTGTCACATTAATTTGAAGGGGTGTTAAAAGGGGGGTTTAAGGGAGGTTATGGGGAAATGAAAGGTTGGGGCTCGTGTGGGCCCAAACTCTCATTTATCCACACATGGGTAGTTGGTGGTTATGGGTCTCACCCTTAACTCACCTTTATAGGGTATAACTACCATAGATATAAATAAAATTGTGTATCACCAATTTTATTTATTTAATTCTAAATCCCCAATTATTAATTCTCAACTCGCTTAAAATGCAACTGTGATAAAGGTTCCCTTAAGCAATTATCGGCGTTGCGAGTTCATCGGTGCCCTCAGATTTCAATTCCGAGCACCGGTTCAAAAGATAGAAAAACCTGCATGTACGTTTACTGAACGTACCCGAAAAAAAGTTCGGAAAATTATTATCAGTCACCCTCGACCCGCGCCGGTCAAGGTCAGGCTCTGCCTGAGTGAAACACGCCCCAAGAAATCCAACGGTACTCTCAGATTTTCAATCCGAGTTACCGTTTAAAAGATACGAATTTTACAATAAAATAATTGCCACTTAATTATTTTATTTGCAGTCAAAAACTAACTTTTTCTGGTGGCCCGCGCCGAACAAAGTTAGTATCTGCTTAAATAATGCATAACCTCACGAGTCCAGCGGTGGTCTCAGATTTTTAATCTGAGCTACCGTTTGTGAGTTATAAGCATTCGAAAAATAAAATAATTTATTTAATTATTTTATTTATGGTTATGCCATTTTTGGAATTTCTCACAGGAGGCCCGCGCCGACTAAACTTAAGTCGCTCCTAGGGTAATCCCGCCATCGTAAGCGCAACGGTGCACTCAGATTTCTGATCCGAGCAACCGTTCATGAGTTATTCCACTTTTTCAGGAAAACTGTTTACGCGCGTTAATTTTAAGTTTAACAAAACATCGACGGATCATTCTGGGAACTCCGGGCCTCAGAATCAGGTGTCGTCTGAAACCGCGCACTCGCAAAATTCCAAAGAAATTAAGAAAAAAATTTCCTTGAAATTTCTGGGTCTTTACAATCTCTGATTAGAGCACATGGCCCTAATATAGGCTTTGAGGATTAGTATAGATGAACATCCTATAATTTAGGTATTATAGAGATTTTGGGAGTTTTCCGAGCAATATATCCCCGTCTGGATACGAGCAGGTAGAGGTGAGTCTGAAAAAGATGTACCTTGGGGTAAAACCTGAAAACACCGCTTTGAGCTAGACTTGAACAGGAACTGGCGCACGACTACGGGCATTGCTGCAATCTTGGTTACGACACTCCTGGGGGATATGCTTAGGAAAATTCTTATTTTCATTACAAACCATTATGATGGATTTATGAGTATATACCTCCTCAAATAAAACCATTTTATGATTATGGATTATATCCATACAACTATTTAATTTATGTTATGTATGTTACAAGTTTGGAATTATGTATTTTGATTAATAATCAAATTTAGTTTATGACATTATTTAGAAATGGCACCTAGTTGAAGGAATGGAAACCAAATAAATACACACACTCCATGTAGTGATTTCCCTCCTTTTAAGATAATTATAATGGATTTGGAGATACAACTGGTACTGATCATCTTATCACCATACTGGGACAACTCAATCACGTTATGAATAATTACCTTACTCATATGGAGCACCCTCATCCGCAACATGGATGATCAATGTTAGACCGCTTCATGAGGCAACAACCACCAACATTCAATGGGATTACAAATCGCTCAGTACCTGAGAAATGGATATATTCCTTAGAGAAAATATTCCATGCCATGGGGAGTAGTGAAAGGGAAAAGGTTATCATGGCAGTTTACCACCTCACTAGAGATGCTGATCAATGGTGGTCATTGATTCAAAACACAAAGGAAGTTGATGAAGTATCGAATATGGAATTGAGGGAGTTCAAAGAAATTTTCTTAGAAAAATAATTTCCCCATGACCATCGAGCATATATGGAAAAGAAATTTCTGAGTCTGAGACAAAAGGAGGATGAGAATGTCGCAATGTATGAGGCCAACATTAAAAGGTTAGTAAGAAATGCTGCAGATTATATACGTAACCCAAGAAGTATGATTGATCGTTTCTTTTATTGGTTAAAACGATTTCTCCGTTGAGCTTTAGTATCATAATCCTTCTCATCATACGAAGATATTGTCTCATGTTCTATCCAGATAGAAAAGGAATTCTCTATGTATTATGACAACAAAGTAAAGCAAGATAATAAGAGAATGGTGGAACAAGAAACAGATAAAGGGAAAAAGGTAAAGAAGTATTTTCCATTATGTGAAAATTGTTGGAAGAATCACACCGGTACTTGCCTAAAGGGAATGAGAGTTTGTTACAAATGTGGAGAAAAAGTTCACCAAGATCGTGATTATAAGGGAAAGAAAGAGTATATCAATGTTGAATGATACAATTTTAGATAAATGGTAAATGATGCAAATGAATTCACTAAGCGCCAAGGAAACATACCTCAGAAAAGGCCATGGGAGCAAGTCCAAGCTTATTCTGTTACTACAGATGAAGTTGAATAAATATTGTATTCGTGTTTTTGGACTCAAGAAATATATTACGGTTATAATAATAATGTGATATATATATATAAGTATTGTACTATAATACTTTTTGTTTCATTAAAGTTTTTATATGATGAAGGTAATCATATTTTTATTATTTGGAAATAAGAGAAACTTTACTTTGTTTGGGGAATGTGATGTTACAATTGATTTTGGAATTTAGAGACCTTTTAGAGAAATTTTGGACAGAGGTATTTTTCATACCTATGAAGGTTGAAATTGATTAAGTTGAACTTTGTATAGTATTGTTTATGGTTAAAAAATTTCTGAATATTATTTTTGGAATATTATAATATTATAGTTTTAGGTAAAGGACAACCTATAGGGTGGGTGATAACTCGTCGCATTAGACAAAGCTGCAGGAATCAAAACCACAACCATAGTACAACATGCCTTTATTACCTACCACTAGCCTATAGGAAGTACCTGGTTATTACAAACTAGTTTTTCTAATCTAAATGGTATGTGTTAATATTTAAAAAATTGTACGATTAGGATAAATATAATATTTTTGAGTTCTATTACCTTTTGGAGTGAAACATGGTTTTGTGGTAAAAATTTATTAAAGAATGAAAGACTACATGAAAAGTAATTATATTTCATTACATTCTTAGTAAATCTCTTAAATAAACTCCTCATCTTTATGAAAGGTAACATAAAACAAAAACGTTGTCATTTAACTTATCCAACTGGGGAATCAATGACCATTTAACCAATCACAAGTTTATGATTTTGTTGTAGTTAACATTATCCTAATCTTTTTTTCTACAACTCTCCATCAGACCATGATGGTTTGTTTCTCCTACATATCCATATTTTCATTGAATCCTAGTATTGGCTATCTCGGGTGACCTTTTTTACTTATCTTTCTTTCTTTTAAAACTATATTTTTATTAACCCTATTTCTGATGTGGGTTTTCCATAAAGGTATTTGCTAATTTCAACCTTTTATTTTCGAAGAACAATTTCAAATTATGAGGACACAATTTATTGAAGGATGCGAGAATGTAACACCCCATTCTTCCACTATACGCTTCTCTTTCAATAATGCAATAGCTTGCATTATACGCTATTTTGAGATTCTAACACACCACGACCAATCGAAGTAGATGCTATGAATAGTAATACCCACTTTTTGAATTATATAAAATATATAAGTCAAAATGGACTTTATTTTTGGATTTAGAATATAGAAATTATCCTATGTTGAATTTTTTGTTTTTTTCTAAGAACATCCAATTTTCCATGAATAGAAAAAATACATAAAAACAACTTTTTTATTCAAAATAATTTATAGTGATAAATTATAATATTGAGTTGTTTTAAAGTATAATTAGAATATATTTTTTCCATTTTATCCAATGGTGGTCATTAGAATTAATTTCACTTTGTAAATGGACATAAACAATTGTCAATCTTTTGATTGATATTGTTTCTTAAAAACATGCTATTAGTTTTGATAGTGGGAATTAATTATAAAATTAATTAATGAAACGTATATGTTTGGAATTTTTTAAAATAGAAAAAAATTTTGAATTCAGAATATCAATTATAGATTAGGGTGAATTTTTGGTATTTTTTTGAAAAACTTCAATTTTTGATGAATTTTGAAACCACTAAGTGGTAGTTAAAAAACTGATTTTTCATTTAATTGAAATATCACCGCTTCTGTGAATTGAATTTCAAATATCCAAAATACATGGTTATAATTAGGAAGTAAAATGTGGTTTAGTGAGATTAAAATAATTTTTGGTGAATATTAACTTTTATTTTCTATTAATCACGATTAAAGGTAATTAGTGTAATTTAAGGTAAATAAAATGTTATAATAATATAAAATTTCCTTTACACTTATTCTAACATTATTGGATGATTCATGGCCGACCAATACAATCCATGGGTCATCTTGGGGCCCCCATGGAGCCACTTGGGTATGAAACGGACACTAATAACTTTTTATTTAAAGTAAAAATAAAATTGTCACAAACATGTGTTGTTTTAATAAAACAATTATTAATTGGGGTTATATAAGTTAAAATTTTGACTATAAATAATCATTGGAAATATAAGAATATTTCCTACATCATGGTAATTTTTTTATAATTTTTATACATTAAATAAATTAAATTTTTTATGACACCACGATGATGCAGCGATTACCTCATTAAATAACGATTTAAATAAAATAAAAAGAGAATGTAAAATCTAAGACATACACTTGTAAAAACCAATTAGATGAGTATATTTAGAACCCTATCACCTTATCATCGAAATATATTATTTTAGGACCTCTAAATTCAGAAAATCATTTCATAATAATTTAATATTTCATGATTTTCCAATAGTGCCCCTCCTCTCTCATATAAAAGGCCCCCAACACTACAACATTATTCACACCATCAAAGACATTTTGATCGTCCCAACTCTTCCCAAATACTCTTTCAACTTTCTTATATTACTCCTATATCCCTCACATTGGGCATAAGTCTTCCCAAGGAAGCCTTTGGCTGAAATCAAAAAGAGTTACCCGGTTTTAAGGTAATGTCTTCTCTTATGTTCTTTTTTTTATTTTCCTTCTCCAAACCCATAAACTATTTTTATTCCTTTATTCTGTAACAAAAAATGTATCTTCAATATACTAGGATTTTTTTTATGAGATGTATTTTATTTACACTTACACACACCTTCGTCTAATGGTTAAGGAACATACTGTTTCTGTGGGTGGTGAATTACTGCCTCACGAAACGATGATTGTTCAATCTTTTTTTAACACCTTTCATGGTGGCCATTAAGATGTCACTATATTTATTTATGATATATAATATGTTTATATTTTCCTTATTCTTCTGTATTTTCAATTTATGGAATTCCATTATGATTTCCTTTATGGGTAAACGCGATAATTTCATTTTAGGAAGTGCAGACTACCGCCCACTCAAAGTGATTTGAATCGTTAATTCCATATGTGGGACGTATAAAGTATAGATTAAATGATATTATATATGATATTATCCTGAAATTATAATATACCTTTATATAATTATGATTTCATTCCATTAAATATGAAATATAAATGAATGTTGCGTTCATGCGTACGTACGGCTTACCGTCTCCATGAACGGTGCATTTCATTTCTTACCTCTAAATGTTATGTAATATTATTAATGAATGTATATAATAGATATATATGATATATATGATATCTAAATCATGAATATAATTCTGGATATAATGGAAATTTTACCACAGGAACGAATTTTAATTATAAGAAGTTTTTTTTTATTCACGTACCAAAGATCGAAAAAATGACCGTTATAACATAAATAATTAGAAAATGTTCATAACATGGTAATAAGTGATATAAAAAAAATAATGAACTTGAAAAATGTTCTTATGAAAGTAGAAATTAACTCTACTTTATTATTCATGAGGTTAAAGAATGATCGAGTTGAGTCAGACACGAGGTAAGGGAACTTTTTAACCCAATTCACATTCATTGGGTTGAACTTATCATTATCATTTATATTGTTATTTGATTATTTGAGAAATGAATTTTTATATCTTATCATGTATTTATAATTTCTTTTTGTGAGCTTATAGTGAATACACATGAGAAATCTGTTTTATTTACAAAATGTTCTTTGTAAAGGACTTCGTCTCAATCTCCTTTCATTGAGCCATATTTTGTTTTACACACAACTTTATTTTATATGGTGTATAAACCCCTTTGACTTTTACGTTTATTCAAAAGGAATCTTTTTTATTCAAAGCATTTTACTAAACGACAAAAGGGAATGTTTTATTGTCTTACGTATGCAGCGACAACGACTTCTCCGCCACCATGACCATTATATGATTTTCGGATTCCTCTATAAGCCATAACTTTTTTAAAATCAAAAATAAATACCATGTTTTAATTTTCTTCTATTTTGGTATTGAAAATAGTATTGAAAATGTTTTTATTATATCAATGTGTTTTATTGATATCTATTGTTTGAAATGTGGATATTTTATGTGTTCTTTATGCGTGTTTATTTGATACGATTATGTTATGGTTTATGATATGTTTAAACCTGTTCATATGAGTCATGTATTGGACTTAATATGTGATGGGTGGAGCCCGCTATAGCTCCTCGATGCATCAGTAGGTCTCATGAGACAAACTAGTTTCTTGGCATGAGGCCTTAACAAATTTTTATTTGTAGTCTTCGCATGAGGCCTTGGATACATGGTTATGATAGTCTGGAATTATGCATTCCATCATTATGAATGTGGTTATTGATATTACATGTGATTATTCAACTAGTAGAATATTTATGTGAATAGGTAAATGGATTTATTTAATTTTATTTTTTCCATATTATGTTGAAGTTCAAGTTTAAAAGGCTTTTGTTTTAGTTATACATTTACTTAAATGTTTATGTTTATTTATGGAAGTTTCACTGTATTGTTATCCTTACTGAACATCTGAACACACCCCTTTCAATGTTTTAATTTTTCCAGGATGTGAAGAAATATTTTATGACTGACCTATATGGATAGTCTGAAGGGGATATGAGATTGGACTATAGAGACCATGGTATTGTAGTATTTCACTTTATGATATAATGTAAGACATATGAATATGTTTATTGTTTCCAGGGCTACTAAACTAATCGGTCATTCGAGACGTGATATTTTGTGATCATGCCAATGTTACATAATAATGCACCGACTCTAGGTAACTGGGGTCAGGGCGTTACACTCTCTAATACCACCGCATGCATCGAGATGCTGAGTGAGATCATCAAATCCCAGATCTCAGGATGAAGCCCCTGATTGAAGGTACAGAACTGAAAAAAGGGTCCTACACCATATCTATGGAGTAGCGTGTGAGGTTAGTGAAACTTGTTGAGTATTGATCCCTAGTCATGCTCCCCTGTGTAGATGAAAAATCCCACATATGCGCACTGCACAAAGAGTCTCTAGGGCAAACTCTACCCTAAATAGGCTCTTGAAGTCTTCTCAGAGAAGTGTCACGTCGTCTTGAACCTGGAGCATCAAGCTCCAGCATCTGCATGCTATTGTCTATAGAAGGCCGGCGGCAAGGATCGCCATGAGATCGACCGGTGTCCCTATGGGTCCGAAGAATCTCACCATAGCCTCCATCCAATCCTTAGTCACTAGAAGTTCCATCACTCCCTTGAACCTGGGTGGCCTCTGGTGCCGGAACTCGTGCAACGCAATAAAGTGGTGTGCATCGTCTGCTGCTGGGGCTGGTGGCATCCGTGGTCAAAAGGGGAGTTTTACCGCAGGTTCCTCTACTGCTACCTGTATAGGAAAAGGTCCATACACCTAGGCCTCGTCACTCGATGGGATATGAGTGCGTATAACTCTTGGAACCCCAGTTGGCTGTCTTTATGGAGCCATCCTAAAAAGAAATAGGTGCGCCAAGTTTAATAATTTATACCTGATGAGATGACTCAAGAGATAAGAAAGAAAACTCTTTAAAACACACACTCAATCAGTGTTTTCATGCACTGAGTCAAAAATTGGATGTCAGGGTCCTGGTGTATTGATACGTTGGCCGCCGCAAAAACACTGGTTTCTCTAAACTGATAACAACACTCACTACACTTAACACTATTTCCGTTAAAAATAATGATCAGAGTCCTATGTTAGGCGGTGGAACCAACTCCTCTAATACCAATTTGTCACAACCCATCCATTGGGGCCCGTGTCGTGACTACCCCAAACCCGCATTCTATAGGCCAATGGCTGGCGACTAGAACAGAAGGCGTATTACCTAAAACTGGGAAGGCATTACCTTTATGAATTGAAAGCACATGTAATCAAGAACACAACAATATAGGAACATAAGTAAACTGAACTGTAAATAGAGTGAGTGTAGTATGTAAAAGGGTCCATAATACATGACCAACTAGAAAGTAAAAGTACAACTGTGATAAAATACAACTGAGGAAAATGGAAAGTCACCTGTTGAGTTGTCCTCCGAGTTTCCTACCTGAAGGGTAGGTACAGATCGCCTCCTCATCACTCCACATCCACCCATCTCCTCTGAGTAACGACCTTCGATATGGTCCACCTCCATATAACATCTAGTCTCGGTACTCTCATCCTCAGTCAGTGTTGTTGTCTTATGCATCCAACATAACAAGGTGATGGCATAGCTCATGCAGAGTTGAGTGTAAAGATACTCAGTAGGAACCCAAAGACCCTCTACGTCTCACAAAATCCATAAATGATAAATAAAAAAGTATGAAATCAATAGATAACATTACTTAGGTATATGAACATACATATACCTATGTTATCATGTAATATATATCAATAATGAGAAAAACCTAGATGTACTGACTCAGCAGACACCAGGATATATTCTAGGGGTAGTATCATGTAACATTCTCAGTTACCACGTCGAACACCTCAGCTGCTAGAGAACTCATCCTCTATCAAGTAATGTGGGCCTACCGCATCATAGAGAGGAGCTTCCCACTATGATGGGACTTTTTAGGCACTACTATTGTAATGTACCATGTGTATTCCATGTCATAGGGGTCTCAACGTAATAGAAAGCAAGTCAATCAGATGCCTGGTCTCTGAGTTATTATCCTATTTGTCCCGGGGGCTAGATAGGATTCGAGCTCAATCGAACCTAACCATTGTCAATATTAATCCAAAACACAGTGGGTTATCACTCGAAGGGACCAACTCACACCAAGGTTCCCAACGCCGTTGATGGTTAATCTAACGGACGTCTGGTGCCAATGTTATAGCCAAAAGAATGTAATTGGGCCGTAGATGGCCCGGATCCGGTCCGACATGGTCTGACCGACTCGGCCTAACCAGGTCTAGGCCGACCCGGTTCAGGTCGAACTAACCTGGCTGGCCACAAGGGACTGTGGAGGGCTTTGGGTGGCCGCAATGCCGTGGAAGGGGCCGCGAGGGTGCGAGGCCGTGGGACGGCTCGGCCGAGGAAGGCAGTTCGGCCGTGGGGCGGCGTTCTGGCTGTCGACAGGCGGTCCGCCCATGGGTCGGTTGTCCAGTGGAGGGGATGCAGTCTGGCCGCGGGTAGGAAGACTGGCCATGGGGGGGGGAAGCATTGTTTCGGGCACGGGGGAGGGGGGGGGGGTCCTGCCGCACTAGGGGGGAAGTCCGGTAGAGGGGCAGCGGTATGGCCGCGGGGCGGAAGTCCGGCCTCGAGGCGGCGGTCCCGCCGGTGGAGGCGGTCCGACCGGGGGGGAACCGGTCTGGTAGCGGGGCGGCGGTCCGGACGCAGGGGGGGGGGGGCAGGAGGATGTCCTTCTGCGGGGCGGCGGTATGGCCCCGGGGTGGCGGTCCGGCCCCGAGGCGGCGGTCTAGCCCAGGGGTGGTATTCCCGCCACGGGGTGGCTGTCCGGCTGCGGGACAGCGCCTCGGCCATGGTCGGTGCGGAAATCACATGGCAGTGGTGGGGTCGTCCAGGCCGTGGTGGCAGTGATGTTGGTCGCGGGGAAAAGGCAGGGGCTGCGGTGTAACACCCCGAGATTTTATGAAAAATATTCTTATTAATTTCATAAATGTCTTTTGTTGTACGCTACACCAAAAGGATCTTGCACAACACGCATCCTTGACTTGCCTTGCATTACACGCAATCTCGACCTTCCTCGATAGGGTGTGTTGTACACAATACCGGGTTTTACTAAACAACGATATATTATTATAATATTATTATGAACTAGCCGTTATGAATAGTATTAACTAAAATTTTAACCTTATAACACTATTATTCATCTTGCACATTTTCTAATACATGGTATAAGAACAAAATAAATTTTTCGGGTAAAATACGTATTTTTCAACAAATGCAGTTTTGCCGCCTTTTGATGGCGCACCCACTTTAAATCTAGATTTTGAAACTTTTATAAGTTCAAATTGAAAAAATAGAATTCTTCTTTGGAATCATGAAATAAAAATTTACATTGGATAAATTTTCATATCATTTTGGTAACTTTCATATTTTGATGAATAGTAAAAACATGCTATATTTTAATTAAAAACAAAATTTTCAATCGAAATAATTAATAGTGATAAATTATTAATTTGAGTGGTTTTAAAGTATATTTAGAATATATTTTTACAATTTAATACAATGTTGGTCATTGAATATAATTTCACATTTAAACCAGACATAAACAACTGTCAATCTTTTGATAGTTATTATCTCTTAAGAACACGCTATTTGTTTTGACGACGGGAATTAATTTTTTAAATTAATTAATGCAACTGATATGTTTTTAATTTGGTAAAATAGACATCATTTTTGAGTTCATAATATCAAATATAGCTTAGGCCTAATTTTTGGTATTTTCCTGGAAACTTTCATTTTTTGATGAATAGTGAAACCGCTAAGTGGTAGTTAAAAAAATGAATTTTTCGTAAAACATAATTTTACCGCTTCTGTGAAGGGAATTTTGAAAATCCGAAGGACACGGTTGATGTCATTAAGTAAAATATGGTTCAATGAGATGAAAATAATTTTTTTGGTGAATAGTAACTTTTTACTTTTTTTTACCACGGTTAAAAGTAAATAGGGTAATTAAGGGTAAAAATGATATTATTATTACCCTAACACATTTCATAATTCTATTGGACAAGTTTAATTCGTCCAAAAAAAACCTTAAGAATAAAATATGACCATTTAGGCCCACTTGGATTAGATTAGGACATTTATTATTAATTTATTTAAAGAAGGGTTAAAATAGTTAAAATCAAAGTTTAATAAGTAAATCATTTTTAATATGGGGTTATACATAAGATAAATTCAAATATAAATATTCATTAGAAATATATAAATATTTCCTACATAATGGAATTTTATCTGTAATTTTTAGACATTAAATAATTTAATTTATTTATGACACAACGATGATGCAATAATTATCTTATTAATAAATTTTTGACATAATTGATGTTATAAATACCCAAATAAATGTAATTTGAGACTTTTTATGAGTTACACGAATTTTCTTGGTTAATATGACATGTTAGTATTGATTTAAGTAACTTGGTTCTAACTAATCATTTGTTATCATTTTCACAAAAATCAATCACTAAATAGTGTCAAAATTGACATAAAATAGTTTTTAAAACAAATATTATATTATTAATTGTTATTTTATTCCTAAAAATCTAAGGTTCGGCCAAAATAATTATATAAGGTTATATATATTAATAATAAACAACTTGGGGTTCGTTTTTCTATATATAGTAAGTTTATTAACCTTATAGTGTAAGAAAACAAGAATACAGGGTAAAAGTTAAATTATCTAACTTAAAGTTAAATCTAAATGATAAGGTTAAAATTGATACCTAAACTTGTCTAAATTATATTGGATGAGATTATTTCGACCCATCCCCACCTTATCTTCGAAATGAATCAATTGGATCTATTTAAAACCGAATTTGACTTTATAATAAAATAATAGTTTTAGTTATTCCAAAGGTTCCCCTCTCCTCCCTTATAAAAGGACACCTCCTCCCTATCTTCCTCACACCACATTGAGCCTTCAATCTCGGCCAACCCCTGAAAATTTCCCTTATCCACTTCCCTAGAAACATCTTAGAGGTTCTGGTCTTCCTCAAAGACCTATTTTACTGCCCTAAAAGGAGATATCAAAGAGGCGCTTCAAAGAAGAGGTAATGTCCGTTACCGATTATTTCATCTTTATTTCCTCTTCCACTTAATCATATTAGGTTGTTTCATTATGAATTAATAACATCAGTATAACTTATATAATGATATGTTATTATAATTATGAAACAACTTTATTTCACCATCTATCCATCCTACGGAAAACGAAATCACCACGCGTGCGTACGTACAGAATACCATCTCCATGCCGTGGTGTAATCTATTTTCCAACACCACCTTACTTGGATGGTTATAATGGTGTAAATAATAACTATATATGATTATTGTAAAGTGATATTGATTCTAAAATAGTATACATACACTCCAATACAATTCCACGATCATGAGAAAAATATCATCGCTTGTGCGTACGTACGGACTACCGTCTCCACGACGTGATTAGATTTATTCTCCACGTTTACCATTCATGAATGATTATAAAGTATATATAATAATTAATAATGAAATATATGACATAATAATGAGTCTGGATTTATTTTTATATATATTTATGTCATCTACATAATTCCATTCAACTCAATAAGGAAAAGAAAACAGCGTTCATGCGTACGTACGGTCTACCGTCTTCATGAACAGTGTATTTCCTTCCATTTAATGATCTATTATATATATATATTCTGAATATATATTATATATAAATCATATTTTATATTCTGGAATTAAGTAATCATGATCTATGTAATCATATGAATAATTACATGTCGAAACACGAACGACAAATGAAAAGATTTTACCCAAAACTCTCTTTAACATGGAATTTACAAAAGAATGGGTAATATAAAGCCATAAGTGAACCATATATGATAACATAACAATGAGTATGATTCAGGAATTAGTTAATGGAATTATTTAAATCATTATAAATGAGTTTTGGACACATACGAAGCAAATCAGACCTATGGTATGGGAAATATCACAATCTCATTTTTATACGAGATTGTTTATACTTTGGTATTTACTGGGGTGTATTTTATCATCCACATCCATGTTTCCTTAATATGTAATATTGTTTCCATACACCTACAATTTTTTAAATCCAATTTTACCCTTCGGTGAGTTTTTAGTAAAAGATACGAAAGGAATCTTTTGTCGGTTTTCATACGAGGTACTTTTAGAGTTTTCCGACAAAAGTACGAGAAGAATGTTTTTTTAACCTATACGACATGAATGGATTTTTAAAACATTATTTCCAAGAAGCTTCCTTTACAAGTTCTGATTTTTATTTTTAATCAAATTCTTTTAGTTTAAAATTGTATGACATATTAAAAAAGAAAAATGTTTTTGAAGTAGAACGGATATTTTCCCCAAGAATGGAGTTCAAGTGTTTTATCAAAATTATTTTCAATCTAAGATAATATAGGGTTCTATTTCTATCTCTATTATTACATTTACATGATTATGCTGTGATGGAAATATTTTTATGAATTCCTTTATCTTATATGAATTTTTTTATGATGTCATGATGTTTATGATTCCCATTTTTATTACATGGGTTATGCAATGATGTATGATTTATGATTTTGTGGCACACATAAGAATGACATCATTATGAGATGTGTGGGACCTATATCTCCCTCAAATGCATTGGGTAAAGATTTTATATCTCATGATATAGACATGGCTGGAATGGTAGGTTATACCGGTTCAGTGAAACAGGACTGAAACGAGGAGTGAACTCGGCTCAGAAAGGGACTTTGTCCACTAAGATAATCTTGGAAATGAGTCTTGACTAATAATAAATGATTTTCTATGATTATGTGTGTATGACACAAAGTTTCATGTTTTATGTTATGATTATTGGGATTACATTTCACTACTATGATTTACCCCATGTTATGAAATTATGATCTCTTTTGCAATTTAAGACTTCCAAAAGATATGTTCTTATGAATATGACATGATTGATATTTCTTTTGTTTACCCACACTGAGCATTTGATCTCACCCTTTTATGTTTTTTCCCCAGGACATAAATATAGGATTTAGGTTTAAAAAAGAAGAAGATCTTTATGGGATATGTTGAAGATCTTTCACCATGATTAGAAGAGTATATACCGAGTTTCCAAAGACACTAAACTATTACGGTCCTTGTGTGTGTGTTTTTGTTATGTACTAAGTATTTATCAAAAGTAATGTAATGTCAATGTACATCAAGCTTCGGGTCTCTATAGTTGGTATCAGAGGAAAATTTTAGTCAAACATTGGAAACTAGGATGCAAAAAACGTTAGTGAGATCCCTAGAGATATTTCTAGGGTATGTCTAGGGGTGTCCCTAAGGATAAGTATACGTATAGGATATAGTCATAGAACTATGGTAATGATATTAGATTAAACCAAATATGTTAGATATTGATGTTACTTCCCCTTTATTATGATTTTTTCCTCTCACACTATTCTTTTTGGGTTTTAGAATATGGCTGGAAACAAGATGATTCACGATAATGGAGGATATGATGGACAATGGAATGATATTCTTCATGAGCAACCAAATGAAATGGGATTTGGAAGTCCAAACTTCATTATTATGCCGAATCAACAATCTCATAATATGATCAACAAAGTAAAATTTTTTAAGTTTCCTGACTCGGCTAATAAGAGAAAGATGGAGTTTCATGATGATCATAGAGGAAAGAATGTTCAATTTACCCTATGTAAATCATGTGAGAAGAGGCATCAAGGAGAATGTTTCAAAGGAACTGGAAGATGCTTTGGGTGTGGAAAATAAGGAAACAAAGCCAGTAAGTGCAAAGGAAAAGGTTCAGTTAACACCAGGGAGGAGGATAATGGTATTGCTACGACATCAACAATGGTTAAATTTTTTAAATGTGGAATGTACGGACATTATGAAAACCAATTCCCTAAGGGAAAGTATCATGAAGAGAATCAGTATGGTCGTATGGGCAGTATTTATGTGAATGATGATGAAGAGACTACAAATGATATGTGAGATGAAAGAATTGTTGAAGATCGGTCAATGGTTTAAGAATGTAGTGGAATGATTACATGTTTATCATGTGTAATGATGTATAAGTAATCTCATGGTACTATGGAATAAAGAGACATCTAAGGATTGTTACACTGTTGTCTTTCCTTGAGTTTTGAAAGTGTATGATTAATGGTACCAATATCCATGAAAGGTTATTCAGATATTTTTGTAATATAGATTATATGTGCATAATGATGGGATAAGGAGAAAATTAAATGTTTGATAGTATTCATGAGCTCATGACTGATATAAGGAGAAGGTTATATCATGGTTTGATTATATAGAATTTTTGGATTTTGGTATGTGGAAAAAGTTAACTTTTGACAGCATTCATGTTTTCACTAAGGTTTAATGGGTATTCATTTTTCAAGAGAATACATCATTAAGGTATTCACATGATTGGAATGTGACCAACAAGATATATGGGGGATAATTGATGGTATTCAAATGCTTGGTTGACGACATTTCAAGTAATCATTTTCTTTATACTATGAGCTTGGACCGAAGTATTTTAGATAAGCCTAAAGATTGGAATGGATTATGTTAACCATAAGTTAGTATTGTTTAAGGATAGAACTTTTTTTGATATTATTTATGTGATGTTATAGTAATGTAGTTTTAGAAAAAGGACAGCCTGCAGGACGGGCGACAGCCCATCGCGTCGGACAAGGCTATGGGAATTTAACCCACAACCGAAGTGCGACTGGCCTTTATTGCCTACCACTGGCCTACAGGAAGTCCCTGTTTAGTAGAAACAAGTTTTATTATATTAAGCAGTATGATATATGAAGTATAAGTCCATTTTGGGAACTATATATGATTAATCTCACTATAGACGGACTTATGTATTTTTTGATAACTTTTCTAACCTTTTTTTTGAGACAGGTGGAATGACCCATCATTCTATCACATGATCTGCTAACACATCACGAATGACAAATTCAACTTAATTTCTTTAATAGATGAAGTGGAAATTGTCCAAAGAATGAAAAACGGTGAGACTATACCAAAATCACGAAAGTATTTCTTCTAATTCCAATTTCATCAACTTTAGGGAAATGATCTTGAATACCAAAAATGTTGTCCTAGTGCTCTTTTATCTGATGAATTAGACGGTACCTTAGATCGTCACAAATTTATGGATTTGTGATTGCTGGCTTTTCCATAACCATGTTCTCTACCACTCTCCATCAGAACACGATGGTTAGATTTCTCTTCCATATCCATATTTTCACCTATGTGGAAACCCAGTGATTAGTTTATTTGGGTAACCGTTATGTTTCATACTTTTGTTCTTAAAGATTGGTTTTGGTATTCCTTTTTACGATGTGGGTTTCTATTAAAGAAACTTTCGAATAGTAAACCATTTATAACCCCGACGAATTTCGAGGGCGAAATTCATTTTAAGGGGGGTAGAATGTAACACCCCTAGATTTTATGAAAAATATTATTTTTAATTTCATAAATGTCTTGTGTTATATGCTACACCAAAAGGAGCTTCCACAACATGCATCCTTGAATTTCCTTTCATTACACGCAATCGCGACCTTCCTCGATAGCGTGTGTTGTACGCAATATCGGGTTTTACTAAACAATGATTTATTATTATAATATTATTATGAACTAGCCGTTAAGAATAGTATTAACTAAATTTTGAATCTTATAACATTATTATTCGTCTTGCACATTTTCTAAAACATGGTATAAGAACAAAATAAATTTTTCGGGTAAAATAAGTATTTTCCAAAAAATGCAGTTTTTCCGCCTTTTGATGGCGCACCCACATTAAATCTAGTTTTTTACATGTTTATAAGTTCAAATTGACAAAATAAAATTCTTCTTTGGAATAATGAAATAAAAATTTACTTTGGATAAATTTTCATATCATTCTGGTAACTTTCATATTTTGATGAATACTAAAAACACAATATATTTTAAATAAAAACAACTTTTTCGAACGAAATAATTAATAGTGATAAATTATTAATTTGAGTGGTTTTAAAGTATATTTAGAATATATTTTTACATTTTAATACAATTTTGGTCATTGAATATAATTTCACATTTAAACCAGACATAAACAAGTGTCAATCTTTTGATAGTTATTATCTCTTAAGAACACGCTATTTGTTTTGACGACGGGAATTAAAATTGTAAATTAATTAATGAAACTGATATGTTTTGAATTTGGTAGAATAGACATCATTTTTGAGTTCATAATATATAATATAGCTTAGGCCTAGTTTTTGGTATTTTTTTGGAAACTTTCATTTTATGATGAATAGTGGAAACACTAAGTGGTAGTTAAAAAAATGAATTTTTCATAAAACTTAATTTTACAGCTTCTGTGAATGGAATTTCGAAAATCCGAGGGACACAGTTGGTGTCAGTTAGTAAAATGTGGCTCAATGAGATGGAAATTATTTTTTGGGGAATAATAACTTTTTTACTTTTTTTTACCACGATTAAAAGTAAATAGGGTAATTAAGGGTAAAAATTATATTATTATTACCCTAAGACATGTCCTAATTCAATTGGACAAGTGTAATTAGACCAAAAACAACCATAGGATTAAAATATGACCATTTAGGCCCACTTGGATTAGATTAGGACATTTATTATTAATTTATTTAAAGAATGGTTAAAATAGTTAAAATCAATGTTTAATAAGTAAATTATTTTTAATACGGGGTTATACATAAGATAAATTAGACTATAAATATCAATTAGAAAGATAAAAATATTTCCTACATAATGGTATTTTATTTGTAATTTTTAGACATTAAATAATTCAATTTATTTATGACACAACGATGATGCAGTAAATATCTTATTAATAAAATATTGACATAAGTGATGTTATAAATACCCAAATAAATGTAATTTAGACTTTTTATGAATTACACTAATTTTCTAGGATAATATGACATGTTATTATTTATTTAAGTAACTTGGTTCGAACTAATCATTCTGTTATAATTTTCACAAAAATCAATTACTAAATAGTGTCAAAATTGACATAAAATAGTTTTTAAAACAAATATTATATTATTAATTGTTATTTTATTCCTAAAAATATAAGGTTCGGACAAATGACTTAGATAAGGTCATATATATTAATAATAAATAACCTGGGGTTCGTTTGACTTGATATAGTAAGTTTATTAACCTTATAGTGTAATAAAACAAGAAGACACGGTAAAAGTTAAATTATCCAACTTAAAGTTAAATCTAACTGATAAGGTTAAACATGATACCTAAACTTGTCTAAATTCTATTGGATGAGAGGCTTTAGACCCATAACCAACTTATATTCTAAATTAATCAATTTGGAGCTATTTAAAACCGAATTTGACATTATAATAAAATAATAGTTTTAGTTATTACAAAGGTGCCCCTCCCCTCCCTTATAAAAGGGCACCTCGTCCCTCTCTTCCTCACACCACATTGAGCCTTTATTCTCGGCAAACCCCTGACAATTTCCCTTCTCCACTTCCCTAGAAACGACCTATAGGTTCTGGTCTTCCTCAAAGACAAATTTTAGTGCCCTAAAATGAGATCTCAAAGAGGCGCTTCAAAGAAGAGGTAATGTCCGTTACCGATTCTTTCATCTTTATTTCTTCTTCCACTTATTCTTCATAGGTTGTTTCATTATGAAGTAATAAAATAAGTATCAATTATATACTGATATCTTATTATAATTATGAAACAGCCTTATTTCACCATCTATCCATCCTACAGAAAATGAAATCACCGCGCGTGCGTACGTACGGAATACCATCTCCACGCCGTGGTGTAATCTATTTTCCACCACCACCTTACTTGGATGGGTATAATGGTGTACATAATAACTATATATGATTATTGTAAAGTTATATTGATTCTGAAATAGTATACATACACTCCAATATAATTCCACGATCATTAGAATGATATCATCGCTCGTGCGTACGTACGGACTACCGTCTCCACGACACGATGAGATTCATTCTCCACGTTAACCATTCATGATTGAATATAAAGTATATATAATAATTAATAATGAAATATATGACATAATAATGATTCTGGATTTATTTATATATATATATTTATGTCATCTACTTAATTCCATTCAACTCAATAAGGAAAAGAAAACAGCGTTCATGCGTACATACGGTCTACCGTCTCCATGAACGGTGTATTTCATTCCATTTACTAATCAATAATATATATATATATATATATATATTCTGAATATATAATATATATAATTGATGTTTTATATTCTGGAATTAAGTAATCATGATCTATGTAATGATATGAATAATTACAAGTCAAAACACGAACGACAAATGAAACGATTTTACCCAAAACGCTCTTTAACATGGAATTTACAAAAGAACGGGTAATATAAAGTCATAAGTGAACCATATATGATATCATAACAATGATTATGATTCTGGAATAAGTCAATGAAATTATATAAATCATTATACAGGAGGTTCGGACACATACGAAGCAAATTTGACCTAAGGTAAGGGAAATATCACAATCTCATTTTTATCCAGGACTGTTTATACTTTGGTATTTACTGGGGTGTATTTTATCATCCACATCCATGTTTCCTCAATATGTAATATTATTTACATCCACCTACAATTTTTTAAATCCAATTTTACACTTTGGTGAGTTTTTAGTAAAAGATATGAAAGGAATCTTTTGTCGTTTTTCGTACAAGGTACTTTTTGACTTTTCTGACAAAAGTATGAGAAGAATGTTTTTTTAACTTATACGGCATGAATGGATTTTTAAAAAATTATTTCCAAGAAGCTTCCTTTACAAGTTTTCATGTTTATTTTTTATCAACTTTTTTTAGTTTAAAATTGTATGACATGTTAAGAAAGGAAATGATTTTGAAGTAGAAAGGATATTTTCCTCAAGAAAGGAGTTCAAGTGTTTTATCAAAATTATTTTCCATCTAAGATAATATAGGGTTCTGTTTCTATCCCTATTATTACATTTTCATGATTATGTTGTGATGGAAATATTTTTATGAATTCCTTTATCTTATATGAATTGTTTAATGATGTCATGATGTTTAAGATTCCAATTTTTATTACATGGGTTATGCAATGATGTATGATTTATGATTTTGCGGCACACATAAGAATGGTATCATTATGAGATGGGTGGGACCTATATCTCCCTCCAATGCATTGGGTAAAGATTTTATATCTCATGAGATAGAGATGGTTGGAACGGTTGGTTATACCGGTTCAGTGAAATAGGACTGAAACGAGGAGTGAACTCGGCTCAGAAAGGGACTTTGTCCACTAAGATAGTCTTCGCAATGAGTCTTGAATAATAAGAAATGATTCTCTATGATTATGTGTGTATGACACAAAGTTTCCTATTTTAAGTTATTATTATTTGGATTACATTTCACTACTATGATTTATCCCATGTTATGAAATTATGATATCTTTTGCAGGTTAAGATTTCCAAAAGATATGTCTTTATGAATATGACATGATTGATATTTCTTTTGTTTACCCTTACTGTGAATTTGAGCTCACCCTATTATGTTTTTTCCCCAGGACATAAAGAAATGATTTAGGTTTAAAAAATAAGAAGATCTTTATGGGAGATGTTTAAAATCTTTCACCACGATTAGAATATTATATATCGAGTTTCCAAAGACACTAAACTATTACGGTCCTTGTGTGTGTGTTTTTATTATGTACTAAGTATTTCGCAAAAGTAATGTAATTTCAATGTATTTCAAGCTTCGGGTCTCTACATGCGGGGCGGTGTCATTGCATTCGTCGTGTCCGGTGCAGTGTCATCCACCCGTCTCATGAACCAACCATGGATGGTTTCCATCCTCCTCCAACGTGAAGAACACCACATGATTTTTCAGAAGTATCTGGCCATGTTTTTTTTGTATCGAACCCTCCGCGTTAGGGTGGTTACATATGGATCATCAAGAACATGAACATGAATGCCATATCATATCCTCCCACAATGATTGTTCCCAACCCGCAAAAGAAATAGTAGGGGTGTACATGGTAATTGATAAAACAAATAAAAATAAATCCCTACCTCATCCTCCTGATGACATCGAAGAGGTCACAAGGAAGATGAAAAATTTATGGGAAAATATGTATGTTGTTTTCATCAGCGTTTTCTTCGATTGGCGGTTCTTGCGTCGTTGGATATCCTTTGATTGTGTTTGGAGAAGAAAAAAATGAAACTAGAGTTGTTCTTCAATGTCATTATTAGTTGGAGGGATTTTCTCCCAGAGCTCCTCCTCTCCCAAAACCACCAAAATGAATTGGTAGCACCAAAATAAAAGATTATGTGATATATTATGTTTGTTGTCATATAATTCCAATTGGGTTAATTAATCTCATAGGTTGGCACAATTAATGTGGTGTGTTGTCTAAATTATTGTGGAGGAAGTTTGGCATAATTTATATTGGATGAGTTGAAGAGGCTCTCCCACATTTAATGAGGGAGTTGAGAGGTTTAGTCCTCAGGTGGTCCCCACCACTATAACCTATCATGGGAGGTTAGGCTCAGGTGGTCTCCACAACCATAACCTCTCATGAGAGGTTAATGTCTGGTGGTCCCCCCTTATCATCTTCAACATGGAGGATTAAATAAATAAAATAAATATAAAATCTACACAACATTTTTCTTATTTTATTCATTCACAAAAAAACCCAAAAACTAACATCCACCCTCGACCAACTACCATCGAGGTGAATGAGTATTTAAGCGAATACTGCTTCTATGAGTTCAATGATGCCCTCAATTTTCAATTCCGAGCACCAGTTCAAAATTTAGAAAACCCCCTCGCATGTTTTCTAAACATACCCGAACAAAAGTTCAAAAATTTATTCTGGGCCCTCAGGGCCTCAGAATCACGTTCCGTCAATATTTTCAGATCAGTAAAATATACATTTATTTAAAAAAAATTACATGAATATTCTGGGTCTTTACACTCCCCATGTAAAAAATAAGGATGTGTTTACCCCTACAATTCTTGTGGGTTCCTTCCAAAAATCTGGTGGGGCATCTGATTTCCATGTAAACTATATATGGGTTCAATGAGGATCTAATACATTAGTGACACTATGTTAATCTTTTTATCATTCTTTTATAATCTTACCTAAAAATTGGTAGGAAAATTTTTCATCCCCGAGGTTGATATAGTATAATTTTTACTTATTCCAAATCTATTGGTTTTTTGGTTACTTCTTGTACCTAAATAATTATAGTTTCCAAATTATTTATTGTTCAAAAAATACCCAAAAGCTTGTGGAATGATAGAATTTAATTTACCTCATAATTTTTGGAATGTTACAACTCTATATGGAATATAAAATATTTCTATCACAAATTATATTACAAGAGAAAGTATATGTTGTAAAATTTTCTCTATAGCCCAATAAGGGTATGGTGGTTTTGGGAAAATTATAATATCATGTATTAATAAATTTATTAAATTAATATTAAATCATTATTTATCACAACTATATATTTTACTACATTGAATTATTATAGTGTAATAATATTCCTTATGGGAATTAAATTGCATGTTTCATCTCTACTAAGGACCATCGTGGTGGATTGGATTATGATACGAGGTTATCAAGAATAGGGGATGTATATATTAGGATATATATATATATATATATATATATATATTTCTCATATGGATTATATTTGGGAACATTCAAATTAGTTAAGATAATTTTTGAGAAACACCACGAGGGATATTCCATTTATTTTTTCGTGTATATATATTTGAATGAAAATAAAATATCCTTAGTCTAATATATTCATGGTGTGTTCAAAATATGAAATTTTATACTTAATATTTATTCCTATATCATTTTAATATTATATTCAAATATATTGTCAATTTTTATATTAAAAATTATAGATGGGATATCATATGAATTTGTATTAAGAATTATCTACGCAAGTTTGGGTAAGACATTGTAAACATTATCTGAGTAATAATAGGAATGTAAATATTTATACCTAATGCATTATATGTATTAATATTTTATGTTTACAAAAAAAATTATTGGTTAATGAGAGTAATATTATAGGTGGTTTTCATGATCCATGTCGCATGATCAATGTGAATATCATAGATAATAGAATATTTATTCTGTAAACACATGGGTGATGGGATGAAATCAATAATTTAATTTGGTATAGTGGAATATTGAATTCTATTTAGAATTAATTCTAATAATATACCATTTGGGAAAGTGTATGATTTTTTATTTAAAATATTAGAATTATTTATAAAAAATTTCTTGTTTATCTAATTGAATTTATGACTAAAATATTTAATCTAAATATAATAAGATTTTCATTATAAATTTCATATTTTTAAATTAACACATTCTATAAAAGAAAAATGAAATTACTAATGGTTTTAAAAATAGACACTTGATGCTAAAGATTAATATATTTGCGAGGGTTTTTGGTAAACTGCTTCTAAATCCATTGGAAATCTTAATTTAATATTAAATATGTTTTTTTAAAACCATGTCAAAATATATTAATTTTTTTTGTTAAAAAATATGATTTTAATAATTTATTTATAGATATTTGTATATATATACATTATATAAATATGTTATAATTAATAATGAATAATTATAAATTAATTACCATTATGTATTTTATTATTAATGTTCTAAGAGAAGTTGAAATTCAGACTTCAACATCAAATCGATGATAACAAAAAAACAACAATGATATTTTATATTAATTAAATTATTATTATTAATAATAAACTCATTATTATTATACGAGGATAAAAAACCAAACCTCGACATAAAAATTCCCTAGAATTGGATATGTGTGTCTAATTGGTCTCTATGATATGTCGAATTCAAATTTTCATAATCATTTATGCCCTTAGAACAATAGGGACTACTTCCCCTATTTTTTCACCGTTACAAAAAGACTTTAATTCCCTAAAAAATATTTTTGTTGTGATTTTTTTATTTTTAAATAATTTGTTTAATTTCACATATGTTATAGATGGAATTATTATTTTTTCAGGTCATATATGATTTTATTTCCTAGGTTTTCATTCATATAGATATGATGGTGTTTTAATTTTAGTATCATTTTCTTTGTTATTGTTTAATTTTTTATTATATATATATATATTTTTTGTGTGCGTATTTATAAATTTTAATATATTTATTTATATTCTTTTTATGTTTTTATATATTTATTTATAATAAATATATTATATATACTTATAGATAATCATTTATACTTAAGTTTATATGTATTTACATATATTTTGCGACTATGTCTATATTGGTTTCAATATATATATATATATATATATATGTATTGTAATATATATATATATATAAGTGTTTATGAAAATATAATTATAAAAATGTGTCTTTAACGCATATTTATAAAATATATGCGTTTTTTCTATATATTTATATAATTATAGTTATATTTACATTTTATAATATATATATATATATCTGTGTGTGTGTGTGTATTATGATGGTGATATATATAATTATCTATATGATTTTATTTATAAAAATTAATGTAAGATTATTTATATTTATATATTTTTAAAAGATATTTATATGTACATAACAAATTTAAAATAAATAAATATAAATTTATTTTTTATTTATGTATAAAATATTTATTACATATTTACTAATTATTTATTTTACATTAATTCATTAATTATATATTAATTAATTTATTAATTGTTACATTATATTTACATATAAATTTTATTTATTTTCACTAATTTCATAATATATATATATATATATATATATATTATGTTTTTATTATGTCTTTATAATTTATATATGATTTATGTAATAATAGTTACCGATTATACATTATTTATTTTTTATTTATTTGTTATTTACTTAAGATAGATAATTTAGTATTTAGTATTTATTTTTTATTTAATGTTATAATTATATTTATATTAAAATTTATCACCATATATTGTTATTAATTATTTATTAATTATATATTTATTAATCATTCATTAATTCAGTTAGTATGTAATTTTTAATTATTTTTTTATACATGTTAATTATTGAAATTTCAGTTTTTTAATATAGATTTATTATTTTTCTATATTATTTTTTGTATTTGTAGCTAATTTATTACTATTATCTTATTTATTATTTAATATTTAATATTTAATATTTATATATAAAAAAAGAATATTTTTTCCATATTTATATTCATATATCAAAAGGTGTGGGGATAAAATCTCACCACACACATATATACTCTCATTTTATGACTAAAATAATAAATTGTAAAAAAATGAAAATAATGAATAATTTTTAAAATAATTTGAACCACTTCTAAAACATTGGATAAATGATTTGAATCGGTTTTAAAAAGAAATGAATAATTTTTTTCATCAATTGTATCAACTTCAGTTTTGAAAAATACCAACAAAATCATTTAGTAATTGCTCAAACTACTCCTCAATGCCCAAACCCACTACTAAATAACGTTTCATCTTAATGTTTGTAACAACGGATTACAAATGTAATGTTTATTTTTTAGGTAATAGTGAGCACCCATATTTGGATAGATTCTATAACATTATAAATTTTAATGGTTAAGGGATTTCGACAGAAGTATTAATAAAATGTAGAGACATATAATTTTCAATGAATTCAACATATTACGATAACATGAGGTTGATATTGAATATGTAAACCCACCATTTGGTTATCATTGGGAGTCTTTGACATTAGTTTGGGGTGATGGAATAAGCACATTTCCTTTAATATGTATGGATTTCTTCATTAATGAAATCTCTTCTCTAATGGATCTTTTTTTTAAACGAGTTTCCAACTATACAAATATTAATGTATTATTTCACTAAATAATGTAATTAGTACACTATGTCCCACATATATATTTAATTAAAATTAAAAATAAATAAGTCCACATCATATATATATATATATATATATTTACGAGATATATTTATAACAATATATAAAATAAATTTTCAAATTTCATTTTCAAATGGATATATCTAATCAATTAAACCATCATTAATCTGTAGTGGTCTCACATGTAGGTTTATATTCAATTTAAATATTTTAATGTTATTTTTAGAATTTATTATGATCAAAATCATTTTCTATGAGAGCCAATAAAATAGTGCATGACACTCATCAAGACATAACAATTTTATATATGGAAATACATTCACATGGACTGTTATATTATTTTCAAATGTTACCTTTAGAATATGATGAATACAAGAATATTTAATTTCTCTAAAAGTTGTGAAGAAAATGATGTGGAATATTAGTGAAATAAATCACTATTTTTCATATGAATCCTTTTTATCAATAAGTTTACGTATATCCATTTAATTTATCATACTATATTTGGTTGGATATTTGGTGTTGAATTGGATTTAGATTTAATTTAATGTGCAGAACATGAATTAATTTCCAATAGTGTAGTATTATTCATTATAGGAGAATTTTTTTAATAGTTAATTTGAAAAAACATTTAAATAAAATTGGTGTTTAAAACAAAACAAATTTATTAAAACATTGATATGTTTTTACAAATTATAATAATAAAACATTTCGATGTTTAATGTATTTTGAGTAAATAATTTATCCTCATTTAAAATGATTAAATTTTGTAATTTTTTTTATTTAATGTGAAAAAAATATAAATATTTAATTATTCACAAAAAAATATTGAGAACATTTTAAATGGTTAATAATATATTTAATGAACAAAATTATTATTATTTTAAATTTTAAAAGATATTTATGTGTGTTTATATTTATAATATGAATTATATTATTTTTATTCAAAGTATTTTTTTGGAATTTTTTTATTAATTAATAAATTTATATGTATATTAGTTTGATTTTGGTCTTAATTAGTTTTTTTAAATTTAATTAAATCAAACCACAAGTTGAAAATATTTTTTAATAAATAGAAAAAAATAAATATTAAAATGAAAATTATAAAAAATTTATATATAATGAAAAATTTATATAAATTTATATAGATTATTTTGTAATCAACAATGAAAAAATGTATACACGTTAATCCATTTAATATGTAATGGTTCACTTGACATCATAATCAATATTTAGATATTAGGATCTATCGAATAGGCCTGTGAAGGACCTCAAAACACCCTAAGAGGGAAGGGGTGAATCGGGTTGTCAAATGTTTCTTTTAAAAGAAATAGATCTTATACCAACATTGGTAGGAACTTTTTAAACCATTCTATTTGAAATAGTGTAGAAATAAAACATTCACATGGAATAAGACACAAAATAGTTTAACATGGTTCACCACTAAGGGAATGTCCAAGAAGCATAATCCTATAGTGTGTTAGTCATACCAATATACACTAATCATAATTAGTTGTGGAATTTAGAATGTTAGATAGAATAAATCTGATCAAGGAATAGTATTTGTACATGGTTTTAGGGATATCACATGACATCCTCAGAACACTTCCATTAAATCCCCCTTGCTCACTACCTTGGGTGATTTCTTACTCTGTTTATTGATTTAAAAAGTATAATTAGTAGATTGACATTAATATCATTCTCCCATACTAGAAAATGACTCTCATACACCACATAACTATGTTTTTAATCATTTAATGCACTATTCACTAAAAACATGATGTTGAAAATGGCCTCTTGTGAAGCTCCTCCATGAATCTCACTCCTTTCGGAAGAACACTACATTTATTGAAAAAATAGTCTTCATGATGCCCACTAAACCAATGAAAAATGTTCCATCATCATAAATAAATGAATACTCAAAAAAATATGCATTATTCATAACCTAACTAGTATTTTTGTGGTAATCTTGATTGCATAGAAATCCACATTGGTGGATCTCCCATATCTTTACTAAATCAATGTGATTATAGTTTTTCCATTAATATTTTCATGTGAAATGAAGTGGGGGTAGAATTATATTTATAGCGGCATCCATTTGAGATGATCCACATCCTCTATGCCACTCATTTTATATCACGCCTAAGATAAACACCCCATATCAAACTCAAGAGAAGTCTGAGATTTCCTTCAGAGGCTTCGTTTGAATGTTATTTGAAAAGAACTGTAATGTACTAGATTTTTTATGTATTATTTTAATATTATATGTGAATTATTTCGAGACCAGGCTCTAAGACGGCGTGCAGTTCCGAGGCCCAGTGAGCTCGGAACAAAATTTTGAATTTAATTTAATAATTAAATAACATGTGCATGCTGTTTTCCTGAAAAAGTTGATAACTATTGAATGGGTGCTCATATCAGAAATCTGAGGGTAGTGTTGCGTTTAGAACATCGATTTTAACTTAGGCGTGGCCTAACATCGGCCGATGTGGGTTAGTGGTGAAATCTAGTTTTTGGACACAACTTTAATAAAATATTTAATAAAAATATTTTATTTCTGTAGCGATATATTTAAAATACTTTTTTTCTTTTATCCTATTTAAATAGAGGCTTGCACCAGGGTCTAGGGATACAAACCCCACAACCCTGAAAACCCTTGGCCGCTCTGGAGGAAACCCCCAACACGGCGGCAGCGATGATCTTAACAGATTTCAATGGTGAAGACAATGCGGCGAGCGGATCTTCACCGGAAAACACAGCGAATCCAGGTAGGATGTTGATTTTGATTTTTACATTCCCCGTTTTTGATTTCCACAATTAACGTGGACTAATCCACGAACTGATTAGCCTGTAGATCGATCATTCTAGCAGAGTGGTATTTTGCGGGGATTTTTGGGGTATTGATTCTTGAATTTTGTTTGGTTTCGTTCAACCTTCTAATGGTGACGAACCAAGATCGACACGAACATCGATCGGGGATCATCCCTCTCGTTTTGCTGTGTGTTCTCCCCAAAATTCGTCGTGTTCTTCATGGGGTGATGAACAACAAATCATTACACATATGTTATATCATGCAACGATAACAAAGTGAAGGATCAACACCGTGTCGGTCTTGCGGAGGTGCGACGACTGTTTCGGCGGACGGATTGAATCGGACCGGAAGAAATTGTTCATCGGACTATTTCCACTCCGATGGCCGGAATCAGATTTTGGAGCCGATTGAAGACCTAAAACCCACAGATTCAGCATCACAGAGATGAGGCGACCTGGTATCTGGACTTTCACAGCGAAAAGACAATAGAATCTAGATCCGAAAGATCGGCCGAGGCGCGCGGAGGAAGATGCGGTTCTAGAAATGTTTTCCCAAATACACATCGTGTGTTCGTCAGTAGGGTTACCCGAAGTGTACTTTTAAAGTACACGAACCTAGGCAGGATACACGACCACAGACACACCGCGTATACCCCTCCCCGGCCAGACCCGGTCAGATTCACGGTGTACCCAATGTACTGGTACACGAGCAGGCGATACGGACACGGGTAGAGACAGTGTACGGGCACATATCCAGCGTACACAGAGTGAGCCCAGACACTCGAACATGGCATGTGTTTTCTTCTACACACCGTGTAGTTGCTTTCGATAAGCGGAGTGACACTGGCCAGTTACACGGGCAGCACCCAGGGTCAAGAAACACGGCGTGTACCTTTTCTACACGCCGTGTAGTTTGGTTTTTCAAGGCCTGAACGACGGACACAGGCCGTTCACACGGGTAGTACCCAGGGTCAAGGAACACGGCGTGTAACCATACTATACATCATGTATCTTTTTCTTCATGGCTTGAGCCACTTGCCTTCTGTGACTTGGACTAGTTCTCAGGGTTCGTACCCTTTGTAATCCCCTAAAGGTTCTGGCATCAACACCTTTATACTGGGGTTTGATCCCTTTAGCATACCTCCATGAATTGAGTTGTTGTAATCCCCTTTGTGAGACTTAGATTCGGATCCTCAATTCATTCCTGTAACCCTACGTAGAGTTCTTGGTATCAACGTGACCAACTTTTCCTGGGCGTCGATCCTCTGCATAGCGAATTAGCTCAGACTGAGTTGTGGAATCACCCCATGACATGGCTGTGATCCTCATCGAAGCATCTTGTTTCCATGGTACTTGTAAAGTGTTTTCATCCGGAATGAGTACTTCGTGCCTCTCTCTTCAGACCTAGGAGTATGTCCTCCCGATGGTATGCTTAGTGGAATCTTCGAGCTGGATCCTAGTGGTGGTTTTTGCGATGGTCGTTTGAGTATGAGTATATCTAGATACTATTTTTATATATTCCGTAGACATATACTGTGTAAGGATGACTGTACCTTTCTTTGGGGTATTTCCTTTGTTGACTTTTCTTTGTGGTTTTCGGGGTGTCCAACTGGGTATTTTTATACTCACCCCTGCATGGGCTTTGCCCGCACGTGCCGTGTCTTGTGCAGACGAGCGAGCCGTTGACATGATTATAGGTGGACCCGGATCGGATGATGTTCAGTGAGATCAAACAAGCTGAGGTGTGTTCCTTCGGTGATGGGTTGCAGTCTTAGTACCTTTTTCTACAGGTTGGACTTTGTTGCAGACTCCCTTTTTGGTGGGCTTATACTTTTGGCCCAAGGTTTTACATTACTTTACTTTACTTCCCTGTCGTACTCTGTGGTTGGGTTTAAGCATATGCATGCATCTTTTCCTTTTGATAGTTTTTACATTGCAGCTTTGTGGGATTGGAGATGTGTGTACGTGTGTAAAGGTTATAGGCAATGCCTCCAATGTTAGTAGTACGCCTACCCGGTGCTAGTCACCATCCCCTAGCCTATTAAAGGCGGTCTTGGGGAAATGTGGCTCGGGCCCCACTGGGACGGGTCAAGATAGAGTGGTATCAAAGGTGGTCGGTTCTACATTAGGACCGAGAGTCTGTGAATTGGTTTGGGGAAATAGTGTTAAGTGTTTCGAGTTCGTGTCTCATGCCAGGGACCCCAGTGTTGGTGCGGCAGCCGACATATCGATACACCAGGACTCTAATGACATTCTTTTTCACTCGGAACATGAAAACACTAGTTCCATGGGGGAAAATAATGGTACATGCATCATATAGGAATGGGTTGTGGTTTCTTTGTCCTTCTTGATTCAGCTCTCAAGATATACTCGCTGACTGTGATACATCTTGTTCCTTGAACAAGATGCCTCCGCGACGCACACCCACTAGGATCCATCAGCTCGATCACGAGGATGAACCCCTCAGTGATGAAGTTTTAATACATAGACCAGATCCCCCAGTTATACCACCAGGTGGTGTGCTAGTTATCCTGCCCCCTATGGAGCAGTGTTTAGTGCCTGTTGTACCAGTGGAGGAGGAGCGCAGGCTGAGCGCACTCCATGAGTTTCAGAGACATATACCCCTCATGTTTTGAGGAGAGCTTGACCCTCAGTCTGTAGAGGACTGGCTTGAGACAGTGACCAGAGTCTTCAATTTGGTTAGGACGCCAGCAGACCAGATGGTGATCCTGGAAGTGAGCCTTCTGTAGGGCTCGGCAGGGCGATGGTGGATTTTGGTCATCTAGACTCACAACGAGGCAACTCTTTCATGGTCAGATATTGAGCGTCTCCTCAGAAAAAAGTTTTCACCGGTTACCCTGATAGTAGTATGTATACAGGAGCTCCTACAGCTCCAGCAGGGAACCATGTCGGTGGATGACTATTCATCAAGGTTTACCGACCTCTCGCGGTACTCGACAGATATTGTCAGAGATCAGTAATTCAGAGCATAGACTTTTGAGCAGGGATAACACAGAGATATCTGAGCTAGCATCATCTCTATGATCATTCCTACTTATTATGGGGTCCTCGAGCAGGATTTGGTGGTCGACAGTTGTTAGAAGTGGGTGATCTGGAGCAGAGACCTCAGCGACAGGGAGTCGAAATCACGGAACCAGGCATGGGAGATGTTTCCAGAGGATATCCCATGATAGGGGATCATCCATGCATGGTTCACAGGGAACATTCATCTAGCCTCGATAGAGGAGATGTTACTCATCTGATGGAAGGGGACATCTCGCTCGAGATTGTCCGACCTGCTGTGCTACTGACACGGGAGCAGTGGATGGACCACCGATGAAGAGGCAACGTGTGGAGAAGGCAGATATATGAGGTAGCAGACATGGAAGAGGAGCTGGGAGAGTTGCTAGAGGTGGTCGGATTTTCGACCCTTTACCACCAACTCCCCCAGGAGGTCCACCCCAGGCTCAAGGAGAAGGTGGACAGAGGCAGGGACAACTGTAGGCGGTGGAGGCTTATGACCCAGATACTCCCAGAATGATTAGAGGTACTATCTGTGTATTTTCTATTTTGGATGCCGTATTGATAGACATAGGTGATATTCATTCCATTATGTCTACTTATCTTGTTCGAGGCCTTGATATTCTAGTTGATACATTGACTCAACCCTTAAGCTTAGAAACACAGACTGGAGAAGATTTAGAGGTCAAACACCATTTCTAGTAGTGTGACCTGACCCTTGGAGGTGAGAGTTTCTGTTGGATCCTCTTGGAGGTAGCATCGAGGCCTTATGATGTCATTCTCAGCATGGATTGGTTATCCATAATTCATGCCCATATTTATTGTTTTAGGCAAAGGGTGCGGTGTGTCCGTAGTGATGTAATGAGGTTCTCTTTTGTCTATGAATGAGAGACCCATGCAGTGCAGGATAGACTCGTGAATAGGAGGGCACATACGATTTCACACCAGTTGGCTAGCCTAGCCTTTGGCGCGATAGATGTTATGAGTTTCCAGTTTCCTGCAGTGGTGGCTGAGTACGAGGACGTCTTTACGGAGGATGTCCCTGGGCTACCTCCCCATCGGGAGATTGATTTCTGCATTGAGTTGCAACCCGGGACGACCCTCATATCAGTATCATCTTATCGGATGGCTATTGAAGTGCTTCGTGAGCTGAGGGTGCAGCTGGATGACCTGCAGAAGATGGGATTTGGGATACCCATTGTTTCGCCCTGGGCGGGCGCAGTGCTATTTGCCAAGAAGGCGGACAGGAGCTTGAGGCTGTGTGTGGATTACCGCCGCTTAAATCAGGTGACTGTGAAGAACCGGTATCCACTACCAAGGATCGATGAACTCTTTGACCAGTTGAGAGGGTGAAGATGGTTCACGATGATTGATCTGTGATCAGCCTATCACCATTTGCGAGTATGGGAAGAGGATATACCGAAGACGACTTTCAGATGTCGCTACGGTCACTATGAGTACTTGGTGATGCCCTTCGGTGTGACAAACGCCCCAGCAATGTTCATGGGACTCATGAACCGGATCTTTCACCCCTATCTATACTGGTTAGTAGTCATCTTCATCGATGATATCCTTGTGAACTTTGCGTCTGAGGAGGACCATGCGAGACACCTAAGGGTGGTTCTGGGCACACGCTGATAGCACCAGTTGTATGGGAAACTCTTGAAGTGTCAGTTCTGGTTATAGGAGTTCCACTTTTTGGGACACATTAACTTAGCTGATGGTGTAGCAGTGGACCTAGAAAAGGTGGAGGCAGTGCTAGAATGGGAGCCACCCCGGAGCGTGATAATGGTGCGATGTTTCCTTGGGTTGGCAGGCTACTATCAGAGATTCATCCATGATTTCTATAGGGATGCAGCACCCCTGAATGCTTTGACCCGAAAGGGACAACCATTCATGTGGACAGAGAAATTCCAGTAGGCTTTCCAGCTGTTGAGACAGAGTCAGACGAGTTCCCCTATCATGAGATTACAAGAGGAGGGTGTTGAGTATGTAGTGTTCTGAAACGCATCAAGAACCGAGCTTGGTTGTGTCCTAATGCATAGGAAAATGGTGATTGCCTATGGCTCACATCAATTTAGGCCACATGAGCAGAACTACGTGACCCATGATCTCTAGTTTGCAACAGTAGTCTTCACATTGAAGATGTGGCGGCACTACCTGATGGGCAAGAGGTTTACTGTCTACTCTTATCACAAGAGTCTCAGATATATATTTTCTCAAAATGATCTGAATTTGAGACAGGGGAGATGCCTTGAGTTCCTCCAGGACTAAAACTTCGAGATCGTTTATACTCCTGGGAAGGGGAACGTGGTGGCAAATTATCTCAGTAAGAAATCCAGTTCGTAGTTGCTGGATGTGGTGACAAGGTAGTTGGCCTCTTTGCAGTTTTCCGTCATGGATAGAGATGAGGGATATTACCTTTAGATGATATTTTTTACCCCTCCACTCTTACAGTGAGTCAGGGATGCATAGCGTGAGGATGCTAGCTGTGAGACTCTTCATGCTTAGATATCTACAGGTGATGCTGCTGATGGATATTCAGAAGGAAGGGAGCACATTGTCCTTTTTATAGGCCACACAGTAGTACCGGTGACATTGCGGGAGGAGGTTCTGAGGGATTTCCATACATCCCCTTTGGCGGTGCATCCAGGCATGGAAATGATGTACCAAGACCTCTAATTTCAGTTCTGGTGGCCATAAATGAAGAAGAGTGTGGAAGAGTTTGTTTCTCGTTGCCTTACTTGTCAGGAAGTGAAGGTTGAGCACCAGGTTCTAGCAGGTTTGACTCAGCCCCTCGAGGTACCAGAGTGGATGTGGGACGTATTAACCATGGACATCGTGACAGGTTTACCACGTATTTATAGGGGACACGATGCCATCTGGGTGATCATTGATCGACTCACCAAGTCGGCCTACTTGCTATCCATACAAAAGAAGAGTTCAGTAGAGAGCTTGGGACGCCTCTACGTGAATGAGATAGTTCAGCTTCATAGAGTACCATCCACGATCGTCTCAGATCATGATGATCATTTCACATCCCGATTGTGGAAGAGATTGTAGGAATCATTTAAGTCTTAGTTACGCTTGAGCACAGTGTTTCATCCCCAGACAGATGGTCAGACAGAGCAGACCATCTAGGTCTTGGAGGATATGCTATGACCTTGCATACTTGACTTCGGTCGTAGCTGGGAGGATCACCTACCTCGGGTGGAATTATATTATAACAACAGTTATCATTCCACTATTGGTATGGCACCATTTGAGGCTCTATACGGGCGACCTTGCAGGTCACCACTTTGCTGGACTGACCCGAGAGAGTCAGCACTCATGGGCCCCTAGATGGTGAGGGCTAGTACAGAGAAGGTGCGGGTCATCCAGGAGAGGATGAAAACTGCACAGAGTCGGAAAAAGACTTATGCCAACTGGAGATGAAGGCCCTTGGAGATCGAGGAAGGAGACCATGTGTTCCTTCGGGTCTCACCTCGACGGGGATTGCAGAGATTTGGCTGAGGAAACAATCTATATCCAAGGTTCATTGGTCCTTTTCAGAATTTTAGTAGTGTTGGTGAGGTGGCGTATCTCTTGGATCTACCTCCTCAGATGGATCGGGTACACAACATCTTCTTGTGTCGCAGCTACAGAGGTACGTGCATGATCCATCGCACGTCATCGACAGGGGAGAGCTGGACATCGATGATGGAGAAACCTTTATTGAGTACCCAGTGGAGATCGAGGATCAGTAAGAGAAGATCCTTAGTGGATGAGCTATTCCCTTGGTTCGTGTCTGGTGGCAGCACAGGAATCTCCAGGAGAGCGTGGGAGTGGGAGGCTCATATTCATGTGTAGAACACACAACTTTTTGAGTAGCCCTTGTTTTGGATTTTCAGGTATGTAAAATCCCTAAGTTGGGTGTGATGTAATGTCCCATATTTTTCAATGTATTAGTTTAATATTATATGGGAATTATTTTGAGACCCAGCTCTGAGACGACGTGCAGTTCTGAGGCCCAGTGACCCGGATCAAATGTTTGAATTTAATTTAATAACTAAATTAGGCGCACTTGTGGTTTTCCTGAAAAAGTGTATAACTCCTGAATGGGTGCTCGGATCAGAAATCTAAGGGCACTGTTGCGTTCAGAACAACGATTTTACCTTAGGGGAGGCCTAACTTCGGCCGGCGCGGGTCGGTGGTGAAATCTAGTTCTTGGACACAACGGTAATAAAATATTTAATAAAAATATTTTATTTCTATAGTGAGATCTTTTAAATCATTTTTTCCTTTTATCCTCTTTAAATAGAGGTTTGAGCCAGGGTCCAGGGTTACAAACCCCATAATCCTGAAAACCCTTGGAGGCTCTGGAGGAAACCCCCAACACGGTGGCGACGACGTTCTTAACGGATTTCAATGGCGATGACGACACGGCAAGAGAATATTTTCCAGAAAACACAGCGAATCTAGGTAGGATGTTGATTTTGATTTTTCCATTCCCCATTTTTTGTTTCTACGAAGACCGCAGACTAATCCATGAATAGATTAGCCCGCAAATTGATCGTTCTTGTGGGATGGGATTTTTCAGGGATTTGTGTCAAAATGATTCTTCAATTTTGTTTGGTATCCTTAAACCTTATAATGGTGATGAACCAAGATCAACACAAATATAGATCGAGGTTTTTCCCTCTTGTTTTGTTGTGTGTTCTCCTCTAAATGCTTTGGGTTCTTCATGAGAGTTCTTCACGTTCTTCATGGGGCGATGAAAAACTGATCTTTGCTCATCCGTTCTGTGACACAATGATCCCAATGTGAAGGATCAACACCGCGACGTTCTTGTGGAGGTGTGACGACGGATTCAGTAGATGGATTGAAGTGGAATAAAATAAATCATTCTTTGGATGATTTTCGTTCGGATGGCCGGAATCGGATTTTGGAGCCGATTGAGGACCTGAAACCCATATATTCAGCTTCACGGAGAGGAGGCGACCCTATATCGGGAGTTTTGCGGTGAACAGACGATAGAATCGAGATCCTGATGATCGTCCGAGGCGGGTGGAGGATGACCTAGTTCTGGGAATTTTTTCCCGACTACACACCATGTATTATGGGCTACACAGCGTCTGTTCGCTGGAAGGGTTACCTGATGTGTACTCTGGGAGTACAAAGACACAGGCAGGATACATGACCACAGACATGCTGTGTATACCCCTCCCCAGCCAGACCCAGCCAGATAAATGGGATACCTTGTGTACTGGTACACGGGCAGGCGACACAGACATGGGTATAGATCTTGTACGGGCACATGGCCAGTGTACACGAAGCGAGCCTAGGCGCTCGAACACGGTGTGTGTTTTCTGCTACACATCGTGTAGTTTCTTTAGGCAAGCCGAGTGACACGGTCTGGTTACATGAGCAGCACCCAAGGTCATGGAACATGACGTGTACCTTTTCTACATGCTGTGTAGTTTGGTTTTGCACGGCTTGAACGAAGGACACGGGCCATTCACACGGGCAGTACCCGGGGTGAAGGAACATGGCGTGTAACCATATTAAATTCTGTGTAACATTTTCTTCATGTTTTGAGCCACATGCCTTTCATTACTTGGACTAGTTCTTAGGGTTTGTACCCTTGGTAATCCCCTGATGGTTCTGGAATCAACTCCTTTATGCTGGGGTATGATCCCTTCAGCAGACCTCCATGAATAGAGTTGTTCGAATCCCCTCTATGAGACATAGATCCAGATCCTCTATTCATTCCTAGAACCCTAGGAAGAGTTCTTTGTATCGACGTGACAAACTTTACTTGGGAACTGATCCTCTGCTTAGCAGATAAGCTCAGACTGAGTTGTCGGAATCACCCCATAACTTGGCTATGATCCTCATATGAGAATCTTGTTCCCAAGGTACTTGTGGATTGTGTTCTCCCAAAATGAGTAGTTAATGCCTCTCTCTCTTCAGACCTAGGAATATGTCCTCCCTATGGAATGCTAAGTGGAATCTTCAAGAAGGATCCTAGTGGCAGTTTTCGCGATGGTCGTTTGTGTATGAGTATATATGGATATTATTGTTATATGTTCCGTAGACATATACTATGTTGAGATGAATGTACCTTTCATTATGGTATTTCCCTTTGTTGTCTTTCCTTTGAGGTTTTCGGGGTGTCCTACTAGGTATTGCTATACTCACCCCTGCAAGGGCTTTGCCCGCACGTGTCGTGTATTGTGCAGACGAGTGAGCCATTGACCGGATTATAGGTGGACAAGGACCGAACAGTGTTCAGTGAGATCAGACAAGATGAGGTGTGTTCCTTCGGCCATGGGTTGAAGTCTCAGTACCTTTTTATACAAATTGCACTTTGTTGCAGAATTCCTTTTTGGTGGGCTTGTACTTTTGGCCTAGGGTTTTAGTTTACTTTACTTTACTTCCCTGTCGTACTCTGTGGTTGAGTTTTAGAATAGGCTTCCATCTTTTCCTTTTGGTATTTTTTACTTTGCATCTTTGTGGGTTTGGAGATGTGTGTTCATTTGTACAGGTTATAGGCAATGCCTCCCATGTTAGTAGCACACCTACTTAGTGCTAGTCACCAGCCCCTGGCCTATTGGAGGCGGGCTTGGGGAGTCGCGGCTCGGGCCCCACTGGGATGGGTCATGACAAGAACACTAGTGATAAAATAAATCACTAATTCATTAATTTAAAATGAATATTTTTCCCTGGGTGACATCTATCACAGCAGGCCTGGGCTCGCAACTTTTACACCCCACCTAGGATAAACAGTGTTCTCCAGATAGAAATGTGCCATCGGATTTCCGATCTAAGCTACTGTTTAAGAGGAAAAATACCCCGCCATGTACATAGTATAAAAAAATTAACATATATTATAAAACATTTTCCTGGCACATAGGGCCTCTGAATTTCACGCCATCTTTGTTCCTAGATTGGAATTATATGTAGAAATATTCCTAAATCATATAGGGTCAAAACTGGGTCTCTATAGAATGTTTTTAGAAAAATACCCAAAATTCACTGTAAACATATTTTGATATTAAGAACCCAAAAAATGAAGTCCATTTTGAAAAAAAAAATTAAAATTTCAAATAGTGTGTATTATAATTCATAACTACTTTTTAAACAACTACTTTGATTAGTCGTGATGTACTATAACTCGAAGTTTAGTACTATTCAACTATTGTATTATTCAAAGATAAGTGTACCATGGAAGCTTGTGGTGTTAAATTCTACCCTGCTTAAAATAAATTAATCCTCAAAATTTCAAGAATATTACTTCATAATAATACTCAAGTGGTTCTTCATCATAGGTTCCTCAGGTTCCCACGTTGGCTCTTCTATTTTAGGATTTATCCAATGAAATTTTACCATAAGGGTCGTCTGGTTTCTCAATACATGTTCCCTATTATCATGATTCTTGATAGGCTTTTCAAAATAAGACAGATCTGTTTCCAGCTCTAATTCTTTATAGGCGAGTACATGCATTGTGTGTGGAATGTATTATATCAATAGTGATATGTAGAAGAAGTCATGACCTTTGGAGAGACTTGGCGTTATTTCCAAACAGTAAGCTATAATTATAATTCGTTCTATAAGTTCAAAAGTTCCAATGTAATTGGGACTAAATTTACCTTTCGAACCAAATCATATAACAACCTTCTAGGGGGATACCTTTAAGAAAACATGATCACCTACTTGAAATTCAATCTCCCCCTTCGGTTATCATCATAGCTCTTTTTTCTACTTTGAGATTATTTGATGTGGGTTTGGATAATCTTTACCTTTTCTATTGTTTCCTCAACATTTTCTAGGCCTACATGTTTGCATACACCAACATCATCCCAACAATTTGGTGTGAGACATCTCTTTCCATGTAACTCTTCATATGGTGCCATCTGAATACTTTAATTAAATCTATTGTTATATGAAAATTCTACCATAGGTAAATACTGATCCCACATACCATGAAAGTCATGTGAGAATGATATCAACACGACTTATAATATTTGAATAGTTTGTTATGATTGTTTATATATATGAGGGTGGTAGGTGTTTCTCAAAAGAAGTTCAGTATCAAGGGATTTCAGAACACTTTTCCAAAATCTTGATGTAAACTGAGGATCACGATAAAAAACAATCAATTGGGGTACACCATGAAATCATAAAAATTTATTAATATATATTCTTTTAAATGTTAATGTGTTAAATCATCTCTTATAGATATAAAATTTGCTTACTTGGTAAGACGATCAATAATGACCCATATTTCATCATTCTTTATAGGAGTATTTTGTAGCCCTGTTACAAATTCCATCATATTGTCTTCCCATTTCCACTCAAGCATGTTATGAGGTTGCATATATCCTCCATGATGAGGTCTTAAAACATTCACCTACTGAAAAACCATATATCTGGACACATAATCCACAATCCCCCTCTTCATGTTGTCCCACAAAAAATGTTCCTTCAAATCTCTATACATCTTAGTGCTACTAGGGTGTATAGAGAAATTGGATCTAAGAGCATCATCCAACAATTCCCTATTTAGATTAGATATGTCCAGAACACAAAGCCTCTTCCCAAAGTTCAAAATTACATCTTCATATACAATTTCATGTAATCTCCCAACATATACGACAATAATTTTTTTTGAATCTCATCATCATCAGTCTGAGAACTTTTTATTCTTTCTAGTAAATATGGTTTTGAAACAATTAGAAAAAATATTATTGTTTCATATTCCATGATAATTCTCACTTCCATCATTAATATATGATGAATATAGGATCTCTTTCAAATCTCTTCTTTTATAAAATTCCATGATCCTTTCTGTTCAATGCATCGACCACCTCAGTTTCATTCCCCGGGTGGTAGTGTATTGTGAAATCATAAACATTGAGTAGTTCGACCCATCACCTATTCCTTATGTTGAGTTTAATTTGTGATAAAATATCCTTCAAACTCTTGTGATCAGTATATTTATCACAATTTTCACCATAGAGATAGTGTATCCATATCTTCAGAGAAAATATTACAGCTTCTAACTCATGTTCATGAGTGTGATAGTTTTGTTCATGAATTTTTAGCTTCCATGTTACATTTTCAATAACTTTGTTATTCTACATAAAGACACAACTATATATTTTCATTGATGCATATCTATAAATAAGAAACCCATAATTCACTGATGGAAGAGTCAAGATAAAATCATTGACTAATATTCTCTTCAATTCTTCAAAATATTCTTCACAATCTTTTGTCCAAAAATTTTTAACACCTTTATGCGTGATCAGGATTAATGGATTATCCAAATGGAAAAAATTCTTGACGAAACACTGATAATAACCAGCTAAACCAATAAAACAGTTTACTACAGTTATACTCATCATTGTTGGCCATTATTGGATTTCCCTTGTCTTTGAATGATCAACATAGATTCCATACATATAGACAATATGGCCATGAAATGAAATCTCCTAAATCCAAAATTCACACTTGCTAAACCTCCCATATAATTCATTTCTTCTAAAATTTTTCAGAATACTGTGGAAGTGATTTTCAAAATTTTCATAGATTTTGGAGTATACCAAGATATCATTAATAAATACCACTATAAATTCATCAAGATATTCCATGAAAAATCTATTCATTTGATCCAGGAAAATAGAGGGTACATTAGTAAGTCCAAAATTCATTACTGTAATCTTGTAATTCCCATACATGGTTCAAAATTTTGTCTTTACAATGTCTTTCTTCTTCACAGAAAACTGATGATATCCAGATCGAATTCAATCTATGAAAAACACTGAGATCCATGAATTTGATTGAATAAATCATCAATGTGAGGTAGAATACAATTTTTCATTATAGTTATTGCATTGATTTCCATATAGTCAATGAACAACCTCATAGATCCATCATTCTTCCTAACAAAATGAACACAATCTCCCCATAGAGAAACACTAGGGAGAATAAATACTTTATTACTCTATTCCTCTAGTTTTTTATTTAGTTACGCTAATTATATAGTGGTTATTATATAAGTGGTCTTCCAAATGGTCAAAGGACCAAGAATTAATTCAATGGAAAACTGAATTTCCATTTTGATGTATGTACTGGTAAATCAACTTGAAACACATCAACAAATTTTTTTACAATAGGCATATCCTCTATTTGAACATTCCTTTCCTAGCCCATAGTTATTTCACTCTATTCCCCCCCAATAATTAGATATTGTTGAGCTAATGAGTGTGGATATAAATGATAATCAGATGGTGATTTTTCCGCCCTAAAGATGTGGTATTCCTTATCGCCATCAAAAATTGTATCCTCCTTCTTATTATAATAAATATTCACCTTATGGTCTGAAAGCCAATCCATTATAAGGATTATATCAAATTCAATCATGTTTATAGAAAGAAGATCATAAGATAATGCATGTGTATATTACATAATGGTAACTGGATCAAAAAACATTATTGAAATGATACTTCCATTAAGAGTTCTTAATGACAACTCCCTTTTTACGTCATATTGGTAATATTTAATTTTCGTTGAAAACTAGGAAGATAAGAAAAAATGCGATGATCAAAAATCAAATAATTAAAATGGCTAAATTTTAGGAAACGATTAATGTGCCTACCACCACGTTATTTGGAACTTCAACCTCAACAGTTGTGATCACATAAGATTGGACCTTCTCCCAGTGTCATTTTTGGGGTTCATTTCATTAGCCCTTAGGACAATCATTTTTATAAAGCCCCATTTCTATACAATTTTATCATTCAACATTGAAAACCTCTTTCGTTACCTTGCTATCACGAGGATGGTTTCCATTTTCTCTAGACATATAAACAACCCTCATCCCATTTAGGGAAGTATCAAGAACTTTCTTCCCACATTTACTATAGGTTGGATAATCAACTTTTCCATTCTTCACCTTATTTCAATTTCCAGAGTGTTTGGAAGATCTCTGCATCTCTTAAATTTCATTAAATTCCTAAGACATAGAGAGTTTATTTTCTATGTTGATAGCACATGCAATTATTTCTTCATAAGATGAGATGGATTGTGAGAATAATGCTAAGTGAATAAATGGTTTTAATACATCAAAGAATCAATCAATCGTACTCCTTATGTTATTTATATTATCTATAGCCTGGCTTGCTATGCATGAATAGTTAGCCACATACATTGCGACTTTCTCATCCTCCATTTTCCTCCGAACAAGAAATTGTCTTTCCATATCCGTTCGATGTTCACAAGGAGTTTTGTTTCTTTGAAAATCACTTCAAACTCCCTCCATTCCATATTTAATACTTCATAATCCTCATTTTTTTTGAATTAATGACCACCATTGATCTGCATCTTCAGTAATGCGATAAACAACCATGAAAACTATTTACCTTTCGTTACCTTCCAAAGCATGAAATATTTTCCCAATGGAACATATCCATTACTCATATACAAATGGATTTTTAGTCACATTTATTGATGGTTGTTTTTGAATCATAAATTGGTCTAACATTTATTCTCCATGTTGTGAATCAATGTGATCTATTTAGGTATTATTATTATTCATAACCTGAGTGACTTGTCCTAGTATTGTTATACGTTTTTCAGCACCAACTACATCACTAGATCCATTATAATTATCTTCATATGGAGGTAAATCCCAACATGGACTATGTGCATTGAGACAATTTTCAGTCCATCAACTAGGCTCCATTTCTAAACATTGGCATACAGTAGTTCAATTTATGAATCGCAATGCATTATTCAAAAATTGTAAAACAGATATCATAAATTGAACAGTTTAGGAATATAATTCATAATAAAAAAAATGTTTTCATTGGGGAATTATATTCTTATTAATCCTTCATAATGTTTTACAAATAAAATCTAAATTATCCTAAGAATATTCCCCAGGAACATCATAACTGACAGTGCATCATTACCCATTATCATATACCAGGATAACTCGGGTCAAGTCTAAAAATCCTTTTACGAGTTTTCACTCATAAGTTCATCTGTCCTAGAGCCACCTCAATATGCTCGTATCCATTCAGGGATGTATTTCTTGAAAAATTCAAAAAATATCTACATTACCAAAAATCTAGGAAGTTCTTATATACTAATCCTCAATGTTTATCTTATGGTAATGTTCTCTAAAAATAGTTTTTCTAAATTGAGTTTCCACGGTTTGTACTAAACTTCATATGATACCAACTATAATTCCTTGACTGTAGATACCTAGAGTCGGTGCATTACTAAATAACATTGGCATGATCACAATAGATAAAGTCTCAAAAATAACTGTCAGATTAAATGCCTTGGAAGTACTAGATAAATACATAAGTTTTACATTACATTTTGAAATGAAAAACAAAAAGATTTTGTCTACTTTTAACAAACTCATATCCCATAGATTATCCCTTCAAGTAATTAATAATATACTTCTTCTCATTATGGAAGAAATATAACATAGAAAGGTGAGAGTTTAGATGATCAGTAAAGATTAAAATATAGTAGAATCATTCCCAAATAAGAATAATCATTTAAGTAAATGTATAAGACTAAAACACAATACTTTTAAAAATAATATTCAGTATAATATGGAAAATAAGTATCAAATAATTCCATTTTCTTGTTCACATGGATATTATACTAATCAAATAATGAAATTTATTATTAATTAGGAATTTCCTAATGATGAAATCCATAATGACGAACGTCATAACCACATAGTCAATTCCTCTTTTCAAGACTAGTAATGTGATCCATCTATGTTTGGTTATGTTTTAATTATCATGTGTAAGTTGTTTTCCTAAAAAACTGTAATAAATCATAAATAGAAACTCAGATCAGAAAACTGAGGGCATTATTGAATTCAATATGGCGGGTTGACATTTTTTTTGATTGAAGTTTAGTTGGCGTGGGCCTCCTTTGAGAAAACTAAAAAAATTGGCATAATCGCAAATAAAATAATTACATAAATTATTTTATTTTTCAAATGCTTATAACTCATGAATGGTAACTTGGATAAAAAATCTAAGACCACCGATGAACTTGTGAAGATATGCTCTATATAGGCAGATACTGGAATTGGTCGCCACAGACCACTAGTGAATGTTAGTTTTGGCCGTAAATTAATTATTTAAGTAACAATTATTATATTGTGAAGTTTGTAACATCTAAACGGTAACTCAGATTGAAAATCCAAGAGTACTGTTGGGTTCATTGGGGCATCTTTTACATAGGTAGAGCCTAAAATTGACCTGTGCAGGTCAAGGGGGACTGTAATAATTTTCCGAACATTTTTTAGGTACTTTCAGTAAATGAAAAAGAGGCATTATTTACCTTTTGAACATGTGCTCGGAATTGAAATCCAAGGACACCATTGAACTCGAATATCAAGTATATTCTTAAGGAGACCTTCACTTTGACCGCAGTAGGTTTGGAGAAAAAGATTGTTTTTGGATCTTTTTAATGGAATAAATAAATTAACTTTTTTATTTTATTTTTATTGTATTCCTCCAACGGAAGAGCGATAATGTTGGACCAACAACGTGTGAATCCAAAAAATGTCTTGATCATTCATTTCAATGTAACTACACCGTTGGGGAATTAGGAAGGTTCCTAATTAATGGGCCTCCATTAATTCCACGAATGTTGCACACCCTTACCCTCTCCAATTTATATAGAGCTTAGGGAGAATTGTTGTCACTGCTTCGCCATGCAACGACGTCATGACAAAGTGCAGTGATGCCAAACCCTTGGAGGATGGAGCCGGTACCAGTGGGAGGTGACGAGCAACACTGAAACCCCGAATCAGAGATCGAAGAACATTTGACGTAATTGGAGGATATTTTCATGGGGGGAAAGAATGTTGACACTTCCTAAAAAACATACTCTCTCCAACGAACTTGTGGTAGGGGGTTATCTTTGATTGTGAATTTTTTATTTCTTCTTCTCCATTCATGAATTAATGCGAAGAACGTGGGTTAACCGACTAACTGGTTGACCCATGATTCCTTTGTCTTTATGGGAGGATGTTGCGGGGTATCCTATAAGGTTTGTTGTTGATTTATATCCCCTTACACCATTCTTGTCGAGCAAATTGATTCAAGAACAATATTGAGCCACTTTCTCCCACCCTAACACAGATGGTGTGTGCCAAACAAACGTGGGCCAAACACTCTGCAATCCGTTAAAGTTTTTGATATGTTCTATGTGATAGAGGAGGATGGTGGCCAGTGCTAGCTATTGTCAACGATGGGACTCAGGAGCAGAGACCAGCACCATGACTGGCCGCGAAGACGGCAGCGTCCCAACTTTGCCGCTGGAGAAGAGCCACGGCCCGTCGGCTACGGGGAAGGAAGGCCAGCAGCCGACACTCCAACTGACCACACGAAGGGGATGGTTGCATGTGTCACTGCTGCACAAAAAAACAAGGGTGACAAAGAGGAGGGTGGCCGGCTCGCTGTCGGCCATAGGTGAAGGCGGGGAGCGTGACCACGCCACATGGAGGAGGGGGCCGAGTGTTCGGCCAGCCACGTTGGGGCGCCGCACCACGAGCTTCCCCGCACTGTCGGCCACCAAACCACGGGCCGAGCTGGACCCAGAAGGCTGATCCAGGCCGGGATGGGTTGATCTGACCGGGTTGGACCAAACCCAGACCAACTTCGACCCATTTTCACTCTTTTGGCTATATCATGAGCTTCGAGCCTCCTTATGACGAACCGTCTACAGAGATAGAAACCATGGATCTATGTAGTCCTTTTGGTATACCCACATGATATTTTGATAAAGTTGGGGTATAGAAGATTTGGATCGAACATGAATCTAACAGGGACTTCATGACCAAAAGGCCAATAACATGCAGACTGGGTGTTTGATTGACGCATCGTCTATTGTGTTGAGACCCCTTTTTTGAGGAAAATAAGTGTGATACTTCTAAGTGGGACTTCATGGTATTTGGGGTATCTACTTGTAGATTGGGGAGCGGGCCCTACTAGAATCAAGCGAACATAGTGCTGGAACCCTGTGGCTGGTTGTAACGTGAAAAAGAACATTGATCCAATGTGGGAAAACATCTACTGATCTTATGTGGGTCAGAACTCAGTTATTTTGTGTGAGTCAGTGCATACCGATTTTATGTGAGTAAGATCATGTGTGGGTCAGCGCTTAGGTATCCTGTGTGGGTCAGTGCATACCGATCCTGTGTCGGTCAGTGAGGGTAGGTTACCTATCGATTATGTGTGGGTCATATCCAATGTGGGTCAGCAAGGAATAGTTATCTATCTATCCTGTGTATAATATAAGCTGTGCTACTTAACAAAATAAGATGATCTAGCATTAGACTATTCATCTGTACTTCAGTACATAAGTTATACCTTGGGTGATATGAGTCCTTAACTTCGTGGTGATACCTTTTTGTTATTCTTCTATTTGGTGTAGTTGACTGGTACTTTCCTTCGTGGTGAAACCTTTGTGGTAATCTTCTGTTTGGAATACCTTTGTGGTAATTTCCTTCTTGGGTATTCCTTTTTGGTATTCTTCTATGTGGCGTACTTGTGTGGTATTATCCTTCCTGATGATACCTTTGTGTTCTTCCTCTGTGTGGCGTACCTATGTGTTACATACCTTCGTGGTGATACCTTTGTGGTATTCTTCTGTGTGGCTTATCTGTGTGGTACATTCCTTCATGGTGATACATGTGTTTCATATTTCTGTTTGGGGTACTTGTGTTGTACTTACCTTTGGGGAGATACCATTTTGGTATTCTTCTATGTGTCGTACCTATATGGTACTTTTCTTCATGGTGATACCATGGTGGTATTCTTTTGTGTTGTGAACTTGTGTGGTACTTTAATTCATGGTGATACCTTTTTGGCACTCTTATGTGCTGTGTTAACTTTTTGGTATATACCTTTTTGGTTTTACCATTGTGGCATTATTTCCTTTATGGAACAGTTGAGCTTTCAGCTAATAAGTTGGTCCTTGTGTTTCCTCATGAATGATATGGGTATACTTGATAACCATGGTATAATAATGGGAATATACCTAAGTACGGTTTATTGTTGTTTCCGTGCTTATAGTGTATTCTTTGTGGATTTTGAGAGACCTTTGGGGTTCTCGGGGTCCCTACATAGTATCATAATACTCACCCCGACATAGGCTAGGCCCACACCTTATTGTGTTTTGTGCAGATGACGGACAGTGCTGATTGTGGATGAGAGTACCAGGACTAGAGGTAGCTCAGAGGGGTACATTAGATGAGCTGTACTGAAGAGAAAATTTTTCGGGGTTGTACCTACCCTTCAGTTAGGATCCTTGGAGGGAATTCACAGGAGCTGGTTTAGTTTACTTGTACATTTCAGTTTTCATGTAATTTCCAGTTGAGCTTTTATTCTGGCCCCTTTTTCTTATTGTACACACTATTTTTACTATACATTTTACTTATGTTTGTATCTTTTTGTGTGATTGGTTGTGTGTGTTTACAGGATATAATGGCAATGCCTTCCCAATTTTAGGGAATACTCCATTCGATGCTAGTTACTAGCACCTAGCCTAGGGAAGACGGGCTTGGGGTAGTCACGGAACAGTTCCCGGGTGGCGGGTCATGCCAACAAATAAAGATCCTATCAAGGCCTTGTTCTAGGACACTAGCATGTCTAATGTGACCTACTAATGCATCAACGAGCTATAGCGGGCTCCACCCATCACTTACTAATTCCAATGCATTTCTCATATGAAAATTTTGAAACATAACATAAATATTTTTATTAAAACTGGAATAATAAATGTCAATTCATTATCCATAAACCATGAATGGTATTAAAATAGTACATCCATAGTCAAACATATCAGAAAAATATCAATAAAATATGTACAATTTTATTATAATAAATCATATTCAAACAAGCATAAAATCCAAGAAATGATGTCAACTTAGATGAAATCAAAACTATTCAAGAGAAACATTTCTTTAAATTTTGAAATCATTTAAAAGTCATGAAATTATGATGTAGAAAATTTATTTTTATAATATTCTTATATGATTTTAAGGGAATCTTCTAAGGTGTTATAATGGGAGAAAATAGTCGCACCTGCTATATATGCTAAAACACATTTTTTCCTTAATTTGTCAAAAAGATCATAAAGTACCATGTTTAGAAAATGAAGGAGTGATTCCATTATATTTTTTTTTAAAAAGTCCAAAAATGGTATATTTACATTAACCATAGTCTAGGAAATAGTAGATAATTTTTGAAATCTATTTTTAAGAAAGACAGACGTGGATGATAAGAAGTCCCATTAGATACTTACATATAAACTACATCAGGTAATAATGAGATTATAAAAGATACCCTTAACTTGTAATATTCCTTAGTCAAAGGTAAATTATCATCTTGTATAATGGGTAAATAATTGTTATTAAATTATACAAGTACCTCATAAATATATATGATATCATATATTATCTTCTAATATTGATTTGTTAATAATATATCATAAGTATCATTGTTTCGGGTGTTCATTGATTCCTTTTCATTTATAAATTTTTTTATGTAAGTCATGTTTTTTGTTGATAGAATGTATTTAATTAATATATAGAATGATATTACGTTCTTAAACATTTTTTTAAACATCAAATTGAAATTATTCATGAATGGTTACGATGGGGAACAAAATATTACCGCATCATGATGATTGTAAGCCGTACATACGCAGGAGAGACAATATCATTATATTAGAGGTGAAATCGTATGCAATTGGATGATTTATTATTTATATAGAATAATTATCTGGTTTTATTTATTATTTACAATAATTATACTCATTATTATACGCATCTTAATAATGAAGTGTTGAATAACAAACTACACCACCATGTGGAAGCAATAAGCTGTACATACGCATGTATGGTGACAATATCATTCATAGGATGAATTGAATAATGAATATGGTATTACCAAATTCATAATAACATCACGATATGTAGAAGGTAATAATGTTATTTTTTTTTATGGAAACAACAATGAAAGAGGAAGTTGAAGAAGAAAACAACTTTGAAAGATGTGATGAAATAATTACATCTTCTTCGTGTTCTTCCATCTGATTTGAATGAAATAGATCATTAGGTTAGAATTATGATCAAATTAAGGCCTCTATGTTGATGTGAGTGGATTTTGGAGGATATTTGAGATGGGTTTGTTTGAACCAAAAGGATTCAGAGGATTGAAATTAAGATAAGGGGAACTACCATTTTTTAAGAGTGGTGGGGGTCACATTAGGAAATGTTTGAAATATTATTTTATTATAACATCATTTTCAGGTTCTAATAGATCCAAAAATATTTATTTCCATAATACGGTGGGTATTAGAATAAAACCACTCAACCAATAAGTTTTTTTAATGTTTATGTCAACATATTAACCATATCTTTTAAATTTATCTTTTAGTTAAATAGTTTATCATTTACCAGGTCTTCTTATATTATTATAATAAATGGTTAATAAACATACAATAAAATTATAAGGTAACCTAGAGTGATTCATTAAGGTAATAACTATCATTATATAAGTCTTTTTCTGAACCATATATTTTTAGGACTATTATATAATTAAAAAATTATTTATATTAAAAACTCATTTATTATAACTTTGACAATATTTAGTACTTTGTTTTTGGGAAAGTCATAAATACATTATAACTTATAAAAAATTTATTTATTCAACCCTAAAATGACATATTATCCTATAAAATTCCTATAATTCATCACAAGTCTCAATTTAAATTTATTTATGTATTTATAATATCAATTATTTTAATCGTTAATTAATAAGGTAATTACTTCATCATCATTGCATCATAAATGAATTAAATTATTTAATGTATGAAAATAATAAATAAATTACCATGATTTTTTAAATACATATATATTTCTAATGAATATTTATAGTCAAATTTAACTTATGTATAACCCTAGATTAAAAATGTTTTAGTTACTAATCATTGAGTTTAACACTTTTAACTCTTCTTAAAATAAAATAATAATAAATGTCCTACTATAATTAATGTGGACCATAATGGGTCATATTTTATTTCTAAGGTTGATTTTAGACGACAAACACTAATCAAATAGAATTATTCCATGATTTTGGGTAATTATAATACCATTTATACCATTAATTTCCCTATTTACTTTTAACCGTGGTAAATAAAATATCAAAGACATTATTCAGAAAATATTATTTTCATCTTATTAGAACCAAATTTTATATACTGATATCAACTAGGTCTCTCATATTTTTGAAATTCAATTCATAGAAGCAGTAATATTACATTTTATGTGAATTTTATAAAGTGCCTAGAGGTTGGTAAAAGACGTTAAAATGTTCAATAAAATTTTATACATATAATATTATTATAAAATGACTCCAATGAATTACATTGAGATAATATAGGGATTATTTATATATTTTTATTTTAAAACAAATTTAAAAAATAATAATAATTATTTAAATAAAAAGTTTGTTTTAAACAATTACGCAATGTTTTTCACCATTCATCAAAAAATGAATGTTTTTAGAAAAATACAAAAAATTCACCTTAATCTATTTTTGATATTCCGAATCCAAAAATGAACTCCATTTTGAAAAATAAAATTTATAAAATTTGAAAAAGTTGGTATTTATATTCATATCTACTTTTTAAATGGAAAGTTTGATTGGTCGTGGTGTGATTGAACTCAATGTAGCATACTTTGAAAACTATTGTATTATTAAAAGAGAAGAATGTTGTAGAAGCTTAAAGTGTTACAATATGGATTCATAATTTTATGGGGGTAGGGCATAAAAATTTGATATACCATGCACCAACGATGAACTACCCATAAATACGCTAGAATGTCAAAATTTCACCATAAAACACCCAATATTAAACTGAAAAAATATTCCCACAATAAGCAAAATAATAACTAAAAATGATCTTGAGACATCTCAAGAAAGGGTCATGATCTTACAGATAGTCATTTATTGATCTTATGGTTTATTATATTTCTATAATTTGGATAATACATCACTTATACATAAAGAAGATTAATAATTATTAATGTCCCTATTATTTATCAACATAAAGTAATTCACATTCTATTGGTTATGTTTAGTCAAAAAAATATATACATTAATGAAATGGGTGATCTAAAGGCAACTTATTGGGAGGAATAAGGTAAAAATTTAAATAATAGATGAGTGAAAAAAATAATCATTTTAATCATCTAAGAATAGGATCATCATCTACAAAATGGGGGAGACATTTGATAAAGACATTTAATGTGGTGGGGTTTAAAATTTTATCATTATTTCATTATGTTAAAAACCATATATTGATTTAAATAAGAAATAATTATGCTTAAGCATAACAAACATCCATAAACGGTAGCACCATTATTGTGAACAAAGATAGAATATTATTTATTCATAATATAAATAATCTAAAGAGATTAATCAAAATACCTAATTAACTAGAGGTATATATAATTTTCTTCCCACATGTTACATCATAATATATATATAATCATGAATTTTACATATAATGTATAATAATTATAGTCATAAAGTAACACTCAAAAAAGAATGAGTATTAGATGGGTTTCTTAAATCATAATTTGATGAATTAAATTTTGGGTTCCCAAATTAATAATTAAATACATTTTTGAATAATAATAATTATTATAGTGAGATTAAGAAACAACATAAGAGGAGTGAAATAGGTATTAGATAAGTACAGTTTTTTCCTAAATTATTATATTTCTCTTATAAAAAAATGTTGGAAAATTTACGTCCCCAAAATTATTGGGAATAATTATGATTCTATATTTATGTATAATTATTGAAATTTCTATACTACATTTAATGTGAAATTGGGACAACCAAAATAATTGGATTTCGGTTCAAGATGACCCACATCCAAAATTCCACATTATTTTCTCCATTTGATGCCTGTTAATATTGAAAATTATTTTTCTAATAAAGTGAAAAAAAATTAAATTATTTTAGTTTTTGTCTATTTTTATTAATAATAATTATTGTATTATATTTCATAATATTGTTGTTGATGTTTATGATTTTTAATATCTTGTTTTCTATAAAAATGTCTAGTTTTTCATTGATTTCTCTATTTCTATTAACGTATCTAATACTGAATAATAAGAAATTCCCTAAGAATAAAATAACAATTATTATATATTTACATAAAATAAATAATTTACTTTATCCATTCATATAGTTGGTGAAAAAGAAAGAGGTTGTAAATGTCCTCCCTGTTGGCTAAATGGATGTTACTGATAATTTTGTACAAATATGAAGAAAAAGAGGTATAAAATATAAATATATATATAATATAATTTTTATGGAAGGTTAAAATAATTATGATAATGTCTATAGTTTTTAAAAATTAAATCATAGATGATTTTATTTTGAAATAAAATATCCAAAAAGATAGCATAAGAAGAAAATCAGAAATGAGTTCGGGAAAATAATTTTTCATTCCATAAGATGGCTTCTCTATTACAAAACATGACTTCTTTGATGACTGGATTTGTATTAATACAAAATTTACCTCATGTTTATATTTTATTATGAGAGAAAAATTGGGTAGAAAATTTTCATTAGAATGTGAGAGAGTTTTTTTCTAAGCGAATGGAAAGGGGATATTAATACATTTGGAGTGGGTTATTAATACAACATTTAAATCATGTTTATAATTATTTATTAGATGGTTTCAATACATTTAACCCCTTTATAGTTTTATTTCATTAGATTATAAAAATAAATCTGGAAAAGTAATTTTATCTTATTTTAAGGGATACAATTGGATTTTATTTTTTGGAAATCAATTCTTAGGTTTGAAAAATATGTTTTCTGTATTTAAATGAATAAATTAAGAAATTTAAAAGATTTTTTCAAAATATTAAGTTATAAAAATAATTAGTTCATTATTAAATCATGAATGATGTAATTGGAAATAAATTTGTTACATAAAATACAATATTTTTCCAATTGACATTATAATTAGTGTATTTAGGAAGATTGGAAAAAACATCCCAATAAAAATTTGATGGTAAGATTTCACAAATAATATTCATTTTATCAAAAATAAATTTATATCATAGGTAATATTTTTTTAATGTAAATATTATAAATTTTATTAAATAATTTAATTTTTATTAAATGTGTATATATTTTATTTGAGTTTTTATAGTTATGATCTTTATTATTCAAGAATATAATATTTATTTTTTACTTATATTTATAATTATAAATATTATTTATATTGAAATTTATTATTTTGAGGTTATATTATTATTCCAATGATAAGGACACTATTCCCAACAATAATATTACTATTTCCAATGGTCACATTACTATTCCCCAAAATCACATTACTATTACCATGGCCACATTACTATTCCAATATACACATTATCTCTTACAAATAACTCTAAAATATTTTATTCATTATCCCACTAAATTCCTCTCCATGTTCTTCCATTCAATTTTCTAGAATATCGATTCTTTTAATTATAATTTTTTTCTTTTCAATAGTTCTGTTCACGAGGGGGATGATTCTAACATATTAAGGTGATTTATATTTTCCGATGATATTATTTTAATTTTCCATCATTTCTCCACTTTTAATATTTCTAATTTTTAATGGGGATAGTCATTGATTATTTTTTTAATTTTATTAAATGAATTAACAAGTTTTTGTTCTTTATGTTCTCTATGAAAATAATAAATATATTATATTGTATAAGAATCATTTATTTATGACACAATTATCATTTAAAAAGTATGGGTTGGTGTATTCCATCCTATTTTAGGATTTTTATCCCTAAAAATTCTACTCATATTCACCATTGAGAATAGGTAAGGATAATTCAGTTTCATTGTTTCCCCTAGTTCCCAGGTGGCTTCGTCATACATATGGTTATTGCATAACAATTTGACATGTTAATTTGTCCTAATTCATAATTTATTGTCTCTATAATATGTGATCTTCACAAGCCTCTCCTTATATGAGAGTTCCTTCTATAGTTGTAACTTATCTAGAATCAGTACATGAGAGGGTTCAGATATGTACATTCTCAAGAGGGTTATGTTGAAATCGTTATAAACATGATCTTTATTTTGTTAATGTGTAATAATATAGGCCCCCTATCATATGAGGTTATAGATATCAATGGGGCCAATAAACCCTAGTAAATTATTCAATTTCCTTCCAAACTCTTTGAATCTATTCCATGGTGATATTCAATGAAAAAAACATGTATTCAATATCAAACTCTATGTCCCTTCATTTGTTTCAGCATAGCTCATATGATGGATTAGATAAGATTTTATTTACTATTGTATATATTGAACATTTTCTATAATCAAATTCATAGGATCATATCCATGTATAATTCATTCTCCCACTTCATCCCACTATGTCTTTTTCGTCCCCTACAGATGTTCATAAGGAGAAATTTTGAAAAATTACTGGATAATATTTTTATATGACAAATAAAATAATTGAGGATGTTCATAACATCCTATGTTAAATTAAATTAAGTAGGATCTTAGAAATTCTTTTATTTTATGAAAAGTACTTTCCAATTTGACATCAATTTTGGGGTGATATGATTCACTAAAATTTAATTTATCTTTAAAATATTATTTAAGTATTTATCATAATTTAGATATGAACATTAGATCATGTTCAAATACAATTATAAGTGTCACCCATCATGCCTCACCACATTATTAACAAATATTAGGGAAATTTGTTCAAGAATAAAATCTAGCAATATAGAAATGAAGTGGAAATTAATAGTGTGAAGATCCACCATAACCCATATCACATTGTTTAATTTGGATTTATTTGGGAGACTAGTGAAATATTCTATTATGATGTTCTTTTATTTCCACATGGTTATAAGCAATGTTTCCCTCATCCACATGGATTTATTTTCCGTTAATTTAACATTCATATATACCATGAAACATGAGATATACTGTAGAAAAACCTTATTTATTTTTTGCCACCAAAATATATCTGAATGATCACTATACATTATAGTAGATAAAAGATGGATATAGAAAAAATGAGCTATAGAAATAATCCAATAACTCTTTCATAAAATAATTCAACACAAGGGCACAAAATATATTCCAAAATAAAATGAATCCATCCCCATTGATATTGAACTCATTAATTATTTCACCCTATTCAGATGCTCTAGAACATCAATTTTTTCCTCTATAATATTCTATTTTAAAAAATAATAGGAAATAATTTGGGAATGTTTTGACGTATTTCCTGAATTTTTTTATCATGATTAATTATTTACATATTCATATAGATATGGTATTTCATAATATTTTTTATGGATAATGTGGCATGTTCTTTTCTGATAAAAGCATCATATACCTTGTTTAACATTACCAGATAGCATTCAATAGATAAATCATTTTTCTTAGTTAGATATAACTATCTTTATAGACACATACTGATATCCTTACGAGTTAATATACACTATAGAATATGATGATATGTATTAATGTAACAATTGTTATTATGGTGGTAGTTCCACCAATTATATAAGGAATAAATCACAGTTGATAACTCCAGGCCATGTTTCTAGGACTTTTTATCTTGGATCTTGAATGATCTTTTGTCACAAACCAGGCCGGGTCACCATCCGACCCAACACCCATCCCGGTCCACGACAATACCCGAAGGGCGTTCCCAATACCCACGGGCTGGCACAAGTGCCTGGGTATCAAAAATATACTTGGGAACGATTTACCCAGATAAAAAAATATAAAATATACAACAACTGAATAATTCGAAACTAAAAACTGACAACCAAACAAACCCTTATACAAAGTTCAGATTTAATGTTTACAACATGAACTAAAAACACAAAATATACTATATCAAAGGAAACCAAAACTCCAACACAATACTTTATTCGAAATGAGGAGTCACATCCCTAAGCCACCGCCAGCAAACCGACACGTGAAATACCACTGACAACCTGAACCACCAATGCTAAGCTTGATGCCTCAACCTGGAAAGAAAAAGAAACAGAATCTACATACACCCAAAGGTGTATGTAGTGTGTCAGCTAAAAGACCAGTAAGATACCACCGAGAAAAGGTTCCATGCACAATTATTAAATGACAAAGACATTTGCAACTTTAATTAAATAAAAGAACTAAAATCTTGAACAACTTTAAAGATAACGGGTTTAGAGGAAACAACTTAAAAAAGGAATAACTTAAATTAAAACACACACGCACACACACAAACATAATTATTTTTAAAATAACCAAAGTGTCACACTGATGATCGTAAATTAACCAATGAGAACTAATATGGGAGAGGTCACGTGGGTGTTGGCTAGCTCGGGCCCCTAGATCTTCGTGTCTCGGTAAAACGTGGCTTAGAAGGGCAGGACACTCAGAAAACGTGTATTAAAAGGCCACGACCCTAAAAAACGTGGATTAGAAGGCCATGACCCTCAAAAAACATATTTTTAGTTAGTGTTACAATCTTCAGTCCTGCCAGTGAAACCGGGTTGAGTCACCTCCAGAATACTAGGCCATTAATCTAGCTCACCCTCCTAGCTACCCGGGCTTCCCATTTCTGCTCAAGTAGTTCAGAGTTCATGTCACATGTTATAACAATATAATCAAACCGGACAAGACCCTACTAACACCAAAACCAGTATTTGCACACACAAAATCCATTTGAAATAAAACACACTAATAATATCCCAAAACCAAACCCGCATTACACACACAACTAATTAAAATGATTGCACAATCAAGGAAATCACATTCACTGCCAAACACACCATTAAAAGGATTTATTAAAGAATTTTCACACACGCCGCATGACATTAAGCATAAAAACCATTACACAATTTAACCAAAACAATTATTCACTATTATTAATTAAATAATAAAACAATTCAAATTTTCATAAATAGATTTTAAAGACAAAACACTGCTTCACACACTAGACCAACCCAAACCCTCCTACATGAACATACACACATCTTGCCATCTCAGGAACACAATATGCATCACGCATGAAATTAATGAAACCACCCACATAGTTAAAATACCATTGCTCCAGTTACACAAACCACCAGAAAAATTGCCTACCCATTTAAAAAAATGCCGCACAACTAAAACAACATGAAGATCCACTCAAATACTCATTTAAGATAGACCCCATACCAAAACTATACCAAAACACCAATTTCACCCCTTTAACATCCTAGAAATGTAACTGCACAACTTATAAAACACTAGTGAAAAGTTCGAAATGGGTTTCCACAACAACAACATACTCATACCACATAAACAAACTAATAAACAAATTAAGACATACTAAAACTCAAGTAAAAATTAAATCACATCAAAGAATCTAATTAATAAGCTAACCTCACAATTTAAAAAAAATTCTAATAATTAATCAGAGATGATTTTAGCATCAAGTACACATATTATGGCAACACGCTACTAAAAATTTTCGATGCAAAATAAACTTCAATGAAAATAAACTTCACGCCACAAAAATTAGTTAAATAACACTCTAACTAATTAAAATTTAAAATTAACTAATAAAATAATAATTGGATGTGGAACCACTTACCTGAAATAAAGAAAAACATCGCAACATGATGCATAAACTCCAATCACGCACCAAATTATTCGCAATAAACTCAATTGAACTCTAGAATCAAAAAATCAATCCAATTTCCCCAAAATTGAACTAAATTCCATACTAATACCCCTAACCACAACATAAAAAAATTGAAATAATTAATAAAAGAGGTATATCACACCTATGGAAAGGGTCTGAGGAGTTTTCCGAGCAAGAGATAGGGTGCTGGAAGGCGTCGCGCCGGCTAGAACCGTCGGAATAAGAATGGGAGGGGTGACCAAGGATTTTTGGCAAAGAAGAGGGTGCAAGAGTCCCGCTAGCTGCGAGGGAGGTGCGTCTGACACTGCTGACCAGAGGGTGGTCCATGTTATCACAGTGCGGCGAGGGGAGGTCGGCGAGTCGGGCACGATGAGGGGAGGACGCCACTGGAGCGCGCGGGGGAGGGGGGGGGGGGCTGGTTGGGAGGATGCGCCACAAACGGAGCTAGGGGGAGCTGGCTGAGAGGCCGTGCCACAGACGAAGCCATGGGGAGCTGGCCAGGAGGCCACGTCGCACAAGGGTGATTCTCTGGAGGAGGCATGCACTGGGGGAAGGCTTGGGGAGGGGCGAGCAACAATTATGGTTAGGGGGAAGGCACGCTGTGCAAACATAAGGGGGAATGAGGGGGGTCCACGTGGGGAGGGAAGAATCGTGTAGAGAGGGAGAAATAAGAAGAGGAGAAAAAAACAAATTAAAACAAAAAATAAAATAAAATAATGAAATAGTGGAATTAGAAAAATGGAAAACTAATCTAGGTTAATAATATATATATATATATAATAACGATAATAATAATAATACTAATAATAATACTAGAATAATGAAACCGAAGAAAATAATAACATCATTATTAATTTAGGTTGGACACTGTGCAGGGTTGCGTGCACGGTCACGTGCACATTCTCCTGCCCGGGCGCGTGTGCGGTCGCTCGTGCAGGTGTGTGCAAGGTCGCACACCTAGTTGCACACCTATATAATAATTAAGTTAATAAAAAAACGTTTTGTTATTTAATTTGGCCACTACGCACGGTCACACACCCGTGTATGAACTCAAATCTCTAAAAAAACCTGGCTAAAACTGCATCCCAAAAAAAAAAGAGATCCAAAATAGTTAAATTACAAGGATGTGTCAATCGGGGTGTGACAATTTTCCCCACCAAGACACTTTTCACCCCAAAAATTCCCAAAATATTTGACCAAGCCAAGATTCCATGCAAGACTACGAAGATACCTAAAACAAAACTAAATCTCATGAAGATTGGGAATTCAAAACACCCATGAACTGAAACTCCAAAAATCTCAAAACCTGAATCACCATGAAAAACTACCAACCGCAAAGAATTCACCTCAAAACACAACTACAACATGGAACACCCAGACCCCTAACATAGGGATTACCAGGGCATCATAAGATCTCCAATAACAATCATCCATCAACCCACTTTCTGAGCTAACCAATTAGCATGGTCGAGGTCGGGTGGAGCATAAGTAAGGGGATGCTCTTCCAAGTACACTTTGAAAACCGAGTCTTCCAAAAGCTCGTCCTATAGTGGTCTCCCCACCATATTAGGGTTCTCCTCAAACATTGGTTCTTCAAACCAAAACAACTCACAATTCATACAACCTCTAAAACTATCATGGCCCTCAAAGTTCTACATGTTGAACTAACACAAGAGGGAACATCGACGAGACCCACATAGGGTCTCCCCACCATTTTAAAATTTACTAACACCAAGTAACCCATGAAAGCATTCCCAGTTTACTTTAAGAAACACCTACTGAACCCTTCATCGTGAACCCACCTCACTGGCCGAATTGCACTGATTATTCTTACTATGCACAAAACTCTTCCACATGAGATAGCTTTGATAATAAAAACCCCTAAAAAGATAGGAGCACGTCATCTCCACAAGACCTGAGCATCTCCAAGACGAGTACAATTATATTCCATAATCGACCATGAGAAGGTTCACAGAACATGCCCACCGATTTTACAATCATACTGATTCCTCAGACCTTTTTGACACCGAAGATGAACTCCCATAAATTAAGACCACAAAAAAGATACAAGGACTTCAGAGATGGTATCGCAATAGGTAAATTTATGTTTTCCCCATCTCGACAATGCAGACTTAAGTCGGACCAAGCCAGTCCCACGTCCGAGGAGTTTTGACTGCGCGCAAGTTTCGCCTCGAGGCCTATAGCTGGGGTCCTGATGTCTGAAGCATCTACCGCCTCACAATCATAAGTTGACCACCTTTGACAGAAACATCCTCCAATGGAAAAGTCTCTTGCATAATTATCCTCATGCCCTATGCATCCACTTCATCAACATACCAACTGAGAATTGCGACAAACATAGAGCGCTTGACTGACCACCCTAGACATAGGGAATTGAGCGGTCCGTCAAATGCGTGACACAAACTGATGGAAGGGAATTCCAAGAACAAGTCCCTTTGGTTCACACTACTCATTGGATGAGTAACATTCACTTACCACAATATTGATCAGACCAACAGATATTACGATCCTTAAGATGATTTCTCCACACAACCTCTGGAGAACATGAAACCAGATCATCAGAAAGGTTAACACACCTCAATATCCACATTTTTATTGATTGAGCACCTATGAGAACCACCACATTCCTTCTCCTTCACTTAGGTACAATGGCGGAATAAGAATAGTCATGAGGGTTGCTCATGACGTCACTATTTGTAACGAAAACGGAACTATCACCATTTGCCGGTTTAGTCTCGCTCCTCTAAACATACTCGAGACATCTTATGAATACAAAACATCTAGATTTCCTCCAAAACAAGAGACACGTCCAAAATTTTCCAAAGGACTCAACGACATCCAACTAACATCGACATCTATGAAAAGTCGACACCACTGAGCATAACCCAACTCTGCCACTCCAGTGAGAGTCTGGGCTGAACCAAAAACCGAGAGACCTACTGGAAACCCATGGGACGTTTCTAGGGGGAATATCCCAAAAAAGAAACAAAAATAACAGCATCCCACAAATCCAAACACATCACAAAGCAAAATTCCACATACTAGACCCAAATCGAACAATTTCAAATTAACACATCAATTCATTTTTAAAGAAAAACAGTCACTTGAAAAACCAAGCACATTACATTTAACCATGAAAATCTTTTTAACCCATTGCTTTAACTTCAGACTCAAAACCATTTTCCAATTCCAAAACCATTTAAGCACAAAAACTCATTTTAGAGAAAACCCCAAATTTCTGGAAACAAGAAAAATCATTTAAAATCAATGACTCTCCACTGATATTCCTAGATGCCTTGCATATTTTCATCTTTCTGCCACCCAGGCACCCATCCAATCAATCCAAAAACTATCCAATAATCGCTAACACGTCCCCATGAAAGCATCCATAAGAATACCACTGGAAAAACAATGTTCGTCCACTTTAAAAAAATAAAACATTCTCAATATTCCAAAATTAATCTCCCTTTATTAAAAAAGTCATTTTAAAGATTCAAGACAAATTTTCAAAATGCATTGCATTTCTAAAACTACACACTTCAATTTTAGATGAACCAAGACTTCATTTTAGGAATTCAATTTTCATCAAATCAAATGCCAAGTCCCAAAAAACAAGGTCTAAGTGAAAAACACCCAAAATATCATGTCAACCTCACATCAAAATAAAAAAAATAGAGTAGCACCCAAGTCTGATTCCCTTTTTAAAGGGAAACAATTTCACGCCAATCCCAAAATTGATGCAAAATATCACAAACATTAAAGCACCTAGGCGGAGAACTAGTGGTTAGGTCTAACCAGGCTACATGGTTTAGCAGACTATGCCCTAGGAAATCACCAACCACTAGGAGTGTCGAACATTACTCTCTGGCATCACATGGGTTGCAAATCCATGTATGACCACGCACAGTACTGGTATAATCCTATTGTCATCCCCCATCCACACAGAACAAATCCAAAAACTAAAATCCTGGACTACCCTTGGATGCTTGAGGATCGGAACGAGCATGAGTTCGCAACGCTCTTCCCACACCTACCCCTGGAGTACGGAAAATCCTATCTCCAATCTACCTGACACCCCAAATAACATGAACAAACCTCCTCTGATATCATTTTGTCACGAACCAGGCCAAGTCACCATCCGACCCGGAGCCTGACCCGGTCCACGACAAGACCCAAATAGCGTTCCCAATCCCCACGGGCTAGCACAAGTGCCTGGGTATCAAAAATAAACCTGGGAATGATTTACCCGGATGAATAAAAATAAAACAGACAACAGCTGAATAATTCGAAACTAAAAACTAACATCCAAATAAACACTTATACCAAGTTCAAATTTAAAGTTTACAACTTGAACTAAAAACCCAAAATAGACTATATCAAAGGAAACCAAAACTCCAACACAATCCTTTTTGCGACATGAGGAGTCACATCCCTAAGCCACCGCCACCAAACCAACATGTGAAATGCCACTGACAACCCAAACCACCAATTCCAATCCCGATGCCTCAACCTGGAATGAAAAAGAAACAGAATCTACATACACCCAAAGGTGTATGTAGGGTGTGAGCTAAATTCCCAGTAAGATGCCACTGAGAAAAGGTTCCACACACAATTATTAAATGAAAAATACATTTGAAACATTAATTAATGAAAAGAAATAAAATATTGAACATCTTTACAGAAAACTGGTTTAGAGGAAACAATTTTAAAGAAGAACAACTTAAATTAAAACACATGCACCCGCAAACACACATACTTTTAAAATAACCAAATTGTCACACTGATGAGCATAATGTAAACCATGAGCACTAATGTGGGATAGGCCATGTGGGTGTTAGCTAGCACGGGCCCCTAGATATTTGTGTCTCGGTGAAACATGGATTAGAAGGCCACAACCCTCAAAAAATGTGGCTTAGAAGGACACGTCCCTCAGAAAATGTGGCTTAGAAGGACACGTCCCTCAGAAAAGCATATGTTTGGTTAGTGTTGCAATTTTCAGTCCTGCTAGTGAAACCGGGTCGAGTCACCTCTGGAATACTAGCCCACTAGTCTAGTTCACCCTCCTAGCTACTCGGGCTTCCCATTTGTGCTCAAGTAGTTCAGATTTCATGTCACATGTTATAATTATATACTCAAACGGGACAAGACCCTACTAACACAAAAACCAACATTGGAACAGACAAAATTCATTTGAAACAACACACACTAATGATATCCCAAAACCAAACCAGCATTACATACACAACAATTTAAAATGACTGCAAAATCAAGGAAAACACATTCACTTCCAGACACACCATTAAAAGGATTTATTGATAAAATTTCACACACGCCGCATGATTTTTTGCATCAAATCCTTTACACAATTTAACCGAAACAATTCTTCACCCTTATTAATTACTTAATAAAACAATTCAAATATTCATAAATCGATTTTAAAGACAAAACACTGCTTCAAAGACTATAAAACCCAAACCCTCCTACATGACAATATGCACATCTCTCCATCTAAGGAACATAATCTGCATCACTCACACAATTAAAAAAACCACCCCCACAGTTAAAATACCATTGCATCAGTTACACAAACCACCAAAAAACTTGCCATCCCATATAAAAAAATTATGCACAACTAAAACAACAAGAATATCCACTCAAATACTCATTTAAGATAGAATCTATACTGAGACTATACCAAAACACCAATTGAACCCCTTGCACATCCAAACAAATTAACTATACAACTTATAAAACACTAGTTAATAGTCCTACATGGGTTTCCACAACAACAACATACTCAAACCAGTTAAACACACTAATAGACACATTAAGACATACTAAAAATCAAGTAAAAATTAAATCAAATCAAAGAAACTAATTAATATGCTGACCTCAAAATTTAAAAAATAATGCTAACAATTAACTAGAGATGATTTTAGCATCAAATACACATATTATGGAAACACACTACTAAAAATTTTCAATGCAAAATCAACTTCAATGAATATCAACTTCAGTCCTCAAAAATTAGTTAAATAACACTCTAACTAATTAAACATGAAAATTAACTAATCAAATCATAATTGGATGTGGAACCACTTACCTGAAATGTAGAAAAACATGACAACATGATGCGTAAACTCCAATCATGCACTAAATTCTCCGTAATCAACTCAAATGAACTCTAGCATCAAAAGATCAATCCAATTTCACTAAAATTGAACTAAATGCCAAACAAAAACCCGTAACCACAACATAAACAAATTTAAATAATTAATAATAGAGGTATATAACTCCTATGGAAAGGGTCTGGGGAGCTGTCCGAGAAAGATATTGGGTGCTTGAAGGCATCGCGCCGGCCATACCCGTTGGAATAAGAAGGGGAGGTGCGATCAAGGATTTCTTGAAAATAGGAGGGTACATGAGTCCGTCTGGCCGCGAGGTAGGTGTGTGTGATTCTTCTGACCAGAGGGAAAGGCATCGCACGACGTTTTGAGTCATCGGGGGTGGCTAGGGGAGGATGGCGAGTTGGGCGCGATGAGGGGAGGATGTCGCCGGAGCACCCGGGGGGAGGGGGGGGGGCTGGTCAGGAGGCCGCACCGCACACAGAGCCAGGGGGAGCTGGCTGGGAGGCCACACCGCACATGAAGCCAAGGGGAGATGGCTGGGAGGCCGCACCACACAGGGGTGTCGCGCCGGAGGAGGCATGCGCTGGAGGAAGGCTTGGGGAGGGGCGAGCGGCAGTTAGGGTTATGGGGGGAGGCGCACTGCACAAACAGAAGGGAGAAGGAGGGGGTCTGTGTGGGGAGGGAAGAATTGCATAGAGAGGGAGAAATAGTAAGAGGAGAAAAAACAAATGAAAACAAAATGAAAGAAAATAAAGGAATAAAGGAATTAAAAAAAATAGAAAACCAATCTAGATTAATAATAATATATATATATATAAATAATGATAATAATAATAATACAAATAATTATGTGAGAATAATAAAATCAAAGAAAATAATAACATCATTACTAATTTTGGTCGGACATCGCGCATGGTCACGTGCACGGTCACACACCTAGTTGCACGCCTATGTAATAATTATGTTAATAAAAAAACGTTTTGTTATTTAATTTGGGCACTACACATGATCACACATCCATGAATGAACTGAAATCTCTAAAAAACCCGGCTAAAACTACAACCCCCAAAAAAGAGATCCAAAATAGTTAAATTACAAGGATGTGTCGGTCGGGGTGTGACATCTGTAGAGATAGAATATTAATTTTTTATGTTCATAATTACATAATCTGATCTACTCTATGAAGAATAATTGTTTATTTAAAATCATTCTATGCTTGTTTGTAATATGAGTACAGGTGTAGTGACAGGCTATTATTAGGTTCGATAATGCTTTCCCCATATTAATCCATCCATATATACAATTCCCCATTCCATTATAAATTATTTAGAAGGAAGTATAATCATGAGAATTTTTTGATAGTATCTTTTTAATACCATACTATGATAATAAAAAATACATATTTTAATGAAAGTATCAGTTCTCGGCCATTAATAAATTTATTTTTTATTTTAATGGATCATATAAATTCCCTTAACTATGATAACATTCTGAAATAATGTTACACGATGCATCCAAAATTCAGACCTTATGAAAATGTCAGGCATTTTCCCCTTCTTTGAGGTCACAAAAAATAAATAGATAAAAAAATATTCTTACCTTCTTATAGCATAAATTATAATATCATTGATAAAATCTAATTTTTTCGGGGTAGTCTCTAAAGTGTTTATTAATCAAATAAATGTACAATTATGGTGCATTACTAAGTCTGAATGTCATCAGTATGAAATCATAGTGTCCATATCTATTTTTTAAATTAGTCTATTGAATATATTCCTTTATCACAATTAGATGATTATATCCAATGAAGATCGACCTTTGACAATTAATGGGATCCTAATTTTGAATAAATAGTTCATAAATACATAAATGAATATTTTTTTCTTTATGGTGTTCTTATTGAGATCTCGATAATCATTACATAACTAAAATGATCGATCCTTCTTCATGAAGCAAGAGATCTATCTCACCTGCAGGTGATGTACTAGTGTCCATTATCCCATTGTTAAAATTATTATACATATGCATCTTTAACTCATCTAGTTCTTTTAGGACCATCTTGTAGGGGAAATTCGCCATATGTGTGGCTCGTGGTATAGGTCCTATTGAGAACTCTTCCTTATGATATTGGGGAATTTTTCTTATCTGTTAGGGAAATACTACACTTTAATCCCTAATATATGTATTTATTTCTAGGATGATACATACCTTTGACTCAAACATTTTTCAATTGTATTCATCCTTATATAGTTTCATCATCCTCACCGTTGATAGATTTTCAAATAGAGATTCATGATTTTCCTTACTTTTGTAGAGAAGCATTAGATGTGTTGGAATATGAAAATATATTTCCATATCTATATAGATAATGTGTTCTCTGTATTATTAGAAAAATTCGATGACTAGTATCATGTAGAATTATAAAAAGGAAGTATTATAAGGGTCACTTGAAGAAAAATCTCATAGAATATTATCAGAGAAGATTCATATACATGGGTTTCAGTGAACACAAAACTTGGTGTCATTGAATATATCTATAATTCAACAAACCATGTATTCAATTCAGTAGTTCTACTAATCATTCAGGAAATAAATGAATGTGTCGAACAAGAATCATATAAAACATACTCCATTCATGAGTGAATAAGATGTGCAACTATTTTAATTAACATTTATGGACTATATCAGTAGTAGTAATGGTATATCTTATTCCATACTACATAAGATATGGTGGTTTCATACACTTATTACACTCAATGTACCACAATTTGCTGCACTATATTATATAGTTCAATTTCACCCAACATTTAAAGCATTCAACTATGGGTGGTGCATTTGGATGAAACATCCATTACAACATATTGAAGGATGAATTATTTATTTCTCTTCGACATTAATAATATCGGTGGTCTTCTGTCCCAAAATTGAGAAATTTCATCATCCCATTGATGGACTTCCCAATATTTTTCATCATAATTTTTCAGCAACATTGGTGGTTAGATGATCTTTCATCCTATATCATTTTACCCACTACTATGAAATATCATTCATCTATTTATATCTCTATTACATAAGGTTTACTATCCAAACACTGCCTCAACCTAAAGACCACATTGAAAAAATTCTTCATAACTCTTGATGTATCACTTAGCTATTTCCACTTTAATGTATGGTTTTAAACTACTATATAATGTATATATTTTTCAATAATTACTTATAAAAAATACCAAGGAATATCTTGCAAACATTGTGTGTTTTCACTAATAATTCATAATTGATTGATCATTATTTTTCTTCATCACAATGGATACACTTTATTTTTGTCATTTAAGAATTTGATGGAAATAATTATTGATGTATATTTTTTTGATATCATTGAACTCCATATCTTCAATTACTTCCATAATATAGGTTTACTTTATATGTAACTTCTCATCCCTTCTCATTGGATTAAGGGGGTGGATGAATGTTACTTGGCATTAAACGACATTCCCAAGGTTCCAAAGGCTGTCAATAAATTCCAAGGGATTTGAGAATAAATTTTGGAATGATTTTACCTTAAGAAAAATCCAACCATCCAACCAATCTACAACTAAATGATGCATGCCAATAAACTAACCAAACTCATACATTACCAAAAGAAAACCAACTAATCCCTAAAGACCCCACATGAAAAATAAAAGAAATCATAAATCAGAGTACCCAGTGGAAGACTTTAATAACACTCTAATGAACAAGGAAAAATCCATATCTCCACACCATGATCCATGATCCATGCACCACATCATCTCCTAGATTCATGCCAAATTGCTAGAAAAATCAGAAGCTTTACTCCAACTTGTGTCCTGGAATACAACATCTACTAAAGAAAAAAAAGTAAAAATATAGGGGGTGAGTAATAATACTCAATAGGTTTTACCCAAATTACATCCATACAAATCCACTAGGATGAAACCATTATCCCATATATATATATATATATATAGCAGTTTATATAATAAATTTAATAGTGCAATAACTTTAATCAATCCAAAAACAACCTTACCAAGGCACCATTTCCCAAACCATGAAACCCAAGGGAAATCGAAAAAAACATTCTATATTCTATTTCAACATATCACATTAGCAAAATAATTACATATTTTCAAGAATCAAAAAACAAAACAACCTTTATGGTGGGACTTACACCCATTCTGTTCACCCTAACGGTACCACCCACTACCCATAATGGTGGTTCTTTTGACCAATATCCACCACCTTTTATAATGAGACTTCCCATCCACTTATATAATGGTGGTTCTTCAAACCAATATCCATAACCTTTTCTAATGAGACTTCCCGCTCACTTCCACACAACCATCACAATCCATAACACTCCATCAACCAACCGGCACAAAGCGCCAAGGCCACATAACAAGCACAAAACCAATTCCAACACATGCCAATTCAATTCAATAAATCACCCATTTATTGAAAACACCATTTAACTAACTTTACATTCCAACAAAATTTCCATAAAAATCATCTTTATTGAAAACCTCTTGCACCAAAAAAAATTTATAATCAGCCACTAAATTTAAAATCAACATTTTAAAATCACACAAAAAAGACCCTTTTTGAAAAAATAATCAATTCTCCACAAAATCCCCCAAATCATCACCAAATGGATTTCCAAAATTATATTCACATCATTATAAAAATTAATTTTAAGAAAAAAGATTTAATTTTAACAAAAAATAATAGTTCTAACCAAGTGGAGTCGAGAGAGAACCCGCCTACCATTAGGGTTCCGTAAAATTCGCCCCACAAGAAACATCACACCAATTTTGGAAAATGCTCCATGAAAACCACCGTAGATATCTATCCCTATAATCAAAAAGCCTTAAAATCAATAACCCTGGAATCCAAAACCCTAGATCTACACACAATGAGTGTATATCTAGAAAATATTGATAGAGGAAGAAATATATCTTGAGGAAACCACAAAGACCCATGATTCCAGACGTACTCGAGAAGGACTGCCTTCATTCCACCAATTGCCTACAAAATGTGTTAGAGATCATATACAACCATTGAGAACCCAAAATACCGAGAGAGGATTAAGTGGGAGAATTTTTTTTGTGAAATAGGTTAATCCTAAGGGAGGTCGTATTTAAATACCCTCATTTTATGTGGTAGCATGGTTATCCGACATGGTTTTGGAAAACCATGTGCTAACCATAAACATGCCCCTATCATGAGATAAGGGGTCCACATAGTTTCCTTGCATGGTTTTCCAAATCATACGTAGGCCATCCGAATCCACCACTCTTCCTCTGCACAGTTTCCCTGAGATCCCGCACAATTTCCACTAATCATGCTTAAATTGTTCACCCTTAAAAGATCCTACAATCTTGTCAAAATAATTCCAATCTCTCCCTAATTCATCCCATATCATCTCAAGTAATTTAACCACATAAAAGGAATACAAAAGGCTATATACCACAAAATGTTGGTGCTACATTCTCCCCAACATTATACTTTATTTCCTGGGAAAGTAGAGAACTATTGCTTTTCCGAAAGAGCTCAGACCATTTCTCATCTATCTATTTATCCTGCTCCCATACCTTTGGAATCTAACCATACTGACACAAAACACGATCTAAACAGATTATTTTACCCCACAAGACATTCTCTAGCCTATTGACAATTTTCACCGACACGTGCACCAAAGAAGCATCTAGTTCTATCTCAGTGTGATACCAAAAGATCTCATGGTCTTGATAGACTGATACATTTTAAATTGTGACACAAGAAACATTTTGTACACTACACTAAACTTTGGTGTCAAGGAAAATGGTAAGCCGCATCTCCAATCTATTCATGTATCTCAAAATTCCCAATACACATCAAACATATCTTACCCTTCTTCCCAAACAGACGATGTCCCAACCATGGAGAGATTCTAAAAAACACAAGATCACCCACCTAAAATGAAAATGGTCATCAATGATGATTCGCATATGATGTTTGATGACTTTGAGCCATCTACATCCTCTTTCTAATAAACATGATCTTCTCTATAGTCTCTTGTACATGACTCAACTCGATAATCAATGTCTCACCCATTTCAACCCATCATTGGGGAGAAAAACATGGATGCCCATATAATGACTCAAATAGTTCCATATCCATCGAATCCTAATAACTATTATTATAGGATAACTCCACCCGTGGTCTTTGCTCCTCCCATGATCCACCAAAATTCATCACATGATCCTTTAATATTTCCTCCAATGTTTGTATTATGAACTTGGATTGGCCATCCTTTTGAGGCTAATACTCAGTTCTCACCATTATTTGTGTCCTAAGGGCTTGCTACAGGGATTTCTAGAAACAAGATGTGAACCTTGGATATCTCTTTGATGTGATTGAAACTAGAAATCCATGTCTCATTAACAGATATTGGATATAGATTTTAGAAAAATCATCCAACGTATGATATTTAATAATCGGGATGAAACAGGAGGACTTTGTGAGTTGACCGACAATCACTTATATATCATTGTGAGTCTAGAAAATTAATGGGAGACCTACCACAAAATCCATTGTTATATTCTCTGATATACACCTTGGGATATGTAAAGATTTCAACCCATGTGATGACCACTGTTGCTCTGCCTTGACATTCTGACTAGTCAAGCATCTCATGACAAACTTGGACACATCCATTTTCATACCAGCACGCCAAAACAAAGCCTTCAATTCCATATACATTTGTTGAATTCTAGGATTGAATTACCACCTAGATTGAAGATAAGCCCTGAGAATTTCTTCCTGATAAGACACAAGTACCACCATATGATTCTGAAAACACAAGACTAAATTCCCATTCAGTTCCCAATTCTCGAGGGTGTTTCCATCATTGATTTTGAATTCATCACCTTACATTCAGAGTCAGATGCATATGCACCTTTAAAAAAACAATCCATGTTAGGAATGAACAAAACTAGAAATAAGACATCTCTGTCACCCTGGTCCTCACATTCCAACCTCATGTTGACTATGACCGACATCACCTACCACTTATCTGATACTTGTTTCACCACATGAGAATATGTTTTCTAATATAATGCATCTTCTAATAAATTCCCATTACCTGGTGTGTAAATTATGTCAAATATAACCTCAAGAGATATTCCATACATCTACATTGCCTCATGTTCAAATCTCTTTCTGAGAAGATATTCTTTTTTTCTCTTTAAATCTGTAAACACTTTAAATTTATCATCGAAAAGATAATGACACCTCATCTTTAAAGCATTGACCACTACTACCAATAAAAATCATGTGTTGGGTATTTCTTCTGATGTAACATCAACTGTTTTGAGCCATATAGAACCATATGATCCCCCTATATGAGAACACACCCCACCCACTTATGATCTGTCAGAATACACCATGTACCCTTTCCCTAGTTTTGGAAAAACCAATATTTGTTCAGATTTATGGTGAGCCATTAACTCTTCAGAGCATTTCTGGAAATGAACATCCCATTGAAATGTGATACTCCTCTTTGTAAAATATGTCATTGGTGAAGAAAATCATGAAAATCAAGTACAAAATATAGATAATTCCATGCTAGACCAAGGAATCTCTGTATCTCAATAACGTTCTTCGATAGTTTCCCTGATATAACAACCTCTTCCATTTTTGAATCAATTTAAAAAAAATTCCATGAAATAACATGGCCATGGAAACGATCCTCTTATATCCAATAGTTACACTTTGAAAATTATCCATAAAACCGATCATCCATCAAGATACCCAACATGATATCCTAGTGCTGCTAGAGCTATACACTTTTCCTTAAACACACCAGTATATCATTCAAAAATACCACAAAATATAATGTAGATATCATTGAAATATATGATTCATCGATGTCATGAACATCACTGGTGAAATCGATAGACAAAAGGGAAAAACAACATACTCATAATGGCCATATCGACTTCTGAAAGTTGTTTTCGAAATATCCTCCTTCCTCACCCACAATTGGTGATTCCCTGGACTCATATCAATCTTAGAGAACTACTTATCTCCCTATAACTAGTCAAAAAAATCATAAATGAGTGGTATTGGATATCGCTTCATTATCCTAACCAGATAAAGTCTACAATAATCAACACAGAGTCACAAGGTTCCATTCGCCTTTTTAACAAACAAAACAGGTGATGCCCACAGAGATGTGCCTGTCTGGATAAACCCTTTATTTTTTTAACTCTTATACTTGTTCCATTTTTTCATGAAATTCTGATAGTTCCATTTTATAAGATGGATGTGAGATATGAATTTTCCCTAGATGAAGAACAATCAAAAACTCAACTTCTCTCATGGTTGGAAACCATGATAATTCTGCAAGAAAGACATCCATAAACTGAACCACAACTGATGGAAAATAACTATACTCAAAACCATCCACCAATTCTAATGACAAGTCCTCTAACTAATAAATTATCTTGAAGATAGTTGGTGCCAAAAAATCCGTTTCACCAAGATCTACACTCTTCTACGCTCTAAAGAGATTTCTAACGCCATCCTGCATCACAAAAATAACCATTTTTGCATATCAATATATGTGGACCATAAACATTGTCAACCAATACGTTCATATTACTATATCATAATCATTAATTTCAAGTACTGAGAAATAAAACATTAATTAGATTCATCCCACAACTAAACAACAGCATCGACATAGGATGGTTCGACACAATCATTGACCCAGATAAGTTTGTAGCTTCAAAATAGAAGGCATAATTTCCAAATCTAAACCCATCAAATAAAGGAAGCGAGAAGAAATAAAATAATTTGATGCACCCATATCAAAAAAATAATTGATCAATGTTGAATTTAAATAAATTTTACCTCACACCATGGATGGTCTTGACTGATCATCCATCACCACCTGCTCAGCTCCAAACAACTACTTACTTGACACCCTCTGATGTTTATTACTGTACTAAGGTTTCATGGTAATTCATGAATCAACATGACTTGTTTTACAATTTTTTGAGGGGTATGATGCTTCTTCCATCCTGTTGAGGCATAAGACACCTATTACCCCTAAGGAGTGTCACAAACACCTGACCATGGAGCATTAAAACAATAAAATCAAAGATTCCCAATCTATTTACAATTTTTGGATGGTCGAGGTTGTAACTTACGATCTCACTTTATGTGACTCATAGAACCACATTGAAAACATCGTAGCTTACATAGATCCTTCCAAAAAAGATTCACTGATCTGGATATGGAATTTTAAAACATACCCCCGCTGTGGAAATAAGTGTATCTCTTATGCTTTAACCAAGCATTCGAGGTCCGTGGTTACCTTTGGAAAACAACATGCCTCCCCCTCCTATAGCCCCCACAAGATCCCACTCAGTCATTATATCTATATTCAACATTTCATTGAAATCATCTATACACAACACCACTATCTTGGAAAAAAATTTCTAGTTCAACCCACCATAACCAATTTATGCTTTCAATGATGTACTACCTACCACCTCAGGTGAAAACCATACTATGTTCATTAAAAAAGATACATATTCCATCACCTCCGTGTACCCTTGCTTTAAACTGAATAAATCCATTGTATGATGTATTCGGAACCTAAGAAGGTAGAATTTTTAATTAAAAAATTCGTCAAACCACTCCATGTCACTCTTTAGTCCAACTTCGCCTGGACTGCCAGCTCCCACAACTAAAGGGAAAGATCATCCAACATATATGTGGCTAGTTTCATATACAGCTCTTCTAATGTTCCCATGAATTCAAATATCTGATTCTTTTTGTTCAGCCACGCTTAAACACTCTGTAGCTCTAAATCACTACTAAACACTAGTAGATACTACCATTAAAATAGAACTAGATGATCCACATGCCTTGGTTCATCCGATTTATATTCACTTACAACTACTTGAAAAGCTAGCGCTATACACTACACTAGATTTTGGTTCACCTTGGGCTTAGGATCAATAACATTTTCCATGGATTCCTCTGGTTGGTCCCTACTATGCCTACCCGGTTCCATTTCTATTAACACAAAAAAATTCTGTCTCACTCCCTTAACAAGAAAAAATGTACATTTTTAAAATTTAATTACATAACCACTATCACAATCAGGCTTTCCTCATGTTTACATTTCCCATATTACAATATTTTGTAAAGACAACCATGATTTAAAAATCAGTGTATTTTCATAATTCCAAAAGTTTCAATGTTTCCAATCATTCTGTTTTGAATCCTAATTTATATTTTTTCTAAATACACACATTCATATCACACCATAAATCAATATACCCAAATTAAATATTCATACAACTATGAAGTCATTTTTACCATGCATTCCATGTTCCACTCATTATATAAACCCACAACTATGATACTTTCAATGCCTATAAGTGTCTCAAAACACTTATGTACTCAAATACCTAGTAACATCAATATTAACATAAAAGGGTTAGTTATGTTGTTTAATTTTTTACACTCCATGTTCATAAAATCTTATACCTTACTACCATCCAGAATCAAATAATATACTATGAACGAATGTCAACACCAAGACAAAACATCAATGCCAACTAACCAAACAAATATTCTCACTTGCAATCAAAGGACTGAATAAATTTATACTACCTATAACATCTCACCCCATATCGTTGGATTAGGAGGGTGGATAAATGCTACTTGGACGTAAGTGATATTCCCAAGGTGCAAAAGGCTGACAATAAATTTCAAGGGATTCAAGAATAAACTAGGGAACAATTTTCCCTTATGAAAAAACTACTCAAACAAATATTCCACAACTATATGATGCATGCAAAAAAACCATCCAAACTCATACATTACCAAAATACAACCAACTAATCCACATATATATGACATGTTAAATAAAATAAATCCAAACTATTAGTGTCTAATGGAAAACTACAACAAGACACTGACGAACTAGGAGACTATCCATAGTTCCACACTAACTTCCATGCTTGAAGCACCACAACATCACCAAAGCATCATGTTGAACTGCTAGCAAAAATTTGAAGCTTTACTCTTACCTTTTTCTTAGAAGACATCATCTGAACAAGCATAAAAGATCCAATATAGGGGATGAGGACTAATACTCAGTAGGTTTTCCCAAAATGACTTCCCTTCACACGCCACTAGTTTGAAACCATGAGCACATTTATATAAAATAGTTTATATAAAACATTAAACAGTGAAATAACATTCAACAATGTAATCCAACCTTTAGAAATACACCTATACTCTAACAATTAAACTCAAGGGAATGAAAAAAACCCATTCAATAATCTATTTCACCATTTCACATTAGAATAAAAAATTTATCATTGTAGGAAACAAACACAAAAACAACCATTATGGTGGGAGTTCCTCCCATCCCTTTCACCCCATATCCAACTATTAGTATATCCAAAAACTACCCATAATAATGGTTCTTTAAACCATTTTCCATACCCTTTTATAGAGATAATTCATTCCAACTTCTATAATGGTGGTTCTTCTGACCACAATCAATCACCTTTTTTAGTGATACATCCCACCCACTTCCAAACACCATCCCAAGTTATAACACTCAATCAACCAATAATTCTAAAGAGCTGAGGTCTCATAGTAAGCACACAATCATTTCCAACACATGCCAATTCACTTCAATAAATCACACAGTTACTGAAAACACCCATTAACTAACATTCCAAGCCCATCCACATTTCCATAAAAATCATATTTATAGAAATAATCAGTCAACAAACATTTTAAAAATCTATCGCTAATAATTTTAAAATCATCATTTTAAAATCATAAAATAAAGCCCCTTTTGCAACAATAACCCATTTTCCCTAAATCCCACAAATCATCACCAAATGGATTTCCAACAAGATTTTCACATCATTATAACAGTTAATCTCCTGGAAAAAATATAATTATAACCAAAACCAATAGTTATAACCATGTGGAGTCATGAGAGAAGCCACATACATTAGGTTTCTGGTGAATTCAACTAACAAGAAGCTGCACCCCAATCCAGGATAATTATCCATGAAAATAACTCTATATCTCCATTCCTATCATGACAATGAAATAAAATCAACACCCAAGGAAACCATAACACTAGATCTACACACAACAGGTGTAGATCTAGAAAACAGAGAGAGAGGGGGACATTGATCTAAAGGAAACAAAAATGAACCATAATAGAAGAATTAAGTGAGATTAAATGACTTTAATCCATAAATAGACCCCTTAAATTTGCTTCGAAAAAGTGTGGGAGAGAACCTCCAACCATTGAGAACTCAAAATACAAAGTGGGGCTCTAGTGGGGGATGATTTAGAGTGAAATAGGTTAATCCCGAGGGTGACCATATTTAGAAAAACTCTTTTTAATTTCCACATGGCTATCCCAAATGGTTTTTGAATCCATTACCTAACCTTGTTTATTCCATTGTCTAGAGAGAAGGGGTCTCCTCGGTTTCCAGGAAATGTTTTGGAAAACTTTGTGTTGGGCGTGCATAGCTTATTGTCTCCCCCTACACGGTTTCCTGGGAATACCGCATGGTTTCCACTAACCTTTTCCAAATTGTGGTCCCATATTGATCCTCTAAAATTATTCCAAATCAATCCAAACTCATCCAATCTCATCCCAACTCATCCCAAGAACATAAACCACATGAAAGGCATAAAAAAGTTTCATACCTCAAACTGGGGGGTGCTATATTATAAAAACTACATTTGATTGTCAAATCTATCTATTTGATAGATGATAAAATTCACAATGATATTCTCATAATTTAGAAGAATATAATATATCATATACATTGATCTAACACACTTTTACATGAAAATTGTATTGGATTATTGACTAAATATTTGAGGTAGTTTCCACATTTAAAAAATATATCATTGATCCTTCTTGGATGAAATAGTTTTTTTGACATGGTTGGTGTTATTTTTCATTATTTGAGATATATGTGTAATAATTTTTGTATGTTTCAAAATCCACATCTAATGGATGTTGGGACATCATTTTAAAAATTTTATCATTATCCCACACACAAGTTGTTTTTCTTGGTTTCCCATGGTTCCTACAATTTTCAAAATTAAAAAAGATGTTAATAGGACAGAAGTTATCAAATCATTAATAATTAAATTACACTTTAATTTATTTAACACAAAATTCAAGTCTTATGTGACCCTGCAGATTATACATTTTCAAAAAATAATCTTCAAGGATGTTTTAACCATTCATATAAATATACATATGGTTTTAACTAACAATTTATAATACAAATTATCAAATTAACTATACCAAACAATTAATAAAAACAACTTAAACCCTAATTTTCATTTTTCATGATTGTTACATTATTTTAATGAACAGAAACATAATATTTATACAGTAATGTGTCACATGATTTAGTATCAAAGGAAAAAATTTATTATAAATAACATATACATAATGAATCATTAACATTATTAAATTCCTTATTATTTATCTACATTATTTCTTCAATGTTCTCATAAATACATATATTCACCTATGTATATACATCAATGAAATGCGTGGTTTAAAATCCATGTAAGGGGAGGAATAACATACCTGAATCAACATTACATGGGTGAGAATAATCAACATCATTATAATGTAAACATATGATCATAATAAAAACTATGAGGTATTTATCTGAAAAAATTATGTAATGTGGAAATCCATAAAAATTAGACATCATTTCATTGTGGTAAAATACAAAACATAGTTGATAACAATGCTAACATCCTTCCCAAATATCAAAAATATTCATATATCATATAGAAATCACTATACAAATTATAGATTTTTTTTTCATACATAAAAAAAATAATATCTCGAGATATATCAACTTATAAGATTTATTAGATGGCAATATAATTACAAGTGCACCTATCACATTATTATATTCGCACTATGATCCTTTCCACATAGGAAATAGAAAAATAAAATTCATTAAATAACCCATATAAAAGAATGATTTCCATAAAGATTTCATAAACTATACATTCATAAATAACCAATGGGGTTAAAATATAAATAAGGGTGAATTTTTTTATAATCATTATAATTAATATTTGATGAATAAAAAACTAAATATTAGTAAATTAAGTGTATAAAAGGATAAGTCTTTCTAGATAATCACTATATTTTGATTGTAAATCATGGTGGAAACATGTCTATAAATGATATAAAATAAATGAATTAGGAAGATATATTTAGAAAGAATTATAAGAATATAAATACTAAAATTGTTGGGAAATAAGGATAACATTTTGTAAGGGATATGGGATCAAAAATCCCCTAGCCTTAAATTACACTTTGTTTCAACGCTTTTAAAAATCAGGAATAATGAACACAGATTTACTAAAACCTTGAATCAAAAGTGAATTTTGATATTTTTTGTCACTATTTATCAATTATAATCATTGGATTATATTTTATATTTTTTTCTTGAATATGAATCATTTTGATAAGTTGTTTTTAAAGAAAAATTACATGTTTTACTTATATTTATTTGTTTTTATGGTATTTTTTACATAAGTAGAAAAATATGTAAGAATAAAATATATATGTTTAAACATTTATATTTTTTTAAAAAAATTATTGTATGCATCTATAAGGTTGGTGACATGGAATTTAGTTAGAAACATCAACATTCATGAAAATCCAAGAGTTGAAAATAACATTATAAAAATATGTTGAAAAAGAGGCATACACTATAAATATATCAAGTAGTTAATTTTTATATTAGTTTTAAATCATCAATATAATATAATAAATATCACTAATTAAATATTATTACATTATATATTGAATATAATTGTTAAAATAGACACAAGAAGGAAATAATGAGAGATGATTTTAAAAAATAGAATATTTCATTAATTTAGAATCTATTGTATTACACTAGAATTCATTGATGAATTGATTTGGTTTAATCCAATGGATCCTTAATGTTTCTAATCAAATAAGAGAGAGTATTTGGTTATAAAAATATCTTTATAATTCCCTAGAGGAGTAGTTTATCAATGGGAAATACATGGGTTATTTATAGACTGGGAGATGCATATTTTATGAATAAAATATTTGATAAAATATTATATCAATGAAAAAACTTCTATTAGTCAACATTTTGAAAATATAAATCATATATAAATATAATATAAACGTTTAATGACTTTAAAATCATTTATTACTATCATTAACTTCTTTAGAAAGGAATTTTGAAGAAAAAAAGTTTAATTTTGAGGAATAGCATTTGACTTTTCATTATGGAAAATTATTTTTCGGAAAGGAAGTTAAATTTATTTTTATGAAGTGTGACATTTTATATATTACAAGGTCATTATTACATCATGAATGATGTAATATATGATACATTAGTTAAATCGAATTTTTTATTTTTACTACTCTCCTAAAAATTAATGTAATTCATGAAATTTAAAAAATTTAATGTTTGAAAATTTTGATGTTATGATTTTATAAATAATATGAATTTAACCCATAAATATTTCTACAATGTAATTTTTTTTAATAAAATATTTATTATTATTACAATATTCATTAAAATACTGTTTATTAAAATATTTCCCATAATTCCTTTGAGTTTTTAAACTATGATAATTGTTTATCATAATTAAAATATTTATATTTAACTGAATTTGTCATGATAAATATTTTTTTTATAAAAAAATAAAATTTTATTATTAAATTACTCTTCCAATGTTCAGGTAACTATTCCCAATGGCAGTGTTACTATTCAAAATAAAAATGTTATTATTCCCAATTACCACATTACTATTCTTATGGCCACATTACCCTTCCAAAGGTCTCACTACCTCTTATAAATAAATTTAAATTCCTCATTATTTATTAAACTAAATTACTCCCATGGGCGTTTATCTGTATTTTATACAACATTGATTATTTTACTAATTTTTTGCAATTTATTTTGTTTTTTTGTTGGAGGGATGATTCTAGTTGACATGGTATATCTATATTTCCCACTATTTTTACAATATTTTTATTTTTTACCCATATAATATTTTGAAATTGAATGGGTTTAGTAAGTTGATAATTTATCAATTCAAATTAAACAATTAATTATTTTTTGGTTTCCCGTTATGCTATATGTGAATAATACTTATATAATATATTATAAAACACATTTATTTGTAAAATTGAGGTAATTTAAAAATAAAGGTTCTTATAAAAAGAGTGTATGATATAATGTATATAAATTTTGGAATTAAAATTATTTTATATAACACACTCATAATGATTCAAAAACACAAGGAGGAATATTTCACACTTTGAAATAAAAAATATAAATTTTATATGAAGATTTTGAAAAAGAGTTTTTTTGTGAGAATATGAGGTTTAAATATGTTGTTAATAATTTTTTACATATATTGGAAAAGATTATTAATGTACATATGGATTTAATGTATGCCCCTCTATTTGTAAAATAATAATGCCCGAAGGAGATGAACAATTCAATTGGGGAGATAAGGAAAATTAATGAACTCAAATTAAAAAAATGGACAAGGATATGTGGAATATATTGAGATAAATTGAGATTTAACGAAATTATATAAATTTAAACGGTCTTTATTGATAAGTAATATTGAAAATATTAAATGTCGGATCCTAGAACTTATGAACATATCAAAAAGATAAATGGGAGAACAAAAAAATAAAACATAAATCATGAAAAAAAATAAGACAAAAATGATTGGCTAAAGTGATTTATATCATTTTGGGATGTATCAACCCCAAATCTTATATAATTTACTCCATAATGTGGAAAAAATAGTTTCCACTATAACAAATTTTTATTGGATGATCTGGGAAAAAAGAAATATCTATAAACATTTGGAAGGGAAAACTATTAGAAGTGTCACAAAAAATCATTGGTGAACGTGGTCATATCTATGTCAAAATTCCCTTGAAAATGATTATAAAATGATGGTGTCCAAAACATAGATTATCAAACATTTTGGCTTGTTTAAAGTACACCTACAATAAATAAACAATGTTGAATTGAATATGTTAGTGTTTTTTTTATGTTTGGGCACATGGAAATTTATTTTTGGTATATCATTTATGTATATCTAATTTCAAGAATATATTAATCACAAGGGAGTACAATTTGAGAATGGATAACCCTAATAAAGAAATGTAGACTTCATATAAGAATGAAAATCAATCATTCAAATGTAGTCTTCAATCACATGGAAATTTTTATAAATTTTACATAATTGGTTGTGTTTTATTTGATCAATTTTGGTACCAACAATTGATTTATTAAAGATATATAGAATAATTAAATTAACTACTATATAATGGATTTAAGATAATGATATAAATTTTTTCATTGTAGGGATACATAAAAATTAATTAGTGACGATAAATGAAACCATTAATATAATGATGAATGAATAAAAGGATACTCAACCAACTATATTGAATCAATTATATTTTTGGATGAAACGAAACAAAATAGATTTTTTATGTATGTATATGAATCTCAATAAATGAGAGATTAACCAAAAATAAGAAAGAAAATAAATATAACAATGAGGTATTATAATTTTCATGGTTATGGATTTTCTAGATCAATTAGTTTAAAGGATTACTAGTAAGTGTAATTTGAAGGCTATGAAAGATTATTATTGAAGGTATACAATTGAAATTCAATGTCTTTTCTAATGTATGAGATGATTTCATCAACCAGAATAAGTGATGAAATCTAAGAGTAATGATACACAGACTCCACATACTAAGGATTATACTTTGAAGAGAGAGTATCAACACCAAAAGGAGGATGCGAATGAGCCCAAAGATATACTAATAAACATCCATGAATAGTTGGATGAGGATAAATTATTAAATAAGACTAATAATATACTTATTTCCATGGTCTCATAGGCAAGAAAGGCCAATAAAACCAACAATAAAAATCAAAATAATGTGAATACCATGATACCCAAAAACAGTTATGGTTGTAAAATCAAGGGATGAGTAAGAATAAATTGTCCTAAAAATTTTTCAACAAGAAAAAAGAAGATGTAGTTTTTTTGAAAAAAAAAATCCTTGGCCTTGTTGTAGCAATTTAGAAGATAATGATGTTCCACAATATTAACAATACAATGGTTCATCTCTTAAATTTTTCAAAATTGATTTTTAAAAAACAGAGATACAATAACATGAGAGGGATCTATTATAATTAATATTTTTACAGTCTTATAATGTTCTATCTAATATGAAAATAAATATAACATTGAAAAAAATTAATATATCAGGAATGATTTTTGTTATAAAAAAGTCATTAACACATATAAATTAAGATTATCACTAATTATTATCATTTAGGAATATGGGGTTAATAGGAATATAAAATAATACTATGTATTTATTGATCTGAGTTTTAGTTGATTGAAATTATTTAAAATATGCATCTATATGACCACAATAGTGAATAGGAGAATCAATGACACATTTAAGGGATAAAATTGAAAGCCATGTTATTTATTTTAATCAATCACATTTTTAACATCAAGGTAACCCATTCATATATAGATATTGTTAGCTGATGAAAAAAAATTTAATAAAAATTTTCTATATCACTTCATAAATAGAAATAGTTAAGATTATTGAAACATGAATATAAATAATATTGAGAGAATCTATTTTTAATAAAAATATAATTTGTTATTTTTGATAAGAACATCATTATTATAATATCAATTAGGGGGAGAAGAAAATGTATTTTTTCCTGGATTTTACAGGTAAGGTGGATACCTTTGCACTTTTAATTTATAATAAATTATGGGGTGAGGAATTGCATAGAATAAAATATATTTCTGGAATTGAAAAAAACAGGGTGTAGAATATTGATCATTGAAATGGTGATTGGTCTTATTCTTTATAAATTAAGATGAAAATGTAATCAATGAAAGTTGTTTAATTTGGTTATGGATTAAGTATCCATCCAATTAAAGAGTAAAGGAGCTTCCCACACTTACTGGTTAATGATATGGCCACACATTAATAAATATATTGATTGATTTAAGTAGGCATACTAATGATGTGATGATTGAATCGATGGATTCTAGGGAAATGACATGTACTACAAAGGATGAGAAATAAATTTTTATAAAAGAAACATTCAAAGATGAATAGTTAGAAGATAAGTTGGATACCAAACCAAGATGTATAATAGGTTAAAATGAAACTTTTATTGTTAAAATAGATTTATATTTATTTTTTAGAGGTCTATAAAATTTATGAAGGACCAACCTAGGAATTATCATTATTTTTTCTAGATGAAAATTCCATGTATGATGTTTTGTAATGTTTGGTGATAGAGTAGAGAAATTAAAATCCACTTTCAATCATGGTAATAAAATATCGAATAAATATATTGGTGATTTAAAAATATTTAATTCATTTAACATACAATTTATTAGATTTTTTAATTTCAGTGGAAATCTAATCTATGTGGATGAAATATGAGACATGTTTTAGTGATTTTAGCCATTTTGTTTTACATTTGACACATGTAAGACATTTAAAAAAATATAGTCTTTTTTGAAATTAGTATATAAATTGAGCTATGTGATCCACATGTACTATATATCTTGCTACCCATTTGTAATTTAATTTTTTAGTAATTTCACAATTGAAAAATATATATGGTGACCATAATCTATAGGGGGTATAAAAGATTTATTGGAATTTTATGATATTTGAGAATGATATATTAAAGTATATATATAATGAATATTTTAAGATATGTATAATATAACTATATCTATAAGATATTTTTATACAGAAAAAATAATTTATATTTAATTTAAGACAAGATTAATTGTGACATTTTTTGAACTCTATAGACTGAAAAATTGAGTTTTTAGCATTTTGAGAGTCTAAAGAATTAAAATTGGATGATTAAAGGGATGATATTTAAATAAAAAATTTATACAATTATTCTTATAAAAAATATAACTGAATTTATAACTAATCATAAATATAATTTCTTTATTAATAATGTGTGAATGATTATATGTATCATTCAATGCATTCAAATTTATTTATCAGTTTTTGAAAACAAATTATATAACCATAGAATCTAGGATTGACCTGTAAATAAATTCTCATAAATTGTTTTAAGAAAGATGTTTCAGATGACATATTGAGGAATAATGATAGGTTTTATGAATCATTTTTAAATAATGTTTCCATGACGTTGTAGCTTTAATTTCAGAATTTGAATCAGATATTCCTATCAAAAAAACGAACATCGATACGTGGATGAAATATTTTATTCATAAAATATATCTATTTATATTTCATAGTCTATTCATGTAATGTTAATTATGAAATGTTAATGTCTTTATAAGGTTCATATATGTGGAGATACTTCCCAGACATACCTAATAAATCACCAAATATGACCCATGACAAGGCCTCAGGTTCGCCTAAACATACATCACAGGATATCGAATCATGATTGGGGTCTAAGAGATATAGTGGCAGTACAATAACCTATGATTGGTGTAAATTAATAATATAAATAACCAAAACGTCAAAAAAGAAAAATAATATAGTAATATAAATAAATAACATGAAAAATCACCATACTATAACAAATGAAAAGTTCCATTGGGGCATACATACTATTGTTGAGAATCAATCATTTAAAATTGGGTAAAAACACATCATTTTAATAATAGAGAACCGAATATTCACTAGACATTTATATATATATAGTTTATCAAGTAGTATAAAATTGGTGGGAAATGGAAATATGGATATAAAAGAGAAATCTAAAAATAAATTTACGATAAAGAGTTCTAAAGAAAATGGATAAGAGAAAAATAATAATCACAATATTATAAATCCATGATGATCTAAGGCACTATTTGATTCATTTGAAATGAAGTTACTAAGACATAATTTTTCTTTCAAAATGATTCTTTCTATATTAAGAAATTATTTAATTCTATAAGACTATATGTAAATATAAATTTCTATATACATAATATTTTCTTTCTATTATAACTTTAACAATTTTTATTTCTTCTATTAGGATGTGATGCATCATATGGTGAAGTAATACATTTTCCTCTAAAATATAGTCCAATGATCAACCCTTTTATAAACTATTAAAATTTTCAAAACATTATGATCCATCACTTTAGATGGAATGTAACTGATTTTACAAAATGAATTTACCATTATCCTATAATAAACATAAATTATTTATCAATTTTTAGATTCCATGAATTTGATTATATTAATCATGCATACTCTTGAAATATGGGAACACCATTAATCACTATAAAACACTATTAGAATCATACACTCTTCCTTATTTCTTATGTGAGGCACATGTTACTGGATATATTACATGAACATGTTTTTGTCAAAATCCATTAATGATAGAATATAAAACATTTCAACAAAGAATTAATCACTTCTATGGTAGACATTACTTGTCTACATTAATAATTTATTCATCATTATCTCAACATTAATAACATATTTATGGTTTTATTTCCCTTGATTATTATTATTTTTTGAAATAGGTACCAATAATTATATGATCTTAAATCTATAACAAAAATTTTCATCAGTATAATCCTCACGTATTTCATTAATGACATGATGAGAAAATAAAAAAAATATAATCATTTACAATATATTTTTTAAATCCAAATACAGAAGCAAATTAATAATTCCACTTATCTTGTGTTAATAAATTATTTTTGACTTTGATCCATTAAATTATACAGCGGTATATACCTTTGATTCTTGGGTATTCATTTGAATATTTCCAGATCACTTTACAATTGTAACACTAAATAAAATTTTTTCCTTCATCCATTTTCATTCTATTTCCTAGTTTCCCTTTTATTAACACTTGTGACAGACTCTCAATCCTATCATGCATTTACCATGGTGATTCAATCTACAGTTATCACATAGTGGAAAATCTTTCATTCCCTTTAATTTATTTGACACATTATCTTTTTCATGGCGTTTATTATACCACTTCTTCTCATTGATTCCCCTGAATATATAGAACATGGAGAATTATTTGTCTTTATTGATTCCATATATAATTATTTCATTGTATACATAATTTTTTTGCAGAACAAGTTCCCTTTAGTGACATAGCTCAATTATTTCATTCAAATTATCAACTATGAATTATTCATTGGGTATGAAATTTATAAGATACCATGATAACCATTTTAAGGTGTCATTATAATCCAAATCAATTTATTCCTCGTTATTCTTTAAACCATGGAACCTCACCATCATCTCATTTTTCTGATCACAATGGTAGTAATTATCAAAAAATGTATCTTTAAAGTTATTTATTCTATGAGTTCAATTGATTCTTCCCATCTTATATTCTATATTAGATACCACCGATGATAAACCTAAATATGGATACAATAAAAAACAAATTTTTCCATTTATATTTTCTTTTATAAAAATGATATTAATATTTTCTCAAATGTCATAAACTATTTATCTGATTACATTGGATAAGTTGTCCCACAATATGATGGGTGCCTCAATTGAAAAATGAAATCCAAAATATGAAGTTCCCTCTATGAAATATGTTTTCTCTATTTGGTAATGTTTATTTTTCATAACCTGGTTATGTTTTCCTAATATTTCCCTCATTCTATTCATTCCAATACCGATTGTATTGGAATCTTACACAAAGAAAAATCGAAATTCTAACTGACTATTGACAGAATTCATCCTTCCTAGTTTTATATTTAATAATTGGAATATAATGTATTAGATTTTAAAATTAATAAGATTATATAACTCTTAATATGGTATAAGAAATGAAAAAATATATGCCTCAAAATTCATAGATTCATAAACGTTTTATACTGTGGGAAAATATTAATATTCAAATACATCATAATCATTATTAAATAAAATTTTAATTATCCTAAGAATCTCCCTTAGGAGTGTAAAACAAGATTCATAGTAATACCAATTTTTTTTTCCAGGTTACATCGAATTAGTCCATAAAGACCTTGCCGAATTTGTTACAAATTGGTAAATTTGTTCTAGGACCATATCACTTGTAGTATCCAGATTGGGATATATTTCAATAAATACCCACATATTTTATACATTACCAAAATTATATGATTTTCTTCTATACTTATACTCAATTTTTATTTATGGATAGGTTCCCTAATTAATTTTTTCTAATACAAGATTCCATGGTTGCTTTTATACAACCTTTTATACAAACTGTAATTCCCCAACCCTAAATGTTGAGAGAAGGTACATTAACATATTACACTAGAATGATTAAAAGGAATCAAATACCAAAAGACCAATCAGTTAATAAATCTTATAAAAACATATATTATACATGATACCCATAATACATTGGTAAAGAATAAATGTAATCATGCTACATTATAAAATTAAATAAACTTAATCCTTGAAAACTTATTCACTAATTAATTCTTCATAACATGGGGAACATAAAAAAAATAATGTTGAGGTGAAATTATCAAAAAGGGAATGTAATGTAGAATAAATAATAAATTAATGAGAATAAATAAACATGTAAATGTTATTGACATAAAAAACAAACAATTAAAAAACTACATAAGGTAAAATCTATATGTCATGGAAATTATCTAAAAAACATTGCATCATGTCAATAAACTAAGAATGTAAAATATTCATAGTAATTTCGAGGAAAATATGATTGGAAGAAAATAAATGATTCTATATGAACGAAATTATTAATTATTGGAACTCATGTATGGGTAACATGAAATAAATATCATCCAGACCATTCACAAGATAGTTAATTCTATGGAAAGAATCACATTTAATTTGGGCAGTTTATATGTATCATGAGAACCTGTTCATACATCAATGGGTTATATAAGGTACATCCCCCACCTATCATTTCAAATAAAAATCATTTATAATATTTAAATGAAAAACTAAAAAATATTCATTATCAGATAACTATATTAAATGAAAAATATAGATTTACTAATAATTCGCAAGTTAATCAAAAACTAGTCAAATAATGCATTGTATGTAAAATGGTATATGGTTTTGGAAATAAAAATATCAATTGAATGAAAATATAGATATTTAAGTAAATTTACAGGAATAAATTAGTACAATAATGATATTATTTTAGAATAATTTAATGAATCGCAAAATGAGGTGGGAATGGAATGATAATCGTTAAGAACATTCTTGAGGAGAGTAATCTTTAGACATTCTGATGTGTCCCATACCACTTTGAAACATTTAAATAATAATATTCATGATTTTATGATATTAAAAGAAACATATAATCTCATTATAATATGTATAGTCCAAAAAATTATATTCTATATGGTGGTATATACATCATATAAAAGTGAGTTGGTTCATAAAAAAATAATTATCATTGGATTGTATATTGAGCTGAAATCCCTTACCTTAACCTTCATTTTATTTTATAAGTTTAATACCTATATATAGTGGGTTAAAATAAGTTACTAAATTATACCAAATACATACTAATTTATTAAAATCATATAATATCATTTGGCAATATATTATCACATTTTTGTTAAAAATCATTCATTAGTTTCACTATTATTGGTGTTAATTGCCTTCTTATCTCATGTGTGTTTTGACTTGTTATTTTTTGTTTTTATTAATTACACGATTGTTTAATAATATAAATAATTAAAAATATAGTTTATTTGAAATATATATTCAGTACATTTGTATTTACAATAATATATAATGTTTATAGAAAATAAATGAATTTCACTGTTCCTGGACAAGTTTGAAAATACGTATGCATAAACACTACTTTCATTTTTTTTTCATAATAAAAGAATGAAAATTTGTTGATAAATTTTTATATTATAGTTTTATTATCATATATATTACATATATATTAAATACTTTTTTTAAATCCATAATTTATAAGATCATGGAATGTTGTGAATGAGTCACATCACTTTGAGAGTGTAGTAGACCACACTTCCACAACCGATGTTATCATATTTACAAAAAATAGAAACTACAAAATTATGTGTTATAAAATAATTAAATAATTTTTAATTCATAATAAATATAATATATGTCATATATAAATAGTGTTTCAATCATAATTCCCACCATGATAGTGGGTATACTGAAAATGAACAATCATCATTTCGTGTGCAGGTTGTTTTTCATAGACATGAAAAATATGTTTATTACAGATTAGATTGAAGTGTGTATAAGTGTAGGATTAAACATTTTCCCCAAAACATCATTTTATATTTTGAGTACTAGTTTTTTTCCTAGTCGTAGAATAATTTTATTTTATTGGGGGATAATGGAAATGAAACTAGATATTTTGAGGGAAGACATTATATCATCAACTAGTAATTCCTTTTCGTTTGTACCAAAAGGATACCTTGGATTTATTTCTTCCAAACGATAGTTTAATAGGATTAGGGGAATGATGTATAGGATCTCTTTTGGAGGTTCTTGGATGGGGAAATTTTGCTTGATAGGTGTGAGGAAGGGTAAGTGAAGGAGACATTTTTATATTGGAGGAGTGGCACTCGAGAATTATTGTGAAAATGGAATTCCCTAAAAGTTCATCACATTGAAGGTTTATCCAATAAAAAGAAAAATTATATAAATTTGATTATATGGACATTATATCTCTAGAAACAGTCTTTTGGATAAGTTTTTAGGTCATTTGAGACCTTGAGAATGAGGGTTAGTCCATTATCAAGTTTAATTTTTCCATAATAATTGAAATTAAATTTAATTACATTTAATAATATTTTAAGTAAAATGTTAATTTATTTCTATAAGAAATTATATATTATGATTATTAAAAAGATGGTATAAATTTTTATAAATTAAAATCACATATGTGGCAGAAATATATTAATATTTAATCCCACATATGTGATGACAATTTAGGTTATTAAAGTAAAAATTTCTAAATGAATGATATCTTTTTATAGAAAATTTCTATATAAAATTGATTCCAATGACCTAAAATTTATTATTTTGACAAAAATTATATAATTATAACTTAAAACTAATAAATTTTTTTTATCCTTATAAATAAATTACATGAAAAAATACGCTCTTAAAATAAATTTAGTAATTTTTACTGTTTATTACAAACATTATTCTTCACAGAAACCAAAAAAAATCCATTTGATTATTTTTATATAATTATTAAAAATATGAATTCTATATTGACTTATTCAAATTATAAGGGTGCCGAAAATTTGATTTAAAATGAGTTCTCCAAAAAAGGTAACATAATTGTCTTTATAAAAGTGTATTATTTTATGTGTAATATTGGTTTTGTTCTTATCATATTCGTAAAAAATATATTATATTAATATCAAAATATTTTGATGAATATTATATATATATATATATATCAAATTAATATAACTCTCTTGTGGTTTTTTTGTAAGTTTATTATGGAGAACTACTTTGTGAGCATAATAATAATAAGATTTTCCTTTATATTAAATGAGTTCTTAGATTAATTTATAATTAAATTATATCCAATGAATTTATTTTATAATTTAGTAGACAATATATTTTCATAATTAAGTTAACCGTTTTAATAAATACTTATTTGATAGCTAGGTTATATATTATTATATTATTAAATGTAAAAAAATATCATTATTCTATAATATACAGTCTTGCATATAACACATTCAATTTGAAGAAATGGGTTGTTGTGTGTGACATAGAATTACTCTTTACAATGTACATTGAATGATATATAATATAAATATTTAATTTATAATATTAAATCTATTTTAAATGGTCAGGGTGTTATATTCCCTTATTATTTTGGGGATTAGTGCGGAACACACTATCAAATACAATATTTGTACTTAATAATTGATAGTAGTTACCCCCCATAAAATGAATTTATCCATTAAAATTAGTCTGGTAACCAAAGGATCAATATTCTAATGTTACATTCATAAAATCACAAAATGTAAATATTAATAATTAATATTATTTTTAAAATGAAAATTAAGAAATATAATGATTACTAAAAGTAACACATAATCTTTTTTCCACATAGGTGAACATATTTTCAAATTGAAAATATGGACATGGAAGAGAAGTATATAAAAAATGTTATAATGGAGGGTGATAGATAAAATTATAAGATAATGTTATCAATCACAAAACTATAAGTATATCATGATATAAGGGTTTGTTGGATTCATAGGAAAATAATTTAATAGGAAAACATTTTTTTCAATATCGTTTCCCTATATTGGAGTAATTTTCATTATAATTTTTACTTACTTGGTTCATAAAAATCTCAACCTTTATTATTCATTTATAAATTCCCAATTCTTTTCTTTACCTATTAAATAAATGTTAAATTTTCATTCATAATGCATTAAAATATTATGATGTTCATTAATAGAACGATATTTCAATCCCTCTATCATTATCAAAATAGAAATGGTTAGTGAATGTGATCCAGTATGCAGAAACATTCATATGGTGAAGTAATATTTTAATCTATAAAACCTCACCTGACATGTACCTTAATAAATTTCATATATGGTTAACCATGTAACCCTTCCAAACCACCATTTACCCTTTATTAAATAAAAAAGATATTATCTTATACCAAATACAATTTCATTGGAAACATTGGTGTATTAGAGTACTAATAGTACATAAAATGTGATTTTATTATACTAAAATCCATATAAAAATATAAAATAAAATCAATTTTTTAAAATGATGCACAATAATACTTTCCTATGGATTATTCATAAAAAATCGATCATTATATTCCCAAAAACGATAGAAGTATCAGTGCATCACTATTATAATTATTTTCTTCATCCTTTATGAATTCCAAAGAATTATATTTTTCATTTTTCATATGCAGTTGTTAAGGATTATCAACCACATTCTAATTTTTTTGGGGAATTTATTCCTATAATTCCTAGACTCCCTCCAATTGAAACACTAGAGTGTGGGAGGGTAATTCAATGAACATATTTATTTTTTCACATAATTAGATAACTTCATCCCATAAATCTAGTAATTAGTTCCTGATAAACACCCCTTAGAAATTTAAAATGCTTTATATTCCCCTTAATACAGTTTATTTTTCACCTTTTTCCCACACATTGAGCATAAATGAAAGGCTCATTATTTTTTTATATGGTCATTATATATTAGATTTATGAACATATGTCATTTTTTTCAACAAAAAGATATTTATACAAATTTAAAACCACCATTACCACTGTGATATCTCATACAAAAACATCTTCATAGCTAAAAATGACTCTAGTAGACATTTCCTTATGAAGGATATGTTTCAGCCCACCAATTATATGATCAGTTTTTCTTTCAGTTTGGATAATTATTCCTGAACAGTATCCCAAAATCCTTGTAAAATATTCTTCATATGAACTATGATATTCATCACAATAATAATTAAGTTCTAGTAATTAATTTTCTATATTTTTATGAAGACTATGTAGATAGTACATATTGAAATAATAAATCATGTACCCATCCCATGCTATGGAGTCAATTTCATCTTGTTTCCTCGTATTTTTAATATTATTACTCCACTGAAATTCTTCACATTCCAGACGGTAGTCTTCCAATGTTACTTTATCCTGATTTTGAAACTGGAGAACATAAAATAACATTTGAGTTTTATTTTTTCCTTTCCTCATCAACTAATGGTACAATATAACCTCTAAATTATGGGTGGTGTTTCCTAATGAATGGCTCTACTGATATTTGTTCCCTATATTTATCTTTGACACGTTCACCATTATTCATAGATTGTGAAATTTTTTAGATCATTGAAAAATTGTTTTTCATTCCATCTCTAATAAAAATCAGTTCCATAGGGTAGAAATAATTTCAATATCCAACTCATTCCCATTTAATGTGCTTCCTAGTGGTTTCATCCATTGATTAAAACCAATAATCCTATAGTAAGAGACAATCTTCATTGTGTGAAGTAACACAATGATGAACAACTAATATAGGATTTATAAATAAGGAAATCATACTTCATAATATATGAAACTTAAGGTTTATCATTGTTCATTAATAATAATCATATATATATATATATATATTATTATGGTTAATAAATAATTTGGGAATTCCCAATGAATATCCTCTAATAGTGTCAAACCAGTTGTGTACTAAGGCCTGTTTTTGTGCCCCAATTACTGAATGAGTCTAGATTAATATGTTGCTTTTGAATTTGTTACCCCTATGTATATTCGTGCTAGATTGACATACACATGTATTACCCAGACAAGAATGTGTTTATAGGAAACAACATTCTATTACTTTTTTAAATACTCATGGCATTTTCCAATACTTTAATATATCCCTAGAACAATCCATAGATACATCCCATGTCATTTCCTTAGAAATATTGTCAGGGATGTCACTAATATTTTCTCATCATTGTTTCCAATGGTTGACTAAAAAGTTTCCTTATTTCCAACAATAGGATCCCATGATTAATATACATGGATATTAAATCACTTTTTATGAATATTCACCAAATTATGAGAAAACATATCCAAAGATCGTAATATTTTAACTTCTTTATAAACATGTACCAAAATATTCTAAATAGTAAAATGATATTCAACATATCCCGTAATGATCATAACCTTTAATACTTCTACATAAAAACTACTTTTCATAAATTATTTAAATTAATCATAAAAAATTAGTGATCTCGTATTCTCATTAAGGATAAAAATATAGGAGATAAACTTGAATAATCTAAGCATAAGGTTATCTTAACTTCATATTAACATTGAAAATCATAACCTACATATCAATTAATATAAAAATGAATCATGGAATAGATATTTTCATTTAATAATACATGAATCATAAGGTAATGAAGAGAATAATCCATGAAATCAAAACAATTTAATAATACATGGGATTTTGATAGACACATAAACATATAAACTGATTTTAATAGTAGTAACGTAATCACCCTCAAGGCCATCTTTGTTGTATGGGTTCATTCCCCAAACAATATTGGAAGTAAAGGTTCACTCACAAGGCCATCTTAGTTGTATAGGTTCATTTCCCAAACAATATTGGAAGTCAAGGTTCACTCACAAGGCCATTTTAGTTGGAAAATACGTTCAATGAACTAGGTTCACTCTTAATTCCCTCCATGTAATACCAAACTAGTTTCACACCACATTTCATCCTTATATTAATGAACCTTGTTAATATCTCATTCCATCCTAGTCATACTAAAAATAGTTCACCCCTCATTCTATCAACATGATATTGGACATTATTCACTAATTTTTCCATCCATTTCATACTAAATTTATCTCTCTTCTCAATCTAGCCAATCCTTATGGAACTAAGTTCACATCTTGTAATACCTCTGTCATGGTCAATCCAATTCACTTCTCGTTCTAGCCATGACCTATTGAACTAAGTCCACTACTTATTCTATACATGTCTATCTCATGAGATATAAATCAATTTCCAATGCATGTGAGGGATATATTGTCCATGCCTGTCACATAATGAAATCAAACATATATGATCCACAATATAATAGGATGTTAAAAATATCATGAACCATAAAAAATATCATGGTTTCATAAACGTCATTTTATATCCAATAAAATGAAATGTGTATCATAATCATTTCATCATATCATAACATTTGGAAATGATACATGTTTCAAAATCATTTAAGTATATAATAGCTTGTGAAAGGAAGAAGGATAATTATTATTTTAATCAAGGGATAACCCCTAGAATATAAAACGGATTCATGAAAAAATTTTCACCATAATCACAAGCCATTCAATGAAACAATAAAAATGATGTCCTTGGATCATAACACTAGTAAAACATACACTCTATTAAATGATTTAATCATAGATGTCGAAGAATTATGAAAGATAACCTGAAACGTATCAATTCATAAATATAAATTTTTAAAATATATATTATTTTTAGAGTAATTTTCCTTGAATCCCCATTGTGAACATATATAGGAATTATTAAAAGTCATTTAAATCATTTCTAAAGAAAATTAATCTGGAAACATATAGATGTTTCCCATACCACATTGAAAGATTTGTATCATAATAAAATGAAATAATAAAATTACAAGAAGATTATAATAATATGAAAATAATTATATTCATTATAAGACAAGTTAATTGGATGTATATACACATATTATAAAAATAAAGGTGCATTACTTGACATTTGTCTCAATGAAAGTAAATTGAAACAAAATTACTTTACTGATTTGGTAACATTTTAATCATAAACCCAATGAATGAAACATCATAAAATATTTATTTATGTAACCATTAATTTATTTAAAGTAATAATATAACACATTAATAGGTTTTTTATACACCACATAATAGAAATTAAGGGGGAACCAGGCCTAAGTTTCACATACACACAGGTGAGACGCGAAACCCCTTAAATTATGTTTTGAATATACTTGTCCATGAAAATATGTCATCTGTAATAAATAAAATAATATCAAACATCTAACAAATAAGAATATTTATATATATATTTTAATAAATTATTTTAAATTGAATTTATATTAACCATTTATTAATAATTCTATGTTACTGTTTTTGTTTCGGGTAATAACCACTTTGATTTTTATTATATGTTTCAAGTTATTAGTCTTGTTCCACTAACATAGATCATGATTTAAATATTTAAACAATTTAAAACATAATATAAAAATTATTTATCATCACTATATAAATATATAAAAAATAATTAAATGATATAAATATGAAATTTTATACACTGTTCATTTTAGACAGTAGGTCGTACGTACGCATGAATGTTCTTTCTATTTTCTTATTGTACTAAAATAAAAAATATAAATGAAATATATCTATATATATATATATTATAACTCTATTCAAATTATTATCTCATACATATCATATAAATTCACTACACTTATCCTTAATATATTCCATGAAAAGTGTGAACGAATAACATCGCTTGAGAAGGCGGTAGTCCACACATCCCAAAAGAAAGTTATATTTTTTTAAAATATAATTAATATAATGAATATGTAATGAATATAATAATTATAGAAAAATAAATACATCATATACATCATATATGTTATATAAAAACATTAATTTCATTATATTCCCCAAACATGACTAGTGGTAACGGAACAAAAGACATCATTTTGCGAGGATGTTGTTCATCGTACATGAACATTAATTTCATTACTCATTTTATGGATGTGTTTATGTTTATGAAAAATAAATAGAAGATTTCAGTTTATATAGGATATTTATATTATTATATAACTATATTATAAGAGTCATTCAATTGGTGGAGAAACAAATAAAATATAAATGGACATTGGATAATGTTACCTCTTCTTCAGGTAACTCCTTTATATTAACACAGAAGTGACTCCATAGTTGGAATTATAATAAAAGTGATTAATATATTGTGGGATAATGGATTTTGGGAATTATATATGGTTTTGAATGATCTTATGTGTCTTTATAGGGATGAGGAAGGAGAATATTGAATGCATTTTATTGAGGAGGTTGGATGACATTAATCTAAATACTAAAATGAAAAAAGTATTGGGAGATTTAACATAAATCATGAGCTTCCAAAAAGAAATAATAAATAATTAAATTTTAATTTTTTTTGATGATAAAAATATTCCCCATACAAAAAAGTGCATTTTCTTAATTTGGTTCTAGAACATATTTCCCCCCACTTTTATCATTTTGTTTTTTATTAATGTAACTAATTTTCTAACCTCAGTAATTGTAACCATTAAGAATAAATGAAATAGAGTCTTTATTTGAAATATAAAACAACTAGATTATAAATATTATAAAAAATTGAAAAAATTATATCCAAATTTCTTTTGTAAATTAATATTTAAATAATATCATGTAACACATAAAAACACCACTTTAATGCAAACAGTGCTAACAATGTTTTTAATATTTATGTGTAAATATGATCATTATAAATGATAAATTGGAACAATAGTGGACCATATTTGATATTTATTAAAAATTTAAAATCATATGTCAGAAATTAATTTTATTTTTAATTTTAAATTATTTAATGCAGTGATATTTATTTTATTTTATTATTAACTGAATAATACATTATTTTGTGTTTATTATGTATTTAATGTCATTATATCTCCACTAAAAAATTAAATATAAATTAATATGATATAAATAAATCATTTATATTCCAAATAATACATACACCCATCTTATGTAGCTTCATCCCTACTATAATGATTTATAACTACAATAAACAAAGAAGGTTCCTTATGCGTCTTTTTCCTTACAAAACATATTATATAGGCCCATTGAATAGAATATAATCCAAATAAATCATAGTAATAGATCATATGGTTTTTATGGTTGAAATAAGTCTCAATAATTGGGGTTGGATAAGTTAAGGTCCAATAATACAACTTACATTGTTTATTTAATCATTATGTAATCAAGTACTTACCTTAATTCTTGTAATAAATAGAAACTATTTTCAATAATCATTTACACAAGAAAAACAATGTTTATTTTATTCGAAAATAAATTTCATATTGATTAAAAGTACATAAATAATTTTTTTCAAATTCAATTGATAGAACTTTTTAATAATAGTAGATAATTCATACCAAAGACGCTACAAGATGGGTAGTTTTTTAGGAGAAAATTTCAAAAGTTTGAACATTTTACATATCCAATTTCAATGTGAAATTGAATGTATTGACCTAATGGGGATTTATTAATGTATAGTATAAATAATTATACATTAAAACCAAATATAATTATAATTTAACAATAAAAATAAATTATATCAAAAATCAGTTTTTAATTAAATTTTCGTAATTTTGAATAATAATAAAAAAATTTAGTATTTTCAAAAAAAAACTGTAAAATTCAAATTAATTTTTTTGGTTTTATGATTTTAAAATTATTTTTATAATATAAAATTAAATTGTAAAATTTATCTAGATATTATTTTGTTATTTTTCATAAAAGGGAACTAAAACTAGTTCTTTTGTAAAAATATAATTTTCATACAAATAAAAAAATTAAAAAACTTTTATGTTTTATTATCAATATGTTTTATTTATATAAAACCATTATAAATAAAATTTCAAAAGTATTTTATAATATTTTTATGAATAAGATTAATTTCTACGCCATTTATATTATTATAATAATATAATTTTGTTCCATAAAACTTAGTGTTGTGTGTTACGGAAGACATGTCAGTTCTATGTGTTGTTATTGATTATCTTCGTAGAGAATATAAAAACTCATTACTAGGTGTATAATTAAATACAATACATCATATAAATTTAATTTATTTAAAAAAATGTTAATAAAAACTTATGTTGTAACCTGAAAATTTTTAATTTCCCAACTATAAGAGTGTTCTAATCATTTCCTCATTTCAGAATTAAAAAAAATAAAATGTAGACATCATTCATGAGAGAATGAAATATATAGATGTGAAAAAACATCTTGCACATGGTATGCATCATAAAACCACAACAACCATCTCCCATTCCATGTACATGAAAAAATCTATATAATAAAAAAACATAAATGGACGGATATGACATCCAATGGTTTAAAGTGAACTCGCCAACATAATGATTTATATAAATCAATATTGAATGAGAAACATGTCTCATGATCACATGGTTCATGTCCAAATGAATATATATTAGATTTCCAAAAACCAATGACAACAGTCATCACATAGGTTTGTTCCATAAAACCAGAGACCCCCAAGAACTCCTCTAGAAATTCATGGAATCTAACTCATTTCAAGATCAACCACTTGAGCACTATCCACTCAAGAATTTATCTAAATACTGAAGAATCAAACCATTATGTCACTGTATTACACAATGCACCACAACAATTAATATGATTACGTGCCCCTTAAATCCTACCCTATCAATGAAAGTAAGTGACTAGAATAATTTCCAATGTTAAACATCTTAAACACCAATAATAATAGTTTAAAAATATTACCTATAAATAGAAGAACTCAATATATCAAAAAAATATGAACATCTACATCCACCTAATAAATTGGGGATATCTATCACATAATTCCAACTACAAGACCTTGTAGACAACACATGGTATGAAAATATCCCCCAATAAACTAAAACGTGGGACATTAGGGGAGACACAACCTTAAGAAAACTAGAGACCAAACCAATAATATCTTAGGTATCCGTTCCCTAATAAAAAACTAAAAACATATTTAGATTCAACATCATCCCATAAGGATCTCCAATAATTCCTTGATGAATGTTGATTCCATATAATGGGGAGGAGAAGAAGACACAATCCCATGATCTGCCTCGCGAAGCCCATTCATAGAGAACCGACCACACCGCGCCACCGCGAAACAAGGAGGTGGTAACGCTCCGTAAGTGCCCTTAACATTCACGACCCACCGTAAATCAAGGAGGCGGTAACCCTCCAAGACCTCCCTTAATTTTCACGACCCTCCACAATGCAAGGAATTGGTAACGTTCCATGAACAACCTTGATGTTCGCGACCCTCCGCGAAGCAGGGAGGTGACAATTCTCGGTGAATGGATTTGATGTTCGTGACGTGTTGAGGATAAATCTAATTCCTCTTCGTGCCAAGTGAGTTATACTTTGAAACACCTCTCCCCTATAAATATTGTCCTCCCCCCAAGCTCAGACGATGGACAATCCGACCTTTTGGCTTCCTAGATCCCGAATCGTCAAACACCATTATGCTCTGCGAACCATGAGTTGTGCAAGGTACTTCGGCTTCGTGAAGGGCCTCCCCTTTGTCTTTTTATGAGCCCCTCCTATGAGAGGGATGCCTTTCATTGATCCTAAGGGCCTCTGTGAAGGAAGGGGATCCCCCAGGGGACCCGAGTCATTGCAGAGCGTTTATGCTTTATGAAACACCCTTCATTTACACATGATCCACAAGCTACGACAGGGTCACTGTATTTCGCGAAGAGCATTGCTTGACGACACATTTCTTTTGTCTATAACCTTTGTTCCATGAGGTAGTGCTCCTCCAATGACTTTCTACTTCGCGAAGCACCTCCCATACACAGGTTTTCCCTGTGCATATGCTGAGGGACCCCACTTCGCGATGCACACCCTTTCGCATGTACCCTCCGCCATGCAAAGAAGTAGAGCTTCATAGGACCCATGCCTATGAACTCCTCTAATTGGAAATTCTATTTTTGGTGCGACCCTCCAGGATTTCACGATATGATTTCAATGTCCCTTGGACAATAATGCACGTTACATTGTTTCTCCAGATGCTTCTTCGCATTGGAACGCTAATGGCTATTGCTTCTGTACATAGCCACTCTAATGTGCCCCCCTCGATGGTTCGCTCCACCACACCCCCTCACCACGGCATGGCATATCGCCTATCTACACCAAGGATCATAGGTTATAAGGTATGTATGACCTAGGGGTGAGGATCAAACCCACCTCATCCGAGATTCAGGATGTTAAACTGCCAAGAACCTTCACCTTCAGCACGTGACATTATATTGTAACGTCGCCTTGTGCATTGCAAGCACGATACCCAAATCGTGTAAATTCACTATGCTCACTGGTCACTAAAGGGGGTGATGGAATATTAATGGGAGTGGTGTTTGTTCACAAGGAATTGGGAAACATCTCGGTGTAATCCCCAAGCTTTCTTGTAGGAGTCATCATCCCTGCTCTTCTTTCTTCTTCGTCCCCCAGGGCCAGCAAAGGGCGTGATGGGAAACAGTGCTTCTCCTTTATTTGGACCCAAATACCTCTCCAATTTTTCTTTGTCTCCATTAGGCCTCCCTATGAAGTATGTCCCAACCTCTTCGGGCTGCAACCACGCATATGCCCATGATTCCTCTTTGGGCTATGATTACATGTCAGATCCACTACACTTCGCATGGACGCACCTTTTTCAACATGATCGTCAAGTCTCTGCTGCCTCTTGTTTCTCACACTAAGTATTAATCACATGGGCTATGAGTAAGCACCGACTATGAAAACACCTTGGGCAGCCTAGAGTGTATTCCTCATGCCACCACCTAAACTACGTGGTAATTAATCTTTTCTATGGTAGGGTACGTAGGAAGCCTCCTTGATGTTCAAGCCCACCAACCATTGGACCCTAGGTCCACATTCATGTCAGTTCACTAGAACTCCCCCCCCTAACTACTAGGTCTTTGATCCATACTAATGGGCGGTACGTAAGAAGCCCCAACGAGGTTCAATCCCACCATCCATTAGACCCCAGGTACACTTTCATGTCGGTTCCCCAGAACACCCTGAACATTGAGGTCATTGATACTTGCTAAGCCATGGTACGTATGATGTGTGTCTAATGTTCAATCCCACCAACCATTAGACCCCAGTTTCACCTTCACATTTGGTCACCAACACCATGGGCAACCTAGAGTGTAAGCCCCATGCCCCATCCTGAACTACATGGACATTGATCCTTGCCAAGGCAAGGTATGTAGGAAGGCTCTCTGAGGTTCAAGCCCACCAGAAACCGGTCGTTCTGACCCCATTCAATTTTGTCCACCAAAACCTGAACTATGTTGTTTTTATCCGTGCTAAGGTAGGGTACATAGGAATCCTTCCAAAGTTTCATGCAGAACAACCATTAGACACCAGGCCCCCCTTTACATCAGTTTACAGACACCCTGGGTCGCCTTAGAGCGTAATCCCCAAATGCCCCATATTCTGAACTACGTGGACATTGATCCTTTCCAAGGAAAGTTACGTAGGAAGCCTCCCTGAGGTTCAAGACCGACACCCATAATTTCTGACCCCCTTCATGTCGATCTGCCCCCATCCTGCATGACATTAAACTATGAGTCTCATTCAGCAGTAAGTCGTTGTGACCTCATCCGGCGGTAATCCTTTGTGACCCTATCCAGCAGTAAGAAATTGAACCCCAATTGTCCGTAAGCAGTCATCAAATAATCTACATGGACATTGATTCCATGCCCCAAGGATACATAGGAAGCCACTTCGAGTCCCAAGACAAAAACCATCATCATCCTCATGAAAGTTCCATCCCATTTAGCATCCCCTTCATAGAGCCTTCCATTATCCATCATGATCCATACCCTGGCCGCCGCATCCCAGTGGGATCATTCCACCCCATTGCCCATTCCATTTTACATTATTTGGGAATCCACACACAGGATGGCCCTAGGATTGGTGTTCTCTTTAAGGGGTTCCTACATCTGATCCACAATAGTCAGTGTTCTGATCAGTTCGATCTATCTCGGATTGACATTAAACTTATAGCATACCATTTGTTAAACATGGTAAGATGAGTAAATCATAAGATATATACCCATATCATATGATTTTGTGTGTTATATGTGGGATGCATCGGGCTTCCGTGCCCTCGGGAATCCCTATAATAAGGGAAAAAAGACAGACACACCAATCCCCCAGTGTCCAGACATGCCAGTGATGCCCAATGTGGATACTTCCCTAACTGAAGGTTGCTTCCCTGACTGGTACCGTTGGAATGTCCATAAATAAGTAGTGTAATTAACTAGTGTCCATGAATATATGGTGCCAAGAAGAGATTGATGAACAACATCTTATGTCTATGAAGGAGATCCGGACAAGGTGATGAGTTCCGTGGAGGAATCCACGAAAGGAAGAACCAAAATCCCATCATCTTGTTTTTATCAAGGAGACGACATCCCTAAATATGGAAGGAGATGTCTCCTACCTTTAGAAAGCGGGAATGAGGGGAAACACCAAAACCATGCCTCTCATCCCTAAAAGTGATGAAAGTGTGCACCATGACGAAAGCATCAGAAACAGAAATGGTGAACCAGACGTGAATTTCTTCTCATCAATATGGAGATTAGTAGTGCTTAGGGAATTAATGGATTTATGTGTCACTAGATCCATTTATACAGTATTGGGTCCCACCAAGGAAAAAGTGTGCATGTCATGAAACTCACCATATGTAGGGGATGAAGAACGTTGGACATCCCGTTATGTGATGTTGTCAGCATTGATCCCTCTTACTGACCATGGAAGATGTGAAGGTGTTATGGCATTGGTCATCGATTCCTTTTTCTTTCAGCACTGAAGAGTTTATTGCCCTACTTTTCATGAATCAGGTTGATGCCTCAGGGACACGATCAATGCATACCCGTCTACATAGGGGTAGGGGCATCACTAACGCGACAGTCCCGCGTGGTTCCATCGCTTCCACGATGGCCTCTACACACATGGCCATGGGAGTGCACGCCCCCTCCCCCCTTTCGAGGTCATTCAATGGGGGGTCATCAACAACCTTGTACGATGTTACATGGTGGAGGGAATAATCCCAACTAGGGATATTTCCAACATAGATATGGAGGCGTCCATGTCTCTTCGCTAAGACCACCCCTGAGGACCGCACATAGAGATATTTCTCCCCACCCCTATGTACAACCACTTTGGGGGCCTATCCCCTGAGTGCTTTGATGACTCCCTGCCTTATGCTAATGTGGTTTGTGATGTCCGGCCTAGCCCAGTTAGATTCCCATTCTAGGGGCTCCATGCGAGGGATCCCACTCGGCTGCGTCAGTGCCATCACCCGGTCTTGATGGACGAGGAGCAGGTAAGATATGCACATGAAACACCTGCCCTAGTTCGTCTGACCCGATGCCAGCATCGAGCACAAGCAGAGGAGGACGCCCTCCATGGGGAATCAACATTGATGGATACTATGGATTGATCCACCGTCGATTCATATCATTAGGTCCCTGCATACACTATGTAGGGGTGCCTATAAGACCATCCAGGATCGAGGCCCCTACCACCCACGGGCAGGATGTGTAAAATATCATGGTCGCAGGCACGAGAAGTGGTCACCGTGAACCAACCCATAGTGATTCCACCCCATATCGAGGTCCTACCCATACCCCTACCATAGATAATGTGTGCCTTCCCCGCTTCTAGGATCGACATGGAGGTCCGCCCCGAGCTACCCTCAATTTGAATGAAGGTCTGCCCTGAGACAGTGATACTCTGCACGATGGACTCTCTCATGCCCATTACACTGGATATGGAGTCCTTCTTCCAAGTCCCCATGGCCAGTGCATGGACATTGCCTGTTTGTCCTCTCTTAAATGGGGGGATCCTCCCTATGTCCTCTTAGAAGCCCGTGAAGGTCCTCCTAACCCCGACAACCAGACGGGTGAAGGAAAGCCTCACTCCACCCACACCAAGCCCGGAGGTCCTCCCCATGCTCCTGATAGTCCCAACGGAGGTCTTACCCTCTAAAATTCTATCCATGGAGGTCCTCCCCATGTTCCCTTCGACATTTGTCCCGATACTCTTCTCACCCCTGCAATCTTGGGTAGAAACACTCTCCTCCCCAACACTAGTGTGGCGGAAGGACACCTTGTCAGAAATTAGATCTCTCCTTAAGGGCCACCCAAAGGTATGAAGGTGGGACATCGCTTCCATAAAAAGAATTCTGAGATGGTCTGGATGGAGATAAAACTAGTCCTCTTCTCAAACTATGAATCAGAGTATGACTCAGCTCAGGAACCCTCCCCTCACTCATTTGAGTCAAGGGATGGGGAATGGAAAAGGTGCATATTCCAAGTAGTCCCATAATACGAGGTTCATATGATTCCTTCCTCCCTCCGAAAATATTTCCAAGAGGATGAAAATCTGGAAAATCCATAGGTTGCAGTCATGAAATTACCACCATATTCATCAGAAGTTCTCTTTACCTCCACAAGGGATCACAAAGAGTTATTATGTGGACCAATGGTGGGCAAGCATCATTGCAACCTATCACCAAAAACCCTCACCCCTGATCTAGGATTGGAGGCTATCAGCCCCTCTTATCATGACGTAGTGGCCATGTCACTACACTATTCGAAGGATAGCCTGAGAATCGGTGGGCGTCCTTGTCATTCTCCAATATGCTAGGTAGAAATAGGTGAAACAGCACTAGTCGGGCCAAGCCATGTCTAAGAGACAATAGAGAAGATCAAGTTGTTTAAAATGAGGATGGAGATGGCTTAGAGTCATCATAAATATTTTTCAGATCACTGTTAAAGACAGTTGTCGTTCATTATGGGTGATCATGTCTTCTTGAGGACCTCTCCAAGGCTTGGACATCATCGGTTCAAGAAGAGGTGCATGTTAACTCCTCGATACATTATCCCTTTTGAGATACTGGAATGGGTTGGAGAGGTGGTATATCAGTTGGCATTACCACCACGGTTCAGTTTGGTGTGTAATGTGTTCCTTGTATTGTATTTGAAATAGTATCATCCAGATCCTGACCATGTGATCATATGGGATCACGTTAACCTAGATCTGGATGCTTCATTGATACATATCCTAGTATGGATTTTGGATAGGCAAGATAATGTCTTGCGTGGAAAAAAATTGGTATATTGCGGGTTTTATGGCAGCATGGTTAGATTCAAGAAGAGACTTGGGAACGTGAAAAGGAAATGAAAGGGCAGTGGCCAAAACTCATTCAGTTGGGTGATGGTCTTCTACATTCCACGGATGAAAAGACTAATGGTGGGGAGAAGTTAGTACCCCCAGTTTTCGATATGTAACCCTTAATTGATGATTTTAATGGATCTAAAGTTAAGGGTGATGAATTAGAGTGTCATAAGAACATTGAATGAAGCTTTTAGGCAAAGAGGATGTCGCACGGACGTCACACAGTTTGTCCAAACTATGCAGAAAAACCGTTCATAGTTGGTCTTGGAGGAAGTAGCATCTGCATGGGTGGCGCACTATTTGTCAAACTATGAGGCCAAACCATGTGTGGTAGACCAGTGGCTAATCCATGGTTAGCGCACAGTTTGTCTAACCATGCGAGCACACTGTGCATCCACTTAAACGTGATCTAATAAAGGTGGATCTCATCCGTTTTTGCCTCTAAGTGGATGGTTTTTCATTTTAAGAGGCCCTAACTCCGGCTTTGGTTTCTCCTAGGTCAAAGAGGGTTCTATTATTTTTATTAAGGCAATCCAAAGGCTTCCCATAGTGAATCAAATCCGGATTCTTGTGGTACGTGTTCGTTCTTCATTGTTCTTGTTCGGTTTCTTAGATCGACTTAGATATGCTTCTCCTATTTTCTCAATTTCTTATATATATTCTTATTATTGGTATATCTATGTGTGTGGATTACATATATGATGAGAATTGTTCTTGGGATTGCTATGAGAAGATATCTAAGGTAGGTTTTTGAAGAAGAAACCTAGTTTTCTTGTGTGTTCTTCATTCGTTGTGGTTTTTGTCAAAACCCTAAAGGTAGGAGGCTTCACTTGAGAGTCTTCTTGTTAGAAGTGATTAGATTAGTTTCAAATTGGGTTATTTGAATGGAATTGATTGTGAAAAACATATAATAAATCATCTTTAGTGATGATTTATGGTTTTAGTGAAATTGTGAAATATTGGAAAATTGTTGTGCAAGTGATTTGGAATCTTGAATTTAAAATGTAGATTTTAAATTATGGATTTTCTGAAATCGTAAATGGTTTTATGAAAAATGGGTTTTCAATAAAAAGGGAGATTTTTTTTGAAATTCTTGGTATTTAAATGACATTGATGGAAATGGTTTTAAATAAAAATGGAATTTTATTTAAATGGTTTGTAGTAGAAACGGTTATGCATTGAAATGGTTTTTATGAAAATGGTTTTCAATAAAAAGTGAGTTTTATTGAAATGGTTTGGAATTGGAATTGTTTTGAGGTAAATTGTTTTCAATAAAAATTTGTTATTATTGAAATGGTGTTTTGGCATGATTGATTGGCATATGTGGTGTGTGTTCATGTTTCATGTACGAGGATTGATTGAAATATGATCTTGTGATTAGTGCCAATGTTGTAATGGAACATGGTAACTACAGGTACAAGGCTTGGTTGAAATATAACATTTTACTCAGTTCCAAACGGTTAATGGAACATGGTAACTAAAAGAACAAGGTTTGGTTGAAATATGAAAATTTTCTTGGTGCCAAAGGTGTAATGGCACATGAGGAACAATTACCTTGTGACGACTTGGTAGATCGATGAGAAACTACTCATGAGTATGAAACTATCACAACGAAGCATGCATGTATAGTTTAATTTGTTGGGAAATGGTTGTGTATACCTAATGGGATGTTTGTAAAATGGTTCTAAATATTTTTTAGTTATATTTCTGGAAATGTAACTCTCTGAAAAAATAGTTTTATTTTGCATTTGAATGTTTTTGGTTATAAGTGGTTTTGGGTAACATGTTTATATTTAGTTATAAACTGATTTTGAGAAAAAAATTTATATAAAATGTTTTTATATAAATGTTTCTAACTATTCAATCCTAGTGGTTTGTGTGTGGAAGTCATTGGGGAAAACTATGGAGTTTTATACTCACCCCTGCATCAGAAATTTGGTGCTTTTACAGATGTCGTGTTCCGGGATACAACTAATGGTAAAGTATATTATTCGTAGTGGCTCGTGGTGATTCATGAGAGATTTTGTGGATCTTGGATAATGTTGAACAAGGATATTTGGTGTCTTTTTAGAGTCTTGTGTTGTTCTTCCACTGTGTACATTGATGTTTGGTTTGGTCTTTCGCTATTTTTAACTTTATATGGTTTGACATAAATGATGTTGTTTAGTTGTCATTCATTTGTTCATGAATCATAGAGTGAATGTTTGGTTAGGAATGGTTGGTTTATGGGTTATTTGATAAAGGGTAAATCATCCCCCAACTTGTATATGGAACCCATTGACATTTATTGCCAGCCTTTGTCGTCTTGGGATGTCGCATAAGGCCAAGTAATGACACATTGAACTCTCAAGGCAATGAGAATTTGTGGGTAATTAAATTAGAAGTGGAGCATGAAATTGATTTTAGAAACGGTAAATATATTATTAAATAAAAAATGAAAATTATTTATATTATTTTGTGTATATTCATTCATTTATATACTATAATTTTTCTAGAACTATTGAATGAAATCGTCGATATCATGGTTTAGTTATATGTTTAAAAACCATTGTGGTGTGATTATTGTGACAAAAAATTTTGACTCTTCACTTGCATATGGGGGATAATTCATCCATAAAATTCCATAGTCCCTCCGTTGGTGGAATTATAAGGAATACTTGGTATGCCTCAGATCTCATTATATAGATCAAAAGTTTAATTTTGAGAAAAAGAAATTGATTTTCATATTATCTCCCTTACAATGATCTTGTAATAATGAAAATATTTTTAAGAACCATCTTTGTAAACAATCTGAATCATTTTGGTCACGATACCTTGTGATGATGCATGACTTTTCCAAACGTTTGAGCCAATGGAAATCATAAAACATGAAAAAATACAGTTATTAGGGAATAAATTAATGTTTTCCCCAATATTATTCCTATAATTCCACCAGATCGTGAGGTAGTGTCGGAAATAGCTCATATACCAATATCTTGTAATATATCTAGATTCATCAATATTATGGACCCTATTGAAATGTAGGAGTTAACAAAATGTCATCAATAGAATTTGGATAAAGGGTTTGTATAACCTAATGAATCTCTTTGGGGTGAATTAGTGTAGTATGTTAAAAAACAATGGATCAATGTAAAATTGTATTGAATTTAGATAGAAATCAAGGTCACCATAAAAAAAATATCCCATATGAAAAATATATGTCTAGTTTGATAAATTAACTATAAAATATACCTAATTGAAGGTGTTTTAAGGCCTAAAAATTCCATGGAATTTTTTTTCTTAAATACATGGGATTTTTACGAGTCTGTGAAGATTTATGGAGCTCGATTCTGAGTCCCTGTGTGCCTGGAATCAATTTCTGAAGTTTTGTTTGGGTACATTCAGTAAACGTATGAGTGGGTTTTTATAACCTTTGAACCACTGATCAGAATTGATATCTGAGGGCACCATTGAACTCGTAGCACCTGTATTCGCTTAAGAATACATTTATCTTGATAACAGTTGTAACACCCCAAGCTTCTACGGTACGTTTCCCTTCGAATAATGCGATAGCGTGTGTTGTACGCAACCTCGAGTTCTAACACACACCACAACTAATTAAACTAGCCGTTGTGAATAGTAATACCTAATTTTTGAAATCATATATATTTTATATTTTAAAATGGACTTCATTTTTGGATTCGGAATATCGAAATTAGCCTAGGGTGAAATTTTGGTACATTTCGGATAACTTTCATATTTTGATGAATAGTGAAAATTTCTAAATTTTAATTAAAAACAACTTTTTTAATCAAAATAATTAATAATGATAAATTGTGAATTTGAGTGGTTTTAAAGTATATTTAGAATATATTTTTACCATTTAATATAATGTTGGTCATTGGACATAATTTTACAATTAAACCGAACATAAACAAGTGTCAATCTTTTGATAGTTATTATCTCTTAAAAACACGCTTTTTGTTTTGACAGCGGGAATTAATTTTAAATTAATTTCTGCCACTTCTGTGTTTTGAATTTAGGAAAATGGATTCCATATTTGGAATCAGGATGTTCAAATTGTGTAAATAGGTAACTTTTATTTTTAGACATTTTGAATAATTACTGCGGTAAATATTTTATTTACCATGGTTAAAGGGTAAATCCGGTAAATAAGGGTTAAAAAATAATATTATAATAATACAAAATTACCCTAAAACGTGTCGTAACCTTATTGGTGGACACATACCCGACCATGGTCATCCTTGGGTCAATTTGGGGACCCCTTGGAGCCACTTGTATGTGGTAGGGACACATTATATTAATAAAGTTAAAATAAAAATAAAAATGGCATAAGCTTACATCTTTTATAAGAAAAATTTTTACATAGGGTTATATATGTTGGATTTTAGATTATAAATATTCATTAGAAAGATAAAACGATTTCCTACATAATGATATTTTATTTATAATTTTTAGACATTAAATAATTTATTTTATTTATGACACAATGATGATGCAGTAATTACTATAATAGTGAAAAATTAAAATAATTGATATTATAAATACCCAAATAAATATAATATGAAACTTTTAATGAATTAAACTAATTTTCTAGGATAATATGATATATTAGGATTGATGTAATGGACTTTGTTCGAAGTAATCAATCTGTTATGAGTTTCACAAAAATCAACTATTGAATAGTGTCAAAATTGACATAAAAGAGTTCTTAAAACAAATATTATATTATTAATTGATATTAAATTCCTAAAAATCTAAGGTTCGGCCAAGAGACTTATATTATGATAGGTTAATCATTAATGGACCACTTGGGGGTCTTGTGGATGTATATGGTAAGTCTATTAACCATATAATATAAAAATACAAAGAGACATTGTAAAAGTGAAACTAATTAACTTAGAGTTAATACTTAAAGATAAGGTTAATATAAGTACCCAAACCTGTCTAAATTCTATTGGATGAGTTGTTTTCGACCTATCCCCACCTCATACTTTGAATAGTCAACTTTTGAGCCTTTGTAAACCGAATATGAATTTATTATAAATTAATATTTCTAGCTTTTCCAAAGGTGCCCCTCACCCCTCTTATAAAAGGGAACTCCTCCTTCTCATTTCTTCACACCTTCAAAGCCTTTTGGTTCGGCCAAAATCTGCCCCAATACTCTCCCAACATCCCTCACTACAACCTAGAGGCCTTAGTTTGATCATAAAGCCAACCTAAGGAGCCCTTTTGATCAAATCAAAAAGAAGAACCCGAAGAAGAGGTAATGATTTCACCACCCTTTTCTAAGTTCCTTTCTTCTTCCACTTCCTCTTTCTTTGTTCTTACCATTCTAAAATAATAACTCCAGTATCTTAAATATACTGTGATGTTATTATAAATATGGTACAACCATATTCAGTATTCTATCCACCCTTTGAATAACATGTCACCATACGTGCGTACGTACGGCTTACCGTCTCCACGTCGTGGTGTAATTGTTATTCAATATAATATTATTTGGATGGGTATAATAATGATGTGTAACTCATGTAAATAATAAATATAACATGTTAATGATTCTGTATATATGATATACCATCCATTTATATATTATTTTAATATCAAAAGAATGATATTGTCGCTCGTGCGTACGTACGGACTACCGTCTCCACGAACGCGATGAGATTCATTCTCCATCATATCCATTCAAGTATAATTACCATTTAATGATTTAAAAATGATGTTTAAGGACTTGATATCATTATGGATATGAATAAGATACAACAAACATGACTTATGTAACAAAACATATAAAAGAAAATGAGTAAGTTAACACCCGAAACGACGATAATACTAAGATATTATTATCAAATCAATATTAAAAGATCATATATGATATCATATTAATATATATGATTCTTGTATAATTTAATAAAAATTATTTCACAATTATACAGGAGGTTAACCTACCCCAACCAAGGAAAAGTACAAGGTAAGGGTTATTTCACAATCTCTTCATTATCCGAGGTTGTATTATACGTAATAATCTACTGGGATCTCTTTATCATCCACATCCATGTTTCTTCGAAATGTATTTCAAAACATTTTTACTATTTACAAGAATATGGGTTAAAGTCATTTATACCCTTGTTTGACTTTTTATAAGAGGTTTATAAAAGAATCTTTCCGTCGTTTTCAAAACAAGGTCCTTTTTAACCTTTTCGACAGAATTGAGGTAAGAATGTTTTTTTTAACTTATACGGCGGGTGCGGTTATTTTCCGCCATTATAAAATCGTCGAAGCTTCCCATACAAGCTTATAAGAATATTTTCAAAGAAAATGTTTTATTTTATATGGATCTTAAATGATTTCAAAATAAAAGGAGATACTTCTTTAAAAAGAATTTTGATTTCATCTATGTCAACATCCTTTGATGGATTTTAAGATTATTTGAAGTTGATTTATTATGATACAAAACTTCTATATTGTATTGAAGGTTTTGTGATATGTTTGACTATGGATGTGCTATTTTTATACCATTCATAGTTTATGGTGAAATTATTGACATTTCGTATGCTAGTTTTAATACGAATGTTTATGTTATGTTTAAACCTTTTCATATGGGAATGCATTGGACTTAATAAGTGACGGGTGGAGCCCGCTATAGCTCCTCGATGCATCGGTAGGTCTCATGAGACAAACTAGTGTCTTGGCACAAGGCCTTGACAAAATCTTATTTGTAGTCTTGGCACGAGGCCTTGGCTATGTGGTTATGATAGTCTGGCATTATGCATTCCAACATTATGAAAGTGGTTATTGATATTGCATGTGATTATTAGATTAGTAGAATATCCATGTGAATAAGTAAATGGCATTATTTCATTTTTATTTTTGCCATACTATGTTGAAGTTCAATTTTAAAAGGCTTTTGTTTTAGTAATTCATTGCCTTAAATGTTTATGCTTATTATGAATGTTCCGCTATATTGTTATCCTTACTGGGCATTTGAGCTCACCCCTTTTCTATGTTTTATTTTTCCCAGGTAGTGAAGAAGTAAATTATGAATGACTTGCAGGGATATTATGAGGGGTTAATAGTGTGGACATGAAGACTTTGTTGTTGTAGTAGTTTTTCACTTTGAAATGTAATGCAAAACTTTATGATTATATCTAGTGTTTCCAAGGCTACTAAACCAATCGGTCTTTCGAGATTTGATCTTTCTTGAGATCATTCCAATGTTATGTAATTAATGCACCGACTCTGGGCAACTGGGGTCGGGGCGTTACAGTTGGTATCAGAGGAAGTTTAGTACAAACCTTGGAAGCTAGATTTAGATAAACTCTGATTAGAGCACATAGACCTAAGATGAACTTTGAGGATTAGTATAGAAGAACTTCCTAGAATTTTGGTATTGTAGAGATTTTGTGAGTTTTCCGAGCAATACATCCCTGTCTGGATACGAGCAGGTAGAGGCGGCTCTGGCACAGATGTACCTAGGGGTAAAACCCGAAAACACCGCTTTGAGCTAGACTCGAACGGGAACTGGTGCACGACAACGGGCCTTGCTGCACTCTTGGTTACGACACTCCCGGGGGATATGCTTAGGATAACTCTCATTATTTTTACAAATCATTATGAAGGGTTTATGAGTATATACTTCCTCAAAGAAAAACATTTTTATGATTCTGGATTATATCCATAAATAGTTCAATTTATGTTAAGTGTTTTATAAGTATGGGATTATGTATTTTGATTCATAAACTGATCTAGTTTATGACATTGTTTAGAAATGGCGCCTAGTGGAAGAAATGGAAACCGTATCAATGCACGCACTCCATGTAGGGATTGCCCTCCTGCTCAAGATAATTATAGTGGGGCTGGTGATGCAACTGGTGCTGATCAGCTAATCACCGTACTGGGACAACTTACTCAGGTTATGAATAATAACCTTACCCGTATGGAGCACCCTGATCCGCAGCGTGGAGGATCAATGTTAGATCGATTCATGAGACAACAACCACCAACGTTCAATGGGAGTACAAATCCCTTAGTAGCTGAGCAATGGATATTTTCCCTAGAGAAAATATTTCAGGCTTTGGGGAGCAGTGAAAGGGAAAAAGTTATCATGGCAGTTTACCGCCTCACTGGAGATGCTGATCAATGGTGGTCATTGATTCAAAATACGAAGGAAGATGATGAAGTATCAAATATGGAATGGAGGGAATTCAAAGATTTGTTTTTAGAAAAATACTTCCCTCGCGACCATCGAGCGGATATGGAAAGACAATTTCTGAGTCTGAGACAAAAGGAGGATGAGAATGTCACAAAGTATGAGGCTAACTTTACAAGGTTAGCGAGGTATGCTGGAGATTATATTCGCAACCCAAGAAGTAATATTGATCGTTTCTTTGATGGGTTAAAACCATTTCTCCGTCGAGCATTAGTCTCACAATCCTTTTCATCGTACGAAGACATTGTCTCATGTGCTATAAAGACCGAAAAGGAATTCTCTAAGTCTTATGACTTTAAAGCAAAGCAAGAGAAGAAGAGACCTGCTGATCAATCTGGGAATGGAAATAAGGGGAAGAAGGGAAAGGTTGAATATCCATCTTGTGGTAAATGCGGGAAGAAACACCCCGGTGCTTGCCTGAAGGGAATGGGAGTCTGTTACAAGTGTGGTGAAAAAGGCCACCAAGCTCATGATTGCAAGGGGAAGAAGGAAGCTACCAACGTTCAGTGCTACAATTGCAGGGAGATGGGGCATTATGCAAATGCATGTCCTAAGCGTCAGGAGAACTTACCTCAGAAAAGGCCAAGGGATCAAGGCCAGACTTATGCTATCACTACTGCTGAGGTAGAAGCTCCGAAAGACGTGGTGGCAGGTAATTTAATGGTTTCCTCAAGTTTAGCAAATGCATTATTTGATTCTAGATCATCGCATTGTTTCATATCTTCCCAGTTTGCTAAGAAAATTAGATATTTCCAATTTGATTTAATAAGGGAGTTGTCAGTTAAAACTCCTAAGGGAAGTATCGTTGCAACAAAGTTTTGTGAATCAGTCCCCATTAGAGCACATAAATTTTCTTTATCTGCTGATCTCATCGTCATACCTATGATCGAGTTTGATATAATCCTCGGTATGGACTGGCTTTCGGACTATGATGCGAAGATTTATTGTAAGAAGAAAGAGGTTACGATTCTTGATGATAATGATAAGGAACACCTTATTTTTAGAGCAGAATCGTCACCACCTAATTCTTATTTAGATCCACCCTCAATAGCTCAACTAAATTCAATTATTGGGGAGGAAGAGAATGAAATAACTGCGGGTGAGGAAAGGAATGTTCAAATAGAGGATGTACCTGTTGTGAAAGAATTTGTAGATGTATTTCCAGAAGATTTACCTGGACATCCTCCAGAACGAGAAGTTGAGTTTTTTATTGATTTGATTCCTGGATCAAGGCCTATATCGAAGACCCCTTATAGAATGGCCACTGTAGAGTTAGTCGAACTAAAGAAACAACTAGAGGAATTGAGTAATAAGGGATTTATTCGCCCTAGTGTTTCTCCATGGGGAGCCCCTGTTATTTTTGTTAAAAAGAAAGATGGATCTATGAGGTTATGTATCGACTACAGGGAGATCAATGCTATAACGATAAAGAACAAGTATCCCCTACCTCGTATTGATGATTTATTTGACAAACTGCATGGAGCTAAATACTTTTCAAAGATTGACCTTCGATCTGGATACCATCAGTTGTGTGTGAAGAAGGAAGACATTCCGAAAACAGCATTTCAAACCAGGTACGGGCATTACGAGTTTACTGTAATGCCGTTTGGATTGACTAATGCACCCTCTGTATTCATGGATCTGATGAATAGAGTCTTCAAGGAGTATCTCGATGAATTTGTGGTGGTATTTATTGATGATATCTTGGTATACTCCAAAACCTACGAAGATCATGAAAATCACTTGCGCATTATCTTGAAGACTCTGAGGAGGCATGAATTATATGGGAAGTTTAGCAAGTGTGAATTCTGGCTTCAGGAGATTTCTTTTCTTGGCCATATTGTCTCAAAAGATGGAATCTCCGTTGATCCTTCTAAGACCAAGGCAATCCAAGAATGGCCAGCACCTACGAGTATAACTGAGGTACGTAGTTTTATTGGTTTGGCAGGTTATTATCGACGTTTCGTCCAGAATTTTGCCCGATTGGCTAACCCATTAACGAAGCTCACACGTAAAGGGGTTAAATTTGTTTGGACAAAATAGTGTGAAGAATGTTTCGAAGAATTGAAGAAAAGATTAGTCAATGATCCTATATTGACTCTACCATCGGGGAATGATGGGTTCGTTATTTATAGTGATGCATCGAAGAAAGGACTTGGCTGTGTCCTTATGCAGAATGATAGAGTTATTGCCTATGCATCACGACAGTTGAAAATTCATGAACAAAACTATCCTACTCATGATCTTGAGTTAGCAGCTGTGATATTTGCTTTGAAGATATGGAGGCACTACCTCTATGGTGAAAAATGTGAGATTTATACTGATCACAAAAGTTTGAAGTATATTTTCTCACAAAAAGAACTCAACATGAGGCAAAGGAGATGGCTTGAATTAATCAAGGATTATGACTGTACGATACACTACCACTCGGGGAAGGCAAACAAGGTGGCAGATGCTTTGAGTAGAAAAGACCATGGAGTTTTGAACAATATGAGAATTGAAAGGGATCCAATTTTCATGGATCTAGTGAAAATGGACATGGGAATAACCAGGGAAGGTGAAACATCAGTGCTTTTTCAAATGTTTTCCAAACCATCTTTACTAGAAAGGATTAAGAGTTCTCAGACCGATGATGACGAATTCCAAAAGAAGATTAAAGCTGTGAATGATGGGAGATTGAGAGACTTTGTGTATGAAGATGGAATTTTGAAATTCGGGAAGAGACTTTGTGTTCCCAATATACCTGATCTAAAAAGGGAATTGCTGGATGATGCTCATAGTTCCAATTTCTCTATACACCCTGGGAGCACCAAAATGTATAGAGATTTGAAGGAACATTTTTGGTGGGACAACATGAAGAGGGAGATTGCTGATTTTGTGTCAAGATGTATGGTTTGTCAACAAGTGAAAGCTGGAAGGCAACAGCCTGGAGGAGTCATGCAACCTCTTCCCATACCGGAGTGGAAATGGGACAATGTTACGATGGACTTTGTCATGGGGCTACCGAAGACTCCTAGAAGGAACGATGCAATATGGGTTATTGTTGATCGTCTTACCAAGTCAGCACATTTTCTTGCTATAAGAGAAGATCTACCCCTGGAACGTCTAGCAAGACTATACATTAATGAAGTTGTGAGACTTCATGGAGTACCCCTATCAATTGTTTCTGATTGTGATCCCCGTTTTACTTCACGATTTTGGAAAAGTCTTCAGAAATCCCTGGATACTGAACTTCATTTGAGCACTGCTTACCACCCTCAGACAGAAGGACAATCAGAACGGACTATTCAGACCTTAGAAGACATGTTGAGATCTTGCTCACTTGATTTTCAGGGTATGTGGGATCAATATTTACCACTAGTAGAATTTTCCTATAACAATAGCTTCCATTCGAGTATTCAGATGGCACCATATGAAGCGTTATACGGAAAGAGATGTCGTACACCAACCTGTTGGGATGACGTTGGTGAAAGAAAACTTGTAGGCCCAGAACTGGTGGAGGAAACGGTGGAAAAGGTGAAGGTAATCCAAAATCACATTAAAGCAGCTCAAAGTAGGCAGAAGAGCTATGCCGATAATCGAAGGAAGGATTTGGAATTTCAAGTCGGTGATCATGTTTTTCTGAAGGTATCTCCGTGGAAGGGAGTCATACGTTTTGGTAAGAAAGGTAAATTGAGTCCCAGGTACATCGGACCTTTCGAAATTCTAGAACGAATTGGGGTTGTAGCTTACCGATTGACAATGCCGCCAAGTCTCTCCAAAGTTCACGATGTGTTCCACGTATCTATGTTGAGGAAATACATGCATGACCCAACGCATGTACCTATGAAGATTTAGAACTGGAACCCGATCTGTCTTATTGCGAAGAGCCCATCAAGATTCTTGATACGAGAGAACAAGTGCTGAGAAACCGGACGACGCGTCTGGTAAAAGTTTTGTGGAGGAATCATAAGATGGAAGAGGCAACGTGGGAACCCGAGGAACTTATGATGAAGAACCACCCGAGTCATTTTATACAGTAATACCCTAGAAATTGCGAGGACGCAATTATTTGAAGGAGGGGAGAATGTAACACCCCAATCTTCTACGGTACGTTTCCCTTCGAATAATGCGATAGCGTGTGTTGTACGCAACCTCGAGTTCTAACACACACCACAACTAATTAAACTAGCCGTTGTGAATAGTAATACCTAATTTGTGAAATCATATATATTTTATATTTTAAAATGGACTTCATTTTTGGATTCGGAATATCGAAATTAGCCTAGGGTGAAATTTTGGTACATTTCGGATAACTTTCATATTTTGATGAATAGTGAAAATTTCTAAATTTTAATTAAAAACAACTTTTTTAATCAAAATAATTAATAATGATAAATTGTGAATTTGAGTGGTTTTAAAGTATATTTAGAATATATTTTTACCATTTAATATAATGTTGGTCATTGGACATAATTTTACAATTAAACCGAACATAAACAAGTGTCAATCTTTTGATAGTTATTATCTCTTAAAAACACGCTTTTTGTTTTGACAGCGGGAATTAATTTTAAATTAATTTCTGCCACTTCTGTGTTTTGAATTTAGGAAAATGGATTCCATATTTGGAATCAGGATGTTCAAATTGTGTAAATAGGTAACTTTTATTTTTAGACATTTTGAATAATTACTGCGGTAAATATTTTATTTACCATGGTTAAAGGGTAAATCCGGTAAATAAGGGTTAAAAAATAATATTATAATAATACAAAATTACCCTAAAACGTGTCCTAACCTTATTGGTGGACACATACCCGACCATGGGCATCCTTGGGTCAATTTGGGGACCCCTTGGAGCCACTTGTATGTGGTAGGGACATATTATATTAATAAAGTTAAAATAAAAATAAAAATGGCATAAGCTTACATCTTTTATAAGAACAATTTTTACATAGGGTTATATATGTTGGATTTTAGATTATAAATATTCATTAGAAAGCTAAAAAGATTTCCTACATAATGATATTTTATTTATAATTTTTAGACATTAAATAATTTATTTTTTTTATGACACAATGATGATGCAGTAATTACTATAATAGTGAAAAATTAAAATAATTGATATTATAAATACCCAAATAAATATAATATGAAACTTTTAATGAATTAAACTAATTTTCTAGGTTAATATGATATATTAGGATTGATGTAATGGACTTTGTTCGAAGTAATCAATCTGTTATGAGTTTCACAAAAATCAACTATTGAATAGTGTCAAAATTGACATAAAAGAGTTCTTAAAACAAATATTATATTATTAATTGATATTAAATTCCTAAAAATCTATGGTTCGGCCAAGAGACTTATATTATGATAGGTTAATCATTAATGGACCACTTGGGGGTCTCTTTGATGTATATGGTAAGTCTATTAACCATATAATATAAAAATACAAAGAGACATTGTAAAAGTGAAACTAATTAACTTAGAGTTAATACTTAAAGATAAGGTTAATAGAAGTACCCAAACCTGTCTAAATTCTATTGGATGAGTTGTTTTCGACCTATCCCTACCTCATACTTTGAATAGTCAACTTTGGAGCCTTTGTAAACCGAATATGAATTTATTATAAATTAATATTTCTAGCTTTTCCAAAGGTGCCCCTCACCCCTCTTATAAAAGGGCACTCCTCCTTCTCATTTCTTCACACCTTCAAAGCCTTTTGGTTCGGCGAAACTCTGCCCAAATACTCTCCCAACATCCCTCACTACAACCTAGAGGCCTTAGTTTGATCAGAAAGCCAACCTAAGGAGCCCTTTTGATCAAATCAAAAGGAAGAACCCGAAGAAGAGGTAATGATTTCACCACCCTTTTCTAAGTTCCTTTCTTCTTCCACTTCCTCTTTCTTTGTTCTTACCATTCTAAAATAATAACTCCAGTATCTTAAATATACTGTGATGTTATTATAAATATGGTACAACCATATTCAGTATTCTATCCACCCTTTGAATAACATGTCACCATACGTGCGTACGTACGGCTTACCGTCTCCACGTCGTGGTGTAATTGTTATTCAATATAATATTATTTGGATGGGTATAATAATGATGTGTAACTCATGTAAATAATAAATATAACATGTTAATGATTCTGTATATATGATATACCATCCATTTATATATTATTTTAATATCAAAAGAATGATATTGTCGCTCGTGCGTACGTACGGACTACCGTCTCCACGAACGCGATGAGATTCATTATCCATCATATCCATTCAAGTATAATTACCATTTAATGATTTAAAAATGATGTTTAAGGACTTGATATCATTCTGGATATGAATAAGATACAACAAACATGACTTATGTAACAAAACATATAAAAGAAAATGAGTAAGTTAACACCCGAAACGACGATAATACTAAGATATTATTATCAAATCAATATTAAAAGATCATATATGATATCATATTAATATATATGATTCTTGTATAATTTAATAACAATTATTTCACAATTATACAGGAGGTTAACCTACCCCAACCAAGGAAAAGTTCAAGGTAAGGGTTATTTCACAATCTCTTCATTATCCGAGGTTGTATTATACGTAATAATCTACTGGGATCTCTTTATCATCCACATCCATGTTTCTTCTAAATGTATTTCAAAACATTTTTACTATTTACAAGAATATGGGTTAAAGTCATTTATACCCTTGTTTGACTTTTTATAAGAGGTTTATAAAAGAATATTTCCGTCTTTTTCAAAACAAGGTCCTTTTTAACCTTTTCGACAGAATTGAGGTAAGAATGTTTTTTTTAACTTATACGGCGGGTGCGGTTATTTTCCGCCGTTATAAAATCGTCGAAGCTTCCCATACAAGCTTATAAGAATATTTTCAAAGAAAATGTTTTATTTTATATGGATCTTAAATGATTTCAAAATAAAAGGAGATACTTCTTTAAAAAGAATTTTGATTTCATCTATGTCAACATCCTTTGATGGATTTTAAGATTATTTGAAGTTGATTTATTATGATACAAAACTTCTATATTGTATTGAAGTTTTTGTGATATGTTTGACTATGGATGTGCTATTTTTATACCATTCATAGTTTATGGTGAAATTATTGACATTTCGTATGCTAGTTTTAATACGAATGTTTATGTTCTGTTTAAACCTTTTCATATGGGAATGAATTGGACTTAATAAGTGACGGGTGGAGCCCGCTATAGCTCCTCGATGCATCGGTAGGTCTCATGAGACAAACTAGTGTCTTGGCACAAGGCCTTGACAAAATCTTATTTGTAGTCTTGGCACGAGGCCTTGGCTATGTGGTTATGATAGTCTGGCATTATGCATTCCAACATTATGAAAGTGGTTATTGATATTGCATGTGATTATTCGATTAGTAGAATATCCATGTGAATAAGTAAATGGCATTATTTCATTTTTATTTTTGCCATACTATGTTGAAGTTCAATTTTAAAAGGCTTTTGTTTTAGTAATTCATTGCCTTAAATGTTTATGCTTATTATGAATGTTCCGCTATATTGTTATCCTTACTGGGCATTTGAGCTCACCCCTTTTCTATGTTTTATTTTTCCCAGGTAGTGAAGAAGTAAATTATGAATGACTTGCAGGGATATTATGAGGGGTTAATAGTGTGGACATGAAGACTTTGTTGTTGTAGTAGTTTTTCACTTTGAAATGTAATGTAAAACTTTATGATTATATCTAGTGTTTCCAAGGCTACTAAACCAATCGGTCTTTCGAGATTTGATCTTTCTTGTGATCATGCCAATGTTATGTAATTAATGCACCGACTCTGGGCAACTGGGGTCGGGGCATTACAACAGTTGGTTGATAATGAAATTTAGTTTTTGGAGTTTTTAAGAATAAAATTCAATAAAATAAGTGTGTAACATATTTGATTTTGTGGTTAAACCCTCGAAGAGGAGTTTAGGGGTGGGGGACACCACACCATCACCTCCCATGAGAGGTAATTTTAGTGGGTCCCACCCTAGGATTAAACAACTCTTCTCAATTAATTAGGTGGGGACCACCAAACGATGAAACCCTTGAACTACCCATTTATGAAGCTACCACACATTAAACCTCTTGAACTCCCTTAATTAATTTGTGGTTACACAGAAGAATTAATTATGTGGACCCCCCATAATTAATTCTCCATTTTAATTCATGCCAACCATTGAAATAATGGATAGTCTATTATTTAAATTTGGTTGGAAATATGTTCTCGGTGGAATGGAGGAAGAGGATAGATAGGGAGAACCATCCTCCCAACGAAGAACGCTAAGAACTCTGGAAACACATCTTCCTCTGTCTTTTAGCTAAAACACTTTCTGATGCACGAGATTGAAATTGGGAGTGCGTGATGAACACCACGAACGAAGAAAGGACAACCACCTTTCCGCAACACCGTCAATGAACCAAAATAGAGGTAGGGAATTTTATGATTGATTTGTTTCCTTTCTTCGTCGAACAAATCATGGATCATTTTTTTAACGATTGATATTACAATAATGTTGATGTCTTGGGCTGCACAGACATGAGAAACCCCCCACCTCATTTTACTTGCTTGTTGATGATGGCGGTGGTGAAATGGAGCCGTTGGAAGAGTTAGCCGTGGCGGAGCAATGTCGGCCGGTGGCAGGCCAGCCGCGAAGAAAACCGGCGGCGCAAGGCCACCGGGTCACCGAAAGGCCGCAGAGCCATCGCACCACACGGAGGATAGTCGAGGACTGTGCGGGCTGTGGCGGAGGGGCACGGTGTTGACACACTGTGCTGAGAAGCATAACTGCAGCCAGGGCAGGCCGCAGTTGAAGAGTAGGGGCAGCCGGCATCAGGCCGACTGCCAGTGGAGCGGGAGTGGCTGGCCACTCGGTCAGCAAGGAAGAGAGGTACGCCACTGGGTCCCACGTGACCTTGACTGGTGTCACATGGTGTCGGTTTCTCTCCCACCCGAATTTATTTGCTGTTCATGATCCCTAGGGGGTGCGTGGTTTCCCCCTGGACACAGTTTAGGCAGACCCTGCGAGACGTCGGGCCGCCCCCTCGGGCCGGTGCACCCTCGAGTCTGGTTGCTCGCCAGACCAGGCCGCCCCCCTTATGCTGGGATACCCTCTCGCCAAGACACCCCTGGGCTAGGCCAGGCCACCCCCTTGGAACGGGCCCCACTCGGGCCGGGCCTCCCTCGGGTCAGGCCACCCTCGGGCTGGACCGCCCCCGGGTCGGGCCTCCCCCTCGAGCCAGGTTGGACCCACGGACCGGGTCGGACCCAAGTTTGACCAGAATACACCTTTTCACCCATATCTTGATTATGGGTGTCCGATCGACGATCCGTCTACTGTGATAGATATCATAGAGCGAGACAGTTCTTTTGGCATACCCCACTTCAGGTTTGGACACAGTTGGAGTATGGTCACGTTGTTTTGAACATAAAATCCAACCGGGCCCCCGAAACAGAAAAGCCATTAACTCACAGACCAATCATCCGTTTGACGTGTCGTCTGTTGTGTTGAGACACCTATGAAAAGGGATACATTTGAGATACATTTGTGTGGTACTTCGTGATAGTTTGTTGATCGACCATTAGCTTGTGGAGAAGATCATCCTATAGACGAGTGAGAAAATTATAGAAACCTAGTAGCTTGATGATACATGATGACAGTTGACCTTTAGACTCAGAGTGATTCACCATCCTAGTGGGAAGCGCCTCTATGTGACGTGGCAGACCCAGAGTAGGGAGTGCCTCTGTGTGATGCTGCAAACCCACGATACTCACAAGAAGGAGTACCTCAGTAGGCTACGAGGGGGAGAACCTCTATGTGGGGAGTTCCTCTGTTTGACGCAATAGACCCACGATACTCGACAGGAGGAGTACCACAACAGTCCAGTATAGTGGGATGTTTCTCTCTGTGACATGGTAGGCCCACAATAATCAATATAGTGGGATTACACTAGGAGACGAGGTTTTGAAAGTTATACTAGGAGTGTTAAATATCACCACCACCAGAATAAAATCTTGGTTTTGAGCTGATTCATTCACTTTTTTGTTTTCCTCATGATTGAGATGGGTTACTAGATAACTTACGTATATGTATAGGCATATACCTTTGTAATGGTTATTCGTTGATTTAATAATTTTTGGTTTATCCTTGTTGGATTTTGTGTGGCCATGAGGGTATCGATGCCCCTACTGAGTATTGTTATACTCACCCTTGCATGGGATATGCCTGCACCTCATTGTGTTGGTTGTAGATGAAAAATAGTGCTATCTGAGGCCGAGGGTAGCAGAATTGGCCTGTACATGGAGGTGGACCACATGGCGTGACGGTACACGGAGCGGACAGTCAGACATGGAGTGATGAGGAGGGCATCTATACCTACACATCAGGTAGGAACTCTAGAGGATGACCCAATATCTGCTTTCTTTATTTCATTTGTACTGTTACTTTTCCGTTTCCTTGTACTTTACTGTTGGGCATGTATTTCCAGCCACTTTTTCTTTCAGAACTTATTCTGTAAATAGATTTTACTTTGTGTTTGCTTCCAATTGTACTCTGATTTAGTTTGTTTACATTTATAATGCCAATTCCTTCCCAGTTTAGGGATTTACGGCTTTGGTTCTAGTTTCCAGCCCCTAGCCTATGGAAGGCGGGCTTGGGGTAGTCACGATACGGGCCCCATGGGACGGGTCCTGAAAAATTGGTATCAGAGGTGTCAGTTCTACAGCAGAACATAGGACTCTGATCATTCGTTTCTATTAAGCAATAGTGTTAAGGGTACTATGTGTTTTTTTCAGTTCAGGGAGTCCAGTGTTGGTGTGGGTGGCTGACATATCCATACACTGGGACCCTGACTACTGATTTCAATCTTAGTTCACGAAAAAGCTGATTGCGTGTGTGTTTTCAAAAGTTTTCTCTATGTTAGCTCAACCAGGTAAGCTCACCAGGTATAATCTTTTGACTTTGTTGCAACTGTTTATTTCATGATGCCTCCCCACAAAGCCCTTAGAGTTGTATGCTTTGATAGCCTACCGAGCGATGATGCCTCGGTGTGGGTCCCTTTACCAGTGGAGGCACCATCAGTACAACATCCTATAGGGACACCGATGTCCCCAGCCCTAGCTGAAGAAAATTCACGCCTCTTGAGAGCGTTGCATGCGTTCTAGTGCTAGAGGCCAACTAGGATCTGGGGAATGATGGACCCACAGGCGGCTAAGGATTGGCTGGAGGCTATGGTGAGAGTTTTTTGTATAGTTGGGACACAAGCAGACTTCATGGTGATCCTTGCTGCCAGCCTCCTTCAGGCCACAGCAGGCAGATGGTGATGCATGATGCTCCAAGTGTATGATGAGGTAGCGCTTCTTTGGGCAGACATAGAGAGCATGTTCCGGGCAGAGTTTTTTTCCAGAGACTCAACAAGCGGTGCAGATACATGATATACTACATCTAGAACATTATATCATGGAAGTAGCTCAATACTCAGCGATTTTATCTACCTCTAGAACTACTCTACATATATAGTACATGACCCATTCTTTAGTGCCTGAACCATCAAGTAGGGGATATGGCGAGAGGTCCGGGAATTGATGATCTTCCACAGTATCCCAACGCAGGTGGGAGTGTTAGTGAGATCCCTCCTAATAGAGTGATTCCTGGCTGTGCAGTCACCAGCAGCAAGACCCGCTACTAGTCGACATGGAGAACAGTCTTCTATGACTAGCAGTAGACAGATGACACAGAGGTCAAAGAGGAACAGACCCATGGGTGGACGACCACATGACTCAGGATCAGATATGTAGGGTACCCTGGACAGTGACATATATTCCAGGTGTAGACAGTGTTACTCTTGCAGCGGGCTGGGTCACAAGCCTTGTGACTATCTAACCCGCCGTTAAGATGATCACCAGATTGATAGGGACGTCCCAGGAATAGGCAGAGGTTCGTTCGAGGCAGTCCGCAGGGATAAGAGGGATATGGTAGAGGAGATGGTCATTAAGAAGACGACAGACATTGTTATGAGGTGTTACCACCACCACAATCTGGAGGTCCCCCTGACCACATGGAGTTGGTGGATAGGGGAGAGCTCAGCTTCATGCAGCTGATTCTTACGATCATGGTGCTTCAGAGATGATTTGAGATACGATTTCTGTCTACTCCACCATAGTTGTAGATCTTATAGACACAGGTTCCAGTCACTCTTTCATTTCCACAGCCCTCATACGGAGCTCAGAGATTTTTATGGAGCTGTTGGCTCGATCCACACTGCTAATGACTCCTATGGTAGCATACTCGATGATTATGAACTGGTTTCGGTAGTTTGATCTTACACTAGGAGGCTAGAGCATTGGCTGTGATCTCCTCATAGTTTACTCGAGGCCATATGACATCATCTTGGGTATGGACTGGTTATCTACAGTCCATGCTATGATCAACTATATTAAGAACAATGTGTGGTGTGTCCGCGCAGATGGGACAATTTTCACCTTCACTGGAGAGAAGGGAACCATTGTATCACAAGATAGACTTACTCATAGGAGGGTTCCGCTGATCACTCACCAGTTGGATTTCCTTACCCTCAGAGCAGTTTATGCGGAAAGTCCAACTTATCCTGTAGTTTTGGACAAGTACACAGATTTTTTCCCTGATTATTTTCGAGGACTACCTCCTCGTAGAGAGTTTGAAATCTACATTTACCTATACCCTAGGATGCCACCTATATCTACACCAACATATTAGATGGCTCCCACTGAACATCGTGATCTGTGGGAACAGCTGGAGGACTTGCAGGGGATGTGATTCATCTGGCCAAGTGTTTCTCCCAGGGCAGCCCCAATTCTGTTCCCCAAGAAGGTGGATGGTAGATTGGGGCTTTGTGATGACTACCATCGCCTGAACTAGGTGATCGTGAAGAAGAACTACCCACTCCCGAGGATTGATGACCTCTTTGATCATTCGAAGGCAGCATAGTGGTTCTTGAAGATAGACATAAGATGAGGCTATCACCAGCTCAGTGTTCGAGATAAGTATGTGCAGAAGAAGACCTTTAGGTGTCGGTACAACCATTATGAGTTCTTGGTTATGCTCTTCGGCATAACCAGCGCTGCAGCAATGTTCGTGAGTCTGATGAACACGATCTTTCTGCCTTACCTCGATCACTTTGTAATTGTCCTCACGAACGATATTTTGATTTACTCAACTAACAAGGAAAATAATTCCTACCATTTACAGGTAGTACTATACACACTTAGAGAGCACCGGCTTTATGATAAGCTATCGAAGTGCCAGTTCTGTATTTGAGAGGTTCACTTTTTGGGACATGTCATCTCAGAGGCTAGAGTTGAAGCAGATCCAGTGAATATTGAGGAGATACCTTGTTGGGAGCCACCAAAGAGTGTGAATGAGTTACAAAGTTTCTTGGTCTTAGAAGGATACTACTTGAGATTCATTCCAGGCTTCTCCAGAGTTGCATCACCACTATCAGACTTGATGAAGAAGGGGAAAACCATCGTGAAGTCAGAGAGATTCTAGTAGAGATTTCAGGAGATGAGGAAGAGGCTGACTAGTGCTACCATATTGAGGCTTCCCAAGGAAGGCATAGGGTACGTAGTCTACTGTGACATATCAGGGACTGGACTTGGGTGTTTCCAGATGTAAGAGCGAGCAGTGATCTCATATGGCTCTCAGAAGCTGAGATAGCATGATCAGAACTACGCTACCGATGACCTAGAGCTAGAAGAAGTGGTATTTTCCTTGAAGATGTGGTGACACTATCTTATGGTAGAAGGCTTTACCATGTACTCTAATAACAAGATTATTAGGTATATCTTCTCTCAGAATGACCTAAAACTAAGACAACGACATGGTATTGAGTTCCTCCAAGACTCTGACTTCGAGATAGTCTATACTCTAGGGAAGGGGAACGTTGTTGTAGATTCACTCAGCAGGAGGACTGGTATTCAGTTGCTAGGAGAGGCGAAATAGAAGTTGGATGCCTTACAGATATCATTTGTGGATAGAGATTGAGCAGCCTATCTTTAGTCTCTCACGGCCACTCTCCTAATTCATTAGTGAGTCGGTGAGGCACAACATGGGGACGCTGATTGTGAGACACGATGTGCTCAGATATCGATAGGGCAGACACCTGATGGATTTTCTGAAGGTGGGGTGTATGACATCCTCTTCTAAGGACATACCATGGTACTAGTGGATCTTTAGGAGGAATTTTTGATGGAGTTCCACACATCCCCTCTAAAAGTACATACAGGAGTGGAGAAGATGTACCGGGATCATAGATGACAGCACTGGTTTCCAGGTATGAAGATGGTGGTAGAAGAGATTTTCTCTCAGTGCCTCACTTGTCAGCATGTAAATGTGAAGCACTAGTTACAAGCCGTCTTGGTTCAACAATTATAGTCCCCAGAGTGGAAATGGGATGGGATATCGATGGACTTCAGGAAGGGTCTTCCATGTATGTCCAGGAGTCATGATTCGATATGGGTGATCATTGGCTAACTCAGCATCTCATCCCACTACCTACCGATCAAAGAGCAGGGATTAGTAGAGAGATTGGGATGCCCATATGTGCATGAGATTTTGTGTTTTCAGGGATTACCTACCTCTATTGTATCTGACTGTGATGCACAGTTTACTTCCCGTACATGGAAGGGGTTGCAGAAGGCTTTTGGGACACAACTTCACTTGAGCACCACCTTCCATCCTCAGACAGATGGTCAGACTGAGCAGACCATTAAAACCCTCGAGGACATGCTACGTGCATGTCTCCTCAACTTCAGTCATAGCTGGGAGGATCACTTGCCTTTGGTGGAGTTTTCTTAGAACAATAGTTATCACTCCACCAAAGGTATGAAACATTTTGAGTCCTTGTAAAAGAGACCTTCTAGATCACCCTTGGGATGGACTGACCTTGGGGAGTCAGCACTAGTGGGACCAGAGATGGTATATGCTACCACAGAAAAGGTGCAGATCACCCAGGAGAAGATGAAGACTGAACAGAGCAGATAGAAGTCGTATGATGACATGAGGTGGAGACCTCTGGAATTCCAGGATGGCGACCATGTCTTCCTATGGGTCTCACCCCGACGTGGTCTAAATAGATTTGGCAGAGGCAGCAAGCTATATCGAAGAATCATAAGCCTTTTCTAAGTCCTCATCCGAGCAGGTGAGGTGGCTTACCACTTATCTATACCACCTCAGTTGCATCGTGTGCATGAATTCTTCCACATATCTCATCTAAGGAGATACATGCATGACCCATCCCTCATATTTGACCATGGAGAGCTAGATGTCGACGATGGGGAAACCTTCATGGAGTTTCCAGTGGTGATCTTGGATTGATAGGAGCAGGTCCTTTGTGGATGATGGATACCTCAGGTACACGTTCTCTGGCAGCACGAGAACCTCCCATAGAGCACATGGGAGCGGGAGGCTCAGATACGTGATCAGTAACCCCATTTTCCCTTAGTTCGATTTGTAGATTACGTGGGCATAAATCCCTGAGGTGGGGAGAATGTAAAGACCTAGAAATTCTGTAGAAATTTGTTTCATAAATACCTGGGATTTTTACGAGTCCACGAAAATTTACGGTGCTTGATTCTGAGGCCCGGTGTGCATGGAATAAATTTCTAAAGTTTTGTTCGGGTACGTTCAGTAATCATATGAATGGGTTTTTATAACTTTTGAACCAGTGCTCAGAATTGAAATTTGAGGGCACCATTGAACTCGCAATTCTAGTAATCTCTTAAAAATACTTTCATCACGACGTTAGTTGGTCAAGAATGAAAGTTAGTTTTTTGAGTTTTTTCGAATAAAATTAATTTAAATAAGTGTGTAGCTTATTTTATTTGGTGGTTAACACCTCCAAGAGGAGGTTAGGTGTGGGGGCCACCACACCATAACATCCCATGAGAGGTTATGGTAGTGGGTCCCACTCGATGTTCAAAAACCTCTTGTTAGTTAATGAGGTGAGGACCACCCAAGGATGAAACCCTTAAACTCCCCAATTATTGAGCTACCACCCTTTAATCCTCTTAAACTCCCTTAATAAATTTGTGCATGCAAAAAATTTAATTAAGTAGAATCCCCCCATTAATTAATTCTCCATTTGAATTCATTTCAACCACTAAAATAATGGATAATCTATTATTTCATTTTGGTTGGCAACATTCTTTTGGTGGAACAGAGCAAGAGGAGAGAAAGGGAGAACCATCCACCCAATGAAGAACGTGAGGAATGTCGTCGACTCTTCTTCTTCAGTCTTCTACCCCAAACACTTTCCGATGAATGAGCATGAAATTTTTAGTGCGTGAATAATGCAGAGAATGACGAAATGATGACCAACTTTCCACAACACCGTTTATGAACAATGATATGAGGTAGGGAAATTTATGATTTATTTGTTTCTGTTCTTCATGGAACAAAACATGGTTCATGTTTTTGAGGATTGATATCACAATAATTTGGAAGGATAAAGCTGCACAAACATGGCCCGACCCTCCCCCTTAAATTTCCTTGATTTTTGATGAAGACAACCGCACAATGGCGCTGCTAGAAGAGTAAACAATAGTATATAAAAGGTGGTCGGTGACGACCCGGCTTTGAAGAAAACCAGCGGTGCAAGGCTGCTGGGTCGCTGGAAGGGCGAGACACCATCGCATAGCACAGAGGAGGAGATCCATGGCCAGGGCGAGCCACACTGGAAGAAAAGAGGCGGGTGGCATCAGATCGGCCACTGGTGGAGCGGGAGTGGCTGGCCGCTCGGCTAGTCAGGAGGAGCAAGACCCCACTGGGTCCTACGTGGTGTGGACCGACGCCACATGTCACCTATTTTTCAACCACAAAAATGGATTTTCTTTTCGAGTTCTCTAGGGGGTGGGTGGTTTCCCCCATGAATGTGTCTTAGGAGGACACTACGAGCTACCAGGTCACTGGGCCACTGGGCCGAGCCGCCCCCTCGGGTCAGGCCACCCTTGGGCCAGGCCGCCCGCAGGGCCAGGCTGACCCCTTTGGTAGGGCCAACCTCTTGTCAGGCCGCCACCTCGGGCCATGCCTCCACCTCGGGCCAGGATTCCCCCTCGGGCTGGGATACCATTTGGACGAGCCACACACTGCATCGGGCAACCCTCGGGTCGGGCCACCCTCGGGCTGGGGCACCCTCAGGCCGGGCCACCCTCAGGTTAAGGGTGTCCGATCGACGAATCGTTTGTGGTGACCGAAAGCTTAGAGCGGGAAGGTTATTTTGGCATACCCAAATTTACATTTGGACACATTTTGGGTATGGTTGGGTTGGATTGAACCTAACATCCAACCAGGCCCCAGGAACAGAAATTCCAATAACTCACAGACCGGGCGTCTGTTTGACTCTCCATCAATTACGTTGAGACCCCTATGAAGATGAGGGACATTGAGATAATTTTTCATGTCACTTCATGAAATTTGGTGGATAGCCCAATAGATTTGGGATCGGATCCGTGTGGAGATTAGCAAGTGAAGTATGGAAACCTAGTAGCTTTTTGATACCTGACAAAAACTGACATTTCGACAAGAAATGTTTCGACTAGCCCAGTGGGGAGTACCTCTGTGTGACGCGGTAGACCCACAGTGGGGAGTGCCTCTGTGTGATGCAGTAGACCCATGGTACTCGACAGTAGGATAACCTCACTAGGCTACAAGGAGGAGCACCTTTGTGTGACGCGGCATACCCACAGTGGAGAGCCACTCTGTGTGACGTAGTAGACCCACGGTACTCGATAGGAGGAGTACCAAAATAGTCGAGGATAGTGGGAAGCACCTCTATGTGACGCGGTATGCCCACAGTACTCTATAGAGGAGGATTACACCAGTATCCGAGGATTCTAATGTTATTTTGTATGTGTTACATGTTACCACCCCTAGAATTAAATCATGGTTTTGAGATGAGTCATTCACTTTTGTAATTTCTTCATGATTGAGATGGGTTTCTAGATAAATTAGGTATATGTATGGGAATATACCTAAGTAATGTTTATCCATTTCTTTCATACATTGTTGTTTATCCTTGTGGGATTTTGTGAGACCATGAGGGTCTTGGGGTCCCAACTGAGTATCGTTATACTGACCCCTACACTGGCTATGCCGACAAATCGTTGTGTTGGTTGTAGACGACAGACAACACTATCTGAGGCAGAGGATAGCAGGACTGGAAGGTACCTATAGGAGGACCACTTGGTGTGACAGTACACGGAGTGGACAATCTGATGTAGAGTGCTAAGGAGGTCATATGTACGTACCCTTTATATAGGAACCCCAGAGGATGAACGAGTAGCTACTTTCTTTATTTAAGTTGTACAGTTACATTTCCGTTTCCATGTAATTTTTTGTCGGGCTTGTATTTTTGGCCCCTTTTACTTTCAACACTTCTTTTGTATACATTGTATACTTTGTTTTTTATTCTATTTGTAATTTGATTGTGTTTGTTTAGAGTTATAAAGGAAATTCCTTCCTAGATTAGGGATTTACAACTTTGGTGTTAGTTAGGAGCCCCTGGCCTATGGAAGGCAGGCCTGGGGTAGCCATGATATGGTCCGTAGGGGATGGGTCATCATAGGTGTATATCTGTTATGGATATCATGATCTGAATTTGAAGAAGGAATAAATTAATATAATGTATTTTTTAAAAAATAATAGGAATTATTAGTTTATCATGATGCCCTTGACAAATACTAGTGGCCTAATAATATTCATTTACTTGATGAATATAGTATTTAGATACTACCCCAAATATTTGTGGTAGATTTGGTAGTTGATATTAACAATTACTCTATGACCAAGTATGAACATGAAAAAAATAAGGACTCTAATATTCAAATCAAAAATAAGAATACATATGATAAGTTCAGGATGTGAAACTTTTTGATGAAACAAGTCACATTCCTGGTGAATGTGATCAATGGTGAGGGAATATATATGGACCCTTAAATGAAAAAGATATTAGAAAAATTGACCATACCAACTTGTGTCATGGAAATCCAAATACTTCCTGTATTAAAAGGGTATTACTGACATTTTATGAGAAATATTATCATGATTATATACCCCTCTAACCAGATTTCCAAGGATCGGTGCACTAAATTTCAATATATAATTATGTGGGGAAGGAATTAAGGGTCTCATGAAAAATACAACAACTAATCATGTAATCAATATTCCAACTAGTGGAGATGATATTGTGATATAAAATGATGATTCCCTTAAAGGATTGAGTTTTTTACTCAGGATAAATGAAAAACTGACAGTTATGTCACATGTAAACTGATGATCCATGTGAATAACAACATGACCCATGATCTTGATTTAAAAGTTATGATATTAAACTTGATGATTTATTGGCACTACCTCTTTGGAATGAAATGTGAAAAAAACAATCAATAGAGTGTAAAATATATTTGTATAGAAAAAGTGATCAACATATTTCAGTTAATATGGTATGAGATAATCACATACTATTACTTCACTATTATGTACCATCCAGGAATGTAAAATAAGATAACTAATATTCATAGTGAAATGACCACACTAAATTATCTTGATTTGAACTAAGAATGACCCTATATTAATTGAATTGAAAAGTATGGATTAGGTAATCTAAATGAAATGGATGAAATCACACCATCCCCAAATTATTTCCCAACAATATATCATAGAGAAGATAAATTAGGCACAAAGGAATGAGTTGTAGCATTAAGAAATGCTTAATGTAATAATGGATGGGAAACAACATGAGTCTCACATCAATGATGATTATGTGATCTGTTTTGATTCTATCATTTTAATTCCATAATAACATGAGATAGTGAGGGATATATTGGATAATGTCCACATATCATATTTTTTAATCCATCCTAGAGGTACCAATATTTAATATGATATATGAGAACACTTTTGATGGGAAAACATAAAGATATATATTTCTATATATATCTCAAAATTATTGCTATATTAGTGTTTTAAGGTAGAGTAGCATATTCATAATGGGATGATGAATCCATTTTCAATACCTACACGGATATTATAAAACATCACCCTAGGATTTCTCTCTAGTATTCTAGTCACATTCAAAGAAAATTATTTGATATTGGTTTTTGTTGATTGACTCACTGTAAATTCAATATTTATCTCCATTCAAGATGATTTCTTCGTATAAAATCATTACAATAAATTTATAATTGATTCAATGAGTCTTCATGGGGTACCAAATTTAATTATCTCTAAAATGATTTAGGGATCGCATATATAATCTAGAGAATTATTTAATAGACATTGAATATTGTCTAAAATTTTAGAATTTATAATATCCCCCAAACTGATTATCAATCTAAAAGTATTACAGGAATACTCTAGAAAATCATGAGGGACTGTTCAATTAAATTTAATGAATTATTTGATCAAAATATTCTACTATGTTCTCATAAAACAACATCTTCCAATCAAGTATTCAAATGGATTCTTATGATTCTCTTTAAAGAAAACGATGAGGAACTCTATCTGGTAATGATGATGTTAGTGAATGGGATTAACATAGACCTACCCATATTTAGGATATGATAATGAAATTTAAATTCATAAAACAACATATAAAAGATTCTCCTAATTGGATGATGAGCTATTATGACAACTATCAAAGGGACATGATGTTTAATGTTAAATATATTTTTTTCCTTAGAATATCACAATGGAATATAGTCATGATGTTTAGAAATAATGCAGCCTTTGTCGTATGTATATTGGAAACCATGAGATCCTTCACCACATATGATAAGTGGACTATAAACATTCATATCTTTTAAATATGGGTCATGTTTATTTTGACTTCCACATATATCTCTTTTGAAAGGTAATTTCTAATCCCGCAGATTTATTGAATCTACAAGTGGTATAACTTTATAATAAACTCCCAAATGAGGTGTATCTAGTGGTGATCGTTTAATTTGGATATAATGTCTTGTAAAAAAAATAAAACTCACTATAAGAATGTTTTTGGGAAGAATCATATGTTAAAAAAATGATGTGGGATCTACAGGAAATAATGAATGGGATGTACAATCACATATCATGTTCTGATAATTTGAGATGAAATCATAGGGGTGAAATTTCTAAATAGTGGAAGAATTTAGTACCACCAGTTTATAAATCATATTTTTTTCTTGAAATAAAGAGATATTATTATATATTTTATTTCATTATACACAAACAATACATAGAGATTCCAGGAACTCCATATTTAATTAATAAAAATAATTTAATAATTTAATTACTAAACATTTAAATTTTCAAATATTAAAATGGGGAAAAATGTATAATTTGGAAACATAAATAAGGAAAATTGGATCACCCTGATCCACAAGATTAATCCCTCCCAATATAGACTATAGAAATAATATTATATTAGTAAACTGAATGTCATTATCGAAAATGGAAACAGGGAACCATGTGAGTATTTGAGATTAATAATTTCTAAAGGAATGAATTTGTATTTATAGGAGTTAATGTGGCCATTAGAATAGTAATATGACCATTTAAATGGTAGCATTACCCCTTTGAATATAAACATAATCGTAGAAAATATTATCTAAACAATTTGAATTGTAATTTTACCTAAAAATAAAGAATAATATTATATAAATTATACAGATCACGATTTATTTATGTAAATATAAATATTATAATTCCATAGAATATATATCATGAATAAAAACTCATAAAAATTATAAGATCATATTGAAAATATTAACTTTTTATGTACTTTATAATAATAAAAAAGATCCATATTTAAAATTAAAATTTCCTATAAAAAAATTAATTTTGATAAATAATAGTAAATTTTCAAATCAATAATTTGAAAATTTTCAAGGTTTATATTTTTAGTATATTTTCAAAATAAAATAACTTTCATGTGAATAGTAAAAATACAACTTTTTTCATTACTAGTGTATCGTAATTCACAAAATTAATTATATAATAACAACCTTATTATTTGTAGAACATTAGGATAGAAAAAAAAAATCTGTCAATAAATTATTCATTATAAAATAATAAACGTAATTTTAAAACCTAAAAATCATTTTTTAATTGCTCAAGTCCAAAAATTTCCCTTAAAGTAACAATTTTTTTCATATTAAATTAAAATAAACTAAGTGAATAAAAAATATAATTTGGTAAAATTTGGAAAACTAATTTATTATATTTATATATGATATATATTGTAAATAATTAACTATTAAATATTTTACCATTGATATAGTATTTTATTATAATTTTTAGTCTACAAATACCCCTCTCATTAAGTATAATAACAAATCTCTCTCCCCTTAGAAAATAAATCATCCCTCTTGTTAAAAAGGAATAGATATAAAAATATCCTATATCTGAAGCCTCAATGAAATCTATGGGATGTTTTGGATCCACTAAAATCTATGAATCCAATGACTTTAGTATTATAAAGAATAACAAACAGATAGTAGATGGTATATTCTCATTAGTTCTCCACATCCTCTTTTCCCCCCAACCCTTTCAAAATAAATTATTCTAGGGGTATTTATTTATTATTTTAATAGAATTAAAAGTATCATAACATATGGGAATTGTTACATTTATGAAATATTATATTTTCAAACTTTATATTCATTCTCCTTTGACAATGTCCTATTAATGGTATATTTACCACTTCTGATGAGGTTTCCAATTATTTTCATATCTATAGATTTGTGGCTACTAATAATAAATTAATTATCATATAAATTTTATATATTTTTTTATTTTTAATATTCTATACAAAAACTTTTTTCTGAAATATACATGAAAAAATAGTGACATTACTTAAAAACGGAAATGATATAAGAAAAAATAGATATAAAAGGCTTCATATTAGAAAATTAAATTACGATGTAAATGAAATGATTATAAATAATAAATAGCGATCTGAATTAAAATAACATACTTTTAGTTCAATAAATTATTAATCCAATGTATATTATTCATGGGATGAGAAATAGAAGAAATCATGAGTTATTTAAGGTAAGTAGATTCTCAATCCTAACTCATTTTCTTTATGTTATCAATCATTCTCATCATTTTACTTATGAATATCCCACCAAATATTCTTTCTATATCCTTTTAAAAGAATTCAATTTTATTTTTATCGATATAAATTTTTCAACCTTTCCAAAATGATTTATAATCATAATAAAAATATTTTTCAAAAGGGATATTATTTCCAAAACACAACTTTGACTCCAAATGAGATGTGTATTCCTCAGTAATTACTTATGATGTTTATCAGAAATTTTGTTAAACATATTCATTTAGGAACCCATATGATTTTTTATGATTTATTATTTAATAAATCCTTATGAACACCATTCATTTTAGTCAATAATTTCATGACTATGACTATTATATGTTCCATAAATAATGCATGGCTATGATTATTTATGATTTAATAGGTCTGAAAAAAATTATATATATCCCTCCAATGAGTTGGATAATGTGATGATTCTTTTGATATTGTGTATATTATCTTTGTACATTATTACAGTTATGTTCACAATAATGATTTTATGAATACCCACATTTGATTTATGTGGAAATTAAGTTAGTTTTGTTAAAAAATATGTGTGTTATTTAAAATATAAACCATTTTTTGTATTTTTATGAATGTTCAACAATCCATTACCTTATCAAATGTTTCCCACAAGATTATTATGATGATCCTATGCTACTGATATGGTGATGTTGACTACTCTCACACTCAATATATTGATACATGTCCCTTATTCATTAACTAACATGGCTTTTAGGTAAACCCTTTAATTGAGGTATATCCTCATCTGACTAATTTTACTAAGGATATCAAGTTATATATAGAAGGATATAATATTAATGTTTAATTATTGTTTTTGTTTTATCTTGAAGGTGTGTTGTATGACACATATTTTCCAAGGAAACTAAACCATTGGATCATATATTTGTATCAATATTATATTATCCATCATAAATATACTATAATTTATAAGTGAGAAAATGTAGGGTCACTATAATTCATGAAAAATATCTCATTAACAACCCTCACTACGATCTCATATTGCATACCCCAACCCATAGAAGGATTCATAATCCAAATCACAAAATAAATTCTATTAAAAAAACTCTAACAAGACATAAAACTATGTGGATATACTCCAAACACTAAAATTATACCACCTACATTATATATATGAAAAAATAGATTGATATTCTTAGTAGTCTAATTTTTACTCCATCATAAAGAATATAAAAACCACGACAATGAAGAAAAATCACAATCTGTGTACATCGGGTAGACTGTGTGAACCCCTAAAGGTCCTCCCTAGACATACACCAAAAACATCCTAGTATATACATCTCAACATACATGAAATTCCTACACGACATACTTCCTGTATAAAACATTGAATACCATCACATATACATGAACCAAACATGATGTGTAGAATGAAACACTAAATTTCATGCACTAAACAACAAGATGTGTCTCCTGTATGGGGTACATGGTCATGTAACCTATATAGGTTCTATGAATGTACTCTACTTATCAAGTAGTCTTCTTTTTTCCAGGGTATATAGCTATTTAACATACCATGCCATGTACCGCAACACAGGGTGTTTTCCTATTCTTCATGAGACACCCGTAGACATCCCTACATGGAATGTCCTCCAAGACTACATGTTATATAGTCTCTTACTCCATATGTTACCTGAATGGAATAACTCATAATGTGTTTATAGAACAACATTCCATTTACATGGTTTTTCATGAAGATAAAAATAGAAAATAGACAAGGATGCCTTATTTTTAAGAAATCCCTATTGATCATCCTCTTATGGGTAACACAAAAGCCATTAAAATAATTAAAAATTAAAATAATATATATATATATATATATATGGATTATGATGAAAAATAATTTATTGGACTATAATATGGATTGAAATGTCATTTTATTCCATTGGATCAGCACCATATATATCATCAAATTCTCTATCTACCTACAGAACATCTCCCTATGTGTTCCCTCCACATCTCTATCATACTTATCACCCTCTCTCTCTTGGAAATCTACTAGAAAATACCCTTGGGGAACACATTAGAATATAAATAGAGAATGGAAAAAGGTAAATTGAAAAAATAAGGGATAAAAATGAATTATTAAAGAAAATGGACCTAGCCCCTTTCCTAGATCCTTGAATGGGGCATTTACATCACCCATGGAAAACCATGTATATAAGAATCAATCATAGAAATGAAATTCCAATTAAAATATACAATTAAAATACATCACGAAAAAACATGTGCTAATAAATATATATATTGTTAATTAAATCCTTAATATTATATGAAATTTCAATGTTTTATAATTCCATATTACTTCTATATTAGGGTAAATACACTATTTCAAAACTAACATATTGGTATGAAAAATTACCAAGATCATATTAAATGAAAAATTCATACGATACACTAAATTAATATTGGGTAAAATTAGAAAAAATTAATTTTTATTTTACACAACTATAAATAATGTGGGTCATCATAATATTGACCTATGTAATTGTTTCCACCATCTATAAATTATTTATCCCATGGTGTTTATTAATTAAATTAACGTTATATAGACCGACATATGCATAATAATAAAAACCAGTTGCTACATAATGATGTAATGAGTTTCCATAATTAAATTATGATAGAGTTTAATATGTAATGTTACTGATGTTATAGAATTATGTTATAAATATCATGTTTGTTTTTGAAGACATTTCTAAATATTTATGAGATGGGGGTTAGTGGGAGGGATCATTGTAAAATTAAATAGTTTGTTTCAAATAAAACTATATTAAACTCATCATTTGTGATTTAATAGGATACAAATGTTTCACTGGGTTATGAAATAAAGTGGTCCACATTGTAGGTCATATTTGATGATAGATTTTTGATAATTATTATAGTTCATAAATTAACATATAAACATCAAATGAGTTTCATTAATTGAAGGTATTTGTAGAAAATAAACGAGTTTAAATGGAAGTATAGGGGAAATAAATGGAACCCAAAAATTATTATTGTTTAATAATATTTGGCTGCATTATTTCCTTTTTATATAACTGATACATTTTTGTGCATTGACAATGAAATGTTAAATTAAATTACATAACCATTGCATTAAAGGATGATTAAAATCTAAATTATTAAGATATCAAAAAGGAGTAATGATATGATATATGTGGTATTTGGAACTATGATCATGTAAAGAGAACTATAAAATCTCAATGAAGAAGATGAATTCATAAAAGATATTACATGATTTATCAAAGAACAAGAGTACTGAACTGGTTTTATACATTACATCATCTCATAATTGGAGAAACATAATAATTATATTATAATCTATTAAGACCATGTCTATGTGAATCTAATAATATATATTCAAAAAATATTACAAGGAGGAGAAGAACTAATGATTGATAAAATACAACTAAAAAGAGGTTATTTTAAAATTTTAGTGTCAATAGAGTACTTTAAATGATTAATCCATTCTTTCTAGGAAAAAATTTTGAATAAAAACTTAATGTTATACTGAGATACCAAAGTTGAATTTCATACATGTGTTATTTGGGATATTCATGATGTCAATGTATCACTATTATGAATAAGAATATCATTATTTTTTATGCGAAGAAATCATAAGGAGAATATGATCTATGTCATGGCATGAAGGAAATAATTTAATAGGAACTGGTTGGAAAATAGTATATATAATAAGAGTTAGAAGATCTAGTAATCACTTATTTAATACAATAACCTCACACAAATATAATTTTGTGTGATTTGTTACTGGATTATATTTAACCATGTCCAGTTTTACTAGTAAAATAATTACTAATGGAGTATTTTTAAAATTGAAATTTCAAGAATAGAAAGTAGTAGGATTCTTGGGATGGGAAACCCCATATAAAATCTATTGCTAAATTATATTACAATATTTCACTACATATAGGTGTATTATCAGTTTTAAATCAAAATTTCCATTTTTATTTACCAGAAATTGATGATCTAAATAAAAATGGATTGATTGGTTTAGATATCAAATTTTGGATAGGTAAAAAACTAGGCCATACATGACTCCCCCTATCATTTATATCTACATGGTCCACTACGTAGTACATATCTTTTATAATGTGTTGAAAAAGAAGAAAAAATAGTAAATTTTATTAGAATATTTACAATTATATTAATTTTGGTGATATAAAATTAGAATTTAGTAAATGTGGATGGAAAAGATATGGAATGTCTATTTTTCGGACACTTATCCATTGAAAGACATAATAATTTGGGAGACAATAAAAGATTATACCATTTTATGATCTGAAACATTTTCAAATTAATATTATACTAATGGTGTAATACAATGATGAATTTTATACATTTATGGAAGAATGTATACTCAATTATAAAAAAGTTATAAAAATTAATGTTAATAATAAACCAAAAAATGGAGATATATATTAGTATAAAGAATGATACGATGAAAGTTTTATTAGATAAGGAAAAATTTATTTTTCTAGTATATAAAAAATATTGATTCTGAAAATATCATTTTATGATTTGAGGCTATATTATTTTCTATAATAATGATGAGACTTAGGAAAAAGATATATTATTCCATAAGTTGAACCTAACCACTTATTTATGTTCATAGCATATAGAGCATATTATATCATTGAATGAAGAAGTAGATGATGATATTAAAAATAATAATAATAATGGAGTTCACAACATCTTAATAGAATGGAAAAATTATTTAAAAAATGTGGGAGTTTAAAAATAAAATCATTTTAAATTATAACAGTTCATGAAAAATTGATAGATGATCTTATGAGGGTCATTTTTAGTTATGTAGAATATGTATTCATTCAACATTTTTACATTATTTATGTACTGAAGTTACTATGATGTTCCTAGTTATTGAAATAAGTTAAATTATAAATATTTCCAATTGAAAGTAATGATTGTTTTCTTATTTCAAGATCTTTATGAGAATTATTTATTGAGAAACATAATATATTTCTACATTACATCGACGGAACCGTGGTGTGATGATTAATGGAAACCATATATGTGGTCAAATGATCCCCTAAACCCTATAACTTCAATCTAAAAAGTCTTCGAATAAAAAAAATTATTTCTAAAGTGAATTATTATAATAGAACATATGAAAAGGATGTGAGAAAATGTACTAACATTTTTACTCATATTAATGAATATATATCTTTTAAGATTTACCAGGGCCAAACTTTTGTAGATGTGTATAATGAAATTTATATTAATTTTGACATGTGAATTGCTGGAGAGATGAGTTTATTTCTAGGAATAAATGTTTTTTAGATATAAATTTATATTTTCTTATTTGAAGTGAAGTATTTAAATAAATTATTAATGAATTTTTTGATTGAAAATATCTAAATAGATATCAAATCCTAAGACAGTTTCTGTAATGATATTCATATATAATGTATGAAATTTATTGAATCCAACTGATTAATGGTTGTAAATAAAATGATTTATTTATTTACAAAATAATTAAAAAATATTTATTATATAGTTAATTTAAAAAAATATATAAAAGTTATGAAAATAAATCCCACATGTTGGATAATAATATAATTAACATGTATATCAATAAAATATCTTGTTATTGACTAATATTTATAATAAGTGAAGAAAAATACATTTTCAGTATCAATGATATTGATAATGTTGAATATTATGATGATAAGAAAATAATTAGGAGGAACATTCTTTTTTGGGTGATTGTTTTTTCATATTGAATAGTAAGATAGATTTATTTTTATATTTTATTACATCAAAACCATGTATGAAACTACTACACATGAATGTGAACAAATATTTTTGATTAAAGTAAATCATTAATAATGTAATGTAAAATTTGATAAACATATGATTATTAAAAATGCTATTCGACATGAAAATGTTTTTTTAAATGATCCTTTTTTACAACATATAAAAAATATTTTTTTAAGTATAACATAATAAAATATTGTGTTTATAATATAGATGGGATGTTAGAGTACATCTGAAAAAGGAAATATATTTTTAACTTGTTTAATTAATATTTTACATTGGTGATAATTGAATAGTTAAGGCTTATCATTTTATTATTGATTATACTCCAACATAAGCAAAATGTAGAGGACCCAAATTTCGATTGGATTATTTTTTCCAAGGAGAAGATAACTAAAAAACTATTTTTAAGGAAACATAAATTATAAATTTTTAATAAATCTATTTTTATTATATTAAATTATGTTTACATTTTGAGTGATATGATAAAGGAGCATAATATCATACACTCAATAAAATAGATATTGTTATATATAGGGAAAAATATATCAAAACCCTTAATTAATATATTAATATTTTTTAGAAATTATTTCTTTGAAAATTTACTATATTAGAATAAATGTTAATTAATTTTGTTAATGAAATAACTCAATAAAGGTAATTGAATGAAAAAATTAATGTTTAATGTTGTGGTGTTGGGATTCAAAATTTATGTTTTAGACTATTGTTAAAAATTTGATGATTCTTCATATGTTATACTGATCATTTGAATTGAAAAATTTCATGGTGGATTTTATACATATTCTATTTTAATGTGATATAACTTATAGATAAATGATTTAACAACTAAAGTTGTTCAAAATATATTAATTTGAAATTTTAAAATTATATACCACTTGATGATAATTATGAAGGTCTACGAAAAACATATATAAGAATATGAGAATGATCTTTTTTAGTATGATTTTCTAGAAGTGAATAAATTGGATTATTTATAATTTAAATTATTTGTTAATAAGATTTCATCGGTAGTACAATAATTAGTGGAACTGATATAATCTCCAAAGGAGAAGACATAGTGAACTCAAAAATCTTGAAAGAAGGAGTGAGAATATACAAAACACATGATAGGGGATAATATCATGTTGTATTAGTGATAAATGATATCTATAAATTTGTTTATTATTGTTATGAAGATAGTGAAAATATTGGAAGCAATGGAAAGATCCTGATGAAACATAAATGGAATATCACCCAAGTTATGTGCACATTAAACTAATGTTTTGAAAACCAAATGGAATTATTGATTAAGTTGTGATATTTTTTTCGAATCATAAATGGTTTAATGATACATAGTTTTGAAGTGTTGTTATCCCTATAAAAAATGAAGAAACGTCATCATTATGTTTAATAGCGAATAAAGTGAGGATAGAAATGTGCCTTAGTTTTTGATTATGTCTATAAGAACTTTTTTCTTATATATGTGCATTCGTATGTGAAAAAAGTGTGATATGTAATTTACATGAAAAACAAAATTTTCATTAATATTCACAAGATAAAAAATTACATGAAGATATTTATGAGACCAAAAGGATGCACATAGTTAAATATCTGGTAGTAGGCATAAAAATCACGGAAATTTGGACTATAGAAAGGGGAATCACATACGTTTTTTCTATAAGTATAAATTGGTCTAAAATTAATAAAAAGGATTATATAACGATTTATCTGTTACTATAAAAGGATAACATAAATAAATGTGCTCTTTCATTGTGGTGTTAGACAATTGATGAATGGAGGGAACAAATGTATTTTTAATTAAAAGAATATTATCTAAATTTTAAGATTTTCCAAGTGATGTTTATATAAAACTAAAGAAATGGTTAACTACAATTTAAAAATCATATACTATGAGTGATGATTATATGAAGATACATTTCCATATACTATAATCTATTTTCCAAACTAGTTAAAAATTAGTATATCTAACTCAAATGAAACACATCAAGGATTAAATAACTTTTTTAGGGTCCGAATTTTTTAGATTTTTTCTGTGAATTATTCTAATTTTTAATATATTTTCATATAGTAAAAAATTAGATTATAATATCAGAGAAGATCAAGAGTATATCAAGTTATAAACATGAATTTCTGGATATGTTAGTATAAGAAAACCATTTATTGAACAACCCTTATCAATGGTTCATTAAATGTTATTAACATAGAAAAAATTTCTTACATACTAGTATTTTTTATATATGAATTATCATATTTTGGAAGAAAATAAAATGGGAATTGTAATGTCCATAACACCACATCATGTAGTGACATTAAACATCAAAACATCAATGTTAATTTGTAGAAATTTAAACCACCAAATAGAAATATGAAATCTTTAGTATACAATATTATTTTATCCCGAACAAATACATATTGATCCTAAAATAACTTTATTTTTAAAATTTAGAAACAATGCAATTCAAAATTTTAAATAAAAAACCGAAAACAATACTTCCATACAATAAAAATAAAACAAAAAAATAAAATTAATAAAAATTATATACTATAATAAAAATATAAATGATATATGGTTAAATGAAATATATAGAGAAAAAAGACATTCAATTAAAAAACACATTTAGATAATTCTTTTAATTTTGCAAAATTGAAAATGAATGTCATTTTAATTAAAAAATAATTTATAATTACAAAATAAATTATTATTTTATCTAGAAAATATATAAGATAATATACAAAAAATAAAATCTTATATTATTTTATTTAATTAAATTAATAAATGTGAATTTTGTTTTAACTAACTAACTATTTTTTATCCATTACAATTATAAAATTATTTCATTTTTTTTGAAAATATTACATTTTTTGGAAAATATTGAAACAAATGATTTTTCATGGAAGTTATAAATTAAATTGATTATTTACATAAATATAAATATATTTATATAAATTGAATAAACTAGATAAATGAATTCCATATTACCAAATAACATCTATTTTTTTGAAAAAAAATTCCTTTATTTTATATTTTTTTTCTTGTATTGGTTAGAGACATGATCTAATGATTGGAAAAGTCCATCCTCAATTTCATATTAGTTCTCAATGAAGGAATTAATCATATTTAATATTTATAATGACTAAATAAGTAATTTCCATTTTATTTCAATTTATTGTGTCATAATTAATTGATTATACCATAAATAAATTATATGTAATTAAGATAACTGTTTTCACTTCTTATGTAAAATAAAATAGCATATATTTTTCATTATGTTAGAATAATCTAATATATAATTATAATTATGGTTACACTAATGAATATATATTTCATAGAAACTAATTAAAATAAATAATAATATATATAAAAAATACATATTACATAATTATTATTAAATATAAGTTGTATGAAAATTCCAATTAATATTTTTTGAAAAAAATATTTTATAAAAATGAAACATAGTAATTTCATTATCCCCATTTAATTTTCACTCCCAGAAATCCACCTAAATTTCCCCAATTTTTTACCAAGGTTCAAAAACTAAAAATCATTTGAGTGTAAAAAAAGTAAGAAAAAAAATTAAATACTTTTAAAAAAATTAGTTTAAAAAATATATTTTTTGAATTATATATACGAATTCATAGAAATTAAAGCATACATTCAAAAACAAATACAATTTTACAAAAATATATTATCAATAAATATAGTTAAATTTCTGTGAATATATGAATTGTAAATCTAAATAATATTTTATATTTTAAAATAAATATATAAATGAAACAAGATATAAATATATATATATATATATATATATAAAGGTATATTGACTAAATATTACATTTTGAATGTATAAATATTATTCAAAAAACACATGTGAAGATACACACACACACACATAAAAAATCTAATGACATGCACCAATAGATATAAATATATATATATATTTAACATATAGTAAAACATTTCATGTTTTTTTACCTTCTATGGAATTATAACATTATAAATAATCTAGTTAAAATTATAATTTAATGAAAACTATATAATTTATGTTAAACAAATGATATCTAATAAAATAGGAATTGATCAAAATTATGGTTGATATTTCCTATAAACTTATGTGTGGATAAACATGGAACTAATAATTCCTATGATTAATATCATGTTAAAATTTCTCTTCATAAAAAATTTATATTTTTTTATATTATCTAAATATAGTACTTATAATTTTATTTTTTACCAACTCAACATTTTGGTTGTTAATATTTAACATCCATCTTTATTGATGTATACTGAAAATTATTCAGTATTTTTTAGTATGTAAAAAATTATCTATTTGTTTGTCAATTTAGATGTTTATAAAAAATAATTGTGAATGGAATAATCAATTATTATAAATACACCATTTTGTTAATATATAATAGTATATATTTTAATTAATTAAATTTTGAAAACAATATTTATAGGAAAAAATTTGATAAATATTATTTTTTTTAAATGATATGGATACAATGTATTTAGTATTTTTTATTTATTTTTTTATGTTTTTAAATATAATTTATATAATATTTAACTATATACCAAGTTGGAATGGACTAATAAATCATCCTAGAATACTATATGTGAGATTATTATAAACATGGAAAATATTTTTTTCCAATGAGTGTTTTAGAAAATCATTAGTGAAAAATTTATATATCATTATACAATAAAAATAGGTTGATGTTCAGGTGGAATGTATCTTTTTTAGTGTTCTTACCAAATTTTAGGATATCATGATACATTAGATAAGTCATTTTTGAAATTTATGATCTTTCATTACATCAACCTTTGTAACATCACTAAATTCAAGATATTAATTATAATTATTAATGATAAAATATGTAATTTATATATTATGGTGATTTCAGATGATGTTTAATTTTTTAATGGATTAGATTTATAATATTAATAATATTTTTGTTTTTAAATTTAATAATGAAGTGTCAATATTTATCTACCTAAAATTATTTTGAGAATAATATAGGCCCAAAAAATTCATAAAATAAAAAAATATGGTCTAATGGTACAAAATACATTATTATCCTATCCATACCCATATATACACATTGAAATAAAGTTTTTAGGGATGAATTAATTTTACAAATCAATCTAACATATAAATATATTAGTTCATACTATCAAATAAAAAATTAATCAAATCATTCTAAAAATGTAAAATAATTTACAAAATATAATTTTTCAATTAAATTACTATATGAAATTAAACATGACTGAAATTAAATATTATATTTTCATATATATGATATAAAAAATCATAATATACAATCACATAAAAATAAAAACAGTCATTATAAATTTTAATAAGAGCTTCTATTTTTTAAATAATCTTCTAAATGATTACCTAAAGCATTATATGTCAGTATATAATGAAAACAAATTAGACCTAGAAATAATAATAATATATAATAAAAGGTATGAGAGGTTTAATAATAGGGAAAATCACCAAATATGGTGTTACAAAAAAATGATGGGTATTAAAAAAAATAAACTACAATTATAAATTAAAAAACCATTAGTCTTATCTAGTATATATATATCTCAAGGGGCCAATAAATATTATCAAAACATACTCAACACAAAAAATTGTTTTGTAAATAAATCCTGGAGATATTTCATTGAAGAAGATGATATAAAAGTATATATGTAATGTATAAAGTATACCACATTAAAATATAGTGGTTTGAAGGAGTCGATGAGGTATCACTCCATCAAATACATCTAGAAATTTGGAATATATATTATTTTTGTGAAGGAAAATTTAGAGAAATATCACTAAAATACGTCCCTAATGAGATTCATTGATATAAAATGTAAAGTGAAATTTTTTACGAAAAATTATTCTAATTATATTTTCTTGAAATAAATTTTATTTTTAAATAGAATACCATGTTTTGAAACTCTTAAATGTCATTTGTAGATATGGAAATAATGGAGGATACTTATGGGACTATTTGTGTAAATACATTGACCATAATATCCAACGATCCGGGGTTACATAATTACATTAGTTCTAGATACTAGTGATATCATCCTAAATGATTGAATATTTATTAATAATGGTATGCAATATATGTACTTGAATCTCACATAAATGGTTTATTAAACTTATTAAATGGATTATTATTCATTTCATTGGGAAAAGAAACAAAATATGGGTATCAAAAAATTCTCAGTATGATTTACTTATAGAGGAATATATCATGAATATAAAAAATATAATCATTATGGAATAATAAATATGGAAAGGAAAATATGTAAACAATCATTCCATTTAATAAATAAAATTATTATCATGATTATATAAAAAGTAATCAATATGGAAATGTAAATACATAATCACACATTCTATTTAATCAATAACATGTGCACAATATGAATCCATGGATAATTTCAATGTAATAATTTCTTGAATATTAATAATTGAATTCATGATAATTGAATTACTTAATATTGTATATCATTGTGGGTAAGAAGAAGTATCTCAAGAGTCGGATGACTGTTGAATCAAACAAGTCATTGATTATTAAAATCTAAAATGAAATCTCAGAAATTAAAATACAATTGGCTAGTTAATAAATAAAGTATTTTAATATAAATTCTATATTTGAAAAGATTTATCAAAGATATATTATTTCACAATTTAAATAATATTTTATTTACATTAACTTCTAAAATCAATATTCTAAGTAAAAAACTTATATAAATAATGTTTTAGATATACTACCAGTGTAACAACCTTAGATTTTATGAGGATTATTCTATTTAATTTCACTGATGTCTTGTGTTGTATGATACACCATGATTATATTGAGCTATATGCAACACCATATTATCTTGCAGTATACGCAACAATAATCTTGGAATGTGTTACACACAATTTCAAGTGCGTTTGATAGTAGTCATTCAATGCAACCTTGAGTGTATATATATATATATATGTATATATTCAATGTATAAATAAAATATGGTTGGATTCTGTTTTACAAAACAACGAAGGAGTCTTTCAAAACACGTAACCCTGACGTAGCTTACATTACATGTAATCGCAACCTCCCATGATAGTATGTGTTGTATGAAATACCGATTTTCACTAAACAATGATATGCTATTAAAATATTATTAGAACTAGCCACTATGAATAGTAATAACCACTTCTTGAAATTTTATAAATTTTAGCAATCGAAATGGACCTCATTTTTGGATTCAGAAAATTTTATTTATCCTAGGGTGAATTTTTGGTATTTTTCTGAAAACATTCAAATTTTGATTAATAGTGAAAACACTGGGATACTATTTAAAAACCGACTTTTTATTTAAATAATTATTTAATTTATTTAAATTTATTTTTGGTCAAAATTGAAACATAATACTTAAATATGTTCAAATTAATTCATTTGAGTCATTTTATAATAATTTTAGACATATAAAAATTTTATTGAACTTTTCACCATCTTTTAACCATCTCCTAGGAAAATTTGGAAATTCACATAAAACGTAATTTTACCACTTCTGTGAGTGTAATTTCGAAAATCCGATAGAAACGGTTAATATGAAGGACTAAAACATGGTTCAATGAGATGAAATTTTTTTTGGTAAATAGTAACATTTTATTTTATTTTCCACGGTTTCAAGTAAATAGGGTAATTAAGGGAAAAAATGATATTATTATTACCCTAACACATGTCATAATTCTATTGGTTAAGTTTAATTAGACCAAAACAACCTTAAAAATAAAATATGACCATTTAACTCCCCTTGGATTAGATTAGGACATTTATTATTAATTTATTTAAAGAAGGGTTAAAATAGTTAAAATCAGAATTTAATAACTAAATTTTTTTTAATATAGGTTTATACATAAGATCAATTCGAATATAAATATTCATTATAAAGCTAAAACAACTTCCTAAAAAATGGTAATTTATTTATAGTTTTTAGACACTATATAATTTAATTTATTTATGACACAATAATGATGCAGTAATTACATAAATAATACATTATTAATATAATTGATATTATAAATACCCATATAAATTTAATTTGAGAATTTTTATAAATTGAACTAATTTTCTTGGTAAATTTGACATGTTAATATCGATTTAATTAACTTTTTTCTGAACTATTCATGCTATTATAATTTTCACAAAAATAAATTACCAAATAGTGTCAAAATTGACATATAATAGTTTTTAAAAACCATATTATATAGTTAATTGTTATTATATTCTGAAAAATATAAGGTTTAGATAAATGAATTATATAAGGTTATATATGTTAATTATTAACAACTTAGGGTTATTTTGGGTTGTTATTGTAAGTTTATTAACCATATAGTGTAAAAAACAAGAAGACACGGTATAAGTTAAATTATATAACTTAGAGTTAAATCTAAATGATAAAGTCAAAAATAGTAACCTAAACATCTCTAAAATATATTGGTTGAGGGTATTTTGACCCATACCCACCTTATATTCTAAATAAAACAATTTGGAGCTATTAAAAACCGAATATGACTTTATTATAAAGTAATATTTTATGTTTTTCCGAAATTTCCCCTCTCCTCCCTTATAAAAGGGCACCTCCTCCCTCTTCTTCTCACACCACTTTCAGCCTTCAAACTCATCCAAAACCTGAAAATTTCTCTTCTAAACATCACAAGTATTATTATAGAGGTCCTTATCTTCTTCAAAGACAAATTTTAGTGCCCTTCGAGAAGATCTCAAAGAGGCGTGTCGAAGAAGTGGTAATATCTGTTACCGATTCATTCAAATTTATTTCTTCTTCTAATTATTCTTCATTAGTTGTTTAAATATAAAGTAATAACATTAGTATCAATCATATAATGGTATGTTATTATTAATATGAAACAACCCTATTTGACCTTCTATCCATCCTACAGAAAACGAAATCACTGCACGTGCGTACGTACGGAATACCGTCTCTATGCCGTGGTGTAATATGTTTTTGACCACCACCTTATTTGGATGGGTATAATGGTTTAAATAAAAAACTATATATGAATATTTTAAATTGATATTTATTCTTAAATATTATACATACGCTTCAATACAATTCCATGGTCATGGGAATGATATCGTCCCTCGTGCGTACGTACGTACTATTGTCTCTACGACGCGATGAGATTCATTCTCCATGTTAACCATTCATGAATGATTATAAAGTATATATAATGAATTATAATGAAATATATGACATAATAATTATAATGGATTTATTTATATATATATGTCTGTCATCTACTTAATTCCATTCCATTCAACATGGAAACGAAAACAGCTTTCATGCGTACGTACGACCTACCATCTCCATAAACGGTGTATTTCATTCCATTTATCTATATATCATATAAATATATGTATATTATGAATATATATTATATATAAATAATTTTTTAAATTATGGAATTAAGTAAATCAGGATATAATAATTAATATCATGAACAACAAGTCGAAACACGTACAATAAATTAAACGATTTTTCCCAAATCGCTGCTTTTGCAAGAAATTACAAAATAATGCGTAATATAAAGTCATAATTAAACTATATATGATATAATAACAATGAATAAGAATATTTAATAATTAAATGACATTATTTAAATCATTATACAGTAGGTTCGGATACGTATGAAGAATATTGGACCTTAGGTAAGAGATAATTTTGCAAATATCTTTTTTATCCGAGATTGCTTGTACGTAAGTATTCACTGAGGTTATATTTTTCATCCATTCCCATAAAATGTTTTTAATAAAGTGTTTAATATTATCCCATGTATTTTTAATGTAATGTTTACCCCTCTTTTACTTTCACATTGTGTTATGGAAGGAATCTTTCTTTTGTTTACCATACGAGGAACTTTTTGGGTTTTCCGACAAAAGTATTAGAAAAATGCTATTTTTAACTAATATGGCGTTAATGTATTTTTACGGTTTCATAAAGAATTAATTAAATAATGTTTCATCTACTAAATTTTATGACTATTTTCAACAAAATACTTTTTTTTAATATAGCATGACATTTTTTGAAAAGAAAATGATTTTAAAGAAGAAAGGATATTTTCCTCAAGAATTAATTTCATGTGTTTTATCAAAAGCATTTTCCATCTATGATGACATTATTTCATATGTGTATGTTTCAAGTATAATTTATTTATGAATTACATGGTTTTCCTTCTCTTATGATGAAATTATATCCATGTTTTTATATGGATTATGTTTTGAAGGGATGATGTTTATGAAACCCAATTTATTCTTTGGGTTATGATGAATGATTTAAGTTTATTTTGTGGCACAAGTAAGAATGATTAATTATGAGATGGGTGGGACCTATATCTCCCTCCAATGAATTGGGTAAAGATTTTTATCTCATGAGATAGACATGGCTGGAATGGTAAGTTAATCCGGTTCAGTAATACACCACTGGAACGAGGAGTGAACTCGATTCAGAAAGGGACTTTGTCCACTAAGGTGGTATTGGTAGAAATGCCTTTGCCACTATGGAAATCATATCTTGTGATAATGGTTTTCCATAATTACATGTTTTATTCCCATGCAATTTTATCATGATTGATATTCCCTTATGATATATTCATTACGTACTTCCAAGATTCATGTCTTTGCTCAAGATTTTGATGTTTAGATTTTATGTTCAAGATTTTTAACATATATGATAATGGATTGTTTTTTGTTCTCTATGTTTACCCTTACTGGGCATTTGAGCTCACCATTTTTTTATGTTTTCTCTTCCACTGGATTTGAAGAATGGTATTAGGTAAGAGAAAAAGGAAGATCTATATGGGAAATGTTGAATATTTTTCACCAAGATTAGAATATTATATTACGAGTTTCCAAAGACACTAAAATATTATGGTCCTTGTGTGTTTGTTTTTGTTATGTATTAGATATTCTGAAAAAGTAATGTAATGTCTATGTATGTTACGCTTTGGGTCACAACAGTTGGTATTAGAGGAATTTTTTAGTCAACCTTTAGAAACTAGGATGCGAGAACATTAGTGAGATCCCTAGAGGTATTTCTAAGGTATGTCTAGGGATGTCCCTAAGGTTAAGTATATGAATAGGTTAGAGTCCTAGAATAATGTTGACGATCATGAATATCCTAGGGTGAACCTAAGGTGTCTTGGATTAAATAATTTTTGATAAGTTACACATCCCATAGGTGGCTTTTTATGATTATGTGGTTCATCATTATTATAAATGTCTCTTACAATATGGTTTCTGGTCTTAGTTAATGGAGGGAACAATAAGGAACTCAGTTAAAATTGATTCCAATGGACAAATTGGTGACTATGATCGACGAAATTTGGTAATTCCTGGAGAGAAAGATATTGTGATTATGCCGAATCAGTCATCTCGATATATGATTAACAAGGTGAATATTAGTTGTATCCCAAAGTAATCAAATAATAGGAAGATGTAATTTTATGCATGTTCCCATGGTGAGGATTATAAAGAAAGGAATATTGAGATTTCTAAAGAAGGGAAGAAGATCCTTGAGGAATACCTCAAATCGAGGGGAAGATGTTATCTATGTTTAGAAAAGGGTATTAGAGTGACAGACTGTTATGGATTCCAATGACTTATATGTGGAGAACATGGGAATTATCCAAATCCATGCCCTGACCTAAGAGGATACATATAAATCACGGAAGGACTCATTCCATGGAAATCATTGAAGAGGATGGATTAATGTGTTTATATATTGGTATTCAAGAATAATGTTGTTGAGGTACTTTTATTGTAAATCTATGTATAGGTCAATTGTGTTTTTCCATAAGATTATGGCATCAGTAACCATGAAAAGTGATTGAAATATTTTTGGAAAGAAGACGATATGTGTATAATGAAGGGATAAAGAAAAAAATGAAATGAGCTCATGACTGATATAAGGACAGAGTTATATTATGGTTTCAGTACATAGAATTTTTGGGATTTTGGTATGTGGAAAGTTTTAAATTTTGATAGCATTCATGTTTTTACTAAGGTTCAATGGGGTTTCATTTTTAAAGAGAATTCATGATTAAGGTATTCACATTTCTGGAATGTTACCAACAAGATATATTTTATGATATATGGGGGATACATGATGGTATTCACATTCTCAATAGATAGCATTTCTAATAAATGTTTTCTTTATACAATGATCTTGGATCTCATTATTTTGGATAAGCCTAAATAATAGAATGAATTAAGATAGTATTATTTAAGGCTAGAATTTTTTTCGATATTATCGCAGCAATGATATAATAGTGTAGTTTTAGAAAGCGGAAAAACCATAGGATGGGAGACAACACATCATGTCGGACACGGCTGTGGGAATCAAACCCACAACCGAAGTGCAACTGGCCTTTATCGCCTACCACTGGCCTATAGGAAGTCCCTGGTTAGTAGAAACAAGTTTTATTATATTAAGCAGTTTGATATACGAAGTATATGTCCATTTTAGGAACCATATACAAATAATCTCACTATAGATGGACTTATATATATTAAATATCTTTTTTTGTCCTTTTGTTTGAGATAGATGGAATGACCTATCATTCAATCTCATGATCTTCTAACACCTCACAGAAGACAAAGTCAACGTAATTTCATTAAGATATTAAGTGAAAATTGTTCAAGGCACAATCAACAGTATGATTGTACCAACATCATGTAAGTATTTCTTCTAATTTAACAATTATTCAACTTTATGGAAATGATTTTGAAAACAAAAAAATGTTTTCCTAATGTCCTTATATCCGTTGAATCGGATGGTAACTTAAATCATCAAAAAAATTTGGCTTAGTGATTATTGGATTTTTCGTAGTCTTGTCCTCTACCACTCTCCATCATAACATGATGGTAAGATTTCTATTCCATATCCATATTTTCACCTATGTTCTCCTATGTGGAAACCGAGAGATTAGTTAATTTGGGTAACCGTTACATTTCATACTTTTGTTTTTAAAGTCATGTTTTGGTATTCCTTTTTATGATATGGGTTTCTATTAAAGAAACTTTCAAGTAGTAAACAAATTATAACCCCGACGAATTTCGAGGGCGAAATTAATTTAAAGGGGGGTAGAATGTAACAACCCATGATTTTATGAGGATTATTATTTTTAATTTCACTCATGTCTTGTGTTGTATGATACACTATGATTATCTTGTGCTATATGCAACACCGTATTATCTTGCATTATACGCAACACTATTCTTGGATTGTGGTACACACAATTTCATGTTCTTTTGATAGTTTTCATTCTACACAACATTGAGTGTATATATATATTTATATATTCAATGTATAAATGAAATATGGTAGGATTCTGTTATACAAAACAACGAATGAGTCGTTAACAACACACAACCCTGACATGGTTTATATTACACGCAATCGCGACCTTCCACGATAGTGTGTGTTGTAGGAAATACCGAGTTTCACTAAATTATGATATGCTATTAAAATATTATTAGAACTACTCATTATGAATAGTAATACACACATTTAAAAATTCTATAAATTTTATCTTTCGAAATGGACATCATTTTTGGATTCAGAATATTGAAATTATCCTAGGGTGAAATTTTCGTATTTTTCTGAAAACTTTCAATTTTTGATGAATAGTGAAGACACTAGGTTACTATTTAAAATCCTAATTTTTATTTAAATAATTATATATTTTATTTAAATTAATTTTAGGTTAAGAATGATACATAATACTTATATAAGTTCAATTTAATTCATTATATTCATTTTATAATAATTTTAGATTTATAAAAATTTTATTAAACTTTTCACCGTCGTTTACCCACCTCCTAGGAGAATTTGTAAATTCACATAAAACATAATTTTACCACTTTAGTGAGTGGAATTTCTAAAAACCAAGTGACAAGGTTAATATCAAGGTCTAAAATGTGGTTTCAATGAGATGAAAATAATTTTTGGTGAATAGTAACTTTTGACTTTTATTTACCACTGTTAAAAGTAAATAGGGAAATTTAGGGTAAAATTAATTTTATTATTACACTAACACATTTCCAAATTCTATTGGATAAGTATAATTTGAGCAAAAACAACATTAGGAATAAAATATGACAATTTAGGTCAACATGGATTAGATTTGGACATTTATTATTAAATTATTTAAAGATGGGTTAAAATAGTTAAAATCAGAGTTCAATAACTAAATCATTTTTAATATTGGGTTATACATAAGATAAATTAGACTATAAATATTAATTAGAAAGATAAAATTATTTCATAAATAATGGTTATTTATTTATATTTTTTAGAATTTACAGAATTTAATTTATATATGACACAATGGTGATGTAGTAATTACCTAAACAATGAAATATTAATATAATTGATAATATAAATACCCAAATAAATGTAATTTGAGACTTTTTATGAATTAAAATAATTTTATAGGTTAATATGACATGTTAGTATCTATTTAAAAGACATTTTTAGAACTTATCATTCTATTATGATTTTCACAAAAATCAATTACCAAATAGTGTAAAAATTGACATAAAATAGTTTTAAAACAAATATTATATTATTAATTGTTATTATATTCCTAAAAATATAAGGTTCATCCAAATGACTTAGATAAAGTTATATATTTTAATAGTGAACATCTTGGGGTTCTTTTGTCTTGTTATAGTAATTTGATTAACCTTAATGTGTAAGAAAACATGAAGACATGATAATGGTTATATTATTTAACATAGAGTTAAATCTAAATGATAAGTTTAAAATAGTGACCTAAACATTTATAAAATCTATTGGATGAGAGTATTTCTACACATACTTACATTAGTTTCTAAATAAATCAATTCAGAGCTATTAAAAATAGAATATTACTTTATTATAAAGTAATATATTAAGTTTTTCCTAAAGTGCCGCTCTCCTCCCATATACAAGGGAACCTCATCCCTCTCATCCTCACACCATTTTGACCCTTCAAGACTGGCCACACCCTATCAATTTCTCTTATCCACTTCCCTAGTAATATTCTATAGGTTTTGGTCTTCTTCAAAGATCAATTTGAGTTCCCTAAGAGGAGGTCTCAAAGAGGCGTGTCAAAGAAGAGGTAATATCTGTTACCGATTCTTTCAAATTTATTTCTTCTTCTACTTTTTATTATTTTGTTGTTTCATTAAGAATTAATAACATCAGAATCACTAATATACTGGTATTTTATTATAAATATTAAACAACCCTATTTTACCTTCTATCCATTCTACGGAAAATGAAATCACCGCGCGTGGGTACGTTCGGAATACCGTCTCCACGTCGTGATGTAATATGTTTTCGACCACCACATTACATGGATGGGTATAGTGGTTTAAAAAAATAAATATATATGATTATTGTAAATTGATATTGATTCAGAAATATTATACAAACTCTTCAATACAATTCCACGATCATGGGAATGATATCATCGCTCGTGCGTACGTACGGACTACCGTCTCCACAACGTGATGATATTCATTCTCCTTGTTAACCATTCATGAATGATAATAAAGTATATATAATGAATAATAACGAAATATATGGCATAATAATGATACTTTATTTATGTATATATATATATATATGTATTTCATCTACTTAATTTCATTCAATTCCATAAAGAAACAAAAACAGCGTTCATGCATACGTACAGCCTACCGTCTCCATGAACGGTGTATTTTATTCCATTTATCGATATATCATATATATGTATATGTTTATTTTGAATATATATTATATATAAATCATTTTTTTCATTCTGTAATTAATTAAATCATGATATATTAATTAATATCAAGAACAACAAGTTGAAACACGTACAATAAATGAAACTATTTTACACAAATCTCTGCTTTACATCAAATTTACAAAAGAACGGGTAATATAAAGTAATTAATAAACTATATATGATATAATATCAATTAATATGATTCTTTATTAAGTCAATGACATTATTTAAATCAATATACAAGAGGTTCAGATACAGAAAAAGCATATCAGACCTATGGTAAGAGATAATTTTTAAAATCTCTTTTTTATCCAATATTTCGTATACGTAAGTATTTACTGGGGTTATATTTTTCATCCATGCCCAAAAAATGTTTTTCATAAAGTGTTTAATATTATTCCATGTATTTTTAATTTCATGTTTATACCTCTTTGACTTTTACTTTGTGTTATGTAAGGAATCATTATTTTTTTACCATTTGAGGATCTTTTGGACTTTTTTGACAAAAGTATGTGAAGAATGTTTTTTTAACTTATACGGCGTGAATGGATTTTTACGGTCTCATAATTACTTATTTAAATGAAGTTTCCTCTACTAAATTTTATGAATATTTTCAATAAAATTCTTTTTTTATGATTTCATGGAATTTTGTGAAATGAAAATGATTTTGAAGAAGACAGGTTATTTTCCTCAATAATTAATTTCAAGAGTTTTATCAAAACCATTTTCCATATAAGAATACATTATTTCATATGTGTTTGTTTCAAGTATAATTTCTCTATGATTTACATGGTTTTACTTCTCTTATGATGAAATTATATCTATTTTTTATATTGATTATGTTATGATGGGATGATGTTTATGAAACGCATTTTATTCTTTGGGATATGATGAATGTTTTAAGTTTATTTTGTGGAACAAGTAAGATTGATTTAATTATGAGATTGGTAGGACATATAACTACCTCCAATTAATTGGGTAATGATTAATATCTCATGAGATAGACATGGCTGGAACGGTAAGTTAATCTGGTTCAGTAATACAGGACTCGAACAAGGAGTGAACTCGATTCAGAAAGGGACTTTGTCCACTAAGATGGTATTGGTATCAATGCCTTGGCTACTATGGAAATCATATCATGTCCTTAACGGTTTGAAACAATTACATGTTTTATTTCCATGATATTTTATCATGATTGATGTTCCCTTATGATATATTCCTTATGTACTCTCAAGATTCATGTCATTACTCAAGATTATGATGTTTATATTTTATTTTCATGTTTTTGCAATCAAATGATTATGGATTATTTTATTTTCTCAACGTTTACCCTTACTGGGAATTTGAGCTCACCCTTTTTTTATGTTTTCTATTCCCTAGTATTTAAAGAATGGTTTTAGGTAAGAAAAAAACGGAAGATCTTTATGGTAAATGTTGAAGAACATTCACCAAGATTAGAAGATTATATTCTGAGTTTCAAATGACACTAAACTATTACGGTCCTTGTGTGTTTGTTTTTGTTATGTACTAGATATTATGCAAAATTAATGTAATTTCAATTTACATCAATCTTTAGGTCTCTACAACTAGTGTAAGTTTTCTATAGTTAAAAAATTTATTTTATAGATTTTTAATGAACCAGAGAAAAAAAATATAAAGAAACATGGGGTTCAGCCTTATTTCTAGGCCCAATCCCCTCTTCGTGGAAATCAATCACTACCAAGATCATTATATAAATATAACCATGATCTAAAACCTAGAACAAGAATACACAAAATCTAACAAGTAATTAATAAATTTATATAGGTATTATAAAATACCATGAAAATAAAATAATTTAGTATGCACAAGGATATCATCCAAAACACTCATGGTTATGCAGATAAAAGGATATTGAAGATAATAACTTGTATTCTCCAGTTATAAATCATGTGAATGTGGGAGTTCATAATAAATAGTAAAACACACTTCTATATATTAGATGAAAAAAAGAATTTGAAATAAATATTTTAAAAACTATTTTATACTTAGTATCAAATGGATATGATGATTGAGAGTCAACCAATGTATTTTAGAGTGAATTTCAAGTAGTTAATCTAAATATTATAGTAATACTAAGGGTCATATTCTCCAATGTTTAAGACTGTAGAAATAGATATTTTTTTTTTGTAATTTCCACTTATTCAGTATATAAATTAACTAATTGTGGAAAATCTAAAATTCTTCCCTGATATAATTTATTGTTTTTAAATTAGTGGGGTTTTTAGTCTATAATGGTTGTAAACATGTACATGAGGAAAGATTCTAGGAATATATTACATAATAGAATGAAGAATCATTTTGAAAAAATAATCAAATTACATTACATCCTCATTCTATGAACTGAAATACACATTTATATTTCTTGGAATAATTAAAAATATAATTATAATAAAATATTTTTTATTAAATGAAACAATATTTCAATTTGAGAAATTTAATTCAAATGTCCTAGAATTTTAATGGTGGTTCATCCTCATAGTGACTATTAATTTTATGATGAGGCATGCTAGCGATAGACCCTCTGTCAGTAGTTCAGGTCTGGTAGTGACTCATCTAAGTAGTGAATTATCTCAATGATTACTCCCCTCAATAGTAACTCTTCTCAACATTGACTCATCTCAATTAAGACTCATCTCAACAATGACTCATCTCAACAGTGATTCATCTATAAAGTGACTAATCACAATTTTGATTCATCTATAATGGTGAATTTAGAGATGGAATTATATCCTCAGAGGTAGCTCATTCCGAGTGGGGATTCATTTTCAATAACAACTCGTTCTCAAAGATAACTAAAATCTAGTGGTGACACAACTCTAGTGGAAAATCATTATGGGAGGTTACTCATTCTCAACTGTGAGTCATTGTGGCTATGAGAAATGTATGATGGTGGGTCTTCTCGACACCTATCCAAACATGTACAAGATTTTTTAATCATATAAAATTATATAATAAGATATTAAAAATATTTTTAACATTTTTAACAAGATTTTTGAGCATTAAAATAATGAGGATCAAAAATTATTTTCATTTTTATGACAAAACGCCATGGCATTTTTTAAATAATTCAGAATAAACTTTTCATCAATAGATTTGGTTGAAACATTAGAAAGATAATTTAACAGTTTCATCATAGATTTTAATCCATTAAAATGGAATAAAAATTGATGTATATATCTATATAATTAAATAAAAAGATAACAAATGGATGTTAATAGAGAAATCATAATCATAAAAGTAAATAACAAAATATAATTATGATTGTTTCCCAGTTATAAATTATGAAAAATGATATCGATGATATGATGTCAAGGAATAACATAAGTATAAAGTAAAAATATAATAATTAATTGTATCAAATAAATTTAATAAATATTACCCCCCCTTTAGAGGTTATCCAAATGCGTTGAATAAAAACTAGTAAAGGGAACTAAATAAGAAAAAGGTGAATTTTGTAAATAAATTCCACTAATGTTAAAAAGTTATTAGAGTACATACCAATATAATTTATATAGGATTAGCCTTGTCCTAAAGAATACTATAATCTAAATCACTCACATCCTATGGAATAGGAATAATTGCTCACTTTCCCTTATCAGATGTAGAGGTAATATAATTACAAGATGATGGAGATAAAATAGTGGATATAGGGATAGAAGGTAGAGAATGAGTAGGAAGCACTCTGATGATAGTCATCTAGAGATTCTGGATGGATTATCTGGGAGTCATGATAAATGGTTAGAATGGGCAGTTAAAATATCATGTGTGTTGTGAGTAATGGATGGTTGAACATATATAGAGAGGTTGTATGATGTGTATGATGAGAAATATCTGGAATGGATTCACTACCAAATACTACTTAACCAGTCACATGTAAGAAATTATTCATCATAATGATTATTTCCCTTATGATATTTTCACATTTCTCCCTAGATTGGAAAAAGTTATTTTTCTCTAATATAATCAACATATATACATGTGTTATCACATTCGTCAAATTAAACTATTCCTTGAAAGCTATTGAAACTAGATACATCCTGCTAAAAACATGGAATGAGTGTTCAAGTTATTATATGTATAGATATAGAAAAAGTAATAATTAATAAATCTTCTGATGGTTTATTTACAATTTATAATATCATTAATATATTTACATCCCATCTTATAAAAATGATTAAAATTATGCCAAATACACCTCAAACAATCCTAAGGATTATCCAAAACATCACATTGAAATAGTTGAATGTTCCACCATAAGAATGGACCAAATCATCTCAAAATCAACTAAGGGAGGGGGAGCACTGATAGAATATTGTTTTAAAGGAAGATACTCCCACCAGTATAGTAATAAATCCATAAAACAAGCAAAATAATTTTTCATGTAATCTATTGTAGACCTTAAAGACTCTATCTCATGGTCAAGACACCAGATATATATCTTATCCTCCTGAATATGATGAAACATATTTAAATGAATGTGGTGTAACACTTGAAAAAAAATTTATATATTATATCTCTCACTAATTTTTGTGACCATGGGTGGTTTCAAAGAACCCAAAAATACTAATGGCATCCCCTTATATCAGATAACATCTATCACATGAAAAAATGTACATCAATATAATACCAAAATAAATTATAATATATTAACTATTTTTAAAAAATAAAATCTATGACATATATTTCTATTAATGTTAAACCGAGTTAGCATATGTTGCACAGAAAAACAGGTTTCTTAAAAAATATTGTGTTATATGCAAGACATAGTTTTTCAGAATAACGATATTCTAATTAATATAATGAGATATAACATAGGCGATAATTTTTCTAGTTCTGAAAAGTGTTAATTAAAATATCATTCTCTACGGTTTACGCAAATATAAATTGAATTCGTTGATTAAAATTTATTTAGAAATTATATGAAAATTGATTGATTAAAAAGTAAAATATTATTATTTTTATGTACACAATGCTATTTTACCATAATAAATAAAACTAATTACTACTATCAAGTGATATTAATGTGATATATATTATATATTCAGTGAAAAATTTTTATTATTCATAAAATAGATATGTTATTCTTATGATAAGAACAAACCCAATATTACACGAAAAATAATATTTTTTTTATAAAGGTAGTTTTGTTGTCCTTTAATGGAGAAACCATTATAAAAAGGTTTTATGATTATTTTTAACATTTCATATTTCAAAATAATATTCATATATTTATTTAAACATAATAATTTGATTTCGGTGAAATTTTGGTATTTTTTCTGTGAAAATACATTTTTACAGAATAGTGAAAATACTATTTTTTATTTGAAAACATATTTTTCATCTAATTAATTAATAAGGATAAATTCTATTATATACATATTTTACTGTTTAATTAATATATATTTTTATCAATTAGTCCAATTTAGGTCATTGGAATCAATTTCATTTTGAAATTTGACTATAAAACATTGCAATGTGTTGGACATTTTTACCTAAAAACCAACATTGTTATCTAGTATGCATGATTAACATTAAATTAATTTCATCCACTTATGTGATGGAATTTGAAAAATGGATTCTATATTTTGAATCATCATAATTATTAATTTTTAATAAGGTGAAATTATTTTTTAACAATGAAAATTTTGTGATGGTAATTAATATTAATTACAATGATTAAGGTAAAATTGTTCATAATAAGGGAATATAGCTTAATAATAAAGGGAAAAATGAAATATACATTTTTCCAATATCCATTTTATGGCCGTATTGGAACCCTAAAATGAATTTACAATAATTGAGTCTATTATTGGAGTAATTTTCAATGTGAAAAAACAAGAATGGAATTGCATTGTCAAAATATTACAATTGTGCCACTTCTCCTATACTATAAAAAGGACTTATCTCCTCCGAATTCATTGAAATGAACCTTGGAATGACCAATATCTACCCAAATATATCTCAAAAATCATTTTCCTCATCCAAGTAGCCTCTCTATGTACATAAATCTATACAGGGAATCCTGTTTGTACAATCCAAAAAAATTACCCGATTTATAGTTAACATCTTCTCTAAATCTCTTATGTTAAATTTTTATTCAATACCCCTAAAATCATCATATTCAATTATATTATAACAAACCCAGATCCTAAATATACTAGGATATTTTTATAATGGTTTTACTTACACTACACAATCATCCATTTAATGTGTAAGGAAGATAATATTCTTGTGTAGGGTGAACTATAACTACATAAAATGATGATTGATAATTTTAAATTACAACCTATCATTGTTGAAATTATTATGATAAATATTTTTATATATATTAGATATGCTATTAATTATTTATTTATTTTTAATAAATTTATAACACATACCCTTATACATTTTATTTTGTATAAATATAATAACATCATTTATGGAAGTGTGGACTAACTCCTCCTCATAGAATTGTGACTCAATGATGATATTTGTGGAATATATAAAGGATGGTTTGAATAATCCTAGGTCACATATATAACATTATATAACTATAATATACATTTGTATCATTTTTTATTCATTATTTTTAATACAACAAAAAATGAAAGTATTGTTCATGCTTACCTATAACCTACCATCTCCTTGAATGATGCACCTCATTTATTATATTCAAAAATTATATACTATAATAAATACATATCTAATGAGATTATATGATAATTAAATCATTTTTTAATATTTTTTTATTATTTATTCACAATCTATGTAATATTAGATGCAAATATCAATTCAAATCATAGTTTATAAATCTTGGAATATAACACTTGATGTAGTTAGAATAATGATAGAGAGTTAACAAACAGGTAATAAAATTTTGTAAGAAGTTAATATATGATATTATAAATATTATTGTGGTTCTACTATACGTTATTAAAATATTCTAAAAAACTATATAAGAGCATAAATACCACAGATAAAAAAGGATGTTTATTGTACGAGATTTTTGTATAACTTATCTTTCAATGAGGCATACGTCATATACACCACTTACTACATTCATGTATTATATCTAGAGGCCCTTTTGATATATTATATTTTGAATCATTATTAATCATGTTATGAATATATTTACATCCTGATAATTATTATTTAAATGTTTCAATTGGTTTGGGACACTTTTGGTTATTTAATTATCATTTTCCTCAAAAAAGTTCTTTATTGATATCGTTATAATCTCACATACATTAGAGATTGTTAACTTTATCATGGAAAAAATAACTTTATAGAAATTATATTTCATTTCAAATTTCCTTGAATAACCATATTATCACACAATGGATATTATTATTGCCTAAACATTATATTACATTACATTTTATGTTCCCGTTGATAGTTTGGTCATTAACTGGGAATTTATTGACAGATATGTTTCTAATATTAAATATTGATACATTTTTTTGGAACATTTTTTATTCCATATATGAGGAATTATTTTGAAATGAAATATAGGTTATGGGACTATTTAAAGCATGCCCTAATGTTTGGGAACTAGTTAATTCATGTACATTGATACATTGGTGGTCTCATGAGACAAATTAGTCAGTAAAATCATAATAGATAAACCATCTATTGATGGTAAAGGTATCTAGAGCCTGCTAAGCATGACATGAAATAATTTATAATTTTCATTATTTAAAATTAAATATTTATGTATTCCTGTTATATTGAATCAACATATCTATGGATGAATTTCATTTTCATTTCACCAATTTAATTGGACATGTTTTCTGTTTCTTATCTCTTTAAATTCATATTTCCTTATCTAGTTATTTTAATAAAATGTGTTATCATATTTTTACCTTTAAATTCTATATTATTTATATTAATTCATTATTTATTCTTATTTATTTACCCTTACATATCATTTGTGTTCACCCATATTATGTTTACATTCCCTATTATTTGAAGAATAATCCTCTGATTGAGGGTCCAAGTAGTTGTTCATTTTAAATTATTATGCATCATGTTTTTACATTATCATAAAAATTAATTATTGGAGTCATGACTGTAATTTTTCTTTCTATGAATAATAAATTAATCATTATTTTATGATTTTATTCATTGTAATCATGTCCATGTAATGAAATAATGATCCTGCTATGAGCTTATGTGGTATAGGCATTATATTTTATATCAAAGTATGTTAAGCAGAAACCATGGAAACTCAATTTACAAATCATATAATGGAGATAAAAACTGTAAGATATACATTATGGATAAGTATAAAAACAAAAACCTATAATTCTGGCAAGTTAACGATTATGTAGTTATTCTTAAATATGTTTTACTATCTACAAATTATATGTTCATGTGGTTCTGCCACAAATGTACGTAGGACCAATAACTCCAACATGTTGTGTTAAGATTGACTCATTGTAACCAGGTAAATGAAAATGAACCTTTCAACACACATTTTTAAAACTCTAGGTGGATAAACATAGGGTAGTTTATATTTTCATTACCTACAATTGTGATGTATTTGAAATTATACAATTACCCAATGTTACCAATGTTTATGATTCTAGGGCTCACAATGAAAAAATTTATGTTATGTGTTATACCATATTAAGAGTTATAAAAATTTCATAACATTATTTACTAATATAGTATATTAAATCGTATAGAATTGGCACCTAGAAGGACAAATGATTTTATAACTCATGGCCAATGTATACTTTTCCATGATTATAATGTCAATATGGTTGGTATTAGAACTGGTCTTGCTATTATGATTCATGTTCATAATTTTTCATACCAATTATTTATGGGATTCATGCTTCGAATTTATTATTATATGACTACTAAATTCAACATTCTTTTAGGGATTTATTCCTTATATTAATGGCCATGTAATTAAATAATCCACCATCTACGAGCTTATGGGGTCTAGGAATTATATTTGGTATGAAATGAAGTTTAGTAGAATCCTTGGAAACACTATTTAGATATCATATAATAGAGAGACCAACCCTAATATATATATTAAGGATAAATATAGAATAAAATACTTAAATTATTGTATGTTATTTATTTTGTGGTTTTTCTTAAATGTACATTACTGTCTAGTTATTATAAGTTGACATGGTTTTGGTACAAATGTACCTAGGACCAACAAATCCAATATGTTGTTTTGAGACTAACTCGTTGTGACTGTGTAAATTAAAATGAACCTTATAACACAACTATTTTGAATCTGTTGGTGGATACACATATTATAGTTTATATTTTAATTACCTACCATTGTGATGGATTTCAAAATAATCATTTCTCTAATGTTAATAATTATTATGATCCTAGGACTCTCAATGAATAAATTTATGTTATCTGTTATTCCATATTAAGAGATTTACAAGGTTTATAACATTATGTTCAAATATAGTGTATGCCATTTTATTGAAATGGAACCCGGAAGGATGAATTATATCAATAATCAAGGCCAATATAGACTTCCCTACTAATAATTCCAATATTTCTAGTTCGAACTGACCATGTATTGGATATATTATGAATACATATTATGTTTATAAAAATTAATATTCATTTAATGGAGAAACCTATTTCCCAAATATAGTATCATACATTGGATTGATTTTTTGTTAAAAAAGTCCTTAATTATTTAGTGGAACTACATATGTAATGGTAGATCAGTAATGGATTAGGTCTTTGGAGAATATATTTTATGGAATTGTTATGCAATGAAATGGAAGAGGTTTCAATTGTGATATATTGTCTCTATGGTGATGCTGATCAATGGTGGTACTTCATTAAAATTACTAGGGAGGAAGATGAGGTAAAAATCATGGAATAAAGAACTTTTAAGGAATTATTTTGATAAATTTTTATTTTATGATATATAAAATTATATTAGAATAATGTATCTATGTTTAAATAAAAGTAAGAGGAATGTGTTTTAGATATTTAACATACCATTATAAAGATATCATGTTATGTAATAGATTTTATACACAACATAGAGTGAATGAATCACAACTTCACTAATTATCATAAGAAATATCACCAAAGGGAGCTGGTTTCTAATAATTTTTCATCCTATGAAAATATTGTTTTATGTTCCATTAAAATATAAACTGATTACAGGAGATTATGTATATTTAAATAAAACTAACTGAAGAAGAGGTCTTATGAACACCATGAAAAATGGGAAAATGTCAATTAAAATAAAGTCAAAGAATGATTTCTCATTATTCATTACTGTGGAAAGAATCACCCGTGTAAATTCATGAAAGGATTGGGAGTTTTTTATAATAATGGAGAAAATGGTCCCTAGGAAAAAGATTGAAAATAGAAAAAGGAAAATGCGGATATTCAATGTTACAATTGTAAAGACATGGGACACTATGAAACAAATTACCCAAGAATCAACGTAATATACCCATGATGAATATATGGGAACAAGGTCATGCCTATGTTATGGAAAAAATCAAATCGGAATTATTAATGTACATCTATTCCTGGAAGTAGGAAATATCTTGTAATAATATTTTCTTTTTTTGTCTCTCATCATATTATTTATGAAATATATAGGATTATATTGTATTCATTTTTTTTCAAGTATTTGAGATCAGAAGATGAATATTAAAAATGAGAGTTATTAATTAGAATGTTAGAAATTTTGGAAAACACTTTTTTGATGGTAGGAAAACCTTTAAAATGATCCTAATGTAGAGATAGTGATGATGAAATATTTGATTTGGTTATGTTTAGAATATCATGGAACCAATTAAAAACATGTATTAAATTTGTCTATTCCATTATTTATTGAGTTAACAACACAATTTGAATGATGTAATATATCCAATACCATGTTTCTTACATATGAAATAAGGAATAATTCATGTTTCCTCTATGGTTTTATGGTGATTTGAGTTATTACCATTTGTAAGAGGATATATGATGAATTTATACACATTATTGGAATGTGAAAATATATAACTAATTCATGTTGATGAATGGATACTAAAAAGATCATTTTGTAAATTTAGTTACCCTATTTCTAAATTATTTAATCATAATCATTTGTAATGTTTTTCCATTTATTAAATGGTTTATATTTAGCATTTGATCATTTTTTGAGATTGATATATTACACAACTATGCGATTAATATTGTTCTAAGTTATGAAGTAGGAATAAGTCATAGGAGGACCAAAGGATATGATTTTTCTTATATAAACATATCAATTAAGGGTATTTACATATATTATTAGAGATATAAAGTATAACCCACCTCTAGGAAAAGTGACCTTGAAACCAAAAAAGATGTTATAGTTCCATTATTTTTGATAAATCAAATACTCATTAAATCATAATATATTTAGTGAAATTTGATTGTTAAAAGTATCCTAACTATATTCTCCAATACTCTCTACCATAACATGATGGATTTATTTCCTCTATATCCATGGTTCCATTTGCCTACTATGATCTCTTTCAAGGAAACCTAGTTACCTAACCTTTGTGCGTCCCACTGAATCTTTTTTAAATGATGTTTTACAAAACCCTCTCATGAGGTGGGATCTCAACATATAAAATATAAAATAGTGTATTCCCCTGATCATGTATAAATTGTGAGTAGAAAATTTAATTAAGGTGGTGAGAATATTATACCCTAATATACTAAAGTACAGACCATATATTTGATTAGGTGTATCAGACGCATCACCTAGTTCATAAGGAAATTTAATAACCTGATAGATTAAAATATATTAAACATTTTAAATAAATTAAATCAACTATATATTATTCAATTAATGTTATATTGAGTTAGCATACGTCGCTTGTGACAACATGTTTTCCTTCAAATGGATTTCATTACATGTTTGACTATGTTTTATAGAATACAGATATTTTATTTTATATAATAATATATAACCTAGTAGTTAAATTTTATTTTATGATAATATGTAGAAAAATTATTAAAATATATGTATTATGAAAATATAAAAATAATTAATTTGTTATAAATTAATTAGATGATAATATTGAAACTGATTTAATATAATTGAAAATATTATAATTTTTATTCTCACAGAGTTGTTTTACAAAAACAATTAAACTAATTACAATTAGTGAGATATTTTCATGTGATATAAATATTACATATTAAATCAAATAATTTTAATATTCATTCAATATATTTTATTTTCTTAAGATATGAAAAAACTCAATATTATGCTTAAAATATTATATTGTTATAATTGTTGTTTTTCTGCCTTTTAATGGAAACCCCATTTTGAATAAAAATTTTACACTTTTATAAATTTAATATTCCAAAAAAAACATCTTTTAATTATAAATATAAAAATTAGTATATGGTTAAATTATTTAATATTTATGTGAAATATCATATTTTAATGTATAATGAAATTACTAAATCAATGTAAAAAACAGATTTTTATTCAAATATATTTTTATGGTTACTTTATGATATATATAGGGTTTAATGTTTAGTTATATTATATTTTTAATATTTAATTAAATGGTGGTCAATGGAATCAATTTCACTTTTAAATTGAATATAAAAACATAGAAAACATTTGAACGTTTTTACCTTAAAAACCTACATTGTAATCTCACATGCAGAACTATATTAAAATAATTTCTTCAAATTTTGTGATTTTAATTTGGATTAATGGATAATTTTTTTTAATTAGAATAATTTATAATTTATAATACTATTGAATTAGTTTTTAACCAATAATTATAGTGAATGTATTTATAATTAATTATAATAATTAAGGTAAAATTAAGCTTAATAGGGAACTAAACCTTACTAATTTTTTCCCAAACAACCTATAAACTATTTATAATTCTATTTTATAGAAATATTTTGACCATATATTTTTATGGATTTCATTTTTTCCAATATTGGTTCCACTTTCAATGTAAAAAAATTTCATGGATTTCCTTTGTCAAAATATTACAAGATTGTCACTCCTCCATTATAAAAAGGAATCTTATCCTCTCACAGAATCAGAAGACACTTTTCATAGACCAATATCTACTAATATTGATCATATAAATCCATCACCTCATCTTAGAATCCTCCCATATGTTATAAATCCTTCTAAGGAATCCATTTTGTACAAACCGAAAGAAGTTACCTGATTAAGAGATAATATCTTTTCTAAAGCTCTCTAATTTATTTTATATTAAACAACCCTTAGACTCTTCTTATTATATGATTTTATAACCAAAATAGTATCCTCAATATAATAGGATATTATTTCAAATGATTTAACCTAATCATAGGCACACATACTTAACATACCATTTCTGTAAACGATGAACTACCACCTTAATAAATGACGTTTGTTCATTTTTACATTACCAAATCTCATGGTGGCCATTATGTTGTGATATATATATATATATATACATATATATGTTATATCTGATATTTATTATGTATTTAAAATTATATAAATTTTTAATAACATATACTATTTTTCATTCCAATTTTTATAATTATTATAACATCCTCTCTGGAAGTGTTGACTGCCACACCCTCCAAGAGATGTGGTTCATTCACTCTATACATGGATTATATAAAGGATAATTTAAATAATATTCTGTAAAAAATATAATTTAATTTAATTATAAAATAAAAATGTATCAATAAAATTTCATGATTTTAAATATAATATATAAATGAAAGTGAGGTTCATACATACATATGGCCGACCACCTCCATGATCGGTGACCATCATTTCTTATCTCCAAATATTATGGAATGTTATAAATAAGTGTGAAAAAAATATATATGATAGTTAAATAATGTTATAAATTATTTATTTTTTAAAATAATGATCTAAATAAAAGTAATATCATATAATAAGTCAAAAAAACATCAGAAAACTAGGCAATTAAAACATAAAATAGATAAAATAATGATTAGTTTTAAAAAATATGATATAAAATATCATAAGAAGATAACATATGATATTATAAACAAAATTTTGGTTCTAAAATAAGTTAGTATCATATTAACAACCACTATACTATATTATAAATACCACCGAACAAATGTATGGTTAAGGTAAGGGGTTATTGTCATACTTTTTATTCTATGAGGCACACACCATATACCCTTCTTTCTTATTTTCTGTAGTGTATCTAAATCCACATTTGAAAAATTATATCATGATTCTTTTTTAATAATTCTATGGTGAAAAATACTTCATGGGAATTATTATTTAATTGTTTCAAGTGGAATGTGACACTTTGGAATGGTTAAAGATTATTTTCATTTAAAATGTTCTTAATAATTATCTTTGATATCTCACTTCAGTTTATGATTATTAAATTTCTCTTAGAAAAAACTACGTAATTTTAATATTTTTTCTTAGCTAATTACATTTAATATCAATATTATGACACAATTCATATTATTATTTCATAAATTGTATATCATTATTCATAAGGTGCTCACATTGATAATTGTTTGACTAAGTTCTGAATTGTTGACAAATCCGTACATCCTATTCAAAATAGATGCATTCTGATAAGGAATTTTTTTTATTCAATATATGAGAAATTATTCAAAAAGTGAATATATGGGTTGGAGAACCATTAAGGAAAAGGTTATGTGGGTGGGACAAGTTAATTCAGTCCCCTTGATGCATCAGAAGAGTCATGAGAAAATTTAGTTGGTATAATTTGAATAGTTAAACTATCTATTATTGGTAAACATGCCATGTGTCTACAAAACATGATATACGATAACAAATATTTTTATTTATTGAGAATTTACTTATTATTTACCCATGATATTTTTTAGTGCAATATCAATGAATAAATTTCATTTTTGGTTCATCCCTTTAATGGAATTCATATTTTTTTCTTACCTGTTCATGTTCATATTGCCTTATATAGTTATTTTAATTGAATTTTTTATTATATTTTTACCTTTAAATGTAAATTTATTTCAATTAATTCATTATTTATTCTACTTTACAAACCCTAACTGAGAAATTGAACTCTCCCTTGTTATGCTTCCTTTCTATAGGTTATGAAGAGGAGTCCTCTTATTATGACTCAAAAAGTCTATTTATTTTCTTTTTATTATAAATAATATTTTTTGTTCCCCATAAAAATTTATTATGGGAATCATGTATATAATATAGATTTTGAGATGTCTAAAATGAATGTTATTTTAAGATTTTATTCCTTTTAACTGTTACAATGTAATAAAATATTGTTCGGAATCTAAGGTTCTAGGGTCATGGAGTTACATGATTTATTCTATATAATCATATCAAAATAAAAAAATATATTTTCCCAGAAATATTCAAGGTAGTCTATAGACACAACCCCAACATTCATTGGTGTGAAAATAGGTATAGGGAAAAACTTACTGGTCTGGTGGAAAAATTATCCCATATTGTCTCACAACTACACAGAAAAATTAATCGATGAATTTGAATATCCAGTGCAACATCTATATGCTAAAAAATTTACCTCTTCATATCAATCACTACATCAATTAAGATTGTAGATCCACCATTATTTAGTGGAATGTAATCATCATCAATGTCTCGATAGTCCAATCTGTGTCTCATATACCCTAGATATCTCTCACATTATTCAAATATTTTGAAATCCAATATTAGATAAGATACAATTGTATTCTAAATAACAGTTGGCACATCATGGCAGATAACAAAACAAGGAGTTTACATTACCTAGGTAGATTCTCTCAACTCATATAAAAAATCTTCATTAACATATCAAGAAAATATTGGTCTCTCTTAGAACTTGATGAAAATAACACTCCTCGAGATGTGGCATGTTCATGAGTGGTCACCTGATCATCAGACATGTCATGATCAGAACAACCATTAAATCCATGTCCATCACAATATCGTACATCTTTAAAATATCCTTAACATCCACCAAATTATTATTCTTTTTCATCACCATAATACATATTATCATCACTATCACAATGTTGATTACATTTACCATTCTTATTTTATTCATTATCATTTACATCAACAAATATGTACATAAATTCTATAGAATATTTGTAAGTGGAACTCTTATTTCGTTATTCTCAGGATTCTTCTATTTCCTTATCATTTCCTTCACTTAGAAGAATATCTATAATTAGAATCATTATATAATGAATGGAAAGAAAAAAAATTAATAGATGGGCTATTAGGAATGTCTATTTCACTGCGATCATCAAGATATTACTCTAACTCATCACTGGAAAGAAATACAACTAATCATTGTGTTTTTCATATGAGTATGAAAAAACATTATCTACATCTATGCGATGATCAACATGATGCTTTGTTCTCAAAGGGTCATCAATTGTAATAATCATTTCAAAAAATTTATCAAAATCAAGAACCCTTATTATCAACAATGGTTTATTTTTTATCTTCATTCTATTTAATATAACATTGTTCAGAATGAAATTTACACAGATCACCTTGTTTTCTTCTTACTGAAAAATATATATGTTAGCCTATAATAAGACCAAAATGAAATTGGAAGAAAATTTTGAAATCTCCATCACATGAACCATCAAATATATAAATTGGTTAAATTTATATCCCATTATCATAATATATCATAGATATACATAGGAATATCTCATTATAAAAAAATCACATATTTTTTGGGAACACCTTATTCATTAAAAACATAAATAGAATACATAACTCATTATTTAACTCGATTACATCTTGCATCTTTAAGGTTAAAACTACAGTAATCTCATCCAAGGAATTTTCGTACAAAAATAAATCAATGTAACTGAAAAAAATCCATGTTAGTAATTTGAAAATCCTTCATTAGCCACTTGATGAAATATATTTGAACTATTTGACGAGAAAACAACATTCTATAAAACTATATGACATCAAAACCGGTATCATCTTCCTAAAATATGGAGCAAAATTTATGATAAATTTGGAGAACTAAGCATAGATAGAATGGACTCTCATTATTAAAGAACCACTATATGCATCCCAAGATGTTTATTACACAAAACACCTATTATTTGATCGATAACAACCAATAATAAATTACATGATTCTCAAGTACTACTATACGATTTAAAAGATGTGAGTTTTGTATATCAACTATATATTTTATCAAATCTCATATTCAATGTTTCAATTTATATTACTAACTAGTTGATGACATAGAATCACATTTCACTGTTTCAATTGAAAATGTTGTGTAAGGATTGGATGAGATCAAGATAATGTAAATCAATGGTAGATAATGGATAAAAAGGGGTTCAAAAGGCAATGGTGCAAGTATGAGAGTGCGGTGAAATTAGTCTAAGTGTCTAATTTATATCACATCATGATTCAAAAGATGAAAATAATGTATTTAAATAAAAAATAAATTAGAATCAAAAAATAAAATTATAAATGAAAATATAAATTCAATTGTGTGGAATCAGAAATCGTGGGTTGTTCCAATGGTTGGTTATTACAACTGTGGATTATACAATGGTGTATAATTTCCAATAGAGGATAATTTTATAAGGTAGGTCACCAAAATTATTCATTAATGAAAATTCATTATACCTAAATCATTCCTGATTTATTTTATTGTATCATAATACAATTTCATCAAAATTATATAAGAAATATGATTTTTGTTATAATGTATTCAAAATTTATATCACCATTTATAAAATAATCTCTCAAAATGTGATATCATACATTAAGGTTTATTGATATAGATGAGATATATGGTTATTGGAAATATTTATAGTTTTAAGTCCACAATGCTAAATACCCTGAGTGGGGGGGGGGGTGAATCAGTGTATGATTAATTAAAAATTATAGCCCATTCTACTATTTTTTGGCTGTTAAGAAAAACCCTCTTCTATCTATTTCTCATTGAAAAATATAAACAGAATGTAAAGAATGCACAAGACACAACAATATTTACTTGGTTCACCCTCACTGCGATACGTCCAATGAGCATACAACGATGATGTGCAGCTATACCAAATTCACTAATTCACACTGCTGTTTACAAGGTTCTGTCTATATCACATTTATACCCAGGCTCACTTCCATTACAAGGATTAGGGTCAGCTCACTGCTTTCCCAAGGGTCAATCTCTATTTCTATCTCTTTGGATCACTGCCGATGGAGAGGATCACCTTCTTCCTCTTCCTTTGCTGACTGCACTGCAAAGGATCCACTTACAGTTTATAGGCCTGTAGGTCTCTTCATTTTCATGAAGGAATGTATCTTTATCTGTATGTAGATGCTCTGTTAATGTCCATTTTTTACCCGTAGATTAATCTCTCTTTGCACTGAAGGTATTGAAAAATCATCTAAATTTCCCGTAGCCCTGAATTACCACCGTGAATCAACCTTACTTGGCTCGCAAGTCTAATCTGGCGCGCAAAAATTGGCGCGCAAGTCACAACTGGCATGCAAGTCTACCTCAATCACTTGCACGGTACAATCTTCTGCAACTCCAAAATTGGGTGACTCAAACCCTTTTATGCCCAAGCCAATATTGGCATGAAACTACCAACCATCGCACAACTTCAAACATAGGCACACAATTCCACCTGCGTGACCACACACCACTTGCGCGACCAACACATCTGCGTGATGGGAGCTCGGATTTTTCTAAGTGTTGATCTCCATTAAAAATGAGGAGGGGTGGTCCTATATTTAATTTCATTTGGACACCCTACACGATGGCACGCAAGTCTACCCTTAGTGCGCAAGTCTTGGCGTGCAGGTCTCATCACCTGCAAGTCACATTCTCGACCAACTTTCTATCATGGATTCCCTTCTCCTTTTACCATATTGTCTTGTTCTTATTTTTAAAAACAATAGGCGCGCAAGTTACCAATATTCATAGGCATCGACGCACAAGTCTTTTCTCTTCGTGGAAGACACCTGTGCGAGCAACCCAATAATGGCGCGACCCTTATCCCTTTTCCATATTATGATTATCTGATCTTGAAAAGCATATGGCACACAAGTTTCCAGGCCTTCAAGTACATGGATCCACTATGTATCTATTCTTTTTGTACTGCCTCCAGATCATACATTCCTTTTTCGAGGTTCTTGAATCAATCATTGATCATTAACCAGAACTCTTGAACTTGACATCCCACCATGAAATCCCCTTTGTCAACAAATTTTCATGTCATGGTTTGTTTTTTCAATAATCTCAACATAGATGTCCACATTGTCAACAAACACAATCACCTCAAAAATGGATCAATGATACCTTGAGGAGTTTTTTCCCAACTTATAGCACTTTTGATTTCATAATTTATAAGGACATGTCTAAATTTTTATGTGTATTCCATTAGAGTGTGATTCATCCACAATATATAAATATAATTACTACGTTAATCTTTGTATTTAGCATCACTAGTAGAAAATATAAGAAAATATTAGTTCTGTAACGCCCCAACCCTAGTTACCCATAGTTGGTGCAATATGACATAACATTGGCATGATACCAAAATATCATTTCTTGAATGACCTGTTAGTTTAGTTCCCTTGGAAGTACTAAATACATTCATAAGTTTTGCATTACATTATAAAATGGAAAACAACAAAAAAATTGTCTCCATTTTCTATATTCATATAACCTTGAATATTCCTATTGGTCATTCATAATATTGTTCTTCACATTAGGGGAATAATATAATATAGAAAGGGGTGAGTTCAGATGTTTAATAAGGTTAACAATATAGCAGAAACATTCATAAATAAGCACAAACATTTAAGGCAATGTATAAGACTAAAACAAGTTCCTTTTATACATAAACTTCATCATAATATGGAAAATATAAATCAAAATAATTTTTTTAAATTATTCACATGGATATTCTAATTGTCGAATAATCAAATGCAATATAAATAGCCAAATTCATAATGATAGAATGCATAATTCCAGACTTAATAACAACATTGTCAAGGCCATGTGCCAAGACTACAAATAAGATTTTATCGAGGCCTTGTCCAAGACACTAGTTTGTCTCATGAGACATACCGATGCATCGATAATATATAGCAGGCTCCACCTATCACTTACAAAGTCCAATGCATTCCTCATATGAAATGTTTTGAACACAACAAAATCATTTGAATTAAAACTCACATTTGAATTGTCTATACTTTATCCCAAAACCATGAATGGTAAAAAAAAATTCACAGTCAAAAATATCACAAAACCTTCAATATAATATGGAACATTTGTATCATAATAAATCAACATCAAATAAGTTTAAAATCCATCAAATTATGTTTACATAGATGAAATGAAAACTATTTGAATGAAATATATTGTTTTATTTTGAAATAATTTAATAAACATGTAATTATAAAAAAGAAAATTTATTTAAAAAATATTATTATATGTTTAATAAAGAATCTAAAAAGGTGGTATAGTAGTGGAAAATAGTTTCACCCACCGTATTAGTTAAAAACACATTCTTTCCTTAATTTTGTCGAAAATTTCGTAATGTACCTAGTTTGGAAAATGAAGGATAGATTCCTTTATAAACGTTTTATTAAAATTTGAACAAGGGTATAAAGGACTTTAACCCATATTATAGGAAATTGTAAAAAAAATATGTAATACATTTTAAAAAACATGGATGTGGATGATTAAAATGTACCAGTAGATAATTAAGTATATACAACCTCAGATAATGAAGAGATTGAAGAATTAACCCTTAACATGTAATTTTCCTTGGTCGCATGTATGTTAACCACCTTTATAATAGGTAAATAATTGTTAATAAATTATAAAAGAACCACATAAATTAATATGATATCATATATGTTCTTCTAATATTGCTTTGTTATTAATTTAGTATTATCTTTATTTTGGGTGTTCACTGATTCCTTTTCCTTTATTTGTTTTGTTACGTTAGTAATGTTTGTTATGGATATGATGTATTTGATTCATATATTTAATGATATTATGTTTTTTAATTATTATTTTAAATCATAAAAAAATTATTCTTGACTGATTACGATAGGGAATGAATTGCATCATGTTCATTGAGACGGTAATCCATACGTATGCACGAGTGATAATATCATTATTTTGATATTAAAATCATATGTAAATGGATGTTACATCATTTATAATTAATCCACAACATGTAATATTATTTATTTACATCAATTATACATCATTATTATACCCATCGAAAAATAATAATGTATTACACCACGACATGGATATGGTAAGTGGTAGGTATGCACATATGGTGACATGCCATTCATAGGATAGATAGAATAATGAATATGGTTGTACCATTTTTAGAATAACATAAATTTATGTTTAATATAATGAATTTATTATTTCATAATGGAAACAACAAATAAATATGATGTGGTAGAAGAAATAAACATGAAACAATTGATGAAATATTTATCTATTCATTGAAATATTCTTTTTTATTTGATAAAAATACATTTTTAGGTTAGATTTTTGATCCAAATAAGGCCACTATGATGATGTGAGGGAAGTTTAAATGTTATTTTCCTAGGGTTTTTCCAAGCCAAAAGTCTTTAGAGGTGTGATTTTTAGAGAAGGGATGTTCCCTTTTATAAGAAATGTGAGGGGCACCTTAAGAATAACATGAAATATTATTTTAATATACATTCATATTCGGTTAATAAATGCTCCAAAAAATATTTATTTCTAGGATAAGGTGATTATGGGTCAAAATACACTAAAGAAATAGGTTTTATAAAAGTTTAGGTTACCATATTAACCTTATATTTTAGATAAAACTCTTGGTTAAATAGTGTATCATTTACCATGTCACCTTGTATTATTATAATAATTGGTTAATAAAGATACTATAAAAAGCCAAGAGAACCTCATGTGTTTCATTAATGAAATATATATTATAAGTTAAATCTTTTGATTTATCCTTTTATTTTTAAGACTATTATATCATTTAATAATATAATATTTGTTTTAAAAACTCATTTATGTCAATATTGACACTATTTAGTAATTAATTTTGGTAGAAGTCATAACAGAATTATGACATCACATAAAATCATTGAATCAACCGTAACATGTCATATTAACATAAAATTTACTTTAAATAATCAAAAGTATCAAACTAAATTTATTTGAATATTTATAATATGATTTATTTAATTTTTCATTAATAAGGTAATTATTGCTTCATCATTTTGTCATAAATAAATTTAAAAATTTATTTTCTAAAAATTATAAATAAAATACCATTATGTAGGAAATCATATTATCTTTATAAATAATATTTATAGATGAATGAATCTTATTTATAAACATTTATTAAAAATGTTTCAGTTAATAAAACATGAATTTAACACTTTTAACTCTTCTTAAAATTAAATAAAAATAAATGTCCTATTCTAATAAAAGTAGACCAAGGAGGATCTTATATTATTAATAATTTTGTTTTAAGTAGAATTAAAATTATAAAATAGAATTAGGACATGTTTTAGGGTAATTATAATATCTTTTTGACATTTAATTACCCAATTTACATTAATCTGCGGTAAAGAAAAGTCAAAAGTTATTATTCAAAAAAATTATTTTCATCTTATTGAACCATATTTTAATTACTGATATCAACCAAGTCTCTCAGATTTTTGAAATTCAATTCATAGAAGTGGTGAAATTATGTTTTATGTGAATTTTCAAATGCACTTATGTGGTGGGTAAAAGACGGTAAAAATTTCAATAAATTTTCATATATCTTAACTTATTATAAAATGACTCCAATGGATTACATTGAAAATATATTGGTATTATATATATATTTTGAAATAAAATAATTTTAAATAAGGTAAATGATTATTTAAATAAAATGATGGTTTTAAATAATAACTCAGTGTTTTTCACTATTAATTAAAAATTGAATGTTTTTAGAAAAATAAAAAAATTCACCCTGTGATAATTTCGATATTCCAAATTCAAAATTGATGTCCATTTTGAAAAAAAAAATTATAAAATTTCAAAAAGTGCGTATTACTATTCATGATGGCTAGTTATATTGGTCGTGGTGTTATAGAACTCAATGTTGTATACAATGCAAGCTATTACATAATTTAAATGGAAGCATACCAAGGAAGCTTGGGGTGTTATATTCTACCATATTTCAAATAATATCAACCACAGAATTTATAAAATACTACTATATAAAAAGACTCGGGTGGTTCTTTATAATAAGTTCTTCGGTTTCCCATGTTGTCTCTTCCATCATATTGTATCTCAATAGAACTTTTTCTAGACGAGTCGTTTGGTTTCTCAACACATGTTCTCGAGTATCAAGAATCATGGCAGGATCTTCACAATAATATAGATCAAGTTCCATTTCTATTTCATCATAGATGAGTATATGCGTTGGGTTATGCATGTATTTTTTCAACAGTGATACACGTAACACATCATGGATTTGGAGAGACTTGGTGCCCTTACCAAACAGTAAGATACAACCCCAATTCATTCTAGAATTTTGAAATGTACTATATACCTAGGACTTAGTTTACCCTTCTTATCGAAACATATAACTCCTTTCCAAAGATAGACCTTTAGGAAAACATGATCTCCTACCTAAAATTCCAAATCATTAATTTAGTTATTGCAATAGCTCATTTTATTACTTATGGCTACTTTGAAGTGGGTTTGGATAACCTTTACCTTTTCCTTCATTTCCTCGACATGTTATGGGCCTATGAGTTTTCTTCCACCATCATCATCCCAAAAAGTTGGTGTTCAACATCTATTTCCATATAATTCCTCATATGGTGTCATCTGAATACTTCAATGGAAGCTATTGTTATAGGAAAATTCAACCAAAGGTAAATATTGATCCCACATACCTCGAATGTTTAGTGAAGAAGATCTCAACATGTCTTCTATGATTTAAATAGTCCGTTCGGATTGTCAATAAGTTTGAGGGTGGTAGGAAGTACTCAAACAAAGTTTAGTATCTAGGGATTTATAAATACTTTTCCTAAATCTTGATGTAATATGGGGATCACAATCAGAAACAATCGATAGGGGTACTCCATGAAGTCTTACACCATTATTAATATATTGTTTTTCTAAAAATTCAAGTGGAAAATCATCTCATATTGCAATAAAATTTGATGACGTGGTAAGATGAACCACAATGACCAATATTTCATCATTTCTTCTAGGATTCTTTGGTAGACCCATGAAAAAGTCAATCGCAATATCATCAAATTTCCACTCATATCTTGGAAGATGTGGCATGATTCCTCTAGGATGATGTCTTACATCTTTCACTTAGTGTAAAACCATTCATCCCGACACAAAATCCGTAATATATCTCTTTATGTTGTCCCACCAAAAATTTTCCATCAAATATCTATACATTTTTCTACTATCATGGTGTATAGGAAAATTGGAGCTATGAACATCATCCAACAATTTCATTTTTAGATCAAGAATGTAAAGAACACAACATATTTTCCAAAATTTCAAAATTCCATCTTCAAATACAATGTCACTCAATCTCACATTTTTCAATGCATTAAGATTCTTTTGAAGCTCATCATCATCGGTCTGATAACTCTTTATCCTTTATAGAAAAGATGGTTTAGAAACCATTTGAAAAGGAATTGATGTTTCACCTTCCATGGTTATTCCCATATTTATATTTACTAGATCCATGTATATAGATTCATTTTCCATTGTCATGTTGTTTATAATTCCATAATATTTTTTCTAAAAGGATATACCACCTTATTTTCTTACACTATGTGGTAGTGTATAGTGAAATCATAATCCATCAGTACTTCAAGTCATAGCCTTTGCCTTATGTTGAGTTATTTTTGTGAGAAAATATACATCAAACTCTTGTGATCAGTATATGTCTCACATATTTTACCATAGAGATAATGTCTCCCTATCATCATAAAAAAATATTATAGGTGATAACTCAAGATTATGAGTGGGATACTTTTGTTCATTAATTTATAGCTTCCATGATGCATAAAATTTAAATTTATCATTCTGCATAAGGACACAACCATGCCCTTTCATTGAAGAATCACTATAAATAACAAACCAATCATTCCCCGATGGTTGATTCATGATAGGAGCATTGAGTAATATTCTTTTCAGTTGATAAAAACATTATTCACATTCTTTTTTCCAAAAAATTTAACCCCTTTATGTGTGAGATTGGTTAATATGTTTTCCAATCAAGAAACATCTTTGACTAAGTGCCGATAAAAACCTATTAAACCAATAAAACTACATACCTTATCTATTCTCATTGGTTCTGGCCATTCAGGGGATGCCTTTGTCTTAGATGTATCAACATAGATTCCATCCATAGTGAAAATATGACCAAGAAAATAAATCTCTTGAATCTAGAATTCACACTTTCTAAACATCCTATATATTTTCTTTCTTCTAGGAGTCTTTAGGATATTGAGTAAGTCATTTTCATGATATTCATAGCTTTTGTAGTAAATAATGATATCATCAATAAATACCACTACAAAGTCATCAAGATATTCTTTGAAAACTCTGTTCATTAGAGCCATGAAAATAGAGGGTGCATTAGTCTGGCCAAAAGGCATTACTGTAATCTCCTAATTCCCGTACCTATTACCAAATGTCATCTTTAGAATGTCTTCCTTATTCACACACAAATTATGATACCCTGTTTGAAGGTCAGTCTCTGAAAAATATTGAGCTCTATAATGTTGTTTGAATAAATAATCAAATCGTGGTAGGGGATACTTGTTATTTTATTGTTACAGAATTGATCTCCTTGTAGTCAATGCACAACCACATATATCAATCACTTTTTTAACAAAATGAACATGGGCTCCCCATGGAAAATTATTAGGGTGATCAAATAATTTATTACTCAACTCCTCTAGTTATTTTATTAGCTCCATTAATTCCACAGTGGACATTCTATTAGCGGTCTTTTATATGGGCCTTGAACCATGAACTAAATCAATAGAAAACACAATTTCCGGTTCTAGAGGATATCCAGGTAATTATTTTACAAACACATCCTCATATTCTTGCACAATAGATACAACCACTATTTGACAAATTATTTTCCTCACCCATAGTAATTGTATTCTCTTCCTCCCTAATAATTGAATTTATTAGATCTACTAGTGGTGGATCTAGATAAGAATCAGATTCTGATGTTTCTACTCTAAAAATAAGTTATCCCTTATCAGCATCGAAAACTAAAACCTCCTTCTTCTTACAATTTTTTTTGGCATCATGGTCTGAAAAAAAATTCATACAACGGAGTATATCAAATTCAATTATGGGTATGATGACGAGATTAGAAGATAAATAATGTTTATGTGCCTTAATGGGAACTGATTGGAAAAACATTGTTGTAATGATAAATCCCTTTGGAGTTTTGACTGACAACTCCCTTGTTAAATAATTTTGTAAATATATAATTTTCTTGGAAAACTAGGAATTTATGAAACAATGCGATGATCCATAATAAAATAAAGCATTGGATAAACTTGAGGAAACAATTATATCATCTTCCAACAAGTCGATCTAGGCTTCAAACTCAGCAGTAGTGATCGTTAAAGGTTGTCCTTGCTCCCTTGGCCTTTTCTGAGGTAAGTTTCACTGACCCTTAACATATTAATTTTCATAATTCCTCGTTTCTATTCAATTGTAGAATTCCACATTGACCGAATTTTTTGTTCCCTTGCAATCATGATCTTGTTGGCTTTATTCACCACACTTTTAAGAGACTTACATTCCATTTAGACATGTACCAGGGTGTTTATTCCCACATTTACTATATGAAGGATATTCAAAATTTCCCTTCTTACCCTTATTTCAATTTCCAGAGTGTTCATCAGATCTCTTATTCTCTTTCTTTTCTTTTAGGTCGTAAGACATAGAGAATTACTTTTCTTTCTTGATAGCATGTGAGAAAATATCTTCATACAATGCGAAGGATTGTGAGACGAATTCTCGATGGAGAAATAGTTTTAACCCATGGAATAATAGTTAAATCTTAATCCTTGGGTTATATATATAATCTTCCACATGCCTTGATAACCTTGTAAAATTAGCCTCATACTTTGAAACATTCTCATCCTCATTTTTCCTCATACTCAGAGATTTTCTTTCCATATATGCTCGATGGTCATGAGGAAAGTAATTTACTAAGAAGCGCTTTTAAACCCCCTCAATTCAATATTTGATACATTATCACCTTCATTTTTTTTGAATTAATAACCATCATTGATCTACATCTCTTGTGAGGCGATAAACTGCCCTGATGACTTTTTCCCTTTTACTGCTCCCCAAAGCATGAAATATTATCCCTAAGGTACTTATCCATTTCTCAGATAAAAATAGATTTGTAGTCCCATTTAATGTTGTTTTTTGTTGTGGCATGAAGCGGTCTATCATTGATCCTTCATGTTGTTGATCAGAGTTCTCCAAATAGTTAAGGTTATTATTCATAACCTGGGTGAGTTGTCCCAGTATGGTGAAAAGATGATCAGCACTAATTGTATCACCAACTCTTCAATAATTATCTTTAGTAGGAGGGAAACCATACATGTATTACATGCATTGATATGTTTTCCATTCCTTCCACTAGGCTCCATTTCTATACAATGTCATGCACTATATTAGTTTATGAATTCCAATACATACTTTCAAACATGTAAAACAATTAACATAAATTGAACAGTTTATAGATATAATCCATAATCATAAAAATGTTTTCAACGAGGAGGTATATACTCATAAATCCTTCATAAACGTTTGTAATGAAAATGTAAATTATCCTAAGCATATCCCTCGGGTGTGTCATAATGAATAGTGCAGTAAGGCCCATTGTCGTGTACCATGATAACCCAGGTCATGCCCAAAACTCCTTGTCATAGTTTTAACTTCTAGGTACATATTTTCCAGAGCCGCCTATACCAGCTCGTATCAATGCAGGGATTTATTTCTTCAAAAACAAAACAAAATCTCTACATTACCAAAATACTAGGATGTTATTCTGTAATAATTCTCAAAGACTATCATTGGGTAACGTGATCTAATCACAGTTTTTCTAAATCTAGTTTCCAAGGTTTTTACTAAATTTCCACTAATACCAATAGTAACACCCCGTCCATAGTTATCCTATGTCAGTGAGTTATTACCTAATATTATCATGATAAAAAAAGATCAAGCCATGAAAAACCGATTAGTATAGTTGCTATAGAAGTACTAGATACATTCATAAGTTTTACATTACATTATAAAATGAAAAACAGCAACAACATTGTATCCATTGGATACATTCATATCCCTTATACTATCCGTGTAGGTCAGTCATAATATACTTCTTCACATCCTAAAAAAAATAAATCATAGAAAGGGGTGAGCTGAGATGCTCAAAAATGGGAACAATATAGCTGAATCTTTCATTACTAAGCATAAAAATATAAGGCAATGTGTATGAGTAAAAAAAAGCCTTTTAATCTTAAACATCATTATAATATAGAAAATAAAAATAAAAATAGTGACATATACTTATAAAAATGGATATTCTACTGGTCGAATAATCACATGAAATATTAATAGCTAAATTCATAATGAGGGAATGAATAAATCCAGACTTTATAACGGCATATTCAGGGCCTTGTACCATGACTAAAAATAGGATTTTGTCAAGGGCTTGTGCCAACACAGTAGTTTGTCTCATGAGACATACTGATGCATCATGGATCTATATTGGGCTCCATTAGTCACTTCTTATATCAAATACATTCCTCATATGAAATTTTTTTAAAAATAACATAATCATTCGTATTAAAAATATCATATGAAATGTCAATACATTATCCATAAACCATGAATAGTATAAAAATAACACATCAATAGTCAGAAAATTTACAAAACTATCAATACAATATGGATGATTTTTATCATAATAAATCAACTTCAAATATGATTAAAATCCATCAATGGATGTTTATTGAGATGAAATGAAAACTATTTGAAATAAATATAAAATTCTATTTTAGAATATTTTAAAAATCACGTAATTATAAAGGAAATCATTTATTTTGAAATTATTTGTATAAGTTTCTAACAGAACCTTCAATGGTGATATATCAATTGAAAATAACCACACCCTCCGTATAAGATAAAAAACACATTATTTCCTTTATAAAAGTTTTACAAAAAGTCATAAAATGGGAAAAATAAATCTAACCAACAGACTAGGTATTGGTAATTTGTTTTTGAAATACATTTTAAAAACATGGATGTGGATGATAAAGAGGTCCTAGTAGAAAATTATGTATAAACAACCTCAGATAATGAAGAGATTGTAGAATTTACCTTTAGCTAGTAATTTTCCTTGGATGAGGGTACATTAACCTACTATACAATAGTTAAATCATTTAGATAAAATTATACAAGAACCACATACATAAATATGATGTCATATATGATCTTCTAATATTGATTTGTTAATAATATTTTAGTATTTTCTTTGTTTTAGGTGGTAATTAATTTTCTTTCCCTTCTATATTGGGTTATGCATGTATTTTGTTTTATGAAAAATATGCATCTGATTCATATCAAAAATTTTAATTAGTTCATTAAGTGTTATCTTTAGTCATCAAATGAAAATTAATCTTGAATGATTATAATGGGGAATGAATCTCATCGTGTTCGTGGAGACGGTAATACGAACGTACGCACGAGCGAAAATATCATTATTTTGATATTAAAATAGTATGTAAATGAATGATACATAATAAATACACAATCCTTAAAATGTTATATTTATTATTTATATCAATTATATGTCATTATTATACCCATCCAAAAATAATAATGTAATACTCCACAACATGGAGACGGTAACCTGTACATATGCACATATAGTGACATGCCATTTGTAGGATGGATAGAATAATAAATATGTTTGTACCATTTTTATAATAAAATCACATTATGTACAAGATAATTTAATTATTATTTTATAATGCAAGAAACAATTGAAGAGGAATTTGAAGATGAAAAGAACATGGAAGAGGTGGTGAAATATTTACCTCTTCTTTGTTTTCTTCCGTCTGATTTTATAAATGGCTACATAGGATGGCTTTCTAATCAAAATAAGGCCTCTAGGTTGAAGTGATGAATTTTGGAAGGATATTTGGGCAGGGTCTGTATGATCCAAAAGGCTTGAGAGGTTTGATTTTGAGATAAGGGGATGTGCCCTTTTATAAGAGTGGTGCGGTGCACCTTAGGTAAAACATGAAATATTATGTTTATATAAAATCATATTTGGTTTATAAAGGTTAAAAAAGGATTTTTTTTCACTGTTAAGGTGGGTATGGGTGTAAATAAACTCAATAAATAGGTTTTAGACATGTTAATGCTACCTGATTAACCTTATGTTTTAGATATAACTGTTGGTTAAATAGTTTAACATTTACCATGTCTCCTTGTATTATTATAATAATTGGTTAACAAAATTATTATAAAAATCCAAGTGAACCTCAAGTGGTTTATTAATGAAATATACATTATTAATTAAGTCCTTTTCCCAATCCATAGATTTTTAAGATGATTATATCATTTAATAATAAAATATTTTTCATAAAAATTCATTTATGTCAATTTTTTCACTATTTAGTAATTGACTTTTTTTGAAATTAATAGCAATATTAATACGAAAAAAATTATTTAATCAATCCTAACATGTCATATTAACCTATATAATTAGTGTAATGCTTCAAAAGTCTAAAACGACATTTATTTGGAAATTTCTAATTACAATTATTTTTATTTTTCATTAATAATGTAATTACTGCATCAACATTGATACATAAATAAATTTAATTATTTATTGTCTAAAAATTATAAATTAAATACCATTTTGCATGAAATATTATTATCTTTATATTTAATATTAATAGTAGAATTTTTCATATGTATAACCATATATAAAAAATGGTTTATTTAGGAAAACTAGAATTTAACAATTTTAACTCTTCATTAAATTATACTATAATAAATGTCCTAATCTAATCCTAGTTGATAAAATAAGGTCATATATTATTAATAAGGTTTTTCTAGTTTAATTAAATTTATCCAATCGAATTATTGCATGTGTTAGGTTAATAATAATATCATTTTTACCTTTAATTACCCAATTTACTTTTAACCACATTAAATAAATGTCATAAGTTACTTTATAAGAAAAATTATTTTCATCCTATTGAACTGAATTTTACTAAATTATATCAACAATTACTCCCAATTTTTGTAAATTAAACTCACATATGTTGTAATATTATGGTTTATTCATATTTTTAAATGTTTCTAGGAGGTGGGTAAAAGACGGTACAAAGTTCAAAAAAAATTATATATCTAAACATATTATAAAATGACTCTAATGAATTAAATTAAATTTATATAGGTATTATGTATCTATATTGACCTCAAATAAAATTAAATATAATAAATAATTATTTAAATAAAATTTCAGTTTTAAACAATAACTCGGTGTTTTTCACTATTCATTAAAAATTGACAGTTTTCAGAAAAATACCAAAAATTCACATTAAACTAATTTTGATATTCCGAATTCAAAAATGAAGTCCATTTTGAAAAATATAATTTATAAAATTTTAAAAAGTTGGTATTACTATTCATAATGTCTATTTTGATTGGTTGTGGTATGTTAGAACTCGAAGTTGCATACAATGCAATCTATTACATTATTCATTGGGAAATGTGCCGTGGAAAATGACGGTGTTACATTTTCATACAAAACCAAGATAATAGAGTCATTCTGAAAAGGATACATGTTCTCAATTTTTTTATATCTACCAAAAAACCACCAAAATTAGCATAATAATGACTCCCTAAGTCAAATGCACATTCTCTAGGGTATAATAATCTAAAATTTGTTGTTAATTTGATGAATTTATAATCCTTTTAGAAGAAAGTAAGTGTAATGCTTTATGGTTGCATGAAAACGAGTAAAAAAACAAACAAAACATAATTTTAGTGTGTATAGAATTTATGTACAGATGACATCAAATCATTCATCTATAATTGGTATGATGCACCAGTTTCCCACCTTCATAAATTTATAACATGATATTTGTACTCATAAAATAGTCACTAATCGTAGTACATTCTATACCAAAATATTTTTAAATTATGTTTTCTATATTTACATTGAGTTGAAATAATCCCATATTTTTTTAAAAAAACTAATATTGAATTCTAGTTCACCCTTTAAACTCTTTTCAAATTAAATTTGATTCTCTTTTTAAAATTAATTTCACAAAAAATATTTATAAGATCCTAAAATAATATCGTCTACATAGATTTGAACAACTAAAACATATTTTGCAATTATTTTTATGAAAATATTATGATCAATTATACCATTTTAAAACCCATTAGAAATAAGAAAAGTCATGAGCACATCATACCAATCTATATGATTTTTTTTGTAAATAATATAAATACATTGTTAATTTGAAAACATTATTTTGAAAATCAAGTTATTGAAATTGAAGGATTTTTCTACAAAAATATTCTCAATAATATTTCCATTAAATAATTAACTTTTGTGATTAATTTGATATAGATTGAAATCAGGACTATCTACATAAGAATGAAGTATTCTGATTGATTAATTTCTACCTGCATGTGTAATGGTATCCTCATATTCTATAACTTCTTATTTAATATACCCGTGGCAAACTAGGTTTCCTTATTTCTAACTATAGTCCCTACTTCATCATCCATGTTTATAAATATTAATTTAGATTCAATATTCAATGTTTCTTTTGATATATTAAAATGTTCCCAATATTTATTTAGTTCAAATTGATTATGTTCTTATTCAATATCCATTACCTAAAATTCATCATTAATTTCATCTTCCATGTTTTACAGTATAATATATGATATGAATGTTCGATGGTCATCATGGTTTCTAATAGATTCTCTTGTCTATGTATCTTTTCCTAGGTATCATACATCATCACAGAGAGTGTGGTATTTAAGTGTCCTAATATCTGTAAAAAAATAAGTTTCGTTATCCTCATGGTCATCTATAGATTATATTTTGGTTTGAATAGGTTCATCAGAATATGATGATATTTCTATATGTTTTATAGTAGTTTTTGATGTTTTACCCTTAATTTAAAGAGTAGAAGAATAATCCTTATGGTTATATAGGGGATTTTTAATTCCATGTGGATTTATTTCAAGGAAAATGACATGAACAGAATCATCCAGATTATTGGTTCTCTTTTGAAACACTCAATATGATTTATGGGATGTTGATTAATCATGGAAATTTTCTTCATCATTCATGGAGGAAAACACAGCATGATTACCCTTAGTTTTATGAATAATGACTTTTTCAATCATAATATCTAATGTAATTGGACTTATTATTTATAATGTTATAAATATGATAGGGAATTTATTTATGATATGTTAATTTTAAACACTATTAACTATATACTAGGCTATATATATAGTCTTATTCCAAAATTAGACAGGCAGGTCATATTCATTTATCGTTGTTTGAGATATCAGTTGACGTGTTCTATTCGTCTTTATTTAACTCCATTATAAAGAGGGATCATAGTAATATGAAACATGTGAGTATAGAATTATGTATTGAATATGATTAAAATTATTCATTTTCAAACTCAAAACCATGGTTACTTCATGAATTCCCAAATAAATATACACATATATTTTCTAATGTTATTTCTTATAAGGTAATGTGATGGTAGGAATTATTATTTTTTTGAGATAAAAAAAATACCCATGTATACTTAGACTGTCATATAGTAAAAAATAGACATTGTTCTTATAATTAAAACTATAAATTATATATGTTAAAAAACATATATGGGAAATTATTATAGGGTTTTAATTTTTTAGAAAACTTTCTATGATTTTAATGTTATTTAATGTTGTTTTCCTTTTTGATAGGGGTTACAGACCATATTATTTGGGGACCAAATTTTTGATAGATCATTAAACAAACTATTCAAATTTAAATTCCTATATTAGTAAATATTTCAATGGGATAATATCATATTCTAAATCAATGATTCCTTGTTTAAGTCACATATATAAGAAACTTTTTGAGGCAATAAAGAATCAAAATTAAAAGGATATAAATTTTCATTTATAAAATTTGTAAATACTAAAGCATTTTTATAAAAAAAACATGGCATACATTGTTCTCAAAATAAACCTACAATCCATTATCACATAGCAATGATATTATAATCATATTATTTTTTAAACCATCAAAAATTAATTTTTTAAAATGAAAACTATGTTAGAGATACTTATTAGTCCAATGAAAATTATATTTCTTTTAGAATTATTACCAGAAGTTACATTTCAGCCATAAAAATGTATAAAATTATCAATTATCTAGTAATCTTTATAATATTATTATAATAAAATATATCTAGGTTCCATATAAATTTAATGTTAATCTTAATATAACACCCCAATAGAGAAAAATAATTCAAAAAATGATTCTGGTACCTAAAACATTTTATGTCTAGAAATGATTATGATTAGATATTTTTTAAAAATTATATGATTAATTTGATTCGAATAGACTGATTAAAAAGGATTCAAATAAAAATGATATGTGTTCCTATTAAGTAACAACAAAAAGTAACATTCGAATGAGGTATAAATTTATTCCTAATAATTATCATATGTCAATGTAAATATCCAATAACAATTATATATTTTTTTGTAACATATTTCTCTAGTATTTTCCTGACATAATTTCTAACATTATTAAATACCTCTAATTCATTATTAAATTCATCATTAAATAATTTCATGTTAGTATTATATATTGAAAAATTACCATTCATTTCTCTTACAACAATATGGTCAGATATAACATTATAAGAAAAAGCGTGATGTCTTTTAAAATTTTTAGACTTATATTTCATCATTTTAATTGTTTCTTTGCTGACATAAAAATATTTTAAAAAATCCTCAATTGAAATATTTTAATCTCAATGTTATTCTAATGAAATATTATTGAAATTTACCAAAGAGACATTAGAGGCCTTCGATATGTTATTCATGAAGCCCATATTTGATAATTTAAAATTTTCCTCATGAGTTTTGTCTGAGTCTCAAGAGATATCCTCCAAGGGATTACAGGTGGATTTCATTTCATCATTATAATTATTAACCACATATTCATACTTATTTTTGAATTTTATGTTTGGATAATTTTCCATGACATGTCCTTCAATCTTGCATTTAGAAAAGGTAATCTCATTTTGGTTGTCATTGTTCATTAATTATTTGTTCCAATTCATTATATTCTTATACATTCAATTGCTCATTGGTTTCCTTTTATATTTACTATTAATATATAATTTATTATACGTTATATCTACATGGGTAAAATCCTCATCACTTATGGTTTGTGATTCCTTATCATTAAAGGATTCAACTTGAACATTTTTATTATGTTTTGATGAAATAGTCATCAAGGATAAAGATTTACAATTTGGTTCATCGTCATCTTTATTGTTTTAATTAAGTTATTATACTTACATCATTAAATATCAATAAATCTTTACAGGATGTTTACTAATGTCATATTGTTCTCTTATCACGCTTGATCTTCCGTCCATCATTCTAAAAGAATTATCTGTAGTTGCCGGATTTTTAGTTTTTTGAAATTTTAATTCCATTGGAATGGTTCATATAAACTATTTCATTATGTCTAATATACATAGAACAAATAATATAATTAGGTTTCATCATTATTGTATATTATTTAATAGTATAGGTATTTAATATAATTTCATTGACATTGGTGTGTCCTTTATGATAAAAAACTAATGTATCCCAAATTTCTTATATTTCGTTACATTTTTATTTCATAACAAACAATTCATATCAAAAAGAAAAATAAAGGGAATTCATGGTATTTATGTTATTATAATATGGTGTTTTAGTTTCGTTCGTGCATGCATCTCTAACAGGTGTAGTTAATTCATATTTATCCAATTTAGTAGTAAATATTTAAAATCTCATGCATTAATTGTAAATTTTCATCAATATTATCCATGGATAATAGTTTTTCCCATTTAATTAATTTGTTTTATTATCATTATAATATTTTTCATGGATATCTATGTAAGGAGACAAATTTTTAACTACTTGAAATTTAGAATCTTCAAAACATAACCAAACTCACATTTATAATGATGTTTTAAAATCACTGACACCAAGTCATTTCATATTAAATATATCAATATGAGCCTTAATTGAGTACCCCATATTTTTTTAAAACAAGTTAAAAAGAAATCCCAAAAATTAAAACTATATAACCCTGTTAGTCAAAAGTGAAATTTAATATAATTTTAATCATCAGAAATTAATCAGCAAATTTTATTAGTTTTAAATAAAATAAAAATAAAATTTACATTATCATTTAAAATTAATCTATTAAACAAAATATTATATAAATACACGAAATGATTAACTATCAAATAACATTTGGTTTATAGTTTTAAAAAGTATAGTTTACATGTTGGAATAGAAAAAACACAGAGGAATAAAAAAAATGGTTTTACTCTCTTTCCAAGGCCTAATCCCATTCTATTTGAAATCAATCACTTCCAACAAAAATTTATTAATATAATCTTGATCCATAACATGTATTATGTAAAATTAATAGCTAATATGATGTCAAACTCATGTAAGGACCTATTCCAGAATAACATTGTGATGAAAACAACTCATTCCGCACATGGAACTCTTAGAAAAAAAGATTGGGGTACATATAATAATATCATAATGAGAATATATTGTATTATACAATTATAAAATAATATTTAGTTCATGTTCATAAAAAATAAAAACAACACACTACTTGATATTAAAGAAAACAAACAGAAAGTGAAAATAGTAAGACTGCAAAAGGTGTTTCTTCTAAATGTAAAATAATTTAGATGTAGAAAACTCCTTATAAATACAATATAGATAATCCCATGAAGTTTTTAAAAAATAAACTTTAAAATAGAGCATCAAAATTTCTCTTTATTCTAACTATAGGAAACGATATTAGATTTTCGTAAGCTCAAATCCTTTATAGTGAAATGAATGTAAGGATTATTTGTGTAAAGAACAGTTTGATTGTTCTATAATTTGTTATATAAGATTATTATTCATATATATAAAATAATTTCACAACCATTCAAGCTAATGAATTTAATGAATATATATCATAAGGGGAAGAATACTAATTTTAAAGAAAATCCTTGATGATCCATTGCATACACTTTCTAGGCACTGTTACATAATTGAATGTACCATAAAATAGTTTAAAATATAAAATAGATTTCCTATTCATTAACTAAAATATTATAACCATTGTTAAACATTAATTCAAATTTCAATGAATAGAAATGGTGGGTCATCCTGGTGGTGAAATATTTATAGTGGTGATCCTAGATGATCATACTTTATCTGAAATTGTCTCAAGTGTGGTGGTGAATCCTCTCAATGATGACTCGTCCCAACCATTATTATTCTCAAAGATGACTCAACTAAACTATGACTCATCTCAACAGCGAATCATATTAATGGTGTGTCATCTATATTGGTGACATATCATTCAGTAGATCATACTCTATAAATACTCATTCTCAATGGTGATTCATTTTCCTCAAGGACTCATTCATAGTGGTAGGAGAAGTCTTGGAAAGAACCAACTCCACTGGTGATTCTTATCCTATGGTGACTCATTCTAAATGGTGAGTCATTTTGGTGGTGAGTAATGTTTGATGGTTGGTATGTTAATCACTTTTCCAATTTTTCACCAAATTTACTTATATTATTAAATCAAATAATAAAATTGGAAAACAATTAATAAACATAATTAACATGATTTGTGATCATTAAAATATGGAGGTTCCAGAAATCAATTTTTTAGATATAATGATTTCTATAACCTCAAAAAATTTTAAATTTTTATTTAAAACAATGAGTAAACACCTTTTTTTCTACATTACAAATTCACCTCATACTAATATTAATACAACAATAGAGAGTTATAATTTTTGTACCCACCAATAAATGTACTAGAATGTGTCATAATAGACCACCTAGTATTATACATAATATACAATTAAAATAATGTAGTATCTACCATAGTATAGTTTATCAGATTAGATGAATGAGATGGTATGTCAATTTCCATCGACACCTTCCACAATGAATATATGATTTGAGAAATACTAGTCAATCAATGATGTGATATTAGGAGGTAGATTCCTTCAATGATTCATATTTTGGGGAGTTATATTTCTAAATTGTAGTAAGGTCTTGAACCTTTAAAAGTAAAGTAATGTGTTTTGTGTAACTGGGAATTCCAGTCATGTATGAGTCTTATTTTATTTATCCCACGGGTTATGTATGGGTTCCCCCTCATCCCTTAAAATGATGGATTATCTAAATATAAAAAATATATAAGTCCTTCAGGATTTCTGAAATAAAAAATACAGAATAAAAATATTTCCCCATAAGAAAAAGAAAATATTTAATGTAAAACATTAATGTATAAATAAAATGTGGGTTAGGTAACAAGAATATTGTGATAAGTATTATATATAGTCTAAATGTAATGTACCATAATCACATTAATGTGAATATATTAAGGGAAATAATAAATAAAAAATTAATCAACATAGGTATTGTTAATAGATATCTAGTCAGACTAATCATAATATTTTACAAAAAATGTTATGGATATTATGGTTACATCATATCCATAGTGAATTATAAGAAAATATAAGTGTTGTTTTATTTTATGAATAGTAGTATAAAAAATGTTCATTTCAAATATTATTATAGAAAAAAATATATTTAATTTTACAATAAAATATTAAAATAGTAAATTTTAAAAATATGAGGGAAAAAAATTCATTGAATGAAACCATATAATATATTAATGGAATTATCAAATAATTTATTTGTGACAATGGCATTATAATTATGTTCATGCATATTGTGATAAAAATAACGATTTCTTTCAAAAAAATTTGAGAAACATTAAATGTACCTTGTTATGATGAAAATAATAAGATTATATTTAATTAATTTTTTTGAAAAAAGTATTATTAAAATTAAATTTAAAAATTCATACAAAACCATTTTTTTAAACATATTTATAAAATATTTATTTGGTAGAAAATGGATTTTCTCTTGAAAGATGAAATGAAAACATAATTTTTTTAAAATGTTTTCTTTATCATATTACGTAGCACTAAAAAGGAAATGGTATTGTTATATGAGAACTTCATGAATAGATAGTGGGGAATAAAAATAATGACTATTATTAAAATGTGATTATATAATTTATTTACATTTAAATTTGTTCATGTATAGTACTAATATAAATTATATTGAAATAAACATCATTTTAACACATCTGTAAATTTTGAAACATAATCCTCATTAAATGAATAACATATATTTAAAAATAAAATACCAAAAATATAAATATATTCATGATATAAAACATCAAAAGTGTTATTATCTAAACCATAGAAAATAATATAGGTGAATAACATAAATTATGTCTCAAACGATGCACTTTTTGATGATCATCCATTAAATGATCATAATGTTGAAGTGGAGATTAATGAATGAATAAATAATTTGAATTAAATGTAAATCCAATGAAAAAAATAAATAAAAAATAATTAATTACATACATAGTAATTAAATTTCAATGTAAATGAATAAGTTATATGACCCTATGAAATAAAATTAATTTCTCAAATGTAATACCCCTTGGTAATTTTCATGTACAATCATATTGGAAGTAATATTTCAAATTAAAATGTAAAATATAATTATGTAAGAAGGATTCATGATGTTATATGTATATTAGTGAATATATAAACCATATAAAATAATTTAGGTGAAAAACAATATTACTTAATGCAAGTAAATTGAGGAAAAATTAATTACATCACATTTTCTTTTTGTTTAATGAAAATTATACAACAATAGAGTTTTTTATAATATTGTTATTAATTAATAATAGGACCATTCTAATTTATAATTCTATATATGATCCTTTTTTTAAATCTTACTAAATATTCATTAATAATTTTTTATTAGTTTTATGTTTTTTAGTGTTAATTACAATGCTTTCTCATGGACGTTCTCTTCAGTAATGATCTGGTAATTCATTAAAGGACATATTAACAATATCTATATAATAATAATAATTACATAAATAGAAATTTTTTCATATTTATTTCATTAGATAAAAAATTAGTGTTGGAAATGGAAAATGAATGACATCGCTTCCTGGAGATGGTAGGTTAAACGTATACACATGTGACAATATCATTCAAATTATGAGTGAAATGAAAAGGAAGTTACTGGTATATTAATATTAAAGAATTAAAATAATGTAATATGTTATATATATATATATATTCATTATTTCAATAATTATGAATTTTAATGAAAGTCTATTATGTGATATAAATTAAATTGGTTCTCAATTGAGTAGTTTAACCTACACATGAACAATGGAATTGATTCTTGTTTAATTGAGGAGGAGATGATATATATTATTATATTAAAAATAATAACTTCAAAGTATACATTTTATAATTTTATTATTAAATTTTATTTTTTAAAACATAATTTAATGATTAAAAATAGGAAATAAATATAATGAGCTTAGGGAACACAATAAACTTCACATAGAAGAACCTCTTATGGATATCATATTACTAACCCTACTATTAGCCTTTTGTGATGAAGGAACCTATAGAATGTGGTGATATATTTTGGGAGATGATTATTCAGTGGGTTTTCAATCAAAATTTCTTATTAGGTGTTATTAAATTATATGAGGAGGAACACTTTTAAAAATGTGGTGAAATGAAATTTTTTTAAATACAAAAAAACTAGCAAATAATGTAATGTCACTCTAACCTCGTGGGATCCAAAATGGTTAATTAATTATGTGTATAGTATATAAGTTTAATAAAAAGAAAAAACATAAAAAAATGTTTAATTATTTTCAAAGTTATCTTTTATAATTGTTTATCTTTATTATTTTATTTTTCTCTATGATAATTAGAATATTTAGCCCCAGTAATTTATCTATGAGTAAAAAACAAAATATACCTTTTAGTAGATAATAATTTTTTGTAAAACCATATTTATTTGTAGAATCATCTTTAATATTATTCTTTATAAAAATAGTAATTATTATAATAAATAATTTATTATATTGTTATTTATTTTAATTCATTATTTTTCAATTATATAATATTAATTTTAGAAAAATAATTTAGTTTTTAGATTAATATTATTGATTTTATATTGGTATTAAATTTTTATAATTTTCAACAAAAGTTTAATCTATACTAAAAATTAAAAAATATAGTTCTTTTAAAAAAAAATTTATGATAGCATGAAGATAAAATTGTGATATAGAATTTAGTAAATTCGCTAATTTAATAAATAATTATATTATAATAAGAATAATTTATATAAATAACATATAATATGAAAATTATATTCTATTCATGAAATGATAAAAAATTATTGTCGGTGCTGATGCAATGCCCCCACAAGAAAGACAATGTCAAATTTGGTTCCTTTTAATTATTCATTGAGTGATAAGAATTATTTTCAAGACCCATTTACAAATTATAATTTATCATTTATGTTTATTTGTGGTTAATTTATAATATTATTGTTATAGAACATTAATATTACCCAAATACCTATGCAATTTGTGATAAGGACATGAAAAAGAAAAAATAAATTTACGCTAATATCATTACACGTTTAATAGTGAATATATATAATAAATAAATATAGAATTTTATTTTTATGTTAACTAAATTTTTTATGAATTTAATTTTTTTTTTCTAATTTTAATTTATCATATAATTGACATTAATGATTGTAGAACACCGATGGAGTTCTTGTTCAAGGACAAGAAAAATAAATAAAATGTGTTTATTAAAATTATATGTATTATTAAATGAACTAAATTGTAGACAAAATATTTTTAATAAGAATTTTTTTTGATAATGATTTTTTTTAAAAAAATTTGTTTATTTTGACCCACATGGATCACATCAGGCCCTTTATATAATTTTATTTTAAATAATGACCACATGTTCACACTATAATGTTCAATAACTATAATATTTTAATATGAGTATTTATATGAAAAAATTGGAAAAGAATCATATTTTTAATGGAAATAAAATAATAATATTCATTAAATTTTATTTTTAATTTTTGTGCAAATAATAAATAACATAATGGCTTGAAGATTTATGATACAATAATTATTTAATTAATCAATAAATAAAATTATTGTTCTTAAAAATTGTAAAATAAAAATAATTTGATATTTTTAAGTCAATTCACAATTTAGATATATATTTATAATATGAACAAGATATAATAAAAAAACTAATTCCAATTAAATTTTTTGTTTTGATGTGTTTATGTTCATGATTATGAATATATTTTAATATGTCAAAAATATTTTCCATGAATGAAATATTTTCTTAAATTATTTAAAAATATTAAAAATCATAAACTAGGTTAAAGATAATAACATTCCATTGAAGATGTAACATCGTAATATTTTTAGGTATTTAATATGTCAGAATCCATATAATAGATTTATTATTATTTTAATATATTGAGTAATTCCATAGGTACCCCTTACCTCACTTATAAAAGGGGGATCCTTTCTTTACGAATTTTGTAACCATATGCACTATTGTTTAGAATACCACAAAAAAGTTTCTCCTCCTCACCCCATATAATATTATTGTGCTTTTGGTCTAAAAAATATACCACATCCAAGAGACTTAAAGAGGATAGTAGTGAGAATTTCTCAAGCTTGTAAATTGATTTTATCCTTTAAAGTCACTGTCACATATACCTTATCCCCACCTCAAAACCATTATTTCAAGAAAAATCCAGTACCACATTTTTAAGAGTTTGTTTTTTTATGATATATTTATTATAAAATATCTCAAATTAACATTTTATTATTAAATAAATAAATCACCATCCGTGGTTCATCAAATCATCGCCTTCTTGGAAGATGATTTTTATTCCCCTTAAATCAAAATCATAGAATGTTTAAATTCACATGTAATTATTTAAATTTACCTTAATATATTTATTTTATCACTTATTTATGATTATTTTTTTTAATTAATACAATAGTAATATTTCATTAAATTAAATTAAAATAATGGAAAAGAAACTATTGAAATTAGAAATGTTTTCAGATAATTAGTTGTAAATTTTAATAATAAGATAATATAATGTGTTATAAACAATATTTCATTATTTTAATAAATTATTAACACTATTAATGGAATTATATTGGATTATTGAACACATTTTAATAAATTTGAATCTACGGTAAGGTACTCTTTAACTAAAATGTTGTTTTAAATGTTATAATGATTAATTATTCAAATTACTTATATTTCATGTCAATGTTTTAAAAATGATTGTTATTAATGTTTTTATATGGGTATTAATATTTATATTTCTATTATCTATTTCATAATAGAATTTTTTAGGTTTTATGTAAGGGCCTTTCTTTTTAAAATCCTTTTAAATGACAATTTTAAAAAATTTAAATTTATTGTTCTTTTTATATATGGAATGACTCATGATTTCATTATTTTTTATTACTATAATGTTTCAATCATATGTATTCATAGTTACTTTTTAATAATATTATTTCATTATTATGTGAATTATTTTTATACATTAAAATTTATTTTATACAGAAATGGGTATTTTGAAAATCTGCATGTATTTTCACAATTGTTTCAATAAGTTATAATTTCTTTTATTCCTGATATGTTCCTCAGAAATTTTTTAGGTTGATTCAATCCCATTATATCTCAACATATTATGGGTTTAGTGTTATTATATATCAATATATTTTTGGATGAGCTCATTATATCTAAAGATATGACTACTGAGACTCATTATAACTCTCCAATGCATTGTGTACTCTATAGAAGGAAGTAGACCAAAATGTTATTTAATTTGCAAATGTGAAAGTAATAGCTATATGTTAATGATATTCCCCATAAATTTTATGATTTTTCATTTCATTATTAAGAGTTATCAATAATTTTTTTTACTGAATTTTCATTTTTCTACATGGATACCGATCTCTGTTCTTTATATACCTTAATAAACTTTTATACTCATCCATAGTTTTTAAAATTCATTTTACATGATTCCTTATAATTTCAAAGAAATTTTATTTATATAGAAGATGAATCAAATTAGATAATTTTTAATTAATTTTTTAATATTTAAATAAATGTACGGTCCCTCTAATCATCAAAAACATTGATCAGAAATGGTTTTTGATTATATAATATTTTGTGCATTTGTATGTAATATTTTTTAAAATAAAAATACAACATGTTAAAGTAATGAATCCATAAATGTGGGTTTTGGGATTTAAATTTATCAAATCATCTACAATATGAAATCATATGTATCCAATAAAAAATATATTTTTGTGAAAAATAAACATCAACACAGGGGATTCTAAAATGAAAAATATTGTTATAATATTAACCATAGTAAATAAAATTTTCCATATTAATTAATACTAATGAATAAATAATATTTATAATTTAGTTTATAATTTTAAATTTTTTATTTGAAACATAGAATCAATTTAATTAAATTCAATTCACATAAGATGTATAATGTATTTTAAAAATTAAAAAAGAAATCATGTTTAAAACTATGTTTTTAAGAAACACTTTTTTCATGAATAGGGCGATAATAAATTAATTATATAACTAGTAATAATAATTATATACAATGGTATTAATGTAGTTATATATATATATATAATTAGTTTACATATTTCATTATTTGTGGTAAATTAATTTAACAAAATTGATGAGAATTATGTATTTAAAAATTGTGTAATGAAAAAAATGAGTTTTTATGTTGAAAAAAACATATAACAAAATTGTGTGTATATATAATTAATATATGGTTAGTTATTATAAATTTACTTCAATAATAAATTTTTTACTTTGAAATAAAATTCAAATCATGAGGGGATATTTAAATTAAATTCATTATTTAAAATAAATTACAGTTTTATAAAAAATTGTTCTTCTAACTACTCTCTAGATATTCTACTTTTTCAAAAACCCTGAAAATTTTATCCTAATGTAATTATTATCATTTTATTTTAAGATTTATATTACATTTATTTATCTGATTCTATAATGTTATTGTAATTTTTTTAACATTCCAAAAAATAAATTAAAACCATTTTTTTGAATAATATATATTTTGAGGTGTATGATGACTTTAATAAATTGTTAACTAGTTATTTATTATGAATTTTTCAATTAATATATATTCAGTAGAAACAATATTTATATATTTAATGATTTTATCAATCTTATTCTCAAAATCCAAATAAAATTATAGGTTGTATTTATTATATTTAAATAGTATATGACAAAATTTTTAGGATTGATGTTTTGTGTTGAATACATTTCATGTAGAGACCCGAAGCTTGACGTACATGGACATTAGATTACTTTTTAGGAATACTTAGTACATAACAAAAACACACACACAAGGATCGTAATAGTATAGTTTCTTTGGAAACTTGGAATGTAATCTTCTAATCGTGGTGAAAGATCTTCAACATCTCCCATAAAGATCTTCCTTTTTTTACCTAACACTTTTCTTTAAATCTTGTGGAAAAGAAAACATAAAATGGTGATCTCAAATTCTCATTAAGGGTAAACAAAATAAATATCAATCACATCATTTTCATAAGAACAGAACATTTTGGAAATCTTAACCTGCAAAAGAGAGCATACTTTCATAACATGGGATAAATCATAGTAGTGAAATGAAATCCCAATAATCATAACTTAAATCATGAAACTTTGTGGCATACCCAAATAATCATAGTCAATCATATCTTATTAGTCAAGACTCATTTCCAAAACTATCTTAGTAGACAAAGTCCATTTCTGAACCGAGTCACCCTCGTTTCAGTCCTGTTTCACTGAACCGATATAACCTACCATTCCAGCCATGTCTATCTCATGAGATATAAAATCTTTACCCAATTAATTGGAGGGAGAAATAGGTCCCACCCATCTCATAATGATACCATTATTATGTGTGCCACTAAATCATAAATCATACATCATTACATAACCCATGTAATAAAAATCGGATTCTTAAACAACATGACATCATAAAACAATTCATATAAGATAAAGGAATTCATGAAAATATTTCCATCACAAAATAATAAAATCCATGTAATAATAGGTATAGAAACATAACCCTATATTATATAATATGGAAAATAATTTTGATAAAACACTTGAACTCTATTCTTGAGGAAAATATCCTTTCTAATTCAAAAACACCTTTCTTTTCTTAATATGTCATAAAATTCTAAACTAAAAGAAGTTAATTAAAAATAATCTTGAAAACTAGTAAAGGAAGATTCTTGGAGATATTGTTTTAAAAATCCATTCATGCCATATAAAAAAACATTCTTCTCGTACTTTTGTCGGAAAAGTCAAAAAGTACCTCATACGAAAAACGACAAAAGATTCCTTTCATATCCTTTACTAAAAAGTCATCTAAGGGTAAAATTGGATTTAAACAATTTTAGGTGGATGGAAATAATATTATATATTGTGGAAACATAGATGTGGATGATAAAATACACCCCAGTAAATACTATTGTATAAACAATCTCGGATAAAAATGAGATTGTGATATTTCCCTTACCTTAGGTCTGATTTGCTTCGTAAGTGTCTGAACCTCCTGTATACTGATTTAAATAATTTCATTGAATTATTAAATAATCATATTCATTGTTATTATATCATATATGATTCACTTATGACTTTATATTACCCGTTCTTTTGTAAATTAATGTTAAAGTAGTGTTTTGGGTAAAATCGTCGCATTTGTCGTTCGTGTTTTAACTTGTAATTATTCATATGAATACTTAGATCATGATTACTTAATTCCAGAATATAAAACATGATTTATATATAGTATATATTCAGAATATACATATATATAATGGATCAATAAATGGAAAAAAATACACCGTTCATGGAGACGGTAGGCCGTACGTACGCATGAACGATGTTTTCGTTTCTTTATTGAATTGAGTGGAATTAAGTAGATGACATAAATATATATATACATAAATACAGTAGTATTATTATTTCATATATTTCATGACTACTTATTATATATACTTTATAATCATTCATGAATGGTTATCGTGGAGACTGAATCTCATCGCGTCGTGGAGACGGTAGTCCGTACGTACGGACAGGCGATGATATCGTTCTCATGATTGTTGAATTGTATTGTAGTGTATGTATGATATTTAAGAATAAATATCACTTTAAAATAATCATATATAGTTATTATTTACACCATTATACCCATCCAAGTAAGTTGGTGGTGGAAAATAGATTACACCACGGTGTGGAGAAGGTATTCCGTACGTACGCACGCGTGGTGATTTCATTTTCTGTAGGATGGAAAGATGGTGAAATAGGGTTTTTAATACTTATAATAACATATCAGTATATGAGTGATACTGATGTTATTACTTCATAATGAAACAACCTAATAAGAAGAAGTGGAAGAAGAAATAAAGTTTAAAGATTCGGAACAGACATTACCTCTTCTTTGAAGTACTTCTTTGAGACCTCCTTTTAGGGCACTAAAATAGGGCTTTGAAGAAGACTAGAACCACTAGGATGTTTCTAGGGAAGTGGAGAGAAGAAATTGGCAGGGTTTTCCCGATCATGAAAGCTCAAAGTGGTGTGAGGAAGAGGGGGAGGAGGTTTCCTTTTATAAGGGAGGAGAGGGGCACCTTTGGAATAACTAAAACTATTATTTTATTATAAAGACAAGTCCGGTTTAAAATCACTCCAAATTGAGTTATTTCGAAGATAAGGTGGGTATGGGTCGAAATACTCTCATCCAAGAGAATTTAGACATGTTTAGGTTATTATATTATCCTTATCGTTTAGTTTTAACTCTTAGTTAATTAGATTGACATTTACCATGTCACTTTGTGTTTTTATATTATATAGTTAATAAAAATACCATATACATCCAAGAGACCCCCAAGTTGTGTATTACTAATATATATAACCTTATCTAAGTCATTTGGCCGAACCCTAGATTTTTAGGAATAAAATAACTATTAATAATATAATATTTGTTTTAAAAACTATTTTATGTATATTTTGACTCTATTCAATAGTTTATTTATTTTGAAACTCATTACAGAATGATTACTTCGACCAAAGTTAATTAAATTAATCCTAACATGTAATATTAACCTAGAAAATTAGTTTAATTCATAAAAAGTCTCAAATTATATTTATTTGGTATTTATAACATCAATTATGTCAGTATTTCTTTAATAAGATAATTATTGCATCATTGTTGTGTCATAAATAAATTAATTTATTTAATGTCTAAAAATTACAAAAAACATATCATTATGTAGGAAAGCTATTTAGATTTCTAATGAATATTTATTGTCGAATTTATCTTATGTATAACCCCATATTAAAAATTATTTACTTATTAAACTTGGATTTTTACTATTTTAACCCTTCTTTAAATAAATTATTAATAAATGTCCTAATCTGATCCAAGTGGGCCTAAATGGTCATATTTTATTAGTAAGGTTGTTTTTGGTCGAATTAAACTTGTCCAATAGAATTATGACATGTGTTAGGGTAATAATAATATCATTTTTACCCTTAATTACCCTATTTACTTTTAACCGTGGCAAAAAAAGTAAAAGTTACTATTCACCAAAAATTATTTTCATCTCATTGAACCACATTTTACTTACTAAAATCAACCATGTCTCTCGTATTTTTTAAATTCCACTCACAGAAGTGGTAAAATTAAGTTTTATGAAAAATTCATTTTTTTAGCTATCACTTAGTAGTTTCACTATTCATCAAAAAATGAAAGTTTCCATAAAAATACCAAAAATTAGGCCTAAGCTATATTTGATATTATGAACTAAAAAATTATGTTTATTTTACCAAATTCAAAACATATTAGTTGCATTAATTAAATTAAAAAATTAATTCCCGTCGTCAAAACAAATAGCGTGTTTTTAAGAGATAATAAACATCAAAAGATTGACACTTGTTTATGACTGGTTTAAATGTGAAATTACATCCAATGACTAAAATTGTATAAAATTGTAAAAATATATTCTAAATATACTTTAAAATCACTCAAATTAATAATTTATCATTATTAATTATTTCTATTAAAAAGTACTTTTTAAATAAAATTTAGTAATTTTCACTATTCATCAGAATATGAAAGTTTTCCGAAAAGTACCAAAATTTCACCCTAAGCTAATTTTGATATTCCGAATCCAAAAACGAAGTCCATTTTGAAAAACAAAATATCAAAAAGTGGTTATTTCTATTCATAACAGCTAGTTTTAATAATATTTTAATAGCATATCGTTGTTTAGGGAAACACGGTATTGCGTACTACACACGCTATCGAGGAATGTCGCGATTGCGTGTAATGAAATGTAAGTCAAGGATGTGTGTTGTGCAAGCTCCTTTTGGTGTAGCGTACAACACAATATAATAATGAAATGAATATTTTTCAAAAAATCTCAGGGTGTTACATTCTACCCGCCTTAAAATGAATTTCGCCCTCGAAATTCGTCGGGGTTATAAATTGTTTACTACTCAAAAGTCTCTTTAATAGAAACCCACATCGTAAAATGGAATAAAACAACTTGGCTTTAAAAACTAAAGTATGAAATGTAACGATTACTCAAATAAACTAATCACTGGGTTTCCACATTGGTGAAAATATGGATATGGAAGAGAAATCTAACCATCATGTTCTGATGTAGAGTGGTCGAGAACATGGCTATGCAAAAGATAGAAATCACAAAGCCATATATTTGTGATGATCTAAGGTACCATCTGATTCATCAGATATAAGATCAGAAGGACAGCATTTTTGGTTTTCAAGATCATTTCCCTAAAGTGGATGAAATTGGAATTAGAAGAAATACTTTCGTGATTTTGGTATAGTCTCACCGTTTGTCGTTCTTTGGACAATTTCCACTTAATCTCTTAATGAAATGAAGTTGAATTTGTCATTATTGATGTGTTAGAAGATCATGTGATAGAATAATGGGTCATTCCATCTATCTCAAACAAAAGGTTAGAAAAGTTATCAAAAAATACATAAGTCCATCTATAGTGAGATTAATAATATATTGTTCCTAAAATGTAATTATACTTCATATATCATACCGCATAATAAAATAAAACTAGTTTCTACTAACCAGGGACTTCTTGTAGGCCAGTGGTAGGCGATAAAGGCCAGTCGCACTTCGGTTGTGGGTTCGATTCCTACGACCTTTTCCGACGCGATGGGCTGTCGCCCGTCCTACAGGTTGTCCTTTTTCTAAAACTATATTACTATAACATCCCATCAATAAAATCTAAATAAACTTCTATCCTTAAACAATACTAACTTCTGTCCAACATAATCTATTTTAATCTTTAGGCTTATCCATAATACTACAGTCCATTCTCATAATATAGTGAAAACAATTACCAGAGATTTAATACCATCGTTGATCCCCATATATCAATAAATATGTCTTGTTGGTCACATTCCAAAAATTCAAAGGCCTTAATCATGTATTCTCTTGAATACCCATTGAACCTTAGTGAAAACATGAATGTAGTTAAAAGTTAACACTTTACACATACCAAAATCCTCAAAATTCTATACACTCAAACCATGATATCACTTAGTCCTTATACCAATCATGAGCTCATGAATACTATCAAACATATTAGATTCTCTTTATCCCTTCATTATGTGCATATCATATGCTTTCCAAAAATATTTCAATCAGTTTTCAGGGTTACTGATGCCATTAAATTATTGAAAACCCTAATAGACCAAAACCTAAATATTCCAATATACCACGATACTATATACAACATTATTTTGGAATCCAATTACATAAACACTTATTCATTCCAGCACATCGTTGTCATATTCAACATCGCCAATAGTGATCGCATGTGACTTCCCTTTGTCCTTTGCCTTAAGTGGTTTGTCATGTTGATTATCACTAACCCTTGGATTAGGGCATTTGTTAGCATAATGCCTCATTTCCTTGCACTTGAAGCATTGAATTTTGTTGGTGCGTTCTCTGTAGTCTTTTCTTTATTCACATCATTAGAAAGCATTTTTCCATTACTTCGACGCTTAGCTTCTCGATGACCTTCTTTTCCACACATAAAACATTTTCTAGTCCCATTAAGACAATATCCACCATGCTTCTTTCCACACTTTGAGCATAAGGAAACATTCATCTTCTTTTCACCATTATTCTGAGATTTCTCCTTGAACTCCATCTTTCATTTCTTGTCAAAACTATGAGATGGATAAGTAACACCAACATCCATTTCTACCTTGATATCACAACGCACAATTTCTTCATAGCTACTTAAATCTCTTATAGCTAATGCCCTTCGAAGATTTGGTTTTAAGCCACTAAAGAATCGATCAAATTTACTGTCAGGTTGGATGATAAATCCAGATGCATACCTTGCATGACTTGTAAAATTTGCTTTGTATATACCAACATATTAATCATCCTTTTTCTTTAGTTCAAGAAACTCCTTCTCCATCATTGTTCGAAGAATACGAGGGAAGTACTTATTGAAAAATAAGTTCTTGAACTTGTCCCATTCCATGGAATCAATTTCATCTCTTTGACTCATATTCTTGATAAAATTCCACCATTGATCAGCTTCACCTTCCAAACGATATACTTCTAAGATGACTTTATCATGTTTAGAACATTGATGAACTGAAAATATCTTTTCAGTAGTACTGATCCATTGTTCAGCAACAAGTGGATCAGAAGACCCACTGAAAGAAGGTGGATTTGCCTCATGAAGGTCTCAATAGAATTTTGTTCCCTTCTCTGCTCATTTGGAAGTGCAGATTGATTCATAGCTTGTGTAAGTATAACAATATGATTTTGCACTCCATCTCCCACAACATTTGTTTCTTCAGGAGGACAATCATTTCATTGATCAACACGGTTTCTTCGGGTTCAAGCCATCATCTAAAACCCAAAAAAAATTAGTGTGAGAGGAAAAAATCATTCTAGGGAAAACAATATAATAAATGGGGAGTATCCTCAATATCTAACATATTAGGTTTAATTCTATGATCTTTAGAATAATTCTAGTACTATAACCTATATGTATACTTATCCTTAGGGACATCCCTAGACATACCTTAGAAATATCTCTACGGATCTCACTAAAGTTCTCGCATCCTAGTTTCCAAAGGTTAACTAAACCTTTCCTCTGATACCAACTGTAGAGACCCGAAACTTGACGTACATGGACATTACATTACTTTTGCGGAATACTTAGTACATAACAAAAACACACACACAAGGATCGTAATAGTTTAGTGTCTTTCGAAACTCGGAATGTAATATTCTAATCTTGGTGAAAGATCTTAAACATCTCCCATAAAGATCTTCCTTTTTTACCTAAAACCTTTCTTTATATCATGGGGAAAAGAAAACATTAAAGGGTGAGATCAAATGCTCAGTAAGGGTAAACAAAAGAAATATCAATCACATCATTTTCATAAGAACATAACATTTTGTAAATCTTAACCTGCAAAAGAGAGAACAATTTCATAACATGGGATAAATCATAGTAGTGAAATGAAATCTCAATAATCATAACTTAAATCATGAAACCTTGTGGCATACACACATAATCATAGAGAATCATATATTATTATTCAAGACTCATTGCCAAGACTATCTTAGTGGAAAAAGTCCATTTCTTAACCGAGTCACCCTCATTTCAGTCATGTTTCACTGAACCGGTATAACCTACCACTCCAGCCTTGACGATCTCATGAGATATAAAATCTTTACCCAATGCATTGGAGGATGATATAGGTCCCACACATCTCATAATGATACCATTCTTATGTGTGCCACAAAATCATAAATCATACATCATTACTTAACCCATGTAATAAAAATTGAATTCTTAAACAACATGACATCATAAAACAATTCATATAAGATAAAGGAATTCATGAAAATATTTCCATCACAACATAATCAAATACATGTAATAATAGGGATAGAAACAGAACCCTATATTATCATAGATGTAAAATAAATTTGATAAAACACTTGAACTCCATTCTTGAGGAAAATATCCTTTCTACATCAAAAACACTTTTCCTTTCTTAATATGTCATAAAATTCTAAACTAAAAAAAGTTGATTAAAAATAAACTTGAAAACTTGTAAAGGATTATTCTTGGAAATATTGTTTTAAAAATCCATTCATGCCGTATAAAAAAACATTCTTCTCGTACTTTTGTCAGAAACGTTAAAAAATACCTCTTACGAAAAACGAAAAAAGTTTCCTTTCATATCCTTTACTAAAAACTCACCTAAGGGTAAAATTGGATTTAAAAAATTGTAGGTGGATGGAAATAATATTAAATATTTAGGAAACATGGATGTGGATGATAAAATACACCCCAATAAATACTAATATATAAACAATCTCGGATAAAAATGAGATTGTGATATTTTCCTTACCTTAGGTCTGATTTGCTTCGTAAGTGTCCGAACCTCCTGTATAATGATTTAAATAATGCCATTGAATTATTACATAATCATATTAATTGTTATTATATCATATATGGTTCACTTATGACTTTGTATTACCCGTTATTTTGTAAATTAATGTTAATGTAGCATTTTGGGTAAAATCGTCTCATTTGTCATTTGTGTATTAACTTGTAATTATTAATATGATTACTTAGATCATGATTACTTAATTACAGAATATAAAACATGATTTATATATAGTACATATTCAGAATATACATATATATAATGGATCGATAAATGGAAAGAAATACACCGTTCATGGAGATGGTAGGCCGTACGTACGCATTAACGCTGTTTTCGTTTCCTTATTGAATTGAGTGGAATTAAGTAGATGACATTAATATATATATACATAAATCTAGTAGTAGTATTATGTCATATATTTCATGACTACTTATTATATATATTTTATAATCATTCATGAATGGTTATCGTGGAGAATGAATCTCATCGCGTCGTGGAGACGGTAGTCCGTACGTACGCACGAGCGATGATATCGTTCTCATGATCGTTGAATTGTATTTTAGTGTATGTATACTATTTAAGAATAAATATCACATTACAATAATCATATATAGTTATTATTTACACCATTATACCCATCCATGTAAGTTGGTGGTGGAAAATAGATTACACCACGGCGTGGAGACGGTATTCCGTACGTAAGCACGCGTGGTGATTTCATTTTCCGTAGGATGGATAGATGGTGAAATAGGGTTGTTTCATACTTATAATAACATATCAGTATATGAGTGATACTGATGTTATTACTTCATAATGAAACAACCTAAGAAGAAGAAGTGGAAGAAGAAAAAAAAGTTGAAAGAATCGGAACGGACATTACCTCTTCTTTGAAGTACTTCTTTGAGACATCCTTTTAGGGCACTAAAATAGGTCTTTGAAGAAGACAAGAAGCACTAGGATGTTTCTAGGGAAGTGGATAGAAGAAATTGGCAGGGTTTTTCCGAGCTTGAAGGCTCAAAGTGGTGTGAGGAAGAGGGGGAGGAGGTGCCCTTTTATAAGGGAGGAGAGGGGCACCTTTGGAAAAACTAAAACTATTATTTTGTTATAAATTCAGGTTTTGTTTTTAATAGCTCCAAATTGAGTTATTTCAAATATTAGGTGGGGATGGGTCTAAAGATTCTCATCAAATAGAATTTAGACAAGTTTAGGTCATTATATTAACCTTATCGTTTAGTTTTAACTCTTAGTTAATTAGATTGACATTTACCATGTCACTTTGTATTTTTATATTATATAGTTAATAAACATACCATATACATACAAGAGACCCCCAAGTTGTGTTGAATTAATATATATAACCTTATATAAGTCATTTGGACGAACCTTAGATTTTTAGGAATAAAATAACTATTATTAATATAATATTTGTTTTAAAATCTATTTTATGTCAATTTTGACACTATTCAATAGTTTATGTTTTTTGAAACTCATAACCAAATGATTACTTCGACCAAAGTTATTTAAATTAATCCTAACATGTCATATTAACCTATAAAATTAGTTTGATTCATAAAAGGGTTCAAATTATATTTATTTGGGTATTTATAACATCAATTATGTCAATATTTCTTTAATAAGATAATTACTGCATCATCGTTGTGTCACAAATAAATTAATTTATATAATTTCTAAAAATTACAAATTAAATACCATTTTTTAGGAAGTCTTTTTATATTTCTAATGAATATTTATTGTAGAACTAACTTATTTATAACCCCATATTAAAAATGATTTACTTATTAAACATTGATTTTAACTATTTTAACCCTTCTTTAAATAAATTAATAATAAATGTCCTAATCTAATCCAAGTTGGCCTAAATGGTCATATTTTATTCCTAAGGTTGTGTTTTGTCGAATTAAACTTGTCCCATAGAATTAGGACATGTTTTAGGGTAATAATAATATCATTTTTATCCTTAATCACCCTATTTACTTTTAACCGTGGTAAAAAAAAGTAAAAAGTTACTATTCACCAAAAATTATTTTCATCTCATTGAACCACATTTTACTTACTAACATCAACCGTGTCTCTATGATTTTTAAAATTCCACTCACAGAAGCGGTAAAATTATGTTTTATGAAAAATTAATTTTTTTAACTACCACTTAGTGGTTTCACTATTCATCAAAAAATGATAGTTTCCAGAAAAATACCAAAATTTAGGCCTAAGCTATATTTGATATTATGAACTCAAAAATGATTTCTATTTTACCAAATTAAAAACATATTTTCTTCATTAATTAATTTAAAAAATTAATTCCCGTCGTCAAAACAAATAGCGTGTTTTTAAGAGATAAAAATCATCAAAAGATTGACACTTGTTTATGACTGGTTTAAATATGAAATTACATCGAATGACCAACATTGTATTAAATTGTAATAATATATTCTAAGTATACTTTAAAACCACTCAAAATAATAATTTATCACTATTAATTATTTCTATTAAAAAAGTTCTTTTTAATTAAAATTTAGTAATTTTCACTATTCATCAGAAAATGAAAGTTATACGAAAAGTACCAAAATTTCACCCTAAGCTAATTTCGATATTCCGAATCCAAAAATGAAGTCCATTTTGAAAAAAAAAATTCAAAAAGTGGTTATTACTATTCATAACGGCTAGTTTTAATAATATTTTAATAGCATATCGTTGATTAGTGAAACACGATATTGTGTACTACACATGCTATCGAGGAAGGTCGCGATTGCGTGTAATGCAAGGAAAGTCAAGGATGCGTGTTGTGCAAGCTCATTTTGGTGTAGCGTACAACAGAAGTCATTAATGAAAAGAATATTTTTCATAAAATATCGGGGTGTTACATTTTTGAACAAAATATTCATATTTTATAGACTATATGATATGTATACCATAATATATTAATGAAATTAATGTTAATTTTAAATATTGGGGTCTTATATTATCCCCCCCATCAATAAATTATGTCCTTGTATTTTGATCATTCAATTGTAAATAAAGTTCTTGAAATATTAAAATTACTTCATTGAAAACCCATATAATAAAAATGGTTAGAAAAATATAATCACATTAAGAGAGACATTGATGTGTGAAGGTTTTCAATGACAACACATTACTTGGTTCTAAATTTTTTTTAACATTGTTGGGATGTAAAAATATGGATGTATAAAAATGAGTAAATAATATTGGATAGTATAGGAGATCTTTGACCATATGAATGTAAATGATCTAGATAAAATTAATGACCACACAACCATAAATTTATGATGACATAAGAGGCCATTTGAATCATAAAAAATGAATGTAATAAGATAAATTTTTTTAATAAAATATTCTTAATATTTTGTAGTTATTTTATTTTCCATGTATATAAGGAAATATACCCACACAAAATTTTTTTAATTCAGAAAGAGTATTTAATCCATTTGTTGTGCTTCAAAAAATTTCCACTTAATCTTTTTCTATAATAAATGAATATTGAAAGTACATTTTCATGTTGGATGAATAAAAATAAACTAAAAATTGATCATATGATCCATAAAATAATAATTATATATTCATGTTATCATTGAATATTAAATGAAAATAATATGATTAACAAGAGGTATGATTCTATAAAAATTTATAAACATTTTTAAAAGAAATCATATATTTTACATCAAAATTTTCATCAAAGGGTCAACATTGATTATAAAAAAAAATAAAGAAATATACATCCAAATTAAATACAATATTCATAATGGTGAATTTTTTTTCATGTAAAAGGCGATCTCTTACCATTTAATGCACATATTGAAATCATATTTTTATTTTTTCATAATAATCATTTGCGTTAATCCAAAAGGTTATATATATACCTAGACCTAAAAAAATATCATAGAATATCAACACATACCTAAAAGTCATAAAAATAATTTAAAATATTTGATCCCATATTTAGATTCTCATCCTTTCTATAATTTTCATAAAAAATGTTATACAAATAAGACATTACAAATGAAAATGGTAGGCATTTCATCCTTGTCCCCATTCCACTATTGGATCAATCCCTTTGGATTTACTAGATGCAATGTGTTGTCACCCAGAATGTGCATTGTAATTTTTCAATAAAATTATTTCTATAATATTGATAACATTACCAAACATTAATAACCTATAATTTCCATAACATACATGATAGTATAATATGTAAAGGTTACTAATACATTTTAACATAGGTCCATTAAATGTAACGTAATTTCATTTTAAATATTTTGTAATAAATCATTTACTAAACAAATGGGTATTATTTATATTTATATATCCCAAAATATGCTAAATATTCATAAAATTCCATCACATTTAGCATTAATTTCAGCCTCTTATTTACATCAACTGAGTTAAAATTAATAGTATAGTACAAGACACAAAAATCATATTGGGATAGAAATATAATCATTAATAATATTTTAAAATGTTGAAAATATATTTTCATTGTAAGAAAATAGATTTTTAACAAAGGACATTAATTATAATCATCTCTTATAATAAATAATGATTACTTGTAAGGAGATAGTAAATTATCCTAATCATATCACTAACTATGTAAAAATAGGTGTGCATTAAAGATAATTTTCATTTTCAATGTGATGATCTAGTCAAATCCCAATACATCATTTCCTAAGTTATTACTCATACATACAACTATTCTCGACCCAGTCCCACTTGTAGTGTCAATATATTGATATATTTATAGCAAATCCACATAATTTATTCCACTTAAAAACCATTGAATGTTCTTTTATACATATTCTCAATGTTTATCATTGGTATAATTTATGTATTATATTATTTATTAAATATTTCTCATAATATTTCTTCTAAATTTTATCTAATAAAATATATAAATAACATAACCCCAATATCCAAGAGTTTGTGGTTACATTATTACATCTGTCCTAGATATGATTGATTACATCCCAGATGGCTGATCAATTTTGTAGTCTTGGTAAAATAGATTCATAATAGAACATCACATGGTATTTGAAAACAAAAAATACATAACAATAAATGTAAAATATTCACCATCATTTGACACATTAAAATATTCCATCTCAATTTCGTTAGTAAAGAAAATCATTTATGGTAAAAATGAATCTTCTATAAGAGTTATGTAATGAATATTCAATCATTAATAAAAAATAAATACAATAGAATTGTCAAATAGGAATGTTAGTTATCTTAACAAGAAGTCTATTTATTAATTGCATAAATATTGTGATTAGATAAGGAAAAATCTTTATTTAAAGGTAAATATCAAAACAAATATTAAATTTAACAAAAACACTATTCTCTAAATTCATTAGTGGATAATATCAATTAAATAATGTCTTGGATAATAATAACATAATTCATAATAAATAATAATATTAATATTTAATGTAATGATCTCATACATTATTATATCTATACTGTTATGAAATTTTATAATACTGGCTAAAAGTTTGTGTAAAAGTACATTTTTTTCTATCATACAGACTACCCTCACGAGGAATTCAATGCATACAGGGGATATTATTTAGGGCTCAACCCATTAATGCATTTACAACTCTTTCTTATATATCAAATGATTTATTTAATTCCTAAACAACATTACTTTGTCAATAAATCTCTATATTGACAAAATAATATAGAATTCTTATATTTACCCACTCTATCATACAACATTCAAAGCAAAACACCATATGTAGAAATGATATATGGTTTAATTAATAAGAATACACATTATAAATAATATATATTTAGGGGAAATATAATGTCTTATAATAACATGAATGTGAATATTTCCGAAAAAATTTAAAGTATAAAAATATAATAAATTTTGTTAATGTTAATACTTCTCCTAGTCAGACTAATAATAAATCATCCATAGTGTGGAAATAATGATATCATTACATCTTATCCCAATAATAGTATAAGTAAAAATAATGGTATTTATCATTGATTAATATAAATTAAATTAATGAATCATTAAATTTTTTCTAGGTAAATATGTTTTCTTGTTGAAAATATCATTTAAATGATATATATAGAAAATGGGATGACCAAAATTTCATATAAAGTAAACGTATAAAAATTTAAAGGAAGGAAAAAGGAGAAAAATTATTATTCTGGTTGAAAGATTAAGTTCATACTGGTATATTAAAAAATGAGTCTATTAACATTTTTATAATAGGTGTCTACAATATATTTTAAGAAAATATTAGAAAAATTGACATTAATTTTATTTATAAACGTAGATTTATTTGTAAAAATAAAAAAAATTAATTTTTTTTTTAAAAATTCAAAACAAATGAATTTCAAGAAAATGGATTTTTATTCGATGACTAAAATGAAGACAATATTTTTTAAGAAATATTCTCAATTACTTTATAATATTAATCCCAATAAAAAATTGATAATAAAAAACCCTTAAATACAATTAATTAAATAAGGATATAAATATAAAACATCAAAAGGTTCTATTTATACACAAAATAAAATAATATATATATATATATATATATATATCATAACATATGTAAAAAATAATCCAATTTTATATGAGTATCCCATATAATGATATTAATGTTTATATGAGAATTAAACAATTATAAATTTATTTTTCCCAATTGTAAATAAAATTAAAACATGTTGAAATACAATATAAGATAATATAAATTAATTAGTCACATACTCTTAGAAAATCGATAATAATGATGATTTAATATAATCCAATGAATATAAATTGAGTTATAATTTTTTTTCAATTTGGTAATCATAAATTCAAATTCCATTGGATGAGGTATATAATACTAAAAAATAATAAACCCTTATTCATTATGTATTCATGAAATCACATATATTTGGAGTAGTATATAAACAATATAAAATAAATTAGATTCATAACATTAAAACATGGATCAATGAATAAATATTGAGAACAATTATCTTACCTCACACATATTTTCATAGAAAAATATATTAAAATCCTATATAATGGTTTTAATCATGTGAATTATTTATTCCATATCAATATTAAGGCTAAAATATCAAATTTTATACTCTTATAAAATCATACCACCCACTTTTAAGAACAATTTATTATTATTATTTCTTGTGTTAATTTTCTTCTTTTCTCATGCATATTTTAGATAAATGATATTGTTATTATATATATTATAGAATTACCTAATATTTAAATTTATACGAATATAATAATTATTAAATTACATATTCAATGGGTTTTTGAAACCATTTATAATTTTGGATGTTGAAAATCAGTCACATCGCTATGTAGAGATAGTATGCCATATGTAGGCACAAATGATGAATATTTCCCTTAATTGGTGAAAGGGAAAAGAATTATATATTATATTAATTTTGAAAATTTAGTGAAATTTCAAATATATTATATTTATTTTTATTTCTATCATTATGATGGCCCATGCGGGTAGGTGATGAAACAAAATTATATCTATCTATGAGGTGGTAGTCCACCATACACTTGACCAATTGATTTGGTTCCCATTTGATGGAGAAGATAAATAAATATTATTACATATAAATAATAAAATGATTGTATATGTTATATACTGGGGTAATTTTAGTGAAATTTATAAGACATAATTTATGATTTAATAAATATGAATTTAAAATATTAAGCAAAGTGAAGTCAACTATTATCGCTTATAAATAATCAATTTGATCTCATAATAAAATATTTGGGGTTTGAATTTAGTTAATAAAGAACCATTATAATGTAGATAGGGTTAGGGGTAGGTATTTTTTATGGTTTTTTGTTTTTGAAAATAGTTTTATAGGTGTGAGAATGTTAGCAAAGGAGACTCCATTTATAATTGAGAAGTGGAATATTGTTAGATACCTAAAAATATATCAAAATTTTAATTAACATTCACACAAAGAGCCGGAAAAAATGATTAAAAATATAATTCATAGATTTTATTTTTTATAATCACCTCCCAAATTTTTTTAAACATGTTTTTCATTATACATTAGGATTTATTTCTTTCTTACAATTTTAATTGTCATCATAGTAATATGTTTTTTAATATTATAAATTAATTTGGTATTCCTAAAAATAATTGATATTTATAAGATAATATATACCCACTAATATATATTATGAGCACAAATTAATAAAATAAAAAGTCTATGTGCATGAAAAATTAATTCTAATCCAACCATATGTAACATAGAAAATTTTATTTAAACATTAACCACGATAGATAAATTTTATAATATTTATTGAAAATTATAAAGATAAATTATATTTTCTGTATTAAATAATATTAATTATGATGATTAAAAAAATATAATCCATTTTTTGAAATTATAAAAAATGTTCTTATTGAATTTAAAAGTAAACCTAAAAATAGTGTTAAAAAATTTGTTATCAAGAAATGCATTTTTAACACATAAGATGACATCACATTAAATATACGAAAAGGTATCATCATTATATATATATATAATTACACTTCATGATATATTAATTAAAAATTTCATTTAAATATTTCTTTATTAGTGGTTATTTTAATTAATTTTAATGGATGTGCATTCTACATTTAAAACGTTTTTAGAAACAAATGTTTGGCTTCCCTAAAATAATTTTCATAAAAAAATTGTGTATAAAGATGAATAAAATTTTATTAAAAATTTTATATCTATGTAAATATTACTTTTGTAAATTTGAAATGTAATTAATCTTTTTAAATATTTTTCTAAATTGAATTTAATTCCTAAAATTCAAAATAAAATACATTTTGTGGAATATTTGTTTTGAAACATATAATGACTTTACTAAACATTTGATTTATTAATTAAAAAAATGTTATCAATAAAAGTGTATGTATTAGGAACTCATCATATATATATATTTCTTATATAGGGTTCTATTATTTACTCCCTCTAATTAAATAGCTAGGATATAATGGTCGTCTTAAAATAGTATCTCATGGTTCGTTTCGTATTGGTGTTGTGTGTTATATATGTTGTTGAACACAATGGAATTTATTTAATGTATCCAGGTTTTTTGTTACCCTAATTATCACCGAGATTCAAATTATTTAAATGAAAATTTCATTAAAATCTTTGGGTGTTAATGTTTTTGGATAAAATCCTAAAAAGATATAATTATCATAAAAAAATTACTTTATAACCACAACTGATTAGGAAAATAATATTAATTTTATAATAATAATAAAAATATAATAATATAATAATTTTATAGATAATAGTTTTTTAGAATATATTTTATGTCAATAGTATAACATACACATGAAAATAAATTTAAAGAATATATTTTTTAATATTTTTTTAAAATAAGAATTAAGTATTAATTTGAATTGTTAATATAAAAATTTATTGGAAACTATTTTAATACTAAAAATTTTTAATTATTAACTTTAATATTTAATAGTATACTTTACATACATGTTTTTAATATATATATATAATAAAATTAAATCATTTATACTGTGTGTATTGTTAATTATTAAAATAAAAAATATATATTTTTATATTTTTATGTACTTATTAACAAAACAAAAATGTATATGTATTTGATGATATGATGTAAAAAATATGGTCTAATCTAGTGAATGAATATTTTTTACTAGAAATAAGTATGAAACCATTGTAAATTTAACGATTTATAAAATTAAATAAAATTTCAAAATGGAAAACAAATTAAAACACTTCATTAAAATAATATTGGTGTCTGCATAAAACAATAACTACATGGATCATCTAAGTACTGATTTGTTATGTCATAAATAACACCTCTATGACCACCTTAATTAATAGGTGTTCTGAAAAGGAAATATAGAAACACATTATATATATTTTAGTGAATGACGACTCATTTTAAACAATATAGATCTGTTTTGTGTTTTTCTATATAATATAGTATCTTTTATATGAATAAAGTTACTTTTAATGATGTTCAAAATACATCATTTGTGATATTAATGGGGTTAGCCAAAAAAAATAATTCCTAAAGATTTTCTATTGTGAAAAAAATTATATGAATTCAAATTATACAATATCATGGAACAACATAGTTAAATTTATCAATATCAGGTATCCCATTGAATGAATTGAATAATAATTTTCTAAATCATTGAAATAAAATAATTTTTTCCTCAAAATGATATTTATTAAAAATTGATTTCATTTATAAGAAAAATTATATTATACAACTATACATTTTGAATTTTTTTTAATAAAAATGGTATTTTAAGGAGATAGATATTATTATCAAATTTGAAATAGTAAATGTATAATTGAAAAAATATAATTAATAAATAGCATAATTATGTGGGGTTTTATATGATTATGATATTTAAATTCTAGTTGAATAGGGTAAAGAGTTTTTGTTCATTGATGAAGAGATAACCGACCCTAATTTATCCATTATATTATTAAATATATTAACTGAGTGGGATTCATATTGGGTGAGAGGTAATCCTTATACAAAAAAAATTAAATATTCTAAATTTTCACGCTGGGTCAGGATCTATAAAGTGAATATGGATATCTGACATGAAAATTGACACGGATATTAAAGTATAATCTTAAATAAAATTATTATTAGCACAATGTTTCATGAATTTTAACAATATTTATGATGATGATATCTTCTCAAAAGTTGTGATTCACATATATTTCATCTTATGAAATTTGAAAATCAATTTAATTTAAGTAAATAATATTGATGTTAAAAAAACTCATGAATAGAAATTTACCAAAGGATGAGCCTACGAAATTGAAAATTATTTTGTTCACTAAAGTATGTATCATATGTTGTAAAATAGTGAAATATCTCAATCTAATATTGAATTACAGTATGATATTAACATCACATTGATTGAAATAAGTAATTTGGTTTATATTATTGGGATTGATATGGTCAACATTTATTTATTATATGGTTATGTGGAATTTTTTAGTTTAAGAGATAATAGTATATCACATAGTGCAATATGATTTGATATAGGGTATCATATACTATTATATCCATTCTTATACCCAAAATAAATAAAAAAAAATCTTAATAATAGAAAATTATATTTATGGGAACTCAAATTCATTAAATTGATGGTTTAATTTTTAACAGAACATTGATACATTTTCGAGATATTAATGAATATTTTATTGATTATTTCGGAAATTATTATGAAATTAATTCAATCCCATTACAGAATAAAATAGATTTATATATAATAAATGATAAAAAAATTGTGATGGTGTGTTCTTTCATGATGTTTATCAATCTATTTGTTTATTCTATTTAATCCACCATGGTTTTATTAAGATATAGGAAGAATTGTTTATAGATCACAACAAAATTAGATACCATTGGAGGTGAAAATTTTTATATTATTCCAAATGGATACTACAAAAAAATGTATCAAATCACCTATATAAAAAATGGAATTTTATTAATTTTTTTATATTTTTGTTTTATAAATCTCATAGTTGACAACATAAAATTTATTTGTTAAAATTTTTTCACTATGTTTTAAACATTTTTTATTTAATTCAAATCCATTTAATGGTATCAAATCATGATTAATAATTTTACTTAAGGTATTTTTTTATGAATATTTAAAAAACATCAAAATACATGAATATAAATTGTACTGATAGGCTAATATCAGTATTTGTTGTATATCAATGACAAGGATGGTAAAAACAACACCATATATAATAATTTAATTGAAATTAAAATATAATATTAGTCTTAGTTATTGTTTTGGTATAAAAATAAAAAAAATTACATGGTCAAGTTGTTACTGTGATATACAAATACAAATTTATATGATGTAATTTAAAACATCATACTCTTATTTAAATTTAAAAAAATTATATAATAATTTCTAAGATAGTAAAATAAATGATTGGGAGAAATAAACAAGTGTAAGATACTGGATAGATAAATAATTATGTTTCCAAATGTGATATTATAGTATGTAGTCCACTATTGATAAGTTATTTTAGAGAAAATATAATTATTATAACCATTATCAAATTCTAGGAAATAATATATACCATGAATAGTAAAAAAATTTAAATATTTATGTTTTTTATAATTGTGAAATTACATTTATTTTAAAAAATGAATATAAAATAAAAAAATGGAACTTAAAATTTTATTTGATTTATGAATAGTTTTTAATTTTTTAAAAATTTGGAATAATATATATTTATTCATTAATCATTGTATAACATTTAATAATAAAAACATATTTTTAAATTCAAAAAATTTTATGATATTTAGTTTATAATTTTAATCTCAAATAGTAATACTAAAATTAAATTAATTATTTCATAAATATTTCCAATGTAATGAAAATGATTAAAATATATATTATTTTGAGGATTATACGATCAGTTCATAAATAATCTATAAAAAATTTAATGATGAATATAATTATTATATATTTATTTAAAATATTAAGAAAATTAATATAGGTGATGAGATAATGGTTTAAATAATGATAAAAGGTATATTAAAAAAATATAAATTATTTACATTTATAGAAAAAAAATCATATAAATTTAAAAGGTGGAAAATATTATGTTTTTATAAATCATATATTTTAATAATGATATTATCCTGTCTATGTCTATTAAATGATTAATGTGAAGAGTTCAATTTTTTTTTTCAAAGAAAGTAATGCGGCAATGTTTGTGTTAGATGTAAATTTGAGTTTTTTATTATGAGTTAAATATTTTATATATTTAGATTTAATTAATTAGTCATTATATATCATGTCAAAATTATTTAAGTGTTTCTATCATTATTTGTTCAGTATTATGTAAATCTTTATTTATATTATTTATGATTGTATATTATTTTTAAAAAATTTAAATTTCTCAACATGTTTCATTCGATAGTATAACATAATATTCGATATATTTCAAAACAAATGGTTGGGTTTTTAGTTTAAAAAAATAAAAACTAATATTTTATTATTATTATCAATATATATTTTGAGTTATACCATGTTTAAACTATCAATAACCCTTTATTATTTTTCTATAGATAGTTGTACATTAGGTTATAATTCCACAAGATAGGGTACTACAATTCATTCAACAAATTAGAGGTTTGATATAATTTACCCCACACATTCCCCTGAGTAATATTTAATATTCTTATATGATAAATTATTTACATGAATGTTTTATCTATCATTTTTATATGACTTATCTGAATTTGTATTAAATATTATAATTAAAATTATATTATAGCTTCAACATTAATATAATTTATTTAATAATTATTTATATTTTTACATGATTAGAATTTGATTATTTAGTAGATAAAAAATTAGAATTTGAGAATTATTCATAAAAAATAATGAAATGGGTAAATTATCTAGTCAATAGTTTATAAATAATAATAGTAATTATAAAAAAATTAAAATTTCACATACAAATTAATTATCACATCCATCGATCATAAATTACAAGTGACAGTTCATAAAATGGTTTAATTTGGGATAATAGAAAACCTGAAAAGGATCTATCATAAATGAGTAACAAAATGGAGATATGAGAATTATAAGTAACTATTTAACATAAATATGGGAAAAAATACATTAATTTACAGTAAAATACTCAATATCACTGACCATATAAATGAATTGTAGAGAAAAAAGTTGATTACTACTGATGGATGTCACTATTTATTTTTTAATATGATATTTATTGAATAAAAATTATCAACTCAGTAAGAATTATTTGGTGAATTAGTTCTATATTAAATTATATAAGATTCTAAATTTCATGATAGTTTTATGTCAGATATTGGTGATTGAAAATCCCGTTTATTATGATGGTATTAATACTAAATAGTAAAATATTTATCCAGAGTAAGAAAAATAATTTCAATAGTGAGGATACATATACCTCCGAGAAATTCAAATTTATTGTTTGAAATTGATGTGAAATAATTCCACCCTGGAAAGGCTATAACATATAGATTTAAAATAATTGGAAACATGTATTGGTGAATACAACATAATGGAGAGTATGAGGTCTATATTGTTATTATTATAGAAGGAAATACCTATTTTCTGTAAATGTACATGATATAGATAATAAATCATAAAATATTATGTATATATGTTCAAAATTTAAGATGAGTTTATGTAAAAAGTTATTGATTTATTTATTATTGATACAGAGAGGTCACAAGCCTCAAATAAGGATAAATTTGGTAATTTAACCAATATTTTACTAATTTTTACATCCATATAACTTTTATGAAATGTGAACTGAATTTAAGATAACAAAATGAAAAATATTGATTGACATAATTTTTTATATTAAAAAACATGTGTTATTTTATTATCTAGTTAATAACATAGTATTATAATAAAGAAATGTTTCAATAATATTCAATAAAATTGTAATAAATATATATTATCATAATATGAAATTATCAAATCATTAATTTATTAATATGCATTTCAGTTTTTTCGACATAATACAATATTTCATTTGATAATGTAATAATATATATGATTTTGTATTTTTTTGAATAACATTAAAGAAAAGAATTATATCTAATGATTAAGTTCAATTTTTTTTTCTTTTTTGAATAATATATTTGGAAAGCATTAGTGGTTGTAAATTTTGATCTTCGATGAAATAAAATTTTAATTTACAAATAAATATTATACTCATAATGTTTTATGAGACATTATGTTAATATTAGTGAAACAAATCAAAATATATTCTAAATAATTTAGAAGTTTTAATTAAATATATTAATAATTTGATATATTGAATCTAATTAATATATTATTAGTTAATACCCACAATCTAAAATAACAATAATATTTTTAGAATACATTATAGTTGTTTCCATCAAAAAATAATACAACAAAATATATAATAATATTTGATATATTTATGACAATTTATTAGGTGATAATATTCAATTTTCATAAAATAATAATTAGAAATTGGAATCTAACCATTATAAAAAAATTTCAAAATCAAAGTTAGTATTTATGGAAATTGTTTTATTGTATGATTAATTATTTAGATGGATATTTTTATTTTTTTATAGTCATATGTTAATGAGACAATTCTTTCATATCAATATAATTTTTTAATAAACATAATAAATTATGAAAATAATATATTTATTTAATTTTCCTACAAATTAGGAAATGGTGGGACAAAAGCATATGTACATATATTTGATATCATTCATTAATTTAATATTATAAAAGTATTCCTATTTATAAAAATTCATCAATATTGAATCATTCTTTAATGGGTTATAATTATATAATGATACTTTTGTCATGGCCGGCCCTCAGGGCCTGTGCCGTGACTACCCTAAACCCACCCTCCATAGGCCTGGGGCTGGCGACTTGCAGCAAAGGAGTAATCCCGATAGTAAGGGAATGAATTGCCTTTATAAATTAAACAAAAACAACAGAGTACGCAATTGAAAGTAAACACTAAGTAATGGTGTATACAAATGAAGTGCTGAAAGGAATGGGCACAGAAATACAAGACCAATAGTAATGTACAAGGAAAGGAAAAACACGTACAACTAAAAAGAAAAACTGCTCAAAGATTCCAAACAGATCCTAGATCTTCCATCATAGATCCTACCTGAAAGGTTGGTAAAAATAGCCTCCACATTTCTCCACATCCTTCCATCTCTTCTAGGTACAGACTCATTGTGAGGTCAACCTCCGGGTACCATCTAGTCCTCATACACTTTTTCTCGGTCAGCGTTGTCTGTTATCTGCATCCAACACAATGAGGTGCGGGTATAGCCAATGAAGGGGTGAGTATAACGATACTCATTTGGGACCCTGAGACCCTCATGGTATCAGAAAATTCACAAGGGATGAACCACAGTAAAAAGAAACAAACACGAAGTATCAACCAACCCTACTTAGGTACATGCACATACATATATCTAAGTTATCAATAATAGTCTGGTTCCAACACTTGAGCCCAAGCACAATCAAAATCCACAATGGAATTAAATTCAATCACCACGATGATAATTATTGAGAACCATGACTCCGCTCACACATGTTTGCCACAATAGTAGAGAGATATAGATGACCAGATGTAGCCACTGGATCATCTAAGTTGTCAGACCCACACAGGATATAGGATAGCTAAGCTGTCGGACCCTCACAGGATACAGGCTAGCTATTTATTCTATTCTATTAGACCCACATAAGATATAGTCTAGCTATCTCATCTAAGCTATGAGACACAAAAAATATACATGACATCTATTCTAGAGTAATAGCGATGATCATATGTAGTTACTGATTCAACTAAGCTGTCGAACACACACAGGATACATGACCAGATACTCTGTCAGAACTGTCAAACCCACACATGATTCTGGTACAATCTTTGTCATCGTCGAACCCATGGTGAATTCCAGGATGATTGTAATTGTCATGGTCAAAGCCAGCTCTAGGGTTCCCGCACATAGAACACTCGATTCCTGGAGGGTCTGCTGCTTGAGGAAAGGGGGGTTGATATATCAACTATCATGAATTCATGAGTTTATTTATCGTGTAAAGACCCAGAAATTCTGTAAAAAAAATTCATAAATTCATGGGATATTTATGAGTCCTCATTTTTTGACGGTGCGTGATTCCGAGCCCCGGTGTGCCCAGAATAAATTTCGGATGTTTTGTTGATTTTAAATTAATATGTGTACGTAGTTTTCCTGAAAAAGTGGAATAAATCTTAAATGGTTATTCGAATCATAAATACGAGGGAACCATTGCACTCATGATGGTGGGTTTACCCTAGGAGTGACTTAAGTTTTTTCGGCACCGACCTCCTTGAGAAAACCCAAAATTGGAATAATCATAAATAAAATAATTAAGTAAATTATTTTATATTTCAAATTTTTATAACTGACAAATATTAACTCACATTAAAAATATGAGACCACCACTGAACTAGTGAGGGTATGCATTCTTTAAAAAGGTACTAACATGGTTCGTTGAGGGACACTAGATAATATTAGTTTTTGGCAATAAATAAAATAATTAAGTGAAAATTAGTTTTTTATAAATTTCATATCTTTTAAACGGTTAATCAGATTGGAAATCCGAGAGTATGGTCTGGTTCATTGGGGTGTGTTTCACCTAGGAACAACCTAACATAGACCATAGTGGTTCTAGGGTGACTGATAATAATTTTCCAAACTTTTTTTTGGGTACGTTCAGTAAACGTGAGAGCGGCATTTTAAATCTTTTGAACCAGTGCTCGAAATTGAAATCTGAGGACACCGTTGAACACGTAGAGTCGATATTCTCTTAAGAAGACTTTCACCTCGATGGATGATGATCAAGAATAAAAAGAAGTTTTTTTCTTTAAAAAAAATAATAAAGTACAACACTTTATTTTATTTTCAGCTTCCATGAAAGTTTTTAGAGGTGGGACCCACTTGAAGTTGAAACCTCCCCTTGGGAGTTGGTGGTGGGAATGCCACACCATTACCTCCCATGAGAGGTTATGGTGGTGGGGACCACCCTAGCATATCCTTTCGAGGGATGATAATTGTGTGGGGACCACACAAGTCCTAACCCCTATTAATAAAGGAGGATAAAACCTCTTCAACTCCCCATTAAATGGGCGAAACCCATTGACCTTCCCCTTTATTTAATATTAAACCAACATGTGTAATATTATTAAGGGAAACCTCTAGGAATTCATCCACTTTTAATTGTGCCAGTGCAACTCTTAAATTGCACCAACATAATTTAATTAGCTCGACCAACTATTTGAATTACGTAACTGCATTATTGGAATTTAAAAAGGTTTCTAATAATTGAACAGTCATAAATCCTAAGATGGTTACATACCTCTCCCCCTCTCATATATATAGGGATCTTGTGAGAAGTTTTTGGGATGACTTTAACAAGTGACAAAGAATTGGTAATGTATCACGATGGCCAACACATGGAGAAACTTATCCTCCCCAATGAAGAACTCTCTCCCAACGAAGAATGCAAAGAACACCAGATTTCTTCTTCGACTTCTTCCTCGGATGTCTTCTTCCTTCTTCCACCAGAACAGGGAATGGAATGCATCATCCATGATGAATGCCAAAAACACACTCAGCTTCTTCTTTTTATATATCAATGGAATGATGCCCGCTTCCATCGACTTCATGAAAGACGAACGAAAAGCAAGGCTGGGGTGTGTTTTAAGTTTTTTAATGCTTAATCTTCTCTCATTAAATCACCTTCATAAACTGCTTTCTATCGTTCTAACATGGAGGGTTTGGGCCAAATGAACATAGCACGACCCCTCTGCAACCTTTATGCTTTCAGAACCTTGGATCGACAGAAAAGTTTCAGCAGCATGGCAACATAGAAGTGACGATGAAGACGACAAATAGAGGTCACGCTACCTGTGGCCTCCACGAACAGCGCTGCCGGCTGAGCTGTGCTCGACACGCCTACCTGCGTGTTGCCCGGCGGATGCCCTGGCCAAAAATGTAGCTAGCTCGGCTGCAGGAACCCGACCCGCGCACCCTCCTGGCGCCTGCCGGTGCCCAGGCATCCCTCCCAGCACCTTCATGGCACCCTCCTGGTGCATGCATGGTGCCCAGGCCGCCCTACCGGCGCCTGCCCGGTGCCCAGGATAGATACCTAGCGTGCTCTGTTCCCTTCTTAGCACACCTGCGACCTTCCCACACCCTGCACGACCCGTCGAGCATCCATAGCCGCATCCCTCGCGGTGCCGGTCGAACCATCCACTGGCCTTCGAGCCGAGTTTCCCACATGGAGACTTCGGCCCAAACTGTCCACGCCGACCGCTCGGCCAGGCCCAGCGGTCTGGGCCAAATTTAGTGAGCTGACCCACCGAACGGGATGAGTCTGACCCAGTAAGTATGAACGGGATGACCTAGATCAGGTTGGGACGAGTCGGTCCGACCGGGTCGGACCGGACCTAGGCCCATTAATGACCCATCGCTTACTTTGGCCATATCTTTGGCACCGTAAGTCTGTTTGACAAACCTTAAGTGGAACTGGTAATCTCCTTGAGAAACAAACCCATTAAAAATATGCCATGGGAGTTCAGGGTATAGTTGAGATGCGGTCGGGTTGGTTCGAACATGAAACTGTCTAGACCCTCGGGACAAAAAGACTAATAAATCACAGACCGGGAAACTTATTGACGCGCCGTCTGTTTTTTTGAGACCCATTTGACGTGGAGAACCACTGAGATACATCTTTGTGGGAATTAGTGACACTTGGAGTATCATCTTGCAGCTCATGTAGCAGACCCTTTCCGAGACGAGCAAAGAGAGTACAGAGACCTTGAAGCAGGCTGATACCTGATGACTGCTTGTTTGATTCGTTTTGGAGTGACTTCACTATCCCAGTGAGGAGAACTACTATGTGAGTAGGAAGACCCATGGAAGAGGAGTGCTACTGTGTGAGGCAGCATACTCACGGTACTCGACAGGAGTAGTACCTCTGTATACTATTAGGGGAAGCGCTACTATGTGAGGCGGCACACCCATGGCGGGGAGCACTATTGTGTTAGGCAGAAGACCCATGATACTGGACAGAAGGAGTTCCTAATCAGTTTAAGGTTAGTTAGTAGCACCTCAGAGTCTCGACAGGAAAAAAATACTCGACAGAGGAAGAGTTCTCCCGCAGTCTTGGTTTTATTAATGAAAATTCTTGTTTGAGCTGAGTTAATGACCATTGTGTTTTCCTCATGATTGAGAAGGGTTACATGATAACTTAGGTATATGTATGGGCATATACCTAACTAATGTATCTCCATTGAAATCATACTTTTGGTTTATCCTTGTTGGATTTTTGTGACCATGAGGTTATTCGGGTCCCTACTGAGTATCGTTATACTCACCCCTGCACGGGCTATGCCTGCACCTTGTTGTGTTGTATGTAGACGATGGACAACACTGATGGCGGCCAAGAGTGCCAGGACTAGATGGTACCCAGAGGTGGACCTCATGACGAGTCAGCACCCGGTGTAGATGGACCTATGTGGAGCACTGAGGAGGCTATCTATACCTACCATTCATATAGGATCAATGGAGGATGATCCAGGAGCTTCTGGACACCTTCCAGCTGTTTGCCTTTTAGTTCTACCTGTTTTTTATTATCCTTGTACTTTACATTTGGGCTTGTATTTCCTACCCCATTAATTGTCATAAGTACTTTTGTATATAGTTTTTAATTAGTGTTTTCATCCGCTTATACTTTGGTTGTGTGTGTTTACGTTTTATAAAGGCAACGGCTTCCCAGTATTTGGGAATTACGCCTCTGGTGCTAGTCTCGAGCCCCTGTCCTATGGAAGGCTGGATTAGGGTAGTCACGATGTGGGCCCTGGGGGACGAGTCGTGAATAATTTGTATCAAAGGAGTCATTTCAACCGTATAATATAGACTCTGATATTCCCTTTCTGTGAAGAAATAGTGTTAAGGGTACCGAGTGTGTTTTTCAGTTCAGGGAGTCCAGTGCTGGTGCGGCGGCTGACGAATCCTTGCACCAAGACCCTGACTACTAATTTCCGACATAGTTCATGAAAACACTAATTGAATGTGTGTTTTCAAATGTCTTCTTTATGTCAGATCAAACTTGGACCGCTCACCATGTATTGTCTTTTGACCGTGTCACATCTGTTCAGGATTCCTCCATTCAAACAGTATGTTAGTGTTCTGAGAGAGTACATGATGAAAACCCACCGAGTGAGGAGACATCGATGCAGGGCCCTCTAACATTGATGGAACCATAGGGTGGTGTACCAGCATCACCACCACCTGTATGGAAGCCGATACCACCACCCACACTGGCGTAGAAGGAACACTGAGAGAGCGTGATCGTATGAGTTCCAATAGAAAAGGCGTCTGAGGATTTCAGGCGAGACAGATTCCCACGCAGCTAAGGGATGGCTGGAGGTGATTGCTAGAGTTTTCCAACTAGTTAACACACTATTAGAGGATATGGTGATCTTAGCTACTAGTATTCTTTAGTAAGTGACCATGAGGATGGTCTTCATATTTATGGTACTTGGGTACGTGGACCGTTTCCCGATAGAGTATCTTCAGGTAGTGCGTCAGCTATATTACATTTCGTTGGTCAGTAGTTACAACTGATGTAACCGGTAGATGACACATATAGGCTTAGTTCCTTACATATGATTCAGCTTTAGAGACCCCTCAGGTTCCAAGGAGATCTCGACTCATAGGAGGCAGAGGACTGGCTTGAGGAGGTGGTTGAGTGTTCTCAAGATCTTCTAATGCTTCGGTAGGATAACATGTCAGTAGATGAGTATTCATTTATATGTACCATCCATTACTGGTACTCGATGAACATATTACGATCAGTGCTTCAGAGCTTGGACCCTTGAGTAAGATGTTTTTAGGTACATCTGAGCCATCACTATATTTTTCCTATATACATTTTTACCTTTGTCAGGATACTAGAGAGAAACTTTGCAGTTGCATGTTCTTTGGATGAGCGGATATAACCGGTCAATGTTAGTAGTGGGAATGAAGGAAACATGTGGCAGTATCCAAGACATGGGTGTGTAAAATGTTTCAGAAAGAGTTTGTAACTGGGAAAAATGAATTTGCAAGGCAGCAGACGTGGATACCGAGCAAGGAGAGCAGAATGATGTGGTGTACATTTTGACATGTTACAACCACCCACCTTTGTACTCCCCACCAGGCTTAGGGAGATGGAGGGCGGTGTAAGAGAATAGCTTCATATAGTCAAGTAGAGTGACCTAAGGGCTCTAAAAATGATTCATGGAAGAGAAAGTGTATACTACTAGTGCCTTGTCAATAAACATTGGTATCATTCCATCCATCCTTCCTTCCTTCCTTCCTTTCACGAATATTCTCCCAGACCTAGAGTATCTGGTTAAACCATTGACTTGACCCTCAAGTCTAGATATACATTTGAAAGATGACTCGATAATCACACTTATGATGATGGTGTGATCTGACCCTTGAGGTGAGAGTTTCGGTTGGAACCGCTTTGTGGTTGCATCGTGGCCTTATGGCGTTAGTTTGGGTATGGATAGGGAAACCATAGTCCATACATAGATTGAATGTATTAGGCAAAAGGTTTGTGGTTTAACTACAACATTGGGATGATGTTTTCCTTAGTCGGTGAAAAAGGAAACCCTAGTAGCATTGCCTAAAATCATTCATAGAAGGCTACAGCCAATCACTCTTAAGTCAGATAGCCTTGCCCTCATGGGAACAAGAGTTTTGATTTTTTAGTTCCTCCAGGACTATGACTTCGAGATATTATATACTACTATGAAGTGGAACATTATTGCAGATGCGCTCAGCAAGAGGACTAGTATATAGCTGCTAGGATAGGCGACAGTGCAGCTGGCTGCCTTACATATATTCTTTGTCGATAGGGATGAAGAATCCTTTCTACAGTCTCTTATAGTCACCCCCACTTCATCAGTGAGTCAGGGAAGCACAATATGGAGACATTGACTGCAAGACACGACGTGATCATATACCCACAAGGCAGGCACTGGATGGATTTTCTGAAGGCGGGTAGCATGTCAACCTCTTCAGATGATATACCATGGTACATGTTTCACTTATGGATTAAGTGTTAAGGGAGTTCCACACATACACTCTAACAGTACATCCAGGTGTGGCGAAGATGTACCAGGACCTTCAACGTCAACACTGGTGTCTAGGTAAGAAGAAGGCGGTAGTGGAGTTTTTCTCTCGATGCCTCACTAGTTAGCAAGTGATGGTGGAACATCAGGTACTAGTAGGATTTGTTCAGCTTTTAGAGGTCCCAAAGTGGAAGAGCGATGACATATCCATGGACATCGTGACAGGTAATCTATATACGTCTAGGGGACATGAATCTATTTGGGTGATCATCAACTGACTCACCAAGTTGTCCCACTTCCTACCGACCAAAGATGGTACGAGCTACCATAGAGAAGGTCCATATCGTCCAGGAGCGGATGAAGACTGCACAATTCAGAAAAAATTCTTATGTGGAGAGGAGAAAGATACCTCTGGAGTTCGAGGATGGGGACAACGTCTTTCTACAGGTCTCATATTGATGAGTTCTATGTAGATTTGGCCGAGGTGGCAAGTTTTCTCTGCATTTCATTCGACCTTCATGGTCCATAGAAGAGTAGGTGAGGTGGCTTACCACTTATCTCTTCCACCTTGGTTGCATCAGGTGCATGAAATCTTCCACATATCTCATCTGAGGAGATATGTGCATGACCTGTCCCACATCATCAAACAAGGGGTGCTGGACATCGATGACAGTGTGACTTTCACGGAGGTTATAGTGGAGATTGAGGATCGACATGATCTTTCCTATGTGGAAGGTCGATACCTCTATTGTGCATATGTCAAAAGCAGAAGAACCTCCAGGAGATCACATGGGAGCGGGAGGCTCATATGTGTGCTTAGTACCCCCATTTTTTCCCTTAGTTTGAGTTGTAGCTTACAGGGACGTAAAGCCCTAAGGTGGGGAGAATGTAATAACCTAGAAAGTCATTCAATTTTTTTTTATTAAATTAATGGGATATTTAAGAGTTCAATGTTTTTAACGGCGCGGGATTCTGAGGCCCGGTGTGCCTAGAATCAATTTATAACGTTTTGTTAAGCTTAAATTAATGTGCTTAAACAGTTTTCCTGAAAAAGTGGAATAAATCATAAATGGTTTTTTGGATCAAAAATTTAAGGGCACGGATGCACTCAAGATGGTGGGTTTACCCTAGCTATGACTTAAGTTTAGTCGGCATAGGCCTCCTGTGAGAAAACCCAAAATACGCATAATCATAAATAAAATAACTAAAATAAATATTTTATTATTCAAATGATTATAACTCAAAAAAACTAACTTGGACTAAGAATGTAATTCCACCACTGAACTCCTGAGGGTATTTTCTTTATGAAGATACTATCTTGGGTCGATGAGGGACACCAAAAAAAGTTATTTTTTGGGAATAAATAAAATAATAAAGTGACAATTATTTTATTGTAAAATTCATAACTTTTAAACGGTAACTAGGATTGGAAATATGAGAGTAAAATTGGGTTCATTGGGGAATATTTCACCAAGGCCGAGCCTAACCATGACCGCAATGGGTTGAGGGTGACTGATAATAATTTTCCCAACTTTTTTTCGGGTATGTTCAGTAAACGTGCGAGCGGCGTTTTAAATCTTTTGAACCAGTGCTCAAAATTGAAATTCGAACACATCGTTGAACTCGCAGAACCGATATTTTCTTAAAAATACTTTCTACTCTATGGAAGATGATCATGAATAAAAATTAGATTATGTATTTTAATAAAAATAATAATAAAATAATGTACATCACATTATTTTATTTACAGCCACCATGAAAGTCTTTAGAGGTGGGGCCCACTGGTAGTTGAAACCTCCCCTTGGGAGTTGGTGGTGGGACCACCACAACATAACCTCCCATTAAAGGTTATGGTGGTGGGGCCCATCCAAGAATAACCTCCCAAGGGAGGATAATTGTGTGGGTACCACACGAGTCTTAACACCTATTAATGGAGGATAAAACCTCTTCAAATCCCCATTAAATGGGGGGAAACCCCCTGACCATCCAATTTATTTAATATTACACCAATGTGTGTAATTTAATTAAGGGAAGCCTCTTGGCATTCCTCCCCTTTTAATTGTGTCAGTGCACCTCTTAAAATGCACCAACGCAATTTAATTCTATTGTCCCCCTTTTTAAATTTAGTAACTTCATTTTTCAAATTTAGGAAGGTTCCTAATAAATGAACCTTCAAAAATTACATAATGGTTACTTACCTCTCCCACTCTTCTATATATAGGGAGATTGGGAGATGGTTTTGGGATGGAATCACCATGTGACAAAGCCCTGGTAAAGTATCAAGATGCCCAACACAAGTGGAAACTTATCCTCCCCAACGAAGAACGCTCTCCCAACAATGAACCTGAAGAACGCCATATTTCTTCTTCCACTTCTTCCTGGAACGCCTTCTTTTTTCTTCCACAAGAACAAGGGAAGTGAAGAATCATCCATGAAAAATGCCGACATCACACTCTGGTTCTTCTTTTCTGACATCAAATGAATGACACCCCATTCCCGCAACATCTTCAATGACGAACAACAAGAAAGGTAGGGGTGTGTATTAAGTTGTTTAATGCTTAATATTCTCTCGATAAATCGACTTCATGAACTGCTTGCTAACGTTCTAACATGGAGGGTTCGGTCCAAACGAACACGACCCGACCCCTCCGCAACCTTTATGGTTCCAGAACCCTGGATCGATGACGAAGTAGAAGCGGCATGGAAACATAGTGATGGCGACGAATACGACGAATAGAGGTCGCACTACCTACGACCTCCACGAACCATGCCACCGGCCGAGCGGTGCTCGACTGGTATACCCGCACACTGCCCAGAACATGCATCGGCTGAAACCACAACTAGCTCAGCCACCGACGCCCTTCCCGTGCCCCCTCCCGGCGCCTGCCCGGCGCCCGAGCCGCCCTCCCAGCACCTGCCTGGCACCCTCCCAGTGCATGCCTGACACCCCAGTCGCCCTCCCAGCGCCTGCCCGGTGCCTAGGCCAGCTTCCTAGCATGCCCCGTGCCCTTCTTGGCACACCTGTGGCCTGCCAGGACCCCGCACAGCCTGCCGTTGGCCTCTCGGGCCGAGCCGCCCGAGCCGCGCCCCTTGCAGCACTGGCCGAACCTGCCACTAGCCTTCAGGCCAAGTCTCCCACATGGCAACATCGGCCCAAACTATCCACATAGTCCACTGGGCCAGGCCCAATGGTCTGGGCCAAATTTAGCAGGCTGACCCACCTGTCGGGCGGAGTTTTACCCAGTAAGACTGACCGGGTTGACCTAGATAGGGTTGGGCCACGTCGGTCCGACAGGGTCGGACCGGACCCGATCCCACTAATGACCCATCACTTAATTTGGCCATATCATTGGCACCGAACGTCCGTTTGACGAAGAATCAGTGGCGCTAGTAATATCTTTGAGAAACGCCCCCTTTAAAAATACCCCATGGGAGTTCGTGGTATAGTTGAGTTGCGGTCGGGTTGGATCGTACAGGAAACCAACCAGACCCCCATGACAAAAAGGCTAATAACTCATAGACCGGACACCCGATTGATGCGTCGTTTGTTGGGTTGAGACCCCTTTGCGTGGCGGAATGTTGAGATACATATTCGTGGGACTTAGTGACACTTGTAGTATCGAATTTTAGCTCATGGATCAGACCCCGTCAAAGATGAGAAAGTAGTGTATGGAGACCTAGAAGCTGGATGAGACTTGATGAGTGCTTGTCTAATTCGTTTCAGAGTGACCCGACATGCCCAGTGGGGAGTGCTACTATATGAGAAGGCAGACCCATGGGGGAGGAGCACTACTGTGTGAGGCGGCAGACCCATGGTACGCGACTGGAGGAGTACCCTTATAGGATATTAAGAGGATCACTATTATGTGAGGCGGTAGACCCATAGTGGGGAGCGCTACTGTGTGAGGAGGCAGACCCACGATACTCAATAGGAGGAGTACCTCAACAGTATAAGGTTAGTGAGTAGCACCTCAGTGTCGTGAAATAGCCACTGTACTCGACAAAGGAGGAGTTCTCCAGCATTCGTGGTTTCTTTAATGAAAATCATGGTTTGATTTGAGTCAATGACCTTTGTGTTTTCCTCATTATTGAGATGGGTTACTTGATAACTTAGGTATATGTATGGGGATATACCTATGTAATGGTTATACATTGAAATCATACATTTTGGTTTATATTTGTTGGATTTGTGATACATTGAGGGTGTCGGGGTCCCTACTGAGTATCGTTATACTCACCCCTATACGGGCTATGCCCGCACAACATTGTGTTGGATGAAAATGAAGGACAACACTAATGGTGTCCGAGAGCACCAGGATTGGACGATAACCAGATGTGGACCACATGAAAAAATGGTACCCGGAGGAGATGGACAGACGTGGAGCATTGAGGAGGCTATCTATACCTACAATTCAGGTAGGATCTGTGGTGGACAAGCCAGGAGCTACTAGACACCTTTCAGCTGTTGGTATTTTAGTTGTATATGTTTTGTCTTTTCCTTATACTTTAGAGTTGGGCTTGTATTTTTGGACCCTTTACATTTTATCACTACTTTTTTATACAGTTTTTACATAGTTTTTTATTCTGATTGTACTCTGGTTGTGTGTGTTTACGTTTTATAAATGAAACTCTTTCCCAGTTTTAGGTATTTACGCCTTTGGTGCTAGTTTCCAGCCCCTGGCCTATGGAAGGCGGGTTTGGGGTAGTCAAAATGTGGGCCTCGAGGGATGGGTTGTGATATATCCTGATGTTCCATCTCATCAAATGAAACCCAACAGGACAGACAACACGTCAATCAGACGTCCGGTCTAAGAGTTATAGGCTTTTCCGTTCTAGGGTCCCGGTTGGATTTGCGCTCGATCCAAACACGAAAGTTTTCCAAAGTATTCTTAAACTCACTAAGAGTATCGTAAAAGGACCGCCTTGTCACGAGGATCCCAGTGTCGGTGAAGGCGCGTCGATCAGATGCACAATCTAGAAGTTATTTACATTAGAGTGAAAACGGGACCAGCCCGTCAAGCATAGTGGGTTTGCGGGTCAGACCGACCCGGTTCGATGGGTCCGACCCGGATGGGGCTCGACGAAGCCTGGTGGAGCACATACCACCCACAGACCCGGCCCAGCGGGTCAATCCAGGTTGGGGGTCGACCCAGGTTGTGGGCTGGTTCAGCTCGCCCGACAGCACAGAGCGGCACCGCCCCTCCTTACTGCCCGGCTGGAAGAAGCCGACCAGTTTTGACTGGTGTGAGCATCCCACATTTGTGGATTGTGGTTCATCAGCACATGGAACCACAGTTTTTCCTCATCCCGGCCAGCAGATTCACCTGCCGAGCGGTCCGCACAGCAGGCCGCGATCATCTCCGCAGCGAGGCGCCATGCGACGCCATGGTCTTCTGCCTGGTGGGACGTAGGCATACAGTTCATCCAGCAAGTGGCCCGCGGTTGCGTGGCATAGTTCCCTCCACCATGCGGCACCTGTGGGTGTCGCGGATCCTGGCGCACCAGCCTATTTGGTCGGCTGGTCTCTTCACTCGACCGGTGCGCGGATGCCACTGCCTCTGGTTACCGCCGACTTCGGCCGCCATCGCCTCTTCCAACACTACCTCTATCACCAATACAAAAAAACAAACAAGAATCAATGGAGGGTCATCGGGCCATGTTTATTTGTCTCCCGCCCTCCACATTGGGTGATAAAAATTGGCCAATGAACGAACCAACATTCAACAAGAACGATGGTATAATATTATTCAATTGAAAATTATAAAAAACTCGCTACCTCGATTCATGGAACGTTTTCATATTCGGGGAAAACAGCATCGCGTAAGACGGTGTCGTTCCGTCAACATCGTAGAGAGAGTCGTTGTCGTTGGTGACGTTCTCCACGGGTGGTGTCTTTTCCCTTAACGCGGAGGAAGAAAAAATAATAACACGTTCGAGGTCCCTGTGTTCTTCATCAACATAGTACATCGTTTTTTGTGGGAATAATGTTCTCTATATTCTCCAAAGCTCCACAAAACAAAAAGTGCCAAACTCAAAAATAATATCTTGGCTACTATTTTTAGTCTAGACATAAATTTCAAAATAATTCAAAATTGGTGACCCAATTAATTAATTTATAATTAATTAAGTGAGTGTTGTCATCTTTAATGGACTGAGGTGAATGTTTTATGAGTTAAGGTGGGGTTCATCGGAGTTTAAAGGGGATGTGAAGAGTTTGAGTTAGTGTGGGTCCCACCACAATTTATCCTCTCATGAGAGGTTATGTAGGGGAAGACCCCACCACTATCCTCACATTGGAGATAATATCAACCAACTAAATAAAAATGTGTACGCACACATTTTTATTTATTTTTTAATTTTATTTAGTAACCCCAAATTATAACTTCGATCCTGTACAAAATGCAATTGCGGTAAAGGTCTACTTAAAGAGAATAACGGCACTACATGTTCATCGGTCTCCTCAGATTTCAATTTCGAGCACCGGTTCAAAAGATAGAAAAACCCGCATGTACGTTAACTGAGCATACCGGAAAAAAACCTCAGAAAATTATTCATGGCACACCGGGCCTCAGAATCAGGTGTCGTCAGAAACTACAGACTCGTAAAATTCCAATAAATTTAGGAATTTTTTTTTGTTGAACTATACTGGTCTTTATATAACCCCTACCTCAGGGATTTATGTCCCCGTAAAGCTACATCACACACTAGGGAAACAAATGAGGATACTGAGCATGCATATGAGTCTCCTTCTCCCATGTGCTCTCTTGGAGGTTCTCGTGCTACTAGAGAATGCGAACAAGAGGAATCGACCATCCATGTAGGACCCGCTCCTATTGATCCTCGATCTGTACTTGGACCTCCTTGAAAGTCGCCCTGTCATCGATGTCTAGCTCCCCATGGTCGATGATGTGGGAAAGGTCATGCAAGTATCTCCTCAGCTGAGATACATGCAAGAAATCGTGCACCTGGTGCAACTGACGTGGAAGGGCCAGGCGGTAGGCCACCTCACCTACCCTACTGAGAACCTGAAAAGGTCTAGTGAATCGTGGAGACAACTTGCCGCCTCGGCCAAATATCCATAGACCTCATGGAGGTGAGACCCTTAGAAAGACATGGTCGCCATCCCTGAACTCCAGTGGTCTCAGTCTTCTATCAGCATATTAGTTCTACATGCTATGTGAAGTGTTCATCCACTCCTGGATGATCTACACCTTCTCCATCGTAGTATGCAACATCTCTGGTCCTACATGTGGTGAATCCCTTGGGTTAGTCCAGCATAGAGGTGATCTGTAATGTTAGTCATACAATGTCTTGTAATGTTCCATCCCGATGGAGGAGTGGCAGCTGTTGTTGTATGAAAACTCCACCAAGTGTAAATTATCATCCCGGCTGCAACAAAAGACGATGACCCTTTAATAGAGCATGTTCTCAAGAGTCTGAATGGTCCTCTCAGTCTGAACATCTTTCTGAGGATGGAAGGTGGTGATCAAGAAAAGATATGTTCCAAATGCGTCATGTAACCCCTTCCATAGTCAGGAAGTAAAAAGAGCATCTCGATCAGATAATATAGTCAATGGTACACCATTAAGCTGTACGATCTCCTGCATGTAGAGGCGCCACAAGCACTATATTGATCCATGGTCTCTGATTGGTATGAAGTGGTCCAACATAGTGAGTCGGTCTATGATCTCCTAGATTCTGTCGTTTCTTCTAGATGCACGTGGAAGACCTATCACAAAATCCATTAATATTCCTTCCCACATCCACTATAGAACATTTAAGGGCTGAACCAAGCCTCCTGGAACCTGGTGCTCTGTCTTCACTTGCTGACAAGTGAGGCATCGAGAGAAAAACTCTGCTACTAATTTCTTCATACATGGACACCAGTGTTGTCGTCTGAGGTCCTAATACATATTTTCCACTCCTGGATGTACTCCTAGTGGGGAAGTGTGGAACTACCTCCACACATCCTCCTGTAGTAAAACTGGTACCATGGTACGTCCTCTAAAGAGGAAGACATGCTCCCCACCATCAGGAAATCTATTAGGTGCCTACCCTGAGGATATCTGAGCATGTCACATCTCACAGTCAATTTCCCCACACTGTGCCTCCATGAATCGCTGAAGGAGTGGATGAGTGACTGTGAGAGACTGCAGAAAGGTAGCTCCATCTCTACCCACAAAGGATATCTGCAATGCACCCAGCTGCTTCGTCACATCTCCTAGCAGCTGAATGCCTGATCTCTTGCAGAGATCATATTCTACAATGTTCCCCTTCCCAGGAGTATAAACTATCCCAAGTCATAGTCCTAGAGGAACTCGATCCATCTTCATTGTCTCAGGTTCATGCCCTTCTACGAGAAGATGTACCCATGAATCTGGTGGTCAGAGTTGACTATAAAACATTCTCCCATAAAATAGTGTCACCACATCTTCAGGGTGAAGACCACTGTTAATTACTCCATGTCATGGGTATCGTATTTCTGTCCATTCATTCTCAACTGCCGTGATCCATATATGATCACCGATTGCCCCTGCATCAGGACCCACCTAAGCCTGGTCACTGATGTGTCGTAGTAAATTATGTACCCTATGACCTCCTCTGATAGCCTCAATATGGGTGAACTGGTCAACATCTGGCTCCACTCCTGAAAGCTCAGATGGAACCTATCTGATCAATCGAAGGGTTTACCATTCTTCATCAATGATGTAAGAGGTGCTGAAACTCTAGAGATGTCTAGCACAAATCTCCCATAGTACCCAGCCAGTGCCAGAAATCACTGCACCTCCGTCACACTCAGGGTTGTCTCTTAAGAAAGTACTACCTCGATCTTCACTGGGTCCACTGCAACTCCAGCCTTCAGGATGACATGTCCCAAGAACCAAACCTCTCGAATCTAGAACTGGCACTTCGGGAGCTTACCATACAGCTGGTACTCTCGGAGTGTGTCCATTACTACCCGCAAATGGTAGGCATTCTCCTACTCAGTGGTCGAGTAAATAAACTTGTCATCGATGAAGACTACGACAAATATATCGAGGTAAGGCTAGAATATCTTTTTCATGGGACTCATGAACACTTCTGGAGCATTGTTTATGTCGAAGGACATAAGCATGAATTTGTAGTGGCAATACAGACACCTGAAGGTCATCTTCATCACATCCTTGTCTCGAACTCTGAGTTGGTGATAGATTGGCCTGAGGTCTATCTTTGAGAACCATCGTGCTCCCTTGATCTAATCAAATAGGTCTTCAATAATCAGGAGTGGGTTCTCTTTCATGAAGATCAGTTGATTCAGGTGACTGTAGTTGACACACAGTTGGAAGATCCCATACACCTTCTTGGCGAACAAAATCAGGGATTCCCTGGGTGATACACTAGGTCGAATAAATCACCTCACCTGCAATTCCTCTAGCAGTAACCGATGCTCACGAAGCCCAGTGGGAGCTATATTATATTATGGAGTAGATATCAGTGTTGTACCGGGGTACAGATCAATGTAGAAGTCTACCACTCTGTGAGGAGGTAGTCTTGGAATGTCATCTGTATACTGATCCACCACAACATGAAAACTCAGACACTAAAAATCAACCACTCTGAGGATGAGACTAGAAAACTGATCTGTGATCGGTTACCCCCTCCTCTGTGTAAGTCCATATTACACTTCTAAGGCTCCCTTCTTGCTGGTGAAGGTGAACCTAGTCCCATCCGTGAAGATACACCACACATTGTTCCTAATACTATCAATTTGAGCATGAACTCTGGTTAACCATTCCATACCCAAGATGACGTCATAAGGCCTTGACACCACTACAAGAAGATCCCAAACGAAGCTCTAACCTACTAAAGTAATCTCACACTAACGGAACCAGTGCGTATTCTTATAGTCTGTTCCAGTAAAAATATGTAGCTGTAAGGATCGAGCCAACAGCTCCGTCGTAATCTCCGAGCGTCGAACAAGTGAAGAGACAATAAAATATTGACTCAATCATGTGTCTATAAGTACTTTAGAATGGGTGGAGTAGACACAGATAGTACCTCTAATAATCTCTGGGGCACTGTGGTTGTAGGCCTCGACTAGCTACAGCTGTGCCCGCCTCTCTCTTCCAGCTCCCTATGGTCGGGTGGACCGCCTGGTAGAGGTGGAGGTAGAGCCACAAAATGTCATCCACCACCCACTGCTTGGTGAGCTGTTATGCCTCGTCTGCCTGCTCCTGGTGGACCACCACGGTCGAACTTATGCCTCTACCTGGGGGTCCATCTAATGTCTGCTACTCATCTACATGTTTGGTCATGAAGTCACGAGCCATGTGGCCTTGCCCAACACATGCATATCACTGCCTTCTCCTCGTATAGCTGACTCTGTCTCATGTGACCCGCACAACTGAACCTGTATCCTGAGATCGCCCACATGATGGCCCGGTCTGCATGGACGTCTGCGAGATTTGTTTACTGTCTGCTACAGAAGACTTCTCTATGTGTCGCCCTATGGTGGGTCTCACTGCTGGTCACTACTCAGCGAGGAATCTCTCTGCAAGGAGGGATCGATCTTGTACCTTTCCTGTGTGAAAATACTGAGGGGAAACATCAAATCATTGTTCTCATTCTTGAGTCCTTACTCAAAGGTTAAGGCCCTAAAAAATGGGTCTCGAGAAATGACTGTGGAGCAGCATGAGTGGTCGATTAACCTCACTGAGTACTGAGCTACAGTCATCCTTCCCTACTGCAGATGTAGTAACTCTTGAATCCACACCACATGAAGGGTGGCTCGAACAAACTCTACCTAGAACAATCTCTCAAAGTATTCCAAGAGTAGTCACGCCTCGTCATACAACTAGGGCATTAGGCTGCACCATATGCCTGTTGTCGCATGTAGGAGACTCACTGTAAGGATCGCGATGAGGGCGGCTGGTGTCCCTACCAATCTGAAAACACTGACGATAGCCTCCATCCATCATCAGCTGCCTGTGGGTCCGTCTCTCCCTGGAACAAGGGTGGCCTCTAGCACTGGAACTCATTCAACGCACTCAAGTGGTGTGCACTCTCTGCTACTGGATCTAGTGGTATCGGTGGCCTAGCGGGTAGTGGTACCATTGGTGCCTCTGCTGTGATAGGGCCCTGCACCGAGGCCTCATCGCTCGGTGGGCTACCATCTCTTACGAAACTCGGAACCCTAGCTGGCTTCCTTCATTGGGACATCCTAAAATGAAACAGGTGTTCCGTAGTTAAAATAGTACACCTGGTGAGATGACATAATGTAATAAAAAAGGAATATTTTTCAAAGGAAACACACATGAAATTAGTGTTTTTGTTCACTGAGTCAGGAATCAGAGGTCAAGGTCCTGGTGTATGGATACATCGACCGCTACCGCAACACTGGATTCCTGGACTGAAAACCACACCTAATACTCTTAACACTATTTCTTCACAGAAATGAAACAGACTCTATGTTCTGCTATAGAACTAACTCTCTGATACCAATTTTTCATGACCCATCCTCGGGGCTCATTTCGTGACTACCCCAAGCATTCCTTCCATAGGCCAGGGGCTAGCGACTAGAACCAAAGGCATAATACCGATAGTAAGTGAAGGCATTTCCATTAAAATTTAAACAAAAACAACAGATTAATCAACTGGTAGTAAACACTATATAAAGTTGTTTACAAAAGAATGGGCTAAAAGGAAAGGGTCTAGAAATACAAGACCAACAGTAATGTACAAGGAAAGGACAAACATGTACGACTTAAAAGACAAACAACTAGAAGATTCCTAACAGCTCCTGGATCATCCACCACAGATCCTACTATAATGGTAGGTACAGATATCCTCCTCAATTCTCTACGTTCATCCATCTCCTCCAGGTACCAACTCGTCGTGAGGTCCACCTCCGGGTATCGACCAGTCCTCGGGCACTCCCCCTTGGTCAGCGTTGTCCGTCATCTGCATCCAACACAATGTGGTGTGGGCATAGCCTATGCAGGGGTGAGTTTAACAATACTCAGCAGGGACCCTGATACCCTCAAGGTCTCACAAAATCCACAAAGGATAAACCACAGTATAAAGATACCAACATGAAGTATCAACCAACCCTTCTTATGTATATGCAGATACATATAACTGTGTTATCAATCATAGTCAAGTTCCAAATCTCGAGCCCAAGCACAAACAAAATTCACAACGGAGATAAAGTCAATCACCACAATGATAATGGTTGAATGACATGAATCAGCTCACACAGGTATGCCACAATAGTAGAGAGATATATATGATTAGTTGTAGCCACTAGATCATCTATGTTGTCGGACCCACACAGGATACAGGCCGACTAAGCTTTCAGACCCACATAGGATACAGGTCAGTTATCTCATCTAAGATGTCGAACCCACACATAATACATGCCATCTATCTCGTCTAAGCTATCGGACCCACATATGATAAAATAATGCTATTCTAGACTAATAGAGATGATCAGATGTAGTTTCTGATTCATCAATTTTGTCGGACCCACAAAAGATACAGGCCCATCTACTATGTAAGAACTATCAATCCAACATTGGATTCTGGAATAGTTTTCATGATCGTCGAACCCATATAGGTTTTCGGTATGATAGTAATCATCGCAGTCGCAGCTAGCTCTATGGTTCCCGCACACAACACGCTCGATTTCGGGAGGGTCCGCTCCTCGAGCAAAGGGGGGTCAATACATCAACTATCTCAGAGTTTTGAGTGGATGTATCTCAATGTTCCGTCTCATCAAAAGAAACCCAGCGCGACAGGTGACAAATCAATCGGACGCTCGGTCTGAGAGTTATCAGATTTCCCGTTCCAAGGGGCCAATTGTATTTATGCTCAATTCAATCCCAGTCATTTTAAAAAGTCATCCAAAAAAAACTTATAAAATCTCAAAATTACCACCTTGTCAAGAGAATTCCAGATCTGCTGATGGTGCATCGATCAGAGGCGCAGTCTAGAAGTTATTTACTTTTGATTGAAAACGGGCCCGACCAATGAAGCCCAGGGGGATGGCGGGTCGACCAGACACGGTTTGGAGGGTCCAACCTGGCTGGGGGTTGGCCCACCCGCGGACTCGGCTTAGTATGTCCGACCCGGTTGTGGGGTCGGCCCAGCTCGGTGGGGCGCGACCCACCTGTGGACCTGGCCCGGGTTGCAGGCCAGTTCGGCTAGCCCGGTGGCGCCGAGGGGCGCCACCCCTCTTTGCTTTATAGCTCGCTGAAGCGGTCTGGTTCTTTCGGGCACGAGCGTCCCGCGGTAGTGGGAAGCAGTTCTTCCACACGGAGCACCAAGTGACACCACAATTTTTCCTCAGCCCGGCCGGCAGGTGTACAACAGGTTCGCCCGCTGAGCGGCCCACCCAGTGAGCCGCGGTCTTCTCCGCAGCACTGCGCCAAGCGGGGCCGCAATCTTCTACACGACCAGGCGATTCTTCCAGCACACAACCCCCATTTTTGAGATGTGGTTCCCTCCACCGTGCGATACCTGTGGGTGCCATGGTTCCTAGTGGACAGGCCTATTTGGCCGGCCGAACTCTTCACATGGCCGACACGCAGACGCTGCTACCACCAGTTGATGCCGCCTCCGGTCGCCACTGACATTGGCCACCATCTCCTCTTGCAACACCGCCTCCGTCATCAATACAAACAAACAAACAAGAATGAACAAAGGGTCGTCGGGCTTTGTTTGTTCAGCATGTAGCCTCCGCGTTAGGCGATAATAAATGGCCAAATAACGAACCAACATTCAACAAGAATGAGGGTATAATTTTATTCAATTGATAATTTTACAAAACTCCCTACCTCAATTCAAGGTACGTTTTCGTAGTCGGGGAAAATAGAGACGTGGAAGATGGTTTCATTCTGTCAATGTCGTAGAGGGAGTCGTTGTCATTGGAGACATTCTTCGAAGGTGGTGTCTACTCACTTAACATGGAGGAAGAAGAAACAATAAGCCGTTCGAGGGCCTTGTGTTCTTAGTCGACAGATTACGTCGTTTCTTTGTGGGAAGAATTTTCTCCATATTCTTCAAAGCTCCACCAAAACAAAAAGATCCAACCCCAAAAATAATATCTTGGCTATTTTTTTTCTTGACATGAATTTCAAAATAATTCAAATTTGGTGGGAAAATTAATTAATTTCTAATTAATTAAGTGTGTGTTGGAATCTTTAATGGAATGAGGTTAAAGGTTTAAGAGTTAAATGGGTTCATGGGAGTTTAAAGGGGAGGTGAAGAGTTTGAGTTTTTGTGGGACCCACTTCACTTTATCCTCTCATGAGAAGTTATGTGGGGGTAGACCCCACCACCAACCTCCCTTTGGAGATAATAAACACCAACTAAATAATAATGTTTACTCACACATTTTTATTTAATATTTAATTTTATGTAGTAACCCCAAATTATAACTTCCATCCTATATAAAACGCAACTACGGTAAAGGTCCCCTTAAGAGAATATCTATACTGTGAGGTCATCGGTTTCCTCAGATTTCAATTCTGAGCACTGGTTCAAAAGATTGAAAAAACTGCACGTATGTTTACTCAAAGTACCCGAAAAAAACCCCAGAAAATTATTCCGGGCACACCGGGCCTCGGAATCAAGTGCTGTCAGAAACTGTGGAATAATAAAAATCCACAAAATTTAATAAAATAATTCGTCGAATTTTACAGGTCTTTACAACTCTGATAATAATTATCCTTTTGCGGAAAATGTGTTTATTATAATTGATAAATGAAATAATACAAAGTTATTGGTTTGGATGAGGTGTTAAAATTATATTTAGTGATTGATTATATAAATACATTTATTTTCATCAGAACATACAAATATGAATAATTTTTTTTTGATAACACTATTATATAATCCTTTAGGATGATGTAATTAAGAGGTGTTTGCGAATGTTTTTGCTCAAGTATAATGTTTTTTATAACAATGAATATATTTTTCTTCTTGTCTGGTATGCATGATATCAAATGAATTAATAAGAAAGAATAAATATGAATATCTAAGTATCATATAATGTGATTATTTTCATAAATTTACATAATAATTTTTTTTCATTAGTGTTAATGGCCTTTTAGATAATAAGAAATCATTGCAGGTATTTACTTAGAGAATTAAAAATATATAGGTTATATAACATGAGATTTATCTATTCAAACTGTCATGTATGAGATATATTTTTTAAGACATTTGTAGCAATAGATGTGTTTTATAGTGATCATGATAGACCACATTTTTTGACCGATTCACAATAATTATCTAATATAGCATAATATTTGGTTATCTTTATTAATGATTACTGAATAATAATTTCCAAAAATATAAAACCATAAAAAACACAATGAAATTTATGTATAAAAATTATAGTTATTTTTTGTAATAATGTAATTGGAATATTTTATTGATTTTATAAAATGATTTCTATTGAATACCTAAAATATTTTTTGGTGTGGTTGCATATTTGTATTCATGTAATGTCATATAAGAGGAAATACATATAAAGCCTCTAAGACTATATTAAAGTGAGTGAGTGAAATTTATTATTTTATGTAAATTAATTACCTTATTATTTGATATAATCTCATCTACATATGGGATTTAGAAGATGAATGTGATATTTTTACAATACATGAAAGAATATTTATTTTTATATTTCTATCATTGGGAGTGATGTAGAAAATGAAATTAGAGTAATACCGTTCTAAGATGAACATCACTAAAAGAAATATAGAATTGTCATAATATGTGAAAGGAATGTGATAGTTGATATTAAATAGGATCATCTCAATCAAACTATCTAAATTATACCAATGGTCCTAATTCATATCATTATATAATACTTATTGGATATATAATGTATTAATATAAAATTTTAAAAATAAAACATCGGTGGATGACTTTTTGGGTAATTATTGTTTCCAATAATTTTTTCAATGATTGGATAATTTATGTGATTCTAAAAATATCCATCAAACCCTTAATTAATATAATAGTAAAATATATAATATTGAGTAAACCAAGGGTGATTGATTGTCATTTGATCTTGTTTAAAATTTCAAACATTGAATCTACCTCTATGTTTTCTATTAAAAATAATGCTTTTTAGGGTATAGTTCATAAAAACCTAACATGAAATACTATTTTAGATTCATATAACTAATTAATACCTTTATAGGTGAGATTTTGTTACTTATCTTTATGTTATCATCACAAACCATGGCATGGAATGTTCAATTGTGATGACCTAGGAAATTAAACTATATTGTAAATAATGAAATAATATAAATACTATAGATGAAACACTACTCATATGTTATACATTTATTTCATTACAATTTTAGTTATAATTAATTTTATGAAAACATAATGATTATTAGAAATGAATATATATTTATATATATATAAAATAATAATTTGACATAAATGTTTGTTGAATGTAATAAAATATTAAAAATTGTATTCATAAATATATAGGTGTGTGAACATTATGTGTTACAAAGAAAATCCTTTTTTATAAGTATAATATTATTAGAGATTATATTAAATATCAACTAAAAATATGATATAGTGACAAAATATTTATTATGGTAGTGATTAAAAATGAATATATTAATTGGAATATAAACATTATAAATGTATGATAAAAACTAATAAATAAATACATAATATATATATATATATATATATAATTTTGTGATCATACATAAAATCATATATATTATTATCTTTCTGTAATTATTTGACAATACATTGATCAAATAAAATTTCAAAAGTAGCCTAATACCAGATGGGAATTAAAAATATTAATATATATAAATATATGTCTGTGTGTTTGTGTGTGTGTGTATGGGTATGTACATGTCCATAATTTTTTACAATATAAATATATGATAGTATAATAGTTATTATGTATATAATTATTACATAATTTTTAATTTAATATATATATATAAGGTAATTAATATTGGATTAATAAATAAATTAATATATATATAACTAAAATTTATGTATTATTTATTTAGATATATAAATATATATTTAATTGGATAATAAAATAGGGAAATGATATTCTATTTTTTTTTAAATTATATATTATATCATTTATATGAATAACATTTTAACATTAGAATGTGGAAAATAATAAAATAATATTAAATTGAAAAATATGTAACTAGTTGTTTTTAACATGATCCCGTTACTAATGAAATATGTCATCTTTATCCCATTTCATTGTCCTATATCTCAAGCCTCTATCCTCCATTGGTCAACACCGCCTCATTGACCATATGCCCCCTTCAAATATTTTTTCCAACTATTTACACAATACTCTTAACAACCCAATGCTCAATGTAAACACATACTAACACCATTATCGTCTCCATATACCTCTAAAATACCCAAATACATATTGTTCAATGCTGAAAAATGCTTCCCCAAATATCAGTGTCGCCTTCATTTTTATTGATTCTGTTCCACGCTGTAACAATATACCTCAACCATCATCCCTTGTTTCCACTGACCACACTACTGAAAATATCATGATATCCCTATGAATAAAATTCATTAAAAGATTTGATAATGATGAAATTATAATTCTATGTGTTTATTGAGAAATTATTCGACTGTAAAGGGCTCCCAGTCTTGGGTTCTCCTCTCTCCGCTGCACGCCCCTTTGCTGCGGACGACGCGACGTTCCTCCTTGAGATTGGTGGGTTGGTAAATGACTTCTGTTGTAGTTGAATCATGAGGTGTCTCCCCTTACTGGGTAGATGCACTATGGGATTCAGTGGTTGTTGGTTCAGAACCGCGGGTGTATGTCTGGTCCCCATCGAGGACATACTCTTCGGAGCGCTCCTGGTTCTGTTCATTGTAGCTTGCTGGTGTCCTACGGTGAGTTCCTCAATGTCTGAAGGTCACGCTCATGCGTCGGTGGTTCGTGGGTTCCTGAATCTTCTCAAGTGAGTGCGGTGGGGTTTCGTTGTGTCTGAAGCGGTCGATTTGGTCAGCGGCGACAGGATCGTCATAAACAGGGCGTTTCTTGCACGGATTGGTGGTATTGCTGAATTTGACGACAAAGGGGTTTCTGGTGGACTCTTCCGACATGGTGATGTTGGATTGGTGATAGGTCATGTGGTCAGGCAGTTTGATCCTCCTGTGGATGTGGTGAAGTTGGTGTGAATCGCTGCAGTTTTCTTGTTTTCTGATTGTTTTGGTTTGTGATGTGCATTTATCGCATTTAAATTTTTGGTTTTGTGAATGTCTGTGGTGCGGGTGATGGTTGAGTGTGGATTTTGTTTTGCAATGGCGATGACGGGCTTCTGCCGGCATTGAGTTTGAAGGTGACGACGTACGCAGGTGAAGCTCGACGACGATCTGGTGTTTTCTGAGATCCTTAAGGTCAGACCTGGTGCCTACGCCGTCGTCCGGTGAATGGTGGCGCGTGATGTTCTGGTTCTAACAATGGATAAATGATGGTTTTCGTGTAGAAATGCTTCTCAAGGAGGTCGCGCGGCTCGAGGTGGGCACATGGTTCATGGGTTTTTTTGAATTTTTTATTTCTGATTTTCTACAGATTGACTGTGAGATTTCCGATTTTCCTAAAATGTCTTTTTTGAAAATAAAAAAAAGGATTTGCGGTATAATTATATGTGGTTATATTTGTAAATATATAACCCCCGCCATCTTCATAGTGAATATAGCATGAAACAGTAATTTCTATTTTGTTCAATAGTGTAATACCCTTAGTATCATTTGTTTTAGTAATATTTTTTAATTTTCAAGTTGTATAATTATTTTGATTGGTTTCAGGTGCTTCAAAAATGTTATGGAAGGATTTGGAAGTGTCTCTAGAGGTACACAGTTTGATAATGACTAGTAGAAATAGTAAATTATCTCTACTAATCTGTGTATGGTGATGATTGAAGTCACATATTAGTCATTTTGTTGTAGAATGGTCTGTCCTAACAATTAAAATTCTATGAGAAATCATGGGAGTGGAGATAGTGTGATAAGAATATCTAGAACATGGTTCTTCAAATGATGTGAGCCTATTATGTAAAGGTATGGCATTTGGACAATAATATAAAATTGTTTCCACCTAATTTTATAGAATTTTCTTGGATCTATTGTACCTTCCTCGCATGAAATGTATAATTGGAAAAACTGTGTGGCCTAACAATGAAGGAAGTAGTTAATGATCTAAAATAAGCATTTATTCAGATTAAGGACTAAAACATCTTTATTCGACTATTATTTGAATTCCATGTACTAATTTCTTTCCCTTTTCATCCATGAAGTTCCCCTGAGATCAAGACAACACTTTTGGGAATTTAAAATTGAATTTGACATTATTAATCAATTCTAAGTACATTCCAAATACTTTTCTTCTTATATGTACTCTTATCCTATCTCAGAACCATTGATTTATTCTATAATAGATAGATATATGTTATATATCATGAATCATGATGATATCTTGTTTGATAAATTGACTTGAAGGTTTTTTGATCCATAAACTAGAAGTCCATAGTATAATTCTTTATTATTAACAACTTTTTAATGGTTGGTGGTTTATATTTCATATAAAAATGATCTATAACTTTAAGGATTAGATTTATTATATGGTTATTCTTTGATTTTATGTGAAATACATTTTTGAATTAAGTATAAATTTTTTAGGTTGTGTCTTTGAAATATGGGATATTTTATTTTTTTCTTATTTTCTTTTCTAAAAATACTAAATTGGTAATTATAAAATTAAGAAGATGGATTTGATGAAAGAAATACATTTAATGAATTGGTTGATGAAGGAATATTCATTTAATAAAAATATACAGTCATGAAATTTTGAATAATAGTGTTTTTACGTGTTCAATGTGGGTATGTTGAGGTTCTATGTTCCACCATCAAGGCAAGACATATTATAGTCATAGAGTACAACCATCATTTGTTACACAACATTAATGTGTATGGTTTTATCTGTGTATGTTAACATGGGTGATTAATTCCACATATTAATTATTGGAAATAATAATATCTATAATTTTTCCAATGTTTTTCACTTTTTTTATATACTATATTATATTATTTTATAACTAATTTTATTATACTTTTAACTATTTATCCTCCATGTGGAATGTTTTTTGAAGTCTCTATACATTTATGATAATTTCTATACCCTTCCTGATAATATTTCTACTTTAATAGATGTCATATACTAATACACCATAAATGGAATGTTTTAATATTTTTCTGGTAATGAATCTTGATTATGATGGCCAGGTAAGGTGTTTTTTGTGCTAGATCCAAAGGTATTTTTTATCATGTCATATTGATGGATTTGAGACATTTTGTATTTGTATTTACCAATTGATATTATTTGTTAAATTTTTACACTGATCATTATGTTTTGATGGTTATATGATTGTTGTATATGTAGAATTCAAGAATAATATCGAAGGATAAGATGATTTTATTTCTTGTTGGAAAGTGGTTTGATATTTAATGGGATCAACTTCCCCATATTTTCCTCATACAACCTTGACATTATGTATTATCCTTTTATGTATTAACTGTGTTCCTTATGTTTATTGTGACTCTGAATATTATAAAGACCATGAGTTTTGGTGGTATGATACAAATTATAGAAGAATTTATTGTTTCCTTTGTCTCTTATTATGGTATAATGGTGACCAAATGTCATAAAATTAAATGTATATCTTAAAAAGATGTATCAATACTTTTTATACCTAATATTAATTTACCAAGGTTTCCCAAGTAAAAATTGATCCTAGAAACTTCTTGGGTAATTTTTATATGATTTTATTGGATTTATATAAAAACAATGTCATCTCATACACTGATACATATACATACTAATAGGTATTAATTTTCATTATGATGCTAATGATTTTTGAAAACATGTAAAATGGATGATTTTAGGAAATTATAATAGAAATACATCTTGATTATGTTAATTTGTAATTCCATAAGAAATCAATTTATAGTCGGTGATAATGAAATTTATGATTGTTTTATTTGTAGTAAATCACCCTAGGTAAAAAATTTATGAATAAAAATTAAGTCACTGCAAATATTATTGCACCTAATCCACAAGTAAACACAAAAGTTGTCTCTATAGTCACTCATGATTTTGGAGTTATATGTAGACAATATTAGGCTGATGGTCCATGATTTGTTAATTACTATATGTTTTTTATAATAATAACATACCAATTATATAGTGGGATACCGATATTTAAAAAGGGGAGGAGAGAATGAATCGAATTATCTGAATCCTAGAATTATTGGGTAATCCTATAGAGAAAAATGTAAAGTTACAATCTTACATACTAAATTATATTGAATGTAGATTGTGATATTTAACATTCCATCATAATGTCGACCAAGTAGTTATGTGTGAGGACTTTGAATAATTATTGAATAATAATTTCCCCCACAAATTTTTGATAATAATAATATCCTATTTTGTGAACATATAATAAGTATAATTATCATTCATATAGAATGAATATAAATTTATGAACATAACATTACTTTACTATGATGTTTCTACCATTAATCCTTAAAGGAACATATCGATGAGTTTAGACTATGACATATTTTTATCTATAAAAATGTTTTTTATTATATTATATATTCTATGTTGATGGAAAATAGAGAAACACTAGTAGAAAAATATATCTCTTGAAATCACGTGGGAGGGATTATTTTTTTTATAATGGGAACAATTTGTATGTCATTTGATTGGAATAACTATACAAGGGGATACTACATACATTATGGGTGGATAATATCATAATCATACTTCAAGATATGTTAATTTCACTCCATGAGATAATATAATTCATGGATGTTTTCAATGTGGATTTACTTATCATATGGAATGTCATCATACCACATGTCATAGATAAAGCCAATACTATAATCACATGGAATATATCTAGTGTTGAAATCATAGTACAAAAAAAATATCGTTTTGGAGATGCATATAATGTTGTCAAACATCCTACGCTTCATTTGGGAGATCTATCGAGAATAACTCTCATCCAAGGAATCCATTGTTCCATAGTGATTTCTAGAAAACCAAATCTCCAAAGTTGATAAAACCTAAGAACAAAATCAATGATCATATTGTACCTAGTAATCAACCTTATGGTCAATAATAGATTACCAATGATGAACAATTAAAACTTTAAATAGTGAAAGGAACAATTATTATGAATTTTATACTCAGGAATTTCATTTTTAATACAGTTGTATACCAATCTTACATAACTTCTCATAATTTGGATAATATTTGTTTACATGTTGATATGATATTTTCTATCATGACTTGTCAATAACCTCTTTGACAATGGGTTTTTTGAGCCATTATGGTTAATATAAATCAATAATAATAGACATGGAAATAAATGGACTGATATTTTTCGATTTTATATGGTTAAAACATACATAATGTTTTGAAGGGATTAATTAACATCCATAATTATCCAATGATTCTGTTACACTCTTTATGTTTCATTTATGTTTTCTAATAAAGTAACGAAGATATATAAATTACTTTGGTATGTTAATGTACGAAAAAATAGACCCTTAGTATAGGTTGTTTATATTGTATTCTATTAATTAACATTAATTACTTTGGAATATTTTTGATGAAATAAAAAAATACATATTCTGAAAAAAATAATTATATAATTGTTTAATTACATTCCAAATAAATATCTTTTTTACCAAAGAAAATATATGATGAATTTATAATTGATATCCTATTAAATAAAATTATTATTTAAATTCCATCTTACAATTTGGAACCCGTAGAGTTAGTGGAATTTAAATTCATTTTGGAAGGGTTTTAAAGGAAAGGGGTCATCCAACCGAGAAATTACTCTCGAAGACACCAATATTTAACAAATAATGGGGGATATAAATAATTATATATTTATGTATTATCATATTTTACACCATTTTATAATAAATAATCAAAATCTATATCTGAGAATTGATAATTTTTTTTATAAATTAAGGTAAACACTTTGTTTCTCTAATATTTCCAAATGATCACGGAATCACCAATTATGAGTTCAAAAGTATGCCATTTTGAAGAATAACATTTCAGAGATATTATATTCACAAAGATTTAATGTTTATTCCTATATGTCATATTAATTTACCAAGAGTGTTTGTGAAATTGATGAATAAGATCATTAAATGTTTTCTATATTCCATTATTGGGGTGTTCATTGAAGAAATTTTGGTTTATTCTAGTACAAATGTTCATAATGAACAACCCCTGGTTATAGTGCTAAGTATATTATAAGAACATCAACATAATTTTATTATTTTTATGTATGATTCCATGATATAAGATTTATATATCAATATCCATTTAATTTTTGATATTGATGATTCCTTAGATCATAAAAAGATATAGGCTATTAACACATGGAAATCCCTAGAAATGTTTTTTAGGAATGTAATTTCTGTAGTCTATCTATATACTAATGATTTTGTAACTGATATTTTTCAATTATTTATATTCTAGTGAAATTTTTTAGCAAGAATAGTCTTCCTTTATAAGGGAGTGTTGAGTTACATAAATCATCCCAGCATCATAATGATTAGATTACAACAACACTATTTCTTATGTTTCTACAGTTTTGACATGGAAGTTTTTTATATAATGAATCACCGGGACATGTTTTGGTGTTATTTTAAAATTCATGGAGGTCATGTAGTTTATTATGGATTAGTAAAGTTGTGGCTTCTTGAAAAAAACTACCCAACACATTATTTTGTATTTGATGATGTTTTTTATACCATAAATATGTTAGCATTATATTTTTTAGATAAATTAATTCATTTTAAGGATCATAAGATATGAAAACACTTTTTTCACCAACGGATTTCAACCTAAGTCAACATATATGGATTCTATATCGAGATAAAATATTATTTGACTTGATTTATACACTGGGAAAAGAAAATCCTATGATGGAATCATTTTTTAGTTAGTAATATAATTTGTTTGCATCAAAGGATTCAGATTAATGGAAACTATTGTTTCTTATATCTAATTTTTTTCTAGATTTTCCTTACTACAGTTCAACTATGGGTTTATTTCTACTTTATTTTGTTTTATATTTGTTGAATAATGATATATTTGATCAAACATATTATTTGAGTTTTTTACAATGAGGCCAAATCTCATTGGTGGAGAGAGAATTGAGGGATGAAATATTGAAGGAAGAATTGAGTTTTATTTTAAATGTTATATTATAGTTCCTTCAAACATACACGATAAACTTATTTCCACCAACCACCATTCCAGATGGATTACTCATCATGGGTTATAAAACATGTATAGATAATTCAGATAATTTTTTAATCATCATTAAATTAATGGGATTGTGTAGATGTTGTCTCGATATTCCTCATCTATCAGCTAGCCATGGAAAAACACTGATGTCCTACTGGTTTGTTTTATTCTTTAACAAATATCATTTTAAAATGGTAGATGATTTCTATAGATTTATTCAATGGTCTATCATGAATTGACAAGAAACATGATCTCATTTAGGTATTTCTATATTGAATTAGGAATTCAACATATGTCATCCTTATTAATGATCCCATTATGTTGGATGTAATTTCAAATCATTATATTCATTAATTTGTAATGATTCATGGTCTTCTGGTTTTATGTTTCTCTAACTAGGACTTACAGATTACTTTAAATTTTTAGAAACCATTATTTTAATACCCCTAAACAAAGATAACAATTATATGATCTTATTATCATTAAATTGGAAGATAATCTTAATGAACAATAATAATATTGGATGGATTTATATGAGATTGTGTGATGGATTTTGGAATCTCATGGGAGGATCATGTGATGTTAGTTGAGTTATTATACTGAAACAATTATCATTCCTCATTACAAATGGATTCTTTCAATGAATTGAATTTACATGATAATATTTCACAACTTAATTTGGTGGAAATAGGTGAAACATCACTTATCATACCTATCATTATGCATGACAAAACATATAAAATTAAGATTACTAAAAATAGGACAGATATTATTTATAGTCATAGAAAATAATATGTGGATTGTCGAAAATGGATGTTATTTTCTGAGTATATTGATCATGTTTTAAAGTTAATATCCTACTGTGTAGTCCATCATCACTATGGTAAAAAAAGTAAAATAGTCTCTATAGTATATTGGACCTTTTGAGATACCAAAACCAGAATATGATGTTTATTATTTGTTGTATATATAACCAAGGATTATATTTGTACACAATGTGTGTCACATATCTTAGTTATAGAGGAAACATCATGATCTTGACCATGGCATTCTATGGTACCTTGTTGATACGGAATATGATGCAACATTGTTTCAGCTGCTAAATCTGTTTTTGGATTGGAAAGAGAACATCAATAAAGAAAAACATATAGATTTATTATGGGTTTTTGATAACATGGTTTTATTTATGAGGATTCATGGGACCATTAAGAATAAATTTTGGACCTATTTCCCTTTAAATTCCATATAAATGGATGTATTCGAGAGATCATGCGGGGAAATTCATGTTGTTGGTGAATTTGACATCATCAATTCTTATTATTTTACCATCATATTGGTAATTTTAATGTTATATATTTCTTGGGATATGTTTTGAGTATTTTTAGAAGGATTCATAATTTTTAATGAATTATTTTTGCATGTCAATTATATGATAATAGAGAATATAAATTGATCATTATCATTAGGAAACTATGAAATGTGATGCTGGGGGTCCCTCGGTAAGAGCATATTTTAGGCACGATATTTCCAAATTATGCACATAATAGTTGAAAGATTGAGGATATAGATATATTGAGAAGCGTGGTTTGAAACCAGTTTCAAAACACATGTGATCGAACCGTGTAAGGGTGTGTCTATGGAAAAATTATACAACATGGTATTCTGAACCATGTGGCACAAACTATGTGAATATCTAGATATTTTCTAGTAAAACACAAAAGGTTATTACATATTTTCAACGAATATAAAAACTAACTATGTGGTGTGAATTTTTTTCTAAAAAAGTCCTATTATTTCAAGCTAAGGTTCTGATATATTCAGTATTCTCCTATTCATTAATTTTATTGAACTCTTTCTATCCTCATGCTCCCATTTTATTTATCATTTATCTGAAAGTATATTTTAAGATAATTACTATTTTTGGAGATATATAATTATTAGTAAGTCCTTATATCTTAATATGTATTGATCAAAAATTCACCTCTCTCTAGATTGGATCTAGTAATCTAGTTTTTATGGATATATCATTGTCGTATGACATAAATATTGAAGTTATCATATTGTATCTATTAATGTGATGGTGTTGTGGGATTCAATATAGAATTCCTTAGTGAAATTCATTGATTTTTAAACTTTTTTTGTTTTCCCTCCTCATATAAACTTGTTCTATATCATGAAAGAAAAGTTTTATTAATATATTTATCTAGGATTGGTTTGGGAAAAATTTTATTATTTCAAGAAGGAATCCATTTTTGTTATAGTTTTGGAAATATGAATGATTGGATTGATTCTCAAAATCCAATTTTATTTCATTTTTTAAATGATGAGTTTAAAATTTTTGATGTTTTTTTTATTTAACAAAACCATATGATGAAATTTATTATTAATGATGGGTAATTTTTTGAAAAAAACGATTTATATGATATTTTGAATAAATAGGTGGTTGTGTCTTCATTTTGGGATGTTTGTGGTCGAATGTGAAACCATCTAGGTAGAACATATTATTTTCACGAAGTACCACCATAAATGGTAAGGTTATATTTTTTTTATGGATGGACGTGAGATTCTCTATGTTGAAATGGGAAATATAAATTCCAAATAATAATGAATGAAAATGATAAATTTTATTGTTTTATTAGATTAATTTCACCTATAGATGTGCAAGAACCATTAAATTATTTTAAATTTAGTGTTATAACCAATTATATTAATTGATATTTTTGTTGGTAATTCTACTGATATTTCATGCTCAGTTTATAATCACCACTACATCATCACATTTTTAAATCGATAAATTTCATTTAACAAGATATAAATATATTAGTGGCATATTATATCTATAGTGATGTGTCTTTTTTTATAATGGAAGGTGTTTTTAGAGAAAAGATATTAATTGGGTGGTGTTAGGGATCATGTCACATTGCTGTATCTGAGTCATGGATTCTTCTTGTGTTTTAGTTAATATTTTTTATTAAGTTTCTACACTGATATTGTATTTCTATTCATTATATATGGGTTTTATTATTTAAATTCTTGTATCATATAGGGAGAGTTTATTTTTATATTTTTGTGCTTTCATGTGTATATATCTTAAATGTGAAATAAATCAAAAAATGGTCATTTTTATAAAATATATTTATGTTACAAGAATTATTTTTTTGGAGTTTTCATCTATGGTGTAATGCCCTGACCTCAATTACCCAGATTCGGTGCATTATTACATAACATTGGCAAGATCAGAAGATATATCAAGTCTCGACAGACCGATTATTTTAGTAGTCCTGGAAACTCTAGATATATTCATAAGTCATACATTACATCATAAAGTCAAAAAAACTACAACAAAATATTTTCTTCATATCCCATCATATTGTCCCTGCATTTCATTCATAAATTACTTCTTCACATCCTAGGAAAAATAAAACATTGAAAGGGGTGAGCTCAGATGCTCAGTAAGGATAATAATATAGTAGAAACTTTCATAAATAAGCATAAACATTTAAGGAAATGTATAACTAAAACAAAAGCCTTTTAAACTTGAACTTCAGCATAATATAGAAAAGATCGAATGAAATAATACATTTTACTTATTCACGTGTATATTCTACTAGTCCAATAACACATGCAATATCAATAACCACTTTTATAATGATGGAATGCATAATGCCAGACTATCATAACCATATTTCCAGGGCCTCGTGCCAAGACAACAAATAAGATTTTTTCAAGGCCTTGTCCCAAGACACTATATTGTCTCATGATACCTACCGATGCATCAAGGAGCAATATCATGCTTCCCCCGTCACTTACTAAGTCCAATTCATTCTTCATATGAACATGTTTAAACATAACATAAACATTCGTATTAAAACTAGCATAAGAAATGTCAATACTTTCTTCATAAACCATGAATGGTATAAAAATAACACATCCACAGTCAAACATATCACAAAACCATCAATACAATATAGAAGTTTTAAATCATAATAAATAAACTCCAAATAAAATTAAAATCCATTAAAGGATGTCGACATAGATGAAATCAAAAATCTTTTTAGCGAAATATATCTTTCTATTTAGAAATCATTTAATAGTCATATATTTATAAAATACAAATTTTTCATTGAAAATATTCTTATAATCTAGTAAGGAAATATTTGACGATTTTATAATGGCAGAAAATAGCCGCACCTGCCGTATAAGTTAAAAAACAATTGTTACCTTAATTCTGTCGAAAAGGTTAAAATGGGCCTTATTTGGAAAATGACAGAAATATTCCATAATAAACTTCTTATAAAAGTCAACAAGGATATAAATGACATTATCCAATAGTCTTTAAAATTTTAAGAATGATTTTTGATACATTTTTAAGAAACATGGATGTGGATGATAAAGAGGTCCATGTAGATAATTACTTATAAACAACCTCTGATAATGAAGAGATTGTGAAATAAACCCTTACCTTGTACTTTTCCTTGGTTGAGGGTAGGTTAACCTCCTGTATAATGGTGAAAAAATTGCTATTAAATTATAAAAGTATAATATACATTAATATGATATCATATATGATCTTTTAACATTGATTTGTTAATAATATCTTAGTATTATCATTGTTTCGGGTGTTAATTTACTCTTCTTCTTTTATATGTTTTGTTACATATGTTATGTTTTTCGTGGATGGGTAGTATATTATTCATATCCAGAATGATATAATGTCCCTAAAATTTATTTTTAATCATTAAATGATAATTAGCCTTGAATGGATACTATGGGGAATGAATCTCATTGCGTTTGTGGAGACGGTAGTCCGTACGTACGCACGAGCAACAATGTCAATCTTTTGATAATAAAATAATATATAATTGGATTGTATATCATATATACCGAATTATTATCATGTTATATGTATTATTTACATTAATTACACATCATTATTATACCCATCCAAATAATAATTTATTGAATAACAGTTACACCACGACGTGGAGACGTTAAGCCGTACGTACGCACGTATGATGACATGTCATTAAAAGGATGTATAGAATACTGAATATGGTTTTATCATATTTAAAATAACATCACAGTATATATAATATAAAATAGTTATTATTTTAGAGTGGGAATAACAAATAAATAAGAAGTTGAAGAAAAAAGGAACTTAAAAGAGGGCGGTGAAAACATTACCTCTTATTCGAGTTCATTCTTTTGATTTGATCAAAAGCGCTCCTTAGGTTGGATTTCTGATCAAACTGAGGCCTCTAGGATGAAGTGATGGAAGTTGAGAGAGTTTTTGGGCAGGGTTTGGCTGAGCCAAAAGGCTTTGAATGTGTGAATTAATGAGAAGGGGGAGTTCTCTTTTATAAGAGGGGTGAGGGGCACCTTTGTAAAAGCTATAAATATTATTTTATAATAAATTCATATTCAGTTTCTAATGACTGATAAGTGTATTATTTAAAGGTTAAGGTGGGGATGTGTAGAAAAAAACTCAACCAATATAATTTTGATAGGTTTGGGTCATTATATTATGCTTATCTTTTAATTTTAACTCTTAGTTAATTTGTTTGACACTTACCATGTAACATTGTATTTTTATATTATATAGTTTATAAACATACGATATACCTCCAAGTGACACCCAAGTTTTCCATTAATGATACACTTATCATGATATAAGTCTCTTGGCCGACCCTTATATTTTTAGGAATTTAATATAAAATAATAATATAATATTTATTTTAAAAACTCTTTTACGTCAATTTTGACACTATTTGGTATTTTGTTTTTGATAAATTCATAACAGAATTATTACATCGAAAAAAATTTATATAATCAATCCTAATATGTCATATAAACCTAGAAAATTAGATGAATTTATAAATAGTCTCAAATTCCATTTATTTGGATATTTATAATATTGATTATTCTAATATTTCATTAATTAGGTAATTACTGCATCACCATTTTGTCATAAATAAATTAAATTATTTAATATCTAAATATTAGAAATAAAATAACATTTTGTAGGAAACATTTTTAGCTTTCTAGTGAATATTTAAAATCGAATTTATCTTTTTTATGACCCTATATTAAAAATGTTTTAGTAAATAAACGTTGATTTTAACTCTTTTAAATCTTCTTTGAATTAAATAATAATAAATGTCCTAATCTAATTGAAGTGGACCTAAATGATAATAGTTTATTTCTAAGGTTGTTTTTGATCAAGATACACTCCTCCAATAGAATTAGGACATGTTATTTTCATCTCATTGAACCCAATTTTACTCCCTCATATTATAATGTCTCTTGAATTTTTGAAATTCCACTCCCAGAAGTGGTAAAATTAAGTTTTATGTGAATTTCCAAATTCTCCGAGGAGGTTGGTAAAAGATGGTGAAAAGATCAATAAAATTTTTATATATCTAATATTTTTCTAAACTAACTCCAATGAATTAAATTGAACTTATATAGTTATTATGTATCTATTTTGACCTTAATTAAATTTAAATAAAATAAATAATTATTTAAAAAAATATTCGGTTTAAAACTATTACTCAGTGTTTTTTCACTATTCATCAAAAATTGAATGTCTTCAGAAAAATACCAAAATTTCACCCTAGACAAATTTCGATATTCTAAGTCCAAAAATGAAGTCCCTATTGAAAGATAAAATATAAAAACGAGTGTATTACTATTCATAACGGCTAGTTTGATTGGTTGTGGTGTGAGTGTTAGAACTCGAAGTTGCATACAACACACACTATTGTATTATTCAAAGGAAAGCGTACTGTGGAATCTTGGGGTGTTACATTATCCCCACCTTCAAATAATTTCATCCTCGAAATTTCTAGAATACTTCCGCATGAAAAGACTCATGTGGTTCTTCATCGTAAGTTCCTCGGGTTCCCATGTTGCCTCTTACATCTTATGGTTTCTCCACAAAACTTTTACCAGACCAGTCGTCCGGTTTCTCAATACTTGTTCTCCCGTATCAGGAATCATGATGGGATCATCGAAATATTTCAGATTGACTTCCAGTTCTAATTCCTCATAGGTGAGTACATGTGTTGGGTCAGGAATGTATTTCCTCAACAGTGACACATGGAACATATCATGAACTTTGGAGATACATGGTGGCATTGCCAAACGGTAAGCTACATCCCCAATTGGTTCTACAATTTCGATAGTTCTGATGTACCTAGGACTCAATTTACCCTTCTTACTGAAATATATAACTCCCTTCCATGGATATACCTTTACGAAAACCTGATCTCCTACCTGAAATTCCAAATCCTTCTTTCGGTTTTCGGCATAGCTCTTCTACCTACTTTGAGCTGATTTGATGTGGTTTTGGATTACCTTTACCTTTTCCATGGTTTCCTCCCCATGTTCTGGGTCTACAAGTTTTCTTTCACCAACGTCATCCCAACAGGTTGGTGTGCGACATCTCTTTTTGTATAATACTTCATATGGTGCCATCTAAATACTCTAATGGAAGCTATTGTTACAGGAAAATTCTACCAGAGGTAAATATTGACCCCACATACCCTGAAAGTCATGTGAGAAAGATATCAACATGACTTCTAAGGTTTGAATAGTCCATTTCGATTGTCCATCTATTTGAGGGTGGTAAGCAGTTCTCAAATGAAGTTCAGTATCCAAGGCCTTCTGAAGACTCTTCCATAATGTCGATGTAAAACGGGGATCTCGATCTGAAAAAATCGATAAGGTTACTCCATAAAGTCTCAAAACTTCATTAATGTATAGTATTTCTAGACATTCAAGTGGTAAATCTTCCCTTATAGCAAGAAAATGTGCTGACTTGGAAAGACTGTCAACAACGACCCATATTGCATCGTTATTTCTAGGAGTCTTTGATAGCCCCATGACAAATTCTATCATAATATTGATCCATTTCCACTCCGGTATGGGAAGAGGTTTCATCACTCCTCCAGACTGTTACCTTCCAACATTCAATTGTTGAAAAACCATACATCTTTACACAAAATCAGCAATCTCCCTCTTCATGTTGTCCCACCAAAAATGTTCCTTCAAGTCTCTATAAATTTTGATTCTCCCAATGTGTATAGAGAAATTGGAACTATGAGCATCATCCAAAAATTCCTTTCTTAGATTAGGTATATTGGGAACACAAAGTCTCTTCCCAAATTTTAGAATTCCATCTTCATACACAAAGTCTCTCAATCTCTCATCATTCACAGCTTTAATCTTCTTTTGAAATTCTTCATCATCAGTCTGAGAACACTTAATACTTTCTAGTAAAGATGGTTTGGCAACCATTTGAAAAAGAATTGATTTTTCACCTTCCATGGTTATTACCATATCAAAAATTACTTGATCCATGAAAATAGGATCCCTTTAAATTCTCATCATGTTCAATACTCCATGATCTTTTCTGCTCAAAGAATCCGCCACCTTATTTTCCTTCCCCGGGTGGTAGTGTATCGTGCAATCATAATCCTTGAGTAGTTCAATCCATCAACTTTTCCTCATGTTGAGTTCTTTTTGTATGAAAATATACATCAAAATCTTGTGATTAGTATAAATCTCACAATTTTCACCATAGAGGTAGTGCCTCCATATCATTATAGAAAAGATCACAATTTCTAACTCAAGATCATGAGTAGGATAGTCTTGCTGATGAATTTTTAACTATCGTGATGCATATGCAATAAACCTATCATTCTGCATAAGGACACAACCGAGTCCTTTCTTTGATGCATTACTGTAAATACCGAATCCATCATTCTACGATTGTAGAGTCAATATAGGATAATTGACTAATATTCTCTTCAGTTCTTCGAATAATTTTTCACACTCTTTTGTCCAAACAAATTTAACCCCTTTACGTGTGAGCTTTGATAAAGGGTTATCCAACCAGGAAAAATTATGGATGAAATTTTGAGAATAACATGTTAAACCAATAAAACTGTGTACGTCAGTTATAATTGTCAGTGCAAGACATTATTGGTTTTTCCTTGGTCTTATAAGGATCAACAAAGATTCCAGCTTTACAGACAATATGGCTATGAAAAGAAATCTCCTGAATCCATAATTCACACTTGCTAAACATCCAATATAATTCATGTCTTCTCAGAGTATTTAGGATAATGTGGAAGTGATTTTCATGGTCTTTATAGATATTGGAGTATACCAATATATCATCAATAAATAACACTAAAAAATCATCGAGATATTCCTTGAAAACTATATTCATTAGACCCATGAATACAGAGGGTGCATTAGTCATCCCAAAAGGAATTACCGTAAACTCATAATGCTCGTACCTTGTTCAAAATACTGTCTTCGGAATGTGTTCCTTCATCACACACAACTGATGGTATCCAGATCAAAGGTCAATCATTGAAAAGTATTGAGATCCATGTAGTTGGTCAAATAAATCATCAATGCGAGCTATGGGATACTTGTTCTTTATTGTTACAGTAATTATCTCCCTGTAGTTGATACATAAACTCATAGATCCATCATTATTTTTAACAAAAAGAACAGGGGATCCCCATGGAGAAACACTAGGGATAATAAATACCTTATTACTCAATTCCACTAGTTGTTTATTTAGTTAAACTAATTCCACAGTGGCCATTCTATAAGGGGTATTCGATATAGGCCTTGATCCAGGAATTAAATCAATGGAAAACTCAACTTCTCGTTCTGGAGGATGTCCAGGTAAATCTTTTGGAAACACATATACATATTCTTTCACAATAGGTACATCCCCTATTTGAACATTCCTTTCCTGACCCACAATCATTTCATTTTAATCCTCCCATATAATTGAATTTAGTTGATCTACTGGGGGTGGATATAGATAAGAATTAGTTGGTGATGATTCTACTCTAAAGATAAGGTCTTGTTTATCATTATCATAAAAAATTGTAACCTCCTTCTTCTTACAGTAAATATGCACATCATGGTTCTAAAACCAATCCATACAGGGGATTATATCAAACTCAATCATAGGTATGATGATGGGATCAGAGGATAAAGAACATTTATGTGCTCTAATTGGGACTGATTCATGAAACATTGTTTCAATGATACATCCCATAGGAGTTTTAACTAACAACTCCCGTGTTAAATCAAATTGGAAATATCTAATTATCTTAGAAAACTAGGAATATATGAAACAATGCGATGATCCAGAATCAAATAATTCATTTTCTAAAATTGAGGAAACCATTAAATTACCCGCCACCACATCTTTCAGAGCTTCTACCTCAGCAGTAGTGATAGCATAAGCTTGGCCTCGTTCCCATGGACTTTTCTGATTTAAGATCCCCAGATTGTTAAGACATTCATTTGTATGATGTCCCATCTCCATTCAATTGTAGAATTGATCATCGGTTTCTTCCTTTTTCCCCTTGAAATCATGAGATTATTTTCCTTTTTCATCACACTTGTAATAGACTCACATTCCTTTTAAGTGAGTACCGGGGTGTTTCATCCCACATTTACTGCAGAATGGATATTCAACTTTTCCCTTCTTCCCCTTATTTCCATTCTCACATTGATCAGTAGATCTTTTCTTCTCTTTCTCTGCTTTAAAGTCATAACACTTAGAGAATTCATTTTCTTTCATGATAGCACAAGAGACAATGTCTTTGTACGACGAGAAAGATTGTGAGACTAATTCTAAATGGATAAATGGTTTTAACCCATCAAATAAATGATAAATATTACTTATTGGGTTACGTATATAATCTCCAACATAACTTGTTAACCTTGTAATGTTAGCCTCGTCGTTTGAGATATTCTCATCTTCCTTTTGTCTCAAAATCAGAAATTGCCTTTCCATATCTGCTCGATGGTCACGAAGAACGTATTTTTTCTAAAAACATATATTTGAACTCCCTCCATTCCATATTTGATACTTCATCATCTTGCTTCATGTTTTGAATCTATGACCACCATTGATAGGCATCTCCAGTGAGGTGATAAACTTCCATGACAACCTTTTCCCTTTCACTACTCCCCAAAACCTGAAATATTTTCTCTAGGGAACTTATCCATTTCTCACCTACTAAGTGATTTGTACTCCAATTGAATGTTGTTGGTTGTTGCCTCATGAAGCGATCTAACATTGATCCTCCATGATGTGGATCGGGGTGCTCCATATGGGTAAGGTAATTATTCATAACCTGAGGGAGTTCTCCCAATATGGTGATTAGTTGATCAGCACTGATGTATCACCAGCTCCACTATAATAATATTGAACAGGAGGGAAATCCCTACATAGAGTACGTGCATTGATATGGTTTCCATTTCTTCATCTAGGTGCCATTTCTAAGAAATGGCATAAACTATATCAGTTTATGAATCAAAATACATAATTCCATACTTAGAAAACACTTAACATAAATAGAACTATTTATGGATATAATCCATAATCATAAAAAATGTTTTCTTTGAGGACGTATATACTCATAAACCCTTCATATTGATTTTTAATGAAAATGAGAGTTATCCTAAGCATATACCCCGGGAGTGTCGTAACTAAGAGTGCAACAAGGCCCATTGTCGTGCACCAGTTCCGATTAGAGTCTAGCTCAAAGCGGTGTTTTTTGTATTTACCACTAGGTACATTTGTTCCAAAGCTGCTTCTACTTGCTCATATCCAGACAGGAATGTATTGATCAGAAAAATCACCAAATCTCTACAATACCAAAATTCTAGGAAGATCTTCTATACTAATCCTCAATTTCCATCTAAAATATATGTCCTCTAATCGGAGTTTATCTAAATCTAGCTTCCAAGGATTGTACTAATCTTACTCTGATACCAAATGTATTTCTCCAACCCCAATTACCCAGAGTCGGTGCATTATAACATAACATTGGAATGATCACAAGAAAGATCAAGTCTCAAAAGACCTATTAATTTAATATTCTTGGAAACACTAGATATATTCAAATGTCTTACATTACATCATAAACTCATAAAAACTACAACAACATATTTTCATCATATCCCATCATACTGTCCGTGCGAGTCATTTATAAATTACTTCTTCACATCCTGGGAAAAATAAACATTGAAAGGGGTGAGCTCTGATGCTCAGTAAGGATAACAATATAGCGGAAACATTCATAAATAAGAATAAACATTTAAGGAAATATATAAATAAAACAAAGGCCTTTTAAACTTGAAAATCAGCATAATATGGCAATGATCAAATGAAATAATGCTTTTTACTTATTCATATGGCTATTCTACTAGTCGAATAATCACGTGCAATATCAATAACCATATTCATAATGATAGAATGCATAATTCCAGACTATCATAACCACATAGCCAACGCGTTATGCAAAGACTACAAATATTATTTCGTCAAGGCCTTGTTCCAAGACACTAGTTAGTCTCATGAGACCTAACGATGCATCGAGGATCTATAGCAAGCTCCACACATCACTTATTATGTCAAATGCATTCCTCATATGAGAAGGTTTAAACATAACATAAACATTCTTATTAAAACTATCAAATGAAATGTCAATACTTTCATCATAAACATTGAATGGTATAAAAATTACACATCTACAGTCAAACATATCACAAAACAATCAATACAGTATGAATGTTTTGAATCATAATAAATCAACTCCAAATAAACTTAAAATATGTCAAAGGTTGTTGACATACATGAAATCCAAACTCTTTTTAGAGAAATATCTCTTTCTATTTTGAAATCATTTAAGAGTCATATATTTATAAAACAAAACATTTTCTTTGAAAATATTCTTATAAGCTTGTAAGGGAAGCTTCGACGAATTTATAATGGTGGAAAATAGCCACACCCGCCGTATAAGTTAAAAACACATTCTTACCTTAATTTTGTCAAAAAGGTTAAAATGACCTTATTTGGAAAATGATAGAAATATTCCTAAATAAACGTCTTATAAAATTCAACAATGGTATAAATGAAATTATCCCATAGTCTTTAAAATAGTAAGAACGATTTTTAATATATTTTTAAGAAACATGGATGTGGATGATAAAGAGGTCTCAGTAGATAATTACGTATAAACATCCTCGGATAATGAAGAGATTGTGAAATTAACCATTACCTTGTACATTTCCTTGGTTGAGGGTAGGTTAACCTCCAGTATAATGGTGAAATAGTTTTTATTAAATTATACAAAAATCATATACATTAATATGATATCATATATGGTCTTTTAACATTGATTTGTTAATAATATCATTGTATTATCATTGTTTCTGGTGTTAACTTAATTGTTTACTTTTATATGTTTTGTTACATAAGTCATGTTTTTCATGGAACAGTTGTATATTATTCGTATCCAGAATGATATCAAGTCCTTAAACATTATTATTAATCATTAAATGAGAATTAGTCTTGAATGGATACAATGGGGAATGAATCTCATCACGTTTGTGGAGACGGTAGTCCTTACGTACGCACGAGCGACAATATCATTCTTTTGATATTAAAATAATATATAATTTGATAGTATATCATATATACATAATCATTATCATGTCATATTTATTATTTACATGAATTACACATCATTATTATACCCATCGAAATAAAAATTTATTGAATAATAATTACACACCGACGTGGAGATGGTAAGCCGTACGTACGCACGTATGGTGACATGTCATTCAAAGGATGGATAGAATATGGAATATGGTTGTACACTATTTATAATAACATCACAGTATATATAAGATACTGGATTTATTATTTTAGAATTTGAATAACAACGAAACAAGAAGTTGAAGAAGAAAGGAACTTGAAAGAGTGTGGTGAAAACATTGCCTCTTTTCAGGTTCTTCCTTTTGATTTGTCAAAAGTACTGATTAGGTTGGATTTATAATCAAAATAAGGCCTATAGGTTGAAGTGAGGGAATTTGAGAGAGTATTTGTGAAGGTTTCGGCCGAGAAAAAAGGCTTTGAATATGTGAATTAGTGATAAGGGGGAGTGCCCTTTTATAAGATGGGTGAGGGGAACCTTGGGAAAAGTTAGAAATATTATTTTATAATATATTCATATTCGGTTCCTAATGGATACAAAGTGGATTATTTAAATATTAAGGTGGTTATGGGTCTAAAACCACTAAACCAATATAAATTATACAGGTTTGGGACATTATATTAACCTTATCTTTTAGTTTTAACTCTTTGTCAATTAGTTTGACACTTACCATGTAACTTTGTATTTTTATATTATATAGTTAATAAACATACTATATACCTCCAAGAGACCCCCATGTAGTCCATTAATGATACAACTATCATGATATAAGTATCTTTAACGATACTTAGATTTTTAGGAATTGAATTTAAGTTAATAATATAATACTGTTTTTAAAAACTCTTTTATGTCAATTTTGACACTATTGGGTATTTTGTTTTTTATAAATTCATAACGACATTATTACTTCAAAAAAAAATTATATAATCAATCCAAATATGTCATATTAACCTAGAAAATTAGTGAAATTTATAAAAAGTCTCAAATTTCATTTATTTGGATATTTATAATATAAATTATTTTAATATTTCATTAATTAGGTAATTACATCATCACCATTGTGTCATAAATAAATTAAATTATATTATGTCTAAAAATTATTAATAAAGTACTATTATGTAAGAAATTTTTTTATCTTTCTAATTAATATTTACAATCAAATTTATCTTCTGTATAACTCTATATTAAAAATGTTTTAGTAAATAAAATTTTATTTTAACTCTTTTAACACTTTACAGAATTAAATAATAACAAATGTCCTAATCTAATGCAATTGGACCTAAATGATAATATTTTATTCCTAAGGATGTTTAGTCGAGATACACTTGTTTAATAGAATTAGGACATGTGTTAGGGTAATATTAATATCATTTTACCCTTAATTACCCTATATACTTTTAACCGTGGTAAATAAAAGTAAAAAGATACTATTCACAAAAAAATTATTTTTATCTCATTGAACCACATTATACGCCTTGATATTAACTGTGTCTCTCTGATTTTTGAAATTCCACTCACAGAAACGGTTAAATTATGTTTTATGTAAATTTCCAAATTATCCTAGGAGGTGGGTAATAGACGGTGAAAAGTTCAATAAAATTTTTATATATTAAAAATTATTCTAAAATAACTCCAATTAATTACATTAAAATTATATAAGTATTATGTATATATTTTGACCTGAATTGAATTTAAATAAAATAAATAATTATTTAAATAATAATTCGGTTTAAAACTATAACTCAGTGTTTTTTAACTATTCATCAAAAATTAAATGTTTTTAGAAAAATACCAAAAATTCACCCTAGGCTAATTTCGATATTCCGAATCCAAAAATGAAGTCCCTTTTGAAATATAAAATGTATAAAATTTCAAAAAGTGGGTATTACTATTCATAACGACTAGTTTGATTGGTTGTGGTTTGTGTGTTAGGACTCGAAGTTGCGTACAACACACGCTTCTGTATTATTCAAAGGAAAGTGTACTTTGGAAGCTTGGGGTGTTATATATGGTTAAATGAAATTTATACCTTCTTAATCCAAATAATGAGGGAGGGATGTTAAAATCCATAGTTGAGTAACTTCACATGGGGTGGACTCAAAGGATTCAATTTAAATGAAAATAGTAGAATAACACATATGTAATAAAATGATTAATATGAAAAACATAAATGTCATCCTATATTTTCAAAAAAATTATATTTAAAAAAAGGAAATTTAATTGATTCTAGAAAACTATTTTTAGATAAATTACCATTATACGGGTTCAATACTTTGTTTTTATCTAGGTAATTATTCACTTTTTGAATAGAAAGTATGTCATGGAGGAGTGGGTGAGGTTTAGAAGATTTATATGTGAATAAAAAGTGGATAAATCATTATGAGGTACCTTAATTGTGAAACAGATAACCATAGTTAAAAGGATTGTGTTTTGGAAATCCATAATTTGTTTAGTTTATATAATTCTTATTTATATAAATTTTATTTTAAGGAAAACTTGGTTTTTATAAAAATTTCAAAATGAGAGAGATTTTAAAATTTCTATATCATGAAATTGAAAATCCCTATTTTTAGTGGAATCCAAGTTAAATATATATGATATAATTTATGAATATCCTAAATTCAAATGTTGATATTAACATATTTCTTCACACAAGGGGAAATGGTCTTAATATTTGGTTTGATTTCATAAATTGGTTTTAAGATGGTTAAAATGTATAATTTTATATTCAAAATGAGATTTATCCTAGAAAAAATATATATTTTCAAGTGGATTATATTCAGATTTTATCAATTTATGGGATTTTTTTAAATTACAGTGTCTAATAAAATAAAAAAAACATTATAGAGAAATAATTTTTAATTTGGTTTAAGTATTAATTTTTTTAAACTGAATTTCAAATAATCATATTATGTATATAATTATATGGGTGTAATATTTTCTAATCCATGATACTTTTGGATTTAGTTTAGTATCAATGAAATGACTCATTCCATATAGTTTTTTAATTATTGAATATCCACTAATAATAGTATATTTCTTTTGGAATCCCATTTGTGGTTTATAGTATGGTGTTTTTTTCAGTAATTATTTGTTTGTAATAAATGAAACACATAAATTTATATATATATATATATAACATATAGGTATATATAATTATATAAAATTATGCATTAAATTTCAGGGATTTCTTGAAATATGACTGTAAAATCTTATTAAAAAATATAATGTTCACATTTCTAATTAATATTTTTATTTAGTTCAATGTATGCCTAATAAGGATTTCTAGAGATATCCCAAACCTCTAAGATTACTAGGCCTTATATAATAGTCATTTCTCCACAATGAATCACTTCATTGATTCGTTAAATTATGTGGTCTTTTTTTTTGAAAAATCAATGCATTATTTTATTATTATTTTTTCAATGTATTCCAACAGTTATAATATTTTATTTATAGTAAACTATTTTCATATATTAGAGGATTTATTAAATTATAAAAATTCATTTTGAAATGTGATTTCTAGAAAAATGTTCTAATATAATATTTTTTTGAAAAACACATTATATAATTTAGAATGGAAAAAACTAATTTTATGTTGGGTAATTTTATACTTAATTTAATTGTTTTTCATTTTTTTAATGAAGATTTCTCAAATAATTTTTCATTATTTTTAAAAAGTGGAAAATTAGTTTTTTAAAACAATAATTTTTTCTTTTTCTCAACCCATTTCAATAATTTTTTTGATAGAGTTATAAAGAAGATATGTATCTAATATTTAAGCCTTAGGGATAATAGAACCACAAATTTCTTTGATTATATAGAATATAAAAATGTGTATCGGGTGAGACACATATTTATTAGTTTTTTAAATCCCAAAAAACTTTAGACATAATTGATTCTATGATTGATTATTTTTCTAGTGATGTTTCACAGTTTTTAAAATAGAAAATTTTATATTGTTTGTTTACGGGATCTAGTGGTGTGGCTCCCAATATCTTCATTCGGTGTTAAAATAATAATTTAGAAAACATGATAGATTATATGATAAAGAAACCAAAATAGTTATGTTTATTATTTTATGTTTTTAGGTTATTTTATTTAAATAAAATCTTATTATTAGAGTCATTGTGATATAAGTACGAATTAGGGCTCCCATGTTTTCAATTTCTCAAATTTAGATGCTTGTAGTGTGATCCCACAGGTGGAAAATATTTCATTATATATCTCTAGAAAATTTTACAAATAAAAAATAATATTTATCAAATTCTTAATTAATATTAAATATAATTAAATATATTCAATATATATATCTTAATGTTTATGAAGTTAAATTTGACAGAAATAATTAAAAAAATGATAATAGAAAATATATTATAAATTTGGGCGAATGTGAACACCCACATCATTAAAATATATTTTTATTAAAATAATAATATAAATATTATGATTAAAAATATATTAATGTGTCATAAATTTAAATATTATCATTACTAGTTTTAATTATATTGTTGGTAATATATCTTTTATTAAAAATATAAATGAATCTATATTTAATTATTTAATTATATAATTTTATATATGAATATGGTAATTTTAATAACATAAAAAATGTATTCAGAATTAAAATGAAATGAGTAGATATCAGTAAATCAAACCAAACCCCCTCATGTAATCAGAACAAGTGAAAACTATCTATTTAATAATTTACATATGTTAATAATTCTACCATATATATAATGTCGAAAAAATTTCATTAATAAAAGAACTCAGACTTAGAAATAACATTTTTATTACCGTTTATAGTTGAAGAAGACATTGGGATTTTAATATTTCATTACATATAATGAATTAATATTTACTATAAAAATGTGAGAAAATTTGTAGAAAAAAACATAAAAGAATAACACACAATGTAATGTCTCACCCGGATTCCACTAAACTAGCACTATGAGTCGGTGGGTTATAAGGTGAAAAGTGATCACCCTCATAATCCAGAGGCTACCATCTCGTAGTGAGGGCCTAGGGTGTGATAGTCGGGAGACTATTCCCTCATATAAGAGTAATTAACATAGGAAAATATTTATGTATCATACACAGTGGAATGTAAATAGAGTGTGAAAGCATTAAAATATAGAAATAGAACATATTGTAATAATAAATAATTTTATTTAATGGCTGAACACTGATGTCATACAAAACCACACTAGACAACAACTTGAAAGACCATACAGATATATGAGTACAAAAAAACATTTAGTAAATATAAATGGATCTTCCACAAAATACAAGCCATACCACATACCCAGTATCAAGACATTATTGAACTACACTAGCTTGATTAAAATAACTCACAAGTAGCTCCGCTAAATAATCTAACAACTGGCCTCATTCATATCCACCATGTAACTATTCTCAACCAGAAAATCATACATAATGTCTAAACGTTCACCAAGGTGCATGTGAAGTGGTGAGAAATGATCTCATTATTCCACCCTAATAAGAAACCAATAAAACATTCCTCTATAAGTGGATAAAAATGAAACTCCTCATCCTCGAAGAGAAATAAATAAAAAGGTATGTAAACCAAATGTAAAACCACAAGTGAAACACATATTTGTAATCGTGGTAAATTTGGCATGTCCCACCACGAATATCCATATGAACAGACAAATACATGTATCTTACCATAACTATATATATAAATATATAAGAGTATGGTGAGTATGTGAATCAATAACCTGAAACAAAATCCACAGTGTAAAGCCCTAACCCCAAAATCCAGAAGTCGGTGCATTAATTTATTATATTCCCATGATTTTAATGACTAAAATCTTGTATGGCCATTTAGTTTAGATTTCATGGAAAACTAAACTATATACATGATAAACATAATACATTTTTAAAACAAAATAAAACATCCTACATAATAAATTGAAATGAAAATTATCCTTGAATTCTTATTCAAAAAATATTTTTCATTACCTGGGCATATGAAACATAATAAGGGTGACCAAAAATTCATAGTAAGAGAAAGTAAAATTGAAGCAATAATGAATCCATAGGAATAAATTTACATTTAAAGGTATGTAATTTATATCACATTGAATTCAAAAACATGATAAAGTGATATTAAATAGAATGGTAATAAACTGAAACTCATGCCATCTAACTCAATAAAATGGGACTAAAATGTATACAAAGATATGTAGATGAAAAACATCCTGGATGAATAATAAATAAATCTAAAGGAGGTAAATTATTAATTTATGGTTGTCGTGTCTTAGGAACATGAAAATCTATTACTATCAAGCCTTTAACAAGATAGTTTAATACAATGGATATATTCCAATTTAATATCGAAACCTGATTTGTCTCATGAGAACATATCATTTCCTAAATAATCTACAAAAATTCCATGACCCACCTATCGTTTCCAATAAAAAACGTTTATCATATTTAATAATAAAAATAACAAATATGACTTAACAATTTAGTGTATTGAATGTGATATATGGATTTCTTTTTTAAGTTTCATCAATTAATTAAATATCATTCAACATAGACACCATATGAATATTGTGATATGGTTTAGGTAATAATAATCTCCATTGTTTGAGAATATGGATATTCAAGTAAATTTTAAATGAAAAATAATTACAATAATGTTATTGTTTGAAAAGATATATATCAATAAAAAAATAATGTGAGATTGTATATATAATAATTTAAAACATGTTTGAGAAGAATAAATTATAAATATTAAAAAATATACCAAACATGTTTTATCCATTTAAATCGCAATCCCTAGAAAAGTATGACATTAAATTAAAAAATAATATAATGATAATAATGGGATTCATGATATAACATTAAAAAGTCGTTATATACACAATATAATATTGAATTGGATCCTAACAATAGTTATGTATCAATGAAATTTAAATTTAAATTAAATTCTATTTTAATCATGGTTTTTCTTGTCATACAATCTATCAGGTACAAGGTTGTAACTTTATAATTTCAGGGTGATACATTCTCCCCACCTTAAATAAATTGCCTCATCACAATTTAAACAAGATTTTAGTAATCAATAGATTGAAATTTAATTACAGATGAAACACTTACAACATATATATTTTGAATAACATGTATTCTTGAAAAGAGATTAAGGAAAGTACAATGGTCACACATATAGGCTCCCTAGTAGAAGAACATGTGTCAGAAATGGAAACATGGATATAGATGAAAAAAAATAACAATATTGTTCTAATGGAGAGTGAAAGAGAACATGTTCAGATGAGATTTGTAGACCACAAAAACATAATCAAAATGTGTTAATAAAGGCAATTGATGTCATAAAATGTGATGATAATAAGACAACATTTTATGTTTGGAGAAATTTTTTCTTAGATTTCAGTAATTAAATAACTCTAATTTTTTTTATTTATATATAGTTTTTGGTATATCTCTATATATAAAATCAAATCCTTTGGTCGTGCCTAGAATTATTTGTTTTACATATCACAAAACATACCCATCATATAGTGACATAATATTTCAATCCCTAAAACCATATCCAAAGCACTACTTAAACCGTTTCATAAATGGTTATTTTTTCCCAATATTTTGATCCACCACCATGTAATAAAGGTCACTAAATGTAGAAAATTTACATTTCAATTTACATTAATAAACATGAATCAACTCTATATTATCACATTCCAATCATCTAAATAACTTCATCAGGCATCTTCTTGAAATATGGTAATAACTCAAATCACAATAAATCATTATTAAAAACGTGCATTCATACCTATCTCTTCTGTAAGACACATGTTATTAGATATATTCATTAAATACAAAAGTGTTGTAATCTACATCAATGATATAATATAATAATTGATTAAAAGTCACTAATAAGTTCCAATATAGTAAACACTTATCCAAATCAATTTTTCCTTCACCATTAACTCAAAATTATGAATATATTAAGAATTGTATTTCCATTAATCATGTGTTTTCTAAAATTATTATGTTTCAATTGAATAAAATTTCATGTTACCATTCATCTTACAGTCATAAATCCTTAATGAAAATGTATTTCATTACAATCCTTATATTTCATTTATACATCAAAAAAGTATAACTACATAAATAATAAAATTTTAATGTATTTCTTAGATCCAAATAAAAAATAAATTAATCATTTATCTCTAGTTGTGTTAACATATGATTCACCCTGATCCCTTCTCTACATCGGAGGTATATTCCCTTTATCCTTAGAGAATTTTTTACATAGTTCCCTATATCATTGTTGTATTATCACTAATAAATATAGATTAGTTTCGTTCCCTTCAATTCATTTTTATGGTTACCCTTTTTTTAACTTATAACAAACTTCCAGTCCATTCAAGCATTTACCTGGGTGATTCTTTCCACATTTATCATAGGATCGAAAATACTTCTTTCCCTTCATCTTATTTGACTCATTCCTTTTTCATGGGTTTTAAAAGACAAATTATTATATTTGTTTCACATAAATAAATAATACCATTATAATTATGTTTTTTATTGAACATAAAAAGAACTCTTCATAGGAAAACAATTTATGAGAAGCCATTTCCCTTCAATTATTTGTCTTATGACCATCAAATATGTGGTTATTCCTGAAATATGTGTTGCATATATAATATGTAGCATACCTGGATAACCTTGAATATGATGCTTCATAATCTACAAAAATATCTTCTTACTATAATTTTAATCTATAAAACTTTCTCTTCATATCAATTTTCTGTTCTTGAGTGTAGTATTTATCAATGAAGATATCCATAAATTTATCTCCATTAAATGAGTAATATTTATTATTCATCCCTAGTATATTAGATCAGAGGACACCATTGATCAACATCACATTGAAGACAACATACAACAAGTGTAACCATTTCCTTGTTTCTCCATTCAATGGCTATAAATATCTTTTCCAGAGAATTAATCAATTATGCCATTATAATTAGATTAATATCACCACAAAATGATTGGGGATTCAACTGCGTAATGGGATGTAACATAAAAGATTCCCTCAAAAAATAGGTTCCTCAATTTAGGAATTTTTATTCATCATGACCGGATTATGGTCCCTAATATTTTAGTAACATGCTCAGTTCTAATACCATCTACATAGACCTTCTATGTAGAAAAATATATACATTGTCCACAAGCAATGACACAATTATTCATTATAAAAAGAAAATTTATACAATTACATATACCAGATTAGCTCGTTATATTATGGAAATTCTATAACACTAATTATGGAATAAGATAAATTACCAAAATTATGCTTAGTTAATCTCATAACAATAAAAATAGATCTATTGGTCATTTCATTACGTATAAATCCTTCATAATGGTTTGTAAATTTTATGTGAACTGTACTATGTATATCCATTGGGAGGGACATAAAATGTGTGCAATAATTCCCATTATTGTATATTAGGTTTCCCCATGTAAGGCCTTGACGAAAGTTTCTATGTTATTACTCCAAGATACATCTATGCCAGAACCATATCCACTATAGTAACCCAACATGGATGTCTTAATAAGAATAACAACATATATCTACCTTACCAAATAATTTAGGATGTTAATCTATACTAATCCTAAAAATAGATCATAGAGTTGTACTTTAGTATATATGTTTTCTAGATCATGTTTACATGGTTTCTATTAAACATCAATTAACACCAACTGTGAAACATTGGCCTAGAAGCCAAGAGTTGATACATTAATTTATTACATTGTCATAATTAGGAGAAATATATTCCTCATGGACCCTTCATTTTATTATTAATGGAAATCCATATTACATACATGATATCAATAATACATTGGGGAAAAAATAAAATATTATAAACAATAAATTGAAATACTCATCATCCATGGATGCTTATTGAAAGAGTTATACTTAATAACTTGTGAATGGAATTATAATATGGGTCAGCTCATGTTCCCAATAAGTGTAAGTAAACATAAGCAATAATCATGCCATAAAAATAAATTAACATGGAAGGGGATGTAACTGATAACACATTCCATTCAAACACTAGATAAAAAATTATCAATATCGAAAGGTATGAATCAAAAACTCATTCTATATAACTAAATAAACTAAAAATTAAATGTATCCATAGATATGTTGTGGGAGAATACTAGGAATGATTAATAACTAAATCTAAATGATGGAAATGGTTTCATTATGGGAGTCATGTTTGAGACCTATAAAATCATATTACGCTCGACATCATTCACAAAATAGTTTTAAATCTATGGATAGAACCCTATTTAGTTTTTCTAACTAATTTTTCTCATATGAACCTGTTGATGTACCGAGGAGCTATACAAATTCCAATCTACACCCATAATTTCTAGTCCAAAACATTTATCATATTTAATAATAAAAATAACTACCATTCATGATCAATTAACCAAATTTAATGAGAAATACATATTTCATAAATAATTCCCCAATTAATCAAATAATTGTCAATTTAATAATCATATGAAAAATGTTATATATTTTAGCCAATAATAATATAAATTTTATGAGAATATAGATATTCAAATAAATTTATAATGAATAATGATTTCAATAATGTGATTCTTTCCAAATAATGTTTACAATAACAATATGAAGTGAGATTGTAATTTAACCATTAAGAACATTCTTGAGGAAAATAATATTTAATCATTCAATATTCTACCACACCACATTGAAATTTTTAAATAATAACCGCCAAAATGGTATGACATAAAATGAAACATAATTTTCCTGATAATAGGGGAATTCATGATATAACATGAAAATTGTAGTATATACACCAAATAATTGTGAATGGGAACATAATATCAATAATTTATCAATGAAATATAAATTGAAGTGAAATTCCCTTATGTCCTCAGTGTTATGTGTAATATATGGTATCAAATAAAATTTTCTTACATAAGAATTTGGGGGTGTTACAAGAGGTAGATCATGGGGGTTCTAATCCTAATCGCAATGACATATTGTGCATGGGAATTGAGCTAGATGTCATGCCAACGAAGAAGTGTAAAATTATATTCATTTTTGGGTTTGTAATTACAATTTCAATATATCTACATCGAACAATTCCGACAAATACTCTGAGAAAGCTACACTACCCCAGGGTGATACTCATCCTATATCTAGGATCACTCATACTCACCTCAAATAAGTGAAATAACGATACTGAATACTAACGGACAATCATGTAATGAACAATATTTTATAATTATAGTTAATCCTGAAATGAAGGATACCGAATACTGATGGTCAATATTGTAAACAAGGATTAGAGGTAGTACATATATACAGCTTTTAAAAGTTTACTAGGTCAGTTTCCTTGATATTAAGACCATAAAATATAATCCAATCCCTAAACCCTATAAATCGATCCATTGGAGGTCAAGACATTTAGAAATAAAATAATTCCTAACGGATTACTGATAAGTTCTCTATAAAGAGATAACTCATCATCGAGATTCCACGAAACACCACACATATTTGGTAATTAATCTGGATGAGTGTAATCATTCCGATCATATTTTAAGGACATCATAATCATCCCCAAAACTCAAGAGAGTATAATATACCATGAGTCTGGGGTTCATTCCCATATAAAGTGAACTCACTGATGAGACACTATGATACACCCATCAAGTCTTGTAACAGATCTAGAAGAGTATAATCATTATGTTCATTGGCCAAGAAGATCGTAATCATCCACACCACATCTCATAGAAGACTCCATGACCTTTTCATGATTTATATATTCATCATTAACACATATCCTCAGGGACACAATTCCAATATATCATAATCATAGGCCTAATAGAACATAATCATACCCACCAAATATCACTTGTATTTGATTCTGTAATAGTAATTCAAAAAAATGGAATCCATGTATTAATCTAGCCATTCAAATAAATATGTAATGATAAAAAGCTAGATACCTGGAAATACCGTTCGATAGACCAAAATAATATATATAAAAATATATTTTTATATCTTGGATCAATAGCCAAGTACAAGGTAGTAACTCTAGTTATACTAGTAAATATTATAAATAAAATGTAATAGAATCTTGACCCTAGGTAAGATCCTTTGGGAGTCCCAAAAAGTATAAAATATTCCAAAAAGAACATTAGGGAACCATAAAAGAAATAAAGAAGACATCTATCAGGCTCAATATCAACCTAACAAGAAGAGCCTCTAGTAATCATCCTTGCATTAGTAATAAACATGTGATATATATAAAATGATGATTGAGGGTGGCCCGAACGCCCAATCCAACACTGTAGTCATTTCCCCATGGGATTACCAGTTTATCCTGAGTTGAACGGTGACACATGCTACCATATCTACCAATACCTGACATAATATCTCAGTGTTGGTAAAAAAATGGTTCACCCACTCGGTCCCTCCATTTGAAAAGATCATATGCATCTGACATGTTATCCTAAAAGGTAAAAACATAAGAAGGAATCCTTCACGTGATCCTTATCTATAAAAGGGGAACGAATAATCATACATCAGATCCACAAAGGGAAAGAAAATAGAGGCATCCAAAATTGAATTCATGAAACAACATAATGGTATGAGATCCTTAATGGGACTCATAAGATCATCATATAAGAAAAGGAATCCATTAGGGGATACTTGGAAACTAGATTGAAGAGAGAGGAATCCTACATTTGATCCTTGATAAAAAAATTCTCAGAACATCGTAGCGAATAATGGATCATCTCATAGGGGATCTCTCATCAATGGAGAACCATGAAAGATTTGTCTACATGTCATAGATCTCAACTCATCTAAGAACAATGTCTCAAATTAGGTTGGTCAGGACAACCAACCTATTATTCATGAAACATATATATCTATGGGGAAAACTAAATTCTATTTCTAGAGTAAGAACATATCCATTTATCTTGAGGCCCCAAATAACCCATAATGAGTCCAATGAACGCTTCAGGGGTTTCCACATTGCAATATACATGGAAAAATACTCATAATAGAGTAATTTCTAGTCTAATTCAAACTATAGGGAATGAAAACACAAAAAACACTCTAAGTATGTAAAAGGTGTAGTACACGGTGTGTCACACTATTACCCGACATGTACTTCCAATGCGCCTCATGGTCATGTACTCTCCATATCATGGGTGTGAAAACACCCCAGGTACCCGACATATAAGGAGAAGAAACAACATATATCATACATGGGGAACCTTACCATGTACCTCTTCTAGCATGGATAGATACTTGGTCAGGTCATGTTCTCCTAAACAGTGTGTAATCAACAAGTGGGATTGATGTGTACTCTACATAGATGTGTACCCCTACACAGGTTCACATAGACAGGTACTCATCTACATGACCGAGTACTAGTACATGGCATGTACACCACATTATAAAGTGTTGAATCCCTTAAAAATCATATTTGTTGAATAGTAATAACACACAATGTGTCACCCTAGACTAAAAAATGTGCAACATAGTTTTCTGAAATGAAAAACCCTTAGATCGCATGAATCCTTCATTTTCATTCCCAAATAACTAGATACGACCTTTTTGAATACTCATAAAAGAATTATAGGGATTTAAATTTATAAAATTGAAAATACAAAATTATCTACTAGATAATAAATTAAAGGGACACTATTCAAGAGAACCCACTAAAGATTCACTATATACCATGACCCATAGTTTTCAACGTCCATCTGGTGGGTCGAGGGATTTGTAGTTGTACCTATCTTCCAACCACTCTCTATTTTTCTCTACCTATGCCTGTATCATATAGGTTATGGTGAGGATAGAGTCTAACAAAGGGATTCTACAAGAAATAGGAGAGGAAGGAATGATAATAAAAGGAAAGGAAATAAAAAGAAGATGAGACATAAAAATGGGGATTGGGATGACCGCAGTTCCCTACATGAGTTTATGCCTTACTAAGGATGAAGTACCCATTTCAGAATCAATATAGGAGACAAAATCCCAATAAGATTCTCCGTTATAATGAAAAGGAAGAAAAAACCATGTGAATAATGTACTTTTAATTTAATAAATAATAAACATTAATTAATTTTCTAATATTTAAACGTCTCAAATTTCAGAAAAACAAATGTCCTATGCTAAATGACTTTTTAAAATACCAACAGAGTGGTCATAAATATTATCTATGATTTTAATCTAGGGTAAAATTTCTATTTTTATCCTTTATAAATGTCGTAAAGGGAAAATTAATATTTCCCCACAAAATTAATGTCCCGATAAAATTTCGATCCTTACAAAATCCATACAATAAACATTCTTGCCCCCAATAATACTTTTGAAAAGACCAGTTTCAATGGTGTTAACCCAAGAATCTACACAGCCAAGAAATCAATAACATCAAATAATAATCCACATAGAATCAATAGTTGTCTTCTAGTTCAGATACATTTAATAATTACGGATATGGTACCCACCACCATAGGAATACTGGTATCATCATCTCAAAAGCAAACTCGGAGCCCAATGTCCCACATAAAACAGTAATGTTCAAATGAAAATGAGGTTCACCACCCTTAATTTTTTAATGGTGCACTCTCTACCATAAGGATTACCATACAACACTCTGTGAGTACAACATCAACAGGTTCCTCCTCCACCAGGGAATAACACTAAGAAAGGAAAAGGATCTCACCGTATAATCCATTTATATCTAATCATACTCAATATGAATCATGATATATAAAGATTTTATCAAACACAAGTATAATAAGATTCCATAAAAGGGCATGTATTTCTCCCTCAGAGACATGCTCACCATCATTTATGATCCTGACCCGGAATCTACAATGGGTGAACCATCTCACGATTCCTAATTCATTTCACCATGTCACATCTACCATAGAGGGACATTATAGCAAAACAATTTGGATCCAAGACCATGTTGATTCGTGAGACATTGACCCTCGACTCACACATAACCACTAGACTATTTAGATTCAATGATACTATACACAACAATAATGTATCTTTATCACCCAACTCATACTCTATTGAATCATCCATTAGAAATATATGGTAACTCTGCTACACAACATTTATATTTTATAAAACCAGATGTTCCCTTAGGACTCCTCCAAAAACTCGGGATTCTCCTATGTGCCACATTATTTTCCACACCATCCTATCTCCATGTTTCGTTCCTATCTCATGGTTCTACCCACTATATGTTTACATTAGTAAGATCAAAAGCACTAATCAACCAAGACATGAACCTAAACAATCATGTTCATTGAATCTAGTCAAAATAGATCCCATGGTGTTTATTCAAAAGCTGAAGGCATCAACATTCCAATAACTCCAAAACCGATAACCTACCTAGCCTCAATATTAAAACAATGATACAATAAGGTTAATTCCCCAAAAAGGAGTCAAACAAATATTGTCCAACCACTAAAAATCAATTCCTAATCGATTAATATGACTGTTGAACTACTAGGGTAACATTCAAACTATGGGGATCTAGTTCTCCAACCTAACCCTACAGAACAAGATTCATAACTAGTCTATAAGGTGTAACCACATAGCCCAAATGATGAAAACATTTTAATAATATATAAAAATTACATTTAGAGATGAGGTTCAAAGATAAAAATGTTGTGTACATTGACCTGATCTTCATCGAGAAACCTTATAAGTTACTGTTCTCTATAAATAATGATAACTACGAAAAATAGAAATTGAACTGACAGTTATCAAGAGTTTGATAAAAAATACCCCCTAAAGGTCTAGTTCATAAGAAAAGTCATGATATCTTTTAGTATCATACACTATGATCAGAATAAATTACCATAGACTTGGATAAAAACCCTAAAATTGGTCAAATAGAAACGTATCATGTACCATATTTTCCAACTAGGTAACTTCACCTCATTTTTACAAGGGCTGAGTCATCAACCTCACAAAAAAATGCATCAATATAGATCAACATAACATGAAATCCAAAAAAATAAATATTGAAGTAGGCCCAATTGAATAGGTCTAAATCTTCATTAAACAACATAATATAAGACTATATGATTTGAATCGTACGTCCCAAGTACAATGCATGTGATTCCTCTTTCTATTGCCTGAAATAAATCCATCCTTTTCCGCTGGCCAATGGCCTAAAGCCAGATATCCGTATAAAATACTAACTTCCACAAAACAAGTGTATCACTCAATGAGAAAATAAAATAAAATATTATCATCATATATCAGAACAACAATCACAGCCCTGCAATCCCGGACATCTTACTAGAACAACTGTTCTTGACACACCATTCTGATATCCATCATAGGGTAAGACACATTCCTAATTCTACTATCTACTACATCCTATATATTTAATACTAGGGAAAGAACACCTTTAATTCCACTTTTTAGCATCCAACCCCATGTTCCACTAAACCGGCTCTTTGTGGTGCATGGTTATATGGAATCAAGCACACATCATTATATTCTAGAGGTAACTGAATTGTAGTGAGGTACTAGGACATGATAGTGGGTAGACCAGTACTTAAAATATAAGTATGGAATAATTTAAAAAAGATAAATATAATAAAAAACGGAAATAATTTTCATATGTATTAAACAACTGAAATAGATGTTAATATAATATAAAATTAAAATTTTGTGAAATCTCGAAAAACTACGTCATACAAAATAACATTCATCACCAATGAGGAAACAACAAAGATATAGGAGAAGAGAAGAAACTAAAAGTAATTGTATAGGGATATACTACAACATCATTGCCAGACCATGAACCTGGTCTAATGAAACTGTCAAAATGTTCCTACACAATCAAAAGAACTCATGGGAAGCTCTCCTTGAACATGAAATGTTGGGCCTTAGCCCTATCTGACATGAAACTATTCTCAACTTAAAAATCCTAAATAAGGTATACACATACACCATGGTGAACATGATAGATTGAGGAATAATTTTAGTTATGAATCCCAATAGTAAACCTATAAATCATGTGGAAATAAATTCGATAAAAAAGAAACTACTCAACCATGTTGAGACACAACTAAAAAAATAAATAAAACCAAACATGAAACCACAATCAAACCTCAGGTTCATAATACTGATCAACAAGGAAACATTCCACGTGGATTTCCAAATCAATATAAAAATACTTCTATATTGCCATACCTATATATTCATAAAAATGAATATCTTGAGTCTGTGTATTAACAACATGAAACCAAACTAGAATCCAATCAATTAGGATATAATCGTGATCACCTAGACATCATGTTCAACATAATTAACTTGGATATCATTCCACTATATCTATGTATATTATATCAGTATTTAGTTTCATGTTCCCAATAAACATATATCATATTCTTAAAATGCTAGAAATGTGTATGGTTAGGCTATGTCTCTACAAGGAAATGCTCATCGTACACCTGGTTTCAGCCAAACATGGATACAATCATTGAAATAAGGATACTGAATTCCAACAGTTTATCTTTTAAAGAATTATATTGCATACCAATATTTAATCTTGTAATAAAGGATACTATATGATGACAGTAAATCCTATATAAAAGTATTTAGGGGAGTACATACAGAAATCTTGTAAAAGGACACAGAGTTAGTCTCCATAGTGACATGCCCTAAAAATCAAATCTAATCTCTGAGTCATAGTTCTCTGTCTGTTGGTAGTAACAACATTCAAAACATGTATAATAACTAATGGGATTTCCCTTAGGTGATCAATAAAGAGACAACACATTGATGATATTCCATGAAACACCCCTCAAGTCTCATAACTGATTTAGAAGAGCATAATCATTCTATTCATAGTACTTGGAAATATTAATCATCCATATTCTTTTTGAGATCATTGTAAATGCCATTTAATCTTTCTCCAAGCATTTATAAAGTTAACTCACTCGTGAGATTCTATTATACACTCCTCGAGTCTCAGAGCTAATCAATAAGAGTGTAATCATTCTAATCATAGGCCAAAGAGAGCATAATCATCCCCACCACCTTTCCTCTGGGACACCATGACCAAATTGAGGAGTGAGTAGTCATCTTCATCACTTATCATTAGGGTCTCCATGCCAACATATAATATTCGTTTGCCTTTGAGAGAATAATAATACCCACCATATATCACTAACCTATGATTCCATCTATTGAATTTCTACTACAAGGAATCCAAGTATCAATCCAGGAATACAAATCAACAAGTAATTCTCAACTCTTGGATACCTAGAAACAACACTGGAAATCCCATGTAAAATATTAGAAAAATATATATGAGAAATTGGATCACATTTCTTCACTTTTGGACATTTTCAAAAGCATAAAAATACATGGATGATCATCCAAGTATTGAAAAATAAATAAATACACCTCGCATTACAACCAATAGCAACTAACTAGGAAACACCATTGGTAAACATCGATGGATCATCAGTAAACATGTGAAGTATATAAATAGAAAAATTAATGTGGCCAGAATGCCTTACCCAACACTCGAAGCACAACCCCACGGGCTTACCAGTTTGGCATATTTTATAAAGTGACACCCGCTACCATTTTAACCAAAACACAACATAACTATAAGGGTTGGTCAAACAAGATGGAACCAACTCAGTCCCTTATGCCCAATACAAGGAGTTACACTACATAGGACCATCGAAGGTATACATGAGAGAAGGAATCCAGATCGAGATACATAGTAATAAAATGTAAAGGGGAATCCTACACAAAATCCTAGAAAAGGAAGCACAATAAGGAATCCTATATGGGATTTTTGAAATTGTACATAGTTAAGGGATATTACAAGGGACTTCATTTATTATCATATATGTAAAGGTAACAATCATCAGATACTTGGTAACCAAATATAATATTGAAGAATCCAACATAGAATCCTTGATAATAAATATTCTAAATGCCCTTATATCCTGAAGGGAAAATCACACAAGAGATATTTCCTCAAAGGAAAAAATGATATCATCATCCATAAGAGATAGATCTTAGATCATCATAGAACAAAGTATCAAGCTAGATTGGTAAATATTTCCATCCAATCAGTCATGAAAATCCTCTCTCTCAAGACCCAACTCAGTTCGGTTTGTGGAGGAAGAACAAATCAAACTAGATTCATACACCACAATTCCCACTAGAATTCCCCTAGAATGCCCTATGGGTTTCACCATATTGATCTATGTCAAAAACTAAGAAGAAAAGATTACACATGGGTGAAATTCCAACTATAGGGATGGAAAAAATGAAAGCCCATCAATGGATTGAAATGGTCAAGTACACTATGTGTCACCCATAGTACACGATGTTTACTCCCAACGCGCCATAATGCCATGTACTCTCACTAACATTGGAATGAAAATAACCCATGTACACACCATGAAAGGATGGAAAACTGTGTGTACATTACATGTGGTACTTCGTATGTCCAATATCATTACTGGTTGGATTCTTTGAATGGTCATGTTCTCCTACATGGGATGAAAACCATATTGGGTCTGTCTGTGTACTAAATATAATAGTGAACCCCTACATGGGTTCACCTGTCTGAGTACTCAAATACATGTTTGAGTACCATTACATGGCATTTAAAGCCATATACATATCATGTATTCCCTGAAACCACATCTCCCAAAAACGTGATGAAAAATCTGTTTCTCAACCGTGAATACACACCTTAGAGAATGGTTTCCCCAAATAGAAAACCCATAGATCGCCCAAGTCCCCCATATTCATCCCCAAATAAAACGATCTGATAGGTGACTCCTTAAAGCATAATATGTCGTTAAATTTTTAAATCATAATTTCTATGGGTATCTCCAAAAAATAAATAAATGTGCCTACCTTGTATAGAACCACTATAGCATCTCTTAAAACTACAATCCGTAGTTATTTCACGTGGATCCATCATGTCGAGGGATTCATGGTGGTACATATCTTCCTTCAAATATATATTTCTCATTCCCCTCTATTTATCTCTTAGATATTGGTGAAAAAGGATCTGTATATTAAGATTTCATGAGAAGTAAGGGATTAAATAAATAAAAGAAAATGAAAATAATGAAAAGGAAGAAAATAAAAAGGAAAGGAAAATGAGGCAAGGGCCCACCCTGGCACCCTACTCATGTATATACCTCACCTAGGCCAACCTCTCCACTTTGAAATCCATAAAAGACTGGGAATCCCATTCTAACAGTCCATTCAAAATATTTGGGCAATTGAACCTGATCGAATAATTTAATAATTAAATTAATAAAAATTAAATATTAATTGTTCTGATAAAATTTGAATGCATCATATTTCAACCAAACACATTTCCTAGGGTAAAAATCATATTCCAGGACAAAAATTGTGGATTGAAAATTTATAAAAGATATTTTGTTATAATAAAATTACAATTTTATCCATATACATTAATTTTAAATTAAAAATTCAAATGAATTCTAGAAATTATAGTTTGGAAAAAACATAGGTCCTTACACACACAAACACTAATTTGAACTACAAATACTATAATTTCCTATTCAATATGTATCATTCTATAAAAATAATATGAAAAATATATATGTTATGAATATGGTATAAATTATTATATGTAGTATATAGAATTTATATGTGAATTAAAGGAATATGAATAATGTAAATGATGAGTAATTATATATCATTCAATGGGTAACATGACCATTAGGATCTGACTGATAGTCAACATGACAATTTTTATGTATGATTAGTTATAATAACGGATGTTTGGATTTTTTTATATTAATGTTAATGATGGTATATAATTTATAATGAAGAGGAAAATATGGCCTCTACACATTGGATTATTCCTCTTGATACCCATTTATCAAAAAAATGGGAGGGATATGTCATCACTATATGATTTCCATTACCAGGTCAAGAATTTATTCAACAATAAATGATCAAATGAAATAAAAAACAGGTGACATTCATGTTAGAATATGTCACCACTAGATCAATATTAAAAAATAAAAAGTAATAAATTATAACAATCACACACCATACACTTAGGGATTATGTTGATGTAATAATATTTTTTATATCTAGAATTTAATATAATAATATGATAACATAAATTTTAGAAATAAAGTATAGGATAAATCAGTTCCATTTTAATTACTAATTTATTTTAAAAAATATAAATAATTCATTGATGAATATTTTTTTTTTTTGATAAAATGAATAAAAATGTATTTTTAAAAATTATGATAAAATTTAATGATAAAATTATGCATTTTAAATTTATTTGATTTCCTAGAATATACATATATAAAATTAATATTTATATAATTTAATATTATCCCAGGATATTTTTAAATGTGTTTAAAAATGAATTATTTCCTTAAAAAAATTATTTTTTGAATAAATAATAATTATATTAAAAGTATTTATTCACATATTTGTAAAAAAAATAAAATTAAATTATGAAAATATCATGTAAAATTTTGGTTATTCTAAAATTTCATGAATTTTTCTAAATACATGTTTTTAGTGAATATTGAAAGTATTTTTTTTAAATTTTTATTGCTTCATAAAATGTTAATAATGACCTTAACATTAATAAAATACAATACATTATAAAAAATATTGATTTTTCATATTGAATTTTCTTTTAATGATAAAATGTAAATTTTGAACCATATAAATAAGCACTCAATGTCTAGAACAAAAATTATATATTTACAAACGTTTTTTTGAAAAAATTAATTTTTCATTACAATATAATATAAAATATTGAATTTCATTTATAAAACTGAAATATTTCAGAAACCACATTCTAAATGTCATTTACATGATCCAAATCCATTTGGAATCCATTTTTTTAGTTTTTCACAAGAAAGATTTATATGCCATGTATTTGTCTGTTAAATAACAATCATCTTTTATTTACTATAATGTCTCAATAATATGTATTCACAGTTATTTTTTGAATAATATGATTTCATTACTATGTGATTTAATTTTATATTTTAAATTTGATTTTATACGGAAATGGTTATTTTGAAAATCTGAATGTATATTTCACAAGTGATTCAATGTGTTATAATTTGTTTTATTCATGGTATATTCCGTAGAAATTGTTTAGGTTGATTCAATCCAATTAAATCTTAACATATGATGGGTTTAGTGTTATTATATCTCAATATATTTTGGGTTGATCTCATTATTTCTCAAGATATGACTAGTAAGCCTCATTATAACTCTCCAATACATTGGGTACTCTATGGAAGGAAGTAGACCAAAATGTTATTGAATTTGTATATGTGAATGTAATAGTTATATGTTAATGATATTTTATATAAATTTCATGATTTTTCATTTCACTATTAAGAGTTAACAATAATATTTTTAGTGGATTTTCATTTTTCCACTTGGATATTGATCTTTGTTATTTATATACCTTACCGAGCTTTTGTACTCATTTCTAGTTTTTAAAAACCTTTTTAAATTATTCCATATAATTTCACAAAAAAATTATTATGATAGTACAGATGAATCCAATTAGTTAATTTTTTATTATTTTATAAAACTCTAATTAAATGAATGGTTTGTCTAATCCTCCAAAACGTTGATCGTAAATGGTCTTTGATTATATAATTTATTGTGCATTTTTATGTAACATTTTTTTAAAATATCCAACATGTTATATTAATGAATCCATAAATGTGTGTTTTGGGATTTATATTTATCCAATCATCCATAATATAAAATCCTATATATCAAATTAAAAATATATTTTTGTGAAAAATAAACATCACTACAAGGGAGTCTGAAATGAATAACATTATTTTAATCTTAACTATAGTAAATAAAATTTACCATATACAATTATACTTATTAATTAATAATATTTAGAAATTAGTATATAATTTTAATTTTTTTTATTTGAAACTTGGAATCAATTTAATGAAATTCAATTCACATAACATGTATAATGTATTTTAAAAATAAAAAAATAAATCATGTTGAAAACCGTGTTTGTATGAAATGTATTTTTCAAGCATAGGTAGATATTACATTAATTATATTAAAATTAATAATCATTATATGTAATGAAATTAATGTATTTATATATATATATATAAATTAATTTACATATTTCTTTATTAGTGGTTAAATTAAATTAATAAAATTGTAGAGCATTATGTATTTATAAATAGTGTAATGAAAAAAATGAGTTTTTAAGTTATAAAAAAATATAATTTTTTTGTATATATATAACTAATATATGATTAATTATTACAAACTTACTTCAATAATAATTTTTTTACTTTGAAATAAAATTCGCATCATGCTGGGATATTTAAATTAGATACATTATTGAAAACCAATGACAATTTTGTAAAAAACTATTTCTCTAACTACTCTCTAAATATTGTACATTTTCAAAAAACCACAAAATTTTATCCTAAGGTAATAATTATCATATTATTTTAAAAATTATATTACAATTATTATCCGAATTTATAATGTTATTCTAAATTGATTATCATTCGCAAAAATAAAATTATAACTATGTGTTTGAAGAATGTGTATTTTGATGTGTATAATGACTTTATTAAAATTTTGACTGGTTATTTATTAAGAATTTTTCAATTAATATATATTCATTACGAACAATATTAATATATTTAATTATTTTATCAATATTTTTCAAAAAAATCAAAATAAAATTATAGGTTATATTTATTATATTTAAATAGTATATGACAATGTCTTTAGGCATGATGTTATGTGTTGTATACATTTTAGAACAAAATATTCATATTTTGTAGACTAATGATGTGTATACCACATTATCTTAATACAATTATATTATTTTAAATGAAAAATAATTTAAAATGTTAAGGTATTATATTATGCCCCCATCAATAAATTGTGTCCATGTATTTTGGTCATTCCATTTTAAATAATGTGCTAGAAATATTAAAATTACATCATTGATAACCCACATAATAAAATTGGTTAGAAAAATATAATCACATTAAGAAAGACATGGATGTGTGAAGGTTTTAAATGATAACACATTACTAGGTTCTAAATTTTTATAACATTGTTGGGATGTAAAAATATGGATGTACAAGAAACGTGTAAATAATTTTGGATATTATGGGAGATCATTGACCATATGAAAGTAAATGATCTAGAAAAAATTAATGACCACACAACCATAAATTTATGATGACATAAGAGGCCATTTGATTCATAAAATGTGAAGGTAATAAGATAAATTTTTTCAATATCCTATTATTAATATTTAGTTGTTATTTTATTTTCTATGTATATAAGGAAATATACCTACATGAAATGTTTTTACTTCAGAAATAGTATTTAATCCATTAGTTGTTCTTCCAAAAATTTCCACTTCATCAGTTTATATAATAAATGAATATAAAAAGTGCATTTTTTGTCTAAATAACTAAAATAAAATAAAAATATATCATAAGAACCATTAAATAATAATTATATATTCCACCTATCTTTGAATATAAAATAAATCTAAAATTTTTAACAAGAGGTATTCTTGTATAAAAATTTGTAAACATTTTTAATGAAATCATATATTTTACTTAAAAATATCCATCAAAGGGTCAACATTGATTATTAAAAAAATAAATAAAAATACATCCCAATTAAATAGAATATTCATAATGGTGAACTATTTTTTCACATAAAAGGGGATCTCTTACCAGTTAATGCACATATTGAAAAGTTATTTGTATTTTATCATTATAACCATTTATGTTAATCCAAATGGTTATATATATATATAACTAGATGTAAAAAATCTCCTAGAATATCAGCACATACCTAAAAGTCATAAATATTATAAAAATGTTGGATCCCATATTTAGATTCACAGCCTTTCTATAATTTGCATAAGAAAAATTTTATACTAACAAAGACATTACATATTCCAATGGTAGGCATTTCATCTGTGTACCCTTTAATGAATTGGATCAAACTCATTTGCTTTACTATATGTGATGGGTTGTCAAACAGAATGTGCATTGTAATTTTTTAATATAATTATTTCTATAATTTTGATAAAATTACCAAACATTAATAACCTATAATTTCAATAACATCCATGATTTGAAAATCTGTAAAGGTTACTAATACATTTAAACATAGGTTCGTAAATTGTAAAGTAACTTCTTTTTAAATTTTTTAATAAAACATTTACTAAACCAATGGGTTGTATTTCCATTAATATATCCCAACATATACTGAATCATCATAATATGCCATCATGATTAGAATTAATTTTAGTCTCTTATATACATCCATTGACTTAAAATTAAATATATAGTACGTGACAGAAGAATCATATTGGGATACCCATATAATAATTTATAATATTTTAAAATAATGAAAACATATTTTCATTATAGGAAAATAAAGGATTAACCTAGGTCATTAATTAAAATCATCTCATATAATAAATAATAATGGCTTGTAAAAAAGAGAGTAAATTATCATATTCATATCACTGACTATGTCAAACTAGGTGTGCATTAAGGATAATTTTCATTTGGTATGTTCTGATCTATTCAAATCCCAATACATCTTTTTTATAGTTAATAACCATATATACAACTATTCTAGACACACTCCCACTTATAGTGTCAATAAAATGATATATTTATAAGAAATTGACAAAATCTATTCTATATAAAAACCACAGGATGTTATACTATTCTTATTCTAAAATTTTATCATTGGTAGAACTCATGTAGTCAATGATTTATTAAATATTTTTCTTAATGTTTTTACTAAATTTTATCAAATAAAAACTATAATGAACATAACCCCAGTATCCTAGAGTTAGTGGTTATGTTATTACATCTGTACTAGATATGATTGATTACATCCCAAATGGTTGAAAAAATTTTGTAGTCTTGGTAAAATAGATACATAATAGAACATCACATCGTATTTGAGAACATGAAATACACGATAATAAAAGTTAAATATTCACCAGTATTTCACTCATTCAAATATTCATTTCAATTTCATTAGTAAAGAAAAACATTTATGGTAATAATGAAGGTTCCATAAGATTTATGTAATGAATATTTTATCAATAATAAAATATAATTACTATAGAATTGTAAATTTTGAAATATAATTATCTTAACAAGAATTCCACTTATTAAATGACATTAATATCATGATTAGATAAGGAAAAATCAGTATTTAAAGGTATATATCAAACCAAGAAATAAATTTAATAAATAAAAGTTTTCTCGAAATTCATCTCTAGATAATAGAAATTCAATAATTTCATGGATAATAATAAAATAATTCATAAAAACTAATTCTCTTAATTTTTAATGACATGATCTCATAGATTATTATATCTATACTGTTATGAAATTTTATAATAGAGGCTAAAATTATGGGTAAAAATCCATTTTTTTCTAGCTTAGTGACTACCCTCATGAAGAATTCAATGCATCCATTGGGTATAATCTTCACGGCTCAAACCATGAATGAATTTCCAACACATTATTATATATCAAATTATTTATTTAATTACTGAACAATATTCCTTTGTAAATAAATCGCTATATTTTCTAAATAATACAGAAATATTATATTTACCCATTTGATCATACAATATTCAAATTGAAACACCATATGTTGAAGTGATATATGGTTTAATTAATAAGAATATATATTAAAAATAATATATATTTAGGGGAAATATAATGTCTTGTGATCACATGATTGTTAATATTTCAGAGAATATTTAATGTATAAAAATTTTATAAATTTTTTAATGTTTATACTTATCCTTTTCAGACTAATAATAAATCATCCAAAGAGAGGTAATAATGATATCATTACATATTATCCCAATAATATAATAAGTAAAATAAAGGGTATTTATCATTGATAAATATAAATTACGTGAATGGATCATTAATGTTTTCCTAGGTAAATATGTTTTCTTGTTGAAAATATATTTTAAAAAATATATTTAGAAAATGGGATGACAAAAATTTCATTTAAAGGAAACATATAAAAATTTAAAGGAAGAAGAAATGAGATAAATGTTTATAAAGTTTGAAAGGTTATGTTCATAACAGTACATTAAAAAATGAGTCCTTCAACATTTTTATAAAAAAAGTCCACAATATCTTTTTAAAAAATATTAGAAAAATTGACATCTATTTTTTTATAAAAGTAGATTTAAGTGTAAATTATAAAAAATATTAACCTTTCATAGGGGTCTCTACACAACAGACGACGCGTCAATCAGACACTCGGTCTGTGAGTTGTTAGTATTTTTGTCCAGGGGGACGGGTTGGTTTCGCGTATGAACCAACTCGACCGTATCTCAACTGTACCCTGAATTCCCAAGGGGGATATTAGAAGGGACCACTTCTAAAAGTGATTACCAGTGCCGCTGATGGTTTTTGAAACTGATGTCCGGTGCAAAAGATATGGCCAAAGTAAGGGAAGGGACATAAGTGGGCCCAGTTATGGTCCGAACCGGTCAGACCGACTCAGCCCAACTCAGTCACGGTCGACCCGGTCTGTGTAGGCCTGGCCCATTGGGTTGTTCATCTTGCCATGTTTGGCCCAGTCTGTTGGGCCCGACGCAGCGGACTGCATGGAAAATTCAGGCCGAAATCTCCACGTGTGAGACTCGGCCCGAAGGCTCGTGGTAGGTCCGGGCGGCGCTGTGAAGGGAACAACTCGATCAACTTGGCTCAAGAGGCCAACAGACGGCCGCGCGGGGTGCGGGTGGACCGAGAAGGGAACAAGGCGTGTTGGGTAGCTAGTCAGGTGCCGAGGAAACGACCCGGGGCATCGTATAGGCACTGGGAGGGGCCGGGATGACGGCCTGGGCAACAGGGGCGCCAGGAAGGCAGGAAGGGTGCCAGGTAGGCATTGGGAGGGTGGCCAGGGCGGCGGGCAGGTGCCGGGAGGGCGCCGGGAAGATAGACCAGGTGCCTGGGGGCGCCGGGCAGGCATCAAGAGGGCGCTGGGTAGGCGACCTAGGACCGGGGGGTGCCGATCCGTCAGCTTGGGATCTGAGCAGGCACCAGGAGAATGCCGGGCAGGTGCGGGGCGCAACAACAGCGCGTAGGGCAGGCGAGCAGAATGTTGGCGGGCCCATCCAGCCGCTGTTTCGGCCGGGGTGCATGCCTGGCAGCGCGTAGCTAGGCTAGTTGGGCATCACTCGACCGGTGACAGGGTTCGCGGTGGTCACAGTATGCACAACCTCTATCCGCCGTCTTCATCGTCGTCGCCACATTGCTAAGCTGTTGTTACATCGCAGTCTATCCAAGGTTCTGAAACCATAAAGGTTGCATAGGGGTCAGTCCATGTTCATGTGGCTCGAACCCTCCATGTTAGAACGATTAGAGAGGCTAAAGAAGTTAATTTAATGATAGATGATTAAGTGTTAAAAAACTTAAAACACACCCATAATTTTTTAATCGACGAGTGTTGGTTCATCGCGGGGGAAGACGATGATGTCATCATTCGTCGTACACTTCCACTTCCGAGCTCATGCGTCGGTCTATTGACGATGAAGAGGAAGGGAGAAAGGTCATCAAAGAGATCCCACGTCGGAAGGGGGGTTCCGAGGAAGAAGATGAGGAAGAATTTTTCATCGTTGGCATCTTCTTGTTCTTCGTTGGAGGAAGTGTAATCCTCCATGTGTTGGGTGTCGCGTCACTTTACCAATGCTTTATCGTTTGGGGAAGCCATCCCAAATCCTCCTCCAATGTTCCCTACATATAGGAGAGAGGGAGAGGTATGTAACAATCGTGGAATTTTTGACGGTAAATTTATTAGGAACCTTCCTAAATTCCAACAATGAGGTTAAAAAAAGGGGTCAAGAGAATTAAAATCATTGGTGCATAAATCTATTTAGAAACAATTATTTTTATGTTGACACATAAAATTAATTGATAGATTTAATTTTATGTTGACACACACAATTTAATTTCACGTTGACACATAAAATTAATTGACAACAAATAATTTTTTGTTGACACATAAAATTAATTGATAGATTTATTTTTATGTTGACACAGAACATTAAATGAGAGGGTTCTGAGGTTTCCTCTCCCCCAATTAAATGGGAGGATAAGCCCCATGTGGAGCTTTTAACCAAAATTACTACATAGCATGAGTTCAAATAATATAAAATAAGCTGTTACATATTTTATTTTATTAATCCACGTGAAACCCAAAAACCAACTCCCAAACCCGATCATTTGTCGTCGAGGTGAAATCCTTCTTAAGTGAAAACTTGCGCAGTGAGTTCAACAGTGCCCTCATATTTCTATTCGGAGCACCCATTCAAAAGTTAGAAAACCCCGCACAAACGTTTACAGAACGTACATGAACAAAATTTCAGAAATTGATTTTGTGTACATCTGGCCTCAGAATCAGGCACCATCAGAAATTGCGGTCTCGTAAAATTCCAAAGAATATTAAAAACAATCCATGAAGTATCCGGGTTTTAAAAATTTACCAAGGTAGTACAAGTAAAAAATTTTCATAGAAACTTCTTGGTGAATTTTTATATGATTTTTTTGGATTTAAATAATATGAATTTCAACACATACTTTAATTCATATACATACTAATATGTATTCATTTTCATTATGATGCTAATGATTTTTGAAAACTTGTAAAATGGATGATTAATTGAAATAATAATAGTAATACATCTTGATTGCATTAATTTTGAATAACATAAGATATCAATTTATAGTCAGTGATAAAGAAATTTAGCATTGTTCTATTTATTATAAATCACCCTAGGTAAACATAGTATGAATAAAAATTAAGTCGCTACAAATATTATTTCTCCTAATCAACATCTAAACCCAAAAGTTGTCTAAATAATCAGTCATGATTTTGAAGGAATATATTTAAAATATTAGACTAATGGTCAATGATATGTCAATTAATATTTTTTTTGTAATAATAATATACACAATATATAATGGGATACTGATATTGAAAAAGTTGAGGAGAGAATGAATTGAACTATCTGAATCCAAGGATTATTGGATAAACCTATTGAGAAAGATGTAACGTTACAATCTTATATACTAAAGGATACCGAATGTAGACTGTGAGATTTAACATTCCATGATAATATCGACCAAGTATTTATGTTTGAGTACATTGAATAATTATTGAATAAATATTTCCCTCACAAAATTTTGATCATAATAATAACTTATTTTGTTAACATATAATATGTATATTTATCATACATATAATATGATAATAAATTGATGAACATAACATACCTTTACAATGATGTTTCTACTATTACATCCATGATGTAACATATCTATTTTTTAGACTATGACATATTTGTATCTGTAAAATTGTTTTTAATTATATTATAGATTCTATGTTGATGGAAAATAGAGAAACACTGCTAGAAATAGATATCTTTTGAAATCACGCAGGAGGGAGTATTTTTGTAATATTGGGAAAAAGTGGTATATCATGTGTTTTGAATAACTATACGAGGTGTTACTACTTATATTAGGGTGTAGAATATCATAATGATTCTTTGAGATCTGTTAACTTCCATCCATGAGCTAAAATAAATCATGGATGTTTTTAATGAGGATTTACTTATCATATGGAATGTCACCATACCACATGACATAAAAAATTTCAATGATATAATAACATATTATATATCTAGTTTTGACATCCTAGTACAAAAAATTCTACTATTTTGGATGCATATCATGTTCTCGAACATCTTATACTTCAATTGGGAGATCTATCAACAATAACTCTCATCCAATGAATCCTTTGATCCATTGTGTTTTGTGGAAAACCACATATACATATGTTATAAAATCTAAGAAAAAAAACAATGATCATATAGTACCTTGTAATCAACCTTATGTTCATTAATATATTACCAATGATGAACAATTAAATCCTTCAATAGTATGAGGAATGATTTTTATTAATTTTAAGCTCAGGAATGTCTTGTTTAATAATGTTTTATTCCAATATTTTATAACCTCTCTTAATTTAGATAATATTTTTTTACATGATGATATGATTTTTTCTATTTTTTCTCGTCAATAACCAGTTTGAAAATGGGGGTTTTGAGCCATTATGGGTTAATACATATCAATAATAGTTTACACGGTAATAAATGGTCTGATATTCTTCTATTCTTTATATTGTTATATGTAATATAATATTTGGAAGGTATTGATTAACATCAATAAGTAACCATATATTTTTTTATACTCATTAGGTTTCATTTATATTTTCTAATAATGTTAGAAAGCTATATAAATTACATTGCTATATGACTATAGGAAAAAATAGACCCTTATTATAGGTTGTTTGTATTGTATTCTATTAAATAACATTAGTTACTTTGGATTTTTTTGATGAAATAAAAATTAACATTTTGAAAAATTCATTGTAAAATTTCCTAATTACATTCCAAATGGATATCTTTTTTACCAAAGAAAATATATTCTAGATTTATAATTGATCTCCTACTAAAGAAAAGTACAATTTCAATTATATCTTACAAGTTGGAACCTGTAGAGTTAGTGGAATTGAAATTCATTTTGGAAGGGTTTGAAAGGAATGGGTTCATCCAACATGGAAATTACTTTAGGCCAGGGGCTGGTGACTAGAACCAAAGGCGTAATTCCCTAAAAACTGGGAAGGCATTGCCTTTATAAAACATAAACACACACAAACGGAGTACAAGAGGAAGCAAAGATTAATTAAAATCTGTATAACAATTGTACTGAAAGTAAAGGGGACAGAAATACATGCCCAACAGTAAAGTACACAGAATGGACAAACAAGTACAACCAAAAAGACAAATAGCTGGAAGGTTTCTAGCAGCTCATGGATCGTCCACCACGGATCCTACCTGAAGGGTATGTACAGATTGCATCCTCAGTGCTCCACATCCATCCGACTACTCTGAGTACCGATTAATCTTGAGGTCCGCCTCTTGGTATTGTCCATTCCTCGTACACTCAGCCTCAGTCAGCGCTGTTTGTCGTATGCATCCAACACCACGAGGTATGGGAATAACCCATGAATGGGTGAGTATAATGATACTCAGTAGGGACCCCGAGACCCTCAAGGTCTCAAAGAATCGAACAAGGATAAACCAAAAAGTATGAAATAAATGGATAACCATTAATTAGGTATATGATCATATATATACCTAAGTTATCGAGTAACCCATCTCAATCATTTGGAAAACACAAAGGTCATTGAATCAACTCAAACCAGTATTTTTATTCACGATGTTAAAACTGCAACAGCTGGAGAACTCCTCCTCTGTCAATTATAGTGGGCATGACGCTACAACCAAGTGCTTCCCACTAACATTAGACTGCTGAAATACTCCACCTATCTAGTATTATGGGCTTTCTGATACAACCAAGCGCTTCCTACAATGGGTCTGCTACTATAACCAATCACTCCCCCTAATAGCCTACAAAGGTACTCTTTCTGTCAAGTACCTTGGGTCTGCTTCTATAACCAAGCGCTCCTCCACCATGGGTCTACTAATACAACCAAGCGCTCACCGCTCGACCATCCAAATCACTCTGATTTGATCAATCAGCAGTCATTAAGTCTTAGTCGGATACTAGGTCTCTACAATCTGTACGCATGACACCGAGAGGGTCCACTCCATGTTCCACAAGATGATACTCCATGTTTCATTAAAACTCACGTTGATTTATCACAATAACCTCCATGTTATAGGGGTCTCAACACAACATACGACGCGTCAATCAGATCCCTGGTCTGTGAGTTATTAGCCTTTTAGTCCCGAGGGCCCAGTTAGTTTCATGTACAAACCGACCCGACCATATCTCAACTATACCATGAACTCTTATTGGGTATTTTTAAAGGGACTGTTTCTCAATGATATTACCATCACCGCCGAAGGTTCGTCAAATGGATGTCCGGTGCCAAAGATATGGCCAAAGTAAGCAATAGGTCATTAGTGCGCCAGGGTCTGGTCCGACCCGGTCGGATAGACTCAGCCCGACCTATTATGGGTCGACCTGCTGTGGGTCGACCCAGTCAGACTTGTTGGGTATGTGTTAGCCCGTTGGTTGGGTCAGCACGCTATGATTCGACCCGGTCCACTGGGCCCGGCCGAACGGACTGCGATGGCAGTTCGGCTGGATGACGCCATGCAGGCGGTATCGGCTTGAAAGTCGGGGCCAGTTCAGCCAGCACCACGAAGGGCATGACTCGAGAGGTCGGCGGCTGAGAGACTAGTGGGTAAGCCATGCGGGGTGCGTGCTGGTCAGCAAGACTCTAGGCAGGCTGTGGGTAAACCGGGCATGGTGCTGGGCAGCGCGTTGGGGTGCCGACAGGCCGCTGGGGAGCTGGTCAGGGTACCGGCAGGGGCCGGGCAGGCCGCCGGTGGGGTGCTGGTGCGCTGGGGTAGCACATCAGGGTGTCGGGTAGGCAGTCGGTAGGGGCTGGGCAGGCCCCCGGCAAGGTGCTGGTGCGCCGGCTAGCATGTCAGCCCGGCGCTGGGGCGCCGGGAAGCACGCCGGAGGGGTGCAGGTAGCGCGACTGGGACGTCGACGTTAGGTGGGTCGGGCGCCGCATGGCCGGTCACGGTTGGCCGATAGCATCGGTGCACCACTGGACCATCGCGATTGGCGGAGGCCACGGGTAGCGCGGCCGTCATCGTTGGGGCCTTCATCGTCGTCGCCTCAACGCCTTACCGTAGAACACCACAAGAGAGATGAAATCGACAGAGGTTGTCAGGTTGTGTTAGGTCGGCCCGCATCCTCCATGTTTAAACTGATAACAATTATCTCAAAAAGAAGGGAGGGGATCTTCTTCATATTTTTTAAAAACCACGCATCAAATATTTTTTAATCTTATGAAGAGAAAAAGAACATGATATTATGCTAGAACAAAACCCCTACCTTGTCTGTCACTCATAGATAATGTCGTGGTAAAAGGAAAGCATCAATTCGTCTATTTCCATGTTCATCATGCACTCCCAATTCACATTCTCAAGCATCGGAAGGAAGAAGGGTACATGTCATTGGCGGATGAGTGTTCGGAGGGTACATTGTCATTGTTGACGTTCTTTGTGGGTGACGTCTTCTCATTTGATGTGGATGAATTTTATTGGATATGGTGTGGGCATCACTTCCCTTTCCATGCTTTGGTTGAAGAATGATGAATAAGGGAGATGAGGGTGTCGTCGTTCTATAGTGGAAGGTGCGTTCTTCACATTCTTTCTTGAGAGGATGATCTTCTCTCTCAAGTCCCACCCAAATGAATTGCCAACCAAATGAAATAATATATTGGCCTATTATTTAATTGTTTTCTTTAATTCAAAAGAATTAAAAATTTTAATTAATTAAACGAGGTGGTTCAATTAATTATAAGTGGGGTGGCACATTTAATTAGTGTAGGAAGTTCAAGGGTTCCTCCACTTTATAGAGAGTTACAAAGGGTTAAAGGGGGATTTTGATGTTCATGTAGGCCCCACCTTTCAAACATCAATTGGGGTTTAAGGGGGGAAATATAGTGTGGGACTGACCTAAAAATATCATCCCAAGGGAGGTTATGTGTGGGTGGGCCCCACCGCCAACCTCTCATTGGAGGATTAAACCACCAAGAATAAAAACTAATTTAACACTTTTTTATTCAATTTAATTATAAACCCCCAATAACCCACTTCTAATTTCATTTTAATGAAACTATGGTGAAGGTTTCACAAATTACTTACCAATGTTATGAGTTCAGCGGTGCCCGCAGATTATAAATCCGACCACCGGTTAAAAAGATATAAAATCCCAAATGTGCGTTTAGTGAATGTGTGCGAAAAAAAGTTAGGAAAATTATAATCAGTCACCATCGAATCGCGATGGTCAATGATAGGATCTTCCTATGTGAAACACGCCCCAATGAACCCAATGGTACTCTCAGATTTTTAATCTGACTCACCATTGAGAAGTGATGAATTTTACAAAAAATAATTGTCACTTAATTATTTTATTTGCGGCCAAAAACTTAATTTTTCTTGTGGCCCGCACAGGCCAAAGTTAGTATCATTTTAAATAAACATGACCTCATGAGTTCAGCGGTGGTCTCAGATTATTAATCGATGCTACTATTTGTGAGTTATAATCATTTGAAGAATAAAATAATTTATTTATTTATTCTATTTACGGTTATGCCATTTTTGGGATTTCTCACAGGAGTCCTGCACCGACTAAACATAGGTTATACCTATGGTAGACTCACCATCCTAAGTGCAACGGTGCCCTGAGATTTTTTTTCTGAGTAACCATTAATGAGTTATTCCACGTTTTCAGGAAAAATTCTTACACACCTTAACTTAATCATAACAAAAGCTTCATAAATTGATTCTGGGTACACAGGGCCTCAGAATCATGTGCCATTAGAAATTGTAGACTCGTAAAATTCCCTTTTTTTATGAAAAAAAAATTCACGGAATTTCCATGTCTTTACATTCTCCCCACTTCATGGATTTAAGTCCCTGTAAGTTACAAATCACACTAAGAGAACAATTGGGGGTACTAAGGACGCATCTGAGCCTCCCACTCCAATGTGTTATCCTGAAGGTTCCTGTGCTTCCAGAAAACACGTAAAAGAGGTATCTATCGTCCACATAGGACATGATCCTTTTGATCCTCAATATCCACTAGATCCTTGGTAAAAGTCACCCCATCGTCGACGTCCATCTCAACATGGTTGATGACATGGCAATGGACGAGAACATATCTATTGAGCTGGGATTCGTGGAACACGTCATGCACCCGGTGTAACTGGGGTGGAAGAGATAAGCGGTAAGCCACCTCACCAGCTCTGTTGTTGACCCGAAAATGTCTGATTAACCTCGGAGATAACATTCCATTTGATCATAATCTCCGTAAACCTCATCATGTTGAGACCTGTAGAATGATATGGTCACCATCCTCTAATTCCTGAGGTCTTCGTCTCCTATCAGCCGACTTAATAGTGATCAACTGCACCATCCAATGCATGAGCTAATCCTGTGATGCATGGGTTTCATTTTTCACTGACCAAGGAAAACACTACTCCAACATTGTAGATAAAACACAACCTTGTTGCCTAATATAGTTAATCTGAGTATGAACTGTGAAAGTCCAATCCATACATAAACCTATGTCATAGGGCCACGACGCTGCCACCAAGAAGATCCAACTGAAACTGTCACCTCGAGGGTCAGATCACTCCGTAGACATATGTGCTATTATCGAGTCTCCTCCCAATGGTTTCTCCAGATGTGAGGGTTAATTCAACAGTTTAATCGGAACTCTAGGTCTGGGACAAGATTTGTGGATGGAAGGAATTACTGGTAGCTATGTCTATTTATATGGCAGCTAGTAGTAGACATAGTCCGTACCTCGAATCATTCCTACATCCCTTAGGTCACACTCATTGACCGTATGCAGATATTCTCTTCTACTACCCTCCAACACCCTGTGTCAGGCAGGGACTACAAAGGTGGGTGGTTGTAACATGTCAAAATGTACACCACATCATGCTGCTCTCCTAGCTCTGCTTCCACATCTTCTGCCCTGCAGATTCATCTGTCTCTATTACATCCTCTTTCTGAAATATTTTACACGCCCAAGTCTCTGAGACTGGAACTAGTTTCCAGCTTTCCCACTACTAACATTCACTGGTTGTATCTACTCATTCAAAGAACATTCAACACAAAAAGATTCTCTCTATAATCCTAAAAAATGTAGGAATGCACAAAGGAAAAAGATAGTGATGGCTCATATTTCCCTAAAAACATATAACTCGGAGGTCCAAGCTCTGAAGAACTAATCGTATCGTATTCATCGAGAACCTGGAATGATCAGTATGCCTCAATGAATACTTATCCACCGACATGTCATCCTGCCGAAGCTGTAGAACTTATAGAGAACTCTTAGCCACCTCCTCAGGATAGTCCTCAGCAATCTGTAAGTCAGGCTCGCCTTGAAACCTGAGGGGTATCTGATGCTGAAACACGTCAAAGACACTAAGCCTACATGTGTCACCAACCGGTATCGCCAGTAAAAACACCAGACCAACAGGATGTGATATAGCTAAAACACTCACTAAAGGTTCAAACTCGGGCAAAACTCCACATATGAAAGCCTCATTACTATGCGGTCCAACCTCATGGTCACTCACTGGAAAAAACTAGTAGCTAGATCACTATCTTCTGTACTGTTGTCTCAACGAGGTGGAGAACTCTAGCAATTGCCTCCAGTCAGTCCTCTACTACTTGGGAATCTGTCTCACCTCGTAACATTGAAGGCCTCTGCCACTGGAACTCATACAATGCGCTCAGTTGGCGTGTATTGTCCTCCAGTGAGGTGGTGGCATATGCTACCCAAAGGGTGGTGGTACTACTGGTACACCACCCGATGGTGAAAACATAGTAAAATGGCCCTACAATGGAGCCCTGTCACTCGATGGGCTATCATCATGTACTCTCTTGGAACTGTAATGGGTTGTGTGTGGGGAGGCATCCTGAACAAATCTGACACGGTCAAAAGACTATACCAGGTGAGCTGACCTGGTTTGAACTAACATAAAAAAACATTTGAAAACACACAATCAATCAATTTTTTCATGTTCTATGTTGGGAATCAGTAGTCACAGTCCGGGTGTATGGATGTGTCGGCTGCCGCACCAACACTAGACTCTGTGAACTGAAAACCACACATGGTACCTTTAAAACTATTCCTTCACAGAAAAAAATATCAGAATCCTATGTTCTGGGTATAATCGACTCCTCTTATACCAATTTTTCTTGACCTGTCTCCCAGGGCCCGTATCGTGACTACCCCAAGCCCGCCTTCCATAGGCAAGGAGCTGGCGACTAGCACCAAAGTCATAGTTTTCTAAAAACTGGGAAGGTATTACCTTTATAAAATGTAGGCCCACAGAACTAGAGTACATGCGGAAGAAAAATATAAGTAAAAGATACATTATAAGTGTACTGAATGTAAAGGGGCCATAAATAAAAGCCCAACAAAAAAGTAAAAGGAAAGTACAAACAGGTACAACCAAAAAGACAAATAGTTGGAAGGTGTCCAGAAGCTCCTGGATCGTCCACCACAGATCCTACAAGAATGGTAAGTACAGATATCCTCCATAGTTCTCGACATACGTCCGTCTCCTCCGGGTAACGAATCATCGTGAGGTCCACCTCCTAGTACTATCTAGTCCTCGTACACTCCGCCTCGGTCAGTGATGTTCGTCGTCTACATCCAACACAATGAGGTTCAGGAAGGGCCCGTGAAGGGGTGAGTATAACGATACACAATAGGGACCCCGAGACCGACAAGTTCTCAAAAAATCCAAAAAGGATAAACCACAATGTATGAAATCAATGGATAACAATTACTTAGTTATATGCCAACACATATACCGATGTTTTGGAGTAACCCATCTCAATCATGAGGAAAACACAATGGTCATTGACTCAGCTCAAACCAGGATATTTATTCACGATGTTGAAACCAAGGCTGGTGGAGAACTACTCCTCTGTCGAGTACAGTGGGCATGCCTCTACAACCAAGTGCTTCCCACTAACCATTGACTGCTGATGTACTCCACCTATTGAGTACTATGGGCCTTCTACTACAACCAAGCGCTTCCCACTATAGGTCTATCGCTATAACCAATCGCTCCCCCTCATAGCCAACAAAGGTACTTCTTCTGTCATGTACCGCCGGTCTAACACATCAACCAAGCGCTTCTCTACTGTGATTTTGCTACTACAACCATGCACTACCCACTGGGCCATCCGATTTACTCTGAGTCGATCGATCAGCATTCGTCGAGTCTCAACGAGCTACTAGGTCTCGGCAATCTACACGCTCATCATCGGGGGGTTTCACTCAATGTGCCACAAGACGGTACTCCAATTGTCAACAAAACTCACATTGAAGTATCAGAAGGTCCGCAATGTCATATGGGTCTCAATGCAAAAGACGACGCGTCAATCAGATGCCCGATCAGTGAGTTATTAGCCTTTTAGTCCCAAGGGCCCAGTTTGTTTTGTGTAGAAAACAAATCGACCGTATCTCAAATATAACCCAAACTCCCATGGGGTATTTTTAATGGGACCATCTCTCAATTATATTACCATCGCCACTGATGGTTTGTTAAACGGATGTCCTATGCCAAAGATATGGCCAAAGTAAGCAATGGGTCATTAGTGGGCCCGGGTCCGGTCCCACCTGGTCAGATGGGCTCGGCCCGACCCAGTATGGCTTGACCCGGACTGGGTTGACTCAGTCAGACTTGCTGGGTCTGACTCAGCCCGCTGGATGGGTCAACCTGCTATGTTTCGACCCAGTCCACTGTGCTAGGCCCAGCGGACTGTGAGGGCAGTTCGGCCGGATGCTGCCACATAGGCAGTATCAGCCCGAAAGTTGGGGCCTGTTTGGCTATTGCCACATAGTGCATGAATCGAGAGGTCGATAGCCAGGAGACCAGTGGGAAGTCCATGCAGGGCGCGGCCCGACATGCAGGACTCCGTGTAGGCCATGGGAGCACCAGAAAGGGTGCCGGGCTGCACACCTGGTACACCGTGATAGGGGGCCGCAGGGGTGTCGGCAGGGCACCGGGGTGCCGGGCAGGCCGCCGGCAGGGGCTGGGTTGGTCACCGGCTAGGCGTGGGAGTGCCGAGTAGTGCACCGGGGTGTCGAGAATGCCGTCGGCAGAGGCCGAACAGGCCGCTGAAAGGGCGCGAGGGCATCGGGCAGCGCGCCGGTGAGGCACAGGGGCAACGGGCAGCGCGCCTGCGAGGAGCAGGGATGTTGGGAAGTGCACCGGTGGGGCGCGGAGAGCCCGCCGAGGATCCCATGGGTTGGCGGGTCGGGAGCCTCTTGGCCGATGATGGTGGGACAAGAGCATCGGTGCACCGCGGGGGCAGCGCAATTCGCGGAGGCCACAGGTAGCACAACCATCGTCATTGATGCCTTCATCGTCGTCACCTCAACGCCTTGTCATACAAAGTTACAAGAGAGAAGAAATCAACAGACGATGTTGGGCCATGTTAGGTTAGTCCGCATCATCCGTTCTTAAAGTGATAACATTTATCTCAACAAGAAGGGACGAGATGTTCTTCAATTGTTTTTAAAACCACGCATCAAATCATTTTCAATCCGAAGAAGAGAAAAAGAACATGATATTAAGCAAGAAAAAAACCCCTACCTAATTTTTCATTCATATAAAATGTCATGTGAAAAGGCGGGTGTCGATTCTTCGATTTCCACATTCATCACACACTCCAAGTTCTCACGCTCAAGCATCAGATGGAAGAAAGGTACTTGTCGTTGGGGGACGAGCATTGGGAGGTGACGTCGTCATTGGGGTCGTTCTTCATGGGTGACTTCTTGTCCTTTGACGTAGATGAAGGTCGTTGGATATTCCATGGGTGTCACTTCACATTCCCTGCCTCGGTTGATGAATGAAGAAGAAGGAAGAAGACGGCTTCATAATTCTTTGGTTGAAGGAGTGTTCTTCACATTCTTTGTTAAGAGGATGATGTTCTCTCTCATGTCCCACCCAAATGAATTTCCAACCAAATGAGATCATAAAATTTTCTATTATTTAATAATTTCCTTGAATTCAAAAGAAATCAAAAGTTGAATTAATTAAACGAGGGGGTTTAATTAATTCTATATGGGTTGGCACATTTAATTAGTGGGGGAAGTTCAATGGTTCCCCCACATTATGGAGAGTTACAAAGGGTTAAAGGGGGGTTTAGATTTTCATGTTGGCCCCACCTATCAAACTTCAATTTGGGGTTTAAGTGGGAAAAAGATCGTATGGGTCCCACCAAAAATATCCTTCCATGGGAGGTTATGTGTAGGTAGGCCCCACCTCCAACCTCTCCTTGGAGGATTTAACCGCCATGAATAAAAATAAATTTAACACTATTTTTATTTAAATTAATTAAAAACGCCACAAAACTAACTTATACTCTCATTAGAACACAACTACGGTGAAGGTATCACTAAGAAACTACTGATGCTGTGAGTTCAATGGTGCCCTCAAATTTCAATTCTGAGTACCAGTTCAAAAGATATAAAATCCCGAATGTATGTTAACTAAACTTACGCGAAAAAGACATCGGAAAATTATTATCTGTCACCTTCAAATTGTGTCGGTCGAGGATAGGCTCTGCCATGGTGAAAAACTCACCAACGAACCAAACGGTATTCATAGATTTTTAATCTGCCTCACCATTTAGAAGATATGAATTTTACAATAAAATAATTGTCACTTAATTATTTCATTTTTGGCCAAAAACTAACTTTTTCTGGTGGCTCATGCCGGCCAAAGTTAGTATCTGCATAAAAAAATCATGTCCTCATGAGTTCAGAAGTGGTATCGTATTTTTAATCCGAGCTACCATTTTCAAGTTATAAGCATTAAAAAAATTTATTTAACTATTTTATTTACGGTTATGCCATTTTTGGGATTTCTCACAAGAGGCATGCGCTGACTAAGCTTAAGTCATCCCTTTGGTAAAACCGCCATCCTAAGCACAATGTTACCCTCATATTTTTAATCTGAGTAATCATTTAAGTGTTATTTCACTTTTTTAGGAAACCCGCTTACAAACATTATCTTATGCTTGACAAAAACTACAAAAATTGATTCTGGGTACACCGAGCCTTGGAATCATGCGCTTTCACATACTGTAGACTCGTAAAATTCCATTTTCTTTAAGGAAAAAAATTCACACATAATTTCTTGGGACTTTAAATTTTACACCATGTTTTGATAAATAATCAAAATCAATATATATGAATTGATAACTTGTTTGATAAATTAATGTAAATGCTTTGGTTCTCTAATATTTCTACATGATCATGGAATCACAAATTATGATTTCAAAAGTAGTATATTTTGAAGAAAAACTTTTGAGTGATATTATATTCACAATGAGTTAATGATTATACCTATAATTCATATGAATTCACCATGAGTATTCAGGAAATTGTTTAATATAATCCTTAAATGTTTTCTATATTCCATTATTGTGGTGTTCATTGAAGAAATCTTGGGGTATTCTAGTACAAATGTTGATAATGAACAACACCTAATTATAGTGCTATGTAACTTATAGCAACATCAACTTCATTTTATTATTTTGATGTCGGATATCATGATATAAGATGTATATATAAATATCCATTTAATTTTTGATATTGGGGTTTCCTTAGATCGTAAAAAGATATAGGCTATTAACACATGGAAATCACTAGATTTTCTTTCAAGAATGTAATTTCCATGGATTAGATTAATACTATTGAATCGATAACTGATATTTTTCTATTATTTCTTTTCTAGTGAAATATTTTAGTATGAATAGTCATATATTATAATGGGGTGTTGAGTTACAGAATTCATCCTAGCATCATAATGTTCAGATTACATCAACACTATTTCTTATGTTTTTATAGTCTTGATAGGGGAATGTTTTATATAATGATTCAACGGGACATGTTTTGTGGTTCTTTTAACATTCATGGAGATCATTTAGTTTATTAAGGATTAGGAATGTTATGGATGTTTGAGAAAAACAACCCAACACATTATTTTAAATTTGATGATGAATTTTATACATTAAATTTCTTATCATTGTATTTTTGTAGATAAATTAATTCCTTTTAAGGATCATAACATATGAAACAACTTTTATCACCAACTTATTTGATCCTAAGTCAACATACATGGATGCTATATCTCGATATAATTTTATTTAACATGATTTATACAATGGGAAAAGGAAATCCTATAACAGAATCATTTTATAGGTAATAATATAATTAGTTTCCAGCAAAGGATTTATATTTATAGAGACTAATGTTTATTATATCTAATATGTATTTAGATTTCTCTCACTATAGTTCATTTGTGGGTTTTATTCCAATTTATTTTATTTTAGATTTATTGATGAATTCTATATTTGATCAAACATATTATTTGAATTTTATTACAGTAAGGACAAATCTCAAGGGTGGGGAGAGAATTGAGGGATGAAATCAAGAAGAAATATTTGAGTTTTATTTGTAAAGTTATATTATAGTTCGTTCAAACATTCACGATAAACCTATTTCCGCCTACCACCAATCAAGATTAATGAGACATCACAGATTATAATATATGTATAGAGAAATATGATAATTTTTTTATCATCATTAAATTAATTGGATAGGGTAAATGTCTCGATATTTCTCATCTATCAATTACCGATTGAAAAAACACTGATGTCCTACTGGTTTGTTTTATTCATTACCAAATATCATTTGAAAATGGTAGATGATTTCTATTGATTTATTCAATGGTCTATCATGAATTGATAAGAAAAATGATATTGTTTGGGTATTTCTATATTTAATCATGAATTCTACAAAATTCATCCCTAATCAAGAACCCATTATGTAAAAAGTCATTTCCAATTATTACATTCATTAATTTGTAACGATGCATGGTGTCCTAGTTTTGTGTTTGTCTAACTGGGACCAAAATATAACATCACATTTTTGGAAACCATTATTTTTATACCCCTAACCATAGCTAACAATTATATGATATTATCATCATTAAATTGGCAGTGAATCTTAATGAACAATAAAAATATTATATTTCATTCTAAGAGATTGTGGGATGGATTACAAAATCTCATGGGAGGACTATATGATGTTAGTTGAGTTATTATACTGTAACAATTATCATTCCTTGTTACAAATGGATTCTTTCAATGAATTGTATTTCCATGTTAATCTTTCACATATTCATTGGGCATAATGAGTTGAAACATCACTTATAATACCTATCATTATGCATGACAGTACATATAAAATTATGATGACTGAAAATAGGACAAAGATTTATTAGAGTCATCAAAAATAATATGTTGATTATAGATAATGGATTTTATTTTCCAAGAATATTGAACATGTTTTTAAGAGAAAATCCAAGTGTGTAGTCCATCATCACTATAGTATAAAATGTAAAATAGTGTCCATTGTATATTGGACTTTTTTAGATACCTAAACGAGCATCTGATGTTGATTTTTAGTTGTATATATAACAAAGGATTATAATTTTACACAATGTGTTTCACATGTATCAATTATAGAATAACCATCATGATCTTGACCATGTAATTATATGGTACCTTGTTGATCTGGAATATGATGTGACATTGTTTCTTGTGCTAAATATATTTTTAGATTGGAAAGAGAACATCATTAAATACAAACATATAAATTTATTATGGGTTTTATGATAACATAGTATTATTTATGGGAGACATGGGACCATTATGAATAAATGTTGGTCCAATTTCCCATTAAATTCCATAAAAATGAATGGCTTTCAAAAATCATGGGTGGAAATTCATGTTGTTGGTGAATTTAACATCCTCAGTTCTTAGTGTTTTACCATCATATTGGTTATTTTCATGTTATATATTTCTTGGGATATGTTTCCTGTATTTTTAGAGGGATTCATAATTTTAAAAGAAATTTTTTTGAATGTCAATGGTTGGATAATAGAGAATATAAATTGATCATTATCATTAGGAAACTATTAAATGTGTTGTTGGGGGTCACTAGGTAAGAGAATAGTTTAAGATAAATATTTCAATATTATGCACATAATAGTTGAAAGAGTGCAGATATGGATATATTGAGAAGTGTGGTTGGATAATAGTTTGAAAACACATGTGATCAATCAATGTAAGGGTGTGTCTATGGGAAAATAACAGAACCTGGTACTCTGAACCATGTGGCACAAACCATGTGAATCTCAGGATATTTTCTAGTAGCACACAAATGGTTGTTACATATTGTGAATGACCGTAAAAATTAACTAAGTGGTGTGTAGTTTTTTTCTAAAAAAGACATATTATTTCAAACTAAGGCCCTGAAATATTCAGTATTCTACTATTAATTTATTTTATCGAACTCCTTCTATCCTGATGCTCCAATTTTATTTATCTTTTATCTAAAATTTTAATTTATGAAAATTACAATTTTCGGAGATATATAATTGTTAGTAAGTCCATATATCATAAGATGTATTGATCAAAACTTCTCCTCTCTCTATCTTGGATCCATTAATCATGTTTTTTGTGGATAGATCTTTTTCATATGATGTAAATATTGAATATATCATATTGTATCTATATATGAGAAGGTATTGGGAGCTTATATCTATAATTCCTTAGTGAAATTCATTGTTTTTTAAACGTTTTTTTGGATTTTCCCCATCATATACACTTGTTATATAACATGAAAGAATAGTTTTATTAATATATTTATCTTGATTTTTTTGGGGGGAAATTTGTCTTATTTCATGAAGGAATCCATTTTGGTTATTGTTTTGGAAATATGAATGATTGGATGGATTCTCAAAATCCATTTTGATTTTATTTTTTAAATTATGAATTTAGAATTTTTGAAGTGGTTTTGATTTAACAAAAAACATATCATACTATTTATTGGTAATGATGGGTATTTTATTGAAAAATTTATTTGTATAAAATTTGGAAAAACTACGTGGGTGTGTCTTCATTATGGAATTTTTGTGGTCGAAAGTGAAACCATCTAGTATAACACATTATTTTCATGATGTACCACCATAAATGACAAAGATAAATTTTATTTTTATGAATGGACGTTAGATTCTCTATGTTGAAATGGGAAATATAAATTCGGAATAACAATGAATTAAAATGATAATTTTTATGGGTTTATTAGATTAGTTTCACCTATGGATGTGTAAGAACCATTAAAATATTTTAAATTAATTGTTATAACCAATTACTTTCAATGATGTTTGTGTTGGAAATTCTATTGGTATTTCATTATGAGTTTATAATCACCTCTACATCATCACATTTTTAATTCTACAAATGCCATTTAGCATGAAATAAATATATGAATCGAATAGTATTTCTATTGTTATGTGACTTTTTTAGAATGGAAGGTGGTGTTGGAGAATAGATATTTATTGGGTGGTGTTAGGGATCATGTCACATTATTGTATCTGAGTCATCTATTCTTCTGATGTTTTAGTTAATATTTTTTACTATGTTTCTCCACTGATATTGTATTTATATTCATTATATGTGGGTTTTATTATTTAAATTCAGGTATCATATAGGGTGATTGGATGTTTATATTTCGTGTGTAAATGTGGATTTATCTTATATATGAAAAAAATAACCCAATTTACATTATTATAAAATATAACTGAGTAAAAACAATTATTTTTATGGAGGTTTCATCTATGGGTAATTGAAATAAAAAAATTCTGAATCCATAGAGTGAAGGTGGGATGTTAAATTCCATAGTTGAGTAACTGCACATGGGGTAGATTAATAAGAATCATTATAAATGAAAATTGTAGGATAACACAAATTTTATAAGTCGATTAATATGGATAACATAAATCTAATCCTATGTTGTCAAAAAACAAAAAAAAAGATATTTAATAAAATAAAATTTTATTGATTCTAAAAAAAATTCTAGATAAATTACCATTATAATGGGTTAGTAATTTCTTTTTATCTATGGAATTATTCACCTTTTGTATAGAAAGTATGTCATAGAGGAGTGGGTGTGGTTTAAAATATTTCATTGTTAATTAAAAGTGGATAAAAAATTATGAGGTACCTTCATTGTGAAACAGATATTAATAATTAAAAGGATTAGGTTTTGGGAATCCATAATTAATTTCAATTAAAGAATTCTTATTTATGTGGAATTTATTTGAAGGAAATCATGTTTTTATAAAAATTTCAAATGGAGAGAGATTTAAAAATTTCTATATCATGTAATTGAAAATCCACATTGTAAGGGGAATCCAAGTTAACAATTTATAATATTATGTATAAATATCATAAATTCAAATGTTGACATTAAAATATTTTTTTCACTCAAGGGTAAATGTTTAAAATATTTTATTTGATTTCATAAAATGGTTTTATGATGGTTAAAATGTTTAATTTTATATTAAAATTGGGATTTATCATAACAAAAATATATATTTGAATGTGGATTATATTTAAAATTTTTCAATTCTTGGGAATTTTTTTTTAAATTACAATATCTAATAAAATAAATGTACATTTATAGAGAAATATTGTTTAATTTTTTTTAAGTATTATAAATTTTTAACAGAATTTAAAATAATCATATTATGAAAATAATTAACTTTCATGGAGTTCTTGAAATATGACTCTAAAATGTAGTAAAAAAATTGAATATTCACATTTCTAATTAAAATTATGATTTGGTTGATTGTACACCTTATAAGGATTTGTGGAAATATCCCAAAACACTAAAAAGGCTAGGCCTTATATACAATTCAATGCTCCATGATTCATCACATCATTGATTCATTAAATTATGAGGTTTTTTTTTTAAATTCAATTCATTATTTCAAAAATAATTTTTTATGTCTTCCAATAGTCATAATATTTTTTATATTAAATCATTTTCATTTATTAGAGGAATTAATATATTATAAAAAATCATTTTGAAAGGTGATTTCATGAAAAAAATACTAAATACTAATTTTTTTTGAAAACACATGATATAATTAAGAATAGGAAAAAATAATTTGATTTTAAATAATTTTATTATTAATTTTATTTTTTTCATTTATTGAAATTGTTTTTCTCATAGAAATTTTCATTATTTTTTAAAAGTGGAAAATTAGTTTTTCAAAATAATTTTTTTTTTCTTTTTCGCAACCCATTTTAAGAATTTTTTTGATAGATTTATATAGAATATATGTAGTCTTTAGGGACAAAAAAACCGCGTATTTCTTTGATTATATAGATTATAAATAAGTGTATTGGGTGAGACATATATTGATTAGTATTGTAAATCCAAAAAAACATTGTACATAATTGATTCTATGATTGATTATTTTTTCTAGTGATATTTCATATTTTTTTAAATAGAAAATTTTATATTGTTTTTACGAGATCTAGGGGTGTGGATCCCAATATCTTCATTCATTGTTAAAAATATAATTTAGAAAACATTATAGATTAGTATGATAAAGAAAACATAATAGTTATATTATTTATTTTATGTTTTAGGTGATTATATTAAATGAAAATATTATTATTAGAGTTATTGTGATATAGCTACTAATTAGGGCTCTCATGTTTTCAATGTCACAAATTTAGAAGCAAGTAGTGTGATCCCATAGGTGGAAAATATTTCATGATGTTGCTCTAGAAAATCTTCATAAAAAAACTAATATTTCTCAAAACCTTAATTCATATTAACTATAATTAAATATATTCAATTTATATATATGTGAATGTTTAAGAAGTAAAATCTGACAGAAATAATTAATAAAATTTAACAGTAAATATATTATCAATTTTGGCGAATGTGAATACCCATGTATTTAAAATATATTTTTAATAATGAAAATTATATATATAAAACTATATTCATGTGTTCGAAATTAAAATATTACTATTACTAGTTTTAATTATTTTGTGGGTAATATATCAATTATTAGAAATATAAATACATCTATATTTATTTTTTTAATTTTATATATGTATATGTAAATTTTCATAACACAAAGAATGTTTTCATAAGTAAAATGAAATGAGTAGATATCAGTGAATTCAACCAAACCCCCTCATGTAATCAGAACAAGTGAAAACTATCTAATTAATAATTAAAATATGTTAATAAATTAACCATATCTATAATGTTGAAAAAAAAATCCTAAATAAAAGAACTCAGGATTCAAAAGAAAAATTTTTATTGTCATTTATAATAGAATAAGACATTGGGATTTTGATATTTCATTACATATCATGAATTAATATTTACTCTAATAATGTGAAATAATTTATGGAGATAAACATAAAACAATAACACACAATGTAATATCTCTCCAGTATTCCACTAAACTCGTACTATGAGCCGATGGGTTATAAGGCGGAAAGTGGGCCTCCTCATAAGCTAAAGGAAACCAGCTAGTAGTGAGGGCCTTGGGTGTAATAGTTGAGAGAAAATTACCTTATATAAGGGTAATAAACATTGGAAAATATTTATGTATCAAACATAGTTGAATGTAAACAGAGTTTGAATGCAATAATTGATGGAAATACAACATGAAGTAATAATAAATGAAATTTTAATATATTCTGGAACACTGATGTCATACAAAACAACACTGTACATCAACATAAATGAAATTATAGATATTTGAGTAGAACAAAAATGTTTAGAAAAATTAAATAGATCTTCCACTAACTGTAAGCCATACCACATACACAGTCTCCAGACACTATCGAACTACCCTAGATTGATTAAAAGAACTAACGAGTAGCTCCGCTCATTCATTCAACAAATGGCCTCATTCCTATCCACCGTGTAACTATGTTCAACCAAAAAAATAGAAATAATTTCTAAACTTACCCCAAGTGGCATGTGAAAGGGTGACAAATGATCTCATTATTACACCCTAATAATAAACCAATAAAAAATTCTTCTATGTGAGAATAAATAATATACTCCTCATCCTCGATGAGATACAAATAAAATGGTATCTAAATCAAATGTGAAACCACAGGTGAACCACATATTTGTAATCGTGGTAAATTTGGCATGTCCCTGTATGTATTTCCATATCAATATACAGATACTTGTATCTTACTATAACTATATATATAAATATATAATAATATCATGGGTATGTGAATCAATAACATGAAACCACATCAACAGTACAATGCCCTAACCCCAGAATCCGGGAGCCGGTGCATTAATTTATTACATTGTCATGATTACAATGAATCACATCTCGTAGGACCATTTAGTTTAGATTTAATGGAATGGCAGACTATATACATTATACACATAATACATTTGTATAAAAAAATAAAACATCCAACATAATAAGCTGAAATGAACATCATCCTTGAATGCTTATTCAAAAATTATTCTTGATAAACTGAGGAATGAAACATAAAAAGGGTGAAAAATAATTCATAGTAAGGGAACATAAAATGGAAGAAATAATGAATACATATGAATAAATTTACATAGGAAGGTATTTCATTTATAACACATGCCATTCAAAAACATTATAAGTTAATATCAAATAAAATGGTAATTAAATGAAATTCATTCCATCTAACACAATAAAATGGAAATGAGATGTCTCCATAGATATAAAGATGAAAAATATCAAGGATGAATAATAAGTATATCTAAATGAGGTATATTATTTCTTTATAGTTGTCGTGTCTTAGGCACATGAAAATCTATTACTGTCAAGTCTTTCACAAGATTGTTTAAAACTATGTATATACTCCAATTTAATTTTGAAAACTAATTTGTCTCATGAGAACATATCAATGCATAAATAATCTTTAAAAATTACATGACCCAAATTTAATTTCCAGTCAAAACATTCCCCATGTTGAATAATAAAAATAACTAATATGCCTTATCAAAGTACTGTATTTATTGTAAAATATGGATTTATTTTAAAATTCATAGATTAATTAAATATAATTAAATATAGACACCATATGAACATTGGTATATGGTTTAGGTAATAATAATATCAATTGTATGAGAATATGAATATTAAATTAAATTTAAAATGAAAAATAATTACAATAAGGTTATTGTTTGAAAATAAATCTAACAATAAAAAAAATGTGAGATTGTATATAGAATCATTAAAAAAAAATTGAGGATAATAAATTATAAATATTAAAAAAATTTCTAAATATGTTTAATCTATTAAATCATATTCCCTTGAAAAGTATGACATTAAATTAAAAAAATAATATAATTCTAATAATGGGATTCATGACATAACTATAAACAGTCATTATATACACAATATAAATTTGAATTGGAACCTAATAAAGGTTAAGTCTTAATGAAATTTTAATTGAAATGAAATTCCCTTACAATCATTGTTTTTCATGTCATACATTATATCAGTTACAAGGTTGTATCTTTATATTTTCAGGGTGTTACATTCTCCCCACATTAAATAAATTGAATCATCACAATTTAAACATGATTTTAGCCATCTACAGATTGAAAGTAAATTATTGATGAAACAACCACATCATAAATATTTTAAATAACACGTATTCTTTATATGATAGAAAGGAATGTACAATGGTCACATATATAGGTTCCCTAGTAGGGGAAAATATGTCGGAAATGGAAACATGGATATAGATGTAAAAAACAACAATATTATTCTAATAGAGAGTGAAAGAAAAAAACGTTCATATGAATTTTTTAGACCATGAAAACATAGTCCAAATGTGTTAATAAAAGAAAATTGATGTCAAAAAATGATGACAATAGGACAAAATTTTTGGTTTCAAGAAAAATTTTCTTAGATTTGAGTAATTCATTAACTCTATAATTATTTAATTATATATTTTTATTGGTACAATTCTATAAGTACAATAATATCCTATGGTCGTGCCTAGAATTCATTTTAGTACATCTGAAAAAACCAAACTCACCATATAGTGACTCAATATGTAAATCCCTAAAACCAAATCCAAATATCTATATAAACTATTTCATAAATGGTAATATTTTCCCAAATTATTCATCCACCACATTGTAATGAATGTCACAAAATTTTGAAAATGAACATTTTAATTTCATTTAATAAACATGAATCAACTCTATATTTTCATATTGCAATAATCCTAATATCATCATCATGTATCTTTATAATATTTTCTAATAACACAAATTACAATTAATTCAATTTTAGTATTATGAATTCATCCCTATACCATATGTAAGAAACATGTTGTAGGATATATTTCTTAAATGAAAAAGTGTTGTAAACTATATCAATGATATCATATACCAATTGTTTAAAAGTCATCAATAAGTTCAATGGTAGTGAACACTTATCCAAATCAATTTTTCCTTCATCATTAACTAAAAATCATGAGTATATTAAGAATTTTATTTCCATTAATCATGTGTTTTATAAAATGCTTATGTTTTTATTGAATAAAATTTATTGGTACCTTTCAAATTATGGTCACAATTCCTTAACGAAAATTTATTGAATTACAATCCGTACATTTTTTCATACATCAAAAAATAATAATAACACAAATAAAATAACTGTGATGTATTTCTTAGATCCAAATAAAGAATAAATTAATAAATTATTTCTCGCTATGTTAACATATGATTTACCCTGATACTTTTTCTATATTAGAGGTATATTCCCTTTTTTCATGGGGAATTTGTTTTCAAAATGCCCCATATCATTGGAGTTGTATCACTACACATTATAGATCAGTTTCTTTCCATTTTATTAATTTTTTAGTGATCCTTTTTTTTCAGTTATAAAAAAATCCTTGTACATTCAAGTATTTAACTGGGTGATTCTTTCCACAGTTATCATAGAATGGAAAATCGTTCTTTCCCATAATCTCATTTGACTCATTACCTTCTCATTAGTTTCAAAAGACATCTTCTTCTCTTTCCTTCTCTTAAATAAATAATACCATGATAATTATGTTTTTTATGGAACATAAAACTAAATATTCATAAGAAGAAAAATTATGAGAAACCATTTCCCTTCAAATTTTTGGAATATGACCTTGAAATTGGTAGTTAATCCTATACTCTGTGTTTCGTATATAATCGATAGAATACCTATACATACTTTAATATGATGCTTCATAATCTACAACAATCTATTCATCATATTATTTTAATCTATGAAACCTTATCTTCATAACAATATTCTATTCTGGAGAGAAGTATTTATGGAAGAATATATCTGAAAATTTCTCTCGATTAAATGAGTTATATTTATTATTACTCCCTAGTATATTGGATCAGGGGACGCCATTGATCAGAATCACTATAGAGACAATAGATTACAACTGTAACCATTTCCTTGTTTCTCTATTACATGGCTATAAATTTCTTTTCCAGAGAATTAATCAATTATTCAGTTATAATTCGATTAATAGACCCACAAAATGACTAGGGATTGTACTGTGTAATGTGATTTAACATAATACATTCACTACACAAAATAGGTTTCTCCATTTGGGAACGTTTATTCATCATGACCAGATTATGGTCCCTAATATTTAAGTAAGATGCTCAGTTCTAATACCATCTAAATCGACCTCATATGTAGAAAAGTAAATAAATTGTCCACAAGCATTGACACACTAGTTCATTATAATAGATAAATTTATACAATGGAAAATACCCTATTAGCTCATAAAATTATAAACATTCTATAACACAAAATTTGGCATAACATAAATTACAATAATTTTGCATAGCTAATATCATAATAATAAAAACGGATTCATTGGTCATATCTTTATATAAATCCTTCATAATGGTTGGTAAATTTTATGTGAATTACACTATGAATATCCATTGGGAGTGACAAATTATTTGTGTAATAAGGCCCATTATTGTATGTTGGGGTTCCCTATGTAAGGCCTCGAAGGCCTTATTTGAGTTATTACTCCACGGTACATCAATGAAAAAACCAAATCTACTTTAGTATCTATAAAAGGATGTCTTTCTTGGAATAAAATCACAATATCTACCTTACCAAAAAATTTAGGATGTTATTCTATACTCATCCTAAAAATAGACTATAGAGTTGTACTATAGTATATATGTTTTCTAGATCTAGCATCCATGGTTTCTATTAAACAACAATTAATACCAACTGTGACACACTGGCCCCCGAAGCCCAGAGTCGATATATTAATTTATTACACTGTCAAAATTAGACGGAATCTAATCCTGAAGGACCCTTCATTTTATTATTAATGGAAATCCATATAACATACATGATATCAATAATACATTGTGAAAACAAAATAAAACATGCTAAAAAAATTTAAATGATCATCATCCACAAACTCTTATTCTACGAGTTCTTCTTCATAACATATAAATGGAATCTTAATATGGGTGAGCTCATGTTCTAAATTAGTGTAAGTAAACATTATAAATAAATATTCCGTAAAATTAAATTAACATGGAAGGTTATGTAACTGATAATACATTCAATTAAAAATCTAGATAAAAAAATATCAATATGGAAAGGTATAAATCTAAAACTCTTTCCATATAACTAAATAAACATTGAATTAAATGTATCCACAGATATTTTGTGGGAAGATATCAGGAATGATTAATAACTAAATCTAAAAGAGGGAAATGATTTCATTATGGGAGGCATGTTTGAGGCATATAAAAACATATTACGCTCAACATAATTCACAAAATTGTTTTAAAACTATGGAAAAAAACTTATTTAGTTTTTCTAACTAATTTGTCTCATGTAAACCATTCGATGCACCGAGGAGCTATATGAAGTCCAATCTACACCCATCATTTCCAGTCCGAAAAATATCTCATATTGAATAATAAAAATAACTACCATTCACTTTCGAGTAACCAAACTGAATTAGAAATATATATTTCATAAAAAATTCCCCAATTAATCAAATAACTATCAATTTAAATATCATATGAAAATTTCAATACCTTTTATCAAATAATAATACCCATTTTATGATAATATATATATTCATGTAAATTTATAAGGAATAATGATTTCAATAATGTGATTATTTCCAAATAATTAAAACAATAAAAATATGATGTGAGATTGTAATTTAACCATTAAGAACATTATTGAGATGAATAATATTTAATCATTAAAATGTGTACAACACCACATTGAAAATTTTAAACAATAATCCCCAATATAGTATGACATAAAATTAAATATAGATTATCATGATAATAGGGGAATTACTAATATAACATGAAAAAGATAGTATATACCCCAAACAAATGAGAATTGGAACATAGTATCAATAAAGTATCAATGAAATGTAAATTGAATTAAAATTCCCTTACATGCTCAGTGTCATGTGAAATACATGATATCAAATACAAAGTCCATTCATTAGAATTTGCGGGTGTTACAAGCAGTAGATCATGGGGTTCGTAATCCTAATTTCTTAGACATCTTGTGCATTATAATTGAGTGAGATGTCATTCCACTGAAGATTTGTATAATTATATTCATTTTTTGGTTTGTAATTACAATCAACAAACATCTACATTGTACAATGCCATAAAAGCCACTGAGCAAGTTACACCACCCTAGGTTGATACTCATCCTACATTTAGGTTCACTCATACTCACCAAAATAACTTAAACAATGATACCGAATAATGAAAAAAAAATCATTTATAAATGGGTATTTGAAAATGATGGTTAATCCTGCAATGACGGATACCAATGATTGATTCTCAATCTTGTAAAAAATGATTCCATGGAGTACATATTGACATCTTGTAGAAGTTCACTGGGTCAGTGTCAATGCTACTAAGACCTTCAAATATAATCCAATATCTAAACACTATAACTCGATATATTGGATGTAAATAAATTCAAAACTCAAATAATTCCTAAGGTCTTACCCATAAGTGGTCTGTAAAGAGAGAACTCATCATTGAGATTCCATGAAACACTGCTCATGTCTGGTAACTAATCTAGAAGAGTGTAATCATTCCGATAATATTTTAAGGAAAACATAATCATCACCAACACTCAAGAGAGTTTAATCTACCATGAGTCCTGAGTTCATTCCTATATGAAGTGAAATCACTGATGAGATACTATGATACACCCCTCAAGTCTTGTAACCGATCTAGAATAGCATAATCATTACGATCATTAGCCAAAAATATCGTAATCATCCCAATCACATATTCTCCAAGACTCTATGACATTATCAAAGAGTAAATATTCATACTTCTCACATACCATTAGGGAAACAATTCCAATGTATCATAATCATAGGCCAAGGAGAAAAAAATAATACCCACAAAATAATAATAGCATTTGATTGTATCAAAGTAATTCCAACAGTAGGGAATCCATGTATTAATCATTCCATTCAAATAAACAAGTAAGGATCAAAATCCAGATACCCTAAAACACCTCTAAAAAACCCAAATATATATATATATCAAAATATATTTATGTATCTAGGATCAATAGCCACAGACAAGGTTGTATATCTAGTTATAACAATAAATATTATAAATAAAATATAATAGAATCCTGACCCTAGGTAAGAACCTTTGGGATTCCCAAAAAGTATAAAAGATCCCAAAAATAACATTAGGGAATTTGAAAAGAAATAAATATTACTTATGTCATGATCAATATCAACCAAACTGGAAGAACCTCTAGAAATCATCCTTACATCTGTAATAATCATTCAATTTATATATATTGATGAGTGAGGGTGGCATAAAAACCAATCACAACACTATATTCATATCCCCATAGGATTACCAGTTTATCATGGGATGAAAGGTGACACATTCTTCCATATCTAGCAAACCTGACATAATAGTTCAATGTTGGTCCAAAAAATGATGCACCAACTGGGTCCATCAAATTCCAATGTTCAGAGGCATATGACTTGTTATCCTTTAAGGTAAAAAAAAGATAAGGAATACTACACATGATCCTTATCTATAAAATGAGAAAATGGAATCATACATAGGATCCAAGAATGAAAAGAAAAGGGAGGAATCCAAAATGGAATTATTAAAACAACATAATGGTAAGAGATCCTTATTGGGACTCACTAGATCATCATATAAGAAAAGGCATCCATTAGGGGATAATTGGTAACTAGATTAAAGAGAGAGGAATCCTATATGGGATCCTAGATAAAAACATTCTCACAACATCTCAGCAAAAAAGATAACATCTCATAGTGGATATCTCCTCAATGGAGAACTATGAAGGCATTGTCTACATGTAATAGATCTCAACTCATCTAATACCAATGCCTTATAATAGGTTGTTCTGGACAACCAACCTATTATTCGTGCCACATATCTCTCTATGGGGAAAACTGAATTCTATATCTAGAGGATGAACATATCCATTTATCTAGAGGCCCCTAATAACCAACCATGTGTTCAAATAACGTTCCATGGGTTTTTAAATTTCGATATACATGGAAAAATACTCAGAATGGAGTAATCTATAGTCTAATTCAAACTCTTGGGAATGAAAAAAAACACTCAAAAGATTTAAAAGGTGTAGTACACAGTGAGTCACACTCATTACATGGTGTGTACTCCCAATGCACCTCATGGTCATGTACTCTCCATATCATGGGTGTTCAAAAACCCTAGTTACACAACATGCAAGGAGTGGACACAACATATAACATAAATTGGGTACCTTATGATTTACCTCTTCATGAATTTCCATATACTTGGTCAGGCCATGTTCTCGTACATAGTTTGCAATTCATAAGTGGTATAGCTATGTACTCTACACAGATGTGTACCCCTACATAGGTTCACATATCAAGGTACTCATCTATATGACCCAGTACTAGTACATGTAATGTACACCCCATTATAAGTTGTATAACCCTTAAAATTCATATTTGTTGAATTGGAGGAACACACAATGTTTCACTCTAGACTAAACAACATGTATCACCATTTTATGAAACGAAAAAAACCTTATATCGCATGAATCCATCATTTTTTCCAAAATAAATATATACGACCATTAGGGTACTCGTAAAAGAATTATAGGGATTTAAATTTATAAAATTAAAAATATAATATTATCACCTAGAGAAAAATTAAAAGGGAAACTATTCAAGAGAAACTATTATTGATTCACTCAAAACCATGACCCACAGTTGTTGACATTCATCTGGTGCGTCGAGGGCTTTGCAGTGGTACCTCTCTTCTTACAAATCTCTGTTTTTCTCTACTTATGCATGTATCTTCTAAGACATGGGGATTATAGAGTTTACCAAGAGGAATATAAAATAATTAGGGGAGGAAGAAAAGAAAATAAAAGGAAAGGAAGGAAAATGAAGAAGGGTAATAAAAAATAGTAATTGGTATGGCCCTAGTGCCCTACTTGAGTTTATGCCTTACCAAGGATAAAGTACCCATTTCAGACTCAATAGAAGAGACAAAATCCCAATATTATTCTCCATTATAAGGAAATGGAATAAAAAACCCATGCGATTAATGTAATTTTCATTTATTTAATATTAAATATTAATTAGTTTTCAAATATTTAAATGTCTCAAATTTCAATCAAAATTATGTCCTAGGCTAAACACATTTTTAAATGACCAACAGATTGGTCATAAAAATTATCTAAGATTTAAATCTTGGCTAAAATTTTATATTTTTCCCCTTTACAAAAATCCTAAAGGGAAAATTAATATTTCTACACAAAATTGATGTCCAGAAAAAATGTGGGTCCTTACAAAATCTATACTATAAACATTCTTGTCCCCAATAATACTATTGAAAAAACCAGTTTCTAGGGACTGAACCCTAGAATATACACAGCCAAGAAATAAATACTATCAAATAACAATAGACATAGAATCAATAAATGTCTTCTAGACGGGATACAATTAACAATAACTGATATGGTACCCACCACCAAATGAATACATGTATCATAATTTCAAATGAAACATCTGATCCCAATTCCAAAAAGAAAACACTAAAGTTAAAATGAAAATTAGGTTCACCACCCGCAAATGATTAATGGTTTAGTCTCTACCATATGCCTTACTATACACCACTCCGTGAGTGCACCATCAACAGGTTCCTCCTTCATCAGGGAAGAACACATAGAAATAAAAAGGAGCTCACCATAGGGACAATTATATCTCATTATACTCAATATGAATCATGATAATAAGGACTTTATCTAACACAAGTACAATAAGATTCCAAAAAAGGGTATGTATTTATTAATCTGAGACATACTCGCCATCATTTCAGAACCTGACTAGCAATTAACCACGGGTGAACCGTCTCATGATTCATGATTCATTTCACCATGTCACCTCTACCATGGAGGGACATTATAGACAAAATTTTAGGATTCAAGACCATGTTTAGTCTTAAAACATCATCCCTCGAGACACACACAACCACTCACCTATTTATATTCAATGATAATACACACAACCATCATGTATCTTTATCACAAAACTTGTACTCTATCGAATCACCCTTTTGAAATATATGGTAACTCAGCTACACAACATTAATGTTTTATAAAACTAGATGTTCACTTGGGACTCCTCCACAAAATCAGGAATCTAATATGTTCCATAATTTCTTCCACAACTTCCAATCACTATGATTCGTTCCTGGCCCAAGCTTCTCGCACTCTAGGTTTATATTATTAAGAGCTAAAGAACTATTAACCTAAGCCATGAACTTGAATAATCTTGTTTGTTGAATCTAGTCAAAAAATGATCCCAAGGTGATTCCATGAATGCAGAAAGAATCAACATCCCTTTAACTCCAAACATGAGAAACAATCATGACTCAGTCTAAAAAAAATGATACAATAATGTTCATTTCCCAACAAGAGTAAAAAACATGGGACAATCTCTAAAAGACATGTCTTACTTGACTAATATGAATGTTGACCTACTAGGGTAACATTCAAACTAATGGGATCGTGTTCTCCCACTTATCCCTACAGAACAAGATTCATATGTATTCCATAAGGTTTAACCCTCAAGCACAAATGATCAAAAAAATTCAAAAATATATATAAATCACAATTAGATATGAGATTCAGAGATAAAAATGTGCCATACAGTAGCCTGAAATTCATCAAGCATCCTTAGATGGAACTGTTCCCTATAAGTAATGATAACAACAAAAATTAGGAATTGAACTGACAATCATTAGGCATTTTTTAAAAAAAATACCCATTGATGTCTAGTTCATAAGAAAAGTCATGATATCATTTAGTATAATACACAATTATCTGAATAAATTACTATTGACATGGGAAACAAAACCCTACAATGGGTAAAATAGAGAGGCGACATGTTCTATATTGACCAACTAGGTTACTTCACCTTATTTACTAGAGGACCGAGTCATCAAGCTCAAAAAAATTCCTCAATGTAGATCTACATAACCAGACATCAGAAAAAATACATATTTATGTAGGATCAATTGAATATGTCTAAATGATCAGTAAACTGCATAATATAAGCCCTATGTGATGTGAATCCTATGTCCCAAATACAATTCATGGGATGCCTCTTTCTATTTAATACAAAGAGATAAAATCCATCCTTTTGTGCTTTGCAATGTCCAAAAGCCAAATATCAATATAAAATCATAACTTCCACACAACATGTGTTACACTCAATGAGAAAATAATATAAAATTGTATCATCATAGATTAGAACAACAATAAAAAACCTGCAATCCTTGACTTCTTATAGGAATAACTATTCTCGATGCACAATTCCGATATCTGTCACAGGGTCATTAAAATTACTAATTCTACTATCTACTACATCTTATATAGTAAATACTAGGGAAAGAACACCTCTGATTCCACTATTTAGCATCCAACCCCATGTTCTACTAAACTGGTGTTTTGTGGTGGTGGGTTAGTTTCATCATGCACACATAATTATATGCCAGAGGCTACCAATTTTTAGTGAGGTCCAAGGACGTGATAGTGGGTATACTATTGTTTAATATCAGAGTATATAATTATTGTAAATAGATCAACATAATAAAAAACAGATTGTAAACATTTTTCATAAGTATTAAACAACTGAATTAGATGTTATTATGATATTAAATTAATTTTTTTAAATCTCGAAAAACTATGTCATACAAAATAGCATTCATCACCCACTAGGAAAACCACAAATATACAGGAGAAGAGAAGAAACTGAATGTAATTGTATAGGGATATACTACAATATCTTAGCCCAACCACACACCTGGTCTATTAAAACGGTCGAAATGTTCCTACCCAATCCAAAGAACTCATGAGAAGCACTCCTCAAACATGAAACTTTGGGCCTTTAACCTATCCACCATGGAACTGTTCTCAACCTAAAAATCCTAAATAAGTTATACACATAAACCATGGTGAACTTGATAGAGTGAGAAATAATTTTAGTTACAAATACCAATAATAAACCTATAATCCATGTGGCTATAAGTTCATGAAAAAATAAACTATTCATCCATGTTGAGAAACAACTAAAAAGTTAAATAAAACCAAACATGAAACAACAGTAAAACCTTAGGTTTATAATACTGATCAACTAGGAAATTGTCCACATGGATTTCTATATCAATATACAAATTCTTCTATATTCCCATAACTATATATATTCATAATAATTAATATCATGATTATGTGTATCAACAACATGAAACCGAACTAGAATCCAATCATTTGGGCCATATCATGATGACCCAGACATCGTGTTCAAAGTAATTGAGTTGGATTTCATTCTACTAAGTCCATGTATATTATATCGGTCATTTGTTTCATAATCCCAATAAACATTTATCTTCTTTGTCAAATTATAGAAAAGTGTATGGTTAGGCTATTTCACCACAAGGAAATACTCATCCTACATGTTGGTTCACCAATACTTTCATACAATCTTGGAAACAAGGATTCGAAATTCAAAGTGTTAATCTTGTAAAGAATGATATTGTATATCAACAAGAAATCCTGTAATGAAGAATTATATATTATGACAGTCAATCCTATAAGAAAGGATTCAGCGGAGTATATTTAGAAATCTTGTAAAAGGACACTGATATTGTCTCCATAATGACCAAGCCTAAAAATCTAGTCTAATGTCTAAGATATAGTTCTTCTTCCGTTGGTAGTCACGACATTCGAAACATCTATAATAACTAATAGGATTCCCCTTAGGTGATCAATAAAGATACAACCCATTGATGATATTCCATGAAACACACCTAAATCTCATAACTGATATAGAAGAGTGTAATTATTCAGATCATAGTATCAGGAAGTCAGAATCCTCCATATTCATTGGGAGAGCACAATAAACGCCCTTTTTTTGTTTCTCCAAGTCTTTTTAAGGATAACTCACTCATGAGATTCTATGGTACACTCCTTGGGTATTGGAGCTAATCCGGAAGAGTGTAATCATTCTGATCATAGCCCAAGGAGATCATAATCATCCCCACCACCTATCATTTGGGACACCATGCCCAAATTGAGGAGTTTTTAATCATCTCCATCACTTATAATCATGGACTCCATTCCAACATATAAAATTTGTTGGACAAGAATAGTATAATAATACTCATCAAATATCACTATCCTATGATTCCATCTATTGAATTTCTACTACATTGAATCCATGTATCAATCCAGGCATACAAATCAACAAGTAATTCTCAACTCTTGGATACCTGGAAACAACACTGGAAATCCCAAATATAATATAATATATTTATATATCTAATATAAATATCGATTTCTTAGGTATTACATATAGTTATACTAGTAAATATTATAAATAAAATGTATGATAAATTGGATCCCATGTCTTCACTTATAGAAATCCCAAAAATCCTAAAAATACAATGATGAACATCCATATATCGCAATAGAAGTAAATATCCCTCGCATTATGACTAATAGAAACCAACAAGCAAACACCTTTGGTAAACATCGCTGGATCAAAAGTAAACATTTGAAGTATATAAATAGACAAATAAAGGTGGCTAGAATGCCTTACCCAACACTCCAGCCACAACCCCTTGGGATTACCAGTTGGACACATGTTATCAGGGTACATCTGCTACCATTTCAACCAAAACACAACATAATTCTTAGGGTTGGTCAAACAATGGGGAACTGAATTATTCCCTTATTTCCAATACAATGATTTATCCTACATTGGACCATAGAAGGTAAACATGATATAAGGAATCCTGATCGAGATACATAGATGTAAAATATAATGGAGGAATCAATCAAAACAACCTAAAAAAGGAAGCACTTGAAATAATCCTATATGTGATTCTTGACATAGTACATGGCTATGGGGTCATACAAGGGACTTCATCGATTATCATATACCTAAATTTACCCCTCAAGGGATCCTTGGTAACAAGATATAAGATAAGGGAATCCTAAAAAGGTTCCATAAAACCAACTTTTCTCAAAGTCCCTCTAGCAATATGGGAAAATCACACAAGAGGGATTTCCTCAAAGGAAAAAAGATGATAGCATCATCTACAAGAGATATATCATATCTCATCATAGAACAAATTATCAATCTAGGTTGGTCCATACATCCATCCAATCAATAATGATGTTCCTCTCTCTCAAGACCCAACTCAGTTTGGTTGGTGGAGGAAGAACATATCAAATTAGATTGATGCCCCAAGACACCCACTGGAATTCCCTAGAAATATCTATCGGAGTCACCATATTGTTCTATGTCAACAACTATGTAGAATAGACTACACATAAGTGAAATTCTGACTATAGGGATGGAAAACATGAAAACCCCACTATGGATTGAATATGTGAAGTATACTATGTGTCACCCCTAGTATACGATGTGTACTCCCAACACACCACATGGTCGTGTACTCTCAATTATATTGGAATGAAAATAACCAATGTACACACCATGAAAGGAGGTAAAACTGCGTGTACACTACATCTTGTACTTTTTATTTCCAACACATAGCTTGGATGTATACATGGAAAGTTCATGTTATACTACATCTAATGAAGACCATATAGTTATGGCCATGTACTCAACATAGTAGTGAACCCCGAAATGGGTTCTCCTAGATGAGTACTCAACTACACGGCTGAGTACCAGTACATGGCATGTAAAACCATACACATATCAGGTACTCCTTTAAACCACATCTCCCCAAAACATGATGAATAATCTATATCTCACCCATGAACACACACCTTAGAGAAAGGTTTCCCCAAATAGAAAACCCACATATCACCCAAATACCCCATATTCACCCCCAAATAAATAGATCTGATAGGAGAATCCATAATGAATTATAGTTCATTAAATTTTGATATCTTAAATTCTCTAGGTATCTAAAAAAATAAGTGAATGTGCCTACGTTGTATATAATCTACAAAATCATATCTTAAAAGTGTGATCTGTAGTTTCTTCAGATGGATCCATCTTGTCGAGGGATTCATGGCAGTGCCTATCATCCTCCATATATATCTTTCTCATCCACCTCCATTTATCACTTAGATATTGGTTAAATAGGATCTATATATGAGGATTCCATGAGAAGTAAAGGATTAAGGAAATCAAAAAGTGAAAATAATGAAAAAGAAGAAAAGAAAAACAAAAGGAAAATGTGGCATGGGCCGACCGTAGCACCATACTCAAGTATATACCTCACCTACGACAAACTCCCCACTCCAAAATCAATAAAAGACATGGAATCCCATTCTAACACTCTATTCAAAATATTTGGGTGATTGAAGCAGGTTGAATAATTTAACAATTAATTAAATAGAAATTAAATATAAATTGTTTAGATAAAATTTGAATGCAACAAATTTCCACCAAGCACATTTCTTAGGGTAAAAACCATAATTCGGGACAAAAAATTTAGCTACAAATTTTATAAAATATATTATGTGATAATAAATTTACAATTTTAGCCATATACATGGATTTTAAATTAAAAATTCAAATGCCTTCCAGAAATTGCAGTTTGGAAAAAACATAGGTCCTTAAACACACAGACACACACTAATTTGAACTCCAAATACTACAATTTCCCATTGAAGATGTATCATTCTATAAAAATAGAATAAAAAAAAATATGTTATTAATATGTTAGAAATTATTAAGTGTAGTATATAGAATTTATATGTAAATTAGAGGATTATAAATAATGTGAATGGTGAGTAAATATATAATGTTTAATGGGTAATATGACCATTAGGATCTGACCGATGGTCAAAATGATTATTTATTATGTATGATTATTTAGAATAATTGAATTTGTTATTTTTTTAATATTAGTATTAATGATGATACATAATTTATCACGAAGAGGAAAATATGGCCTCTACTCATTTGATAATTCCTCTTGATTCCCATTTATCAAAAAATCGGAGGGATATGTCATCACTATATGATTTCCTTTACCAGTTCAAGAATTTATTCGGTAATAAAATGTAAAATGAAATAAAAAATAGGTGATATTCATTTTAACAAATTTCACCACTAGATCAATATTAACTAAGAAACCTCAAAAAAATTTCAAAATCACACACCATACCCTTAGAGATTATATTGATGTAATAATTGTTTTTGTATCTATAATATGTTATAATAATATGATAACATAAAATTCAGAAATAAAATAGAGGATAAATCATTTCCATTTTAATTATTAGTTTATTTTACAAAACAGACATAAATTATTGATGCATATGATAATTTTTTTTTATAAAATGAAAAAGGAAATATTTTATTTAAATTATGATTAAATGTTATTATCAAATTATTCATTTTAAATAATTTTTTTTTCGTAGAATAGTTATATAAAACATTAATATTTATATAATTTAATATTATCCCAGGATATTTTAAAATGTGTATGAAAATAAATTATTTCATTAAAACTATTATTTTTATAATAAATAATAATTATTTTAAATGTTTTATTCAAAAAATTGAAAAAAAAATAAAAAATAAAATCTTAAAATATAATTTTGAAATTTGGTTATTCTAAAATTTCACGAATTGTAATAAATACATGTTTTAGTGATTATTGAAATTTTTTTAAATGATTATGACTTCGTAAATATTAAATAAAGATCATATCATTAAAAAAATACAATACATTATCAAAAATATTAATTTTTTATATATTATTTTATGTTAATGATTAAATGTAAATTTTGAACCATATAAATAACCACTCAAATTCTAGAACAAAGATTGTCGATTTTAAAACTTTTTTTGAAAAATTAATTTCCCTTTGTTAAAATAATATAAAATATTGAATCTCATTTATAAAACTCAAACATTTCCAAAACCACATTCTTAATTTCAATTATGAGATCCAAATCCATTTGGAATCCATTTTTTTCTCATTTTTTCATAACATAGAATTTTATGGTCTGTATTTTTCTGTTAAATAAAATCCTCTATTATTTACTATAACAATCAACATGATAATATAATTTAACTCACTCCCATGAGATTAAGGATGATTCTCCACTGAATTTTTATCTCTCTCTGGAGCCGTTCTATAGAGTTCCAAAGGATACAAATTACTTGTATCAAGCTATTTTGTATCTATCTCATATGAAAATTAATTCTCTTCAACCTTTTCTAACCAAGTAATTCATTTATAGATAGAATTATAACTTTGAATTAATATTTTATTATACATATATTATCAGTCAATTGAAAAAAATTATTTCTAATCAATGAGATACATTCATTCTATATTATTAATCCAGTTTTATAAACCACATTGTATGTTAGTTATGTTGCTGATATCATGCCTTGATTTATCATGCATTATTTTTTTATTATGAATTATCAAGACAATTTTTATTCATATTTTTTCACTTATATATATATATATAATAATAATACATTATTAAATATTTTTTTTCCATTCATAAAAATCATATTAAATTATCTGAGAATAAACATTATAAAGAGTTCGTGTTTATTAATGATTATAGGCTTAATGATTTTATATGAAACTCGTTCACTATCCTCAAAAGTTTATTGAAATAATTATTTTATATAATGTATGTGTAACAGCCGAAGAATGTAATATGAATAATGTTATGTGATATAACTTTAATGCATTGTGTATGAAATAAATCCCTAGAGATGACATGTCCTATGAATTGTTGATGAATAGCCTTACATGTATGTTTTAAGAAACATAGTTGTTAAAAAATGGTTATATGATTAAGACAGTCTCATTTAAACATTTTAGAAAGATATTCATGTTACATTTCATATACTTATGAACATTGTCACATGTTATGAATCAAATTTTACCATTGATGATTTATAACGTTTTATTCTCATTTTTAATCTGTTATTAATATTTTCTATTACTATTTTTATCAATTTATATACCTAGGAAATCACATGATGTGAGGAGAAATTAGATGAAATAATAAAGAAATATTTTATAAGCATTAAATAAAGTTTATTATTATTATCTCCTTATATAATTATAGAATTTTATTCCATAATATCAAAACAGTAAACCTCAAATGGTCCATCAATTTTATTTATAATTTTTTAATTTAACTATTATAAATAAAATATATTTAAAAGTAATTTTTCAATAGTTTTTATCAAAGGAAGGTTTAGTAATTTATTAAAATTAAGAATTTAAAAAAATTTATAACTCGATTGGGAATAGCCTTAATTAAATAAAAACTCCCAAAATTTTGTTAAATTGTATTTGTAAGGATTTGGAATGGATAAAACACTTCTCTAGGTAATAAAATGGGTTCTATATCTCACAAAGATTTAATTATAGATAATAAATATGATCATTAAATATTAACTCAAACTATGCCTCGTGAATGAAAATTTGAAATAAAATGTATGATTTGGGTATAAATCAGATATGAAAGAGAATGATAAAATTAGAAATATAATATGATGGGTGATGTACATGAAAAAATCACAGTGATAATGAATCAATTATCTTAGTTCATGTGTAAGAATAATCCTTAAACATTACTTAATCCTGATTTTAGTTAATAATTTGACTTTAATCACCTTGATTATCTTTTCATGTTTATTGTTTTAGATAATTAGTTCATAACACTTACATAACAACTTGAATATTACAAAATATACACTTATAATCATTATCTATCTTATATTCATGAAATATAAACATTAAAAAAGAAACAAAGATTAATTTCATTTCTAATAAACATACTTGTTCATCGATCCCATCCTTGATTATATTATTATTTATGTCATGTGAAAAATATTTATAAACATGGGATGAGAAAAAAAGTCTAGTATAGGTTACACAAATAAGAAAAACTATTAGTCTTTCATAAACATGTATATCATCAATACTTTATCATAAATTAATGATTATCACCTTTATGATGCTGTAAATACACTTCACGGAATATAATCTCATTCATAACATTATTTTAATAAAAATATTGTCGTAAGACTCATAAAAATAACATATAACACATAAAGGTATCATGGTAAATAATCATACGTAATAGAATAACTATAAGGTTCACTTCTACACATATCACTAAATAGAATATCTATATGTATGACTTCCATACCCAATTAAATGAAGGTTAAAATTTATCCACACATCCATGGTTTATCGTGAAATCACCTATATTTTGTTTATCATGTAATTGTATTTCTTTTTAAAATCCTTTTAAATGCCTATTTAAAAATATACAAAATGTTTATTCTTTTTATATTGAGAATGACACATGATTTCATTATTTTTTATTACTATAATATCTCAATCATATGTATTCATAGTTATTTTTGAATAATATGATTTCATTATTATGTGAATTATTTTTATATATTAAATTGGATTTTATATAGAATGGGTATTTTGAATATGGGAATTGATTCTTCACAATTGTTTCAATGAGTTATAATTTGTGTTATTCATGATATGTTCCTTAGAAATTGTTTAGGTTGATTCAATACCATTATATCTCAACATATGATGGGTTTAGTGTTATTATATCTCAATATATTTTGTGTTTATCTCATTATAGATCTTGAAATGAAAAGTGAGACTCATTATAACTATCTAATGCATTGGGTAATCTATAGAAAGAATTATACCAAAACATTATTCCATTTGAAAATGTGAAGGTAATATTTATATGTTAATGATATTACAATTAAATTTCATGATTTTTCATTTCATTTTTAATAATTATCAATTACATATTTTAGTGTATTATAATTTTTCCACTTGGATACTGATCATTGTTCTTTATATACTTTACTAAGTTTTTTTACTTATCCCATGTTTTTTAAATTTATTTCACATGATTCCTTATAATTTTAGTGAAATTTTATTGTGATAGTGAAGTTGAATCAAAGTAGTTAATTTTTAATTATTTTTTAAAACACTAATTAATATTATGGTTTTTTTAATCCTCCAAAACGTAGATCGGAAATGGTCTTTGAATATATAATTTATTGTGCATTTTTATGTAATATTTTTGAAAAAATATCCAACGTGTTATAGTAATGAATCAATAATTGTGGGTTTTTGATTTACATTTATCCAATAATACATAATATGAAATAATATATATCCAATAAAAAAACATTTTTGTGAAAAATAAACATCAACACAAGGGAATTTTAAATGAAAAACATTGTTATAATCTTAAGCATAGTAAGTAAAATTTAATATAATCAATAATACTTATTAATAAATAATATTTATAAATTAGTCTATAATTTTAATTGTTTTATGTGAAACATGGAATCCATTTAATGAAGTTAAATTCACATATTATGTATAATGTGTTTTAAAAATAAAAAAAAATCATGTTGAAAACATTGTTTTTAAGAAATGTATTTTTCAACCATGGGTCGATATTACATTAATTATATAACTAGTAATAATCATTATATGGAATGAAATTTATATAGTTATATATATAAAAAGCATTAGTTTACAAATTTCTTTATTAGTGGTAATATTAAATTAATAAAATTGAAGAGCATTATGTATTTAAAAATTGTGTAATTAAACAAATGATTTTTTAAGTTATAAAAAACATATAACAAAATTGAGTATATATATAACTAATATATGATTAATTATTATAAACTTACCTCTATAATATCATTTTTACTTTGGAATAAAATTCAAATCATGATCGGATATTTAAATTGCATACATTATTGAAAAGAAATGACAGTTTTAAAAAAATAGTTTTTTTAACTACACTCTAAATATTATACATTTTAAAAAACCCCAAAATTTTATCCTAAGGTAATTATATTAATTTTAATTTAAAAATTATATTACATTTATTTATCTGACTCTATATTGTTATTGTAAATTTATTAACAGTCAAAAAATTAAAATCAAATCATATTATATGAATAATATGTATTTTGATGTGTAAGATGACTTTACTAAAATTTTAACCGGTTCTTTATTATGAATTTATCAATTAATATATATTCAGTTGGAACAATATTTATATATTTAATGATTTTATCAATCTTATTAACAAATTCTAAATCAAATTATATGTTATATTGAAATATGTAAATAGTATATGATAAAGTGTTTAGGCTTGATGTTATGTGTTGTATACAGTTTGGGACAAAATATTCATATTTTATAGACTATATGATGTGTATACCACAATATCTTAATGAAATTAAATTATTTTAAATGAAAAATATTTTATAATTTTTGGGTTTTATATTATTCCCCCATCAATAAATTGTGTCCTTTTGTTTTGATTATTCCATTGTAAATAATGTTCTTGAAATATTAAAATTACTTCACAAAAAACCCACATAATAAAATTGGTTAAAAAAATATAATCAGATTAAGAGAGGCATTAATGTGTTATGGTTTCAATGATAACACATTACTAGGTTCTAAATTTTTATAGCATTGTTGGGATGTAAAAATATGGACATAAAAGAAAAGTGTAAATAATTTTGGTTAGTATGGGAGATCTTTGACAATATAAAATTAAATGATCTAGTAAAAATTAATGACCACAAAACAATAAATTTATGATGGCATAAGAGTCCATTTGAATCATAAAATATGAAGGTAATAAGATAAATTTTTTCAATGTACTATTATTAATATTTTGTTGTTATTTTATTTTCTATGTATATTATGAAATATACCTAAAAGTTTTTTTTACTTTAAATGAAGTATTTAATCTATTAGTTGTGCTTCAATATATTTCAACTTCATATCTTTATATAATAATTGAATACAAAAAGTTTATTTTCATGTCTGAAGAACCAAAATATAATACAAATGAATCAAAAGATCCATAAAATAATAATTATATATTCCACCTATCATTGAATATTAAATAAAACTAAAATGTTTAACGAGAGGTATGATTGTATAAAAAATTAAAAACAATTTTTAATTAAATAATATATTTTAATTCAGAATTTTCATCAAAAGGTAAACATTTATTATTTAAAAATTAAATAAATATACATCCAAATTAAATACACCATTCATAATGGTGAAGTGTTTTTTCACCTAAAAGGTGAACTCTATTCTTTTAATGCACATATTGAAAAGTTGTTTTTCTTTTTTCATAATAATAATTTACATTAATATAAATGGTTTATATATACCTAGGCCAAATAAAATAACCTAGAATATCATCACATATGTAAAAGTCATAAAAAACATTAGATATTGGATCCCATATTTAGATTCACATCCATTATATTATTTTCATATGAAAAATGTTATACTAACTACGACATTAAATATGCCAATGTTAGGCATTTCATCATTGCCCCCTATAAAGTTTTGGATCAATCACATTGGATTTACTAGATTAGACGGGTTGTCCCCCAGAATTTGAATTATAATTTTTCAATAAAATTATTTCTGTAGTCATGATAAAAATACCAAACATTAATAACCTATAATTTCAATCACATCCATGATAAGAAAATATGTAAATGTTACTGATAAATTTAAACATAGGTCCATAAAATTTAAACAAATTTCTTTTTATATAATTTTTAATAAAACATTTACTAAACCAATGGGTTGTATTTCCATTAATATATCACAAAATATACTAAATATTATTAAAATTTCATCACCTTTAGCATTAATTTCAGTCTCTTATATACATTCACTAGAATAAAATTAAATGTATAGTACGGGACACAAAAATAATATTGGGATAGACATATAATAATTTATAAGATTTTAAACTATTGAAAATATATTTTCATTATAGGAAAATAGAGTTTTAACCTCTGTAATTAATTATAATCATCTCTTTTAATAAATTATGATGGCTTATAAACAGATGGTAAACTATCCTAATCATATCACTCACTATGTTAAACTAGGTGTGCAGTAAGGATAATTTTTATTTGATATGTTATGATCTAGTCAAATATCAATACATGATTTTTATAGTTCTAACCCATAGATAAATATATTCTAGACCCACACCCACTTGTATTGTCAATATATTGATATATTTCTAGGAAATCTAAATAATTTATTCCATATAAAAACCATAGGATGTTCTTCTATACTTATTCTCAAAGTTTATCTTCGGCATAAATTACATAGTAAATGATATATTAAACATTTTTCTTAATGTTTCTACTAAATTTTATCTAATAAAAACTATAATGAACATAACCCCAGTATCCTAGAATAAGTGTTTACATTATTACATCAGTGATAATTATAATTTATTACATCCCAAATGGATGAACTATTTTATAGTCTTGGTAAAATAGATACATAATAGAACATAACATGGTATTTGAAAACATGGAATACATGACAATAAAAGTAAAATATTCTCCTACATTTCACTCATTCAAATATTCATTCTCAATTTCTTTAGTAAAGAAAAAGATTTATGGTATGAATGAATGTTCCATAAGAGTTATGTAATGAAGATTCTATCATTAATAAAAAATAATTACAATAGAATAGTCAATTTGGAATGTTAATTATCTTTACAAGAATTCCATTTATTAAATAACATTAATATCATGATTTGATAAGGAAAAAATCAGTATTTAAAGGTAAATGTCAAAACTAAAATTAAATTTAATAAATAAAGTATTCTCAAAATTAATTAGTGGATAATATAAATTCAACAATTTCAGGGATAATAATAACATAATTCAAAATAAATAATGTTATTAATATTTAATTTTATGATCTTGTACATTATTATATCAATATTATCACGAAATTTTATAATAGAGGATAAAAGTATGTGTGAAAATCCATTTTTTCTATTTTAATGACTACCCTCACAAGGAAGTCACTACATCCAGGGAGTATAATCTTCCGGGATAAACCCATAAATGAATTTCCAACACATTATAATATATCAAATGATTTATTTAATTCCTGAACAACATTATGTTGTCAATAAATAACTATATTGGCTGAATAATAGAGAATTTTTATATTTACCCATTCGATCATACAACATTCAAAGTGAAACACCATATATAGAAATGATATATAGTTTAATTAATAAAAATATACATTATAAATAATATATATTTTGGGGAAATATAATGTCTTGTGATCACATAAATGTTAATATTTCAGGGAAAATTTAATGTATAAAAATTTATTAAATTTTGTTAATGTTAATAATTCTTATAGTAAAAGTAATAATAAATAATCCATTGAAAAGAAATAATGATTTCATTACATCTTATCACAATAATAGTATAAGTACGGTAAAGGGTATTTATCATTGATTAATATAAATTACATGAATGGATCGTAAATTTTTTTCTAGGTAAATACGTTTTCTTGTTGAAAATATCTTTAAATATATATATTTAGAAAATGGGATGACAAAAATTTCATTTAGAGGAAACATATAAAAATTTAGAGGATGAAGAAATGAGATAATTTTTTTTGCTGGTGGAAAGGTTATGTTCATACCGGTAAAAAAAAAATAATATGAATTGTCAATCGACGACTAAAATAAAGACTGAATTTTTTAAAAATTATTCTAAATTTATTTTTAATCTTAAGACCTCTGAAAAAAAGAAATTAAAAAACCCTTAAATACCCTTAATTAAATTAGGTTACATATATAAAACATTAAAAGGTTCAATATATACACATAATAAAATAATATATATATATATATCATAACATGTGTCCCAAATAATCCAATTTTAGATGAGTATTCCTTATAGTGATCTTAACATTTATATAAGAATTAATCAATGAGAAAATTTTGATTCTAAATAATAAATAAAATTAAAACAAGTTGAAATAAAATATAAGATAATGTAAATTTATTAGTCACATACTCTTATAAAATTGATAATAACTATGATTTCATATAATCCAATGAAAATAAATTGAATTTTAATTTTATATTTTAGTATGGAAATCTTAAATTAAAATTCCATTTTCTATGGTAAATAAAACTAAAAAATAATATACCCTTGTGCATTATGTATTCATGAAATCACATGTAAATGGAGTATTATATAAATAATATAAAATAAATTAGTTTCATAACGTTATAACATGTATCAATGAATGAAAATTGAGAATAGTTATCTTACCTCAAACATCATTTCATAGAAAAGAACATTAAAATACTATATAATGGTTTTAATCATGTGAATTATTTATTCTATATCTATATTAATGTCTACAATATAAAATATTATACTCTTATAACAACATACCACACACATTTTAACAACCATTTTTTATTATTGTTTTGGGTGTTAATTTCTTCTTTTCTCATGCATATTTTTCAATAAAAGATATGGTTCTTATGTATATTATATAATTACCTCATACCTATATTTGTACGAATATTATAAATATTAAATTACTTTTTCAAATAATTTCTGAAAAAATTAATAATTTTGAATGTTGAAAATTAGTCACATCTCTATGTAAGGACTGTATTCCATACATAGGCACTTATAATTATATATTTCCATTAATTGGTGAATTGGAAAGGGAGTAAACATTATATTAATTTTGAAAAATTATTGAAATTTTATATATATTATATTTATTTTTATTTCAATCATTATGATGACCCCTGTGGGTCGGTGATGGGAAAGGATTATTTCTGTACATGAAGTGGTAGTCCACCGTACACATGAACAATAGATTTGGTTCCCATTTGATGGAGAAGATGGATAGATATTATTACATATAAATAATAACATAATAGTATATGTTATATACGGTGGAAATTTTAGTGAAATTTATAAGTCATAATTTATGATATAATAAATATGAATTTAAAAGAATAAGCGTAGTGAAGTCAAATATCATCGCATAAAAAAACACAATTTGATCTCATATTAAAAGCTTTCGGGTGTAAATTTTGTGAATAAAAACCCATTATAATGTGGATAGGGTTACAGGGAAAGTAATTTTTAAGGTTTTTGTTTTTTAAAATAGTTTGATAGGTGCGAGAAAGTTAAGGGAATGAGACTCTATTTATAATTGAGAAGTGGAATAATGTTAAATACCCAAAACAATTGAAAAATGATAATTAACATTCACAGAAAGAGCCTGAAAGAATGATAAAAAATATATTTTATGGATTTTATTTTTATAATCACCTCCAAAAATGATCCTAAACATGTTCATCATTATCCTTTACATTTTCTTCTTTTTTTACAATTTTAATTATGACCATAGTAATAAGATTATTTAATATTACTAACGAATCATTTATTCCTAAAATTAATTGATAATTATAATATAATATAGACCCACTAAAATATAATATGAAGTATAATTAATAAAATAAGAAGTCTATGTGTTTGAAAAAATAATTCTAACACAACAATATGTAACACAAAAAACATTATTTAAACCTTAACCGTGAAAAATAAATTTTACTATATTTATTGAAAATTATGAAGATAAATTATATTTTTTTACTAAATAATATTAATTATGATGATTATAAAAATATAATCCATTTTATGATATTCAAAAATAATGTTCTTATTGAATATAAAAATAAATATGAAAATATTTTTTAATTTGTTATCAATAAATGCATTTTTAATGCGTAAGATGACATCACAATAAATATATAAAATGGTATCATCATTATATGAATTTAAAATGATATTTATTGATATATTAATTAAAAATTTCATTTAAATAATTCTTTATTAGTTTTTATTTTAATTAATTTTAATGGATGAGCCTTATACATTTAAAACGTTTTTGAAAAAATGTTTTCTCTGCACTAAAATAATTTTTATAAAAATATTATGTATAAAGATGATTAAAATGTTATTAAGAAATTTATATCTAAGTAAATACTACTTATGTAAATTTTAAATTTAATTAATCAATTTAAATACTTTTATAAATTGATTATAATTCCAAAAATTCAAAATGAAATCATTTTGGAAGAATACTTGTTTCAAAATATAAAAAGACATTACTAAAAATATCTTTTATTATTTAACAAAATGTTATCAATAAAATTTTATGTATTACGAAATCATTATATATATATTTCATCAATAGGGTTCTATTATTTATCACCTCCACTTTAATAGCTATGTTATAAAAGTCATATTAAAATTGTATCTCATGGTTCAATTTGTATTGCTGTCGTGTGTCATATATGTTATTTAACATAATGGAAATTATTTAATGTATCTAGGTTCCTTATTACCTAAATTATCACAGAGATTAGTAATAGTGAAATAAAAATTTCTTTAAAATCCTTGGGTGTTAATTTTTGTGGATAAAAACAAAATAAGATATAATTCTCATAAAAAATCACAATATTATCACATTTAATTAAGATAATAAAATTTATTTCATCAGAGTAATAGTAATAATATAATATTATAATAATATGATAGATAAAAGTATTTTAGAAGATATTTTATGTCAATCATATCAAATACACATGAAAATAAATTTTAATTTTTTTGTAATATTCTTTTTTTAAATTAAAAATTAAGTAATAATTTGAATTATTAATATAGAAAATTAGTAGAAATAATTCGAATAGTACTCATTTTTCATTCTTATATTTAATATTTAATAGTATACATTACATACACGTTTTTAATTTATATATATAAATAAAAAAATTATATAATTTATACTGTGTTTATAATTAAATATTAAAATCAAAAAAATATTTTTATATTTTTATGTAATTATTATAAAAATATAAAGCTATCTGTATTTGATTTAATGATGTAAAAAATATGTTCCCATGTAGTGACTAATATTTTTTATGAGAAATAAGAATGAAACCGTTGTAGATTTTAATGAATTATAAAATTAAATAAAAATTTAAATTTTAAAACGAATTAAAACCCTTGATTAAAATAATATTGGTGTCTACATAAATCAATAACTACATGGATCATTTGAGTACAAGTTTTTTATGTCATAAATAACTCCTCTATGACCACAATAATTATTTGGTATTCTTAAAAGGACAAATAGAAACACTTTATATATATTTTATTGAATGACGAGTCGTTTTAAACTACATTAATCCATTTATTGTTTTTATATAGAATATATTCTCGTTGATATGAATATAGTTTCTTGTAATGATGTTTGAAAGATATCATTTGTGATATAGAATGGGGTTAGTCCTAAAAGATAGTTCCTAAGGATTATCAGTTGTAAAGAATATTATAAGAATTCAAATTATACCATATCATGGAATAAAAAAGTTAAATTTGTCAATATCAGTTATCCCATTGAAGGAATTGAATAATAATTTTATAAATCATAGGAATAAAACAATTTGTTCCTCAAAATTCTATATTTTAATAATTGATTTCATTTATAAGGAAAAATATATTATAGAACTATACTTTTTGAATATTTTATAAATAAAACAATCATTTACAGAGATAGATATAATATTAAATATGAAATGAAAAATGTATAAATGACAAAATACAATTAATAAATATAATAATTAAGTGGGGTTTTCTATGATTATGATATATAAACTCTAGTTGAAGATGGTGAAGAGTTTTTTTCATTGACGAAGAGATAATCGACCATTATTTATCCATTATATTTTTAAATATATTAAATGGGTTGGATTCATGTTGGATGAGTGGAAATCCTTATGCACAAACCAGATTTTAAATATTCTAAATTTTCACGATGGGTTAGAATCTATAATGTGAACATGGATGTCTGACAAGAAAATTGACATGGATATTAAAGTATAATCATTAATGAAATAATTATTATCACAATGTTTCGTGAATATTCACAAAATTTATGATGATGATATATTCTTACCAGTTTTGAATAATATATATTTCATCCTAGAAAATTTAATAGTCAATTTAGTTTAACTAAATCATATTGATGTTAAAAAAACTCATCTATAGAAATTTACCAAAGGATGAGCATACAAAATTAAAAATTATTTTGTTCACTAAAGTATATACATTGTGTTGTAAAATAGTGAAATATATCTATGTAATATAGAATAACAATATAATATTAACATCACATTGATTGAAATAAGTAATGTTGTTTATATTGTTGGGATTGATATGGTCAAAAAAATTCTACGATATGGTTATGTGGAATTTTTTATCTTTCGGGATAATGATATATCACATATTGAAATATAATTTGATATAGGGTATCATATACTATTATATATAATATTTTACCCAAAAACAATAAAAATGTTTTCTTAATTTTAGAAAATTATATTTATGGAAAAGAAAATTCATTAAATTAACGGTTTAATTGTTTAAATATAATTGATACGTTTTTGAGTTATTAATGACTCTATTTTTGATTATTTCTGAAATTATTATGGAATTCATTCCATACCCATACAAAATCTAATGGATTTATATAAAATAAATGATAAAATAATGATGATGGTTTTTTATTTAATGATATTTATCAGTTCATGTCTTTCTTATCTTTAAAACACTATGGTTTTAGTAAGATATTGTGTTTAAGTAGAATCCAAACAAGAAGAATTGTTTGTAGTCCACAAAAAAATTAAATACCATTGGAGGTAAAAAATATTATTTTATTCTAAATGGATATTTCAAAAAAACTCTATAAATCACCAATATCTAAAATTGGAATGTTTTTAATTTTTTAAATTGTTGTTTATAAAATCTCATTGTAGACACCATAAAATTTATTTATTAAAATTTTTTAGCTATGTTTTGGACATTGGTGATTTCATTCAAAACCTTTAAATGGTATCAAATCATGATTATAAATTTTAATTAGGGTATTTTTGTTTTTTTAATATTTAAAAATTTATAAAAAACAAGTATATAACAAGTACTTATATGCTAATATCGGTATTTTTTGTATATCAATGACAAGAATGGTAAAACCAGAACCATATATCAAAATTTCATTTAAATTATGATATGATATTAATCTTAGTTATTTTTTTTTGTTTAAAAATCCAAAAATTACATGGTCAAGTAGTTATTGTGATATAAAAATAAAAATTTAAATGATGAAATTCAATACATCATATTCTTATTTAAATTTTAAAAATGATATAATAATATCTAAGACAGTAAGTAGAATTATTTGGAGAAATAGAATAGTGTAATCATGTAATGAACAAGTAATTAAATGGATTTTTTTCATAAATACATGGGAATTTTACGAGTCCTCTAAAATTGACAGTGTGTGAATTTGAGGGCCGGTGTACCCAGAATAAATTTCTGATGTCCTGTTCAGGTACATTCAGTAAACGTACGAGAAAGATTTTATAAATCTTGAACCTGTTCTCAGAACTGAAATAGAAGGGAACCGTTGAAACTGCAGCACTGATATTCACTTAAGAAGACTTTCACATCGACGGTAGTGAGTCGAGTATAGAAGTTAGTTTTTGGGTTTTTGTAAAAAATAATAAAATAAAGTGTACAACACTTTATTTTATTTTGAGAAGATGTTTTATGTGTGGTGGTTAAAACATCATCCTGGAGGTTGGTGGTGAAACCACTACACCTTAACCTCCCAAGAAAGGTTATGGTGGTGGGTCCCACCTGAACTCAACCTCCCATGATAGAATTAAAGTGGTGGGGATAAACCAAGGATGAAACCCCCTTGAACTCCCCATTAAGTGGGGAGAATCCTCTTGAGTTCCCCACTTAATGGTGCCACCACCCTAATGGAGCCTCTTCAACTCCCCTTTATGAATTTTGTGCTATCTCTCATCAATTAATTAGATAGAGGCGATCTAATTAATTAATTCTCCATTTGAATTCATGCCAAAAAATAAAATAATAGAAAATCTATTATTTTGTTTGGGATGGAATCTTCCATTTGGTGGAACATAGAAATTGGAGAGATAAGGAGAAAATCCCCCAATGAGGAACAAAGAAAGCTGATCCTATTTGACTTCTTCCCCGGACACCTACCGACGTGGAGTATCTTCCATGAGCCGATGCAACTAGGGTTGAATGTGCTTGGCGGGCATGACGAACGATGATCCTATTCGTCTTCTTCCCTCAACTCCGTTAATGAACAACAAACGAGCAACAAAGGTAGGGGGTTTACTTTGAGTATTATAACTTTAATTTTTCTCATCTTCATTTAAAAGGAATCAATGTGATGTCTTTTAAACAATTTTTCTTCAAATTTTTTCCACATGGTTAAACCAATTTTTATCATCCATAAATGTGGAGGGTGTGGGCAAACATAACATGGACCGACTGCCTCTGAAAAACACGTTGTGAAGTTTTTTCGGCATAGCAACGAAGCGGAAATGGGGATACAAAGGCACCGACAACAAAGGCCACGCTACCTGGGACATCCGTGAACCGTGCCACCACCGTGACGCACCAGTGTTCCCAGCTGAACACCTCCAGTCCATGCCGGACTGAGCCTTGCCGAACTGGCCCGCCCGCATCCTGCTCATGGCCTGCCCGCCTGTGATATGCCCGAGTGCCCCCCACCAGTTAGACCATGCACCCCGTTATCCTACCCCGCGCCCCGCACAGCCTCTCGACACCCTGCTCGGCACCCCACTGGCCTCCCCGCGACCCGCGTGGCCTCCGGGTGCCCTGAAAACCCCCAAGATGAACCGTCTACATGGTTCTCTCTGGGCCGAACAACCCCCACAATCCGTTGGGGTTTGCACAGTAGACTGTGATGAACCTAGAGGGATGACTGGGTCGGAGCAGGCCTAGGCCCATTACTGACCCTTTACATCCTTTGGCCATATCTTTGGCAGGAGACGTACGTTTAATGAACCATCAGTGATGCTGGTAATATTGGAGCATGATGGTACTTTGATTATACCCCATTAGTGTTTGTGGTAAAGTTCAGATACGGTCAGGTTGGAGTGTACACGAATCCAACCGGGCCCCCATGACTAAAAAGATAATAACTCATAGACCGGGCCTCTGATTGACTCTCTGTCAGTTGCATCGAATCCTCTATGATGAGGAGAAACTTTGAGATACTTCTACATTGGACTTCATTGTAGATGTAGCATCGAGAAGTTACTAATGGAGTGGATCATTCTATAGAGGATTAGACATAGTGTAGGGACCTAGTAGCTGGCTGAGACCTGATGGCTGCTAACCGATTCGATTTAGATTGATTCAACTAGCCATGTAGGGATCTCCTTGGTGTTGCGGTGGAACCATAGTGGTGGGCGCCTTTTTATGACGCAGTAGACCCATGGTACTCGATAGGAGGAGTACCTTAGTAGGATAAAAGAGGTATCGCCTCTGTGTGACATGGGAGAACCACAGTGGGAAGCACCTCTATGTGACATAGCAGACCAACGGTACTCGACCAAAGGTGTACCACAATAGTCCAAGATAGTGGGAAGCGCCTCTCTCTGACGCGGAAGGCCCATAGTACTTTGTAAAGGAGGAGTAATGAAACAGCTGAGGTTTGGATAGTTTGACTGGGAGTGTAACATGTTACTACCCCTTAAATAAAATCATTGTTTGAGCTGAGTCAGTGACTTTTCTGTTTACCTCATTACTCAGATGGATTACTTGGTAACATAGGTATATGTATGGGCATATACCTATGTAATGGATATCCATTGATTTTATACTCTATGGTTTATCTATGGTGGATTTTGAGAGACGATGGTGGTCTCGGGGTCCCTATAGAGTATCATTATACTCACCCTTGCATTGGCTTTGCCTGCAACTCGTTGTGTTGGTTTTTGATGACGGACAGCGCTGGCCGAGGCTGAGTGGACATGACTAGATGGTACCTAGTGGTGGACCACATGGCGTGACAATACACGGATGAGACAAAAAGATATAGAGTGTTGTGGAGTCTATCTGTAACTACCCTTTAGGTAGGATCCGTGGCGGACAATCTAGGAGCTGCATTATACTTTTCAGCTGTTTTTGGTCCTTACAGTTGTACTTGTACTTTACATTTGGGCTTGAATTTCTAGCCACTTTACTTTTCATCAATCCCTTTTTATACAGTATTACAAATTGTTTTTCTTCAAAATTATACTTTTTTGATTGTGAATTTATTTTTTTACAAAGGAAATGCCTTCCCAGTTTAATGGATTTACACCTTTGGTGCTAGTCGCCAACCCCTGGCCTATAGAAGGTGGGCTTGGGGTAGTCACAACACGGGTCTCGAGGACGGGTCGTGACAAAGCTACTAGAGAGATAAATAATTATGTTTTCAAAAGTGATATTGTTGTATGTAGTTCACTATTGAATAGTTTTTTTGGGAAAATATTATTATTATCACCTTTATCACATTCTGGGAAATAATTTATTTCATGAATGGTAAAAAATATTGTTTTAAAATTTTAATTTTTTCAAACTATGAAGTTACATATATTTTATAAAATGAATATAAATTATAAAAATGGAACTTAAAATTTTATATGATTTATGAATTGTTTATAATATTTATTAAAATTTGGAATAGTATATATTTATTCATTAATAATTGTGTAATATTTAATAATAAATAAATATTATTAAATTCAAATTTTTTTGATATTTTGTTTATAATTATAATCTCAAGTTGTAATATTGAAAATATATTAATTATTTCATCAATTTTTCCAATTCTTTGATACTGATTAAAATATATATTATTTTGAGAATTATATGATCAGTTCATAAATAATCAATAAAAATTTTAATGATAAAGAAATTTTTTTATATTTATTTAAAATATTAAAGAATGAATATTTTTGATGAGATAATGATTTAAATAATGATAAAATGTATATTAAAGAATAATATAAATTTTTTACAATTTTAGTCAGAAAAGAACATATAAATTTAAAAGGAATAAAATTTAATGTTTTTATAAATCATATATTTTAATTATGATATTATCATGTTCATTTATAGTAAATGATTAATGTGAAGAGTTCATACTTTTTTCTAATGAATGTAAAGTGGTTATGATTTTGATAGATGTAAATTTCAGTGTTTTTTTTGAGTTAAATATTTTATATATTCATATTTATTAAAATATTCATTATATATCATGTGAAAATTATTTAATTGTTTATTTAAATATTTTTTCAGTATTATATGAATATTTATTTATATTATTTATGATTCTATATCTGTTTTAAAAAAATTTAAATTTCTCAACATGTTTTATTCGATGGAATAACAAAAGATTCGATTTATTTCAACAACTGGTGGGGTTTTTTGTTTAAAAAATCAAAAATAATATTTTATTATAATTATCATTAAATATTTTGAGTTATACCATGGTTAACTATAAATAACTAATTATTATTGTTCTATAGATAGTTGTACTTTCTGTTGTACTTCTACAAGATAGGGTTCTAAAATTCTTTCAAAAATTTTGGGGTTTGATATAATTTACCCACCACATTCCCTTGAGAAAGATTTAATATTCCTATATGATAAATTGATTACATGAATGTTTCATCTTCTATTTTGATATGACATATATGAATTTGTGTTAAATATTATAATTTAAATTATATAATAGATTCAACATAAATATAATTGATTGAATAATTATTTATATTTTTACATGATTAGAGTTTTTTAATTTAGTAGATATAAAATTCTAATTTGAGAATTATTGATAAAAAGTTATGACATGGGTAAATTATCAAGTCAATATTGTATAAATAATAATATTAATAATAAAAAAATTTATAATTTCATATATAAATTAATTACCAATTCCATCGATCATAAATTATAGTTGAATGTTCACAATGTGGTGTCATTTGTGATAGTAGTTAACCTAAAAATGATATATCATAAATGAGTTACACAATGGATATATGAGGATTTTTAGTAAATATTTAACAATAATATGACTAAAAATACATTAATTTACACTATATTAGTCAATATATTTTACCATATAATGAAATTGTAGAGAAAATGTTTATTACTCATGATGGATTCCATAGTTGATTTTATAATATGATATTTTTTGAATAAAAATTATCAACTCAATAGGTATTTTTAGGTAAATTAGTTCTACATTTAACTATATAATCTACAAAATTTCATGATAGTCGTGGGTCAGATGTCAGTTATTTAAAATCTTGTTCTATACAGATGGTAAAAAATCATAAATGGTAAATATTTCATCTATAGTAAGAAAAATAATTATCATAGTGTGGCCGCATATTCCTCCATGAATTTCTAATGGATTGTTAGAAACAAATGTGAAATAATTCCACCATGGAAAGGCTATAAAATATAAATGTAAAATAATTGGATACATGTGTGAGTTAATATTACATAATACGGAGTATTAGGTTCATATTATTATTATTATACAATGAAATACATATTTTATATAAATTTACATGTTACACATAATAAATCAAAACAAAATTATGTATATATGTTCAGAAATTAAGATGAGTTTATGTAAAAAGTTACGGATTTATTTATTATAGATATATAGAGGCCACAATCCTCACATAAGGATTCAATTTTGAAATTTACCCAATATTTTACTAATCATTACATCCTTATAAAATTTTTGAAATGAGAAGTGAATTCAACATAACAAAATGAAAAATATTGATTGACATAAATTTTTATATAGAAAAACATGTGTTATTTTATTATCTAGTTAATAAAATAGTATAATAATAAATATTGGTTTATATAATAGTCAATGAAATTTTAATAAAAATATATTATCATAATATGAAATTATCAAATCATTCATTTCTTAATATGAATTTCATTTTTTATGAAAAAAAACAATATGTTATTTAATAATATTATAATATCTATGATTACGTATTTTTTTTGAATCAAATAATGGAAGTCATATTATATATGATGATTAAGTTCAATTTTGTTATATTTATTTAATAATATATTTGAAAAGGGATATTGGTTGTAAATGAGGAACTTTGATGAAATCAAATTTTAATTGACAAATAAATTTTATACACATAATGTTTTAATATACATTAGAGTAATCATAGTAAAATTAATCATAATATAATATAATTAATTTAGTAGTTTTCAATATATATATTTATAATTTGATATATTTAATATTATCCAAATATTATTACTTATTACCAATGATCTAAAATAACAATAATATTTTTAGATTACTTGATAGTTCTATCCATCAAAAAATAAGACCCCAAAATATATTATAATATTTGATATATTGATAACAATTTATTATTTGAGAATGTTCAATGTTCAGAAAATAATAATTAGAAATTGGAATAGAACCATTATACTAAAAAATCAATATCATTGATAGTATATCTAGAAATAGTTTTATGGAATGATTAATTTTTTAGATGGATATTTTTTTTGAAAAATCGTAATGAGAGAGTTGTTTCATATCAATATAACTTTGTTAATAAATATAATAAATGATGAAAATAATATATCTATTTAATTTCACTACAAATTAAGATATGGTGGGACAAAATATTATGTACATATATTTGATATATTTCATTACTTTAATATTATAAAAGTATTAATTTTTTTAGAAATTCATCAATTTTATATCATTTATTAATGGGTTGTAATTATATCATTATACACTAATAATAATAAAAATTTTGAGTCAAATGTTATTGTTATAATTGACCAATGATATCATACAAAGTTATTGGTTGGGAAGATATGTTAAAATCATCTTGAGTGACAAATTATATAAAAACATGTAGTTTCATCATAACGTACAAATATGAATTATTATTTATTGATAACACAATTGTATAATCATTTAGGATGATATAATTAGGAGGTGTTTGAGAATGATTCTGGTCAATTATAATGTTTTTCAGAATAATTAATATATTCTTCCTCACGCCTATTATGCATGGTATCTAATGAATCAATAAGAAAGAATAAATTTGAATATTTGAGTAACATATAATGTGATTATTTTCATATATTAACATAATAATATTTTTTCATTAGTGTTAATGGCCTTTTATATAATAATAAAACATTATTGGTATTTACCTAGAGAATTGAGAATATAAGAGTTATTGTATGAGATTTATCTAATCAAACATTAATGTATGAGATATATTTGGTTGAGACATTTATAGCGATAAATGAGTTTTATAGTCATCATGATCGATCACATTTTTGGACCGAGTGTCAATAATTATCTACTATAACATAATACTTGATTATCGTTATTAATGATAACTAAATAATAATTCTTAACACCATAAAACCATAAAACAAAACTTAAAGAATATTATGTATAAATTTTTTAGTTATTTTTTTATAATGTAATAGGATTATTTTATTGATTTTATAAAATGATTTCAATTGAATATATAAAAGATTTTTTTAGTGCAGTTTCACATATGGATAAATGTAATGTTATATAAGGGTAAATACATATAAATCCTCTAAGATTCTATTTATCTGAGAGAGTGAAATTTATTATTTTAATTAAATTGTTTATCTTAGTATTTGATATAATCTCATCTACAAATGTGATATAGAAGATTAATGTGATATTTTTTCAATACATGAAAGAATAATTATTTTCTTATTTCTATCATTGGGAGTGATACAGAAAAAAAATGTAGAGTGACAAAGTTATAAGATAAATATCACAGAAATAAATAGATAAATGTCGTACTATGTGAAAAGCATGTTATCATTTATATTACATAGTATCATCTCACACCAACAATCTAAATTATACCAATGGTCCTAATTCATATCATTATATAATAATTATGGGATATATAATGAATTAAAATAAAATTTTAAAAATAAAACATAGGTGGATGATTTTTTGAGTTATTATTGTATCTAAAATGTGTTTCAATGTTTGGATAATTTATTTGATTTGAAAAATATTCATCCAGGCCATAATGAATATTAAGGTAAACTATATAATATTTAGTAAACCAAGGGTGAAGGATTGTTATTTGACCTTGTTTAAAAATTCAAAAATTGAATCTGCCTCTAATTTTTCCCTTTAAAGTATTTATTTTAGGCTATAGTTAATGAAAAACATAAAATGAAATATTATTTTATAATAATATAACTAATGAATACCTTTATAGGTGATATGTTTTTACATATCTCTATGTGATCATAACAAACCTTGATATGGAATGTTCAATTTTGATGTCCTAGTAAATTAAAATGTATTGTAAATAAAAAAATAATATAAATATTATACATGAAAATATACTCATATGTTATACATTTATTTCATTACAATATTGGTTATAATTATTTTTATAAAAAAATTATTATTTTAAGCAAATATATATATATATATAATTCTAATTGGACATAAATGTTAGTAGAATGTAAAAAAATATGAAAACTTGTATTCATAAATATACAGGTTTGTGAACATTATGGGTTAGAAATTAATAAATTTTTATAAATATAATATTATTACAGATAATACTCAATAATAACAAAAAATATAACATAGTGAGAAAATATTTATTATGGTAGTGATTAAAATTGAATAAAGTAATGGAAATATTAATATTAGCAATGTATGATAAAAACTAATACACAAATACATATATAAATACATATATATATATAAATATATATTAAATTTTATGATTATACATCAAATAATATATAGTATGATTTTGGAGGAATTATTTAACAATATATTGATCAAATATAATTTCAAATGTAGTGTAATACCATATGGGAAGTAAAAATATTCAAACATATATATGAGTGTGTGTGTGTGTGTGTGTATACGTGTCGATAATTTTTTACAATAGGAATATATGGTAGTATAATAGTTATTGTGTATAAAATTATAACATAATTTTTTATTTAATATATATATATATAATGTAATTAATATTGGAGTAATAATGAAATTAATATATAATTAACAAAAAATAATGTATTATTTATCTGGATATATAAATATATTTATAATTGGATAATAAAATAGTGAAATGATATTTTAATTTTTTTAAAAAATATATAATATCTCATATATAAGAAATATATTTTAATATTAAAATGTGGTGAAAATATAAAATAAGAGAAAACTGAAAAATATGGAACTGAGGGTTTTTATCATCAAACCATTACTATTGAAATATTTCTTCTTCATCAGATTTCATTGTCTTATAGAGCAAGCCTCTATCCTCCTTTATTCTACACCGCCACATTCACCATAGTCCCCCTTCACATATTTTTCCAACTATTTACATCATACTCCTAACCACTCAATGCTCAATGTAAACACATACTAACATCATTATCTTCTATATATTCCTCAAAAATACCCAAAAAAAATAGTTCACTGCTGAAAAATGCTTCCCCAGATATTAGGGTAATATTCATTCTTTTTGATTGTGTTCTTCACTATAACCATATACCTCACCAATCATCGCTTGTTTCCACTGACCACACTAATGAAAATATCATGATTTCCATATAAATATAATTCATAACTGGATTTGATAATTATGAGATTGGAATTCAATGTGTTTATATTTGTAAAACTACAACCACCACCTTCTTCATAGTGCATACAATATGAAACAGTCATTTTTATTTTGATAAATGGTGTAATACCATTAGAATCATGTATTTTACCAATATTTTTTTTATTTTCAAGTTTTAAAATTCTTCTGATAGGTTTTGGGGGTTTCTAAAATGTTCTTGAAGGTTTTAGAAGTGTTTCTAGAGGTAAAAAATTTGGGAATGACTAGTATAAATAGTGAATTATCTCCAATAATTTGTGTATGGTTATAATTGAAGACTCATGTAAGGCATATTGTTGTAGAATGATCTGTCCTAATAATTAAAATTCTATGAGAAATCAAAGTTGTGGAGATAGTGTGAGAATCCTAGCAGGAACATGGTTCTTCAAACGATGGGAGCCTATTATATATGGCATTTGGACAATAACACCACGTTGTTTCTACACAATTTTTTAGACTTTTTTCGATCTGTGGTGCCTTCCTCGTACGAAATGTATAGTTGGAAAAACCATGTGACCTAACAATGAAGGATGTGGTTAATGATATAAAATAATCATTAATTCATATTAAGGCTTAAAATATCATTATAATAATATAATTTGAATTCCATGTAATAATTTCTTTCCCTTTCCATCCATGAAGTTCCCATGAGATCAAGATAATACTTTTGGGAATTTAAAATTGAATTTGACATTAAGAATCAATTGTAAGTACTTTTCAAATATTTTTCTTATTAGATGTACTCTTCTCATATCTCATAATCATTGAAATATCCTATTATAGATTTATATAAGTTATATATCATGAATAATTATGATATCATGCTTTTTAAATTAACAAGAATGTTTTTTTTTTCAAAAAATAGAAGTCCATAGTATAGTTCTTCATTATTATCAACTATTTATATGTTGGTAGATTCTCATTCATATAAACATGATCTATAACATGAAGGAATATATTTATTATATGGTTCTTCTTGGATATTATTTGATATATTTTCTGATTTCATGAAGTATACATTTTTAAGGTTGTGTCTTTAAAATATGCGATATTTTATTTTTTTAAAATATTTTATATTCTAAAAAATTTATATAAGTAATTATAATATTATGAATATAGATTTGATGCTATAAATACATTAAATGAAATGTTTTATGAAGGAATATTTATTTAATAAAAACATACTATCATAAAATTTTGAATAATAGTGTTTGTATGTGTTCAATGTGGGCATGTTGAGGTTGTATGTGTCACCATCAATGTAAGACATAATATAGTCACAGAGTATAACCATCATTTGTTACACAATGTTAATGTGTTTTGTTGTATGTGTGTATGTTAATATAGGTTTTTTTCAACATAATAATTATTTGAAATAATAATATTTATGATTTTCACATGTTTTTCACTTATTCTATATAATAGATTATACTATTTTACTACTAATTTTATTACGTTTTTAAATTGTTTTTCTCCATGTGTAATTTTTTTATAATTCTCTATATAATTATGATAATTTTTATACACTTCATGAGAATATTAGTACTTTAATAAATGCTAGATACTAATATACCATAAATGGAATGTTTTAATATTTCCCTTGAAAGGAATCTTCATTATCATGGCCATAGAAGGTGTTTTTATAGTTATATTGGGATGTATTTTTTATCCAGTCACATTGATGGATTTGAGACATTTTGTATTTTGGATTTACTAGTTTATCTTATTTGTTCAATTTTTACTATGATGTTTTAGTTTTTTGGTTATATGATTGTTGTATTTGTCAACTTCAAGAATAATATCAGAGGATAGGATGATTTTATTTCTGTTTAGAAAGTGGTTTGATATTTAATTAGAACACCTTCCCCAAATTTTCTTCATAACACCTTGATATTATGTATCATCCTTTTAGTTATTAAGTGTCTTCTTTAAGTTTCGTAGGACTCTGAATATTCTCAAGACCATGAATTTTTTTGGAATGATACAAATTAATGAAGTCTTTATTGTTTCCTTTATCACTTATTATGGTATAATGATGACCAAATGTCATAACATGAAATATATAGCTCAAAAATATTAATCAAAACATGTAATTCCTAATATTAACTTACCAAGGTGGTCCATGTAAAAAATGTTCATAGAATCTTCATGGTGAATTTTTATATGATTTTTTTGGATTTATATAATAATAAATTCAACTCATACATTGATACTTATACATACTAATAGGTATTGATTTTCATTATGATGCTAATTATTTTTGAAAACATATAAAATGAATGATTTTTGGAAATGATAATAGTAATAATTCTTGATTATGTTAATTTTGAATTCCATAAGAAATAAATTTCAATTCAGTGATAAATAAATTTATCATTGTTCTATTTTTATTAAATCACCCTAGAAAAAAACAGTATGAAAAAAAAAAATTCACTGCAAATATTTTTGCAAAAATTCAACAAGTATAGCGAAAAGATGTCTAAATAATCAGTCATGATTTTTAAGGCATATGTAGACAATATTAAACTAATGGTCCATGATATGTTAATTACTATATGTTTTTTAGAAGAATAGTATACCCATTACATAGTGGGATACTAATATTGAAAAAGGGGAGGAGGGAATGAGCATAATGATCTGAATCCTCTAATTATTGGGTAATCTAATAGAGAAAAAATATAATTTAAAATATTATATATGAAAGGATATTGAATGTATATTGTGAGATTTGACATTCCATGATAATGTCGTCCAATTAGTTATGTGGGAGGACATTGATTAATTATTGAATAATTATTTCCCTCACAAAATTTTTATCAAAATAATAACCTATTTCGGGAGAATATAATAAATATACATATTATTCATATATTATGAAGATAAATTGATGAACATAACATACCCTTACTATGTTGTTTCTACCAGTACATCCTTGAAGGAACATATCTATGAGTTTATACTATGACATATTTTTATCTGTAAAAATGTTTTTCTTTATATTATAGTTTCTATATTGATGGAAAATAGAGAAACACTGGTAGAAATATATATCTCTTTAAATCACATGAGAGGGAGTATTTTTGTAAAAATGGGTACAGGTGGTATGTCAAGTGTTTGGAATAACTGTATGAGGGGATAAAACAAACATTGGGGTGGAAAATATCATAATCAAACATCAAGATCTATTAATTTCCCTACATGAGACAATATAAATCATGATTTTTTTCAATGTGGATTTACTTATCATATAGAATGTCACCATACCACATGGTATAAAGAATTTCAATGATAAAATCACATGGTATATATCTAGTGTTGATATCATTGTACAAAAAATTCTACTGTTGGATATGAATATCATGTTCTCAAATATCATATTCTTTAATTGGATGATCTATATAGAATAACTCTCATCGATGGAATCCATTAATCCATAATGATTTTTGGAAAACCATGTCTCCATAGGTGATAAAATATAAGAAATAATCAATGGACATATAGTACCTAGTAATCAAACTTATGGTCATTAATATATTACCAATTATGAACAATTAAAACCATCAATAGTACGAGGAATGATTATTATAAATTCTATGCTTAGGAATGTCATGTTTAATACAGTTTTATACCAATCATTTATAACTTTTCTTTATTTGGATAATATCTATTTGTATGTATATATGATTTTTCCTATATTGACTCATCAATAACCTCATTAAAAATGGGGGTTTTGACCCATTATGGATTAATACAAATCAATAATATTTGATTGGTTAATAAATTGTCTGATATTTCTCAATTCTTTATATGGTTAAATATAACATAATTTTTGGAATGGATTCATTAACATCACTAAGTAACCATAGATTATGTTACACTCATCAGGTTTCATTTATGATTTCCAAAAAAGTTACGAGGGTATATATATTACTTTGGGATGTGACTGTAATAAAAAATATACCCTTAGTATAGGTTTTTTGGATTTTATTCTTTTAATTAACATTAGTTACTTTGGAATATTTTGATGAAATAAAAAATACATATATTGAAAAAATAATTGTATAATTTCCTATGTACATTCAAAATAAATATTTTTTTACCAAAGAAAAAATATGCTGAATTTATAAATTATCTCATACTAAAGATGAGTCTAATTTCAATTCCATCTTACATGTTGGAAAACATAGAGTTAGTGGAATTAAAATTCATTTTGGAAGGGTTTGATAGGCAAGGGTACATCAAACAGAGAAATTGCTCTGGGAAACACCAATATTTGTTTAAAAATAGGGGGATATATATCATTATATGTTTATAGATTATCATATTTTACACAATGTTATGATAAATAATCAAAACCTATATCTGAGAATCGATAATTTTATTTTATAAATTAAGGCAAATGCTTTGGTTCTCTAATATTTCCAACTGATCACGGAATCACCAATTTTGAGTTCAAAAGTAGGATATTTTGAAGAAAACATTTTGAGAGATATTATATTCACAATGAGTTAATGGTTATTACTATAAGTCATATGAATTCACCAAGAGTGTTCATGAAATTGATGAATAAGATCATTAAATGTTTTCTATATTCCATTATTGTGGTGTTCATTGAAAAGTATTTGGGGTATTCTAGTACAAATGTTGATAATGAACAACACTTTATTATATTTCTATATATCTTATAATAACATCAACTTAATTTTATGATTTTTATGTCTGATGTCATGATATAAGATGTATATATCAATATCCATTTCATTTTTTATATTGATGTTTCCTTAGATCGTAAAAAGATATAGGTTATAAACACATAGAAATCACAAGAATTTTATTTCAGGAATGTAATTTCCTTGGATTAGCTATATACTAATGATTCTGTAACTGATATTTTTCAATTATTTTTACTCTAGTGAATACTTTTAGAAAAAATAGTATTCTATTATAATGGAGTGTGGATTTATATAAATCATCCCAACATCATAATGTTCAGATTTCATCAGTAGTATTTCTTATGTTTCAAGAGTCTTAACAAGAAAGTAAGTTATATAATGATTCACCAGGACATGTTTTGGCGTTCATAAAACATTCATGGAGATCATTAATTTATTATGGATTCAGAATGTTATGGTTGGTTGAGAAAAACTACACAACATTTTATTTTTAATATGATGATTTATTTTAAAACATAAAATTTGTTATCATTGAATTTTTGTAGATAAATTAATGCTTTTTATGGATCATAGGATATGAAACAACTTTTATCCCCAACTGATTTGAACTTAATTCAACAAGTATGGATGTTATATCTGGATATATTTATATTTGACTTGATCTATACACTGGGAAAAGGAAATCCTATGACGAAATCATTGTTTAGGTGGGATTATAATTAGTTTGCAACATAGTATTCAGATTAAAGGAAACTAATGTTTGTTATATCTAATATATATATAGATTCTTTTCACTACAGTTCATCTATGGGTTTTCTTCCAATTTATTTTGATTTAGATTTGGTGAAGAATGCTATATTTGATCAAACATATTATTTAACTTTTTTACAATGAGGAAAATCACAATGGTGGGTAGTGAATTTAGGGATGAAATCTAGAAGGAAGATTTTATTTTTATTTGTAATGTTATATTATAGTTCCTTCAAACATACATGATAACATTATTTCCACCTACCACATTTCAAAATGGATTTCTCATCAAGGAATATAAAATATGTCTAGTGAAAATTGATTATTTTTTTATCATCATTAAATTTATTGGATAATGTAGATGTTGTCTCTATATTCCTCATATATCATCTAGCCAGGGAGAAAACACCGATGTCCTAGTAGTTTGATTTATTCTTTACCAAATATCATTTGAAAAAGGTAAATGATTTCTATATATTTATTCAATGGTCTATCATGAATTGATAAGAATCCTGATCTCATTTGTGTATTTCTATATTTAATCATGAATTCAATACAAGTCATCCCTATTTAAGAACCCATTATGTTAGAAGGGATTTTCAATCATTACATTCATTAATTTGTTACGATTCATGGTCTTCTAGTTTTTTTCTCTAACTAAGACCTATAGATTACATCTCATTTTTGGAAACCATTATTTTAATACCCTTAAACCTATCTAACAATTATATGATATTTTTATCATTAAATATTCATAGAATCCTAGCAAACAATAAAAATATTAGATGTCTTTATATGAGATTGTGTGATGGATTTTTGAATATAATTGGAGGAGAATATGATGTTAGTTGGGTATTTATATTGTAACAATTATCATTCGTTGTTAAAAATGGATTCTTTTAATGAATTTTATTTCCATTCTAATCATTCACAACTTCATTAGGCGGAAATTGGTGAAACATCACTTATCATAACCATCATTATGCATGACACAACATATAAAATTAAGAGGACTAAAAATAGACCATAGATTTCTTAGATTCATCATAAATAATATCTAGATTATCGATAATGGATGTTATTGTTTGAGTATATTGATCATTTTTAAGACAATATCATAGTTTGTAGTCAATCATCACTTTGGTAAAAAAAGTAATATTTTCCCTATAGTATATTGGTCCATTTGAGATACCTAAACGAGAATCTGATGTTGATCATTTTTTGTATATATAACCAAGGATTATATTTTACACAATGTGTCTAACGTCCCTGTTCCAGAAGCCACCCAGATGCGCCCCTTACCCGGTTGGTCCGATGGACTCAAGCGCATTTCCCCGAATGCTAGAGGATGCCGACTAGTAGTGAGGGCCTTCGGTGTGATAGTGGGGAAACTATGCCCTCATTGGCAGAGTACACAGTGGAAGTAAACAAAATACAACAGTGAAATTAATAATAATCCATCCATAAATAAATAGTAGAAGACTTATAGATGAAAACTATAGTACATATATAAAATAATGATGCATGATATATATATGTCTAGGAAAACAGCCAAACAAGTCGCAAAGCTGAAAATAGTACGAAACCAAAGTAAAGAAGAAAAACAAATGAGTGACTCCTCAGCATCGCAAGCCTTGGCTTGGTCCCATTCTCTTCAGATCCCTAGCAATCAAGAACCTAAAGTAGATAGGTGATTTCCATTACCTATTCCTGTAATAATTTAATCTGTTTGGGACCAAAAGCATGGCCCAAAAGTATGTGAGACAAAGTCCTAGTTGGAAACCACCCAAAGATATGTGCCTAACAGCCAATGAACATATGGTAGGTGAAGTACAGTAAGCAGTAAAGAGTAAGCAATAAATAGTAAGCAGTAAACAGGATAATACAGAGCATTAGCAATCTATAATTTCTAGCATATAGTTTACAAACAAGAAACATCCACTCAATCAAGTAGAATAAGAAGGTAACCTCTAGGTAGTTCTCACAGCCTAACCCCTACGGTTCCACCTATATGTACTAGAAACCCTCTAGGAGGTATACGTAGTCCCACCCCTCTGGTTCAGCTATAGTAAAAATAAATAGACCCTCTGAGGAAGAACTCCAAATCAATTTCCCCTATAGTCTCATATCGTACTAGAGGCTCTCTGGAGAAGCACTCGATGTCTCATTCCCCCAAGGGCCCACGTCGAGGAACTATAGACTCTCTGAGGAAGCACTCAACGTCAATTCCCCACGTGGTCTCACATAGTAAATTAAAGACACACTGGAGAATCCCTTGCATCCATTCTCTCTATGGTCTACTACACTAGGTTCTCACAGCCCTTTGCAAAACAAACATGAATAGTGCACGTATCGTCACAAGTAAACCTCAAGAACTATTTGGATATCATTCTAAGGCACAGAAACATAACAGTAAAATAGTTCCACTATACTACAACTATGCACGGAAACTGGAAAAACAGCTAACTAGAAAAACAGCCTGGAAAAAAATCCTGATCATAGTAAATATTACCCTATTCACAAGCATCAACCACTACTCAAGCAATCAAGCAAATCAGGAAAATAATAGGGAAAAAATAGGAAACACACAATACCCAATTTAAGGGAATTGGTGGAATTGAAAAAAATATTCAAAAACATTCTACAAAAAGGCACACAACACCTACCTTGATCCTAGGAGATCGATATACTTGAAAATGATGAATGATTCTCTTTAGAACAGCTTAGATCTACAAAAACGCAAAAAACGCTCAACCTGTGATATCTCGAGAAAGAGGATGAATTTGAAAACAAATATCTTAGATAAGTAAGGGCTTACCGCTTTGGTTCTAGCGCAATAGATGGTGGATGATTTGGAGAACAGATAGAGGCTCGGGGGCTCAGAGAAGATACATGGCTGTATAGGTTCTCTCGGACTAAGAACCTGAAGAAGAAGTGAGTTCTGTCCATCAGGCACGACCCTAGTCTATTTAATGAAAAAAAAGTACACAGTGTGTACATCTGGGGTATACGACGTGTACATAGACTTTCCATACTCTGATTCAAGAAGCCTCCACATCTCCCCTACACAGCGTGTATGTGTCCTAGACATGGCCAACACATTTTATGGCGCCGCATCAAAGTACACAACGTGTACTTAGAAAATTTCCAGATTTTCCTCTTTTTCTCAAAAAGAACAAAAAAGGAAAAACATTCTCGAAACGAAGATCTACGTACTTACAAACTTCCCCCGTTAAATAAATTCATCCAAAAATTTCCCTTGCGAGGCGTAGAAGAAGAAACCCCAAACAGCTCCGGCCACTACGCTCATACATCGACCTCCCTCTCCCATGTCTCGTCCTGTACTCACCCGTGGTTCCATAGCACTCATACCAGAGGAACAGATCGACCAAGGAGAACCTTCATACTATGATCGATAATCTAGATAAGATTCTCCTCAAATGATGCATCCCCTTCAAGATCATCCACCTCAGGTTGAAAGACATGATATAGGTCTAAAAATTAACGTCGGAGCTGAGAGATGTGGAATATGTCGTGCATAGCCCGGTACAACTGAGGTAACTGCAATAGATAGGAAAACGGCCCAACTCTCTCCAATATGTTAAATCACCCGACGTACTGCGGATAAAGCATACCCTGTCTCTGAATCCTCTTGTGTCCCAACCTTGGTGTGACACGCAGGAAAACCTGATCCCCGACCTCGAACTTCAGAGGTCGTCTCTACTGATCAACAAAAGGCTTCTGTCGAGACTGTGTTGTTGCCATCCTCTTCCGAATCAACTCTATCTACTCTGAGGTCTCCTGAACAAGATGAGGTCCCAGTAAAGCTGCCTCTCTGGACTCCATCTAGTATAAAGGTGATCAGCATGGCCTACCATACAAATGCTTGTAAGGTGCCATCTAAAGAGTCGCCTGAAAACTGTTGTTGTAGATGAACTCCACAAGAGGGATATGTTTCTCCCAAGAACCACCAAAGTCTATAATGTAAGCTCATAACATATCCTCAAGCACCTGGATCATACGCTTGGTTTGGCCATTTGTCTTGGGATGGTATGCTGTTCTCAAAAGTACCATTGTACGAAAAATCTTCTGAATCCCCTACCATAACCGAGAAGTAAAGCACGCATCCCAGTATGAAAAAATTGTGTGTGGAACTCCATTCATACGTACAATCTCTCAGATGTATATTCGTCCTAGATTATCTAAAATGAAGGTCTCCTTGATCGGTAAAAATTGAGCAACCTTCACAAGCCTGTCGATGATAACCCAAACAACATCGTTCCCTTGAGGCAACCTCAACTATCCTATCACGAGGTCCATCACGATATCATTCCATTTATACTGTGGAAATGGTAACTACTATAAAAGGCCTACTGGTCACTAATGCTCTGGCTTCACCTGCTGACCAGTAGAACACATCAAGTCAAAACCTGCACCATCTCTCTTCATACCTGGCCACCAGTACTGGCGATGAAGAACTCGATACATCTTGGTGACGCCAGGTTGATCTGCCCAAAATGAGGAATGAAAATCCCAAATAAGCTCCTCGCGTATGTCTTCAGGAACCCATACACATCCTTGGAAATGCAAGATATCGTCCTATCCCACTGTCTATCCAGGAAGAGGGTCCTCTCTTTAAACACCCTCCCACAGGAATAAACCATCTGAGTCAGATATCTGCCTCATCTGTACCTGATCAATAAGTATAGAGGTAACATCTACAGAAGATATGTAAGTCTGTCCTTGTCTGTCATTTACTTTAAGATGCATCTTATAGAACAAAGACATAATCATCCACTCAATATTGGCCTCTTAAACTGCCTGAATCTATGTTCTCCTGCTCAATGCATATGCCACTGCATTGCCCTTTCTCAGCTTATAGGAATGCTCGAAATCAAAAGACTGAACATACTAGACCCACATGCACTTTCTTAGATTCAGATCACAATAAGTGATGATATACTTGAGACTCTTGTGGTCGGTGGGAACCACAAAGTGCTCTACCATAAGGTAATTTCTCTAATAGCGCAAGGCATGAACAACAGCTTCCAACTCCAGATCATGCATCAGGTACTTCCTCTCATGTGGCCTAAACTACCATGAACCATACACAATGACTCCATCTCCCTACATAAGAACAAAACCCATCCCGATACCTAAAGCATCACATTAAATAGTATAGCTCCTTCCTGGCTTTGGAATGACTAGAATCAGTGCTGACATCAACCTTCCCTTCAGATCCTGAAAGCTTGACTCACAAGAATCTGACTCTAAGAACTTTGCCCCCTTCTTGGACAAACCTATAAATGGTGTTTTTAGGCATCAGAAGTCCTGAATGAAGTGTATGTAGTATCTAGCTATCCCTAGGAAACTCTGTACATCAAAAATATTCTTCGGCTACTCCCAGGAAACTACAGCTCTCACATTCTATGGGTCCACATATACTATTGATTTTGAGATGACATGACCCAAGAAGTGAATCTGATCTATCCAAAAGTGGCACTTCGAGAGTTTAGCATAAATTTGATGCTCTCTCAATGTACACAGAATAATTTCAAGATGAGTAGCATGGTCGTGTTGTGTGAGAGATTACACCAATATATCATCCATGTTGACCATGAAGAAGGAATCTATGTAAGAATGGAACACTAAGTTCATCCATTCCATGAAAACTGTTGGTACATTCGTGAAACTAAACAACATAATTGTATACTCATATAGTCCATACCTTCTCCTAAAGGCTGTCAGAGTTATATCTTATGGTCTAACACACAACTGATGATAACCGGAACTCGAAACGATCTTCGAGAACACCCGAGCTCCTCGAAGATGATCAAAAAATCATCAATCCTTGGTAAGGGATATCAGTTCTTGACCGTTAACTGGTTTAGCCTCCGATAATACACACTGATCATTGGGGTTCCATCTACCTTCTTTGCAAACAGGACATGCGGACCCCAAGGAGAATTACTAGGTCGGATGAAACCCTTTTCCTGCATTTTCTCCAACTGCTTCTTGTGCTCCTGTAACTTAGGTGTAGCCATCCTATAGGGATAAATGGACAGCGGTGCCTCTCCTCTAACAAGATAAAAACAAAAGTCCTCCTCAGGCTATGGAGGAAAACCTGAGAAATACTATTGGAAGGAATCTCTAAAACGATCCACCACTGGAGGAAAGTCCAACTGTGAAGTCCCCTGATCATCCAGATAAATAATAATAATATGGGTTGTAACTCTTCCAAGCCCATGATGCTCGAGTAATGCTCTACTCCCCCGAACATCACATTCGCCTCTATGAAAAAAAATATTCACCCTCTGGTGACATGAAACTCACCCTGCGGCGGTAACAATCGATGACTTCCTAGAAGGTAACAAACCAGTCCATCATGAGAATGACATCATAGACTGTCATCTCTCGGACATAGATATCACATAAGAAACGATACCCTTAAACCTTGAGAGGGAACTCTCTACCCTGATGTACACTAGATGTCCTCATCCCCAAATGTTTCTCTAGTGTCAAAAAGTCGACATAAGAAACGATAAAAAGCCCAAGGCTCTCCACAATATCAATAGAGATAAAGCTATGCGTAGAACAAATATAAAAAAGAGCTAAAGATAAAACTAAGGCTGCTAAGATCGTACCTCAAACTGCAGAAATTCCGGTATCCATCTTTTGATAAGTATTCTCCACCACAAAAGTATGGCCTACCCCACGACCCTGTAACCCTTCCTAACCACTGTGAGATGATCCTCCCTGCTGACGCTGAATGACTGGTGACTGACCACCATGACATTGACCTCCAGCTTGGCCCAAATGGCTGGAAGAACTCTAGTTCGCCAACTGGTGAGAAACTGGTGGTGCTGATCCTGAACAAGGATTCATGGATGAAACCCCATCACAAACTACTGGTGAGAAAACCATGCAGAAACATAGAAGGTGAACCATATTTCTACAAGATCGGCACTCTACTAGGTCCCTCTGGCACTGTGGCCTCATGTTCCCTGCCCTTCCACCATTGGTAGCATAATACATGGTTACATGAAGATGTATCATGCCTCCTTAGATCACCACGCATAGACACCCTACGGTGCTTCCTGGTGTCAACTAGATGAATTCTGGATCTCGAAGTAGAAATGCCATGGCTCGTAGATCCAGAGTCTCTCAGATTGTTCTCCGCAATCAGTGTTTGGTTGATGATGGAAGTGATGGAAGTCAACTGAAATATATTCACCTACGAACGGATCTCTCGCCTGAGACAATCCTCAACATTAATTGATAAGAACATCCCATATCCACCTTGGAGGGTTTTGAAATGCTGCAGCTCGGTGAAATGATAGGAATACTCCATAACAGTAGGAGTACCCTACTCTACACTCTTATACTTCTAGGCTTGATCATCCCTCAGGGTCTCTGAGTAGATGTAATTGTAAAATAAGCGCTGCAAGTCCCCTAAAGCCATAAACTGTTGATGACCCGCCTATAAGATCACGTCCCCCCACCTCTTGGTGGAGTCTTGTAGCATATAAGTAGTGATCTTGACCCGCTTCTCTGGAGGATTTTACAGATGCTCAAAGATAGTCATCATGTAATTCATCCATGACTCTACATCATGTGGTCCTCCTTCACCCGAGAAAGTAGGAGGATGTTTCTACTAGAAATCCAGCATCAAGTCTGCCATAGTCGTGGCAAGAGGCGGTGCCCCCTGAAAGGTATGCATAATCCTAATAAATCCTTCCCTAAACTATGCATCAGCACCTGAAACTGGTATGACAGTCGGGGCTATGGCTGGCACGACCGAGGGATCGGGAGGAAGTACCAGATCAACCATATCTGGCATTGTATCACTCTCCTGCAACTGACGCACAACCGGAAGACTTATCTGAGGCATAGCTCTGAAAGATCAAAAACAGACCTTATAACAAGAATATCAATGATAGATAACAAGGGAGTAAAAAATGGGAATAGGAGAAGAAAAAACTCAAGTTTTACAGAACATGACTACACGACATGTATAAACTATACACGGCATGTACATAACTCTATTCCCCTGCCCGAGTCTCCTTGCACGGATAACCCTAAGAGTTTTCTTAAACGAAGACTACACGGAATATTCCCTGTGGACACGGCGTGTAGTAGAGAAGGTTTCAATGACCCGTGTTGTTAGTTACACAGTCGGTTACATGGTTGAGACTACACGGCGTGTTCCTAACAAACACGACGTGTACTTGATGATTTTTTCCAAACTGTGTTGTTAGTGACATGGATGGTTACATGGATGGCCCTTACACGGCGTGTTCCAAACAAACACGGCATGCATAGAAAGAGATAACACCATCCCATGTTGTTTGTGACATGGTCGGGTACCTAGAACAAGGCTACATGGCATGTTCATAAAAAACAAGACGTGTATTACAGGAGCTTCTCCAACCAAAGTTGTTAGTGACACATCCCGGTACACGACATGTATCTACTGTACACGACATGTTCATGGAGATTATTGAAAAACCATGTTTCTGCTTACACAGTCAGTGTCATGGTTTATAAACTTCACAGCGTGTATATATAAAGTACATGCCGTGTATTCTAGGTTTTTCCGGGAAATAGCTCTGAAACTGCACCGATGCCCAGAAAACACTGATAAAAAAGCATGAAGGTTCCAAATTCCGATATGTGAGGGCCCATACTCCCCATGAATCAAATCATGGAATCTCCTACATATCATATATAAGGGAAACAAATCAATGATCCACCATGTTCAAATTCATTAGAGCCCATAACACCTCAAAAGGAAAAATTTGGCACTCATTTAAGAGAGTTACAATACAAACAACCTGTCTATCAATGTGCAGAGATTCTATCAAAGAATATATCACAACAACATGAATAATCTACACAACATTTATCACAACAACATGCAATTGATAATGCACCCTATATGGAATTACAAGAATGCATGGAATGTGATTTCTTATAAGTGCCTATATGATGAATGAGATGGCATACCCTTATCTCACCGGGTTGCGACAAAAATAGAACCAAAATATCAACAATAATAATAACACAAAGCATGTGAACCACCCAAGGTGAAATTAGATAAACTGTAACATAGAAAAACCAGAAACTATAATATGTTAGGTAGATTTGCTATTCCTTTTACACGAGTTAGATACTCCTGAGCACATATTAATACCAAGTACCGAATCCTTCCTATACCTGGATTAAGGCTCCGAATAGTAAATCAAGAGAAAGGAACCCCTCTGATACAAATTTGTAATCTCCTGATTCCAGAAGCCACCGAGAGGCACCCCGTACCTAGTTGGTCACATGGCCTCAAGCGCATTTCTCCGAACACCAGAGGATGCCGCCTAGTAGCATGGGCCATTGGTGTGATAGTGGGAAAACTATTCCCTCATTTCTAGAGTACATAGTGGAAGTAAACATCATACAACAATAGAAGTAATTATAATCGATACAGAAATAAACAGTAGAAGACTGAAAAAAGAAAAGTGGAGCACACATATATAATAATGATCTATGATATATATATATATATATATATGTCTAGAAAAACAGCCAAACAAGTTAAAATGCTGAAAATAGTACTAAACCGAAGTATAAAAGAAAAATAGAGGAGAGTCTCCTCAGCATCGCAAGCCTTGACTTGGTCACATGCTCTTCATCTCTATAGCAATCAAGAACCTGAAGTAGAAGGGAACTTGCCCTTATCTATTCCTACAACAATATAATCTGTTTGGGCCCACAAGCATGGCCCAAATAGGGTGTGAGACAATGTCCCAGTAGGTAACCTCCCAAAGATCTATGCCAAACTTGCAGTGAACATATGGCAGGTGAAGTACAGTAACCTGTAAATAGTTAGCAGGAAATATTAAGCAGTAAACAGGATAATACATAGCAGTAACAATCCACAATTTCTAGCATATAGTTTACAAATGAGAAAACACCACTCATGCAAGTAGAAAAAGAAGGTAACCTCTGGTTAGTTCTCACAACCTAACCCCTATGGTTTAACATACAAAAACTAGAAACCCTCTGAGAGGTACACACAATCTCACCCCTCCGGTTTAGCTACAGTAAAAAAAATACTCTCTGTTCAAGCAGTCACCATCAATTCTCTATATAGTCTCATATCGTACTAAAGGCTCTCTGGGGAAGCACAAAACGTCTCATTCCCCATGTGTCCTGTGTCGAGGAACTACAGACTCTCTGATGAAGAACCCAATGTCAATTCCCCCTATGGTCTCGCATTGTAAATTAAAGACCCTCTAGAGAAGCCCTTACGTCCATTCTTTTAATGGTCTACTACACTAGGTTATCACTTCCCTGTTTAAAAAAACATGCATATCACGCTTATCACCCCAAGTAAACCTCATGAACTACTTGTTTATCATTCTATGAAACAACAACATTATAGTACAACGGTTCAACTATCCTAAGACTAGGAATGGAAATTGGAAAAACTCTTAACAGAAAAAATATTCATGGAAAAACATCCATAGAACAGTAAAGATTACAATATTCACAAGCATCGACCTCTACTCAAGAAATCAAATAATGCAGGAAAAAAATAGGGAAAAAATCAGAATCATACAATACCCCGTTCAAGGGAATTGGTGAAATTACACAAAATTTTCAAGGACTTCCTAAAAAAAGGCACAAACCACCTACCTCAATCCTAGGAGATCGATATACTTGAACCATGTTGATTGATTCTCCTTAGAACAACGTAGATCTACAAAAACAAAAAAAATGCTCAACCCACAATATCTTGATAGTGAGTAGTAATTGGAAAACAAAGCTCTAAGAGAAGGAAGGGATTACCGCTGCAGTACCAACTCAATCGATGATGGTCTATTTAGAAAACCGATAGAGGATCGGGTCCTCGGAGATGTTATGTGGCCGTACGGGTTCTCTCTGATGAAGAACCTGAAGAAGAAGTGATTTCTTTCCATCAAGCGCGACCCCAGTCCGTTTAATGAAAAAAAGTAAAGTACGCGGACTGTACTTTTGGTGTATATGATGTGTATGTGTCCTTTCTGTACTCCACTTTAAGAGGCCTCCACATCACCACTACACACCATATGTGTGGCCTGGACAAGCCCATCCCACATCCTGGAGCTTCATTAATGTACAAGGCCTGTACTTATAAATTACACGACATGTACTTAAAAAAATTCCATATTTTCCTCTTTTTCTCAAAAACAATCAGAAAAGGATAAACATACATGAAAGGAAGATCCAGGTTCTTAAAATGTGTGTCACATTTATCAATTATAGAAGAACCATCATAATCGTAAGCATGTCATTCTATGGTACCTTCTTGATCTAGAATATGATGGGACAATGTTTCCTGTGTTAAATTAGTTTTTGGATTGGAAAGAGAACATTGTTAAAGACAAACATATAGATTTATTTAGGGTTTTATGATAACATGGTATTATTTATGGGGAGACATAATACTATTAAGAATTAATGTTGGAATAATTTCCCTTTAATTCTCATAAAAATGGATGGCTTCTACAAATCATTGGTGGAATTTCATGTGGTTGTTGAATTTAACATCATCAGTTCTTAGTATTTTGACATCGTATTGGTTATTTTCATGATATATATTTCTTTGGATATAATTCGAGTATTTTTTGATGGATTCAAAATTTTTAATGAATTATATTGGAATGTCAATGGTTGGATAATAGGGAATATAAATTGATCATTATCATATGGAAACTATGAAATTTGATACTGGGGGTCAACAGGTAAGAGTAAAATTTAATCATGATATTTCAAAATTATGAATATAATAGTTGAGAGAGTGTAGATATAAGTATATTGAGAGGTGTGGTTGGATACAAGTTTGAAAACAGATGTGATCGAACTGTGTAATGGTGTGTCTGTGGGAAAATAACACAACATGGTACATTGAACCATGTGGCACAAACCATGTGAAACATGGGATATTTTCTAGTGGACAAAAATGGTAGTTAGAAATTTTTATTGACCATAAAATCTAACTAAGTGGTGTGAAGTTATTTTTAAAAATGACCTATTATTTCAAACTAAGGCTCTAAAATATTCTGTTTTCTCCTATTCATTTATTTTATTGAACTCCTTCTATCACCAGGCTCCCATTTTATTTTTCATTTATCTATAAGTATAATTTAAGAGAATTAATAATTTTGAATATATATAATTGTTAGTAAGTTCTTATATCTTAATATGTATTGATAAAAAATTCTCTTCTCTCTGTATCTTGGATCCATTAATCTAGTTTTTTATATATAGATCTTTGCCGTATGATGTAAATATTGATGATATCATATTATATCTATTCATGGAATGGGGTTGTGTTATTCTATCTAGAATTCATTAGTGAAATTCATAGTATTTATTTTTTTTGGTTTTCCCCCTCATATACACATGTTTTATAACATGAATTAATAGGTTTATAAATATACTTCTCTAGGATATTTTGGGGAAAATTTGTCTTATTGCATGAAGGAATCCATTTTGGTTATAGTTTTGGAAATAAAAATGATTGCATAGATTCTGAAAATCCAATTTGATTTTAGTTTTTAAGGATGAATTTAAAATTTTGGAAGTGGTTATGATTTAACAAAAAAATTTGATGCAATTAATTGGAAAATATGCGTATTTTTTTGAAAAAATTGATTTGTATAAAATTTGGAATATCTATGGGGGTATGTCTTCAATTGGTAATTTTTGTGGTCAAAATTGAAACCATCTAGGTAGAACAAATTCTTTTTAATAAGTACCACCATAAATGGTAATGTTTAATTTTTTTTATCAATGGATGTGAGTTTTTATATGCTGAAATGGGAAATATAAATTCCAATTAATAAAAATGAAAATGATAATATTATGTTTTTATTAGATTAATTTCACCTATGGATGTGTAATAACCTTTAAAATATTTTAAATATTGTGTTATAGCCAATTACATTCAATGATGTTTTTTTGGGAATTCTATTGGTATTTCATTTTGAGTTTATAATAACCTCTACATCATCACAATTTTAATTCTAAAAATTTCATTTACAAACATATAAAATATGAGTGTCATATTATATATATTGAGATGTGTCTATTTTTAGAATGTAAGGTGGTGTTGGAGCATAGATATTGATTGGGTGGTGTTAGAGATTATGTCACATTGTAGTATCAGGGTCATAGATTCTTCTAGTGGTTTATTTTTTATTTTTTATTATGTTTCTACAGTGATATTGTATTTCTATTCATTATATGTAGGTCTTATTATTTAAATTATTATATAATATAGGGTGATTGGCTGTTTGTAATTCGTTTTCTTAAGTGGATTTATCTTAATTGTGAAAAACATCCCATAATAGTCATTATTTTAAAATATAATTAACTTACATGAATTATTTTTTTGGAGGTGTCATCTATGGTAAATTGAAATCAATACCTTCTTAATCAAAAGATTGAGGTTGGGATGTTAAATTCCAAAGTTGAGTAACTTCCCATGGGGAGACTCATTGGAATCATTTTAAATGAAAATAGTATGATACCACAAATGTTATAAGTTGATTAATGTGAAAAATATAAATCTCATCCTATATTGGTAAAAAACAATAAATTTTATTAAAGAAAATTAAATTTAATTGATTCTAGATTATTATTTATAGATATATTACCATTATACTAGGATAGTACATTGTTTTTATCTTGGGAATTATTCAATTTTTGTATAGAATGTATGTCATGGAGGATTGGGTGTGGTTTAGAAGATTTACATGTGAATGAAATGTGGATAAAAAATTATGAGGTATCATAGTTATGAAACAGATAACCATATTTAAAAGGATTCTTTTTTTTTGAAATCCATAATTAGTATCATTTATTGAATTCTCATTTATATGGAATTTATTTCTTGGAAATCAGTTTTTATAATAATTTCAAAGGTATAGAGATTTTAAAATTTCTATATCAGCTAATTGAAAATCCCTATTGTAAGTTGAATCCATGTTAACAATTTATGAAATTATGTATAAATATCCTAAATTAAAATGTTGATATTAAAACATTTTTTTACACAAGGGGAAATGTTCTAAATATTTGGTTTGATTTCATAAAATGGTTTTAAGATGGTTAAAATGAAAAATTTTATATTCAAAATGGGATTTATCCTCGAAAAATATATATATTAAAGTGGATTATATTTAAATTATATCAATTCATGGGAATATTTTTAAATTAAAATTTCCAAAAAAATAAAATTACAATTATAGAGAAATAATTTTTAATTTGTTTTAAGTATTAATTTTTTTTAAATGAATTTAAAATAATCATATTATAAAATTAATTATATTGGTTGAATATTTTTTTAATCCATGATACTTTTGGAATTAGTTTTTTATCAATGATATTACACATTCAATATAGTTTTTCAGTTAATTAATATCCAATAAAAATAGTATATTTTCTTTTGGAATCCCATTTGTGTTTTATAGTACGGTGTTTTATTCATAGTTAAATAAAAATTTATAATAACTAGAAGTCATAAATATATATATATATATATATATATATAATATGTATATATACTTATATAAATGCATGCATTAACTTTCATGGAGTTCCTGAAATATGACTTTAAAATCTAGTAATAAAATTGAATGTTAACATTTCTAATTAAAATATTGATGTTGTTCATTGTATGACTGATAATAATTTGTGGAGATATCACAAACCTCTAAGATGGACATGCCTGGTATAACATTCAGTTATCCAATATGCATCACATAATTGATTCATTAAATTATGAGGTTTTTTTGGAAAAATCAATGCATTATTTTTATAATAATTTTATTCATGTATTCCAATAGTCGTAATATTTTATTTATGTTAAACTATTTTCATCTAATAGAGGATTTATTAAATTATAAACAATCATTTAGAAAGGTGATTTCAAGAAAAATGTTCTTAAATACTGTTTTTTGGAAAACCCATTATATAACTTAGAATGGAAAAAATAAATTTATTTTAAATAATATTATTCTTAATTTAATTTTTTTTCATTTTTTGAATGAATTTTACTCATAATAAATTTTATTTATTTTTTAAAAGTAGAAAATTTGTTTTTTAAAATAATAATTTTTTCTTTTTCTCAACCCATTTTAAGAATTATTTTGATAGAGTTATATAGAAGATATGTATCAAATATGTTGGCGTTAGGGATAAAAAACCACATATTTCTTTGATTATATAGATTATAAATAAGTTTATTGGGTGAGACATATACTGATTAGTTTTTTAAATCCAGAAAAACATTGGATATAATTGATTCTATGATTGATTATTTTACTAGTGATGTTTCACAGTTTTTTAAATAAAAAAATTTATAATGTTTTTCTATGGGATCTAGGGGTGTGGCTCCAAATATAATAATTCAGTGATAAAAGAATAATTTTAAAAAAAGTATAGATTATTATGATAAAAAAATTATTGTTATATTTATTATTTTATATTTTCAGGTGATTATATTTAAATAAAATCCTATTATTAGAGTCATTGTGATTTAATTACGAATTTCGGCTCCCATGTTTTCAATTTCTCAATTTTTTTTGCTGGTAGTGTGTTCCCACAGGTGGAAAATATTTCCTGATGTAGCTCTAGATAATTTTGTAAATGAAAAATAATATTTCTCAAAAACTTAATAAATATATTCTATAATTAGATATATTCAATATATATATGTAAATTTTTAAGAAGTAAAACGTGACAGAAATAAGTAATAAAATTTTTCAGAAAATATATTATAAATTTTGGAGAATGCTAATACCCATATCTTTAAAATATATTTTTATTAAAATAATAATATAAAAATTATCATTTAAACTATATTCATGTGTTAGAAATATAAATATTACCATTACTTGTTTTAATTATTTTGTGGGTAATATATCATTTATTAAGAATATAAATACATCAATATTTTATTATTTTATTTTATATATGTATATGTTAATTTTAATAACAAAAAAATGTATTTAGAAGTAAAATGCACTGAGTAGATATTAGTGAATTCAACCAATCCCCCTCATGTAATCAGAAAAAGTTAAAACTATCAAATTAGTAATTAACATAAGTTAATAATTCATCCATATATATAATGTCGAAAAATTTTCTTTAATAAAAGAACTCATGAATAAGAATAACATTTTTATTATCATTTATAATAGAAGATGACATTGGGATTTTAAAATTTCATTAAATATCATGAATTAATATTTACTATAAAAATGAAAAATTATTTATAGAGATAAACATAAAATAATAATGCACAATGTAATGTCTCGCTCGGATTCCACTAAACCAGGACTATGAGCTGGTGGGTTATAAGGCGACAAGTGGGCCTCCTCATAAGCCAGAGGATACCAGCTAGTAGTGGGGTCCTAGGGTGTGATATTCAGGAGACTATTCCCTCATAAAAGAGTAATAATCATTAATAATATTTATGTATCATACAAAGTGGTGTAAATAGAGTGTAAAAGCATTAAATGATAGAAATAGAACATGTTTTAATAATAAATGAATTTTTTTTAAATTCCTGAACCCTGATGTCATACCAAACAACATTGGACAACAACATTACTGACCATACAGATATATGTGTACAAAATAAAAATTTTAGTAAAATTAAATGGATATACTGCTAACTACAAGCCATACCGCATACCAAGTCTCCATACATTTTCGAACTACACCAGCTTGATTAAAAGAACTCATGAGTAGCCCTGCTCAATCATGCAACAATTGGCCGCATCCCTATCCACCGTGTATCTATAATCAACAATAAAATCAGACATAATGTCTAAATGTACACCATGGGGCATGTGAAGGGGTGAGAAATGATCTCATTATTCTACCCTAATAAGAAACCAATAAAATATTAATTTATATGTGAATAAAAAAGATACTCTTCATCCTTGATGTGACACAAATAAAAAGTTATGTAAACCAATTGTGAAAACACAGGTGAACCACATATATTTAGTCATGGTAAATTTGGCATGTCCCACCATGGATTTCTATATCAATATACAGATACATGTATCTTACCATAACTATATATATAAATATAAAATAATATCATGAGCATGAGAACAAATAACGTGAAACCACATCAAGAGTGTAATGCCCTAAGACTAGAATCCCAGAGCCGGTGAATTGATTTATCACATTAACATGATTACAATGAATTACATAATGTTGGACCATATAGTTTAGATTTCATTGAAATATAGACTATATACATGGTACACATAATACATTTTGAAATAAAAATAAAACATCCAACATAATATACTTAAATGATATTCATCCTTGAATTCTTATTCACAAATTAGTCTTCATAACCTAGGGAATGAAACAAAATAAGGGTGACAAAAAATTCATACTAACAGAAAGTAAGATGGTCGCAATAATGAATCCATAGGAATAAATTTATATATAATTTAATGTAATTTAAAAAACATTCCATTCAAAAACATGATAATGTAATGTCAAATGGAATGGTAATAAACAGAAACTCAGGCCATCTAACTTAATAAAAATGGAATGAAATGCATCCATAGATATGTAGACAGAAATATCATGGTTGAACAATAAATAAATCTAAATGAGGTAAATTACATCTTTATGGTTGTCATGTCTTAGGCAGAAGAAAATCTATTATTGTCATGTCATTCAGAGGACAGTTAAACATTATTGATTTAATCCAATTTAATTTTGAAAAATAATTTGTCTCATGAGAATCTATCAATCCATCAATAAGCGGTAAAAATTCCATGTCCAACCTTTCATTTCCAGTAAAAACCGTTCCTAATATAGAATAATAAAAATAACAAAAATATATTATAAAATTACTGTATTGAATTTGAAATATGGATTTTTTTTAAATTCATCGATTAATTAAATATAATTAAATATAGACACCATATGAACATTGGTATATAGATTAGGTAATAATAATATCCGTTGTTTGAGAATATGGATATTCAAGTAAATTTCAAATGAAAAATAATTACAATAAAGTTATTTTTTGAAAATAAATCTATCAAAAAAATGTGAGATTTTATATATAATCATTAAAAACAATTTTAAGGAGAATCAATTATAAATATTGAAATTTTTTCCAAAAATGATTGATCTATTTGAATCTAAATACCTAGAAAATTATGATATTAAATTAAAAAAATAAAATAATGATAATAATGGGATTCATGATATAAATTTAAAAAGACATTATATACATAATATAAAATTGAATTAGAACCTAGTAATAGTTAAGTCTCACTGAAATTTAAATTGGAAATAAATTCCCTTACCATCCTAGTTTTGCATGTCATACAATTTATGAGGAACAAGTTTGTAACTTTATAATTTCATGGTGTTACATTCTCTTCCCCATAAATAAATTACATCATCACAATTTATACATGATTTTAGTCATCTACATATTGAATGTAAATTACTGATGAAACACCCATGTCAAAAATATTTTTAACTATGTATATTCTTAATAATAGATAAAGGAAAGTACAATGGTAACATATATAGGTTTCCTAGTAGGAGAACATATGTTTGAAATTGAAACATGGATATAGATGAAAAAATATCAATATATTTCTAATAGAGAGTGAAAGATACCATGTTCATCTGAATTTTGTAGACCACAAAAGCATAATCCAAAGTTGTTAATAAAGGAAATTGATTTCATAAAAAATAATGATAATAGGACAACATTTTAGGATTCAAAAAAATATTCATAGATTTGAGTAATTTATTAACTCTATAATTATTTAATTATATATAGTTATTGGTACATTTCTATAAGTACAATCATATCCTTTGGTTGTGCCTAGAATTATTTGTAGTACATCTCACAAAACCATAATCATCATATAGTGTCATAATATGTCAATCCCTAAAACCAGATCCAAATATAAACTTAAACCGTATTATAAATGGTAATATTTTCTCATATTTTTGATCCACCACAGTGTAATTATGGTCATTAAATTTCAAAAATGAACTTTTCAATTTCCTTTAATAAACATGAACCGGCTCTATATTTTCACATTCCAATCATTAGAATAACTTTATCATGTATCTTCCTAAAATATAGTAATAACTAAAATCATAATAAATCATTACTAGAAATGTATATTCATCCTTATCCCTTATATAAGACACATGTTATTGGATATATTCCTTAAATCCAAAAGTGTCGTAAACTATATCAATGATAGAATATAGCAATTTTTAAAAGTTATTATTAAGTTCCCATTTAGGGAATGCTTATCCAAATCAATTTTAACTTCCCCATTATCTCATAATCATAAATATATTAAGAAATTTATTTCCATTAATCATGTGTTTTTTGAAATGATTATGTTTTTATTGAATAACATTTCACAGTACCTTTTAACTTATTGTCACAAATCCTTAACTAAAATGTATTGAATTTTAATCCTTACATTTTTTTTTCATACATCAAAAAATGATACCAATATAAATAATAATATTTTAATGTATTTCTAAGATACAAATAAAGAATAAATTAATAATTTATATCATGTTGTGATAAAATATGATTTACCCTGATCTCTTCTCAACATCAGAGGTATATTCCGTTTATTATTTTGGAATTTGTTTTCACAATGCACCATATCATTGTAGTTATAGAACTAAACCTGATATATCATCTTCTTTCCCTTGCATTCATTTTACTAGTGACCCTTTTTCACTTATAACCAACTCCCGGTCCTTTCAAGCATTTACCCGGGTGATTCTTCCCATAGTAATCATAGGATGGAAAATCATTCTTTCCCTTAATCTTGTGTGACTCATTCTCTTTTCATGGGTTTCAAAATTCATCTTCTTCTATTGATTTCTCTTAAATACATAATACCAAGATAATTACATTTTTTGAGGAACAGAAAACTAACTCTTCATAGGGAAATTTTTTGAGAAACCATTACCCCTAAAATATTTGGATTTTGACCTTTAAATAAGTGGTTAATCCTAAACTCTTTGTTTCATATATAATATGTAGCATACCTGGATAACATTGAATATTATTCTTCATATTCTAAAACAATCTCTTCTCCCTATTATTTTAATTTATAAAACTTTCTCTTCATATCAATTTTCTTTTCTTGAGTGCAGTATTTATCAATGAATATATCCGTAAATATCTCTCTATTAAATGAGTTCTATTTATTATTCCTCCCTAGTATATTGGATTTGTGGAAACCATTTATCATCATCACTATAGAGACAATAAACTACATGTGTAACCATTTCCTTGTTTCTCCATTCCAGGGTCGTAAATATCTTTTACATAGAATTAATCCATTATTCCATTATAATTGAATTACTAGCTGCACAAAATTATTAGGGATTCTCATGTGTAATGTGATGTAACAAATGATATCCACTCCCAAAAATAGGTTTTTCTATTTGGGAATGTTTATTCATCCTTACCTGATTATGGTCCCTAATATTTCATTAACATGCTCAGTTCTAATACCATCTACATCGACCACATATGTAGAAATATATATACATTTTTACAAGAGTTGATCACTTATTCATTATAATATGAATTTTCATTCAATGATATATACCGGATTAACTCAAAATATTATGGACATTATATAACACTAATTGTGGAATAACATAAATTACAAATATTATGTGTAGCTAATCACATAAAAAATGGATTCAATGGTCATATCATTACATATAAATCCTTCATAATTGTTGGTAAATTTTATGTGAACTATTATATGAATATCCATTGGGAGTGACAAATTATGTGTGCAATAAGGCCCATTATTATAAATTATGTTTCCCCGTGTAAGGCCTAGAAGACCTTATTTGAGTTATTACTCCAAGGTACATCTTTTCCAGAAGCACATCCACTTTAGTATTTAGACATTGATGTATTTTTAGGAATAAAAACCTAATATCTACCTTACCAAAAAATATAGGATGTTATTCTATAATCATCATAAAAATTGATCATATAATTGTTCTATAGTATATAAATTTTCTTGATATAGTTTCCATGGATTATATTAAAAATCAATTAATACCTACTATGACACACTGTCCCACGAAACCTAGAGATGATACATTAATTTATTACATTGTCATGGTTAGACAGAATATAATCTTGAAGGACCCTTCATTTTATCATTATTGTAAATCCATATTACATACATGATATCCATAATACTTTGGGAAAACAAAATAAAACATTATAAATAATAAATTAAAATTATCATCATCCATGAACACTTATTCAAAGAGTTATTATTTATAACATATGAATGGAATCATAATATGGGTGAAATAGTGTTCTCAATAAGGGTAAGAAAACATAAGCAATAATTATTCCATAAAAATAAATTAATATGGAAGGGGATGTAACTGATAACACATTCCATTCAAATACCAGATAGAAAAATATATATATAGAAATTTATGAATCTAAAAATAAATCTATATAACTAAATATACTATGAATTAAGTGCATCCATAGATATATTGTGGGAGAATATCGGGAATGATTAATAACTAAATCTAAATGAGGGAAATAATTTCATTATGGTTGTCATGTTTGAGGCCTTCAAAAACGTAATAGGCTCAAAATCATTCACAAAACAGTTTTAAAACTGAGGATAAAAACCTATTTAATTTTTTTAACAAATTTTTCTCATGTGAACCTATTGATGCACCGAGGATATATATAAAGTCCAATATACAAACATCATAGCAAATCCAAATCATTTCTCATATTGAATAATAAAAATAACTACAATTCATTTACAATTAACTATATTGAATGAGAAATACATATTTCATAAATAATTCCCCAATTAATCCAATAACTATAAATTTAAACATCTTATGAAAAATTCTATATGGTTTAGCCAATATTAATATTCATTTTATGATAATATATATATTAAAGTAAATTTATATTGAATAATGATTACAATGATGTGATTATTCACAAATACTGTTAATAATAACAATATAAAGGGAGATTGTAAATTAACTATTAAGAACATTCTTGAGGGGAATAATATTTAATCATTCAAAAGTATAAAACACCACATTGGAAAATTTAAATAATAATACCTAAAATGGAATGACATAAAATTTTACATAGATTATCATGTTAATAAGGAAATTCCTGATATAACATGAAAAAGGTAGTATATATCCCAAATAAATGTGACTTAGAACATAATATTAATAAAATATCAATGAAATGTAAATTTAAATGAAATTCCCTTTCGTGCTTAGTGTCATGTGTAATACATGCTATCAAATAAAAAGCCTTTACATTAGAATTTGGGGGTGTTACAAGTAGTAAATCATGGGGGTTTTAATTCTAATTTCTTAGACATATTGTTCAAGGGAATTGAGTTAGATGTCATTCCAATGAAGATGAGTATTATTTTATTCATTTTTGGGGTTTTAATTAAAACTGACATATATCTAAATCTTAGAATGCCAAAAAATCCAATGAGCAAGCTACACCACCCCATGGTGATACTCATCCTACATCTCGGTTCACACATACTCACTTCAAATAATTGAAATAAGGATACTGAATACTAATGAAAAATCATGTAAAGAATTATATTTTATAATTATGGTTCATCCTGAAATGAAGGATATCGTATACTGATAGTCAATCTTGTAAACAAGGATTCTAGGGAGTATATATAGAAATCTTGTAGAAGTTTACTAGGTAAGTTTCCATGATACTAAAACATTAAAATATAATCAAATATTTTAACCCTAAAACTCGATCCATTGTAGGTCAAGACATTCAGAACTCAAATAATTCCTAAAGGATTATCCATAAGTGGTCTGCGAAGAGAGAACTCATCATTGAGATTCCATGAAATGCTGCTCATGTTTGGTAACTAATTTGGAAGAGTGTAATTATTCTGATCTTATTCTTGAGACATCATAATCATCCCCAACACTCAAGAGAGTTTAATATACCATGATTCTGGGGTTCAATTCCATATAAAGTGAACTCACTGATGAGACACTGTGATACACCACTCGAGTCTTGAAATAGATCCAGAAGAGAATAATCATCCTGGTCATTGGACAAGAATATCGTAATCATCCCCACCATATTTCACCCAAGACCCCATACCCTTATCAAAGGAGTAAATATTTATCCTTATAACATATCATTAGGGACACAAAGCCAATATATCATAATCATAGGCCTAGGATGACTTAATCATACCACCAAAATATCACTAAAATTTGATTATATGTAAGAAACTCCAACAATATGGAATCCATGTATTAATCTAGACATTCAAATAAACATGTCACGATCAAAATCCAGATACCCAGAAACACCTCTAGGAATCCCAAAAAAATATATATCAAAATATATTTATATATCTAGGATAAATACCAAAGTAAAAGGTAGTAACTCTAGTTATACCATTAAATATTATGAATAAAATTCAATAGAATCTTGACCATAGGTAAGAACCTTTGAGAATCCCAAAAAGTATAAAAGATCCCAAAATAAACATTAGGGAATCTGAAAAAAATAATGATGACTTATGTTATGATCAATATCATCCTAACTAGAAGAACCTATAGTAATCATCCTTGTATCAGTAATAAACATGTGATGTATATATAATGATGAGTGAGGGTGTCTCGAACGCCCAACCCAACATTTTAGTCATTATCTCATGGGATTACGAGTTTATCCTGGGTTGAAAGGTGACACATGGTACCATATCTACCATATCCTGACATAATAGGTAAGGGTTGGACAAAAAATGGGGCACCCAGTGGGCCGTTAAATTTCAAGATCTCAGATGGATCCAATATGTTATCCTTAATGGTAAACACTAGAGAAAGAATCCTACACATGATCCTTATCGATAAATGGGGAATGAAGAATCATACATCGGATCCATGAATGGAAAGAAAATGGAGGCATCCAAAATAGAATTATTGAAACAACATAATGGTAAGAGATCCTTAATGGTACTCACTAGATCATTATATAATAAAATGAATACCTTAAGGGATACGTGGTGACAAGATTGAAGAGAGAGGCATCCTACATGGGATCTTTGAAAATAAAACATTCTTGCAACATCTCAGTGAAGAAGGGAACATCTCATGGGGGATATCTCCTCAATAGAGAAACATGAAGGGATTGTTTACATGTGATAGCTCTAAACACATATAAGAACAAAGTCTCAAACTAGGTTGGTCTGGAAAACCAAACTATTATACAAGAAACATATCTCTCTATGGGAAAAACTGAATTCTATTTCTAGAGGAGGAAAATATTCATTTATCTAGAGGCCCCTAATAACAAACAATGAGTCCAAAGAATGCTCCATGGGATTCCAAAATGCTATATACATATAAAAATACTCAGAATAGAGTAATCTATAGTCTAATTAAAACTCTAGGGAATGAAGGCACAAAAAACACTCAAAGGATATAAATGGTGTAGTACATAGTGTGTCAAAGTAATTACATGGCATGTACTCCCAATGAGCCTCATGGGCATGTACTCTCTGTATCATGGGTGCTAAAACACCCAAGGTACACGAAATGCAAGGAGCGGACTAGACATATATCATAGATGGGGTACCTTAAAATGTCCCTCTTCTAGCATGGCCAGATACTTGTTCATGATGTGTTCTCCTACATAGTGTGAAATCCACATGTGGTCTAGCTATGTACTCTACACAGATGTGTACCCCTACATAGGTTCACATAGTCAGGTACTCATCTACATGACCGAGTACTAGAACATGGAATGTAAACCCCATTATAAGTCGTTGAATCCCATAAAAGTTATATTTTTTGAATAGGAGGAACAAACAATGTGTCATCATAGACTAAACATCATGTAACATAGTTTTCTGAAATGAAAAACCCATAGATCTCATGAATTCCTCATTTTCAAACACAAATAAATTGATACGACCATTAGGGTGCTCGTAAATGAATTATATGGATTTAAATTTTAAAAATTTAAAATATTATATTATCTACTAAAGGAAACATAAAAGGGACACTATTGAAGAGAAATTACTAATGATTCACTCTAAATTATGACCCACAATTTTCTACATCAATCTGGTGTGTTGACGGCTTTGCAGTGGTACCTCACTTCTTATATCTCTCTCTTTTTCTCAACAAATTCTTGTATCTTCTAGGAAATGGTGATGATGGTGTCTTGAAAGAAGAATATATGAGAAAGAGGTGAGGAATGAATGAAAATAAATGGAAAGGAAAGAAAAAAAATAAGAGAAATAAAAAATGGGGCTTGGGTAGGCCCCACTGCCCTAATTGAGTTTATCCCTTACCATGGATAAAGTACCCATTTCATACTCAATAGAAGAGACAGAATCACAATATAATTCTCCATTATAATGAAAATGAAGAATAAACCCATGTAAATAATGTAATTTTCATTTATTAAATATTAAATATTAATTAATTTTATTATATTTAAACGTCTCAAATTTCTTTAAAACTCATATCCTATGCAAAACACTGTTTTAAAAGAACAACAGAGTTGATATAAATATTATCAACGATCATAATCTTCTGTAAAATATATATTTTCCCCCTTTACAAATGTCTTAAAGGGAAAAGTAATATTTCTTCACAAAATTTAAGTCCTGATAAATCGTAGGTCCTTACAAAATCAATACCAAAAAAATTCGTGTCCCCAATAATACTATTGAAAAGATCAGTTGCCATGGTGTCAACCCTAGAATCTACACAACCAAGAAATCTACACAATCAAATAACAATCCACATAGAATTAATAACTATCTTCTAGACGGGATACATTTAACAATAACTGATATGGTTCCCACCACCATAGGAATACACGTATCATCATCTCAAAAGAAACCTATGAGCCGATGTTCCCTAAAAAAAACAACTGTTCAAACGAAAATGAAGTAAACCACCCCCAAATGTTTAATGGTTCACTCTCTACTATATGGCGTACCATACACCACTCAATGAGTGCAACATCAACAGGTTCCTCCTGCATTAGGGAAGAACACTTAGAAAGGAAAAGGAGCTCACCATAGGGACAATTATCTCTCATCATACTCAATATGAATCATAATATATAAAGACTTTTTCTAACACAAGCATAATAAGATTCCATAAAGGGAATGTATTGTAACACCCCAATATTTCATAGTACGTTATTTCTTCAAAGTAAATCAATAACTTGCACTACAACAACACCGAGTTCTATCACACCATGACTTACCAAACAAGCCATTAAAAAGAAGTTATGAATATTATTAACTGAATTTTGAACTTTATATCATAATTATAATTTTATAATCCATATTATTAGTTTCTTAGACATAATGTAAGAATGAATACATTTTTTCAGATAAAAGATGTATTTTTAAAAAAATGTAATTTTACCGCATTTTTATAGCGAAGCCTTTTTAAATTCAATATTTGAAAATATTATATATTCAATTTGTCAAAATAATATTCTTCTTTAGAATCAGAAATAAGAATTTATTTTCAATAATATTTTGGTGTTTTTCTGATAACATTCATATTTGGGTGAAAAGTGAAAAATACTATATTTTAATTGAAAACATATTTTTAAATGAAAATAATTTATATTGTTAAATTATACATTTATATGGTTTGAAAGTATAAATAGATTATATTTTTTCCGTTTAATCCAATTATCATCATTTTACGTAATTTCACTTTGAAATTGGACATAAACAATTGTCAAACTTTTGGTAGTTATTATTTCATAAAAATGCGCCTTTTGGTTTTGACAGCGTAATTAATTTTAAATAAATAAAAGAAACTTCTATGATTTGAATTTGTTAAAATATAATTCATTATTTAATTCATAATATCATAATTATCTTAGGGTAAATTTTTGGTATATTTCTGAAAACATTTAATATTTGACGAATTGTGAAAATCATTAAGTTATAGTTAAAAACCTAATGTTTATTTGAATATTTTTTTATTTTATTTAAATTTATTTTATGTCACAATTGATTTATAATACCTATATAAGTTAAATTTAGTTCATTGGAGTCAGTTTTTAATTATTTCAGATATATAAAAATTTTATTGAACTTTTCACCGTCTTTTACCCACCTTCGAGGAGAATTTGAAAATTCACATAAAACCTAATTTTAAGGCTTTTCTGAGTGTATTTTCAAAAATCTAAGAGTAACGGTTAATATCAAGGAGTAAAATTTGATTCAATATGACAAATTTTGTTTTTGAATAGTAAGTTTTTACTTTTATTTACCAAGGTAAAAAGTATATAGGGTAATTATGGGTAAAAATTAAATTATTATTACTCTAAACCATGTCCTAATTCTATTGGATATGTATAATTCGACCAAAAACAACCTTAGGAATAAAATATGTACCTATTTGGTCCACTTGGATTAGATTAGGGAATTTATTATAATTTAATTCAAAGAAGAGTTAAAAGAGTTAATATCAAAGTTTAATAACTAAAACATTTTTAATATAGAGTTATACATAAGATAATTTCTATTATAAATATTCATTATAAAGATAAAAATATTTAATACATAATTATATTTTATTTATAAATTTTGGACATTTTATAATTTAATTTATTTATTACACAATAGTGATGCAGTAAGTACCTAATTAATGTAATATTAAAATAATTGATTTTATAAATATCCAAATAAATGTAATTTGATACTTTTTAAGAATTAAAATATTTTTCTAGGATAATATGACATATTATTATTGGCTATATTAATTTTTTTCTAAGTAATTATGGTGTTATTAATTTATCAAAAACAAAATACCCAAAAGTGCCAAAATTGACATAAAAGTGTTTTTAAAAAAAATAGTATATTACTAATTGATATTATATTCCAAAAAATCTATGGATTTCCCAAAGTACTTATATGAGGATATGTGTATCATTAATGGACCTCTTTGGGGTCTGTTTTAAACATAGAGTATATTTATTAACTATATAATATAAATACACAAAGAGATATAGTAAATGTCAAACTATTTAACTAAGAGTTAAATATAAAAGATAAGGTTACTATAGTGACCCAAACCAATATAAAATATATTTTTTGAGTGTTTTTATAACCGTATCCACCATATAATTTTAATAATCATCTTTGGATCCATTATAAACCTAATATGAATTTATTATAAATTAATACTTTATGTTTTTCCAAAAGAGCCCCTCCTCCCCCTTATAAAAGGACACCACTTCTAACCAATTCCTCACACCTCTCGAGCCTTTTGTAATGTCCAAACTCTGGCCAATTAAGCTCCCTACATACCTATCCTACTTCTAGAAGCCTTAACATAGAATTAAGGAACTTATATAGTCCTTTTTGGTTCAAGCCAAAAGGAGTTACCAAAATTAAAAGTAACGATTTCACTTAGGTTCTTTTCTTTTATTTTACTTCTCCAACCCCTAAACTCTTCTTATTATTTTCTTTTGTAACATAAACAGTATCCTAAATATACTAGGATATTTTTATGAGATGTATTCGAACTACACTTACACACATCTCTATTTAATGGGTGAAGAACATAATGTTTCTCTGGACTGAAACCAAACGCCTGACGAAAGATGATTATTCAATTATCTCCTACCACCTCTCATGGTGGCCATTATGGTGGCACTATAATTAAATACGATAGGAATTATATTTATTTTATATATAATCTTATGTAATTCCAATTTAGAGCATACCATTATTCATTTCATTTTGTATATATATACGGTAATTTCATTTGAGAAAGTGCGGACTACCGCCCCCGCAAAGTGATATGACTCGTTTATACCAATAATGGAACGTATAAAGGATGATGTTAATGAACATATGTAACACATATAAGATATTATATTATACTGGGATAATAAAATACCAATGTATCATTTTGTTTTTATTCCTTTTAAAATGAAAAATGAAATGGAAGTAGCATTCGTGCGTACGTATAGATTATAGTCTCCACGAACACGATGAGATTCATTTCCCCATCATATCCTTTCAAGACTAATTATCATTTGATCATTAAAAGTAATGTTTAAAGACTATATATCATTCTGGATATGAATAAGATACCACCTATCCATAACAAACAAGTCTTACGTTATGAATCATATGAAGGAAAATGAATCAGTTAACACCCGAAACGACGATAATTATAAAATATTATTAACAAAACAATATTAAAAGATCATATATGATATCAATTTTATGTATATTATTATTGTATAATTTAATAACAATGATTTAAATATTATACAGGGGGATAAACTACATAATATCAATGAAAAGTGAAAGGTAAGGGTCCATTTTAAAATCTCTTCATTATTTGAGATTGTTTATAGGTAATTATCTACTGGGTCCTCATTATCATTAAAATCAATGTTTATCAAAAATTTATTTTTAAACAATCTTAATATTTTAATAAATATGGGTTAAAGTCATTTATTCCCTTTTTTGACTTTTTATACAATGTTTATAAATAAATCTTTACATCATTTTACAAACGAGGACCTTTTTAACCTTTTGGACAAAATAAGGTAAGAATGTCTTTTTTAAGTTATACAGTGGGTGCGGCTATTTTCCACCATTTTAAAATATTTTAAGCTTCCCTAACAAGCTTATAAGAATATTTTCATTGTAAATGTTTTATTTTATAATTATGTGACTTTTAAATGATTTCAAAAATAGAGATATTTCCCTCAAGTATTTTTGATTTCATCTATGTCAACATCATTTGAGGGATTTTAAGCTTATTTGAAGTTGATTTATTATGATACAATACTTCCATATTATATTCACGGTTTTGTGATGTGATTGACTGTGGATCTGTTATTTTTATACCATTCATGGTTTATGGTGAAAGTATTTTCATTTCTTATGCTATATTTAATACCAATATTTATGTTATGTTTAAACCTATTCATATGTGGAATATATTGGACTTAGTAATTGATGGGTGGAGCCTACTATAGCTCCACTATGGATCGGTAGTTTTCATGAGACAATCTATTGTCTTGGCATAAGGCCTTGACAAAATCTTATTTGTAGTCTTGGCACGAGGCCTTGGCTAAGTAGTTATGATAATCTGTCATTATGAATTCCATTATTATGAAAGTGGTTATTGATATTGCATGTGATTATTAGACTAATAGAATATCCATGTGAATAATTAAATGGCATTATTTCATTTTATTTTTTCCATATTATTCTGACATTCATGTTTGAAAGAATTTTTTTTAGTTATACATTGCCTTAAATGTTTATGTTTATTTATGAAAGATTCTGCTATATTATTATCCTTACTGAGCGTTTGAGATCACCCCTTTCTTATGTTTCATTTTCCTATGATATAAAGAAGTTAGTTGTGAGTGACTTGTAGGAATTATTTAAGAGGTTTGGATGTTTCCAATGGAATAAATTCGTGTTGTATAACTTTTCATGTTTTAAATTTGAACATATGTATGAATCTGGTTTCCAAGGCTACAAAACTAATCGATCATTCAAGATATGATCTTTTGTGATCATGCCAATGTTATCTAATAATGCATCGACTCTAGGTAATTGAGGATGGGGCATAATAGTTGGTATCAAAGGATGTTTAGTACAAAACATGGAAGCTAAAATTAGATAAACTCTTATTAGAGCACATAGACCTAAGATGGACATTCAGTATTAGTATAGAAGATATTTCTTGAATTTTGGTATTGTAGATATTTTTTGAGTGTTCCGAGCAATACAACCCTATCTTGATCTGAGCAGGGTGAGGCGGCTCTGGCACAGATGTACCTATGGGTAAAACCCAAAATCACCTCTTTGATCTAGACTGAAACAAGAATAGGTGCACGACAATGGGCCTTGCTGCACTATTGGTTGCGACACTCTTGGGGTAAATGCTTAGGATAATTCCCATTTTATGTACAAACCATTATAAAGGGTTTATGAGTATATACTTCTTCAATGAAAACATCTTTATGATTATGGATTCTATCTATAAACCGTTTAATTTACGTTAGGTATTTCACAAGGTTGGAATTATTCATTGAAATTCATAAATTGACTTAGTTAATGCTATTGTATAGAAATGGTGCCCAATAGAAGGAATGTGAACTCCATCAATACGTATGATCCAAAGAGTAAGAAAGATCATATCTTTCATAGTATTATGCCATCATTTAGAAGGGAAATAGTATCCCATGTATTCTCAACCTTTGAAGTAATTGTATTATGTGTTAGTAAGATATGTAAAGAATTTTCTAAGTACTATGTCTTTGAAGGGAAGCTTGAGAAGAAAAGGATATAAGAGAGAATGTTGGATAAAGGGAAGAGAGAAAAGAAGAATTTTCCCATATGTGATAACTATGAGAAGAATCACCCTGGAACATTCATATAGGGAATGCGAGTTTATAGGTGAGAAAAAGGACACCATATACATGACTGAAAGGGTAAGAAAAAGGTTTCAAATATACAAGGCTTCATCAGCAAGGAGTTGAGACACTACACAAACCAATTTCCAAATCATCAGAGTTTATCCCAAATGATGCTATTGGATAATTATCAAGTTATGAAACTACCACTGATGAGGAGGAATGAATAGAGTTCTTATGTTGTTATAAGAGAATTATGTCATTTGAGTGTCGTATCTATAATGTACTATTTATAATAACTATGGAGTATATAAGGACTGTACTGTAGTACTATTTCATTACGGATTTGAGATTGTGTGGAACCAAGAAATGTGACTCAATAGCAGGTTAAATTTTTGGAAAATATATGGTTGAGATAGAGATAAACAATAATGTGGTTCTGATACTGGGGTATGGATTTTGGAATAATACATGATTGATCGGGATAAATTATATTGGATATTCTTGAATACCATTAAACTGATTAAAAATTTGTATATTCCTTCATCGTTGGAGTTTACAACATTTTTGGATAGAAGGAGTATATCCAGTATTCTATATGTAATAAGGGATCATTAATGTAATCAATAAGGTTTTATGGTAATTTAGGTTGTTGCAGTGTTTTAAAAGAATACATCATGAAGGTGTTCACATGTTATTACGTTGCAAAAAGAATCATAATTATGTTTACATTCCTTATATATTTTAGACTATGAGTTTGGATCGAAGTATTTTTGATAATTCTAGTTTGAGATTATTTTGGGATTGCCATAAAAGGACAACCCGGAGGTCAGGGGGCAACCCGTCACGTCCGGCAAGGCCACAAGACTTGAACCCGCAACTGAAGGGTGACAAGTGTGTATCACCTACCACTGGCCCACGCGATGTCCTGGATTGAATAATGTAGTATTTCAAAAAAATATAGATGAATTATAAATTCAAATTTTTAACCCTATACAAATAGGATAATTAGAATATTATTTTTACATTCTATTATCTTTTAGAGTGAAAGATGAGTTTGTGGTAGAAATTATTTAAATGAATGGACTCTACTTGTCAAATATATATATTTCTTCTTATCTTATTCTATGAATAAAATAATTCTTATACTTTAATGAAGGGATCTTAATACAAAAAATGTGTTATCCTAATACCATATGTTTTGATGAACTGATAGTATTTTAAATCAACATAGATTGATGAATTTGAGGCCCTCAATTACACTTGTTTGTGACTGTTGACCTCAATCACTACCTATAAATATTTATGTTTTCCCTCCAATTATATTTCTTTAATTTCCTATAATTTTCTCCTAATCGAGATCATAATTTGGTGGTGACCCTTTCATTTCCCTTTTCCTCTTATTATGACTAAATTTTATTATCCTAATTTCTGATGTGGTTTTTCAAAATATTTTTACTATTTTAAAACCATTATTTTTGAAAAATAATTTCAAATTGCGAGAACAGAATTTATTGAAGGAGGGAATAATGTAACACCCCAATATTTCATAGTACATTATTTCATCAATGTAATTTAGTAACATGCACTACATGCAACACCGAGTTCTAGCGCACCATGACATACCAAACAAGCCGTACAAAAGCGGTTATGAATAGTTTTAACTAAATTTTGAACTTTATATAATCCTTATAATTTTAGAATCCATATTATGAGTTTCTTAGACATAATGTAACAACAAATACATTTTTCAGATAAAATAAGTATTTTTTAAAAAATGCAATTTTACCACCTTTTATTGGAGAAGCCTTTTTAAATCTAATATTTGAAACATTTATATATTCAATTTGTCAAAATAAACATTTTATTTAGAATAAGTACATAAGAAATTAGTTTAAATAAAGTTTTTGTGTTTTTCGGATAACTTTCATATTTGGGTGAATAGTGAAAAATACTATATTTTAATTGAAAACTACTTTTTAAATAAAAATAATTTATATTGTTAAATTAGACATTTTAATGGTTTGGAAGTATAAAATAGATTATATTTTTACAATTTAATCCAATTAAGGTCATTATATATAATTTCACTTTGAAATTTGACATAAACAAGTGTCAAAATTATGGTAGTTATTATTTCTTAAAAATATTCCTTTTGATTTTGACGGCGGGAATTATTTTGAAATTAATAAATTAAACTTCTATGTCATGAATTTGGTAAAATAGATTTCATTATTGAATTCGGAATATCATAATTATCTTAGGGTAAGTTTTTGGTATTTTTCATAAAACATTTAATTTTTGATGAATAGTGAAATACACTAAGTTATAGTTTAAAACGAATTATTATTTAAATAATTATTTATTTTATTTAAATTTATTTTATGTAAAAATAGATACATACGAAATATATATGTTCAAATTAATTCATTTGAGTGAGTTTATAAGAATTTTAGATAAATAAAAATTTTATTGAACTTTTCACCATCTTTTACCCACCTCCTAGGAGAATTTGAAAATTCACAGAAAACTTAAATTTACCGCTTCTGTGAGTGGAATGTCAAAATTCTGAGAAACATGGTTAATAACAAGGAGTAAAATGTGGTTCCATAAGATAACCATAATTTTTGGTGAATATTAACTTTTTTACTTTTATTTACCACAGTAAAGAGTAATTAGAGTAATTAAGGGTAAAAATGAAATTATTATTACCCTAACACATGTCCTAATTCTATTAGATAAGTATAATTCGACCAAGAACAACCTTATGAGAAAAATATGAACCTCCTTGGGTAACGTCCCATAAATTTCAAAGAATATTTTTTCTTAAATTCTTTTGTGTTTTACGAGTACGCAGTTTCTGACGGAACCTGATTCTGAGGCCCGGTGTGCCCGAAAATAATTTCCAAAGATTAGCTCGGGTACGTTTGGTGAATGAACGAGTGTGTTTTTCTATCTTTTGAACTAGTGATCGGAATTGAAATCTGAGGGAACTGATGAAACCGAAGAATCGGTAATTTCTTATGAGGACCTTTACCGAGGATGCGTTTTCTCAGGAGGAGTTGTTAAAAATTGTGGATTAATAAATGATTGAATAAAAATTGTGGAACAATATTTATTCTTTATCCAAGTGGTTATATCAAACATGGGGTAGTAGTGGTGGGTCCCACAAGCACCTAACTACCCATATGAGGAAATTGGTGAGGTGGGGCCCACACGAGCTCCACCCCTTCACATTCCTTAAAACTCCTCTAATACCCCTCTTAAATTTTGTAACTCATCTTAACTTGTTAAACTTCCCCTTTAAGTGGATGACCCTTCCTATCCCCACTCTATCAATTTAATGCATTCCAACATACATTTAATTAATTAATTGAACCTCCACAATTTATTGAAGTAAGTGTTTTATTTTTCAAATTTTGAAATACTTGGCATGATAAAATAAAATAAAGAAGAGCCTTATTGTATTTTGGTTTGCAATTGGGGTGTTAAGAGAAAGGGAAGGGATATCATGAGTTTTGGAAGATTGGTTAATCATCTTTTTGAAGAACATCTTCTTCAATGAAGAACACCAACTCTCCGACGATGAACGACGACTCGACAGCTCGGTTTCTCCATCCTCTTCTTCCTCCGCGACAAGGGATGAGACACCGACGACGACAGAAACGACGCCATCATCCACATCTCTTGATAACCATGAACATCCTTCGATGTAGGGTTTAATTATTCAAGTTTTATCTTCACACATTGTTGAATAAAAATTACCTGCTTGTTATCGTTATAATGAGAGGAGATCAGACCGCACAAACACGGCTGATCCTCCTCCCTTTTTTGTTGATCATTGTTGATAATTGTGGAGAAGGCGGCGTGGAGCCTTTGCACTGCGTAGGAATGAAGAGGATAGTGGCGGTGGTTCGCAGCACCGGCGTGCCGGTTGGTGAGGCCTAAGGAGGCATCCGCTATGAGTGGTCCGCGTCGATGGGGCGCGGTGCCATTGCGTTGTGCCAGTGAGTCCGAGGGAGGTTGCGGCTAGGAGCGGGCTGGGGCGGAGGGGTGTGGTGCCGTCACACCGCGCCAGCCGTTACCCGAAGCAAGGGGGTGTGTAACCCACCCCTGACCTTCCTAGGAAGAACCCCAACGAAAGGCCTCCATTTCCAAAACAAAGTGAGTCGCGACCCACTCGACCGACAGACGAGCCGCGGCCGGCTTCCGAGCCTGGTCGAAGGCCGCACCGGGCCGGGCAGCCCGCATCGGGCCGGGCCGCCAGCGCCGGGCCAGGCCGCCAGTGTTGGGCCGGGCCCCGCCAGCCGGGCCGAGCTATGCCCAATTGTGCTAGACACAGACCCGGGTCGGGTTGACCCGTTTTGGGCCAAACCAGGGGGTATTAGGTCAGGTAGGACCGGGCCAAAACCCCCTATTTTCGGACCAGGTTCATTTAAACGGACATAACTTGAGCTACTGAACTCTGATCGATGCACCATAATTTGCGTAGGTATACTTGGATCTAGAAGGTCATTTTAGTATATTACACCCGAGGTTTCGGCAAAGTTTGAGTTTGGACGAGTTGGTTTGAACCGGAAACCAACCAGGCCCTTGGAGCGGAAACACTTATAACATAAGGACCGGAAGTTTGAACGATGTTCCATAAATTACGTTGAATTTCTCATAGTGAGATGGTTATTTTGGATTACTCCACTATAGGTTTGGATGACTATGAATATTATCCGAGTTAGAAATGAGCGTATTTCTAACCAGGCCCCTCAAATGGAAAAGCCATTATCTCTCAAAACTGGTGTCCGACTAATGTGCCATCTATCGCGTTGACTTCTTTTTGATGAGACAGAACATTGTGATACATCAACTCTGGACTTCATGATAGTTGATGTATCGACCCCTTGGCTCATGGAGCAGACCCTCCCAGAATTGAGCTTGTTGTGTGTGGGAACCCAAGAGTTGGCTGTGACTGCGACGACGATGGCGACTATACATGGATCCTATCTGGGTTCAGCAGCGAGGATGACTGTACTTGGATACTAAGTGGGTTCAGCACTGATGATTACTGTACATGGATCCTACATGGGTTCGGAAGGGATCGTTAATGTACTTGGATCCTATGTGGGTTCGACTGCGATGACTTCTGTACTTAGATCCTACGTGGGTTTGGTAGAGGAGATGATTAAGAGGCTACATGTAATCATCTACAAACCTCTTCCAATGTAGTATACCTTAATGAGCTGATTCATGACTTTAAATCATTATCTTCAACATGATTGTCTTACATTACTGGGTGTACAGTGTTGTACTTTCCTGTGTGGATTGAGTTGTACTTTTTTGTATGGATCGGGTTGAACATGGGCTCGAGAGTTGGGGACGAAGAGGAATTGATGACTAAGTTATATTAATGGGAATATAACTAATTAGTGTTGGTTGATACTTCGTGTTTTTCTTATTCCATAGTGGATTATTCCTTTGTGGATTCTAGGATACTTTCGTGGGTCTCGGGGTCCCTACTATGTATCGTATACTCACCCCTACACAGGTTATTCCTGCACTACATTATATTGGATGTATACGACGGACAACATTGATCGTGGTTGAGGCCTGTGGAGTGAGACGGTACCCGGAGGTGGACTATCTGGTGGGACATACATGGAGGGGACCGATGGATACGAGGATTTGAAGAGACCATCTGTACCCACCCTTCAGATGGGAATTCCGGAGGATGACGTAGTGGATGCCGCTTTACTTTTAAATTGTTGTACATTCTTTCTCAGTTGTACTGTACTATTAGTTGGTTTTTTATACCGGCCCATTTACATTCTAGAACATAATTTTGTACTTATTTTACATAGTCATTACATCAGCTAGCGTAATCTGTTGTGTTTGTTATCTTTATAAAGGCCATGCCTTCCCTTTTTAACGGGATTCATGCATTTGCTGCTAGTCTCCAGCCCATGGCCTATGAAAGGTAGGCTTAGGGTAGTCACGACATGGGTCCCCAGGACGGGTCGTGAAAAATTAGTATCGGAGGAGTTGGTTCTACCACAGAACTCAAGACTCTGATAATTTCATCTATGTTAAGCAAAAAATTTTAGAGTATTGACTATGGTTATCTGTCCCGGGAGTCCATTGTTGGTACAATGGCTGACGTATCCATAAAACAGGACCCTGACTTTTGATTTCCAACTAAATACATGAAAACATTGATTGCATGTTTGTTTCAATGTTTTCTTTGTGATTACTTTGTGTCATCTCACAAGGTATATTATATTAACCATGGCGCACCTGCTTATTTTTAGGATGGACCCACGATGGAAACCGGCTATGGTTCCGAGATTTATGAGAGATGATAGCCCACTGAGTGACGAGGCCTCGATGCAGGGCCCCATCACAGTGGAGGCCCTGGCGGTACCTCTACCCATCGAGCCACTGAGGCCACCAGCCCCAGTAGCTGAGTGTGCACGTCACATGAGTGCACGACATGAGTTTCAGCATCATAGGTCACCCAGGTTCCACGGAGAGATGGAACCTCAGGCAGCCGAAAAGTGGCTGGAGGCTGTTGTCCGAGTCTTCAAATTGGTAGGGACACTAGCATACCTCATGGTGATCCTTGTGGTGAGTCTCCTGCACACAACAACAGATAGATGGTGGAGCCTAATGCTCCAGGTGCACGATGAGTCATCTCTACATTGGACGGACATCGAGTGCCTCTTCTGCTTGGAGTTCGTTCAAGAAACCCTCTGTTTAGTGCGCATCCAAGAGTTACTATAGCTACGGTATGGCAACATGACAGTAGCCCAGTACTCGGTGAGATTTACTGATCTCTTGCGCTACTCCATGAACATGGTACGCGACCCATTCTTCCGGGCCCAGATCTTCGAGCAGGGACTGAGGCATGAGATTAGGGCATCGATGATCTCCCTCCGTATTCTAATGCATGCAGGAGTACTGGAGCAAGCCCTTCTTGTAGAGAGATTTTTTTCTGAGCCTACACCAGTAGCGAGGCCTACCGTAGGGCAACACATAGCGGAGTCTTCTGCAGCCTATAGTAGAAATATGTCCTAGAGGTCCAAGATGACCAGACCATCAGGTGGGCCACCTCAGGATTCTGGTTTGGAGGTGCGGGTCACACGCAGAAGAGCCAGTCATACAAGAGGTAGACAGTACTATGCATGTGGCTGATAGGGCCACAAGGCTCGTGACTGCCAGACCCACCATGTATAGGATCAGGAGACGGTTGAGGGACCACCTAGGCAGAGGCATAGGTTTGACCGTGGTTGTCCGCAGGGAGAAGGATGATGAGGTAGAGGAGTTGTACAAGAAGTATTTGGTGGACGACGCTTCAAGGCTCTACCTCCACCACCACTAGAAGGCCCACCCCGACCACAGGGAGCTGGCGGGCAGAGGCCGAATCAACTTCAGGCAGTGCAGGCCTATAACCAATGCGATCCTGAGTTGATTTGATGTACTATCTGTGTCTACTCCACCCTTTCTAAAGTTATTATCGACATTGGAGGGAGTCATTATTTCATTGCGCTACCCTTGTTCGGAGATCAAAGATTCCGATGGAGCTGTTGGACCGATCCCTACGACTAGAGACTCCTACGAGAGCATAATCGATGATTACACATGGGTTCTGGCAGTGTGATGTTACTCTAGGAGTCAAGATCATCAGCTGGGATCTTCTTGTAGCAGCATTGAGGCCTTATGATGTCATCTTGGGCATGGACTGGTTATGTACCATCCATACCCAGATCGACTGTATTAGGCGAAAGGTGTGGTGTGTCCGCACTGATGGGAGAAGGTTCACCTTCACCTGTGAGAAGGAAGCCTTTACAGCACTGGATGGAATCACATAGAGGATAGGACAACCGATAAACCATCTGTTGGCTAGTATCATCCTAGGATCAGTTGATGTGTGAAGAACAAGTTTTCCTATTGTGGTGGATTAGTATGCATAAGTTTCTCATGACGACGTTCCAGGACAACCTCTACGCAGATAGATAGACTTCTATATTGATATGTACCCCGTGACAACCCCGATATCTACTCTAGAAAATCAGATGGCTCCCGCTAATCTTCAAGACCAACGAGTACAGCTGGAGGACTTGCAGGGCAAGGGATTCATCTGACCTAGTGTTTCACCCTGGGCTTCCCTGATTTTGTTCGCAATGAAGGAGGATGGGGGTTTGTGACTATGTGTCAACTACCATATCCTGAGCTATGTGACCGTGAAGAACAAGTATTCACTTCCTAGGATAGATTATCTCTTCGATCAGCTCAAGGGATCATGATGGTTCTCGAAGATAGATTTCAGGTCAAGCTATCATTCGCTCAGAGTTTGATACGAGAATGTGCATAAGATGACCTTCAGGTGTCGGTATGGCCACTATGAGTTCTTGGTTTTTCCTTTCGGCGTAACCAACGCTCCAAAAGTTTCCATGAGTCTCCTAAACATGATCTTCTAATCTTACCTTGATCAGTTTGTCATAGTCTTCATCGACGACATTTTTATTTACTAGACTACTGAGGAGTAGCACGCCTACCACTTGCGGGTTGTACTGGACACAATCCGAGAGAACCAGATTTATGGTATGCTCTCGAAGTGTTATTTTTGGATTCGAGAGGTCCACTTCATGGGAAACGCCATCTCTCTGGTGGGAGTTGCAGTGGATCCTACGAATATCATGGCAGCACTTGCTTGAGAGCCACACAGGAGTGTGACAGAGGTGCGGAGTTTCCTAGGTCTGGCGGGGTACTATCGGAGATTTGTGCCAGACATCTCTAGTGTTACAGCACCACTTTCACCTTTGACAATGAAGGGGAAACCCTTCATGTGGTCATATAGATGTAAGCAGAGCTTCCAGGAGATGAGATAGCAATAGACCAGTGCACCCATCTTGAGTCTACCGGAAAAGGGCGTAGGGTACGTAGTTTTTTGCGATGCATATGGGACAACACTCGGGTGTGTTCTGATGCAGGAGAGGTTAGTGATCTCTTATGGTTCATTATAGTTGAGGTAGCATGAGCAAAACTATGTTACCCATGACCTGAAGTTAGCAGTAGGGGTCTTCACCTTGAATATGTGGTAGAAATATCTAATGGGTGAGCTCTTTACAGTCTATTATGACCACCAGAGTCTTAGGTATATCTTCTCGTAGAAGGACATGATCCTGAGACAACAGCTATGACTCAATTTCCGCCACAAATATGACTTTGAGATGCTCTATAATCCTAGGAAGGGGAACGTAGTAGCTGATTCTCTCAGTAGGAGATCCAATATTCAACTACTTTGAGAGGCGACAGAGCAGCTAGCCGCATTGTAGATATCCTTCTTGGATAGAGATGGAGCAGCCTTTCTATAGTCCCTCACAGACACTCCACCACTACATCAGTGGGTCAGATAGGCACATCGTGGGGATGTTTAATGTGAGACGTTACATGCTCAAATATCAACAGGACATGCACCTAATGGATTTTCTATAGGAGGAGAGCATGTCATCGTTTTCAGAGGACGTACCATGGTACAAGTTGTATTACAGGAGGTGGTGCTCAGGGAGTTTCACACATCCCCATTGGCGGTACATCCGGGAGTAGCGAAGATGTACCAGGATCTTAGACGATAGCACTGGTGTTCAGGTATGAAGTAGGATGCGGTAGAGTTCGTTTCATGATGCCTCACATATCAGTAGGTGAAGGTGGGGCACCAGTTACCAGCAGGCTTGGTATAGCTCGTAGAGGTACCGGAGTCGAAGTGGTACGAGATATCCATGGATTTCGTGACAGGGATTCCACATACATACAGAGGACACGACTCCGTCTTGGTGATTGTCGACCGACTCACCATGTCAGCCCACTTCTTACCTATTATAGAGTAGGGCTCAGTGAAGACCTTAGGACGCCTCTATGTTCAAGAGATCATACAGCTTCATGGTGTTCCATCGTCTATCATCTCCGGTCGATATGATCGCATTAATTCCCGGATTTGGAAGGGGTTGCAGGATGCATTTGGGATGCAGCTATGTCTGAGCACCACCTTTCACCCTCAGACGGATGGCCAGATGGAGAGGACTATTCAGACACTCAAGGAAATGCTCTGTTCAAGTGTCCATGAATTTGGTCACAGCTAAGAGGATCACCTACCCTTGGTGGAGTCTGCGTACAACAACATCTACCACTCCACCATTGTGATGGAACCATATGAGGCATTGTACATCCAACCTTGCAGATCACCTCTGTGCTGGACTGACCCTGGGGAGTCAGCACTCGTACGACCAGAGATGGTCCAGGATATGATGGAGAAGGTACAAATCATCAAGGGGAAGATGAAGACTGCTCAGAGCCGACAGAAGACCTATGCTGAGAGAAGGTGGAGACCACCAGAGTTCGAGGATGGCGACCATGTTTTCTTATGGGTCTCGCCTCGACGTGGACTACCAATATTTGGTTGGGCGGAAAGTTATCTTCATACTTTATCAGACCATTCCAGGTTTTCATTAGGATAGGCGAGGTGGATTATAAGCTAGCTCTTCCAACTCAGTTACACCGTGGTCACGACGTCATCCACGTATCTCAGTTGAGGTGATACGTGCACGACCCAACGCATATAATTGATCACGGTGATCAGGACATCGATGATGGGGTGATATTTTCAGAGGTTTCGGTGGAGTTCGAGGATCGACAGGAGCATTTCCTACGTGAAGGGTCAATTCCTTTAGTGCGTATCAGTTGGCAGCATGGGATCCTCTAGGAGAGCACATGGGGGTGGGAGGCTCAGATGCGTGCACAATACCCTCATTCTTTCCCTAGTTTATGATGTATCTTTATGGGGATGTAAATCCCTGAGGTGGGAGTAATGTAAAGACCCATAAATTTCAAGGGAATTTTTTTTAATTTTTTTTGGATTTTACGAGTACGAAGTTTATGACGGAACCTTATTCCAAGGCCTAGTGTGCCTGGAATCGATTTTTGATGTTTAGCTCGGGTATGTTCAGTGAACAAATGAGTGGGTTTTTCTATCATTTGAATAGGTGCTCGGAATTGAAATCTGAGGGCACCGATGAAACCGCATCGTTGGTAATTTCTTAAGAGGACCTTTACTGAGGATGCGTTTACTCAGGAGGAGTTGTTAAAAATAGTGGATTAATAAAGAATTGAATAAAAATTATGGAACAATTTGTATTCTTTATCCAAGTTGTTATATACAACATGGGGTAGTTAGGGTGGGACCCACAATCCCCTAACTAATCATGTGAGGATATTGGTGAGGTGGGGTCCACATGAGCCCCACCCCTTCAAATTCCTTAAAACTCCTCTAACCCCCTACTAATTTTTGTAACTCATCTTATCATTTTAAACTTCCCCTTTAAGTGGACGACCCTTCCTCTCCCCACTCTCTAAATTTAATGCTTTCCAACATACATTTAATTAATTAATTGAACCCCAACAATTAAATGAATTATGTATTTGAATTTTCAAAATTTGAAATGCTTGGCATGAGAAAATAAAATAAAGAAGAGCCTTATTTTATTTTGGTTGGCAATTGTGGTGTTATTAGAAAGGGAAGAGAGCTCTTGAGTTTTGGAAGATTGGTTTATCTTCTTTTTGAAGTACTTATTATTCAATGAAGAATGCCAACTCTCAGACGTAGAACGAAGACTTGACGGCTTGGTTTCTCCATCGTATTCTTCCTCCGTGAAAAGGGAGGAGACATCGACGACGACGAAAACGACGACATCATCTGCGGCGCTTGACAACCGCGAACTTCCTTCGAGGTATGGGTTAATTATTCATGTTTTATCTTTGACCTTCATTGATTAAAATTTGGCCGCTTGTTATAATTATAACGGGAGGATATCAGACATAAAAAAACATGGTCGTTCCTCCTTGCCTTTTTTTGTTGATCATCATTGATGATTGTGGAGAAGGCGACATGGTGTCGTTGCACCGCGCGCGAACGAAGAGGACCGTAGCCGGAACGGGCCACGACGGTTGGAAACGGCACTGTCGTACCACGCCGGTGACGCCGAAGGAGGCCGCGGTTAGGAGCAGGCAATGGCGGTGGTGTGTGGTGCCGTCGCGCGGCGCCGGTGAGTCTAAGGGAGGTCGCGACCAGGAGCGGGCCGCGGCGGAGGGGCGTGGCACTATCGCGCCACGTCGGTGAAGAAGAGCTGTGGTATTAGGCTGATGTGGCGTAGCAAAGGGGGGGCCGGCTAAGCCGGCTGCCAGCACTCCATGATGCGGGACCCCCGCGGGTCCCGTGGTGTCCCACTACCAACTGGCCTTAATGGCCAACCTTGACCCGAAGTAGGAGGGGTCTGTAACCGCCCCTTTGACTTTCCTAGTGCAGACCCTGCCGGGGAGGCCGCTGTTTCCAAAACAAAGTGGGTTGTGCCCCCATCGCACCTTGCTCGTCCGATATCCGAGTTGTGGCCAGTTTCCAAGTCAGGCCACATGCCGCGCTGGGATGGGGCGCCCACACCGGGCCGGGCCGCCAGCACCGGGCCGGGCCACCAGCGCTGGGCCGGGCCGCCAGCGCCGGTCCGGGCCACGCCAGCCGGCCAGGACACTCCCAATTGGGCTGGATTTTGACCCAGTTCAGGCTGACCCTGGGGGTATTTGGCCGGGTCGGACCGGGCCCAAACCACCTATTTTCGGACTAGGATCATTTAAAACAACATAAATTAAGCTACGAACCTCCATTAGACACACCGTTAGTTGCATATGGACCCTTGTATAGAGACGGTATTTTTGTAATTTTACACTCGAGGTTTCAGTAATGTTTGTGTACAGCCGGGTTGGTTTGAACCCAAAACCGACAGGGACCTTGGAGCGGAAACACTTATAACTTAAGGACCAGACATCTGAATGACGAGCCGTCAATTACACTGAATTCCTCTCAGTGAGACGGTTATTTTGTCTTACTCCACTCGAGGCTTGGACGACTATGGATATCAATTGGGTTAGAAATGAGCATATTTATAACCAGGCCCCTAGAACAGAAAATCCATTATCTCTAAGACGGGGCATCCGATTGACGTGACGTGTGTCGCATTGAGTTCCTTTTGACAAGACGTAACTTTGTGATACATCATATCTGGATTTTATGACAGTTGATGTATCGAATTCTTGGTTCATGGAGCAGACCATCCAAGAATCGAGTGTGCTATGTGCGGGAACACTAGAGTTGGCTGCGACTGCGACTGTGATGGCGATTGTACTTGGATCCTATGTGGGTTCGGCAGCGAGGACGACTGTACATGGATCCTACATGGGTTCGACCGCGATGAAGACTGTACATGGATCCTACATGGGTTCGGTTGTGATGGTTAATGTACTTGGATCCTATGTGGTTTCGGCAGCGATGACTTATGTACTTGGATCCAACGTGGGTTCGGCAGAGGAGATGATTCAGAGGCTACATCTAATCATCTCCAACCCTTTTAGAAAGTAGTATACCAGTGTGAGATGAGTCTTGAATTTCAATTATTATCTTTGACATGATTGTCTTGTATTAATGTGTGGACTGAGTTTTACTTTCCTGTGTGGACTAAGTTGTACTTTCTCGTGTGGACCGAGTCGAACATGTGCTCGGGAGATGGAGCCGAAGTGGAATTGATGTCTAAGGTATATGTATGTGCATATAACTAAGTAGTGTTGGTTGGTACTTAGTATTTTTCTTATTCCTTTGTGGATTATTAATTTGTGGAATCTAGGAGACATTAGGGTGTCTTGGGGTCCCTACTGAGTATCGTATACTCACCCCTGCATGGGCTATGCCCGCACTACATTGTTTTGGTTGCAGGTGACGGACAACGCTGATCGTGGATGAGGATTGTGGAGTGGGATGGTACCTAGAGGAAGAATATCTGGTGGGACGTACACGGAGAAGACGGAAAGATTCGAGGAGTTGAGGAGACCATCTGTACCCACCATTTAGATGGGAATTCCTGAGGACGACATGGTGGTTGTTGCTTTACTTTTCAGCTGTTGTACTTTTTTCTCAGTTGTACTGTACTTTCAGTTGGGTTTGTATACTGGCCCATTTACATTCCAACACTTACTTTTGTACTCAGTTTACTTAGTGTTTACTTTATCATGCATACTCTGTAGTATTTGTTTTCTTTATAAAGTCAATGCCTTCCATTTTGATCAGGATTCACGCCTTTGGTGATAGTCGCCAGCCCCTAGCCTATGAAAGGCAGGCTTGGGGTTGTTGCGGCATGGGTCCCGAGGATGGGACATGACACTTAGGTCCAATTGGATTAGATTATGACATTTATTATTATTCAATTCAATAGAAGAGTTAAAATAGTTTATATCAATGTTTAATAACTAAAACATTTTTAATATAGGGTCATACATAAGATAAATTCAATTATAAATATTAATTAGAAAGATAAAAATATTTCTTACATAATTCTATTTTATTTATAATTTTTATACATTAAATAATTTATTTTTATTTATGACATAATGGTGGTACAATAATTACCTAATTAATGAAATATTGAAATAATTGATATTATAAATTTCCAAATAAAAGTATTTTTAGACTTTTCATGAACAAAAATAATTTTCAAGTTATATATGACATATTATTGTTGGTTATATGAATATTATTCGATTTAATAATTTTGTTATTAATTTATCAAAAACAAAATACCCAATAGTGTCAAAATTGAGATAAGAGAGTTTTTAAAACAAATATTATATTATTAATTGATATTATATTACTAAAAATATAAGGATCTACCAAAAAGCTTATATAATGATATTTGTATCATTTATGGACCTCTTGGGGGTCACTTGGAAGTATATAGTAAGTTTATGTACTATATAATAAAAATATACAAAGAGACATGCTAAATGTCAAACTATTTAACTAAGAGTTAAATCTAAAAGGTAAGGTTACTATAGAGACCCAAACCTATCTAAAACCTATTGGTTGAGTGGTTTTAGACCCATCCCCTCCATATAAATTGAATAATATACTTTGAATCCATTAAAAATTTAATATTAATTTATTATAATTTAATACTTTATGTTTTTTCTAAAGACCCTCCCTCCCCCTTATAAAAGGACACCACTTCTATCCAATTCGTCACACCTCTAAAGCCTTTTGTCTCATCCAAACTCTACCCAAATAAGCTCCCTACATCCCTCTCCTCCTACAAGAAGCCTTACCTTAGGCAGAAGGAACTTCAATTGTACTTTTTGGTTCAAACAAAAGGGAGTAACCCAAATTAAAGGTAACAATTTATCCTAGCTTCTTTTCTTTTATTTTACTTCTCCAACTCCTAAACTCTTCTTATTATTTTCTTTTGTAACAAAAATAGTATCATGAATATACTAGTCTATTTTTATGAGAAGTATTCGAAGTACACATACACACACCTCCATATAATGGGTGAAAGACATAATATTTCTATGGATGGAAACCAAACTCCCCACGAAACGATGATTGTTCAATTATATCCTACCACCTCTCATGGTGTCCATTATGATTGTACTATCATTAAATATGATATTAAATTTATTTATTTTATATATAAGAATCTTTAATTGCATTTTATAGCATACCATTATTAGTTTCATGTAGTATATATATACGATAATTTCATTTGAGGAAGTGCAGACTACCGCCCCCTCAAAGTGATATGACTCGTTCATACCATACATGGAACATATAATGGATGGTGTTAATAAAAATTAGTAACACGTATAAGAAATTATATTATACTAGAATAATAATATACGTATGTATCATTTGGTTTTATTCCTCTTAAAATGAAAAATGAAATGTAAGTTGCGTTCGTGCTTACGTACGGATTACCGTCTCCAAGAACATGATGAGATTAATTTCCCTATCATATCCATTCAAGACTAATTATAATTTGATGATTAAAAGTAATGTTTAAGGACATGATATTATTCTATATATGAATAAGATACAACCTATATAAGGCCCCAACCATAAACATTACTTAATCTTGAGTTACTTAAAGAATACACATTGATGATATTTTCAGGTTTAGAGTTTTAGAGAATTAGATCATAAATCATGCATTATATTTCACATTTAAACAAAGTGGTTACATAAAAGATAGTACTCATTTTTTCAATCAACTGAAACATATTTAAATCAAAACATGGATTCTTTCTTGACACTTCCTTGACACTATCATCACATCATGTACCTTTCCCTTGACCTGTGAAAAGCATTTCAAAAACATGGGATGAGCATAAAAATCTCATTAAAGGATATAAAAGTGATAAATAAAAACATTACTCCATGATTGAAATCATACTTTACTCACAAAACATAATCATTTTAACATAATTCATCAAATCATGAATAAGTCATAGAAATCATAATACATAAAGGTAACTTGAGGCATTCATAAAATTCTTATGTAGGGAGTAACCCTTATGGTTACATTTGGAATACCCATTACATTATATTCCCTAAATCTCTTTGGAGAAACCTTAAAGATTAAACCCTTCGCATTACCCAATGAATTGGAGAGCTATATCAGGCTCAACCGCCCTTAGTTTATCACGGAACCACCCGTCTTCATAACAATTCCCAAGTACCATAACATAATCGTATCACATAAGACATGCATAAATGAAACATAACATTTCCACATTTCAATCACAAAATTTCAATACAACACATTGATATAAGAAAAACTTTATGAAAACCATTTTTAATACCAAAATAAATGAAAAGTAAAACATGGGATTTATTTTTCATTTTAAAAAAATGTTATGGCTTGTAGAGGAATCCGAAACTCAAATAATGGTCATGGTGGCGGAGAAGTCATTGTTGCCGCGTATGTACGAAAAAAAAATTCATTTGGTCATTTAGTAAAATGCTTTGTATAAATATGTTCCTTTTGAATAGACATAAAAGTAAAATGGGAATATGCACCGTATAAAAGAATGTTGTGTATAAAACAAAATATTCCTCAATGAAAGAAGATAGAGACAAATTCCCTTACCTCAGGTCCGACATGACTCGATCTTTCTTTAATGTAACAGCCGAGATTTTATGAAAAATATTTTTTTTAATTTCATTAATGTCTTGTGTTGTATGCTACACCAATAGGAGCTTTCACAACATGAATTCTTGACATGCCATGCATTACACGCAATCACGACCTTCCTCGATAGCGTTTGCAGTACGCAATAACGAGTTTCACTAAACAACAATATGATATTAAAATATTATTAAAACTAGTCGTTATGAATAGTAATAACCACTTTTTGAAATTTTTTATATTTTATTTTTCAAAATGGAATTCATTTTTGGATTCGTAATATTGAAATTAGTTTAGGGTGAAATTTTGGTACTTTTCGGATAACTTTCATTTTCTGATGAATAGTGAAAATTACTAAATTTTAATTAAAAACAACCTTTTTAATAGAAATAATTTATAGTGATAAATTATTAATTTGAGCTGTTTTAAATTATATTTAGAATATATTTTTATAATTTAATACAATTTTGTTCATTGGATGTAATTTCACATTTGAACCAGTCATAAACAAGTGTCAATCTTTAGATAGTTATTATCTCTTAAAAACACGCTATTTGTTTTGACGACGGGATTTAATTTTAAAATTAATTAATGAAACTGATATGTTTTGAATTTGGTAAAATAGACATCATTTTTGAGTTCATAATATCAAATATATATTAGGCCTAATTTTTGGTATTTTTCTGGAAACTTTCATTTTTTGATGAATAGTGAAACCACTACGTGGTAGTTAAGAAAAATGAATTTTTCATAAAAAATTATTTTACCACTTCTATGAGTGGAATTTCAAAAAACCGAGAGACACGGTTGATGTCATTAATTAAAATGTGGTTCAATGAGATAAAAAATAATTTTTGGTGAATAGTAATTTTTTACTTTTTTTACCACGGTTAAAAGTAAATTGGGTAATTATGGGTAAAAATGATATTATTATTACCCTAACACATGTCCTAGTAATATTGGATAAGTGTAATTAGACCAAAAACAACCTTAGGAATAAAATAGGACCATTTAGGCCCACTTGGATTATATTAGGACATTTATTATTAATTTATTTAAAGAAGGGTTAAAATAGTTAAAATCAATGTTTAATAAGTAAATCATTTTTAATATAGGGTTATACATAAGATAAATTCGACTATAAATAGTCATTATAAATATAATTAGATTTCCCACATAATGGTATTTTATTTGTAATTTTTAGATATTAAATAATTTAATTTATATATGACACAAAGATGATGCAGTAATTATCTTATTAATGAAATATTCACATAATTGATGTTATAAATACCCCAATAAAAGTAATTTCAGACTTTTTATGAAATAAACTAATTTTATAGGTTACTATGACATGTTATTATTTTTAATTAACTTTTTTTGAACTAATAATTCTGTTATGATTTTCACAAAAATCAATTACAAAATAGTGTCAAAATTGACATAAAATAGTTTTTAAAATAAATATTATATTATTAATTGTTATTTTATTCTTAAAAATATATGGTTCGGCCAAATGAATTAGATAAGGTTATATATATTAATAATAAACAACTTGGGGTTCGTTTGGATTCTTATAGTAAGTTTATTAACCTTATAGTATAAGAACACAAGAAGACAAGGTAAATGTAAAATTATTTTACTTAATGATAAATCTAAATGATAAGGTTAAAATAGGAACCTAAACTTCTCTAAATTCTATTGTATGAGATGATTTAGACCCATAACCACCTTATCTTCTAAATGAATCAATTTTGATCTATTTAAAACCGAAATTGACTTTATAATAAAATAATATTTTTAGTTATTCCAAAGGTGCCCCTCTCCTCCCTTATAAAAGGGAACCTCCTCCCTCTCTTCCTCACACCACTTTGATCCTTCAAGCTCGGCCCACCCCTGCAAAATTCCCTTCTCCACTTTTCTAGAAACATCCTAGAGGTTCTGGTCTTCCTCAAAGACCAATTTTAGTGCCCTAAAAGGAGATCTCAAAGAGGCGCTTCAAAGAAAAGGTAATGTCCATTACCGCTTCTTTCATCTTTATTTCTTCTTCCAATTATTCTTCATAGGTCGTTTCATTATGAAGTAATAACATCAGTATAACTTATATACTGATATGTTATTATAATTATGAATCAAACCTATTTCACCAACTATCCATCCTATGGAAAATGAAATCACTGCGCGTGCGTACGTACGGAATACCGTCTCCACGCCGTGGTGTAATCTATTTTCCACCACCACCTTACTTGGATGGGTATAATGGTGTAAATAATATCTATATATCATTATTGTAAAGTGATATTGATTATGAAATAGTATACATACACTCCAATACAATTACACGATCATGAGAATGATATCATCGCTCGTGCGTACGTACGGACTACCGTCTCCACGACGTGATTAGATTCATTATCCACGTTAACCATTCATGAATGATTATATAGTATATGTAATAATTAATAATGAAATAAATGACATAATAATGATTCTGTATTTATGTGTATATATATGTATGTCATCTACTTAATTCCATTGAACTCAATAAGGAAAAGAAAATAGCGTTCATGCGTACGTACGGTCTACCATCTCCATGAATGGTGTATTTCGTTCCATTTACTGATATATTATATATATATATTCTGAATATATATTATATATAAATCATTTTTTATATTCTTTAATTAATTAATCATGATATAAGTAATCATATTAATAATTACAAGTCAAAAAACGGATGACAAATGAAACGATTTTACCCAAAACGCTCTTTAACATGGAATATACAATAGAACGGGTAATATAAAGCCATAAGTGAACTATATATGATATCATAAAAAAGAGTATGATTCTATAATATGTAAATGACATTATTTAAATCATTATACAGGAGGTTCAGACACATACGAAGCAAATCATACCTAAGGTAAGGGAAAATATCACGATCTCATTTTTATTCGTGATTGTTTATGCTTTGGTATTTACTGGGGTGTATTTTATCATCCACATCCATGTTTCCTCAATATGTAATATTTATATCCTTCTACAATAGTTTATATCCAATTTTACCCTTTGGTGAGTTTTTAGTAATAGATATGAAAGGCATCTTTTGTCGTTTTTCGTACGAGGTACTTTTTGAATTTTCCGACAAAAGTACGAGAAGAATGTTTTTTTTAACTTATACGGCATGAATGGATTTTTAAAACATTATTTACAAGAAGTTTACTTTAAAATTTTTCAATTTTATTTTTAATCAACTTATTTTAGTTTAAAATTTTAAGGCATGTTAAGAAAGAGAAAATTTTTTTGATGTAGAAAGGATATTTTCCTCAAGAATGGAGTTCAAGTGTTTTATCGAAATTATTTTCCATCTAAGATAATAAAGGGTTCTGTTTCTACACCTTTTATTACATTGATTTGATTATGTTGTGATGGAATTATTTTTATGAATTCCTTTATCTTAAATGAATTGTTTTATGATGTCACGATGTTTTATAATCCCATTTTTATTACATGGGTTTGCTATGATGTACGGTTTATGATTTTGTGGCACACATAAGAATGGTGTCATTATGAGATGGGTGGGACCTATATCTCCCTCCAATTCATTGGGTAATGATTTTATATCTCATGAGATAGACATGGATGGAACAATAGGTTTTACCGGTTCAGTGAAACAGGACTGAAACGAGGAGTGAACTCGGTTTAGAAAGGGACATTGTCCACTAAGATAGTCTTGGAAATGAGTCTTGACTAATAATAAATTAATCTCTATGATTATGTGTGTATGCCACAAAGTTTCATGTTTTACGTTATGATTAATGGGATTACATTTCACTACTATGATTTATCCCATGTTATGAAATTATGTTCTCTTTTTCAGGTTATGATTTCCAAAAGATATGTTCTTATGAATATGACGTGATTGATATTTATTTTTTTTACACTTACTGAGCATTTGAGCTCAACATTTTATGTTTTCTTTTCCCCAGGACATAAAGAAAGGATTTAGGTTTTAAAAAAAGAAGATCTTTATGGGAGATGTTGAAGATCATTCACCACTATTAGAAGATTATATTCTGAGTTTCCAAAGACACTAAACTATTATGGTCCTTGTGTGTGTGTTTTTGTTATGTACTAAGTATTCGGAAAAAGTAATGTAATGTCCATGTATGTCAGGCTTCGGGTCTCTATAGTTGGTATCAGAGGAAAGGTTTAGTCAACCTTTGGAAACTAGGATGCTAAAACATTAGTGAGATCCCTAGAGATATTTCTAGGGTATGTCTAGGGATGTCCCTAAGGATAAGTATACGTATAGGATACAGTCCTAGAACTACGGTAACGATAATAGAATTTAACCTAAGATGTTAGATATTGAGGATAATCCCCCATTATTATGCTGTTTTCACTAGCATGATTTTTTCCTCTCACACTATTCTTTTTGGGTATTAGACGATGGATGGAACCTGAAGGAACCGTGTTGATCAATGCAATGGAAAATGCAATGATTGTCGTCCGGAACAAACATATGTTATGGGAGATGGAGTGAAAAATCTTATTGCTATACTTACACAAGCTATGAATCATTCTGGACTTCCAAATGAGCAGAGAAGGGAACAATATTCTATTGAGTCCTTTATGAGGCAACGTCCACCTTCTTTCAGTGGGTCTTCTGATCCACTTGTTGTTGAACAATGGATCAGTACTACTGAAAAGATATTTTCAAGTCTTCAATGTTCTGAACATGGTAAAGTCATCTTATCAGTATATCCTTTGGAAGGTGAAGCTCATCAATGGTGGAATCTTATCAATAATACGAGGGAAAGAGGTGGAATTGTGTCAATGGAATGGGATGAGTTCACGAACTTATTTTTCAATAAGTACTTCCCTCGTATTGTTTGAAAAATTATGGAGAAGGAGTTTCTTGAACTAAAGCAAAAGGATGATGAATCTGTTGGTATATACGAAGAGAATTTTATGATGCTTTCAAGGTATGAATCTGGATTTATCATCCAACCTGAAAGGAAAGTAGATCGATTCTTCAGTGTCTTAAAACCAAATCTTTGAAGGGAATCAGCTATAAGAGACTTCAGTAGCTATGAATAAATCGTGTGTTGTGCTATCAAGGTAGAAATGGATGTTGGTGTTACTTATCCATCTCATAGTTTTGACAAGAAACGAAAGATGGAGTTCAAGGAGAAATCTCAGAATAATGGTGAAAAGAAGATGAATGTTTCCTTATGCTCAAAGTGTGGAAAGAAGCATTGTGCAGATTGTCTTAAAGGGACTAGAAAATGTTTTATGTTTGGAAAAGAAGGTCATCGAGCAACTGAGTGTTGAAGTAATGGAAAAAGAGTTTCTAATGATCTGAATAAAGAAAATACTGTAGTGAACACACCAAAAACACTTCAATGCTTCAAGTGCAAGGAAATGGGGAATTATGCTAATAAATTCCCTAATCAAAGGGTTAGTGATGAATGACGTGAGCAACCACTTAAGGAAAAGGACAAAGGGAAGACACATGCGATCACCATTGGCGATGTTGAATATGAAAACGATGTGGTGGAATGATTAAGTTTTTATGTAATGGGATTCCATAATAATGTTGTATATAGTATCGTGGAATATTAGAATATTTATGTTTTGGTCTATTGTGGTTTTCAATAATTTTATGGCATCAGTAACCATGAAAAGTGATTGAAATATTTTTTGTAAAGCAGATGATATGCACATAATTAAGGGATAATGAGAATCTAATATGTTTGATAGTATTCATGAGCTCATGATTGATATAAGGACTAAGTGATATCATGGTTTGAGGATATATAATTTTGAGTATTTTGGTATGCGGAAAGTGTTAACTTTTAACTGCATTCATGTTTTCACTAAGGTTAAATGGATATTCATTCTTCAAGAGAATACATGATTAAGGTATTCACATATTTGTAATTTGACCAACAAGATATATCTTATGATATATGGGGGATAAATGATGACATTCATGTGATCATTTTCTTTATACTATGAGCTTGGACCAAAGTATTTTAGATAAGACTAAAGATTGGAATGGATTATGTTGGACAGAAGTTAGTATTGTTTAAGGATAAAACTTTTTGATATTGTTGATGGGATGTTATAGTAATATAGATTTAGAAAAAGGACAACCTGCAGGATGGGCGACAACCCATCGCGTCAGACAAGGATGTGGGAATCGAACCCACAACCGAAGTGCGACTGGCCTTTATCGCCTACCACTGGCCTACAGGAAGTTCCTGTTTAGTAGAAACTAGTTTTATTATATAAAGCAGTATGATATATGAAGTATAAGTCCATTTTAGGATCCATATATGACTAAGCTCACTATAGATGGACTTATGTATTTTTTGATATCTTTTCTAACCTTTTATTTGAGACAGATGGAATGACCCATCATTCTATCACATGATCTGCTAACACATCATGAATGACAAATTCAACTTCATTTCTTTAAGAGATGAAGTGGAAATTGTCCAAAGAACGAAAAACATTGAGAGTATACCAAAATCACGAAAGTATTTCTTCTAATTCTAATTTCATCACCTTTTGGGAAATGATCTTGAAAACCAAAAATGATGGCCTAGTGCTCTTATATCTGATGAATCAAATGGTACCTTAGATCGTCACAAATTTATGGCTTTGTGATTGCTGGATTTTCCATAGCCATGTTCTCTACCACTCTCTATCAGAACATGATGGTTAGATTTCTCTTCCATATCCATATTTTCACCTTTGTGGAAACCCAATGATTAGGTTATTTGGGTAACCATTACGTTTCATACTTTTGTTTTTAAATATTGGTTTTGGTATTCCTTCTTACGATGTGGGTTTCTATTAAAGAATATTTCGAATAGTAAATCATTTATAACCCTAACGAATTTCGCGGGTGAAATACATTTTAAGGGGGGTAGAATGTAACAGCCCGAGATTTTATGAAAAATATTCATTTTAATTTCATTAATGTCTTGTGTTGTACACTACATCAAAAGGAGCATGCACAACACACATCCTTGACTTGCCTTGCATTACACGCAATCACAACCTTCCTCGATTGCGTGTCTAGTACGCAATAACGAGTTTCACTAAACAACAATATGCTATTAAAATATTATTAAAACTAGCCATTATGAATAGTAATAACCACTTTTTGAAATTTTGTAAATTTTATTTTTCAAAATGGAATTCATTTTTGGATTCGTAATATCGAAATTAGCTTAGGGTGAAATTTTGGAACTTTTCGGATAACTTTCATTTTCTGATGAATAGTGAAAATTAATAAATTTTAATTAAAAACAACCTTTTTAATCGAAATAATTAATAGTGATAAATTATTAATTGAGTGGTTTTAAAGTCTATTTATAATATATTTTTACAATTTAATACAATGTTGTTCATTGGATGTAATTTCACATTTAAACCAGACATAAACAAGTGCCAATCTTTTGATAGTTATTATCCCTTAAGAACACACTATTTGTTTTGACGACGGGAATTAATTTTTAAATTAATTAATGCAACTGATATGTTTTGAATTTGGTAAAATAGACATCATTTTTGAGTTCATAATATCAAATATTGCTTAGGCCTAATTTTTGGTATTTTTCTGGAAACTTTCATTTTTTGATGAATAGTGAAACCACTAAGTGGTAGTTAAGAAAAATGAATTTTTCATAAAAAATAATTTTACCGCTTCTATGAGTGGAATTTAAAAAACACGAGAGACACGGTTGATGTCAGTAAGTAAAATGTGGTTCAATGAGATGAAAATAATTTTTGGTGAATAGTAATTTTTTACTTTTTTTACCACGGTTAAAAGTAAATAGGATAATTAAGGGTAAAAATGATATTATTATTACCCTAATACATATCCTAATTCTATTGGATAAGTGTAATTCGACCAAAAACAACCTTAGAATAAAATATGACCATTTAGTCCCACTTGGATTAGATTCTGACATTTATTATTATTATATTTAAAGAAGGCTCAAAATAGTTAAAATCAAAGATTAATAAGTAAATCATTTTTAATATAGGGTTATACATAAGATAAATTCGACTATAAGTATTAATTTGAAAGATAAAAAGATTTTATACATAATGGTATTTTATTTGTAATTTTTAGAGATTAAATAATATAATTTATTTATGACACAAAGATGATGCAATAATTATCTTATTAATGAAATATTGACATAATTGATGTTATAAATACCCAAATAAATGAAATTTCAGACTTTTTATGAAATCAACTAATTTTATAGGATAATATGACATATTATTATTTATTTAAATAACTTTTTTGGAACTAATTATTCTTTTATGATTTTCAAAAAAATCAATTACAAAATAGTGTCAAAATTGACTTAAAATAGTTTTTAGAAAAAATATTATGTTATTAATTGTTATATTATTATTAAAAATATAAGGATCTTCCAAATGACTTAGATAAGGTTATATATATTAATAATAAACAACTTGGGGTTCTTTTGGATTCTTATATTCAGTTTATTAACCTTATAGTATAAGAACACAATAAGACACGGTAAAAGTAAAATTATTTATTTAATGTTAAATCTAACTGTTAAGGTTAAAATAGGAACCTAAACTTATATAAATTATATTGGATGAGAGTATTTCGACCCATACCCACCTTATCTTCGAAATTAATCAATTTGTTGCTATTTAAATCCGAAATTTACTTTATAATAAAATAATAGTTTTAGTTATTTCAAATGTGCCCCTCTCCTCCCTTATAAAAGGGCACCTCCTCTCTCTCTTCCTCACACCACTTTGAGCCAACATGCTCGACCAACCCCTGAAATATTCTCTTATCCACTTCCATAGAAACATCCTAGAGGTTCTGGTATTCTTCAAAGACGGATTTTAGTACCCTAAAAGGAGATCTCAAAGAGGCGCTTCAAAGAAGAGGTAATGTCTGTTACCGATTCTTTCATCTTTATTTATTCTTCCACTTCTTCTTATTAGGTTGTTTAATTATGAAGTTATAACATCAGTATCAATTATATACTGATATGTTATTATAATTATGAAACAAACCTATTTCACCATCTATCCATCCTACGGAAAATGAAATCACCGCGTGTGCGTACGTATGGAATACCGTCTCCACGCCGTGGTGTAATCTATTTTCCACCACCACCTTACTTGGATTGGTATAATGGTTTACATAATAACTATATATGATTATTGTAAAGTGATATTGATTCTGAAATAGTATACATACATTCCAGTAAAATTCCACGATCATGAGAATGATATCATCGCTCGTGCGTACGTACGGACTACCGTCTCCACGACGCGATGAGATTCATTCTCCACATTAACCATTCATGAATGATTATAAAGTATATATATTTATTAATAATGAAATATATGACATAATAATGATTCTGTATTTATGTGTATATATATGTATGTCATCTACTTAATTCCATTCAACTCAATAAGGAAAAGAAAATAGTGTTCATGCGTACGTACGGTCTACCGTCTCCATGAACGGTGTATTTATTTTCATTCACTGATTTATTATATATATATATATATATCCTGAATATATATTATATATAAATCATGTTTTATATTCTGGAATTAAGTAATCATGATCTAAGTAATCATATGAATAATTACAAGTCAAAACACGGACGACAAATGAAACGATTTTACCCAAAACGCTCTTTAACATGGAATTTACAAAAGAACGGGTAATATAAAGCCATAATTGAACCATATATGAAATCATAACAATGAGTATGATTCTGTAATAAGTCAATGACATTATTTAAATCATTATACATGAGGTTCGGACACATACGAAGAAAATCGGACCTAAGGTAAGGGAAAATATCACAATTTCGTTTTTATCCGAGATTGTTTATGCTTTGGTATTTGCTTGGGTGTATTTTATCATCCACATCCATGATTCCTCAATATGTAATATTTATATCCTTATACAATATTTTATATCCAATTTTTCCCTTTGGTGAGTTTTTAGTAAAATATATGAAAGGAATATTTTTTCTTTTTTCGTTCGAGGTACTTTTTGACTTTTCCGACAAAAGTACGAGAAAAATGTTTTTTTAACTTATACGGCATGAATGGATTTTTAAAACATTATTTACAAGAAGGTTCCTTTACAAGTTTTCATGTTTATTTTTAATCAACTTCTTTTAGTTTAAAATTATAAGGCATGTTAAGAAAGGGAAAATGTTTTTGAAGTAGAAAGGATATTTTCCTCAAGAATGGAGTTCAAGTGTTTTATAAAAATCATTTTCCATCTAAGATAATAAAGGGTTCTGTTTCTATCCCTATTATTACATTGATTTGATTATGTTGTGATGGAATTATTTTTATGAATTCCTTTATCTTATATGAATTGTTTTATGATGTCACGATGTTTAAGAATCCAATTTTTATTACATGGGTTGTGATATGATGTATGGTTTATGATTTTGTGGAACACATAAGAATGGTATCATTATGAGATGGGTGGGACCTATATCTCCCTCCAATTCATTATGTAAAGATTTTATATCTCATGAGATAGACATGGCTGGAATTTTAAGTTATACCGGTTCAGTGAAACAGGACTGAAACGAGGAGTGAACTCGGTTTAGAAAGGGACTTTTTCCACTAAGATAGTATTGGCAATGATTCTTGACTAATAAGAAATGATTCTCTATGATTATGTGTGTATGTCACAAAGTTTCATGTTTTACGTTATGATTATTGGGATTACATTTCACTACTATCATTTATCTCAGGATATGAAATTATGATCTCTTTTGAAGGTTAATATTTCCAAAAGATATGTTCTTATGAATATGACGTGATTGATATTTCTTTTGTTTACCCTTACTGAGCATTTGAGCTCACCCTTTCATGTTTTCTTTTCCCCAGGACATAAAGAAAGGATTTAGGTTTAAAAAAAGGATGATCTTTATGGGAGATGTTGAAGATCTTTCACCATGATTAGAAGATTATATTCCGAGTTTCCAAAGACACTAAACTATTACGGTCCTTGTGTGTGTGTTTTTGTTATGTACTATGTATTCCACAAAGGTAATGTAATGTCCATGTACGTCAGGCTTCAGGTCTCTATATTTAATGTCCTGAATAATAAACTTGAGTTATTTTCTACTTTCTTAAGAACCTTTTTCAAGTTCATTATTCCGTTTATATCACTTATTACCATGTTATGAACACTATCTAATTATTTATGTTAATAATGGTTGTTTTGTCAATCATTGGTTCTTGAGTCAAAAATAAACTCTTTATAATTACAAGTTGTTCATTTGGTAAAATATCCATTATATCCAGAATTATATTCATGATGTAGATATCATATATATCATATATATCCAGTATATACATTCATTTATGATATTACATAACATTTAGAGGTAAGAAATGAAATGCACCGTTCATGGAGACGGTAAGCCGTACGTATGCATGAACACTACTTTCATTTCTATTTCCAATTTAATGGAATTGAATCATAATTATATAAAGGTATATTATAATTCCCTCATAATATCATATATAATATCATTAACTCCATCCTTTATATTTCACACATATGGCATTAACGAATCAAATCACTTTGAGGGGGCGGTAGTCCGCACTTCCTAAAATGAAGATATCACGTTTACCAATAATGGAAGCCATAAAGGTATTCCATAAATACAAAATTCATAAGCTTAAGGAAAGCATAAAAATATTATATATCATATATAAATATATTGATATCTTAATGACCACCTTTTATGGTGTTATAAGAATATTGAACAATCATCATTTCATGAGGCATAAATTTTCCATTAATGGAAATAGTATGTTCTTTAACCATTAGATATAGGTGTGTGTAAGTGTAGATAGAATAATTCTTATAAAAAAATCATAGTATATTGAAAATACTGGTTTCGTAACAAAATTGATGAATAAAAAGTGTTTAGGTGGTTGGAGAAGCAAAATAAAACAAAAGAACATTAGAAAATACTTTACCTTTAAATCAGGTAACACCTCATGGTTTGTAACAAAATGGTTTATTGAAGAGATTTCTTCATAATGTAAGGCTTCTAGAATGTATATAAGGATGTGTAGAGATGAAATGAGCAGATTTTTGCCGATGAAAATGCTTAATAAGTTTGGGTAAGGAGGTAGAAGTGGAGGCCTTTTATAAGAGGAGAGGAGGGGCACTCTTGGAATGTTATAAAATGTTACATTATATTGAAATGTGTTTCATATTTAAAAGGTACCACATTGATATATTTCTTGGAGAAGTTGATAATGTTTCGATATATACTCATACAATAGGTCTTTGACATGTTTATGTCTTAGATTTTACATTATCTTTTCATTTTATTTAAATTGTTCATTAATGAGGTAATCACGGCATCATCGTGATGTCATAAATAATTTAATTTAATTAATTTCTAAAAATTATTAAAAATAATATGATGTAGGAAATATATTTAGATTTCCAATGAATATTTATATTCTAATAGATATTTTATGTAGACAAAATTGAAAATGTTTTACTCAGGTGATACATTCTTTGTTATATTTAACTTTCTTTAAAAATAAAAACATAAAAAGTCATTATCACACAAAAGTGATTCCATGGGGTCCCCATTTTTGGAAAAAGGAATCCCATGGTATCCCATGACACAAAAAGTAGCATTTTGACACCTTTTGGGGTCATTTGTTATTAATATGATACTATTTTATTGTCATTAACTACCCGATTACTAATTAATCAAGATAATTAAAGATAATTATCATCGTTACTATTCATAATGTCCAAAAACAAAAAGAGTCTTGATTAAATAAGTTGGAAATTATTATTATAGATATGTAATACATTTTTCCAATTTCCAAACACATAAATTTCAATAATTAATTTAAAAATAATTCCCATTGTCAAAACAAATTGCGGGGGTTTTAGAAACAATATCTATGAAAAGTTTTGCACTTGTTTCTGCCCAATTCCAAAGTGAAATTTATCCCAATGATGAAAATTGGATTAAATGGTAAAAATATATTATTTTTACACTTTCAAACCAATTAAAAAGATAATCTATTCATATAATTAAATTAGATGAAATTACAGTTTTGATGTAAAATGAAGTATTTTTCCACTATTCATTAAAAAATGAACATTGTCAGAAAAATACCCAAAATTTATAAAAAGTAAATTTCAATGTCCCAGTCCGCAATAATAAGTTTATTTTGGAAAATAAAGATTGTAAAATTTTCAAAAGTTTGATTTAAAAATGGTTTGCCTTCAAAAGGCAGTAAAATAATCTTTTAAAAATATTAGTGTATTCCAGGCTTAAGATCAGATTTATTCTCATTTTAAGCCTCTAAAACACTATCTAATTCATAAATAGACATAGATAATAATATCTATTATTCATTATTTAATTGGGATGTTACATCCTCCCCCCTTTATAAAATTACATCCCCGCAATTTATTTACTTATCGAATAAGTGGGGGCATTTATCCCTCATTGCATTTTCATATTCACATTTTGCCTCTTCACTCATGTGGTTTTTCCACAAAACCTTTACTTGATGAATCACCTTATTCCACAACACGTGATCCCTGTTGTAAAGAATCTGGACTGTTTGTTCCTCATAAGATAGATTCTCTTCCAGCTGAACTTCCTCTGGACTCAAAACATGAGATGGATATGGAATGTAATTCCATAACATTGAAACATGAAAATGATTGTGTACCTGAGATAAACTCTGAGGTAAACCCACTCGGTATAAAACTGATCCAACTCTCTCTAGAATTTCATATGGTCCAACGAACCTTGGACTCAGCTTTCCTTTCTTACCAAATCGCATCACATTTTTCCATGGTGAAACTATGAAAAAACATGATCACATATCTCAAAAGAGAGATCCTTCCCCCTATTGTCCGCCTAACTCATCTGATTACTCGGAGATATTCTAATGTGTTTCTATACTAGCTGAACTTTTTCTACCAACTCTTCTACCAATTCTGGTCCCATCAACTTCCATTCACCAACTTCATCCCAGAAAGCTGGAGTTCGACACTGCTTCCCATATAATACCTCAAATGGTTCCATCTATATACTAGAATGAAAAATTTTACTATAAGAAAACTCAACCAAAGAATGATTTTGGTCCCAACTTCCCTGATAATCCATCGAAAAAGCATGTAGAATATCCTCCAAAGTCTGAATTATTCATTTTGACTACCCATCTGATTGAGGATGAAAAGCTGTACTAAAATTTAATTCAGTACCCAAAGACTTCTAAAGGCCTTTCAAAAATATAGAAGTGAACCTGGGATCATGGTCAGATACAATGGAGAGAGTAACTCCATGCAACATAACTATCTCTTTATGATACAAATGGGAAAGTTGATCTAGGGAATAGTATCTCGTATAGCATGTAAAAGAGAAGATTTAGTCAAGCGATCATCTATTACCCAGATTGCATTATTACCTCAAGGTGTCTTCGATAATCCCACAATGAGGTCAATGGTTATATTCTCCCATTTCCACTCTGGCATTGGTAAAGGCTGAAGAATCCCTTTCAGTAACTACCACTCTTCATTAAAGTGTTGACAAGTCAAACACTTCACAGTAAAATCAGCAATATCCCTTTTCATTTCATCCCACCAGTAATACTCCCGAAGATCTCTATACATCTTACTACTGCCTGGATGAACTAAAATAGGAGAACTATGAGATTCACATAACAAATCTCTCATTAACTGTGAATCACAAGGCACGCATAATCTCTTCACAAATCTCAAAACACAATCAATATCAATGTTGAATTCAGGCAGATTATCCTTCTGAACAAGCTCTACCTTTTTCTGCAACTCGTTTTCTTGCTTCTAGGCTTGCTTAATTCAGTCTGATAGCAAAGATTTCACTGATACCTAGAACAAAACAGAAGGGCATCCAACACCAACAACATCTATGCCAATTTTCATCAAATCCTTAACCAAAGGATCACGTTTCAAATGCAACATTGTTAATGAATCATTACTTTTTCGACGCAAAGCATCAGCCACTTTATTTGCTTTTCCCGGATGGTAATGAATTATACAATAATAATCCTTGATTAATTCTAGCCATCTCCTTTGTCTCATGTTCAATTATTTCAGATTGAATATATATTTTAAACTTTTGTGATTGGTATATATTTTAAACTTTACTCCATAAAAATGATGCCTCCAAATTTTTAAAACGAAAACAACAGTAGATAATTCTAAATCATGTGTAGGGTAATTTACCTCATGAGTTTTAAACTGATGTGAATCACAAGAAATTACCTGATCATTCTGCATTAGGATGCAACCATGTCCTTCCAATGAAGCATCACTGTATATAATAAACTCCCCATTCCTAGAAGGTAGTGCCAAAACTGGAGCATTCACAAATCTTCTATTCAATTTCTAAAAAAAATCATCACATACTTTTCTCCTGATAAACTTAACACCCTTCCAAGTTATCTTAGTCATTGGACTATATAACCGTGAAAAATTTCTAACAAACCATCGGTAATAGCCTGCCAAACCAAGGAAACTATGAATCATGGTTAAATTTGTGGGTCTTGGCCATTCTTCCACAACCTTTGTTTTGCAGGATCAACAGTTATCCCATCTTTAGTAATAATGTGACCAAGGAATGAAATTTCTTGTAACAAAAACTCACACTTTCTGAATTTCAAATACAATTTCTTTTCATTTATGGTTTGAAAAATAAACCTTAAATGTCTTTCATGAACCACTTTACATTTAGAAAACACCAAAATATCATCGATGAAAACAACCAAAAACATAACCAAGAACTCATGGAAAATTCAATTCATAAGTTCCATGAATACAGCAGGTGCATTGGTTAGCCCAAAAGGAATAACGACAAATTCATAATGGCCATATCTTGTACCAAACGTGGTCTTTGGAATATCCACTTCCTTTACATTAAACTGATGGTACCCTGATCTCAGGTCAATCTTTGAAAAATACTGAGCTCCTTGGAGCTGATCAAACAAATCATCGATATGAGGTAAAGGATATTTGTTCTTAAAAATGATGTTATTCAAGGCTCTATAATAAATGAAAAGTCTCGTTGAACTGTCATTATTTTTAACAAATAAAAAAGGATCACCCCATGGTGATGTGCTAGGTTGAATGAAAACTTTCTCTAATAAATCTTGTAATTGCTCCTTCAACACTAAAAGTTCAATTTGAGCCATTCGATAAGGGGGTTTTGAAATTGGCATAGCATCAGGAACAAAGTCAACCGTAAACTAGACTTCCTGATCTAGTATTATTCTAGGAAACTCATCATGAAAAACATTAGGATAACAATTTACCACTGGCACAACATTAATATGAACAGTTCCCTTGTATTCAACAATATGTGTAAGGTAACATTCATTCCCATCTTTTACAAGTTTCTCGGCCTCTTGATATGTTATCAACAATAAGGGTTCATTCATGTTCACAAACTGAATGTATTTCTGAAAATAAACTTCTTTAGCTCAACAGTCAATCTTAGCATAGTAAATAGAGAGCCAATCCATACCCAGGATAACATAAAACTCTACTAGAGGTAAAATAATAAGGTTTTCATGTAGGTTCTTTCCATAGATAAGGATAGAAATATTCTTATAAATTCTTTTTTCCTCAACATTTCCACCTTGTGTTTTTACCACAAGTTCAAGAGTCATTTCATGAGATGGAATTCAAAATTTACTAGAAAAGTTTTTAGAGATGAATGAATGTGTAGACTCTTAATCAAACAACACACTGGAATAATCTGAAAAAACAAACAAAATACCTGATACCACTTCATTTGATGGACCAACATATGCTGAAGTAGTTTCAAAGGATTTCACCACCCCTTTCTGCTAGTAGTATAACTGTTTCCCTCCACTATATCTCTTTGTCGGAGACTCATTTTCATAGTGACCCATCTCATTGAACATAAAACATTTCACTAACTGTAAATCAAATTTGTTCTTACCATCACCCTGATCTTTTTCAGTGCAATCACGAGCCTTATGTCCCATCTTACCACATCAGTAGCACTTTAAAGAATTCAGAAGACATTTACCAGAATGCCTTTTACCACATTTATCACAAACAGGAAACTTAGTTTTCTTACCATCAGACCTTTTTGAATAATTCTTCCCTTTCTCCTTCCACCTCAGTCTCTTCTTCTGTTGGTTGTTATAGAAATCTTGATCATCAGTAAACTCCATTCCCACCTTCTAAGCACATCAAACAATCTTTTCATAACTATTTAACTCATTAGAATCTAATTCCCTTCGATATTTTGGCTTTAATCATTAGTAAAAACAATTGATTTAACTATGAAGGTCTCTGATAAAATTTGGAGCGTACCTTTCCAATCAAGTGAACCTATCTTCATAAGCATCCACTGAGTCGTCCTCTTTCCTCAATTACAAGAATTTTTTTCCATCCTAAGATGAATAGCCTTAGGAAAATACATCTCAAGAAACATACCTTTTAATTCATCCCAGTCGAGAGAATCAATCTCATCAGCATCCCTGATATTTTTAACCACTGACAACCACTGATATTCTTCACCCTACAAATGGTAAATTGCATGAATGACCTTTTGATTGTCTGAAAAACCCATGACATCGAAAATATTCTCCAGTTCTTTAATCTACAATTCATCTAGAACAAGGTTTGATGATCCTATGAATGATGGGGGATGTTGTCTCATGAAATGTTCCACCACTAACATGTTCCTCTGCTGTTGATCTGGCTGATCTCAGGCACGGATACCACCACCATTTATCTCTTGAGTCAAATGCGCCATTACTGCAACAAACTATTCAGTTCCAATTCCAACCATCTCAGGATTCTAATTCGGAAGGCCATTTCCCTCTATATGCGTTCCTAGCACTTCTTCCATGTTTCCTCCGCGGAAAACCATTCTGAACAAACATTTCATAGATGAAGCAACATGGTAATCTTCAAATGCTATATCATTTCATCTTGACCATAAAAAAATATTTTTTGATAATCATTTAATAGAATTCTAACTCATATGTTATCTAAGCCGACCTCTGATACCAACTACAATGCCCCAACCATAAACATTAATTAATATTGAGTTACTTCAAGAATACACATTGAGGATCATTTCAGGTTTAGAGTTTTAGAGAATTAGATAATAAATCATGCATTACATTCCACATTTAAAAAAAGTGGTTACATAAAATATATACTCATTTTTCACATCAACGGAAACATTTTTAAAATAAACATGGATTCTTTATTGACACTTCCTGGACACTATCATCACATCAAGCACCTTTCCCTTGACATATGAAAATCATTTCAATAACATGAGATGAGCATAAAAATCTCAGTAAGGGATATAAAAGTACAAAATTAAAACATTAGTCTATGTATGAAATAATAATTTACACATAAAACATATGTATTTTAACATACCACATCAAATCATGAATAAATCATAGAAATAATAATACATAAAGGTAACTTGAGGCATTCATAAAATTCATACGTAGGGAGTAACCCTCATGGTTACGTTTGGAATACCCATCACACTATATTCCCTAAATCTCTTTGGAGAAACCATAACGTTTAACCCCTTCACATTACCCAATGCATTGGAGAGCTTTATCGGGCTCACCCACCCTTAGTTTATCACGGAACCACCCATCTACATAACAGTGACCAAGTACCATAACATAATCGTATCATATAAAACATGCATAAAGGAAACATAAAATTTCCACATTTGAATTACAAGATATCAATACGACAAATTGATATAATAAAAACATTATGAAAACCATATTCAATACCAAAATAAATGAAAATTAAAACATGAAATTTATTTTTCATTTTAAAAAAATGTTATGGCTTGTAGAGTAAGCCAAAACTCAAATAATGGTCACGGCGGCGGAGAAGTTGTTGTCGCCACATACGTACGACAAATGAACATTCATTTTTTCGTTTAGTAAAATGATTCATATTAAATGATTCATTTTTAATATACATAAAAGTCAACGGGGTTTATACACCGTATAAAAGAACGTTGTGTATAGAACAAAATATGCCTCAATAAAAGGATATTGAGACGAAGTCCCTTACCTCGGGTCCAACATGACTCGATCCTTCTTTAATGTCCTGAATAATAAACTTGAGTAAATGTATACTTTCTTATGAACCTTTTTCAAGTTCATTATTACTTTTATATCACTTATTACCATGTTATGAACACTATGTAATTATTTATGTTAATAATGCTTGTTTTGTCGATCATTGGTACTTGAGTAAAAAATAAACTCTTTATAATTAAAAGTTGTTAATTATGTAAAATATCCATTATATCCTGAATTATTTTCATGATGTAGATATCATATATATCATATATATCCAGTATATACATAAATTTATAATATTACATAACATTTATAGGTAAGATATGAAATGCATCGTTCATGGAGATGGTAAGCCGTACGTATGCATGAACGCTACTTTTATTTCAATTTCCTATTTAATGGAATTGAATAATAATTATATAAAGGTATATTATAATTCTAGTATAATATCATATATAATATCATTAAATATATCCTTTATATGTCCCACATATTGCATTAACGAATCAAATCACTTTGAGGGGGCGGTAGTCCGCACATCCTAAAATGAAGATATCATGTTTACCCATAATGGAAGTCATAAAGGTATGACATAATTTAAAAATACAAAAGCATAACGAAAACATAAACATATTATATATCGTATATAAATATAGTGACATCTTAATGGCCACCTTTGAAGGTGTTATAAGAATATTGAACAATATTCATTTCGTGAGGTAGAAATTCACCATCCACGGAAACAGTATGTTCTTTAACCATTAGATTTAGGTATGTGTAAGTGAACATAGAATAATTATTATAAAAACATCCTAATATATTGTAAATAATGTTTTTGTAACAAAATAAATGAATAAAAAGAATTTATTCAGTTGGAGAAGAAAAATAAAACAAAAGAACATTTGAGAAGACTTAACAATTAAATCGGGTTACTCCTCTTAGTTTGTACCAAAAGGGTATCTTGAAGAGTTTTCTGTCTAAGGTAAGGCTTCTCGGATGAATAGAGAGTGTGTAGATATGAAATGAGTAGATTTTTTCTGATACAAAGTCTTGAGATGTGTGGGTATGGAGGTAGAGGTGGGGGCCTTTTATAAGAGGAGACGAGGGGCACTCTTGGAATGTTATAAAATGTTACTTTATATTGAAAATTGATTTGGATTTAAAATGTCCCACATTGATATATTTCGAGTATAAGGTGATAGGGGTTCGAAATATACTCATCCAATAGGTCTTTGACAACTTTAATTCTTATATTTTATATTATCTTTTCATTTTATTTAAATCGTTCATTATTGAGGTAATAACTACATCATCATGATGTCATAAATAATTTATTTTATTTAATGTCTAAAAATTATAAAAAAACTAGTATGATGTAGGAAATATATTTATCTTTCCAATTACTATTTATAGTCCAATAGATAATTTATGTAGACAAAATTAAAAATGTTTTACTCAGGTGATACATTCTTTGTTATATTTAACATTCTTTAAAAAAAGATAAAAAGTCATTATCACAGAAAAGTGATTCCATGAGGTCCCCAAGTTCTGAAAAAGGAATCCCATTGTCGGCCATGACACAAAAAGTAGAATTAGGACACATGTAGGGTAATTTGTTATTATTATGATATTATTTTATTATCCTTAACTACCTGATTACTAATTAATCAAGATAATTAAAGATAATTACCGTCGTTAATATTAATAATATCTAAAAACAAGCGTCTTGATTAAATATTTTGGACCTTCTGATTCCAAATATGTAATCCATTTTACCAAATTCCAATCATAGAAATTGCAATAATTAATTTAAAAATAATTCCCGTTGTCAAAACAAATAGCGGGTTTTTTAGAAACAATATATATGAAAAGATTTGCACTTGTTTATGCCCAATTCCAAATGGAAATTAATCCCAATGACCAAAATTGGATTAAATTGTAAAAATATATTCTATTTACACTTTAAAACAAATTAAAAAAATAATCTAACCATATAATTAAATTAGATGAAAATGTAGTTTTGATGTAAAATGATGAATTTTTCGCTATTCATTAAAAAATGATCATTGTCAGAAAAATACAAAAAAAATTTCCAAAGTAAATATAAATGTACAAATAATAAAGAATAAGTTTATTTTGACAAATAGAGATTATAAAATTTTCAAAATTTCTATTTAAAAATGGTTTCCATCAAAAGGCAGTAAAAAAATCATTTAAAAATATTAGTGTATTCCATGCTTAAGATTGGATTTATTCTCATTTTAAGCCTCTAAAACACTATCTAATTCATAAATATAAATATATAAGAATATATATTATTCATTACTTACTTGGTATGTTACAAACTATCCATAACAAACACGGCTTTCATAACGATGCATATAAAGGAAAACGAATCTGTTGACACCCGAAACGACGATAATACTAAAATTTTATTAACAAAAATATATTAAAAGATCATATATGATATCATATTTATGTATATGATTCATGTATAATTTAATAAAAATGATTTAAATATTATACAGGAAGTTAACATACACTCTATCAAGGAAAAGTACAAGGTTAGTGTTTATTTCACAATCTCTTCATTATTTAATGTTGTTTATACGTAATTATCTACTAGGACCTCTTTATCATCCACTTCCATGTTTCATAAAAATGTATTTCAAATAATTATTACTATTTTAAAAAATATGGTTTAATGTAATCAATACCCTTATTTGACTTTTTATAAGATTTTTATTATGGAATATTTATGTCATTTTCCAAACAAGTACCTTTTTAACCTTTTAGACAAATTAGGGTAAGAATGTATTTTTTTAACTTATACGGCGGGTGCGGCTATTTTCCACCGTTGAAAAATCATTGAAGCTTCCCTCATAAGCTTATAAAAATATTTTCAAAGTAAATGTTTTATTTTATAATTATTTTACTTTTAAATGATTCAAAAAAGAGTTATTTCTCTCAAATAGTTTTTATTTCATCTATATCAACATCCTTTGATAGATTTTAAGCTTATTTGATGTTGATTTATTTTGGTACAAAACATACATATTGTATTGATGTTTTTGTGATATGTTTGACTATGTATGTGTTAATTTTATACCATTCATGGTTTATGGAGAAAGTATTTACATTTCGTATGATAGTTTTAATACCAATGTTTATGTTATGTTTAAAACTCATCATATGGGGAATGCATTGGACTTAGCATGTGATAGGTGGAGCCTGATATAGCTCGTCGATGCATCGGTAGGTCTCATGAGATAAACTAGTGTCATGGCATAAGCCCCAGACAATGTCTTATTTGTAGTCTTGGAATGAGGTCTTGGATACGTGGTTATGATTGTCTGTCATTATGCATTCCATCATTATGAAAGTGGTTATTGATATTTCATGTGATTATTCGACTAGTAGAATATCCATGTGAATAATTAAATGGAATTTTTTCATTTTATTTTTGTCATATTATGCTGACATTCAAGTTTAAAAGGATTTTATATTAGTTATGCATTGCTTTAAATGTTTGTGTTAATTTATGAAAGTTTCCGCTATATTGTTATCATTACTGAGCGTTTGAGTTCACCCCTTTCTTATGATTCATTTTCTAAGGATATGAATAAGTTAGTTATGAGTGACAATAAGGAATTATTTAGGAGTATTGGATGTTTCTAATGAAATAAATTCTTGTTGTATTTCTTTTCATGTTTTAAAGTAGAACTTATGTATGAATCTTGTTTCCATGGCTACTAAACTAATCGATCGTTTGATATTTGATCTTTTGTTATCATGACCATGATATGTAATAATGCACCGACTCTGGGTAATTGGGGATGAGGAATTACATGTTTTCCTCCCTCTGATACATGCTCACCATCATTTTATAACTGGACTAGAATCAACCACAGGTGAACCGTCTCATGATTCCTGATTCATTTGACCATGTCACCTCTACAATAGAGAGACATTATATAAAAAAACTATGATCCAAGACCATGTTGAGTCTTGAGACATTGTCCCTCGACTCACACACATCCACTCACCTATTTAGATTCAACGAGACTATGCACAACCATCGTGTATCATTATCACCCAACTCTTACTCTTTCGAATCATCCATTATAAATATATGGAAACTCTGCTACACATCATTTAATTTTTATAAAACCAAATGTTCCCTTGGGACTCCTCCTTAAAATCAGTATTGTCATATATGCCATAATGTTTTCCACAACTGCCCATCACTATGTCTCATTCCATTCCCAAACATTTACCCACTATATGTTTACATTAGTAAGAGTTAAAGCACTGTTAAACCAAGCCATGAACTTGAACAATCATATTCGTTTAATCTTGTCAAAAAATCTCCCAATGTAATTCCTCAAAAGGTAATTGAATCGAAATTCTTATAAATCCAAACCCGAGAACCTACCATGCCACAATCGAAAAACAATGATACAATATGGTTCATTTCACAAAAAATTGTAGAAAAACAGGGGCCATCATCTAAAACACAAGTCTGACTCGATTAAAATGAGCGCTGACTTACTACGGTAACATTCAAACTAATGGGATCAAGTTCTCCAACTTATCCCTACAGAACAAGATTCATAACTAGACCATAAGGTGTAACCACCTAGGCCCAATGATCAAAACCATTCAAAAATCTATAAAAATCAAAATTAGAGATGAAGTTCAAAGATAAAATTATGGCCTACACTGGCCTGAAATTCATCGAGCATCCTTAGAAGGGACTGTTCCATACAAGTAATGATAACAACAAAAAATAGAAATTGAACTGATAGTCATCTGGCATTTTAACAGAAAAATACCCCATAGAGGACTAGTTCATAAGAAAAGTCATGATATCCTTCCGTGTCATACACAATTATTTGGATAATTTACCATAGACTAGGGAAAGAAAACACTACAATGTGTAAAATAGAAATGCATTATGTACCATATTGACAAACTAGGTTACATCACCTCATTTATACAAGGACTAAGTCATCACGCACACAAAAAAATTCCTCAATATAAATCCACATAACCTGAAATCAGAAATAAATAAATATTTAAGTAGGCCCAATTGAATAGGTCTAAATCTTCAGTAAACCATATAATATAAGCCCCATATGATATGAATCCTATGTCCTAAATACAATGCATGTGATGCCTCCTTCTATTGCCTAAAAAGAGATAAACTACATCCTTTTCCACTTTCCAATGGCCAAAAGTCAAGTATCCATATAAAATATTAACATCCACACAACATTTGTATCACTCAATGAGAAAATAATATAAAATTGTAGCATCATAGATCAGAGAAACCATCAAAATCCTACAATCCCGAAATTCTTACTAGAACAACTATTCTCAATGCAACATTATGATATTCATCATATGGTTAGACACATTACTAATTCTACTATCTAATACATCTTATATAGTCAATAATAGATAAAGAACACCTTGAATTCCACCTTTTTTCATCCATAACCATGTTCCACTAAATTGTTGCATTGTGTTGGTGGTTTATATGGCATCATGAACACATCATTATAATCCAGAGGCTACCGACTTGTAGCGAGGTCCTAGGACGTGATAGTAGGTAGACTAGTCTATAATATCAAAGTATGGAATAATTTTATATAGGTAAATATAATACAAAATATAAAAAAAATCATAAGTATTACACAACTAAAATAGATGTTATTATAATATTAAATTAAAATTTTGTAAAATCTCGAACATCTAGGTCATACAAAATAACATTCATAATTAACTAGGGAAACAAAAAAGATATAAGAGAAGAGATGAAAATGAAAATAATTTTATAGGGATCTACTACAATATCATAGCCAGACCACGCACCTGGTCAAAATACACTGTCGAAATGTTCCTACCCAATCAATAGAAATCATGAGAAACTCTCCACGAACATGAAACATTGGGTCTTAGCCCTATCCACCATGGAATTTTCATCAACATAAAAATCATAAACAATCTATACACATACACCATGGTGAACATGATAGAGTGAGAAATAATTTTAGCTACTAATACCATTAGTAAAAATATATAGCATGCAGATATATGTTCATGAAAAAATAAATGACTCTACCATGTTGAGACACAACTAAAAAGAAAAATAAAACCAAACATGAAACCACAGTCAAACCTCAGGTTCATTATACTGATCAACAAGGAATGTTTACATGTGGATTTCCATATCATTATACAAATTCTTCTATGTTCTTATACCTATATATATTCATAAAAATTAATATCATGATCATGTGAGTCAACAAAATGAAACCAAACTAGAATCTAGTCCTTGGGGCCATAATCCTGATCACCTAGAAATCATGTTCAAAGTAATTGAGTTAGATGTCATTCCACTAAATCCATGTATATTATATCTGTCTTTAGTTTCATAATCCCAATCAACATATATCTTCTTCATTAAATTCTAGATATGTGTATGGTTAGTCTATGTCACTGCAACGAAATACTCATCCAACACCTGGGATCACCCATACTTGCATACAATCCTTAAAATAAGGATACCAAATTCCAATAGTTAATCTTGTAAATAATGATATTTAATATCAATAGTCAATCTCATAATCAAGGATACTATATTATGAAAGTCAATCATATAAAAAAGGATTCATGAGAGTACATCCAGAAATCCTGTAAAAGGACAACGAGTTAGTCTCTATAGTGACTAGGCCTAAACATCTAGTCTATTGTCTGAGCCATAGTTCCCAGTCCTTTTGTAGTGAAAACATTCGAAATATGTATAATAACTAAGGGTATTCCCCTTCAGTGATCAATAAAGACAAAACCCATTGATGAGATTCCATGAAACACCCCTGAAGTATCAAAACTGATATGGAAGAGTGTAATCATACTGATCATAGTACTAGGAAATTATAATCTTCCATATTCCTTGGGATAGCACAATAAACGTCATTTATTCATTCTCCAAGCAATTATAAAGATAACTCACTTGTGATATTCTGTGATATACTCCTCGGGTCTGAAAGCAAATCTGGAATATTGTAATCATTCTGATTATAGGCCAAGGAGATTATAATCACCCCCACCACCTATCCTCTAGGACACCATTCCCAAATTGAGGAGTGTATAATCATCTTCATCACTAATCATCAGGGACACCATTCCTACATATAATATTCGTTGTCCTAAGATAGAATAATAATACCCACCACATATCACTATCCTATGGTTCCATATATTGAATTTCTACTACATGGAATACATGTATCTATCCAAACATACAAATCAATAAGTAATTCTCAACTATTGGATACCTGGAAACAACACAAGAAATCCCAAATAAAATAATATATTTATATATTTCAAATCTCAATATCCATTTCTTATGTAGTACATACAGTTATACAAGTAAATATTCGATATAAAATACGTGAGAAATTATATCACATGTACACAATTTTGGAAATCCCAAAAAGAATAAAAATATAAGGATTAACATCAATGTATCAAAAAATAATTAAATACATCTCGCATTACAACTAATAGAATCAATCTTGGAAACACATTTGGTAAACATTGCAGGATTATTAGTAAACATGTGAAGTATATAAATAAAAAATGATGGTGGCCAGAATGCCTTACCCAACACTCCATCCACAACCCCATGGGATTACAAGTTTGGCACATGTTATAAGGTGATACATGCTACCATATCAACTAAAACACAACATAATTATTAGGGTTGATCAAACAATGGGGAACCGGGACAATCCCTTCTTTCCAATACAAGGAGTTATCCTACATGGGACCATTGAAGGTAATCATGGGAAAAGGAATCCTGATTGAGATACATAGATTTAAAATGTAATGGAGGATTCCTACACAACATCCCATAAAAGGAAACACATGATGGCATCCTATATGGGATTATTGAAATTGTTCATGGATAAGGGATATTACAACGGTCTACGTCGATTACGATATACATAAGGTAACCCTCAAGGGATCCTTGGTAACCAGATATAATATAGAGGAATCCTACACAGAATCCTCGATATCAACTATTTTCAATGCCCCTCTAGCCAGAATATAAAATAACACAAGAGAGATTTTCTCAAAGGAAAAACATGACAACATCATCCACAAGAGATATATCTTAGTTCATCATAGAAAAAATTATTAAACAAGGTTTATCTATACATCCATCCAATCAGTCATGAAATTCCTCTCTCTCAAGACCCAACTCAGTTCGGCTTGTGGAGGAAGAACATCTCAAATTAGATTGATGCCCCAAGACACCCACTGGAATTTCCCAGATACTCCATGGGTTTCCCCATATTTATCTATGTGAAAAACAATGAATAATAGACTACACATGAGTACAATTCCATCTAGGGGATGAAAAACATGAAACCCCCTCAATGGATTGAAAAGGTGAAGTACACTATGTGTCACCCTCAGAACACGACATGTACTTCCAATCATGCCACATGGGTGTGTACTCTCACTGACATTGGAATGTAAGTAACCCATGTACACACCATAAACAGAGGAAAAATGCACGTACACTACATGTGGTACTTCTTATGTCCAACATATTTCCTATATGGATACTTGGAAAGGTCATGTTCTCTTACATAGAATGAAAACCATATGGGGTCTGGATGGGTACTCAATATAGTAGTGAACCCCTACATGGGTTCGCATGGCCAAGTACTCAACTACACGGCTGAGTACCAATACACGTAATGTAAACCCATATACAAATCATGTACTCTCTTAAACAAAATATCCCCCAAAAATTATGAAAAATCTATGTCTCACCCATGAATAGACTCCGTAGAGAATGGTTTCCCCAAATAAAAAACCAATAGATATCCCAAATCCCCCATATTCATCTCTAAATAAATAGAATTGATATGCGACTCTTAAGGAATAATAGGTCATTAAATTTTTAAATCATATTTTCTATGGGTATCTAAAATAAATAAATAAATGTGCCTATGTTGTATAGAAACCACTAAAGCATTTCTTAAAACTATGATCCATATTTTCTTTAGGTGGATCCATCATGTTGAGGGAATCAAGGCGGTACCAATATTCGTCCATATATCTCTTTCACATTCCAATCCAATTATATCTTAGATATTGGTGAAAAAGGATCTGTATATGAGGATTCCATGATAACTAAAGGTGTAAAGAAATAAAAAAAAAGAGAATAATTAAAAATAAGAAAAGAAAAAGAAAAGGAAAACGGGGCATGGGCTGACCGAAGAACCCAACTAAATTATATACCTCACCTAGGCCAAACTCCCCACTCTGAAATCAATAAATTACTTAAAATACCATTCTAAAACTCCATTAAAAATATATGGGTGATTGAACTTGGATGAATATTTTAATAATTAAATTAATAAAAATTAAATAATAATTGTTTTGATAAAATTTGAATGCATCAGATTTCCAGAAAACAAATTTCCTAGGGTGAAAAAAATATTCCGGGACAAAAAATGAGGATAGAAAATTTATAAAAGATATTATGTGATAGTAAAATTAAAATTTTATTCATATACATTAATTTTAAATTAAAAATTCAAATGTATTCAAGAAATTTTAGTTTGGAAAAATCATAGGTCATTACACACACACACACACACACACACACTAATTTGATCTCAAAGTTCTATAATTTCTCATTTAAGATGTATCATTCTATATGAATAGTATGAAAAGTATATATATTATGATTATGGTATAAATTATTATGTATTTTATATAGAATTTATATGTGATGTAGATGATTTCAAATAATGTGAATGATAATTAAATATATTTCATTCAATGGGTAACATGACCATAATAATCTGATCGATGGTCAACATGACTAATTTTTATGTTTGATTTTTTAAAATAATGAAAGTTGGGATTTGTATATATTATTATTAATGATGTTACATTATTTATAATGAATAAGAAAATATGGACTCTACTCATTGGATAATTCTTCTTGATACACATTTATCAAAAAATGGGACGGAGATGTCATCATTATAGGATTTCCTTTACCATTTCAAGAACATATTCAACAATAAAAGATCTAATGAAATAAAAAATAGGTTATATTCATGTTAGTGAATGTCCCCACATGATCAATATTAACTATGAAACTACAAATAAAATTTCACAATCACACAGCATACCCTTAAGGATTATGTCTATGTAATAGATGTTTTTGGATCTAGAATATAATATAATATTATGATAACATAAATTTTATAAATTAAATAGAGGATAAATTAGTTACATTTTAATTATTACTTTATCTAACAAAGTATTCATAAATCATTGATGAATATGATAATATTTTTTATAAAATGAAAAAATTATTATTTTTTAATTATGATAAAATTTTATGCCAGAATTATGCATTTTAAATTACTTTTTCCCTAGAATAGACTTATAAAACATTAATATTTATATAACATAATATTATCCCAGGGTATTTTTAAATGTGTATGCAAATGATTATTTCATTAAAAATATTAATTTTTTAATAAATAATAATTATTTTAGAAGTTTTTATTCACAAATTTGTAAAAGAAATTAAAATTAAAATAGGAAAATATCATGTCAAACATTGGTTATGCTAAAATTTGACGAATTTTACTAAATTCATGTATTTAGTGAATATTGAAAATATTTTTTATAAACATTTGATGAAATCATAAATATTAAATAATGATATTAACATTAATAATATACAATACATTATAAAAAATACTCATTTTTTAAATTTTATTTTATTTTAACGATTAAATGTAAATTTTGAATTATATAAATAACCACTCAACGTCTATAGCAAAAATTAATGATTTACAATCATTTTTTTTTTGAAAAATTAACTTCCCTTTACTAATGTAATATAAAATATTTAATTTCATTTTTAAAACTCAAAAATTTTAGAAACCAAATTCTTATTGTCATTTCCGATATCCAAATACATTTGGCATCCATTTGTTTTTTATTTTTTCACAACATAGTTTTATATTGCCTGTATTTGTATATTAAATAACAATCCTCTATTATTTACTATAAATAACAACATGATGAACTAATTTTACTCACTCCCATGATATTAAGAATTATTATATAGTGAATTTTTATCTCTCTCTAGATCCTTTCTACAGATTTATAGATGTTCCAAGTTACTGTCATCAAGCTCCTTTGAATCTATCCCGCATGAAAATTAATTCTCTTCAACTATTTGTAACAAAGTTCATAATTTATAGATATCATTCTATCATCTAACTAATTATTTTATCATATATATATTATAATTCTATTTTAAAAAAATCTTTCCAATCCATGAGATACATTCATTCTCTATTATTAATTCAGTTCTATAAACCACATTGTATGTTAGTTATGTTGTTGATATCATACCATGATTATCATGTAATGTTTTATTATTATGAATTATAAAGACTATTTTTATTCAAATTGATATACATATATAATAATTATAATACATTATTAATTATTTTTTCCCATTCATGAAAATTATATTACATTATCTAAGATTAAAAATTAGAAAGAGTTCATGTTTTTAAATGCTTACAAGCTTAATGATTTTATATGAAACTCTTTCACTATCGTTAAAGGGATATTGAAATAAAGATTTTATATGATGTATGTGTATCACATGATGAAATTAATATTAATAATGTTATCTTATATCACTCTAATGAATTTGGTAAGAAATAAATCCATAGAAATGACATGTTTTATGAGGCATTGATGAATAACCTTACACGTATGTTTTACGAAACACCGTTGTTAAAAAATGGTTATATGTTTATGTATTTCTCATTTCATCATTGTAGAAATATATTCATGTTACATTTCATATACTTATGAATATTGTCACATGTTATGAGTTACATTTTAACAATGATCATTTATAATGTTTTATTCTAATTGTTAATACCTTATTAAGATTTTAGATTAATATTTTTATCAATTTATATCCCTATAAAATCATATGAAGTGAGGAGAAATATGATTGAATAATAAATAACTATTTTATAATCATTAAATAAAGTTTATTCTTACGATTTCCTTATATAAATATTGAATTCTATACCATATTATCATAGAAGTAAACCTCATATGGTCCCTCATTTTTATTTATAAATATCTTTATTAAATTATTATATATATAATATATTTAAAAATATGGTTTCAAAATTTGTTATCAAAGGATGGTTTAGTTTTTTATTAAAATTAACAATTTAAAAATTTTCATAACTCCATAGGGAAAAGCCTAAATATAATAAAAACTCCTACAATTTAGGTAAATTATAATATAAGGTTTTTAAATGAATAATACCCTTATCTAGGTACTAAAATGTGTTATCTATCTCACATAGATGTAATTATAGAGAATAAAAATGAGACATTAAATATTAACTCATACTACAAATCGTGAATGAAAATTGGAAATAAAATTAATGATTTGGGTATGAATCAGATATGATGGAGAATGATAATATGAGATGTATAATATAATGGGATATGTACATGAAAAAATCAAGATGACAATGATTAAATTATCTTAGTTCATGTTTAGTGACTCATCCATAAACATTACATAGACCGGATTTTAGTAAATAATTTGACATTAATCACCTTTATTATATTTTAATGTTTATAGTTTTATATAATTAATTCATAACTTGTACATAACAACTTGAATATTACAAATTATACATTTATAATCGTTATCTGTTTTATTTTCGTGAAATATAAACTTTTAAAAAGAAAAACATATTCATTTCATTTTTAATAAAGATAACTATTCCTTGTTCCCATCCATTATTATATTCTTATTTATGTCTTGTGAATTTTTTTTCAAAAAATGTGATGAGTATAAAAAGTATAGTATGGGATATACAAAGAAAAAAATGTTAGTATTTCCTAAACATGTATATCACTAATACTTATACATAATGTAATGATTTTCATCATTATGATGATGTAAATACATATCACCGGATATAATCTCATTCATAACTTAATTTTAATAAAAATATTACTATAAAACTCATAAAAAGAACGTATAACACATAATGGTATCCTGGGAAATAATCATACGTAAATGGAATAACCATAAGGTTGACTTATATACATATCACTAAATAGAATATCCATATGTATGACTTACATCCCTAATGAAATGAAGGTTTTATTTTATCCACTTATTCCTGCTTTATCATGAAACCACCTATATTTGGTTTATCATGTAAGGGAAATTCTTTTTAAAATCATTTTAAATGCCTATTTTACAAAATTCAAAATGATTGTTCTTTTTTATATTTGGAATGACTCGTGATTTCATTAATTTTTATTACTATAATGTCTCATTCATATGTATTCATAGATATTTTTGAATAATACGATTTAATTATTATGTGAATTATTTTTACATTTTAAATTTTATTTTATATGTAAATGGGTATCTTGAATATTTGAATGTATTTTTCACAAGTGTTTCAATGAGTTATAATTTGTTTTATTCATTATAAGTTCCACAAAAATTGTTTAGGATGATTCAATTCCATTATATCTCAACATATGATGGGTTTACTGTTATTATATCTCAATATATTTTGGGTTGAGCTAATTATAGCTCAAGATATGACAAGTGAGCCTCAATATATAACTCTCCAATACCTTGGGTACTCTATAAAAGAAAGTAGAGAAAACGTTATTGCATCTGAAAATGTGAATATAAGAGTTATATGTTAATGATATTCCATGTTAATTTCCTGATTTTTCATTTCATTATTAAGAGTTATCAATAATCTTTTTAGTGGATTATCATTTTTCCACTTGGATACTGATATTTGTTCTTTATATACCATACTGAGATTTTGTACTCATCCCTAGTTTTTAAAATTATTTTCACATGATTCCTTATAATTTCAACGAAATTTTATTGTGATAATGATGATGAATCCAATTAGTTAATTTGTAATTATTTTTTAAAACTATAATTGTATATTTTGTTTGTCTAATCCTCCAAATCATTGATCCAAAATTTTCTTTTGTTATATAATTTGTTGTTTATTTTTATGTAATATTTTTTTAAAAAATATCCAACATGTTATAGTAATGAATCAATATATGTTCGTTTTGGATTTATATTTATCTAATCATCCATAATATGAAATTAAATATATCCAATAAAAAAAATATATTTTTGTGATAAATAAACATCCACACAAGGGAATCTGAAATGAAAAACATTGTTATGATCTTAAAAATATTAAATAAAATTTACCATATTCAATAATAATTATTAATAAATAATATTTAGAAACTAGTATATAGTTTGATTTTTTTGGAAACATGGAATAAATCTAATAAAATTCATTTCACATAAGTTGTATAATATATTTTAAAAATAAAATTATAAATCATGTTGAAAATTATGTTTTTACGAATGGTTCGATATTACATTAATTATATGACTAGTAATAATCAATATATGGAATGAAATTAATATAGTTATATATATATATAACTTCGTTTACATATTTCATTATTAGTGGTTAGATAAAATTAATAAAATTGAAGAGTATTATGTATTTAAAAACAGTATAATGAAAAAAATAATGTTTTATGTTATAAAAAACATATATACAAAAATTGTGTATATAAATAATTAATATATGATTATTTTTTATAAATTTACCTCAATAAAAACTTTTTTACATTGAAATAAAATTCACATCAAGATGGTATATTTAAATTAGAAATATTATAGAAAAGAAATGATAGTTTTATAAAAAACAATTTTTCTAACTACACTCTAAATATTTTACATTTAAAAAAACCCAAAATTTTACCATAAGGTAATTATTATAATTTTATTTTAAAACATATATAACAGTTATTTACTGGAATCTATAATGTTATTTTAAATTTATTAACTTTCCAAAAAAAATATTAAAACCATTTGTTTGAAGAATATGTAATTTGATGATTAAGTTGATTTTACTAAAATATTGACTTGTTATTTATTATGAATTTATCAATTATCTTATATTCAGTAGGAAAAATATATATATATTTAATGATTTAGTCAATCTTATTCACAAATTCCAAATCAAATTATAAGTTATATTGATTATATTTAAATAGTATATGAAAAAGAGTATAGTCTTGATGTTATGTGGTGTATACATTTTCGAACAAAGTATTCATATTTTATAGACTAAATTATGTGTATAACACAATATCATAATGAAATTTTATTATTTTAAATGAAAAATAATTTAAAATTTTTGGGTCTCATATTATTCCCCAATCAATAAATTGTGTCCTTGTATTTTGATTATTCCTTTGTAAATAATGTTCATGAAATATTAAAATTACTGATTGGAAACCCACATAATGAAATTGGTTAGAAAAATATAATCACATTAAGGGACACATTGATGTGTAAATTATTTCAATGATTACACATTACTTGGTTTTAAATTTTTATAACATTGGTGGGATGTAAAAATATGGACGTAAAAGAAAAGTGTAAATAATTATGGACAGTATGGGAGATTTTTTACCATATTAATGTAAATGATATAGTTAAAATTAATGACCACACAACCATAAATTTATGATTTTATAAGAGGAAATATGATTCATAAAATATTAAGTTAATAATATAACATTTTAAATATACTATTATTAATATTTAGTGGTTATTTATTTTTTATGTACATAAGGAAATATTCCTACACGAAATATTTTTACTTTAGAAGGAGTATTTAAACCATTAGTTGTGCTTCAATAAATTTCCACTTCATCTATTTATATAATAAATGAATATAAAAATTACATTTTCTTGTCTAGGGAAATTAAATAATCTACAAATGGATCATAAGATCCATAAAATAAAAATTATATATTCCACCTATCCTGGAATATTAAATAAAACTAAATTTTTTAACAAGAGGTATGATTGCATAAAAATTTATAAACATTTTTTAATGAAATCATATATTTTACATCAAACTTTTCATCAAAGGGTCAACATTTATTATTAAGAAATTAAATAAATATACATCCCAATTAAATACAATATTCATAGTGGTGAATTGTTTCTCACATAAAATGTGATATCAAACCTTTTAATGCACATATTGAAAAGTTATTTGTATTTTATCATAATAATCATTTACATTAATCAAAATGGTTATATATGTACCTAGACCAAAACAAATATCCTATAATATCATCACATACCTAAAATTCATAAAAATAATAAAAATATTTACCCCATATTTAGATTCACAACCTTTATATAATTTTAATAAGAAAAATTTTATACTAACTAAGACATTAAATATTCTAATGGTAGGAATTTAATCCTTTTCCACTTTCATATATTGGATAAATCCCATTGGCTTTACTAGATATGATGGGTTTTCCCCGAGAATGCACATTGTATGTTTTCAATATTATTGTTTCTATAATTTTTATAACATTAAAAAAAATTAATAACCAATAATTCCCATAACATCTCTAATAAAAAAGTCTCTAAAGGTTAATAATACATTTTAACATAGGTCCATAAAATGTATAGTAATTTATTTTTATATTTTTTTAATAAAGAATTTACTAAACTAATGGGTTGTATTTTAATTAATATATCGCAAAATATACTAAATATTTATAAAATTCCATCATGTTTAGCATTAATTTGAGTCTCTTAAACATATCCACTAACTTAAAATTAAAAGTATAGTATAGGACATAAAAATCATATTGGGATATCCATATATTCATTTATAATATTTTAAAATATTGAAAAGATATTTTCATTAATGGAATATAGAGTTTTAACCTAGGTTAATAATTATAATCAAAACTTATAATAAATAATGAGGGCTTATAAAGAGAGAGTAAATTATCCAAATCATATCATTGACTATGTCAAAATAAGTGTATAGAAAGAAAAATATTCATTTCATATGTTATGATGTACTCTATTCCAAATACATCATTTTCAGAGTTATTACCCATAGATACAACTATTTTAGACACACTCCCACTTGTAGTGTAAATATATTGATATATTTCTAAGAAATCCACATAATCTATTCCATATAAAAACCATAGTATATTCTTATATACATATTCTCAAAGATTATTGTCGGTATAACTCACATAGTCAATGATTTAATAAATTTTTTCTTAATGTTTCTACTAAATTATATCTAATAAAAAATATAATGATCATAACCCCAGCATCCTAGAGTTAGTTGTCACATTATTACATCAATTCTAGATATGATTTTTTACATCCCAAATGGCTGAATAGTTTTGTAGTCTTGGTAAAATGGATGCATATTAGAATATCACATGTTATTTGAAAACATGAAATACATGATAATAAAATTAAATTATTCACCAGCATTTCACTCATTCAAATATACATTGTTAATTTCATTAGTAAATAAAAAAATTTATGGTCCAAATGCATGTTCCATTTGATTTATATAATTAATATTCTATCATTAATAAAAAATAATTACTATAGAATAAGAAATTTAGAATGTTAATTCCCTTAAAAATAATTAATTTTATTAAATAACAATAATATCATGATTATAGAAGGAAAAATTAGTATTTAAAGGTAAATATCAAAACAGAAATTAAATTTAAGAAATAAAGTATTCTCCAAATTCATCAGTGGATAATATCAATTAAATACTGTCATGGATAATGATAAAATAATTCATCATAAATAATATTAATAATATTTAATTTCATGATCTCATACATTATTATATCTATACTGTTACAAAATTTTATTATAGAGGCCAAAAGTATGTGTAAAAATCCATTTTTGTTCTAGCTTACTGACTACCCTAACGAGGCATTAAATGCGTCCAGAGGGTATTATATTCATGTCACAACCCCTAAATGAATTTCCAACACATTATTATATATCAAATGATCTTTTAAATTCCTGAACAACATGCCTTTGTCAATAAATCTCTATATTGGATAAATATTATAGAATTATTATATTTACCCATTCGATCATAAAACATTCAATTTGAATCAAAATATGTATAAATGATATATAGTCTGATTAATAAGAATATAAATTATAAATAATATATATTTAGGGGAAATATAATGTCTTGTGATCACATGAATGTTAATATTTCAGGGAAAAATAAATTTTTAAGAATTTTATAAATTTTGTTAATGTGATTACTTCTCCTAGTCAGAGTAATAATAAAACATCTAGATAGAGGAAATAATGATATCATTACATATTATCCCAATAATAGTATAGGTAAAATAAATGGGATCTATCATTGATTAATATAAATTACATGAATGGATCATTAATGATTTTCTAGGTAAATAAGTTCTCTTGTTGAAAATATATTTTAAAAAATATATTTACAAAATGGGCTGTCTAAAATATAATTTAAAGGAAACATATAAAAATTTAAAGGATGAATAAATGAGATAAATGTTTATGCTAGTATAAATGTTATGTTCATACATGTACATTAAAAAATGAATCCTTTAACATTTTTATAAGAAAAGTCCCCAATATCTTTTTAGAATATATTAGGAAAATTGACATCAATTTTTTTATATAATAATATTTAACTGTAAAAATATATAAATTATTAAATTTTTAAAAAATAAAAACATATGTTTTTCAAGAAAATAGATTTCCAACCAATTACTAAAATAATGACTGGATTTTTTAAGAAATAATGTCAATTAAATTTTAATATTAAGCCCCATGTAAAAATGAAACTAAAAAACCCCTTAAATACCATTAATTAAATTAGGCTATAGATATAAGATATAAAAATGTTCTATATATACCCATAATATATATATATATATATCATAACAAATGTCCCAAAGATTCCATCTTTCGATGAGTATCCCTTATAGTGATCTAAAGGTTTATATGAGAATTAATCAATGAGAAAAATATGTTTCTAAATAATAAATAAAATTAAAATAATCTGAAATAAAATATAATATGATGTTAATTAATTAGTAACATACTATTTTAAAATCTATAATAATGATTATTTAATATAATCCAATGAATATAAATTGAGTTATAATTTTAGTTTCAGTTTGGTATTCTTAAATTAAAATTCCATTGGCTCAGGTAAATTAAACTGAAAAATAATATACCCTAATGAATTATGTATTCATTAAATCACATGTATATGGTGTATTATATAAACAATATAAAATAAATTATCCTCATAATGTTAAAACATGGATGAATAATGAAAAATTGAGAACAATTTTCTTACCTCGCACATCATTTCATAGAAAAACACATTAAAATCCTATATAAGGGTTTTAATAATGTAAATTATTTATTCTATATCTTTATTAATGTCTAAAATATCAAATACTATACTCTTATAACATCATAACACCCAATTTTAAACAAAATGTTTTTATTATTGTTTCGGGTGTTAATCTCCTTCCTTTCTCATGCGTATTCTTTAATAAAAGATCTAGTTCATATATATATTATATAATTACCTAATATCTAATTTTATATGAATATTATAATTATTAAATTACTTATTTAATGAAATTTTGAAACCATTCATAATTTTGGAAGTTGAAAATCAATCACTTCGCTATGTAGAGACTGTATGTCATACGTAGGCACGTATGATGATATATTTCCATTAATTGGTGAATGGGAAAAGAATGAAAATTATATTAATTTTGATAAATTAATAAAATTATATATATATTATATTTACTGTTATTTCTATCATTTTGATTTCCCCTATGGTTCAATGATAAAAACATTATATCTATCCATGAGGCGGTATTCCACTGTACACTTGACCAATAGATTTGGTTTCCATTTGATGGAGAAGATTGATAGATATTATTACATATAAATAATACTATAATAGTATATTTTATATACTGGAGTAATTTAAGTGATATTTATAAGACATAATTTATGATTTAATAAATATTCATTTAAACGAATAATTTTAGTGAAGTCAACAATCATCACTTATAAAAAAACTCAATTTGATATCATATTAAAAGAGTTAGGGTTTGAATTTTATGAGTAAAAAACCATTATAATGTGGATAGGATATGGGGTAGGTATCTTTCACCATTTTTTTGAAAATAGTTTGATAGGCACGAGAATGTTAAGGGAAGGAGACTACATTTATAATAAAGTGGAATTTTGTTAAATATCCTAAACTATTGAAAAATGTTAAGTCACATTCACACAAAGTTCCTGAAAAAATGATAAAAATGTATTTTATGGATTTTATTTTGTATAATCACCTCCAAATTTTTTTTCTATACATGTTCTTCATTATCCTTTATGTTTTTTCTTTTCTATAATTTTAATTTGTTACCATAGTAATAAGTTTATTTAATATAATTAATCAATATTTTATTCCTAAAATTAAATGATAATTATAAGATAGTATAGAACCACTAATATATAATATGAAGTCCAATTAATAAAAAATAGTCAATGTGTGTGAAAAAATAATTCTATCACAACCATATGTAACACATAAAACGTTATTTAAACCTAACCGTGATAGATAAATTTTACTATATTTACTGAATATTATGAAGATAAATTATATTTTTTGTATTAAATAATATTAATTATGATGATTAAAAAATATAATCCATTTTATTAAATTGAAAAAAAAATCTTATTGAATTTAAAAATAAAAATGAAAATAGTGTTAAAAACATTATTATAAAGAAATGAGTTTTTAAAGCATACGATGACATAACATTAAATATTTTAAAATGTATCATCATTATATGTATTAAAAATGATATTTACTGATATATTCATTAATAATATCAAATAATTATTTATTTATTAGTGTCTATTTTAATTAATTTTAATGGATGAGCATTATACATTTAAAAGGTTTTCTGAAAAAAAATTGTTTTTCTTCCATAAAATAAATTTTATAAAAAAATTATTTATAAAGATGAATAAAATGGAATTAATAATTTTATATCTAATAAATATTATTTCTGTAAATTTGAAATGTAATTAATCTTTTAAAATATTTATCTAAATTGATTATAATTCCAAAAATTTAAAATACATTCATTTTTTTAGGAATATTTGTTTCAAAACATAAAAATACATTTCTAGAAATTTGATTTACTATTTTACATAACGTTATAAGTAAAAGTGTATGTATTAAGAACTCATTATATATATATATATTTCATAAATAAGGTTTTATTATTTATTCCCTCTAATTCAATTAATAGGTTATAATGGTCGTATGAAAATAGTATCTTATGGTTTGTTTCGTACTGGTGTTGTGTGTTATATATGTTATTGAACATAATGGAATTTATTTAATGTATCAGGGTTCCTTGTTACCCAAATTATAACAGAATATAACATTATTGGAATGAAAATATCATTAAAATATATGGGTGTTAATGTTTGTGGATAAAAACCAAATAAGATATAATTGTCATAAAAAATTACTTTATTATCACAACTAATTAAGATAATAAAATTTATTTCATCACAATAATAATAATAATAATATAATATAATAATTTAATGGATAATAGTATATTAGAATATATTTTATGTCAATCATATAAAATACACATGAAAAAAAATTCAATTTATTTTTCTAATATACATTTTTAAAATGAAAAACTAAGTATTAATTAGAATAATAAATATAGAAAATTATTAGAAATTATTTGAATAATACTCATTTTTAATTATTATCTTCAATATTTAATAGTATACAATACATACATGTTCTTAATACATATATATATATATATATATAATAAAATTAACTCATTTATATTGTGAGTATTGTTAAATATTAAAATAGAAAAAAAATATTTTTCTATTTTTTTGTACTTGTTATCCAAAAAAATGAATCTGTATTAGATGTTATGATGTAAAAAATATTTTATCAAGTAGTGAATGAATATTTTTTACGAGAAATAAGTATGAAACCATTATAAAATTTACCAATTTATAAAATTAAATAAAAATTCAAAACGGAAAATGCATTAAAACACTTCATTAAAATAATATTGGAGTCTATATAAGACAATAACTACATGGATCTTCTATGGACTGATTTGTTATGTCATAAATAACTCCTATTTGACAACCAGAATTTATTGGTTTTCTTAAAAGGACCAATAGAAACACATTTTAAATATTTTAGTGAATGACGAGTCGTTTTAAAGTATATAGATCCCTTTTTTGTTTTTTCTATAGAATATATTATCTCTGATATGAATAGAGTTTCTTATAATGATGTTTGAAAGATATTATATGTCATATGGAATGGGGTTAGTCCTATAATACAATTCTTAAGGATTTTCTGTTGTGAAGATTATTATATGAATTCAAATTAAACTATATCATGGAACAACATAGTTCAATTTATCAATATCATTTATCCCATTAAAGGAATTCAATAATAATTTTACAAATCATTAGAATAAAAAAATTGTTCCTCAAAATGCTATTTTTTTTAAGTTGATTTCATTTATAAGAAAAACTATATTATAGAACTATACTTTTTTAAATTTTTATAATAAATATAATGTTTTATAGAGATATATAATGTTATCAAATATGAAATTGAAAATATATAATCGAAAAAATACACATAATAAATATTATAATTAAGTGGGGTTTCTATGATTATGATATATAAATTCTAATTGATGTTGGAGATATGTTTTTGTTCACTGATGAAGAGATAACCAACCAAAATTTATCGATTATATTTTTAAATATATTAAATGAGATGGATTCAAGTTGGATGAGAGGTAATCCTTATGCACAAACCCAATTTTTAATATTATAAGTTTTCACATTTTCCCAGGGTCTATAAAGATAACATGGATGTTTGAAATGTAAATTTACATGGATATTAAAGTATAATATTAAATGAAATAATTATTAGCAAAATGTTTCCTGAATATTCACAAAATTTATGTTTATGATATCTTCTCACAATTTGTTATTAATATATATTTCATCATAGAAAATTTACAAATCAATTTAATTTAAATAAATCATATTTATGTTAAAAAAAACATCAATAGAAATTAACTAAAGGATGAGAAAACAAAATTGAAAAATATTTTGTTCACAAACATTTGTATCATATATGGTAAAATAGTGAAATATCTCTATGTGATATAGAATAAAAACATGATATTGACATCACATTGATTGAATTATGTAATGTGGTTTATATTCTTTTGATTGATATGGTCCAAAGAATTTATATGACATGGTTATGTTGAATTTTTTAGTTTGAGGGATAAGGGTATATCACAAAGTGAAATCTAATTTGATATAATGAATCATATTGTATTATATCATTTTTATACCCAAAATAAATAAAAATATTTTCTTAATATTAGAAAATAATATTTATGGGAATTAAAATTCTTTAAATTGATGCTTTATTTGTTAAAAGAACAGTGATAATTTTTTGAGTTATTAATGACACTTTTATTGATTATTTCTGAAATTATTATGGTATTCATTCAATCCCATTATAAAATCCAATGGATGACTATATAATTAATAAAAAAACAATGATGATGGTGTGTTATTTTTTGATGTTTATCAGTCCATGTCTTTATTTTCATTAAAACACCATGGTTTTAGTAAGATATAGAATTGAAGGAAAATAAATCCAAGAATAATTGTTTCTAGTTCACAAAAAAGTCAATACCAATGGAGGTAGAAATTTTTATCTTATTCCAAATGGAAATTCTGAAAAAACTGTATCAAATCAACAATATCAAAAAATGGAATTTTATTTATTTTTTAAATAATTTTCTAAGAATCTCATAGTAGAAACAATAAAATTAATTTAATAAATGTGTTCACAATATCTTGGACATTGGTGATTTTATTCAAAAACCATTAAATGGTATCAAATCGTTATTAATAATTTTAATTAGGGTATTTCTGTTTTATGAATATTTAAAAATTTACAAAATACAATAATATAACATGTACTGATATGATAATATCTGTATTTTATGTATATTAATGACAAGAATGGTAAAACCAGAATCATATATAATATTTTCATTAAAATTACAATATGTTATTAGTCTTAGTTATTGCTTTTTGTTTACATATACAAAAAATACATGGTCTACCTGTTATTTTGGAATAGAAATACAAATTTATATGATGAAATTATAAACATCATACTCTTATTTAAAATTCAAGAATGATATAATAATATATTAGATAGTAAAATGAATGATTTGGAGAAATAGACTACTGTAAGCTTCTGGACAGATAAATCATTATTTTTCCCTAAGTGATATTATTGTATGTAGTTCACCATTGATATGTTTTTTTAGATAAAATATATTTATTGTCCATTTTTTCATATTTGGGGAAATAATTTATACCATGAAAGGAAAAAAATGGAAAGACCCGGAAATTTCAAGGAAAATTTGTTCTTAATTTTTTTTGGAATTTTACAAGAATGCAGTTTCTAACGGAGCCTGGTTCCAAGGCCCGTTGTGCCTGGAATCAATTTCCAAAGTTTAGCTCGGGTACGTTCTATGAACGAACGAGCGGGAATTTCTAACTTTTGAACTGGTTCTCGGAATCAAATTCCAAGGGCACCGATGAAACTCCAGTGCCAGTTTTTGCTTAAGGAGACCTTTTCCGAAGATGCGTTTTATACGGGTTGAGAGTTAATTTTTTGGGGGCAATTAGAAAAAGATAAATAAAATTGTGGAACACAATTTTATTTTATCAATGTTAATTATTTCCTCCCAAGGGGAGTTAGAGGTGGGGCCCACACCCACATAACCACCCATGAGAGGATATTAGTGGAGTGTGGCCCACATGTGCCCTAAATTTTTCATCTCCCCATAACTCCCTTGAACTCCTCCATTAACCCCCTTTTTCATTATGTTTGTTAACTCTCCCCTTAATTAATTTTTTGAACCTCTCCATCTCCCATCCATTTATTTTTCCAACACTAATGCCATAATTAATTCAATTTTCATTTTGAATTAATTTGAAAATGCCTGGCAATGTTACATAATGGGAGGGACTTATTATATTTTATAGTTGGAAAATATTTTGGGTGGGGAAAACCATTGGAGAATCTGGAGGAGAGTTTTTCTTATGAAAAAAACACCATCCTTCCATGAAGAACGACGATGTGCTTCCTTCCTCTTCACCGCTACACATGAGGAGACGTTGACGCCTCCTCAGATGCACCCCGACGTCGTCTTCAAATCCTCTTTCTGTGACTCCGCTCTTGAAACCGAGGTAGGGGGTTTACGTGATTTTCCTTACGTGATTCTCTTATGTGTTTTATCCACGATATTTGGACAACGTGATATCAGTTAACGGGAGGAGGCCGGACCGCACAAACACGGCCGTCCCCCTCCATTATTGTTTTTCTTATTGTTGCGGATCGAATGAAATTTACGTGGTGCCGTCACACTGCGCGGGATCGAGCAGCAAGGATGCGCGACATCGTCATGCCCCGCAGGATCGTGCGGCAAGAATGTGCGACGTCTTCATGCCGCGCATTCAAATTTTTAAACTCTCGTGCATGGGTAATGATTGCAAGGTGTTCGTATAATTTATTTTGGATAAATTATACCCTTGTCAATGATTAAAATCATGTGTTTATTATTTTCCATTTGATAACACCTAACGTGGAAGACGCGGGCCGAACAAACATGGACCAACAACCCTCCGCAGCTTGTTAATCGATGTGCGGATCAACGGACGACGACGAAGCAGACCGCTATGGATTTTGAATCCCTTCGCAGTGAAGGTTGGGTCCCGGGTGGACCATTGGCGAAGACGGCAGGAGAAACAGACCACCGGAGCGCGTCCGGTGGTCCGCGGAAGGCGGTGGCTGCGCGCCACGCCGGCGCGGCGGTGCGCCGCCAGAAGGTTGGCGGCGGCAGTTCGCCACCGGCTTCAATTAGCAGCAAGGGGGGGGAGGCGCGCACCCCGCTCCGCGGCTTCAGCCCGACCGCGCGGGCCGAGCCACGGCGGGCCGGGCCGCGACGGCCGGGCCGGGCCGGGCCCAGCCGGGTCGGTCCCGGATCGGGTCGACCCTGTTCGGGCCGACCCAGGGGGGGGGGGGTCGGGCCGGGTCGGTTCGGGCCCAGAACCCCTGTTTTCGGACCCTCTTCGGTCTTTCCCCCATATCTTGAGATGTGGGCCTCATATCAATGCACCGTCAGTGGCGATACGATCTTTGGATCGAGACGGTCATTTAGGTATATCGCACTCAATGTTTAGGAACACTTTGTGTTTGACCGGGTTGGTATGGATACGAAACCAACTGGGCCCTCAAAGCGGAAACGCTTATATCTTGAGCTCCGGACATCCGATTGACATATCGTTGACTTTTATGCTTTCCTTTAAGCGAGACAGATCTTTTGTCTTACTCTGCTTGAGGTTTGGATGTCGTTGGAGTGTGGTCGGGTTGGTTCGCTCACGAAACCAACTGGGCCCTTAGAACGAAAAAGCCAATAACTCACAGACCGGGCGTCCAATTGACGCACCGTCTGTCTCGTTGAATTCCACATGATGAGACGAAACTTTTGGCATGCTTCGCCCGAGTTTTGGTTGCTGTTGGATAGTGTCCGGGTTGGATTGTACCCAAAATCCAACCGGTCCCTTGGAACGGAAAAGCTGTTATCTTTCAGACCAGACGTCCATTTGAAAAACCGTCAGCGGCATTGGTGATCACGTTGAGAAACGGTCCCTATGAGTATACCCAATGAGAGTTCGGGGTAGAGTTGAGATACGGCCGGGTAGGTTCGATCATGAAACCAACTGGGCCCTTGGGACGAAAAGGCTAATAACTCACAGACCGGGCGTTCGATTGACGCACTGTCTGTTGCGTTGAGACCCCTATGACGAGGTGGTCCTTTTTGATACTTCATTGTGGGACTTTGTGATACTTGGAGTATCGACCTGTAGCTCGTGGATCGGACCCTCCAGGAGATGAGCGTACGGATTATGGAGACTGTGTAGCCGGCAGAGACCTGACGACTACTTGACCGACTCGACTTGGAGTGAGTCGACTAGCCCAGTGGACGAAGCGCCCAGTATTTGGTGACTGACCCACTGCGGGTGGAGCGCCCGGTAGTTCACCGCAGACCCGCGGTACTCAACCGGAGGAGTACCTCTGTAGGCTATTAGGGGGAGCGCCCGGTATTTGGTGATAGACCCACAGTGGACGGAGCACCCGGTAGTTGGCCGCAGACCCGCAGTACTCAACATGAGGAGTACCTCAGCAGTCTTAGGTTAGTGATCAGTACCTCGGAGTCGTGACAGGACCATTGTACACTCCAGAGACGGAGCACTTTAGCAGTTACGGTTTCGATAATGAAAATCCTGGTTTGAGATGAGTCTATGACCTTTTAGTTTACCTCATGATTGAGATGGGTCACTTGATAACTTAGGTATATGTATAGGCATATACCTAGGTAGTGGTTATCCGTTGATTTCATAATCTTTGTGTTTTTCTCCTGATTGAGATGGGTTACATGATAACTTAGGTGTATGTATGGGAATATACCTAAGTAGAGGTTATCTGTTGAGATATTTTTTTGTGGTTACCATGTTGGTTTTAGTGAGACCATGAGGGTCTCGGGGTCCCTACTGAGTATCATTATACTCACCCCTGCACGGTCTATTCCCACACCTAATTGTGTTGGTTTCAGACGATGGGATGAGCTAACAGAGGCCGAGTGTTCGAGGACTAGAAGGTACCCGGAGGTGGACCACACGACGAGTCAGTATCCGGAGGTAGACTTCACGGGGAGACGACACTCGTAGGGTGTTGACGGGCGAGATCATTGAGGATCAGCGCTATCTGTACCTACCCTTCAGGTAGAATCTGTGGCAGACGATCCAGGAGTTGCGCTATCTATACCTACCCTTTAGGTAGGATTCGAGGAGGACGACCCAGGAGCTGCTTCCTTTATTCCAGTTGTTTGTCTTTTTCTGTTGTACTATCGTTCAGTTGTAGTTGTACTTTCATTTGGGTTTGTATTCTGGCCCAATTACCTTTCATCACTTCTCATTGTACTTAGTGTTTTACTTCTGCTTGTACTCTGTGGTGTTTTGTTTTCTTTTATAAAGGAAATGCCTTCCCAGTTATCAGGATTTACGCCTTTGGTGCTAGTCGCTAGCCCCTGGCCTATGGAAGGCGGGCTTGGGGTAGTCACGGCATGGGCCCCGAGGACGGGTCGTGACAAATTGGTATCAGAGGAGTCGGTTCTACCGCAGAACTTATAACTCTGATATTTCCTTTCTATAAATCTATAGTGTTACGGGTACCGAGTGTGTTATTTTGTTCAGGGAGTCCAGTTTTGGTGCGGGCGGCCGACGTATCCATACACTAGGACCCTGACAAATGAATTCCAGCTTTGGGCACGAAAACACAGATTTCATGTGTGTTTCCAGAAGTTTTATTTAAATATCAGCTCAAACCAGGTCAGCTCACCAGTTATAATTGTTTGACCATGTCAAGTTGTTTCTTTCAGGATGCCTTTTCTCAAATGACCAGATAGAGCCCAGAGGGTTGTGCGTACTGACATCTTGTCGAGCGACGAGGATTCGGTACATGGACCTCTTGCAGTTGATGCACCAGCGGAGGCACCAGTGGTACTATTATATGTTGGGCCACCGATGCCACCAGCCCCAGCAGTAGGTGATGCACGCCACATGTGTGCGCTACATGAGTTCCAGCGCTAGAGGCCACCCAGGTTCCGGGGAGAGACGGACCCGCAGGCGGCTGAGGTTTGGCTGGAGGCTGTGGTGAGAGTCTTCAAGCTAGTGGGGATGCATGTAGACTTCATGGTGATCTTTTCTGCCATCCTTCTTCAGGCAGTAGCAGGAAGGTGGTGGAGCCACTAGTTCCAGTTTTGCGACAGGATGACCTTCGCATGGGAAGACTTCAAGACCTTCTTCAGGGTGGAGTCGGTGCCAGTAGCTCTACACGCAGAGCGTGTTAAGGAGCTCCTGCCTTTTCCGCATGTTATTCGATCAGTAGCCGAGTCATCTGTGGGCAGTAGACAGATGATGTAGTGGTATAGGTGGACCAGAACAGTAGTTGGGCGATCTCGGGTTTTAGGATCGGTGGTGCGGGGCACCCGGGGTGGGGACAGAGCTAGGCATGCCAGAAACAGACAGTGTTACTCATGCGGATGAAGAGTGCGGCTGCATGCGGGTATGGAGTGTGACCCAATGGCTCTAAAAATGATTCAAGGGATAGTCTGTGTCTACTACTAGCTACTGTAGTAACAGACGTCGATATTTACCATTCCTTGCGTTCGCAAATCTTGTTCCAGACCTAGAGTTTCCAGAAGCCGTGGACTTGACCCTCATGCCTGGAGATAACTTGGGAGGAGAATCGATAATCACACTTACGCCGACGGTATGGTCAGACCCTCGAGGTGAATGTTTCAGTTGGAATCTCTTGGCGGTAGCGTCGAGGCCTTACGAAGTTAGTTTGAGTATGGAATGGGAAAAAACTGTTCATACTCAAATTGATGGTTTTAGGCAAACGTCGGGATGGGTTTTCCTTGGTCGGCGAAAAGGAAACCCCAGGCAGCACAGGATAAACTATTTCACAGGAGGGTAAGACCGATCACTCTTGAGTCGGTCAACAATACCCTCATGGCAGTAGTAGTTTGAGTTTCAGTTCTAACAGAATTGGAGACCTCCAGAGTTCGAGGATGACGATCACGTCCTTTTACGGGTCTCACCTCGACGAAGTTTATGGAGATGTGGCCAGGGAGGCAAGTTATCTCTGAGGTTCAACAGACCTTTCTAGGTCCTTAGCTGGGTAGGCGAGGTGGTTTACCGCTTGACCCATCCTCCTCAGTTGCACCAGGTGCACGACGTTTTCCAGGTATCTCAAATGAGGAGATACGCGCTCGACCCTTCGCATATCATTGACCATGAGCAGCTAGACGATGGTGATGTGGTGTCTTCCACAGAGGTTCCAGTGGGAATCGAGGATCGACAGGGATGAATTCTTTGAGGATGGTCGATTCCTCGGGTGCACTTTCACTGGCAGTACGGGAGTCTCCAGGTGAGCACATGTGAGCGGGAGGCTCAGATGCGTGCTCAGTACCGCTTTTGTGACCCTAGTTTGTGTTGAATCATTACGGTGACGTAAAACCCTGAGATGGGAGTAATGTAAAGACCCCGAAATTTCTTGGAATTTTTTTTCTTAATTTTCGTTGGAATTTTACAAGAACGCAGTTTCTAATGGACCCTGATTCTGAGGCCCTGTGTGCCAGGAATCAATTTCCGAAGTTTAGCTCGGGTACGTTCAGTGAACGAATGAGCGGGAATTTCTAACTTTTGAACTGGTGCTTGGAATCAAATTCTGAGGGCACCGATGAAACCGCATCACCTGTTTTTTCTTAAGGAGCCCTTTTCCGAAGTTGCGTTTTATGCGGGTTGAGAGTTAATTTTTTTGGGGGGAATTAAAGGAAGTTAAATAAAATTGTTGAACACAATTTTATTTTATCAATGTTAGTTATTTCCTCCCAAGAGGAGTTAGAGGTGGGGCCCACACCCACATAACCTCCCATGAGAGGATATTAGTGGAATGGGGCCCACACATGCCCTAAACTTTTCATCTCCCCATAACTCCCTTGAACTCCCCCATTAACCCCCTTTTCATTAAGTTTGTTAACTCTCCCCTTAATTAATTTGTGGAACCTCTCCATCTCCAATCCATTTCTGTTGCCAACACTAATGCCATAATTAATTCAATTTACATTTTGAATTAATTTGAAAATTCATGGAAATGTTACATAATGGGAGGGCCTTATTATATTTTTTGGTTGGAAAATATTTTTTGTGGGTAAAACCTTTGGAGAATTTGGAGGAGAGTTCTTCTTACGATGAATAACACCATCCTTCCATGAAGAACGACGACGTGCCTTCCTTACACTTCACCGAAACACGTGAGGAGACGCCGCCTCCTCCTCAGACGCACCCCGACATCGTCTTCAAATCCTCTTTCCGCGACACCGCTCTTGAAACCGAGGTAGGGGGTTTACGTGATTTTCCTTACGTGATTTTCTTCCGTCTTTTATCCGTGATATTTGGACCACATGATATTAGTTAACGGGAGGAGTTCGGACCGCACAAACACGGTCGTCCCCCTTCTTTATTTTTTTTTCTTGTTGTTGTGGATCGAATAAAATTGAAGTCGTGCCTTCGCACCATGCGGGATAGAGCGACAAGGATGCACGACATCGTCACGCCGCGCGGGATCGAGTGGCAAGAATGCGCGACATCTTCACGCCGCACATTCAAATTTTTAAACTCTCGCGCGTGGGTATTTGATTGCATGGTGTTCGTATAATTTATTTTGGATAAATTATACCTTTGTCATTGATTAAAATCATGTGTTTAATATTTGACAATTGATAACACCTAACGCGGAGGACGCAGGCCGAACAAACACGGCCCGACAACCCTCCGCAGCTTGTTAATTGATGTGCAGATCAACGGACGACGACGAAGCAGACCGCTATGGCGTTTGAATCCCTTCGCAGTGAAGATAGGGTCTCGAGAGGACTGTTTGCGAAGACGGCAGGAGAAACGGACCAGCGGAGCTGCGGCACCGGAGACCGGTGGCAGCGGCGCGCTGCTGGAAAGTTGGCGGTGGCGGTTCACCGCTGACTTCAATTAGCGGCGAGGGGGGGGGGGGGCGCACCTAGCTCCACAGCTTCCAACCGGCTGGGCTAGCCGGTCGGGCTGGACCGAGCCGGGGCCGGGCCCACCTGGGTCGGTCCCGGGTCAGGGCGACCCGGTTCTGGCCGACCCAGGGGGGGTCGGGCCGGGTCGGCCCGGGCCCAGACCCCCTGTTTTCGGACCCTCTTCGGTATTTCACCCATATCATGATCTATAGACCTCCGATCGACACACCGTCAGCGGCGATGCGATCCTTGGATCGAGAAGGTCGTTTCGGTATATCGCACTCAAAGTTTCGGAACACTTTGGGTTCGGCCGGGTTGGTTTGGATACGAAACCAACCGGGCCCTCGGAACGGAAACGCTTATATGTTGAGCTTCGGACGTCTGATTGATGTGTCGTTGACTTTGATGCTTTCCTCTAAGTAAGAAGGATCTTTTTTCTTACTCTGCTCGAGGTTTGGATGTTTTTGGAGTGTGGTCGGGTTGGTTCGCTCACGAAATCAATCGGGCCCCTGGAACGAAAAAGCCAATAACTCACAGACCGAGTGTCCGATTGACGCACCGTCTGTCTCGTTGAATTCTTCATGATGAGACAAAACTTTTGGCATGATTTTCCTGAGTTTTGGTTGTTGTTGGATAGTGGTCGGGTTGGATTGTACCCGAAATCCAACTGGGCCCTTGGAACAGAGAAGTTGTTATCTTTCAGACCAGACGTCCGTTTGATGAACCGTCAGCGGCGTTGGTGATAACGTTGACAAACGGTCCCTATGAGTATACCCTATGAGAGTTCGGGGTACAGTTGAGATACGGCCAGGATGGTTCGTTCACGAAACCAACCGGGACCCTGGGACGAAAAGGCTAATAACTCACAGACCGGGCGTCAAATTGACGCACCGTCTGTTGCGTTGAGACCCCTATGAAGAGGTGGTCCTTTGTGATTCTTCTTTGTGGGAATTTATGATACATGGAGTATCAACCTGTAGCTCGTGGAGCAGACCATCCAGGAGATGATCGTACGGAGTACGGAGACTGTGTAGCCGGCTGAGACCTGATGACTACATGACTGACTCGACTTGGAGTGACACGACTAGCCCAGTGGACGGAGCGCCCGGTATTTGGCGACTGACCCACAGTGGGCGGAGCACCCGATAGTTGGCCATAGACCCACAATACTTGACTGGAGGAGTACCTTTGTAGGTTATTAGGGGGAGCGCCCGATATTTGGCGACAGACCCACAGAGGAAGGAGCGCCCGGTAGTTGGCTGGAGACCCGCGGTACTCGACAGGAGGAGTACCTCAGCAGTCTTAGGTTAGTGAGTAGTACCTCGGAGTCGTGACAGGACCACTGTACACTCTAGAGATGGAGCTCTTCAGCAGTTATGGTTTCGTTAATGAAAATCCTGTTTTGAGCTGAGTCTATGACATTTTTGTTTACCTCATGATTGATATGGGTCCCTTGATAACTTAGGTATATGTATGGGCATATAACTGGGTAGTGGTTATCCGTTGATTTCATAATCTTTGTGTTTCCTCATGATTGAGATGGGTTACTTGATAACAAAGGTGTATGTATGGGCATATACCTAAGTAGAGGTTATCTATTGAGATCTTCTTTGTGGTTACCATGTTGGTTTTAGTGGGACCTTGAGGGTCTTGGGGTCCCTAATGAGTATCGTTATACTCACCCTTGCACGGGCTATGCCCGCACCTCATTTTGTTGGTTGCAAATGATAGGCAGAGCTGACGGAGGCCGTGTGTTTGAGGACTAGACGGTACCCGGAGGTGGACCACACAACGAGTCAGTATCCAGAGGTGGAATTCACGATGAGAAGACACTCAGAGGGGGTTGACGGGCGAGATCATTGAGGAGATGTGCTATATGTACCTACCCTTCAGGTAGGATCTATGGAAGACGATCCAGGAGCTGCGCTATCTATACCTACCTTTCAGGTAGGATCCGAGGAGGACGACCTAGGAGCTTCTTTCTTTCTTCCAGCTGTTTGTCTATTTCTATTGTACTATCGTTCAGTTGTAGTTGTACTTTCATTTTGGTTTGTATTCTGGCCCATTTACATTTCAGCACTTCTCTTTGTACTTAGTGTTTTACTTCCTCTTGTACTCTGTGGTGTTTTGTTTTCTTTTATAAAGGCAATGCCTTCCCAGTTATCGGGATTTACGCCTTTGCTGCTAGTCACCAGCCCCTGGCCTATGGAAGGCGGGTTTGGGATAATCACGGCACGGGCCCCGAGGACGGGTCGTGACAAAAAAAGTGTTTTAAAATTTTAATTTTTTCTAATTGTGGAATTACATTTATTTTATAAAATTAATATAAAATATAAAAATGGGACTTAAAATAATATTTGATTTATGAATAGATTATAAATTTTTTATAATATAGAATAATATATATTTATTCATTAATCATTATGTAATATTTAATAATAAATAAAAATTATTAAATTTACTAATTTTAATGATATTTAGTTTATAATTTTAATCTCAAATGGTAATATCAAAATTATATTAATCATTTCATAAATTTTTCCAATGTATTGAAAATGATTTAAATATATATTCTTTTGAGGATTATATGATCAGTTCATAAATAATAAATATAAATTTTAATGATGAGTCCATTTTTTTATATTTATTAAAATATTACAGAATGGATAAAGCTGTTGAGATAATTTTTAAAAAAAATTATAAAATGTATATTAGAAAATAATATAAATTATTTACATTCGTAGTTAGAAAAGAACATATAAATTTAAAAGGAGGAAAATTTAATTTTTTTAGAAATCATATATTTTTATAATGATATTATTATGTCCATGTCTAGTAAATGAATAATGTGAAGAATTACCACATTTTTTTCATAGAATATAAAGTGGTTATTTTTTTGGTTAGATGTAAATTTTAGTGTTTTATTATGAGTTAAATATTGTATATATTTATATTTTTTTAATAATCATTATATATCATGTCAAAATTATTTAAGTGTTTCTTTAATTATTTGTTCAGTATTATATGAATATTTATTTATATTATTTATGATTGCATATTATTTTGTAAAAAATTTATATTTCTCAACATGTTTCATTCGATGGTATAACAAAAGATTCAAATTATTTCAACAATTGGTTGGGATTTTTGTTTAAAATATCAAAATTAATATTTCATTATAATTATAATTATATATGTTAAGTTATACCATGTTTAAACTATCAATAACTCTTTATTATTGTTCTATAGATAGTTGGACTTTATGTTATACTTCCAGAAGATAAGTTACTACAATTCATTCCACAAATTTGGGGTTTTATATAATTTACCCCCACATTCCCTTGAGTAAGATATAATATTCTTATATGTTAAATTATTTACATGAATGTTTCATCTTCCATTTTCATATGACATATATGAATTTGGGTTGAATATTATAATTAAAAATATATTATAGATACAACAAAAGTATAATTTTTTGAACAATTATTTATGTTTTTACATGATTACAATTTGTTAATTTATTTCATAAAAACATATAATTGGAGAATTATTAATAAAAAATAATTCATGGGTAAATTATCTAGTTAAGAGTGTATAAATAATCCTAGTAATAATAAAAAAATTTAAAATTTCGTATAAAAATTAATTGTCACATCCATCGATCATAAATTATAGGTGAAAGTTCATAATGTGTTTTTATTTGGGATAATAGATAACATGGAAATGTTCAATCATAAATGAATTACATTATAGTGATAAGAGGATTCTATGTAGTTATATAACATAATTCTGACAAAAAACACATTAATTTACACTATAATAATCAATATGTTTGACCATATAAATGGATTGTAGAGAAAAAGTTGATTACTCATGATAGAAGTCAATATTCATTTTATAATATGATATTTATTGAATAAAAATTTTCAACTCAATAAGAATTATTAAATGAATTATTTCTACATTTAATTATATAATCTACCCAATTTCATGATAGTTTTGAGTCAAATGTTGGTGATTTAAACTATTGTTCTATAATGATGGTACTAATGTTAAATGGTATATTTTTCATCCAGATTAAGAAAATAAATTTTATAGTGAGGCCACATATTCCTCAATGAAATTCAAATGGATTTCTAGAAATTGATGTGAAATAATTCCACCATGGAAAGGCTATAAAATATAGATGTAAAATATTTGAGTACATGTATGGGTGAATACAACATAATGAAGAGTATGAGGGTTATATTATTATTATTTTAGAAGGAAATACTTGTTTTTTATAAATATACTTGACACAAACAATAAATCATAAAAAATTATGTATATATATTCAAAAATTAGGATGAGTTTATGTAGAAAGTTATATACGTATTTATTTTGCATATAGAGAGGTCACATGCCTCACATAAGGATTCAATTTTGCAATTTTACCAATATTTTATTAATTTTTACACCCTAATAAATTTTGTGAAATGAGAAGTGAATTAAAAATAACAAAATGAAAAATATTGATTGGCATATATTTTTATTTTGAAAAACATGTATTATTTTATTATCTAGTTAATAACATAGTATAATAAGAAATATATTTTTATGTAATATTCAATGAAATTGTAATAAAAATATATTATCATAATATGAAATTGTAAAATCATTCATTTCATAATATGCATTTTAGTTTTTCTGACAAAAACACAATATGTTATTTAATAAAGTAATAAAATATATGATCCTATATTTTTTTTGAATCCAATAAAGGAATTCATATTATATTTGAAAATTAAGATTAATTTTGTTGTATGTTTTTAATAATATATTTGAAAATGGATAATGGTTGTAAATTTTTATCTTCTATGAAATCCTATTTTAATTTAAAAATATATTTTATACACATAATGGTTAATGAGACATTAGATTGAACATAGAAAAAGTAATCAAAATGTATTCTAATTAATTTATTAGTTTTCATATATTTATTAAAAATTAAATATGTTTAATATAATTCAAATATTATTAGTTATTACCGATGATCTAAGATAACAATAATATTTTTAGAATACATTATAAATATTTTCATAAAAAATTAAGACCCCAAAAATATATTATAATGTTTGAAATTTTGATGAAAAATTATTTGGTGAGAATGTTCAAGGTTTAAAAAATAATAATTAGAAATTGGAATAGAACCATTATATAAAAATTTCAAAATCTCTGATATAGGTATGGAAAGAGTTTTTTTGGGATGATTAATTTTTTAGATGGATATTTTTTTTCTATAGACATATGGTAATGAGATAGTTTTTTCATATTAATATAATTTTTTTAATATATATTGTAAATGATGAAAATAATATATTTATTTCATTTTCCTACAAATTAGGATATGGTGGGAAAATATATTATGTACATATATTTGATATCTTTTTTGCATTAATATTATTAAATTATTACTATTTATAGAAATTCAACTATATTATATCATTCATTAATGGGTTATAATTATATCATGATACTCTAATAATAATTAACCTTTTGAGGAAAATGTGTTGGTTATAATTGATCAATGATATAATACAATGTGATTGGTTGGGATGAGATGTTAAAATCATCTTATGTGACAGATTATATAAAAACATGTAGTTTCTTCAGAAAATACAAATATGAAATATTAATTTTATTGATAACACTATTATATAATCCTTTAGGATGATCTAATTATGAGGTGTTTGAGAAATATTCTGGTCATGTATAATTATTTTAATAATAATGAATACATTTTCCATCATATCTGGTATGCATGCTAGCTAATGAATCGATAAGAAAGTATTAAAATCAATATTTGAGTAAAATATAATGTGATTATTTTCATATATTAACATAATAATATTTGTTCATTAGTGTTAATGGGATTTTAGATAATAATAAATCCTTACAGGTATTTAATTAGAAAATTGAGAATATATGAGTTATATAATATGGGATTTATCTATACAAACTGTCATGTATGAGATATATTTGGTCGAGACATTTATAGAGATCGATGTGTTTTATAGTGATATTAATCGATCACATTTTTGGTCTGAGTCGCAATAATTATCTACTATATTATTATATTTGACCATCTTTATCAATGATAACTGAGTAATAATTTCTAAAACTATAAAAACATAAAACAAACCATAATGAATTTTATGTACATATTTTTTAGTTATTTTTTTTGAAATTTTGTAATAGGATTATTTTATTTATTTTATAAAATTATTTCTATTGAATATCAAAAATATGTTTTAGTGCGGTTTCAAAATTGAATACATGTAATGTTATATAAGGGGAAATACATATAAAGAATCTATGATTATATTTAATTGAGAGAGTGAAATGTATTATTTTAAGTAATTTAATTATCTTAGTATTTGATATAATCTCATTTACTATGTGATATAGAAGATGAATGTGATATTTTTTCAATACTTTAATGAATATTTCACTTTTATTTCTATTGTTGCGAGTGATATAGAAACATCAATTATAGTTATACAATTATAAGATAAACATTAATGAAATAAATAGAAAAATGTTGTAATATGTGAAAAGCATGTGATCATTGAAATTACTTAGTATCATCTCAATACAACAATCTATATTCTACCAACGATCCTAATTCATATCTTTATATAATACTTAGGGGATATATAATGAATCAAAATCAAATTTTAAAAATAAAACATCGGTGAATAATTTTTTTAATTATTATTGTATCTAATATGTGTTTCAATGTTTGGATAATTTATTTGCTTTCAAAAATATTCATCCACAACATAATGAATATAAAGGTAAGCTATATAATATTGAGTAAACCAAGGGTGATGGACTGTCATTTCATCTTGTTTAAAAATTCATACATTGAATCTACCTCTATGTTTTCTATTAAAAAAAGGTTTTTTAGGATATAGGTCATGAAAAACATGACACTAAATACAATTTTAGATATATATAACTAATTAATACCGTTATTGGTGAGATTTTTTTACTTATCTCTATGTGATCATTGCAAACCATGATATGGAATGTTCAATTGTGATGAACTGGTAAATTAAAATGTATTGTAAATAAAGAAATAATATAAATATTATACATGAAACTCTACTCATATTTTATACATTTATTTCATTAAAAAAAATTATTCATAAATATATAGGTGTGTGAACATTATTTGTTATAAAATAATTAATTTTTATAAATATAATATTATTAGAGACTATATAAAATTATAACTAAAAATATGATACAATGAGAAAATATTTATTATGGTGGTGATTAAAAATGAAAATAGTAATGGAAATATTATTATTAGACATGTATGATAAAAACTAATACACAGACACAGACACACACACACACATATATATATATATTAAATTTTTTTATTATACATAAAATCAAATATATTATTATTTTGGTGTAATTATTTGAAAATTAGTTGATAAAATATAATTTGAAAAGTAGTGTAATACGAGAACGGATGTAAAAAAATTCAAATATATATATATATATATATCTTTGTGTGTGTGTGTCTCTGTCTGTGTCTATGTGTGTGCGTGTATGTATGTTTCCATCATTTTTTATAATAGGAATATATGATAGTAAAATAGTTATTTTGTATGTAATTATTGCATAATTTTTGATTTAATATATATATATATATATAATGTAATTAATATAAGAGTAATTTTGAAATTAATATATACTTAACTAAAACTGATGTATAATTTATTTAGATATATAAATATATATTTAATTGGACAATAAAATAGAGGAATGCTATTTTAATTTTTTTTAAACATATATAATATCTCATTTATATGAAATACATTTTAACATTAAAATGTGGAAAAAAATAATATAAGAGTAAAATAAAAAAGATTGAACTATGGGTTTTTATCATCATCCTGTTATTAATAAAATATTTTGTCTTCATCCCATTTCATTATCCTATATCGCAAGCCACTATCCTTCATTGGTCTACAACACCACATTCACCATAGGCCCCCCTTCATATATTTATTCCAACTATTTACACCATACTCCTAACCAATCAATTCTCAATGTAAACACATACTAACACCATTATCTTCTATATATTTTTCTAAAATACCTAAAAATATATTGTTCAAGGATGGAAAATTATTCCACAGATATCAGTGTCATATTCATTCTTATTGATTGTGTTCTTAGATATAAACAAATACATCACCCATCATCACTTGTTTCCACTGACCACATGAATGAAAATATCATGATATCCCTATAAATAAATTTCATAACAGGCATTGATAAATATGATATTAGATTTCTATGTGGTTATATTTGTAAATCTACAAAATCCACCTTCTTCATATTGCATTCAACATGAAATAATCATTTCTATTTTGTTAAATGTTGTTATACCATTAGTATCATGTATTTTATACATTTTTTATTTTCCTATTATATAATTATTCTTATAGGGTTTAGGTGTTTCTAAAATAATTGTGAATGTTTTTTAAGTGTTTCTGTTGGTGCACAGTCTGATAATGACTAGTAGAAATAGTGAATTATCTCCATCTATCTTTTATAGTGATGATTGAAGTCACATGTAAGGCATATTTTTGTAGAAATGTATGTCATAACAATTAATATTCAATAATAAATCATGGGAGTGAGATAGTGTTAGAAGTATAGATGGAACATTGTTCTTCAAACGATGAGAGCCTATTATGTAAAGGTATTATATTTGTTCAATAATACTACATTGTTGACACACAATTTTTTAGACTTTTTTAGATCTTTAGTGACTTCCTCTTATGAAAAGTATAGTTGTAAAAACAATGTGACCTAACAATGAAGGAGTCTGTTAATGATCTAAAATAAGTATTAATTTAAATTAAGGCTTAAAACATCATTATTATACGATTATTTGAATTCCACGTACTAATTTATTTCCCTTGTTATCCATGAAGTTCCCCTGATGTCAAGATAATAATTTATGGAATTTCAAATTGAATTTGACATTAGGAATCAATTATAAGTACTTTTCAAATATTTTTCTTTATATATGTAATATTCTCCAATCTTAGAACCATTGATATATTATATTATAGATTTATATAAGTTATATATCATGAATCATGTTTATATTTTGTTTGATAAATTGACGGGAACATTATTTGATCCATACACTAGAATTCCATATTATAGTTCTTCATTAATATCAACTTTTTATAGGTTTGTGGATTCTCTTTCCTATAAACATGATCTATAACTTTATGTATTATGTTTATTAAATGTTTATTCTTGGATTTTATGTGAACTATATTTTTTATTTCCTGACGTATACATTTTTTATGTTGTGTCTTTGAAATATGTGATTTTTTTAATACTTTATTTTCTAAAAATATTAAATTGGTAGTTATAAAATTATGAAGACTAATTTGATGCATAAAATACGTTTAATGAAATGGTTGATGAAGGAATATTTATTTAATCAAAATATAATATCGTAATATTGTGAATAATAGTGTTTTTATGTGTTCAATGTTGGAATGTTTAGGTCCTATGTGCCACCATCAAGGTAATACATATTATTTTCATAGAGTAAAACCATCAACTATTACGCAATAGTAATTTGTTTGGTTATATGTGTGTATGTAAACATGGGTTATTAATTCCACATATTAATAATTAGAAATAATAATATTTATGATTTTCCCATGTATTTCACCTTTTCTATATAAATTATTATATTATTTTATTACTAATTTTATTATGTTTTTAACTAGTTCTTCTCTAAGTGGAATGTTTTTGGATATATCTAAGTATTTATGATAATTTTATACCCTTCATGTGATTATCAATACTTTAATAGATGAGAGATAAAAATATACCAATAATGGAAAGTTGTAATATTTATCTAGAAATGAATTTCGATTATCATGGCCCTGGAAGGTGTTTTTTGAGCTAAACGAGGATGTGTTTTTTTATCATGTCACTTTGATTGATTTGAGACATTGTGTATTTAATATTTACCAATTGATATTATTTGTTCAATATTTACACTTATTTTTTAGTTTTTTGGGTTATATGATTGTTGTATTTGTCAAATTCATGAATAATATCACAGTATTGGATGATTTTATTTCTTGTTGAAAAGTGGTTTGATCATTATTGGTAACATCTTCCCCATATTTTCTTCATAACACCTTGACGTTATGTATCATCATTTTAAGTATTATGTGTGTTCCTTAAGGTTAGTGGGACATTGAATATTCTCAAGACCATGAGTTTTGGTGGGATTATACAAATGATAGATGTAATTATTGTTTTCATTGTCAATTATTATTGTATAATTATGACAAAATGTCATAATATGAAATGTATAGATAAAAAGGATGTATCAAAACATTTTATGCCTAATATTAAATTACCACGGTGTTCCATGTAAATAATGTTCATAGATAATTTTTGGTGAATTATTATATTATTTTTTTGGATTTATATAATAAGAATGTTAAATCATACCTTGATACCTATACGACTAATAAGTATTCATTTTTATTATGATACTAATGATCTTTGAAAACATATAAAATTGATGATTTTTTTAATGATTTTAGTAATACTTCGTGATTATGATTATTTTGAATTCCATAAGAAATCAATTTATAGTCAGTGATAAAAAAATTTGCATTGTTTTATTTGTAGTAAATCACTATAGGTAAACATAGTATGAATAAACATTATTTCATTGGAATTATTTTTGAACCAAATCATCAAGTAAAACTATAAGTTTTATAAATAATCAGTCATGATTTCGATGGCATATATACACAATATTAGATTGATGGTCCAGGATATGTTAATTACTATATGATTTTTATAAGAATACTATACCCATTATATAGTGGGATACCAATATTTAAAATGGGGAGGAGAGAATGAATCGAATGATCTGAATCCTAGAATTATTGGGTATGTAACACCCCAAGCTTCTATGGTGCGCTTCTCTTTGAATAATGCAATAGCGTGTGTTGTATGCATCATCGAGTTCTAACACACCACAACTAATCAAACTAGAAGTTATGAATAGTAATACCCTCTTTTTGAAATTTATAAATTTTATTTTTCGAAAAGGACTTCAGTTTTGGATTCAGAATATCGAAATTATCCAAGGGTGAATTTTTGGTATTTTTCTGAAAAACTTATTTTTTGATGAATAGTGAAACCACTAAGTGGTAGTTAAAAAACTGAATTATTCATAAAACTAAATTTTACCGCTTCTGTGAGTGGAATTTCAAAAATCTAAGACACACAGTTAATATCAAGGAGTAAAATGTGGTTCAATGAGATGAAAATAATTTTTGGTGAATAGTAACTTTTTACTTTTATTTACCACAGTTAAAAGTAAATAGGGTAATTATGGGTAAAAATTATATTAATATTACCCTAAAACATGTACTAATGCTATTGTAAAAGTGTATCTCGACCGAAAAGAACCTTAGTAATAATATATTATTATTTTGGTCCACATGGATTAGATTAGGACATTTATTATTCTTTAATTCAAAGAAGAGTTAAAAGAGTTAAAATAAAAGTTTATTTAGTAAAACATTTTTAATATATGGTTATACATAAGATAAATTCTATTTTAAATATTAATTAGATATCTAAAATAAATTACTACATAATGGTATTATATTTATAATTTTTAGACATTATATAATTTAATTAATTTATGACACAGTAGTGATGCAGTAATTACCTAAATAATGAAATCTTTAAAAAATCGATATTATAAATATTAAATAAATGTAATTTGAGACTTTTTATTAATTACACTAATTTTATAGGTTAATATTACATAATAGGATTGATTATATAAATTTTTTTCGATTTAATAACGCTGTTATGAATTTATCAAAAAAAAAATACCCAATAGTGTCAAAATTGACTTGAGAGCATTTTTAAAACAAATATTATATTATTAATTTATATTCAATTCCTAAAAATATAATGATCATCAAAGAGACTTATATCATGATAGTTTTATCATTAATGGACCACTTGGGTTCGCTTGGAGATATATAGTATGTTTATTAACTATATAATATAAAAATACAAAGTGACAAGGTAAGTGTCAAACTAATTAACTAAGAGTTAAAACTAAAAGATAAGGTTAATTTATGGACCCAAACATATCTAAATTATATGGGTTGAGTGGTATTTGACCACAAACCACCTTAAACTTTAATTGATCCACTTTGGAGCCATTAGAAACCGAATATTAATTTATTATAAAATAATATTTCTAGCTTTTCCAAAGGTGCCCCTCACCCCTCTTTAAAAAGGGCAGTCGCCCTTATCACTAATTCACACATTCAAATCATTTGGTATCTACCAAGCCCGACCCAAATACTCTCTCAACATCCATCAATTCAACTTAGAGGACTTAGTTTGATCATAAATCCAACCTATGGAGCACTTTTGATCAAATCAAAAGGAAGAACCCGTAGAAGAGGAAATGTTTTCACCACCCTCTTTCATGTTCGTTTCTTCTTCAACTTCTTATTTCTTTGTTATTACCATTATAAAATAATAACTCCATTATATTATTTATACATTGATGTTATTATAAATATGGTACAACCATATTCAATATTATATCCATCATTTGAATGAAATGTCACCATTCGTGCGTTCATACGGCTTACTGTCTCCACGTCGTGGTGTAATTGTTATTAAATAAATTATAATTTGGATGGGTATAATAATGATGTTTAGTTCTTGTAAATAATAAATATAACATGGAAATGATTCTTTATATATGATATACCATCCAATTATATGTTATTTAAATATCAAAAGAATGATATTGTCGCTCGTGCGTACGTACAAACTACTGTCTCCACGAACGCGATTAGATTCATTCTCCATCGTATCAATTCAAGTATTATTCTAATTTGATAAATAATAATAGTATCGAAGGACTTAATATCATTCTAAATATGAAAAATATACAACCTATTCATGAAAAACACGACTTAAGTAACAAAACATATAAAATAAAACGAGTATGTTAACACCTGAGACAACGATAATACTAAGATATTATTAACAAATCAATGTTAAAAGGTCATATATGTTATCATATTAATGTATATGATTCTTTTATAATTTAATAAAAATTATATGACCATTATACAGGATGTTAACCTACCCTCAACCATGTAAAAGTACAAGGTAAGGGTTTATTTCACAATCTCTTAATTATCCGAGGTTGTTTATACGTAATAATCTACTGGGACTTCTTTATCATCCACATCCATGTTTCATAAAAATGTATTTCAAAACATTTTTACTATTTAATAAAATATGGTTTAAAGTCATTTTTACCATTCTTTGGATTTTTATAAGAGGTTTATATAGGAATCTTTCCGTCATTTTCCAAACAAGGTCCATTTTAACCTTTTTGACAGAATTAAGGTAAGAATGTTTTTTTAACGTATACGGAAGGTGTGGCTATTTTACGCTGTTATAAAATCGTTGAAGCATCCCTAATAATATTATAATAATAGTTTCAAAGAAAAATTTTTATTTTATACTCTTAAATGGTTTCCAAATAGAATGAGATATTTCTCTTAAAGGAGTTTTGATATCATCTATGTCAACATACTTTGATGGATTTTAAGTGTATTTAGAGTTGATTTATTATGATACAAAACAAACATATTGTATTGATGGTTTTGGGATATGTTTTATTATGGATGTGTTATTTTTATTCCATTCACGCTTTATGAAGAATGTATTGACATTTCGTATGCTATTTTTTATACGAATGTTTATATTATGTTTAAACCTGTTCATATGAGGAATGCATTAGGCTTAATAAGTGATGGGTGGAGCCTGCTACAGCTCCTCGATGCATCAGTAGGTATCATGAGACAAACTAGTGTCCTAGAATAAGGCCTTGAAAAAATATTATTTGTAGTCTTGGCACGAGTCCTTGCCTATGTGGTTATGATAATATGGCATTATGAATTCCATCATTATGAAAGTGTTTATTGATATTGCATGTGATTATTCCGTTAGTAGAATATCCATGTGAATAGGTAAATGAAATTATTTCATTTTATTTCTGCCATATTATGTTGAAGTTCATGTTTAAAAGGCTTTTGATTTTGTTATGCATTGCCTTAAATGTTTATTCTTATTTATGAATGTTTCTTCTATATTTTTATCTTTACATGGCATTTGAGATCACCACATTCTATGTTTTATTTTTCCCAGGATGTGAAGAAGTATTTTATGAATGAGCAACTAGGATAGTATGAGTGGATAAGAGTGTGGAATATGGAGAATATATTGTTGTAGTTTTTCAATTTATGATGTAATGTAAACATTATGAATGTATCTAGTAATTCCAAGGCTACTAAACTAATCAATCTTTAGAGACTTGATTTTTCTTGTGATCATGAAAATGTTATTTAATAATGAACCAACTCTGGGTAACTAGGGTCGGGGCGTTTCATTTGGTATTAGAGGAAGTTTAGTACAAACCATGGAAGCTAGAATTAGATAAACTCTGATTAGAGCAGATAGATCTAGGTGGGATTTGAGGATTAGTATATATAAACATCCTAGAATTTTGGTATTGTAGAGATTTTGTGAGTTTTTTGAGTAATAAATCCCTGTCTGGATACGAGCATGTAGAGGCAGCTCTGGCACAGATGTATCTACAGGTAAAACCTGAAAACACCACTTTGAGGTAGACTCGAACGAGAACTGGTGCACGACAACAGGCCTTTCTGTACTCTTGGTTATGACACTCTTGGGGGATATTCTTAGGAACACTCTCATTTCTTTTACAAATCACTATGAAGGTTTTATGAGTATATACGTACTCAAAGAAAACATTTTTATTATTATGGATTATGTCCATAAATAGTTCAATTTATGTTAAGTGTTTCAGAAGTATAGAATTATATATTTTGATTCATAAACTGATATAGTTTATGCCATTGGATAGAAATGGCACATAATGGAAGAAATGAAAACTATATCAATGCATGAAATCCATGTATGGTTTCCCTCCTACTCAAGATAATTATAGTGGAACTAGTGATACAACTGGTGCTGATCAACTAATCACCATACTGGGAAAACTCACTCAGGATATGAATAATAACTTTACCCCTATGGAGCACCGTGATCCACAGCGTGGAGGATCAATGTTAGATCGCTTCATGAAGCAGAAACCACCAACATTCAATGTGAGTACAAATCCTTTAGTAGCTGAGAAATGGATAAGTTCCCTAGAGAAAATATTTCAGGATTTGAGGAGTAGTGATAGAGAAAAAGTTATCATGTCAGTTTACCACCTCACTGGAAATGCTGATCAATGGTGGTCATTGATTAGAAAAATGAAGGAAAATGATGAAGTATCAAATATGGAATGGAGGGAGTTCAAATATCTGTTTTTAGAAAAATACATTCCTCATAACCAATGAGCTGATATGAAAAGGAAATTTCCTAGTATGAGACAAAAGGAGGACGAGAATGTCACAATGTATGAGGCTAACATTACGAGGTTAGCAAGGTATGCTGGAGAATATATACATAACACAAGAAGTAAGATTGATTGTTTCTTTGATGGGTTAAACCCATTTCTCCATCGAGCATTAGTCTTACAATCCTTCTCGTCATACGAAGACATTGTCTCATGTGCTATAAAGAATGAAAAGGAATTCTCTAAGTATTATGACTTTAAAGCAACGAAAGAGAAGAAGAGATCTGCGGATCAACTTGGGAATGAAAATAAGGGGAAGAAGGGAAATACTGAATATCTATTATACAGTAAATGTGGGAAGAAACACCATGGTACATGCTTAAAAGGAATGTGAGTCTGTTACAAGTGTGTTGAAAAAAGCCACCAAGCTCGTGATTGGAAGGAGAAGAAGGAAGCTACTGATGTCCAATGCTACAATTGTAGGGAGATGGGACATTATACAAATGCATTTCCTAAGCTTTAGGGGATCTTACCACAAAAAATTCCAAGGGATCAAGGCCAAGATTATTCTGTCACTACTGCTGAGGTAAAATCTCCGAAAGATGTGGTGGCAGATAATTTAATGGTATCCTCAAGTTTAGAAAATGCATTATTGGATTCTGGATCATTGCATTGTTTCATATCTTCCCAGTTTTCTAAGAAAATTAGATATTTTTAATTTGATTTAACAATTGGGTTGTCAGTTAAAACACTTAAGGGAAGTATCATTGTAACAAATTTTTTTGTGATTCAGTCCCCATTAGAGAACATAAATGTTCTTTATCCGCTACTCTCATCATTATACCTATGATTGAGTTTTATATAATCCTCATAATGGATTGTATTTCGGACCATGATTCGAATCTTTATTTTAAGAAGAAGGAGGTTACGATTTTTGATGATTATTATAAGGAACACCTTATCATTAGAGCTGAATCGTCACAACCTAATTATTATCTAGATCCACCCCCAGTACCTCAACTAAATTCATTTATTGGGGAGGAAGAGAATGAAATGACTATGGGTCAGGAATGAAACGTTCAAATAAATGATGTACCTGTTGTGAAAGAATATGTAGATGTATTTCCGAAAGATTTACCTAGACATCCTCTAGAATGAGAAGTTGAGTTTTCCATTGATTTAATTTGTGGATCGAGGAATATATCGAAGACCCCTTATAGAATGGCCACTGAGGAATTAGTTGAACTAAAGAAACAATTAGAGGAATTGAGTAATAAGGGATTTATTCGCCCTAGTGTTTCTCCATGGAGATCCACTATTATTTTTGTAAAAAAGAAAGATGGATCTATGAGGTTATGTATTGACTACAGGGATATCAATGCTATAACAATAAAGAAAAAGTATCCCCTACATCACATTGATGATTTATTTGACCAACTGCATGGAGCTCAATGCTTTTCAAAGACATGCCTTCGATATGGATACCATCAGTTGTGTGTGAAGAAGGAATCCATTCTGAAGACAGCATTTCGAACAAGTTACGAGCATTATGTGTTTACAGTAATGCCTTTTGGGCTGACTAATGAACCCTCTGTATTCATGGATCTAATGAAAAGTGTTTTCATGGAATATCTCGCTGTTTTTTGGTAGTATTTATTTATGATATCTTGGTATACTCCAAAAGCTACACAGATCATGAAAATCACTTGCCCATTATCCTGAAGAATCTGATAAGACATGAATTATATGGGAAGTTTAGCAAGTGTGAATTCTGTCATCAGGAGATTTCTTTTCTTGGCCAAATTCTCTCTAATGATGGAATCTCTGTTAATCCTTCTAAGACCAAGTAAATCCAATAATGGCCTGCACTGATTAGTATAACTGTGATACGCAGTTTTATGGGTTTAACAGGTTATTATCAACGTTTCGTCCAGAATGTTGCTCGGTTAGCTAACCCATTAACAAAGATCACACATAACGGGGTTAATTTTTTTTTTTGGACAAAATACTATGAAGAATGTTTCGAAGAACTAAAGTGATGTTGAGTCAATGCTCTTATATTGACTCTACCATCAGGGAATGATGTGTTCATTATTTAAAGTGATGCATCTAAGAAAGGACTTGGTTGTGTCCTTTTGCAGAATGATAGGTTATTGCCTAAACATCACGACAGTTAAAAATTCATGAGTAAAAATATCCTACTCATGATCTTGAGTTAGGAGATGTGATCCTTACTTTGAAGATATGGAGACACTACCTCTATGGTGAAAAATGTGAGATTTATACAGATCACAATATTTTGAAGTATATTTTCTCACAAAAAGAACTCATCTTGAGGCAAAGACAATGGCTTGAACTACTCAAGGATTATGATTTCGAGATACACTAACACCTGGGGAAGGAAAATAATGTGGTAGATGTTTTGAGTAGAAAAGATCATGGAGTTTTGAACATGATGAGAATTGAAAGAGATCATATTCTCATGGATCTAGTAATGTGGGATATGGGAATCACCATGGAAGGTGAAACATAAATGCTTTTTCAAATGTTTGCCAAACCATATTTACTAGAAAGTATTAAGAGTTCTCAGATAGATGATGAAAAATTTAAAAAAAAGATTAAAGATGTGAATGATGGGAGATAGAGAGACTTTATGTATGAGGAGGGAATTTGGAAATTTGGGAAGAGACTTTGGGTTCCCAAAATACCTGAGCTAACAAGTGAATTGTTGGATGATGCTCATAGTTCCAATTTCTCTATACACCTTGGGAGGACCAAAATGTAGAGAGACTTAAAGGAAAATTTATGGTGGGACAAAATGAAGAGGGAGATTGTTGAATTTGTGTAAAGATGTATGTTTTGTCAACAAGTAAAAGCTACATGGAAACAGCCTCGAGGAGTCATGAAACCTCTTCCCATACCAGATTGGAAATGGTAAAATGTTACGATGGACTTTTTCCTGGGGCTTCCAAAGACTCCTAGAAGGAACGATGCAATATGGGTTATTGTTGATCATCTTACCATGTTAGCACATTTTCTTTATATAACAGAAGATCTACCACTGGATCGTCTATTAAGAATATATATTAATGATGTGGTGAGACTTCATGGAGTACCCCTATCAATTGCTTCTGATCATGATCCCCATTATACATAGAGAATCTGGAAGAGTCTTCAGAAGGCCTTGGATACTGAACTTCATTTGAACACTGCATACCTCCCTCAAACTGATGGACAATCGGAACAGACTATTCAAACCTAAGAAGACATGTTGAGATCTTTCTCTTTTGACTTTCAAGGTCTGTGGGATCAATATTTACCTCTGGTAGAATATTCCTATAATAATAGCTTCCATTCGAGTATTCAGATGGCACCATATGAAGCGTTATACGGAAAGAGATATCGCACATCAACCTATTGTTATGACGTTGGTGAACGAAAACTTGTAGGCCCAGAACTGGTGGAGGAAACAATGGAAAAGGTAAAGGTAATCCAAAACCATATCAAAGCTGATCAATGTAGGCAGAAGAGCTATGCCAATAACCGAAGGAAGGATTTGTAATTTCATGTAGGAGATCTTGTTTTCTTCAAGGTATCTCCATGGAAGGGAGTTATACGTTTCGGTAAGAAAGGTAAATTGAGTCTCGGGTTCATCGGACCTTTAAATTCTAGAACGAATTGGGGTTGTAGATTACCGTTTGGAAATGCCGCCAAGTATCTCCAATGTTCATGATGTCTTCCACATATGACTGTTGAGGAAATACATGCCTGAACCAACGCATGTACTCACCGATGAGGAATTAGAACTGGAACCAGATCTATCTTATTGCGAAGAGCCAGTCAGTATTCATGATACGAGAGAACAAGTACTGGGAAACCAAACGATGCGTCTCATAAATGTTTTGTGGAGAAACCATAAGATGGAGGCAGAAACATGGGCACCAGAGGAACTTATGATGAATAACCACCTGATTTGTTTTATGATGTATTATTCTAGAAATTTCGAGGATGAAATTATTTGAAGGAGGGAGAATGTAACACTCCAAGCATCTACGGTACACTTTTCATTGAATAATGCAATAGAGTGTGTTGTAAGCAACATCGAGTTCTAACACACCACAACCAATCAAACTAGCCGTAATGAATAATAATACCCATGTTTTGAAATTATTAAAAAAAATTCAAAATGGACTTCATTTTTGAATTTGGAATATCGAAATTATCCTAGGGTGAATTTTTGGTATTTTTTTGAAAAAACTTCATTTTTTATGAATAGTGAAACCACTAAGTGGTAGTTAAAAAACATAATTTTTCATAAAACTAAATTTTACCACTTCTGTGGGTGGAATTTTGAAAATCGGAGAGACACGGTTAATATCAAAGAGTAATATGCGGTTCAATGAAATAAAAATAATTTTTTGTGAATAGTAACTTTTTTACTTGTATTTACCATGGTTAAAAGTAAATACGGTAATTAAGGGTAAAAATGATATTAATATTACCCTGACACAAGTCATAATTATATTGTACAAGTGTATCTCCACACAAAACAACCTTAGGAATAAAATATTATCATTTAAGTCCACTTGGATTAGATTAGGACATTTATTATTATTTAATTCAAAGAAGAGTTAAAAGTGTTAAAATCAAAGTTTATTTACTCAAATTTTTTAATATAGGGTTATACATAAGATAAATTTGATTGTAAATTTTCATTATAAAGATAAAAAGATTTCCTACATTATCGTATTTTATTTATAACTTTTATACATTAAATAATTTTATTTATTTATAACACAATGGTGATGCAGTAATTACCTAATTAATGAAATATTAAAATAATTGATAATATAAATATCCAAATAAATATTATTTGAGACTTTTTATGAATTACAATAATTTTATAGATTAATATGAAATATTAGGATTTATTATATAAGTTTTTTTCGAAGTAATTATGCTATTATAAATTTATCAAAAACAAAATACCCAATAGTGTCAAAATTGACATAAAAGAGTTTTTAAAACAAATATTCTATTATTAATTTTTATTAAATTTTTAAAAATCTAAGGTTCACCCAAGAGACTCTATCGTGTTATTTGTATCATTAATGGACAACTTGGGGGTCGCATGGAGGTATATAGTATGTTTATTAACTATATAATATAAAAATACAAAGTGACATGGTAAGTGTCAAACTAATTAACTAAGAATTAAAACTAAAAGATATGGATAATATAATGACCCTACCTGTATAAATTATATTGGTTGAGTGTTTTTAAGCCCAAACCCTCCTTAAATTTTAAATAATCTACTTTGGATCCATTAGAAACCGAATATGAATTTATTATAAAATAATATTTCTAGCTTTTCCAAAGGTTCCCCTCACCCCTCTTATAAAAGGGCACTCCCCCTTCGCACTAATTCACACATTTAAATCCTTTTGGATCGGCCAAAACCTACCCAAATACTCTCTCAACTTCCCTCAATTCAACCTAGAGGCCTTAGTTTGATCAGAATGTCAACCTATTGAACCCTTTTGGTCAAATCAAAAGGAAGAACCCGAAGAAGAGGTAATGTTTTCACCACCCTCTTTCATGTTCCATTCTTCGTCAACTTCTTCTTTCTTTGTTATTGCCATTATAAAATAATAACTCCAGTAACATATATTTACTTTGATGTTATTATAAATATGGTAGAACCATATTCAGTATTCTATCCATCCTTTGAATTACATGTCACCATACGTGTGTATGTACGGCTTACCGTCTCCACGTCGTGGTGTAATTGTTATTCAATAAATTATTATTTGGATGGGTATAATAATGATGTGTAATTCATGTAAATAATAAATATAACATGATAATGATTCTGTATATATGATATACCATCCAATTATATATTATTTTAATATCAAAAGAATGATATTTTCACTCGTGCATATGTACGGACTACCGTCTCCACGAACGCAATGTGATTCATTCTCCATCGTATCCATTCAAGTCTAATTATCATTTGATGGTTAATAATAGTATCTATGGACTTGATATAATTCATTATATGAATAAGATACAACCTATCCATGGCAAACACGGCTTATGTAACAAAACATATAAAAGAAAACGAGAAAGTCAACACCTGAAACAACAATGATAATAACATATTATTAACAAGTCAATGTTAAAAGATCATATATGATATCATATTAATGTATATGATTATTTTATAATTTAATAACAATTATTTCCCCATTATACATGTGTTTAACCTACCCTCAACCAAGGAAAAGTACAAGGTAAGGGTTTATTTCACAATCTCTTCATTATCTGAGGTTGTTTATACGTAATAATCTACTGGGACTTCTTTATAATCCACATCCATGTTTCGTAAAAATGTATTTCAAAACATTTTTACTATTTACTAGAATATGGTATAAAGTCATTTATACCCTTTTTTGACTTTTTATAAGAGGTTTATATAGGAATATTTCCGTCGTTTTCCAAATAAGGTCCCTTTTAACGTTGTCTACAGAATTAAGGAAAAACTGTTTTTTTAACTTATACAGTGGGTGCGGCTATTTTCCGCCATTATAAAATCGTCGAAGCTTCCCAGACAAGTTTATAAAAATATTTTCAAATAAAACTTTTTATTTTATACTCTTAAATTATTTCAAAATAAAAAGAGATATTTGTCTAAAAGGAGTTTTGATTTAATGTTTGTCAACATCCTTTGATGGGTTTTAAGATTATATGGAGTTGATTTATTATGATAAAAAACATCCATATTGTATTGATGGTTTTGTGATATGTTTGACTGTGGATGTGTTATTTTTATACCATTCATGGTTTATGAAGAAATTATTGAAATTTCTTATGCTAGTTTTAATACGAATGTTTATGTTATGTTTAAACCTGTTCATATGAGGAATGCATTGGACATAATAAGTGACGGGTGGAGCTCGCTATTGCTCCTCGATTCATTAGGAGGTCTCATGAGACAAACTAGTTTCTTGGAACAAGGCCTTGACAAATTTTTATTTGTATTCATGGCACGAGGACTTGGCTATGTGGTAATGATAGTCTAGCATTATGTATTGCATCATAATGAAAGTTGTTATAGATATTGCATGTGATTATTTGGTTAGTAGAATATCCATGTGAATAAGTAAATGGCATTATTTCATTTTATTTCTTCAATATTATGTTGAAGTTCTAGTTTAAATAGTTTTTTTGGTTATTCATTTCCTTTAATATTTATGCGTATTTATGAAAGTTTCCTCTATATTTTTATCATTACTGTGTATTTGATCTCACCCCTTTCAATGTTTTATTTTTTCCAGGATGTGGAATGAGTTTTATAAATGACCCGCAGGGATAAAATAAGGGGATAAGAGTGCGGACTATGGAGACTATATTTTTGTAGTTTTTCATTTTATGATGTAATGTAATCTTTATGAATGTATCTAGTAATTCCATGGATACTAAACTAATCAGTCTTTCGAGACTTGATCGTTCTTGTGATCATGCCAATGTTATGTAATAATGCACCGACTTTGGGTAACTTGGGTCAGGGTGTTACAGGGTAAACCTATAGAGAAAAATGTAATGTTACAAGACTATATAATAAAGGATATTGAATATAGATTGTGAGATTTAACATTCAAAGATAATGTTCACCATGTTTTTATGTGTGTGGACATTGAATAATTATTTCATAATTATTTACCTCAAAATTTTTTGATCATAATAATAATGTATTTATTGATCATATAATAAGTATATTTATAATTCATATAATATGAAGATAAATTTATAAACATAAAATAAATTTACTATGATGTTTCTACTAGTACATCCTTGATGAATCATATATATGAGTTAATACTTTGACATATTTTTATCTGTAAAAAAATCGTCATTATATAATAGATTCTTTTTTGATGGAAAATAGAGAAACACTGGTAGAAATAGATATCTCTTGAAATCACGTGAGAATATTTTTGTAATAATGGGAACAAGTGGTATGCTATGTGTTTGGAATAATAGTACGAGGGGATACTACATACATTAGGGTGGAGAATATAATAATAATACTTCAAGATCTGTTAATTTCCCTCTATGAGCTAATATAAATCATGGATGTTTTCAATGATGATTTACATATCATATGTATTGTCACCATACCACATGTCATAGAGAATGTCAATGATTAAATAACATGGTATATATCTAGTGTTGACATCATAGTACAAAAAATTCTATTGTTAGAGATGCATATCATGTTCCCAAATATCCTATGCTTCATTTTGGAGATCTATCGAGAATAAATATCTTCCAAGGAATCCATTGAGCCATATTGTTTTGTGAAAAACCACATCTCCATAGGTGATATAATCTATGAAACAAATCAATGAACATATAGTACCTAGTAATCATCCTTATGGTCATTAATAGATTAACATTGATTAACAATTAAAACCTTCAATAGTGCAAGGAAAAATTATTATAAATTTTATGCTCAAGAATGTCCTATTTAATACTGTTGTATACCAATCATTTATAACTTCTCTTAATTTGGATAATATCTGTTAACATGATGATATGATTTTTTCTATCTTGACTAATCTATAAATTCTTTGAAAATGGGTGTTTTGAGCCATTAAAGGTTTATACATATTAGCAACAGTTCACGGGGTAATAAATGTTATGAGATTACTCTATTCATTATATGGTTAAATTTAACATAATTTTTGGAAGGGGGTGATTTACATAAATAAGTATCCATAGATTATGTTACACTCATCAGGTTTCATTTTTGTTTTCTAATAATGTTACGAAGATAAATAAATTAAATTGGGATGTGATTGTAAAAAAATTCCCTTAGTATAGGTTGTTTGGATTTTATTCTATTAATAAACATTATTTACTTTGGAATATTTTGATGAAATAAAAAAATACAAATTTTGAAAAAATCATTGTATAGTTTCTTAATTAGATTCCAAATAAATATATTTTTTACCAAAAAAATATGTGCTGAATTTATAATTGATCTCCAACTAAAGACAAGTCTTATTTCAATTCCATCTTACAATTTGTTACCCATATATTTAGTGAAATAGAAATTTATTTTTAAAGGGTTTGAAATGAAAGGGTTCATCTAATAGAGAAATTAGTCGAGGAAACAACAATATTTTTTTATTAAAGGGGAAATATAAATCATTTTATGTTTATAGATTATCATATTTTACACCATGTTATTATAAATAATTAATTTATATATCTGAGAATCGATAATTTATTAGATAAATTAAGGTAATCTCTTTGGTTCCCTAGTATTTCCACAAGATCATGGAATCACCAATTTTGAGTTCATAAGTAGGATATTTTGAAGGAAACATTTTGAGAGACAATATATTCATAATGAGTTTATGTTTATTCCTATATATCATATGAATTCACTAAGAGTGCTCATGAAATTTAGGAATAAGATCATTAAATGTTTTCTATATTCCATTATTGTGGTGTTCATTGATGAAATTATAGGGTATTCTTTTACAAATGTTGATATTGAACAAAACCTGATTATAGTGCTAAGTATCTTATAGGAACATAAACTTAATTTTATAATTTTATTTCTGATATCATGATATATTATGTATATATCAACATCTATTTAATTTTTGATATATTTTTTTCCATAGATCGTAAAAATATATTAGCTATTAACACATTGAAATCACTAGTAATGTTTTTTAGGAAAGTAATTTTATTGGATTAGTAAGATACTAATGATTCTATAATGGATATTTTTCAATTATCCTTATTCTAGATAACACTTTTAGTAGGAAAGGTCTTCCATTATAATGTAGTGTTGAGAAACAAAAATCATCCCAGCATCATAATGTTTAGATTACCTCAACACTATTTCTAATGATTCTAGAGTCGTGACAGGGAAATTTTTTATATAATGATTCACTGGGACATGTTTTTGGGATCTTTTAACATTCATAGAGATTATTTAGTTTATTATGAATTAGAAAAGTTATGGCTTCTTGAGAAAAAATACCCAACACATTATTTTAAATTTTATGATGTATTTTATACCTTAAATATGTTATCATTTAATTTTTGTAGATAAATTAATGCTTTTTAAGGATCATAAAATATGAAACAAAATTTATCACCAATAGATTTAAACCCAAGTCAACATATATGAATACTATATCTGGATATAATTTTATTTGACTTGATTTATACACTGGGAAATGAAAATTCTATTATGGAATCATTGTTTAGGTAATAATTCAATTAGTTTAAAACAAAGGATTCAGATTAATGGAAACTAGTGTTTTTTTATCTAATATGTATCTAGATTTTTCTCACTACAGTTCATCTGTTGGTTTCATTCTAGTTAATTTCGTTTTAGATTTGGTGAAGAATTCTATATTTGATCAAACATACTATTATTTTTTACAATGAGGCCAAATATCAATTGTGGAGAGAGAATTGAGGGATGAAATCTAGATGGAATATTTGAGTTTTATTTGTAATGTTATATTATTGTTCGTTCAAACATACACGATAAACTTATTTCTACCTACCACAATTCCTGATGGATTAATAATCATGGAATATAAAATATATATATAGAAATTTGATAATTTTTTTTATCATCATTAAATTAATTCTATAGTGTATATGTTGTTTAGATATTCGTCATCTATCAGATATCCAGGAAATAAACACCAATGTCCAGCTGGTTTGTTTTATTCTTTACCAAATATCATTTGAAAATGCGAGATGATTGCTATAGATTTATTCAATTGTCTATCATGAATTGATAAGAAACTTGAAATAATTTGGGTATTTCTATATTGAATCATGAATTCAACACAATTCATCCCTATTCAGGAACCAATTATGTTGGAAGGCCTTTCAAATCATTACATTCATTAATTTGTAACGATGCATGGTGTTCTAGTTTTATGATTCTTTAACTAAGACCTACAGATTAAATTTCATTTCTGGAAACCATTATTATAGCCCCCAAAAACATAGTTAACAATTATATGATAATATTTTCTTTAAATTGGAATATAATCTTAATGAAGAATAAAAATATTGGATGTCTTTCTAAGAGATTGTGTGATGGATTTTGGAATCTCATGGGAGGAGCACATGTTGTTAGTTGAGTTATTATATTGTAACTATAACACCCCAGGTAAATAAAGAATATGAAATTTTTATATTTATCCATATTTGTGAATAAAATGTTAATTTTAATTTAAAGGGAATGTTATGCTCGATGGAGTACCCAATACACAACAACGAGTTTCTTCGGAATCTTACGTTGCACTCTTATAATAAAATAATATTATTTGAAATGGTAGTTAATTCCTAGCCGTTGTAATGGTGAGAATGAAAAGAACTAACTAATAAATAATTATATATGTTTTTTCAAATATTTCTACTTTTATCCAATAAATGTTAGAGGCTTAAAATGTGAATGAATCCAATTTTAAGCGTAAATATTCTAATATTCTTTAAAAGGTCGATTAACCGCCTTTTGATGGAGAAACATTTTTAAATCCACTTGTTGGAAATTTTCTATGTTATATTAGACCAAATAAAATCCTTTTTTATAATCGGGATATCAAAATTTACTTTGTGTAGGTTTTTGTTATTTTTTTGATAATGTCAGTTTTTATTGAATAAGTCAAAAATGTTGTATTTTAATTCAAAACCGCTTTTTAATATAATTTATTTATATGATTAGATCATTATTTGAATTGTTTTTAAAGTGAAATTAAGAAATATTTTTACCATTTAATCCAATGGTGGTTATTGGAATTAGTTTCACATTGAAATTGGACATAAACTAGTTTTAATCTTTTAATAGATATTGTTTCTTAAAAACACGCTATTTGTTTTGACAGCGGGAATTAACTATTAAATTAATTAATGAAAATTATATGTTTTTAATTTTTTAAAATAGACATCATTTTTGAATTCGGAATATCAAATATAGCTTAGGGTGAATTTTTTTTATTTTTCTGAAAAACATCAATTTTTATGAATAGTGAAACAACTAAGTGGTAGTTAAAAAACAAATTTTTCATTTAAATGAAACTTTACCACTTCTATGATTTTAATATCAAAAATACGACATAAATGGTTGTCATTAGGAATTAAAATGTGATTCAATGGGATTGAAATAATTTTTTTGGTGAATACTTACTTTCATGTTTTTTTAATCGCGATTAAAGGTAATTAGTGTAATTTAAGGTAAATATAATGTTATAATAATATGAAAAGACCATGAAACATGTCCAACCCTTATTTTATGAGTCATGGCCGACCAATAAATTCCATTGGTCATCTTGGGGACCCCATGGATCCACTTTGGTAGGAAAATGACATTAATAACTTTTTATTTAATGTTAAAATAAGAATGTCACAAACATGTATTGTTTAACTAATTTTTTTTACATGGGGTTATACAAGTAATATATTTGACTATAAATATTCATTAGCAAGATAATAATATTTCCTACATCATAGTAATTTTTTTCATAATTTTCAGACATTAAATAAATTAATTAATTTGTGACACCATAATGATGTAGCGGTTACCTCATTAATGAACGATTTAAATAAATTGAAAAGATAATGTAAAATATAAGACATAAACTTGTCAAAAACCTATTAATTGGTAGATATTGAACTCTTATCACCTTATCCTCGAAATATATAATTGTGGGACTTTTGATATCTGAAAATCATTTTATAATAATGTATCTTTTCAAAACATTCCAAGAGTGCCCCTCCTCCCTCTTATAAAAGGCCCCCACCTCTACCCACCATACCTACACCTCTCAAGCCATTATCACGACCAAAATATGATAATTGTATATCTACACATCCCTATATTCATTCTAGGAGCCTTACCATAGGCACAACACTCTTAAAGAAACCCTTTTGGTTCAAACCAAAGGCAGTTACCCGATTTAAAGGTAATGTCATCTCTTATGTTCTTTTGTTTTATTTTTCTTATCCGACCCCCTAAAAACTTTTTATTCCATTATTTTGCAACAAAAAGAGTATCTTAAATATACTAGGATTTAGTTATCAGAAGTATTGTAGCTAATATTACCCACACCTCTGTCTAATGGTTAGAAACATACTGTTTCCGTGGATGGCGAGTTACTACCTCACGGAACGATGATTGTTCAATATTCTCCTACCACCTCTCAGGGTGTCCATTATGATGGAAATATATTTATTTATGTTATATATTATATTTATTTCCACTATAAACTTATTTATTTTACATTTAAAACATACCTTTATTCTTTTCATGTTGTGAAAATGCGATAATTTCATTTGAGGAAGTGTGCACTATCGCCCCCTAAAGTTATGTGACTCATTAATGCAATACCTGGAATGTGTAAAGAATTAAATTAATGAACTTATGTGACCTATATAACATATATATTATACTCTAATTATAATATATATATATATATATCTCATTTATTTTTAATTTCATTAAATACAAAATAGAAATGAAAGTAGCATTCATGTGTACGTACGTCTTACCGTCTCCATGAACGGTGAATTGCATTTATTACCTCTAAATGTTAATTGATATTATAAATGAAAGTATTTACTAGAAATATATTATATATATGATATCTACATCATTAATATAATTCTATATATAATAGATATTTTACCACATTAAGAACTTGTAATTATAAGAAGATTATTTTTGACTCAAGTACCAATGATCGACAAAACAACCATTATTAACTTAAATAATTTCATAATGTTCATAATGTGGTAATAAATTATATAAAAGTAATAATGAACATAAAAAAGGTTCTTAAGCAGGTATAAAATAACTGTATTTTATTATTAAGAAGATTAAATAATGATCGAGTCAAGTCGGACACGAGGTAAGGGATCCTATCAATCTCTTTTTTAAGTACTCTTTTTTATGTCATTTCTTTTAAGCTCCTCTTTATTAGTTGGGGGATGTTCATTTATATTCCTATTACTGTAATTTATATGTTCATATTATGTGAGACCCTATTTGATTTCATTAATACATTTTTTAGATGTTTTAAGTGGTGTCGTTAGGCTGTTGAGTTTTCGTAAGGGGGTTTTCATCTCACTTTTATTCCCGTGAGATTTATGCTACATTTTCCACCATTTCCTTTGAGTTTTATATGTACTGATCATTATTCTACTCATTGTTTAATATAATTTCTATTATGATTATTTAAATAAATGTTTCATAGTCATTCTTACATGGGGTGTACGTTTTGAAAGTTACCCAAGTCAGTAAGGGAACCTTTCAACCTCATATTTTTAAAAGAAATATTTTTGTTTTGTCTTTTTCATTGCATCTTCTTATGTCGAGATAAGTTATTATATATCCTTATTACTGTAAATTTTATTTCCATGTGATGATATACCTTTTATCTCTCTCATCAAATCTATTTCTAAAATTTTATGTGATGTCATTAGTCTGTCGAATTTTTTCAAGGGAACTTCTTAACCCAATTCCAATTATTTGGGTTAAACCTCTACATCTTGATTATGTCATCATATGAATTTGTGTGGATTACATATGATTGTTTTACACTGTGTATCATGTTTTATTTAGTGTATTTATATTTTTCACACATAATTATTTCATTTCTTTATCCTTGCTCTAATGGTATGATCCTTTATTGGGATTACATCTCAATTTCTTCTCGTGGAGACATTTCTTAATGAAATGCAATTTTATTCTTTTATAAAGTGTATATACAGACCCTTTGACTTTCCATATCCAAATTATGTCTATAATACTGTGAATTAATTGTTTTGAAAATGTTCTACTTTCATGTGGCTTATAATTTAAATGTTCAAAATAGAAAAGGACTCTTTTATTAAAATATTGTTTTAAATGGAATTAATGGTTTATTATTTTAAAAATTTATCATCCATGTCCATGTTTTAAAAATGGATTTATGGATTTATTCATAGAGAGATGAATTTTTTAAAACCCTTTCAAAAGATTCGAAGTGGTATGGGACACTTTGATTCTAAAATATCTTTTAATTGTATTCTATTAATATTTTCAACGTATAAAGGGATTTTTCTCTCATAGAGTTTTAATGATTTTATTATATGTTTTTTTATTTATTATAATATCATGATGTGATCTCTTTTGTTTGAAATATGGAAATTTTATGTTCTTTTATGCATGTTTTATGTGTAATGATTAAGTTATGGTTCTTGGGAAATGTTTTCGGGTGGTTCTATGATAAAATAAGGGCGTGTGACCCTGATATAGATATAAAATGCATTGGGTAATGTGAAGAAATTAAACGGTAATGTTTCTTCGAAGCGATTTAGGTAATATACGGTGATGTGTATTCCAAATGTTACAATGATGGTTACTCCCTACGTAAGAATTTTTTGAATGTCTCAAGTTACCATTACGTCGTATGGTTTCTATGAGTTATTCCTAAATCTTATGATTTAATGAGGTATGTTAAAGTGATTATGTTTTATGAGTAATGTATGATTTCATTGATTCATATGTATACATGGACTAATATTTTCTCTCCATATTGTTATAAACCTTATTGAGATTTTTATGATCATCCCATGTTTTTTTGAAATGTTTTTCCCATGACATAAACTGGAATAGGGTCAAGTATGGGATCATGGAAATGTTATGCTGTCTAAAACAAGGAACTAGGCATGACTCTTTTATTCAAGAGTTTTTATTTTGTGAAAAAAATTGTAACTTAGTAGATGTGAATACTTTGTAATCTTTGAGATGTAATAGTTATGTCCTAATTCTCTAAATCTATAAACCTGAAAATATCCTCAATGTGAATTATTCATATAATTCATGAATATGTATTGTACTAAGGCCGGTTCCTTATAGTTGGTATCAAAGATCGGTTTAGATAACATTATAGGTTAGAGTGTTGTTTATGCATAAGTGACAAGTTGTGTATAACCAAAATGGATATTATATTAGATAGAGTCATTGTTATTTATGAACGTTTGAATGAGATTGAGATAACATGGATAATTATATCTTAGTGTTCATCTTCCTCTTTAGTACATGATGATTTTGTTGACATACTCACACTAACCTCTTTTGTTTTAGTAAATGGATGGTTCTAGCAAGCACCAAAGTGACAATGAGTTTGAAGGAAACTGTGGTGGTTCTCTTATTAAGAGACTGGATGAAATGAGGGATTCAATGAGAAATCTCGTGGTTACTCTAAACCAACTATCAGGGGTCATGATCAACCACTTGATCCTTTGTATGTTCTCTAATGCATCATGTACAAGCGTATGAACTCGATGTGTAATTTCAGGTAATAATTACAATGGTTACCATTAGGATTTACATGATCCTTACTTTTGAGGTAATTATGGGTTACTATATGTTATGATGGAATATGATCGACATGAGATAAACATGAGGTTAAGTTATGTTATGGTTATTTATGAAGATTTTATCGCTTTTTGGGGAATGTTATAAGAATTATGTAGTTTTGGAAGAAGGACAACACGTAGACCGTGTGACAACGTGTCGTGTCAGACAAAGGTTCTAGAATCAAACCCACTACCAATGTGCGACTGGTATTTATCGCCTACCACTGGACTACGTGAAGTCCCTGGTTAATTTAACTAATTAATTTTAGTTAAATGATCTTATGAATCTTTAATTAGTTTTTTTGGTTATCTAAGGAAATTATTAATCTATAATGGAGGATATGTGATTAAGTTAATTACATTTCAGAATGAGACTTTAAGACTAACTAATGATTGGAGATAAATGTTAAGGTTTATCTTGGATGATTATGTGAATAAATCATTCAAATATTTGGGTTTCAATCTTATTTTTCATTAATTTGATGAATTTTATGGATATATATTTATTGAATGGTCTTTGATGATCTTTGGGTATTGTTTGATAAATTTTGGAGATTAAGAATAGAATTTTTTAGGATTATCCTTTTTTTCTATTATATGATATTGTACTAACCTTTTTGGTTTTGGTTTTGGTAAAGGTATAAAGACATGATAAATATGTAGTTCTCTTTTTTGGATTAGTTGATCCTCAATAAGTTGATTATAGTACTCTTAATGCTAACAAGTCTTCCTAAATACTTGTCTTTTGGAGAAAATTTGAGTTTGTGTAAGAAATCTAGTAAAAGATGAAAGTCAACATGATAAGTAAGTATTTTTCATTATGATTTAGTTAAGCTCAGAAATAATTTTTTTAATGAAAAGTAACTTAAATTAAAAAATGTTGTCTGTTATCTTTTCCTACGGGGGAATCAAATATCGTTTAACCCATCACAAGTTTGTGATTTTATGGTGGTTAAATTTCTCTAAACACGTTTTCTATCAATCCCCATCAAAACAGGACCCTTTGTTTTTTTCATCCATATCCATGTTTTCATGGAATCCTAGTATGGTTTAACGCATGCGACCTTTTTACTTCGCTTTCTTGATTTTAATGTGATAGTTTTACCGACTCTTGTTCCGATGTGGGACATTCAACAATGTTTTCAAGAACAATTTTAAAATTACTAGGATGCAATTCCCAAAAGAGTGGAAGGATGTAACACCCCAGGTAAATAATTAATATGACATTTTTATATTTATCCATATTTTTGAATAAAATGTTAGTATTTATTTAAAGGGAATTCTATGCTCGATGGTGTACCCAATACACAACAACGAGTTTCTTGGGAATTTTACGTTGCACTCTAATAATAAAATAATATTATTTTAAATGGTAGTAAACACCTAGCCATAATAATTGAGTGAATGAAAAGAACTAACTACAAAATGAATATATATGTTTTCCAAATATTTTTACTTTTATCCAATAAATGTTAGAGGATTAAAATGCGAATGAGTCCAATTTTAAGCGTAAATATTCTAATATTTTTTAAAAGGTTGATTAACCACCTTTTTATGGAGAAACCTTTTTAAATCCAGTTGTTGACAATTTTATATGTTATATTGGACCAAATAAAATCCTTCTTTAGAATTTTTATATCAAAATTTACTTTGTGTAGGTTTTTGTTATTTTTTTCATAAAGTCCATTTTTAATGAATAAGTGAAAAATGTTGTATTTTAATTCAAAAGATCTTTTTAATCTAATTTATTTATATGATTAGATAATATTTTGAATTGGTTTTAAAGTGAAATTACAATATATATTTACCATTTAATCCAATGGTGGTCGTTGGAATTAATTTCACATTGAAATTGGACTTAAACTAGTGTCAATCTTTTAATAGATATTGTTTTCAAAAACACGCTATTTATTTTGACAGTGGGAAGTAATTATTAAATTAATTAATGCAACATATATGTTTTGAATTTTTTAAAATAGATATAATTTTTTAATTTGGAATATAAAATATAGTTTAGGGTTAATTTTTAGTATTTTTCTAAAAAACTTCAATTTTTGAGGAATAGTGAAACAATTAAGTGGTAGTTAGAAAACTAATTTTTCATTTAAATGAAACTTTACCACTTCTGTGATGTGAATTTAAAAATTCCAACATACATGGTTGTCATTAGGATGTAAAATGTGGTTCAATGGGATTAATATAATTTTTTTGTGAATAGTAACTTTTATGTTTTATTAATCGCCATTAAAGGTAATTAGTGTAATTTAAGGTAAAGATAATGTTATAAAAATAAGAAATGACCTTGAAACATATCCTACCCTTATTTTATGAGTCATGGAAGACCAAGAAAATCTATGGGTCAACTTGGGAAACCCACGGAGTGACTTTGGTAGGAAAATTACATTAATAACTTTTTTTTAATGTTAAAATAAAAATGTCACAAACATGTGTTGTATTACTAAAAAACTTTTTTACATGGGGTTATACAAGTCATAATTTGGACTATAAATTTTCATTAGAAATATAAATAGATTTCCTAAATCATAGTATATTTTTTATAATTTTTATACATTAAATAAATTAATTAATTTATGACACCATGATGATGAAACAATTACCTCATTAATGAACGATTTAAATAAAATGAAATGATTATGTAAAATCTAAGAAATACACTAGTCAAAAACCTATTGGATGTTTTTATTTCAAACCCTTATCAAATTATACTAGATATATATAGTTGGGGACCTTTGATATCCGAAAATCATTTTACAATAATGTATCTTTTCAAAACGTTCCAAGAGTTCTCCTCCTCCAACTTATAAAAGGCCCCCACTTATACCCTCCATACCCACAACTCTCAAGCCATTGGATTCGCCAAACTCTGATCATTTTATATCTCCACATCTCTGTATTAATATTATAAGCCTCACCATAGTTAGAAAGAACTTCAAGAAAACCTTTTGGTTCAAACCAAAGGGAGTTACCCGATTTAAAGGTAATGTTCTCTCTTATGTGGTTTTGTTTTATTTTGCCTCCCCAACCCCCTAAACACTTTTTATTCGTTTCTTTTGTAACAAAACAAGTATCTCCAATATAGTATAATGTCTTTATGAGAAGGATTCTAGCTACACATACACACACATCCGTCGAATGGTTAGAGAACATACTGTTTCCATGGATGACGAATTACTGCCTCACGAAATGATGATTGTTATATATTCTCCTAACACCTCCCATGGTGGACATTATGATAGAAATATATTTATTAATGATATATATTATATTTAATTCCTCTATACACTTCATTATTTTACATTTAAAACACACCTTTATTCTTTTCATGTTGTGAAAATGCTATAATTTCATTTGAGGAAGTGTGGACTACCACCCCCTCTAGTGATGTGACTCGTTCATGCAATACATGGAATGTATAAAGAATAAAATTAATGAACCTATGTGACCTATATAACATTAATTTTATAATGTAATTATAATATATATATATATATATCTCATTTAGTTTTATATCATTAAATATGAAATAGAAATGAAAGTAGCGTTCATGCGTACATACGTCTTACCGTCTCCATGAATGGTGCATTTCATTTCATACCTATAAATGTTATGTAATATTAGAAATCCAAGTATTTACTTGATATATATGATATATATTATATCTAATTCATGAATATAATTCTGGATATAAGAGATATTTTACCACATGAACAGTGTGTAATTATAAGAAGTTTATTTTTGACTCAAGTACCAATGATCGAAAAAACGACCATTATTAACATAAATAATTGCATAATGTTAATAAAATGGTAATAAATTATATAAAAGGAATAATGAACTTAAAAAAGGTTTTTAATAAAGTGTAAATTAACTCTAGTTTATTATTCATGAGATTAAAGAACGATCGAGTCAAGTCTGACACGAGATAAGGGATCCTACCTATCTCTTTATTTTTAAGTACTCTATTTTATGTCGTTTCATTTAATATCCTATTTCTTAGATGGGGGATGTTATTTTATATACATATTATTTTACTTTATATGTTAATATTTTTAGATTCCCTATTTGATATCATCAATCCAATTTTTCTCGATGTTTTAAGTGGTGTCGTTAGGCTGCCATGTTTTCGTAAGGGGTTTTTCATCTCACTTTTATTCTCGTGAGATTTATGCCACATTTGAAACCATTTCATATGATTGGTATATGTAATTCCCATTATTCTATTCTTTGTAACATAATTTAGTTTATGAGAATTTAAATCAATGTTTTATAGTCTTTCTTTCATGGGTTGTACGTTTGGAACGTTACCCAATTCGGTAAGGGAACCTTTCACCCTCCTATTTTTAAAAGACTTATTTTTTTATCTTTTTAATTACATATTCTTATGTTGGGATATGTTCTTATATATCCATATTGTTGTAAATTTTATGTCCATGTGATGAGTTACCCTTTATCTCTCTCATCAACCCCTTTTCTAAAAATTTATGTGACGCCGTTAGGCTATCGTATTTTTGCAAGGGAACTTCTTAACCCAATTCCAATTATTTGGGTTAAACCTCTACATATTGATGATTTATTACTATGAATATGTGTTGATGACATTTTATTGTTTTACACTGAGTATCCACTTATATTTACTTTATTTATATTTGTCTCACATAATTATGTCATTTCATTATCCTTACTCTAATAACATGATTCCTGATTCAGATTACATCTCAATTTCATCTCACTGAGACATTTCTTAATGATATGCACTTTTATTCTTTTATAAAGTGTATATACAGACCCTTTGACTTTCAATATTCATTTTATGTCTATACTATAGTCATTTAAATGTTTTGAAAATGGTCTACATTCACGTGGCTTATAATTTAAATGGTCAAAATGGAAAAGGACTCTTTTATTAAAACATTGTTTTAAATGGTTTTAAAGATTTATTCTTTTAAAAATTTATCATCCATGTCCATTTTTTAAAAAGGGTTTTATGGATTTATTCATAGGGACGTGAATGTTTTAAAAACCATTCAAATGTTTCGAAGTGGTATGGGACACATTGATTCTAAAATCTATTTAAAATGTCTTCTATTAATATTTTCAAAGTATAAAGGGATTTTTATCTCATAGAGTTTTAACGATTTTATTATATGTTTTTATTTATGATAATACCATTATGTGATATCTTGTGATTGATATGTGGAAATTTTATGTCTTTTTTATGCATTTTTTAAGTGTTATGATTATGTTATTGTACTTGGACAATGTTATTGGGTGGTTCGGTGACAAACTAATGGTGGGTGAGCCCGATATAGCTCTACAATGCATTGGGTAATGTGAAGGTGTTAAACAGTAAGGTTTCTTCGAAGATATTTAGGGAATATATAATGATGGGTATTGCAAACATAACAATGTGGGTTACTCTATAGGTAAGAATGTTATGAATGCCTCATGTTACCTTTATGTCTTATGATTTCAATGAGTTATTCCTAAATCATATGATTTAATAAGGTAAGTTAAAGTGATTATGTTTTATGAGTAAAGTATGATTTCATTGATTCTTATGTATACATGGACTATTATTTTCTCTCTATATTGTTATAACCCTTACTGAGCTTTTTATGCTCATCCCAAGTATTTTTGAAATGTTTTTCAGAGGATATAAAGAGGATTATGGTGAAAGATGGGATGAAGGAATTGATATTCTATCTAATACAAGGAACTAGACATGAATCTTTTGTTCAAGAGATTTTATTTTGTGAAAAACTGGAAAATGGGTCGATGTGCCTACTTTGTAATCATTGAGATGTAATAGTTATGTCCTAATTCTCTAAAACTCTAAACCTAAAAATATCCTCAATGTGAATTATTCATTTAATTCAAGAATATGTATTGTACTAAGTCCAAGTCCTTATGGTTGGTATCAATGGTCGGTTTAGAGAACTTTATAGGTTAGAGTGTTGTTTAAGCATGAGTGACAAGTTGTGTATAACCACAATGGTTATTATATTAGATAGAGTCATTGTTATTTATGAATGTTGGATTGATATTGAGATAACTTGGATAATTATATCTTATAGTTTATCTTCCTCTTTAGTACATGATTTTTTTGTTGATATACTCACACTGACCTTTTTGGTTTCAGAAAATGAATGGATCTAGTAGGCACCAAAGTGACAATGGGTTTGAAGGAAACTGTGGTGGTTCTCTGATTAAGAGTCTGGATGAAATGGTGGATTCAATGAGAAATCTCATGGTTACTCTAAACCAACTATCAGGAGTCATGATCAACCACTTGAACCATGGTAATTCCTATAATGCATCAAGTACGAGAGAATCAACGTGATGTCGAAGTTCAGGTAATAATTATAAAGGTAACCATTTGGGTTTATATGATCCTTACTTTTGAGGGAATTATGGGTTACTATATGTTATGATGGAATATTAACGACATGAGAAAAACATGACGTAAAATTATGTTATGGTTATTTTTGATGATTTTATTGCTTTTTGGGGAATTTTCTAAGAATTATGTAGTTTTGGAAGAAGGAAAACACATAGACCGTGTGACAATCTATGGCGTCTGACGGAGCTGTGGGAATCGAACCCACAACCAAAGTGTGACTGGTATTTATCACCTACAACTGGACTACGTGAAGTCCATGGTCAATTTGACTAATTATTTTTAGTTAGATGATATTATGAATGTTGAATAAGTTGATTTTTGGTTATCTATGTAAATTATTAATCAATCATGGAGGATATGTGATTAGGTTAATTACTTTTTAGTATGAGACTTTAAGAGTAAATAATGATTGGAGATAAATGTTAAGGATTATCTTGGAATATATATGTGATTAAATCCTTAATAGATTTGGGTTTCAATCTTTGTTTTGATTACATTGAATAATTTTATTGATAGATGTAAACTAAATGGTCTTTGATGAAATTTGGTTATTATTTGACAAATTTCGGAGATTAGGAAAAGATTTTTTTTAGATAATCTTTTTTTGGTATTATCTGATCTTTTACTAACCTTTTTGGTTTTTTTGGTAAAGGTCTAAAGACATGGGAAATTTATAGTTCTATTTTTTGGATTAGGTGATTCTCAAGAAGATTATTATAATACTCTTAATGTGAACAATTCTTCCTAAATACCTGTCTTTTGGAGAAAATATGAGTTTGTGTAAGAAATATACTAAAATTTGAAAGTCAACATGACAAGTAAGTATGTTTCCTTATGATTTATTTTATCTCATAAATAAATTCCTCAATGAAAAGTAACTTAATACTAAAATGTTGTCTGTTATCTTTTCCTAACGGGGAAACAAATACCATTTAACCCATCACATGTTTGTGATTTTCTGGTGGTTAAATTTATCCTAAACATGTTTTATATCACTCTTCATCAGAACATGACCCTTTATTTTTTTCTTCCATTTCCATGTTTTCATGTAATCCTAGTATGGGTTAACTTGTGTGACATTTGTATTTCCCTTTCTTTATTTTAATGTGATAGTTTTACCGACTCTTGTTTTGATGTTAGACTTTCAATGAGGTTTCCATGCCCAATGTTAATATTGCGAGGACGCCATTCCCAAAAGGGGGGAAGGATGTAACACCCCAGGTAAATAATGAATATGAAATTTTTATATTTATCCATATTTTTGAGTAAAATTTTAATATTTATTTAAAGGGAACGCAATTCTCGATGGCGTACCCAATACGCAACAATGGGTTTTTTTGGGAATCTTACGTTGAACTCTAATAATAGAATAAGATTATTTTAAATGGTAGATAATTCCTAGCCGTTGTAATGGTTGGAATGAATGGAACTAACTAAAAAAATGATTATATATGTTTTTCAAATATTTTTACTTTTATCCAAAAAATGTTATAGGATTAAAATGCGAATGAATCCAATTTTAAGAGTAAATATTCTAATATTCTTTAAATGGTCGATTAATGACATTTTAATGGAGAAAACTTTTTAAATACACTTTTTGACAATTTAATATGTTATATTGGACCAAATAAAATCCTTCTTTAGAATTGGGTTATCAAAATTTACTTTGTGTAGGTTTTTGTTATTTTTTTTTGATAAAGTCCATTTTTATTGAATAAGTGAAAAATGCTGTATTTTAATTCAAAACGTCTATTTTATCTAATTTATATATATGATTAGTTAATATTTTGAATTGGTTTTAAAGTGAAATTAGAATATATTTTTACCATTTAATCCAATTGTGGTCATTGGAATTAATTTAACATTGAAATTGGACTTAAACTAGTGTCAATCTTTTAATAGAAATTGCTCCGTAAAAACACACTATTTGTTTTGATAGTGGAAATTAATTATAAAAATAATTAGTACAACTTATATGTTGTGAATTATTTAAAATAGACATCATTTTTGCAATCGAAATATCAAATATAGCTTAGGGTGAATTTTGGGTATTTTTCTGAAAAACATTAATTTTTGATGAATTGTGAAACCACTAAGTGGTAGTTAAAAATTAATTTTTCATTTAAATGAAACTTTACCACTTCTGTAATTTGAATTTCAAAAATCCGACATACATGGTTTCCATTAGGATTTAAAATGTCGTTCAATGGGATTAAAATTATTTTTTTGGTGAATAATAACTTTTATGTTTTATTAATTGCGATTAAAGGTAATTAGTTTAATTTAAGGTAAAGATATTGTTATAATAATTTGAAATGACCTTGAAAAATGTCCTACCCTTATTGGATGAGTCATGGCCGACCCATAAAATCCATGGGTCAACTTGGAGACCCAATGAAGCCACTTTTTTCGGAAAATTACATTAATAATGTTTTATTTAAGGTTAAAATAAAAATGTCACAAACATGTATTGTTTTACTAAAACAATTTTTACATGGGGTTATACAATTCTTTTTTTTTACTATAAATATTCATCAGAAATATAAAGAGATATCCTAAATCATATATTTTTTTTAATTTTTATACATTAAAAAAATTAATTCATTTATGACACCATGATGATGCATCAATTACCTTATTAATGAATGATTTAAATTAAAAGAAAAGATAATGTAAAATATAAGACATACACTTGTAAAAAACCTATTGTATGGGTGTATTTAAAACCCTTATCACCTTATAATAGAAATATATAATTGTGGGACCTTTGATATCCGGAAATCATTTTATAATAATGTATATTTTCAAAACATTCCTAGAGTGCCCCTCCTCCCTCTTATAAAAGGCCCCCACCTCTAACCTCCTTACCCACACCTCTCAAGCAATTGGCTCGGACAAACTCTGATCATTTTATCTCTCCACATCCCTCTATTCATCCTATAAGACTTACCTTAGGCATAATGTGCTTCAAGAAACCCTTTTGGTTGAAACCAATGGGAGTTACCCGATTTAATGGTAATTTCCTCTCTGAAGTTCATTTATTTTATTTTCCTTCTCAAACCCCCTAAACTCTTTTTATTACATTCATTTTTAATAAAACCAATATCTTAAATATAATAGGATGTTTTTTTGAGAAGCATTCTAGCTACACATACACACACCTCTGTGTAATGGTTAGAGAACATACTGTTTTTGTGGATCGAAAATTACTACCTCACGAAACGATGATTGTTCTATCTTCTCCTACCACCTCTCATGGTGGAATTATGATGGAACTATATTTAATTACAATATATATTATAAAACAAATAATATCATCTAGGAAATATTTTTATCTTTCCAATGAATATTTATAGTCGAAAATATAATTTATATAACCCCTTCTAAAAATTAATTTACTAAAAGATATTTTCTTTTATCATATATTCCTTTACATTATGTTAATTAATATAAATTGTCATTATCAATCAAAAGTGGATCAAAGGGGTCCCAAAATAGACCCAAATTTGCCCATGGTAGTTAATTACTCAACCAATAAGGTTTGGACAAGTGTTAAGGTAATTTGGATTTATTATAATATTCTTTTTACCCGGTATTATCTTATTTACCTTTAATCACGGTAAATAATAGTCAAATGATATCATTCACCAAAAATTATTTTTATCTTAATGAACAACATTTTAATTCTTGATGAAATCCATTTATGTATGATTTTTGAAATTCAATTCACAGAAGTGGTAAATTTTCATTTAAATGAAAAAATCAGTTTTTTAAATACCACTAACTGGTTTCACTATTCACCAAAAATTGAAGTTTTTAAAAAAAAATCAAAAAATTCAGCCTAAGAATTTTTCGATATTACGAATTAAAAATAGATTTCTATTTTTCAACTTCAAAAAATAGAAGTTTCATTAATTAATTTAAAAATTAATTCCCGCTGTTAAAACAAATAGAGTGTTTTTATGAAATAATAACTATCAAAAGACTGATTATTGTTTATGTCCAATTTCAAAGTGATATTAATTCCAATGACCGAAATTGGATTAAATGGTAAAGATATATCTCAATTTCACTTTAAAACCAACTAAAAAAGATAATCTAACCATATAAATAAATTAGATTAAAAGGCAGTTTTGAATTAAAAACAACACATTTCACTATTCATTAAAAAAAATGAAATTTATTAGAAATATACCAAAAAAAATACCCAAAGTAAATTTTTTTGCCCCAAATCTAAAGAAGAATTTTATTTGGTCAAATAGAACATATAAATATGACAAAAACTTGATTTAATGAGGGTTTTCCATTATAAGGCGGCAAATCATCCGTTTAATGTAAATTATGCTTAAAATTAGATTCTTTAACATTTTAATCCTCTAAATATTATTGGATAAATGTAAATACATCTAACAAACATTTATAATCATATTGTTGTTAGTTTCATTCATTCCTTCTATTACAACGGCTAGGAGTTAACTACCATTTAAAATAATATGATTATATTGTTAGTGTGCAACGTAAGATTGCAAAGAAACTCGTTGTAGCATATTGGGTACGCTATCGAACATAGAAACCCCTTTAAAGTAAAATTAATATTTAATTCACAAATATTAATAAATATGAAATATGCCTTATTTTTCATTTACCTGGTATGTTATATCCTTCCCCCCTTTTGGTAATTGCGTCCTCACAATTTTTCATTCACTTATCAAAATAAGTGGGGGTATTTATACCTTATAGAATTTTCAGATTCCCACATTGCCTCTTCAACCATATGGTTTTTCCAAAAAAACCTTTACATGATAAATTACCTTATTCCGCAACACTTTATCTCTACGCTCAAGAATCTAAACTGGTTGTTCTTCATAATAGAGATTCTCATCCAACTAAACTACCTCTGGGCTCAAAAGATGAGATGGATCAGACATATTCATTCTCAACAGCGAAACCTGAAAAACAATGTCTACCTACGGTAAACTTGGGGGTAAAGCCACTCTTTACACAAATGATCTATCCTTATCCAAAATTTCATAAGGTCCAATGAACCTTGGACTCAACATTCCCTTTCTACCAAAACACATCACACTTTTCCAAGGAGAAACATTGAGAAAGACATGATCACCTACCTCAAAAGAAAGATCCTTCCTCCGGTTATCTGCATAATGTTTATGTCTGCTCTAAGCTATTCTCATGTGTTTCTGAATCAACTGAACTTTCTAAGCCATATCTTCAACAAATTATAGTCCCATAAGCTTCCATTCACCTACTTCATCCCAAAAAGATGGAGTTCGACAATGCATTACATATAATGTGTCAAATGGAGCCATCTGTATACTGGAATGAAAACTGTTATAATATAGAAATTCAACCAATGAAATATGTTGGTCCTAACGTCCCTGGTAATCCATTATGAAATCACGTAATATATCCTCCAAAGTCTTTATTGTTCGTTCTGACTTCCAAAATGAATGAGGAAGAAAAGACGTACTTAAATATAATTCAGTACCCAATGACTTCTAAAGGACTTTCCAAATTTTAGAAGTGAACCTGTGATCATGATCAAATACAATAGAGAGGGGAACTCCATTCAACCTGACTATCAGTTTATCATACAACTGAGAAAGGTGATCTAGATAAAAAAATATCTATAATAGGAATGAAATGAGCATATTTATTCAATCGGTCACCTATAAACCATATAGCATTATTACCTCGAGATGACTTCGTAAAACCCACAACAAAGTCAATGGATATATTTTCCCATTTCCACTCTGGCACCGGTAAAGGCTGATCCATTCCTTTTAGTTACTGTCTCTCTTCTTTAACCAGCTGACAAGTGAAACACTTCAAAGAAAAATCAGTAATATCTCTTTTCATTCCATCCCACTAGTAATACTCCCAATGATCTCTGTATATCTTAGTATAACCAGGATTAACTGAAAATGGAGAACTATTAACTTAAAATAAAAACTCATTCTTCAATTTTGAATCACAAGGAACACATAAACTCTTTTCAAATCTCAAAACACAATCATTATCAACATTAAAATCAGGAAACATACCATTCTGAACCATCTCTTCCTTTTTGTGTAACTCAAAGTCTTCTTTCTGTGCTTGCTTTATTCTGTCTGATAGAGATGATCTCACTGAAACCTAATACAAAACAGAAGAATTACCTACAACAAAAACTTCTATGACAATGTTCATCAAATCAAAAAACCAAAGGATCTCATTCCAAATGTAACATGGTTAATGAAGTATTACCTTTTCAACTTAATGCATTAGCCACTTTATTTTCTTTTCCTGGATGGTAAATGATCGTGCAATCATAATCCTTGATTAATTTCAACCATCTCCTCTATCCCATGTTCAATTATTTCTGAGTCAATATATAATTTAAACTTTTGTGGTCAGTATATATTTCACACTTCACTTCATACAAATGATTCCTCAAAATTTTTAAAACAAAAACAACAGCTGCTAATTACAAATCATGTGTTGAATAATTTAACTCTTGTGGATTCAACTGAAGTGAAGAATAATAAATTACCTAAACATTTTTCATTAGTAAACAACCAATTCCTTTCAACGAAGCATCACTGTAGATAACAAACTCACCATTTCTGGAAGGATGTGCCGAAACTAGAGCATTCACCAATTTTCTGTTCAATTCCTGAAAACATTCATCACATTCTTTTCTCTAGATGAACATAACACCGTTTTGAGTTAACATAGTCATTGGACTAGATAACCTTGAAAAATATTCAACAAACCTCTATTAATAACCTACTAAACCACGAAACCTACGGATCTCGGTTATATTTTTGGGTTTTGGCCATTCCTCAACAACATTCATTTTATAAGGATCAAAAGTTATGCCATGTTTTTAAACAATGTGACCAAGGAAAGAAATTTTTTGTAACCAAAACTCACACTTGCTGAATTTCCCATAATGTTTCTTTTCTTTTATGGTTTTCAAGACAATCCTTAAATGAATTTCATGTTCCCCTTTACTTTTGGATGAAACCAAAAATATCACAACCACAAACTTATCCATGAACTCATAGAAAAATCTATTCATAAGATCCATGAATATAGTAGGTGAATTGGTTATCCCAATAGAAATAATAACAAATTCATAATGGCCATATCTAGTTCGAAACGCGGTATTTAGATCATCTGATTCCTTTACATTCAACCGAGTGTACCCTGACCTCAAGTCAATCTTCGAAAAATACAGATTTCCCCAGAGCTGTTCAAACAAATCATCGATATGAGGCAAAGGATACTTAATCTTAACAGTTATGTTATTCAATGCTATATAATCAATGCAAAGTCTCATTTAACCATCTTTCTTTTTAACAAAAAAGAGAGAAGCACCCCATGGTGATGTGCTAGGTCGAATGAAACCTTTATCTAATAACTCATTCAATTTCTTCTTTAACTCTAAAATTTCAATTTGAACCATTCGATAAGGGGGTTTTGAAATTGGGTTAGCATCAGGAACTAAGTCAACACTAAATTCAACTTCCCAATCAGGTATAATACAAGGAAACTCATTAGAAAAAACAGCGAGGTACTCATTTACCAGTGGCACATCATTAATATGAACAGTTCCTTTGTTTTCAACAACATGAGCAATGTGAAAACTGGGTCCCGGTGACAGCACAACCACCCCTCCTAAACAAGGCCGTTGGGTCCTGGCCCACCAGGTACCACCAGTTGCCCCGCAGACACGTGGGGCCCACCCTAGGGTCCACCCACATGCCTGAACGAGTCATCTGACTAATGAAAGTCCCCAAAGGCCAACACATGTCCTTTCTAGTGTGTTCTTTCCTCACTTACACATACCCTGAGAAACGACCCAGGAGGTCACCCATCCTGATCACTACTCCAGGCCATGCTTGCTTAACAGTGGAGTTCTAATCAGATAGACTCCTAAAAAAGAAGGTACAGCTTGTTGCCATGAGTCATATCATTTAGTCACTTAACCCATTATCATTTTGGGATGTTACAATCACCCCCATTTAGATCACAACTCCCTCATTGTGGGCCCTATATATCATCCCAGGCAATGCACTGCGCACTTAAGGCTGGGTTCCTCCACTGATACCAAATGTAGCGACCTAGACTTTTCTTTAATTACTATTACATCATTTCAAAGATAAACAACATAATAATATTACACATAAAGTATCCAAAGGTTTAGTGTCTTGTGAATACATGGACCACACATAACAAATACAACATCAACCATAAACATTTATTTAATTTCCTCTTCACTAGCTTCTTAGTGGCTCTTGTCCTATCCTTAGTACATGTAGCCACCTGAGGATATACATAAAAAGGGGTGAGCTAAAAGCCTAGTAGGATGATAGATAAGAAACATATATCATGGGGTGAGTATAATCATGACATATTAAAATGATCATGAACATGAGCGGAGCCTAAATAAAAGACATGAAATGTGGCAATTCATAAAAATAAAACATCATGTCTTAGTGGTTAACTACCACACATATTTTTGGACCAAGCTAGAATCTTTTTCACACATAATTTCACATTTACTCATGAGATTCATTACTTTACCCAATGCATTGTAGAACTATATAATTCTGAGCGCACCTGTCACATTTAAACATTCATATTGCGCCATATAATTCCGGGTGCACCCGTCACATAATAACATTATCATTATCATGCTTTCCACATAAAACACATATAAAACTTGTAAAAAAATAACCCATTTAATGGAATGGTTTTCATCTCATAATAACACATTCATAAGATTTGGGTTCCCAAAATAAAGTGGTAACAATATACTTGATACAAGAACCATCAACCTTGAATGAGAGGTAAAAGGTGAGATCATGAAGGAAGAGTTCATTTGGAAAAAATATTGATGTACATAAAAACCAGTGAAAAACATGTATATCCTATAAAAGTAATTGAAATGATGAAAAAATGATCTTCGAGGAGTAACCATATCAAAAATGGAGTGAAAGAGGGAGAACCCGAAGGAAGAAAATTGGGTTCGAGATTTCCCCTTACCTTGTACTTGAATGCCTCCTTCTCTTTAATGTCCTGTATAATGACATTATATTAATTAATTAGAAATTCCATAACCTTTTATACATTAATATGGTTCATTCTGGTCTCATTATTTCATATTATGTTCCTTTGGATGACTTATAGAATTTAAAAACATTGATTGGGGATGTTCGTTTTCATGGTTTTCTTGAGCGGTCCACTTGTATTCTTAAATTGATATTTAGGGAGATCATGGGTAAACATCCAGAACTGATATTACATGTTATTATTGATATTAAAGAATCTTGAATGATTTTATAATGAGTTATATTAGATCCATGTTGATGAATCATTGTATAAGAATTAAATGAATATTATTTGGGTTAATTTGAGCGGTTTTTGGATCACAACGAACTTGTTTTAACTTTTCACTTAGTAATATGGCCATAGGTTATTTCCAGAACATAAAATATAACATAATACATATAAAATATTCTGGTTCAACCATAAAAATGGTTTCATGACCAGATTTTATGGTTGAAATGGAAGAAGAGAACATGTCATTTTTGAAGGTGATAAATTTAACACCTCATGAATAACGTTCTCTTTAATAAAATAAAAGGAAGAGGGAAAGGGTGTGGGGTGATATAATATACCAATAGAATCATAATATTACAGTATATGTATAATAATAGTGTTACAAAACAATTTGGATTAATATAGGTTGGGAGATATCATGAAAGGAACTTGAACTTGAAAGAAAATTAAAGGAGAAGAGGGGGGGAAATTACCTCTAGAATCTTCCTCTTGAGAACCTCATTAAGGACATATGCTTGGTCTTTTGATTAGACCAGAAGCTCATGGACGTGGCGGAGGGGATAGGGAAGGTGTTTGGGCAGATTTTATAGAATTCTTTGACCTTGGGATGTGTGAGTAAAAGAGGGAGTGAAGGGTGTCTTTTAAAGTGGATGGGAGAGGCGTTTCCTTAATATAAAATTGATTAGTTTATTAATTTCACCTAAGACAAGGAATAGTGAGTCTTGGATGACCAAGAATACTAAATAAGGCATGTGAGTTCGGTATTTGGGTGCTTACATCACTTGGGATGTCAGGAATAGTGGGTTTTAATTAAAATGTATTTATATGGTAAATTAATGTATTCTACTATTCACCAAAAATTCATGTTACTCATAAAAATCCCAAAAATGTACCCCAACCATTTTTCTATGTGTAGAATCCAAAAATTAAGTACATTTTTCAAAAATAATTTTCTACATATTATTAATTTAATATTTATTGAAAATAATAATTTACATAAAAAACAGTTTTTAAAATTATAACTGATTTTGTAGTTCTTTCAAAAATTACGTAGGGTCTTATAAAATTATCTAAAAACTATTAGAAATTGATTCAATAATTTATTAATATATTACAATGGAATATGTATTATTTTAAATTAATTACTTAATTATAAATAATTATTTATGACTTATAAAATACCAAAAACGTTTACTAAGGTCAAATTGTCACTTTCTAAGATGTCTAATTTTTTTTCATTATTCATAGCTAATGTTACTCTTATTTACTATTCATAAGGGTCATATTACTATTCATAAGGGTAGGTTACTATTCATAAGGGTAGGTTACTATTCATAAGGGTAGGTTACTATTCACCATTTTTTTTTCATTAGCCTCCAAAAACTATCTTGAACACAACTGTGTATGTCAGATTTTTAAAATTCCAAACATTGGGGTGTCAAAATTATGTTTAAAGGTAACTTATCACTTCGTAGTTCATTATTTTGTGTTTTTATGACATAAATATAAGAAGGGAATTTTCCATTGAAATACATTAGGTCGTTACATTCTTCCCCCCTTAAGAAATTATGCCCCTGAAATTTCACTTTACACAAATAGGTGAGGGTACTTCTCCTTCATTACCTCTTCTGGTTCCCAAGTTGCTTCCTCAAAATTATGGTTCCTCCACAACACTTTGAAAAGGAGAGTTGTCTTTTTGCGTAGAACCTTATCACTTCTGTCCAACATTTTTACCTACTTCTCCCCATAGGAGAGATCATCTTCCATCTGTACCACCTCTGAGTTTAGTACATGTGAGGGGTCTGTTATGTACTTCCTTAGTAGTGATACATGAAACACATCATAAACTTGAGCCATATTCGGTGGAAGTTCCAGACGATAGGACACAGCTCCTATATAGTCAAGGATCTCAAAGGCGACAATGTACCTTGGACTTAGCTTCCCTTTCATCCCGAATCTCATGACTCTCTTTCATAGAGATATTCGAAGAAAGAATTTATCTCCAACGTCGAACTCCAAGTCCCTTCGACGGTTGTCAGCATAGATATTTTGGCGTCTTTGAGCTGCTTTGATGTGTTTCTGGATTACTTGAAACTTCTTTGTTATCTCCTGAACAATATCGGGACCAAGTAGATTTCATTCTCCAACTTCATCCCAACATGTTGATGTTCGACATCGCTTCCCATAAAGGGCTTCATACGGAGACATCTGAATACTCGGGTGGAAGCTATTGTTGTATGAGAACTCAACCAATGGGAGATGCTGATCCCAACCACCTTTGAATTCAAGAGAGCAGGCTCTTAGCATATCTTCAAGCATCTGAATAGTCTTTTCAGATTGGCCATCAGTTTGGGGATGATAGGCCATGCTGAAATTTAATTCAGTACTCAAAGCATGTTGAAGGCTCCTCTAGAACATACATGTGAACCTTGGATCATGGTCAGAGGCAATCGAGAGTGGAACACCATGCAATCTCACCACATCCTTCACATATATCCTTGCAATTTTTTCAAGTGAGACGTCTTCTCGAATAGCGATAAAATGGGCAGTCTTGGTTAGTCGATTAACCACAACCCATATAGCATTATTTCCCTTTGATGTCTTTGGGAGTCCCATGACTAAGTCCATAGTAACATTTTACCATTTCCACATGGGTATAGGCAATGGCTGCATCATACCTTTGGACTTTTGTTGCTCAACATTAACTTGATGACTTACCAAGCACCTTGATATATATTCTGCAATCTCCATCTTCATGTTATCCCACTAGAAGTGTTCTCAGAGATCACGATACATCTTGGTACTTCCAGGATGGATAGAGAAAGTTGAGCTATGTGCATTATCCAATAACTCCTTCTTTATCCCGGGTGATGAAGTCACACAAAGCCGCGTTCCAAACCAAATCACACCATCATCGTCGATATGTAACTCTTGCAGCTTCCCTTCCTTTACTGCATTCAACCTCTTTTGTATCTCCACATCATCCCTTTGTGATTTCTTATTCTTCTATTGGATGGATGGTTGCACAATAATTTGGGCAAGGTAGGATGTATCCCCTACCCTTATGATTTCTAAATCTATCATTTGCAAATCCATGAAGATAGGGTCTTTCTCAATCCTCAACATGGATAGAGTAGTAGGTTCTTTTCTACTTAGAGCATCATCTACCTTGTTCGCCTTTCCAGGATGATAATAAATATAGAAATCTTAATCCTTGATTAGCTCTAACCATATCCTTTGATGCATGTTGAGCTCCTTTTGTGTGAATATATACTTTAGGCTCTTCTGGTCAATGTATATGTCACACTTCTCGCCATAAAGGAAGTGGAGCCATATTTTCAAGGAAATAACCACGACTGCCAGCTCTAGATCATGCGTCAGGTAGTTCTTCTCATGGATCCTCAACGATCGTGAGGTGTAGGCTATCACATTATCATTTTGCATGAGTACACAACCCAAGCATTTCTTTGAAGCATCATTGTATATCACAAAACTTTCTCCACTTTTCGGTAGTGTGAGTACAGGTGCAGGGATAAGCCTACTCTTTATCTCCTTGAAGCTTCCATCACATTCTTCCATCTATACATACATTACCCCTTTATTTGTTAACTTAGTTAGAGGTCTGGACAATCATGAGAAGTTTCTCACAAAACGTCGGTAGTACCCAGCTAATCCAACAAAACTACGGATTTCTATGACACTAGAGGGCCTGGAAAATTCCTCAATTGAAATTGTCATTGAAGGGTACTCATAAATTCCCTCACTTGTGATCACATGTCCCAATAATGTGACTTGATTCATCCAAAAGTCACACTTGAAAAACTTTGCGTATAACTTCTCTTTTCTCAATGTCGCCAACACAAGTCTTAGATGTTCTCCATGTTATTCCTTTCTCTTGATGTAGATGAGAATATCATCGATAAACACTACCACGAATTTGTCTAGGTAATGTATAAAGACTCTATTCATCAAATACATGAAGATTTCGGGGGCATTAGTATGTCTGAAGGGCATCAACAAAAACTCATAGTGCCCATACCTTGTACGGAAGGCAGACTTCTGAATATCTTCCTTTTTCACCTTTACTTGATGATATCCAGAATGAAGATCCACCTTTGAGAATTATTGAGCTCCTCTTAATTGGTCGAACAAGTCATCAATTCTTGGGAGAGGATACTTGTTCATTATGGTGATCTTGTTGAGTTTCTGATAATCGATACACAGCTGCATGGTTCCATCCTTCTACTTTACAAAGAGCACTGGCGTACCCCAAGGTGATACACTAGGGTGTACGAACCCTTCCTCTAGATGTTCTTGTAGCTACTTCTTTAACTCCTTATATTTGATAGGAGCCATCCTATAGGGACACTTAGATATAGGAGTATCTCCAGGTATGAGTTCAATTGAGAACTCTAACTCATGATCTGGGGGAATTCCGGGTAACTCTTCGGGAAATACATCACTGTATTCCCTCACGATGGGCATTTCCTCAAGGTTGGAACTTTCCTTCGACTCAACCATTTGAGTGAGGTATGTTTCTTCATAGGGGATCAACACCCATACCATTGAAGGATTTTTCAAAGGATATACATGATATTTCTTGCATTTGTAGAGGATCATGGGATGGTTTGGAATATGAAAATATATTTCCTTTTCCCAACAGTTGATATGTGCTCTATATAACTAGAGCCAATCCATTCCCATTATTGCGTCGAATTCCACCAAGGGAAGTATTATGAAATTTTCTGGAAGAATCTCCCCACATACGTCAATAGGAGAAGAGTCAAGCACATTTGTTGTAATGATTGAAGCACTCAGTGTTTTTACAGATATCTCTACTTCAAGGTTTTGGGGCTTCGATTCTATAGTTCTAGAAAACTTGCAAGATATAAAGGAATGCGTAGAACCATAATAAAATAAGACTTTTTCCATTCTTGAGTGAATAGGAAGTATACCTTGTACGACTTCATTATCATGTTCCACCTCCACAGTAGTGATGTCATAAGCCTTCCCTTGTTCCTTTGTCTTTGGTCGTAGTTGTCGCTGACTACCCTAGAGATCTCGAGGTTTAGTGCACTGGTTTGAATAGTGCCCTAGCTCCCTACAGTTGTAGGATTGAACCACGAGTGGTTCTCTCCTTTCATCAGCTACATTATCCTTCCTTTTCATATCTTTTAGAAACTCTTGAGATTGGTGTCCTTCTTTCCCACACTTAAAGCATTTCCCCGTACTATTGAGGCAGTTCCCATGGTGCAACTTCCCACATTTTTGGCATGTGGGTCATTGATTTTTCTTCCCACCTTTGTCACTAGATCCACCAGCTTGAAACTCCATCATTCATTTCTTATCACCATAGCCATGGGACCATTCTCCAAACTCCATCTCCACTTTGATAGCACACTGAACAACTTCTTCATAACTACCAAAGTCTCAAATTGCAAGAGCCTTTCGAAGATGTGGTTTTCATCTACTAAAGAATCTATCAATTTTGCTATCGTTGTTGATAACAAAACCCGAAGCATACCATGAGAGGCTTGTGAAATTTGTATCATAGGTTGTGACATATTATCCTTCTTTTTTCTTGAGCTCTATGAATTTTCTCTCCATCTTCGTGCGAAGAGTTTGTGGAATGTACTTATTAAGAAACATTATCTTAAAGTCTTCCCATTCCATCTCTTCAATTTTCTCCCTTGGCTTGGTGTACTTAATCAAATCCCACCATTGATCAGCTTCTCCATCTAGACAATAAACTTCTAGAGTCACCTTCTCCGTCTCAGAACAGTGAAGAACATAAAATATCTTCTCCATGGAGTTGACCACTGTTCTATATCTAGTGGATCAGAAGATCCTCGAAATGTCGGTGTTCATTTCCACATAAAACAATTGATAGCTAGTTTCGCCCTCTTTGGTGAAGGAGGGCGTTCCCCATTATTATGGTTATTATTCATAACCCAAGATAATTGGGTAAGCATTTCCATGAATTTTTGAACTCCACCACCAAAATCATTGGGGATGTCATTCGGGCAATCGTTGCATTGGCCCTCGCAAGAGTTGTTGGACTGATTTCTCCTGGTTCCCACCATTTTCTTAAATAGAAAAGGTTAGAAAAAAACATAAGTTTACAAGTCATTAATAACTTATTCATTTAAAAAATTATACCAAAAACATAACATATGGGATCCCTAGGTAAATATTCTTGTGTACGTGTTTGTACTTATTCTCATGCTAGAAGTTTTATCTAGGGTTTACTAATCCTAATTCCCAAATTAACTAAACCTTTCCCTTGATACCAAATGTGACAACTGGATCCCAGTGACAGCACAACCACCCTGCCTTAACATGGTCGTCGGGTCCTGGCCCACCAGGTACCACCAATTGCCCCGTAGACACATGGGGCCCACCCTAGGGTCCACCCACGTGCCTGAATGAGTCATCTGACTAATGACAGTACCCACATGACAACACATGTCCTTTCTAGTGTGTTCTGTCCTCACTCACACACACCCTGATAAACATCCTTGGAGGTCACCCATCCTGATCACTACTCTAGGCCAAGCATGCTTAAATGTGGAGTTCTAATCAGATAGACTCTCAAAAAAGAAGGTTCACTTTGTTGAAATGATTCATATCATTTAGTCACTTAACCATTTATCATTTGGGGATTTTACAATCACCCCCCCCCCCCCTTTAGAGCATAACACCATCATTGTGGGACCTACATATCAACCCAGGTAGTGCACTGCGCACTTAAGGCCGAGTTCCTCCTATGATACCAAATGTAGTGACACGACCTTTTCTTTCATTAATGTTACATCATTTCAAAGATAAACAACATAATAGTATTACACATATAGGATCCAACGAGTTAGTGTCTTGGGAAAACTAGGACCACACATAACAAATACAACATCAACCATAAACATTTATTTAATTTCCTTTTCACTAGCTTCTTAGTGGAACTTGTCCTCTCCTTAGTACATGTAGCCACCTGAGGATATACATCAAAAGGGGGAGCTAAATTCCAAGTAAGATCATAGATAAGAACAATATATAATGGGGTGAACATAATCATGACATAGTAAAATGATCATGAACATCAGAGGAGCATAAATAAACGACTTGAAATGTGGAAATGCATAAAAAAGAAACATCATGTCTTAGTGGTTAACTACCACACATATTTGTGAACCAATCTAGCATCTTGTTCACACATAATTTCACATTTACTCATGAGATTCATCACTTTAACCAAAGCATTGGAGTGCTATATAATTCTGGGCGCACCCGTCACATTTAAACATTCATATTGCACTATATAATTCTGGGCGCACCCGTCACATCATAACATTATCATTATCATGCTTTCCAAATAGAACACATATCAAACATGTACATAAAGAACCAATGTAATGGAATTGGTTTCATCTCATAATAACACATTCATATGCTATGGGTTCCCAAAAGAAAGAGGGAACAACATACTTAATACATGAACCATCAAACTTGAATGAGAGGTAAAAGGTGAGATCTTGAAAGAAGAGTTCTTTTGGAAAAACATTAGATGGACATAAAAACCAGTTAAAAACTTTTATATCCCAGATATGTAAAGGAAATGATGAAAAAGTGATCTTTGAGGAGTATCCATATCAAATATGGAGTGAAAGAGGGAGAACCCTAAGGAAGAAAATTGGGTTTGAGATTTCCCCTTACCTTGTACTCTAATGCCTCCTTCCCATTAATGTCCTATTTAATGACATTATATTCATTAATTATAAATTAAATAACCTTTTATACATTAATAGGGTTCATTATGGATTCATTATTTCATATTATGTTCCATTGGATGAATTATAGTGTTTAAAAACATTGATCGGGGATGTTCGTTTTCATGGTTTTCTTGAGCGGTCCACTTGTATTCTTAAATTGATTTTAGGGTAGATCATGGGTAAACATCCAGAAATGATATTACATGTTATTAATGATATTAAATAATTTTTAATGATTTTATAATGAGTTATATTAGATCCATGTGGACGAATCATTAGATAAGAATTAAATGAAGATTATTTGGGTTAATTTGAGCGGTTTTTGGATCACAACGAACTTCTTTTAACTTTTCACTTAGTAATATGGCCATAGGTTATTTCCATAACTTAAAACAGAACATAATACATATAAGATATTCTGTTTCAACCATATAAATGGTTTCATGACCATATTTTAAAGTAGAATTGGAAGAAGAGAACATGTCGTTTTTGAAGGTGATAAATTTAACACCTCATGAACAACGTTCTATTTAATAAAATAAAACAAAGAGGGAAAGGGGGAGGGGTGATATAATATACCATTAGAATCATAATATTACATTATATTTATAATTATAGAGTTAAAAAACAATATGTATGAAGATAGTTTGGGAGAGATCAAGAAAGGAACTTGAACTTGAAATGAAATTAAAGGAGAAGAGGGAGGGAAATTACCTCTAGAATTTCCTCTTGAGAACCTCCTTAAGGGCCTAAACATAGTCTTTTGATGAGACCAGAAGCTCTTGGACGTGGGGTGGGGATAGAAAAGGTGTTTGGGAAGAGTTTAGAGAAGGCTTGGAGCTTGAGGTGTGTGAGGAAAAGAGGGAGTGAAGGGTGGCTTTTAAAGTGGAGGGGAGAGGGGTTTCCTTAATATAAAATTGTTTAGTTTATTAATTTCAACTATGAAAAAGGAATAGTGAGGCTTGGATGAAAAAAAATAGTAAAGAAGGCATGTGAGTTAGGTATTTGGGTGCTTCATCACTTTTGAAGTCAGGAATAGTGGGTTTTAATTAAAATGTATTTATATGGTAAATTAATGTATTCTAATATTCACAAAAAATTCATGTTTCTCAGAAAAATCCCAAAACTTTGCCCAAACCATTTTTCGATGTGTAGAATCCAAAAAAGATGTCAATTTTTCAAAAATAATTTTCTAAATATTATTAATTTAATATTTATTTAAAATCATAATTTACTTAATAAACAGTTTTTAAAATTAGAACTGATTTTGTAGTTCTTTCACAAATAACGTAGAGTCTTATAAAATTACCTAAAAACAATTAGACATTGATTCAATACTTTATGAATACATTTAAGTGGAATAAATATTCTTTTAAATTATTTTCTTAATTATAATTAATTATTTATGACTTATAAAATACCAAAAACGTTTAATAAGGTCAAATTGTAACATTCTATGATGTCTAAATTTTATTTTATTATTCAGAGGTAATGTTACTCTTTTTTACTATTCATAATGGTAATATTACTATTCATAAGGTTAGGTTACTATTCATAAGGGTAGGTTACAATTAATAAGGGTAGGTTACTATTCACCAAAAATTATTTTTGTTTCATTAGACTCCAAAAACTATCTTGAACACAACCGTGTATGTCGGATTTTTAAAATTCCAAACATAGGGGTGACAAAATTATGTTTTAAGGTCACTTATCACTTAGTAGTTCATTATTTTGTTTTTTTATGAGATAAATATAAGAAGGTAATTTTCTATTGAAATACTTTGGGACGTTATATGCAAGGTAACATTCATTTCTATCTTTTACTAGTTTCAAAGAATCCTACTATTTTATCAACAGCAAGGGTTCATTTTTGTATACAAACTGAAAATAATTCTAAAAAGAATCATCTTTAGCTCTGCAATAATTTTTAGCATGACAAACAGAAAGCCAATCCATTCCCAAAATAACAACAAACTCTTTTAGAGGAAAAACAATAAGGTTTGTAGGTCGATTCTTTCCGCACACAAGGACAAGAATGTTCGTATGTTTTCTTTTTGTCTCAAAATTTCCTCCCGGTGTTTTTACCATAAGTTATTTATTAATATATTGAGATGGAATTCCCAATTTACTTGAAAACTTCTCAGAAATGAAAGAGTTTATAGACCCCGAATAAAACAACACATTGGCATAATTTGAACAAAAAAACAGTGTACCTTATACAACATCATTTGTTAGCCCAACATCTGTCGAAGTAGTTTCAAAGGATTTTGCCACCCCTTTCTTCTTATTGTCTAGCTGATTTTATTTGGATTAGTTCTTTTATGGACACTAATTTTCATAATGACCCATTTCATTTCACTTAAAACATTTTACTGAATGTAAATTAGATTTTGTATTACTATTACCTGGATATTTTTCAGTGTAATTACGAGCCTTATGTCCCATTTTACCACATCAGTAGCAGTTACCATAATTTAAAAGACATTCCCCAACATGATTTTTACCATAATTTTCACAAACTGTAAACTTATGTTTTGTACCATCAGACTTTTTTGTAGAGTTCTTCCCTTTCTCCTACCACCTTGTCCTCTTATTATATTGTTTGTCAAAGAATACCTGATCATTGGGAAACTCCATTTCCACCTTCTCCACACAATAAACAATTTTTTCATAACTTTTGAACTCACAAGAAGAAAAATCCCTTTGATACATTGTGTTTAATCCGGGGTAAAAATGGTTGATTTTACTATCAAGATCTCGCATGAAATTTGGTGCATACCATGCCAGTCGAGTGAATTTTTCTTCATAAGCAGCCACTGAGACATCCTCCTACCTCAATTCTAGGAATTGTTTTTCCATCCTAAGAAGAAAAACCATAGGAAAATATTTTTCAAGAAACATACATTTGAACTCATCCCAATCAAGAGAATGAATCTCTTCACTATCCCGGATATTTTTCACCATCGACCACCACTGATCAGCTTCACCTTCAAAACGGTAAACAAAAAGACTTACGTTTTGATGTTCTGAACAACCCATGACAACCAAAATCTTTTCCAGTTCTTTAATACACCCTTCTTCTAGAACCAGATAAGATGATCCAATGAATGATGGGGGATGTTGCCTCATGAAATTCTCCACTACTGACATGTTCCTCTATGGTTGATCTAGCTGATCTCGTACATGGATACCACCACCTTTCAAAGCCAGAGTCAACTGTGCCTTCGCTGCAACAAACTGTTCAGTTCCGATTCCGACCATCTCATGTTGCAGATTTGGAGGGTTGTCTTCCTCCTGATGTCGTCCAAACATAGCTGCTCTGTTTCCTCTACGGAAAACCATTCTGAACACAAAAATATCATAGGCGACACAACATGGTAATCTGTAAATTCTACATGATGTCAATATTAACATAAATTACTTTATGGATATTACTTTAACAATACCCAAGCACCTATAGATATCTAAACCGACCATTGATACCAACTATAAGGACTCAGCCTTAAATTTTACATAATATTTAATTAAATGGATAATTCACATTGATGGTTTTTTCATGTTTAGAGTTTTAGAGAATGAGGTCATAACTAGTACATCTCAAAAGGTATTAAGGTATACATATCTACATAGTTTCCCTTTTTTCATGAAATAAAAAATCTTGAAAATAAGTCATGTCTAGTTCCATGATTTAGACAGCATGACTTTTCCTTGATCCCATCCTTGACCTTATTCATCTTTAAGTCATGTGAAAACATTTCAAAACTTAGGATGACCATAAAATGCTCAGTAAGGGTTATAAAACAAAGAATGAAATTTTTTATTTCATAAATATAAAAAAACATGAACTCTTTTACTTACCACCTGAAATCATAAGATTTATGAAAGACACATAGAAATCATTAACCATAAAGGTAACGTGTGGCATCCATATCATACTTACGTTGTAGCTATCACAGCTACATAGGGAGTTACCTTGGAATACCCATCACAATATATTACCTAAAAGCTCTTAGGAGAAACATTCACATTTACCTCTTTCACATTACCCAATGCATTGGAGAGATATATCAGGCTCACCCACCCAAGGTTTATCACAAAACCACCCGTATACGTAAATAATTCCCTTGAACAATAACATGATCATAACACATAACATAAGAATAAAAGAAAGATAACATTTCCACCTTGCAATAATAAAATATCATTTCAAGATATCAAAATAATAAATCCAATCTCAAAATCATTTTCAATACCAAAAAACGTAAAAAGATTATATGGTGTATTTTTCCTTTTTAAAAACATTCTATCTAGTTAAGGAAGCCAAAGATCAAATAATACTCGCGGCGGTGGAAAGGTCGTGGTCACCGCGTAAGTTAAAATAACATTCCTTTTTGTGTATTAGTAAAATGGTTCGTATAAAAGGATTCCGTTTGAATAAAATGAAAAGGCAAAGGTGTTTATACACCGTATAAAATAATGTCATGTATAAAACTAAAAATACCTCAATTAAAGGACATTGAGATTAAGTCCTTTACCTCACGTATGACTTGACTCGATCGTTCATTAATCTCCCGAATAATATATGAAAGTTAATTTCTACTTTATTAAGAACCTTTTTCATGTTTATTATTCCTTTTATATCACTTATTTCAATGTTAGAAACATTATTCAATCATTTAAGTTAAAACGTTCATTTTGTCTATATTTGGTACTTGAGTAGAAATGAACACCTTATATTTACAAGTTGTCCATGTGGTCAAAGGTTAATTATATCCAGAATGATATTCATGATTCGGATATCTCATATATCATATATATCCATTATTTACATGTTTTTATTATAGTATATAAAATTTAGAGGTAATAAATGAAATACCCCGTTCATGGAGATGGTAAGTCGTACGTACGCATGAACGCTACTTTCATTTATATTCTTATTTTAATGGAAATAAAACATAATTATAGATATTTATTTTATAATTAAATTATAATATCATATATAATATCATTAACACCATCTTTTATACATCCAACATAAGGAATTAACGAATCAAATCACTTTGAGGGGGTTGTAGTCCACACTTCCTCAAATGAGATTATCGTATTTTCCACTTTGGAAACCAAAAAGGTGTGCTATAAATGGGAATGAAATCAGCATAATGAAATCATAAACATATTATATATCATATATAAATAATGTTCAATCATAATGTCTACCATGAGAGGTGGTATTATGTAATTGAACAATCATCGTTTCGTGAGGCATTAGTTTTCCATCCACAGAAACATTATGTTCTTCATCAATTAGATATAGGTGTGTGTAAGTGTAGTTTGAATACATCTCATAAAAATATCCGATAATAATGAGGATACTGGGTTTGGTTCATAATAAAGGAATTAAAATGATTTTAGGGGTTGGAGAGGAAAAATAAAATAAAACAATTTAAGAGAAACAGTTACCTTTAATTTGGGTAACTCACTTTGGTTTGAACCAAATGACTATTTGAAGTGCCTTCTGCCAAAGGTAAGTCTTCTAAGAGGAGGAGAGGGATGTTTAAAGCTTAATTGGGAAGAGATTGGACGAGCCAAATGTCTTTATAGGTGTGTGGAATTGAGTATAATTGGTCTCATTTTATAAGGGAGAGGAGGGGCTCTTTATGAAAGTGTGAAAACTTTATTTTATTATATGATGATATATAGTTTCTAAAGGACCAAAAATCATAATAATCGAATATAAGATGACTAATGGTCGAAAGAAAATCATCCAATCAGACTTTTACATGTTTTAGATAATATTTTAATCATTATAATCTTATTTATTTAAATCATTTATTAATGAGGTAAATAATGCATCATTATTGTGTCATAAATAATTTAATTTATTTGATGTCTAAAAATTATAAAAAAATAATATAATGTATGAAATATCATTAGATTTCCAATTAATATTTATTGTCGAAATTATAATTCATATATCCCCTTCTAAATATTATTTTACAAAAAATATTTGCTTTTGTCATATTTTCCTTTACTTTAAGTTAATTAATCTAAATTTTCATTATCACTCCCAAGTGGATCAAATGGGTCCAAAAATCTACCCAAAGATTCTCATGGTAATTAATGACTCAAAAAATAATTTTTGCACATGTGAGAAGGTAATTTTGAGTTATTATAATATTCTTTTTACCGTGAATTATCTTATTTACCTTTAACTACAGTAAATAAAAGTCAAAAGTTACTATTCACAAAAAATAATTTTTACCTTAATGAATCAAATTTTACTTCTTGATGAAAACCATGTATGTTGTATTTTTGTAATTCAATTCACAGAAGTGGTAAATTTTAATTTGAATGAAAAATTGAGTTTTTTAACTACCACTAAGTGGTGTCACTATTCATCCAAAAATGATGTTTTTCAGAAAAATATCAAAAGTTCATCCTAAGAATTATTTGATATTACGAATTCAAAATTTATGTCTATTTTTCCAAATTCAAAACATAGAAGTGGAATTAATTATTTAAAAAATTAATTCCCATTTTTAAAACAAAGAGTGTGTTTTTAAGAAACAATAACTATCAAAAGATTGATACTTGTTCATGTCCAATATCAAGGTAAAATTAATTTCAATGACCAAAATTGGATTAAATTGTAAAAATATATTTCAATTTCATTTTAAAACCAACTAAAATTTTTATCTAACTATATAAATAAATTATATTAAAAGGAACTTTTGAATTAAAATACAATATTTTTCTCTATTCATTAAAAAATGAACTATATTAGAAAAAAACGAGAAAATTACCCAAAGTAAAATTTGATATCCCAAATCTAATTAAGAATTTTATTTGGTCAAATAGAACATATAAAGATGACCAAAACTTGATTTAATGAGGGTTCACCATTAAATGGTGGTAAATCGGCCTTTTAATGTAAATTATGTTTAAAATTAGATTCATTCACATTTTAAGCCTCTAAATTTTATTGAATAAAAGTAATTACATCTAAAAAACATGTATAATCATATTTTATTTATTCTAATTCATTCCCGCCACTAAAAAGGCTAGTAGTTAACTACCATTTAAAATAATAATATTATATTATTAGTGTGCAACATATGATTCCAATGATACTCGTTGTTGAGTATTGGGCACACTATCAAACATAGCAACCCATTTTAAGTAAAATTAATATTTAATTCATAAATATTAATAAATAAAAAATATGTCTTATTCTTCATTTACATGGGATGTTACATATGCCTTTGGTCATGGGGCCCACCACGTTCTCTTCTGTACACACTCAGCTCACTACAACATCACCCCTCTGATAGAAATCCCTCAAGAGGTGATACTTCCAGAGTATTTTCATTGTATATTGATGTGACCTTGGTTCTTTTCCAAGAGCCACTACTGCAGTATTATCACAATACAATGTGACATGGTCTTTACTGCTAGGCACCACAAAAATCTTCTTGACAAAGTTCTGAATCCAGATGGATTCCTTGGCTATATCAGAAGCCGCTATATATTCAAACTCTGTTATAGAATCGGCGACAACTGGCTGCTTTGAACTCTTCCATCTCCCAGCTCCTCCATTGATACAAAAAACATATCCAGATTATGACTTCAAATCGTTCTGATCTGTCTAAAAACCAGCATCAACATACCCTCTGATGACAAGCTCCTCATCGCCTCAATACACCAGGAACATATCCTTAGTTTTCTCAGATACTTAAGGATATTCTTAACAACAGTACAATGCTGTTCTACTGGATCCACTTGATATCTGCATACCATGATCATTACATAGGAAACATCAATCCTGGTACATAATAAGGAATACATGATGGATCCTATAACTGTAGCGTATATAATCTTACTCATTATATCTTTCTCCTGTTGTGTTTGTGGACACTTTTACTTAGAAAGATGTATTCCATGTGACAGTGGAACTAATCCCCTCTTGGATTTTCTATACTAAATCCCTTTAGTATATGGTCAATGTATGTACCCAGACTTAGTCCAGACAGCCTCTTGGATCTATCAAAAACGATCGTGATCCCTTGAATGTAGGCAGCTTCAACCATGTCCTTCATCGAGAAACAATTTTTTAACTAGTCCTTAACTGATTCAAAGATTGGTACATTGTTTACAATAAGCCATATGTTGTCAACATATACTACTAGGATAACGATACCATTCCCATTAAACTGCTTGTAAACACATGGCTCACATTCATTCTTAATGAACCCAAATTCCTTTATGGAATCATAAATTCAAATTTTCCACGACCTGGATGCTTGATTTAATCCATAAATGTATTTCTGCAACTTGGAAACCTGTTTGGATTCACCTATTGTCAAAATCCCTTCTGGTTGTTTCATATTGACATATTCCTAAATGTTCTCGTTAATTAATTCTGTTTTGACATCCATCTTCCAAATATCATTGTCATGGTAAGCAGCTATGGAATGTATGATTATTATGGATTTAAAAATGGAATCTGGCGAGAAGGTTTTATCATATTCAATTCCCTGATGCTGTCAAAATCCATTAGCTACTAGACTTGAATTATAGGTTCTAACTTGTCCTTCCATGTCCAGTTTTCTCTTGAATACTCATTTGCATCCAATAGGATTTACCTCAAATGGCTCATCGACCATAACCCAAACATAGTTCTAATACATGGAATCCATCTCATAATTCATAGCTTCTATCCATCATGCATCATCTGAGATTTCTACTTCTTCCATATAAGAGGGAGGTTCATCATTGTCCAACAATAATTATTCACCATCCTCAGTGACTAGGAAACCAAATCTCTCTAGTTCCCTTACCTCTGTTGAGCTACTACACATTACATGTGTTTCTGGATCCACTTCCATGGGGACCTGTGGAACTTGTTCCTGTACCAACTCTTGTGTATCATTAGCATCAAATTTGTCGAAGTCAATCTTTCCCCAACTATCTTTCTTGAGGATGTGCTCCATCTGAAGAAAGACGACTTGTCTGGAGAAAATCAATTTCTTTTCTGAAGGGTTATATAGGTAATATCCTTTCATTTCATTGGGATATCCTATAAAGATACACCTCGTTCCCCTGGGTGCTAGTTTGTTTCCTGAGAAGGCCTTAACAAATGCCTTGAATCCCCATACACGTGTTTACAAAAATGTGGGTTTCCTTCCATTCCATAACTCAGATGGAATTTCATTTTCGGCCTTAGTAGGTACTCAGTTTAATGTGTATGCTGCAGTTTGTAATGCATATCCCCAAAATGATAACTGATGATCTTCATGACTCATCATCAACCTCACCATGTCCAACAAGGTGATGTTCATCCTTTTAATAACAACACTACACTGTGGTGTATATGGAGGAGTGAGCTGAGATAGAATCATAGACTCCCGTATAAGATCAATGAACTCTTGGTTCAGATATTCTCTACCTCGATCTGATTAACGTTTCACTATCTTCTAACAAAGATGACTCTGTACTCCATTCTTGAATTCTTTAAATTTCTCTAAGGCTTTTGACATATACCTCATTAAGTTGACGTATCCATATTTACTCAAATCATCAGTAAAAGTAATGAAGTAAGAAAATACACCACTATATTTTATTGGAAATGGTCCACACACATCCGTGTGTACCATTCCTAGAAGCTTTGTGGCCCAATCACCCTGTCCACCAAAAGGCAGCTTGGTCATTTTTTCATGTAAACAAGCGTGACATCTATCAAGTGGATTTAGCTCAGTAGATTCCAAATAACCATCTTGGAAGAGCTTTGTCAAGTGCTTCTCATTTACATGACTGAGATGGTGATTCCACAACTGGGTGATGTATGAGTCATGTGAGTTAGTTTCATTATCCATTACCAACACTTGTTTTTCATAATTTAATACATACAAACCATTATTTAAATAAGCCATAGGATAACATACGTTGGTCTTATAAAATATACAAACTTAATTTCAAAAAATGAAAATAATGCCATATATATCCAAATAAGATACAAAAATTATGTTTTTTGTAACACTAGGCACATAATAACAGTTATGTAAAACCAAAAGAATCCTAGTCGATAATGAGAGGTGGTAATCACTAATAGCCAACACCGCCAGCCTTGCACCATTGGCAGCTCAATGATCCTCCTCTCATCTAGAAATCATTCTAAATCTATTTGGTTCATGCATTTGAATAATGTTGTGGGCCCCACAAGCTGTATCTAATACCCAATGTGTAGAAATAGAAAGATTACACTTGATAAAGAACACACCTTTAGCATCCCCATGCTTCGGGGTTCAGTTCCTCTTCCAGTGGCCTTACTTTCCACATGAAAAACACATAGCCTCCCATTCCTTACCCTGCCTTTGGATCTTCCCCTTTTTGGAAGGACGGCTCATGTGGTCTTCAGACCTTTTATAAGTCATTGTCCCCTTTGCCTTGTCCTTCCTTTTCGTATTCACCTGAAGGATGTTGGATTTGTCACTCCCCATGTCCTTATCTACTGGGTGAATCAGGGTCTGATGTTCTGATAGAATCTTCTCATTATTGCTCATGTTTTAGTTGAAAATAATGATTGAGAAGGTCTTCGGTAGTTATGACACGATGAGAGATATATGCAACTCATCCGAGAATTTAATCCCTAAGATGTCCATATGTTCTATGTAGCCATTAATCTTGACTACATGAGGCCCAACTGGCACAGAATATCCATTTTTTGTTATAAACAAAGCATTAGTGATTTCATTTCTCTCTTTTCTCACATTCTCTTGGTATATATCCTTAAGGTGAGACATATTGCAATACACGTCCATGTTTTCAGGTTGCTTCAAGAGCTCATTAGACATATCCGATAGCATGAAACATTGGACATATGTGGCATAATCTATATGTTTCATATAAATAGATAGTTCCTCATCACTAGTCTCTTTTCTAGGTGCAACTTGAATAGGCTCTTCCAGCACATACAATTTCTTCTCGTGGGGAAGGATGACGTGTAAACGCCTCTGCCACTCTTGGAAATTGGTGCTAGTGAGATGGGTTTACTTCTTGTGTATGGTTCGCAATGATATGATAGAAGTCATTTTCTTTCCATTTATAAAAATTATGATGATCAAAGGTTATGTTCTTTATTACAAAACTGAGACAATTAAATTAATTAATACTTATTAGTCTCCCACTATTTTATAAAAATCCAATAACCCTCAATATTGACTTCAGAATATTTTGTTGCCTGAATATTCTAGTGATAAGGATCCATATTTCCCTTTGCATTACCATAAATAGTGTTGGTCAATCACCTTGAAGGGTTTTAGGTAGGCATTCCAAATGAAAACTGCATTAACATGAAGCTCCTTGATCCACTGAGTGGACTCCCCAATCCCGATGTTGTTTTTATTTTGGATTTCCTCAACCTTTTCCTCTTTTTCACACCAAGGCATGCTATGGAAGTAAACCCTTGATATGAACCAAGTTATGTCAACACAAATTCTTGAATTATAATTCCTCGATAATTTAATACACCCCAACTAGGGTTGGTCAAGCTCTTTGAACTATTGTTCGATTCTAACCAAGATTATGGAAGGATATAGCAACTTAATATTTCTATTGAGGGATTTTATCCTTATACATAAATTTCCAATTTATTAACTTCTATTACCTACTTTTTAATATTATGTGGTATATACTAAATTGATTAACCATTTCTAATATAATATTTATGAATAAGATGGTTTTATTTTAGTTACATCTTGCATGATTGTTTAATTCATTAATTGCGTGATCATGAAATCACACCCACAATAAATTAACCATGAAATTGACAGAAATAAAATAAATGGTATGATCATGAGATTTTTCTATTGGTTAGTTTATCTAGTGGTTGATAAACTTACCCAAGACCCAGGGGAGAAACACCTTGAACCTTTCGGGTTTGTGTTTATAGCTTTCATCCTATCCACCTTTGTGTCTCCTTGGATTGGTTTATCCATGGAACCTGAATTGAGCCACCTCCATTAGTTTGGGAGCTCCATCCATTAAAAATGCATTTTTCTCACACGCAGTTGAGGGGTAAAAATGTGTTTTTACATAAAAGAATCCTTGGGTGCGCATGCCCTACATATTAATGAGGAGAAGCCACACATGCCAACAAATTTAATTTAAATAAATTAAAGAAACCATTCAAATACAAAGGTCTTGGTCTTGATTATGATCATCCATACATGAAATGATATTAACTCATAAATAAAACTATCATTCAATTCATTAATAATTCTTTTTAAAGATAAATTACACTCGAATTAATTAATGTATTTAATTAATCAATATTTTTATCTTAAACCCTATTCTAAATTTCCTTGAGATTCACATCCATCATTATTTTAAAAAAATAAATTCATTTAAAATTATCTTTGTACGTAACTTGTACATTGGAGGCAACCCGGTGAACTCAAATTCATTATGAAGATATTAAATTAAAAATGTATATATAAAACACCTATCATGTTTTGTGCCTTAGATTTAAGCCTGAACTATGGTACACGTTTCAAGGGTTTGTATATTAGAATAATAAATTTTAATAAATCGGTGTAATTTGGGTGAGTACACATCGTCTAGTTCCGACTACATGACGTGTACATTTCTTCACTTTCCATATGAAGTACATGCCTGGGGACATGGCATGTTAATGTACTTCGGAAATTTTTAGAGCACACAACGTGTGCAATGGGACACACATCGTGTAATTTCAGCATTACATGGTTTCTAGTCGGGCAAGCCTTGTACGAAGAATAAGGTCCCACCCTAACCCAAAGGGACTACATGTCGTGTCCTGTTGGACCACACAGTGTGTAATTCGTAAACCATGTTCCACCTATTCATGGTCAACACACGGTGTCATAAATGACTTAGATAGGATCAATACATGGTCTGATTTGGCAGACCAGTCCGATGAATGAACCTAGACTATATGGAATGTACTTCCTAATACACGCCTTGTATTGTTGTGTTGTATGGACAAGAATGTTTGGCTACTTTGGATGAGATCCTCTATTTTATTTTAATCAAATATTAAAAGAAAAGGATGATTATTTATGGTGTATGGGAATAGATAGAGGAGGAATAGATCTCAAGATTCAGATTTAAATAACGATTAACTTTAATTGAAACAACTAAATTATTAAATGAATAAATCACCAACAAAAAACTAAAAAATTATAATCAACAAAATGAACCCTCTGATACCACTTTTAGGTTTCGGGCACAAAGGAAGCGTGTTGGTCGGGAGGCCTAACTTTTATTTTAGCGTTAAACAACGTTCAAACTGAGATCTGTCACAATATAAAATGCAGGATCTTCATAATATAACAAGGAACGAAAACATAAGAGGGAGTACTAAAACCATAGATATAGGATTATCATATGTTGGTTATAATTAATTTAATTAATTCACTAGAATTTCCTTGGTGGAATTCTTAATTCGTTGATGTCTCTGGTCACAATTTGATGTGATCAGTCATTGCATCGTAGAATAAAAGAGTTGGATTCCTCTACCAGTGATTCACACGTGTTCTACGTATCTCTGGATGTCACTGATTGTATCTGCAGGTGCTAGCATGGAAGATCCTTCACATTCAATGTCTTCCATCGATTGCTTTGATCTGATGGAGGAGGATATATCTCTGTCTTGAGAGAGTTCTTGGAGGATGTAGTTCTTCCGGCCATGAAAGAATTCTCCCGAATTTTTGTGCACAACGATTGGGAAAACTATTGGCGTTGTGAGGATATTTATAATCGGGTTTGAGTTTATATATTTATGACAATAAATAAACTCATTACACATTTTATTTATTTCATTAACTATTATTGAAAACCCCCATGTAGAATTATTAATTCTTTGACATACACCCACGCTGATAAATATCATTTAATAAAACAATTTTAATTCCTCAAAATCCAGACTAGAAAAACTACACGCCATGTAATCATTAATACATGGCGTGTAATAATTTTCCATAAAACTATACAGTGTGTACTTTTATTTTCCATTTTCCGTTATTTCATCCACCACATTTAGTAGTACTTCAGTAATGGCTTTTCATTTGTTAATTAAATGTAACTGCATTACTCAATAATAAATATATATTATTTATCCCACAATATTATATCTCGAATAACTTGTGTTGAAATAAATAAAATCAGAAATTCTTAATTAATTATTAAACCACATTCGGGAATAATATTTCTTTAACTTGTCAAATTTACTATTTAAATGAGATACATAGACACACTTAGTGTTTGCCCCTTTAGGCCCCATTCTCAATGTCATTAGGCGGAGCCTGTCTAAAGTCCAAGGTTAGCATCTAGAAAAATACCAAGGCACCCATAAAGAAAGAAGTTAACGATGTAATGACATGTCACCTCTGACAAATATTTACCATGTAATAGATACCCTTTGTCACGATATCTTGAATCAAGCGGGTTGCATGATAGTGTCATCCACCCATGTGCTCGATTATTCTTTGTTTGACATTCAGGAATTGAACTCACCCATAAATTACCATGGACACTGATTTATATAGGATATATCAATTCCATCATAGTTACTGAGATATCTACTTCATTTATGGAACAGAAGGGACAAATCCTTTCTCGCATTATCTATTTATGAATTATTACACATGAGGCACCCAACGTATCCTAACTCACTGTAAATAGTGTGTTGTGACAATTTCTTCAATATATCTAAGTGCACGAGTTGAAATACCCATTAATAATAATCATAAAGTCTAAGGACCAATACACACGTCCTTAGATAGGAAGATCCAATGACACTATGAAAAGTGGATTTCCTACTGGAGGGTCACGTTTCAAAATATCCTCCTAGATATTACCAAGGGAACACACTATGAGAAGGTGCCTAAAAGATTTATAAGTCTCACCCCTAGTGGAATGTATTATTTGTGTCCATCAAATAACATCATCCTGACATAGAACATATATTCAAAAATAGTGTAATGGAACATCCGAGTTCTCATCATAGCAGGGATCCGCTATGACCCTTTAATGAAACTGCTATCCTTAGGTCATTCTAACATGAACTTTCATGCAGAAGAACAATCAAGATATGAGAAGGTATATATTAATGAATAATGCTCAAGGTAGATGCTTCTAGGCCACCAATTCTAGTAGTTCTAACTATATTTTTCACACCATAGTTTCCAAATATTGACTCAACTTTATCTATGATACAAACTGTATTGACCCTCTATTTTCAGTCGTTAACAATAAATAACTTTTTGAAAATACATAAAATATTATACAAACATATTCCCAAATATGGTATTAGTTTAGTTTTTATGGAAACATTGAAACATAAATAGTTGTAAATTCTGAAGCTACATTATATTTAACTGGGTTCTCTAAAACCAACACCCCTCTTAAACATATCATACATGAAATGTATCCTCATGAACTGGGGATGGAAGCATAAAAATTGGTGATCTCAGATGCTTATTAAGGGTAAACGAGGGTGACATGTAATAATTAAAATGATAATAGGGGTATGATAACATGATGTGGAAAATAATAGATCACACCATACATATCCAAGATCATATACATAAATCATCGGATAATGATTATAAGTTCATAATACTTGATAAAAAATAATAAATATAAAACATTAGGCCATTACAATGGAATAATACATAGAATTTTGGTACACATAAGAATATGTAATAATTTCTATATAAGTCCAGGAATTATTTCGAGGGACATATTAGTGGAAGATATACTTTATTGAACGGGGATCAGACCCCATTCGAGCACAATATTACTGAATTTATTCCACTCCTCATTCCAACCCTATAATATAGAACTAAGTAAATTTATCTATTCCTCTATATTTATCTCATGAGATATAAATTTTTATCCAATACATAGGGGGATATATGGATCAAACCCTTCTCAGAATAAATCCATACATAAATGTTTGAAAAAATCATAAAAAATAATAGCAGAACACAAGAAACTAAATTCGTGTCATAAACATGTAATCTTATCATAAAATGTGTGAAAAGTCTTGTTAAATAATCATTTTAGTAAAATTAGAACCCATGAAAGGAAACAATTTTAAAAAGTATGTAACATTTTTAAGATAAATCATTGACATAAAAATCATTCCATCAAAACATAAACCATTCACAAAATAATATGACTAGAACATTTAGATCATTTCCTATAAATTCATGAGTTACCACAATGGATGTATTCTTAGATAATAATTAATTATGAAATATCATTAAAAATAAGTTATTTATGAAAATATATTTTCTTCTTTGAAAATGGATATTTATTTCATTTAATAAATTAAATTTTTTTTCTTAAAAAATAACATCAAAACCTATTATGAATACTTAAAATAATTTTAAAAACCATTTTTATTTATAACATATAAAATAAGATTCAAAATTTATATAATCATTTTTCTTTTGAAACACATTCAAAAAATTAAAACAATCCATGTAGAAATTTTGAATTCCAATACATTAAATATTTTTTAAAAAAATTATAGAGAAATATGAAAAATATTCTGAAATCTATTTCATCGATGATAACATTGAAAAAAAATAATGAAATCATGATATTGTTTTGAAAACCTTCATTGCTGAATACAATGAAGAATTGTTGAAATAATTATTACAATATTATTCCTTTATAATAAAATTTATAATATTAATCATTAAAACTAAACCGTTTAAAATTCAATTTGATTTTCATTGAAGTTGTGGGGGAAGATTTGTACATGTTGTATGCGGTAAAATGAATATTAAAATAGCCTGAAAAAATAAAAGATTAATTCTTTTATAAAATTGAAAGAATTCTTTCATTTAGAAAATTATTAAAATAAACAAATGTGTGAAAGTTACTTCTTAATATTTTAGGAGAATAGTAGAATAATCTCGGAATCCCTTTTTATAGAACATGGATTAGATGAACATAGACTTCCGACCGAAGAGAGAAGTAAACTCATACTTTTTTAAAATAATATTCTTTACTATATTATGTACCAATGTGTCAAAAATTGTACTGATATATGAATTAATAATGAATAAATAGTGTATATAGATTTTTTAATTTTTGTAATAGATTGATGATATTTTTTCATTAATGGAATAATAAACATAACCAATATTAGAAAGCGATGAAATTGTTTTAATAATATCTTACCACTTAGTAACATTGAACCACAATCGACATGTTTGAAAATGAAATTTCATGAAAAATTATGTATCAATAAAATAATTATATTCCTAATATAAAATATCATAGGTATTATATACGCCTCATGGAAAAATATCATTGGATTAAATGTCACGAGTCTCAATGATGCAAAATTGGGACAAAATTACCACAGAAATACGAAATCATTGGAAACATAAATACCAATATAGAATGATCATAAAATGGATTTTTAAATTCCCATAAAATTCATCACAAGAATCATAGAATAAATCCATGGTTAATGTACACACAATAGTAATGTGATGGGAGTTGAATAAAGAATGAGTCTCACAGAAATAAAAAGTTATTAAAAATTTCTTTACCTCGTGTCTTTACTCTCTACGTACTCAAACAAGAATCGTGTAAAATAAATGTAAGATAATTATAAATATTTAATATAATAATATTTTTATAGCTAATACCATATGTGGTTTGTTATGAGCCTACATTATCTTCATGTTTCCAATCTTATATTAAGGTGTCACATTGGGTAATATTCTATTTTTTCATCCCATGTGTCAAAATTTGTTATGTATTTTGTTCTAACACTTATATCATGATTTCAAAAAATTAAACCATTATATAAATACAATTTATATTAATTATATATGTGTTATAGTAATCTAAAAAATATATAATTATGAAATTTGAATACACCTTTAATGGAGATGGTAGGACTTACGTTTGTATTAACGCTGGGTCCGTTTAATTTATGAATTGAATGAAATAAATAAGATGACATATAATTCATTATTAATTTATCATTATTTTATCATATATATCATATAATTTCACTAAACCTATCCATAATTAATTCCATGTAATGAGGGAATGAATCACAACAATTTTAGGTGGTGGTAGTCCACACTTCCTCAAACGAAATTATCATAAATACAAAAAATGTAAAATAAAAAAATATATTTGCTAAACGGTTTAAATAATATGAATTAAATAATAAATATAATATATAACATATATAAATACATTTAACATCATAAAATCCACCATTAGTTTCGACAATGGAAAAAATGAACAATCACTATTTTTTGAGGATGATGTTCTTTGTGCACATAAACAGTATGTTTGTTACCAATTAGATAAATGTGTTCGAAATTAGAGTTCTAAATCATTTCACAAAAACATATATGTATATTTTGGATGTTTATTTTCTTAATAAAGAAGTAATATTTATAAATATGGTGTAGAATTAAAATAAAAAAAGGAGCTTGAGGGTGGGTTGTAACTCTTAATCGGGTAACTACTTTTCGTTTTCAACAAAGGGATTATTTGGAAGGATTTATGACCAAATCAAGGATTAAAGGAGAAATAGTGCTATTTTGGGAGGATATTTTAGAATATAATTTATAAACCTATGTGGTTTGAGATTTTTAGGTTGTGAGGTATGAAGAGTCCTTTTTATAGGTGAGGAGGAGTTTCACTCTTTTAGTATTTTGAAAATAGAATTTCATATACATTTCCAAATTAAATGTGGATTCAATAATTTAAAAAAAGAATTATCGGAGAGAGTATAGGTTCTAATTTTTTATATAAAATGGAAACTGTAAATGTATACAGGTCGTTTTGAGTCACAAATTAATTTTTTGGTCCTTAGTTATGCTAAATATTACCTTAATCAATGTAATTAATTTTAATTATTTGTACTAATATTTTAAATCTAAAACTATGTTTCACTTATTAGAAATTAGAAATTATGATGATTAATAATTTTAAAACTATTTTTTCTAAATTAAAATTACATAATTATAAGAAATTAAATTAAAATTAATCCCTTTATCATAACGACACTACAGGGATATATATAAAAAATGATCATATGTTTGATAAGTTCTTATATACAATTTCAATGTGAAATTGGATTGAATAACTGCAATTGGATTAATTGATAAAAATTTAATATAATTAATCTTTGTGACCTTTTTATAATATAATTTATCATTTTAAATTAATATGATGAGGAAATATGTTTTTAATTAAAATTTAATGATTTATTTATTCCTTACAAAATGAAAGCATACAAGAAAATACAAAAAATTTATCCAAAAAAATTGGCTTTCTACATTAAATATTATGTTTATATTTTTATATTAAATATACAAAATTTTCATAATATGGATTTAAAATTGGCACCCTATTAAATGATGGTAAAACAATCATTATAAATATATAGGGTTTGAAACAAAAAGTATGGTTGTTAATACCTTATGTCTATCAAATCAATTGGGTTAATATAAAAATATTTTATTGAATATATGAAATATATAGTACAATAATATCACTCACTAATTGTATTTTATTTAATTTTTTAGGGTATAACATCTTTGTGACCATAAAAAAACAATATTTTCTTGAATATTAAAATTTTTTCATATTTATACGTAATTAATTTGTAATATATTAATACATTTTTTATTTTTATAAAACATTAATTTTCATGAATTTTTAACACAATTTATAAATTATTAAATTAAAACTAGGTTATATCTAATTATGTTAAATGAAAACATTTTAATAATATATTATTGTTATGTATACCTTGATATTTTGTTTTATACAAGCCATCATGGAATGCCATTGTTTCAAATGATGCAATCTAACTTTAGGGTTCTATATAGAACACGATAAAATATATGTTTCATGTAGATCACAATTAACATTCTATTTCATATAATTCATGGAAAATATAGTGCATTAATATAACATAAAATATTTTAAATGTTTAATGAAATGAAAAATATCAAAAAGGATAAATTAAATTGAGAAAAAAAAATATTTCAAAACATCTCATTGTGTTACATGGTGACTTTGAAAAATCGATAAAGCATTGTTACAATTTTTCTATCAATTCCCCTTTGAACTCATTCTCATTGATTATAAATATTATGAATATTTTTTTTTCTAACGTTTTTTTTGTTCTATTGATCACAACTCCTTTATTTGTTAAAAATTTCATATTTTTCAAATTGATTCCATTGTTAGACAATATGATGGTAAAATACTGGATTTCAAAATCAGGTTGAGTATATATTTTTGAAAATATTTATTTATTACACTATATATTACCTTACTAAAAAATATTTCCTTATATTTTGAATGTAAAATCCAATGATTTTTTTAAATCCCTCTATTTAAAATTAACATCCTTGATTGCTTGAATTGCACACCACACCCATCTTAAAAGAATAAGGAAACATTATTATATCATAGCAATAACTATCCTAAAATAAATAGTAAAAAAATATTGGATATTATTATATATTAAAAATATTTTTTTATAATCCCCCAATATATTTTATTGTCATAACATAAGCAAAAATACAATTTTATGCATTAGTAGACTATATTTTTTTAAAGGAAATCTTACCACATTTTAATGGCACCCTTTTTTAATACGAAATTTTTAGTAATTTATATATTATAATTTATAAAATGAAATTAATTTTCTATATTTTAATCTCAATTTTTATTTTGGTTTTTTTTATTTTTATAATATGTTTCATTTTTTTGAATAGTTGAATATATAAACATATCAAATATTTTAAAATTTTCACTTAAAAAATCAATTTCTAACATAATTTCTCGGATTAGTATTAAATTAATTTTAGAAATTTCGGTGATATAATTTTCATAAAATTTAATCAATATATGTAATTATTACATCCTAATTAACTAAATATATCCCTTTTATTTTTACCCAAAATTAATGGTAAAACATTGTAATTTTAATTGTCATGGTTAAGGGAAAATGAGATTATTAAGAGTAATTTTTTTAAACAATTATTAGTAAATAAACATATAAAAAGTATTAAATTAATTCTATTAGTGATTTTGGAACCAGATAATCTTTTGAGATATTTTATTTCCATTTAGATCCACATTGGTGACTTTAAATCTTTTATAGTATTTTATTTTAAGAAAAACAAATATGAAACCATTTTGGTTTTAATAAATATTACGTTTTTATTATGTGGTTATTCAGAACATATCTCTAGCTAAAAGATTAATTTGTAAATTTAATATTATTATATACAAAATTATTATTTATTTTTAATTTTTAAGGATTATATCAATTCTTTATTATTATAGACAATAAAGTTCAACAATTTTTAATTAATTAGAATATCAAAAATTGTTTATTAAAATATTAAAATAAATAAAATATGAAATAATTAATCTCATCCATGAATTTTATACATATATTTGGAATTTTAGTAATATTTAAAAAACATTATATTATTATTTAGAGATTTTTTAAAAATCAATGTAATAAATAGTGTCAAAATTCTAATTAATGATATATTAAAATAAATAATATTTTTTTAAATGAAATAGTTTATTAAAAAATTTAAAATTGAAAAAAATATTTATATATAGATTAAATTTTATTTATGATTCATTTATGTCTATTTTACTATTTTATATTAACAATATTGACCCTCAAAGAGTAAAAACCAATGTTTCCAAGATAACTGTTATTGTAACTAAATAATTGTTAACATAAAAATATGAGGTTTTAAATGATCTCTAACATTGTTTAAAAATTATTGGTTGAGAGTATTTAGAACCATTAGAATTTTAAATTCCAAATAAATTATGTTGGAACCATTTTATGAAAGAAATTAATTTATATTAATTTAATAACTTTAGAGTTTCCAAAAGTTCAATTCACCTCAATTATAAAAGGTCACCCCTCTCTCACTTATTCACACCAAATTGATCTCTTTTTCTCAAACAAAAATTTAAAATTTATCTTCCAAACATTTCATATACATGAATTATTTTAATGTTAAATTCCATATAATTTCCATTCATGCTTTGTTTTGGGGGTTTCCCAAGCATTTATGGAGGAATGAGTGAGTTTTCAAAAATTGGTCCAAACATTGAGCCCAATTGCAGATTTAAAAATAAATATTTATTCCTTTATAACTCATTCATTTTTAAAAAAATTGCATCCATCCTAATTCCTAATTGTCATCCCCTGACCTATTAACACCACCATATTAATTTGGACCATTTATGAATCTATAATCATGGTGCATATGGGTATTTTATTTAAGGGATTGGGCCTGCCCAAAAGCCCATTTTCTACATTAAAATTTAATTTTAATGCTTTAATATCTCCTTCAATATTTACGTTTTTTTGGTGACTCTAACTCTCTACCGAGACCACTTACCTATGGTGTGCACCCATTCTCTCCTACCACAATTTGGAGCTAAATAGAATCGCTAAATTGGTTGAAATTTTCTAGATTTCAGAAATTTCCTAGATTTAAAGATGTAAATTGAACCTTTCGTAAATCCTTGTATTTTTACTATTTTCCCCCCATTATAGATTATACATGATTTCCTAATATATTTTTAGCCTCCCTTGAATGGTATGATGTTTTCAAATTCAAATACCAGTGTATTTTGGGTAGTTTTATTCAAGAATGATTTGTGTAAGTGTTTCCCTATTCAATTTCATCCTTCTCCTTAGGGTTAACTTCCTCTTTCATTTTGTTCATAAATGTACAGAAGTTAGGTTGTGCAGATATGGTTTGATTTGGTGTCTTTTTGGTTAAATATTGTGGCCAGGGGATGGATTTATCTTCATTGTGATGTGGCAGTGGTGTTGTTTATGTTTCGCACAATGTTTTGAGGGATTCGACACTTTTAGTAGGTGGTTCCATTTGTAAAAAATTATTGATGAGTTATCTTTCTGTATTTATTCATTTTTCATATTCCTAATATGTTTGGTGTGGTACGAAAACTGTTTATGATTGATTTGGTTAAGTGTTTAATTTTATAGTTGCAATTTAACTTGAAATTGGGTATTTTCATGTGTTACTCGTGGGGTATTTTTTGGGTGTATTTTATTACATATATAATTGGTTTAATAAATATTTTTTGGCATTCCAATTCTAGCTTGGTAATTTATTAGTGTCATGTGGGCCTAAAGAGATGTTTTTTTATTATGTTTTATGGGTAAAACATCGTTATACTTCTTGAGAGCATTTTATGAAAATGTGGGTTTTCATTTGAATCTTTTTTAGTATTATTCAATGTGATTTTATAAAACATGAAATTGGATTTATAAATGCCTATAGGGCTTCAAATTATGTTTTAGAAAGGAATTGGTATGGTTTTTGGTCTTAAATGGGGGTTTCAAAATTGGTTTTTATGCAATACACATTTACACAACATGGGTTCTTTTTATGAGAATTGTAATTGCTTTAGTTTGATAAAAAAGTGGGAAAATGGTGAATATGTAATTTTTGTTATGTGTGTCCACATATTATGGGGGTTTTAAAGGTGAAGTGATGTTTTAGGAGGAAAATCATTTTTATAATATTTTGTAAATTTTTGAAATGTTTTATTAATATGTCATGTTGGAGTGAAACTTGTTTGTGGGATGTTTCGTGTAAGTTTGATGATAAAATGATTTTTAATGTAAAAATTGTATTATGTAACAATTGAGTGGGTTGCTATGAGAGTTTCAATATATTACAATGGTTTTATAAAATTGTTTAATGGATTTTTGGAAGTGTTAATGAAATGTAAAAAGTGTTGTGGGGTATTTTGGTCTGAGTGGGATTTCAAAATCAATTTGAAAGAAAATTGGACTTTAGTGACTTGTGTTGTATACATGAGGAATTTTTGATGAATTTATGATATGTAAATGATATTTTGAAATGAAAATTGTATTCATTGACTTGTTGAACTTGCTTGATCACAAACGGAAAACTCGGATATCTAGGTGGGTGGACGTGTACTAGTATGCTGGTAAATCCGTGGGGTTTGGCCTCAGTTTCAATTAGCATGATTGACTCTTAAAACAATAACTAATATATTATGATAATTATTAGGGACAAAAAGGTTATGGTTATATTCCATACTAGTTGCTCATGCATGAGAACAGATGTTTGTGATGGTTTCTCTCACTGAGATACGAGGTACATGTGACCCACAACAAGCTAGTAGCTAGGGTGTATTTCCTGTTGCATGTGCTCACTAGATATTTTGTACTTACCAACAACAAACAATATCCCTGGAATGAAAATTCATTAGATTTAATATTTATATTAAAAGTGTTTATTCTTTAAATTATCCCACCTGGAAACTATTTTTACTTAATGTTTCATCTTTTAGAAATTGTAACTAGCCTTTCATGTTTTTAAAAACATGCATGCATTTCATTTCTAAATGTTTATCACATGGAATATATTTGTGGTGGTATCAAATGGGATTTTTTCTGACACACTACTTACACCATTGGGTGTAAGTAGACATGGTTATTTTTTTCACATGTTGGGTACATTGATTACTTCATGTGGTTCAGGTTTCTAGTAGGACCTTGGTGGTGAAATCTTGTGGAGATGGCTTGAGGGTGGTGCCCCATGCCATGATGGTTCATGGGTTGTTCCCTTTATTAACCTATTTTATAGTCTTTTTGAGTTGTTTTAAAATATTTAATTCAGTTCTGAATTTTTTGTAAATGAATGTTTGGATTGAAAAATCCAGATTCGTTTTATTGGAATCTTTTGTTGTTTTAAGTTTATAAACTTAGGTAAATCATTCCCAATTTCCATTTTATGATACCAAGGTAGTTGATCCAGCCCATGGGCATCAGGAATTCCCTTTGGGCCTTGTCAGGAGCTGGGTCAGGTGCCGATCTTGATGGCGACCAAATTCAGTTTGTGAGAAAATGGTATCAGAGGTTGTTCATGTTAACTCTTTGGGTTTTGTTATTTGGGGAAGAGTTAGGATAAAATAGAGTGAGGATTTTTGAGACTTCGAATTATTGTTAAGAGTAGTGTGCTTGATCGGTACACCTCATGATGGTATTACAGTTTCCGGTATAAGTTGAAATTTATCTATGTCCTTTTGTTTTCTTTATTCGATGATGATTAGGGGAAATGAAAAGAGCATTGGGTTAATAGTCATAGTGAGATCGTAGGGCCTGGAAATCCATGTTGAGCCATGGATATTACATAAAACACACTTTTTGATAGTGAATTTATTGTAATATGGCCGCAAAACATATGTTCAATTCACCCACTGAAACTAGTTTCTTCTCTCATTGTTTTGTTCTTTAGTTTTGAAATCACGGCACTTTGGATTTAAGAATTGCAATGTTTTTGTGAAATGATTTTCAGATAAAGAGGGAATGTTTTGATTTATGAAATGGTGGAACTACATTTACTGAATTGTTTTGAAATGGAAAATAGTGTTCTTTAACCTCCTTTAATGTAGAAACTATATTGAAGTTAGTTTTGAAAAGTGTTTTTAATAGAGTTTTCTAAATAATCAAAGGGTGTTTTATTGTAATGAGATGTTTTGAAATTGATGTGAATATCTAGAAAGTGAGTTATTTTCTAAATTTTTGTGTCTTTCTTAAAAGTGTTTTAAGATTTAAATTGGGAATTTGATCCTATGGTTATCAGTTTTGATATAAAGGATGTGTTGGTTGACTGTTTTGGTTTTGAATACTGGATAAATTTTTTAGTTTTAACCTTTGGTATTTCTGTGAGAAACCATGTGCGTGGGGTTTTATGGGAGGATGGATGGTTTATGGAATGACCATTTTAGTGTCAGGATGGATATGATGTGGGTTCCCAGTTTGGCATAGAAACATGCATGTCTAAGGCCTATAGGGTACCATTGGTGGATACGCAAACTGCTGAACCATTTGTTTTCAAGAAAGGTTTTCAACGAAAAACATGATGTCTTTATGAATTGTTTGGGATGGCTTATATTATGCGTTTTTGAAAAATATTGATGGTGTGGTATGTTTTGATTCCAATATCCCCTCCTTTTTGAACTATGTTTTGGGTTGATGTTTGGTCGGTAAGCTGGGTAGAAGGACCGGTTAGTAGTCTCCTCTGAGATATGTTTCGGGAAACCTTTATGATGGTTCCCTTCATGTGTTTAGATCTGGTTTATAGATTGTTTTGACAAATATACCAGCTTTGATGGGTCTTTGGGTTCTCTCATTGGATAAGGTATGCTCCCATTTAGGGTTAATGTATAACTGAAGTGAAACCCAGATTGTTTTGCCATTGGACAATCCTCTAGTTAGTCAATATATGGAATATTTTATCGATATTTGTTGATTGGGTCTACACTAATTCCATTATTTGATTTAGATCCGCTTTTAGTGGGAGAGTTCTCATGTAAGGTTGAAATATTCCTTAGTTTCATATGATTCCTAATTCGTCGAAGCTGGAAGTGGTCTAGGGTTGTTAGTGGGGATGAGTTTCTCAATAGTTTCTGAGAGGGCCTCTTGGTTATTCACAGTTTCATTGAAGCATGAGTTCATGTAAAACAACTAGGGTGGGAAATATGGTTACAAATGGATATTGGGGCAACTTTTTGGAATTTTATGTTGTTTGGGGATGTTGTATATGGTCCCTCTCCATGCATTTTTTATATCAGTCACAATGGTCATGTTCGGTGATTCCATGTGATGTAATGTGATCGATTGACCATAAAGGTGAAAGTTCGAAAATCATCATAGATTCTTTGTTATGCTGGGAGATTGTCTCCCTTGTAAAAACAAAAAATATATTCTATTTTTGAAGTATGTGAGAATATGTTTTCTTTATATCTATGGTTTCTCACCCGAACAAACAAGGTGTGATGTATGTGCATCTTCTAATCCCATGTTTCAGTGAAATATCGGTTTAGGGTAAAGTGAGTTTGGAATGAGTTATGTCTTTGAAAACTTATCGGGTATTGCGGTGTAGTTGTTGGTTGCACCAAAATATTATTTCTCATTCAGGGGGTTTCCAAAGCCTAATTGTGAGGCCGAAGATGCTTCAATAATTTGAGCTCCATCCATAGGTCTCGGAGAGAAGATGGCTCATAGTCAGGAGAAATCACAAGGTCATTAAAACCCTTTTACAAAGTCCTATCCGCAGTATGAATTATATGATGTGTTTAATCCTATGGTGTCATAATATCTGTTGTTCCTATTCGGTGGAAATATGTGGAGGGCCTAGTACCCATGTCATCACCAAATGTTATTCCCTCTCCCTTTGGATTCCATTCATATTTTGGATAAAGGATTGATGTTTGTATAGAAAGGTTAAGAACATGGTTTGTGATTGATTAGTAGTGAACATGACCCATAAAAATATGTAGAGAGAAGGATCCCCACTATTAGTGCATGGTGTCCCAAACCGTGCAGACTAACCATGCGGTCATCCCAAATCTTTAAATTATGGGGTCTTTCTATACTGGCTCGTGATGGTCGGTTAAGATGGTTGGTTCATATATTGGGGAGACCCACTATGAGTCTTATATATGTTCTTTTGTAAATTTATGATGTAAGTTTACCCTTTATAATAGTTATTCCATTCAGGCCTCTCACTGTTAGTGTCCTGATTCTGTCTCAGAAAAAAATATAGGTTGTCTATTATGGTGGGGAGCCTATTTTTGTTCTCCTCTACAAGTAACTCAGACTTATCCATGGTCTTGACTTGGTGGTTGGTAGTCTCATTTAGAGATATCAAGCTAGCTACATATTTCATGGGGTAAACGTTGGGATTGGAGAGTTTCGAATGGTTTAGTTATAGAAAGGTAAGTGTAACGATGTTCGATGTTATTGTCCTTTTGGGTGAATTTCTTGAGTCTTGTTCGGATAGAGTTTAAGATATTTTTTTTGGATAAAGTATGAGTGTAATTGATCATTTCAGGAAAGTGTTGTATGTTCTTTTTGTGAGAGTAATACTTCATTAATTGATCACATGAGGTGTTTTGGCCTTTGGGGGTGAAACCTGGCAAGGGAGTACCTCTTGGTTTCTCAGTTGGGTTTGGTTGTTTCTTTGTCAATGATGTGACTTTCCAAGGTGGAATGTTTTCAGGTTGGGGATAATTGTCACATACATGACATATTTTAAAGTTAGATTCCATTTTATTTCCAGTAATTCTTTGTTTTTGGGGATTCCAAAGATTTTATGGAGGAATGGGTGAGTTTTCATAAATTGGGCGAAACATTGATCCCAATTATAGATTTAAAAATATATTTTGATTCCTTTATAACTCCTTAATTTTTCATCATTTTCATACATTCCAATTAATAATTTTCATCCTCTGAAATATTAACACCACCATGATAATTTTGACCATTTTGAATCAATAATCATGGTTGATATGAGTTTTTATTTATGAAATCAGGCCTTCTCGAAAGCCCATTTTCTACATTTAAAAATTAATATTAATTCTTTAATATCACATTCAATATTTTCATTTTTTGCTGATTATAACTGTCACCCAATACCACTTACGTAATGAGAACCCCCATTATCTCCTACCACAATTTGGATCTCAATAGAATAATAAAATTTGGTTGAAACATCTTTATATTTTATAAATCGCTTATATTTGAAGAGGTAAATCGATCCTTTCATAACTCATATTTTTAGTCTTTTTATCCATTCACGTTTATAAATGATATCTTAATCCTTTTTGAAGAACCCTTGAATGGTTAGTTGTATTAAAATTCAGATACTGGTTGATTGTGGGTTGTTTTAATAATTATTTTTTTGAGTAAGTGTTTCTCTCTTCAATTTCTTCTTTCTCCTTAGAGTTTCCTCCGTCTGTCTTTATGATATAAAATGTCCATAAGTTATAATTCAAAACTATGGTTTGATTAGGTGTCTTTTTGGTTAAATATTGTGGTCTAGGGCTGTATTTCTCTTCCTTGTGATGTGGGGGTGGTGCGGTTGATGTTTCACACCTTGTTTTGAGGGATTCGACACTTTTGGTAGGTGGTTCCATGTGTAAACAATTATTGATGAGTGAGCATGATGTATTTACTAATTTTTCATATTCCTAATATTTTTTTTGTGGTGAAAAAACTGTTTATGATTGATTTGGTTATGTTTTTAATTTTATAGATTCATTTTACCTTGGAATTTGGTGTTTTCAAGTGTTACTCATGCAGTATTATTTAGGAGTATTTTATAACAAATGGAATTGGTTTACTAAATCGTTTTTTGCCTAACAATTCTAGTTTGGTAATTTATTTGTGTCATGTAGGACTAAAAAAATCTTTTTTTGATTAGGTTTTATGTGTAAAACATTGTTATACTTCTTGAGAGCATTTTATGAAAATGTGTTTTTTCATTTGAATCTTTTGTAATACTATTCTAGGGGATTTTATAAACCATTAAAGTCGTTTTATAAATGTCTCTAGGGCTTCAAATACTATTTTGGATAGGAATTGGTATGCTTTTTATTCTTAAATGTGGTTTTGAAATGGGTTTTGTGTAAAATACATATTTACATTACTTGGGTTCTTTTTATGAGAATTGTAAATGTTATAGTTTTTTGAACAATGTGGGAAAAGGGTGTATGTACTGATGGTTATGTTTGTTCACATATTATGGGGTTTTTAAATGTGAAGTGATGTTTTATGATTTCAAATATTTTTATAATGTATTGTAAATTTCTAAAATGGTTTATTAATTTGTGATGTTGGAGCGAAAATTGTTTGTGGGCTGTTTCATGTATGGTTGATGATAAAATGATTTTGAAGGTAAATAGGGTATTATATAACAGAGAGTGGGATTTTATGAGGGAAGTAATATATTGTAATGTTTTTATTAAATTGTTTAATGGATTTATTAAGTGTTAATGAAATGTGAAAAGTGTTGTGGGCTATTTTGGTGTGAGTTGTATTTCAAAATCAATTTGAATGAAATGTGGACTTTTGTGAGTTGTGTTGTATACATGTGGGCTATTTGGTAAATTTATGATATGGAAATTATATTTTCATGTGAAAAGTATATTCATTAACTTGTTGTAATTGTTTGAGCACAATGGGAAAACCCATGTATCTAGGTGGGAGGATGTGTACTAGTATGCTAGTGAATCTGTGGGGTTTGGCCTCAGTTTCACTTAGAAAGATTTAAACTTAAAACATTAAATAAATGATGATGATGTTGATATGGGACCACTAGGTTATGGGTATGTTCCTTACTAATGGCTTGTGCACAAGAACAAATATTTGTGATGGTTACTCTCACCGAGATACGAGGTACCTGGGACCCACAGCTAGCTACTACCTAGGGGTTATTTCCCATTGCTTGTGCTCACTAGATATATTGTGCTTACCGTAGTCATACGGTTTGATTGGATGGAAAATTCGGTAGCTATGGTATTTATTTCAAAAGTGTTTATTCTTTAAATTATCCCACATGAAAACTATTTTTATTTAATGATGCATCTTTTAGAATTGTAACTAGCATTTCATGTTTTTGAAAACATACATTTTTTTTTATCTTTAAATGTTTATCACATGAAATATATTAGTGGTTGTATCCAATTGGGCTTCATATCACACCCTAATTAGACTCTTGAGTGTAAGTATACTTGGTTATATTTGTTGTCGTAGGCTGGGTACAATTTTTAGTTCCAGTGGATTGGGTTTCTATCAGGTCCTTAGTGGTGAAGTCTTGTGGAGATGGCTTGAGGGAGATGCCCCATCCAATAAGGGTTCTTGGGCTATTACCTTTTGGTTCTGTACCTTTTTTATAGTCTTGATGAGTTGTTTTAAAATATTTAATTCATTTCTTATTTTTTTTGTAAAAGATTGTGTGGATTGGAAAATCCATGTTCGTTTTATTGGATTCTTTTTTTTATGTCTATATACATAGGTAAGTAGTTCCCAATTTTCATTTTATGATACCCAGGAACTTGTGCCATCCCATAGGGATCAGGAACCCCTGTCGGGCCTTGTCGTAGGTTGGGTCGGGTGCCAGTCTTGATGGCGGCCAGATTCTGTTCATGACAAAACATTAGTATACAAGTTGTTGAGATATTGGTCTTCCAAAATCTCCAATCCTATATCCCATACAATGATAGGTAATGAAAGTCAGCCGAAGAATAGTTAATTATTTTTACCAACTCAACCATGTTCATTTTCTATTCAATATTCTTTTCATGGTTTGATTCCATGATAAAGTAATAAATCCAGTTTTATGTATAGGATTATATTTTATTATGATTATGAGACAACCATATTCCATGTTTTTACATTCTATAAAAAAATGAATGCACGATGCATATGTATGTACAATTTTTCTTCATCACAACATGCTGTATTTTTTTCATCACCATTTTACATGTATGGTTATAATTATGGAAATATGTTATATATATAATAATTATAAAATGATATTTTTGTTTAAAATTAATAAGCTATCCAATTTCCTCCCCATTCAGATATATATGAATGATTTCATTGCACGTGTGTATGTACATCTTATTATCTCCACAATGTGATGTCATTCATTATCTATGTTGAAAACTAAATAGTAGACTAATGAATTTATTTAATGATTAAATATTAATATTATTAAATTTATATTTTTTGTTTTATATATATTTTATACATGTTAATCATGGATTTTAAGGGTAAAATTGTTTGATAAAACATAGATATTAACAAACAAAAGAGTGAAATGAATAAAATATTTTTGTAAACTAGTAGTAAAATGTTATTCGGGGACTATATAAGATAACCTATATATTATTAGGATTATACTATTAGTTAACAATATATTTAATCCATTTAACCAAAGTTTCAAACATGTGTGGAGGAAATCAAAACTAAGGAAATGATATAATTTCCTATCTCATCATTACATTATATTATTTCATTTTAAGTATCCATAGGGGAATATTTCTCTTCAATGTTAGTGTTTTATAAAAATTTTCAATTTTTTTACCAGACCCGAACAAATGTTTAACAAAATTTCTATACCCATGTATAAATTTTTACAAAATTTGTTGAATGTAATCCATTTTTCATTTACCAAATTTTTTGATATATGACTTCATCAAAAAAATACTAAAGGAATGATTTCTAACTTATATGGGATGTAGAGACATTCACACCATCATGATGACTTAATTGATTTTGATATATTCGTTCACAATGAAACATATTAAATTTAATGGTTTGTGATCTATTTTCACTATGGATGTGTTCTATTGATAGTATTCATGATTTATGGTAAAAGTATTCACATTTCAGATTCTATTATTTCATATGAATGTGTTAATGTTTTTTATTCTTTAGAACATTAATATTAAGAATTAGTGAACATATTATGTGATCGAAGGGATATTTATATTCAATCAATGGATCCCTAGGTATCATGGGAAAAAATAGTTGTGATATTGGTTAAGGCCTTATACATTTATGGATAGTGTCTTGGCTGATGTCTTTGCTGTATGTTTATGATATCCCACGTTATTAATTCCATCACTATGAGATTTTTTTGATATTCCATGTTATTATTTTATTAGTATAATATCCATTTTCATGATTCATTCTCATGTGATTACTTATATGGTTATATTTTATTTTAATTTATTCTTACCATATTATGCTCAGCATTATGTTTAAATGGATTTTAATTAAATTATTCCCATTGTGTTATTGTTTATGATTATTTATTTATGATATCTTATGCTATATTCTCTGCCTTAATGAGAATTTGAACTCAAACATTTATAATAATTTTTTTTACAAATATTCCAAAATTTTTAATATTATTTACATAATGGGATAATTTTAGAGAATAACTATTTTATTACAGGAATCATTATGTTTTATTATATAATTTCATTTTTAATGTATGTGTCATGTATTTGTACAGACTTCCAAAACTAATAAACTATTTATTCCATTGGGATGTGATTACTTATATAATATTATAATGCATTAATGTAACCACCATATTTGGGCTATAATGGTCACGGTCTTTACTATTAGTATCAGAGGACGCAAAGTAGAAATCATTTGAATGAGATTTTGGAAAACAAACATTTGGGAATGAAACCCTATGACCAAATTTGGAAATACATATAAATAAACTAATTTTATTTTTTAAATAATAGTTTCACATAAATATCCAATTGAGGTTATTAAATTCACTAGTATTGAGATTATTCATTTTTTTTATAATTTAATGTTCTAATAGAGTGTACATAATTCATTCAAAATGGTACATATTTGAAGTAATGGAAACTGTATCAATGCACATTGTCCATGCATGGATTGTTCTGCTTTAAAAATTATCAAATTGGACCTATATCATAATCTAATGTTGAAGAACTTATAAATATTTTGGGATAAATGAAATAGGTTTTTAGAAACTAACATACCCATATGAAGTTTTCTAATCCACATTGTTCAATAACAATGTTATTCAACTTCATGAGAAAAAAACCCATCATAATTAAATTTTCAAAATATACATTTTTAGCTGATAAATCAATGACATACATAGATAACATATTTATCATTTCTTAATTATGGAAAGGGATAAGGTTACCATGGTAATTTATCATCTCTCTAGATAGGTAGAACAATATTGGTGATTTATTCAAAACATAAAAGTGGATCCTGAAATAGAAACACATGAATAGATGGATTTTATGTATTTTTTCATAGAAAAGGTATTCCCCTCACAAATAGCGAGATGAGATGGAGAGATAGTTCTTGAATCTAAGGAATTAATATTATGATCATATTAGTAAATATGAATCCTATATTACAATTTTATCAATAGATTCTATGGAATATATATATAATCTTAATAGAACTATTAATAAATTATTTGATTGAAGCATACTGGTTAATTGAAGGGGACATGTCTCCAAAATCATTTCATCATATCATGATATTTTATATTAGGATATCAAGAAAGGAATTTAATCAATCATTTCCAATGGTTATGAAGAAAAATAAGAGAATAAGAGGACTGAAGAGAAAAAATGACAAGGGTCTGAAAATAATTAATGAATCTTTATCTTATGAAAATGTGGAATGAAATACCATGTAACTTTATTAAATGGAACTTTTGATTTCTATAAATTTACCGAAAAATGCCAACAAGAACATGATTTCAAGGATGATAATTAATTTGTATGTATAATGTGATTTAGTTGTAATTAAATGTGGCAGAAATAAAATTATGATTCCAAAAATAAAAAAAATATAGCATAAAAGAAACAAAGTGATCATGGATAAGAATACGTTGTTATTATAGTTCATGAAGACTGACTAATGTTATTATGCTGGGATTAAATAGTTATGTTGTAAAATTATTTTATAAATGACAAAAATATTATTATAATCATGATATATGTAATCATTGTTTGGAAGCACATATTTTTTAATGATGATAGAGGATATGATAAATTGTTCTGATGGATAGAAAATTAATTTAGTAGAAATATTATATATTGTAAAAAATGTTTGATGGAATATAACCCTTAATATTTGATTTATGTTGATATAATAATGAATAGGATATTTTTATAAAATAGTATTGGTGATTATGAATGTGTACATTTATTTTATAGTTTACACTATCATTTCAATGTTTAATACATGTATGGATTTAATAATTATCCATTCAATTTAATTATTATATGAATTTATTTTTGTCATTAATGATTCAAGGTTATAAAAGTTTACATATATTTTCTATGATAAAAAATATTTGCACCATTATTTGGGGGAAATTTGAGGTTATTTTAATTTTTTGTATAATTTATTACCTACTATATAATTTTTTGGACAATTATTTTTGATATATATACATTTTTTGGATGATTCTTAAGGTTGGAATGAATTATGTTGAACATTAGATATTATTGATAGATTTTAATGTAGTATTTGTTGGATAAAATGTGTTATCCTTTTATGTTTTAGATGACATTTAATTGATGAAGGAAATAATTTTCGACATTATGACATGCTAAAAGTTATTTAGTCATTAAAATAGATCATAAATATCTATCTATTGGTGTATGAAAATAATTTAAAATAGATCAAATCACAAAAATAAAATGATATTATGCTCAATTAAAATAAAGAATATGCCTATGTTTATTATCTCAATTATTTTTCTGAATCCTACCTATAACTCAATGTATAACAAACATGCTCTTTATTACCCAGTAAAACATGATTCATAACATAAAAGTGAACTTAATACACCTCCGAAGGTCAATAGTTATAGTGTATTTTGAAATAAGAAACATTACATAACTACATAGAACATAAAAAAAATCTTTTTTGAATATTTTTTACATGAACTACAAATTCCTTCATACATATAATTGCATGTGATAAACTAAAGACACACATAAGAAACAGATCAACTATAAAGCCTAGTAATATAGTAAACAAAGATTATTTAAAATATTATAATAGATTTTAGGACATAATCATATCAAGGGAGCACAAGATGAACTTGAACATAAATGCATGATATATCATGATTATCATACCATGGAAATGTGGAAACAACATTTAACATCATATTTAACTTAATCAGTGTTTTATTGGACATGGATAATTATTAAATACTCATTAAACATAAATTATAATAGTTAAACCCTCATTTCACTTAATGTATCATGATAATAATCATTACCCAATGCATTGGAGCGCTATCTGGGTGCACCCTTTACAAACATTTAATTTCATGCATAAGTTTTCCACATTTATCATTACACATGGATTCATTAAACATCATAATTTCATCCATGATAATTAAAAGTGTAATTAATACAAGAATCTCATTAATCAATATGTAAATATTCATAATGGTGAATACCCATGTTAGAGAAAGGGTATCATATTTACCAGAAAAAGTCTTTGTCTTGGAGAATCACAATGCAATTTCGGGAACATAACGACGTGAGATAAGAATTCATAAAAATGGTTGAAGAATAATAAAGGGTTATATCATAATATTTACATAATATGGATAGTAATGGGGTCATTTAGATACATGTACCAACATATTTAATATAATTTATATGTATAATTTAAAATAATTTCTTGAATGTAAATGAGTAGAGGAAAATTCCATACAGAATTTTGGCATTGTAAGAGGTCTGAATGAGAGTAAATAATGAGAGATAAATAGAAATAACATCATTCAAACAAAATGAGGGACGATTGGGGGAGGTTTTAAATAATATCCCAACATTTTTAATTGAAAACTAAAATGGTATAACAATATAAGTACATTTAAAAAATAGAAAATAAGTAATCCAATACATTGAAGTCTGAACCCAAAGGCTTGAGAGAGGCTTGGGAGAGGCCTCTTAGGAGAATGTGGCACCTTGGTAAAATTATATAGAAATAAAAAAACATATTGGTTGAGATCCAATTTTTTTTAGTGATGATTAATGGTAGATTGAATATGTTTATATATTGAAGGAGGGGGAATTTTTTACCCTTTAGGTTTGGGAAACTACACATTAAACTAATGAATTTCACAAACCAAAAAATTGTTTTTGACCTTGGTCTTTTTCATTATGGAGTGGGAAAAATTATTTTATTATTCTAATGACTAAATTTATTAAAATAATTTTCTTGATTATGTGGAGGTGATTTACACTCTCAAGGAAATGATTTTAAAAAGGTAAATTTTTTTAAAAGTATTGGAGGGTCTAGTAAGGCACCATAAAATTAATCAAACAAATAGAAAATCACATTATTTTAGATGTAAAACATATATTGTCTAATCATACCTTCCATATTATTTTATTACTCCACAATTGTGTTATTATGATGTCATTAAATACTTTATATATTTAAATGGTATTTAATTATTAACCAAAAATTTGGCTACCTTAGAAAATAATGAAAATTACACCATCAGGTAATATAGACATCCTGAATCCAAAAATGATATTCACTTTTTCTAAAAAATTTCAATATATATGAATTTCCATTTTTAAATTAAAAACTGACACTTATTTTAAATTCATGAATTTTTACAAAAAATATTATAAAATCTTAACAAAATTTATAATTTTATTCCTTAAAATTATATGATCATTTAATAAAAATTAATTTAGTAATAATATTTTTTTAAAATTATATTTGTTTCAAATACCAATTTAATAATCAAAATATTTTTCTTAAATTAATATTTACTAAAAATAAAAATTTTTAATTAATTTTTTTTAAAAAGTAACAATAAAAAAATATAGGTATATTATTTATACAAAAAATAATGCACATAATCATATTTCTAGGGTCTTATTACATAAGCCGTTGAAACACCCACATAAGAACTAATGGTTTGGTGTGCGATGGTGACAGACTTTTGGGGAGGCACAGATAACATCACTTGAGTGGTAATCTCTATTAACTTCTATTTCTACCATAGGGGATTTCATTCAAGATTAACATATTGAATCTCATATTTGGTTAGTTCAAGAGTGAATCATAGTGACACTAACTCCTTTCTGGGCTTTAAAAAATGTGCTTCTTATGGATCTATTCATCTGGATGTGGCCATCACTTCCTTTGTCTTAATGAATCACAATTGTCAAAGCTCCATATTTATACAAATCATGTGATCATTATTCAATGACTATATTAGAAGTAGTAACAATTCATAAAATTATATTAATATATTAAAAACATAAAACCAAGAAAGTGCATATGCTTTACATAACCATTTTGCATAATAAGAAATATAATTTGATCAAGGGAAATTCTCTTTAATAAATGTTATGGCTGTTAAAATATACCCCTGTTAATAAAATCTTCCATCAAAATTTTATTTTCCCACACTAAAACTGATGAGGGTAACTCTGTTTCATCACATCCTCTGATTCCCACGTTTCCTATTTAGACCTATGGTTTTTCTGCAACACCTTAACAAGGGGCATTATATTATTTCATAGAACATTTTCTCTATGATCTAAGATCATCATCGGCTTCTCTCCATAGGATATGTCATCCTCTAAGAGAGAAACCTATTGATTGATTATATATGATGGGTTGGGTATGTACATCCTCAAGAGTGAATCGTGGAATACATCATGTAAATGATATTGGTTTGGTGGGAGTGCAAGTCGATAGGCCACTGCTCCAATGAGATCAAGGATTAAATAAGGGTAGATGTACCTTGGAACAATATTTCCCTTCTTCAAAATCACATTACACTCATTCATGGTCATATAAAGAGTAGTACCATTCCTTCAACATCAAATTATGGGTCTCGTCGACGATTATCAGTATAGCTCTTTTGTCGAATCTAAGCAGCTGTAATGTGTTGTTGTATGGTCTTATCTTGTTGACCATATCTTCTACCAATTTTATAATAGGGAGTTTTTCTCCCCAAAATCATCCCAACATGCTGCTGTTCTTCCCATCATCCCATAAAGGGTTACATAAGGAGAAATTTGGATTCTTGAGAGGAACTATTATTTTAAAAGAAATCATCCATAAAAAGATATTAATCCCATCATTAATTAAAGTCCCTTGAGAATGATATCAACTTTTCCTCTAGTGTTTGGATAGTCTACATAGATTGACATTCAGTTTGAGGATGAATAGTTGTATGGAAGTTCAGATCAATATTTAGACCGTGTTTGAGACACTTACAGAACATAGAGGTGAATCATGTATCTCGAATGGATAAAATGGATAGTGGTACTCTGTGCATCCTTAGCACTTCTCTAATATATATATGTGCCATGTGATCCATTAGGAAATCATTACAAAAAGAAATGAAATTTACAGTCTTTGTATGATGATCCAAAACATCCAATATATCATTGTTTCTATTGGATGTCTTTGGAAATCTAGTGACAAAGTCCATGGTGATGTTCAACCATTTCCATATTGGTATGGGAAAAGGTTGTATCATCCCTTTTGACTTATACTTATTATCCTTCACTTACATACATACAAGGAACATGGATGTATAATCAAAGATCTCTTATTTCATGTTATCCCACCAATAATGATCTTAGAGATCATGATACATCATTGTGTTTCCTAGGTAGTTGGATAAATTTTATATATGTGCATCATCCAAATGGTCATTCTTGAACTCCAGATTTGATGGAACACAAAGTCTTGTCACAAAACTCACAATTCTTATATCATTAACATTCAACTCTTAGGATTTTCATTATTTTGATAGTTTCCACTTTCTTCTGAATTACCACATCATCCTTTTGAACATCCTTTAATTGATCCTAAAGAGATGGTTAAGAAATAATTTGTGAAAGGATTGATTATGTTCCCTTGTTTATGATTCCCATGTCCATCTTCATCAAATATAACAATATTAGATAATTTTCAATTCACATCAATGATATAATCGCTTGGTCCTTTCTACATAGTGCATCATGAACCCTGTTCACTTTCCCATGGTGGGAATTGATTGAGAAATCATATTCATTGATCATATCTAACCTTATTCATTGTCGCATGTTCAACTATTTCTATTTGAATATGTAATTGTGACTTTTGTGATCTGTATATATTTCACACTTCACCACAATGAAGATATACTGCCAAATTTTTAAAGAAATTATTACAGAAACCATCTATAGACAAGGTGTTTTATAGATTTTCTCATGAACACTCCATTAAATTAAATCATTGGAAATGAAATTGTCATTTTACATCAACACACAGCCTAGGCCCTTATTTTAAGAATCACTGAATAGCATAAAATTTCTGCACTTCTGGGTAGTGTGAGAACAAGAATAGTGATAATAATTCCTTTTTGGTTCCTTGAAGCTATCTTCATATTCAACACTCCTTGAAAACTTGAATCTCTACTGGGTTAGCTTGGTAAGAGGGTTTGACAATCTTGAGAAATTTCTCATGAATTGGTGATAACATCCAGCTAATCCCATGAAGCTTCAGATTTCAGTCACCGATGATGGCCTCAGAAATCCCTTAATTGTATCTATGTTTGAGGGATCCACATATATCCCATTTCTTGAGATGATATGACCCAATAATGTGACTTTCTTAAACCTGAACTCTCACTTTCTATACATCGTATAGAGCTCCTCCATTCTCAATAACTATAGAACTGTGCTTAAATTCTCATCATGCTCCTCCATGGTATTCAATAAAGACTATATGTAATATTCTGTCATGGATATTGGAAATTTACAAGGTATAAGATCATTTTAGAATTCAATATATCTTCTAGGAAGAAGAAAAGGAAATTCCTCATGAAAGAGTTCAATAAATTCCATCAAACATGGAATGTATTCAAGGATAGATTCTTCTATAAACTCAATCATCTGTGCAAGATATGAATTTTCATTGGGTATTAATATCCACTCCTGAGATGATGTTTCTAAAGAATATCTATCATCCTCCTCACACTTTTATATAATCAGGGGTCGATTCACCATATAGAGTGTGATTTCCCTCTCGCAGAAATTTATGTTAGATATATATAATGAAAGCCAATACATGCCAAGAATTGTATGAAATTAAACCATAGGGAGTAAAACAAGGCTTTCCAGGATGTTCAAACCACAAATTATGACATGGGATGAGTTATATTCATGGTAAGGAATGATTGCACCATTTTTCGTTCTCATCGACATCTCTACTTCTATGATTTTTGATGATGCTGGGATTGTTCTAATAATATTTTTGGATATAAAATAATGGGAATATCTAGAATATAAAATAATTCCCTGAATTATTGAATGAATAAATATAATACCCTTCACCACATTTTTTCCAGGGTTCACTTCAGCGATAGTGATGTAAAAATCTCTCCCTTGCTACCTTGGAGGTTGTTGGGTTCATCCAAAAACCCTTGTCTTAGGACACTAAATTGCAATGTGACCTGGTTTATTGTAGTTGAAATAATGTACAATGTGTTTAGGGAAAAAAAGTGTGGTTCTCTCCTCTTTCACATCAACATGTTTTTCTTGTCAACAGTTAATAAACAGCTTCCCTTCTCTTCTATAGCTAATTGATTTCCTTGTCCGCTTATTGAAATTTTTGTGGTGCTTCTTTCCACACCTTTTCTAAGTGGCGTGTTGGAATTCTTTATCACGGTTTGGTTTTATCCATCAGACCATGAGAATTAATGTCCACACTACAATTCTTATCCCCATGATACCATTGATATAACTCGATCTCCATTTCTACTTTGGGGGAACATCATCAATTTTTTTTCATAACTATCAAAATCACAGATCGAATGGGATTTTCATTGGCTAGGTTTTAACCGACCAAACCAGTGGTTAACCTTGCATTTGGGTGTAAAAAAAACCTAGAGGCATATCATGCAGGGCTTGTGATGTTTTTCTCATATTCTTTGATTGATTTATCATCATTTTTCATGACGTCAAGGAAGTCTATTTCCATCGAACTCCAGAGGATTCAAGGATAATATTTATCAAAAAACATTTTCTGAAAAATATTCCATTCCAATTCTTGATATCTTCCTCATCCTTCATATTTTTGATCAATTTCTATCATTTATCAGCTTCACCCACCGCTTAATATGAATATATAAGAACATTCTATTGTTTTAAAAATTAAATAATAGAGAATATCTTATTAAATTGTTAATCTTTTTTTTTCAGAAATTGACAGATTAGATGATCTAGTAAAATTATGAGGCCTCGGTCTCATGATTCTCAGGATTGTGACATGTTATGTCTTGGGGGGGGGGGTGAATATTCCTCTTGATCTGTGTTTCTATTTAAAAATTGTGTTTGCTGAGAGAGTATCATTACAATGTTTTTAATTCTCTCTCCCATCTAATTTATAATGTCATTAGAAAATTCGTCACATAGATCTTTAAATTAATTGTTATCCCATGACTTCCAATTACAACCCATTGTCTAGAATAAATGTAATGTTAGGGGTAACACATAAAGGGGAATCCAGCATATGTTATCAATAATTTACATCCCAACATATATGCGTACGGAATTTTTTTATTCCCTTAATAATGGATCGCACTAAGCTTATGAATTTACCAAAGAAGATCCTATAGGAGTGTCATGAACAAGAGTTCAGCAATGACCATTTTTATATACCAGTTCTTGTTCATGTATATATCAAGGGTGTGTTTTAGTGTTTTACCCCTAGAAGAATTTGTGCAGAAGCCCCTTTATATGTTTTTATCCAAACTTGGAAGGGTTGTCATGATAAAAAACATATTCTATACTCACTGAAATATAGGGATGTTTTAATTATACATAGTATTGTACATAATTATTTCACTAGGGATTTCTAATCTTAATCCAAAAAATAGCTAAACCAATCTTTTGATACCAACTATAAAAACAATGCACTTTATTTCCCACATAAGAATGTATTATTACATAAAATTTCACTTAAGGAAAATCCTTGGATCTTGAGGTCTAGTGTCTTGTGAAATTAGAAACATTACATAACAACTTAGAACACATAACACAACATATTTATTGAAAACATCTTTTACATGACCACAAGATTCCTTAGTACTTAGCATTGCATGGGATAATATGAGGGCATGCAAAAGAAAAGGTTGATCTATAATGCCTTGAAAATGAGTAAACAAGGCATAAACATAAGAATAAAATACCTGTAGGGAAATAATAATATCAATGGAGCACAAGAGGAACTTGAACATAATGTCATGATATTGTATTATTATCCTAACATGGAAATGTGGAAACAACATTTTTCATGACATTAGCATGACCCCTGACCCATTTCACATGGAGAATGAGTAAACCATCATTGAACATGAATTTTCATTAGTAAACTCTCTTTTCACTAAATTTATTATGATACTAATCTTTACCCAATGCATTGGAGCACTATATTAGAACACCGTTCCCAAAATTTTAATTTCATGCATAAGTGTGCCACAGAGATCATACAACCTGGATTCATTAATAATTATTATTTACTCCATGGTAAATGAATGCATAATTAATACATGAATCTATTTAATATATAAGTAAATTTTCATAAAGGTTAATAACCTTTATAGAAAATTGGGCATGGTATTTACTACACATCGACATTGGCTAGGATAATTGCGGTGTTGTTCCGGCGTCATAACCGCATGACATAAGAATTCATAAAAATGGTTGTTGTTATATAATTTTATATAATATCATTTTTTCATGAAATGGAATTTAATTGGGTAATATATATACATATCGAAAAATATTCATTTGATTTTAGATGCATTATATAAAATAATTTCTTAAATGTAAATGAGAAGAGAGAAATTACATATGGAATTTTGGCATGGAAACATGTGTGAAGGAGAGGCATTAATAAGATAGAAAGAGTTATATGATCATTAAAATATATGGATGAATGTATTGTGGAGGTTTTAAACAATAAAAAAATATTTATTATTTAAAAAACTGGTATAAAATATAATGAATGATGGACCAAAAATAGAATGTAAGAAATCCCTTACTTGAATGTGTGATCCCAATGGATTGGTAGAGTCTTGGTAGTGGCTTCTTGGGAGCTTGTGGAACCTTCAGAGGATTATAAATAGATGAGGAAAAATGTTGGTCAAGCTCAAAATGTTTGAATGAATAGAAATGGGAGATTGAGTGCGATTATATAGGAAATGATAGGGGAATTAATCATTATTTAGGTTTTAGACACTAAACATTAAACAAATCAAAACCACAAAACATACCTCGGTTTTTCCCATGTTTTTTACCAAAGTGGAGTGGAAAAAATTATTTTGAAAATAAAATATACAATCTTATTTAAATGATAAGCTTTCTTATATGCAGGTCAGTCACACACTCAAGGAAATCATTTTAAAAAGTTAAAAATCTTTTATAAGTACTAGAGGGCCCACAAGGGCACCATAACATTAAAAAATCAAAAATCACATTTTATTAGACTTAAAACATAAATGGGATGAAAATTTATTTAATAGTATTTTATTATAACACTATTGGGTCATTATGATCTCATAAAACACATTATATATTTAAACGATATTTAATTATAACCCAAAAATTCTATTGTCTCAGAAAATTATGAAAACATCACAGATAGATAATTTAAACATCATAAATCCAAAAAATATTTTAATTTTATATAAACAATTTTTAAAATATGAGAATTTTTATTTTTAAAATAAAAAACCGGCATTTATGGAAAATTCAAGGGTTTTGACAAGAACAATTTTCAATCCATAATAAAAATTACAATAGTATTCCTAAATATTATATGATCTTTTAATAAAAAGTAATTTAGTAATAATATTTTATTAAAATATTAATTAATTCAAAATCCATTAATTCGTCAAAAGAGATTCTTTATATGAATATTAACTAAAAAGAATATTTTTTCATTAAACCCCATTTACTAAGTATTAATAATAAAATGAAAATATATTATTAAAAAAATAATGCACATAATAATAGTGGTAGAGTATTGTTACATAGCCCCATATAACACCCAAATATGACCTAAGGTAAGGTTTTAAATAGTTATAGGCTCTTGGAGTGGCTTGGATAACATCGCTCGGGTGGAAATCTCTATTAACATCAACTTCTCTTTTGGGTGATTCTGTTTAAGCCTAACGTGTTGAATCATGTTTTGGAATTTGTTTAGTGAAAAACCCAATGATGTTATCATTTTTTTGATCTCATAAAAATGGGCATTTATGGATAAATTCGACTATTTTTGGCTATCACTTCCTTTTCCTGAGTAAATTAGATTTTCTAAAGCCCTATATTTATACTAATCATGTGATTATTGTTCAATTACAATATTAACAACAATAACAATTCTTAACGGTATTTTCAAATCCAAAAACATAAAAACATCTTAATTCATATGATTTACATAACCATTTTACATAATAATAAATTTTTATAGAAAATATGAATTATTATTAATAAAATATGGGTCGTTACACTATGGACATGATTCTAGGAAAAAATATTATATGTTTAGTTATTTATGATAATTCATTGAACTTTTAACTAATAACATGTCAAATGTTCTGTGATGGTTTAAATTCAAATGAACATGTTCTATATAACTCTTCAAGAGTACATGATTGTATTATTTCTCTACCATGGACACAATTTTACTTCCTCTTAATGTTCACATAATTTAAATTTTAAATTTTAAGATACCATCTCATTTCCCTTTCCCACTAGTTATGAGGTTATTTTATTAACGTTATTTATGATGTGGGTTTCCCATAAGGGAACATTAAATAATATCATTTTTTTATATTATGAAATTTAAAATTGTAAGGATGTAATTTATTGAAAAAGGGGAGAAATTAGTGACCCATTATTTTATGGGATGTATATTTATAAATATAACCTCTACAATAGATTATGTATCTCACAACAATCAGGTTAAATGAAAAAAGAAATATTATTATGACATAGACTTTAAATAGGAAGGAATGAATATTATTAAACAAAGTATTAAATCTAGTATATATTAATCCCCATTTCATTACGTTCATGCAATATATTTTTTATACATAACATTATAATAAATATAATTTTATGTATTAAAAGGAAATGGTTTTTCTATTAGAATGTTTACCTCATTTTTATGGTGTACATATTTAAAAACTAAATTTTCAAAAAAAATTAAATTATATTTGTTAAAATAAGTATCATTTTTTAAAATTCAATATCAATATATACATTTCATGCTATTTTTTTGTTATTTTTCTAATATAAATATTTTTTGGTTAAATAATGAAAATATGATTCATTTAATATAAAAACCATTCTTTCACCTATTGAATTTATAATGATATATAATTTTTTTATTTAGTTTTAATGTAATATTAGATCAGTTATTCAACTTTAAATCCAATTAGTTCATTTTAATTAGTTTTATTTCCAATTTGAATATAAGAAAATATCAATAGTTTGAACATTTTCAATATAAAAATATATTTTCTCACATTTTATAATGGATTAAAAACCAACATAATTGAATAAATTTATATGTTTCTAATTATCAACAAAAATAACTCATATTTCTAATAATAAGATATATTTTTATTAAATTATTTTCATATAATTTTTTCATTAAGAATAAAAATCTTATTAACTTTAATTAACACTGTTTTGGGTAATTTAAGTAATTAATAGTAATATATTACCAAAATATTATACAATTACCCTAACACTTTACATTATATAATTTTATGAGTTATTTTTTTAACAAAATAATACATTATGGAATTTTATTTTTCTTGGAGACACATTTATTACAATAATCATTATATTGTATTTTATTTTAAGAAATTACCATCATATCATTGTCATGTTTTTAATAATTGGTACATTTTTAATATGTGGATATTCAATAAATATAATTTTTTATAAATATTAATTTGATTATAAAATTATTTTTATTTATCATAATAATTTATTATTTATTTTTATTATATTAATAATAACTTTATGGTCATACACCACAATACTACAATAATAGATTAATTAATGTGAATATCAGATATATAAATTTTAAAAAAATTAAAAGAAATATGATTTGAGATAATTAATGTCATAAATAAAATGTATAGAAACTAATGACATGATAGCGATATTTTAATTTTTTTTGAAGATACCTTGTTTTATATATTTTTTATATAAGTGAATGTAATAAATTTTGTTAAAATTTTCACAATTTTTATATTAAGATAACATATAATTTATTAAATGATATAAAATTTATAAAAAATTTAAATTTATAAAACTGATTTATATATGATTTATAATGATTTTCATGATTTATTTTTTATTAGTTTTAAATTTTATAGTCACAATATTCACCCTCAAAGAGTAAAATGTATGGTGTCCTAGTTAGTGTTATAGGGATTAAATAATCAATAAATACAAAATATAAGTGTATGAATGTCACATGTATAATTCTATAAATTATTCGATTTGAGTATTTAGACCCATTACCATCTTATCATTTAAATAAATAATTTTACATCGAATTGAAATTAGAAATTAATTTATATTTATATAATAATATGAGTGGTTACAAAAGTGCCTCACACTTTAATTATATAAATAAACCTCCTCCCTCAACTATTATCAATACATTTATATTTTTATCTTGTCCAAACCACACCCATTTATATTTAAATCATCCATATAAATTTTCTATATATAATTTTATAATCATATTAATTTTTTCATGTATTCCTACTCTTTTTAATTGACCATTGGTTGGGTTTTACTTGTGTATTCAGTATTAAAATTTAAGGTAAAATGCTAGTCTCCTCCATGGTTGGAACATGAATTGTGTAGAATTTCTAAAATTATGCACCCTTATACATTAAAATGGGCAGTTTTGGATTTGGGGTCCTCAATACATTCACACAATTACTCAAAAAATGAATTATCTCAATAAAAACAATGCAGACCATTTATAACGGGCACAAAACATGGGAAATATTCATCCAAACAATGCATTGTTTCCATGGAAACCATGTATAATGGATTTTATAAGATCCAAAAATTTATAAAAATTTAATTAACCCCCTTTATATATCCTAGATGTATTGGTATGAACAATTAACAATTTATCCCTTCATCGATGGTCATATAGATGATTTTGAACCCTCAAATCCCTCTCAAAAGTGATCCAAAGATATAAGAACACCATCAGATATCCTATCTGATATATTCCACCTCTATATCCTGATATCCTATGATCTATCATGTTATCTTAATGGTTACATGTAAACATGAGTTAATTTATGGATCCAGTAGCCACTTTTATGGATCTATACCTAAATTTGGATTCTTATTTGTCCTGGTCTTATTGTTATTGTTATTCCTCTTCAAATCCTTATTAGGGTTTGGCACATTGTGATATAGTGGCATTAAGGTAGGCGGTTCTATTATATTTCCCAAATTTTAATAAAAAATTAATTATTTTATTTCTACAGTTTGTAATTTAATTAAATTATTGGGTTAAATTACGTGTCTTTAAATTTTCTTATAGGAACGGAAAATTTCTGGTGAATTAGGTTTTCTGAGAAGAATTGGATTTTGGATTAAGATTTTAAAACCCTTAATTCCATTGAATTAGGGTGTGTTTATAGAAATTGTTGTAATTTAAATTTTTTGTATTTAAATTTTGGTTTCTAAGGAAATTGAACCAATTGATTTGTGAAATTTAATTGATGATAATGTATTGATGGAATGAATTTTGAAAACCCCATATTACAAGGAATTGTTGTTTTGTGATGAAATTGATTGAATTGTTTAAAAAATAAATTTGATAAATTTAATTGTTCTTTGTATTGTTATACATGATTAATTAGTATAAAATCCTTATTTATAAAAAATGGATAAAAAATTGATTTTATTAAAAAATAGTGGTTTCATCGTTTTGAAAATGAATGTTATTTAATTAAAAATAGATTTTGTATTTTAAATGGTAAATTTGTAATACTTAAATGGAGTATAAGAATTAAGATTATATTAGTAGTCTTAAAATAAATTGAATATCTTTGTTTTATAATAGAGATCATGCAATCCATAGGTAGTTAGAGTGTTATCTTAGAAATAACATCTAGAGTTAGAATGTTATAAAACATATTCTCTTCACATCCAACTCTTTATGAGAGGGTGATTAATTCTCCTAGCATTGGCTAAATGGGTGTATGTATATACATTGTTGTGTTCATAGTGTTGGGACCCTATAACATGGAAAGATCACACCTAATTCACACATGACCACGTTGCTTTGTTGATTGTATTTAGAATTTAGGTATATTACATTTTTATAAACTGTTTTACATTCTATGTAAATATATAGAATGTCACGAACCGAATCGGGTCGTCATCCGAACCGACGCCCGACTCGGCCCGCGGCAAGGCCCGAAGGGCGTTCCCGATCCCGACGGGCTGGCACAAGTGCCCGGGTATCAAAATAAACACTGGGAACGATTTACCCGAGTGAATAAATGTAAAGCAGCCAATCAAAATGACCAAGTAAAAGTAGAAGTGACAGTCAGCAACCATCTAACCAATACAGGTTTTTAGACAAAGTAGTCAAAACTCACACAAAACAAAAAAACAAGGTGACTACAACCAACCTAGGGGTTGCAGCTCAATGTGGGAACACTGCCTCCAAGTCACCACCAAAATGTCACGTAGTCATTCCAGCTAACAACCTGAACCACTGCCTCCAAAAGCCGGGCCCTTACCTGTATCAGAAGTAAACAGATCTACTTACACCCAAAGGTGTAAGTAGGGTGTGAGCAATCGCCCAGCAAGATATCACCAAGCAAGATTCCACACACAAGTATAAAGAGAAAAATCCGTTTGCAATGCTGTATAAAGTAAAAGGTGCAAAAATAAATAAAAGATTTTCACAAAATGCCTTTAAAGAAAGACGGTTCAAGTCACATACCAGAATGAAATTCAAATGGTATAAATATCACGGATCAGTGTGCGCACAAGTAACAGTAGCACCAGAGGATGGGAATGCCCTAAGGATACTAGTAACAGTGGGACCCTAGGACATCGTGTCTCAGTGAAACGTGGCTTAGATGGCCACGACCCTCAGAAAACGTGGCTTAGAAGGCCACGACCCTCAGAACACGTGGCTTAGAAGGACACGAACCTCAGATATCATATGTTTAGTTAGTGTTGCAATCGTCAAACCTGCCAGTGAAACCGGGTCGAGTCATCTCCGGACTACCAGCTCACTAGTCCTAGTCCACCCACCTAATACCCAGGCTTCCCTCCTTGTGCTCACCCAATTCAGAAAACACCTGCCATATCACCCGCACACTGATATTCTTTCTTTTGAAAATACCACACGCACACCATAGCATTTCAAAACATAGTATGTACTGCAAGTACTCTAAATAAAACCAGTAGCACAGTTTGAAAATAAACAACATCCTTTTCCTTTTCTTCAATCAGGTAAACCAAAACAGTACTTTTAAAACTTGGTGATAACTATTTTAAAAGAGAGAGAAAGAAAGACATTCAAAGTTTTAACTAGGTCCAAGTAATAAACACATGACATTTTTCATTAAATAAGGGGAAAAGTTCATAGTATGTAAACAGGGGATAAAACATTTGATTAACTAGGAGTGCAAGCAAAGGATTATAAACCCATACTTGAGTGCGGAACCACCTACCTCAAACGGGTGCGTGAAACGACGCGGCACCGAATTCCCGACGAACAACGGTCACTGTAGGAAGCCGTCAAGGGGCCCTAAAACAGAAAATCGTTATTAAACTTAGTAATAATATAATATAATAATAATAATAATATAATAACGATAGTAATAATAATAGTAATAATAATAATAATTATACATAATAATAATAACAATAACATTAATATTAATAATATAATAGCATATTAATAATAATAAAAATAATAATATGATAATAATAGTAATAACATATTAATAATAATTATTATAAATAATAATAATAACAATAATAATAATAGTAATAATAATAATATTATTATTATTTACATAATTACAATAATAACATATTAATATTTATAGTAATGATATAATAAATAACATATTAATAAAAATAACAAAAGAAAACATAATAACTAATTAGATAACTTAAAATAATAAAATAAAATAACTAAAAAAGAAAAGAAAAACGGACCTGTGTGCAGAGGAGGCCGAACAGGCGCGCTGGAACAGAGGAGAAGAGGAAGAAAAAGAAAGGAAGAAGAAGGAGAGGAGAGTAATAGGAGAGGAAGAAGAAGAGAAAGAAGAAGAAGAGAAAGAAGGAGAAGAGAAGGAAGAAGAAGAGAAAGAAGGAGAAGAGGCACGGACCTGTGCGGAGGAGGCCGAACAGGGGTGCTGGAACAGAAGAGAAAAGGAAGAAAAAGAAAGGAAAGAAGAAGGAGAGGAGAGGAAGAGGAGAGGAAGGAGAAGAGAAAGAAGAAAAAGAGAAGAAGAAGAAGAAAGAAGAAGAGAGGAAGAATAAGAAAGAAAAGAAAAACGGCAGGGGGGAAACTGGTCTGCTACGGGTGCAACGGGAAGCGGAGGGTGTGGCTGGCAGCAAGGGGACCGGTTGGTGTCCGGCGAGCAGGAGGGAGGCACGGGGTGCCGAAGTTGCTGGCGGTGTGGGATTCGGGCAGAGCATAGGGACAGCGAAGGGATGATGTAGGAGCGGCACAGGCGCAGAGGCCGGCGAGGCGCGGTTGCTGGATGGCGGGGGTTCAGGTGCGGGAGGCGAGGGGAGCTGGGGAGGAAAGCATCGGCCGGCAAGCAGAGGGAGAAAAGGAGGAGAGGCTGAGCGGAGGGTTGGCGCGCCGGTGAGCAGGAGAGGAGAACGGCAAGGGGGTTGCGCCGGCTGGGGTGCAAGGGGAAGCAGCGGCGGAGAGGTCTGCTGCGGGTGTAACAGGGGCGGCCGAGGCGGAGGGGTGGTCCGGCGGCAGTCTTGTGCGGTTGGAGCAGGAGAGCAGGGGGGTGCGGCTGGAGCAGGGAGGTACGGCTGGGGAAGGAGGTGCGGCTGGAGAAGGAGAGCAGGGCGTGGCGACGGGAGAAAGGAGGAAGGGAGAAAAGGAAAAAAAAACTAAAGCGGTGTAACCAATTCGGTTACGGGAGAGAGAAAGAAAAAAAAAGTAAAATAATAAATAAAATAAACAAGGTAATAATAACAAATTACAAAATTTATAATAAAATTAAAAGTAATAACAATAATTATAATAATCAATAAAAATTTTAAAGACAATAATAACGATTACATTATAAAAGTTATATATGAAATAAATAAATAATAATAATAATAATGATAATATAGTATTAGTAATAATGATAATACAATATATATATATTATCAATAATAATAATGTTATCAAAACAATTATAAATGTAATAATAATGTTATTATATTAATCATTATAAAATAATGATACTAATATTATAATACTAATGATAATGACTTAATAAAATATAATATATCATCAATAATACTATCATAATAATAACAATGATAATAATATAACATTGACAATAATAAAATAACCATGTTATAATAATAACTAAAACCAGAAAGTTCCTTCCAGAATTCATCGTCCGAGCATCGGCACTGCATGAAGATCGACGTGAAGTAAGTGCGCGCTTATCAGCGCCTCTGCAATTATTCCCTAACGACTCAGCCCACGCTTAACAAAGCAATAAAAACAAACTGACAAAATAAACTAATGAAATAAAGAAAATTTAAAATCATACCTCTAGCGACATCCGGGCGTGACAATTCTCCCCACCATGAAAAACTTTCCGCCCTCGGAAAGTCAGCTCAAAGCTTGATCAGAGAATAGAAATGGGTACTCCTGCTCAACCCATGACTTCCGCTCCCAAGTATCGTGTTCATCGTTCCCGTGCTGCCAAAGAACACGCACCAGAGGAATGGACTTTCCACGCAGCACCTTTTCCCGAGAATCCACTATACGCACTGGTCGCTCGACCACAGACAAGTCGGCCTCTATCTCCAGCTCCTCCCAATTCAGCACATGCGACGGGTCGGGGTTGTACTTCTTTAGTTGGGAGACATGAAATACTTCGTGAATCGACGTTAACTGTGAGGGCAAAGCTAACCTGTATTCCACCTTGCCAATCCGCTCAAGAATCTCGAAAGTTACGACATATCTCGGTGTCAGCTTCCCCTGTTTCCCCAAACGACGGTGACCCAAGCGAGGGGCCACTTTCAGGAACACTCTGTCCCCCACTGAAAACTCAAGGTCCCGCCGCCTCTGATCTGCATAGGACTTGTGGCGACTCTGAGCTGTCAACAACCGCTACCTAATCAGCTTGACTTTCTCAGACGTCTCCTGTACAAGACTCGTTCCCAAGAGCGAGGCCTCTCCTACCTCAGCCCAACACAGAGGAGACCGACAAGGTCGGCCATAGAGCGCCTCAAAGGGTGCCATTCTGATGGAAGACTGGTAACTGTTATTGTAAGCAAACTCGACCAGCCCCAAATGGCTATCCCATGAGCCTCCAAAATCTAACACACAGGCCCGGAGCATGTCTTCCAGAATCTGATTCGCCCGCTCCGTCTGGCCATCGGTCTGCGGATGGTATGCCGTGCTCATCTTAATTTGCGACCCCAAAGCCTTCTGGAGGCCTCCCCAAAACCGTGATGTAAAGCGGGGGTCCCTATCAGACACAACTGCCGATGGCACACCATGAAGTCTGACCACCTCCTGAACATACAAGCGGCCCAGTTCCTCTACCTTCGATGTGTCTCTGATCGGAATAAAGTGAGCAGACTTAGTCAAACGATCAATCACCACCCAGATAGCATTCCTCCCTCGGGGTGTACGAGGCAGGCCAATGATGAAGTCCATGGCGACCTCATCCCACTTCCAGGTAGGAATGGGTAATGGCTGGAGTAGGCCAGATGGTCTCTGATGTTCTGCTTTCACATGCTGGCAAGTATAACATCGGGATACGAAGTCGGCTATGTCCCGTCTCATACCTGGCCACCAGAACTGCCGGCGAACATCGTAGTACATCTTGGTGGTACCAGGGTGGACGACCCACTGAGACTGGTGGCTATCCTGCATCACCACCTTTCGCAGAGACGACGGCACTACAGCACGGCCCTTGAAGCATAGAACCCTCTGGGAAGACAAGGACCAATCAGAAGGGGTCTCCCCACCATGAAGAAACTACATAGATCGCTGACAAAACTCATCACCAGGCTGCTCCTGCTGAATCAACTCTAGAAGGGAAGGAGTCAACTGGATGCTAGCCAAGAAAGTACCTCCACTGTGCTCCCTGCTCTCCAAATGCAACTGGGCGAAGAGCCCCATCAAAGTCCACTCATCGCTGGACTTCTTCAACGCCTGCACTGGTACTTTTCTTCTCAAAGCGTCAGCTACCACATTACCCTTTCCAGGGGTATAGACAATATCAAAATCAAAACCCTGCAGGTACTCGACCCAGCGGCGCTGCCTCAAATTGAGATCCCTCTGAGAGAAAATATAGGCCAGGCTCTTGTGGTCAGAATAGACTACAAACTTCTCCCCGAAAAGATAGTGGCGCCACGCCTTCAAAGCATGCATCACTGCCGCCAACTCTAAGTCATGAGTCGGATAGTTCTTCTCATGCGGCTGGAGTTGGTGAGAACCATAAGCCACCACATGGTCATCCTGCATGAGCACACATCCAAGGCCCGTACCTGACGCATCACAGTACACCACATAGCCCTTTCCTGACTCCGGTAAGGTCAACACAGGTGCGGTGGTCAACCGCCGCTTCAGCTCCTCAAAAGATGTCTGGCACTGTGGGCTCCATTCAAACTTCACCCCTTTCCGGGTGAGTGCGGTCATGGGGGAGGCAAGCCGCGAGAAGTCCCGGACAAAGCGCCTGTAATAACCAGCCAAGCCCAGAAAACTCCAGATCTCAAACACATTTCTCGGCTGCTCCCAAGACATAACTGCTCTGATCTTTTCGGGATCCACTGAAACCCCTTGTTCTGAGACGACGTGCCCCAGAAACTTCACTTCCCTGATCCAGAAAGTGCACTTCGAGAGTTTGGCATACAGGCGTTGATCTCGCAAGGTGCCCAAAACAACGCGCAAGTGGTGCTCATGCTCCTCCTCAGATCCAGAGTAGACCAGGATGTCATCCACGAATACCACGACAAATGAGTCGAGATATTGGTGGAACACCCTATTCATGAGTGCCATAAAAACTGCAGGAGCGTTCGTCAGTCCGAAAGGCATGACCAAGTACTCGAAGTGACCGTACCTGCTTCGGAAAGCCGTCTTCGGGATATCTGCTTCTCTCACCCTGAGCTGGTGGTATCCCGAATGCAAATCAATCTTGGAGAACCACTTTGCTCCCTTCAGTTGGTCAAACAAATCGTCAATCCGAGGCAAAGGGTATTTATTCTTGATGGTTTCCTTGTTCAGCTTCCGGTAATCAATGCACAATTGAAGGGTTCCATCGGCCTTCTTCGCGAATAAAACCGGTGCGGCCCAAGGAGAGACGCTCGGGCGAATGAATCCTTTGGATTCCAAATCGTCCAGCTGTATCTTTAATTCCCTCAATTCGGTGGGGGCCATGCGATATGAGGGAAGAGATATAGGCTGTGTTCCCGGCGCCAACTCAATTGAGAACTCCACGTCCCGCTCTGGGGGTAAGCCAGAAAAATCATCTGGAAAAACCTCTGGGAACTCATCCACTACACGAGGTAACCCGCCCTGTGAAATACCACCATCGTCCTCCAGCGCGAGCGACGATAACTGATATGCAATATTTCCAAGCTCAGGGAGTGGAGGTCCTGCACGTCCCGACCGAGGATCCCATTCTCCGTTAAATAGCTGAGGAGTCCCATCTGGTGCTGTAAAGTTGACTCGACATTGATAGCAATCAATGTGCGCCTGGAAGCGCACCAGCCAGTCCATACCGAGGATCACATCAAATAGGTCCATGTCAAGGACCAAGAAATCCCATTCCATCTCGACACCTGACACAGAAAGTGCGCACGATCGGCACTTGAGTCCTTACTCCCTCTTTTTCCCCAACGGCGTTACCAACTCCATAGCAAACGATAACAGCTCTGTTGGTAGGTTAAGCAGATTCACAAAACAAGCAAATATAAAAGAAACTGAAGCACCAGTATCAAATAAAACTGCAGCTATAGAAGATGCAACCAGAATAGTACCTCGAACCGTCCAAGGCCCTGCATCAGATCCCGCTGGTGCCTGATCCACAGCATGCAGTTGCCTGGTCCCTGCCTGAGAGAGACCGCTCGCCTGAGGTTCTGCCCTGATATGGCTCTTCCCTGAAGACGATCCGGTACTACCACCACACCCACCAAACCGAGATCCTGTTGTCCTGGTCGGCTCTGACTGAACTGATACCCCTCTAGAAGCCACTGATCCAGCCCCACTCTGATAAGGGCGTGCAGTCCTGCAGAAGCGCTGTAGATGTCCCACCACTCCACATCCATGGCATGGTCTGGGAGGGTATGGACAAACAGGTCGGATGTGTCATGCCTTCCCGCACTGATGGCACACAACAGACCCTGCACCAGAAGCCCCAGATGAAAACTGCCTGGGAGGATGACCTGAGCTGCCATCACCCTTCTTCCACTGCTCATCACGCTTCCTTTTTTCTCAGATGAACTGCTACTTCCAAGCCCTGACACTGATCCAGAAAACCCCGACTTTCCATTCTGGTCAATCTCGGCCATACAAGCACGATCGACCACCTCAGCATAAGTCTTCAGCTTGAACAAGAAAACCTGGGAGTGAATTTCTGGTCGAAGGCCCTTCTCAAACTTCTGAGCCTTCAAGAATTCGCTCGAAACTATCTCAGGTGCGTACCGTACCAGCTCAGCAAAGCGATTCGCATACTCCATCACCGTCTGATTCGCCTGCGATAGCTCCATGAACTCCCGAGATCTGGCATAGGCTACAAACTCTGGACAATACTGCTCGTTGAAGATACCCTTGAAATCCTTCCAGCTCATGTGCTCATGCTTCCCAGCCTGGACCACTGATTCCCACCATTTGCGACTGGAACCTTCCAGCTGGAACGAGGCGCACTTCACCCTGACTTCCTCAGGCGTGTCAAGGAAATCAAACATACGTTCTATCTTCTCAAGCCACTCCTCTGCCTCCTGAGGTTCTGAACCACCTCGGAAAGAAGGAGGTTTCCTCCTCAGAAACTCCTGAGCTCTATCCTTTCTGGAGCCAAAATCCTCCCCTCTAGCTGAAACAGTGGCGGGGGCAGGAGTCGCCCCTTTTCCTAAAGCCTGAACGGCTCGGACCATCGCCTCAACAAATCTCTGATCAAGCGGCGCGGGAGAACTCTCTCCGGCTTCCTCCCGTGGATGCATGGGAACTCTCCGGGGAGGCATCTTACTGAAAAAGAGCAGCAATCAAGAAAGGAACCCATCAATAAAAAGGGAATAAATTTTTCCAACAAGATAATTATTCATCAACAAACCAATCATGCAGAAACAAATCCATATAAAAGCTTTACTTTCCTTATCTGGTGTCCACGCACAGTCTGCAGCCTGCACGTCCCACCCAGACAGAAAGTGAAACAAGCACCCTGACATCCCATGGTGACTCAGTATCTGTCACGAGGCGTGCTGGCCAGGCACCCTACTCGCAACATGAATTCTGAGCCCCGACAGACCCAACTCATCCCAAATAACATAAACCACAAGCAAAACAACCTGGCCTCTGATACCATTTTGTCACGAACCGAATCGGGTCGTCATCCGAACCGACGCCCGACTCGGCCCGCGGCAAGGCCCGAAGGGCGTTCCCGATCCCCACGGGCTTGGAAAAGTGCCCGGGTATCAAAATAAACCCTGGGAACGATTTACCCGAGTGAATAAATGTAAAGCAGCCAATCAAAATGACCAAGTAAAAGTAGAAGTGACAGTCAACAACCATCTAACCAATACAGGTTTTTAGACAAAGTAGTCAAAAATCACACAAAACAAAAAAACAAGGTGACTACAACCAACCTAGGGGCTGCAGCTCAATGTGGGAACAATGCCTCCAAGTCACCACCAAAATGTCACGTAGTCAGTCCAGCTAACAACCTGAACCACTGCCTCCAAAAGCCGGGCCCTTACCTGTATCAGAAGTAAACAGATCTACTTACACCCAAAGGTGTAAGTAGGGTGTGAGCAATCGCCCAGTAGGATATCACCAAGCAAGATTCCACGCACAAGTATAAAGAGAAAAATCCATTTGCAATGCTGTATAAAGTAAAAGGTGCAAAAATAAATAAAAGATTTTCACAAAATGCTTTTAAAGAAAGACGGTTCAAGTCACATACCAGAATGAAATTCAAATGGTATAAATATCACGGATCAGTGTGCGCACACGTATCAGTAGCACCAGAGGATGGGAATGCCCTAAGGATACTAGTAACAGTGGGACCCTAGGACATCGTGTCTCAGTGAAACGTGGCTTAGATGGCCACGACCCTCAGAAAACGTGGCTTAGAATGCCACGACCCTCAGAACACGTGGCTTAGAAGGCCACGACCCTCAGATATCATATGTTTAGTTAGTGTTGCAATCGTCAAACCTGCCAGTGAAACTGGGTCGAGTCATCTCCGGACTACCAGCTCACTAGTCCTAGTCCACCCACCTAATACCCAGGCTTCCCTCCTTGTGCTCACCCAATTCAGAAAACACCTGCCATATCACCCGCACACTGATATTCTTTCTTTTGAAAATACCACACGCACACCATAGCATTTCAAAACATAGTATGTATTGCAAGTACTCTAAATAAAACCAGTAGCACAGTTTGAAAATAAACAACATCCTTTTCCTTTTCTTCAATCAGGTAAACGAAAACAGTACTTTTAAAACTTGGTGATAACTATTTTAAAAGAGAGAGAAAGAAAGACATTCAAAGTTTTAACTAGGTCCAAGTAATAAACACATGACATTTTTCATTAAATAAGGGGAAAACTTCATAGTATGTAAACAGGGGATAAAACATTTGATTAACTAGGAGTGAAAGCAAAGGATTATAAACCCATACTTGAGTGCGGAACCACCTACCTCAAACGGGTGCGTGAAACGACGCGGCACCGAATTCCCGACGAACAACGGTCACTGTAGGAAGCCGTCAAGGGGCCCTAAAACAGAAAATCGTTATTAAACATAGTAATAATATAATAGAATAATAATAATAATATAATAACGATAGTAATAATAATAGTAATAATAATAATAATTATACATAATAATAATAACAATAAAATTAATATTAATAATAGTAATAGCATATTAATAATAAAAAAATACTAATATGATAATAATAGTAATAACATATTAATAATAATTATTATAAATAATAATAATAACAATAATAATAATAGTAATAATAATAATATTATTATTATTTACATAATTACAATAATAACATATTAATATTTATAGTAATGATATAATAAATAACATATTAATAAAATTAACAAAAGAAAACATAATAACTAATTAGATAACTTAAAATAATAAAATAAAATAACTAAAAAAGAAAAGAAAAACGGACCTGTGTGCGGAGGAGGCCGAACAGGCATGCTGGAACAGAGGAGAAGAGGAAGAAAAAGAAAGGAAGAAGAAGGAGAGGAGAGGAAGAGGAGATGAAGAAGAAGAGAAAGAAGAAGAAGAGAAAGAAGGAGAAGAGAAGGAAGAAGAAGAGAAAGAAGGAGAAGAGGCACGGACCTGTGCGGAGGAGGCCGAACAGGGGCGCTGGAACAGAAGAGAAAAGGAAGAAAAATAAAGGAAAGAAGAAGGAGAGGAGAGGAAGAGGAGAGGAAGGAGAAGAGAAAGAAGAAAAAGAGAAGAAGAAGAAGAAAGAAGAAGAGAGGAAGAAGAAGAAAGAAAAGAAAAACGGCAGGGGGGAAACTGGTCTGCTACGGGTGCAACGGGAAGCGGAGGGTGTGGCTGGCAGCAAGGGGACCGGTTGGTGTCCGGCGAGCAGGAGGGAGGCGCGGGGTACCGAAGTTGCTGGCGGTGTGGGATTCGGGCAGAGGACAGGGACAGCGAAGGGATGATGTAGGAGCAGCACAGGCGCAGAGGTCGGCGAGGCGCGGTTGCTGGATGGCGGGGGTTCAGGTGCGGGAGGCGAGGGGAGCTGGGGCGGAAAGCTTCGGCCGGCAAGCAGAGGGAGAAAAGGAGGAGAGGCTGAGCGGAGGGTTGGCGCGCCGGTGAGCAGGAGAGGAGAACAGCAGGGGGTTGCGCCGGCTGGGGTGCAAGGGGAAGCAGCGGCGGAGAGGTCTGCTGCGGGTGTAACAGGGGAGGCCGAGGTGGAGGGGTGGTCCGGCGGCAGTCTTGTGCAGTTGGAGCAGGAGAGCAGGGGGGTGCGGCTGGAGCAGGGATGTACGGCTGGGGTTGGAGGTGCGGCTGGAGAAGGAGAGCAGGGCGTGGCGACGGGAGAAAGGAGGAAGGGAGAAAAAGAAAAAAAAGCTAAAACGGTGTAACCAATTCGGTTACGGGAGAGAGAAAGAAAAATAAAAGTAAAAAAATAAATAAAATAAACAAGGTAATAATAACAAATTACAAAATTTATAATAAAATTAAAAGTAATAACAATAATTATAATAATCAATAAAAATTTTAAAGACAATAATAACGATTACATTATAAAAGTTATATATGAAATAAATAAATAAATAATAATAATAATAATAATATAGTATTAGTAATAATGATAATACAATATATATATATTATCAATAATAATAATGTTATCAAAACAATTATAAAGGTAATAATAATGTTATTATATTAATCATAATAAAATAATGATACTAATATTATAATACTAATGATAATGACATAATAATAGATAATATATCATCAATAATACTATCATAATAATAACAATGATAATAATATAACATTGACAATAATAAAATAACCATGTTATAATAATAACTAAAACCATGAAAGTTCCTTCCAGAATTCATCATCCGAGCATCGGCACTGCATGACGATCGACGTGAAGTAAGTGCGCGCTTATCAGCGCCTCTGCAATTATTCCCTAACGACTCAGCCCATGCTTAACAAAGCAATAAAAACAAACTGACAAAATAAACTCATGAAATAAAGAAAATTTAAAATCATACCTCTAGCGACATCCGGGCGTGACATAGAAAATATTATATTTTTGTATATATATTTTATCCATTTTGGGAAAAATCAATTTTTTAAAGTAACGATTCTATTTAAGGTACATTTTATCTGTTGAAATGTATTTAATTCCATTGAAATATGAATAATTAATTCCTGAATTTATTTCCATCCATTAAATTGTAATGAATAAAATGATTAAATATGATTTTTGGAATTCAATCTATATTTATTCTAAAATTGAAATCACATTTCTTGTTAATTTAATATCGACATATTTTTGTTGGAACATTGATTAAATACTTTTGGGATTTGGATCACACCCTATGTGTGTCTTCATGTTTTTTTAGATTATTTACTTCTAGGTACAAGCAATGGGAATTTATCTATTATAGGTGGATCTAGTTTTTGAACCATGGAATTATATTTTTTTGTCATTATTGACTTGGAAAATGTTTCCTTATTTTGACAAATGGGTTTTAGTACTGTGGTATTTAATTCCTTGTTGAATTCTTGTACATTACTCCATTTAGAGTTACTTTTTATGCATAATGCCTTGATTTTATTTGTGTCTTACTTCAGCTATTTTTTTAAGAAAATTTACTCACAGATGTTTGTTGTATAATTATAGGTTCCAATCACCAACCTATAGGGTTCAGGAACTCCCTTCAGGCTATGTAAGGAACAACTCAGTGATTGTGTTACGGGGGTATGCGTTATGATTTTTGATAAAGTGGTATCAATGGAAGGCCGTTGAGTTTTTTTCCAATAATTCATTTTTAACATTAGAAATCTTGTTAAGACATAAGGGGGATTTTAGATTGAAAATATAGACATCTCTATTCACAATTAACCTTATGTCTCTAGGGGTGGTTAATGAAAGTCATCATGTAGATCATTTCTAGTATTTTACCTACTTTTATTTGGATAAATTAATGTCTATTTCTTGTTTTAGTATGTGTTGGGATTAATTTTCCTTGATTCAAAATTTTAGTTTTAATATAATGTATCTTCTGTGGGATTCAGATGTTTTGTGGAATCATTATTCCATGTAGATAGGATAATCAGATCTAAGAGAATGCTACTAATGACACATAGTTAGAAAATTCTCTTCTGGACGTGATTTTTATATAGGTGATTTTGTTCCTTGTCCATGCTCTGAGATAGGAACCACCTCTATTTCCAATTCATGCTCTAGTAGGGTAACCTTATAGGGATTAACTCAAGACTATTTCTCACGAGTTACTTCATCAAAAATATTTATCCATTCAAAGGCTCAAATGACCCTAAAAAGGATGAGTAATTGTTGAGCAGAATGGAATGTTTTTTGGGTTCTTCGATGCACCCGATGAAATAATGGTTAATTGTTCCACCATGGCGATGGAAGGAATGAGTTGGAAATGGTGTGACATAATGGAAACAATGATCGAATGTGGTGTATTAGATTGGAAAGACATCAAGGTTCATTTTAGTGACCCATTCAATCCATATTCAATGTTGTTGGCCATGTCGGTAGAGTTTTTCATATTCAAATAGGATTATTGGACCATGATAGATTATTCGACCCATTTTATTGAGATCATTCATTTTTCACTTATTTTAGTACCAAATGATAGGATAAAGGATAAATTATTCAGGTTGGGACTGCAACCATATATTCATTCTCAATTATTATTTATAAATCTGCCTTCTTATGCTGATGTATAAGATAGATCTTGCATTGTCAATATGGACCCTTCTAGAATGTCAGGTTTTTCGGGAGTCTGCTTCCTAACAAGTAGTACTTAGAATTACTTTAAGGGAAAGAGAAACTATGATAACTCTCACGGTTATTCATGAATTTAGGGTTTTTTTGGATTTCATACAGTACCAGAATATTTCCATTAATTTGAACTTAGTGTGGAATGATTGTACATCCAGATAGGGTTTGAATAGAGGCACCAAAGAATTGTTTCTCATACAGATGATTGGGAAACATGGATAAATATTTCCACATTTATTCCACTCTGTGTAGTGGAATGGGATTTTCCATGCCTTATAAAAGTGTTGAGTAGTTATATTATTCAGGTGGAGAATTTTTCAAGACACAAGAATCTAGAATGAAGAATCTTTTCAAAGAGGTAATGTCTTCAGAGGAAGCTTATACAAGTCTTATAACCATGAAATGTACCATTATGGTAGAAAAATCATTAGTGACTACTCTTTTATATACTGGTATATGTCATTTTTTTATTTCTTCAGATATTTTTAATCTACTAAATCATCCTATTAAGATTTTATGTTGTGCAACTGATGTTACTATACTACTAGATTTGATTTAGAGAAGGGTCCCCTTAGTCCATATTCTGTTTTATCTCTATTAGATGTTGTGATTTCTTGGAGTTTTGTGGCTATAAACTTAAATCCTCTTCATGTCAATTTTTGGATAGATTTAATCATCGCTAATAAATCCAAAATTGATTTTCATATTTGACAGGTTGCCTTTACAACAACTGATGGTATGTCTTGTGTCCTTTAAATAAAATTGGACATGTGGTTAAGATGATTTGGACCTTACTATATAGATTTAAGGAATGTGATATCTTTGTTTTAATTCAATTTGGAGCAAGAATATTTGAAATTTGATCTCCCTACAGTCGTCATATAATTTCCTGACATTTTCCTTTAAAATTTTATTATTATTCCGTTGTATGGGAGGTTGATTTAACTGTTGACTTGATGTCTGGTACACAAAATATATTATATTACATATTATCATAAAGACCCTACTAAAATGAAGGAGCTTAAATCCTAGTTGGATGATATATTATAGAAATTATTTATACTCGCATGTGCGTCACATCAGGATGAGCATGTTCCCCTTGGAAAAAAGGATATTGGTTCACGTAGACTAAATGTTAATTATTGAAAAATAAATCAAGTAATGATAAAGAAGATTAATTTGTTACCTAGGATTGTTAATCTTTTTGACTAGGTGAAATGGTCTAATTAGTTCTCAATGATTTACCTTTGATTTATATACCATCAATATGGAAAAACAATATGATAATCATTAAATAACATTTAGAAGTATTTATTGTCATTATGAGTACATTGTTATACCCTTTGGACTAACCAATTATCAATCTGTTTTCATGGATTTGATTAATATGATCTTCCGGGAGTATCTTGATACATTCGTTGAAGTATTTGTGGATGAGAACCTTGTTTTCTCTTTGTAAAATGATTATCTTGTCTATCATCTGAGATAAGTTTTGGGATTTCTGAGAAATCACCTACATTATTTTAAACTATCAAAATGTGATTTCTAAATATAGGAGGTGTTTTTATTTGGGAATGTATTTTAAAAACATATAATATCCAAAGATCATAAAAAGGTGGATTCTGTTATGACATGGGAACAACCACGAAATGTTTTTAAAATTTGTAGATTCTTAGGATTAGCTCAGTACTATCCCATGTTTGTTAATGACATAGCTCTGTTGGACTCCTCCATGACTGTACCAACTCAGAAGTTAGTGATGTTTTCATGAGTTGAAAACTGATAGAGGTATTTTTTAAATATGAAATGTATTTTCATTACAGTGTTGGTGTTACCTCTTCCAGAGGCCTAGCATAGAAATGTAGTATTTTTTTTATTCATCAGGTTATGTTTTGGGTTTTGTTCTAATACATGATGATCATGTGGTTTCTTATGGTTCTCATCTTCATAGATCGTATGAGAAGAATTATCATAACCATGTCCATGAACATTCATATATGCTTTTGGTTCTAATGATTTTGTTACATTACCTATATGTAGAATTTTTTTCCTTATCTTCAGACTATAAGAGATTTAATTAAATATTATCTAATTTTAGTTAAATCTATAAGAGAAAATTGGGTGGAATACATAAAGTACTAATTTAAAAATCTACTATAGATCGGGAATGTTAATTTCATTTCTGATACTCTGATATTAAAATTTCTTATCCATGCATTGAATGAATCATAGGAAGAGTGGAACACGAAGGAAATTTTTTCATAGTTTCACATAAGAGTCCAATAATCTGGGTATGAGCATTCATTGTCCAATGCTTAATTGACATCCACTCTTCTTGAGTTTATTGTCTTATAGGATAATTTTGATGAAGCATTCCATAGAATTAGATAATTTCATTATTGCAGGGATGCTATACTTGATTGGTCACTCTCCAATGGGGATATTTTAAGATTTTAGAAACATTATGTGATTCCAAAAAATTTTATGAATGTAATGATGGGGGGGATTACAGAGTTCTAAGTGGGATGTACACCTAGGGACCATGAGAATGTTATATGAAAAACAATTGTAGTTATGGTAGACATGTATGAGATGGGGCATTTCCAAGTTTCTATCTTGTTATTATACTTTCCAATAGGTTAAGGTAGAGCATTATATGCCTTCAGGTATTCTTGAGACAAATCCTTTCCCAACATGAATTAAGTATGATATATCTATAGAAATTATGGTTGGGTTCCCTCATACCCATAGTAAGAAGATTTTGATTTGGGTTTTGATAAAAAATATGACTATATTGGTTCACATTATACATATTCATGATATAACCAATGTTTTAATGTTATAAAATCCTAATGTGAAAGTGATTTTTATTTTTCATGGAGATTCAATTATTAAATTCTCATATATATATCCTTGGTTCACTATAGTATTTGGATATTTGTTTATGAAAAAATATAATTTCATGTCTATTTGAGCATGATAGATCATCTATAATCAGATGGATCCATATAAGGAGATAAATATACAATTTAGAAAACGCCTCACACTTGTGTACACATGGGGAAAGAGATGATTACATGTGGATATTTGAGTTTTCATAATTTTTTTTATCAATACATGATAAAATTTTGTCCATTTGAGGCTTTTTCTGGGAAGACATGTAAATCTTCATTGTGTTTGTCAGAGAATAGAAAATATCCTTAGTTGGGTCAATCACAGTAGAAGAGATGAAAGTAAGTAATCATTTGATTCAATAAAGGATGTTGATAGTACATAGTTTATATAAATCATTTAATGATCATCACCATACGTCTTTGGAGTTCTATGTTTCTAACTTGGTGTTCTTGAAAGATTCCCCTTAGTTTGGTCATTAATGTATTAGGAGGCAGGGGAGGCATAATCATAATTTTGGGTCATTTTTTAGATTTTATGAATGTGGGAAAATTTTATTACCCATATCCCTACGGTTAATGATAACATAGATACATAATGTGCTCCACATATTGCAACTGATGATTTGTCTATATTATCCATCTCATTTTATAAGCTTGAATACTATTTAGGGTGAGCCTGATTTTTTCGTGACATGAAAAAAAGTTAATATAGTTGATTCAAAAACCAAGGTTCACAAAGAGAGGATGATTTCATTGGTGTGGGTGATATTTATGCATGGTTGTTATTCTCTGGAGATGCGGGAGAGAGAGGATCTGATCAGAGAGCTGTGTCTTCATATTTTTGACATGGAACCTATACCATAGGCTGCCGTCAGATAGAAAGTTATTATGGTGGGGAGGTTGTAACATCTTATTAGTAGTTTTATGTATTCTTATGAAATCTTCTTAAACGATAATTTGTTGGGTTTTTTGGTGGAAATTATAGATATTTCAAAATTCTAGGCTAGTGCACAGTTTGGACATGCTCTTAACACAATTTTCAAAATAGTGAACCTTGCTACTAAAAAAATTACTGTTTTGGATAGATAACTTTACATTAATTATGAACCATTAGTAAACCAATGAATCATATCAAGAAAACCTTGATTCCCCATTTAATACAGGTGCATGGCACACATAATATCTTTTTAAACTGTGCATTGATTCAAAAGAAAATGTGTTGATGAGATTTGAAGCTATAAAAATCAATATAACAAATTATGTAACCCACTTTTTATAAACTATATGCGTTGGTATGGACCATAATTGGTTTCTACCTTACTAAAATATACCAATGATGATTTCCATCCCCTCAAATCCATCCCAGAAGCAATCTGATTCTAGATGAATAACTTTTGACCACCCCTGAGTTAGTTTCCTCCTATTATTACTGATCTTCTAGGATCTCATTCTTTCTTTATATGGTTTCATGGATCATTGTGTTAATTTTTTGATATAATCCTAATATTATGGATCTAAACCTAGGTTTTGATTATGTATTCAGCTATATATTATTGTTTTTTTATCCTTGGTAAATACTAATTATGGGTGTATGCTTCTTGATATAATGGATTCGAGGTAGATGGTTCCATTATAATGCCCAGATTTTATAATATGTAATTTATTAATTTAATATAGAAAATTTCAAATAAAATGAAATTTATTGTTTCTATTTATTCTCCTTTCAACTTTTTTATTGGAATGGCCCAGTTCCGGTGAATTGGGGTTTCTATGAAGAATGAGATTTTTCTCTGAAATAGGAAAACATTCAATTCCATTGAATTTTGGTTTTGTTTTAGAAACTGTGTTAATTTAAATTGATATATTTAAATTCTATTTTATATCGAAATTTGATCAATTTATTTGAGAAAATTAATAGAAGACATTATTTTGATGGAATGATTTGTGAAGATCCTGATTCCATGGAATTATGGGTTTGTAATGAAAATATAGGATTTTATTATGATTAAATTTTTATAATATAAATGTGTGATGGATTGGAAAATTAAATAATGTGTATCGAACCCATTTTTCAGAGTTATTTCTTAAAAAAATCTAATAGAAACCTAGTTGTTTAATATTTTGGAAAAAATAATGTTTCTTATTAAAAAAAATTCTAGTTTTAAAAAGGACTAATTTGAATATTGAAATATAGTATGGGATTTAATTTAATTTTAATTATTATTAAAATAAATTTCCTATCGGTGTTTCTTATTAGAGAATATAAAAAACATATATAGTAACTATGCTCTATTGTAAAACACATCACTGCACACAACATTGTAAAATATCTTATTCAAAAATCACATCACTTAGGTGATGGTGATGAGTTATATTGGGATTGGTTCTTGTAAAATATGTACATAAATTTCAATATTCATGGGGTTATGTCCCAATATTCAAAACTATCATACCTATGTAAAACATGAACATGTTTCTCACTTGAAATTATTTGGAATATATGTTTATTCTATTCTTATAAACTATTTTACATGCCTTATGAATTTATATATACTTTTTAATATTAATGTGACTGTTTAATCCATTTTTTTGTGAAAAGTACCATTTTTGTAAAATAACCTTTTATTAATGTTTAATTCTATGTTTTGAATTTTATTTCCTTAAATTGAAATTTGAACACATATATGATAATTTTTTTCCATCCAAAAAATTGTAAAGGTTGATTTGTTAAAATATTATTTTGTAAAATCAAAATCAGTTTATTTGAAAAAGAATAATCCATTACTAGATAATTTAATATTGGCATAATATTTTTGAATCATTAGAGAATTAATTGTGGGATTTGTATCACACAGTACATGTTCCTTTTGGTGTTTGTAGATAATCTCATTCTTGGTTTGACCAATGGTGAATGATCTTTTAGAGATGGATCTAGCTAATTAAGATTGGACATGGTGAGTTGTGTCTGAAGGGACCTAGGCTGTGTTTTCCTATCCTAATTCTTCATATATACTACTATTAGAGATGATTCCTATTATAATTATAGTACATTACTCCTAATGGAGTTACTTTTTTATGCATATTGTATTTTTTTTTGTTGTCTTTCATCTACATTTGTCTTGTGGAAAATTTTTCCCCACATGTATATTGTATGATGCAAGGTGCTAGTTTCAATCCTGTGGAGATTGGGGATTTTCTTCTTGCTATGTGAGGACCGGCTTGGTTATTAGGTTACTAGGGTTTTTAGGCTAGTACGTGCCAATACTAGTCTTCATAAAATAATATCCCTATATCCCATAACAAGATATATATCAAATATCCACCGAAGAAGAGTTTTTCTATTTTAATGAATCATACATGTTCATTTCATCTTGAACTTACTATTCATTTTTTGTTTATAAGATAGTGTAATAACTCCATTTCCATATATACGATGAAATTTTATTATGATTATGAGATAACCCCATTACACATTTTTCCATTCCATGAAAAATCAAATAACCACATGTGTGTATGTATAGTTTATTGTCTCCACATCGTGGTGTAATTAGTTCGTCATCAAATTTTTACAAGGATTGTTATAACAATTGAAATTAAGGATATATATTTATATATATTAATCATGAGATAAATTTATTTTTTAAAATTATAATACCATTTAATTTCATATCATTTCCACCATATAGAAATGATATCATCGCACATTAGTATGTATGACTTTCCTGAATTTTATAAGTGAAGTGATTTATTATTAGTTTTCCTCATTAATAAGTGGTTAAAATGTATTTAATGATTAAATATGATATTTATAACATTATTATAATTATTTATATATTGGATCAAAATCCAATACATAACAATCTGAACATTCAGAAGAATATAAGAATGTGTAAACATGAGAATCAACACCTGAAAAAGTGAAATGATTAAAATATCACTATTACATGTGTGGTAAAACATTATTAGGGGATGATATATGAGATCATATAATTCAATATTATTTTTCCATAAGATAAAAATATGTTTAAAAACACTTTTCGGGGTTTTAGGAATGTATGTACGAAAACAGACCTTTAGAAAGGATTTAATTCACAACCACATCGTTAATAAAGATTATTTCTCTTTAATTCTCCACAAGAGAATATTTCAAATCAATGGAATTATTTTAATATTTTAAGTTTTTAAAAAGTTTTTTACAATTATCCCATGAATAGTTTAATTCCTTTTATTACAGATGGGTCTGTTTTTACAAAAAATTTGGAAAATAATTTTTTTTCCATTTACCAAACAATGTTCTTTATGAATTTTTCGACAAAATAATGTATGAATGTTTGGTTAACTTATAAGGTATGATAGGATATCCAATATATTATGATTACTGAATTTAATTTGATATATTAAGTTACCACCTATTATATTAATTTTAACATATTACAATTATTTTGAATATGGATGTTTTATTTTTATACCCTTTACGGATTATGGTTAGTGTATTAAAATTTCATAATAATGTTTTCCAATAAGAATGGTTATTTTGTTATTATTCCACCACATTAATACAAGGAATTCATTGGATCAATGGGTGATAATAGTGGCAATTTATGTCCCCTCGATGCATTAGTCAGTCTTATTTGAGTTTTGGAAATTTTCAAGGCCTAACCATTTTATGTAAGGTGTGTAAGACAAAACCAGCATGGTATGTCTATGATATAATAAATAATAAATTCCATCAATATGAAATCATTTATTCATCCTCCATGTGACTATTAAATTATAATTTTTTTTGTTGATATGTTTAATTCTCATGTGATTAAATATATGAAATTATTTCATTAACATTTATTATTATCATATTATGATCATGATTAATTTTAAATAGAGTGTGTTTCTTTTATTCACCTGCCCATAATGATTATAAATAATTATTTATGATTATTTTCACTACACACTAACTCTTACAAAGAATTTTAGCTCAACCCCTTCTTATGTTTTCTTTTTTCCATTATTCTGATAAAAATATTATGATTTAGATGCTTGGATACTTTTTGTGATTAATGGTTTTATACTGTAAATAATTGTGATCTATTTTATATTATCAATTTTAATGTATGACTCACATATGTATTTAGTTTTAGAATGCTAAAAACAATTTGTTACTTTGGGATGTAATTAATTATATAATATGAAAATATAATACTGTGACCGCTGACTCAGGGTTACTCATGTCTAGGTATTTACATGTACTACAAACCAATTCATAGATACATTTTTAGTGGAATGTTAGGGATCTTCAATGTAACATCCCACTGAATGAAAAATTGTTATATGAAACTCCCACTCAAATTAATTCTCTTGGATACTTTTAAACACTTCTAAAAAATCGATATTTTTACCGTAAACATAAGAATGTTTAGAATAAATTAAATTATTTTTATGATATTTTAAACATTAAATTATTTTCATTTTATAATTATTAATAATATATTTAAAAAATATTCTTAATGATATTCTATTAAGTATATTTGTATATAAAATGAACATCCATTCAAAATTCTTAACATATAATCTATCTAATGAAAATCATAATGTTTCACCATAACATCATATAATGATTTTTTTAAATACTGATTTATATACATATTTAGTCTAATATTAATTATATTATGTCACAATTATGATTAAGTAGACCAATATATTTTATTCTATATCATTCTATTTGATAATTCATAATCACCCATCTTACAATATAGAATAAAATTTTCATTGAAACATGTTCGAGGATCCATTTTTTAAAAAATTTACAAAATTATTTTGTTTTCACAATATTACATACGATTAATATGAATAGCTCTATCAAATTACTACAAACTCCAAATTAGATTTGAATTAATTTATATGGGACTATATCATATCGAATAATAGGGGATAATTTGAATGTATTCATTCTTCTACAGATAAATTTATTTAGAGATATATTAAATGTAAATTCTACATTTTGACATTATCCAATGAAATTTAATTGCAGCTTACCTTGAACATATGAAGTTTCTAAATGACAAAACATCACAATCATCAGACACCAACATATTCATAGTCATTCATATGTCCTTTAGTATACGAATGTTAAATTTTATATGGTATAAATAGAATGCAAAATATATATACATAATAATTTTTCCATATATTTTTATTCTTGGATTATAATATATTTTATAAATAATGATGTTAGAAACATTGAAAATATTAAAGAACCTATAAATTTATAGTTCACCTAAACAAATTCCCCGATGATTACTATTTTTATGATAATAAGAAAATTTACCAAAAGAACTCCTTTTGAATATCTCATTGTTAAAATTTTCATCCAATGGATATTAAATGGAAAACTTCGTACTAGATTTTTTGTCTATTCACACAAAAATTATTATGATTTGTAAAATTATTGAATTTATGTTAACAAATAAAGAAAAAACATTCGGTACACATTTTCTATCCAAATGAACATCTTTTAAGAAACATCAAAGTACATCATAAAAACTCCAAGATTCATTGTCCAAAAATAATGTGTGATATGTATAAAAGTTTAATGATTTATCTTGCCATTGTGTTATTAAGTGTTCATGACCAACCACTTCATTAATTATATCACTTCATACCTATATTTTGTAGTGAAAGAATTATTTCATATCTTGTCACTCAATCCAATAATATACTATGATATAATGTTACAAATACTTTTTTTAATCCATTACACATTCAATAATTTCATTTAATATATTTTCATATGACCTAATAACATGGAGGTATACCATAAATATTGTATAAGATAATTAAAAAATACATTGTTAGATTGGATAATTTCACCATTGAGTCTTTTGGTAGTAGCAGATGATCCAAAAGAAAATTAGACAAAATATATTAACATAATTACATGAAAATGAATGGTCATATCAAAACCCTTATAGATTAAATATTTAAATTTAATATTCACACCTGTACAAATATTGATTGATTTAAATCATTTTTAACTATAGATACTCATAATATAATAGTATTGAAAATTCATTTGATATGTTGTATTAGTTTTTTAAAAATAACTTAAAATCAATTACATTTATTTTTTCAGAACACACATTAAACATAAATAATTAACACTAATTTTTTCCCTCTATACAATAAACCTTAAATCCCTATTCTAAATTTCAAATACATTAAATACAATTGGATGTTTATCATATCATCAAAATCATTCATTATTTGATTGTATCATTAAAAATATAAAAATAACCATATTATTATAAATGTTGTTTCTATTCATAATGGAGCTGAATAAAAACTAAAAAATGATATGAGAGATATTAACTATTTTGACACACACATATTAAAAAATATTCATATATATATATATAGAACTAAAAATATACCCATACTACCATAATTCAAAGAAATATTATAATGATTTTCCAATATATATAAAATTTACTAACATGATCCCCGGTAATGTACTTGATCAGGAAAGAGAATCAAGATAATAATAAAATGAATAACATCTAATGGAAATATATTATGGTTTAAATGACTATTGAATTTCTATCAAGACAATAATCCCTATATATGTATTAATTATATTCAGTTACACAATCATAATAACCTCAGTAACTCATTAATTATATAATGGAATTTGGAACATACTACATTAATTATATTGGTAAACTATTATTTATATAAGTTTTGTTTAAATTTCTTAAAAAACATCCTCATACGTAGTTTATCATTCCTCAAAATTTGTGACTATGTATCATGTCAATTGAATCCAACTGAAATGACTTCTTTATGTAATAAATCATCATAGTTTTCATATAGAAGGTTTGTAAATTCCTCTCAATGTTAAAAATTAAATAATCATACTCAAAATAATTTATTATGTTACTTATATATTTTTTGTGAATAATATCACAATTTGATATGCCTTTGAAATTCATTCTCATAGAAATTATTCCTTAATAGGAAAACATATAACAATCCTTAAAAATTGAACAATATAATTTATTATTTGGTATTCTCTATACCCTTCAAGAAAAAAAATGAAGATGAATTTATATAATAAATATAACAATTTTTACAAGAAAAAATTATGATGTTTAAGAAAACAAAAAACCTAAATCACCATACCATGCTCTATTTTTCTCGAGATTAAATTATCATCATCCACAAACATCCTAAGAGTAAATTTATTTATCATCCTATAATGTGTTGTCATAGATACATATTGGTTTAAGAGATGATATTTAAATTCAATATTATTCATCAATTTTTAGGATACATGGAATTTGGCTCACGCCTCATGGACAAAAATATTTAATAAATCTATCTAAAAAACTAATCAATAAGAGATATCATGGCCAATAATGGGATCTCAATCCTTAATATTTTATTACATAAATCCGTATACTACATTTTTTTGAGATTATGTTTTAATAATGTATTTTATAAATAATGGGCGTTAATCTAATTGATACATAGCCCATCATTATCCATTTAAGAAACTATATTAATGTTTCAACAAATATAATAATATATTTATACTAATATATAAATCTTGATATTATTTTCGCGCAAAAAATTGTGAATTATAAATGATATTATTAGAATTTCATGGACTATCCAACCCAGAATAATTTCTATATATAATGAAATTGTGATAAAAAATTTCATATTTACTAATATATGATATATGTTTCCTTCTAAAATTACATTATGACATATTCCACCTATACTCACATTATTTTGAAAAATATCATTTTTTGTACATAGGAATGTGTTAGAATCTAAAAACTATGTTGGGTTCTTCATCAAATCAGAATGAATTCTAATAAATTGAAAAAAATTATGATAAAAATATTATTAAATCCAACCAAAACTATTTTTGTGACCAAAATAAATATAGATGCCAACAAAATTATTATACAGAGTTCAGGCATAACCCTTCCCCCATTGTAACCTCTCATTATATCAGAAACAAGAATTAATGTTCCACCTTAAGAAAAACAGCAATAGTCCATGGGTTGATGAATAATGGAGAGGGCTTCAACAAAAAATTAGAATAGACTACCCGCTATAGAACATGAAATATTAATTTAAAATTAAATTACATCCTTAACAAAAATCAATAAAATAACACAAGTTGAAAATTATTAATTTAATTAATGCACTACTTCCATACTAAATAATTTTTTTGTAATTTTATTATATCTAAAAAAAATACTTAACCTTATAATATTTAATCATCCCAATAACCCATGTAATTTAGTGATATAAAAAAAATCCATAAAAAATTCTATTTATATATTCATCCATAATAGATCTAATATAACATGTTACCTTCTAAAAAAACTTTTATTAAAGTATTTAAAATTATAGGTGAGTTCAACAATTTACTAAATATTTTATACCCAAATTATGAATAACCAAATTTAAAACATTCATGTTTGACATTAAAATTAGGTAAATCATAATACATAGTCATACCCATGAAATATTATACACGTAGAAGAAATATAGTTCAAATAGTAGTTTGATATATATCTCATTAAATAATTTATAATATAATAATGATTTTTATATCAAATTATAAATTCCACAAATCATGACATTTATTTTTATCATGTTAATGATTTCTATTACAAAATTCACTATTATGAAAATCACCCAAATATCATGATATTTATAGTATAACACAGCCCATCAAAATATATAATGATTCTCTATAGAACTACTTCCACTATTTAGTACCATTTCCCCCAAATGTCTATAATCTAATTTCTCACCAACTATTATAGCTATACCATTTTTAAATGCCTAATAATAAATCATATGAATGTATATTATCTTGTGCGGGGGAGTGGAAAACCCAAAAGGTCAGTTATTCCGTCACAATGAGATAATAATATATCAATTAATATTTATGGAAACCACCCTGAGGTGTTTAGTTTCATAATGAAAAATATTGTTATTGCTTATATGAAATAAAAATATAATTTAATATATATAATTTGATCCAATGAAAGTAATCAAGTCACTAAAAAATTCTTTAACCATACCATTTATGTAACCATAAATAACCATATTATATTCCACTAAACAACTTTATAATCATATATTTCCCAAAAAAATTAGTATAATTTATAGTAGTGGTGAGTCTAAATACTTGTACTAAAAATGATAGACTACAATATCATATACCTTATAATTCAATTAATATCCCTTTACATTTTTCCAAATAGACTTAGTAATCACATTTTGTCACCCTACATATTACTTTTAATCAGTTTAAGTAGTTAGATAGTTACTAAAATGAAATAAATGAGACTATAAATAATAACATATATTCACAACATCCAATATATTTTAAAAAATTACATATTTAGATAATATCATATTGAATTAAATAATTACCGAATAGTTAAAAATAAAATCATTTGTTAATTCATCATTGATCATATGATATATAATTGTGTACACATCCATCTTGTAATATGGAAGTGCGGAGAATAGATATATCAATATCCATTATCACATAAAATATCAAAACTCAAAATATGAGCCCCCTATATCATAAAATAATTACATGTGAATGATAATATAACCACAAATTTAAAATAAGATATTGTTTATGTCACTTACATAAAAATTATAAATCATTATTTCAAAGAGTATATATGTCTCACACCACAAATTTTAGCATCAAATATTGTTGACATTGTCAATTTACCCCTGATCATTTATTAAGATACAATTCTAAAAAATGTTCATCACTACAAATCATCAAAAGAAAAATTATTCATTTAATTAACTTATCATAATTGATAAATTATTATCAGTCAATATAGTTATTATTATATTCTTATTTCTCATTCAAAATACTCACAAATCATCAAATTAATAATATTCTCATAAATATTAATTCCTAAAATGACATAAAATCATTATTTTTGAATTTTCAATATAATGGTAGATTCGAATCACTAAAAGTTGGACTTATTACATTCTATTAAATAAAACGAACAAGTTAGTCCATTAAATTTTTTTAAATGTTGCATTATATAAATTTATAATGTCTAAAATTTTAAAATACAAAATAACAAAAAAAAATCTATATTGGGCTTGTAATAAACATTATTTTGATATATATGGTAGAAGGGGTAAAAAATCAAATGTCAATATAACATTCCCGAGAATAAAAATAAAATAATATAAATATTTATAAATATAATTGGATTGATCACACTATTTTAGGAAAAAATTACTTATTTTTAATCCTACTAAGACTATTATAGTTGACAAGTTGAGTATCCCATCCCCGTTGAAGCCAATATTCAAGGTTTCAACTAAAACAATTAAAAATATAAAAATTAATAAATTGAAATGATGAGTATATAGTATAATTAAGGGATATAGATTGTAAAAATTTATAAAAATTTTGGTGAAGGTGTGCCTGTGAGGAAACAATGACATATGAGATGAATAATAATTTATGCTGATGGTAGTGGGATAATATTTTTTAAAATTGATTCAATATATTTTTGTTTATGATTTAGGTTAATATAACTATTCTGATGCATATAGTTAAATATAATTTAATGATACTAAATTTAATTTAATAATATTTATATTTTTTTGATCACACCTATATTGATGATCAATCCATTAAAAGATAGGGAATTAGATGTTCAAGAATAGAACAGAGAGTCATTAACCATATCTCATTTTCAATAAAGTGATGTCATTTAGAAAGGTTATAAGTTCACTTACATCATCTGGAGTTAAATATAGTTTTGGGAAGTAAAAATCATTAATAATGGAATTAATATCATCGAACGTAAAGTCGAACATTATCAATTGGAAAATTGAATTATGAAAAAATAAAGACATTTTATATTCTCAATCTGATTCCCCAAGAAAAAGAATATGATATTATATAGTGAGATCATATCCTTTATCATTCTGTAGATGTTGGTATTATTCTTTTCTATTCATCTACACATTATTTTTTATATTCTTCACATATACCTATAATTATAAAAAGGTGTTCATTTATTGGGGTTAAAAAAATTTCACATCAAAACAAGATAAATTAGTATAATAAATAGTATTAGATACTATAACCTCTAAAATGAATCATTCATTCAACTGCATTTAATAAAATAATAACTCTTACATCCAAAAACACTCTGGACTATTGTATTATTTGGAAAATACTAATGTGAATATGGATATTTTAAAAATTTGTTACTTTTTTCCAAGGCTTATATGAAATATTCCAATAGAATCCCTTGAAATAACATTATTTTTGAATAAATTATTATTTGTATTATTACAGTAGTAAAATTTATGGTTATAATTTTTTTATTAAATTATTTGTATTTACATGACAAAAGAATTATGGAAAACTCAAAATTTAATATTCGCTACCATGACATATCGAACTGAGGTACCTGACTACTAACCTTCCACAACTCATCTAATTACCATTTCATGTCTATTAAATGGATTATGTGATTGTTCCAGATTATGAATCATCATCCCAATTTCAATATAAGTTCATAATTTCAAACATTTAGTATCATATTTATCTTTAAATATTCATCACTCATATGCGGAGTGGTGGATCAGGAACCCATATTTGAGTTACATAAAAAATTTAAAAAAATTGACAATGAATGAAAAATATGAAATATAGAATGAAAACAACTACACATCTAGTTTCATAAACCACAACTTTGGATCACACATTAACCTTAATGTCATTGAAAATAAATGCAACTAGATCCCCTTATCTTATTCCATTTGACATTATAAAAAATAGAAAACTATTTTCTTTAGTTTGATATGTGTTCCAATAATTGATTTTAGAATTTAATCAATAATATTCCACATGACATACTCAGAAAATATCAAGTATATAATTCAGTTTTATCCCAATAATATTCAATGTTATAGATTATAATTTTTTGGGTAGAGAATAATTTTTTTTGGAATCTTTAGTATAACCCATATGATATCATTCATAATCAGGCATCCTAGTGTGTTCTTTCTTTATGAATTCACACATTCTCTACCATGATTATTTATTATTTATCTAACATTTTTACATCAATTGTTATTAATTAAATAACAATAAATTTGGCATGAATTCATTAAATCTATCAATAATTTTACATATTTTTAAATATTGATATTTAAATTCTTATAAACACATAATTACTTTTTATCTTACTCAAATCATCATATCCCCGGATTTCTATGTTCCTGACTTTGTAAATTGTAGTGTGTTTAATTGATGTATGGTGAGATTTTAAATATTTCACACTGACTTAAAGAAAAGTGGTGTTCCATAAAATGTAATTCATGTTAACATTTATCAATAATTAAAAAACTTAAAAAAATTATGCATATAAAATATCAATTAATTTTATTCGAAAATTAATTCCCTTATCTAGATATTTAAAACACTACTAAAAATACTTCATGAAAATTTATCATATGTATATTTATATTAAATATTATTGATATAAATTTTTTTTATTAGTTACTATAAGACTCAAAATAAAATTTCTAATTTAATTAACTAATTCTATAATTATTAATTGAAAAATATTTATCAATTGGGATTCTATGAGTTTGATATAATAAAATATGATGACATTGAATAATAAATGAAATAATTTCAAACACCTAAAAATGATATTTTCTTTTTAATTCCATAAAAAAATTGCTAAAATTTTAGAAAATTATACACAAGAATAATTGAGAAGAAAAACAAAAAAAATTAACATTTCCATAAAGAAATATTCAATTAATTAAAAGATAAAAACAATTAATATTCATATATTAATTAAATAATCATATGATTTAGTGTATAATAAATAAAATTTGTTAACAATAATGTATAAATCATGTAATTAAATAGTTCTACATCATATTCACAACCCATAAATTTTTTAATACTCCTGTAACCAATTGAAAAAATTAGTATAAAAATAACATATCAATACTATGAAATTGAAATTCCAAAAAAGAAGTTATTATAATTAATAATTATCATATGTACATTATTAAATATTTTGGTGATTAGAATCTATAAATAAAATATTTTTGGTCTAATTTTGGTTTTTTATTCTAAACAATTTACTAAAATTGAAAAAAATTAATAGATTTTGATAATCATCAATTTAAACCCATAAAAATATCATAATATATATTTATTAAGGTAAGTAGAGTCCAATAGCTTATGATCTCATAATAAATTCAATCACTATTGGATGGGGTGGAGGAATAATTATGTGGTGGAATTAATTAACTATAAAATAGATATTGAATAAGGAATAAATAATTAAATAATTTGAATTTCAGTAATGATTTGTATTATTTTTTCATAATTAATTTTCATGGAAATATCATGAATGAAAATAGCAATAAATAGTTTAAATTCCATGATGATGATAGATATTTCTCTGAAATATTTACAAAATGGAATTTTTTTAAGTTGTAATGAAATTATATTCTCAATAAAAAATAAGGTTTAATAATAAAAAACTATATAATGTTGAATTAAACCCATTAAATTTTGGAAAAATTGTCACATATTTATGATTCCTCATTGATGTGTAAAAAATATTAATTTTGAAAAAAAAACATTAGGCCATTAGTTGGATTTCAGCTCAAATCATCATTCAATAAATTAATCTCTACTCCCCCACACATAAAATATATCATTGAACACAACATTGAATACTATGGATTTAAATATATTTTAACAAATTTAATTCTCAAGAGATATTTATAAATTTGGAAATTCAAGAAATGTTTTAAGGGATATAAGTGATGATAAAAAATTATATAACCACAAAAAATATTTGAAACCAGTACAATAAGTCTATTGGCCCATTAAGAATATATTAGAATAAAATATAAACTTGGAATTTATTCATTCCTTATTTTTTTAAAAGAACAATGATTTCCAATGGATCAGAGAAAATAATATTCACATGAACTATTTTCAAGAAAATCATTAATAGTACAAATGACCATAAAACAATATTATTAACATTTCATGAAACATATAACTCTATAAATTAACACTAAGTAGTAAATTCAATGTAAATATTAAAAATAGAAAAATATATTTTAATCCTTTAAAAATATTTAATTAATAAAATTATTCCTCTGGTATAGGTAATTTTTAAATATTGATGATTACTATAAATACACCCTAATTTTTTTAAGTACATTTCAATATTTTCCCCAAAATTTATTTCATAAAATATTATAATATTATAAATAATAATATTATACTTTTTTGGAAAAAAAAATATTTTACAATTGATAAAGTTAAATGGATCTTGATATATGTCATTCATCGTTGTTAAATACATATATTAGTTAATAATAGTCATAATTATGGATATATAAATTTTCTAATAGGACTACATTAATGATAAGAAAAGTAGATCCAATGACGGAAATGAATTTATTTAGAGACCCTTATGTAAAAGGTGAAACTAAAGAAAAAACAGAAATCCATGGGTTTCCTTCAATGCATCACTATATTTTAATTGAATATCTAGATATAAACTACTAAGGATTCATTAATGATAATTTATTGGGTATGGAACTTCGATTATAATCAATTTATTATTTGGAATATAAATTTTATTATGTCAATTAATGATATCTAAAAAGTTGTCTATGGAAAAATTATCTCAAAAAATAATAATTACATAGGACTAAGCCTCTAACTACCAGTAGCTTTATGACATTGAATTACCCATAAATAACATAGTAGGAATAGTTCATATCAATTTTTTATAAAGAAATAATGGATTTAATATTTTTAATATCCCCATTAGTAAATTAAAAAAGTTAATTTAAGCTAATACCTATCCATTATGGAGAAATTATTATTAAAAATATAATCTAAAATATAATTATAGTCATCAATTTGTATGTAATGATATGTAAATCTAGGTTTGGAATATTTAAAGGATGTGAACATTGATTAAAAACATAGAGAAAATTATCAATAAGATATCATCTTGTAGGACGGAGAAACTCGTGATCCTCAAAAATGAATTTACATATATATAATTTATGTATACTAAATAATTCTAATATATGACTGAATTCATATTAAAAATAATAATAATTACAATCCATATTAAATGAATGTTTTCATATTTCAAAATATGAGTGATTAATTTTTTCTATATCCTCAACTATAAACACATTAATTAAAATATCTATTAGTATAATACACCCTATAAGTGGAGACTCCATAAAAACATTAAAACAAACATGATCATCAATAGGTCGGTGCTATTTTTTACTGATTGAATCGCCTTTAACAACTCTATTTGATTATACAGGTGGTCTTACTAGAATTATTAAATATTTACTATTACATAAAATCCAAAATGTATGAAGGTTATCTATAATTATGACCTCTAATAAATTATCTTATAGATCTACTTCTATTTCATAAGTATAAGACAAGGACAGGTTACCCATCTTTATAGAAATGGATGTCAGATTCAATTTCAAAATACTAGGATTTATAAAGAAGGAGTTTGTCATCAAAATGATTCATAATCTTAATTCACAAATACTGTTTATTCATTCAAAATATCCTATAATGCATTGAATAAAAAATATTATAGGGTCATTATATTTTATAGAAAACAATTTTTAAAAAAACAAACTTCAATCATCAAATAGATTAATTTTTTCATTCATTCCAAAATACCTTTTATTAAATGTGATCCTTTATATAAATATAACATGCGATTTCATATTATTCAAATATTCCACATGGGCAATTTTGATGAAAAAATTCAGCAACATTAGAAGGAAATTAAAATAATCAAGTTTATAGCCCTTTAAATTATATTGGGATACTAAATGGAAGGTTCATCAAATTAAAAATTTATTTTGTTAATGTATCTAACCCAAAACCACACACTATTCATTCAGCCATTTATTAAATCATTTTTTAGATTATATGATGAATATTGATCATCCAGGTCATTATAGACATTCATATACACAATTATATTTTTATAAATTTACAGATTTTTTAATTTAGATTCATCATGTTCAAAATTATTACATTCTTTTGTTTTTTTCATTATTTTTTCATGATTTTACCAGACTGATCTTGTCGTGACTACCACGATATTTTTTTATATGTATATGATTTCCTATGTAGAGAATCATACCCTTATCTATTCCACATATATTTCATGAAATTTAGCTTGTTAGTGTGAATAAATTATTGATAATATATTTTTTGAATCCACCTTTAACAAAATATTTTTTTAAATAAGCCTTGTTTTATTTAACATAACCTTTTACAACATATTTGGATGTTATAAATTACATAGGATGATTATTGGAATATCTTGGTTAGTTTTTGTGTGTATTGAAAGGTGTTATAAGGTGAACAATTATGAGAAATCGGGAAACATCTCTATAAAACTGTACAATATATTTGAAGAGTAACTGGATTGACACATAGTATTGATAAAACCATGTGTGTTGATAGAGAAGTAATAAATAATTTTATGTAATGGAAAATAATTAACAAATCACATTTTTTCAAACTATGTGATCCAACCCTGTGAATGGGTGGTCATGAAAAACTAACATATGCATGGATAGAAAATTGTTTTCATTAATGTGATATGTTACTGTGAGATGTCTTTTAAATTCCATTAAAATTATACTCCATCTAACTTATCTACCCTAAAACAAAAAACATTTATTCTTCCATGTTATGATCAAAAACATATCTGTCTATCTATGTTTTCAAGGTGGTTCCTTATGATTATGGAGCTGGTTTTGATGGATTAAAATAAATTATATCTCTAGAATCAATGGAAATAATTAATTTTACTTCTCTTGCATTTTATATAATTATATCATCTCACCTATAATGTTATACAAAATCCATTATGGAGATATATATTTCCTATGAAGTGTTTAGGTGATATTTTCAATAGATCTATTGAATAAATGAGATTTGGATCCCAGATATGGATGTTTACATATTACCTACATCACTTTCATCATTTTTGAGTGGAATGAGGCTTATCTTCCACTATTCCATTATGGATATTTATGTATTGGTAATTCCAGAATTAATCATGGGTCATTTTATGGCATTTATCTTATAGTAAATATTTTTTATAACTTTCATTGAATGATTTCAAAATTAATTATTTTAATGAAGGATAATAATTTTATTTTCAAAAAACACATTTTATATAATATAGTTTAGATGTATTATTATATTTTCTCATGGAAAAATTATCCAGGATTCTGTTCAATGGGATGAATCATAGTCATGATGTAATACCATAAATGGGTGACATATCCTATATGTGACCGACCACTGATAATGTGGGTCATTAAATATTATATTTTAATACTATGATTCACCACTCACAAGTGTTCAATGGACCAAGAAATTTTTGTATATGAACAAGGTTTTCTTAAAAAATGTGGAATTGAATTGTAATTCAATTTTATTATTTATGTTTAAATGAACTCACATATGTATATATATAATGTTTTTGTCTACATCAAACCAATTTTATTAAATTCCTGGTAACATTTTATTGTACTATTTTTCTTTTTTTTGATTCATATTTGGAATTCATAATGAGTTATATTAATCCCCCCTTAAAAATGAAATATTTTTTTCCATATACATTATTCTCCTTGTTTTAGGTAATTTAATGGGTGCGTACTTATCTAATGGATAATATTTATTATAGTTCCTATAGAAGGATATGGATCTTTCATTTTCTTATTCAAACTAATTAGAGTGAATCCATAATGGGTTTTCTATGTTTTTTCCATATTTGTTTCCTAAAGTCTAATTTTATTCATTTTCACTTCTACTACAAAATTTTTTGTTTCGTTGGATGACTTATGAGTTATATTGTTAATTTTAATGAAATATATAGTTCTTCTAGTTTTTCATTTCTTCCCAAGAATTTTTATAATTGTATTTAGGAAAAATCATCTTCCATCCTCATGTTGGAAAATTAGTATTTATTAATAGCCTTTAGTGTCTTCAAGATTACACCTAATGTCAGTTGAATGTCCGACCCAACCTATACTAATTAATTGGGTGGGATATTACATTCCACCACAATTCATATAAATTAAAATGTGGATTTATTGGTCCAAAAAAGATCTTAAATTGAGTCCCATAATGATATGTGTCACTAGGGACTGGAATATGTGGTTTAATAACACCTTGGCCATTCAATGCAAATATTTTGGTGATTTTTTATGGAATTATTAAACTAACATAATAATGAATTATTATTATAATTATTTAATATCATATAATCAATTAATTCAGCATACTCAATATGGGGGACTGGAAAATCAATATTGAAAAAATAATTCTGATTATAACCATACATAAAAAAATAAAAATAGTACACCATATTTGGAAGTTCATTAATTAAATAATAATTTCGTCTTAGTTATTCTATAAAAAATACCCTCTTATTAGTTCACTTGTTATGATAATTTTTAATGAGTTTACTAAATATATATTTGTGATCATTTGATTAATGGTGTGAAATGTCCATACTACGTGTATCAATCACTAGATTTGAGTTCTGCATTGTAAGTCTATTGTATAGTGTTTCCACTAGTTGGTTGGTGTTCATTTAATTATTGGGTCATGGTAATAATTAGAATATAATATTATCTGATTTTTCATTTGAAATATATCCACATCATGAAAAAACAAGTATTAATATTCATATGTTAAATGGTGGTATCAATTTGATAAAATATTGGAACAGATGATATGAATAACCCATACTATGTATAGAAGATGTCAACAACATTGTTATAAAACTAACTTCTATACATACACATGAGACCAAATGACCACTCCCATCAAATTTCCCTCCTCACTAATGCCACTAAATTTAAACTATTGCACTATATTATTCAATTCAATAATCAATTATATTGAATCCTCAATGGGAAATCCATTAATTAATAGAAACAAAGAATGGTACGATTTGCCTAATTTCAATATTCACACATCAAGGAGAATGCCTACTATTTTAAGTATTATTTAAGGAAGATGGTAGTTTAAACATCTTAGATTGAAACCTCACTACGAGTGGCTTATAGGGCTATACAAGATTTTGTTTCTGGTTTTCTTTTTTCCCCCTATAATTATTAGAGTTTTTAGTTTTAATTTTCCTATAAATTTTATTGGTAAAAAGATACATTTTTATTTTCGGAATATAATGTTTATGTTATAAATTATATTTTATTGTTTTAATAATGATTAAGGATGAATCAACATTAAAAAAATACATATAAATAGAATAATGTCATTTTAGTACTGTTTTTATATTTGCAAATACTTTTTTTTTTGAAATTTTTTAAAATTTTTGATTCATAGGATGACCTGAGAAATGATTCCTAAATGTATGAATAATGGAATTTATGGAATGAAATATAAATTGTTGTAAACCTACTAAAACTAGTATAGATTAAATGTAAGGTGTCATATACCAAAGTAAGTCTTAATTCAATATGCAAAACCAAACAAGTAAAATAAAAAATGTAAAAGCATAGATGATGTTGATATAATAGAAATGTATAAATTAAATGAAAAATATTAATATTAATATTAGAAATTATTTAAATTTGATGAAACAATTAAAAATGCAAGGACGAAAAATTTATGATGTTCTTAGTGGTAACAAGAAATCCTATGATTATTAAATATATTTCTATTAAAGATTAATTTTATCAAAAACATGTTATTTAATGTTTAAATAATTGTTTCAATGAAACATAATACTATTAATTGATATTCATAGTTCATTAAACTCACCTATATGAAACATCCAATGATAAAAATTTTAGATATTAAAATTTACAAAATGAACATGGGAATCATCATTCGTTCCATTTTTTTACATTTGGTGATGTTAATAAATTTATTATTCATTATCCCTAGGCATTTTTTTAATTCATATTTGGCTCCCTTTTCAATATACAATATTTTATTGTGTAGCACATATACATTTTCATCATATATAGGAAAATTAAAATAATTCTCAGTATTATATCCTAAATACTCTATATGGAATCATAATATACCCCCTATATGTCATTATATAGACACTCATAACTGAATAAAATCCCACATGTGGTCCTAAATAAGAACAATTCATATTTAATATTCATATTTTCTAATGTAGATACATTATTAATGGATTATCAGTTTATCTCAAGAATAATATAATGAAAATTAATTATATAAATTCATATAAATTCTATAATTCCTAGTTGATAATTTTTGGACATCATCATTTTCAAAATTACATTGTAGAAAATTAACAAGAGAATCATATAAACATCATTTAATTATTTAAATGATTATATATTATTTAATCTGGATATATAACTATTACCCTTTCACTGCTCAGCTGACTGTGTTTCTATAGCTATATAAATGTATTCTTGAACTATCCATACACCAAATATTATTCTAAATTTAGATATCAAGATACCCATTAATAATTATAGGTTAATTATAAGATCACTATCTTAATCAATAAAGATTTCATTGGTGTATTAGTTAACTAGAATTATGTTACATTGATAAATACCATAGTATAAAGCATGGAAAAGTTAAATTATATAAAAAATAATGGAAATATTTCATTGAACTGGATGTGTGTATAATCCCATATAAATTTAGTTTTATCATTTGGATCCAATGAGGAACCCTCCACTTATTAAATAAGAGCTTCAAAAAAATATTCCAATGAACATAAAACTCCATAATCATCAATCAAATATGGAATGGAATCAATGATTTTAGAAATTAGGGAATCATATTTAACAAGTCACACTCATGAAACATTTATAATTGATATGGAATTATCTTAAATCAATCCATGATATTGATCATCAATTACTACATCATTCAGGAATCAATATGGTTGGAATCCGTAATGGATCTCAGACAACATTTGGACAATTAAATCATTCATGTATGGGACCCCATCATGATTGGAAAATACCTCTTCATTTCTCAAGATTTGTTCTTATTTTTTAGAAAAATAAAAAATTTAAACATAAATAATCCGATAATGAGTGACCAATCGAGTAAATTTTTATCATCTCCCATGATTTTAAAAATTACCTAGGAAAATATACATCAAATTGGCATCAAATGGTATCAAGGGATGAAATAATCATCTCATTTATTATTTGAGTTCTAGAGTTAGTCAATAAATAGATAATAAAACTCATATTCTACAGTATCCAAAAATAATGCACAAGTCTGAAATAATTCAATTATATTTGTCTTCTTAATTATAATTATACATTTTTACTAACATAAACTGAAAATATCTTCATTACAATAACACATAGTTTAATATCTGTCAAAAATTTGTTCAAATTAAAGGATCGACCTTAGTTATACCAGCTCGGTGACCCCTTTTTTATATTCATGTATTAAATTTGAAAATAAATCCATTTTATATTATCTAATCTACTATACAAAATTATAATTTCCTATGTTTTTGATTCCTAGAAACCGAATAATGAGGAATAATATATGGAATATAAAGAGATAAGGGAAGGATAATTATTGCAGGATTTTGGGAAGAAGTGATTTTCTTTATAACAAAACCCATATAACATGGTGGTAAATAATGGTAGCATATTTTGGTGAATGATATATGGTATATGTTGTCATATTTGTTCATTTTTATTCATATTAGAGATGGCCTATGAAACAAAAAACCCAAAATAAATTCAAAAATAGAAAACAAATAGAATTAAAAAAATAAAAAAACAATTCTAAACAATTACAATCACTATTATAAAACCCCATTGATTATATACCCAAAAAATATTTAATTAGATGTGGTATATTTATTTTAATATTAAATAAATTTTATTTTGAAACATTGTAAATTTTGATGATTAGTCTCATAATAATGTATCTGAATAAATTTCAAAAATTTCATAAATAATATATGAAAACCAATTATTGAATATATAATCCATGTATTTGATATAAATATTATGCGGAATATAGAAATGAAATAATTACTATCGAAAAGATGAAATTATTATTTTAAAATTAATTCTATCAGTATAAAAAATATATGAAAATGTATTAAATTAAACATGATAAACATTGAGAAAAATAACACAGGAAATTAGTTATTTTTTTTAAAAATAATCAATGAATTACCAATTAAAAAAGACAATATTCCAAATAATTAGATATTAGTGAAAAGTAAATAAAATCACTAAAATTGATTTATAGATAATGAAATAAAATATATAACCATAAATAATTTTACTAAATATTAATGGAGAAAGTGTAAAACAAAAATCTAATCCATCCATTCATGGAATCGTACCTACTATATAGACATTATTTCATAACCCATATCCAATATTATATACTAGGTTTTAAGGAAAAAGTTTTGATCTCTTAGGAGGGTATAGTATGTGGGATAGTATTTCACTAACCCTATTCCATGACTTATCTACCATAGGTTGTTGTTTGGATATTATAGAATGCACATGGGGGTGAACATTCATTATAAAAAGTAATAGTTTATTAGATGACAAATTTCAAAATTAAACCATTATTAAATAATAATTTTTTAAATAAAATAAATGATAGTTGATATTTTCAATTTATTTTTATAAATATAATATAAATTTAATTAAATATTGAAAAATAGATAATGTAAATTATGAATTAATGAAATTCATTGGATGAATACGTAATGTAGGAAAGGAAATGGAGTAAAAAAATCAGTAATGAGGTCTTGTAAAGCTCAATGCGAACGTTAATTTTTTAAAACCATGACTCCAATGGTCAAATATATAAATATATTTGTCTAAATAGTGACCAATAAAACCCTATAATAAAATTGTATCACATTATTTCCCTCTTTGGATTCAATGGTATCAATGTAAAACACCTATTTTTTTGAATTATGAACCATTTATAAAAGAAGATTGAATAAAGAGAGAGGATTTCATTTGGGAAACCCTTTACATGTATCTCCCGGATATCTCTAATTGAATGATATACAATTAATAAAAATATATAATGAGATTTATTATAGAGACTTGAGGAAATATAATATTCATTAAGGATTATGATAGGATTAGTGAGGAGTTGATAACTTCTGTTAATTAATATTTGTATGTGAACATATATAAAAATCAATATGATTGGTTATTTTAGAGGGATCTATGGGTGTTTATTTAGATATTCTAGAATGAATTATAATATTCAATAATTATTCATGTTTCATTAAGCTATGTTATAAAAAAATTATTTAATTTTTCACCATAAAAAATATACCATCACATAAGATGGATCAACGATACCAAATACCCGATATCCCCCACCGGGTTGTTGGGACCTACCTGGATACATAGTACTATAATACATCTTCTACTAGAAATGTTATAATATCAATTTTAATGATGTTGGATTTAAAATACAATACCTTGTCACTAGATAACCCACTTTTACATCGGTGAACCTCTTACATGTATATAGTTGTATTATTAAACACTAGGTAATATGGCATTGTGTACCTAGTATCCCAAGACCTACAGCAGCTAGAATATGCATCCAAAAGAACAACATTTATATTGAATCCTATAGAACATTATTCTAATTCTTTATATGGTCTTCTATAAGGACAACAAGTAATTGATGTATGGAAAGTGTTTTGTTTATTCCTTCATCAAGAATTTAATGTATTGTTATGAAAAATATTTAATTCACCGAATTAAATTCATGTAAAAATTTTAAATTCACATAAATGAATATATAATATTGGTAAGTGAGTGTATGTTTTACCTAATGAAATATGTGATATAACGGTATAATAATATCCTCATTTTGGATTATCAAAATTATCATATTAAATAATAAATCATGGAAAAATTGTGAGTTAAGGATAAGAGATGAAATTAAAGATATTAATATGATATTTAATGATATCAAGAAGAATAATTTCATATCATTATATTGAAAAAAACAAATAATAATTTTCAAATTACCCCTTTTATAGAATAATTAAATAATGAGATAGGGGAAAATAAATAAAATTATAAACATTTTGCCTAATATTGAAATGTTTTCAAGAACTCTACCCCTCATGAATATTTGTTTTTGTATTTAAATTTACCATTCTTTTTCCAATATATATATATATAATACACTAATAAGAATAAGAAGAAATATTATAATAAATATGTTAATGAAAGTCAACTTGTATAATTTTGATAAAAATGGTAAAGAGATATAATGATTTTTAAAACACCTTTTAATTTTCATATCCCTATAATTAATAAAATTATTATTCTATTGATGAATGTAATATATATGAATAAATAAAATAAGTATATGAAAAATATCTTAGATGAGAAAATTTTATAAAAAGTAAAACTATGAAAAATGGTTTGTACCTTTTCATAAGAACAATTTTATTTGATTTATTGCTTCACATCCATTGGCTGATTTCACCTTTTTATTATCATGATTAGATGATTTTTTTAGTTTATATCATACTGTGAAAAAAAATTTCTAATATAGAAATAACTAATGTAATACTAAATCAAATGTTACGAACATGTATATATATACTATTTTTACACATTATTAATAATTTTTAAGTGAGATAAATCCAAATAACAAATAATAATTAAATATTTATGTTTATTAACTATATTTTTAATAATTAACATAAAATGTATTCATTGATAGATTAAATTTATTATATATATATTATAAATAATAATAAATTTGAAAAAAATTTAAATAACATGAGAAAAATTAATTTTATATATTTTAAAAAAATAGTAGAAAATAATATGAAAAATAATATTTCATTATTTTCATAAACTAAAGATCACCCTTATAGAATGTTTCATAATTTATGGTATATAGATCCCCATTTAAATGATAACAATTTTGATATAGAGAGATAACTTCCAATATAAATATATACATACAAAAATAAAATTAGTACAAAAAAAGTTTAAAAAAGAATTTGAAAAATAATTTTTAAAATAAGAAATTATGATAGAAATGGATCAAATAAAAATGTAACATGTTAATAATTCCTAAATAACATTTTATAAATTTTAAATGATTATGATATATAGTTTTTGTGAACATATTATTGAGTTTATAGTCCATTGTGACAAAATCTGTAATAGTATCAACTTTTCAGAAGTTATCTCTAATAAAATGTTGATGAATTTAAATGTGATTATTGTGATAGTTCTTAATATGATTTAATGGAGATATTAATGGAATAGATATTATTTCACATGATAGGTCTTCAATTAATTATTTTTTTAAACCAAATGTAGTTTATTTCCTGAATAAACATTTAGTGGAACCACTACAAATAGTAATGTATTTCACTTCTTCTTTAGATAGTGTAAAAAATTATTATTTCTTACTAATCCAAGAAATAATGGATTTACATATTTTATTGAACTATACACTTGAAAATTTATCATAAGATTGGAATTATCCAAATTTATCATTTGAAAAAAATAACTCTAAATAGTATTTTTTTTGTAATATAATTCTATTTATTTTTAACCATTTTAAATTGAGAAAAATTTATTAGATATATTTAAAATATGGTTCCTTTGAATTTAATTAAAAATAATATTAAATGAGAATCATCAACATGACATCATGGTAGGTCACAATAAAATAATTTTGGATAATAATTCTTATTATATAATTTTTTTAATAGATTGTTTTACATATTTCATTTGATGTTAATTTAATTGTTTTACTCATGGGTGTGATAATTTAATAAGAATGAAACTTTCTGAGTCATTTAAGAACCCCATTATTATATAATCATTGTTTAATAATAATCCATCTAGATTTTGTTTTGAAATTTTAAATCTAATTATGAATTTTACATCACCAATATATATCATCTCAAATTTATATTTAATTTAGTCTAAATTTATAGAATATAGTATTTCATTATTATAGATAAAAATAAAATCATCAACTTAAATATCAATGAAGAAAATCATTGGAGATTTGATGTAAAAATGGAAATGAATCATATTTTTCTATTTGACACCCATTATTAAGGATATAATTAAATACAAATTCATACAATTCATGTGGGTCTTTTTTTTCCCATAATTATATTTTTATGATCAAAAATAGAATATATAAAAGGTGGAATTTCAATAAAATGGTGTTAATCCAAAAAATAATTTGTAGTAAAATCATTTATAAAATTTCTTTTCTCAACCCTTTTTTGTGTTTAAGAATAAAATTATAATGTAATATTAATAAGATTCATATGGATATCAATATAGGGATATCTAAATTTTTTTAGAATAGTCAACTCCATCTCCATGTTTATAACATATTGGGACCAAAAGTTCCCTGTTTCTAGTGATATTATCATATACTTATAGGTTATTTGTAAAAGAAATTTATATCCAAAAAAATTATTATAGGAATTTAATTTCATGGTATTATAATCATTATTTCTAGTAAAATCATTACGATCAAATTTCATAGAATGTACCAAATATTCATATCTTACGGAATCATTTCTATTTTAGGGTTCATGGTGATAGACATGGGCTTGGTGTTTGAACTCACTTATAATTGATCTTTGAGGTTGATTTCATAATTTCCAAATTAGAATTAAAGTTTACTATGGATTTTGTTTATAATTTTAAAATCTATAGGAAGAGAATTTAGATGATATTATTAATATTATACTTATTCGTTGGTTTGAAATGGATAATCTAGAAAATTATTTTCAGCAAAAATATTAACTATTGTTTCAGAATATTTTAATAAAAAACATCGTGGATTTATTCTTCTATAATTTTAGTCATTTATTTTAAAGAAATAGAATTATTTTCATGGGTCGGAGTCCTAAATAATGATACCTGAATTTAATTAAGGATAAAATATTACATAATTTATTTTTGTGTATAAAAAAACATTTTCAACCCAATGTATTGAAAAATTTCATTTTTTTTCAATTTACATAAATGGTTTTCATTAGAAGAAAATACAATTCGAACCCAAATAATTATATTTGATTATATATTGAGGGCCTCCATCAAAAACTATTTTGGTTGATAACATTAATTGAAAAGATATAAAAATGTTTCTCAAAATATTCGATAGAATTCATTATCACCTTGTTATGATGAGTGGTCCGAGGAGTAGAAAAAAATTATTATAACTGCCAAAATAGTCAAATTTAGTAAGTTAATTATTATGATATTATCCACCATGATGAATTTGAAATTATTTTTTTAAAACAATTTATTTTCCTATATTTTTAGATATATATTTAAAGTCTTAAATTGGTTCATATTTATGAGTTTAAAAATAAACTCATTATAATTATGTAATTCCATGAAAAATTACAAGATTATTAGGTTTTTTTCATATAATTTTTAATTTTATTTTGACTAAAAAGGTAAAGATGAATGGGTTCAAGATATTATGAAGATGAAATAAATAAAATTTATTCAAAAATTTACTTTTTCTACATTTATAGGTTGAATTAATCATAAACCCTTTCATATTGAATTTTTTTTAAATGACCCCCTAGCTGAAGATTACAAATGATATTGAAATGCCATTTAGTGCTGCAATGCCCATTTCAATAGATCAAAATCCACAAATCACTCCCTTGTGAACCAAAAATAATAATTTTTTGGTTAGAAATATATTTTCAATTATCTCTAAAAAATATTTTTAATACTTTTGTTCAATATAATATTTTTCCATTGAAATTAAAATTCCTAAAATATTAGTTTTCTGAATTATTTTATAATTTTTTTACTAAATTTAAAAAATAATTCTGAAACACCCCATTATTTTATTAATTTATTTGAATTAATTTGACCAATTTAATTTTTTTCATTTCCTAAAACACTAAAAACATCATTTTATAAAGGAATAAATAATTTCAGGATTGTATTATATGAAAAAAAAATTAATCTTGGCTACATACTACACATAAACCATCTTTTTTTATTTCTAACAATGTATTTATTTTTTCATACACATAATTATGAGTTCCTATAATAGCTTGTCTGAAATGAATGTTCGAGTTATATAGAACTACATAATTCTATTATTACTGACATTAATATACATTTATGGTTTCCTCCTAGCCATTGGAATTGAATTTCTGAATTCCATTTACTAATTTGTGAAAATATTTTTCACACATGTATATAAAATGAGTTATTTGTTATAAATTATTTAAAAAGGAATTTAAAAACTATTCTAAAATAATAATTTCCTTTTATAAGAAAATTAATCTTCTATGTGAAAACAAAATTATTTCCCAAAAAACAAAAAAACTATTTTTTATGAATTCGTTCAATAAATTTTATATATTATGTCTTCTATCAATATTATAATGGTCAGGTTATAAAAAAAACTCAATTTATTACACAATTAAAAATGATTTATTACATAAACATGCACATAATAAAACTTTTAGGATCTATTGGTCTTGTGTATTTGGAAATTAGGAACATTACCTAACAACATATAACATATAACATAACATAATTATTGAAAACATCATTTCCATGACTGCAACATTCATTAACCCATAGCATTTAATGGGATAACATGAGGAAATTAATAAGAAATGGGTGAGATATAAATCCTATTAATGGATTAAACAAGTAATAACATGATTAATATAGTACATTATATATAATAGGCTTATCAACAGAGCACAAGAGAAACAAGTACACAAAGGATTGTTATAACATGATTATCATCTCATGGAAAACTAGAACCAAAATTTAACAATATATTAGCATGATCTAAGGATAACTCTACATGGAGAATTAGTAAACAATTAGTTCACATGGTTCATCATGATACTTTTCATTACCCAATGGTTTTGAGTGCTATCAGGGTGCACCATTCTAAATCATTTCATTTTAGGAAAAAGTGTGCCATAGAGATCATAAAACATAGATTCATTAGACGTCTTAAATTATTCTAGTAATAAAATATTTGTAATAAATAAAATTAATTCCTCAATAAAAATGTTAATGTTCATAAAATTTAATTCCCTTGATATAGAAATGGGTATGGTTATCTCTTATATGATGATTTTCGCATTGAAATTTTGGTGTAACTTCGGAAGCATAATGATGTCAAATAGAAATTGTGAAATGGGTTGATTTGAGAGAAATAGATATCAAAGAATTTTTAGATTAAATGGAAAATTTGGGGGTCATTTAATATAATATCCCACCACATTTAATGTAATTTATATGCATAATTTAAAATAAACCCTTTAATGTAATTGGGGAGAGAGAAATCCCTTACGGAATTTCAGCATTGTAATAGGTATACATGTGAGGCATTAATGAGATTCAAAATTGAATCTCATCATAATAACATATTAAGAAAATTATATATGAGTTGTTAAATCATACCCCTAAATTTTTATTTGAAAATATAATGGAATTACAATATAAGGAATCTTGGACATAAATTAATAATGATGGAATGTGAGGATCCATTATGAAAAGTTTGGCACAGTAACAGTTTACATGGGAGTCATTAATGAGATAATAAGTGGCCTATAATCATTATTAAATAATGAGGGAAGCATTGGAGAGGTTCAAAATCATATCCTGTTATTATTAAATGAAAAATAATAGGTTATGAAAACATAAAGTAACATGGAAAAAATGAGAAAGGAGGAAAATCATTGCGTAATTTCTGTATGATAATAGTTTTACATCGGAAGAATTAATTAGAGGAAAATAGATATATCATAATCAAAACATATTTAGGGATATATTTGGGAGGTGTTAAATCATAACCCAACATTTTTAATGGATAAAAAAGGGTTTAACAACACGATGAAACTTGGAAAAAAAATGAGAAAGGAAGAATTCTCTTACTTGGAAGTATTGTCCCAAATGCATGAGTGATGCTTGAGAGAGGCATCATGGGAGCTTGGGGCACCATGGGAGGATTATATAGAGATTATAGAAGAGGTTTTACTAGATCCACATGTTTTTGGTGAAGATTAATGGATGATTGAGTGGGTTTATATAGTAATAGTGGGAGAATTCATTATCATTTAGGTTTTGGATAGTACAAATTAAACTAACTAAAACCACAAACCATCCAGAGGTTATTCCCATGGTTTATACCATAGTGGAGTGACAAAAATTATTTTATAGTTCCAATGGATGAAATTATTAAAATATTAGGCTTTCTAATGTGTAGGTGAGTTACACTCTCAAGGAAATCATTTAAAAAATAAAATTTTTTCTAAAACATTGAGGGTCCACTAATGAACAATAATTTTAATCAAACAAATAAAAAATAACTTTAATTTATAAGTAAACCATTTTTTTTCAAGACACCCCTTTTATATTATTTTATTACATAAAAATTGGGTCATTATGATGTAATAAAACACATTATATATTTAAACGGTATTTAATTTTTATCCAAAAATATGATTGCCTCTCAAAATGATTTAAAATTCAATGTCAGATAATTATTATGTTTTGAATCCAAAAATGATATTCATTTTATCTAAAAATTTTCAAAATATCTTAATTTCAATTTTTAAAATAAAAGCAATTTTTTTTTTGAAATTTCATTTTTTTCACATAAACAGTTTTCAAACCATAAAATAATATCAATGGAATTACTAAAAATTATACGATCATTCAATAAAATGAAATTTTGTAGTAATAGTTTATTAAAATATTATTTTAATATAAAATTCATTAATTCTTCAAAATATATTATTTATTTGAGTATTATCTAAAAATATTATTTTTTCTATAAAATCAATTTACAATGTATCAATAATAAAATGAATGTATATTAATTATACAAAAAATAATGCACATCATCATAGTTCTGGGGTTTTTTACATAACCCTTTATTACACGCATATAATAACTAAGGTTATGGTGTGCGATAGTGACATACTATTGGAGTGGCTCAAATAACATCACTCGGATGATAATCTTTATTATCTTCCACTACCCCCGTAGGTGATTATGTTCGTGGTTAATGTGTTGAATATTGACTTAGGCTTGGTCAAAAGTGAAGCCTAGTGATGCTACCTCCTTCACAATCTTGGAAAAAATTGGCTTTGTATGGAGAAATTGTACTGTATCTGGCCATCACATCCTTTATTTTGGTAAATTGTTTTTCATAATGCCCTATATTTATACTAATCATGTGATCACTATTAAATGACTATATTATGAATGGTAATAATGTATAACATTATTTTAAAATCCAAAAACATAAAAATATAGAATTTAATATGTTTTAATGAACTATTTTACATAATAATTCATTTAATTAGATCAAGGGTAATTTTCATTAGTAAGAGTTTCTATCGTTACAATCATGCACCCTTTAGAAATATTTTAATTTAAATTTCATTTTTCCAAACAAAAATAGATTAGGGTAACGTAGCTTCATCATATCTTCTGATTCCCATGTTCCCTCGTCATCCTTGTTGTTTTTCCACGACACTTGATGAGGGGTATTGTCTTATTTCATTGATATTTTTCCCTGTGATTTAAGATATTCAATGAATTCTTTTAATAGGAGAGGTCATTATCAATGGGTAACAACTATGGATTGAGAACATGTGATGGTTCAGCTATGTACTTCCTCAAGAGTGATACATGGAATACATTATATACTTGAGATCGGTTCGGTGGGAGTGACTGTCAATAGGTCATTGCTCCAATGATATCAAATATTTCAAAAGGGACTATGTACTATCGACTAAGCTTTCACTTCTTCCCAACTCTCATTAATCTATTATATGTTTATATGAAAAGGTATACCATGTATCCAACATCTAATTCTAGGTATTATATATGATTATCATCATAGATCATTTGTCAGCTCTTAGAAGCTTTAATGTGTTGTTGGATTTTCTTATAAATCTCTACATTTTCCTCAACCGTATCTAGATATAGTAGTTTTATATCCCCAAATTCATCCCAACATGTTGGTTTTCTATAACTCTTCCCATAATGGGATTTATAAGAATCTGTTTGTATGATTTAATGTGAATTGTTATTTTAGAAGAACTCAACTAGAGGAAGACATTGACACCATCCTCCATTGATGTCTATTGAGAATTCTATCAATATGTCCTCGAGTGTTATGATAGTCCACTCATATTGGACATCAATATGAGGATGATAAACTATATTGAAGACACTCAAATATTAATAGCATGTTGAAGACTCTTCTAGAACATAGTGAAAAATATTTGATATTAGTTAGATAGAATAGATAGTGGTACTATATACATCCTTACCACTTTTCTAATGTATATATGTTCCAGTTGATCCAATGAAAAATCATCCTGAAATGCGATAAAGTGTGCAATATTTGTATGAAAATCCACAACAACCCTGATTTCATTGTTTCATTTGGATGTATTTGGATGTTAGGTGACAATTTACATTGTTATGTTCTCCCATTTCCAAATTTGTATGTTTAATGGGTTTATTATTCCCATAGAAATATACCTCTAAGTCTTCACTTACAGACATACCAGACACATTGATGTATACTCAGCTATCTCCTACTTCATGTTATCCTACCAATAATTCTCTTAGAGATCATGATACATATTTGTGTATCCTGTGGGGATAGATAAATTTAAAAATTATTGCATCATCCAAAATATCATTCATTAAATCTGGATTTGGTGGAACGTATAGTTTTGACTCAAATCTATCAATTCCTTCTTCATTAACATTGAACACTGTGGATTTCCCTTTTTTAGAGTTTCCAAATTTCTCTAAATTCCATCATCTTGATTTTTATTTTCATTTAACGTTTCCAAACGATATGGAAGAGCAATCATATTTGATATGATAAAATGGGTTCCCTTCTTTATGATTCTCATGTCCAACATCATAAAATCTATGATTATTGGATATTTTTCAATTCACATCAATGATAGATTCACTAGGTCCTTTCTACATAGATAATATTACACCTTGTTCAATTTCCCAAGGTTTTGATGGATTGAGAAATCATAGTCTTCAATCAGCTCAAAACATCTCCTTTGGTAGATTATGAACAATTTCTGTGTGAATATATACATTGGGCTTTTGTGATCCTTATATATTTCACACTTCTCCACAAAGTGGTAATTACACCAAATTTTTTAATGGAAAATTACTACATCCAACTCCAGATCATGTGATGGAAATATTTTGACCTGAAATTTCAATTTCCTTGAAGATTTGGTATTGAATATTTAGTTTTGACTCAACACACAACTCATTCCCTTCTTCAAAGTAACACTGAATACAAAAAAGTTATCCACGTGTGGGTAGTGTGAGCACAAAAAGAGTGACAAGACAACTTTTAAACTTAATGAAGCCATCTTATCATTAATCACTCTAATAGAACATGACTCTATTATGGGTTATCATGGATATAGGGTTTGACAATCGTGAGAAATTTCTCACAAATCAGTGATAATATCCAGCTAATCCTATGAAGCTACAAATATCTGTCACTGATGTAGGTCTTATAAATCTCTCAATTCTAGCGTCCTTGGAGGGATCAATATATATCCCATTTCTTGAGATGATATGACCTATGAATAAGACATCCATCAACCTGAAATCACACTTTTTATAATTTTATTTGATCTTATCCTTTCACAATGTCTTCAGTAAAATTCTTAAATACTAATCATGATCCTTCTGGGTACTGGATTATATTAGAATATCATCTGAAAATAAGACCAAAAATTTGTCAATGTAATATCTAAATACTCTATCTATAATGTCCATAAATATTTATATATTATTAGTGACTCTAAATGGAATTACTATGAATTCATTGAGCATTTACTCTATAAAAAATGTATTCATGAGTATATCCTCTTTATTCACCTGTACTTGGTAATATCCTGACTAAAATCCACCTTGGAGATGTATTATGTTAAACATATCTGATCTAACATGTCATCAATTGGGGGAAAGGATACTTTTTTTATCACAATTTTGCTGAGATCAAGTCATTCTATTAAAAGGAACATTTACCCATGCTTCTTCTATATGAAGAGGTCTGGTGCACCCCATGATGAAGCACTTGTCCATATAACCCATTTATCCAGATTATCCTATAGTTGTTTATTTTTCTATTCAATATCCATAATAGCAATTATATATTGATTCTTTGATATTATAAACTACCCTAGTATAAGATCAATCAAGAATTCAATATATCTTCTAAGAGGAAGATATGGGAATTCCTTAGTAAAACCTTCATCGAATTCCCTCATAGTAAGAATATTTTCAAAGAGGGTTTCTTCCTTAGAATCAATAATTTGAGCAATATATGCATTCTCATATGGTAGTAATATCCATACATGAGATTATGGTGCTAAAGATGATTCATCCTCATCATTACAATTGTACATAATCAAGGGTCGATTCACCATATGGAAAGTGATTTCCCTCTCATGGAAATTTTTGTTGGCTCTCTATAGGGAAATCCAATCCATGCTAGGAATTGCATCAAATTCTACTAATGGGAGTATGATGAGGTTTTTCAGGATGTTAAATCTAGAAATTGTGATAGTGGAGGAGTTATATACATGTGATGAAATAATTTCCCCATTTTCCATTCTCACTGACATCATTACTTCCATAATTTTTCGTGGTGTTGGGATTGTTCTACTATAAATTCGAGATATAAAAGAATGCATAGAACCAAAATAAAAAAGTATGTTCACTATTATTTAAGTAATAACTATCATACCAGTCACCACTATGTTTTTGGGGGTTTCTTCAGTGGTAGTGTAGGAAAAAGCTCTCCATTTTTTCCTTGGAGGTTTTTGGTTTCCTCTAAAAACCCTATTCTTAGGAAACTGGTTTGAAAAGTGCTATGGTTCTTTGCAGTTGATGAAATGAACAATGCATTGAGTGTACAACATAGTGTTCCTCTATACTTTTACAATAGATGGTTTTTATTTTATGTAGTTAATATGTTGGATCCATACTCTTCCACACCTAAATCATTTCCTCCTCCACTTCTGGTAATTTTTGGGGTGTTTATATCCTTACCTTTGGAATGTGGGGTGTTGGAATTTCATAGCACCGTTCGATTTATCAATCAAACAACCAGAATTAAATTCCACTTTATGCACTTAATCCGCACGATAACCCTGAGATTATATGATTTCTGTTTCGAATCTGAGGGCACATCTGACAATTTCATCATCTCTCTTAAAGTCACAGATCTATAAGTATTTTTGTAAGCTAGGTTTTATCCCACAAATGAAGCGGCCGACCTTGAATTCAAGGGTAATGTCAAAGCTAGAGGAATATCATGCAAGACTTGTGATGTTTTCCTCCTATTCTCTGATGGATTCATCTTGTCTATTATTGAGTGAAAGGAAGTTAATTTCCATCTTAATTTTGAGGGTGTGAGGAAAATATATATGGAAAACCATTTTTTGGAAATAATTCAATTCCAATGCCTCAATCTCTTCCTCATGATTTTTATTTTTTGATTAATTTCTACAATTGATTTTCTTCACCCTTTATATGATAAGAAACTAAAAAAACATTTTATTATTTATAAAATTGAAAGATGGTGAAGATAATTTCAATGTAGATGATCCATTGTTCAAAAATTTAGGGATAATATGATCCCTTAAAATTAAAATGCCATTGTCTCATGATGATCTTGACTCCGACTTGTTCATTTTTAAGGGGGTGGGGGTGAACGTTCCTCTTAATCCATGTTTCTATTCATAACATGAGTTAACTAAAAGAGTATCATAAAAAAATTATAATACCTTCACCCATAGGATTGGGCATCCCATTAGAAAAGTCATCACATTCATATTCTCATATATTGTTAGCTCGATTCATCCTATTACCCATAATTGGATAGAATATAAATAATGATAAGGGTAATACATATTGGTGAATCAAATGAAAAAATTAGAAACCATATAAATTAATTTTATTTCCATAACATATGAATTTATAGGATTCAGTCTATATTATCCATGATATACTTCCCTAAATATATACATAGTGGAATATTTCCCCTTAATAATTGTTCAAAGTCTGCTTGTGAATTTACCAAATAATATTCCTTGGGATTTTCATAAACAAAGGTTATGAAAGCCCATTGACTTTCACCAATTCCTATTCGAGTCTAGATCAAATGGGGTTTTTGTGTTTTATTCCGAGATATATTTGTGCCAGATCCACCACTACTTGTTCGTATCTAGATAGAGATGTATTTTTTTGATTAAATTATTACTATATACTCCCCAAAATTTATAGATGTTTTAATTATACATAGTCTTTTTCCTATAGCATTCTCTAAAGTTTTCTAAAAATAATCCCAAAAATATCTAAACATATACCTTCATACCAACTATAAAAAGACTGATCTTTATTACACACATACAAATTTATTTATTACATAAACCTACACATAAGACAATTATACGGATATAGAGGACTAAAGTCAGGGGAAATTAAGAACATTACATAACAACATAGAACATAAATCACAAAATATTTATTGAAAACTTCTTTTTCCTTTACCATAACATTTAATCATACTTATCATTGCAAGCGATAAACTGAGGACATGAATAAGAAAAGTGTGAGTTATAATACCTAGTATGAGAGTAAAAATAGATAACATGAAGAAAATAGTACACGTTATGTAAAGACCCGTAAAATTCAAAGGAAAGTCATTCTTAATTTTCTTTGGGATTTTACAAGAACGCGGTTTCTGATGGAACATGATTCTGAGGCCCAGTGTGCCTGGAATTTTTATCCGATGTTTAGCTCAGGTACGTTCAGTGAATGAATGAGCGGTTTTTCCTAACATTTGAACCGGTGCATGGAATTGAATTCCGAGGGCACCGATGAATTCGCAGTGCCGATAATTGCTTAGGAACGCCTTTTTGGAGTTGGGTTTACATGGGAGGAGTTGTTAAAAATTTTGGAAGTTAAAAATAAAAATTGAGCTACAATTTTTATTTTTACTATGTAGTTAAATCCTTTTGGTGGAAGTTAGGTAACCACCCAACTTCCCATGAGAGGTTATGAGGGCAGTGGGGATCACACAAACCCCACCCCTTCATATTCCCTAACTCCTTCAACTCACCATTAATTTGATAACTTATGTTAATTAAATAGGTGAGTTTAATTTGAAATTCGGAAATTAAAATAATTAAGTTATGTTAATAAAATAAGTGAAGTGCTTATTTTATTTTGGTTGGAACTTGTTGAATTGAGAGGATTTGGAGAAAATATAAGGGGCTTGATGATCTTATTCTTCTTCGACGAAGAACATGAAGAACGTGAAGAACGCGAAGAACACCGACCTCCGATGAAGGTAGACAAGAACGCCAGAACCTCGGATATCGATGATGCAACGCGACGATCCTCCTTCTGCGACGCCTTCTTCCGCGATGTGAAATTCCGCGACGAACCACCATTCAAACTATGCTCGAGGTAGGGGAATTTTATTGTTGATGATATTCATGTTTTTCTTCCGTCGACGTTACTCGTTCAATTCGAACGCTTGGTATGGATTAACGGGAGGGGGCTGGACTGCACAAACACGACTGACCCTCATCCCTTATATTTTGCGTTGATTACGGCTCAAGGGAAAGTGATGTGGTGCCGTCGAACCGTGCAGGAACGAGCGGAAAGGATCCGAGGAGCCGTCGCCCCACGAAATTGAAAATTGTACCAAGCCATGGCATAGTCACACCACGCCGGAAAAACCCATAGTCACCGCGGCTAGAGTGGGGCCGCGAAGGAGGGGCACGGCACCGTCACTCCATGCCTGACGAACTATGTCTGCGGCGGAGCAAGGACTGGCAGGCGGTTCTGGGCCACTGGTCCCATGCCGGTCCCGTGGCGGCAGTAGTCAGCAGGCCGGAATGGGACGGCCAGTCAGAGGAGGATCCGAGGGTTCTTAACCCCTGGCTGGGAAGACAAGAGTGCCCCCCCCCCCACATGGGGGCTGCAGTTACGAAACGGGGGGTAGCCCCCCCCCCCCCCCATCTGCTCGGCCGAAACGGCCGAGCTGCCTGGCCAGCATGCCAGGCTAGAAGCCCTGTCCGGGTCGCGCCCAGGCCGGGCCTCGCCCACGCGGGCTGGACCAGGACCCGGTTCGGGCCGACGGAGGGGGTCTCGGGCCGGGTCGGTCCGGGCCCGAAACCCCACTTCTGAACCTCTCATGGTCTTTTGCCCATAACATGGGTTGTGGACCTCCGATCGACACACCGTTAGCTGCGATGCAATCCATGGATCGAGACGGTCATTTCGGTATATTACACACAAGTTTTCGGAGAACATTGGGTTCAGTTGGGTTGGTTTGTACATGAAACCAACCGGGCCCTCGGAGCGGAAGAGCTTATAACTTTAGCTCCGAATGTCCGATTGACGTGTCATCGACTTTGATGGATTCCTCTTAGTGAGGCGAATTTTTTGGCTTACTCCGCTCGAGTTTTGGACACAGTTGGAGTATGGTCGAGTTGGTTTTGACATAAAACCCAACCGGGCCCCTGGGATGAAAAATCAAATAACTCTCAGACCGTGCATCCGATAGAAGCGTCGTCTGTAACGTTGAGTACCTGTTGACGATTCAGAACATTTGTATTATAAAATTCGGACTATGTGTCAGTTGATGTATCAGTCCCTCGGCTAGTGGAACAGACCCTCCCGAACGAGCTTGCTGTGTGCGGGAACCCTAGAGGTGGCTGTGACTGCGAAGACGATGATGACTGTATAGAAATCCTCTGTGGATTTGAAGGAAATGACTACAACACTCAATAATCCTTTGTGGGTCAGTGATACCGATCATGTGTGGGTCATATCCTGTTTGGTTCAGCGCTCAGCGGTCCTGTGTGGTCCAGCGCCTACTGATCATGTCTGGGTCCGATCCTGTGTGGGTCATTGTGGGGGTTTGTTACCTATAGATCCTTTGTGGGTCATTGTGAGGGTTAGTACCTATAGATTCTGTGTGGTTCTGACAGCTTAGATGAATCAGTGGCTACAACTGATCATCTCTATCGTCATACGAAGAAGTATACCTGTGTGAGATGAATCTTGACTTCAATTCTCATCTTCGATAAGATTGACTGGATATCCTGTGTGGATTATGTTATCCTTTCCTATGTGGATTGGGTTGTGATTTTTTGTGTAGACTGGGTTGTACATGAGCTCGGATGTTGGAGCCGATCGAGAATAGAGAACTTAGGTATATGTATGGGCATATACCTAAGTAGTGTTAGATGTAACTTCGTGATTGTATCGTTCCTTTTTGGATTATCCTTTGTGAATTCTGTGAGACTTTTGGGGGTCTCGGGGTCCCTACTGAGTTTCTTATACTCACCCCTGCACGGGCTATGCTTGCACTATGTTGTGTTGGTTGTAGACGACAGACATTGTTAATCATGGTTGGGGCATGCAGAGTAGGTCGGTACCTGGAGGTGGACCACTGGGCGGGACGTACTCGGAGCAGACGGCAGGACCCGATAGGCTGTGGAGGCCATCTGTACCCACCCTTCAGGTGGGACTTTCAGTGGACGACTTGAGGCTACGACTTTAATTTTCAGTTGTTGTACTCCCTTTTTCCATTGTATTTTACATTTAGTTTGGGTTTGTTTACTGGCCCACTTACTTTTCCGCACTTACTGTTGTACCCAGTTTTTACTTAGTATTTACATCTGCTTGCTTGCTCTGTGGTGCATGTTTACTTTTCAAAGGACATTCCTTGCCTTTTTATCGGGAATTACGCCTTGGTGCTAGTCTCCAGCCCCTGGCCTATGGAAGGCGGGCTTTGCGTAGTCACGGCACGGGCACCGAGGATAGGTCATGAGAAATTGGTATCAGAGGAGTTTGGTTCTACCGCAAAACTCAGGACTCTGATCTTTTTCTATGTGAAGCAATAGTGTTAAGAGTATTGAGTGTGGTTATTAGTCCAGGGAGTCCAGTGTTGGTGTGGCGTCCGACATATCCGTACACCAGGACCGTGACTTATGATTTCCAACTTAATTCTCGACAACATTGATTTCATGTGTGTTTCATGTTTTCTTTGTGATTACTTTGTGTCTGCTCACCAGGTATACTGTTTGACTGTGGCGCACCTGTTTTTTTTTCAGGATGGCCCCACAATGGCAGCCAGCTAGGGTTCTGAATGTTATGCCTAATGACAGCCCACTGAGCGACGAGGCATCAGTACAGGGCCCTTTGACAGCAGAGGTACCGGTGGTACCTCTACCCGCCAAGCCACCGATTCTACTATCCCCAGCCGCTGATGATGCACGTCACCTAAGTGCACTGGATGAGTTTCAGTGTCAGCGACCGCCTAGGTTCTGTGGAGAGACGGACCCTCAGGTAGACGAGGATTGGTTGGAGGTAGTTGTACGAAATTTCAGGTTAGTGAGGACACCAGCTGACCTCATGGTGATCCTCGCAGCGAGCCTCCTACACGCGGCATCAGGCAGATGGTGAAGCTTTATGCTCCAGGTACATGACGAGGCATCTCTCCTCTGGATGGACTTTAAGAGCCTCTTCCGCTCAGAGTTCATCCCAACCACCCTTCCTGCGGTGCGCATCCATGATCTTCTACAGTAGTGGTAGGGCAGCTTGACGGTCGCCCAGTACTCAATGAGATTTACAAATCTCTCACGCTATTCGACGAACATGGTACGGGAACCATTCTTTCATGCCCGGACCATTGAGCAGGTATTGAGGCATGAGATCAAGGCATTGCTGATCTCCCTCAGAATTCTGACACAGGAAGGGGTATTAGAGTGAGCCCTTCTCATCGATAGCATCCTTGCTGAGCCTAAATCAGCAACGAAACCTACAATAGGGAGGCACGTATCAGAGTCTTCAGCATCAGGAATTCGACCGATGATAGATAGGTCCAGGTAGACTAGACCCTCAGGCAGACGAGCTCATAACACTGGCTCAGTGGTGCGGGGCACTCTGCGTGGAGCCAGTCTTTCGAGAGGCAGACAATGCTAAACATGCGGCGGGCAGGGCCACATGGCTCGTGACTTCCTGACACGTCATGCCGAGGAGCAGCAGACGGTTGAGGCACCACCCAGGAAGAGGCATAGGGTCGATCATGGCAGTCCGCAGGGAGAAGACGGGCGAGGAAGAGGATATGGACGGAAAGTATGTGGTGGGCGACGGTTTGAGGCTCTACCACCACCACCACCAGGAGGTCCACCCCGACCACAGGGAGCTGGAAGCCAGAGATAGGCACAACTTTAGGCAATGGAGGCCTACGACCACGGTGCACCCGAGATTATTCGAGGTACTATATGTGTCTATTACACCCTTACTGCAGTTCTTATAGACACAGGCGCGAGTCATTCATTCATTGCCTCTGCCCTTGTTCATAGCTCATAGATTCCGACAGAGCCGTTGGCTCGATCCTTACGGCTAAAGACTCCTACGGGAGTAGACTCGACGATTACACACTGGTGCTGGCAGTGTAAGATTACTCTAGGAGGAGAGAGCTTTAGGTGGGATATTCTTGTAGCGGCGTTGAGGCCTTACGATGTCATCTTGGGAATGGATTGGTTTTCTACAGTCCATGCCCAGATCGACTGTATTAGGCGCAAGGTGCGATGTGTATGCACCGACGGGTGAATGTTCACCTTCACCGGCGAGAAGGGAGCCATTGCAACATAGGATGGACTGACGCAGAGTAGAGGACAACCCATTACTCATCAAGTGGCTAGCCACATCCTAGGAGCAGTTGACATGCAGAGTCCCGGTTTTCCTACCGTGGTGAATCAGTATGCGGATGTTTTCCCTGACAATGTTCCAGGACTACCTCTTCAAAGAGAGGTAGACTTTTATATTGATTTGTACCCCGGGACAGCCCCGATATCCACTCCAGCATATCTAATGGCCACTGCTGAGCTTCGAGAGCTACAGGTATAGTTGGAGGATGTTCATGGAAAGGGATTCATTCGACCATGTGATTCACCCTATGCTTCCCTGATATTGTTCACCAAGAAGGCGGAAGGGAGCTTGCGACATTGTGTAGAATATTTTCGCCTGAACCAGGTGACAGTGAGGAACAAGTATCTACTACCGAGGATTGATGACCTATTCGATCAGCTCAAGGAAGCATGGTGGTTCTTGAAGATAGACCTTAGGTTAGGCTATCATCAGCTCAGAGTTCGGGACGAGGACGTGCAGAAGACGAGCTTCTGATGTCGGTATGACCATTATGAATTCATGGATTTTCCATTCGGCATAACCAATACTCTATAAGTGTTCATGGCCCTCATGAACATGATCTTTCAGCCATACCTTGATCAATTTTTCGTGGTGTTCATCGACAACATTTTGATTTACTAGACTACTGAGGAGGAGCACACCTACCTCTTGTGGGTTGTACTGGACATACTCTGAGAGCACCATTATTATTGCAAGCACTCAAAGTGTCAGTTATTGATACATGAGGTCCACTTCTTGGGACACTTCATCTCTGTGGTAGGAGTTGCAGTGGATCCTGTGAAGATCGATGCAGTGCTAGCTTGGGAGCCACCTAGGAGCATGATAGAGGTGCAGAGTTTCTTGGGACTAGCTGGATACTACTGTAGATTTGTGACAGACTTCTCCAGAGTTGTGGCACCACTCTCAGTTCTGAAGAAGAAGGGGAAACCCTTTGTGTGGTCAGAAAGATGTCAGCAGAGCTTCTAGGAGTTGAGACAGAGATTGACCTGCGTGCCTATCTTGAGGCTTCCGGAGGTGGGAGTTTGGTATGTGGTTTACTGCGATGAATCAGGGACCAGACTTGGATGTGTCCTGATGCAGGATCGGGCCGTAATCGCCTATGCATCAGGACAGGCACCTGATGATTTCTCATTAGGGGGAGAGCACGACGTTCTTTTAAGAGGACGTACCTTGGTACCAGTTGCTTTATGGGAGGAGGTGCTGAGAGAGTTTCACACATACCCATTGGTGTTACATCCTAGAGTGGTGAAGAAGTACCAGGATATTAGATGTCAGTACTGGTGGTCGGGCATGAAGAAGGATGTGGCAGAGTTCATTTCTCGATGCCTCACCTGCTAGCAGGTGAAGGCAGAGCACCAGGTACCAGTAGGCTTAGTGCATCCCTTGGAGGTCCCGGAGTAGAAGTGGGACGGCATATCTATGGACTTCATGACAGGACTTCCACGCACTTTCAGAGGTCACAGATCTATTTGGGTGATTGTCGACTGACTCACCAAGTCTGCCCACTTCTTACCCATCAGAGTGCATGGCTCAATGGAGTGTTTGGGATGTCTCTACGTTCAGGAGATTGTATGGATTCATGGGGTGCCAGCATCTATTGTCTCTGATCGAGATGCTCGCTTCACTTCCTGGCTTTGGAAGGGGTTAGAGGAGGCGTTTGGGACGCAACTATGTCTGAGCACCGTCTTTCACCCCCAGACAGATGGTCAGATGGAGAGGACCATTCATACTCTCGAGGAAATGTCTGCGCATGTGTCCTCAACTTTGGTTGCAACTGGGAGGACCACCTACCCCTGATAGAGTTCGCATACAACAATAGCTACCACTCCACCATCGGGATGTCACCAAACGAGGAATTGTATGGCCGACCTTGCAGATCTCCTATGTGCTGGACAGACCCTGGGGAGTCAGCACTTGTGGGACCAGAGATGGTCCAGGCCATCACAGAGAAGGTCCAGGTCATCCAGGAGAGGATGAGGACATCTTAGAGCTGGCAGAAGTCTTATGCTTACAGGAGGCAGAGGCCACTGGAGTTCGAGGATGGGGACCACGTCTTCTTGCGGGTCTCACCTCGATGTGGTTACGGAGATTTGGCCGAGGTAGCAAGTTATCTCTGTGCTTAATCCAACCATTCTAGGTCCTCAGCATGATTGGCGAGGTGGATTATCACCTAGATCTACCACCTCAGTTGCACATGGTGCATGATGTTTTCAACGTATCCCAGTCGAAGAGATACGTGCACGACTCGACACATATTATTGACCATGGGGAGATGGACATTAATGATGTGGTGACATTTATGGAGGTCCCATTGGATATAGAGGATCGATAGGAGCAGGTCCTACATGTATGGTCGATTCCTCTAGTGCGCATCAGATGGAAGCAGAGGAACCTCCAGGAGAGCACTTGGGAGCTGGAGGCTCAGATGCGTGCACAGTACCAAAATTTGTTTCCCTAGTTTATGATGTATCTTTATGTGGACGTAATGCTCTGAGGTGGGAGTAATGTAACATACCGTAAAATTCAAGGTAAATTGTTTCTTAATTTTCTTTTGGATTTTACAAGAACGCAGTTTCTGACGGCACTTGATTCTGAGGCCCAGTGTGCTCGTAATTTTTATCCGAATTTTAGCTCAGGTACGTTCAGTGAACAATAGAGTGGGTTTTACTAACATTTTAACCGGTACTCGTAATCGAATTCTTGAGGGCACAGATGAATTCATAGCACCGGTAATTTCTTAGTAACGCCTTTTTCAGTGTTACGTTTACATGGGAGGTTTTGTTAAAAATTTGGGAAGTTAAAAATAAAAATTAAGCTATAATTTTTATTTTTACTATGTAGTTAAAACCTTTGGGTGGAAGTTGGGTAACCACCGAACTTCCCATGAGAGGTTATGAGGGTGGTGGGGCACATACGAACCCCATCCCTTCATATTGACTAACTCCTTCAACTCACCATTAATTTTATAACTTATGTAAATTAAATAGGTGAGTTTAATTTGAAAGTTTGAAATTCAAATACATAAGTCATGTTAATAAAATAAGTGAAGTACTTATTTTATTTTGGTTGGAACATGTTGCATTGAGAGGATTTGGAGAAAATATAAGGGGCTTGAAGATCTTCTTCTTCTTTGAAGAAGAACACGATGAACGTGAACAAAGCGAAGAACGCCGACCTCCGACGAAGGTCGATAAGAACACCGGATCCTCGGAGATCGACGATGCGAAGCGAAGATCCTCCTTCCGCGACGCCTTCTTCTGCGACGTGCATTTCCAAGACGAACCTTCGTTCAAACTATGCTCTAGGTAGGGGAATTTTATTGTTGATGATATTCGTGATTTTCTTCCGTCGACGTTACTCGTTCAATTGGACCGATTTCTATGGATTAATGGGAGGGGGATGGACAACAGAAACATGACCGACCCTCCTCTATTATCTTTTGTGTTGATTACGGTTCCAAGGAAAGTGATGCGGTGCCGGATCCCCGTGCGGGAACGAGCGGAAAGGATGCGTGGCACCGTCGCACCGCAAAATTGAAAATTTAACCAAGCCACGACCACATCGCACCGCACGGGAAAAACCCAAAGACACAGAGGTGGAGGGGCGCGTCGCCGTCATGCCGCACCACACGAACCAAGGCTACGGCTTAGGCCGCGACAGAGCAAGGATAGGAAGCCGGTTCCGGGACGCCAGCATCAAAGTAGGGGGACCGGCCCATACCGGTCACGTGGCGGTAGCAGCCGGCTGGCCGGAGCAGGCCGACTGGTCAGAGGAGGAGTCGGGGGTTCGTAACACCCTGCTGGCCAGAAAAGAGCCCCCCCCCACATGGCGGTCGCGGTTACGAAACGGGGGGCATCGCCCTTCCCCCCCCCCCCCCACATCCACTCAGCCAAAACGGCCGATCCGCCCAGGTCGGACCGGAACCCAGTTCGGCCTGACCCAGGGGGTCTCGTGCTGGGTGGGTCCGGGCCCGAAACCACCACTTCCGAACCTCTCACGGTCTTTTACCCATAACATAGGCTGAGGAACTCATATCGATGCACCATCAAATGCAATATGATCCTTGTATTGAGACAGAAGTTTCAGTATATTACACTCAAGGTTTCGAATAACTTTGGGTTCGGTCGGTTTGGTTCGTACACGAATCCAACCAGGCCCTCGGAGCGGAAACGCTTATAACTTGAGCTCCGGACGTCCGATTGACGTGATGTCGACTTTGATGGATTCCTCTTAGTTAGACAGACCTTTTGGATTAATCCTCTTGAGGTTTGGATGTAGTTTGAGTACGGTCGCATTGGTTTTGACTTAAAAACCAACCGGGTCCCTGGGACGAAAAATCCAATAACTCTCAGACCAGGCATTTGATAGACACGCCGTCTGTGACGTTGAGTTCCTGTTGATGATACAGAACATTTGGATACATCAACTCCGAAATATGTGTTAGTTGATGTATCAGCACCTCGGCTCGTGGAGCGGATCCTCGTGAATGAGCATGTTGTGTGCGAGAACCCTAGAGTTGGATTTGACTGTGACGACGATGACGACTGTACAGAAATCCTCCATGGATTCGACGATGTTGACTAAAACACTCAGCGATCCTACCAGGATCAGTGCTACCGATCCTATGTGGGTCAGATCATGTGTGGGTCAGCACTCAGCGGTCCTATGTGGGCCACCGCCTACAGATCCTATGTGGTTCTGATCCTATGTGGGTCATTGTGGGGGTTAGATACTTATCGATCCTTTGTGGGTCATTGCGGGGGTTAGTACCCATCGATCCTTTGTGGGTTCGACGGCTTAGATGAATCAGTGGCTACAACTGATCATCTCTATCGTCATACGAATAAATATACTTGTGTGAGCTGAATCTTTACTTCAATCCTCATATTCGATAATATTGACTTGATATCCTGTGTGGATTATGTTATGCTTTCCTGTGTGGATTGGGTTGTGATTTCCTATGTGGACTAGGTTGTACTTGAGCTCGGATGTTAGAGTTGATCGAGAATTGATGACTTATGTATATATATGGGCATATACCTAAGTAGTGTCCGATGTTACATCGTGATTGCATCTTTCCTTTGTGGATGATCATTTGTGGATTCTAGGAGACCTTCAGGGGTATTGGGGTCCCTAATGAGTAGCTTATACTAACCCCTGAATGGGCTATACCCACACTACGTTGTGTTCGTTGCAGATGATGGACAACGTTGATCGTGGTTGGGGCTTGTGGAGAAGGTCTGTACCTGGAGGTGGACCATTAGGCGGGACATACTTGGAGCGGATGGCTGGACCCGAGGAGCTATGGAGGCTATCTGTACCCACCCTTCAGGTGGGACTTCCAGTGGACAACTCGAGGATTAGGCTTTACTTTTCAATTGTTGTACTCCCATTTTCAGATGAATATTACTTTCCGTTTTGGTTTGTATACTGACCCACTTACATTTCCACAATTAGTGTTGTAGCCAGTTTTTACTTAGTATTTAATTCTGCTTTCTTTAACTATGGTGCTTGTTTACTTTACAAAGGAAATGCCTTCCCTTTTTACCGGGAATTACGCCTTGGTGCTAGTCGCCACCCCTAGCCTATGGAAGGCGGGCTTGGGGTAGTCACAGAACGGGCCCCGAGGATGGGTCGGGACATGTTAGACAATATGAATATCAACATAGAAAAAGAGCAATATAAACATGAAAGCATGCTATAAAATTATTATCATATCTTGTAAATGTGGCGACAACATTTAACATGATATTGGCATGATCCATGGAAAATTGCACATGGGGAAAGAGTAAACACTCTTTAAAAATGAATTATAATGATGAAAACCACATTTAACAAGATTTAGCATGAGTAAACTGTCATTACACAAGGCTTATCATGATACTATTATTTTTCTAATGCATTGATGTTCTATTTGTTCACAACCTTCTTAATCATTTCATGTCATGTATAATTTTGCCACATTGATCATACAACATGGATTAATTAAACATCATAAATAAATCCATGAATAATAGATGGGAAATATAAAAATGAAAGTCATCAATCAAAAACTACATGTTCATAAATGTGAATAGCCCTGAAAAAGAAATGGGTATGGTATTCATTTACATGATTATTTTGATAGGGAAATTTTAGTGTAACTTCGAAAGTATAAAGATGTCAAATAGAAATCATAAAATGGGTTGATGAGAGATATAATAATATATATTAATTCATATATGAAACAAAAATTAATGTGGTCATGGAATATAATATAACAAAAAAATATAATGGAAATTAGATGAAAAATATAAAAAAATTTAATGAATATAGATGAGGAGAGAGAAATCCCTTACAGAATGTTAGCATGGTAATATTTGTACAAGACATGAACTAATGAGAGGGAAATGTGTGTGTCATCATTAAAATACAATGAGGGATGTATATAGGATGTGATAAATAATAACCCCAACATGTTTAATTGAAAATAAAATGGAATTAAAATATATAGAAACTTGGAAATAAATAAAAAAGGAAATTAAGGATCCCTTACAGAATTTCTAGCATCGTAACAGGTGTACATGGGATGCATTAATGAGATAAAAACGGATGTATAATCCATCAAAAATAAGGTGGGAAGTATGGAGGGTGTTAGAAATAATACACCAGAATTTTTAATTGAAAATAAATGGGGATAACAACATAATTAATTTTGGAAAATAATGTGAGAAAAATAAATCCCTTGTGGAATTTTGGTATAGTAATAGGTGTACATTGGAGGCATTAATGGGAAACAAAGTGGTCTATCATCATTCAAATATAAGGGGGGAAGTATGGAGAATGAGATAAATAATACAGAAACATTTTTATTTGAAAATTACATTTCATAACAACCTAAAAGATGTTATAAAATAATAAGAAATGAAGAAATCCATGACATGGAAGTGTGATACCAAATAAATAAGACATGCTTGAAATAGGATTATTATGATATTTGGAAATATTGGGAGGGTTCGGGAGAGATGAGTAAAGAGGTTGGTCGATCATGAAGGGTTCTTATTGAAGAGGAATGAGAGATATAGGTGGTTTATATATGGATGAAGATGAAATTTTTTATAGTTTTGGTTTTGGACACTACACATTAAACTAATCAGAACCCAAAACCATTCCATTGTTTTTTATATGGTATTTTCCAAGGTGAAGTGGGAAATAATATTTTATAATTCCAATTTCAAAACTTATTATAATGTTAGAATTTCATATGGGGAGGTGAGTCACACTCTCAAGGAAAACTTTTTAAAAAGAGAAAATATTTTATAAGTCGTAGTGGGTAAACTAAGGCACCAAAAAAATAATAAAAATATATAAAATCACATTAATTTAGAGGAAGAACATGTATTGAATGAAAGTAAATTTTATGTTGTTTTGTTACATAACTATTGTCTCTTTATTATTTCATAAAGCACAATATATATATAAATGGTATTTAATTTTCACACAAAAATTCTTATATCTTAGAAAATTATGAAAAATTAACAATTAGATAATTTTGATGTCTTGAATCTAGAAACGATATTCTTTTAATCTAAATAATTTTATAAATATTTTAATATCTATTTATAATATAAGAACTACAATTTATTGAAAATTTATGTTTTTTGTCAAAAAACACTTTTCAAACCATAATAAAAATTACAATGGTATACTTAGAAATTATGCGATTATTTAATAAAAAGAATATGAGTAATAATAATTTATTAAAAAATTATTTAATTAAAAATTCCATTTATTCACCAAAATAGGTTATTTAATTTAATATTATATAAAAATACTATTTGTTCTTTAAAAACCTTTTACAAAGTAACAATAGTAAATTGAATGTATATTCTTTGTAAAAAAAAATAATTCAAATAATCATTGTGCTAAGGTTCTGTTATATAAACCCTTATAACACCCACATAAGACCTAAAGGAAATGTGTGCGATGGTGGAATACCCATGGGGTGTCTCATATAACATCTCTAAGGTGGTAATCTCTATTAAATACCACTTCTCTCGTAGGCGATTTTGCTTAGGCTTAACGTATTGAAGCAATGCTTGGGGTTGGTCAAGAGAGAATCCCAGTGATGTTACCTCCTTTTAGAGCTCTATCTAATTGGATTGGTGTGGATAAATTATTCTAGATGAGGACATCATTTCCATTTTCCATTTAAATTGGATTTTTTAAAGCCCAATATCTATTTTAATAATGTGATCACTGTTAAAAATCTATATTAGAAATGGTAACAATTCCTAATGGTATTTTAAAATAAAAAAACATAAGACCAAGGAAGTGAATATGTTTTAAAGAACCATTTTATATAATAATAAATTTAATTTGATTAATAGTAATTTATGTTATCAAATGTTTTGGTCATTACACTTGAAATATATTTTATAAGAACATAATATGAATAAATTAGAATAAATGAATAAAAATATGTATTGTTATAAAATGTAATTTTACCCAATTTTAAATAATAGTATATTTTCAACCAAATATTATAAAAATTGATAATTTTTATTTTTCAATATATTATTTATTTTTTATAGAATAATTTAAAAACTTATATTTTGTTATTTTTTTCATATAAGTTATATATTTTGATTAATATTGAGAACCTACTGAATTTTAATTGAAAACTGCTTTCTATAAAATATATATAAATATTTAAATTATATTTATATAGACATTAAAAGGATATTTAGATCTATTATACATCAATTAATCCTATTTATGATATGGGAAAAAATTTCACATTGAAAATGAATATAAATATATTTCAATCTTTTGACCTTATTACATTAAATACATGATTTACAATCACATCTATCAGATTAATTTGAAATTAATTTCACCAAATTATGTTATTGGAGTTTGGTAAAATATATTAAATACATATACTTTTAATAATTATTAATTTATGATAATTAAATATTGTATTTGAAGAATAATATTAGTCGAATTAATTATAATTAATTACAACGATTAAGGTAAAAAAGGGTGTACTTAGTGGAAAAATATTAACTTATGATGCCAAATAAAAAAGATACATAATAAAAATCCATTTTATGTCCATATTCTAAACATATCCTCCAATTAATAGAAAATATACAATTATTGTAGATAGATTGTGTAAGGAAGACAACTCATTGGTGTTGTACATTTTAAATTTATAAGATTTTCACTCCTTCTCCAATATAAAAAAGCACTCACGCCCTCAATAACTTACACCTATAAATCGAATTTATCTCTTAGAAAACTAGACCATATATCCGCCCAACATCACTCCCTCAATAATGGAGTTCTATAATTGGTAATAATGACTACCATGGAATACGCTATGGGAAAACCAAAAGGAATCACCCAAATAAGATGTAACACCACTCCACAAGCATGAATATTTTATTTTCATTATCAACCCCCAAATTTATTAATATTTCATTATTAAATAACAACATAAGTATCCTAAATATATTAATTTATTTTTATGTAATAGGATATACTAGAACTATGAAACACTTACATAAAATGGAAAACACACTCATCGTTCGTGTGTAAGGGAGACCACTACCTCACCAACCGAAGTGCTTCCTTCATCCAATACCACATATAATGTTATAAATAAAAATAGAAATTATATTTTTATATGAAATTTATAATATTAATGATTGATTTATTTTTCTATAATTAGTAAATAATTCATACATGCCAGATTTCAAATTTTTTTAAATAAGGTTACATCAATTTTGGACATGTGGACTACCGACACTTCAAAAGATTGTGATTTGTTGTCACATTAAATATAATATATTTAGGATGGGTTTAGTAAAATTATATTATATATATTAAATCATAATTCTATTTTAATTATAATACATACATATATATATATATTTACTTTCTTTTGTCAATAGGACAAAGAAATAGAAACATCATTCATGCATATGTATGACATAGTTTTCTCTTAAATGGTGTATTCAACAACACATTTATATATAATATTTATTATTAAAAATATATATGTATGGATTAAATATTATATTTATTTAATATTTTATATTCTTGAAATAATAAATTCTTGATCTATGTTAGATGATCAATAATATTAGGTCAAAACATATATGAAAAAAGATAAGATATTACCCTAAATAAAACAATATCCATGATTTTTGATAAACGGGTAATATAGAGTCATAATAAAAAAAATATATGGTATTATATATACTAATATTGTCATAGGGTATATTTACAATAATCTTGTTTTTATTATATAATGGTTTGAACATGTTTGAGGAAATTCATGACTTATGGTAAGGGTTATTTTTTGTCACTTTTATTTATGTGAGACTTATACCTTACTAACCAATCATTTATTCAATGTGGTGTAAATTATTTCTATGAAATTATTTAATTATTCTTATAAATAAATTAATGTTTGTTTACATTTCCATTTTATGATCATTATTTCATTGGGTTATGGTTTAAAAGTTACCAAATCCATAAAGTAATTTCTTCCACAAATTGAATTCATTGAGATACAATCCAAAATATTGACATAAATTTTTATATGGGTGTATATACTAGATTTTGACTTGTTATATCATGAGTATAAATATTTCCATGATATTTATAGATATTGTTTTTTATTTCATGGGGGGTTATGATTCAATGATTTAGAAGTGGTAATAATTTACTTCTATCATCTCATAGATTATAAGGATTATTTATAATTATACTTCCATTGATGAAATATTATAATACGTATCTCATGAATTCTCATGAATTTTCTTATACTCTAGTTATCCATGATACAATAATATATTGGTGTAATTTATCCACTATTTCGTGCTTATAATAATTAAGAAATCATTTTTATGAAAATCAGATATTATTTCTCTTTTCTATAAATTTTTTTCTATTATTTTATAATATTATAATATTTTACTTAAATTTTATTTTTACTCATGTATTATCTTTTTTAAAAAATTTTGTTCAAAAAAATAATAGTGTTCATCTATTAGATACTCTTTTCAATGATTTTCACAAGAAAAATACGATTGTTCGACATGTATATATATATCCACGGTCATTAAATTCTTTCCCTTGATTCTAAGTTTCAAAGATTAAAATATTTTCTTTTTATGAAATGTTATTTCAAAATATTCCTTACATTTATTTTTTTAATTTTATTTAGAAGAAAATGTTTTTAAAAAATGAATTATATTCAACTTGTGTTCTTAAATATTTTTAATTTTCCTTTGTTTGTCGACAATGTTATTTTCAAAGAAATGGTTTTAAAAATGTTTTCAAAATTCAGTTATATGTTTTAAAATATATATTCAATCAAAATAATTTCAAAATGTTTGTAGGATTAATTTATATGTTTTCAATGTTATTTTCATGGAAAATTCTATAAATAGGTTTTCAATATTTTTATATGTTTTCAATGTTTTTTATAGTAATGGTTTTCAAAATGATTTAAATATTTCAATATATGTTTTCCAGTTAAATTTTAATGAAAATACTTTCAAAATATTTTCATGAAACGTTTACATTTTTTCATTAATGTTTTTAAAGAAATTGTTTTCTAACATTTTGTATGATTTATAAATAATATTTAAAATTAGAATTGTTATTTTTCCTCAAGAAAATTTATAAATTAATTTTCAACTAAATATTTAAATGAATTTTCTTTTTAAAATTTTTCTATGAAATAGATCATTATAAAAGGGGTATTTTCCAAAAATAATTGGATGTTATATTTAAATATACGTCTATATATAAGATGTTATCTTTTGATATTGTTTTTCACTTACTATGGATATGACCTTATGATACTATTATAAATAATTATTTGAATGGATTATGATTAATATGAAATGATGATTATTAAACAATTTTCTCTTCCAAAAATTAAATGATACTGAAAATTGATTATTTTTATGTGATATCATTTTATGAAATAATTTTGAAACCATAATATTTTCCATATGATGTGATATGATGGGATGTTTATGATACCATTTTCATTTCATGGTAAGTTATATGATGTTTAGGACCCCATATCATTTTATTGGTCACGATATGATGATTTTTTTGTTCTTCCATCACACATATTAATGATTTTATTCTATTATGTATGTGACCTATATCTCTTTACAATTTATTTTCTACTGATTTATATATCATTACATAGGAATGGGGAGAAATTTGAATCGGGCAGCTGGTATGTCGCACCTTGTAGGTGAATTCCCCATGAAGTTCACCGATATGTGTTCTAAATGATCCTTGACTTATAGAGAATTATGTTTATTTTTTATGTTTCTTACATAATCCCATTTCATTGTAATGTTCAATGTATTCAACTGAAAAAAAGTCCAAGGTACATTAAATTTTATTTATGGGACATTTTTATTACCGTGATTCAGAATGAAATTCATAGAATTAGAACCCTTAAAATTGTTATTTTTGGACATGGGTGAAACCCCAAGGTGTTTATTGGGTGCTTTGATAATTTTTATGAGCACTATGACTGAAAAACATATGTTCTGGAAGCATGTAGATGGAGTACAGTTTGTCTAAAACCGTTCATCCACAAGAATCAAACCATCCATAATTTTTAAAAGGAGTAGTGGCGTTGCATGAGCTATATATGGTTTAAAAAACCATGAACCTATCCAACAAAACAATAGGCATGAGTCAGTACCTCAAAATAATTCACTTCATAGTTAGTGCATTGTTTCCCAACTACACGACTAGCCTATGTGTGGTGCCATTGGTTATTACTAAAGGGTGTAGGGTCGACAAATTGTATGATCAACTATCCATCCTAAACTATGCATGGAGTCCCTATTATAATATTTAAACTAATACAATTAAAACTAAAATAAAATAAATATGAAACATATTACTACATATTCCCCTTATAGACTCAAGATGCACGCACCCCCTTAGGGATCCCCTTGTCCATGTGCTCACACCATCTTTTGGCTCTCTCTATATTCAACGTTTCCACATCGATCCATCACGATTCATCTTTAAAACGTCAATGTAAGGTATCATATTTCTTATCTTGTCTTGTTATAGTTGATATTTTGTCTCCCCATCGCATATTTATGTGTTTTCAAACCCTATAGTTTGAGGATAATCCATATTTTGGGTTTTCTCTGGTGTTAGTTTATAATAAGAGTCTCATAGGACTAACTTCTTTTTTTAAGCAACAGTTGACAAAGGAGAACCAGTTAGCAGTGTCATGGTTCACCACCTTCATTATGGAGTATTTTTTCCCTCTAGTCTTAAATGTTTCAAAATTTTATTTTGGGGTTTTTGTAATTTTTTTGTGATGTTAATTTTTATTGGATGTTTTGGTCATTAACCTGGGGTTTTTTGTTCATTTTATATCCTATACCATGTTGTTTCATCATTGAGGAGGATTCAGCATGCTTCCATTTCATCGAGATCTGGTAAATACTATATGAATTCATGTACTCATATACATTAGTATATGTATATATATATATATCTGTTCAATGTATATGTTCCCTCAATGAAAGAAAAAAATGTGGATTGAATTAAGGGATATAAATATATAAATTAATGTATGTGCGTTCAATCATTGTGTCAAAAAAAATTTCTATCATATATATAATCAAGTTCCAAAGTGTACTGATTGGTTCTTCATTGAGGTATGATCTCATTCCTCAACCTCCATTTTAATAACACATTACATAATTTCTCTCACACCAGTAATTATTGTTTCTCCATGTATATTAGTTTTTATAAAATGATTTTGTTTGGGGAATTGGATGTGATCCCTAAAAGTAAATTTGAATTATTTCATAAAAACCAATTATTTGATAATAAAACCCATCCAATATAGGTGTGATGTATTCTAAACAGAAAAACAGTGATAGTTATTTATATCATGTTTGGTTTAGTTGTGAGTATTCCATATGCCTCTTGTAGGTGATTTTTTTGTTTCTTTATAGTATTTTTCCCTTTTAGTTTTGATTAACTATGTGTTCATATTCCTTGAGTCTAGGACACCTCGCCATTACAATTGAGATTTTTTGTTGTTGTTTCCAAGACATGATGAGTTTATTGAAATGGTTAGCTTTAATAAATTTTATATGATGTATTATTCAAGATGGTATCATAATTTATATATATATATATATATTGATCAAGGTACCTTCATTTAACCTATATATTTTTTATTTTTATCGAATAATTTGGAATAAAGAAAAATTTTTTTAAGAAGGAATGAATGAATGATGTATAGTTGTTTTCTTATAGTGATTCAAAATTTTTTATGTGAAATGATCCAAGGAGTGGTAAGCCTATACTCATTGTTATGAATTTTAAAAAAAATCACGTGAAATGTTACTTTTTATTTGGAAATTGAATTTGGTAATGAAATTCATAAGTGGTATTACAGTATGCATTATATTATAATTATGAATGTGGTTATAATAGGGTGGATAAATGAATCGTATGAGTGGTACTGCCTCTTGGAATGTATCATAAATTTGATAATGTTTATTTCTCAAATACCATCATAAATATACAGATATAAGGTTTTAATTTCCTATTATGTTTATAAAATTTCCATTAAAAGAGGTTGTGATTCCATGGTAAGGGGCATAAAGATGAACATTATGACTCAAACTCCCATTAATCTGACTTGTGAATGGAAACCCTTAACACAACATCGATATGTGTGATGGGATTTGGAATTCCACATTCCATATAGAGTGGTTACCTCACATGCACACTCACCATCATGAGTTATGGGAAATGCGCCCCCCACTCTATTGGGATGTCGAGGTTACTAAACAAAAAGTAGAGATTGTCAGCTTCTAGATAGGTGTTGGATGTATGCCTTTTACCTCCATGTCCACTCCATCAATATACATAAATAAATGTATATATTGGGATTATTACCCCATGAGTATATCCTATCATCTGGTAGACTGCGGTTGGATCTATCCATGTTACTTCCTGGTCCACAGTAGCTATATATATATATATATAAATACTTGTATCGATATATAATATATGTATATATAGTGACATGATGAGACTCATATTCTGTCTTTGAGACTACGTTGGTAAAGCTATCAGGTGTCCCTATAGAACCTGGATGAGTTTTTGTATATTTATTTAGTTCGGTAAATTACTTCACTGAAACTACAATATTTTTATGTTATATTTCCTCATTTGGATTGGTATAGACAATGTGGGTGTCATCATAATTTGATTTATATCTCACACCGGTATTGGGCCACCATTTAACAAGGGTACCCGAGTAAACGTTCATGTTTGTAGGACCACCAAATTTTCCAGTTGATGTGTCATTTCATTTTTCGATTAGAATCACAAATGGTTTTGGTATGTTTTGATCTAAAAAATTTAATTCTTTTAATTGGAATGACTAATGGAAGTTTTTATTCTTTCATAATGTGAATCAAATTATTTCAAATGTAATTAACCAATTGATGGTTAGGCTATCCCACTTGTTATGCATTGATAAATACATCATGTGAGTGAAATGATTTATTAATAAATATTACATTTTATTAAAATTAAATGGTACTTCCTTATGCATTATTTTATAACTATAAGAGTATTTACAATAGGATGGATAAATAAAATGTGTGGGAGGTACTCCCCCATGGAGTCTATCATAAATATGATTATATAAAATATATAAATGGATTTATATTGAAATGGATTGGATTTATTTCACATTACCTTTATAAATTAGTAATTAAAACAGGCTAGGATATGATAGAAAAGGAGGTATGGGTGAGTATGGTGACTAACACTCCCTCACATTGGGGTTGGGAAAGGCGACCCTTACCACGATATTGATATGGGTGATGGAATTGATATGGACAGATTATATATAGATTGTTGACATGGAATACCCAGTTTCTATCCCATGTTCTGGGTGTGACGACCCCCCACCCCTATCGGGATGTTAGGAAATACTACCTAATGAAGAGTGCATATCATCTCATAGAATGGTATTTGATGCCTATGTGTTATGTCCCGGTCCACTACAAAATATATATATATATATATATATATATAAATACAATTATTACTAACCAATGAGTTAATATCATCAACTCATATACTAATGTTGTATGCCTATGTTTGACACCCCTATCTACTCCAAAAATATATATATATATATATATATATATATATACCATATATATTGTGACATGATAAGAATCTTGTTATGGCTATGAGACGAATCATGTATAGCCGTCAGGATTCACATCATAACCTGGATGGGTGGTTGTGTATTTATTTAATTCTGTATATTTTTATATAAATCTTATTACTATTTTATTTATATTGAACTATTTGTATTGGGCTAGAAAATGTAAATGTTAGCCTATTGAGATTTATATATCACACCCTACATAGGCCTTTATTTTACTAGGTTACATGAGTTGGCCTTCAAGTTCATAGGACCATGGACTTTTCTTGTTGTTGTGAGATTTTACCTGCGTTTAAGGAGGATAGTATTGAGTTGGATATCAGGATGCTCATTGATATCACCTTTGTCATTTTTAGTTATTATATTTAAATGAGTCATTTAGTATGTTTTTCAAAACAATAATGCATGTTGTATGTGTAATGTATTTTGTTTTATGTCATCAAATTTACATGTATACTTTGTATAAACTCTCATTTCCTATATTTATTATGATACTTATGTTATTTTTCCACTTCATAACTACATTTAATGTGATAATTTGGTGTTTTAGGTTTTTTATTCTGATTGTACCACTGTGCTACACTAGTAAGAGGATATAGCCTCCCCACTATCACCTCCTACTACTCCCCAATATTAATCGCCAACATTTTTCATATGGAGAGATGTGCATGAGGTCGTGTGACACCGTAATTCAGCTACCTTTTTAGTGGCATGTTATGCATTGACTTTATTGTATTTTTCATATGTTATGATTTATGGAGTTTACGATTTATTAACTTATGACTCATTTCTTATGTACTATAAATCATTATTTCATGACTCTTGATTATGATATTTGATATGTAGGTTGTGATATTCTAATGTTATAATGATATTCTTAATCCCTTATGCTCGCGTTATGATTTCTTATCCCCCATGATTACACTTAATGAGAATATGAACTCAATCATTTCATATATTTCCATTTTATAGTGTATGAATTATGGTTTTATATTGGATTATTAAATGGAAATATAATTATGCAAGATGTTGCATATTTTTCACCGTGTAATATGATTATTTTCCCTATTTGAAAGAACGTAAAACTATTATAATACTTTTTCATTTCCTTCTATTGTGTGATATTCATCTAAATTGATGTAATAGCAATGTATGTTATGTTAAGGACATTATTGTTTGTATTAATGTAATGTTTTACTCGAACTTCTAATATTCGATGAGAAACCATTTTCTTGTATTTTTTGGGATATTTCTAACAATCTTTTTTGGGAGGTGTCTGAATACTAGGTGAAGGTGTAATAGATTTAAATTAATGTTCCATAATTTAGACCTCGTATAGGTGATTTCTCATGACTATTATTTCTATTATGATAAGTGATGATCACAATATGAATTTGGGCTTTAGTAAATGGAGAGAACTAGAAAGTACTAGTTTAATGTTGAATGTGATGGAAAATTTTTTTATGAGTTATCAAATGGGATTACCATTGGAGTGATGGATGTTATGATCATGCCTAATTAGTTTTCATAAAACATGATTAACTAACTATTCTTTAAGAAACTATCAGACTCGTCAAATAAGGGAAGGAAAATGTATTGTAAGAGTTCTTCTAATGGAGATCTTGGTGGAATGAGGATTTATTTTCCTTTGTGTTGATCATGCAGAGAGAATAATCAAAGTGATTGTGTAAGAAGAACGTGAAATGGTTTTTTATGGGGGAAATAAGGACATATGAAAATTCAAAACAAATAGAAAATTAAAAGATCTACTAAAATAATAGATGGAAATATTTTCCACCCTTATTTATAATCATTATTTTAACGTTTAATATATAGAATGAATCATAATTATGAAAATTGATGGAATAATTAGAAATTTCTCATTGGGAATCAACAAGGTGGTATGAGTAATGACCATATTTCAGCTAATGATTAAAATATAGTTGAAATCATAAAGGAATGTTGTATTATATAATATGATGAGGTAACCTTGATAATAGATTAAGGATGAAGTGGAAGAACTAAAGTGTTTATGTATTTGGAATCATGAATAATTAATTTTGAAATAAATAAGGATTGTTCTGTTTATGGTTATCAGTAGGGATTGAGAATAGTTTTTTTAATGGTTCTGATGGACTAGAAAAATGATATAATTACAATGTATTATTTTAAATAATGAAGGATTACACTTAATATGTTATTTATGTTAATATATTGATTTTTGGATAAAGATATGTTATACATGAATAAGTAAATTGGTTTGTATAGATTAAATTGTATCCAATTAATTATTTTCTAAAAAATCATTTTATTCTCTCATGAATGGTGTTTATATCAGGTTTTTCATTTAATTAATACATCCAATAAACCTTGGTATTGTGAATCATGAACTTTATCAATTCATATTTGTGGTAATTATGTTTAGCACAATGATTAAATAGAATACTATATGAATGTTTTCACATGATAGGTATCTGAAAATTAATATCTACTTACATTTTTAAGGGATAAATAATGCGTTTTTTATAATTAATCGACATTATTTATAATTTATTTGGCTTTCATAATTTATATGGTTTATATTGTTCACTATATTGGAATTTTTTATGTTAAAATTTATATGAAGTTTTAGAGATTGAAGTATTATCTCTAAATATGAGGATTGAATAATATTGGATAAATTGTGTTGAATTGTTTTATATATTCCTAACTAACTTCAGATTTAATGGTTTATATTTCTAACTCATTATTTGTTACTACTTAAAGAATAAAAAATTAACCATCATTCTATAGAGTGTGATATTATGTTGAAATTGATCAAGGAACACTAAAGGTTGAGGTTGTCCGGATATAATTTATATATTTATTGTCATGAAAATTATTCATTTTTTGAAAAAGGGTATTGAAATAAAATTTTCTCTAATTATCATCATTTTTATGATATCAATTACACCTTTCATGCCTTTTTGGGTTGTTGATTTGTGAAAATTATCTTTCTCTTAACCATGTTCTCTATAGATGTACATACGAACTTGATAGTTTGATTTCAATTCTATGAACTTTTTATCACCTATCACTGATGTTCTCTTTTGTGGAAACATATTTATGAGTTTCATTGGGTAACAATTATGTTTATAACATTATATTTTCATTGAAATATTTAAAAATCATTTTATTGATGTAGTTTTCCATGAATTAAACGTACAAGTATTAAACCATTGCTAAAACAGATGAATCATGATGGATAAAATAATTTTAAGTGAGATTTATGTAATACGTTGAAATTTTTGGAAATAATATTACATATTAATTTAATCTTTTTATATATTTAATTTCATGCAACACTGAATAAATCTTCAGTTATACAAATTTACTATATTTGTCTTGAATTAAATATATCACCCAGATAATATTATGCTATATTGAAGAAAATTATTAACTTTGAATACACACACCACTATGTTTGGATTATGTTACTAACACAGACGATTTCTTTAGATACCTTGGGTGACACAGAATCCTTCTTTTACCAAACTATAATATAAAATTATTATTATTAACAAAATATTTTTATATTTAAAACTTATCTATAAGAATGGATGTTATGAATAAGATTTTGAACTGTGTTAAACTATTATTTACACATTTATATAAAATGATTCTTTTGGTTATCAATTAGATTTAAATTAAACTATGAACTATCGAATGTAATGAAATTCGATTTTGAAGAAAACTATTTTTCAACGTGAAAACTCAATGTTATAAAAATATATTAAACAGACCAATTTTGTTGAATGTATTCAATTAAATTAATATATTATATATTAAAATGGTATTTTTTATAGTCATGCAATGTATTTTATGGAATAAGAAATGAATAAATCAAATTATATGAAACACAGGAGGTATTTTACAAAAATTTAATTATAACACCTTGTAATTATGGACCAATTCAAAATTTAATTTATAAAATAATTATAATTTTTATGTCATAAAATTTCCAACATTTTTTAATGAATAATATAAATATATACTTTGGGTGAAGTTTTGTGTTTTTCAAAAAAAATTTATATATTGATGACTAGAAATAAAACATAGAATTTTAATTAAATATTTATTTTTCACCTTATATATTTATATAGATAAATTAAATTTAAAATTAGTATTAAAATATATTCATATAAATTATATATTATTTTATTCAATAACATACATTGGAACCAATTTCACAATGAAATTGGATATAAAAACATATCAATATTTTTCACTTCAATACATTAAAAACTATCAATCTTGTCATGCCTGCTAGATTATTATTAAATTAATTTCCTCAAAATATGTTATTATAATTTGTGAAAAGTATTAAATTTTTGGAATCAAGTTAATTTATAATCCCTAATTATATCAATGAATATATTAATAAAAAAATATTAGTTTAAGTGATTAAAATTAATTACAATGATTATGGGAAAATAAGAATACATCACTATTAAACATCAACAAAAGTGTCCAAATAACCTTGATAAATGAAAAAAATACATTTTCTAGATATATCTAAACTATACCTCCATTTTAATGAATATTAATAACTATATGAGATATGTGATGTAAGGTATACGACTGAATGGAGTTTGTGTTTTTATATTTAGAATAATTCATCTCCCCCTCCACAATAAAGAGGAACTTACCCCTCAAATCCTGAAACAAGTCGAGAATCTTTTGTTCATCGAAAACCATCCAAACCATATAATAAATATACCTCCCTCTATAATATAGTCCTAGTTTAGTTCAAAAATCAGATAATGGAATATCCACGGTGAAAAGAAAATCAAGTAACACAATTAAGAGATAATATCCTTCCATAAAATATTTTATTTTCTTTTCATTATCCACCCCCAAAATTATTATTATTCCATGCTTATATAAAAACATAAATATAATAAATATATTGATATATTTTTATATTAATTTTTATAACAATACTCAAACACACTTCCATCGAATGTGATACACAATCATCATTCATGTGTAAGGTAAATTACATCCTCCACAAAATTTGTTATTCATTCATTCATTTCAACCACTATGGGTTGGAAATAATTTTTGAAAATATATATTAATATGATATAAGTTATATTTACATTGTTCTTCTGATTATTTTTTTAGAATATAAATTATCCATTCATGAATTTATTTTGTGTAAATTGGATAACATCATTTGGGGATGTTTGGACTACTGCCTCCTCAAAGCAATGTGATTCGTTCACAAATTACATGCGATCTATTTGAGATAATTTTAGTGAAATTATATTGTATATAAACATAAAAATACATAAAAAATATATTTATATTATATATATATTTATATTCAATTTTTATTTACATATATTTTTTTAATATGATAATAAATTGGAAACATTGGTCATGCGTATGAATGGACTATCATCTCCATCAATGATGTGTTCAATGTCATATATATATTCATTGTATATTATTATAAATAATATTATACTGTATATATATCATATTTATATCATGATTTGAATAATGAAAAATAATTAAATCAAATTCTATATAAGAGTATCTAGAATATGAAGTCCAAACATATACACAAACTAAAGGGTATATTACGTGAAATATAACATCAACATGGAACTGTTAATAAATGTATAATATAAATTGATAATAAATATAAAATATTGTGTTATATATAAGGATATAGTCATCTCTATGATTAATAATAAAATAGTATATATCATATATGGATTTGAATGTTTATGATGAATGTCATGACTTAAGGTAAGAGTTTTCTTTTCTAACAATTATTTCTTTGATACATGTTCCATATTCACCCAAAATTATTATTTTGGTGTATATAATACCCAAAAATTTATTATATGTATATTATACCTAATTTTATGGTAATTTAAATATCATTTTTATGATCATTATTTCATGTGGTTATGGTTTAAAAGATACCCAATAAGTAATGTATTTTATTCCACAATTTTTTTTCTTGGAGAGACATCCAATTTTATGCTCCTATATTTGTATATGAGATTTATATACATCTAATTGAAAATTTAAATCAATATTCAACTTCATTTAATGTTATTTTATTCTTCATTTATTCATTTTTATTTATACGGGATTATGATTCAATGTTACTAAAGTAGTAAAAGTGTATTGTTACAATATTATCATTTATTGGGATTGTTTATGAATAATATCTATTTGAAGAAATATTATTATTTATCTATAAATAAATGCAGTTAATTTTATTATCATAATTTTTTAATAATATATTCATTTAATTGTATCATTTCCCTAATATTTGTTACTTAGGATAATTATGAAAACAAAATTCAAAAATATGACATTAGTTTTTTCCGACGAAAGACTGTATTCTTCAAAAAAATTATATTCTAAAAATAATTTCAAAATTATTATGACATTCTATTTTATTTATATAAAATAAGATATTTTACTTTAATTAATTTATTAACAAAATGGGTTTTAAAAATGAATATTTTTTTTCTAATGTATTAAATTCTCTAAACCATTCATGAAAACACTAATGTTTTTCTAACATCCCAAGTTAGTTTTAATGAATTAGATAGTGTTTTAGAGGCTGAAAAATAGAATAAATTCAATCTTAAGCATGGAATACACCAATATTTCTAAAAATATTGTTTTACTGCCTTTTGATTGAAAACCATCTTTTCAATCTATCTTTTGACATTTTTATAAGCTCTATTTGTCAAAATAAACTTATTATTTATGATTGGGACATCAAAAATTACTTTGTGTGAATTTTTGGTATTTTTCCGATAAAGTTCAATTTTTAATGAATAGTGAAAAATGTTGTATTTTAATTCAAAACCAATTTTTAATAAAATTTATTTATATGAATAGATTATCTTTTGAATTGGTTTTAAAGTGAAATTAGAATATATTTTAGCCATTTAATCCAATAGTGGTCGTTGAAATTAATTTCACTTTGAAATTAGACTTAAACTAGTGTCAATCTTTTGATACTTATTTTTTCCTAAAAACACGCTATTTGCTCGGACAGTGGGAATTAATTATTAAATTAATTAATGCAACTTATATGTTTTGAATTTTTTTAAATAGAAATCATTTTTGAATTCGGAATATCAAATATATCTTAGGGTGATGTTTTGGTATTTTTCTGAAAAACTTCAATTTTTGATGAATAGTGAAACCACTATGTGGTAATTAAAAAACTGATTTTTCGTTTAAATGAAATTTTACCACCTCTGTGTTTTGAATTTCAAAAATCTGACATACATGGTTTTCATTAAGAAGTAAAATTTGGTTCAATAGGATTAAAAGAATTTTTTGTTGAATAGTAACTTTTATGTTTTTTAATCGCGATTAGAGGTAATTAGTGTAGTTTAAGGTAAAAATAATGTTTTAATAATTTGAGATGAGATTTACACATGTCCTACCCACATTTTATGAGCCATGGCTGACCACGAAAATCCATGGGTCAACTTGGGAACCCCATGAAGCCACTTAGGTTGGGAAATGACATAAATAACATTTTATTTAATGTTAAAGTAAAAATGTCACAAACATTAGATGTTTTACTAAAACAATTTTTACAAGGGGTTATACAAGTCATATTTTTTACTATAAAAATTCATTAGAAATATAAAAAGACTTCCTACATCATGATATTTTTATTATTATTTTTAGACATTAAATATATTAAATTAATTATGACATCATGATGATACAACGATTACCTCATTAATAATTGATTTAAATAAAATGAAAAGATAATGTAATATCTAGGAACTAAAAATGTCCAAAACCTATTGGATGGGTATATTTCGAACCCTTATCACCTTATCCTATAATTATATCAATGTGGGAACTTTTAAATCCGAAAATCATTTTAAAATAAAGTAACATTTCTTTACTTTCCAAGAGTACCCCTCCTCTCCTCTTATAAAAGGCCCCCACCTCTACCTCATTACCCACACTTCCAAAGCCTTTGGATCGGCCAACCCCTGCCCATTTTGTATCTCCAAATCCCTCCCAAACTCCTTGAATCCTCAATTTGGGAATAAGTCTTCCCAAGGAATCCTTTGAGCTCAAACCAAAGGGAGTTACCCGATTTTAAGGTAATGCCTTCACTTGAGTCCTTTTGTTTTATTTTGCTTCTCCTACCCCGTAAACACTTTTTATTAATTTCTTTTGTAAAAACATCAGTATATTCAATATACTAGGATTTTTTTATAATAAATATTCGAGCTACACTTACACACACGAACATCTAATGGTTAAATAACATACTGTTTCCGTGGATGGAAAATTTCCGCATCACGAAACAATGATTGTTCAACACTCATATATCACCTTCAAAGGTGGCCATTTAGATTTCACAATATTTATATATGATATATAATATGTTTATGTTTTACTTAAGCTTCTGTATTTTTCCTTTATGGAATACCATTATGGTTTCCATTATGGGTAAACGCGATATCTTCATTTTAGGAAGTGCGGACTACCGCCCCCTCAAAGTGATTTGTTTCGTCAATGCCATATGTGGGACGTATAAAGGATGGATTTAAAGTTATTATATATGATGTTATACTAGAATTATAATATACCTTTATATCATTATTATTTTATTTCCATTAAAGTATGAGATAGAAATGAAAGTAGCGTTCATGCGTACATACAGCTTACCGTCTCCATGAACGGTGCATTTCATTTATTACCTCTAAATGATTATGTAATATTATAAATACATGAATATTATGGATATATATGATATATATGATATCCAAATCATGAATATCATTCTGGATATAATGAACCTTTGACCACACGAACAACATGTAATTGTAAGAAGTCCACTATCGACCTAAGAACCAGATATTGACAAAACTAGCATTATTAACATAAATGATTACATAATGTTTATAACATGGTAATAAGTGATATAAAAGTAATAATAAACTTGAAAATGGTTCTTATGAAAGTATAAATTAACTCAAGTTTATTATTCAGGACGTTAAATAACGATCGAGTCAAGTCGGACCTGAGGTAAGGGAACTTCTTAACCCAATTTCCATTCTTTGGGTTAATCTCCTACTTTCAAATTATGTCATGATATTATTATGTACTATCTGGTATTTATACATTCATTATGTATAAATATATTAAATACACATAATAGATCTATTTTATTTAAAAAATAATCTTTGTAAGGGACTTTGTCTCAATCTCCTTTCATTGAGCCATATTTTGTATTATACACAACTTTCTTTTATACGGTGTATAAACCCCTTTGAACTTTACTATTATACAAAAGGAATATTTTTCTACGAAGCATTTTACTAAATGACAAAAAGGAATGTTTCTTTTAATGTACGCGGTGACAATGACCTTTTCCTCCATCACGAGTATTATTTGGTCTTTGGCTTCCTCAACAAGATGTAATGTTTTTTAAAATGAAATAAATACCATATAATATTTTATGTATTTTGGTATTTAAAAAGGCTTTTATAATGGATTTGTTATGTCAATATATTTATGTGATATATTGTTATCAATGTGTGGAAATTTTTTCTTTCCATTATGTTTGTTTTATGTATTATTATTTTATAATGGTACTTGGACATTTGACGGGTGGTTACGTGATAAACCATATGACGGGTAGTGCCGTGAATACCAGGATAGGTGGTTACGTTATAACCTCTAATTCATTTGGTATGGAAGTTGGTCATATGACTATTCCATTAAGTATGTATGGAAGTTGTCCGAATGGCTATTCCATTATGTGATATGTGTGTAAGTGGACCGTATGGTTATTCAACGTAAGTATGTTTATGTCCCAAGTTACCTTTATATGTTATGTGTTCTGTATATGGGTTTTATGGTAATATTTTGGTTACGAAAGGGTAAGTAATGATATTTTTTTAGTGAATTGTTTTTAATACTTCATAAAGGTGAAGGTATTACTTTGATAAAGTATAGATGGTTTACTTGTTGTTTTAAAAACTAACATTTTTCGTTCTTTTTGTATCCCTTACTGAGCTTTTTATTCTCACCGCAAGTTTTTTTGATATGTTTTTCACAGGACATAATGTGGAATTGGGTCAAGGATGGGATCAAGGGAAAGTCATGCTATATAAAACATGGAACTAGACATGTTTCTTTTTAAGAGTTTTTATATTATGGAAACTTATTAGAAGTGTCTACTTTGCAATCTGTTGAGATGTAATAGTTATGTCCTAATTATCTAAAACTATAAAACTGAAAATATCCTCAATGAGAATTATTCATGTAATTCAGTATTAATGAAGGTTTATGGACATGGCCTTAAATTTGGTATCAGAGGTCGGTTTAGAAAATGTTAGGAGTTAGAAAAGTGTTAAATGATAAATAAATTTATGGTATGATTGAAATGATATTGCATTTATAGATTACCATGTTGCTTCACCTATGATATTTCTGTGTTCAGAATGGTTTTCCACAGAGGAAACAAAGCAGCTATATAGGGACGACATCAGGAGGAAGACAACCTTCCTAATCTGCAACCTGAGATGGTAGGAATCGGAACTGAACAGTTGGTTGCAGTGATGGAACAATTGACTCAGGATATAAATGGTGGTGGTATCCATGCACAAGATCAGCCAGATCAACCGCAAAGGAACATGTCAGTGGAGGAACATTTCATGAGGCAACATCCCCCATCATTCAGAGGATCATCTGACCTTGTGCTAGAAAAGGGTGTATTAAAGCACTGGAAAAGATTTTTGATTTCATGGGGATTTTGGAACATCAAAAGGTTAGTCTTGTTGTTTACCGTTTTGAAGGAGAAGCTGATCAGTGCTGGTCGATGGTGAAAAATATCAGAGATATTTATGAGATTGATGATCATCAATGGGACGAATACAAAGGTATGTTTCGTGAGAAATGTATTCCTAAGGTGGTTCGTATTAGGATGGAAATATAATTTCTAGAATTGAGGCAGGAGGATGACTCAGAGGATGCTTATGAATAAATGTTCACTCGACTGGAAAGGTATGCTCTAAACTTCATACATGATATTTATAGTAAAATCAACCATTTTTACTCAGGATTAAAGCCAAAGTATCAAAGGGATTTAACTTCTCGTGAGTTCAGAAGTTATGAAAATCTTGTACGATGTGAGGAAATGGTGGAAATGTTGTTTGCCGATGATCAGGTGTTCTTTGAAAAATGACAGAATAAGAGGTCCAGTTAGCAGGTAAAGGGGAGTAATTCATCAAAGAAGCAAGGTGGTAAGAAAACCAAAAATAAATCCTGTGAGAATTGTGGTAAAATTCATCCTGGAGAATGTTTATCCATGTCTAGAATGTGCTTTCGGTGTGGTAAGTCTGGTCATATTGCTCATAACTGTAAGGAAGATGATTAGACAAGCAATGAAAAGCCAGTGGTAAGATGTATTAAGTGTAATGAAGTGGGTCATTATGAAAATGAGTGTCTAACAAAGAACTCAACTGGGGTAAAGTAGCCAGACTATAAACAGAAAGGGGTGGGTAAATCCTTTGCAACTACTTCAGCAGATGTTGGTCCATCAAATGAAGTATTATCAGGTACACTGTTTGTTTGTTCAGATTATGCCAATGTGTTGTTTGATTCAGGGTCTACACATTCTTTCATTTCTGAGACATTTTCTAGTAAATTGGAAATTCCAACTCAAGATATGAATCCTGAACTTTTTGTAAAAACACCCAGAGGAAACTTTGAGACAAAAATAAAATATAAGAACCTTCATATCCTTGTGTGTGGAAAGAATCTTCCGGAAAACCTTATTGTTTTGCCTCTAGTAGAGTTTGATGTTATTTTGGGTATGGATTGGATTTCTGTTTATCATGCTAAGATTGACTGCAAAGCTAAAATGGTTTCTTTTTAAAATGATTTTCTGTTTGTGTACAGGAATGAACCCTTGATTTTGATAACATATCAGGAAGTTGAGAAACTAGTAAAAGATAGAAATGAATGTTATCTTGCTCATATTGTTGAAAACAAGGGAACTATTCAGATTAATTATGTGCCAGTGGTAAATGAGTATCTTGATTTTTTCCTGATGAGTTTCCTGGTATTATTCATGATCGATAAGTTGAATTTATGGTTGACTTATTTCCTGATTCTAATCCAATTTCAAAACCCCCTTATCGAATGGCTCAAGTTGAACTTTTAGAGTTAAAGAAGAAATTGCAGGAGTTACTAGATAAAGTTTTCATTTGACCTATCACATCACCATGAGGTGCTCCTGTTTTATTTGTTAAAAATAAATATGGTTCTATGAGACTTTGCATTGATTATATAGCCTTGAATAACATCACTGTTAAGAACAAATATCCTTTGCCTCATATCGATAATTTGTTTGATCAGCTCCAAGGAGCTCAGTATTTTTCATAGATTGAACTGAGATCGGGGTACCATCAGTTGAAGGTAAAGGATGAAAATGATCAGAAGACTGCGTTTCGTACAAGATATGGCCATTATGAATATGTAGTAATTCCTTTTGGGCTAACCAATGCACCTGCTCTATTCATGGACTTAATGAATATAATTTTTCATGATTTCATGGATAAGTTTGTGGTTGTTTTCATTGTTGATATTTTGGTGTTTTCTAAAAGTAAAGAAAATCATGAAAGACATTTAAGGGTTATTTTAAAAACCTTGAAAGAAAAGAAATTGTATGGGAAATTCTGCAAGTGTGAGTTTTGGTTGCAACAAATTTCATTCCTTGGTCATATTATTTATAAAGATGGGATAACTGTTGATCCAGCAAAAACAAAGGTTCTTGAAGAATGCCCAAGAACCACAAATGTAACTGAGATTCGTAGCTTCCTTGGGTTGGAAGGCTATTACCGAATGTTTGTTAGAAATTTTTCACGGTTATCTAGTCCAATGAATAAGCTTACTTGGAAAGGTGTTTTGTTTACCTGTACAAAAGAATGTGATGATTGTTTTCAGGTGTTGAAAATAATATTTTTGAATGATCCAGTTTTGGCACTTCCTTCCAAGAATGGTGAGTTTCTTATCTACAGTGATGCTTCATTGAAAGGACATGGTTGTGTCCTTATGTAAAATGATCACGTAATTTCATATGCTTCACGTCTGTTGAAAACTTATGAGGTAAATTACCCTACACATCCTTTGGAATTAGATGCTGTTGTTTTTGATATAAAAATTTGGAGGCATCATTTGTATGGAGTAAAGTGTGAAATATATATTGATAATAAAAGTTTAAAGTGTATATTCACTCAGAAATAATTGAACATGAGATAGAGGAGATGGCTGGAATTAATCAAGGATTATGATTTTACAATTCATTACCATTCGGGAAAAACAAATAATGTGGCCGACAAGACGAGTCAAAAAGGTAATGCTTCATTAACCATGCCACGTTTGGAACGAGATCCTTTGTTTTTTGATTTGATGAACTTTGGAATGGAAATTGTTTGTGCAAGAAGTTCTCATGTTTTGTTTTAGGTATCAGTGAGATCATCTCTATCAGACAAAATCAGGGAAGCACAGAAGAAAGACATTGATTTTCAGAAAAAAGTAGAGCTAGTTAAGAAAGGAGAGTTGCGTGAATTCAACATTGATAGTGATTGTGTTTTGAGATTTGGGAAGAGATTGTGTGTGCCTTGTGATTCACAGTTGAAGAGAGAGTTGTTATGTGAAGCTCATATTTCTCCATTTTCAGTTCATCCTGGCTGTACTAAGATGTACAGAGATCTGTGGGAGTATTACTAGTGGGAAGGAATGAAAAGAGATATTGCTGATTTTACTGTAAAGTGTTTGAATTTTCAGTAGGTTAAAGCAGAGCGACAATTACCAAAAGGGAAGCTTTAGCCTCTACCAGTGCCAGAGTGGAAATGGGAGAATATATCCATAGACTTTGTAGTGGGATTACCGAAGATATATCGAGGTAATAATGCAATCCGGGTTATTGTTGATCGGTTGACTAAATCTTATCATTTCCTTCCTATTCGAGATACTTTCTCTCTAGATCAACTTTCTCGATTGTACCTTAAAGATATAGTCAGGTTGCATGGATTTCCTCTATCCATTGTTTCCGATCATGATCCCAAGTTTACTTCTAACTTTTTGAAGGGCCTTCAAAAATCATTGGGTACTGGATTAAATTTTAGTACATCTTTTCATCCTCAATTAGATGGGCAGTCAGAACGAACAATTCAGACTTCGGAGGATATACTACATGCCTGCTCTTTGGATTATCAGGGAAGTTGGGACCAACATCTTTCATTGGTTGAGTTTTCATATAATAACAGTTTTCATTCCAGTATACAGATGGATCCATTTTAGGCATTATATGGTAAACGGTGTCGAACTCCAGATTTTTGGGATGAAGTAGTTGAAAGGAAGTTGATGGGACCAGAATTGGTAGAAGAGATGGCAGAAAAAGTTCAGTTGATTCAGAAACACATGAAAACAGCTCAGAGCCGAGAGAAAAGTTATAAAGATAACCGGAGGAAGGATCTATCTTTTGAGGAAGGTGATCATATTTTTCTCAAAGATTCACCATGGAAGAGTGTGATGCAATTTGGTAAGAAAGGAATGCTGAGTCCAAGGTTCATTGGACCATATGAAATTCTGGAGAATGTTGGATCAGTTTATTACCGAGTGGATTTACCTCCGATTTTATCTCAGGTACACAATGTTTTTCATGTTTCATTGTTGAGAAAGTATATGCCAGATCCATCTCATGTTTTAAGTCCAGAGGTAGTTCAGTTGGAAGAGAACCTCTCTTATGAGGAACAATTGGTCCAGATTATTTACTACAGGGAGCAGGTGTTATGGAATATGGTGATTAATTAGGTAAAGGTTTTGTGGAAAAACCACATGATTGAAGAGGCATCATGGGAATCTGAATATGCAATGAGGGCTAAATAACCCCACTTATTTGATAAGTAAATAAATTGCAGGGACATAATTTTCTTAATGGGGGGAATGATGTAACATCCAAGGTATGTTTTAATGAATTAGATAGTGTTTTAGAGTCTTAAAAGTAGAATAAATCCAATCTTAAGCATGAAATACAACAACATTTTTAAAAATATTGTTATACTGCCTTTTGATGGAAAACCATATTTTAAATCTATCCTTTGACAAATTTATAAGATCTATTTGTCAAAATAAACTTATTCTTTATGATTGGGACATCAAAATTAACTTTGTGTGATTTTTTGGAATTCATCCGATAAAGTTCATTTTTTAATGAATAGTGAAAAATGTTGTATTTTAATTCAAAACCACTTTTTAATAAAATTTTTTTATATGATTAGATTATGTTTTTAATTGGTTTTAAAGTGAAATTAGAATATATTTTTACCATTTAATCTAATAGTGGTCATTGTAATTAATTTTACTTTGAAATTGGACTTAAACTAGTGTTAATCATTTGATACTTATTGTTTCATAAAAACACGCTATTTGCTCTGACAGAGGGAATTAATTATTAAATTAATTAATTCAACTTATATGTTTTGAATTTTGTAAAATAGACATAATTTTTGAATTTGGAATATCAATTATAGCTTAGGGTGAAGTTTTGGTATTTTTCTGAAAAACATCAATTTTTGATGAATAGTGAACCCATTAAGTGGTACTTAAAAAAACTTATTTTTCGTTTAAATGAAATTTATCACCTCTGTGTTTTGAATTTCAAAAATCCGACATACATGGATGTCATTAAGAAGTAAAATGTGGTTCAATGGGATAAAAATAAGTTTTTGGTGAAGAGTAACTTTTATGTTTTTTAATCACGATTAGAGGTAATTATTTTAGTTTAAGGTAAAAATAATGTTTTATTAATATGAGATGAGCTTGACACATGTTCTACCCTCATTGGATGTGTCATGGCCGACCAATAAAATCCATGGGTCAACTTGGTGACCCCAGGGAGCCACTTTTTTTGGGAAACTGACATAAATAACTTTTTATTTAATGGTAAAGTAAAAATGACACAAACATGAGATGTTTTACTAAAACATTTTTTACATTGGGTTATACAAGTCAGATTTTATACTATAAATATTCATTAAAAATATAAAATTATTTCCTACATCCTGATATTTTTTTATAATTTTTAGACATTAAATATATTAAATTATGTATGATATCATGATGATGCTGCGATTACCTCATTAATAAAGGATTTAAATAAAATGAAAAGATAATGTAATATATATAACCTCAACAAGTCCAAAACCTATTGGATGAGTATATTTCGAACCGTTATCACCATATCCTCGAAGTATATCAATTTTGGTCCTTTTAAATCCGAAACTCATTTTAAAATAAAGTAACATTTCTTTACTTTCCAAGAGTACCCCTCCTCTCCTCTTATAAAAGGACCCCACTTCTACCTCATTGCCCACACTTCCAAAGCCTTTTTCTTGGCCAAACCCTGCCTATTTTGTATCTCCACATCCCTTTCTAACTCTTTGAAGCCTCACTTTGGGCATAAGTCTTCCCAAGAAATCCTTTGAGCTCAAACAAATGAGAGTTACCCGATTTTAAGGTAATGACTTCACTTGAGTCCTTTTGTTTTATTTTGCTTCTCCAACCCCCTAGACTATTTTTATTCATTTCTTTTGTAACAAATACTGTATCTTCAATATACTATTATGTTGTTATAATAAGTATTCGAGCTACACTTACACACACCTACATCTAATGGTTAAAGAACATACTTTTTCTGTGGATGGCGAATTTCTGCCTCACGAAACGATGATTGTTCAACACTCATATATCACCTTAAAAGGTGTCCATTAAGTAGTAACTATATTTATATATGATATACAATATGTTTATGTAATACTTAAGCTTCTGTATTTTTCATTTATGTCATACCATTATGGTTTCCATTATGGGTAAACGTGATATCTTCATTTAAGGAAGTGCGGACTACCGCCCCCACAAAGTGATTTGATTCATTAATTCCATATGTGGGACATATAAATGATGGATTTAAAGTTATTATATATGAATTTATAATGGAATTATAATATACCTTTATATCATTATTTTTTTATTTCCATTAAAGTATGAGATAGAAATTAAAGTAGCGTTCATGCGTACGTACGACTTACCGTCTCCATGAAAGGTGTATTTCATTTCTTACCTCTAAATGATTTTTTAATATTATAAATTAATGTATATGAGGGATATATATGATATCCAAATCCTGAATATCATTATGGATATAATGAACCTTTTACCACACGAACTACATGTAATTGTAGGAAGTCCACTTTCGACTTAAGAACCAAATATCGACAAAACAAACATTATTTACATAAATGATTACATATTGTTTATAAAATTGTAATAAGTGATATAAATGTAATAAAGAACTTGAAAAAGGTTCTTAAGAAAGTATAAATTAACTAAATTTTATTATTCATGACATTAAATAATGATCTAGTCAAGTCGGACCCAAGGTAAGGGAACTTCTCAACCCAAATTCCATTCTTTGGGTTAATATCCTACTTTCAAATTATGTCATGATATTATTATGTCCTATATGGTATTTATACTTTCATTATGTGTAAATATAGTGAATACACATAATAGATCTATTTTATTTAAAAAATTATATTTGAAAGGGACTTCGTCTCAATATCCTTTCATTGAGGCATATTTCGTTTTATACACAACTTTCTTTTATATGGTGTATAAACCCATTTGACTTTTACTTTTATACAAAAGAAATATTTTTCTATGAAGCATTTTACTAAACGACAAAAAGGAATGTTTTTTAACGTACGCGGTGACAATGACATTTTCCGCCACCACGAGTATTATTTGGACTTTGGCTTCCTCAACAAGCTGTAATGTTTTTTAAAATGAAATAAATACCATATAATCTTTTATGTATTTTGGTATTGAAAATTTCTTTTATAATGGATTTTTTATGTCAATATTTTTAAGTGATATATTGTGATCAATGTGTGGAAATGTTTTCTTTCAATTATGTTTGTTTTATGTCTTATGATTTTATAATAGTACTTGGACATTTGACGGGTGGTTATGTGATAAACCATATGACGGGTGGTGCCATGAATACCAGGATGGGTGGTTACGTTATAACCTCCAATGCATTGTGTATGGAAGTCAGTTGTATGTCTATTCCATTAAGTATGTATGGAAGTTGGCCGAATGGATTTTCCATTAAGTGATATGTGTGCAAGTCGACCATATGGTTATTCCACTTAAGTATGTTTATGTACCAAGTTACCTTTATATGTAATGTGTTCTGTATATGGGTTTTATGGTAATCTTTTGGTTACAAAATGGTAACTAATGATATTTTATTCAGTGAAGAGTTTTTACTACTTCATAAAGGTGAATGTATTACTTTGATAAAGTGTACATGGATTACTTGTTGTTTTAAAAACTAACAGTTTTCGTTCTTTGTGTATCCCTTAATGAGATTTTTATACCCACCCCAAGTTTTTTGATATGTTTTTCACAGGACATAATTTTGAAGTGGGTCAAGGATGGGATCAAGGGAAAGTCATGCTATCTAAATCATGGAACTAGAAATGTTTCTTTTTAAGAGTTTTTATTTAATGGAAACTTAGTAGAAGTGTCTACTTTGTAATCTGTTGAGATGTAATAGTTATGTCCTAATTCTATAAAACTCTAAACCTGAAATAATCCTCAATGAGAATTATTCATTTAATTCATAATTTAGTAAGGTTTAAGGTCGGGGCCTTATAGTTGGTATCAGAGGTCGGTTTAGACAACTTTAGGAGTTAGAAAACTATTAAATTATAAATTAATTTATGATATCATTGAAATGATATAGATTTTACAGATTACCATGTTGCTTCACCTAAGATATTTCTATGTTCAGAATGGTTTCCATAGAGGAAACAAAGCAGCTATGTTGGGAAAACATTAGGAGGAAGAAAACCTTCCAAATCACCAACCTGAGATGGTCGGAATCGGAACTGAACATTTTGTTGCAGTGATGGAACAGTTGACTCAGGATATAAATAGTGGTGGTATCCATGCACGAGATCAGCCAGATCAACCGCATAGGAACATGTCAGTGGTGTAAAATTTCATGATGCAACATCCCCCATCATTCAGAGGATCATCTGACCCTGTTCAAACTGAAGGGTGTATTAAAGCACTAGAGAAGATTTTTTATGTAATAGGGTGTTCATAACATCAAAAGGTTAGTCTTGTTGTTTATATTTTGAAGGAAAAGCTGATCAGCGGTGGTCGATGGTGAAAAATATCACGGACAGTGATGAGATTGATGATATTCACTTGGACGAATTCAAAGGTATGTTTCTTGAGAAATGTTTTCCTAAGGTGGTTCATCTTAGGATGTAAAAACAATTTCTAGAATTGAGGCAGGAGGATGACTCAGTGGCTGCTTATGAAGAAAAGTTCACTCGACTGGAAAGGTATGCTCCAAACTTCATATGAGATCTTGATATTAAAATAAACCAATTTTTACTCAGTATTAAAGCCAAATTATCGAAGGGCTTTAGCTTCTTGTGTGTTCAGATGTTATGAAAAACTTGTACGATGTGCGGAAAAGGTGAAAATGGAGTTTTCCAATGATCAATTTTTCTTTGAAAAACGACAGAATATGAGGTCCAGTTGGCAGGTAAAGGGGAAGAATTCATCAAAGAAGCAAGGTGGTAAGAAAACCAAATATCCATCCTATGAGAAGTGTGGTAAAATGCATCCTGGAAAATGTTTATCAATGTTTGGAAATTTATTTCGGTGTGGTAAGTCTGGTCATATTGCTCGTAACTGTAAGGAAGATGATCAGGAAGGCAATGAAAAGCTAGTGGTGAGATGTTTTAAGTGTAATGAAGTGGTTCATTATGCAAATGAGTGTCTAACAAAGAACTCAACTGGGGGAATGCAGCAAGACTACAAGCAGAAATGGGTGGTGAAATCCTTTGCAACTACATCAGCAGATGTTGGGCCGTCGAATGAAGTAGTATTGGGTACATTGATTGTTTGTTTAGATTATGCCAATGTATTGTTTGATCCAGGGTCTACACATTCATTCATTTCTGAGAAGTTTTCAAGTAAATTGAAAATTCCATCTCGATATATAAATCCTGAACTTATGGTAAATACACCTGGAGGAAACTTTGAGACAAAAATAAATTATAAGAACCTTCCTATCCTTGTGTGCGGAAAGAATCTACCTTCAAACATTATTGTTTTTCCTCTAGTAGAGTTTGATGTTATTTTAGGCATGGATTGTCTTTTTGTTTATCATGCTAAGATTGACTGCAGAGCTAAAATGGTTTCTTTTGGGAAGGATTTTCAGTTTGTGTACAAGAATGAACCCTTGATTTTGATAACATATCAGGAAGTTGAGAAACTAGTAAAAGATGGAAATGAATGTTATCTTGCTAATATCGTTGAAAACAAGGGAACTATTCAGATTAATTTTGTGCCAGTGGTAAATGAGTATCTTGATGTTTTTCCTGATGAGATGCCTCGAATTATTCATGATCGGGATGTTGAATTTACTATTGACTTAGTTCCTGATTCTAAGCCAATTTCAAAACCCCCTTATCGAATGGATCATGTTGAACTTTTATAGTTAAAGAAGAAATTACAGGAGTTATTAGATAAAGGATTCATTCGACCTAGCACATCACCATGGGGTGCTCTTGTTTTATTTGTTATAAGGAAAGATTTTTCTATGATACTTTTCATTGATTACAGAGCCTTGAATAACATCACTATTAAGAACAAATATCCTTTGCCTCATATCGATGATTTGTTTGATCAGCTCCAGGGAGATCAATATTTTTCAAAGATTGACCTGAGATCGGGGTACCATCAGTTGAAGGTAAAGGAAGCAGATCTTCTGAAGACTGCGTTTCGTACAAGATATGGCCATTATAAATTTGTAGTAATGCCTTTTGGGCTAACCAATGCACCTACTGTATTCATGGACTTAATGAATAGAATTTTCCATTAGTTCATGGATAAGTTTGTGGTTGTTTTCATTGATGATATTTTGGTGATTTCTAAATGTAAAGAAGAGGATGAAAGAAATTTAAGGGTTTTTTTGAAAACCTTGAAGGAAAAGAAATTGTATGGGAAATTCAGATAGTGTGAGTTTTGGTTGAAACAAATTTATTTCCTTGGACATATTGTTTCTAAAGATTGGATAACTGTTGATCCTACAAAAACAAAGGTTGTTGAAGAATGGACAAGACCCACAAATGTAACTGAGATTCGTAGCTTCCTTGGTTTGGAAGGCTATTACCAAAGGTTTGTTATAATTTTTTCACAGTTATATAGTCCAATGACTAAGGTAACTTGGAAAGGTGTTAAGTTTATCTAGATAAAAGAATGTGATGATTTTTTTCAAAAGTTGAAAAGAGGATTGGTGAATGCTCCAGTTTTGGCACATCCTTTCAGGAATGGTGAGTTTGTTATCTACAATGATGCTTCATTGAAAGGAATTGGTTGTGTCGTTATGCAGAATGATCAGTTAATTTCATATGCTTCATGTCAGTTGAAAACTCATGAGGTAAATTACCCTACACATGATTTGGAATTAGTTGCTGTTGTTTTTTCTCTAAAGATTTGGAGGCATAATTTGTATGGAGTAAAGTGTGAAATATATACTGATAATAAATGTTTAAAGTATATATTTACTCAGAATGAATTGAACATGAGACATACTAGATGGGTGGAATTAATCAAGGATTATGATTGTACAATTCATTACCATCCGGAAAAAGAAAAAAAAGTGGCCGACGCTTTGACTCGAAAAAGTAATGCTTCATTAACAATTCCATGTTTGGAACGAGATCCTTTGGTTTTTGATTTGATGAACTTTGGCATGGAAATTGTTTGGGAAGGATGTTCTTCTCTTTTGTTTTAGGTATTAGTGAGACCATCTCTATCAGACAGAATCAAGAAAGAACAGAAGCAAGACAGTGAGTTGCAGAAAAAGGTAGAGCTGGTTCAGAAAGGTGAGTTGCATGAATTCAACATTGATAGTGATTATGTTTTGATATTTGGGAAGAGATTGTGTGTGCCTTGTGATTCACAATTGAAGAGAGATTTGTTATGTGAAGCTCATAGTTCTCCATTTTCAGTTCATCCTGGTAGTACTTAGATGTATAGAGATCTACGGGAGTATTACTGGTGGGATGGAATAAAAAGAGATATTGCTGATTTTACTGTGAAGTGTTTGACTTGTCAGTACGTTAAAGCAGAGCTGCAGTTTCCGAAAGGTATGCTTCAGCGTCTACCAGTGCCAGAGTGGATATGGGAGAATATATCGATGGACTTTGTAGTGGTGTTACCAAAGAAATCTTGAGGTAATAATGCAATATGGGTTATTATTGATCGCTTGACTAAATCTGCTCATTTCCTTCATATTCGAGATACTTTCTCTCTAGATCAACTTTCTCGATTGTACCTTAATGAGATAGTCAGTTTTCATGGAGTTCCTCTATCCATTGTATCCAATCTTGATCTCAGGTTTACTTCAATCTTTTGGAAGGGTCTTAAAAACTCATTGGGAACTGAATTAAATTTTAGTACAACTTTTCATCCTCAATCAAATTGGAAGTCAGAACGAATAATCCAGATATTGGAGGATATGCTTCCTGCCTGCTCTTTGGATTATCAGGGAATTTGGGACCAACTTCTTTCTTTAGTTGAGTTTTCATATAATAACAGTTTTCATTCCAGTATATAGATGGATCCATTTGAGGCATTATATGGTAAACAGTGTCGAACTACAGCTATTTGGGATGAAGTGGGTGAAAGGATGCTGATGGGACCAGAATTGGTAGATGAGATGGCAGAAACATATCAATTGATTCGGAAACACATGAAAACAACTCAGAGCAGACAGAAAATTTATGCAGATAACCGGAGGAAGGATCTATCTTTTGAGGTAGGTGATCATGTTTTTCTCAAAGTTTCACCATGGAAGATTGTGATGCGATTTGGTAAGAAAGGAAAGATGAGTCCAAGGTTCATTGTACCATATGAAATTCTGGGGAATGTTGGATCAGTTGCTTACCGAGTGGCTTTACCTCCGAGTTTATCTTAGGTACACAATGTTTTTCATGTTTCAATGCTGAGAAAGTATATGCGAGATCTGTCTCATGTTTTGAGTCCAGAGGTAGTTCAGCTGGAAGAGAACCTATCTTATGAGGAACAACCGGTCCAGATTCCTGACCACAGGAGCAGGTGTTATAGAATAAGGTGAATAATTAGGTAAAGGTTTTGTGAAGAAAACCACATGATTGAAGAGGCAACATGGGAATCTGAAAATGAAATGAGGGCTAAATACCCCCACTTATTCGATAAGTAATTAATTGCAGGGAAGAAATTTTCTAAAGAGGGAAAGGATGTAACATCCCAAGTAAGTTTTAATGAATTAGATAGTGTTTTAGAGGCTTAAAAGGATAATAAGTCCAATCATAAGCATGGAATACACAAATATTTTTAAAAATATTGTTTTACTGCCTTTTGATGGAAAACCATCTTTTAAATAAATATTTTGACATTTTTATAAGATCTATTTGTCAAAATAAACTTATTCTCTATGATTGGGACCTCAAAAATTACATTGTGTGAATTTTTGGTATTTTTCTGATAAAGTTCATTTTTAATGAATAGTGAAAATGATGTATTTTAATTCAAAATAAATTTTTAATCTAATTTATTTATATTATTAGATTATCATTTGAATTGGTTTTAAAGTGAAATTTTAATATATTTTTACCATTTTATCTAATAGTGTTCATTGGAATTAATTTCACTTTGAAATTGAAATTAAACTAGTGTCAATCATTTGATAATTATTGTTTCATAAAAACACACTATTTTCTCTAACAGCAGGAATTAATTATTAAATTAATTAATGAAACTTATATGTTTTGAATTTTTTAAAATATACATCATTTTTGAATTAGGAATATCAAATATATCTTAGGGTGACGTTTTGGTATTTTTCTGAAAAACATCAATTTTTGATGTATAGTGAAACCACTAAGTGGTACATAAATAAACTGATTTTTCATTTAAATGAAATTTTACCACCTCTGTGTTTTGCATTTCAAAAATTCAACATACCTGGTTGTCATTAATAAGTAAAATTTGGTTCAATGGGATTAAAATAATCTTTTGGTGAACAGTAACTTTTATGTTTTTTAATCGCGAATAGAGGTAATTAGTGTAATTTAAGGAAAAAATAATGCTTCAATAATATGAGATGATCTTGAAACATGTCCTACGCTAATTGTATGTGTCATGGACGACCAATAAAATACATGGGTCAACATGGTGACCCCATGGATCCACTTTGGTTGTGAAATGACATAAATAACTTTTTATTTAATGTTAAAGTAAATATGACACAAACATGAAATATTTTACTAAAACAATTTTTAAATGGGGTTATACAAGTCAAATTTTTGAATATAAAGATTCATTATAAAGCTAAAAATATTTCCTACATCATGATATTTTTTATAATTTTTAGATATTATATATATTAAATTATTTGTGACATCATGATGATGTGGTGATTACCTCATTAATAAAGGATTTAAATAAAATGAAAAGATAATGTAAAATCTATGACCTACACATGTCCAAAACCTATTGTATGGGTATATTTATAACCCTTATCACCTTATCCTCAAATTATATAAATTTTGGACCTTTTAAATCCGAAGATCATTTTAAAATAAAGTAACTTTTCTTTACTTTCCAAGAGTTCCCTTCCTCTCCTATTATAAAAGGCCCCCACCTCTACCTCATTACCAACACTTCCAAAGCCTTTGGCTCGGCCAAACTCTGCCCATTTTGTATCTCAACATCCCTATATAACTCCTTGAAGCCTCACTTTCGGCATAAGTCTTCCCAAGGAAGCCTTTGAGCTCAAACCGAAGGGAGTTACCTGATTTTAAGGTAATGCCTTCACTTGAGTCCTTTTGTTTTATTTTGCTTCTCCAACCCCCTAAACCCTTTTTATTATATTATTTTGTAAAAAATACAGTATATTAAATATACTAGGATGTTTATATAAGAAGTATTTTAGCTACATTTACACACACCTACATCTAATGGTTAGAGAACATACTCTTTCCGTTGATGGCGAATTTCTGCCTCACGAAACAATGATTGTTCAACACTCATATATCACCTTCAAAGGTGTCCATTCATATTAAACTATATTTATATATGATATATAATATGTTTATGTTTTACTTAAGCTTCATTATTTTTCATTTATGGAATTCCTTTATGGTTTCCATTATGGGTAAGCATGATATCTTCATTTTAGGAATAGAGGACTACCGTCCAATCAATGTGATTTGATTCGTTAATGCCATTTGTGGGATGTATAAATGATGCATTTAATGTTATTATATATGATGTTATACTGGAATTATAATATACCTTTATATCATTATTATTTTCATTCCAATAATGTATGAGATATAAATGAAAGTAGCGTTCATGCCTACGTACGACTTACCGTCTCCATGAAAGGTGAATTTCATTTCATACCTCTAAATGATTATGTAATATTATAAATACATGTATATGCTGGATATATATGATATATATGATATATATTATATCCAAATCATGAATACCATTCTGGATATAATTAACCTTTGACCACATGAACAACATGTAATTGTAAGAAGTCCACTTTCGACTTAAGAACCAAATATCAACAAAACAAACATTATTAACATAAATGATTACATAATGTTTATGACATCGTAATAAGTGATATAAAAGTAATAATGAACTTGAAAAAGGTTCTTAATAATGTAGAAATTAACTCATGTTTATTATTCAGGACGTTAAATATTGATCGAGTCAAGTCGGACCCGAGGTAAGGGAACTTCTTAACGCAATTTTCATTCTTTGGGTTAATCTCCTACTTTCAAATTATGTCATGATATTATTATTTTCTATCTGGTATTAATACTTTATTTATGTGTTAATATAGTGAATACACATAATTGATCTATTTTATTTAAAAAATGATCTTGTTAAGGGACTTCGTCTGAATCTCCTTTCATTGAGGCATATTTTGTTTTATACACAACTTTCTTTTATAATGTGTATAAACCCTTTTGACAAATACTTTTATACAAAAGGAATCTTTTTCTACGATTTGATTAACTAAACGACAAAATGGAATGATTCTTTTAATGTAAGCGGTGACATCGACCATTTCCTCCACCGCGAGTTTTATTTGGTATTTGGCTTCCTCAACAAGCCGTAATGTTTTTTAAAATGAAATAAATACCATGTACTCTTTTATGTATTTTGGAATTGAAAATGGTTTTTATAATGGATTTGTTATGTCAATATATTTAAGTGATATATTGTGATCAAAGTGTGGAAATTTTTTCTTTCTATTATGTTTGTTTTATGTATTATGATTTTATAATGGTACTTGGACATTTGACGGGTGGTTACGTGATTAACCATATGACGGGTGGTGCCGTGAATACCAGGATGTGTGGTAACGTTATAACCTCCAATGCATTGGGTATGGAAGTTGGTCGTATGGCTATTCCATTAAGTATGTATGGAAGTTGTCTGAATAGCTATTCCATTAAGTGATATGTGTGGAAGTCGACCGTATGGTTATTCCACATAAGTATGTTTATGTATCAAGTTACCTTTATATGATATGTGTTCTTTGTGTATCCCTTACTAAGCTTTTTATGCTCAACCCAAGTTTTTTTGAAATGTTTTTAATAGGAATTAATGTGGAATTTGGTCAAGGATGAGATCAAAGGAAAGTCATGCTATCTAAAACATGGAACTACACATGTTTCTTTTTAAGAGTTTTTATTTTATGGAAACGTAGTAGAATTATCTACTTTGTAATCTATTGAGATGTAATAGTTATGTACTAATTCTCTAAAACTCTAAACCTGAAAAGATCATCAATGAGAATTATTCATTTAATTCATTATTAAGTAAGGTTTAAGGTCGGGGCCTTATAGTTTCACAAGAATAGATTTATCAAATTTCATTATTGTACTTCATTTGATTCCTCTTACACAAGTTTAAAATATTTATATTTATGAAATTTTTTTTCATAATATTCTAAAAATAATTTGTATTTAAATTGGTTTTCCAATAAATAGAATTTCAAAAAGGATATCTATTCCAAAAAAAATTAAATTATTTTAATAGCATTAATTTTATGTTTTCAATAATTTTTTCATAGATAATGTATTTAAAAATGATTTCAAGATTCCTTTATAAGTAATCAATTATATTTTCATATAAAATTACATAAATAGAATTTTTATATCCATTTATATGTTTTCAATTTTCATTTCAATTAACAAATATGCAAAAATAGTTTCATGCTGCATTTATATGTTTTAAAAATATGGTTTTAAAAATATTATCACGATTCCATTTTATGTTTTCAATGATATTTTCCAAGAATTGTGTTTTATAAAATTTGAAGTTTCCAATATATTTTGTATGGTTATAGTCAATGAAAAATGTTTTCAAATTGTTTTATGATTTAAAAATAACATTTTAAAGAAGAAAGGATATTTAAATGAAGAAATTTTTTTAATTTAAATTAAATTATTTAGTTATTATAAATTTTTTTAAACCCTTTAAGATATGGATCTTTAATTAATGGGCAACTTTCATTCAAAAAATTTTAAGTGGTCTTTTAAAATAATTCTCCATTTTATATGATATACTTTAATATAGTTTCTGAATTTATAGGGATATGATATAAGGATATGTTTCTTGTTATTTCATTAAATTTTTTCTTGTTAAGATGAAAAATTGTCTAAAAACACCATTCCATCTCAACGTATAATATGATTTTGAAACTCAATTTATTTAATAGTTTAATCACTGATGAAATGATTATGAAACTAGTATCATTGCCACATGATATGATATTATTTATTTTTTATGATACCCATTTCATTTCATGGGTTATGATATGATGTTTATGAAACCCATATCTTATTATGGGTTATAAAATGATAATTGTTTAAATTCTTGTGGAACTTATATGGATGATTTTATTAAGTGATAAGGTGGACATATATCTACCTCTAATGCATTAGGTAATGATTTATATATCATGTGGTAATTATGGGGAAAATTTGACAGTCTTGATCCATAATGAGAATAAGGGGAAAGCTGGTCTACTATGGGATGAAGTGGATACTCGATCCATTATAAGGAATTAACTATGACTGTGGTTTCTAGTCTGTCCCACCCAATAGGTGGAATCCCCATGAAGTGCCCTGATATTTTTTTAAAAGAGCCTCGACTTACAGGGACAGATATTAATTTTTTATGAGTTTTCATAATTCTATGTCTTAGTGCCATTGTATTCTTTCAGGGATTAATATATATATTCTTTTAAAATTCATTTCTTTTGAACTAACATTCATTATACCAAAAATATTTATTTTCATCGTTGATATAATATGTATGTTCATTTAATTTTTTATCATGTTCCCAAACCATTATTCTAATGTTATTCTTAAATATCGTTCTTTATTACCCTTACTAATGATCTGGTATCACCCATTTAATAACATTCATTTCCTTAGGTTATAAAGAATAGATTTTAGTAGGATTAATGGAGGGGATGATCAGTAAAAGAGATGTTGAATATTTTTCAACATCTTGGAAGATTATCTTTCCATGATTCTGAAGACACTTAATTATTTTTGTTGTCGAGCATATACATTTGTAATGTGTTAAATATTAATCTAAAATTATGTAATATCCTGGTATATTAGGCATGGGTCATTATACATTGTAATTTTTTTGTACTTTTATTCGGAACATTATTTATTTTTTATCAAGTTTATGAAACAGATTGTACCATTACATATTTCATTAACCTAATAATTATAAAAACGATGATGTGAAATAATTAATACTATTCTATTTGATTGAATTCATAGAGGTCCAAACACATGTCTCCTGTGAAACATGTATATTTGTACCAAAATGCTTACTGGGGTATTTTGGGAGAATATTTTCACAAATGACTGAATTATATGTAGTAATGGAACCCAATGAAACATGGAACTACTTAACTTTTCCAATAATAATCTAGGAATCAATATTTTTTTATAAGTATTTCCTTTTAAAATATTTTAAGGGTGAGGAATTTACATTTTTATTTCATATCAAACATTTTTTTAATTATATAAATAGATTAAATGACAACATATTTTTCAATAATTAGAAAATCGATATTGAGATATTTTTTTAAAATGTATTTTTCAATCAATTAATATTGGCTTTTTATTATTGTAGTAAACAAATTCAAAAATATCTTTTCAAGGCTTAATGAGGGACCTAAAATTTAATATAAATTTTGATACAATATATGTATTTCAGATGGGAAATTATGAAAACTTGATCCTATGATTAAAGATTATCTATATTCAATTATTCTTTAAATTTTATGATGTGAAAAAATGATACATTTATTAAAATGTAATTTTTTTTTGGATATTTATCATTTCTTGAACCATGTGATTAATCAATTTTCATGTATTAAATTATTTGGTTGTTACTATATATTTTCATTTTTATTTGAATAAATATCTAAATAATAATAAGTTATTTAATTGATAGAACATAAATAATATGGGATAAACGAATAAAAAAGGGGAGATGAATAAATATATGAGAATATTGGGAGTGGAACATTAACCACAACATCTTCATTAACATGTTATATATGGAATATCATGCCTGATTCACATTATGATGATGGTGTATAATCCATAAAGTAATATCATTCAATATATATTATCAATATAAAATCATTTTTTACCTTTATCCATTTGTTTTAGATTTTTCATTTTTAATTGTCACTCGGTTTTGATGTGACCAATATTTTTTACATTCTTAGTAAATCACCTACATTTCAACCTTTTGATATTACTTCTTGGATAACTTATTGAATTTATTATTCTATATGTCCTTGAACATGTTCATTGTATAAAAATGGCATTCTAGACCATCTACAATAGATTTTTCATCATTACTAGTTCTTATAAAAATGTTTTTTCTCGTTTAATTTAGTTTCATTAGCCTCTTTCCACCCTTTGTATCTCACCATGACACTGTATGTCATTATTGATATGATGAGCTTAAATAATTTTTTTACATCTATTGCATCTTGGATTCCATCACCTATGGAGTGTAAAAGGTATATAACAACCATATTATTTAATTTAATGGATTTTTCGATAATTTATCATTGAGGTACTTCCTACCATTGTAGATATCAATAGATATCACCAAAATTCTTCTAATAGATTCTTTAGAACTCATAGTAGTACATTCATAATCATGATGAAACATATATAATCTAATATGAAATTTAGTATTTGGGCCTTAATTTATGACTTTTAACAATTTCTAGATGTCATGGTAATTTTTATATATGGAAATAGTATTAAACAAATTTATATTAGGACATCAATGTATTGGTTTCATAACATTTGTTTTCAATTCAAAACTCGTAATTTTTTTAATTTTGATTTCAGTTAGATTATTTTGCGATAACAATCTCAAGAACTGACATTTTCTAAGTAGTGTCATAAATATTACCAATGAACGGTTACATAGATTTTTCCCAATATGAGTAATATATTCCAATTGAAGTAGTATCATTTCAATTAGAAATAGATTCCATTAAATTTTTTTATTGATATCAGTTAATGTCTACATAAACAAATTTTTAAAATAAACACAGTATTAAAAAATAAATGTTTTGTAAAAAAAATAAAAATTCAGCTTTTATTAAAATTGAATTTTGAAAATTATGTAATGGAGGATTGGTGAATTTATAATTTAATAAATTCATTAATAATAAAAGATAAATTTAAAAACTAATAAATTTCAAAAAAAAGTCCAGATATTGTTTATGTAATAGTTTATAACATTTCTTTTAATTTATAGAGATATTATCAAACAAATTAAAGTTAAAGTAAATATAATACAAATTAATATAATATGAAAATTTAATTAAATTTTTTCAATGGGGAAAAGTAACTTATTTAAAAAAATGATATATAATTTTCTAAATATTCATTTGAGACCATAAATCTCGACCAATATTTTCAGGAAGTTTATTGTGAAAATATGTTTTCCTTAAATGGTTATAATGAAATAAATCAAATGTAATTCTTACATTTAATTTCCTTCATGAGAATAAATGATATCAAAGTATATTATCCCATAATTTTGAAGAGTGTGAACTGTTTTTTAAGGTTTATTGGAGAAAGAGAGTGGTTTTATTCTTGAAAACCATATGCACACCTCTCAAAAATATATATTATAGAATTATGTGTAATAAATGAAAAGACATTAACACATCGATTGAAGAGTTTTAAGGAAATATAAAATTATTGTTGTCTCATTTGATGTTTAGAGACAACTTGAAAATTCCCCACAATTTATATTTTATTTGAACATCAATGGAAAATATTGTGAAAGGTGATCTTATAATAAGACAATGGACACATATTATTGTCTCTAAAAGGCTTTTAAATTGTCTATAATTCAATTAGCGTCCCAATTCTGTGGTAATCCTCATTTAATGTAAATTTTTTCAAAAATAAATGAACCACTCTTTGAGATAAACTAACACCACTAGGTAATTTGTAGCCTCATTAGGTGGCTGATTTAATTCCCATTTATAGAGAACTTCTGGTTATCCAACACAGGAAAACAACCATTGTACATCATAAACATGGTAGCAATCAGAAAAAACCAATAATAATGGGATTAAATGTCTTCTGGCATGTGCACATCCACTAAGTATTTTGTGGTCCCCCTAATTTTTGAGGAAGCCTTCTCTACGGAACTAGGTAGTTGGAGACCTACACGGGCTATGTATTGAATCCAAAACAATATACACAATAGTTAGAGACTCCTCTACATCACCCCAAAACCTTATATAGTTATTATATAATGATTTCATGTCATTTAATGATGGAAATTGATGTTTCTAATACATTATAAAGGATGTAATAAAACCATAATATTATATAAAATTCCACACATTTCATTCAATACAAATATTGAAACACAATTAAATTAAATTGTTAGAATGATATGTGACTGATTGTGATCCTGAAAACACAATGTGATAGAGAGGTGAAAAACATGAATATCCAAACATTTTGGCACATCTTGAATGGATATCTATTGTCAGACTTCTTTATATCCCTAAGAATTTACTCACAATGTATTAATTATATAAATCCTCATAGTGGTTCCTAGAGTGAGAGTCATTCCACCATAATTTCATCATTACTCTAATCCACCACACATCAGAACCACCATAATCATTTAAACAAGATGCTCATCTACAATGACCCTCTCTAATCACAATCCCCCATAATCTAAAGAACAACTTTTATTTACATGCAATCCATATCAACTAATATTCTAGAATCCTTTCTCCATGAATAGTATCCAATCCATGACTAATATAGATCACCCAACCTATCAATAAGAATCCATAGACGAACATAATTTTTGGGCTCTATAAATAATCTATTCATTTTATTTATAAGTGAACATCATTACAAAGAATCATATATTTTTTTAATCAATGTATTGGACATACACCACTATAATCGTGGGATATGTTGTATCCCCTCAAATATTTCATTTACCATACCCATAGAATAGATTTATTTCTGTCATGGTTCTTAATGTGGTTTGAAGATGTGATGTATGGGTAAAGTATATGACATTCAATTATTAATATATAAATGAATAATAGTTTATAAATAATAAAAAATAAATTATATAATAAAAATAATTTTATATTAGTTGGTTAAAATAAGAAAAGACTATTAATTTTACTAAAATGATTTTTATGTAAAACATGATAGAATATTATTTTTTGTCATCCAATTTAATGGGGAACATATTGCAACCATAATTGTTTTTTGTGTTGGATTTCTATAAATAAATAAAATAATGATGTCAAGATTTAGAATACTGAGGGCTTGAGGTAATTTTTATTTAGAGGTATTCTTGGATGTGTTAGACACAAAGTGAACATGGAACTACTGGTGGAGAAATTCAATTAAACATGATGATATATCTATATATATTGGAAGTAAATTTGTAAGTGGTGTGTAGTTCTTATAAAAAATATAATGTTAATTAGAGAAGGATGGGTTTCAATCTATAATTAATAATAAATACTTAGATCCAAGTACAAGAACAATGAGGTTATTTAATTTCACCATTATACAATATTGTATTCGGGTTAACAGATATACAAAGTAATTTAATGTTATTATTGTTGAAATTAAAATGGATATTATTATTGATAAATAACTACATCCATCCATGTTTGTGATTTTTGGATAATGCATAATATATTTTGAATAGTAGTGTGATATTAGGAAAATACATTTTAGTTAGAAATGTTTTAAATTAACACTACATATTTAATGGTATTAAGAGATTAATAATGTTCTTAAAAGATGGGAAATATAAATTATAAGGATCTCTGAGGAATTTTTTATGATTCATACTTTAAATATTTTGATAACAAATTTTATTCAATCCATGGTAGTTCTATACTTTTAATGATGAGAATACCCCAGGTAGAGAATATGTAATATATGATTCATTCATTCTTCTAGTAGTATATTCACTCCATGAATGGAGTTGTAGTTAGAAGATGGTTTTATCTCATGTTTCATAAATAATTATATCAATGTGTATGATATTTTAATTTTATTCATGATTATACATTTAAAATATTGAGGGGGAGTGTATTTAGTTTTAATGTGACATGAATATCAATACTTTGTGGAATATATATGAAAAATATCTGTGGTTTTTAAATTTAAGAGACACATGATCCACAGAATGCATTCAACCCCATAAAATGTTCAATGATAAAATATTATTGAAGTGGATGTTTTTTGACTACATCCAAGAATATGATATAATTTTATAATTTTATAGTTATTTGATGTTTTAAACATGATCATGAGTATTAATCATGAATCAAAATATCATGACAAAATATGTTTGTATATTGATAAGGAAATTAATGTTGGAATTCACGATATTAAGATAACTTAAAAAAACAACCTTGATATTTTGTGAATATATAAGAAAATATATTTAAAAAAATAGTGGATAAATTTTTTATATAAACTGTGTAATAGTGAATAATATTATAGGGTGAAAAGGATAGTATAAATATTTACTCATTATGTTACAACAGCCACACAAGGAATTTTTTCTTTTCTGATATAGTAGACTTTTATGGAATTTATACTAAGGATATCAAAATCAATATTTTTGGGATTTTATTAAGTTAAATTAGTAATTATTAAGCACAATAAATTCACATGTTTCATCTTGAATATAAAAATATAATTTGGATAATATAGATTGTTTCATACCCCCAAGATAATGAGGAGTATTTTTAGTAAGGTTTTATAATGAGTCAAACTTGTTTATGAATAGAAAATTATAGGATTATTGATTATTGAACACAAATTAATGAGTAGGTAGAATATGATAATATTAACATATTCATATCATTAAATAATATATATAAGTATATCAAATTATTTCTATATCTAAATCTTGTTTAATTTAATAGATAATAATTTACGAGAATTGTAATGTCTCATAAAATAAACAATCTCTGATTTCATGACATATAACTTGGGTTTCAATACATATAATTCATCATGGAGTAGGATGTTATGAATCCTTATTCCCATAAGACTCCTTTAACATGGTTGGTGTGGCTCCTTCATTTTTTCCAAGAGATTTTCCCCATTTATGCACCCCCTGTCATGGTGCAGGAAGACTGGGAAAAAGGGTATATCAATTATATTTCTCTCAAATAGTTTTTCATAGCATTTCACATTATTTATATCATCTGGGATGGGTTTATTATTGTTAACTATTATGATCATGGTTGCAAACATATTAATAAAGATAAAGAATTATTTTATATCGAATTTAAATTGGTAATGTAATTTGATATATTATTTTTATCTCTTTAATTGAGTTGATATAATATATTTAAATATTATGTTCTTATGGATGTACTTACATGATCCAATTTGTCTTTATGGGTGACTGGATTTTGGTGAAATAACAATAGTTTTAAATCCGCTATTTTTATTTGGATGAATGTTATCATCATAAATAAATAAACTAGTAACCATGTATATTATATTAATTAAATAAATTCCATAAGATCATATGGATTATCTGATAACACCCATATATAATGACGTGAAAAATTAATAACACCTCATCTCCCTTCTAAATATAAAAATATGATGTGATGTGATGTATGATTTGATGTGTTGACTTATTGTAGTTTTTTTGTATGGGATTGAGTTAATTTTTTGTAACAATATCATTATTTATGTGGAGGAAGCAGATTACATAGGGTTTTACAATGTGGATACCATGGGGTTGGTTATACCGTGGTACAATATGAGGGAAATGGTTTGGTTGTGTATAATAGCTACAAAAGAGGATGTACCTTTAAATTGTTGCTGTTGTGGGATTATTGGTAGGGGAGTTATGGTTCTTTGTGTGATGTTGTACTTTTTTTGTGGTTGGTTCTACTCTACTGACCAATGTATTAATGGAATTAACATTACACGATAATAATTTTAAATTGTTATATTTAATGATCAATTTGATGATGGGATTTGTTGTTTAAAATGTAAATGATAATATAAACTAATCGGTTGGAAATATGGAATAATATTTATTTTTAAATAATAGGGGTTTTATAATGAATTTAGAAGAGTTAAATGAAGGTGGATGATATAAATGTAATTCACTGATAAAATAAGGACTCTTGAATGTGGCATAAGGATTAAAAACCTGAATTGTGGTATCTATTTTACATACATATTTTTATGCATTTATATGTGGAATATATTATGTGGATTCAGTGATATGATTAGTTCTTATTATGAACCCCTAGGATGGCCATATGTGATGTAATTATAAATTTAATTATATTTTATTTTTTTGTAAATTTTAGTTTCACCCCATTGTAGTTTCCTAATATACGTCGAACACCGACATATTCATATGGGAGGTTGTCTTTCCCAAATATATAGTCAGGAGAATGGATGGATAGCGACCCATTATTCATGGTTCCCTATAATAATTTATGTAATTCTAAGACAAGTTTTGTTTTCCTAAATGATATTAGTTTTCTATGATTGTAGTTTTGATAGCCCAAGTGTTTGCAGATGAGGATGTTTGTTGCCCAGTTGTTTGTGGGTGAGGTGACTGGTTTCCCATGTGTCTTTTGGTAAGATGTGATGCACTTTCCTATGTGTCTTCAAGAAGAGATGTGTTCTGTTGTGAGGCCTAAGTGTGTGTGGGAGAGATGTTTTCTGTCCTATTTGTGTGTAGAAAAGATTTGCTGTGATGCTCAGGGGTGTGTTGATAAGTTGTGATGTGGTTTCTGGACCAAATGTGTGCTGGTGATATGGTTTATGTTATTCAAAAGATATAGAATGACCTGGATGATAGAAATTGGGTAAATATTGGATAATTAGTGGTAACGTGGTGTGGGTTACCCAACCATCTATGTTATTTAAATTATATTATATTACTTGGTTCGAATTATTTTATGAGCATTCTTTGGTGAGGTTTGGATGGCTAGTATACATCTGTTGGTGCTGTTTGATTTTGATGTTTATTTATGGACGAATTAGTATCCTCCTTTCACATGTGAACGAGGAAAATTGGATTTTCATACTAAGTGTACCTTTATTATCACTATGTATATATAATAAATTCATTTATGTTTTTAAGTAAACATTATGAATCATGATGGATATATCTAGTCCACACCTTAGGAGCTGTTGTGGTCTAACTGCGATTACTTTTATTCTCTTGGTATTTCATTTGGGGAACTATATATGTATGAGTTTTAATTTATACATCCATTAGCTATTGGTTTAGCATTATTTATTTAATATTTTATGGGGATTGTTTTGGTAGATACATCATATTTCCCAATCATGTTTCCTAAGAATGGTTGATGCCTCCCATATTATGAGGTTAGTATACCCTTTGTTGTAGTCACAATCTCAAGGCCTAATATGGGTCGGACATGGGGAACATTATATCTCGTTCATGATTGATAGTTCAATAATGATATTGTAGGAAGGATGGGTTCAATGATATAATGGTATTGTAGTGTGATGGTTGAGAGATAAGGTGGGGTGCTGAGTTAGGCATTACATGGAATGATAAAGTTGGTATGGAAACAATATCAGTTGACATGATGAGTGAAATAGACTAGGGAGACCGGCTATGAATTATGATTTTAGAGCCCACTTGATCTCGACAAAAAAAATGATCGTACTAGATGACCAGGTGATATGGAACTACTTACAGCGTAGCGACCAAATAGATGTACATTCATCGTAATGACATGTTTTCTTTTCTTTCATATATCTGAATATTTTAATGTTTTTATAGATAATAATATTTTTAATTATCTCCTAAATTATTCATAAAACTAAAAAAATGAGTAGTATGATATTTAAATAGCTTTAATTGTTTTTTTGAAACCGGATTGTGTATTAAATGTGTGGTTTAATATATTTATAAATAATTATTATTAATAAATTGTATTTTACATCATTTGTTAAAAATGTATATCATGATGTCTAGTTTTCCTAATTTTATATATTTTTAGAGAATCATGATTAGTGTATTTTTTTATGACCAACTATTTAATTTTGATTACCTTTATGAAGCATGTAACCACAAAGTAAATTTCACACTAGTATTATAAAATAATGTATTTTGAAACCAGGATTGGAAGTGTTCTAGTTTCTTTGTTGGATAATATGTCTTATGTTTCATCCCATTTGTATATTTTCATGATCATGTGTTATGAAAATATTGTAAAACATGGTTTTAACATTTACATTCTACGATTTTATGAAAAAAACCCACTTGATTATTGATTACTATTTTAATTGGGATCCCATAAAATTAATTACATCCTCTATAGTTGTACAAGGATTCATTTCAATAGTATTGATATAACTATAACTTTTAAGCATGTTTTAGGGTAGAAATTCATTTGACATTTATTTCTAAATTTCAGAAAATGAAAAGAATGTTTTTTGGTAACATTTTGAGAACTAGAAATATATATGTTTTTAAAAATATTATTTTATGACTGATGATAGTGTCTTATTAATGAAATAATCACACCTCACTTGTTAGTTTAAGAGTAGATTGTTATAATAAACTTCTCTCATGTTGGAATGCTTTTTTGGTAACATGTGAAATTCATGTTTGAGAGACCTGAACATGTAGAATGTTTAATATTCTAAATAAAAATAGGTATGTGTAATCATGTTTTCCATGTTTTTGTATATTATGACGTTATAATGAACTATGAAATAATTAAATAATGTTTATCCAAAGCATGATAAAGCATAAAATATATCAATACAATAGGTGATCTTTTAATTTCCTTATTAGGAATTCATGTTTTATTTTTATTATTTTATATGAATATTCTCTATGTAATAGAGTATTTGAGCATGATGAAGAGTGAAATATAATAATAAAATATATGTAGATTTAATTTCATTTTTATCAATAATGTTTTCTTGATCCATTAAAGGATTAATGAATGATTTCTCAGAGATTGATAAATCATGAGTCCTCATAACACAACATGTGTAATTTTAATTTCATTGTTAGACAAAATGTATTACATTGATGATTATGATATAAATTTTTTTATGAAATTTATAATTTTAACTAAAATTAATAATATATCTTGTGTAATTTTTATCAAATGAAGTAGGAAGTGTTTTCCTTATTAATAATATGAACCTATAATGTATTGTTTATGATTATTAAATATGGCATGTTATATAACTTATGATTAGTTTTTATTCTAAATGGACACATGATATTACTATTTAAAATGAAAGGCATAATATTTCACATGAAATAATATAAGAATATTTAGTGGTTTATCATTTTTATCATTTCATTGATGTATCGATATGCCTTGCTAAAAATAGCAGTTGTTAGAATCCATGATAGTCTATGATTGATGTAGATAATGAGACCCTTGATATGAATTCTTATTTATTATAAGATAATATTAAAAGGATAATCACACACACACATATATATATATTCTTATTTTAATTATTACTCATTATTAATTATTAATTGTGTGAAAATACACATGCTATGTAATAAGATGAAGTAATATAAACCCCTAGAAAATTATGGATGATGTTATGTGTTATTATTATGTGTGACTGTTCTTGTTGTGAGTTTTTGTGTGACATGTGGTTCACAAACTAAAAAATATTAAAACTGGGTGAAACCTGATCCCTAAATTAGATTCATTTACTCTTTCATGATTAAAACCACTAATGAAGAGTTAGTTCCGCCCAATACAGATAATATCTCATCATGGGAGATGGAAATCATTGATTTGTGTGTTTGGGGAATTATGTGTCTTGAAAGTAATTGTTTTTTGTCAAAAAATTGGATAGTTTGAGTTGTAGGAGTATGTTATGTGAAAGTTGAGGTTATGTGTGGATGGTATAGTGGTGTGGTGATGTGGTTGTGTAAAATGTATGGTTGATTTGTTTTGTTATAAATCATAGCCGGTGGTTTTTTTGTATACTAGAGGTGATGTGTGGTGGAAGATATATGTGGATATTATGACTTGATAAATTTCTTGTGTTTTGTTTGATATGTTTTTATTTTAATAATCCCTTTCCTTTCATCAAAAGGATAATCACTTAATGGGGGTAATAAAATAATCAATTATTTTATAAAATCATGATATTAATGAATATGAGATTTCCACCCAAGTGTAATTTTATAATCAGATTAAATGGGATTTTTTGAAAACTATTATTTTGGTTGGGTTTTTTAATTTCTTTTATACTAATGGCATGGGTTATGACCTCAAACAAGTGATTAGATGGAAATAATTTCCTGTATCAAAACACATTTTATTACAACACAATGTGAGAGAGTTAGTGACACCCAAATAGTAAAACATCATGGTTTGATGCATTGGTTTCTTTCATTTTAATTATTTTGGTATCTCAATCAATATTAATAAATGTTCTCAATTTTTTATACGAAATCGTTTTGAATATCTAGTATGTAATGAAATGAACTTCTGAAAAATTGGAAATAAAAATGTTGAACCCCTTTATATTTCTGAATAATAATGTCCTAGGTAAATTATATTTTGATTAAAACCATATAAAAAATATAAACATGTATAATATATTATGTTTAAAACTCATATAATATTTTTGATTCATTAAATTGTTTAATCATGTTTTCTAAATTTCATATAAAATTGTATAAATATTAACTTGGTAAAGAGAATGATAATTTTTGCTAGTAAAAAAGAATTAAATATTGTGAGGGCATGGAAACTTCTAATTTATTTATTTATAGTTTTAAAAATGGTTGAAGAAAAAGTGGTTTTACAAAATTTGTTGACTGTGTTTTTACAAATATAATATTGGTAAAATTTATTCTATAAAAAGGATTAAAAAATGGGTTTGGCTAAAATTTATTTTTATATCCTGCTGAATTTGTTTTAAATTTTTCATGAAAATGATTGAATAAGAATAGTTCCTAAATTATCATTATTCAAAATAAAATGATGAGACACTTTTCTAGGATATCATATACCATTTAGAAAATCTAACTTAACTTTTAAACTCCTTCACTGATATAATTTATTGAAATGTTAAAAATAACATATGTATATTTGTTACCAATTATTACTCAAACATGCTATTAAATTTTCTTCTCAAAGAGTTATGAATGATGTGTTTCAAATGTTTTGAATTTAAATTTTTTTGATTATAAAATGAGAATAATGCATGTATGGGTATTCTTAAAATGGGATTTGTAAGTGAATTCATTAACGTAAAACATAAATTTTTTTTTTCTCTTTTCTAAAATATTTTACATCCATTTTAAATAATGAGAAGAAGTTGTTTTTGAATGTGTTATCATCCATGTTGTGATTATAATTTTTATATTTTTATGTATTTATTACTAGACATATATACATATCTATTTTTTTATGTTCTTTGTTGAGAGGTATATCCCTTGAGAGATTTATTTAATGTATTGTGTAGATTTGAACTTTTTTCCCCAGATTTTATTGTGTTTTGAATATATCGAGAAACATGATAGGTATCTATATTGATGTGATTTCATACCCATCCCCACTTTTCATATAGGTTGGTTTTAAATTCACAAGGGTTGTAATAGCTTGATAGGCATTTAATGTAATAGACATGACCTCTACAATCAATTATTTTGTGAGAATTAGGTATTTGAGGTGTTATGGGATGTCAATGTGACAAATTTAAATAGTTTTCCAAATTTCCATTTTCCATACATAGACTTATTCTAACGGTGATTCATTTCAATTTTTTAGTATATTATTTGTTTTCTAATTGTGACTCATTCCAATACAGAGCCATTTCAAATATTTTCCAAATTTTATGTTTTCCAATGGTGATTTATTCCAATGGTGAGTGATTCCAATTGTGAGTCATATCAATAAATATCCAAAAATCCAGTTTCCTAATAGTGACTCATTCCAATAGTAATTCTTTTCAATAGTTTTTCCAATATCTAGTTTCACAATGTTGAGGAATTCCAATTATGAGGTATTTTTAAGGGTGGGTCATTCCAATGGTAATTAATTCTAATATTTTTTCCAAATTTCATGTTTTCTAATAGTGACACATTCTAATGATACGAAATTTCAAATTCTGAGACATTTCCAATGGTGAGACATTTCTAATGGAGAGACATTCTCAATAGTGAAAAATTATCAATAGTTGTCAATTTTTTCCAAAATATTCTAGGTTTTCATGTTTTCCCATTTTGATATTTTTTTATATAAAATGTGTTTATTTCAAAATTTAAGTTGATTATATGCTATTTCATGCACCATAAATTATTTCTATTATATTTTAAAAATCTAGTGGCTTTGAAATTATCAAACTTTGTGGTTTAATGTTATTTTCATTAATGGATGTTCTAAGCCATTTAAAATCAATTGTGTTCTATATATAATCCATAGAAGCTGGAGACTATCCCGTAGTTAATTACTTATGATTTCTATCTACATGAGAGTCTCTAAATACTAATTCACATAGATTTTTTGTACCATTTTATGTAAAATTCATTCATTTTTCACTAATGTGTTTTTTTATTTATGCACCCAAACTCATGGGAAAAAGAATGGGAAAATGTTATACCAATTAATATTCACCAAGGAAGTTTTATCATTCTTTTCACATTATTTGTATCATATGGGATGGGTTTTCTATTGTTATCTATTGTGAAAAAAGGTTAAAAATTAATAATAAAGATAATTAATAAGTTTATATTGAATGTAATGTTTTTGGGGAATGTGAAATATGATTTATAAAAATTTAATTTAATAGATTTTATCTATGTTGATACTATATAATTATAGAAATTATTACATAATGAAAATCATCCCTATGGGTGACTTTATTTTGGTGAAGAAATTATGGTTTGAAATCCACTGTTTTTGTGGTTGAATGGTATAATCATAAATATATAAATGATCAACCATATATATTTGGATACTTAAATCAATATCCTAGGATATTATGAAATTTTTGATAATAAAATTAAATATAGAAGTGAAAATTGAATAAGTACCCCTTTCCCTTGTAAATCTAAATATATAATTTAATGGGATGTATGTTGTGATGTGTGGAATGGTTGTGGGATTGAGTGTGTGGGTTTGAGGTAATGTTCAGTAGATATACTACCAGTTGTGTGGGGAATCTTATTTCATATGTTCATTCATTTGGGAATTTATGGGTATGTTTATACAATGGGTTTTACGAGGGTAATGGTGTTTATGTGTTTTAAAGCTGCAAAATTGGATGTTGCTATAAATTGGGGATGATGTGGGTTTATTGAAAAAGAATTACGGGTTTTTATGTTGTGTTGATCTTTTTCCGTGTAGTTGGTTCTGTTATAACTATCCAAATTATAATAGAATTACTTATACATGTTAATATATTCACATAGGTCTGTCTAATAAGGATTTTGATGGTGGTATGTGTTGCGTAAATGGTTAATGATTGTATAATCTAATGGGATGGAAATTCAGAATAAGATGCGTCTTTTTTAATAAATTTGTTATGTAATAATTAATGATGAAAACATTCAAGGTGGATGATAAAAAAGGAATTTATTGAAAAAGGGACACTAGAATGTTTCTTAATGGTTAATGACATGAATTTTGGAATCTGTTTTTATTGTTTGATTGCATGAATTTAAATATAATATCGATGGTGTTGATTTCTTTAGATGGTTAGTTTTTCATATAAACCTATAATAGCGGCCTTTGTGATATATATATATATATATATAAATTCATATACATCATATTATATTTTATTTTTATTCACACCTCACTGTAGTTTAGAAATATCTTACGAACACCCCCACTATCACATGAGATGGTGTCTTTCCCAAACATATCGGTGGAAGGATATCTGGATTTCCACCCATTCATCAATTTTCCCTATTCTAGGTGAGGTGGGTATTTCACATGCATTGATGTAATGAAGACTATTAGTTTAATTAGATGGCGGTTATTGTAGACAAGTTGTTTCTAAGCGAGGTTTTCTGTGTCCTAAGTGTTTTTTGTCTAGGTGGCCTATTTACCATGTGTATTCAGGACGAGATGTGATGTACTTTCCCAAGTGTCTACACCAAGATATCTGATGTGTTTAGTTGATTTGTGAGTCCTAGTTATGTGTGTATGAGATGTGTTTTTTGCCTCGTGTCTATGCATGCAGGTTTTTTCCCCAACTATGTGTGGGAAGGTTGTGATTTTGTTTTTGGCCCATATGTGTGTGGGTAGGATGTGTTTTGATATTCGAAATAGGTTGGATCTGTATGAAAATTTTAATTTGGGAAAGAGGGTCTATTTAGTGGGAATTCGTGTGGGGTACACTGTCATATATTTTAATTACAATATATTATATGAAATGTTTTTTTATTTGATTAGTGTGACATGGTGTGGTTGGGTTGGTAAGTATACCAATATATTTGTAGTTTAGTTCTATTGTTTTTTCACTGGTTAATTAATATGCTCTTTTAAAATGATCATGATAGACATTTGATTTACCTCCCCATTAAAAACATAATATCATCATGCAGATATAATGTAATGTTTTTATGTTTCCATGAGGACTTTCTGGACTATGATGGAAATATCCGAGTTAGAGCATTTGAGCTATTGTTGTGTAACTACTATAGCTTTTATTCCCATGGGATTCCATTTGGAGACCTTTATATGTATCATCCATGATTTATACATTCACTTTGTGAGGGTTTGGATTTATTTATATAATATGTAATAGAGTTAATTTTTTGTTGATGCATCATATCTCCATATCTAGATTCCTTATAAAGTGTAACACCTCTTATATTATTAAATTTTCTATCCCTTGGTGCTAGTTTCCAACATGGTGCCTACTAGGGGTATGACTCCGGGTTAATTATTTCTCTTTTCTTCATTGGAAACATAATAAGTGTATCTTTGGAAGGAGGGGGCCATGATATTCATGCTAATATATAATCCTAGTGAATAAAATATAAAAATATTGGGTGTGAAAAATAAATCTCATTTAGAAATATAATAATAAATAAAACTATATAATTCATTTGGACATAATAAAAATACATAATTTAGTTATTCAATGTAACAATTATTATGTTTAAAATAATTACCATCTTACTCTTTAAATATAATATTTTATTGAATACTTCTCTTTAAAAATACACAATCAACAATAAAAAAGCATTATTAATGAGGGTTTCTTGAAAAAATTAAGTTTTTTCATTTAAAACATTCATTTTAAATAAAGGAAGATCATAAATAATATATTAAATCATACTTCATTGTCATATGTTCTGAATTAAAATTATTTCAATAAAACCCATCAACACTAGAACATTAATATATATTCAAGGAAAATTATAAAATTATATGTGGAGTAAAAAATGATTTCATAATTATAAAATGCATAACACCGGTCATCAAAAAACAAAAAATCAATTCCCATTCCCCGGAAACATTAATATTTTTATAAGAAAAAAAAAATATGAACAAGTTCTTCTCATGTAACAACCCATGATTTTTGTTTCATTCCAGGTAAATAAATATTATGACATAGCCTGAAGTCCTGGTTGGTATTTATTCTATTACATGACACGTAGGCCCAATTTTTTGGCCCAAAGCCCATTCTGTGAATAGTACTGCTACAGTACCTGTGCTGCTACAGTACCGCATAGTACCAGCCGCAGCTACAGTCCGCTATCGCCGCTACAATGCTTATCGTTGCTATAGTGCCTCCACTACTATAATACTAATACAGTATGTTAAAGTACTGACATATTCATTTGTCAATTAAATATCAATTTTACTTTTAATGGTATGCTATTTTCGAGGGCGTACATGATATTCAAAAAGAGGTTTCTTTGAAATATTATGTTTCACACAATGTTGAGTCATACTAAAAAAATAAAAATATAATATTATTATAATTTATAGTTAATAACTGTAGAGACCCAATCTTTACATACATGGACATTACATTACTTTTGTGGAATACTTAATACATAACAAAAACATACACAAAAATACTGTAATAGTTTAGTCTCTTTGGAAACTCGGAACATAATCTCCTAATCATGGTGAATGTTATTCAACATCACGCATCATGATCTTCCCCTTTTGTCTTCTTAAAAAAACTATTCCTTATATCATGGGAAAAAACATATAATGTGTGAGATCAAATGTTCAGTAAGGGTAAACATCGAAATCATTAAAAAATTCATAAACATTTGAATGTGAATACATGACCATATTATTTGAACCTAAAAATCATGAGAAATGACATAAAACAATGTAGTACATAAGGAATAGATCATAAAAAACATTAATCATTATAAAATAGCATGGGAATAAATAATGTAATTGTGGAAAACAATGAAGAACATGATATGATTTTCATTGTAGCCAAGGTATTTCTACCAAGACTACCATAGTGGACAAATACCATTACTAAACCAGGTTTACTTGTTATTCCAGTCCTATATTACTGAACAAGATTTACTTGTCATTCCTGCCATGATTATCTCATGAGTTATAAATCTTTACCCAATTCATTGGAGGGAGATATAGGTCCCAACCTTCTCATAATGAAACCATTCTTATGTGTGCCACAAAATCATAAATCGTACATCATAGCACAACCCATGTAATTAAAAAGGGATTCTTAAACATCATGACATCATAACATAATCCATATAACATAAAAGGACATAATAAAAATAATTCCATCATAATGTAATAAAATCTATGTAATAATAGGAATATAAACATAACCCTATATTATTATAGTTGGCAAATTATTTTGATAAAACACTTGAACTCCATTCTTGAGTAAATTATCCTTTATAGATCAAAAACATTTTTCATTTCTTAACATGTCATAGAATTTTAAACAAAAATAAGTTAATTGAATATAATCATGAAAACTTGTAATGGAAGCTTCATGGAAATAATGTTCTCTAAAATAATAAAAATCCATTCATTCCGTAAATGTTAAAAAAAACATTGTTCTCATACATTGGCCATAAAAGTCAAACAGTATCTTGTAATGAAAACGACAAAATATTATTTAAATATCTTTTACTATAAATTCACCAATAGGTAAAATTGGATTTAAACAATTGTAGGGGGATAGAAATAATATTAAATATTTTTTAAACATGGATGTGGATGATAAATATTCCCCAGTAAATTCTAAATTATAAGAAATCTTGAATAAAAATGTGATTGGGAGATTTTCACTTACCATTTATGAAAGATGAAATCTTACATGTCATAATGAAAATTACATGCATATTTAAATATCATATCATTCATAATTAAATTCTTATGATTGTTTTGTAGAATAAATTCTAATTCCTATCTTTATGTAATAGATAAATCATTTACAGAATGGTATTAGTGTAATATATATCATATTTATTTATTCAATTTATTTATATAATCATTATTCAATGAAATTTTGTAGAACGAGTCGCATCACATTATGGAGATGGTATGCCGTATGTATGCACAAGCGATGATATCATTACCATGATTTTGAAATTTTATTGAAGTGTATGGTGTATAAAATTTCATTATCAATATCACTTTTAAATAATTATATATAGTTTATTCTTCCATACAGATACACATCCATGTATGTCAATGATGAAATAAAAAATTACACCACAGTGTGGAGTCGGTAAGCCATATGTACGCACGTGTGGTAATTACATTTTATTCCTAGAATGGATAGAAGATATATTATTTTTGTTTCATATTCATAATAAAATATCAGTATAAAAGTGATACTGGAGTTATTATTTAATAATGAAACAACTCTTATAGAGTAAGTAAGAGAAGAAATAAGATTGAAAGAATTTGTAAAGGATATTAACTCTTCTTAGATGGGCGTCCTCTTAACCTCCTCTTAGGGAACAGAAGTTGGACTTTGAAGAAGACCAAGACCTATGGTAGGTTTCTAGGGAAGTGGAGAAGTTAAATAGTTAAGGTTTGGACGAATTTTAGAGATAAAAATGTAAGAACCCGGATCTTCATTTGAGGCATGTTATTCATTTTTGTAGTGTTTCTGGGAAAAAATAATGTTTCTGTAAATTTTTGAAGTATGCATTGTGTACATTCTGGGTACACACCGTGTAATCTTTTACCATTCGAATCCATGTACTGGACATGCCTGGGCCACACACATAGTGTGTAGGGGTGATGTGGAGGCCAATTTTGGAGGAGTACAGAAAGACCTAGTACACGTAGTGTACTCTAAAAGTACAAGACATGTACTTTCTTTTTATATATTTAATCGGACCAGGGGCGTGCCTAATGCTCATAAATGTCTTCTTCTCTTCCTTTTTCCATCCATAGCATCCGAGGAGGCCTATTATTCTCCGATCCACTGATTTGTCATCGGTTGTCCGAATAGAACTCTGTCGATTGTAGAAGAATCACAACGGTGAGTTCGTGGTTCTTCTTTGGCCTCGTTTCAGGATTCCTTCCCTCGTGTGAGTTATCTGTGGTTGAAAATTTTAGATGTTTTTGTTGATGTACTCCATTCTAGGCCGATTCACGGGATGAGGTTCCAGTATATCGATCTTCACAGATCGAGGTAGGTGGTTTGTTTCCCTAAGTTGAAGTTCTTTGAGTTTTAGTGGCAAAACTGTTGGATACCCTTGTATCGGGTATCCTGGGTTTAGGATTTTGGTCCTATTGTTTGTTTTCCCTAGATTGATTTTTAGCTTATGATTAATTTTTGCTAATATATGATAGGTTGATGTTTGAGATCACCCCATGGGTGTCTCTCCCTATTTGGTTGTTTATTTCCGTTTGGCACTATTTTCCTGTGAGGAAAACCCTATTTTAATTTTTGGTTTACATATTATCACTGATGGTTTGTGTTTCATGCTGTTTAAATGATTTTGACGCATGGTAGCTATTAGCCAAGTAGTTTTTGAACTTACATAGGGCTGTTGACAGTCGATTACACATGACTGGACTACTCAGGGCTGTGAGAACCTGATACGGGAGATAACATAAGGAATATACGATTAATTGTTTCTCTAGAGGTTTTGTTTGTTTTAGTTCATGCGCAGGACCTATGGGAACATGACATTGTTCTTCCCTATATTTTTCTTAGATTGACCACACATTGAGACCATATAAGGAATTAGACGTAAGTGCTTTCTTAAAGAATTTGTAGCTATCATTGCAAGACCATAGGGGAATTGACATGAGAGCTTCCCATAGTGTCTGTTCATTTTTTGATTACTGGACTATAGGGGACTGCTAGTTTGAGCCACCCATAGGGTCTATGTGAATTTTGTAGGTTGGTTGTGACGAGCCCACTAAGACAAAGAACAAACTTGGGTTTTTTTACTATTTGTGTTTAGGTAGTCTTTTGAGATAATTGTTGTGATACTTGACTTACCTTGTAATAGAGAACTTGCTAGATTTCCTTGGTCGTTTAATTAAATGAATGTGAATGGTAATTGGTGGGATTAATTACTGTTGTACTCCTAGTTCATTACTTTATTTATTTTCCTTTACTTTTCTATATTACTCACTGACATTAGGGCACAATTCATATGTTGGTTTCCTACGAGGATTAGTCTCACACCCTGTTTGGATCCTGATTTTCTGCGCAAACAGATTATATGGTTGCAGGTGTATATAGGGATTGTGGCACTTCTACCTCAGGTACATGATTTGCTGGTTGGAGCTGGAGAGCATGGGACTGGGCTTTGGTTCATGATGCTGATGTAGTTACTGTTTGCTTTTAGTACATTGGTTTTAATTTTATTTCAGCATGTTGATTTATTTACTGCTTTCCATGGATACATGTATCATACTGAATCAGTATTATACCAGACATTTCTTTTACTTTTAGTTCAGTCATTGTATGATGTTTACTGATTCCTCTATTGATTATGTATCTTCTTTCTCTAAATACTTTATCAAATGAGGGCATAGTTTCCCCACTGACTCACAAAGTCCCTCGCTGCTAGTTGAAAGCCTCTATCATTTAGGGAAACACACTTGAGGTCATGTGGCGAACTTGGTATGGTGCACCAGTTTTATGGCTCTGAATTCAGGTCATTACAGTGTGGAATCAAAGGAGTTTTATTCTTTTCTATTGCCTTATTGTTTTGTGACAATAGAAAAAGATAAGAAGAAATGGGAAATAGTACTTAACTGTGCCCCGATGTAAATAACCCGTGTACATGAAAAATTTTGTATTACCTCATAATTGCAATTTTCAGTTTTTGTAAGTGTTACAGTTTATTATATTTCACCATTGGGTGATGAACATGTTTTGTGATGTTACAGTTTATATGATTGTAGTTCTATTTGGTTGAAACCCTATGAGATGAGGGTGTGCCATCTCATGAATCATATAGGCACTGGGTAGGAAATCAAATGTCATGCATTTTACCATGCCATCTAGGGTGCATTAGAATTTCATGATGTTGTGATCGGTGTCGTGATAAATGATGCATGTTGTTGTGATAGTTGTTGTGACGACCATACTTTTTATGCTATTTTACAGGATATATGCATTTTTATGATGCCAAGCTTTGATTCGCGGGGATTATGGGCCCCCACGGATTGTAATTTGGCACATAAATGTTTATTTTCATAGTTTTTTGCATTCAGTGTAGTTTTTGAGCTACTACCCAAAAAAACCCAGAATAAATAGCGTTTACTTTATAAATACATGTCGTGTAGTTTTTAAACCATGTTACAAACTGTGTGAGCAGAGACACAGGGTGTCAGAGAGTCTTCAGGTGCACACCGTGTACCATAAGTACACATCATTTAGTATTCAACCATATACCTGGTCGTGTCACTAACAACACGGGTCGGGGAAAATTGTGTAGTACATGCGGTGTGTTATAAGAACACACAGTGTAGTTTTTTTCTGGGTACCTGGCCGTGTCACAAACAACACGGGTCAGTGTTATCTATCCTTATACATTTCGTGTTAGTACAGAACATGCCGTGTAGGGGTCAGCCGTGTAGCAGGCCGTTTAACCGCTACACGTGTCGCTGAAACCTATTTAGTACACGCCGTGTCTTTAGTGAACACACCGTGTAGTTTAGAATTAGATGGACCATGTAGGTTAGCCGTGTAAAGAGACTCGGTCTGGGGAGTGGATTTCATGTACATGTTTTGTTTTGGGACAACATTTCATGTAGTCTGGAATGTTACACGACTAGTGGTGTCAGAGTTACACACCCATGTAAATGGCTTTAACAGACACACCGTGTAGTTTAAATACACATCGTGTAGTATTTCTTTGCAAACTTATGTGTTTATCTCTCTTTTTCTCGTTTTTTTAATCTTGTGTTTTCTGTCCTTATTAATCCTAAATCTGAGTTTTCCTTTGTTTTATCAGAGTTATGGCACCAAAACATCATCCCGTTGCACGCCAAGAACTATGCAATGACCGTATGCCTAATACGATAGACCAGGGACTACCAGTATTTCTGATGATTGTTCCGGACATGGAACCTACAGTGATTCCAGACACTGGTGCCGGTGCTCAATTCAGAGAGGGTTTCATGTTGTTCATGTAGACCTTCCAGGGAGCTCAGCATCCAGTCCCGTCTATGGCAGAGCTGATGCGAGTCTTCCAGTAGCAGCATCCTCCCACTTTCACAGGGGATAGAGGACCTCAGGCTATAGATTCGTAGATAGAAACAATGCTTTCCTTCATAAAACATCTGGATACACAGCCATACTGAAGGGTGAAGCTCACAACTTACATGCTGAGAGATTCTGCCAAGAGATGGTGGGATGTACTCCCGTAGGCAGAGAGCCAACAGACTATGGCTTGGTACGATTTCCAGCGTGCGTTCTACGACTACTTCTATCCGGCGATGCTGAGGGCCGATAGAGCCAAAGAAATCATGAACCTATAGTAGGGTACTCTTTCAGTTATGGATTATTCCTGTAATTTCAATGAGTAACATCATTTCACTCCCATTCTAGGAAATGATGAGCAGTTTTTGTCACGAAGTTTGAGGAAGGCCTCAATCCAGAGATCATATCGTAGGTGAACATCTTCTAGTTGTCTTCTATTACCCTAATAGTCAACCCAGATCTGATCACTGAATGGAATCTGAGGGAGATTGGAGCTGTTGACCAGGGAAGTTCAATATCCAAGGCTGATTCATTTCATAATTACAGCAGGAAGTTCCACTGAGAGTCTACTCGAGGTGACTCGAGGAAGCGAGGTATTTATTCTAGTAGATGGGATATTACTTATAGAAACCAGGTGGTGTGCTATTATTGTGTAAAGAGAGGGAATAAAAATACTCAGTGCCCGAGATATCCAAGGGACTGCCGACCATGAGTAAAGATGGGTCATCTACAACATTTTTGCATGGTTTTTCTTCCGGCAGCTAGTGAAGGAGGATCGGTTTCTACTCCTCGTACAAGAGCAGCAATACCAGTTCCACAACAGACTAGGGGCTGGATTTCTCCATGTCGTTCAGGACAGGGTAGAGGTCGCGGACGTGGTGGTCAGGCTCAGGGTGGATCATCTCAGGGATATCAGGCTTCTACACAGGGCCGCGATATTGGCTTGACGTTTGCGGTATAGCAGATCCATCGGGAACATGATCATGGACCTTCCACAGTTTGAGGTACGATCTTAGTAGCCTTAGTTTTATATTTTTCACTTTTCAATATCGGAGCATCTCATAGTTTATTTCTGTGCACACCATGGAGAGATTTAGAATTATTGTCCTTACTTCTGATGATACGTTGGCAGTAGACACTCTATTGGGAAATAGAACCACTACTGTGCGTTAGTGCAAGGAGTTCCCCCTTGAGGATTGTGGGTGTCACTTCTTGTGGGATATTTTTGTCCTTGAGATGATGGGTCATGATGTCATTCGTAGAATGAACTGGCTAGTTCCTTTTCAGGCCTTTGTTGATTGTTATCGCCACAGGGTGAGTTTCACATCAAAAGAGGGTGGGTCCTTCCTTCACAAGGGCGAATGGGATTTCCAGGAAAGCAGTGCTGGACCAGTGCATCATGGGTTAGGAAGTGTTACAACTTATATTGCTAGTTTATATCAGGATGATCATAGGAATTCATAGATGGACTTCCCACTGGTAGTTGACCGTTTTTTGGATGTCTTTCCAGAAGACTTTTCAGGTTTGCCTCCAGAGCATGAGGTAGACTTATCTATTGATCGTGTGCCAGAAGCAGCACCGATATCCATACCTACTTATAGGATGGCTACTCCTGAGTTTCAGGAACTCAAGAAGTAGTTTGAGGAGTTTCCGGAGAAGGGTTTTATCTGACCCAGTAAATCCCCTTGGGGTTCGGCTATATTGTTTACGAAGAAGGCATATGGTACCTTTCATCTTTTTGTGGTATGTAGAAAGTTGAACCAGTTGACGGTCAAGAACCAATATCTTTTGTTGAGGATTGATGATCCTTTTGATCAGCTTCTAGGAGCCAGGGTATTCTCAATGATTGACTTGAGATCTGAATATCATCAATTGTGGGTCAGACCATCTGATATACCTCTCACAGCCTTCTGAAGCAGGTACGGTCTGTATGAGTATCTGGGTATGCCGTTCGGTCTCACGAACATTCCAGAAGTTTTCATGGCACTGATTAACAAATTCTTCCATCCGTACTTGGATTCTGTCATCATTTTCTTTGTGGAAGATATCTTGGTGTACTCTCAAACTCAACACTACCATGCTACCCATCATAAGATCGTATTGAGTACACTTAGAGATCATCGTTTATATGATAACCCCTCAAAGTGGCACTTTTGGATGGATGAAATTCACTTCCTGGGTTATTTCATCTCAGAGACAGGCGTTTCAGTAGACCTAGGAAAGGTGAGAGAAATAGATACATGGGAGCAAAAAAGGAATGTATTCAAGGTACGTAGTTTCTTGGGACTGTCTGGTAACTACAGATCATTTATACATGACTTCTCATGCTTATAATAACCGTTGATGGGCTTGACTATGAAGGGTGTGAAGTACGTTTGGTCAGAAGCTTGCGACTCAGCCTTCCAAAAGATGAAGGGGAGATTGACTTCAGCACCGATTCTAGTTCTGCTAGAGCCGAGTAGGAGTTATACTCTAACGACCCATACTTTACATACATTTTTATGACTTCAGAATTGAAGCACACTTATTACAACATATTACAAAACCAGGAAAGGACCGTATAGGTATAGAGTCTTTAGAAACTAGGAAACATAAACAACTACTTCATAAAGCATCTACTTTTCCTCACATTTATTTCATCATATCTAGAGTCCCTTTTGGCATATCAAGGTTAATAACCTTCTTCCTGACCTGGGGAAATAAAACATACAAAAGGGTGAGCTCAAAATCTCAGTAAGGGTAAACAAAAGATATATAAATCACATCATATACATAAGAACATAACTTTTGGAAATCTTAACCTGAAAAAGAGATTATAATTTCATAACATGGGATAAATCATAGTAGTGAAATGTAATCACAATAATCATAACATAAAACATGAAACTTTGTGTCAAACACACATAATCATAGAGAATCATTTCTTATTAGTCAAGACTCATTCCCAATATTATCTTAGTGGACAAAGTCCTTTTCTGAACCGAGTTCACTCCTCGTTTCAGTCCTGTTTCACCGAACCGGTTTAACCTGCCGTTCCATCCATGTCTATCTCAGGAGATATAAAATCATTACCCAATGCATTGGAGGGAGATATAGATCCCACCCATATCATAATGATACCATTCTTATGTGTTCCACAAAATCATAAACCATACATCATAGCATAACCCATGTAATAAAAATGGGAATCTTAAACATCGTGACATCATAAAACAATTCATATAAGATAAAGGAATTCATAAAAATAATTCCATCACAACATAATCAAATAAATGTAATAATAGGGATATAAACAGTACCCTTTATTATATTACATGGAAAATAATTTTGATGAAACACTTGAACTCCATTCTTGAGAAAAATATCCTTTCTACATCAAAAACAATTTTAATTTCTTAACATGTCATACAATTCTAAACTAAAAGAAGTTAATTACAAATAAACATGAAAATTTGTAAAGGAAGCTACTTGGAAATAATGTTTTAAAAATCCATTCATGCCATATACATTAAAAAAACATTCTTCTCGTACTTTTTTCAGAATAGTCAAAAAGTACATCGTATGAAAAACGACAAAAGATTACTTTCATATCTTTTACTAAAAACACACCGAAGAGAAAAATTGGATTTAAACAATTGTCGGTGGGTGGAAATAATATTAAATATTGAGGAAACATGGATGTGGATGATAAAATAAACCCCAGTAAATTCCAAAGTATAAACAATCTCAGATAAAAAAATGAGATTGTGATATTTCCTTTACCTTAGGTCTGATTTGCTTCGTAAGTGTCTGAACCTCCTATATAATGATTTAAATAATTTTATTGACTTATTATAGAATCATAAATATTTTTATGATATCATATATGATCATATTCGATGCTTCTTATTATTAATATTTCATTACTACTTATTATTTGGGTGTTTATAACTTTTTGTTCTTATGCGTGTTTTGTCAAATAAATTATTATTTTTCTTTTTAGGATATAGATACCTCATTTACAGAAAGGTATTAGTGTAATATATATCATATTCATTCGTTCAATTCATTTATATAATCATTATTCAATGAAGATCATGTGGAACGAGTCACATCACATCGTGGAGACAGTATTCCGTATGTACGCAGGAGCGAGGATATCGTTCCTATGATCGTGGAATTGTATTAGAGTGTATGTATACTATTTTAGAATAAATATCACTTCACAATAATCATATATATTCATTATTTACACCATTATACCCATCCAAGTAAGGTGGTGGTGAAAAATAGTTTACACCACGGCGTGAAGATGGTATTCTGTACGTAAGCACGTGCGGTGATTTCATTTTCCGTAGGATGGATATATAGTTAAATAGGGTTGCTTCCCACTTATAATAACATATCAGTATATGAGTTATACTAATTTTATTACTTAATAATGAAACAACTAAAGAAGAAGAAGTGGAAGAAGAAATAAAGATGAAAGAATCGGTAATGGACATTACCTCTTCTTTGAAGTGCTTCTTTGAGACCTCCGTTTAGGGCACTAAAATTAGTCTTTGAAGAAGACAAGGACCTCTAGGATGTCTCTAGGGACGTGGAGAGGAGAATGTTTCAGGGTTTGGGTGAGCTTGAAGGCTCAATGTGGTGTGAATAAGAGGGGGAGGAGGTGCCCTTTTATAAGGGAGGAGAGGGACTCCTTTGGAAAAACTAAAAATATTATTTTATTATAAAGCCCAATGAAGATTTAAATAGCTCCAAATTGATTTTTTTAAAAGTTAGGTGGGGATGGGTATAAATCCTCTCATCATATAGAATTTAGACATGTTTAGGTTTCTATTTTAACCTTATCATTTAGATTTAACATTAAGTTAAATAAATTTACTTTTACCGTGTCTTCTTGTGTTCTTATACTATAAGATTAATAAACATACAATAACAAGACAAACGAACCCCAATTTGTTTATTATTAATATATATAACCTTATCTATGTCATTTGGCCGAACCTTAGATTTTTAGAAATAAAATAACAATTAATAATACAATATTTGTTTTAAAAACTATTTTATTTCAATTTTGACACGATTTAGTAATTGATTTTTGTGAAAACCATTACAGAATGATTATTTTTAAAAATGTTATCTAAATCAATAATAACATGTCATATTAACTTATAAAATTAGTGTAATTAATAAAAAGTCTCAAATTACATTTATTTAGGTATTTATAACATCCATTATGTCGATATTTCATTAATAAGATAATTACTGCATCATCTTTGTGTCATAAATGAATTAACTTATTTAAAGTCAAAAAATTACAAATAAAATATCATTCTATAGGAAATGATTTTATATTTATAATGAATATTTATAGTCTAATTTATCTTATGTATAACCCTATATAAAAAATGATTTTTTTATTAAACATTGATTTTAACTATTTTAACCCTTTTTTAAATAAATTAATAATAAATGTCCTAATCTAATCCATGTGGGCCTAAATGGCCATATTGTATTCCTAAGGTTGTTTTTGGTCGAATTACACTTATCCAATATAATTAGGACATGTGTTAGGGTAATAATAATATCATTTTTACCCTTAATTACCCTATTTACTTTTAACTGTGGTAAATAAAAGTAAAAATTTAATATTCACCAAAAACTATTCTCATCTCATTGAACCACATTTTACTTATTGACATCAACCGTGTCTCTCGGATTTTTGAGATTCCACTCATAGAAGCGGTAAAATTATGTTTTATGAAAAATTCAGTTTTTTTAACTACCACTTAGTGTTTTCACTATTCATCAAAAATTGAATGTTTTCAGAAAAATACCAAAATTTCACCCTAGGCTAATTTCAATATTCCGAATCCCAAATTGAGGTCAATTTTGAGAAATAAAATTTATAAAATTTCAAAATGTGTTTATTACTATTCATAATGTCTAGTTTTAATAATCTTTTAATAGCATATCGTTGTTTAGTGAAACTCGGTATTGCGTACGATGCAAGCTATCGAGGAAGGTCGCGATTTCATGTAAATTAAGCCAAGAAAGTGATGTGTGTAGTGAAATATTACTTTGATGATTTATAAAAATCAAAATATTTCTCATAAAAGTCTTGGGTGTTACATTCTACCCCCCTTAAAATTAATTTCCCCTCAAAATTCGTCACTTTGTAACAAACAGATGAGGATACTACTCCCTCACCATATCCTCAAGCTTCCATTTAGCTTCTTCTAATTGGTGGTTCCTCCCTAAAACATTCACCAATCAAGTGGTCTTGTTTCATAGGAATTTTTCTCTACGATCCAGAATCTCTATCGGTTGTTCTTCATAAGAATGATCTTGCTCCAGCGGTACAACTTCTTAGCTGAGTTCATGTGAAGGAGCAGGTATGTACTTTTTCATGAGAGATACATGGAACACATTGTGACCTTGAGAGAGATTCGGTGGAAGCTCCAATCCGTAAGCTACCTTCCCAACATGATCCAGTATTTCGAAAGGACTAATATATCTAGTGCTCAACCTCCCCTTCTTTCCATATCTCATGACCCTCTACCAGGGAGATATTCGTAAGAACACTTTATCACCAACTTCAAACTCTTGGTCTTTTCTTCAGTTGTCGGCATAACTTTTCTGTCGACTCTGAGTTGCTCTTATGTATTGTTGAATAGATAGGGTATTTTCTGCCATTTCATCAATGAGATCAGGTCCTAATAGATTTCTTTCCCCAACTTCATCCCATCAAGTTGGAGTCCTGCATTTCTTTCCATAGAGAGCTTCATAAAGAGCCATCTGAATACTGAAGTGAAAGCTATTATTAAAAAAAATTCCACTAAATGTAGGTGTTGATCCCAACCACCTTTGAAATCCATAGAGCAAGCTCTCAACATATCTTCTAGAGTATTAATTGTTCTCTCAGACTGATTGTCTGTCTGAGGATGATAAGCAGTGCTAAAACTCAACTCTGTATCCAGAGTATACTGAAGACTTTTCCAGAACTTCTAGGTAATCCTCAGATCCCGATCAGATATAATAGAAAGTGTTACTCCATGAAATCTTATCACTTCCTCCACATATATCCTGGCAAGCTGATCCATAAATAAATCCTCTCTAATAGAAATGAAGTGTGAAGACTTTTTAAGACGATCAACTCTGACCCAGATAGCATTATTGCCTTTGGATGTTTTAGGAAGTCCCATGACAAAGTCCATAGTGATGTTTTCCCATTTCCATTCGGGTATGGGTAATGGTTGTAACATCCCCTTAGACTTCTATCTCTTAGCTTTAACTTGCTGACAAACCAAGCATCGAGAGACATATTCAGCAAAATCTCTTTTCATGCCATCCCACCATAAGTACTCTTTCAGCTTCCTATACATCTTTGTGCTTCCCGGATGAATAGAGAAAGAAGAACTATGAGCCTCATCCAGCAGCTCCTTCTTCAATTCGGGGATGGGAGGAACACAAACCTGATTCCTGAACTTTATTATCCCATCACAATCAAGGTTGAATTTAGGAACATTTCTCACCTTATTTTGTAACTCGACATCTTCTTTATATGCCTCTTTATTCATCACATGTATAGATGTTTGAACATTCATTTGAGACAGATAAGATTTATCCCCTTCCATTATAATTTCAAGATCCAACCTTTGTAAATCCATAAATATTGGATCTTTTGTGATCCTCATCATGGATAAACTGGCATGGTCTTGTCAACTTAATGCATTTCCCACCTTGTTTTCATTCCCACGACGGTAATGGATTGAGCAGTCATAATGCATAATCAGTTCCAACCATCTTCTTTGGCGCATATTCAGCTCCTTTTGTGTGAAAATATACTTTAAACTTTTATGATCATTATAAATATCACACCTTTATCCATAAAGATAATGCCTCGAAATCATTAATGCAAATATTACTGCAGCTAACTCCAAATCATGAGTTGGGTAATTTTTCTAATGTATTTTCAACTGTCATGAGGCATAAGCTATCACCATATCATTTTGCATAAGAACACACCACAATCCCTTCTGGGTTGCATCACTGTAGATCACAAACCTTTCTCCACTATAAGGAAGTGTGAGCACAGGTCCATGTGATAACCTTCTTTTCCACTCCTTGAAAATCTCTTCACATTCCTCCATCTAGACAAACATACCTCTTTTCCAAGTCAACTTGGTTAGTGGATTAGATAATCGTGAAAAATCGTTCACAAAAAGTCGATAATATCCAGCCAAACCAAGAAAACATCGGATCTCTATCACTGTTGTTGGTCTCGACCATATTTTGATAACCTCTGTTTTTGCTAGATCCACAGATATCCCCTATTTTGAGATTATGTGACCCAAAAATGCAACTTTTTGAAGCCAAAATCCACACTTTGTAAATTTGGCATAAAGCATCTCCTTTCTCAGGGTCTTCAATATAATTCACAAGTGATCTTTCTATTCTTACTTTCTCTTTGAATATACCATAATATCTTCTATAAAGACTACCACAAACTGTTCAAGATATTATCTAAATACTCTATTCATCAGATCCATGAAGATAGCAGGGGCATTAGTAAGACCAAATGGAATCACTATAAATTCATAGTGTCCATACCTTGAACGGAAAGCCGTCTTTGGTATATCCTCCCTTTTGACCCTTAATTGATGATACCCTAAACGAAGATCAATCTTGGAAAAGTATTGAGCTCCGTGTAGTTGGTCAAGTAAGACATCAATGTGTGGGAGAGGATATTTGTTCTTGATAGTGATCTTGTTAAGTTCTCTATAATAAATGCAGAGTCTGATTGATCCATCTTTCTTCTTAACAAACAGAACAGGTGCTCCCCAAGGTGACGCACTAGGGCATATGAATCTCTTATCAAGATTTTCCTAGAGTTGCTTCTTCAATTCTTGCAACTCAATTGGGGCCATTCTATATGGTGTCTTTGAAATAGGCAAAGCACCCTGTACGAGATCTATTGAAAACTCAACTACACGATTTGGTGGAAGGCCCGGTAATTCCTTCGAAAAGTCATCATCAAACCCCCGTACAATGGGAATATTCTTAATTGTGAGTTTCTCACCAACAATTTGAGATAAATAACCTTCATTTAGTGGAATCAAGACCCATAAGATGGAATAAATTTCCACTGGAAGGTTATGTTCATCCTTGCATAGATAGACGATCATAGATTGATCTGGAATATGAAATGTGACTTCCCTTATTTGGAAATTGATATGAGCTCCATAAAAAGAAATCCAATCCATGCCAAGAATCACTTCAAATTCCACTATAGGAAGGATCACAAGATTTGCAGGAAGCACTTTCCCACAAACTTCAATCGAAGAAGAATTATAAACTTGTGATGCTACTGTTGTGCCATTAGGAGTTCTCACAGCTAACTCAACATCTAATTGTTGAGGTAATATGGCGATACCCTTAAAAAATTATTCAGAAATAAAAGAGTGGGTGGATCTAGTATCAAATAAAACATTTGATACTTTAGGGTGGATGGTAAGTGTACCTTTCACCACATCATTATCGTACTCCACATTGCTGATAGAAATTGCATGTGACATTCCTTTGTCCTTGGCCTTAAGAGTTTGTTGACGTCGACCATCATCATCAAACCTTGGATTTGGGCATTGAATGGCATAATGCCCCATCTCCTTGTAGTTGAAACATTGCAGTGTAGTAGGTTCATTTTGTGACTCCTTTCCTTTGTTTGCATAATTAGACATCTTCTTCCCATCATTGCGGCATTCAAATTCCTGATGACCTTCCTTTCCACATTTAAAACATTTACTTGTCCCTTTAAGAAAACTCCCTCCATGTTTATTTCCACACTTTGATCATAAGGGAAAGATCATCTTATTTTCAGTGTGCTCTTTATATTTTCCTTTGAATTCCATTTTACTCTTCTTATCAAACCCATATGACTGATGGGTTACTCCAATCTCCATCTCGACTTTGAGAGCACATCGAATGATTTCCTTGTAGCTATTGAAGTCCCTTATGGCTAACACCCTTTGAATACTTGGTTTTAATCAACTAAATAATCGATCGATCTTACTCTCAAGATGGATAATAATACCAGAAGCGTACCTTGCATGTCTTGTAAAAATTTCTTCATAGGTACCAACAGATTCATCATCCTCTTGCTTCAGTTCAAGAAACTCTTTATCCATTTTTGTTCAGAGAATACGAGGGAAGTACTTATTGAAAAATAATTTCTTGAACTCGTCCCATTCCATGGACTCAATTTCATCCCTTTGCCTCGTATTCTTAATAAGATTCCACCATTGATCAGCATCACCTTCCAAACGATACACTGCTAAGATGACTTTATCATGTTCAGAACATTGAAGAACTGAAAATATCTTTTCAGTAGTACTAATACATTGTTCAGAAACTAATGGATTAGTAGACCCACTGAATGAAGGTGGACGCTGCCTCATGAAGGATGAAACAGAATGTTTCCCCTTCCTTTGCTCGTTTGGAAGTCCTGCATGATTCATAACTTGAGAAAGTTATGTGAGCATGGCTACAAGTTTTTTCATTCCAGCTCCCAAAACAATTGGTTGCTCAGGGGGACAATCATTGCATTGTTCGTCGCATTCCGCATTAAAACGGTTCCTTCAGGTTCCAACCATTGACTAAAACCAAGAAGAATAATGTGAGAAACACTAATTATAATAGGAAAACCACACAATCAAGAATAAAATTTCACACTTATGGTCTTATCCTAGGTTATTCATGGCCATTTCTAAAACACTAAGACTGTGTTCTATGCTTAGACTTATCCTTAGGGTTCTTACTAATGCTATCACATCCTAGTTTCCAAATGTTGACTATACATTTCCTCTAATACCAACTCTAACGACCCATACATTACATACATTGTTATGAATTTAGAATTTAAGCACAATTATTACAACATATAACAAAACCAGGAAAGGACCGTATAGGTATAGAGTCATTAGAAACTGGGAAACATAAACAACTGGTTCATAAAGAATCTACTTTTCCACCCATTTATTTCATCATATAATGAGTCCCTTTTGGCATATCCTACTTAATAACCTTCTTCCTGAACTGGGGAAATAAAACATACAAAAGGGTGAGCTCAAATGCTCAGTAAGGATAAACAAAATAAATATCCATCACATCATATACATAAGAACATATCTTTTGTAAATATTAACCTACAAAAGAGATTATAATTTCATAACATGGGTTAAATCATAGTAGTGAAATGTAATCACAATAATCAAAACTTAAAATATTAAACTTTGTGGCATACACACATAATCATAGAGAATCATTTCTTATTTTTCAAGACCCATTGCCAAGACTATCTTAGTGGACAAAGTCCTTTTCTGAACCGAGTTCACTCCTCATTTCAGTCCTATTTCACTGAACCGGTGTAACCTGCCATTCAAGCCATGTCTATCTCATGAGATATAAAATCTTTACCCAATTAATTTGAGGGAGATATAGGTCCCACCCATCTCATAATGATATCATTCTTATGTGTGCCCCAAAATCATAAACCACACATCATAGCATAACCCATGTAATAAAAATTGGAATCCTAAACATCGTGACATCATAAAACAAATCATATAAGATAAATGAATTCCTAAAAATAATTCCATCACAACATAATATAATCAATGTAATAATAGGGATAGAAAAATAACCCTTTATTATCTTAGATGGAAAATAATTTTGATAAAACACTTGAACTCCATTCTGGAGGAAAATATCCTTTCTACTTCAAAAACACTTTTCCTTTCTTAACATGTCATACAATTCTAACATAAAAGATGTTGATTAAAAATAAACATCAAATTTTTTTAAAATCCATTTTCTTGGAAATAATGTTTTAAAAATACATTCATTCCATATAAGTTAAAAAATATATTCTTCTCTTACTTTTTTCGGAAAAGTCAGAAAGTACCTCGTATGAAAAACGACAAAAGATTCCTTTCATATCTTTTAATAAAAACTCACCGAAGGGTAAAATTGGATTTAAAAAATTGTAGGTGGATGGAAATAATAGTACTTATTGAGGAAACATGTATGTAGATTATAAAATACACCCCAATAAATTCCAAAGTATAAACAACATCGGATAAAAAAATGAGATTGTGATATTTCCCTTACCTTAGGTCCGATTTTCTTCGTAAGTGTCCGAACCTCCAGTATAATGATTTAAATAATGTTATTGACTTATTCTAGAATCATACTTATTTTTATGATATCATATATGGTCATATTATTAGCTTCTTATTAGTAATATTTCATTACTACTTGTTATTAGGGTGTTTATTACTTTTTGTTCTTATGCGTGTTTTGTCGAACAAATTCTTATTTTTCTTTTTAGGTTATAGATACCTCATTTCCAAAATGGTATTAGTGTAATATATATCATATTAATTCATTCAATTCATTTATATAATCATTATGCAATGAAGATCGTGTAGAATGAGTTGCATCACATCGTGGAGACGGTATTTCGTGCGTACGCACGAGCGATGATATTATTCCTATGATCGTGGAATTGTATTGGAGTGTATTTATACTATTTCAGAATCAATATCACTTCACAACAATCATTTATATTCATTCTTTACACCATTATACCCATCCAAGTAAGGTGGTGGTGGAAAATAGATTACACCACGACGTGGAGACGGTATTCCATACGTACGCACGCGCGGTGATTTCATTTTCCGTAGGATGGATAGATGGTTAAATAGGGTTGTTTCATACATATAATAACATATCAGTATATGAGTGATACTGATTTTATTACTTTATAATGAATCAAATAAATAAGAAGAAGTGGAAGAAGAAATAAAGATGAAAGAATCGGTAAAGGACATTACCTCTTCTTTGAAGTGCATCTTTGAGACCTCCGTTTAGGGAACTAAAATCTGTCTTTTAAGAATACCAGGACCTCAAGAATATCTCTAGGGAAGTGTAGATGAGAAAGTGTCGGGGTTTGACCGAGCTTTAAGGTTCAAGGTGGTGTGAGGAAGAGGGGGAGGTGGTGACCTTTTATAAGGGAGGAGAGGGGCTCCTTTGGAAAAACTAAAAATATAATTTTATTATGAAGCAAAATTCTGTTTTAAATAGCTACAAATTGATTTATTTATAATATAAGATGGGTATGGATTGAAATAATCTCATCCAATAGAATATATACATGTTTAGGTTCCTATTTTAACCTTATCATTTAGATTTAACATTAAGTTAAATAATTTGACTTTTACCGTGTCTTCTTGTGTTCTTATACTATGAGGTTAATAAACATACTATAACAATCCAAACGAACACCAAGTTTTTTATTAATATATATAACCTTATCTAAGTCATTTGTCAGAACCTTATATTTTTAGGAATAAAATAACAATTAATAATATAATATTTGTTTTAAAAACTAATTTATGTCATTTTTGACACTATTTAGTAATTGATTTTTTTGAAAATCATAACAGAATGAGTAGTTCAAAAAAAGTTAATTAAATCAATACTAACTTGTCATATTAATCTATAAAATCAGTTGAATTCATCAAAATTCTCATATTACATTTATGTGGGTATTTATAACATCAATTATGTCAATATTTCATTAATAAGATAATTACTACATTCTCTTTGTGTCATAAATGAATTAACTTATTTAAAGCCTAAAAATTACAAATTAAATATCATTATGTAGTAATGCTTTTTATCTTTCTAATGAATATTTAGAGTCGAATTTATCTTATGTATAGCCTTATAATAAAATTTTTTTTCATTAAACATTGATTTTAACTATTTTAACCCTTTTTTAAATAAATTAGTAATAAATGTCCTAATCTAATCCAAGTGGGCCTAAATGGTCATATTTTATTCCTAAAGTTGTTCTTGGTCGAATTAAACTTATCCAATAGAATTAGGACATGTGTTAGGGTAATAATAATATCATTTTTACCCTTAATTACAATATTTACTTTTAACCGTGGTAAATAAAAGCAAAAAGATACTATTCACCAAATTTTATTTTAATCTCATTGAACAACATTATACTTACTGACATCAACCGTGTATCTCAGATTTTTGAGATTCCTCTCACAGAAGCGGTAAAATTACGTTTTATGAAAAATTCAGTTTTTTTAACTACCACTTAGTGTTTTCACTATTTATCAAAAATTGAAAGTTTTCAGAAAAATACCAAATTTTCACCCTAGGCTAATTTCGATATTTCAAATGCAAAAATGAAGTCAATTTTGAAAAATAAAATTTACAAAATCTCAAAATGTGGTTATTACTATTCCTAATGGCTAGTTTTAATTATATTTTAATAGCATATCATTGTTTAGTGAAACTCGGTATTGCGTACGATGCAATCTATCGAGGAAGGTCATGATTTCATGTAAAGCATGCCAAGAAAGTGATGGGTATAGTGAAAGATTACATTGATGATTTATATAAAAACGAAATATTTCTCATAAAAGTCTTGGGTGTTACATATACAGTTTTCTGTGATGCATCTGGCATTAGGCATGGAGTAGTGCTTGTGCAGGAAGATCATGTTTTTGTGTATGAATCTCGGCAGTTGGGGCCCCTTGAGAAGAACTATCCTACGCATGACATGGAGTTAGTTGCAGTTGTTCATGCTTTGCGTTGTAGCAGGCACTATCTCATGGGAGAGCATTTTGTGGTATATACTAACCACAAGAGAATCAAGTATATCTTCACGCAGCGTGACAAGAATATAAGGCAGCGGAGGTGGGTTGAGATCCTACAGTCTTTCGACTTCGAGGTTTCTTATACGCCTGGGAAAGGAAATGTCGTGGCTAACTTTCTGAGCAGGAGGACTCAATAACAGGCAGTTCAAATGGACAGCAACGAGTGGCAGCTTATGGATCTGTTCTCTGTGATGCATTTGGAGGTGCACGATAGATAGGGATAGACAGTTCTTTATTCGGTAGCTCTTATCTCTACTCTTTTAGATCGAGTTAGAATGAGGAAACTATCAGACCCAGCGGGCCTAGTCGTACGAGAGGGTGTGTCAGATGGAGACCCTACTCCGAGGTGGACAATGTGCGATGATCAGGTTCTATGTTTTCATGGCCGCGTATAGGTTTCAGCTGAAATACGTGAGGAGATGATGTGGGAGTTTCATGCTTCAGCTTGGGCAGTCTATCCTGGTGTCACCAAGATGTACCGAGACTTACACCGTCGGTATTGGTGGCCAAGTATGAAGAAGGATGTGGCTGGTTTTGTTATGAGGTGTTCCACCTTTCAGTAGGTGAAGGCAGAGAATCAGCGACCAGTAGGGCTTTTACAATAATTTCCCATTACTAAGTCGAAATGGAATGGGGTTGTGATGGACTTCGTGATAGGGTTACCGAGATCACCTCGAGGAAATAATGTGGTTTGGGTTGTAGTGGACAGGATCACGAAGGTTGTACCCTTCTTTCCGATCAAGGAGACCTTCATTTTTTATAAGCTGGGGCGGTTTTACATTCGAGTGATTATACATCTTCATGGAGTTCCACAATCCATTGTTTCAGACAGGGAAGCACATTTTACATCGCACTTCTGGAAGGGGATATAGATGAATTTGGGTACATAGGTATTTTTGAGTACAACATACCATCCCCAAACTGATGGATAGTCCGAGCATAGAATCTAGGTGATTGAGGTTATGCTCCGAGCTTGAATTCTAGACATTGGCGGTACTTGGGAGTAGGACATTCCTTTGGTGTAGTTCACCTACAACAACAGTTTTTAGGAAACTATTCAGATTGTACCTTACGAGGCTTTGTACGGTAGGCCATGCCGATCACATTTATTATGGCTAGTGGCAGAAGGGGAAGATTTGCTCGGACCTCGTCTTGTTCAGGAGACCTCAGAGTAGATAGAGTTGATTCTGAAGAGGATGACTACTACACAGTCTCGACAAAAGTCCAATGTTGATCAGTGGAGATGACCATTGGAGTTCAATGTCAGAGATAAGTTTTTCCTGCGCGTTACCCTAAGGATGGGACATAAGAGGATTTGGAAGCAGGGGAAGCTTTCACCAAGATATGTCAGGCCGTTTGAGGTTATGGAGAGAGTTGGGATGGTTGCTTACAGGTTGTAGTTACCTTAGAGGTACTAGGGTATACACGACATCTTCCATGTTTCTCAGCTATGAATGAATTTATTAGACTCATCTCCTTTTTCTAACCCGAGGAGGTTTAACTGGAGCATGATTCATCATTCAAGGAGCATCATATTAGGATTATTGATCACAATACTAAAGTTCTCTATGGCCAGTCTGTTCCTCTAGTACAGGTGCTATGGCAGCACGAGAGAGTGCAGGATGAGACCTGGGAAAGGGAGGCTGATGTATGATCACGGTGGCCAGAGTTGTTCGAGGATTCTTATTTTATGCCTTGTTAGGGAAATTCAGGGATAAATTTCATTAAGGGGGGGGGGGTGTTTTTAAGAACCTGGATCTTCGTTTGAGGTATGTTTTCCCTTTTTTTGGATATTTTGGGAAAAATAATGTTTCTAGATCTTTTTGAAGTACACGCCATGTTCTTTCTGAGTACATGCAGTGTACTCTTTTCCCGGTCGATGCCGTGGGCTGGCCATGCCCAGTCCACACACACAGTGTGTCGGGGTGATGTGGAGGCCAATTTTTGGCGAAGTATGAAAAGTCCTAGTACACTCCGTGTACTCTATATGTACGTGTACATTCTTTTTATTTCAGTAATCGGACTGGGGTCACGCATAATGCTTATAGGCGTCTTCTTCTCTGCCTTTTTCCATCCAGAGCATCTGTGGAGGCCGATTATTCTCCGATCCACCGATCTTTCACCTGTTGTCGGAATCGAACACTTTCGATTAGAGAAGAATTACATCGGTGGGTTCTTGGTTCTTCTTTGGCATAATTTCCTGATTCCTTCTTTTGTGTGAGTTCTCTAAGGATGACCAATTTTCGATATTTTTTTGATCTACTCCATTCTAGGCAGATTCATGGGCCGATGTTCAAGTATATAGATCTTCGCGGGTCGTGGTAGGAGGTTTTTTTCCCGATGTTGATGTTCTTTGAGTTTTGGATGCAAAAGTGTCGGATACCCATGTATTGGGTATCCTAGGTTTAGGATTTTGGTCCTATTTTTTATTTTCCCTAGATTTATTGTTAGATTATGATAAATTATTGCTAATATTTTATAGGTTTCATGTTTGAGGATCACCCCATGGGTGGCTCTCCCTGTTTGGTCGTTTCTTACCGCTTGGAAATGATTTCTTGTGAGGTAAACCCTATTGCAATTGTTAGTTTACATGTTATCATTAATTTCATGTCTTGCTTGCTGTTTAAATTCTTTTGGTGCATGGTAGCTATTAGCCAAGTAGTTGTTGAACATACATAGGTATGCTGACAGTCGATTACGCACGACTGGACTGCTCAGGGTTATGAGAACCTAGTACGGGAGATCAAAGCGGGAATAGAAAAATAAGTGATTCCCTAGAGGGTCTATTGGTTTTAGTTCATATGCAGTACCTATATAATATGATATTGTGCTTCCCAAGAGTGTTCTTAGTTTACCCATGCATCGAGACCATAGGAGGAATTAGACGTAAGTGCTTCCATAGAGAGTCTGTAGCTATCATTGCAAGACTATAGGGGAATTGACTTGAGAGCTTCCTAGAGTGATTGTTCCTGGTTTGATTGCTGGACTATAAGGGTCTGCAAGTTTGAGCCACCTAGAGGGTCAGTGGGAATTTTTTAGGTTGGTTGTGATGAGCCCACCATGCCAAATAACAAGATTCAGTTTTGTACTTCTTATGTTTAGGTAGTCTTATGAGATAACTGTTGTGATACATACCTTACCTTGGAATAGAGAACTTTATAGTTTTCCTTGGTCATTTAATTAAATGAATGTGAATGTTAATTGGTATGATTATTGAATGGTGTAACCCTAGTTCATTACTATATTTATTTTCCTTTACTTTTCCTACATTACTCACTGACAGTTGGTCATAAATCTTGTGGTGGTTTCCTACTGGGATTAGTCTCAAACCCTGTTTGGATCCTGGTTTTCGGCCCAAACAGATTATATGGTTGCAGGTGTAGATAGGGATTATGGACCTTCTACCTCAGGTACTTGATTGCTGGTTGGAGTTGGAGGGCATTAGACTGGGATTTGGCTCACGATGCTACTGGAGTTACTGTTTATGTTTAGTACATTGGTTTCAGTTGTACTTCAGCACGTTGATTTGATTACTAATTTCCTGGGATACATGTATCTTACTACATCATTATTATATCAGAAATTGATTATACTTTTAGTTCAGTCGTTGTATGTTGTTTACTACTTTATCTATTTATTATGTTTGTTCTTCCGCTGCATACTTTACCAAATGAGGGAATAGTTTCCCAACTTACTCACAATGGACCTCACTGCTAGTCGGCAGCCTCTGGCGTTTGGGAAAATGCGCTTGAGGTCATGTGGTGAACTGGCTACAGGGCACCAGAATTGTGGCTCCAGATTCGGGTTGTTAAAAAAAATGGTGTGATGTTGAGACGGATGAGGTGCCCTTTTATAAGGGAGGAGAAAGGCATCTTTGGAAACCTAACAAATATTAATTAATAATATATTCAATCCCAACTTCAAAACTGTGAAAAATAACTCAATTAGAATATGAGATGAGATAGGGTTTTAATATAATCAATTAAAAAATTTATACATGTTTTATGTTTATTTTAAACCTTATCATTTTGATTTATCCTTATTTAATCAATTTAATTTTATTTGTGGTAATAATATTCTAAATTTTAGATAGTAATAATTAAAAACTTATATGTGGCAATATTCCATAATTTGATTCTTTAGAACCTCATAGCCAATAAAATTTTTAATTTTTAATTTTTAATTATTGTTGTGATTTTTAAATTATTTAATAATATTTTATTATTTTAAAATACAAATAGTGTAAATTTTGACACTATTAATTTATTTGAATTTAAATAAAATACACATAGAGAATATATGTAAAAAAAAATTTAATAGGTTCCTAACGTGTCATACTCATCTATAAATTTTTTGGAGAATATTAATTAGTTCATATAATAATTATTTTAATAATTTTAAAACCATTTATTTGATATTTCTCTTAATAAAATATTTACGAAAACATTTTTGTAAACTTATTTAATAAACATATTTTTTGCATAAAAAGTAGAATTAAAATACTATGATGAATATAAGTCTAATAGAATTAATTATAATACTTTTAGCCGAATGTATATTCTAAAACACCCAACTTTTAAAATGATATGTTTATTAAATTAGGAAGGTGTCAAATTTGAAATCATTTAATATAAAATAATATAAGTGTCATAATGACTTTTACAAGGATCCAAATTGTCAACAATTCTATTTTTTGATGCTTATGATTTATATTTACATTACCAATATGTTTTGGTTAGGTTTTTGGGACTTTTATGTGTATTATTTTTTAATAAAATCTATATTATTGATTTTTACTAAATAAATAATGTTTTAATCATTAATTTATTAGATAATAAAGTAATTATATATTTAATTAAAAATTAAAAATAAATTACCATTATAAATAAAAACATCTCATCTGTAAAATTAGTATTTATAACAGAATTTATATTATATATAACATTATATTACCAATAAATTAATTATTAATGTTTGAGTGAGACATATTTCACTTTCATTTAAATAAAATAAATTAAAGGTCTTAATCACATATAAGTGAGTTATAATAGATATTATTTAGACCCAATTATATTTTAGGATGATATATAATCGTCCAATTATATTAAGAGAAGTTTTTGGGTAATCTTATAATATTATTTTTACCCTTAATTACCTAATTTACCTTTAAGTGTGGTAAATAAAACTTACCGTAGTTACTATTCAAAATAATAAAAAATTAATTGTAGACTATTAACATAATTTTTATAAAATGATCCCAAATATTGAATCAATTTTTCCAAATTCGAATCAAAGAATTTGCAGTAATAAATTTAAAATTAATCCACTTGTCGAAAAAAATGTGTTTTTATTTAAAACATTGCAGAAGATTGAAATGTTTTTAACTATGAATTCAATGTAAAATTAATGATAATGACATAAATTATATTAAATTTTAAAAATATATTCTATTTATACTTTAAACCCATACAATATTATAAATTAACCATATGAATTATCTTGATGAAAAAAGATAAAATTCAGTGTATTTTTACTATTCATCTAAATATGTACGTTATTTGAAAAATATCAAAACTTTATCCAATGTAATTTTCAATATCATGATTCACAAGGAAAAAAATATTTTTTAAAATTGAACTTATAATATTTTTAAAAATTATATTTAAAATCGGTGTGCCATCAAAAGGCGGCAAAACTGCATTTTTTGGAAAATAATTATTTTACCTGAAAATTTTATATTGTTGTCATGCCAAGATCTATAAAATGTGTAATATGAATGATAATTTTATCAAATTTAAAATGTTTTTAATAATATTCATAACAAGTAGTTCATAATAATATTATAACAATATATCGTAGTTTAGTAAAACTTAGTATTGCGTACAACACACGCTATTAAGGAAGGTCAATTTTTTGTGTAACACAAGCCAAGAATAGTGTTTACGTATACTAAAAGATAATACGGTGTTCCATAAAGAGTAAGATTATCATGGTGTTGCATACAACCCAAGACATCAAAGAAATACAAAATAAATTTTCTCATCAAAATCTCAGGTTGTTACATTCTACCCCCCTTAAAATGAATTTCACCCTCGAAATTTTTCGGGGTTTTAAATGGATTACTACTTGAAAGTTTCTTTCAAATAAACCCACATTGTAAAAATTAATACTAAAACATAATTTTAAAAACTAAAGTATGAAACGTAATTGTTAACGAAATTTACTCATCAGTAGGTTTCCACATAGAAGAACAAAGGTGAAAATTTGGATATAGAAGTGAAATCTAACCATCATATTCTGATAGAGAGTGGTAGAGAACATGGATATGAAAAATCCAACATTCACAATGCCATAAATTGTGATGATCTAAGGTACCATCTAATTCATCAGATATGAGGGTACTAGGACAACATTTTTGGTTTTCAATATCATTTCCCTAATGTTGATAAATTTTTCCACAAGGAGAAATACTTACTTTATTTCAGTGTAATATTATCATTTTTCATTCCATGATCAATTTCCAATTAATATCTTATTGAATTAAATGATGTTGATTGTTTCGTTCTTGAAGTGTTAGCAGATCATGTGATAGAATGATGGGTTATTCCATCTTTCTCGAACAAAAGGTTATAAAAAGTTATCAAATAAACATAATTCCATCTATGGTGAGATTAACCATATATGATTCCAAAAATGGACGTATACTTCATCTATCATATCTCATATTAAAATAAAACTAATTTCTACTAACCAAGGACTTCTAGTGGGCCAGTGGTAGGCGGTAAAGACATGTCCCACATCATTTGTGGGTTTAGTTCCCGCATCCTTGTCTGACGTGATGGGTTGGCGCCCGTCCAATGGGTTGTCCTTTTTCTATAACTATACTATCATAATATTAAAAATTACTATCCTTAAACAATAATATCTAATGTACCCCATAATCCATTCTAAACATTAGGCTTATGCAAAATACTTTTGTTCAATCTCATAGTATAAAGAAAAAGATTACTAGAGAGGTCGCATACAAAGCATGTGATTAACATCATTTATCCCCCATATATCTTAAGATATATATTGTTGGTCATATTCCAAACATTTTAATACCTTAATCATGTAATTAATTGAAACATTAATTACCATAAAACCTTAGTGAAAACATGATTACTGTCAAAAGTTATTTATTTCGACATACCAAAATCACAAAATATCTATTTACTCAAACCATGTTGTCATTATGTCCTTATATCAGTCATGAACTCATTAATACTATCAAACATATTATTTTCTCTTTATCCCTTTATTATATGCATATCATATTCATTACAAAAATATTTCAATCACTTTTCATGGTTACTGGTACCATTAAATTATTGAAATCAAATACATAGATATTCCAATATTCCAGAATATTATAATTGAGATTCCACAACACTATTTTGGAATTCCATTACATATACACTTAATCATTCCACCACTTCGTTGTCATATTCAAAATCACCAACAGTTATCGCATGTGACTTCCCTTTGTCATTCTCCTTAAGAGGTTGTTGATGTCGATCATCATTAACCCTTAAATTAGGGCATTGGATACCATAATTCCCCATTTCCTTGCACTTGTAGCATTGAATTGTTGGTGGTGAGTTCTTTGTATTGTTTTCTCTATTCACATAATTAGCTACATTATTTACATTCCTTCGATAATAATCTTTTCAATGACCTTATTTTCCACACTTAAAACATTTTCTAGTCCCCTTAAGGAAATCTCCATCTTGCTTCTTTCCACACATTGAGAATAAAGAAACATTTGTCTTCTTTTCACCATTGTTTTTATATTTTTCCTTGAACTCCATATTTCGTTTCATGTCAAAGCCATGGGATGGATATGTAACACCAACTTCCAGTTCTACCATGATAGAACAATGCACAATTTCTTCATAGCTACTAAAGTCTCTTATCACTAATTCCCTTCTAAGACTTGGTATTAATCCACTGAAGAATCGATCAAATTTACATTTTGTATGGATGATAAAGCTAGATGCATACCTTGAAAGCCTTGAAAAATTCAACTCGTACATACCAAAAGATTCATCATCCTTTTTCTTAAGCTCAAGGAAATTCTTTTCCATCTCTGTTCGAAAAATATGACTCAATTACTTGTTGAAAAAAAATCATTAACTCGTCCCATTCCATGGATTCAATTTCATCTTGGAGAATTGTATTCTTAATTAGAGTCCACCACTGGCCTGCTTCACCTTCTAAACGTTAAACAACTAAAATAACATTTTCATGTTCTGAAGAGTGATATATGGAAAGTATCTTTTCAATTGTACTGATCCATTGTTCAGCAATAATTGGATCATAGGACCCCTTGAAAGAAGGTGGACATTTCCTCAAGATGGACTTAGTGGAATATTGTTCCCTTATCTACTAATTTGGATGTCAAAAATGATTCATAGCTTGTGTAAGTATAGAAATAAGATTTTTCAAACCATTTACCATGACATTTGGTTGTTCAGAAGAACAATCATTGCATTGCCCAGTGCATTGATCATTAACACGGTTCCTTTGAGATCCAACCATTATCAAAAACCCATAAATAATAGTATGAGAGGCAAAAATAATACTAGGAAAAATAAAATCATGGGGGTGTAACTTCAATATCTAAGATCAAAGGTTTAATTCTATGATTGTTACTGTAATTCAAGGATTATATCCTATACTTATTCTTAACCTTAGAGATATCCCTAGACATACCTTATAAATATCTCTAGGGATCTCACTAATGTTTTTCATCCTAGTTTCCAATGGTTATCTAAAAAATTCCTATGATACAAACTATAGATACCCAAGCATGACATACATGAACATTACATTAATTTTAAGGAATACTTAGTACATAACAAAAAACAGAGACCCATGGACTATAATTGTTTAGTGTCTTTGGAATCAAGGAACATAATCTTCTATTCATGGTAAATAATCTTTGACATATCCCATAAATATATTCCCATTTTTTTTTCTTACCTAAAACTATTCCTTATATCCTGGGGAAAAGAAAACATATAAAGGGAGAGCACAAATTCTCAGTAAGGGTAAAAATGGAAAACAAACAAAATTCCATAAACATTTGAATGTGAAAACCTGAACATAATATTTAAACATAAAAATCATGAACAATGACATAAAAAATTGCAGTACATAAGTCCTAGATCATAATAAAACGTTAATAATGATAAAATTTCATGGGAATAAATCATGTAATTGTGGAAAATCATTAATCACAATATATGATTTTCATAGTTGCCAAGGCATTTCTCCCAAGACTATCAAAGTAGACAATGTCCATTACTAAACCATGTTTACTTGCCATTCCAGCCCTATATTACTAAACTGGATTTACTTGCCAATATGGGAATGTTTATCTCATGAGATATTATTCTTTACCCAATTCATTCAAGGGAGATGTAGGTCCCACCCATCTCATAATGAAACCATTATTATGTGTTCAACAAAATCATAAATTATATATCATAGCATTTCCCATGTAACAATAATGGGATTTTTAAAAATAATTTCATCATAACATAATACGTATAATATAAAAGGACTTCATAAAAATAATTCCATCATAAAATAATGAAATAAATTTAATAATAGTGATATAAATAGATCCCTATATTATCTTATATGGAAAATAATTTTGATAAAACAGTTGAACTCGATTCTTGTAGAAAATATCTTTTCTACTTCAAAAACATTTTTCCATTCTTAACCAGTCATACAATTTTAAACTAAAAGTTTTTAATTGAAAAAAAACATGAAAATTTTTAAAGTAATCTTCATGGAAATAAGGTTCTATGAAATCATAAAAATACATTCATGTCGTTAATGTTAAAAAACCATTTGTCTTGTACTTTGGCCGGAAAAGTCAAAAAGTATCTCGTACTAAAGAGGAAAAAAGATTCTTTACATATATGTTACTAAAAATTCACCGATATGTAAAATTGTATTCAAAAAATTTTAGGAGTATAGAAAAAATACTACATATTGAGGAAACATTGACTTGGATGATAAATATTCCCTAGTAAATTTTGATGTATAAACAATCTCAGAAAAATGAGATTGCGAGATTTTACCTTACAGTATATGATCGATAAAATCATATGTGTCATAAATAAAATTACATGCATATTTAAATATCATATCCTTTATAAAAAATCATAAAACATTCATGGGAAGCATAAGCACCATACAAAAGAAATAGATGGTGATTAAGGCATATGTCTCACAAAAAAAAAGTGAGACGAAATAATCCCATAACTTAGGTCTGATATGCTTTGTACATATATGAACCTCTTGAATCATGATTTAAAAAATGTCATTGACTTATTAAAATTCATTTTCATTGTTATGATATCATATATGGTCATATTATTATCTTATTATTAGTAATATTTCATTGCTACTTCTAATTCGAGTGTTTGTTGATTTATGTTCTTATGCGTGTTTTGTAGGATAAATTCTTTTTACCCTTTTTAGGTTATAGATAAATAATTTACAAAATAATAATAGTGTAATATATATCATATTTTTTAATTAAATTCTATTAAATAATCATTATTCAATGAAGATCATGTAGAAATAATCACATCACATCGTGGAGATGGTAGGCCGTAAGCACGCACGAGTGATGATATCATTACCATGATTGTGGAATGGTATTGAAGTGTATGGTGTATAATATTTCAAAATAAATATCACTTTATAATAATTAGATATTTTTATTTCATCCATCATTATACACATACATGTATGTTAGTGATGAAATAAAAGATTAAACTGCAGTGTGGAGACGATAATCCATACGTACGCAGGAGTGGTGATTCCATTTTTTTTCATAGGATGGATAGAAGATAGAATATGATTGTTTCATATTCATAATAAAATATCACTATAAAATTGGTACTGGAGTTATTACTTAATAACTAAAAAACTCATATAGAGGTAGTAGGAGAAGAAATAAGTTTGAAAGAATCGGTAAAAGAAATTACCTCTTCTTCGATGCGCCTCCTCTTAACATCTTCTTAGGGCACAAAACATGGTCTTTGAAGAATACCAGCACCACTATTAGGTGTCCAGGGATGTGGAGATGTGAAATTGGTAGGGTTTGGATGAATTTGAAAGATAAAAAATGGTGTGAAGTGGAGAGGGAATAGGTTCCCTTTTATAAGGGAGAAGATGGGCATCTTTAGAAACCTAAAAAATATTAATTTATAATAACATCAAAACCCACTTAAAAATATCTAAAATGACTCAATTATAAAATTAGTTGTGCTAGGGTTGTAATATAATCATTAAAAGAAATCCAGACATGTTTTATTTTAATTTTAAACCTCATCATTTTGATTTATCCTTATATAATCTATTTATGATTATTTGTGGTATTAATATTATAAATTTTAAATAGTATTAAATACATACTAATATGTTGTCAAATTTCCATAAGTTTATACTTTATAACATTTTAGACCATATAATTTTTATTTTTTAATATTTTAATTTTTTTGTTTTTTAAATAATTTAATAATATGTTATTTTTATAAAATACCAATAGTGTAAATTTTGACACTATTTCAATTATTTGAATATAAATAAAATACACACAAAGAATATATTAAAAAAAATTTAATATGTTTCTAACATGTCATATTATTCTATAAAATTCATGGATAATATTAATTAGTTCATATAATATTTATTTTAATATTTTTAAAACCATATTTTAGATATTTCTATTAATAAAGTAATTAATAGAACATTGTTTTATATAATTATTTAATATACTTATATGTTTCATAAATATTAAAAATAAAATACTATGATGAATATATATCTAATATATTTCATAAGAATCCTTATAGTCGAATTTATTTTCTAAAACACCTAACTTATAAAATGTTATGTTTATTAAATTATTGAGGTGACAACTTTAACATCATTTAAAATAAAATAATAAAATTTTCATAATACAATTTATAAGCCTCCAAATTGTCAAAAATTATATGTTTGTTTGTTAATGGTTTATATTTACATGACCAATATGTTTTGGTCAGGTTTTTCGGCATTTTATGAGTATTATTAGTTTAATAAAAACTATATTATTGATGTTTCACTAAATAAATAATTTTTGCATCATTAATGTATAAGATATTAAAGTAAATATATATTTTTTAAAAATTTAAAATAAATTAACACGATAAAGAAGAATATTTATCTTTCAAATGAGTAGTTATAACAGAATTTATATTCTGTATAACCTTATATGAAGAAATAATTTAATTTTTAATGTATGAGTGACAAATATTTCACTTTCATTCAAATAAAATAAATTGAAGGTCTTAATCCCATACTATTGGGATATAATATATATTATCTCGACCCAAGTATATTTTAGGATGAAATATAATCATCCTATTATATTACGAAAAGTGTTATGATAATTTTATAATATAATTTTTACCTTTAATTACATAATTTACCTTTAAATGTGGAAAATAAAATTTACCATAGTTACTATTCATAATTCCCAAAAATAGACGTAGCATATTTAAATAATTTGGACCTACTGATTATAAATATGGAATAGATTTTTCAAATTTCAAAACACAGAAGTTACAGTAATTAATTTAAAATTAATCATGTTATCGAAAAAACGGGTTTATATTTAAAATATTGCAAAAGATTGAAATGTTTTTACCTATAAATTCAATGTATAATTAATAATAATGAAATAAATTACATTAAATCATAAAAATATATTATATTTATACATAAAATCCATAAAATATTATAATTTAACCACATAAATTATCTTGACGAACAAAGATGTTTTTAATTAAAATTTAGCATATTTTTACTATTCATCATAATATGTATGTTATCAGAAAAATATCAAAACATTATCCAATGTAAAATTTTTATCCAAATTCACAAGAGGAAATTTATTTTGTAAAATTGAACTTATAAACTATTTAGAAATTAGATTTAATATGGTTGCGCCATCAAAAGTCACCAAAATTGTATTTTTAAAAAAATACTTATTTTTCCCGAAAAAGTTATTTTGTTCTCATACCATGATCTATCAAATGTGTAAGATGAATGATAATGTTATATAATTAAAAATTTGGTTAATACTATTCGTAACAGCCAATTCATAATAATATTATAACAATATATTGTCTTTTATTAAAACTATGTATTGCGTACAACACAAGCTATTGAGGATGGTTTCTCTTGCGTGTAACAGAAGACAATTATAGTGTTTTCATATACTAAATGATAATACAATGTTTCATACAATGCAAGATATTATTTTTGTAGCGTACAACACAAGACATAAATGAAATTAGAAATAATATTTCTCATAAAATCTCAGGGTGTTACAATTCCTAGCCTTTGTAATGGAATAGATGAATTGAACAAACTAAAATATGATTAAAAATTTTGGTTAAATTTTTCTACATATATCCAATAAAAATTTAGAGTATTAAAATACGAATGAATCTTATTTGAAGCATAAATACATTAATATTCATTAATAGGTCGATTTACCACCTTGTGATGGTGAAACCTCATTAAATATAGTTTTGTCACATTTATATTTTCTATTAGAAAAAATAATATTCTTCTATAGAATCGGGACATCAAAATCTACTTTAGGTAAATTTTTGGTATTTTTATGATAAAAATCATTTTTTATTAATACTGAAAAATACTAGGTTTTAATTCAATGTTTCCTTTTAATATAAATTATTTATATAGCTAGATTATATTTTGAAATGGTTTTAAAGGCTAATTAGGTTATATTATTACCGTTTAATCAAATTTTGAAATTGGAAATAATTTCACATTGATATTTGACATAAACAATTGTCAATGTCCTAATAGTTATTTTTTCTTAAGAAGTCAATTTTTTTATTTACAACGAGAATTAATTTTAAACTAATTAAAAAAACAAAAATGTATTTAATTTGGTAAAATAGGCATCATTTTTGAAATTTGGGATATCAAATTTATATTAGGGTGAATTTTTGTTATTTTTCTGAAAACATTTAATTTTTTATGAATAGTGAAAAACACGATTTTATGGTTTAAAAGAGATATTAATTTTAATAATTATTTACTTTTTTTTCATTTTTTTAGGTCAAAATAGATTCATAATACCTATATATGTTCAATATAATTAATTGGAGTCATTTTATAATTAGTTTAGATATAATATACTTTAAGGAACTTTTTACCGTCTTTTACCAACCTTTTAAGAGCATTTGAAAATTTTCATAAAGCCTAATTATAAAGTTTCAATGAGTTGAATTTCAAAAATATTAGATACATTGTTGACATAATTAAGTAAAATGTGGTTCAATATGATGATAATAATTTTTGGTGTATAGTAACATTTGACTTTTATATACAACATTTAAAAGTAAATAGGGAAATTAAATGTAAAATTGATACTATAATTAACTAAACACATGTCCTAATTCTATTAGTTAAGATTAATTTTTCAAAAAAAAACTGCATTATTAATACAATATTATCCTTTTGTTCCACATGGATTAGATTAAAACACTTATTATTATTTTATTTTAAGAAGAGTTAAAAGTGTTAAATTCATATTTTCTTAACTAAAACATTTATAATTTCAGGTTATAGATAAGATAAATTCGACTATAAATATTCATTATAAATATAAAAATATTACTACATCATGGTAGTTTATTTATTATTTTTATACATTAATTGTTAATTTTATTTATTACACAATGATGACGTAGTAATTACCTAATTAATGAGTGAATCAAATAAATGGTACTATAAATATAAAAATAAATATAATTCAAATGTTTTGATAACATCCACGAATTTAATAGATTAATATTACATCTTATGGTTGATTTAATTTATTTTTTTCTAATTAATCAGGTTGTGATGAATTCTAAAAAAACCAAATACTAAATAGTGTCATAATTCATGTAAATTGGTTTTTAAAACAAAAAATGTTTTATTAAATTATATAATAGACCTAAAAATCAAAGGATTTACCAAAGAACACATATAATGATAGGTATGTTATTAATTAACCACATGAGGTTAGTTTGTCATTTTATAGAATGTTTATTAACCCTATAATACAAAAATACAAGGAGACATGGTAAATGTTAAACTATTTAACCAAGAGTTAAATCTAAAAGATAAAGTTAATATAGTTACCTAAAATTGTTTTAAAACTATTGGTAGAGTGGAATTCTACCCATAAACACCTAAGGATCGAAATAAAATCATTTTGAGCCATATGAAACAAAATATGATAGTATAATAAAATAATAATTCATGTTTTCTTAAGGTGCCACTCACCCTCTTATAAAAGGGCACATACAGTTCTCTAAAACTCACACCTCCAATGCCATTTGGATCGGATAAACCACCCCAAAATATCCTCTCCACTATCCTCACATTAACCTAGAGTCCATACCTTGAGCATAAAGCCAACCTATGGAGCCCATTTGTTAAAAAAAAGGAAACACACGGAGAAGTGGTAATAATTTCATCACCTCTTTCAAAGTTATCTTCTTCTTCCACATTCTCTTTATTTGTTATTAACATACCAAAATAATAACTCAAGTACCATAAATATACTATAATCTTATTAAAAATATGGTATAACCATATTCATTATTGTCTCTACAAATGAATGATAATGTCACCATGCGTTAGTACGTACGACATACCACCTTCACAATGTGGTGTAATTTTTTATTCAACACTATGATATTTAGATGGATATAATGATGAGTAATAATCATATAAATACTGAAAATAAAATCTTATTATCTCTATAAAATTAATATACCATCCAATTCCACACCTTTTAATCATTATGGAAATTATATTGTCGCTCGTGTGTACGTACAGATTACCGTCTCTAAAACACGACGAGGATCATTTCCACTTTCACCGTTCAATAATGATTATAAAAAATATAAATTATTAATATGTACGTAATATATGAAATAATAATTCTATTATATATATATATATCTATGTATGTATGAATTTATTCACTTATATATATCTTATTCAATTACTTCAATTCCATATGATATGAAAATGGAAACATCGTTTATGTGTACATACTACATACCGTCTCATAAATAGTGTTTTCAATTTCATATAACTATCTATAATACATATTTATATTCTAAATATATATATATATAAATAATGTTTTATATTATTGATATTTTAAAATCATGATCCAAATTATACGATAAATAATAACAAGTAAAATCATGTACGATAAAGAAAACGATTATTTCCCAAAATATTAATTTGACATGTAAGTAACTATTAAATGGGTAGGATAAAGCCATAAATTAATCATGTGTGATATAATAAATATGAATATGGTTATTGTATAAATTAATAACATACTATGGTCATTATATATGTGGTTAAACGTACCCTCGACCAAAGGAATGTACAAGGTAAGCGTTAATTTCTACATCTCATTATTATCTGAGATTGTTTATGTGTATGTATTTACAGGGAAATATTTATTATACATGTCCATGTCTCATAATTTAGTTCTCAAAAAGATTCTTTTTAACTAACTCTTAACTTAAAAAATAATTTTAAATGGTTTCAATATTTATTCTTATAAATCATTCTCATTAATATCCAACTTTTCAAAATGGGTTTTATGGCATATTTATATGGAAATAAATGTTTTAAAGTGATAATTCCATTCAAATGCTTAAAAGTGGTATGGGACAATTTGATTCAAAAAATTGTCTTTAAATGTCTTCTTTTCTAAATTGTGTGACTTTTAAATGTTTTCATGAAAAAATAGATTTTTCTATAAAAGAGTTTTACTAATTATTTTCAACAGTTTCAATATACTTTTTGAATATTATTCTTGATTGAGGATGATTTATTATTGATACAATCATAAATATTTTATTGATTGATTAATGATATGTTTGATAGTGAATGTGATATTTTATATCATTCATGGTTTATGAATAATTTATTTACATTTCGTATGCTAGTTTTAATATGAATGTTTATGTTAGGATTCAATATTTTCCTATGAAGAATAAATTGGACTTAGTAAGTGATGGTTGGAGCATGTTATAGCTCTTCTATGCATCAGTAGGACTCATGAGACAAACTAGTGTTTTGGAACACGACCTTGGAAAGAAAAATATTTTTACTCTTGGCACAAGGACTTGACTATGTGGTTATGATATTTGGAATTACGCATCCCCTTATTAGAAATTTAGTTAATACATGTGATTATTTGACTAGTAGAATATCCTTGTGAATGTTTATATTGCAATTTTTGATATATAATTTCCATATTGTGTTCATGTTTATGTTTAAAAGGCAGTTTTTTTTATTACACGTCTTGCCTTAAATATTTATAGCATCTAAAAAATCCTTTACCATTACTGAGCATCTAAGTTCACCCCTTTCATATGCATTATTTTCCTAGGATCCCAAGAAGTGTTTTAATATTGAAATACAGGGTTAATCTAAAGGAACAATGTCATTATCAATGGATTATTTATGTTGTTTTAATAGTTAGAAAGTGTAATGTAACACTCATGTTTTTAATCAATTTTCCAAGACAACTAAACTGATCAATCATTCAATAAATGATTCCTTATAATCATTCCATATTATAAAAATAATACACCGGCTACGAGATTCTAGGGTCGGGGTGTTACAGATTGAATTAGATGAATTTTATAAAAAACCTTGGAAACTAGATTTAGAAAAACTCAGATTAGAGCACCTTACACAACGATATACTTTGTGGATTAGTATAGAACAACATCCTAGAAATTTGGTAATTTAGGGATTTTGTGTATTTTCCATGAAATATATCCAAGTATGGATATGAGAAGGTCGTGGCGGCTCTGGCACTGATGTAACTTGGAGTGAAAACTCCAACAAGGATTTTCGGGCATAACCTGGGGTATCCTAGTACATGACAATGGGCCATGCGACACTCCTAGTTATGACACTCTCAGGGCATTAGCTTGGGATAATTATAATTTCATTTAGAAGACATTATTTAGGATTTATGAGTATATATTTTCTTGATGAAAACATTTTTATGATTATGGATTATATCCATAAACTATTAAATTTATTTTAAGTATTTTATATGTTTGGAAATATTTATTACGATTCATAAACATCGGGCCGTTTGAGGTTCTGGAGAGAGTTGGGATGGTTTCTTACAGGTTGTAGTTACCTTTTAGGTATAGGGCTGTACACGACGTCTTCCATGTTTCTCATCTTTGACGGTATTTATTAGACCCGTCTCCATTTTTTCAACCCAAGGAGGTTGAGCTGGATCATGATGCATCATTCAAGGAGCATCATATCATGATTATTGATCGCAATATGAAAGTTATCTATGGACAGTCTATTCCTCTAGTACAGGTTCTATGGCAGCATGAGAGAGTGCAGGATGAGACCTGGGAAATGGAGGCCGATGTATGATCACGGTGGAAAGAGTTGTTCTAGGTTTCTTCTTCTATGACTTGATAGGGAAATTCAGGGACAAATTTCATTAAGGGGGAAGTTTTTAAGAACCCGGATCTTCGTTTGAGGTATGTTTTCCCTTTTTCTAGAGAAATTGGGAAAAATAATATTTCTAGATATTTTTGAAGTACACGCCATATACTTTCTGAGTACATGACATGTACTCTTTTCCCTCTCGATGTCGTGGGCTGGCCATGCCCAGTCCACACACACGGTGTGTATGGGTGATGTGGAGGCCAATTTTGGCGGAGTATGAAAAGTTCTAGTACAATCCGTGTACTCTAAATATACATGTCATGTACTTTCATTTTATTTCATTAATCAAATCGGGGTCACGCATAATGCTTATAATCATTTTCTTCTCTGCCTTTTTCCATCCAAAGCATTTGTGGAGGCCGATTCTTCTCTGATCCACCGATCTGTCACTTGTTGTCTGAATCGAACACACTCGATTGCAGAAGAATCGCATCGGTGGGTTCTTGGTTCTTCTTTGGCCATATTTCTTTATTCCTTCTCTTGTGTGAGTTATCTAAGGATGACCAATTTTCTATTTTTTTCTGATCTACTATATTCTAGTCTGATTCATGGGACGATGTTCAAGTATATCGATCTTCCCGGGTCGAGGTAGGAGGTTTTTTTCCGATGTTGAAGTTCTTTGAGTTTTGGTTGCAAAAGTGTCGGATACCCATGTATTGGGTATCCCAGGTTTAGGATTTTGGTCCAATTGTTTATTTTCCCCAGATTTATTGTTAGATTATGATAAAATTTTGCTAATATTTTCTAGGTTTCATGTTTTAGGATCACCCCATGGGTGGTTCTCCCTGTTTGGTTGTTTATTACCGTTTGGAAACGTTTTCTTGTGAGGAAAACCCTATTGCAATTGTTAGTTTACATGTTATCATTGATTTCATGTGTTGCCTGCTGTTTAAATGCTTTTAGTGCATGGTAGCTATTAGCCATGTAGTTTTTTAACTTACATAGGTATGCTGACAGTGGATTACGCATGACTGGACTGCTCAGGGTTGTGAGAACCTAGTACGGGAGATCAAAGAGGGAATAGACAAATATGTGAATCCCTAGAGGGTCTATTGGTTTTAGTTCATATGCAGGACCTATAGGAATATGATATTGTGCTTCCCAAGAGTGTTCTTAGTTTACCCAGGCATCCAGACCATAGGAGGAATTAGACGTAAGTGCTTCCATAGAGAGTCTGTAGCTATCATTGCAAGACTATAGGGGAATTGACTTGAGAGCATCACAGAGTGTCTGTTCCTGGTTTGATTACTTGAATATAAGGGTCTTCAAGTATGAGCCACCTAGAGGGTCAGTGTGAATTTATTAGGTTGGTTGTGACGAGCCAACTAAGCCAAATAACATGCTTGGGTTTTGTACTGCTTATGTTTAGGTAGTCTTATGAGATACCTATTATGATACATACCATACCTTGAAATAGTGAAATTTCTAATTTTCCATGGTCATTTAATTAAATTAATGTGAATGGTAATTGGTATGATTATTTACTGGTGTACCCCTAGTTTGTTACTGTATTTATTTTCCTTTACTTTTCCTACATTACTCACTGACAGTTGGGCACAAATCTTGTGGTGGTTTCCTACTAGGATTAGTCTCAAACCTTGTTTGGGTCCTGGTTTTCGGCCCAAACAGATTATATGGTTGCAGGTGTAGATAGGGATTATGGCCCTTCTACCGCAGGTACTTGATTTCTGGTTGGAGGTGGAGAGCATTGGAGCGGGCTTTGGCTCACGATGTTGCTAGAGTTACTGTTTACGTTTAGTACTTTGGTTTCAGTTGTATTTAAGCATGTTTATTTGTTTACTACTTTCCATGGATACATGTATCGTACTACATCATTATTATATCAGAAATTGATTATACATTTAGTTCTGTTTTTGTATGATGTTTACTGATTTCGCTATTGATTATGTTTGTTCTTCCACTGCATACTTTACCAAATGAGGGCATAGTTTCCCAACTTACTCAAAAAGGCCCTCACTACTAGTCGGCAGCCTCTAGCATTTGGGGAAACATGCTTGAGGTCATGTGGTGAACCGGGTATAGGGCACCAGTATTGTGGTTAGAGATTTGGGTCGTTAAAAAAAATGGTGTGAAGTTGAAACGGATGAGGTTCCCTTTTATAAGGGAGGAGAGAGGCATCTTTGGAAACCTAAAAAAATTAATTTATAATATATTCTATCCCAACTTCAAAACTACCAAAAATAACTCAATTAGAATATGATATGAGATAGGGTTTTAATCTAATCAATGAAAAAATATATACATGTTTTATGTTTATTTTAAACCTTATCATTTTGATTTATCCTAATTTAATCTATTTAATTTTATTTGTGGTAATAATATTCTAAATTTTATATAGTAATAAATAAAAACTTATATGTTTCCAATATTCCATAATTTGATTCTTTATAACCTCTTAGACAATATAATTTTCAATTTTTAATTTTTAAATATTTTTGTGATTTTTAAATAATTTAATAATATGTTATTATTTTAAAATAACATTAGTGTAAATTTTGACACAATTCATTTATTTGAATTTAAATAAAATACACACAGAGAATAAATTCGAACAAAAATATTTAATAGGTTCTTAACGTGTCATACTCATCTATAAAATTTTTGGAGAATATTAATTAGTTCATATAAAAATTATTTTAATAATTTTAAAACCATTTATTTGATATTTCGCTTAATAAAATATTTACTAAAACATTTTTGTAAAATTATTTAATATACATATTTGTTGAATAAAAATTAGAATTAATATACTATGATGAATATAAGTCTAATTGAATTCATCATAATACTTTTATCCGAATGTATATTCTAAAACACCCTACTTTTAAAATGATATGTTTATTAAATTAGGAAGGTGTCAACTTTGACATCATTTAATATAAAATAATAGAAGTGTCATAATCACATTTACAAGGATCCAAATTTTTAACAATTCTATTTTTGGATGCATATGGTTTATATTTACATGACCAATAAGTTTTGGTCAGGTTATTGGGACTTTTATGTGTATTATTAGTTTAATAAAAACTATATTATTGATTTTATACTTAATAAATAATGTTTTCATCATTAATGTATAAGATAATAAAGTAATTATATATTTAATTACAAATTAAAAATAAATTACCATTATAAATAAAAAAATTCATCTATCAAATGAGTATTTATAACAGAATTTATATTCTATATAACCTTATATTACAAATAATTTAATTATTAATGTTTGAGTGAGACGTATTTCACTTTCCTTTAAATAAATTAAATTAAAGCTCTTAATCACATATAAGTGAGTTCTAATATATATTATTTAGACCCAATTATATTTTAGGATGATATATAATCATCCAATTATATTAAGACATGTTTTTGGTAATCTTATAATATTATTTTCACCCTTAATTACCTAATTTACCTTTATTTGTGGAAAATAAAACATATCGTAGTTACTATTCATAATACTCAAAAATTAATAGTAGACTATTAACATAATTTGTATCTACTGATTCCAAATATTGAATCAATTTTAACAAATTCGAATCAATGAATTTGCAGTAATAAATTTAAAATTAATCCCCTTGTTTAAAAAATGGGTTTTTATTTAAAACATTGCAAAAGATTGAAATGTTTTTACCTATGATTTCAATGTAAAATTAATGATAATGACATACATTATATTAAATTGTAAAAATATATTATATTTATAATTTAAAACCATACAATATTATAAATTAACCATATGAATTATCTTGATGAAAAAAGTTGTTTTTAATTAAAATTTAGTGTATTTTTACTATTCATCTAAAAATGTACGTTATCAGAAAAATATCAAAACAATATCCAATGTAATTTTCCATATCTTGATTCACATAAAAAAAATTATTTTTTAAAATTGAACTTATAAAATTGTTAAAAATTATATTTAAAATCGATGCGCCATCAAAAGGCGGCAAAACTGCATTTTTTTAAAAATAATTATTTTACCTGAAAATTTTATTTTTTTGTCATACCATGATCTAGAAAATGTGTAATATGAATGATAATGTTATAAAATTTAAAATGGGGTTAATACTATTCATAACAAGTAGTTCATAATAATATTATATCAATATATCGTTGTTTAGTGAAACTCGGTATTGCGTACAACAAACGCTATTGGGGAAGGACACTTTTTTGAGTAACACAAGCCAGGAATAGTGTTTATTTATAAGAAAAGATAATACAGTGTTCCGTAAAGCGCAATATTATCTTGTTGTTGCGTATAACCTATGACATCAAAGAAATACAAAATAATTTTTCTCATAAAAATATCAGGTTGTTACATTCTACCCCCCTTAAAATGAATTTCACCCTCGAAATTTGTCTGGGTTTTAAATGGTTTACTACTTGAAAGTTTCTTTCATATAAACCCTCATTGTACAATATAATATTAAAACATAATTTTAAAAACTAATGTATGATACATAACGGTTAACCAAATTTACTCATCACTAGGTTTCCACATAGAAGAACAAAGGTGAAAATTTGGATATGGAAGGGAAATCTGACCATCATGTTCTGATAGAGAGTGGTAGAAAACATGGCTATGAAAATGTCAAAAATCACAAAGCCATAAATTTGTGATGATCTAAGGTACCATCTAATTCATCGGATATGAGGGTACTAGGACAACATTTTTGGTTTTCAGTATCATTTCCCAAATGTTGATAAATTTTTTCACAAGGAGAAATACTTACTTGATTTCAGTTTAATATTATCATTGGTTATTCCATGATCAATTTCCACTTAATCTCTTATTGAAGGAAATGATCTTGATTGTTTCGTTCTTGAAGTGTTAGATACTCATGTGATTGAATTATGGGTCATTTCATCTATCTCAAACAAAAGGTTAGAAAAAGTTATCAAATAAACATAATTCCATCTATGGTGAGATTAACCTTATATGATTCCAGAAATGGACTTATACTTCATCTATCATATCACTTAATAATATAAAACTAGTTTCTACTAACCAAGGACTTCTTGTGGGCCAGTGGTAGGCGATAACGGCATGTCGCACATCAGTTGTGGGTTTGATTCCCGCATCCTTGTCTGACGTGATGGGTTGTCGCCCGTCCTATGGGTTGTCCTTTTTCTATAACTATACTATCATATTATCAAATATTAATATCCGTAAACAATACTATCTGATGTGCAACTTAATCCATTCCAAACTTTAGGCTTATGCAAAATACTTTTGTCCAATCTCATAGTATAAAGAAAAAGATTACTAGAGAGGTCATATACAAAGCATGTGATTAACATCATTTATCCAACATATATCTTAAGATATATATTGTTGGTCATATTCCAAACATTTGAATACCTAAATCATGTAATTTATTGAAATATTAATTACCATAAAACCTTAGTGAAAACATGATTGCTATCAAAAGTTAATTATTTCCACATACCAAAATCCCAAAATATATATTTACTCAAACAATGTTGTCATTATGTCCTTATATCAGTCATTAAATCATTAATACTATCAAACATATTATTTTCTCCTTATCCATTTATTATATGCATATCATCTTCTTTACAAAAATATTTCAATCACTTTTCATGGTTACTGGTACCATAAAATTATTGAAAACAAATACATAGATATTCCAATATTCCAGAATACTATAATTGAGATTCCACAACACTATTTTGGAATTCCATTACATATAAACTTAATCATTCCACCACTTCGTTGAAATATTCAAAATCACCAATAGTTATCACATTTGACATCCCTTTGTCATTTTCCTTTATATGTTGTTGATTTCGATCATCATTAACCCTTGAATTAGGGAATTATATAACATAATTCCCCATTTCCTAGAACTTGTAGCATTGAATTGTTGGTGGTGAGTTCTCTGTAGTGTTTTCTCTATTAACATTATTAGATACTTTTTTCCATTACTTTGATAATAAGATTCTCAAAGACCTTCTTTTCCACAATTAAAACATTTTCTAGTCCCTTTAATGCAATATCCAACTTGCTTCATTCCACACATTGAGCATAACGAAACATTTTTCTTCTTTTCACCATTCTTTTGATATTTTTCCATGAACATCATCTTTCGTTTCATGTCAAAACCATGATATGGATATGTAACACCAACTTCTAGTTCTACCATGATAGAACAATTCACAATTTCTTCATTTCTACTAAAGTCTCTTATAGATAATTCCCTTCGAAGACTTGGTTTTATGCCACTGGAGAATCTATCAAATTTACATTTAGGATGGATGATAAAGCTATATTCATACATTGAAAGCCTTGAAAAATTCGACTCGTACATATGAAAAGATTAATCATCATTTTTCTTAAGCTCAAGGAAATCCTTTTCCATCTTTGTTCGAAAAATACGACTGAAGTACTTGTTGAAAAAAAATTCTTTAACTTGTCCCGTTCCATGGATTCAATTTCATCATGGAGAATTGTATTCTTAATTACAGTCCACCACTGGCTTGCTTCACCTTCTAAACATTAAACTGCTAAAATGACATTTTCATGTTCTAAAGAGAGATATATGGAAAGTATCTTTTCAATTGTACTGATCCATTGTTCAGTAATAACTGGATCATATGACCCCTTGAAAGAAGGTGGACTTTGCCTCAAGAAGGACTCAATAGAATATTGGTCCCTTATCTGCTCATTTGGATGTCCAAAATGATTCATAGCTTGTGTAAGTATAGATATGAGATTTTTCACACCATTTACCATAACATTTGTTTGTTCATAAGAACAATCATTACATTTCCTAGTGCATTGATCATTAACACTGTTCCTTTGGGATCCAACCATTATCAAAAACCCATAAAGAATAGTATGAGAGGGAAAAATCATACTAGGAATAAAATAATCAAGGGTGTGTAACTTCAATATCTAAGATCATAGGTTTAATTCTATGATTGTTACTGTAATTCAAGGATTATATCCTATACTTATTCTTAACCTTAATGATATCCCTAGACATACCTTATAAATATATCTAGGGATCTCACTAATGTTTTTGAATCCTAGTTTCCAAGGGTTATCTAAACCATTCATACGATACCAAATATAGATACCAAAGCTTGATGTACATGAACATTACATTAATTTTAAAGAATACTTCGTACATAACAAAAATAGGCACCCAGGGACTATAATTGTTTAGTGTCTTTGGACTCAAGGAACATAATATTCTATTCATGGTAAATGATCTTAGACATCTCCCATAAATATATTCCCTTTTTTTCTCACCTAAAACCATTCCTTATATCTTGGGGAAAAGAAAACATATAAAGGGTGAGCAAAAATGCTCAGTAAGGGTAAAAATTGAAAACATACAAAATTCCATAAACATTTGAACGTGAAAACATGAACATAATATTTAAACTTAAAAATCATGGGCAATGACATAAAACATGGAAATACATAAGCCATAGATCATTATAAAACATTAATCATGATAAAATTGCATGGGAATAAAACATGTAATTGGGTAAAACCATTAATCACAATATATGATTTTCATAGTTTCCAAGTCATTACTCCCAATACTATCAAAGTAGTCAATGTCCATTACTAAACTGAGATTACATGCCATTCTAGCCCTATATTAGTAAACTGGATTTACTTGCCATTATGGGCATGTTTATCTCATGAGATATAAATCTTTACCAGATTAATTGAAGGGAGATGTAGGTCCCACCCATCTCATAATGAAACCATTCTTATGTGTTCAAAAAAATCATATATCATATATCATAGCATAACCCATGTAACAAAAAATGGGATTCTTAAACATAATGTCATTATAACATAATACATATAATATGAAAGGACTTCATAAAAATAATTCCATCATAAAATAATGAAATAAATTTAATAATAGTGATAGAAATATATATGTATATTATATTATATGGAAAATAATTTTGATAAAACACTTGTACTCGATTCTTGAGGAAAATATCACTTATACTTCAAAAACATTTTTCCTTTATTAACCTGTCTTTCAATTTTAAACTAAAAGTGTTTAATTGAAAATAAACATGAAAATCTGTAAACTAATCTTTATGGAAATAATGTTCTATGAAATTTTAAAAATATATTCATTTCTTAAAAATTAAAAAAACCTTCGTCTCGTAATTTTGCCGGAAAAGTCAAAAAGTATCTCGTACTGAAGAGGATGAAAGATTCTTTACATATATGTTACTAAAAATTCACCAATATGTAAAATTGGATTCATCAAATTTTAGGAGTATAGAAATAATATTACATATTGAGGAAATATTGACGTGGATGATAAATATTCCCTAGTAAATTTTGATGTATAAAAAATCTGAGAAAAAATGAGATTGCGAGATTTTACCTTACAATTTATGATCGATAAAATCATATGTGTCATAAATAAAATTACATGCATATTTAAATAACATATCCTTCATAAAAAATCATAAAACATTCTTGGGAAGCATAAGAACCATACAAAAGAAATAGATGTTGATTAAGGCATATGTCTCACAGAAATAAAAGTGAGACACAATAATCCCTTAACATAGGTCTGATATGCTTTGTACATATATGAACCTCTTGTATCATGATTTAAATAATATCATTGACTTAATTAAAATCATTTTCATTGTTATTATATCATATATGGTCATATTAATATCTTATTATTAATAATATTTCATTGCTACTTATAATTCGAGTGATTATTGATTTATGTTCTTATGCATGTTTTGTAGGAAAAATTCTTTTTACCCTTTTTAGGATATAGATAAATCATTTACAGAATAATAATAGTGTAATATATATAATATTTATTCATTAAATTCTATTAAATAATCATTATTCAATGAAGATCATGTATAAAGAATCGCATCACATCGTGGAGACGGTAGTCCGTAAGCACGCACGAGCGATGATATCATTCCCATGATTGTGGAATGGTATTGAATTGTATGGTGTATAATATTACAAGTATGTTATTGATGAAATAAAATATTACACCACAGTGTGGACACGATAAGCCATACATACGCAGGGGTGGTGATTTCATTTTTTTCATAGGATGGATAGAAGATAGAATATTATAGTTTCATATTCATAATAACATATCACTATAAATGTGTTACTGGAGTTATTACTTAATAACTAAACAACTCATATAGATGAAGTAGGAGAAGAAATAAGTTTGAAAGAATCAGTAAAAGAAATTACCTCTTCTTCCACACGCCACTTCTTAACATATTCTTAGGGCACAAAACATGGTCTTTGAAGAATACGAGCACTACTATTAGGTGTCCAGGGATGTGGAGAAGTGAAATTTGTAGGGTTTGGATGAATTTTAAAGATAAAAAATGGTGTGAAGTGGAGAGGGAAGAGGTCCCATTTTATAAGGGAGAAGAGGGGAATCTTTAGAAACCTAAAAATATTATTTTATAATAACTTAAAAATCCACTTAAAAATCCCTAAAATGACTCAATTATAAGATGAGATGCGCTAGGGTTGTAATATAATCCTCAAAAAAAATTCAAGCATGTTTTATGTTAATTTTAAACCTCATCATTTTGATTTATCCTTATATATTCTATTTATGATTATTTGTGGTATTAATATTCTAAATTTTAAATAGTATTAAATATATACTAATATGTTGTCAAATTTCCATAAGTTGATACTTTATAACCTTTTAGACCATATAATTTTTAATTTGTAAAATTTATATATTTTTTTGTATTTTAAATAATTTAATAATATGTTATTTTTATAAAATACCAATAGTGTAAAATTTGACACAATTCATTTATTTGAATATAAATAAAATACAAACAAAGAATATGTTAAAAAAAATTAATAGGTTTATAACATGTCATATTATTCTAGAAAATTCGTGGATAATATTAATTATTTCATATAATATTTATTTTAATATTTTTAAAACCATGTATTTGACATTTCTCTTATTAAAGTAATTACTACAACATTTTTTTATAATTATTTAATATACTTATACGTTTCATAAAAATTAAAAATAAAATACTATGATGAATATATATCTAATATATTTCATAAGAATAATTCTAGTCGAATTTATCTTCTAACAAACCAAACTTATAAAATGTTATGTTTATTAAATTATGAAGGTGACAACTATAACATCATTTAAAATAAAATAAAATAATATTCATAATCCTCTTTATAATGCTGAAAATGGTCAAAAATTATATGTTTGTTTGTTAATGGTTTATATGTCCATGACCAATATGTTTTGGTCAGGTTTTTCGGCATTTAATGGGTATTATTAGTTTAATAAAAACTATATTATTGATTTTTCATTAAATAAATAATTTTTGCATCATTAATGTATAAGTATAACACCCCTGGTAAAAAAAGAATATGACATTTTTATATTTATCCCTATTTGTGGAAAAAATGTCAATATTAATTTAAATGGAACGATATGCTCGATGGCTTACCCAATACGCAACAACGAGTTCCTTTGAAATATTACGTTGCACTCTAATAATAAAATAATATTATTTTAAATGGTAGTTAACACATAACCGTTGTATTGGTGGGAATGAATAGAAATAACCAAAATACGATTATTTAAGTTTGTTAAATGTTTTTACTTTTATCCAATAAATTTTAGAGGCTTAAAATACAAATGAATCCAATCTTAAGCATTGAATACACTAGTATTTTTAAAAGATAGTTTTACTACCTTTTGATGGCAAACCATTTTTAAATCAAACTTTTGACAATTTTATAAGCTCTATTTTTTTCAAAATAAACATATTATTTATGATTGAGACATTGAAATTTACCTTGGGTTAATGTTTGGTATTTTTCTGACAATGTTCAGTTTTCAATGAATAGTGAAAAATACTGCATTTTACATCAAAAATGCTTTTTCATATAATTTAATTATATGGTTATATTAACTTTTTAATTTTTTTAAAGAGTAATTAGAATATATTTTTAACATTTAATCCAATGATGGTCATTGGGATTAATTTCACTTTGGAATTGGGCATAAACAAGTGTCAAAATTTTCATAAATATTGTTTCTAAAAAACTCACTATTTGTTTTGACAACGGGATTTATTTTTAAATTAATTATTGAAATTTATGTTTTTGTAATTTGGTAAAATATATTACATATTTGGAATCAGAAGTTCCAAATTATGTAATTAAGACTCATTTATTTTTGGACATTATGAATAGTAACGACGGTAATTATCTTTAATTATCTTGATTAATGAGTAATCAGGTAGTTAAAGATAATAAAATAATATTATAATAATAATAAATGATCACAACATGTGTCATAAGGATACTGGTTGTATCATATCCGACCATGGGATGCCTTGTGCCAAACCTGGGGGCCCCATGGAATCACTTTTGTGAGAAAGTGACTTTTTATCTTTTTATTTTTAAAGAATGTTAAATGTAACAAAGAATGTATCTACTCCGTAAAATATTTTTTATTTTGTCTACATAAATGATATTTTGGAATATAAAGAGTCATTTGAAAGATAATATTATTTCCTACATCATTTTATTTTTTTATTATTTTTAGACATTAGATAAATTAAATTATTTATGACATCATAATAATGCAGTGATTACCTCATTATTTAACGATTTAGATAAAATCGAAAGATAATGTAAATTTTAAGACCTAAACATGTACAAAAACTATATTATGGGTTGATATCGAACCCTTATCACCTTATCCTCTAAACACATAAATGTGGGACTATTAAAATCTGAAACTCATTCTAAAATAAAGTAACATTTCCTTACATTCCAAGAGTACCCCTCCTCTCCTCTTATAAAAGGCCCCCACCCCTACCTCCTTACCCACAATTCCAAAGCCTTTGTCACGGCCAAACCCTTCCCATTTTGTCTCTACAAATCCCTATAAAACTCCTTGAAGCCTCAATTTGGGCAGAAGCCTTCCCAAAGAAGCCTTTTAGCTCAAACTAAAGAGAGTTACCCGATTTTATGGTAATGTCTTCACTTGAGTCCTTTTGTTTTATTTTTCTTCCCCAAACCCCTAAACTCTTTTTATTAATTACTTTTGTAACAAATCCAGTATATTCAATATACTATTATGTTTTTATAAGAATGATTCGAGCTACACTTACACACACCAGCATCTAATGGTTAATGAATATATGGTTTCTGTGCATGGATAATTTCTGCCTCACGAAACGATGATTGTTCAACACTCATATATCACCTTCAAAGGTGTCAATTAAGATGTCACTATATTTATATATTATATATAATAAGTTTATGTTTTACTTAAGCTTCTGTATTTTTCATTTATGTCATATCCTTTATGGTTACCATTATGAGTAAACGCGATATCTTCATTTTAGTAAGTGCGGACTACCACCCCCTCAAAGTGATTTGATTCGTTAATGCCATAAGTGGGACATATAAAGGATGTAATTAATGGTATTATATATGATATTATACTGGAATTATAATATACCTTTATATAATTATGATTCCATTCTATAAAATATGAAATAGAAATGAAAGTGGCGTTCATGCGTACTTACAGCTTACCATCTCCATGAACAGTGCATTTCATTTCTTACCTCAAAATGATTATGTAATATTATAAATGCATGTATATAATGGATATATATGATATATATGATATATAAATCATGATTATAACTCTGGATATAATGGATACATGAACAACTTGTAATTATAAAGAGCATATTTTGACTCAAGTATCAATGATTGTTTAAACGACCGTTATTAACTAAAATAATTACATAGTGTTCATGAGATGGTAATAAGTGATATAAAAGAAATAATGAACTTTTAAAAGTTTCTTAAGGATGTTGAAATTAACTCAAGTTTATTATTCAGGATATTAAAGAATGATTGAGCCAATTTGGACCCGAGATAATGGATCCTACTTCTCTCTTTTTTTTAAGAACACTTTTGTATCTCATTCCTTTTGAGCTAGTCTTTATTGTGATTGGGATGTTATATTATATTACTCATACTGTATGTTTTATGTTAATATGACGAGATAGCCTACTCTCTCTCATCAATCCATTTTGGATGTTTTGAGTGGCACCGTTAGGCTGCCAAATTTTCGTAAGAGATCTAACCTCTCTCTTTCTCTTTAAGTACTCTCATTTAAGTTAATTCTTTTAAGATCCTATTTGTTATGTTGTGGGATGTTATTTTATATTCCTCTTTATTTAAAAATTATTTTAATATGATTAGAGACCCTATTTTATCTCTTTAATCCATTTTTGGTATGTTTTAAGTGGCGCTATTAGGCTGCCATGTTTTCATAAGGGATTTTTCATCCCACTTTTATTCTCGTGAGATTTATGCTACATTGGCCACAATTTCCTTTGAGTGGTGTATGTACTGACAATTATTTTACTCATTGTGTAATATACTTTCATTTATGAGTATTTACATCAATTTTTTATTGTCCTTCTTTCACGGGGTGTATGTTTCGAAAGATACCCATGTCGGTAAGGGAACCTTTAACCCTCCTCTTTTTAAAAGACTTCTTTTGTTATGTATTTTAAATCACATACTATTATGATGGGATATGTTCTTCTGTATCCTTATTGATTTAAATTTTATGTCCAAGTGATGAGATACCCTTTTTATCTCTCATCAACTCATTTTGATGTGACGTCGTTAGGCTGTCAATAGAACTTCTTAACCCAATTTTGATTTCTTTGGGTTCAACATGTAGTTATTGAATATGTCATCCGTTGAATATGTGTGAATGAACTTTGATTATTTTACAGTTAATATCCACTTATATTGGGTGCATTTATATTTTTCTCACAAAATTATGAGATTGATTGATCCTTAATTTAAGGATACCATCTTTATAATGGATTTCATCTCAATTTACATTTCTATTGAGACTTCATTGTTGTTATGCACCAATTCACTCTTATATGGTGTATATACATTCATTTGGAATATTATATCATGAATCCCTTTATTCTCATGATATTATAATGTTTTTATTAAATATTATTCCTCAATTATTGTATTCATGTGTCTCTCATTTTGTTAAAAACCCTTTAACTAAAATATCGTTTTAAATGTTTTAATGATTTAATATTATAAATATTTCTCATTAATATCCTTGTTTTCCAAATGGTTTTAAGGATTTATTTATATGGATATTAATGGTTTGAAATTTTAAAATTTTCAATGTGGTATGGGTCACTTTGATTCAAAAATCTCTTTATTAAATGTTTTAAATGGTTTTCAAAATCGTTTTTAGAATGGATTCATTATTTCAATATCTTAAAATGATATATTGTTATTGAAATATTGGAATGTTATCTTTATTTTATTCTTAAGTTATGTGCTAAGATTATATTATGGTTCTTGGGCATTGTTATGAAGACAGGTGGTTCCGTGATAAACTAAGGGCGGGTGAGCCCGATATAGCTCTCCAATGCATTGGGTAACGAGAAGGAGTGAAATGTTAAGGTTTCTCCGAAGAGATTTAGGGAATATACTATGGTGGGTATTCCAAACATAACCAAGAGGGTTACTCCCTATGTAAAAAGGTTATTAATGCCTCATGTTACCTTTTATGTCTTATGATTTCTATGATTTATTAATGATTTGATGAGGTATGTTAAAGTGCCTATGTTTTATGGGTAAATTACGATTTCATTATTATGTATATATGAACTCATGTTTCTTTTTGATATTTTTATAACCCTTACCGTGATTTTTATGCTCATCTCATTTTTTTTGAAATGTTTATCACAGGTCAAGGGAAAGGTACATGATACGATTATAGTGTCAAGGAAGTGTCATGAAGTAATCCATGTTTTATTTTTAATATGTTTCTGTTGATGGGAAAAATGAATACTATCTTTATGTAACCACATTGTTTAAATGTGGAATATAATGCATGTATTATGATCTAATTCTCTAAAACTCTAAACCTGGAAAGATCCTCAATGTGTAATATTTTAAAAACTCAAGATTAAGTAAGGTTTATGGCTGGGGCCTTATAGTTGGTATCATAGGTCGATTTAGATAACTTAGAGGTTAGGGTATTCTTTAAGCATAAGTGACATTACCATAATGGTTTGGATTTCAGAAAGAGTCCTAGTTTTAGATAAAGTGAATGAGTATGTATATCTTAGTGTTTATCTACCTCATTAGTACATGATGGTTTTGCTGATATACTCACACTGACCTTTTTGGTTTTTGTAAATGGCTGGATCTAGCAGGCACCAACGTTACAGTGGATGTAAAGGAAACTGTGACAGTTTTATGATCTAGAAACTGAATGATATGGGAGCTGAAATGAGAACTCTTGTGATTATCATCAACCAACTATTTGGAGTCATGATTGACCACCTAAACCATGGTGATTTCTCTAAGGCATCATATATGCGAGAAAAAAATCCCTACAGAACTACATGTAATAATTATAAAGGTAAGTGTGTTAAAAAACCTATGTGTCAAAGATGTGGAAAGAAACACCTAGGAAAATTTTTCAGAGGGACAGAAATATGAAATAGATGTGGAAATTGATGTATTAAAGCAAGAACCTGCCATGGAAAAATGAAGCATCCAGTTGACTCGAGGAATGGGAAAGAAGTTCTTTCTGAGGGATCAATTGAATGTTTTAAATGTGGTGTGCATGGTCATTATTAAAATACATGTCCTATGAAGAAGTTTCATGAATGGGATCACCAAGATCGTACAAATATTCGTTTACCAATACCTAATGCCATTCCGATTGAGGATGAAGAAACTGACAGTGACCAATCAAAGGTATGGATTATTTCATAACTATTATTTTCCTAATTTGGAATCTTAGGATATGATTCATGATTTTGTTTGTAGGAAATAATTATTTCATAATAAGTTGGAAAGGAATGGTTAATGGATCATGAATAATGTCGAATGAGTAAGAAGTCAACATATAAGGGCTTCAAGAGTTATGGTGGAATTCATAAGAGTATTATGTCTCTTTTGATGATGGGGTTACATTAGATGACTTTTTATAGTATGTGTAACCATGATGTTTAATATATAAAAATTTTATTCAAGGAATAGTATTCTATTCTTTTGTGGACATAGTTATAAAGAACCATTTGGGTTTATATGATCCTTACTTTTGAGGTAATTATGGGTTACTATATGTTATGATGGAAGTGAAAGGCATGAGATAAAAATGAGGTTAAATTATGTTATGGTTTTTATTAATGATTTAATTTCTTTTGGGGGAATGATTTGAGAATTATATTGTTTCAGAAAAAGGACAACAGGCAGACCGTGTGACAACCCATCGCGTCGGACAAAGCTGCGGGTATCGAACCCACAACCAAAGTGCAACTGGTATTTATCGCCAACCACTGGACTACGTGATGTCCCTAGTTAGATTGACTGATTCCTTTTAGTTATATGATTTTATGAATTAATAGTAATTTGATTTTGGGTTATCTAATGAAATATATTAACCTATCATGGAGGATATGTGATTAGGTTAATTACTTCTCAATATGAGACTTTAAGAGCAACTGATGTTGTTTGGAGATAAATGTTACGATTTAACATGGAAGACTATGTGACTAAATCCTTCAAATATTTTGGTTTCAATATTAGTTTGGTTTACATTGAAGGATTCTATGGACAAATTGTTTATCGAGTGGTCCTCGTTGAACTTTCGGTTTTGCTGGACAAATTTTGGAGATTAAGAATAGATTTTCTTTTTATAAAGGGTTATCATTTTTTGGATTATCTGATCATGTACTAACCTTTTTGGTTTTTTTTTGGTTAAAGTCTAAATACATGGGGAGTATATAGTTCTCTTTTGTTGATTAGGTGAATCTCATGAAGTTGATTATAGTACTCTTAATGCGAACAAGACTTCCTAAAAACTCGTCTTTTGGAGAAAATATGAGTTTGATTAAAGAATCTAAAAAAAGTTTAAAGTCAACATTATATGTAATTATGTTTCCTTATGAATAAATTCCTCAAAAAAAGTAACATAAAACAAAAATGTTGTCTATTAACTTTTCCTACTGGGGAATTGAATATCGTTTAACCCATCACAAGTTTGTGATTTTCTGGTGGATAACTTTCTCCTAAACATGTTTTCTATCAATCTCCATGAGAACATGACCCTATGTTTTCTCCTCCATGTCCATGTTTTCTTACATAGAATCATAGTATGGGTTAAGTCGGGTGACCTATGTACGTATCATTCTTTATTTTAAAGTTATTTTTTTATTGACAGTTGTTCCAATGTGTGATTTTCAATGATGTTTCCAAGCCTAGTTTTAAAATTGCGAGGACGCAATTCTCAAAAGGGGGGAGGGATGTAACACCCCAGGTAAAAAAAAGAATATGAAATTTTTATATTTATCCCTATTTGTGGAAAAAATTTCAATATTAATTTAAATGGAACGCTATGCTCGATGGCTTACCCAATACGCAACAACAAGTTCCTTTGAAATCTTACGTTGCACTCTAATTAAAAAAATAATATTATTTTAAATGGTAGTTAACACATAACCGTTGTATTGGCGTGAATGAATAGAAATAACTAAAATACGATTATTTATGTTTTTTAAATGTTTTTGCTTTTATCCATAAATTTTAGAGGCTTAAAATACAAATGAATCCAATCATAAGCATTGAATACACTAGTATTTTTAAAAGATTGTTTTACTACCTTTTGATGGTAAACCATTTTTAAATCAAACTTTTGTCAATTTTATAAGCTCTATTTATTTCAAAATAAAAATATTATTTATGATTGGGACATTGAATTTTACCATGGGTTAATTTTTTGTAATTTTCTGACAATGTTCATTTTTCAATGAATAGTGAAAAATACTGCATTTTACATCAAAACTGCTTTTTCATACAATTTATTTATATGGTTATATTATCTTTTTAATTTGTTTTAAAGTGTAATTAGAATATATTTTTACCATGTAATCCAATTATTTTCATTGGGATTAATTTCACTTTGGAATTGGGCATAAACAACTGCCAAACTTTTCATAAATATTGTTTCTAAAAAACCCGCTATTTGTTTGACAACGGGAATGATTTTTAAATTAATTATTGAAATTTATGTGTTTGGAATTTGTTAAAATGGATAACATATTTGGAATCATAAGGTGCAAATTATTTAATTAAGACTCTTTTATTTTTGGACATTATGAATAGTAACGACGGTATTAATCGTTAATTATCTTGATTAATGAGTAATCAGGTAGTTATAGATAATAAAATAATATGATAATAATAAAAAATGACCACAACATGTGTATTAAGGCTACTGGTTGTCTCATGGACGACCATGGGATGCCTTGTTCCAAACTTGGGGGCCCCATGGAATCACTTTTGTGAGAAAGTGACTTTTTATCTTTTTATTTTTAAAGAATGTTAAATGTAACAAAGAATGTATCACCTGAGTAAAATATTTTTAATTTTGTCTACATAAATGATCATTTGGACTATAAATAGTCATTTTAAATCTATGATTATTTCCTACATCATGATATTTTTTTATAATTTTTAGACATTAGAGAAATTATATTATTTATGACATCATAATGATGCAACGATTGCCTCATTATTTAACAATTTAAATAAAATGGAAAGATAATGTAAATTATAAGAACTAAACATGTCCAAAACCTATTGTATGGGTGGATTTAGAACCCTTATCACCTTATCCTAGAAACACATCAATGTGGAACCATTAAAATCCGAAACTCATTCTAAAATATAGTAACATTTCCATACTTTCCATGAGTGCCCCTCCTCTCCTCTTATAAAAGGCCCCACCCCTACCTCCTTACCCACACTTCCAAAGCCTTTGGCTCGGCCAACACCTTCCCATTGTTTCTCTCCAAATCCGTCTCTAACTCCTCTAAGCCTCACTTTGGGCAGAAGTCTTCCCAAGGAAGCCTTTTAACTCAAACCAAAGGTTGTTACTTGATTTTAAGGTAATGTATTTGCTTGAGTCCTTTTGTTTTATTTTTCTTCTCTAACCCCATAACCTCTTTTTATTAATTTATTTTGTAAAAAATTCAGTATCTTCAATATACTATGATGTTTTTATAAGAAGTATTCGAGCTACAATTACACAAACCTACATCTAATTGTTAAAGAACAAACTGTTTCCGTGGATGGCGAATTTCTGCCTCACGAAATGATGATTGTTCAATACTCATATATCTACTTCAAATATGGCCATTAAGATGTCACTATATTTATATATTATATATAATATGTTTATTTTTTACTTAATATTCTGTATTTTTCATTTATGGCATATCCTTTATGGTTACCATTATGAGTAATCATGATATCTTCATTTTAGGAAGTGCGGACTACCTCCCCCTCAAAGTGATTTGATTAGTTAATGCCATATGTGGGACATATAAAGGATTTAATTAATGGTATTATATATTATATTATACTGGAATAATAATATACCTTTATATCATTATGATTCCATTCTATAAAATACGAAATAGAAATGAAAGTGGCGTTCATGCATACGTACGGCTTACCGTCTCCATGAACGGTGCATTTCATTTCTTACCTCAAAATGATTATTTAATATTATAAATGCATCTATATAATGGATATATATGATATAAATGATATATACATCATTATTATAACTCTGGATATAATGGATACATGAACAGCGTTTAATTATAAAGAGCATATTTTGACTCATGTACCAATGATCGTTTAAACGACCGTTATTAACTAAAATAATTACATAGTGTTCATGACATGGTAATAAGTGATATAAAAGGAATAATGAACATGAAAAATGTTCTTAAGGAAGTATAAATTAACTCAAGTTTATTATTCAGGAGATTAACGAACGATCGAGCCAATTCGGACCCGAGGTAAGGGATCCTACTCATCTCTTTTTTTTAATTATACTTTTTTATGACATTCCTTTTGAGCTCATCTTTCATGTGATTGGGATGTTATTTTATATTAAAAATACACTAAGTTTTATTTTAATATTATGATAGACCATATTGTCTCTCATTAATCCATTTAGGAAGTTTTGAGTGGCGCCGTTAGGCTGTCGAATTTTCGTAAGAGATCTAACCTCTCTCTTTCTCTTTAAGTACTCTCCTTTATGTCACTTTTTTTAAGCACCTATTTTTTATGTTGGGGGATGTTCTTTTATATTAATCTTCATTTAAACTTTATTTTAATATGATGATAGGCCCTATTTGATCTCTTCAATCCATTTTTGTAAGTTTTAAGTGGCGTTGTTAGGCTGCCAAGTTTTTGTAAGGGATTTTCATCTCACTTTTATTCCCGTAAGATTTATGCTACATTGGCCACAATTTCCTTTGAGTTGTGTATTTACTACCAATTATTTTAATCATTGTGTAATATAATTTCATTTATGAGTATTTACATCACTGTTGTATTTTCCTTCTTTCACGGGGTGTATGTTTCGAAAGATACCCATGTCGGTAAGGGAACCTTTCACCCTCCGCTTTTTAAAAGACTTATTTTGTAATGACTTTTAATACACATACTATTATGATGGGATATGTTCTTCTATATCCTTATTGATTTAAATTTTATTTCCAAGTGATGAGATACCCTTTTTATCTCTCATCAACTCATTTTTATGTGACGTCGTTAGGCTGTCAAGAGAACTTCTTAACCCAATTTCGATTTCTTTGGTTTCAACATGTAGTTATTGAATATGTCATCCTTTGAATATGTGTGAATGACCTTTGATTATTTTACACTTAATATCCCCTTATATTGGGTGTATTTATATTTTTCGCACATAATTATGAGATAGATTTATTTTTAATTTAAGGATACCATATTTATGATGGATTTCATCTCAATTTCCATTTCCATTGAGACTACATTGTTGTTATGCACCAATTCACACTTATATGGTGTATATAATTTCATTTTTAATATTATATCATGAATCCCTTTATTCTCATGATATTATAAGGTTTTTATTAAATGTTATTCTTTAATTATTGTATTCATGTGTCTCTCATTTTGTTCAAAACCCTTTAACTAAAATATCGATGTAAATGATTTAATGATGTAATATTATCAATATTTCTCATTAATATCCATGTTTTAAAAATGGTTTTATGTAATTATTTATATGGATATTAATGGTTTAAAATGTTAATAGTATCAATGTGGTATGGGACACTTTGAGTCAAAAATCTCTTCATTAAATGTTTTAAATGGTTTTGAAAATCGTTTTTAGAATGGATTCATTATTTCAATATCCAAAAATGTTATATTGTTATTGAAATGTGGGAATGTTATATTTCTTTTATTCCTAAGTTATGTTCTATGATTATGTTATGGTTCTTGGTAATTGTTATGAAGACGGGTGGTTCCGTGATAAACTAAAGGCAGGTGAGCCCGATATAGCTCTCTAATGCATTGGGTAACGTGAAGGACTGAAACGTTAAGGTTTCTCTGAAGAGATTTAGGGAATATACTGTGGTGGGTATTCCAAATGTAACCAAGATGGTTACTCCCTACGTAAGAATGTTATGAATTCCCCAAGTTACATTTTATGTCTTATGATTTCTATGATTTATTCATGATTTGATGAGGTATGTTAACGTGCCTATGTTTTATGGGTATAATATGATTTCATTCTTATGTATATATGAAATCATGTTTCTTTTCAATATTTTTATAACCCTTACTGAGATTTTTATGATCATCCCATGTTTTTTGAAATGTTTTTCCCAGGTCAAGGTAAAGTACCTGATACGATGATAGTGTCAAGGAAGTGTCAAGAAAGAATCCATGTTTTATTTTAAATATGTTTCCGTTGATGGGAAAAATGAATACTATCATTATGTAACCACTTTTTTTAAATGTGGAATATAATGAAAGTTTTATGATCTAATTCTCTATAACTCTAAACCTAAAAAGATCCTCAATGTGTAATCTTGTAAAAACTCATGATTAAGTAAGGTTTAAGGCTAGGGCATTATAATAGGATATTAAAGTAAATATATATTTTCAAAAAATTAAAAATAAATTAACATGATAAAGAAAAATATTTATCTTTCAAATGAGTAGTTGTAACAGAATTTATATTCTGTATATCCTTATATTAAGAAATAATTTAAATATTATTTTATTAGTGTGACATATTTTACTTTCATTCAAATAAAATAAATTTAAGGTATTAATCACATACTAGTGGGTTCTAATAGATATTATTTCAACCCAAGTAGTTTTTAGGATGAAATATAATAATCCTATTATATTAAGACAAGTGTTAGGATAATTTTATAATATAATTTTTACCTTTAATTACCTAATTTACCTTTAACTGTGGAAAATAAAATATTCCATAGTTACTATTCATAATTCCCAAAAAAGTAGCATATTTACATAATTTGGACCTACTGATTAAAAATACGGAATCTATATTTGGAATTTAAAAACACAGAAGTTGCAGTAAGTAATTTAAAATTAATCATGTTGTCGAAAAAATGGGTTTTTATTTAAAACATTGCAAAAGATTGAAATGTTTTTACATATAAATTCAATGTAAAATTAATAATAATGAAATACATTATATTAAATCATAAAAATATATTATATTTATACATAAAACCCATAAAATATTATAATTTAACCACATAAATTATCATGATGAACAAAGATGTTTTTAATTAAAATTTAGCGTATTTTTACTATTCATCAAAATATGAATGTTATCAGAAAAATATCAAAACATTATCCAATGTAAATTTTTGATCCTGATTCAAAAGAAGAAATTTATTTTGTAAAATTGTACTTATAAACTAGTTAGAAATTAGATTTAAAATGGTTGTGCCATCAAATGTCACCAAAACTGCATTTTAAAAAAAAAATACATATTTTTTCAGAAAAAGTAAGTTTGTTCTCATACCATGATCTATAAAATGTGTAAGATGAATGATAATGTTATATAATTAAAAATGTGGGTAACACTATCCATAATGACTAATTCATTATAATATTATAATAATATATTATCGTTTAGTAAAACTATGTATTGCGTACAACACACGCTATTGAGGTAGGTTCCTCTTGCATGTAACCCAAGGCAAGTATAGTGTTTTCATATACTAAATGATAATACAATGTTTCATGCAACACAAGATAATATTGGTGTAGTGTACAACACAATACATAAAAGAAATTAAAAATAATATTTCTCATAAAATCTTAGGGTGTTACAATGCCTAGCCTTTGTAATGGCATAGATTAATTGAACAAAATAAAATATGATTAAACATTTTAGTTAAATTTTTCTACATTTATCCAATAACAATTTAGAGTATTAAAATAACAAAGAATATTATTTTAAGAAAAAATATTTTAATATTCATTTAAATGTCGATTTACATCCTTTTAATGCTGAAACCTCATTAAATATAGTTTTGTCACATTTATATGTTTTATTAGAAAAATAATATTCTTCTATAGAATCTGGAAACCAAAATTTACTTTAGGTAAATTTTTGGTATTTTTATGAAAAAAATCATTTTTTATTCATACTGAAAAATACTGGGTTTTAATTCAATGTTGCCTTTTAATCTGAATTATTTATATAGCTAGATTATATTTTTATATTGTTTTAAAGGTTAATTAGGTTATATTATTTCCATTTAATCAAATTTAGAAAATTGGAAATAATTTCACATTGATATTTGACATAAACAATTGTCAATGTTCAAATCGTTATTATTTCATAAAAAGTCGATTTTTTTATTTGCAACGAGATAAAATTTTAAACTAATTAAAAAAAATGTTTTTAATTTGGTAAAATAGGCATGATTTTTGAAATTTGTAATATCAAATTTATGTTATGGTAAATTTTTGTTATTTTTCTGAAAACATTTAATTTTTTATGAATATGGAAAAACACGATGTTATGGTTTAAAACAAAATATTAATGTTAATAATTAATTATTTTATTTAAATTTATTTTAGGTAAAAATAGATTCATAATACCTATACAAGTTCAATATAATTAATATGAGTCATTTTATAATTAGTTTAGATATAAAATACTTTAAGGATCTTTTTACCGTGTTTTACCAACCTTTTCAGAGCCTTTGAAAATTTCATAAAGACTAATTTTAGCATTTCTATGAGTTGAATTTCAAAAATATAAGAGACATTGTTGACATAATTGAGTAAAATGTGGTTCAATAAGATGATAATAATTTTTCGTCTGTAGTAACATTTGACTTTTATATACAATAGTTAAAAGTAAATAGGGAAATTAAAGGTAAAATTGATACTATAATTAACCGAACACATGTCCTAATTCTATTAGATAAGATTAATTTTTTTAAAAAAAATTATTATGAATACAATATGATCCTTTTGTTCCACATGGATTATATTAAAACACTTATTATTATTTTATTTAAAGAAGAGTTAAAAGTGTTAAATTCATAATTTCTTAACTAACACATTTTTAATTTTAGGTTATAGAGAAGATAAATTCGACTATAATTATTCATTATAAATATAAAAATATGACATACATCATGGTATTTTATTTATAATTTTTATACATTAATAGTAAATTTTATTTATTACACAATGATAATGCAGTAATTACCTTATATATGAATCAATCAAATAAATGGTACTATAAATATAAAAATAAATATAATTTCAATGTTTTGATAACATCCAAGAATTTAATAGATCAATATGACATCTTATGGTTGATTCAATGTATTTTTTTCTAATTAATCAACTTGTGATGACTTCTACAAAAACAAAATACTAAATAGTGTCAAAATTCACGTAAATTGTTTTTTAAAACAAAAAATGTTTTATTAAATTATATAATAGATCTAAAAATCAATGGATTTCCCAAAGAACACATGTAATTATAGTTAAGTTATTAATTAACTACTTGAGGTTAGTTTGTCATTTTATACTATGTTTATTAACCCTACAATATAAAAATACAAGGAGACATGGTAAATGGTAAACCATTTAACCAAGAGTTAAATCTAAAAGATAAAGTTAATATAGTTACCTAAAAATGTTTTAAAACTATTGGATGAGAGGAATTATACCCTTAACCACCTAAGGATCGAAATAAATTCATTTGGATACATTAGAAACAGAATATGATAGTATAATAAAATAATAATTCATGTTTTCTTAATGTGCCACTCACCCTCTTATAAAAGGGCACTTACCGTTCTCTAAAATTCACACCTCCAATGCCATTTGGATCGGATAAACCAACCCCAAAAATCTTCTCCACTATCCTCACATTTCCCTAGAGGCCATACCTTGAGCATAAAGCCAACCTATGGATCCCTTTTGTTCAAATAAAAAGGAAACACACGAAGAAGTGGTAATAATTTCATCACCTCTTTCAAATTTATCTTCTTCTTCCACATTCTCTTTATTTGTTATTAACATACCAAAATAATAACTCAAGTACCATAAATATACTATGATCTTATTATAAATATGGTATAACCATATTCATTATTCTCTCTACCAATGAATGATAATGTCACCATGCGTGAGTACGTACGACTTACCATCTTCACAATGTGGTGTAATTTTTTATTCAACACTATGTTATTTAGATGGATATAATGATGAGAAATATTCATATAAATACTAAAAATAAAATCTTATTATCTCTATAAAATTAATATACCATCCAATTCCACAACTTTTAATCATTAAGAAAATCATATTGTCGCTCGTGTGTACGTACAGATTACCGTCACTAAAACACGAAGAGGATCATTTCCACGTTCACTGTTCAATAATGATTATAAAAAATATAAATTATTAATAATTACGTAATATATGAAATAATAATTCTATTATATATATATATATATCTATGTATGTATGTATGTATTCACTTATATATATCTTACTCAATTACTTCAATTCCATATGATATGAAAACGGAAACAGCGTTTATGTGTACATACTACATACCGTCTCATTAATAGTGTTTTAAATTTCATATAACTATCTATAATACATATTTATATTCTAAATATATATGATATATAAATAATGTTTTATATTATTGATATTTTAAAATCATGATCCAAATTATATGATAAATAATAACAAGTTAAATCATGTATGATAAAGAAAGCGATTATTTCCCAAAATATTAATTTATCATGTAAGTAACTATTAAATGGGTAGGATAAAGACATAAATTAATCATGTGTGATATAATAAATATGAATATTGTTATTGTATAATTTAAAAACATACTATGGTCATTATATATGAGGTTAAATGTACCCTCGACCAATGGAATGTACAAGGTAAGGGTTAATTTCTACATCTCATTATTATCTGAGATTGTTTATGTGTATGTATTTACAGGGACATATTTATTATACATTTCCATGTCTCATAATGTAGTTCTCAAAAATATTCTTTTTAACTAACTCTAAACTTAACAAATCATTTTAAATGGTTTCAATATTTATTTATATAAATCATTCTCATTAATATCCATGTTTTTAAAATGGGTTTTAGGGCATATTTATATGTAAATAAATGTTTTAAAATGTTAATTCAATTCAAATATTTAAAAATGGTATGGGAAAATTTGATTCAAAAAATTGTCTTTAAATGTCTTCCTTTATAAATTGTGTGACTTTTAAATGTTTTCATGAAAAAAATAGATTTTTCTCTAAAAGAGTTTTACTAATAATTTTCAACAGTTTCAATAAACTTTTTAAATATTATTCTTGATTGAGGATGATTTATTATTGATACAATCATAAATATTTTATTGAGTGATTAATGATATGTTTGATAGTGAATGTGATATTTTATATCATTCATGGTTTATGGATAATGTATTTACATTTCGTATGCTAGTTTTAATATGAATGTTTATGTTATGATTCAATATTTTTCTATGAAGAAAATAATGGACTTAGTATGTGATGGTTAGAGCACGCTACAGCTCTTCGATGCATCTATGGGACACATGAGACAAAATAGTGTTTTGGAACATGACCTTGGAAAAACAACTATTTGTAGTCTTGGCACAAGGACTTGACTATGTGGTTATGATATTTAGAATTACGCATTCTATTATTAGAAATTTAGTTAATACATGTGATTATTCGACTAGTTGAATATTCTTGTGAATTTTTATATTGTAATTTTTGATATGTTATTTCTATATTATGTTCATGTTTATGTTTAAAAGGCAGTTGTTTTTATTACACATATTGAATTTAATGTATATAGCATCTGAAATATCATTTACCATTACTGAGCATCTGAGTTCACCCCTTTCTTATGTTTTTTTCCTAGGATCCCAAGAAGTGTTTTATTATTGAAATACAGGGTTAAGCTAAGGGAACCATGTCATTCTAAATGGATTATTTATGTTGTGTTAATTATTAGAAAGTGAAATGTAACACTGACGTTTTGAATCAATTTTCCAAGACAAGTAAACTGATCAGTCATTCAAGACATGATTCCTTATAATCACTCCATTGTATTAAAATAATACACCGGCTATGGGATTCTAGGGTCAGGGTGTTACAGTTTGAATTAGATGAATTTTAGAAAAACACTTGGAAACTAGATTTAGAAAAACTCAGATTAGGGCACCTTACACAAAGATATACTTAGTGGATTAGTATAGAACAACATCCTATAAATTTGGTAATGTTGGGATTTTGTGTATTTTCCATTAAATATATCCATGTATGGATACGAGCAGGTAGTGGCGGCTCTAGAACTGATGTAACATGGACTGAAATCTCTGAAAAGGATTTTCGGGCATAACCTGGGTTATCCTGGTACACGACAATGGGCTATGAGACACTCCTAGTTATGATACTCTCAGGGAATTAGCTTGGTATAATTCTAATTTTCTTTAGAAGACATTATTTAGGATTTATGAGTATATATTTTCTTGATGAAAACATTTCTATGATTATGGATTATATCCATAAACTATTAAATTTATTTTAAGTATGTTATATGTATGGAAATATGTATTTGCGATTCATAAACAAATCTAATGTATGTCATTTCTATGAAATGGTTCATAGTATAAGGAATGTGAACTACAAAAATATGCATGATCCAAAGAATAAGAAGGATCATATATTTCAGGGTATTAATCCATCAATTAGAAGGGAAATAGTCTCCCATGTATGTTTATCAATTTAATAAATAGTATCAGGTGTTAATAAGATATGTAATGAATTATTTGAGTCCTAAGGCATTGATGGAAAGCTAGAGAAGAAAAGGCCTATATTCAGAATGATTGATAAAGGAATATAGAGAAAGAATGATTTTTACATATGTTATGACTGTGGAAAGATTCACCTTGTTAAATACTTAAAGGGAATGTGTGTTTTTTATAAGTGTAGAGAAAAAAGACAACAAGTACATGATTTCATGGGTAATAAAAAGGTTTCAAATGTATAATGCTTCAACTGCAAGGAGTTGGGACACTACAGGAATCAATATCCAAATCATTATAGTATATCCTGAATAATGCTATTGGATAATAAAAACGTTATGATACTACCACCAATGAAGAGAAATGACTTGTGTTGTGATGTTGTTATTAAATAATTATGTCATTTGAGGGTCGTATCAACAATGTACTGGTTATATGAAATATTAAAATAAATCAGGATTGTACTATAGTACCATTTCATTGAGGATTTGAGATTATATGGTTCTACGAAAAGTGAATTAGTAGCATGTTAAACATTTTGAAAAAAAAACATGTTGTAAGGAAAGATAAACCTTAATATGGTTATGATATTGAGGTAGTGATTCCTGAATAAGATATGGTTGATTTGGATAAATTATATTCTTGACTAATTTGATACATATTATTTTTTTTTCCATTATTGTTGGTGTTTATAACATTTTTGGATATAAGGAATATATTTAGTATTCTATAAATAATAAATAAGCATGAATGTGATCAAAATGGTTTTATGGTAATTCAGGGTCTTACCATGTTTTAAATGAATACACGATGAAGGTATTCACATGTTATTATGAGGGAAAAAGATCTTCATTGTGTTTATCTTTTTTATAAATTTTAGACTATGAGTTTGGATAGATGTATATAAGATAAGTATAATGGTTGGAATGAATAATGTTGACATTGGATAATGTTGTTAAGGTTAAAGCATCTCGTAATATTATTTTTGGATTGTTATAAAATGGACATCCCAGTGGTCGGGCGACAACCTGTCATGTCTGATAAGGCCATGAGACATAAAATCATAACTGAAGGGCGACAAAGGTGAATCATCTACCATTGGCCTACATGATGTCTTGGTTTATATAATGTAGTTTTTTCAAATGAATTATTAATTAATTATTTTTTGAACCCTAAACAATCATGATAAATAGAATATTTTTTAATTTATTTATCTTTGTTGAGTGAAAGATGATTTTTTTGTAGGAATTAGATGAATGATGAAACTCTAATTGTTAAGTATATATATATTATTATATTCGTGTTATACTAAAAAATAAATAAATTATTAAACTTTATGGATGGGATCTTACAAATAAAAATGTGTTATCCTAATACCCTAAGTTTTATTGAACAAATGATATTTTTAATTAATCATGGATTTATGGGCTTGAGGAACTCAATTTTAAATTTGTTTTTGATTGATGACCTCAATCACTCCCTATAAATATTTACATTTTTCCTCCAATTATGTGTCTATAAATACCCCCAATGTTCTTATATTAGAAACACTAATTTAGTGGTGACCATTTCATTTACTTTTCCCTCCTATTAAGACTAATTTTTGTTAACTATATTTCCAATGTGGGTTTTCCACAAATATATTTTCTATTTTAATCTATTTATTTTCAAATAAAAAAATTTCAAATTGTGGGGACGCAACTTTGTTGAAGGAGGGGAAAATGTAATACACCATGTTATCTGTAACATCCCAGGTAAATAATTAGTACGACATTTTCATTTTACAATTAAATATTAATATATATTAAATTAAATTCTATGTTTTATGGTGTACCCAATACATAAAAACATGTTTCTTTGAAATATTATGTTACACATAATGTTGAGTCATACTGCAAAATAAAAGTATAATATTATTTTAAATGTTAGTTAATTCCATGTCGTTGTAAGGGCCAAGATGAACATAAATAACTATAATATTATTATAAATGATTGTTAAATGATTCTAAATTTATCCAATAAAAACTTAGTGGATTAAAATAAGAATAAATCAGATGATAAGCATAAATACTCTAATTTTCATTAAATGCTGGATTTATCGCCTTTTGATGGGGAACCCTCTTTAAATATAGTTTGGGTCACTTTTATATATTCTATTTTGAAAAATAAATTTCTCATTTAGATTCGAGATATCAAAATTTATTTTGGGTAAATTTTTGGTATTTTTCTAATAAAATTGATTTTTTATGAATACTGAAAAATACTATATTTTAATTCAAAACTGCCTTTTAATCTAAATTATTTATATTGTTATATTATATTTTTAATTTATTTTAAAGTGTAATTGGATTATATTTTTACCATTCAATCCAATTATTGTCATTAAAAATAATTTCACATTGATATTGGATATAAACTAGTGTCAATCTATTGATTGTTATTATTTTAAATCAAATGCTTTTTTTGTTTTGAAAACAAGAATTAATTTTAATATAATTAATGAATCGTCTATGTTTTTAATTTGATAAAATAGAAATGTTTTTTGATTTCAGAATATCAAAATTATTTGATTGTGAATATTTGGTATTTTTCTGTAAACATTCAATTTTTGATGAATAGTGAAAGGCATTGTGTTATTGTTCTAAATGGAATTTTTATTTAAATAATAAATTGATTTAGTTAAATCTATTTTAGTCCAAAATAGATATATAATACCTATATTTTTTCAATTAAATTCATTGGAGTCATTTTATAATAATTTTAGATATATAATATTGTATTGAACTTTTTACCGTCTCTTTCCCACTTTCTAGGTGAATTTGAAAATTTGAATAAAAATTAATCATACAGCTTCTATTAGTTAATTTCAAATATCATAGAGAAATAGTTGAAAACAGTAGGTAAAATGTGGTTTAATAAGAAAAAAATAATTTTTTTTGAATAGTCACTATTGAGTTTTATTTACCACGGTTAAAAGTAAATAGGGAAATTAAAGGTAAAAATGATATTATAATTACCATAACACATGTCCTAATTCTATTGGATAATTTTAATTCGACCAAAAAAACCATAGGAATAAAATATCATCCTTTTCGACCACATATATTATATTAGGATAATTATTATAATTTTATTTATTGAAGAGTTAAAGGTGATAAATTCATGTTTTTACAAATTAAACATTTTTAATATACAGTTATTGATATGATAAATTATACTATAAATATTAATTAGAAACCTAAATTGATTAACTATATAATGGTATTTTATTTATAATATTTAGAAATTATATAATTAAATTTATTTATTACAGCATGATGATGCATTAATTATCTTATAAATGAAAGAATTAAATAAATGGTATTATAAATATAAATATAAATATCATCTCAATGTTTTTATGACATCAAATAATTTTATATGTTAATATGACAAGATAACGTTGATTAAATGTATTTTTTTCGAAGTAATTAAGTTTTGATGACTTTCACAAAAACCATATATTAAATATTGTCAAAATTGACAATAATGAATTTTTAAAACAATGTCTATTTTATTAAATTATATAATAGCCCTAAAAATCTATGGATCATCTAAAGATATTATATAATGATAGTTATGTCATTAATGAACTACATATGGTTATTTTTTAATATTATATCATGTTTATTAACCATATAGTATAAAAATACAAGGAGACATGGTAAATGTTATACTATTTAACAAAAAGTTAAATCAAAATGATAAGGTTAATATGGTTACCTAAAATTTTAAAAAATAAATTATTTGATAGTAATTATACCCATAACAACAAAATCTTAGAAATAAATTCATTTGGATCCATTATAAACCGAATATAATCATATAATAAAATAATATTTCATTATTTTTCTGAGGTGACCCTCACCCCTCTTATAAAATGGAACTTCCCCTTCTCTGAAATTCCCACCTCCAAAGCCATTTGACTCTATAAAACCCTAAGATGTATCCTCCCAGATATCCTCACATTATCCTAGAGTCTTTACTATGATCATAAACCCAACCTATGGATCCCTTATTTTCAAATCAAAACTAAACACTCGAAGAAGAGGTAATAATTTCATCACCTTTTTCAAAGTTATCTTCTTCTTCTTCCACATTCTCTTTATTTTTTAATACCATACCAAAATAATGAATCTAGTACCTTATACATACTATGATTTTATTATAAAATTTTTACAACAATATTTATTATTCTATCTATCCTATTAATGATAATGTCACCATGCGTAAGTACGCACGACCTACCGTCTCTAGACTGTAGTGCAATTTTTCATTCAACACTCTTTTATTTGGATAGATATAGTGATGAGTAATATGTATATAAATAATAAAAATAACATTGTAATATATCTGTAAAATTAATATACGATCTAATTACACACCTTTTAATCATTAAAGAAATGATATTGTCGCTTGTGCATTCATACGGATTACCATCTCTAAGACGTGAGGATATTCATTTCCACGTTCATCATTCAATGAAAATTATAAAATATATATTAATAATAAGTATTTAAAATATGAAATAATAATTCTACTGAATATATATATATATATATGTATGTAGATACATATATCTTATTTACATACTTCCATTCCATATGATATGAAAACGTAAATAACGTTTATGTGTACGTACGACATACTGTCTCCATAAACAGTGTTTTCCATTTCATATATCTATCTATTATACATATATATATTATAAATATATATGATATATAAATCTTTTTTTTTATAATTTTTATGTTTTTAAATCATGATCCAAATGATACGATCAATAATAACATGTTAAAACATGTACGATAAAGAAAGTGATTACAACCCGGAATGTTAATTTATCATGGAAATAATTATCCGCGGGTAGTATAAAGACATAAATGAATCATGTATGATTTAATAAATATGAATATGGTTCTAGACTAATTTAATAAAATTCTATGGTCATTATATTGAAGGTTAAACGTACCCTCTACCAAAGCAAAGTGCATGGTAAGTGTTTATTCCTCAATCTCGTTATTATCCAAGATTTATTATGTGTAAGTATTTACTTGTACATATTTATTGTCCATGTCCATTTTTTATAAAGTATTTTTAAAAAAGATTATATTTATGGCACTCTTTAAATATACGATGATTTTAATTGGTTTAAATTTTTATTCTTATAAATAATTCTCATTAATGTCCATGTTTTCAGAATTGTTTTCTGTTAGGATTTATTTATATGAACATAAAAGTTTTAAAATGTTAATTATTTTAAAATGTTTCAATGTTTTATGAGTTGAATTGATTCAAAAAAAATGTCTTTAAATTTATTCCTTTATAAATTTTGTGACTTTTATATATTTTCATGAAAAATGGCTATTTCTCTCAAAGTGTTTTACTAATCATTTTCAACTATGTCAATATCATTTTGAATATTATTCTTGAAAGTGGTTGATTTATTGTTGATACAATCTTCAATATTTTATTGAATTAGTAATGATATCTTTGACTGTGATTGTGATATTTTTATACCATTCATGATTTATAGTTAATGTATTGACATTTAAAATTCTAGTTTTGATATGATTGTCTATGTTATGATTTAACCATTCTATACGAGGAATGTGTTGGACATAGTAAGTGATGGGTTGATCCCGCTATAGATCCTGGATGAATGAGTAGGTCTCAAGATACATAAAAGTGTCTTGGCACAAGGCCATGGAAAAATATTTATTTTTAGTTTTGCAAAAGGCCTTGACTATGTAGTTAGGATGTTCATCATTATGCATTCCATAATTATAAATTTAGTTATTAAATGAGATTATTCTACTAGTTGAGTGTCCTTGTGCAGGTTCATATGATAATGTTTGAATTATTTTTTCCATATTATGTTCATGTTTATGTTTTAAAGTTATTTTATTGTAAATCACCCCTTAAATGTTTTTAGCTTCTGCTAAATTACTTACCCGTACTGAGCATCTGAGCTCACCCATTTCTTTTGATTTAATTTCCCAGGACACCAATAACTGTTTTATGATTGATATACAGGGTTAAGATATGTGAACAATGAAATTTTAAAACATTAATTTTTTTGTGTTGTATGTTAGATAGGTTAATGTAAGGCTCATGTATGTAATCTATTTTCCTAGACTAAAAAATTTATTGGTCCTTTGGGATTTGATTCCTTTTAATCATGCTAATGTATTAAAGTAATGCAACGACTCCGGGCTATGGTGGTCAGGGAGTTACATTTAATGATACCAACTATTGAATCAACAAGAGATAAATGGACCTGCCAATCACTTACATTGTATAATTTATTAATCATATGACTGAAATGAATAAAAATTCATTAATAAATCAACATATACATTAATATTGAAAAAAAAATCATATGAAATTATAATATTTTAATCAATAAATAGATTGAACTAGCTTACCATCCATCACATGAAATAAGGTATATAGCACAGTTAGATCATATCTGCAATAAATAAATTTTTTTCAAAATATATAGACATACACACAAATACAATTAAATGATTATTTCATGACTTCTTCAAAAATAAGAAAAAATTATCCAATCAATTACATAATATTTTAAATAATAATTACTTGAGTATTTATAAAATTAAATTCTTCTGAAATATTCATGGATAATTTTAAATGAGGGTTGAAGGAAAATAATAGTAATTATCGATAAAATTTTCTTAATAAATGATAAAACAATTATTTTATTAAAATTTTTAGAAGAAATTCAAATGTACCTCTTTTGGAATAAAATATGATGATAAATTTTAATATAGTAAAATAAAATTGTTATATAGTTGAAAATTACTTTTAAAAAATCATATAGCATAATAATATTTTATTTTAAATCATTTTAGTGAATATTTGTTTGGAGTAAAATGTTTATTAATAATAGGGGAAATAAGAAATTATTTTATTAATAAATTCATCTTCTTAGTCACATCCCATAAAAAGGTGAGAAAAAAATAATGGAAAACATGTAATCTTTATTGATAATAATGGAGTAAAAATATATATAGTGTTTAAGATAAAATTACCATTTGAAATCTTTCATTGTAAATATAACCATAAATATTGTTAAATATAAATGATATTATCCAATAAACAATTACCACATTTCTATAAAATGATTCATAACCCCCAGGGAATATTTATCACTTTATGAGGAGATAAAACCATTAATAGAAATGTATTCATGTTAGACCACATAAAACTGCAGTACATACATCAAAGAAATGAAAATGTCGTGATTTTGGCATATGTTTAAAATAAATAGTATTAATATGAGAACCTCAAACCTAGAGTCTTGAATCATTTTATATGCTACCAATCATCTAAATAATTAAATTATATTACTTTTATACATTTAAATTTTTTAAATTTTTTTGAATCATAATTATTCATTTTAATTCAGCAATCACCATCAATTATTGAGATTACAAATTAACAATGTTTATGTTTTTTGTTTTGAGGAAATTAGATTCATAATTGAAAAAATATATAAATTATAAATGAAAAAATGGATTATGGTTCAACTATATATATAATACTAATATCTATATAATTATAATATTTAATCATTAGAAATATATTATAATCCATCAAATGATTACATTAAAAAAATATCACATCTCATCCTAGGGATGGTAGCCCATACGTATGAATAAGAGACGCAATATGTTATTAATTAGTATAAGGGTATGGATTAAAAATTTATTATCATTATATAATAAAAATGTGAAATTAATGAAATATATATTAATTAAATCCATCATAATAGCGATTCTTATGTGGTGACTATTAATAAAGAAACACATTACATTTTGGAGGTGGTAGTCTGCAAACATGGACAAGTGATGTCTTCATTTCCCAATGTAAATAAATAGAGATAAATAATTGTAATGAAAAAATAATAAAAAATTTCATTAATATGTAGTATATATACAATATAATAACAAGTGGTTGGGTTATAATTGATGGACTCAAATAATATATACAATGAATGAGTGATGTTTGGAGTTATATCTCATCTTTGTAAATCCTTTATAAAATACTAATTATTGCTTCATAGGATGTTATTAGGGGAATAAAATATAATCCAAGTTGTTTATAAGGAGTATAATATGATATTTTTTATATCATGGATTAGATAAATGGATCATGAAGTGTGTGGTGTAGATTATATATGGTTCCTCATTGAATGTGTGATGGATGGTACACTTTAAATTAAACAAAAAATTAGTATAATTTGAGGATACATTCATAAAAAGTGTGTCTAAATATTATCAATTAAAAATATAATATGATATAGTGTTGATTAAATATCATCCAATAAAATTTCTATATGATTTTAGGTTATTTGAACTCTTACTTCCTTATAAAACCACAAATCAACCCTATTTAATTGTAACAATTGTAACACTTTTTCAATTCATTATATGTTATCCAATAAATAAAAAAAATTATCATGGTCATGAAACATTGTTGAATGGTTATAAAATATACCATTTATATGGGTGAATTATGATATTTATTTATTTATAATTATATAAATATAAAATACTTTATAATTTTATTTCCCTTAATCTTAAAAAAAATGAAGGTATCCCATAAAAAACTAAAATAAAATATAAAAAATTTAATTATAAATTATACATTAAAATTATATAATATATTCTTATAACACAAATATTAGTTGAAAAAATATTACTTTTATTTTTTAAAACTAATTAAATTTTTCTATTTATTGATCATGAAATTTATCTACACTGTGTAAGAATTCATGGAAAATATATCATATATAATATCATATAATAGATTAATATCATAAGTAGTTATTTTTATTAATAAATTATATCATATAGATTCATGAAAATATATTTTTCCCTATATAAAAATCCCGACATCATAATAAGTGATATAGAGTGAAATTTTTGTAATTAAAATTTAATTAAGATACTATCAGAGTAATAATCATCAGAATGTGACATATAATAAGAAAAATATATTATTATTAAAAAATAAATTGTGATATTTAATTTGATTAGGTAATGTCTTTTAGTAATTTTGAATCATAATCTCATAATTTTAACCATAATTTACATGTTTTACCTATTATAAATGTTATAAATATTTACCATGATTAATACATATTAAGACTAAAATAAATTTGAAAATATTACAAAATAATGTCATCTAAATTTTGAATATGATTAAAATATTTAATATTTGTATTTTTTAATCTTTATAAATTACATTTGATTAAAATGATCAAAGAAAAATGAAAAATAGTTTTTTAAAACAAATTTTTAATAAAAAAATTATCATATACAAAAATTAAATGTAATTTTTATCCAAATAAATTATTTATATTACATTTAATCTATGTTTTATTATTTTTCATTATACTTAATCTAAAATAAAAAGGGATTTTTAAATTAAATTTTATAATGTAAAGAAAATTATGATTTTAAAAAATTATACGATTCTTGGTTATTCACTTAAAAAAATCATTAAAAAAATAACCAATGATGGAAAATATATGATAATTTTGATTTAATAATATAAAATATTATCTACATATTTTTAAATAATATTTTAAAAATTATAATAACATAACTTTACTATATGTTCACAAAATGTAATATAAATTATTTTTAAAATAAATTTAATTTTTAAGTATAAAATGAACATAAAATCAGTAAACTTTATAGAAATAGTCATTATATAGATTTTTGATCACTTTATTAAATATATTAACTGCATATTAAAACAAAAAAAATAATCTCTATTTATTATAAAAAAATATTTTCATAATAATACAATGCACATATTCTTTTTTTTTCAAAAAATATCTGATCTAATGATATATGATTTTATTAATTATTGATACTGTATATTACTTGAATTAATCATATAATTATTTTTTAATAACTCTTTACTTTATATGTTTCATAAGGTGTATATTTCTATTCACACAACAATCTAAATTAATTTTTTATAATATCAAATTTTATATAATAATTTTTTATAGTATATCGCAGTCTGTTAAAGAATGGTGTTGCGTCAAATACACCCTATTGAACACGTAATTTTTAAATGAAGATATTCATATTTTAATATTATGGTGATATATTTTCTTACAGTTTAAAAAAATAACATCCTCGAGATTTTAATTTGAATCTCTCAAAACCAATTTATTATAACATGATGATAAAATCATGTATTAATTTTATATTGAATTTTTTTGTTTGATAATATGGGGAAACATAATATTAACTTACCTATTCAAGATTTATAAATAAAAATGTATTGTTAAAACCATACCTTGATATATGAGATTTTATTTCTACAAAATACTTGATCTATTTTCCTTGACTTTTATTGACATTAAAAAAATATTTTACTATTGGGATATAATGTATGATATAAATTAAATAACTGTTTTTTACTCAGTATATATGAAATATTGATTTCGACCATCAATGTGAATCATCCTAATAAAAATGATGTTTTATAAATAAAGCACCAAATTCAACCATTAATGTATTACATGATCTAGGAAATGTTAAAAAGTTATTCTTTAGTTACTTATCATTGATTTAAAAAATGTTATCACAATTTAAGATAATATCCAATATAAATAAGACATCATAAAAATGTAAGATGTATCTTCAAAGCCTACACAATAACACCTAATTATAAACATATATTATTCATTAACTAAAGAACCATAAAAATATTTATAAAATACCTAAACAAGTTAAAAACCAAAAATTAAAATATTTGACCACATAATCTTATACTATTATTTTTTCATTTTTCATCAAAAAACAATAATCAGTAAATAAGTCACATTAAAAAATAATATTACCTAATCATAAAATCTATGAAATATTATATTATTTTGAAGAACAATAATTAATCCCATAAAGAAATAATAAATTAATATGTGCTTCCAAAAGTTAACTAAACATTTATATTAAAATAAAAATAATTTTAGTTTAAAAAATAATTTACATTAATCCCATAAACATAAATATGTTGTGGAATTATTCAAAAAAAATTATTAATCAATGTGTACCCAAATAACATTATAATCCAATGGTTCTCTATATGATAAAACATATGTTACAAAATTTTTATAACCTTTATATTAAATTAACCATAATAACATTAATATTAAAGAAAATATTAACAATAATGGTTATAAATTAAATTAAATATATTTAAAATAAATATTACAGAATTTATCCCCAAAATAAAATTTCACTAAAACATAAACTAAATCTTTGAATTTCAATCCCATAAATGTCTTCAGAAAAATCTGTATTCATAAATTTTCTTCAAAATTATTATATAAGACATTATATTTATGTTAAACCATATAAAAGTTAAACCATTAAAATTTCTAAATAACATAAAATATAATCATTTGAATTATACTACACTATAAATTTATCTAAAAAGATACTTTTATTCTAATTGTGATGTTCTTTATTTGAAATAAATCATAATTACATGATTTAAAAAAATATTTACACTTCATTAAATTTTTATAATATTATATGTAATGAGTTTTGTAGAATAAGAAAAATCTATATCATGTTGAACCTTTATGAATATTTTTTTACACTTCCACTCAATTTTTAGTTTATTCTAAATAAAATAGGATCCTCAAATTTGTATTCATATTTCATTCATAACAGATTCAACTGTCTTATGAATTGTACATGTAATAAAAACATATTCTTTTCTATAAATCCTTATGATCTATAATACCAATGAAAAATATTTTAAACCATGGTATAACAAAAAAATATACTAGTATAGTATATAAGATAAAAATATAATTGTTAATCTAATTGATCATAATGAAATCACAGATGGAGGCTTTCCTTTTATTGAAATAAATTTAGATTTTCAAATAATTAATTACCCATGAAATAACAATTTGACTAATATTATTTCTGAAAAATTTCAATATTAACTGATATATGAAACCATATAATTTAATATTTTTATTGAATAAAGTGAATGATTTTCCTGGAATAAAAATAATTTACCCATATGAGGTCATAAACAATCCTTCAAATCAATTTTCAATATCCAATCTAATGAAATAAATATATTTAAATATCAATATTCATCAAGTAGGACATGAAATGTATCCAATGATAAAAATTTAACTAATCAAATGGATATTGACAAAAATATTCATTATTATGGAATTTATAATACTAACTATCATAAACATACTATAGAGGCCTTGTTCTAAGAAATCATATTTAATTTTGTAGGAATACACCAAATTCCTTGGATATTATTTTTCAAGAGAGGTAATAATCCGTCGAAGGGGTATAATAGGCCCATGTAGTCACATACAATTTCCTAATAATTCATTATATGAATGGAATGTATAACAAATAAACACATATAATACATAATAAATACTACTTAAAATTTCATATATAAAATTTTGACATTTTCCCTAGTCAATAAATTGTACAAACCGTTCATAAAAAATCTAGATAAATATGTTTTATGGTTTTATTAATGTATCCCCCTAATAAATCATTAGATTACATAAATTATGTTTACCAAGATTCAAATATCATTCAAAAAATATAATGGACTTTCTTACAAACATAAAAATTATACTTATCTTATGATAAAAATTAAAATTATATTTATCGCATATTTATAAAATTAATTTCATAAATATTATCCATGTAATTAAATGATGTATTATTTAATGAATTTAATAGCAATTTTGGAGTACAAATCCCTTCATTTGGTAAACATTAAAAAAGTATGCATTTTACTATTTTGGTTAAAAGTAAATTATATATCATTCATAAAACATGATGATGATTAATTTTAAACATTTATAATGGTTTTAAATTATACTATATAATTAAATTAAATAACTAGAAGAGAATATTAGAATAAATCTAGAAATAATTATATTGAACATGGATGTAGAAGAAAAATTTTGATGACCATTGAGAAATAAGGTTTTATTTTCCAAAATAGGACATTTATTCAATCATAATAGGTACCAAATATTTTCAAATGAAAGGAAAAAAATAAATATAATAATTAACTACATAATAATAAAACATATGCTGTTTATAATAGAAATATGTTATAATTTACATTAGTTCAAATTTATATAGAAACAATCTCACGTAATAATTAAATTGTAGAAACAAAATCATATTACATTGATATTGTAAAAATTAAGAACCATTTTAAACTAATAATTTCATATTAAAATTTAAATTCAATTAATATAAATATATTTATGATGTATAATATCAGAGATTATTTATACGCCATATGAATAAGATAATTGTTGGAAATTAAATATGTATAACCAAAATAAATGTGGTGATAAAAAATATCAACTATTAATGAATAATTTACTATATTCTCTATGTTATGAATAATAAAATTATTTTTTTATGGTTCATTTTTAAATTTTATAATATTAATTAATTAATTATTGTCCCGTCAATTTCATTTATTCCATTATCTATTTTTCTTAATAAATAAGTTGGCATAACATTAGATGTTTGGAAGATGTTTGATTCATAATCATTGATTTATATACATAGGATTTCAATGGTTTAAGGGGTTATGGTTCAATAATCTATAGAATATTAATATTGAAATTAATTTTATATTTACACTTTATTAAATATTATATAACTGTCCATTAAGGTCTGGTTTGAAAAACTGATCTAATCACATATAGATGTGTTGATCTAAACATACAAATGAGTGATGTTATTTTTATTTTAATTGGTGGAAAATTTATAATTTATATATAATATTATACATATAAAATTTTAATAATTTCATGAATATCATATATAATTGTTAAATCACCGAAAATAACATTCCTTTTGAGGCAATGATGAAAAATTGAAAAAGTAACATGGTTTAAGTGGTATTCCACAAATATTCACAGGCTATGTATTCATCTCCCATTGAATGGTAAAAAAAGTTTTATAATATTTTTACCATATAATTAAAAAAATTAAGAGAATGTAATAAATTTATATTTTTATATTAGAATTGTTAGGATTTAATTGAATTATATGAAATCAAAAATAACATGTAATAATTGGTTTTGGGTTACAAAAAAATGGAAATCCCCTTTTGGATTTCATGTAGAGACCCAAAGCCTGACGTACTTGGAAATTATATTACTTTTGTGTAATACATAATACATAACAATAATAGATACACAAGGACCGTAATAGTTTAGTGTCTTTGGAAACGTGGAATGTAATATTCTAATCGTGGTGAAAGATCTTCCACATCTCTCATAAAGATCTTCCACTTTTGGTTTCCTTACCTAAAACCTATCTTTATATCATGGGGAAAAGAAAACCTAAAAAGGGTGAGCTCAAATTCTCAGTAAGGGTAAGCATGGATAAAATAAAACATATCATATACATTTGAACTTAAAAACTTGAATATGATGTTTAAACAACAAAAGCTTGAGCAATGACATAAACATGGAAGTACGTAAGGCATAGATCATAATGAAACATTAAGAATGATAAAATATCATGGGAATAAAACATGTAATTGTGGCATACATTAAACACGTGATATTATTTCTATATTAGCCAAGGGATTGCTTCCAAGACCATCTTAGTGGACAAAGTCCCTTTCTGAATCGACTTCACTCCTCGTTCCATTCCTGTATTACTGAACCGGTTTTACTTTCCATTCCAGCCATGTCAATCTCATGAGATATAAATCTTTACCTAATGCATTGTAGGTAGATATAGGTCCCACCCATCTCATAATGAAATCATTATTACTTGTGCCACAAAATAAACATACACCATTCATAATAACCCAATAAATAAAATGGGTCTCATAAACATCGTCCCATCATCACATAATCCATATAAAAGAAATTGATATCATTTCGTAATAAGAAAAGTGAAACCATGTAAATCATAGAGACATGATACTGTAAACATACACATATGAAATAATGTCATATTAGATGGAAAATGGTTTTGATAAAGCAATTGAAATGAATTTTTGAGGAAAATATCCATTCATCTTGAAAATCATTTTCGTTTCACAAAATTCCATTAAATTTTAAAAGAAAATTATTTTTTTAAAAATAGACATGAAATATTTTTGAGTAAGCTTCATGAAAATAAGACTTTATAAAACCATAAAAATCCTTTCATTCCGTATAAGTTAAAAAAATATTCATCTCTTACGTTTGTCGGAAAGGTCCAAAAGTACCTTGCAGGGTAAATAAAAGAAGGATTCCTTCCATACCATGGGGTAAAATTAAAAATGGGTGAAAAGTAAATTAAACATACATGAATACACTTTAATTAATCATGGACATGAATGATAGCAATATCCCCAGTAAATACTTACGAATAAGTAATCTCGGATAAAAACGAGATTTTCACAATTATCCCTTACCTTATGTCTGATATTCTTCGTATGTATCCGAACCTCCTGTATAATGATTTAAATAATGTCATTTAATTATTAAAAAATCATATTCATTGTTATTATATAATATATGGTTCACTTATGACTTTATATTACCCGCTCTTTTGTAAATTCCATGTTAAAAGGCGTTTTGGGTAAAATCGTTTCATTTGTCGTTCGTGTTTTGACTTTTAATTATTCATATGATTAATTAGATCATGATTACTTAATTCCAGAATATAAAACATGATTTATATATAATATATATTCAGAATATACATATATATATAATAGATCGATAAATGTAAAGAAATATACCGTTCATGGAGGCGGTAGGCCGTACGTACGCATGAATGCTGTTTTCCTTTCCTAATTGAGTTGAATGGAATTAAGTAGATGACATACATATATATATATATATATACATAAATCCATTATATTTTTAATGTCATATATTTCATTATTATTGCTTATATATACTTTATAATCATTCTCAATTAGTTAACATGGAGAATGAATCTCATCGCGTCGTGGAGACGGTAGTCCGTACGTACGCACGAGCTATGATATCGTTCCCATAATTATTGAATTGAATTTGATAGGATGATACAATATATAATAATCAGTATGATTTCATAATAACTATGTATAGTTATTCTTTACACCATTATACACATCCAAGTAAGGTGGTGTTGGAAAAACAGATTACACCACGTCGTTGAGACGGTATTCCGTACGTAAGCACGCGCGATGATTTCGTTTTCCGTAGGATTGATAGAAGGTGAAATAGGGTAGTTTCATACTTATAATAACATATAATTATATTACTGATACTGATTCTATTACTTCATTATGAAACAACTAAAGAAGAAGTAGTAGAAACATAAATAAAGTTGAAAGAATCGGTAACGAACATTACCTCTTCTTTGAAACGCCTCTTTGAGACATCCACATACGGCACTAAATTTGGTCTTCGAAGAAAACCAGGACCTCTAGGATGTTTCTATGGAAGTGTAGAAGAGAATTTGACAGGGTTTGGCCGATATTGAAGGCTAAAATTGGTGTGAGGAAGGGAGGTAGGAGGGGCCCTTTTATAAGGGAAGAGAGGGGCACCTTAGGAAATCTTAAAAATATTAATTTATAATAAATCTAACCCCACCTAAAAACCAGAAAAAATGACTCATATTCTAATATTTGATGATATAGGGTTGTAATATCATCAAAAAATCAAATTTAGACATGTTTTGATCTTATGATAAACCTTATCATTTTAATTTATCCTTATTTAATCTATTTTATTTTATTTGTGGTAATAAAATTATAAATTTTAAATTATAACAAATAATTACTTATTTTTTGTGAATTGTCCATAATTGGATACTTGATAATATATTTGACCATATAAATATAAATTTATAATTTTTAAATATTTTTGTTATTTTTAAACAATTTTATAATATGTTATTTTTATAAGGTAACAATAGTGTCAATTTTGACACTATCCATTTATTTGAATTTAAATAAAATGTATACAGAAGCTATATTCAAAATTAAAGGTTTAATAGATTCATAAAAGGTCATAGGTATCTGGAAAAATATTGGATCACATTAAATAATTCATATAAAATTTATTTTATTATTTTTAAAAACATTTATTTGGATTATCTCTTAATAAAATAATTACTGCAATATTTTTTTATAATTATTTAATATACTTATTTGTTGCATAAAAATTAAAAATAAAATCCTATTATGAAGATAAATATATTAACATTCCCAATAATACATTTAATAGAATTTATCATCTTAAAATCACAATATTTAAATTTTTATATTTATTAAATTATGATGGTGACAACATTGGCATCATTTAAAATAAAATAATATAAGTGTCATAATAACTTTTATAAGGCTTCAAATGGTAAAATATTAGACCATTGGATTATTATGTTTTTAATTTGCATGACGAATATGTTTTGGTCAGGGTTTTGTGCCTTTTATTGTCACTATTTGTTTAATAAAAACTATATTCTTGATTTTTCACTAGATAAACAATTTTCTACACCATTATTGTGTCACAATTAATGATTGTTATATAATTACTAAAAATTATAAATAAATTTATATGATGTATATAATTCTATTATATTTCTGGAGAATATTTATTTTTGAAGTTTCATGATGTTTATCACTAAGTTAAAATTAATATACTTATAATATTTAAGAGAGTGACATGTTGTCACTTTCTTTGGTTTTAATAATAAATAATTTATTTTCATGGAAACAAGTCCATTAAATGAATATAATCCGACCCTTAGATTAAATGGGACTATTTTTAGTCATCCAATTGGATTTTGGAAGGTGTTTGGGTAATTTTTTAATCTTATGTTTATCCATAATTACCCGATTTACCTTTATCTATGGTAAATAAATTTTACCGTAGTTACTATTCATAATGACCAAAAATAAAAAGATGCCTATTAACATAATTTAGACCCAATGATTCCAAATATAGAATCAATTTTTACAAATTCAATACAAAAAAGTTTCAGAAATTAAATTAAAATTAATCCCGTTGTCGAATGAAAACGGGTTTTTGTTTAAAACATTACAAAAGATTGAATTGATTTGACCTACGAATTCAAGGTAAAATCAATGCTAATGACATACATTATATTAAATGGTAAAAATATATTCTATTTAAACTTTAAAACCATTCAATATTATAATTTAACCACATAAGTTATTATGATGAAAAATGTTGTTTTTAATTAAAATATAGCGTGTTTTTATTATTCATTAAAATATGAAAGTTATCAAAAAATATCAAAATTTTATCCAAAGTAAATTTTTATATCATGATTTAAAAGAATAAATTAATTTTGTAAAATTTATCTTATAAACTTCTCAAAAAAAATTGTAAAATGGGTGCGCTTTCAAAAGGCGGCAAAACTGCATTTTTTGAAAAATAAATATTTTACCCAAAATTTTTTATTTTTTTCTCATACCATGTTATAGAAAATGTGTAAGATGAATAATAATGTTATAAAAATCAGAATTTATCTAATACTATTCATAACGGCTAGTTTATAATAACATTATAACCATATATCGTTGTTTAGTGAAACCAGGTATTGCGTACTACACACGCTACCGAGGAAGGTCCTGATTGTGTGTAATGAAAGCCATGTAACGGTTGCGTGTTTTTCTAGACTCCATTGTTGTTGCGTATAACAAAATCCAACCATATTTCATTTATACATTGAATATATATACATATATACACTCAATGTTGTGTAGAATGACTATTATCAAACGAACTTGAAATTGTATATAACACGATCTAAGAATTGTGTTGCGTATACTGCAAGCTAATACGGTGTTTCATATAGCAAAAGATAATCATGGTGTAGTATACAACACATGACATAAAATAAATTAAAAAGAATACTTATCATAAAATCTCGGGGTGTTACATTCTACCCCCCTTAAAATGAATTTCTCCCTCAAAATTCATCGGGGTTATACATGGTTTACTATTCGAAAGATTCATTAATAGAAACCCACATCGTAAAAAGGAATACCAAAACTTATCTTTATAAACTAAAGTATGAAACGTAACGGTTACCCAAATTAACTAATCACTGGGTTTCCACCTAGGAGAACATAGATGGAAATATGGATATGGAAGAGAAATCTAACCATCATGTTCTGATGGAGAGTGGTAGAGAACATGGCTATGAAAAATCCAAAAATCACAAAACCATATATTTTTGATGATCTAAGGTACCATATGATTCATCGGATATAAGGGCACTAGGAAAACATTTTTGGTTTTCAAGATCATTTCCCAAAAGTTGAAGAATTTGAATTAGAAGAAATACTTACTTTATTTTGGTACAATCACACTATTTTTCGTGACTTGAACAATTTCCACTTCATCTCTTAATGAAATGATGTTGAATTTGTTATTCGTGAAACGTTAGTAGACTATGTGATAGAATGATGGGTCATTCCATCTATCTCAAACAAAAGGTTAGAAAAAGTTATTAAATATACATATGTCGATCTATAGTGAGATTAATCATATATAGTTCCTAAAATGAAATTATATATCATAATTATTAATATAATAATACTAGTTTCTACTAAACATGGACTTCCTGTAGGCCAGTGGTATGCGATAATGGCCAGTCGCACTTCGGTAATGGGTTCTATTCCCACAGCCTTGTCCGACGTGATGGGTTGTCACCCGTCCTGCAGTTTTTCCATATTCTAAAACTACATTACTATAATATCCCATTAATAATATCGAAAAAATATCTATCATTAAACAATACAAACTTATTTCCAACATAATCCATTCCAATCATTATCAAAAATACATCGGTCCAAGCTCATATTATAAAGAGAATGATTACTTGAAATGTCATCAACCAACCATCATTTATCCCCCATATATCTTGTTGGTCACATTCCAATCATGTGAATAACTTAATCATGTATTCTCTTGATAAATGAATACCCATTAAACCTTAGTGAAAACATGAATGCTGTCAAAAGTTAACTCTTTCTACATACCAAAAAAATTCTATATACTCAAACCATGATATAACCTTCTACTTATATCAGTCATGAGCTCATGAAGACTATCAAACATTTAATTTTCTCCTTATCCCGTCATTATGCGCATATCATCTACTTTCCAAAAATATCTGAATAACAATTCATGGATACTGGTACCATTAATCATTTACTTTCAAAACATAAGGAAAGACAACAACGTAACAATCCTTAGATGTCTCTTTATTCCATAGTACCATGAGATTACTTATACAACATTACACTTGATAAACATGTAATCATTCCACTACCTTCCTAAACCATTGACCGAGCTTCAACAATTCCTTAATCTTACATATCATTTGTAGTCTCTTCATCATCATCAACATAAATACTACCCATACGACCGTACTGATTCTCTTCATGAGACTTTCCCTTAGGGAATTGGTTTTCATAATGCCCGTACATTCCACATTTAAAACATTTTACCATTGTTGATGTCGTAGCAATACCATTATCCTCATCCATAGTGTTAACTGAACCTTTTCCTTTTCACATACTGGATTTTTTTCCTTCTTTTCCACACCCAAAGCATCTTCCAGTTCCTTTGAAACATTCTCCTTGATTCCTCTTCCCACATTTTTTAAATAGGGGAAATTGAACTTTCTTTCCTCTATGATCATCATGAAACTCCATCATTCTTTTATTATCCGAGTCAGGAAACATACCAAATTTGAGTTTGTTGATCATATTATGAGATTTCTGATTCGACATAATAATGATTTTTGGACATCTAAATCCCATTTCATTTGGTTTCTCATGAATAATATCATTCCATTGTCCATCATATCCTCCATTATCGTGAATCATCTTTTTTCCATCCATTTTATAAAACCCAAAAAGAATAGTGTGAGAGGAAAAAATCATAATAAAGGGGGAGTAAATTCAATATCTAACATCTTAGGTATAATCTAATATCGTTACCATAATTCTAGAACTATAACCTATACTTATACCTAACCTTAGGGACATCCCTAGACATACCTTAGAAATATCTCCAGGGATCTCACTAAAGTTCTCACATCCTAGTTTCCAAAGGTTGACTAAACCTTTGCTCTGATACCAACTATAGCGACCTGAAGCCTGACAAACATGGAAATTACATTACTTTTGCGGAATACTTAATACATAACAAAAACAGACACACAAGGACCTTAATAGTTTTGTGTCTTTAGAAATGTGGAACATAATAATCTAATCGTGGTGAAAGATATTCAACATCTCCCATAATGATCATCCACTTTTTGTATCCTTACCTAAAACCATTCTTTATATCCTCGGGATAAGAAAACATAAAAATTGTGAGATCCAATGCTCAGTAAGGGTAACCATGGATTAAATAAAACATACCATATACATTTGAACTTAAAAACATGATCATAATGTTTAAACATCAAAATCTTGAGCAATGACATAAAAATGGAAATACGTAAGGCATAGATCATAAAGAAACATTAAGAATGATAAAATAGAATGGGAATAAAACATGTAATTGTGTAATCCATTAAGCACATGATATGATTTCCATATTATCCAAGGCATTGCTGCCAAGACCATCTTAGTGGACGAAGTCCCTTTCTGAATCGAGTTCACTCCTCGTTCTAGTCTTGTATTACTGAACAGGTTAGACTTGTCATTCCAGCCCTGTCAATCTCATGAGATATAAATCTTTACCCTATGCATTGGAGGGAAATATAGGTCCCACCCATCTCATAATGAAATCATTCTTACTTGTGCAAAAAAATAAATATACATCATTCATAATAACCCAATAAATAAAATGGGTCTCATAAAGATCATCCCATCACCGCATCATCCATATAAAAGAAATGGATATCATTTCATAATAAGAGAAGTGAAACCATGTAAATCATAGAGACATGATTCTTGAAACATACACATATGAAATAATGTCATCTTAGATGGAAAATGGTTTTGATAAAGCACTTGAAATAAATTCTTGAGGAAAATATCCTTTCATCTTGAAAATCATTTTATTTTCACAAAATGACATTTATTTTTAAAAGAAAAGGATTTTGTTAAAAATATTCATGAAAATTTTTGGAGGAATCTTCATGAAAATAAGGCTTTATAAAACCAGAAATAATCCTTTCATTCCGTATAAGTTAAAAATTCATTCTTCTCGTACCTTTGTCGGAAAAGTCAAAAAGTACCTTGTAGGGTAAATAAAAGAAAGATTCCTTCCATACCATGGGGTAAAATAAAAAATGGTTAAGAAGGACATTAAACATACATGAATACACTTTTATAAAACATGGACATGGATGGTAGCAATAACCCCAGTAAATACTTAAGAATAAGCAATCTCAGAAAAAAATGAGATTTTCACAATTATCCCTTACCTTATGTCTGATATGATTCGTATGTATCCAAACCTCTTGTATAATGATTTAAATATGTCATTTACTTATTACATAATCATATTCATTGTTATGATATCATATATGGTTAACTTATGACTTTATATTACCAGTTATTTTGTAAATTCCATGTTAAAGAGCATTGTGGGTAAAATCGTTTCATTTGTCATTCGTGTTATGACTTTTAATTATTCATATGATTAATTAGATCATGATTAAATAATTCAAGAATATAAAACATGATTTATATATAATATATATTCAGAATATACATATATATAATATATCGACAAATGTAATGAAATACACCGTTGATGGAGACGGTAGGCCGTACGTACGCATGAAAACTGTTTTTGTTTTCATATTGAGTTGAATGGAATTAAGTAGATGAAATACATATATATATATATATACATAAATCCAGCAGCTTTATAATGTCATATATTTCATTATTATTGCTTATATATACTTTATTATCATTCTTAAATGGTTAACATGGAGAATGAATCTCATCGTGTCGTGGAGACGGTAGTCCGTACGTACACACGAGCGATGAAATCATTCCCATAATTATTGAATTGAATTGGATAGGATGATACAATATATCATAATCAGTATGATGTTATAATAACTTTGTATAGTTATTCTTTACACCATTATACCCATCCAAGTAAGGTGGTGTTAGAAAAACAGATTACACCACGCTGTGGAGACGGTATTCTGTACGTATGCACGCGCGATGATTTCATTTTCCGTAGGATGGATAGAAGGTGAAATAGGTTTGTTTCATAATAATAATAAAATATCAGTATATGAATGATAATGTTGTTATTACTTCATAATGAAACATGTAAAGTAGAAGAAGTAGAATAAGAAATAATGTTTAATGAATTGGTAACGAACATTACCTCTTCTTTGAAGCGCCTCTTTGAGAACTCCTCTTTGGGCACTAAAATTGGTCTTTGAAGAAAACCAGGACCTCTAGGATGTTTCTATGGATTTTAAGAAGAGAATTTGGAAGGGTCTGGATGAGCTTGAAGGCACAAATTTGTGTGAGTAAGGGAGGGAGGAGGTGCCCTTTTATATGGGAGGAGAGCGGCACCTTTTGAAATCTTGAAAATATTAATTTATAATAAATAAATCCCAACTTAAAAACCTCCAAAAATTACTAATATTCAAATATTAGATGACATAGGGTTGTAATATCATCAAAAAATAAAATTTAGACATGTTCTGATTTTATTTTGAACCTTATCATTTTGATTTATCCTTATTTAATGTATTTATTTTATTTGTGGTAATAAAATTATAAATTTTAAATTATAACAAATAATCCTTTATTTTTTTCTAATTTTCCATAATTGGATAATTTATATCATTTTTGACAATATAAATCTTATTTTATAATTTTTAAATATTTTTGTGATTTTTATACAATTTTATTATATGGTATTTTTATAACGTAACAATAGTGTCAATTTTGACACTATCCATTTATTTGAATTTAAATAAAATATATACAGAAGATAATTTCAAAATAAAAGCATTAATAGATTCATAAAAGGTCATATGTATATAGAAAATTAATTTATCCCATTAAATAATTCAAATAATAGTTATTTTATTATTTTTAAAACCATTTATTTGGTTTATCTCTTAATAAAATTATTACTGCAATATTTTCGTATAATTATTTAATATACTTATTTGTTCAATAAAAATTAAAAATAAAATCATATGATGAAGATAAATTTATTAAATTTCCTAATAATTCATTTAATCTAATTTATCATCTTAAATCACAATATTTAAATTGTTATATTTATTAAATTATGAAGGTAACAACATTGGCATAATTTAAAATAAAATAATATAAGTGTCATAATCGCTTTTATATGGCTCCAAATGGTCAAATATTTGACCATTGGATTATTATGTTTTTCTTTTACATGACCAATAAGTTTTGGTCAGGGTTTTGTGCCTTTTATGGTCACTATTAGTTTAATAAAAACAATATTCTTGATTTTTCAATAGATAAACAATTTTCTGCATCACTATTGTGTGACAATTAATGATAATTATTTAAACCCTAAAAATTATAAATAAATTCATATGATGTATTTAATTTTATTATATTTCTGGATAATATTTATTTTCGAAGTTTCATGATGTTTATCACTAAGTTAAAATTAATATACTTCTAATATTTAAGTGAGTGACATGTTGTCACTTTCTTTGGTTTTAATAATAATTAATTTATTTTCATTGACAAAAGTCCATTAAATGAAAATAATCCGACCCTTAGGTGATATGGGTCGATTTTTAGTCATCCAATAAGATTTTGGAAGGTGTTATGATAATTTTATATTCTTATATTTAACCTTAATTACCCGATTTACCTTTAACAATGGTAAATAAATTTTACCGTAGTTACTATTCATAGTGCCGAAAAATAAAAAATAGCCTATTAACATAATTTTTACCCAATGATTCCAAATATGGAATCCATTATTCCAAATTCAATACACAAAAGTTGCAGAAATTAAATTTAAATTAATCCCGTTTTTGAAAGAAAACGAGTTTTGGTTTAAAACATTGCAAAAGATTTAATTGATTTAACCTACGAATTCAAGGTAAAATCAATGATAATGACATACATTATATTAAATGGTAAAAATATATTCTATTTATACTTTAAAACCATTAAATATTATAATTTAACCACATAAGTTATTATGATGAAAAAAGATGTTTTTAATTAAAATATATCATGTTTTTACTATTCATTAAAATATGAAAGTTATCAAAAAAATATCAAAACATTATCTAATGTAAATTTTTATATCATGATTCAAAATAATAAGTTTATTTTGTAAAATTTAACTTATAAACATCTCAAAAATTATATTTAAAATGGGTGCGCCAACAAAAGGCGGCAAAACTGCATTTTTTTAAAAATACTTATTTATCCGAAAACATTTATTTTGTTCTCATACCATGTTCTAGAAAATGTGTAAGATGAATAATAATGTTATAAAAGTCATAATGTAGATAATACTATTCATAAAGGCTAGTTTATAAAAACATTATAACCATATATTGTTGTTTAGTGAAACTCAGTATTGCGTACTACACACGCTACCGAGGAAGGTCGTAATTGTGTGTAATGAAAGAAAAGATAGGGTTGCGTGTTGTGAAAGACTCTTTTGTTGTTTCGTATAAAAAAATCCAACCCTATTTCATTTATACATAGAATATATATATATATACACACACTCAATGTTGTGTAGATTGACTATTATCAAACGAACTTGAAATTGTATATAACATGATCCAAGACTTGTGTTGCGTATACTTCAAGCTAATACGGTGTTGCGTATAGAACAAGATAATCAGGGTTAGCATAAAACACATGACATCAAATAAATTAAAAATAATACTTATCATAAAATCTCGGGGTGTTACATTTCACATTGATCTTTATTTGGTTGGTCAGAGTGGATGAAAAAAAATCCAAATGAATAGGAGAAGAAATATAAGAATTTATTCTATAGATATTGGATGATCTATATGAATATTTCTGCGATATTAAGGAAGGAGTGGTTGTTCCCATTTATATGTTAGGTGGATGAATACCCTATGAATAAAAAAATTATACAAGTTTAATTCTATGGAAATGTGTCTGTAAATTCGACCCATTTAGAGTATAAGATGCTATAGGTTAAAAATTAATTTAAATAATATGATTTATATTAGTTTTTACTTTACATTAAATATTACTTCTATATTTTAACACATTGTTAATGTTGTTGAAATTTAATTATTGTAACACATTTTCAATCATTAAGGGTCATGAATTTAATTTAAAAATTCCCAGTGGTTAATAAAGAACTATTCATAAATGGCCATAAATTTTATAAAATAACATTGTTTGTATACGATTAATATAATTTTTCAATGATACAAATATATTTTTTAACAACTAAGTACATTTTAATGTCATTTTCATGTCTATTCATGAAATTTTACTTTAATGGAATCATGCTAATAATATGATTAGAATCTAAAATATAAAAAATAGAGTATATTCTATAATTTTTAAATAATTTATTCCGAAATAAAAATTCAACCATAACAATTAAAATTTATTATTTTTAAATTTGGTTGCCTTCTTATTTCAACGGCTTGCACAAGCCCTATGTCGTCATTGTGTAAGAAGTTAAAGTCATTATACCAATAATATAAATAAAAAATCAATTTATATCAATAACATAATTTATAAATAATATATTAAATCATTCATATTCATTCATATATAATATTTATCAATATATAAGTCAAGGGATCATAATAAGTGAGAGTGTTACAATTTCAAATAATTCTGTTTATGAAACAATATAGAGGTCATAATAATATAAATGGTTCATCTAATTTCAATATATTTAATGTTACTATTATAATTAATAAAACAAAAAACTAAAATGAGAATAATCCATGCTTTATAGTGATTTTAATCCTTAACCAAAATGTTTTACATTAAATAACCATTTATACCCATAACCATGGTCATAAAAAATTTTGTGCTTACAATTCATTATGAATAAAAGATAAATCGACAAAATTAATTTAACTAATATTATGGATTCCAAATATTAAATACATTTTTTAATATATATTTTCTATATGTTTTTTAATGAATGTTTTATATAAATCTAAAAAATCCAATGAAAAAAGTTTTTTTTTAAATTTATATTAAGAATAAAAATGGACTTATACTAAAAAAATAAATTTTTTATTTGTATGAATTAAATTAATATATTTATAATCAATGAGACATTACATTAGTTTTAAGAAATAAAAAAATAATGGTAAATTTACATTACTCCAAATAAATAAATAAAACGACAATTTTCTAAAAATATACCGTTTTAACTATTCAGTCGACCGCCATTCATTTAACAAAATTAAAAAAAAATTACTCAAAAGTAATTTTTCATGAATATTTAAATAATTATACCTATTTTTTAATATACACAATTTATATATGGATTAAATTAATTACATTATCCAAACATAAATTTCAATAAAACCAATTTTCTATGAAAATTTATTTTCTACGTGTAAATTTAGTTTACAGTCATTCAATATCTAGTAACAACTATTAGATTAATTATAATTTATTTTAATAAAAAAATATTTTAACAATTTATTTTAAAACAATGATCAATAGTTAGTAATTTTATTTATTTTGATATAAATACATTTCTCATATAAAATTAATTTCTGGAAAAATATAAACCTTATTATTAATTTAACATATTTAAAATTAAGTATATATTCATAAGAATTACATTGAAAATTTCTATTATAATGAAAATTCACATATATTTTATAATATATATATATATATATATATATTTGAACACTCCAAACATATATCTAGGTTATAATTATCAAATTTAAATAATAATATTTAAATAGTATATCATGGTTTGTTTACTATTGCTATTTTTTATGGTACAATGTATTCAACAACCTGTTATATAAGGGACAATTACTTATTAAAATATTTATATGTTACAAAATTCGATGTATTATACTATTATATATAGTTTTAGTGCAACATTTAAATTCCAATATTGATTTATCTTCATTTAATGGAGTTACTAAGATTTAAATTTTTTAATAAATGTGAATCAAACCTCACATTGGCATTAAACGTATAAGAAACTAAATAATGGTAGATTATAAATGATATGTTCAAAAAAATAAAATCATTAGTAATGATTCATTTGAAGTCTTATGTAGTATAGAAAGAGATCATGACATCGATAAAAATTTGAAGAAGAATTGTGTGTTTATCAACTGTATATGCCTAATAACTGAGCACTACAATAAAAGGGAAGAAGAAGAAATGTACATTTAATTAATGAATTATAATTTAGAATTAATTAATCAACATATAATGCATATTTCTATCAATGTGTCCATCAACACAATGTTAGTTTATGTTAATTTAAATAGAGATTACTAGAGAACAATGAAAAATTCATATGAATTGAATTCATTATTTCTGTATCAATATTTATCATTCAATGTGATTAATTAGAGTTAGAACACGAGTGTAATAATTATATAGAAAATAATTCTCATTATATATACATATATTTGGAATACTAAAAAAATTAATGCTGGAAAAATTTTAATCCCAATATTGGTATCAAATTCAAAAGGATTTGATAAGAAGATCAGTCTCTAAATCTAGTTGGATTAGTTGGGGACATATAGACACTAATATAAAATAATTTTTAAAATGAAGTAATTTTTATGATTAGATAAATGATATGTTGATATGAATATTGGATTATATAAATGTTTAAATACTATATGTAAATCTATATATTTATTTCAAAATTTAATATGAATGGATAATTGATGATAGGATAAAAAGGGTTCTTCTAAGTTTGTTATCTTTAGAAGATTAAAAACAATACTTATTATTATATTTTTTATGATATATATATGATGAATGATATAATTTATGGGGGAATTTGTCATGTGATGAAGAAAGATATGTCATTATAAATATAAATTGAATTCTAGCATTTATCAAGTGAAAATAAGAAAAATAAAATAATGAAAAATATCTGGATGATATAATAACAAATTGAGGTGAATAATTAAAATTATAATTGGAATCATATTATAATAATAATTTTGAAAATTCATATAATTATTTATACTCAAATTATAATGAAAATATTTGAATGAGTGTTGAGATTGTGAAATATGTGTTAACGAAACATTGTCGTCAATCTTGTGAATATTCACGTAGTATCAAAATGCATATCCAAGAGATGCATATAATATAGAATCAATGGTAAAAAACATGACATTGACACTAATATCATTAATGAATAATTATTAGAGAACTATTGTGTCCTTAAATATTCATTCTATGTAATTTTCTTGCATTTTAGTTTTTTTACTACTGGACTCTCATAAATGGAAAAATTGGTAAATTTACCATAGCCGGTGACATTGGAACAAATTTCAATGAATTGAATTAATTTTAACATGTGTTTTCACTCTTTTGTCAAACATTATTCCTTTTTTTGGAAGCATAAATTATGTGATAAAAATATATTCATTATAACAAATACTATTTTATCTAGGAAAATACATTTTATTAGTTATTATCTCCCTTAAAAATATAGAATCAAAGGTAAAATATGAATCTATGTTTGATCGAACAATGATTTTAATACCATGTAATACTATATATGTAGTTTTCATCTATGTTTTTTGGAAAGGTGCATTTCCCATGTGTGCTTAAATAAACATTTAAATATTTCTATAATTCCAATTATAAATTATCAAGCATCCATTCTAAGACTAAATGATTAGATATATGTTGTTTTTAAAGAGTGTTTCTTTTAACATAATTTAATTTCGTTTTATTTACATAAGGAAGGTGGATTAGGGTTGAAGTATTGTATTATTTTACACCACTTCTATATCTACCCTTTTAACTTAAAATTCTCTCTCACTAACTTCTTCCATTTCTATAATTCTCATGCATTGGATCTATGACAATTAACCCTAAGTATTACTGATTCTTCTATTATGGGGCGATCACATTTTTTAGTGATAAGTTAACTTGGTTTTCTACATTAGGAATGGAAAATGATGTGGATCAGTATAGTGTTTTACATAATCAATGATTGAATTATTGTAATTGTTTTCTAGTGACTTGATTTCTTATAACACTTATAAAATAAGGTGACCCAATAATCACATACATAAATACTTAATCATTTAGGATGAACTGAAATTTAATATCATAACTAATAAATTCTAATTTTTTAATTGAATAATTTATATTTAAAATAAATATAGAACAAACTAATTTATTAAAAATAATCATCATTTTCCTCAAACACTTTCTCCCATGGTATCCTTTTAAACATTCCATATTTTATTTTCATCTCATTCACATGTGAATTTGGAAACCTAGAAATGAGTAATCCCCGATGCTTAATAAGTGTAAACCTGGGATAAGACATTTAATGTAAGATGTGGGAATAATATGAGAATAATTGTATCCGAACAAAATAAAATAACATAATTATCATTCAAAATGTCAAAAATCTCAAATCATGCTTCATAACCTAATGTATCAGTATAATAGAATGTAGGCATCATAATTGTAATTAACATTAAAGAATCATATGCCATGAGAAAATAATATATTCAAATTAATAATATATATGAATGTTAATATCCATTATAATATGAATCATATGTCAAGGATTCCCATGACACAATTCGTTACATTATTAACCAGGAATAGCCGCTTGTGTACCTACACAAGCATTTTTTAAATTCTCATGTACCATCTTTAGATTATCCTAACTATCTATTTGACCATTGAGTACAAATTATTTACAAAATTTATAATTCATTTGTGGTTTATAAGGGACACACCTATCACATAATTATAAAAAAACACATGTATTCTCCCTAAACATTGGGGAATTATTGATCCTAAATTCAATAATTACCCCTTTGAAAAAACAATTAGGAAAATTTAATCCAAAAATATTTATTTTATATATAATGAAATATGATTTATGTAATCATCATAAAATTTTCGTTTTATGTCTTAATTATCGTTAAAAGTTGTTGAAATAGAAGAAAAATAATTTAATAAAACAATTTAAAATATACATAAAGGATGACCTGAAAAATAAAATTAATATTTATTCTTTAAAAATATAATTATGTAATTAAAATTATACAACATGTTTTATTTTATAAAAAATTATAAAATGAATTTTAATATTGATAATGATTATTTATGACATTATAATTCTTATATACTGGCAGTTATTTTTAATTTCTCTCACAACGGATATAGAGAATGAGCCCCACATGACCACTTATCTTGGAATATTTTTTAATATTATCAATACCCCTAAATTGTAAAATATTTTGTTTATATTAATATATGGAGGATTATATGTAGAGACCCGAAGCTTAACGTACATGGACATTACATTACATTTGCGGAATACTTAGTACATAACAAAAACACACACACAAGGATCGTAATAGTTTAGTGTCTTTGGAAACTCGGAATGTAATCTTCTAATCGTGGTGAAAGATCTCCAATATCTCCCATAAAGATATTCCTTTTTTTTACTTAAAACCTTTCTTTATATCCTGGGGAAAAGAATACATAAAAGGGTGATCACAAATGCTCAGTAAGGGTAAACAAAAGAAATATCAATCACATCGTATACATAAGAACATAGCTTTTGGAAATCTTAACCTGCAAAAGAGTTCATAATATCATAACATGGGATAAATCATAGAAGTGAAAATGAGATCCCCATAATCATAACATGAAACTTGAAACTTTGTGGCATGCACACATAATCATGGAAAATCATTTCTTGTTAGTCATGACTCATTGCCAAGACTATCTTAGTGGACAAAGTCCCTTTCTGAACCGAGTCACCCTCGTTCCAGTCCTGTTTCACTGAACCGGTATAACCTACCGTTCCAGCCATGTTTATCTCATGAGATATAAAATCTTTACCCAATGCATTGGAGGTAGATAGAGGTCCCACCCATATTATAATGAATCCTTTCTTATGTGTGCCACATAATCATAAATCACACATCATTGCATAACACATGTAACAAAAATGGGATTCTTGAAACATCATGACATCATAAAACAAATCATATAAGGTAAATAACTTCATAAAAATAATTTCCTCAAAACATAATCAAATCAGTGTAATAATAGGGATAAAAACAGAACACTATATTATCTTAGATGGAAAATAATTTTGATAAAACATTTGAACTCCATTCTTGAGGAAAATATCATTTCTACTTCAAAATAAACTTTTCCTTTCTTAACATGTCGTACAATTTTAAACTAAAACAAGTTGATTAAAAATAAACTTGAATACTTGTAAAGGAAACTTCTTGGAAATAATGTTTTATAAATCCATTCATGCCGTATAAGTTAAAAAAACATTGTTCGTACTTTTGTCGGAAAAGTCAAAAAGTACCTCGTACGAAAAACGACAAAAGATTCTTTTCAATTCTTTTACTAATAACTCACCGAAGGGTAAAAATGGATTTAAAAATTGTAGGTGGATCGAAATAATATTACATATTTATGAAACATGGATGTGGATGATAAAATACACCCCAGTAAATACTTACGTATAAGCAATCTCAGATAAAAATGAGATTGAAAATTTATACCATACCTTAGGTCCGACATGCTTTGTAAGTGTCCGAACCTCCTGTATAATGATTTAAATCATGTTATTGACTTATTCCAGAATCATATTCGTTGTTATTATATCATATATGGACCACTTATGACTTTATATTACCCATTCTTTTGTAAATTCATGTTAAAGTAGCGTTTAGGGTAAAATCGTCTCATTTGTCGTTCGTGTTTTTAACTTGTAATTATTCATATGATTACTTAGATCATGATTACTTAATTCCATAATATTAAACATGATTTATATATATATATATATTCAGAATATACATATATAATAAATCATTAAATGGAAAGAAATACACCGTTCATGGAGACGTTAGTCCGTACATACGCATGAACGCTCTTTTCGTTTCCTTATTGAATTGAATGGAATTAAGTAGATGACATACATATAAATATAAATAATTCTAGTATCATTATTAGATCATATATTTCATTATTACTTATTATATATACTTTATAATCATTCATGAATGGTTAATCATTGAGAATGAATCTCATCGCGTCGTGGAGACGGTAGTCCGTACGTACACACGAGCGATGATATCGTTCCCATGGTCGTGGAATTGTGTTGAAGTGTATGTATACTATTTCAGTATCAATATAACTTTATATTAATCATATATAGTTACTAATTAAACCATTATACCCATCCAATTAAGGTGGTGGAGGAAAATAGATTACACCACGGCGTGGAGACGGTATTCCGTACGTACGCACGCGTGGTGATTTCCTTTTTCCGTAGGATGGATAGAAGGTAAATTAGAGTTGTTTCATATTTATAATAACATATCAGTATGTATGTAATACTTATGTTATTACTTTATCATGAAACAACTAAATAAGTAGAAGTTGAAGAAAAAAGAAATTGAAAAGATCGGTAATGGATATTACCTCTTCTTTGGAACGCCTCTTTGAATCCTCCACTTAGGGAACTAAGATTGGTATTTGAAGAATACCAGGACCTCTAGGATTATTCTAGGGAAATGGAGAGGAGAAAATGGCAGGGGTTGACCGAGCTTGAGTGCTCAAATTGGTGTGAGGAGGAGGGGGAGGAGGTGTCCTTTTATAAGGGAGGAGAGGGGCACCTTAGGAATATCTCAAAATATTATTTTATATTAAAGTCAAAATCGGTTTATAATGGTTCCAAAGGGTCTTATTTCGAAGCTAAAGTGGGGATTGGTCTAAATCCTATCAACCAATAGGATTTAGACAAGTTTAGGTTATTATTTTAACCTTATCAATTAGATTTAACTCTAAGTTAAATAATTTAACTTTTACCGTGTCTTTTTGTTTTCTTACACTATATGGTTAATACACTTACTATAACATGCCAAACGAACCCCAAATTGTTCATTATTAATATATATATATCCTTATCTAATTGATTTGGCCGAACCTTAGATTTTTAGGAATAAAATAACAATTACTAATATAATATTTGATTTAAAAACTATTTTGTGTCAATTTTGACACTATTTGATATATGATTTTTGTGAAAGCCATAACAGAATTATATGTTCGAACCAAGTTTATTAAATCAACACTAATAAATCATAGTAACCTAGAAAATTAGTGGGATTCATAAAAAGTCTCAAATTACATTTAATTTGGTGTTTATATCATCAATTCTGTCAATATTTCATTAATAAGATAATTACTGCATCATCATTGTATCATAAATAAATTAAATTAGTTAATGTCTAAAAATTATAAATAAAATACCATTATGTAGGAAATCGTTTTATCTTTCTAATGAATATTTATAGTCGAATTTATCTTATGTATAACCCCATATTAAAAATGTTTTAGTAAATATACATTGATTTTAACTCTTTTAACACTTCTTTGAATTAAATAATAATAAATGTCCTAATCTAATCCATGTGGACCTAAATGGTCATATTATATTCATAAGGTTGTTTTTGGTCGAATTACACTTATCCAATAGAATTAGGACATGTGTTAGGGTAATAGTAATATCCTATTTACCCTTAGATACCCTATTTACTATTAACCGCGGTAAAAAAAGAAAAAAGTTACTATTCACCAAAAGAAATATTTTTATCTCACTGAACAACATTTTACTTACTGATATCAACCGTGTCTGTCGGATTTTCGAAATTTCATTCACAGAAGCGGTAAAATTATGTTTTATGAAAAATTCAGTTTTTTTAACTACCACTTAGTAGTTTCACTATTCATCAAAAATTGATGTTTTTCAGAACAATGCCAATATTTCATCCTAAGTTATATTTCATATTCCGAATTCAAAAATGAAGTCTATTTTACCAAATTCATAAAATAGAAGTTGCATTAATTAGTTTTATAATTAAATCCCACTGTTAAAACAAATAGTGTGTTTTTAAGAAACAATATATATCAAAAGATTGACACATGGTTATGTCTGGTTTAAATGTGAAATTACATCCAATTACCAACATTGTATTAAATTGTAAAAATATATTCTAAATATAATTTAAAACCACTCAAATGAATAATTTATCACTATTAATTATTTTGATTAAAAAAGTTGTATTTAATTATAATTTAGTAATTTTCACTATTCATCATAATATGAAAGTTATTCGAAAAGTACCAAAATTTCACCTTAGGCTAAATTCAATACTCCGAATCCAAAAATGAAGTCCATTTCGAAAAATAAAATTTATAAAATTTCAAAAAGTGGTTAATACTATTCATAACGGCTAGTTTTAATAATATTTTAATAGCATATCGTTGTTTAGTGAAACTCGGTATTGCGTACAACACACGCTATCGTGGAAGGTCGCGATTGCGTGTAATTCAAGCCAGGTCAGAGATGTGTGTTGTGAAAGCTCATTTTGGTGTAGCGTATAACACAATACATGAAATTAAAAAGAATATTTTTCATAAAATCTCAGGGTGTTACATTCTACCCCCCTTAAAATGAATTTCACCATCGAAATTCGTCGGGGTTATAAATAGTTTACTATTCGAAAGTTTATTTAATCGAATCCCACATCATAAAAAGGAATATCAAAACAAATCTCTAAAAACAGAAGTATGAAACGTAACGGTTACCCAAATAAACTAATCACTGGGTTTCCACATAGGTGAAAACATGGATATGGAAGAGAAATCTAATCATCATGTTCTGATGGAGAGTGGTAGAGAACATGGCAATGGAAAAGCTAGCAATCACAAATCCATAAATTTGTGACGATCTAAGGTACCATCTGATTAATCAGATATAAGAGCAAATAGGACAACATTTTTGGTTTTCAAGATCATTTCCCTAAAGATGATGAAATTGGAATTAGAAGAAATACTTTCATGATTTTGGTATAGTCTCACTGTTTGTCGTTATTTGGACAATTTCTACTTCATCTCTTAAAGAAATGAAGTTGAATTTGTCATTCGTGATGTGTTAGCAGATCATGTGATAGAATGATGGGTCATTCCATCTGTCTCAAAAGGTTAGAAAAGTTATCAAAAAATACATAAGTCCATCTATTGTGAGATTAATGATATACGGTTCCTAAAATGAACTTATACTTCATATATGATACTGCTTAATATAATAAAAACTAGTTTCTACTAAACATGGACTTCTTGTAGGCCAGTGGTAGGCTATAAAGGCCAGTCGCACTTCGGTTGTGGGTTCGATTCCCACATCCTTGTTCGACGCGATGGGTTGTCGCTCGTCCGGCAGGTTGTCCTTTTTCTAAAACTATATTACTATAACATCCCATCAATAATATCGAAAAAACCTCTATCCTTAAACAATGCTAACTTCTGTCCAACAATCTTTAGGCTTGTCCATAATACTTCATTCCACTCTCATAATATAGTGAAAACGATTAACAGATATTTAATACCATCGTTGATCCCCATATATCATAAGATATGTATTGTTGGTCACATTCTAAACATTCAAATGCCTTAATAATGTATTCTCTTGAATACCCATTGAACCTTATTGAAAACATGAATGCAGTTAAACGTTAAAACTTTCCACATACAAAAATCCTCAGAATTATATATACTCAACCCATGATATCACTTAGTCCTTATATCAATCATGAGCTCATGAATACTGTTAAACATTTAATTTTCTCTTTATCCCATCATTATGCGCATATCATCTACATTCCAAAAATATCTGAATAACCTTTCATGGATAGTGGTACCATTAATCATACACTTTCATAACTCAAGGAAAGACAATAGTGTAACAATCCTTAGATGTCTCTTTATTCCATAGTACCATGAGATTTCATATACAACATTACACATGATAAACATGTAATCATTCCACTACATTCTTAATCCATTGACCGAGCTTCAACAATTCTTTCATCTCACATATCATTTGTTGTCTCTTCATCATCATCAACATAAATACTTCCCATACGACCATACTGATTCTCTTCATGAGACTTTCCCTTAGGGCATTGGTTTTCATAATGCCCGTACATTCAACATTTAAAACATTTAACCATTGTTGATGTCGTAGCAATACCATTATCCTCATCCATGGTGTTAACTGAACCTTTTCCTTTTCACTTACTTGCTTTGTGTCCTTCTTTTCCACACCCAAAGCATCTTCCAGTTCCTTTGAAACATTCTCCTTGATTCCTCTTCCCACATGATTTACATAGGGGAAATTGAACTTTCTTTCCTCTATGATCATCATGAAACTCCATCTTTCTCTTATTAGCCGAGTCAGGAAACTTACCAAATTTTACTTTATTGATCATATTATGAGATTGCTGATTTGGCATAATAATGATTTTTGGACTTCCAAATCCCATTTCATTTGATTGCTTATGAAGAATATCATTCCACTGTCCATCATATCCTCCATTATCGTGAATCATCTTGTTTCCAGCCATTTTCTAAAACACAAAAAGAATAGTGTGAGAGGAAAAAATTATAATAAAGGGGGAGTAACTTCAATATCTAACATCTTAGGTTAAATTATAAGATCGTTACCATAGTGCTAGGACTATATACTATATGTATACCTATCCTTTGGGACATTCCTAGACATACCTTAGAAATATCTCTAGGGATCTCACTAATGTTTTCGCTTCCTAGTTTCCAAAGGTTGACTAAACCTTTCCTCTGATACCAACTGTAGAGACCCGAAGCTTAACGTACATGGACATTACATTACATTTGCGGAATACTTAGTACAAAACAAAAACACACACACAAGGATCGTAATAGTTTAGTGTCTTTGGAAACTCGGAACGTAATCTTCTAATCGTGGGGAAAGATCTCCAATATCTCCCATAAAGATATTCCCTTTTTTTTACCTAAAACCTTTCTCTATATCCTGGGGAATAGAAAACATAAAAGGGTGAGCTCAAATGCTCAGTAAGGGTAAAAAAAAGAAATATCAATCACATCGTATACATAAGAACATAACTTTTGGAAATCTTAACCTGCAAAAAAGTTCATAATATCATAACATGGGATAAATCATAGAAGTGAAAATGAGATCCCCATAATCATAACATGAAACTTGAAACTTTGTGGCATGCACACATAATCATGGAAAATCATTTCTTGTTAGTCATGACTCTTTGCCAAGACTATCTTAGTGGACAAAGTCCCTTTCTGAACCGAGTCACCCTCATTCCAGTCCTGTTTCACTGAACTGGTATAACCTACCATTCCAGCCATGTCTATCTCATGATATATAAAATATTTACCCAATGCATTGGAAAGAGATATAGGTCCCACCCATCTTATAATGAATCCTTTCTTATGTGTTCCACATAATCATAAACCATTCATCATAGCGTAACCCATGTAATAAAAATGGGATTTTTGAAACATCATGACATCATAAAACAAATCATATAAGGTAAATGACTTCATAAAAATAATTTCCTCAAAACATAATCAAATCAGTGTAATAATAGGGATAAAAACAGAACCCTATATTATCTTAGATGCAAAATAATTTTGATAAAACATTTGAACTCCATTCTTGAGGAAAATATCCTTTCTACTTCAAAAAAAAACTTTTCCTTTCTTAACATGTCATACAATTTTAAACTAACAGAAGTTGAATAAAAATAAACTTGAATACTTGTAAAGGAAACTTCTTGGAAATAATTTTTTAGAAATCCATTCATGCCGTATATGTTAAAAAAACATTGTTCGTACTTTTGTCGGAAAAGTCAAAAAGTACCTCGTACGAAAAACGAAAAAAGATTCCTTTCATTTCTTTTACTAAAAACTCACCGAAGGGTAAAAATGGATTTAAACAATTCTAGGTGGATGGAAATAATATTACATATTTATGAAACATGGATGTGAATGATAAAATACACCCCAGTAAATACTTACGTATAAGCAATCTCGGATAAAAATGAGATTGAAAATTTATCCCTTACCTTAGGTCCGACTTGCTTTGTAAGTTTCCGAACCTCCTGTATAATGATTTAAATCATGTTATTGAATTATTCCAGAATCATATTCGTTTTTATTATGTCATATATGGTCCACTTATGACTTTATATTACCCGTTCTTTTGTAAATTCATTTTAAAGTAGCGTTTTGGGTAAAATCGTCTCATTTGTCGTTCGTGTTTTTAACTTGTAATTATTCATATGATTACATAGATCATGATTACTTAATTCCAGAATATTAAACATGATTTATATATATATATTCAGAATATACATATATAATAAATCATTAAATGGAAAGAAATACACCGTTCATGGAGACGGTAGTCCGTACGTACGCATGAACGCTGTTTTCGTTTCCTTATTGAATTGAATGGAATTAAGTAGATGACATACATATAAATATAAATAATTACAGTATCATTATTAGGTAATATATTTCATTAGTAATTATTATATATACTTTATAATCATTCATGAATGGTTAATCATTGAGAATGAATCTCATCGCGTCGTGGAGACGGTAGTCCGTACGTACGCACGAGTGATGATATCGTTCCCATGGTCGTGGAATTGTGTTGAAGTGTATGTATACTATTTCAGTATCAATATCACTTTATATTAATCATATATAGTTACTAATTAAACCATTATACCCATCCAATTAAGGTGGTGGAGGAAAATAGATTACACCACAGCGTGGAGACGGTATTCCGTACGTACGCACGCGCGGTGATTTCCTTTTTTCCGTAGGATGGATAGAAGGTTAATTAGAGTTGTTTCATATATATAATAACATATCAGTATGTAATTAATACTGATGTTATTACTTTGTCATGAAACAACTAAAGAAGAAGAAGTTGAAGAAGAAAGAAATTGAAAAGATCGGTAATGGATATTACCTCTTCTTTGGAACGCCTCATTGAATCCTCCACTTAGGGAACTATGATTGGTATTTGAAGAATACCAGGACCTCTAGGATTATTCTAGGGAAGTGGAGAGGAGAATATGTCAGGGGTTGGCCGATCTTGAGTGCTTAAATTGGTTTGAGGAGGAGGCGGAGGAGGTGTCCTTTTATAAGGGAGGAGAGGGGCACCTTAGGAATATCTCAAAATATTATTTTATATTAAAGTCAAAATCAGTTTATAATGGTTTCAAAGGGTCTTATTTCGAAGCTAAAGTGGGGATGGGTCTAAATCCTATCAACCAATAGGATTTAGACAAGTTTAGGTTATTATTTTAACCTTATCAATTAGATTTAACTCTAAGATAAATAATTTAACTTTTACCGTGTCTTTTGGTTTTCTTACACTATATGGTTAATACACATACTATAAAATGCCAAACGAACCCCAAATTGTTTATTATTAATATATATATCCTTATCTAAGTCATTTTGCCGAACCTTAGATTTTTAGGAATAAAATAACAATTAATAATATAATATTTGATTTAAAAACAATTTTGTGTCAATTTTGACACTATTTGATATATGATTTTTTTGAAAGTCATAACAGAATTATATGTTTGAAAAAAGTTGATTAAATCAACACTAATATATCATAGTAACCTAGAAAATTAGTGGGATTCATAAAAAGTCTCAAATTACATTTAATTTGGTGTTTATATCATCAATTCTGTCAATATTTCATTAATAAGATAATTACTGCATCATCATTGTGTCATAAATAAATGACATTAGTTAATGTCTAAAAATTATAAATAAAATACCATAATTTAGGAAATAGTTTTATCTTTATAATTAATATTTATTGTCGAATTTATCTTATGTATAACCCCATATTAAAAAAGGTTTAGTAAATAAACATTGATTTTAACTCTTTTAACACTTCTTTGAATTAAATAATAATAAATGTCTTAATCTAATCCATGTGGACCTAAATGGTCATATTATATTCATAAGGTTGTTTTTGGTCGAATTAAACTTATCCAATAGAATTAGTACATGTGTTAGGGTAATAGTAATATCATATTTACCCTTAGTTACCATATTTACTATTAATCGCGGAAAAAAAAATAAAAAGTTACTATTCACCAAAAAAAATATTTTTATCTCATTGAACCACATTTTACATATTGATATCAACCGTGTCTGTCGGAGTTTCAAAATTTCAATCACAGAAGCGGTAAAATTAAGTTTTATGAAAAATTCAGTTTTTTTTACTACCACTTAGTAGTTTCACTATTCATCAAAAATTGATGTTTTTCAGAACAATGCCAATATTTTATCCTAAGCTATATTTCATATTCCGAATTCAAAAATGAAGTCTATTTTACCAAATTAATAACATAGAAGTTGCATTAATTAGTTTTATAATTAAATCCCGCTGTTAAAACAAATAGCGTTTTTTTAAGAAACAATATATATCAAAAGATTGACACATGTTTATGTCTGGTTTAAATGTGAAATTACATCCAATGACCAACATTGTATTAAATTGTAAAAATATATTCTAAATATACTTCAAAACCACTCAAATTAATAATTTATCACTATTAATTATTTTGATTAAAAAAGTTGTTTTTAATTATAATTTAGTAATTTTCACTATTCATCAGAATATGAAAGTTATCCGAAAAGTACCAAAATTCACCTTAGGCTAAATTCGATACTCTGAATCCAAAAATGAAGTCCATTTTGAAAAATAAAATTTATAAAATTTAAAAAAGTGGTTATTAATATTCATAACGGCTAGTTTTAATAATATTTTAATAGCATATCGTTGTTTAGTGAAACTCGGTATTGCGTACAACACACGCAATCGTGGAAGGTCGCGATTGCGTGTAATTCAAGCCAGGTCAGAGATGTGTGTTGTGAAAGCTCCTTTTGGTGTAGCGTATAACACAAGACATGAAATTAAAAAGAATATTTTTCATAAAATCTTAGGGTGTTACATTATATCCCACCATATTTCCTTCCAAGACAATCATTATGTATTTCAAACTCATTTTATGGCTCTCCACATCAATCAGGTGTTAGGTGATCCCAAAAGGCCCCTCTCTGAAAGATATCCTATTTTAGTCACCTCTTCTTTTATCAGAACCTCCTCCTTAGTTATGTGAACTGGTGATGTACCTCCTTAGGCATACAAGGTACATGGTCAACAATGGTTGAACTCTTACATTAATTAATATATTTTTGTGGGAGATATCCTTAAGATGGTATTGGTAGCACATTTTGTTCTTAGAAAACCTCTATTGGTTTTCCCCAAAAAGTCATTTCATATTGTTTTTTAGTGTATTTGGCCACTATTTTGGGGATGATTAATATATATTCTTGTTTTTTATCTATTATAAGGTTTATATTGATAAATAATACTTATTTTATCTATAGTCCCTTAGAATATTTTTATTATATCACATTTAGTGGATAATGGAGGTTCATTCATGTTGAGAACCTCTTTTGGTGGATGTATGGGTTGATTAACCATGATTATGTCTCTAACTCCATAATTTGTATTTTCACAGTGGGACCAAAAAATCCCTAGATTCATTCCATTAAAATGAAACAACTATGATCCCTCTTAAAATACATGACAGTGGTCCACATTTTTATTGTTCATGATGTATCCATTCTTCCTAAAATGAATATTTTCCTCAATGCATGGGATTTTTTTTCATTGAAGAAACATATTATAATTCATTGAATAATTAATATTTTATAGTCATCTCATCTTTAAGAGAGATTTTTATCAATTTTCAGTGTCAATAGGGTGCTAGAGAGCTTCTGAAGATGATGAAGACTAATAATTAATAGGGAGAAGAGTAACATCTACATCTCACATTGGCATTTGTATATATGTGTCTTACCTCATTTTAATATCTTGGGAATTCACCAATGAATCTTCTAAATAGAGTACTCATGTTATCCAATCTCTCATATGTGTAATATTACACAATTTTGATAATATTTAAAGATGGATCAAGGGAAATGTTCTAAAATGGAAAAACTATTATCTCTCTTTCAGTGCAAGAATTACACTAGTTTATAATGTACACTATCCCATTACGATTCATGCCCTTTCAATGATAAAATTACCATAATGATTCATCTCTATCATTTATATTATTCATATATTTTCTTTGGGTGGTTCAGGTTGATATTATGAAACACATGGCATCATGGACTAGGTTTTCAAGGCCTACGAAGGTGGGAGGTATTATTGTGTGGACCCACTCAGACACACTATGATGACTGATTTCTAACTAGACTTGGAGGTAATCAAATAATTATCACCCTGGTGAAAATTTAAGGATGTCTCTAGTATGGGCGAGATGGGTTTGACATGAGGCATCCATTCTACCTTATGTCCCATAACATTCTCTCATTATCCTCTTCTTCATAACATCAGTAGGTGGGATGTAGGGAGTGATGATAACATATTTTTGCATAAAAACTTGTTCAAATCCAAACAAGCATTCTCAGGTTTCCAAATATATATATAATCTTCGAAAAATCCAGCGCATTCCAGAATTTCATCAATAATATTTTTTGTAGGGAATAAATATATCTCATCAACCTCATAGAGATGAAAAATGATCCTGAAAATATTTTTCATAGCATTGACATCATGTTCATTCTCATTGAAGGACTATCAAATAGAAAAGTGTGATCTAAACAATGTCAATATATGGGTTGAGGTGTTGTGGTTAAAGGAGATATAATAGACATTCAACTGTCTTGTGTGGAGAATATGAAACCAGGTGATGGCCAATGATAAGAATATTAAATATAGTGGTGTCAATCTATTTTATTGATGATCATTATGAAGGGTTATTTTTTTGATACATCATATCACATGTTATTTGTATATTCAAGGTATTCAATGTACTTCATGTATTTTGGTGGATTTTTATCCTTCTCCCCCATAATATCATATAAACTACATTCAATTAGTGATGAATCAACTGTGTAGGTGAAATAGGTCTAATGAATAAGGAAACATCCCTTGTTATTTACTCTATAGATTTTTACATTTATAAATCATGAAAAAGTAACAACATCGATAGGTTTACATACTCATATAGACCATTGATTATTTGAATTAGGAACCTCTTAATTGATAAGATTCTACTTTTCAAATAAATGGATGATTCCCCCATCACAAAACCATCATGTATTCCAATTCCTCTACTTCATCAAGATTTTATATCCCCACTATCCATTGGGTCCTCTCATATCCCCACAACATAAGTTATTAAATCATCACTGAAGGCTCGTGCATCATCAGAGTCACATGTGTAAGTGATGTAGTTTTCAATCCTAAGGCCTATTTAATTATTTCCTAAACTATATGCTATGGTTATGGTCATTCAATTCTATTAAAGGATTTGGGCACGCTCATAGGGCTCCTTCATTTCACAAAATATGTCATAGAATTAATGGTATTAGAAATGGAATTTTTCAACCATTACAATCACATTATCAACACAACTCCAATCCATTAGTTTGTATCCTACATTATTTGAATTTTAAGGGATTTAATCTTATACAACATTGAGGTTCTTCTCATATTGCTAAAGGGAAACAAGGAAAAGGAATATTGTACATTCACAAAGGTCCATGGTACAAGAACCTTTTATTTCCATTGATACATGTACCTTCCTCCTAAAGGGTAAAACATTCATAAAAGGGAATCTCTTATCCTCAACCATTTTAGACCCTCCTAAAGCCATGTTCTATTATTTTTATTCTTATCCCTATTAACTCATTTATTAAATCAAAATAATATAAAATTATTTTTGTGTTGAATATCGAGAAAAAAAAATCCAAAAATATTGGGACTTTTAGAAGGTTGATGCCTTACTGATTCCATTCATGGTGATGATTCTAATAAAAATATGATACCTTTTTAGAGAAATATAATCTCAAGGTAATGGATCGATTATTTGAAACATCACATTTATATGAATAGTATCTATTAAAACCATTATTTATATATATATTTTTTAATGAATGTCAAATGAGAAAACATTGAAAGGGAGTATCTCCTGCAAGAGAATTGAAACATTAATCCAATATTTGTTCATTGGATTATAGAATGTGATTTTGACAATATTATGGTTATATTGGATATGGAAGGTAATGGAACCATTTCGTATAAGGCCAAAAAAATACATTTATTCCATCACTTATAGAAATCAATTAAATTCTATGTGGTTTTGTGTGATCAATATACATTGTATAAAAACTAGAAATATTGATGTCTTACCGAGGAAATGTTGATTTCATTAAATTTAACTTTATGGTATTATCCTACTATTCAAATTAATTTTATTATAATGTCATTAGATATTTATCTGATAACTCTCCCATCATTATCACAATTTAATCTATAATAGAAAATATCAAATGATTCTTCTTCTCTAGTCAAGGTCCTTCGAATACTGGACATGGCAATGAGAATATATCGTCCCAGTGAAATCCCATGCCAAATCATCATTGGTTAGGTTTTCATAAAAAATATATGAATTTAAAATTTTATTTTTATAGTAGTGATAGAATCCATGATTATCAATTCATATATCTGAAGGTAGTGAAAGGTGATATAAATAAAAAGAGGAAATAATATAAGACTATAAGGATGAAGATATATTTTTTTACATAATGTGTAAAAATTAATTTTTTAGATTATTTTAAAAGTAAAAATACCTTATACATCTAGATATTTATCTTTAAGGATTAAAGTAGAAAATCATAATACTAATTTTTTTTATTAAATTAAATATAAGAACACACCTTTTATTCATAGTATCTTTATGAATGATGAATAATTAACTAATTATTTATATAATATTAGAGTTATGTGAGAATAAAATTTTAATATCATATTCTATGAATAACCATACCATATGGGAAGGTTACCTGATGAGTATATCAGTCATTTTTTATCATATTTTAAGGTTGTTTTGAAGGAATCCAACTAATGTATTTTTAGTATTCATGATGATGGTGAGGTATTGGAGGTAGTTCATTTTGATGACCAGAAAATATCTTTTCAACATGATTGAATTCAAATTTCATTATATATAGAGTCATGATATATCATTAAAAGGGAGCTTGTTGATATTACTCATGATTTTATTATGAAAGGTGGTTTTCTAAAGGTGGTGTTTGTAACATATGTGGTTTATGTTCCAAATGGTAAATACCTATATTCTCAAATTATATTTTTGGATACATAAGAATTTATGATTTTTCATTGAAGGTTACATCTAGATTTATCTACAAATTAATATGAATTCACCTTTTGAAGTTGGAATTGTAGTCGAAGAATAGATTTACAAGAGTATGATCTCCCTGAGAAACTGTTGTACAAGATTAGTAAGGGAATCACTATGTTCACATTAAAAATCCAGGATAAAAAATTAAAATTAAGGTTCACATAGAAAAGTTATATGAAAAACTTGATAGAGAATCATTAAAATATAATGACAAAAATGGTTTAACTATATAATTTTTGTACTTGTTATTTCTATTATTTATCACTTCATATATATTTATTTATATCAGGATATAAATTCAGTTTCTTCATGTTAGTTCAGGGCCTCAAATCAGGTGATTTTTATCTCTATGTATTTTTTTCCTAGTATGACAAATCCCCCATCAAATATATCATAATGATAATTTCTAGTAGATTAATTTTATATGAAGAATTCATTGACTAATTTTATTGGATTTATATATATATTATTAACTCATACAATTATTCATTTTTTAAATTGGATTATTATGTCTATGTGAATCCTCAATAAGTGGTTGGATGAGTACCCAATATGGAGTGGTTTAATGATCAACAAAGAAGAATCTAATGTGTTGTTTATTATTTTTTGTGAGCATATATGGAAACAAATATTGATAACACTTTTTTGATTCACAATAAACATTTCACCATAGATTATCTAGGATACCTAATTTCTCAAGGTAGAATATGTATTAAAAAATTTTAGAGGATGTTTGATAAAATCAATATTCGCATCCACAATTGGATAAAAGGTTCCTATATTTTTGAGAAACATTACACTTTATAATTTCACCATCACATGATTGTTTTTTCTTCCCATAGAGTTCCTAAAAAAAATTTAATTATAATTTATGGTATTAAGATTATGTTTAATTAGGACATGATATTTAATGTTCACTAGCAGTAGGCTTCATAAGAGATGGCGTGGAAAAATTTGGAGGCATGGGGTTATAATATGAAAATCATGGAGGTTTTTATTCACTACATTCATGGGAATCTATCATTGAATTAACATGGAGGCAATCAATGTGTGGAAATATTTTATCTAGTTGATATATGAATTCTCTCTTTTTTGGCATAATATTATGGCATTTAGGCGGTAGAAAACACAGAAATAGCCTATATAGTTCTATTTTCATCATATGTATTTGATGGTTTGATATTGAGATATCAATATATGTATAAAAATAATGTTTTTTATTTTATTGTCTTTTTAGGATTCTAAAATCCAACAATTCATTTCCCATAGGTGTGATGTCACTCGAAATTAATTAAATACATAATGTATCCCCAGAAGATTTTTTTTTGTAATATCACATTAAATAATGAAATGAGTAAACTGCTATTCAATATTTACACATAAATATGTTTTTATTCAACATTTATAGAGACTTGGGACCTAATAACATGGTATATGATTATAGTTGGGGTGTCCTCTCATGCCAAATGGTCTATGTGAAATACTTTTTCATGGTCTAGAACATTGTAGATTATGTTATATCCATAGTAGAAGGGTTTATGTGCATAAATAGTTTCCAATAATCTAGATAATTTTTATGCATGATCCCCACATTTGAAATGTCAATTATCCTTTTCTATTAGGTTGATTGGGTGACTTGTATTTAAGAAGAGATCGAGGGTTCCCTCGGCTGCGGCCTACAGGTTAGCTTAAGTAATGATTTTTTTACCACTGGTTATTTATAGATAAGAAAATTTAATGGGATCATAGTGTGAGGGTGTCATAATGGTGGTAGGATGATTTTTCATATGAAATGTTTGTAACAAGTATATTAAGGAAGGAATGATAACATTATTTTTGGAACTAGTGGCTATAAGACAAATACATGTGGATGATTTTGGCTCTGATTGTGAATCGTTGAGATAATTCATCCTCCATATGAACATGTATTGCTGGTAGATCATCCCTCACTTCTATCCATAGGTTTATTTCATTGGGGAATTGGGGGAAATGGCCACCAACTATATTGGGTTAGAAACCTAACATTGATGGATCATGAATGTATGAACTCATGAGGAGACGTTGTGTTTTTCGTGATACTCTGAGTAAGGTGTATATGGAATTATCTATTGATTATGGCATTATATAACCTCTTCTAGAAGATTGTTTTTCTTTTCTTAATGGGAACAGGCTCTACCGAATTAGGTACCTAAACATATATTCTATGGATATGCATTATAAGATCATTCAAAATTCTATCCATATATAGGTTTTAATCCCATGGAACATTATTTAGCACATGTAGAAAAGAAATATTTTTAATAACCATGTTTATGAGGAACATACATAGTGTAACTTTAATAATATTGCATATTTTGTTCCTTCATGGAGTTATAATATTCAACATTTCATTTCATTTTCTAGATATGGATCTATTTATTCTGAATGTGCCTGTATTATTAGGTCTAATTATCATGGAATATATTATTTTTGGCATCCATGACATTTTATGGGCATGAAATTTTTTCATATCTAATAAAATTAGTGTTTTATTGACGATAAATGATAATGTTCATGATGGATGAAAAATTATTTCTAGAGGTAAATGATAAAAAAATTTATTTCATACCACTGCATGGTATATAAAAATTACCAATGTATAAAACGTGGAATCAATTCTTTTTTTTAAATAGTATAATCAATGTATAGGAAATTAGAAAATAAATTTAAATAATAAATAGATTAAATAAAATAATTTCCTTAAGATATATAATGAATATTGGAATGGAAGAAAATTATTCATGAGCTAATGAAGAGATAGAGAAGAATTGTTTTATGAGAAATCATTTTTTATTTGTTTAAAATTGAATTGTGTATAAATTGTAAGAATAAACATATGCCCATAGAATAACTTTGGGATATGAAAATGGGTATCTCTTACTATATATATAGAATAATTATTCACAATTGATATTTATTGATTAAAAATATCTTATAAAAATGTGATTACAAAAAAAAAATACCTCAGCCTTCAATGTATTTGAAAAAAGAAAAAAATCCATTATAATTTAATTAATTTTTTGATAAAATCATATTTTATCGATTTTTATGATTATATTATTGTAAACCATTAAAATATAATTTCTTATTTTCTATTATTAAAACATTATAAATTCATGTATTTTGGACTTAACTATTTTGTATACCCTTCTTTTTTTGGTTCAACTGATGTAGTACAATCATATTTCACATGGAATTAGAATAGTAATCATTCCATAAATATCATAATTTCTTATTATATATATTTTGATAAATAAAACTATTATGTACTGATGAATAATGACATTCATCATTCATGGAGGTGGTGTTTCTCATCTACTAAGGGGCGACCTTTAAATTTTCAAATGTATGGAGAATGAAAATTACGAAATATATTATCTTGTATAAATTATAATTACTTTTTAAATATAATATATACTTACTAGATCCATATTTATAACCATCGATGGGTGATTGTCCTGAAAAAAGGAATTCGTGAATTTATATAGGCACTAGTCTACATGTATGTGTGAGTGACTTTTTATTTTTCCAATATATGTAATGTAAGTAGTCACTGCCTAATATATTAGTATAATAACAATTATGATTAATAATGAAACTAATTATATTCTCTTTAGTTGGTTGTGGAATATTTTGAATATGTGGGGTAATAAATATACCAAAATTATCTCATTTATGTTTATAAACTCTTACAAGGTAGTCCTCCTATAGATCACTCATCAGGCCCTCATAGGTTGTTCTTTTTGTGAGACCACAACCTATAAGTCATGTGTAATAATTTTGGGATATTATTTTTCTAGATATTAATAGATTTCAATGTATTTTATTTATTGTGGTTAGGATGTTCCATTTTATAAGTCCGTGGAGTGACACCACAATATATATTTAGAATTATTATATACAATATATGTTATTCTTAATGAAAAGTGAAACCTAATGGAAGGATATTTTAATATATGATATGATAGGTTCAAAATAAAGAAATAAAATAATACATCGAAATTATATAGTTATATTTTGTCCTCGTGACATAATATAAACATGTACAATACATGACCTTGAATATTTTTTATATATATTTACCAATGAAAATTAGTTTAATGAACAAAATAAATTTACCATATAAACAAATTTATACAATCTAATTAAAAATAAAAACAAATTCCTTATATTCAATTTCTATATTTGTCTGAAATTAATTATAATATCTATTTAGATAATGTGAAAATCATTATTAGAAAAAACATATTTATTTATAAACATAGGTTTAGTATCATTACCATCCAGGTCATAATGATTAGATGAAATATAATTTATCTAAATAATTATATCATCAAATAAATGTAATTAAAATAAATCATCAGTATTTCATAATGTAATATATTATGTTAAAAATAAAAATCCATAAATAACCAATATTAATAAAAATAATACACTTCCATTAAATGATATTATGTTTTCATATATCTAATTTTTAATAGATTTATTGAAATTACATAATACTTATATATTTATAAACCATAGTACTCCATAACATTAATACCCAAAATAAAAAAAATATTTTAGATTGAAATATTTATATTTTTCAAAAAAAAATCATTTTCTCTATGTAAATAATTATTATACATGTAATTTTGATCATTACCAAAACATTATATGGATGTAATTAATTGACTTTTTTAATTATCTATTTAATATTTTCAATTTTATTACACAAAAGTTTAAAACTAAAACATAATGCATATTAAAAAAATTGTCCAAGGAAAAATCTATTGAATCCATTTGATTTTTTTAATGGAATTATACTCATATCACTTTTATAATATAATTTATTTTATCATTTATCAAATTTTGATCTTTAATGAATATTTTTATTTGGTGTGTTTAATATAAGATATAAAACACATCATATTTATTTAAGAATTTCATATATTTTGAAATTAGGTGATGTAAAATTCTAGCCCTGAAAAAGTAATTTATCCTTCCAATTTCTATTACTCTGATGAAAAATTAAGAAGAAAATTCAGCCTCATTATATCCTGAAGTTCCCACATAACTTCCTCAAACATATGATTCATCCTCAAAACCTTTGCTATTTGGGTGGTCCTATTTCATAGAATATTATATATTTGATCCATAGTCAATCTTTTTTCTTTAAATAATATATCATCCTCATGTTTTGCAACAAATTAGTAAAATATATGTGAATGATCATATATGTACTTCCATAATAGTGATAAATAGAATTCATTGTGAACATGAGAGATATTTGGATGAAGAGTTAAGTGATATAATTTTATTAGGATATGATGACGAAGATTTAGTGGGAAAACATATCTTGGTCTCACCATGCCCTTCTTTACAAAAATAAAAACAATATTCTACGAAGATATTAATAGAAAAACAAATGAAAAACATTGACACTATGTATTTGTAATGATTTTCTCTATAAAATTTCAATTAAATCATATTTTACTTATTGTTATGGTCAATGACTCTATCATTCTCCACCTTTTCCACTACTATATAATTTACAATTAATTTTAATTCTTTTTCTTTGTCAAAACAAATTATATAGTTCCATTTAAATCTATTGAAGCCAAAATATAGATCAATCTGATAGTTTGATTGAAAATTATATATATTAGAAATTATGAAAACATAAAAAAATTATTCCAAAAAAATCAAGTATATATATATAGAATACTCCAATAATATATTCAATGCATTCAACAGTTCTCTCAGACAGACCACTTGTCCACCAATGATATAGAGTTCTAAATTTTATAAATGTATTCAATATCATCTATAAAAATACCAGGAAAACTGAGGTAAAAATACTATGTCAATTTGATACAATTTAGATTAATTCAATGTGAAACCATATTGACTCTCTAATATATATCCTATTAATTTCGACATTTATTATATCATCGTTAAAATTAATGAAATTTTCTGACTTCATATGGTGTCTAAATACAACTCAAATTGGGTTATTGAATTTATATGTATTCTGAATTCCTACAATGTACACAACAATGATATTTTACCACATCAGTAGTGGTATTTATAATTAATGCACCACCCCCTTAGAATTATAAAATTCATATATGCTTTTAGGATATTCTAGGAGCTATGATAAAATATCAACAATATCCCCCTTCATGTTTTCCAAACTAAAATGCTCATTGATATCTCTTTATATCATTAGGATTCAAGGATGTATCAAGAATGATGAGAAATTCCCTTCAACCAATATATCATTCATAAAAATTTTATTTGAAGGGAAACATATTCGAGTCCTAAATCACATTATTCTATTAAGGTAATTCGTGAACTATATAACAATAATTCCATCCTTTTTATGTTCCAAACCCTCCTTCTAAACCTCTTTAATATTTATATGGATGGATGGTTGATCATTCATTTATACAATAGAGGATAATAATATTTTCCTCACATGTTCGTGGTATATACTATTCCAATACATTAATATTAATTTTAGAAAACATGACTTGATCCTTTTAGATCAAATAATCAAACATCATACACACCTCCTAGAGATCATAATGTATTGAGTAGATATAATCTATTATCAACTCTAAGTATCTAAATTAACTCATATTTATGTTCTTTTATGAAAATATATACATTATAGTTGTATAGTCATTATATATATCCCACTCATCACTAAAATGATATTTCATATGCTATCAAAAAATAAATTACTACTACTACACCAAATCACATGTCGGGTAAAATTTCTCATGATTCTGCAATTATAATGATACCCACACGAACATTGTGTCATTTTTCATGTGAATATATACAAAAAATTATTATTAATAAATTTATATGAATAAATCCTCTATATTACATTATATAGTAACAATAAGTATGTTGACAAACCATTTCATCAGATCCTTGAAATTTTATTAACTGTTATTTATCCAATGGACCACAGCTCCCCTAATTATAAATATTTCCAATAATATTTTATCCGTAAATAATTACAAAACATTCATCAATATGATATAGAAAATATATAAACTAATAGATCATAATCAATATATTTGTAGTTGTGTCAAGCGATGTGATATCGAACAATGTGATCAAGGCGAAGAGAATGATAGGTGCGGTGTCTGATGGATTGAATTTGTATTTGATGGATGTACCACGGTAGATGGTGCCTTTTGGGTATGTGCTAGGAAAGAATCCATGCTCCTGATGTGGGGTTGGAGTAATTTACCAATGAATGCATTTATTTCCCTGAGGAAGGATCCAATGGAAGTTGACCCTTTGTTAACATCAATAGAGAGATTGATTCATCCATTTAAAGAAAATGAATCATTGAAAACATTAATTATGACCTAGATGATATTTTTTGTATCAAAATGGGTGAGTTCTCAATCATTCCTATACAATTTCTTCATAAAGGCTCAAAACCTTTTATGATTGATGAACATATGGAGATTATTTCACTAAGTTGGGTATTTTCATCCTAGAAATGTGTCTCGCAAGGATGGGGAGACTTCTATATGATCTTACCCATAGAATATCTTAATGGTATACCCTAGGGATTATGTTCCATTATGCTCAAGCCTGAGAATACTCACCTTCATCAATGGGACACAAATTATTCCTATTTTAGGTGGGTATCACCACTACTCAAATGTGGATTTGGGATTATGGTTTAATTTGTATAATATTTCACCCCAAATTCTTATATTCCATTACTCTATCTAAAGGCATATCGAATAAAATTTATATGGAATGAAAATTGGATCTATTTGGTCTCATATCTAGATTCATGGTAGATTTTGAACTAGGATCATTTCTATTTTACATGGTAGTGATATAAATTGATGAATATATCATTGAGTAAGCATTCATTTATGAAAAATTTCCAAATTCTACAAGAATTGTAATGTCATAGGTCATGAATCATCTTCCTATAGTTGTTCCCTAATATAGTGCATTTGTAATTTTCAAAAACATTATTTATGAAATTTTATTAAGAAGAGAATTAGTAAACCTACATGGAAGGCTGATGTTAATCCTTAGTTACCATATATTGATGATAATAGTGACCACAATGAAAGTGATGATGAGATTAACATTGCTACTGATATTTTAGAGATGAATAAAGAAGCACATGGAATTGTTCATGAGGTTGTAGTCAAGACAATGGTTGAGGTATCAATCCAAGTCACTCATTGAAGGTTCATATTGAGAATAAGATAATTTCTTGGGAATCCATATTCTCTAAAGACGAAAATTTCTAGAATGATGAATATTTTATCAATGTGAATGATGTTGATTTAAAAAAATATGTTGATCATCATCTTTTAAAAGAAAGGATAGCTTCTTTATGTAACCAAAAGTGATGGAAATTTTATTTATTCTGAATATATAGTCATTTATATTGTTTTCCAAAACTTGTTGTGGATAATGAGGGATTTCATCTTGTTTCTTAAAAGATAGTGAAATCTACGGTTGTGCATCTTGTGTTGGTAGTGAATCGATAATAGGTAACCCTGCCCCTATCTCCTACAAAAATATGTATGGTACCATTGAGGCATTGTATATTATTCTAGGATTTTCATTTTGAGTCAAGGAACCAAGAGACTCATGATCTGGCTGAAGCATCATGGGGTGGGGGATGATGAATCAAGTGATAATATATTAATCTACAGAGAAATTCTATGATCATATAGTGTATATATCTAGTTATAAATGCACTGAGGCTAAGACGATACATGAATGGCTTAGATCCCTTCCTCCGTGAAGTGGTGTTGAGAGGTCAAGGGTTTGGTCATGAAGGGGATAACTGGTATGGAATTTGTTAATATTAATTAAATCTATCTGAATGGTTGAGAAAAATGATAGTTAGATAACTTTGGACCATGTGTATCTTTAATTGTTCTCCCATATTCTCATGGGTTCACATATGTTTTTCTTATATGAAAATAGGTGTACCCTCCATCTTTAAAAAAATGGATCTTAGTCATGGTGGTTTTCCTAGGACACTTCTAAATAACCCCTTTCATTGTAATATTTATTGATAGATCCCCTATTTTAATCACACTACCCATATATTATACATTATCTATGTCACAACACCATCCCAACAAGGTGTACCACTCCTAGGCCGACAATGGGAGAAGGGAGATAATGACCCCCAAGTCCCGCTACTAGTAGGCCCCAAGTTGGAGACTAGAATCGAGGGTATAGTAAACACACAAATGGGAGGCATTACCCTCTAAAAGAACACATGTGAAAGAGAGAGAGATAAGATTGACACCAACCAAATCCCAATCAGATAGAAAAATAAAATAAATCACAAGTACACATGTTTTACTTCATGAAAAACTACTACAACTGAATGGGGAAAACTGAAAATACCCAAATGAATGTAAAAAAACATCATCCATGAACCCCAAAAAGATCTTGCTACCCTAAGCTAGTAAAAACCAACATGATCCAAGTGACATGAAAAAAAATTTATGTAACACCCCAGGTAAATAAAGAGTATGACATTTTCACATTTATCCATATTTGTGAAAAAAATATTAATATAAATTTAAAGGGGACACTATGCTTGATGGCTTACCGAACACGCAACAACGAGTTTCTTGGGAATCTTACGTTGCACTCTAATTATAAAATAATATTATTTTAAATAGTAGTTAACACCTAGCTGTTGTGATGGCGGGAATGAATAGAAATAACTACAAAATGATTATATATGTTTGTAAATTATTTTAATTTTTTACAATAAATGTTAGAGGATTAAAAATGCGAATGAATCCAATTTTAAGTACAAACATTCTAATATTCTTTAAAAGGTCGATTAACCGCCTTTTGATGGAGAACCTCTTTTAAATCCACTTTTTGATAATTTTATGTGTTAAATTTGACAAAATAAAATTCTTCGTTAGAATCCAGACATTAAAATTTACTTTGTGTAAATTTTTGGTATTTTTCCGATTAAGTTCATTTTTTAATGAATAGTGAAAAATGTTGTATTTTATTTCAAAACCCCTTTTTAATATAATTTATTTATATGATTAAATTATCTTTTGAATTGTTGTTAATGTTAAATTAGAATATATTTTTACACTTTAATCCAATGGTGGACATTGGAATTAATTTCACTTTGAAATTGGACTTAAACTAGTGTCAATCTTTTGATATATATATTGTTTCATAAAAACACGCTATTTGTCATGACAGCGGGAATTAATTATTAAATTAATTAATGTAACTGATATGTTTTGAATTTTTTAAAATAGACATCATTTTTAAAATCGGAATATCAAATATATCTTAGGGTGACGTTTTTGTATTTTTCTGAAAAACTTCAATTTTTGATGAATAGTGAAACCACTAAGTGATACTTATAAAAACTGATTTTCCGTTTAAATGAAATTTTACCACCTTTGTGTTTCGAATTTCAAAAATCTGACATAAATGATTGGCATTAAGAATTAAAATGTGGTTCAATGGGATTAAAATAATTTTTTTGGTGAATAGTAACTTATTATGTTTTTAGTCACGATTAGAGGTAATTAGTGTCGTTTAAGGTAAAAACAATTTTTTAATAATATTAAATGACCTAGACACATGTCCTACCCTCATTTGATGAGTCATGGCCGACCAAGACAATCCATTGGTCAAATTGGGGACCCCATGGAGCAACTTTGGTTGGAAAATGACATAAATACCTTTTTATTTAATGTTGAAATTAATATGACACAAACATGAGTTGCTTTACTAAAACAATTTTTAAATGGGGTAATACAATTCATAGTTTTGACTATAAATAGTAATTGGAAATATAAAAATATTTACTACGTCATAGTAACTTTTTCATAATTTATAGACATTAAATAAATTGAATTACTTATGACATCATGATGATGCAGTGATGACCTCATTATTTAACGATTTAAATAAAATGGAAAGATAATGCAAATTATAAGACCTAAACATATCCAAAAACTATTAGATGGGTTGATTTCGAATGCTTATCACCTTGTCCTTGAAACACATCAATGTGGGACCTTCAAAAATCCGAAACTCATTCTAAAATAAAGTAACATTTCCTTACTTTCCATGAGTGCCCCTCCTCTCCTCTTATAAAAGGCCTCCACCTCTACCTCCTTACCCACACTTCCAAAGCCTTTTGCTCGGCCAACCCCTGCCCATTTTCCCCCCCACATCCCTATATAACTCTTAGAATCTTCCCTTTGGTCATTAGTCTTCCCAAGGAAGCCTTTGATCTCAAACCAAAGGGAGTTACCCGATTTTAAGGTAATGTCTTCACTTGAGTCCTTTTGTTTTATTTTTCTTCTCCAATCTCCTAAACTCTTTTTATTCTTTTATTTTGTAACAAAAACAGTATCTTCAATATACTAGTATGTTTTTATGTTACCTATTTGAGCTACACTTACACACACATTCATCTAAAGGTTAATGAACATTCTGTTTCTGTGGATGGCGAATTACTGCCTCACGAAATGATGATTGTTCAATATTCTCTTAACACCTTTCATGATGGCCATTATGATTTCACTACATTTATATATGATATATAATATGTTTATTTTTTCCTTAAACTTCTTTATTTTTCATTAATGGCATACCTTTATGGCTTCCATTATGGGTATATGTGATATCTTAATTTTAGGAAGTGCGGACTACCGCCCCCTCAAAGTGATTTTATTCGTTAATACCATATGTGGTCGATGAAGCTCACATTTTCATATATTTTATCCTGTAAATCATTGTTTATAATCCCAAAAAAGTGTTATTGAATGGGTAATTATCTTGTTTTTAGGTTTTAGTGCTATTTTGAACCCAAATGTGAAAAACGACTAATTCTGGATTTTTGACAGAATTTTACGTCAGGGGTATTTTGGTCATTTAAGGAAAAATAAAATACCAAATTTTATGATTAAAATTTTTTTAGAATCCTTATTATATTTCCTTCATTTTTGTCTTCTGGACCAGGAGAGGATTTTGTCATCTAAATGGTCTAAAAATCATTTAAGGTCGGAATATTTCCGGGCGGACATCATGGACCAACCCAAGGTAACGGGCATCAAACGCGGCCTAAACATGTCCAAATGTTGTGTTTCCACCTGGGATACCTCGAGGATATCTAGGTCCGTCTCTAAAATAAATTTGGAGGATGTTAGATGTCATTAAGGAGGCTATTGAATGACATTAGGTTGGAGGAACCTTCCTGGATGCCTCGTCCAGAAACAGAAACCGAGAATGAAAAATTCATAACTCCTACATACGGTTTCCAAATTATCTGAAATTTGGAGAGGAGACCGTCAAGACATTTATGAACAACATATATGAAGGGTGGAACGCGTTAATATGTCACTAAAAGGGTATACAACGCGTCGACATTAGGGGGTCGAATTCTTCCTATAAAAGGAGGCCCTCACCTCCTTCCCAAATCATCCATTCTCCGTCCATTCCTTCAAGGCACCAAGGAGGAGATCTCCACCGAGGGAGGCCGACCAGAAATCTTCCCCATTTCATTTATTTTCTTTATTTTAGTTTTAGTTTGTAATTCATATTTCTAATAAAATTCATGCATTGTTTTTATTTTTGTGTCCACCCTTCCTCCCTGTTTTCTTCTACATCTTTTCTCCTTCTTTTCTTCTTTTATTATTCTCATATTATCCACCGTGACCTCTTACCCTCAAATATGAGGGGTTAACCCGAGACTTGGCCTGGGGGAGGTATGTGGAAATTTCATTAATTCGGTGCTTAAATTCATATGTTTTATTAAGTTTGTGATGAGTAAGAGTGATGTGCACGGGTGTGGCGATCGTCCACCACGACACTGATCTCGAACTCATTTCTATTATTTTATTAAATATTTTCCCTCCCTTCTACTGGATACAAGCTCTTCATACGATGGAGTTGATCCATTCAGTGGTTGAAATGGCATACGATGGAGCCAGGTCTTGGAAGATGACACACTCTCGATCGAGGTGTGCCATCAACCTTGATTATAGGAGGAGGTGAAGTTAAGATTGCAAATGCATTCATGATTTCACACCAATAAATAAAAGAATAGTAATTCATGAATGAGATCTCATAATTGAATTATCAAACTTAATTTAAATATCAACAAGGAGAATGATGAAACCCACATACCAACCCATAAAAGCCATGTTCTTTCTCAATTAATTGCATTTTGTCCTTGAATGTTAGTTTTATCTTTTATTAAATTGCATTACATTCATAAATAAAAACAACCAAAAATAATTCGTTTAGTTAAATTAGATTAAGTAAGTAAACGATTGAGAAAGCTCCTTATGTGAGACGACCCTGGTCAGCTTCTATGCTACACTAGGAAAATTAAATTGCTTTTGCCACGCCCTACGACAGGCGTGCGTCAAAACTGGCGCCTTTGCCGGGGAGCTAATCGGTTGTTTACTTTACTTTTTCTAATTTCAAATTTTAGTTTTTTTTTCATTTTAAGAAAATTGAAAAAAAAACTTTTTTCCACGATCAATTCAAATTCAAATTATTCTGCATGGAACAATTACTCACAGGTGCAGGAGGAAGAAACAGACTATACCGAGGAGGCCCTCCAACGAAGAGCCGATGCACTGATGATAATGGTCAGACAAGTGGAAAGAGGCATAGCAACATGGATCTCATTGGAAGATTTGATGGCCATGGTCGATGAACTCCAAGCTGACTTAAAAAGATTCAAGGCCAAGAAGGAAGTGCCACTAGTCTTTCCTGATTTCACTGAAGACATCCAGGAAGTTGAATCCAAAACTGAGGTGGAGGAGCCCGACTACCTACCTCCATCTAGTAAAGATCGACTCCAAGATGCACATTCAATTGAAGATGATATTAAAGTCGAACCGACTCCGGGAGATAATACAATCTTAAACTCAGACTCTTTTAATTTTATTGAAAATGATTTGAGTATCACCCCTAATAGTTTTGTATTTTCAGATTCGGCCATCTCACATTATGCCATGGAGGATGATGAAGGAAAATAAATTTCACCTGTTGGGGAACATTTAAAGCTCCCTGAACACACTGAATATTTACTAGGCAGAGCACAAGAAGGGAAAGGGAATGTTGCACAAGTAGCAACAAATGAAGTGGAGGTTCCTTACTTCTTCCAACCCCCGCCATGCAAGCTGTACCAAATTGTGAAACGGGAGGATCTTTTATACTCTATCTATGGAGTCCTCCTCAACAAGAACAAAGATCTTCAAGCTGGGAAGAACCACATGTGGTGGTTCAAATCAAAGAAGCATCATCCACCAACAGATTATGGATAAAAGCTGGTACTGCCCTCTGGAGGCAGTAAAAGATTCTAGGGACCACTTGGTGGATCATACCAAGATTTATCCTTTACTTTCTTTATAGTAATTTAATTTTCAATATTTGGAATTTAGATTTCAAATTTAGCATTAAGAAATAGTCTGCCATGTGGCCCCCTCCCTCTTTTAATTTTGAACTTAAATAAAATGATCCTTGTGATTAATTTAGTAATTTTTCTTTTGTAGGATCATGAAGGCAGAAGGAAGCCCTGAGAATTAGAGGAAGAGGACCGAATCATTATTTCAAAAGGGAGTTAACTTTTTACGATTATCCATTAAACTCCTTTATTTATTTTGTTCCAAAACATATTTTGAGATTTAATGAATATTCTTATCACAGTTCACACAACAATTTATTTGAAGGAGTTGAAATGGTTTTTGAAATAATGGATTTTAAATGATTGTTGATGTGAAAACATTTTCTTGAATTGAATTATCAATCATTTGTATGAGTTTGACTGATTTTTGAAATCCATGACCATGAAACAAATGACTCAAAATATTTTTTTTCCAATCCTGTGAGGTATTCTAAACAACTTTTACACATTCTTCCTAATACCCACACTTTCTTGAGGGAAACATGAATATTGTGTGAGAACCAGAATTTGTGATTAATTCTCTTTCGAAGCATTGGATTTCATTGAATTTATTTAAAATGATTGATTAATCTCTTTGGCTAGCCACATTTTATCTTGAGTCCAACCTTTACATTTATCCTTCGTAAGCCCTTAGATGCCATGAATTGCCTTATAGGTTTAAGCCACATTACAAGCCAATTTTCCTTACCTACCCGCACTTTTAGTATTTTCCATGGATATTTCAAGTTTGAGTGTGGGGGAAGGGCCTTTCGTGTGTGTTCATTGGGATGTGTATCATTTATGGGTAGTGTGAAATGTGTGTCAATATTTTGGGTAGTGGATAACAAGAGAATTGGGCATGTGTCGTCATTTCGTTGTGCTCTATTTGGTTCATCCATTTCTCCTAAAAAAAGAAAAAAATAGAGATGAGCTTGAATTCCTCATTGTAAATTCTTTTATGACTCATTTCCCTCCCAAAAATAAAGGGCATGAATTGTCATTCATTCATTGTATTCAATTTTATAGCTCATCCTCTATGAAAAAAAAGAAAAAAAAAGAAAATAAAGTTGTGCCTTTCTGGAGCTTTGAAAAAAAGAGGATGACTTAGATTATATCATTCATTATAATCACTTATTGGCTCATGTACCATGTCATTAAGATGGGTGGGGTTGTTTTTCACATTTACAAGCAGTATTGAGTGAGAAATTTCTTGTTTTTTCACTTGATTTAATCATGCATTGTACTTAAAAGTTCAACCTCCTCTTTCTAGCTTGGAACAATTTTCAATCATTTTACCACCGACCCTAAGCCATAGAATCATTTGAACCTTTAATTAAAGCCCTCATTATTAAATTCATTTTCATGTTTCACGCTGTGGATAAATGATAATTTTCACCAACCTATGGTGATACATGCGATTTTCAAGTATGAGTATAACTCTAGATTCAATTTCTCTTGAGTGAGGAGTGATATAAAATTCAATGTGAGGTAGGTTGTGATTGGTCCATGGATTGATGTATATTGTTGAACAAATTTTAATGATTGAAATGAAAATGAGTGAATTATTATTCATAAATGAGACATGATGGAATTCTATTTTGGATAAAATCATTGATATTTTCTCATTTTTGATTGTTGTGTGGATTTTGATTTGGATGTAAGATGATTGCCCAGGAGTGAAATGTTTATGTGTGGGGGAGTGATTAAGCTCACATTTTCATATATTTTATAATGTAAAACATTGTTTATAATCCCACAAAAGTGTTATTGAATGGGTAATTATCTTGTTGTTAGGTTTTAGTGCTATTTTGAACCCAAATGTGAAAAACGACTAATTCTGGATTTTTGACAGAATTTTACGTCAGGGGTATTTTGGTCATTTCAGGAAAAATAAAATTCTAAATTTTATGATTAAAATTTTTTTAGAATCCTTATTTTATTTCCTTCATTTTTGTCTTCTGGACCAGGAGCTGATTTTGTCATCTAAATGGTCTAAAAAATCATTGAAGGTCGGAATTTTTCCGGGCGGACAGCATGGACCAACCCAAGGTAACGGGCATCAAACGCGGCCTAAACATATCCCAATGTTGTGTTTCCACCTGGTATACCTCGAGGATATCTAGGTCCGTCTCTAAAATAAATTTTGATGATGTTGGATGTCATTAAGGAGGCTATTGAATGACATTAGGTTTGAGGAACCTTCTTTGATGCTTCATCCAGAAATAGAAACCGAGAATGAAAAATTCATAACCCCTACATACGGTTTCCAAATTATGTGAAATTTGGAGAGGAGACGGTAACGACATTTATGAACAACATTTATGAAGGGTGGAACGCGTGAATATGTCATTAAAGGGGTCTAAAACGTGTCGACATTCGGGGGGTCGAATTCTGCCTATAAATGGAGGCCCTCACCTCCTTCCCAAATCATCCATTCTCCGTCCATTCCTTGAAGGCACCAAGGAGGAGATCTCCACTGAGGGAGGCCGACCAGAAATCTTCCCCATTTCATTTATTTTCTTTATTTTAGTTTTAGTTTGTAATTCATATTTCTAATAAAATTCATGAATTGTTTTTATTTTTGTGTCCACCCTTCCTCCCTGTTTTCTTCTTCATCTTTTCTCCTTCTTTTCTTATTTTATTATTCTCATATTATCCACTGTGACCTCTTACCCTCAAATATGAGGGATTAACCCGAGACTTGTCCTGGGGGTGGTATGTGGAAATTTCATTAATTTGGTGCTTAAATTCATATGTTTTATTAAGTTTGTGACGAGTAAGAGTGATGTGCACGGGTGTGGCGATCGTCCACCACGACACTGATCTCAAACTCATTTATATTCTTTTATTAAATATTTTCCCTCCCTTCTACTGGATACAATCTCTTCATACGATGGAGTTGTGCCATTCAGTGGTTGAAATGGCATACGATGGAGCCAGGTCTTGGAAGATGACACACTCTCGATCGAGGTGTGCCATCAACCTTGATTGTAGGAGGAGGTGAAGTTAAGATTGCAAAATGCATTCAAGATTTCACACCAATAAATAAAAGAATAGTAATTCATGAATGAGATCTCATAATTGAATTATCAATCTTAATTTAAATATCAACAAGGAGAATGATGAAACCCACATACCAACCCATAAAGGCCAAGTTCTTTCTCAATTAATTGCATTTTGTCATTGCATGTTAGTTTTATCTTTTATTAAATTGAATTACATTCATAAATAAAAACAACCAAAAATAATTCATTTATTTAAATTAGATTAAGTAAGTAAACGATTGAGAAAGCTCCTTAAGTAAGACGACCCTGGTCAGCTTCTATGCTACACTAGGAAAATTAAATTGCTTTTGCCACGCCATACGACAGGCGTGCGTCAGTGGTACGTATAATGGATATATTTAATGATATTATATATGACACCATACTGGTATTAAAATACTGTTATGTATAATTATGTTCTAATTCCATTAAATATGAAATAGAAATGGAAGTATCGTTCATGCGTACGTAGGGCTTACCGTCTCTATGAATGGTGCATTTCAATTCTTAACTCTAAATGTTATGTAATATTATAAATGCATGAATATACTGGATATATATGATATATATGATATCTACATCATGAATAAAATTTTGGATATAATGGATATTTTACCACATGAACAACTTGTAATTATAAAGAGTTTATTTTTGAATCAAGTACCAATGATCGTTAAAATGACCGTTATTAACTTAAATAATAACATACTGTTCACGAAATGGTAATAAGTGATATAAAAGGAATAATTAACTTGAAAAATGTTCTTAGGAATTAGAAATTAATTCAAGTTTATTATTCAGAAGATTAAAAAACGATCGAGTCAAGTCGGACCCGAGGTAAGGGATCCTACCCCTATCTTTCTTTTTAAGTACACTCTTTTATGTCATTCTTTTTAAGCTCATCTTTCTTATGATTGGGATTTTCATTAATATTACTCTTACTGTAATTTTTATGTTCATATTATGAGAGACCCTATTTTCTCTCTTCAATCCATTTTGGATGTTTTGAATGGCGCCATTAGGCTGCCGAATTTTCGTAAGGGATCTGACCCCTCTCTCTTTCTTTTTAAGTACACTCTTTTATGTCATTACATTTAAGATCATATTTCTTATGATTGGGATGTTCTTTTAAATTACTCTTAATTTAATTTTTATCTTCATATGATGATATACCCTATTTTCTCTCATCAATCCATTTTGGATGTTTTAAGTGGCACCGTTAGGCTGCCGAGTATTCGTAAGGGATTTTTTTCATCTCCTTTTTATTCCCGTGACATTTATGCTACATTTTAAACTATTTACTTTGAGTAGTGTATGTAATTACCATTATTACACACTTTGTGTAGTATAATTTCATTTATGGGTATTTACATCTTCATGGTATGACCCTTCTTTAATGGGTTGTACGTTTTGAATGTTACCCAACTCGGTAAGGGGGCCTTTCACCCTCCACTTTTTAAAAGACTTATTTTGTTATGTCTTTTATTTCACATACTATTATGTTGGGAAATGTTCATATATATCCTTATTTATGTAAATTTTATGTCCAAGTGATGAGATACCATTTTCTCTCTCACCAACTCATTTTCTGAAATTTAAAGTGACTCCGTTAGGCTACCGGATTTCTGTAAGGGAATTTCTTAAACCACATTAAATTATATGGGTTAAACCTCTACTTCATGATTTTATTATGAAACGATTATGGGTGTAATCTCTATGTTGAAATTTACACAATCCTTTGTGTGAATATACTATTTCTAGACCTAATTATCTCAATGATAAATTATTACAAACTTGTATCAGAAATCATAACTCAATCTAATTTCATTGAGTTAAATATCTATGTAATTGGTTTTGTTTTTCCAAGGTTATATATAAAGGAACTATGATTGATTCACACTTAATATACCCATATATTGGGTGTTTTTATATTTCTCAAACATAATTATGTGATAGATTTATCCTTAATTTAAGGATAACATCTTTATAATGGATTTCATCTCAATTTACATTTCCATTGAGACTTCATTGTTGTTATGCACCAATTCACTCTTATATAGTGTGTATACTGTCCTTTGGGATATTATATCATTAATCCCTTTATTCTCATGATATTATAAAGTTCGGATTAAATTTTATTCCGCAATTATTTGTATTTAAGAGTCTCTTATTTTGTTAAAAATTCTCTAACAAAAATATAATTTTAAATGTTTTAAAGATTCATTATTCTAAATCATTATCTTTAATGTCCTTGTTTTCAAAATGGTTTTCAGTATTTATATGGACATTAATGCTTTAAAATTCTAATTCCATTAAAATCTTCAAAGTGGTATGGAACACTTTGATTCAAAAATCACTTTTAAATGATTTTTGAAAATGGATTGGTTAATTCAATATCTTGGAATTTCTTATTGTGATTGAAAATCAATTTTTGTTATTGAAATGTTTATATTTTCAATATTTTATGTGTAATGATGGTACTTGGACATTTTACAGGTGGTTGCGTGATAAACCATATGACAGGTGGTTCCATGAATACCAGGACGGGTGGTTACGTTATTACCTCAAATGCATTGGGTATGGAAGTCAGCTGTATGGCTATTCCATTAAGTGGTATGTGAGGAAGTCGATCGTATGGTTATTCCATTTATGTATGTTTATTTACCAAGTTACCTTTATATGTTATGTGTTTTTATATGGGTTTTATTGTAATCTTTTCGTTACAAAAAGGTAAGTAATGATCTTTTATTCGGTGAAGAGTTTTTACTGCTTCATAAAGGTGATGGTATTACTATGATAAAGTATAAATGGTTTACTTGTTGTTTAAAAAACAAACAGTTTTCATTATTTGTGTATCCCTTATTTAGCTTTTTATGCTCACCCCATGTTTTTTGAAATGTTTTTCTAAGGAATTAATGTGGAATAGGGTCAATGATGGGATCAAGGGAAAGTAATTATATCTAAAACATGGAACTATACATGTTTCTTTTTAAGAGTTTTTATTTTATGGAAACTTAGTAGAAGTGTCTACTTTGTAATCTTTTGAGGTGTAATATTTACGATATAATTCTCAAAATATCTAAACCTAAAAATATCCTCAATGGGAAATATCCAATTTAATTCAAAAGTAAGGTTTATGGTCGGGGCCTTATAATTGGTATCAGAGGTCGGTTTAGATAACTTTAGAGGTTAGGGTATTCTATAAGCATAAGTGAATGAGTAAGTATATCTTAGTGTTTATCTTCATCATTAGTACATGATGGTTTTGTTGATATACTCACACCGACCTTTTTGGTTTTAGTAAATGGTTGGATCTAGCAGGCACCAAAGTAACAGTGGATGTGAAGGAATCTATGACCGTTTTTTGACCAAGCAACTGAATGATATGGGAGATGAAATTAGAACTATTGTGTTTATCCTCAACCAACTATCTGGAGTCATGATTAACCACCTAAACGTGGGTGATTTCTATAAGGAATCATATATGTCTGAAATAAATCCCTATGGAACTACAGGTAATAATCATAAAGGTAAGTGTGTTAACAAACCTATGTGTCAAAGATGTGGAAAGAAACACCTAGGAAAATATTTCAAAGGGACAAAAATATGATATATATGTGGAAATGAATGTCATAAAGAAAGAACCAATCATGGAAAAAGGAAGCATACAGTTGACTCGAAGAAAGTGAAATAAGTTCTTTTTAAGGGATCAATTGAATGTTTTAAATGTGGCGTGAAGGGTCATTATACAAACACATGTCCTATGAAGATGTTTCATGAATGTGATCTCCATGATCGTACAAATATTCTTTTACCAATACATAATGCCATTCCGATTGAGGATGAAGAAACTGGCAACGACCAATCAAAGTTATGGATTATTTCATAACTTTTTTTCTTCCTATTTTTGAATCATAGGATATGATTCATGATTTTGTTTGTAGGGAAGAAGTATTTCAGAATAAGTTGGAAAGGAATGGTTAATCGATCATGAAGAATGTTGAATGAGTAAGAAACTGACAATGACCAATCAAAGGTATGGATTATTTCATAACTTTTGTTTTCCTATTTTGGAATATTAGGATATGATTCATGATTTTGTTTGTAGGAAAGATGAATTTCAGAATAATTTGGAAAGAAATGGTTAATGGATCATGAAGAATGTTGAATGAGTAAGAAGTCAACATATATGGGCTTCAAGAGTTATGGTGAAAATCATAAGAGTATTAAGTCTCTTTTGATGATGGGGATACATTAAAAGACTTTTTATAGTATGTGTAACCCTGATGTCTAATATATGAAAATTTTATTCAAGGAATAGTTATCTGTTCTTTTGTGGACATAGTTATAAATAACCATTTGGGTTTATATGATCCTTACTTTTGAGATAATTATGGGTTACTATATGTTATGATGGAAGTGAAAGGCATGAGATAAAATTGAGGATAAATTATGTTATGGTTATTTTTGATGATTTTATCTCTTTTTGGGGAATGATTTGAGAATTATATAGTTTTGGAAAAAGGACAACACGCAGACCGTGTGACAACCTGTCATGCCAGACAAAGATGTGGGAATCAAACCCACAACCATAGTGCAACTGGTATTTATCACCTACCACTAGACTACGTGAAGTCCCTGGTTAGTATGACTTATTCTTTTTAGTGAGGTGACTTTATTAATTAAGAGTAAGTTGATTTTCGGTTATTTATTAAAATGATTAACATATCATAGAGGATATGTGATTAGGTTAATTAATTTTCAATACGAGACTTTAGTAGCAACTAATTTTGTTTGGAGATAAATGTTACGATTTAACATGGACGACTACATGACTAAATATTTCAAATAATTGGGTTTCAATCATAGTTTGGTTTACTTTGAATAATTTTATGGAAAAATTGTTTATCGAATGGTCCTCATTGAACTCTGGGTTTTTTTGGACAAATTTTGGAGATTAAGAATAGATTTTCTTTTTATAAAGGGTTATCCTTTTCCGGATTATCTGATCTTGTACTAACCTTTTTGGTTTTGGTTTTGGTTAAGGTATAAAGATATGGGAAGTATATAGTTCTCTTTTGTGGATTAGGTGATTCTCTAGAAGTTCATTATAGTACTCCTAATGCGAACAAGTCTTCCTAAATGCTCGTCTTTTGGAGCAAATATGAGTTTGATTAAGGAATCTAGTAAAATTTGAAAGTCTACGTGATATGTAAGTATGTTTCATTATGATTTATTTAAGCTCAAAAATAATTTCCCCATTGAAGAGTAACTTAAAACAAAAGTGTTGTGTGTTAACTTTTCCTACTGGGGAATTGAATACCATTTTACCCATCACAATTTTGTGATTTTATTATGGTTAACTTTCTCCTAGACATGTTTACTATCACTATCCATCAGAACATGACCCTTTGTTTTTTTCCTCCATATCCATATTTTCATACTTGGAATCTGAGTATGGGTTAACTCGAGTGACCTTTGTACTTATCTTTCATTATTTTAAAGTGATTGTTTTACTAACTCTTGTTCCGATGTGGGATTTTCAATGAAGTTTCAAAGCCCAATTTTAAAATTGCGAGGATGCAATTCCCAAAAGTGGGGAAGGATGTAACACCCCAAGTAAATAAAGAGTATGAAATTTTCACATTTATCCATATTTTTGAATAAAATATTAATATAACTTTAATGGGGACACTATGCTCAATGGCGTACCCAACACGCAACAACGAGTTTCTTGGGAATCTTACGTTGCACTCTAATAATGAAATAATATTTTTTTAAATATTAGTTAGCACCTTGTTGTTTTGATGGCGGGAATGAATTGAACTAACTAAAAAAAATATTTTATATGTTTTTCAAATATTTTAACTTTTTACAATAAATGTTAGAGGATTAAAAATGCGAATGAATCAAATTTTAAGCGTAAACATTCTAATATTCTTTAAAAGGTCGATTAACCACCTTTCGATGGAGAACCTCTTTTAAATCCACTTTTTGATAATTTTATGTGTCATAATTGACAAAATAAAATTCTTCATTAGAATTGGGACATCAAAATTTACTTTGTGTAAATTTTTGGTATTTCTCCGATTCAGTTCTTTTTTAATGAATAGTGAAAAATGTTGTATTTTAATTCAAAACCACTTTTTAATCTAATTTATTTATATGATTAGATTATCTTTTTAATTGGTTTTAAAGTGAAATTAGAATATATTTTTACCATTTAATCCAATGGTGGACATTGGAATTTATTTCACTTTGAAACTGAACTTAAACTAGTGTCAATCTTTTGATATATATTGTTTCATAAAAACATGCTATTTGTCAGGACATCGGGAATTAATTATTAAATTAATTAATGTAACTGATATGTTTTTAATTTTTTAAAATAGAAATAATTTTTGAATTCGGAATATCAAATATATCTTCGTGTGAAGGTTTGGTATTTTTCTGAAAAACTTAAATTTTTGATAAATTGTGAAACCACTAAGTTGTACTTATAAAAACTGATTTTCTATTTAAATGATATTCTAACACCTTTGGGTTTTGAATTTCAAAAATCCGACATAAATGGTTGTCATTAAGAAGTAAAATCTGGTTCAATAGGATTAAAATATTTTTTTGGTGAATAGTAACTTATTAAGTTTTTTATCGCGATTAGAGGTAATTAGTATAGTTTAAGGTAAAAACAATGTTTTAATAATATGAAAAGACCTAGACACATGTCCTACCATAATTTTATGAGTCATGGCCGACCGATACAATCCATGGGTCATCTTGGGGACCCCATGGAGCCACTTTGGTTGGAAATTGACATAAACACCTTTTTATTTAATGTTAAAATTAAAATGACAGAAACATGAGTTGTTTTACTAAAACAATTTTTAAATTGGGTTATACAAGTCAGAGGTTTGACTATAAATAGTAATTGGCATGCTAAAAATATTTCCTACATCATAGTATTTTTTTATAATTTTTATAGATTAAATAAATTAAATTATTTATGACATCATGATGATGCAGCGATGACCTCATTATTTAACGAATTAAATAAAATGGAAAGATAATGTGAATTATAAGACCTACACATGTCCAAAACCTATTGGATGGGTGGATTTCGAACCCTTATCGCCTTATCCTCGAAAAACATCAATGTGGGACCATTAAAATCCGAAACGCATTCTAAAATAAAGTAACATTTCCTTACTTTCCAAGAGTGCCCCTCCTCTCCTCATATAAAATGCCCCCACCTCTACCTCCTTACCCACACTTCCAAAGACTTTGTCTCGGCCAACCCCAGCCCACTCTTCCTTTCCAAATCCCTCTATATCTCTTAGAAGCCTCACTTTGGTCACGAAGTCTTCCCAAGGAAGCCTTTGTACTCAAACCAAAGGGAGTTACCCGATTTTAAGGTAATGTCTTCACTTGAGTTCTTTTGTTTTATTTTGTTTCTCCAACCCCCTAAACTCTTTTTATTCCTTTATTTTGTAAGAAGACAAGTGTCTTAAATATACTAGGATGTTTTTATGTTATGTATTCGAGCTACAATTAAAAACAGCTTCGTCTAATGGTTAAAGAACATACTATTTCTGTGGATGGCGAATTACTGCCTCACGAAACAATGATTGTTCAATATTCTCATAACACCTTTCATAGTGGAATCTATGATGTCACTAAATTTATATATGATTTATAATATGCTTATGTTTTCCTTAAGATTTTTTATTTTTCATTACTGGCATACCTTTATGGATTCCATTATGGGTATACGCGATATCTTCATCTCAGGAAGTGCGGACTACGACCCCCGCAAAGCGATTTGATTCGTTAATAACATATGTGGTACGTATAAAGGGTATAGTTAATTATATTATATATGATACCATACTTGAATTAAAATACAATTATGTATCATTATGTTTTAATTCCATTAAATATGAAATAGAAATGGATGTATCGTTCATGCTTACGTACGGCTTACCGTCTCCATGAACTGTGCATTTCAATTCATAACTCTAAATGTTATGTAATATCATAAATGCATCAATATACTCGATATATATGATATATATGATATCTAAATCATGAATACAATTATTTATATAATGGATATTTTACCACATGAAAAACTTGTAATTATAAAGAGTTTATTTTTGACTCAAGTACCAATGATTGTTAAAACGACCGTTATTAACATAAATAATAACATAGTGTTAATGACATGGTAATAAGTGATATAAAAGGAATAATTAGCTGGAAAAAGGTTCTTGAGGAATTAGAAATTAACTCACGTTTATTATTCATGAGATTAAAGAATGATCGAGTCAAGTCGGACCAGAGGTAAGGGATCCTACCCCTCTCTTTCTTTTTAAGTACACTCTTTTATGTCATTCCTTTTTAGATCATCATTATTATGATTGGGATTTTATTTTAAATTAATATTACTGTACATATTGTGTTCATATTATTACAGACCCTATTTTCACTCATCAATCCATTTTGGATGTTTTGAGTGGGCCGTTAGGCTGCCAAATTTTTATAAGGGATCCTACCACTCTCTCTTTCTTTTTAAGTACACTCTTTTATGTCATTCCTTTTATGCTCATCTTTCTTATGATTGGAATGTTATTTTAAATTAACCTTAAATTACTTTTTATGTTCATATGATTAGAGACCCTATTTTCTCTAATCAATACATTTTGGATGTTTTAAGTGGTGCCGTTATGTTGCCGAGTTTTCGTAAGGGATTTATTTTCATCTCACTTTTATTCCCGTGACATTTATGCTGCATTTTCCACTATTTAAATTTATTGGTGTATGTAATTACCATTATTATACACTTTGTGTAGTATAATTTCATTTATGGGTATTTACATCTTCATGGTTTGACCCTTCTTCCTTGGGGTGTACGTTTCAAAAGTTTCCCAACACGATAAGGGGACCTTCCACCCTCCTCTTTTTAAAAGACATATTTTGTTATGTCTTTTATTTCACATACTATTATGTTGGGATATGTTCATATATATCCTTATTTATGTAAATTTTATGTTCATGTGATGAGATACCATTTTCTCTCCCATCAACTCATTTTCTGAATTTTAAAGTGACGCTGTTAGGCTACCAGATTTCTATAACGTAATTTCTTAACCCAGTATCAATTCATTGGGTTAAACCTAAACTTCTTGATTTTATTATGCCAATATTATCTGTGGAATATCTATTTAGAAATTTCCACAAACCTTTGTGTGGATATACAATTTCTACACCAAATCATCTCATTGATAAATTCTTACTAACTTGTATGGGAAATCATAACTCAATCTCATTTCATTGAGTTAAATATCTATGTAATTGGTTTTGTTTTTCCAAGGTTACGTGTTAATGACCTCTGATTGTTTCACACTTAATATCCACTTATATTGGGTGTATTTATATTTCTGACACATAATTATGTGATAGATTTATCCTTAATTTAAGGATAACATCTTTACAATGGATTTTATCTCAATTTACACTTCCATTGAGACTTCATTGTTGTTATGCACCAATTCACTCTTATATGGTGTGTATACTATCCTTTGAAATTTTATATCATGAATCCATTTTCTCATGATATTATAAAGTTCAGATTAAATGTTATTCCACAATTATTTGTATTCAAGAGTCTCTTATTTTGTTAAAAATTATCTAACAAAAATATCGTTTTAAATGTTTTAAAGATTCATTTTTCTAAATCTGTATCTTTAATGTCCATGTTTTAAAAATTGTTTTTAGTATTTATATGGGCATTGTTGTTTTAAAATTGTAATTCCATTCAAAGCTTCAAAGTGTTATGGGACACTTTGATTCAAAAATATCTTTTTAATGATTTTTTAAAGTGGATTGGTTAGTTCAATATCATGGAATTACTTATTGTGATTGAAAATAAATTGTTGTTATTGAAATGATTATATTTTCAATATTTTATGTGTAATTATGGTACTTGGACATTTGAAGGGTGGTTTCATGATAAACCATATGACTGGTGGTGCCGTGAATACCATGACGGGTGGTTATGTTATAACCTCCAATGCATTGGGTATGGAAGTCAGCCGTATGGATATTTTATTAAGTGATATGTGTGGAAGTCGACCGTATGTCTATTCCATTTAAGTATGTTTATGTCCCAAGTTACCTTAATATGTAATGTGTTCTTTATATGGGGTTTATGGTAATATTTTGGTTACAAAAGGGTAAGTAATGATCTTTTATTCAGTGAAGAGTTTTTACTACTTCATAAAGGTGAAGGTTTTACTTTGATAAAGTATAAATGGTTTACTTGTTGTCTGAAAAACTAATTGATTTAATTATTTGTGTATCCCTTACTAAGATTTTTATGCTCACCCCAAGTTTTTTGAAATTCTTTTTACAGGACATAATGTGGAATAGGGTCAAGAATGGGATAAATGGAATATAATTCTATCTAAAACATGGAAGTAGACATGTTTCTTTTTAAGAGTTTTAATTTTACGGAATCATAGTAAAAGTGTATACTTTGTAATCTTTTGTGATGTAATAGTTATGATCTAATTCTCTAAAACTCTAAACCTAAAAAGATCCTCAATGGGAATTATTCATTTAATTCAATATTAATTAAGGTTTATGGTTGTGGCCTTATAGTTGGTATGAGAGGTCTGTTTAGATAACATTAGAGGTTAGGGTATTCTTTAAGCATAAGTGACATTACCATAATGGTTAGGATTTCAGAAAGAGTCCTAGTTTTAGATAAATTTAATGAGTAAGTATATCATAGTGTTTATCATCCTCATTAGTACATGATGGTTTCGTTGATATAATAACACTGACCTTTTTGGTTTTAGTAAATGGATGGATCTAGCAGGCACCAAAGTAACAGTGGATGTGAAGGAAACCGTGACAGTTTTTTGAGCAAGCAACTGAATGATATGGGAGCTGCAATGAGAAGTCTTGTGTTTATCCTCAACCAACTATATAGAGTCATGATTGACCACCTAAACCTTGGTGATTTCTCTAAGGCATCATATATGCATGAAACAAATCCCTACAGAACTACAGGTAATAATCATAAAGGTAAGTGTGTTAAAAAACCTATGTGTCAATGATGTGGAAAGAAACACCTAGGAAAATGTTTCAGAGGGACCGAAATATGATATAGATGTGGAAATGAAGGTCATAAAGCAAGAACCTGCCCTGGAAAAAGGAAGAATCCAGTTGACTCGAGGAAAGGGAAAGAAGTTCTTTCTGAGGGATCAATTGAATGTTTTAAATGTGGTGTGCATGGTCATTATGCAAACACATGTCCTATGAAGATGTTTTATTAATGGGATCTCCAAGATCTTACAAATATTTGTTTACAAATACATAATTCCATTCTGATTAAGGATGAATAAACTGACAATGACCAATCAAAGGTATGGATTATTTCATAACTTTTGTTTTCCTATTTTTTGAATCTTAGGATATGATTCATGATTTTGTTTGTAGGAAAAAAGTATTTCAGATTAAATTTGGAAAGGAATGGTTAATCGATCATGAAGAATGTTGAATGAGTAAGACGTCAACATAAAAGGGCTTCAAGAGATATGGTGAAAATATTAAGAGTATTAAATCTAATTTGTAATCTTTTGAGATATAATAGTTATGATCTAATTCTCTAAAAATCTAAACCTAAAATGATCCTCAATGGGAATTATTCATTTAATTCAATATTAAGTAAGGTTTATGGGTGGGGCCTTATAGTTGGTATGAGAGGTAGGTTTAGATAAAATTAGAGGTTAGGGTATTCTTTAAGCATAAGTGACATTACCATAATGGTTAGGATTTCAGAAAGAGTCTTAGTTTTTGATAAATTGAATGAGTAAGTATATCTTAGTGGTTATCTTCATCATTAGTACATGATGGTTTTGTTGATATACTCACACTGACCTTTTTGGTTTTAGTAAATGGTTGGATCTAGCAGGCACCAAAGTTACAGTGGATGTGAAGGAAACTGTGACTATTTTTTGAGCAAGAAACTGAATGATATGGGAGCTGAAATGAGAACTATTGTGTTTATCCTCAACCAACTATCTGGAGTCACGATTGACCTCCTATACCTCTATTATTTCTATAAGGAATCATATATGTCTGAAACAAAGCCCTATGGAACTACAGGTAATAATCATAAAGGTATGTGTGTTCAAAAACCTATGTGTCAAAGATGTGGAATGAAACACCTAGTAAAATGTTTCAATGGGACAGAAATATGCTATAGATGTGGAAATGAAGGTCATAAAGCAAGAACCTGCCATGGAAAAAGGAAGAATCCTGTAGAATCGAGGAAAGGAAAAGAAGTTCTTTCTGATGGATGAATTGAATGTTTTAAATGTGGTGTGCATGGCTATTATGAAAACTCATGTCCTATGAAGAAGTTTCGTGAATGCGATCACCAATATCGTACAAATATTTGTTTACCAATACCTAATGCCATTCCGATTGAGGATGAAGAAACTGACAATGACCAATCAAAGGTATGGATTATTTCATAACTTTTGTTTTCCTATTTTGGAATCTTACGATATGATTCATGATTTTGTTTGTAGGAAAGAAGTATTTTAGAATAAGTTGGAAAGAAATGGTTAATGGATCATGAAGAATGTTGAATGAGTAAGAAGTCAACATATAAGGGATTCAAGAGTTATGGTGAAAATAATAAGAGTATTAAGTATCTTTTGATGATGGGGATACATTAGAAGACTTTTTATAGTATGTGTAACCCTGATGTTTAATATATGAAAATTTTATTCAAGGAATAGTAATCTGTTCTTTTGTGGAAATAGTTATAAATAACCATTTGGGTTTATATGATCCTTACTTTTGAGGTAATTATGGGTTACTATATGTTATGATGGAAGTGAAAGGCAGGAGATAAAATTGAGGTTAAATTATGATATGGTTATTTTTGATGATATTATCTCTTTTTGGGGAATGATTTGAGAATTATATAGTTTTGGAAAAAGGACAACAAGCAGATCGTGTGACAACTCGTTGCGCCAGACAAAGCTGTGGGAATCGAACCCAATACCAAAGTGCAACTAGTATTTATCATCTACCACTGGACTACGTGAAGTCCCTGGTTAGTATGACTTATTCTTTTTAGTTAGGTGACTTTATAGATTAAGAGTAAGTTGATTTTGGGTTATTTATGAAAATGATTAACCTATCATGGAGGATATGTGATTAGGTTAATTAATTCTCAATACGAGACTTTAGGAGAAACTGATGTTGTTTGGAGATAAATGTTACGATTTAACTTGGAAGACTATGTGACTAAATCCTTCAAATATTTGGGTTTCAATATTAGTTTGGTTTACATTGAAGAATTTTATGGAAAAATTGTTTATCGAATAGTCCTCGTTGAACTCTGGGTTTTGTTGGAAAAATTGTGGAGATTAAGAATAGATTTTCGTTTTATAAAGGGTTATCCTTTTATGGATTATCTGATCTTGTACTAACCTTTTTGGTTTTGGTTTTGGTTAAGGTCTAAAGATATGGAATGTATATAGTTCTCTTTTTTGTATTAGGTGATTCTCTAGAAGTCGATTATAGTACTCTTAATGCGAACAAGTGTTCCTAAATGCTCGTATTTTGGAGAAAATATGAGTTCGATTAAGGAATCTAGTAAAAGTTGAATGTCTACGTGACAAGTAAGTATGTTTCATTATGATTTAGTTAAGCTCAAAAATAATTTCCTCAATGAAGATTTACTTAAAACAAAAGTTTTTCCTGTTAAATTTTCTTACTGGGAGATCGAATACTGTTTAACCAATCACGAGTTTGTGATTTTCTTATGGTTAACTTTCTCCTAGACATGTTTACTATCACTCTCCATCAGAACATGAACCTTTGTTTTTTTCCTCCATATCTATATTTTCATACTTGGAATCCTAGAATGGGTTAACTCGGGTGACCTTTGTACTTATCTTTCATTATTTTAAAGTGATTGTTTTACGGACTCTTGTTCCGATGTGGGATTTTCAATGATGTTTCCAAGCCCAATTTTAAAATTGCGAGGACGCAATTCCCAAAAGGGGGGAAGGATGTAACGCCCCAGGTAAATAAAAAGTATGACATTTTCACGTTTATCCATATTTGTGAATAAAATGTTAATATAACTTTAAAGGGGACACTATGCTCGATGGCATACCCAACAAACGTCAACGTGTTTCTTGGGAATCTTACGTTGCACTCTAATAATAAAATAATATTATATTAAATGGTAGTTAACTCCTAGCTATTGTGATGGTGGGAATGAATAGAACAAACTAAAAAATTATTATATATGTTTGTCAAATATTTTACCTTTTTACAATAAATGTTAGAGGATTAAAAATTCGAATGAATCCAATTTTAAGCGTAAACATTCTAATATTCTTTAAAAGGTCGATTAACCTCCTTTTGATGGCGGACCTCTTTTAAATCCACTTTTTGATAATTTTATGTGTTATATTTGACAAAATAAAATTCTTCATTAGAATTGGGACATCAAAATTTACTTCGTGTAAATTTTTGGTATTTTTCCGATTTAGTTCATTTTTTTAATGAATACTGAAAAATGTTGTATTTTAATTCAAAACATCTTTTTAATCTAATTTATTTATATGATTATATTATCTTTTGAATTTTTTTTATAGTGAAATTATAATATATTTTTAGCATTTTATCCAATGGTGGACATTGGAATTAATTTCACTTTGAAATTGGACTTAAACTACTGTTAATCTTTTGATATATATTGTTTCATAAAAACACGCTATTTGTCATGACAGCGGGAATTAATTATTAAATTAATTAATGTAACTAATATGGTTTGAATTTTTTAAAATAGTAATCATTTTTTAATTCGGAATATCAAATATATCTTAGGGTGAAGTTTTGGTATTTTTCTGAAAAACTTCAATTTTTTATGAATAGTGAAACCACTAAGTGGTACTTATAAAAACTGATTTTCTGTTTAAATGAAAATTTACCACCTTTGTGTTTTTAATTTCAAAAATCAGACATACATGGTTGTCATTAAGAAGTAAAATATGGTTCAATGGGATTAAAATAATTTTTTTGGTGAATAGTAACTTATTATGATTTTAATCACGATTAGAGGTAATTAGTGTAGTTTAAGGAAAAAACAATGTTTTAATAATATGAAACGACCTAGAAACATGTCCTACCCTAATTTAATGAGTCATGTCCGACCAAGACAATCCACGTGTCAACTTGGAGACCCCATGGAGCCACTTTGGTTGGAAAATGACATAAATACCTTTTTATTTAATGTTAAAATTAAAATGACACAAACATGAGTTGTTTTACTAAAACAATTTATAAATGGGATTATACAAGTCAGAGTTTTGACTATAAATATTAATTGGAAATCTAAAACGATTTCCTACATCATAGTATTTTTTCATAATTTTTAGACATTATATAAATTAAATTATTTATGACATCATGATGTTGCCGCGATGATCTCATTATTTAACGATTTAAATAAAATGGAATGATAATGTAAATTCAAAGACCTGAACATGTAAAAAACCTATTGTATGGGTGGATTTAGAAACCTTATCACATTATCCTCAAAAAAATCAATGTGGGACCATTAAAATCAGAAACTCATTCTAAAATAACGTATCATTTCCTTACTTTCCAAGAGTGCCCCTCCTCTCCTCTTATAAAAGGCCCCCACCTCTACATCCTTACCCACACTTCCAAAGCCTTTTCCTCAACCACAAACTGCCCATTTTTCCTCTCCAAATCCCTCTCTAACTCTTAGAATCCTCAATTTAGTCAGAAGTCTTCCCAAGGAAGCCTTTGAGCTCAATTCAAAGGGAGTTACCCAATTTTAAGGTAATGTCTTCACTTGAGTCCCATTGTTTTATTTTGCATCTCCAACCTCCTAAACTCTCTTTATTACTTTCATTTGTAACAACACCATTATATTAAATATACTAGGATGTTGTTATGTTATGTATTCTAGCTACACTTACACACACCTTCGTCTATTGGTTAAAGAACATACTGTTTCTCAGGATGGCGAATTAATGCCTCACGAAACAATGATTGTTCAATCATCTCTTAACACCTTTCATGGTGGCCATTATGATGACACTACATTTATATATGATATATAATATGTTTATGTTTCCCTTAAGATTCTGTATTTTTGATTAATGGCATACCTTTATGGCTTCCATTATGGGTATTCGTGATATCTTCATTTTAGGAAGTGCGGACTATCGCCCCCTCAAAGTGATTTGATTCATTAATACCATATGTGGTATGTATAAAGGATATATTTAATGATATTATATATGATACCATACTGGAATTAAAATACTATTATGTATCATTATGTTTTAATTCCATTAAATATGAAATAGAAATGGAAGTAGCGTTCATGCGTACGTACGACTTACTGTCTCCATGAATGGTGCATTTCAATTCATAACTCTAAATGTTATGTAATATTATAAATGCATGAATATACTGGATATATATGATATATATGATATCTTAATCATTAATACAGTTCTGGATATAATGGATATTTTACCACATTAACAACTTGTAATTATAAAGAGTTTATTTTTGACTCAAGTACCAATGATCGTTAAAACGATCGTTATTAACTTAAATAATAATATTGTGTTCATGACATGGTAATAAGTGATATAAAAGGAATAATGAACTTGAAAAAGGTTCTTATGGAATTATAAATTAACTCAATTTTATTATTCAAGAAATTAAAGAACGATCGAGTCAAGTCGGACCAGAGGTAAGGGATCCTGCCCCTCTCTTTCTTTTTAAGTACACACTTTTATTTCATTCGTTTTTTGATCATATTTCTAATGATTGGGATGTTATTTTAAATTAATATTACTGTACATTTTATTTTCATATGATGAGAGACCCTATTTTCTCTCATCAATCCATTTTGGATGTTTTGAGTGGCGCCGTTAGGCTGCCAAATTTTCGTAAGGGATCATACCCCTCTGTTTCTTTTTAAGTACACTCTTTTATGTCATTACTTTTAAGCTCATCGTTCTTATGATTGGGAGGTTCTTTTGAATTAATATTACTGTAATTTTTCTTTTCATATGATGAGAGACCCTATTTTCTCTTATCAATCCATTTTGGATGTTTTAAGTGGCGCCATTAGGCTGCCGAGTTTTCGTAAGGTATTTTTTTCATCTCACTTTTATTCGCGTGAAATTTATGCTACATTTTCCACTATTTACATTGATTAGTGTATGTTCTAACCATTATTATACAATTTTTGTAGAATAATTTCATTTATGGGTATTTACATCATCATGGTATGCCCCTTCTTCCATGGGTTGTACGTTTCGAATGTTTCCCAACTCGGTAAGGGGACCTTTCACCATCATCTTTTTAAAAGACTTCTTTTGTTATGTCTTTTATTTAACATAATATTATGTTGGGATATATTCTTATATATCCTTATTTATGTAAATTTTATGTCCAAGTTATGAGATACCATTTTCTATCTCATCAACTCATTTTCTGAATTTTAAAGTGACGTTGTTAGGGTACCAGATTTCTATATGGGAATTTCTTAACCCACTTTAAATTCTTTGGTTTAAACCTCTACTTCTTGATTTTATTATGCCAATATTATGTGTGGAATCTCTATTTTGTAATTTCCACAAACCATTGTGTGGATATACTATTTCTACACCTAATCATCTCATTGATAAATTATTACGAACTTGTATGGGAAATCATAACTTAATCTCATTTCATTGAGTTAAATATCTATGTAATTGGTTTTGTTTTCCAAGGTTATGTGTGAATCAACTCTGATTGTTTCACACTTAATATCCCCTTATATTGGGTGTATTTATATTTCTCACACATAATTATGTGATTGATTTATCCTTAATTTAAGGATAACATCTTTATAATGGATTTCATCTCAATTTAGATTTCCATTGAGACTTTATTGTTGTTATGCAACAATTCACTCTTATATAGTGTTTGTACTGTACTTTGGCATATTATATCATGAATCCCTTTATTCTCATGATATTATAAAGTTCGGATGAAATTTTATTCCTCAATTATTTGTATTCAAGAGTCTCTTATTTTGTTAAAAATTATCTAACAAAAATATCATTTTAAATGTTTTAAAGATTTATTATTCTAAATATTCATCTTTAATGTCCATGTTTTCAATGCGTTTTTCATTATTATTATGGACATTAATGTTTTAAAATTTTAATTCCATTAAATACTTCAATGTTGTATGTGACACTTTGATTCAAAAATCTCTTTTAAATGAATTTTGAATATGGATTGGTTAATTCAATATCTTGGAATTACTTATTGTGATTGAAAATAAAATTTTGTTATTGAAATGTTTATATTTTCAATATTTGATGTGTAATGATGGTACTTGGAAATTTTAAGGGTGGTTGGGTGATAAACCATATGACGGGTGGTGCCATGAATACCAGGACGGGTGGTAACGTTATAACCTCCAATGCATTGGGTATGGAAGTCGGCCCTATGGCTATTCCATTAAGTGATATTTGTGGAAGTTGACCGTATGGTTATTCAATTTATGTATGGTTATGTCCCAAGATACCTTTATATTTTATGTGTTTTTATATGGGTTTTATGGTAATATTTTGGTTACAAAATGGTAAGTAATGATCTTTTATTTAGTGAAGTGTTTTTACTACTTCATAAAGGTGAAGGTATTACATTGATAAAGTATACGTGGTTTACTTGTTGTTTGAAAAACTAACAGTTTTCATTTTTTGTGTATCCCTTACTGAGCTTCTTATGCTCACCCCATGTTTTTTGAAATTTTCTTCACAGGAATTAATGTATAATAGGGTCAAGGATGGGATCAAGGGAAATTCATTCTATCTAAAACATGGAACTAGACATGTTTCTTTTTAAGAGTTTTTATTTTATGGAAACTTAGTAGAAGTTCATACTTTGTAATCTTTTGAGATGTAATAGTTATGATCTAATTCTCTAAAACTCTAAACCAAAAAAGATCCGCAATGGGAATTATTCATTTAATTCAATATTCAGTAAGGATTATGGTCGGGGCCTAATAGTTTTAATAGAAATATGGTGAGTATAATAGTATACTCAGTAGGATCATCCCCAGAGAATCTTGTACAAAATTAAATAATGAATGCTAAAGCACAGTGAAAAAAAAGTGAAACTAACTCATCGCCTAAACAACTATACTACATTCTGAGCCTCACCATGTCTAATCTCATCAAGTATCACACACAATATTATATATATAATGATGAATATCATGGGTTCCACACAACTACTTCCCCACTGGTTTACCATTTTACCCCAACATCGCACGTCTTACGCCATCTCTCTCCAAAAAGGCTTCCCCGTAGATACCTAGGATAATCACAACAACATGAACCTTGTGCAAAAAAACCACCAAGTCCATGAAAGAAAAGTAACTAGGTAGTTTCCTAGAGCCACCACAGCTCGCATAAAATGTATCAAATGATGGGCATTATACCTCAAACCATTATAGCCCAAACACCAAGTAAGGATCCTTAAGCCATCATAGCCTATACACATTACACCAATAGTATTTGATATGAAACTATATCCATAATATATGTTTGTGATTAACCAGAAGACATTAAAATCCTCTACACACATATATGGGGAAAACTAACCTATGTTCCTACCAGCACAAGTAACTACCAAGGGAAAAGATCATGGAAAAAGGTGGTAGTTATCCTTTTATCCCCCAACTAGAATTTTTGGGAGAACTCCCCCTAGGGCTTAAAATCCCCTGGGTGTCAGTTTCCCTAACCGATAGGGTGAAGTAGCATATTCAAACACAAAATGTACAGAATATACTATAGCTCAAAAAGCACACTCTGGGCATAACCTAGTCTTAGACTCAACTATAGGTAATGTCCCATAGAATCCTGGTTCCCACTTCTAAGACTATGTATCCAATAAGAACGAAAAATTAAAAGAGCATTATTTAATTTCATTCATTCCATTTTTCCAATTTCACTTTACATTAACTAATTCATTACTCATTAATTAACCATTAACAATTTCAACATTATATTTTATTAGCCTCACACCCAAAGTCCAATGTTCCTTCAAATTAGAACCTCATCATTACATCCCATCATGCTCCAACCCCATGGTTTAACATCATTTATTAAAAACATTATTACTTTACCATATTCCCAATCATTCTATAAATAAATTCAAAGCTACTAAACCCAAGGGACTCAACACTGTGAGTAGGTGAACTACCCGTTGATTGTTTTCCACCTATAGAAAGAGCATGGAATCATCCTCCATTGGGAAGATAAACACTAAAATCATGTTTCATTCCCCATGTGTCTTCACATTTTTTGGAAAAATGGTAAGAAAACCATCTACCATGAGCATTGGGAAAAGTAAAATATATAAACAAACAACAAGAATCCGTCAACATATAAACATTCACATCAAACATGTTCCATCATCTCTTGTGTCATCCCCAACAACCACATGCATAATCTGATGCGTCTCGCCACCCTAGGCATCAACTACTGCCACAAACAATTGGAATCCATTCCCCCACAAATCTCAATAGCCTTCTAGGATCACATCACAACACATGAAGAAAGAACGAAAACAACATATTAATTGGGACTTTGAACATTAAATAATAAAGGGGTAACTCTTAAGATTACAAATAATTTTCTATTATCAAGCAACCAGTTGTTTAATCCATACTGAATTTACTGATTTATTTTTCATAAGTTCCATCTTTGGGAAACCTAAACAATAAGTTATCACAAATTTATTAAACATACGTTCTACAGCAGCTTGATTAACACCAAATTACAAAAAAAACAACCAGATTCATTTTCATGCCTCTTTATCATTATCCAAACAATTATCATTTAATTGCAAATTTATTTTCATTACCTATTTCCATTAAGAACTAAAATCTATCAAAGCAGGAATTGATATTACACGATCTGGAAAAAATATGCAATAACATATGATTGATATCAATTAATATATCTGGTTTAAATATTTCATATGTAAATTCCATTGTGATCAAGTGAGCTAAAACCTATTTACTATGCAGTTTAACATAAAAAATATAGAGTCAATGAATCCACTACCTCAAACGGTTCATGACGTTTAGTATATGAGAACAAGCCACACAGTGGGTTACGATCTCATCCCCCCATGACAACTGTATCCACCCGAGGATGTATAGACAACACCACACAGGTCAACAACCATAAAAATCCCATTAGGAACATGGAGATAACAATCCATAAAAGGTCATGGAGAAACAGAAGTATATTTTACCAAAAGAATGACGATAGATGGTACCTTATATCAAAGAATTATAGATACTTCTTGGTTGTATCAAACACAAATGAGGACCAGTCCAAGGAGGAATTTTTGATCGCACAGATCCTTCATGATGGAATGAAATGTTCGAGCGTCTCATAGTAGAGAACATGGAGGAAGAACAAGGGTGAAAGATATATTGTCCCTCTAGATTATTTAGCAGAGAAACGATTTAAGATACTCTGGATTTTCCATTAAAAGAGGATCACATTAAACTAGGAGGTTTGATCATGTAAAATCATATCATGCCTTAGGAAAATTCATATAATACATAAGGCCTTTTAGCCTTAAAGTCCTTAAAATGAGTCTTTAAATGAAATTTACGTTAAAAGGGAGAAACTTTTGGAAGCTAGAAACACTGAACACAAACATGAAATTTGAAAAATGGAAAAATGGCTATCGTTATCACCTCAATATTTTGGAAGCACTGTTTATGAAATTATAATTTTGGAATGGAAATAGAGGCTGTTGTTAGAACCACATTGGTCTAGAAACACTATTCATGAACTCAAAATTTGGCAATGGAAATAGAGGCTAATGTTGGAAGCTAACAATTCTGGAAACACAATTCATGAACATGAAATTTTTATAAAGAAACATTCAATACTATTAGAACCTCACCTTTCTGAAAAAAATATTAATAAAATCAATCTTTAGAAAAAGAAATAGAGGCTGTTTTTGGAACCTTACCATTCTAGAGTCTCTATCCCTGTACTCAAAATTTTGCATAGTAAATAAAGGATGATGCTAGAACCTCGCCATTCTAGAATAATTGTTCATAAACTTGAAATTTGGGAAAGGAAATAGAGGCTATTGTTGGGACATCACCATTCTGGAAACACTGTTAATGAACTCAAAATTTGTCAAAGGAAATAGAGGTTGTTGTTGGAACCCCACCATTCTAGAAACACTGTTTATGAAATTGAAATTTGGAAAAGAAAATAAAGCATACTATTGGAACCTCTCCATTCAAGAAACAATGTTCATGAACTAAAAATTTGGAAAAGGAAATAGGGACTATGGTTGTAACTTCACCTTTCTCAAAATACTGTTCACAAAATTTCTCACCATTGAAAAACATTGTTCACATCGGTCTACTGTTTGAACTATTCACATTGGTATACCGTTAGAACTATTCAAATTTATCTACCATTAGAACTATTCACATTGGTCTACCATTGGAACTATTCTCACATGTCTACCAATGGAACAGTTCACACTGGTATACCAGTTGAAGTGTTAATAGAATTGGAAATATGGAAGATTTTTGGGGGTAAGTCACCCTAGCCACCAAAACACCACAAACACAAGATTTCTATATAGGAATTTACCATAGAAGATTGGTCCATTAAATGAAATACTTATCAAAACATTCTCTTCCCCGTGAATTTGATACTAACCCATATGAATAGTGGGTTCTTAACTACCATCTCATATGATACATCTTACGGGAAAAAAACCCTGAGATGTTCAAAATCTAGAAAAAAACCTAGACATCTGAGAATAAGGGAATAAAAATTACATATCCGAACAATTCAATATTAACATCACATCAAAGTTGATGAAATGAAATCATCAAAGAAAAACTCATCACCACAACATAAAAATGTTATGGGTACTTGACACGCATCTCAGACATTCACACCCATGTACTCTCCTTAACACCACCATGTCTCCACAAGACATGAACTAGTGGAATATAATTCCTGTGAGATACATTCTCTTTATTTTATTGGATCTCCATAAGATGTTCTTTTAGGGTCACATAATCAATAATATCAATCTTTCACCAATCGATGATGTGTGAGTCATCATAAAGATAATGACAGAACTGTGATACATGGAAACATCATGTATCCATCTCATATGTAGGGGAAGTGCTATCTGATACTCCATGGATCCAACACGAGCCAAAACCTCGAAAGGACCAACAAATCAGGGAGAAATCCTACTCCCTCAACCTAATTTTCACTTCCAATGATGGGAAGTGACCTTCAGAAAAAAATGATCCCCAAAATCAAACTCTAAGGGTCTCTTCCTTTGATCAAAATATAATTTGTGATGATCATGCACTATCTTAATCCTATCATATATCACCATAACCAATTCTATTGTATTCTTCACTAGTTCCGTCTTGAGAATTGCTGACTCTCTCACCCCAGTCCAGCACAACAATGAATTGAATGTTCATCCATACAATGCTTAAAACGACACCATATCGATGGTGGAGTGAAAACTATTTTTTTAAGAGAACTCCACTATTGGTAAGTGCCTCATACAGGATCTTCCAAAATTTAGGACACAAGAGTGTAAATATTCATCATTTTTCGGGATAGTCTGCTTTCCCAGACCATCCATCTATTGATGAAAAGCAGTTCTAAGTCATAGATGAAAAAAAAAGCTATCTAATATCCTCTCATCATCCTAGAGGTAAAACAGGGATCTTGAAAAAAATGATCATCCATTGTAGTCTACGAAGTCTCATCACATCCTCTATATATTTCCTCATCCAAACATCCATTGATCTTGACTTCTTGATCATTATGATGTGGGATGGTTTTGATATATGATCCACTACCACCGAAATAGCATCATTTCCTCCATGATCCAGAGGAAAACTAGTAAAAATTTCTATAGAGATGTCCTCCCACATCCACTGTGTAACATTTAAATGATGGACCAGACCACCAATAACACGGTGTTTGGCCATCACCATCAGGGAGACCAAGCATAGAGAAACAAACTCCTTAACTTTACGATTCATCCCCAACCACCAAAACTAACTTTTCAAGGATTAATACATATTTTTCATGCCAGGATGAACCAATAAATTTGAACTATGGAACTATCTGAGAACCACATCGCACATGAGAAAAGGAACACATAGACATCATGATATAACACTTGCTATTGTCCATCCTTAGACCAACCATCAGGGGCCTCACCATAAAAAACTTAGTCTCTCCAGACCTCTAACTCATGATACCCCAACTGGGACTCTTCCACCTATAGTACTATAGATTACTACACTGTCATATAGAAAAGAAAACATCCTTCCCCAACTTCTCTGATATTGAGATGTAATGTTGACAGTTCTTCTATTATTCTCAATGAATCACCACATTCAGAACAACATCACTAAGTGACTTCCAGCTCAGCGCATCAGCAACAAAATTACCCTTTATAGGTTTATAATATATCTCAAAGTTGTATTCCTGTAAGAACTCAGTTCAATGTTACTGCCATATGTTCATGTCATAATGAGAGAAAACATACCAGAGACACTTATGGTCGGTGAAAAACACAAATCATTCTCTAATGATGTAATTTCACTACAAATTCAGAGAAAACGCCACAGCTTCCAACTCTAGATCATGGGTGTCATAGTTACGTTCATGGGGATGAAACTGCTATGATATATAAGAAACAACTAATATCTTCTACATTAGAACACAACCTAACCCCATATGTGATTCATTGTAGAAAAAATCAAACTAAACTCCCTCTACTGGAAGACAATGAATTGAAGCACATACTAACTTCTCTATTAGATACTCTAATGCTTCCTTGAACTAATCATTCCACATTACTTCCTAATCCGTCATGGTCAATGTTGTTCGAGAAGTACCAACCCCAGAGAAATGAGTTATGAACCTCATGTAGTTGCTTGGATGACTATGGAAACTTCACACCACTGCCACTTTCATGGGGTCTGTAGAAGACACAACTACTTATATCTTCAATGAATCCAAAACTACTCCCTTCTAGGACAAAACATTCCCCATGAAGTGGAATTCTCGAGCACAAAACTAAAACTTCTACAACATCTCAAATTGGTGATGTTAAGGAAGAACTCCCCACATAGAGTGTAGGTGCTCTGCATTCTCCGATGATGACAATGATTACACTAAGATTTTTGTTAATGAAAACCACCATGAACATATCTAGGAACTCAAATAACAAAGTGTTAATTAATCCCATGAACTTAGCTGTAGCCTCCGTCACAGTGAATGACATTACAATGAACTCATAATTCCCATGAAGACAAAAGGATGAAGTCTTCAGGATATCCACATCATTCACATGCATCTACTGATATCCTAACCCCAATTCAATCATTGAGTATCATATTTCACCCTTTAGTTGATTTAATAAATAAAAAATCTATAGAAGAGGATATATTCTTCATCGTCACAATGTTTAAATGACTATAATAGATAAACAACTATAAACTGACATTAGCCTTCTTCACAAAAAAAATTAGTGCACCCCATAGTGACATACACGGAAGAACAAAACCGAACTATAATATACCATAAACTTGTATATGTATCTCTCATTACTAATAATGTTCCATCTTTTATGGATACATATATATTGGAGACACTCATGGTTGTAGCTCGATCCCAAAATCGATCTCTCATTGAGGGGGTAATGATACAACATCATCAAGAAAGACATCATGGTACTCTTCTACAACCATAGGAAACAGCATCTGTAAAACCCCTAAAGAACTCATAATCATATCATCCATCAAATATGATATGGGTAGAATATGCCTCTAACCCATCCAAGGGTCTCGATTGCTAACAAACACCATTGGCTTTCTATCCTCATTGATGAACAAAACCTTCCAGCTGAAGAAATCTAGGATAACCTCCACCGAATACATCCAATCCATGCAGAGGATGAAATCGTATGGTTATATCTGTAAAAATAGATAATCTCCCCATGATAAATGTTTTCCTAGTACTATCTCACAGTCTCCACATACATTAATCATGTCATCTTGACATTCAACTAGTGTAGTCAACACAAAGGTCAAAGGAAGCCTCTATAAATCAGGTCCCAAATAATGGATAAGGGTAGGTGATATGAATGAGTGTGTCTCTCCTTAATCAAATATGGAATACACCAAATTAGAAAACATGAAAAGGGTACCTCAAATGTCATCTGTCTTTCCTAGATATGGGATCAATAATTAATAAAGCAAACCAAGACCGCCTCCATAACCTCTATTACCCTGATAAAGACCACCACCATGGCCGCACACTACTCCTTGAGGATAGAGAGAGTCATAGGGTTGTACTATGCCATCAACATATACACATTGGTAATATAAAGCGGGTGAAACATGATGTCGGTTCCTTGGATGGAACTACCTCAATGGAGGAACCTGTAGTGGAACACCTAGTGCATGATGACAGCTCTAAAAGGTTGGGCATGCTCACTATTGATGGCCTCGACCACCAAAATAATAAGAAGCACCTAATCCCTTGGAATAATCATGAGAGTCACTTCCCTTGGAGAACAATATTCTGAGGGATGGCTCCTACCCTTGGCTGAATAGAAACTCTTCTTCCCAGAAAACTGGAAACCCCATACCACAGCTCTACTTCGTAAGGAATCATGACGGCTCCCCACTCATAATGTTTTAGTTCTTTCCAATTTTTTCTTAATGACTTCAACCTTCTCCAGCACCTTAATATATGTCTTCAACATTAATCGAGTGACCATGTGCTAGATATCTGGATGCAAAGCCTCCATGAAATGTCTCACACTGGACTCTTCATGAGGCAACAGGTCTGTAGAATATCTTAAATGGTTCCTGAAACTGATTCCAATCTCTTGCTCAATTGTGTTCCCCTATTGAAGTGTATGATTCTCATGGAGACTGGATTCCTTCGTGGTCGAATAATGAAACTCATCTCTTAATTTGGCTTATAACTCCTCCCATGATATTGATTACTCTTTGTGATCCCCGAGGAATAGGAACCACCAATACCTCATTGCTTCATGCAGCATCGTCACAAACAAGGACACCTAGTGCTCCTTCCATGAACGGTTCAAAATAAATCTTATCTCAATATCCTACAACCATTCTTCTATGACTACATCTAAAACGGATCCCTAGTACTTCTGTAGACTCTGACACTAAATATCTTAGAGTGTCCTTCTCTATATGTCATCGTCGTTGACCTCAACCCAACGTTGATCTGCTGGCATAGCCTGCTGGACATATTGTGCAAGAACCTGACAAAGATGTCAATCTGGAGCCATACCTACAAAATAAATAATACATAGAGCTCCTAAACATATAATATGGATGAGTCAACATTAATTAAATAATTTTTTTCATTTATTCATTTTATGATAACCTATCCCATGTTTTACACATTCAAACACTTGCACAATGAATAATGATGCTTGATCCTTTACTCGGTCTCTATCCTACAACTATTACCACCTCATTTAGTAACCACTTTAAATTTAATGTTCCGCACATCATGTCATAGGGGGGCCTAAATTCCCATGTCTCAGCTATTATCCAGTGATTACATCACATTCTATACATGATTTACAATGTTTCCCTACCTACCCATGCATCCTTAAATGTTTTTAACACCAAACTCCATCATATCCCTCAACCAGGCGCTTAATAACACTTATTCATGACCCCCTCCCCACATGGTGTACCTCCCCTTGGCCAGTAATGTGAGAAGGTAGACAATGAACCCCAAGATCCACCGCCACAAGGCCCTAGTTGGCGACTATCACTAAGGGTATAGTTAACACACAAATGGGAGGCATTACCCTCTAATAGAACACATGTGATAGAGAGAGATAAGACTGAAAAAAACCAATTCCAACCCAAAAAAACAATATAAAAGAAATCCCATGTACACATATGTAATTTAATTTAAAAATACTACACCTTAAAGGGGAAAAACTTCAAATTCCCAAAGAAAATTAAAAACGTCCGGAATGAAGAAGCCTAAAAATATCCTAAAACCCCAACCTGGTAGAAACAATCATAATCTCCAAAATTATCCAAGTGACCTGAAAAATAGATTATATAGACATAGGGTGAGTATACCAGTATACACAGTATGATCCTCCCAGAGCCTCTCATGAAAGAGTAATGAAAGTCTGCTAATGTACAGTGAACAAAATGTGAAACTAACTCATCACAAAAATTGGTATAATATGCTCCTCACCTCAACATGGAAACTCTCACCATGTATAGAATACAATATTATATAATATAATATGGAATATCAATGGTACTCCACAACTACTGCCCCACTTGTTAGCCTCTTTTCCATAAAGTCTCATGTCCTATGCCATCTCTCTCTAAAAAGGATTGATTGTTGACACCTGGGTGAAGTACCACAACATAAACCTCATGAAAAAAAACCACCATATACATGTAAGAAAAATAACCCGGTATTTTCTAAGAGCCACTACAACTCACATAACATGGATTATATGTATTTCATTATACTCACTCCATTACATCCCACATACAAAGTAAGGATCCTCAATCCATCACTTCCTATACACATTACACCAATAGTAATCCACTGTAAAATACATCCAGATTATATGTTTATAAATAACCCCAAGAAATTACATCCCTCTACACAAGTATATGGGGTAAACTAACCTTTTTTCATACTAACACAATTAATAAGAGAGTGGGGCCAAAGTGGTTAATCAGCTATCAAACTTCCCATTAGAATGTTGGATAAAATACCCCAAGGTCATAGAATCATCAGGGTTTCAGTTTCCTGAACTAATGGTGTGGTGTAATGTATAGAATTTTTTTTTATAGAATCTACTATATCTAACAACCTAACAATGAGAATAACCTAATCATAATCTCACCTATAGATAAGGACACTCGGTTTCCCGACATCCACTTCTAAGACTAGGTAACCTATGAGCACAAAACCATTTAAAGAACATTATTTACATTCCATGATTCCCTTTTTATTAGTTTCACTTTATATTCATTAATTATTTGATCATTGATTAACCATTAAAAATTTCCACATTATATTTAATTAGTAACACACCCAAAGTCCATTGTTCATTCAAATTACAACTTCAGTGTTGCATTCCAGCCTACTCAAACCCCATGGGAAATTATCTCTTATTCAATAATTTATTGACAACATTATTACATTCCCATATTCTAGTGAATTCTAGAAAAAAATTCTACACTTATAAACACAAGGGGGTGAACACAGTGATTAGGTGAACTACCCGTCAAGTATTTGTAGTGCATAGCAAGAGAGTAGACATATCCTTCCTGCAAAATCTATACACAGAAAGCATGTGGCATACACCACTCATATTTACCCCATTTGTAAGGATGGTAATAAAACAATATTCCTTGAGATATGGGTAATGTAAAGAATATAATCAACCAACATGTATATGTAAGAATCTAAACATTCGCATCCAACATGTTTCATCATCTCTAGTGTCCTCACCGTCACCCATATGCATAAAATGATACATCTTTCCACTCTAGGTGTCAAATACTATGAAAACCAACATGCATCATTTCCCCCACATATCACAACAGCCTTTTAGGATCACATCACAACACAAGAAGTAAGAGATCAAACATCATATCAATTGGGGTCTTATGCCTTAAAAAAGGAAGAGTGTAACTCATAACCCTACAATGAATTATCTTTTATCAAAAAAACAATGGTTTAATCCATGTTGAATTAACAGATTTATTATTCGTAGTTCCCAAATTCATAAAACCTAAACATTAAGCAATCACAAATTGTGTAAACATGATTACTCAATCAATTTGATTTAAACCATATTAAAAAAACACCAACCAAATTAATTTACATTACTCTTAATCATTATCTATAAAATAATTAATTAATTGTATATTTATGTTCATTACCAATTTCCGCCAAGAATGTAAATATAACAAATTAAGAATAAATATCACAATATATTGAAAAAAGTGGCAATAATATACAATTGATAACAATATATCTCTCTATTCCAAATATTTTATATGTTAATTATTTTGTAATAAAGTGGGATACAACATACAAACTCTATTGTTTCTCCTAAAAGAAATGAGAATTAATGAATCCACTACCTCGAATGGTTCTTGATGTTCTTTATACCAGAACAAGCCACACAACGGGTTACGATCTCTTCCCCATGTGACAACTGTATCCACCCAATAATGTAGAGACACCACCGCACAATTCAACACCCAATAATAGGTCATTAATAACATGAAGATAACATTCCACAAAAGGTAAAGTAGAGATATATTGTGATTAACCCAAAAATAATGACAATATATCATACCTTATATCAATGATTGATAATTACTGCTTGGTTGAATCCAATACAGAGGGGAAAATCAAAGGAGGAATGTATATTCACAAAAATCTTACAGGAAATAATGAAAATTTTAAGCATCTCACACTAGAGAACAAGGAGGAAGAACCAGGGAGGAAGATATCTTTCCCCTTAAGAGGATTTAATAGAGCAATGGTTTAAGATATGAGAGATTTTACATTAAAAGATGATCACATTAAACCACATGGTTTGACTAAGTAAAAGTATCATGAGACTTATGAATATTAATATAGGATATAGGGACATTGAATCCACCTTTGAGACCTTAAAATATGGCTATAAATTCATTTTACGTCAATGGAATAGTCATAGTGGAGAATTTATAGGCAGCTGGAAACACTATAAACCAAACATGAAAACTGAAAAAGGAAAAAAGGATACAATTAGAACCTAACTTGTTTGGAAACACTGTTTATGAACATGAAATTTGGAAAATTAAATAGAGGCTACTGTTAGAAACTGACAGGTCTAAAAACGTTTTTCATGAACTCAAAATTTGGCGAAGGAATAGAAGTTGTTGTTTGAACCTCACCATTCTGAAAAAACTGTTCATAAACTAGAATTATGGAAAAAGAAATAGAATTTTATGTTGGAACCTCACCATTCTGTAAAAATGATCATGAAATCAAAATTTGGAAAAGGAAATAGATTCTGTTGTTGGAACCTCACCGTTTTGGAAACACTATTCATGAACTTTTAATTTGGATAAGGAAATAGAGGCTACTATTAGAACCTCTCCATTATAGAAACACCGTTTAGAAACATAAAATTTATCAATGGAAATAGAGGTTATTTTTGAAACCTCACCTTTCAAGAAACACCATTCATGAACCTGAAATTGGTCAAAGAAAATAAAGGCAGGTGTTGGGAGCTCACGGTTTAGGAAACACTGTGCATTATATTGAAATATTGTAAATGAAATAAAGGATAATTTTGGAACCTCACCATTCTAGAAACATTGTTCATGAACTCAATATTTTGAAAAGGAAATAGAGGTTTCTATTCACACCGGTCTACCGTTGGAACTATTTACGGCGTTCTATCATTGGAACTCTTCAAACTGGTCTATCAGAGGATATCTTCACACTGGTCAACTGGTGGAACTGTTCACACCGGTCTACTGGTGGAAATATTCACTGAATTTTAAATTTGTAAAATTGTTGGGGATAAGTCACCTTGACCACATTAACACCTCAAACATTAGATTTACAAAGAGGAATAGACTATATATGTACGTGCCATTTGACACTAAATAAATTTAACACTCAAAAAATAAAGAATGTAGATACACTTTTCTCAATTTTATTAAAATAATTCTTAGTTAGTATGCATTATTCTTTCCATTATTTAAATATATATTAATATAATATATAAATAATTCAACAAGGTTTTCAATGTAATCTCTAAACACTATATTAATTAAATCCGATATGATTAAGGGGGCCTTAGTAATTATAAAAGTCATCACTAGAAATTCATATTGTCTATACCACATACATAGGGTTTTACTGGGTACATCGTCCTTTTTAATTGTTAATATATTATATTAACAGAAATGGTGGATTTTTTATATATATTTATATCTTAGTAGTTAATTTAATAGGTCATCAATGTAACACCTTGATATTTTAAGAATTATTATTTTTTAATTAATTTATCCTTTATGATATTTTACTTTTCGTGCAATTAAAAAAAGTTAATATTATATTAAAGAACAAAATATGACTATCATTATAAATAAATTCATGATACCCTTCCTATACACGCAAACTATATATTATCTTACCATATATAGAATACTAATGTTAGAATGCATTATACACATCAATGTCCTTCCTCAATGGATAGTGTAACACCAAATACAAAGGTTTAACAAACAATAAAATATTATTAAAATGTTATTATATAATATAATAATATATAACATAGATTTTAAATTAATGGTTATAAATAGTATTACTTAATTTATTAATATAAATACTTTAGAAAAATATATGATGAATTAATAAGTTACCAATAAATTAGTAATGAATATGAAAACTGATTAAATATAAAGGGAGAATTATAATTTTTAGGTTCACAAAGATATTTAACAATATAAATTTAAATTAAATACAATTATTCTTTTATTTATATTTAATATATATTATATATATTCTATAATAAATTGGTGGTATTCATTCAATATTTTTTATGGAAAAAATAAATACAGAAACCCAATTTTATTGTTAGAAGCCTATATCATGATAATGGTTCATTCAATAGAATTTATTTAAGAAAACATATTAAATAAAATTTTATACTTATATATCTATATCATATTTCAAAATAATAATAACCTTCATTATAGAAACATAAAAATTAAGTTATAATTTTTTTTCTCAGATTTCAGTTTTATGAACATTAAAAGATATTGAACGTTTATTACAAAAACATTTTCTTCTAATTTATATATCGGGATAACTTATATTTTATAATTATTTTAATGTATTATTATATAATTTTTTACTAGTTAATCTAATTTAGTTAATTGAAATCATTTTCATAATGAAATTGGAAATAAAAACATAGAAAAATTCTGACCATTTTTATTTAAAAAAACCCTTAGTTTCATCCCATCATCAGGACAAATTATAAATTAATTTATCCCATATATTTGGTAAAAATTTTATAAAATTGATTCCATATTTGGAATAAGAATAATTTATTATTTCTTGTAATATAAAATTAGTTTTTGTCCAAATTGATGTATAAAAGTAATTAAAATTAATTGCATCTATTAAGGTGAAACTAAGCTTAACTAAGGACTATACCATATATTTAAGACCCAAATAAACCTACAAACATATATTTGAGACATTATATAGAAATATAAGAATATTTTCCACTATTGGATCCACATGACATGTGAAAAATATTTATGGATATCCTTTTTCAAAATATTACAAGTGTGTTTCTCCTCCTCCACTCTAAAACATCCTCCTCTCCTCCCACATCATCATGCCTCTAAATCAACATATGATAAAAAATATCTTATAAAATATGATCCCAATGAACCTATCCTCTACCTTAAATACTCCCTTTTTTAATTAAACCATACATGTAATCCCTTTCATTGAAATCAAAAGGAGTTACGTGATTAAGGGGTTACACCCTCCCAAAAGCTCCTTTCTATTACTGTTTTCTCCATCAGCACTATTAGTCTTAAGACATGGTTATAATATAATAAAATATCAAAAACATACTCATATATTTATATTTATAGGGTTTTACATACAATTACACAAGGATACATCTAATGGTTAACAGACATAGTATTTCTGTGTGCGGAAAAATATCATCTCACAAAATGATGATTATTAAGTTTTCCTTAACCGCATCTCATGGTATACATTAAGATAGAAAATCCATTTATATTTGTTATATATTAAATTAATTATGTGTTTAATATTCTCAAATCTTTTTTCAACACATTACTGTATACATTCTATTTTATTTTGATACGAAAAGTTCGTTTGTGAATGTGTGGACTACAACCCCTCAATGTAATGTTATTTGTTCACAAACTATAGTGAATTTATAAAAGGTGTGGTTTGTGAAATTATATAATATTTATGTTATAAAAATTATACAATAATAATGATATTTATATACATTTTTTATCACATATTGTTTAATTTCATTCATTCAATATGCCATAAAATTGCTGCAGCATTCACGCGTATATACAACGTACCATCTCCATTAACGGTGCATCCCATTTTTATAATCCAGAATTATATATATAATTATGACCATCATAAAATTAATATAAATTTTATTTATATCATTGTATAAATTGGGGCTCTATTATATATGTATAAGGACCAAAAATATAACAAATTATGACACATCCAAAAAACAACATGAATATTACTGGAAATGAATCCTTGTCATAATATAGTTAACATGTGTGTAATATTAGGCCATAATAAAAACATAAATAATTTTAAATATAAAAATATTAATATTAAAAAATTTATAATAAACACCCATTTATTATACTAGAATACTATACAAGTACAATTATAGTCATGATAAAAGGTAAGGAAATTTCATCTCACATTGTAATTTTCATATATATTTTCTTTATTCACAACCCACTCCGTTCTTATGGTTTATATTATACTAGTGAATGTATTATTTGTTTCATTTTCATAATATTTTGATTATTTACACATCTATTTTATCATATTTATATCAAGGTATTTATATTTTAAATGTTTCCAAATCGGTTAAGTAATTTTATTTCAATTTACATTCTTGGAGGAATATTCCATGTTATGCACCTATATTTTTCCTTGAGGGGTATATAAATTATTTGAAATTTTTCAGAAGTTATATGATTATTTTACTTATATTATAATCACAATTAAATTTCAATTTCATATATAGGGAATATTGTTTAATTTTCTCATGTGGTAAGTGTATCTTGAAATAGTCACATTGCTTTTTGAGATTTTTCATATTTATTCATCCTTTGATAAAATATTGTGTTACAACCCAATAGAACATATATTAATTTTATTATACTCTGTATATTAATTATTTAATCATATGTTGGAACCATTTTCCACTCATTGGTTTATAAAATAGTTAAGAATGTTATTTTAGTAATTCCTAAATTTACCTATCTATTCATTCAGAATTCTGAGTTCCATGGAAACCATGTTTTCTAATATGGGATTTGATGAATATTCTAAAATTATCCAATAATTATTAAAATATATTTTACCATTTTGTATTTTAATAATATTTTCAATGTTCTATTATTATCTCTTTCCAAACAAAGAATTTTAAAAAAACATTACATGGAAATGAAATATTCTTTATACCTCATACGGCTTGTACGGATTTACCCGCCGTACATTCATTGAAATTCCATTCCATAGTTAAATTGATCAATTTTTATGAAAATTATTATAAATAAAATTTTCACATATTTCTATTTTCAAAATTTTTTAAGTCCTCGTTCTCAAGTTTTCACATTAAAATGATTTCAAAACATTTTCATTCATTCTTTTAATGTTTTCAAATTTATTTTCATGGAAATTGTTTTCAAAACGTTTTTAATATTTATTTATATGTTTTAAAATTATTTTCAATGTAATGTTGTTCAAAAAATTTCCTATATTTCTTTTAAATGTTTCAATGTTTTTTCAAATTAAATATTTGATTAAATGTTATTTATTCTTTTTCTATATGTTTTTGAGGAAAAATATTTTCAAAAATATTTTTAGTATTCTCTACAAGTTGTCATGGTATTTTCTATGAAATAGTATTCAAATGGGTTTGTACATTAAAAAAAATTTCTTAGAAGAAAGAATATTATTATCAGTAATTTTTATTTTATGATATTTCAAAATTATTTTCCTTTTAAGATTACATCTATTGAGGTTTATCATGCATTTCTAATAAAAGATATTAATTTTCCATTCATTTAATTTCTTGAATGGTTTATGTTTTGAAGGAATGGTGATTATGAAACTAGTTTTTATTCCACAAGTTATATTCATTAAATTACCTCTCATTTTAAATATATATTTGTTTGATGATGTGATTATTAAACCTATATTTTTTCCCAGGTTAAGATATGATTACATTTTTCTGACACCCATTTAATTTAATGGATTATGATATTATTGTTTATGATTTTCTGGAATGTGTATATATGATTTCATTATGGCATGGGTGGGACCTATGTATCCCTCTATTTAATTAGGTAACTATTTATATCCCATGAGATATACATGGTTGTATTTATAAACAAACTCAGTTCAGTATTATAAGCTGGATTGAGGAGTGAACGAGGTTCAATAGTTCAGGGATAGAATCAGGTTTTATACAATTTCATAAGAGGACATTTTACACAAATATTCCCTTGGAATATATGTCTTGGATACTATGGAAATCATTATATATGCTAATATGTCTTCCATAATTCCATGTATTATTACAATGTTATTATTTCATGAATCATTTTCATTATTTCCTTATGAGTCATGTATTTTTAACATCCATGATTCATGTATATGATCTCTAAAATGTAGTATATAATATTTTATTTTCACGACCATGTTCTCATACCCCAATTCTTATGTTTATGCTTACATTCTTCCATTTTTTACCCATACTGATCATCTATGATCAGCCTTTATATTTTTCATTTCCTAGCTTATGAATATAAATTTCATATATGTCATGGTGAAGGGTGGTTTTAGTAATAGAGAACGTGGTCAGATATAATGTAGCTTGATCATCGAACAATGTTTACATTTACATGTTTCCAAAGGGAATAAACTAATAAAAATTTTAGTCGTACATTTTTATACCATTTTTTGTATTCTACAAATTTGGTGTAATGTTTATGTATGACATTTAAGGGTCACTAATATTGGTTCCTAATCAAAGTTTTAGTCAACCTTTCGAAACTACGATGATAAATATTTAGTGAGACCCCTTGGTATATTTATAAGGACATGTATTGGTATTTCTTTATGGATAAGAATAAGGATGAGTTAACTTTTAGGATGATATCCTAGAATTTTAGTAAAGGATAGAGTGATGTTTTCCTAGAAATAAATATATGTGTGGATTCGACAAGTAGATGTGGGTTTGGAACAAATATATGTAGGGGTAAAAACTCAGGAAATATTTTTTGTTACTAACTCATGGTAATCTGGTACATGAAAATAGGCCTTATTGCATACCTGATATGAAAATATCTGGGTATATGCTTTTGGAATTCAAAAAAGGTATCTTGAACCTTCACGAAGGATTTAAATAAATGTTCTCTATGAATAACCTATTATAAATATTGAGTTTCTTTCAATTATAAATTTATTAGTATTCCAACATACCATAAATAATTCTTTCTATATATATACTATTTTATGTTACGATAAGTAATTCTCACACTATTATTCCCATTTAAGATAGTGTCGAAACTGGAAGAAAGTGAATTATCCTGCAATGTGAGAGATTATTTTATTAAGTGGATTCATTTGGGATACTCAATGGAGTGAATGATTTTGTGATCATGCCAAATCCATTTCTGAGGAACATGTTTAACAACATTTACCTTAACTAACTATTGGATAAAACAAAGATAAATAAACAGTTTTTTGATAGTTTGGGTAATGTTGACAATAATGGAAATACGATTCATCTTCCTTTGTGTCAAGAATGTTTAAATAATAACCTAATGGAATTTCTTAAAGGAACATGAACATTTTTTAACTATGTAAAATAAGTAACCAAATCATTTGACTCCATATTAAAATTGAAGAGTTAGGTTAATTAAATGGATGAGAATATTGGTGTTTCCTAGGAAATGTGGATGACTTTGTCTGCTTAAGGTTCAAAAATTCCAATCGGTTTCTAATGGGTTTGTTCATAGAACTGAAAACATCAAATCATTCTATATCCATTTGGAAGTACTTTCCAATGGTAGATGCTTAGTAGTTGTGGACCGATGTGGCATAATAATTTTCATTGGTCGAGTAGATGTGAGGTCAGACTGATCAATCCTTTTTAGGGGGAATTATTTTCTACTTTAGGACTCTTTTTATAGATTTATGTTATGTTCGTGAATCCTTATTACACTACCATGTATGAAAATGATCTTTCTTTAAGATTTTACAATCAATGAATAATATGTATAATATTTAGAGAATCTTTTATATGTATTTGAGGTACTTCATCGATAGAGAACCATTTGTATTTGTTAGAGATTCTTATTCAATGGTATCCTTCAATACATTATATAAAGATCTCACGGTCATTATGATAACCATTATAGTTTTAAATCCACTCAGTGGGGAACTTGAAATTTATTGTCGTTCAGAAGGAAATGGATTATTTCAGAGTTGGGAACATACCCGCAGATGGGATACATACATATCCTTATTAGAAAAGGAATCAGAACCCATGTAGTTCGTAAATTATGATATAGTTTAATGTCATATGGGACATATGTGAATTAATGGGTGATGGGCTTTAACCTCATAAAGGCTTCGTACATACTCCACTTTTATGTTAGATATTAATGTCTACGTAGTTCGGTTAGTAATTGTGGGGCATACGTATGATTAACGGATCAAAGAGATGTTTAACGGTTACTTTTACACTCTATGCTCATGTGAGTTATGCTGGGTGTGAGAAACAAGAGGAATCTGTAAACCTAACAATTTGTTTCACGAAAGATGCAGTCACAAGGAATGATACGGGGCTTATGTATGTATGATTTTCCCAAATAGATAATGATCAAGACTTACTTTAAAGAATAAGCCCAGGAACATGGTCTATAAATGTATATGTTCTTTATGGAGAGTTAGATACTCTAACACGGGGATTACTCTTGAGGAGGATGCCCAAATTAGTAGGGGACTTGTGATTGGGTTTTATTCCTGAGAAAGAAGCCCAAATAAAAATAAGTAAAGACTAGTTAACAAAAATTATGACTGGGGATTATTCCTGGGAAGGAGGCCCATCTTAAAGGGACTTGAGAACAGGGGATTACTCTTGAAAAGGAGGCCTTGGTTAGGGGAATTATGCCCGAGGCTTACACAAGAAAAGGAGACCCAAGATAAGAGAACATGAACTGGGGATTACTCCTGAAAAGGAGGCCCGGGTTAGGGGAATTATGAATAGGGCTTACTCATGAAAAGGAGGCCCAGGTTAAGAGAACATGAACTGGGGCTTACTCATGAAAATAAGGTCTAGGTTAGGAAATTATGACCGTGGCTTACTCTTAAAATAGAGGCCCATGTTAAAAGAACATTAAGTGGGGCTTACTCTTAAAAAGAAGGCCCATGATAGAAAATTATGATTGGGGATTACTATGGAAATGGAGGACCAGGTTAAAGATCTTCTAATCTTAAAAGATGATGTTGAATGAATGAAATCACTAACCATTATGAAATAAAGATATGTAAATCACTAGGTTTTGATGGATGTTCCACATAATTCCTTTCAGATAAGGAAGGCAACCAAATAATAATGCCATAAATTGTTTTGAAGAGGATTCTAAAGGCTAAATCTTGAATAGGAGAGGTGAATTTGAAGAAATGAGTTGAATAGGCAGGAAGGGAACAAAAAAGTAAGTAGGTGTGTATGTCCTATTTGGGTGTGCATGTAATGGTCACACATGTATACATGGGCCACTCATGTGTACTTGCGTGATGGTCAACCCATAGGGTAATTCTTGGGAGTGAATTTTCGTAAGCCATTAGTATCATCTCTAAAGGCTTCTAAAAGGTTGGCGTATAGGTTCTGTTGAAGGGATTAGGCGGCACGCAAGTGGTACCATTTCCCCTAAGGGTTGGACACTTAGGCATGAAGGTGATGATGAATTTTAACACATAGGCCTTATTCCCCATAATTATATCTTCCATTCTAGGTAATAAATTACAGTAGAAGTGTTCGGAAGACTTTAAAAATAGACTAGGTCGCCGAGAGATGAAATATGAGTTTCTGGATTTTTTATCCTTGAAATGGTGGGCCCACAAGGGGTATTTATAGGATAATGAAGATCGTGGGTGAAAATCAAATAGGGCGCCCTGGTCACTTGCACACCCAAAATGTGGTGTCCAGGTACCTTGCATGACCATAATGGAACTGGCGTGGCCCATGTTCAATGAAATACTTTTTTATGCCGTTGTTGATTTTTGATGTTTCTTCAAGGATGAATCACATTGTGTTATTGTATTTCAATTTTAATCCATTAGACTCTATGACAGAAAGGAGCATCAAAAAAAGTCCACACTAAGAGTTGGATCCGAAAGGAAATGAGGATGTGACTCTGAGGTAATGAAGAAAACCATGGAAGGGCGGCGCACAGGGGTACAACCTGGCCTATAAATATGCATTCATTCTAGCGCAAAGAACCCTAGTTTCAAAGAACTTTTCTCTTGCTGTTTAAGTTTCTGATTTTCCACGGTTTCATTGCTTCTATTCATGTCGCACATCTATATAGGTATTTTGACCAACACGTTGATACCTGCGCGCCAAAAACCTTCGTGACATAGTTACACTTGCGCGCCAAAATTGTACATTCACACCTCAATGCCTTAGAAATTTTTTCAGTTTTTATCAAAAAAATTAGGAAAAATAAACTCACTTAAGAGTTAATTATTCGAATATTTTGTAGATTCAATGGCTCCTAGAAGAATTGGAATGCCTGATGAACTGGATAGCAAGCAGATTGACGATCTGATGAATGTTTTTGGCCATGATTACTATACTGTCTGCGACATCACTCTACTAGATTTAGCCAAATACTTGAAGAAGTATCATGTTAATTTCCCATAGAGCATCTACTTGCCTCTGAATGGGCATGGTCATCTGCAAGGAGTCAACATCCCAGATGCAATGAACTATATCTCTGAGATGCAGCCGCACTGTTACTCCTCTATTTTGGTAATGTTGTGAATTAAGAGAAACAACAATGATGTGAACATTATTGTTTTTACTCCATGCCATTTCATTGTAGATATGAAAATTGAAAACCATGGGCGGAATTTTATTCCATTGTTGGCTGGAGGAGAGAATAAAATCATTGTATTAGTACAATATCTGAAAAAATTACTCTCTCCAATTGGCACATTGCATCCAATGCTCCATTCTCAAATCCATGTATCCATCTTCCAAGTCAATTTGACTGAAACAGAGTCACCGTATGATCAGCAGAAAAAAAATTTCAAACCGAACTCAAGAACATTATTATACCACTATTCCAAGAAGAGCTGGTATCTCTACGAATGTTATTTTATCCAGTTGAATTAATGAATTACAGGTGGCTGGTGATGAAGTTTGGGATACCATAAATCAAATGAAGAGATATATTGAAAGCCTCTTATAATTCTTGGAAAAGAGGAGAGAATACAATATGTGGATGTCCTTCTAACTCTTCTGCATCAATGAAAAATAATTTCAACATCAATCATTTGCGCATTCCTTATTTTGCTTCCACCTTTAAATAATTTCTTAATCAAATGGGCCTAGAATGCATAGTTTTATTTTTGCTGGGATTATAAAAATAACCCTACAAACTTTGAATCATTTTAATTACTCAATTTTACCTATATCATAAAAATTATATGTTTAGTGAGCTGGGACTTGAATTTATCTTAGAGTTCCCTTGTCTTTTATGGGTTATTTAATATCATGCACGTCGCACATAAAAAGGATATTGTTTAAAGTCGAAATAGCTTTGACTTAATGGATTAAAATTGACTCAATTCCTTGATAAATTATCTGAAAACATATTACCATATTCACATATGGGGGAAAAATGTAAACTATGACTTAATAAATTTTGAATCTAAGGAATGATATGAAAAAAGGGCTAAAATGATTTATAATAAGTATTTCCCCAGAATGATGTTACCACTTTTTAAAAAACCCATTAGGTGGTTGAATTATGTAGGGGCGCTTAAGGGAATTGGCTTCATAGTCAAATAATAGCATCTTTTGGCTGATGGGTCTATTAAATAAACTACTTATGCAAGGCTGCCTAGGGGAACGTGCTGCATAGTTAGGAAAAAAACTCTCAGAAATTTTACTTTTCTATTGCTAAAAAGCAGGTAAATGATTATGGATATTCAAATTTTCAAAATCACATAGTCTGTTGTATAGAAAGATGTACTTGAATATGAAGATGATATTTCTAATCAAGATTATCCATGAATTGGATGAATGTCACTCTTGCGAAGGTCTGACCCAAACGTAGGAAAGGGAAATATAAACCATAGACTTGAATACTTTTAGATCATGAAAAAGTGTATGTGATAAATATGTTAAGGATGGATATTTTTGCGAATCCCAACATTTTGTCATTAAGACCAATAAAGAAAAAAAGGGGGTTTTCACCCATGAATGATGTTACCACTATATTACAAACCCATTAGGGGGTTGAATTATGTAGGGACACCTAAGGGCATTGGATGCATAGTCAAATAATAGCATCTTTTGGCTGACAGGTCAGTTATATAGACTATTTATGCATGGCCACCTAGGGGCACGTACTGCATAGTCAAGCAAAAGAACTCTCAGGAATCATAAATTTTGTGACTAGAAGTCAATAAAAAGGTTATGGAGATCTGGAAGTATTTAAAGTAAGGAGTATGACACATGATAAATGAGTGTTGTCCAATGCATGATGAAAACACACATTGTGTGTTCTATAAAACTGATGTGAATGAAGACCAGGGTTTTTATACAACATTCATATTTTCACAGGGGGACTTTTTAGCCAAGGGACTAAAAGTGAAATTTGGGGTTAGGCCCAATGAAATGGTGTGGGATTCGAGGGATTCTCGAACATTCCTACGTATCCCATAAGGATGGGAATCAAGCCATACATAGTTCTTGAAATACCCTCTTTACAGATTTGGTGCATACAAGTAAAGAGTGAATGGGGACTTTAGTGCAATGATGGTTTGATCCAATATTAAAGGTCCAGGCATAGCAACTTATGTGCGTAGTCTTTATAATATAACATTATTGGAGATCAATGTAAATAATGATTCCCTCTCAGGTAATGGTGTCAATGAATGATGTAGTTTATTGTCATACAAGACAAAATTGTGAATTGTTTAATGTCATATAGAAAGAAAGATGGTGAACCAATGTAAAAAAATATTGGTACTGGGGACAGTTTCACAAATCAACATCGTATGAGATGAAGGTGAACCGATGTGAAGAGATTGGTTTTGGGATTGATCCTCGGGAGGTTGCCTACGTACCCAGCCTAAAAGTTAAGGATCAAAGTCCACATAGTTCAATTAAAGAATGAATTGGTGATCAGGTTGTTATTGAGGATAAAGACCTAATAAATATTTTCGGGACATACACATGGTTAGCAACCCAGAGAGGGTGTTATGGTTGATGTTTACTCTAAGCTCACATGAGACATACTCAGTGTGACAAATAATAGGTTGTAACAACCTTAATGATGCACAATATAATATCATGTAGGACATATGAAGGGACTATGCAGTTTAAAGTCTTACAGTGAGGACTATTGGTGCTGCATGGTTTAGTGTCATGTAGCAGGGACAAAATACTGTTTAACGTCATGTATGATGTATTATCGGACTTTGTTAAGTTTTACGTCATGTAGGACGAATGAGCTATACAGTTTAACATCATTTTGGACAAATATAGGGACATAGTTTAACGTCATGTTATACATGAACACGGTTTTGTGTCATGTTGGAAAATAATGGTGTAGTAGAGTTTAGCATTATGTTTCTAAGAAAATGGTGTTAATACAGTTTAAATTCATGTTGGACAATAAGGGGGACTGTGCAGTTTATGGTCATGCAGTAAGGAAAAAAGAGGGGCTTTATTGTTTAACGTCATATAGCAAGGATGACAAAATATAAAGTCGCGTTGGACATTAGTGAAAATTTCTTATGGTCATATGCATGGACCGTAGAAAGGAAAATACAGTTTAACATCATGATGGACGATGGTGTGAATAGTTTAAGGTCATATGCATGGACCATCGATTATGCAGTTTAACTTATTGTTGGACGTATGGGACTTCTATACAGTTTAGCATCATGTAGCTAGGATGTCACAGTTTAACATCATGTTGGATGTAAGGGACTATACAGTTTAAACACATGAAGCAAGGAAAACACAGTTTAACAACATGCAAGACAAAAGGGTATTTGTTTTACAAAAAATACTCCTTCATAAATCGATTATTGGCTGGAGTCATATTGAGTTCTCCATCAACTATGATTAACGAATAATCTCCATTTGAGTAGAACTTATGTATTGTGTAAGGTCCTTCCCACATTGTCTCAAGCCTCGGAGGTTTCATCCTTATATCATTGGAGTTCTGAGAACCAATATAAATTCTCCCTGAATTAATGAATAAAGACGAACTTTTTTTTGAAATCTCGTGCTATTGATTTTGATAGACTTTCAAGTGGTACAAGGTGCAAAATCATTTCTCGTAGAATAGTTCCAATTCATACAATCACTTTTGAAATTGTTATAATGTAGATGACTGATCACAAATGGATGTTCTGAGCGAGGGTAATTTAACATCTATGGGAAAGACAATTCCTATTCCATATACCAATGAATATGGAGTTGACCGCGTTAAAGTGTGGGTGGTGGTCCGATAAGCGCATAAAGCATGAATGTGTTTATCAGGACATGATTTATTATCATTATACACCATATTTTGTAGTATATTGGAAATATTCTTGTTGTAGGATTATATTTGGCCATTGGTTTTTGCATGATATAGAGATGAATGGTTGGATTTGATGTTGTATTCTTGATACAACTTCCTTACCTCGGATGAACAGAAGTTGTGTCCATTATCCAAAAATATTGTATCAGGGACACCAAATATGGTAATAATGATAGACTTGATGATGCTAACAATGGTTTTAGAACTATCTTATTTGAGAGTTATCGCCTCTGCCCATTTGTAAAATAAGTTTGTAGTATTAAGAATGTACTTAAACTACATGGATGTAGCCCAAGGGTATGGTCCAGCTACATCCATTCCCCAAGTGGAAAATGGCCATGAGTATTTAGCTGTATGATGCAACTCTGGGGGTTGATGAATGATGTTGGATTATACTTGGCAATAATGACACTTCATTGTCAAATCAACACAATATTTTATCATTGAAGGCCAAAATTATCCAAGCCTTCGAATTTGATCAGATAGTCTATATCCAGACTGGTGGGCACCACAGACTCTTGTATGCACTTTGTTCATGATAGCCATTGTCTCTTCAACGTCAATTCATCTGATGAGAATTCCATCAAATACACTTTTTATAGAATTTTATCTAGGTGATCTGGGCTATCATAAAGAGTAAAATTGACCACACATCGCCAGATTTGTTCTTTCCCAGATCTATCTGGTGGAAGTGTTCCAATTTGAATGTATTTCTTGATAGATGTCATACATCCTGTAGTATGACCATATGGTTTAGGAATGGGACTAATATCATTGATTTCCTCTGTTCTAGTTTGAACATAAGGTAAAATTGTATTATGGTGGGAAATACTGATGATTGTCTCATCCCGATTTGGATCTGCAAAATCTGTGGCTCTATTAGCCAATGAATCAGCTTGAGCATTTTGTGATCGTGGGACATGAGAAAATGTCGTTTCCGAAGGAAAATACGCCATTAACTCTCTTATGTAATAATACAAAGGGATTAACTCATCTTTTATAATGGCATAATCTCTATTGACTAGTTTTATTACCAGATATGAAACACCTTTCACCTTTAAGTGATTCACTTATGCTTGAAACACCAACTCTAATCCTGCATTAAGAGCTGGATATTCTGCTTCATTATTTGTACTACCTCCCAACATTGAGAAGGTATATGGTAAGACTTCCTTTTCTGGGGAAATAAACACAATTCATAACGCAACCTTGTTGAATTTAGGATCTTCCATTTTCTTCCCTATTAGACGTCTGGAAGCACCATCAAAGTACATTTCCCATGTTTGAATATTATCTTGAATAGAAAAGACTTATTCCTTAGGAAGTTCAGTATCTAAAGATATATCTTCTGCTCAAGGTTGTTCAGTAAGGAAATCACCCATATCATTGCCCTTTATTGCCTTTGGAGACAAATACTCGATATCAAATTGCTGCAAAATAACTTCCCACCATGCGAGACGTCCTGTAATCATTGGACGACTCAGGGTGAATTTGAGTGGGTTATTGAGATATACCAATTGGACCTCATGATGTTGCATGTAGTGTCTCAACTTATGAACTGCACAGATTAACACCAGGCATCACTTTTCAATACATCAATATTGGGTTTCTGCTTCAATCATAGTCCGATTGAAATAGTGAATGTTGTTTTAATTCACAACATCATTCTTCTAGGCAAGGAAGTCACCCAATGATTGCTCTAAAGCTATCACGTAGAGGATATGTGGTCTTCCATTAACATGTGGAATTAATATCGGTGGACTCAAGAGATATTTCATTAGAATATCGAATGATTTTTGACATTCTTCAGTCCACTGGTAGGTGACCCCCTTCTTCATCAATTTGGTGAAGGGTAAACTTTTTCCTTCCAGATTAGCGATTAAACAGCAAATATAGGCTAAGTGTCCTTTAATTCCTCTCAATTCATTCAAATTTTGATGATGTGACATACTAAGGATTGAATTTTTCTTCTCAATATCAACTTCGATACCATGATGGCGTACAACAATGCCGAGAAATTTTCCTGAAGTTGCCCCAAAAGCGCATTTCAAGGGATTCATCTTCAAATTGTGTTGTCAAATTTTGTGGAATATGAATTTAAAATCAGCCAAGTGCATAGACAATTGTTTGGATTTAACCACAATATAGTACACATAACATTCAACAAATTTCCCTAAAAAGGTATTGAAGATACGCTGAATGGAACACTGATATGTTGTGCAAGTATTCTTCAAAAAAGGCCATTACCCGATAGAAAAACACACCCTGAGGGGCTCTAAAATATGTAGATTATTCATCTTCTTGATCCATTCGAATTTGATTATATCCATAATATAAATCCATGAAGGAAAGTTCTTCTTAACCAGATATTTCATCAATTTAGAGTTCTACAATCGGAACTGGAAAATCATCATTAGGACAATGCCCATTAAGATATCTAAAATCAATGAAAACACTAATTTGTCTATTTTTCATTTTCACTGACACAATATTAGCCACCCATTTGGGATATTGAACTTCCTGTACGATTTTAGCTTTGATAAGCATATCCACTTCAGCATCAATTTTTGAAAGCATATGTTGGGTGTGTCCTTCATGCGGCTTGTATAAATCCTCGATGTTCTTCTGGAAAACCGAAAGAATGATTAGCAACATCAGGATCAAGACATTGAGTTTTTGTAAAAATACAAGAATATATATCTCGATTTTGCTTTAAAAATTAAATATACATTTCTTTCTCTTCAAGAGACATGGTGTAACACCCCAAGATTTCATAGTGTGTTATTTCTTCAAAATAATTCAATAACTTTCACTACATGCAACACCGAGTTCAAGAGAACCATGTCTTACAAAACAAGTTGTTCAAAAGAGGTTATGAATAGTATTAACTAAATTTTAAACTTTATATAATCCTTATAATTTTAGAATCCACATAATGAGTTTCATAGACATAATGTAAGAACAAAATCATTTTCAGTATTGCACTTTTACCAACTTTTAATAGTAAACCCTTTTTTAATCCAATATTTTAAACTTTTATATATTTAATTTGACTAAATGGGGACATAAAAAATTTAAAATGAAACATTCCAAACTTCCACGGTACGCTTTCCTATGAATAATACAGTAGCGTGTGTTGTACGCAACTTCGAGTTCTAACACACACCACAACCAATCAAACTAGCTATTATGAATAGTAATGCCTACGTTTTGAAATTTTATAAATTTTATCTCTCAAAATTTTATTCATTTTTGGATTTGGAATATCTAATTTAGCCTAGGGTAAAATTTTGGTACTTTTTGGATAACTTTTATATTATAATGAATAGTGAAAATTACTAAATTTTAATTAAAAACAACTTTTTTAATCAAAAAAATTAGTAGTGATAAATTATGAATTTGAGTGGTTTTAAAGTATATATAGAATATATTTTTACCATTTAATACGATGTTGGTCATTGAACATAATTTCACAATTAAACCGAACATAAACAAGTATCAATCTTTTGATAGTTAATATATCTTAAAAACACGCTTTTTTGTTTTGACAGCGGGAATTAATTTTAAATTAATTTCTTCCACTTCTGTGTTTTCAATTAGGTAAAATGGATTCCATATTTGGAATCAGGATATTCAAATTGTGTAAATATGTATCTTTTATTTTTAGACATTTTGAATAATTACTTCGGTAAATATTTTATTTACCATGGTTAAAGGGTAAATCCGGTAAATAAGGGTTAAAAAATAATATTAAAATAATAACAAATTACCCTAAAACGTGTCCTAACATTATTTGATGATACATTTTCGACCATGGGAATATTTGGGTCTATTTTGGGACCCCATGGTGCCACTTGTAAGTGATAGGAACACTTTAATTTAATTAAGTTGAAATGAATACAAAAATGACACAAGCATATATATTTTAGAAAAAAAAATTTTTACATAGTGTTATATATGTTGGATTTTCGACTATAAATATTCATTACAAGGTCAAAATAATTCCTACATAATGGTATTTTATTTATAATTTTTAGACATTAAATAATTTAAATTATATATGACACAACAGTGATGCAGTAATTACCATAATAGTGAAAAATTAAAGTTATTGATATTGTAGATACCCAAATAAATATAATTTGAGACTTTATATGAATTACACTAATTTTATCGGATAATATGACATGTTAGGAATGATTTAATTAACGTTTTTCATAGTAATTATTATGTTATGATTTTTACAAAAATAAATTATTGAATAATGTCAAAATTGACATAAAACAGTTTTTAAAACAAATATTATATTATTAATTGATATTAAATTCCTAAAAATCTAAGATTCTGCCAAGAGACTTATAGCATGATATTTGTATCATTAATGGACCACATGGGGGTCTTTTGGATGTATATAGTAAGTTTATTAACCATATAATATAAAAATACAAATAGACATTGAAAAAGTGAAACTAATTAACTAAGAGTTAATACTTAAAGATAAGGTTAGTATAATGACCCAAACCTGTCTAAATTCTATTGTTTGTGTGGTTTTATCCCTATACCCACATTATAATTTAAATAATCCACTTTGGAGCCATTATAAATCGAATATGAATATATTATAGAATAATATATCTAGCTTTTCCAAAGGTGCCCCTCACCACTCTTATAAAAGGGCACTCTCCCTTATCATTAAATCACACCTTAAAAGCCTTTTGGTTCGGCCAAACTCTGCCCAAATACTCTCTAAAATTTCCTAACTTCATCCTAGAGGCTTCCCTTTAGTCAGAAACCCAACGTAAGGAGCCCTTTTGATCAAATCAAAAGGAAGAACCCAAAGAAGAGGTAATGATTTCACCACCCTTTTTAAAGTCCCTTTCTTCTTCCACTTCTTATTTCTTTGTTATTACCATTATAAAATAATAACTCCTGTATCTTATATATACTGTGATGTTATTATAATTATGGTACAATCATATTCAGTATTCTATCCATCCTTTTAATAACATGTCATCATATGTGTGTACGTACGGCTTATCGTCTCCACGTCGTGGTGTAATTGTTATTCCATAAATTATTATTTGGATGGGTATAATAATGATGTGTAATTCATGTAAATAATAAATTGAACATGATAAATATTCTGTATATATGATATAACATCAAATTATATATTATTTTAATATCGAACGAATTATATCGTCGCTCGTGCGTACGTACGGACTACCGTCTCCACAAACGTGATGAGATTCATTCTCCATCGTATCCATTCATGTTTAATTCTCAATTGATGATTAATAATAGTATTTAAGGACTTGATATAATTCAGGATATGAATAATATACAACCTATCCATCAAAACCACGACTTACGTAACAAAACATATAAAATAAAACGAGTAAGTTAACACCTGAAACGACGATAATACTAAGATATTATTAACAAAGCAATGTTAAAAGATCATATATGATATAATATTAATATATATAATTCTTGTATAATTTAATAACAATTATTTCACCATAATACAAGAGGTTAATCTACCCCCAACTAAGGAAATGTAAAATGTAAGGGTTTATTTCACAATCTCTTCATTATCCGGGGTTGTTTATACATAATTATCTACTGGGATCTCTTTATCATCCACATCCACGTTCCTTAAAAATGTATTTAAAACATTTTTACTATTTACTAGAAAATGGTTTAAATTAATTTATACCATTATGTGTTTTGAAAGGAATCTTTCCGTCGTTTTCCAAACATGGTACTTTTTAACCTTTTCGACAAATTTAAGGTAATAATGTCTTTTTAAACTTATACGGAGGGTGCAGTTATATTCCACCATTATATAATCGACGAAGCTTCCCATACAATATTATAAGAATATTTTCAAAGAAAATGTTTTATTTTATAATTATGTGACTTTTAAAAGATTTCAAAATGAATATTTTACGATTTTTTGAAAGGTACTCTTTATCAAGATCATAATTTTAAATGTTTTAAAGATTTATCTTTCTAAATATTTTTAATTAATGTCCATGTTTTCAAAATTATTTTAAGGATTTATTAATATGGACATGAATGTTTTTAAATTATATTTCTTTTCAAAAGTTTCAAAGTGGTATGAGACACTTTGATTCAAAAATCTCTTTTAAATTAATTCCATTATAAATGTGTGACTATTCAATGATTTCGAGAAAATAGATATTTCTCTCAAATAGTTTTGATTTCATCTATGTCAACATCCTTTGATGGATTTTAAGCTTATTTGAAGTTGATTCATTATGATACAAAACTTTTGAATTGTATTGAAGGATTTGTGATATGTTTTTTTGTGGATGTGTTATTTTTATACCATTCATGGTTTATGGAGAAAGTATTGACATTTCGTATGCTAGTTTTAATACGAATGTTTATGTTATGTTTAATCCTTTTCATATGGGAATGCATTGGACTTATTAAGTGACAGGTGGATCCCACTATATCCCCTGGATGCATCGGTAGGTCTCATGAGACAAACTAGTGTCTTGCCACAAGGCCTTGAAAAAAACTTATTTGTAGTATTGGAATGAGGCCTTGGCTGTGTGGTTATGATAGTATGGCATTATGTTTTCCATCATTATGAACGTGGTTATTGATATGGCATGTGATTATTCTATTAGTAGAATATCCATGTGAATAAGTAAATGGAATTATTTCATTTTATTTTTTACATACTATGTTGAAGTTCAAGTTTAAAAGGCTTTTGTTTTAGTTATACATTGCCTTAAATGTTTATTCTTATTAATGAAAGTTTCTGCTATATTTTTATCCTTACTGGGCATTTGAGTTCAACCCTTTTCTATGTTTTATTTTTCCCATGATGTGAAGAAGTAAATTATGAATGACCAGCAGGGATATTATGAGAGGATAATTGTGTGGACTATGGAGACAATATGTCGTTGTAGTAGTTTTTCACTTTATAATGTAATGTAAAACTTTATGAGTATATCTAGTATTTCCAAGGCTACTAAACCAATCGGTGTTTCGAGATTTTATCTTTCTTGTGATCATGCCAATGTTATGTAATAATGCACCGAGTCTAGGTAACTTGGGTCGGGGCATTACAGTTGGTATCAGAGGATGTTTAGTACAAATCTTGGAAGCTAGATTTAGATAAACTCTAATTAAAGCACGTATACCTAAGATGAACATTTAGGATTAGTATAGAAGATCTTCCCAGAATTTTGGTATTGTAGAGATTTTGTGAGTGTTCCGAGCAATACATCCCTATCTGGATACGAGCAGGTAGAGGCGGCTCTGGCACAGATGTACCTAGGGGTAAAACCCGAAAACACTGCTTTGAGCTAGACTCAGACGGGAACTGGTGCACGACAATGGGCCTTGCTGCACTCTTGTTTACGACACTCCCGGGGGATATGCTTAGGATAATTCTCATTTTCTTTACAAACCATTATAAAGAGTTTATGATTATATACTTCCTCAAAGGATACATTTTTATGATTAAGGATTATATCCATAAACTATTTAATTTATGATATGTGTTTTACAAGCTTAGGATTAGGTATTGTTATTTATAAACTAATCTAGTTTATGCCATTGTTTAGAAATGGAGCCCAGTAGAAGGAATGAGAACTCAAGCAATGAACATGATCCAAAGAGAAAGACTGATCATATCTGTCATGGTTTTATGCCAGAATTTATAAGAGAAATAGTCTCCCATGTATTATCATCATATGAAGAAATAATATCATGTGTTGACAAGATAAGTAAAGAGTTTACTAAGGCCGATGGCTTTAAAGGTATTCAAGAGAAGAAAATGATGGAAGAGAAAAAGATGGATAAAGGGAAGATGGAAAAGAAGAATTTTCCCATATGTGATAACTGTGGGAAGAAACATCCTGGAACTTGCCTAAAAGGAATGGGATTTTGTTATAAGTGTGGAGGAAAAGGGCACAAGGTACGTGACTGCAAGGGTAAGAAAATGGTTTCAAAATTACAATGCTTCATTTTCAAGGAGTTTGGACACTACGCGAACCTATGTCTCATTTGTTAGACTATGTCACAAATGATGTTATTGGATAATAATCAAGTTATGATACTACCACAGATGAAGAGGAATGATTAGAGTTCTTATGTTGATTATATCATTTGAGTGTTGTATCAACAATGTACTTCTTATAATAATTATGGAGTATATAGGGATTGCAATGCAGTACTATTTCATTATGTACTTGAGATTGTGTGGAACAAAGAAAAGTGACTCAATAGCAGGTTAAATTTTTTGAAAATATATGGTTGGGAGAAAGATAAACCATAATATTGTTCTGATACCGAGGTACTGATTTTAGAATAATACATGATTGATATGGATAAATTATATTGTATATTATTGACTACCTTGATCCTTATTAATGATTTGTATATTCCCTTGTTTTTGGGGTTTAAAACATTTTTAGATTGAAGGAGTTTATCTATTATTCTTTAAGGAATAAGGGATCATGAATGTAATCAATAGGTTTTATGGTAATTTAGGATGTTGTGGTGTTTTAAAAGAATACATGATGAAGGTGTTCACATGATATTACATGGTAAAAAGGATCTTCATTTTGTTTACCTTCCTTATAAATTTTGCACTGAAGTGTTTTTGATAGTTCTAGTTTGGATTATTTTGGATTTCCATAAAAGGACAACCCCGAGGTCGGGCGGAAACCCGTCACGTCCGGCAAGGCCACGAGACATGAACCCAAACCGAAGGGTGATAAGGGTGTATCACCTACAACTAACCCTTTTGATGTTAGGGATTGAATAATGTCATTTTTTTAATGGTTCTAAATTATAAATTCATTTTTTTAACCATATACGAATAACATAAATTGAATATTATTTTTAAGTTCTATTATATTTTAGAGTGAAAGATGAGTTTGTGGTAGAACTTAGTTAAAAGATGAGACTCTACTTGTCAAGTATATATTTTTCTTCTTCACATATTCAACGATTAAATTAATTCTTATACATTATTGAAGGGATCTTAAAACAAAAAAAATGTGTTATCATAATACCATATGTTTTGCTGAACCGATGGTATTTTAAATCATCATAGATTGATGAATTTTAGGCCCTCAATTTTACACTTGTTTATGATTGATGACCTCAATCAATACCTATAATTATTTATGTTTTTCCTCCATTTATATTTCTCTAATTTCCACCAATGTTCTCTGAATAGATATCATAATTTGGTGGTGACCCTTTCATTTCTCTTTTCCTCTTATTATGAATAAATTTTATTAACCAAAATTACGATGAGTGTTTTCCCACAAAGATATTTTCTATATTCAACCTTTTATTTTCGAAGAACAATTTCTAATAGCGAGGATGCAATTTATTTAAGGAGGGGAGAATGTAACACCCCAAGATTTCATAGTTTTTTATTTCATCAAAATAATTTAATAACTTTCACTACATGCAACAACGAGTTCAAGCACACCATGTCTTACAAAACAAGCCGTTGAAAAGAGGTTATTAATAGTATTAACTAAATTTTAAACTTTATATAATCCTTATAATTTTAGAATCCATATTATGAGTTTCTTAGACATAACGTAAGAACAAATTCATTTTTAGTATTTCACTTTTACCAACTTTTAATAGTGAACCCTTTTTAAATCAAATATTTTAAATATTTATATATTCAATTTGACTAAATGGGGACATAAAAAATTTACAATGAAACATCTCAAACTTCCACGTTACGATTTCCTTTGAATAATACAGTAGCGTGTGTTGTGTGCATCTTTGAGTTCTAACACACACCACAACCAATCAAACTAACTGTTATGAATAATAATACCTAATTTTTGATATTTTATAAATCTTATCTCTCTAAAAGGACTTAATTTTTGGATTCTGAATATTGAATTTAGCCTAGGGTAAAATTTTGGTACATTTCGGATAACTTTTATATTTTGATGAATAATGAAATTTTTTAAATTTAAATTAAAAATAATTTTTTTAATCAAAATAATTAGTAGTGATAAATTATGAATTTGTGTGGTTTTAAAGTTTATATAGAATATAATTATACCATTTAATACAATTCTGGTCATTGGACATAATTTCACAATTTAACCGAACATAAACAAGTATCAATCTTTTGATAGTTATTATATCTTAAAAACACGCTTTTTGTTTTGACAGTGGGAATTAGTTTTAAATTAATTTCTGCCACTTATGTGTTTTTAATTAGGAAAAATGGTTCCATATTTTTAATTTTTATGTTAAAATTGTGTAAATAAGTAACTTTTAATTTTACACATTTTGAATAATTACTTCTGTAAATATTTTATTTCCCATGGTTAAAGGGTAAATCCGGTAAATAAGGGTTAAAAAATAATATTATAATAATAACTAATTACCCTAAAACGTGTACTAACCTTATTAGTTGATACATTTTCGACCATGGGAACCATTGGATCTATTTTGGGACACCACGGTGCCACTTGTAAGTGATAGGGACACTTTATTTTAATTAAGTTAAAATGAATACAAAAATGACACAAGCATATATCTTTTAGAAAAACACTTTTTACATAGGGTTATATATGTTGGTTTTTCGACATTAAATATTATATAGAAATAAAAAAAATTCCTACATAATGGTAGTTTATTCATAATTTTTAGACATTAAATAATTTAATTTATATATGACACAATGGTGATGTAGTAATTACCATAATAGTGAAAAATTAAAATGATTGACATTGTAGATACACAAATAAATATAATTTGAGACTATTTATGAATTAAACTAATTTTCTAGGTTAGTATGAAATGTTAGGAATTATTTAATTAACATTGATCGAAGTAATTATTCTGTTATGAGTTTTAAAAAAATCAATTATTGAATAATGTCAAAATTGACAAAAAAAGAGTTTTTAAAACAAATATTATATTATTAGTTGGTGTTAAATTCCTAAAAATCTAATGATTGTCCAAGAGAATTATATCATGATAGGTGTATCATTAATGGACAACTTTGGGTTTTTTTGGATTCATATTGTATGTTTATTAACCATATAATATAAAAATATAAAGAGTCATTGTAAAAGTTAAACTAATTATCTAAGAGTTAATACTTAAAGATAAGGTTAGTATAATGACCCAAACCTATATAAATTCTATTGGTTGAGTGGTTTTCTACCTCTACCAACTTTAAAATTTAAATAATCCACTTTTGAGCAATTAGAAACCCAATATGAGTATATTATAAAATAATATTTCTAGATTTTCCAAAGGTTCCCCTCACCCCTCTTATAAAAGGGCACTCTCCCTTCTCATTAACTCACACCTTCAAAGACTTTTGGTTCGGCCAAACTCTGTCCACATACTCTCTCAACATCCCTCACTTCATCCTAGAGGCCTTCCTTTAGTCAGAAAGCCATCTTAAGGATCTCTTTTGATCACATCAAAAGGAAGAACCCAAAGAAGAGGTAATGATTTCACCACCCTTTTTAAGTCCCTTTCTTCTTCCACTTCTTATTTCATTGTTATTACCATTATAAAATAGTAACTCCAGTATCTTATATATACTGTGATGTTATTATAAATATGGTACAATCATATTCAGTATGCTATCCATCCTTTGAATAACATGTCACCATACGTGCATATGTACGACTTACCGTCTCCAAGTCGTGGTGTAATTGTTATTCAATAAATTATTATTTGGATGGGAATAATAATGATGTGTAATTCATGTAAATAATAAATGTAACATGATAATTATTCTTTATATATTATATAACATCAAATTATATAATATTTTAATATCAAAATAATGATATCGTCGCTCGTGCGTACGTACGGACTACCGTCTCCACGAACGTGATGAGATTCATTCTCCATCATATCAATTCAAGTCAAATTATCATTTGATGATTAATAATAGTATATAAGAACTTGATATCATTCTGGATATGAATAATATAAAACCTATCCATGAGAACCACGACTTACGTAACAAATCATATAAAAGAAAACGAGTAAGTTAACACCCGAAACGACGAAAATACTAAGATATTATTAACAAAGAAATGTTAAAAGATCATATATGATATCATATTAATATATATGATTCTTTTATAATTTAAACACAATTATTTCACCATTATAAAGTATTTTATCCTACCCCCAACAAAGGAAAAGTTCAAGGTAAGGGTTTATTTCGCAATCTCTTCATTATCCGAGGTTGTTTTTACGTAATTATCTACTAGGATATCTTTATCATCCAAATCCATCTTCCTTAAAAATGTATTTAAAACATTTTTACTATTTACTAGACAATGGGTTAATGTCATTTATACCCTTATGTGTTTTGAAAGGAATATTTCCGTCGTTTTCCAAACATGGTACTTTTTAACAGTTTCGACAAATTTAAGGTAAGCTTGTCTTTTTAAACTTATACGGAGGGTGCAATTATTTTCTGCCATTATAAAATCGCTAAAGCTTCCCTTAAAAGATTATAAAAATATTTTCAAAGCAAATGTTTTATTTTATAATTATGTTACTTTTAAATGATTTTTTAAATGAATATTTTAAGAATTTTTCAAAGGTACTCTTTATTAAGATCATAATTTTAAATGTTTTAAAGATTTATCTTTCTAAATATATTTAATTAATGTCCATGTTTTCAAAATTATTTTAACGATTTATTTATATGGACATGAATGTTTTTAAATGATATTTCTTTTCAAAAGTTTCAAAGTTTTATGGGACACTTTGATTCAAAAAGCTCTTTTAAATTACTTCCATTATAAATGTGTGACTTTTCAATTATTTCGAGAAAATAGATATTTCTCTCAAATAGTTTTGATTTCATCTATGTAAACATCCTTTGATGTATTTTAAGCTTATTTGAAGTGGATTTATTATGATAAACAACTTTTGAATTGTATTGAAGGTTTTGTGATATGTTTTACTATGGATGTGTTACTTTTATACCATTCATGGTTTATCGAGAAAGTATTGACATTTCGTATGCTAGTTTTAATACTAATATTTATGTTGTATTTAAACCTTTTCATAATGGAATGAATTGGACTTAGTAAGTGATGGGTGGAGCCCGCTAGAGCTCCTCGATGGATCGGTAGATCTCATGAGACAAACTAGTGTCTTTGCACAAGGCCTTGTCAAAAACTTATTTGTAGTATTGGCATGAGGCCTTGGCTATGTGGTTATGATAGTCTGGAATTATGCATTCTATCGTTATGAAAGTGGTTATTGATATGGAATGTGATTATTTGATTATTATAATATCCATGTGAATAAGTAAATGGAATTATTTCATTTTATTTTTTCCATACTATGTTGACGTTCAAGTTTAAAAGGATTTTGTTTTAGTTATACATTGCCTTAAATTTTTATTCTTATTTATGAAAGTTTCCGCTATATTGTTATCCTTACTGGGCATTTGATCTCAACCCTTTTCTATGTTTTATTTTTCCCAGGATGTGAAGAAGTAAATTTTGAATGACCTGCAGGGATATTATGAGGGGATAATTGTGTGGACTATGGAGAAAATATGTTTTTGTAGTAGTTTTTCACTTTATAATGTAATGTAAAACTTTATGAGTATATCTAGTGTTTCCAAGGCTACTGAACCAATCAGTGATTAGATTTTATCTTTCTTGTGATCATTCCAATGTTATGTAATAATGCACCGACTCTAGGTAACATGGGTTGGGGCGTTACACATGGCCACACTAATTAAAGTGAGGGGTGGATCTTCTTTTGTACCCAGATTTATTTCACTGAGTTCATCCATAGTAGTGGAGATACCCTCTTCAAAATATGGAGGAGCATCCCTGGGATCTTCCTCTTTTTCTTCAAAACATGTTATCACTTATTCTTCTACTTGCATAATATATGATCAAGTAGAATTTCAATGATCAAGAGAGATAGTAAAATTTGAACATAATGAGGAAGAAGCCTCTATTTCTGACCCTATTGATGATGAAGGGACTTCCTTGGGTAATAAAGTGGAGATAATGGATTGAGATACAACATCATCATTCAGATCTGACATTGCTATAAATTATTCTGACCTGGTTGGTGATGTATAGACTGGCTAGATTTTAGTTGATGAAATGAATACATACCCATTTTATCTTTCATCATTGCTTGGTTAATCACAAATTTCTCCCATGCTATCTATCTTGATTTCCGTTATTGACATTATGGATGTTTCCATTAGAGTATTTGGATTTAGGTCTATCCTTTCAATTTGATTGATAGGAAATACATAATATTTATTCACATGCGTGAATGGGTTTACTGAAATATTTTCCAAACCATATGGAGCATTAATTTTGGTTACATAATTTGTCTTGGATTTCTCCTTCCCTTCCATGTGATATAATTCCACCTCAATATATTGAGACTTACATGTTTTGAATGAGGCTCTAGCACCATACAATGTCCCAATTTTTCCATAGAAACAATATTTGAGGCATTGATAGTATGATGAATGTATAGATACATGTTAATTTAGTCAAGGTCTTCCAAGAAAAACATTGAAGGTAGTATCGTGATCAAGAACCATGAAATCTGAATTGGATAGAAGGTCTCCAAACTGATTACTGAGTGTGATCTCACCTAGAGGTTCTTGTTAATTCTTAGCATATCCTTGCTACATCAGAGTAGATGGAGATAAATCAGATTCTGTGAGGCCCAATCGATGAAGTGTATGAATGTGGATGAGGTTGACTCATGAAATATTAACTATGAAATCTCTTCAGATGTCCACAACATTTACCTTGCCAGATAAATACAAAGGTCTAATATGTCCATGTAGAACATCATCCTCATCTTTATCTGTAAAAGATATCACTGCATGGAATATTGCATGATGTTTCTCTACATGGTAGAATTCAGCCACAATAATTTCTATTTCTAACTCTTGAGGACTTGACAAACCCACAATGAGTTCCTCCCAAAGATCCTTGGATAGATATAAGGCATCCAGAATTTATAATATGGTAGGAACATTGGGCAAAAGCTTCAAGACATCATATTTTTTATCCAAAGGTCTGTGTTTCCGAACAGGAACATGTGGTTTCATAGGTGCCTTAGAAGTTGATGCTTTGGAAGTAGATGTATCTTGTATCGGGGTAGGAGTTGGAAATACACCAGGATTTGAGACATTAGACCGAATATGTCTATTTACATGCTGCGAGGAAGACGGTGGAACCTCTAACCGATCCTCCAGAATAATTGTGCCAGGACTAAATCTGCTATTGTTGGAAGAATTTTCTTGTTCTTTTTGAGCTCGTTGAAGGGTTGTGCCATGAGTTTCATCTGCATACATAGTTCTAACAGGGGTAGAATTGGAATAGTTTTTTCTAGGATATCCATGTCTTCCTCTGTATCCTAGACCTATGGAACTCCCTCTAATTCCTCTTTTTGATACAGGTAACTTAGGCTCATCAAGATCTAAGCTGTGATAGGAATAAGGACCTGTTAAATTAATCATAATAACAGAACCAAAGATAATCTCTTCATTTGATGAAAATTCTGCCTGATTATCCCATTTAGGTCATTCCATTTGGTGGGGCGGTGCCTGTGGCTTTGAAGTAGATGGAATAAAATCTTCTAGAGTCAAAGACAACTTGGGCTTTGACACTATTTCATATTCTTCTGATTGTTCCTCTTTCATAGAATTATGCTTCCCCTATGAGGAATTTCCCTTTGATGAAGAGGGTTTTGATGTGGCATTCATAGTAGAAGAACAATTAGTTTCTTCAATTTCATTCTCAAAATGGCATGAATTCGGTTGACTGTTTTTCTGACAATCAAATCATCATATTTCTACACATTTTTTTTTGACTTCTTTCCACTCGCCTTGTAGATACCCAAAGCTTGACGTACATGGACATTAAATTACATTTTCGGAATACATAAAACATAACAAAAACCAACACTCACGGCCAATAATAGTTTAGTGTCTTTGGAAACTTGGAACATAATCTTCTAATCGTGGTGAATGATCTTAAACATCTCCCATAAATATCATCCCCTTTTTTCTAACCTAAAACCATTCTTTAAATCTAGGGGAAAAGAAAACATAAAAAAGGGAAGATCATTATGGGAGTTGTTAAAGATCTTTCACCATGATTAGAAGATTTTGTTCTGAGTTTCCAAAGACACTAAACTATTATGGTCCTTGAGTGTTGGTTTTTGTTATGTATTATGTATTCTGCAAAATTAATGTAATTTCCATGTACGTCAAGCTTTGGTTCTATATAGTTGGTATCAGAGAAGGGTATAGTCAACCTTTGGAAACCAGGATGTGAAAGCCTTAGTAAGAACCCTAAGGATATATCTAAGCATATAACAATCATAGTGTTTTATAAGTGGCCATTAACAACCAATTATAAGACCTTATGTGTGAAATTTTATCTTGATTATGTGGTTTTCCTATTATATTTAGGGTTTCTCACACTATTCTTCTTGGATTTGGTCAATGGATAGAACTCGAAGGAACTGTGTTAATGAGGAATGCGATTGGAAATGAAATAATTTTCCCCCTGAGCAACAAAACATTATGGGATATGGAAGGAAAAATCTGGTAGCCATGCTCACAGACCTTTCTCAAGCTATGAATAATGCATGACTTCCAAACGAGAAAAGGAATGAGCAATAGTCTGTTGAATCCTTCATGATTCAGCGTCCACCCTCATTCAGCGGGTCTACTGATCCATTAGTTCATGAACAATGGATCAGTAGTACTGAAAAGATATTTTCAGTTCTTTAATGTTATAAACATGATAAATTCATCTTAGCAGTATATCGTTTGGAAGGTGAAGTTGATCAATGGTAGAATCTTATTAAGAAAACGAGGCCAGGAGATGAAATTGAGTCCATGGAATGGGATGAGTTCAAGAAATTAATTTTCAGAAAGTACATCCCTCGTATTCCTCGAAAAAATATAGAAAAGTAGTTCCTTGAGATTAAGCAGAAGGATGATGAATCTATTGGTATATAAGAAGAAAATTTTACAAGACCTGAAAGGTATGCATCTGGTTTTATCATCCAACCTGAATGTAATGTTGATCAATTTTTTTGTGGCTTAATAACAAGTCTTCGAAGGGAATTATCTATAAGAGACTTCAGTAGCTATGAATAAATTGTCCATTGTGCTATCAAAGTAGAAATGGATGTTGGTGATACATATCCATCTCATGGTTTTGACATGAAACAAATGATGGAGTTCAAGGAGAAATCTCAGAATAATGGTGAAAAGAAGATAAATGTTCCTTTGTGTTTAAAGTGTGGAAAGAAGCATTGTGGAGATTGTCATAATGGGACATGTAAATGTTTCAAATGTGGAAAAGAATGTCATCTGGAATTTGAATGCCACAATGATTAGAAGAATATGTCTACTGATGCGAAAAAAGAAAAGGCTACACATAGTGAACCTCCTACACTTCAATGCTTCAAGTGCAAGGAAATGGGGCATTATGCTAATCAATTCCCTAATACAATGGTTAATGATGATCACCATGAGCAACCTATTATGGTAAAGGACAAAGGGAAGTCAAATGCAATCACTATTAGCAATGTTGAGTATGATGACGATGTGGTGGAATGATTATGTGTTTATGTAATGGGATTCTAAAATAAAGTTGTATATAGTATCGTGGAATATTGGAATATTTATGTATTGGTATATTGTGATATCCAATAATTTTATTGTATCGGTAACCATGGAATGCGATTGAGATATTTTTGGAAAAAAAATGATATGCACATAATGAAGGGATAAGGAGAAAATGAACTTGTTGACAGTATTCAGGAGGTCATGACTAATATAAGGAAAATGATATATCATGGTTTGAGTATGTAGAATATTTCGATTTTGGTATGCAGAAAGAGTTAAAATTTGATAGCATTCATGTTTTCACTAAGATTCAATGGGTATTCATTTTTCAAGAGAATACATGATTAAGGTATTCACATGTTTGGAATGTGACCAACAAGATATATCTTATATGGGGGATAAATGATGGTTTTCACCTGCTTGGTTGATAAAATTTCTAGTAATCTTTTTTTATTCTATAAGATTGGACAGAAGTATTTTGGATAATCTGAATGATTGGAATGGATTATGTTAGAAATAAGTTAGTATTGATTAAGGCTATATCTTTTTTGATATTATTAATGGAATTTTATAATAATGTAGTTTTAGAAAAATGAAAACCGGCAGGACCGGTGACAACCCGTCGCGTCGGACAAAGCTATGGAAATAAAACCCAAAACCGAAGTGTGACAGGCCTTTATTTCCTACCACTGGCCTACATGAAGTCCCTGGTTAGTAGAAACTAGTTTTATTTTATTATGCAAGATAATAGATGAAATATAAGTCCATTTTGGAACCATATCTGATTAATCTAACCATAGATGAACTTATGTATATAACTTTTGCTAACTTATGTTCGAGACTGATGGAATGACCTCTCATTCTATCACATGATCTGCTAAAACTTCACAAATGACAAATTCAACTTCATTTCTATAAGAGATGAAGTGGAAATTGTTCAAGGCACGAACAACAGCGAGATTATACCAAAATAAAGTAAGTATTTATTCTATTTCAAATTCTTCATCTTTAGGGAAATGATCTTGAAAAACAAAATTTTTGTCCTAGTGCCCTTATATCTGATGAATCATATGGTACCTTAGATCATCACAAATTTACGGCTTTGTGATTTCTGTATTTTTCATAGCCATGTTTTCTACCACTCTCCATCAGAAAAAGACGGTTAGATTTCTCTTCCATATCCATATTTTCACCTATGTTCTCCTACATGGAAACCCAGTTATTATTTAAATTGTGTAACCATTACGTTTCATACATTAGTTTTTAATGATAATTTTTTGTCTTCCTTTTTACAATGTGGGTTTCAATTAAAGAAAATTTCATGTAGTAAACCATTTATAACCCCAACGAATTTCAAGGGAGAAATTCATTTCAACGGGGGTAGAATGTAACACCCCGAGATTTTATGAAAAATATTATTTTTAATTTCATTGATGTATTGTGTTTTATGATACACTAATAGGATATTTCACTACATGCATCCTTGAATTGGCTTGCATTACACGCAATTGCGACCTTCCATGACAGCATATGTTGTACGTAATACCAAGTTTCACTAAACAACGATATGTTCTATAAACTAGCCGTTATGAATAGTAATACCCACTTTTTAAAATTTTATTTTTCAAAATGGACATCATTTTTGGATTTAGAATATTGAAATTAGACTAGGGTGAAATTTTGGTATTTTTCTGAAAACATTCAATCTTTGATGAATAGTGAAAACACTTGTTGCTATTTAAAAACTGACTTTTTATTTAAATAATTTTTTATTTTATTTTATTTTATTTTTCGACAAAATTGATACATAATAACTATACCAGTTCAATGTAATTTATTGGAGTCATTTTATAATAATTTTAGATATATAAAAATTTTATTGAACTTTTCACCGTCTTTTACTCACCTCTTAAGAGAATTTTAAAATTCACATAAAGCTTAATTTTACTGCTTTTGTGAGTGGAATTTCAGAAAATCCAAGAACATGGTTAACATCTAGGACTAAAATGTGGTTCAATGAGATGAAAATATTTTTTGGTGAATAGTAACTTTTTTACTTTTGTTTACCACAGTTAAAAGTAAATAGTGTAATTAAGGTTAAAAGTGATATTATTATTACCCTAACACATGTCATAATTCTATTTGATAAGTTTAATTCGTCCAAAAACAACCTTAGGAGTAAAATATGACCATTTAGGATCACTTTGATTAGATTAGGACATTTAATATTATTTTATTTAAAGAAGAGTTGAAATAGTTAAAATCAAAGTTTAATAACTAAAACATTTTTAATACTAGGTTATAAATAAGATAAATTAGACTATAAATATTAATTAAAAATATAAAAAGATTTCCTACATAATGGTATTTTATTTATAATTTTTAAACATTAAATAATTTAATTTATGTATAACAAAATGATGATGCAGTAATTACCTTATTAAATAAATATTAACAAAATTGATATTAGAAAAACCCAAATAAATGTAATTTGAGATTTTTTATGAATAAAATTAATTTTATAGGTTCATATGAAATATTATTATTGATTTAATTATATTATTTATAACTAATAATTATGTTATAAATTTCAGAAAAATCAATTACCAAATAGTATCAAAATTGACATAAAATTGTTTCCAAAACAAACAATATATTATTAATTTTTATTAAATTCAAAAAAAATCTATGGTTCTTCCAAATGACTTAGATAAGGTTATATGTAAAAATAATGAACCACTTTGGGTTCTTTTGGCTTGTTATTGTATGTTTATTAACCATATAGTGTAAGAAAACAAGAAGATACGGTAAAAGATAAATTATTTAACATAGAGTTAAATCTAAATGATATGGTTACAATAGTAACCTAAAATTGTCTAAATTATATTGGTTGAGATTATTTAGACACATAAACACCTTATATTTGAAATAAATCAATTCGGAGCTACTACAAAATAAATATGACTTTATTATAAAATAATATTTTAAGTTTTTTCTAAAGTTCCCCTCTCCTCCCTTATAAAAGGGCACCTCCTCCCTCTCCTCCTCACACCACATTGAGCCTTCAGGATCCAAAAAACACTTCCATTTTCATTTCTCAACTTCCCTAGAAACATGATAGAGGTCCTGGTGTTCATCAAATACCATCTTTAGTGCCCTAAGTGGAGTTTAAGATGATGCGCTTCAAAGAAGAGGTAATATCTGATACCGATTCTTTCAACATTATTTCTTCTTCTACTCATTCTTCTTTAGTTGTTTCATTACGAAGTAATAATATAAGTATCACTAATATACTGATATGTTATTATAAATATGAAACAACCATATTTCACCTTTTATCCATCCTAAGGAAACGAAATCACCGCATGTGTGTACGTACAGAATACCGTCCCCACACGGTGGTGTAATCTGTTTTCCACCACCACCTTACATGGATGGGTATAATGGTGTAAATAAATATCTATATATGATTATTTTAAAGTGATAATGATTCTGAAATATTATTCAAACACTTAAAAATAATTCAATGATCATGGGAATGATATCATCATCCGTGGGTACGTACGGACTACCGTCTCCATAAAAGCGATGAGATACATTTTCCATGACTAAACATTCAAGTATGATTATAAAGTATATATAACAAATAATCATGATTGATATTAAATAATAATGATATTGGATTTATTAACATATATGCTTCATTTACTTAATTCCATTTTATTCAATAAGGAAATGAAAACAGCGTTCATGCGTACGCACGACCCACTGTCTCCATGAACGGTGTATTTCATTCCATTTACCGATCTGTCATATATATTTATATACTGAATATATATTATATATAAATAATTTTTTACTTTATATAATTATTTAAATGATTATATAATTAATAATATGAAGAACAACGTGTCGAAACACGTATGATAAATGAAACAATTTTACCCAAAATGCTACTTTAACATGGAATTTACAAAAGAACATGTAATATAAAGTCATTAGTGAACCATATATGATATAATAACAATGAATATGATTCTATAATAAGTAAATGACATTATTTAAATCATTATAAATGAGGTTCAGATACTTATGAAGGATATCAGACCTAAGGTATGGGATAAATTTTCAATCTCATTTTTTATCTGAGATTGCTTATACGTAAGTATTTACTGGGGTTACGTTTATCATCCATGACCATGTTTTCTAAAAAAATTCATAAAATTTTTACTATTCGTACATGAAATTTTAAAGTCATTTTTACCCTTTATTGACTTTTTACCACAATTTATGAATGAAATCATTCCTTTGGTTACCATATAAGGTACTTTATGACTTTTCTGACAAAAGTACGAGGAGAAAGTTATTTTTAACTTATACGGCATGAACGGAGTTTTAATATTTCATAACACATAATTTTCATGAAGCTTCTTATACATTATTTCATGATTATTTTCAACAAAACTCTTTTGTTTTAAAATTTCAGGGCATTTTGTGAAAAGAAAATGATTTTGAAGACCAAAGGAAATTTTCCTCAAGAATTCATTTCAAGTGTTTTATCAAAACTATTTTCCATATAAAATAAAATTATTTAATATGTTTATGTTTCAATTATAATGTCTCCATTATTTACATGGTTTCATTCTGCTTATGATAAAATTATATCCATTTTTATGGATTATGTTATGATGGCATGATGTTTAAGAATCCCATTCTATTACATGTGTTATGATATGATGTATGATTCATGATTATGTGGAACATGAAAGAATGATTTCATTATTAGATGGGTGGGACTTATATCTCCCTCTAATGCATTGTGAAAAGATTTATATCTCATGAGATAGACATGTCTGGAACCTCAGGTTAATATGGATCAATGATACAGGACTGAAACGAGGAGTGAACTCGGTTCAGAAATGGACTTTGTCTGCTAAGATAGTCATGGAAATGAGTCTTGACTACTAAGAAATGATTATCTATGATTATGTGTGTATGCCAAAAAGAGTCATGTTTTACGTTATGATTATTGAGATTACATTTCACTACAATGATCTATCTGATGTTATGAAATTTTGATCTCTTTTGAAGGTTAAGATTTCCAAAATGTTATGTTCTTATGAATATGATGTGAATGATATTTCTTTTGTTTACCCTTACTGAGCATTTGACCTCACCCTTTTGTATGTTTTTTTCCCCAGGTCAGAAATAAGGGTATTACAAAGGATATGCAAAAAATGGATTCTAGATATGATGAAATAAATGGGAGACAATGTAGATGCTTTATGAACCAGTTTTTTTCATGTTTCTCAGTTTTTAAAGACACTATACCTATACGGTCCAATCATGGTTTGGTAATATTTTGTAATAAGTGTGCTTCAATTTTTATTTAATAACAATGTTGGTAAAGTATGTATCGTTATACGCCTTCTTCCTCCGGATTTATAGAAGTAACACATGCTACCTGAGCTGAAGAACCTTTCAGTTTGACTTGTCTCGAGTCCACCATCTTTTGTAGGAGGTCTATGATGACAATACACTACTGTATGGGATTCCCCAACATATAATTAAATGGGAATTAATTGGGAAGGTCTTCATATCCTTCCTTATTAGGCCTTTTAAGCCTTGGCAACTGAACCAAATTATTTTCCAAAGCCGAAATGAAGTAACCAAGAACATGTTCATTTCAGAAAGAGTAAACTTTGCTCTTCAAATCCTCAAATTTTTTCCATATTTGATCTCTTGTATCATCTTGACGAAACGACCTATATTTTTTATGCTCAGGAGGTGGAGGCCTTCAATAAGTTGATGGTTTTGAAGTAGAAGAAAGTAAAAGTGCTTGTTTAAACACAACTATAGCAGTCTCAGCTTTACCAATTCTCCTTCCTGGAGCTGATGTAATTACACGAGTTTTATCCTTAGTTTTTGTAAGAATGTCTTCAATATTCTTAGAGATCGAAGTCAAGTCCTGAAACCATCCTGTGTATTTCATAGGGATCAACGGTGTGCGTAATTCATCACACAAATTTTCCACACAGATTGAAAAACAACTCTCCTTGAGGGAGTGCTAAGCTTAAGGAATATGTTAATCCCTTCCAGAGAGCTATGAAATATGAAACCCTTTCAGTATCCATTTTATTAAAATTTATAAGATTAAAAGGTGTTGTATTTGGAAAATTTGATCTGAATTGAAGAAGGAATCATTGAATGAGATCCTCCCATCCAGTAATTGACAGGGATTGAAAGATTGTATTCCAAAAAAAAGCAGGCCCTTGTAATGACTGTACAAAACACCTGATCTTAGTTTCTTCTTTTTAATGAGGGGTTCCCATCATAGGATCGCAATGTGAAACAAAATGTGTTATGTGTTTATCTGGGTCTCCCGAACCATTTGAAATTGGGAATATGTTACTTGCAAAATTTGATGGGGGAGAATTGCATCAAACCATTCAGGGTAAGCTCTCTTCTCTGGTTGAATTTGTTCACGCTTTCCCTCCATAGGTTCCAAAAGAGCTGTTAATGACTCAGTGGTAGTTATTAACTTTTGAGAAACATCTGGTTGAGCTTTGAACTGAGCAGGTGCAATAACTGGTGCATGGATAGATGTGGTGGCTGGTACAGCGATTGAGGATAACACCACCAGTTGTTGTTTCACCTGACCCATAAGATTACATTTGTGATGGTGTACTGGTAAATGATTATACTCTTGATCCATATCAGTAGCCACAACAAATTACATTGGATGATTGACTCCATCATGCTTAGGAGGAAGACTACCTTGAAGTAGTTCTGCATTCAACCTCCTTAATTCCTTCATTTTTCCTATTCTTGTGAGAATAATTTCTCTAGTGAGAGTGATTTTCCCTCTCCATAGGAAGGGTGTGTAACCTGATTATTTCCATTCCACTTGTTAGTCACCATTCAGAGAGGGGGAAGTTGGTTATTTTAAAGAATACATAGATTCTGGGAAAGCCTTTGATTTCTTGTATGCACACCTTCATCATTTATGTCTGTGTGTAAAACTTCATGAGCAGGAACATCCTCATCTGATCCCTCTGAGTGAGCCTCATGTTATGGAGGATCAGCAAAAACGGAATTGATGTCATTAATTGATTCATAACGCCTTACAACCCTTCAATCAGCATTTCTGCGATATTTCTTTTTTCCATGTACCTGATGAGACACAGCCTTATGTTGAGTTGACCTCTCAGGAACTTCTTGATGAACTATAATTTGGAGGGAATATCCTGATAATTTTTCTCTTAATTCCTCTTGGGGATTCTTCCCTAATATATAGATGACTGACATTCTCTGAGGAAGTGATTGTGTATCTATGAAAGTCCACAGTCCAGTGGACTGGGGCTGTTCCTGCTCAACTCCTCGAATCTTATTTGCTAATTCTGAGGGTTGGGCTAAAAGAGTCACCAGTTAGTAATGCTGGGGTGGTTTCTAAGCTGGTACATCTGTGTCTTTTTTAAAAGATCTTGTGGACTTTAGTCCAGAAATTGGCTTGATGCATGAACCTATATCCACTCAAATCACCTTGCTCAAATAGTTGTTGGATGATTTCTAAAATTTCTGTCACTTGATGATGTGCTCTCTCTAAACGAGAAGCATGTTCGGTATTCTCATTGACCTAATACAAGATTAATTCGACAACTCCTTATCTGTATGTGTGACTTTGAGAAGGACTAGTTTAGGCCCATTCTTGATCAAGCCTTTGATTAAAAACAAAGCCAATTGGTTGTGGCTGACCATGGTCAATAACATTTCATGAGACCATTTTGGCGGTACTTTTTTGGCTGGAGTGTACAGTGAAATGTAGTGCTCCATGGACACCCCATCCAAGGATATGAATACCCAATGGGGCATTATCAATTAACTATTTCAATCTTCTTAATGCGCCCATGCATCAACGCTGAAGGGCTCTCTGCTGCTTTTCAGCCTTCAGATATCAAGAAACTGAGAGAGAGGCCAAATCAAATTGGCATTGTAACCCTTATATTATCTTGACATGATATTCATATTCATAATAAGGTAATATTTTCTTCTTCAATTGAAAATGAGTTTTCTACATGTTTAGACGAATATCATGAAAACAATCTTCCATCAACATCTCTGGAATGTCATACCGAGTGTCAGCCAAAGGCCAAAACATAACTGCCACTTCACCTTTTACCAGTTGTTTTCTCATACTCAGAACTTACTCTTTATCATTTAATTATGATTTTTCTACCTGATCAGACCAAATCTAGTGCTTCTTTGTTTCTTCATCAGATTAAACAATATTTCTAGAGAATTCCTTTACCAAATTAGAAGATGCATGACTTAGGGGTGGTTCGAAAAATGATATACACCCTAGTCTATCTTTTGGTTGAGAAATTATTTCACCTACTATTGGTAAAGCATCAGATATGACTGGCTTCACATTTTCAAGTGCCTCAAGATAAGAGGGATTTCTATTTACTGAATTTTCTTTTGAAAAAGTTTCCAGGCAATTCAAATTACTACTACAGAGAGGACTTTTGCAGATAAATTCATCAACATTGGGAGGAACACCATGGTGGGTTACAACAAAAGATGAAACATATTTCTCCTTAGTCTTCTGGCCACGTATAGGTTAATCATGGATCTCATCTGTAGATGATACTTCCAGATCGACCGAACTGTCATGAAGCAAGCCTTAATGAGGATGTGTCTGATGCAGAACATTGGAATTAATGTCCCAACTATTGGGAAATGAATGAGTAGAATCTTGATTTGTAATATATAATTGTCTGAGTGCATCAAGAACTCCATAATTGATCATGGCCTTATTACAGATTGGATCTTGATTTCATGACATTGCTAGACAGTAATTTTTTGTAGATGCCTTCTTACTCACTTTGGGAATAACTTGTTGACGAAAGTGGTTATTACGGATAAGTGTATGTCACTTTTCCGAAGAAATAGTCAGGTTATGCTGATTATCTCCATTCAAATCAGGTGTATGTGGCTGACATGATTGTCCATATGACATGGGGGAGTATGCCCCACAACCCTCATGGACTAGAACAATGGTGTGTGTCTTTTCCAGAGTGATCAGTTGATGTGACACTCCATTGGTAGAGATAGGTTTTTATTTCTTTCCCCATGATGCTGCTAATGCTATTATAATATTCTGGAAGGCATCCAGAATAGGAGTAGGGATTTTCTTCTTCTCTTTCACCATCAGCAGAATTTTCATTGTGACTTCAGCTACCAGAACAGGAATATATGTCCACTCTCTGCTTGGAGTAGGTGTGTGTTCCTACTTCTGTCCTCCTTTTCCTGCCAGTGATTTCTGACAGTACTCATGTAGGGGGCATAGAGTTGATTCTTCCTCATGTTTGTCATTAGGGCATTCCAATTGACTTCTACGGGTGCTACCAAATGAGACTGTTGGTAGGATTGATCAATACTATCATGTGTATGTGTCTGATGATTGAACTCCACTGAACATGGTGGATGAACTTCTTTCAATACTGGCAGACGAGGTTTTTGGAAAGATTGATGAGTGTAAGAAGGTGTATGCGCATGTTTACTAGTTGACATCAAATTTGGTTGGAGGGCTTCATCGTATATTGTCAGATGAGAATGATGACTAGCTGATGGTTTATAAACAGGTGTATGTTTCTATCTATAGTATTATGCCATAATTGCCTGGAGGGTATGGTGTGTTTCTTCCAGATGAGTCAGCTAGATATTAGAATTAAAACGGACGTGTGTGTCTGCCCGCTCGTTGCTTTCCACTAAGTTATGTAGGTGAACATTTCCGAAATTGGAAAAGATAAGAACCTGCTCACTGTTGACCGGTCATCGCCTCTGGTGGTTCTTCTTGCCTGCTCTGGTTTGAGGAACCTAAGCCAAACACCTGGAGACGACACCCTCTTCATGTTGAGGGAGCACTGTCGCACGAGTCTGGCGGTGATTGTTGGTGGGAACCCTTAGTAATGACACATGTCTCCTTGAATTAAGGCCTTGAGTGACCTTTTCATTCACCACATCATAATATGAGAGGGACTGGTGATTTAATTCTGGGGATGGCGACCAAAAATGGTTGAAGACGGTGGTTGGCACCACCTGCTTCTTGATCACTGGTCATCGCTGTCCAGACAACCAGGGTGAATTATTGACATGGAGATCTTGTTGAGCATCATAAAGAGTCGGAATGGTACCGTGTTGATGATATTTCTTTACCAATGAATTTGATACCCAACGTTGAAGATGCTGAGTATGTTATGTCTTCCTCAGAGCAGATAATGTTCCAGTAGGAGTAGCAGCAGAGGTATTCACGATAGAGGCATTCATAGGTGTGAACATTAAAGAATCCATTTCTGTAACACAGAAGAACTTGGAGATGAGTGCCATTTTGATATAACATACACAATATATTTAAGGTCAGCCACTACATCTTTTGGATGAGAACATATGTTATTTATTTTTTTGTTGGACCTCACATTGATTTTAAATAGGGGCTAACAAATAAGTAAAACATCATTTTAACTAGGTTAAGGATTCACGTCGGGTTCAAAATTGTTTGTTTCCTCTGAAAAAATGGGGATGACCTTGTTTTCTTAAGTTTTAGGAATTTCAATCGGTTTCTAACAGGTTTTTTCATAGAACCTAAAACATCCAATGATTCTATATCCATTTTAAACCTACGTTCCAAAGGTAGGTGCTCATTAGTTGTTGACTGATAATTCTTATGAATTTGCATTGGTTGAGAGGATGGGAGGTCAGACTCATCATACCTTGGGGGGGGGGGGATTATTGACTACTCTGGGACACTCTTTATAGATTTAACTTATGTTCATGAGTCCTTATTACACTACCAAGTATGAAAATGAGCTTTCCTTTAGATCTGACAATCAATTATTAATATGTATGAGATTTAAAGAATATTTTATATGTATTTGAGGTTCTTCATCAATAGATATTCATTTGTATTTGTTATATATTATTAGTCAATGGTATCCTTCAACACAATATATAAATATCTCTTGGACATTATGATAACCATACTGGTTTTAAAGCCACTCAGTGGGGCACATAAAATTTATTGTCATTCAGAAGGACATAGAGTATTTCAGAGTTGGGATCGTACATGCAGATGGGCTACCTACGTATCCTTGTTAGAAAAGGAATCAGAACCCACATAGTTAGGGAATTAAGATAGAGTTTAACATCATATGGGACTGCTGATAATTAATGGGTGATGGGGTTGATCCTTAGAAAGGCTTCCTATATACTCCAGTTTTATGTTATAGATCAAATTCCACGTAGTTCTGTTGGGAATTGTGGGGCACACATATTATTAAATTCCCAAAGAGATGTGTTGTGGTTACTTTTACACTATAAGCTCATGTAAGTTAAGCTCGTGGTGAGAAACAAGGGGTATCAGTAAACCTGACAATTTGTTCCATGAAATATGTGGTCGCAAAGAATGATAAGGGGAATCTATATGTATAATTTTCCCAAATAGATAAAGATAATGACTTAATTTAATGTAGAAGCTCGAGAACAAGGACCACAAATGTATATGTGATTTATGGAAATTTAGATACTCTAACATGGGGCTTACTCCTGAGGAGGATTCCAAAATTAGGAGTGGAATTATAATTGGGTTTTATTCATGAGAATGTAGCCCAAATCAAATGATGTTAAGACTGCTTAAGAGAAATTAGGACATGGGATTATTCCTGATAAGGACGCCCAGGTTAAAGGGACATGAGAACTCGGGCTTACTCCTGAAAAGTAGGCTCGTGTTAGGGGAATTTGGACTGGGGCTTACTCCTGAAACTAGGCCTAGGTTAAGAGATCATGAACTGGGTCTTACTCCTGAAAAAAAGGCCCAGGTTTAGAAATTATGACTAGGACTTACTCCTGAAAAGGAGGCCCAGGTTAAGAGAACTTGAACTAGGGCATACTACTGAAAAGAAGGTCCAGGTTATGAAATTATGCCAGGGGATTACTCCTGAAATGGAGGCCCAGGTTAAGATAAATTGAACTGGTGATTACTCCTAAAAAGAAGTCCGAGGTTTGGAAATTATGATTAGGGATTACTCCTAAAAAAGAGGCCCGGGTTAAATATCTTCTCATCTTAAAAGATGGGTTTGAGTGAATGAAATATCTATCCTTTGTGAAATAATGATATTCAAATAACTAGGTTTTTGAGAGATGTTCCACAGATTTTCTTTCAAATATGGAAGCCAACCAAGGAATAATGAAATAAATGGATTTGAAGGGGATTTTGAAGGCTAAATCATGAAGAGGAGAGGTGTATTTGAAGAATTAAGTTGAATATGCAAGAGGGGAAACCAAAAAGAAGTAGGCGTGCATGTATTGTTTGGCTGCTCAAGTACAGGTCATGCAGGTATGCCTGCGCGACAAAAGTGTACTTGCGCGATGGTCAACCCATAAGGTAATTCTTGGGCGAGACTTTGCTCAAGCCTTTAGAATAATCTCTAAAGGCTTCTAAAACCATTAAGTGGGATATAATGGAATTTTTATATATATGGGAAAGAAATGATTAAGGGAAAGATAAAACATAATTCATTCATTCTATAATTATAATTTCATTTGGATAAAGATATGTGGGATTGGAATAAGTAATTTGTAAGGTACTGATTATGTTGGAAAAAATAAAGGACATTGTTACATGGTGTTTATGCAATCATTGATGATGTTTAATATAATTTTGGATTTATGGAATAAATCCAATATTCTTTTAATAAGGAAACACTCATGTTATAATTATGTATTTATGGTAATTCAGTTCATTACACAGTTTCAACAGAACACTTGATACAGGTATTAACATATTCATAATGTGAAAACATGGAGATACATTGTGATATTTTAGGAATCAATTTTATGTTGATTTCATGACTTTATTTCTACACATTTGTATTTTCAACATTTAGAAGGGTTATGAGGTTAACCATTCATGAATATAATATTTTAAACAGTATAGTAAGTATTGTTGTTTTGAGATTGTGTTGAATACATTAGTTTAAAGTCTAGGTAGTGATTAAACATATTTTAGGGATGTCTATAATATTTATTTTGGAAATATATTAGACGAGTTTTAGAAAAGAAAATTGTGTATATCAGGTGACAACCAATGAATTATAGAAATCCCACAAGTCCTAAACCCATCTCTGAGAGATTATAAGGGTTTCACACCAAACACTAATATACATGATGTATAAGTTAATGTATACTTTTTTATGAATAAATATTAATGTTGAAACAATAATGTTACTTTTTATGTTTATATGTAAATGTAATAACTATATTTATTTTTAAAGATACATTGAGATAAAATTGATATACTTTTTATTCTTTTACTAGTCTTAAGATCATCCGAATGTGTATTTTAGTGAATTAGGTATTGATGTTAATCATTGGACAACAATTTCTTGATGTAAAGAAATAGATAAAAAATGAAAGAAGATTTGTTTATAGAAATATATCAAGTAATTATATTTTAAAATATTCTTGGATAATAATATAATTACTCAACATTAGGATAATGAAAATAACTAATTTCCAAATATTTTTTTTAAATTAACAGACTTTTAAATCATCACATATTTATGAATTTTGGACCATCAATTCTTCTTTAATCATTTACAAGTTTATGACTGATGAATGTAATAACTACATATAAATAATTATTTTATTCCTTTATGTCCATTATTCACTCTCATTCTATGTTCTCCAATGTGTAACCCTGATTATATGTTACATTGGTTAACCATTATGGTTACAGCTTTCCCTTTTTAGGGGATGTTTTAATATTATATTTTACAATGTGGGTTCTAATGAATGAAACATTCATTTATTAAAATTTTCATAAACTAGGTGAATGTCAATAGAAGAGTTTATATAATGAATGTGGGGTATAATATACCACCCAGATATTTTTTTGAAAAATATAATTCCAATTAATTTAACTTTTTTGACATTTTTCATTTCATGCAATACAAAAAATTTCAAATTTTATATTAAAGAACAATGTTTATAATTTGTTATAAAATCAAAAAAAATCAATACATGAAAAATAGATTTTATCTTTCACTACAAAAAATAATAAGTACAGATAGTGAAATATGCAATAATGAAATTCTTTGATGACTTTCGCAACATGCATGACCAAGGATTAGAGAAAAATAATATATTAGTATAATGATGTTATTCAATATAATAAAATATATCATATACTTTAAATAATACATTATAAATATTATTAACTAAATTATTATAATATTTTTATGAATGAATATAATATGAATTCATATGTTAGCAATTAATTATAAATTAATAACAAAATGAATGAATATAAATGGAAATGATAATATTTTTATTGTCCCAATTTTATTTTACACACATAAATTAAAATAAATAGAAACACTTAGTGATATTAATTTAATATATATTTTAAACATATTATAAATTATTTTTTATTTTAATTCAATAGTTTTCATGGACATTAGATTTAAACAAACCAAATTTTATGTTTACAAACCAATATGTTAATAAAGGTTGTTTTTCATCCTTCTAATGGGGAACCAATTTTAAATCCAAATTTTCTCCCATTAATATAAAAAATATGTCAAAATAATATCCATATGTGAAATAAAAACATAAAAAATTTGAAATTATATATTTTTGGTATTTTTATGTAAGGATTAATTTGTAATGAATATTATAAAATAGGGAATTTTAATTCAAATTTGTATTTTATTCTAATTAATTTATAATGATAAAATATATTATATATTGGTTTCAAAGACTAACTATATAAATTTTTGTAAAAATTATGTAATATATGTAGTTGGATCAAATTTCACACTTATTTTTGATATAAAATAATAGAAAACTATTCACCATTTTTAAATTAAAGAAATTTATTTTCATCCCCTCAGTGGGATTAATTTTAAAATAATTGTTTCTAATTCTATCGATGTATATTGGAAAAATAGATTAAATATTTTTAATCATCATAAAATATCATGTATTATATGTTAAAGTTTGTTATATTATTAAAAAATTTGTAAAAGTATTTACATTTAATTACATTGATTAAGATAAAATTAATCTTACATATGGACATAACTGTAATGATAAAACCCAAAAAGACATAAAAAATTAGTCAGAAGCCATTATGTGGCCATATTTAGTCCATATCCTCTATTTTACTTAATATCATATATTATTGGATCCACATAACTTGTGAATAATGTGAATGGAGATTCATTTTCAAAAATATTATAGGAGTTTCAATCCTCCCCTACTACAAAAATGCCTCCTATTCTCCAAATTATTCACACTTATCAACCCACAAAAGATGAAAAAATCTCTTATATGAATTAAATTAAAAACCTATATTACTCATTTATGGATTAATTTTTTCATAATGACTTCCACGGAATCCCTATTGTGAAAACTAAAATTCGTTACCTGATTGAGATTTAAAACACTCCCTAAATCTTTTTTCTTTTATTTTTATTATCCACCACCTCATTTCATATTATTACATGATTATAAAACCAGAAAGTATATCCAAAATATAATAATATTTTTTTATGAGATGTGTTATATCTACACTTAGACAGACTTCCATCTATTGGAAAATGAACATACTATTAATTTTTATGCCGAACTACCACCTCACTTGGTGATAGTGGTTATTTTTTCGATTATCGTTTCTCAGGGTGAACATTATGATAGAAAATGTATAAATATATTTTATATATTATATTTATTATGTCTTTGATTTTATTTAGTCTTCTTACCACACATATCATTGTACATCGCATTTGGTGTAAATACAATAATTCAATTTAAGGGAGTGTGGAATACCAGCCCTCAATGTGATGTGATTTGTTAACACGCTACATGGTATGTATTAATATTGATTTTAGAGAACATATATGGTATAATAATTATAATGGCATAATGGATTTTATACATATATACATATATATATATATATGTATATTTAAATTATTTTTATTCATTCAATACGCCAATAAAACAGAATTTTGTTCATAAGTACGTATATAGTACTTCCTCCATGAATGGTGTTTTTGATTTTGATGATTATAATATTATATATAATACAATAATACACATATAATTATTATTAATAATTTTTATATCATGTTTTATAGTCAGTAAATCAGGATTTGAGTATAAATAACAACAATATAACAAATTAAGACACCTACAAAGAAGAAAGAAAATATTACTCGAAGGGAAACCATAACATCAGATTGTTTACAAAAAGGTAATATAATATAATAATAAAAAAAAATATAGTATGCGATATAAAATTATTCTTCTATAGATGATTTTTAATAAACATTGATTTATTTTACAAAAAAATATTTATGACTACAAGGAGCATCTATACAGAAGGTATGGAATTTAGTCTCACTTTAAATTTCCACGACATACATGATTTATTCATCCCTGATTCCTTTTTTATGATGTTATTAATTCCAATTTATATATTATATTATTAATATAAATGAAATTAGGGTCACTAACATATCAATTTGATAATCTTTTAGTCGTATTATTTATGTTTCAAAGGTTACAAAATTAGTAATGTAAATTTGTCTCCATTTTCATTCTTTTAGACACATTACATTTCTTGCACCTATATTTTTCCATGAGGTGTATATAATTCCATTTAAATTTTATATCATAAAACAATTTATTCTCATTATTTTATAATCGTCATTTTATTACATTTTCTATCACAGTGAGTATGGTTCAAATTTACCATGTTTCAAGAATTTATTCAAACAATTACATCACTTTCGAGGTTGTTTATGTTTATGATAACATTAATGAAAAGTTACGATACAACTATTTATTTAACATTTATGAAATAATGAGTTTTAATATTTGGTACATTCTATAGTTATGAATGTGTTTATATGAAATATGAAATTTACCACTCTCTTTGGTTTGACATATGTGTTCGTCTACAAACATATTTTGTTAATGGTCTTGCATGAATAGTAAACTATTATACTAAACTCTATAAAAAATTTACCCTTTTTTAATTTAATAAATTTTCAATGGATTCTTCTTATCACATTCTGAAAAAATAATTTTCAATCCTTTTATGCTGAAAATGGTGTATTTTTATACAATGCACAACATGAATGGATATACCCACTGTTATTTTTCTGAAATTAAATTCCTTGTTTAAAAATGTTAAATTTTTTGAAATTAAATTTATTAGTAATTTTCATGGAGAAATGATTTCAATTTTTTTTCAATATTCCTTCATAAGTTTTCACCGAAAAATATTTTCAATACATTTTAACATTTCATTATATGTTTAATCATTATTTTAAGATAAATGGTATTCAATAAAATTTCAATATTCCATTATAATTGTTTGAATTAATTTCAATGAAATAGTCTTCAAAGTGTTTTATTTAATTCTTTTCTGGTTTTCAATTTGTTTCTAATGAAATTTATTTTTATATTTTTTATATCTTATTCAATATTATTTAAAGGAAAAAAGTTGCCAAAAATTATTTAAAATATTTTTTATTATTTCTAAAGTAAATATCAATAAAAATAATTTTGATATGGTTTTATTATGTTATAATTTCTTTTAAATATGAATGTATATTTTTATCAAAAAATACTTTCCCAGATATATCTAAATTATTTTCTATATAATATTACATTCATTGATTTTACTCATTAAAATATAGGAAATGATCTAGAGGGTCCATTAATATTCTATAATGGATAGATTAATTTTTTTATTGAAGGATTATTATGAAACCCTTTTCAATTCCCCATGTTATATGTGTTTAAATGAGCTTATTTTAATAGGTTATGATTTTTATTAAATCATTATAAAACATGTATTTTTTCATAAATTATGATATGATTAAATGTTTATAACTCAAATTTCTATTCATGGGTTATAATATTATTATTTATGATTTTGTGGGAAATTTATGTATGATTTCATAATGATATGGTTTTGACATATATCTCCATCAAATTCATTGGGTAATGATTTATATCCCATGATATAGAAATGGATAGAATGAGAAATTATAAATTTTCAGTATTTTATGGATGGAACAAGGTTTGAACTCTGTTTAGTAATATAGGGCTGAGACATGTTGTGAATCTGGTTGTTTAAAGGACTCTATCCACTAATATGGCATTATCATCAATGGAATGACAACTATGTAAATCATTCTATATGCTTATGTGTTAGCTAACATTACATGTGTTATTCATATGTTACACTTTTATGGATTTTATTCATTATTTACATAGGATTTGAAGTGTATGAAATTCCAATATTTATCCCACGACTCATGTATATGATCGTTGATATTCCTGGTATGATCTTTTATTCATGATCGTGTTCTAATAACCTTATTCTCATGTTTATGCTTACAGGTCTCCTGTGTTTACCCATAAAAACCATTACATAACCCAAATTAATGTTTCCATCACAGTTTAGGAATATATAATTATTTTAAAATATATATTTAATTGGGGTGATTATATTAGTAAATATAGAGATAAATAATGTATCTCAAACATGTACTAGTTTTTATGTATCAATTATTACAAAGGAAACAAACTAACATGGACTTTGGGAATCCTTTTTTATAATATTTTATGTATTACATACAAGTGATTTATTTTTAATGTATGAAATGTGATGGTTTACACAATCAATAAATGTATGAGGAATATATTTCTCGATAGTGATCATATTATGTTTCTTGAAATCATTGAATTTTTTCTTTTATAAATCATTATGTTAAACAAAATTAATCTTTTAACAACATAGAGATGCAATTGGGAATATGAAATCATTTTCTAGGTTCAAATTATATTCCTTGTTAAATTATTTTAACATAATAAGGACCATCATAAATGGATATATTGAAATAGGTATTTCATTAGTTAGGAATTCAATTGAAAAATAACCTTTACTATTTGGTGGAGACAAGGAAAAAAATTAGGAAAAAAATTAGTATATTTATATGGAATTAATGTGTATTAAATTTATTGATTCTTCTTAACCATTTTATTAGATTCCCCTCATTAATATTTATTATGACCCATATCAAAGAAATAATTTCAATTCGATGCAAATAATATTCTAGAATATATAAACTATCATATTTTGATTTAGTAAATCAAATGGGACATCTATCAATAATTTATTATATGTTCTATATATATACAGTGTGTCCATCCATTCCCAACAATACATAATGTTAGGATCTAGGGAGACAAATAGGAATCATTAGAACCAGATTCCAAATAAAATCATTATTGAGGAGTAATATACATAAGATGTAATCATCATTTCATTATTATTTTTTAATAAAAGATAAACTTATACTCATTTAGTTGAGGATTTTATAACAATATAAAAGTAGATAGATATATTAGAGTTGTAATAACCTGAATTAAAAAAGAATGTCCTTTTCAAAAGTTTATAATTATTAGACAATTCACCACATTATTATTCTAACACAATTAAGTTATTAAGATAATAGATTAATTTAATTTTTCCCCTAGAAAATGAATATATCGACATCAATTATCTTCCCTAAAACATAATTTTATGATACATATTGGAAACATAAACAAACTATGTATGATAGAAGCATTATAGTGGGGGTGGTACTATTAGAACCCATCCTAGTGGGGCCTGTGAAGAGACTATCCCATCCTTTCCTCTGATAGGCCTGGGCATGCAGACAAGTAAAGTGTTAGAATATCCCACTAATTGGAGGCATTTTACTAAGTACATGTACACACACACAAATATATAGGCCAAAAAATACAGAAATGTAAGAACATAATGTAATCAAGCATTTAAACCACAATGATACCAACAACATAGAATGATAATAAGAAAAATATAATGTAAAATGGCCAAAATACGAACCCAACATAAGATAATTCGTCCAAAGAGAATGAAAATGTTCATGAAACTCACTTATAGAATACCATACATGAATGGTTGGTGTAAGACAACTGTCCAAAGTTGTAGGAGCACACCTTGCCTATCTAATCAATATCGGAAAAACTTTTTCATGGTCTAACTAGGACTCCAGGAATGAGTTTATCATATGATAAAGACATGAACTATGCGGGAAAATCCTGTGTAGGGGTGAGTAAAACTATACATTATAGGACACCTTGGAACCATAAAGGAAATAACACTAAGAAACACATGAATTATACCAGTAATAAAACACCCAATATAAACTATAAAGGAAACACATGAATTAAACCATAAAGGAAACACTCGATGTATAGTCAACATTGAATGGTCACACATATATAAATATAAATAAAAAATAGAGGGATTTTCATCTGTAGTATATATATATCCATGTCTCCATGATAGTAGAATTGTCGTCTTTGAGCAGTTCATCGATAGAAAATGAAGTTAAAATGGTTTCTGGAGTGATGATAGTGCCTGAGGAATCAATGATACATGTAGTGGAAATGTCACACAGAGCATCGGTGCCACATGGAGTGTCAGTGGGGCATGGAGCATCAGTGATGCACATAGCATCATTGGCACGTAGAGAATCAGTGGTAAAAATAGTTTCAGTGATGTATGGAGAAACACTAGAATATTATAATAGATATAACATGTAGTGTTTATAGGTTATGTAGCCCAAAAGTTACATAGTCACAGAGAAATGTAGTAACCAATATAACATAGTCATGTCTTGAATAAGGATTCTACTCATAGAGTTGTAGTTATGAGAGAAGCTATAGATAAATCCATCTGGATATAAATCAACCTAAAAAATCCATTTAGAGGACATCAATATAACATTCCCGGCTTAAGGGTTCTAACACCCCAAAGGGCTTTTCGAACAGACATACATTAGTAATGATATGGTTGTTTTCTGAAAGTGTCTGAGTTAGGTCTTGTCTGAGTTCGATCGGGCCCACCAACCTGACCTTACCTATAGTTTGACTCAACACTACCTCGCCAAGATTGACTAATGAAGCCTATTCTAACATAATTTGGCCTGGCCAAAACTTGCTCAGACAGCTTGGATCATCATGTTCGGTGTGTCTCGTACCAGTAATGTTTGTTTTGTTCTATTCAGTCTAGCCTGATTGTATGTCCTCTACTTCTGTGCCCCATATTCCCATGTAATACCACAACAAAGGCAATCAATGTGGCTAACCATCATTTAGGCAGCTACCGCCACTGCGGCCCATTAGTTTCCACCTTTAGGCCCACCACATAAAATTTATTGTTGTTCAGACGGACATAGAGTATTTCAGAGTTGGGATCTTACCTTCAGATGGGCTACCTACGTATCCTTGTTAGAAAAGGAATCAGATCCCACATAGTTAGGGAATTAAGATATATTTAAACATCATATGGGACTGCTGATAATTAATGGGTGATGGGGTTGATCCTTTGAAAGGATTCCTATATACTCCAGTTTTAAGTTAGAGATCAAATTCCACGAAGTTCGGTTGGGAATTGTGGGGAATACATATTATTAAAGGCCCAAATATATGTTTTGTGGATAATTTTACACTATAAGATCATGTGAGTTATGCTCGGGGTGAGAAACAAGAGGTATTAGTTAAACTGACAATTTGTTCCATGAAAGATGTGGTCACAAGGAATGATAAGGGGCATTTGTATGCATAATTTTCCCAAATAGATAAAGATAATGACTTAATTTAATGAAGAAGCTCGAGAACAAGGCCCACAAATGTATGTGCTTTATGGAGATTTATATACTCTAACATGGGGCTTACTCTAGAGGAGGATTCCAAAATTAGGAGTGGAATTATAATTGGGTTTTATTCCTAAGAAGTTAGCCCAAATCAAATGATGTTAAGACTGCTTAAGAGAAATTAGGACAGGGGATTATTCCTAAGAAGGAGGCCCATGTTAAAGGGTCTTGAGAACTCGTGCTTACTCCTGAATAGGAGGCCCATGTTTGGGGAATTTAGACTGGGGCTTACTCCTGAAACTAGGCCTAGATTAAGAGAACATGAACTGGGGCTTACTCCTGAAAAAAAGGCCCAGGTTAAGAAATTATGACTATGAATTACTCATGAAAAGGAGGCCCAGGTTATGAGAACTTGAACTAGGGCATACTACTGAAAAGAAGGTCTAGGTTATGAAATTATTCTAGGGGATTACTCCAGAAATGGAGGCCCAGGTTAAGAGAAATTGAACTGGGGATTACTCTTAAAAAGAAGTCCCATGTTAGGAAATTATGATTGGGGCCTACTCCTGAAAAGGAGGCCCGGGTTAAATATCTTCTCATCTTAAAAGAAGGGGTTGAGTGAATGAAATCTGTAACCTTTGTGAAATAATGATATTCAAATCACTAGGTTTTGAGAGATGTTCCTCAGAATTGCTTTCAGATATCAAATCCAAACAAGGAATATTGAAATAAATGGATTTGAAGAGGATTTTGAAGGATAAATCATGAATAGGAGAGGTGTATTTAAAGAATTTAGTGGAATAGGCAAGAGGGGAACGCAAAAAGAAGTAGGCGTGCATGTTTTGTTTGGTCGCGCAAGTGCTGGTCATGCAGGTACACCTGCGCGACACAAGTGTACATGCGCGATGGTCAACCCATAAGGTAATACTTGGGCGAGACATTGCTCAAGCCTTTAGTATATTCTACAGAGGAAGGGTGTGTAACCTGATTCCTTCCATTCCACTTGTTAGACACCATTTGGAGAGGGGGAAGTTGGTTATTTGGAAGAATACATAGATTCTGGGAAAGTCATTGATTTCTTGTACGCACACCTTCATCATTTGTGTATGTGTGTAAAACTTCATGAGCATGAACATCCTCATCTTATCCCTCTGAGTGTGCCTCATGTTATGGAGGATCAGCAACAACGGTATTGATGACATTAATTGATTCATAACACCTTACATCCCTTCTATCAGCATTTCTGCGATATTTCCTTTTTCCATGTACCTGATGAGAAACAGCCTTCTGTGGAGTTGATCCCTTAGTAACTTCTTGATGAACAATAATTTGGAGGGAATATACTTATAATTTTTCTCTTCATTACTCTTGGGGATTCTTCCCTAATATAGAGATGACTGATATTCTCTGAGGAAGAGATTGTGGATCTGAGAAAGTCCCCAGTCCAGTGGACTGGGGCTATTCTTGCTCAACTCCTCGAATCATATTTGATGATTCAGAGGGTTGGGATAAAAGAGTCACCAGTTTGGAATGCTGGGGTGGTTCTTGAGCTGCTACATCTATGTCTTTTTTAAAAGATCTTGCAGACTTTAGTCCAGAAATTGGCTTGATGCATGAACCTACATCAACTCAAATCACCTTGATCAAATTGTCTTTGGATGATTTCTGAAACATCTGTCACTTGATGATGTGCTCTCTCTAAATGAGAAGCATGTTTGATATTATCATTGACCTAATACAAGAGTAATTCGACAACTTCTTATCTGTATGTGTGAATTGGAGAAGGACTAGTTGAGGCCCATTCTTGAGCGAGCCTTTGATTACAAACAAAGCCAATTGGTTGTGGCCCTCCATGGTCAATAACATTCCATGAGACCATTTTTGGCTGTATTTTTTTGCTGGAGTGTAGAGTGAAATGTAATGCTCCATGGACTCCCCATCCCCTGATATGAATACCCGATGGGGCATTATCAATTAACTATTTCAATCTTCTTAATACGCCATGGAATCAATGTTGAAGGGATCTCTACTTCTTTTCAGCCTTCTGATATCAAGAAACTGAGAGAGATGCCAAATCAATTTGGCATTGTAACCCTTATATTATCTTGACATGATTTTCATATTCATCATATGGTAATATTTTCTTTTTCAATTGAAAAAGAGTTTTACATATGTTGAGATGAATATCATGAATACAATCTTCCATCAACATCTCTGGAATGTCATACTGAGTGTCCGCCAAAGGCCAAAACATAACTGCCACTTCACCATTCACCAGTTGTTTTCTCATATTCAAAACTTCCACTTTATCATTTAATTTTGACTTGTCTACCTGATTAGACCAAACCTAGTGCTTCACTGTTTCTTCAGCAGATTAAACAGTATTGGAAGAGAATTCCATTACCAAATTAGAAGATGCATGACTGAGGGGTGGTTCAGAAAATGACATACACCCTAGGATATCTTTTGGTTGAGAATTTATTTCACCTACTATGGGTAAAGCATCAGACATGACTGGCTGCACATTTTCATGTGCCTCAACATATGAGGGATTTCTCATTACTGCATTTTCCTTTGAAAAAGTTTCCAGGAAATGCTAATTACTACTACAAAGAAGATATTTTCAGATAAATTCATCATCATCGGGAGGAACACCATGGGGGGTTACAACAAAAGATGAAACATATTGCTCCTTAGTCTTCTGGCCATGTAGAGGGTTATTGTGGATCTCATCTGTAGATGATACTTCGAGATCGACCGAACTGTCATGAAGCAAGCCTTCATGAGGTTGTGTCTGATGCAGAACTTTGGAATGAATGTCCAAACTATTGGGAAATGAAAGACTATAATCTTGAGTTGTAATATATAATTGTCTGAGTGCATCAAGAACACCATCATCGATCAAGGCCTTATTACAGATTGGATCATTATTTCATGACATTTCTAGATGAGTATTTTTTTTAGATGCCTTCGTACTCACTTTGGGAATCACTTGTTGACGAAAGTGGTTATTACGGACAGGTGTATGTCCCTTTTCAGGAGAAATAGTCAGGTTAGGCTGACTATCTCCATTCAAATCAAGTGTTTGTGGCTGACATGATTGTCCATATGACATGGGGGAGTATGCCCCACCACCCTCATAGACTAGAACAATGGTGTGTGTCTGTTCCAGAGTGATCAGTTGATGTGCCACTCCACTGGTAGAGATCGATTTTCATTTCTTTCCCTATGATGCTGTTGATGCTATTATAATATTCTGGAAGAAATCCAGAATATGAGTAGGGATTTGCTTCTGGTCTTTCACCATCATCAAAATTTGCTTTGTGACATCAGCTGCCATAACAGGAATATATTTCCATTCTCTTCTTGGAGTAGGTGTGTGTTCTTGCTTCTGTTCTTCTTTTTCCTATCAGTGATTTCTGACAGTACTCATGTGGGGGGAAGAGAGTTGATTCTGCCTCATGTTTGTCATTAGGGCTTTCCAATTGACTTCTACGGGTTCTACCAAATAATACTGTTGGTAGGCTTGATCAATACTAGAAGGTGTATGTGCCTGATGATTGAACTCCACTGAACATGGGGGATGAACCTCCTTCAATATTGGCAGACGAGGTTTCTGGAACGATTGATGAGTGTAAGAAGGTGTATGTGCATGTTTACCAGTTGACAACACATTGGGTTGGAGGGCTTCATCGTATGTAGTCAGACGAGCATGCTGACTAGCTGATGATTTATAAATAGGTGTATGTTTCTGTCTATAGTACTATTCCATAATTACCTAGAGGGTATGGTGTTTTGCTTCCAGATGAGTCTGCTAGATAGAAGAATTAAAACAGACGTGTGTGTGTGTGTCTGCTCATTGCTTTCCACTAAGTTAGGTAGGTGAACTATTCTGAAATAGTAAAAGATAAGAACCTCCTCACTGTTGACCGGTTGTCGCCTCTGGTGGTTTGTCTTGCCTACTCTGGTTTGAGGAACCTAAGCCAAACACCTGGAGATGACACCCTCTTCATGTTGAGGGAGCACTGTCGCACGAGTATGGCGGTGATTGTTGGTGGGAACCCATAGGAATGACACATGTCTCCTTGAATTAAGGCCTTGAGTGACCTTTTCATTCACCACATCATAATATGAGAGGGATTGGTGATTTCATTCCTGGGATGACGACCAAAAATGGTTGAAGACGGTGGTTGGCACCACCTGCTTCTTGATCACTGGTCGTCGTTGTCCATACAACCAGGGTGAATTATTGACATGGAGAGCTTGTCGAGCATCCTAAAGATTCAGAATGGTACCGTGTTGACTGTATTTCTTTACCAATGCATTTGATACCCAACGTTGAAGATGTTGAGTTGATGATGTCTTCCTTAGAGCAGATTGTGTTCCAATAGGTGTAGCAGCAGAGGTATTCACAGCAGAGGCATTCATAGGTGTGAACTTTAAAGAAGCCATTTCTGTAACACAAAATAACTTGGAAACGTGTACCATTTTGATATAACAGACACAATAAAATTAAGGTCTGACACTACATCTTTTGTATGATCACATATGTTATTGATTGTTTTGTTGGCCCTACATTGAGTTTAAATAGGGGACTAACAAATAAGTAAAACATCATTTTAACTAGGTTAAGGATTCACATCGCGTTCACCATTTTTTGTTTACTCTTGAAAAATGAGGATGACCTTGTTTTCATAAGGATTATGAATTCCAATCGGTTTCTAACGGGTTTGTTCATAGAACCGAAAACATCCAATGATTCTATATCCATTTTAAACATACGTTCCAAATGTAGGTGCTCATTAGTTGTGGCCTGATGATTCTTATGAATTTGCATTTTTCGAGAGGATGGGAGGTTGGACTCATCATACCGTTGGGGGGGAGGAATTATTTTCTACTCTAGGACACTTTTTATATATTTAACTTATGTTCATGAATCCGTATTACACTACCAAGTATGAAAATTAGCTTTCCTTATGATCTGACAATAAATTATTAATATGTATGGAATTTATAGTATATTTTATATGTATTTGAGCGTCTTCATCGATAGATAATCATTTGTATTTGTTATAGATTATTAGTCGAAGGTATCCTTCAGCACAATATATAAAGATCTCTTGGTCATTATGATAACCATACTGGTTTTAAAGCCACTCAGTGGGACACATAAATTTTTTGTTGTTCAGAAGGACATTAAGTATTTCAGAGTTGGGATCGTACCTATAGATGGGATACCTACGTATCCTTATTAGGAAAGGAATTAGAACCCACATAGTTAGGGTATTAAGATAGAGTTTAACATCATATGGGACTAATGAGAATTAATGGGTGATGGGGTTGATCCTTAGAAAGGCTTCCTATATACTCTAGTTTTAAGTTAGAGATCAAATTCCCCATAGTTAGGTTGGGAATTGTAGGGCATAGATATTATTAAATTCCCAAAGAGATGTGATGTGGATAATTTTACACTATAAGATCATGTGAGTTATGCTTGGGGTGAGAAACAAGAGGTATCAGTAAACCTGGAAATTTGTGCCAGGAAAGATGTGGTCGCAAGGAATGATAAGGTGCATTTGTATGTATAATTTTCCCAAATAGATAAAGATAATGAATTAATATAAAGAAGAAGCTCGAGAACAAGGCCCACAAATGTATATGTTCTTTATGGAGATTTAGATACTCTAACATGGGGATTACTCTTGAGGAGGATTCCAAAATTAGGAGTGGAATTCTAATTGGGTTTTATTCCTGAGAAGGTAGCCCAAATCAAATGAAGTTAAGACTGCTTAAGAGAAATTATGACAGAGGGATTATTCTTGAGAAGGAGGCCCATGTTAATGGGACTTGAGAACTCGGGCTTACTCATAAAAAGTAGGCCCATGTTAGGGGAATTTGGACTGGGGATTACTCATGAAACTAGGCCTAGGTTAAGAGAACACGAACTGGGGCTTACTCCAGAAAAAAAGGCCCAGGTTAAGAAATTATGACTAGGACTTACTCCTGAAAAGGAGGCCCAGGTTTAGAGAACCTGAACTAGGGCAAACTACTGAATAGAAGTTCTAGGTTATGAAATTATGCCAGGGGATTACTCTTGAAATGGAGGCCGTGGTTAAGAGAAATTTAACTGGGGATTACTCCTAAAAAGAAGGCCCAGGTTAGGAAATTATGATTGGGGCTTACTCCTGAAAAAGAGGCCTAGGTTAAATATCTTCTCATATTAATTAATGGGGTTGAGTGAATGAAATCTCTATCCTTTGTGAAATAATGATATTCAAATCACTAGGTTTTGAGAGATGTTCCACAGAATTGCTTTCAGATATCGAAGCCAACCAAGGAATAATGAAATAAATGGTTTTGAAGAGGATTTTGAAGGCTAAATCATGAATAGGAGAGGTGTATTTGAAGAATTCAGGTGAATAGGCAAGAGGGGAACCCAAAAAGAAGTAGGCGTGCATGTATTTTTTGGTCGCACAAGTACTGGTCATGCAGGTATACCTACGCGACACAAGTGTACTTGCGCGATGGTCAACCCACTTAATGGTTTCTATGGAATATAAGTGGGAGTTAATGGAAATTTAATATACATGGGAATAAAATTATTAAGGGAAAGATAAAACATAATTCATTCATTATATAATTATAACTTCATTTTGAAAAAGATATGTGGGATTGGAATAAGTTATTTGTAGGTATTGATTATGTTGGAAAAAATAAAGGACATTGTTACATGGTGTTTATGCAATCATTGATGATGTTTAATATAATTTTGATTTATGGAATAAATCCAATATTATTTTAATAAGGAAACACTCATGTTATAATTATGTATTTATGGTAATTCAGTTCATTACACAGTTTCAACATAACACTTGATACAGGTATTAACATATTCGTAATGAGAAAACATGGAGATACATTGTGATATTTTAGGAATAAATTTTATGTTGATTTCATGACCTTATTTCTAAACATTTGTATTTTCAACATTTAGGAGGGTTTTGAGGTTAACCATTCATGAATATTCTATTTTAAACAGTATAGGAAGTATTGATGTCTTGAGATTGTGTTGAATACATTAGTTTAAAGTCTATTTAGTGATTAAACATATTTTAGCGATGTCTATATTATTTATTTTGGAAATATATTAGACGTGTTATAGAAAAGAAAATTGTGTATATCAGGTGACAACCAATGAATTAGAGAAATCCCACATGTCCTAAACCCATATTTGAGAGATTATAAGGGTTTAACACCTAATAATGATATACATGATGTATCAGTTAATGTATACTTTTTTATGAATAAATATTAATTATGAAACAATAATGTTACTTTTTATGATTATATGTTAATGTAATAACTATATTTATTTTTAATGATACATTGAGATAAAATTGTTATACTTTTTATTCTTTTACTAGTGTTAAGATCTTCCAAATGTGTATTTTAGTGATTTCGGTATTGAAGTTAATCAGTAGACAACAATTTCTTGATGTAAACAAATAGATAAAAAATTGAAAGAATATTTGTTTATAGAAATATATCAAGTAATTATATTTCAATATATTCTCGGATAATAATATAATTACTCAACATTAGGAAAATGATAAATAACTATTTTCCAAATATATTTTTTAAATTAATAGACTTTTAGATCATCACATATTTATAAATTTTGGACCATCAACTCTTCTTTGATCATTTACTTGTTTATGACTGATGACTGTAATAACTACATATAAATAATTATTTTATTCCTTTATCCCCATTATTCACTCTCATTCTATGTTCTCCAATGTGTAACCATAGTTATATGGTACATTTTTTAACCATCACGGTTCCATCTTTCCCTTTTTAAGGGATGTTTTAATATTATATTTTACGATGTGGGTTATAATGAAAGAAACATTCATGTATTAAATTTTTCATAAATTAGGTGAATATCAATAGAGGATTTTATATAATGAATGTGGGGTAGAATATTCCACCCAGATATTTTTTTGAAAAATATTATTCCAATTAATTTAACTTTTTTGACATTTTTCATTTCATGAAATACAAAACATTTCTAATTTTACATTATATAACAATGTTTATAATTTGTCATAAAATCAAAAAAAAATTCAATACATGAAAAATAGATTTTATATTTCACTACACAAATTAATAAGGCCAGATATTGAAATATGCAATAATGAAATTCCTTGAAAACATTCGCAACATGAAAGACCAAGGATTAGAGAAAAATAATATATTAGTATAATGATGTTATTTAATATAAAAAATATATCATATACATTATATAATACTTTATAAATATTATTTACTAAATTATTATACGATTTTTATGAATAAATATAATATGAATTCATATGTTAGTAATTAATTAGAAATTAATATCAAAAGGAATGAATATAAATGGAAATGATAATATTTTTATTGTCCCAATTTTATTTTACACTCATAAATTAAAATAAATATAAACACTTAGTGATATTAATTTAATATATATTTTAATTATATTATAAATTATTTTTTATTTTAATTCAATTGTTTTCATAGAAATTTGATTTAAACAAACCAAATTTTATGTTTACAAACCAATATGTTAATAAAGGTTGTTTTTCAACCATTTAATGGAGAACCAATTTTAAATCCAAATTTTCTCCAATTAATATACAAAATATGTCAAAATAATGTCCATATGTGAAATAAAAACAAAAAAAATTGGAAATTATATATTTTTGGTATATTTATGTAATGATTAATTTTTAATGAATATTATAAAATAGGGAATTTTAATTCAATTTTTTTTTATTCTAATTAATTTATAATGATAAAATATATTATATATTGGTTTCAAAGACTATGTATATAATTTTTTTTAAAATTATTATAATATATGTAGTTGTATCAAATTTTACACTTATTTTTGATATAAAATCATAGAAAAATATTCACCATTTTTAAATTAAAGAAATTTATTGTCATCCCCTCAGTGGGATTAATTTTAAAATAATTGTTTCTCATTCTATCGATGTATATTGGAAAAATAGATTAAATATTTTTAATCATCATAAAATATCATGTCTAATATGTTAAAGTTCGTTATATTATTAAAAAATTAGTAAAAGTATTTAAAATTAATTACATTGATTAAGATAAAATTAATCTTACATATGGACTTAACCGTAATGATAAAACCCAAAAATACATAAAAATCTTTCAGAAGCCATTATGTGGCCATATTTAGTCCATATACTCTATTTTACTCAATATGATATATTATTGGATCCACATGACTTGTGAATAATGTGAATGGAATTTCATTTTCAAAAATATTATAGGAGTTTCAATCCTCCCCTACTACAAAAGGACTCCTATTCTCCTAATTATTCACACTTATCAACCCACATGAGATCAAAAACACTCTTATATTAATTACATTAAAAACCTATATTACTCCTTGATGCCTTAATTTTTTCATAATGACTTCCACGGAATCCCTATGGTGAAAACTAAAATTCGTTACCTGATTAAGAGTTAACACCCTCCCTAAATATTTTTTCTTTTATTTTTATTATCTACCACCTCATTTCATATTATTACATGATTATAAAACCAGAAAAATGTACAAAATATAATAATATTTTTTATGAGATGTGTTATATCTACACTTAGACAGACTTCCATCTATTGGTAAATGAACATACTATTAATTTGTATGTCAAACTACCACCTCACTTGATGATAGTGGTTATTTTTTCTATTATCGCTTCTCAGGGTGAACATTATGATAGAAAATATATAAATATATTTTATATATTATATTTATTATGTATTTGATTTTATTTAATCTTCTTACCACACATATCATTGTACATCGCATTTGGTGTAAATATAATAATTTAATTTAAGGGAGTGTGGAATACGAGCACTCAATGTGATGTGATTTGTTAACACGCTACATGGGATGTATTAATATTGATTTTAGATAACATATATGGTATAATAATTATAATAGAATAATGATTTTTATACATACATATATATATATGTATCTTTAAATTATTCTCATTCATTCAATACGCCAATAAAATAGAATTTCGATCAATAGTACGTACATAGTACTTCCTCCATGAATGGTGTTTTTGATTTTGATAATTATAATATTATATATAATACAATAATACACATATAATTTTTATTAATGATGTTTATATCATGTTTTATAGTCATTAAATCAGTATTTGAGTATAAATACCAATAATATAACAAATTAAGACACCTACAAAGAAGAAGGAAAATATTACTCGAAGGGAAACCATAACATATGATTGTTTAAAAAGGTAATAGAATTTGATAATAGAAAAATTTATAGTATGCGATATAAAATTATTCTTATATAGAATATTTTGTATAAAAATTGATTTATTTTACAAATAAATATTTATGACTATAAGGAGTATATATACAAAAGGTTTGGAATTTAGTCTCACATTAAATTTCCATGACATACATGATTTATTCATCCCTGATTCGTTTTTTATGATGTTATTAATTCCAATTGATATATTATATGAATAATATAGACAGTCACTAACATATCAATTTCATAATATTTTAGTCGTATTATTTATATTTCAAAGGTTACAAAATTAGTAATGTAAATTTGTCTCCTTTTTCATTCTTTTTGACACATTACATTATTTGCACCTATATTTTTCCATGAGGTGTATATAATTCCATTTAAATATTATATCATGAAACAATTTATTCTCATTATTTTTTAATCTTCATTTTATTATATTTTCTATCAGAGTGAGTATGGATCAAATTTACCATGTTTCAAGAATTTATTCAAACAATTACATCACTTTCGAGGTTGTTTATGTTTATGATAACATTAATGAAAAGTTACGATACAAATATTTTTTTAACATTTATAAAATAATGAGTTTTAAAATTTGTTACATAATATAGTTAAGAATGTGTTTATATGAAATTTGTAATTTACCACTCTCTTCGGTTTGAAATATGTGTTCTTCTACAAACATATTTTCTTAACGGTCTTGCATGAATAGTAAACTATTATACTAAACTCTATAAAAAATTTACCATTTTTTAATTTGACAATTTTTCAATAGATTCTTCTTATCACATTCTTAAAAAATAATTTTCAATCCTTTTACGGTGAAAATGGTGTATTTTTTTACAATGTACAACATGAATGGATATACCCACTATTTTTTTTTTCTGAAATTAAATTCCTTGTTTAAAAATGTTAAATTTTTTGAAATTAAATTTATTAGTAACTTTCATGGAGAAATGATTTCAATTTTTATTCAATATTCCTTCATAAGATTTCACCTAAAAGTATTTTCAATACATTTTTAACATTTCATTATATGTTTAATCATTATATTAAGATAAATGGTATTCAAGAAAATTTAAATATTCTAATATAATTTTTCGAATTATTTTCAATGAAATAGTCTTCAAAGTGTTTTATTTAATTCTTTTAAGGTTTTAAATTTGTTTCTAATGAAATTTATTTTTATATTTTTTATATCTTATTAAATATTATTTAAAGTAAAAATGTTTTCAAAATTATTTTAAATATTGTTTATAATTTCTAAAGGAAATTTCAATAAAAATAATTTTTATGTGGTTCTATTCTGTTATAATTCGTTTTAAATATGAATGTATATTTTTATCAAAAAAATATTTTCCCAGATATATCTTAATTATTTTCTATCTAATATTACATTAATTGATGTTACTCATTAAAATATAGAAAATAATCTAGATGGTCCATTAATATTCTATAGTGGATGGATTAATTTTTTTTATTGAAGGATTATGATGAAACCCTTTTCAATTCCCTGTGTTATATGTGTTTTAAATGAGCTTATTTTCATAGGTTATGATTTTAATTAAATGATTTTGAAACATGTATTTTTTCATAAATTATGATATGATTATATGTTTATATCTCTAATTTATATTCTTGGGTTATAATTTTATTATTTATGATTTTGTGGGAAATTTATGTATGATTTCATAATGAGATGGTTTTGACATATATCTCCATCAAATTCATTGGATAATGATTTAAATCACACGAGATAGAAATGGATAGAATGAGAAATTATCATTTTTCAGTATTTTAGGGATGGAACATGGTTTGAACTCAGTTTAGTAATATAAGGCTGAGACATGCTGTGAATCTGGTTTTTTTAAGGACTCTATCCACTATTATGGCATTATCATCGATGGAATGACAATTATGGAAACCATTCTATATGCTTATGTGTCATCTAACATTACATGTTTTATTCATATGTTACCCTTTTATGGATTTTGTTCATTATTTACATAGGATTTGAGATGTATGTACTTCCCATATTTATCCCATGACTCATGTATATGATCGTTGATATTCTTGGTATGATCTTTTATTCATGATCATGTTCTCATAACATTATTCTCATGTTTATTCTTACAGGTCTCTTGTGTTTACCCTTACAAACCATTCCATAACCCAAATTTATGGTTCCATCCCTGTTTATGAATATATAATTTTTTTAATATATATATTTAATTGGGGTGATTATATTGGGGAATATAGAGGTAAATAATTTATCTCAGACATGTATTAGTTTTTATGTACCAATGATTACAAAGGCACTAAACTAAAATGGACTTTGGTAATCCACTTTTATAATCTTTTATGTATTACATACAAGTGATTTAATGTTAATGTATGAAATTTTATGGTTTACACAATAAATAAAGGTAAGAGTAATATATTTCTCTATAGTGATCATATTATGTTTCTTGAAATCATGGATTTTTTTCTTTTATAAATCATTATGTTAAACAAAAATAATCTGTTAACAACATAGAGATGCAACTGTTAATATGATTTCATTTTCTAGAATCAAATTTTATTCCTTGTTAAATTTTTTTAACACAATAAGGACCATCATAAAGGGATATATTGAAATAGGTCTTTCATTAGTAATGAATTCAATTGAAAAATAACCTTTACTATTTGGTGGAGACAAGGAAAAAAATAAAGAAAATATTAGTATATTTATATGGAATTAATGTGTATTAAATTTATTGATTCTTCTTAACCATTTTATTAGATTACCTTCATTAGTATTTATTTTGACCCATATCATAGAAATAATTTCAATTCGATGCACATATTCTTCTATAATATATAAACTATCATATTTTGATTTACTAAATCAAATGGGACATCTATCCATAATTTTTGATATGGTATATATATAGAGTGTGTCAATCCATTCCCAAAAATACATCATGGTAGGATCTAGGGAGACTAATATGAATCATTAGAAACACATTCCAATAAAATTCATTATGGAGGAGTAATATACATAAGATGTAATCATCATTTAATTATTATTTTTTAATAAAAGATCAACATATACTCATTTAGTTGAGTATTTGATAACTATAGAAAAATAGATAGATATATTAGAGTTGTAATAACCAAAATTAAAAAATAATGTCAATTTCAATAGTTTATAATTATTAGACTATTCACCACATTATTATCGTAACACAATTAAGTTATTATGATAATAGACTAATTTAATTTTCCCCCAAGAAAATGAATATATCGACATCAATTATCTTCCCTAAAACACAATTTTAATCTATATATTGAAATAATAAACAAACTATGTACAATAGAAGCATTATAGTGTGGGAGGTACTATTAGAACCCATCCTAGTGGGGACATTGAAGAGATTATCCCATCCATTCCTCTGATAGGCCTAGGCATGCATACAAGTAAAGTGTTAGAATATCCCACTAATTGGAGGCATTTTACTAAGTACTTGTACACACACAAAAATATCTATGCCAAAAAATACAGAAATGTAAGAACATAATGTAATCTAGCATTTATCCCACAATGACACCAACAACATAGAATGATAATAAGAATAATATAATGTAAAATGGCCAAAATACCAACCCAACATAAGATAATTCGTCCAAAGAGGATGAAAATGTTCATGAAACTCACTTATAGAATACCATGCATGAATGGTTGGTGTAAGACAACTATCCATAGTTGTAGGAGCACACCTTTCCTATCCAATCAATATCGGAAAAAAAATTCATGCTCTAACTAGGACCCCAGGAATGAGTTTATCATATGCAAAAGACAAGACCTGTGCGGGAAAATCCTGTGTAGGGGTCAGTAAAATTATACTTTATAGGACACCCTAGAACTATAAAAGAAATAACACTAAGAAACACATGAATTATACCACTAAGAAAACACTGAATATAAACTATAAATAAAACACATGAATTAGACCATAAAGGAAACACTCGATGGATAGTCAACATTGAATGTTTACACTTGTATAAGTATAATTAAAAAATAGAGATATTTTTATCTGTAGTATATATATATATATATCCATGTCTCCATGACAGTAGAATTTTCATCTTTGAGAAGGTCATTGATAGAGAATGATGTTTAAATTGCTTCTGGAGTGATGATAGTTCCTGTAGAATCAATGGAACATGGAGAGGCAATGTCACACAGAGCATTGGTGCCACATGGAGTGTTGGTGGGGCATGGAGCATCAGTGATGCACATAGCATCATTGGCGCATAGAGAATCATTGGTAAAAATAGTGTCGGTGATGTATGGAGGAACACTAGAAATGTATAATAGATATAACATGTAGTGTTTATAGGTTATGTTGCCCAAAAGTTACATAGTCATAGAGAAATGTAGTAACCAATATAACATAGTCATGTCTTGAATAAGGATTCTCCTCATAGAGTTGTAGTTATGGGAGAAGCTATCGATAAATACATTAGGATATAAATCAACCTAAAAAACCCATTAAGAGGATATAAATATAACATTCTCATCTGAAGGGTTCTAACACCAAAAAGGGCTTGTCGAAGAGACATACATTATTAATGATATGGTTGTTTTCTGAAAATGTCTGAGTTAGGTCTTGTCTCAGTTAGATCGGGCCCACCAACCTGACCTGGCCTATAGTTTGACTCAACACTACCTCACCCAGTTTGACTAATGAAGCATATTCTAACATAATTTGGCTGGGCCAAAACTAGCTCATACAGCTTGGATCAGCATGTTCGGTGTGTCTCGTACCAGTAATGTTTGTTTTTGTCTATTCAGTCTATCCTGATTGCATTTCCTCTACTTGTGGGCCCCATATTCCCTTGTAATACCACACCAGAGGCAATTAATGTGGTTGACCATAATTTAGGCACATACATCCACTACGGCCACCTATTTTACACATATAGGCCCACCACTATTGGCTCCCTTCGGTGTGTTCCCTCTCTAACTTTGTCATGTTGTCGTCATTTTCTGACCTTCAAGCCACTTCTCCTATCATGATCCACCCAACCTGGCCTCCCATATCGGTCCGTTGATACCTCCACAACTGGCCAGCAAATCAGTGGCATGTTGCCGCCTTACGCTGCTCTTTTACTGGATCCATCAGCTACCGTAACAGGTGTTCTACCTTAATCCATCTCCTTGTGTCACCCTATGATTCAGCTTCTCCCAAAACATGACATGCTTCTTCCATGCATTTGGTATGTCGTTGAAAGGTCAAACCTTCGATCTCGGATAGTTACACCATGGGTTAGTGCACCATGATTTATATTTCTCAAAAATATTTTAATGAATTAGAATGTGTGCAAAACAATATAGATTTAGGGGAGAGATAAGGCATATAAAAAACCCAAAAATAGATATTGTCCTTGTTTATTTCTTCATTTATACGTTTAGGTTTGAATGTTCAATAAAAAATTAACATATAATCAATATGATTTATCTCCCTTTTTAATCCATGAAATAATTTATCCATTGTGCAATAAAAGACCAACCATGTATCAACCTATTCTTGGGTTGGTTCACATTCATCATTTGAATTATTGAACATTGGGGATAATCATGGAGTTATTAAACTCCATACCTATTGGTTGGATTAGTCGTTGATGAATAATGGAGATCTGTATCGTCATAGATCATTGATCCACAATCACTCATAGTTTAGAGTGTTTCCTTCCATTCCTCATATGAATTTATAAGGTTCGAGATTAATCCATGAATTCTTGACAAATGATATATTAAAAATAAAACCTATTATGCATCGAATAAAATAATTTTATTAAAATATTTTAATGATGGTTACATCACTTTAAAAACATTCACAAACGTCCCACAAAAGATGATGTTAGGCCCCAGATATGGTAAATTTGGTACATTAAATTCAACGGTTCCCTAAAATTTGTGATCTAGAAACCCATTTATATATTATTCTAGTTTAAAGAAGAAACCATCCACACACATTATTAAAAACATAAAATTTTTCATCATATTATTGTTGGCACACTGCATATCAGAATCTTATTTTGTCTCAACACCAGGTCTCGTAATTATCCCAATTAAATTATAAGAAACTATAGAAAATTCAAGTCAAAATATTGACCCAACCATTGGCTTTTCCATCATTTAATTCCAAGAAATGTGACACTCAATAAAATGATGAGGGTACAAATAATGAATCTGATCATCCCACTTCCATTTTCTCTCTTTGAGGTTCCTTTTCTGCAACTGAACATTCATTAGGGGAATCAACCACCCATGAAATATCGACAACTATAGATCCTTGATCCCCATAGGGTACTCTGCAAAAGTCACCACATTTCCAATTTTTTCTTTTCCCCAATCATTGAAGTGTGATGGATCAGTAAAATACCTCTTCTACTATGACATATGGAATACATCATGAACCCGGTGAAACTGTAGGGGTAGATCCAGGAGTTACACCACCTAATAAACCCTACTCAATAACTTAAAAGGGTCAATGCATCTTAGAGATTACATCTCATCCCATTCCAATATATACAATACCCTTCAAGGTGAGACCTTGTTGAACACATGGTATCTATATTCAAACTCTAGAAACCAGTATCTCATATCAACATATAACATTTGACGGTTTTTTGCAGTCCTCATATGATCCTGGATTAACTTCACCATCTCGGTGGTAGTCAATACCACCTTTGTACCCATTAGTACGGACTCTCTGGGTCTGGCCAACATAACGGTGACATGCATCGTCTCCTTTAAAAGACCTCAAATGGTTCAATATCAATGTTGGAGTGACATCTATTATTGTACATAGTCTCCACCAATTGTAGTTTATCATCCTAATTTTGGCCAAATCCAAGAATGAAATCATGTAGTATGTCCTCAGAACCTTGGTGGTCTTCTCTATATGTCTATCAATCTGGGGATGAAGTGTTTTGATAAAATGAAACTGAGTCCCAAAGACATCAATAAATCCTATCATGAAATAGGATGTGAAATTTTCATCATGATTATATATAATAATTTATTGGACACCAAGAAGCTGAACTGGCTCCTTTATATCGATGCCTCCCAAGCAATCTACCAATCATTGTTAACTAATCAATATGAAGTGTGTCGACCTGGTGAGTTGGTCAACGATCTCACATATGGTATGATGTCCCCTAGATGTGGGTGGTAAAACATTCATGATAACCAATTATTTCCCATCCCACTTCTAATTTGGAACCTTATGTGGTTGGGTCAAGCCTATTGGATCCTAGTTCTCAGCCCTCTTTGCTATCTTGTGAGGCATCAAGAAACAATCACTTCTACCGCCTTCTTCAACTTCAGAAAATAAAAATGACGTTGGTCGTCTCGAAACATATTTTACACTAAATTATGTAATATTAAATGGGAACTTTGAAACACCCTAATGAACTCCTCCAGCAACATCGCTGGTATTACTATGCACCATCTCACGAGAACCATGTGATCCCCTCATATTGAATATTCATCAGGTGCATGCCATGTGGACTACTGTGCACATTAGGCCCCATATTTGATATCCCAGGTAGTGTCTCCTCGGCTCACTATATGAGTGGAGGCATAAAAACTATCTACAATAGTTAATATAATCTATCTCCATAAAAAATGTATATCTATAATGAATATAACTACCTAAATATCGCACTCAGCAACTTCATGCTGGATCTCTTACTCATAACATCATCCACTACATTTCCCTTTCCAAGAGTATAGAAAATATCAATGTCATAGTCTTATACGAAATCTATCTATCATTTCTATTTAATGATCAGATCCCAATGAGAGAATATATATTTGAGACCCTTGTGGTCAGAGTAGATAGTAAATTTATCTCCCATCATGTAGTGTCACAAAATCATAAATGTGAAGACTAAAACTACTAACTCTATATGATGGGTTTCATCGCTCTACCTATGCAAAATAAACTCATTAAGAGCATATGTATGCATTTATCTCCCTGAATAAAAACAATTCCAGGACAGATCCCGATGCATACCAGAACACCATGTAGTCAACACCCACCACTGCTAGTATCAAAATGGGGGGGATTATTACTATCTACCTAAACTCCGGAAATAACTGCTAGTACATATTCTTCTACTAAAAATTTGTTCCCTACCATGTGAATTCTATAAAGGGTGCTTCTATACTATAATTTTTTTACAAACCTCCAATAGTACCTAGAATAACCTTGGAAACTCTGCTCCTCAATAACACTGTTTGGTGGTACCTAATCAAGCACTAGATCAATATTCAACAGATATACTATAACTCCAACCTATAAAATGATGTGTCCAAGAATTTGGACCTCTTAAATACATAACTGAAACTTCATGAGATTCCCATAAAGGTGGTTCTATCGGACTGTGTCCAGAACCATCCTCAAGTATATTGTGTGCTCCTCGTTGGATGTTGAGTAAAATAAGATTTCATCAATGAAGACCACAACAAACTGGTACATGTAAAGAATTAATCTTCTATTCATGAGTCCCCTGAACACCATCGGGGAATTGTTCAGTCCCAATATATTCACTAGGTACTCATAGTGGAGGCACCGACATCTGATGGTTGTCCTCGGGATGTCCTCATCCAATACACGATGTTGTGCATAACTAGATCTGATGTCTATCTTCAAAAACCACCTTTCTCACATAGGCTGATCAAAATGGTCATCAGTCATTGGTAGTGGATACTTATTCTTTACATTCACCTTGTTCAGGATCCATAAGTACACACATGGTCTCAGTTTCATGTGTACCTTCTTATAAAACAAAACAGATCCACCCAAGGTGAAACACAAGGTCTCATGAAGAACTTCCACTATAAGTCTTCTTGATGAACCTATACTCAGAAAGTTCTATATGATCCATCCAATGTGAAGGTGTAGATGTTGGTTTTGTACTAGGGTCCAAATAAATTAACATATTTACCTCCCTACAGGGAGGTAATCTTGGGACATCGTCATAAAATATGTCTTCGTAATCTTCCACCACTATAGGAAACTACAGACACATCTCATCTGCTATATTGAGGGTCAGGCTAGCCATATGATTTTTAATCGACTACACTATCCTATGTGTGAATGTATCATACTATGTCTGTGATTAATTTTTTCCAATGATATAATATATGGTCCCATAAATTTGGACACTCCACACAATGAAACTAAAATAGTCAATATGGAAATGAACTTTGAATAACCATTACATACCTAGAATGATGTCAATATTCCTCAACCCTGCCACCAATAGATCCCAACCAAAAATCTCACCCATAGAGTAAGGTAAAAATATCTACACCACTGTGGGATATTATAATCTCCCCCGTAAGAGTCCCTCGGTATAAGAATTGTGTCAATAGTTCCACTAGAATCTCTGAGTCTTAAAAAGGGTTTGGAGAGAATAGAGTGACATAAAACTATGTATATAAATACTAAAAATAATTAATTAAAGAAACGAGTCCTACTTATAATCATCCGTGGAGAACTGAAGTCAAATTCCTATATCGTCTGATTTATTCCATGTCTCTATCTACCAGCTCCCAAAGCTAGTGGTGGACCACCCAGGGTGGTTGTTATAGTATGTAGATCGTTTTCCCACCACATGCTACTCTACTTGTGTTTCCAACAATGTAAACCACACTACAGACCTCCCTAATACTACCTCTTCCATGGCATTATTGGTCCCTCGACTGTCTAGTGATCATTCACACAATGAGTTAGGAAATATTGAGCCATGGGTCCTAGAATGCTGCATGATTAGAAATGAATTTCCACCAGTAGACCTACATTATTTAGGGATCAACGTACCACTAATCAAGTATCTTGGGTTTGTACCATGGAGTTCATGGCTTATGTGGTACCTTTCTTGGTCTATCTTCTACCCACATCTAAATACATTCTTTCCTGGTGCGTTTTAGTAGCTCCCACTAATAGTGTATATTCCTAAAAAAACCTTTACTAGGAGTTATCTCTCTAGTACCCCAACATATGTAGGGATAGTAAGAGATATCATAGATATCATGATCTCCTTTCACAACCACTTATCAAATTTCTAGTATATAAATAACTTGTCCCATTCCATATAAGTGGAATTGAGAGAAGGATTTGTAATTCTCACTGAGTACTCTACTAATGTTGGACTTCCCTATAGTAGATGCAGGAGATCATGTATGTGAATTGAGCATAACATCTATAGAAATAACTCATCCCTTAAGAGGTGTTCATAGTATTCCCAGAAGAGAGTCATCCCATCATATAGCTGGATGAATAAGCTCTATCATTTCACCGCTAATCACCAATGAATGATCTTGGCTAGATCTCTCATCTTGTCAGAAGGCAGAAGACACATGTAAATGCCTCTAGCCAATCCTTAGCTACTTGGAGGTCTATATCACCCCAAAACATATAATATTTTTACCTATGGAGCTCATGAAAGGCACTCATCCACCATGCATCCACTACCAGTAGTGCTGGTAGTAACTTTTATTATTTGGGTGGTGGTATCACTGATACACCACTCATTGGTTTAATCTCTTGTACTGGACTTGGTATCGATTCCTCATCGCAAGGATGATCATCCACATGTATAGATATGTCAGCTGCTACTCCCACACTGGAGTACAAGTACTATAATCCGAACTCGAAACACATAAAACTATTTCCCCAAACCCATCTCACAGTCACATTGTTCCTTAGATAGAACTGAGTACCTATGATACCACACTATCATGACCCGTCCTAGAGGTTCCAATGAAATGACTACCCCTTGGAACCTCTGATAGGATATGGCCTGGTTACTATAACAGATGACACATATAAAACAAGTGGGAGTCATTTTCCTATGTGACTATACACAGAGAAACATCTCCAGTACAAAAATTGATAAAATGTAAAAACACTATATAAAAAACGAATGCCTACTAATAATATACCAACAGAATAGTACGATAGTTTGAAAAATGGAATGTTAATAGGTGAATAATATAGGAAAATCAAAATAAATTACTTAATAAGTTAATCCCCATGTTCCTAAAACTCATCTATAGAAAACCCTTCATATCGGTTAGGTGTAAGAAAGCTATCTGAAGCCGTAGGAGAACACCTTGTATGTCTGATTCCTATAGGTTTCACCTAGTCCTGGTGAATCTTGGACATTATCAAATCCTAAATCATCTACATAATCCATTACATGTGTGGGATAATGTTATACATGGGTGTGTAAAACAATATTTATAAGGAGCCAATAAAATCAAAAAAATACTACTATGAAATACATGATGTATAGCACAATGAAAACATCTGAATTACATCACATGGGAAACACATGAAGAATAGTAAGTATGATCAGATCACATAGGTATAAGTGTAAATCATGAAGAGAGGGATTTCCAATTGTAATCCAAAGATCTCCTAGTCTCCATGAAACTAGAAGTGTCAACGGTGTGTGGAGCATTGTTGAAGAATTGAGCATCGATGTATTATGGAGCTTTGATGGTAGACAAACCATTGATGTCACCCAAAGAGCTGATGGAACCCAAAGCATTGATGATTCATCGAGAATAAATGGATCATGGGGCATCAGTGGTGCATGGAAATTTAGTGGTGCACAAGGAATCGTTGTCTCAATGTGAATCGGGGGCACAAGGAGGTAAGTGGAACATAGAGTGTCGGTGGTGCATGAAGCTTTGGTGGTGAATAGAGCATCAATGGTGCATGGAGAATCCGTGAAACATGGCACATCGAGAGAGTATGGAGCACTAATGGGCCATTGAGTCTCCAATTCACATTTTCATAGACTTACAAAGTCTTCATGCTCACATATTTATGCCCAGCCGCATGATTTTTGCTCGTAGCGTGCTTGTTCTGGGAGAACCAACTACTCTATCGATTTTTTTTTAAACTGGCATCCCTGAAAACTCAGTTTGAGTATCTCAAAAGGACTACCTCATCCCAAGAATCCCAATTATGCAATGGTCATGTAAAATTATGGATTAAAAAGGTCCGACAAGTGTTATATAGATATACAGTTTTAAAGATTAGTTGGAAATGATCAATGTGTTTTGAGAAATTACTCTTGTATTCCAATAACCATAAAATATATAATATAAAATATTGTTAAAAATTATAAAAATTATTAATGGAAAAATTATGTTAAAATACATATTATAATAGAATGATATTAACATTAATTAATGTGTATGGTTATTCATAAGCTTTTACTACTATTTATTAATTTGATATAATCAAGGAATTTAGAATACTATAGTAAATTTTATTATTATAATCGATCCTTCTTCCATATCCATAATGTGGATTAAAAGGGAATTTATATTACTAAAATTCAAAGCATGTAATAGAAATTATTAATGAATGGGAGGACATCCTACAATACACAAATTATTTCTAAATAGATATCCAAAATAAAATCATGGAGTTGTAAAGGAATATTCTTGAGCATTAAAATATGATCATAGTAATACTGGAATTGAATCAAAATTATATAAAACCAAAAAAAGTTCAATTTTTATTCAATTAATTTTAATATAATTATCAGTTAATAAAAATAATGACTGATAAGGAATATTATTTTGGAAGATAAGGTTAACAATACATTGATGGGAGACAAAAATTAAATTAATATATTTTATTATTCACAATAAGATCACAAATTCATTAGAATTAGTAAATCATCATTGAATGACCTAGTGAATACATAAAATAAATGGGTCAATGAAATATCCCAGAAAAGAATATCACATGATAATAATAAAAACATGTGAGCCAGTGGTATAAAATTATATCTTATTAGAGAAGTATAATAAATAATATAATTGTTTAATAACATAATTAAAAAGGTATCACATGATCATATATTCATTAGAAACATTGAGGGAATATATGTCAAGATTGAAAAATGACTCAAGACCAAATGCATAAATAATATCACATGGTGGGAAATGTCCCATTACATATTAGGATTATTCCCTAATCCCGTATATGACCTGTCATAGAATTTCGATATTTCTAAATTATAATGGTGATATCTGGGAGCACCCATCCTAACATGTTTATGATTAATGTGTATAATAAAATGAAAATAATCAGATTTCTAAAACATAAAGGATTACCCATCGAATTAAAATGGTCTTCCTTTTTATATCTCAATTCGTAATTTAAAGAAATTACATAATGATGGAATTTGAGAGATTATGATATGGAACATATTACCACAGAAAATTATAGTACGAAAATAATAAAATATATTTTAGATACGTATATATCATATTTATAATAATTATACAACAATATATAGAGATAAAAAAAATTATAAATACAAATATAATAATAAATTATTTTGGGGTAGATAGATCCCTTAAGAAAATATAAAATATAAAAATATTAAATAACACACATTATTTAAAATATACAATGAAAAAAAAATTAATTAAAAATTATAACTTTATGTGTATTTATGGAAGAAATTTTCATTTTTGTTGACTACATAGAAATAATTATTTAATTCACATTTTTTAAAATCAAATAGTACATTTTCTCTAAATTGAAAAGAAGTGTACTTTTAATTTTTTTTCAAACTCCAACCATTGGTAAAAATGAAAATAAAAATAATAGGACAACAATAATTAAATAATTTAATTTTTAAAAAAAACATAAATTTGTAATTAAATTTATTTTTCACCAAAAAATAAATAATGACTGATTATATGGAAAAAAATATTCTTAATAATTTTATGTAGAAAATAAATTAATAATCTTATATTAGATGAAAACATCACTAGTAAATAGATGACAGAAAAATTGAATGTGTTTTATTTAATTATTATCAAATAATTTTATTCAATGTAAATTTTATAAAAAATACCCATTTAAATGATAGTATGGTAAAAACCCATAAATCCTTGATGATTTTTGGTACATGACCCCCAATAATGAATTTAATAAATTTTTATTTAGAATAACATTATGATTGATTAAACCAATATATTTTTTTAAAATTACAATATATTCAATATATGAAAAAAAAAATTCATGAATAAAATAACATGTGTCTCAAAGAAGGATGCTTTGTAATGAAAACCCATTCATCGAGTCCAGAATTTTCATGTATGTAATTTATTAGTAGTATTATTACATTATAAAAATTATTTTTTTCCCAAAGAAACATTTAATTTTAATGGATTATAACTGAAACATTTACTAAAATTATTTCAGTGATGTGTTTAATTAAATAATTATTTTTGTCCCCATCAGGTGTTTGGATGATGTTTATTTATGAATTTAAAAACAGAAGTGATGTGTACACCATGGTGAAATTGTTCATTGATCCACCAAAACTAAAATAAAAAAGGAAATAATTATGTTTTTATACCTAATGTATACACATAAAAAAACAGTGAATATGGTTATGAAAATTAAAAAACAATACAGTCATAGAGACAACATTTTATTCATATTAATGAGTTCCAAATTTATTATTTATAAATCATAATGGAATTAAGGTTAATATTAATATATTTTTTCAATTTTATTATTATTTTTTAAATATAATGTTATTTTTATAAAACTCGTAGATATAACATTCATGTGATGTGGAAATGAATAGATCACATAGATTTGTGTGGTGGTAGCCCACCAGTCACATAAATGTTGTTATCATTCTTTAATGGATGGTATGGTAAGATATAAAATGATATATTAAACATTAATAATTATTAATATGTCATTAATATAACATATAAACATTAAATCCTTCTTTTTTAATAGAGGTGGGTTGTGACGATGGAAAAAATTACATTGTCTTGAGAGGAGGTAGTCCATCATACACATGAATGATGGTTTAATTTCCCATTTGATTAAATAAGAGATGGTTAAATATTATACAGTTACATAATATCATATACTTATAAACTAGGTACTATTTTTTATTTTATTTTATTTTTTAAGAAAGAATAGAATGTGTAGAAACAAAATATTCAAAAAATTAACATGGTGAAGACAATAACCATTTCATAGAATATTCTTATTTGACACTATTTTTTGAGGACTATAAGAATGGTATTTTGTGAATCCAAAAAGATATATAATGTTTATGGTAATTTTGGGGATAAAATGTTTTATAGTTTGGTTATGATTTTTTTGAGATGCCCAATAAACGAGTGGATGGGTTCCCTTTTATAATTGAGGGAATGAGGGGTATTTCTGTAAATACCCAAAAATATTAAACAATGGGAAGTCATTCTCCTGAAATGTGGCTATTCAAATGATATATAATGGATTTTGGGGTATTATATTGGATGAAACCACCATCAATAAAAAACTATACATTTTTTAAACATGTTATTCTAGATATGAGTATATTTTTCCCTATATAAATTATATTAAATAATAACTACAATAAAAATGATAAATTTATCAACTATTAAATATTCAAAATAATAATGTTTATATTATTATATAATATTAAGTTTATTTATTACAAATTTTTAATCATTTTTACAAAAAAACTATTTACAGAAGTGGATGAATGTAAATTAATATTAATCTCTCAAACATGGTAAATTTTTTATTTAGAAATATATTTTTCAATCAAAAGATGATCTCAGACTAACTATATGATATTGGATAATAATTAAAATAATAACAATTATTAGTTTTGATATATAATATATACATTTCATTTAAATAAATCCTCATTATGGATTTTTATATTTAGTTTAATGTTATAAACATTGTGCATATTGAAATAGTTATATGATAAATTTGTTTTTTCAATAAAAATAAACATATACAAAATTTTATTATAGATATGATTTAATTATAAATAATTGGAATAAATTTAATAAAATAAATCTTTTTTAAATTTTATATAAATTTTAAATTATAAAATTTGTTTTAAATTTATTTATTAATAAAATATGATAGTAAAAAAATTATGTATTTTTCAATATTCACAAAAATTCTGTATTTTAGGAAAAGATAATTGTTTTTAATAAAATTAAATAACATTTTATTTTTTCAAAATACTTTTTAATTATATGAAATAAAAATTTTAAATTACTTAATCAAATTATAATATTTATTAATTATTAAAAATCATTTTTGGATATAACAATTTTTTTGAAGAATAGATGTATTTAAAAAAAATGAGTTCTTCTTTCAATAATATTATTAATATAATTATATTTAGTTAAACCATTATATTTATTTCCTAATTTTTTGAAACCTATTTATATTATTTAATATAATAGACAGGTTAAAACAATGATTTTTATATAATCTTGTTGTGACTATACTTATTGTTTCTTGTCATATATGCTATCAAACATAGTTTTGTTCATTTCTAAAAACATGATGTAACATACTTGTTACTTATTGAATCATAATTTTTCATAATTTAAAATATTTATTAATTATATTGATATTTTAAATTAATAGGTATACTACGCCTGATAACATACTCTACATGAGATAATGGGTTTCTCCGAAATCATATGTTGTACAGAAGAATATGTTATAATGAAAAAAATATATTATTATCATTATTTTAAATGGTAGTTATCACCTAGCTGATTTTATTAAATACAATTAATATGACTAATTAAACTCTTTTTCTACATGATTTTTATATTCTTTTACACTCATCCAATAAATTTTTTTGGATTATAATGATAATAAATTCAATTTTAAGGATTAAATACAATAATATTTTGTAAAATGTAGGTTTACAGCCTTTTGATGATGAACCGTTTTTAAAAAGAATTCATTTTAATATCTTCCATTTGAATAAACATGCTTTCTATTTAGAATAGGGGAATCAAAACCTAATTTGGTTGTTTTATTGGTATTTTTCTAATAAAATTCATATTTTAATGAATAATTAAAAATACTGCATTTTAATTTAAAACATCATTTTGTCAAATTTATTATATTTATATATTTCCATTTTACATGGTATTATGGTATAATTAGATGTTTTTTTAATCAAATTTAGTTCATTGAATGCTATTTCAAATTAAAAATAAATAGAAAAACAATGTGAAATTTTTAACATTTAACTTAAAAAACACATTTTATAGTTATATAAACCACGTTAGTGTTAAACATAATTTAACCATTTATTTGAATTGAATTTTATAAGACATAAATACTTAGATGAAATATTTATTAAAAAAATTATCTAATATGGTCAAAATAATTTTCAATGAATACCATGTTTAGTAATTCATTTAATAGGGTTAAAAGTAAATATAGTAGTTTAAGGAAAAATTAATATTAAAAATTTATAAAATTTACCCAAAAAATTTGTCTAATCTTATTGAATTGGTTGTTATCGACCATTTAAATAATTGGACGGAAATTTTTATTTTTGGAATCCACTTGGGTGTGATTGTGACATTTATAATATTAAATTTAATTAAAATGAATATATGTCATAAATGTATCTCTTCTTAATATTTTTTTTAATTTCATTACATGTGAGTGATATATTCGACTATTAATATTCCATTGAAATATAAAAATATTAACTAAATCAAAGTAATTTAATATTTATTTTTAGAAAATAAATAAATAAATCTAATCATGAGACAAAGATAATGTATTAAAAGATATATTAAATAAAGAATCAAATAAATGATATTAATAATATTAAAATAAATATAATTTGAATTATTTGAATCCATACCCAAATTTTATATATGACTAAGGAATTTATGGATTATTTAAATATAGTTTTTCAGAAGGAATCATGTTGTCTTGGATTTTTACAAAAGTCATGTAACAATTAGTGTTAAAATTGACATAATTCATTTATGAAAATATAAAATATCTAATTAAATGATATTAAATTTCAAAAAAATTATTTATCCAAAAAGGTTCATATAACTCTAAAAATTTCATTAATGAATCATGAATTGGTTGTTTGGAATTATTTGGTAATTATTGTAACCCTCTAAGTGTAAATTACATGATAAAATGGTAAGAGGAAAAAATGGTTAAAACAAATATAAAATGATTACAAATATACTTTAACTTCTATAAGATTTGTTTTATGATTATATATAGAACTATAATTATAATTTATTATAAATAAATGAGTTTTTACACATTTTTAATCTATAATGATCTTATATTAATTTAATACTTCTAATAATTCCAAGGATTCCCCTCCCCTCTCCTATAAGAAGTCACACATTCGTCTCTATTTCATATATTTCAAAACCATTTTGGTTCAACCAATATCGTCCAAAATCCAAACCTAGAATACCAACCTATATAATTGTAGTCATCTTTTAGGTAGAACACCATCTTTATAGGTGTTTAGGCATCAATAAAGATGATTATCTGATGGAATTGTAATGTTTTTATTTATGTGTCTTTATTTTATATATTTTAAACTTCTATAAAATCTAATTCTTCCATGATTAAATAATAAATCCATTATCCTAATTTTTTTGAGATATTATTTTGATAATTGGAGAACATAAATTCGTATTTAATTCTATTAAATTGGAAAGGAATTAATTTTTCATTTTTTACTATGAACTTTCACCTCTATGAACAGATCTAATTAGTTTTCTCTAACTTTATCTTGTGAATGTTTATAATAATGTATTTAATGTTCATATGTTCTATTCATGTCATATAAATTATTATTAAATTATAATATATAAATTATATTCTTAATTCCTTACGCATAAAAATGATAACATCGTTTTTTTGTACGTGTGAATATCATCACCATGAAGCGGTTGGACATATATTTATTTGTTATATCATTTGTTTGATATATATATATATATATGTATATTTATATTATTATTATGATATTAATTCTGTTATTATAATTTTGTAATGATAACATAATACATAACATCATTCATAATGATCAATGAAAAATATTAATGATACTCATGCATACGTACGACCTACCATCTCGATGAATATAACATTGTTAATTTTTCATAACCATATATAATGGATTTATTTAAATGTATAATTGATGTTTATAAATGAAAATAATTTCACGAATATTTTTCAAGAGATGATGGAATTAGGACCACATGGAAAATTTTCATCGTACCAAGTTCATTTTCAGCTCAAGTACCGAATATTGACAAAATGTCTGTTATGAACCTAATAACCAGAAAGCATAGTCAGAGACAAAGTCTCCAACCATTTATTAAATATAAATAAAAAGTACAGAAATCAAGGAACAAAATCCATAAAATATAGCTACAAATCATAAAAACCATATTCATCACCATACCCATGCCCGGTTGATTCATCCGCAGTGGCTGACTCCCAATCCAAGCTTTCATACTGCTTTTATGCCTTAACATACTTCCTTATGAAATTTAACTTGTTTAATATATGTACTCATTAGAAGAGTTCATACCTTTTTCTTTGATTACATATGACTTAGTGGGCATCAACTACGACAAATGCGAATAGTCCTTCCTTTTCCTTCGTCTTGGTGGATCAGTCATGACTTCTTCTTTCCCGGATACAACCTTCTTTCCACCATGACCAATGTCACTATAAGAGCTCCTCACAATGCCACCAAAATTCTCCTTTTCAATATCATATATATTCCCCTATTTACCAGTGATTTTCACCTCCTGACGAAATGAACTAAATGTAAGGGACTTTAGCATAATCTCATTTCATTAACATGTTTGATGATAACATGAACCATTATTTTATTATATGGTTTATATAAAGCCACTACCACATATAATATCCATATTTTATCTATCATATTTTAATTAAATGTTTTATTAATTGTTGTAATTGATGGATATTAATATCTTAAATGTTCAAAGTGGTATGTGACCCCTTAAAAGATTAAATATTTAATTAAAAAATGTTTTTCTTCATGATATTATTTTTCATATTTATTATATATATATTATGAAAATATGTGAAACTATTTATATATATTTAATTAAATTATAATGATTTCAAAATGATTTGTTTTTAAATTTATTATATAGAGTTTTTTTAAATATGACAAAAGGAATGTTCTTTCTTATCTATGTATGGACAATAACTCCTTAATCATGGTTAAAATTATTTGATATTTGGATTTCACTACAAGAATTAATGTTTTTAAAGTAACAAACACATAACTTATTTCTTTTTACTGGTAATATGGTATTGAAAATATTTTGAAAAAATAAATGATTATTTAAATAGCATGAAAATTTTTCTTTTGATTATAAATAAAATTTTATGTCTGTAATTTTGATAACGGTAATTTGTAATGTGTTATGATTATATAATGGTACTTAGGAATTTGATGGGTGGATATATGATTAACCAAGGATAGGTGGTTATAAGATAAAAATAGGTTGTATGGTAACATTATATCCTCTAATCCATTGGTTATAGATGTCAGGAATTTGGATATTATTTTTTTAAGAGTGATATGTATAGAAGTTGACTATATGGTTATTCAAATTATGTATGAATATATATAATGTTATATTTATAAGTGATATGTTTCTTTGAATTAGATTTATGGTTATATTATTTATTATAAAATGGTTATAAGTGACATTATATTCATTGTAGTGTAGTTACTACTTCTTAATGGTGAAATGTATTACTTTCTGGTAATTTATACAAAGTTTACATGTTTTTTCAAGACTAATAGTTTTATTTCATTATGTATCCCTCATTAAGCTTTTTATACTCATACGAATTTTTAAATTTTTTTTCACAAGATTTAAAATTCAATAGAGTCAAGGATGTGATCATGGAAAATTCATGATGTTTAAGCATGATATAAAAAATTGTTTCTTTCTAAAAGATTTTATTTTATGAATTTTTATTGATATTGAGGAAATGTGTGTGTATTATAATATTTATGTTATTATGTATGGGTTTCCTAAATCAATAAACATTAAAATATCATAAATTTTAAAAAAATTCAAATAATTAACTTCACTCAAAATTATGTAATTTTTATGGTTGGGGCCTTATACATTGGGTGTTTCATTAATGGATGAAATATAAATAATATTGATTTTAATTTTATTTCTGAAAATTTTTATTTTCTATCATAACTGAAGATAATTAATGACATATTTAAAAATGTATGTATGTGATCTTTTCCATCAACAATTTATGTATCATAGTATAATAAGATCTATGAGATTGCCTCTAGCTTGACAATATAAAAAGAAAATTTCTAGATACACATTTATGTGCATATTTTTTATTAAGTAATTTAATAGTGTTTAAAATCCATTAGAATTATAAAACCATTTCCCATGAAATATGCAAATGGGATAACTCGTCCACATATTACTTCAGGATCCCTATAATTACACATAAATAAATCAATAACATATGCGTTACACAGAATATAACCTCCAATAAATGGACATGTAATATATATAATTGAATAGTTATCAATTGATAAACACACAATGAAATATTTTAACGGTGTAGTGAGGCAATGTGGTGCAAAATGTTTTTCATATGTGATAAAGATATAATTCTCAGCTATAACATATGTAAATTTCTTCTATATTCATTGAATATTGATTTTAAATTTATAAATTCCCATAATTTTCAATCAAATTTTCAATAATAATGGATAATATTGTCTCTTATAACATTTAAATATCATAGTCAGTGGATGTAAAAGGAAATTTGGATGAAAATCTTCTATTGGATGACTTATCATGAAATTATCACTTCATCTCAAGTACCTAGTATTCCTTTATTAAGAAATATTTGGTATGATAAATATGCATTCATTATTTTAGTTTAAATTTAATGAATATTAGATTTTGGGTCCTAAAATATTTCATTATGTGATGGAAATATTTCAAATAATAAAAATCACAATAGAGACACAAAAAGATCATACGATATTTATGCAAAAATTTTAAAAGAAACATGGAGATCATTTTTTATGAATATGTTTTCCATTAAATATAAATAAATATGTAATTCATGAGAGTTGGAAAGAATTGAATTCTCAAACATAGGTGGTTTAGACCCACTAATATCCCTGATTTCATTGGTGTTATAGCATATTGACTGATGATTCCAATAAACCCACCTAATATTAATAATGTGTTCAAAATATCTGTACAAAGGAATAATATAATCAACTCATCATATGTGATGAATCATAAGGTTGTATATATGGTTAAATACCTCTTATATGATGACTAATATATGAATATATTAGACATAGAGTCATAAATCTATGAAATAATTAAAATCACATTGTCCAATTACTATTAAAAATATATATGTACTAAGAAGAAACATGGGAAGTAAAGGATGTAATGAAACAAATGTAACTCCATATACAATCTAACAATGATATTAGTATAAATTTAATGAATGTAATTTCTAATATGTGGATGAATATACTAACATAAACATTTCTAAATGAAATTTTCATTATTGTAAATGTGTATCATATTTAGGATTAATGAATATTATAAAACACATTGGCCACCAAAAAAACAATACTTCATAATTTTAGAAAACCATTCTTATAAATAATAAATATATTATATAAAATAAAAAATATTATAATTCAATAATAATGATATATATAAATTTAAAATCTATCATGCCATAAACACTAGGAAATATTAATCGCATGAAAAATACAATAAATTAAAACCATAACATTAAAAATATGATAGGGGTTATTAAATAATTATTTAATAATGTATGAACAATAATTAAATTAAAAATAATATAATAAAGTGGAATTTATCGAAGTTATAAATTCATTATGATAATTTGTGTATTAATATGATTGAAAGAATAATTACCTGACAATTGGATGTGTATAATACATATTATAATAGTAAAATCACAATTCAAAGAGTAAATTTAAAATAATAGAAAATCTAACATTATTAATGTTATTAAATATAAATATCAATCTAGAATTAAGTAAAAAATCAACTATGGTTTCTCTAAGATATAATAATTATATATTTTTAATTATGAATATTTCAAAATTTATTTTTTTAAACTGTAATTGGAAGGTATTTATTAAAATATAATTATTTAAAAAAATTTCAAGTTATTTCAGAAAAAAATTAATTTCAATTTCGAAATTATTAAATTAAAATTATAATATATATATATATATATATATATTATTTTAGGAATATTTATTTTTAATTACTAATGATATAGTTTTTTAAAGATATTAGTTATATTTTCAACCAATCGTACATTAATAAATAAATGATTTTTAGAATTATATTTATTTTATAATAATACTTCATTATCATCAAACATGATTTCTTATATTTTTATATATTATATCCACCTCATTGTATCATGTATTGTTAAGGAATTTTTATCCTCTAATGTGGTCATTTCTAATTTATATTTATCAAAAATTTCTTAGAATGTAATTATGGAGATTAATTTCAATTTAAATTTTTTTATGAATCTATAAAAAAATTACAAAATATTTATCCCACAATCATGGGTTGTATTCAACATTTAAAATGTCCCTTTAATGTTTTATTTTCTAACTAGAAGGCATTATCAATTCATTAATTATCACTAACTAAATTGATAGTTAGAATTCAATATAAATATTTAATTTATATGAATTTATTCATTCTAGGAATCTAGAGTTAATTTTACATATTAACAAATAATAATGATTTCAAACCATGAGATGAAAATTAACATTGGGTAATTACAAAACCATGAAACTAAACTATTATGTATTCAATTAAAAATTATAAATTAATCTCAATTATTATAATTTATCATGAATAACAAAAATCAATTTAATATAATTAGATATCAATGTTTTTGTCAATATAATTTTGATAAAAATGAGGTGTAATAATGATGAAACAATATGGGACCCTATCTAAGGAGGCTCTAAACTATTCTATTTTCTTTTGGGGTTACATTATCATTTACATTATTGTTTCATATAAATATACTAAAATAAATTATATTTGTTAATTTTTTATTTTATTTTTATTATTATGCGTATATATAGGGTTTTAGTTGATTTATATTCATTACTATAATTAATTAACAAATTATTTGTAAATACGTTATTCTTGAAGCATATAAATTATTAATATTTTAATTATTATTCTCCTCTTCATAGATTAAAATAATCTGTTTATATGTTAATCCCTATAAATTAACAATTTATATTTTCACATATTATATTGCGAAACCCCAATATTAATTATCAAATTTCCAAACAATATGATATTGAAAACTATTCTTTGATCCTTAATTTTTTTTAAAAAAATTCCTTTTAAAATTAATGAAATTTACTATAGAACAATTTGAAGTATGGGTATAATAATTTTTATCTCTATAACTTATTATTGAAATTTTATATTTTATATGATTTTTATATATATAATTTATGGAATTTTAATTATCTTCAGTGTTGTAAATGAACATGATACATGAATCGTAATCCATAATGTTATGATGCTCTTGTTATATCACTTCCTTATTCATATTGTTTTTGATTAATATTAATATTCTCTATTTCATTCATCCCAAAAATGGATCGATATTCATTTAATGATTCTACTATTCTTATGATATGATTATATTGATTATAATGGCCAAACATGTACTTTTATAGAATTAGTTTTCATTATTTTCCTATTATTTCACCAATTATTGGGAGTTTAGCTTACATTTTCATTAATCTATACCCCTATGTAACTATATATATATATTAATATTAACACTATTCATATAAATACATAAAGTGTTTAAAAGAAATATAACACATAAAATATATTGACATTGATTCATCCCAATTATCTAAATATACTAGACCTCCCAAATATGGGATTTTCAATATTTTATATGTTGGTCAAGAAACTAATTTAGTAATATTTTATGTATAATAAGATGAAATATATTATATATGATATAAAAATATATTTATAGCCTCAGTTTATAATAAGTAATTAATGAATGTAATTGGATGCTAAAAAATTAAAACAATATATGAAAAAATCCAATGTATTAATTTAGGAGATATAATGTTTAATGTGACCTAATTAAAAATATATTGTTATCAATTTATAGATATACATATGTAAGGGGTGCATTTCATTAAAAAAATTTGTACACTGTTGTATACTATTATTAGAAGTGGAAATGGCTATAGAGAAAAAATGAATATTTCTATTATAATGAAATTGATTTGAATTTGTTTGATTAAATTTTATATATGGATTCATATTATTAATGGTCAAATTTATATTTATTATTGATATTGATAATGTAATAATTATATTAATTACATATATCTTGATAAGTATTCTAATTTTGATGATGAACTAGAGAATGATAAAATATATCTCCATCAAATATTTTATTTATTTTAGGAATAATTACTAAATTAAATATCATAATGAATATTATATGAATCAAGATGATTAAATATATCCAAAAAATTTATATAAATACTAAAATTGATTTTAAAAATTAAAATTAAATTACATATATATTATATCTTTTTTATGTTTCAATTTAGAGAAGGCTAGACACATCCCATTTATTTATATTGAGAATACATATAAGTAAGTTGAGGATGATATTCAGAAAATGTAATTAAATATGATTAATGGTATTGTATACAATGATTAAAATGATTCGTCTTTTTGTAAATATAAATTTATTTAAATTTCATCATTCAATAAGGGTAGAGTTATTTTTAATGTGGATAATTTTTTTATAGAGATAGTGAAGTAGAATAATAAAACACCAATGTTAAATGTGATCAGGATTCTATATCTCAATATAAACACACCAAAAAATATTTGGGAGGAGAATAATGTTTTGGGGATATATATAATGCTCATGAGATATAAAAATATTAAATATTTTTAATGTATATAAATTTATTTTTTGTATTTAATAATAGATAAAAAATAGAGATCTAAATTAGAAGAATATAATTGATTCCAATTATGTCAAAAAGGTTTTTATATAGAAATTTGAGATAATAAAAAATTATAGAGATTTATATATATTTGGATCTGAATTAACTTTTATCATTAATAATAAAACAACTCTATTATAAATATCATATTATGTGTTTCACACATTTTTGAATTGTCAGTCGAAATTGATTATTCTTTTAAGAATGTTTATTTTGAAATCTAGAAACGAATTAAATCATTGGATGAATATTTTCAAAAATATAAAATGATTTATATTTAATAAATAATAATATTAATTTTAATAAATCCTATTAATTATAATATAATATAATAAATATATTGTTTTTAATTTAATTATATAATAAAATATGATAAATACAATATTTATCTCATTCCGTAATTATATTTATTATATTTTAAATAAAACGATTGTAATGAAAAAAATCATTCATTGTGATGAAAAAAGAACTAATGACTTTTTCTAGAAGAATTTTTTTAGAATAGAAACTTGATATCAAAAGATAATGATGTGAAAAAAAATCATAGACCATAACTACTGAATGGCTATTAAGAAGTATTATCTCAACACAATTTTTGACATATGAAAATATTTTTATATGATGGTAAATGATGTTTTTAAGGATTGTATTGTGATAAGTGTTACATGTAATGGTAAAATATTTCCCTTAAAAACATTTTATGTGCACTAATTAAGGGGGGATAAAACCTCAAATTATGATGAAGAAAAATTACTGAAAACGTAGATATTAAATATAAGTATAAAATAATTTATATAGAATATTATATAGTTACAAAAGGTGTAATTATATATATATATAATAATGGTATCATTATTCTACTATAGTAGATTAACAATATTATTTAATCCAAATCTCATAAGAATAGGTGTTATCAAGAAACATTCATGGATTTTTAAGATAATTAGAATGTATTTAATATTGAGAAGCCTAATATTTATGTGGAATGATGATAAATAAATCTAAGAAGAAAAAAATATATTTCATGATATTCAGAAGTATGTTATGTGTTTTTAACATTCCATGGTAATAAATCATAAATATAAAAATAATAAGAGGTGTTAATGTCCATGATAAAAATATCATATCAAAATATATTCTCTTTATTGATGGGTTGATATATAATTAATTGACTCTATATCAGTTATTTGATAATATAAATGATATTATATTTAAATATATATATATATATATATTCATATTATTAATGATAATAATATAATCATAATAGTACACTGATAGTGTGAAAATATTATTCAATTTAGAGGATATAATAATTTTTTCGAATTTAGTATTAAATAAGGGAATGAGATATGGTTTCAAATAATTTTTTAAAAACAGACTAAAATAACATGAAAAGACATACCAACAATGATTATATATGAAATATATTGATAGTAAAATTATTAAGAATAATCTATTTTATGGAATTTTAAAATCAATTTATGATAATGGAAATTCATAATCCAGGGGATGTTATAAGATAAAATCCAAAGGAAATCATACATTGAGAAATATGTGACATATGAGATTGAAATCATTTAATGATGATATGTAATTAAAAAATATTTTTTCTGAATTTTTTCATATGAGTTATATTTAATTTATGTTCAGTAATTCATGTTTTAAAAAATATTCATATTTTTTGAATAGATAGGGGAATATTTTTTAGAAATATTTAAAATATAAAAACAGAACATAATAAAAAAATTAGAATGATGAGTAATATCATGATAAGAATTGTATACACAATAAATATATTTCCTTGTAATATACATATAAATATAGTGTCAGTAGTAAAGTTATTTGAAATTTTATTTACATTAGAAGAGTATTGTTATTTAAGTAGGGAACATTATTTTTTTTATAAAAAAATTATAATAAAAATGATCTAAATTTAAAATATTTTCTTTCATGGTATAAACATTGAAAATTATTCTAGTGACCCTAACCACAGAATCCCATAGTTGTTTTTTCTCTATTATAGTGGTATATGTTATATATAATCACATCCCAACTAACCTAATAGTTTCATAATATTTCTAAACGGGACACATACTTGAGTCTGGGTTACTTTTGACGTAAAAAATTTCAACAAAATTCTTTTTCCAATAATATCCTTATTCACTCTAGATTTTCATTTCCTATATATCATAGTACACATAAAGGATTGAATTTAAAGGATAAAAATAATGGTAATATCATATTCTATATAAGGGTTATGAACAGTGGATGATATCATGAATAAAGGAATCATATTCAATAAGAAATGAAAAATATATTGAAGAGGATTTATGGGAAAAATTATATTAAAATAATTTTATATCATATTCAACAGCATGGTAAATAACTAGAAACACATTTTATTTATCCAATAACATAACTATCATAACTATATAAGTAAAAATTAATATTTCAACACTAATAACAAAAAAATAATTCCCTTTAATCAGTATTTGTGAATGAATTTAATGTAGAGATAAAATAATTTCAGAAATTTCACGGTTAATTAAAAATAAATTATAAATAAAGGAAACAATTAATTATTGGAATTCATTATTACTATTAATATAATACCTTTACTGTCATGATATATACTCATTGTAGTCTAAAAAATGATGGGTAGAAAACCATTTTACTCAATCTAGACAATTGATTCATCCTGTGAGAAGACAAATGCATCGAGGTGCTATTAATAACTAGTAACTACATTTTCATGTTTTTTTAAATCATTCCTCAAATATCTAATATTAAATTTAATTTATAATCAATTATCATTTTTGTCAAATATTTATATTGTAAAAAATATATATTTTTCAATATTTTCCCAAATAAACAAACAATTTTCAATAAAATACACCATACGTGTATTTGATATACAGTTTAAAATACTAATTTTATAAATGATAAATTTTATAGATACTTTTTTTAAATTTAATGTTCCGTGATCTCTAGATACTAAATATTTCATGGGAATGATAATGACTACAAAAATAAATCATGAAAGTGGATATCAATACAATCCTTTGTCAAAATAATACTCAACCATATAGAGTAATCATAATAATGGAATAAATACTACATATACAAATTAGTGTGTGAATAAAATAATTTTTACATTTTTAAATATAAATTAAATAAAAATATTGTTAAAAAAAATTGAGTTAAATATTCATTTCCTTTTTGAAATCACTTTTAAAAACATAAATAATTTGAAATGTTGTTTTCGTTGAAAATAAATTAATAAATCTAAATATTTATAGAATATAATGAACTTTAATTTCTCTAAAAACCCTCATAAACTAGAAGTGAAATATTTAATGAAATTATAGTTATGATGGTTGGATGTAATGTACTTGTTATCTTAGTTTAAAAGTTCATTCATTTTTCATGGATAATTTATAAAAGGATCCTTATTAAAAATCTATAAAACATTTCATTCAAAATATTTTATATAAATTTTAAATGGGAAAAATTAAAATTAATAAATAACATTGAATGTTATAAAAAATAGAATTTTTATAATACATGTCTTTGGAAGAAAAAAATCCCTACTGGAGAGATAATTGAAGTCGGGTTTTATTAAAAACATTTTCTGAAATTTTTCATATACAAAATTGTGAAGAAATGTTTTTATTACATGAAAATATCATGAAAAACCATAGGTGAAAAAAATGAGACAATTTTATTGTAAAATTACTACACAAATCCCATAAAATTAAATTTATTAATAGTCAATATATATTATAATTATATTTTAAAATAAACCCATACAATTAGCATAATGTTGTTATGAGAATTATTCAATGAATTCATTATGTTTTAAAAATTTAAGTACACATAAAACATATGGACATAAAAAATAAAATAATGAAATTTCATTTCATAGAAAATCTTCTCATATAAAGTATTATTATAAAGTAATTTAACCCAACTAAAAAAATTGATATTTGAGATTCTTTACAACTTGGTAACTCATAATTCAAATCCTCTCTGGTGAAATAATTCATATAAAAACAAAAAACAATTAATTATTCATTATTCATTACAATAAATATTAATGTGAATTATAGACACCATATATAATAAATTAGTTGTATAACATTACAATATGCCTTAATGATAGAAAATTGAGACGTAGTCCCATAGCAAGAACTTCTATTTTGTTGAAAATGATTTAGAATCTTGTATAGCATTTCAAAAAATATTATAAAATTTTAAAATACACATGTTATTATATATTATATCATAGTATATAGGTATATTATCTCTACAATACCATCCATGTCATAAGTATTAATATTTTACGACAATAATACTATGAAAATCAATAATTAATCATGGTTATAAAAGTTGTATTATATTATAATGATAGTAATGTTAGGTCATTAAAATGCATAAGCAATGATTTCATTCTATAAAGATCATTATGGAAAAGAGGAATGATATATATTTCCATTATATATTCATTATAATATCATATATATCATAATATATATTTAAATACATTTATACATACCATCCTTGTTGTTTTCTGCTAAAAATAATTTCAGAACATTTCGTGTAGGTAGTAGTCCATGTGTACATTAATGATGTTATAATTTATTAGTCTATGAAGAAATGAAATAATATATTATTCACAAATGAAAATACATAATTAATTTCATTAATATTTCATTTATATTACATATAATTATAATTTTTATCCTCATCACTTAACATGTATATAATTAAAGAAAAATCAATCACATTCCTCTATGAGGAAGAAATATCTCGTACACACCAGTAACATTATCTTAACCCCTAAAAAATTTAAAGTAATAATATTAAATAAAAAATAAAAAATAAAAATGTATAATTATGTTATAAATATAAAATATATATTTATTTACATCAAAATTCCCAACTTATATAGTTTTTAATGAAATATGAATGTCACTACTATTTGAAGAGGTAGTGTAATGCACACACGAATTAAAATTTTATAACCCATTTAATGTATTTTTTGGTTCATTATTTTCATAAAATAATGTAAAAATGTCTAATTATATGAAATATACAAGGATAATTATTACATCATCATTTAATAAAAATTGAACGAATTAGTGAATGAGATAAAATACAGAGTCTCATTGATGAACATTATCTCTTTTTCTGGTATGTTCTATATGATAGTACATAAATCCTTCATAGAATAGATTTGTGAAAGAAATAAAGAATATGAGATGATATTCGGGTGTTTAGGATGATATTTCTGTAGGATCTGTTTGATGAAAATCGATTTGAAGATGTGATGAAGCGAGGAAATTGGGTGACCTATTATATGTTGGGCGATTGGAAAACATGTATAACTCTTAAAGAGAACAATGTACCAATAATTTTTAGATGAAAAGTGTCAAATATGTTGTATTCTCTATTTTATAAAATATATGGTCGAAATTGTTCATGGAAATATGTTTGGGATATCTAAATATCTCTATTTAACCCTTATATTACTAGTATAACACCAGAAAAATCATGTTTTTACATTAATTATGGTATATAATTTTAAATAATTAAAAATTATTTAAGGTCAAAAATGTTGTTAAAATTGATATATATTGGTATTATTATTGTTAAAAATATTTAATCAAAATTTTCAAATTCCATTAACATGAGTGGCATAATTTATTAAATAATTAATTCCACAAACACAATGATAAAATCATTTTTTAATAGAAAATTTTCAATGGTTTACACTACTTTTATATAAAAATTATTCTAAATAATTAAATAGGTTTAATTTATACAAAAATAAATTTTTTTACTGAAAAAAAATTATGAAAAAAATTCATTATAAATTATTTAAATAAAATGGTACTTTTTAATTAAAATTCATCATTTTTTATATTCATTAGTAATGGTGAATTTCAAAATAAATCCCACAAACTCATTCAAATATAATTTGGTTATGATGATTTCAAAAATTTTCATAATTTTGTAAAAATTATTATAAATATAGTAAAAATTATTTTCAAATTATTTCAGCAATGTGTTGCTAAACATTTATTTAGAAAAATTACAGTTTTCTAGAAGTCATTTATTTCCCATTTAAATAATTAATATTTCATTAACAGTCAAAAAATAATAATAATTTTCAATAATTAATTTTATATATTTATATGATCCAATTTAATGTAATTTTTATAATTGAAATTTAATTTAATATTCATTTAAACTAGTCATTCTGGGCTTCAATAGACATTGAAGTGATTGTAATTATTTAATACAAAATATTTCATAATAATGCATGTGTTTTATTTTTATCATAATTTTTTTGTGTTGGTCATTATATAAAATTTTTATTAGTTTATAATGGAATTGTGTTACATTATCACATATTTAAATAATGAATTCCCCATAATTTCAACAAGATCTCATTTATAAATTATTTGAAATTATGAGATAACGTTTTTAGAAAATCCACATCATGAAACTCTTAATAAGTAAACATCTTAAAAAAATTGAAACGGTAAATAAAATTGTCACATTGAATTACAGATAACATGGATTCTATGTAGGTGAACAATAGTTGAAATTGATGACTGTTACATGCAATAAAATAATAAATAATTATAAATAATGATAGAGGTCATTTATTTCTAAAAACTAAATAGTCAATGGAATTTAAAAGATGTCAATAATATAAAAATAAATTAAGTTTGAAAACATTAATTTCAATAATAAAAAATTATGGTCATAAGATAATATTTTATATCATGATTTTTTTCATAAATTTAAGAAATAATTAAATTTTAATAAATTTAATGATATATACTTAAATGATATTTTCTATTCCATATTTAAAATCCCATACTTTTGATTGGTTAATTTTAAACACATCAATTCTCTATCAAATGAATATCCCAAAAATGATTTTATTGACTAATAATTTTGAATTCACTTTTTTTGATTCATATGACCTATAAATGAGATATAATTCATTCGGCCTTTCTCTATCAATTTTCAAAAATATATAGTTTTCCATATTTATCCACTATAATAAATTAATATCTAAATCCAATAAGTTACCCCATTGGTATATCATGAATATTTATTTCATATAATGATTAACTAAAAAACTAACATATTAATGAGGATATCTTGCTGGGAATTTCTAGATGCTAAACCCTCATAGTCCATCAATCATTGGGTCAAGAACCACATATTTTCTTGATGTGACGAGATGTCACCCTACATAAATGTATGATTTTTTGTAATCTATACTTATATAATTAATTTAAAATTCTAAAAAATATGATTCACATTAATACATAAATTTAATAATTAAATGACATCTTTTCTATGGTTTTCAATACCACAATTTTTCTTAAAAAAATTAATCTAAAAATATTTAATTATTATTGAAATTCTATTCATGATAATATATTATATAGGGGTTATTAATTACATCCGAATAATTTCTATAAAATTTAATGAAATTATTTATAAAAAACATTTTTCACTAAAATATATACAAAACTTGTGTGTTTTATTGAAAAATTCATTCCCTCCAAATATCAGTAATCTTAGAAAAATTATATTATATATTAAATTAGATTGTAATTTTTAATTTATTTATGTTATTTTCAATATAATAATGATATAATAATGTTGGCACCCAAAAATATTACATTAATGAAGACATATATGATTCTAAAATTTAGCACAATACTTAGATATCTCATGAATATTAAAAATAAAATACAATTGGTAAAGTACATCAATAATTTAATTCCAAAATCAGTAAACATTGATTATTAAATAGTTGTATACCATCAATTTTCCTTCATTGGTCTAGGTTTTATCATTTAGAATATCTAATTTAATAATAGAATTCATAGGTTATCCATATTAATGATGAAGAACCACAAATGCATCCAATAGATTTGATTTATTTCCTTCCATCATACTCTTCATTATTCCTCTTCAATTCATTTCCTTTTGTCCATAATATACACACATAACTCATTTTTCAGTACATTGATAATCATTAATGGGTGTCTCCTTCCAGATTTCATATAGGATTGAAATTAATCCTTCTTTGAACCACGCTCTCCACCACTTGACCTCTTATAAAAATTTATCCTTCTCGTCATTGATGAGTCCAATAGTTGGTTAATATAAATATATATATATATATATATTTAATAAACTTTCAATAAAACTATATAGATATAGTAATGATATCATATACTCCAGTAATCATTTCAATTGGTTGCTCTCAGTGACAAAATTTTCCATTGTGTTAATTATGAAAATGGTTCCATTAGGGTAAAATAGTTGACTAAAACCAAAAATTATACATTGAGGAACATTAACGGGTTCTGGAAAAACATAGAATCATTTTTAGGATTTCAAAATTATGAAACATTATATTAGATATATCAAACTTTAGGATGAACCGCAACCATTCATCATTATCATCAATTCAAATACATCATAAAATTTTCTAAAGGAAATATAAAATACCCTATGAATATCCCCCAAGAGTATCAAACCAATTGTAAGGTAAGGCCTATATTTTTAAAAATATGTGATAATAATGACATGATTAATTATATCATTTAGGATTTATAACCCCAAGGTATATTTTTTCTAGAACCACATATACATTTAGTAAGAATACAAATATGAATTGTAATAGGAAACCCAAATAATATATACCTTACCAAAACTATAGGATGTTCTTCTACCCTTATCCTAATTATTTATAATAGTTTAATGAATCAAAATATATATTTATATAAATAATGTGCATATTGATTCAATAGAAAATATTTTTGTTACATTTTTAGTGACCCTCAACCCAGTAGCTCAACTTATGTGTCTTCTTTATTACATTGGAATATGAGACAATGAATCATAACCAATGGAATGAATATTTTTTTAGTCTTCGTAAAAAAAATAAAAAAATCTTCAATCATTCCTTATAATTGAATTTTCAAATAAAAACATAATTTTTTTTCAAAAATCAATTTCATCCCTCAATAATATCATTGAATATCATTAATAAACCACATCTAGAAATCATGGTAAATAAGTTGAAATAGGTTTATATAAAATTTATAGTAAGGGTTAAAAAGAGTGATTTCTATAATTAATAAATGATTAACAATTAAGAATTAGGGATCAATTTGTAATGATAAATATCTTAAAACACATGCTACTCAGATACTTTACTATCACAATCAATTCTTGGGTAAATAATTAAAAACAAATTATTTTTAATCAATATCATTAATATCAAAAATATATAAGGAATATCTAATATGGATTCTAAATAACTAATAATACATTCTATTTGATTAATAACTATTAATGACATTAATTTATAGATAATATAATATTGAAAATATTATGGATAATTATAACTACACTATGAAAAAAATAAATACATAATTATTGGATGTCATTATTCCAAGAAACAGGATATATTTACCATAAATATCCATAACCAGGACAGTTTAATACTAATGGTTAGAAACCCATTTAGCTAAGGATTCCCAAATTATTCATCCCATGATACTACTAATAAATTAATCAACTATCTATAATTAAGAACCACACATGTCATGCATGGAAAAATAATTCCTCATGTATAAAATTATTTATTTAATTAATAAAAAATGTTTCTTATCATAAAAGATCTATATTTAGTAATAAAAAATTATTTATCAATATTTATCCACTCAATCAAATAACAATCAATGTAAAACTATTTATGTAGAAATTATATTTTCTTTATGAATTAATCACACCCATGATAAATGGTGAGGATTATTAGAGGAAATATGATGTTTCATAATCAAAAGAGAGTATCTATTTTAAGGTGATGTTAATGAATACAAAAATTTAAATGAATTTGATGTTGTTACTATTCCTAATGAAAATATTCAAATACCATCAATGTGAAGAATAAGGATGAAATATATACAAAAATACCCATTTGATTATGAATTATGGGTTTATTTCAGTGACAAATATAAATACTATAATAATGTTACTAATTTTTTTTTGGTAAAATATAAACATCAATTTGAAAATCAATTTTAAAAACACAAATCCATTTTAATACTATCACAACCCGTCCTCGAGGCCCGTGCCGTGACTACCTCATACCCACCTTCCATAAGCCAAGGGCTAGCGACTAGCACCAAAGGCATAAATCCCAATAAAAAGCGAAGGCATTGCCTTTATAAAAGTAAACAACACAACAGAGTAAAAGGAGAAGCTAACACTAAGTAAAGTAGTAAACAAGTGTGTTGTAAATACAAAGGGGCCGAAAATAAAATCCCAACATAATGGTACAACTACAACTGAATGTAAAGTACAACTCAAAGGACAACAACTGAAAGGTGACAAGAAGCTCCTAGATCATCCACCACGGATCCTACCTGAAGGGTAGGTACAGATGTCCTCCACATCACTCCGTGTACGATCGTCTGTTTGTTCGTCTCCTCCAGGTATCAACTCATCGTGAGATCCACCTCCAGGTATGGTCCATCTAAATAAGTGTCTACTACGATCAGTGATATCTGTCGTCTGCAACCAACACAACGAGGTGCGGGTGTAGCCCGTGCAGGGGTGAGTATAACGATACTCAGTAGGGACCCTGATACCCTCACGGTCTCACTAAAATCCAATAAGGATAAGCCACAAAGAAAGATCTCAATGAATAACCTTTACTTAGGTGTATTCTCTTACACACACCTATGTTATCATGTAACCCATCTCAATCATGTGGAAACACAAAGGTTATGAAATCAGTGGATAACCACTACTTAGGTATATGCCCATACATATATCTATGATATCATGTGACTCATCTCAATCATGAGGTAACCACAGAAGTCATTAAATCAGCTCAAACCAGGATTTTCACATGATATCTAAACCATAACTGCTGGAGAACTCCTTCTCTGTCGAGCACAGTAGTCCTATCACGACTCCGAGGTGATACTCACTAACCTTAGACTGCTGAAGTAGTCCACCTGTCAAGTATTAAGGGCCTACTGCTACAACCAAGTGATTCCCACCATGGGTGTGCCGCTACAACCAAGTGCAGCCCCTCATATACTACAAAGTTACTCCTTCTGTCGAGTACCGTGGGTATATCTCTACAACCAAGCGCACCCCATTGGTCTATCCAAATCACTCTGAGACGATCGATGAGAAATCTTCACGTCTTAGATGGCTACTAGGTCTCTCCACTCTACTTGGTTGCTACCGAGAGGGTCCACTCCTCGAGTTACTTTTCGATACTCCAAGTATCACAAGGTTCCCCGAAAAAGTACACCAATGGTTTTCCACATCATAAGAAACTCATCACAACAGACGGTGCATCAATTGGACGCCCGCACTGTGTGTTATTTGCCTTTTCGTCCCGGGGGCCCGGTTGGTTTCGTGTACGAACCATCCCAATCGTATCTCAACTATACCCCATACTCTTATAGGGTATACTCAAAGGGACCATTTCTCAATTTGATCAACAACGCTGCTGATGATTCATCAAATGGATGTTTGTCCTGAAATTTATCGGTTTTTCCGTTGCTATGGCCCAGTTGGATTTTGGGTACAATCCAACCCAGCCCTAATCCAACTGCGTCCATGCCTCAAGTGATGTAGGCCAAAAGAACTGTCTCATCAAAAGGAATCCAAAAAAGTCGACTTCACATCAATCAGACGTTTGTCCCTTACGTTATAAACATTTCTACCTCGAGGGCCTGATTGATTTCAGGTTCGAACCAACCCGGTCGTATATCAAATGACACCGGTTAACCAAACCGGTCACACCATTGTGATCCATATGAAAACACACACGAGATGGGGAACGCATTGGTCCAAAACGGGGAGTTGGTGAAAAGTTTCATTTCACTACGACATGCGCAAACCAGGCCTCATGGGGCCCGTGCCTCAACCTTGAATTAAATATCCAAAATTGGTCTTCAAACATCAATCTTAATTCCAGGGTCGCAACCTCGTAAACGATTCGACATTCTGACACCGTATGAGAGAGATATGTCCGATACAAGATCTCGTAATAATAATAATAATATTATTATTCGGTGTTTCGTGGGCCCGAGCCACGTACCAGAATTTAGTATTCAACATTATACTTGACTCAACCATATTGATGTCAGGATTACATCGCCACTAACTGCAAGGCAATCAGACGTCGCAAACACGAGTTATGGAGGGTCAATGATTTAATTATAATATTAAATATATTATTTTCAGAGCGTTGCGGGTACCTGATCCAAAAACCCGAAAAAGACATCCAATATTGGACTCATAAATTTTGTCTCAATGTCAGGGTCACACTGCCATAGATGGTTCGTGAAACCAAAGTTGCATGAAGAAGATACAGTCAAAATATTGTTTTAACATCAAAATAAATAATAACAATATTTTATTATTATTATTAATTATTTACTTATTTATATTTATAACTCCAAAATCAATCATGATTTTGGACTCCTTGCGTGCTGGAATTCATCCCTAAAACCCCCATTTATCATATGTTTCTCTTTTGATTTTATCCCCACTATTATCTTGTAAATCATCTCTCTCTAATCTCATTTACTCTTCGGCGATTATGTTCTCCCAATTAGCGCCCCAATCACCCAGCCTCCTTCCACACGGCCAGAACCGCCACCACCTTCGCCTGCCCACCGCGCCACCGCACCGCCCCTGGCTACCCGTGCCGGCTGTCCTCAAACCAGCCAAATCACCTGGCCCCCCATCCCCTCGCCGCGCCACCACCCGTTACCACGCACCCGACCCCATGCCACCTCACATGAAGAACTAGTTGGCAGTGGGTACGGACTTGTTCGTTGTTCGTACCCACCACGTTAGTAGTTCAAATAAACACCCAACAGAATATTCTTCTATGCTCAAGGGAAATAATCACGTAAACATAAATAAACAAAAACCCATACCTCTAAATTGACGTCACACGTTGTCGACTCACGAATGGTGTCCGTCACTCTAGTTGGGCATCACAGAAGAACGGTGGCGTCCTGTCAACGATGGAGGAAGTATTGTTGATGTAGCCGACGCATTCCCACGGTGGTGTGTCCTCTAGTAAGGTGGAGGTAGAAGATGTTTGGAGAAAGAAATGGTTCTGGTTCTTCGAGTCATGGAGTGTTCTTCGTGTTCATCGTGGAAGAACTATCCCTTTCAATATCTCAAATGTGCTCCCAACACCACAACTGCCAAAACAAAATAATATCCTATGATATTATTTTATTCTCCCATGATATAACATTTCTATCAAATTCAAATTAATTCAAAAAGTCTATTGAATTAATTAGGCCATTTGAGTTGGCAACTTTAATGGAAGGGAGATGGAAATGCTCCATTTAATTAATGGGGGGTGTTGTCAAAATAAATAAAGGGAGTGTTAAAGGGGGGTTTATGGGGGGTGAAGGGTTAGGCCTTGTGTGGGCCCCACCTCACAAATATCCTCCCATGGGAGGTTATTTAGGGTATGTGACCCACCCCTATCTTCCTCTTAGAGGATATAACCACCCAAATAAATAAAATGGTGCAAAAGAATTTTTTTTACAAATCCCCAAAAGTTAACATTCAACCCACATAAAAAGAAACTGCGGTAAAGGTCCCCTTAAGTGAATACCGGTGCTGCAAGTACATCGATGTCCTCAGATTTTAATTCCGAGTACCCGTTCAAAAGTTATAGAATTTCGAACATATGTTTACTTAACGTACCCGAAAAAAAGTTTGTAAAATCACTATCAGTCACCCTCGACCCACTGCGAGCAAGGTTAGGGTATGCCTAGGTGAGAGACACCCCAACAAACCCAATGGTACTCCCGGATTTTTAATTCGAGTTACCATTTAGAAGTTATGAATTTGACAATAAAATAACTGTCATTTAATTATTTTATTGGTGGCCAAAAACTAACTTTTTCTGGTGGCTCACACCGGCCAAGGTTAGTATCTGCTTAAATAAAGCATGCCCTCTTGAGTTCGGTGGTTGTCTCAGATTTTTAATTCGAGCCACCGTTTGTGAGTTATAAGCATTTGAAGAATAAAATAATTTATTTAATTATTTTATTTATTGTTAATCCATTTTTTTGATTTCTCGTAGGAGGACCGTGCCGACTAAACTTAAGTCGCGCCTAGTGTGATCCTGCCATCCTGATCTCAACGGTGCCCTCATGATTTATGATCCGAGCAACCGTTCAAGAGTTATTCAACTTTTTTATGAAAACTGCTTATGCACGTTAATTTAATTTTAAAAAACATCGACGGATCATTCCGGGCACATCGGGCTTCGGAATCAGGCGCCGTCAGAAACCATAGACTCATAAAATTTCAATGTATTTATGAAAAAAATTCGTTGTAATTTCCAGGATTTTACATTACTCCCACCTCGGGGCTTTACGTCCCCTTAAAGCTTCAACACACACTAGGGGAAACAAAATTTGTACAGCACGCATCGGAGCCTTCCGCTACCATGTTATCCTTTGGAGGTTCTGGTGGTGCCTGGGGTTTCCTTTTCGTTGACCAATAAAACCCATCTCATTGTTGTAAGTAAACCACAACCTTTTTGCCTAATACCATCAATCTGTGTATGAACTGTGGTTGCCCAGTCCATACCCAAACTAATGTCGTAAGGCCTCGACACTGACACCAAGAGGTTCCAACTGAAACTCTCACCTCAAGGGTCAGATCACACTTGTTGGTGTAAGTGTGTTTATCGAGTCTCCTCTAAATGATGTCTCCAGAAGTGAGGGTTAGGTCAATGGTTTTAACAGGAAACTCTAGGTCTGGGATAAGATTCGTGGAAGAAAAGAATGATTGGTATCTATGTCTATTGATAAGGCAGCTCATCATAGACATAGAACAAACCTCAAATCATTCATAGAGCCCTTGGGTCACACTTTTTGACCGAATGCTGCTACTTTCTTCCCCTTACCTTCGGCTCCCGGATCCTGGCAGGAATTACAATGGCGGGTGGTTGTAACATGTCAAAATGATCACCACCCCATGCCGCTCTCTTAGCACTACTTCCTCGTCTGCTCCCCTGCAGATTCAGCGGTCCTTTTCACTCCCTCTTCTTGAAACTTTTTACATGACCAAGTATCCGAGACAGGTGCCAGTTTCATGCTTTCCCACTGCTAACACTCACTAGCTACATCCACTCAGCCAAAGAATTATCAACCACAAAGGTTCTCTCTAGCACCCTAGTATAAGTGGGAATGCATAGAGAAAGAATTACTGACTCGGATGTCCTTTAGACACACCTCACTCAGAATTCCGAGCCCTAAAGCACTGATCACATCGTATTCATAGAGTACCAGGAATGGTTTGGTACGCCCCGATGAATTCTCAGCTACTGACATGTCGTCCTGCTGATGCTGTATAAGCTCTAGAAAACTATCTACCACCTCCTCAAGACAGTCCTCATCTGCCTATGAGTCGAGATCTCCTCGGAACATGAGGGATAACTGGTGATAAAACATAAGTAAGGCAATATGCCTACATGTATCCTCTACTGGAACCGCTGGTAGTGTCTGTTGACCAACATGTAGTGATATAGCTGGAACACTACCCGATGGTACTATCTCAGGCATAGGTCCGCGTACCGAAGCCCCATCACTATACGGACCAACCTCATGGTATATCACTGGAAAACAAGAGTAGTTAAGATAACTATCTACTCTACTAGCTCTAAACTAGGTGTATAACTTTAGAAATTGCCTACATCCAGTCCACTGCTGCTTGGGAATCTGCCTCGCCTCGTAACATTGGAGGCCTCTATTGTGGGAACTGGTGCAACACACTCTGTCAGCGTGCACCGACCACTAGTACGACTTGTGAAATCTGCTACTTAACAGGCGGTGCTGCTACTGGTACACCACCTGAAGGTGTCAACATAGAAGGAGGTCCCACAACGGGAGTCTCGTCGCTTTGTGGGCCATCATCGAGTACTCTCTCGGAACTCCAACTGACTGTCTGCGTGGAGACATCCTGAATAGATGTGACATGGTCAACGATTTATACCTGGTGAGATGACCTGGATTTATATGACTTTATAACTTTTTGGAAACAGACACGCAATCAGTTTTTTTGTGCAATATGTCAGAAATAAGTAGTCAGGGTACTCGTGTATGGATACGTCGGTCACCATACCAACACTGGAATCCCTGAACTGAAGACCAAAATGGGTACCCTTAACACTATTGTATCACATAAAGGAATTATCAGAGTTCTGAGTTCTGTGGTAGAACTAACTCCTTTGATACCAATTAGTCACGACCCTTCCTTGGGGCCCATGTCGTGACTACCCCAAGCCCGCCTTCCATAGGCCAGGGGATGGAAACTAGCATCAAAGGCTTAAATCACAATAAAAAGTGAAGGAATTGCATTTATAAAAGTAAAAAAACACAATAGAGTACAAGAAGAATCTAACACTAAGTAAAGCAGTAAACAATTTTGCTGGATATAGAAAGGGTATAGAAATACAAGCCCAACAGAAAGGTAAAGCTATAACTGAAAGTAAATTACAACAGAAAGGACAACAGTTGAAAGGTGACAAGTAGCTCCTAGATCGTCCACTACGGATCCTACCATAAGGGTAGGTATAGATTTCCTCCACAGCACTCCGTGTTCGACCATCTGTCCTTATGTCCCCTCCAGGTACCGACTCTTTGTGTGATCCTCCTTCGGGTACCATCCAGCTCATCAAGCCACAACTACAATCTGTGTTGTCTGTCTTCTGCAACCAACACAAAAAGGTGCGGGCATAGCCTGTGCAGGGGTGAGTATAATGATAATCAGTAGGGACCATGAGACCCTCATGGTTTCACTAAAATCCAACAATGATAAACCACAATGAAAGGTCTCAACGGATAACCTTTACTTAGATGTATTGTAACACCCCAAGATTTTAAGAAAAATATTCTTTTTAATTTCATTAATGTCTTGTGTTGTACGCTACACCAAAATAATCTTTCATAAAACGCATCCCCGACTTGGCTTGCATTACACGCTAGCGCGACCATCCACGATAGCTTGTGTTGTACGCAATATCGAGATTTACTAAACAATTATTTGTGATTAAAATATTATTAAAACTAGTCGTTGCGAATACTAATTACCACTTTTTGAAATTTTGTAAATTTTATTTTTGAAAATGGACATCATTTTTGGATTCGGAATATCGAAATTAGTCTGAGTGAAATTTTGGAATTTTTCTATAAATGTTTAATTTTTTATAAATAGTGAAAACACTGGGTTACTATTTAAAAAATGAAATTTTGTTTCAATAATTATTTATTTTATTTAAATTTATTTTAGGTCAAAATTGATACATAATACCTATATATGTTTAATTTAATTAATTGGAGTAATTTTATAATAATTTTAGATATATAAAAATTTCGTTAAACTTTTCACCGTCTTTTACCCACCTCTTAGGAAAATTTGCGAATTTACATAAAACATAATTTAACCGCTTCTGTGAGTGGAATTTTAAAAATCCGAGACACACGGTTGATGTCAGTAAATAAAATTTAGTTCAATGAGATGAAAATAATTTTTGGTGAACAGTAACTTTTTACTTTTTTTAACCACGGTTCAAAGTAAATAGGGTAATTAAGGGTAAAAATGATATTATTATTACACTAAAACATGTCTTAATTCTATTGGATAAGTTTAATTCGACCAAAAATGACTTTAGGAATAAAATATGACCATTTAGGCTCACTTGGATTAGATTAGGACATTTATTATTAATTAATTTAAAGAAGGGTTAAAATAGTTAAAATCAACGTTTAATAAGTAAATCATCTTTAATATAGGGTAATACATAACATAAATTCAACTATAAATATTCATTATAAATATAAAATATTTCCTACATAATGATATTTTATTTTTAATTTTTAGAAATTAAATAATTTAATTTATTTATGACACAAATATGATGCAGTAATTATCTTATTAATGAAATATTGACATAATTGATTTTATAAATAAACAAATAAATATAATTTGAGACTTTTTATGAATTCCACTAATTTTATAGGTTAATATGACATATTAGTATTGATTTAATTAACTTTTTTAGAACTAATCATTCTATTATAATTTTCACAAAAATCAATTACTAAATAGTGTCAAAATAGACATAAAATAGTTTTTAAAACAAATATTATATTATTAGTTGTTATCTTATTCCTAAAATTCTAAGGTTCGGCAAAATGACTTAAATAATGTCATATATATTAATAATAAACAACTTGTGGTTCTTTTGTCTTGTTATAGTATGTTTCTTAACTTTATAGTGTAAGAACACAAAAAGATACGGTAAAAGTAAAATTATCTTATTTAAAGTTAAATCTAAATGATAAGGTTAAAATATTAAACTAAACTTGTTAAAATTATTTTTTATGAGCATATTTTGACCCATCCACACCTTAGCTTTGAAATAAATTAATTTGGAGCTATTTAAAACCGAATATGGCTTTATAATAAAATAATATATTTTTTTCCAAAGGTGCCCCTCTCCTCCTTTATAAAATGGAACCTCATCCCTCTCTTCCTCACACCACATTGAGCTTTCAATCTCGGCCAACCCCTGAAAAATTCTCTTATCAACTTCCCTAGAAACATCCTAGAGGTCCTGGTCTTCTTCAATGAACAATTTTAGTACCCTAAGAGGAGGACTCAAAGAGGTGCTTCAAAGAAGAGGTAATGTCTATTACTGATTCATTCAACATTATTTCTTCATACACTTATTCTTATTAGGTTCTTTCATTATGAATTAATAACATCAGTATCACTCATATATGGATATGTTATTATAAGTACGAAACAACCCTATTTCACCATCTATCCATCCTACAGAAAATGAAATCACCGCGCGTGCGTACGTACGGAATACCATCTCCACGTCGTGGTGTAGTCTATTTTCCACCACCACCTTACTTGTCTGGGTATAATGTTGTATATAATAAATATATATGATTATTGTAAATTTATATTTATTCTGAAATAGTATACATATGATCCAATAGAATTCCATGATCATGAGAATGATATCATTGCTCGTGTGTACGTACGGACTACCGTCTCCACGACGCGATGAGATTCATTCTCCACGTTAACCATTCATGAATTATTATAAAGTATATATAATAAGTATTCATGAAATATATGACATAATAATGATACTGGATTTCTGTGTATATATATGTATCTCATCTACTTAATTCCATTCAACTCAATAAGGAAACGAAAACATCAGTCATGCGTACGTACGGCCTACCGTCTCCATGAACGGTGTATTTATTTCCATTTAATGATCTATTACATATATGTATATTCTGAATATATATTATATGTAAATCATGTTTTATATTCGGGAATTATGTAATCACGATCTATGTAATCATATTAATAATTACAAGTCAAAACACGGACGACAAATGAAACGATTTTACCCAAAATGCTCTTTAACATGGAATTTACAAAAGAACGTGTAATATAAAGTAATAAGTGAACCATATATGATATCATAACAATGAGTATGATTTTGGAATAAGTCAATGACATTATTTAAATCATTATATAGGAGGTTCGGACACTTATGATGCAAATCGGACCTAAGGAAAGGAAAATCTCACAATCTCATTTTATCCAAGATTGTTTGTACTTGGTATTTACTGGGGTGTATTTTATCATCCGCATCCATGTTTCCTCAATATGTAATATTATTTATATCCTCCTAAAATTTTTTAAATCCAAGTTTACCCTTCAGTGAGTTATTCGTAAAATATATGAAAGGAATCATTAGTCGTTTTTCGTACGAGTTACTTTTTGACTTTTCCGACAAAAGTACGATAAGAATGTTTTTTTAACTTATACGACATGAATGGATTTTCAAAACATTATTTCCAAGAAGCTTCCTTTAGAAATTTTCATGTTTATTTTTAATCAACTTCTTTCAGTTTATAATTGTATGACATGTTAAAAAATGAAAAGTGTTTTTGAAGTAGAAAGGAAATTTTCCTCATGAATGGAGTTCAAGTGTTTTATCAAAATTATTTTCCATCTAAAATAATAAAGGGTTCTGTTTATATCTCTATTATTACATTGATTTTATAATGTTGTGATGGAATTATTTTTTTGAATTCCTTTATCTTATATGAATTGTTTTATGATTTCATGATGTTTATGAATCCCATTTTTATTACATGGTTATGCTATGATGTACGGTTTATGATTTTGTGGAACACATAAGAATGGTATCATTATGAGATGGGTAGGACCTATATCTCCCTCCAATGCATTGGGTAATGATTTTATATCTCCTGATATAGACATGGCTAGAACGGCAAGTTAAACCAGTTCAGTGAAACAGGACTGAAACGAGGAGTGAACTCGGTTCAGAAATGGACGTTGTCCACTAAGATAGTCTTGGAAATGAGTATTGAATAATAAGAAATGATTCTCTATGATTATTTGTGTATGATACCATGTTTCATGTTTTATGTTATGATTATTGGGATTACATTTCACTACTATGATTTATCCCACGTTATGATATTATGATCTCTTTTGCAGTATTCGATTTCCAAAATTTTATGTTCATATGAATATGATGTGATTGATATTTCTTTTGTTTACCCTTACTGAGCATTTGAGCTCACCCTTTTATGTTTTATTTTCCCCAGGATATAAAGAAATGTTTTAGGTAAAAAAGGAAGATCTTTATGGGAGATGTTTAAGATCTTTCACCACGATTAGAAGATTATATTCTGAGTTTCCAAAGACACTAAACTATTACGGTCCTTGTGTGTATGTTTTTCTTTTGTATTAAGTATTCCATAAGAGTAATGTAATGTCCATGTACATCAAGCTTCGGGTCTCTATAGTTGGTATCAGAGGAAAGGTTTAGTCAACCTTTGAAACTAGGATGCGAAAACATTAGTGAGATCCCTAGAGATATTTCTAAGGTATGTCTAGGGATGTCTCTACGGTTAAGTATACATATAGGTTATAGTCCTAGAATTGCGCTAACGATCTTAGAATTTAACCTAAAATGTTAGATATTGAGGGTACTCCCCCTTTACTATGTTGTTTTCTGTAGCATGGTTTCTGCCTCTCACAAAATTCATTTTGTGTTTTTGTTAATGGAGGGAACTAGAAGGAATTCGGTTAACATTGAATCCAATGGATAAATTGGTGACTATGAGCAACAAAATCGTGTAATTCCTAGAGAGAAAGATATTGTGATTATGCCGAATCAGTCATCGCGATATATGATTAACAAGGTGAAATTTAGTGGTACTCTTAATTCATCAAATAAGAGGAAGATAGACTATTATGCATGTTCGCATGTTGAGGAGCATAAATAAAGAAAGATTGAGATTTCTAAAGAAGGGAAGATGCACCTTGAGGAATACCTCAAATGGAGGGACTGATGTTATCTGTGTGGAGAAAAGGGTCATAGAGTGACAGACTATTATGGAGTTCAATGTATTATTTGTGGAGAACATGGCCATTACCTAATTCAATGCCCTGACCTAAAAAATACTTCTAAATCAAGGTAGGACTTATTCCAGGACAATCATTGAAGAGGATGTATTGAAGTGTTTATGTATTGGTATTCATGAATAATGTTGTTGAGGTAATTTTATTGAGTATTAGAATAATTTTTTATTAGTCTATTCTGGTTTTCAATAATTTTATGGTACCGGTAACCATGAAAAGTGATTCAAATATTTTGGAAAGCAGATGATATGCGCATAATGAAGGGATAAGGAGAAAATGAAATGTTTGACAGTATTCATGAGCTCATGATTGGTATAAGGACTAAGTGATATCATTGTTTGAGTATATAGAATTTTGAGGATTTTGGTATGTGGAAAGTGTTAACTTTTAACTACATTCATGTTTTCACTATGGTTAAATAGGTATTTATTCTTCAAGATAATACATGATTGAGGTATTCACATGTTTGTAATTTGACCAAAAAGATATATCTTATGATATATGGGGGATAAATGATGGCATTCACATGATTGTTATGTGACATTTCAAGTAATCATTTTATTTATACTATGAAAATAGACCGAAGTATTTTAGATAAGCCAAAAGATTGGAAAGGATAATGGTGGGCATAAGTTAGTATTGTTGAAGGATAGAAATTTTTCGATATTATTGATGGGATTTTATAGTAATATAGCTTTAGAAAAAGGACAACCTGCAGGGCGGGCGATAGCCTATCGCGTCGGACAAGGCTGTGGGAATCGAAGCCACAACCGAACTGCGACTGGCCTTTATCGCCTACCATAGGCATACATGAAGTCCCTGGTTAGTAGAAAGTTGTTTTATTTTATTATGCGGTATGATATATGAAGTATATGTTTAATCTCACCATAGATGGACTTATGTATATTTGATAACTTTTGCTAACCTTTTGTTTGAAACAGATGGAATGACCCATCATTCTATCACCTGATCTATTAACACTTCTTGAATAAAAAATTCAACTTCATTTCTATAAGAGATGAAGTGGAAATTGTTCAAAGCATGAACAATAGTGAGATTGTACCAAAATAAAGTAAGTATTTATTCTAATTCAAATTCTTCAACTTTAGGGAAATGATCTTGAAAACCAAAAATTTTGTCCTAGTGCCCTTATATCCGATGAATCAGATGGTACCCAAGATCATCAAAAATTTATTTCTTTGTCATTGTTGGATTTTTCATAGCCATTTTCTCTACCACTCTCCATCAGAACATGACGATTATATTTCTCTTCCATATCCCTATTTTCACCTATGTTCTCCTATGTGGAAACCCAATGATTAGTTAATTTGAGTAACCGTTACGTTTCATACTTTAGTTTTTAAAGCCATGTTTTGGTATTCCTTTTTATGATGTGGGTTTCTATTAAAGAAACTTTTGAGTAGTAAACCATTTATAACCCCGACCAATTTCGAGGGTGAAATTCATTTTAAGGGGGGTAGAATATAACACCCCAAGATTTTACGAAAAATATTCTTTTTAATTTCATTAATTTCTTGTGTTGTATGCTATTCCAAAAGGAACTTGCATAATACGCATCCCTGACTTGGCTTGCATTACACGCAAGCGCGACCTTCCACGATAGAGTGTGTTGTATGCAATACGGAGTTTCACTAAACAACGATATGCGATAAAAATATTATTAAAACTAACCGTTATGAATAGTAATAACCACTTTTTGAAATTTTGTAAATTTTATTTTTCAAAATGGACTTCATTTTTGGATTCGGAATATCGAAAATAGCCTAGGGTGGAATTTTGGTATTTTTCTGGAAACATTCAATTTTTGATAAATAGTGAAAACACTGGGTTACTATTTAAAAACTGACTTTCTGATTAAATAATTATTTATTTTTATTAAATTTATTTTAGGTCAAATTGATACATAATACCTATATAAGTTAAATGTAATTCATTGGATTAATTTTATATTAATTATATATATATATAAATTTCATTGAACTTTTCACTGTCTTTACCCACCTCCTTGGAGAATTTGCGAATTTACATAAAACATAATTTTACTACTTCTATGAGTGGAATTTCAAAAATCTGAGAAACATGGTTGATTTCATTAATTAACATGATCTTCAATGAGATGAAAATAATTTTTTGTGAATAGTAACTTTTTTACTTTTTTCCCACAGTTAAAAGTAAATAGGGTAATTAAGGGTAAAATGATATTATTATTACCCTAACACATGTCCTAATTCTATTGGATAAGTGTAATTCGACCAAAAACAACCTTAGGAATAAAATATAACCATTTAGGCCCACTTGGATTACATTTGGACATTTATTATTAATTTATTTAAAGAAGGGTTAAAATAGTTAAAATCAAAGTTTAATAAGTAAATCATTTTTAATATAGGGTAATACAAAAGATAAATTCGACTATAAATATTCAATAGAAATATAAAAAGTTTAGCTACATAATAATATTTTATTTGTAATTTTTAGTCATTAAATAATTTAATTTATTTATGACACAAAGATGATGCAGTAATTATCTTATTAATGAAATATTGACATAATTGATGTTATAAATACCCAAATAAATGTAATTTGAGACTTTTTATGAATTCCACTAATTTTCTAGGTTAATATGACATGTTAGTACTGATTTAATTACTTTTTTAGAACTAACCATTATGTTATAATTTTCACAAAAATCAATGACTAAATAGTGTCAAAATTGACATAAAAAAGGTTTTAAAACAAATATTATATTATTAGTTGTTATTTTATTGCTAAAAATTTAAGTTTCGGATAAATTACTTATATAAGGTTATATATATTAATTATAAGAAACTTGGTGTTCTTTTGTCTTGTTATTGTAAGTTTATAATCCTTATAGTGTAAGAACAAAAAAAGACACGGTAAAAGTAAAATTATCAAACTTAAAGTTAAATCTAAATGATAAGGTTAAAATAGTAAACTAAACTTGTCCAAATTCTATTTTATGAGAGGATTTCGACCCATACCCACCTTATATTAGAAATAAATTAATTTGGAGCTATTTAAAATAGAATATGGCTTTATAATAAAATAATATTTTTAGTTTTTCCAAAGGTGCCCCTCTCCTCCCTTATAAAAGGGAAACTCCACCCTCTCTTCCTCACACCACATTGAGCCTTCAATCTCGGGAAACCCCTGCCCAATTCTCTTCTTCACTTCCCTAGATACATACTAGAGGTCCTGGTCTTCTTCAAAGACCAATTTTAGTGCCCTAAGAGAAGCACTCAAAGAGGCGCTTCAAAGAAGAGGTAATGTCCGTTACAGATTCTTTAAACTTTATTTCTTCTTCCACTTCTTCTTCTTAGGTTGTTTCATTATTAAGTAAAAACATCAATATCACTCATATAATGATATTTTATTATAAGTATGAAACAATCCTATTTCACCATCTATCCATCCTACGGAAAACGAAATCACCACGCGTGCGTACGTACGGAATACCGTCTCCATGTCGTGGTGTAATCTATTTTCCACCACCACCTTAATTTGATGGGTATAATGGTGTAAATATTAACTATATATGATTATTGTAAAGTGATATTGATTCTTAAATAGTATACATACACTCCAATACAATTCCACGATCATGAGAACGATATCATCGCTCGTGCGTACGTACGGACTACCGTCTCCACGACGCGATAAGATTCATTCCCCACGTTAACCATTCATTAATGATTATAAAATATATATAATAAGTAATAATGAAATATATGACATAATAATGATACTGGATTTATGTGTATATATATGTATGTCATCTACTTAATTCCATTAAACTCAATAAGGAAAAGAAAACAACATTCATGCGTACATACGGTCTACCGTCTCCATGAACGGTGTATTTCATTCCATTTAATGATCTATTATATATATATATTATGAATATATATTATATATAAATAATGTTTTATATTCTGGAATTATGTAATCATGATCTATGTAATCATATGAATAATTACAAGTCAAAACACCGACGACAAATGAAACGATTTTACCCAAAATGCTCTTTAACATGGAATTTACAAAAGAACGGGTAATATAAAGTCATAAGTGAACCATATATGATATCATAACAATTATTATGATTTTGAATAAGTCAATGACATTATTTAAATCATTATACAGGAGGTTCAGACACTTTCGAAGCAAATCGGACCTAAGTTAAGGAAAATATCACAATCTCATTTTATCCGATATTGTTTATACTTTGGTATTTACTGGGGTGTATTTTATCATCCACATCCATGTTTCCTCAATATGTAATATTATTTATATCCTCCTACAATTGTTTAAATACAATTTTACCCTTATTTGAGTTTTTAGTAAAATATATGAAAGGAATATTTAGTCGTTTTTCGTACGAGGTACTTTTTGACTTTTCCGACAAAAGTATGAGAAAAATGTTTTTTAACATATACGGAATGAATGGATTTTTAAAACATTAATTCCAAGAAGCTTCCTTTAAATATTTTCATGTTTATTTTTAATCAACTTCTTTTAGTTTAGAATTGTATGACATGTTAAGAAAGGAAAAGTGTTTTTGAAGTTGAAAGGATATTTTCCTAAAGAATGGAGTTCAAGTGTATTATCAAAATTATTTTCCATATAACATAATAAAGGGTTCTGTTTATATCCCTATTATTAAATTGATTTGATTATTTTGTGATGGAATTATTTTTTTGGATTCCTTTATCTTATATGAATTGTTTTATGATTTCTTGATGTTTACGAATCCCATTTTTATTACATGGGTTATGTTATGATGTATGGTTTATGATTTTGTGGCACAAATAAGAATGGAATAATTATGAGTTGGATGGGACCTATATCTCCCTCCAATGCATTGGGTAAATATTTTATATCTCATGAGATAGACATGGCTGGAACGACAGGTTAAATTGGTTCCGTGAAACAGGACTGAAACGAGGAGTTAACTCGGTTCAGAAATGGACTTTGTCCATTAAGATAGTCTTGGAAGTGAGACTTAACTAATAAGAAATGATTCTCTATGATTATGTGTAAATTCCACAAAGTTTCATTTTTATGTTATAATTATTGGGATTAAATTTACTACTATGATTTATCCCATGTTATGATATTATATCTCTTTTGCAGGTTAAGATTTACAAAATGTTATGTTCTTATGAACATGATGTGATTGATATTTCTTTTGTTTACCCATACTGAGCATTTGAGCTCACCCTTTTATGTTTTCTTTTCCCCAGGATATAAAGAAAGGTTTTAGGTAAAAAACAAAGATCTTTATGGGACATGTTGAAGATCTTTCACCACGATTAGAAGATTATATTCCGAGTTTCCAAAGACACTAAACTATTACTGTCCTTGTGTGTCTATTTTTATTATGTATTAAGTATTCCTCAAAAGTAATGTAATTTCCATGTACGTCATGCTTCGGGTCTCTACATGTATGCCCTTACACACACCTATGTTATCAAGTAACCCATCTCAATCATGAGGAAACACAATGGTTATGAAATCAACGGATAACCACTACTTAGGTATATTCCCATACCTATTATTATGTTATCAAGTGACCCGTCTCAGTTATGAGGTAAACACAAAAGTCACTGAATCAGCTCAAACCAGGATTTTCATATAATGTTGAAACCAAAACAGCTGGAGAACTCCTCCTCTGTGGAGCACAGTAGTCCTGTCACGACTCCGAGGTTCTACTCACTAACCATAGACTGCTGAATTACACCGCCTGTCGAGTACTGTGGGCCTGCTGCTACAACCAAGTGCTTCCCACCATGGGTCTGTTGCTACAACCAAGCACACCCCCTCATATCCTATAGAGGTACTCCTTCTGTCGGGTAATGTGGGTCTACCGCTACAACAAAATGCTCCTCCACCGTGGGTCTACTGCTATAACCAAGCGCAACCCACTGGGCTATCTGAATCACTCCGAGACGATCGATCAACAATTGTCAAGTCTCATCCAGCTACTAGGTATCTGCACTTTACTACCTCGTCACCGGGAGGGTCCTCTCCACGAGCTACTGGTCGATACTCCAACTATCACAATGTTCCATGAAGAAGTAACCCAAAGGTTTGCAACGTCTTAGGAAACTCAACACAATAGACGACACGTCAATCGGACGCCCGGTCTGTGTGTTATTAGCCATTTCGTCCCGGGGGCCCGGTTGGTTTCTTGTACGAACCAACCCGACCGTATCTCAACTGTACCCCGAACACTCATAGGGTATACACTAAGGGACTGTTTCTCAACGTGATCAACAATGTTGTTGATGGTTTTTCAAATGGACATCCGGCCTGAATGTTATCAGCTTTTCCGTTCCAGGGGCCGAGTTGGATTTCGGGTACAATCCAACCCGACCATACTCCAACTGCGTCCAAACCTCAGGTGAAGTATGCCAAAAAAACCGGCTCATCAAGGGGAATCCAACAAAGTCGACGAAACGTCAATCATACATCCGGTCCTTATGTTATAATCGTTTTTTCTTTGAGGGCACAGTTGGTTTCGGGTTCGAACCAACCCGAACTTACTTCATATGACACTGGTTAACCAAACTGGTCACACCATTGCGATCCATAAGAAAAAACACATGATATGGACTACCCATTGGTCCAAAATGGATAGCCGGTGAAAATTTGCATTTCACCGCAACACACGCGAACCGGGCCTCATGGGGCGCACGCCTCTACCTCGACATAAATATCCAAAATTGGTCTTGAATCATCTGTCTTAATTCCAAGGTCACAAACTCGCAGACAGTTCGACATTCCGACACCCTATGAGAGAGATATGTTTGATTCAAGATCCCATAATAATAGTAATAATATTATTCAGTGTTTCGTGGGCCTGATCCACATACCAGAATTTATTATTCCACTTTAGACTGGAATCAACCGTATTGATGTCCAGATTACATCACCACTGACGGCAAGGAAATCGGACGTCGCACACATGAGTTATGGTGGGTCAATGATTTAATAATAATATTAAATCTATTATTTTCGGAGCATTGTGGGTACCCGATCCAAAAACCCGAAAAATACATCCAATATTGCACTCATAAATTCCACCTCGAAGTCAGGGTCACACTGCCATAGACGATTCGTTAAACCGAAGTCAGACGAAGAAGATAAAGTCAAAACAGTGTTTTATCATCAAAATTAATAATAGAATTTTTTTTCTTATTATTAATTATTTACTTATTTATCTTTCTAACTCCAAAATCAATCATGATTTTGGACTCCTTTCATGCTCAAATTCATCCCCAAAACCCCCATTTATCATTTATTTCTCTTTTGATTTTATACCAACTATTATCATATAAATCATCTCTCTCCAATCTCATTTACTCTTCCACGATTATGTTCTCCCAATTAGCGCCCCAATCACCCGGCCGCCTTCCAGATGGCCAGAACCGCCACCGCCTTCGCCTACCCACCACACCGCCCCCGGCTACCCGCGTCGGCATGCCTCAAACAAACCGCATCACCAATCCCCCCGTCCACTCACTGCGCCACCTCCCATTACCATTCACCTGACCCCATGCCGCCGCACATCAAAAACTAGTTGGCGGTGGGTCCGTATTTGTTCATAGTCCGTACCCAATGAGTTATTAGTTCGAATAAACACCCAATAGAAAATTCCTCCATGCTCGAGGGAAATAAACATGTAAACTTAAAAAAAAACCCCTACCTCAAAATTGACATCGCACGTCGTCGAGTTGCGGAAGACGGACGTCACGGTAGTCGGGCATCGTGTAAAAATGGTGGTGTCCTGTCAATGTTGGAGGAAGATTTGTTGACGTAGCTGACGCTTTCCTGCAGCGGTGTCTCCTATGTTAACGTGGAAGAAGAAGAAGTTTGGAGAAATAAATTCTTCCTGTTCTTCAAGTCATGGAGAGTTCTTCGCGTTCTTTGTGGAAGAACTCTTCCTTTCATTATCTCCAACGTGCTCTCAACACCGCAAGTGCCAAAACAAAATAATAGCGTAAGATATTATTTTATTCTCCCATGATATAACTTTTCTATCAAATTCAAATTAATTTAAAATGACTATTGAATTAATTATGGCATTTGAGTTGGAAACTTTAATGGAAGGCATATGGAAAGGCTCCACATAATTAATGGGAGGTGTTGTCAAAATAAATAAAGGGAGTGTTAAAGGGGGTTTAAGGGAGTTGAAGGGTCATACCTCCTATGGGTCCCACCTCAAAAATATACTCCCATGGGTGGTTATGTGGGGTGTGGGCCCCAACCCTAACTGCCTCTTAGAGGATATAACTACCCAAATAAATAAAATGGTGCACAACCATTTTATTTAATTTTTTACAAATCCCCAAAAATTTTCTTTCAACCTACATAAAACGAAACCGCGGTAAAGGTCCCCTTAAGTGAATACCAGTGCTTTGAGTTCATCCATGTCCTTAGATTTCAATTCTATGCACCGGTTCAAAAGTTATAGAATTTTGAACATAAGTTTACTGAACGTACCCGAAAAAAAGTTTGGAAAATTAATATCAGTCACCCTTGACACACTGCAGTCTTGCTTAGGCTCTGCCTAGGTGAAACACTCCCCATATAACCCAATAGTACTCTCATATTTTCAATCATAGATACCATTTAGATGTTATGAATTTTACAATAAAATAATTGTCATTTAATTATTTTATTTGCGGCTAAAAACTAACTTTTTCTGGTGGCTCACGACGGCCAAAGTTAGTATCTGTGTAAATAAAGCATGCCCTCACAAGTTCAGTGGTGGTATCAGTTTTTAATCTGAGCTACCATTTGTGAGTTATAATCATTTGAAAAATAAAATAAATTATTTTATTATTTTATTTACGGTTAAGCCATTTTTGGGATTTCTCATAGGAGGCCCGTGCCGACTTAACATAAGTCTCTCCTAGGTTAAGCATGCCATCCTGAGTGCAACGGTGCCCTCAGATTTTAGATCTGAGCAACCATTAATTAGTTATTCTAATTTTTCAGGAAAACTTCTTACGCACATTAATTTAATCTTAACAAAACATCGAGGGATCATTCCGGGCACTCTGGGCCTCGGAATCAGGTGCCGTAAGAAACCATAGACTCATAAAATTTCACAGTATTTATGAAAAAAAATTCTTTTAAATTTCTAGGCTTTTACAAATACTATATGTTTGGAAAATAACTTTTTTATAACTAAAAATTTACTATATCTTATCAATGTTTTCCATTAATATGAAATCTAAAACTAGAACATTTATCTTAACATAAGTCGTGGTTTTTATTATAGGTAATTTAATTCTTATTATACATGTTTAAAAGTACATTACTTCTACATTGTAAAAATTTTAAAAAATGACTCTTTTTTTAATATCATAGGATAAAATCATTAATAATATTTTAAAAAGTGAAATTTCATTGTAGATTCATTAATAAATAATTTAAAAAATGGTTAAAAACATTTTGAAAAATAGTTTTTTAACATGGATTCTGAAGAAAACTATTTTTATAATGAAGATAGAAATGCCGAGGGATTTCTATAAAGACATTTCAAAATAATTTTATGTTAAAAATATGGGATAAATTTAAATATTAAATTAAAATTTCATGAATAAATGAATGATGATAAAAGTATATTGGTTTATAAGGAAATCATCAAATGATTTATGTCACCATAAATTCAATAAAAAATAATCTCAATGAGATGGGATTTCTAAATTAACCATAACATGAACGTAGTGTTGACTTCATAATAATTTTATGAATAAAATATTTGTATACAATTAAAATAAACAGAAATTATTTTTAAATAAAATATAATATGCTATGAATTTATTACATACATCATCATAGAATATCAATGATGACAATGTAGTAAAACAACATAATGAAAAGTAATTTAGTTATCAAATTATATTACACTTGGTAACTCTTATGTAAAATAACCTTGGGTAAAATAACTCAAATTAAAACATAAAATAACATCTCTAATTAATAAATCCAGATATTACATGTAATATTACAATATTCCTCAATGAGGTGAAATTGATATGAAGTCCATTATCTAGCACTACCTTTTTGCTGAATGTTATTTAATATCTTATATAATGTTTTATAATAATTTATTAACATATAAATGAATGATATAAATATTTATAATATCATATACTATCAATTTATAATACATATTCACACATCCATTAATAATGATTAATTATTTTTAAAATTTATTATGTTAATTATCTCGTGTCCTCTTTCATGATTAATAATGAATTATCTAGTTCATGCACATATTATATAGTAATATAATCTCCAAAATAATAAACATGAAATAATTTTTTATTTTTTATAACAATTATTATTTTAAAATAGATCATGAAATATGGTTATGAAAAATTGAGTATGTTACAATCATTGAGATTGTAGGTCATAAGTACACATAATTAACGTTTCCATTTTTCAATGATCATTATAGAAATTTTGTAATAAATATTTTACCCATAAATAATTATTATATTATCGTAGATAATATATTAATTATATCAATATAATTATTCATATCATCTTTGTGTTGTGGTGAAGAAATGAGAGTCAAATAACTTCATAATGGCAGTAGTCCACACAAACAGGGACATTATTATCATTATTCACCGAAAGAATTAAAATGGTATATTATATAATAATAATGATAAATTTATCATTAATTTCGTTATTTTTTCATTTATATAAATTATAATTTCTCACATTATATTTATAAACATCTATGTTTGGAATTTTTACAAAATGAATTACAATGCTTCACATGTTTTTAGTTCACCATACAGACGAGTGATGTTATTATATCCCTTATAAAATGGAAGGATATATATATATATATGTAATAATTTCATTAATTTAGTATAAATAATAAATAAACATCATCATACACAACTGTGAGAGGTTGTAATGGAAGAATTAATGTAATTATCTTGTGATGTAGTCATCTATCTCACAAACAAATCATTATTTTGTGACACATTTTATTGGTGTGGGGGTGGTTTTAGGTCATAAAAATATCATAAAAAAATCTCATTATATAAATGATTTTTGGGTTGTTATATCTTCCTGTTATAATAAGAATTTAAGGTTGTGGATGAAGAATGAAAATCAAGACAACCATTAAATAATATTACTACTTCTTCTTGTATCTTCCATAGGTAATCACCAAAATCCAACCTAGGTTTTTTTATTTAAAAACTAAATATTATCGTATGAGGGTATGCATTATTTGATGTTATTTTCAATGGTATTTTGTTATCCAAATTGTTTTGAATATGTGAATTACTGTTTACATGCGGGGATATTTTATAGGTGAGGTGTGTGACATTCTGTTATTTTAGGAAAGAAAACGTTATACCTATTTTCTTACATGAAAAGGGGTAAAATGGGAGTATTATATATAATTATATAATATACGGTCCATATATTTCATAAAAAATATTTTATAAATTTTTTATGGTTAATTTTCCCCTTATATTTAAAGATTCACTCCATGTAAATTCATTTTTACTGTAAGCATGGTAATTAATTTTCACTTAGTACCTATTTATTTTTCTCAAAAATTATATTTACATGATTAGATAATATAAATTCTGATGATTCTAAAAATAGACTATATTTTTTAAAATAAATTTAATGAAGTGGAAATATTTACTTTAAACATTATCCATATGAAGCGATAATATAATATTTTTTAAAGGGAAAATTTTCAAATGTTAACAAATTCAATTTTCAAAATTAATTATGAAAAAATTTACAATAATCTATCATGAATAAATTATTATAAAATTTTACCAATTTGAAAATTAAATTAAAGTAAAAATAGATAAAAAATAATAAATTATATAAATAAAATAAAATTATTCAATTTAAATATAGTATTCATCACTACCTTTAAAAAGAAAAATATTTTCAAACCCAAAAAATAACCCCAATTTTTTTAATTTGATCATTTATAATGTTATATGAATTTTATGGTATAATAATTATAACATTAGTAAAAATTAAATTTCAATACTTAGAAAGTAATTGTTATGAAACTATACTTAATAAAAAATTAATCATTTTTTTAAAACACTTTTTTTTTAATTTTTAATGATTTTTTCCAACAATTCAATAGATAATGATAATTTTCCTAATTGATTTATTAATATTCACAGTTATATATTTAATTGATAGGTTATTTTTTTGTAATATATTAGGGATCATTTCAACAAGGCGTTTCATTTTCCAAAAGTTATTAAAGAGATTACATTTATTTATAAATTATTATTTTGTAATGTAATAGTTGTAATATTTAATTATCTATTTGGTTATTTTTTAAATACATTATATTTAATTTAATGTACATATATTAAAATCTGGTGGTTTGTGAATAAAAAATCTAAGATTTATTTTAAAAAATTACAAACATGAATAATATCAATGATTTAATTTCACATATATAATCTATATAAAATTAGCCTAATTGGGAATGATAGCAGAAAATATTGATATTGTGATTCTATTTTTTTCAAAAATATCATGATAGTATCATTTTTGTAATAATAATTTCATCACATTCATTAATATATTTGAATTTTTTTTGGAGAAGCATGGTAAACAATTAATTTCTTCATAGTTGGAAACTGATATTAAAAAATATCATAGTGTAAACAAAAATCCAATAAAATCCAACAATTCCTAACATAATTTATTGAAAAATGTATTTCTTTTTAGATCTCATTTCATGATTGAAAATAAAACATTTCTTAATGATGTATAAATGTATCATAAATCATTATGATCATTAAAAATCATTATTGTTATTGGTGATTGAAGTTATTAATCATATATTTTTAGAAATTTCAATCATATAATCATACTTTCTCATGAAGGATTGAATTATGTTGAAAATGATTTACAACATAAATATTTTAGATCTACATATGGATATGTATATAATAAAATATATAAGTGTGAAACATTTTAGCTAGTGTATTATCAACAAATGAAAAACATGATATGGATGATGCGAGTTTCAAAAAATAATCTCTATAATAAATTTTATATTTCATTGAATAATGTTTATTTGGATTGAAAAATACATTCCAAAATGAATGGAATTGATTCTAATGATAAATTTAATATATTTTTAAATATTAAATAAATTCATATATATCTACACTATATATATAATAATGACATTAGGCATCCAAATAATATAAAAGATTAAATTTTCAATTGGGATGTTGATGAAGATGTATTTGATCAATAAAAAAATATGTTCGATTGATGGTGTTTGATGTAATGTTTATATGATAAATATAGAACAATTTGGGCTTAAAAACTTTCATGATCATGGTATTTGAACCATAAAAATTAATTAATGAACTGATCATTAAGATAGTAAAACTTTATTATATTAGTTTTGTCAATGAAAATAAAACAAAATCCCTTTCTGATTGTATATGTTGTAAACATTTTTTCACCTTAAATAAGTAAGAATACTATAATGAATTTCTTTTCCAAAATATGAAATGATATATCAAACCAGTGATAGGAGATATGATAATTTATGTATCATTTCTAATAATGGATGTTATATTTTTTTTTCATATAATATGGCAAATATTATTTTTAATTAACAATTTCTTTATGAATAGTTAAATTAAAATATTTATATATACCTATTTTAATTTTGTTTAAAATTATATAGAAAATTATTGATATAGAATGGATCCATATTTTTTAAAAATTTCAATGGTTTTTTTAATTTATTTGATGGTACCTAGACCTCAAATCATTGTCATTGTAATATTTTGTAATAGATTCCATAGAATCTCAAAAGCATCACATCTTTTTTATCGATATTAAGATCATGAAATATTCAATACGAACACATATTAATTTATTTACATATGATAATGAAAAATATATTCATATTTATGAGATTAAAAATTACTTATTGATGTTGAAACTAGAAAGAGAATGTCAAATACATGGGAATCATTCTTCATTGGTGAAAAAATATATTCTTGGTACTCTATAAATGAAAAATAAAATCCCTATAAGCACTACTGCATATGAGTATGTTATAGAATCATAATATACAGTCAATATTATCTTGATGAAATTATAATTTTAGGGTTTGAGAGAGAAATTTTCATATATATCATTGAAATGGTGTTATAAATAGACTATGGTAAAAAATTTAAACAATAATTTTACTATTATATTAATCTAAATAGTACTGATATGATAACTGGTTTATCTAAAATAATGTGGAAATTTTAATCTTGATGTTGAGTACATTTTAATAAAATAGATGTCCATGATACTAATTAATATTCAATTGATTTCTTTATTTTATCAATTCATGAGTACTATGGTGAAAATATTCTCACTAAATATCTTTAAAAGACTATTCATTATATTAAACCTTTAATAATATATTGAAATTATGATTAAATTAGTGAAATTGGAAAAACATTTCTCTTATATAATATATATAATTTCATACTGAATATTTGAGAAACATAAATGTGAAATCATTTTATCTATGAAAGGGGTTGTATTAAAGAATATTTTTATGGGGCAGATATTAGTTGAGAAAAAATGGAGATAAATATTATTAAATTCATACTGAAGGGTTTTAATAATATAAGCAAAAGAAATGATGAAAAACTTTTATTTGTTTTATATTTTCAATATTTATCCTATTCAAGAAAAATTAAAAGGAACATATTTATAATCTATTTAATGATATTTAGTATAATGGTTGAAATTGAAATTTTTATTAAGAGGTAACGATTAATGATTAAAAAAATAGTATTATTTACATAGTGTGATAAAAATCCCTTCTAAAAATTACCCTATCATTTTATTTTGTGTTTAGTTAACTCTCATATTATAAGAGTATTATATGTTTTTACTTTATACGATTATACATGCGTTAACTTATTTTATTTTTTTTATATGTCAACATGATCATTAATCTATTAGATTTTACTCATGTATAATTTGAATAAAAGGAATAAATTTTCTAAAAAAATATGCCATGTTTATTTTAAAACAAATAATATAACTTTTTGAGAAAGGTGTAAAAATTTTAATGTATAATATTTTGAGGAAATAAAAATAGAGAAGGATATTGAAGATTATGATTTCTATAATATGATATAATTATAATTAGTTTCAATACCTTGATCTTTATGGTTGATTTTAGAATATATGTAAAATTTTATATCCATATTATTTTGACATAAATATATTATCAACTGAAATACAATAATAATTTACATTATTAATCCTGAAACACTCTATAATTAATTATGAAACATCATGTTTCATTGATCTGAATTGAATATTATTTTAGTTTTTCAACTGGAATTATGGGGAGAATAAACAAGACGTGGATTTACTAATCAAGATTTGGTTATAAGTAGAAAGAATGAAGGAGTCCATATTTTTTATATGTGTATATTAACATTCCACGAACTAATATCATTATTTTCAAGGGAAAATTTTAATTCATAATGTTCATTGAAACCATTTCTTGTAATTTTCTATTTTCTTATAGATTTTATGGAAGTGATTCTAAAATTATATAGAATATTTAAAAGATATAAAAACAAATTTTTATATGTTTGTATGACCAAGTATAATATTATAGTTTTAATAAACACATTATGGTTTAATTAAGGAAATATAAGTATTAATATTCAATTAAATAAATGTTATATTGTAAAAAATAGGATAGCTAACATTTATAGAGAATAACATGATATATCTAAAAAGAATATATGTTCATATTTTCATATTTGAAAGAAACATGATATTTATAATATGATAATTAATTATTAACAGATTTTTTGTTTTTATCATACATAATTTTATAATCCAAATTTATGAGATTGTTATAGTATCATTATAAATTATTGAAGGCATCAATTGTAAACTATTCTATGAAGTCCCCTTGAAGTTATGGCTCCTAAATAGTATAATGATAACAAACATAGGGGATGGGATATTACCCATGGATCGCATATGAGAAACCACACATACAAAATTTGTGGACCTTATATAAATATAATATTTTGTGTACTAATTTATAGAATTATGAATCCTTATAATATTACAATTCAATCGGCCATTATAATTATCTAACATATACTGAGATAATTTGTTTTTTTTAATATATGAATTTATATACACCTCCTCCGACATATATGTCTCCTATAAGAACTAGGTTAAATAATTATTTTTATAGGGAATGTCAGCATCTAAAATACCTTGGATATAGCAAAGTTATTATTTCATTACATGAAATTTGATTTCATTGGGATCTTATTGATACCTATATACTTCACATGTTGAAAATTTTATGTTGAACAATATTATTGTAAAAAATATGGCTTATAATTATTTTCAAATATAATGAGTCATTTCTAATTATTAACATTATAATTATATATCAAACATTCATTTAAAAAAATATGATACTATTTTATATCATCAAGTACAATAATTTTTTGAGTTATTATTGATAAATAATCTATATAGTTTTAATCATCAATAATAATAAAAAATTCATCTCAATAATAATGGAATGTGGAGATATATAACCATAATTAATAACATAATTTAATCCAAGAATTTATGTTTATTTTTGGGTTTTTTAATTGTAGTAATTCCTGATAACAATTCAATATTTAAAGACAAAAAATCTCTAATTATGATTTCTTGTAAATGATAGAATATTAATAGAATATTTATAACATTACCAATTTTTCATTAATACTTTTATTATATGATCAATATACTTGTGTTAGTGTCTTTTGGAGGACCTAAAACATAACCATCCTTAATAGATAATATCTTAAAAACTCTATAAAAAAAATATTTATACAACAATTTTGATTAAAATAAGTTAAATAATGAATTTCATGCCTTATTTATTTTTAGATCTAAAATAAATAAAATATATTTAATTTATCATGATAGCGGTATATAATATTCTTAAAATTAAACCTTTCTTCCAATCTTATCCATGGGCAGTCACATATTACAACACCATAAAATGATACACTCTTATTTATGGGTTTTCATGATTTTTTTATAAATATAAAGAGTGCGGTGTTGATTTTTCTGACGGAAGATGGAGGAAAAGGAGAGGGTTTCTCCGGCGAATATTGGATATGGCGGCTCCTTTGATCACCCGAGGAGTTTGAATCTGTGCTCATATACCTCGAATCATGGTCGGAAAATATTGTCTATATCGAAGAAACCAAAGGATCGAGAAGAGGTAAAGAGTCTTTCCTCCTTTGCTGGTTTCGCAGGTGGTTCGTTCATCTCCCTTAAACATAGGGCTTCGCAAAGGATAGTTCGGAAAGGGGCGACTGCTCATGTTGCGGCTTTAGATGGCGCGGTTTTAGAAAGGATCGAAATATGTATGTTCTCGTTTATCTCCCGTATCTCATTATCAAAAGGAATGAAGCCTTGGAAGGTGATAGATCTAGTTGATCGTCTAGCTAGCATTTGGGGGTTTTCAGACTTCAAATGTCTTTCTGTTGGGAGGGGTTTTTTCCATCTGCTATTCCCCTCTGTGGAATTGAAAAACCGAGCATGGAGTTCTGGATCAATTAACCTTCAACCGGGTATTATGCGTTTTCATGAATGGAACCTAAGCTTCAACTTCAAAGATTTTAAAGAAACTTGCGCACCAGTATGGATCAATGTGCATGGATTAAATTGGGTTTTATGGCATCCAGAAATTCTGTACGATATTGCTGCTGCAATAGGAACTCCCATAAGGATGGATACTGCCACTGAGTTGGTCAGCTACGGTCACTTCGCTAGGATTTTAATTGAAGTTGATCTAAGCTCAACATTGATTGAAAAAGTTGAGTTATCCACACCTCAGGATGAAATAACTCTTAGAATCGAATATGAGAAGAAGCCCCCCTTTTGTGATGCCTGCCATATAATTGGCCACTCAAGGGATAATTGTAGAAGTGATCTTCTATGTACAAACTGTCAAAGAAAAGGTCATGACTCCCAGAGTTATAGAAGGTCTAGTAAAGCAATAATCTAGCTTGCTGAAACTATTAATGCAGTTCAGGATCCTATTTCCAATAATCCTAATCCTATCAATGGGTAGGATGGTCCACATGTTAACTTGGGAACTTCTCAAGAAAGCAATGCACTTATTTCATACATTGACGGTTGTACAGATGACATGATTTTGCCCACTGTATTGCCTGAAAGAACAAATAGCCTGGTTCCACCGGTTCTGCAAGTTGATAAATCCAAGGTGTCTTGGGCTGATATAGCGGAGGATGGTCTTCGCACTAGTTTTTCATTCAGGGATGCATTGACTAAAGACATCATGGATGATGATGAGGGTGATGAGTCAACTGATAGCCAAGAATACATGGAAATTTCTGCTCAAAATGAGGTGGACTTCAATTTGTGGCAGGAGCTGAATTTGGTTTCTTCTAGTCGTAAGGGGAAAACCAAATTAGAAGGGGCTTCAAATGTTCGTTATGATCCTCAGAACAAAAGTAAACATGGTACTCCTCTCATTTGCAGAAAGTCTGTTTCTAAATCATTGAAAGCTCTTGGAGACCAGAATCCTCCAAGAATAATGGATTCAAAAGAAGCAGCGACTTCATCCTCAATCCCTGATGCCTCAGGACAGGACACAGCTGAATTGAGGATGGAAGAACCTCAAAATTCGAGACCTGGTAAGTACTGGCAGGTCTCTTCTGGCTCTCAAGATGCTGAATCTGTCCAGCGCAAAAGCACAAATCATCATGCCCATGACAAATAGAGGGTAGAAGACCCCCAATCTGGATCGTGCAGGAGCAGGCTGGATTTTCCAAAAACTGCTACTCTTGTCCAGTGCACAGGCAAGTACCCGACTGCCACTGATGGAATTCTGACAGTTGACAGGATCATCAAAAGGACTGTTCCACAGACTCTCAATCAAAAGGGGGATGGGTGCTCAGAATGGGCTGTCAATAAGACTTCAGTCTTGAAGTCTCCAAAGAATGACAATGCTCAAAGCATGAAATACAAACGTCTTATAAAGGTAAGTACTTGTAATTCTTTTGAGCTTCTTGCGACAGGTAGTAGCGAGGAAGAGGTTCAAAGCGATGTTGATGCATGTGGATTGTATGAGATGGCGGATTCTGACGATGCTGAATTTCCTGATGATGGAGGGGGACCGTGGACGCGAGCCAAAACTGGGAGAAGAGGGAAGCATCCTCGTGGGCGGGGTGGACGCTCCCCTCATCACAATATGAACACTCGGTCTAAAATGGCCTAAACGTGTTCTTTCTGTCCTTTACCTCTGTTTTAGATTCCTCTGTATCTTGCTACCTTTCTTTTGATTCAATAAAGAGGTCTATGTGCCTCAAAAAAAATTATAAATATAAAGAGTGTGTAATGACAATAGATACATTGTATGAGGATTTTATAACAATTTATCTGTATAATAAAATTCACCACACGGACAATAACTCTAGACTCATTATATAAACACTATTATTACACTTCTTTGAGTCTATGATGTTGTCAATAAAGGTATTTGTTACATAAAATTTAAATTGGGAACAATTATATCTTATTCAAAAGTATTATTTATATTCGTTGGTTTTAAACAAAAACAAAATTTTAGGATATAGAATCACTAATAATTATATTTATATGAAAATTAAACCAATAATGATAGCACCGATTAGTATATGGATGATGATTTCGATTATATCGAATAATATACAATGTATCATATAGAGTACAATGGAATACTGAATCTCATTATTTCATTGATCACAATCAAATAAAACATGATTTAACCATAGTGTAATGGCGGTAAATATAGTGTACATTATTAGGCCTCATTGACTTAGTATAAATTTTCAATATTTAATGTTATATGCAACAATTTTTAAACCGTATACATAAATCCTTTTGGATATCATCAATGTCACCTCTAAGAATAAAATAATAATTTTTTTACATGTCATATCATATTTTATATCCAATAAAATTAAATCCAAAATATATTCTTGATGTTTTGTAAAACAATTTTTGCGTATCTCTAATATTTTATTGAAATAAAAATTTAATAAAATCTATTCCTCATTCACAGAATGAATATTTCTGAGAAAATATGTCTAACACACAATGTTATCACTATATTTTTTCATTATTAAAAATTTATTTTGTTGAATATATTATTTCACATGAACCAAGTAATTGAAATAAAAAATGATAAATTTTATTGTGTAAATACATTATAATGAAAGATATACTAAAATATAGTTTTTTTAAATATGAAATATAATTGAGAAAATTAGAAGAGGAATAAAACTAAAACACAATAGAAAAACAAAAAACCCAAAATATTGATCCCCAAGTATTATCATGAAGATAATCACACAAATTATTAAATTTAATTAAGATAGGTAATTATAAATATATTATGCATGTTGAGAAAAATTAAATAGGTTGAATGATTATTAGAATATAAGTTAAAATATATATTGGAGTGGAATATCTTCATCATATATATGGTTGTAGGGAATACAATAGTTGGATATATTGTAATTGGGACTATTTTTGTGGATATATGGTCATTGTGAATATATTATGGGTAAGAGATGTACTTGAAAATAATAAAATTCAATAATAATAAATCAAAAAAATCTAGTATTTAATTAAACTATTTAATAAATGAAATATATAGATTATGTATAAGAAGTTATTGTTATTAATATCAGTAAATAGTTATTTTTTTATGAAAATCCAAATAAATAATAAAAATAAGAAGTATCGACAATATTAAATAGTTTTTATTTTAATAATTATAATTAACAACATGTTTTTTAAGGTTTTACTGATAAATATATTTTTATTAATGAACTATTTTAATTATGTATTTGTTTATAAAAATATTTTTTTATTAATAAAAATTAGATATAATTTATTAATTTAATGGATAAATAAATATTTAAAAACATTTTTTATTATAATTTGATATGAAATTTTATTAATAAAATATAATTCATAAAAAATAATCCCATAAAAATATTTATTTTAAATATTTTTTATTTTCAGGTAAAAACTACATTTTATATATTTAAAAGTTATATTAAAATAAATAAATCTAAACAATTAAATAATATTTTTGAAATTATAAAAAATGGTAATATTCATTTTTAGGTATAAAAATCAGTCATTGAGGTTAAAATTGAGTTATCATAGTGATGGTAAATTTAGAATAAATGTCTTAAATTATGTGGTAATGGATTAAAATATCATAGAACCCCATATGATAATGTGTGTGTATAATGATTTATTGACCAAAATTTATCCAAAATGCATTATCATTCACTTTATGGTGATATTCCTTTTAAAATGATTACATTTACCATAATGAAAAAATATATCCTATAATTCCAATAAAAATAACATAAAAAATAATCCCTCTATTGAATCTTTCAAACAACCCAAACCACGTTGGAAGATATTTAATACATAACCATTTTTCAAATCCTATATCTTTACCAAATGTTGAGTAGAATTTGTTTCTATGAATGATCCATAAATCAGTAATTTTGAATATATTATTGTTAGGATGATGAGAATTCATCAAGTGTCTATGTTCTTCCCATACCTTTTCATTTTCATTATCATATTCAGTATTTTTAAATATTATCCTAGAAAATAAATATATTATATTAAAGAAATAAAGATTATTTGAATACTATTCTCCTATTGTATAAATCGAAAATTTTACTCAATCATTAGTATAACATTCTCATATGTGGCTTGATTCAAGAGAATTCATGAGAGATGTTATAGAAAATTCACAATTTTCACCATGATTAATATTTATGAAAATAAAAAATTTAATATATTATACTAACGATCTATATATTTCAAATAATGTGGTTATTTATGTATTAAAAAGATTAATAATTGTTATAATTTAACTATATATTATTGGTAAATTAAAACAAAAATTCTGGTCATGGATTGGATTCTCACAAACAATACACATAAAATATGATAATTTAATATAAGAGTAAATAATTAATTAAAAAATTATTTTACTACATTCAATAATAATATAATGATAAAAATGGTATCATGGAATGTGAATCATCATTACCATTAAGAAATTAGTACAAAATAATCAATATTTCTAACATAAGATAATGCTAATAAACAATTACTATTTACAATATGGATTAAAAATTATTATAAATAATGATTTTTAATTATAATCCATATGAATGAGGTACTAAAATAAAGATTAATATTAATATGTTTATTATAAATGATATTTAATAACATTCATGACAATTGAGTGTAATGTTAGGGGTTTCATTAGGAAACACAATTTAAAATCAAGAATTCTTATGTATGAATATTAACCAATGAGAAATTTTATGATAATAAACACATGCACCACATATATTTTTTTATTATCTATACATTCATGTGTTTAACATGTTTTATAACCATTTTATATCCATATGGGTTGTAATTTCTCTAAAAACATTTGTATATGTATAGCATATATTATCTAATCTCATTTGTCAAGAATTAATTCCCCCATAGCATGTTTTTTTTATTTTATTTAAGGTGTATAATTTTATCTACATTTATGGTATAATGATATCATTTTCACTATACTTTACTATATTTAAAAATGTAATATTCATTAATTTCATCATTATATTTTCCATATACATTTACATTCATTAAAAAGTTTTAATGGAATATCCTTTTTATTGATTTATAAAATGACATGATTCGACACAACATTAATCGATATTATTCATTATTGGTAAACTATATAGATTCCATTATTATCTATAAAAATATTATATTCACATTATTCATTAAAATTATTTATTATGATCTATAAAATTTATAAACAATAATTTTTCTACTTTCACCAAGTTAATTTTTCACATTCATATAAAAGTTTTTTTCATCTATGTGAATTTTTTTGATTGTTTTCATTGGGAATACTCTATAATATAAATTTCCACGATTTTAATCAATACGGATTATTCTAATAGTTAATAGATTTTTTCATGACACTCATTTTTTCAATATATATTTATTCATTGATGGAATTATAAATATTTCAATTTTCCGGTTGAATGTATATGTATGGCCTATCGTTATGTAATTGATGGTAATGTTATAAAAATCTAATGAATTTTAAATTGATTCATATATCATGTTATTAGAATAAGGAAAGGGAAGTAAGTTCATCTATATGATGTTGAGGGATGTATCCGGTTAGCCCACATCATCAATTTTATGGGTAGGTAGTCAGTTAGGTAAAATTAGGTATAAAATTCCTAGTGTTTACCCCTTGATATATGTTAGGATTAAATTCTATTTATTGTGGGAAATTCTGATATTATGTGACATACCTATGTTTTATTCTTATGAAACATTATAATTTACTCATATCTTATTATGTGTTAAAATAATTTTTCCTTAAATAATATTTGATGATATATTATAACAATGGGGGATATTGATAACATATTAACTGCAATTTTTTATTATTGTCATCCTATAATAGTTCTAAAAGGTTCACTACTTTCCCTACATACACATGTTTTTTCCAAACTAGGGAACACCAACATGTCCAAATATATCATCAAAATTAATGAAAATTCCCATATTATAGAACATTATCTTTTTGTGTTCATTTTACCTTTTGATGAAATACATGGAAACATCCATATATATCAGCCATCTGGATACAACATCAGGCCTTATATTCTTAATTGTGATGTTTTGATCTGATAAGATATTGAAAAGAATACTAAATCATTAAGAAATGTCTAGTATAATTTTTTATTTTACAAATCACTATTCAAGAGGCTTTAAACCTAAAATATTTATGATTCATTGGTTATACGAACTTTTGTGCATAATAGTTTTATATTTTAAATGGAATTTGAATTTTAAATTATTTTATTTGTTTAATTTTGATTGGATACAAGAAATATAATTAAAAGAGTTTTGACACCTAAATATGATAATTTTAGACATGTATTGGGGATCATATGGTACCTCATGTGTTTTTAATATCCTCGAGGGTTTAGGGTTCAAATCTATATATTTTAAAAAGGTTGAACATGGAACACATTTTCCATATGGTTTATGGTAACCATGAAACCCAATCGTGTAACCCATAATTCATAGGTACACATGTTACGAAACCATGTGGATTATCTTGGGGGATAACGAATGTTTCTGGAATGAATTTTGGACACATTTCACAGTTCAATATTAGTTTTTCAAAGAGAATGTCATAATCATGCCATGTATTTGTTTCTCTACTGGGGGCTGTATAGTCAGGGAAAAATTTGTTTAGTAATTTTTTGAACTTTGAACCAAATTTAAAATTTACCTATTACCATTCTTTCTCCAAATATATTTAGATGAAAACCCCCTATTTTTCTTTATTTGTAACACATGGCCATAGTGATCCTTCTCCTTGTATTAATTCATCCCCATTGGTTGGGAATGGGGGGTGAAAATCATTTTTAGAGATTTATAGTGTGTCTTCAACACTGATGTTCTATGTTTCTAGTATTCATACTCATTTTATATATATTTATTTGGAATTTTAGGGGTTTAGATCTGATTCAACCATATCAGGGTTGTATTGGTATAAAACAATGAGAAATTTACTATACAAATGGATATGGTAACTCTATACGCCACCAGTATATATTTTCTCATTGTTTTGGATAAATTTCATTGCTACATTGTTATTTATATAGATTAAAAATAAAATTAAATTGAAATGAAACTTGATTTGGTGCCTAATTCTTGGATTTTCACCATTTACAGGCTCATGTAAATGAGACCAACATGTTAGGTGTCGTTGGTGGTTGTTTTAGTAAGGCATAACACCGATATGAGTTTTCTCATATCATGGGATATTTAATGTGAATTATTTATTTAATTATAAATTTTATAAATAATTTATTATTTATATTTTGTTTTATTTAGGATATCAGTATGATGAGAAATTATATGTTGATCATGGATGTTGTCGAAAATGCTTTGGAGGGCCTTTGAATTTGGTAATGGACAACAGAGGTAAATTGGAAATGATTTTTTAAAAGGTAGGTGGTATCAATTTCTTCATATAAAATAGTTATGTTTGTTTTCATTATAATTATATTCCCAAGAATGAAATTAAGGAAGATTAACAATATAAAATAATTAATATATATTTTTTTCAAAATTAAATTTAACTATTTAATTGAAACGAAATTTCCATATATGTCACATACAACCCTTTTTGTGTTAGCTCTATTTCATAGACACTGATGGTTGGAAATGGGATATTTGAGACACTGTTGAGACTCTAGACCGTTTGTGAGTTTATTCTATGTTTATTGAGACCAAATAGACCTAATGTAGGTTATTGTATCAACACATGTGTATGGGGTGTTGTGAATATAGCTAAAAACCCATAGGGGATCAACATAACCTTTAAGATTCCATGTGCATTTTAGACTACTTAAGAGGTGATTTCTAATCTAATGAGGATTATTCTCACATGTATATTCTATGGTTGATGGACCATATAGGGACATAGATCTGTGTTGGTTCAGTAGATCGACATATAGGTTCCATGACAATAGAGATGGGTCATGGACCATATTTTGGCCCTCTCTTATGTGGTGATTCACTATGTTTATACCATTATTATGCTACTCTCTTGATGATGAAATATTATGATATGTCCTAACACTATCATTTGGTGACTATAGAGTGTATGAGACTATGAAATCCATATATAGTTCATTTTATTGATTATCCAGTGGGGCCTGGTACTTTCATCATGATAGGTGAAACTTGAGGGAGGGAGGAATAGAACAGGTAGATATGATCATAAGTGTAACTATAGAACATGAATTGATCTTTTAGATTGTTTGTGTCATGACGATAAAAATATCAATATGGGGAGTCCAAACATAGTTTTCCTTTATTATTGGGAATATATACACACGAAATTTTTAATTTTAAAATTGGTAACTATTGTTGTCTTTGTTGTAGGGATTCACTATGTATGGTAATGGAACACCCATAATAGGAGTTATTGATAAGGTTATATGTATTATAAATAAGTTTTGTTCACTCCCATTGGGTAGGATGGCAATGATGCACGTATGACTAATGACCAATATGTGGAAACACCAATATGGGAGGAAGGATATGATTCATATATGGATTATTCATCATTTTTTGACATTAACATTTGGTATGATGGTTGTGGTGGTTATAGGGATCATTTGAATGATGTGTAATATTTTATAGAGGTGGTTTTAGATACATGTTGGGCAACCATAGAATTTGATCTAGATATAGATAAACTTGCTGCATATTGGCAGTTCATATTTTTTTGCGACATAATGAATTTAGAACTGAAATATTTTGATTGAACATCACAAGAAATCCTTTTGGGTGACTAATGGTAGGCAATTAGAGACTCCTATTTTCCAAAGTATTTCTAGCTTCCATGGAATGGAATGTATGGTATATTTTTGTGATCTTGGATATAGGTCATTGATGACTGTGTAATAATCCCATATGATAGGTTATTGATAACATTATTAAATTCAACATGTGTGTGGTTCAAGGGGTTATGACTGACAAGATTTAATGACATTATTAGATAAATTCAAATAAGAGAGAGAAATAGGTAGTGATGTTGTTATCAAGTTTTATTCAATTTATATATTTATCAAGATGATCATGTCACAAGAATATTCTATAGCACATTAAGGATATTATAAGACTGTGTTAGTGCTTCTGTAATAAGATATTTCCTCACACGATTTTTAGGTTTAAATAGAATTATGATTGCAAAAAATAAATTCATTTTCATGTTGAATGGGTCGTGGATAATTAGTTTTGGATACCATGATTGATAAAGATAGATAGAACATGTACACGGATATTGTTACAAGGTATAGATCATGTATTCCACAAGTATTTTGTCATTTTTTACATTCATTCTAGTATGGACATATGTATGTCCTAGTTTAAGGTTAATTAATGTATGGTTTGGTCGTATGAGATTTTATGTAATTTCAATTATTATTAAACGTTTTTACATACCATTATAAAATTTGATAGTCATTTCTTGACTATGAATGTATTTATCAGTATATATTAATTTTTACATGGATGTAGAAGTTATAGTCTCCCAATAGTAAAATATACACCCCTGCCACTAGTTGTTATTATTTTTGGTATGGGTAGGTTTTATTTAGGTCCTATATCATTCACCAAACAAGGTACTAATCAAATGGCTCATTAGGATGTAATGTAACAACATGGGATCAAATCATTAATTTTATTTCATCTTAATATTAATTGATATTATAAACATTATATTTGGAAATGAATCAAATAATATGAATGCTAATAGGAATTTGAATCGAGAACCCATTATCTGATATGAATTATACGCGAGCATCTTGTATTTTTATTGTGGTTTGTGATTTAATTATTCAATATAATTTTCCATTTTGTGAATCGCACATTTGATTTGGATATCCTTATTTAATTTCGATTTATATATAATCGATCACTAGAAAGAGGATACTGTATTTATTTTGACTCTTAGCCTATATAAGCTATTTGAAACTCATATATAATCTCAATACAATAATATACATAGGTTATAGTCTATCTAATATGTGGTTTTACTGATGTCTAAGGATTATATTATTAAACTTTTAAAAAATTCCAATATTGAATTTGAATTATAATAACATTGTGAAATTAAACATACCTAGGATGAAATCCACATTGATTTACTTAGTATGTAATTTCTTGGGGTCTTACAGTGGGAAACCCATTAATGGTTGGAGTGATGACTCAATCATCTTGTATTGGATGTTTTGTTAACCTGGTGTTTGGAAGGTCATTAGGTTCTAAATGATGGACCCATTGTATGTTTTTATTTTTAATGTATAATTATTTAATGTAGCAGTGGAAACCTATATTACGTTTAACCATATATCTTGAAATTTATTCTCACAGAAATATTCTATTTTATTATGTTTTCCGCTAATACAGATCATATAGATTGACGCAATTAGTTTTGGTAAGTGTGAAACATTTAGAGGATATCCCCGTAAGAAAATTATAACTTTTTGATTTTCAGGGCTATGGGTTGACTATTTATTGTTCATTTTCAGTGATGAATTATTTCATATGTGGGACCTCATGAGTGGTGACTTATAAAATGCAATCAATGAGTATTATAGAGGGTTTACAAATTACGTAATATGAATTGTGACCCCTTTGTGATATTTCCCTAATAGAGAATGTTGGGATACTAAGGGACCCTTATAATTAAACAATACCTTAGTTAGATGATGGTTTGGGTTATTGTAGGGAAACCCATGAAAAGGGATAAACAATATTTTATGGTGCCTTTGGATTGGTGTGTGTGGTTTTAAAAAAATTACAATACATGTGCATGTGGGGGTCAACCACATATTGGTCATTATAGGATGATGACAATGATATTTTGTGAACAATATTGGGTATGTGGTATACATGACAAGAGTCAATAGGTTTGAAAAAATGGTGTTTTACTATATAGACAAGTTAATTCAACTTTAGCATCATAGTCAAAATGTATGTAGAAGCACATGAAAAGATCATATTTGTTTTGATACTAATTATGTATTTGATTTAACACCCCAATATTCCACAATATGTTTCACTTTGAATAATTCAATAGCTTGTGTTGTAGACAACATCAAGTTTTAACACACCACGACCAATAAAACTGGCCGTTATGAATATTAAAACCCCTTTTTGAAATATTATAAATTTTATTCTTCCAAATGGACTCCATTTTTTGATTCATAATATCAAATTTTTCTTAATGTTAATTTATGGTATTTTTAGAAAACATTCAATTTTGATGAATAGTGAAAAAAACTCTTTAATTTTTTAGAACCAACTTTTTATTCAATAAATATTTATTTCATTTAAATTTCTTTTCAGTAAAAATAGATACATAATACCTATATATGTTCAATATAATTCATTGGAGTAATTTTATAATAAGTTTAGATATGTAAAATTTTATTGAACATTTTAACGTCTTTTACCCCCATTCTAGAAGCATTTTCAATTTTTCATAAAACATAATTTTATTACTTTTTTGAAATGACTTTAAAAAATATAAAAGGCATGATTGAAATCATTAAGTAAAATTCGGTTCAATAAGATGAAAATAATATTTGGTGAATAGTAACTTTTGATTTTTATTTACCACAATTAAAAGTAAATAGGGTTATTAAAGGTAAGAAGGATATTATTATTATCTAAACATATTTCAAAATTCTGTAGGATAAGTGTATTTCGACCCAAAATAAACCTCAATAATAAAATATGATTATTTTGACCCACTTGGATTAGAAAGGGACACATATTATTTTTTTATTTAAGAACAAGTTAAAAGTGTTAAATTCAGAATTTTATAACTAAAACATTTTAAATATAGTGTTATAAATATGATATATTCTGCTATAAATATTCATTAGAAATATGATAATATTTCCTACCTCATCGAATTTTATTTATAGTTTTTAAATGTTAAATAATTAATTTATTTATTACACAATGATGATGTAGTAATTACCTTACTAAATAAAGGTTAAAATAATTGATATTATAAATATTAAAATAAATGTAATTTGAACTTTTTAATTAATTCCACTAATTTTTACGTTAATATTACATATTAGGGTTGACTAAATAATTTTTTTTCAAAGTGATATAGTTTTTATGACTTTCACAAAAATCAAATACTAAATAGTGTCAAAATTTAAATAAAAGAATTTTTTAAACAAATAATAATTTATAAAATGATATAATATACATAAGAATCAAATGATTGTCCAAAAGACGTGGATAATGTTATATATATCAATAATGAACTACTTGGGAGTTCATTTTGAGGTTTATAGTCTGTTTATTGAGCGTATAATATAAAAATTTAAGGAGACATGGTAAATGTCAAAATTTTTAACTAATAGTTAAATTTAAAAGAAAATTTTTATATGGTGACCTAAACCTATCTAAAACCTATTTGTTGAGATATTTTCAATTTATACCCATCATATACTCTAATTAAATAATTTTATATCCATTATAAGCTAAATATTATTGTATAATAAAATAATATTTCAAGTTTTTCCTAAAGTGACCATCACATCTCTTATAAAAGGGAACATCCCCTTCTCCCAAAATCACACCTCCGAAGCCATATGGATTGGCCAAAACCTACCCAAATATCCTCCCAACAACCCTCACTTCATCTTATCAGCCTTACCTTGAGCAAAATAAAATCCTAAGGATCCCCTTTTATCATATCAAAATGAAGGCCCCAAATAAGAGGAAATAATTTCATCACCTCATTCAAAGTTATATTCTTCTTCCACATCCTCCTTATTTGTTATTTCAATTCCAAAATAATATATATATTACCATATTCATACTGTTAATTTATTTTAAATATGGTACCACCATATTTATTATTGTACCCATAATATGAATGAAAAAGTCACCATACGTGTGTACGTACGGCTTACCATCTCCACATCATGTTGTTGTTGTTATTCAAAAATCATTATTTGGATGGGTATAATAATGTTGTATAATTTAGATAAATAATAAATAATATTTTTAGTGATTCTGTATATATAATATAACACTCAATTATCTACGATTTCACCTTCAATTGAATGATGTTGTCACATGTGCGTACGTATGGATTACTGTCTCCACGAACGCAGTGTGATTCATTCCCCATCATAACCATTCATGATTAATTTTCATTTTATTAGTAAAAATAATGTATAAGTACATAATATTATTATGGATAAGAATCAAATATATCCTATACATAACAAACATTATGTAACATCCCAGGTAAATAAATAATAACACATTTTCATATTTATTAATATTTACAAATTATGTATTAATTTTACTTTAAATGGGTTGCTATGCTACATAGCGTACCTGATAGGCAACAAAGAGTTTCTTTGAAATCATACGTTGCACACTAGTAATAAAATAATATTATTTTAAATGTTAGTTAACACATTTTCGTGGTATTGGAGGGAATTAATAGAAATAACTAAAATATTATTATATTTGTTTGTTAAATGTTTTTACATTTATCCAATAAAGGATAAAGGCTTAAAATATTTAAAGAATTCAATTTTAGGCATATATAATCTAATTTTCACTAAAGGTCCACTTATCAAATTTTGATGGAGAACCGTCATTAAATATATTTTTGGTCACTCTAATAAATTCTATTAGACCAAATAAAATTCTTCTTTAGAATCAGGACATCAAAATTTTCTTTCTGTAAATTTTCTGTTTTTTCCGATAAAGATCAATTTTTAATGAATAGTGAAAAATATTGTATTTTAATTCAAAACCTATTTTTAATCTAATTTTTTAATATGATTAGATTATCCTATTAAGTGTTTTTGAAGTTAAATTATAATATATTTTTACCATTTAATCCAATAGTGGTCGTTGGAATTAATTACACTTTGAAATCGGACTTGAACTACTGTCAATCTTTTGATACTTTTTGTTTCATAAAAACACGCTATTTGTTTTGACAGTGGAAATTAATTATTAAATTAATTAATGAAAATTATATGTTTTTAATTTTGTAAAATAGACATCATTTTTGAATTCGGAATATCAAATATATCTTAGGGTGATGTTTTGGTATTTTTCTGAAAAACTTCAATTTTTGATGAATAGGGAAACAATTAAGTGGTACTTAAAAAACTGATTTTTCGTTTGAATGAAATTTTACCACCTCTGTGTTTTTAATTTAAAAAATCCGACATACATGGTTGTCATTAAGAAGTAAAATGTGGTTCAATGGGATTAAAATAATTTTTTTGGTGAATAGAACTTTTATGTTTTTTAATCGCGATTAGAGGTAATTCGTGTAGTTTAAGGTAAAAATAATATTTTAATAATATGAGATGATCTTGAAACATGTCCTACCCTCATTTGATGTTTCATGGCCGACCATTAAAATCCATGGGTCAACTTGGGGGCCTATGGAGCCACTTTGGTTGGGAAATGACATAAATAACTTTTTATTTAATGTTAAAGTAAAAATGACACAAACATGAGATGTTTTACTAAAACAATTTTTACATGGGGTTATACAAGTAATATTTTTGACTATAAATATTCATTATAAAGATAAAATATTTCCTACATCATTATAGTTTATTTATAATTATTAGAAAATAAATAAATTAAATTATTTATGACACCATGATGATGCAACGATTACCTCATTATTTAATAATTTTAATAAAATTGAAAGATAATGTAAAATCTAAGACCTAAACATGTAAAAAACCTATTGGATGGGCGTATTTCGAACTCTTATCACATTAACCTCGAAAAGAATCAATTTGGGACCATTAAAATCCGAAACTCATTCTAAAATAAAGTAATATTCCTTACATTCCAAGAGTGCCCCTCCTCTCCTCTTATAAAAGGCCCCCACCTCTACCTCATTACCCACACTTCCAAAGCATTTGGCTCAGCCATCCCCTTCCCATTTAGTATCTCCACATCCCTTTATAACTCCTCCATGCCTAACTTTGTGCAGAAGTCTTCCCAAGGAAGCCTTTGAGATCAAACCAAAGGGAGTTAACCTGATTTTAAGGTAATGCCTTCACTTGAGTCCTTTTGTTTTATTTTGCTTCTCCAACCCCCTAAACTCTATTTATTCATTTATATTGTAACAAGTCCAGTATCTTAAATATAATAGGATGTTTCTATATGATTTATTCGATCTACACTTACACACACCTACATCTAATTGTTAAAGAACATACTGTTTCCTTGGATGGTGAATTTCTGCCTCACGAAACGATGATTGTTCAACACTCTTATATCACCTTAAAAGGTGGCCATTAAAATGTCACTATATTTATATATGATATATTATATGTTTATGTTTTACTTAACCTTATGTATTTTTCATTTATGGCATACCTTTATGTTTTCCATTATGGGTAAACACGATATCTTCATTTTAGGAAGTGCAGACTACCGCCCCCTCAAAGTGATATGATTCGTTAATACAATATGTGGGATGTATAAAGAATGGATTTAAAGTTATAATATATGATGTTATACTGGAATTATTATATACCATTATATCATTATTATTTTCTTTCCATTAAAGTATGTGATAGAAATGAAAGTAGTGTTCATGCGTACGTACGGCTTACCGTCTCCATGAACGGTGAATTTCATTTCGTATCCCCAAAAGTAATGTACTATTATAAGTACATATATATAATGGATATATATGATGTATGTTACATATAAATGATTAATATAATTCTGGAATTAAAATATACATATCTCTCATTTATTTTTAATTCCATTAATATGACATAGAAATGAAAGTAGTGTTCATGCGTACGTACGGCTTACCGTCTCCATGATTGGTGTATTTCATTTATTACAGCTAAATGATTATGTTATATTATAAATACATGTATATTATTGATATATATGACATATATGATATCCAAATCATTAATATAATTCTGGATATAATGAACCTTTGACCACACGTACAACATGTAATTGTAAGAAGTCTACTTTCGACTTAAGAACCAAATATCGACAAAACTGACATTATTAACTTAAATGATTACATAATGTTTATAAAATGGTAATAAGTGATATAAAAGTAATAATGAACTTGAAAAAGGTTCTTAAGAAGTAGAAATTATCTCAAGTTTATTATTCAGGACGATAAAGAACGATCGAGTCATGTCTGACCTGAGGTAAGGGACTTCGTATCAATCTCCTTTCATTGAAGAATATTTCGTTTTATACAAAACATTCTTTTATACGGTGTATAAAACCCTTTGAATTTTAATTTTATATAAAAGGAATCTTTTTCTATGAAGAATTTTACAAAACGAAAAAAAGGAATATTTGATTTAACGTACACGGTGACAACGACCTTTTCCGCCGCCCCAACTATTATTTGGTCTTTGGCTTCCTCAACTAGCTGTAATGTTTTAAAAATGAAGTAAATAACATATACTCATTTATGTATTTTGGTATTGAAAATGGATTTTATAATGGATTTGTTATATCAATATATTTAGGTGATATATTTTTATCAATGTGTGGAAATGTTTCCTTTCCATTATATATTTTTTATGTCTTATGTTTTTATAATGGTGCTTGGACATTTGAAGGCTGGTTACATGATAAACCATATGATGGGTGGTACTGTGAATACCAGGATGGGTGGTTACGTGATAACCTCCAATGCATTGGGTATGGAAGTCGGCCGTATGACGATTCCATTAAGTATGTATAGATGTTGGCTGAATGGCGATTCTATTAAGTGATATGTGTGGAAGACGACCGTTTGGTTATTCCACTTAATTATGATTATGTCCCAAGATACCTATATATGTTATGTGTTCTTTATATGGGTTTTATGGTAATCTTTTGGTTACAAAAGGGTAAGTAATGATATTTTATTCAGTGAAGAGTTTTTAATACTTCATAATGGTGAAGGTACTACTTTGATAAAGTATACATGGTTTACTTGTTGTTTTAAAAACTAACATTTTTCGTTCTTTGTGTATCCCTTACTTAGCTTTTTATTCTCACCACAAGTTTTTTTGAAATGTTTTTCGTAGGAATTAATGTGGAATTGGGTCAAGGATGAGATCAAGGGAAAGTCACTCTATCTAAAACATTGAACTATAAATGTTTCTTTTTAAGAGATTTTATTTTATGGAAACTTTGTAGATGTTTATACTTTGTAATCTTTTGAGATGTAGTAGTCATGTCCTAATTCTCTAAAACTCTAAACCTGAAAAGATCCTCACTGAGAATTATTCATTTAATTCAATATTAAGTAAGGTGTAAGACCGGGGACTTATAGTTGTTATCGGAGGTCAGTTTAGACAAAATTAGGAGTTAGAAAAGAGTTAAATTATAAATTAATTTATGGTATGATTGAAATGATATAGCATTTACAGATTACCATGTTGCTTCTCCTAATATAGTTCTGTGTTTAGGATGGTTTTCCGCAGAGGAAACAAAGCAGCTATGTTGGGACGACATCAGGAGGAAGACAACCTTCCAAATCAGCAACCTGAGATGGTAGGAATCAGAACTGAAAAGATTGTTGCAGTGATGGAACAGTTGACTCCGACTATAAATTGTAGTGGTATCTATTCATGAGATCTGCCAGATCAACCGCAGAAGAACATGTCAGTGGTGGGACATTTCATGAGGCAACATCCCCCATCATTCATAGGATCATCTGACCCTATGCTATATGAAAGGTGGATTAAAGCACTGGATAAGATTTTTGATGTCTTGGGGTGTTCAGAACATCAAATGGTTAGTCATGCTATTTACCGTTTTGAAGGAGAAGCTAATCAGTGGTGGTCGATGGTGATGAATATCAGGGACAGTGATGAGATTGATGATCTTTACTGGGACGAATTCAATGGTACGTTTCATGAGAAATATTTTCCTATGGTGGTTCATCTTTGGATGGAAAAACAATTTCTAGAATTGAGGCAGGAGGATGACTCAGTGGCTGCTTATGAAGAAAAGTTTACTCGACTGGAAAGGTATGCTCCAAACTTCATACGAGATCTTGATAGTAAAATCAACCATTTTTACTCAGGATTAAAGACAAAGTATCTAAGGGCTTTAGCTTCTCGTGAGTTCAGAAGTTATGAAAAACATGTACGATGTGCGGAAAAGGTGGAAATGGAGTTTTCCAATGATCAAGTGTTCTTTGAAAAACGACAGAATAAGAGGTCCAATTGGCAGGCATAGGGGAAGAATTCATCAAAGAAGTAAGGTGGTAAGGAAACCAAATATCCATCCTATGAGAAGTGTGGTAAAATGCATCCTGGATAATGTTTATCCAAGTCTAGAAAGTGCTTTCGGTGTTGTATGTTTGGTCATATTGCTCGTAACTGTAAGGATGATGATCAGGCATGCCATGAAAAGCTAGCTGTAAGATGTTTTAAGTGTAATGAAATGGGTCATTATGAAAATGTGTGTCTAAAGAAGAACTCAACTGGGGAAAGCAGCCCGACTACATGAAGAAAGGGGTAATAATGAAATCTGGGTTAGTGTTGATCGATTGACTAAATCTGCTCATTTCCTTCCTATTCGAGATACATTCTCTCTAGATCAACTTTCTCGTTTGTATATTAATGTGATATTCCAGTTACATGGAGTTCCTCTCTCCATTGTATCTGATCATGATCTCAGGTTTACTTCTAACTTTTGTAAAGGCCTTCAGAAGTCGTTGGGTACTGAATTAAATTTTAGTACAGCTTTTCATCCTCAATCAGATGGGCAGTCAGAATGAACAATTCATACATTGGAGGATATGCTACGTGCGTGCTCTTTGGATTATCAGGGAAGTTGGGACCATCATCTTTCTTTGGATGAGTTTTCATATAATAACAGTTTTCATTCCAGTATACAGATGGCTCAATTTGAGGCATTATATGGTAAACGGTGTCGAAATCCAGCTTTTGGGAAAAAGTTGGTGAAAGGAAGCTAATGGGACCAGAATTGGTAGAAGATATGGCAGAAAAAGTTCAGTTGATTCAGAAACACATGATAATAGCTCAGAGTAGACAGAAAAGTTATGCAGATAACCAAAGGAAGGATCTATCTTTTGAGTTAGGTGATCATTTTTTCTCAAAGTTTCACCATGGAAGAGTGTGATGCGATTTGGTAAGAAAGGAAAGCTGAGTCCAAGGTTCATTGGACGATATGAAATTCTGGAGAAAGTTGGATCAGTTTCTTACCGAGTGGATTTACCTCCGAGTTTATCTCAGGTACACAATGTTTTTCAAGTTTCGTTGTTGAGAAATTATATGCCAGATCCATCTCATGTTTTGAGCCCGGAGGTAGTTCAGTTGGAAGAGAATCTCTCTTATGAAGAACAACCAGTCCAGATTCTTGACTGAAGAGAAAAAGTGTTGAAAAATAAAGTAATTCACCAAGTAAAGGTTTTATGGAAAAACCATATGGTTGAAGAGGCAACGTGGGAATCTGAAAATGCTATGAGTGATAATTACCACCACTTATTTTGATATGTGAATAAATTTGCGAGGACACAATTCCAAAAAGGGGGAAGGATGTAACATCCCAGGTAAATAAAAAATAATACATTTCCATATTTATTAATATTTTAGAATTGAGTATTAATTTTACTTTAAATAGGTTTCTATGTTTGATAGCCTACCCGATACGCAACAAATAGTTTCATAGAAATCTTACGTTGCACACAAGTAATAAATAAATATTATTTTAAATGTTAGTTAAAACATATCCGTTTTATTAGAGGGAATGAATAGAAATAACTAAAATATGATTATATATGTTTTTTAAATGTTTTTACATTTATCCAATAAATTATAAAGGCATAAAATATGAAAAGAGTACAATTTTAGGAAAATATACTCTAATTTTCACTAAAGGTTCAGTTATCAACTTTTGATCGAGAACTGCCATTAAATATAGTTTTGGTCACTCTTATAGATTCTATTGGACCAAATAAAATTCTTCTTTAGAATCGGGACATCAAAATTTACATTGTGTAATTTTTTTGTATTTTTCTGATAAAGATCAATTTTTAATGAATAGTGAAAAATATTGCATTTTAATTCATAACCCCTTTTTAATATAATATTTAAATATTATTAGATTATCTTTTTAAGTTGTTTTAACGTGATATTAGAATATATTTTTACCATTTAATCCAATAGTGGTCATTGGAATTAATTTCACATAGAAATCGTTCTTGAACTAGTGTCAATCTTTTGATACTTTTTGATTCATAAAAATACGCTATTTGTTTTGACAGTGGGAATTAATTATTAAATTAATTAATGCAACATATATTATTTGGATTTTGTAAAATAGACATCATTTTTGAATTCGGAATATCAAATATATCTTAGGGTGATGTTTTGGTATTTTTCTGAATAACTTCAATTTTTTATGAATAGTGAAACCACTAAGTGGTACGTAAAAAACAGATTTTTCATTTAAATGAAATTTTACGACCTCTGTGTTTTGAATTTCAAAAATATGACATACATGGTTTTCATTAAGAAGTAAAATTTTGTTCAATGGGATTAAACTAATTATTTGGTGAATAGTAACTTTTATGTTTTTTAATCGCGATTAGAGGTAATTAGTGTAGTTCATGGTAAAAATAATGTTTTAATAAAATGAGATGAGCTTGATACATGTCCTACCCTCATTGGATGTGTCATGGCCGACCAAGAATATCCATGGGTCAGCTTGGGGACCCCATGGAGCCACTTGGGTTTGGAAATGACTAAAATAACTTTTTATTTAATGTTAAAGTAAAAATTACACAAACATGAGATTTTTGTTAAAAAAAAGATGGGGTTATACAAGTCATATTTTTGACTATAAATATACATTAGAAAGATAAAAAGATTTCCTACATCATGATATTTTTTTATAATTTTAAGACATTAAATAAATTAAATTATTTATGACACCATGATGATGCAGCGATTACCTCATTATTTAAGGATTTAAATAAAATGGAACGATACTGTTAAATATAAGACCTACACATGTCCAAAAACTATTTGATGGGTGGATTTAGAACCCTTATCTCTTTGTCCTCTAAACACATCATTGTGGGACCATTAAAATCAGATAACAATTCTAAAATATAGTATCATTTCCTTATATTCCAAGAGTGCCCCTCCTCTCCTCTTATAAAAGGCCCCCACCTCTACCTCATTACCCACACTTAAAATGCATTTGGCTTAGCCAACCCCTTCCCATGTTGTATCTCCACATCCCTCTATAACTAGTTGATTCCTCACATTGGGCAGAAGTCTTCCCAAGGAATCCTCTGAGCTCAATCAAAGGGAGTTATCCGATTTTAAGGTAATGCCTTCACTTGAGTCCTTTCATTTTATTTGGATTTTCCAACCCCCTAAACTCTTTTTATTCATTTCTGTTGTAACAACTCCATTATCATAAATATACTAGGATGTTTTTATAAGAAGGATTCGAGATACAATTACACAAACCTACAACTAATGGTAATGAACATACTGTTTCCATGGATGACGAATTTCTGCCTCACGAAACAATGGTTGTTCAACACTCATATATCACCTTCAAAGGTGTCCATTAATATGTCACTATATTTATATATGATATATAATATGTTTATGTTTTACTTAATCTTATTTATATTTCATTTATGGCATACCTTTATGGTTTCCATTATGGGTAAACGCGATATCTTCATTTTAGGAAGTGCAGACTACCTTCCCCTCCAAGTGATTTGATTCGTTAATGCCATAAATGGGACCTATAAAGGATGTATTTAAAGTTATTATATATTATTTTATACTGGAATTATAATATACCATTATATCATTATTATTTTCTTTCCATTAAAGTATGAGATAGAAATGAAAGTAGCATTCATGCGTACATACGGCTTACCGTCGCCATGAACGGTGTATTTCATTTCTTATCCCCAAATGTAATGTACTATTATAAGTACAAATATATAATGGATATATATGATTTATGTTACATATAAATTATAAATATATTTCTGGAATTAAAATATACATATCTCTCATTTAGTTTGACTTCCATTAATATGACATAGAAATGAAAGTAGCATTCATGCGTACGTACGGATTACCGTCTCCATGAATGGTGCATTTCATTTCTTAACTCTAAATGATTATGTAATATTATAAATACATTTATATGATAGATATATATGATATATATGATATCCAAATCATTAATATCATTCTGTATATAATGAACCTTTGACCACACATACAACTTATAATTATAAGAAGTCCACTTTCGACTTAAGAACCAAATATCGACAAAACAATCATTATTAACTTAAATGATTACATACTGTTTATAAAATGGACATAAGTGATATAAAAGTAATAATGAACTTGAAAAATGTTCTTAAGAACGTAGAAATTTACTCAATTTCATTATTCAGGACGTTAAAGAATGATCAAGTCAAGTCGGACCCAAGGGAAGGGACTTCGTCTCAATCTCCATTCATTGAGGCATATTTCGTTTTATACACAACTTTCATTTATACAGTGTATAAACCCCTTTGAATTTTAATTTTATACAAAAGAAATATTTTTCTACGTAGCGTTTTACAAAACGACAAAAAGGAATGTTTGATTTAACGTACGTGGTGACAATGACCCTTTCCACCGCCGCGAGTATTATTTTGTCTTCGGCTTCCTCAACAAGTTGTAATGTTTTTAAAATGAAGTAAATACTATATACTCTTTTATATATTTTGGTATTGAAAATGGTTTTTATAATGGATTTGTTATGTCAATATATTTAGGTGATATATAGTGATCAATTTGTGGAAATTTTTTCTTTCCATTATATTTGTTTTATGTCTTATGATTTTATAATGGTGCTTAGACATTTAAAAGGTGGTTACGTGATAAACCATATAAAGGGTGGTGCCGTGAATACCAGGACGGGTGGTTACGTTATAACCTCTAATGCATTGGGTATGGAAGTCAGCCATATGGCTATTCCATTAGGTATGTATGGATGATGGGAGAATGGCTATTCCATTAAGTGATATGTGTGGAAGACGACTGTATGGTTATTCCACTTAAGTATGTTTATTTCCCAAGTTACCTTTATATATTATGTGTAATTTATATGGGTTTTTGGTAATCTTTTGGTTACGAAATGGTATGTAATGATATTTTATTCATTGAAGAGTTTTTAGTACTTTATAAAGGTGAATGTATTACTTTGATAAAGTATACATGGTTTACTTATTGTTTTAAAAACTAACAGTTTTCGTTCTTTGTGTATCCCTTACTGAGCTTTTTATGCTCACGCCAAGTTTTTTTGAATTGTTTTTCATTGAAATTAATGTGGAATTGGGTCAAGTATGGGATCAAGGGAAAGTCATTATATCTAGAATATTGAACTAGACATGTTTCTTTTTAAGAGTTTTTATTTTATGGAAACTTTGTAGACGTGTCTACTTTGTAATCATTTGAAATGTAGTAGTTATGTCCAAATTCTCTAAAACTATAATCCTGAAAAGAACCTCAATGAGAATTATTCATTTAATTCAATATTAAGTAATGTTTAAGGCTGGGGCCTTATACATTACTTGTGAAACAGAACATATAACGTAAAAAGAATCAGTTAACACCCAAAATAATGATTCTACTGAAATAGAATTAACAATTCAATATTAGAATATCATATATGATTTCATAGTTATGAATATAATTGTTTTATAATTTAATAATATTGTTTTAACTATTATATATGAGGTTAAAATAACATCAACTAAAGAAATGGACAACGTAAGGGTTAATTTTACAATCTTTTTATTATCCGAGGTTGTTTTTACGTAAGTATCTACTGGAAATTATTTATGGTACTCATCCTTGTTTCTTAAAAAGATATTTAAAAAAAATTATTCTTTCATAGAATTTTTGATAATGTTATTTTTACCCTTGTTTGAATTTTCAATATTGATTGAAAAGGAATATTTCTGTCATTTTCCAAACAAGGTACTTTTTGACCTTTTCGACAAAATTAAGGAAATGGTGTTTTTTACTTATATGGTAGGTGTCGCTATTTTATTCCATTAAAACACCTTTTATGAATTCCTTACAAGTGTATAATAATATTTTCAAAATAAATTATTTCTTTTATAATTATAATACTTTTAAATTATTTCAAAAAATAGACAAAGATATTTATCTCAAATTGTTTTGATTTCTTCTATGTCAAAATCCTTTGATTGATTTTAAGCTTGTTTGAAGTGGACTTATAATGAAACAATCTTCCACATTTTATTAAATATTTTCTAATATGTCTGACTGTTGATGATATATTTTTATACCATGGATGATTTATTGATAATGTATAGACATTTCATATTCTATTTTTAATACGATTGTTTATATTTTGTTTCAAACTTTTTATATGAAAAATGCATTGTAAATAGAAAGTGACAGGTGGATCCCGCTTTAGCTCATTGATACATTGGTAGATCTCATGAGCCAAACTAAAGCATTGGAAAAAGTCCTTGACAAAATCATTGTTTTTAGTCTTGGCACGAGGCCTTGACTATGTGGTTATGAGGTATGACATTATGCATTTTATCATTATAAACTTGGCTATTGATGGTACATGTGATTATTCAACTAGTATAATATCCATGTGAATATGTAAATGGAATTATTTTAATTATTTGTTCCATATTATTATGATTTTTTGTTTACAAGTCTTATTTTTTAGCATTATAAAATTATTTAAATGGTAATACTAATTTTTGAATGTTTCTGCTATATTGTTATCCTTACTAAGCATCTGAGCACACCCCTTTATTATGTTATATTTTTTCATGGATGTGAAGTTGTAGTTTACGATTAACCTGCAGGATTAGGATAATGGATAAGAGTGTGGAAAAAAGTGATACAATGATATAGTTTTTCAATATTTTATGATCTAATGTAAAACTTATGTGTATATCTTGTGCGTCCAAGTCTACTAAACTGATCGGTCATTCAGGATTTGATCCCTTCAGATCCTACCAATATTATGTAATAATTCACCAACACTGAGTAACTAGGGTTGGGGAGTTATAGTTGGTATCAGCTGAATTTTAGTACAAATGTTCGAAACTAGATTTAGAAAAACTCGGATTATAGCACACAACCGTAAGATAAAATTTGAGTATTAGTATAGAAGAACTTCCTTAAATTTTGGTAATGTAGAGATTTTATTTAATTTCCAAGAAATACATCACTATATGGAAATTATTAGCTATAGATGGATCTATCAAAAATGTACCTAGTAGTTATAACTCTAACATGTAGTGGGTGAAAGGAAGTTGATAGGACCAGAATTGGTAGAAGAGATGGCAGAAAAAGTTCAGTTGATTCAGAAACTCATGAAAACAGCTCAGAGTAGACAGAAAAGTTTTGCAGATGACAGGAGAAAGGATCTATCTTTTGAGGTAGGTGATCATGTTTTTCTCAAAGAATCACCATGGAAGAGTGTGATGTGATTTGGTAAGAAAGGAAAGCTGAGTCCAAGGTTCATTGGACCATATGAATTTCTGGAGAAAGTTGGATCAGTTGCTTACCGAGTGGATTTACCTCCGATTTTATCTCAGGTACACAATGTTTTTCATGTTTCGATGTTGAGAAAATATATTCCAGATCCATCTCATGTTTTGAGCCTGGAGATATTTCAGTTGGAAGAGAATATCTTTTATAAAGAACAACCAGTCCAGATTCTTGACCGAAGAGAACAAGTGTTGAAAAATAAGGCAATTCACCAGGTAAAGGTTTTGTGGAAAAACCATATGGTTGAAGAGGCAACGTTGGAATCTGAAAATGCTATGAGGGATAATTACCACCACTTATTTTGATATGTGAATAAAATTGCGAGGACACAATTCCAAAAAGGGGGGAAGGATGTAACATCCCAGGTAAATAAAAAATAATACATTTTCATATTTATTAATATTTTAGAATTGAGTATTAATTTTACTTTAAATAGGTTTCTATGTTCGATAGCGTACTCGATACACAACAAAGAGTTTCATAGAAATCTTACGTTGCACACTAGTAATAAAATAATATTATTATAAATGTTAGTTAACACGTAGCCATTGTATTGGAGGGAATGAATAGAAATAACTAAAATATGATTATATATGTTTGTTAAATGTTTTTACATTTATCTAATAAAGGATAAAGGCTTAAAGTATGAAAAGAATTCAATTTTTTGAAAATATACTGTAATTTTCACTAAAGGTCCACTTATCAACTTTTGATGGCGAACCACCATTAAATATAGTTTTGGTCACTCTTATAGATTCTATTAGACCAAATAAAATTCTTCTTTATAATCGGGACATCAAAATTTACTTTGTGTAAATTTTCTGTATTTTTCCGATAAAGATCAATTTTTAATGAATAGTGAAAAATATAGTATTTTAATTCAAAACAACTTTTTTATATAATATTTTAATATTATTAGATTATCTTTTTAAGTTGTTTTAAAGTGATATTAGAATATATTTTTACCATTTAATCTAATAGTGGTCGTTGGAATTAATTTCACATTGAAATCGGACTTGAACTCGTGTCAATCTTTTGAGACTTTTTGTTTCATAAAAATACACTATTTGTTTTGACAACAAGAATTAATTATTAAATTAATTAATGCAACTTATATTTTTTTGGATTTTGTAAAATAAAAATCATTTTTGAATTCGGAATATCAAATATATCTTAGGGTGAAGTTTTGGTATTTTTCTGAATAACTTCAATTTTTGATGAATAGTTAAATCACTAAGTAGTACTTAAAAAACTAATTTTTCATTTAAATGAACTTTTACCACCTCTGTGTTATGAATTTCAAAAATCTGACATAAATTTTTTTCATTAAAAAGTAAAATGTGGTTCAATGGGATTAAAATAATTTTTTGGTGAATAGTAAGTTTTATGTTTTTTAATTGCGATTAGAGGTAATTAGTGTAGTTTATGGTAAAAATAATGTTTTAATAATATGAGATGAGCATGAAACATTTACTACCCTCCTTGGATGTGTCATGGCCGACCAAAAAAATCCATGGGTCAACTTGGGGACCCCATGGAGCCACTTGGGTTTGGAAATGACTTAAATAACTTTTTATTTAATATTAAAGTAAAAATGACACAAAAATGAGATGTTTTATTAAAAAAATTACATGGGGTTATACAAGTCAAGTTTTTGACTATAAATATTCATTAGAAATATAAAAATATTTCCTTCATCATGATATTTTTTTAAAATTTTTAGACATTAAATAAATTAAATTATTTATGACACCATGACGATGCAGTGATTACCTCATTATTTAACGATTTAAATAAAATGAAGAGATAATGTAAAATCTAAGACCTAAACATGTCCAAAACCTATTGGATGGGTGTATTTCTACCCCTTATCACCTTATCCTTGAATAAAATCAATGTGGGACCATTAAAATCAGAATATCATTCTAAAATAAAGTATCATTTCCTTACATTCCAAGCGTGCCCCTCCTCTCCTCTTATAAAAGGCCCCCACCTCTACCTCATTACCCACACTTACAATGCCTTTGGATCATACAAACCCTACCCATTTTTTATCTCCACATCCCTCACTAACTCTTTGATGCCACACATTAGGAGGAATTCTTCCCAAAGAATCCTTTGAGCTCAAACCAAAGGGAGTTACCCGATTTTAAGGTCATGCCTTCACTTGAGTCTTTTTATTTTATTTTGCTTCTACAACCCCCTAAACTCTTTTTATTCATTTCTTTTTTAACAAATATATTATCTTAAATATACTAAGATTTTTTTATAAGAAGTATTCGAGATACACATACAAACACCTGCAACTAATGGTAATGAGCATACTGTTTCTGTGGATGACGAATTTCTACCTCACGAAACGATGGTTGTTCAACAATCATATATCACCTTCAAAGGTGTCCATTAATATGTCACTATATTTATATATGATATATAATATGTTTATTTTTACTTAATCTTCTTTATTTTTCATTTATGGCATACCTTTATGGTTTCCATTATGGGTAAACGCGATATCTTCATTTTAGGAAGTGCGGACTACCGCCCCTTCCAAGTGATTTGATTCATTAATGCCATATGTGGGACGTATAAAGGATGTATTTAAAGTTATTATATATTAGTTTATAATGGAATTATAATATAACATTATATCATTATTATTTTCTTTCCATTAATGTATGAGATAGAAATGATTGTAGTGTTCATGCGTACATACGGCTTACCGTCGCCATGAACGGTGTATTTCATTTCTTATCCCCAAATGTAATATACTATTATAAGTACATATATATAATGGATATATATTATGTATGATACATATAAATTATAAAAATATTTCTGGAATTAAAATATACATATCTCTCATTTAGTTTTAATTCCATTAATATGACACAGAAATGAAAGTATCATTAATGCGTACATACGGATTACCATCTCCATGAACGGTGCATTTCATTTCTTACATCTAAATGACTATGTAATATTATAAATACATGTATATTCTAGATATATATGATATATATGATATCCAAATCATTAATATCATTCTGGATATAATGAACCTTTGGCCACACATACAACTTGTAATTGTAAGAAGTCCACTTTCGACTTAAGAACCAATAATCGACAAAACAAACATTATTAACATAAATGATTACATAATGTTTATAAAATGGTAATAAGTGATATATAAGTAATAATTAACTTGAAAATGGTTCTTAAGAAAGTATAAATTAACTCATGTTTATTATTCAGGACGTTAAATAATGATCGAGTCAAGTCGGACCCAAGATAAGGGACTTCGTCTCAATCTCCTTTCATTGAGGCATATTTCGTTTTATACACAACATTCATTTATATGGTGTATAAACCACTTAGAATTTTAATTTTATACAAAAGGAATATTTTTCTACGTAGAGTTTTACAAAACGAAAAAAAGGAATGTTTGTTTTAACGTATACGGTGAAAATGTCCTTTTCCACCACCGCGAGTATTATTTGGTATTTTTCTTCCTCAACAAGCTGTAATGTTTTTTAAATGAAATAAATAACATATACTCCTTTATGTATTTTGGTATTGAAAATGGTTTTTATAATGGATTTGTTATGTCAATATATTTAGGTGATATATTGTGGTCAATTTGTGGAACTGTTTTCTTTCCATTATATTTGTATTATGTCTTATGATTTTATAATGGTGGTAGGACATTTGTCAGGTGGTTACGTGATAAACCATATAAAGGGTGGTGTCGTGAATACGAGGACGGGTGGTTACATTATAACCTCCAATTCATTGGGTATGGAAGTTGTCCATATGGCTATTCCATTAGGTATGTATGGATGTTGGGAGAATGGATATTCCATTAAGTGATATGTGTGGAAGACGACCGTATGGTTATTCCACTTATGTATGTTTATGTCGCAAGTTACCTTTATATATTATGTGTAATTTATATGGGTTTTATGGTAATATTTTGGTTACTAAAGGTTATGTAATGATATTTTATTCAGTGAAGAGTTTTTACTACTTTATAAAGGTGAATGCATTACTTTGATAATGTATACATGGTTTACTTATTGTTTTAAAAACTAACAGTTTTCGTTCTTTGTGTAACCCTTACTAAGCTTTTTATGCTCAGGCCAAGTTTTATTGAAATTATTTTCACAGGACTTAATGTGGAATTGGGTCATGGATGGGATCAAGGCAAATTCATGCTATCTAAAACATGGAACTAGACATTTTTCTTTTTAAGAGTTTTTATTTTATGGAAACTCTGTAGAAGTGTCTACTTTGTACTCTTTTGAAATGTAGTAGTTATGTCCTAATTCTATAAATCTATAATCCTGAAAAGATCCTCAATGAGAATTATTCATTTAATTCAATATTAAGTAAGGTTTAAGGCCGGGGCCTTATACATTACTTGTGAAACAAAACATATAATGTAAAAAGAATCAGTTAACACCCAAAACAATGATACTACTGAAATAGAATTAACAATTCAATAATAAAATATCATATATGATTTCATAGTTATGAATATAGTTGTTTTATAATTTAATAATATTGTTTTAACTATTATATATGAGGTTAAAATACCATTAACTAAAGAAATGGACAGGGTAAGGGTTAAATTTACAATCTTTTTATTATCCGAGGTTGTATTTACGTAAGTATCTTCTGGAACTTCTTTATGGTCCTCATCCGTGTTTCATAAAAAGCTATTTCAAAAAAAATTACTATTTCCTAGAATTTTTGATAATTTCATTTTTACCCTTGTTTGAATTTTTATTATTGATTGAAAAGGAATATTTCTGTCATTTTCAAAACAAGGTACTTTTTGACCTTTTTGACAAAATTAAGGAAATGATGTTTTTTACATATATGGTAGGTGTCAATATTTTATTCCATTATAAAACCTTTTAATCAATCCTTACAAGTGTATAATAATATTTTCAAAATAAATAATTTCTTTTATTATTATATTAAATTTAAATTATTTCAAAAAATAGAAAAATATATTTATCTTATATTTTTTTGATTTCTTCTATGTCAAATCCTTTGATTGATTTAAAGCTTGTTTGAAGTGAATTTATAATGAAACAATCTTCCATATTGTATTGAATATTTTCTAATATGTCTGACTGTTAAAGAGATATTTTTATACCATGGATGGTTTATTGATAATGTATAGACATTTCATATTCTATTTTTAATACGAATGTTTATATTTTGTTTCATCCTTTTTATATGAAAAATGCATTGTAAATAGTAAGTGACAGGTGGATCCCACCTTATCTCCTAGATACATTGGTTGATCACATGATCCAAACTAATGTATTGGAAAAAGGCCTTGAAAAAATCATTGTTTGTAGTCTTGGCACGAGGCCTTGACTTTGTGGTTATGAGGTCTGACATTATGCATTTTATCATTATAAATTTCGCTATTGATGTTACATGTGATTATTCAACTAGTAGAATATCCATGTGAATACGTATATGGAATTATTTTATTTATTTTTTCCATATTATTATGATTTTTATGTTTACAAGTCTTATTTTTTAGCCTTATACAATTATATAAATGTTTATACAAATTTTTGATTGTTTCTGATATATTGTTATCCTTACTTTGCATCTGAGCACACCCCATTCTTATGTTATATTTTTCCCTGGATGTGAAGTATTAGTTTACTATAAACATTCAGGATTAGGCTAAGGGATAAGAGTGTGGGAAAAAGGATACAATGATATAGGTTTTCTATATTTTATGATCTAATGTAAAACTTATGTGTGTATCTTGTGCGTCCAAGTCTACTAAAATGATCGGTCTTTCGGGATTTGATCCCTTCAGATCCAACCAATATTATGTAATAATTCACCAACACTGAGTAACTAGGGTTGGGGAGTTATAGTTGGTATCAGATGAATTTTAGTACAAATGTTCGAAACTAGATTTAGAAAAACTCGGATTAGAGCACACAACAGTAAGATAAAATTTGAGGATTAGTATAGAAGAACCTCCTTAAATTTTGGTGATGTAGAGATTTTATTTAATTTACAAGCAATACATAACTGTATTGAAATGATTAGATATAGATGGATCTATCAAAAATGTACCTAGTAGTGATAACTCTAACAAGGAGTTTCGTGCTTGAGTCGGGGTATCCTGGTACACAACAACAGGCCATGCTTCATTCTTTGTTACGAAACTCCCCGGGGATAATCTTAGGATAATTCAAATTTTCATTAAAATAAATTCTGATGTATTTTTACTTCATAATGATGATTAATTTTAGCAACTTAGTGGATCTCAATATATCACAAATATTAACCTTTGATCTAGATATCGTTAGTTTTGTGTGAAAAGGAAAAATTCCGAAGACGACATTTCATACCAGGTAAGGGCATATGAGTTTACAATAATTCATTTTGGAAGGACTAATTCACCATAGGTCTTTAGGGATCTAATGAATAGTGTATTCAATGAATATATCAATGAAATTGTAGTGTTATTTATTGATGATATCATGTTATATTCCAAAACCTACGAAGATCATGGAAACAACATTTCCATTATTCTAAAAACTCTTAGAAGAAATTATTTATATGGGAAGTTAAGGAAGTTTGATTATTTTGTTTCAAGATATTTCATTTCATGTCCATATTGTCTCTATGGATGGAATCTATATTTATCCTTCTAATACAAGCGAAATCCCTGAATGGCCAACACAGATGAGTATAACAGAGGTACGCTGTTATATTAGTTTAGATGGTAATTATCAGCATTTCGTCTTGAATTTTTTCTGATTGGCTAACCCATTAATAAAGATTACGGGTAAAGGGGGTAAAATTGTTTGGACGAAATTGTGTGAGGAATATTTTGAGAAACATAAAATAATATTAGTCAATTCTTCTATCTTTTCTCTACAAGAGGGGAATTCTGATTTTGTTTTTTATAGTGATGTTTCAATGAAAGGACTTGGTTGTATCTATATACATAAAAATAGAGTTATTGCCTATGAATCATGATAGATTAATATTCATGAAAAAAACTATTCCACAAAATATCTTGAGTTAGCTACTATATTCTTTGCTCTGATGATATGGAGACACTATCTCTATGGTTAAAATGTGAGATTTATAATGATCAAAAGATTTTGAAGTATGTTTTTCAAAAAAAATACTCAACATGAGGAAAAAGTTGATTGTAAGAACTACTCAGGGATTATGATTTCAGTATACACTAGAAATCGGGGAAGGAAAATATGGTGGAAGATTATTTTAGTAAAAATAAACATGGATTTATTAACATGATGAGAGTAGAAAGGGATCCTTTGTTCATGGATCTTGTGAAGATGGATATTGGAATATTAATGGAAGTCGAGACATCAATACTTTTTCAGATGGTTACTAAACCATCTTTATTATAAATGATAAAATGTTCTCAAACTAATATTGAGGGGTTTCAAATGAAAATTAACGCTGTGACCTATAGGATTTTGATTGACTTCGTATATGAAGTGGAATTTTGAAATTTTGGAAGATACTTTGTGTTCCTAATATACATGATCTAAATAAGGAATTTTTGGATTATGCTTATAGATTAATTTTCTCTATACACCCTTGTATCACTAAGATGTATAGTTATTTGAATGAACATTCTATGTGGGACAACATGAAGAGGGAAATTGTTCATTTTGTGTCAAGATGTATGGTTTTTCAAAATGTATAGGCTGGAAGACAACATGCTAGAGGTTTCATGCATCCTCTGCCCATACATGAGTGGAAATGGGATGATATTACAATGGAATGTTTCATGGGATTACCAAATACTACTAGAATAAATGATGATATATGTTTCATTGTCGATCGTCATAGAAAGTCAGAAAAGTTTCTTGATATAATAGAATATTCAGCACTTGAATGTTTTTTTAAAACTATATGTTAATGATGATGTAAGAATTAATAGTGTACACATATTGATTGTTTCTAATCCTGATCCCCGTTTTCCATCAAGATTCTTGAAAATTATTTATAAATACCTTGATACTAAACTTTTTTTGAGCACTTTATACCACCCACAAACATATTGACAATTATAAGAGACTATTAAAACCATAGAAGATATGTTGAGGTCTTTCTCAGTTGTCTTCCAAGGTATGTGGGATCACTATTTACCTCCAATAGATATTTTTTTGACAATACCTTCCATTCAAATATTCAGATGGGTCCATATGAAGCATTATATGTAAAGATATCTCGAACACCAACTTCTTGGGGTGATGTTGGTGAATGAAAGCTTTTAGGCCCAAATCTTGTGGAGGAAACAATTGAAAAGGTAGTGATTATCCAAACCCACTTGAAAGGTTCTCAAAGTAAGAAAAATTTCTGTGATGATAACCAATGAAACGATTTGGAATTTCAGGTAGGAGATCATGTTTTCATGAAGGTATATTCATTTAAGGGAGTTATACAATTCGGTATGATAGGTAAATTATGTCCCAGATACATCAGATCTTTTGAAATTCTCAACCGAATTGGGGATGTAGCTTACCATTTAGCAATGATGCCTGGTCTCGATAATGTTCCAAATGTGTTCCACATATCATTGTTAAGAAAATACATACAATAAGAAACACATGTACTCACCTATGATGGAATAGAACTGGAACACGATTTGTCTTATTTTGAATATCCTGTCATGATTCTTCATACGAGAAAACAACTAAAGAGAAATCAGATGACTCGTCTGGTAAAATTTCTATGGAGAAACCATAATATGGAAGACCAAATGTGGGAACCCAAGGAACATTTGATGAAGAACCACAAGAATCTTTTTATGCAGTAGTATTCTTGAAATTTTGAACACAAAAATATTTGAACATGGGAATAATGTAACACCTCATGCTTCCATTGTATGTTTCCCTTTGAATAATGCATTATCTTGTGTAGTAAGCGACTTCTAGTTCTAACACACCACAACCTATCAAAATATCCCTAATGAATATTAATACACACTTTATGAAATTTTATAAATTTTATATTTAAAAAGTGGAATTATTTTTGTATTTAGAATATCAAAATTATCTTAGGGTGAATTTTTGGTATTTTTCTAAAAACATTCTATTATTGATAAATAATGAAAAACACTCTGTTATTTTTTAAAACTAACTTTTCATTTAATAAATTATTTTATTTATTTAAATTTATCTTAGTTCAGAAAAAGATACACAATTACTATATATGTTCAATGTAATTCATTGGATTCATTTGATTAAAAGTTTAGATATATAAAATTTTATTGAACATTTTACCGACTTTTACCCACCTTCTAGGAGAATTTGAAAATTTGTATAAAACATAATTTTGACTCTTCTATGAATTGAATTTCAAAAATATGAGATACATGGTTGACATCGGTATGTAAATGTTGTTCAATAAGATGAAAATAATTTTTTTGGTGAATAGCAGCTTTTGATTTTTATTTACCATAGTTAAAATTAAATAGGTTAATTAATGGTAAAAATGATATTATTATTACCATTAAACATGTCCTAATTCTATTTGATAAGTTTTTTTCGACCAAAATAATCTTTATGAATAAAATTTGATCCATTATACCCAATTAGATTAGATTAGGACATTTATTATTATTTAATTTAAAAAATATTTATGTGCTAAATTCATATATTAATAACTAAACCATTATTAATATAGGGTTATACATAAGATAAATTCGATTATAAATATTAAATAGAAATATAAAAATATATCCTACATCATGATATATTTTTATAATTTTTAGACATTAAATAATTTAATTTATTTATGACACAATGATGATGCAATAATTACCTTATGAATGAAAGATTAAAATAATTTATATTATAAATATTAAAATAAATTAAATATGAGTCTATTAATGTGTTAAAAGAATTTTCAAGGTTAATATGAAATTATATGGTTGATTAAATAAATTATATTCTTTGTTATAATGTTTTTATGACTTTTAAAAAAATCGAATAATAAATTGTGTCAAAATTTACATAGATGAGTTTTAAAAGAATATTTTATGAAATGATATAATATACCTAAATATCAATGTTTCATCAAAAATACATATATTAGGTCAGATATATCTATAATGAACCACATGGGGTTATCTTGTAAGATTATAGTATGATTATTAACCATATAATATATAAATACAAAAAGACTTGGTTAGAGTCAAACATTTTAACTAAGAGTTGTATCTAAAATATAAGGTTAATATGGTATCTTAAACCTATATAAAACCTACTGGTTGATAGTTTTTTCAACCATTTACAACATATCCTGGAATTAAATCATTTTATAGATATTATAAACTGAATATGATTTTATAATAAAATAACATTTAATGTTTATTCTAATGTGTCCCTCACAAATCTTATAAAAGCACACTTCCTTTTCTCTCAAAATCACAACTCCAATGCCATTTGTCTCAAAAAAATCATGTCTATAAATACATACAACTACCCTCACTTCATTCTACAAGAATTTTCTTGAGGAAAAATAATACCTATGGAGAATTTTTGATCAAATCAAAAGGAAGGGCTCGTAGAAGTGATAATAATTTCATCACCTCATTCAAAGTTATCTTCTTCTTCCACTTCCTATTTCTTAGTTATTCCCTTTAAAAAACAATAAATCTTATTAATTATTCATATTGTGATGTTATTATAAATTTGGTATGACCATATTTATTATTCTATATACACTATGAATGAAAATGTCACCATACGTGTGTATGTACGGCTTACCATCTCCACGTCGGGGTGTAGTTATTATTCAAGAATTAATTATTTGGATGGGTATAATAATGATATATAATTTATGTAAATAATATATATAACATGTTATTTAATCTATATATATATGATATAATAAGCAATTATATATGATTTCAACTTCAATTGAAATATATTGTCGCCCGTGCGTATGTACAGATTACTATCTCCACGAACATGATGAGAATCATTCTTCATCATAACCATTTATGAATAATTTTCATTTTATGGTTAAAAATAATCTTTAAGAACATAATATCATTTGACAGGTGAATTAAATACATCATATCCATAACAAACATTACTTACGTAACAAAACATATAAAGTAAAATGAATCATTTTACACCCGAAACAATGAAACAATCAAAATATAATTAACAATGGAATGTTAGAAGATCATATATGATATCATATTTATGTATATAGTTCTTATATAATTTAATAACAATGTTTTAATTATTTTACATGATGTTAAAATACCATCAACTAAAGAAAAGTACATAGTAAGGGTTAATTTCCCGGTCTCTTTATTATTCGCAGTTGTCTTTTAGTACGTATCTGCTGGGAATTCTTTATCATCCAAATACATGATTCTTAAAAATGTATTTCAAATTTTTTTAATATTTACTATAATATCTGTTATAGTCATATAAACCCTTTTTGGATTTTCTATAAATGTTTTAGTTGAATATTTCTGTCACTTTCAAAACAATGTTCTTAGTGACCTTTTCGTCAAAATTATGGAAATAATTATTTTTAACATATAATGCAGGTGAAACTATTTTCCACCACTATAATACCTTAAATTCATACCATACAATGGTGATAATAATATTTTCAAAATTAATGTTTTATTTAATAATTACATAACATTTAAATGATTTCAAAATAGAAAGAGATATTACACTCGAACAATTTTGATTTCATCTATGGAAGTATCCTTTAATGGATATTACTCTTCTTTGAAGTTGGTTTAATATGATACAATCTTCCAAATTTTATTGTAAGTTTTTTGATATGTTTGACTGTGTAATTGATATTTGTATACCATTAATGGTTTATTGTTAATTTATTTTCATTTCATAGTGTAGTATTAATACAAATGTTAATGTTAGGTTTCAACATTTTCATACGACGAATGCATTGGACAGAGTATGTGATGGGTGAAGCCCCCTATAACTCATTGATGCATCAATAGGTCTCATGAGACAAACTAGTGTCCTGAAAAAAGGCCATGAATTTTTTTTATAGTTTTGGCATGGGGCCTTGACTATGTAGTCATGATGTCCGAAATTATGCATTCCATCATTATTAAATTGTATATTGATGTTTCAAGTTATTATTATACTAGTATAATATCCATTTGATTAAGTAAATGACATTATTTGATATATATTTTCCATATTATTCAGAATTTTATGTTTAATAGGATTATTTTTTAGACTTATAGAACGCCTAAAATGATTATACTTATTTATGAATGTTTTTGATATATTTTTATCCTTACTGAGAAAATGATCTCACCACATTCTTATGTTTTATTTTTCCCAGGATGCGAAGAATTATTTTATGATTAACATTTAGTATTAGGCTAATGTATAATAGTGTGTTCAAAGAGGACACAATGATGTTTCTTTCGTTATTTAGTGATGTAATGTAAAACATATGTATGTATCTAGGTCTTCTAAGGCTACTAAACTGATTAGTATTTCGAGATTTTATCCTTAGTGATCATGGGAAGATTATGAACTAATTCATTTACTCATGGTAACTAGGGTCGAGGCGTTACATTTGAGGATTACACATGTTATACTATTGATGAAAAAATGAAATTAAAGAATGATACTCATTAGTAGAAGGTCATGGGATAGATAAAAGAATTGTTGAGAATCAAAATTTTAATGAAGGGTTCAATGGAAGAATTTTGTTTATTGAGGTTAATGTCCTAGGGAGCACATATTTCTTTTCATGCATGGTATGAATCATTGGATCTTGATTTAGGTTTTGAAATTTTTAAGTGATTTTGGGTTAGTTGAAGGACAAGGGGTGGATCTGATACTTATGGGTATGGAAACCTATTTCTCATTTTGGATTCACAATTTTCTCTATATGAGATAGGATGTAAAAAAAGGTTGAGTTTTCATGTGTCTATTGACCTATTTTTAGATTTCAGAACAGATTTCTAGTGTGTTGTGTTTTCATTTATTTGTTAATGTGAGAAAATAAATTCATTGGTGATGGAATATATTATTTAGAAAATCTAGATTGAGAGGATTACTCCAAACCTATATTTATATTTGATGATGGATGTGGTGGGGACATAATGGGAATGATTTTTTTTTATTATGCTAAACAATGGATTCATTTATAGTGGGGGGAGAAATTTTAGTCACATGAATGTTCCCCTAATCTGAATATGATTCTACATTTGGTACCCGTTATTGGATTATCATTTAGGAATATAGAATCCTTTGGATAAATGGATCTGATTTCCATGAGATACCTTAGTGATGGTGATGTACATATTGTGATATAGATTCAAAAGTATTCTATGAATATGAATATAACACGGGATATATTATGATGGTATAAATTTTTTGATTTGGTATGAATTAATGTTAATTTAGGATACAATGATTGAAATGGAGAGTGGATGGATTTGCAGAGAAATGTCTACCAATGTCAATTATATATAATGGTGGGAAATATTATATTATCTTGTAATTCTTCTATGAGATAATGTAATCATGATCAAGTGTTGGTGGTTTGTATATAGGTAGGGATATGTTTTCCTATTAGTTTGATATATTTTTTATAACAATAGTTTATAGGTATAATTATGCATCATAGTAGAGGAACTGTATCAGATAAGTCGTTTAGGACAAAATGGGGGATTCTCAAGAAATGAAGAGGGATTACAATGTAAAAGAAAAAAATTACAATTTTGGTAAATAAAAATTGAGTTATATACTCTCTAACAAGAAATTTGGATAAAATAATTTGGAGAATAATCCTAATAAATGAATGTGTGTAGTTTGTTGATAACATTTTTTAGTATGTCATTAGAACATGGACTGAATGTTTTAGTTGAAAATTACATTAGGTGAGGCACCATGTCTTGGAATTAGTACATATGTTTTAGGTCATATAGTTTTTAAATTTATAGGATGTATTATTTATAATTTGATCGTGTGGTTGTGACTTGATTATAATTTTCTCTAGAAATCATTGTCTAATTACATTATAGGTAGTTGTGACCATTCAAAACATGTTTCATAAGGAATGTAGAAGTGTGTTGAATATTTAGTGGTGGAATACGAATGTTTGAGAAATGATTCAGGATTAATGTAGGATGGTATGTTTATTTTGATGAACATGTGATATTATTGAGAGATATAAGTCCTATGAAAGGGAGATTCTCTGATCATGTATCAAAACACGTTTAAAATTTAGTAGGACCTAAAATTTTCTATTACCAAAATGATCAAATACATATAAATGTTCTGGAAGATATTTTCTATAGTAGTAAATTCTTAATAGGAAATTTCTCAACATTGATTGAGGATTAAATGGTATATTATGTTCTTGGATGACCATATGGATTTTGGGGATTTTAAACTGTGTTTTTTGAAATGTATCATTGGGTGAATGGTTGGAACAATGTTAATTCTAACCATAGACCACAATAATGAGGTCCATAATTCTTAGGCACATTGTTTTAAAAATTGTGATTCTGGTCCTATGTGATTATTTCAATATCCATAAAATTTGATTCTCATTACTACCCTTTAGCACAAATTATGTAAATATATCTTCCATTACCATGTGAGGTGTTTCCCTGGCCTGTGGGAGCTTCATGGTTAGTGCATATTTAGGTCAACCATGTAGTCAAATGGTGCACAAAACATAATGTGGTGAAATTATTGTTTCCCCTAAAAATATTTTTTGTGTGAATGACCTTTTTTCTTCATCTCTATTGTGTGGTCATGTATATCCTCTATTTTTGGTTCCCACTTCTCCATTGGTTTGGGGTTATTTATTATTTAAATCTTTATGGACTTTTGAGGTGCATCTCTAATGATATCAATATATATTTATAAATTCTTCCTCTAACAAATTTTAATTTTCCATTTTAGAATTTTTATTTTAATTTCATAGGAACATGGTAGAATTATATTAGAATGTTGGGATTTTTACTCTATAAAATTAGAGGGTGACTTGACTTTTCATTTTCATTCGGTGGCCTATTGTTTTAGTTAATTTACGATGTAGTGTCAATTTTCAACATGATTAAAATTTAAATTTTATTGAAATTTATATTTATATAGTTTTTTATTGTTGTTCATTAGCCTTGTGTAGGGTCAGGGATATGAGATAGTCCTATGTGGTTCTATTTTATGTGTATTACATGTACTATGACTACCTAGTGATTTATTAGGGTTTATAAAAATGTTAAAATTTAACTATTTATTAATTTTTTTTTATTTTTTATGACTTATTTATAAAATCAATTCGTAACTCATGCTAATGAGGGAAAATCAGCTGAGATATGATGAATCAATATAAGGAAGTAATGTTCTTAAAAAGTTTTTATAGACCTTGGAAGAAGATTTGAACTTAATTTTTAATAAGCAAGAGGTCCTACAAAGCTGAAATTGGGAATTTTTTCAGTCATGTGTGGAATGTAGATCCATAGTTATGCCATAAAAGGTGACGACCCTATTTAAAGTAATCAATATATTAAATTTATAGATAAATTATATTGAAATATTTAATTTATGTTGAACATAACTAGGTGTGAAAAGAATCTGTTTCAATTTAATAATGCCTTAGATGTCAATGGTAGAGCCAGTGTACATTGAGATGTTGGAGGGCCTATCATCTTATAATAGGTTAGGTCATACATAAAAATAATTAATTCCTCTATTTCAGTATCTCAAAAAACCACATGAGGAATATGCACTATGACGAGATATAACTAGACCATAGTGATCTAGTGGAACCGTTGATATAGCAGTTATCTTGTTGAACACATTAAATATGACGAATAACATAATGTGTAATGTTATCCAATGGAAATAACTAATTAGTATAAACATAGGATGACCATGATTTTTGTGGGGCGATTAGATAGACCTTGAGTAACATTGGGGATGTAGATGGTCCATGAAATTTAAATTAACCATCTCGTATGTGTATAGACCTCATATATCTACTGATTTCATGAAACTTTATTGACAAAATCAGATGATATAATGTCCACGGAACATCATTCGATGATCCAAGAAAATTTATGATACATAAGAATCAATGTGTTATTCATATATTTGATGATATTTATGTGTCCGTAGACAGTTTCTTGTAACACAAGAACTTATTGAGATGGTGGACATATAAATGGATAGATTTATACAAAAATGTATCCTTATAACATTTTTGAGCTTTTTAGACCCCAATTATCTCAATATTAGTATGGTCAATCCAATTATATTTTTCATGGTGGGTATTCATATGGAAACAACAATTTTATTTTTTTATAGTTTATTTTAATCTGGTAAATAAAAAATAGTTTCCGGATGTATGGATATGGAAAATCAAATTTGAGAGGATTTATAATAGGCATGTTGATCTTATGCCCTAAATAAGTTCACACTCACACTAGTGGATGGTTGGGATGACTATAGGGATTTCACTCTGGATGTTTATACCAATATATGAGATAATAATTTTGATTCCTATTGTTTTAATTCCTCAGATGTTGACACTCCCCTAGAAAAGATCGGTTGTGATTCTTCTAGTGTATATTCCCATTATTTAAAATACTAATATGGGGGCATATGTGCATGGTATTACATGGATTTATAGAATAATATATATGAATCATTAAATTTTTATATCATATATACTTTGGGGATTCCATGTATTTGGAGATGGGATGTTCAGATGGAGCGTCACATGATTTCTCATTGTGGGACTTATTATGGGGCTTGAATAGTGTTATCTAAAAAGAACATGTTATCTACTGAGTCATGGACTGTCAAGTATTATAGTGTGAGAATGGATCATATTCTATGATAACTATTCTATACTCTGATATATTATGTTCAAAGTTTCATTATGTAATTTACCCTATGTGTGGTTAGAGAGGTTGTGGTCGACATGATTTCAAGATGTTATTAGAGACATTCTGACATTGGTTCAAAGTTGTTAGTGAGTATTTTACTTATTTATCTACAATTTATATTTGTATCAGAAATACAATGATAAATTAGTATATAAAATAAATATTGGATTGTATGGGAAATTTTTGGGGGCATCTTATGTATTTATATACTCACACCTTCCTCAGGTGACCACTACACGTGGGTTCTGATTCATATGTCGAGTTAGTTATATAAAAAGGTTTATGTTGAGGCTCGAGATTAAATGAGAAAACCAAAAGGATCAATCACGTACATAGATCATGGGATGAGGTATATGTTGGATATTTTAATGATCTATTATATATTATTTTTCTTATAGTATATTATGTCAATATTCATCCTAGTGGTTAATCAAAATATTTATTTTGTGGATATTTTTTTCATTTATCTAATTTAATTTATTACTATTATTGTTAATATATATTAATTAAATTAATTTTTATTCATATATATGGTTGTTATTTTATTATTATATATATTACAGTACAATATATGGGTCATAGTCTCTACATATTAACACCTTTGACATCCACTTCTAGTTGGATCCCCTAGCATACTAGGAGGGACTCAAAAATTATGGTAGTTACCTATAATAGAATTCATATATAGTATCTTAGTATAGTAGGATGTTAAATGTATTTTTATAGATCACTTATGATATGTTAATTCACCATGATTAATTTTTCATACAAATATATTCTTCCTATTCCCTACAATGATATTTGATTTGTATCTCTTAAGTTTAACAATATTGTTTAAATGATCTCAACCATTATTCTTCTTCCATTATCAGGTAATGAAATATATATATATATATATATATATGGTATGTGTAAAAATTATCATGTAGGAAAACAATTATTTGGGATATATTGAATATACGATAAGATAAGTAATTTTTTGTATCCAAAATTTTTTGATATAAGAAATGTGGTTTAGTTGGGTGATTTATTGTGATATGTGATAAATATTCAATTATAATGATGTCATGTGTATTTATGTTGTTCTTGGGCCACCTAAATTTTAATGAGTGTTTGGATTGCTTTTTAATGATGATTATGAAATGAAGAAGTATTGGATATTACCTAAAACATGTTATGTTGAACCAAAAGAGATGTTCAATGAACATAAAAATTATTATATTGAAATAATGGCTTTATAGCTTATAAAATCATTGAAATTATATTCTTTATCATGTTATTTTATAATATAATTATCGTATTTATATACACAGGTCAACCATTTGTTTTTTAATGGAATTAAAGATAGAATCTAATAATTGGGGTAATAATTGAAACACACTATTTTGAAAAAACCTTATTTAGACTTAGTTATTTATATACCTTAATATGTTTTAAAGACCCTAAAATAGTAAAATCATATCCACAATGTCTTAATATTGAATTGTAAGTGAAAATGAATTATGGAAATATGATTTCATCACATGTTAATAACTATTATATAACAGTAATTATATAGATTATACTACTTTAAAATCATATTATTCACCCTTTTGTAGAATATGATGTTAATTTTTCGATGAATTAGACCGTTATATATAAATGATATATTTTATTTTGAGATAAAAAAGTAACATTTCATGTCTCAAATCCACATATATGCATCTATCATTGAATGAATTACCATGAAATCACAGTGCAAAATACTTCCATTATATGGATCTTAATACACAATCATGAGTAATAGCTATCTCAATTGGTTTTAGAGAAACACATTATTCATTGAATTAATATTTTGAATGAATAAGTTGATGTTTTTCTCTAAAAATTTTATATATCTTCCCCCAAATATTGAGGTTCAGTTTTCAAATGAATTTATACCTTGAACTATTCATAAATGAAAAGATACTTTAATAATATACCCATATAATTTTGAGTTATAAAATAAGAATGTCCATGATATTCTGTATAAGTGACATATATGGAAAAATATTTCCCCATGGGGTGGACTAGTCCAATTTTTTAGAAGTAAGATATTTTTATTCATTATTATTTTTATTTCATTAATTTAACAAGATAATGATTAGGAACAGATATAATATACCCTTTATTGATGAATTATATGATCATCCATGGGGAAAACAAATACATATCAATGAATGAAATTTTATCTGGATATCTTCAACGAAGAAAGAAGAATATACCAATCAAAACATTTTATTAAAGATATAATCTTTAGGAATTCAATATGAGTTCATTAATACAAAAACATTCAATCACTATATTCATGGATGTTATGAATAGTTTATTCAGAGACTAAATTGATCAATTTGTGGTAGTCTTTATGATCCTTTTTAAAAGATATGGATTACACACTCTTGGTGATGAATAAATAGCGATGATCTACAATGCACCATTTTCAATATAAATAATAATTTTCATAAATGTTATTCCCCCTCTATTCATGGAATACTTTCACACTGAATGATAGTGACCATAAAATTATGAAATTCATGTACATGATGATTCCAAGAAGTGTTCAAAGGAAAAAATAAATATTAATAGTGGTTTATAAAAAAATTAATAGTATAAGAATATAATATTTGGATGTCTGTAGTGGAAATTATACTATATTTTATGATCTCCCTATGACTTCCACTACTATGAAAAAAGTTTTTTTTTTGCTTTTTTATTGTTATAGACCCATAATTCATTTAATAGAGATTGAATGAGGAATACTTTCTTTCTAGGGGAATAACAAGTTTTCCAAAGGGGAAAAACAGATAACCTATGAGGATTTAAAATCATAGATATCACATTATTGGGGAGGATATAATTGGGGATTAATAATAATCAGTAGAGGGATTGTTAACATCATATTGTAAAGAAATGATGATATTAAGCTAGTTTAGAATACTTCCAAAGATCACCTAAACAATGATAATATGTTGATCAAAGAATGGAATATCAATTAAAAACCCTTTAATAAAAGGAAAAAATATTTGAAAAAGTATATATGAATTCATGGTTTGAACATTGATTTTGGCACCACGAACATTTTAATGATCTTCATACTTGTATTGGAATTCCATTTACAATTGACCACTACATGTTTAATATAAAACTGGGGAAGTATAATATAATCCTAGTGAATATGATCTTCGTATTAACCTTCTATATACAAGATCATTAATTTATAATGATCATAATATTGATGTGATTTTAGAGTAAGAATTTATTTGTCTATTATGTGATTTTTGTAGGACCATTGGACACAAAATTCTCTAAATAAATAAAACAAAACAAAAATTTATGCATGTAGAAATTCCACTTGACTTGAATGGTGTAAATAGAATAAATAGAATAAATAGTTTAATGTGTTTTTACTTTGACAAAAATTAAATTCCATGAAAAATTAAATATGAAATTGGGATAAAAACATTCAGGATGCTTTGTTGTGAACTATCATAAAAGAAAATAATTGGGCCTTTATTTTTTGATGGGGAAAAAAATCAGGATACTTATAATCATCGTAGTAGTAGTTTGGATCTTGAAATGTCATTAATAAATCAGAATTAATTTTTTTAACATAATATATATATGGATGATATGAATATTTTCAAATATCTGCAAGATGATCCTACAAATTTTTCTTCTATTAAATTTTATTCCTCTTCTACCATCCTTATAAAAATTCCAAATCATCTGATCTTGATGGTTCTATGGAAGAGAAATAATTTTCCATAATATTGAATGATGTTCCTCAAGATGATGTGGATAGATTCCCAATAGGTAGCCTTGAAATTTTTTTGTATGATCAGCCTGTATAGATGATTGGTTTAATCCATGTCCATTAATTGGATAATATGTTTTTAAATGATGGTTAAAAGGAATCCTCCAAACACCCTTACAATTATAGAGTCTCACAAGTGATGGATGATCTGGTCATTTCTAAAAACCCAACTATGGTTGTTATTGATACACATATTAGTGGAAGAATTGAAGACTCAAAAGATTTATCTATAGTGATCCATAAATATATATGCTCTGATATCCATAAATTTCAGTGAGCTAATACAAAATCAGTTGCAATTTAATTTGATGTTGATGAATTTACCATGAAGGAAGCTACATAAGACTACCTAAACCTATGTAATCCACTACATAGAGAAGTAAACAATGAAAAATAGGATGATAATATATCCACTGATACTATACAATCAATAATAACAAAAATTAGTTATTGGAAAAAAATGGCACTCATCATTTAAATGTATTTTAAAACAAATAATTGTCCAAGGATATATAATATTAAAACAATTATATCTCATCATATATTTATAAGAAATCATATACTGGATATTCTGGGTTTTTCATAAATAAATATGGTCTTATAAAAAATTATTATTTTCTTAATAAATTATATTATCAACATATTAATACTAATCAATCTAACAATAACGGAAATAGTCTTTGTGTTCTTTCCCTTTATTAGTCGAAGGGAATATCTTTTATAACCTCCTTTGATCGGATGTATGCATTCAATTATCATTATTATGTAATTTATTAGTGATGTTCAATCATTTATTCCTTTAATTTTTTCATGATATAAGAGGCCTTTGGAATTCCATTTTGGATGGAAGAAACTTTATAAGTATCCTATGGACTGTCATGAGGGATTTTATTGATATTATCAATATATATGGGAGACTTGGTATTGAAATTTCATTTTTATAAATAATATAATTAAAACCCTATATTGAAGGTAACCATCTCTAAAAAATCAACCGGGTTGGATAAAAATATACTTTTATATAAAGAACCTTCACTCTATTGGAGACAACATATTGGATAGAGAATTTATCCATGATGCATACCTTAATTCCTGATCATTCTATCTCATTCACTTCCCTTTAATCATTATTCTATGATAATCATCCCATATTGGGACTGTTTTTTTCTAATGTGGAAAATATTCCTTTACAATTTAGATTTAATAATTCATTGAATAAACATCCTTACTATAGTCCTCTGTTTCAAGAGTCTTGTAGCTCCATCAACATCAAATATTATTCTCTTTATGTTGTTGTAAATATAAAGATATCAAGAATGAGTTGAATGTTTTGAGTAAGAATTTAAATAGTCACATTGATAAAAATATCTTATATCTTGTCTCCATTCGTCATTTTTTCAAAAAGTGGGAAACTGGAAATGATTTTTATAATTCTTTTGAATATGAAATTATGTTCAAAAATTAGTTGAATGTATCAAATAGTTATAACTAAAATAAAAAGATGTAAATATTAAAAATTTAATTGATCAAGTATTGGAAATGAAACACCAAATTCATGAACTCTCAGCAATGAATAGGGAAAATTAATAGTGCATCAATCAATGCTAATGATAATGAAAACATCTATAAATAAAGGGAAGAACATGGAGTACATATTGTCACATAATATATAATAGTTATTTATTTCCATATTACACACTATAAATCATTGAACAATATCATTAAAAAATTCAATCAAGAAGATAACTCTATCATTAATATTATTCCAATTACATTATATGGTAAAACTGATATGTCTAGGATTACCTCTAAAATGACGCTTTTCCTAGATGGTTTATGAATTTTATCATTCAATCATTCTGCATAACATTGAAATTTGGAGGCTATAAATTTTTTTATTCAAATGTGGTCATCATACACAAAGAACCAGTTCTTAATTCATATCCCTCATCACTAAAGTAGATAATTATAATGAGATACACATACTCATGGATGTATTTGTTGATAACAACATTCAAAACATATTTGGAAATATTCTATCCAATTTAATTTCTATCAATCCCATTAAGATTGTGTCTTCAAATAAAATCGACCTTGTCAATGGTAGAACCCTATATGAAATTATTTTCAATACAACTAAATGTGTCAACCTCCTCATGAAATGTACTAGTCGAGGTAATATTTTTTCCAAAATATATTTCAAAATATAATTTTTCTCTCTTGATTTGGGACTCATATATAATATTTTTCTAGGTTTAGCTTCAATAAAATATTTTATAATTTGGTAAAAATTATACAATGTTCTACCCACATATACGTTCTTATTAATTTCTCTTCAAGGGATATTTATCTTGTTCAATAGGTGTTTGCAATGGGGACCCCATTCAACTATTCCTTTTTCCGTCAATGAAGATTACATGAGATGAATTCCTCCTATAATGGTGACAAAGAATAAGATCAAACCCATCATAGATGGTACAAGTCTTTTTTATTCTAATAAACTCTTATGTGTTGATTATATCAACCATTTAATTCAAGGGGACAAAATTCAAAATCAAGAAAAAAAATTCTTCCCTAATATGAAAAAATTTCATGTCATGAATTTCTTTTGAAAAAATCCATTCTTTACAAATGTGAAATAATTGATTCATCATGGATGATTAAAATATTCACTGTACTAGGTATTAAAGAGTAATTTTAAATTTCACATACCATAGGTACATATGTTTTTTCTGTAATCCTCAATTAGGTCATTTATCTCATATTTTCATCCTAACAAAGACCCACCATTCCTTATTGAACAAAAAAATTATATCGATGATTGGATTTATTGGCCTTGTTAAATATGGGAATGTATCAAAATTTTCATCTACTCTTTTATGGTGTTCAACTATCCTAATAGGGTTTTCAAAATTATTACCATATATATTAAAACAATTATACGGTGTGGATCAATTCTACAGGGAATAATATCTACTAACCAGTGAAAATGGGTTGTAATCCAATTGATTGTGGAGTCTTATGAATTCTTAATCATACCATATTCAATGATTCAATTCAATCTATCATTATATGGATACAAATCAAATAGTAATATGAAGTTATTTCTATTTTAATATTATGATTTATTGGAAAATAATAATCTATAAATATAATTTTTTGGAGTCCTCTACAAGCCATTCATTTAATAATTTATTTTCGTTTATAATGAGTGATTCTTATAAGATCATCATGACTAATTCCTCTCTTAATATCAGGATGTAAATTTGATTGGAAGACCTTATTTTAGTAACCCCTCTTCCATTAAAATCTTTAGAAAAAAAACATTTTTATTAAAGGTCAGTTATAGATGCCTCTTGTCTCTCTTCTAGATAAGATCAAATATATTTTATCAAGAAATAGTTCAATTGGTGGTGTTGAAATTCCTATATGGGATCTTGATATCAATATAATACTTTCTTCAAAATATTTTTATTGATGAAAAACTCTACAAAACACAAAAAAATGGAAAATTAATGTAAAAAAAATTATATTCATCCATAACATATTATTATTTCATGGAGTTTGTTCCAATCAATGATACCCACTAATGATTTATTGAAATATATAAGAAGTATCATTTTTTTAAAAGATGTTATTTGAAACTAGCATAAGGATAAAATAGATCTTCACTTTCTAAGATGTGTCATAGAATCTTCTCTGTGGTTTTTAAGATATATTTTTTCAAGGTCAACTTCCCTCATTTAATTCTCATAAGTGATCTCTTGAAAGCATGTTTTCAATTGTATATTTCATAGAGACTCACAATCATGTTTCATGTGTATTGTTTATAAATTAATTATATCATTTGGGGTAGCCTCACAATGTATATTAATAAAGATATATATTTCTACATTCAAATTGATAATGCATGATGATTTTATTCATTAAAAGTGGAAAAAACTTCTCAATATAGATTTTATCATAACTATTTTATTGAATTTGTTGTTATTATATTAAATCGAATTATAGTTAACAATATCCTTCTTTGAGGAACCTTGGAAATTTTTTTGGTTTCTCCTTTTTCCAGGATAGGTCTAACGCAACATATATGGATCTTCTAGAGGCAGTACAGTTCATTCTAGGTATGGTTATATATCAATAAAATGCATAATGAATGATATGTTATATCTCTATGGAACTTATGGAATAAATTAATCTCATGATATGGAGATTCATGGGATAATCAATGAATTTGAATTAGCACATAACCATGGATGATCTAATATTTTTCTAAAATGTGAATCAACCACCATGGTCCTTGATATCATAGATATAACAATTAATTTTTCGTATAAGCATACCACTAGGTGAATTACTTCCATGTAATCTACTTCATTAGTGAATTAAATCATTACAAATTTATTTACAAAGGAAAATTTTGAGGCTGAAGGACTAGAAAATATTAGTGTGATGGACGATGAGATGTCTTGGAATAATGATATTCCTAATAACATCCTTTATTTTTTTCATTATGATTATTGAATAAATAATCTCATTTATAACTTTTGTTATTCTTTTTTCATACCATTAAATTTACAATTAGTTTTTGGAAATTCTTCAATTTGGCAAAAAATTTGGTCATTATCATTAGAGATGATATTTTCAAATAATTTCAACAGAATAAAGGATTATGAAGATCTTTTGAGGATTGTGATAATATTCTAGGGACTGGATAAATAGTATTGAATATTTATTCAGTGTGAATTGTGGATAAAACAGAATAATTATTTGTTGATTTAATCAAAATAGATGTTATACTACTGGATAATTTAATGAAACAATTTAATAATGAATTGATACATCCAACAATTTTAATATATATCAACTGTTTTATTTTAATACATAGATACTATGTACTCATTATATGAAGTAACAAATTTCATTAAAATCCACTATCCATGATAACATAGAATGAAAACATGTTCTAATTGATAAATTTATGGGAATAAAATAAAAAGGATCTCAAGAAGAAGTTTTCTCACAAATTCTGTACTCACTCTTTAGAATAATGGTGAAGGGATTTGGATATATAGTCAGTAATAAAAAAATTGAAATTTTAATCTATCTTCTAGAATGAAATTTTGATAGATTATTCCTTGAAATCCATGATTATTAATGAGAAATTTAACATGATTTAGGACTTGGATTTAGAATTAGTAAAAATTAATTTGAATATATGGAGGTATTATATTTAGAGAAAATTTATATTATATAAACCAATAAAAATAGATTATGTATATATAATTACTGATGAAGTTAAGTATGCCATAATTTTTATCGATGGAGTATATCAAGGATGATTACCACATGATAAATTACCATACATGGAAGTCAAAATATGATATTTTTGACTTTTTTATATGATGAACTGTGCATCCTTAACCAATATGATGTTATAAAGAGCCCTAAAAATTATTCATTTTCAATGGATTGATACTAAAATAATTATATATGAATAAAAATATTACCATTCCCAATACCATTATGAATAATTTATATATATTAAATTCAAGGAGGAATAAAATGGGGATATAGAACTACCAAATAATGTAAAAAAATATTCTATATTTCGACGTTGATAATGATGGGATTATAATATATAAAAAATGTATGGCTTATGTAAATAAAATAATTTAAGATAAAATTTGATATTGTACGTAAATAAACATTTTCTAATATATTATTGGAGTCACAATAAACACATATGTCAAGAGAATCATCTACGGTGACATATTTTGAAGAAGGATATTATAAAGTACACATATTATTTATTTCGAATAAAATAAGTACCTGATTAATGATATATTAATAAGGGAATGATTTCATTATTAAATATACAAAAATATAAATGGGAAAAATAATGATGATGAAAAATATTAGGCTTCCCCATGAATCAAAATGTTATAATTCCATTTATGTTTTAGGTGAACTCTTTATACTAAACAATCATTACATTTTTTACTATATGATTTCATTCTAAATAAAATATTCATGATATATTTCATTAATGTGTTCAGGATAAAGGGAAAACCACTCCTTGTTTTATAGGATCATCATTAAATTTTTACATTAATGTTCTATTGAATTACTAAAACCAAGTTAAATCGCAAGTTGAGTTCTAGCACTCTTTATCATCCTCAAACTAATATAAAATATAAATGTTACAATCATTATATGGTGTATATTCTATGAAAATAGTAAATATATTGGATTGGTTGTTGGTATCAATAGTTTATCATGGATTGGTTTTTTAATAATAATATTTTTGATTCCAAAAATCAATTGGAACCATATTAGGATATCTATGGGAATATACAAATAACTATTACATTTTGGGACAAATTTGGATAACAAAAAATGATAAGAGTAAAAAAATATAAAGAATTGGAATATAAAATTTAAACCATTAAACAATATATTAAAATTTAATATAGTATACAATATTATTATTTGTAATAATTTTTGATGAAATATAAATGTTTATGTTAGTGAAAATAGAATAATTAAAAAAAAGCATATAAAGGGAAATACGATTAAAGATGATGAGATATATTACCCAATGATTCTTTAGACCCTTAGATATTATTGATCATGTGATAAACAAATATCTTCATATTTTTTATCAAACAAAACCTCTCTAAAGTTAATTGAATGATACTTGTTACAATTTATTGGATTTATATAAGTGAAACTCTACAATTAATGAACTCAAATATAGTAAAACTAGTTCATAACCTCCAATACGTGGAAAAAATATATAACGAATTGACTATAGTGAAAAAAATGGAATAAGAACATATTATGTGTTATTATTCTATCAATGAAACATGAGATTTTATATGAAATGTGGGAACCTAATGATATTAAGATGATGAATAACACACATTTTTATAGATGAGTAATGATATTTTGAGTGAGAAATTCTATTATGGCGGGTGGGGGTTGAATATAACACCCTATTATTTTACAATATATATTTTTCCCAAAAATAAATATTATGTGTATTATCATGTTTCAAAAGAAATATTGAACTAACATATACCATGATATATTCTTTAGATATGATATTACAATTCAAGACAAATATTTTTTGATTCTGACATTGAATGGATATTTATTGAAATATTTTATAGGTATGATTTTCCCATGTTTTTTACATTTTATAGGCATGTCTTTGGTGTGTATGGTGAATTTTTTATGTTGTGGGGGGGGGGGGGTAGTGCAGGGTTGGCACCTAGATTTGAAAAATAGTATTCCCATGAAAAAAAATATAGAAGACCAAACCTGGAGAATTACCATGGTTGATACATAGTTAATCAAACAAGGTAACATCATAGAAGAAAATCTGCACCAATAATATGATGTTAATGATTAAAGTGAACATTTTGAAAAATTGTGCAGTTCATACTATGAAATTGTTCAATCCTTTTTAATACCCTATAATTTTTTAAAAATTTCTAGAATCCCTCATAATTCACTGTCATTTGTCCCAACTCACCCCTAATGGGATTCCATATATTTTTTAGGATCCTAGGAATATTCAAAGGCCATCTAAACTCCACTCATGATGAATTGAGGACCATAATGAATATTAGATACCTCTCTCTATATGAAATATCAACGCATATGGTTTCCTCTTCCTCTTATCTGCCATTCCAAATGAATATGAGTGTATTTTTATACATTAGAGATGGTTTAGGTGTATGGTGTCATTTATCTCATACCATTTAACAAGAATTTAGTTTTTTCTTCTTGATCTAGTACGTCATTGTAAAGTTGAACATTCCTCTTCAATTTTTGAATTTCGGATATGGTGAACAGTCTTCAATGATCATGAGGTTGTTGTTCATTATTTAAAATAACATAATATGGAATATAATTATGAGTATTTAATTGAAAAATAACAATAGATATGTTTGGAAACAAAATATTTAATTGGATTAAGTAATGTGTTAATTATTTAATGAAATTTTGTTATTCTAAAATTTATTGGTTATTAACATTATGAAAATAGTCAATTGATGGGATTGAGTGACTAGTTAATTTCAAGGATATAGAAATTAATGATAATTGAAAATGTGGGTTGATTGTGGAACCATGATGTGTTAATAGTTTATATGAATAAATGTTGATGGATACTTTAATTTTTAGTTATTCATATTATTCCATGTGATTCAATTATAAAATTATAAAAGAGTTGATAATTGAAATGGTATATCATGATATGATGTGTTTATAAGGTGATTAATGGTGACTAACCTTTTGAAATGTGAGAGATGTGATATATGGTATATATGTGATATATTGATAAATGAGTGTGTAACATGAACTATTGCTTCAAAAGTCCACATTTAATTGATTGATTTATAATTATGGAAAATATAATAATGCTTAAAATTTTAAATTGTGATTGACAGATAAAAGTGGTATGAGGTTATGAAAGATGAAACAAAAAACCACAAGATTCTAGATATTAAATTCTTGGATGAAATTTTAGGAATTGAACTATGGTTCAACTTTCCCGTGATACAAATTGAAATTAAATGGACAATTAAAATCCATATGGTAATGGAATGTGATTCCCTATGTTATATGGTTTAGACATCAGAATGGGTTAAATGAGGTTATGATGGTTCATGTATCAGCATGATCCTACATGATTTATATGGTTAATTAAATTATAATAAAATTTAATAAATCATTAAATTAATATTCCTTATTCATTATAAAACTACATACTCTTTTATAGAAATGATTTTGTTTTAAACACCAATGGCGGTGTCATACTGAGTTGCACTCACACCCTATATGGACTACCCAATCAATAATTGAATATAAATCATCATTATAAGTTAGGATAAGGGAAAGAGACCCATGTAAGATTTATTATTTGGTATGGGTAATGGATTATGTAAATGAACAATGTTTCCAGACCCCCATGGTATCCTTAATTGTGTCTTTATTTTGAGTTTTTTATATTTTCACTTGACACATTTATGGAATAACATATCTACTGTTTTAATTTTTATATTTTATTAATGTTTTTATCATGTGATAATGATATGTACAAGTTAATGGTTATATAACGTGATTATTATATTTATTTTTTATTTTGATCAACTTTGATAAATGGGGTCTTCTCTCCCCATGATATATATTTTACCATTGATACAATTTTGTAGCCTCTGGTGTACGGTGAGGTGTTCTTGAGGTCATGTTTCATACATTATTGAGAAACATGCTTTTGGAAGATGGGTCATGATATTATAATGTGGTATCAATAGTGGTTATTGTCTTTTATATTTTAACAATATTTTGGAATGGTAGAATGATGATAAGGTTGATTCAGTCCTCGGTTGCGATCCCATTCATAGGAGTATCTAACAAACATATGAGTTTAAAAGCCAATGAAATTTGGTGGGATTGAATTTAATGTTGTTTTTTATATTACAATTTTATTTGACCTAAATGATGTAATTTCTTTTTGATGTTTTTCCAGATAATTTTTCACTATGGAACAGAATGAAGTGAAACTTGTGTAATCATGAATATTATTTATGATATCATGATTTATTAGGATAGACTTCATTTTAGGAACACATGGAGAATAAGGGTTTGGGGTAATATTTTAAAATAAATAAAAAAAATTTATTTCTTATGAATTTTTGATATGTTTTGTATTATAAGAAATATGTAATTATACATGATGAAAATTATTATAATTTTATATGGATAGATGTGTGTCTAATGAGAATCATGTATTGTCAATGTGTTTACACCCTGTGATCCATGACCTAGTAGAGGTATTGTTGAAGGTAATTATAAATCATAAATTTTTACCATGTGTTTTTGTATAGGGGATAACAAGTTTTGGATTTATGTGAATCCATATTACGTGAATCCATATTATGTAAATATATTTATGTTGTGTAATGTTATTTAATATGTGTCTTCGGAATGTTGGAAGTATTCCACGCCAATGATTCTTGTTGGTAGAATTATGGGAGGTCATTGATAGAAAAGATACTCTATTATTAGAACTATGGTGTTCGATAGTTCTAGGCGAGTAAAAATGAGAGATGTTTTGTCAGAACATTGATCACTTTATGATGGTCAAGGAAAGATACCCATGATGGGTTGTGAGGAGTATATCATACATGACATAAGAATTCCATTTTAGAACCCTAAAAATATTAAATAACATGGTGGACTAGTGTTAGATATGTTCTTTAAAGAGACAACCCCGATGATACCTGACAATATATAGACTCTTGTTGAGAAAAGTGTCAAACAGTCTTCTTACATGTTATGTGGTTTAAAAATTCCTTTCGTTGACATCCAGACGTGATATCTACATCGAGATAACATGGAGTTGAATGAGATTCGTGAGATATTCATGGATAACTATTACCCTGAGATTATATAACATGAGAGGGAATATGAGTTCAAGATATCTACACAAGGGAGAATGTTTCAAATTTACTATCTATTATTCATTAATGATTTTTATTTATTTTATCTCTTTTTATAACGGGATTATGTTTTTTTAGTGAATCATTTTTATAGTGATATTAAATTTGAGATCAATTTCATGGACAACATATTTAGGTTGATGAAATATTCATATGTGCGGATTTAGGATCTCATATCTAAAGAGATCCTAAAGAATTCTTCAATCTAGGACAGATGAAATATGTTGGATGTTCATGAGTAACTTATTCCTAAATTCTGAAGCTTTTATTTAGATATATCAACATGGAAGATAGAATGTTGTTTTTTTGAGGGGGAGGGATCAGTCAGTCAACACATTACACGAGTATTCGTTTAGAAGTATAGGAAGTTGGGACACAATCATAACAATTGTCCATAACTAAAAGAAATGTTTCAAGGTTGTGGAAGGATGGGTAATATACACCAGTGTTATATGAACCCATGATAGATAGGTAGTTATGTAGTAACTAAGAATAACTATAGTATATTAATATGATCTTCTTTACTATACAATTCTAGAATATATAATAATTTAACACATGTTGGTCCACATAGTGGACATGCTACTTTTGGGGAATAAATCACATATTAGTAGAGTGGTGTAGTTAGTTGACGTAGACTACATCATAGGTAATATGGGAATTATTGTTGAATTCCATCCGACCTACACTTTTGGATTGTGAGGATGGACCATTGATTTTTTCAGGTAGATTATTGTATATTATACACAATCTAGTGACTTTTTTGTAACTAGATCTTCAAATTTTCTTATATCATGAAAAATTCTAAACAGGTTGATTCTGTAAGTGGAGTTTGTGAGAGAGGCATGATGATATATTCACCATTGGGGGTATGAATCAGAGACATCTATTTGGGTCTGGGGTTTTATCTCATTTTTGAAGAGTATGGATTCCAATGGGATCACTGAATTCTTGTTGAGTTAGTATTTCACATGATTTTGGGTATGTAATGGTCTGTATCATTCCATTCCTAAATATATTGTTACTATAAGCATGTGTCCCTTACCTATCATAATAGTGACAATTATGTTGATCATGAAGAGTATGATATCCAAGACTGTTGGGAATGATCCATTCATAAATAACTATGGGGGCTTACTGAATTGTTTTAATGTCTATTTCTAGATGATGGTGGTGTGAATCATGATTTCATTCATCCCATATTGAACCAGTTCCAGGATGTGTTTCTTGAGGAATTTCTTTATATTACACTTTGGATAGATGTTTGGTTTTTTGTTAAAATCATTCATATGGATGAGTCGGTTTCTATTTATGATACATAATGGAACCTAAAAATCATGAAGATCATTATAATCAATAAGAAGAGATGATGGATACTGTATTTCTATAACAATATATTTCATCTTGGGGTTCTCTATTTTTTTCTAAAATAATGCTCACAAAAAATTAGCTTAATTATTTCTTACTAAAAGTTGAACCATATGACAGTGAATTAATGATATTTTATTTAATTTATTTAAGATATATTTTAATAGTTTTGAATATATTTTTTTATACGATTGACTTGAGACAACATTATCATCAGTTTAGATTTCAAATTTGGATATTCCATCAATGGAATCCCTAAGTAGTTATAGAATTTATGAGTTCTTTGTAATGTCATTCAGGATAATGAATAATATTTCAGGGTTTATGTCCTTAATAAAAAAACATCCACAAATAACTAGATAATTGTTTTCGTATTTGTGGATGGAAACATAGATTGATCCAAGACTCGCGACGATCATGCATGACATCAAGAAATCATCCCATGTATAACAAGATAGTATAATATATATCATAAGGTTTCTAAGTGTCAATTCGTGATTGATCAGGTATATTTCATGGGGAAAATTATCTCAGTGAATAGTGAGTTAATGGACCTAGATAATGTGTAGGTAGTGTTTTTGTAACATCTTGAGTTTTCAAAAGGGGTCAATAGGTTTCACAACTTACATAATTTGACACATAAAACATAAGAATTATTATGTTACCTTATATACTAGATGTTTAAATGGTGGGAATAAACAATATTAATTTATTTATAAGTTTATTTACATATTCATTAAATTAATTATTTTGTGGTCTATTATTTATTAATGAAAATGATTCACATTTAAATTAAAATAAAATGTTTATCTGAAAATATATTCACATGAAAATATGGGGGTTTTTTAAATAATAAAATAACTCATTATGGATTTTAGTAATGAAATATATATGTAATATATTCATTGTAATGTTTAAAATTCTACTAATATGTATTTTAGATAAGATATATGAACATATTAAATTTCATGGATAAAGTTAGTGTTTTTCGAAAAATGTAGTTTTACAACTATTTGATAGAGACCCCATTTTATGTATGGTTTATTACACATTTACAAGTTATTTTTCACCATATAAGCGTCTTCATTGGATGAGGGACATCAAATATAACTTCTTTTAATTTTTTTTTTAATTTTTTGATAATATTCATTTTTAATGAATACTGATAAATATTACATTGTAATTTAAATCAACTTTATTCATATAATTTATATTTATAAAAGGGATATCATTTTAGTTGGATTTAAAGTATAATTATTTTGTTTTATTATAATTTAATACAATTTAATTCATTGGTATGAATTTAATCTTGAATGTATATATAAAAACATTTCTAACATTTGATGATTTCACATTAATACCCATATTTAGTTTTTATTTTGGAATTAATATTAAATAAAAATTTCCAAATTATTAGAATTAAAATTGGTAAATTAGTTTCCATATTTTTAATAATAGTGTCCAATTTTTTTTTACATTCATTTTTTTTATTTAGGATTAAAAATAGTACCACTGTAAATAAAATTACCTAGTAAAAGTGAAATTTTGACAAGCGTTAGGCTTAAATGTAAAAATATAAACTTATATAAAAGAAAAAAAATTAATAGTTGGGTGATACGTGGATAGACCCTAACAATCCAATATAATTTTAATTACTATCCAATGTATTGGATGTAAATTCCACCTCGATATGGTTGTCTTTTAATATAACATTGTGAAAAAATTAATCACTTAAACCCACCTCTCCTCAAGTATAAATATCACCATTCCACCACTATATATAGAAAGTAAAAATAATTTTAGGTCCTAATAAATATATTCAATCCTCTCCTCCTAACATTATTCATGTATATGTGCTACTGGTCTAACAAAAACACCAAATCCTAGGTCCTAAACGGTCTTTTAAGAAAGGGATATTCAAGAGGCAATTTTATCAAAGTACATCTCTTAATTTATATCTTTTTATACTTTCTTCTCAACACCTTCATCCATAAGTTCATGATTACAAAAAATCATGTATCTACTAGATCATTATTTTTATACATGATTATCTCATATCTATTCATTTATCACCTCCTATTATTCAAATAAACGATATTGTTGTTTTAGTAATGCTAGTTAATCGCCTCTATGGATAATGGTTTTTGTATTATTACATTACCTCATTCCTAGAAGGTTTTCAAACCATTATTCATGTCAATTAATATTTTAGTATATAAATTATAATCTATTTCGTATTTAGGATATTTTATAATAATCATACCTTCATGATATCCATAATGTTGTTATACGAGAATGTCATTTGAGGAAGTGTGGACTACTACCACCTCAAAGTGATATGAATCATTCAAACCAAACATAGAACATATTAGTTATTAGGTTAATGAACCTCTGTAACATATATAACATATAAATTATAATAAAATTATTATATACATATGTATGATATAGTTTTAAATCTTTTAATATTGTAATGAATTGAAAGTAGCATTCATGTGTACATACGACCTACCATCTCCATGAATGATACATTTCATTTCTTATATCCAAATATTATTTACCATTTTATATACACATGTACAATATATATAGGATATTTACATCATGAATATCATTCTAGTGATGATGAAAGTATGACCACACAGATAATTTTCCTCAAAACATGTTAATTTTTCAGTCTTCTATTGAACAATGAAAAAACATCCAATATATACTGAAATAATAACCTAATAATTATAAAATGGTATTAAGGGATATAAAATTAATAATAAACATTAAATATGTTATTAATAAAGATAAAATTTACCTATGTTTATTATTTATTAAATTAAAGTATTAATGAGACAATTTATACTCAATGTAAGGGACATCATCTCAATATCATTTCATTGAGACATATTTTGAGTTATAAATGAAATTATTTTATATGATCATTAATATAACCCAATGACTAATAATTTAATTCAATAGTTTTAAAAATGTATCTATTTCTATAATCCATTTTTACTAAATTACCAAAGGATTGTTTCCATTTAATATACACAATAATAATGATATTTCAGCTTTTGTGAGCATTATTTGATATTTGGATTCCTCAAAAGGTTGTAATTTTTCTAAAATATAAAAAATACCATATGACCTTTTTATGAATTTTTGTATTGAAATTGGTTTTGATAAACGATTAATTTTTACAATATCATGAAATTGTCTATTGTGATTGCAATGTAGATATGTTATTTTTCATTTATGATTGTTTTATGTGTTATTATTATATTATAGATCGTAATAATTTTTTATATATATGGTCGTTCTTTGATAATCCAAGGGAACCTTCACCTATGATATCTCTGAAATGAATTGTGTAATGTGATGGATATAAAAGTTAAGGTTTCTCCTAATAGATTTAGAGAATATACTATGATGGGTATTCCAGAAGTAACCATGAATGTTACTACATATGTGTCTACAAATATACAATGTATGAATGGTATAGATTCCATGAGTTACCATTAAAATATATGATTTCATTTAGTTTTTCTATAATCCTATGATTTCATGATGTATGTTGAAGATCTTATATTTTATGGTTTATTGTTATGTTTTCATGTTATTTTAATTATTACCAGGCTAATGTTTTCATTCAATATTTTACATCCCTTACAAAAAATTTTGTTCTCATTCCATGTTTTTAAAATGTTTTCACAGTGTATAAGGACAAGTAAGAGAAATTAAGAAGTAAAGAATATATTTATCATGTATAGAAGTAATGTTTTATTTTTAAAAGAGATTCCATTGGTGGAATTAAATGGATATAGTTTTAATAGTATCCTCTTGTATGATTGTGGGATGATATATATTAATAATTTTTTAATTATATAAAACTATAAATATTATAAGATACATAATGTGAATTAAATTCAAATTAATCACTTATCTCATTATTATCTATTTTTTTATGGGTGGGGCCATATAGGTTTCATGGGAGATTCCCAATAATATTCTTGATATCTGTATCATTCAACACATAATAGGATATTATTGGTGGTTTGTCTTGGTCTTTTCCATTTTATATGAACTACATTATTTGTTAACCAAAATGATATAAATGTTTCAATGATCTGGAGCATATGAGAATTATTTCTAGAAGATAAAGAATATCATAGATACCACCCCAATAAAGATCCAAAACGACCTTGGAGAGGAGTAAAAATTGTTTTCTGATTCATCTATGATAATATTGTAAGATTTGTTATCGTAGAAATATAGAGTTATGATGTATGGGTCATGACTGTTGTGACATCATGAATGAAATTACCCTATGAAATATGTCAAGTTAGCTATAATAGTTTATGTCTTATAGTTTTTATAACATAATATATTTTTAAAAAAAATTTATATGTATACTAATCACATGGGATTAATGTATATCACTTTACAGTTATATTTGAATCTATTTTATGGGATATGGGTTGATTATATGATGTTATTAGATTTTGAGATAGAATACACACTTGGTAATGGATACATTGTTACTGATGGATTTATCCAGATGAATCATATTTAGGCAGTTTTGATGTCAAGATATTACTATAGGATGAATAAATTACATTATGTGAATCATTTTGTGTTCATGGATGGAGAGTATTAGATGAACCTCATGTTATTTGATATCTATTATCCACATTTTATCTGGATTACAAAAGGTCGTTTAAAGATCCACCATGTATGGCCTTCATGAAATCCTTGATGGTGTGGGGAGAAATTCATATTAGACCATATATGAGTATGAGATCATCTATATATGGCGTTTAGTGGTTGTACCTAGATTTATGTGATATGATTTGATGTTATAATTTTATGTTTGATGTGTCTGGTGCATCTAAGTTTTAAAAAAATGTATAATGAACGACATCAACCATTTTGGATGAGGGAAATGAAAAAGATTATTTTAGGGTTCATAAAAAAATTCATAACTTTTCAAAAAGTGAATAGTGATCATTAATGTCCTTGTAGTATACTAAAAAAAATTTTTATTCAGGAGTGCAACTGAGTAAAATTTAATGTGAATGTTTTTGTGTCTCACCAATGGATTCCATAGAAGAATGATTATAATTGGGTGATTTTTGGTTTATTGATGAAGGTATCACATTTTATACTATTTGTGAGATTTTTTGAGTTGACAAGTTGGGAGAAATATACATTAAAGAGATTAACCATCTATATGGAGGAATATAGTGTTTAGTTTAAGACCATGAATCTTGTTTAACTTCACTTTTCTATAAGGGGTAATGGAATGTTCTTGAGATGTAAGTATTATTGAGTATGTATTTCAATCCACTAATATATGGGTAGTCAAAACCTATAATAATGATATTGAAGGATATTCCATGAGAATAAGTTCTTGAATATGGTGTTCCTTTAGATAATCACATAAAACATGTGTAGTTTATAAATAAAAATAGATATCAGGAATCAATCCATACCACACAATATGAGGAACATTATTGTAAGTCTTGTACAAAATATCAATACTAGATTAAGGTAGGTGAGTCAAAGTAGTTTGGAAAAAATCTCATGTATAATATATAAAATTAGATTTTTCTGGTTAAGAATTATATGGATAATTCCCGTAGTAGTAATAATTAATATGATTATAGACATAAATAAAACCTAGTGTTTATTGTGGGTTATTGCAAGTTCGATTGCGAGTCCCCAATATTGGTTCACTATACATCTTAAATACAAGTTATATTGAAAAAAGGAGTCCTTAACCATTTAATGATTTAGAGAGAATTAGTATAGTGGAATAAAAAATTTCCCTTGCACAAATTTATAGTTATATGTAATATGTTTTTCATTTGTCAGAGCTATAGTTGTATCACCTTGTCCCATATCATGTGATTGATGTGAATGATATTGAGTTTGTGATCAACACTCCCTTTAAAGAGTATCTAATAAGTTTTTTAGATCAATGTGAGAATGTGTTTTGGGGAATGTACATGATGATATTTCATGTATTGTTGGAACATGTATTTTTTAATTGGAATAATGGTAGAGAGAAGCATATATGTAGGCGTAGTGGCCCAATATTTTTATCATACTATTATAGATGATATAGAATACTAATTGAGGGTGAGTTGTTCAAAGGTTGTATGATTGTAAGGACCCTAATTTATATCGAGATTTATTGAGCACAAATATACATACTCTATTACATAACATTGGTTACACTATGTTTGATGCATGTATTATCTAAATTTGGGAGAATTTTTTGTGTTTTTTGAGTGTTGGTGTGTTTGGGTAGTGTATGATTATCACATGGTTTTCCCAAAACGTGTTCATATGATATAAATCTATTAACCCTTTATAATATTTTATTTTAATGATCAATTAACTATCTTTAAAACCTTTTGCCCATTAGTATAAACAATTAACCTATTTGATTATTTTCACAGTTACGGTGTATGGGATAGAAGACAATGCACTCTAGTTCAGAGAACCATATATATAGTCTTTAATCCATGAAAAATTGTTCAAAATTCCCAAACCCCCCATATTTCACACTCATTAATCCTAACATTATCTAAATGGGTTTTATTTGATTTTTTATTATCTCAGATTAATTAAAGGTCCATTTTTTGTTAATTCATAACAAATTGTGGATTTAATTGAAGAATATATAGGTCCCCCAGAATGAAAACATTCCACATTTGGTTTTCTCATTCTCTTTTCTCTATTTACAAAAAAATATTGTTTTATATCATTTTGTATATGGTATAGTTCTTGGTTATGATATATCTATGATTATTTCAAATTGAATATCTTTTTTTGTTCTAGATCTCAATCATTGTTTTGAAACTGAACGTTTACCTTGATTTTGGGGATTTTGGATTCTATGAATTCTCATCAATGATCACGAGGTGCGTAGTATTAGTTGAATATTACCTAGTAATGATTATAATCATTTGTATGGAACTATGAAATAAAAATTAGAATATTTTGAAAATGCATTTTTAATTAGATTAATTAATTGTTTAATTAGTTACATAAATGATGACATTATGAAATTTATTTTATATTGGGATTATTAAATTCTTCAATTAGTGGGATTGTTTAATTGGTTATTTTTTATGATATAGAATTTAATAAAAATGTATGTTAAGGTATGGTTTTCATTACATTGTCTTTTTAATGGTTTATATGAATAAAGGTTTATTGATAGTTTAATGGTGAATTTATCAGGTTATTATATGTGATTAAATTAAATAATTAGTATTAACATGATAATTGAAATGTTATATTATGATGTGAAATGTTGATTAGAGGTATAATAATGATTTGCCTTGTTAAATGCTAAAAATGTGATATGTATTATTGATTTATATATGAGTTTCAGATATAGAATTATTCTTCAAAATCCCATATATTATTCATGGATCTATGAGTGAGGGTTTTTTAATATGGAATTATGAATAAAATTCCTATATGGTTATAGAGATGGTTGTTTAGGCCCGAGATATATTAATTGTACTATGGTTCCATGTGGTCGTGATATAAATTGAAATGAAATGAATAATGGTAACACACTTGTAATTGAATTGTGATTCTCTATGTGTCTTGGTTTAGTCTCTAATATGAGATAATGTATGTATTTATGGTTCATTAGTTATAATGAAGCATGGTTAATTAGGTGTTTAATAAATAAATAATGAAATATGATAACTGTTTTGATCATTGGAACTTATAATTTATAAATCTGTGTAAACTATGAAAGAAAATATTATGAATAAGAATATATATATGTTAGCTTAATGAGTTTTAATCACACCCTACATGTGATGAAAGAATATTACCCAAAAAAACTATATGATTCGAGAGGAGATAATGTAAAAATAAATATTTAAGACGGTTTATTTTGGATAGTAAATGGATGAGGTAATTGAACTTGGTGTTGGGAACCCTATTGGAATTTTTTGTATGTCTTTATTTTGTTATTTTGATATAGAAATTTTAATGATATAAGTCCTAGTATATATAATGTTTTGTTTGGGTAAATTTTTCTTGTTTTGGGTTATCATTTGATAATATTTATTACAGGTTATTTGTTATATAATTTGTTTATTTTTATCTATTTTTTGGTTGTGCTGCTTTGATAAAGGAGGTATAGTCTCACCATGGTATACACCTAACCATCATTTCAAGTCGATGGATTCCAGAATACATGGTGTTGTGCCATATGTCACAAAGAAAATCATATCAGGGAATAATCTTTTGAAACCTCGATCGAGGCATTAAAAATATAAATATGTTATTAGAAATAAATATGAGAAATCATTATGAAATTTAAAAGTGGAATAAAAAAAGAATTATATCAAATCAAGGAATATTAAATCAGTATCCAGGTAATTTTTAATTAATTTCATTAAAAGAAAAGAGAATATTTGAAATAGGGAGGAAATTAGAATTATAATTGAAATTTAGAGAAATAATTTTTTCACCCCTTTATTTTATTAAATTTTTATCCAAATAAATTTAATTTTTCTAATTTCCTGGGATACACAAAACAATGAGATTTATAGATACATGAAATACTATTATAATATTATTATTTAAATTCATAGTTATTTCTTAGACATTGGAATGATAATTATGAATTTCATTAACATATTTATAAAAATATATAAAGTGAAATTAATTATAAAAGAAAAAAAATTATAAATAAAGAAAATATTTTGGGTAAAAACTATATTTATTTTCAAAAATATGATTTAAACAAGTAAATAAATCTAAATAGTTTTTCTTGATTTTTTTTGGTGAAATAAAAATATTATATATTAAATTAATTTATTATCAACCATATTTTGTATTTTCTAGGTATGATATAAATATAATCAAATTTTATTCCTAAAACTATATTTTCAAAAAAAAACTAGGTTAAATTTTTTTCACATCATTTAAAATTATAATTTTTATCCTTTAAATAATGTATTTGTTAAAAATAAAACCTATATTTTTAATTTATCATATCAAATTTATTGTTTTTAGTAAATATTTATTAATTTTTTAAAAGGTAAATTTTTAATTGAATAATGAAAATCACTGGTTTTTAATAAAATACATCATTTTCATTCAATGAAATAATAATATAAATTTTAATTTAATAGGTATTTAAAATTTATATTTATATGTATATATATATATCCATTATACGTCAGTGTAATCAATTTCCTATTTAATATTAAAATATACACTGTTCTAATTTTTAATATTTTCTCATCCAAAAAGTGCATTATCATTATGTATGTGCTTATAGTTTTAATATAATGCTTTCCAAATAATTTTATAGAATTTTTAAAAAATGATTCCATATTTGGTATAAAATTAATTAATATTACATAATAATGTTATCTTGTTTTTTTACAAAATTGAATGTCTCTAATTGTAAAAATTAACTACCACGGTTTAGGTTTCATCAATTTTAATAAATGGGGAGGGGTTAATCATAAAAGATATATTTTAAAATATCCAATAAACTTTTATATAACATTTATCGATATTATTTTAAATTATCACCTTTGTGGAAAATAAATTATCAATTTTAAGCCTCTAATTGTGTGGTAATCACGTGCTATCATTATTCATTATAAAAATTTCATTGTCAGTCATATTACCAATAAAAGGTCACCCAATGTCCTTACGTATTCACACATTCAAAACCCATTACATGAGACCACATCTAAATAATAAATTCTTTAATTACATCCCCATATCCTATTGGGATTATTTTTTTTATGAATCCCTTCTAAGAATGTTCTAGGTTTAAAAATAAAAGAGGCTCTCCAAAAAAGAGGTAAAAATCAAAAAAATTAATTTATTAATTTATTTTGACATCCACCACCATTATTATTGTTAAAATATTATTATATAACAAAAATGTATTCAATAATGTATTTTTATTTATAATATCAATTCCATTCCCTATATCCATATCCATTTTCCTCAAATAGGGAAATGAACCTGTTGATTGTGTGTCTGGAAGACAACCACCTAACAAATAAATATTATTCCTTTTCTATAACCATCAATAAATAATATATATACAGATGGATATGATGTTTGTATAAGAAATATATGAAAAAAAAAATTATAATTATAATATTATAATATGAATCCTAACAGACTAATTTCCCACCCATTGGAAAATAATTATGTCATTCATTTATACGATGGACTTCTACCTTGAGAACTGATGTGATGTGGTTTTCCATTAACATTTTAAATTGATAGTAATAGTGACAGATTTTATTAATATATATGATAGTTTTAATAAAATTACACATCAAATATAATGATATAATTTATAACTTTCTACTTTTGATATATGTGGTGGATACAATGAAATAACTCTTGTATAAGGTTGACTACCTCCATGTGGAAAGATGTTTTCAATTAATCCCTAAATAATGTCATTAAATGTAACAATGATAATTTAAATATATATATGTTATATATGTTAAATAATAATGATATTATTAATGTGGACTTGTATTTATCTTTTTTTCATCCCTTGAAAATTTGAAATAACATTTACGCATACAGACGACCTTCAATCTTATTAGACTGTGTATTTCATTCTCAACCTATAATATTATTGGATTAGTATAATTAAATATATACCAAATATACATATGATATTTATATATTGGTAAAAAAATATGTATATTATGAACTTGGATTATTAAAATAGATAAAAAATTCTAAATGAAAACATTTACTAAAACATTAGTTATTAATCAAGACATAATTTCAATAAGGAATTTTTTATAAATGAGTTATAAAAGTCCATATGTATATAATATAAAGAATGAAATATATAAGCGTGGTTCTATATTATTTTTATAGAAATAATATATTTATTATAGAATATTTTTGAATATTTACAATGTATGTCAAGACGTACTATATGTAATTTCCATTTAAATTTTAATTTTTATGAGGTGGAAGATATTTTCACCAATTGATAATTTTATAAAATGAATCTATTTCATGTCAATGTATTTATTTATAGATATTTAGAATATTATGTGGATTTACATATAGTATTTATATATATATATTTTGGGTTTACGGTTCTACAAATTTCAAAAAAGTATATATTGTTTTCAACATGTCTTCATTGGGGCATACATTATATTATGCACCGATATTATTTTAGGATGTTCCTACAAAAACCCGTTGATATTAATATATTAATTTTATTCATACTAAATTATTTTTGATATACCATTTAATATTATTAATTCATGGGTCTTATTAATCAATTTTACCAACATGTTATGGGTTTTATGATAAAATTTTCTTATTTATTAGGATTTTTTTATTTTTAATTTTACTGATGAATTATAATGATATGCCTCTCATGAAACTCCATGGTTTCATTATCCTCTTGTTATTTCTTATAAATAGTATTCTTATAATTTGACTATATTTATATAATAATGATTCAAATATATAGTCTTTAATGAAAACCTACTTTATTTTTCTCTTCGATCAAAAACCAGTTTTATTCCATATGCATGATTTCTATAAATTTTTTGAAATAATAATTCAAAATTTCATATATTTTATATTAAATACATTATAACAAAAGAATAACTTATTTAAATGTTTTTTTACTATAATATTAATTTTTTAATGCAATCAAGGATTTTTTTTTCATTTACCAATGATTTAATTGTAATATTTATTTTTACGTGAACATTATAAACATAATTTCTTGTAATAATTACCATTAATTTTTAAAATACTATCTTATAATATTCAATTATTATTTATTATATAATGATATATATAAAAAATTGTTACTATTTATTGATATTCAATGTGAAAAGAGTATTTTTACCAAGAATGTTTCCTTGTGATATTTCATAATCATTTTCCATATATGATGTGATCATTTATTATTGCATATTTTTATTAGGGATAATACTAAGTGATTGACTCCTTATTATATATTTATATATTTTTATATTTTGATAAAATGTGTATTATAACCATTTATTTTTCATGTATTATGATATATGGAATTGATGAAATGTTTTCGAAACCCATTTCATTACAAATGTTACAATGTAATGATATGATAAATAATTTATGATATTATTGAAAATATAAATATATTTTTAATTATTATAATTTTTGGTATAATTAAATTTATCCAATTCATTAAGTAAAGAGTTATTTCTCATGAGATATTGATGAGAAATATTATATGGGATTTATCCACTATAGGAGATAGTTGATTCATGATCCACATTGGGAAATAGTTGTCATATTCTTGAATTGAGAATATTTTGGTAGTTAACATTGATATATGGAATGGTTTTCTCTATTTTTTAGGGTTTCCTAATTTAATGACATTTTCATATATTTTAGGATATATTTGTGATAAGTTTTCACTCTTATGGACCATGATTTATGAAAGGATAACATTTCATGAAAATAATATTGTTTTTGATCTGTAATAGGTTGTCTATGATCATTAATTTTTATTTTCATGATTATATACCCTTATTATAATTATATTATTTTATATGATCATAGATTTATATATCCTATGTTTACCTATACTCAACATCGAAGATCATCATTTCTTATGATTCCATCCCCATACTATGAAGAAAGGTTTAGATAGGGTCTTACAATGAGTATAACTATATAAGATTATAATTTTGGTTGAGGATGAAGATGATTCATGAAATAAGAATAATGTGTTACTACTCTTCAATATCAATGATATATAATGGTCCTAATGTTTTTATTGATTAAATTTATTTAATATATATCTCAATAGAGGATATATTTATATATTAAAATCCTAGATCACAATAATTGGTATTCTAGTAATGGTTTTGTAAATAATAAGTGATTAGAAGTAGAAAAAAATTATTGAAAACCATGAGGATAAGAATATGTATAAGAAAACAAGTAAATGTTTTTGTGATAAATAGATTATGTGGTTTCCATGAAATAAATAAGTTTCTCTATACTAAATGTGGACATAATTCTGCCATAGAGGTTCCAAGGGGTAATAAATCAAAAATGGTAGTCTGAGATTTAATCGTGAATTACCTATACATCATAACAAAAATTTTTATTCACCTTGTGTTTCAATCCCTAGGGACATGATTTAGGGATTTATAAACAATTTATAAACCCTCATTAATTTTTTTAATAATGAACATAAATGACCAATATTAAGTCTAATGTGTCATATGATGAAAATAAGGTGGTTTTATATGTAAATAATTTAAATATATCATTACTTTTTCCACTAAATATTTATTTCACAAGTTTTTTTGTTTTAGTCAATTGAAGATACCAAAAGGAAATAGGTTATCATTGATTTTGATAGACAATTTTTTTTATGAGAACTGAAATGGTGTGATGAATTTTTTGAAAGATATTTTGATTTGGACTACTAATTTATCATGATACATGATAAAAATAAACATTAAGCTATTAAAAAAATAGAAATAATAAGAAGGATAGAGTTCACTTTATGTTGTTCTTGTGAAGACCATGAATGAAATAATATCAAATTTCAGATATGTTGATAATATGGGATGAACCACTCTTGGTAATGATTTAATGTAATGAAACTATGTTTTCTATATATATGAGGAAAAAGTGAGTAATTTTTCTGTAGAAATTGAAAATTCGGTAAATGTAACTGAAGAAAATAATGATATCAATGTGTTATCATTAATGTTTCAATGATATAAATACTGTATTTATTGTAATTATAAAAATCATTGTCCAATAAAAAGATCGTGTGAATAGAATTAACATGGTGTTATGTGTAATGGAAAATATCTAATTATGAATTTACCAAAAAAAAATTATGTGTTTTTGTTTGAGTATTTTAATTTCTAAATATAAGATGCATGATTATATTTAGATTGATTAATATTAAGGAATTATTTGATATTATTATTTTATTAATGGGATATTAAAAAATAATATGATGACTACTAGATAATGATTTATGAATAAAGTGGAATAATTGAATACATTGTGTGTGGGAATTTATGAATTATGTTAATTGAATCATGAAATATAATTGAAATGTTTATTAGAATATTTTAATTATGATTTTTCAAAAATATGTCAAATGGTACAAATAATCTATAAAATTTATTAAAATAAATGGTCATATTTTATAGAAAACAAATTATTAAGCGAATTTAACACATAAAATGTTTATAATGTCAAAAAAGGTATTTATGGTAGATAAAGATATAATTGAAATTGTTAATGTGAGTTGGATAGTATTGGTTTCCAAAAAACTAATTAATGATCCATTTAATTTTTTATGTAATCATTGATTTAGTTTAGAAAATTTGTAAAATTAATAAATATTTTCAATAATATATGGTTTTATATTTTGAATGAGGAAGCATGAATTTTTTTGTTTAAGTCATATGGTAATTCAGGTAATTAGTATGAATATGTAGAATATAATAAAAAGGTATTCATATATTTTAAATTTGAGAATTTAATTATAGTTAATGAAATTTATAGTGTTATTTATCACATGATTGTGGGGAATTTAGTGATATTCCTTGTAGATTATAAATTTTTTAAGATTTATTAATTTAATCATTTTTAGAATGGTATATGTTCATTTTTGGATGATCATTAAGATATTAATGTGTTACATCATTTGATGAATGATAATTAATACTAGAAAACATATGCTAACCATTATTTTATGATGTTATCTTGAGATAGAAGGGATTAATTTTAATTCATATAATTATCTACTTATCATTTAGTGATTCAGAAATGAGAAATTGAACTATTCAGGTTAGAGATGAATTAGAAATTTTTTAAGGGATAAATGTTGAGATAGTGTATTTTAAATTGAATGAATTCATACATGTATATTTATTTAGATTTAATCCATATTGACAAATTGTTATTGAAATTTAATGTTATAAAATTTCACTTATCTTGGATGAATAGATTTTATTTTCACCATTAACATACTTATGAAATTTTTGTAATTAAATTTAAACTAAACATGTTCTTTATCACTATATATTACTATTATTGTGTTTGTTTTCTCTTTAATATTAATGTTTTAACTTCCTACCATTGATCTAATATAGGAAAAAATATTTTTGTCTTTTTATTTATTAAAATCTCATAACATTCCTCACATTTAAATAGTATTTTTATTATCCCCTTTCTTGGATTGGGTTTTACAGGATTTGATTTTAAAATTTTAAACCCCTGAAAACCGAGCAAATGTCTATATGGTGAGGATGAAAATTATTTAAGTTGGATAGAATGTTACAGCCATATATTTTATGAAATATTTACTTTGAAATTAATTTAACTTGTTTAATGTATTTTATTACATTAAACAATGATTTTTAATAAAATGTGACATTCTACTATAATATTATTTTGAAAATGATAGTTACCATTGATGCATTAGAAAGGGGGGTATGAATTATATTATCTAAATTATGGAAATATAATGTGACAGATTAATTATAAATTAAAATAAATTTAAATTTTAAAATAACGTAAATATTTCTCTTAATAAAATTTCTACCCTCACAAATGCGATTTCTGTCAGTAAATATTTACGGAATAGTAGAAAAAAACAGAATATTTTTTTTAAAAAAGAGTTCCGTTTGATTCAAAAAATTTACAAATAATTTTTAATTTTAAAATCATTTTGATATTTAAATTAGTTCAATCATAAATATAAAAACCCAATTATTTTATTTTGAATAAATTTCATATTTAATTTTTATATTTAAAATTTTTATGGTTTTCAACATTGCCTTTTTCAAAAAATCCAGATATGGTAACATCTGATAGTATAATTTTGAAATAAAATTTTCTAATTCTATGAATGAAATTTTTAAAAATGTATTCCATAATGGGAATAAAAAAAATAATATTACATAATAAGTTAAAATTAATTTTTGGAATTATTAAATATTAATAATATAAGAAATTTATTGCTATTTTTAATGTGATAAAATTTTTACCATGGGTTAAAATAGAATAATATTGGGTTAAATCACATTTATAAATTTAAAAAATTAATTTTATAGACATATTGTGAATTTATATCATATAATACTATATAATGATCAATTTTATTGATCAATTTTATTGATATTTGGAAATTTCATAAAATTGGAACTCTTTATTCTTTTAAAAAATTACATGTGTGTCCTCTACAACACTTATAAATGGTCATCATCCCTGCTCCCATATAAAAACTTAAAAACACATTTGATTATATAATGTTTACCCATATTTATTCATTACACCCCTTTCAATATTTTATATTCCTTTTTTATGAATCTCTTTATATAAGGTATTATGTGTATACCTAAAGAGGATCTCCTAAAAAGAAGTAAATTTCATAGAACAACATTCAAGATTATATTCTTCTTAAAAATACAATATTTTTATTAAATTATTCATAAATATTTACAAAAATATATAAAATATATGTATATGTTATTACTTTAATTCCATAACCTATATCTATCTTCAATTCAATCAAATGGGAAATTAAATTATTGATCGTGTGTACGAATGACTACCACCACTAAAACCAATGATATTTGTTTTCCAACACTACCTATCATAGATGGATATAATATTTATATCAGATGTTTTTATTATAGAATAACACTTTTTTAAATATAATAAAACACTTAAATAGATATATTTCAACTCATATTAAAATTGTAACGCCACTCGAGTGTTTCGATGACTATATACCCTTGAACCATTTTTATGTATTTTTCAATTTCCATTTTAATATAATGCTAATAAGGATAGATTAAGTGAATTTATTTCATATATTTTAAATAATTATAACCAATTAATAAATATTAATCTAATGAATTTTCACATTGAATTTTGTGGGGGATCCTATAACAATACACAGGTGTATAGTGGAAGAAAACCTTGTGAAGCAATGTAATTATAATTTTTATTTATTATCTCCATGAAGGTAATATGGATAAAGTTAATATATTTATTTGTATATATAAATTCATAATGATACATAAATAGTAAATTTTTATGTATCTTTATTATTCACAACCCGCTATGAAAGGAAACAACAATCATTAGTATATATGACATACTATCTATCTTATCAATATATTTCCTATTCTTCTAATAATATCTAAGGAATACTCTAAATACATATATAATTAATTTTCTGTTATTTAACTAATTTATAACATTTTTAATATTATGTAACCATGGTTAATTCACAAGTATAGAAAATATATTAACAAATCATTTACGAAAATCAATGAAGTTAAAACATAAATTGTGATATTCATGCAAAATTTTTACTAAATGGGTATTGAAAGGTCATATGTAAATAATAAATTTTATTACATATGTAATTATAGTTCTTATATAGATATATCGAATATTAATTATATAATATGTTTGAAAATTGATGACATAGTTTGAGACATTATGTAAAGGATTTCTATCTCACTATTACTTTTTAGACACATTCTATATACACAATGTGTATCATTTATATGGTTTATACACTATCCATAAATTAAATTAATTTTATTTATCCTAAATATTATGTGTATTTAAATATCCATTTTAGTATATATATTTCATATAGATTATAGTTACAATGTCACTAAAGTGGAACATGATTTATGTATTAATTTTTCTTTCTTGAGACATAAATTATATTAATCATATATCATGTTTTACTATATGTATAAATAAACCCTTTGAATTGTAATATACTGAAATTATTTTTAAATATGCTCATTTTTTCCATTTAATTTTATTCTATCGTGGGACTTATAATTCAATGATTATAAATTTTTGAGGTTTATATAACACAATCTCATTAATTATCGACATTATATTTTATCATTCTTCAGAATTTTTTTCCCAGGGTTGTGTTATTATCAAAGACCAAAACACCAAATATTATTAAAAAAGAGGTCACACAAGTCTAAAATTTGGAATTTTGTTAACATCCCTAACATAAAGTGGGAGTATCTCTTGAAGAAGATCATCCCTCCAATGCAGATCAAGGGTAACACCTATATTGGAAAGACCATCAGCAATCCTTTTAGCTTCATTGTAGGTGTGGGTGGCGATGAAGCTGAGTCCAGCCAGAGAGTTCAACAAATCCATCTATCATGAAGTGAGAGTTCAAGAAAGGTGGATGGTACCATTCCAAATAGCCTGAATGATGGTAGTGGAGTCACTCTCGGTCTATTTGTAATTCTGGTTGTGAAGCTTGTAAAAGGAAATGGAATGGATAATGGACATAATCACATCTTCTAGGGATGTGGATGAACCAAATGAGCCAAAGAATCTACCAATCATCTGATCTAAATGATTTTTGAAGATGTCATCATAGCCCGCTGATCTAGGGTTGCCTTTAGAGGCCCCATCCACATTAACATTAATCCATACTGGGAGAGGGGATAGCCAAAACACTTCAATAGTATAATTAGGGAAAGTATATTTCCCCTCCACCCTCACTCATCTTAGAATATCAAAGTCATGGACGATGTTTTTTCAATGATCATTTTGGATCGAAGCCGCTTCTCGAATGGCCATGATGATTCTCACTTTTCCTACATTAATTTTAAATGAGTTATTTGTAAAAATCAAATCATTTATACCATACCAGATTACATGAAGAAGCTCTGCTACGACAGAAAACAAAATATATTTGAGTTGCTGGGAGATAGATAAGTCTAACCATCGTTGAATCTGCATGGTAATGGATTCAAAAAGCAACCATCTACACTGAAAATTATCAAGAATGTAATTCAAATGAGCAGTTTTCATGTCACAATAATTAAAAATGATGATTTATATCCTCTCGATGCTGATTGCACATGCATAATTTTGATCATATAATGACCCCAAATGTTTCTAGACATGTTTCCGTGGGAATTATATTATGAACAATATTCCAGACTAATGTATATCTAGAGGGTTTCAAACATGCTTTATTAAAGTTACATAACCACAAAAAATTACTGTAAAAATTATTTAATAAATGATAATAGTAATTTTTGGAATCAAGAATTCCATATAAACAAGTTCCCAAATTATAAAATCATTTTTTAATGATGTGATAGTTGTCCACAATTTTTTTTAACATGCTCAAGAAGACATGGGTTTTTCATATGCATGACATTTTCAATAGTGTACTGAGAGTGGGGAGGAGAAATTTTGTTGTCCATCAAAGAGATCAGAGGAACAATAGTCCAATTATCAAGACAAAATGTTATGTTGGTATCCTTATTAGCCATCCATCTAGATTTTTTCATAATAGAATTGAATATGTTTTTAAAGGACGACCATAAAGAGGATCTAAAGAACTGAGAATGTTTATTTATATGTTTATCATGAAAATCACCCTAAGAACATTTTTGGAAGGATAAGTGTTCTGAATAAGATTCTACGTAAGCCTATCTTGAAGAGCTTTATTAAAATTAGAGAGATTTTCAATGCCTATCCCTATTTTATCAATAGGTTTCCCACAAGAGATCCGGAGGAAAATCACCAGTTTTCTCCCCAATATAATTATAGTACAAAAAATTTAATAGAAACATTAATGCATTTTAAAGTACTTTTTGGTCATTTATAAAACATCATCAAGTAAACGATTTAAAAACAATGGTATATTTAACCAAACAAATTATCCCAGCCATCGAAAGATTTTTACCCTTCTAAGAAGAAATATGATGAATTGTTTGATTAGTGATGGTAGAAAAATAATTCTATTTTTGTCTTCCCCAAAAGATGGAAACTCCAATGTAATTGAAAGGAAATGATCATTCTTCGACACCAAAAGCATTAGTGATGGTATGTTTCCTCCCCAGAGAAAACTCCTTTCCAAAAAAAGATGTATGATTTATTCTAGTTGATATGTTGACCAGAGCCTTCCTGGAAGTAAAGAAGGATAGTTTTCAGAGCTAGAATGTCTCTTTTACCCCACTGAGTAAAGAGAATTATGTCATCAACATGGAAATGGTGTGAGGAAGCATTCCAGTTCCTAGAAGTAGAAATAGGATTTATAGAACCGTTATCAATCACTTGAGGTATTAGAATACCTAGGTATTATTCAGCAATTGAGAATAGAATGGTCGATAGATGATCACCATGTCTCACTCCATTTGAACAATTGAAATAGCCTCTTGGTGAACCATTTATTAAAAAAGAAATATAAGGTCAATTGAACAAAGACGTGGCCATATTAATAAAAGTATCATTATCGCTAAATTGCTTGAATACTTTATACATGATGTTCCAATCAATGGTATCAATGGCCTTAGAAATATCCAGTTTAATATAAACATTCCCTCCTCTATTATATTTGTTAATAAGATTGGTGGCTTTATAGGCAAGGAAGATGCAGTCTAGAATAGATATACCTTTTAGGAACTCAAATTGGTTCTTGGAAACAATTATATTAATAATGTACTCTATTCAGTTTGAAATTAATTTAGTGATGATTTTAAGTATATAATAAAGGAGATTAATGGGTCTGAAGCTTTGTATGTCATCAAAATTCTCAGTTATAGGAATGAGAACAAGAAATTGGAAATTAAGCCCATGTGGGAGAATTCCATTAAATACGAAAGATTTTACCATACTGAAAACCTCATTTTGAATAACATCCCAATGTTTTTTATAAAAACAATTATTAAATCTATATGGCCCAGAAGCACTGTCTAAATTTAAACTAAAGATAGTTTCTTTAATTTCACGGTCAAGGGGGATGCCATTATGCAAGGAGTTATCAACACTTGTAAGTATGGTAGGAATGATGTCCGACATAAGGTCTTTGTCAATACTAGCACCATTTAAGATATTATGAAAGTGAGAAACAATATTATTAGCAATAATTTCTTCAGTATCAAGAATCTAGTCCCCATCTCTAATATAGGCTGGGGGTCTGTAGGCTTTTCTGATTCTCTGAAGGGAATTATAAAACATAGTATTCATATCCCCATCATTAAGCAATTTGGAATTAATGGGTTGCTTTTGGAGATTGTATTTAAATTTGATAAAAGAGATAAGATTAGAGGATATTTTAATTTCATGTTGAGAGTCTTGAGAAATGATCAAAGTAGAATTAGAATTTTTGATATGAATAACCTCATTTCTCATGATGTTGATTTATCTTCCATTTCACTTACCTTGGATTTACACCGGCTTTTGAGAGTTAGTTTATTCATTTTTAACTTCACCTAGAAAGAAAAAGGATCAAATTGGACTTACATATTAATCCAAGTGTCCTTAATGATGTTTATGCATTCTTAGTAAGATGACCAATCAATTTTATATCTGAAAGGGGACCTATGTTTATTAGTTTTATGGGTGAAGGAATGTAGGATGGGGGTGGTGATCAAAAGAAATCCTTGAAAGGGTAATGCCGGAAATGTTATCCCAATTATCCAGGTAATGTACATTGGTGAATGATATATCTTGTTTTATTGCCAGAATTATATTATAATGTTTCATATACCACGTAAATTTATCTCCCAAGACATTGATCTCTGCAATATTATTCATTTCAATGCAAGCATGGAATTCCTTAGAGGAGATAAGGGCATGTGAAGGGCCACACATTTCACATGGGGCTAGAATAGATTTAAAGTCGCCAAGAATAAACCAAGGTTGATTAATAGAATTACTATGGTGGGTGAGTTCATTCCAAAGATCCCTCTTATCTTTGTATCTAGTACATTCATAAACAAAATTGGAGTATACATCTATATTCTCAAATATGTACTCACATGTAATTTCTTGATTCGAGCAGTTAAAATTACTAACATTATGAAAAGAGTAATGTGAAAATAACCATAAATAATCAGAATATGTCCCATTATTATAATATCCTAGCAATGAATAACCAAAAGGGGCTTGATGTAATCTAGAGGAAAAGATTCTTTTAGGTTCAGCAATAGAAAAAATATTTGGGGAATGTGTACTAGTGAATCTTTTTAAAACATTGAAGGTGTCGATGTTAATAATTCATTGATTAACCTCCCTTTACTCAAATTTTTATTCATATCCTAATTTAATTTACATAGAATTCATGATTCACCTCACATTCCTCAGCTTATGAACTTAATGATTCAAAATAACATTTTATAAAATATAATTTATTTCTTTATTCAGTCAAAAAAATTGCCTCAAATATTGATGATTTTTAAAAAATAATTTCTAAATATGTATTAATATCATCTAAAGGAATTATTATGTATATTATTTCCCATGTTTAAATTTTTAAAAATTTAGCTTAAGTAATATTTATTTTGACTTCCAAACAATCCATGAATCACTTTTACAGAAGAATTTGAATTGAATTTTTTATACCATGTACGAAATGAACATAAATTTCAACCATCATGAACATTATTTGTTTAAAATAAAAAAATTTACGATTAATTTTAGTATCAAAATATATGTACTTCCAATACTGTATATTTATTTTGATTTATTTTCAATTTTGAAATTATATTTTACTAATGAAATTCTCTTATTGATATTTTAAATTCATTTTTTAAAGGTGAAATCCCATTTTTATTCCAATGAATTTATGGGGAAAAATTTTAATTCAAAATTTTATATTTTTTATTAATATTGGTAATTTTTTTGTTGAAAAAATTTTATGAGAACCGTTTCTTTTTCATAGGTTATGATATGGAGAATTTCAGATATTATTTTGAAACAAGTTCCCATTACAAGGGTTATGATGTGATTATATGATAAATGTTTTATGATGATATGGAAGGAAAAAATATAGTAATAAGTGTATATTTGTGGAACATATGTTTCTCTCAAAGATTCATGTTAAGTAGATATATTACATCAGATAACAATGGGAAACAAGATGATGGGATTGATCAATAATTTGAAATAGGAGAGTGGACATCCAATTAAGGAAACATCTGTGTCTTTTTCAACATTGGAAAACTGATGATGAGTAATATTCAACTATTTTTAAGTTCTAGATAGTTAGCCACCAAATATGAAAAGTATTTCCATATTCATGATGGTTCCAAACTTCTATGGGATGATATTATGGTTCTTGACTAATTTATAATGATTTACCACTATTATGGTTGATGTTTTCTGAAAATATGATGTTTTCCATGAGAAATTTCTATAATCATGAAAGGTTGGGTATGAAAATTGTAAATTTTATTCACAGTTACATAAACTTATTCTTATCATTTTCATTTATATTACCATGTATTTATATCTCATATGCTTACCTCTATTGACCATCTGATCTCAACCAATATAATGTATTCCTTCCTCATTATTTGAAGAATGGTTCATGCATGGTATTCATATAGGGATTACGATATGAGATGATCATTGTGGTAGTTTTGAATATCCTCTAAAAAAATAAGAAATATGTTTTTATAGTCTCTAAATAGACAAATAAATTACATTCCTATGTAATTATTTTATGAAATTAATTTTTAATATAACTAAAAACATGTGATATTTATTTATAAAATCTATGGGTCCTTATTGGATATAAATATTATAAATCCTTAAAATAGTGTTTGTATTAATATATATGTGTGTCTGTGTTTTTGTGAGTGTGTGGAATTTGACTATTATATACATGGTCATTAGAAATATGGCAGTTACATTTATAAATAGTGAAAATATAGTCATTGGATATATGGTCATTGGGTATATCCAATGGGTTATGCATTTAATTAAAAATAATATTTTTTTCAAAACTTATAATTAATGAAATAATAATATAAATGTTAATTTGTAAAATTTATTATAAATTTATTTATTTTATAATCTACAATATATTAATATTATTAATAAAAACCAATTATATATATATGATTACAAATTAAAATATTTCATTCAAAATAATTTATTAAAAAATAAATTTATTATAAGTAAAATAAATTTGTTTAATATAATGTTGTTGAAATTATTTAGTCATACAATGTTAATTATTTTTTAAAATAACCTTTTTCATTTGTAATATTTATTTATTAAAAATTTTATATATTTTTAAACTCTTAGAAATAATTAATTTTAATAAATTAAAATATTAAAATATTTTTAGTAATTTATAATATAGTCATGGGATATTAGATTAAATTAGTTAATGTTTAAAAATTGTTTTTTCTAAAAAATTGATTTTTTAATATATATTAACATTAAATTTAACAAATAGAAGGACTATATTTTGAAATTGAATTAGTTCGAATATAATCTAAATATTTGGTGTAATATGGAGATTATGTATAAATACCAATATAAATTTTTATCATTATAATTACCTCCCAAGGTAAATATTTATGTTTCCTTAATAAAGCTAAAATGAGATAATAGGGGTTAAAAAAATTCATAAAAAATAATATATTTTAAATCAACATATAAAATATAAAGGGTGATGTTATTGTTACAGAAAATATATCACATCCACATTTTCATCGATTATGTATCTATTTTATGATAAAATGAAAACCATAAACCATAGAAAATTAATATTAAACAAAATGTCACAAAAATTTCACCTATTAAAAAAACCCTCCTTGAACCAGTCAAATTCACAACAATAATTCAGATATATATTGATTATTATCCCTCTTTACACACCAAAATCATTCTAATTTTTTTTGTTGTATTATGTTCAAATAAGGGAGATGAAATGTTTCCTTATGAAGGAACACATGTTGAGATGATGTTTATTCATCATGGAAGTGACTATTATCATCCATTAATTTTTTCATTTCCTTTTCATATAAACCATTTATAAGTAAAATACTATATGTTGTTGATTTTATTTTAATGTAATTATAACTCTTAGTAAATTATTATACTATTATATAACTCTATAATATATCTCACTCATTATTATAAAATTCTCTTGATTGTGTCGTTAAAACCACATAAATAAGGATACTATACCAATATCACCATTTCAGAATGAATAATTACAAATAAATTATTAATGTTAATATATTATTCTATATAGTAATATATTTCATGAATAACCTTATTTAATGACTATGTAAAATTAATGTTCAATATAATGATAAAATTTGTTATTTGTAAATTACCACAAAAAATATTAATCATCAATTACATTGTAAAGAACCATACTGGTAAGACCCGTCAAATGAAAATTTAACTATATAAATCATTTTAAATAATGATTCAACTACTTTGAATAATATTTAGAAAAAAATTCATTATAAATTCCGGATAATTAATATCACTATAATTTAACTACTAATAAACCATCAATATTTAGAAAATCAGTTTATGAAAATAAAAAATGACTAACTAATATATCTGCAACTAATGATTATAAATTTAGAACACATTTTATAATATATATTAATTTGATTCAAAGATATATTATTAACATGATTATTTTTTATACATGTTATAAATAATATTTCATTGAATATGAGATTAAGTTAGGGATTTTAATTCCTTACCCATTAAAAAATTGTGATAGTTTATGTTTGAGTTTAAACCATTGATAATTATATGATAAGTATTTCATAAACCCAATAAATATTATTATTTTTCAGTTATTCATGGGGGATATTCATTCAATTATTTGGCTCTATTTTTTTGAAGTAGTTGATTATGTTGATGGAAGTTGTTTTTATAAATTTTGATATATTGGGTTTGTAATAGAATATTGGCTAGAAAATGTTTAATTTTATTGTATAAATTGAAATCACAGTATATTGTAATGTTTTATAATATTTATAATCAATTTATGATGTTATCTGATGGGAAGAAGATAAAATAAAATAATTTATATGAATTTTTTAAATTGATAGGAGGGATTTTCCTTTGAAATATCCATGAAGAATGTTATTGGATATTAATGGTGATTAAAATCAAATATAATGATTCTTATATATTATAAAATTTTCCAACATGTGTTATGAAATATCATGGCCTACTATTTTTTGAATAAATATTAATAAACATGTTCTTTTCTATATAGTAAGGAATATTTCATAACAAGTTATGTTATTTCGATGATTATGATGTATGAAAGATTTTGTAAAATAATTTTTTGACGGAAATTATTAATATTTTGTATGAAATGATATTATTCTAATGAATGAAGATAGTATGGAAATTCTTAACTGACCATTGTTAGTTTTCTTATGAATATTTTTGATGCAAATTATCAAATGAAAATATTAAAAATTGGAGATAAATATTTGATTCCATAAAAAAGAAAACATTTTGTAAACAAATTTCAAAATAAAATTTTCAAATGAAAAAAAATTGAAAATTTCTAATGAAAATTTGATTTTAACATTTTGGAAAAATATTTTATATTCATATTTAGTGAAAAAATGCCTATAATAATTTATTATGTTTTGACCATATATATTTATGGAATTTAAGGGTAAAATTTTTTATGATGTTTTTTAATGGTTTTATTTTTCCATAAATCACATCTGTAAGTCATGGATATAGTTGAGTATTAATGAGTCTAGAAGGAATATCATGATTGTATTAAATTATGATATAATATAGAAGGCTTTTTTAAATTCCTAATTTCATTGAAATTGGAGATCAAATTGGATTTACTACCATTTCAGTTTTAGGATATCCCATATAATGTTTTCAACTGTGAGTTTGGATGTTTGAAATATATCATGAGAAAAAATGGATGTTATAATGAATTATTTTGAGAATGAAATTATGAATGAAGTTATAAAATCCATAGTTGATCTGGTTATTACAAAACATGGAATATCATGGGTGATGAATAGTTCATTATTGTATAAGGAAACAATAATGGAAAATTCCAGATAAAGAAATTCTAGAAGTAAAAATTATCGATGAAGAATGAATATAGAAATTATTTTCACCTTCTAGAAAGAAAATTGAATAATTAGTTGTTTACCGAATAAAAAAAGTGTTGTTTTTATTATTTATAATGTGATAATGTTTTTTTCTTGTCAGTGATACTTTTTTATATTTTTTTCTAAATCATAGTCACATCATGATTTTTGGAGAAAACACATATTTTATAGTTATTAAAGTTGTGAGATGAATGTGTATTGATAATCAATTCTAATTATAACCACAATAAGTTTGTTATCATCTTATTTATTTTTTGTTATTATATTATTTAAAGACAATTTTATGGAATAGATAATATTTATTTAGTATTTATCCTTGTAGATTATAACATTTTTGTTGTTTTGTAGGTCACTCTATTTCCTTGAATGTAAAGACTATTTATCATAATGTAAATTTTTATCCATAGGGAATAAAATAGAAATGAAAAATATATCATGCATTCACCCCTACCCCTCTTTGTGATCACATATATAATTAATGAGATTTTGAATTATTAAAGGTGAGAAGGATTAATACCATAAATCTATTTAGTAGATTTAATAAATGTTATATTTTTGTGGATATTCAAAATTATGTGAACAATAATTGGATTCCAAGTTTTCATTGAAAGAAGGACAATATTTTGAAGGATATAATGATTCCATATATCATGTAACTTTTTCATGATCTTAATCAAGTTACAAAATATGGTTTCCCACCTCATGTTGAAAATTCATATCTTACTACTATTAATAATAAAAATGTGTTGAATAATGTGTGATCTAGATATGGAATACTATCTTCACTGTCTAAAATTTAGTTTCATAGTATAAAAGTAATTGGAGCCCATATAGTATTTTGGGTGATGTTAAAGAATACATATGTGGGAAATATAAAAGTTAATAATAATATGTGTCTATTAAATATTTTGAAATTTCATTATCAATAAATATATTGTTATAAATCTATTTTTGACTTACTTATGAGTGATAATTAAATGGTAAGTAGTGTAATATGTCTTTATTGGATGGTAAAATATTCAACCATATTTGATAACAAATTATAAATTCATCCTGAAATTTATTTTGAAATGGTTTCCACATAATAATATACACATAATGAAACTCTATCACTGGATAATATACATTTTAGTCTTGTCACATATGAAATGATTTTTAATAATGTAAAGATTTCAGAAAATAATTTGATAAATTTACATCATATATGTTATGGAAGAAAAATATAATAATGTTATCAAATAATATTTAGTTTGTTAAGCAATCATCAATTTTTAGACTTTTAAATTATTACTATTTTGTTTTGTTTTTATATAAAATTATTAAATGTGTAAAAAGAGTGTAATAAGGGAAATTCCCAGTAATTTTTTTTAGTATGGAGTGGTTCGAGATATTGCCCAAAAATTCTATAAGAATAAAGAAGATTAATAATGTTATGGAGATAATATTAAGCAACAAATAAATTTCATAATGATTTCATACAAGTTAAAATTTTACATGAATTTTATGTATAAAATTTTTTATGAATCAAATAAGTGATGTGTTTTTTCAAAATAATATGTTGAAGAAAATATTGACCTTTGAGCTAAAAAATCAGTGGTAAAGAAATCACTGATACATTAATTGAAAATATTAATGATGAAAGGATAAGTAATTATTAATATTATATTTTATATAAATTATTTTAAGATTTTTATGGAATGAGAAATGAAATAATTTCATTGTTAGATTATAAGACTTGAAAGAGAGATAAAAATAAAAATGGTGTATCATATTGAAAGTGATATAGAATATTTTTTTAAAAAAAATACATGTTTCTATGAGTGAATGATGATATGATAAATTTGGATTATGATAATAGATTCTTTGATATTGAGATAAAATAATAATTTCTAGTAAATTTAGAAGATTCATAAAATACTCAATAAAAACATGCTAAATATGAGAAATTAATTTCTAAGTTACCGAACATAATTACAACATATTATTAATGTTATGAGATTAAAAACCATATTAATTATCAATGAAATGTTATCCTAAAATGATGTTATGTAATATTAAGCTATGTATAAGGATATAAATTTTTAGAACACATTTTATGTTTCTGAAATAACCATTGTTTGAAAACATTATTATTCTATGGATAAAAATGCTGAACAAATTTGTTTTGCTATTGGTGGATCTATTACAACTAAGAAGAATATTATTTGAGGAAACAAATGAATTTTTGTGAAATTAAATACCATTATGATTGGAAAAATTGTTTATAATAAATTGATACACAACCATGTACATAATATTAATTATATAATGATATATGATTTTTATAATGACTTCCGAAATTGTGGATAAATTTAGAATACATCATACTTGTGTTGGTTCAAAAACAAACCTCACAGTGGTCATAGAAGATGTTGGAGCCAGGGAATGAGGGGTAGTAGACCTTGTCAAATATTTCAAATTGATAAATTATTTTTTATGATTGAAAATTGATACATGTGGAAAATCATTTTGAATTAATATAACATCCTTGAAATGTTGTAAAATTTTCATTATTCATGTTGCATACACAACAAATTTTTAACAACAAATCTAAAAATCTATATTTGAAGAAATGTAAAGTAATGGAACGGTTTTTTTGTAACATATCTAAATTATTTAAATTAATAATGACCCATGATATTTAGTAGAATTTTATTATCTCATTTTATTATATATTGGATTCTTTTTAATAATCTGATATATTTAGAAGAAGGTATAATAATATTTTTCAACTGTAACTCGCTAAAAATTAAAGGTGTTGAATCTTTTATTATGAGTAAAAATGTTAAAATCAATGTGTAAATTTTTTTTATGGTGTAAAACACAACATATAATTTTTTTAGAAACATTTAAATGAAGTTAATAATTTTATTTTGAATGTAATGTGTTTTCATTGAAATAACATATGAATAATGTTTTATAAAAAATCAACAAAGAGATATTTTTTTGAAAATGGTATTGTAAAATATTTCTATTATCTAGTTATGATGGAATAAAATAAGATATATCATAATTTTATAGTGAAATTGTTTCAAATAAATATACCCATGTAAAAATAGTTATATTATTCTTATATTAACTATATAACATGAATAATGCATTGATTTTACAAATATTCTGGAAGTTGGTGATAACATAATTTGTTTATAAGAAAATTGAGATACCTAAAACTCACTCTGAGGAGCTGATACACTATTATATATGTGTCTCATAGATTACACAATAAACATATATTGATAATTGATTTTTTTTCTTTAATTTATTAATATAATTTCAATACATGATTAATGATTCAAAAATAAATATCATTGTCATCTAAAATTATAAAGAGTTTCATGAGAATAAAATGAAAATAATTTTGATATTTTATATATATGACAGGAGGTGATAATCGTGGCGGATAAAAAAAATTTATAGTTTCAATATTATATTGAAAATAATTCAATTTCACATGACTTTAGTGTAACATAGATGCCAAAAAATGGTGTTTTTGAATGAATAAATTGACGTTTTCTAAATATTGTGTGAAACCTTACAAACAAAAATAACACTCGTCATTATATTTAGAGATAGGCTACCAGTATAGTATATTTATTTATAATTGAGTTTTTGATATAAAATATTATAATATACCTTATTATTATATATTTTATAATAAAACTCTAATTTGGACGGACTTATTAGAATTAGGTATTAATTTCCTTGTAAAACTAAAAGATGAAAATTATCGGTTGTTTGGTGAGATAGGTGTTTATGTATTCTTTCATATATGTCATGTAAATAGTTTAGGATAATAATATTATAAAAATTACATAAAAATAATATTTGATTTTATAGGTTTTAATTTTCATGAAAAATATGATAATTTTTTTAAAACTAATGTAGATGTCAAATATTAAGAATATAAGGTGGTTTCATTTAAGAAACATGAAAATAAATTAAACGATTATAACTATTTTTATTTTTTACCTGTTAATTTTTTACAACTCTATCATAAGTGATGATGAATAACATCCTATATATCAACCATTAATGAGTACGCTGGTATATGTAGAAAACATCATTGTACATCAAAAAAATATTTAAAATAAAAGATCTTCAATTTCAATATTACACACTTTTTAATTTTCATGGGATGTGGCGAAATATTTTAAGGGGCGGTGATATCATTAAGATTAGGATTATGAGATTAATGGCGAGTTGTATGATATTGAGAATAATTATACAAGGTAAAATGTAGAAAAACCAAAAAATAAAATGTGATTAGTTAAATATATAAGATTTGAAATAAGTGAAATTAATATTATAATGTGATATTAAAAAGTGATTTATTGGTTTATAAATGTTACTAACAAAGTGAAGTAATTGATTTGGTAGAAATTTATTGTATTTGATAAATTATAATCTATTATAATAATTATTATTATCAAATAGAAATGATGTTATAAATTTTTTCACATTGATAGAAATTCATATATTCCTAATAGAGAATATAATTTAGACATTAATATTGAAAAACCAAGTGTCATTGTGATTGTAAAAGACAACACTAAAATGATTTTGAAGAAAAAATAAATTCATGGGATTAATCAATATCCAATATATTTGTATTCAAAATTTAATTATTGTTTAAGAATGTTGAACATGAATAAAGGAATAATGGATAGATTTATCTACTCAAAAAATATCAATATTTCTCCCTCATAGTGATTTTTATGTTGATGATATTATAATCCAAGTGAGCGATTAAGAAACAAGTGAAAAAAATGTTGTGGAGATGAATTTTTTTTTGAAATGTCCATGCTCAAAGAAATGAAATATTTTATTCTCGTATAAATATCACAAAATAATAAATATATTTGTATATACCAAGACATGTATGCTATGTAAGACATTAGTAAATTTTGAATGGATGATTCCCATCATGTTTTGACACTAAATTTAGTGGAAAATAATGTTCCAAAAGTAATATATGGTAAGTAATTTTTTAATGCACAACATAGTAAGTGGGATGAATTTTAATTAAATCTAACTAAATAAAGGCCTAGTATTTTATTTATAGAAACATTTTGAGAAATATTACATAGTGATACAAAATTAACTTATCATATGTTTTGATTAAAATTATAAACATCAATGGAACAACAAATTATGGTATAAAATATGATATCTCATGATTTAATGATTTGTATTGTTATAAAAATTCTTATTTGGAAGAAACTTTTCATAAAAGATGATCCACATATGGTGTGGTGTTATTTTTTTGGATAATGTATTGTGACAATAAATAAAATTAAAAATAATTCAACAACATTTTATATAGCTACAATTGAGTATACTGATGCCACTCAAAATGCAATTAAAAAATATATAGATGAAAATTCAAATAGGATTATATTCCAATACAAGTGATGTGACACATTCTCTTATATTTTTATAATCAATTTGAAATAAATAACATTAAAATTCTAGAAAAAAGATTATCATTCCAAAATATGGTAATAAAATATCATTCCATAGTGATCATGTGTAGAAGACTGAATTGATGATTATGTATGTTCCAATAATAAAATGATTTGTTAAAATATTCAAAAAACCATCATCAAATTAAAAAATTTATAAGGAGATGTTGATCAATAGTGTATTTCCACAATCTCTTCAATGATATTGTATGTGTATCATTCACCTATATCATCTTTTCCTTGGATATTTTTGTCATGGGAGATAAAAATAATTTTCCATAGAACAATAATTACATATTTTATTAAATCTTTTAAGGAATGCATAAATTTTTTTATATTTATTAATAGTGGTAATCTATGAGTTCAGAATGTGTGAAATATTTTAAAATTTTCTGAATTCAATATAGGATATGTTTTTCTTTTAGGAAAAATGGAAAACATTGTGAATGTTCTTTTCATGACGAAATAGTTTCGGAGGAATATTGTATGAAATATTTTCTTATGAAACTATATATGGACAAAAATGTTTTCATATTCGACGATACAAATTTCCAACATTGAGTTTGTTCATGTTTGTATTGAATTGTTTGATATGTAATCCATATACTATGATATAAAATGATAGAGATTTATGATTCATGGTAAGAAAAAAATAAAAGGGGTTATTATTTCGACTAGGTTAGAATACAATGTTATATATGTTACGAGCATTTTTTTTGAATAATATTAGTTAGTATATTTCAATAAATGATGTAATTATATAAATTGTTGTTTTTTGATTTAATAAAAATTTAATCCTTTGGTAATAATTTTTTATCAAAAATATAGGATGAAAACATAATCATATGGGACTAGATTAGAAAAAAATTACTTAATAAATATTTCAAAAAAGATTGGACAAAGAATCTGTAATATGATTTTGAGTTCCAATTTACCAGCCATATATGGTTTTAAAAATAAATGATAAGAATTATGTGTTGTTATGAATATTTACAACATCATGATATATAAAATCATATGATCCATATATTCATATGAATGGGGGGGATATAATATTTTGCGTAAAATGTGAGATATTTATATGATATGGAAAATTTTTATGTAGTTCAAGATGTATTCAATTAGTGGTAATACAATTCTTATGATAGAGATTTTTGACGTTTACGAGATAAGGGAATGTTTTTATTGGGTGTAAATAGGAAAGAAAAATTGGATGAAAAAGTTAAATAACATATAATCAATTTAGATAATCATTATTTAATTATAAAAATAGAAATTTCATATGACTATTTTTTGTTGAAAAAATTAATATTTAGGATGAATAATTATGATGAACATTTTTAAATGAATAATGAAACAAATTTTTTTGAGAATTTTAGATAAATATTTGGAATGAAAATATGTTGCAAAAAAATTCTGAACATTATGGAACAACATTTTGGGATTGTTTTTTGGGTAGTTACGTTATTTATTACTATTTTTTACTGCTATAAATGTGATGATCGAGAGATAGTCTATATTTTTTAAAAATGGTAAGGATTATAATCACAATTCTAACCATGTTTTAAGGATGATTTGAAGTAGTTTTTTAATTTTTAAAAATACTAATTGTTTGAAAGGTTTTTTTAAATTTGATTTTACATTAATATGTGGAAATAAATAATGGTTCCCGACATTGATGTTTTATTAACACCAATATAAATGGTGAAAAAATACGAGTTGAAATGTGTGACCTATTTCATGAGAAAATTTTATACGTTCTGAAGAATCAGTTTCAGATTGAAATTCTAGATGAATGTCTACAATTTAGTTTTTTATGACATTTCTATATAAGAAATATATTTTTTTGGGGACTAAGTTACTATATGATGAATAATTCTAATGGAAAATTTATGCAAGGATAAATTCATAACATCAAAATTCATGATGTTTAAAGAATAAGGATATTCAACATTCTTCTAGGTAACAATGTGATGTTTTATTTCTATAATAAGGAAATTTATTATTATACAAGAATCACAATGATTCCATTTTGGTCTTATTAGTAAAAAGGTTGAAATAAAATATGAAATATTTTTTGTATCAGAATTTTTGTACAAATAATATATAAAGATATTTTTATAGTAGTGAAATGAAATTTTAAGAATATTTAATTATTATTGTATCAAAAATTAGTATATTTAGAAAATTTATTTTGTAGTGTTGAAATATTTCTAAACAATGAAAATCACTAGATAACCTTGTTGATTAGAAATGATGAAAATTCATTTGTTATTTTTTTGAATGCACTTTTGTTTTCATATATGATATAACTCGTTAACAATATGATATTGTTGTGTCATAAAAAAATAAAAATATACGAATAATAAATAACTAATTAAGCCCCCACCCCCTCCGATTGATGAAATATATTCTACTTTTCAAATTAATTGTTATAAATTTACAATCCTTCAAATTATAAATTAATATACATTTTTATTATGTGAGTTGTCAATATTTTCTCATCTCTTCAGTAAATAATCATTTTCAACCAATTCAATATTCATTAATTTATTTTATAGATAAACATTTCTCAACCACAATAATGAATTATGTTATTCTTCAATTTTTTTTATTTTATTTAAGTGTGATATATTTTTTTAATGTTTTTCCCACAATATTTTACCTTAATCATGATCTCCAAAAGTAATTTTCTTTAAATACATTTTTTATATTTTTTTTCATTCTATATTAAATGGTGTCCCTGGGAATGTTCTTCATCAGTATTTTTTATTATTCAGGAAAATAATATTATTTTGGTAAAAAATATTTTCTTAAAAGATATCATAATTCCTATAGAAATGTATTTTATTACACTAATTATATTATTTATGAAATTATTAATGTTTTTACTTATATATCAACATATTTTAATATTAGTTATTCTTAATTTGGAATATGGTCTAATAGTATCTTCTACAATAATTCCATGGATATCTTATCAAAATTTTTTATGGATTATATAATGAAACCAATTTATTTTGGAATTATTACTATCATATGATGAAATTACAAGTGTTTTTTATTTCACAACAGACAATAAAATCATGGTTAATCAATATTAGATGACTTTCTTATGATATAACTTTGATAAAATGTGTAAAATTTTATTTATAATGATATTGGAATATAATAAAAATAGTTACCCCTAGAAAACTATTCTATGGGAAACGTGTAGATTTCTCATGTCCACTAAGTTATGGGATGGAGTTCATTATGGTATATTTTGATATGAATGTCCTTGTAGTCATCCTTGACATATGTTATGATTTCTATGCATATAATTCTAGAATTTTCTCATGTTATGCATTTTACCAATTCTATATTCGCATAGAAAATTAATATTTAATCCATTCTTATGATATTTTATAATACTTCTTCCATTACTCATGTTTTATTATATGTAGTATAATTCTATATTGTAATATCTATAAAAAAATTATCCATTAATCATTTTCCTATGATTAATTTAATCTCACATTTGATGATATATTAATTTCACATTGGTTAACACATGATGTGAATCTATTATCACACTTTCTTATGTTTCCATGACTTGGTCTATGAAGTATAATATTACATATGATATCATTAAAGGAATACTAGGAAATGAATATTTATAGGATATGTTTTATATTTGATAAAATTTGATTTTATGTGTCTAATATCTAAATAAGTTATTATGTTATTCAATCAGGTGGTATTTATTATTATACATAACAAGTATTCAAGTAAAATGATCTAATATGTGTGTATGTAATTCTCAGATCACCATAAGAGTCTATTATCAATTTAATATAGTTAGGATTTCTAGGATTTCTAATTTTTATCATAGGGTATTCTATAGGAATGTATAATTTATTATAATTCTTTAAATGGGTCTAAAATTATGTATTTATAACCAATATATCTCTATACCTATGTGGACGGACCGTAATGTATATTACTATATAGTCATTTAATCATATTGCATAAGTATTTTAGTGATGATGGGAATTAATGTGTTTCAATCCCATATATCCTAATCATAGTTTATTACATATGATATTATATAATAATTATTATATATATGATCTAATAACATATCAATCAACATAGCCATTGAGGATGTCACAATCCCCTAATCTAATCATACATGATCACTACATGGTTCTAATTGCAGTATAGCTATATAAAACATAAATCAATCTTAATATAGGGTAAATATTTAATTATCAACCATTAGGGGAATATTCTACATTTTTTAATTATCATTTGATTAAAATACCAACAACATATATTACCATACTCTATTTACCTCATGCTCAAGATATATTTCAGAAATACATAAAATTATTTAGATTACAAAACAAAATATCCTTCCAATATCATGTATATGGATTAAAAATGCATCATTTAACCATTTAATACTAAAGTCATAACATATAACATCATATATGATATACATGGTTGTTTATATTTTTCATAAAAACCATCTTATTCACCATCAACCTATCTAATATTTCAATATGAAATTCAACCCATATTAGCATTTAAAATTCACAAGAACACATAGTACACAATAAGAAATAATATTAACGGATAATGAAATGTCATTTATTGAGTTTTTTTTTCAAAATTATCTATATTCAACATTGAATAATTATAAATTAGAGACTTCATTATGTATAACATGATAAAAAAATTTTTTTCAATATATTTTTAGAATAAAGGAAAACCCATACAAAATAACATATAAATTGATTTAAAAATTCATAGGCCACTGATGAGGACATATTTATTTCATAAATTTAGTGGCCTAGTAATCACAATAAATCCCTATTTAACTCTTTCAAAATGACCATGTGACTATCTATTAGTACCTCATACAAAACACTAATAATTGGAAAAACGAATGAAGAATTGATTACTAAAATATTTTAATACTAGGAATCAAATTTCATTTGATATATTCTCTAAAAGAATTATTCAATTTCATTAATATAAATTAAATTAATTATACAATGTTAATAGAAATAGTCTTATACATAAAACAATAAATATTATTATCATAATCATCTGAAACAATTTTTATTCAAACATTTCACTGAGATAATTTGATAAAGAATTTTATCTTATTAAAATATCTTTACTAACTAACATATTATATACTCTTCTAGTATTTAATTTGATATTTTTCCTTTGTTAAACATGAATAACACTTCATTATTTAATCATTTTACATCACTACGCCCAAACATACCCTAATTATCCTTTAAGAGATGGTATTTTCTACAAAATATCCTATTAGGAAAACAAAAATCCTTTATGTTATAAAAGTATAATTATTTATATTAGTGTTATTTTTAAAAAAATAATATATGAAATAGATTATATTCAATTTTATATATTTTTTTGGAAAAATATTTCAAAAATAATAATTAAGTCTTTAAAAGAGGTCAATTTTAGGTAGTAGGGACTTATTATAACATAATATATCCGATTTATTCAAACAATTATATTGATTTAGAAGAACCTTAATCCATTTATATTTAGTTTAGCATATCATATCTGTTATAATAAAAAATTTTAAAAAACAATTCTTATATTATAGAAAAAATAATTTGGAAATATTCATCATTAGTTTGATCCATATGATCATGATATATTTCATTACATCCATCTACATGATTAATAAAACATTTACATTATAAATTAAATTAAATGAATAACATCAATCCATTCAATAATTGTAAACTTCTTTATATTTAATAAACCTTTAAAATATTAATCAAGTTTTATATTTTTATTATAAAATAATTGAATTGGATTTTCTAACCTTGATAATGTGGATGTACTCTTTATAAAATTTCACAAACCCCATTAGGAATTCTAGGCTATTTTATCTCATAAGGAAACATTTAACCCCATTCATAATAGCTATAATTTTTACAATAAACAAATCATCAATTCGACTATCTAATATTTCTTATTTTTATTAATAATTCCCTCTATTATGATTTTAGTAATATACCTGAGCATAGATATACCAATTAATTATCTCATATCCTCAAACATTATAGGTGACTATGTAACCATTTTTCAAACCCATTAATATTTGTAATCATTTTTAATATTATTATGGAATGAAATCAAAAAAATTAATTTATCATAACCTTCGGTCTCTCAATTTCATTATCATACTCAATAATATAGATTAAATTATATGAGACTAAAGATCCATTGGAATTTTTTTATTTCATTCCTAAAAATAGTAAATTCAATACATCAATGAAATTAATAAGAATCATGATTTAAATATAATACATATTCATTTGGATATATCTTGTTAGTTAACTCTAGTACATTCAAATTATATTATTAAATTTATAATTACTTCTTTTATTCTGTATTAATTATATATATATATATATATATTTAATCTTGTATTACTAAATATGAATATCTATGAATTTTTAATTGATGATAATGTAATTTTACATATAATAAATTAAATTTTTTTAGGATAATCATATTTGAAAAATATTAAGGATTATTATTAAATATAATCCCATGTAAACAATGAAACTTTTTGAATTCCACCATATTCACTAGTAGGCCAATATAATCAGTTTACTTTCTAAAGTGTAGAATTTTGTGATCCTTTATACACATGAAAATATGAGTAAACCCTCATTCCAATCATATCATATATGATCATTTGAATATTGAATAAACATCACCTTACCTGATCCATTATATTGAAAAAATAATTTATATTAGACAGATATTATGACATATAGGGTCTCCAAGCTATTTTTAACCCAATCCATTAATGAAATTCAGGAACCTAGAGAAATTATGGTCACCCACAACATTTATTACATACATATGATAATCCACGATAACATTTCATTCGAATAGACACGCCAGATGGATTATCTAGATCATATCATGTGTCTTATTGGATGGAATTTAAAACATCATTTTTCATATTAATATACTTACGACCTTCATAGTCCCATAAAATCAATTTATGTCTTCATATTTATAATTATCTATTTTTTAAATACATATGAATTCTTCCCAATAAATCTGTTAATACCATATTTATGTGTTAAACAGTAGAAAACACAAAACATACATTAATATTAAAAATTAATTTCCAAATATATATATAAACATATAGAAATCCATAACATGTATAAGTTATATTATAATTATTCATGTAAAGTTATTGAATCATGTGAAATCAATAACCCAAATGAGATTAATAATGAGGATATAGGATTAATGCATGAACTAATGCATCCATGTCAATGTAGAAGTACCACATTACCACATGCGCACCTCCCAGTATGTAGGAGACTCCCAAATACTATAGAGGGTAAAAAATAATGCAGGGGACTAAACCATCAGTAATTATATCCATCCTAGTTCATTAATACAGAATCATTAACTTATTAAAATTAATAATAAATAAATAACCAAAAAAATATTCCAAAAAAGACGAATCAAAATTCCATTCACAATTATTCAACTAACACACAATTTTGTAAGTAAAAAAATATAATAGAATGACTAGATATGATATGTAATGAAATTAGTGTACATTTCTTACTATCTAGATTTTTTCTGTCAATCATGATCATCTCCCAAGTCCATTTACATGAACAACCACATAGATTGCTCTTCCCCATTGTTGAATCCTTAGTGACTATATCTGTATGAACCCCTGGATACACATGTTGGGTTGGAGTATAACCTTGTAGAACATAAAAATGGTTTGATAATATTATTTCACTTATATATAGAGGAATATAAAATAATAAAATTATTCTATACACACTGTAATAGATTCATTCATTAACATAGATAATGTATACCAATCAAGTATACATGAATTCCAACCTTATATACTTCTTCTGTAAATTGGGAGAGTATTATAGTATTACCACATGAAATAATATATTCATGTAACCTAATCCACATTTATGGAAAACTATTTTCCTTCCAATAATAATAAAAACCATCATCATTTGTTGGATAAAATTTCTACCCATGAGGAAAATACTCTAGTCAGTCAATATCAAACTCTTGGTAATCCGAACACAACATATTCTCTCCCCCTTTTAAGAGTATTATTTGTTTATTAGGTCTACCAGTCGTCCAAAATATTGTACATTTGTTTTACCATCTATTCATAAACACCATATAATGAATCACATAGGATTGAAGAATAGGAAATATAAAATGTGATTATCAATATCCATGCACAGTTAAATGTGGTAAAACCTAATTCATGGTCTCTCTAGCTACACACTGACACAGAAGTGATGAATTTAAAACAAGAGTTCCACTATCTATACACAGAGAAACACATCATCTCTATCAATCATGGGTCTCAAAGGATACTCTCAAACACAAATTTAAAACTGAAGTATTTATATATAGTGTACCATGATGTTATATACATCAGAGGACAGTCATATAGGCATAAACATCTAGGTTTCATCATGAACACCATCACAAGAACTACATTGTTACCCTAAATGGAAAATATCATGTACCAGGAATTCCACAGAACATGTTCCAATATGAAAATAATACATGTTTGTGACTAAGAATGAAAAACGAAAATGATTTATATAAATATTAAACCTATTGAAAATTAATATCAATGAGAGTATTTATATGAAATTAATTCATTGTAAAAAATGGTCTGAGTTATATGGTGATAATAAAATATAACAGTTTGGTACTAAAAATTACAAATAAACAATTACAAGACTTAAAATGCATGTTTTTACATTCAAACTAGTATAATTAAATATATTAAGAATAACTGAGGCTATACAAGGTAAAAAATACTAAATGACGGAAGGGATTAACCACAAATCCTAGGTGGATCTCGATGCCATATGTATTTTTTTATAATATAAGAAAATTTTTAGAGTGAAAAAAATTATTAGAATGGGTAATAATAATTAATTATCACATCAAATTCAAAATATAATACGTATTAATCTACTATGTGAACCATTCATGATCAGAGGAATAAGGTGTTTGTCACGACCCGCCCTCGGGGCCCGTGCCGTGACTACCCCAAGCCCGCCTTCTATAGGCCAGGGGCTGGCGACTAGCACCAAGGCGTAAAATCCTGGTAAACAGGGAAGGCATTCCCTTTAAAAGTAACAACCTAACATGGACTGACATCCTTTGGGTTCTTACTAAGGCTTTCACATCATAGTTTCCAAAGGTTGACTATACCTTTCCTCTAATACCAACTATAACGACCCATACTTTACATACATTGTTATTACCTCAGAATTGAATCACACTTATTACAACATATAACCAAACCAAGAAAGGACCGTATAGGTATAGTGCCTTTAGAAACTGGGAAACATAAACAACTGGTTCATAAAGCATCTACTTTGCCTCCCATTTATTTCATCATATCTATAGTCCCTTTTTGGCATATTCTACTTAATAACCTTCTTCCTGACCTGGGGAAACAAAACATACAAAAGGGTGAGCTCAAATGCTCAGTAAGGGTAAACAAAAGAAATATCAATCACATCATATACATAAGCACATAACTTTTGGAAATCTTAACCTGCAAAAGAGATCATAATTTCATAACATGGGATATGTCTTAGTGGTGAAATGTAATCCCAATAATCATAACATAAAACATGAAACATTGTGGCATACACACATAATCATAGAGAATCATTTCTTTTTAGTCAAGACTCATTGCCAAGACTATCTTAGTGGACAAAGTCTATTTCTGAACCGATTTCACTCCTCGTTTCAGTCCCGTTTCACGGAACCGGTATAACCTACCGTTCCATCCATGTCTATCTCATGAGATATAAAATCTTTACCCAATTCATTGGAGGTAGATATAGGTCCCACCCATATCATAATGATACCATTCTTATTTGTGCCACAAAATCATAAATCATACATCAATACATAACCCATGTAATAAAAATGGGATTATAAAACAACATGAAATCATAAAACAATTCATATAAGATAAAGGAATTAATAAAAATAATTACATCACAACATAATCAAATCATTGTAATAATATGGATAGAAACAGAACCCTATATTATCTTAGATGGAAAATAATTTTGATAAAACACTTGAACTCCATTCTTGAGGAAAATATCCTTTCTACTTTAAAACCCTTTTTCCTTTCTTAACATGTCATACAATTTTAAACTAAAATAAGTTGATTAAAAATAAACTTGAAAACTTGTAAAGGAAGCTTCTTGGAAATAATGTTTTAAAAATCCATTCATGCCGTATAAGTTAAAAAATCATTCTTTGTACTTTTGTCGGAAAAGTAAAAAAGTACCTCGTACGAAAAATGACAAAAGATTCATTTCATATCGTTTACTAAAAACTCACCGAAGGGTAAAATTAGATTTAAACAATTTTAGGTGGATGGAAATAATATTACATATTGAAGAAACATGGATGTGGATGATAAAATACAACCCAGTAAATGCCAAAGTATAAACAATCTCGGATAAAAATGAGATTGTGATATTTCTCTTACCTTAGTTCTGATATGCTTTGTACATGTCCGAACCTCCGGTATAATGATTTAAATAATGTTATTGAATTATTACAGAATCATAATTATTTTTATGATATCATATTTGGTCATATTCTTAGCTTCATAGTAGTAATATTTCATTGCTACTTGTTATTCAGGTATTTATAACTTTTTGTTCTTATGCGTGTTTTGTCGAATATAATCTTATTCTTCTCATTAGGTTATATATACAATATTTCCAGAATGGTATTATTGTAATATATATCGTATTCATTCATTTAATTCATTTATATAATCATTATGAAATAAATATCATGTAGAACGAGTCACATCACATCATGGAGACGGTATTCCGTACGTACGCACGAGTGATGATATCGTTCCTACGATCGGGGAATTGTATAGGAGTGTATGTAAACTATTTCAGAATCAGTATCACTTTATAATAGTCATATATAGTCATTATTTACACCATTATACCCATACAAGTAAGGTGGTGGTGGAAAATAGATTACACCACGACGTGGAGATTGTATTCCGTACGACGCACGCGCGGTGATTTCTTTTTCCGTATGATGGATAGATGGTGAAATAGGGTTGTTTCATACTTATAATAACATATCAGTATATGAGTGATACTTATGTTATTACTTCATAATGAAAAAACTAAAGAAGAATAACTGGAAGAAGAAATAAAGATGAAAGAATTGGTAACAGACATTACCTCTTCTTTGAAGTGCTTCTTTGAAACCTTCTTTTAGGGCACTAAAATTGGTCTTTGAAGAAGACCAGGAACTCTAGGATGTCTATAGGGATGTGGAGAGGATAATGTGGCAGGTGTTGGCCGAGCTTGAAGGCTCAAAGTGGTGTGAGGAAGAGAGGGAGGAGGATCCTTTTTATAAGGGAGGAGAGGGGCTCCATTGGAATAACTAAAAATATTATTTTATTATAAAGTCATGTTCAGTTTTAAATAGCTCCAAATTGATTTATTTCGAAGATAAAGTGAGGATGGGTTGAAATAATCTCATCCAATATAATTTAGACAACTTTACGTTCCTATTTTAACCCTATCATTTAGATTTAACATTAAGTTAAATAATTTTACTTTTACCGTGTCTTCTTGTGTTCTTATACTATAAGGTTAATAAATTTACTATAAGCAGCCAAAAGAACCCCAAGTTGTTTATTATTAATATATATAACCTTATCTAAGTCATTTGGGCGAACCATAGATTTTTAGGAATAAAATAACAATTACTATTATAATATTTGTTTTAAAAACTATTTTATGTCAATTTTGACACTATTTAGTAATTAATTTTTCTGAAAATCATAACAGAATGATTATTTCGAAAAAAGTTAATTAAATCAACACTAACATGTCATATTAATCTATAAAATTATTGAAATTCAAAAAATGTCTCAAATTATATATATTTGGGTATTTATAACATCAATTATGTCAATATTTCATTAATAAGATAATTACTGCATCATGGTTGTGTCATAAATAAATTAAATTATTTAATGTTTAAAAATTACAAATAAAATATCATTTTTTAGGATATATTTTTATATTTCTAATGAATAATTATAGTCGAATTTATCTTATGTATAACCCCATATTAAAAATGATTTAGCTATTAAACTTTGATTTTAACTATTTTAACCATTCTCTAAATAAATTAATAATAAATGTCCTAATCTAATCCAAGTGGGCCTAAATGGTCATATTTTATCCCTAAGGTTGTTTCTGGTCGAATTAAACTTGTCCAACAGAATTAGGACATGTGTTATGGTAATAATAATATCATTTTTACCCTTAATTACCCTATTTACTTTTAACCGTGGTAAAAAAAAGTGAAAAGATACTATTCACCAAAAAATTATTTTCATCTCATTGAACCACATTTTAATTACTGACATCAACCGTGTCTCTCGTATTTTCAAAATTCCACTCACAGAAGTGGTAAAATTATGTTTTATGAAAAATTCAGTTTTTTAACTACCACTTAGTGGTTTCACTATTCATCAAAAATTGAATGTTTTCAGAAAAATGCAAAAATTTCACCCTAGGATAATTTTGATATTACGAATCCAAAAATAAAGTTCCTTTTGAAAAATAAAATTTATAAAATTTCAAAAAGTGGTTATTACTTTTCATAACGGCTAGTTTTAATAATATTTTATTAGCATATCATTGTTTAGTGAAACTCGGTATTGCATACGACGCGAGCTATCGAGGAAGGATGCAATTTCGTGTAAAGCAATCCAAGCTAGTGTTGTGTGTAGAAAAATATTCCTTTGATGATTTATATAACATAAATGTCTCGGGTGTTACATTCCACCCCCCTTAAAATGAATTTCACCCTCGAAATTCGTCACTTTGTAACAAATAGATGAGTATACCTCTCCCTCATCATATCCTCAAGCTCCCATGTAGCTTCTTCTAATCGGTGGTTCCTACATAAAACATTCACCAATCGATTGGTCTTGGTTTGTAGGACTTTTTCACTACGATCCCGAATCTCTATCGGTTGTTCTTCATAAGAAAGATCTTGCTCCAGTGGTACAACTTCTGAGCTGAGTACATGTGAAGGATCATGTATGTACTTTCTGAGGAGAGATACTTGGAACACATCGTGAACTTGAGAGAGATTCGGTGGATGCGCCAATAGGTAAGATACCTTCCCAACACGATCCAGTATTTCGAAAGGACCGATATATCTAGTGATCAAATTCCCCTTCTTTCCAAATCTCATCACCCTCTTCCAGGGAGATATTCGTAAGAACACTTTATCACCCACTTCAAACTCTAGGTCTTTTCTTCGGTTGTCGGAATAGCTTTTCTGTCGACTCTGAGCTTCTCTTATGTGTTGTTGAATAGATCTGACCTTTTCTTCCATTTCATCAACGAGATCGAGTCCTAATAGCTTTCTTTCCCCAACTTCATCCCAGCAAGTTGGAGTCCTGCATTTCTTTCCATAGAGAGCTTCATAAGGAGCCATCTGAATACTAGAGTGAAAGCTATTATTATATGAAAATTCCACCAATGGTAGTTGTTGATCCCAACCACCATTGAAATCCATAGAGCAAGCTCTCAACATATCTTCTAGAGTTTGAATTGTTCTCTCAGACTGACCATCTGTTTGAGGATGATAAGCAGTGCTGAAACTGAACTCTGTATCCAGAGTATGCTGAAGACTTCGCCAGAACTTCGAGGTAATCCTCAGATCCCGATCAGATATAATAAAAAATGGTACTCCATGAAATCTTACCACTTCCTTTACATATATCCTGGCAAGCTGATCCAGAGAGAAATCCTCTCTAATAGCAATGAAGTGTGCAGACTTTGTAAGATGATCAACTATGACCCAGATAGCATTATTGCATTTGGATGTTTTAGGAAGTCCTGTGACAAAGTCCATAGTGATGTTTTCCCATTTCCATTCGGGTATGGGTAATGGTTGTAACATCCCCTTAGACTTCTATCTCTCAGCTTTAACTTGTTGACAAACCAAGAATCGAGAGACATATTCAGCAACATCTCTTTTCATGACATCCCACAAGAAGTATTCTTTCAGGTCCCTATACATCTTCGTGCTTCCAGGATGAATAGAGAATGAAGAACTATGAGCCTCATCCAGCATTCCCTTCTTTAATTCGGGGATTGGAGGAACACAAACCCGATTCTTGAACTTTATTATCCCATCACAATCAACGTTGAATTCAGGAACATTTCTCACCTTATTTTGTAACTCGACATCTTCTTTCTGTTCCTCTTTAATCTTCACATGTATAGATGGATGAACATTCATTTGAGAAAGATAAGATTTTTCCCCTTTCATTATAATTCCAAGATCCATCCTTTGTAAATCCATATATATTGGATCCTTTCTGATCCTCATCATGGATTAACTAGCATGGTCTTGTCGACTTAATGCATCTTCCTCCTTGTTTCCTTTCCTAGGGTGGTAATGGATTGAGCAGTCGTAATCCTTATTCATCTCCAACCATCTTCTTTGGCGCATATTCAGCTCCTTTTGTGTGAAAATATACTTTAAACTTTTCTGATCAGTATAAATTTCACACCTTTCTCCATAAAGGTAATGCCTCCATATCTTTAATGCAAAGATTACCGCAGCTAATTCAAAATCATGAGTTGGGTAATTTTGCTCATGTATTTTAAACTATCGTGCGACATAAGCTATCACCATATCATTTTTCATAAGAACACACCCCAATCCCTTCATGGTTGCATCACTATAGGTCACAAACCATTCTCCACTACAAGGCAGTGTAAGCACAGGTGCACTGGATAACCTTTTTTTCAACTCCTTGAAATTATCTTCACATTCCTCCGTCCAAAAAAACTTAACTCCTTTCCGAGTCAAATTGGTGAGTGGATTAGATAATCATGAAAAATATTTCACAAAACGTCGATAATATCCATCCAAACCAAGAAATCTTCCGATCTCGGTTACTGTGGTTGGTCTCGACCATCTTTCGATAACCTCGGTTTTTGCTGGATCCATAGATATCCCCTCTTTTGAGATTATGTGACCAAAAAATGAAACTTTTTGAAGCCAAAATTCACACTTGGTAAATTTGGCATAATGCTTCTCCTTTCTCAGGGTCTTCAATATAATTCTCAAGTGATCTTCATGTTCATCCTTTCTCATTGAATAGACAAGAATATCATCTATAAAGAATACCAAAAACTGATCAAGACAGTCTCTAAAGACTATATTCATTAGATCCATGAAGATAGCAGGGGAATTAGTAAGACCAAATGGCATCACTATAAATTCATAGTGTCCATACCTTGTACGGAAAGCCGTCATTGGTATATCCTTCCTTTTGACCCTTAATTTATGATACCCTGAACGAAGATCAATCTTGGAAAAGTATTGGGCTCCGCGTAGTTGGTCAAATAGGTCATCAATGCGTGGGAGAGGATATTTGTTCTTGATAGTGAATTTGTTATGTTCTCGATAATCAATGCAGAGTCTCACTGATCCATCTTTCTTCTTATCAAACAGAACAGGGGCTCCCCAAGGTCACGCACTAGGGCGTATGAACCCCTTATCAAGATTCTCTTGGAGTTACTTCTTCAATTCCTGCAACTCAATTGGGACCATTCTATAATGTGTCTTTGAAAAAGGAAAAGCACCAGGTACGAGATATATTGAAAACTCAACTTCACGATTCGGTGGAAGACCCGATAATTAATCCGGAAAGACATCATCAAACTCCCGTACAATGGGAATATTCTTAATTGTGGGTTTCTCACCAACCATTTGAGATAAATAACCTTCATTTAGTGGAATAAAGACCCATAAGATGGAAGGAATTTCCACTAGAAGGTTATGTTCATCCTTGCATTGATAGACGATCATATATTGATCTAGAATATGAAATGTGACTTCCCTTCTTTGGAAATTGATATGTTCTCCATGCAGAGAAAGCCAATCCATGCCAAGAATCACATCAAATTCCACTATAGGAAGGATCACAAGATTTTCAGGAAGCACTTCCCCAAAAACTTCAATTGGAGAAGAATTATAAACTTTTGATGCGACTGTTGTGCCATTAGGTGTTGTCACAGCTTACTCGACATCTAATTGTTGAGGTAATATGGTGATACCCTTAGAAAATTCATCAGAAATAAAGGAGTGGGTGGATCCAAAATCAAATAAAACATTTGCAACATTAGAGTGGATGGTAAGTGTACCTATCACCACATCGTTATCGTACTCCACATCGCTAATAGAAATTGCAAGTGACTTTCCGTTGTCTTTAGCCTTAAGAGTTTGTTGACGTTGACCATCATCATCAACCCTTGGATTTGGGAATTGATTGGAATAATGACCCATATCCTTGCACTTGAAGCATTGAAGTGTAGTAGGTTCATTCTGTGCATCCCTTCCTTTGTTTACATCATGAGACATCTTCTTCCCATCATTACGGCATTCAAATACCCAATGAACTTCCTTTCCAAATTTGAAACATTTACTTGTCCCTTTAAGACAACTCCATCTATGTTTCTTTCCACACTTTGATAATAAGTGAAAGCTCATCTTCTTTTCAGGGTGCTCTTTAGATTTTCATTTGAATTCCATTTTCTTCTTCCTATCAAACCCATATGACTGATGGGTTACTCCAATCTCCATATCAACATTGAGAGCACATCAAACAATTTCCTCGTAGCTATTGAAGTCCCATATGTCTAAGGCCCTTTGAATACTTGGTTTTAAGCCACTAAATAATCGATCGATCTTACTATCATGTTGGATAATAATACCATAAGCGTACCTTGCAAGTCTTATAAAATTTACTTCATAGGTACCAACAGATTCATCTTCCTTTTTCTTCAGTTCATGAAACTCTTTCTCCATCTTTGTTAGGAGAATACGAGGGAAGTACTTATTGAAAAATAAGTTCTTGAACTCGTCCCATTCCATGGACTCAATTTCATCCCTTTGTCTCGTATTCATAATAAGATTCCACCATTGATCAGCATCACCTTCCAAAAAATACACTGCTAAGATGACATTATCATGCTCACAACATTGAAGAAATAAAAATATCTTTTCAGTAGTACTAATCCATTGTTCATCAACTAATGGATCAGTAGACCCGCTGAATGAAGGTGGACACTGTCTCATGAAGGATTCAACAGAATGTTGCTCCTTCCTTGGCTCGTTTGGAAGTCCTGCATGATTCATAGCTTGAGAAACATGTGAGAGCATGGCTACAAGATTTTTCATTACAGCTCCCATAACGTTTGGTTGATCAGGGGGACAATCATTGCATTGCTCTTCGCATTCCGCATTAACACGGTTCTTTCGGGTTCCAGCCATTGACAAAAACCAAGAAGAATAGTGTGAGCAACAATAATTATAATAGGAAAACCACATAATCAAGAATAAAATTTCACACTTAAGATCTTATCCTAGGTTATTCATGGCCATTTATGAAACACTAAGATTGTGTTCTATGCTTAGACTTATCCTTTGGGTTCTTACTAAGGCTTTCACATCCTATTTTCCAATGGTTGACTATACCTTTCCTCTCATTCCAACTATAACGACCCATACTTTACATACGTTGTTATTACTTCAGAATTGAAGCACACTTATTACAACATATAACCAAACCAAGAAAGGACCGTATAGGTATAGTGTCTTTAGAAACTGGGAAACATAAACAATTGGTTCATAAAGCATCTACTTTACCTCCCATTTATTTCATCATATCTAGAGTCCCTTTTTGGCATATTCTACTTAATAACCTTCTTTAGGACCTGGGGAAACAAAACATACAAAAGGGTGAGCTCAAATGCTAAGTAAGGGTAAGAAAAAGAAATATAAATCACATCATATACATAAGCACATAACTTTTGGAAATCTTAACCTGCAAAAGAGATCATAATTTCATGAAATGGGATAAGTCTTAGTAGTGAAATGTAATCCCAATAATCATAACATAAAGCATGAAAATTTGTGGAATACACACATAATCATAGAGAATCATTTATTTTTAGTCAAGACTCATTGCCAAGACTATCATAGTGGACAAAGTCCATTTCTGAACCGATTTCACTCCTCGTTTCAGTCCTGTTTCACTGAACCGGTATAACCTATCATTCCAGCCATGTCTATATCATGAGATATAAAATCATTACCAAATGCATTGGAGGGATATATAGGACCCACCCATCTCATAATGATACCATTCTTATGTGTGCCACAGAATAATAAATCATACATCATTACATAACCCATGTAATAAAAATGGGATTCTTAAACAACATGACATCATAAAACAATTCATAAAAGATAAAGGAATTAATAAAAATAATTACATAACAACATAATCAAATCATTGTAATAATAGGGATAGCAACAGAACCCTATATTATCTTAGATGGAAAATAATTTTGATAAAACAGTTGAACTCCATTCTTGAGGAAAATATCATTTCTACTTTAAAACCCTTTTTCCTTTCTTAACATGTCATACAATTTTAAACTAAAATAAGTTTATTAAAAATAAACTTGAAAACTTCTAAAGGAAGCTTCATGGAAATAATGTTTTAAAAATCCATTCATGCCGTATAAGTTAAAAAAAACATTCTTCGTACTTTTGTCAGAAAGGTCAAAAAGTACCTCGTACGAAAAACGACAAAAGATTCCTTTCATATCCTTTACTAAAAACTCACCGAAGGGTAAAATTGGATTTAAACAATTATAGGTGGATGGAAATAATATAACATATTGAGGAAACATGGATGTGGATGATAAAATACACCCCAGTAAATGCCAAAGTATAAAAAATCTCGGAAAAAAATGAGATTGTGATATTTCTCTTACCTTAGGTATGATATTCTTTGTACGTGTCCGAACCTCCGTTATAATGATTTAAATAATGTTATTTACTTATTCCAGAATCATACTTATTTTTATGATATCATATTTGGTCATATTATTAGCTTCATAGTAGTAATATTTCATTGCTACTTGTTATTCGGGTGTTTATAACTTTTTGTTCTTATGCGTGTTTTGTCGAATAAATTCTTATTCTTCTCATTAGGTTATATATACTACATTTCCAGAATGGTATTAGTGTAATATATATCATATTAATTCATTTAATTCATTTATATAATCATTATGAAATAAAGATCATGTAGAACGAGTCGCATCACATCGTGGAGACGATATTCCGTACGTACACACGAGTGATGATATCGTTCCTATGATCGTGGAATTGTATTGGAGTGTATGTATACTATTTAAGAATCAGTATCACTTTATAATAGTCATATATAGTCATTATTTACACCATAATACCCATCCAATTAAGGTGGTGGTGGAAAATAGATTACACCACGGCTTGGAGACGGTATTCCGTACGTACGCACGCGTGGCGATTTCTTTTTCCGTAGGATGGATAGATGGTGAAATATGGTTTTTTCATACTTATAATAACATATCAGTATATTAGTGATACTTATGTTATTACTTAATAATGAAAAAACTAATGAAGAAGAAGTGGAAGAAGAAATAAAGATGAAAGAATCGGTAACGGAAATTACCTCTTCTTTGAAGTGCTTCTTTGAGACCTTCTTTTAGGGCACTAAAATTTGTCTTTGAAGAAGACCAGGAACTCTAGGATGTCTCTAGGGATGTGTAGAGGATAAAGTGGCAGGGGTTGGCCGAGCTTGAAGGCTCAATGTGGTGTGAGTAAGAGAGGGAGGAGGTGCCCTTTTATAAGGGAGGAGAGGGGCTCCTTTGGAATAACTAAAAATATTATTTTATTATAAAGTCGTGTTCGGTTTTAAATAGCTCCAAATTGATTTATTTCGAAGATAAGGTGAGGATGGGTTGAAATCCTCTCATCCAATAGAATTTAGACATGTTTAGGTTCCTATTTTAACCTTATCATTTTGATTTAACATTAAGTTAAATAATTTTACTTTTACCTTGTCTTCTTGTGTTCTTATACCATAAGGTTAGTAAACTTACTATAATCAGCCAAAAGAACCCCAAGTTTTTTATTATTAATATATATAACCTTATCTAATTCATTTGGCTGAACCATAGATTTTAGGAATAAAATAACATTTACAAATATAATATTTGTTTTAAAAACTATATTATGTCAATTTTGACACTATTTAGTAATTAATTTTTGTGAAAATAATAATAGAATGATTATTTCGAAAACATTTAATTAAATCAATACTAACATGTCATATTAATCTTTAAAATTAGTGGAGTTCATAAAAAGTCTCAAATTATATATCTTTGGGAATTTATAACATCAATTATGTCAATATTTCATTAATAAGATAATTACTGCATCATCATTGTGTCATAAATAAATTAAATTATTTAATGTCTAAAAATTACAAATAAAATACCTTTTTGTAGGAAATATTTTTAGATTTATAATGAATATTTATAGTCGAATTTATCTTATGTATAACCCCATATTAAAAATGATTTAGTTATTAATCTTTGATTTTAACTATTTTAACCATTCTCTAAATAAATTAATAATAAATGTCCTAATCTAATCCAAGTGGGCATAAATGGTCATATTTTATTCCTAAGGTTGTTTCTGGTCGAATTACACATGTCCAACAGAATTAGGACATGTGTTATGGTAATAATAATATCATTTTTACCCTTAATTACCCTATTTAATTTTAACCGGGGTAAAAAAAAGTAAAAAGTTACTATTCACCAAAAAATTATTTTCATCTCATTGAATAACAATTTAATTATTGACATCAACCGTGTCTCTCGGATTTTCGAAATTCCACTCACAGAAGCGGTAAAATTGAGTTTTATGAAAATTTCAGTTTTTTAACTACCACTTTGTGGTTTCACTATTCATAAAAAATTGAATGTTTTCAGAAAAATGCCAAAATTTCACCCTAGGATAATTTCGATATTACAAATCCAAAAATAAAGTCCATTTTTATAAATAAAATTTATAAAATTTCAAAAAGTGGTTATTACTATTCATAACGGCTTGTTTTAATAATATTTTATTAGCATATCATTGTTTAGTGAAACTCGGTATTGCGTATGACCCGAGCTATCGAGGAAGGTTGCAATATTGTGTAAAGCAAGACAATCATGTGTTGTGGGTAGAAAAAGATTCATTTGATGATTTATATAACATAAAAGTCTCGGGTGTTACATTCTACCCCCCTTTAAACGAATTTCGCCCTCGAAATTCGTCACTTTGTAACAAACAGATGAGGATACCTCTCCCTCATCATATCCTCAAGATCCCATGTAGATTCTTCTAATTTTTGGTTCCTCCATAAAACATTCACCAATCGAGTGGTCTTGTTTCGTAGGACTTTTTCGCTATGATCCCGAATCTCTATCGGTTGTTCTTCATAAGAAAGATCTTGCTCCAGCGGTACAACTTCTGAGCTGAGTACATGTGAAGGATCATGTATGTACTTTCTCTGAAGAGATACATGGAACACATCGTAAACATGAGAGAGATTCGGTGGATGCGCCAATCAGTAAGCTACCTTCCCAACACGATCCAATATTTCAAAAGGACCGATATATCTATGGCTCAACATCCCCTTCTTTCCAAATCTCATAACCCTCTTCCATGGAGATATTCGTAAGAACACTTTATCACCCACTTCAAACTCTAGGTCTTTTCTTAGGTTGTCGGAATAGCTTTTCTGTCGACTCTGAGCTGCTCTTCTGTGTTGTTGAATAGATCTGACCTTTTCTGCCATTTCATCAATGAGATCGGGTCCTAATAGCATTCTTTCCCCAACTTCATCCCAGAAAGTTCGAGTCCTGCATTTATTTCCATAGGGAGCTTCATAAGGAGCCATCTGAATACTGGAGTTAAAGCTATTATTATATGAAAATTCCACCAAAGGTAGTTGTTGATCCCAACCACCATTTAAATCCATAGAGTAAGCTCTCAACATATCTTCTAGAGTTTGAATTGTTCTCTCAGACTGACCGTCTGTTTGAGGATGATAAGGAGTGCTGAAACTCAACTCTGTATCCAGAGTATGCTGAAGACTTCGCCAGAACTTCGAGGTAAACCACGGATCCCGATCAGATATAATAAAAAGTGGTACTCCATGAAATCTTACCACTTCCTTTACATATATCCTGGAAAGCTGATCCAGAAAGAAATCATTTCTAATAGCAATGAAGTGTGAAGAATTTGTAAGACGATCAACTACGACCCAGATAGCATTATTGCCTTTGGATGTTTTAGGAAGTCCTGTGACAAAGTCCATATTGATGTTTTCCCATTTCTATTCGGGTATGGGTAATGGTTGTAACATCCCCTTAGACTTCTGTCTCTAAGCTTTAACTCGTGGACAAACCATGAATCGAGAGACATATTCAGCAACATCTCTTTTCATTCCATCCCACCAGAAGTTTTCTTTCATGTCCCTATACATCTTCGTGCTTCCAGGATGAATAGAGAATGAAGAACTATGAGCCTCATCCAACAGCTCCTTCTTTAATTCGGGGATGGGAGGAACACAAACCCGCTTCCGGAACATTATTATCCCATCACAATCAAGGTTCAATTCAGGAACATTTCTCACCTTCTTTTGTAACTCGACATCTTCTTTCTGTGCCTCTTTAATATTCACATGTATAGATGGATGAACATTCATTTGAGAAAGATAATATTTTTCCCCTTTCATTATAATTCCAAGATCCATACTTTGTAAATCCATAAATATTGGATCTTTTCTGATCCTCATCATGGATAAACTAGCATGGTCTTTTCGACTTAATGAATCTAACACCTTGTTTCCTTTCCCAGGGTGGTAATGGATTGAGCAGCCGTAATCTTTAATCAGCTGCAACCATCTTCTTTGGCGCATATTAATCTCCATTTGTGTGAAAGTATACTTTAAAATTTTCTGATCAGTATAAATGTCACACCTTTCTCCATAAAGGTAATGCCTCCAAATCTTTAAGGAAAAGAATACCACAGCTAATTCAAAATCATGAGTTGGGTAATTTTTCTCATGTATTTTCAACTATCGTGCGGCATAAGCTATCACCATATCATTTTGCATAAGAAAAAACTCTAATCCCTTCATGGATGCATCACTATAGATCACAATCCTTTCTCCACTACAAGGAAGTGTGAGCACAGGTGCACTGGATAACCTTCTTTTCAGCTCCTTGAAATTATCTTCACATTCCTCCGTCCAAACAAACTTAACTCCTTTCCGAGTAAAATTGGTGAGTGGATTAGATAATCATGAAAAATCTTTCACAAAACGTCGATAATATCCAGACAAACCATGAAAACTTCCGATCTCGGTTACTGTTGTTGGTCTCGACCATCTTTCGATAACCTCGGTTTTTGCTGGATCCAGAGATATCCCCTCTTTTGAGATTATGTGACCAAAAAATGAAACTTTTTTAAGCCAAAATTCACACTTGGTAAATTTGGCATAAAGATTCTCCTTTCTCAGGGTCTTAAATATAATTCTCAAGTGATCTTCATGTTCTTACTTTCTCATTGAATAGACAAGAATATCATCTATAAAGACTACCAAAAACTGATCAAGATAGTCTCTAAAGACTATATTCATTAGATCCATGATGATAGCAGGGGAATTAGTAAGACCAAATGGAATCACTATAAATTCATTGTGTCCATACCATGTACGGAAATCCGTCTTTGGTATATCCTTCCTTTTGACCCTTAATTGATGATACCCTGAACGAAGATCAATCTTGGAAAAGTATTGGGCTCCGCGAAGTTGGTCAAATAGGTCATCAATGTGCGAGAGAGGATATTTGTTCTTGATAGTGATCTTGTTAAGTTCTCGATAATCAATGCAGAGTCTCATTGATCCATCTTTCTTCTTATCAAACAAAACATTTTCTCCCCAAGGTCACGAACTAGGGCGTATGATCCCCTTATCAAGATTCTCTTGGAGTTGCTTCTTCAATTCCTGCAACTCAATTGGGGCCATTCTATAAGGTGTCTTTGAAAATGGCAAAGCACCAGGTATGAGTTCTATTGAAAACTCAACATCACGATTCGGTGGAAGACCCGGTAATTCATCCGGAAAGACATCATCAAACTCCAGTACAATGGGAATATTCTTAATTGTGAGTTTCTCACCAACAATTTGAGATAAATAACCTTCATTTAGTGGAATAAAGACCCATAAGATGGAAGGAATTTCCACTAGAAGGTTATGTTCATCCTTGCATCGATAGACGATCATAGATTGATCTTGAATATAAAATGTGACTTCCCTTCTTTGGAAATTGATATGAGATCCATGTAGAGAAAGCCAATCCATGCCAAGAATCACATCAAATTCCACTATAGGAAGGATCACAATATTTGTAGGAAGCACTTCCCCACAAACATCAATCAGAGAAGAATTATAAACTTTTGATGTGACTTTTGTGCCATTAGGTGTTGTCACAGCTAACTCAACATCTAATTGTTGAGGTAATACGGTGATACCCTTAGAAAATTCATCAGAAATAAAGGAGTGGGTGGATCCAGAATCAAATAAGACATTTTCAACATTAGAGTGGATGGTTAGTGTACCTTTCACCACATCGTTATCGTAATCCACATCGCTGATAGAAATTTCATGTGACTTTCCTTTGTCTTTAGCCTTAAGAGTTTGTTGACGTTGACCATCATCATCAACCCTTGGATTTGGGAATTTATTGGCATAATGACCCATATCCTTGCACATGAAACATTGATGTGTAGTAGGTTCATTCTGTGCATCCCTTCCTTTGTTTGCATCATTAGACATATTCTTCCCATCATTACGGCATTCAAATGCTCGATGACCTTTCTTTCCACATTTGAAACATTTACTTGTCATTTTAAGAAAACTCCCTCTATGTTTCTTTCCACACTTTGAGCATAAGGGAAAGCTCATATTCTTTTCAGGGTGCTCTTTATATTTTCCTTTGAATTCCATTTTCCTCTTCTTATCAAACCCATATGACTGATGGGTTACTCCAATCTCCATCTCAACTTTGAGAGCACATCAAACGATTTCCTCGTAGCTATTGAATTCCCTTATGTCTAAGGCCCTTCGAAGAATTGGTTTTAAGCCACTAAATAATTGATCGATCTTACTCTCATGTTGGATAATAATACCAGAAGCGTACCTTGCAAGTCTTGTAAAATTTACTTCATAGGTACCAACAGATTCATCTTCCTTTTGCTTCAGTTCATGAAACTCTTTCTCCATCTTTCTTAGGAGAATACAAGGGAAGTACTTATTGAAAAATAAGTTCTTGAACTCGTCCCATTCCATGGACTCAATTTCATCCCTTTGTCTCGTATTTTTAATAAGATTCCACCATTGATCAGCATCACCTTCCAAACAATACACTGCTAAGATGACTTTATCATGCTCAGAACATTGAAGAACTAAAAATATCTTTTCAGTTGTACTAATCCATTGTTCATCAACTAAGGGATCAGTAGACCCGTTGAATGAAGGTGGACGTTGTCTCATGAAGGATTCAACAGAATGTTTCTCCTTCCTTGGCTCGTTTGGAAGTCCTGCATGATTCATAGCATGAGAACGTTGTGTGAGCATGGCTACAAGATTTTCCATTCCAGCTCCCATAACGTTTGGTTGCTCAGGGGGACAATCATTGCATTGCTCGTCGCATTCCGCATTAACACGGTTCTTTCGGGTTCCAGCCATTGACTAAAACCAAGAAGAATAGTGTGAGCAACAATAATTATAACAGGAAAACCACATTATCAGGAATAAAATTTCACACTTAAGATCTTATCCTAGGTTATTCATGGCCATTTATAAAACACTAAGATTGTGTTCTATTCTTAGACTTATCCTTTGGGTTCTTACTAAGGCTTTCAGATCCTAGTTTCCAAAGGTTTACTATACCTTTCCTCTGATACCAACTATAACGACCCATACTTTACATACATTGTTATTACTTCAGAATTGAAGAACACTTATTACAACATATAACCAAACCAAGAAAGGACCGTATAGGTATATTGTCTTTAGAAACTGGGAAACATAAACAACTAGTTCAAAAGCATCTACTTTTCCTCCCACTTATTTCATCTTATCTAGAGTCCCTTTTTGGCATATTCTAATTGATATCCTTCTTCATGACCTGGGGAAACAAATCATACAAAAGGGTGAGCTCAAATTCTTATTAATGGTAAGCAAAAGAAATATCAATTAAATCATATACATAAGCACATAACTTTTGGAAATCTTAACCTGCAAAAGAGATCATAATTTCATAACATGGGATAAGTCTTAGTAGTGAAATGTAATCCCAATAATCATAACTTAAAACATTAAACTTTGTGTCATACACACATAATCATAGATAATCATTTATTTTTAGTCAAGACTTATTGCCAAGACAATCTTAGTGGACAAAGTCCATTTCTGAACTGATTTCACCCCTCGTTTCAGTCCTGTTTTACTGAACCGGTATAACCTATCATTCCAGCCATGTCTATCTCATGAAATATAAAATCTTTACCAAATTCATTGGAGGGAGATATAGGTCCCACCCATCTCATAATGATACCATTCATATGTGTGCCACAAAATCATAAATCATACATCATTACATAACCCATGTAATAAAAATGGGATTCTTAAACAACATGACATCATAAAATAATTCATATAAGATAAAGGAATTAATAAAAATAATTCCATCACAACATAATCAAAACATTGTAATAATAGGGATAAAAATAGAACCCTATATTATCTTAGATGGAAAATAATTTTGATAAAACACTTGAACTCCATTCTTGTGGAAAATATCCTTTCTACTTTAAAACCCTATTTCATTTCTTAACATGTCATACAATTTTAAACTAAAAGAAGTTTATTAAAAATAAACTTGAAAACTAGTAAAGGAATATTCTTGGAAATAATGTTTTAAATATCCATTCATGCCGTATAAGTTAAAAAAAACATTCTTCGTACTTTTGTCGGAAAAGTCAAAAAGTACCTCATATGAAAAATGACAAAAGATTCATTTCATATCCTTTACTAAAAACTCACCGAAGGGTAAAATTGGATTTAAACAATTGTAGGTGGATGAAAATAATATTAAATAATGAGGAAACATGGATGTAGATGATAAAATACACCCCAGTAAATCCCAAAGTGTAAACAATCACAGATAAAAATGAGATTGTGATATTTCTCTTACCATTGGTCCGATATGCTTTGTATGTGTCCGAACCTCCTGTATAATGATTTAAATAATGTTATTGACTTATTATAGAATCATTATTATTTTTATGATATCATATTTGGTCATATTCTTAGCTTCTTAGTAGTAATATTTCATTGCTACTTGTTATTTGGGTGTTTATAACTTTTTGTTCTTATGCGTGTTTTGTCGAATAAATTATTATTCTTCTCTTTAGGTAATATATACCTCATTTACAGAATGATATTAGTGTAATATATATCATATTCATTCATTTAATTCATTTATATAATCATTATGATATGAAGATCATGTAGAACGAGTCGCATCACATCGTGGAGACGGTATTCCGTACGTACGCACGAGTGATGGTATCGTTCCTATGATAGTGGAATTGTATTAGAGTGTATGCATAATATTTCAGAATTAGTATCACATTATAATAGTCATATATAGTCATTATTTACACCATTATACCCATACAAGTAAGGTGGTTGTGGAAAATAGATTACACCACGGCGTGGAGACGGTATTCTGTACGTACGCACGCGCGGTGATTTCTTTTTCCGTAGGATGGATAGATGGTGAAATAGGGTTGTTTCATACTTATAATAACATATAAGTATATTAGTGATACTAATGTTATTACTTCATAATGAAATAACTAAAGATGAAGAAGTGGAAGAAGAAATAAAGATGAAAGAATCGGTAACGGACATTACCTCTTCTTTGAAGTACTTCTTTGAGACCTTCTTTTAGGGCACTAAATTTGGTCATTGAAGAAGACCAGGACCTCTAATATTTCTCTAGGGAAGTGGAGAGGATAAATTGGAAGGGTTTGGCTGATCTTGAAGGCTCAAAGTTGTGTGAGGAAGAGAGGGAGGAGGTGCCCTTTTATAAGGGAGGAGAGGGGCACCTTTGGAATAACAAAAAATATTATTTTATTATAAAGTCAAGTTCGGTTTCAAATAAGTCCAAATTGATTTATTTCGACGCTAAGGTGGGGATGGGTCGAAAAGCTCTCATCCAAATGAATTTAGACAAGTTTAGGTTCCTATTTTAACCTTATCATTTAGATTTAACATTAAGTTAAATAATTTTACTTTTACCGTGTCTTGTTGTGTTCTTATACTATAAGGTTAATAAACATACTATAAGCAGCCAAAAGAACCCCAAGTTTTTGATTATTAATATATATAACTTTATCTAAGTAATTTGGCGGAAACATAGATTTTTAGGAATAAAATAACAATTACTAATATAATATTTGTTTTAAAAACTATTTTATGTCAATTTTGACACTATTTAGTAATTAATTTTTGTGAAAATCATAACAGAATTATTAGTTCGAAAAAAGTTAATTAAATCAATACTAACATGTCATATTAATCTATAAAATTTGAGGAATTCATAAAAAGTCTCAAATTATATTTATTTTGGTATTTATAACATCAATTATGTCAATATTTCATTAATAAGATAATTACTGCATCATGTTTGTGTCATAAATAAATTAAATTATTTAATGTTTAAAATTACGAATAAAATACCGTATTGTAGGAAATAATTTTATATTTATAATGAATTTTTATAGTCGAATTCATCTTATGTATAACCCCATATTAAAAATTATTTAGTTATTAAATATTGATTTTAACTATTTTAACCCTTCTCTAAATAAATTAATAATAAATGTCCTAATCTAATCTAAGTGGGCCTAAATGGTCATATTTTATTCCTAAGGTTGTTTTTTGTCGAATTACACTTGTCCAATATAATTAGGACATGTGTTATGGTAATAATAATATCATTTTTACCCTTAATTACCCTATTTACTTTTAACGGTGGTAAAAAAAGTAAAAATTTACTATTCACCAAAAAATTATTTTCATCTCATTGAACTACATTTTACTTACTGACATCAACCGTGTCTCTCGGATTTTCTAAATTCCACTCACAGAAGCGGTAAAATTATGTTTTATGAAAAATTCAGTTTTTTAACTAACACTTAGTGGTTTCACTATTCATCAAAAATTGAAAGTTTTCAGAAAAATGCCAAAATTTCACCCTAGGATAATTTCGATATTACGAATCCAAAAATAAAGTCCATTTTAAAAAATAAAATTTATAAAATTTCAAAAAGTGGTTATTACTATTCATAACGGCTAGTTTTAATAATATTTTATTAGCATATCATTGTTTAGTGAAACTCGGTATTGCGTACGACGCGAGCTATCGAGGAAGGTTGAAATTTCGTGTAAAGAAAGACAAGCAAATGTTGTGTGTAGAAAAAGATTCCTTTGATGATTTTAATAACATAAAAGTATTGGGTGTTACATTCTACCCCCCTTAAAATGAATTTCGCCCTCGAAATTCGTCACTTTGTAACAAGCAGATGAGGATACCTCTCCCTCATCATATCCTCAAACTCCCATGTAGCTTCTTCTAATTGGTGGTTCCTCAATAAAAATTTCACCAATCGAGTGGTCTTGTTTCGTAGGACTTTTTCACTGCGATCCAGAATCTCTATCGGTTGTTCTTCATAAGAAAGATCTTGCTCCAGCGGTACAACTTCTGAGATGAGTACATGTGAAGGATCCGGTATGTACTTTCTCAGGAGAGATACATGGAACACATCGTGAAATTGAGAGAGATTCGGTGGAAGCCCCAATCGGTAAGCTACCTTCCCATCATGATCCATTATTTCGAAAGGACCGATTTATCTAGGGCTCAACTTCCCCTTATTTCCAAATCTCATAACCCTCTTCCAGGGAGATATTCGTAAGAACACTTTATCACCCACTTCAAAATCTAGTTCTTTTCTTCGGTTGTCGGCATAGCTTTTCTGTCGACTCTGAGCTGCTCTTATGTGTTGTTGAATAGATCTGACCTTTTCTACCATTTCATCAACGTGATCGGGTCCTAATAGCTCTCTTTCCCCAACTTCATCCCAGCAAGTTGGAGTCCTGCATTTCATTCCATAGAGAGCTTCATAAGGACCCATCTGAAAACTACAGTGAATGCTATTATTATAAGAAAATTCCACCAAAGGTAGGTGTTGATCCCAACCACCTTTGAAATCCATAGAGCAAGCTCTCAACATATCTTCTAGAGTTTTAATTGTTCTCTTAGACTGACCATCTGTCTGAGGATGATAAGCAGTGCTGAAACTCAACTCTGTATCCAGAGTATGCTGAAGACTTCGCCAGAACATCGAGGTAAACCACGGATCCCGATCAGATATAATAGAAATTAGTACTCCATGAAATCTTACCAGTTCCTTTACATATATCATGGCAAGCTGATCCAGAGAGAAATCCTCTCTAATAGAAATGAAGTGTGCAGACTTTGTAAGATGATCAACAATGACCCATATAGCATTATTGCCTTTGGATGTTTTAGGAAGTCCTGTGACAAAGTCCATAGTGATGTTTTACCATTTCCATTCGAGTATGGGTAATGGTTTTAACATCCCCTTAGACTTCTGTCTCTCATCTATAACTTGTTGACAAACCAAGCATCGAGAGACATATTCAGCAACATCTCTTTTCATGCCATCCCACCAGAAGTATTCTTTCAGGTCCCTATACATCTTCGTGCTTCCAGGATGAATAGAGAATGAAGAACTATGAGCCTCATCCTACAGCTCCTTCTTTAACACGGGGATGGGAGGAACACAAACCCAATTCCTGAACATTATTATCCCATCACAATCAAGGTTGAATTCAGGAACATTTCTCACCTTCTTTTGTAACTCGACATCTTCTTTCCGTGCCTCTTTATTCTTCACATGTATAGATGGTTGAACATTCATTTGCGAAAGATAAGATTTTTCCCCTTTCATTATAATTCCAAGATCTATCCTTTGTAAATCCATAAATATTGGATGTTTTGTGATCCTCATCATGGATAAACTAGCATGGTCTTGTCGACTTCATGCATCTGCCACCTTGTTTCCTTTCCCAGGGTGGTAATGGTTGAGCAGTCGTAATCCTTAATCAGCTCCAACCATCTTCTTTGGCGCATATTCATCTCCTTTTGTGTGAAAATATACTTTAAACTTTTCTGATCAGTATAAATGTCACACCTTTCTCCATAAATGTAATGCCTCCAAATCTTTAATGCAATGATTACCGCAGCTAACTCCAAATCTTGAGTAGGGTAATTTTTCTCATGTATTGTCAACTGTCGTGAGGCATAAGCTATAACCATATCATTTTTCATATGAACACACCCCAATCCCTTCTTGGATGTGTCACTATAGATCACAAACCATTCTCCACTACAAGGCAGTGTGAGCACAGGTGCACCGGATAACCTTCATTTCAACTCCTTGAAATTATCTTCACATTCCTCCGTCCAAACAAACTTAACTCCTTTTCGAGTCAACATGGTGAGTGGGTTAGATAATCGTGAAAAATCTTTCACAAAATGTCGATAATATCCAGCCAAACCAAGAAAACATTGGATCTCGGTTACTGTTGTTGGTCTCGACCATCTTTCAATAACCTATGTTTTTTCTGGATCCACAGATATCCCCTCTTTTGAGATTATGTGGCCAAAAAATGCAACTTTTTGAAGCCAAAATTCACACTTGGTAAATATGGCATAAAGCTTCTCCTTTCTATGGGTCTTCAATATAATTCTCAAGTGATATTCATGTTCTTCCTTGCTCTTTGAATAGAAAAGATTATCATCTATAAAGACAACCACAAACTGATCAAGATAGTCTCTAAAGACTCTATTCATTAGATCCATGAAGATAGCAGGGGCATTAGTAAGACCAAATGGCATCACTATAAATTCGTAGTGTCCATACCTTGTACGGAAAGCCGTCTTTGGTATATCCTCCCTTTTGACCCTTAATTGATGATACCCTGAATGGAGATCAATCTTGGAAAAGTATTGAGCTCCACGTAGTTGGTCAAATAGGTCATCAATGCGCGGGAGAGGATATTTGTTCTTGATAGTGATCTTGTTATGTTCTCGATAATCAATGCAGAGTCTCATTGATCCATCTTTCTTCTTGACAAACAGAACAGGTGCTCCCCAAGGTGATGCACTAGGGCATATGAACCCCTTATCAAGATTCCCTTGGAGTTGCTTCTTCAATTCATGCAACTCAATTGGGTCCATTCTATAAGGTGTCTTTGAAATAGGCAAAGCACTCGGTATGAGTTCTTTTGAAAACTCAACTTCACGATTCGGTGGATGACCTGTTAATTCATCTGGAAAGACATCATCAAACTCCCGTACAATGTGAATATTCTTAATTGTGAGTTTCTTGGCAACCATTTGAGATAAATAACCTTCATTTAGTGGAATCAAGACCCATAAGATGGAAGGAATTTCCACTGGAAGGTTATGTTCATCCTTGCATCGATAGACGAACATAGATTGATCTGGAATATGAAATGTGACTTCCCTTCTTTGGAAATTGATATGAGCTCAATGTAGAGAAAGCCAATCCATGCCAAGAATCACATCAAATTCTACTATAGGAAGGATCACAAGATTTGCAGGAAGCACTTCCCCACAAACTTCAATCGAAGAAGAATTATAAACTTTTGATGCGACTGTTGTGCCATTAAGGGTTGTCACAGCTAACTCAACATCTAATTGTTGAGGTAATACGGTGATACCCTTAGAAAATTCTTCAGAAATAATGGAGTGGGTGGATCCAGAATCAAATAAAACATTTTCAACTTTAGAGTGGATGGTAAGTGTACCTTTCACCACATCGTTATCGTACTCCACATCGCTGATAGAAATTGCATGTGACTTTACATTGTCTTTAGCCTTATGAGTTTGTTGACGTCGATCATCATCATCAACCCTTGGATTTAGGCATTGATTGGCATAATGCCCCATCTCCTTGCACTTGAAACATTGAAGTGTAATAGGTTCATTCTATGCATCCCTTCCTTTATTTGCATCATTAGACATCTTCTTTCCATTATTACGGCATTCAAATGCCCGATGACCTTCCTTTCCACATTTGAAACATTTACTTGTCCCTTTAAGACAACTCCCTCCATGTTTCTTTACAGAATTTGAGCATAAGGGAAAGCTCATCTTCTTTTCAGTGTGCTCTTTAGATTTTCCTTTGAATTCCATTTTCCTCTTCTTATCAAACCCATATGACTGATGGGTTACTAAAATCTCCATATCAAATTTGAGAGCACATAGAATGATTTCCTCATAGCTATTGAAGTCCCTTATGGCTAAGGCCCTTCGAATAATTGGTTTTAAGCCACTAAATAATCGATCGATCTTACTCTTAGGTTGGATAATAATACCAGAAGCGTACCTTGCAAGTCTTGTAAAATTTTCTTCATAGGTACCAACAGATTCATCGTCCTTTTGCTTCAGTTCATGAAACTCTTTCTCCATCATTGTTCGGAGAATACGATGGAAGTACTTATTGAAAAATAAGTTCTTGAACTCGTCCCATTACATTACTCAATTACATCCCATTGCCTCATATTCTTAATAAGATTCCACCATTGATCAGCATCACCTTCCAAACGATACACTGCTAAGATGACTTTATCATGCCCAGAACATTGAAGAACTTAAAATATCTTTTCAGTAGTACTAATCCATTGTTCAGCAACTAATGGATCAATAGACCCGCTGAATGAAGGTGGACGCTGTCTCATGAAGGATTCAACAGAATGTTGCTCCTTACTTTGCTCGTTTGGAAGTCCTGCATGATTCATAGCTTGAGAAAGTTGTGTGAGCATGGCTACAAGATTTTTCATTCCATCTCCCATAACGTTTGGTTGCTCAGGGGGACAATCATTGCATTTCCCGTCACATTCCGCATTAACACGGTTCCTTCGGGTTCCAGCCATTGACTAAAACCAAGAAGACTAGTGTGAGCAACACTAATTATAATAGGAAAACCACATAATCAAGAATAAAATTTCAAACTTAAGATCTTATACTAGGTTATTCATGGACATTTATAAAACACTAAGATTATGTTCAATGCTTAGACTTATCCTTAGGGTTCTTACTAAGGCTTCCACATCCTAGTTTCCAAAGGTTGACTATACCTTTCCTCTAATACCAAATATAATGACACATACTTTACATACATTGTTATTACTTCAGAATTGAAGCACACTTATTACAACATATAACCAAACCAATAAAGGACTGTATATGTATAGTGTCTTTAGATACTGGGAAACATATACAACTGGTTCATAAACCATCTACTTTGCCTCCCATTTATTTCATCATATCTAGAGTCCCTTTTGGCATAATCTACTTAATAACCTTCTTCCTGACCTGGGGAAACAAAACCTACAAAAGGGTGAGCTCAAATGCTCAGTAAGGGTAAAAAAAAGAAATATCAATCACATCATATACATAAGAACATAACTTTTGGAAATCTTAACCTGCAAAAGAGATCATAATTTCATAACATGGGATAAGTCTTTGTAGTGAAATGTAATAACAATAATCATAACTTAAATCATGAAACTTTGTGGAATACACAAATAATCATAGATAATCATTTCTTATTAGACAAAACTCATTGCCAAGACTATCTTAGTGGACAAAGTCCATTTCTGAACTGAGTTCACTCCTCATTTCAGTCCTGTTTCACTGAACCGGTATAACCTACCGTTCCATCTAAGTCTATCTCATGAGATATAAATTATTTACCCAATGCATTGGAGGGAGACATAGGTTCCACCCATCTCATAATGATTCCATTCTTATGTGTGCCACAAAATCATAAATCATACATCATTACATAACCCATGTAATAAAAATGGGATTCTTAAACAACATGACATCATAAAACAATTCATATAAGATAAAGGAATTAATAAAAATAATTCCATCACAACATAATCAAATCAATGTCATAATAGGGATAGAAACAGAACCCTATTTTAGCTTAGATGGAAAATAATTTTGATAAAACACTTGAACTTCATTCTTGAGGAAAATATCTTTTCTACTTTAAAACCATTTTCCTTTCATAACATGTCATACTATTTTAAATTAAAAGATTTTTATTAAAAATAAACATGAAACCTTGTAAAGGATTCTTCTTGGAAATAATGCTTTAAAAATCCATTCATGCCGTATAAGTTAAATAAAACATTCTTCATTCTTTTGTCGGAAAAGTCAAAAAGTACCTCGTATGAAAAACGACAAAAGATTCCTTTCATATCCTTTACTAAAAACTCAACGAAGGGTAAATTTGTATTTAAACAATTGTAGGTGGATGTAAATAATATTACATATTGAGGAAACATGGATGTGGATGATTAAATACACCTCAGTAAATGCCAAAGTATAAACAATCTCGGATAAAAATGAGATTGTGATATTTACCTTACCTTAGGTCCGATATACTTTGTACGTGTCTGAACCTCCTGTATAATGATTTAAATAATGTTATTGAGTTATTCCAGAATCATACATATTTTTATTATATCATATTTGGTCATATTCTTAGCTTCTTAGTAGTAATATTTCATTGCTACTTGTTATTCGGGTGTTTATAACTTTTTTCTCTTATGCGTGTTTTGTCAAATAAATTCTTATTCTTATCTTTAGGTTATATATACCTAATTTAAAGAATGGTATTAGTGTAATATAAATCATATTCATTCATTTAATTCATTTATATAATCATTATGAAATGAAGATCATGTAGAACGAGTCGCATCACATCGTGGAGACGGTATTCCGTATGTACGCACGAGTGATGATATCGTTCCTATGATCGTGGAATTGTATTGGAGTGTATGTATACTATTTCAGAATCAGTATCAATTTATAATAGTCATAGATAGTCATTATTTACACCATTATACCCATCCAAGTAAGGAGGTGGTTGAAAATAGACTACACCACGGCGTGGAGACGGTATTCCGTACGTATGCACGCGCGGTGATTTATTTTTCCGTAGAATGGATATATGGTGAAATAGGGTTGTTTCATACTTATAATAACATATCAGTATATGAGTGATACTGATGTTATTACTTCATAATGAAACAAATAAAGAAGAAGAAGTTGATGAAGAAATAAAGATGAAAGAATCGGTAACGGACATTACCTCTTCTTTGAAGAGTTTCTTTGAGACCTTCTTTTAGGGCACTAAAATTGGTCTTTGAAGAAGACCAGGACCTCTAAAATGTCTCTAGGGAAGTGGAGAGGATATAGTGGCAGGGGTTGGCCGAGGTTTAAGGCTCAAAGTGGTGTGATGAAGAGAGTCAAGAGGTGCCCTTTTATAAGGGAGGAGAGGGGAATCTTTGGAATAACTAAAATATTATTTTATTATAAAGTCAAGTTTGGTTTTAAATAGCTCCAAATTGATTTATTTCGAGGATTAGGTGGGGATGGGTCGAAATAATTTCATCCAATAGAATTTAGACAAGTTTAGGTTCCTATTTTAACCTTATCATTTGGATTTAACATTAAGTTAAATAATTTTACTTTTATCGTGTCTTCTTGTGTTCTTATACTATAAGGTTAATAAACTTAATATAAGCAAACAAAAGAACCCAAGTTGTTTATTATTAATATATATAAACTTATATAAGTCATTGTTCAGAACCTTAGATTTTTAGGAATAAAATAACAATTACTAATATAATAGTTTTTATAAAAACTATTTTGTGTCAATTTTGACACTCTTTAGTAATTAATTTTTGTGAAAATCATAACAGAATTATTAGTTCGAAAGAAGTTAATTAAATCAATAATAACATGTCATATTATTCTATTAAATTAGTGGATTTCATAAAAAGTCTCAAATTATATTTATTTGGATATTTATAACATCAATTATGTCAACATTTCATTAATAAGATAATTATTGCATCATCGTTGTGTCATAAATAAATTAAATTATGTAATGTATAAAAATTACCAATAAAATATCATTTTGTAAGAAATATTATTATCTTTCTAATGAATATTTATAGTCGAATTTATCTTATGTATAACCCCATATTAAAAATTATTTATTTTTTAAACTTTGATTTTAACTATTTTAACCCTTCTTTAAATAAATAAATAATAAATGTCCTTATCTAATCCAATTGGTCCTAAATGGTCATATTTTATTCCTAATGTTGTTTTTGGTCGACTTAATCTTGTCCAATAGAATGAGGACATGTGTTATGGTAATAATAATATCATTTTTACCCTTAATTACCCTATTTACTTTTAACCTTGGTAAAAAAAAAGTAAAAAGTTACTATTCACCAAAAAAATATTTTCATCTCATTGAACCACATTTTTCTTACTGACATCAACCGTGTCTCTCGGATTTTCGAAATTTCACTCCCAGAAGCGGTAAAATTATGTTTTATGAAAAAATCAGTTCTTTAACTACCACTTAGTGGTTTCACTATTCATCAAAAATTGATAGTTTTCAGAAAAATGCCAAAATTTCACCCTAGGATAATTTCGATATTCCGAATCCAAAAATGAAGTCCATTTTGAAAAATAAAATTAATAAAATTTCAAAAAGTGGTTATTACTATTCATAACGACTAGTTTTAATAATACTTTATTAGCATATCATTGTTTAGTGAAACTCGGTATTGCGTACGACGCAAGCTATTGAGGAAGGTTGCGATTTCGTTTAAAGCAAGCCAAGCAAGTGTTGTGTGTAGAAAAAGATTCCTTTGATGATTTATATAACATAAAAGTCTCGGGTGTTACAACATGTACTAGTACGCTAGGGAATCTGTGGGGTTTGGTCTCAGTTTTACTTAGTAAGATTGACGCTTACAACTCTAAGTAAATAATGATGATGATTATTGGGGACCACTAGGTTATGGGTATGATCCCTACTAGTGGCTCGTGCACGATAGTGGATATTTTTTGTGGTTACTCTGACTGAGATACTAGGTATGTGGGACCCACATCTAGCTAGTTCCTTGGGGTTATTTCCTATTACTTGTTCTCATTAGATACTTTATACTTACCGTCGGTATATGTTATTGTTGGCTAGAAAATTTTGTAGCTTTTTTATTTATTTTAAAATTGTTGGTCCATTAGAATTATCCCACATGAAAACTGTTTTCATTTATTATTGCGTCCTTTATAAAATTGTAACAAGCATTTATTATTAAAAAAACATGCAATATTTTTTTTCATGAAATGTTTATCACATGGAATCTTTTAGTGGTGGTATCCTACATCTCTTTCGTTCACACCCTACTTACTCATTTTGGTGTAAGTATACATTCTTATTTTATGTCATAGGTTTGGGTATATGTTTTATGCCATTGGTGTGTGTTTTTAGCAGTCCATCGTGATGCAGTGTCATGGAGATGGATTGTGGGCGGTGCCTCTTTCCATGTGGAGGTTCTTGGGCTGTCATTTCATGGGTTTGTACCTTGTAATGGTCTTTAAACATTGTTTAAAATTGTGTAATTCTGTTCTGAATTTTATTAATAGATGTTTTGGTTTGAAAAATCCAGATTCAATTTCTTGGATTCATTTGTTTTTTTAAGTATACAAACTTGGGTAAATCATTCCCAATATTCAGTTTTTGATACCCATGCACTTGTTTTAGCACATGGGGATCGGGAATGCCTTTTGGCTCTTGTCATGGGCCAGGTTTGGTGCCGGTTTTGGTGGCGATCAGATTCGGTTCGTGAAAAACAGTGAGTTTTGATATATTGGTCATCCATTGAAACTCTATAGAGTTGCATAATTTTTCAATAAAGGATAATGTTTTCTTAGTTTCATTTTTCATAAGACAAAAATATGAATTAAAATTTATTTAATAAAAAATTAAACAAATTTTCACGTTATTCAACTCAAATAATTATCATCATATTATAGTCAAACTGAGAAATATATTATGAACTAATAGAATTTTACTATTCATTATAAAATAAAATAATGTAATAGCTGCTATATAGAGAATTTTGTTTTTGTTAATGTCAATATTTAAATGTTATAACATGCATAAACTAGAATATGGCCTATTGAAGAACACTATAGTGGTTCCTCATGTTGATATTGTAATCATTTTTCATAATATAACTTCAATTTTTATGAAAGATATCATACAATATATTCTCAAATAGTAGATATTTTTCATTCTATGTTATTAATACGTGAAACAATTGGTATTATTTTAATTAAAAACACATATATAATTGGTAAAATGTATAAATTAATCTGATCCATATACTTGGATTATAATTATTATAATTTTAATTAATTATTCAACCAACAAATCATTCATCAATCACAAAAAATTAATGATTCTTAATACATTCCAAAGAAAATTATATTTTGGAATTTATAATTCCCAAATGATAAAACATATTTCTTTTCATACATAATGTTCATCATGCTTATTCAATATCACATTGTGTCATTTGTACAACCACATTATAAAAATCATATTGCATTTTGAATATAATATTTTAAAGAGACTTCATACACTATTGCCTTATTAAATTTCCTATTTTTTTCAACACATATTGTGTCATTTATGTATGCCATTAAGTATAAATAAAATAAACTAGATTATATATAAATTAATTATTAGTTATAGAAATGATTTTTATTACTATTTTTGGTTATCCTGAAGACTCTTTATCAATTTTATTCTAACTGCATCCTTCCCCATGGGAATAATTTAAAATGTCATTGATGAATAAAATGTTTCATTATATACATACCCTAAATTTTAATATATTCCTAAAAATTATATATATCAATATCATGGATATATTATTTTATATTTTGATATTTTTTCATTAGTTTCTTTTGCTAATTAATACACATTTTAAGTGTTCTGTATCTCTCCGTAAAAATAACAATCAAATTTAAGTGTATCATTTTCTTAAAACCCCATGTTTTTATGAATTAAATTTTTTTGGTAATAAATAAATATTAATAGATATATTACATTAATGAAACACCATATATATTTTTCATTACACATGAAACTAATTTTATCTTGGATTACACTTAAAACTAAGTTTTATCAATCCATGATATAATATTAATATTATTATTTAAATGTGACCGAAATAACCTAAATGTTAAATATATCAATATAAATAGAAACAAATATTTATAAAAATTAATTATAATGTATTTATATAAATATTATTCATTGAAAATGTTGACTTAATTCTTTGAAAAGAATTTATAATTTTTTATATTATAATTTTTTTAATATTTGTTTCTATTGTAATTTTGTGAATAAATAAATAAACAATTTTTTATATTTATTAGAGTAATTACATGAAAATATAATCAATATTTTTGAAATCTACTTGTCATGATTATCCTAGGGTGTATTTTTTTGATTTTTCTAAGTAGAATAGATTTTTATTGAATGGTGAAAAATTGCATTTTTTTACTGAAACAAAACCATTTCTTTTATAGAATATATGTTGATAAATTTTTAAATAAAGGTTTAAAATGTAATATTAGTTAAATAATATACCATTTAAACCAATTTGGTTCATTTAAATTATTTGGTTATTGAATTTTAATATAAATTTATTTAAAATTTTAAGCATTTAATCATTCAAAACTCTGTTTCTCATCGCGTTTGTGAAATTAATTTTAAAATAAATTTGTCCACTCTTGTTAATTAAATATGGAAAAATTTATTTAATACTTGGATTGATAAATATTTATATTATAAAATAATGTAAATTTATTTTAACTCAATGAGTAGTAATCCAAATAATAATTATTTGTCACAATTATGTTAAAATGGTTTTTTTGAGAGGGCGGGTTAAACTAAATAAAAAGGGATTAAAATGAAACCAAATATATAAAAAACTATTTTTATAGACATATTTAATACATATAATGTACAAATTCAAATATTTGTCTATTTTGAAACCTTTTTCACTTGAAAATCATAGGTATGGTTTTTAATTTTCAAAAAATTACAATTGTTCAACTTGAATCTCATAAAAAAGAACACTCATTATCCTCCCATCTTCACAAATCAGAAACCCTATATATCATCCAAGAAAATCCATAACATATTCATTGTATTCCAACTCACATTATAAATTAATATTTTTTATCATAAATCAAATCTACATTTGATTTATGTTAATTATAAAGTGGTTGTCTAAGGAAGTGGTAATGTGTTTAACAATGAATTTATTATTATATTCATCATCTAATAAAAATATTATTAATCTAGGATGAAATAGAAAATTATTATATAACATATAATTTAATTATATTATTTTTATTTCTTAACCTACATTAAACATATATTCCATAAAATAGGTTTTGAAATAATTATTTATGTGAATGGAGAATTACCACCTTGTTAGCCCATGTTTTCAACATTAAATCACCATATTTCAAAATTGGATATGATTATGGATTTAATGTGTAAATTTTATATTTTTCATATTATTATACATCTCCAACTGTTAAATCACATATAATTTCATACTTTCTATTTTCTGAGAATACAATACTGTCGCTACTGTGTATGATGAACTATAGCCTTAGAAGCGTTTTGATTCCCTAACATTACACATGTAAGAAAATAAGGATGATTTTAATTTAAATATGTGATATATATGAAATAAAATTATTCTAGTGTGGTAATATATTGTTAATATTTCTAAATTTATATATTTTTTGAAATGAAATCATGGTTTTTGCCTACATACGAACTAGAACCACTATAAATGTTTTATTTAAATCTATATCTATAAATTTTATGGATTAATATAAAAAATATAAAAAATAGATATTATATTTATTTAATGGTTTATATTATAGGTATTACGATTCCAAGACAAAATTAAGAGGAACAATGAAATAAAAATATATTTTAAACCAATGGAGTTATTGGGAGAAACATTACATTAACATGGAAATGTTAATATGTGGTTAATTAATTGATGTATGTAAATCAAATATGATATAATATATATATTTCTAGTAATATGAATATTTATAATTATGTTATATTAAATGTAAATTATGTTTTAATGTGTAAAAATGACATTAGGACATAAGTTATTGGATTTTTGTCTCATTTTTTTCCTTCTTTAAGAAATATGTCATGTTATTGACCTATATTATTTCATGAGGATTATATAAAACACATTTGAAATTTCATATAAAAAATTAATTTGTTCTTAGGGAATTTTATGCATAATTTGATTTTATTATTTCATGGGGATTACGATTTAATGATTCCAAATTTATAAGGGTTTTATGTTATAATATCATTATTTTTCGTGATTGTTCATGATTATGCTGAAAATGTTGAAGTATCATGATCTTATTATAGGAAAATCAGGTATTTTATTTTTTTACTTGTTATTTAATGATAATAAATATATTCATTACATTTTACTCTATTTATAGACACAATAGATTAAAATGATATCTCTATGAAATAAATAATTATTTATCTCCTCAATTGAGAATTAATATTTCTTCCAAAATTATGTTCTATATAAAAACATTATAAAAAATTACATACACCATAATATTTATTAAATATATTTCATCTAATATTTTTATTTATTACAAATATTTTGCAATAAATATTCTATTCATTTTCCAAATAAGGCACATTTGACTTTTAGAAAAAAATTTAAAAGGAATACATAAATAATTTGTATGACATATATAAAATTTAATAAAATCAAATCCACTATTTTTATTGAAAATTAAATTATAATTTACCTAGTTTATTAACAAATAAAATTATTTCTGAAATATGTTATGAATTTTTATTTTGTTAAGATGTATTTTGAATGAAATGATATTTTACTCTTAAAAAATTCCATGTTATCTTTATTTCAATATCAATTTCCATCCATGATGATGTCCTTAGATGTTAATTATTTTTTTACTAATAGTGTTATCTACTAATTCCAATCATATTATTTTTCTAAATGATTTAGTTTTTGGATTAAATGGTTTTTATGAAATATGTTTTTCTCTAAGGGTTTTACCATTATTAAATAATTAGGAATGTCGATTAATTTTCCATGGTAAAAAATTTGTTGATTTGACGAAATTATAAAGAACCATTTTTAATTTACAATGGTTCTGTTATGATAAAATAAATATGATACTCATTTAATTTCATGGGTTATGATATGAGGCCTGGATTATAATTTTTTTACACATATTTAGGAATTTTATTTTTATGCGTGGGACCAATATCTCCCTCGATTTAATTAATTAATGTTTAATATATCCTGGGAAAAACTGATTGGAATGGGGAGATGTCCCGATTTTGTATGGTACTCTATCCATTATGATATTATTGGTAGTGAATCTCGAATAAAATTATTGTTTTTTGTATGAACTCATTAGACTATGATAGTCTTTTAAATGAATGGTGTACTACTATGGTAATGATTTTTTATTATTAATTATATTACAAAGATATATGCCTTTATGAATTTTTCCCTCAAATATCTTTTTATTTTATTGTATTAGGATTCATGTCTCATGAGATACAATGATTTATGGATGTACTAATGTTTATGATCTTCGTTATATAGGGTATGTATTTTGAATTCTATCATAATGTACTCATACCCTTATGCTCATGATATGTTGATATCTCATATTGTTAAACATTATAAAAAAATTAGCTCAACAATTATTATGTAACCTTTTTTGAGGTCATGAAAAAAGTTACTATATATGATATCTACAAAAGGGTGGTAGTTATGATGAACATAATGGGAGATGACATAGTTTTCTTATGGGATGGAAGTTTATGGGTCCATGATTTCAATTTAACTACACATAATTGACTATTAAATTTATTGTCATTTTATGGATTGAATAATAGTATATTATGATGTAAAATTTATCTATGAGATTTTTGGGTATCCAGAGTTGGTTTCATAGAAAGGGGTTTTTATCCTGTGGAATATAAGATGATAAAAATTAATTGAGATTTTGAATACATTTCTGAGGATTTTTTAATGATATGATTAAGTATGAGTACATTTTTATGAAAATTAAAGTAATTTTGGTAAATTATATAGTGGTGGGTTCCCATGTAGTTACATAACTATATGGATTCCATAAGTTTATGTGGATTTGGTATAGTGGGACAAAGGATTAATTACACCAAAAAGTCTGTGTTGATATGGATTACATCCTAAAATAGTGTATGATAATGAGCATTTCTACACACCAAGTTTGACACGCCATAGGGATACACATTGGATAAAAAAACATTTTACAAAATGTTGTGATGTATTTAATTAAATGACAATGAATGACCTTCGATAAACACAATGATTAATAGATTTGAAATGAGAGTATTATTATTTAAATAACACATAAATATTTCATGTGATATAATATTTTTTATTAAACTTTTGTAACCGGAATGAACCATGTTAATGATGAAAATGATAGATAATGTAATTATTATCCTCTTGAGAAGGAAACTTTTATAGGAGCATTAATGAAAACCATGTTGATATGTTGAAAAAAAAATTCAATCTTTTAATTAATATGATATTTTTCATTGGGAATGGAGGGAACAATGCCATATTTTTTCCATATGAATGCAACATCCAAACCCTATCATTGGTTATACTAATCCACTAATTTATGTGATATAGATCAGTACTAATGAAAATAGAGTATTCATTATCTAATTTTTGTATGAGGAAAAATACATTTTCTTAGTCTATCCTTTAGAAGTAGCAGCTAATCAGTACTGTATGTTAAAAAAGAATACAAAACAATATGAAGAAATTTACGCCATGCGGTGGAATGAGTTTAATATATTATTATTTTATTAGTAAATCCCTAATTTACTTCATTCCAAAACTGATAAATGATTACATGATCTAAAGAAGAAGGTGGATGAATCTATTGGAATCTATGTAGATAATTTTATAAGACATGAAATATTATCTTATTGAATTATCATCTAACATAATTTTAATGTTTATTGATTCATTATTTTATTAAAACCAATTATCTAATGTTCATTATCCATAATTATAATAATTATATATGTTGACCTCACCTGTTTTGATAATCTCAATCATGTATTCATTTGTGTTGAAAATCCCAATTATGTTTTCATTCTATGTGATATTTTTAAGTATCATTGATCTATACTTTAATTCTTTCAAATCTATGATCAAACCAATAATAATCTTTAAAATAGTCTTTGAAATATGTTAATCCTCATTTATCCATGTTTATACAAGTTATAAATTGATTCTAACACAATCGGATGTGTTCTGCATAAAACAGATAAGTAATCTGTCTATAGCTACTGATAAAGAGCTACCGGTAACCAGTCTACCGATAGACTTAGTCTACCGACAGACAGCTACCGATAAACTTAACACAGAGCTACCGATGTACTTATAAATATAAGCTACTGACTTAAAGACAGCTACCGATACAAACGTAGAGCTACTGGTGTAAGTATAAATAGCTTCCGATGGAATAATAGTCACCGATGGACGAAGCTACCGATACAGACTCACAGCTACCGACGCATGGAGCTACCGATGCATAGGAGCTACCGATGCATGTACCTACCGACGCATGGAGCTACCGATAAACAAATTCACTGATACAAGCATGTACCAACCGACACATAGAGCCACCGATAGAGTCAAAGCAACTAATGACATCGAGCTACCGATGTTCAAGCTACCGATGTTCAAGCTACCGATGCTGATTACCTACCGATCACTCGACTCACTGTTTGAATTTCTTTATTTCCTATATTTAATCTATCTTACGGTCATATCATACATTTTAATGATTTGTCAAATATCTGATAAAGGTTGTCGGATGTCAGGAACCCGTACCTCGTACCTGCTGAAAAGAAATCTTTTTTGTCCCCTGATGGGACATAAATACGAGAAGACTACGCTGCCCACAGTAGGGATGCAAAAAGTGAAGCGAGTGAAGGAAAAACGAACAACAACAAGAAGCGAACCAGAAAAGTGCGGTGCATCCAATATACCGAAAACGACACAAGCACAAGAAGAACACAGAGAATCTCATAGACAATCAAGCATACTCGAGAAGTGTTATGTGCATACAAGAAGAACTTCATCGACTACATTCTCACTACCTGTGAACCTCGAGCATACGACACTCTGTTTCTCAAACAAAAATGAGAAGAGGACTCAGACTCACTTCTAGTCGAATCCAAAGGTCTCCAGAGCCATACTGAAATTACCAGAACCATCTCTAAACTCTACATCTCTTGTTCTGTGATTTATTAATATTCATTTCGAGCAGTGTGTGTTATCTGTTGTATCTAACACATACACTGTCTCTTGTACTCAAACTGAAGGATTTGCAAATCCTTACCAAACTCTTTCATTCTTTCTTTCCCACGGATAACAGTGGTAGAGGTCGTGTGTGACCTGGACAGCTGGTTGCTGTTGTACTGTTTCCCACGAAGAACAGTGGTAGAGGTCTTGGACCTGGACAGTTGTAAACTGTTGAACCCCGATCCAGGGTGTGGATCATTTTTTATATAATCTTTTGAGAGGACTAAGTCTCGGCTTGAGACTGAACCTCTTGGTTACATTGTTGTGCCATCTCTTTCAAAGTTTTATTCCGCTGCTAATCACTTTAAAACCAATACTGTTTTTAAAGTTACTTTGATAATTAAATTAGCAAGTGTTTATGTTATGTGTGGATTAGTAAGTTAGTTTCAAAAGATAATCACACACTCCTGTGTTGATTAACTGGGAATTAATCAATCCCTTGAGAATCTGACAGAACCTCTACATTAATATAAATTCACTACAGTTTAATTTATTATTTTATTTGGGGTTCTTTAAGACACTGTTTTTAATTACAGAAATTTTAATTGGTACTCAATTCACCCCCCTCTTGAGTAAACCACTCCGACCAACAATATATATATAAATCTGTTTATTTTAATTCATTATTGAATTGAAGATCATATTATCCCATTAATCCCATGGCTCAGACAATAATTCGAATTTTTCGATAAAAAGAAACAACAAAACCCATTGTGAGAGTAATATGGTAACTCCATAATACTTTTTTTGTTCATATAAACATTGTATATAATCCCATAATGGGTTTGATAAATTTTTTAAATGTGGAATACATGTTCATCACGAAAATAAATGTTGTAGTGATGTAAATAATATGACTAATGATGTGAAAATTCATTAACCCTAAAATATTTCAATATTTACACTCTAGTTTTTAAAATGATAGGTATATGGGAATTATGTTAGCTAATTACCAATCACAATGGTTATTGATGATGATTTAAATCAATAACCACTCATTCTGAGAGGTAAAAGAAAATATCACGTGATTACAGTTATAGAAAATAGTTAAGAGAAATTCATGGTGAAATTAAAACATACCATGTACTCAAGAACTACTAATATATTCATTTAATATTGGAAAAAAATTCTATCATATCTAAATACTTTTTTAAGGGTATCAAGATTCTAACAAAATGATGAGGACTATAAATTTTAGCAAAAATTCATTATGTAATGCTGATCATGTATAAATATATTATATATCTACACATGAAATTTGTGGCAATTTCATGTATGAAATTGTTTCGTTAATTATTGATTTTTATATGATTTTAAATTAGTCTTGTATTAGAAAATTCTATAATAATTACATCATAATTGTCATATATGAAGAGTCACTTATGATATTACAAACCAACATATGATCATCTCTGAATGTATTCATATGTATTAACATTTGTTGATATCACATCCATTATATGGTTCTTCATACCAAATTACCAGTTTTGTTCATCTCAAATGTTATGGTTGAACCATGACAAGGATATTCTTATTTTGTGGGAATATTTTTATCTCATTTTGGAATATTTTTGTAGTACTCATCTGAATCTTGAATTTTAGATTTCCAAAAAAATCATACCTACAACCACATGAATTTCAATGATTTAATATAGAATGGGTCTAATAGTGTTCAAATAATTAAATAATAAACATAATGAAAATCATTAAAAAGTATTAATTAAACCATGTGTGTATCATTTGGGTGAACTTGTTCTTTTAATATGATGAATGATCCAACAATGTGGATTTTTATAGATTATCTGCTAATAAACAAAATTACCACTATGATTATGTATCACCTAAATCGTATAAATGAATTTTTTATCATCTATGTGTAGCTCAATACATTTACAATATTTAAATTCAATTGAGATATCATCATTTCAGTCCCATAAAAGATAATTTACTCAAGAAAAAAAAATTTACAAGGCATATACACTATTAATTTTTTTAGTTGCCACTCAATCACACTAACTCCCTGATTATCACCATATAATTAATTAATAGTTTCCTTTTTGATTACCATGAATATTTCATAGTAATCATAATTGGTGTTATTCTTATGTATTCAAATAATGAATATAGTACTAAATACACTAAAAAGGTTAAACTATATGAAATTTTTTTGAACTATACATTTTTATTAAAAAAGGAATCATTTTTTTGGATATATATTCATATTTGATATTATATATTTTAGATCAATAATTAATAGTGGCAATTTAGACATGTTATAGATGAAACATAGTGATTAAGATAAATATTTTTCTTGGATTATATGTTTTTTATCGATTTTTTGTAGAGAATTTATCATTATTTTCATATCCACTAACCAAGATAACTTGGAAGGGAGAATAGTTCCTCTAGATAAATGATTTTTATGAAATAATCAATCCACTAAATAGGATATTAGTTATTGCATATAATGTTACATTACCCAAATATGGTGTAGTTCTTGTAGTCTATAGTGATCCATCTATGGGGTGATTGGTTTTTTATGGGAAATATAATGGTTATATCTCAAGACATGGTAAAATTAATGGTTAAAGGAAAAAATTACCCAACCCTTGATTTTTATTTCACTATGACTATTTATTCATTAAAGAAATAGAAAAATGATTTTGAAAGAGGAAAGTGTAATATATATATTGATCATAAATATTTTATTTTTATATTATCATTGAATGATTTTATCTTGTACCAGAGGAGATAATAAGAGATGAATAAATATTATTACTGCTCAATGTATTACCATCCATGGAATGGATAAAATGTGGTAGATGTTTTGGGTCAAATTTAACATGCCAGATTATCCTTAATAATGATAAAAAATATTCAATATTTCAGAATTTTTATAGTATAGATCACTAAATCCTGATACAAGGGGGGACATATTATCTTGATCAATGGAATATTCTCCCATATATCCATGTGATGATAAAGCAGGTTCATAATGAACATGTCGATTTGTATGAAATGTTTCAAATGTTATGGTGTTTAACATTGATTATAATGGATTTATAATGTTCAAGAACCATGTATATGTTCCTAAAATACCATAGTTAATGGAAGTATTAGATTATGGTCATAATTATTCATTAATTATTGATCCAATAAGTATAATGATGTATAATGAATATAAAAAATATTAATGTCATAATAGATTTAATAAGGATATCACAGTTTTTGTAACTCAGTTCTACATATGATAGCATGTCAATGTTCTGAGACAATATTTTAATGTGTTATTAAATCCATTAACCATTATATAATGGAAATGGGAAAATATCAACATTGAATAAAATCACTAGAGACTCCAAAAAATCTAAATGTAATACTACTATATCGTTTATAATTGATCACCTTCCGTATTCAGTACACATTATCACAATTAGTGAATATTTATCATCGGATCATCCTATCGGTATATAAACTATTGATATATTATGTTTGAATATAGTTATACAATTCATTGTGTCTGATCATGATATCTGGTTAACCTAAATGTGTGGGATATGTATTTAGAAATATCTTGATACTAATATGGATTTGGGAACATTTTATAATACCTAGAATTATTTTTAGTCTATGGGAATATGTCAATAACTATTGGATATTTCTAGATAATATTCTATATATTTTTAATTTTTTTTGGATCAACACAATCCTCTAGTCACGTATTTGGGAAAAAATATTTTTCACTCCAGAATTCAGGTTGTAACAATATAAACTCGGAGCCACTAGTATGTTCCCAAATCCAATGGGTCACATGGCCTCATGTTCACCTCCCCATACACCAGAGGATACTAACATGTAGTCCAGGCCTGTGATTGAATGATGGGGATAATAGACCCTTGTGGTTAGTGTAACACATTATTATTAGAATTAGATAAATAAGTTAATGCATTATATAAATCTCTAGAAGTAGAAAATAATCATCCAAATGACATTAGAAATAAACAAAGACAAAATAAAAACCATATATAACCTGAATAATATTTCATGAATCAACATATTATGTAAGGAAATAATTGATATAAAAAATTCAACACAATAAGTATAAAAATATGAAAATATTACAAAACGTACAATCTACATATTACATCATGATCATAAAACTGTCTTGAGCTTCCCTCTTCCAAATAAGAATTAATCAAGCATCTTATAGTGGGTTATTCCCCAAAACATACCTACATCCATGAATCCCATTTAGTTACCCAACTATTCCCCAAATAGGTTACGATATAACACTCAATTGGCCACTACAAATGGTTTCTATAGAAAATCTAGTCATTGTTTACAAACTAAAAAAGGGTTCAATATATAAAAGAATAAATGTTATATGTTTAAGTGTGATATATCCAAGGTCAAAAAGGCTCATTTTTATCTAGAAACTCTAATCATGAGCTAACTATAAAGAATGATAATAAATGAGGCATATTTTCCAATCTAACAACTATAATTATGAACCTATAACATTGTATACCTATAATTAATGATAAACATCCACTATGTCCTCTTATGACTAATTTGGTACCAGGATTACAGGGATTTGTTCCATGACGTAAAACTATTAATGTCATCTTCAATTTCACATGTTGTGTTATCAGGTGTCAGTTCTACCTGGTACGGATCCAAGCAATAAAATGTCCATGGCATCCCCATCATGTCCCTGGAGCATGTATTTGTAATCCTTAATAAAGACTTGGGTGGTTCCAAAGGGTCATGTCAAAAGAGAATATCCATGGAGGTCTATGAACTTTGGATATATAGAGAGTAAATTTAAAATCCATCCAATGAAAATAAATGTCCATGGAATATAAATATCCATAAAATATAATATAATCTTGGTTCCATGGACTATATATTTATATACATTCATATATAATTCATGTTCCATGGATTATAATTTCCTAGGGAATATAATATAATCATTACAATTTCATTGACATATTTTATAATCATATACAAGTCGTGTGTTCATCCATATCATTCAAAAAATTCCATTTGAAAATTTATTAATTCTAATACATATAAACACATAAAAAAAGGTATAGTACCTCTCCTACTATCTCATTTGATTTCATATGGATCCAACTAACATATATCTCTCACAAACACACACCCAATAGGGTCTAATATTGTGGAGTATTAAATAAACACTCCTCAGAGTGTTTAGGGTTGGGGTTAACAAACTGCAAACATATCATGATACTAAATGAGAATCTTATTAACATTCCAAAAAATTATTAATGACATTTACTTAATGTATAAGAATTCATAAATATGATTTTTTTGTAAAACTGATACTAGTTATACATCATAGATAATATATTTAAAAAGTTATAGAACACCTATCATATTATCATGGTAGAACAGTTGACCAGTATAATCTCCTTACTCTGCCTAGATCAGAAGAAAATTAAATGATGTTTCGATACCCTAGATGTATTATATATTATATTGCACCAAAATAGCATCATCAATATAAAAAATAATGAATAATGGTGACTAATGTGTGGAGACAATTTCAGTTGTTGTCAAGTGTCTTAGATGTCACTTGAAACTGAGTCAAAATTGGAATTATATGTAAAATCATAGGATTTGGATTCAATGGTTCCTATTATGGTAATCTTATGAATGAAAAAATTATGGGATCATATTCTGTCAAAAAATGAGGCATTGAAATTAATTTCAAAAAGATACTTTGTGATTTTATACATCATAAAAATTCATTACATTTAATCAATGTATCATCATTTACCATAAAGGGAATACTCATTACACTTGATGAATTTTCCTACCTAGGCAGATACACATATTTTATTCAAAATAAATGTTGTGTACTTGGTCTTAACCCACATTCAACTACCATCATTCGTTACATAAAAAACTAACTAGGTTATATACACAAAATTATGTTCTAAAACAATAATAGAAATAAAAATCATGAGTTTAGATTAAATAAAAGGATATGTATCACATTAAAAATATAGAACTTTAAATAACTCTCATTTAAGACAATTCATCCCTATGTTTAGCTTCTGAGGATGTTTAAGCATATGAAAACAAATATGGACACTAAGAACATACATATACCTCTCTCCAAAATTTCTCTTCATTCATATAACAATTTTTTAAAAAAAATTAATGTAATATAAATGACTATCTCTAGAGAGACTACATGTTCTATTTAATGTTATTTATAGGATTTTCCTTGAAGTATGAATCTAATTCACACTGAACCATGTCTAGAAAAATTTTCATATAATGGTTTTAGTTATATCAAAGAAGATGAGATACATAGTCGACATAAAAAATTGATAGATACCTCAGAGATTACTACAACCAATAGTTTATCATCCTGATGCTCTCCTAAACAATGAAAGTACCCACATTACTCTGTAAAATAACACCATATCTCCAAATAGGTATATTCCCTGACCATAATGAGATATATAACAAGACACAGTCCCAATCCCCAATCCCTAGATTTCAAAGATGGACATTGGTGTAGTATTTCTATCTAGATAATGGTGTGTTCATCCTATTTTTGATCATCTAGAACAACTGATAAGTCTCATGCATAAGACACGGTCCACAAAATACAACCTCTTTTTCATGTAACCATTACATATGTGATCATCATATACAACCATATATATCCAAACAATGTTCAATCTATTTATTAATATCATAGATATTGTTTTATGGGAATTCAACCATGGGTATATGACTATGACATGAGCCCCCAAAATCAAGGGCTCGCGCTCTATGAATGTTTTATGGAACATGTATTTATATATCTATCCATAAATAATTCATAATTTGGTATTTAATTTCACAAATAACATCAGTACCTTAAATATATTACATTATTTTCTAGAATTGAGACATTAAACTGGAATCTCTATCCTATACAATGGTACGTGGATATACATGAATTAAAAAAATATCAAGGATGTAAAAACACACAATCTCATATTCTATGAAGGTATCCCTGATATGTATAATGTTTTTCCCAATATAATCAATTCCATAAAAACCCATTTAGAATCACTACCCTAAGGTGAACTTTGATACCTAGCCATAAAACCCATCACAACTTCATCTCATTTCAACACATTAATGGGTATCTACTATGAGATCCCATATAGCATCTAGTATTTTTTCATCAATAGTTGACGTGAGTATCACCTTGTGATAAAGACTAATATTTCTCATTTCATCACCAACCCACATTAGTTATGGTTAATGTCCTGATACGTCTTGAAATCTTCAAAAAATTCTTCCCTGTAGATGAATGAAATTATAACATCATTTTCTCTCAGATGTTAGATGGAACCCAAAAACATTTGTGAATGTGTAAGATCACATCGTCACTAATGGACCCTCCATATGTTGGGCCCTCAACTACCACAATATCTAGTACAATAAATCCCTCAAAATTTGAATGATGTTTCCACTAAACCCTATCCAAAATAGTATAATTCACTACCGCATATGAGACAAAATTATACACATGAATATCATGTACCTATAAGTGAATCACGTAGGGTAAGATATCAATTCTCTTTCACTACTAGGCTCTTGAAAATTCTATATCAAAGTCCTCCTTCTCAGTGTATTAGTAACTCCAATTCCCTTCCCATGTGATTATGTAAGTATTATTTAAAATAAATTATGTATGCATCCAATATTATTTTTCATCTGATTGAATTCCAACATTGAATTATTATACATAGGTATTTTTTGGACTATTTCCATAAGAAATGCACTTCTAATAAAAAATTCTTCTGAAATCATATTTAATGATTCAAAATAGCTAACTCAAGATCATGTGTTGGGTAAATCATCTTGTGTGGGCTCAAATGGTGAGACCTCAATACCAAAAATCAATTCTCATGCATACAAAAATCTATTAAAATAATACCTAAATAATCAAAATATATATTATATCATTTTAACAAATCTGGAAGAATTAGGATTGGTACTGAATACAGTCTCACTTTTAGCTCTTGAAAGGTTGTCTCATGGGCATTGGACTATATGAAAATCATGCCACTATTAGTCACGAATGTAGGCGGTGGTTCTAAGAATGATATGTCATCTATAAGATTCATATAATAACTTGATTATCCAAAGAAAACCCATTCCGAAAATATGATTGTGGGATGCTATGATGAAATAATAGTACTACCTTCTCTAGATCCATAGATTCTCATGTATCTAAAATAATGTGACCCATGATGTCTTCATTATCTATCCTTAATATAAAGGTTGGGATATTTTCAATCAATAAATACTTTTTTATGTATTGAAAAAGATAAATATGTGTTTGGAATTATCATATTGATTATGAGAATACTGAAAGATGTATTATCCAAAAACAACTATGAAAATAATCCACAAATGGGGGGAAATCAGATTCATAAATTCCATGAAAAATAATTCCATATTCATGTGAATGGATGGAATAACCAGATAATCATATATACCATACATAACAAAAAATGTTATATGTTGTCTTTATGAAGGATAAACATATAACTGGGGATATCCTAACCTCATGTCAATTTTTTGGAAAACATGTGCTCCTTACAGGTACTCATAGAGATAAAATTCCCAACTCCAGGCCAGAAAACTATGGAGTCACGATCTTCCGGTGTTAAAATCCACTCATTCGGTCATTTCACTTCTCTACATGCAAATTTATTTTTTTAATAATCGTGTTAAAATTAAAATTATCACCAACCCTATTCAATTTATTATAGACCCCAAAAAAGCAAAATAATACCCCAAAATCTAGAGGATGGGCATTGTGTTTTTTTATTAAATGGATGAAAATATAACTCTGAAAAATCACATTGAACAACTCCACTTTCCAAAATCTATGCACATGAACCAAAACATGCATTAAAATCGGAATGAAGGAATGAAAAATTATTTGATATCCAATTTCAGAGATTTTAATGTGTGTTATTTATGTGAGCATTTTTGTGTCATAAAAACCTCAATCAATATTTTCCCTTTTAATGTAGCACAGTGGTGACCACAGGGTTGTCTCTCGAGGAGGTTGCAGTTCGAGTTGCAAAACTGTGACCTTTGTTATTATTTTTTTTGTAGAAATGAAAAGTGGAATTTAATTAACAATTTTAAAAAAAAAATTAATTAAATACTAAAGTGATATAATTTTAAAGTGAAGATAATGTGGGTTTGAAATCAAGAATAAAAACAGCTGTTGCAGACAAGCTTCACCTTCTCGGACACTCCCCTCTTCCTTGTATATAAAAAAATATCTCTTAATTTAAATTCCTAAATGTACCACCAAAGACCCACAGGTTACACTCAAATTTGAACATAAATCATATTTAAAACATCAATTTGATTGTCTTCCAACCTATATAAGTGATTCAATTACTTAAATACCTCCAAGTAATTGAACATAATTGAATTCGTTATGCTCTATTGCAAAACCTCACCAATGAATTTTAAATATCGAAATCCATTATTCTACTTTATAGATGGAAAATGATCAAAAAAAATTTGTTGAAAATATATTTGAGAAATAAAACAACCAGATTCATTAAAAAAAATAGGTTCAAGTGAAATTTAAAAATATATTACACATTAAAATCAAAACTCGAAAGAGAGTGTCCGTCAGGTGTCACCGTCTGCAACCACTTGCTGCTTAGCCTTACGTCACGTGAGAAGACTTCATCTTCCCTATTTAATCTTCAAAGGATGTCATCTTCTTAATGATCAAAATCTCCACCTTCCCCTTAACTCTCTCAAGCTGACTCCCTTTGTGACAGATGGTGTGGTGATGAATGGAATATGATTTAGAGGTAGTAGCTCCTCTCCTTTTATAGGCATATTTCATCATCATAAAGTTGTCACGTTTTATACCAAATAATTGGAAAATTCACGCATTTACCTCTTCATATATATTGTGCATAAATTTGTTTCAAATCCACCCTCCAAATTTCGGATTCATTGGACGTGTATTGAAGGAGTTATGATTTTTGTATTGTAAATATCTTTCTCTGGATGAAGTTTCCTGGAAGCTTCCTTCATAACTCTATCACTCAAGGGACATCATAAAGGATTCAAAACAGCTTTAAATTCATTTTGGAGATGGTTTGGGGAGTCCTATTTCATATACAAGTTTAATAGCATCATTTGGAGGTGTTTTGATGAAATTTTATTACATTACCAACGTAGGGTCCACGTAGTCCGCCCGAAAAAATTGTCATCTTCATTGATTTATTTTGGCATTAAGATGCATTAATATTTTCTTGGACCTGAAGAAAAATATAATGGAAATAATATAAGGGTTAAAAAAATTAGAATCACAAAATTTGGAAATGTATTTTAGGATAAATGACCAAAATACCCTTGTGATAAAAATCTGTTATAAATCATGAATTATGCAATTTAATCTTTTTATCCCAAAACACACCCTAAATCCAAAATTATTACAAATAAGATAAAATTGGTAAATTGGTGAGGTTTAAATAATTCATATAGACATTAAAAATATTGAAAATATTAGCTCTATCAATTTCCCCACAATTGGATTTTGGACTCCTGGATAGGTTAGCACAAAATCAAGAAAAATAAAACTCACACCAATGGAGTTTACCAATTTACCACAAAGAATTAAAAAGATATCATGCCCCATTAAATTAAAATATTTCAAATTCTAATTTCAAATCATTAAATCAATTTCCACTTCTTTTGTCTTCTCATATACACATCACACTTACCTCACATTCATTTTCTCTCAGCACACAATATAGATTTGCAACAAGGCTTTTCTCATCCAACTCATGCAAGAATTACCATAGACTTGATAAATTTATACATCTTCACCCGATGTGAGCCATGAACATGTGATTATCATGAGGACTTTACAAGGTTTTTTTGTGGCATGGGGTTGGTAGGATTCAAATGTGAAAAATTATGTGGATGAATAAGGAGGGTTTGGCTCTTTCTAAAGCAGAAATGCATGATTCTAATTTTTACTCATGTATGGTCTCCTCCATATTCTCCTATAAAATAATCTGCTCTAATCTACTGTATTCCACCCCATTCCATCAATATTTTAGTAAAAAAATATGACTTTTCTTTCGAAATATCTAGATTGGTCACAACTTATTTCTATCGCGAGCTCCAGACAGGCACAACTCCATATCATTTGAGAGCTTGAGATAGGCACAGATCCATTTAATTTGAGATCTACAGATAGGAACAGCTCCATTTAATTTGAGAGATACAGATAGGCACATATCTATTTAATTTTAGAGATCCAGATAGGCATAGATCCATTTCATTTGAGAGCTCCAGATAGGCACAGCTCTCAGAAAAATATATTCTAGTATCACAAATACGCCTTCAATGTTTAAATGTTCTGCCAAAGAAAAAACAAATGTGGTAGCACATCATGAGTCATCTTCCCCCCCCCCACACTTATTTTCAACTAGATCATGCATTCATACTTCTAGAGTAGGTTGGAAAGGGAAATTTGGCTTGTAATGTGGCTATCCTAACAGGCTATACATGGCTACTAAGGACTCAAGAAAGATCAAATGTTCAAGGAAGGCCTGAAATAAAAAGGATAATCATTAAAAGGAGGCTCCAATAATCAAAAAAATGCCTCAATCATTTAAATCACATGTATCTCATCCATCATGTTTTGATAGAAATAAATCATTTTCTAGTTTAAACAAACACGAAATGGTTCTCTCAAGAAAGAGGTAAATGTGAAGAAGATGTAAAAATGGGTCCAGAGGCCTCACAGGAATGAGAATTTCAATCACAATGTCAGTGATATGTGCCATGAGATTTAAAAATTAGTGGTCATTTCAAAAATTTACCAAATTTTTGAACTTTAAACAATGTCATTTTCATCATTCATTTCTTTTCAGTTTAAAAGGGTCACTTGGTTCACACCTTGGCATGAGTTTCAAATAAAATTCAAGAAATTCCAAAATATTTTTTTTGAAAAAGAAACAAGAAAAAATGGAAAGAAATTTTTAAAACAAAAAATTTCAAACAGATGTTCGTAAAAACCTAATCTACCCAAAATTGTGTCCCCCCACACTTATTCTATGCAATGTCCCCATTGTTTAGTTTTTTTAGAATGAAATTCCAGAAATTAATGACATATCAAAAATAACTGATAATGAAAGACACAACCTGGCATCAATTATATTCTGTGTCATGAAGTTGAATCTCTACCCCTAGAAAATCATAAATATTATTGTGAAATATCATCAGCCTATGACCATTGACAGTGAATTATGTCTCTTTATCTAGATATTTAATCTATATTGCACCAAAAAGAAAAAAATCAGTAACAATGAATGGGCCATACCATTTGGAATGAAATTTACCTGGGAAGAGTTTCAATCTGGCATCGAACAGCAGAACTTTGTCTCCCTCCTTGATGTTTTTTTTGAGAATCATACCATCATGAAAGGAGTTTCTTCTCTCTTTATATAACCTGGAGCTTTCAAATGCATTATTTCTGATCCCCATCAGCTCCTACAAACAATATTTTCTTTCTTTCCCAGCAGAATATAGGTTTATGTTACAAGTTTGTATAGCCAAAAAGGATTTGTGTTCTATCTCTACTAGTAGATTAAAAGATTTTACATAGAACAATCTAAATGGTGACATTCCAATGGGGGTTTTGAAAGTAGTTTTGTGGGCCCAAAGAGCATCATCAAGTCTCAAACTCCAATCCTGTCTATTTTGGTTCACCCTTTTTTTCTAAGATTTGTTTGATCTCCCTATTAGACAACACATCCATTCCATTTGTTTGAGGGTGATAGGGTGTAGAGACCCTATGATTAACACTGTAATTATTCAAAAGAGACTCCAATGTCCTATTAACAAAATTGGTACCTTGATTTGTGATTAGAAACATTGGAAATCCAAACCATGAAAACAAATTTCTTTTCAGAAATTTGGAAACAATTTTTGCATCATCAGTTTGGTGGCGATAGGCTCTACCCACATGGACACATAATCAACAGCTAGTAAGATGTAGAAATATCCAAATGAATTACGAAAAGGCCCCATGAAATCCATTACCCATACATCAAAAACATCAAAAAACAAAAGTGTGTTTTGTGGCATCTGATACTGCTTGGAAATGTTTCCTTGGAATTGACAATTTTTATAGGTTCTGCAGAATTCGAAAGCATCCCTAAAAATAGTAGTCCAATATAATCCAGAATCTAGGTCGTTTCTTGTTGTTCACTGTGGTACAAAGTGTCCTCCATAGTTTAATTTGTGGAAGAAATGTAGGATGGATTGAAATTCAGAGTTCAGAACGCATCTTCGTATCATTTGATCACTTCCAGTGTACCATAAATAAGGATCATCCCAAATGTATTTCATTGAATTGATCACAAGTTTATCAATTTGATTTTTTGAAAACCAGTGGGGATGGTCATCCGAAGACAAATAGTTTACAAGATTAGAAAACCATGGTATTTCACTTTGACAAGCAAATAAATACTCGAATGGAATGGTTTCCTTAATTGGGGAACACATCTAAAATTTTCTATTCTTAATAGATGGTATCCTACTCAAATTATCCGCAACAAGGTTCTCACATCCTTTCTTATCTTTTATTTCAACATCAAACTCCAGTAAAAGAAAAATACATCCCAGAAGTTTTTTTTTGCATTATGTTTCTTCATCAAGAATCTGATTGCAGAATGATCAGTAAAAACAATCACCTTGGAGCCCAGTAGATAACTTCAAAATTGACTACAACAATGACAATAGCCAGCAGTTCTTTCTCAGCTGTTGTGTAGTTTGATTTGGCTTGATCAAGAGTTCTGGAGGCATAGGCAATCACATGAGATTTCTTTTCTGTCCTTTGACTCAATACTTCCCGAAGAGAAACGTTAGATGAATCTATCATAATTTCAAAGGGAATGTCCCATTTAAGAGGTTGAACAAAGGGAGGGATTATCAATCTTTGTTTCAGGTCATGAAACGAATTTATGCAATTCTCATAAAAGAAAAATGGGACAACTTTTTGGAGTAATGTAGACAATGGAAGTGAAATTGTACTGAAATATTTAATGAATCTCCAATAAAATCCAGCATGCCCAAGGATAGATCTCACATCTATCATAGTTTTTGGGTATGGTAGTGACGAAATGACCACAACTTTGGATATATAAACTTGAATTCAATCATGGGACACAAAATGTCCAAGAACGATCCCTTTAGTAACCATAAAATGACATTTTTCATAATTTAGAATAATGTTCATTACAATGCATTTTTTAAGTACATGTTCCAAGAGTTTCAAACAACATAAAAAAGATGATCCATACACAGTGAATTCATCCATAAAAACATCCATGCATGTTTCCAAAAATTCAGAGAAGATGCTTATCATAAACCTTTGAAAAGATCATGGGGAATTACATAAACCCAAGGGCATCTTCTGTATGCAAAAGTTCCAAATGGGCATGTGAAGGTGGTTTTCTCATGATCCTCAGGTAAAATGTGAATCTGAAAATATCCCTAGAATCCATCGGAAAACAGTAGTGGGTTTTCCCAGATAGTTTTTCAAGGACTGGATCAAGGAATGATAATGGGAAGTTGTCTTTCTGTGTAACCAAATTGAGTTTCCTATAATCAATGCACATTCTCCATTTATTTGGAAGCCTTATGGGGACATGATCACCAAATTCATTACTTGAGATTGTAAATCCACTTTTTTTAGGAACAACATAGACAGGACTTACCCATTTACTATCAGATATGGGAAAAATATTTCCATTATCAAGAAAGGTGGCAACATCTTTCTTCACAACCTCCCGAAGTGTTGGGTTCAGTCTTCTTTGAAATTGTCTTACCGGTCTAGCGTTATCCTCCAGTAAAATGTTGTGCATGCAAAACGATGGGCTGATTCCTATTAGATCAGAGAGATTCCATCCTATGGCTTCCTTGTGGGACATGAGAACTTCCAACAATTGTTTTTCCTGGGCTTCTAACAAACCTTTTGAGATTATTATAGGGAATTGTTCATTGTGACCTAAGAAGGCATACTTGAGGTTATCCGGAAGGGGTTTCAATTCAACCCTAGGTGGGTTGGTTTCATTGGTAACTGGGAACTCTTCAGAAGTTATATTGTTTGGTGAAGCTCTATGTTCATCATGGTTATCACTTTCTATGATCTCAAGACTTGTTTCATGTGAAAAATTGGAAACCTCTCATGGAATACCACTAATAGATTCAGTAGTTTCTAGAATTTCATATTCATAATTGCTAAGATATTCAGTCTCAACATCCCATGACTCTTCACAGTCTCCAATTTCATCCTCATTTTTATCTAATTTGACACCATACAAATATCCCTCTTTTTCCACATTAGTTGGTATTTCTTGGTAGAAAAAATCATGTAACATGCCAGAGGAAATCCAATCAATCATGTTAACATGGGGAGTTGAATGATCCTCAACTTGGTGTTTCATTGAATGAAAAATGTTGAAATGAACAACATCTCCTCCAAATTCTAGTGATATTGTTCCCTTGTGAACATTGATGATCGCTTTTGCTGTTTTTAGAAATGGAATCTCTAGAATGAGGGGAGAATGTGTGCTGAACTGATCATCTTCCATATCCAAAACATAGAAGTCAATAGGAAAAATCATGTCTCTCACATGAACTATAACATCCTCTATAACTCCATCATGTTTGGTGGTACTTCGGTTTGCATGTTGAATTATAATTCCAGAGGATTTCAAGTCTCCAACCTGAAGAAATGAGTAGACAGAATGTGGCATGACATTGATGGAGGCCCCTAGATCAAGAATCAAATCTTTGAATTCACATTCCCAATGGTATAGGGAATGGTAAATGTCCCAGGGTCTTTACACATTAATGGAAGGGAATGTTGAATCATTGATGAAACATTCCTTCATGAGTTTAATTTTTCACCTCCTTTAAACATTCTCCTGTTGGTACACATGTATTTCAGAAACATAGCATACCACAGAATTTGTTTCACAGCATCGAGCAATGGAATATTAACTTGGACTTTCATGAATTTTTTCAAAACCTCATTATCCAATTATTTTTCAGCACTTTACTTTGGTGGTGGTTCACACCTAGGATAAGGTAGTGGAGGATTAAATGTGTCTGGGGTATTCTGAGTATGTTTTGGATGAACATAAGACCAGACATTCTCTTACAATCATACTTTGTTCATTCAAACATGATTTCCTCTCTTTATTTTGAGTTTCTATTAACTTCATATTTTTTAACATCTTTATCAAGGGTATGATTTTCATCAATAGTATCAGCAGCAGGCTTGATGTTCTCAATCTGAGGGTTTTTAAATTTTGTTCCACTCCTATGTTCAATTTCAATCACATTTTCCTTCCCATTATTCCTCATATTTACTTGTGGTTGTGAGGGTAATCCACCACTAATTTGATTTGTTATGAAATTAATACCAAAGTCAAGTTGACCCATTTGAGTCATCAAGGTATTCATTTTGTTATCTTGTTGTTTTGAGTATTATTTTAGTTCCCTCATTTCCTCTTGTTGTTTCCTTATTTCTTCTTGTTGGTTCCTCATTTCTTCATTAATGTTCCTATCATAATTTTGGGTGGGAGGGGTAGGATGAAAATTGCTTCCAGAATGAGCATTGTCTTCATCATTGAAATATCTTGGTTGAGAATTACTTTATTGTCCTTGGATGAATCCTCTCAGCTGTTTAGGTTCAAAAATTCTTTCATTGGAGTTGGTGTTCAATCCTTGATTGAAATTTTGGTTGTTTTGAAATGGTCATTGTTGGTTGGATTGAAATCGTCTTCTAGGAAAAAAATGCATTGCAGTTCTCAGAAGGCTCATTCATTTGCGGGAATTGGTCAATAAATGATCATTCGAAGAAAAAATCCCATAGCGGACATATAGTTTGAAAGCCGCATCAGGTTTGGGTTGGGTTGGTGGGGTGTTAGACAACATTATTGACATTACCATGGTGGTATGATCAGATTGTTGACTTGCAATTGTGTTGTTATCAGGACAAGTAGTAGGGAATTCTTGTGCAGCTTTGAAATGAAGAAGGCCTATCGCTCTAAATTGTTGGGCATTAATGGCCATGTTTGCATTTAAAATCCAAGCAGCAGCTGGTGTATTATCAACTAAAGCTCCTCCTGCAGCAGCATCAATAATAATTGTATTAGTGAGACAAAATCCTTCATAAAAGTATTTAATGAGAAGCTGGTCACTGATTTGATGATGGGGGAAACTAATACAAAGATGTTTGAACCTTTCTTAGTATTCGTAAAGTGTTTCTCCTTGTGTCTGCCTAATTCAACAAATCTACTTTTGAATGGAGGCAATTCTAGATACTGGGAAAAAAATTTCAAGGATTTTTTTTTAATTCATTCCAATTTCTAATCAAAGTTGAGTGAGAATAGAAAAAAAATTCCTTAGCAACATCATCTAGAGAAAAAGGAAACGACCTCATCTAAATTTGATCGGCATCGACTCCATGAGGTTTTATGTTGACACACAGGTAACTATATTCTTGGAGGTGTTTGTGTGGGTCTTCACCAGGGAACCCATTGAATTTGGGAAGCTGGTGGATGAAACTGGACTTGATTTCAAAACCAATATGGGCATTAGGGTACTCTATAGGATTCTCATGATTTTCTTCATAGGACGAATCCAGTTCTTTCAAAGTTCTATTTTCAGCCATTTGGATTTCAGTTTGAACTAATTTCATCCTAGGTGTATTTGTGGAAGATTCACAACTTGGAACTTGGGGATTAGTACCTCTAACACTAGTGTGAAAAGTTCTATCAATTTTAGAATCTAAAGGTAACAAGTTTTGTTCAGAAGTTCGGGTCATGAAAGAAAAAATAATTAAAATAAAATCAACACTAGAAACCTCCATAGAAAAGGCTCCAGTTTATGTGAGCATTTGACTATCGTAAAAACTTCCATCAATATTTTCCCTTTTAATGTAGCACAGTGGAGACCACAGGGTTGTCTCTCGAGGAGGCTGCAGTTTGAGTTCCAAAACTGTCACTTTTGTTATTATTTTTTTTTCAGAAATGATAATGGGGATTTGATTAACAATTTGAAAATAATATTTTAATTAAATACTAAAGTGAAATAATTTTAAAGGAATGATAATGTGGGTTTGAAATTAAGAATAAAAACAATATTTGCAGGCAAGTTTCACCCTCTCAGACACTCCCCTCTTCCTTGTATAGAAAAATTATATCTTATTTTAAATTCCTAAATATTCCCCCAAGGAAACCTAGGTTTACACTCAAATTTAAAAAGATATCATATTTAAATCGTCAATATGAATTTTTTCCTGCCTATAGAAGTGATTCAATTACTTAAATACCTCCAAGTAATTGAACATAATTGAGTTCGCTATGCTCATTGGAAAAACCTCACCAAATAATTTTAAATAGCAAAGTCAATTGTTCTACTTTATAGATGATACAACGATAAAAAAAAGTGTTGAAAATATATTTATGAAAGTAAAAAACCATATTCATTCAAAAATAATGGTTCAAGAGAAATTCAAAAAAGAGATTATACATTAAAATCCAAACTCGGAAGAGAGTGTCCGTCAGGTGTCACCGTCCGCAACCACTTTCCGCTTAGCCTTGCATCACATTAGAATCCTTCATCTTCTATTTTTAATCTTCAAACGATTTCATCTTATTAAGGATAAAAATATCTACCTTCCCCTTCACTGTCTCAAGCCGACTCCCTTTGTGACAGATAGTGCGGTGATGAATGTAATATGATTTAGAGGTAGGAGCTCCTCTACTTTTATAGGCAGATTTCATCATCAAAAAGTTGTCACGTCTTTGAACAAATAAATGTCCAATTCACACGTGGAAATCTTCATAAATATTGTGCATAAATGTTTTTTCCATCCACCCTATAAATTTCGGATTCATTGGACACGTATTAAAGGAGTTATGATTTTTGTATTGTAAATATCTTTCTATGGATAAATCTTCCTGGAAGCTTCCTTCAAAACTCTATCATTAAAGGGCCATCATAAAGGATTCTAACCGGCTTGAAATTCAATGTGGAGACCCTTCAAGGAGTCCTCTTTCAAATCCTAGTATAATTGCATCATTTGTAGGTGTTTAGTCTGAAATTTGTTTCCATTACCAATTTAGGGTCTACGCAGTCAGCCCGGAAAAATTGTCAAAATCATTGATTTTTTTGGGCATCAAGATGAATGAATATTTTCCTAGTCCTGAAGACAAATATTATGGAAATAAAATAAGGGTGAAAAAAAAATTCGAATCACAAAATTTGGAAATGTATTTTAAGATAAATGACCAAAATACCTTTGTTATAAAAATTTGTTAAAAATCCAGAATTATGCAATTTAAACTTTTTATCCCAAAACACACTCTAAATAAAAAATTATTACAAATAAGATCATATTGGTAAATTTTTTAGGTTTAAATAATTAAAATAGACATTAAAAATATTGAAAATATTAGCTCTTTCAATTATTAGGTTTCTGGTTAATGAAATTTTTCCTTCTACACATTTTTTTGCACACAACATCAAAATCTTAAATTAATCTGCCACCAAAATAGAATAACATTGTCCCCAGTGTTTAGAGAAAAGAAAAGTTAGAAGGAGGTAGGAGATGAGTTCAAAGATGAAATTAAAAATGATAACCATTGAATAAATTCACCTAGTTTTTGAAGGTTATGTTCATGATACTCCAGATTACTTCTTTGATCTCTTGGGGGTTGTAGGCTCATCCTAGATTGAACATGTATCACCCAAAATAGTCCTTGAACCATAAAAAGAAGAAAAAACTAGAAAAAACAAACAACACAACATTTGATTAAATTCCAAGAATCATCATTTTTATGGTTTTCTCTGTTTTTTTGTTTTTTAAAATCAAACTAATGATACATTGTCTTCATTTAAATATTTGGGGAAGATATTACATAGGGATCACACCATGTGACACAGATGAATACGGTGCTCCCCTTTCATACCCATCGATACTTAAAAAAGAATTAGCGGTCAGTTGTCTAATTTTTTTTAACCTACAAAAACATAAATAAAATTAATTAAACTTATGATACATTGTATTCTTTTAAATTTCTAGTTAAGGTGTTGCTCAGGGATCACACCGCGTGACATGGATGAATACAGTTTTCCCTATTCATTCCCATACTTACTCATAAAATAAGAACAGTTCAATAGTCTAATGTAGAATAAAATTATATCAAAATTATCCACTAATCTTATTTGAAATATAAAGTTTATTAAATTAGAAAAATTATTGGAAACTTTTAAACCACTGGTTTTATCCTAAGTAACACATTTGTTTAACGTTGATATCTCGACATGAACCCCCTAACATTCCCAATACCATCTTTCAAAATTTTAAAGACCCCATATTTCTCTACTTCTTCATTATTGATATTTATTATTTTCTTATAATTTGTATCATTTACAAACCTATGTTCTAAAATGAGTGGGAAATCCAATGGATATTAGAAATAGTTGATCTAGATTCCTCTTTAGTCATTCCTAAAAAATCAATGATCATTCCAACATTATTGGTTTCAAGAGAAGAATGAATTCCCATTAAAAGATCTTGATTATACCCAATGAAATGATACTTGTGTGGGAATGGAAGGATAATAATTTAGATATTGGGTTTCATAGGACATTCAAACACAGGTTGAGATTTTGAATCTAACTCAGTTTCATTTTCCAAATTTCTCAACAAAATTGGTTCCTTTATAATAGAATATTCAACCACCAAATTAGTGAGATTTGTGTCAGTAATGATTATAGACTCAATGTTTTTAATTCCTATTAATGGATTAGGGATTTTTGTTTTTGAAAAATTGTCAAAAGAGTTGTACTTAGGAGACTTAATCCACGATGTGAAATTTCCCTCTTGTGAATACATGAAATAAATTTCTTCCTGATTCAAAGACCCTTCACAATTTCTTGATTCATTTCCCCTACCAAAAATCCAAAGATTGGTTCTTCGTTAAATTCATGAGGGTTTTGTGGGAAACTATACACTCCACATAAGGTTTCATAAGGCACGATTGGTGTATGGATGAGTTCCTCACAAGTATTGACGCATTGTAGTTCTAATCTTAAAAATGATTCCTCAAAACTCATTATCTCCATTTGATTACAAAATTTTTCAAGGAGTTTTTGAGGATTAGGCTTGATAAGAGTTTGTAAATAATGAAATTAATTAAGTTTCATCTCTTCAATCATCCTCGAGTGGGCTCGAAATTGATCCATTAAACAATCACCATCTCATTGATTGTACATCTCACCAGTTGTGTGGTAATTAATCAAGGGTCGATTAAAGAAATTTTCAAATTTAGGGGCTTCCCAGTATTGATTTTCTATTTTATTCATAATGGGTTTGTAACATGATAATTTGTAAGATACTTAATTGGAGAAGATTGAAAGTTGGATTCTATATTCTCAAGACACACACAAATAGAAAGGGGTAAATATAAAAGAGATGGGGGTAAGAATAGAGATTGTGGGGTGAGTAGAGGATGCTACTGTCTATGATATTTACATGGGTCCCTATAAATGGTGCCAACATTTGGTTTCACCACAATTTTCAATACCGGTATGTGGTTATTGTAGTAAAAGTAGGGGTCGAATCCACAGGAACTGAAGAAGAAACTTAAAGACACTCCGATTTTGGAAGGATTTGTCTATGCAGTGGACAATGATTTGGATTGATTTGATTTGAATAGATAGTTAATTAATTATAAGAAAAAAATAAAATACCCATACAATTACTTAGTCTAAAACAATTAATAGAGATGATTTTATCCTATGTTGTCACAATGGATTGATTGAGTGTATTTGTTTTCTTATAATGTTTCATTTCACTAATTCAAGATCCATCCACAAAATGATATAATTTCTCAACATCATTCACCAATTTAATCCCTACACAATTACAAGGCCAATCCCCAATGCACTTAGATGATCAATTTAATTATCACCCCAAGGAATTGGATTGTAATAGCATTCGAAATGTGTTATTGTTAAAGTTGGCGAAGACGAAGAATAAAAAAAAAATCATCAAATGGAAATATTAAATTAATGAAATGATTATGAGTTTAAAAAATTAAATAAAATCCAATCCACCCCATGAAACTCCAGATGATCAACCCATAAGGGGCTAGCCCTACATTTATGATATTTTATTAATGGAAGGGGGATGTTGACATTAAGAAACGGGATTGAAGATGAAAAATAAAACAATGAAACGATCACTCCACCGTTGTGTGAATTAATTCACAAGTGTTTGTGTGAATAACATAACACCTTGGGGAAACAGTATCAATGTTAAAATAAAAACAAAATAAAAAGAAATTAAAAAGAACATTTATTGAAAACTAAGGTGATACAAACAACTTACATGTGATAGAAGAACATTACAAAGGCAATTTGGCATAACAACATTACAATGAATGTAAAACTAAAATATCCCAAAATCCTCAACCAAAACTACCTCAAATAGGAAAAAAGGATTCCATGGGACAACCCAACACTCCCCAAGTCTCTTTAATTGATTTTGGGAAGCCAATGTGGGTTGAAACTAAATGTAAATGAGACTTTTCAACTCTTACCTTGAAGAGGGAGCCATCTTGCATCCACCGAAGTGAAGCGACGAACTCACCATCTAGAAGGCCGGATAGGAGTCGTCCATATAAGACTTAAATGAAGCCCTGGATGTCCCCTAATATCCTGGATAATGTCAGCCCAAAATATATTTTTGTTTGAGAGATATGATTTATATTTTGGGATGTTTTTCTAGGCCACAAAATAAGGAATAGAATTTCATTTTCAACTTGGGTTACCTGTAACACCATTAAAACATTCAAATTAGATTGTGACATTGTTTAATGAAATTTCCCCATGTTGTCTTCTATCTCCAGATAAATTTTATGACTCTTTGGGTTTGAATCATGGCTGCTAAAGTATGTTTATTGGGCTGCTGTCCAGCACACATTTCCCAAAATATGGTTCGTTCAAAGCCCACTTTGGTGGTATTTGAAATTGAATCTCCATGTGCTACAAAATAATGAATTTTTCCGTATATCATGGGTGACATAAAAATAAAATATAAACATTAAATCAAAACCATTATGTTTTTTATGATATGTTCAAGAAGGAACCATTTAATAGTTCATTTTAAGAATGAATTATAATCATAATGTGAAATAATGTCCCAAGTGTAAAATGAACTACTAATGGTGTATATGATAAATAAATAACATGAATATTATATTATAAACAATGAATATTAGACTCTTTTAGGGTCTAATCAAACCCAATTTCCTCTATTTCGATCTGTTGTCTATTGAGCACCTACAAATTAGTTGTCTCCATCCCATAAGGAGTAATGGATACCAGATCATTTCATAGAACCATGTCAATAGAATACTCTACATATTTCATAGTTTGTAGAAACAAAATTCCATATGGGAAGCCATTGAATAAATTATATAATTATAAAGGTTATACATCTTGTCACATTACACTATCACCAAGATAAATTATACAAATATGGTTTATTTTTCACATAGCCCAAATTGCACCAGTCCCAATAATCCTTTATGTAAATCTTGTTATCCATTTTTAATAAAAATACCACCCATTGGGGATCTGTAAAGCACCCAAAATCAATACAAATACATAAATATATAATAACTAACCAACTATCACATATTATGATCTATGTCAAACTTGGCCATCATCAAGATAAATTGGTACTATATGAATTGACAGCCACCCATCTCAAAGGTGAACTCCCATCACTAGTGATTATTCACTGATTTTACCCCCAACGGAGTATCACAATTCAAAACTCCATAAGAAAACATAATCTCCAATACATGTATCCCCATAATTGGTATTGATAATATATAATAGAAACACATGTATTTAAGATGTACGATACTAGATAATAATATACTATGATAGTACCTCAAACTATATTTCACAAAACACTCTAATCTTTAGTTATATTTTGTACTGATTATATCTAGACTGATCTACTAACCTGATAAATAGACTAACTACCCTATGTAGGCCCACTCTATTATCAAGGTAAAACTATTTTTTGTCTCCCACTTCATTGAACACTTCTTCAGCCAAAATTTTAGGAATTACACTACATCCACGAATAATAGTGATCAATGAATACCTCTCAAAAACATGGAGATGTTATTGAACCCCACTAAATACATACTAGTGTAAGATTCTTATATAATTGCACTAAATAGCCCATGATACCACATGTTTGACACTTAACTTGGTCTCTATCACACTGACTCCAAATTTGTCCAAACATTCAACATTTATTCTATATATAATAACTACAATAACTCAATCCACTGATGATATTACCCTAACAATAAGTATTACTGCATTGGATCTTATCCCATGATACTATACCAATGGATCAATATTCTCTACTACCCTATTTTGGGGCCCCAACTTCCCTAAAATTATGTTCAATAATAAGTTCATATTTCAATATCTCAGTTATAATTTTTAATGGAAAAATTATCTCATGTCATCATATGTCTTGCATAAGACCTTCATCAAAGAATATAACCTAATATTTCTCATCAATATGATACACATAATGAAAGAGATGATTCACTATAGTGAAATATAAATAATACACAATTTTAATTTCATCCTTATACATACATATAATCTCAGTAGCCCATTGTGATCTATATGTCATTTTGAATATGTAATAACAAAAAGTATTTTTGAAATACCAATAAATAATATCCTAATTTTCGTATTTCTAACTCAAGACATCACACCAATCATTGGTGTAATTCTGCTGTATACACATTTCTAACATGGCACTGCTCTCTAGAGGTGTCTCAATATTCATAATTTTTAGAAATATAGTCTCACTTTAATGGAAAGTTTCCTATTGAACAACATCCCCTAAAAATCCTATGGATGATGCTTTCAATACACAGATGTCGCCACTTCAAAAGTAATGTCTATATGTTGGGCTCAATAAATGTTTTGTATAATGTTTAGGAAACCCACTTGAAACTAGGAATTTTAAATAACAGTTGACAACATGGGTTTTGAAATTTAGTATTTCATCTGAAAATGAAATATTAATTTAATGTTGATAGTTCCATTTAAAAATTAAAAATAATTTTAAATTAGTTTTTCTATTACAATTATACCTAATGGTTGAATTATATTGTTTAGAATTTCTAATTTATAATTTCCCATACACATTATAAGTTGATGTGGGGTGTTTATTTAATCCCAATCATAACATATTCCTGCCCTTCAGACCAATACTCCTTGACTAAATTCACCATAATTAACTAAATAATATGACTATTGTAGCCTATGAAGCAAAAAATTATATACATTATTTAAGTAACATTATGTTCCAATTTTGTTTCTTAGTCTAATGCACAAACATTAACAAAATTTAAAATTTATCACACAAGGAATTCATAATTAATGTTAGTCATTTATGAAATGCATCAAATATAGAATGATATTTTTATGAAATGTGATCTAATAAGGTTACAAAATTTTTATTGAAACATTCTTTGAAACCATATTAGCATAATGATAATGTGAAATACATAAATATTAGTAATAATAACATCACATAATTATGTTCTTCACAAAACAGTGCAATCAAGTCAACAATAATAGATAATCATAGAAAAAAATTACCAACCTAAGATATTTTTCCTTTTCATGTATGTGGGATAGATACTTTAAAACAAAAATCATTGAAAAATTATAACACTTTTTTAATATCTACTATAAAATTCCCAATTGATTATATGACTGAAAATAACATGGAATGATACCCCTTTATAACATCCTAAACTGCAAGCCAATATACGGTTCCCCAAGAAGTTGGGTTTCATGGCCTAATGAGAACCTCAAAATATTTTAGAATTTATCAATAAAAAGAAATTTTAATTTATAATATGATTGGGACATTATACCCTCATGATAAGAGTAATAAATTGGTAGCTCATGTGAATTGAAATAAGGATACATAATATAAATAACCAGCACTTGTAAATTAACATCCATACCAAATGAGATATAAACAAATATGAACATAATATCAAATATAACAAGATGAATATTTATTTATCCTATAAAATATGGAAGAAAATAAATGTTATCATACATAAAACATAATACTTTTAGGAAAATTATAAAAACCAAAAATGATTATCTGTATATAGAATCACAACCATTTCTTGGCCATGTTATCCAATTATCCTAATCATAATCAATCAAGAATCATAAATTTGGGACATTTGCTTGGCCATAAATGCCTTACTGAATTCCTTCAATGTTCAAAAAAATAGAATGAAAATGGTTTGAGAAAAAAAAAATTGTCCACCGCAAACAAAATCACGAACAAATCATGTCTCACTATATTATCTGAAAATGTTTCTAATATGTAATATAATTAAAGTGGTATATTTAAGTGTGACACAATCCAGCCTACCAAGGCTCACTATAATAGATCGACCATACAATGGGATAACTATTAATGTTGATAAAATAGAATTGATACTATCATATCTTTTATCCATAATAAATCATCTCTTACATTGGATTTCTTTAAATCATGGTAATCATCCACTATGACTTATTCCATGTACTCTAATTTATGGACTCTATAGGATAGATCCATGGAATAGAAATTTAAATGGAATCCTAAACAACCTATACCTTTTAATCAAGTGTTAGGATTACATGGGTTGGATCCATGGTATATAATGACCATGTAATCCTCATCAATTCCATGGATCATATCCATATAAAACACAGTAATGTTTTTGGTGGAGCCCAAGGAGCTTGTTCAGAGAAAATATCAATTGTGGTCCATGCGAGATATATCTTTTGGGTATAAATATTCCAGACATAAAAAGTACATAAAAATATATGGATTATAAATTGCCATTGAATCCAATATAATTCCATATCCTTATAGTAGAAATTTACATGGCATTCCATATAATCACCAATCCATGGAGTACAAATTTCAATGGAATCCCATGTAATATTATCAATTTCATTATCCAGTTTTATAATAGAATACATGAATTAATTATTAAATTCATTCAATAATTTACATTTAAATAATTTAATCATTTTAGTATCTGTAAAAACAAGGAATATGAGGCATAATCCATCACATGGTATCTCTTTTAATCCATTATAGCTCCCACTATGATGGGGATCTCACAAACACACACCCATAGAGGTGGTATATCATGTTATTGAAAAAGAAACACACCTCATAAGAGTTCTAGGAAAAGGTTGAAAACCTCAAACCATATCATGGTACTAAGTGGAAACACAATTATGGTTAAAATTATTTTATAAATTCCTTTTATTAATTTAGGGGAAATACATAGAAGGTTGACCTGTAGAACAATAGTAATTAGTTAAAAATCCATGCATTCATGAAAAATTTATATACCACCAATATTAAATCCATAGTAAAACACTTATCAAGCATCAGTTCTAAATCATCAAATATCATATGAAAAAAAAATAATGGATGAATTCCATAAAAATAGTGAATATTTGATTTCACAAAAATCATTTTACCTACTAAATGAAGAATATTAAAAGGATACTAATAAAATGAGACCATACTGGTGTATATCAATCATGAAAGACAATAATTGAAATGAACGTTCGATCCAAATGATATATAAAATTGTAGTCATTGTATGAAATGTGATCCTCTAGTGGCCCACCATTGAGAAAGTAAATGAGGGAGTTGGATTCTAACCAAAAAGGAGGCCATACCTCTTATTTAAAAAAATGATTATATTAATTTAAATACAATGTAAATGCATTACATGTCTTGGAATGCTATATATTTACCTTTTGTATAATTCTCATTGTACATCATAAATTGGCCTAAAAATTCAAATTCATGTCATTTATTGATTTCACACAGTGTATTTCAAATTCACCTCATGTACATGGCCAATAACTTATCTTCTTCACCCTACTTTTTTCCATTGCAAACAACCTAATATTCCACTAGGCCATTATTTATGGTATATGAAATTGAAGAATATAAAAAATAGTTTAAATAAAAATAAAAGGATTTGTACCTCATAAAAATGGGATATGACAAAGGAAGATCCTTATGAATCCATATAAGGCAATATGTGTTGTACTCCAACCAACATGGATGATGTTGGGGAATGAAATATATAGGGATATGAGAAGGATAATGAAATGGAAGAGATGTTTTGATCTAGTAAAGAACATCAATGTAGCATAGAGTAACCAAGAAAGTGAATATAACAATATTCATCATGAGATTAAATTTTTAGTTGGTGATAATTTTTATTTTTCAATTTTTCTACAGAATTGGGTAATCATATTGTCTTGATGATAAAATTTATACCTAGGTGTACCATTCACTTAGAAATTTTTTATAATATTAGGATGGTGTCCAATCAGTTGATGATTCCACCAAACCTCTCTCAATATTATATTTTGATTCATAAATGTCTCATATATAAGTACATAGAAGATCAATAACATGTATATAACATAATGGTTATATTGATGGAGCAGAATCATTTTTATGAGGAATTTCTAGTGGAGATTTGTGATTGTAGAGAAAATATTATATGAAACAAGACCAATCAGCAGGTTACTGTTGTGTGGTGATACCAACAATTTTAAAAATCTATGAGGGAAGCTACGTGAATTTTAAATTAGAAATATCGTAATTTGTTTTTATCATACTGATTAATTTCATGGAGGAAATTTATCTTATAGTGGTAAAATCAAATACCCATAAATTTTTTGAATTATTATATTTAGAATAAATTAAAATTATATGATATATTTGGATATATAAAATATATTTTTATGTTTTGTTACACATGAAATTAATTTAATCATATGTTACACTTGATATTATGTTTTATTTGTGTAAATTACAAGTTTTCAATGAAAACAACCTCTTAGTATATATATTTTTATAATATCTTATTTTTAAATTAAATTTATATTTAATGTAATATTATTTAAAAATATATATCTATTAATATAATTTTTTTCATTTAAATTATATTTCTATTAAATGTTTATATAAATAAATTAAACTATTAGAAAAATTTCCCTATGAAAACACACTTTCTCATGGTGCATGTGGTATAAAATTTTAATAACATTTTCAATATCTAAAAATGGAATTTTGGAATACTAAATCCATATATGGAATTAAATAACTTATATTATATAATTTTTTCCGCAAAAAACTTCACAATAATGTAGAGTAAAGAATTATTTAACGCGGTAATGGTAAAACTGGATTTACCGTGGGTTAATCTAAAATGATAAGATGAAAAAACAACCAATAACTCATGAAAACCTCATTTTATATCACTATATAAAAATTATAATTTATTTTTCCCTCTAATGGTCGAATTTGGTGACTTTATTTGTTTGGAAAACCTAAGAACACTTTTTTTATCTCCAAAATATAAATGTTTTCCACTCAACTAACTTATTGAAGGCCACTAACTCTCCTCTACATTTCTCACTTTTATGAACCATTAATTCATCAATGACCTAATCTAGTATCATCATTAAATTCCACCAAACATCCTAAATTTCATTGTTGTATTATAATTCCAATCAATTATGGAACTATGTTAATGCTAAAGTGGTTATCCTAAAATATAATGTTTGGAACTATGTGTTTTTTTATTAATTCGCCCTATAACTCCTTGAGAAATTAATAAAAATTGAAGATATTATAAAACTTTTTTAAAACATATATTAATATGTTATATGGTTTTGTAATTATCTATATCTATATCAACATCCAGGGTATGTGTTACAACTGAAAGAAAATTAATTTTTTTTATCATATACTTTTATGGGAAAAGTGAGAAACATGAGTTCAGTGATGGGAAGATCAGTCTAGCCGATTACATACTGTCCATAGATAATATTTCCATTAATTTCAAAGATACTATAATGGATTAATCAAACAACCAAATTTTCAACCAATGTTATACATTTTCCAATATAACCTTTGATGACATGATATAATGATGGATTAAATGTTTATATATTATATTTAGGACATTATTATACATATTTAATTATTATTTTTAATATAACTTCTTGCATTCTATTGTGTGGTATTGAAATAATTTCGCATGTGTTTACTAATGAAAAATTCCTTGTGAAGTGATATAATTCATTAATTCTATAAATGGATGATATTATGTTAGAATTTAATGAAAATATGTGATGTATATAAAAAATGATTTTATTATTAATATATTATTTAAATTTCATTACATAAATAATTTGAGATAATGTAAATGGTTTTCATGAATAGATATTCCCTACCATGACAATAAAAGTTGAATATCACTATAATCCCATGATCATGGATTTTAAAATTTTAACAGAAATTTAATATAATTTTCTAAAGAGTTAATTACTGCAAAAACTGGTCCCTCAACATAGAATATGGTCTTGCTCTTGGACAATTTTTTTAACAACTATATTGATCCCAAAATAGCCTATTTACCCTAGGATAATTGTTTTGTGGGATTTCATGGAGTTTGACTTATAGTGGAATATCTTATATTTAATTTATTAAATATTAAATATGTTTTTCTAATTTTCGGTGAATGCATATTCTAAATGGATAGTCATAATTTGATTCATACTTCGTGGTTGAGTCATTAATGTGGTGTTTTTTCTAAGTGAGGTATATATTCAATTCTAGTGTCGATACATGGTATTATTGGTAAATGGGTAGTATATTATATATTTGTTTATTTATTTAAAATAAATAAAATATATACCCACATTTGGGGTTCTTACACATGATAAGAGATGGAAAGTAGCCACCCTCACATGCAACGGATTGAATAAGAGGGCGAATAGTGGAATGTTCTGCTAGACATTATCACTAGTATAGATCCGGATATGATCAGGGTAAAAAAATTTCCAAAGGAATATATAGACCATATGTTTCCTCATTTACTCCATTATGATTTCTATTGTTTTCCTTCTTTACCATATATTTGTTGTTTTTATGTTTTATATTTATGTAATTGTTTCTATGGACACCATGGGGGTAAAATTGTGCTTATTTAGGGGAAACATGCATTTCTTGAGTTTTTCAGCAGTTTCATGTTTAGATACACATACAAAAAATTGTATGTTAATAATAACACACACCATTTTTTATTCCTCTAAAAAAAGATATAAATTCCCTAGATAAATTTGTTTTGATTTAGGTAGATGTCTTGAAGTATTACATTGACATGTGTTTTTCATTTCAAAAAGTGCATTGAAAGATGATTTTTGGACAATAAAGATCATGTATTTGGGTAAAGAAAATGTTTTAGTACACAAAATGATCCCATGATTATAATTCCATGTAAAATTACATGTCTAGATGGAGATTCGACGTACATTAAGATTTCTCAATAATACATGCATTGTATTTGTTCAAGTTGGGATTTTTTTTGTGTTTTTTTCCTAGAATCCATAAATATAGACATAATTAGTCTATTATGTGTTTATCTTTATGTATATTGTCATGGTGGTAACCTATTGATATATTGAGGTTTTTTAATGGAGTTTTTGAAAATTTCACTTCAACATGGGTACTAATTTGGTGATTTGATTAATAATACTCCAATGGGTTGGGTTGTGAGATATGATGCACAGGTTATGAGTGTGAGCTCATTATTTAGTATTGGATAATCATTTCATTGATACTCTATTGGGTTTCCTCGGATGATTTCCTGATGGTGAGATGGAGTAGTATTAATGAGGTTATTTTGGTTTTTCCATTTATATAGAGACTAGTTTCTCAATGATAAAGTAATTGGGGTTTGGAACATTTCATTGAGCATCAGGGTGCTCATATCCTTTAAGATTTGTTAAAATCATTATATGGAAGTTAAAAATGGGTTTTTTGGTTGTTTTCAATTGATTATGGGGGATTCATGAGGATTTTCATAGTTGGATGGTTTCTATTTTACTGATTTTAGATGTTGTGGAGTGTTTGTAATGTCTCAATGCATGGGTTGAATTACGAATTCCTAGTTTTCATGTGGCTGATCAAGGATTTATAGGAGGTCACTACGTGCCACTATAAAATATTACTTATTATAGGGATCATATCGAAAAGTTGGTTGTTTACTAGGAATAGGTAGGTATGCCTCTACTTTAATACTAATTCAGAATATCCATGTAGGTATGCCTAGGTTTATGTGTGGTCTTGGAGGATCTTGTTTGGGCCTAATTGACCGGATGAACCTGAGTGTGTGTGTGTGTTCCTTAGTATTATTTATCGGTGTTCCTAAAGGACCTAGGATAATATAGGAGCAATTGGGGTCAATCTATTTCTAATTGAGATGGATTTATATCCTTCACATGTTATGTTTCTATGGTTGAGGTTGAGGCTTGGATTGTTTCTAGGGGTGGGATTAATATGGTTGGGTTTACACATTTTGGAACCAGTTATACTAGTAAGGTATTTGATGGATATGATAGATATAAATATGATTCATTTGTTCTGTTTTGGGTATCCTTATTGTTGAATGCTGGAAAGGAGGCTTCATATTAGTATAAATATTTTATTTTCATTTTGAGTGATGGGAGAATGTTTAGTTCATGTTGTTTTATAGATTGAGTATAGTGGATGTGATGTCACATCTATGTGGTATGGTGTAGGAATGGTATTCTAAAAAAGGATGTATACTTTAGATATGGTGTCAGGATGAGTATTTTGACACTTTTTATATAATTCATGGTTAGGGACTAGAATGATTATCTTGCTGATGGTGGTGTGCCATGTGAAATAGGAAATTTGGATAGATTATCTTTTAGCTCATGTTGTACTGGACTTATTCCATGTCGACCACTGATGTTATATATATGGTTTTGGATTGATTTTTCTAAAATTGAATTAATATTATAAATTTTATGTCATACTAAGGCTCTAGACATAGATAATATAATTTTATTTATGTGATAACATAAATATCTGGGATTTATTGGTATAGAATATGGGATGGATGGTTTACTAAGACTCCTTGTCTATTATTTTGATGTCATGATAATGATCCATAAATGATTAATTTGGTATTTGGTGTAGGTTGGGAATGATTATCATGTATTCTAATTTATGATACGTGTTACAGTTTTTAGACTCATAGTCTAATATTGGTAGGGAATTTGTGTTATAACTAGGATAGTATTATCAAGGTTCCTATTTGGTAGGATTATTGGGTCCATGGGGACATGGTGGGTGATGACCTGGATTTCTATCTTAGTTGATAGGACTATCATTGGAAGGGTTACCAGTTTTCCTTGATTTTGTTACGGCTATCCATCGATATCATGTTTGAAGGATATTTTGGATGCATGTTCCTAGATATGTTCTCCAAGTTTCTTAAACTCTGGATGATGTACATATGGAAGATAAATTTTTTAGGCCAATGGGTAATGATTTTTTGTTTATATTTATTTTCACTTATTTATAGACTACTATATGCAAATTGTATGAGCACAGACATATGGGTAAAGTTATAGGATCAACATTCGATGTTACAAAATGATATTTATTTCTCACCCATTGGGAATTCACCTCTATGTTCATATAGAACATATGTATTATTTTCAGTTGAGCATAGATGAACAATGTATCAGGACAAGGCTAGACATTGTATGGTTGAGCTCTATGCTCAGGTACTGATGACTATTCAGGCTAGATTAACTTGAATGTGTATTAATGACCAGGTATATGATATAACCCAGATATGGTATTAGTGAATCTTTTATTTTTTTTAGTAAATTAATATGTATATGTGATTGTCCCAGTTTGTGATTATGGTCGTTTGTATGAATTTTTTTTAAACATACATTATTTTTTCATTACATTATTTTTTTTGTTTCAGTTTATTTATTCTTTCACTTCATATGATGCATATGAAATTTTCTCATTACTTCTAATTGTGCAATATGATATGGGGAATAATATCCTCATATTTACACCATAGACCCACTATTACAGTCGGTCACCTTTGGTGTAAACATAGGTGTTTTTGAGGGCTTTTGGAAAACCATCTTATCAAATAAGTTTTGTGGGATATGAGAAGGGATGTTGAAATGTTTCCTAGTAGGATTAACATTTATGTTATTTCACTACATGGGGTATGGAAGAAATTATATGCAGTATTGTTTGAAAACATGGGATGGATATTGAGCTTTTATGTCATAAACACCTCTTCCAATAAGAATTCCATGCTACCAAGGATTGTGATTGACATTCAGGATTTATTAAGATATTGTTTTATATTATTTTCCCTATGATTAAAGCATATGTTTTTTGTATTTAATGGGTTATATTGTATTATAGGATCTTGTACCATTAGAAATATTTATGTGACTTGGTTTTGACTCATGGATAGTATATGTAAGAGGTGTCACATGCATTATGGTTAGTATGTAAGAAAGGCATGTTATAGGCATGATAGTGTGTAGAATTATTTAATTCTTTCCGATGGAAGGTTATGTGTATCTATAGTTAGGATCATGTTGATGTGGATGTATGTGTGGATATTGAGAATGGTTCTTTTAGTGAACCGAGTGGGTTAGTATGGTGTATGTTTAGGATCTTTTAATCTCATGAGGATAATTTTCTCATTTTGGTAGTGTGTACGATCCATTGAGGGTGTGTTCCAAGGTTTATATTCATGGAGATAAAGGTAAACCTATTTGTTCTTTGATGGTTATTTCAATCTTTTATAATGAAGGAACCTATTATATGGTGTTTCTATTAGATGGGTTTTCATCCTGATCAAATGAGTGAATACTGAAGCACCATGATTTATTGATTTTTGAGTCAACTAGACCGTTGTGGTTAAACCTAGTGATTTTATGTGACTCTTGATAATTTTGGCTAGGTTAGAGTGCATAGTTTCATTTTATCCTTACTCCAATGTAGGGAAAAAATAACATTAACACTTGAGGGTGACCCATATAGGGGTTGACCAAGATAACTTGCTTTTGGTTACATGAGTCATAGATTGATTCATGTATCTTGTGGGAATTTTTTCAAAAGGCGGATCTTTTTTAAGGATTATTACCATTGGATTCCATTATCTTTATATATGGTGAACTTCTGTACCAATGTTATTCCTTAGGAGTGGATTTATAGGGTAAGGTTTGTTTCATTTTCTATACTAGGAAATGGCTATATACATGATATGAGAAAGGTGCATTGGGGTTGGCTAGGGATAAGAATATTTTCTCAAGATTCAATGGATGGTGAATTTGATCCATGATTCAAGAGAGGTGGCTCACTGGATCCATATATGGTATTCTAGATGGGTCAAAAATGGGTGTGTTATGGTTTCTTGATAGTGGAGACCTGGATACATGAGCAATGCTGATGAGTTTTATAGATTTTTTTTGATTGGAATTTAGGAGGGTCTATGTATGATGTTATTGAGTTATGGAGGAAAAATTGAGTTCTCTAAAAATGGATTTGGGTTTTATGAGTTTCTCTTTGGAAAGGTGACATGAGGCCCCTAGGGTTGAATCATGATGTATTGGAATGACTCAGTTTTGGTCGGTAATCCTTGATTTTAACATTGTATAAAATTAATTTTTAGATGATCATTCCCATTATCTTAACATCATCTTGAGTATGCTTAGAGGGAACCACCCTTATGATATTCTAAATAGTTGTGTTCTAGGGATAATAAGGGGCCTCATGGGAAGTTTTTCTCATGTAGTAGTGTTTATGAAGTCTAATGGTTGGAATGAAAAACAATATATTACTATTAGTGAGCTTCTTTTGGTATATTAGATATCAAAAAAATACCATGGGTGGTCCTATTATATTCATAGTACATAAAATTATAGATTTTTTTTTCTTTTGTGGTAGTGATATGGCCTTGTCTAGTTCTAGGGTTTAATTTGATTTGGGAATGATCTGTTGAAAATATGTTATTTTGTGGGTATATAGAATGGAAATTCAAATAGTAGTGAGAACTATGACTGTGATGATGTGATTTAAATGATTAGGGTACTTATCATGATGTATATTTGTTGTTACGAACAATCATATAGGTTTATTGATGATTGATTGTAATGTAATTACATATAGTAAAATAAATTCCTTATTGTTGATGTTATAATGGAAAATAATGTTTTTGTATTTGGTTATAATGAAACAATTCTATTTTGAGTTGTTAACCAAGGTTTCTCAAGGGTTGTGGTTAGAAGACCACTAAGGATTATTATGGAATAGAATTTTTATGATAGAGATAATGTAGAGACTTGAGTTTTCAAAATTCTCAAATTTGATAAAAAAAATATGAGGGCTCATGAGAATTAAAATTTTCATTTACCCCAGTAGATGGTCTCATATAATTTTTCTGACCACTTCATGGTCACATAATAGGGTGCTTAACCTAGGAGAGTGGTTTGGTGGAATTCTAACCAGTTCCTGTTTTGGAAGAGTATTAAATATTTAATTAATTTAATTTTAAATTATTCTATAGGTTTCAGGTGGATATACCTTCTATATGGAGATTTATATTTAGATTCATACTATATGATTGATTAATAAATAGGTAGTTTTTTAGGGAGATGAATAAAATATGTTTGGACTTAGGGACAGGAGAGGGTTTATAAATGGCAATTTATTTATTTATTTACCTATTAAAAATTAAGAAACCATATCACCACACACCATTTGGGGATTCTATTACAAGATAGATAGGGAAGGTAGGGAAGGGATCCTTCCTCCTTAGTGATGTTCGGATAAAGTGGAAGAGGAGTGGGAGGTGCCTCTAGACATCGTCATTTATTTATATCAGGACTGGATCGAGGTGTAGTAGCATTTATGAGTATATTTGAACTTGAAACATCTATTTTTATACAACGAGGTAGTATAGTTTTTTATTTTTATGCAATGACCCCCATATAATATTTTTAGGATTTATAGGATTATAATGGTTTCTAATGAACCAAAGGGTGTCGATTTGTGCTAATTTGGGGGAAATGATTGTTTGAGTAGGATTTCAGGGGGTTCCATTTCGAAAACCCTTACTACACAATGTGTGGTTCTATGAACAGATGAAAAATGTTCTTCATGATCATTTAATATGGTCTATTCTGTAGTAAAAATTATGTACATTAACTAAATTATATGTAGTTTAACTAAAATCATTGTAGTACAACATGGCCATGTGCAGAACATGTAAAAAAGTACATGTGTGGGTTGTTATGAAAGTACATTATGTGTTATTTGGGTATAATTTATGTAATACTACACAGTAATAACATATAGTTCACTATATATATATATAAGTAACTAGAACGGTGTATAGTTTACAAAACACATTATTTAATCAAAAGTGCATTACATGTACTATTACCATCTTTGAATTTCATGATGTTTTATGCCTTCAAACATATATTTGGACTAGAGAGTGGTCCAATCTGATTGTTTCCACAAGTGGATTGTGATGGTGGGTTCTGTTAGACATAAAGATGTCTTCTAGATGGATTTATGGGAAAATAAATTTCCTCAAGAGGATTTTTTCAATCATTGAATTTACAATCCTCTATTGTGCAGTGTTGTGATACATGATGCCTAGTTGAGTTTTTTGAGCTTAGTGATTATCCCACCCAGACCACACCATGGATTATTGATTGAGGTTACTTCTATAAAGGGGTATTTAATTATATATTTGAATGGTTTTTAGTTTTTCCATGTTTAACGAGATGAGTTTATATTTTATAGTTTTGTTGATGATTGGTCCCTATGTTTGGGGATAAATTTGGTTAGATCCTTTAGGAATGGTTGAAATTTTTGGGTGGTGATTTCAATTATTTTTTATTGAGTGGATTATTTGGGACTCTTGAAAATATATATAGTGGGATGTTTTCTAGTTAAGTTCATTTGGATAAAATAGTTGGTTGTTGACAATTACGGGTGTAATGGGTTTAGTTTTCAGTACATAGTTATAATTTGGTTGATTGATGATTGATTATAGATCACTAATTGGTACCTGGGAATCATTATTTTGAAAGGGATTGACCTGAGAATTTGGTTGTATCGTGGGACTCGGAGGGGACTCCTCCAATTTAGTGTACATTTAGTGGATCCATGGAGGGATCCCACTATTTATTTGTGATCTCAGATGACTAATGTTGGGTTCAATTGATTGGACCACCCTGGTCAAGGGTGTGTGTGTTAATTGATTTTATATGGGTTTTCCCTTTGGATAATGATTGATAAATTATTTTTTGGGACTGATTTGTTTCAATTTGAGATGGATGTATATGTATAACAAGTAATGTTTCAGTGGTGAGGTTGCTAATTGGATTTTTCCCATTGAGCGCTTTTGAGATGGATGGTTTGTCAAATTTTCATAACTAGGTTACTAGATAAGTATTTGAAGGATATGATATTTTAAGAGATGACCCATAAATTTTCTTGTAGATATACTTATTTTATAATGATGGGAATGACACTCTATATCAAAACTATCCATTTTTTTCATTGTTGAGTGCTAGATCAAGGTCCTCGTCATGTTGTTTTATACATTGAATTTATGGGATGTGACATTATTCGAGTGTGGATAATTACTGGACTAATTTTTTGTGTACATGATGTTTAATATGGATTTGGATTCATGATGAGGATCTAGACACTATAGTACACTTCTTGGTTAGAGTCACGACTGAGGCATTGGGTGATGATGGAATATCATATAGACATAACTAGGTGGAAAGATGAAACATCTCTTTATGTTAGTCTAGACTGCTGATTTGGACACCAATTATGTTATATATAGTTGGTTTCTATACTAATGTTCTTGATATTTAATGTATACAACAGATTAGGTGTCAGACTAAGGCTTTAGGAACATATAGTATACTTTTTTTATGTAAAATACTATTTCCCAAGGATTTATTGGTATAATTTTTATGATGGACGGTGGACTATGTCAATACATCTATGGATTGAAATCTAGAATGATTCTACATGAATGAATAATTTCATATTTCTTATATGATTGAATAGATGTTCAATGATTTGAGTTTATGATTGATGATATAGTTAATGGATCCATCAAGTAATTTTAAATGCATGGTCATAAAGACATACTATAAGACACTCCGACAATGGCTAAAACATGTATGGTTCACTTATGGAATCATTCATAGCTTCACCATTGGTTACTGAACACATTCCACTATTAAATAATTCGATATGAGACCTGAGGTACCAATAAATTGACTTTATATGATTATATTTAAGATAATTTTTTTTGAATAAATCCAATGTTATGTTATCTTGGAACATGTAATATGATTCCATTATGATTCAAGACATATGAAATTACAAGAATTATTTTGTAACCCATGATATTTATTAATGATATAATTGGTATGGAATTGAAATGTTATTCTCATGTTCTCATAGCCTTATGCTCACGATATGTTGATATCCCATGTGTTTAACCTCGGTGATCATACCATATCATGATTCTTTATATTTATTTTTCTATTTTTTTTGTCAAATTGTACTATATAATATATGTCAAATAATGGATCTAGTCATGAAAAACATATTGCGAGATGATATATCATAATTGTGGACTAGTTGTTTAAGTTTCCTTATGTTAAAAGGCACTAGACCAAAATGATTATCCCAAAGGATCATTATATAATGTTATAATAGTCAATAATTAAGGTAAAATATATATGGATGAGAATATTGGGGATTTTAAATTTATTTTCTAGTAGAATGGTATGAGATATATTTTAGTCTCACCTAAAACAATCATCCATCTTTGTTTTGCAACCAATTTGTTAATTTCCCCACTTATTTTATTTTATTAGAATCACATTTTATTCATGTGTTTATTTCCATGTTATAAAATTATTTATTGGCACACATAGTTATTAATTGAGAATTATAAATAAATAAATATATTTTTCCATTTAATGTAATTTAGTAATTTTTTAATAATAAAAAATTCATACATGGTTTCATAGTTTTATTTTTTCCAAAAACCTCTATCCCATTAACAAACATTTCAAACCCATGATCAATAGTCCTATATTGTTTTTCATTCGGTCATAAATTTATTCCATAAATGATGATGTATTATTATTCCACTAAAGAGTTTACATAATGACCATATAATGATTCTATATATATTTATATTAAAACATTAAAGAATATTCATAAAATAATATTTCTATAATGTCAATATTACTTATATATTTTTCATTTTTATATAATTGATTTATTATTTTTTAGTAATGTTATCCATTTTTAAATTTCTTCATGATCATCTTATAATTTAATATTAATATCCATGGCTCTTAATTTATCATCATGCTTTTCACATACCAAAATTCATTTAGAATCATCATTAAATTCCATGATAACATTTCCAAAATCTTGTATTTAGTTTTTCAAAACATTTACTTAATCTATTATGTCATATTATTATAAAATAAACATTTTCTTATTAAATACATTTTTATTTTTTCATATATTAACCCAAATGAGTTTTATATTTTTATTTTTATATTTATTCTATTTAACCACGAAATCCTTGTGGAACATCATTGGGAAGATATAACCAATATATCTAAACATTACATATATTAATAATGTTCATATAATATAAACATTGACTGATAATATTATTTTTTTATTATATTATTTGAGTGAAATTATCATATCAAACACTTTTTCATAGGAATTCAAATAATGGATTTTTTTTTCAAAAACATTATTTTTCCATTGACCATTATAATTTCTATATTCATTATTGAACAATTCTCATTCATCCTCATATAATATAAAATAGAGATAATTTGATGCTATTTATAGATATTTTCTTAGTACACCTTTACTTAATTATAACAGCCTTTAGATTAAAATTATAATTTTCTTATTGAAATTTCCTTCCTGTTATTTACATGTTTGATTGATTCAATAATTCAAAACATGTACTCTATATTTTTACAAACACAAGATGAAAATAAAAAAACTATTCAATAGGGTATATTTTTATAAATTCCAATTTTTTTTGTAAAATCTATTATTTTACATCCATGTTTTTTACATAATATTCAAATATGATAAATATATTTTAAAAAATGGATTATTTTGTTTAAAAATAAATTAAATTATTTCATATAGGTTTTGAGCATTGATCCAATTGATCATCCAGAAGTAAGAAAAATATATATTTCTTATAGAATTATATCATTATAATGATTCAACAATTATTTTTAATTATTATTCTCTTCCTCATTATATCATTTACATCCACGATAAAAAATTAAAAATAGTGTTACATTTGTTTATTTAAATTTTAAAAAATTATAAAAAATATTACAACTCTTTTGTTGTGGATCATTGATTCAATAATTTCTATTAGTAGAGAACAAATTATTGGGGGTTAAATAGTGTTTTAGATATTAAAAAAATTATTCATATGATCTTGTTATATTATATAATTTTTACAATTATATTTTCCACTACAATAAAATATTATCTATAAATGAGTCATGTTATTTTTGAATTATTTCTTAATATATGATATATCTAATGATTTTAAAAATGGTGATATGTTATTGTACTAAAATCTAAGGATTGATTATTTCGAACATTTTAATGGATATAATTTCCCATACGGTTTACATCACCCACAATTATATATCACTATTATTTCAAAATATCATTGTTATAATAAATATAAGTGATGATTTTATTTTCTAAAAGACGAAAAAAATATTAATACATAAGAGTTGGGGATAAAATATTTATTTTTATATTCACTATGCAATACTTGTAATCATCACCATGATGGGGTATTCCTTTTTTCCACTATGAATAATTTCCATATATACATAAAAATGACTCTATATTGATTTTTTCTCGTTGAATTGTTACATATCAAAATTTATTCTCCTTGGGACTTTTGTTTGATTGCCTTTTTTTAAACATATACTCAACACATTCCAAAGTATTCATATCTTCACGTGAAACTATTGATTGTTAAAATACATTTTCAAGTCATCTATAAAATTTAAGTTAATTAAACACATAATTTACCTATACTATATTTCTTCTCATATCATATATATTTTTATATTTAAACTAACATCACCGAAACCATTACATTGTTTTCAATCACAATGTTATAATTTTTCTAATCAATCATTATAATTTGTATACCATGGTTGGTAAATCACCTCATTTTTATTTTTTAATTTCAATTATTTGGAATTTATCACTTTTTTTTTTCAAAATGAAATATTATTCACTTTTCAATTCTAGAGTTTCATGATATGATAATATAACTTTATAACATAAAAATGGATTTTTTTATAATTCCATGTGTCCTCTAAATTGTTAACATTGATGTCAAAAAATACAATTTGACAATATGAAATCCAACATGAAATACATTCATTAGAATCAATATTATGTAAAATATGTTTTAAAATAACATTCTTAAAAGTAAAATTTTCAACTGTATATCTGCATACATAGGAATGTTATTATAAAAGCACAATCCTAACTATCCTTCAAATCACTATAACCCACTAGTATGATTTATGGTTACACAATTTACGAAAATGGACATGAAAAACACCCATCATATTCAATGAATGATGTGTGTGGTAAATTTATATAGAAGGAAATTGATCAAGAAATATTATCTACCTATAAGAAATTAATATCACCAATAATTATCTATATTTCATCACTACCATTTTGATTTTTCTTCAATGTGGTTTATTTTACATGTCGTGATATTTGTTATTATAATAAGAAATAAATAAAATTATAAAAATTTCCACTAAAATTATATATATTATTGGTTTTTTGATTGATTTTTTCGTAACAATTTTTTTATATTTAATTTTTAAAATATAAACCTATAAAATATTCTTTTTGTTTATAGTTAATATAATTTGAAGGAATATATTTGTCATGATATTTTTTTCATAGCTTTTTATCAACAGTCAATATTATTTTAGAGCAAAAATTGAGTTAACGGTATAAAAATAAATTTAATAATTGTTAAATAAGAATAATTGATGAATTATTCTGATATATATAGTTCAGAAGATTAATAAAATAGGTTATATATCGTTCATGGTTGATATTAAACAATGATGAAAATATTTATTAGAGATTTTACATTATGTGATTTAGTATTTTTTGACACTACATTAATGTAATGATGACCAAGGAATACCATTTTTATAATAAGATAATATAGTATGTATATTGAAAAAATAAAAATAATAGTCCACTATAAAAGGTAGGACTAATTGTTTTTATGTAATGATCAATATTTTATCATAGAGTAAGAATTTTAGATCATATCATATAGACTCGTGCAACATAAAATCTCATAATCAACCATTAAAAAAGATTAAAATGGTTGATTTGAATAAATAAGAATGTATGACATATATATCTAAGCCATGTTTCTTGGAATAAGGTAACACTATGAAATGATATGGTATAATCAAAAAAATTGATGATGGAATATCATTGTATTTGTGATCCAGATAAATTCATGATTATAATGAAAACAATATATGTTAATATTTAGTAATGAAAAAAATAGATCAAATTAAAGAATGAAAATATATCTAGGGATGTAATTCTATATTATTTTCAGTATGAGATAACATGTACACACACTCTATCTATTAACTCTTAGAGAAAACCAACATAATGTGGATGTTTGAAAAAAAATATAAAATTGAAATTCTATGGTCAATAATGATATTTAGGTATGAATTGGGGTGAAAAAATTTAAAAGAATGATTTATAGGTGGATGAAAAAAATAAAAAAATGAATATAAAATCATTATTAAATCATATAGAGCACACTAGATAAAAGATACAAAAAACAAAAATTGTAGGATGTTTTTTAGAATACCATTAATATATCACAAACAATAAAACAATCATAATCACAAAATTATAACACCTATGATAAATTAAAATCATTGGATGATAAATATATTTATAAAAAAATATATAATGGTTATAATTTATCATATAGATGAAGCATTCATATGGTGTATGACATAATAAAGTCACCCAATAATCCTAGTAAAATTCATCCCACAAAAGAGTCATGTTGATGAAATAGTTTTCTTAGGTAAGTTATATAATGATTTCCTACATGTTTATAGTGATTAGTGTACCAGAATACCATTGAGTAAGTGTATCAATAATCTACACAGAAATTTCATTTCCATCCATTTGATAGTGGTTTAGTAAATAAAAAAAATAAGTAAAATAAAATTAGTATTAATTTGTTTGTGGTTTCAATCATATACACTAGGATAAATTTGGATATTTTTAAGTAACATGACTACAATATTTCTTAAAAATACAGAATGTCACTTAATTTAAGTGGCATTGTCATAAATGGTAAATATAAATCATCAAAATTTAACTTAATCAATTAATATTCCTAGAAGTGACATTAAAAACATCTAGTATATTATTTAGATTAATTTTAAATACATTTTAAATTGTATGATAAGAAATGTTTTTGTATATGTATTATTTTATATCATCCCTCACAATAATTAATATGGATTTTTTATTTAGTAATTTTATGGGTGTTTCCATTATATTGTTTTTAATCAAATTGTGTGGATTATCATGATTTAATGTTTAGTTAAATATCTAATGTTCTGGTCTTATAGAATGGACAGAGGTTTCACATTAACTACCTGACTAGGATACATGGATCATACATATAATACTTATTAATGTTATAATTTTTAATAAAATATTGAAATAGTTACCCATTATTTATAAATAAATAAATTAATGTATAAAAAATAAAATTATATTTGTTTCAATCATTAGAAATTCTGATAGGTCAATTATCAACTAAATTGAATAATAAACATGTGGAAAAATAAATAATAGATTTAATTATGGAGACATTTTCAATAATCTTTTGAATTACATATTATATCTTCTTGTATTATATCATTCATTTTAATTTTCAACTTGTTTATTATATTCCGTACAAAACTAGATTGGTTTTTTGGTATATATAATCAATATCATTATCCATGTCCTTGGAAATATATCGCACTAGTTATGGAAACAACCTTTGGGATCCTAATTCCTATCTAATTATTATTCCTTGTGTTGTTATTCAAATTACAAGATTCCTCTATGTAAAATTCATTGTAGAATCATCATACCCTTCACATTTCAATATCAATTAACTCATACGTTCTTTGGTATAAAATTATTCCACATATAGGTGTAGGGGTCCCCAAAACTAATTTGATTAAAGATATTTGTTTGAGGATATTCCACTTTGTGCATGCATGTCACATGAATCAATTGAGATCCCCTAGGCTCCTACTCATAATTCAAAACCATTATAATATTTTTCAAAAAAATAAAATGTTTTGTCAAATTAATACTATGTTATGTGTAGGATATCATTACCATAAAAATGAATCATAAGATAGATAAAAACCTATATTTTTTTATCAATAAAAACATTTTTTAATATTTATTATTATGGTAAGACCATTATTTTCACTCCCCTAGCATTTTTTCCATTTAAAAAAAAATACATATATAATGAATTATTTTTTAAAATTTTCCATTATTGAAAATAATATCATCTTTTTTCCAATAACAACATCATGTTTAAAATTTAAAATAACTATTCACTTTTCCCTATTAGATAGAGAACCATATCATTTATTATTTCCAAAAACTATGTTGTGTTTCCCGGACCACCATGGCATTGGTTTCCTAAATATAAATACACCCTCAATAGCATCTATATTCATGACTTTTTTGACATAGTTGATGTGAAAAAACATTTTATAAAAACTATCCAAACAATGATTTTTTCATCAATAACATATTAGTGTTTTTAGCCTCCACATTTTTATAGCGTATTTAACTAAAAATTTATATAATGGTTAAATTATTATACAAAAATTCATTTCATAAAAATTATATATATATACATAATAAACACTTCAAATGAAATATCAATAAATTATTTTGAAAACAAATAAAATGGTTATAAATTTAATTTATTGTAGAAAGAAATTTTAAAAAAGTAAAAATTATTTATATTCTGAAAATACAAGAATTTGTAATTAAAACTCATATATAAAAATAATATTATATAGACCTTAATATGAATGAAAATTATATGGTAATATAAAGTTTATCATTAGAAGAACATGAACCCATTTTTAAAATAATTGAAAATATTAATGATGATGCATAATAATCACCTAATAATAAAATTATTATTTCATGATAACCATTGGTAAATTTGTAAGTAGAAATTTATATAACATATAAAATTAAATAAAAAAATTTCAAATAAATATATTTCATATTCAAAAATATGTATCCATGAAAAATAAAGAATATATTCTCATCGGTTTTCATGAAACATTTTTTAGTGTGTTGAACCCATTTTTAAAATTCATAAATATTTTCAAATTTAAATAATAGTATATATTTTTTCAAAATAATACTCCAATTATCATTAACATGTATAATTATGATTTATATTATACTCAGTCAAATAACTTCTATATGATAATAAAAATTCTCATTATAATGTTTTGAATGGCTATGAAAAATATGATTTATAGTCGTGGGTAAAATAGACAACATACAATAAATTCCACTAATATTATATGTAGAAACAAACAGTTCATTTACTAATTATTTTAATAAAATTACCTCTTGAATTAAAACTATTAGTTTAATATATTTATCCTCGGTGGTAGAAAAATCACATAAAAGATTTGATGTAATATTTTTAGTAATATGGGCTACTATATTCAATAAAAACATAACGAGTAATGGAAAGAAGGTGAAAATATTTATAGGACAATCCATAGAAAAATTACATTTTACTATAATATATGTTCATATAATAGTTGATGTAGAGATTATTAGTAATATAAATATACCTTTTTAACCATTAAAATTCATTTTTGAGAGGCATTCCAGGACTACATGTAATAACACAAGATTTTATAAGATATATTATTTTTAATTTCATTCATATCTACTGTTTTACGATACACCAAGATTATCATGCGCTATACGCAACACCGTATTAGCTTGCAGTATACGCAACATTATTATTGGATCATGATACACACAATTTCAAGTTTGTTTGATAGTTGTTATTCTACACAACATTGATTGTGTATGTATATATATATATTCAATGTATAAATGAAATATGGTTATATTTTTTTTATACACAACGACAAAGGAGTCTTGCACTACACGCAACCCTGATTTGGCTTGCAATACACGCAATCACGACCTTCCTCAGCGTGTGTTGTACGCAATACCGGGTTTCACTAAACAATGATATATGGTTATAATATTATCACAAACTAGCCGTTATGAATATTATTCACTATGTCTTGAATTTTATAACATTATTATTCATCTTACACATTTTCTAGAACATGGTATGAGAACAAAATAAATTTTTCGGGTAAAATAAGTATTTTTAAAAAAATGCAGTTTTGCCGCCTTTTGATGGCTCACCAATTTTAAATTTAATTTTTGACATGTTTATAAGTTCAATTTTTTAAAATAAAATGATTCTTTGGAATCATGATATAAAATTTTACCTTGGATAATTTTTTAATTTTATTCTGATAACTTTCATATTGTAATGAATAGTAAAACATGCTATATTTTAATTAAAACCAAATTTTTTCATCGTAATAATTTATGTGGATAAATTATAATATTGAATGGTTTTAAATTATAAATAGAATATATTTATACCATTTAATGTAATTTATGTCATTAGCATTGATTTTACCTTGAATTCATAGGTTAAATTAATTCAATCTTTTGCAATGTTTTAATCAAAAACTCGTTTTCTTTCAACAACAGGAATAATTTTAATTTAATTTCTGCAACATCTGTGTATTGAATTTGAAAAAATAGATTCCATATTTGGAATCTGTGGGTCCAAATTATATTAATAGACTACTTTTTATTTTTGGGATTTTTTAATAGTAACAATGGTAAATTTTATTTATCATAGTAAAAGGTAAATTGGTTAATTAAGGGTAAATATAATATTATTATCCTAATACTTGTCTTAATACAATTGGATGATTATATTTCATCATAAGTCATTTTTGGGTCGAAATGGAATCTATTAGAACCCACTTGAAGGTGATTAAGACCATTAGTTTATTTTATTTAAAGGAAAGTGTAATATGTCTCACTCAACTTTAATAATTAAAGTATTTTTAATATTAGTTTATACAGAATATAAATTCAGTTATAAATACTCATTTGAAAGATAATTTTTTTTCTTTATCATGGTAATTTATTTGTAATTTATAAGAGTTATTTAATTACATTATTTTCATATACATTATAGTTAACTATGACATGTTAGGAACCTATTAAATATTTTTGTTTGAATATATCCTTTGAGTGGATTTAATTTAAATTCAAATAAATAAATAGTGTCAAAATTGACAATATTGTTATTTTATAAAAATAAAATATTATTAAATTGTTTAAAAATAACAAAAATATTTAAAAATTTTAAATTTAAATTTATGTAGTCTAAAATATCATAAATTATCTAATTATGGATAATTCACAGCAGATAAGTAAATATTTATAACAATTTAAAATTTAGAATCTTATTACAACAAATAAAATTTAATAGATTAAATAAGGATAAACCAAGTTGATAATGTTTAAAATAAATTCCCTACATTTCTAAATATTATTGGTTGATGAGATTACAACCCTATCTCATATAATCTTCGAATTGAGTCATTTTTGGAGGTTTTTATGTGGGGTTTAAATTTATATTAAACTAATATTTTTGAGGATTCCAAAGGTGCCCCTCTCCTCCCTTATAAAAGGGAACCTCTTCCCTACCTTCCTCACACCATTTTGAGACTTCATGCTCAGCCAAAATCTTACGATTTCACTTCCCCACTTCCCTATAAACCTTATAGAGGTACTGGTCTTCTTAAATGACCAACCCTAGTGCCATCTGAAGAAGTTTAAAGGAGGTGCGTCGAAGAAGAGGTAATCTCTTCTACCGATTATTTCAAGATTATTTCTTCTTCGTCTTCTTCTTATTTATTTGTATCATTATAAAGTAATAACATAAGTATCACTAATATACTGATATGTTATTATAAATATGAAACAACCCCATTTCACCTTCTATCCATCCTACGGAAAACGAAATCACCCCGCATGCGTACGTACGGAATACTATCTCCATGCCGTGGTGTAATATGTTTTTTCAGCACCACCTTACTTGGATGGGTATAATGGTGTAAATAATTACTATACATAGTTATTATAACATTATACTGATTTTGATATATTGTATCATCCACTCCAATTCAATTTAATAACGATATCATCACTCGTGAGTACGTACGGACTACCATCTCCACAACGTGATGAGATTCATTCTCAATGATGAACCATACATAAATGATTATAAAGTATAATGGATTTATGTATATATATATGTATTTCATCCAATTAATTCCATTCAATTCAATGATGAAATGAAAACAACGTTCATCCGTACGTACGACCTATAGTCTCCATGAATGGTGTATTTATTTCCATTTATCAATCTATTATATATATGTATATTCTCAATATAAATTATATATAAATCATGTTTTATATTCTGTAATTAAGTAATCATGATCTAAGTAATAATATGAATAAATAGAAGTCAAAACATGGACGACAAATGAAACGATTTTACCCAAAACGCTCTTTAACATGGAATTTACAAAAGAACGAGTAATATAATGTCATAAGTGAACCATATATGATATCATAACAATGAATAAGATTCTATTATAAGTCAATAACATTATTTAAATCATTATACATGAGGATCAGATATGTACGAAGTATATCGGACCTATGGTAAGGGATAACTTTTCCAATCTAGTTTTTTTATCCGATATTTCTTATACGTAAGTATTTACTGTGGTTATATTTATCATCCATGTCCCAATTTCCTAAAAACGGTTTCATGTATGTTTAAAGTAAATTTTACCCATTTTTGAAAATTACTACATGGTATGTATGGAATCTTTCTTTTACGAGGTACTTTTTTGACTTTTCTGGAAAAAGTACGAGAATAATTTTTTTTAACTTATATGACACGAACATATTTTTACCTTTTTATAATGAATTATTTTCATGATGCTTCCCTAAAATATTTCATGAATATTTTCAACAAAATACTTTTCTTTTAAAATTTAATGACCTTTTGTGGAAATATATTTATTTAGAAGAAGAAAGGATATTTTCCTCAAGATTTCATTTCAAGTGTTTTATCAAAACCATTTTTCATCTAAGATGACATTATTTCATATGTGTAAGTTTCAAGTATCATGTCTCTATGATTTAAATGGTTTCACTTTTCTTATTATGAAATTATATCCATTTATTTTATATGGATTATGTGATGATGGGATGATTTTTATGAAACCCATTTTATTTATTGGGTTATTATGAATGATGTATGTATATTTTGTGGCACAAGTAAGATTATGAGATTGGTGTGACCTATATCTCCCTCTAATTAATTGGGTAAAGATTTATATCTCATGAGATAGACATGGCTGGAATGGTATGTTAATCCAGTTCAGTGTTACAGGACTGAAACGAGGAGTGAACTCGATTCAGAAAAGGACTTTGTCCACTAAGATGGTCTTGGAAGCAACGCCTTGGCTACTATGGAGATCATGACATGTTCTGAATGGTTTCCACAATTACATGTTTTATTCCCATTATATTTTATCATGGTTGATGTTCCATTATGATATATGCCTTACGTACTTCCACGATTTATGTCTTTGCTCAAGAGTTTGATGTTTAAATTTCATGCTCAAGTTTTTTGGCATTCAAATGTTTATGGATTGTTTTATGTTCACTATGTTTGCCCTTACTGAGCATTTGAGCTCACCCTTTTTATGTTTTCTTTTCCCAAGGATATAAGGAAAGGTTTTAGGTATGAAAAAATGGAATATATTTATGGGAGATGTTGAGAATCTATCACCACGATTAGAAGATTAGGCTCCATGTTTCTAAAGGAACTAAACTATTATGGTCCTTTGGTATCTGTTTTTGTTATGTATTAAGTATTCTGAAAATGTAATGTAATGTCCATGTACATCAAGCTTTGGGTCTCTACAGTTGGTATCAGAGGAATGGTTCAGTCAACCTTTGGAAACTAAGATGAAAAAATGATAGTGATATCCCTAGAGATATTTCTAAGGTATGTCTTGGGATGTCCCTACGGATAAGTATACGTATATGATATTGTCCTAGAACTACGGTAACGATCATAGAATTTAGAGTAAGATGTTAGATATTGAGGGTACTCCCCCATTACTATGTTGTCTTTCCTAGAATGATTTTTGACTCTCGCACTATTCTTTTTGGGTTTTAGAAAATGTCTAGAAACAGGAAGATTCACAATAATGGAGGATATGATGGACAATGGAATGATATTCTTCATGAGCAACCAAATGAAACAGGATTTGGAAGTCCAAACATCGTTATTATTCCTAATCATCAATATCATAATATGATCAATAATATCAAATTTGGTATGTTTCCTAACTCAGATAATAAGAGAAAGATGGAGTTTCATGATGATAATAGAGGAAAGAAAGTTCAATTTTCCTTCATTTAAATCATGTGGGAAGAGGTATCAGGGAGATTTTTTCAATGGAACTGGAAGATGCTTTGGGTGTGGAAAAGAAGGAGAAAAAGCCACCAAGTGCAAAAGAAAAGGTTTAGTTAACCCCATGGAAAAGGATAATGGTATTTCTACGACATCAACAATGATTAGATGTTTTAAATGTGGAATGTATGGGCATTATGAAAACCAATTCTCCAAGGGAAAATCTCATGAAGATAATCCGCATGGTCATATAAGTAGTATTTATGTGGATGATGATGAAGGGACTAAAAATGAAATATGATATGAAAAAAATGATGAAGCTCAGTCAGTGGTTTATGAAGTTAGTGGAATGATTCTATGTTTATAAAGAATAATATATGATACTATGGAATAAAGAATCACAAAACGATTGTTACAATATTGTTTTTCCTAATGTATTTGGAAGTATATGTTCAATGGTACTGGTAACCATGGAATGTTATTCAGATATTTTTGGAAAGTAGATGATATGATCATAATGAAGGGATAAGAAGATAATGAGATGTTTGATTGTATTCATGAGCTCATGACTAATATAATGACTAAGTGATATTATGGTTTGATTATATAGATTTTTGGGATTTTGGTATGAGGAAAGAGTTATCTTTTGATAGTATTCATGTTTTCACTAAGGTTCTATGGGAATTTATGTTTCAAGAGAATATATGACTAAGGTATTCATGTGTTTTGAATGCAACCAAAAAGATATATCTTATGATATATGTGAGATAAATGCTTGTATTCACATTCTTGGTAGATAACCTTTATAGTAATTGTTTTCTTTATACTATGTTCTTGGACTGAAGTATTTTATATAAGCCTAAAGATGGGAATGGATTATGTTTGACATAAGTTATTATTGTTTAAGGATATAACATTATTAGATATTATTGGAGGAATGTTATTATAATGTAGTTTTAGAAAAAGGGACAACCTGCTAGACGGGCGACAACTCGTCGCGTCGGACAAGGCTGTGGAAATCGAACCGACAATTGAAGTGTGATAGGCCTTTATCGCCTACCACTAGCCTACAGGAAGTCCCTAGTTAGTGGAAAGTAGTTTTATTTTATTAAGCAGTATGATAAATAAAGTATATGTCTATTTTTGGAACAATATACGATTAATCTCACCATATGATGGACTTATAACGTTTTCTATCCTTTTTAAACAGATGGAATGACCCATCAATCTATCACATGATCTGATAATGTTTCAAGAATAACAAATTCAACTTCATTTCCTTAAGAGATGAAGTGGAAATTGTTCAATTCACGAACAATAGTTAGATTTTACCAAAATCATGCAAGTATTTTTTTTAATTCATCAACTTTAAGGAAATGATCTTGAAATCCAAAAATGTTGTCATGGTGACCTTATATCCTATGAATCAAATGGTACCTTAGATCATCACAAATCTCTGGATTTGTTATTGTTGGCTTTTTCATAGCCATGTCCTCTACCACTCTCTATCAGAACATGATGGTTAGATTTCTATTATATATCCATATTTTCACCTATGTTCTCCTATGTGGAAACCCAAGGATTAGTTTATTTGGGTAACCATTACGTTTCATACTTTAGTTTTTAATTATATGTTTTGGTATTCCTTTTTACGATTTGGGTCTTAATTAATGAATCTTTTAATTAGAAAACCATTTATAACCCCAATGAATTTCGTGCGCGAAATTCATTTTAAGGGGGGTAAAATGTAATAACCCATGATTTTATAAGATATATTCTTTTTAATTTCATTTATATATTTTGTTGTACGGTACACCATGATTTTATTATGCTATACGCAACACCATATTATCTTGTATTATACGCAACAATATTCTTGGATCATGTTACACACAATTTCATGTTTGTTTGATAGTTGTTATTCTACACAACATTGAGTGTCTATGTATGTGTGTGTGTATATATATATATATATTCAATGTAGAAATGAAATATGGTTGTATTTTGTTAAATTCAACAATAAAGGAGTTTTTCACTACATGCAACCCTGATTTGGCTTGCATTACACGCAATCGCAACCTTCCTCACCATGTGTTGTACGCAATACCAGGTTTCACTAAAGAATGATATATGGTTATAATATTATCACGAACTAGCCGTTATGAATAGTATTAACTATGTTTTGAATTTTTTTTATTATTATTCATCATACACATTTTCTAGAACATGGTATGAGAACAAAATAATTTTTTCGGGTAAAATAAGTATTTTTAAAAAAATGCAGTTTTGTCGCCTTTTGTTGGCGCACCCATTTTATATTTAATTTTTGACATTTTATAAGTTTAATTTTACAAAATAAAATTATTCTTTGGAATCAGGATATAAAATTTTATCTTGGATAAATTTTTAATATTATTCTGATAACTTTCAAATTTTAATGAATATTAAAAACACGTTATATTTTAATTAAAAACAACTTTTTTCATCATAATAATTTATGTGGATAAATTATAATATATAATGGTTTTAATGTATAAATAGAATATATTTTTACCATTTAATTTAATGTATGTCATTAGCATTGATTTTACCTAGAATTCATAGGTTAAATCAATTCAATCCTTTGCAATGATTTAAACAAAAACCCTTTTTCTTTCAACAACGAGAATAATTTTAATTTCATTTCTGAAACATCTGTGTATTGAATTTGGAAAAATGGATTCCATATTTGGAATCAGTGGGTCCAAATTATATTAATAGAATACTTTTTATTTTTTGGCTTTATGAATAGTAACAACGGTAAATTTTATTTACCATAGTAAAAGGTAAATTGGGTAATTAAGGGTAAATATAATATTTTTATCCTAATAATTGTATTAATACAATTTGATGATTATATTTCATCCTAAGTCATATTTGGGTCGAAATTTAATCCATTAAAACCCACGTAGAGGTGATTAAGACCTTTAGTTTATTTTATTGAAAGGAAAGTGAAATATGTCTCACTCAACATTAATAATTAGAGTATTTGTAATATAAGTTTATACAGAATATAAATTTAGTTATAAATACTAATTTTAAAGATAAAATGTCTTTCTTTATCATGGTAATTTATTTGTAATTTTTAAGAGTTATTTAATTACCTTATTATCTTATACATTAATGATGCAGAAATTATTTATTTACTGAAAAATCAATAATATAGTTTTTATTTAAATAGTAATACATATCAAAAGGCCCAAAAATCTGCACAAAACTTATTTGTAGTGTATATATAAACCCTGATCATCCACCGGTCTAATTATTGACCACTTGGATCTTTATTAAGGAGATTATGACACTTATAATATTTTATTTTAAATGGTTCAAAAGTTGTCACCTTCATAATTTAATAAAGATAACAATTTACATGTTGTTATTTTAAAATGATAAATTCGAGTAAAATTATTATTATAAAATATCTGATATTTATCTTCATAAAATGATTTTATTTTTAATTTTTATGCAACAAATAAGTATATTAAATAATTATACAATATTTTTGTACTAATTATTTTATTAAGAGATATACCATATAAATGGAATTAAAAATATTAAAATAAATATTATATGAACTACTTAATGTATTCCACTAATTTTATAGACTACTATGAAATGTTAGGAAACTATTAAATATATTTTTTTGATTATATACATTGAGTGGGTTTAATTTAAATTCAAATACATAAATAGTGACAAAATTGACACTTGTTATTTAATAAAAATAACATATTATTAAATTGTTTAAAAAACACAAAAATATTTAAAAATTATTAATTGAAATTTATATAGTTTAAAATTTCATAATTTATCTAATTGTGGATAATTCATAGCACGTAACTAATTATTTATTACAATTTAATATTTAGAATCTTATTACCACAAATAAAATTTAATAGATTAAATAAGGTTAAATCAAGTTGATAATGTTTAAAATAAATTTCCTACATGTCTAAATTTTATTGGTTGATGATATTACAACCCTATCTCATCTAATATTATATGTGAGTCATTTTTGGAGGTTTTTATGTGTGTTTCAAATTTATATTAAACTAATATTTTTGAAGATTTCAAAGGTGCCCCTCTCCTCCCTTATAAAAGGGCACCTCCTCCCTCTCTTCCTCACACCATCTTTAGCCTTAAATATTGGTCATCATCTTCCCATTTCACTTCCCCAATTCCCTAGAAACCTTATAGAGGTACTGGTCTTCTCAAAAGACCAACCCTACTGCCCTAACAAGAAGTTTAAAGGATGTGCTTTGAAGAAGAGGTAATCTATTCTATGGATTATTTCAAGCTTATTTCTTCTTCATATTATTCATAATTAGTTGTTTCATTATAAAGTAATTACATCACTATCACTAATATACTGATATGTTATTATAAAAATGAAACAACCCCATTTCACCTTCTATCCATCCTATGGAAAATGAAATCACCCCGCGTGCGTATGTATGGAATACAGTCTCCACGCCGTGGTGTAATCTGTTTTTCCAACACCACCTTAATTGGATGGGTATAATGGTGTAAATAATATCTATAAATAGTTATTATAACATTATACTGATTCTGATATATTGTATCATCCACTCCACTCCAATTTAATAATGATATTATCGCTAATGCGTACGTACAGACTACCGTCTCCACGACATGATGAGATTCATTCTCAATGATTAACCATTCATGAATGATTATAATGTATATTGGATTTATGTGTGTATATATATATGTATTTAATCAAATTAATTCCATTCAATTCAATGAGGAAAGGAATACAACGTTCATGCGTACGTACGACCTACTGTCTCCATGAACGTTGTTTTTCTTTCCATTTATCGATCTATTATATATATGTATATTATGAATATATATTATATATAAATCATGTTTTATATTCTGGAATTAAGTAATCATGATCTAAGTAATCATCTGAATAATTACAAGTCAAAACACGGAGGACAAATGAAACGATTTTACCCTAAACGCTCTTTAACATGGAATTTACAAAAGAACGGGTAATATAATGTCATAAGTGAAAAATATATAATATCATAACTATTAATATGATTATCTAATAAGTCAATGACATTATTTAAATCATTATAGATGAGGTTCAGATACGTACATAGCATATCAGACCTAAGGTAAGGGATATCTTTTCCAATCTCATTTTTTTATCCGAGATTTCTTATAGGTAAGTATTTACTGGGGTTATATTTATCATACATGTCCCAATTTCCTAAAAATGATATCATGTATTTTTAAAGTCAATTTTACCCATTTTTGAGTTTTACTACATGTTATGTATGGAATCTTTCTTTTACGAGGTACTTTTTTGACTTTTCCGGCAAAAGTACGAGAAGAATTTTTTTTAACTTATACGACACGAACAGATTTTTACGGTTTTATAAAGCCTTATTTTCATGAAGCTTTCTCCAAAGTATTTCATGAATATTTTCAACAAAATCTTTTTCTTTTAAAATTTCCTGACATTTTGTGGAAAGATATTGATTTTGAAGAAGAAAGGATATTTTCCTCAAGGATTCATTTCAAGTGTTTTATGAAAACCATTTTTCATCTATGATGACATTATTTCATATGTGTATGTTTCAAGTATCATGTCTCTATGATTCACATGGTTTCACTTTTATTATTATGAAATGATATCCATTTCTTTTATATAAATTATGTGATTATGGGATGATTTTTATGAAACCAATTTTATTTATTGGGTTATTATGAATGATGTATGTTTATTTTGTTTCATTATGAGATGGGTGGGACCTATATCTCTCTCCAATGCATTGGGTAAATAATTATATCCCATTAGATAGACATGGCTGTAATGGTACGTTAATTTGGTTCAGTGTTACAGGACTGAAACGAAGAGTGAACTCAATTTAGAAAGGGACTTTGTCCACTAAGATGGTCTTGGCAGCGATGCCTTGGCTACTATGGAAATCATGATATGCGCTGAATGGTTTCCACAATTATATGTTTTATTACCATTATATTTTATCTTGATTGATGTTCCATTATTATGTATGACTTAAGTACTTCCATGATTTATGTCTTTGCTCATGATTTTAATGTTTAAATTTCATGTTCAAGTTTTTTAGCATTCAAATGTTTATAGATTGTTTTATGTTCACTATGTTTTCCCTTACTGGGCATTTGAGCTCACCCTTTTTATGTTTTCTTTTCCCCAGGATATAAGGAAAGTTTTTTGGTAAGATAAAAAGGAAGATATTTATGGGAGATGTTGAGGATCTTTCACCAAGATTAGAAGATTATGCTCCATGTTTCCAAAGGCAATAAGCTATTATGGTCCTTTGGTGTCTGTTTTTGTTATGTATTATGTATTCTGAAAAAGTAATGTAATGCCCATGTACGTCAAGCTTTGGGTATCTACACTACAGAAAAGGCTTCTTAAATTTTAAATAGGAATAAAAATATCGTAATATCTCATAAATTATAATATACATTTTAATAATAAGTATGTTTTATATTTAGTAATTCTTATTTATAATATATATATAAATCAATATTTCTTCATTCGTCTACATTTAAAATAAAATATTCTTCCAATGTATATAAAAATATTATTAAATTTTAAAATATTTTACAATAAAGGATAATTTTATCATAATACAGCTATGATATGTCAATTTATTTATTTGTTATCTGTCTTATAATAACTATTAAATGAAAATTATATTAATTTAATTGATCTTTTTTGTATACTATATATTTAAAATAATAATTTAATTTCACGAATAAATATAATTTTAAAATAAAATGATAATAGTATCATAAAATTATATTAAATGATAAATCAAATAATTATAAAATTAATTAAAAAGAAAATATGTATATTACTATCACTAGATATTTTTTTCTTAAGAATAAATTGTTTTCATTTTTTATACCATTTATATGAAAAATATTTTAATTTCTTAAATTATAAATTTTAAAAATATATTATTCTGATTTAATCATTTTCTCAAATCTGTGGTGTGGTTTCATATAGATCAATTATATCAACATAAAATGTAAAAAATATTTTTTTCTATATAATTATTCATATTTAGTTTAGAAATATTACAAAGAAGGATAACAAGGTGTTATAAAATGTATTAATATATAAAAGAATTTTCCCTTGGGATAAATCCCTTATCTCTAAAAGTTTCCCATCTATAAGAGTCAAACATAATATCTTATTATAAATTTAAATTTATTTTCTTGGTTCATTAAGAATATCCATTTTCACCTAATAATAATATACGACATAGAATTATTGTACAAATTACTATTATTATTCCAATTAAATGAATTTATTTTGTCATTCATCAGACCAAATGACATGAAAAATTCACTACATTTAGAAATTATGTTATTATTTTAATGATAATCATCAAGTATGTTCTTTGTAACATTAAATTAATTTATGTCCATATCAATATTTCAAAAAAAATAATGGTTTTAAAAAACACTTCAATCCATATCTAATGTTAGTTTATAGTCACATAATCCACCAACTGACAGATCCGCCAAATCACTATCAAATTAATACTAAATATAACTTATAGTTTGAGGAAATGTTCTTTCCAAATATTGTAAATACAAATATTTGTCTGTTAGTTGAACTTATATCCATTTATTTGAGGAATATCACATTTTTTATTATCCAAGGCTTGAGTCAGAGAAATATTATCCTCATTAATGATAACATAGTTTTTAATTGTCCAAATTTTATAACCTCATTTGTCATTAAATAATTTGTTTCCTCTTCTAATATTATGATATCCATTTTTTATAAATATATGAGAAATTAGATGAAATTTTATGATATTATATTGAACATATGTTCTATAAATCAATATTATGAAATAATAATATGATGGGGGCTTATTATTAGATAAATAATTAATGGTGATATAATTATTAGTATTATATTGTAAATCATTAACAAGGTACACCATATTAGTAGAATAATTAACATAAAATTTATTTGTAAATCATATATAAGAAAATATATTACATTCCCATTATGTTTTTTTCATTTTATTCATTATTTAACAAATTTTATTATAGAAAATAGAGATTATTATATGTCAAAAAATAACATGGATATTCATAAATCAAAAAATTTAGAAGACAGATACTATAACCTATTATTAATTCTAATTTTCAAAATTCTATATCGTTTTGATATTCCAAAACACATGTAATGGTTTTAAATAAAATATATTTGTTATATTTATATATTCATATATATATATTTAAATCTTATGGTGTAATAAACAATAAAAGTTACTATCTAATTTCACATACCATGAATTATTTTTTTTAATAGACCCCACAATTATGATTTAATATATAATAATGGGTAAATTGTTTGGAATAATGATCTACTAAAACCTATTCATTGGGAATTTAAATGGATAAAATCATTAATACATGATAGATTTATCAGTTTATTCGAACTCATTATTCCTTAAATATTATTTACTTTTAATCACATCCCACAAACATTATGGAGTCTCTTATTTATGTTTATATTGTTATTATTTCTGAAGTGCCCAGATCAGTGTGAATCACTGAGAGGGGGAGGGGGTGAATCAGTGATCCTTTAAAACTTTTTACTAATTGATTCTTTATCAATTAAACCTCTATGTCTGGTTAAAGCCTCGATCCACTCTTCTTGTATCTCTCACCTTTCCTCGAATGATGCAGTAAATGTAAAGGCACTGGACACAAGGATTTACAAGGTTCGGCACCAAAGGCCTACGCCCTTGCCATGTTGGTTATAAGCCCCAACATGGTTTCTTCCATTATAATATGTTAGTATTACAATGGTCGATACAGCATCCCACTGTATCTCTCCTGAGTCCCACAGGGGGGTTTTTATACTGCGTCCCACAGTGTTACCAGAGTCCCACTGGCCTGCTCTAGAATCCCACTGAAGACTTCTTCTCCCTGAGTCCCACAGGGTCTTCTCTTGGCTCCTCGAGTCGCACGAGTAGCTCTTCTTCACATTAAGATTCTTCAAGTATCTTCAGCAGTCTGGGATAAAGACTGCATGCCTTGATCTGTACCTCTGATCACTTGTGATGATCAGGTCTTCTCGTCTTGATCAGGCTTTATCTCCTTCTTCTCAGGATGACCTGGCTTCTCTCCAGCTACTGAATACTCAGACAACTGATATCTTTAACTTCAGTCTGGTCCAGTCTCACATCAGAACAACTTCATGCACTGAGTGCATGGCATCTCTGCTTCCTCATGCACTGACTGCATGGCCTCTTAAGTCTCTTCAAGAACTTCCGGTCTTGGTCAACTCAGATGCACACAAGCAGATTTGACTTGTTTACGTGTGCACGTGCATGCATGCATGCATGCACTCCACTTATTCTCTTCATGGTGCAGTAAACCCCCAGAGGGTGTAGTCAATTCTAAGTGTGTCCACTCCACTTAGAGCACACACATAGGTTCGGCCACTTCACTTTGTTGTTTTGCACACACAACTTTGTTCTTTGATTTGCACACACACAATGAGTGTGTATTTGGCCTTCACTATTTTTGCACACACCCAAGCTATCCTCGGCCTTCTTTTCAAATGCACACACACACAAAGTGTGGTGGTCTTCACTCTTCAAGAATGCACACACAAATGCACAAAGGCCTCGGTTCTTCTTTGGTTGCACAAGGCTACGGCCTTTCCTTCCCTTCTTGCACACACACCCGAATGTGTCCTTCTCCACTTATGCACACACACTGCCCACAGGTGTCTTCTTCAAGCACGTGCCGTGCATGTGTCAAGGGTGCAAGGGGTAGATGTGGGTCGCGTTTGCACACACACACAAAGTAGTTATACACTTCACAACCCAAACTCCCTTCTTCTCCTCACAGCTTCACAAGGTGCTCTGGAAAAGGCCGCGCAAGGTGAAACACCCCACTGCCTTCTTCAAACGCACAAGCACAAGGTGCAAGGTTCGTAGGATCTCACTGCAAGGGGCAGCCGCGGGTCGCACAAGCACCACTGCCGCGCAGGGGGCGTGGTGCACCGAGGGAGCGCGCAAGGTCGCGCTGCCCAACCTCTCCTTCCTGTCGCGCAAGGGGTAGCGCGCAGGGGACTTCTCCTCTTCTTCTTTCCCGCAAGGAGTGTGCAAAAGGAACCTTACGGAGCAAGGGGTGCTCCGGGCTTCACTGCCGTGCAGGGTGCTGCGCGGGGCTTCGACTTCGCGAGGCACAAAGTGCTTCTCACGGGACTTCTCTCTTCAGAGGATCAACAAACACAATGAGAGCCTTGACCTCTCTTTTTATAGGCAGAGGGATGCCTCAAATCATCCGCGTGTGATATCTTTAAATTCACGAAGTCTTCGGTTATTTCAAGATTCTGTGAAATCTTGTTTTTTTTCTTTTTATTTCACGCGGATTTATCTTCCTCTTTCATTCCTCCTCGTGCATGCGATTTAGAACGCATGCACGACCTTTGTCTATCCCGATTCATGCAAGGCATAAACCCTTCATGGCCTCGGCAGCGTTGCTTGCCTCGGCCGAATTTCGAAATCCTCATTTGTTGCATGCAGAGTCATTTTAATGCATGGTCATGTTCGGTAGGTCTAGACGAGCTCAATGGAGCCTTCGGCTTCAGAAATGGTGGCCGGGAACTCAAAAACCATTGTCGGGAGGCGCCTGGTTTGAAGGTGGCTGCGAGAATGCGCGAGGAGGCCTCAGCCGAGCTCGGGGAAGAAGATAAGCTCAGCACCGTTGGATCCGCTCTTTGGATGGCCTGGATTTGAACGGGAATGGTGCGATGCATCGGGCGGCCGAGATCTTCCGCGCGATCACTCGGACGGCCAGGATTCTCTCCTTGAAGTTTTTCCGCGTCCCACATCGAAACCGCGCGCGGGTTTCTCGCGCTATATCAACCTAGCGCTCCCCCAGCCTCCTCAATTGAACTTCCAACCTCCACGGTGTCGCCCCGCACCGTGTTCTCCCTGCGGGCGCGCTCTTGCGCCCACCTCTTCTCCTCGCGGGCGCGGTATGAACCCACTCTGCACTGCCTGACACTCGCGGGTGCGCTCATGCGCCCCTACCGCACTCCTCTGGGCGTGCCCCAGACGCCCATGCGGTGTCTTGGGTGCGTCCTGCTGCCCTGGGCTCGCCCCACGGGTTCCCCCATGTGTGTGGTGCCTAGCGCCCATGCCTTGGGGTTGAACCCTCAAGGTGCCTTGGCTGGCCATATTTTTTGGCGAAGGATAGAGAGTACTTTGTATAAAAACAAAGTAACCACATACTTAATTTGAAATGCCAAATGCCACTTCAAGCCATCTTCCTTTTCATTCATTCTTCTTTATTTCTTCTTATTCATTAGAATTCCTCCAATTCTCTTCAACATTTATTCATCACATAGGAATGAAATTCCCGAAGGTTCTTCTTCTTCAACCGAACTCTTGAATCACTTAAATTCTTCAATGTGCTTCATTGATCTAATCAGAGATCAATTGGATCTTCTTCTAATTCTCATGCACTAAGTGATAGTGCATGGACTTCTTCAGATCACTTCATCCACTTAGGACTTGTGGATGGATCTTCTTCAACTCCTCATGCATTGTCACTACAATTCATGGTCTTATAATCATGTTGTGACATTGTATCTAGTTGATACAAGTTCTTTGAAATTAAAGAGAAGCTCAACAATCGTCAGATATTCATAGAGAATGTTTCAACCACAACATCCTACGTCACTTAGTGAATCTCCTATGTGACATGCCTCTAAGTACCATGGCCATTCTCCTTCATCACCATCACCATCACATCCTTTGTCATTCACATATTGAAACTCTCTGACATCCATCCATTCATTCCTTGACAACAACATACCTCATTGACAACAAATGAAACACAGTGCACTTCAATTTCAATTAACCTATATAGAGAAAAAAAATTATTTTGGATTTTTCATTTGTCTATTTATTTGGGAATTCCTTAAAATAGTGAGTGGACCCATATGATATTTTAGGGTATTAGTCTATGAAAAATAAGAAAAAATATACATATTAAGGAATTTCATTTGAGTGATGTTTTCCATTATTTGGTTTACCTACTCACTACATAATTAATTTCAAATTATTATTTTTTATTCCATGGATGAAGACACCTATTTCCTATATTTTAGACGGATTATTGTTACATAAAATCACACCTCCATATTCATATTCAATAAAAGCATAGAAACACTCTGTTTTTTTGGACACATGTGGAATTGAAATCCAAAATCAATTAAAAAATAAATAATTATTGATGTATTCGTAATAATATTGACACTAAAACTATTATAACCCACAAAAACGTTAAATTAATGATTAAAAACTTTTAATTTATTTGAAACTCTTTATTAAGTAGTCATTTTTTATATTTATACTTCTCTTACAATAATAGGGTTATTTGTCTATAGTTTATTATTTACTAGAAATATATATATCTTCTAGGTAATGATTCATAAATATATCTAATAACCTCATCTCAAACCATAACTCTATTGTTGAATGAAGTCTCCTTTCAATTTAATTGAAATTTTATTGTATTAGTTGTTAACGATTGATTACCGTGATTCGTAATATAAAATTTTTGATTAAATTAATTATACAACGAGTTTAAAAAATAACATGATGTTATGTATATTTAATATTAACATAAATATTAGAATATGGTAATATTATTTTACAAATATCATCTCCCACCTTCTAGTCTAAGGATCTGTCATGGATTTCAAAAGTAATCAAACTCTTTCTCTTATCATATCTATTAAATATAGGAAAAGTCAAATAAACATGAAACAATTTGATCTACATATGATCATAAATTAATTTATGTGAAACATCATGTAATATTTTATATCATATGGTTCATGTGATTAATATGTGACCATTATGTAAAATATCATATGACAAATCAATGAAAGAGTAAGACATTAATTCATAAACAGAGGGAGATATTTTTTTATTATTTTGTCATAATAATTCCTAAAAAATCATGCTAGATAAAAGTAGAAAACATATTAATTCTGTATTGTTAGAAACCATTCCACGATTATAAATATATATTTATAATTTCATATATTCAATTATTTCTATCTGAACAGCTCTAATAACATTTTTTATGTGATGTTCTTAGGGAAATTTCGAAATCCATATATAATGGAATATGAGAGGATAAATTTTCATTCTAGTTCTTTAATTATAAAATACATTATATGATAAAAACCACTTAATTATTTCCATATATAGGGATATATAATGAAAATATGGATGAAATTGTATACTCACTAAATAAAAAATTTACAAAAATAATAAAGTTTAAATTTTCTTTGTATCGATTAGCTTGATATAGATCTATTGGAATATAAATAACAAAACATATAAATTTACTTATTTCAGAAAAAATAATCCATTTTTCGGGTATAAAACATCTATTAAAGAGGAAAATTTATAAAATAATGGCAAATAAAAACTATCTAGAATAAAATTATTGGAAACTTAAGAGGATGTGCTTAATAATTACATAAAGAGTGATATTATCCAATATTTTTAGATGATGATGAATAAACTGTATGTTATTTAAACAATAAAGTGATATATATAAATACATATATAAATTAAAAAAAATATGATTAATTTATATTATATTGATTAATTTTAATCATGAACTAGGTTATACATTAAAAATTATACAAATCACCAAAATATTCATTAGATTTGATATAAAACATTTTCCCTCTAAGGAAATGATCAGCATAAAAAAGTCAATAATCATAACATGTAATGAAAAACAATATAACAAAGATATACCAAAAATGTAAAACTTCACATTGGAGGATTGAAATAATTATCAAAGTCCCATTACAATATTTCTCTCTCTCTCTCTCCACACTCTCACTTATAAAATAACAATGTTATAAATCACTTAAAATATTCATTGGGAAATGAGAATACATGTTAAATAACAATTCACATGAATGTTGTTTTGTGATAATCATAAGAGGTGGTGAATTTTCCTTAAAAATTAAAATAACTGTAGATTAAAACAACAGTCAAAATTTACATACTAAAAAAATAAAATTACAAGTTCATAAGATTCATTATTAATGTTTTGAGATATATAGTATTCCATGAATAATAATATCTATTATCCTCAAGGTATTTTTGTTCCATTACTCTAACATATTTAAAGGACTCTATGTCACAATGAAATTTCAGAGGGGTACACTTTATTTTTAGTTGTTGTAGTAAGAAAACTAAATCATTTTGTTTGGTCGTAGTGAGAACCTAATAAGTTAAGAAAGGAAAAATGTATTTTTAATTAATACTTTTGTTGAAATGTATATAATATATCTCACGCCCAAAATTAATATGATATAGTGATAGGGAAATATGGTGTAATTAATTAAATATGAATGAAGGAATAATAATCAATATTTAATCTATATAAATGACATATAATGAAAATTTTAACACTTATAATGGTTTAATAAATTAATTTATAAACATTATTATCCCTCAGTTAGTCTATTAGTGTCACATAGGCTGTAATAGATCCATGTAGAAATAAATAGTTCCAATTATGAGTCAAAATTAATGGTGTGGACTTTTTCAAATAATCCACCATGGTAATGTTAGGTGTTTACTAGAGGTATGGTGTCATAAAATTGAAAATGTGATCCCTAAAAGGCACAATCAGGGTTATAATAATCCTATTTATAGTTATTGTAGAGGATCAATTATATAATTCCTCTTCCAATAGTATTTAATTTGATTTCAATAAAAAAATTTATTGGATAGAGGAAGTTAAACAAACTGAGAAATTATTAATAGTAGACTCTTTAGAATTTATATAGTCCAGAGATATATATATTTTGTGATTGATATATAATTTTTAAAATAAAAACTCAATTGAATAGGTTAGTAAGATAATAAAAAATTTCATAACATTAAAAATAATTGGTTTAGGGTCTATAAAATATAATCTATATTTTTTTTAATGATCAAAAATAAATTTATAAATAAGAATAATTTAAAAAAAATTACTAGAATTTTTATCAACTATATAAAAATATAATAATATGTTAGATAAAAAAATACAATCAATGTATAAAATTTATGAAATTATTTAATTACCATAAAATTAATTATATTTATTAATATAACCTAAATTATTTAGCATTAAATAATTAATATCACTAATGGTAAATGAAAATATATATATATTATTTAATAAATAACTTAATATAAATAAAGACAAAAAATTAAAATTTCACAATAGCGGTTAAAATAATCGTACAATGTTAAATATTTCTACAAATGAAATTGTCATGATTCCAAAACAATTTCAAAACATTAGTGACAATATGTATTATAGATTAACAAATGAAAAAAGGTATAAAATAAATAAATTCTATAATATCTATAATATATCCATATATTATTATATTTAACCATGGTAAAATTCTATATTGACATAAAAATGTTCATTCAAGTGACACAATATCATTAACTAAAGTGAACTAAGATCATCAAGTGACTAAGCATGACCACAAGAGACCTATCCCTTTATCGATGTCATAATCTTCTGTTTGTGTTCTACTAAGAATACCATGTAATCCTGATACAAATTATATTACCTTTATATATGGGATTTGTTCTCATCCATTGATTTTTTACATTAATATAAAATATGATTGAAATTAGTAAATCACTAATCCTTAACAACTCATATATTAGATATATCATAAACTATGAAAGGACACCCAAGTGGCATCCAATGACATTTAGGATATCCATCTACATCTTTTTCCTACAAAAATAAAAAAAAACTACACAATTCCTTATATTTTTATTCATCATAATTATCTTCATAAATATCATGTCCCCATTATTTATCTTTACCTTATTCTTAATATTAATAAAAATTTACTCACAATTCTTTATTTTGAAATATTGTTCCAAAGTATGTGGAATTTCATTATATGTAATCTCACGGATACTATAAGGGGAGTAGCCACTTAATATCATTTTTGGATGCAAACCAACTCTACTCTCTTATGGTTCCAATGAAAAAGAATCAATTTTATTATTTTTTTAAACTGTATTTTAATTATAAGGATCCATATATTTTAAAAATAGGGTGTTGGGATTGAAATATGAAATGGCATTATATATTATGTTATCAAGGTATGTTACATTAATCTCTTAGAATTTGATGATACATAATTCATCAAAATATATTTAAATTATAAAAAATTTATGTCTCATATAATGAATAAAATATCATAATAAAGTTATTTTACATCAAATAATTCATATATTAAAAGAAATGACTAATCAAAATTTGTATAAATGTCTCAATAAAATAAATATTTTTCATTAAATTGTTCTGTCTTGTTATGTGGGACTGCAATTCATATGATACGATTTTAGGAACATGGAATAAATTAATGTTTTCATCTTAGGGAAATACATTGGATGAATAAAAATAAGAACATATTTCATAAATTGCACTCAATTGAAAAATATCAGAAAAATTAATCACAATGGGAACACCATTTATATTAATGATGTTTGTGTAATTATCGTTTCTATAAAGATAAAATATATTTGCACAAAACTATTTAATTTCATTTGGATAAATCACATCCTTGTTATAAGGGTCAATAGATTTTTTGCCAACATGAAAATATATATTTATATAAAAAAGGAAAAATGACAATTGTAACCATCCCATGCTAATAATTTGATGAAGCATTAGAAAATTATTATTAAATATACCATTAATATGTGTAATGGATGATGGATATATACCTTTTAAGTATTTAATTTAATTATGATATTCCATTTTTGAGAATTTAAATAATAATAAAAGGTATAGTCATTTAAATATAATAGTAAATTATTCATGATTTATGTGAGGAATATAAATTATAACTATTGGTAACTATTTGAAAAAAAAATAATATAATTTATGAAAAAATAGAAATAACTTATATGAACAAACCAAAATCAATGTGAAAATTATTGGTAACATGATATTCACTATAAGGGACTGAAATATTATCGATGGACGGTCAAATGTGAGATTTAGAATTAGAAAAATTAAATTAAAAGGGATAATATAAACAATATAATAAGTAATATTACTTGAAAAGGGTAATATAGTGTGGCCTACTAGAAGTACAATGAAAAATTACCATATAATTTATTCGTCAACTAGATCTTCAGTACTAATTTATTTGATGTAATGTGGTTCTATTATAATATTCATATAATTCTCACAACTAACCCAAAATATATTTTAAAAATATGCGGTCTAAACAAAAATAATTCAAGATCTAACCAATTAAAAAAATATTGGGAAAATAGAAAATTATATACCAATTTGAAGTATTTATAAACATTGGGTTTTATAATTCAGAAATTATTTAAAATAATATAAAAATAAATGGAGTAAAAATATATATAATTTAAGAATGAACAATGAAATGATTTAATATTAAATTGGAAGAATCCATATAAACAACAATTTTTCTAAGAAAAAACATCATATTTTATTGAGTGACATATAAAATGAATTATAAATAATGTAAAATATGTAAAATTCATTAAATAAATGTAACTAGATTAAAAATTAATTTTCAATTGATAATCAAGCATGTTCATGTAATATAATGATTTAAACCCAACTTATACCAGTCATCCAATTTATAAAATATAAGTCATGGTGTCTTTTTTTAAATATTTCAACTAATTTTTGATCTATTATGATAAATCAAAGATAATTATCCCATTTTTAAGTTGATATATCAAAAAATAAAATAATTTTCATGTTCTAAGTACATGAGAAATTAATGAGATTATAGAATATATTAATATAACATTTCTTATCAAACACGATTATAAAAAGGACATTGGTATTCCCATAGTCAAATCGTTATTTCCGATTCAGTTATATTTTTAAAAATTTCTTGTGGTTATGTACTATAATTTTATCATAGAAAAAACAATATAATGTATTTTCATAGTAATCCAAGATACTGGGTATTTTACATATATATGAAAAATTACGACTTTTATGTTTCTAATATTGTTTAGATCCCCCTATTAAGTGTACATATAATATATAAGTCCACAATAAATGTTTTATGTTATAAAAACCAAATTTTCTAATCCCATTTATATTTTTGAATGTTATTTTAGTTTTTATCAAATAATATTCTTTACCATTTGATTTATGATTATAATAATATAATACCATAAATAATTGTCATATTTGGATACTATTTGTTATATAATAATACTTATCCAACCTCTATAACAATATTGTACATCATTTAACCAGATATATCGAATGATATAATATATTATATATTCAGAAGAGAACTAATTTCTATAATATAAACCATTAAAAAACAATTTATAGTTTAATTTAGAATATATTTTTGTCTTATAAAAAACCATATATATTTTAATTATTTTAAAGACCAAATGAGTTTATTTGTCACCATTATAAGTCATTTAAACATTTTTCTTTATACATTTAAAAAACTACACATATTTTTCTTATTTTAACTAAATGTAACATAATCTATTAATATTTTATAACATATAAATAATTTTAAAATTGTTTCGAAAATAAATTATGCTAACATTTTTTCAATTATAAATACCTTATCTATGAGGTATTTATTTAACCACTCATATCAAGACTAAGAGTTATGTAGTATTCCATAATGGGTCTTAGATAACATTGTAATTTTATTTTTAAAATTTCAATCATTAAAATGACTACTTTTCTCAACAATATTTTTCAAATAAGATGTCCAAAAAATAATCTAATATCTAATTTTAAAATTTCAACATTTTCCTGATAGGTGAATCCCCACATGATACTAGCAGATTAAATTAAATAAATATGTGAAATTATTTCATCAATGTAAATATTTTTTATATATTTTTTCAATTTTACATATTTTTATCCTTATTTGTATCAATGTTTCCTTGATTATCAGTATTGATCATGATTACCCATATAAAAACATTAATTTTAGAATTTAAGATCCTTCCTTGATAATTTGAATCTTTTTTTCATGTGAATTTTCAAGCCCGTCATTCATTGAAATGTATCAAATATATTAGATAAATTGAACAATCAATGATATTTGGAATTTTTTGTGATATAAATTTTAATTTTTTATCCCCATATAAAATCCACCTCATATAATGAATACACGATTTTTATATAATTATAATAATTTTCTATGAAATATTATTTAGATTTAATCCATGCCTTTGTAAAAGGAATTGCATTTTTTTTATCCTCATTACTAAATTATTTATATAATAGTTTTTTATAATGGTCAATGTTTATGGATCTTCATCATCATCATCAATTTCTGTCCATGGTTTGGGAATGTTCCAAAATAATTTAATGTGAATTGACACTTTTAATTTGGTGTTACTGTTATTAAAGATTCAGTCAGACATAATTTTATTGAGTGCATATGAAAGATAATTTAAATAAATTTATGGTATTTTTCTTATTATTTTTGTACCGTTAATAATATAATATTCAAAACTATGGACATTAAATAACAAAAAAAATTCATATCTTTCACAATGTTTAAATTATTTATTTTTTAGGTTCATTATGAGAAAACACTTTTTATTATGATAAAAAGTGTTGACTTGCTTGAACAAAAATATTATTTAATATTTAATTCACTCAAACTTTTTCCTAATATGACATATTGTGTTATATACATATTTGAAAAAACTCATTTTGTAGGAATTTTATGATGTTGAATTGAATTATTATAACCATATAAAATATAATATTATGAATATATATTATTTGAAACTCTTTTCGATTATAAACCATAATGTATCTTAAAATATGTACTGTTTTTTTCAATATCAATAATTATTTATGAAGATACTAAATGTATCATTTTTATATGATAGGATGTAAACCCTTTTTAATGTTTTATTATCCATGACAATTAAAATAGAGTATGATTTTTCATTTTTATTGAAATGTGGGAGGAACATGATAAATTTGAGTATTTTAGCTCAGGGGTCTCTATATTTGATAAATACTTTAGTAATATGATTATGGATTCATGTTTCGTAGATGTTTTTATATTTTCACACATAATTTTATATTAGAAACAAAATTCATTCATATTTAGAATATTTATTAATAGTTGTGTCTAATATTTTTGTGTTTAATGTTGAAAAGAGAAAAAACTCCCTGGACTATCAAATACTGACAATAATTTACATTTATAAATTTCAATTATGGTATATTATGAAAAAAATTAATAATATAAATATTTTGAATCTGAGATACAAAAAATAATTTTTTATTGTTATAATATACAATATACAAAAAATTTAACAAATGAAAATTTAATTCTACTACGAGTACTTTTACTAATTATATATATTTTAGTGTCTAAGATATCATGTTAAAAAAATTATAGAATAATAAATGAATCAAATGGTATGAATGATGATGATATTTACCCTATATTTATCGCTAAAGGTGACATGACCCTAATCATGTTTTTTAGGTAATTGAACATAGAGTATTCACCACTCATATTCCGGAATAAAATTCTTTACATATACTATACTCCTCATAATAGGTTAATATAATGAACTTTTTTCTTCAAAAAAATAATGTTACTAAATATTTTGATACCAAATTTAATTTGGGCCAACTAAGGATAGTCCATATATATTTTTCAACCAATTTTAATATATTGGAAACACATAGAAAATTCCATTGAAAATCATATCCTCTTATGTTTACCATAATTAGTTATTCTAGAATTTCATTCATAAAAAAGATTATAACACAATCATTTTGATGTATTTATCCATTTTTATCACATTGTCTTATATAATGTAGTTCAGTAAATTTTGTTGGAGTTTGGGAGATTTTTGAATGATTTTGAGGATGTTTTGGGGGCTTTTTAAAGGAGGACAGTATGAGCACGATTAGGGGAAACATTAAAACAAACCCAGGTGATCGTGCATCATGTGATAATGTTCATTCATATGTTTTTCTCATTTATTGCCTAACCATTAGTGGAGTTCTTATGGAGTTCCCTTCTAGATAGTATATTTCACAAGGTTAGAACACTACTTGCCTAACCATTTGAGATAATCATGTGCGAAAAAATAATTAGTTTCATAATTCTGGGACAAATTTGTATTTCCCTAACCACCTTCCCTAAACACTAATATGTACTATACTCAAATTTATTGGTTCTCAAGTGTTATAGGGGCTCTACTACTAATTTTGGAAGTGAATCTAAGGGGTTCTAAGGTGTAGTGAATCCCATTCTCTTCCAGTAAGCCTTCACTCTCAGATAATTCATGATATTACATAGATCTAATTATCCCTCTCTCAGATCAAATTATATTTAATTTATAACTTGGTTATTTCTTTACTATAGTGGTAATACATGGGCTTTTCGATGATAGTTTATTGTATCTAAGTCGGTTTCATGGAGGTTTCACATAGATTCAGTGTGTGGTTGTGTGGTGTGGCGATTTAACCAAAACCCTAAGGTAGGTGGCCTCACTCTCAACTCCATTTTGATATACCTAGAAGACATATTCTCAATTATATCGTTTTTAAATATATTAATTGTTATTATTATGTGAAAATTATTTAAAAAATTAATTTTTTGGAGATTTGTGGATGTTTTTTGAAAATGTGATATTTTGTTGTTATTTTCTTGTAGTTGGATTTTAAAATGGAGATTTGAATATTATTTTCATGGGTTGGTTTATGATTTTTTTGTGAAAATTTTTATCAATAAAAATTTATTTCATTATTTATAAAAATTGTTGTATGGATGATGTTCTAAGGGGTTATTTTATTATGAAATAGGCGTTTACATAATTATGTGTCCTTAGAGTTCTATATACTTATTTATTTGATTGAACAATTGACGTTTTTTGGGATGATGATAATTCGGTAAGGAGTACCACTATATAATGGGATGGTTAGTGGATGCAAGATCTTCCAACAAGGATAAGTGTTCATTAAGTACCACTAGTTTTGGAAAGTAGTAATGGGATCGTAGTGGAAGTTCCACTATGATGGTTACCGATTTGGTTATCTAGGACCCTATATTTACACTTTTTTTCTTTGTGGTCATGCAAGGTGTAAATATTTGTGATAATTTTTTTTGGTATACGTAATATGGAAAATTTTTTTCTTTCCCTTGTATTTTTTTCAATTTCAATAAAAGTTCCTAGGTAAGGGTCTATTTTATTTTCTAAATATTATTTCACTATTTTATGTTTTATATAAAAAAATTTATATATATTTTATAATTGTTATCTCATTTTTTGTGTGTAGGTAACTAATTTTGGGAAAACATATTTTATTCTTTCTCACCCCCCACCCCGCTTTAGCACAGAGGTGATTTTGTAGGTGTCATTTTCAGGGACACATGTGAGGGTAAATCATCTGATTTTTCAAGTGGTTAATCTTGATTATTGAATGATTTTTTTGTCCCTATATCTTGAAGCATGGGATGGAGTTATGGAATTATGTCTCAGATTAATGGTTTTTTTATTTCTAGTCTTCTACTTGGTACTCTAATTATAGTTTCACGTCACTTTGTTGTATTGGCCTTTTTTTGTTGATTAGTAAGCCATGTTGACATAGATCATGTAGTTTGGTTGGTTATGACATTATTGTTTGGTTGATTTAATCCTAATGGAAAATCATTCCCCACTTGTTCATGATTCCCACAAGATTAATTTCCAACCATTGGAACCATGGGAACATCACATAAGGCAATATAATATTTCAAAGTATTCTCATAAAAATGGGGACTAGGTGGAATGTTTCCTTTGCTATCAGTTTTTTGGCCCTTGACTTTACAATTTTTTGGTCATTACAAAAGTTTTTTGTGTTAGTGTTGGTATTCGTTCCTAGTATGCTCCTTGAGATGGGTTGGTAGTACGGTGTAGGACTGTCACAATAAGACATGTATAGAAAAAAATGATGCTACTAACAATTTTTTTTATTTAAAATAATGTCAATAGGGATTTGGATACATATGTTTTTTGTAGGCACATATAGGAATTGGTAATATCATTTTTGTGGCTACAGACAATGAGATGTGCAAGACCTTTTTGATAAAAATTACTCCCCAATAGGATAAATATTTCATTGAGTAAATTGATTTATGTTGTGTTATGATAATTTTGACTTTTTAAAATCCTATACATTATTTTTAAAATGTGAGGATTTCAAATATGGATTTTTTTTGGTATTTTGGAAATTGGCCTATTTTCATAAAAATGGTTTTTTTTAAATGTGGTGTTAGTAATATAATTTTCATAAGGTATGTTTTCAATTATGTGTTGTCTTGTATCCCTCCCTTGTGGATAGATAAGTGTTCCGAAATTCAGGTGGGGCTTGGGGGTTCCTGGGAGTTCGGGGTGCGAAGAGAAGACCAATCAGGCCAAGAAGTACAAGGCGCACGATCTGCGCACAGTTAGGAGAGAACATGTTGACTAGCCATTCTCAGAACATAGAAATCACACGATCTTTACCCAATTAGGTAAACCATGTGGTTCCCCAAGAAACCATGTGGGATGGAGTCTTTTGGATACTAGTTGACTCACGGTTTGTGCACATTTTGGAAAACCGTGCAGGTAAACATTGCGGCCTAGAAAATTGGAAATAAAATACACAAATGTCACTCTGGGTTTTTAATTCAACTTGTTATTTTTCTCCCCCTACCTATTTTGAACCCTAAAAATGAATCAAAACACCAAAGAGCTACCTAGGGTGGTTCTCCATCGATTTATGTCTGTTTGGAGCACCTTTGGTTGTAGATTGAATCCCCGAGTAAGTCTAATCTCCTCTATGATTCCTCTTTTTGGTTATGGTTATCATCTTTCTCCCATCTCATTCTGAAGCTCTAAAACCCTCATTTTTGGGTAATATTTACATTGAAGCTTCAAGGGGTTCCCGAATCAGGATTTAAGGCCATGTTTGAGAGTTTGTTCTTCATTAGATTTATGTTGATGGTCTAAAAGTTATATCTCGTAGTTTTTATGGAGGTTTGTGCATTTGATTATGTGTTATTTCATTTCCACGTGTTGTGATTTAGACATAATTTGTTGGATTTTGTATAATTATCATCTAAATAATTATTTATAACCCACACGATTCCCATGGGATATTTCAAGGATGAATTGAAAATTTTGGGGCCACCTATGTAGTGTGTTGACCTTTTGGAACCTATAAATTGATATGTTCATGTATGTAATTGATGCATAATTCCATAGAGCCCATGGTGAACATGCTAGTGTTTTTAGTTTTATTGAATATGTAATGTCAATATTTATCCTAGGGTTAAAAATAGCATATTGGGTTGTTTTAAATGGCTTTTAATAGGTGTAATATGGTTAAATGTGATTATGAAAAATGGTATATGAATTATATTAGAATGCCAAATACGACTAGTACAAATTAAATGTGAGAATATTGATTTAGAAATGTATTTAAATTCACAACGGGTAGATGATCACATGGGGGAATTGATAAATGTGGAACAAATAAATACATGGGAAATCATTAGGCATACCAAATGGGTTGGATGTGAATGAATGATAGTAAAATGTATTATAAGAGTCGATCTTGAAATTCATAAGGGATAAATTCATATGAAATGGTGAATGGTCTATATGGGTTAGTATAAGGTAATTAATGAATGTTAACTAAGTAATTGGGGTTGTTGAATAAACATAATGGGATAAGGCACATGAATGACAATTTACATAAATGGATATGAATTGTAAAAGGTAAATTTATTAATGTGTTATAGCATAGTATTAAATTGCATTTTGTTATTATGAATTATTATATGTAATGGCATTAAATATTCATGGATGTGTTATGATATGTTTGTGATAATTTGATAAATAAGAATGAACACATTTCATGGTATTGTGGGATATTATCATGAGGTTCTATGCCCATAGGTCAAGTTAGACTGCGACTATATAAACTACACAAAAAATGAACAGGCTAAAGAATGGGATGGAGGCCATATTCCCATAACTATTGTATTTCATCCAGATAGAGGATTCGAGGTGAAGAGAATGTGTTGATGTGATATGTGGATCCCTAGTGAGATAGGGACTTGATTTATTTCCCCTATGCATATTGATAGATTTCTTTAGGCCCTTTTTATGGGGATTTTTAGGCGTAACCCACCGAAGATGTGATCAAAATGGCTTATGTAAGGAAGATGTCTTATAAAATGGAACATGATTAAATATATGTTTTGAAACATGTGAACAATGTGAATTAATGGCACCCTAACTGTAATTTCTTACATACAATTTATTTTGTAGATGCATGCACTATATGTATATTGTTTATTTTGTAGACACCATTTGTGGTGGCCTACTAAGTTTGTACTCACACCCTACTCAGGCCGTCGTTGGGTAATTGAGAAGATTTCATAGTTGTTGGTTAGGATAATGGCGGCTGCCCTAGACTAATATGTTGATTTGGTCTCGATATGTATAAGAATAAGGAACCATACTTGGTTTTGGGACCCATTTGTTTTTTTGGCCATCTTTTTCATCGTGAGTTTCTTTCACTTTCACTACTAGTATGGCATGGCATATTTGTATTTGATTTCTGTTTTCTAAACTATTTTACAAACAATTATTTATGCATGTTTATTAGTTGTGTTATATTTATTTAGTTATTCTTATATTGTTCTACTATTTCTTACTCTAGTAAATAGTGTATTGTATCCCCACATGTGTCATTAGACCCTCTCCACTAGTCCACAACAACTGGCGTTTAGGGAGGTGTGCTTGAGGTCATGTGATGACCCGATTCGGATCACAGATTCAGTGGATTCTGGGTCAAGGATGTTAAAAAGTGCTATCAGAGGAGTTATTTTCCATTTATTATTTTTTTGGTGATGATATATAAGATATTTGGATGGGTTAAGACGTGGTATTGAGATTGGGATTGGGATTAGCTAACCCATGTATGAGGTAAAACCCAAGTCACCCTGGGTGGGAATTTTTTTTCTTAATGAGTTTTATTATAGTTGAATGATATTTCACTATTGGGTTATGAACATGTTGTGTGACTTGACTGATTTATGATATTTTCATTATGGATGGAATGTCATGAGGTTGTGCATTCATGCATCATTATAGAAACCCAAAGGTATAGTTGACATGCATCATTATAGGCACACATATAGGATGGGTTTATCGGTCCTAGAGAGTAGGGTTCATTTTACTCCCTTGATAAATTTGAAGAAAATTAAGCCTAATAATTTTAATGAATGTGGATGAATGAATATAATGAAAGTGAATTGTCAAATAATATTGGATATATCGAAATTTTATAACCGGGGTTAAAAATATTGGTTGTGATAAATTGTAAAAGGATGACTCACTGTCTATATGAATATTATCGCACATGGATTTTAAAGTTCTTACGGAATTATTCCTAATGAAAGGTGTAAATGAGTTAAAATAATGATTTTAACATGTTGTAAAATAGTAGATGTTCCTACGGGGAATGGACTGTGTTGTAAAATAAGAATGGGTCTAAACTGGTGTTGATGAAAGACTTGTGAATGAGTAAATATGGAACCCCAATATTAACCATGACCAAAGTGGGTATTGTAGAGGGTAGTGTACATAGTCTGATATTGAAAATTAGGGTAGAGTACGAAGAGTGGATTGTTTAAGTTTGGTATCTTGAGATCTTTTACATCTATAGTAAAATTCTGTTAGTCATTCTTTTAAGTGTCAAGTAAACAATAAATTTAAAATGAGAATTGTTGGGTTCAAATATGGGTATCCTTTGTGTGGTCGGTTAGACCATTTTTTGTATGGGTTGGCGCATTAAAAGTGACTTGATCCGGATTTGGGATTGGATTTAGAATCCTTTCCAGTTGTGATATGGCCTAGGTGGTGTGTTTACGGTACCCTTGGTGGGGTTGTTGCATTCGGGTTACGAAGCATTTTTTGGTAATGTGGGTGAGGAAACACTCATTGTTCGTGATAGTACGAAGTGCATGATTGACCATAGGGATGCTGCCTATGTCAAAGTGACCTTTTTGAAATAGACTTTAGGATTTATGTCCTAAATCTCAGAGAGGATATTTGATCGTAGTGAAAGTTAATGTGTACACCCATGGTGTGTAACCCAAATTAGATGGTTGTATAGTGTTCTAGACATAGCATGAATCGAAATGAGAGTGAGAGCTCCATTCATGAGAATTTCCTTATTCGTTTCCTGATATGTATGGTTAAGAGAGTGAACAAATGTCATATCCTGGTGGTGACTCCAGTCAAGGGAGTTGGTATTGTTCAAACTTCAGGGTGACATATGAGAGTGGTCGGATAGAGCTTCAAGTTCTTTTTGGTGTGTCTAGTACATTTAATTTATTTGGAATTTGATAGTCGAACTCAGGGTGTTGTTGGATGATGAATTGACCAAGAGGGATAAGTGGTATAGTTGAGGCTAGGTGGTGCTACTCGAGTTGTGTTTATGCATCGATAGTTTTGTAAAATCATGTGTGCCTCATCAGAGATTATCCCAGCGATGTAGGCACATAAAATTTTATCGTGGGAGATTCTCTAGAGGTGGTGTCAAAACAAACTGAGTACCACGTAGTATAGTAAATGGTGTAGTGGTATACATGTTCTTATTGTAAGGTAACCCAGTTTTTGTGATAAGAGGTAAGGTTTTTTTTGAATGTTTTTATACTATTTATGCCTAAATCACATATTTGGATGATGATTAATGAAGGTCTCAAAGATGTTTTGAGTAAAAATTACAAGGTTGGATGGACTGTGGTTATATGATTTTGCCTGATGGTGAAACTCTTAGTGAGAGTGGTCACATTGATGAATGTGTTGAATGAATGGTTTGATTGTTGGATGAGATGAACATGCTTCCTCGGAGCTGATAAGGCCGACTAACCAAGAGACATGGTTTGGTAAGTATGTAGATGATGGGATATATGTGAGTTAAGATTTTTTTTGTGAGAGTCTGATGGTTTTATTAGAATCGTAGAACGTTGGGTTTCTATTGTTAGCTGTTAGGGACACTTCGGAATATTTCGTGTACTGTGGTGGAGGTAGTTCTGTATGTAACGTCGATTCATGACATCTTGGTGGTTTGGATATGGATTGATGGTTGAACATGGTTGGTATTCAAACCTAAGTAGTGGTGGCTATGTGTTGATGAGGCAAATTTGATAGGGGATTCTGAGATCCTTAACATGTCATGATGTCTCATAGTTCGACATCAAAAATGGATGAGTTTGTGGTGGTGTTATTTGAAAAAATTGTAGAGTACCTCAGCTAGTGACAAGCATGCCCTCTATATTGACATAATCCTAGGTGTGTTGAGAAGATCTGGCTCACGCTAAAAGACATTTAGGTGTTTGGTTGGATGAGGGATATCATGGAGATTATGCTCATAGAAATGGTATTCATGAGGTATGAAGATGGGATGTACACCCTCCGTGGATTTGGGTGGGGTCCTTCGGATGAACTAAATACCAAAAAATGTCATGGGTAATGTTCATGGAAGATGAAAACAGACACTAGGTGATGTTTGTTTCCTTATAATGGAAAAAACATGACTGTCATGTCTAAGAATGAAGTTTTTCTTATGTTGACTATAAGATGTGGTGGATGGAATCAATCTTGGTGAGAAAGGTTAACGACATTCCTAAGGCGGGGAGTGATGAGTCACTCCTATATGTGGATAAGAGATCATCAAGTTGATATAGGGACAATAGGGTGCCAATGAAGAACCTATGGGGAGCATGTTAGGATACTTAGAGAGGCATATGGGCCTTGTACGTGGTGTTTGATGAACCTAGTGATGGCTTGGGCACAAGTTTGTTTGATATGAAGCTTGATATGTTTGAGTGGAAGTCATGGAAGGGCATGGTTGGATATCAATATAGGTTTTGGTAAGAGAATTCAGGGTCTTATAACTACAACGATGTTTGGGTTTAGACTTGGGTAATTATTCTTTTGTGGTTTAGAACATCATGATGTTGAGTGAACCATGGCCATGTGATGTGGTGGCATGCCATGTGTAAAGCCCAATGATGGTGTGGAGGGATGTAATGTCATGACAATGGAATCCGATTGGTATTCAATAGAAGACAATAGTGGGTTTGTTGGATGATGATGACAGGTTTGAAATTAGTAAGAACACAACAAAGGTAATGAAGGGGTTGTGTATCATCAGTGGAAGCTGAGTATTCTGGGATGATTCAGTCATGGGGGGTCCAACCTGACACAATAAACATGTATGTGTGTTCTTAGAGTGACCCACCCCAGGTTCATTTTGTTGGGGAATGTTCCATTTTGGAATGAATTTATACCTGTAGGAAGTCTTTTTTATCTTATTCCATTAATGGATTGTGTAGGAATTTCTATCCAAATTTTCTTGACAGTGTGGCTGGATGTCGAAGTGTTGTAATTCCTTATAGATTCCTGGGCATGGTGAGTTGAAACATGTTAGGTGATGGGAAGGTTGAGTTGGGTATTGGTGGTCTTTCATCGATGGAGGAGGTAACAAATAAACTATAGTAGTGGAGGGAACCATATTTGAAAAATGTTTGGATGAAAATGTGATAAGAGTTTCGGGTCGGAAGGACTCGAAGGGTCACTATTTAGGTGAGCTATCCTCGGTAGAGATCCTTGGAAAGAGTTTATTTGGTTGAGCAGCTGGGAGTGATGTTGGGAATTTGTTGGTATAGTTTTATATTGAAATCATTGGGAAGTATAGTAAGAAGGATCTTGAGTTTTACTTTTGTGGATACTAGGTTTATTCACCATTAGAGTTGGGTGAATAATAAAAATGACGCCACATGATTTGGTTCATGAGTGGTGTAGAGGGTTGAGTTAATGAGGTGTCGATTGATTCATCCATGATTATTTAATGTTGTGTGTTATGTTTCCATTTGTTTTGAGTAAGGAATCGTCACCTAAGTATTCCCCTTGAAACTATCCTACTGGGGATGGTTGAAATGGATACATCCATGATGTGTTTTCTGGTTCACGTTGGGGTTTACGTTAATGTTGTCTTGAGGGAAAAATCTATTCCCTTGAACCCTGTTCAATGGCCCTTCGATGTGTGAACAGAAACAAGGAATGTGGGAAAGGGTAGGTAGGCCTTGTGGTTTAATCTCTTGTTATAGATGTTTAGTGTGATAGGATGACTGAATTTTGGACGTTCCATTATAAGGTGGTGAAGTTGAAAGGTCATGGATTTTCATATGTAATGTTTTTTATTATGTGTTTTCTTGGATCTCTCATTTTTATCTAGATATGTGCTTCCCATTTTCTGGTGGGGGAAAGAGGGTTCCTAAGGGTAAGGGGTGAGAATAGAAGAGCAATTTGGCTGAGTTGTACAAGGCTCATGGTCTTCTCATGGTTAGGACAAACTATGGGGGTAAACCATGCAGACCACCCATTATTGGATAATATCCTTCGCATGGTCAGTTCACACATAGGTAAAACCATCTGGTTTCCCCAAGAAACTGTTTGGGATGGCATCCTGTGGAAAATAGTTGTTTCATGGTTTTTGCACAATTTGGAAAACCGGTGCAGATAAAATATGCGGCCAAAAAACATAAAAAATTACAAAAATTACACCCTTGGGTTTTTAATTCCATTCATGATTTTCCTCCCCCTTTATCCTTGGAATCCCAAGAATTATCCAATCCTCCCAAGAGATCCAAAGTGTGGTTCTCCTTCGATTATTTTCTCTTTTGAGCACTATTTGTTGCAGATCGAACCCTCGAGTAATTCTAATCCCCTCCTTTCTTCCTCTTTTCGATTAGGGTTCACATATTTCTCCCATCTCCTTATTAAGAACAAAAAACCTCTTTTTTAGGTGAGATTAGGGTTGACGCTACAAGGGGTGCTTGAATCTGTATCTAAGGGATTTTTTAGTGTTCGTTCATCGTTGGATTTTAGTAGGTGGTCTACAAGTTGTATCACATAGTTTTCAATGAGATTTGTGCATTTGAGTATGTGTTCTTTCTTTTCGACTTGTTTTACTTTATATGTAACTGGTGGGATTTTGTATAATGACCATATAAATAATTATTTGTAACATAAATGATACCGGTGGGTTTCATCAATGATGATTTGAACAATTTGGGGCCACCCCTGGGGTGTGTCAACCTTTGCAAACCTAGAAATTGATTAGGACACATGTGGAATTGATTCATAATAACATAGATCCCATGTTGAACATTCTAGTGTGGTTAGGTGGATGGAATATATAATTCCCTTGTTTTTACATGGTAAAATAATGGATTAATGGGTTGTTTGGTATAACATAGTAACCAGCTAATATGGTTATATAGGATTATGTCGAATGGTATATGAATTAAATTTGAATGCCAAATAGGAAAAGTTCATATGAAATGTGATAATGATGAATTGGAATTGACTTGAAAATTGACAATGGGTAAATGGTTTCATAAGGGAATTGATGAATGTGGAACAAATTAATACATGGTAAATCAAGGGGAATATCTAATAGGTTTAATGAGAATGAGTGATTGTACTATGTGTTATAAGAGTTAAACCTAAATTTCATAATGGGTAAATTCTTGTGAAATAGTGAATTGTCTAAGCGGGTTAGTACAAGATAATAGATGAAAGTTTAATAAGGAATAGGGTTTTTAAAAAAAATAAAGTATTAATCCATTGGAATGAGAATTTGGCTAAACTGATATGAATTGTAAATGGTAAATGTATTAATGGGTTATGGAATAGTATTTAATTCCATGTCTTTGTTATGAATTGGGATATTTAAATGAATTGAATATGTTTGGTTGTCTTATGGTATGGTTGTGAGGATATGATAAATAATCATGTTTTCATGGCTTGGTAGTGTGGGGTATTGACTTGAGGTTCTATTCCAATGGTTTGAGTTTGATTTAGGCTATAAAATCCACACTAAAATTCATGATTTATGGATGTTGAAAAATGATCTATTATCCTAATGGTTGCATTCCACTTGGATTGAGGCATCGAGGTGTATAGATTATGTTAATGTGATATGTGGATCCCTAGTTAGATCGAGACATGATTTATTTCCCATATTCATAGTGATGGATTACCATTTACACTTGGGTAGGTGATGTTTATGCCTAACCCATGGAAAATGTGACCAAAATGTGTAATGTAATGAATATGGTTTTGGAAATGGAACTGGGATAAAAGCTAGTTTTGAGACATGTGAACCTTGTTAATTAATGGAACTAAAACTGTCCTTACGTACTTTCCATTTATCCTGTACTTGAATGCACAATCTTCATATTGGATATTTTGTAGACATCATTTGTGGTCGCCTACTGAGTTTTTAATCACACCAATCCTGGGCCACCTTTGGGTACCCAACCAGGTTTCTTGGTTGCAGGTTAGGACAAGGGTAGAGCCCCTAGACTAAGATAGTGAGTTGGTCATGAGATGTACATGGTGAAGCATCCAGACTTGGAGTCCGGACCCATTTATAGATATTGAACGTTGTCTTATTTTGGGTTTCATTCAATTGCACTATTAAAATGGAATGGCATAATTGTATTTTAATGGTGTTTTGTACCATATTTGGGAAACATTTTGTTATTCATGTTAATTGATTGTGTTATATTTATTCTAATATTCTTATTGTGTTATGATGTGGCTTAGTATAGTAAAGAGTGTGTTGTCTCCCCACGTGCCTTATTAGACCCTCACCGCTAATCAGCAACCTATGTGTTTTTTTATATTGATAGAAATGGCAGCAAGTATGCGTCTTGGGGACCAATCAGATGAGACTACTGAAAATGTTGTTTCACATGATCCCCAAGTGAACAAATAGCTAGTTCTGAGTATAGGGCAATTTTTCAATTCTATGGAATTTCAAAATAATGTAGATGAGGTAAATCAAATGGATCAGGTGGTTTAGATTCAATGGTAGAATCCACCCATATTTCGTGGTTATTTGTTGTTAGAAATGGAAGACGCGTTGTTGAATAGAATAAATAGGATATTTGAATTATTTGGATCAATGGTAGAGCTTAATGTGATGGTATCCATGTAAATTTTTTAAGATATTACCCTTTAGTGGTGGGAGTTGGAATTTCAAGATGGCACAGTCAATGTTATGACATGGGAGGGTTTCTTGGAGTTGTATAACAGACACTTCTACCATCATTCATTATTAATTCAGCATAAAACTTATTTAATTTTTTAAAAAATATAACCTCCCAGTAAAGAAATATGCAGCTATATTTATGGACATAGTGTGGTTTGTACCCAATTTGACATGCAGTACATCATTGAAGCCAGGAATTTTTTAAGCTGGGTAAGGTAGGAAATTTATTCCAAAATAATGGTGCTATGTATTAAAAATTACACGGAAATGATGTATTTAGAAATAGTGTTGTAAAGTGATATTATGGGGGTTACAAGTAGAGAAAGAATGTTGGTACTCACATTAAATACTATGAACTCTAACCCATGTATCAAGTGGAAGAGGAACACTTATTTCTAGGGTGGGAGTAAGGCTCAGAATCTAGCGACAGTAATGATGAATCTAACTCCAAATCTTCAAACTAATTCGGGATGTTTTTATTATGGTTATATCGAACACATCAAGTGACAATGTACTGAACAACCTTGATCATGTCATAACTGTAAGAATATGGGGCATCATTAGTGGTATTGTCGTAATGATCCATTGAGGGGTATTCATGACACTCCACAGGGGTCGTCGGTTTCCATTTCCTAGATATTATGAGGGAAACAACATAGCCTTGTTTAGAAGATTAATGTTACTCATGTTGATTCAATGAGTACCACGACTCTTCTGTAGAGATATAAAGGGAACTATGAGAAAAGAATGTTACTATTTAGAGATTAGTTGGTTTTGATGTATAACAAGTCAGGACAATCCATAGTGTGAGGTATGGTTCATTTACATTCCACCATGATGGAAGTGTCTTTTGATAAAGGTGCTTACAATTCAATCATTGATTATCGTATCATGGATTTTCTTAGTTTATTTGTTGAAATAGTTCCTTTGAGATTAAAAATTAAATCTCCTCTAAGTTAAATAGAGTCCTTCCTATATACAGAATGTTTAATAGTTGACAATGTGGTTTAATTGATTTGTTATTTCTATGTTCCTGATATGGATGATTATGATATAATACTGGTAATGGATAGGATTGAAATTCTTAAATCGCACATTAACTTTTATGAACTAACAATTTTTTTGGGATGTTTGATGGTGACAAAAATCTCGTTAGAGGGAAGAAAAATGTAATGTTGTGTTCAATGAGCTTGTTAACACTAGAAGTTGGCAAAATATGATATTATTTGGAGGTTTCATTTATGGAATCAATGGAAGGATTTGATAAAATCTGTTTTCTAGCAGTGGTTGATCAATTTATGGATGTCTTTCTTGAAGAATTATCAAGCCTTACACCCATGGGAGAAGTATAGTTTACGATTGATCACATTCCAAGGACTAACCCTATCTCACTTCCATTTTACATGATTGAACCAACATATTTGAGGGAATTGAAAGTGATGTCAGGGGATTTGGTAAATAAGGATCAACTAGCCTAGAATGCCTCATGTGCGTCACCAGTATTGTTTTTTAATATTGTGAATGAAACTCGGTGGTTGTAAATTGATTATCGGAGGCTATACAACATTACAATCATGAATTGATATCTAATTCCATGCATTGATTATTTGTTCAATTAGTTGAAGGTATATTTTTGGTTCTCAACATTGACATGTATTTAGGATATCATCAATTACAAGTGTGGAAGGATGGTATTCCAAATAATTTTTCAGGAATAGATATGGTCATTATGAGTATTTCGTTATGCCCTTTGATTTTATGAATGCACCAATAGTTTTTATGGAATTGAGGGATTGAATATTATAATGGTATCTGGATTATTTTTTGGTGCTTTCCATTGATGATATATTGGTGCATTCAAGAGATGGATGGAACCTGACTAACACGTGGAAATATTTTTGGGTTCTTGAGAGATCATATGTTGTATGCCAAAAGGTCAGAGTTTTATTTTTTGATACAAGAGGTTTTTTTATTTACCATGTTATTTATTATAAGGGTGTTTCAATTGTTCTATAAAACATAATGGCTATTATTTTGTAAAAATTACCAAATAATGTTTTTGAGATACAAAGCATCCATGGTCTAGATGAGCATTATCAATGGTTTTTTGATTATTTATCACAATTTCCCTAACCAATGTAAGATTTTTAATTGAAGATTCATCCATTTCAAATGAATTAATAGTGTTAAAATATTTTTAAGAGGATATTGTATGTCTTATATCATCACCAATCATTGTTTTTCTCAAACACGGGAGAGGGACAAATGTGTTCTGACACATCATGTAATGGAATGTACTATCCAATTACATTACAGTTCATGTAATGGTGTTTGGGGTGTCTTTGGGAAAATTTTTGTCTCATTAATTAGTTTTAAAATTTTAATGATAAGCATTGGTGGCACCAAATAGCGTCAGTGGCACCGTAGAACATCAGTCGCGTCGTTCGGCATCGGTGGCCCAGATCGGCATCTATGGCACCAATGGGTGTTGGTTGTACAAATGCGCATCGGTGGCACTGATAGGCGTTGGTGGAACCAATGGGCATCAGTGGCACTGATCGGATTCGGTGGAATTGTTGTTCGTTGGTGTCACCGATGGGAATCAGTGGCACTGAGGGGCTACACATAGCACTGATTGCCTTTGGTGCAAAGGTGACAGTGCCAGGGTGATGGTTCTAGGGTGACAGTGATGGGAAAATATTATGCCCTTATCTTTTTTTCTAGGACCTTCTTGTTTTTTCCAGTATCTTATATTTTGATGTAAAACTGTTTTAATACCCCTTTCTAAGCCATTTGAATCTAGTGAATTATTTTTTAAATCCCCAATAGATGGTCGACCCCTGTGCTAGTAAAACGTATGGCCTTTTTCCTTTGTGTCACACACATTTGGTACTTTACAGTTCATACCATGTTATGTTTTTATCTTTTTTTTAAAGAAATCTATTTCAAATCTATTATATCCACCATCTCCAAAGAGAATAATTAAATATAAATTAATTCAAACATGGGAATCCTCCCAACCGCATGGTCTTCTTACGATCCAATTTTTATGTTCTATAAAATCATCCCCTCTATTTTAGGATCTGTTGTTTTTCAAAAAATGATATCATATCCTCTTTTTCCATTCATTACAGTAGAGAATGCCTAAATGACTTACTACAAAGAAGATTCATGCACCCATGTCAGAGAAATTCATGCTCTCCATTGGATCCCTAAGAGTTTTCTTCAAGTGGTGCATCCACATTTCTTGGAATGAGAATAAAACATCGATCGTTAATCATCCATGTTGGGTTTTACTTCATCTCACTTTATTGTGTATCATGTGAGCTGGGTATGATAATTTTTCCTCAGGACATGGATGAAACTGAATAAAAAAAGATAATAAATGGAATTAAAGAATAAAGGGGTGTGTTTAATGATGATTTGGATGTGCTATTTTATCTTTTCTTATATTGTGTGAATTATATGGTCTTACACCCATTTAATATAGAGGACATCGGTGGTCCTTTCTTTAACACTAATGAACCTCTGTTTCTCTATATAAACATGTGATTGAATGGGTGTAACATAAGAACTTGTTAGTAAAATAAAGTTGGTTGATAAAATTAATGTTGAATGAATAAAAATCTTTCTATTATCACCCTGGTTAACCAAACAAAAGTAAGGAACATGATAAATGGTTTGGTTATTTCTGAAAACTCCATTTTTTTGTTATGATAATTATCACAAATGTTCTACATGATTCTTATGGGTTGATTCGGATGGGAATGGTATCACATGTTGTTTGGTTATTAGTTTTTTTATTTGAGGCTGTTTGGGGCCAGATGTTAGGGGCTTGGGTTGTTTCAAGTACATTGAGGGATCCCACAGATCCCTTTATTGTTGTTACATTACAAGAGTATTTGGTGTGAATGCCTAAATTGTTTCATGGTTGTTTTATTTTAGTTATTGTTTTGACTTTTGGATGTGCCTGTCAGTTTCCCAGTAGAGGGGAATTATTTTTAACTAAATAATTCACTTGAAAAAGAAAAAATGAATGGGTGGTGCTCTGGTTAGAGTGTGTTATTTTGTGCATTAATGAATACAAACGAGGGTGTTTGTGTATGGGATGGTTTCACGAACCGTGGGTGTGGATGAGTGCTTGTTTAACTATATGTATAAATTCTGTTCTTATGTTTCTTATTTTAACCCCACAATAGTTTAGCACTTCATGTTGAACACCCCCATTTCCTGGGGGTGTTTTGTGTAACATCATATTGGGTGGCTGGTTATTAGCTTTTTTAGACTCTCTCTCTTGAGTAGCACAAGACTCTTCGGGATGGCTGTAATGGCCTGAGGTCCATTATATTCCAAGACACTTCTCGAAGGCTATGTTGTGGTGGTTGGCCCAGGTGTTGTGGGATGTGATGTTTTTCAGGTGTCATTAGGATGATGGCCATGTTTCTTTGGGTGTGGAGGTAGTTTTTCTGGCCCTGGTGACTGTAGGAGTGTTTACATATGGTTCTAGTGGCCTAGGTGTTTTCATGTGAGGATTCACTATTGTGGTGGACTAGGTTTCTATGGGTGGGATGTGTGGTTGTGGTGGCCAATAATGTTGTTGTTGGGATGCCTGTGTGACTGTAGTGAAAATGGCGGGGGAGGTCTGACACCTAGGATGTCTTCAATAAATTGTGGAAAAGTGATGTGGGGTACCCAAATTTTAATGTTATATTACTATTACATACCTGGATTTCTATTATTCTGGGAGTGTCACATAGTTAGGCTAGGTGGATATTTTACTTTCTATGTGTTTGGTTACCTATATTTCATCATGGGGAATTATAATTCCTCCCCACTTGTTCCCAAGAACTTTTAGTTTTTCTCTACATAGTAAACATGTATACAAACCATATACATACATATATATATATACACTAATTTCAGGTTTCTAGTGGGGCTTTGGGGACCATACGGGGGCGTAATAGCTTAGACGTTTAGAATGTTGTTGATGATGTTTTTCTTTCTTTTAGTAGTTACCCTTTGGTGTTTTTCTATTCTTTGATTGGGTATATCATTGACCCTTAATATGGGAATGTGTTTTGGTTTTAATTTTCCCTTAAGTTTTGGAGTTGTTTGGGTTTCTTCCATTTTCATTCTTGATCATACCAAAAAAATGGGTAATGAATTACATGTTACATGTGATTCTATTCTGTTGGTTCTAGTCACCACTCCAGTGCCAATTGATGGAGAGAATCATGAGTCATTATTTCTCCATTAACATTTTGAAGGAAGGGTCTAGATGTTTTTTGGTCTCTTCCCTCATCTGGTGATGGCGGGTCATGAAAAAATGGTATCAGAGGCTTATTCTTTAGAAATAGGATGGAGTTCAAGGTTAGTTAGACTAATGATTTCATGGGTTAGTAGGGAAAAAATGTTAAGCAATCTTAGTGTGTGAAATATGCAAGGAAACACTGGCTAGGACATGTAATTTTAGGGGCCCCGTGATCTGATGTAATGACTACGGACCTAGAAAACAACCAAGTTATTCTAAACCGATTGCAGCATAGAAACCATAAGAAATGAACATGAATCATAATGTTTCATGTTCATTTGTGTTATGGGTTTTTGGAAATTTTGAAATGAATAATAATTTTAAGAAAAATTATAATGAGATATTCTACAGTACTCGAGTTTAGGAATTCCTTGTTTTCCTTGTAGCTATGGCACCCAGTCGATGACAATGAGTAGTGAAGACGATCAAGTCCTAATAGTATGATTTTACTAATTAGGAGAGGGATTATAGAGAGGAGGGGGACGACTAGTGGAAAAAGATGCTTCGTGTTGTTTAGCGAAATACCATTGGGATGTATGAGGGCAGCATCTCCGACTTGGAGATGGAAATCTGTATCAAGGTCATAGTGATAGATTTTTTTAATCTCTACTCTGGCTAGGTATTGGGTTCAATTTAAAGTCAGACAGATGAGGGGAGAAACACATCAATGTTAGACACTCTACCTCAGGGAGAAGAGTGATGCTGAAGTTTTTGTGGGCTGATTTCGAGAAGGAGTTTTAGGAGAAATTCAGTTCTTCTACAATGAATGCTAATAAGAGGTAATAACTGCTCTCCCTATAGTAGGGGAGTATTTCTGTGAGGTAATTTAGGTTCATGTTCAAGGATCTCCTTAAATTTTCTCCAGAACACTTCCCATAAGTGGAGTCTTAGGATAGACATTTAGAGGTGGCATTGTGATCATCTCTTCATTATTTTGTTACTCCAATCACTCGGCTGATGTAGCTGGAGGTTCAGAAAAAGGATGAAGTGGTGGAGAGGATGAATACACTGGGAGGTGTGACACGTGAGTGTATCCATTTGATATATTTAAAAGGGATGTTCGTTAGCAGCATACCTCTAGCATCAGGTCCATCTAGGTTCTATCTGATAGGGAGAAGGTCGTTGAAGTTCTAGATTTGATCTCCTAGTCCTCGCACATTCTCTTTGAACTCAGGATTGAGATACTTCATCTGTGGTAGTTGTGGACACATTTGGAAACATTTCTCAGACCATGATCAGTACAGTAGAGGTGGGAAGGTTTTGATCCCACCTCAGAAGTAATAGTATATAGCCATGCCTTTTCAGCAGCTGCAGTAGGGACAACGAGATCCTTCTCATCTAAGAGAAGTTATTGCAAAAGGAGACCGACCATAGGAAGATCTTTATGGACCTCAAAAAGGGTTCAATCGGGGACGCGAAAGATAGATTAGGGAAAAAGGATCTTAGCAGGGGCTAATGCACAACACAGAGGTGGCAGTTTTAGCAAGGACAGCGGTCGTTTGAGGTACAATCAAATTTTTTAGTACCCTTACTTGTACCTTGTTTAATTCATGAGCCTCAAACTCCTTCAATACACCTATTATAGACTATGATCAGGGTCAAGACATTGAGTGACTTCTTTTTACTCTATAATTTTGCACACAAGTCATAGGTCAGACCATATTGTGTTATGTTTGATGGGAATATAGACTGATGGTAGGAACACATCAGTCTTATGGGGACCTTCTTATGTTATAGATACAACCATATGATGTCATCTTAGGAATCGACTGGATTTTCTCTATGTTTATTGTTATCGATTTCATCTGGATAAGGGTCATGTTTTTAGATATGTGAAGAAAATGTGTGTATTTTTTAAGGGAGCATGGTTTCTAGGATTGCAGTTGTTGAGTGGAGCCCCTTCTTTCCTTGTTATTTAATCTATTAGTGGAGTCAGTGGATACATTTATGATGGAGGTCCTAGGTGTCGTCAATGAGTTCCTATATATATTCCCTTGATAGGTGGTTACTATAACCCCCTCGATATGATGATGAGTTCGGGATAGACTTGCTATCGGGTTCCTGTCCAATTTTGATGGCCCCATATCAGATGGCACCTTCTGAGTTGTAAGAGTTACATATTCAGATTGATGATCTAATGAATAAGGGTTATATTTTACTGAGTGTGTCACCCTGGGGTTCTCTAGTCTTGTTTAAAAATAAGGCTGATGGTGGTCTTAGTCTATGTACAGACTACAAAAGGTTGAACCGGGTGATGGTCACGAACAGTTACCCACTATCTTGAATTGATTACTTTTATGATAAATTGGAGGCGGAGGATAGTTCTCTATGATAAATCTATGGTCAGGATATCACCAGTTGAGCATTAATGTGGGTGACATCTCAAAGACTACATTATGGTGAAGATTTGGGCACTTTGAGTTTTCGGCCATGCCTGTGGTGTAACTAACGCACTAGCCATGACATTGGGGCTCACAAAATCCATCATCCGAGAATATATGGACCAGTTTGTCATCGTTCTTATTGATGACATCCTGATCTACTCATGATCAGAGGAGGATCATTATGATCATCTGAAGACTATTCCATAGGTCCTTCAACAACACCAACTCTACTGGAAGTTTACCAAGTAAAATATCTAGAAATGAAGGTGCACTCCCTTGTACATGTGGTGTCATAGCAGGGAATATTAGTGAACATGTTGATGTTTGTGGTGGATGTTTCTTGGGTAGATCCCAATAACATGGATGATGTCCGTAGTTTCATTGGCGAAGAAGGTTACTATCGTAGGTTCATTCTGGACTTCTCTCGAGTTGATTCACCTTTGACAGCCTTGACGATGAAATATATGGCTTTTGAATTGAGTGAGCAATCCCAGACAGGCCTTAGCTATTTGAAGGGGATGTTCATCGGTTCCCTAGTGCAGAGGTTTCTAGAAGAATGGGTAGAATTTGATGTGTTCTATAATGCATCAAGACTATTATTGGGGTGTTTCAAGATTTATCAATGGGAAGTGATGTCTTATGGGTCTAGGAATATACTTCCACATGAACATAACAATGCCTCCCATGACATAGATCTTCTGGTGGTAGTGTTCATGCTAATTTTTTGGCAGCATTACCTCATCAAGGAATGCTTCATGTTCTTTACAGTTCACAAGAGATTAAAGAATATCTTCTCCTAGTGGAACCTAAAATTGTGACAGCTGGGGTGGATGGAGTTTTTTTGGGACTAATATTTCATGATCTCCTACACCTCAGGAAATGGTAATGTGGTTTCTGATGCCCTGAGCAGGATGTCATAGAAGGATGTGTTTCTATTGTCAGTAGATGCTTCGGATGAAACGGAAGAGTTGGTTTTCTTTGCACCTAGATAAAATGCTGGAGGATTTTAGGGGATGCATGTTTCAGATGACAATGTAGTATTATTTGGTACCACAAGTGTATGAGTATCATTGGGGGGACATAGAGGATGAAATGATGCATGATTGGCTAAGCCATGGTAAATCTCTAGAATGGTGGTCTGATGTTGATCAGAATCATATGCTTTTCCGCTAGAAGTTTTTTGTTCCAGAGATTATTCATGAGATAGTTCTTGATGAGTTCTATAACTACCCTTAGTGATAAACCCATGAGATTCTACGATGTACTAGGGCTTGAGGGGTCCGTTTTGGTGGAATGAGGTGAAGTTGATAGTGGCAGGGTTTGCGGCAATGTGCCTCATGTACTAGTAGGTTAAGGCTTTGAATTGGGTTCAAGGTGGCCTATTAGAGCCATTAGACATCCCTGAGTGGATGTGGGATGATATATTGATGGATTTTTTCCGAGAATACCCAGGGTTCAAGGTGGTTGTGATAATATCTAGGTGGGTGTAGACTGACTGATGAAATTAGCTCACTTCTTGGAAATCATGGTGTTGAGTGTGGTAGATGCCTTAGCCTAGAGGTAAGTGGACGAGGATATATGGTTTCATGGGGTTACGAGGTCCATATTGTTGGATATGGATACATAGTTTACCTCACATGCCATGAAAGTATTGCACCATTCTTTTGGAACCCAGATTTACCTCATCACAACTTTCCACCCACAAACAAAAAGGCAGACAGAGAGGACCATCCAGACGTTGAAGGATATGCTACAGTTATGGGTTTTGGGCTATGGGGGATTGTGTCTACGACACATGCCTCTTGTTGAGTTTTCCTAAAATATGTTTTGTCACTATACCATCAGCAAGTCTTTATTTAAATCCCTGTATGGAAGACATTATCATTCACTTCTGTTCATGACAGATGTTGGAGAAGTATGTGTTCTTGGCCCCAAGGTGGTGCAGAGCATGATGAAGAAGGTTCATCTTGTGCATGGGAGTGACCAGTGAGGATCATGGATCATGAAGAGAATTTTATTTGTTGATAAACCAATAAATTGTTTCATGTATTATAGAAGCATGGTAGCCTCAAAGAGAGTACCTAGGAATGGGAGGCACAAATGCATGGCTAGTACCCAGAGCTATTTTGATTTTTGTTTTGTGTTGTTTTATACTAGACTGTGATATAATTATTGACCTCATTTGTTATGTGACGAGTTATTTCCATTTTCTCTTAATAAATTTGAAAAATCATATAATGGAATAGGGGAGGACATGATCATTAATCAGGATCCATTAAAGTATAAGTGATTAAACCCATGTGGGAAAGTCATTGCTTCCCAAAGAAGATATTATCTTGACATTGGAAAGGATAATCCTTAATCCATGTGTTTGGATAGTGTGACCCTCATACATTGGTGTGGTTACATGGGGGAGAAGAACGATAGTTTATCCGTGATTTTTTAGGTGATAGATGAGTGATATTTGTTCTTATATATCTAGTATTATTTCATATTTGGAACAACTATAGGGTATTTTTTTCCTGATAGGTATCTTACGAGGTGGTATTTAGACCTATCACAGTTATTTGGATTTACACATGAATTCTTGACGAGGAGAACACTTTGAGAGGTATCTGATTTAATGGCCAAGATCATCCTAGTGAATTACTGTTCAAATTATGGTGTTTGGGGTGTCTTAGGGACCATCAATGACTCATGAATGAGTTTTCCAATATTCACAGTGAGTTTGGGTGGCATTGATGGGAATCGGAGGCACCGATGTGCATCGGTGGCACCTATCTGAATCGATGGCACTATAAGGCATTAGTTGCCCCGATGGGCGTCAGTAGCACCGATGGGTGATGGTGGCACCGTGGGGCTTCAGTCGCACCGACTGGAATTAGGGAACCGATGTGCACGGGGGGCACCGATATGCATTGGTGGAACCAATGAGTGTTAGCGACATTGATGGTAATCGGTGGCACTGATGGGCCTCACATTGCACTGATTGGAAACGGTACCATGGAGACGGTGCGAGAGCAACGATGATTCCTTCCCTGTTTTTCTAGGACCGTATATATATTTTTCCCAAAAATGTATATTTTGACATAAAACAATATTAAAACCCCTTTAAAATTCATTTAATTCTAGTGAAGGATGTTTTAAATCCCCAATAGTGGGGAGACCCCTGAGCCTCTAAAACATGTGGACTTTTTCCTCGGTTCAACAACCTTGTCATAATTTATAGTATAGACACTATTAATACTTTCATTCTATTTAAAATAATTCTATTTAACATTTTTTATCTCCACCATCTCCAAAGATAAATATTACGTTCTAAATTAATCCCAACATCTAAAAACACCCTAACATGTGGTCAATCCATGATAGAAATGTTATGTACTTTCAAATAAACCTTGTGATTTTAGGATCTAGTTTTTTTCGTAACCCAAGATCATCTCTTTATGTTTCCTTTTAATTTTCTGTATTACTCTATGGAGACTTAATCCGAAGAAAAATAATGTGCTCATGCCAGAGCCTTTCCTGTTCACCCTTGGGGGCCTTATAGTTTCCTACAAGTGGCATAACCCAAGTTATTGGGGTGAAAAGAAAATGTCAATAATTTTTCATCCAACTAGGGTTTTACATTGTATTTCTTTACTATGTATCATGTGGGGTGTGTATGATAATGTTTTATATGGGTATGGATGAAACCAAATCATAATGACTATAATAAATTCTATTTAATGAATAAAGGGGGTGTTTGATTATGATGTTTATATATGATTTTATATTCTCTTATATGTTGTGAATTTTATGGGCTTAGCCCCAATGCAAATTGTGGATGTTCGTGGTCCTTTCATGTGAAATTATAATCCTCTTTTTCTCTGTATAAGCATGGGATTGAATGGATGAAACATGGAATCTGGTTAATCAAATTGAGTTGGATGATAAAATTGATGATGAATGAATATTACTATTTGTGTGATCACCCCGTTTAACCAAATGAATGAAAGAAACTTGATAAATGGTGTGGTTAAATCTAGAAAAATGATTTTTCATTTATTCTAATAACCACAGATGTTCTAGTTGATTCCAATTGGGTGATGTATGTAACACCCGAGACTTTTATGTTATATAAATCATCAAAGGAATCTTTTTCTACACAACACTTTCTTGGCTTGCTTTACACGCAATCGCGACCTTCCTCGATAGCTTGCGTCGTACGCAATACCGAGTTTCACTAAACAACAATATTCTATTAAAACTAGCCGTTATGAATAGTAATAACCACTTTTTGAAATTTTATAAATTTTATTTTTCAAAATGGACTTCATTTTTGGACTCAGAATATCGAAATTAGCCTAGGGTGAAATTTTGGTATTTTTCTGAAAACTTTCAATTTTTTATGAATAGTGAAACCACTAAGTGGTAGGTTAAAAACTGAATTTTGCATAAAACTTAATTTTACCACTTCTGTGAATGGAATTTCAAAAATCCGAGAGACACGGTTAATATCAAGGACTAAAATGTGGTTCAATGAGATGAAAATAATTTTTCGGTGAATAGTAACTTTTTACTATTTTTATCGCGGTTAATAGTAAATAGGGTAACTAAGGGTAAATATGATATTAATATTACCCTAACACATGTCCTAATTATATTGGACAAGTTTAATTCGACCAAAAACAAACTTAGGAATAAAATATGACCATTTAGGCCCACTTGGATTAGATTAGGACATTTATTATTAATTTATTTAAAGAAGGGTTAAAATAGTTAAAATCAAAGTTCAATAAGTAAATCATTTTTAATATAGGGTTATACATAAGATAAATTCGATTGTAAATATTCATTAGAAAGCTAAAAAGACTTCCTACATGATGGTATTTTATTTTTAATTTTTAGACATCAAATAATTTAATTTATTTATGACACAAAGATGATGCAGTAATTATCTTATTAATGAAATATTGACAAAATTGATAATATAAATACCAAAATAAATGTAATTTGAGACTTTTTATGAATTCCACTAATTTTATAGGTTACTATGATATATTATTATTGATTTAATAAACTTGGTTCGAACATATAATTCTGTTATGACTTTGACAAAAATCATATATCAAATAGTGTCAAAATTGACACAAAATAGTTTTTAAATCAAATATTATATTATTAATTGTTATTTTATTCCTAAAAATCTAAGGTTCGGCCAAATGACTTAGATAAGGATATATATATTAATAATAAACAATTTGGGGTTCGTTTGGCATGTTATAGTAAGTGTATTAACCATATAGTGAAAGAAATCAAAAAGACATGGTAAAAGTTAAATTATTTAACTTAGAGTTAAATTTAATTGATAAGGTTAAAATAATATCCTAAACTTGTCTAAATTCTATTGGTTGATAGGATTTCGACCCCTCCCCACTTTAGCTTCGAAATAAGACCCTTTGGAACCATTATAAACTGATTTTGACTTTAATATAAAATAATATTTTGAGATATTCCTAAGGTGCCCCTCTCCTCCCTTATAAAAGGGCACCTCCTCCCCCTCCTCCTCACACCAATGTGAGCACTCAAGCTCGGCCAACCCCTGCCATTTTCCCTTCTCCACTTCCCTAGAATAATCCTACAGGTCCTGGCCTTCTCCAATGACCAATCTTAGTTCCTTAAGTGGAGGATTCAAAAAGGCGTTCCAAAGAAGAGGTAATATCCATTACCGATCTTTTCAATTTCTTTCTTCTTCAACTTCTTCTTCTTTAGTTGTTTCATGATAAAGTAATAACATCAGTATTACTTACATACTGATATGTTATTATAAATATGAAACAACCCTAATTCACCTTCTATCCATCCTACGAAAAAATGAAATCACCGCGCGTGCGTACGTACGGAATACCGTCTCCACGCCGTGGTGTAATCTATTTTCCACCATCACCTTACAAGGATGGGTATAATGGTGTAATGAGTAACTATATATGATTATTATTAAGTAATTATTGATACTGAAATAATATATATATATAATCCAATACAATTCCACGATCATAGGAACGATATCATCACTCGTGCGTACGTACGGAATACCGTCTCCACGATGTGATGCGACTCGTTCTACATGATCTTCATTTCATAATGATTGTATAAATGAATTGAATGAATGAATATGGTATATACTACAGTAATACCATTCTGGAAATGAATTATCTATAACCTAAAGATAAGAATAAGAATTTATTCGACAAAACACGCATAAGAACAAAATGGTATAAAGACCCGAGTAACAAGTAACAATGAAATATTACTAACAAGAAGCTAATAATATGACCATATATGATCTCATATCAATATGTATGATTCTGGAATAAGTCAATAACATTATTTAAACCATTATACAGGAGCTTCGGACACGAACAAAGCAAATCGGACCTAAGGTAAGGGAAATATCACAATCTCATTTTTATCCGAGATTGTTTATTCGTAAGTATTTACTGGGGTGTATTTTATCATCCACATCCATGTTCCCTCAATATGTAATATTGTTTCCATCCACTTGAAATATTTTAAATCCAATTTTACCCTTAGGTGAGTTTTTAGTAAAGAATATGAAAGGAATCTTTTGTCGTTTTTCCGTACGAGGTACTTTTTGACTTTTCCGACAAAAGTACGAAGAATGTTTTTTTTAACTTATACGGCACGAACGGATTTCTACTGTTTTATAAATCCTTATTTTAATGAAGCTTCCTCTAAAAGATTTCATGACTATTTTCAATAAAATCACTTTCTTTTAAAATTTCATGATGTTTTGTGAAAAGAAATTGATTTTGAAGAAGAAAGGATATTTTCCTCAAAAATTCAATTCAAGTGTTTTATCAAAATTATTTTCCATCTAAGATAATAAAGGGTTCTGTTTCTATCCATATTTTTACATTGATTTGACTATGTTGTGATGGAATTATGTTTATGAATTCCTTTATCTTATATGAATTGATTTATGATGTCATGATGTTTCAAGAATCCCATTTTTGTTACATGTGTTATGCGATGATGTATGTTTTATGATTATGTGGCACACATAAGAAAGGATTCATTATAAGATGGGTGGGACCTATATCTCCCTCCAATGCATTGGGTAATGATTTTATATCTCATGAGATAGACATGGCTGGAACGGAAGGTTATTTCGGTTCAGTGATACAGGACTGAAACGAGGAGTGAACTCGGTCCAGAAAGGGACTTTGTCCACTAAGATAGTCTTGGCAATGAGTCATGACTAACAAGAAATGATTTTCCATGATTATGTGTGCATGCCACAAAGATTCAAGTTTTATTTTATGATTATGGGGATCTCATTTTCACTTCTATGATTTATTCCATGTTAAGATATTATGATCTCTTTTGCAGGTTTTGATTTTCATAAAGATATGATATGATTTTTATTTCCTTTATTTGCCCTTGCTGAGCATTTGAGCTCACCCTTTTATGTTTTCTTTTCCCTAGGTCAGGAAGATGGATATTAAGTAGAATATGCTAAAAGGGACCCTAGATATGATGAAATAAATGGGAGACATTGTAGAAGATTTATGAACCAGTTGTTTATGTTTCCCCAGTTTCTAAAGACACTATACCTATACGGTCCTTTGTGGTTTTGTCATATGTTGTAATAAGAGTGCTTCAATTTTGAAGTATTAACAATGTATGTAAAGTGTGGGTCGTTATAGTTGGTATCAGAGGAAAGGTATAGTCAACCTTTGGAAACTAGGATGTGAAAGCCTTAGTAAGAACCCTAAGGATAATTCTAAGCATAGAACACAATCTTAGTGTTTTAGAAATGGCCTTGAATAACCTAGGATAAGACCTTAAGCATGAAAATTTTATTCTTGAATTATGTGGTTTCCTATTATAATTAGTGTTGCTCACACTATTCTTCTTGGTTTTAGTCAATGGCTGGAACCCGAAGGAACCGTGTTAATGCAGAATGCGATGGGAAATGCAATGATTGTCCCCCTGAGAAACCAAACGATATAGAAGCTGGAATGAAAAATCTTGTAGCCATGCTCACACAACTTTCTCAAGCTATGAATCATGCAGGATTTCCAAACGAACAAATAAGGGAGCAACATTCTGTTGAATCCTTCATGAGGCAGCGTCCACCATCTTTCAGCGGGTCTACTGATCCATTAGTTGCTGAACAATGGATTAGTACTACTGAAAAGATATTTTCAGTTCTTCAATGTTATGATCATGATAAAGTCATCCTAGCAGTGTATCGTTTGGAAGGAGATGCGGATCAATGGTGGAATCTTGTTAAGTATACGAGGCAAAGGGATGAAATTGAGTCTATGGAATGGGACGAGTTCAAGAACTTATTTTTCAATAAGTACTTCCCTCGTATTCTCTGAACAAAGATGGAGAAAGAGTTCCTTGAACTGAAGCAAAGGGATGATGAATCTGTTAGTACCTATGAAGCAAATATTACAAGACTTGCAAGGTACGCTTCTGGTATTATTATCCAACCTGAGAGTAAGATCGATCGATTCTTTAGTGGCTTAAAACCACGTCTTCGAAGGGCGTTAGCCATAAGGGACTTCAATAGATACGAGGAAATCGTTCGATGTGCTCTCAAAGTCGAGATGGAGATTGGAGTAACTCATCAGTCACATGGGTTTGATAAGAAGAGGAAGATGGAAATCAAAGAAAAATCTAAAGAGCACACGGAAAAGAAGATGAACTTTCCCTTATGCTCAAAGTGTGGAAACAAACATGGAGGGAGTTGTCTTAAAGGGACAAGTAAATGTTTTAAATGTGGAAAGGAAGGTCATCGGGCATTTGAATGCCGTGATAATGGGAAGAGGATGTCTAATGATGCAAACAAAGGAAGGGATACACAGAATGAACCTGCTACACTTCAATGTTTCAAGTGCAAGGAGATGGGGCATTATGCCAATCAATGCCCAAATCCAAGGGTTGATGATGATGGTCGACGTCAACAAACTCTTAAGGCTAAAGACAAAGGAAAGTCACATGCAATTTCTATCAGCGATGTGGAGTACGATAACGATGTGGTGAAAGGTACACTTACCATCCACTCTAAAGTAGCAAATGTTTTATTTGATTCTGGATCCACCCACTCTTTTATTTCTGAAAAATTTTCTAAGGGTATCACCGTATTACCTCAACAATTAGATGTTGAGTTAGCTGTGACAACACCTAATGGCACATCAATCGCATCAGAAGTTTATAATTCTTCTCCGATCGAAGTTTGTGGGAAAGTGCTTCCTGCAAATCTTGTGATCCTTCCTTTAGTGGAATTTGATGTGATTCTTGGCATGGATTGGCTTTCTCTACATGGAGCTCATATCAATTGCCAAAGAAGGGAAGTCACATTTCATATTCCAGATCAACCTACGATCGTCTATCAATGCAAGGATGAACATAACCTTCCCGTGGAAATTTCTTCCATCTTATGGGTATTGATTCCACTAAATGAAGGTTATTTATCTCAAATGGTTGGTGAGAAACTCACGATTAAGAATATGCCCATTGTACCGGAGTTTGATGATGTCTTTCCGGAGGAATTGCCGGGTCTTCCACCAAATCATGAAGTTGAGTTTTCAATAGAACTCGTACCGGGTGCTTTGCCTATTTCAAAGACACCTTATAGAATGGCCCCAATTGAGTTGCAGGAATTGAAGAAGCAACTCCAAGAGAATCTTGATAAGGGATTCATACGCCCTAGTGCGTCACCTTGGGGAGCACCTGTTCTATTTGTTAAGAAGAAAGATGGATCAATGAGACTCTGCATTGATTATCGAGAACTTAACAAGATCACTATCAAGAACAAATATCCTCCCCCACGCATTGATGACTTATTTGACCAACTACGCGGAGCTCAATACATTTCCAAGATTGATCTTCGTTCAGGGTATCATCAATTAAGGGTCAAAAGGGAGGATATACCAAAGACGGCTTTCCGTACAAGGTATGGACACTATGAATTTATAGTGATGCCATTTGGTCTTACTAATGCCCCTGCTATCTTCATGGATCTAATGAATAGAGTCTTTAGAGACTATCTTGATCAATTTGTGGTAGTCTTTATAGACGATATTCTTGTCTATTCAAAGAGCAAGTAAGAGCATGAAGATCACTTGAGAATTATATTGAAGACCCTGAGAAAAGAGAAGCTTTATGCAAAATTTACCAAGTGTGAATTTTGGCTTCAAAAAGTTTCATTTTTGGGTCATATAATCTCAAAAGAGGGGATATCTGTGGATCCAGCAAAAACAGAGGTTATCAAAAGATGGTCAAGACCAACAACAGTAACTGAGATCCAAAGTTTTCTTGGTTTGGCTGGATATTATCGACGTTTTGTAAAAGATTTTTCACGGTTATCTAATCCAATCACCAAGTTGACTCGGAAAGGAGTTAAGTTTGTCTGGACAGAGGAATGTGAAGAGAATTTCAAGGAGTTGAAAAGAAGTTTATCCAGTGCACTTGTGCTCACACTGCCTTGTAGTGGAGAAAGGTTTGTGATCTACAGTGATGCATCCAAGAAGGGATTGGGGTGTGTTCTTATGCAAAATGATATGGTGATAGCTTATGCCTCACGACAGTTGAAAATCCATGAGCAAAATTACCCAACACATGATTTGGAGTTGGCTGCGGTAATCTTTGCATTAAAGATTTGGAGGCATTACCTTTATGGTGAAAGGTGTGATATTTATACTGATCATAAAAGTTTAAAGTATATTTTCACACAAAAGGAGTTGAATATGCGCCAAAGAAGATGGTTGGAGCTGATTAAGGATTATGACTGCTCAATCCATTACCACCCTGGGAAAGCAAACAAGGTGGCAGATGCATTAAGTCGACAAGACCATGCTAGTTTATCCATGATGAGGATCACAAAAGATCCAGTATTTATGGATTTACAAAGGATGGATCTTGGAATTATAATGGAAGGGGAAAAATCTTATCTTTCTCAAATGAATGTTCAACCATCTATACATGTGAAGATTAAAGAGGCACAGAAAGAAGATGTCGAGTTACAAAAGAAGGTGAGAAATGTTCCTGAATTCAACCTTGATTGTGATGGGATAATAAAGTTCAGGAATCGGGTTTCTGTTCCTCCCATCCCCGAATTAAAGAAAGAGCTGCTGGATAAGGCTCATAGTTCTTCATTCTCTATTCATCCTGGAAGCACGAAGATGTATAGGGACCTGAAAGAGTACTTCTGGTGGGATGTCATGAAAAGAGATGTTGTTGAATATGTCTCTCGATGCTTGGTTTGTCAACAAGTTAAAGCTGAGAGACAGAAGTCTAAGGGGATGTTACAACCATTACCCATACCCGAATGGAAATGGGAAAACATCACTATGGACTTTGTCACAGGACTTCCTAAAACATCCAAAGGCAATAATGCTATCTGGGTCATAGTTGATCGTCTTACAAAGTCTGCACACTTCATTGCTATTAGAGAGGATTTCTCTCTAGATCAGCTTGCCAGGATATATGTAAAGGAAGTGGTAAGATTGCATGGAGTACCACTTTCTATTATATCTGATCGGGATCCGAGATTTACCTCGAAGTTCTGGCGAAGTCTTCAGCATACTCTGGATACAGAGTTGAGTTTCAGCACTGCTTATCATCCCCAGACAGACGGTCAGTCTGAGAGAACAATTCAAACCCTAGAAGATATGTTGAGAGCTTTCTCTATGGATTTCAAAGGAGGTTGGGATCAACACCTACCTTTGGTGGAATTTTCTTATAATAATAGCTTTCACTCCAGTATTCAGATGGCTCCTTATTAAGCTCTCTATGGAAAGAAATGCAGGACTCCAACTTGCTGGGATGAAGTTGGGGAAAGAAAGCTATTAGGACCTGATCTCGTTGATGAAATGGCAGAAAAGGTCAGATCTATTCAACAACACATAAGAGCAGCTCAGAGTCGACAGAAAAGTTATGCCGACAACCGAAGAAAAGACCTAGAGTTTGAAGTGGGTGATAAAGTGTTCTTACGAATATCTCCCTGGAAGAGGGTTATGAGATTTGGAAAGAAGGGGAAGTTGAGCCCTAGATATATCGGTCCTTTTGAAATACTGGATCGTGTTGGGAAGGTAGCTTACCGATTGGCGCTTCCACCGAATCTCTCTCAAGTTCACGATGTGTTCCATGTATCTCTCCTGAGAAAGTACATACCAGATCCTTCACATGTACTCAGCTCAGAAGTTGTACCGCTGGAGCAAGATCTTTCTTATGAAGAACAGCCGATAGAGATTCTGGATCGGAGCGAAAAAGTCCTACGAAAGAAGACCACTCGCTTGGTGAAAGTTTTATGGAGAAACCACCAACTTGAAGAAGCTACATGGGAGCTTGAGGATATGATGAGGGAGAAGTATCCTCATTTGTTTGTTGCAAAGTGACGAATTTCGATGGCGAAATTCTTTTTAAGGGGGGTAGAATGTAACACCCGAGACTTTTATGTTATATAAATCATCAAAGGAATCTTTTTCTACACAACACTTTCTTGGCTTGCTTTACACGCAATCGCGACCTTCCTCGATAGCTTGCGTCGTACGCAATACCGAGTTTCACTAAACTACAATATGCTATTAAAACTAGCCGTTATGAATAGTAATAACCACTTTTTGAAATTTTATAAATTTTATTTTTCAAAATGGACTTCATTTTTGGACTCAGAATATCGAAATTAGCCTAGGGTGAAATTTTGGTATTTTTCTGAAAACTTTCAATTTTTGATGAATAGTGAAACCACTAAGTGGTAGGTTAAAAACTGAATTTTGCATAAAACTTAATTTTACCGCTTCTGTGAATGGAATTTCAAAAATCCGAGAGACACGGTTAATATCAAGGACTAAAATGTGGTTCAATGAGATGAAAATAATTTTTTGGTGAATAGTAACTTTTTACTATTTTTACCGCGGTTAATAGTAAATAGGGTAACTAAGGGTAAATATGATATTCATATTACCCTAACACATGTCCTAATTCTATTGGACAAGTGTAATTCGACCAAAAACAAACTTAGGAATAAAATATGACCATTTAGGCCCACTTGGATTAGATTAGGACATTTATTATTAATTTATTTAAAGAAGGGTTAAAATAGTTAAAATCAAAGTTTAATAAGTAAATCATTTTTAATATATGGTTATACATAAGATAAATTCGATTGTAAATATTCATTAGAAAGCTAAAACGATTTCCTACATGATGGTATTTTATTTGTAATTTTTAGACATCAAATAATTTAATTTATTTATGACACAAAGATGATGCAGTAATTATCTTATTAATGAAATATTGACAAAATTGATAATATAAATACCAAAATAAATGTAATTTGAGACTTTTTATGAATTACACTAATTTTATAGTTTACTATGATATATTATTATTGATTTAATCAACTTGGTTCGAACATATAATTCTGTTATGACTTTGACAAAAATCATATATCAAATAGTGTCAAAATTGACACAAAATAGTTTTTAAATCAAATATTATATTATTAATTGTTATTTTATTCCTAAAAATCTAAGGTTCGGCCAAATGACTTAGATAAGGATATATATATTAATAATAAACAATTTGGGGTTCGTTTTGCATGTTATAGTAAGTGTATTAACCATATAGTGAAAGAAAAGAAAAAGACATGGTAAAAGTTAAATTATTTAACTTAGAGTTAAATTTAATTGATAAGGTTAAAATAATTTCCTAAACTTGTCTAAATTCTATTGGTTGATAGGATTTCGACCCATCCCCACTTTAGCTTCGAAATAAGACCCTTTGGAACCATTATAAACCGATTTTGACTTTAATATAAAATAATATTTTGAGATATTCCTAAGGTGCCCCTCTCCTCCCTTATAAAAGGGCACCTCCTCCCCCTCCTCCTCACAACAATTTGAGCACTCAAGCTCGGCCAAACCCTGCCATTTTCCCTTCTCCACTTCCCTATAATAATCCTAGAGGTCCTGGTCTTCTCCAAAGACCAATCTTAGTTCCTTAAGTGGAGGATTCAAAAAGGCGTTCCAAAGAAGAGGTAATATCCATTACCGATCTTTTCAATTTCTTTATTCTTCAACTTCTTCTTCTTTAGTTGTTTCATGATAAAGTAATAACATCAGTATTACTTACATACTGATATGTTATTATAAATATTAAACAACCCTAATTCACCTTCTATCCATCCTACGAAAAAATGAAATCACCGCGCGTGCGTACGTACGGAATACCGTCTCCACGCCGTGGTGTAATCTATTTTCCACCATCACCTTACAAGGATGGGTATAATGGTGTAATGAGTAACTATATATGATTATTATTAAGTAATATTGATACTGAAATAATATATATATATACTCCAATAAAATTCCACGATCATAGGAACGATATCATCACTCGTGCGTACGTACGGAATACCGTCTCCACGATGTGATGTGACTCGTTCTACATGATCTTCATTTCATAATTATTGTATAAATGAATTGAATGAATGAATATGGTATATACTACACTAATACCATTCTGGAAATGAATTATCTATAACCTAAAGATAAGAATAAGAATTTATTCGACAAAACACGCATAAGAACAAAAAGTTATAAAGACCCGAGTAACAAGTAACAATGAAATATTACTAACAAGAAGCTAATAATATGACCATATATGATCTCATATCAATATGTATGATTCTGGAATAAGTCAATAACATTATTTAAACCATTATACAGGAGCTTCGGACACGAACAAAGAAAATCGGACCTAAGGTAAGGGAAATATCACAATCTCATTTTTATCCGAGATTGTTTATTCGTAAGTATTTACTGGGGTGTATTTTATCATCCACATCCATGTTCCCTCAATATTTAATATTGTTTCCATCCACTTGAAATAGTTTAAATCCAATTTTACCCTTAGGTGAGTTTTTAGTAAAGAATATGAAAGGAATCTTTTGTCGTTTTTCCGTACGAGGTACTTTTTGACTTTTCCGACAAAAGTACGAAGAATGTTTTTTTTACTTATACGGCACGAACGGATTTCTACTGTTTTATAAATCCTTATTTTAATGAAGCTTCCTCTAAAAGATTTCATGACTATTTTCAATAAAATATCTTTGTTTTAAAATTGCATGATGTTTTGTGAAAAGAAATTGATTTTGAAGAAGAAAGGATATTTTCCTCAAGAATTCAATTCAAGTGTTTTATCAAAATTATTTTCCATCTAAGATAATAAAGGGTTCTGTTTCTATCCATATTTTTACATTGATTTGACTATGTTGTGATGGAATTATGTTTATGAATTCCTTTATCTTATATGAATTGATTTATGATGTCATGATGTTTCAAGAATCCCATTTTTGTTACATGTGTTATGCGATGATGTATGTTTTATGATTATGTGGCACACATAAGAAAGGATTCATTATAAGATGGGTGGGACCTATATCTCCCTCCAATGCATTGGGTAATGATTTTATATCTCATGAGATAGACATGGCTGGAACGGAAGGTTATTTCGGTTCAGTGATACATGACTGAAACGAGGAGTGAACTCGGTTCAGAAAGGGACTTTGTCCACTAAGATAGTCTTGGCAATGAGTCATGACTAACAAGAAATGATTTTCCATGATTATGTGTGCATGCCACAAAGATTCAAGTTTTATGTTATGATTATGGGGATCTCATTTTCACTTCTATGATTTATTCCATGTTAAGATATTATGATCTCTTTTGCAGGTTTTGATTTTCATAAAGATATGATATGATTTTTATTTCCTTTATTTTCCCTTGCTGAGCATTTGAGCTCACCCTTTTATGTTTTCTTTTCCCCAGGTCAGGAAGATGGATATTAAGTAGAATATGCTAAAAGGGACCCTAGATATGATGAAATAAATGGGAGACACTGTAGAAGATTTATGAACCAGTTGTTTATGTTTCCCCAGTTTCTAAAGACACTATACCTATACGGTCCTTTGTGGTTTTGTCATATGTTGTAATAAGAGTGCTTCAATTTTGAAGTATTAACAATGTATGTAAAGTGTGGGTCGTTATAATGTAGATGTTGATGGGATCCCTTGTGTTTTAGTTATTGTTTGGTGGAGTTGAGGCTGTATTGTGTTGTATATTGAAGAATTTTTTTGGTTCTAGTACATTGAGAGATCACACAGATCCCTTTTTTGATGTGACATTGCAAGAGAAATAAGGGTGAAAGCTTAAATTATGTCTTTGATATTTTCCTCTAGTTGTATTTTTGACTTGTGTACGTTCTTGTCAGTTTCCTAGTAGTGGGGAATTATTTTTTCAAAAAAAATTAATTGAACATCTAAACAAGAATGGGTAGTTCTCTATTATTGGAGTTTTGTTTTTGTTCATGAATGAATAGTAATTTTGGTGTTTGTTTATGGGATGGATTCAGGACACCTGTGTTGGGATTAGTTCTTGTTTACACATATATATAAATTAATTTATTAGGTTTATTATTCACTCCCTGACCATGTTAATAACTTTATCATGAATACCTCCATTTAATGGGGAAGGGTATTTTTCCAAAATGTTCTATTGTGTGGCTAGTTATTAGATTAATTTTCTCCCTCTCTGGAGTAGCAGAAGACTCTTAGGGAAAGATATGATGGTCGGAGGTCCATTATATATGAGGACTCTTCAATAAGGGTATGTTGTGTTAGTAGGCCTAGGTGTGATCTGGTAGGTTTGTTTCTCAAGTTTTTTTAGGATGAGGGCCAGGTTTCTTTAGGCATGGCGGTAGTTGTCATGGGCCAGGTATATGTGGTTGTGGTTAAGTCTGGTTGTGGTGGACAAGGTGTTTGGGGGTAGGGATTCGTGGTTCTGGTGGCCTTGGTGTATGTGGGCAAGATGCCTGGTTGTTGTGGCCCATAAAGTTGTTGTAGGGGTGGTAGTGTGATTGTAGTGAGAATGGAATGGGAGGTTTGACGTGTATAATTTCATCAATAATAAGTGGGAAAGTAGTGTGGCATACCCAAATATCAATGTTGCCTTAATATTACTTATCTGACTTATGTTATTTGGGGAATGTTCCTTAGTGTGTTTATGTGGATATATTCCTTGCTAGGTGTTTGGGTACATGTACATACTCATGGGGCATTAGAATTTCTCCCCACATGTGTAAGAGAGCATTTCGTTTTTCCCTATCGAGTATACCAATATACTCACCCTACGTATATAAACTGCATTCAGGTTTCCATAAGGACTTTAGGGACCATACAAGGTGATAGTAGCTCGGACATTAGGATAGTTTTTTTTGTTTTTTGTTTCTTTGGTAAATTTCCATTGGAGTTTTCTTGTTCTTTTTATGAGTTTTTATTTGAACAAACATATGTCAATGGTTTTTTATATTAGTTCTAACTTCAATTTTAAATATTTTTGGGTTTTTACCGTCATATCTCCTGATCCTACTAAATACAATGGGAAATTACTTCCATATTACATGTGATTTTATACCCTTGGTTCTAGTTGCCACTTAGGAGACTATTGAAGGAAGGAATTGGGGGTTATTATCTCTCCTTCAACATGAAGAATGATGGGTCGGTCCATTTTTTCTCCCTTACTGCTTAATTGTGAAGGTGGGTTATGACACATAAACATTGGTGTTGGGATGTGTTCTCAAGAAAGTGGATCACACGATCACATATGGCTGATGAAAGATGAGGATTCATGAGAAGAGCTGCCCAAAAAAATATTTTGAATTTACAGTAGTAGTTCATGATTTGAAAATGAGTTATCATTATCTCATCAATGACAAATCCATCATATTTTCCAATCATAATTGTTTGAAGCGTATTTTATCAAAAATATATTTGAACTTGTGGAAACGGATATGGATGTAGTATCTTTATATGTTTTATTTTGAATTGATGTATACACTTGGTATGGGAAATTAATTGGTGGATGCATTCCATAAGTATACTAATGAATAGTTGGTGAAATAAGCATAGAATCTATGGTAGTTGATGTTAGTCATAGACGGTATGTGATTCGAATGTGAGGACCAGGGGGATATTTTAGTTTTCATTAATATCTCATTAAATCTTAATTTTGTTTTGTTGGTTAAATAAAAACAATCTTCTTATTCTGATTTTATGGTGATGAGGTGAAAAATCAGTTTTGGGGAGATCATTGAGGTATTGGAACTGATTGAGAATTAAATTTTCTATTTTTGGAATCAGATAGTTGTAATGGTGGTTTATCAGGAAGAAATTACAAGGGATAGTCATCATTCTAGATGGGTTTTCCATCCTAGGATCTAGAAATGTTTCATGAGGTGATTGTACATATTTGGTGGGATGGTAAGAAAAATAATCTGCAAGAGTTTGTTTTGAGATGGTTGATTTTTCTGAATATCAAGGAAGTGAATAATCATACATCTATCATGTGACAGTATTTAAATATCCTTGTTTAGAGGTGGGAAAAAATATAATTTAATTTTATTATAGTTTTCCCAATAATTGTTTGAAATCACTATGTCATGTAGTTGATAGTGGATCAACCCACAATGTCATCCCATTTCATCCCTATTCATTTATATTATATGGTGGAGGATATATCCAAAATCTATATTCATGAATTAGTAAAAATTCATGGTGTTCTATTTTTGATTGTATCAGATAGATAATCCAGGACCACATCTCATATTTGGAAATCCTGGAAGTAATCCCTTAGGACACATTTTACAATGATTAAAATTCACCATCCTCAAATAGATGGTACATCTAAGAGGATAGTAGAATCATTATAAGATGTTTTATCTACATCAATTATTGATTTTGGGGGACCATGGGATGATCACATTCAATTAGTGGAGTTTGAAAATAATAATAGTTATCATGCCGCGATAAAAATGGATCCATTTATAGCATTGTATGGTTTTTAGTATCGTTCTTGACATTGTTGTGTGGAAAGGGGTGAGACATCTATGATGTGAATTTTACATGAATAAGAGACTATATAGAAGAACATGTTAATCATAAAGATAAGGGTAATATCATGGAGTCATCAGAAACTCTATGAGGACTATAATTGATAATTGTTGTTGTTTGAGGAGGGGGAAAATGTGTTCTTGAGATTGTCTTCTATGCTTGGGCATATTCATTTAGAAAGAAGGGAATGTTATCTAAATGGTATATTTGGCCTTTTGAGATACATTTGCGAGATTGAGAGGTGGATTATATGTTGGATTTTCCAACACAGTTTAGTATGGAATGCAATGTGTTTCATGGTTCTCTATTAATGAAGTATCAGCCAAATCGTGACCATGTGGTTTGATGGGATCATGTTAACATAAATATAGGTTCCTTCATGGTACACGATCGATTAAGTATTTTGAATAGGAAATATAATATATCACTTGTTCAAATAATTGTTCTAGTAATTGTTTTATGGAATCATGGTCACATTCCAGAGGAGTCTTTGGATTGGGAGGAATGGATGTCCATTTAATGTCCTTAGCTCTTTCAGTAATTTGTCAGCTCTATAATTTCCTAGGATTTAAATTACAATGGTTGGGAGAATATAGAACCTATGTTATGGGTTTTGTACATCATTTATGTTTTTATTCTTATTTCATGTGGTTGAGAAGAGTCTGGGGGTGTTTAAGAGTGTCATCACGGGTTTTGAGAATGTTTTGTAGGGGTTTTAAAGTAGCGATGTGTGATCAGGGTTAGGGGAAATTATGAAATAGACCCAGGTAACGTAGCATCATGACACAGTGGGCCTTCACACGGTTTGTGCATGAAATTTTTAACCATGTGAGTTGGTCATGAGAATTTTCCTTCAAGGAAGTGGTATGTTCATGGTTATTTCAATGTTTTCCTAACCATGTGACCAAACAATTCCTGGAAAAAATAATTTGGGTTTTTAATTATGGTACCACTTTATAATTTCCTTATACTCCTCCCATATTCTAACATATTAACCCACCATATAATATTTTGTTCTCAATGGTAATAAGTGATCTCTAAATCATTTTTTATGTGAGTTGAATGGTTTCGAAGGTGTGGTGAAATCGATTCTCTTCCAGTATGAATTCTCTCATAAATCATTCATTGGTTTTCATTATATCAAGTTATCTCTCTCTTTGTTTTCAATATCTACATCCAATTATTTTAGATATAGGGTTTTTTTGCCTAAATTTTTAATACATGAGATTTTTGATGATAGGTATGGGGATCCAAGGTAGTTTTGTGTAGTTGTCAATGAGATTCAGTGTGCGGTTTTACGTTGATCCAATTTCACTGAATCCCTATGGTTGTTGGATTCTCCATTAAATCAATTTTAATATACCTACAATACTATTTATTAAATTAATTTTTTATTATTTAATTTAATTTATATTATTATGATTGATGTTTCATGGAAATTTATTTATTAATTAATTTGGTAATTTGAAGGAAAATGGGAAATTGCAGTGATATGATCTTGTTGTTGTGTTTTAAAATTTTAATTTTAAAATCAATTACATGGGTTGATTTATGAAAATGGTTTATGAATCTATTTTTTAATAAAAAATTGATTTATTTATTGATTTTTATTATGGCAGGGATGATATTCTATGGGATTGTTTTTTTATTAAATAATAAGTTTCATAATGTTTTGGCCTTGGTGTTCTATATTATTGTTTATTATATTAATCATTTAATATTATATTGGGATGATGAAATGTTTTTTGGGAGTAAAACTATATAAATGGGATTGATAGTAGATTGAAGATTCTCCATTAAGGAAAAGTGGTGTTTAATTACCCCTAGGTTTGAAATGTAGTAATGGGCTTCGATGGGATGTTACAACATGATAGTTATTAATTTGGTTATGTGGAACCATATAGTTATTCTTTTTTGTTTAGGATTTTGTTAGGTGTAAAATGTTTTGAAAAGATGTGTTGGTAAATGGATTATGATATGGTTCTCTGTATTTCCCTTGTATAGTGAGTATTTGGGTAAAAGTGGATTGGTAAGGGTGTCTTTACATTGTAAAAGTTGTTTTACTATTTTATGTTTTATGTAAACTACTTTATATAATTGTGTTAACGTTTGTATCCTAGTGGCATGTGTAGGGATGTAATTTGGGTAAATTATATTGATTATTTTTACTCACCCCATACTTTTAAAATTTCTTCTTCTAAATATGTCATTTTCCAATACACAGGTAAGGTTGAAGGAACAAATTTTTCTATAGTGTCATTATTATGTATAGAGGTTTTTGTGGTCCTTGGAGCATTGAGCTTGTTTTGTAGCTGTGGAATTGTTTAATATCATTCTTGGTTATGGATTTGTAGTCTTCTGTTTGGTACTCTTTTTATGGTTTCTTATGTCATGGTTGTATTGGTCATTTGGATTTTCAGGTTGTAATCCCTGTTGACATGAATCATTTAGTTTGTATGGTTATGACTCTTTTTTTTTGTTTCTTTAATTCTAATAGAAAATTTTCCCCACTTGTTCTTGAATCCCTCAGCATTAATTTCTAACCTTTGGGGCCTGGGAACATCATTTATGGCCATGTACTATCTCACCTCCTTCTGAATCCAAAGATGTAGGTATGGGATGATACAAGGATTCAATGTTTTACAAAATTATTAGATAAATTACTTTTTTATTTTCATGTTAAATTTTTTGTTTTTTAAATATATTTCCTTTTATGTTGTTTTATTTTGTTTGGCATGTTCAAAAATTATATCATATAGTTTAAGACTTGAAGTATTAAAATATCAATAAATTTAATATTCTAATGAATAAGATGAATTTTTACAATCGTCTTATGAATTTAGCTCAACATTGGAAATACATTGCATTTGGAATTGTCATCTATGAATTTAGTTGAAGATATGGTGTCATCACTTCCATATAAGACTAGACGATGAAGGATTTATTAATTTTAATTTTATATTTTTATATATTTATGAATATGTTGTAGACAAATTTTTTGGGGAGATTGTTGAGACCATAAATTTTTATAGATATCATCTATAATTCCCTTTTAATAAAGAATTTATAAAAGTGGGAGAAGTAATTTGATGTTTTATCAAGTTAAAGTTTGTAATATTTAATGAATTTTATTGTTGGTCCATATTATCAATAAGGTTTTAATTATAAGAATTATATTCAACATCATGTGAATATAGGTGTTATAGTTCATTTGAGGTCAATGATGATGTTAGGAAGAGGGAATTGGATGATTTAATAAGTTTTTATTTTTTGATGTGGATAAATGTTCACAATGTTATGGTAATAAAAAAAAAATTTCGCATGCCTAAGAAATAAATCAGACTAATTACATTGAAAAAAATTTCTTTTGGTATATTTTGATGTATGAGTTGTCATTTTGATTATTATGTATTTTAGTTGAGAAAATGATAATGTGAATAAAAAATGAAATATAAAATCTAAAAACTATTGTTTTGGTAGGATTTTATGATCCTAGATTAACCTATTTTAAATGGAAATGAAATGTATTTCATGTTCATTGTGCAAGGTCGATGGTGGAAATGGATAGTATAAAGATAAATATTACTATGATAGTGAAAAAGTTTTCAGAAGTATAGGGGATGTTAATGTTAATATAATTACCTCTAAAATAGGATCAACTATATTGTGGCCCTTTCGTTCATTAAATCTTAAGAGATGTTTAATAAATAAATTTGTATAGTACCTTGTCATGTAAAATTACATGATGGATGAGTATTGTGTTTCCAAAATACATATGGTACATGTTAGGTTGTATTATATGTAATTCCATGAAAATAAAATTAATGTTAAAAATTTAAGGGTATATATTGTAATGGAACATGAAAAGATTATCATGATTTTGAATTGAACTGATACCCATAAAATTTCATAATGTAATTCATAAGAAAATGTTTTACGAAATTTCAATTACATTTGGGGTGTTTTAACAAATATGTGTTATGACACTTCACATTGATAAAAAAATATTCAATGGTGAAATAAAATTATAGTATTTGATAACATTGGTATTTTTATCACGTATTTCTAAATAAGAATTTCCAAACATGACCTCAATATCCCCAGATCCTATATAATGGTCTATCAAATCTGATTTTTGATTTAATGGTCAAAACATTTACTGAATTGTTTTTGATTGAATCAATTGGAAATAATTGTAATTTTAAAATTATATTTCAATGAAGAGGAACATTTAATGATACAATTTATCTGTGAAAAATCAGAAAAATAATAGAAATTATTAAAGTTGTGTGTAGTTGAAAAACCTAAAATAATATTGAAAAATAGATTAAGTGATGAAGATGTGAAGAAGAAGAGAAATTAGATATTAATAATATTCAAATTAAATATGTTTGATAGGTGAAGACTTTTCTTTTTTATTTAATTTGATAAACTATCATTTTTATGTGCAATCACACTACACAATTTGTTAGATTCATTGAATTCCATGAGTTCAAGGATAATCCTTGAACATTTGTCATCAATTATTAATTATGAATCATATGATTATTTGTTTTATATAATCATTCAATTTATATCGATATTTTTTGGAGTTATGAACCTTTTTAAAATTATATATTTCTACTATTATTATTCATTGATATTTTTTGGGATCATAGATAGTGAATATATTGATAACATTAACTAGATTTATGGATTATTATTGGAGAAACATAAGAAGAACTATACTCAATAATTCACTAAACCATTTCATAGTGATTTCTCACTATTTTTATGGGTTCTTTTTATATTTTATAAAATATACTTAAATTCCTTTTAATGATATTTTTCACTATATAGAGTTTGGTGAAAAGTGGTTCCTCAATTATTGATTTTTAAATTAGTAAATGTTTATATTGAATATGAATCACAATAACTCAATGATAAATAATAGTATTTCAACAATTTATGTGAAATTTTTATTAATTGAAATATTAAATCACTATATATCTTTTTTCAATCCCTCAGTATGTATTGGAGGATTATTTTTATTTATTTACAAATTATTATAAGGGTTATAATTGTAAGGAATGGGTTGAAATAATATAAACAATCCTATTGCTTATTAGAATTACAACTTATTACCACATTTATAAAAGTGTTTTTTCATTTTAGAAAGAAACATGAATGAATTGTTTTATATAAATTTGAGGAAATTTATAAATATACTATTGATTCCTACCTTTTTATTACATAAATTTTCATTAAGTTTTACAAATAGATGATATTTTTTAGTTTTGTTTCTTTTAATTATGCTACATAATACATCAATGTATAATATATTTTCACTATGTCAACATGGATAATCCTTAATGGGTTCACCATTAGTTACATTTACTCTATATCATATCATTGGTCTATAAATCAATGTAATGCGGTTATCATGAAGACAAGTATGGGAATGAGAAATTGATTCATATAAAATGTTATCATGGGACATACAAAAAAGATAATGAGGCAAGAGGATAAGGGGAGAATACAAGGAAGATCATAATAATTAGTACATGAATAAATAGATGGAAATTTGGATACAACATTTAAATTATACATTAATAATCATATCCCAATTTATATATTGAAGGGTCTATAAATGATAATTACAAATGTTATTCACCATGGAACTGTAAAACATATCAACTATTGATATTATATTATTTTCCCTACGCATTGGAGTGCTATCATGTAAAACCATTAATTTTTCATAATTTCTTTTCTGAAACATAAATTCTAATAAATCATTCATTAGTAACCCATGGATAAATATATAATGGGTTGTTCATGAAAATAATGTTATGTAGATGAGACTAAAAACATGATCATTATGACATTTATAGATCATGAAAAATAAATATTGGTTTCGTAAGTTTAAATTCCTGAATAAAATATATAATTTTTATATCTATTAAAAAAATTATAAAATTAATTTTTCTTGATATTCAAAAAATGGAGAAAATACATAATATTATAGGTAAATGGATAAATTTGAGAATTATGTTTGAAAATAGGATTTGGTTAAAAAAAATTTATAAAAGAATTAAATGATAGGGTGAAAGTATCTCCCCTAGAAATATATAATTTGGATGTGAGGGTATGATTGTAAGGGTAAACAAATATAGAAACCATTTAATTTAGAATACATACACAAGAAGGGGTTCTTGAATTATAAATAATTGATAAATCACATACCTTTAAGAGTTAATCCAATATCATGGAGAATGGAAAAATGGGGGAATGAGAACTCCTTGGGGGAATAGTGGCATGGATATCCACTTGAAAATATTAGATGATGGATTGGGTGTAAATGGAAATGGATAAATTGTTGAAAATTAATTAAAAAACTAGTGTATTTGTTTAATAATTTATAAATATAGGTATTCAAATACTAGGGTTTATAAAATGAAAACCCACTATCCTATAAGTGGATTTTTTTCAAGACATTGGACATTTAGGTAAATTTTATAATTATTTTTACCCGCTAGAAAATATTTTCATTTTTTTTTGCATTGAAAATTATAATTTCCACAATGTAATATTTTTTATGTCAAGGATTCCATTTTATTCTTTATAATGTCTCTTATTGGTTTTGTAAATTCATTTAAATCTATTAAATTTCATTATTATAATAAAATATCTTATTTTCAGCCATTTATTGTGTTTAAGTAATTATTAAATCATTATGACATCAATATGATGTCACAAAAAATATCAAAACCCAAAACATTCTTTTTTACTATTCATTTAAATTGTAATATATTTTTTGAAAATATACAAAGATCAACATACTCTAAAAGAGAAATTTTTATTTCAAAAATTATGTTTATTTTATCATAAAAATTCTCTAAAAATGAGAATTTTAATGTTTAAATTTAAAAATACATATTAATTTTAAAATATCAGTATTCCATGTATAATAAAATATATGATAGTTATAAAATAATTTCCTAGGACTTTATAAAATTATATTATTATTTATTTTTGATACTAGAGTTTGAATAGATATTTTTATTAGGATAAATATCTTTTAGAATGGCTATGTATTTTATGAAAGGGTGTATATTTTCTAAAAAATAAAAAATATTGTTTATTTGTGTCCTCAAATAAAATTATCAAATTCATCTCAATTAGACATATATTTGATTAAGAAAAAAATTATTAAGTGGAATTTATGGAAAAAAAATTTATAATTTTTTATGGAAGTTTCAATTTACGTAATAATGGTTTGTAAAATTAACCCCTTATTACAATTGAAAATACCCAATGGGTATGGTGTATGATGGTATTAATTTCATGAGGGAGAATCTAATCACATTGTACAATGGTAGTATCCACTAATTTAACTTTCTCCCATATGATATTTAGTTCAAGATACACCTATTGAATCTCAAATTAGCCTTGTTCAACGGTTAACCACAATGAAAATACCTCTCTCTCATTTTTTGACAAATAGGCATTGGATGACATGAATCAACTAGTTGAGGACATATATTCTACTTTCTTTATCCATTATACTTTTTCATTGCCTCCTATAAAAACTAATTATAATTATAAAAATATCATCCTTGGTTATAGTCTCCAATTTTCATATTGACCAATGGTCATATTGACCAATGATCATATAACATCCAAAATCAAATTGTCACATTCCCCCTTATACTCTACCAATACCACTTTATAATTTCACACAAAATACATCAAAAATTTCCTCATAAGGTTATATTTTAATTTATCAAGATTTTTATTTGTTTAAAATATTTTTATCATTGAAATTCAATTTTAAGTGGTGGTGATGATTGTAGTATATTGGGACAATCCAAACTTTCCAACTTTAGCTAATCAATTTTACATTTATTATGAGTTTTAATATTTAGCTTTATAATTAGTTTTATAGATGAATAATGTTAGGATTATTGTTTATAGGATAACATATTTTTGTTTGTTATTTAATTTAAATAATTATAATGTTATATAATTTGAAAAAAAACGTTTAATAAAGAAACAAATATCATATAAAATGATTAGGGTATTAAAATCTTTCCTCCTTATGAAATTTCATTCCAAAAATATCAACTCATTATATATATTGAGAATGTGAGAAAGTACTTCTATATCATTTAATATTCTAGGTAACATATCATATCATTATATTTTGGGTTCCACCACAAAAAATTGACAAGGCATGTATTCTTGTTTCATATAACCTTGTCTATAGGGTCAAAGATATCAAAGTCCACTTCTTATAAAAGATTATATGTTTTAGTGGTACCAAATCAGGATTCAGTTCATGTGGGTGATCATTAATGTACATCCTCTAGAGAGGTTCAAGGAATAAATAATGTACATGATCAAGATTTATTGTATGTTCTCGATGATACTATACTCATCCTATGAGGTCAAGTTTTTCAATATATCAAATCATCCAATGGATAAGGTTTTTTTTCATTCAAAATTCTATGACTCTCTTCCATGGTGATATTTGAATAAAAAATATATCCCCAAAATCAAAATCTAAGCCCATTTGATTATTTGTAGAATATATATTCATTAAAATGAATGTATACATTATATGTTGTTGGATGAAATGAACCTTTTATATGCTCCCATATAGAATATCATCCATAATAAATTTTCACTCACCATTTTCATCCAAATAGTTGGTGTTTTACATTTCTTCTAGTATTTTTATTCATATGGTTCAATTTAAATACTCAAGTGATAATAATCATTTTTTGAGGACTCAAATAATTTGAGTTTTTTGTCCGATCAAAAATTAGATTCCATTTACCATGTTCTCATCATGTCATTGAGTGCTGAAATATAACATTTTTATTATCCATCAGTTTGTTGATGATATTCCAAATTATAATTCAATGTATTTTATAGATAATGTTGAACACTTATCTAAATTTCATATGAGAACCTTGGATCATGATAAAAAATTATATAATGTGGAACCCCAAGAAACCTCACAACATCCTTTATTTCATTCATGGAATGTTGGTCCGTAGTGAAATCTAACCAAATAGTGATAAAAGGAATGTTTTTCTGATTCAATCCACAATAACCTATATCACATTTTTTTCCTTTGGATGTTTTCGGGAGACCGACGATGTATTCCATAGTGATATATTCTAAATTCCACATTGTAATGGGTATTGGTTACAATACCACATCAGGAATTTGTATTTTACCTTTACTTATTGACATACTAAACTCCTTGTAGTGTAGTCAACAATCTCTCTTTTCATATTATCACATCAATATTGATCAGGAAGGTCTGTATACATTTTACTTCTTATAGGATGTATCGGTAATGTAGTTCTATGTTATTCATACATTTGATCAATATTTATCTTGGGGATAGATGAGAAAAATTACCTTGTATGAAATTTGAATACTTCTTCACGATCAATATTTAACTCAAGAAACCACACATTCTTCACAAAATCAATCTTCATTTGTATAAATGTTATTTTATTTTTTATTTCTTGATCATCTATATTAATTATGGTTGAGAGATAATTTTTGATAGGGTGAATGAAATCTAATCTCGTATGACTACATAATCAAATATCACTATGTCCTAGATCAGTGTATCTCCTTGAAAACTCGTCATTTTAGTCAAAATATGGTATATCCTACTTTACACATTAGTGATATTTTTAACACTACCTGGGTGAAAATCAATTAATTAATCACATTATTTATTAATTTACAATAATCTTCATTGACATGTATGAAATTAATTTTTAATTAATATATACTTCAAATATTTGTGGTCATTGTATATATAACATGTAACGCCATTAAGATAGTTCCTAAACAAAATTAGAGGAAATACCTGCTACAAAATCTAGGTCATGTGTAGGATTATTCGTCTAATAAGTCTTTATCAATCAGGATACATAAGAAATAACCTTTTCATAATTAATTTGGATTCAACCATAGACTTTAATATATCCATATATATATATATAAAGAATCATTATTTTATAGAGGTTAGAGTTATCATAGGTGTAGTAACCAATCTGTTATTCATTTCAGTGTATCATTCCTCACACTGCTTTTTGAGATTAATTTATACTATTCTAAAGTAATCATGTATAGAGGATTATAATTTCATGAAATATTTTTCACAAACCTGATAAATAACCTTATACTGAAGGAAAATATTAATCACAATTATCATTTTATAATTGCCACACTCATCTACATCGTTTTTCTTCACATTGTAAAATGAAATTCATTCATTAGTTACAATTTTACACATGAATGCAACTTGTTCTTACCATAAATCACATTTTATGATATTTTCATATAGATTATCCATTCTCTAAGTTATTAATAAAATAATTATACAACCCTCAATCTTCCAGAAACATATGAAATACATTAGAATGTAATAAATAAAAACAAAATGTAATTATATATATTATTCCTTAAAGAATCTAATAAAAAAATAAAAAAATACAGAAATGTAATTATACAAGGGAAAGGGAATAACAACAAGAGCATCATTACCATTTATTATTTAAAAGGTAAACTTTTTAATATATTTTTTTATCACCTTAATTAAAGATACCTGGATCATATTTTAGTGTTGAATTATAATTGTGTTATAAAATTTTGGCAAATAAATAATAATTTCATGGGAGAGGGTACTTGTTATTCTCTGTGATCCTATTATGTTATTAATAATAAATAAATAGAAGCATTTATCAATCATTATTTTTTATAAAGTTAACATGTTCTCCCGAATGAGATATTCAGATAAAACTATTAACCAAAATATATTTATGTAGTTTATTTAATTACACTAACACCATACTTTTCATTTTATAGAGGGTCATTAATATCAGATTTTATCCATGTATGAGTTCAATTGATAACCCTAAATTTCGTTCTCATTGATGTACATATGAATCATTAAGTAATAAGTAAATGTATTCCTAATTGATGAGTACATTCAATTTATTTGTATGTTTATATCGAACCCCTCTTAATGAATCATCTCCATAAAGAAGGATCTGAAAGGTGCATCTAAAACTATCTTAGGTAAGAAAATCACCACTTTGAAAATAACTATATGATTAAAATTCAAGACTAATTACATTTAATTTTTTATAATGTTTATTTATGTATTAAAAATTGAGAGAAAATACATCCCTAGTATAGTTCCTAATTCCACCATTGGAATGACTACTTGATTTTTGAGGCTATTTTACTTATAAAAGATAATATTTGATTTTTTCTCTATTGATGGTGCTAGGATAATACATCTAGCAGTCATAACTAAGAATATTTATTAAATAAGTTCACGTATTGAATTTATATTCTTTGAAACGTTAGATGAAGAAAAGGAATGTGTATAAATTGAATAAAATAAGTACACAATAGATTATAAATAAAAATTTGTGTACCTTCCAACACATCAACAAGAGCCTCTACTTCAGTCGTCATGATAGAAAATGATTGAAATTTCATTCTACTCAAGTGATAATGATTTATTTGGTTTCCCTAAATTTTCATGTGATTTATAAATTGATTGACATAGTTCCCATGTTTAGAACACTTGATGAAATGATCTTATATGTATGCATGCACTTTCATCCATATTTGTTGGTGTTGATAATTTTTGTCTACACCCCACCAAGATAATTTAGATATCTGTGGGCATGTCTTCCTATAATGTATCACATATCACTCTGAGGAATGGAATTAACTGAATGTTTATTCCCACTTTTATTTCATGAGATAAGTTTCAAATTCTATCCTAAACATCCATAATCAATATTTTTCCATGAGTTTGGGGTAATTTATATCTTCTTTTAATTTGATATTTGTTACCACTGCATCTCCCTGACACTTATTATACCATTGTATCACTTGTAAATTTCTTCTTATTTGATTTTATTGTGTAAATTCTCACTATTCTTATATTGATGATGACTTTTTTCACCAAATAATCAAGAAAACGTTCCCTATGGATATATTGAAAAGATGAAGGTGTATCATTCTTGTCTTTTTGAGCTCAACTCATTACATCCAACCTGTTCATTTTCCTTAACCTTTATTTCATGTAATTCCATATCCATTTTTTCATTTAATGAGTAAAATATTAATTGTAATTGATTCCCATAAACTCTTCCCAATCCATAACAGTGACCTCCATTCTTTTATTACAATATTAATTAGTTTCCACAATAGAATAACTTATCATTGTATGTGTTAAACTTATTGGGTGAGATTATCATGCTCTAAACAACAGTGTGAGGATAACATATTTTGTATAGATATTATCCATTTTTCAAATATCAATGCTTCTGCAGATCCACTAAAATAATTTTGTATTTAAGGCACGAATGACTCAATAGAAAGGCATTCAATTCTAGGAGAATTTATTCTCTCGATATTATTCATCTTATTGTTCATAAATCGATTATTTGGTTCATCATACTCTTATTGTATTCCAATCTATCTTCTTTTGGAACACCATAAGTGCATCATATTTTTCACTCCACATTTACACATTTCCTTCAATTTCATACTGTTTTTATTAATGAAAAAACATAGTTATAAAAGTGTTAATTTTAAAAATATTATAGTTATAAATGGATTCTATTTATATATAATAATACTTATATATTTTATTTATATAATCTATTAAAAATCACATATTATATATAACCATTTTATATGTTCAAAAAAAGAGTTTTATTAATAAAACATATCATATAAGAGTTTCAAGACAAGATTATAGCAAGGCTTATTATTAAAAACTTGTTCCCATTAGAGTCTATATCAAATATGTGTTTTTCTATGTTACCACTAGGTACATATGTTCTAGATCCATGTCTAATATTATCATCCAAAAATGGATATATAATTTTCAAAACAAATAAAATAATATATTCCAAAATAAATAGATTTTTCATATATCCAAACATGTTCATATTATTCATAGAAAAGTTTGGAAGACCTAATTTCAACAAATAACTAAACCCCACATTGATACATGAAATGGGATTCAACATTTTGTAACATAACTTTTCATTTAATCATACCAAAATATGATTTTTGTAATGTTTAGTCTCTTGGTAATAAGTTACATAACACATGAAATCCTAAAAATTTATTCTAACACAACTACAATACACCACCAGGGGTTCCCCTTATGATAAATTTAATGTATCTCATATCATAGGGACATAAATAAATGTAATAGAGTTATAATGGATCCTATAATGGAATTAGTTTGTTATTTATATACAATAAGACCATGGGATATATCAAAAAGGACATGAGTCATAACAAAAAAACATTAAGAAAAATTAATATCATAAAAGTAAGTATATTGACACTAGAATAAAAAATGGTAAAGAAAAATTAAATGACACATTCATATTCATATCACTATGTTATATCATGAAGGATTCATAAATGAAAATTACCATGGGCATTCAATAAAGTTTCATAAAAAATGTCATCTATAGAAAGTAAAATTTTTACCCAATTCATTTGAGTAATAACGACTAACACCATTCATATGTCTTCTTATTATGTGATATACATATATCGTAATAAATCATTTCATTAATAACAAATAGATAGGTAAAGAATGTGATCCTTATATAAATTATGCAATAGAAAATAGCATGTTGACATGGACATTTCATCATTTTTGGCCAAGAAATTGGGTTGTAGGTTTAATCTATTTGAATATTTGAATAAAATAAATATTTTTAACATCTAGTTAAATAAAAAAAGTAGCTTGGTTTTTCAGAAATGAAATATAATATAAAATTTCCAAAATAGAAAGAGATATTTGAAAAGTGGATTAGGTGGATAGAGGTTTGTAAAATATAGATTTTTAAAAGGGTAAAATGAGTGGGTACAAGGTTATTCTGTTAATAAATCATAACTAGGTAGTTGGGTTGTGATCAAAGGAATTATAAAAGAGAGAAACCATAACAATTAAAATCCATATTCAATAAGGTTTCTTGAATTTATGAGAAAAGAAGAATAATTGAATTAACGTGAAGAGTTACACCATGGTAAAGGGGAATGGATCCTTGAGGTCAGAAGGAAACCTTAGGGACTCCATGGGTGGAAAAAGTACATGAAATTCATGGAGGATGGATTGTTAGTGAAATAAAATGGATAAATGTGTTGTGATTTCATATGAAAAGTGGAAGAATTGATTAATAATTTCCAAATATATATATTGGAAAATATTATTGTAGAAAATGATAAATCATCAGCGAAACCCAATATTTTTTTCATCATATTGATAATTTTAGTGAAAATTTAATTTATTCTATCCAATCATAACTGAGAAGCATTCTTATTACATATTTTTTCATAAAAAATAAATGTTTCATAAATGAAATGCTTTTAATGTAAATAATTCCATTTGAAACATTTTAAAGTCACCGATATGTTTTGTAAATTGATTAAATTATATTAAAATACATATCATAAACAAAATAATATATTTTAGGTCATGGATTTTGGTTAATTAATTTTTACAACATAATGAAAAAATATGATGTTATTAAACATACCAAAAACCCAAAACTGTATTTTTACTAATAAATAAGAAAATTATGGTATATAAGAAAATATATTAAATTCACCAAAAACTAAACATCCCATGATGATTTAAAAAATTATTATTATTTTGTCTAAAATTATTTATAAATTTTTTTCGTTTTTAATTTTATATCTATGAATCCATTATTATTTTAAAATAATAATTTTCAAAGAACAATATTATTTTTATCACTGATAAAAAAATTATATAGACCTTATCAAAATATTTTATCCTTTATATATTGATAAGTGTGTTCCAACAGAATGTCTTATTAAAAACAAATATTATTCAAAATAAATGATTTTACTGTAAAAGATTATATAATATTCTAAAAATATAATTTTTGTGTACCCAATAAAATTTACTAAATTCATCTAAATAAAACTTATATTTTACTTAGAAGAAAAATTATTAATTGTAATTGATTGAATAATCATCTTATTTATATGTAGGAATTTTCACAATATTTATCTATGTTTTGTAAACATACCCAATATAACACCCATATAATCCCAAAGGTTATGGTATGTGATGGGGGTATATTGGTGGGATCTATCTTCTATCATCGATCGACTGGTAATATCTATTAAATTTAACTTCACCCATATCTGATTTCGTTCAATCCTCAATTAATTAATGTCAAAATGGACATAGTCATGGGTGAAACCAATTGATTATACCTCCCTTATTTTTTAGTAGAAATGACACCAAGAAATGTGACTCTACTGGTTGAGGACCTTGATTCTCCATTCTATATAAAAAATATATTTTCATTACTAATTATAAACTCAAATTATAAACATAAAATTATCAACCATGTGTCTAGTTTCAAATGGTCATATTGACCAACGATCATATAATGGTCATGACCCATCTTTCACATTTCCTTTTATATCCTATAAATAAAATTTAAATTTTAACTATATATTCACCAATAATTTATCTGTAAGGACATATTTTTGGTACACACAAATATTTTACTATGTGTCTCTTTTAAATACAAATATTCATTGACAATTAACATTACATAAAATAGAAATATTATAAAAATGATTAAATAATATTATTTTATGTAGCCACTATAATAGTGGGAATAATGTGTATTAATTTAATTAATTAAATATCGTTTAAACATGTGATACAATTAATTCATTGATAAAAATTTATAATTTATAAAAATAAAAATTATTTGATCATAAAGGATATATATTTATCAAAATTTATATTTATGACATCAATGGAATTTTATCAAAAAAATAATCTATTATTGAATGTTCGGTAATGAAATATATAAATTACATATTCATTGATAAATTTTATAAATTAAATTATTATGATTGATAGGCTTAAAATAATAATATATCCATTTTTAAGCATAAAAAAATATATTTAATAAAATGAATGGTTTCTTTCTTTTAATGGAGAACATGTTTAAAAACAAATTTATGGCAGTATTATAAATTAAATTAAAGATATATGTTTTTTAATCTTAATTTTAAAATTAACATACTTTGAAAATGTTTTATTTTTCTAAAAAAATTTATTTTTCAGTGAATGGAAAAAATACTTATTTTTATAAAACTATAATTTTTATTATACTAATAGTATATTTTAAATTTGAATAGTAACCTAAAATATGAATTTGAGATTAAACTATTGGTATCATATAAATATAAATATGATATATATATATATATATTACTATGAATAAGTAAAAAGTTGTTTCAAAAATTATAAATTAAAATATAAATGTTACTAATGTGTATATATAGCCTACCATCTCTAAGATTGTATCATTGTTAATTTTTCACTTCCATAATTACTTGTTTTATTAAAATCAAAAATGGATTTATAATAGTGAGATTATTTCATTAATATTATTCTATAGAGGATGGGCTTATGACCACCTGGACTACTGACATCATACCATGTTCTATTTTGACTCAAGTACAGAATATAAAAAAAACATCTGATATGAACTTAAATAATTATATAATTTTTATAACCTGATAATAAGATATATAAATGGAATAATAAATATAACAAATTTATATAAAGTATGTGAAACTTGTCCTATATTTTTTATTTCATAATATAATGACTATTTATGATGATTCAGACTCAATGTAAGGGATTTTATCTCCATCTAATTTCACTATGGTTTTTCATAATAATATGCACCTTTATTATTTTATAAGGTCTATATATTGCCAATATAAAATTTCATATCCATATTTTGTCTATAATAATGTTATTTATTTTTATATTGAAATTATTAATTCATGGAGATTATGATTTAAACTTTTAGTGTGGTATGGGAAACCATGAATGTTTAATATTTAATTATCAAATCTTTTACATAATGAAATTTATTTGAATATATATTTATATAGATATAAAAGTAGTATACACGAATTTTTTTGACTATAGTGAATTTAGTTCAATGTTTTCAAACGGAATATCTTTACATGAAGTTTTTTACTTTCTTTACAAAATGATAAAATGGATTTATTTTATTTTAACGTATATGATGATAATGACTTTTCATCCACTGTAATCGTTATATGATATTTGGAATCTTCTATAATGCTAATTGTATTTTTATAGGAAAACAAAATCCATTATTACATTATTTGGGAACTGCTGAATTGAAAAAGCTGTTTTAAATGAGTTTTGTTTATACGGAAATGATTTTTATATGGTATTAGAAAAGTTTTTCAAATTTGTTTTGTGATTAACGTGTTTTTTAAATGATACATGAGGATTATATTATGTTGGTGAGCCCACTATATCTTATAAAAAGGATTTATCACCATTATAGATCATAGTTGAGCCCAGAACAACATATATGAATGGTTGATCCCCATTATAGCTAACTGGTAAGCATGTTATCACTTAAATGAAGGAATGATCCCCATTATAGATAACAAATGAGCCTAAAATACCATATAAGAAGGTTAAAACCCATTATAGATCTATAACAGTATGTAGACCATATGGTAATTACAATTGAAAGTGGTTTCAAAAGGGTTTATGTATATGATGCTCTCAATATCGTAAATGATATTTTATTATATGTAATGGGTTTAAATGTTTTTCATTGAGAAGAAATGTGATTGTTATTTATGTGAATTTTTTTTCATTCATTCGCTCAATGAACATTAAATGAGATACCATTATTTGACTAGAATAATGGTTTTCATAATTTTTATGTCCCTTTTTAATATTTTTTCCATCATCCCATCATTTATAAAATTTTTCATAGGATTTATGGTAGAATTGAGTCAAGGATGGAGTCGTTGAAATATTATGTTGAATAAAAATGAAATGAAATCATGTTTCTTGTTAAAAAAACATGTGTTACGAATAAAATGGATACAGTTGGATGTGTCTACATTTTATTTCAATGGTTTTGTAATGAAATAGTTGAGGATTAACAATCTAAATCTATAAACATGAAATAAACCTCAATGTGAAATAATAAAAAATTAATGAAATAACATAAGATTATGTTATTTTTAAGGATGTGGACTTATAGTTGGTATCAGAAGATGATTTAGATATCATTACAGGTTTGGATATTGTTAATTTATTTCCTTTAGTAGATTTTACTTTAGGGTTATGACGAAAGAAGTATCATTTTATGATTACCTTATTTATTCATCTAAATAATGTCAAATCATGTATTTGTTTCCCTTAGAAAACATTTGAATGTTGTAGTGGGGATGCATAAAGAGAGAAACATCATTTCAAATCAACATCACGAGGTGGATAGAACAAGAACTGAATTGTTTGATACTGCACTGGATCAATTGACACAACTATAAATATTAGTGGTACCCATGAAAAACACCATACAAATCAATCACAGTGGAATATGTTTGTAGTTGATGATTTGTTTAGGAAACATACCCCATAATTAAACAAATAATTTGACCTAATTGTATCTTAATGATGAATCAATAAATTTTGGACGATATTTCACATCGTTGGATGTTTTGAATGTCAAAATGAAACTCTTTCAATCAATCATTTTGAAGGTGAAGATGATTGATGGTTCTAAATGGTAAATAATAATAAAGATATTGATAGCCATTATGGTTTGTGTGATCTTTCATAACTAAGGTTATACTATGGGGTATACCACATATTTATGGGAATATTATCAGGAAGAAGTTGTTCTTATAAAATATAAATATATCAAGTAAGAATGTTTATTTATTTTATTAGTCATTGATTTAAATGAATTTTACAACTCTATAGAAAGGATATTAAGACCAAAAAATGTACACTCAAAAATTATTTTCCAATGAATCAAATGATCCCATAGATCATCACAGATTTATAGCTTTGTGATTGTTAACTTTGTTTTGAAAATGTTTTATATATCTCTCTATCATAATGTGACAGATTGTTCTCTCTACCATGTGAATATTTTAATTTGTTTAATCCTATTATGTGTTATCACAGGTGACCATTGTACATTATATTCTTTCTTTTATAGTGGTGGTTTTATTGACTCGTTTTCGAATGTGAGATTTTTATGAAGTAATTTTTTAAATAGAAATCCGATTTATAGACACCAAATTAAATATTTTGAGGATGAAATTCCCAATGTGGGGGAGGAGGTAACATTACTGGTAATTATAAAATAATATATTTAATATTTATTAATATTTATTACTTTTTTACTAATTTTAAATAATTGTGACGTTATTTCCAATAGTGTACTCGATATGCAACAATGGTTTTCATCAAAATATTTTGTAGCACACAAGATTTAGATATACAAGAAAATAATAAATTGTAATATTATTAATTAATAATGTAGTTATTTCCTAGAAATAATTATTTATGTAATGAAATTTTTTTAATAAATTATATAAACATGGTTTCTGAAGGTTTATATATTGATTCATTGGTAAGAAAATTAATTATTAATTGAATATAATGGATTTTTTTATGTAATAATATCTAAATGTTAATAATTGGGATTATTAAATAATATATTATTACTTCATTGATTATAATAATTAAATATATATTAAATATAATTTTAATAATTCATATTATGTATTTTCTAGAAATTACATAAGAACAAATACTATTTTCCAAATAAAATGAGAGTTTCTATAAAAAATGCACATTTACCGCCTTTTGATGGGAAACCCTTTTTAAGTCCATTTTTTCACTTTTATATGTTCTATTTTACAAAATAAACCACTTTTTTGGAATCAAGAAATCAAAATTTATTTTTGCTGAATTTTTTGTATTTTTTGAAAACATTTATATTTTATTGAATAATAAAAAATGCTAGATTTTCATTCAAAACTACCTCTTCATATAATTTTTTCCTATAGATATATTATCATTTTAATTTAGTTAAAAATATAATCTGATAATTTTTTTATAATTTAATTAACTATTTTTCCCTTGATGTCAATTTCACAAATAAATGGAATATAAAAACCCATGTGATCTTTTGAACATTTTACATAAAATGATCATTTTATTATTCCATCATCAATATTAATTTTAAATTAATTTCTGTCAATTTTGTGTTATGAATTGGGAAGAAAGGATTCCATATTTCGAATCATATATTCTATATTATTTTATGTAGTTATCATTTATTTTTGTTTATTGTGAAATTAAATTTAGTAATTATTTTTTTATCACAGTTAATGGTATATCATGTAAGTAAAAGTAAATTATTATTATAATAAAAAAAATACCCTCAAACATGGATTATGTCACGACATGGTATTTTGGGGTCCATTACTTAGTAAAATTCTAATGTTGAGGTGTTCTGGGTGGTTTGGAAGGCCATCCCAGCTTCTCGGTGCGTCCTAGAGGTAGCCTTGGCCTACCGGTAGCCTCAGCCTATTGGTAGACCTAGCCTACCGGTGACCTTGGGGTACCAGTATCCCTCGGCTACCAGTTGGTAGCTCTCGGCTACTGGTGGCTCTCCGCTACCAGTAGCTCTCGGCTACCGGTAGCTATCACCAACTGGTGTCTCTCAGCTAATGGTAGTTATTAGCTACCTGAAGCTCTCAACTTCCAGTAGCTGTCACCAACTGGTATCTCTTGGCTTCTGGTAGTTATTGCCTACCCCCACAAGTTTTCTAGTAGTGCCTTTTTTTTCGAAAATTGAGTTTTAAACCATGTTTTGACCCCATTAATCTTGTTTTAAATCCCATTAATGTCCATTAATATCATTTAATTAAATTATTGGTGAGGTACCCTAGTGTGGGTCACTTTAAACCACCCCGAAAGGAGGGGACCCTTTAATGACGTGTGGGGTGTCCCAGCCGTGTGGTCATCCCACGATCCCGCTCCTTACATGGTTTCGAGTTTTTCTCTCCATATCTTAACCATCTCGATCGTGCTATATCACTACCCTTATCAGCCATTATAACATAAAGGCTTCCCCCTACATTTCTTTTTCTCGATCACCCTACGGTCAGAGTACCCTTCCTCCCGACGAGTTGTAACCCAACGAAATATTCCTTGATCGTGTTCCGTGGAGCACTTGCAAATCACACAAAGACTTAACATCGATCCTTGATCAGTCAAGTAGGGGTTTCACCTTCATCTCTCCTTTATGTATATCTTGCTAGGTGGGTACACTACTGCTTCTATAGAATTGGATGAACTAAATTTAATGAAGATAATAAATGGATTCTAAAGAATGAAGGGTAGGGGTGTGATCGATGATGCTTCTCTATTTTTCTCATATTTCATGATTAATGATTTCTGAATTGTGCGGGCTTACACCTACTAAAAATCATGGCCGTTGGTGGTACTTATATGTGCACTAATAAACCCTTACCCCTTGTGATGTTTTTATGGATTGTATTTTGGTAGTGATCCTTTTACTATGTAAAGGAAATTGGTTAATTATGAATATTCGGCTAAATAAATTGGAAGCACCAGGATCAACATTTTTTCTATGATAACCCCAGTTTAAGCCCAGTGGAATTGAAATCATGGAGTGTTTTAAATATTTTAAATCTGAAAATACTTGTTGAGTCTTCCTTGTGTTTTTATTATTGGTTTGGTTGTTTCATCCACAATTGGATAGGGGCATAGATTGATGGGCTGATGTGGGTGAGGATGGGATGCTCTGTTTGTATCACGAATTGGGGTGGGATCTTCATCTATTGTTAAACCATCTTATTCATAGTTCTAGGAACTTGGGACTGTATCTCAATTTGACCTTCTTTAGTTCCAATACATGGAGGGGTATCGCATGATGTTTTTTACAAGAGAACCAGGTGTGAATGTTTAAATTGCTGTTGGGTGTACTCTTTCCTTATCTTGTTCATATGCTTATGAGTTTCTCAAGTAGGTGCATAAACTTATTTAATCATTATTTATGAACATGAAAACATGGATGGGACAAATGGGGATTTGGTTTGATGTGAGTTATGACTTGGGCATGGGTGTTGTTCCCTTCTCTTATGAATGAATAGTAAGGATAATGCTCTTTAGGCTGGTTGAAGAAAAACCTAGATTGGGTGAGTTCTTGTTACCTATAAATATACTTGTAGTTTTTGTGTTTCTTATTATCTCCCCACACAAGTTTATCACTTAGTGTCGAACACCCCCACATTATGGGGGAGTGTGTTTTTCCCAACTATCCTATATGTGGCTGGTTATTAGATTCTTTTATGCTCCCTTTCCCGAATATCCCAGGACTCTACAGGCAGGCAGTGATGGCTTGACGTCCATTATCAGCAATAGAATCTTCTGGCAGGGTAGTGTGGTGGATGGACCAGGTTTGTGCGGGAAGGTGGTTTCCCAAGTATCTTCAAAATAAGGCCCTGGAGTCTTCTAGGGTTCCAGTAGTTCTTCTAGCCCATGTGTCTTCAGGCATGGTAGTGGTTGTTCTGGCCTAGGTGTTTGCAGGTGTGGTTACATGTGACAGTTATGGCCCAGGTTTTTACAGGTGGGTTAGTGGTTGTGGCCCATGTGTTTGCGGGTGGGATGTGTGGTTGTTGCCCAGGTGCGTGCATGTGGGGTATGGCAGTGGGACTGCGATGAGAATAGCAGGATTGGTGTGATGCGTTGGATGTCTTCAATAACTAGTGGGAAAGTGGCACGGGGTCCCCAAACATCGATGTGCTATTAATATAAATTACATGACTTTTGTTATTTGGGGAGTGTTACTTGGTGAGGCTTGGGTTGTTAGATTCCTTTCTAGGTGCTTGGTTATCGCTTTTCTTACAGGTCGTTATAATGCATCCCCACTTGTGCACGAGAGTCTTTGATTTTTCTCTACTGAGTATACATGTATGCTCACCCTACATATATAAAACTGCTTTCAGGTTTCCAGTAGGACTTCTGGGATCTTGCGGGACTGTACTAGCTTGCACTATTGGGGTAGTAGTTGTTGTTGTTTCCCTTTTTCTTGGTATATTTTTAACTTTGGATTTTTGTGACTTGTATCTTTTACCATTGAACATGCCTATAGGAATGGTTTATTTTCAACCGTATTTGCACTTTTAGTTTTGGTGTTGTGGGATTTACTATCTTATCTCCCAATTCAAATAAAAGGGAAAGGGTAATACCTTCCATTTAGTGTGTGATTTTATACCCTTGGTGATGGTCACCACGTCGGGACCTATTGAAGGCGGGTTTTGGGGGTCATTATCTCTCTTTCATCTTAAGAAGGAAGGGCAAGAAAATCTGCTGACCCTTCCCTCCTTTTGGTGAAGGCGGGTTATGATAGAATGGTATTAGGGGAGAGGTTGAGAGTTAGGATGGAGTTTGGAGTTGGGAAAAGTGATGATTGTATGGGATGGTAGGGAAATAGTGTTGGGTGACCTTGGTGTGTGAATTAGGCTAGGGAAAATCGGCTAGGACACGAGATTTTGTGGACCCCCGTGATCCGATGCAAGGACTCTGGACCTACCGAATGACCATGTGAGGCCACGTTGATTGTAGGGTAAAGACCCTAGGAACGGTACATGCATCATAAATGAATTGTGTTCTCATGTTTCTAGGGTGTTTTGGGAATAAATACGAAGTTTAAGGAGTTTTAAGAATAATATTCTACACTACTTGGGATTAGGCATTCTTTGTTTACCTTGCAGCTATGGTACCCAAGAGATGACCACGAGTTGTACGGGAAATAGATGCCCATGAGGTTGAATTGTCCAATAATTAGAGGGTTGATCGAGAGGAAGAGGATTACCAGTGGAAGATAATGCTTCGATCCATCCAGTGACAGAACCTTGAGAAGTACGAGGGAAACGCCTCTGACATGAAGACTGAGAGCTGGCTAGAGTAGCTAGTGATAGAATTCGTCTTGATCTGGGCTCCGACCGAGTACTGGGTCCCTCTGGCCGTTATCCAGATGCAGGAAGCAGTGCATCTGTGGTGGACACTCTACCTGGGGGAGAGGAGAAAGGCTGAGGTGGCATGGGATGATTTCAAGAAGGATTTCTGTGATTAATTCCTCACTTCTACGATGAAGGCAGAGAACAGGCAAGAGCTACTCTCCCTCCAGCAGGGGAGTATGTCAATAAGGGAGGTTGGGATCAAGATCAAGTAACTCTTCCACTTTGCTTCAACCCTCTTTCAATATGATGAGTCTTGGGCGAGACATTTAGAGGAGGCCCTCTGACCATCCCTCTAGTACGTCGTTACCCCCATCACCTTGCTGACAAACATGGAGGTCCAAAAGTAGGCAGAGGTGGTGGATAGGATGCACACGTTTGGCGGTGTGTCAAGAGAGGGGATTCAGCTATGCCCGTCAAAGGGAATAGTCATCAGCACTATACCTCCATCATCAGGACCCTCTAGGTTCCGACTAGCAGGGATCAGGTCGTAGTAGTTCCAGTTCTGGTCCCCCGATCCTCACCCTTTCACTTCAGGCCCAGGACCGAGGAGCTTCTTCTATGGGAGCCATGGACATCTCCCAAATTATTGCCCATACCAAGTTCAGTATGGTAGTGGCGGAGAGGCCCAGCACGTGCCTCAGCAGTAGCTTCCGTCTAGGCCCTTCCAGCAGCAACAGTAGGGGCCGCGAGCTCCCGCTCCTCCGTGGGAAGACGTTTCAGGGGCAAGTCGACCTCAGGGAACTCCTCAGGGACCTCAAACGGGGCATTGTTGGGGAGGGGGCTGATAGACGAGGGGTAGAGGGGAGGGGTGTGGATATTTGCATGCCGCAGAGGCATAAGTTCTAGCGGGACCAGAGGATGTTCGAGGAACGATCAGCATGATCATTACACTTGCTTACACCTTGTTCGATACCGGAGCTTCACACTCCTTTGTTTCACTCGGTCTGGCATGTGCTCTGGGTCTAGATGCTGAGAGACATCCAGTACCCATGGTGCTGAGCACACCAGTCGGAGGTCAGACTGACTTGTTATATGTTTGTAAAAAATGCAGACTGATGATAGGGACACATCTGTCCGTCAAGGATCTACTATTGCTACAGATTCATCCATATGATGTCATCCTAGGCATCGACTAGATGTTCTCTTTGTGTGCCATCATCGACTGCTTCCATGGAAGGGTTGTGTTCTCAGACTTGGGTAGTCGACGTGTTACTTTCACCAGTGAGCGGAGTTTCCATAAGGGCAGTAGAAGAGAGAAACCCATCCTCTCCTTGTTATCTGAGCTGTCAGTAGAGTCAGTGGATGCTAAGATGGTGGATGTACCAGGGATCTTCAGTGAGTTTATGGACGTCTTCCCTGAGGAGGTGACGACTATATCCCCTTGACGTGATATCGATTTGGGGATAAACTTGCAGCTTGGGGCACGTCTGTTTTCAATGGCTCCCTACCGGATGACGCCTTCAGAGCTACGAGAGTTGCCGATTCAGATCGACGATATGATGAAGATGGTTTTTGTTCGACTAAGTGCATCACCATGGGGTGCTCCTTTGTGGTTTGAGAAGAAGGTGGATGGCGTTCCAACACAGTAAATAGACTAAAAGAGGATGAATCAGGTAACGATCACGAATCGCTACCCTCTTCCGAGGATAGACAATCTTTTTGACCAGCAGAAAGGGGAGGGACGGTTCTCAAAGATCGAACTGCAGTATGGGTATCACCATTTGAAGGTAAAAGAGGGAGACATCTCGTAGAAGGCCTTCAGGTGCAGATATTGGAACTTCGAGTTTGTAGTCATGCCATTTTGTGTTACAAAAACTCTGGTTGTGTTCATCGTGCTTATGAACTCTGTCTTCCGGGAATATCTGGATCGGTTTATAGTCATGTTCATTGACCACAATTTGATCGATTCAAGATCTAAGGAGGACCATGTAAAGCACCTGAGGACGGTTTTAGAGGTCCTCCGACAGCACCATATCCATGGAATGTTTTCAAAGATCAGGTTCTAGACGCGATAAGTGAAATTCCTTGGGCACATAGTGTCTGAGCAATGGGTAGCGGTGTACCCATCAATGATTGAGGTGGATATTTCTTGGGCAGTACCCAAGAATGTGGGCGAGGTTCGTAGTATCCTTAGGCTAGCAGGTTACTACCAGAGGATCGTACCCAACATCTCTTGATTTGTGGAGCCTTTGATGTCATTGACCAAGAAGGACTAGGTTTTCATGAGGAGTGAGCAGTGCGAGGTAGCATTCAGCTATCTGAAGGATAAGTTGGTTAGTTCCCCAGTTTTGAGACTACCAAAAGAAGGGGCAGCATATGAGGTGTTTTGTGATGCTTCTGGGTAAGGCCTCATATGTTTGTTGATGCTGCGACAAGGGGCGATCTCTTATGGGTCTAGGAAGCTATGCCCTCATGAGCATAATTATTCCACCCATGATTTGGAGCTTACATCGGTCGTTTTCTCACTAATGTTGAGGCATCATTACCAAATCGGAGAAGACATCGTGGTATTCATTGATCACAAAAGCATGAGGTATATCTTCTTCGATCGGGACCTAAATATAAGTTAGTTAAGGTCTATGTAGTTTCTCCAAGATTACGACTTCAAGATATCCTATACTTCAGGAAAAGGAAATGTAGTGGCCGATTCATTGAGCAGAATGTCACAAAAGGATGCGGTCCGAGAGTCGGTAGATTCTTGGAATGAGATGGAGGAGTTGGCTACCTTGCAACTGGATGTGAGGATGGATAGTGGTAGAAGTTGCATGTATCAGATGACAGTGAAGTCTTATCTTTTTTGGAAAGTGGAGGAGTCTCAGTGGGGAGACCCAGAGTGTGAAGTGATGTGCGACAGAGTTGACCAGGGTGATGCTTCGGAAGGGTGGATGGAAGAAGGTCAAAATCAAATGCTCTTCTGGGGGGAAGATGTTGGTTCCATAGGCGATGCGTGGCAAGGTTCATAGTGAGTTCCACAACTCACCCATAGCGGTACACCCATGAAATTACAAGATGTACCTAGGTCTGAGGAGACAACTTTGGTAGCCCGGAGTAAAGCGAGCAGTGGCATAGTTTGTGGCCATGTTATTAGTGTGTCAGCAGGTAAAGGCTAGACACCATGTTCCAGGTGGGTTGTTGAAACCATTAGATGTCACCGAGTGGAAGTGGGATGAGATCTCGATGGATTTCTTCATGGGAATACCCAAGGATCAAGGGGGAAGCGAGGCCATCTAGGTAGTGGTGGACCACTTGACAAAGTCGGATCACTTTCTGGTGATTAAGGAGTCGAGTGCAGTGGACACTCTAGCATGGAAGTATGTGGAAAAGGTAGTTTGGTTGTGTGGGGTTCTTATTTCTATAGTCTCGGACAGAGATTCACATTTTACCTCACAAGTTTGGAGGGGATTGCATCATGCTTTTTGAACCGAGCTACGTCTTAGCACTGCTTTCCACACCCAGACAGATAGGCAGATAGAGAGCACCATCCAGCCCTTGGTGGACATGTTGCAGGCATGTATTCTGGACCTTGGGGGATCATGGGTGTGACACATTCCTCTGGTAGAATTTACCTACAGTAATATCCATCACTCTACCATTGGCATGGCTCCATTTGAAGCCTTATATGGAAGACTGTGTCGCTCACCCATGGGTGGGACTGAGGATGGGGAAGTAGGTGTTCTTTCCCAGGAGGTGGTGCAGAGCATGATAGAGAAGGTTCATATTATACAATAAATGATGAAGGAAGCTCAGGACCGACAGAAGTCATATGATGATGATAGGAGGAGACCCTTGGAGTTCGATATTAGGGACCACATGTTCTTGATGTCTCCCCTTGGCGTGGTCAGTGGAGGTTCGGCAGGGGACGTAAGCTTTCTCCTAGGTTCATTGGACCCTTCTATGTGTTGCAGTGGGTCGGTGAAGTGGCTTATCATCTAGCGCTACCACCACCGCTAAAAAGGATTCACGATTTATTCTATGTGTCCCTACTTCTTCAATATCTACACGACCACTCCCACATCATTGATTGGGGATAGTTAGATTTCAATGATGATGAGACCTTCATAGAACGACCAATCAAGATCTAGGATCGTAAGGGGAATGGGCTTCGTGGATGAACTATCCCCTTGGTTCGTGTGTTGTGGAGGCATGGTGGCCTGGAAGAGATAACATGAGAGTGGGAGGCCTAGTTATGTGTTCAGTACCCAGAGCATTTTTTAATTTTTGTTTTTGTTCTAATCCTTGAGATATTTTACCTTGTGCTTTAATATATGAAATGATTGTTTTTATTAGTTATTAGATGATCTATTCCATGTTCTCTCTCTGTGTGTGTGTATATGAATGTGTAAAGATGGGAAAACCTGACTTCTAATTAGGATGCATTAATGTGGATGCGATTAAACCTGTGTGGGAGAGTCAGTGTCGCCCAAAGCGGATAATATCCTGACATGTAGAAGGGGACTCTCTAACTCATGTGTGGGACAATGTGATCCTTGTGCTTTTTGTGAATGTTATGGTTGATAACTCTTGCGAGAGTATTACTGGATGTAGGGGGAGGGTTATGTTCCAGCATTTGAACAACTTTGGGGTTTTCCCTTGAGAAGTATCTTTTGAGGGTGGTTGTTTGGACCCTACTTTCTCACTTCTGGGTTGTTCTTATATTCTCAGAAATGAGAATTGTTTGAGAAGTATCTGATGTAATGGCCCGCGTTTTTGGGGTGCATTACTTTGTAAAAATATGATGTTGAAGTGTTCTGCGTGGTTTTCAAGGCCATCCTAGCTTCTCAGTGACTCCTAGCAGTAGCCTTGGCCTACCGGCAGCCTCAGCTTACCGGTAGACCCAGCCTACTAGGGACCTTGGGGTACTTGTAGCCCTCCGCTACCGGTTGGTAGCTCTTGGCTACTGGTGGCTCTCGGATACCGGTGGATCTCAGCTACCGGTAACTCTCAGCGACCTATCCCTCTCAGCTACTGGTGGCTCTCGGCCACTGGTTGCTCTCGGCTACCAGTGGATCTCGGTGACCTATAGCTCTCGGCTACCAGTCGTTATCGCCAACAGGTATCTCTCAGCTACTAGTGGTTGTCGCCAACATGTAGCTCTCAGCTACCAGTTTCATTCTCCTACTGGTAGCTCTTAGCTACCGGTCAATGTCACCGACCGGTTTCTCTCAGCTACCAGTGGCTGTCGCCAACCGGTAGCTCTCGGCTACCAGTGGCTCTCACCTACCCCCACATGTTTTCGAGTAGCGCCTCCTTTTTGCACAAAATGATTTTTAAAACATGTTTTATACCCATTAATCCTGTTTAAAAGCCCATTAATTCCAATTAATGTCATTTAAATAAATGATTGGTGAGGGACCCTGGTGTGTTTCAGTTTAAACCGCCCTGAAAGGCGGGGACACTTTATTAAAGTGTAGGGTGTCCCCGTCGCGTGGTCAACCAACGATCCTGCTGATTACACGGTTTCGAGTTTTTCTCTTGGTATCTTAACCATCCCGGGAATGCTGTATCTCAGACCATATAATCCTTTATAACCTATAGTCTTCTCCCTACTTTTTATTTTCTCGATCACCCAGCGGTAAGTGTACTCTTCCTCCCGACATGTTGTAACCCAACAATGTTTTCCATGATCGTGTTCTGTGGAGATCCTACTAAACATGGGGGGGACTTAACATCGATCATTGATCAGTCAAGTAGGGGTTTCACCTTTTTCTCTCATTTTTGGGTATCTTGCGGGGTGGGAATGCTACTACTTCTATAGAATTTGATGAACCAAACTTTAATAAAGATAATAAATGAATTCTAAACAATGATGGGGAGGGGTGTGATCGATGATGTTTCTCTATTTTCTCCCCATTCATGATTAATGATTTTTGAAATGTGTGGGCTTACACCTACTAAAAATCATGGTTGTTGGTGGTCTTTCTATATTCACTAATAAACCCTTACCCCTTGTGATGTTTAAATGTCTTGTATTCTGGATGTGAACCTTTTGCTGTGTAAAGAAAATTGGATATTTATGTATATTAAGATAAATAAATTTGAAGCATAAGGATCAAATTATTTTCTATGATAACCCCAGTTTAAGCCCACTGGAATTGTAATCATGGAGTGTGTTTAATTTTTTATAACTAAAAATACCTGTTGAGTCATCCTTGTGTTGGTAGTATTGGTTTGTTTGTTTCCTCCACAGTTGGATATGTGGGTTAGATTGCTGGGGTGATGTGGATGAGGTTGGGATCCTCTGTTTGTATCATGAATTGGGGTGGGAACCTATTCTATTGTGAAACCATCTTATTCATAGTTCTCGGAACTTAGGATTGTATCTCACTTTGACCTGATTTGGTTCCAATACTGGGATGTGTCTATCTAGATGTGTTTTTAAAAGAGAACCGGGTGTGAATGTTTAAATTTCTATTGGGTGTACTCTTTCAATGGATTGTGCTTATGCTTACTAGTTTCCCAAGTAGGTGCAGAAACTTATATAAAAATTATTACTGAACATGAAAACAAGGATTGGACAAATGGTGATTTGGTTTGATGTGAGTTGTGACATGGACATAGGTGTTGTTCTCTTATCTTATGAATGAATAGTAAGGATAGTGTTCTTTAGGCTGGAAAAAGAAAACCCTAGATTGGTTGAGTGCTTGTTACCAATACATATACTTGTAGTTATTTTGTTTCTTATTCTCTCCCCACCCAATTTGAGAACATAGTGCAGAACACCCCCACTTCCTGGGGGAGGGTATTTTTCTCAACACTCCTATGAATGGTTGGTTATTAGCTCCTTTTCTGATCCCTTTCCCGTATTCCCCAAGAATCTATAGGTAGGATGTGATGGAATGAAGTCCATTTTTTGCCCAATAATATTTGGGCAGGGTGGTGTGATGGTTGGACCATGTGTGTGGGGGAAGGTGGTTTCCCAAGTATCTTCAGGATGAGGCCTAGGTGTCTTTAGGCATGACAATAGTTCTTCTAGCCCAGGTGTCTTTAGGCGTGGTAGTGGTTGTTCTGGCCTAGGTGTTTGCAGGGGTGGTTACATGTGACAGGTTTGGCCCAGGTTTCTGCAGGAGGGTTAGTGGTAGTGGACAAGGTGTTTTTAGGCAGGATTTGTGGTTGTGGCCCAAGTGTGTTCGGGTGGGGTATGGTAGTGGGACTGCGATGAGAATGGATGAATTGGTACGATGCATAGGATGTCTTCAATTACCAGTGGGAAAGTTGCGTGGTGTACCCAAACATTGGTTTGATATAACTATACATTACTTGACTTGCGTTATTTGGGTAGTGTGACATGGTGAGGCTTGGGTGATTAGTTTATTTTCTAGGGGATTGGTTATCTCTTTTCTTACATGGAATTAGTATTCCTCCCCACTTGTTCATGAGAGTCCTTGGGTTTTCCCTATTGAGTATACTTGTATGCTCACACTACGTATATAAAAATGCTTTCAGGTTTCTAGGAAGTCTTTAGGGATCGTGCGGGACTGTACTAGCTTAGACTTTTGGGGCAGTTGCTGTTGTTGTTTCCCTTTTTCTTGGTAACATTTTACCTTTGTAGTTTTGTGAATTGTATCTTTTAACATTGACGATGCAAATGGGAATGGTTTATTTCCTACATTATTTGCACTTTCAGTTTTGGTGTTGTTGGATTTTCAATCTTATATCCTGATCCTATTAAAATAAAAAGGGTAATGCCTTTCATTTGGTGTGTGATTTTATACCCTTGGTGTTGGTCGCCACTCCGGGACCTATTGAAGGAGGGTTTTAGGGGTCATTATCTCTCCTTCAACATAAGAAGGATGTGCCTGGAAATCTGATGACCCTTCACTCCTTTTGGTTTAGGCGGGTCGTGACAGATTAATTTAATTATAGGAGTTTATTATGACCAAGAGAATCATTGGGTATAATTTACTACGTCTTGGATCAACTTAGATGAAATTAATTTATTTATAATATTATATTCAATGATTAGTAATATTTGTTACACATTTTTTTAAAAGTAAATTATTTTAATATTGAATTATTATGGGGATATCTTATAATAAAAATATTCCATAAAAATATAAAATTATTAAATACATTAGGGATATTTATTAGGAATTTATTGTAATTAAAAAATTTTATTTAATTATAACACGTAGATGATGTATTATTATATTTATTAAAGAAAAAATCACATAATGTAAACTAATAATATTAATATAAATATAATGTTAAATATTTTATTCTATAAAATAATTTTTTGGATTACTATGACATATTATGATTTTATTAAGGTAGTTGTTTTGAAGGAATAAATTTGGTATTATGTTTTTAAAAAGTCACTTAATGAATAGTTCCAAAATTGACATAATTAATACTTTAAAATATAAATTTTTTAATTAAAACATATAAAATTTTCTAAAATATATTATTTATCCAAAAACACCATATAAATCTAAATATTTTATTAATTACTCATTCATTGGTCGTTATTAATGATTTGGTAATTATTTTAACACACCAAATGTAAATAACATGATATCATAGTAAGATTAAAAATGTTAAAATAATGGTTAAAACAAAAAAGATAAGGTTTATGAAATATAAAAAGCATTTAAAAATTTAATTTTATTATAGATATTCGACCCAAAATTATATCAACAATTGAAGACTTTATTTTGGCCATATTTGGAATCGAAATTTATGTTATATTAATTTAATACTTTAAATAATTCCATGGATTCCACTCCATTATCCTATAAAATGTCACAAATTCATCTCTATTAATCATACATATAAAAAAATTTGGATTAGAAAATTTCATCTAAAAAACCTATAAATAATTCCTACCCACATTATATATCTATTAGGTATTGTATAACATCCTCCATAGTGTTGTTAAGGTGTTCTTAAATGGTGATAAACAAAAGAAGATGTAACATTTTATTTATGTATTTCTATTTTATTTCTTCTTCCACATACCTAACATCTCATCCAACAATGATGAGATAATATTCATGGTATACTCAATCTACTTAGTTGTTATTATGTTAATATATTCAAAACAATCCATGTCCAATTTAATCAAATTGGAAATTAACATTTCTTTCATGTGTGTGGTGGACCACCACCTCAAGAACCTATATAGTTAGTTTTTAATTATTATCACTATAGACAAGAAATAATGATGGTTTAATTTTTTTATATTATGTACATGAAATATTTATATTGATAAAATAATAATATATCAGTTTTATTCTTACATTCCATTTACATAAAAATGATAATATTCTTTTGTGTGTATGTGTGGACTATCAGATCCATGAATCGATGGGAATCATTTTAATTCACCAAATAAAATGTATAATATATATAATTATATTTAAATTATTATTGATCAGTTAATAATATTATCAATATCCTATAAATTTAAACTAATAATTTATTTATTTCTGTAATGGTCAATTAAAAATGGAAACGTTACTCATATGTACGTATGACCTACCGTCACCATGATTATGTTCATTTTATTAGTTCCATAATTAATGGTTTTAAATAAATGATCAAGAGATGAATAAAATTTATCCTTATTTCATGAATATTATTTTATAGATGATGTACATATTAACATAGATTCTATTAACATTGTACTAAGTTCAATTTCATCTCATGTACCAAATGTCGACAAAACGCCCAATATGAATTTAAATAATTTTTAAATTTTTATAACATGATAATAAGTGATATAAAAGGAATAATAAATATGAAAATATTTCTTATGAAAGTATAAATTAAACTAAGTTTATAATTAAGGAATAAAATAATTTTATGTGATGAGTTAGACTCGTGGAAATGGATTTCGTCTCAATCTCCATTTATTTAGGCATTTCATGAAAATTTTAACAATTATTCTTTTATACGATGTATATATAACAACAATGAAATTTCATATGCATATTTTATCTATACTAATTTTATTTATTATTCTGGTAAATTTATATATTCATGGAGATTAGTATTTATATGTTCAAAGTGGAATGAGACAAATTTAATGTTTATTGGTTTAATTATCAAATATTTTTATTAATTATATTAATTATCATAATTACTTATATTGATATAAAAATATTATACATGAAACTTTTTTTCTATCATGAATTTAATTAAATTTTTTCAAAATGAATATTTTAAAATGAAGAGTTATACATTATTTACAAAAGGAATAAAAAAAGGTTCTTTAATGTATATGATGAGAATAACTTATCCACTTCCAAAATTTTATATGATATTTCGATTCCTCTATAAGAATTAATGTATTATAAATGGAAAATAAAAACCTTTTTTTCATTATTTGATTATCAAGGTATAAATAAAATCTTTCTAAATTAAAATCATATTTTTATATAAAAATGTCATTAATATGGGATTAAAAGAGTTTTTTAAAAGGGTTTTGTGATGAACATATTTTTAATGTGATACAAGTTAATTATATGAAACTAATGAGCATGATATAACTTATAGGGAGGGTTGAGACACATTATAGCTCATGTGTGAGTGTGGAATGACATATACGATGGGTTGAACCCTACTATACATCATAAGATAGCTTGTTATACAATATATGATTTGATGAGTCAAATTATTGATCACTGGTGAACCTGATATAGCTTATATGAAAGTTTATCCCATTATTGATATCCATTTTGGAAGTATACCCTTAGGTTATTACAATTAAAATTGGTTTTATAGGGTTATATATATATAATTCTCTAAGTATCTTAAATGTATTTTAATTTCATGATATGGGTTTTAATGTTTTTTTGGAAAAATATATGAGTTTTATTCATGTGAATTAATAAACATCAAAGAGGATATAAATATTTGAGTATAATAATGGTATTATTTTTTTTATCACACTTACAATGATTTTTGTTCTCATTGCATGTTTTTAAATTTTTTTCATAGGATTTAAGAATTTATTCAAGGATGGAATCAATGAAATATTATGATGACTAACATCAAATGAAATCATGTTTCTTTTTATAAGTTTTTGTGTTATGAATGAAATTGATACTGTTGGAAGTGTCCAATTTTAATTTATATGTTTTAGTTATATAATAGTTTTTCCCTAATTATCTAATGATCTAAACATGATAATATCCATAATGTGAAAAAAGAAAAATTATTTATTTAACTTAATATTATGTAATGATTATGGTCGGCCAATTATGCTCAATTCCACAGTAGGTATCATGAGATAATATAGACAATGATTTTACCCTATTTCGGAATGGTTAAATGAAAAAATAATGGATGGTATGTTTTGAGGACTGAAATTATGCATTTATTCATTATAATATTATTAATTAATAATCCACTTGATCATTCCTGTAGAACAATAATGATGGAAATGATTTATTCACAGGTGTTTTTCAAAATGGAATTATTTAATCTTATTTTCTTCTTTACATATTATGCTCAAGATTTTGTTATTAATGGAATTTTTTTCAGTTATTCAAATTTAGTTATTTTTTATTTTTTTATCAATTATATAGTATATATTTCCCATACTGATCATATAAAATCACAACATTCTTTTGTTTTACTTTTCCCTAGATTCCCAATATATATTTTAAATGACTTTAGGAAGTTTACATGTATATCCAATGGACTTTATATGTTATTATCATTTCAATGTTGTAATGTAATACTAATGTTCATATCCAATTTTCTAATGATACTAAACTATTTTGTCTATTGGGATATGATTCCTTGTTCATAATAAAAATTAAGTAATGTAAGGAAGTGAAGAAGGGAAACTGTGGTTGAGGTATTTATTTTTGGAATCTATGAAATCTTAATAGAAAAATGGAAAATAGATTTAGAACAAATATATTAAGAAAGACAACCATAACATAAAAATTAAGGTTAATTATTGAAGAACATCCACAAATATTGGTAATTAAGTTGGTCTTTCAATAAATTAATAAATTAACGTATACTACAATTAGATATAGTTTTCGAACACGTATACCTATGGGTAACAACATAGACAAGGTGTCTCAATCCTTAATCAGTGAAAACTAGTATGAAATAATGAACCCTAGTAAGACCTTTTTGAATATAATGGGGGATATTTTTCATATATTTCAAATTTTCATTATAAACTATTATGTATGATTTAAAAGTAAAAATTTCCCAAAAAAATTATGTTTATGTATATTGTAATATCTATAGATAAATATCATTCATTGTTAACTATTTTTCTTGTTTGAGATTAAGAATTATGATTTATTGACTTATTTATTTTATGAAATTGATTATAAATAGTACCATCTTGAAGGAACCATAACCTCACCAATACACATGATATAAATTGTAATAATGAGAAAATCATTTATGTCCTTAATGTCCCTCAAACATTATCATCATATGAGGATATATTATCATGTGATATAATGATAGTGAAATAAATAACCATGATTTATGACATAATACAATCAAAATTATTATAGGATAATATATAATATGATAGATATAGGGAATAAGGTAATGAAACATTTTCTAACATGGGATAATTATGGAAGGAAAAAAACTCAGTACGTGATTGAAGGGAATGAGAGTTTTCTTAATATGTAGAGAGAAGCGACAACATAAACATGATTATAAAGGGATGAAAAAATCCATCAAATTATTCAATGGTTCAGAGAGAAGATAATGAATTATTTAAATCAACCTTTAATCTATTATAAGAATATATCGCAAACATGGATAATATATCATGGTCAAGGTTATGACATTAACACAGATGATAAAGATTTATTTTTATGAATGTGTATGGATTCAATAATAATGTTATATGTGTATTTTATAAATAATTTTCTAGTAATAAGAAATATAATATATATAATGATTGTACCAAATCAATTCTTCTTTATGGAATTGAAATCATGTGATGATTAATAGATGTAATCAAGAGGGTAATTTCCATTGTAAGTTAATCTTATTGAAAACACATAAATAATAATATATAATACTATATATGTTCATTATGTTTATATAATAATAATTATATATTTTTTATATTGTATGTGACAATGATTTTGGTTAGTGATATGATGTTTTATGTAATATTGGGAATTATTTGTTGTTTGGATTTAAGGACATTATTCAAAAACAGGAGATCATAATCATAGGAGCATGAATGTTTCCAAAAGGTTTAAAGGCTAATAATGTTTTCATGTATTTGGTATGTGAATATAAGAGGTAAATTCTTTGGTCAATTTTATATTTAATTGATTATGGATATTTAGGGACCGTCATTCAAAATTTTAGGCATATGAATTTATATAGAAATATTTTTTTGAGTCATGTGTTTATCTACATATTGAATAGATTAATGATATTATTCATTATGATTAAAGTATATTTATCATATTGGATAACTAAGTATCACAATATTTTTTATAAAGAAATATGTTTTTATAAAAATTAATCATAAATGAATATTTTTTTCATGTGCTTATTTGATATTTTTATGAGACATTAATTAATATATCATAGTGTAATAAAATCTGTAATAAATTTCAAATAAGTAATTATTAAATAAATGATGATTTTAATTAAAAATTTATTATATCATATATATAATATTGTTTTCATAATGTTGAGTAAATTTTATAAGTCTATTCATCAATAAATGTTTTGGGTTTTTTTATTTATCTAAATGGTTGAATTTATGTGAATAGTGAAATACAATAATTTATAGTATTTATGAAATACACGAATTATTGTGTAATAGATGATATATGGCTATTTTTAGACCATAATATCGATCACTCCTTCTATATTTTATTATATATAGTGATAATGATGAATATATTGTAATATTTCAGACAAAATAATAAACAAATGAATAAAATATTAAAAAAACCACTCTCAAACATTATAAATACCACCCTCACCACCTCATCTTCTCAAATCACCAAATCCTTGATGATTTTCAAATATCATTCCAATTAATATCAAAAATATCTTTCACGCAATATGATATTTCTTATCCCACCCAAAATACTATTTCATAGTTCCTTAAATATATTCTCAAGGAGATGAACTTGTGATGTAAATTACAATTTCATTATTCTAAATTTGATTCTAGTTGTTTTCATTTATAACCCATTAAATTACTCTTATATAAAAATATTAAAGATAAATATATTATCATTCATATAATTTATGTTATTATGTTCAAATAATATTCATCATTAATTTCAGTAACATCTCCTTTTTATCATAAAAAATGAAAACACCATCTGTGAGGTGCTAATTTATCATCTTCATAGATGACACGTTTTTGTTTTCAAATTACACCATGAATGCTGGTCATAAATCCATTATTATGGTTAAAAAATAATATAATTTGAGTATTATATATTTTTTATTTTCTTTAAATATTAAATAAATAATATTAATTAATTAAACAAAACTAATGTGTGATGATAAAAAAAACTCTTAAAGGATATAAATATTTGTCATTAACATTTTATCTAATGAATCATTCCATGCTTCTGAAAGAATGATATATAAAACCAATAAATATTCTATATGTTCATTAATGACATATAATTACAATTCTAGATAACTATTCACATTTTACATGATCCTCCATACATGTATACTAGAAATCCAATAATGAAATCAAAGGAAATTTCACTCTTGAACAAAAAAATTGAATCTTATAAGTCATAAAAATTCCATAAAAGAAAATTGTGTAATTAATAGAAATAAAAATCATTGGACTTGTTATGAATGAGATTACCAATGATTATAATTTCACTATCCAGCACATTTAGTGAATTCACATAACATTTGAGCCATAATGAATGGGATTACCCATGAATAACCATTTTTCATTTAGGTTATGCATTCTATCCCATTAACTAAATGTAATTCTCATTTATTTCGATATTACTCTTTTATATTATATTAATATTTACCAAATTCTTTTATCTAGGTCATTCCGTGGTCATTTTATGAGGAAACAAACGATTTATAAGGTTTTCTTTTCAATTCCTCTTGTTATGACAACCCCAGTAAAGGGAACATTCCAATTTATTACCCAATATCTGGTAAAAATTGTATTCAATTTTAAGCCACAAATATTTTTCTCAAATGTATATTTTTTTCAATAATAACTGTATTTTTTCATTTAATGTTATTGAATTAAAAATATGATTTTGTATTGTTTATTGTATAATTTATATTTTTACTTAAACCACACTAATTTGGATAATTTCTATTTTTCATAAACACTCTTTTTACATGGTTTCACATAAATTTGCAAATTTCATAATTAATATTATTTTATTTACAATTTCAATCCCTTTTATTTCAAACAATATAAATGTTTACAGTCATATTTTATGAAAAATACCAAATATTTCCCAATATAACACTTCTATCCAATGTAAAAGGTAATTTCATTCTTGAATTAATCAATTATTTTATTTTAAAATTTACATATAATTCAAAAACCTTTGTTAAATAATATATTATTTTTTGAGATTCATCTGTTATGACATCATAAACCATATGATAATGAATTATTTATGATTATTTATGGGGATATAATACATTGATTCCATTAAAAATATAACTCTGGATAATGTATAAAGATGTCTAAAGATTTTAGGATATTATTAATATTTCATATGCTAGTTTCAATATGAATTTATATGATTATTATGATTCACTAATTTTTTTTGAATAAAATGGACTTAGTATTCGATGGGAGGTTCTAGTTATTTCTCGTCGAAACATCTATATGTATCATGAGAAAAACTAGACTGGGATATTAAAATTTTAATAATGATATCTTTTCTAATGTTTTTATGGTATTATTATGATGTACAATATTATGAATTCATGCATTATTATATTAGTAATAAATAATCCATGGGATTATTCTAACAGTTGAATATACAGGGTTATGTTTCAACCTCTTGTGATTATTTACATAGTGTTAATCAATGTTCTTTTATTGATTCCATATTATAATCAATATTTTTAAGTGCATTGTGTTCTTAAAAATTCAACTCTCCTAATTTTATATGATTATGATTTAGTCCTCTATACATTATACACTTACATTGAAGCTGGTATCACCTATTTCTTATGTTTTATTTTTCCCTAGGATTCCAATATGTATAGTATGATTGACATTAAAGAGTTTATTTTTTCTCATATAGTTTAAATATCATTTTAATTTCAATGTTTCAATATAATACTTCTGTTTCTATCTTGTTTTCCACATCTACTAAAATATTTGTTCCTTTAGTTTGTGATCTCATTTTCATAGTACCAATGAAATAATTTAAGTATCAAGATATGATCATATAGTGTTAGGGACTTTATATGTGTCTTTTCATACGATTTTGTTTTGTTTTCAAATATTTTATTTCATTTCTGTAGATTTTTTATTTTAATTTATGATTCTATTCAGTTGGGGAAATCTATACATTCTGATTTTATATACCAAATTTTATATTTTTTGTCCATTTATAATTTTTTTCATTTTAATTAGTTTCATATATGACTATTGAAATTATTTTTTTAGTGAGATAATATTTACAAGGTTTCTATTTATTTTTTACTTTTATAATATAATATAATATGTAACAAAAATATATTAGTAGAAGTAAAATATTTCAACATTCATAGGCCATTAATAATTTTATAGATGTTAAAATTTTCAATACGTAACTTCCTATTTTTTATACTTAAAGGAATTTTTTTTAACAGAGAAAAATAGTTTTATTTAGGGCATGAGAAAAATTTCATATGTGACTTGGAATAGAAATTATAGAGTCATAAATATATGAAAATATTGTTTTTAATGATTTTTAATTGAATGAAAGTAGATTGGAACATGGATTATTTTTAGAATCATAGAGATTGCAAAACAAATTTTTAGGAAAGAAATTATTTGGTTCATAATTTTTAAAAATCCTGGACTCAATCATGTGTCCTGGTTAGATATGTTAATAATTGTTTTCAAAACTATTTCAGGGTCAGTAAAAAACCATGCTAGACTTTCATGTTGTCAGCTGGATTTTAAATCATAGAACCAGATCCCACAATTCCATGAAAAAATGATGTAGTTTATTCAAATGGTGACCTCTTAGGCTAAAATTGTTATGAAAAAATGTGTACCTCACCCATGCACGCTGCGGAGCTAAGAATGTTCCAGTGAAATAGTTTTTGAATGGTTATTCTAACAGTTCGAATGAACCATGTGGATAGAGGCATTTGGGTTTTGTGATCCACAATGTTTTTATAATTTTAGCAAAAATGTGCATCGATAATATGTGCCCCATTAAATAATTGTTAATAAATATTTTAACATAGATACATTTAATATTCCCATCACACAATGACTATCATATCATTTCACTAAATTTAATGATACCATAAATTGAACACCTAGACCTTATTAGCCATTATTTGATTTCATTATATATGGTTGGTGTTCAATGACACACATTAAACTACCAAACAATGTGAGTTCAATTAAATTATTATAATGATCATTATTTTATTATTATACACAGCCACCCATTAGGTGTGTTCATATTTCCCCTTGTATGTTAATATTGTAAATAATTTATATTAGTGTAATGTGGTATGGACACACACATGGATACCTTTTCATTTAAAACTGTCTAATTAAATAGAATGGATATTGATTTATGTTGTTTTGTGATATTGAACCTATTATACACTTGAAATTTTAATTTACTCAATGGATTTATATAATGTTTCCTCCCATGAAACAAATTAATTTTTTTCATTTGAATCAATTGAATGTTTTTAATGAATCATATCCTATCATGTACGTTTCTCATAGAATATGTTAAATTGTAAAATTAAATGAATCTACTTTTTATTATTATTCCATTAATTATACATCTGTACCAATGTATAATTCCTTAATAGGTATCATAAGGAACAAGAAATTAAAATATTTATAACTAGAAAATTCAATATACATTAAATTACACATAATTATAGAAAATATTCCTAATCACATACCTTAAATTTCATCCAAAAAAATTGGTCATGATGTTCCTTGTCATTCATATGAAATTACTAGGTATTATGACCCATGTTATTCATTTGAAACCCATAGTCATGAATTCCTTGATCAATTTTATAATATTATTCGTTCACATATCCCTTATCAATCATCCTATAAAAATAATCATGATCTACCTTAATAATCATATTCATTGTTGGGCATAATGACCCTATACTAAATTATTATTTTCGTATGTCATCCTTCTTTGGATTCCATGTAATTATAGCTAATTTTCTAACAAGTCCACATATATATATTGGCATGTCCAATGTTATTCTGGGTTACGATGAAGTATGTGTAGTCTATCAAGTGTTCCAGGGGGAACCCAACCCAACATGTGTTTTATTTTATTATTTACACAACATATCATTAAATATTCATAAAAATTAATATTATATTAATTTACTAGTTATTAAATAAACATAATTTATGGTGTATTATTTTGTTTTAATGACACCATATTTGAAATGATAATTGGTAGTCAAAAATATATCAGGAGTGTGGGTTTGAAATTGGGTTGGGATTCTTGTTGTTGTAGTTATAGAATATTTATTGACATGGAGAAGGGGGAAAATCATGAACTTTGGCTTCTTATGAGTGTTCTTTTTACATTTTCCCCCCTTGGATATCTAGTGGTATTATATGTACTTATTACAAGTTGAATACTTTTATTTGTGATAGCTCATAATTCATGCATTGTGGAATTATTTGGTAGTTTCTAGGTTACATGTTTTTTAATATTATTAGTAATATTTATCATTACACTATTATATTCTTCATTTTTCCTACACTATTTTTTAATAATATAGATGGTATATTCTTCCCATTTTACTACAATTATATTGCTACTTCTAGACACAACCTCTTGTGAATGGGGAGGTGCTCTTAAGCCCACATAACATACCGCATCAGGTAACTATTCAGTTGAATTATTTTTGGGAAATTAAAAAGTGATAGAAAGGGTCTCTTTTTCATGTACTTCTATTTTGAGTTGGTAGACTGGAGCCTGGTAATGTGTCGAAAATTTGTAAATTACACTATTCTGGATCAACTAGACCCACTTCTAGGTGAATGCTAATGATTCTAGGGATGGTATTATTATTCATGGTGCTCGATATAATAATTTACCATTATTTTACCTTTATGGGATGTTATATTTCTTATGGTCATAGGTTTATTGGATTTTCCAGGTAACCCAATATGGATAGATATGGGGTGTGTTCATGAGTAATGGGTAGCACCTATAAATAACATTTTATTAGCATTTTCATTTGTAAAACATACTTGTGGTGTTATGTTCCGTCTTTATTTCTGAAGCGTTTATGCATGGTTATTAGTGAGTTTACCATTTTGTGTTTTGATGTGATTGAAATTTAATAAAATATTTATGGTATATATATGGTTAAATATAGTGTTTGAATCAACCTAAATATGAGGTTTACCGAAACAATAATAGTTACAATTTATTTAAAAAACATAAAATTAAATAATTAATTAGAAATTTTTTAAAATGGTTATAAATTTTTATGAATATTACTCCTAAATTAAATATAGAGTATTAATTTTTTCAATAAATTATTTATATTAAATTGGATATTTGTTGAACATGATGCCAGTTATTACTAATGTCGTGGTTTAATGATAAAATACCTAATGGATTGTAGAATATTTGAGTCTAAAATAAATATTTTTCTTAGATAAATTTATATTATCATTGAGTGATTATAATTCCTTGGTGTTCCAATTGCATCATATAATGGTTTGTACATTTGTAACATGGTAATTTTGACACTTATAACTGATCCCTTTTCTATGTCTCAACCTATTTATTCAAGTATTATCATTATATTCATATGAGATAACCAATATGATGGTGTGTTTAAATCATAAAAAAATTTATGTTAATGGTTTTCATGGAAATGGGATTCTAATTTCATTTTATAGAGCATTAAATAAATAAATTGATAATGAATACCCATATGACTGAACCAGGGATAAATTGATGGGACTCGAGTCGGTTGAAATTATATTTATATACCATTGTCCCTAACCCTTCAGAGGTATGTTCATACTAATTGTATGTTCATTTAAATAATATATAGGATATTATATTGTGTCTCATAATACCTTTTTTATAATGTTACATGTAAAATCCCCATAAAACTCTAAAATGCCTTTTATCATTTTGAGCATTAATGATTTGAGGTATTAGTTAATTAAAATGAAAATTTCAAACTAAATTAAATTTTATTCTATATCTTGTTATTGACATTGTCATTACCCCATCTAGTACCGAGCAATTATGGATATTTTTTTTAAATGTACCTTATATGATTATTTTTATAGATATATGCATGGAGTCTAGTAAATAAGGTGTTATGAATAGTTGCACAATTCATTCCATTATTCCTAGTATATTGAATTACATTTATTAAATGATTTGAATTTTAAAATAAGTGTAAATTTATTAAATTTTATAAAATTAAACATTTAATGGTGTTAATATTAATCATACCTAATTTAAGGGTTTGATCCAATATGTCCTTGAGACATAACATAGATTGGAATTTGGACGTTGTACATATGTTCTGGTTTCCCAATATAGTTTTTAAATATAATGGAAATTTTATAGACCCTATTGACCACAAAGGTAAATTAAAATTTATAATTGGAAACATAATTTAATGTTAGAGGTTTTCCCGTTGTGATGGGGCCTTGTAGTAGTGATTGTGGTATACATTTGAGATGAGTTTTTAGGCTTGGTGGGTAACACCTCAATGTTGTATTAAACATTATTCACAAGTAAATTAAATTCCATTGAGTAATTACATTGTATTATAAAACATGACATGATTTTGTGATAATATACAATAATTTAACCATCAAGTAAATTTTACATTAGCATTACATGCATTACATGCATGATTTAATTTCAATGAATCAAAATTTTATTATTATAATGATTTTTAAGAATGAGGTCATAACAAAACCATTATAAATTGTATTATAAAAACTAATAACTAATTTTTTGGATAAGTTATAATGGTTTTAAATAATTAAATCATATTGAGTATAATATATATATTTTTTGGGTAATGTCATTATATAAAAGAAATTGGTAAAACAAAATTACATTGATATCATTATATGAGGAATAATAAATTTATTTTATATTGATTCTTTTAGAATTTTATTTTTATAAAATTAAATTCATTTTTCAATAAATAATTCAAAATTTACCAAGGCTGATGTTTTGTGATTTTTCTAAAATATTTAATTTTTGTATGAATAGCAAAGAATAAAAAATTTAAATTGAAATCGTCATTTTAATCTATTTTTTGTATATAGTTAAATTAGATATGTATTTTTTTATTCATTAGTATATATATTATAAATAAATTAATCAAATTTAGGTAATTTTTAAATAATTTCCCTTTTAATTGGTATATAAAAACAATTCAATCTATTGAACTTTTTCACTATCAAAACTCGTCGTCTCATACCAAATATGAGAATAATTTTTATGTTATTTTTTCCACTAATTATATTAATATATTAAAAAATGGATTCTTTTTTTGGTACATAATAAAATATAATTTCTATAAAGTTTAACATATTTTTTTACCAAACATATAAGTGATATTAACTAATTGTTTTTACAGTGATTAAGGAATAAACAAGTATACTTAGTGGCTAATCATTAATATTAAAATGATAAATGATGTAGAAACATCTTGTAAATATATGGTATATACATTAATCAACCATTTACTCTCATAGTTCGAATATAGTCTATAATTTGAGGCACATGATTTAATGGATTCCTATTAATTGTGTTTTCAATTTTATATTTATTAGAATGTCACTCCTCCTCCACTATAAAAGTGAAATCACCCTTGATCTTATTCACACATCTCATGCCATTTTACTCATTAATAAAAATCTGAATATTACACCAATATACTTAAACATATCCTTGAATATTTCTTTTTCTATTAAACTAATCCAAGGATCCCTGTTGTTGAAAAGAAAAGGAGTTACCCAAATTAGATGTAAAATCCTTCAATAAGAACTTCGTTTTATTATTTTTAACCACCATCTAAATTCTCTTTATTTATGAATTATATAATAAAAAATTCATATATATAATGAAATTTTTTTATGTTATGGTTTCAAAATACTCTCACACACACTTCTATAAAATGAGATACACAATCGTGCTCCATGTGTAAGGAGGACTACAACATCATGAACAGATGTCGTTTGTTCTTAAATTACCACCTTAGAAGGTAAGAGGTAATGAAGGAACTACAATTTTGATTTGATATATATGATAATTATTACATTTTATACAAATATATACCTTCATGAATTCCATTTTTTGGAATATCATAAATTCACATGTTTACATGTGGACGACCGCATCCTCAAAGAGGTGTGATTTGTTCACACAATACATGGAATATATTGTGGATAGTTTTATTAAAAAAATTATAAATGAAAAAATAATTATAATTGAATGATAATATATATATATGTTATATATCATTAGTCATATAATACCAAAATAAAATTGAAACAATGTTTATCCATACATTCGACCTACCGTCTCTATAAATAGTGTATTTAAATTTCTATTTCAATATTTTTTAGATAAATATAAATACATATATAATAAATATACATGATATTTATATTATGTTTTAAATTATTAAAATTTTCAAATAATGAAATATGTAAGAGGACCAATAATAATAAGTCATGTGATGTACAGAAAACAATGCAGTTATTACGCGAAACATAACACCATCCCGGGATTCTTAGAAGCACGTAAATATATTTTCATAATAGAATTATATATGTAATTATATCAAATTAAATGGTTATGTTTTATATTTATAATATACTTATAGTAATTATTCATGAGCATTTAATGTGTGTGAATAATGTAAGGATACATGTTATCGTTTTTCTTATCCCACATTTACTTTTGTATGATATATATTATATTCACCATTTATTATTGTTTTGTGGTTCACATAATTCCCTATAAAATGTTATATAATTTATTCCCTTTATTTAATGATATTAAATTTTTTTATTTATGTAATTCCATTAAATAATTCATTTTTCAAATGTTACTCATGAAGTAAGATGATTTATAGTCTAACTATTATTTGTGTGAGACTTCTTCCATAGATTTCAGTTTCATCAGTACCTATCATCCTCAAATGGATCATTACTGTGAATGAAGAATTAAAACACTAGGTGGTTTGTTGATATCAGTTACAATGTATGTAAGGCCCTATCCCTAAACATAAAATCATCTTGAATTAAGTTAATAATTAAAATTGAGGATATTTTCAGGATTATAGATTTAGTTAATTAGGTTATAACTTATACAGAACATATTGAATTTTACAAGTATACACTTATACTCACTATCCTAATTCACATAAAACAAAAACACCTTCATACAAAATATAACATCATAACATGTTTTAACAGTGTAACATTTTCTTGATCCCATCCTTGCATATATAATATATTATTTTCTTTGAAAAACATTTCAAAACATGGGATGAGCATAAATTTTCAGTAAGGGATACATATTGATGGAAAATATTAGTCTTGAAAAAAATGTAAACAATTAAAACATTATCATAAAGTAATACTTTTCATCTATTTGAAGTTGAAAAAATAAATCAATAAAATATCATATTATTTCATACCATTTTTGTAACCAAAATATTACCATAAATCCCATAGAAAGAAACATATAACATATAATGCTAATGTAGGACATAAAATTACATAAATATAATTACTATATAGTCAACTTCCACACATATCACTAAATGGAATTGTCGTACAGATGAAATCCATACCCAATACATTAGAGGTTATAATGTAACCACATGTACTTGGTTTATCATGAAACCACCCATCATTTGGTTTATCAATTAACTACTCTTCATCGGGATTTCACGTTACCACTCATCAAATGTCTGAGCACCATTATATGATAACAACACATAAAATATTGCAAATATCACAATTTCACTTATAACATTTCATTTATAATCACAAGAATTCATTTCTATATAATGAAATTATAAATATATTCAAAACACATTTTAAATAACAAAACACCTCAAATGGTATAAGGTATTACTATTCCTTTTAAAAACATTGGGGCTTATAGAGGATGACAATAATGATTATGACGACGGAGTGGCCATTGTCGCCACATATATTAAAAAAATTCCTTTTGTAATTTAGTAAAATGATTTATAGAGAAAATAATACAATTTAATGAAATTAAAATTATTAGGTGTTTATTTTACCCCTTGTAATTATATTATAAAAACACACCTCAAGGAAAAGAGATTGAGAAGACGTTTATACAAAAAATTTCTATCCTAATGGGATCACCTGAAAATTTAGAAAAATAATTGAGGGGGTAGAAAGGGTCTCTCATCACATGGACATAAAAGGTACATAAATATTTTTATATAATAACATATCCCAAAAAAAATTTAAATTAAAAGACATAATATAAAAGATGTTTTTGATTAAATGAGGTCGGTGAAAGGTTCTCTTACATTGAGTCTGATTCGTCACATATGTTCCTTGTTCTTCCTAAATAATAAACATAAGTTAATTTCTACATTATTAAAAAAATCAATTTTATTTTTCCTTTTGTATAAATTATTACCTCATTATAAAAATTACATAATTATTTATGTTCATATAATATATTTTGTTTATATTCATAACTTCAGTAAAAAATCACCCTATTATAATTAAAAATTGCCTATGTGGTCAAAATTAATTTATATATAGAATCTTATTCATGATTAAAATATCATATATATCATATATTTCCAGAATATATGTATTTAAAATAGCACAAAATATTTGGAGATAAGAAACAAAATACACTATTCATAGAGATGGTAAGTCGTACGTACGCGTTGGTATTACTTTCATTTCTATTTCATATTTAATGTAATGAAAAAATGATACATAGGTATATTATAATAAATTATAATGTCATATTTTATATTTGATATATATTTCCATCAATTCCATCCTTTATATATTCTATATATGGAATTAATGAGTCATATTACAATGAAGGGGTGGTAGTCAGCACTTTTCCAAATGAAATTATCATGTTTACACATCATGAAAAGAATAAAATTATGTTATAAATAAAAATTACAGAAGAATAGAGACAAAAAAACATAATATATATCTTATATAAATACATTTTCTTCCAAATGTCCACCATGAGATGCGGTAGGAGAAAACTGGACAATCATCATTTAATTAGGCAGTAGTTCACCATCCACAGAAAATGTATTTTATTAATACCTTTGATGGAGGTGTGTAATATTTTAGGTCGAATCCCTGGAATAAAAACATCCTAGTATATTTAATATAATGGTGTTTTTATAAAATAATAGAATACATAGAGTTTATGTGGGTGGAGTAGGAAAATAAATGAAAAAATCATGAGAGAAGACATTACCTCAAATCGAGTAACTCCTTCTGATCTCATCCAAAAGGCTTTTTTTAAAAGCCCGGTACCCAAGGTAAGGCTTCTAAGAAAAATGGATTGATTTTTGGATAATATTTTTCTATATTTTGTATGACAAAACAGGCTTGAGTGTTGTGATTAATCTAGTGGATGTGATGCCCGTTTATAAGAGGGAATAGAGGGACTTTAAGAAGGAATCGGAATATTATTTTATCATAAAATTATTTTTGGTTTCAGATGTTCCCAATGTAATTTATAACTATTATAATATATTTATAGGTAATAAACCTCTCAACCAATAGGTTTATGATGTCTTTAGGTCAAACTTTGACCTTATCTTTTAGCTTTAACACTTAGTTAACTTATTTGACTCCTACCATGTCTTTTGTATTTTCATAATATATGATTAATATAGTTCTATAAAATTCCAATATAACCACAAGTGGATCATTAATTACATTTATAAAATTATATAATTCATTTGGACGAATCATAGTATTTTAAGACTATTATATTCTTTAATAAAAGAATTTAAAAAAACTCATTTCTCTCTATTTTTATACTATTAATATCATGAATATTTTTAAAAATTCATAAAAACATGATTATTTCAAGAAGATTTCATTAATTGAAATATAAAAATTCATAATCATCAAAAAAATAATTCATGGCATAACACTTTTTAAATTAGATTTATTTTATTTTTTATAATCTCATTTAATTTAATTATTAATTAATATACTAATCTCTAAATCATCATTCTGTAAAAAATATATGTAAGTATTTGATGTATAAAAATTATGAATAAAATACCATGATTTATGAAAAATAAATTATCATTCGAGTGACTATTTATAGTCAAGAGGATCACTTATATAACCCCATATAAATATTTTATTACTAAAAGATACATGTTTATGTTAGACTTTTCATTTGATTTAATTAATTCTTATGAAATGACATTTTCAAATCAAATTGGGTCTATTTGGTCCCAAAATTGACCCAAAGTTTCCAATGATAAAAAAATATAATCTTATAGGATTATGACATGTGTTAGGGTAATTTAATAATGTTATAATTAATATTTTTTACCAATATTTACCAAATTTACACATTAACCATGGTAAATAAAATAAATACTGATGTTACTTCTCATAATGTATAAAACTAAAATGTACCTATTTATAAAATTTGGAAACCCTGTTTTCAAATATGGAATCAATTTTTTTAAATTAGAAACTCTGAAGTAGTAAAAATAAATTTAAAATTAATTCCCATTGTCAAGACCAAAAGGCATTTTTTTGATGTAATAACTATCAAATGATTTACATGTGTTTATGTCCAATTTCAAAATAAAATTACATAAATAACCAACAATAGATTAAATTATAAAACTATAATAAATTTACAAGTGAAAATATATTAATCATACATTTTAACAATATAAACAAATTTGATGAAAAATCAGTTTTGAATTAAAATTCAATATTTATCACAATTAATAAAAAATGAAAATTATCAGAAAAATATGAAAATTTAATCCAATGTACATTTTTTATTACGACTTCTAAAGGAGAATATTATTTTTTCAAATAGATCTTATAAAAGTGAAAAAAAATTATATTTAAATTTTTTTCTCCATCAAAAGGTATAATATTAACCTTTTAAAGATTATTGGATTATTTCATTCTTAAAATCGGATTAATTCTTATTTTAAGAATCTAAAATTTATTCTATAAATGTAATGTAATTTTAGAAACATAATTAATTGTATTATTGTTATTCTATTTCATTCCCACCAATACAATGGGTAGGGGCTAACTACTAATTTAATATAATAATATTATTTTATTATTTTTCGGTATAACTCATTGTTTTGTGTAACATATGATTTTGGAGAAACCTGTTGTTTCATGTTGTCTATGCTATCATAAAAAGTGTCTTATTTTACATAAAAGTAATATATTATTCATAAGTAATAATAGATATGAAAGTGTATTATACAATAAATACCTATGTTGTTACATCCTTCCCCCTTTATGGAAATTTCATCCTCGCAATTTTGAAATTGGGATTGGAAACATTATTCAAATTCCCACATCGAAAAAATATTCAATAAAACTATCACATTAAACTACCAAAATATAAGTACAAAGGTCACCCATGATAACCCATACTAGGATTCCCTGTATGAAAACTTGGATATGGAAGTGAAACTAACCATCATGTTTTGATGGAGAGTGATTAAAAATATTATTAGGATAAAGTAATAAACAAGTAAACCAAAAACATGTGATGGGTTAACTAATCATTGATTGCACGGTTGGAAATGTAAATGAAAAATGATTTTGTTTTAATATATTTTTATAAAGTTGGGGAATTTATTTATGATATTTTTTAAGAACATAATGAAATATACTTACTTTTAAAGTTCATATTCATGCTTTAATAAATTTCTACCACAAACACATCTTTTCTCCAATTAATGAGTATTCAAGATGGAATGGTCACATCTGATGTTCTTGAATAAACAACATGAAAATCACATAATCCACATAAAATGATCTATATATTTCACCTATATTTAGGTATTGACCAAAACAAAAATGGTTAGTACAATATTAGATAATCCCCAAAAAGGATAATCCGTTATAGAAAGAAATACTACTCTTAATCTCCAAAATTAACAAAGAATACCCAAAGTTCAACGAAGATCATTCAATACACAATTGTCCATAAAATTATTCAACATAATCCAAAATATAATTGAAACCTAAAACTCAATATAATTTGATCACATAGTATTCCATGATAAATATTAACATTTATCTCCAAATAACATTGACTACTCGTAAAGTATCATACAGAAACGTAAATAAATTAATCACATATTATCCATTATAGGATAATCATTTTCATAAATAAACTAAATCACTTTATGTATGAAATAAAAACATATATTCTTTTAGAATAAAATTCCACCATTACTCCTCAAATGAAATCCCATTGTATACTATTTTCCTTAGCCGTATAGTGTTCCCATAAGTGGAAACGATTTCCAAAATAACCATTATCACTTGATCACAAAATCATTTTTCAGTACTAATGATATCCATTTTGTAAAACATAAGTTCCAAAAATAAACATATAATTGATCCATAAAATAATTTAACTAAAATGAATAAGTCATAATAACATGGGATGTCATGTAGGTTAGTTGTAGGTGATAAATCCCAGTCGCACATTGTTTGTGGGTACGATTCCTAGATCATTTACTGAAGTGGTGGGTTGTCACACAATGTGTGTGTAGTCCTTTTCAAAAACTATATAATTTGAAAACATTCCCAAAAATGAAATAAATTACTCAAAATAACCATAACATATTTTAACCTCAAATGTTTTCTCGTACCTCACATTTTCATCCCAAAATGATAAAATGTGTAATTTCCTCAAATTTAAGGATCTTATAAACCCAAATGGTTCATTATAACGATATCAAAAAAATATAAGATAATTATTCCTCATAGATCAATTTTCACATAACAAACATCATGATTACACAAATAAGAGGAATGCCTTCTAATGTAATCGCATAAACAAAAGAGAAATTAAACATTCAAAAATATATTGACCTAGATATTAAACATAACACTTGAAATCCAAAAATGTAGACACCTTAATCATCTATCATTATCAATGATCCCTTAATAATTTTTTTCTAATTGATTCCGTAATACTTTTTTCTGATTAAAAAAATAATGAATCATATACTAAGATTCAACAATGTCATAACATCACCTATGAAATAATCCATACTTTTCATAGGTCATTTTTAGTTTCTCCATCCTCATTTGGAATGACATTAGGTATTGGTAAAAATATATTAATATGGTCATGATGATCCCATTCCTAAACCTTCTTCATATGAAATCTATTTGCATAATGACCAAGATCACTATATTTAAAACATTCAATTGTTCCCTCAAAATGAACTTCTTTCCCCTTCCATGAGTCAACTGAACGATTCCTTTTTCTACGGTTGGTTATTGATTTATGACCTTCTCTACCACATTTATAACATATTATCATCCCTTTGGAGAATTTTCATAGGTGTTTCCTTCCACATCCGTAATACTTAAGTTTTTCAATATACTTTCATTTATTATTATTACATGAAATTCTATAGGGATTTGTTTCTTACATATATAATGCCTTATAGAAATAAACATGGTTAAAGTGGTCAATAATGAATCATGATATTTTGTTGAGATAACCATAACAGTTTTCATTATGGATCCCATTTGATTTGGTATCTTATTCAGAAAATTTTCACAGTTTCCTTCATATACATTAATACATTAATGACTACTTGATCCATCCATTTACAGAAAAAACAAAAAGATAAGTGTGCGTATATCTGTAAAATCATCATTTATTATCTTTTGAGGAGGGTAAACACTAAGATATAATTATTCATGTTTCATTAAACGTATTTAAATTCTCTAAAATAACTATGATTCTTTCTCATATTCTAACCATTGTGGTTATATTAAACATGTCAATTTTTTTTAAATAATACACAAACCTCTAATGTTATCCAGACCGACCTCTATTACCAACTGTAAGTCCCCATACATAATCATTACATTATCTTGAATTAAGTAAATAATTCTTATAGAGGATATTTTCAGATAAATATATTTAATGAATTAGGTCATAACATATACATAAAGTATTTAATACTACAAGTATAAAATTATAATCACTATCTTTTTTCTTCATAAAACAAACACTCATTAAAAAAAAGACATCATATCATGTTTTAATAGCATAAAGTTTCCTCAATCCCATCATTAACAATATTCCTCATTATGTCATATGAAAAGAATTTCTAAACATGGCATTAGCATAAAAAGTCTAATAAGGGATACAAAATGAATGAAAACTATTATTCATGCAAAAAATGTAATCAATTAAAAAATTATCATAATGTATTACTTATCACCATTAATATCTATGAAAAAAAATTACTTTAAAATAATATCATTTCAACCCATTCGTGTAACTCAAAGAATACCACAAATCCCATAGAATTCAACATATAACATATAAAGGTAACTTGGTACATAATATTACATAAATGGAATATCAATATGGTCAACTGCCACACATATCACTATGTGGAATAGTTATATGGCTGAATTCCAAACCCAATGAATTGGAGGTTATAACATAACCACCAGTCCTTAGATTATAACAGAACCTCACACGATTTGGTTTATCATGTAACCAACCATCATTGTTTTATCACATAAACACCCATCAAATGTCCATGTAAATTTCTATATTAATAACACATAAAATATTGCAAATATCAACATTTCTCTAATAGCATTTAATTTGAAATCAACTGAAATCATTTAAATATATTTAAATACTAAATGAGTTTCAAAAACCATTTTCAACACCAAAATACCCAAAAATAGAATAAGTGATTACTTTTACTTTAAAAAAATCACGTAGTATAGAAGAATCCAAATAACAATTACAGTGGTGGAGAGGTCATTGTCGCCACATATGTTAAAATCATTCCTTTTGTAAATTAGTAAAATTATTTATAGATAAAATATTAACATTGAATGAAAGTAAATGTAAAATAGGATTATTATACATAGTGTAAATGAAGGAGGTGTATATTATAAAATCATTCTTCAATGAATGGAGTTTGAGACAATGTCTTTAAAAAATTTAGCAGCCTAACGATGTCACATTATAATTCAGAAAATTCGTTGGCGGGATAGAAAATTTTCTCCCTTCACATGGACATAAAATGTACTAAAATAAGGACATAAATGAACATATCCCAACATTATTTAATGGATCTTAAAATATATAACTATACATAAGTCTTTGACTAAAAGTGGAGGGTAAAAGGTTCCCTTACCTTCAGTCAGATTCGTCAAGTACCATCCTTGTTCTTCCTAAATAATAAACATATGATAATTTTTACATATTAAGAAAATTTAAAAATTATATTATTCTATATATATAACTTATTACCACTTTATAAAAAATAAATAATTATTTATGTTCATATCAGATGCTTTTTTGATGTTCGGCACATGAGTGAATAATGACCTTGTTATTATAAAAAATTGTCTACATGGTCAACATTACGGTATCTCCAAAATCATATTCATTATTTAAATAACATATATATCTGTTATATCTATTATATATTTATTTATAATTGTACATAAAATTTTTAGATAATAAATTAGATGCACTATTCTTGATGAAGTCAAGTCGTACGTATGCAAGAATAGTACGTTCAAATCTAATTAATATTTATTGGAATGAAAACATAAGGATGAATAGGTATATTAAAATTCCAATACAATATCATATTTTATTTATGTTATATAATTTAAAAAACTCCATCCTTTATAAATTCCATTTATGACATGAATGAGTTATATAACTTTGAGGGGGTGGTAGTCCGAACTTCCACAAAGGAAATTATCCGGTTTCACATCAATAAAATTATAATTGTATGTTGTAAAAAAAATCAAAAGAAAATTGAAAATATAAACAAAATATGTATAATATAAAAATATATGTCCATAATATTGTCCACCATTAGAGGTGGTATGAGATAATTGAACAATCATTATTTTGTGAGGTTGTAGTCCGCCATCCACAAAAATAGTATATTCTCAAACCATTATATGGAGGTGTGTGTGAATGTTATTTGAATACATGGAATAAAATATAAAAGTATATTTAATATAATTTTTTCTTATCAAATATAAAATAATTAGAGTATAGGGGGGTTGAGACCGTAAACAAATGAATGAAGCATGAGAGAAAACATTACCTTATATCAGACAACTCCTTTTGATTTAAGCTAGAAGGATTCATTGAATTTATTTATGACCAGAGTAAAGATTCTAGGAGGAAGGGAGGGATTTTTGGATATTATTTAGGACAATTTTGGATGATTCAAGTGGATTAAGATGTGTGATTACATGGGTAGATGTGTTCCCTTCTATAAGATGTGGGAGGGGCACTTTAGAAAAGCATTGAAATATTATTTTATAATAAAATTATTTTAGGTTTCATATGATCCCATTGTCTTTTATATAAAATATTTGATGATGTTGGGTCGAAAAAGTCTCATTTATGTCTATTTTTATAGTATTGATATCATGACTCTTTTTAAAAAACCATAAAAACATGTTTATTTAAAAGAACATCATTAAATCAATTATAATAATTCCTAATCATCATTACAATTCTTGGATGGTGTAAAAAGTTTGAATATAAATTTATTTTATGTTTTATAATCCCCTTTATTTAAATCAGTCAATGATAAGGTAATCACTAAATTCTCAGTGTATCATAAATATATTTATTTATGTGATGTCTATAAATTATAAACAATATTTCATAATAGAGGAAATATTTTTAACTTTCTAAAGACTATTTATAGTTTTAAATATCACTTATATGACCCCATATAATCTTTTTCATTAAAAGATACTTGTTTATGTAACATTATTCTTTACATTACATTAATTTTTATAAAATGTAATTTTAACATCAAAGAGGCTCAATGAGGTCCCAAAATCGACCCAACGATGAATGTGATCGGACAAATATCATCTTACAGAATTAGGACACAAGTTATTATAATTTAATAATATTATAATTATTTTTTTAACCCTTATTTTTAAAATTTAACCTTTAAGAATGGTAAATAAAATAATTACTAAAGTTACTATTCATAATGTCTAAAAATAACAGGTACATATTTAAATATTTTAGACATCCAAATTCCATATGTAGAATCTATTTTTCTAAATCCAAAACACAATGGTTGAAAAAATTAAATTAAAACTAATTCTCGTTTCCAAAACAAGAAAAGCATTTTTTATGAAGTAATATTTTTTCAAAATATTGGCAAGTGCTTAGGACCGATTTTAATGAAAAATTACTACCAATGGCAATAATTTGATTAAATCTTAAAACTATAATCCAATTACACTTGTAACCCATTTAAATGTAAAATGTATCAATATAAATAAATTAGAATAAAGGGTTGTTTTGAATTTAAATGTATTATTATAATGTATTCATTAAAAATTGAATTATATCAGAAAAATAACCAAATTTCATCTGAAGAAAATCTTGATATCCTGATTTTAATTAATAATGTTATTTTTCAAATATTACATATAAAAGTGAAAAAAAACTATATTTAATAAGGTATCTCTATTAAAAGGTGTTAGACATTCCTTTAAAGAATATTTTTGTATTTCATGATTAAAATCATATTTATTATTATTTTAATCATATAAAATGTATTGTATAAATTTAAAGACATATAAAAGACATGTTTAATCATAATATGCTTAGTTCTGTTTATTCTCACCAATATAATGACTATGAATTATCATCCATTTCAAAATAATAATATTATTATATTAATTTTCAGTATAACTCAATGTTTCGTTAAACGTAAGATTTTGGATAAACACATCATTGCATGTTGATAATTATATCTAAAAGTGTGTCCTATTTGACATAAAATCGATATATTAATCATAGATACTAATAGATATGAACAAGTATTATTCAATAAATACATCGGTCGTTACATTGTACTTAATGGTGGTTTGGATAAAAACATTCCTCTTAACAGTTTCTCTTAAAAAACTATTTCATTAAATAATTTATAAGGATCCTTATGAAGAACTATATAGAATTAAATATAGATCTCTAACATGTGGGGATTCTTATAGTGAATGAATTTTATTGTGACATAAGATCACTGTAAAAATGGCAGAGAAGGTTAGAATCATTCAACATTATAAGATACAAAAAAATCAGTAAAATATATACTGATACATGTTGAAATGATCCTAAATTTTATGATGTTGATATCTTGTTTCTATGAATACCTCCCAGGAAGATGGATGAGTGGTTTCAGAAGAATGGTAATCTATGCCCTAGGAAAATTAGTCCATTTTAAATTCATGAACATATGACGACATTAACAATTAATATTCAACATACACCAAAAAAACTATTGTCTCTCATGTGATCCTTGTATCTCTTATTAAAAAGTACATACATAAACTGTCACATGTACTAAAATTATATGTCATATCATTGGGGCATGAACATTCGTATGAGGAATAACCTATGGAAATTATCAATCATATATAGATTTTATACAATAAAAGAAAAAATAATACAATTACTTTTTTAGACAATAATAAATCTAGATAAAGAGACATGGGAACAAAAGGATATGATGAGGTAGACGTATTAATATTTTTTTCATTGTAATGACAAATTTTGAAGAAGAAATATATTTTAAGGGGGGTTTATTGTAACACCATGAGTTTTTTTGAAACTTTTTTGTGAATAAAATAAATTTCTATTATTTATTTCATTTTACAAAGATCTATTTAAATTTTTTTATTATGATTTAGTTATTTAAGATTTCACTATACAGACCATTATCTAAGTTTTCATTACACACAAGATGAAATTTTTACAAAACATTATATTATTATTATAATTATTTTTAACATGAATATTATTACAATTACATTTATGATTATAATATGAAACGAAATATGTACTTTTTAAATATGACTTATAATGGTATTATATAATGGAAAAAACAAAAAAAAATTCATTTTTTGTCATGTCTTTATGTGTTGAAAAATATAAATTTCTCAATAGAACTAATTTAGATGTCCTTATGTAAAAAATAAAAAAAAATATTATTATCACTTTTATAAACATAATCTGATAAAATAAACTTACCTTTTTAATTGGAAATCTTAAAATTAATATGGGATGAATTTTTTTTTACGAAATCTGTGATTTTTTGCATGAATAAAAATAAAGAACAAATTTTAATTGGAAACTAAATTTTTATAAAATTTATTTAAACATTATAAATATATATAAATTTTGATTAAATGAATTTCTAGATTATAATAAAATAAAATATATTTTTTTTCAATAAGAACTAATTTAATCTAGACACGTTATATGAAAATATTTCTAATTTTTTGAATTCTTTAACATTATAAACATGTTATCTAATATCATTCGTAGGATTGATTTTAAATTAATATCTGACACATAATTTATTATAATTTTGAAAAAAATTGTTTCGTATTCATAATATACATAATTTATAATTTCTATTAAGGTAAAACATTTTCCTGACCAATAGTATTACATAATGTAATTAAAATTATTTACACTAATTGAGGGGAAAATGATTTTTCTTAATGGTTATAATATATTCTTAAAATGATTAATAACCTATAAACCATTCTAAGAGTCATTTTTGTCCACTTCTCAACCATATCCTCTTATTTATAAATATGACAACTATTTTTGGAACATGATTAATGTGATACCTCTAAATAGTGTTTTTTTATATTTATAAGAATGTCACTCCTCCTCCACTAAAAAATGAAATCTCAGCTCCACCTAAATTCTTCAAACCACTAAAAAACATTAAATCATATATATTATATCAAAATAATCTAAAATATGTTATCCCTTTAGACTATATTCCTACATTTGGGAAAAAAATTCAACCAAATAAGAAATTATGTGAAAACTAAAAGGAGTTACACAAAGAACATGTAACATCCTTCAACAAGCACTATTGGCTTTTGTGTTTCTTCACCAATCCAATTATTATTATTACATAGTTATATAAAAACATATAAATAATCCATATAGTAAAATGTTTCTCTGTTAAGAGTATAATCGACACTAACACCCACTTCCATTAAATGGGGTATACACTCATCGTTCATGTGTATGATGACTACTGTCACATGAACTGATGATCTTTGTTCTTCCATTTCCAACATTCATCATTTGGAATTGTGATATAAATAATATTTTTATATGATATATGTTATATTTATCATTTAATTATGAAACTTTAATTATTGTATAACATATAATTTCATTCTTCCCATTCTGTGGGAATATGATATCTTCATTTAATGGCGTGCTTACTACCACATCCTCAATGAAATGTGATTCATTCTGGATTTTCATGGAATTTATAAAAGATACTTTAAAAAAAAATCATGGAATAAAAATTCTATAATTATTATATTATATAAATATATATAAATTTATCAAACACTTTCGTAATTTCCATATGGAAATAATATTGAATTAGTGTTCACACATATGTATGACCTACCATGTCTATTAATAGTGTATTTTATTTAATATTACAATATAGTATAGAGTATAATAAATACATAATTATGTAATATATTTTATATTTATATCATGGTTGTCATTTTATAAATATGGAAATAATGATTTAATTAAGAATAAAAAGTGTTACATGTGAAATCATGTATGAAAATAATGCGGTTATTACCAAAAAAATAGCCATAAATGGACTTATTATTGAACGAATGATTTGAATTATTAATAAAATCACATATGTTATGAAATAAATTAATAATGTTATGTAATAGAATTATAATGATATTATATTTATGATAATGTATGTTCTAACATGTTTGAAGAAAGTCAAAACATAAGGTAAATGTTTTGTCATCTTGTAATTATTTCTCTATGATAAATGCTATATTGACAATTTATTCTTATTGTGTGGTGTATATACTACATTATGAAATGTTATATTAGGACGTTAATTTAAATAATGATATTAAATGATTCAATTGATTTTATAATTTCATGTATTTCGTGATTAAGATGTTACTCAATTTGTAAAGGGATTTCTATTCTAACTTTTATATTGTTTGATACATATTCCATATTCACTACATGTTACATTAATATGAGGTATATAATGAACATGACTATTTTTATGATTCTGATAAATAAAATTATTGTTGTTTACATATCCATTTTATTGTCTCTACTTCATGATGTTTATAGTTAAAGAGTTACAAAATTTGCAATTTCATTTTGTTTTCATATTACTTAAATGAGTCAAATTCCTTGTTATGAACATATATTATTAAATGAGAATTCAATAATACATTGTGACAGATTATACCATGAATTTACTTAATTTACCTATAGTTAATTTTTGATGTATTGTTATTGTTTCATTGGGATTATATTACATCCATGATTTTATTTGATGGTATTCCATTTTTTATTTTTTCTCTCGTATTTATCACGTTAATTTCCCAGGTGTTTTTTTGGATTAAACTAGTGAATTTATACCATAAAATCAGTGGATCATTGTTGGAACATGGTTAATGTAATATTTATTGCAGTATAAGAGAAATTGTGAGCCTTGGAATGTGGAAGGTCATGGCTACACCACTCTTCACATGAGTATACACCGTCCCCCACGAAATTGTGTGGTTGTATTTCTCTTGGGTAGAGGGGAATACATGATTACCAAAAATTTGGAAAACCAAGAAGGATAACTTTTAGTCCAATATAGGTCATTAAAATTGAATATTTACCTTTCAATTCTCCTATATATTAACCCCCAAAATACCATAATTTGAATCGTATGACATTTACATCCCTATGAGCTTCCTGTACTTCCTTTTGGCCTCCATAAACACCTTTTTGGGAGGTTTTGGATTGTGATACTTAAAGAAAAATCTTTTAAGCCCACATTATTTTGATTTTTTTCTTCTTGTGGGTTTATTTTTCCACATTCACTGAGTCCTTCATTTCCAGTGGATTGAATGACCTAATATGGGTTCAATACTGGTTTTTTGGGTAAAATAATTATTTTTGTGGTTTATATTAACATTATAGAGTTACATTAAGGTGAGGTTGGGTACATCCAATATATTTTGGATTCTCCCATCATTAAGGTATTTTATTCCATATTTTAACAATATTTAGTGATTTTGGTATACATTTATTTCATCATGAATGTGTTCTTTGGATTGTGTGAATGGCGCCCAATTTTTTTCTAAAGATCCCATGCTGAGAATGTGTTAAAAAGGGATATTTCATAGAGAAATGGATGGATTTAATTTTTTTTCTTTCATTGATGTTCATTTAAAGTAGTTTAATAAATTTTCCAAGTGGAGTGATGCATCGTTTGTGATGGATTTGGTGCATGTATGGACTAGATTAGTATTTTGGCTGTGAAAATTGGTCATTAATCATGTGTGTTCATGATGATTGATCTATGTATGTGAATTTTATGATCCACGTGGTATGTGAAATGGAATGTTGATAAAAAAGGGAATCCTATGTATCTTGGTGTGTGTACATGTACTATAACTCTGGTTGGATATGTGGGGTTGAGTGCTAGTTTATTATAGAATGATTGATGACAAATCACTAAGTAAATGATCACGATGATTAATAATGACCACTAGACCCAAGGACAGATTACCCTCTCATGAATCATGCATGAGGATGGCATGGTTTAAAGTTTCAATAACATGATTCATTGATATATGATATTTTTAGGGTCCTACTAGTTCTAGTACCTATAAGGAATTCATATGAAGTTTTGATATCTTATGATGTGATTCTTGCCATCAGCATATGGTGGACAAAAATACTATGTTGGATTGAAAAGAATTATTCATTGAAAATATTTTCTGTAAAACTGTTTTCATTAATTTTGATTCTATATTATTTTTTTAAACATGCATTGTGGTTTCTTATCTATTGTTATGGAATTAAATCTTTCCATTGGGTGGTTTCCTATTGGGTTTTGGATGAAAATCGTTATACACCATTGGGTGTATTTAGATATTATTATGTATACCCCATGCAATGTCAGGATTTATTGTGGTGGTTGTATAGGATCATATATCTAGTCTTCCACTCTTGTAGGTGGTTGTGGTTGTGGTTTGTTGGTGGTCTCCATCATATTGTATGGTGGCGTTTTGGGTTTAGTTATTTACCCACATATTTCAGTATTATTATTATTTTGATATTGTGAAAATATTAAGATGAATTATTGTGTCCATTTTTATGTATAGTGATGTTGAAGTGATGATTTATAATTTAGTGTTTTTTACAATTTTCTATAATGGGAGAATTAATTCCAAAATATTTTTTATTAACCCCCATTCACTACATCCCATCCCACCTGGATAATGTTTACCCATAAGGAAATTCTAGGTGCTAGTTCAGGTATCGGGTTGGAAAGAACCAGGGATTGGTTCATGGAAATATAGAATCAGAAGAGGATTTCACCCTCTATTTAGGTTAGGTTATTTTAGAGGGGTCTCGATAGAAAGGTTATTATATTGTGAGGGCATGAGTATCTGGTTGTGAGTGGGGTGTTTGGTCAACACACCATGTGATAGTTCTTCAGTATCAATGGGATATTGCAATTTGATAGACTTCTCCTCTTAGTGAGATGTACTGGATGAAGAATGTGTGAGGACACTAGGAAGGGGTGATGAATGGTGAGATGATTTCAAGAATATTCATGTTTTATTACACTGTAAAGGAAAAGAAATAAAATTTACTTATTTCCAACTGGATGATCCTAATTGGTGGTGGTTTTACTATGTTGTTAAAGTTGGGAAATATTAGCATATTAGTTGGAAGGATTTCAACATCAATATCAATGATATATATTTCGCATTGATCTTTTACTTCAGTAACACCATGTTATTTTTTTGGATCTCCACAAAAGGGAAGAAACCGTGATGGAGTATTCCATTTTCATTGAATATATGCATAATTTATCACCTGATATATTTTCTATTGATCTTCTCAGGGTTCCAATGATCTAAATGAGGTTTTTGGATAACAAGTCTAAATACATCCTATATATATATTGAAGTCCTATTATGGGTTGGTTAGTAATTAATTGATGTTGGATATTGATCTTGGTGAAATGAATAGATTCATAGTGCCATTTTCATCATTGGGATAAAGAAATTGTATTTCTTTTGGAAGAATAAGTGGGATGAGGATTGGAAGAACATAGGTAGTAGCACAAAACATATATCTGAATAGATATCATATATGGATTTATATTCTAATATACTTCTATAATAACAATACAGAAAACCTATAAATGTGCCTTCTGTGGGTTCATCTCAAATCAAATTGAATCATTATTGTGGAATCATGGAATAATTGTTGTGGTCTTGCAAGGTGGAATGATCAAATTAGAGTTCTGTAGTTTCTACATTGTGTCATGGACTGTGATACCAATAATTTCCAAACAGGATGATGGGTTCCAGATTCAGTGATCATGGAAGTAGGTAAGGATATTTTTAAATTTATAATCAGCATATGCCACAACCCTAAGTTGGTGGACATTTACAAGCTCATGCCTAGATGTGGAATCTTCTTCTATTGTTTTGGGAACATGAATAATATGATACATGGAATGTGGCATTTCAATGTATGATTATCATTGCATCATCAATAGTTTATGTTCTATTTGATATTAGTTCCTATGTTTATAATCTTTCTACCCATCTTATAGCGTAGGTGAATTTTTCTTCTTAGATTATGTCATGTAAAATTAGGCCTTTGGAGCCACATAGTAAGAAGAGTGAGTAAGGGTGTAGTTGTATTTCATCCATGGTCAATGTTTCTTGGTTTGATATAGAATTGGATTTCATGGTTTTCAATATAGAGATATTATATGTGATCCATGGTTTATATTGGATGGTAATTTCTTATGAGAAAATCAAATTTTATTTTTGGTGAATGATATTTTTTGATCCTGATGGGAGAACCTAGGTTTTTCATGGTCAATGGGTTCCATGGTATGTACATTATTGAACTAAACTTCTATAATTAGGAATCCTCATTTTTCAGATGGCTTATGTCATGCTGTAGGATGATGGTGGTATTTGTGAGGGTGTATTACAACATGCGGTTGATGAGTTCGTAGAGGTGTTTCTTGATAAAATTTTGATACATCATCCAAAAAATGATATGGAGATCACAATTTATTAGGTGAGAGGAAAAAAAATTGATATCTCTTCCCAAATACCATTTATCCCCCACAATAGTAATGAAATTAAAAATGAATTATTTTGAATCCAAAGTATTCATTTTCCTGAGATTCTCACCTTTGAACCCCTATATTGTTTTCTAATATGTCTGATGGATATATTTTGTTGTATATTGATTTCCTGAAGATGAATAATGTAAGTCTCATGAATAAGAATCCGTTTACACACAATTTGGACCTTTTTTCATATCTTTAGTTGGTGAGGAGGTATCCTAATATCAATTTTAATTCCAGGTATCACGAGGTCAAAGTTATAGAGGAGTTATATCCTAATATAACCTTTTGATGAAGGTACAACCAATTCAATTATTTTACCCTGCCATTTGGGATGAAGAATCATCCATCCGTCTTTATTGTGCTGATAAACAAGGTTCTCAATTAGTATTTTAATTCTCTTACTAAGGTGTTTCTGTATGATATCTGTGTATATTCTGTGAATGAGGGATATTATGAAATGAATTTAAGGATTTTGTTTTTATCATTTAAAGATCATATCCTCTTGGTTAGATTTTCCATGTTCGTATTCTAGATTAGGGAGTTCAAGTTAATGGGTAATGTGATATCAAAACGAGCGTTTTTGGTGGACCTAGAGATGATTAGAACATTGATTTCATAAAAAATCAAGGAATGATATTGATATTAGGGGCATTTTGGTCGTGAAAGGGTTTTGATGGTAGTTTTTTTATATTTATCTCATATTTCTTTTACCATTATAGTGTTTATCATGAAGGGGGTGAAGTTTGAATGATTTTTAGATTATCAAGCATCATTTCATGATCTTATGTAGAGGTTTTCCATTACTATTGATTAGATATTTCTAAAATATGTTAAGAGATGTGAGGTCTAATTTGATGACTTAGTTTTGGTTCTTAGGTGTTTGATGATCCATGTTGAGCATTTGTTGAAATATAGTTATCTCTATATCTAACCACCTAAAATGAAATAACCAAATAATGAATTAGATATAACCAAAATAATGCTTTACTTAATGATATGGAATTATTTTCTTTTTAGGAAAATGTTTTCAGTGTATTTGGATAATAATATTTGTTATAAATATTCTCCCAAAAATATATAACTAAAGGAAGCATTATTTGGTGGAGTAATTTCATGGATTTTATTTTCATATTGTCTTGTCCCAATGTAATGGTAATATGGTAGCGGATGAATTATGTTAGAATGTTTGGTTCAAGCATTGAAGGAATCCAGTGATGAGTTGAGATTTATGGGTATTTTTTAATGTATTCACAAGGAAGTCAATGAGAATATTAGAGGGTGTGTTCTCAGCTAGTGTTCAGTTGACTCTAAAATTTCTATAGATGATTTTATGGAGTAGTTGAGTGATGAGTTGTTCAATCATTCTATGTAGTATCTAAATTGAGGGGACATTAATAGTGAATATTCATTGTCTTCATTGAGATATTCTTTATTTAACGGTATCTTTTTGGTTACATTATCATTCCATAAGGTGGTGAAAAAAGATAACCAATACACTCATTAGACTATTCATCATAGTTCCACCAAAATTATCAATTATGTGAATATTTATTTATGTTGGAAAAATATGAGTCTCTCTATAACTGATGTTGTATCTTTGTGTTATAAATTTTATCTTATCAAAGAAGAGCACCAGAGAAATTAATATTTCTTCAACCATTACCCATTACTAACTAAAGGGTGGACTCTCCCTTCATGGATTTCATAATTATAATACATCACACTCCCGAGGGATGGAATTTTATTTCAATAGTGAGTGACCATCTCACTAAATCATCCCATTTAATTCTGATCAAGGATTTATCTAGGGTGGATGAATTTGAATGATTTTATTTTTTAGAGAGAGTCAGGATTTGTGCTTTGGCATCACTATCATTTCTGATAGATACTCCAGTATTAAATAATCATTTTAAGAATGGTTTCAAAAAATAAATGAGGTTCCATATTAAGTTTAGTATTTCATACCATACTCAAATGTATTGTTAGATTGAGCAGGATTATGAGATCTTGGACGACATGATGCAGGCATGTGTGTTAGATTTTATAGGATCTTTGGATATCCATTTGGTTTTGGTAGAGTTTTATTGTTATAATAGTTAAGAATCCACACTAATAAATTATCCCTTTAGGTTTATTAAATTTAAATGTGTTAGTACATGTTATACTGGTAATATGATGGTGAGACCTCATTAATGTGAATGATCCTTTTACATGAGATATCTGAAAATGTAATTTTTATCAGGCATCATGTGTTGACATGTCATGGTTACAAAAAGTGTTTTTCCATTCAGAGGTATCGAGACATCGAATTCTCATTGGGTGACTGGGTCTTTTCTTAAATGGTACCTCACATGGTTCATCGTCTTCTTGGTTAGAAAGGGAATCTAATGTCATGGTGGGTCAGAACATTCTAGAATACCGGGAATACTAAGAAAATTAAATATCAATTAACTTTGTCATATCATTTTACATAAATTACTAATTTGTTCAATGGTTTAATAATGAAAAAATATAATCTCCACCTAAATCATTTGTTGAATTTGGATTAACTGGAATTTCAATTAGATGTTTCAGTGTTGGAGTATCCAATATATATAATTCGTTCACAAATGAAATTCATTGGAAGAATGTCCATGCCTTTGGTTTGAGTCCATTTGAATAATTTTAATGATGATAATTATACATGGGAGTGAATTTCTATATATTAGGATAGGTATAAGTTTTTATTCACGGATCAAACATCAGGATAACTTTATAGGAATATTTTTGTTCCTTTATTGGGGAAAATAGTAACCCCTATGATATTTTATTAATTCATTTATTTCTTTTTTTTGTTACTATTTTTATCCCTTGGTTATCCATGGAAAATTGGGGACAATTTGAGATGGAGGACTATACAACAGGTGTAACAATGTTTGTTCATGGTTAGGGAAAACTGCGTGCTATCCAAAGAGAAAATGTGCATTTAGGATATTGGAATTTTCAAGGATACATGGTTTGTCACATGGGTATGTTCACTCCCCTATGAAATATTTCAACTTGTTTTCTCTTCGGAAGAGGGATCCTATCAGTTTAGAAAGGCATATGGGATTACGATACTACCAAAGCAAGTCATTAAAAATGGGAATTTACCATTCTAGCTTACCATTATATTAACCACAAACACTACTAATTTGAACTTTATAGGCTTTACAATCCTAAGATCTTTCTTCCCTTCCTCTTATCCCCCTTGAACTCAAATCTTTAGGGGATTAATATATATGAATTTATATATTCCATAATTAATCCTCTTTTATATCATCCTATTCATTCTTCTAGGGATGTTATTCCACCCATCATGACTATTTATTTTCTTATTGATTTTTTGACCTAATAAATTTTTAATCATGTGTTTTTGGAAAAAATAATGATGTTTATTATTTTTTCCTTCACATTGTATGGTTCCTTTAAGGTGTGGATTTAATTTTATAGTATATTTTTGAATTTTCAAAATTTGAGGTAAGAGATTCCATGATTTGGATTGATTAGATGATTTTGGAAAGATTTTCTTATGATTGAATGTGTTTTATAAAATTTTTAAATGGTTAAAATAGTCATTTAATATGTTTACATGGTTTTTATGTTATTAATTGTGGGTTCTAAATAAAAAATGATGTATATAATGTTTTTTCCTTATATTTCAATTAAATATTTTTCATGAATTATGCTTGTGGTGTGAAGCATGTTTCTAAATGTATTTTTTGTGTATGGACATGATATCGATTTTCCCAATAAAATTGGTGTTTTATCGTATCAGTTTGTGTTTTTAACATCTGTATGTGTATTTTAAAGTCCATATGCATCGTTAAATATAATATTTTCCCCAATGGTAATCTACTGTGTCTAGGTGGTCGTACTAGGAAAAGTATTCAAGTTAGATATATGGCGGTGAGGCCCTATTTTTTATATTATGATTGATCATACAATAATAACATATCTACTATGATGATGAATTGTGATCCCAATGCCAATGAGATAGATTTAACTGTAATGGCATGTGCATGTAGCAATTGTGGGAAATGGGTGTTATATCATCTTTCATTAAGATATGAGGTTCCAATTGTCCCACTACAACTAGCAAAAAGATAGATTTACAATGATATTGAGCTCAACTATGATGTGATTCTTACCATCATAGTATGTTGTATAGAAACCCATGATTGACATAAATGGATATTGATTCATTTTATATGAATATTATATACATATTATAAATATAATTTTAACGAACAAAATAGTTATGTTTCTTTGGAAACTTGGAATGAAAATATTCTTCCATGGTGAATTATATTCAATATCTATATTAAAATCTAACCCATTAGTAATCCCACATAAAACCTTTTTTCATTACCATGGAAGGGGAAAAATGTAAATTGGTGAGAATATTTTTTTAGTAAAGGTAATGAAGGATGATTTATAAGCATAACATGAAAATAAGGGTATGATAACATGAGAAGAACATTAGAAAATTACATATCGAGGATTTTTATCAAGAGTCATGGAATAATGATTGGATGTTCATAATACATGAATAATTAGGGTGATAAATCATAATAAATCAATCATGAACCATTAGGCCATGCCATATAAATTTGGCACTGTTATAACTATTAAAAAACATTCATGACTCAATGATAGCTAACAAGGCCACCAATTTAGTGGATCATGACATACCAATATCCCCATTATAGATTAGTATACACATCTTTCCCATAGTGGATATGGATATAACTTTTTAACATATTGTATCTAGACACACATATTTACCATTTTGGATTAGGACACACCTATTTATAATTGTTGGTCATGACACATGTGTTTCACATTGTGAATCAATCTCATCGACCTACTTCTCTTAATTATCACATGAGATAAAAATAATTAACCATTTAATTAGAGGGAGATATATTTCCCACCTATTATATAATAATACAATACATGAATGTTCCACAAGATACTAAAAGATGAATCATATCAGGGATAATAAAAAGATATTATTTTCATAAACATCATATCATAACCCAGAAAATTAAATAGGCATAATAAACATTTAATTGTTTCATTACCTATGCTATATGTATATGTATTATAACCATTTCATCAAATAATATAGCAAGAAAATAAGTGGTTTATATATAATATAACACATTTAAGATAAACTTGTGCCATAAGCCTCATTAAATCGAAACACAAACCATTCGATGCATAATATGAATGGTATTCATGGATTATATAGTGAGTAATGAAAAACTATTAAATTTTTTTCGTATTATATATGGAATTATTTTAAATAATCAAATGAAAAATGAATAAATTAAAATATCCTTTATATCAAAATTATTTTTCATAAAACCACATAAAAAGTTTTCTTAAAAATAATGAATTACAATTTTATTTATATCATTTCTTGAGGAAAATATCATTTCTATTTTGGAAAAAAAATTTAAAACATGAATCATTTTGAAACACTTTTTATTTAAGAATATATTTTAAAAAATATAAAAAAGATTCAAAACATCATGAAAATTTGTTCCCTTGAATATATATGAAATGATCTTATATAAATTTAAATTATTTCTCCTCGATAGTTTATAAAATTTGGATAAATTAATATTAATACAATTTTTCCATAAAAAATATATGTGAAGCTCCAAAAATGTTTTGAATACTTTTTCATACAAAACATATTAACAAATTATAAAAAAAATTAGAAAAAATATATTCACTGAAAAATTATTATAGAATCATGAGACCAATATGAAATCCATTTTATAAATTTATTTTGAAATATTTTTTTTAGAAAAGCCTGAGTTTGATGGATCAAACCTTTTAATATAAAAAGAGATATATATTTGGATTTTATTTTTAAAAAAAAATTAATTATCAAAAGTACAAATGAGTGAAAAAATTGTACCAATATATGTAAATATCATGAATCACCATAGGAGAAGAAACATCATGATATTTCTTGAGATTGGTTCATACTATTTCATCATTGGAAGCATGATATTAAAGAATCCCAATAAATGATGAGATTGTATAAATAATATCTTACCAATTTTGTAACAATTAAAAATATTAAACTTGATATAATAAAATTACGTTAAATATTTTTATATCATTACTAAATGAATATGAATTATATAATATTCCAAATTTATATAATGTGAAAATCATAAAATAAATTAGGTGTATAGAATAACATGTATCTCAAATATTGAAAATTTAGATTAAATTACCTAACAAATTTGGTAGATTTTGAACCAATATAATGATGAAAGAGATATTCTAAAATTAATATTTAAATAACTATAAATTTTATTATATGTATCATATAATACATTCATTGGTAGTATATACACCCCAAATATGAATTAATTTGTAAACATGCTATATATCCGACATATATAAATAGTGGGATGATAAAACCATTACATTATGTTTTGAAATTTTTTATACAAGTTGAAACCTAATAGATAATAAATATATATTTATTTTTAATATTAAAATGATATATATTATTATACATAATACAATATATTTTTTATGACTTTATATCATCATTTTATTAAAAACTCTATATTAATGTTATGTTTAAGGCAATATCTGAGTTATTTCGTATATGTTTTGTGTTGTTATTATTGATACTCAAAGTTATATCATAATTTAAATATTTAAATAATGTTAGTATATATATAAATATCACATATACTCAGTATATATATTTTTAAAATACTCAAAAATATATACAAATATGATATGAAATACACCGTTCTTGGAGATGATAGGTTGTACAGAAAAATAAATGTTGATTCCATTTTAATGTAATATTCATTAAATGAATGTAAATAAAATATAATTATTTTTATTGAATAACAATATTATAATTATTATGTCTTATTTAAATTTTAATTTCAATAACTCCAACATTAATAAATTTCATGTAATTCTTGAATGAATCTAATAACATTGTGGTGGTGACAGTCCACACATCCACAAACGAAGTCAACATATTCCCAAAAAAAGTAAAAAATGAAGGTATGTGTTATATAATATTTCAATATTCAAAAATATATAATAAATATCAAATATATCTTATAAATATATATTTCCCATACTATTGACCAAGCATGGAAGGCGTTAAACTATAAATGAAAAAAATCATTTCATGGGGTGGTAGTTTGCCATTCAATGGAACAATAAGTTCATTAACAATTTTATTGATTCTAGTGTTGGTGTAGATAAAACAAATATAATAATAAAATATAAGTAAAATTATGTTTTCATTATAATTATAGAGTCATGGAAATATAGTTTTTTTTGGTGGATTCTACAAATAAAAAATATATTTTTGTGGAATAATGTTACCAATTATTTAGCTACCCCTCTAGGTTTTCAAAAAAATGAATCCTTTATTTTATTTAATCCCAATGTGAGGATTATATTACAATTTTTTGGGTGTTTTAATGATATTTTCAAATATTATTTCTGATAAAAATGGATTTACAGGTGAGAGGGTGTGAGGGTGGTGTGTTTTCTTTTATAGTAGAGGAGGAGTGATATTCTTGTAAATATGAAAACACAAACACTATTCAAGGGTATTCCTTATTCATGTTACTCAAATAATAGAAATTTTTTGATACATATGGATTTTTGGTCAATATATTTCTATAAATGTTCTTTTTGAAAATTTCTAGGATATTTGGCCTCTTATGTTTAATTTTTAACGAATAACTAATCTTCTGTTTACCATAATATCTATAATTAATATTAATTACATTAAATAATGTTTAAAGAAAAAATCTAAATTGAAATTAATATATATTATTAAATATGATGATTCATAATATGGTACAAATTTTGAAAAATTATATTCATATATGTGGTAGAAATTATGTAAATGTTAATTCCACATACGAAATGAGACGGTGGGTTTTAAAACTAAAAATGGTAAAAAAAGTTTGAAATATTTTTATATACAAATTCAATGTGAAATTCGTTAAAATGAAAATAATTAGATTAATAAATGTATAATTGATATAGTTATAATTTTAAAAAAAATTAAAATATAATTTAATTATATAAATAAATTATATGAAATAAAACTTCGGAATTACAATTCAGTATTTCTCACAATTAATAAAAAAACTTCTGTGAAAAATAGAAACAAATAACCATTACTAAATTTTCAAAATTTATATATGAGTATTTATTATTTTTTTTAAAATAATAAACATAAAGGTGTAAAAAATTAATTTAATGTGTGTTGCATAAAAATATAGTAAAAATAAATATTTGAAATGAACAACATTTTATTCATAAAATTGGATTCATTAATATCTTATACCTAAAAACTATTTTATTAGTGTCAAAAAATTATTTAATATATAATATAAAAATTGTATTAAAAATCCATAAATAGTGGGATTATAATTAATTTTGAACAAAAGTGTTTATACATAGTATTCTTAACAATAATTTCATTATTTTGAAATCGTTCTTGCATTCATTTCTTAATAATTATTAACCAAATGACTCATTTTATACACATTTGTAAAACATAGTATCATAATTTAGTCCACCTCATTCATATTATTCATTCTAAGTAATATGTGATTATAATATTAATATAATAATAATAATTGTAAATTTCTGTTTGGTAAAACACACCCTTTCATGTAACCAAAGCTATCGAAGACCATTGGTATTGTGCATAAAAAAATCCAATAATAGTTTTGATTATTACTCAAGATACTCTATGTGTTTCATGTAGTGAAAAACAGTTTGTTGTTGTCTAAAAGGTAAAAATAACTTTATGATTTTATATAATTTAAGAAAAATTATGTGTTTTATGAAATGAATAATATCAGAATCAATTAATTAAATAATATAATATTTCAAAAAAAAATCTTGGTGTTTCAGTATAGCCTATTAAAATGAATTTCCCCCATAATTTTCCAACGATATAAATTTTTTGATACTTGAATGATCCTTTCATATAGAACCATAACTTAAAAAATAAAATCAAAACATCCTTTAGAAAAGTAATGTTGGAAGCATTATCGTTTTCCAAAGAATTTCATATGTAGTCTTCCACGTAGAAGAACATATTTTTGAAGTGCAGAATGGTCCTGGAGAAAAATTGTAAATAACTATATAGATTGAAACATATCATTGATCAGTAGCATGTTAATGATCAATGGAATTTTAAGGGACTTAATATCATAAATATAAGATGATTTATTAAACCAATAGTCAATCAAAAATGAATATATCTAGATAATTTTATTTCAATATCCTTTTAACGATTTGAGGAAATATTTTATTATCTATGAACATAAGAAATATACTTATATTATTTTATTCCATATTTTAATAACAATCATACCCTTTGGTTTTCTATTGACCAATTTTAACTTGACCTCTTAATATAAATAAAATTGTGGTTAAATTTTTATCTTTGAACCACTAATAGATCATAAGACCCATATTTATAATGATAAGTCATTCCATCTATATTTTTTTATTTTAAATGAACAATGGATAACACTTGTCATCCAATATTCAAAAATCCTCATTTCGAAAAATAAATCTTTAATATCTAAAACCTCATCGAATGTTTAGTATATTCCATTCGATAAAGGATTAAACTTTTAACCTTTAAAAAGGTAATATCCAAATCATTGGATAAGAGGTCACTAAATTCCTCAAAAATAGATTAGTATTGATCCACTAGATATCAAAAAAGAATTCTTGGTTGTCACATTCCAAACATGAAAATACATTTATCATGTTCTCTGATGATATATATTAATAACCTGAATTGCCCTAGATTATTATCAAAAACATTTTCTATTTCTTATTCATGTGATCCTTATAAAATATCAATAAATTCCTTAATATCCATCCAGGATAGTTTGAACCAAATTTTTCAACAATTCATTTTATAGTTTTTAGTTCATTGATACTATTGAATGTACTTTATCCAAATTAATCATCTAATTGTCCAAGATCAACAAGATTGTCTCAACGTCATGGACACATTTAGAGTTTCCATCACTTAATTAGAAATTTCACCATTTCAATAAATAAAATTTAAATATCTTCATCACCATGAAACATACATTTTTAGAATTATTAATTAATATATTATACTAAGAATACATGTATATTTCATGATTCATATAAATAAGAATTTTATTATAAAACATGTACATTTAATTCATCCAAAATTATTCTTAAAAGATTACGTGATATTCATCATCATATTCCATAAAACGAATATTAATAGAATATTAATTATGACCCATGTAATATGGTTCATAAACATTTATTTAATCTTTAATAAAAATATTAACATAAAAAATATAGTTAGAACATTCCCTTCCCCTCTCATCTCATTTTTAGTCTCTTTATCATTAGAAGTATAACCGATAATCATACCACCTTCTAGATTCTTGTCATGTGATGTATGCCATAACATCCCAGGTAAATGAAGAATAAGACAGATTTAATATTTATTAATATTTTTGAATTAAATATTAATTTTACTTTAAAGGGGTTTCTATGTTCGATAGCGTACCTGATACGCAACAAGGAGTTTCTTTGGAATCTTATGTTGCACACTAACAATATAATATTATTATTTTAAATGGTAGTTAATTCCTAGCCGTTGTAGTGGCAGTAATGAACTAAACTAACTAAAATATTATTATACATGTTTGTTATATGTATTTACTTTTATCCAATAAAAGTTAGATTCTTAAAATGTGAATGAATTGAATTTTATGCATAATTTACATTAAAAGGATAATTTACCGCCTTTTAATAGAGAACCATCATTAAATCAAGTTTTTTTCTTATTTATATGTTCTATTTGAACAATAAAATACATATTTAGATTTGGGACATTAAATTTTACTTTTTGTAATTTTTTGGTATTTTTCTAATAAAGTTCATTTTTTAATAAGTAGTGAAAAATACTGAATTTTAATTCGAAAGTGAATTTTAATATAATTTATTTATATGGTTATATTATCTTTTTAGTTGGTTTTAAAGTGAAATTTAAATATATTTATACCATTTAATCTAATTTTGTTCATTGGAATTAATGTAACTTTGAATTTTGAGATAAACAAGTATCAATCTTTTGATAGTTATTGTTTCTTAAAAACACGCTATTTGTTTTAACAACGAGAATTAATTATTAAATTAATTAATTCCAATTCTATTTTTTGAATTTGTAAAAATAGACATCAATTTTGAATTCTGAATATCAAATAATGCTTAGGCAGAATTTTTGGTATCTTTCATAAAAACATATATTTTTTATGAATAGTGACACCACTTAGTGGTAGTTAAAAAACTAACTTTTTAATTTAAATGAAATTTTACCACTTATGTAAATTTATTTTCAAAAATCCCATATACATGGTTGTTATTAAGAAGTAAAATTTTGTTTATTAAGATAAAAATAATTTTTGGTGAATAGTAACTTTAGACTTTTATTTACCGCGGTTAAAGTTAAATAAGATAATTCAGGGTAAAAAGAATATTATAATAATTCCAAATTGCCTTAAAACTTGTCCAAACCCTATTGTTTGAGTCATTAATGATAATGGTCTACTTTGTGATGATTTTTTTACACTTTTGATCCACTCAAAAGTGATAATGACAATTTAGATTAATTAACTTAAAGTAAAACAAAATATGACAACAGTGAATATCTTTTAGTAAATTAATTTTTATAAGGGGTTATGTAAATTATCTTTTCGAATATAAATATTCATTGGAAATATAAAAATATTTAATACATGATATTATTTTTTTTATAATTTTTAGACATCGAATAAATTAAATTATTTATGACACAATAATTATGTAGTATTTACCTCATTAATAAATGATTTAAATAAATAACATTATAATGATTAAAATATTATCCAAAACATGTACAATTATGATTGGAGGATTTTATTTCGACCATGAGTTATCTTATCTTCGACTATAATGATTTTTAGACCTTTAAAAACCAAATATCATTATATAATGAAATAATTATTTCACACTTTCCAAAAGAGCCCCTCCTCTCCATTATAAAAGGAGACCATTTCTACCCAATTCCACACACCTCTCAAGCCATTTGACTTGTCCAAACTCTGACCAATTAATCTCTAAAAATCCCTCTCCTCTTCTTATAATCCTTACTTTAGAAATAAGGAACTTCAAGATGTACTTTAGTTCAATCCAATGGGAGTTAACCAAATTAAAGGTAATGATTTCTCTTAAATTATTTTCTTTTATTTTACTTCTCCAACCCCTAAAAACTTTTTTATTCCTTTATTTTGTAAAAACACCAGTATACTCAACATACTAGGATGTTTTTATGAGATGGATTCTAACTACACTTACACACACCTCCATCTAATGGATAAAGAACATAATGTTTCTGTGGATGGAAAACTAATGCCTCACGAAACGATGATTGTTCAATTACATATTACCACCTCACATGGTGGCCATTATAATGGAAATATATTTACATATGATATATATTATGTTTATGATTTATTTATTCTTCGGTAATTCCCATTTATATCACTTCTTTATTATTTCCATAGTAGGTAAATACGATAATCTCATTTGAGGAAGTGTGGACTACCGCCCCCTCAAAGTGATTTTATTCATTAATGCCTTATGTGGGATGTATAAAGGATATAGTTAAAGATATTATATATGATATTATACTTGAATTATAATATACCTATGTATCATTATTTTCTATTTCCATTAAAATAATAAATATAAATGAAAGTTGTGTTTATTCTTACGTACGGCTTACCGTCTACATGAACGGTGCATTTCATTTCTTACTTCTAAATGTTATGTAATATTATGAAAACATGTATATATAGGATATATATTATATATATGATATCAAAATCATGAATATCATTCTAGAAATAATGAACATTTGGACACATGGACAACTTGTAAATATATGGTGTTCATTTTTACTCAAGGAAAAAATATCGACAAAATCAACGTTATTAAATTAAATGATTGAATAATGTTTATAACATGGTAATAAGTGATATATAAATAATAATAGACATTAAAAAGGTTCTTAAGAAAGTATAAATCAACTTTATTTTATTATTTATGAGATTAAATAATGACTGAGTCAAGTCAGATGTGAGGTATGGGACTTCATCTCAATCACTTTTCATTGATGCAAATTTTTTTTATACAGGACTTTATTTCATACGGTGTATAAACCCCATTGAAATTTAATTTTATTAAAAGGGAATCTTTTTATATGAAGTGTTTTACTAAACGACAAAAAGGAATGTTTTTTAACATAATATGTGACAATAACCTTTCTGTCGTCGTGAGTATTATTTTATCTTTCGCTTCCTTAACAATCCGGAATGTTTTCTAAAAGGTAAAAATAAATACCATATACTCTTTTTACATTATTTAGTATTGAAAATGGATTTTAGAATGGATTTTTTATTTCAATATATTGAAATGATATTTTCTTATTTTAATGTAGAAATGTTAAATTTCCATTATGGTTATGTTATGTGTTATGATCATGTAATGGTTCTTGGGAATTATTTTCATATACGAGTGGTACCATGATAAACCTAAGGCAGGTGAGCCCGAGATATCTTTCCAATACATTGGTTAACATGACAGAGGTAAACGTGAATGTTTCTCCCAAGAGAATTTAGGGAATATAATGTTATGGGTATTCCAAATTAACTCCCTTGGTAGATGTGATAGATACAATGTAAGTATGATATGGATGCCACCGATTACCTTTATTATTAATGATTTCTATGTGTCTTTCATAAATATTATTATTTCATGATCTATTTGAAAGAGTATATGTTTTGTATGTATTTATCAACAAATGTTTTCATTCTTTTTTCTATAACCCTTACTGATCTTTTTCTGCTCATCCCAAGTGTTGAAATGTTTTAATTAGACTTAAAGATGAATAAGGTCAAAGATGGGATCAAGGAAAAGTCAAGCTATCTAAAACATGGAACAAGAAATGACTTTTTTTCAATAGTTTTTATTTTATGTAAAAAAAGGAAACTATGTAGATATGTGTACCTTGTAATCTTTTGAGATGTACTAGTTATGTCCAAAATTCTCAAAAAATCTAAACCCGATAAGATCCTCAATGTGAATTATTCATTTATATCAATATTATTTAATGTTTAAGGTTGGGTCCTTATAGTTTGTATGAGAGGTTGGTTTAGATAACTTTAGGTGTTAGGGTATTGTTAAGGAAATATCCATTAACTAATTTATGCTAATATTGACATCATATAGCATTTACAGATTACCATTTTGCTTCACCTAAGATATTTCTGTGTTCTAAATGATTTTCCACAGAGGAAATAGGGCAGCTATTTATGGATGACATCACGAGGAAGACAAACTTCCAAATCAGGAACCTGAGATAGTCAGAATTAGAACTGAACTGTTTGTTACAGAGATGACACAGTTGACTCAGGCTATAAAAGGTGGTGGTAATCATGAACGAGATCAGCTAGATCAACCTCAATAGAACATGTCAGTAGTGGAGCATTTAATGAGGCCACATCCCCCATCATTCATAGGACCATCTGATCCGGTGGTAGCGGAAGGTTGAATTAGCACAGGAAAAATATTCGATGTCATGGGATGTTCAGAATATCAAAAGGTTAGTCTTGTTGTTTACTATTTTGAAGGTGAAGTTGATCTGTGGTGGTTAATGGTGAAAAATATTAGGGATAGTGAGGATATTGATGCTCTTGATTGGGATTATTTTAAAGGTATGTTTCTTGAGAAATATTTTCCTAAGGTGGTTCATCTAAGGATTGAAAAACAATTCCTGGAATTGAGGCAGGAGGATGACTCAGCGGTAGCTTATGAAGAAAAATTCACTCGATTGGCAAGGTATGATCCAAATTTCATACGAGATCTTTATAGTAAGATCACCCGTTTTTACTCAGGATTAAATCCAATGTATCGAAGGGCTTTAGCTTCTCATGAGTTAAAAAGTTATGAAAAACTAGTTCGTTGTGGAGAGAAGGTGGAAATGGAGTTTGCCGATGATCAGTTATTCTTTGTAAAACAGCAAAATAAGACGACAAGGTGGCATGCGGAGGGAAAGAACTCTTCAAAAGTGTATAATGGTAAGAAACATAAGTTTACAGTTTGTGAAAATTGTGGTAAAAAGCATGATATGGAATATATTTTGAATTATGGTAAGTGCTACTGATGTGGTAAAATGGGACATAAGGATAGTAATGGAAATGAAAATGATCCGGGTAATGGTAAAACAAAATATGATTTATAGTCAGTAAAATATTTTCAGTGCAATGAAATGGGTCATTATGCAAATGAGATTCCAACAAAGAACTCAACTGAAGGAAATCAGCCAGACTATAAGTAGAAAGGGGTGAAAAAAATCCTTTTTAACTACTTCGGTAGATGTTGGGCCATCAAATGAAGTTATATCAGGTACACTGTTTGTTTTTTTAGATTATGGAAATTTGTGGTTTGATTCAGGGTCTACACACTCTTTCATTTCTGAGAAGATTTATAGTAAATTTGGAAACCCATCTCACGATATTAATACAGAACATATGGTAAAAACACCTGGATGAAATATTGAGATAAAAAGAAAACATAAGAACATTCATTACCATGTGGATGGAATGAATCTACCTGAAAACCATATTGTTTTCCCTCTATTAGAGTTTGATGTTATTTTGGGCATGGAATGGCATTTTGTTTATCATTCTATTATTGATTTCAGAGATAAAGAGGTGTCTTTTCAGAATGATTTTAAGTTTGTATACAAAAATGAACCCTTACTATTGATAACATATCAGGAAGCTGAGAAAATAGTAAAAGATGGAAATGAATGTTACCTTGCACATATTATTGAAAATAAAGGAAATTTTTAGATTAATTATGTGCCAGTGGTAAATGAGTACCTTTATGTTTTTCCTGATGAGTTTCCTGGTATTATACCTAATCGGGATGTTGAATTTACTATTAACTTAGTTCTTGATGTTATGCCAATTTTAAAACCCCCTTATCGAATGGATCAAATTGAACATCTAGAGTTAAAGAAGCAATTAGAGGAGTTATTAGATAAAGGATTCATTCGACCTAGCACGTCACCATGGGGTTCTCTTGTCTTGTTTGTTAAAAAGAAATATGGTTCAATGAGACTTTTCATTGATTATAGAGCATTGAATAACATCACTGTTAAGAATAAGTATCTTTTTCCTTATATCGATGATTTTTTTATCAGCTCCAGGGAGATCAGTATTTTTTGAAGATTGAATTGAGGTCAGGGTACCATCAGTTGAAATTAATGGAATCATACATTCCAAGGACCGCGTTTCATACTAGATATGGCCATTATGAATTTGTAGTAATGACTTTTCGGTTAACCAATGCACATGTTGTATTCATGGATCTTATCAATATAATTTTCCATGAGTTCTTGGATAAGTTTGTGGTTGTGTTCATTGATGATATTTTGGTTTATTCCAAAAGTAAATAGGAACATGAATGTAATTTAAGGGTTGTCCCGAAAACTATAAAACAAAATAAACTTTATGGGAAATTCAGAAATTGTGAGTTTTTGTTACAACAAACTTCTTTCCTTGGTAAAATTGTTTCAACAAATGTCATAACTCTTGATCCTGCTTAAATGAATGTTGATGAAGAATGGCCAAGACCCACAAATATAACCGAGATCCGTAGTTTTCTTGGTTTGGCAAGTTATTACCAGAGGTTTGTTGAAAATTTTTCACGTTTATTTAGTAAAATGACTATGTTAACTCAAAAAGTTGTTTAGTTTATTTGGACAAAATAATGTGATGATTTTTTTCAGGAATTGAAACGATGATTGGTGAATGCTCCATTTTTCACACTGCCTTCTAAAAATTTTGAGTTTGTTATCTACAGTGATGTTTTATTGAAAGGACATGGTTGTGTCCAAATGAAAAATGATTAGGTAATTTATTATGCTTCACTTCAGTTGAAACCACATGAGTTAAATTACCCTACACATGATTTGGAATTAGCTGTAAATTTTTTTTTCTTTAAAAATATGGTGGCATCATTTGTATGGACTGAAGTGTGAAATATATACTAACCACAAAAGATTAAAGTAAATATTCACTGAAAAATAATTTAACATGAGACAGAGGAGATGGTTGGAATTAATTAAGGATTATAATTGCACGATCCTTTACAATCAGAGAAATGAAAATAAAGTGGCTGATGCTTTAAGTCGAAGATGTAATACTTTATTAACCATGTTACATTTGGAATGATATCCTTTGGTTTTTGATTTGATGAACATTGGAATATAAGTTTTTGTTGTATGTAATTATTCTGTTTTGTATCAGGTGTCAGTGAGATCATCTCTATCAGACAGAATAAAGAAAGCATAGAAGGAAGACAATGAGTTACAGAAAAAGGTAATGTTGGTTCAGAATGGTTAGTTTCCTGATTTTGACATTGATAATGATTGTGTTTTGTGATTTGGAATGTGTTTATATGTGCCTTGTGATTCACAGTTGATGAATGAGTTGTTATGTGATGCTCAATGTTCTCAGTATTCAGTTCATCCTAGAAGTACTATGATGTACAGAGATCTTCGGGAGTATTACTGGAGGGATGGAATGAAAGGAGATATTGCTGATTTTACTATGAAGTGTTTGACTTGTCAGCAGGTTAAAGCAGATAGACAGTTACCAAAAGGAATGTTTCATCCTTTACCGGTTCTAGAGTGGAAATGGGAAAATACATCCATGGAATTTGTTGTGGGATTATCAAATATATCCTGAGGTAATAATGGTATATGGTTTATAGTTGATCGATTCACTAAATCTGATCATTTCCTTCCTATTATAGATACTTTGTATCTAGATCAACTTTCATGGATGTATGTTAATGATATATCTAGGTTGCCTGGAGTTCCCCTCTCCTTTGCACTTGATCGTGATCCCAGGTTCACTTCTAACTTTAGGAAAGACCTTCAGAAGCCATTAGGTACTGAATTTAACATTAGGAAATATTTTCATCCTCAATTAGATGGGCAGTTAGAACGAATTATTTAGACTTTAGAGGATATGTTACGTGATTACTCAATGGATTACCAGGGAAATTGGGACCATTATCTTTCTTTGGTTGAATTTTATTATAATAACAGCTTTTATTCCAGTATACAGATTGCTCCATTCGAGGACTTATATGGAAAGCGTTGTTGAACTCCAGTTTTTTGGGATGAAGTAGGTGAAATGAAGCTGATGGGACCAGAATTGGTAGAGAGATGGCAGAGAATGTTCAGTTGATTCAGAAGCACATGAGAGCAGCTCAGAGCATACAGAAAAGTTATGCAGATAACCGGAGGAAGGATCTTTATTTTAAGCTAGGTGATCATGTCTTTCTCAATGTTTCTCCATAGAAAAGTGTGAAGCATTTTGGTAAAAAGGGAATGTTGATTTCGAGGTGCATTGGACCTTATAAAATTCTAGAGAAGGTTGGTTTAGTTGTGTATAGAGTGGCTTTACCCCCATGTTTATCCCATGTACACAATGTTTTTCATGTTTCGATTTTGAGAAATTATATGTCAGATCCATCTCATGTTTTGAAACTAGAGGTAGTTTAGTTGGAATAGAATCTCTCTAATTAAGAACAACCGGTTCAGATTCTTGACCATAGAGAGAATGTTTTGCGGAATAAGGAAATTCAACTGGTAATGGTTTTGTGAAAAATCCATATGGTTGTAGAGGCAACGTGGGAATCTGAAAATTCTATGAGGGATAAATACACCCACTTATTTTGATAAGTGAATAAAAAAATTGAGATGATGAAATTATTAATATGGGGGAAGGATGTAACATCCAAGGTAAAGGAAGAATAAGACATATTTCATATTTATTAATATTTTTAAATTAAATATTAATTTTACTTTAAAGTGGTTTCTAAGTTTGATAGTATACCCGATATGCAACAACGAGTTTCATTGGAATCTTTCGTTGCACACTAATAATATAATATTATTATTTTAAATGGTAGTTAACTCATAGTCGTTGTAGTGGAGGGAATGAAAAAAACTAACTACAATATTATTATACATGTTTGTTAGTTGTATTTACTTTTATCCAATAAATGTTAGAGGATTAAAATTTGAATGAATCTAATTGTAAGCATAATTTACATTAAAAGGAAGATTTACCGCCTTTTCATGGTGAACACTAATTAAATCAAGTTTTAGAAATATTAATATGTTCTATTTGACCAAATAGAATTCTACTTTAGATTTGGGATATCAAATTTTACTTTGGATTATTTTTTGGTATTATTCTAATATTGTTCATTTTTTTATGAATATTGTAAAATATTGTATTTTAATTTAAAAGTGCCTTTTAATCTAATTTATTTATATGGATAGATTATCTTTTTAGTTGGTTTTAAATTGAAATTGATATATATTTTTACCATTTAATCCAATGTTGGTCATTGAAATTAATTTCACTTTGAAATTGGACATAAACAAGTATCAATATTTTGATAGTTATTATTTTTAAAAAACACGCTATTTATTTTAACAACGGGAATTAATTATTAAATTAATTAATTCCACTTTAAACTTTTGAATTTTGAAAAATAGACATCAATATTGAATTCAGAATATCAAATAATGCTTAGGGTGAATTTTTGGTATTTTTCTGAAAAAAACATCCATTATTGATGAATAGTACCACTTCTGTGAATTGAATTTAAAAAAATCCGACATACATTGTTGTTATCTAGATGTAATATGCGGTTCATTAAGATAAAAATAATTTTTTGGTGAATTGTAACTTTTGACTTTTATTTACAGCGGTTAAAGGTAAATAAGATAATTGGGGTAAAAAGAATATTATCATAATTCGAAATTACATTAACACTTGTCCAAACATTATTGGTTGAGTCATTAACGACAATGGGAATATTTTGGTCTATTTTTTGACCCCATTGTTCCACTTGGGATTGATTATGACAATTTAGAATAATTAACTTTATGTAAAGTAAAATATGACAAAATAAAATATCATTTAGTAAATTAATTTTTATAAGGGGTTATATAAAGTATCGTTTCAACTATAAATTTTCATTGGAAAAATAATAAGATTTAATACATTATAGTATTTTTTTTTATAATTTTTATACATCTAATAAATTAAATTATTTATGACACAATAATGATGCAATATTTACCTCGTTAATAAATGATTAAAATAAATAAGATTATAATGATTAAAATATTATACAAAACATGACCAATTCTGACTGGATGGTTTTATTTCGACCATGAGTCATCATATCATCAACTATAATTATTTTTGGACCTTTATAAAACAAATATCATTATATAATAAAATAATGTTTTCACACATTCCTAAAGAGCCCCTCCTCTCCTTTATAAAAGGAGTCCACTTCTACCCAACTCCACACACCTCTCAAGTCATTTGCCTCATCCAAACTCTACCGAATTAAGATCTATAAATACCTCTACTCCTCTTATAATCCTTACTATCGGAATAAGGAACTTCAAGAAGTCCTTTTGTTCAAACCAAAGGGAGTTACCCAAATTAATGGTAACAGTTTCTCTTAAGTTGATTTCTTTTATTTTACTTCTCCAACCCCTGAACCCATTTTTTTCATTTATTTTTTAACAACACTAGTATCATAAATATATGAGGATGATTTAATGAGAAGGAATTGAACTAAACTTACACACACCTCTATCTAATGGATGAATAACATAATGTTTCTGTGGATGAAAAACTAAGGCATCACGAAACAATGATGTTCAATTACATATTACAGCCTCTCATGGTGGCCATTACGATGGAACATTATTTATATATGATATATATTATGTTTATGATTTCCTTATTCTTCTGTTCTTCCCATTTATAGGATGCCTTTATGGTTTTCATAGTGTCTAAATATGATAATCTCATTTGAAAAAGTGTGGACTACCACCCCCTCAAAGTGATTTGATTCATTAATGCCTTATGTGGGATGTATAAAGGATGGAGTTAACAATATTATATAAGATATTTTACTGTAATTATAATATACCTATGTATCATTATGTTTTATTTCCATTAAAATAAGAAATAAAAATGAAATTAGTGTTCATGCGTACATGCGACTTACCATATCCATGAATGGTGCATTTCATTTCGTAGCTCTAAATGTTATGTACTATTATAAAAATATGTATATACTAGATATATATGATATATATGATATCAAAATAATGAATATAATTATGGATATAATTAACCATTGACCACCTGGACAACTTGTAAATATAAGGTGTTCATTTTTACTCAAGTACCAAATATCGACAAAATGAATGTTATAAACTTAAATGATTGCGTAATGTTTCTAACATTGTAATAAGTGATATAAAAGGAATAATAAACATGAAAAAGGTTCTTAAGAAAGTAGAAATTAACTTTAGTTTATTATTCAGGAGATTAAAGAATAATCAAGTCATGTCAGAAGCGAGGTAAGGGACTTCGTCTCAATCTCCTTTCATTAAGGCATTTTTAGTTTTATACACGACTTTATTTTATACGGTGTAGAAACCCATTTGACTATTCATTTTATTCAAAGAGAATATTATTAAACAAAGCGTTTTACTAACTGACAAAAAGGATTGTTTTTTTTAATGTATGCGGGGAAAATGACCTTTCCGTCGCCGCGAGTATTATTTGATCTTTGTCTTCCTTAACAAGCCGGAATGTTTTTTAAAATGAAAAAAATACCATATACACTTTTAAAATATTTTGGAATTTAAAATGATTTTTAGAAATGATTTATTATTTATATATCTTGAAATGATATTTTATTATTTCAATGTGGATATGTTATCTTTCATTTATTCTTATGTTATGTGTTATGATCATGTTATGGTTTTGGGAATTATTTATATATACGGGTGGTTCTGTGATAAACCTAGGGTGGGTGATCCTGAGATAGATCTCAAATGCATTGGGTAACTTGATAGAGGTAAATGAGAATTTTTCTCCTAAGTTATTTTAGGGAATATACAATGATGGGTATTACAAAGTAATTCCCTATGTAGTTGTGATAGCTACAATGTAAGTATGATATTGGTGGCACAATTTACCTTTATGATTAATGATTTCTACGTGTCTTTCATAAATATTATGATTTCATGAGGTAAGTAAAATAGTTCATGTTTTGTATTTATTTATGAAAAAAATTTTTCATTCTTTGTTTTATAACCCTTACTAAGATTTTTATACTCATCCCATGTTTTGAAATGTTTTCACAGGACTTAAAGATGAATAAGTTCAAGGATGAGATCAAGGAAAAGTATTATTGTCTAAAACATAGAACTAGACATGAAATTTTTTTCAAGATTTTTTATTTTATGAAGAAAATGGAAACTATGTAGATATGTCTACATTGTAATATTTTCAGATGTACTAGTTATGTCCTAATTCTATAAAACTCTAAATATGAAAAGATCATCAATGTGAGTTATTCATTTAATTTAATATTATCTAATATTTAAGTCCATGTCCTTATATATTCTTAGGAAATAAATTATATAATTTCCATACATTTCCCATATTAATAATTCAATGGTAAACTGTTACTTCATCTTCCTGATATTAACGTACACCAGAAATTGTTGTGTGAGAAACAATTATCATAGCCAAAAACCACATAATCCTATAAATATTACACTTATGATGTATATATCAAGACACATACATATTTAATCAATGATACCATAGGATAATATGTTGTTATAAAAATTCATCATATATTTAAATCCTTCATGATGGTAGATAATGAATTTGTGAATTACCAAAGCATATTCCTCAAGAGTGTCAAAAATAGGAATGCAGCAATGCCAGTTATCATGCACTAGTTCTAAATCGAGTCTAGCTCATCATGAATTCTTCAAAGGTATTATCACTATGTATAGATGTTCAATAGACACATCCAATAATATTATCTATGCAGTTATATATTTCATGGAAACCCCTGACTCAATCCTTTACCATAATTCCAAGATATTTTTATAAATATTCACTCATCGTTAGGATTATCCTTAACAAAATTCCTATAAATATCATTATAAATATCATATAAATCTAACTAATGTTTTCTCATTATAGTTTCTTAAGTTTATCTGAACATTTATTATGATACAAACTATAAAAAATCCAATCTTAATATAAATATATATTATATCTTGTTATATTAATATTTTTCACATTACAAAAAGAGATCACTAAGGACTTTAATAGTCAAGTGTCTTTGGAAACATGAAAGAGTACTCACTTAACATGGCGAATGATATTTAAAATTCCTATAATGATTATCCCTATTTTTATTCCTAAATAAAACCTATATTCATAACATGGGTAATGTAATCAAAAGAAAGGGGAGAGTAGAAAAAATTATTAAGGGTAAATAAGGTAGATATATAAGTATAAAAAAACCTAAGGGAATAAAAACATAACGTTAAAATTGGAAGATCATACACTTCATGAAAATTAACTTAATAAAGAATCAATTACAAAATATTTTATCTTTATAATTCATTAATTAAATATGTGATAAATCACCATAAATTAATAAGGATCCATAATCTGATTTCATTGATGTGTGGCACCCTTAAAACTCTAGAAACCCATTTTAGAGGTCAAGGAAATAAAAATAATCCCACAAAAATGATTGATCTAGACACACCTAATCCTCTTTTTGGAACCAGAAACAAATATTTCCCATAATGTCACACGACACACTTATATCTCATAGTGGACCAGGACACACATAATTTCCATTATGGATCCAGAGACACTTGTTTCCCATTTTATATTAGGACATAGTAGTTTATTATTATGGATCAAGCCCATTGACATGTTTCCCATCATTATCTAAAGAGATAAATATCATTACCCAATGAATTTGATAGCGATACAGGTTTCACCTATCACATAAAAAACACACATACATGTTCCAAAAGATAATATTACATTCATCATACCATGACATTATCACATGTCTATTGGTAAGGACACCAAGTCGCAGAGGCACTATCAATGTGAGAGATCCTGGATATGACAATGATGTGTTCCATTAAGACACTTGATTTTTGTGCACTAATGGTGGATCAAGATACATGGGATGTAATGCACTAAAATATTTGTAAATCTCATAGTAATGCATGAAGTTGATCTTTATACATTTTTCTAATAAATTTTAAGTGTTGGAGACCCTATATCTTTTGGTATCATATCCATTAAAAGATGTGGGTTAAAAAATAATATAACACATAAAAGAGAAATTGGTGTCAAAATTATCATTACATAAAAAAATTTATCATTTATTAAATAATATGAATAGTATTAATGGATCATATACCCATTAAAATAGAACTATAATGATGTCTTCCATGTTAAATAGAGAAGGATTTTAATAGATCACATTGAATATTTCTTAAGGAAAACAACCATTTTAAATCATTTTCATTTAAAAATTTAAAAAAATCTTTTTCATAAAAATATCGATTTTAATTTTCATTTAAAAATTTCTATGTGGAAACATCAATTTTATTTTTATAAATATTTTCATTAAAAATAAAACACATGGAAAACCCATTTAATAAAAAATATATTCCTAAACGTAAATATATAGCTTAGAAACATCATAAAAATTGTTTCCCAATAATAATTATAATTTTTTTAAACCCATATAGAACATTTATTTGTGAAAAAACATAATAGAATATTGGAAAAAATTTGAGACCCTTATCCCGGGAAAACATTTATGAGAACACAAATAACATTTAGAAATCCTTTTTCCCTGGAAAATTATAAATGAAAATGTAAACATTTTGAAAAACATTTTTTTCTTAAAAAGATATATGAGAAAAAAATTTAAAACCTATATAAGCCTAAATAATATTTAAAAAAAAATTTTATAAAAAAATTTTTGTTTTGAATGAACTTGTATTTTTGACAGAATAGAGACATAATATTAGATTTTTATAAAAAGAATTTTGTTAATTATCATATGTTACAAATACTGTAAACAGGGTACCAATACATACTGATATGATGGATAATCTTTATATATGATAATTATTTATTGTTTGTGAGAAATCGATAATAATATTTCTTCCATGGAGGATTAATCCTATACAATCCTAGTAAATGATGAGTTTGTTACAAAATAATCATACCACTTTTGTAACATTAAATCATAATACCCATGAGAAAATAAAATTATATGAAACTTTTTATATAATTAATATATTAATATTCATGATATAACATGTCTAATAGACATTAAAAAGATCATAAAATGAATATTAATGAATAAAAGAACATGTGTCTCAATGAAGGAAAATTTTTACATAGTTTCCTAACTAAATCGGTAAATCTTCCTAGCAGATTCAGTAAATCACAAAATATAAATCCATAGAATGATATATAATGAAATGGATATGTAAGTAACCCTAAATTTATTTATAAATATCACATAATAAATTAATTGGACGTATATACACCAAAATAAGGAAACAAGTGGTTAACACGACATGTCTCTCAATGATATAAAATGTTAGATGCAAAAACCAATACCATATGTATTGAATTTCATTGTACATATTAAAAATTGATGAATAATAATTATATTTTTATTATAAAAAAGCCATAGAAAATTATTATTATATATAATAACATATTTTTCTCTTTATGTATATTAAATATTTAATAATAACTCAATGTAATTGTTATGTTTCATGTAATCTCTATTTTTTTGTAAATGTTTTGTATTTTTATTCATGATCAAACTACATATATAATCATTTAATTATTTATATAATGTAAAAAATCATATAAATATCATATTATTTTAGTAAATGTTTTTTTATAATATTATATAAAATATAGATATATGAAAATTAATACATTATTCATAGAGACGATAGGTCAAACATAGGCATGAACGTTATTTCTATTTTATTGTTAGATTGAATGAAACAAATTAAATACAAATATATATATAAAATACAATTATAAAATAATTATTATTTATTATGTATCATATATGTACACTAAACCCATCATTTTTACATACCATTTAATGAGTAAACATATCAACATTCTCTTCGGAGGTGGTTGTCCACATTCCCAAAAACTATGTATTTGTATTTACAAAAAATAGAAATCATGATGTTATGTGATATTTAAATATTAAAGAATCATAAATACATCATAAATATCATTTAAATTATATATAAATAATTTTTACATCATATTTCATAAACATTTGAGATGGTAATGCATAAATGAACAACGCCATTTCGTGAGGTGGTAGTACACCATACAGAATAATGGTATGTTCGCTACCCATTTTATTAAATTTGGTATAGGATTAGGTCAAAACCATATAATAATAAACAATGAACTATATTTACTATACATATTTTATTATAAAATAATGGAATATTAATATCTTAGGTTGCGAAGAATTAAAATAACATAATAGATCTTGAATAAGGATGCAACCACTTCTTTGGGTAACTTCCCTTGTTTTGAAAAAAAGGGATTACATAGATGGATAATTCCCAAATAGAGGCATCTAATAAAAAGTTTTTGGATATTTTTAGAGATTTGGTAACAATTTTTTCAAGACAATTGGATTGATAATAGTGTGGATGTCAGCAAATGACTTCCCTTTTAATTTGGAGATGGGGTGACATTCTTATAAATGTAAAATTGTAAACATTATTAAATACTTTCTATTATATAATGTGCATAAATATTTTTAATGATAAGATAAAATAGTCTACCTTGTTGATTTATTGCTATCAAATATATTTCTTACATTTTTTTTCATCATTTGGAATCGTAAAATTAAATTTCAACTATTTAGTAGTATTTTTTAAACATTAATCAATGTAAATGATTTTATTTACATTCAATAATATATATTTTTAAAAAAATATTTTAAACATATTACACAATATATAATATTCTTATTACAAATATGGAATCCTTATTGTAAAATTATATTATGATAATTGGTATAAATTCATATAAATTTTACCCCATAGATGGGGCGAGATGAAAGGTTTATAAAGAGAAAAGATCCAAAAGACTGAAATGTTCTTATATACAATTTTAGTATTAAAATAATTAAAATAACCTAAATTGGATTAATTTATATATAATTCTACAAATTAATATTTAAAAATATAATCAATATATCATATATATAATAAAATAAATTGAAATATATTTTTTGAATTATAATTTTGAGTTTTCCACAAAAAATTACAAAAAATGAATCATTTAAGATTAATAAAAAAAATTCAACCAAAGTAAATTTGGAAATAAATCACTTAGAAATAAACTTTATATTTTCAAATAAATTTATTAATTGTATAAAAAATATATTCAATTTGGTTTCTCCATTAAATTGTGTCAAAAATAAGTTTTATAATTATACATCCTCTTATCCATAAAATTTTATTTATTCATATCATATTTCTATAACGATATTTGGATGTGTTTCCAAAAAATTTTGAATTTATATCATTATATATTATCAAAATAAAATATATACTAATTTTTAATTAATTTTGATAAAATGATTATTGTACATGTCACGACCCGTCCTCGAGGCTCAGGTCGTGACTACCCCAAGCCCTCCTTCCATAGACCATGGGCTGGTGACTAGCACCAAGGCGTAAATCACGGTAAAAAGGGAAGGCATTGCCTTTGTAATGTAAACAAAAACCACAGAGCAAGAAAGCAGTAGAAGTAAACACTATGTAAAAACTGAGTACAACAGTATGTGCGGAAAAGTAAATGGGCCAGAATACAAACCCAAACTAAAAGTAAAGTACAACTCAAAAGGGGAAATAGCAACTGAAAAGTAAAGCCGCAGCCTCGATACATCCACTGGACTCCCACCTGATGGGTGATTACAGATAGCCTCCACAACTCCTCGGGTCCAACCGCCCACTCCGAGTATGTCCCACCAGTGGTCCACCTCCAGGTACCATCCTGCTCTGCAAGCCTCAACCACGATTAGCGCTGTCCATCATCTGCAACCAACATAATGTAGTGCAGGCATAGCCCATGCAGGGGTGAGTATAAGCTACTCAGTAGGGACCCCGAGACCCCCGAAGGGCTCCCAGAATCCACGAAGGATAATCCACAAGGAAAAATACAATCACAAAGTAACATCTGACACTGCTTAGGTATACGCCCATACATATACCTAAGTCATCAATTCTCGTTCCGCTCCAACATCTGAGCCCAAGTACAACCTAGTCCACACAGGAAACAAAAACGAAAATCCACACTGGATAGCACAACACAATCCACAACGGAAAGAAAAATAGGATTCAGCTCACACAGGTATACTTCTTCGTATGATGATAGAGATGATCAAATATATCCACTAATTAATCTAAGTTGTCGGAACCACAATGGATCGATAGGTACTAACCCCCGCAATTACCCACAAAGGATTTGACCCACAAAAGATCGATAGGTAACTAATAAAACCAAAAAAAACACAATCACTTAAAAAAATACAAAAAAAGGGTCTTGATTACTCACCATCGTGTTTTGAAAATTTGTCCAACCATTTTGGGGATTTAACATACATGTTTTCATCTCAAAAATTATGTATTTTCATTATGACTTTGGATAAAGAATTTTGTGTCAAAAACAACACATTTTGAATGCTTAATTTTTGATATGGAAAACGTTTTTCCCGCACCATGAGGAACAAAATATTATTTCATTCCAAGGCCACCTATGGCCATGTTTTCAAAATGTGTGTTTTCACCCCCATTTGTGAGTCTTGAGTTTGTAGACCTTCAATCTGAATTTCCTACCTTAGTGTGCATTAATATGATAGAGGCATTTTCTAAACCACAGGAGAATCACAATATCCAAATAGCCTCTCATTTCCATTATATTAATCCTACTTTTGATACCCCCTTCGAGCCTATGAAAACCTTTTCCTTGATATCCACATTACAAGACCAATACCTTATCCCACCCAATATCAACATGGATTTTCATTGCATATGTTTTTTAAATTTAAGTGTGGGGGGGGGAATGGATTTCATTTTTGGGTATCATTTCCTTACCTTCAGGTGTGTTATCATATGCTTGAGGGAAAGCATCCATTTTAGTATTGGGGGGGGGGGATGTTGTCATTCAGTGGGATTTGGGAATGTATTTTACAAATGATATTGAAAAGTGGTCAAAAATAATTAAAACAAATTAAAAATAAACAATAAAAAAAATGAAAAAATGGGTTGTGTCTTGGGTAGGTCAAAAATCACTCTTCCTAAATCTTTTATCTTTTATTAACTATTACAATTAGTGTCGTGAGGATATCAATCATGGGTTGGTTTGTGAGTGTGAGATCTTTTCCAAGTTCAAGTTTCGAAAAAACAAAGAGAAAAAAGGGAAAAAAGAACACTTGCATTATATTCATATTGGGAAAAGTTTTGTGTTATGTAAATATTTCATCTTCTCAATACCTTCATATTTTCTTCCTCTATTTTTTCTTTCTTCACACAATCATTCTTTTGTAAATATGTTCTTTCATTTTCTTCCATTTTATATTTTTTAAAAATGTGCATTGCTTTTTCTATGTTGGTATTTTAACCCTCTTCATATCTCTTTTGGAAATTATATTACTAATATACCCTAGCCACAGAAAAACCACTTAAAAAGACCTCTTGATTCTTGTACACTTTGGATAGGGATTGTATGTTGAGAGCTCTTTTCAAAATCTAAGATTTTCACTTTTGGTTGGTGAAAGAGTGAACCTCCAAAAATAAATTTTGTCATCTTGAGAGGTGTGTGTTTTGAGTGTCCACATATTCCATTTCTAAATTTGAGAATGAAAAAATTAATTAGTTTTGGAACAATGTTTATTTAAAAACATGTGGTGGATTTCAAAATGGATGAGTGAAATAGTCTAAACCTCCCCTGATTGGAGAAAACAAAATTTTAATATCTGTTGGTGAGTAAAAATGATTTTGTCATGTTTTTATATTTGTTGAAAATGAGGAAATGCACAAAACTAAGTGTGGGGGAGTTGATTTTATTAATATATTCATGACTTATTATATTTCCACTTTACTTATTTTATATGAAATGTGCATAATTTGTGTGAAATATTAATATTTTAATATTAAGTATATTTTTTGAGCATTTTTAGAAGTAGTCTAATTGAGTCAGTTTCATGTTTTAATAATCACTATCACTATACTAATCCAAATTGTGTGGTTATTGTTTTTTAGGATTCTCATTTCAATATACAACATTTCATTAGAAGGTACCATGATCCAATTCTTCCATGTGATGGGTCATATGGTCCTCACAAACAAGACCAAAGAATCTGTGAACAAACAGTTCCAGCCATGAAGATTGATTTACTGGGCTCAATATAGAAGTCTAAAAACATTAACTCTCCTCGATAATTCTGGGGACAATATATATCATCTTGGATAAAAATTTCAAGTCCCAAATCCAAGTACAAGGGGCCCAAATGATGCATTGAAGTCCAGCCCACCATTCTGGCCGAGAAATAAAATTAGTATAGTATTCATGACATATCTCATGATGTAAGAATCAAATAGAGATGAAGTTTTTCAGTGTGAAATAGGAGATATAGGTGGCCGAAGTTGTTGAATAACCCATTAGTATTTGAAGTTATCTTCATATTCAAAAACCCTTTCACATTCTGGGCTTCAAAAAGACTGGAATCAAATGGACAGTTTTACTTTGTTTAATCAACCGGCCATAACTATTGATCCTTACGTCCAAATGACTCTAAATTTTGATGGTAGTCGGAAAACGTTATTATCTACAACTTGTAGTAATGATATATTTCAATATTTGGATTTTTTGATGTCCATATCTGCGAACCAAATGGAGGGGTATTTCTGGAATGCAAACAGTCCACTCCTTGGGCTATAAATACTCTCCCCTTCTCTCCTTGAGAGGGGTTGGCATTTCAGAAGAGAGGAGAACATATTGTCACGACCAAGGCCTTGAAAAAGTCTTGGGAGGATCTTACATACTCAATTCTTCACTTGAGAGACCTTTCCTCCTCTCTTTGTTTTCAATTACTTTCATGTTCATCGTTTTTGTAATTTTGTAAGTCCTTTATTTTGTAATTCTGTTTTAATGAATGTTTCTTCTTCAATATCTATTATTCTAATCCTCTTTCTATAGTTTAATATTTATGTATTTAAAATGGTTTAAATTTAGTTGAATCCCCTTCCCATCTTTTTCTTCCTCATTCAATCGAAAATCTGTTTTTAATTATCATCATCGTTCGTGTGTGTGTCTCGACGTACCACTCTTTTCTAATCCCTTTTTTCCCTAATTTATCATCATAATTATTAAAACCACAATATTAAACACCCAAATGGTTGAGTAAATATCTCATTGGGGTGAGTTATAATTTATGGATGTTAATTGATTGAGATTATTTGATCGATGAGTATTCGTTAATTTAACATTGTGTATGTTGGACTTAATATGTCATGGATTAATGACATATTTTGTTTAGCATGTGGTTTCCATGGATTATTGGAACCATAAAAACACTACCATAAACATGTACTGATTGATTTTAGAATCCTAGTTAAGTTATTTCTTGGATTAAAGCATTAACACTTAGGAATTCTAATCGACGTCAACCTGTGAATTGTGTGTTAATTTAAATGCAATATAAAGCATAGATCAAGGATATCACAAGATTAAGTCCCTAAAAATGAACTCACCCCAATATTTATCAATTTTTTAAATCAATTATAATCTATTAATAATTTCAATTACGCTCTTCAAACAAACCCCACTAATGAAAATACAATCAACTAAAAACAAACGACTATTTCAAAGTATCATCGTCGAGGATTCAACCCGAGTGCTGCTATACAGATTAGAAGAGCACCAGAACATTGACTGGTCGATAGGCGACAATTGGCCATGCGTTTCAACAACGCTATTGTAGGAATGCTCTGTGGTTGGGCGTCGTAAGCATCGTATTCTTCAACAGGACGAGAACATTAGAATTATTCTCATTAGCATAATGGAGCACGGTATGGTGATTCTCAAAATACCATGATTCCTCAACAAGGGAAATATTAGCAAGGCAACAAGGAGAATAGTGTAGTGACGAAATAATTTTATGGAGCTGAGCAGATGATGTTCAATGATTAGGCAAGGACATATACAGTGATAGGTACTATTATTTTGAATTCTACCCTTGTGCAAGTGTTGTTTGATACAGGTGCATTGCATTCCTTCATTTCATCTCGTGATTTTGACTTTCTATGTTTAAAACTGGAAATGATGCCTTCAGTTTTGAAACTAAAAACTCTCTTGTTAAATATAATGTTAAGATATTTTGTGTAGAGCATGTGATATAACTGTTGATGGAGCTGATTTAAAATGGGACTTCTCGATATTGGATAAGGATGTCTCTGATGTAATCCTGGGTATGCATTAGCTGACAATGTTTAAGGCTCACATCGACTGTTATAAGATAACGGTTAGTTTCAAGACTGAGCATGACATAAACCATCTCTTTAGAGGAAAGAGGATGGTAAATAATGGTGCAACAAAGTTGTTGACACGTATAGTGGAACCGATCTCTTACCAACTAGCAGTGTTGACTTTGGAATCAATGGAAGAGATTAAGGAAAATAGCTTTCTCTCTATTAATGATCAATTAAAAATGTCTTTCCCAATAACATCTTAAGGTAACCACCTCTAAGGAAAGTTGAGTTTACGATTGATCTCCATCCCTGGATCAGTACTATTTCTCTTTCGTCTTATAGAATGGACCCAACTGAGTTATAGGAATTGAAAGTGCAGTTTGAGGTGCTAGAAATCAAGGGTTTCATTCGACCAAGTACTTCTTCATGGGTAGCACTGGTGTTGTTTGTGAAGAAGGCAGATGTAACTCTTTGGATATGTGTTGATTATCTTATGATTAACCAAGTTATGATAATGAATATATATCCACATCCACGTATTGATGATCTATTCGATCAATTAAAGAGAGATAAGTGGTTCTACAAGATTAACTTGTGATTAGGATATCACCAATTGTGAGTTTGGAAAGAGGATATTCCAAATAAATCATTCCAATGTATATATGGCCACTACGAATATGGAATCATGCCTTTCGGTCTAATGAATGCACCAGCGGTCTTCATGGCTTTGTTGAATTAGGTATTTCAATGATCTCTAGATTCTTTTGTTGTGGTGTTTTTTTGACAATATCATGGTGTATTCAAAGACAAGGGATGCTCATGTTGTGCACCTGGAAACATTGTTTTAAATCATGGGAGGTCATCATTTGTATTCCAAATTATCAATATGAGGTTTTTAGATATAGGAAGTACATTTCCTTAGCCATGTAATTTTTGAGAAAGGTGTTTCTGTTGATCAATAAAGGAAATAAGCTATTATCTGTTGGTATCCACTGATGAATGTGTTCAAGATACGTTGTTATCGTGGTCTATCTTGTTACTACAGATGCTTTTTGTGTGATTTCTCACAATAATCTTAACTAATGAAAGCTCTAACTAGGAAGAATTATCTCTTCCAATAGAATGATGAATTGCAGAGATCCTTTCCAGAATTAAATGTTCGTCTTGCATTGGAACCTATATTTATCTTTCCAGAATCAGGACAGGGGTATGTGGTGTATTTTGATGCTTTAGGATCAAGGTTGGGTTGTGTTCTCATAAAAATAGATCACGTGGTTTCTTATGGATCAAGGTAGTTGAGAGTACATGAGAAAAATTACCCAACACAGGATTTGGAGTTTGGAGTAGCAATTCATGCTTTGAAAACATAGAGATATTATCTCATTGGTGAGAAATTTAATGTGTTTACGGATCAAAAAAGCTAGAAACACATTTTCTCATAGTGATATTTGAATCTCCAGAAAAGGAGATGGATGGAGTATCTACAAATGTTTGACATTTACTTGATGTACACACCCGGAAAATGGAATTCAGTGGCGAATGAATTGAGTAGAAATTCATATGATTAGTTGGCAAAAGAAGCTTCATACGAATGGTATTTAATTTCGGTCATAGCCAACATCCATGTATAATATGAAGACCGAGGTGAAGTGGCTATTTTTATTATCTACATTTGTTCTTGATTTAGTAAATATGATCAAAGAAGTATAAACATCTGATGCATAATGTCTTGTTGTATGTTGAGAACTCAATGGTGGGGTGACCAATGATGGCTAGAAATTTGATGGGGGTTCAATTTTTTATTTCATTGATCAGATGTTTGTACCTATGGATTGTCAGGAAAAACTCTTTCATGCTTACCGCCTTTAAAGATGGGTTGTACACTCAGGTACACAGAAGATGTATATGTCATTTAAGAAACAATTTTTGTGGAACTTCATGAAAAGGAAGGTGGCCGAGTTTGTCTCATCGTTCTTAACTTGTCATTATGTTAAAGTACAGCTTCAGAGACCAGCTGGTATGTTACAATCTTTACCTATCACAGTGTCGAAATTGGATCAGATAGAAATGGATTTTGTTACATGTCTTCCACGAACTGTCTAGAATCACAATTCCATTTGGGTGATAGTAGATCGTCAAACCAAGAGGGCCCATTTCATCCCTATTCGTGAAAACCATATGGTACATGATCATTCAAAAATTTATATTTGAGAAGTGGTAAAGTGGCACGGTGTACCATTTTCTATAGTCTGTGATAGAGATATGAGGTTCACATCTCTTTTCTAGAAATCATTACAGCAATCCCTTGGAACTCAGTTCACTATGAGCACGACGTGTCATCCTCAGATGGATGGGAAATTTGAGCGGATGATACATATGTTGGAAGACATGTTGCGGGCTTGTCTAATAGATTTTAGTGGTTCATTGGAGGAGAATATACCCTTAGTGGAGTTCACATACAATAATAGAAATCTAGACACGATACGCATGGCTCTATTTGAAGCATTGTATGGGTGTTATTGTTGTTCTCCACAATGATAGGTGGAAACTGGTGAAGACTTACTAGTTAGGTTGAGCCTTGCCCAGAATCAATGAGGAAGATTCATTTTATTAGAAAGAGGATGGATACGACTCAGAGTTGTCATAAATCTTATGCAGATCACCATCAAAGACTGTTGTTGTTCATTGTGGGTAATCATGTCTTCTTGAGGATCTATCAACGTATTGGACATCATCGTTTTGGGAAGTAGGGTAGGTTATCTATAAGATACATTGGACCTTTTGAGATAATATAATGGGCTGGAGAGGTGTAATATCAGTTATCTTTACCACAACGGTTTAGTTCGGTGCAGAATGTGGTCCATGTATCTCAATAGAAAAAGTATCTGCCTGATCCTGACCATATGATCAGATTGGATCACATTGACCTAGATCCAAATGATTAATTGATACATATATTAGTATGGATTATGGATAATCAATATAAATCCTTTTGTGGAAAAATCATCGGTCTAGTGCGGGTTATATGGAAGCATGGTCAAATTCATGAAGAGACATGGGAACATGAAAAGGAAATGAAAGAGCAGTGGCCGTAACACTTTCATTTTGGTGAAGGTTTTCTACATCTCGAGGACCGAAAGACCAATGGTGAGGAGAATTAAGTACACTAGGTTTCTGGTATGTAACCCATACATGACTCTTTTCGTTTTTTTAATGTTAAGGGTGTTGTATGGGAGATTCAGGAGAACATGGAATGATGTTGTGAGGAAAAGGGGATGTCGCATGGGTGGCACATGGATTTTCTAAACCGTGCTGCCAAACCAAGCGTAGTGGGTCTTAGAGGTAGTAAATTCTATAGGGTCGGTGCTTGTTTTGTCTAACTGTGTGTCCAAACCATGCGTGAAGGGCGGTTGAGGCAGTAGCTAACGCACAGTTAGCGCATGGTTTGTCAAACCGTGCGGCCACTTAAACGAGATCCTATAAAGGTGGATCCCATGAATTTTTTCCAATATGTATCTATTTGTTCCTCTTATGAGGCCCTAACTCGTGATTTTGGTTCTCCTAAGGTCAAGGAGGGTTCTCCCATCATTCCAGAGGTGATCCGAAGGCTTCTCTTAATGATTCGAAGCCGGGTTCTTGCGGTATGTGATCGTTCATGTTTTGTTTAATAGATTTACTTAGATCTACTTCTCCTCTACACTCAGTTTCTTAGATCTACGCCTATTATGGGTATATATAAGTGAATGGATTCCACATATGATGATATTTGGTTTTTTATGTGTTAAGAGAAGATATCTAAGGATGATCCTTGATTAATCAGCTCTGTTTTCTTGTGTGTTCTCTGTTTGTTTGGGTTTTTGTAAAAACCATTGAGGTAGGAGGCTTCACTCTAGAATATTATTGTTATAATTGATTGTAATAGTTCCAAACTAGGTTATTTGAATGAAATTTGTTGTGCAAAGCATGGAATAAATCTTGTTTAGTTATTATTTATGGTTTTGATGAAATTGTGAAATCGTGGTGAATTGTTGGGAAAAGTGATTTGGCTTATTGAATTTAAATGTTGATTTTAAATTATAGATTATCTAGAATGGAAAATAGTTTGTTGAAAGATGGGTTTTCAATAAGATATGGTGTTTTATTGAAGGGGTTTTGTATTTAAATGGATTAAGGAAATTGGTTCATTCTTGGTTCTTCAATAAAAGTACGGTTGTATTGAAATGGTTTGAATTGGTTGAACACACTATGTTATGATAGAAATGGTTTTTAATAAAATGTTTTTTATTGAATGGATGGTTTTGGAATGATTGGTGTGAATGTGTGGTGTGTTTTCATGTTGCATATACGAGGCTTGGTTGAAATAGGACATTGTGATTGGTGCCAAACATTTAATGGAACATGAGACTTTTAAGTATGAGGGTTTGTTGAAATATGACCTTGTGCTTCGTCCCAAAGGTGTAATGGAGCATGGGAAAAATTACCTTGTGATGACTTGGTAGGTCGATGAGAAACTACTCATGAGTATGGAACTATCATAACGTAGCATGCATGGTTGAGTTCACGGGATTGTGAAATGGTTGGGTATGCCAAAAAGGTATTCTATGAAATGGATCTAAATATGGATTTGTTATTTTCTGGAAAAAATAACTTGTTGGAAAATTGGTTTCGATTTCTCTTTGATGCTTTTGGTTACGAATGGTTTTGTAAACATGTTTATATTTAGTTATAAACTGCTTTTGAGAAACTGTTTTATATAAACTATTTTTATATAATTGTTGTTTACTCTTCTCTCCTAGTGTCACGAGTAAGGAAGTCATTGGGGAAAACCTACTATGTGTTATAATCACCCCAGCTTTATCACTTTATTGATTTTGTATATGTCATATTCTGAGACATAGGTAAAGGTAAGGCATCTCATTACTAGTGGTTTGTGGTGATGCTTGGGAGATGTGGTGGTTCTTAGAGCATGGAGCTCATTGTGGAGTCATGGAGCATGTCTTGGTCTATTTTGGTATTTTTTTAGACTTCCACTTGGTATTCTGATATTATGTTGGATGTATTGGTTTTTAGAATAGTGTATTTCTCTTTTGGTAATGCATGATTTGGTTGTTTCATTATAATGCATCATATAGTGGTTGTTAGTGACGTCTTGGTTGGTTTATGGGTTTTTCTTAAAGAGTAAATTGTCCCCCACTTGCATTGAAATCCTTTATAATTTATTGGAAGCCTTTGGCACCTCGGGGGTGTCACATAAGGCCTAGTAATGACTCATTGAATTCTCAATCCAATGAGAATTGGAGAGTCATTACATGAATATTATTTCAGCTTTGGTGACACACTTGTGGTGTGTTGTGATTACTGTTTCTGAAAATTATCTATATTGAACCATGGATATGAATTCCACGAGAGTTGAGTCTTATTTAATTATTATTGGCACTTAGTATTATTTATCATGCATGATTTTAGACAAGAATGAGAAAAATTGTTATTGATAAGTCATTGAACTTATACTATTATCCTTGTATGTGAAATTGAATTGAAAATATCGACTAATACAAATTAGATAAATGTAAAATGAAGAAGATAATAATATGTCAGTGTCTAAATGTGAAATATAATTAATGATAATATGGTAACCCATTTCAACATGATTTATGTGTAGGGTGGTAAAAAGTATTAAAAAATCTATGTTTTTACTGTGTGATGAGATTTTGGAAAAAAGCATGTTGTCCGATTTTATTTATATTCCCTCTAATGTAAATAGTGATAATATGTGTTCTAATTATTGGTTCTAAGGTGTGTGTTTTTATTATAGAGATATGCCTCCATGAAGAGGCTTGTTGAGAGGAAGAACAGAGGTCATAATAGTTGATGATCCTACAGTGGTGTAACCCGAGGACCTAATAGTGTCTGGGGAGGGAGTATGAGATTTGTTCCAAGATAACATCACTTGTTTCATGAAATTGGTGGAAAGATACCCATATATGGTTTTTAAAATCATGTTTGAAGTGATAATTATGTTTCAGTTGCATCACTCTCTGAATTTTACTAGAGAGGGAGGACTTGAGGGAGTTGAGTTTTGGGTTTTGACCATTGATATGATATAATACCATCTGATGACTCCTGTGGAGAATAGGGTTAATATATATGATTATATTCTATGAGGATCGATGATGTTCTAGTAGTATATTCATGTGTGGACTGCAAAGTGTAATGGCATGATATGAATAGACATTATTGGGATGTTCAAGGATAAATTCTATCCAAAGACACTATGTAATGATAAATCATTAGAGTTAAAGTTCCTTCCATTGGGAATGAAGTCTGTGGTGGATTATGCTGGACACTTTATATATCTATTGATCTATTATCTATAGTTATTCTGATATGAAGAATCTATTCAGAAACTATTTTAGGATGTACCTATGTGTGAGATTAATTCCCAAGTCAATATCATTTATTTGAGATCTTTTCTGAGGTGGTAGATGAGGATCTTATATCTAAAGGGAACCATAGAGATGATTACATTAATGGAATGATAGATTCTACCAGATGATAAGTAGTTGAAAATATGAGATTCGGAAGTGCCATTTTGAAATCATTATCCAGGTATATTGTAAGAAGAGTATATAAAAAAAGAATCTGTTGCACCAGAACTGACTAGAGAAATCATTCATTAGTCTGCTGGGCTAGGAGATTATCATATCAACCATTAAAGAAAACCAATGGAGTGTAGATCTTAGTGAAAATTCGTAAATATATGGAGGTTCTATAGGAACACGAGAAATTTATGTTTTGATGGAGCAGTTGGATAGTGTTATAGTTCCCGAAGGCAATCTTCTATAACATATGAGTCTTAACGTTGGATTTCTACTGACTGAGGTGGTAGAGGTAGCAGAAAAAATGTTTATGGAAAACATCATTCATATTATCATAGTGGTACTACTAATGAGAGTTATATATAATAATAGGTTAAATGTGCATGACAGTTTCATGTGGTTCATCATACACATGTGGATATAGATTCTAGACCATTAACATTTGGATGTACAAATAGTGTAGCTTTTATATTAGCTGGTGCCTGATATGATAGAGGTGTCTCTCATTCCTTCATACCATCAAAACATGATAGTGGATTGAACATGGTAATGTATTTTTCGGGAGGGGTTGTGATGATTGATATTCTTTTGGGGATATGGTCTAAGGACATCTCTGTGCAATAGATATTATCTTCAGATCAGGGAGTACCATTTTCTAGTGGATCTCTATATTAAATAAATGATTGAATATTAAAAAAATATTACTATTTTTTTGAAAAATCCCTCATTTTTTCCTCTCAGTATGTGTTGGGTGTGATTGTAATTTTTGATAAATCTATATTACCATGATTGAGTATGGTTGGTTTTTTCCTAAAAAGGTTTTTAAGTTGGTGTAGTTTCCCATTGTTTTCCAAAATAATTTCCATCTAAATCAAGTGTTTTTATTTTGAAAAGGAAGTATTTCAAATAGGAGTCAAAAATATGATTACCATGAAGGATGGTTCAAAGACCATGAAAGGTGGCACACAGAATGGTGAGATAAATCAGCAGATGAAGTGTACCTCATTGGATAAATGGTTCATGAAATGAAGATAGTTCACGATGAAGTCTTGGAGTTCATGATGAATAATTAAATTATGCGAAATGATAGAGTTATGTGGGATGGATTTTAATTTTTATAAATGAGAAAGTTAATTGAGTGGCCATGAAATGGAACTGTTTTCTAGAATGAGAGGGTAATTTTTGCTTCCGTAAAGGAAGAGTGGTGTTACATGAACCACATAGTGATGAACATTTCACAGGATCATGGTTGGTGGTGGTGATTTCGGTAAATCATAGATTATAAGATTAAAAGGATCATTTTTCCAAATTAATTAGGGATAATTACATCATTTATGAGGGAGTGATTTTCATTACAACACATATTTGATCGGGGAAATCAGTGAATCCTAAAAGTTGTTAGAAATGGAGAACATAGAAATGGGTGAATTAGTTAGCGAGGAGGATTATGGGAATAGATAAGGAGTTCAAAAGAAAAATTCACAAATGAGTTTTATGTTCTCTATATATCTCAATGGAAATAGTTATGAGAAGTATAAAATGTTTTGTGGACGAAGAAGTTGTCTGTATAATCAAATATTCTGTTGAATTTGTTGATGTAGGTGGAAGTTGTATACGAAGATGGTTCATAGAAGCAGTATGTGGAGCTGGAAAATAGTAGAGGAAGTGGAGGCAGTATAAATAAGTGGTTTTCAATGAATAATATGTTCTATTTGGTTCATGAAGGAAGTAGGTAGATCACCAAAATACATAAATAGTTTACAAAACAAATTTCTACTCACTAAATATACCATGAAAAGTTGATTTTATCTAAGTGTGGAAAGGGTGATCTAATATAGAGTGCATTTTTTATTTGAGGATACATGAATTCATGAAAATTAAGAGATATATAAGTACATAAACATTAATTGGATACCACAAAATGTAGTTATCAATGTAAGAGGAAAACGTCGATCCTTTCTCCTAGTAGTGATCTAGTGAAAGAGAAATAGGGAGTGACTGATGGGAATGCAGTAATAATACCCTAAACTAGTATAGACTATTATCCGAGGATGAAAAGAGATTTAACCTGAACAATGTAATTGGAAGTGAGTTTTATTGATTTTGGATCATCTGTACACCACCATTGTATGCTCCTTGGTGGTAGCTTGGTGAGGGTGAATGGTATAATATAGAATTGTCATGTGCATGATTCCATTTCTATTAAAATATTTCTATGGGAGAAATAGATAAGAGTGATCAGTTTATTGATGAAATATGATATGATGAGGAAGGAGTTCAAATCGATCATACCCTAATTCACCCCTTCATGGTATTTTACATAGTATACCTAACAATTGGTATCATTGGGAATGGGTAATAGTCAGTTAATCTCTATCATAAGATAAAATGGATGTGGTCAATAAAAAATGGGTTACTATCTATTATGGAAACAATTTTCTACTATGGTTGAATCAGATGAAGAACTAATTCTATTATTTCGGAATGGATTTTCATACAACAACAATGCATGGTATATCATCAAACATTGATAGTGGTGCTTTATTAGAAGCTGAGCAATGAAAAGATCATATTGATTTTAAGGGGATCAATGCTTTAGGGTTATCCAGACACATTGAAATCAATGAATATGTTATTTCATGTAAAACATCCATTTCTATATGGTAATAGCTTTTGAGAATATATAAGGGTGACTCAATTGTCAGAGAAGTAAAAATGAATGTTCTATGGAAAAAATATGAAGATTTTAGAATGCACCCTAATGAGTATGTTGATACATTATTTGACTGGGTTAATGTTGTCGATGAATACATGCATGGTCTCAGTGAAATTATTAATGATATTAATACTTTTAATCATGTTATGAAAAAACTACCTCGGTTTAATATGATTTTCTTGGTTTGGATGACAATGATTTGACGGAGTTGATTTTGGATAACTAGCATATTACTCTTGTTTCCTATGAAATGAGAAATGACGATAACAATGTTAGGAAAAGTGGGATTTATAATGATGTGGAAGTCCTAACAATGAATAATCTCTTAATGTAATATAGTCATTAAGAATTCAATTTGGGTGATTTCATTTCATTTTTCTCCACAAATCAATAAAGATGAAACCAATATTTCAAAAGTAATCTTCCTTTTTCATTCATTCGATGTGGAAATATTAGGAATTATTCCAAAAAGTGTACTTTGAATAATGAAGATGATAATTAAAAAAATTATAATGAAATAGAAAGAATTATTCATCCATTTTGAAAGGTATGACGAGTAATTAATGATAATTCTTCAAAAATAAGTGTCTACTTTTAGAAGAATATGGAATTATTAAAGAATCTGTGGAAGAAGAGTTGGAGAATTTCAAAGATCATGAGTGTATTCAATTTTTCAGTTTTCATAAATTCAATAACAAATGGAAAATGTGACAATGATGAAGAATAATTTAAGGTTATAATTGACCTTCTTGTAGAAATAGAATCTTCACTTGAAGTGATATAATTTTGGAGAGAGAAAACAAAGAATGATAACAAATTCTTTCATGATGCCAAATTTTATATGAATGAATACAAAGAAGATAATTGTTAGGTAAGTGATGAAATTAAAAAACGTACTTCTTCAAGGCCATAAGGTTCATGTAAGGCTGTTGAGTACAAGATTAAAATCGAATAATAGAAAAGAGAGATCGATTGAGTGACTGAAACTAGAAAGGATCATATCATGTGTTTTCATGAACATGAAGAGAATGTTATTGGTATGTGAAATTTTTTTAATAATAAAGAAAAGGTTGACTCATTGAACAAAATTGGGAAATTAGATAAATAGGAAATAGAAAACATGAATTTGGATCATAGTTATCCAAAAAAATAAAATAAATAGTCAAATAAAAATAATAAGGCATGTTTGAGGCTTGATCGAAAATTTATTGTAGTAATGGATGAAATCAAAACAGAAGCACCCACTCTGATGATGATGATTTATTTACCTAAGATGAATAATAAGGATATTTAGATAACATGAGGGATAATATTGCTGTAGTATTTCCATATAGGAATTTGCCCCACATAATTTTTTATTGTTGTGGAAACATGGGACACTAACAAATAGATTATTCCATGGTAAATATATATGAGTGGAAATAAGTCCAATAGAGGTGTTCATATATAGATAAACTTTCTAGGGAATCATTTCATTGATAGTATATCAGGTGTAGAGAATTCAGACACATGATAAGATATTTCTTATCAATAATATAGAAAAATGTGCTGATGAAAAATGAGGTTAGTCAAAGGCAGTAGAAAATTGTTTCATCAAATGAGTTGAAAATTGAAAATACATTTTCCGTTCTATAATATGAAATTTGTTTTTCATAATCTAATGAATTACAAGAGTATCAATATATACTAGGTATGAGGTCTGAAATAGAGATAAAAAAGAAAAGGTCTGAAAAGTTAGTGGTCACAGAAATTGTGTTCAGGGAAGCTGATTGTACTAAGATATAGATAATTGAGAGTGGCATCTCCTCCTATATTATATAAATATTGATATTGTGATTAGAATTCAGTACGATAAATAACGTATTTAATTATTTTTCAATATTTAAGGGTTCAATATTATTGTCCCTAGGAAATTATTTTTTTCTGGACAAGAAATGAAAAATTTTAGTTTCGTGGTTGTTGAAGGACTTATTCACAACTAAAAAGGATTATTCAAATTGATTGACTCATGAAATTCCTTATTGTTTTCCATGAAATTATTTGTCATCAAGGAAAAATATTTTATTGTTTTATTAGATGGAAAACCTAAAAAAATAATCTCTACCTTATGAGTGGAGAAGATGATATGTTCTTTCGATCCAAAGAAGAAGAAAATAAGATGTGGTGTAAACTTCCTGGCCATACGAGCCAAAATTCATTATATGATCTTGTGAAACATGATTTACATGAGATCTACCTAGATTATATTATGATCGTACAAATACATGTGATTCATACCAAAAAAATAATATCATTCAAAGACATATGATGAAAATGATGAAAGGTCAATAAATTGATTGAGTTGGATCAAATTGTTGGGTTCTGGATAATTTCACCACGATCTCCTGATTGAATGAAATATTATTTTTTCTTGATTGGTGATTATAGTAGAATGAAATGGGTATCAATCATTAACAAAATTAATGAGGTGTTTAGATTCACTATGAGATATCGATAATAATTTGAATATATGTTAGAATAGAAAAGACAGAAGATCCACACATATAATGGAATAAAGTTCACAATTATCAATGTAGTGGATTATCAGAAGAAACATGTGATAAGGAATCACATTTCAGTAGTGATAACTCCGTATTAGAATGGAGTAGTTGTGAGAAAAAATGGGATTATCAAAAACATGGTCAGAAATAAATCAATTATAGAGGCCTTCCAAATAAATTTTTTAATGAATTTGTGATGTTAGTAGTATACACATCAAATAGAGTATTTCCATGTTCAAAATAATATATTACTATATATAATCAATTTTATGGAAATAATCCATCATTGAAGTACTTTTTAGACTTCAATAGTAAGTGTTTCATTCTCATAATGGATAAACATGGGTATTTTGAATCATATAGAGACCAAGTGATATTTCATTCTTATTCAATGGAAAGAAAATAATATAAATTCATTAACAAGTATCATGCAATGGTAGTTGAATTTCATGATCTAAGTGTTGTAGAAAATGTGAATAATCTTCAGGAAATACATGTTCAATATTAGGTGGTTAATGGTGATGTGAAAAGAATAATAATAAATTGTCCCGTTATAGAAGTTTACTCGGAATATAATTTAGATAACGAAATGTTTGAGAACAATGAAGTGTATGTGCAATGTCAGAATAGAATTGATGTAATTTATAGACATTGCATAATTGGTGAATGGAAAATGTCAATATAGACATGTCAAATGAATACACTTCATAAATAATCATAATTATCACTAGTGGATAATATATGTTTTGATAATATAGGTGGGGATGGGAATTGGGTTCTTGCTATTAATAATGAGTTTGACCAAATTGAGAAAAATCAGACATTGGAGGTTGTTTGAGACCAATAGAAAATATTGAGATATAGATGAAATGGTTCTTTTGTATAAATATAAATTATGATAATGTGATGATTTGAAAAAAGAATAACTATTGTGAAAAGGATTCACCGAGATATAATGAATCTATGTTGATTAAACATTGGAACCTATTGTTAGGATAAAGACAACCAGATTACTCATGTCCATAACAGTTCAAAAATGTTCAATGAATTCTTGATGGATGTAAAGGAAGAATTTCTAAATGGAGTTCTAGAAGAATAATATTACATTGAGAAACCAAATTTTTTTCTCATTCATGAATATGATAAAAACATTTGTCAGGTTATAATGCATTTATATGGTCTAAAGTAATAAACAAGAGAAAATTATTAAAGGCTATATCTATTTTGGAAGAATAGTGGTTTCTTTCATGGATTAGTGGTTTTAAATCATTATTTCAACAATTATAGGGATCAATGGATATCTGTGTTTGTATGTGTTGATAACATAATATTTAGTGAATCATAGGATTCATAGTGCATAAATTTTTTTGAATTCAATCAAAGTGAGTTAAAAATGCCAATGATTGGTGATCTAATGTTTTTTACTTGGTTTACAAGTAACACAAGGGAAGAAATTCATATTCATTTCATAAAATAAATATTTCATGAATTTTTTTAGAATGTTTGGAATGGATAATTCCAAATAAATGAATATGCCGGTGGTATCCCAGATTAAAATGTATGGGGATGTTAAAGGAAATGCGATCAATGTAACAAAATATAGTCATGTCATTATACGTATATTTTACATAATATCAACCAAACCTAATATTTTCCCCACATTTCAGGGAGTATAGTATCAAAGTAATTCCAATAAAACCACTTTATTACAGTTAAAAAGAATATATCATTATATCATTGGAACAATTTATTTTGGATTGATGTAAAATAAAAAATCTCAACAAGAGTTATTGGGACATTGAGACACTGATAGGGAGAGACAAAAAAATGAAATGAAATCAACGTTAAGAGGTTATTTTACTCATGGTGGATTTTTTATTTCATGTAAAATCCTAAAATAATATTATATTTTATTGTGCACCATATAATCTAAGTATATTTCTGCATCTCAAGCATGTACGAAAACCTATTTTGAATGAGGTAACAAATAAATGAAATATGATTTGATGTAAAGTCTCCCATTTTAATCCAATAAAATAATTCATGTGTAATAAAACATAGTAATAATCTAGTACATCACCCAAATCCAACAAAAATTGAAATAAAATATAATTTTATCAAGGAGAAGGATGAACAAGGGATTGTGATCTTGGAGTATATTCCTACAGAAAATCATGTTACAGATATTTTGAGAATGTCCTTACCCAAAAAATAATTGTAATGGAATTGACTGGATCTAGAAGTTTAGTTGACTTCTATATCATGAATAAATGTGTATTTGGGATCACCCTCTTTCAGAGGTATGGAGTTTTTTCTCAAATGTATTGATGTGTGTTCTTTACTCCATTGAAGACAACAATAATGTGACTTTGGGGTCATTTACAATGTGGGGGGGTAATTGTGGATATTAAAAGGGATACCAATTCTTAATAAAGCCACAGTTAGAAGCTATTATGTGGTGCAACAAGAATGAGGGAGTTGAAGCTGGGAATAAATCTAGTAATGCTTGAAGTGATCGATCAAAGGATACATATCACGACACATAAGGTTCGTCATAAAAATAGAATAATGGTTCGAGAATGGAATGAAGTGATTAATTGATGAACTTTTAATTATAAATTTTTTTATCACATCAATCAATACTCACGAAGGAATAGAGTATATTTTTAGTAAATCCTTGGTAGTTATCATAATCCGGAGAAGTGACTGCTAGAAGAATTTTGAAGAATCATTAATGAGATATCAAATTATGATTTTGTTTTTAACAAACATAATGGGAGATATTTTTGGGATAAAATACCTAATTGTATCTTGTTATTATGTTTTGGGTGAGATTCTGTTAGTTTATAAATCCAAATAAACACAAATGAGTATGGATGGTGTTTTTTTAAGAAAGTTTTTAAGGTGGCACAATTTCTCAATGATTAACAAATTTTTCTGCCATAATATTGGGATATTGTTTTCCTAAATGATGTAATTACACATAGGATTGTATATTATGATGACCATAAAGGATATTTTGAAGACCAAAAAATGCGGTACAAGGAATGGTCGAGGAAATATGAAAAGGAAGGGGATTGTGTAAGAGAAATGGTTTGTGGAATGAAAATTGTTCATAGCCAAGGCTTCCATTAAATTTTGAATACTTTTGGTGTGTTGAAGGATTTTTTTTATGTATGATATATTATTCTTACTAGAAATGAGGCAGTTATTTGAGATTCGATGATGTGGATCATTTGCGAATATGATTTGGTGATTTTAGTCACTACGAAGGAAGAGTGGAAATACACGTTTTATATAGGGAAGAAAAGTTCGTGAGAACATGGTACATAGATATGATTTGGGTAAATCAATGTTTAACTGATTATTATGATCTATTTACCTATAAAATGAGCTATTCCCATTATTATATATATCATAATTTACAAAATAAAAAAATATTTCTCTGGGAATTCAGTGAAGTATGAATGTGGTGGGTGAGGGAGAACTCTACAAAGGGTGAGTTAGTTCTTATTGAGGATTCCAAAAAAAGAGATATATTTCATGGGAACTGTTTATGAATGTATTTTCATGGGCTATGAAGCTAAAAAATTGATTATTTATGGAAATTATATAAATCATCATGGAAGAAGAAGCAATCCACAAGAATAATAAATCTGAGGAAGCAAACATGGTACAAAGAGGTGTTATGTGGAGATGGTTTGTAGAGGTGGTATGTGGAGAATGAATGCAAAAGTGGAATAACATGTAATACATGGAATAAGTGGTTTGAAAATAATATGTTCTACTTTGTTGATGGATGAAGGAGTGAGTTCAGAAAGGGACTTAAAACTTTTGAGAATAAAATTCCAGCTAACGAATAGTACGCGGAAAAGTTGATTTCATCTATGGGAGAAAATGGGACATTAATATAGAACCCATTTATAGTTGAGGATTCATGAATTTAATCATATTAAGGGTCCTAAATGTCAATAAAATAAGAGTGGATACCATCTATGAGTAGTGAGTGAATGAAAAAAAAGACATAGATCCATTCCACTGACAATGATCTATAGAAAAAGACATAGGGATTGTCCCTTAGGATTTTAGTGATAAAAACCGAAATCATGTAAAGGTAGTTACACTAGGCATAGAAGTGATATTTCATGAATCATGTTATTTTAATTAAAAATTAGTATATTTGGTACATTATCACATCATCGTTGTATTCTCCTTGGACGTAGTCTACTGAGGGAGATTCAAGTAATATCTATGTGTTATGTGCATAATTTAATTTTTGTTCTTATAATTATAATATATAATGAGAGAAGTGTGTTTTGTTTAATGAAAAATCAATATCAAGGGAGGGGTCTAATCTTTCATACCCTGATTCACCACCTCTTAGAGTATTTGATATAGTGTACCTAACATGAATGTAATGTATAGTCACATATCGATCCCACATAGACTGTTACCATAGGAGTGTTACGTTTACATCTAGTAAGGGTGACAATTAAAATCACAGGGGAGATAGGGATATCTAGGTTGGTTGTGAATGTCCATTTAAATAAAAAGTGTTAGAGATCACAACCAATGTTTCTTGTCTATTACTAGATGATGGTGTGTTAGAAATTATGTTCTTCCACCAGTAGTGGTGTTCTTTTTGGATGTCTTTTCGGATGACATCTCAGGGATTAAACCTAATAGAGATGATGATTTTACAATTAAACTCATTCTAGGGGCTGATACAATATCTATTCTATATAAAAACTAGCACCAATAGATCTTAAAAATCTCTAGAATCATCTAGAGGAGTTATAGTATTTAGTGTTTGTCCATCTGAGTTTGTTGCCTTGGGGATCACCAGTATGATTTCTAAAGATGGATGATGGTACTTTATGTTTGTGTGATGATTACCATATGATTAATAAGATGGCTAGGAAGAACTGGTATTCTCATATATTTATTGATGATCAGTTTGACAAGCTGGGAGGGGATATCTTATTCATAATGGTCACTCATAGTTAGTGGAATCATCATTTGATAGATCAAACATTAGATATACTGAGGACTTCTTTCAATAGTAGTTATGGACTTTATGAGATTTTCGTAATGTTTTTTGGGATGAAAAATACATCATCAATGTTTATGGTCATAATGAATAAGAACATTCATCCGTAACTGGATCATTTTATGGTGGTGTTTGTGAATGAAATTTTGGGGTGCTCCAAGACTCATGATGATCATGACCGGCATCTTGACATCATCTCGATTGAACTATGATATCATCATTTATATTCCATGAAATCTATGTGTTATTTTTGGATTGACCAGGCACACTTCTTGGGTCACATCATCTTGTATAATGTTATGTCAGTGTTCATTGAGAAGGTTTAGGCAGTGGTTTTTTTGGATAATACCAATATTATTTTCGATATCCAATGCCTTTTGTTCTAGCTGGATATTACAGGAGGATCATCTAGGGATTTTTCTCAATTAGAATCATTGATTTAATTACTAAACTGTAAGGGGACAACGTTTATGTGGATGGAAATTTTTTTGATTGTATTCCGTGACCGGAAACTATTTTTGACCTTAACACCAATTTTTATCTTTCCTGAGCTAGGTGAGGAGTATATGGTGTATTGGCACGATTCTGGGATCAGACACGTAGTTTTGATGATTTTGGATGATCAAGTATTGGATTATGGGTCTCAATAGTTGACAAATATTAATCCAAATTATCGAATGAATTACCATGATTTGTAAGTAGTGTTATATTAATTTATTTTTTTGCAACACTATCTCTTGCGTGAAAAATTTACAACTTACGCTGACAAATAAGAGAGAAATGTATATTTTTCTTTAGAGAGATTAGAATATTCGAAAGTGGATTTGGGTTGAATATATGTATTCTTATAATTTTTCAGCTATTATATATTTTTATGATGTGAAATAGTGTAGTTGATTCTATAATAGAAAAAACTCTGACATATGTGGTTCCATTGTCAAGTACTAAGTAGATGATGATGTCGTTCTTGTTGAAATGCCTATGGTGGTTCAAGAGAGTCATGCAGAGAAGTCCATGGTTTCTTTTGTAGTGGAATTTATTGATCTAATATTTTACAAATTTTAGATATTCATTTAAATTATTTTAACAATATAAATTTTTTAATTTAATATAATTTGCATCAATTATGTAATTATGGTGTGTTTTGATCAAAAATGTGAAAATTTCATAATTCAATATTTTTAACCAGTTTAAATCCTAAGGATATTATCGGCAGAAGTATTAAAATATTATAATAATTTGAGGGATTAAATTTTTTAAGAATTTGTTATTAATTTTAATATGATATTTCTTATAGAGATATTATATTCCACCATCCTTAGTCTTGAAAAAATCATTCAATTTGATACATTGTTCAGGAAGACAATGTGTATCCCACCTCCATAATGGAGACATAAAAATAGAAAATGCATCCAATAGAGATAATTCCATCTTAAATTGATACATGAATCATATATGCCATTATATTTTAAATTAAATTCATTTTTTGAACCATTACATTGGAAATTGAATTATATGAATTCTTAAAAGATTTCTAGATTTCTCAGCCAGAAAAATTCAAAGAAAATATTAATTTCATAACTCATTATTTCTATGGATAATTATGATTATACTTCAACGAATAACTCAAAATAAATTTATAATTAACAATAATGGTCGATGAAATTCTTGAATAGTCTATTTAATGGGTCCAAAAAAAATGAGAAAACTTTTGGAAGACCGATTATTGCATATAAAAGTGGGAGACATCCTCCTTCCCAAATCATTACATTCCATTCCAAACTTTCTAGGGCCCAATAGGGATAAATTATCTAATTTAACTCTATTATTTATTTTCGTTTAAATATATTTTTAATTCCTTGTTATTCCACATTAATATTTATTATCCTATCTATAGTGGTTTAATCATTTTTTTCATTGGGTCTATAATTTTTTTAATTTTTAAATGCTTGAGTTGTTGTAAATAATTGAATGTAATCCCATTACCTCTTCATGATAATTATTTTAAATTTCATAAAGAATCTTTTTTTATTAGGTGAGATATTTTTTTCTTTTATCATTTTTATTATTTTTTCTTTGATAAATGATCATTATCTCCCTCCCCTAATTTTGGTTTATATATAATAAAATAGTGGAGGGATTAGTTATGAAATACTGAATGCTTTTTAGGTTATGTAAAAGGTGTAGTGGACATTGTTTATTGTTTTAGATAGGAATGTCTTAATCAGTATGCCCCATGAAAATTTAGGATATTCATTGCAACTCTCTTAGACATGTAAAATGTGTTGACTTAATTTAGATCATGGTAATGTCTTATATGACCACAACTATTTTACTAATGGTGTGAAAGGAAATAATCATGGAATCAAAATTGAAACAAAATTTCAAATGGAAATTGAATTAAATATAATAAGCATTTAATTGAAATAGGAATAACAATCTTGACGTAATCCCCCTTATGATAACATCGTTTTAAATGATTTTAATATCCAATTTTTTTCAATCATTTTCTTAATTGACTGAATTTATTTATTTTCATTCAAAATAAATCAATTAAAGAACCACCCAATTTTTCATCTAATTAAAACTAAAATCATGTTTTTATGTACCCATCTTCAAGAGGCATCCAATGGAAAATCACTAGCCTTCACTTAGTTAATATGAAAAAAATTTCATTCCCCATGACGAGCGTGCAATAATCCTGGCCTAGTTGTCAGAGAGGAAGTTCCATAATATAATTAAAAATATCTAATACTTTCAAAATTATAAAAAAAATGAAGAATACTTCTTCCATGTTGTTTTCAAATTATTATTTCCTAAATATCATGGGACAATTACCCAAAAAATAATGAACCAATCATTGACACACAATTTTCCATGCAGGATGGGGTTTCTTCAACTGTTATATAGGTTAGGTTAGTATGAAAATATAATAATATTGGGAAACCATTAAATGAAATAATATATGGACTAAGGAACTACTTGAAAAAAAATAATTTCAATGTCATAGAGGATAACTTTGTTCCCATATTACATTCCATAATTTTATGATGTTTCTAAGGTAGAAACAATCCCTCATGTAGTCTTCCATGATTTTTTAAAGAGATCCACGAGATGTAGGAGACTGACTACAAACTGATATCTTATAATTCAAAAAAATATAAGGTTATCTAAATTGTATAAGAGATTAAAGATAAAAAAACTAAGTGGGTTGATATTTCAATTAACTCATTTTCATATAATTTTTTTGAAACTAAATTGAGTATCACAAATAATTGTATTAACATTTCATATTCAGTTAATACATTTATTTCCATGGTGGATGATCATTAAAAATAAGACCCAATGAATGAAAAACATATGGGACCCCTAAAAAAGATGAAAGCTTATTAGAGGGAGTTCAAGAGGAATCAAAATTGTTATTTCTAGAGTAAAAAGAGATGAGGTCTACTCAGATTATTGAGGATGAATTTGAAAATTAATCAGCATGGATTAATTTTTTATAAATATAAGTACACTATGAAATTATATTTGATTATTTTATTGATGTTGAATACATTTAGAAATCAACAGAAAATGAAGAAGATGTATTGAATGTGAAAAAACAGAAACAATAGGACTCATTAATTATACAAGCACCACCATTCAATTTTTATCTCATTCCTATGGGGTGGATTTTTCATATAATTGCCATGCAATCTTCCACAAAAAAAGTGTAATTCAATATTGGAAGGAATAATTTTTATTGGTTCATGAGCATATAACTTCACCCAAAATCATATTGGTCGTAACCGATTATATCTTCCCATTTTTTGGTAGTAAACACCTAGGTCCACTTGGTAGATTGTATCAAAATTTATCCTTTTATTTAATCTAGAGCATTACAATTTCATTATTATGAATTTAGATTTCATATCCATTCTTATTAATTAGTCAATCATGTATTCCACTCCCTCATATCTTTTATTAGATTTAATAACTTGATCCTTGTTTTTAATTGAGTTGTTTTATTTTATATAGTCAATATGGAATATGTAATCCTCAAAAAGTGAATGATAAGGAATTATTTTTAATGGAATGGTATTTCATCCATACTTTTTAATATTTTACTCTCATTATAGTTTTTTTCATATCATGATTTTAATATTCAACAAGAATTGCATACCAATTCTAGAATTCATGATTAACATGATTTATCTAGGGGACATGAGATTCTTACGAATATAGGGATTCCATTTTTATGATTTTAGTATTAATGAAATTGTATGATTAAAATGGAAAATTAAAATTTTAATGTAAAGATATGATATTGAAATTATTACTCCAAATTTTAGGGAATTGATTGAATTATTTAAATGAAATTTCCCAACAATTTTTATGCTTTCAATTTTTGAAATTCACGTGGATTGATACTTTAATATTAATCATGACATCAGTAAATTTAAAAAAACATATTTCGTATTCATTAGAGGATTTTTAAGCAATGTAATTCATATTTTGTATAAACTATATTTCTTCAGTGATCATGGATTATTCTACCTACTTGATCATGAGTTTTATCTTTTCAAGGCTAAAGACAATTGAAAAACACATTTACAATGATTTAGGTTCTTTTGAAATTAATTTATCCTTATATACAACATTTAAATCAATATTTATTCTGGCCATTTATTCCATTAATGGATATTAATGGGATGATCCATATTATAATACATTTTAATCCATTCTGACCCTACTCTAGGTATTTGCACGATATTTTAATGTTTAAGTGTTGGTGTAAAGAAAATCATGGTGGAAGGGATTATATAAATTGTTAAGAAGAAGTGTTGGAGATATATATTTTTTTAAGAGAAGTTTCATTTGATTCTTTCATTGTAAACTTTAGTTTTTTAGCCTTCTATATTAAAAATATATAATAAAAAATTAAATAAAAAATGCTTCAGTTCTGGAAAGCCAATAAAAATAATTACTAGACCAACAATATTTCTTATAAGTTGATAGGTAATAGTTTTAATGTTTGTATGAATCATAAAATTCTTGAAAAAGGAAATATATTATTTAAAAAAAACCATGAGGGTGCGTTAATCATTCATTAGCATTTACTTTGATCACGACCTTACATTGAAATTTTGGGAAAGTGGATGTTACAACTATGATGATTATAATTTCATTACACTTCTGTATTTTATATCATGAATTTTACTTTAGAGATAATCCTCCACGATGATCCTTAATTTCCAAAATAATCAAATCCAACCAAACATAAGACTCATAGTCATTGGAATCATTATTGCAAGTCATCATGTGTATTTTTTCATTCAACGTGGAGAATGGTGTTACATCACAAACATATGGATAATGATTATGTTATCACAGTATGATAATGAGTATACATGATTTTTTTAATGATATATGAGATTAAATATTCAATGTTGAGGTCAGCCATGATGTGGAGTTTTTAATAATATTAAATTAATCTTATTGAGTGAATGAAAAGATAAGTCCAATCATTTTTCAAAAAGGGAAAGTAAAATACATAAAGATAGTATTTCTATAAAAATTTAGTAATTTAAATGATATTTTTTTCTTTTCATTTTTGTAATTTTTTTATTTGAAAATGAAATATATTGGACGTTTTCACTCTAGTATTTGAATATTGGTAACATTGGGATCCTCTGAATTCCATGCTGAGATTTTATGCTATAGGAAATTAATGTTTTATGTGTAGGGGAAATTGTAGAGCAAATATTTTCATCATTATATATATATGAATTTGAATTATTTTAACCCTCCAAATTTACCATTTTTATATTAATTGGATCCATTTTTGATTTACTGTTTGTTTTTTTGAAAAAATGTAAATATTTTATAAATACAAAAATTTATCCTATTTTAATAATTAGGGTATTTTGGTAATAACCATTAAAACATTATTCTAATATGATTGATTCTCTATTTACGAATCCTAGATTAATGTTTTTCAACATTTTATTTGGTATAAAGAGTTGATTCTACCATCTTGATGCCCTAAAAAATCATTAAAGTTGCAATGATATTATAGAAGACAATAGGGACCCCACCTCAATAACCTAATTATATGGATGTAATACATAATTAATATAGGTTATTCTACATAGATATGAAGGTGTAAACATATACGTGTTTCATCAATAAATTCCATAGTGTTTTAAAAAAATTAAGGTGCAAATTGAATGATATACATTCTAAACATAGCCATGATTTATTATCTAGAAAAATTCATTATCAATATAAATTTCATAACACTTTCCTATTTTTTCCAATTATTTTTAAAATTAAATGATGAATGGAAAAATCTTTTTTGAAATTATTAGTGTTGGATTAAAGGTATTAATAGTCCATTTATTAGGTCAAAAATGAGAAAAAATATAATGAGGATATATTATGTCATGTTTAATAAAAAGAGCTATTTCAAACCAAATAATTCTATTCCATCCAATTACATTCTGGGAACAATGGTGGAGAACATTTCTTGTTTCAATATTTAATTTCTTTTATTTTACATAGATTTTTAATGCCTCCTTCCTCCCCATTCATTTTTCCCTTACCATGGTGGGGTAAACACTTCATTGGTTGAGGTATGGTTGGTTTTCTATTTATTAATGTGTTAGTTCTTGTATATAATTGATTGACATCTCTTTATCTATTAATCATAATTTTTTTAAATTTAATATTTTTGTTTTTATTATCACGATATATCATATATTATTATTTAATTAATTAATTACTTTTTCTTTGGTAATTTATCTTTATCCTCACTTCAAATTTATGGTCTATAAACAATGTAGTAGACTAGATATTAATGTTGAGGTACTCAATGATGATTAGTACTTGTAAAATGGGTATTGGATGTTCATAATTGTTTGTGGTAAACAATACACAATCTTGTAATGTCCATGTAAATTGAGGATATTCATTTTAAATCACGTTCACAGTGAATGATATTAGACTAATATGAGATCTTGGTAAGGACTTCTCCCACCGTCATTATTTAAATAAGGGAGTGAGAGGAGATAATTGTGAAATATCACATAAAATAACATTGAATAATTGGATTGAATTATATAGAATAGGTATAGAATTTCAATTGGAACGTAGACCATGAACTAATAATCCTTCTCATATCATTGTTTCATTTAATTCCAATTTCCAATTTATTTTTTTTCTTTTTATTAATTGACTGTGAATGTTATGTTTAGTTCAAAATCATTCATTTAAAAAACCACAAAATTTTACCCCTTTTTTTAAGTGACATAATTTTTTATTTTCACTGTTCTTTGAAAGACATCATATTATTAATCAATATAATAACCTTTGGAAAAATTAATTTTTTTAGATAGATCCTATGACATGTGTGGGTCATGAGTCCACACTTTTGAGATGGATAAGGGATAGAAAATATGAGGATACCAAGTTATTATCCAAAATAGAGTGATTTTATTTTCGAAAGACACCTTTGTATTGGTTGATAGATGAAGAACAGATCATATATGTGAAGGTTATAGTTTTGTACATATGAAAATATAAGTGGAGATCATGTATGAATTTCATGGATTGAAGTGGAATGTACATCCAGGTGTGACCAAAATGTACCATGACATGTGAAGATGTTTTGGTGTCTTGTTATGAGTAATGGGATAGGTGGTTTCAAGACACGATGATACACTTATTAGAAGGTGAAGGAAGATCATCAATAACCTATAGGTTTTCTATAGTCATTAACAAATCCAAATTTGATGTGGGATGATGTGAATATAGACTTTTTTATTGGAATTTTGAGGACGCATTGAATGAATGAAGCTATTTGGATCATTATGGATCGACTAAAATGGTAACACATTTATTTCTGAGAAGATAATACATTATAGTAGAGTAGTTGGGGGAACTGTATGTTATAAATATCTTATATCTCCATGGGGTTTTAAGGCTTATTGTTTCATATAACGATTCATGAATTGTGTAACACTTCTATTGAGGACATCATAAAGCACTAGGTACAATGATATTATTTACTATAAAATTTCACCCGATGTTGGATGAGTTATAAAATTGTACTCTACAGGTTCATGATTATTTTTTGTTGGCATGTGTGATTGGTTTTGGTGGGACATGGGAGAAAAAATTGGTTTTAGTGTATTTTACATATAAGAAATGTTACCCGGAAAATATATAAATTGAAACATAAAAGGAAATTTTTATTGGGACATGTAAATCACTACAATGTTGGTTGGAGGTTAGTGAGTCAGAGTTTTTGGAGAAGAGGCCAATATAAGTGAAGGAAGAACAGGTACAAGTTAAATGGTAATGTAAGAAAAAACTCATAATAGAAATAATTCATATGCTATTATACAGAGATGACCCCTATAGTTTACAGAGGCTGATCGTGTATTCCTTCATCTCACTCCAAGGGTGGTTAACCCAAGGATACAAAGTCATGGAATATTATCAACCAGGACTATTGGACCTTATGAGATCACAGAGAGAATTGGGCTAGTGGTGTATTGATTGGATCCTCTAAAAGAATATGGAGAAATGCATGATTTTTTTTCTTTGTGTCACAACTATTGAGGTATCCCAATGACCAATATAATTTGATCAATGTGGTTGATCTTGATCATGAGAAAGATGTTTCTTTTGAGGAGTTTCTGATTTGTTTGTTGGATCATAGTGAAAAGGTGTAGCGAGGAAAGACTGTGTAAATAGATCATGTGTTATGGTAACATTGACATTTACAAGATGAACCATGGGAAAGGGAATCATATATAAGGTCTCAATGGACCAATATTTATGGATCCTAGTCATAATGAAGGGTCAAAGTACAACTAGAGGATGAGATGTTATAATGTAGGGAGATTTTAAGATCCCAACCTTTTCTAGAGTTCTATCATGTGTAAATTCAGTTTCTTTTTTATGAATGTATGTACTTTTTGTTGGATTTATGAATTGGGGTGAGTTTGGATTGAGTTTTAATAGAATATTGTGAAAAGGGTACTATTAATAGTTGGTACACTGTTAGAATAAACCGTATTCCCATCCCACCTAACCACGTAGGCATAGGTAAAGGGGATCTCCATGGATGGACCATGATTTAAAAAATAAAGTAGCCAAAACAAATTAATCATGTAGCCTGAGAAAATGAGAGTCCACATGGTTGGAACACTATTTGATGAAAATTCCACCCATACATAGAAAAAATGTGCATGTTGTTTTATTTCACTAGAAAGATTATTCTAAAATCCACCAAAAAACTAAGACACCCTCTTTTCGATCGAATAATAATTAGTGAAATATATATATAGGATTGTAGATATAAATAAATATTTATTATATATTAATATTTTAGATCAGGTATTAGTTATTAGATCTGGACCTTTGATTTATGTCTTTGTGCTGCCAAAATTTTGTGGATTTTTTTGGGAAAAGTTCCATCAATTAATTGAGGTAGGTGGTCAAAAATATAAATTTCATAGTTGTGATTTGATTATATATATGCAATCTGTATAATTTATATATTTTTATTGGAATTATAATCCCAAATTGAATTAATTAATGTGGTAAATTAATATATTGACATGATTGTGAAATTGAGTGATTTTGGGATCTTATAATGAGATAATTAATGGCAAAATTAACTACGGGCTGTTAGAGTAATAAATATAGACAATGAATAGGAAATTAATTATAGAAAACTCATATCCTGGCATGATATAATTAATTAGAGACATAATTATGGGATATTCATTCCATGTAATGATTAATTAATTAGGGAATTTATTATAAGACATTGGAATAGTCTATTGAATAATGTATTAATGAATTAGTTATGAGTTGTTGCATTTGGAAATTTATACAGTTAATCTATTAATTAATGATGAGTAAGTGTTAAATTAATAGTTGAGTTAACCAAAGTGATTGATGTTATTATTTAATTGGGGAATTATTTATGGAAAATATTACATGACGAATTTTTTTGGAATTAGTAATGAGGTTGAATGGATTATTTGATTGATAAAATAATTAATCAGATATTGGAATGATAGGTTTATTTTTGTTTAATCAATATTATTGTAATTAGTTTCAATATGTGATAATGTGGTTAATTCTTATTAACCATGATAAATGATATCAATGAGATATGTTTGAAATGAAGAATGTTAAAATGATCATTTGTAAAATTATAAAAGAAGGAAACATGGTCATTCAAATTGATTGTTTAAATTAATGGTTACTTGTTTATCAGTTTGAGAAATAAGAATGGTATCATGGTCATTCAAATTGTGTGGTTAAATAAATGGTAACAAGGTCATTCATCTATGAAAACTGAAAGGAAACATGGTAATTTTTTTGTTAAACATGAAAGGTGACATTGACATTCATACATAAGGTAAACCTTTGTAGAGACCCAAAGAATGAAATACATAGACATTAAATTAATTTTGCAGAATAATTAATACAAAAAAATAGAAAACAAAGACCTATATAGTTTAGTGTCTTTGGAAACTTGGAACAAAATCTTCTAATCATGGTAAAAGATCTTCAACATCTCCCATAAAGATATTCCCCTTTTGTTTTCTTACATAAAAACCTATTTTATATCCAGGAAAAAAGAAAACATATAAAGGGTGAGATAAAACGCTCAGTAATGGTAATCTTGGAGATAATAAAATAAACCATATACATTTGAACTTAAAAACATGAACATAAATATTAAACATCAAAATATTGAGTTGTGAAATAAATTTTGGCAGTATGTAAGGCATAGATCATAAAAGAACATTAAACATGATAAACTATAATGGGTATAAAACATTTGATTGTGGAAAACCATTAATCACATGATAATATTTCCATAGTTGCCAAGACATTTCGGCCAAAATCATCATAGTGGATTGAGTCCATTACTGAACCAGGTTTACTTTTCTTTCCAGCCCTATATTACTGAATCAAATCTACTTGTCATTCCAGCCATGTCTATCTCATGAAATATAAATCTTTACCCAATGAATTGGAGGGAGATATAGGTTCCACTCATCTCATAATGAAAACATTCTTATGTGTGCCACAAAATCACAAATCATACATCATATCATAAGCCATGAAATAAAAATGGGATCCATAAACATCAGGCCTTCATAACATAATCCATATAAGGTAAGTGACATCATACAAATAATTTCATCATAACATAATCAAATAAATGTAATAATAGGGATATAAACTTAACCCTATATCATCTTAGATCGAAAATAATTTTGATAAAACACTTGAACAGAGTTCTGGTGGAAAATATCCTTTCGTCGGTAAAATCATATTCTTTTCTAAAAATAAAATAAAATTTTAAAATAAATGATATTTTTTTAAAATAATCTTGAAATCATGCATAGGAATATTCATGGAAAAAAGGCGTTAAAAAAACGTAAAAATCTTTTCATGCCGTACAAGTAAAAAAACATGCTCCTTGTTCTTTTGCCGGAAAAGTCAAAAAGCACCTACAATAGTAAAAAAATAAATATTCCATCCATACCCTGTGGAAAAAGTCATAAAAGGGTAAAAATGACATTTAACATACATTGAATAATAGTAAACATTTTATAAAAACATTTTGACAAAACAAGGACATGGATGATAAACATAACCCCAGTAAATACATTTGAATAAAAAATATATGATAAAAACAAGATTAGAATTATTATCCTGTAGGTCCGATATGCTTCGTGTGTTTCTGAACCTCATGTATAATGATTTAAAAAAATTTATAGATCTATTAAATAATCATATTTATTTTTTTGAAAAAATTTATGATCATATTATCATCAATTTGATTGTAACATTTCATTGTTACTCGTTGTTTGGGTATTAACTTGTTTATTTTCATACGTATGTTTTGTCAGATAAGTTCATATTATACTTTATATGATATTATTTTATCATTTATATAATGGTATTAGTATAATATATATCATATTTATTAATTCAATTCGTTTATATAATCATGGTTTAATGAAGATCATGTAGAACGAATCTCAACGCACCGTGGAGACGGTAAGCCGTACGTACGCACAAGCAACGATATCATTACAATTTTTATTAAATGGTATTGGAGTGGATGATAGAATATATGTGAATTAGTATCATGTTATAATAACCATATAGAGTTATTCATTATGAAACTATACCCATCCATGTAAGGAGGTGGGGGAAACCAAATTACAAAACGGTGTGGAGACGGTATTCCATACTACACGCACGCACGATGATTTCATTTTTCATAGGATGGATAGAAGGTTGAATTGTGTAGTTTCATATTTATAATAACATATAAGTAAATTAGTGATAATGATTTTATTAAATTATTAGGAAACAAATCATAAATATTAAGTAGAATAAGAAATAAATTTGAAAGAATCAGTAAAGAAAATTACCTCTTCTTTGACGCTCCTCTTTTAAGCCTTCTATTAGGGATCTAAAGTTGGTATTTGATGAAGACCAGGACCTATAGTATGTTTATAGGGAATTGGAGAAGATAAATGGACAGGTTTTGGCCGAGCATGAAGGCTCAAAATGTTGTGAAGTGGAGAGGGATGAGGTGCCCTTTTATAAGGGTGGAGAGAGGTACTTTTTGGAAACCTCTAAAATATTAATATATAAAAGACTCATATCCCACCCAAAACCTCCTAATTGTCTCAAATTTGATTATTAGATGATATAGGATTTTAATATCATCATACAATAATATTTAGACATGTTGGAAATTTATTTTAAACCATATCAATTTGATTTATCCTTATTTAATATATATACTTTTTTTATGGTAAGAATATTTTAAATTTAAAATTGTGATAAATAGTAACCTATGTATTGTATATGGTCCATAATTGGATAATTTATATAATTTAAGACCATATAAATTTCAATTTATAATTTTTTAATATTATTTTGATTTTTAAACAATTTAATAATATGTTATTTTTATAAAATATCAATAGTGTCAATTTTCACACTTTTCATATATATGAATTTAAATAAAATCAAAAAAGAGGATATATTAGAAAAAAAAATTATTTGATTCATAACATGTCATATTTATCTATTAAATTTTTTGAGCACATTAAAAAGTTTATGTAATATTTATGTTAATATTTTGAAACCAATTTATTTGATATTTCAATCAATAAATTAATTTTTACATCACTATTGTGACATCATTAATGATAAAATTGTAATCGCTAAAATTTATAAATAAATTCACATGATGTAGATAATTTTATTATCTTTCTAGATACTATTTAGGTTCGATGTTTTATGTTGTTTATCATTAAAGTAAAATTATTAAACTTATAAGATATAAAAGAGTGACATGTTGTCACATTCATTGGTTTTAATAATAATTACATCATTTTAATGGTCAAAAGTCCATGAAATGAATATATAATGACCCATAGGTTATATGGGTATAATTTTATTAATAAAATAGAATTTTGGTAGGTGTTATAGAAATTTTATAATATTATTTTTACCCTTATTTATCTGATTTACCTTTAACTGTAGTAATTAAAATTTACCGTAGTTACTATTTATAATGTCAAAAAATAAAAAGTAGCATATTAACATACATTGGACCAACTGATTCCAAATCCCAAATCCATTTTTCCTAATTCGAAACAATGATGTTGTAGTATTTAATTTAAAATTAATCCCACTGTTGAGAAAACAAGTTTTAAAAGTTATAACATTGGAAAGATTGAAATGTTTTTACCTATGAATTCAATGTAAAAGTAATGATAATGAATTAAATTATATTAAATGGTAAAAATATATTCTATTTATACTTCAAATCCATTAGATATCATATTTTAAATATATAAATTATCTTGATGAAAAAATAAATTTTTAATTAAAATTTATCGAATTTTTACTGTTCATCGCAATATGATAGATAACAGAAAAATATTAAAAAATTACCCAAAATAAATTTTTATATAATAATTTCAATAAATAAGTTTATTTTGTCAAATTTAACTCATAAATATGTCAAAAACTATATTTAATTTTGGTGTTCCCTCAAAAGGCGGGAAAACTACATTTTTTGAAAAGAATATATTTATTACCTGAAAATTTCATTTTTCTCACATAGAATGTTCTGGAATATGTTTAAGATGAATGATAATGTTATAAAATTCAAAATGTTGTTAATACTATTCATAACAGCTAGTTCATAATAATATTATAACAATATATTATTGTTTAGTGAAACTCAGTATTTCATACAACACATGCTATTGAGGAAGGTCACTTATTCGTGCAACACAATCCAAGAATTGTGTTTGAATATACTACAGGCTAATACAGTGTTGCGTATAGCACAATCTAATCTTGGTGTTGCATAAAACTCAATACATCAAAGTAATTAAAAAGAATATTTTCATAAAATCTTTGTGTGTTACATTCTACCCCCGTTAAAATGATTTTATCCCACAAAATTCGTAGGGGATATAAATTGTTTACTACTTGAAATTTTATTTTATAGAAAACCACATTGTAAAAAGGAATACTAAAATTTATGTTTAAAAATTAAAGAAACATAACGGTTACCCAAATTAACTCATCATTGGGTTTCTGCATATGAGAAAATAGGTGAAAACATGGATATGGAAGAGAACTATAACCATCATGTTATGATGGAGAGTGGTATATAATATTGCTATAAAAATACAATAATCACAAATCCATAAATTTGTGATGATCTAAGGTACCATCTGATTCATCAGATATGAGGGTATTATGACAACATTTTTGGTTTACATGATCCTTTCCATAAATTTGAAATTTTTTAATTAGAATAAATACATACTTGATTTTGGTACAATCTTACTTTTGGTCATTATTTTAACAATTTCCACTTCATATCTTAATGAAAAAAAGTTTAATTTTTCATTCATGAAGTGTTAGCAGATGATGTGATAGAATGATGGGTCATTCCATCTATCTCAAACAAAAGGTTAGGAAAGGTTATTAAATATACATAAGTCCATATATGGTGATATGATTCATATATGGATCCATTAATGGTATTATACTTCATATATCATAGTACATAATAAAATAAAACTAATATCAACTAACCAATGACTTCTTGTATACCAGTGGTAGGCGATAAAGGCCTATTTCACTCTGGTTGTAGGTTTGATTCCTGCATCCTTATCTGACGCGATGGGTTATCACCCGCCCTATGGGATTTCCTTTTTCTAAAACTAAACTATCATAATATTAAAAATTTCTTGCCTAAAAAAATACTATCTAATGTATAACATAATCCATTCCAACATTTTGGATTTTCCAAAATACTTATATCCAAACTCAAAGTATACAGAAAAAAATTTCTAGAAATGTCATATAATAAGAATATTAATACCATCATTAATCCCTTATATATCATATGATATATTTTTTGGTCGTATTCCAAACATGTGAATAACTTAATCATGTATTCTCTTGAAACATGAATTACCATAGAACCATAGTTAAAACAAAAATGCTGCAAATAGTTAACTCTTTCCACGTACCAAGATATTTAAATATATATATATATATATACTCAAACCATGATATTACTTTTAACTTATACTAGTCATGAGATCATTAATAATATCAAACATCTCGTTATCTCATTATCCCTTCACTATGTGCATATAATCTACCTTACAAAAATATCTGAATAACCATTCATAGTTACCAGTTCCATTCAACATATACATCTAAATACTTTAGAAGAAAAAATAGAGTAAAAATAATTAGATGTTTCTTTATTCCATAGTACCATTAAATTACCGAGACAACATAACTCTCGATAAATATACAATCACTCCACTACCTTCTAAAACCATTGACTGAGCTTCGTCAATTTATTCCTCAACACTTCTTTCATCTCATCTATATTTTGTAGTCCCTTCATCATCATCAAAATAAATACTACTCATACGACCATGATAATTCCCTTCATGGGATTTTTTTAATTATGTCATTAGTTTTCATAATGCATGTACATTCCACATTTAAAACATATAACAATTGTTGATGTCTTAGAAATACCATTATCCTTGTCCATGGTGTTAATTGAACATTTTTATTTGCAATTACTGTCTTTGTGTCCTTTTCCACACCCAAAGAATCTTCCAGTTCTTTTGTAACATTCTACCTTATTCCTCTTATCACGTGATTTACATGACCAAAATTTAACATTCATTTCACTATGATCATCACGAAACACCATCATTCTCTTGTTAGCTGAGTCAGAAAACATATCAATGGTGAGATTATTTATCATATTATGTGATTACTGATTAGGAATAATAACTATGTTTGGAATTCCAAATACCGTTTCATTTATCTTCTCATGAATAATATCATTACATTGCCCATCATATCCTCCATTATCATGAATCATCATTTTTCTAGGCATTTTCTAAAACCCCAAAAAATTGTGATAGCCACAAAAATAATTCTAGGTAAACAATATTATAAAGGGAGATTACTTTTAATATCTAATATCTTATTTTTAATATTATGTTATTCATTATATTTAACATAATTTTAGGATTGTGACTAATACTTTATACTTAACCTTCCAAACATCCCTAGACATACATTAGAAATATCTCAAGGGATCTCACTAATGATTTTGCATCCCAGTTTCCAAAGGTTAACAAAACTTTACCTCTGATACAAAATGTAGAGACCCAAAGCTTTATATAAATGGATGTTACATTACTTTTGCAGAATACATAGTACATAACAAAAATAGTCACCCATGGACTGTAATAGTTAATTGACTTTCGAAAATTGGAATAAAATAATGTAATCATGATAAAAGATCTTCAATATCTCCCATAAAGATATTCCACTTTTGTTTTGTTACCTAAAACCTTTCTTTATATCTTAGGGAAAATAAAATATATATAGGGTGATCTCAAATTCTCAGTAAGGTTAAGCAGGGATTATATAAAACAAACCATATACATTTGAACTTAAAAACACGAACATAAATTTTAAACATCAAAATCATAAGTTGAAAAATAAATCACGGTAGTACATAATGCATAAATCATAAAAGGACCTAAATCATGATAAAATAGAATGGGGATAAAACATATAATTGTGTGAAACCAATAAAAAGATGATATTATTTTCATTGTATCTAAGAAATTTCTTCCAAGACAATCATAGACGAGAGAGTCCATTACTGAACTGGGTTTACTTTCCATTCTAGCCCTGTATTACTGAACCAGATTTACATGTCGTTATAGCCATGTCTATATCCTGAGATAGAAATCATTACCCAATTAATTGTAGGGAGATATACTTCCCATCCATCTCATAATGAAGCCAGTCTTTTGTGTGCCACAAAATCATAAATCACATATCATAGCTTAACCCATCTAATAAAAATGGGATTCTTAAGCATCATGCCACCATAACATAATCTATATAAGATAAATTACTTCATAAAAAAAATTCTATCATAACCTAATCAAATAAATTTAATAATAGCGATATAATCCTAACCCTATATCATCATAGATAGAAAATTATTTTGATAAAACACATAAACATAGTTCATGAGGAAAATATAATTTCTTCTTTGAAATAATTTAATTTCCACAAAATGAGATAAAATTTTAAAAGAAATGAATTTTTGTTGAAAATAATGATGAAATTTTTCATTGAATGATTCCTGGAAATAAGGCGTTCTGAAACCGTAAAAATCAGTTCATGCCGCATAAGTTAGAAAAACATTCTCCGTGAACTTTTTCCAGAAAAGTCAAAAAGTATCTCGTATAGTAAACAATAAATGGATTTATTCCATACCATGTGGTAATAGTCAAAAATGGTAAAAATGAATTTAAACATATAATAATGAATAGTAAACATTTTATGAAATCATTTTGATAAAACATGGACATGGATGATAAACATAACATCAGTAAATATGTACGAAAAAATAATCTCAGAAAAAAACTAGATTGGAATAATTATCCCTTACCTTAGGTATGATATACTTCATGTGTATTCAAACATCCTGTGTAATGATTTAAATAATGTTATGGATCTATTAAAGATTCATAATTATTTTTATGATAACAATTATGATCATATTTTCATCCATTTGTTAGTAACATTTCATTGTTGTTCGTTGTTTGGGTATTAACTGCTTTATTTTCATACGTTTATTTTGTTAGACAAGATCATATAACTATTTTAAGGTTATAGTTATATCATTTATAGAATGGTATTTGTATAATATATATCAGATTTATTCATTAAATTAGTTTATATAATCATGGTTTAATGAAGATCATGTAGAACGAATCTCATCGCACCGTGGAGACGATGAGCAGTACGTACGCACAAGCAACGATATTGTTACCATATTTAATGAATGGTTTAGGGTTGGATGATAGAATATCTCAGAATTAGTATCCTGTTTTAATAACTATATATCATGGTTCTTCACACCATTACACCCATCTATGTAAGCTGGTGGTGGAAAATAGATTACACCACGACATAGAGACGATATTCCGTATGTACGCATGCGCGATGATTAAGTTTTTTGTAGGATAGATATAAGGTGAAATAGGGTTGTTTCATATTTATAATAACATATCATTATATGATAGATACTTATGTTATTACTTTATAATGAAACAAATAAATAATAGGATGTAGAAGATGAAATAAATTTGCAAGAACTAGTTAAGGATATTAACTCTTCTTTGACACCAATCTTCTAAACCTCATATTAGGGGACTAAATATGATATTTAAAGAAGTCCAGGACATCTCTAATGTTTCTATGGAAGCGGAGAAAAGAAATTTATAGGTTTTGGATGATTTATAATGAACAAAATGCTGTGAAGAGGAGAGGGAGGAGGTTCCCTTTTATAAGAGAAGAGAGTGGCACTTTTCGAAACCTATAAAATATTAATTTATAATAAATTCAAACCAAACCCAAAAAACCTCTAAAATGACACAACTAATAGTATTAGATGAGTAATGATTTCAATATAATCATTCAATAATATTTAGAAAAGTTGGAAATTTATTTTAATCCTTATCAATTTGATTTATCCTTATTTAATCTATTTTATTTTATTTGTGATAATAATATTCTAAATTTTAATTTGTTATAAATACTAACGTATGTGTTGTTAATTTTCCATAATTAGATTCATTATGAAATTTTAGACCATATTAATTACAATTTATAATTTTTAAATATTTTTGTTATTTTTAAATCATTTAGTAATATGTTATTTTTAAAAAAAAATCAATATTGTAAGTGTTGAAACAATTCATTTATTTGATTTTAAATAAAATTATCACCGAGGATATATTTGAAAAATATATATAATTGATTCTTAACATGTAATATTTATCTATAAAATTCATGGAACACATTAAATAGTTCATATTATTATTATTTTAATATTTTTAATACCATTTATTTGATATTTCAATCAATAAAATAATTTATACATCACTATTGTGTCATCATTAATGAAAATTATTTATTCCCTAAAAATTATAAATAAATTCACATGATGTATATAATTTTATTTTCTTTCTGTGGAATATTTATTTTTGATGGTATATGATTTTTATCACTAAATTGAAATTATTACACTAAGAAGATATTAAAGAGTGACATGTTTTCTCATTCATTGGTTTTAATAATAATTACATACTTATCATGATCAAAATTCCATGAAATTAATCTATTCGGACCCTTAAGTAATAGTTCTAGACTTTTATTCATCCAATAGAAATTTTTAAGGTGTTATGGAAATTTTATAAATTTTTTTACCCTTAATTACCTGATAACCCTATAACTGTAGTAAATAAAATTTACCGTAGTTATTATTAATAATGTATTAAAATTAAATGTAGCCTATTAAAATAATTTGTACCTACTGATTCCAAATATGGAATACATTTTTTAAAATTCAAAACACAGTAGTTGCAGTATTTTATATAAAATTAATCATGCTGTTGAGAAAAATGGATTTAAAAGTTAAAACATTGCAAAATATTGAAATTTTTCTACCAATAAATTCAAAGTAAAATTAATAATAATTAATTAAATTATATTAAATGGTAAAAATTTATTATATTTATAATTTAATACCATTATTTATTATAATTTAACAATATAAATTATCTTGATGAAAACAGTTGTTTTCAATTAAAATTTAACATATTTTTTCTATTCATCAAAATATGAAAGTTAACATAAAAATATTAAAAAAATATCCAAAGTAATTTTTTATATAATTATTTCAATGAATATGATTATTTTTTCTAATTTAACTCATAAACATTTCAAAAAATAAATTTAATGTGGGTACACCCTCAAATGGCGGGAAAACTACATTTTTTAAAATAATTATTTTTCCTGAAAATTTTATTTTATTCTCATACCAAGTTCTAGAATATGTGTAAGATGAATGATAATGTTATAAAATTTAATGTTTGATTAATAATATTCATAATGGCTAGTTTATAGTAATATTATAACAATATATTTATGTTTAGTGAAACTCGGTATTGCATACAACAAATGCTATTGGGAAGGTTGATCTTGCATTCAACACAAGCCAAGAATAGTGTATGCATATACTATAGGCTAATACGGTGTTGGGTATATCTCAAGATAATCTTGGTTTAGTGTACATCACAAGACAATAATGTAATTAAAATTAGTATTCCTCATAAAATCTCTGGTTGTTACAACCTTGGGGAATGATTCGATTTTGGCATTTGCCGAAGCATGTATTTTTGTACGATTATCTATGGTAACCCATGGTTATTATGTGATTAATTATAGAATATTTAATAATATGATGAAATATTTATTTGTGAATTATACTTATTCTTATTACAATTTCATACATTATTGTTTGATGGGTTTATTTTAGAAGGTATTGGTGGTGGCCCACTGAGTCGTACTCACACCCTATTAGAGCTACCTAATCAGTGCATAAGTAGAAATTATTGTTGCATGAAATGTTAATGGAAAATTCCAAGCATTAGATTTATTATTAAGGAGGGATAATGTATTATGGAACATGATATTGGATAATAATCACTTGGTTGTAGTTAGTGTCATTACATAAATTTTGTTCTAGACACTTTAGCACTTACAATAGCATGGTATGTTTCCCTTTCTATTGAGTACTGTATTTATTGTTTTAGCTATCTTGTCAGATTGGTACTGTTTATGATTATATATGCTATATATATTGATTATTTAATTCCTCTAGGGTTTTAGTCTTTCAAAATAAGGTATAGTCACCTAATAACTAAATTACTAGACCCTTGCTGCTAGTCAGAAGTCTCTGGTTTGCTGGGAGGCACACCTCATGTCATGTTACTAACCATCTTGGGGAACCATTGCACGGAACACAAGACATGACATTACTTTAAAATAACGGTTGTTTTCATTAATAAATTCTCTATGTGATCATTCAATATACTTTTCCATCTATGAGTAAATCTGTTAAAGTATTTTATGCTTTACAAGGGATATGATCCAAGTAAACCATTCTTATTACTTTATTTAATAGGTTATAATTTAAATGGAACTTTTTTATGAAACTCATTTCACTTCCACATGTTATATCATGATGAAACACCTTAGAAACTCGATAAAATTCCCAGTTCATGCTATTATGAAATTTTTATATTAACTTATAGATTTCCACTGGTTGTATTATAATTTTTGTGAAACCCATATAATTTTATGGGTTTGAATTTGATGAATATTTTATTATCAAGTGGAACATGTTTGAATGATTTTACTATATTATGGGTAGGTCATATATATATCTTCAATTCAATAGGTAATGATTTATATCACATGAGAAAGGCATAGATGAAATAGGGTTTAGACATAGTTTAGTAAATGAAACTGTCTATTAAGATGACCTTTGATGTGAACCATGACTATTAATAATGTTTGGTGTGTTAACCTATTACACTAAAAATAAATGAATTTAGTTGGGGATGGTGATGTGTCCCTCCTAGTATGCGTATCCTTGATGATATTCTATATTAGGTTTTGTTAATAAGACTTGAATTATAGGGAATGATTTTATATTATTATTTTTATACCATTAATTCAATGTCTAATTCCTATACAATTCCCTCAAGTATTATTCTATTGATTCCATTAATATTCATGTATTATAAAATTTCATTCATTATAAAATTTCTATTTTATATGAACATTGATATATTGGTTATGATATTTGAATGATATTCTTAGGATCTATTACTGTTATACTCATGTTATACCTATTTATCTCCTTTATTTACCCTTACTGGGAATCTTAGCTTCCCATTTCTTCTGTTTCCATTCCCCATGATCTAAATAATGTTTTAAATTAGATGTTATAATGGGGAATATCATTTTGGTAAACCTCAAGTGTCTTTACTGAATATATTGGATTGTGTTCCATGTTTCAATGACACTAAATTATTACTGTCCTTCGGAATATAATTTTTTATTATTCTTAATATCAATCTATCATTTTTTAATATAAATGTATGTTAATACATGGTTTCTTATGTGGTATGTTATATTCATATGACTAGTTTAGTATGGTAGAACTTCTATATAATGAAAAAACAATAGGAATGTGGTTGTTTTTAAATAATTTTGACATAAATGTATAATTATCGAGTTTGGGTACATGTTAAGTGTCAGCCGTTTATCATTCACATTGGAATTTTAACTCTACATGGATAAGTTTCTATAAGATTATGATTAGAGAGGATCAAGGGCCTATAGTATGCTTCATGGTATGTGATGCCTCTAAACCTATGTTAACAGTTTTTCAACTTTTTTAGTCAATGATTTATTTACCTAAATTTGTAATATACTTTTAAATATTGCTTAATGGTTGATTAGAATTTGTTTAAAAATGATACTTATGTGGGATTTTTTCATCATGTGAGAATCAATAGGGCTTGGTAGACAAACCATGTGTCCATTTATTAAGAATTATTGGTAGGGATTGATGGAACATCATGAGGTGAATAGTCATGTCTCTGACCCTAGCTATCTAGATTATTTATTTAGATTAAGGAAACATTGAGATAGGTTGTCTTAAATTTTACGAGTGTATTATCAGTAATAAGACTAGATTTATGCTCATTTCACGGCTGATGCACAAAAGGTGATTGGGTTTTGTGTTATAGCCATGTCAATAGCAGCATGTTTTTTGGAAGAGAACCTAGGGGATTATTATATTGATTTTAATTGTGATTTGTAGGACTATTAAGGTGTCTATCAATGTTGACTACATGTTATGATGTTGAATCATTAATTTCTAAAACAAATATGTGAGCATGTTGTCCATTCGATAAATCATGGAAATGGTATTTGAATATATTTTTTTTGTTTTTTAGATAGATTTTAGATTCATGATCATAACATGACATGTATCATAGAAAACTATTCTTGGTTGTTTAATAAAATATACGAGCATGAGTCAGAATCTGAATGAAGTGGTATAGGATGTACACCATTTATATATGGAAATATTTAATCATGTTGTTAGTTTGTAGAAATTGGATGATATAAATTTCAGTGAGTGGTCATGTATGTTCCATGGATAATTAATTATAGATTATATTCTTATAGTTATGAAAACACGATGGTTTGAGTATATTAACGGTAGTACCCAATGATGTTTTCCATTTTGGAAATAAACCATGTGTTGTGAAATGGTTTAGAATTTATGGAAATGGAAACACATATTCAAGTGACATGGTTTCCAATGATTTTTAATTGAAAGAATAAACTCATTTTGCAAGATTGTGACTCTTTGTGAGTGATATATTCCTACCGATGAAAAAATAACATACTCTAATATTAGAGTTTATTGTAACCAATATATTAATATAATCCTAAGAATAATACTATATTTTTATCTATAATTTGAGTAAACTAAATAACTATATTTCATGATTTATATTGATACACTTTAGTAGTTACCCTTAAATAGTTGTTTTATGTCATTGAAATGGCTATAGTACACTATTCTCTATTTGAGAGTGGTAATGTAAGTTGTGTTATTAATTGTGAATAAACCCATTGTAACTATTTTATGTATATGATAAGTAATAATGGGAAATGATTATTTCACACATAGTAATGAGAGGTTCCTTCTCTATTCAAGATGTTATGTAAAATATGTAAAAGGAATGAGTTGTGGAAAATATAAAATTGTTTTCTAGGATCCTCGATAAGAATTATATGATGATATAGAGCGAAATTGTGGTCTCTAATGGGTTAAAATCACATGATATGGGCTGTGGGACATTTATACTGAAAGATTGATATAATTTTATGACACTATTATTCTATTGGATAAATGAATTATTATATGTATTGGTTTCTCAATAAAAACATTTTAATGTTTATAATATAGAAATGATCGTGTCTGATTGTGGGTGTTAATGTCAAGATATCTTATGACATTATAGGAATGATAGAGTAATATTATTATTATGCTGCTATTATAGCACGATGAATGTTTTGGAAGGTGGTGATTCAACTAGGATATGATATTTGATGTTAGACAGGTGCATCAGATGGAATTTTTATAATGATCTAAATATATATTATAATAAAGGATTAAATAAATATTATTGGTTTTTTCTGTGTTGTTGAAGGTAATAATGTTTTAAAATAATTTGATGGAGGATGTTTGGGTTGAGTTTCATCATGCATTTTTTATATATGTTGAAGAAACTCCTCATATGTAATGTCCATATGAGACATGTGTATATGAATAGTCAACTGGATTTTAGTTTTTTTATAAAAACCACAGACCAGAGAGTGTTTCATTATGTGTGTCTGGGTGTAACAATTTTAGAGATGTTGCAATATATTTGATAGGATTCTATAGTTTTTATTCTATTGGAAATATTAATGGTTGGAGAATCATGATATTGAGTTGGATGTTGAAATCAATATCATATGGTGGGAAGTTCTATATGCCGATTTACATGTTATATGATGATGTGGTTGTGTTTCAGCTTATTTATAATCATATAAGTGTTGTATTAGTGTTGTTTAAGTGGTTATGAGAGTTCGTTTCATTTTTAAAAATTTAAGAACAATATTCTTACAGTGACTGTTAGAGTCACATTGGTAATTATAAAATTAAAAGTGATCATTTTAGTGGGATAGTGTGAACTGTGTAGGTAATGTGATATTTTATATTTCCATATGGTCTTCTATTGGATAAGATGTTCATTGGGGGAAGTGTTAATGTCCCACGCTTTAGATATTTTAAAATATATTAAATTCATTCTCAACTAAAATTCTTCCAAATGTTATGACATTCATATGTGGGATATAATTATGTCAAAATATGTCCATCTAATAGTATTTATAATAGTATAATTGGAAAAAGAATCATCATCTATGAGAAAATCCCCCGGTAAACCCTTTTAAAAAATAAAAGTTGTGACTATTTATTAACCATTTATTATTATATATCATGAACAAAAATTAATGTAGGAATATGATATTGTTATAAATTATTATTCTAATTATTAATACATTACAATTAATTTGATTTCTAATTTTTTTAGATATTACTTTTTATAGAACATTTTAATATGTTATCCAGAATATTTTCTAAGATAAAAATATATTTTTTATTATGGAATTGTATTATATTAAAATGTTTATAAAAGAAGTTCCATTTTAAATAATTTAAATAAACGTAAAATAAATAAAATGACAATACTTTGAAAAATTATTTAAACATTACTTTAAAATTTTAAACTCCTAAAACATAATGATAATTTAAATTAAAATCAAATATTTCTCATTATTAATAAAAATAGTATTTTTCCATAATATAACAAAAAATTCACTCATAGTAATTTTCCATGATTAATTCAAATATTATGTTCATATTTTAATTAAAATTTTCAAAATTTTAAATATTAATTATATTATTTTCACTCAAAAATAAGTGAATTCTATTTTTTTAGGAAAAAATGTATTTTTAAATTATATAACATATTTAATAAAACTTCTATACACATTTATCAATTTTTTTTATTTATGTAAAACCATTTTAAAAATTTCTATACATTTTTATTACTTTTAATTTGTAATTTTTAATAGCTATGTTAATATTATTTACTACCAAACTGTTAATTTATAAAAAGGGTTTCATGTTTTCAAAGAAATCCAAGAAGATAAAATTAACTAAAAATAAATAGAATATAAAATCCTATTATGTAAAATATCATAAACCATAATCCCCCTCAATTCAATATAAAAAAGAATACTAAAAATATTTTAACATAAGTTCATATATCTATATTAAATTGAATGACTATTCATATTCAGTCATTATATACGCTTCATGGTTAATAATATTGAATTTCATAATTATAAATCACATTCATTTATGAAATAATTTCTACAAATAATATGAATATTGTGGATGGATCAATAATAAATATAACATGTTTAATTCATGTGAATACATTATTTGATATTTATTGATTATTTAAATATTTAGTGATTTATGGAATATTGTGGTGTCTAATACACTCTGCTATTGGGAGGTGTTAGGTTAGTGGATTAAAAATTTATTATATCAGAAAATATCTAATAAACATGGGTAAACTATACCAATAAAATGAAATAGTATTCAACAATTCCTAAATAGAATTTAATGTTTCCATGTGATGGAAATGGGAACTAGAGCCTCACTGATAACTATTTTAGAATGGTTTCACCATAGAAAATATAGCATGAACCATCCATGGATTAGATTTAAATGTTAGAAAATTTATAGAATCAAAATATACAATAGATATATTTATATATAATAGTGTAAACAAAATAGTGACTAATTTCATATATCATTACATACAAACATGAAAAATCATAAAAAAATAAATATTCATATGTTATCAATAGTATTTCCCCAAATGGTTAATAAATTCTTAAAGGCAATTATATTACATACCAATAATATAAAATCACAATAACTCTCTAAAAGGGTTACAATTTGTAAAGAAACATTTCTATTATCCCATAACAACCAAATTAGTTATTAGACATAAGGTTCCAACTAAATTGATAGTGACGTGGCCCATACGTGTGTCCTATAAAACAAGGTCTACATGTTCTCAAAGGTGTATGTAGGGTGATAGACACAAATCCTATTAAGATAACACAATTAATCTATTTATGTCTTCAATACAAGAAAACAAATAATTTTAGTCTTTTAAATCAATTTTCAAAACCTATTATACAAAAATAAAAGTCACATTAAAAAAACACTTTATAGATACATTGGGTTTTCAAAAATAATTAAATTTCCCAAACATGACAAAAAAAGATCCATCAATGAGAATAAGGAAAAATGCATAGATTTATTATCACACCTGCAAAATAAATCAGCATTGCATTAATCATAAACACCATCATAAAACCAAATAATGGGTAAATTAATGTGAATTGTAAAAAAATATCAAAATAATACACGGAAATTGTATCATTCTTAATGAATGTAAATCATATGGGAATAATTAATAGACATCATTGTCCAAAAAATGCTCTAATGTGACTCAGCCTATAACTCTGTTTTCTAGGAATCTATTCTGTATCAATAATTTGGAATGTCTCTCAATCTTTATTGAGGAAAAAATCCCTCAGACTCTCTCAATAAACATGGAAACATTTGTAAACACCCTAAATTTTTCACCTAAGGGTTTCCTATATCTCTTGGATGAAATTTCCTCTGTCTATGTCATTAATACACACAGACACACACCCCCATTGTCACTCATGTGCTACTAAATTTCCTGAACATATACATCAACATATACCAATAACATAGTCCATTATAAAGTAAAATTCCATAAATCAACATTTAAATTTAAATAAATAATCTTCCTGATAGTGAGAATCATAATAAATTCCCTTTTTAATCTCATTGTGAATGTGTAAAACTAATTTGTGATCTTTTTAAAAACTCATGGACTAATTCATAAAAAACACCCGTTAAAAATCAAAAATAATCCACTAAATTTACAATAAAATCCATGAATCTTAACTATCATTGATAAATTTTCAATAATAACATAAATACTAGGATATTTAGAAAATGAAAAAAAAATTTAATCAATAACCATGAAAAAACACCCATTAATAAAGACACATATGACAAACTGAAAATACTTATCACATTAAATGAGAACTTATATAATTACGAAATAGAGTTAATAAAACACTTATAACCGAAAAAACAATTCTAAACCACCATTTATCAATGTTATATTAAACCAAAAATAATTTTTTGGTTTTTATAGAATAAAAATTGATGAACAAAGAAAGATTAAGATGCCTAGATGAAAAATAATATTGAAAATAAGACTACCTCAATATTAAAATGTATTAGTATAATTAAATAAATTAATAAATAGATATAAATTAGTTATTAAAGTTTTTAATAATTCTATTTGTTATTCAAAAAATATGTTTTATTACAATATTATTTTATTTTCTTTTATCTAGGTAATTTTTTAGTGAATTTTAGAAAATTTCCTAAATATTATTTTATTAAATTAAATAATTTCTAGAATAGTCATAATGATATTTTCTTGTGTAAAATTTTCTGGAATATTTGGATCATATATATTTTTCAATAAATAGTGACTAATACTGATTTTTAGTTAAAATGACCTTCATATATAAAAAATCGTAAACTGTTGACATAAAATTATTATTTTTAAATTATCCAATGTCAAGTTAATTATAAATTAGTTATATTTAAAATTATTATGAACATATATATCCAAATTATTTTGAAGTTTTATATGTTTTTTGTTTTCTGTCCTTTTGAAAACATTTTATTAAAAGCTAGATTAGAGTGAATAATTTTTCACAATTTTAACTCATTATAATACATCAAAATGGGGAATGATTTAAATGGTTTTTATTTATCATATTAATTTTATAATTAATTTTAATTCACATTATTATGAATAATATTCATATATTTAATATTTAGTAATCTTCTGATCGAAATATGCATTTTCTGAAAACCTTTTTTTCAGTCACATCAGTATGATTAACCTGAAATTAAATTATACCACATATATAAATATAATTTCAAAAAAAATTGTTAAATATTTATAATATTTATATAATATATTATATAATTAGTTAAAAATAATTTTTATTCATAATTCAGAATAATATAGTTAAAATATGTTATAACAGTTAACATTAAACCATGCTTACCGAGTGTAATAATTAAGAGGTAACTAAAATAAAATATTAAATAGTTATTATTTTAAATTTTGTACATATCAGTAAGATATTTACCTCCATTAATCCTTTATGATTGAATTTTTTAATAACTTTTATTAATAGTGACTTCCAATTGTTGAATAATTTTGTGTTTTTATAAAAATTCCACTCTTCCTGCCAAATAAAAGTTCACCCTCAATATTATAATTTCCACACATCAAAAAACCATATAATTGGACATTAAGAGTACATATACCATTCTCAAATAACTTCCCATATCATATTGTTCTAATTTTTAATAGTAATTCAATATAAGGTGGCTTTAGTTATAATCCCAAATTGTTAGTTCGAAGAAGAGGTCCCATTTTTAACCGAATGTATTTGTTTTCCTTCATGTTACACCTCCATAAAATTATAATCCATAATTAAAATATAATAATATAAATAACTAACATTATTAAATTTTTGTATTTTAATAATTTTGTATCCCAAATCCATCTCTATATCCATCTATTGGAAAACATATCTGTGTTTTTATATGGAAAGTGGACTACTGCCTTGGTATTGATGTAATTATTTCCATCATATCCCCACATTATAATTTTTTATGATGGTGTTAATTTTTATATGTTAAATTAATTACATATTCGTAATTATTGATGATAAATTTATTTAGTAATTTTTTTCTCTCCAGTCCATTGAATATGATAACATAATTCGCGTGTATATCCAACTACCGCCTCACAGAGTAATGTGATTCACATGAAATAGATTATATATGTTTGTCTGTATTAAAACAGATAATATTACATTTATGATATAATGATCATTTTGTATAGTTAAAATTATACTTATCTTCTTCACATCATGATCATTGAAAAAAGTTAAAAATTAGTCTTTTCATACACATGACATATCATCACTCTTATTATATCATAACATATTTTTTTTAAAAAAATAATACAACATTATTCGTTTTATTATCACAACTACAATATTAAAATGATAATTATTTTAGGGTTCTTATTTTGTATAAGATTATTTTATAATCTCATTATCCATATACATCATTCAAATGTAATATGAAACTCTTGACCCACTCATCATAAGAATTTATGACATTAATATAATTGGTCAAGTCATGGAATATAAAATGATAATAAATAAAATAAATGGGTTAATAAAAATGAAAATACATAATCTAAATTTAAATGAATAAAGTATTATTTTCTTCCAAATTATAAATTTCAAACATGAAAAATATTTCTCAATGTTACTGATCTCCCTAAAGCACCCATTCATTTGGGTTTTACCATTATCCCTCTTACACACTCTATTTTTCTATTTAAGAAAATGTAATTCAGATAAATTTTTTATTTATGGATTTCACTTGTAAAACTAGTTTATTCATCCTTTTATGGTGTTCTACATTCTATAAGATTATTTATCAAATAAATTTATTGTTGAATTTTATTTGATATATTATTAGGCAGGATTATAAAACCGATTTTCATTCCATGGGTAATTATTATGTAACTCCTTATAAATTGTTTCATTCATTTGTAACATAATTAACATGAAAAATCTATAATGGATGATCCAAAATATCACTCCAAGTCATAGGGTGATTCTTTTTTCTCATGTTGTGTGATGTATGTGTTTTGGGGGAAACCCTAATCATTAATTTGACAATTTTTACTATATGATATTTTTTTTCAGAAGTTAGCTTCACCCATGTTTATGTCAAATATTATTTTGGTTCCATTTTTAATATGTAACAATGATTCTAGGTTCCTTAGGCAATTCTTCCAATTGATTATGCATGGGACATTCTTGTTATGATATCATGGTATACCTTTGAGACTCATGTTATGTTTCTATATAATTATTACCATTATATTATTTTGATATCATTAGTAAAATTATTTATTCACTATTATTTTAATGTGGTTTTAGGAGATAAAATAGAAAATGGAGGTCATTAATTATAATAAATTAAGGATGTTATGTTTTATTTTAACTTAATGAAATATCATCCTAGTCTTCTATATTCACTAGCCCTCATGATAATTTGGTATATACATATTGGTTATTTATATTTCATAATATTAGAATGATATATATAAAATGAATCATACAATCTTTTTGGTATTAGATAGAAGGTTTAGTAATTCATTTTAAACTAATATAAGAAACCATTTTTGTGACCTATATAGATAATTCTAAGGAAGTTTTTAAATATAGAAATATATCAATGAATATTTTTGATGGATACATTGTGTAGTTGTGTGAAATTAAATTCTATTATTGATATTAGTAGTGAATGTGAAACTAAAACAGTAATACATAGCGGTAATAACTCCAAAAATAGATTACTATTCTAGAATCAATTATCTTATGGTTTATGATAAAGGGGCTTGTTTTTTAACTAGTTTGACACTCCAGGATGATATACAATACAAATTCACAAACATTTTATGAACTACTATATAAGACATGAAATTTTCTTATGTTAAAATAATTAATAAGAAAAATTTCAATGGATAACCAAGATTGAATCTTTTAGAACAATAAGATAGGTTATAATTATAATTAAAATGAGGTTCGTAACATTTTTTTATGTTTCCCTTTTGTAATTTAATGTAATATTATATTTTATTCCATTTTACATGATGATTAGAAATAATAGAACTCTTGAAAATAATTAAAATGATATGTAATGGGTGGATTGACCATATGTTATGACTATCCTTATGGGATTGGAAGCTGAGAGGTTCTTGACAGTACTTTGACAACAATTTCATTTTATAAATGATATCATTTTTCATGTCGAATATAGTCCATATATTATAAAGTACCATGTTGATTTCATGTATTTAATATGAGAAATACCCGAACATTAGCGTCTCATATTATAATATTATAATATAAGAATTTATTAAATACATATAGATGTTATTATCTATACTCTGATACATAGATGTGTAGAAAATTGTTCTTGTAATTTATCACATTGAGGGAGAATCATATTAGTAGTGGACACCGATCACAATCACATATTAAAAATAGAATATAAATTACAACAAATGGTAAGATGTCAATAATATATTTCTGATGAATTATTTAACTAAAACTCTCTATATTAAAATATAGATTAATTTTAATATTCTAAATAAAATGAAAGATGGTTCTATCAGGGAGTATAAGGTAATCTTTATACTGCATCAAGAGTATGCCTCGTACATTTCCGTCAACATGTAATGTAAATTTAACAACTTATTTTTTTTTAATGTTATGTCCAAATAATGAATATTCCATTCATTATAATGATGAATATAAATAGATTATAATTTTCTTTATAATACTAATACAATGATCAGTGACTCGTAGTGGACTCATGGGACTACAGAAAAGTAAAATTCGTGTACTCATGAACATTTTCAATAGATAAATATTATGGAGGAATTAAACCCCAATATCCCACTTGTTAAATTCACAGGATGATATATTCTATAAATATTCTGATGCAAACTGTGAGATACCCAAATGTGGAAAATTAGGAAATCATGCTAATCATATCCAAAGGTAAATGATGAAACCCATTAATATATAACAAAAAATGATTGTTCAAATCAATAACAACATATTCTATTGTGTTTAAAATATAATAAATGTTAAAATTATTTTATAAAATATCTTATTTCAAGTGTTTTCATATAAAATCATTGACAAAATCCTTCTAGTACTAGAAATGTTAGTAGATCATATATTACCACTAAAGGTACATTGGATCCTTAGAATTATATGGTGATGTGTATACTAGTAATTCATTTATTAATAATGAACATACCTTTTTATTGTTGTTCTATGAATTCATTCATATCATTTATAATTATGTTCAAACATTCATGATCGATGTATGAAATTGGAGTTTGAGCTATATGTCAAATCATTAAATGGAACCATGGTTTCAAAACATGAATGTAACCCCAACACCATCAATGATTTTGGAATTAATTTTCAAAGAAATATCAACTTACATCTTTTAGTAATTAGTTATTCCATTTTAGAAATGGATTTTCTATGCTTATATAAAAAAAATAGTCATGATTGCAAGATCACACGATATGTCATAAGTCAACCTCTACTTCAATATTTGTTTATAATGTATGATGAATTTACTAGGGATTATTTGGTTCATGTTTTTATATTATTTAAATATAAGTTAGAATATCTGACCAAAATTATTGATACAATGTAGATAATCATGCTTGAATACATTCCCAATGTGGTGGATTTTACTGATGTATTCCTCTTATATTTTCATGGTCTTTCATGGGATCAAGATGTTGATTTCTCAATTGATTTTATACCTTTGTCACTAATCATATAAAAAATTATTAAATGATGGCCACATACTTGTTGGAATATTAAAATGATATTATACAAGATAATTTTTTTTAAAAAAATTATATGACTAAATATTTCACTGTATGGTGTGTCAGTCCTATTCCTCCAGACGAATGATGGGGCAATACTCCCTTGTATTAGATATTTTCAACTGAAAAAAAGAAACACCATAAATAAAAATTACCCTTGACACAAATAGTTGAAATGTTCAACATATTACTAGGATCATATTATTTATCTTTAGTGTACAATTGTTCAATATAATTCCAATTAACGGTGAAGGAGGATGCTACTTAAAAAACAGCTTTTTGACCAAAATATACAGAATATATAGAAAAACCCATTTCGCAATTAAAAATTAATTATTAATTAATTGTATAACGTTATAGATAATAGAACATGAGGGTTTGAAAATTCTACAATATTTGTAAATTATTTGCATAACAAAACAATATAAAATATGAAATACATAATCTTTATGGAAATATTCTTTAAAAACCTCGCACATAGACAATGGGTGATAACCTATGGAAATTCATAAGAAATGAGTAAGATATAAATTTCAATAATGGAATAAAAATTTCATAACATGAAGATAAAAAAACACTTTATACATTTGGAATACCAAAAATGTTAATGAATCATAAAAATGAATAATAATTGATGATATAAACTGATAATTAGAAATGAAACATGGGAAATATGGCATCCAAATAAAACACTGCTTCATAAACATTGGTCAAGGATAACTACCAAGACATAATGATGGAAAACTTATTATAAGGGAATCCTGTTCACAACATATCCAAAAATAATTTCTCATTGAACAAATCTATACCCAATATATTACAGGGAAATATAACTTTTATAATAAAAATATGTTCCATTTTATTCTCATGCTAATGTTATACAGATAGAACATGGAAGATGAATTCATTCATCATTATTTATTTTTCAAAAATCATGGTGTCTGGAATTTTTACATGTAATTCTCAGTTCAGATATATATATGTTCACAAATGTAAACACCCTTTAATGGAAATGGGTATGTTATTCACTACACAATTATTTTGGAATAGAGAATCGCCATAAAATTTCAGCATTATAACAACATCACGATAAAATTAATTAATTACTATGATGTGAGAGGAAGAGATCTATTATAATTTGGAAATAAAATGTGTTTCATTTGGGATATGGAAAGAAAAACACAAAAATTATGCATTGGAAATAGAAGTAAAATATAATATAAAAATTTAATGAAGAAGAGTGTTTGAGGATCCCTTACAATCAGAGTGTGAATTCAAATTATTGGGAAAATATTAAATATTGAATTGGGGAACAATTTGAGGAACCTGGAGAGGGGATATAAGATATTAGATATTATCCATATATTTTTAGTGAGGTAATTTTGGATGTTGGGTGTCTTTATATAGAAATAAAGTAGGTATTTCATTATTATTTCTCAAACATTTCTTTCGGCATCATTAAAATAAAACAACCCCAACCAGAAACCATATAATTGTTTTTACACATGGTTTCTTCCAAATATGGGTGAACATAATTATTTTATGTCACAAGTCTGAAAAAAAATAAACTAATACCATTTTAATATGTATGAGATTCATACTATTAAATATATTATTACAAAACAATAAAATATATTAATTATTTTGATGTATTCCCAAAGGAATGATAAAATAAATAAAATAAATATAGAATAAAATAATTTTAATATTACCTCATAAATATTGTTATGGATGAGTTATATAAAATTTATGAAATCTCTTTTCATCCATTATGATATCATAATACAGTCAATGAATTTATATGATATCTAATTTTATCCCAAAAATTAAATTATATCCAAAAATTATGAAAAATAAAATACTTAAAAATTATGATAATATAATAACAAAAATAATATTCAATTTATAAAATGTTTTTTGGAAATATTTAAATTTTCACTATAACAGTTGAATCAACATTTATTGAGAAATTCTTGGAATTATTTTGGTTATAATAGATTTTGATCCCCAATAAAAATCACATTTGAATTCATAAAAAACGTATGACTAATTATTTATGTTAAATATAAAATAATAAAATTAATTTATTAATATATTATTTTTTTAAAAATCCATTAATTCCAAAAAATTAAATCATTAATTGAATTATAATATTACCCAAAAATACCATTTCTTTTTTATGGTATCAAAATGAAAATAATTTATATTGTATTATTAATAGGATGTAAATATATTTAATATTCAATAAAAATACTGTACATTCTCAAAAATCTAGTGTATTGATATATATTCATTTGATAAACAATCATACACATAGATAGAATGGTGTGAGATTATAATACTTTAATGGAGTAGTACTGTGTTCATGGATTGCGATGTGATATTGATGAGCTTGAACATCCACCATAAATGGCTTCACTAATGTTTATGTTTTTTCATATTATTTTAGCCTTGGAAAAGATATAACCATGTTGACTCTATCTCCCTTAAAATATCCAATCAATGGGATTTGTTGTGTGAATTCCCACGGGTTGAGACCTCACATCATTTTTCGGTGTCAAATAGATTTTCTAAACCCTATATTTATTAATAACATAACATCTCTATTAAATGACTATATTATCAATATAAATAATGCTTAACTATATTTTAAATTTCATTGGATATTATTAAAACAATCAAATGATTATGAATATGATAGATCTCGACATTTTATGGTGGTTTTTAGTTCTCGATAATAGTTATTGAATAACAATGATTTTTGTAAATTTTATTTGGGTTGTAATTGAGGATAATATGGGTGGAGAAATAATTATTTTTAAAAGTATGTGTAGTGGTAAATTGATGAACAATTTAATGATCTTGTTCCCCCTCAAACCAAAATATTTCATCCAAAATGAAAGGATTCACATGGCTGAATCACATTTTTTCAAATTGTGATCCATTATAAGAGAAACAGTGCACCCCACCATAGAAGATGCACATCATTCATAGGAATCAGTAAGGGAATCTATTAACTAGTGACTAGAAAACCATGAAAAGGAATTTAATTGACCCAAAAATTATATTTCAATATCTAGAATTTAATATTCTAATACTTTTACAACCTGAAAAGATCCAAAATAAAATACATACACATTTAAATTCTTCTAGATGGATTCCAATATCTCTCAGCCTGTATTAATAGCGATCAAAAGTCTTGATTAAAGATTTTCACCTCCTGGGTAAGTGGTCAGTCCTGTTTAGATTTCTCATTATAACTCTCTCCTCTTCCTGAATATAATGGGAGTTCTAATCAACTGTTGGATATAGATATAAATATTGAATTTTTATATATTGATTCATTTAAATATCATATATATAAATTTAATCATTATATTTTTCTACATTTTTATTAAAATTATATAGGGTTTTATATCAAAAAGTGTTCGTCATTATTTTTTTAGAGGTTTGTGGTCTATTTTTTAAATCGCAAAGTCATGATTTTGACTACATGTATGTAATTGTATAATTTCAATTAGAATTTATTCAATTTAATTGTTTATCAAATAACAAAATTTTATGATTTAATTTTTATATGGAATTGTAAAATTTTAATTATTTGATTGATATATTATTATAATAACAAATTATGATTTTATGAAGGAGATTTTGAGATTGTAGAAAATGGTGGATTAATTTTAGAATTAATTAATTGTAATAGTTGGGTTTATGAAGTTGTTAATTATGATAATAAACTATTGAATTGTTTATGGCTATAAAAAGATTGGGAAAATTGATTAATAAATTGTAAAATAAATTATTTATATATTGAATTTCTTAATATGGAGGATTAATTATGGAAATAATTACTATGTGTTGTTAGGATTTGTTATTTAATATATTTATTTACGGAATCAAATTGATTGAGTGGGAAAAATTAATTGAGGGATTAATTTAGGATATTAAATTGATTGATATTAAATGATTATCATTGGAATAAATTAGTTTATATTAAACTGATTATGTCAAGAAAAATTTATTGGCTACATAATTAGGGATATTGAATTTATTATATTGGAACAATTATTTGATTAATAAATTGGGAATATTTAATTATAATGTTGAAATAAATAATCGATTAATTAATTATTTGTTTTTTATGTGAAAATATATTTATTAATTGTGTACTTAATTAAGAGATTTTATTGATAAATTAATAGATGATTCTATAAATGTAAGTGATTTGATTGATTTATTATTTAACTAAATAATGGGATTGATGGGGTTATTTAATTGGTTAATAAATTAGAGGAATTAATGTGATTCTTTAATTAATGGATTAAATAATGGGATTGATGGGATTTATTAGTTGGGGAATAAATTAATTTTATAGATGTAATTATTTTATTATTTAATTAAATAACAGAATTCATGGGATTAATTAATTGGTCAATTTACTAATTGGTGTAATGTGATTATTTAGCTGTAGAATTATATAATTTGAGTTTTAAGATTAATTAAATTATTAAAGTATTAATGGGTTTACTAAGATTATTTAATTTTTTAATTATATAATTTTATTGATGGGAATAATTTATTTATTTTATTAATATGAGTAATGTTATTAGTTAATTGATAAGTTTAATATGTGTATTAACGTGAAAAACTAATGACTCTGTTAATTGAAGGAAATACATGTGATTAAATATTTTTTGAATTCCTTATAAATGATGACGTGAACTATTAATTTTTGAATTAATTATAGGGATTACATATTATACTTAATTTTCGAATTATTTTTGATATATTGTTAATATCGATGTGAGATAATGAATTGTTTAATTAATTATTATAAAATTGATATTATAATTTTATTAGTTATTTTTTTAGATTAATAATTGAAATTATAGTGATTAAATAATTGATGAATTAAATAACAAAATTGACGTGATTAATTAATTACTGGATTAATTAATGTACTATTCTGATTAGTTAATTGATGAATTAATAAATGAAACTAACATGTTTAATTAATTGGTGAATTAATTAATATAAATTTTATGATTAATTAATTTTTGAATTGGTTAATGAGAATGAAATGATTATTTCATAATATAATAAATTAATGAAATAGTCCAGATTAATTCATTGATGAATTAATTCATTATATGACATGATTTATTAATTATTTAATTATTTAATTTTATATATGTGATTAATTAATTGAAGAATTAATTATATTAATGATGATAATTCTGAATTCTTACACTTGTTTAATTAATTGGTTAATCAATTAATGGGACCGTCTGATATAGGTAACATCATAATATATGTTATAATGTGATATTGCGATGGTTGTGGCTACAAGAGGTTAATAGAAACAATTTAATTCAACTATGAAATGGTAAATGGTATCATGGATATTCACTTATGAAATCATGAATGGATTAATGGCCTTCCAATTGAGAAATAGTAATGTTAACACAGGCATTCACGTTGGAAATGAGGAATAGTAACATGGAAATTCAGTCTTGTATAATTAAATGGTGAATGTTAATACTCTCAATCATCCATGTATTGATAATGGTAACATAGCCATTCAATTGTGTGTTATTAAATGGTGATTGTTATCACATGCATATGACCATGTATTATGAATGTTAACATTCTCAATAATTAGTAGATTATTTAATGGTGAGCTGTAACATGGAAATTTGGTAATGTAAAATGAATGTTAACATGTACATTAATTTTTGAATGATGAATTCTGAATGGTATCAGTTACATTAAGGTAAAATTGATATGTTCGGGAATCCTTAAGAACCCAGTTCATATATGGTTAAATAAATATTATGTGGGTAAATTTAAACTAGTTTATTTATTATAAATTATTCTTTGTAAAACTAAATAAAATATGATTCATAGATATTATTTTTATTTTCTATTAGTGGAGCCTTATGATTTCTACTCACTCCCTACTCTAGGAATATTATTTATACCTAAATATATTATATGTTCATAAGATATGTTAAGGGAATATATCATTTTTTTAGTTTTATGAAATGGGATGTAGCATGGAAGAGGGAAGCAGAGTTGATTTGGGACCCTCTTTAAAGTTTTTAGTCTCATTATTTTGGTTTATAATTTTGGAACCATGACACATAAATTGTCATAACATATTATCTACATCAATTTTTATTCTATGTTTTCAGTTTTTGTTGTCCTGTGAAACCTGTATTGTTCTATATATAGTTATATTTTATAAAGTATTTATTTCTTAATTACAGAGATAGGTATAAAAATCTAGTGAATATATGGTATAATTTCCCCATGATCGATAATAGTCCTTCGCTGCTAGTCTAAGGCCTATAGCATATGGGGAGGTGCACTTGAGGTCATGTTGTAGTCCTAATTACAGAACCAGGGCACTAGGACATTACAAAATGTTATTAGAGCTAGTTTTCTTCTCATTTCATTTTCAGACTATTTGGTAACATTATTCAATATACAAGTAAGATTCAAGAATTCATTAGGAGACTTTACACGAGATAATCTAACTATTGTACAAGGGAAACCCCATGTATCTAATGATAGATTGGTACAATTTTATTTTTGTTGTAACTAGGGTTAATTTGTGTGAAAATTGTTTTTTAGGAATTATGGGAAGTGATTGTTTGGGGTACGGTTTGGAGAAACTATGCACCCCAGTTGAAAAACTGTTTGAACCCAAACTGAGGGGATTCACATAGTTTTCATATGGGTTTTAAAACTCTGTATCCCCTCGAAGAGGCACACAGTTAAGGGAAAATATTTGGGGAAACTATTTACCCCTTTCATGTTATCCATGTGTGGTAATATAAATCACCCAAAAAATAGATATTAGTTTCCCAAAACCCTTATATTAACCCTTATTCTTCCAATTAACTCCCCAAATCAAACAATCATGACTATGGATGATCCCTTATTGAATCCAATCCATATTAACCACCATTCCTAGTGAATAAAATGTATGATTGATAATATTCACCTCCCTGTGTAAATAGTTCATACTGTTGAGATATCCCTTTATCTAGTGCGCCTCTATTAGAATAGAAGAGGGATGTTAATCCGATACTAGATATATAATTAGATAACAGTTTTTTAAATCAGGATTTATATAAAATATGAATTAATTAATTGAATAAATATCTCATTCCACTTTTATTCAACAAATTTTTTTCCTTCCGCTAGCGAATGTTCCCAATCACAATTATTGAGGTAGGTGGTATATAATTCATATCAAAATATCATTATTTAAATTATGTGTATGTAATTATAGAAATTAAATTTTTTGTTCAGAAATTATTATTATTTAGTTTATTAACTTGGATAATAAATTATTTTATTGAATTGTGAAATTTGAAATATTAGAATCATATTTTTTGGAATAATTAATTTGTGAATTATTAAAATATATATTGATATTTTTTAACCTGGCTATTTAATTATAGAATAAATTATTGTGAATTGATGGGTTTATGAAATTTTCAATTGGGATAATTAATTTTTGAATTAGTTATGGCTAGATAAGGATGGTTGAAATTTAATAATTATATTATGTGTTAATAATTTTTATGTTGAAGTAGTTGAATACGGTTAATTATTTATAGATTTATTTATTTGTGGTTTTTACCATTATTTAGTTGAGGAATTAATTAGGGATATTGAATTAATTGAGTTGGATAAATTAGTTGATGAATTCATTCAGCATATTGTGTTGAGTGATTTTGAATAACTAAATAAGGAAATAATGAGGATATTTAATTTAATATGTTGTACAAACTTATTTATAAATTAAAGAGGGGTATTAAATTGATTGTGATGGGCGGATTAATTTATGAATAAATTGGAAATATTAAAATTTTAACATTTAATAATTAATTGATGAATTAATTATGGGGATTTTATTATTTTGGAAGATATTAAGTTTGTGTGGAATTAATTAATGTAATATATAGATTAATTAATTGATGAATTAATTAATAGTTAAATGTGATTAAAATTTGATGAAATAAACAATGTTTTTAATGGGATTAACTAATTGAATAATCAATAAACACAATTAATGGGATTATTAAATTTTATAAATAATTAATAGGATTGATGGTATTAATTAATTGATGTCATAATTAATTAAAGTAATTAAACATTTAGATAGTTTAATTAAATAGTGTGATTGATGGGTTTAAATAAATGAACAAATAACTAGTGAGAATAATGTATTTATTTAATTATTGTATTAAATAATGAGATTTCTGGTATTAATTCATAGATGAATTAATTAATGTCAGTAAAGTTACAATTTTATTGTTGAATTAAATAATGGGATCAATTAATTGATGAATTAATTAATTGAGAAATTTTATAATTTTATTATTTATTTAAATAATGGGATTGATATTATTAATTATCTTATTAAATAACTAATGAGAGTATTATGATTAAATAATTAATGAATTAATCAATGGTATTGATGTGAAAAATTATTTTCTGAATTAATTAATGGGATTAAATTTGATTAATGACTTGTGGAATTATTTAATGTAGTTTATGTGAACAAATAATTGGGGTTTTTGTTTAAGGTATTGAATATGAATATTTAATAGCGAAATTAATTAATTTACATGATGTGAAAAATTAATTGTTTATTTAATTTAAGGGATGACATGAGGCAAAGTATTTTTGAATTTGATTGTGAGATATAGGTATTGTTTAAATAAGATAATTAATTGTAGTGTAAATTATTGTGATATAGATATTAGGATGTGAATAATAAAATATTGAATTATTAAATGAAATTATTGTGATTAAATAATTATTGAATTAATTATATTTATGGGAATAACTACTTTTAAATTCATTAATGTAAATTTTTTATTAATTAATTTTTGAAATAATAAATGAAGTTACAATGTTTATTTTTTTAAATTAATTAATGAGATTTATGTGATCGATTAAAAATTAAATTAACTAATCAAATCGATGAGTATAATTAATTTTTTAATTAAATAATGATATTTTTTATTAAATAAATATTGAATTAATTAATGAAATATTTCAAATATCATAATTATTGAATTTATTAATGTAATAATGAGAATATGGAATTGGTACAATTGATTATTTAATTGGATAATTAATTAATCGTCTTTTTACAAACATGTAATGTTGTGATATATACTACTACAAATTGTAAATGGTACGATGGCTGTTCATCCTTATATTAACAATGGTAACATGGTAATTAAATTTTGAAATGCTGATTGGTAACATGGCCATTCACTTATGAATACTAGAATGGTATTTTGGTCAATCAATTGAGAAATGAGTGGTGGTAAATTTGTCAATAAATTATGAAATGTTGAATTGTAATATGGACACTCATTCTGGTATTATTAAATGGTTAAAGGTAAAATGAACATTCTACCATGTATTGTGAATGGTAACATGATCATTGAATAATATAATATTAAATGGTGAATTGTAACATGGATATATGGTCACATATTATAAATGGTATCATGTTAATTTAATTATGTATAATTAAATAGTTAATGTCAACATAGAAAATTAGAAATGTATTTATAAACGTAAAATGGTTATATAAATTTGAATACTGAATTTTGAATGTTAAAAATGACATATAGGTATTTTATTTGAAAATAGGTGCCCATGATAACACCTGTGCCTTCTGGTTAAATAAAGAGTAAATGAATAAGTGTAAAATATTTACTTTATGGATTGTAATTTACTCATTATTCCATGTCATACAATATTACAAACTAGATATTATTTTAGATGCCATTTTTGGTGGCCTAATGAGTTGTACTCAAACCATAATCAGGATTCCAGATTTGTACACACAAAAATTACATTATTTTAGGACAATTTAAGTTTAGTTTCCAAATGATAGATTGATAGTATGGGATGGAGGAAGGATAAGTGAACCTGATATGATTCGTGACCAGCATCGGATTTTCCAGTTTCATTTTTTGGTGTTATATTTTTGACACTTGACATGTAAATTGAAATGAAATATATTATTATTTAGTTTCCATTATGTATTCCTTGGTTTGATAATCTTATGGTACTTTTCTCTTCTGTTTATTTTTATCTATTATACTGTAATTTTTTTCTTATGATTATGTAATACACATATGGAAAAGTCATTATAGTATGCTCATGTTAAATAACAGTCTATCTATTATATTCAATAGCCTCTTGAGTACAGGGAATGATCTAGAGCTCATGTGGTGGTCCTACATGGATCACTACGGAACTTGGACATTAAAATTTCTCTATAACTAAAATTCATAATAAGACAATTATTTAAAATACAATCGATAGTTTTATTTATAATTTTTAGAGTAATTTAAATATTTTCCCCTTTATAAATTACGTCGTAAAATTTTTCATTTACAAAAATAAAATAAATTAGGGAAACATTGTTTCATTACTTCATTGAGTTCCCTTGTTTCTTAAACAGACATTTTTATTCTACATTGGACTTTGACCAAGTTCATTTTATTATTTTGTAGAAATTTTTCTCTATGATATATGATCTTCACCGACTAATCCTTAAAAGGAAGATCATTCTCCAACCGCAAATAATCTAGATAAAGTACATGTGAGGGGTTTGGTATGTACTATTTTAATAGGGATTCATGGAATACATCATGTAGTTGAGATATATTAGTTTGGAGTTTTAGTTGATAGTCTACATATCTTATGAGACAAATAATATAAAATGGGATGACATATCATAGACTACGATTTCACAGCTTTCTAAATCTCATGAATTTCATCCACTAAGAAAGGTATAGGAATTCATTATCCACAACATCAAATTATAGGTCTTGTTAATGATTTTCAAGATAGCTCTTCCATCGAATCATGTATCCATGATATGTTATTTAATGGCCTTAACCATTTCCACCATTTCATAGACCATTTTAGGACATAGAAGTTTTTAATCCCCTACTTCATCTGACTATATAGGTGTTCTCCTTCACACACTAAAATAGAAATAATAGTTAGGAGTTTGGATTATTTAGTGTAAATATTTATTGTATGGGAACTTGACTAGTAAATGAAGATAATCAATTCATCAATTTAGTTCAGTAGAATATATTTTCAATATAAAACCAAATTATTTTTTTATATTTTTTTATGAAATTAATTTACTGTTATTTATATTTTTCTTTCAATGGAACACAAAATTTCGTTTTCTCTATTAAATAAATAAATTTAAAATAAATTAAAAAAATGAAATACTAGGATATGCCTTTTGTTAATGAAACTTAATTTTTATTTTTTTTTCTTACACACAATTTAATGTTTGACTAATAACTTTCATAACATATAAGTTCCTATTTTTATAGAACTACAATTTAGTATTTATATTTCTATTGAAATATCATTATATCCAACACCATGCTAGTGGAATTTATGGTACATATATGATTAAATAAAAATTTTAAATATGATTTTCACTTGAAGATAAAATGAATTCATTAGTTATCAATTAGTATAAATAAATGTAAGAACTATTCAGAAATAATTAAATTAAATTTCTTAGAAAACTATATTCATGGGTATAAAAACAAATTTACCTAAATAAATTAAAAAACCGACCTTTTATTAGTGAAATATATTTATAACATATTCAAAAATTATATTTAATGATTATCCAATATATTTTATAAGTATATGTTATAAATTAATCTAATTTTATGAATAAAATTATATATTCTTATAAAACATAATTTTACTCTCTACTAATGGAGATGAAATTTAAAAAAATAGGTTTTGGTACTTATATTGATTTTATATTTCAAAATTACCATTATTTTAAAAAATTTATGATAATAATTATCTTAGAGAGAATTTGTTTGTATTTTTTTATGAAATTTTTTTTTTGTGAAATAGTGAAAAATTCCATATATTAATTCAATACTACATTTTATTCAAATAAATTTATAAGGAAAATTATATTTCTATTTAGTATTAATGTCTAATTAAATAAATTTAACATATAATAATCTAATTTTGGTAATTTTAATAAATTTAATATTGAAATAAGATATAAAACCTTACCAAACATTTCAACAATTTTACATTGAAACCCTTATTCTTCATCCCTTCTATGGGTTGATATTTATCTTGTTTTGTAAAATTTCTATGATAGGAATTTAAAATAAGGGACTAAATATTTTGATTTAAAATTTTATATAATTTCAAATATATTCAACATACTTTTTAAAAAAAGAAATTGGTGAATGTAATTAATATTAATTATAATGATTAAGAGGAAAATTTGTATGACTAGGGAATAAACCTCACACTTATGGCACAAAATGACCTAGAACATTTTATAAAATCTATTGTATGGCCATTATTGGATAATAAAATCCCATTTATATAATTTGGTAAATTATTTGAGTCACTTTCTGTAGGAAAAACGTTTTGGTAATTCCTTATTAAAATACTTACAAGAATGCCACTCCTCATCCATGACAAAAAATGAACTCCCCCTCCAAATTATTCACACCTATTACAGGCTTTTTATCTTAAAATATATACTATAAAATGACCCTAAAAAATCTCCCTACTCCTAAAATCCTAAATTTTGGATGAAATCTATCCACGTATTCCATATTTGAAAAGAAAAAGGAGTTACCAAAAGAAGAGGCAACATTCATCCTCATGCTACATTCTTTAATTTAATTTTTCATAAACCTCAATTATTTTTATTTCATGATTATATAATTAAAAAATTATCCTCTATATACTAAAATTTAATAATTCTATGGGTTTTAGAGTAATTTACATATTGTTTCATTTAATGGTTAACAAACATAATATTCTTTTATATGACAGTCTATTGCCTCAGAAAATGATGTTGTTTGTTTTATTAAAAGAACTCTTAGTCTGTCAAAATTATTGAATAAATATTTATTATGATATTTATGAAGTTTATGATGTATTTATGAATCTATGATTACTATATAAAATAACCCATCATGTTTTCTATTTTTGTTAAACATTATAATTTTGTTACTGGAAGTGTGGACTGCTGCCTCCTTGAACCGATGTGATTTGTTCAAAATTTACATGGAATCTGTTAAGTATTTTTTTGTAATAATATATGATATATATGAAATAAAAATTTTATTGGAAATATATTTTATATATTAATACATATATGCCATTGAATTTATTTCCTTAAAAAAACAGAATTATTGTTCATGCATATGTATGCCAAATATCTCATTGAATGGTGCATTCCGTTTTATCAATATATATTAGAAATATGAATATAAATAATTATACTTGATATATAACATATTTATTTATTTTTTACATTCCATTAATTTATAAATTATGATATATGTAAGACTATAATGACTAATAAGTCAAACCGTGATTGAAGAACAAAGTGGATGTTACTCAAAGAGACTCCCAAACATGGATTTGATAATAAAAATGTAAATAATGTCAAAATAAAAAATATATATGGTAATATATATAATAATATATATATATTTTAGGTTCATAATAATGTTATATTCCTTTAATCTATATTTGAACATGTACGATGAAATTCAACATATAATAAAAGGAATTTCTCGTCTCACTTTTAGTTTACAAGATACAAAATATTTATCAGTACTTCTTTTTATAAGTGATGTGTTACTCAGCATGGATGTATTATATGAATGTTAAAAATATTTATTTTAAATAATTGTTTTATGATCTTTATTTCATGGTGTTTATACTTTAAAAGGTATCAATTTTTTAAATTAAAAATATCTCAACTTTCATTCTTTACGACTGATGCCATGTTATTCACCTATATTATTTTAACAAGGTGTATATACTGCGATTTGAAATTTTATTCTATGAAAATACACTTTCTCATGATATTTTATGATTTACTTGAATTTATATTCTTACTTTGGGAGTATAAATAAATGTTACATAGTGGTTAGTATTTATTGATATAATCTCATCATTTCTCAGGAAAATTTATGATTATTCATCCATTGATGAAATATTATAACCAATATTGAAAAACAAGTCATGAATTTTATTCTAATTTATATATTACCATTTAATTTATACATTATTACAATTTTCCTAATAATTGGTACTTAAGATGATTGTAAAGAAAATTATGATCATCCCACCTTATTTATCAATGAGTTCAAAAATCTATGTTCGTTCAAAACCATTTATAAAAAAACGAAATAAATTACAATTTTTCTATATTTGTTAAAATACATCTGATACCATATATCACATTTTTACAAATTTTTTATACTAGATAAGTCTTATCATTTTATGATCAATGCACATTTCAAAAACATTTACATTGAAAATGAATTGTTCATCAGGTATGATCTTACCCACCATTAGTATAGTAATTTCCTTGAATCATAAATTTTAGTATTAGAAGCATATTTTTAATGAAATTTATTTATTATTATTATATAATTATGGTTGACTTAATGGGGATTTGAAAAAAATATCATTAAAAAAATTATGTATAATATGTATTTTAAATGATTTTAATATATTCTGTTACATGTTTTAAATAGTTTTTTTCAAGAATATGTATTTAAATTACTTAAAATATGTTTTTAAAATTATCAATGTTTTCTAAATAGAAAATATTTCAAAAAACCTTTTTTATTGGAAATAATTTTTTACAGTCAATATGATATTTTACATAACAAATGTTTTAAAGGATATTAACATAAATATATGAATTATTAAAAGGATGGGATAATGGAATTTTTAATGAAATAATATTTTCCATAAAATAGACTCTTTGTGAAATATAATATCCTTATCCATATAAGATGGAATCCATTGATATAATTTACGCTTTATTGGGGACATGATAGAAGAATATGATTCATATTCTTTCATGAATAGTTTATGTTTTCATGGAATGATATATATGAAACATGTTTCACATCTAGGGGTCACACAATGATAAATGATTATGAATCCAACATCCATTAATTGATAATTATAGGATTAAATTATTATGAAACATATCAATTATACATAATTTATGATATGATGATGTTTTTTAATACCTATTGCATTTAATAGTTTATTATATAATGTTTATGTAACCCAACATTTTTTATGGTAATGATATGATCATTGTTTATGATTTAGAGGAATATATATGTAATATTTCATTATTATGTGGGTGTAACCAATATCTCAAAAAAATAATAATTTCATAATGATTTATATCTAATAATATAATGGTGTGATTTAAGTCGAAGGGCTAGAACTATTGTGGATGATGTGGAAGACCTATTCACTATGAGATGATGGGGAATCCATGTTAAGATGCGCCCCCCCCCCCACGCCCTGGGAAAATGTTGTGACATACCACAAGCCTGCCTCTAGAATGAAAAGGGTTGGTGTCTAGTGTCGAAGGCATCAACTTGCACGTGGGAGGTATTTTCTTGGATACCTGTACGTAGATGGACTCAAAAAAAACATAATGATGAAAGGTGAACACAATGTCTTTGAATACCATAGTACAAGAGAAAATAAAGCACTGAGTGGGGTAACCGGGCCAGTATACAAGCCCAACAAAAGAACTGAAAACAAAATGTTACAACGAGAGCACCGAAGACCGTCTAGGAAAGTTCCACCTGATCGTTTGAATATTGAAGCTACTGGAATATGATGTATTATGTCATGTCTTCTTGGTCCTACTAGACTTCTCCTAGTCCTAGTCCACCATATCCACCATCGTAATGTCTATTGTTCCCATATTTCTGAGGACCCCTATCGAGACATAGAACTTATGCACTAGAGACAACACGTGTGGGAGAATCCTATGCAGGGGTGAGTATCTTAGTACTTAATATTGGACACTTACACACTCTATGGATTTTTCAGAAATCCAAAAGGAAAAATACCACAAAATAACTATTATGTAAAACACAAATATTATGCATAGTTAGCTCTACTGAGGTATATTAAATTGCATATACCAAGGTCATCCAGATATACTAATCACAGCCACAAAGAAACATATGGCCCCAACCTCATTCAATATCCAAGATTTCCAAAAAAAAATCAAATAATTACTCAAGGATCAAGAGTACACGCTCCATGAACTGACCATACATGATGGCACTTCAATCAATTATGCAATCCCTCAGGTAGAAATCAACCATTCCTAATGGAACATTGGAAAGAAGTGATCCATTGGGAATATTATACTAAAACATCCGCTAGTACTCAACACTAAAGGTCTCGCAGTCATAGTTTTGCATCCAAGGAAAGACCAAGGGAAACCAATTAAAGAGTCCCAATAATTGACACTACGTTTAGTTGGGGGACCATTTCACCATTCTGACACACAATATCTCAGTCGATCTAGTGACAAGTGGCCCCCACCTTAGTCTGTTGAGGCAGTACTAACTTCTACCATGGGTTTCAATTACATCAATTGGAGGGCCCACTCCTCGTAATTGTTTCATTCAATTGAGGGTGCTCCTACTCCCATGAAAGACCACTCACAATCGCTACTTGTTGACTGGGGATGACTACTCCCAATTTGAGGACCCGTACCCTAACCGATATGGGAGTTCAACTATGGTTGTTTGTTCACTATGGGGGACCCACACCCTAGTACATCAGGGGAGTACCAAACCCAGGCTACAGGTCTCTCACCCTTGCATGACAAGGGAGTATGTAATCTTTTATAGAACTACATATAAAAGACCCACACCATTAGAAGACAGTGGAGTACATACTCCAAGCATAGAGGCCCCGCACCCATCCCGGTAGGGGAGTACCTGACTCTATGTGAGTTATGTATGGAGGACCCATGCCCTAGTACACTTGGGGAGTACCGACTCGAATGATAGGAAAACTATCTCAGAGGAAAACAAACCCACACTCATGACGTGGGGAGTTCAGTCTCTACTAAATCATAGGAGTAAGGAATACCCATGCCTTCAGTCATCAAGGGAGTATCCATCCTAACTGTAACTACAAGAAACAACCTGGTTCTGCTCATCAAGATATCAGTCATACCTCATCCACTACAAATTTTAACAAGGAAGTCACCCGATGATTTGTGATGTCATAAGGGATACAACTCAACAGACGAAGCGTCAACCGAATGCCAAGTCTAAAAGTTATATGAATTTTAGTGGGGAGGTCCGGTTGGATTCAGGTATGATCTAAGCGATCCAAACACCAAAATTCTCTAAAATTCATGTGGAGTGTCTGAAATGTACTGCCTCTCCCTATTGGTCTGGTGCTATTGAAGGTACATCAAATGGACTTTTTGTTTAGGAGATACGCTCATTTAAGCGAACTGGTCCGTAAGTGGGTCTGAGTCCGCTCCGATATGGTCGGACCATCCCAGCAAAAATGGGATAATCTTTGACAGATTCAGCTAGGCCTAGTTAGGAATGTTGGTACATGGGTTCATCGTAGGACACCTGGCTAGGCATGGATAGATAGGTTGTGGAATCACTCAGCCCGTTGGCAAGCGGAGGGGGCCACTCCCCTCTCAAATGGTCGAAGCCATTCAGGTCATCAAATTCATGGTGCCATGTGGTGATGCATCTCTTAGAAGGCCCATGTGGATTGTCCCACTAAAGACCCACTAGCATGGGTCTACTATATGTTGTGGATCAATGTCGTGACCTTCCTCTACGGCGCGCCACCTGGCTCAACAACAGAGTTGGATCACGCCTCACCTCTTAGCCGGTCCGCAAAGACCGGCCCACTATAGACCCGCAGACTTAGGAACCTTATAGGGAAAATATTTTAAATTAATTTATTTTGAATATAATTGTTTTAAATTGAAAAAAGTGATTCATTAAGGTGAATTGATTCATTTTTATGATATTGGTGTTATTTTGAGCTGAATAGTAAAAAAGGTCCATTTTGGGTTTTTAAATGTTTTAAATTATTTGTTTTTTCCACCATAACATATGATAAACTAATCCAAATTCAGAAATTATTTCTTTTCCATATCTTAAACCTCCATGGATTTATTTCATCTCTTTGGACCAATAGATTAATCGACCATATGGAATCCCCAAAAAAGCTCACAGGTTGGCTCAAAAAAACCGTTTGAAGTTCTGTCTAGTTTTAGTGTGGGCTACATAACACTTACATGGTGGGTCCAAATGTTGTGATATTCTATTTGTGGATGCAAAAGGAGTTTTGGAGCATCAATAATGAAGTATGGTCCGTGTTCATTGAAAGTTTAATGGGTGATTAAATCACCCTAATTCAGAGGATTGCATTTTGAAGAGTCTGACTGACCTGAATAAATGCTCAGAGTAAATTAGACAAAACACTCAGAATACGTGTTCAAATCCGATGAGATTTTGAGGGGACACATCCAAGAGAATTATACACAACATTCAAGAAGATATAAATGCATGAATGTAATGCCCCGACCCCAGTTACCCAGAGTCGGTGCATTATTGCGTAAAATTGTCATGATCACAAAATATCAAGTCTCGAAGGACCTATTAGTTTAGTAGCCTTTGAAACACTAGATACATTCATAAATGTTACATTACATCATAAAGTGAAAAATAACAATAACATATTCTCCATATTCCACACTTTTATCACCATCAGACTATCCCTGTAGGTCAGTCATAAAATATTTCTTCACATTCTGGAAAAAATAAAACATTGTAAGGGGTGAGCTCAGATGCTTAGTAAGGATAAAAATATAGCAGATGCTTTCATAAATAAACATAAACATTTAATGCAATGTATAACTAAACCAAAATCCTTTTAAACTTTAACTTCAGCATAATATGGAAAATGTAAAATGAAATAATGTCATTTACTTATTCACATGGATATTCTACTGGTCGAATAATCACATTCAATATCAATAACAACTTTCATAATGATGGAATGCATAATGCCGGACTATCATAACCACGTAGCCAAGGCCTCGTGCCAAGACTATAAATAAGATTTAGTCAAGGCCCGGTGCCAAGACACTAGTTTGTCTCATGTGTCCTCCAGATGCATCGAGGAGTATAGTCGTCTCCACCCGTCACTTATTATGTCCAATTCATTCCTTATATGAAAAGGTCTAAACATATCATAAAACATAACATAATCATACCACATAAAACATGCATAAAGGAAACATAACATTTCCACATTTCAATCACAAGACATAAATAAAACTCATTAATATAAAAAACACTTTTAAGACAATTTTCAATACCATAAATAAAATAAAATTAAAACATTGTAATTATTTTTCATTTAAAAAAGTTATGGCTTGTAGAGGAAGCCGAAACTAAAATAATGGTAACAGTGGAAGAGAAGTCGTCGTCACCACATACGTACGACAAAAAACTATTCCCTTTTGTCATTTAGTAAAATGATTCGTATAAAAAAAGATTCTTCTTGAATAAACGTAAATGTAAAAGGGGTTTATACCCCATATAAAAGAATGTGGTGTATAAAAAAAATATTCCTCAATGAAAGGAGATTGAGACGAAGTCCCTTACAAATATAATTTTTTATATATAATAAATATATTATGTGTATTCACTATAAGTATACATAATGAAAGTACAAATATAAGATAGGACATAATAATATCATGACATAATTTGAATGTAGGACATTAACCCAAAGAAAAGAAATTGGGTTAAGATGTTCCCTTATCTCGTGCCCGACATCACTCGACCATTATTTAATCTCATGATTACTAAAGTAGAGTTAATATATAATTTCATAATAACATTTTTCAATTTCATTATCCCTCTTTATATCACTTATTACAATGATAAAAAATTATGTAGTCATTTAAGTTAATAACGGTCGTTTTGTCGATCTTTGGTACATGAGTCAACAATAAACTTCTTATAATTACATGTTGTATATGTGGTAGAATATCCATTAAATATAGAATTATATTCATGATTTAGATATCATATATATAATATATATACAGTATATACATTCATTCATAATATTACGTAACATTTAGAGGTAATAAATGAAATGCACCGTTCATGGAGACGGTAAGCCGTACGTACGCATGAACGCTACTTTCATTTCTATTTCATATTTAATGGAATGAAATAGTAATGATATAAAGGTGTATTATAATTCCAGTATAATATCATATATAATATCATTTACACCATCCTTTATACATCCCACATATGGCATTAATGATTAAAATCACATTGAGGGGGCGGTAGTCCGCACTTCCTAAAATGAAATTATCGCATTTACCCATAATGGAAATTATAAAGGTATGCCATAAATGAGAAATACAGAAGCATAAATAAAAAATAATAAATATCATATATAAATATAGTGACATATTAATGGACACCTTTATAGGTGTTAAAATAATATTGAATAATCATCATTTCGTGAGGCAGAAATTCGCCAACCATAGAAACAGTATGTTCTTTAAAAATTACATGAAGGTGTGTGTATGTGTAAATCAAATACTTCTCATAACAGAATCCTAGTATATTGAAGATACTGGTGTTGTTATAAAATAAAAAATAAAAAGAGTTTAAGGGGTTGGAGAAGAAAAATAATACAAAACCACACAAGTGAAGACATTACCTTTAAATCAGGTAACTCTTTTTGATTTGAGCCAAAGACTTCCTTGATATCTCTTCTTCCCAAAGTGATTCATCTAGGAATAAGATAGGAAAGTTGAGAGAGTATTTTGGAAGTGGTTGGCCGAGCCAAATGGCTTTGATGGTTTGAATAAGGTGGTAGTGGTGGGGGCCTTTTATAAGAGGAGAGGAGGGGCACTCTTGGAATGTCATGAAATGTTATATTATTATGAAGTTCTATTCAGATTACCAAGGTCCCACAATTATATATTTTGAGGATAAAGATATAAGGGTCGAAATATACTCATACAATAGTTTTTTGAAAAGTATATGTCTTAGATTTTACATTATCTTTTCATTTCATTTAAATCGTTAATTAATGAGGTAATTGTTGTATCATCATTGTGTCATAAAAAATTTAATTTATTTAATGTCCAAAAATTATTAAAAAATTACCATGATATATGAAATCGTTTTAATTCCCAATGAATATTTATAGTGAAAAATGTAACTTATATAACCCCATGTAATAATTATTTTAGTAAAACAACACATGTTTGTGACAATTTAATTTTTACTTTAAATAAAAAGTTATTAATGACATTTTCTTACCCAATTGGCTTCATGGGGTCCCAAAGATGACCCATGGACTGTCTTGGTCTGCCATGACTCACCCAATAACGGTAGGACAAGTGTAAAGGTATTTTCATTTTTTTATAAAATCAATTTTACCTTCAAATTCACTAATTACCATTACTCGCGATTAATAGTACCTAAACATTACTATTCACCAAAAATTATTTTAGCCCATTGAACCCCGTTTTACATCCTAATGACAATGATATATGTTGGATTTTGGAAATTCAAATCACATTGGCGTTAAAATTTTATTTAAATGAAAAATCAGTTTTTTAACTACCACATAGTGGTTTCACTATTCATCAAAAATAGATGTTTTTCACAACAATACCAAAAATTAACCCTAAGATATATTTGATATTCCTAATTCGAAAATGTTTTATATTTTAAAAAAATCAAACCATATAAGTTGAGTTAATTAATTTAAAAATTAATTCCCGCTGTCACCCCAAATAGCATGTTTTTATAAAACAATATATATCAAAAGATTGACAAATGTTTATGTCCAATTACAATGTGAAATTAATTATATGGACCACCATTGGATAAAATGGTAAAAATATATTATAATTATACTTTAAAACCACTAAATAGTATAATTTATCACTATAAATGTTTTTGACTAAAAAAGTTGTTTTTAAGTATTTTCTCTATTCATAGAAAATTGGATGTTCTCAGAACATTACAAAAAATTCAACATAGGATAATTTCGATATTCCTAATAAAAAAATGAAGTCCATTTTGAAATATAAAATTTATTTAATTTCAAAAATTGGGTATTACTATTCATAAGTGCTACTTTGATTGGTATCGGTGTCTTAGAATCTCAAACTTGCATACAATGCAAGCTATTTCATTATTGAAAAAGAAGAGTATCGTAAAAGTTTGAGGTTTTACATTCTCCCCTCTTTCAATAAATTGTGTACTCTCAATTTGAAATTTTTGTTTGAAAATAAAAGGTTGAAAATAGAAAATACCTTTGTGGAAAACCCACATCGGAAATAAGGTTAATAAAATTTAGCCTTAATAAGAGGGAGAGGGAAATAAAAAAGTCACCACCAAATTATAATCTTGATAAGGAGAACATTGGTGGTAATTAGAGACATATAATTGGAGGAAAGCGCAAATATTTTTAGGGACTGATTGAGGAAATAAATCACAAACAATTGTAAAATTGAGGGCCTCAAAGCCTTCAATCTATGTTGTTTTAAAATATTATCAGTTCAACAAGACATAAGGTATTAGGTTAACACATTTTTTGTTCTAATATCCCTTTACTAAAGTTTAATAATTAATTTATTCATAGAATAAGAGATAGGTATATATATATATATTTATGCTTGATAAGTAGAGTTTCAACCTTCAACTAATTTATACCACAAACTCATCTTTCACTCAAAAAGATTATAAAACTCAAAAATATTATATATATCCAAATCATACAAGGTTCAAAATATTAACACATACCATTTATATTAGGAAAACTATTTTGTAATAACCAGGGACATCCTGTAGGCTAGTGATAGGTAATAAAGGCCTGTCACACTATGGTTGTGGGTTCGATTCCTACAACATTGTCCGACACGACAGGTTATCCCCTGACCTACAGGTTTTCCTTTTCCTAAAACTATAGTATTATAAGATTTCAAAAATAATATTCAGAAATGTTTTAACCTTAAACAATACTCTCCAATGTTCAACATAATCCATTCCAACCTTTATAGTTATCCAAAATACTTTTTTCCAACTCACAGTCCAAATTTTATAATGAATGTAAACATAATGAAGATCATTTTTCCATGTAACAACATTTGACCACCTTCATCATGTATTCTTTTAAAACACTGCAACATCCTGAATTACCATAAATATGTATTTATTACATTCATGATCCCTTATTCCTTATAGAATAATAGATATAATCCTTCTATCCAAAAATTTATACAAATCATTAATCAGATTCTTGGAAGTTAAGAATATCCAATATAATTTATCCAAAACAATCATGTATTATTCCAAAATCATTATCTTGGTATCAAAACCATATTATGGTTTATCTTTCTCTAAACCATATATTTTCCAAAAATTTAACCTACTGTGGAGTCACTTTTCTTGGTTCCACACAATCTCATGTCCTTGATGAAATAGTACTACAGTACAATCCTTATATACTCCATAATTATTATAACCAGTACATCATTGATACAACACTCAAATGAAAAAATTCTTTAATAACAACATAAGAACTCAAATATTTTATCCTCTTCTGTGGTAGTATCATAACTTGATTATTATCCAATAACATCATTTGGGGAATACTCTGATGATTTGGACATTGGTTTGCGTAGTGTCCCCACTCCTTGCAGATGAAGCATTGTACATTTGAAACTTTTTTCTTACCCTTGTAGTCACACCCTCGGTGTCCTTTTTCTCCACACTTATAAAAAATACCCATTCCCTTCAGGAAAGTTCCAAGGTGTTTCTTACCACAGTCATCACATATTGGAATATTATTCTTTTCCCTCATCCCTTTATCCATTATTCTATCTTCCATCCCTTTCTTCTCTTTGTTCCCATCAAAGCCATAAAACACAGATAATTATTTACTTATCTTATTAACACATGATACTATTTTTTCATATGTTGAGAACACATGGGAGACTATTTCCCTTCTAATGGTTGGCTTAATACCGTGGAAGATATGATCCTTCTTACTCTTTGGATCATACGTATTGATGGAGTTCACATTCCTTCTACTGGGTGCCATTTCTATAAAAAGTCATAAACTAGATTATTTTATGAATTGCAATGAATAATTCCAAACATGTAAAATAATTAATGTAAATTGAAAGGTTTATGGATATATTCCATAATAATAAAAAAAAATTTCTTTGAGGAAGTATATAGTCATAAACCCTTCATAATGGTTTGTAAAAAAATTATAATTATCCTAAGAATATCCCCCAGGTGTGTCATAACCAAAAGTGCAGCAAGGCCCGTTGTCGTGCACCAGTTCCTGTTCAAGTCTAGCTCAAAGCTGTGTCTTTGGGTTTTACCCCTTGGTACATCTGTTCCAGATCTGCCTCTACCTACTCATATCCATATTGGGATGTATTTCTCAGAAAACTCAAAAAATCTCCATAATACCAAAATTCTAGGAAGGTCTTCTATACTAATCCTCAAAGTCAATAGTTGGGGAATGTGATCTAATCATAGTTTATCTAATTCTAGATTTTATTATTAGTAATAAACTGCCTCTGATACCAACTGCAACGCCCTGACCCCAGTTACCTAGAGTCGGTGCATTATTGCGTAACATTGGCATGATCACAAAAGATCAAGTCTCAAAAGGCTGATTAGTTTAGTAGCATTGGAAACACTAGATACATTCATAAATGTTACATTACATCATAAAGTGAAAAATAACAATAACATACTATCCATAGTCCACACTTTTATCCCCTTCAGACTATCCCTATAAGTCAGTCATAAAATATTTCTTCACATCCTGGGAAAAATTAAAAGACTGAAAGGGGTGAGCTCAGATGCTTAGTAAGGATAACAATATAGCAAAAGCTTTAATAAATAAACATAAAAATTTAAGGCAATGTATGACTAAAACAAAATCCTTTTAAACTTGAACTTTAGCATAATATAGAAAAAGTAAAATGAAATAATGTCATTTACTTATTCACATGGATATTCTTCTAGTATAATAATCACATGCAATATCACTAACCACTTTCATAATGATGGAATGCATAATGTTATACTATCATAACCACGTAGCCAAGCCCTCATGCCAATACTATAAATAATATTTTGTCAAGGCCTCATGCCAAGACACTAGTTTGTCTCATGAGACCTGTCGATGCATCAAGGAGTTATAGCGGGCTCCACCAGTTACTTATTATGTCCAATGCATTCCTTATATGATAAGGTTTAAAAATATCATAAACCATAACATAATCATACCACATAAAACATCCATAAAGGAAACATAAAATTTCAACATTTTAATCACAAGACATCAATACAACTATTTGATATAAAAAAACACTTTTAAAAACATTTTAATACCAAAATAAAAGAAAATTAAAACATTATAATTATTTTTCATTTAAAAATGATTTGGCATGTAGAGGAAGATGAAACTCAAATAATGGTCACGGTGGCAGATATGTCGTTGTCGCCGCATATGTATGAAAAAAATTCCCTTTTGTCGTTTAATAAAATTCTTCATATAAAACAATATTATTCTTGAATAAACATAAAATTCAAAGGGGTTTATACACCGTATAAAGGAATGTTGTGTATAAAACAAAATATGCCTCAATGAAAGGAGATTGAGACAAAGTCCCCTAAAAATATAATTTTTTTAAATAAAATAATTCTATTATGTGTATTCACTATAATTATACATAAATAATGTATAAATACATTATTGGACATAATAATATCATGACATAATTTGAATGTAGGAGATGAAACCAAAGAATATAAATTGGGTTAAGAAGTTCACTTACCTTGTATCCGACTTCACTCAACCGTTCTTTAATCTCCTGAATAATAAACTAGAGTTAATGTCTACATTCTTAAGAACCTTTTTCAATTTCATTATCCCCTTTTATATCACTTATTACAATGTTATGAAAATTATGTAGTCATTTAAGTTAATAACGGTCGTTTTGTCTATCATTGGTACATGAGTCAACAATAAACTTCCTTTAATTACAAGTTGTTTATGTGGTATAATATCCATTATCTCTAGAATTATATTCATGATATAGATGTCATATATAACATATATATCCATTATTTACATTAATTCATAATATTACGTAACATTTAGAGGTAAGAAATTAAATGCACCGTTAATGGAGATGGTAAGCCGTATGTATGCATGAACGCTACTTTCATTTTTATTTCGTATTTAATTTAATGAAATCATAATGATATAAAGGTATATTATAATTCCAGTATAATATCATATATAATATCATTTACACCATCCTTTATACATCCCACATATTGAATTAACGATTCAAATCAATTTGAGGTGGCGGTAGTCCGCACTTCCTAAAATGAAATTATCGCGTTTACCCATAATGGAAATCATAAAGGTATTCCATAAATGAGAAACACAGAAGCAATAGGAAAACATAATATATATCATATATAAATATAGTGAAACATTAATGTCCACTATTAGAGGTGTTAAAAAAATATTGAACAATCATCATTTCATGAGGCAGAAATTCACCAACCACAGAAACAATAAGTTATTTAACCATTAGATGAAGGTGTTTGTAAGTGTAAATCAGAGCCTTCTCATAAAAAAATCCTAGTATATTTAATATACTGTTGTTGTTACAAAGAAAATAATATAAGTAGTTTAAGGGTCGGAGATGCAATATAAAACAAAAGAACACAAGTGAAGACATTACCTTTAAATCGGATAACTCTTTTTGATTTGAGCCAAAGGAATCCTTGGGAAGACTTATTCCCAATGTGAGGCTTCTAGGAGTAAGAGAAGGAAGTTTAGAGAGTATTTGGGCAGTGTTTAGCCGAGCCAAATGGCATTGATTGTGTGAATAAGGTGGTAGTGGTGGGGGCCTTTTATAAGAGGAGAGGAGGGGCACTCTTGGAATGTCATGAAATGTTATATTATTATGAAGTGATTTTAGGATTACAAAGCTCCCACAATTTTATATTTCGGGAATAAGGTGATAAGGGATCTAAATATACTCATCAAATAGGTTTTTTACTAGTGTGAGTCTTAGATTTTACATTATCATTTCATTTTAATTAAATCGTTAATTAATGAGGTAATTGCTGCATCATCATTGTGTAATAAATATATTAATTTATTTAATGTCTAAAAATTATAAAAAATTTACCATGATGTTGGAAATAATTTTATATTTACAATGAATATTTATAGTAAAAAATTTATCTTATATTACCCCATGTAATAATTGTATTAGTAAAACAACACATGTTTGTGACAATTTTATTTTTAATTTAAATAAAAAGTTCTTAATGTCATTTTATTGCCCATTTGGATTCATGGGGTCCCCTAGTTGACCCATGTATTGTCTTGGTCGGACATGACTCACCCAATAATGGTAGGACAAGTGTAAATTTATTTTAATATTTTTATTATATGATTTTTACGATAAATTTCACTAATTACATTTAATCGCGATTAATAGAAAATAAAAGTTACTATTCACAAAAAATTATTTTAATCCCATTAAACCACATTTTACTTCCCAATGACAATGATGTATGTCAGATTTTGGAAAATCAAATCACAAAGGTGATAAAATTTCATTTAAACGAAAAATCAGTTTTTTAACTACCACTTAGTGGTTTTACTATTCATCAAAAATCGAAGTTTTTCAGAACAATACAAAAAATTAATACAAAGATATATTTGATATTCCTAATTAAAAAAATATGTCCATTTTACAAAATTCAAACCATATATGTTGAATTAATTAATTTAATAATTAATTTCCAATGTCACAACAAATAGCATGTTTTTATGAAACAATATATATCTAATGATTGACAATTGTTTATGTCCAAATTCAATGTGAAATTAATTCTAAGGACCACCATTGGATAAAATGGTAAAAATATATTATAATTATACATTAAAATTACTCAGTAGTATAATTTATCAATATAAATTATTTTTATTATAACAATTGTTTTTATGTATTTTCTCTATTCATAGAAAATTGGAAGTTCTCAGAAAATTACAAAAAATTCAACTTAGGATAATTTAGATATTACGAATACAAAAATGAAGTCGATTTTGAAATATGAAATTTATATAATTTCAAAAAGTGGGTATTACTATTCATAACTGCTACATTTATTGGTCGCGGTGTGTTAGAATCTCGAACATGCGTACAATGCAAGCTATTTCATTACTGAAAGAGAAGCGTATCGTGAAAGATTGGGGTGTTACAATGAAGATGTCATTTAATGTGGCTTCAAAGAATCATTATTTGGAGAAAAAATTCTGGAAATAAAAGGAGGATAGCTCTACCCACTCAAAGCATCCCATTCTCCAACCCATTCCTTCTAGGACACCGAGAAGTATAACTTTTTGTCTTTCTCATTTATTTCGTTTCTTTTTCATAGTTTTTAAATTCTTTATTGTTCAACATTAATCTCGATTACCCTTACCATGGTGGGGTATTGATTTGGAGTGATTGGAGAAGGGTTGGTTTTCTACATTGAAATGCTTGAGTTCTTGGACGTAGTTGAATAAATTTCCTTATTCTTAAAAGCTGTTTTCAATTTCATATAGCGGATTTTATTATCTTTTGTGATCATTCTTTAATATTAAATCCATTATTTATTTTTTCTGTGGTAAAATAATCATAATCTACATCCACCGATTTATGGTTTATATATGATGGAATAGACCAGGGATTAGTGGTGAAGTACTCGACGATCGTCAGTACGTGTAAATGGGGTTGTTAATGTTCTTGATTGTTTGGGATAAAAAAACCTAATCGGGTATTTCCAATGTCAATTAAGGATATTCAATACAACTATTTTACACATGGAATGAGAGTTGACCAAACCGAGATCCGGGTAAGGTTTTCTCTCACCATTATAATTTTACCAAGGAAGTGAGAGGAAATGATTGTGGAAACTCACATTAATCAAAAAAGAAGAAGAGCATTGAATTAAATTGAACAACGATAGAATTACAATTAAAAAACCAACCCCAAACAAATCACCCTTTTTATTATCATAGTTTTTCAATCATTTTAATTTCAAATTACATTTCAATAAAACAAAACTATTACCCACGTTTTAAAGTGACATGCCATTTTGTGTGAACTCCACTCTGGGAGACATCCTAGGTCAACCACAGTACTACATTTTAACATAGGAAATAATTTTTTTTCCACACCCTATGACAGGAATGCATCAAACACGGTGCCATTGTCGGGGAGGTAGTGCCTCAAAACCCTTTAAGAAAACATTTTTTTACTTATTTCTTTTGAATGACCCATAGTTCAAACAACAATTTAATTGAATTTGATCCCAAAATTGAGCGAAAAGTAACCCAAATAAGAAAGAAAAAATATCAATTAGATTTTGAAGAAATTCAACATAATGATTTTTGTGACACATCCAGTGATCACTCTTATCCTCCAATGGTTAGAAATCCCAACCAAACATTGCGCGATCTTTTCGCCCCATAATTCGCTAACCAACGAAATAAACCAGCTATTCTTGCATTAGAAAATGTCTTTGAAATGCGCGTTAACATGATTCAAATTCTTCCTAAATTCTGTGGTCTTCTAGGTGAAGACCCCAAAAGGCATATCTAGTAATTTACAAATGTATGATCCAGCTATAGAAACCGAAGTGTTGGAGAAGAACAGGTATAATGGAGGGCATTTCCCTTCTCACTTGAGGGAGCAGTAAAGGAATGGTTTAATAGTCCACAACTAGGAGAGGTCCAAGTCTGGGAAGATCTTCAAAGATGATTTATGCAATGTTTTTTTCGCGCATCCAGGAGCACAACTATCCGAAAAGAGATCTATAACATTCGCCAATCAACCGGTGAAACACTATACGATTATTGGGAAAGATTCAAGTATCTCTGTGCCAGTTTTCCATGATAGAATGTGGAATAAAACCATTTCATTGTTTTATTCTATCAATTATTGCTTGAAAATGATATAAACATTCTAGATACATCATATGGAGGTGCCTTGATTGACAAGTATCCAACGAATTCCTGAGAATTGATTGAAAAGATTGCACAAACTCATAGCAGTTTGGCATCAGAGGTACAATCACTAGAGGAATCCATGAGGTAAGAACATCTGATTCATTATATTTAATTAGGAATGAAATGGGTGTACTCACCAAGTTAGTGGTACAAATAGATGTGAACCATGTGAAGGAATAATAAGTACTGAATCATTTATGTGGTTTATGCTCTTCTAATTCTCATTACACTGGTCAATGTCTATTAGTGCAGGGGACATAATGGTCTTCTACAACCTATCAATAAAGGAAATACCAACAATAAACCCAATCAGGCTATGGGTTTCAACATAACCAATCCAGATAAACTCTTCATCATAAATATCAGAAGCTGAGAGCATTCCAACAACAAAAACATTCTAATCGCCACATTTCCAGCAGAAGATTTATAAGAAACCATCCACAAGTGCACCAACAACTGAAGATCAACAGTTGAAGATAGAAGATGTGGGATTAAAAGATAAAATCGACAAACTATATGATCAATTTACTATAATTATGGATTCTCTCACCATGAACAAAGTTAAACATCCCACACAATCAATTCCCAATCCAAAGGATAATTTTAGTACAATCACCGCCCAATGTAGGAAGGATCTCACACCACTAGAAAATAATAAAGAGGATGATTCTAGGAAATCTTCTGAAGCTCATCCTGCCCAACCAAATGTTGGAGAAAGAACAGGGTTTCAGAAGGAAATAAAAGAAACACATTTTCAAAAACAACAAAGGGGGAAAATGGAAATCCCATCACCATTCCCATCAGCATTGTTTAGTCAAAGAAGGGTGAAGAAGAATGAATTTAATGGGAAATTCAAGAAACATTCCGAAAAGTTGAGATTAACATCCCAGTACTTGATGCAATCATACAAATCCCTAAATATGAAAATTTTATGAAGGATTTGTGTACTAAAATGTGGCTGGATGGAAATGAAAGAATCTACTTAGGAAGAACCATCTCAGCATTGATCACACCACTGATACCACAAAAATGTAAAGATCTAGGGACATTCTCTATTACCTGCACTGTCAGTTCTTTAAATTTTAAAGATGCACTATGTGATCTTAGAGCTTCAATAATTGTTATGCCTCACTCATTATTTACATATTTGTAGATTGGAAAATTTAATCCTACTAGAGTGGTGGTCCATCTCGCAAATAGATCCACAGTTTTTCCAATAGGTGTTCTAGAAGATGTTCATGTAAAGGTAAAAGATCTATTTTTCCCGGCTAACTTTTTTGTGCTGAAAATGGAAGATGATATAATTTCATCAAACACACCCATACTCATTGGGAGACCATTCTTAAAGAATGTGAAGACCATCATCAATTTTCATGAGGGAACACTCTCAATGGAGCTCAGATATCGTCGATTGCATTTCAATATACTCAAATCAATGATGAATATGTCAGATGTTCATTCACTGAATGCAATCTACCAAAAATAATGAAAAGAACCAAATGAAAATTTTGAAGAGACAGCCTTACAATTCTTGTATTTGTTTTCAGAATAGGCTATAGATTCCATGTCAGAAGAATATGTTGAGATCAATAAGTATAAAATCAAGGAGGCCGAACAAGAAAAGATTATCATAGGTCTCCAAAAAGAAACTTGCTACAATGTAATACGAACTAGCTAAGAATAATTCCATATAACTTGAAATGGAACATGAGCTGAAGAAGGTCATGAAAACCACCATTAAATCTACAGAGTGTAAATGATATTTTAAAACCAATGGGAATGGTTGATCAAAAGAAAAATATGAAATCCCCAAAACCAAGTTCGTATGGGTAAAGAAAATTGAGCGTTAGTATTCTACCTTTAGATAAGATAGGAATTTTCAAAGGAAACCACAACCCCTTAAATTCAGTTATGTTCACATTGCATCAAAGAAGACACAAATATCCATAAATAATGAAAACCATTCCAGAAGAAAAATATTTAAGTGGTTTTGCTGGTTTTGTGGTATTTGTGAACACAAATCAGACTCTTGTTGGTGTAACATGTCATTACCGGGAAATAGAAAAGAACCAGTGGAGGAGATCACACTTCATCACCCTAAATGCAAATAAGAGCCATCAGGATGTACATCTAATTCACTCTTTCTTGATGTTGTGATTAATTTTAAAATTGTATTAAATGTTAAATCCACTTGAATTCATTGAAGAAACTGCAACATTTAAGTGTGGGGGTGGGGACCTTTGTAGTATAGGATTTTCATTTGATGTTTGTTTTCACAAAAATATCAAAACATTGTGTGTTTTAAAAAAAAATTGTGTTTATTTTTCAATTTTTGGTGTGTTTCTGATACTTTTGAGCTAAAATGATTATCAATACCATTTTTGAAACCCATTTCCATGAGTGAACAAATCTATTTCATGAAACTGAACTTAAATGAATTCTAAAATTACTTTTGTTTCAAGTTCAAATATTTTGGAATTTCATCAATAGTAAACTGATTTTTGAAACACATGCCATATTTTCCGGTCTACATCATTGAAATCACATTCATGTGAGGATCCTGAACCATTTTTTCATATTCTTTTCATCAACGTCATTTTTTGAGAGAACCATACCATGCTTTCTCTAACCATAATTAGATTTATTCTTTTCAAAACATGAGGATTTGGGGTTCGTGTTATTTAAATGATTGAGGCATTAATTTGGTTTGAATCCCCATTTTCAAAATAATCTTTTTCATTATGGCCCACATTTAAATTTAGATGTCATTGTATCCCCTAGTATCCATGAATAGCCTGTTAGGTTAGCCACATTACAAGCCAATTTTCCCTATCCTACCTGATCTTGAAATGAAATTTCATGATCTAGTTGAACATAAGTGTGGGGGATGATGTATTGTGGTGTACTACTTCATTTGGTGATAATTTGGGTGGAAAATAATTTGTGGAATAGATTTTTTTGATGCTGAAAAATTATTTTGTTAAAAGCTATGACTTTTTGGAGATTTCATGATAAGATAAGTTGTTCCTTTCTGGAGATTCCAATGTAAAAAAACGTTATCTGTGCCTATCTAGAGCTTTCAAGAAAAAACATGTTTGAAATGATTGAAATGTATGCTGCCGAAATCCTGAGCTGATTGAATAATGATGGAGCTTAGTTTTAACAAAGGGGAAGATAAGAAGACCATACCTGATTGAAAATTATAATCTTTCAATTTTTCTTAAAAAATAGCCAAGCCCTCCTTTTTCTCCCTCGGAATGGTTAAAATCTAAATCATACAAACCGAAATCCATAGAACAACGCTGAAAATTCCTCAGGAGTACCACGTGTCCTTGACCCACATCGGGGGGAGAAGTTGTAATTTATCAATCCTATGGTGACTTTTGTGTGTGTTTGGATTAGAAAATCCATGTTGAGCATTTACATTTGTGAGATGAGAAAAAATTAATGATATGTTGGTGTTTTGGGTGCATGGGATATCAAATAATGGAGAAATATTTTAAATAATAAAAAATAGGGAACTTGAAATAATTTTTTTTGATGAGGCATGATATATTTTTGTTTCATGGAATTGACTTGGTATATCTCATTGATATGTGTTTTGGATTTGATTTGACTTTTACTTGTCCAGGAGTCCAAGTGATAAGTGTGGTGGAATTGATATAGAAAATATTTTCAATTAATTTATATTGAATATCATTGTTTTAAACCAAAAAAAGTTTTTGTTTATGATGAATTGTTTCGGTTTTATGATATTGGTGTTATTTTGAGCTGAATAGAAAAAATGGGGCATTTCGGGTTTTTAACTATTTTAAATTATTTTTTTTATTTTGGCCATAACATTTAATACACTATTCCAAATTGAAAAATAATTTCTCTTCCAGATCCTAATCATCCATTGATTCATTTCATATCGTTGGACCAATAGCTGAATCGACCATATGGAAGCTCCAAAGAAGCTCACAAGTAGGATCAAAAAAACTGTTTGCAGTTCGGCATAGTTTTGGTGTGGGCTCCATAAATAATCCATGGTGGGACCAAATGTTGTGATATATGGTGGGTGGACGTGAAATGAGTTTTGGGGCATCTTTATTTAAGTATGTACAATGTTAATTGGCCGTTTATAGGGTCATTAAATCACCCTAATCCAGAGGATTGAGTTTTGGAGAGTATGACTGGACAAAATAAATGCTCTGAGTAAAATGGCCATAACACTCGGAATACATGTTCAAATCCAATGAGATTTTGAGGCGACGCGTCCAAGAGAATTATAACCAACATTCAAGAAGGGATAAACGCATGAATATGTCATTTAATGGGGATAAAATTCATCAATAATCGGGAGACAAATTCTGGCTATAAAAGGAGGAGAGCTCCACCCTCTCAAAGCATCCCATTCTCCATCCCATTCCTTCCAGGACACCAAGAAGGAGAACATTTAAGCTTTCTATTTTATTTCTTTTCTTTTTCATAGTTTTTAAATTCCTTCTTCTTCCCCATTCATCTCTATTACCCTTACCATGGTGGGGTAAAAATTTGGAGTGATTGGGGAAGGGTTGGTTTTCTACATTTTAATGCTTGAGTTCTTAGACACATTTGAATAAATTTATTTCTTAGTAAAAGTTTTTTTTCAATTTATTGTAGTAGATTTTATTATCATTTTTGATAGTTATTGAATATTAATTTTGTTATAGATTTTTTCATTGGTAAAATAATCATAATCTCACTCCACAGTTTTCTGGTTTATATACGACGGAATAGACTAGGGATTAGTGGTGAAGTACTCGACGATCATCAGTACATATAAAAGGTGTAGTGAATGTTCTTGATTGTTTGGGATAAAAACCCCCGATCGAGTATTTCCCATGTCAATTAAGGATATTAAATACTACTATTTTACACATGTAAGGAGAGTTGGCCAAACTGAGATCTTGGTAATGTTTTCTATCACCATCATAATTTCACCAAGGAAGTGAGAGGAAACTATTGTGGAAACTCACATTAATACACAATGAAGAAGAGGATTGAATTAAATTGAACAAGGATATCATTACAATTAAGAAACCGACCCGGACATAATCACCCTTTTTAATTCATAGTTTTTCAATCATTTTTATTTTATATTTAATTTCAAAAACACAACATTTTTACCCCTGTTTTAATGTGACAACCCGTTTTGTGTGCACTCCACTTCGGGAAACATTCTAGGTCAACCAAATTACTATATTTTAACTTCGGAAATAATTTTTTCCACGCCCAACAATAGGGGTGTGTCAGTACCCCCTCCTTCATGGATTTATATTCTGACCTTCATCGTGGCGTTTTTCCGCAGCACACCTTCGCAGTGTGTCGCCCACTTCTACATGGCCAACATTGGCCAGCCATCCATTGTCTACTCTGGTGCCTTCAGGAACCATAGTTCCTTTACTGAAGATGGGTGTCATTCGTCTCCTCCCTCAGTCGCCGATCCCACCTCATGCCACAGTCATGTTTCCTCTTCCCCCAGTCACCCACATTAAACACAACCATAATGGGTTAATAGAAGTATCTGATCCTTTTTTATTCAGCCCTCAACTTACACGGTATCATTATATCATAAGATTGATTATTAGATTATAAAAACTCAAATAATGAATCCCCGTATTGTCCTCCCATGTTAAGGAGTGAACCACGGGTCAACCCTTTGGATGGTTGACCCCTGTTTTTCATAATATTCAGGAATGGGGTAAAAATGGGAGGAATCAATCATTTACCCCTACCTTGTAATAGTTGAAAGGTGACGCAGATGAGGAAGATGTGTACACATTAGAAAGTGTTCGTCAACGCTTGTTATCGCGCGTCGATTCCACCAACGTCCATCGCTTGAATCATCATTTTAGGTTGGTGAAATTTTTCACTACACTTCGTCAGATGTTCTCTTCTTGCATGCCAAAAACCCACTCCCGAGATCCGTTTAAATAGAGGGGAGGAGAGGATCAATTCACCACACAATTAATGAGGTTCATTAATGAGTATAATTAATGAAACTTTTAATTATCTAAATGGTGTGGTTACACGTTCTATTAAATCTCCCAACCATGTGGTTACATAAAATATGGGTTTTTCTATTAAATGGTTTTGTCATTGCACTGCGGTCCCAAACACTGTTCTTCCATCGGTTTCACAATGAAAATAAATAAAATATCCTAAAGTTATTTTATTATTTTTTTTGTAAAGTCCAAAAATTTACATTTTCTTTTCGACCTTGCCAGTCGATTTTACGCTTCCCTTAAGTGATTCTTAGTTCATTGGATTTAACTGTTCCCTCAGATTTTTTATCCGAGCACCAGTTCAAAATATAGAACGTTCCGCCCACACATTTAGTAAATGTACCTTAAAAAGGTTCAGAAATTATTAATGGTAACCCTCAACCCACTACTATCATGGTTAGGCTCTTCCTAAGGGGTACATGAACTCACGAACTCAAAATTAAACTCAGATATTCAATCATATTATCCATTAGGATGTTATAAATTTTATATTAAAATAAATGTTATATAATTATTATATTTTTGACCAAAAACTAAATTCTACTGGAATCCTACACTTGAAAATGTTTGTATCAACCTAAAAAAATCACAAACTCACTAGTTCAGTAGTGGTCTCATATTTTTAATCTCATTCAACATTTTTGAGTTATATGCATTTGAAAAATAAAATGATTTTATTTAATTATTTTATTTTTAGTTATGACATTTTTTGGTTATTCCCTCTGCGAGAAAGCACTGAATATCTTTAAGTCACACCTAGGGTAAACCATCATTTATTAAATCAATGATTCCTTCATATTTCTAATACATATTCCCATTTAAATGTTATTCCACTTTTTTATAAATACATCTCACACTTAATTTTTAATGCTTAAAATTTTTCCAACAGATCATTCCTGGCACTCCGGGCAACAGAATCATGTGCCTTTTGATTTTATGGTCTCAAAATAAAATTATATAAATAAAAATAATACTTGAAAATTATAAGACAATACATTATCCCCACCATCGGACTATTCTTCCTTGAAAATCAATGTCCCAAACTCATGGTAAGAAACTAGGTCCAACAACGGTTTTTGTGCTGCTTCCAAGATCGTTCCACGAGGGAATATCGAGATAACCAGTCTTATGTCCAGATCAATCTAGATCAACATCATTTCGTAATAGGAACATGTTTATTGAGATATGAAAAGTGGGGAAAACACTAACCATTACGATATCTTTACAATCGTGGGGTCTAGAGGCCCACTACATAGAACCAATAACGGCCTCACCAAAATCCAAAACATGACACAGACACTCCCACATGTGGAATATCCACTATGTATGGATGTATAGAAACCATTCTGCATTGTGAAACATCTTTTGTTCTAACTCTACCACCATAAAACAACTTTATCGAGACTCTTTACGATATTCCAAACAGTGTATCCTGGCCTTCATCCCCTTTTTTTGCAATGGAAATCAATAATCCACTGTGTAGATATACCGTATTTAATACATAATATCTTCTTTCAGGGCATGAATGGTAGTATTGTATACCATATTTAGGTCTTCAGGTCTTGACGCCCCCACTAATAGATCCTAACTGCAACTATCGCCTCTGAGTGACATGTCACATTATCAGCGGGCCTCTTCCAACAAGAGTCTCTAATAAAGAGGGTCCAATACATAGTCTAATCAGAACCTCAAAATATATAATTGTAATCATTAAAAAGGAATGTCTATAACTTGTGTGTACTTAAGAAATCAATAAATGAAAAGTCCCAAATCATACCTTGAACTTCTCATGGAGATTATGGGTCATGAGCCATCACTCTGTGTAGCTAACCACACCCACGTCCTCCAACTCTTTAATCTTGGAAGGGACCCCCCCCATGATACTCATCATGCTCCACTACCCCACCTTCCAACATTCAGAACTCCATTCTTGATTCAATGTCTCTTCCGAGAAGATTCGTCTGTCATATCCCTCTTAATAGTACGGTGGGTTGGGCAATCTCAAGCGATATTCCCCTAGCCATCACAATAGTTAGAATACCTCTCTTGTGGATGACCTACTACTGGGAACTACTAATATTTCATAGAACCATATGTCTCTGTGCAAGAATGTGTATGACTCCTATGTCATCATCCTGTCACCATTAACCTATTTCCTCTATTAGACACCTATACTTTTTGACCTATGTTTTTGGTCACATCAACCTACTCCTCCGCCAGGAAACTGTCAACCACCAAGGCTTGTTTCAGCACCCCAGAATGTGTCTTAATGATGAGATGTATCACCGATGCGCTGATTTCCTGGCACAGTCCCTGCTCAAAGGTTTGGGCCCTGATGTAAGGTTCCTGAACCATATCTGTGGAGTATTGAGAAAGATATAGGGAATTTTCTAAGTGCTCTGCTACCTCCAAGCTACCCTATCACAAGTGTTGCAGCTCCTGTATGTGTGTGGAGAAAATGTTTCTAAATAGAAATCCTCTCTGATTAGGCACTCAATGTCTATCCAATTGAGGGTCTCCATATCGTGATTCTAAATCATCAGACTCCACCATCTTACTACTGAGCCCTGGAGAAAGATTTTACCCTATATTATCATCTATTCCGACGATGTCCCCAATAGGCAGAAAACAGTACTAACAACCTCTAGATAATCTTCAGCTACTTTAGGATCTATATCTCTAAGGAACTATGGAGGTCAATAACTCTGGAAGTAATTTAGGAAATAGATCTTATGAACGTCCTCTGCAAGAACCGCTTGTATTAGATTCTGATCATCGGGTGGTAGTATAAATTATGCACCAATCGGTGGGGCCATCTTAATCACGGGTCTATGAATGGATGTCATGTCTCTATGCAGTCTATCCTCATGACCTCATATCGGGATACAAGATGTTCTTCCATGTGGAGGAATCCATATATTGATCATGTTGTACAAGAGATAGAAGGATATATCTATATAGATGACTCGAGAAGGAATATGGAAATCACAACCATCAATACAATATTCATATTACCGTATTTTATCTATAACCAGTGTTTCCATGTATTGGGTCATGTAAGAGTTTTCTAGAGTCATAATGTAAGGATATGTTGACCACCACACCAACACTAGAGTCCCTGTCCATGATTCCAAACTCGAAACACTTTACATTGTTGCTCACAACAAAAACACCAGAGCCATTGTCATTGAGGTAAAACCAAACACCACAGATACCACATTTTCATGACTCATCCCCCCAGGGTCCCATGCTATGACATACCCAATTCCTGCCTCCCAAAGGCTAGGGGATGGTGACTAGTGATGAAGGCTTCAACATGCATGTGAGAGGCATTTCCCTAGATACTTGTACTCACATGAACTTAGAATAAAAAATCACACAGCTTAAAGGTGAACACTAAGTAATCAGATACCAGAGTAAAACAACATGTAAATCACTGAGTGGTGTAACCAGGCCAGTATACAATCCTAAAAAAAGAACTGAAAACAGAAATGTTCAAAGGGGGAACTAAAGACTGTCTGTGGAAGATCCCACCTGATTATTTGAGTAGTGAAACTACTGGAAGATGATGTAGTATGTCATATCTTCCTTCACCTACTGGACCCCTCCTAGTCCTAGGACATAATGTACACTATTGTAAAGTCCATCAGTCCTGTCTTACTAAGAGATCCAATGGAGATGTTGAACGTCTACAGAAGACACAACATGTGTGCGAGAATCTTGTGTTGGGGGGAGTAACTCAGTACGTAGTATGGGACCCCGAGACCCTTGATGGACTCCCAAAAATCCACAAAAGAAAAATAAAACAAAGTGAACATGAAGTCAACCACAAAGATAATGCATAGCCGGTCCTACTATGGTATATCCCATTACATAAACCTAGATCATCTAGAGATACTCGTCTTAGCCACAATAAAATAGAAGGCATAGACATCAAGACATTAAAAACATTTCGAATGAAGGATCAAAGCGTAACTCAATGATCAAAAGTACATGCTCCATGAACTGTCCATCCTTGATGGAACATGACTGAGAGATGTACTCCATCAGGTAAAACTCAACCATTCCTAATGGAACATTCAAAAGGATGTTCTCCATCGTGAAATTTATACTAGAACTACCTCTAATGCTCGACACATGAAGACTCACAGTCACAGTCTTGTGCCCAAGGTAATACCATGAGAAACCAAGTGAAGTGGCCCACTCTTAAAAATTGTGTTCAGTTGGGGGAGAACTGAATCACTATAACCCAAAATATCTTAGTTTATCCAGTAAGTAGTTTCCCGCACCTCAGTCAGTCGAGGGAGTACAAAATTCTACCATGGGTATCAATTAAATCAAGTGGAGGGGCCATCCCTTTATAACTATATCATGTAGTCGAGGGAGATACAACTGCCAAGAAAGGTCCTCTACCCATCGCTAATCGGATAGGGGTGGGGGGTACTACTCTATATGTTTGGACCTAAACCCTATCCAGATAGAGAGTAAAACACCGGTAAATTGTTAACTGTGGGAGACACGTAACCTAGTACATAAAGAGAGTACCAACCCCAAGCTAGAGGACCTGCACCCTGGCACGCTAGGGGAGTACTGAAACTATTGTGTCACTGCATTAGGAGGACCCACTAGTTTTCTAGGGGAGTACCTACTCCAATCATAGATGACTCACACCATACCTGGTACGGGAGTACCCTAATCGATGTGGGTTATGTATGGAGGAATATAACCAATTACAATAGGGGATTACAAACTCAAAATATTAAAAAACCTTTCTACTGCTAAACAAACCCACACTCATGAAATGGGAAGTCCTATCTCTACTAGAGGAGAGATGTAAGGAATACTCGTGCCTTGAGTCATCAATAGAGTAGCCATCCTAAATATTACTACAAGAAACATCGTGGTTATTCACCTTAGATAAACAGTAATACCTCATATACCATGATGATCCATAATAAATTATGCCAACGATCCATTATTTCATTAGGTATCCAACACAACAGAAAAAGCGTCAACCAGACATCTGATCAAAACGATATAGGTATTTTAGTTATTCGGACCTAGTTGAATTCGGTTACAATCCATCCTGGCCAGACACCATCATTATATGAAATTCACATGGATTATCTTAAATAACCTCCTATTTTTATGTGTTATAACGGCGTAGATGGTTCGTCAAACTGATGCCTGATTTATGGGATAGACTTGTTTAAGCGAACTGGGTCGTATGTAGGTCTGGGACTAGTCTGACAGGGTCAAACCAACCTAAACCATCCCAATGGGCCCAGCCCAGTTTGGCTAGGCCACAGGTTATCCCTAGTCCACCTGGATGGCTATTGCCCACTAGGCTGCAGAATTGCTTTTCTTGCTGGCCGAGGGAGGGGGACCGATCCCCTCTTCTACTGTTGAAGTTGTTAGTGTATTCAAAGCCACGACGCCAGGTTGCGCTGCATCAATTGGCTAGTCTATGTCAACACACCCAATATGAACCTATAGGCGTCGGTCTTCTCATCACCGCAATCTTCTTCCAAGGTGCCCGTCCACAACGCACCATGGCAGGGCACCGTCCGGCTCAACAACGATGCCAGATTGCGCCACACCAACTAGCTTTTCCGCATGGAATGGCCCACTATGCACCCATGGTCACTTGTCCAACCTCCGTCGCGGCCCGATTCCACACCCTTACATTGTAGCACACCGCCATAGAACGCTACCCCACATCAACGTGGACAGTTGGTACTGGTCACAACATCCCTCATTCATCAGTCCCACCACTTACCATCGTCATGTCGCCGCTTCTTCCAGTCGCCCACGTAGAACGCAACCATAATGGTGTCAGAGGATGGTATGGGCAATGTTCATTCGGTCTGCACCGTATTTATTATAAATATAACATGTTAAGGGTATTTAAATTATAAAAACTCACATAATGAAACCCCGCATTTTCGTCCTGTGTTAAAGAGAAAATGTGGGTCATCCTATTGGATGGTTGACCTTTGTTCGTCATAATATTCATGAACCGAGTAAAAATGGGAGTAATAAAACATGTAACCCCCTAACTTGTAATATTAGGAAGGCACTGCTGATGACAGAGAAGTGTACACATTTGATGGTGTTCTCTAGCACTTGTTATCACTGGTTGATTCCTCCAACATCTATTTATTGAAGCTTTGTTCTAGGTTAGTGGACGTCGTCAGTGTTATTTGTTAGAGTCTCCCCTCTTGAGATATTAAAACTCAGTTCTATACTTCGTTTAAATAGAGGGGAGGGTAGGATCAATGAACGACACAATTAATGAGGTTTATTAATGAGTTTAATTAATGATCCTATACAATTATCTCAATGGAGTTGTTAAACATTTATTTAAATCCCCCAACAGTGTGGTTACTGAAAATATGAGTAATGGAATTTAATGGTTTTGGTGTTGCACTATAGTCCCAACACCATTCATTCAATGGTTTCACGAATAAAAAATTAACCAAATGTTATTTTATATTTATTTTGTAACATCCAAAAATTATCTTTCTCTTCCAACCCATTCCAGTCGATGTTACGATTCCCTTAACATAATCTCAGTGATCTGGATTTAACGATGCCTTTTATTTTTAATCTTAACTCCGGTTTAAAAGATATAATTCTCTGCCCTCATGTTTACTAAATATACCATAAAAATGTTCAAAAACTAGTAATAGTTACCCTTGACCTTTTCATATTGATGTTAGGATTCTCCTATGTAGAAATTGACCTCATTATCTCAGCAGTCATCTCTGATTTTCAATTCATGTTTTCATTTATAAGAAAAGGATTTTACAATAATATAATCGTATGTTAATTATTTTATTTACATCCAATGTATAACATACACTTGCAGCCCGAACTGAACAATGATATTATATTATGAAGGAAATCAAACACTCACATGTTCATTTGTGGTCCCATAATTTTAATCAAATTCTCCATTTGGGAGTTATAAGCATTTGAAAAATAAAATAATTTTATTTAATAATTTTATTTTCAATATGTCATTTTTTCGATTTCTCAACCAGGGAAGGCACCGACTAAATTTAAGTCACCTCTAGGGTAAACATGTCATCTTGAATGCAATGGTGCCATCAGACTTCTGATTTGGGAACCCATTTAAGAGTTATTCAACTTTTTCTTGAAAATACCAATATGTTCTTTTTTAAGCTCAAGACTTTTTTCAAAGGATCATTATTGGTACTCTCGGAATTAGAATCACATTCCTTCATATTTCATGGTCTATATATAATTCCATATAAATAAATAATATTTACAAAGAAATTATATGACTTTAAAATCCATATTCATTACAAGGAAATGACTAAAAATGTGGATGGTGGAGTTTCTGACCATGTAGGTGTCTTCCTAATGAATTTGGGATGATTGTGAATCTCGATCCACTATGGCATGATGAGAAAACATGATCCCTTACAAGTAAATTACAATGACTAGGGATGGTGGTGTGTCGTTCTCAGTAGGTACATTCCCCATTATTTTCCCTAATAATTTCATTCAATTTGCCTCAAATTGTAGAGAATGATTTTACATGATTATTTTTATTCCACAATTCCATGTCTTATTCCAATATTGTGATTTCGTGGATTATTCACATCATCCCCTTATGATTCATGACATATAAACATCCATTAATTTAACCATGTTTATTTTTTAGGATCATTAATATTAATGGAATGATTTTATAATGTAATGATAAAGTTCTCATACCTTTATCTTCATTTTTAGACTTAGATATCTCCCTTTTTTAACTTTACTGAGCATATATGATCAAAAAACATTTATGTTTCCTTCCCAAGGTTATGAATATATATTTTTTGTATGACAGGTGTAATAGGGGAGCTAGTCTAGGAGATTCTAGATGGATATAATGTATCTCACTCATGTACCAATGTTTACATTAACATGTTTACAATGGAATAATACTAACTTAGTATTTGGATTTATATTTGTGTACTAAATTAGGTATTCTTAAATAAATATCAATTACTTATATATGTTATGTGTGGGTTGTTATAGTTGGTATTATATTGAAGGGATATTAAACCATTGGAAACTAGTATAGGAAAACATTAGTGATATAACTAGGGATATTTCTATGGGCATGTATAGTGATGTCTCTAAGAATAAGTATAAGGATGAGGAAATATATTATAAAATGTCTTGGAATTTAGATAAATGATAGAGTGTGTGGTTTCCTTTAATTTTTTCCCTGTGGGGGAACATTCAATTTATGTGGCTCTAGAAAAAATATACCATGGGGTAACAACTCTAAAAATGTGTGTTAGGATTGACTTGATCCCATTTGGGTACCCGAAAAGATTTCTTTCTGCACACCTGATTTGACACTCCGATGGGATATGATATATGAACTCACAAACTCATTAAGAATCGTCATTAAGGATTTAATTAGATGATTACATATAATAACCTAGTATGAACTTATAGTGTCATATAATAAATAATTTTTGATGAAATAGATATCTTATAATAGATATTCCTAGATTATGTGGTTGTCCACTATGATATGTGATTCTCACACAATGCTTTCTTAATTTAGTCAATGGTTGGAATTATAAGGAATTGGGTTAACAATGAAGTTGATGGAAAATATATTAAGGTTAATGAATGTAATATGATATCTATAGATAATGATATTTCATTTATACTGAATCTGTTATCATTATATATAATTAACAATGCTATGTTTTTTTTATAGTCCTAACACATAGAAGAAGATGACGATAGACATTTATAAATATTATCATATTGATGAACATAGAAGAAAATGATTCCCCTTCCAACATGTCAAGAGTAATTGATGATGAACATTGATGAAAACCTCAATTGGAGGGGAAGATGTTTTCTATATGGGGAAAGAGTAATAGGGTGATGAATTTTCCTGGAGTTTTATGCCTTATCTATGGAGAACATGTGAATTAATCAAATCAATTCCATAACCTAAGAATATACATCAATCATATTGAAGGCATTATTACGTGAAAAACATTGGAATGAAATGATTAATGTTATTATATGTTTTTATTAAATAATAATTTTATATGAATGATGAAATATATAATTAATTTTTAGTTTATCTTTTTTACATTAAGGTTTTAATATAATATGTATACTAGATATAATGGACTACAAAAGTGATCTAATGACAAGGAAATTACCATGAGATGCATTACCCATAATATGATCCATAGGTTAATATTACGAATTTTGGAATAATATATTTTGGATATGAAAAAGTAAATTAGATTACAATGATTATATTGGAACAAAATTTGGATTATTTTACAACTGTTTTTTCTAAAATCGATGGAGTTTACAACAATTTTTTTTATAAGTAATATATCAAAAAAACTTTGAATAAGGAAACATGCTTGTATTTTGAATGGAATAAATGTAATTCATTTTAATAACATGTATTAAGAGAATATATGATGAGGTTATTCAAATTTTTGGAATGTATCAAACAAGATCAAGATTGATATATTTGGGGGAGTTGAGTTGATTTAATGACCACCTTTTAAACATTTTGTATTTTCATCTATTAGATGTGTTATACAGTTAACTAATTTTGGATATTTTAAGGATAATTTATGTTTTTTTGTGATACTAAATTGTTATATTACCATTATAGTATTTATAAATATTGGGTAACATCTTCTAACAACTATTTATTGATTTAAACTAATCTAATATGACATGGATTATCATGGATCACATGATCTGTTAGTTATTTTTGAATTAAAATTTTGTCATCATTTTTGGAGAGAGTTGTAATGTAGAAATTGTTCAAGGGAAAAAAATTATGAGATGTACTAAGTCATGTAAGTATATATTCTCATTAAAATTAATTAACTGTTGAAAATGTTTCATGAAACCAAAAAGTTTTTATTAGTACAATATTTTTTGGGGAATTATTTTCTCCAATATATCATTCCTGATATATAGTTGTATGATTGTTAAATTTATCTAAAATGTTTTATCTGTAAGACTCCATCAGAGAATTATTGTTATATTTCAATGAAATGTCAATTTGATCATATTTAAAAGATGTTTCCCTATATTAAAATACCATTATGTGTTTAGTTTGGTAGATACTATTTTTCAAACATCAATTTTTAAAAATAAAGTTTTAGTTTTAATTTTTATGATGTGGGTTTATATGAATGAAGAATTCAAGTATTAAAAATGTGATTAGACAAAAAACGTTTGAGGTTGAAATTCATTTTTATGGGGGGGGGGGGTTGAATGTAACACCCTGAGATTTTATGAATTTTTTTTTCAAAATAATTTAATATTATTGATATTTTTCATTTAAAAAGATTGATATTAGTTTTTTATATTAAGTCACAATGTTTTTATTTCATAAAATTCATGAAAGAAATATATTATTGTTTAGTACATGAAAAAATATCTTTTTCTTTTATTACATACAATGAATGGTTCCCTTAATATATTGCATAACACAAAAGGTTGAGTTTTTACTGGACTCTAATATACTATTAATATCATTATTCAAAAAAAATATCTACCACATTGATGTTGTAATAAATTTTTTCAGTATAATTATTAAATTTTTTAATATTTTGTAAATATATATATATATATATATAATTGAAATATTTTTTATCAAATAGTATATGTAAAATTGTGAAATAATTGAAAAGAAAATAATTACTTTTTTATGAAAAATATATTACTATGTTAGAAATAAATTGTAACTCAATTAATAAAAACGATTATTGATTAATAAAATTTATATATAACATATTTACTCACTATTTTTTATAAATATCTCATATATATGATAGGTTTAAAAAAAAATATAATTTTACGAATAATATTATATATTATTCTGAAAAGTAATTTTACCCATTTTTAAATGAGAAAAATTTGAAATGTTTTTTTTGGGACTTTTATTGACTCTATATGACATAATAAAAATCATATTTCAAATAGTAACATAAATGTAATCTTTGGGTGAGTTTTTTGGTTTTTTCACTGATGTTTCATTTTTTAAATAACAGTGAAAGATACTATATTTTTATGGAAGAAATTTTATTCCATCTAATTTATTAAAAACAATACATCATAAATTTTTCTTGGTTTTTATGTTTAATTAGAATAGTTTTTCATCAATTAATCTAATACATGTCATTGGAATCAATTTCTCTTTGAAATTGGATATAAAAACATCTGAAACATTTCAACATTTTATCATTAAAACCCCACTTTATAATCCCTTTTATTTGATTAAATTTTAATTAATTTCATGCCCATACATAAAAAGATTTTATAAACTTTTATTTGGAATTATAATAATATATAGCATTAGATAATATAAATAAATTTAATTTTTTTATAGAATTTAAATAAACAAAATACAATGATTAAAAATAAAATTAAATTAAAAAGGGACTAGACCTTATAGATAAGTGATAAAATGAAATAGTAAAATTTTCCAAAATCCATTTTTTGTAAATATATTCTCTCTGTCCACAAAAAATCATTAATTATTTCGATTATTGGAACCAATTATCATAGAATGCCATGGGTGTAATTCACTTTTCAAAAAAATACAAGAATGTTACTCCTCCTTCACTATAAAGAGTACCAACCCCTTACACATATTCAAACATATCAAGATATTTGTATCAACAATCCTCATCTCAATTAATATCCAAATATCATTTAATTCCACATTTATTCCTGTATATAGGTTGAAATCCAACCAATGAGCCCCTATTGTGCAGCGATAAAGGAGTTACCCAATGAATGGAAAACATCCTTCCTCTTACTGATTTTTTTATTTTCCATCTCCAGAATGTCATTTATTTTTAAAACAAGATTATACAATATCAAAAAAATCATAAATATAATGATATTTTTTTTACTTATAGTGGTTTTACCTACACATACACACACTTCCAAATAATGTGTAATGTACATATTGTTCATATGTACATCGAATTACCGCCTCACTAATTTTTTTTGTTTTTCCATCACAACTTATATTGTTTGAGAATTGAGTTTTTCACTCTAATTTTATATGATATTTATTATGGATTTATGATTATGTAATTATTTTATAAAATATACCTCTATGATTTTCATTTTTTCTATATCTAATTACATTGTTTGGGGAAGTCTTGACTACCGACTCCTCCATGCGATGTGATTCATTCACACATTACACGGATTGTATTTAGAATGAGTTTCAAAAACATATATGATATACATGAAAAAATAATGATACTAATAATATATTATTTATGTATATGAATATTTAATTTACTTAATTTCATTCAATACCATAATAGAATAGAAATAATGTTCATTTGTACATATTGTCAACGATATCCATGAATATATTATTGAATTTCATATTTTTATATTTCATAGTTTTTTATAAGTAAATATATAATGAATATACGTGAAATTCATATCATGTTTTAAATAATGATAATAATTCAATATTGTTCTCGTTAATATGATCAATAATAATAATCCAAAACATGAATGAGGAATAAAGAAAATATTACTTGAAGTGAAACAATAACATTTAATTATTAATTGGAGAGAAATATAATGTCATAAAAAAACATATATCACATTAGTTATAGAAATATAGTTCTGAGTAATATTTATAGTTATCTTATATTTATTATAGATAATTTTTTTAATTTGTATGAAATAATTCATGAAATATGGTATGTGTCTTCTCTAATAACATTTATTTTCTGTTGGACACAACCTATGTTCACCACCTTTTTATTATTTACGGGTGTGTTAAGGAAAAATGATGTTGTATTTTATTTTTATACATGAATTTATGGGTATTTACAAATCATTATAATGATCATTATTTTAGGGGGATTATATTACAAATGTTACCAAATCATTAAATTAATTTTGCCTCAAATATCTTTCTTTGAGACATATGCCATGTTATTCGCATATATTCCATAATAAATATTATACACTACCATTTGACATGTTATATCATATAAAAATATATTTCCATGATATTTAATGCTCTATTTTATTTTATTTAACATTAGATGTATAATTAAAATTTACCATTTAGTTAGAGTTTATTTAAGCAATCAATTTATATATTAAGATTGTTAATTATTATGCTTCCATTAATGAAATATTATAATTCATATATCAATATTACTCATAAATTTTCTTATCCTAATAATATTCATGATTTCATCATGTGTTAGTAATGTTTTTCATCTCTTTGGTGTTTTTGATAATTACGAATATATGTTTATAAAAATCCAAATATATTTCTCTATTTGGTAAAAATATATGTTCTTTCAAAACCATGTTTTGGAAAACTGTTTTCATATATTTTGAAACAATAAATATATGATTGGTAAAAGAAAATTTTTATTAATTTATTACCTTTAAAAAAATTAAAAATATTATTCTTTTCTATTTCTGATAAGGGAACTTTTACAAAATTTAAAGGTGAAAAATTAATGTTCAATATGTAAGGACTATCAGACCATGATGACTTTCAATACCTTAATGATAATATTGTATGTTTATAATGATATTTTTTATAATATTTTTCAATATTAAGAAAATTTGTTTATTTTAATAAGTTTTTCAATGAAAAATTTATTACAATTTTTAATTTTCTTAAACGTGTTTAAAATGATCGACAAACATTCCATTATATGTTTTCAAAATGTTGTTTTTATTGAAATATTTTTAATGAATCCATTGATTATATTATATGTTATAAAATAATAATAAAATTAATATTTTTTCAAAAGTATTTTTTTTAGAAATATATTTTTTAATGGGGAAATTTTATTATCCTCGAGAATTATTTTTAGTGATATTTAAAATAATTATTTATAAATAAAGGATTTTTTAAAATTTTTTATGAAATGGGTTTTAAATGAAAATTTATTTACTTTAGATCTCTCTATTTTAAATTTCAAACAGCCTATAAATATAATATCGACTTTTTTTAAATATTTTAATCTTTTTTGGTACTTGATACAAAAATATATTTCATATTGTTTCTTGAATGGTTGATGTTTTAATTATATGTTATTAATGAAACTTGATTTTCTACCATGGGTTATACTATGAATAATCATGTGAAACCCAATTTCATTCATGATTTATTGTAGGATGAAGTGATAATGAAACCTTTCTATTTTCCATAGGTTATAATATATTGAAATGTTTTTATACGTAGTTCATTTCATGGGTTATGACATGATGATTATAAAACCCATAAATTTTTATAGATTATGAAATGATGAATATTTATTATATAGTTGAAAGCATAGGTCAAGTATCATTATGAGATATGTGGTACCTATATATCCCTTCAATAAACTAGATAAAGACTTTTATTTAATGAGATAATGATGAGGATTAAGTCAACGTTCCTGATCCATTATGAATAAAGGGGAAAACATAACAACTTTGGGAAGATGGGGAAATCAGATACCATAAAAGGAATGGTCTGTATCTAGGGATGGTGGTGTGTTCAGTATAGTAGGATAAGTCCCTATGATGATTGTAAAATGGGGAAACCTGATCCACTATGAGAATATGGGCAAACCTAATCCACTATGGGATGATGGGGTAACTCAATCTATTACAGGGAATGGACTATAACTGGGGATGGTGGTGTGTTTTGCCTATTATGTGTAGTCCCCATGAAATACCCTAATGTTATCATGTAATGTTCATTTACTTATAGGGAATAATATTACATGTTTATGATTAAACCATAGTTAATTGTCTTACTTCTATGTTTTTCATTCATTGATTATGATCTTGATTCACTTATGATTCATGTATTATGATCTACGAATCATTCATCCACGATTCATGATAATGATATTTTATATGTAGGGTATAACCTTAAAATGTCAACATCATCTTTTCATACCCTTATTCTCATGTTTAAACTTAAATAACTATCTTTTTTAACACATACTGATTATAAAAGATCACCTAAATTTATCTTTACCTCACCAGGTTATGAAGATTTATTTTATATATGATATTCCTGAGAGGTTAGAGTATTAGAGATCCATGTGGAAGTTATTGTATCTCATTCATGTACCAGTGTTTATGAATTCATGTTTCTAATGTTAATAATATAACACTTTATTTAAGAATGTTTTTGTGTAATGATTTAAATATTCCATAAAAAATAATGTATTTAATATGTAAAATATGATTGGTTGGTTATATATTCTATCAGAGAAACTATTTAGTCACCCTTTTTATCTTAGATGATAAAATGGTAGTGAGGTCTGTAGGGATATTTCTAAATATATACCTGGTTAGGTCTCTAAGGAAAATATAAAGGATGAGAAAAAATATAGTATTATATCCATGAATTTGTGTAATTTATAGAGTGAGAGGAATACTATATTTGCATCCCTATCAAGATATATCCAATTGATGTGTCTTTGACACATTTGTTATTAAGGGTAAAAAATCTGAAAAGGTTTGTATAATCTAACATGAGCATAACCTCGTACATAACAATGGTCCTTGCTTCACACATTTTTAAAACTCTCTACGGATATTTATTGGGAATTCACAAACTCTTCATCAATCATTATGATGGATTTATGTATAATATGATTATGAATAACCTAGGTGAAACCTAATGTGTCATACACTAAATAATGTCCCATAATTTATATTTTATATAAGGTATTTTTCATGTGTATTTGGTTTAACACTATGATAAGGTTTTATAACACTATGATTTATGATTTTTTTTTAATGATGGGATCCCGAAGAAACAGTTTTATCATTGAATTGGAAGGTATACATTCCAAATATAATTCAAATGGGATGCTCACTAGATAGAGATATGTTCATATTTTTTTATATATTATATCACGATATATTTTTTACAATGCTTTCATTGGTGATTTTAGAAACACGTCGAAAAATAAGATGATTGAAATTTATAAATTCCCACATGGTAAGGAACAAAAATGATAAAAGATTTTTCATACTACATGTTATGAAAAAGAAAATAAGAATCTTTATGAATATTTAAAATTTATGGGAATATGTTATCTATGTGGAAAAAATATTAATATATTGATTAATTGTTATGGAGTTCAATTCTTAATATGTGGAGAACATTTAAATTACACAACTAAATGCTCTTACCATATAATTAACATATAATCCATGTAAGTAACTATCTCATTATAAACAATTTAAATGATGTATTGAGGTGTTAATTCATTTCTACACAATTATTATGTTATATGAATGGTGAAAAATATAAGTACTTTTCTGTTTTTTGTTTTACACTAAGGATTTCAATGTATATTTTTAATGGATCTAATGGACTACAATAGAGATTTAATTGATCATAGATATTAATTGCAATAATAACCCTTAATGTGTTCCTTATATTAAGATAATGATATTTGAATAAATATATATTGGATATAAAATATAAATTGGATGGTATTGATTACCTGTGAACTAATATTGGATTTGTTGAAAAGTGGATTAATCTATCCTGGATTGGGTTGAAAACATTATTGGATATATTGAATATATCCAATGAAATTTGTAATATCGAAATATGTATGACCCTAAGGATATGTGGTAATTTAGGTTTTTACAATATATAAAGAGAATATAAAATTTGGTTATTCACTTTTTTCGAATGTGACAACAAATTCCTCCTTTTTGATATACAGGGGATCAATGTTAAACTTATTTGATATACATCATCCTAATGTTTCAGAATTTAATTTTTTGGTAAGAATATATGCTTAACATTTATGGAATGTTTAAGTTATACATAGGATGATTTTTGGGATAATAATGTGTTATCTCACCTCATTTTAATTTAAGTATATTGGATAACCTATTATAATTTTTTATTGGTAACTAATGATAGATGAGATTACTTCTCAGGGATCTTAGTATTTGTTAGTAAATCAGTAGTGAAAAAATATCCATCAATTTTAGAGAACTTTGTGAAGTAAAAATTGACAAAGGCACAATATAGGGTGAGATCGTATGAAAAAATGTAACAATATCTTCTCATGAAAATTATTGAACATTAAGGAAAAGAGCATGAAACCAAAATATATATCATAGTACCTTATTTTATAGTTAGTGAAAAGGACCCTTAGATCATTAAATATTTTTGGATTTGTGATTGTTAAATTTTTCATGTCCCTGTTCTCTATCTCTCTATATCAAAATATAATGTTTTTTTTATCTTCTATGAATATGTTTTCAGTTTCCAACAAGGTACTCCAATGTTGAATCTTAGATACGAGTTTCATTAGGAAGTATTATTGTCTCCAACATCACTATTAAAGGATTTTTTAGATTTAAATTAATGATATGGTTTCAATGAATGATGATATTAACTATTAAAATATTAATAAACCAAATAAAATTAGGTTGAAGTTTATTTTAAGGGGGGTATAATGAAACACCATGTGAATTTATAACACATTTTTTGTTCATATTATGTTAATATTTTTCGATATATTTCATTTCATGTAATAAAAATATTGTTTGTCTTTTAATGAACTGAATTTGGATTTGGAAGACAACATGAAATACATAGATTACTTTGTGGTACACGCAACAATATGTTTGGGTTCTATTGCACAATATTCCACGACCCTTCGATAACATTCTTAACACACAAGGCTGAGTTTTTACTGAATTATAATATAGTATAAATATTATTATTATAATATAATTATATCTATAACAACGAACATGGAATATATGTTGTGAATATGAATAATTGAATTTATAATAATTGAATTACACATTTATATAAAATGGGTTCTTTGGTTATAAAATAGTATAAGTGAATGTAAAAACTCTTTTGAAAATAATGATATTTATTTTATATGAAACTAATTTCTACGTAAAATGAAAATATTATATAAATAAATTAAACAAACAACTTTTTATTAATTAAAATTTTATATTATAAATCTAATAAATAATTTCAATACTTATCACATAGTCTTTATATGTGAAAGATAATAATATGTCCAATTGTATGAATAAAACGATATGTTATTTTAAAAACATTACCCCCTTTTAATGGAGAACCGATTTTAACACAAATTTTGGGAAATTTTATTGATTTTATATGTAATTAAAATGATCATATTTGAAAGGGTATCAAAGAAATTAACGTAGGATGAATTTGTGAAATTTTTTTGTAAAGTTTTATGTTTTAATTAACATAGAAAAGTATTATATTTTAATTCAAAAAAAATTTATATATAATTACATAAAAGGTTAAATTATATTATAATTTTGAAAATCTCATTTAGATCAATTTGAAATCAATTAATCCAATTTTTTTGGGAATTAAAATCAAAAATATATTAGATATTGAATACTACTTAACATTTGAAAAATTTTAATTTGAAAAAACTTTTGTTGTCCCATGCATTATATTAAATATTAATTATTTTCTGCCACTTTTGTTATTGGGATTTTAAAAATGTATATCATATTTTTAATCCATAAAATATATATTTGTTAATATGATTCACATAGTTTTGAAATAAAATAATAAAAAAATTATTTATAAATAATTTTAATGATTTAGAAGAATTTTATCTTTACAAGGGCCCAAACCTTACAATTAAGGGACAAATTAACATAAAATATTGTCTAAATACATAGGATGGTTTTATTTTTACCATATCACTAAATGAATCTAATCGGTATTATTATTGGATCCATATTGAATTGGAGAATTTCAGGTGGAATTCCATTTTAAATGTTTAAAATAATTCCACTACATATTCACTATAAACGGAACTCAACCCTCTCACTTATTCACACATCTTAGGACCTTTCTATCACACAAAATCTAATCAAATGAGATCCCGAAATCCATAAATTACTTCTTCAATCCTCACATTTTGATCAAATCCAACCAAGGAATCACATTTTTTAAAACTAGTAGGATTTACCCTAAAAATGAGTGACATCCTTTATCAGGTGACTTTCATTTATTTTTTCCCCACATCAATTATTCTTATTAAATTATTATATAATAACAATATTAAAAAAATATAATGTTGTTTTATTCTAATTTTTCTTACTTCTCTTAAACAAACAACCATCTAATGGGTAATGAAAATATAATTCCTCTATGGGGAGAACTACCACATCCCGAAATGATGTTGCTTGTTTTCCTTCACCATATATCATGGATTGGAATTACGATAGACATTATATTTTCAAATGATATATATAATATTTATTATATGTCTATTTTATGTAATTTTTATAAAAATCATACCATCATGGTTTTAATTTAGTGAAAATTCCATAAATTCATTGTCGAAGTGGAATCTACCGTATCCTCAAAGTGATGTGATTCATTCAAATATTACATGGAATTTATTAATGATTGGATTAGTAAAATTTTATGATATAAAAGAAAGAATAATTATACTATAAGGACATTATATAAATTCACATAAATATATTTCGTTTTCTAAAATTCTTGTAATATGATAATAAAATAGAAACATAATTCATTAATACGTATAACCTACCATGTCCCATGATGGTGTATTACAATTTTTAATTCAATATTTATTTTATTATTATAAAAAATTTAAATAATATATATGATATTTATATTATTTTTTACATTCTGGTTTATAATTAATTATTTATGTAATAAGATCATGAATTATAATTAAAAACATGAATGAAGAATAATGATTATATTAGCTGTAGCGAAACCCAAACATGTTAATATTAATAAGAGGGTAATATAAATTCATAATCAAACCAAATATGGCATTAGATAAAATAATATGGTTATGTGTAATATTTATAATAATTTTTTACTTATTAAATAAGAGATTTTTATTTATACTATTAAATTCAAGTCTTATGGTAAGTTTTTTCTCATCTCAATTTTATTTTTCATGATACACCTGTAATGTTTACCACATATTACTTATATGTGGTGTGTTAAATCCCATGGATTTGTTATAGGATTCATATAAATATTTTTATATTTATTATCATATCTTTTTATGATTTTTTCTTGGGGTATATATTTCAAAAGCTTTCATATTGGTAATGTAATTTTGTCTCTATTTTCATTCAAAGAGACTCAATACATGTTATACACCTATAATTATATACAAGGTGTATAAAATTAAATATTATAGATAAAAATAATAATAATAAATAATTTCATGATATTTTAAGGTTCATGAAATTTTATTTTCTTACGTAGGGTGTATAATTCAATGTTACCAAGTGGTAATATATTATTAAACCAATCTCGTTGTTTATCAAGATTATTTAAATATATGCATAAATTGACGAATTATATTTATCTATATTCTGAGATCACTCATTAATTTTATTCTAATTTGAATATTTATGATTCTTTCATGTATAAGTACCATTTCCCCACTCTTATGTACTAACTATGTTGAAGAAACTATTTTAGTGAAATTTCGATTTTATTTGTCCTTTCATGCGATAATCAGTTTTTCATAAAACCCGTGATTTATAAAATAATGTTTTAAAAATTTATTAATAATATAATTTGATAATTAACAAAAAAAAAATTCAATATATATTACCTTTTTTCAGAACATATTAAAAAGAAATATTCTTATTGTGTTCCAATCATGGATATTTTTATAAGTTTACGGTGTAAAAGGAATGTTTTTCATGTAAAGGCTTACCCAAAGTCATGACTATAATTTCCATGAATATTACATTGAATGTTTACAAAGTTATTTTAAAATGAAACTTTTTACAAGTATTATAGAAATATGATGAATTGTTTTTCAAAGAATGATGGGATTCCAAGAAATTTTTGATAAAAATGTGTTTTAATAGAATTTCAATGTTTCCATTATATTTTATAAAATTACTATTTTTAAAGAATAAGATTTAAATGTTTTAAAACATTCTTTTATATGTAATAAAATTATCTTCAAAATAAAAAAAATGATTTATGTGGAAAAAATAGTTTTTAAGAATAAAATATATTTTAATCATCAAATTATTTAACAAAAATTTGAAGACATTCTTTATAAGAATATTATTTTAGAAATGTTTATATCAAGTAGAATTTCTATGAGAAGTTATTTTTCAAATGTTCCAGTCAATGAAAACATTTAAAATATTTTACTATCAATGATTGTATCCTTTGATACATTTTAGTCATTATTTAGTACACGTTATAATAATACGGCTTATAGTTATTTATAAAGGACTTATATTTCGATGTAATTATGTTTATGATACCTATCTTTCTTCCATATAAATATACCATGATAAATTAATTTGAATACTAATTCTTTTCTGGGGTTTTTCTAGGATGAAATGATTCTAAAACATATCAATTTTCAAATGCTAAAATAAGATTAACTGTTTTTTATACCCAATTTCTCATGGATTATGATATAATGTTTAGGAAACCCATCATTGTTTATGGGATATGATATAATTAATGTTTACGATATGGTGTAACACATATGTATGACTTAATAATGATATTGGTGGACCTATATCTCATGATAATTTATTAGGTATAGACTTATATCTCATTATATAGTGATAGGATTCAAGTCAGTGAGATTTATTCACTTTGGAAGATGAGAAATGTCGACCAACAATAGGAAGATGGGTGAACCCAATCTTGTAAATGGAAAGGACAGTGACTCGGGATAGTGGTTTTTCTTGCATTATATATACAGTACCAATGAAGATAGATATATAGGGATACCTAATACACTATAGAAGGATGTATAATATTAATCCATGATAAGTAAAAACTATGAATAGGGATCTTCATGAGGTCCACCCAGTAGCTATAGCACCCATAAAGTCTATTGATATGTTTTAGCAATGCATCTTGAAACATATAGAATGATATTACATTGCTTATACAACAATAACTAGACTTATTACTATGTTGTGGTTTTATGTATTATTCTCTTGATTCCATTATGATTTATTTTATATGAACATTGAATTTTTATTCGTTGATTCATGTTTATAATCATTGGAATATAGGGTATGATATTATAATGTCATTATAATGTTCTCATAACCTTATTCTAGAGCTTATGATTACATATCTCAATTTTTTATCATTACTGAGCATCTAACCTCACTCCATTTAATTTTTCATTCCCAAGATTATAAAGGTATATTTTATGTATTATATGTAAAATAGTGGTAGTAGGATTATGTAACCTAGTGGGTGATAATTTATCTCGATAATAATACATTGATTATACATCCATATTTGAAAAAGTTTTAATATAATATGGTCTATAATAATATTTTTGTGTAATTTTTATGTTTTCTGAAAAAATTATTTAATGTCTATAAACATTATGACTTGGTTGCTACACAAAACATGTCCTCATGTGTCTGGATAGTCCACCTAGATATAATTGATAGATGTGTTCCATGAATCACATACACTTATTTAACGTATATCCTTGCATATTTATTGAGTGAGAAGTCCTCCCAAATCTCAATTAAGTTTTTAGTATCTATAATATGATCCATCATCACCAATATATCATTATTTTATGTTAGTTTCTTATGATGACTAGTGAAAATGTTAATGTTGGTTCATTACCGCTTACTTGTTCGTATGGGTAATGGGTTCATCATCCCCATAGACTTTTTCATGTATATTTAACATGATCACATAAATGTCATCAGGATGTATATAATATGATTTCATTGTTCATATTGTCCCACCTATAGTGCTTTTGTTTATCTTGATACATCGTTTTGATTATTGAGTGGGAAGGGAAGGATGAATTATGTGTGTCATTCAATGACTCCATATTTAACACATTATTTAATCGTACATATAGAAATGACCCAAATCAAACAATTCATTCATCTATAAAAATTTTCTTTTAGGATTTCTAATTTTTAATAGTTTCTACTTTCTTCTAAATTCCCATATAATCTCTTTGAATATCCATTATCTTATCCATAAGGGTTGTTTGATAAATAATTTTAGTAAGAATTTATGTTTTTACTTCCCTTTTGAATCCCATGTTCATCCATTAAAAATCCAAAGTGAACAGATCCCTCTCAATTATAAAAAATTATTGAATTTCTGGATCATTTATACTTATAGAATCTTTCATATTATTCACATTCTTAGGAAAGTAGTGAATTTTGTAGTCCTAGTCCTTATTTATCTCTAACCATCATTTTTTGTTCATATTAATATATTTCTATGTAAATATATATTTAAGGATTTTGTGATCCATAAATATTCCATACATCTCACCAATGAGATAATGATTCTATATATTAAAAGACAATATCAATACAGGTATCTCTATATCAATCATTGTATAGTTCAATTTGTGAAATTTCCAAAGATGTGATGTATAGGATATGACTATGTCATTCTTCATCAACACATATCTCAATCCCTTATTCAAGGAAATTCTATATACTACTAATATTTTCCACTTGTGGGTATTGTTAGTACATTAAAAATGATAAGCCTCCATTTTAACTCCTTAACACTCCCTTCACATTCATCATCCCAAAGAAACATGACCCCATTCTATATTATATTGGTTAGAGGGTATGAAAAACACTTGAAATTTTTTCAAAATCAATGTTAATCTCTTGGTAATCTAAGGAAATAATTGATACCTATCACATATTTTTTCATCATACTTCAATCAATTAAATCTTCTTATGAAGTGTCTATTGATATCTTATTCTTAATTATTATATGTCCTAATAAAGATACATCCTTCAACCAAAATTCAAATAGTTTGTATGAATAATTAATATACTTTTGTAAGGTATTTATCATAGATTTTAGATTCTCCTCATGATCCTCCTTTGTTTTTGTTTATTTTAGTAAGTCATCAATAAAGGATATGGGATATTTATAATGGTTTTATCCAATGAATATTCATATAGTCCTAGATTATTTATAGAGAATTAGTGACTTTTAATGTAATTACTATGAAATCATAAAGCCTGTAGTATATATGAGAAGAAGTCATAGGGATATCATCCATATTAACCATAACAATGTAATACAACAACGACACATCAACCTTGGTGAATTGTTTTTATCCACATAGATTATAAAACAATTCATCAGTCCATTGATGATGATACATGTAAATTATCATATTTTTTTGGATTCATGATAATCAATGAAGAGGATCACTGACTTATCCTTGTACTTTATAAAGATGATGGGTTCAACCCTTGGTGATACAATTTGGTAAATGAAACATTTATCTATTTACACATATAGTTATTTTTTCATCTCATTTTATTGTTTATAAACCATTCTATACAGAGTCTTAGAGAGTGGTAATGACCTGGATATAAGATCAATTGAAAATTAATCCTCTTGTCTAGGAGGAAGACAATGAGATTCCTTAGGAATCACATCAGTGTATTCCCTCCTAATGGGAACCTGTTCAAGTATTATATTTTCCTTAAAATCAATAATTTAAGCTAGATACTCATTCTTGTATGGAAATAAAAACCACAGTTGGGTAGTTGGTCCTACAAAGGATTATGAATCCTCTTTTCAATTGTATAGAAATGAATGAATGTCATCAATACAATATGTTATTTCATTGTCATTGAAAATTTTATTATATCTATATTGGAATGATAAATAATTATATATAATTGATTAATATTCCACCATATGGAGTTTTATGAGGTTATCTATGATGTTTAGTCTTCAAATTTTGATTGGGGAGTAGTTATATACATAGGATACAATAATTTCTCCATATTTATTTTTCACTAACATCCCTACATCCTTGCATCGTGGTGATTTTTTAATAGTTATACTAAACATTCATTGAATAATGGAATGTGAAAAACTAGAATAAAAAAGTGAAATCAATATTCATGAATGAATAACTAATTTGCTTATTAGTAATTAATTGTGAATATCAAAACCATTTTTTGTGATAAAAATTCTATCCTTTCTTTCCTTAGAATTTTTCTGTTGTGTCTGAAAAAAACATTCTCTTGTTGCATTTGTTTGTAAAGAGACCTGGTTCCTTGCAGCTAAATCATTGAAAATTTCACTAGGATTTGAATTGGGTATTCTTCTCCACCAACACATTAGTTGGATTGTCTTATTGGTAATCATCATATGGGTACCATTCCTTCCTGCACATAATTCATTTCTTCGTACCCAATAAGAAATTTCTAGTGTTATTGTTTCTGCAAATTTCAGATGTGGGATGTGGAAATATCATTGTACTATAATATATCTCCATCATACCAATAGAATTACACTCAAAATTTCTCTTATTATCCCCATAATACCCTTTATATTCACAAATCTTCATTTTTACATTGAGGGAACATCAAATTTTGTTTCATATATATCAATGAATATAACCATGATAGATTTTTCTAGACTAGGTTTTATGCCTCCAATGAAGAGGTCAAGTGTTAATTTAGGTGTTGGGAAAAATATTGAGGCATATAATGAAATTATTTTTTTTGTTTCGATCTCAATACAAAAGATATTTTTTATATATTTTTCTTGATGGTAAGAAAATGACCTTCAATTATAATGTACAGAGTTCACAAAAAATATTTATCATGTTTTTTCTAAAATTACTTCCACCCAATCTCTTTTAAATCTTTATATATGTATATATTAATATTCAATGACCATTATTGATTAGATTCTACCTCTATATGATAAATATATTATAGAACCTTCTCTTGATTAGAAATATTTATGGTATACAAGATCTAGTCAATGTTTTTGATCGTTTGTTTTGTAATTAAGGGATCAGATGATGCATTGAAAGTAAAAGGCCTTTTTTGAATAATGTCTTGAATTGAAGAAAGTTCTTTATTTAGGATTTTGGATATCCTCTTGATCCATGATTCACTCTAAAAACTATGACATATGATAGAGTACAATGACAATGTTTTTTTATTCATGCTCCCATTAGGTATGGCACCATGTCAGGAGATTCAACAAATTACCCATCAAAATGGTTGTTTACCAAATGCCTCCTAATTATTTCCATCATCAAGAATAAAACGAAAATTAAGGATGGCTATTTTATATAAATAAACACAAAAATGGGACTTCAAATATATAAATAAATGAATTTTTAATTACATATATTTCTATAAATTATTATTTTTTGGGAATTGATATATGTTATCAATGATCTGTTTCTGAACATATATTCTTGTGGGTATTTTTATTCTCCTAATAGTGGTTTTTCATGGAATTAAGAATTTAATAATTAATATATACATGCTCTTTCAAACTTGGTGTAAATAAAGGATCATTATCATTCACCAGTTTCCCATCGTGAATATCTAAATGTGGTTTTTTTCATGCATTACCCCTATGTATATCTATACTAGATCCACATAAACATATAGTGTCCAAAAATGGATATTTTTTCATGATAAACCACTTACATAATACAAACAAAAATTTAGGGATTTTTTATTACACATGGTATTATCCGTAATTATTTCCCTATAGTTGAACCCAAAAGTCAATAAACATTTACTTTGATACGATGTATCACAACAGTCGTCTTTATTACCCATTTATTAATGATTTATTACATAAAAATTCACATAATATAGCTTATATGGATGTGTGGTATAGTTTATTTTGAAATTAGATGAATTACATAGAAAGACAATACATAAAATAAATAAACATTACTGAAAACATTTTTATCATTCTCAAACATAAAATTCCATGTGATAACATAGTGATATACATAAGAAACGTGTGTGATATAATAAAAAGAAAGGAAAAAATGAAATTGATAACATGATTTTAATAATACATGTTAGACAACATGAATACAAAAAAGGAGAGACAATATTAAACATGTTCAATGAGATGTCATATAGTAGTATAATCACAAATGAAATAAGGGAAATAGGGGAACAACATAAAATAATTCATTATAAAAAATAATAATGGATGGATTCCTGGACATCATGATGCATATAGTAACATATTGGAATATGATTCAATCCCTATCCCAACATGTTGTATCTTGAGACTAAACATTACCCATTACATTAGAGCACTATGTATTTTCATACCAACCGAAAACTTTCATTTCATTATCACGCTTATGTGTGCTATATATATCTTTCAACACATATAAATTCTTATTTATATTTTCTTCCATGATATTGATGTTTCAAATAAATTTCATTAATTACAATGTTAAAAAATTTTATGCTCATTAAGGTGAACACCATTATATAAAAAGGGTATTGTATTCAATATATTGTTGGTTTGTCTTGGGAAATAGAAAGGAAATTTTGGCATCATAACAGTATGACAATAAAATTCATAATATGGGTTATGATATAGAAAGGGGTGTATCATAATTGGTAAATCTAATGGCATATAATCGGGATATGTAAATTCATATCCCAATATTTGTAATTGGAAGTATAAGGCATAATATAATGAAGAATCATTAATAATGAATATAAGGTGAGGATTCCTTACATTGAATTTGTGTCATCAAATGATTAGGAAGAGAATATTAGGAGCTTGGGGAATCCCTATGAGGACACTAGATAGGTGAGGGAAGAGTAAGGATTAGTTAAATGTGTATTTAGTAATTAGATGTTGGAGATTCTGTGGGATGATATATGACAAGAGTATGAATTTCTTTTTTTTAAACATAGGGTTTGGACTCAATATAATAAAAAACTGAAAACTATAACATCACGTGGTTTTTACCAAATATTATTAAAAAATATGGTAGAATTTAAATATTTTATAGTGCATGGGTTAGAACATAATAAAACAATGTCCTTTGTAAAGACCTGGCATTTTCATATAATTTTTTTTTCAATATATGGAAATTTTACGAGTCCACAAAAATTGACGGAGTGTGATTCTGAGACCCAGAGTGCCAAGAATTAATTTCTGATTTTTTTTTCAGGTATGGTTAGTAAATGTACGAGTGTGTTTTTCTATATTTTTAACAGGTGCTTAAAATTTAAATTAAAGGGCACCGATGAACTCACAACGCTTATATTCGCTTAAGGATAATTTCACCCCGATGGAAGATGGTCATGGGTGAACGATAGTTTTTGTGTATTACGTTTCATAATAAAATAATATAAAAAGTGTATGACAATTTTTTTTCAACACCCATGTGGGTGTAGGGAGGTGGGGTCCACCGAAACTGAAACTCCATTAGATGTTGAAAATTGGGGACTACCTGAACATATCCTCCCATGAGAGGATATGGTGTTGGGGACCACCTGAGGCCTAAACCACTTGAAATCCCCTCATTAAATAGAAAAACATATCAAACATCGTCATTAATATGGAGGAGACTCTTGAATTTTTTCATATTAATTGTGCCAATGCACCTACCTATAATATGCCAAAATAGTTAATTGATTAGAATAATTTTAATTTATGACAACAAATATAATAGAAGGGATAATAAATTATTTGGCACCCTATTAAATTTGGGTGGAATTGGGAGAAATTTTCTCCAACTAGGAACACTTCCTCCATGAAGAACACTCCCTCCATAACGAACACTAACAAAGAACTTCTTCGACTACGAAGAACTGATACTCGAGCCCAAGATTGGAGGTGTGTGGTGGATGAGACGAACATTGAAGACATCTCCTTCTTCCTCATGCCAAAGTCATCAAGCGAATGATGTAGGGGCTTATTGATTATCACATCACATTTTCGTCCCTTATAATTCATTTATGTGATTTTGGAATAGAGTTTGACGAGGGTTGTGGGAGATGACGTTTTAAAATATATTTCATTCATGTTCATGCTTCATTATATGTGGACCTTTTTCTATCACACTAAACGTGGAGGGTGCATGTAGAAAAAACATGAACTGACCCCTCCGTTGTTCTTCTTTAGTGTATTCTTCGAAATGTAGGAAGGCGATGAAGGTGACAAAAGTGACGAAGGCAACGATGCTGCCGCCAGAAGCATCTGCCACCCGCACTACCCCTACGACATTGGGATAATTTTATTATCTTGGCCACCAGTTTGTGGGTGATAATCCGCATTGATTTTCAAATCAATATTCAAATAATGTTGGGGACACTTCCTGAACATAGAGTTGAACCTTTGAGCTCAATAAAATTCAACTAATTAGGGTGTTCCATGAACCTCACCACTAATGTAATGTATATCTTAGATATTTTATTGTGTGAGAATTCCATACAAATCTCAATTAATTGATAATTCTTGTTAATATGATAAATATAAACCATATATAAATATTATTTCTAGATGACTTAATAATTTCATTGAAATTATATTTTGATGTTTTCCTATGTCCTTTGAACGAATCAGTAATGATTTTATCATCCCCTTGGAATTTTCCTTCTTATTTCACATGCGGACATACAAGATATATTGATGTATATTCCATGATTTCATTACTCATATTGTACCCAAAGTATTACTTTAGGAAAAATCAATGCATCGTTATGATTTCCTGGGGGATCGAGATTGTCAAATAATGTGCAACGTCGTATAACTCTTTAATTAAATCAATAATTAATTGTATAGATTATCATGACCAAAATATTAAAAGTCCTTATTCATTTACATTAATATCTGAGGATTTATACATCATTATCATTTTCAAATCCTTCAAAATTTAAACATCATATCATTTATCATCCTTTATCTACTCCAGAAGGGATTGTTGAGAAATAATTTTTGAATGGACATATTATGTTACTTCCATTATGGTTCAAATATCCATCCATTACAAATCTATGAAGATATGATGCCTCTCAATTTTCATCAATGATATAATTTTTTGCCCCATTTTTATATATACCATCTTCAACATTATTTTATTACCATTATTTTAGTGAATTGAGTAGTCATAGTCCTTGATCATATTTAACCAGCTTCGTTGGCACATATTCAGCTCTTTGTGTGAATATATACTTCAATATTTTTTGATCTGTATATATTTTTTAATACTTCATTGATAGATACAGATTATATATTTTTAATATGAATATAAATATATCCAAACCATTATAATGTTTTTGGTAGTTCAATTCATTAACAATCAAGACCCTTGAGGTATAGGCTATGAATTCTTTATTCTAAGTTAATACAAAAAATAATCCATTTTCGAAGCATCACTGAATACAACAAAAATATATCTAATTGAGGTATGTGTTAGTAAATGTGTAGTAATATGTTTATTTTCAACTCATTTAATCCCCCATTACATTTATAATACAATGAAATCAGGACTCCCTTTAAGTCAGATTCGATAGAGGGTTGGAAAATCATGAGATATTTCTCACAAATTTATGATAGTACCCTAATAATCAATAAAAACAATTTGATATCTATCATAGATGTTTTCCTCAACCATGATACTTCTACAACAATTTTGAAGGGAATATAAATATCTTATTTATTATAATGATATTCTCTAGAATGGTATATCCATAAACAATAAATCAAAATTTCTATAATTTTTATTAATATTCTCCCTTCATAAGGTTGTTATCATAGTTCTCATGTACTCCTCATCATCCTCCTATCTCAAGGAGTATATTAGAATATCATTAGTAAGAAATAACAAAAAAGATCAAGGTAATTTTTAATGTCTCCGTTCATATTTTTTAGGATGACTACTCGAGCAATAGTGTGTCAGAATAGAAATTCTACGAACTCGTACTACCCGTACCATGTACAGAAAATCCGTCTTGGTGATATCCTCTTTATCCACCCAAACTAGATAATACCTTGACGTAAAAACCTTCCTTAATAATTATTGTGATCCACATATTTGATCAAACAATTCATCAATCAATGAAAAATGAAACTTTTTATTTATCATCATCTTTGTTAATCTCAGAATATTCAATTTAAAGATTAATTTTATTTTCCTTATTCATGCAATTTAAGACGGGTTAACCCAATGATAAAGCACTTGGGTGCACATATCCTTTATCTAGATTCTCCTATGGTTATTTATTTAGCTATAATTGTTCACCAATAGTAATAATATATGGAGATTTGGATAAAGGAAATGCCTCAAGTATAATCTCATTAAAAATTCAAACATATGCATAGGACAAAGACCATAAAATTAAAGATAAAACGCATTAATTTATTCCCTCATATTTTACAAGAATAAATGTATTATACATTCATTAGGCATAATAATTTTTTCAGTATACAATTTCTCCTAGGGTATTTATATCAATTCTAGAGATGTTTGTGTGAAAGATGATTCATCCTCCCCCTTTCACATGTATAGAATTGAATTATGATTTGATATATAAAGAGTGACTTCATTATTATGGTTATTTATGGTTTATCTATATTAGAAATTCTAATCCATACCAATAATTTCATCAAATTCCATCAAGTAATTATTGAGAAGGTTTGCTGGGAATTTCGATCTAGATCTTTTTTATTAGGAATGTGTAAAAGTATTGTGATAAATAATTTCCCCATATTCCATTTTCACTAATATCTCAACATTAATGATTTTTTGTGGTGATTGAATAGTTCAACTAATCATTTGTGAAATTTTAAAAATCATTAAACATGAATCAACTCATAAATTATATATTCATGAATGAATAACTAGTGTACCTCTCACAATTTCATTGTCTTGATCCACATTATTAGTTGGGATGGAATATATAATCATTTCAATCATGAATGTTGTCAGTTGTTTCTTAAAACCCATATATTAGCGAATTGGGTTGAAAATTTCCTTGGTTCCATTCAGTTTATGAAATTAAAATTTGCTGAGGGTGTAATGGATCATTTAACACCTCCAATGCCTTGGTGGGTTTGTTAAATGGGTAATATGTGTATTTATTCCCTTCTATCCCATTACTAAATAATTTCCTCGTCCATCATTGGAAATTTTTGGGGTGATTAATTTTTCACCATTGATAGGTGCAGTGTATAAATTCAAAATCACCAATAGAATTATTTATTAGATCACCAAAAATGATCTTCAATTTCAATTCTGAACCCCATGATAACCATGAGATAATCAAATATCAAATTCATATTTGAGGGAATTCCTAAAATTTCCATATATCTACAAGTGTCTTTGATTTCTAGGGTATAGGTATAATATTTTTTCTTCCACAAAAGAAGAATTAAACCATGAAGATTGTTGAAAAAATGTTGAAATTGTATCATGCGTATCTTGTGATATTGTCCGTGAACACCCTAACATATTAGTTGTCTATTTTCTTACGGTTAAGGAAATATCATTTTAATTTATGTTAGTTATTTAGACGAAATATTTTATCAATTTTTTTTTTATAATTTCTTTTATACAATTACATCAACCTCTTTTTAAGGCATCATATTCTAAATTAATGCAAACCATTGATCATATTATCCCTCTATATGGTGAAATACATATATATACATCTGGTTTTCATTACATTAATTTATGTAGAGTATATTCATAGGGGATTTGAACAATTTTTTATACGATTAAGGTAAAAAATTATCAATTTAAATTCAACAGCCTTTTTCACATAAATCGCTCAATTGAAACATGTTATTTTTTGAGGTTTATTCTCACTCCTCATGGTTGAGGTTTCTATTCAGAACCTGATTCTTTTTTGATATTATCTTCACAATGTGTGTGATTCATACTCACATTAGGTTTAACATCTTTTGGGGTTGTCAAAACATTAATTATTTACATGAGTACCCATATTTAAATTCATTAGCTGGAGTAAACGATATTTTTTTATGATTATTTTTTAAACTATTAAACCGATAAATGGAAATACAATGTCATTAAATCATTTACATAAAAATTACATATACTTCATAAAAAGACAATTTTCAAGGAATAAATATATTTTATCTATGATTTATTGCATAAAATATATTCTTATGAGTATTTTTCTTCACATAATAATAGTTCTTAATTAGCATAAAAAATTTAACAATTCATTTCCCAAAGAGGGTTGAACTCATTGTTAACAATGACCCATTGTCGTGCACCAATTCCCAATTGAGTCCAGCTGAATATGGTGTTCATAGGTTTTACCCGTATGAAAATTGATACTAGAACCACATCATGATATAGTATATACACATGGATTTATTTTATTGATGAACCACATACTCTATAATGATATAATTTTGGTATGTTTTCTTATAAATAGACTTATCCCTATTTATTTTCTAGAGTTTTATAATCTTAATCAAAAACATCACTAGACATTTCCTTTGATACCAACTAAAAAACATTGTTAATTATTAAACCTTATTTTATGACTTGTTTAATAAAATTAAACATAATAAAACCCAAAAGATCAATAATTATAGTTTAATTTGAAATTAGTTACATTAAATAAATACATAAAATAGAAATTAAATTGTCTTTATTAAAAACTTCTTTAAGAGGATCACACAAAAAATTGCATTGAATTACCTAAGACATACATAATAAAGGGGTTTATATATAATGACATGTAATGGAATTCAATTGTAATTACAAGAAATGAATTATAAATTTGATACAATTATAATTTTAAAAAGGACCAACAATCATAACATGAACATATAGACATGATATACTTTGATAATCATAAATGCAACACATGAAATGTGGAAACAACATAAAACCCTTCTTCATAATCATGTTCCAAGGATAACTGCCTAGAAATCATTTCATAAAATGTTCTATAAAGGAACATGGTTCAATCCAATTCAAAAATTATGTCACATGAATCTAAACATAACCCAATTTATTGTAGAAATATATAATTTTGGGCACACCCAATACCTTCATTTAATCATCATTCTTAGGTGTGACACATGGATCATACAACATGGATTCATTCACTAAAATATTTAATTTAATGTTCTTAGAGTGTTGAATAACTACTTGTGATTCCAAATTCAAATAAGTATTAGTTCATAAATGTGAAGAACCATTAGTGGAAATGGTTATTCCATTAATTATAAAATTTTTATGGAAAGAAAAATCATGGTGAGATTTCAGCTTTATAACATTGTTAGATAATAGTTCATTAGATGGGTTGATGAGAGAAAAAGTGGTCTCTAAAAACATATATATCAGATGTTTAGTAATAGGGAAATTTTAAAACATATAAAAAAGTTTTGAATTGGAAATATAGTGCATAATATAACAATGAAACATGATTAAAAAAATTATGGGGAACCATTACATTGAGAGTGTGACGTCACATGATTTAGTAGATCTTGTTGAGAGCATGGGGTCACCATTAAAGAAATATAGAGAGGGAATTGTATTGTAAGAACATTATATATGGATTTTTATTGATGATAAGTGGTCTCCTATGAGTGTTTATATTGGAAAATAGGGGGTATTTTGATATTTTTTTCTCAAATATAGGTTTTGGACTCTATAATAAAATTATCAAAACCAGAAAACCTAAAATTGATTTTCCACATGATTTCTAATAAAATAGGGGTATATTTCATTATTTTATAAGGTAAATTGCTGAATAAAAAAAATAACACTTGTACAGATCTGGAATGGATTTATACTTTTATTAAAATAATTTTAAATCTGTACTATATAGTATTGGTTTTGGAGGATTCTTAAATGATTTATAAAATCAATAATATAAAAATAAAATAACACTATTAATAAGATAATATATATATATGGTATTAAATACCATTTATATTATTTATTATATCATTTATGGTTCATTATAATTTCATAATACAAACTGTATATTTATATAATATTTAATTTTTACGCGAAAATGTGATTATCTTGGAAAATTAGGAAAAAATCAATATTGGAAAATTTAGAATTTATAATCCAAAAATAATATTAATTTTTACATATAAATATTTTCAATATTAGAATATTAAATTTTAAAATAGAATTTAAAAATATTGATAAATTATAGGTTTTTGGACAATTAATTTTTTTCAACACTTATAAACATTACATAGAATACAAAAAATTTATAAAATCAATTTTATTTGATATAAATATTAAATGATATTATTTAATTAAATTAGTATTTATTTCAAAAATACATTAATTAAACAAAATAAAATCCGGATTTTAATTTTAATAATACTTAAAAATACAATTCTGTGTTATTGTATCACAATAAAAATCATTTTTAATGAATATTAATAGAATAAAAATTTATTAATTGTTTAATAGAAATAATTTAAAAGCTCATAATTATAGGGTATTTATATATATAATATTAGTAAATATTTTTACACCCTGTGATTATATTTCATAATGACGAGAAATTCTTGGGGTTGTACTGTGTACATTGATCATCCGTGATTTCGAGGAGTATGAAATTATCTTGTAAGAGGTTTCAATCATGGTTATGGTGTTGGATCTATGATTGTGTTTTGTTGAGGGAAAATAATAGAAATTATATATCCCTTTTATGGTCTGATTAATGGTATTCATAGGTTATGATTTTACTGGTTGATTCAATCACAACCTTTTTCTAAGTCAATTGTCTTTGTTAAAACCATATATTTTTTATTATCATATTATCAATAATATTATACTATATAATAAATTTTATTTATGATTAAATTCATTTTAAATTAGTTAATATAGAATAAAACAAAATAAGGTCATGTTTATTCCAAAAAAAATAATACATAATAAGTATTTTAATTAGAACACAAGGGAAAATTTAATTTATAACAGTTTGGGTTGTCACCTAATGAGTTCATAATGATTATTTTTAGAGTACCTAATTCCTGATCAATAATTGTAGAATTAATAAATCTTGTCATCAAAAATTATCTCAAAAAACATGTCCCCCTATATAATTGACAATTTTATTTATTCTAAAATTATGAATGATCGTGATGAAAAATGTGAATATTTTTCTAAATGAATTGAGAAATGATATTTTTTTTAAATAGTAAAGTAAATATGAGTTTTTTATTTTGAAATTATACTTAATTAGACATATTATTACAATAAAAGGGGTATCATTAGATCTATCTATGCAAACAAATTTTTTGTGACTAGTTTAGACTAACATATGTTATAGATAACTATAGTTTCATTGGATTACCTGGGTATTAATGAATATTTCAAAAAAAAATTAATATTATGAAACCAACTAACCAATATACCATAAAATGGAGTAATGTTTTTATATAATATTTAATGTTAAAATATAATTAATTAATTTAAAAACCAGATTATCACTCCACATTTCCTCATGTTTCTCTAAAATGGGGAAAAACATCTAGTTTACAATGATGCTTCAATGAAGTGTTCCATATTATTACTATAAAAAATGATTGATTTATATACAATGCCTCAAGGAAGGTGAAATTTAATAAAATTAAGTATCACATGCATGGGTTTATTTTTTATTTCATCATCAGTGTAGTAATTGTTAGTGAAATTATCTCTATAGGTAGAACTATGACATATTTACAGATCAAACGATCCTCAAATATATATTCAAATTGATGGATCATAATTTTCCCCAACAAATTAATTTCCATATGGCCATGGAAATAGATTTCTCAATACATTTGCCTCTATATTAAACTATTAATGTGAAAAATTATCGAAGAAAAATGTATTTGGAAATTTTATCAATTATTATAATTTAGATGGATCTGATAGTTTTAGGGTTTCAATGAATTGATATGGGAGTATAAAAATATATTCATAAACCATATCTCAAATAACTACTAAAATATCCATTATAAATTGGAATAATAGTTCCTGAGAATAATGATGTATTTTTTTCACATAGATCATCCTTATTTTATCATCCTAGAAGAAATATTGTGTATTTTCATATGATAAAAAAATTCTACTAGGCTAACATTAAGAAAAAGATTGATTAATATGAGTATTCATGATTGGTATTACAGTAATTTAAGTATAAATTATAGATATTGATGAGTATGATGAAAATATTTACTATAAATTATGGAAATGGAAATATATAACTACAGATTTTATCTAATGACACCCTAAGAAACCTCATAGAAGTAACTCAATTTGGGTGGTATTTGATCTTCTTATAGAGAGAAAAAATTTCATTACTATAAATAAATAATTTTCTACTTACTATAAAACATTTATATACATAATAGATGTGGTAATATGTCATATATTTCCACTTTGTATTTTATCTTATAGAGAATCAAGGATTACATTAATGTCATATAGAATCCATTAGCAATAATAGTATATAGGACCCAATAATAGTGCTACTTATCACCCTTTGATAGATGCTATTTCTAATAGAAACATCCAAACTCTATAAAGGAAGCTAATCAAACCATAACATGTCCAAAATATGTTATATAATTCTTAAACCATTTAAAATCATATGAAATCCATGCAATGCTGAATGAAATGCTATGTATAAAATCATAAATAAGACCTAGATTCTGAGTAAAAATAAATGGTTTTATTTTTTATATATTTATAAATTAATGTAATGAGGTTTTGAATTAATTTAATACATTGTCCTAGATACATTGGACCCTTTTGGATAATTTACCAATTTTGAGTGGTGGCATATCAACTAGAACTCCCACCTAACCTATCTAACATAAATGTTGTGTTCCATTTTTCCATCTTTAGTAATTGCATACCAGACCCTTAATGTTTTATAAATCCTAAGGTAGAATCATTTATAAATTACCATTCATATTATAATAAACATGTGATGCTTATCAATCATATATATAATGTTATATTCAACAATATAACTCACTAGGTCAAAGTGTTGTGCAGAAACAAGAAGTTTGAGTATGCAACAAGGGAAATTGAATAGGTCATGAATTTATAATAACTTCTCATACTTAATCATTAGTATATAATATAAAATTTCAAGGGTCCATTCCCATAATGGGTAGTGAATCCAACAACCTTTTTTTTCAAATGAGAAAATTATGTTAGGTAGTATATGTGACATACAACACTATACAAAAACAAAAATTGATTTTTTAAATATGAATATTATAAAATATACATTAAATTAACATATATGAATAAGATTAACTAATTTATCTAATATATAAAATCTCATTAATCAATTTATACATTATTAGGAAATAATTTCTCAATTATTAATAAATAAAATTAATCAACAAAAATTATGTTTTAAAAAATGGTTTTTATTTCATTTATTGAGAAAATATTATAAATAATTTATGGGAAATTTATAATATTTTATGAAAAATTAAACTTAATTTTTCTAATAATATTAATTATATTAAAATTTGATGAAATATTAAGATATTAATAAAATAATGTTATCTTAGTGAATTGTGAGAAATATTAATTTTTGATAAAAATATAATTTCATTTTAATAAATGAAGTCTTTTAAAAATAAAATTATTCTTTTAATAGTATATTTATTTTATATAATTATTCTTCATTTAAATATTCTATAATTAATTAAATTTAAATCATATTTATATTGGATTTTTATATAAAAAAAATTTTAAAAAAAATTATTTAATATACCAGTGCTTTTTTCTTTTAACAAGTAAAAAAACTGTTAATGTGGAATAATTTAAAGAAATACATAGATTATATATATATAAATATTAATTTATATTCATATAAATATTTTTACTTGTTATATTTTTAGTAAAAAATTATTTTATCCTTGAAAAATCCATTTCATGAACACCCGTTAGTTTTGACACTATGCAATGTTTAATTTTAAGATAAATTTTGCCACATTTTTTATTGAATTTGATAAAATAAATTCCATGTTAATAATCATCATAATTAAAGTTTCTGTGGTGTTAAAATAAATTGGAAAATTTAATAACATGTTTAAATACTCTTTTTTTGATGGTAAGATGAATCAATTGGCCTTATATATCCTCAAATTATTTATTTTTCATATTTGGATGCACTTTTCAAGATAGTAAATTCCCATTATAGATTAGTTTTAGGTATTTAAAACTCTTCCCCACCTCCTTCCTTTTAAATGGAACCCACTCACCTCTACATTTCACATGTCCAAACACCATTCTTGCAACCATGCCTTTTCCAAATCCCATCATTTCATATATTCCCACGTACTATAGGATTTATTTTGAATCAAAATATAATATAACTATGATTTTTGGTATCCCTATATTGGTCTTCCGATGATGATTTTTCATTCTTAACCGAACATCATTATTTTATTTCCATTCCAATTCCTTATAATTTTCATAATAAAGTTGATATGATTAAATCAGTATATTCCATATACTAATATTTTGTTATATTTATGAAATAATATCAATATATCTTCACTTACATAACATTCTATGGAAATACATCATTCATGTTAATGGATGACTACAATCATGTGAACATATGTAATAATTTTTCTATAATCTCATCTCATGGATGTTTATGATGATTTATTTAATTTTTTCTTATAATATTCATGATATATTAAACATTATTTAAAACTAATATGACATATACATTATTACCTTGGAATACATTGAATATTATAACATCATTCATGTGTATGGAGGACTATCGCATCACAAAGAAATGTGAATTTTTTTCTTACTGCATATCATGGATTAAAAAAATAACATTATATTAAAATATATTATGATATTAAAGAGGTAATGATAATCATTTAAATAAAAATAATATTTCTTATTTCATTCATGGTTTTTGAAAATTTAAGCATTACTCATATGTTTGTATGACTTATAGTCTCCATGATTTTAACATATATTGTTTGTTCATATAAATCCATCATGAATGGTCTTGAACGTATATTACTTGTCAAAAAATATAACCATTTCATTAATATTATTTTAAAAATGGTGATTTTATAATATCATCTACCTTATTCAAATTTATAAATAGATTCTTTATATATGGGTCAAACATTGTCCAAATAGACAACATGAATCTAAATGAAAAAGTAATTTAATATCTCACAATACTAAATAACATAAAAATAATAATAAACATAAAAATAGATCTTATCTTTTTAAATAAATAATATATTATAATTATTTAGTATGATAAAGAATCCAAATTATGAAATGGGCACATATTAAGGGATTTCTATAAACCACCCATTCATTTGGGTGTTGGTCATTATCTCTGAATCTCCTATTATATCATTCTTTAATGTCATTGATTTTATTAAATCATGTATATATGTATATCACACACACAGATATATATATATATATATATATATATATATATATATATCTTATTCTACATTCCTTTTAGGTGGTTATACCTTCCATATGATCATTTTTCTGAAAATCCTTCATTATGAAATTTCAATTGAATAATATATGATTCCTGACCATGCATCTTTTTTCATTATAAAGGTAATTAATATTTTACTCTCTATGATTAATTAAACAAATTTACAACATATAGATCAAGATCGTCCTAGGATAGGTGATCAAAATTATTTCTACAATGCATTGGTAAATGAAATAGTACAATGGGGCATCATGTATGTGACTATATACTAAAATTAATATATTATAGAATCTTGTACACCATGTGATAATTTATAAAATGATTCCCTTAACTACTTTCTATGTCATGTTTTTTGTTTATTAATATGTTTCATATCGTAATATGACAACAATTTTTTTATATTATTTTTGTTTGTGATCACTATTGAGTCTTTTCTTTTATGGTATAAATCAATACCTTTGAATCTCATGTAATGTATCTTTATCATGATTATACCTATATTAGAATTTTTATCTCACCCATTCAATTTTTTTAAAGGTTATCCCATGAATTATTCAGTGATAAAAAGGAATTATGAGCTCATTATGGATAATAAATTGAGTATTTAATGATTTAGATTCATTTGATGTTGTATGAACCTTGTATTCGTAAAACAATAGGACATTTGATATTTTGGTATATTTCATGATGGATATTTTTCTTTAAAAATAATTTAATTATATTTCTATAAGGTATTTTTATATAAAAAATTTCATAGTGGATAGGTTTCACATGTGTGTGGAGATAAATTAGGGTAAACCCCTTTTTTATAAAAAGGGGTAAATGGTTAATATAAACATTATTAGTGAGCCAATTTTACGACCTAGTTTTGAAATATAGTTTTTGGATTTGAACATGAACCATGTGTGATCTACACTATCCTAAAATATAAATTTTAAGGTTTATATACAATCCACTACTTATTTAGATCCATTTCAAAATAAATTAATACCCACACTATACTAAAAAGACATAACTCACTCTTGGTTAGACAAACGATGAGACAACCTAAGAAATTACCACATTCAATGTCTTAATTACTCAACAGAAAAAATTTCCCCTTTTAGATTCTAGAATTAAATTAAATATAAATAAAAATAAAAAATACAAGATTTTATGTTTATGTATAAATTCACAACACAATGTAGCTTTCTATCCCTATAATGTTTTTAAGTATCCACCAATGATAATAACTAAAATTTCTCGACCCTAGTTACCCAGAGCTGGTGCATTATTTTAATACATTGGAACGATTAGAAGGAATCAAGTCCCGAAGGACCGATCAATTTAGTATTCTTGTAAAATAGATTACATACATTAAATTTAAATTACAATTTGAAGCATAAAACACAACATATATAGTTCATTGAGAATTCATTTTTTTTCCTTTATCTTGACCCTGTATATCAATCATAATACACAGCTTGGAATCCTAGGAAAATAAAACATAAGAAAGGGGTGAGCTCAGATGCTTAATAAGAGTAAATAAATTAGTGGAAGCTATAAACATTTAATGCAAGATGTGTAATAAAAAAACAGCCTTTTAAACATAAATTTGGACATAATATGGTAAAAATAAATAAAACATTAATATATAAACATGCACATGGATATTCTACTAGTTTAATAATCACATGTAATAACTAATTTCACAATGAGGGAATGCCTAATAACGGACATTATTACCACATATTCAAGGCATCGTGCCAAGATTATAAATAACTTTTTTGTCAAGGCCTTGTGTTAAGACACTAGTTTCTCTCATGAGACATACTAATGCATCGAGGATCAATAGCAGGATCCACCCACCACTTACTAATTCCACTACAGTTCTCATATGAATAGTTGAAACATAACATAAACATTCCTATTAAAACTATCATACGAAATGTCAAAAGATTAACAATAAACCATGAATGGTATAAAAATAGAACATCCATATTCAAACATATCATAATTCATTCAATACAATATGGAATATTGTATTATAATAAATCAACCTCGAAAAATAATATCCTGTAAAGGATGCAAACATAGTTTAAAATGATGATTAAAACTCTTTGAGAGAAATATCCTTTTTTTGTAAAATCATTTAAAAGTCAAAAATTTATAATGAAATTAATTTAAAAGTGATTTTTGAATCAAATTGTCCCATACTTCTTTAAATCATTTGAAAATAATTATCATTTCAAAACATTCATGTCCATATAAATAAATCCTTAAAATCATTTTTGAAAACATTAACATTATTTAAAAATATTTAAAAAGACAAATCATTAAAACATTTAAAATTATGATCTTGATAAATATTACATTTCAAAAATCCTTAAAATATTCATTTTGAAATGGTTTTTATGAAAAATTTACATAATTGATAAAAATGTCCCAGTAAAAAAGTATGTAAAAACAACCTCAGATAATAATGAGATTGTAAAATAAACCCGTACAAATTTGGTATCTTATAAATCATACAACCCATGAAAGAATTATCAACCAATAAATAAGTAAATACACACAAATTAAAGTGTATTAAACAATGAATACAATTTTGGGCATTACATACACCACACAAAAGGTAATAGTTGCAATATGGCATGAATCTCATGGGAATAAGGAGTGAGATGAAAACCCCTTACTTTGCACTTTCCATTAGTCGAGGGTATGTTTATCCTCGTATATGAAGACTATAGTATGTTATGAAATTATACCATAACCATATTAATATTTATTATATCATAAATTATTCATTTATGACTTTATAGTACCCATTTAATAATAATTTCCATGTTATATTAACATTTCCGGTAATAGTTGATTTCTTTATCGTAATTGTTTTAGTTTGTTACTCTTGATTGTATCACATAGATCATGATTTAAATACATAAAGAATATAAAACATGATTTATATATCATATATATTTATAATATAATATGTATAATAGTCGTATATATGAAATGGAAATAATTGTTTATGGAGACGGTAGTCCGTACGTACACATAAATGTATTTTCTGTTTTCCTACCGTATTGAAAAAACTAAGTGAATAAAATATATGTACATTAATAAATAAATAAATAAATATATGTCCAGTAGGATTATTATTTCATATATTACAAACTTATTATTATTAATATATATATATATATATTTATAATCATCGATGAATAGTGAATGTGGAAATAAACCTCATCCCATCGTGGAGATAGTAATACGTACATATGCACGACCGATAATATAATTTCCTTAATGGTGTGGAATTGGATGGTATATTAAATTTATAGTGAAATTATCATGTTATTTTAATTATTTATATACATATTACTCATCATTATATCCATCCAAATAACATAGTGTTGAATAACAAATTACACCACGACGTGGAGACGGTAAGTCGTACGTACGCACACATGGTGACATTATCATTAATAAGATGGATATAATAATGAATATAGTTGTGAAATATTTATAATAACATAATAGTATGTAGAATATACTGAAGTTATTATTTTATAATGGAAATAACAACGAATGAATAAGTGGAAAATGAAAGGAACATGAAAGAGGGTGGTGAAATCATTATCTCTTCTGCAGGTTCTTCCTTTTGATTTGATAAAAAGGGATCCTTAGGATGGCTTTATGATCAAACTAAGGCCTCTAGGTCTAAGTGAGGGAATTTGAGAGGATATATTTTTAGGTTCTGGCCAAGAAAAATGGATTTGGAGGTGTGAGTTTGAGAGAAGGGGAAGTGCACTTTTACAAGAGGGGTTAGGGTCACTTTAGTAAAAGATTAAATTATTAATTTATTATAATATCATATTCAGTTTATAATGGTTCCAAATGAATTTATTTCGATCTTTAGGTGGTTATAAGTCTAAATAATCACAACCAATAGGTTTTATACTATTTTATGATACCATTATAACCTTATCATATAATTTAACTCTTAGCTAAATAGTTTAACTATTACAGTGTCTTCTTGTATTCATACTATATATGGTTAATAAACATAATATAAACATAAAAGGGAAACTAAAGTGGATAAATAATGACATATATAATTATATTTAATCCCTTTGTATGAACCTTAAAATTTTAGGAATATTATATCAACAATAGTATAGTATTTGTTTTAAATATAAATTTATGTCAATATTGACACTATTTGGTTTTTTGTTTTTGTGAAAGTAATCCCAAATTAATTACTATGAAAAAGATACATTTAATCAGTCATAACATGTCATATTCACTATAAAATTTGTTTATGTCATAAAAAATTTGAAATTATATTTATTTTAATATTTATAATACCATTTATTTGATTCTTTCATTAATAAGGTAATTAATGCATCATCATTGTTTCAAAAAAAAATTATTTATATAATGTCTAAAAAATTATAAATAAAATACCATGATGTAGGAAATATTATTATCTTTATAATGAATATTTATATTAGAATTTATCTTATGTATAACCCTAATTAAAAATGGTTTTGTTAATAAAATTTGAATTTAACACTTTTAACTCTTCTTTAAATTAATTAATAATAAATGTCCTAATCTAATCAAAGTATACCTAAAGGGTCATATATTATTTATAAGGTTGTTTTTGGTTGAATTAAAATTATCCAATATAATTAGTATATGTGTTAGGTTAATAATAATATCATTTTTACCATTAATTACCCAATTTACTGTTAACTGTGGTAAATAAAAGTAAAAAGTTACTATTTACCAAAAATTATTTTTATCTTAATAAACTGAATTTTACTACTTGATATTAACTATTTCTATTTTATTTTTTATATTCAACTCACAAAGGCGGTAAAATTATGTTTTATTTGAATTTACAAATTTTCCTAGGGGGTGGGTAAAAGACAGTGAATAGTTCAATAAAATTTTTATATATCTAAAATTATTATAAAATGACTCTACTGAATTACATTGAACTTATATAGTTATTATGTATCAATTTTGACTTAATATAAATATAAATAAAATAAATAATTACTTAAATAAAAATTGTGTTTTAAACTATAACGCAGTGTTTTTTTACTATTCATCAATAATTAAATGTTTTCAGAAAAATACCAAAAATTTAACCTAAGGTAATTTTGATATTCCAAATTCAATAATTATTTATATTTTACTAAATTATAAACTTATAAGTTTCATTTATTAATTTAAAATTAATTTCCACTGTAAAAACCAAATAGCATATTTTTAAGAAATAATAACTATTAAAAGATTGACATTTGTTTATGTCCAATTTCAAAATGAAATTACATAAAATGACCAAAATTGGATTAAATTGTAAAATATAATCTATTTATACTTCTAAACCATTAATATGTATAAGATAATACTATAAATTATTTTGATTAAAGAATTTGTTTTCAGTTAAAATATAGTATTTTTTACTATTCTCCCAAATATTAAAGTTATCAGAAAAACACCAAAACTTTATTGAAACTAAATTCTTATGTCCCGATTCTAAATAAGATGTTTATTTTCTCAAATTTAATATATAAAAGTTTCAAATATTTTATTTAAAAAGGATTCTCCATTAAAAGGTAGTAAAATTGAATTTTTGGAAAAATACTTCTTTTATCTGAAATAATGTATTTCTTCTTACATTATGTCTAAGAAACACATAATTCAAATTATTATATTATAATGATTATATAATGTCCAAAATTCAGATAATACTATACATAACTACTTTTGAACGAATAGTTTGGTAAGACATGGTGCGCTAGAACTAGTTGTTACGTGTAGTGAAAGTTAGTGAATTACATTGAAGAATTAATGTACTATTAAATCTTGGGGTGTTACATTATTCCATCCTTCAATAAATCTTGTCTTTAAAATTTGAAATTATTTTTCAAAAATAAATGGTTTAAAGTAGAAAATACCATTTGGAAACCCCACATCGGTAATTAGGTTAATAAAATTTAGTCTTGATAAGAAGAAAATGTGAATAAAAAAATTCACAACCAAGTTATGATCTCGATTTGGAGAACATTGGTGGAAACTAGAGACACATAATTGGAGGAAAAATGTAAATATTGATAGGTAGAGATTGGGGTCATCAATCACAAATAATTGTAGAATTGTGGGCCTCAAAGCCGCCAATCTATGATGATTTAAAATACCATCAGTTAAAAAAAACGTAAGGTATTAGGATAACAGATTTTTGGTTTTAAGATCCCTTCAATAAATTTTAATAATTAATTTATCCATAAAATAAGAGGAATATATATATATATATGTGTGTGTGTGTGTGTATATGTATATACATACTTGAAAAGTATTGTTTAATCCTTTAACAAATTCCTACCACAAACTCATCTTTCACTCTAAAAGATTTTAATATATATATATTCAATTTATCCTAATCGTATATGGTCTTAGAAATAATGAATTCATAATTCACATATCAGACCCTTTAAAAACTACATTATTCAATAGAGGACGTCATGTGGGACAGTGATAGGTGATACACCCTTGCCACCCTTCGGTTTCGGGTTCAAGTCTTGCGGACTTCCCGGATGTGACGGGTTGTCGTTCGACCTTCATGTTGTACTTTTTATGGAAATCCAAAAATAACTATAACAATAGTATCCAATTTCAAACATAATCCATTCCAACATTTATAACTATCCAAAATAATTACATCCAAACTCTCAGTCCAATGTTTATGAGGATGTTAAACATAATGAGGATCCTTTTTGCAAGGTAATAACATTTGAACGCCTTCGTCGTGTATTTTTAGAACACTGCATCATCCTGAATTACCAAATTCAACCATCTCTTATTCCAAAATCACTACCTCATTATTAGAACCATATTAAGGATTACCTTTCCATTAACCATTTATTTTCCAAAAAGTGTATCTTACTATTAAGTCAAATTTCTTAGATCCATATAATCTCAAATCCTTAATAATATAGTACTACAGTACAATCCTTATTTACCACTTTAATTCTTGTAACAAATATAATGTTTATACAACACTCAAATGAAATAATTTTATAATAACAATGTAAGAAAACTAGTCATTCTTATTCATATGAGGTAGTATTACAACTTGATTATTATCTAATAACATCATTTGTGGTATACTCTTATTAATGGGATATTGATTCGCGTGGTGTCTCAAAGCTTTGAAGATGACACATTTAACAGTTGAAATCTTTTTCCCCTTTCAATCATGTACTTTGTGTCCTTTTTCTCCACACTTATAACAAACTCCCATTCCCTTCAAGAATTTACCGAGGTGATTCATTCCACATTTATCACATATTGGAAAATCCGTCTTTCCCTTGTTCCCTTTATCCATATTTCATTCTACTATACTTTTATTCTATGTCATCCCATTAAATCCATATGATTTAGATAATAATTTACTATGTTTATTAACACATGATACTATCTATTCATATGATAATAATACGTGGGAGACTATTTCCATTCTAAATGTTGGCATAATACCATGAATAATATGGCCCTTCTTACGCTTTGGATCATACATATTGTTGAAGTTCTCATTACGTCTACTGGGCACCATTTCTAAACAATGGCATACATGAGGTCAGTTTATTAATCACAATTCATAATTCCAAACATGTAAAATACCTAACGTAAATGTAACAGTTTATGAATATAATCAATAATCGCACAAATATTTTCTTTGAGGAGGTATATACTCATAATCCCTTCATAGTATATTGTAAATAAAACAATAATTATCCTATGCATATACCCCGGGAGTGTCGTAACCAAGATTACTACAAGGCCCGTTATCGTGCACCAGTTCCCGTTCGAGTCTAGCTCAAAGCAGTGTTTTTGGGTTTTACCCCTAAGTACATCTGTGCCAGAGCCACCTCTAACTACTCGTATCCAGATAGGGATGTAATTTCTTGGAAAATTCACAAAATCTCTACATTACCAAAATTATAGGAATTTATTATATACTAATCCTCAAATTCAATCATAGGTCTACGTGCTCTAATCAAAGTTTTTCTAAATATAGCTTCCAACGTTATTGCTAAAATTCCTCTCATACCAACTGTAATGCCTTGAACCTTGTTAACTATAGCCAGTGCATTATTTTAATACATTGGAATGATTACAAAGAATCATGTCCAGAAGGACCAATCAGTTTAGCAGTCTTGGAAAATAGATTACATAAATTAAATTTACATTGAAATTTGAAGCATAAAACACAACATATATAGTTTTTCGAGAATTATATTTTTCTCTTTATCTTGACCCTGCATATCAATAATAATACACTTCTTGGAATCCTGGGAAAATAAAACATAAGAAAGGGGTGAGCTCAGATGCTCAATAAGGGTAAATAATTTGGCGGAAGCTATAAACATTTAAGGCAAGATCTGTAATGAAAAAACATCCTATTAAACATAAATTTGGACATGATGTATTAAAAATAAATTAAACATGCACATAGATATTCTACTAGTCGAATAATCGCATGTAATAACTAATTTCACAATGAGGGAATGCCTAATACAGGATATCAATACCACATAGTCAAGGCCTCGTTCCAACACTATAAATAAATTTTTATTCAAGGCCTTATGCAATGAAATAGTTTGTCTCATGAGACCTACTGATGAATCAAAGAGCTATATCAGGCTCCACCCGTGACTTACTAAGTCCACTACATTCCTCATATGAATAGTTGAAACATAACATAAACATTCGTGTTAAAACTAGCATACAAAATGTCAATACATTAACTATAAACCATGAATGGTATAAAAATAGAATATAAATAGTAAAAAATATCATAACACATTCAATACAATATAGAATATTGTATTATAATAAATCAACCTCATAAAATAATATCCAGTAATGGATGTTGACATAGTTGAAAATGATGAGTGAAACATTTTTAGAGAAATATCCTTTTTTGTAAAATCATTTAAAAGTAAAACATTTGTAATGGAAGTAATTTAAAATAGATTTTTGAATAAATATTTCCCATACCACATTGAATATTTTGAAAAGAATTATCATTTAAAAACATTCATGTCGATATAAATAAATCCTTAAAATCATTTTGAGAACATGACCATTAACTAAAAAGATTTAGAAAGATGAATATTTGAAACATTTAAAATTATTATATTGATAAATAGTACCTTTCAAAAATCATTAAAATATTCATTTTGAAATAATTTTTATAAAAAATAGACATTGATGATAAAAATATCCACGTAGATATGTACGTAAAAACAACCTCGGATAATAATGAGATTGTAAAATAAACCACTACAAATTTGGTAACTTAAGAAACATACAGGCCATGAAAGAAGTATCATACAATGAATATGTAAATACAAATAAATTAATGTTTATTTCACAATGAAAAAAATTATGGGATGTACATACACCACACAAAAGGTAATAGTTGCAATATGGCATGAATCTCATGGGAATAAGGTGTGAGATGAAAACCCCATACCTTGGATGTTATTTTAGTTGAGGGTACGTTTAACCTCATGTTTGAAGACTATAGTATGTTATTAAATTACACCAGAACCATATTAATATTTATAATATCATTTATTATTAATTTATAACATTATACTACCAATTTAATAAAATTTCCATGTTATATTAATATTTCCGGTAATAATTGATTTCTTTATCGTACGTGTTATAACTTGTTACTCTTGATTATATCACATAGATCATGATTTAAATACTTCCAGAATATAAAACAAGATTTATATGTCATATATATTTAAAATATAAATATGTATAATAAACTTATTTTTGAAATGGAAAACACCATTTATGGAGACGGTAGTCCGTACGTACGCATAAACGATGTTTCTATTTTCATAACGTATTAACCGAAACTGAGTGAATAAAATATATGTATGTACACACACACAAACACACACAGATATATATATATATATATATCTCGAGTAGAATTATTATGTCATATATTAAAAACTTATTATTAATATATATATATATATATAATCATCGTTGAATGGTGAATGTGGAAATGAATATTATCGCATCATAGAAACGGTAATCCCTACGTGTTCACGAGCGAAAATATCATTTCCTTAAATGTGTGGAATTGGATGGCATATTAATTTTACAGATATGTTATCATTTTATTTTCATTATTTATATACATATTACTCATCATTATATCCATACAAATAACATAGTGTTGAATAACAAATTACACCACGGCGTGGAGACGGTAAGCCGTTCAAACGAATGCATGGTGACATTATCATTAATAATATGGATAGAATAATTAATATATTTTTGAAATATTTATAATAAAATCACAGTATATATAAGAAACTAGATTTATTATTTTATATTGGAAATAACAAAGAAATAAGAAGTGGAAGAAGAAAGGAACTTGAAAGAGGGTGGGGAAATAATTACCTCTTCTTCGGGTTCGTCCTTTGGATATGATCTAAAGGGATCCTTAGGATAGATTTATGATCAAACTAAGGCCTCTAGGTTGAAGTTAGGGATGTTGGGAATATATTGGGGCAGGGGTTGGCCGAGCCAAATGGCATTGGAGTTGTGATTTTGAGAGAAGGGGAAGTGCCCTTTTATAAGTTGGGAGAGGGTCAATTAAGGAAAAGATTAATATATTAATTTATTATAAAATAATATTCCATTTATAATGGACATAAATGAATTTATTTATATCCTCATGTGGTAATGGGTCTAAATACTTTCAACCAAAAGGTTTTAGAAATTTTTAGGTTAACATTTTAGCCTTATCATTTAGATTTAACTCTTAGTTAAATAGTATAACTATTACCGTGTCTTCTTGTATTACTACTATATATGGTTAATAAACATACTCTAAATAAACATGAGAACCTAAAGTGGCTCATTAATGACATATATAATATTATTTAAGCCCTTTGGATGAACCATACAATTTTAGGAATATCATATCAACCAATAGTATAGTATTTCTTTTAAATATTAATTTATGTAAATTTTTACACTATTTGGTATTTTGTTTTCGTGAAAGTCCTGAAAACTTGATTACTTCGAAAAAGATACATTTAATCATCCCTAACATGTCATAGTACCCTAAAAAATTCGTGGATGTCATAAAAACATGAAATTTTACGTATTTTAATATTTATAATACCATTTATTTGATTCTTTCATTAATAAGGTAATTACTACATAATCATTGTGCCATATATAAATTTAATTATATAATGTCTAAAAATTATAAATAAAATACCATGATGTAGGAAATATTTTTATCTTTTTAATTAATATTTATATTCGAATTTATCTTATGTATTACCCTATATTAAAAATAGTTTTGTTAATAAAATTTGAATTTAACACTTTTAACTCTTCGTTAAATTAAATAAGAATAAATTTTCTAATCTAATCCAAGTGGACCTAAAGGGTCAAATTTTCTTCCTGAGGTTTTTTCTGGTCGAATTAAACTTATCCAATATAATTAGAAGATGTTTTAGGGTAAAAATAATATCATTTTTACCCTTAATTACCATATTTACTTTTAACCGTGGTAAATAAAAGAAAAAAAGTTACTATTCACCAAAAATTATTTTTATCTTATTGAAACACATTTTACCCCTTTATATTAACTGTTTCTCTCTGATTTTTGAAATTTAACTCACAAAAGAGGTAAAATTATGTTTTATGTGAATTTACAAATTCTTATATGAGGTGGGTAAAATACGGTGAAACGTTCAATAAAATTTGTATATATCTAAATTTATTATAAACTAACCCTAATGAATTACATTGAACATTTATAGGTATTATGTATCTATTTTTACCTAAAATAAATTTAAATAAAATAAATAATTATTTAAATTAAAATTTTGTTTTAAACTATAACTCGATGTTTTTCACTATTCATCAAAAATTATAAATTTTCAGAAAAATACCAAAAATTTACCCTAAGATTATTTTTATACTTTGAATATAGTAATGAAGTCTATATTAATAAATTTAAAACATATAAGTTGAATTTATTAATTTAAAATTAATTCCCGCTGTCAAACCCAAAAGGTGTATTTTTACGAAATAATTACTATTAAAAGTTTGGCAATTTTTTATGTCCAATTTCTAAGTGAAATTACATAAAATGACCATCATTGGATTAAATGGTAAATAAATAATCTATTTATACTTTCAAACCATTAAAATTTATAAGTTACCCCTATAAATTATTTTGATTAAAAAAGTGGTTTTCAGTTAAAATATAGTATTTTTCACTATTCACCCAAATATAAAAGTTATCATAAAAACACCAAAACTATATTAAAACTAAATTCTTATATCCCTATTCTAAAGAAGAATTTAATTTTGTCAAATTTAATATATAAAAGTTTAAAATATTAGAATTAAAAAGGCTTCTCCATTAAAAGGCAGTAAAATTTCATTTTTTGAAAAATACTTGTTTTATATGAAAAAAATGTATTTATACTTACATTATGTCTAAGAAACTCATAATATGGATTCGAAAATCATACGGATGGTATAATGTTAAAAATTCAGTTAATACTATTCATAACCACTTTTGAATGACTATTTTGTTAAATCATGGTGCGCTAGAACTCGGTGTTGCGTGTAGTACAAGTTATTGATTTACTATGAATAAATAACGTACTATTAAATCTAAGGGTGTTGCAATAAATGAGTACATTTCTCCCTCACTAAGACATTCCACATCATATTCTCATGAATATAACCTCCATTATGCGAATATACATGAACTAATGAGAACAGTTTATCATTTTCTTCCATTCTAAAATAGTATTTGATGCAAAAAAATATACTCCAAGGTGGCGCTGATATGATTCAAATCCAAATCCTATTTCTCTTCCACATGAGATGGGTCACCAAAGTAATTCATTAAATGAGAGACACATAACTAATATTGAATAAGGTTCCACAATCGTAGGGTTACCAAATGATATGATAAATCTCAATGATGCCCTACAAACTAAAATGGAATGACATAATGATGCAGCAATATCCCATTTTCCCCCAAGATATGATCATCATGTAAAATAGATGACTATAAAAATGACTAATCTTCTACCATAGACTCTGAAAAGAAATGATGATTATTAAAATATAATTTTGGATACAATGAGATATCTATATCCTATTTTTGAATTATTATCCCTTTTTTATATCCTCACAAGAATGAGACTTGGTAATAAAACGGATACCTTATCCAATATAGCCGAACATGTAGTCGAACAATACATAATTCCAAAAAAAATATAAAAACGGAAATCATGGTCTTTGCAAGGTAAATATTGTTCTATGAATATTTATACTATCACATATAATTCATCCATTATCCTTGTCTTCAAGAACACATAAACAATGAATATCATTATAAATATGGATAACCTGCTATGTCAAACCATTCAATAATTGGGTGTATACTATACTCAAATCCAAATGTGTTCTGATGAACTCCTGAATACAATTACATAATTACGAAGTAAAAAAGGTACCCTAATCAAGAGATACCCAAAAAGTATTCACATAAAACATAATGATCTATAATACATTAAAATTCTCAATATAATCTTTATTCATTAGCTTAGTTATGTGATTAAAATAGACTGACATAGTCAACCAGTCTATAGACATCCAAATAGAATCTTTCCCACAAAGAGTATAAGTTGTAATCCTAAAAATTTCATAGAGACCTCATCCCACATTCACAATAGTATTCTGAGAGGTTCATGTAACTACAAAACCTATTATTCGTTTCACTGATCATATTGATAGTATAATATTAGGACACAAAATCCAAAATTGAATTTAACATAAAGTAAAACCAAAACTGAATATTCAATTTATAAATAAAATTTTTATTAACATGGTAAATATATGAACTATAATATTACCCCTCATGCATAAATCTCAACATTGATGTCATGGAAACAACTATATTCTACAAATATTATAGGATACCATCAACAGTAGGAAAAAATAACAAGATGGTTACACTCTATTTAAAACAATTATAACAAACTAGAATACTAGTTTTGATGACTTCTCAATCAAAACTCATTCATTAATAGAGGGTGTGAGTAGGAAACAGTTTTTGATAACCTTCTCACTATATACATAAGCCTCCATACACAAATCTGAAAACTAATATTAAAACCTCAAATCATCCATTGATTATTTAATTCCTTAGATTGGTAACTTCTTACTCAAAGAATATATACCCACATTACCCTTCATGGGTGTATATGAAATGTTCAAATAAAATATCTACAGATACTCCAATAATTTTCCCAAACAATGAAAAATTACCTTCAAGGTACAAATATAAATTTGTAAATTATAATCCATATTATCTATATAATCTTTCTTGGATTGGTTATGGATCCAAATCATAAAATCATACACCATTTATTAAAATTTAATGACATGAGTAGGGTAATTTATCACATGTAGGTGTATCTAATGATATCAATTGTCAACCACATGCCCCTCAGGTATCCGAAAGTACCCCAACCCAACACCACATTCGTTATAATAATCTAAAAAACCATCCATTTAACCTGAATAATATATAATAGTTATGATTTCAAATTAACATGATAATCCTAAAAATAACATTGGAACATCTCACTCAACTCAATATTTAACCATTTTCATGTCAATGATATGTTTGTAGAATCTATCTTGTAGTTGTCCCATTAAAACTAACTATGATACAAGTCTATTCCCAAAATACCCTAATATCCAATATCTTCTTAGTCCACTTCCAATACATAATCTCTATGATATTCCTAGGCGCAATAAATACACATTAGTCTAAAATATTAATCTTTAAAAACATTTAATATTGAATCTTGAACAAAAACATGGATAATGTGACATATACATGATTCTCTTTCTATATTCACAAAAACACTCAAATGGTCACCATGCCCCAGCTTTATTTTTTTAATACATCAATATGGAACCAAATAACATGACTATGACGTAGTAAATAAAGGGGTGATTGAATTTTTTCATCATTTCGATAATGACCACAAGAGTACTGGAAAGCTAAATGACATAACAAGCTACTTAACATTTTTATAATGGATCATACTATTAGATTTATGATCATTATATTCTCGAAACATCAACAGCTGATACCATACCAATGCTAAGACATTGGAACCAATTGGTCTACCCTGTATCGATATAAAACATACATGTTTCTAGGAAACATGCTTTTATTCTAAATTGTCACATGTTAAATCATATATTATCCTATAAAAAATCATCGACTCTCATTTTCATTCATTTAAAAACAAAACAACGACACCCATAGTGATACACCATGTTGAATAAATTAATTGATTTTATTGTCCTCCAATAAAATCCTCAACACCATTAACACTGAAGGATCCATCATATATGATGTCAAAGAAATGGGATTCATCTAGAAGAGAATACTTATAGTTAAATCAACCAAATGTAGAAGATAAAAAGTATAATAATCTTCTAGAAACACATCACGGTACCAATACACAATATAAAAAGAATACCATTGGAAACGTGCTCCAACAACTAAATGAAAAACCTATAAAACTAACACAACATTAATCCCACGTCCAAAAAATGAATTTCAATCCCAAAACTCATATCCTAATAACTTTGGAAGACATGAGTTCTCCAATCCTAATATATAAATAAATCCCTCTGAATATAAAATTTAATAAATTTTTTTATTGTCACCATCTAATCAATTATAATAATGTGATCAAAACTATCCTAATATAACATGAGGATTCACTACACGACCTCCACATAAACATCCATACCAATTAATCTGGGATCATAAATAATTTCTACATCTTCATTAATAATAAGGTATTTTTATCCTTTGTATAAAGAATAAAATCTACTAACGTACCAAAATCATCATGTAATATTAATGTGTTAAAATAATAGAAACAACCATAATCAATCAAGGATAAATCTGTATAAGAAGGGATAAAAATATTATAAATATATTGATTTCTAGGTCAACCACAGAGTCCTCATGTTATAAATCATATATATATTAAAATAAATAATAAATCCCTCCAAATTTGTTCATGATTACATTATATTATTCCTTAGATGATATGGGATATCAAAACACCTTATATCAATAATAACTATCCTAAAAAACATAGATAATTTATAACCAAAAAAATCAACCTTCACGGGAATCCATATAGTTGTGTTTAATAAGACCCACACACCCAGACCAATGGCACATCCTCAAAGACTCTATGAGAATATGTAGTGTATGGTCATTCCTCTGATAATTATAGAAATCCATTGTTTACATTTAGAAGAATCAAATAGAACTAAATATTATGATAGTTGAGCTCCCCTTCCACTACCCTAGTGAGGTCTATATGACATCCTTATAATTCGATGTGATGTACATTATATACCACAAAATATAGAAGATACTCACATAATTAATGATTTCCTAACTAAAACATCCACAACCATAGATTCATTTTCCCCTAATGTGATAATAATAATTGGTAGATAAAATATATGAATCAATATGATATTGGTCTCTATTGAAATTTTGAATTGTCTTGCCATGGGTTAGACATTATTTAGGATCCCAAGATAAAATTTATTTAAATTGACCAAATGAGTTGTATATTACATTAGTTAATGTTCTCCTTACTCTAGTGTAACATGTACACAAGCCTTATAGACCTACAGTGTATCATGATAAAAATAATGAATAAAATCAATTTCAAAGGTATCATTGGTTATATCATCATGCCTATATTTTATCCCCATGAATTCCAACCATTATCAATTAAACCCTCCCAACATGAATTTAGAGAATATCATATTCAAATTATTAAGTGTTTTCATAAAATGTAAGTTACCCACAATTTGTTTGAACCATTCATCATTCTCATTGGTACCTCTATATCCAAGGATGATAAGTGGACTATTCTTATATAATATATATAATAGACTACTATAAGTGTCATATGTTTTCCCCTTCTAGGATTATAGGCTTGAAGTTACATAATATCGACTCTACTAAATACGGTCAACATTAAGATTTTCTAATGAATTATTATCCATAACATTTTATCTTGGTCTAGAATTGGACGTTCAGTTTGGAGTTATGTAAATATAATGAGATAAAAATAGATCTAAATAAAATTTATTCTCTATAATTATTAATTATATAATAATAAACCAATATAATAGTCTCAAGAAATTATTAACATAAAATAGACTTTCAAAATGTGGTGAAAACCTGAGAAAATTATTCCATTTTATACTATGCATGGTTCGACCATATGTTCATGAAATTTGGGTGCCAAATGGGAATAATAACCCGGTATGTCTAATGATTTTGTTCAAATATTCTTTGTAAGGTTATTACTAAATATTTTTATAAATCATACGCCACTATGGTTCACCCCCTTATTCACCCAAAACTAAACATTTCACATAACTATTGATGGGTTCTACTCAATACCCATTAAAAATGATTAAAAACAAGATGTTTCATAAAAAATTACCCAAAACCATGTTAAAATGAAAAAAAAAATCAATACTACCCACAGTAAAATGAGGGTAGTTATAAGGAAGAGCTATTCATGAAATATTTTATACCGACCACCCATTACATTTTATTAGTATATCATATCTCACACATTCCCATAAATAACATGATATATAATAATTTTTTATGAAATCAACTTGGATTAACCTGACCAATCCACTAAGACCATCTTCCACAACATATAAATCCCATTACGGATAGCGACATGTTGTTTATTAACACTGGTGAATATCAGAAAACCATATGAATGTTTTTAATGCCTAAAAATCCAACCTGAACTATACTTGAGGTGGATATATAAGAACATAAATTTTTTAGATCAATAAATATAATTGATATATTTATAATATTGAGTAAATATAATAAACACTGATAATAGATTTCATAAATTCAACCAATCGTAATTCAAAACTATTATATATAATTGTGACATCCATATTTGATTATAAAAATAGAAAATTTAGGTCAGAATTGTAATAAATAATTTTACAATGATAAAAAGATGATAAATCTTATATAAATGGGCTATTATCTCTCAGACGATGTCTCTAGTTTCCTACAATAACTACAGAAATCAATATTCATGAAGGGTGACAAAAATACACGTGGACCTTTATATTTAATGTTTCATCCAGAAAAGTGTTTATAAATTCCATAATTATTATAAATCTTATGAGGAATAAACTTGAGTAGGATAACACCCTAAATCAAATATAAATTTTTTTTCATGAGAAATGATATTTTTATTTAAAAAATCATTTATCGAAAACATTATTACTGTTTAAAACATGATTTCATTAAAAAAATTAGATATCAGATAGTTTTTTTCAAATAAACTATTTTCACTACCATGAAATAAATAGATAAGATATACAATATAGGACACTTTATAGTCATTCTAAAAAAAATTAATTGACATGTTCATAAGAATTAATTCCATTATATATCAAAATAGTGGGAATAAATTGAGAATATGAAAATTTTATTATACTAAAATGTTTATCTTTAACAATGATTGTACCACTTAAATAAATATTGAAAGAGTAATATGAACCATGGTCTATAATATCAAAGGGACCAGTTTAAATTCGTTTATGAAATGGTTTTCTCATAGGCAAAGAATGATCAATAATTTTGACGCTCTCTAAATATTACACATGCCCATCAATAATCTAGTTAGAAATATTGATCAACATAGATACATTTAGAGGCTCCATCATTCTTCTACCTAGAGGATCAGGTCGTCCATTGATAACACCCTATACATCTATGTCAGAAACAAAAACACATACTATGTCTCCATATTTTCTTCTCAGTACCAAACACATAAAAAAAATCCCAATAACATAATCAAAATTAATAAAAAATGAATCCTGTTTAAATAAATAACTTTCCTCAAGGTTAATTCATTTTTAAAAAATACTCTTTTAAATCTAAAATAGAAATCAATAAAATTCCTTGAGATATTTTAAAAAACATGGAGTGTAATCATTGATGCAGTCATCCCTTTCATAGTATGTGGAGATGTTGAGAGTTCATGATGAGATGACACAGTAGATGTTGAAGGAGAGGAATAAGGAGTGTGTGCAGTAATGTATGAGAGATGTGTATTTGATGGAATATATGTGGTGACTTCCACATGGCATTGGTATGGAGTTTCCTTCTCATAGTCCTTTGACTGATCCTCCCATGGTCATTCGAGTGAAACTACTTCTATTTGATTATTTTTGATGTTTTTATGACTTAGTTTGTAATTTGGTATGACAGACAGGTCATTTCAAATCTATTGTATTAATTTTATTTATTTTTTCAATTTGACTAATTTTTTTAATTTATTTATTTTATTTTTTAATTTTTTAATTTTTTTAATGCCTTTAAAATATTATACCTAATTTTAACTTTCGTAATAATTATTAAATATATATATAATTTTTTTGAATATATTAATAATTTTAATTAATTTAAATACTATATATTAACGTAATTATTTTTTTGTGTATTTGTTTGGAAATTAATTTAATTTTATTCTATAATTACCTTTATTTAAATATATATTTTTATATTTTTTTTATTAATTTTATTATATATTTTTTAAAATAATTGTACTAATTTTTTTATTTTGGATTATTTTAAATAAATATTATTTGTGAGGGATGAGGTCGTTTATCACATATAACCATTTGATCCTTTTATTATTGATCATATAAAAATGTTATTTTAAAAGACTTACTACTATATATTTTGATTAACCATTTTTATTTCAAAAATAATTAATATTTTATAGTGGATCATCACAAATAAAATCATATATGACAGAATACCATCAATGATGTGGTTTTATGATGGGAGTCCATTGCAAAAACCTCGTCATAAAAATCTTAACTTATAATTGTTTTTAGGAGTACTAATCATGAAAAATTACAATGAACATATTATTTAATATAAATTAATATTATTAAAAATATGTATTCCATTTTTCAAATTATATCCATAGAATTTTATATTTTAAATTTACATTTAAACTCGTAGATGTGACGAGAAGGTTGTTTTCCAAAGTGTAAAAGATCAATATATTAAAACTTATTTTGATCAAAATATAAATTAAAACGGACTATGTTGACATTATTTGAATATATTGGTATATAATTTAACTAATTTTCGTTTAATCTTACATAAATCAAAATTTTACCATATAATGTCATTCAATTAGAAGGAATTTTTAAATAACATTCTATATATTTATATATTCTATGAAAAATTAATCATTACATAAAATCATGAATATTCAACCTCATTTAATTTTTACTTTAGGAATTAAATGATTATTTTTATTATATTAAGTAAATATTCAAAATATCTCTAAATTTTATTGTATTAATTTTTACAAATATAAACAATTTTTTCTTGAGAAAAAATTAATTTCTAAACATTTATATAAATTATAGAAAAATTATTTATTTTTTGTCTACATGTTTTCAATATATATAATCCAACATATATAATATTTTAAACTCGTCTATTCTTATTCATTCCACTATGTTTAATGGATAGGGTAAAAAATTATATTTAAATATTAATATTAATAGTATTTTGAAGTTCATTAAATATCACAATTCTATGAATCCTAAGATAAAAATGAAATATATCTTCTTCAAGAATATAATAATAAATCAAAACTCTTTGTGTTAAATTATACCCCCATCCAAATTAATTTCTCCTTAAAAATTCCATCATAACCATACAAACATTTTTGGATACTTTCGCCTCATCATATCCTCATGATCCCTCATAGCTTCAGAAAACTAGTATTTTTCCCAATAAACATTTACCATGTGACTAGTATTGTTTGATAAAAAAATTTACTTATGATTTTGAATATTCAATACATGGTAATAATAATAATGATCTTTCACTAGTGGTATGACCGTTGAGTTAAACACATGTTAATGATCATTTGTTTATTTACTAAGGATGTATTTAGGGAACACATCATTGACATGAGAAATAATTGGTGCAATTCCCAATAGATTATCTATTTCCCTATTATGAAAACTAATAAAAAAGTTTCCTAATATACCAAGGGTATAATATAAATTTCATCTAGATACTCATGACCATCATCCATGGATGTATAATTAGAATCAACATTTCACCAACTTCAAATTCCAAATCACACCAGTGATTTTTAGTATAACATTTCTTCTAAATCTAAACATCATTGGTTTGTTTCATAACTTATATAATAATACATTCAATTTATTCATATATCTAATGTTTTAATATATATATTTCCCCCACAAAATTCCATTATGTTTGAGATCTACATATGTTTCCACAGTAGGCATCGTAAGGAGCCATCTAAATTCTTGAGGGAAATATATTATTATACTAAAACACAACGTTTATAAGGTGTTAATCACATTCACATTAAAATTAAAAAGGAATACAACAAATATCATTCTATAGGGTTGGAAATTTATAGTTATACTAAAAAATATTCTATGGATGATACATAGTGTTGAATGTATACTCTATATTATGATCTTATAGAAGATAGTACACAAACATTAGGAAAACCTGAGTTTACTATTAGAGGAAATTGAATGTGTTACACCATGAAAACATATCAATTCCATAATTTATATCTATGAATTATGATCTTGATATAAATGACCTATAATAGTAATGTTTTGTGTAGATAATTTATTTGGATCGAATAATACACATATTTCATTATTCCATTTAGTAATTTTGACAATTCCAATGAATAAAACCCATGGTAATTTTTTACTATTTATTTTATCATATGGGTAATGGAAATAAAATCCATATATTACTTTTTATCTCATAATTAACAATCTAACATAACTATAATCGAGATACAAACTCTGTGATATCTCTTATCCTCACATCCCACCAAAATTATTATTTCAAACCACTATTAATCTTAAAAAAAACAAGATGAATAGAGAATGAAAATATATCATAATTTTCTCACAAGTACATAAAATCTATTATGGATTAAACAGATATATTGTTCCTAAACATAATCATTCCATCATGATAATGGTGAAACATTGGAACATTTATATCCTTCATTTTTATCTCTATATATTCCTTATATGACTTTGAAAACATCACATGGATAGATGGTTTAACATTTAATATAGAAAGAAGATATTTATCCCATTTATTTATGATTTTAATTTCCATACATTTCAAATCATGAAATATTTGATATTTTTTTCCTCATCATAGATAATATGGCCTGATATTTTGGACTCAAGCTATCGTCCTCCATGTTCCCAATCCCAAGGTTGTAATGTATCGAGTATTCATACTCTATAATCGACAAAAAAACATACTATTTTAAAATATTATTCTCCATAAGTGAATATATATACTAAATTTTAATCTAATCACTATATATATATATATCCATTACCCATAAATTTAATTCCCACATATCATTAATTAATAAATTATTGTAACTAACTCTAATCCACGATTTTGATAAATTTTACCATGTACGATCAATTTTCAGGAGTTATTAGCTATAAACATGCCATTTTTTATATTTACTCATCCAAATGCCTTCTTGGATGAATAATTATAGATTAAAAACCCTTATAAAATATATGAAAATGTAAGAACATGTTAGATGACAGCAATTATAATCAATCCCTTTAATTTTTCATCACATTCATTTTTCTTATGGAACATGAATCCCTTCCAAGTTAACATTGATAATGAATTAGATTGTCATGATTAATTCTCTACAAAACATTAATAATATATAATTTAACTAAATAAGTCACTATTGTTTCTCTGGGAGAAAATTCAATATACTCTATCATTGATTATTTTAGAGATATACCATCACGTGATATCAAATACCAAAAAATGAAATCTTTTTTGTAGCCAAATTCCAAACATTGTAAAAATTTTATATTGTTTTTCCTTATTTAGGGACTTTTTGGAAATTCTAATATGATATTCATGATCTATAATTTTATTTAATAGAGAATAAATTAATCTATTAATACTATAATAAACTAATCATGGAACTCATAAATTAAATTATACATTAAATCCATGATGATATTGATATTTTTTAGTAAGACTTAATGAAATCACTATATAATCATTGTTATTCAAAAATTGAAAAAAGTTGTTAGGTTATATATCTCCTTCTTCTTGATCCTGAATTCATGATATCTGAAATGGATTTATTTATTGTAATGATTTGGATCTCAATAGACTTGATCAAATAGATTATCAATTAATGGTAGTGGATACTAGTTCATTGTCATGATTTTTTATACACTTTATTATTATTGTAGAGTCTCATTGATCAATATTTTTTTTTAAATAACAATTTAATCCCATGGTGACACATTGTGAAGAATGAATAACTTTTAGTGGTTCTCCTAATGTATCGTATTCATGTCATGCATCTTAATTGGGGTCATTCTATATGTAGTCATTAAAAGTGGTGTGGAATCCTATTTGAGGTATATTGCGAAATCAACATCATGATAATACATATGAATGAAAATTATATATGATATTACATATAGAAATTCCCACACAATAGGCCTATAACTAATGGAAGGTTTTTTCCTAACCATGTGAGATAAAAATATCATACAAATAAGAATCAAGACACATACAATGTATATGATCTCCATAAATTGTTCGTATGTATCATGACAGTGATAGATAATGAAAAATTCATTTAGAATATCATATTTTAAATCTCTATATAGATTATTTACATGGTATTTATTTATATAAATCCTATATAATAAAATGAAAAATACATATTATTCCATAGAATGAACATCAACATTTAAAATAAGAACATTCCCAAAAACCTCAATCGAAGAGTAAATATATACTTCATATGTCGTCATCACACTGTTAGGGGGTTTCAAATAAATTTCTACAGATAATTATTTTTTGGACTCTTGATACCTTGTATAAAATTATTCATATAGGAAATAATGTGTAGATAGATAGTCTAATTTGAGAATATGTTTTCTAGACTCAATAGTATGTGTACCTAACACAATAGAGTTATAAGACGCCTCTTTATAAATAGGGACAACACAAGATTTATCCTCACCACCCAGTATAAGAGGTTTAGAAATATTTATCATTTTGTTTATCAATTTGATTTGGGACCTTGTTATCAAAATTCACTATCTCCTTGATTTTTGAACACTGAATTGTGGGTGGTAAAATAAGTGGAAATATAACTATATATTGATTATTATCTAACTTTTTATCATCCCATGGGTATTAAATTCCATAGTGATCATCCTTCTAAGACATTAATCATTTAAATGTCTACTATATAAAATTTCATATATATTATTCAAGCACAATGAGTATAACAGAAACCACATATTCTTCGTTCCATGTTTTTTATATTTTTCTCTGATCTTCTTATTCCACTGATTGTAATAACTATGAGATCGATGAGTATCTCATACGACAATTTCCACCATTAGAGCTTGATGAACAATTTATTCATATATACTAATGTCCCTTATAGCCAATAAAATTATGAGACCTTATTTCATTACACCGAATAATCAATAAAACATACTTCTTGGTTGGATGATAATGCCATATGAGTACCTCAAATGTATTGAAATATAATTATTTATAGGTTCCAACATATTCATCCATTATTTTATTTTCATAAAATAACACCTTATATATAATACTATAATTAATATGGTGAATTTAATTATGAATTTTTTTAAACTAATCCTAATCCATATATTTAATTTATTTATGATCTAATATATTCTTTATAAGAGTCCACGATAGATCCAATTTTCCTTCCAAAATATAGAGAGACAAAATTGAAATTTCATGTTCTGGTCATTAGAGAATGGGAAATATATTTTTATTGGTACATATAAATGACTAATAAACAATAATATTAGTAGTAAAAATTAATTATGGTGTATGTATCCTTATAAAGAAATCGATAGAATATTCCTCCCACATTTACACATTTAAAATTTTAGAAAGATTCATAACATGCGATTTTTTGGGAGTGTATAAATGTGATTATCCATTCAATCTATATACATTTTGGATTATTAATGGAAATTAATTTCCTTTTTTACAAACACAAATATCATAGTTTCTTCTACTATAAACATTGAATAAAAAATAGTTTCAGGAGAAATAATCATTATATAGATCTACATAATCATGAACAATTACATATAGGATGTATAAATGATGAAACATTATTTATATTCTATAACACCATAGGATTATGTTGTGTTATTCATAGTCATATACTGTTTAAATATTTTATGATGGTTCATAATGTTTATGTTAATTTATAATGAATATCAAATACAAGTTTCAAACCATGTGTACATAAATGTCCATTTTTATGCACCATGTGATGATTAACCCCCACAAAAGCTCTCTTTTAAGACTTATTTTCCCTAGTAACATATTTAATAGTGAAACATCAACATATAGTTTTCATAAAGGGATATAATTTTATGGAAACAACTCTCTATAAACTTTAAAAAAACTCATGGAATTTTTCATGTATTTTGACTCATACATGTACTTATCCTTATATATTTTTTTATAATTCTCTCTAGGTTTTTCTCATAATAATTTAAAAATATTAAATCTATATTTTTATGTTAGAAAATATATATTACCAAACTCCTTGTTCATAAATATTACATATTAATATATGAATATTTATTGTATAACCAAACGATCCACAAAAAACTATAGGTCTTGTGACATAGGAAACGCATAAACCAAAAATAACTCGTCATAAATGAGATACTTCATCTCTTAATATGTTATTCATTACATGTCGTTGTCATTTAAATAAAATATATAATACTATTAATCATATCCTACGGAAATTAAATTTTAGAAAGGGTTAGATCAGATGATCGTTAAGGGTAAACAAGGGAGATATCAAAATGTCATGGCCTTAATGGTATGAGAACAATAAAACAACACTTTCAAACTATAATATGTATATCATATATCATAGAAACTATTCCTAAAATAATGTAAGGTATTTTATAAGACAATAATCATATTATATTTAATGAAAATGAATGGTGATAACATAATATTGTCATAAGTCTTATATTTGTTTAACAAACTTATGAATATAAAATCATTTCAATAGTAGCACAAGTCCCATTCCAATGTATAATAAAGTGGATTGGCTTCACTCCCTAAATCATAATAGTAGTTAATGTTCAGTCCTTATAAAATAATAATTGATGTAGTCCTATACTAGTCTACTTTTTCCTCTCTATTCAATTCATTTTTATCTCATGAGAGATTAATATTTAAACAATGCATTAAATGGATAAATATGCCACATCCTTCATTTATAAATGTTCATTAATATGAGTAATATAATATCCTAAAATATTAATCATAATATAATCCATGAAATAAAATTGGTTTCAAAAACATTTCATCATAACATAGCATGTGGACAATATATTGGTTTAACAAATTATTTAATTATTTCATCCAAGTATAACCCTTTGAAAAATAAACAGTTGTTATATGTATATTATCATGGAATAACAAATCAAATAGAAACCAGATTCATTACAATCTTATCATCATAAAAATCAAACAACCTGACAAATAATAATAATGGAATACAAGGATTATATCTCTGTTTAATAATATGTGAAATCTAAAGATTTCATCTGAGTTGGAATGTTCTTTTTATATGAAAAATTACTTATAAATTTTTTTGAGGAAAATTTCTATTTTTTGAAAATTTATTTTAAGAATTAATATTTCATAAAATAATTATAATATTCATTTAACCAAATTTATCTTATATATACATATAAATTAATATTTAAGGGAAATAATCTACTTTACATTTGTTTATTTATTCTACTTTTCTACCGTACATGATGAAATAATCATTCCATTCACATTTTTATTAAAAATTGATCTTTATTTCAAAAACTACGTAAATATTCATTTTTATAACTAAAAATATCAGAAATCCATTATAATTATATTAAATGGACATTTTGTTGATGTTATGATTTTTGATACCATTTTCATATAACATTTTTTTAATATAAATGGTTTTCGACTGAAGGAGGAAATAAAAAATATTTTTCTTAAAAAATTTATTGATAACATTTTTATATAAAGAGAGTAAAATTATGGGGAAACAATATAATATATAAATTACAATATGATAAGAAAATAATTTTTTTTAATTAGATATTTATTAAAATATTTCATCATTGGATCCATAATCATGACCAATCCCAATAAATGATGATATTGTAATATAAAACCATTACCAATTTGGTAAAATTAGATCATAAAAATCAAGAAATATCCCAAAGAAAAGATACTTATAATATCATTAGAATACATATATTCAATATATTATAAGTAAAATTTGTTGTATATACACATCATAAAATAATATAAATTCATAACCTAAAAATTTCTCTTAGAAGACAAATTTAAAAAACAATAATTTCACTTATATACCGACATCCTTCGTACACATTGAATATTCTTATGTAATAAATATCTATTTATTATAAGTAAAATATAAAACCATATATATAAATATCAATCCACATATTATCTACATATGACCTTATATTACAATTTTATTAACAAATCCATTTTAAACTAACAATTTGGAAAATTACTCCATTGTTTTTCATTTTTGAGTTGATTTGTTTTTCCTTCATAGTTTCATCAAGGATCCATAATATCATTAATGTTAACAATTATATAAATATTATATATATTCATTATATATTAATATTAAAAAACAATAAATATTTATATGTAGAAAATAAAATTCATTGTTCATAAAGACGGTATGTCATACGTAAGCAGGAATGTTGATTCCATTTTTTGGAAGGATTTACAGAAATAAATGAAAATGATATATTATCATTATTAAATATTTTTATTTTCATATATATAACAAATTTCAATTAAAAATATTTTTATTTCCATCCATGTAAATCATTAATGAATCATATTACTTCGTGACATGGTAGTCCACTGTACACATTAGCGATGTTATAATATTCTGATAAAATGGAAAGAACAAGTTATATCTAACATGATAAATATAGATATACAATAATTTAATAATTATATGTATATATATATATAATTAATTCTTAATTAAATCCATACTTTGGAGGTGGTGATGTTAAATGAATACCATCGATATATTTGGTGGGTGTCCTCTTTACACACAAATGATAATTTCATATATCATTTGGAGGAAGGAGAGAAGGTTGTAGTTTGTTATCATAACATAAAAACCTAAATATTTTGTGATAAATAATATATAATTAAAAATGTTTTAATATTAATTTTATTCGGTGGAGTATGAAATAATATAATAATTCTCGCTAAACAATGTTACATCCCCTTTGAGTATCATCCTTAAGATTTCACAATAAAACTTATAATGATTTTTTTTTAAAAAATGATTCATAATAGGATGAGATCAGGTTATAATTGAATATATTAGTGTACTTATTGCAAGATAAATATATTTTTTTTAAATAAAAGAGGACATTATGTGGACTTTTATATGTGAGGTGAGTGGCATTCATGGAATTTTTTAGAAGAAAAGGTGTACCCCCTTTTTTTCAGGTAAATAAGGGTCTATAAAAAACCAATTTTTATGAATAGAAATGCTATGATCTAAATGCACCCTTGCTATGAGATTTGGATATTTATGGGTCATTTTTATTCATATATTTTAGTTTAACACCAAATAAACCTATTTATATAGTAATTTTGGAAAATATTTATTGAATTTTTTGTATAATTAATTTTGGCCAATAATTATGTTATAGTTACTAGATAATAAAAATTATACTGATTCCAAATGTGGAATATAGTTTTATAAATTTCATTCCCTTAAGTGGACAATTTTAATTTAAAATTAAACCCTAGAATGTGACAATAATTTTGTTTTTCAAATACAAAATATTCTAATGATTAAAATGTTTTTACATAAAAATTAAAAATGAAAATGATTCAAATGACCTAAATATGAAATAATGTTATATAATAAAAAATTATAAATTATTAATCCATTATAAAATTAAAAATGTTCCATACATATTCTTTAACTGAGAATTCAATCATTATTAAAAATAGTATTTGTCACTGTTCATAAAAAAAATTAAAATTTCCATTAAAATACTATAAAATCAACATATTATATTTTATCATGATGATTTCAATGAAATTTTTCGCAATTGATCAAAATAAATTTCTAAAATTTCAAAATATAATATGATTATATTTCATATATTGAATTTTTTGAGGAAATTTTATTTTCCAAACAAATAAAAATACTAAAAAAATAATGTATTCTATAATGAATGAAATTTATTTATATAAAATAATTACTAAAAATATTTAATTTTTTTTATTTTTAATATCATTATATTTAATTCATAGTCAAAACATGTATCTATAAAATAATAAAATTAGTATTTTTTCACGGCTCAATAAATTTTTTTATTATATATAACACAATATATTGATGACATGTCATTCATTAAAAAATAAATCCTAAAAACACTGGGTGATACTGATATATAGAGAATAATAAGATTATTTATCATGTGAAAAATAAATAGGGATATTGTCGTGCATACATAGCATTGCATGTTATTCCATTAAGTGAATGATGATTATATAATGTCTAATAGTATGTTACAACCAATACTCACACCAACATTGAAAATGGAAAACACGATATTTGATTTCATTTTCAGAGTTAAAAAAATTAATTTCCAAAATTAGATTTTGGTATTTTGGGAATAACATTTGAAATAATAACATTTACTTACCATTAAATAATATATAAATTATGTGGTATGATTTCATAGTATACAACTCTCAAATGATTAATATTGACATCCAATGATTTCCTTAAAATCATGGATATGTATTTACAAATAATTGAATATGTTGTTTAATTTAGGTAGTTCATAGCCTCCTCATAAATATAAGTAGTTTGAGAGGACATTACAAACCATTTAATATATGTTGAGAGTTTTATATTTTTATTAGAATTAATCAATATATTCCTCCAAATAAATGTGTTTACAAAAATAGTTCTGTATATAATATTCAAATAGATACTAATTAAGATGTTTTTGGTAATATTTCCATAACACCAAAATCTCAGGATAATGAATGATAACAAAAAAAATAAGAATTTATCTAGATAGAAATTTTCTGAGAAATTTGACCCATTCAACATCACATCAGAACACCATAGAGATTATAGTAGAGTAATTATGATCATTATTATAAATCTATGGATTTTAATTATGGTGATAAGGTATTTTATAAAATTTATACGACGAAAAATTATATGTTATTTCTAAAAAAGGTAAATATGAGCCATATATATATTGAAACAATAAAGAACCTTATTTTTATCAGATTGAAAACATATTATTTTGAAATTTCATTGAAGCTCTCTCATGTTCATGATGTGTTCTTTGTGAGTATTTTGAAGAAATATATACCAAGTCCTTCACATGTTCTAAATTGAGATTTCATACCACTATAAAATCGTCTATCGTAAGAGGAATAACCAATAATAGTTTTGGATCAATAATATAATGTTCTATTGAACATGACTTATATCCTAGATACAACAACACAGTTATAACATAAATTTGATGAAGCTTTGTAGGAACATGATAATTTTATGATGTTGATGTAAAATTATGTTCCTACATAAATAAATATTATTTAAATATTGAAATTCAGTCAATGTGGTATAATGTTACACCAAGTATTTTAGAATTTATATTATTCAATTTAATAAATTGTGAATGTTCGATATCATTTATTTGACATACCCTTGAGCTTCTGTGAAAATATTTATGATATTGAAGATTTATTTTTTCAAATGTGATTTTTGTCTCATTAACATTGAAATTAAGTGTATAAATATGATGAATATAGTTATTAAAAATAATTACTAAAATTTTTAATGGTAGATTCATTAATTGAATATTATTAAATAAGAATACAATCATTATTGATAATAATATAACAAATCTTCAACACACCATGATTTCATAGTACATTATCTCTTTAACGTAACTCATCAGCTTGCGCTACATGCAACACAGAGTTCGAGCGCACCACGACTTAACAAACATTCCATCCAAAAAGAATTTATGAATATTATTAACTAAAGTTTTAATTTTATATACTAAATATAGTTTTATCATCCATATTATGTGTTCCTTAGATTGAATATAATAAAAAATTCAATTTTTCAGATAAAGGATGTATTTTTCAGGAAATATAATTATATCATCATTTAATAGAGAAACATTTTTAAATCCAATATTTGACAAATTAAAATTCAATATGAAAAAAATAAAATTATTCTTTAGAGGTGGGACATAAAAAAAAATTTTGGATAAATTTTTGATGTTTTTCAAATAACTTTCATATTTTGATGAATAGTTAAAAATACTAATTTTTTTTAAAAACATATTTAATCGAAATGATTTATAGTTTTAAATTATAAATTTTCATGGTTTTAAATTATCATTATATTATATTTATATAATTTAATATAATTTATGTCATAAGATATATTTTTATATTTAAAATGTACATAAAAACATGTTAATCTGTTTGTAGTTTTTACTTTTAAAAAACCCTCTTTTGGTTTTTTCAATGAGAGTTAATTTTAATTTAATTAATGATACATCTATGTTTTTAATTTTTTTAAATAGGCATAATTTTAAAATTTATAATATAAAAATAATAATAGGGTGAATTTTTTGTATTATTACTGAAACCATTCAATATTTTATGAGTATTAAAAAATACTAGGTTATAGGTTAAAATTGACTTTTATTTAAATATTTTTTATTTTTTATTTTAATTTATTTTAATATAAAAATAGAGACATAATAAATATTTTATTCCAATTTATTTCACTAGAGTAATTTTATAATAAGATTAGATATATATAATTTTATTGAAAGTTTTATCCTTTGTTACCAACCTTCAAAGAAAATTAGAAAACTTGAATAAAACATTATTTTACCACTTCATTGAATTGAAATTTAAAAATACGAGAGACACATTTGACATCAATAGGTAAAATGTGGTTCAATAAGTTGAATTTTTTTTAATAGTAACTTTTTATTTTTATTTACCACAGTTAAATGTAAACAGGGTAATCAAATGTTAAAATAATTTTATAATTACCCTAACACATTTCTTATTTCTATTGGATAAGTTCATTTTGAACTAAATCAACCTTAAAAATGATATATTATCATTTTTTGATCCAAATGGATATATTAAGACCTTTTTTATTATTTTATATAAAGAAGAGTTAAATGTGTTAAATTCAAATTTGCATAACAATTTTTTTTAACATACGATTATATATAAGATAAATTCTAATATAAATATTCATTATAAAGCTAAAAATATTTTCTACACCATGGTATTTTATTTATAATTTTTAGATATTATATATTTAAATATATTTATGAAACAATTATGATGATGTTATTACCTTATTAATGAATGATTAAAATTATTGATATTATAAGTATCCAAATAAATTTAAATTTAGACTTTTGAGGAATTTCTAAAATTTTATAGGTTAATTTGACAATTTCTAGTTGATTTTTTTTTTCAAAGTGATAAATTTTTTATGACTTTAACAAAAACAAAATACTAAATAGTTTCAAAATTGACATAAATGATTTTTTAAAAGAAATACTATATTATTAAATCATATAATATTCCTAAAAATATATGATTCTGAAAAAGGACACATATAATGATATATATGTCATTTATGAACCACATGGGTTTCTCGTGGAATTTTATAGTATGTCTTGTTAACCATTTATTATAATAGTAAAAGAATACATGGTTAATGCGAAACTACATAACTAAGTGTTTAATCTAATAGATAAGGATAATATTGTGACCTAAACATGTCTAAAACCTATTATTTGAAATTATTTAAACCCACCATATCCTTATACATGAAATAAATCCATATGTTACTATTAGAAAAAGAAAATTATTTTATAATTAAATAATATTTTGATCTTTTAAAAAAGTGACCATCACCTCTCTTATAAAATGGTACTTCCTCTTCTCTTAATTTTACACCTCCAAAGTCATTTGGATCAGCCGACCCCTACCCAAATCACTTCCCAACATTCCTAAATTAACCCTATAAGCCTCCCCTTGACCATAAAGTCTGTCTATATATCCATTTTGTTCAAATCAAACACCCAATGAAGAGGTAATTTTTTATCACCTCTTTTAATGTTCATTTCTTCTTCCATTTTCACATTCTTTTTTATATAAATATAAAAATAATAACTCCATTACCTTCTACATACTGAGATGTAATTATAAATATAGTACAAACATATTACTTAGTCTATCCATCTATGATGGATAAAATAACTATGCGGGCGTACGTAAAACATACCATTTCCACGTCGTGGTGTAATCTATTATTCAACACTATGTTATTTAGATAAATATATTGATGAGTAATATGTATATAAATAATTTAAATAATATTATAATTTTATTGTAAAAATAATATACCATCTAATTACAAAGATTTGAATCATTAATGAAATTATTTTGTTGCTCGTATGTATATACGACTTACCATCTCCACGATGCATGAGATTCATTTCTACGTTCACCATTCAACGATGATTATAAAAATATATAATATTAATAATTATATAATATAAGAAATTATAATGAATATATATATATATATATTTGTGTACTTACATATATCTTGTTCACTTACTACCGTTTAATACGATATGAAATCAGAAACAACAATTATGCGTACGTACGGCCTACCGTCTCCCTAAATAACATTTTCCATTTCATATATCTATCTATTATATATATTTATATCAAATATATATGATATATATATATAATGATATATTTTATGGAATATTTAAATCATTATCTAAATGATACGACCAAGAATAACACATTAAAAGACGTAAGATAACGAAAGAAATTATTACCTGAATTGTTAATTTAACATGGAAATCATTATTAAATAGGTAGAATAATGTCATAAATGAATCATGTATGATATAAAAATTATTAATATGGTTCTATTATAATTTAAAATCACACAATAGTAATTATACATGAGGTTAAACATACCATCGACCAAATTTACGTGCACGATAAGGGTTAATTCCTTAATCTCATTATTATTTGAGATTGTTTATGTGTAAGTATTTTCTAGGACATATTAATTATCCATGACCATATTTCATAAAATAAATTCAAAATTTATTCTTTTATGCTACACATTTTCTAAAATTTATTTTTAAATGTATTAAATATTTATTCTTCTAAATCATTCACATTATTGTACATGTTTTCAGAATGGTTTTAAGGATTTATTTATATGGAAAACACTATTGTGAATAGTTATTTCCCTTAAAATGTATTAAAGTTGTATGGGACAATTTTATTAAAAAACCATCTTTAAATGAAATCCTTTTTAAATGTTTGACGTTTAAATGATTTTCCAAAAGGAAAATTCCTCTCAAAAACTTTTACTAGTCATTTTAAACTATGTCAACAACATTTAATAAATATTATTCTTGATAAAGGGTGATTTATTATAATAAATTATTCTATACTTTATTTTATGAGTTATGATATGTTTGACTGTGGATGTTTTATTTTTATAACCTTTATCATTTATGGTTAAATTATTGAAATTTAATATTCTAGTTTTAATGTGAATGTTTATGTTATGTTTCAACATTTTTATTTGAGAAATGCTATGGAATTAGTATGTGACAGGTGGGGCCTGATATAGCCCCATGATGCATCGGTAGGTCTCATTAGAAAATCTAGTGTCTTGGCACAAAGCCTTGAAAAAAATTATATGTATTCTTTCCATGAGTCCATGACTATGTGGTAATGATTTCGGGCATTGGGAATTCCCTCAATATAAAATTAATTATTAAATGTGATTATTCGACTAGTATAATATCCATGTTCATGTTTATAAAGTAATGTTTGAATTATTTTCTCCATATTATTTTCAGGATTATGATTAAATGATTTTGTTTTTATTACACATCTTTTATTAAAATCATATAGCTTCGGATAAATTATTTAGCCTTAATGATCATCTGATCTCATCCCCTTCATATGATTTTTTCCCAACATTCCTAGAAGTGCGTTACGATTGATATGCAGGGTTAAAAAGGGAATAATGGTGTTATCAAAGGATAATTTAAGTTTTGTTGTATGTTAGAATGTGTAATGTAACATTCATGTATGTAATCTATTTTCCAAGACTACTATGCTAATTGTTCCTTTGAGACATGATTCGTTGTAATTGAGAAAATGGATTTAAATATTTCACTGATAATGGGAAACTAAGATCATGTTGTTACATTTTGTATCAGAGGGAGTTTAGAAATAATCATGGAAACTATATTTATATAAAATATGATTAGAGAACATTACCACAATATAAACATAGATGATTTGTATAGAAGAACTTCCTATAATTTTGCTAATGTAGTGATTTTATGATATTTCCAAGCAGTACAACTCTATTTGGATATTAACAGGTAGAGGCAGCTCAAGATCAGATATACCTAAGTGTGAAAACTCTGAAACAGAGATTTGGGATTGACCCGGGGTATCCTGGTACATGACAGTGGGACTTACATCACACTTGGTAATGACACTCCCAAGGGATATGCTTAGGATAACTCACATTTTCATTATAGACCATTATGAAGGATTTTATAGTAAATATGTCAGTAGAAGAACCATTTATTTGATTATGATACTAGATGTGTGAAAATTTTCAATTAATTTTATGATTTTTTCTAGTTTTTGGATTATACATTAAGATATGATCTATCCTGGTGTATGTCCTCATTTAGAAATGGATCCCACTATAATAAATGAGAACTCTAGCAATATGAATGATATCATGAGTATAAAGTACCACATATTTCATGGTATTAAGACAAAATTTAAAAGGTAAATAGTCTCCCACTTATTCTCATCATATAAAGAAATAGTATTATGTGTTACTAAGATAATTAATGCATATTCTAGGTCCTATGACTATGAAGGGAAGCCAGAGAAGAACAGAATGGTAGAGTGAATATGATTATTAGGAATAAAGAAATGAAGGATTTTCCCACATGTGATAACTATGGAATGAATCAACTTGGTAAATTCTTGATGGGAATGAATTTTTTTTATATATTTGGAGAAAAATGACACTAAGTATGGGATTTATAGGGTAATAAAAAGGTTTCAAATGTACAATTATTTACCTATAAAAAGTACGGACACTACTTGAATCAATATCCCAGTCATCAGTGTATACACCAAATGATGCTATTGGATAATTATCATGTTATGATACTACCATAGATGAATATGAATAATTATTGTTCTTGTATTTTTATTAAAGAATAATGTCATTTGATTATTGTATTAATGATATAATAGTTATAAGATGTATAGAGTATATAATGATTGAACTATGATATTATTTCTCTCATGATTAATGATTATTTGGTACTTAGAAAAGTGACTCAACATCAAGATAATCTTTTTTGTAAAATACATGGTTGAATGGAAGATAATCCTTAATATGGACTTGATACTAAGGTATTTATTTTGGAATAAGAGATTGTTGATTTGGATAATTTATATTAGATATTCTTGACTACCGTGGAACTAATTAATGGTTGGATTATTCCATCATAGTTGGATATTACAACTTTTTTGGATTTATAGATTATATCCAGCATAATATGTTTTACAGAAGGAATAAGGATAAATTAATGAATTCAATATGGTTTTGTGGCAATTCAGTTTATTAACATGACTTAAGATAATACAGAATGAACATATTCACATGTATATTATGTGACCATCCATATGAATTTTGGACTGTGAGTTGAGACCGAAGTATTTTGGATTACTTTAAAGTTTGTAGTATATTAAATAGACATCGGATAATACTATTTAAGAATAATAATTTTTTTTTCAATTTTTATAAAAAGGACAACCTGGAATTCGGGAAAAAAACAGTCATATCTAGAATGTTCGTAAGTCATGAACCCACAACCAATGGGAGACAAGGGTTCATCACCTACCACTGGCCTATATGATGTCCTGGTTAGCATAAAGTTATTTTTATTGTCTAGTATATGAATTTAAAATTCATTATTTTCGGAAACCTATAAAATTTGGATAAACAGATTATTTTTTAATTCAATTTTATTTTGGTGTGAATGATGAGATTGTGGTAGATGTTAATAGAAGGATAGAACTCCAGTTGTGGAGTATTTTTCCCCCTATAAAATTCTATGACGAAATTAATTCTTCAAATTTATGGATGATATCATAAAACAAAAAATGTGTTATCCTAATTCCATAAGTTTTATTGAATCAAAGATATTTTAAATCATCATAGATTGATGACTTTGAGGTCCTCAATTTTACACTTGTTTTTGATTGAGGACCTCAATCACTCCTTATAAATAATTATGCTTACCTCTAACTATATGTCTATAATTGCAACCAATATTACCGTAATCGAGATCATAATTTGGTGATAATTTTTTCATTTTCCATTCCCTATTATTAAGACTAAATTTTATTAAACCTATTTCATAATGTGGGTTTTCCACAAAGGTGTTTTCTATTTTCAAACTTTTATTTAATAATAACAATATTAAATTACGAGGACACAATTTATTGAAGGTTTGTAGAATGTGACACACTACGTTTTCAATGTACACCATTTATTTAACGTAATTCAATATATTTCCCAACATGAAACACCACGTTCGAGCGCACCACAACTTAACAAACTAGCCGTAAAAAAACTACTGGGAATAGTATTAACGGCATTTTGAATTTTATATAGTATATATATTTTTAACATCCACATTCTGTGTTTACTTGAAATAATATAAAAACAAAATCATTTTCTAAGATAAAGGACGTGTTTTTTCAGAAAATGAAATTTTACCACCTTTTAATAGAGAAACATTTATAAATCCAATATTTGACACTTTTATATATTCAATATAACAAAAATAAAATTTTTATTTAGTGTCTTCTTATAAAAATTTAATTTGGATAATGGTTTGGTGTTTTTCAAATAACATTCATATTTTTATTATCAGTAAAAATTACTTAATTTGAATAAAAAAAACTTTTTAAATTGATATTATTTATAGTGTAAAATTATACATTTTAGTGTTATTAAAGTATCATTATATTAAATTTATATCATTTATTATAATTTAGTTCATTGGATATAAATTAATATTTAAATTTTACATAAACATATGTCAATCTTTTTATAGTTTTTTAATTTATAAAACACCGATTTTTGGATTTGACAACGTGAAATAATTTCAAATTAATTAATGAAAATTCTATATTTTTAAATTGATAAAATATAAATCCTTTTTTATTTTAAAATATCAAAATTATCTTAGTTTTATTTTTTGATATTTTTCTGAAAACATTGAATTTTTTGATGAATAGCGAAAAACGCTGATTGTTGGTTAATACTGACTATTATTTAAATAATTGTTATTTTTTATTTAATGTTATTTGAAAATAAACATAGTAACATAATAACTTTATTAGTAAAATATAATTACATAGAGTCATTTTATAATAAGATTATATATATAAATGTTTATTGAACTTCTTAACTTCTTTTACCCACCTTATAAGAAAATTAGAAAATTTGTATAAAACATAATTTTACCACTTGTGTGATTTGAATTTCAAAAATCAGAGAAACAATGTTGACATCAGTATGTAAATTTTGGTTCTATAATGCCCTGACTCTAGTTGCCCAGTGACAGTTCTTTATTACATAAAATTGGAATGATCACAAAAGATCAATTCTCGAAATACCGGTTAGTTTAGTAGCCTTGGAGACAATAGATACATTCATAAGTCTTAAATTACATGATAAAATGAAAAAATACAACAACATAGTCTCCCTATTCAAAACTAATATCCCCTAAGACTATCCCTGCAGATCAGTCATAAAATAATTTTCACATCATAGGAAAAATAAAACACAAAAAGTGGTGAACTCATATGCTTAGTAAGGATAAAAATATTGCGGAAACATTCATAAATAAGAATAAACACTTAAGGAAATATATAACTAAAACAAATGACTTTTAAACATAAAAATCAGCATAATATGTAAAAACTAAAATTAAATAATTCCATTTACTTATTCTCATGGATTTTCTAATAGTCGAATAATCAAATGCAAAATCAATAACCAATTTCATAATGACGTATTGCATAATGCCAGACTATCATAACCACATAGTAAAGGCCTTGTGCCAAGAATACAAATAATATTCTATCAAAACATTGTCCCAAGACACAATTTTGTCTCAGGATACCGATCGATTCATCAAGGAGCTATAACGGGCTCCACCCATCACATACTATGTCCACTGCATTACTCATATGAACAGGTTTAAACATAACATAAACATTCGTATTAAAACTAGAATACGAAATGTCAATAATTTCACCCTAAACCATGAATGGTATAAAAATAACACATACATAGTCAAACACATCACAAAACCATCAATACAAAATGGATGTTTTGAATATTAATAAAACAACATCAAATAAGCTCAAAATCCATCAATGAATGTCGACAAAGATGAAATCAAAACTATTTGACAGAAATATCTATTTTCTGAAATCATTTAAATTTCACATTATTATAAATGAAAACATTCACATTGAAAAAATTCTTATAATCTTGTAAGGGAATCTTCCACAATTTTATAATGGTGGAAAATATCCACACCTGCCGTATAAGTGAAAAAGGCATTCTTGCCATTATTTTGTCGAAAAAGTTAAAAACGACCTTGTATGGATAAAGATAGAAAGATTACATTAAAACCATTTAATAAAAAGTCAAAAAATTGTATAAATGTCTTTAAACCATAGTCTATTAAATAGTAAAAATGTTTTGGAATACATTTTTAAGAAACATGGATGTGGATGAAAAAGCGGTCTAAGTAGATAATTATGTATAAACAACCTCGGATAATGAAGAGATTATGAATCAAACCCTTAACTTGTACATTTACATGATTTAGGGTAGGTTAAACTCCTATATAATGATGAGATAATAGTTACTAATTTATACAATAATCATAAACATTATAATGAGGTCATATATGATCTTCTAATATTGATTTGTTAATAATATTTTAGTATTATCATCGTTTCGGGTGTTAACAGATTCATTTTACTTTATATTTTTTTTAATCATATTTGCTATGGATTGGATGTATATTATTCAAATCCAGAATGATATCAAGTATTTAAACATTATTATTTTAATCTAATGAAATTTATTTTTGAATGGATACGATGGGAAATGAATCTCATCGTGTTCGTGGAGACGGTAATTTGTACGTACGCACAAGCGACAATATCATTATTTTGATATTAGAATAATATATATTTGGATGGAATATCATATTTACAGAATCATTATCATGTTATATTTATTATTTACATCAATTACACATCATTATTATACCCATCAAAATAATAATGTATTTAATAACAATTATACCACAACGTGAGGACGGTAAGCCCTACGTACGCACGTATGGTGACATATCATTCAAATGATGGATAGAATAATTAATTTGGTTTTACAATATTTATAATAACATCACATTATATTTAATGTACTAGACTTATTATTTGATAATGTAACAACAAAGAGAAAGGATGGGGAGGAAGAAAGGATCATGGAAGAGGGTGCTGAAATTATTACCTCTTCTTCGGGTTCTTCAATTTGAATCAATCAAAAAGGATCCTTAAGTTGGATTTATGAATAATGGAAGCCCTATAGGATGAATTGGGGTAATTTGAGAGAATATTTTGGTTGGGTTTCTCCAATAAAAAAGTCTTTGAATGTGTGAATTCGAGAGAATGGGGAGTTCCCTTTTATAAGAGGGGTGAGGGGCACCCTAAGAAAAGATAGAAATATTATTTGATAATAAAATAATTTTCAGATTCTAATGGATCCAAAGGGTATTATTTAACGTCTAAAGTGGGTATGGGTCATGAACCACTCACCCAATAGGTTTCAGACAGGTTTGGGTCACTATTTTACCCTTATATTTTTTATTTAACTCTTAGTTAAATAGTTTTACATTTACCATGTCTCATTGTATTTTTATATTATATGGTTAATAAGCCTAATATATACTTCTAATAGAACCCCTAGTAGTTAATTAATGATACACCTATAATTAAATAAGACCTTTGGATGAAACTTAGATATTCGAGACTAGAATATCAATTAATAATATAATATCTATTTTAAAAACACTTTTATGTCAATTTTGAAACTATTAGGTATTTTTTCCCTAAATTTATAACATCATTATTATTTCAAAAAAATTCATCTAACCAACCCTAATATGTGATATTAATATATAATATTAGTGAAAGTCATAAAAAGTCTCAAATTACTTTATTTTGTATATTTATAATATCAATTATTTTAATATTTCATTAATTAGGTAATTACTGCATCACCATTGTGTCATAAATAAATTAAATTATTTGAGGTATAAAAATAATAAAAAAAATACCAATATATTTGAAATATTTTTATATTTCTAATTAATATATATAATCGAATTTATCTTATGTATAACCCTATATTAATTTTTTTTAGTTATTAAACATTGATTTTAACTCTTTTAACTCTTCTTTTAATTAAATAATAATAAATTTACTAATCTAATCCATGTGGATTAAAGAGGTTCATATTTTATTCCTATGGTTTTTTTTGATTGAATTATATTTATCCAATATAATTAGAACATGTGTTAGGGTAATAATAATATCATTTTTACCCTTAATTACCCTATTTATTTTTAAACGTGGTAAATAAAAGTAAAGAAGTTACTATTCACCAAATATTATTTTTATCTTATTGATCCACATTTTAATATTTTATATTAACCATGTCTCTTGGATTTTTTAAATTTCACTCGTAGAAGTGCTAAAATGATGTTTTATGTGAATTTTCAAATTCTCCTAGGAGATGGGTAAAAGAAGGTGAAAAGTTCAATAATATTTTTATATATCTAAAATTATTATAAATTGAATCCAATTAATTAAATTTAACATGTATAGTTATTATGAATCTATTTTTACATAAAATAATTTTAAATAAAATATATAATTATTTAAATAAAAGTTTATTTTTAAACTATAACTTAGTGTTTTTCACTATTCATAAAAAATTGAATGTTTTCAGAAAAATACATAAAATTCTCCCTAAGATAATTTCGATATAGCGAATCCAAAAATGAAGACCATTTTGAATGATAAATTTTTGTAAATTTCTAAAGCTGGGTATTACTATTCATAAAGGCTAGTTTGATTGGTTGTGGTGTGTGTTAGAACTCGAAGTTGCATACAACACACACTACTGTATTATTCCAAGAAAAGCGTATCATGGATGATTGGGGTGTTATATCCTCCCATACTTCAAATATTTTCATATTAAAAATTTCTATAATAATACTAAATAAAAATACTCTGGTGGTTCTTCATCATATGTTTCTCGGGTTCCCCTGTTGCTTCTACCATCTTATGGTCTCTCTATAAAACATAAAATAGACGAGTTGTCTGGTTTCATAGAAATTTTTCTCTTTTATCAAGAATATTTATAGGCTCTTCACAATAAGAAATATCAGGTTCCAGTTCTAATTTCTTATAGTTTAGTACAAGCATTGCTTCAGGAATGAATTTTCTCAACAGTGATACGTGGAACACATCATGTACTTTGGAGAGACTTGGCGACATTGCCAAATGATAACGACAGTCCCAATTTTTTCTAGAATTTCGAAAGGTCCGATGTACCTAGGACTCAATTTACCTTTCTTACCAAAATGTATAACTCCCTTCCATGGAGATACCTTCAAGAAAACATGATCTTTTACATGAAATTCCAAATACTTCCTTTAGTTATCGACATAGATCTTCTGCCTACTTTGAGCTGCTCTGATGTGGTTTTGGATTACCTTCACCTTTTCCATTGTTTCCTCCACCAGTTCTGCGCTTACAAGATTTCATTCACCAACATCATCCCAACATGTTGGTGTGCGACATCTCATTCTATATAATGCTTCATATGGATCCATCTAGATACATTAATTGAAGCTATTGTTATAGAAAAAATTCTACCAATGGTAAATATTGATCCCACATACCCTGAAATTCAAGTGGGCAGGATCTCAACTTGTCTTCTAAGGTTTGAATAGTTCGTTCTGATTTTCCATCAGTTTGGGGGTGGTAGGCTATGCTCAAACGAAGTTTAGTATACCATGCTTTCTGAAACGTTTCTGAATCATGATGTAAACTTAGATCATGATTAGAAAAAATCAAAAGTGGTACACTTTTAACTCCTAAAACATCATTAATATATAGTTTTCCTAGACTTCCAAGTGGTAGATCTTCTATAATAGCAATAAAATTTGCTAACCTTGTAAGACGTTCAATAATGACCCTTATTGCATCGTTCTTTCGAGGAGTCTTTGGTAGCCTCATGACAAAGACCATCATAATATTATCCCATTTCTACTCAGGTATGGTAAAAGGATGAATGACTCTTCCAGGTTGTTGACTTCCATCATTCACTTGTTGACAAACCATACATCTGGACATAAAGTCAGCAATCTCCCTCTTCATGTTTTCCAACCAAAAATGTCCCTTCAAATCACTATACATTTTGGTTCTCCCAGGGTGTATAGAGGAATTGGAACTATGAGCATCATCCAACAATTCACTTTTTAGATCATTTATATTCGTAACAAAAAGTCTCTTTCCAAATTGAAAAATTCCATCTTCATACACAATGTCACTCAATCTACCATCATCCAAATCTTTAATCTTCTATTGATATTATTCATAATTGGTCTGAGATCTCTTTATCATTTCTAGTAAATATGGTTTGGCAACAATTTGAAAAGGTATTGATGCTTCACCTTCCATGGTTATTCTCATGTCCTTGTTTACTAAATCCATTTATATAGGATAATTTTCTACTCTCATCTTCTTCAAAACACCATTATCCTTTCAACTCAAATTATCTGTCACCTTATATTCATTCCATGGGTTGTAGTGTATAGTGCAGTCATAATCCTTGAGTAGTTAAAGCCATCGTCTTTGCTTCATTTTGATATTTTTTTGTGGTAAAATATACTTCAAACTATTGTGATCAGTATAAATCTCACATTTCACACCATAGGGAAAATGTCTCCATATCTTCAAAGAAAATATTACAACTGCTAACTCAAGATCACGAGTAGGATATTTTTTCTCATGAATTTTTAGCTTTCATGATTCATAGGAAATAACCCTATCATTCTACATAAGGAAACAACCAACTACTTTCTTTGTAGGATCACTATATAAAACAAACGCATCATTCCATGATGGTAGAGTCAAGATAGGAGCATTTACTAATCTTATCTTCACATCATCAAAAAATTCTTCACACTCTTTTTTTCCAAACGAATTTAACCCCTTTTCGTGTGATCTTTATCTATAGGAAACCTAATCAGGAAACATTCTTGACAAAATGTCGATAATAACCTACTAAACCAATAAAACTATATACCTCAGTTATACTAATTGGTGCTGGCCCTTAATCAATTTCACTTGTCTTATAAGGATCAACAAAGATTCCATCCTTAGAGACAATATGGTCGAGAAATGAAATATACTGAATCCAGAATTCATACTTGCTAAACATCCCATATAATTCATGTCTTCTAAGAGTCTTTATAATAATGCGCAAGTGGTTTTCATGATCATTGTAGATTTTGGATTATACCAATATATCATTAATAAATACCACAACAATGTCATCACGATATTCATTGAAAACACAATTAATTGGATCTATGATGATTGTGGTTGCATATGTCAATCCAAAAGGCATTATTGTAAACTCGTAATGCCCATACCTGGATCGAAATGTTTTCTTTAGAATGATTCCCTTCATCACGCACAACTGATGGTATCCAAATCTAAGATCAATCTTTGAAATGTATTGAGATCCATGTTCTTTAATCATCAATGCGAGGTTGGGGATACTTGTTCTTTATTGTTATAACATTGATCTCCCTATAATCGATACTTATCCTCATATATCCATCTTTCTTCTAAACAAAAAGGACAGGGGCTCCCCATGGAGAAACACGAGGGTGAATAAATACATTATTACTCAAATACACTAGTTGTTTCTTTAGTTCCACTAATTTTATAGTTTCTATTCTATAAAGGTTCTATGATATGATCCTTGATCCAAGAATTACATAAATGGAAAACTCAATTTCTCGTTCTAGAGGATGTCTGGGTAAATATTCTCGAAACACATCAATATATTTTATCACAATATTTACATCCTCTATTTGAACATTACTTTCTTTACCCATAGTTATTTCATTCTCTTACTCTAAAATAATTGAATTTAGATGAGATTTTAGGGTGGATCTAGATAAGAATTATGTGGTGACGATTCTGCTCTAAAGATAAGGCGATCTTTATCATCATCATAAAAAATCGTAACCTCCTTCTTCTTATAATAAATCTTCGCATCATGGTCTGAAATCAAATACATTTTGAGGATTATATAAAACTCAATCATTGGTAAGGCGATGAGATCAGCATATATAGAACATTTATATACTCTAATGGGATCTGATTCATAGAAATTTGTAGCAATGATACTTCCCTTAAGAGTTATGACTGACAACTCCCTTGTTAAATAAAATTGGAAATATCTAATTTTGACAGAAAAATGGGAAAATATGAAATAATGTGATGATCCGGAATCAAATAAAGCATTGGCTAAACCTGAGAAAACCATTAAATTACCCGCCACTACGTCTTTCAGAGCTTCAACCTTAGTAGCAGTGATCACATAAATTTGGCCTTGTTCCCTTACCCTTTTCTGAGGTATATTCCCCCTGAAAATTACGAAATTCAATTGCATAATGTCCCATCTAACTACAATTGTAGCATTGAACATCGGTAGCCTCTCTCTTCCCCTTGTAATCATGAGCATGGTTCCCTTTTTCAGCATACTTGTAACAGACTTATTTTCCCTTCAAGCATGTACCAATGTGTTTCTTCACACATTTACTACAGGATGGATATTCAACTTTTTTCCTTCATCCCCTTATTTAAATTTCTAGAGTGATGAGAAGATCTATTCTTTTCGTATATCTCATTAATGTTGTAAGACTTAGATAATTCTTTTTCTGTCTTGATAGAACATGATACAATATCTTCGTATGAAGAGAAGGACTGTGAGACTAATAATCGATGAAGAAACAGTTTTAACCCAATAAAAGAAATGATCAATATTACTCCATGGTTTACATATATAATCTGTTGCAAGCCTCACTAACCTTGTAAAGTTAGCCTCATACATTACGAAATTCTCATCCTCTTTTTGCCACAGACTCAGAAATTTCTGTTCCATATCATCTCAACGGACACGAGAAAATTATTTTTCTAATAAAGGATCTTTAAAATCCCTTCATAATATATTTAAAACATCATCATATTCTTTTGTGTTTTGAATCAATGACCACTATTGATCAGCATCTCTAGTGAGGTGGTAAAATTTCATGATAACTTTTTCCCTTTTCACTACTCCCCAAGGCATGGAATATTTTATCTATAGAAATTTATCCATTGATCAACCACTAATGGATTTTTACTCCCATTGAATGTTGGTGGTTTTTTCCTCATGAAGCGTTCTAACATTGATCCTCCACATTGTGGATCAGGATGCTCCAAAAGGGTATGGTTATTATTCATAACCTGGGTGAGTTGTCCAATTTTGGTGATAAGCTGATCAGCACCAGTTGTATCACCTGGTCCACTGTAATTATCAAGAGTATGAGGGACATTCCTAAATGGAGTACGTGCATTGATACGATATCCATTCCTTCCACTAGGTGCCACATAAAAACAATGGCATAAACTAGAGTATTTTATGAATCGAAATACATAATTCCAAACATGTAAAACAATTAACATAATTTGAATAGTTTATGGATATAATCCATAATCATAAAAATGTTTTCTTTGAGAAAAATATACTCATAAACCATTCATAATGTTTTTTAAAGAAAATGAGAATTATCCTAAGAATATCCCCTGTGATTTTCGTAACCAAGTGTGCATCAAGGCCCATTGTCGTGCACTAGTTCCCATTCGAGTCTATCTCAAAGAGGTGTTATTGGGATTTACCCGTATGTACATCTGTGCCGGATCCACCTCTACCTACTCATATCCAGACAGGTATTTATTTCTTGGAAAACTCAAAAAATCTCTACATTACCAAAATTCTAGGAGGATATTTTATACTAATCCTCAAAGTCCAACTTAATTCTTTGTTCTCTAATCAGAGTTTATCTAAATCTAGATTCCAAGGTTTGTACTAAACATCCTTTGATACCAACTATAATTCCACGACTCTTGTTGACCATAGTTTGTACGTTATTACATAACATTGGAATGATCACAAAAGATCATGTCTCGAATGAACGATTAGTTTAGTATCCTTGGAAACACTAGATACAATAATAAGTCTTACATTACATGATAAAATGGAAAACTACAACAACGTAGACAACATAGTCCACACTCATATCCGCTCAGACTATCCCTGCAGGTCAGTCATAAAATACTTCATCACATCCTGGAAAAAATAAAACATAGAAAGGGGTGAGGTCAGATTCTCAGTAAGGATAAAAATATAGCGAATACTTTAATAAATATGCATAAACACTTAAGACAATTTATAATTAATCAATAGCCTTTTAAACTTGAACTTGAAAATAATATTGAAAAAATAAAATAAAATAATGCCATTTACTTATTAACAAGGATATTATACTAGTAGAATAATCACATTAAATATTAATAACCACTTTCATAATGATGGAATGCATAATGACAGACTGTCATAACAACATAGTCAAGGCCTTGTGCAAAGGCATTAGTTTGTCTCATGAGACTTACCGATGCATCGAGGAGCTAAAGCAGGCTCCACCCATCACATATTATGTCCAATATATTTTCCATACGAACATGTTTAAACATAACATATTCATTTGTATTAAAACTTTCATATGAAATGCAACACCCTAATATTTCATAGTACGTTATTTCTTCAATGTAATTCAATAACTTGAACTACACGAATCACCGAGTTCTAGCGCACCATGACTTACCAAACAGGTCGTTCAAAAGCTCCTATGAAATGTATTAACTGAATTTTGAACATTATATAATAATTATTATTTTATAATCCTTATTATTATTTTCTTATACATAATGTAGGAACAAATTCTTTTTTTCAAATAAAAGAAGTATTTTTCAAAAAGTGCAATTTTACCACAGTTTAATGGTGAAGCCTTTATAAATCCAATATTTGAAAAATTTATATATTCAATTTGAGAAAATTAACTTCATATTTAGAATCGGTACATAAGTATTTAGTTGCAATAAAGTTTTGGTGTTTTTCTGATAATGTTCATATTTGGGGGAATGGTGAAAATGCTATATTTTACCTGAAAACACCATTTTAAATAAAAATAATTTATATTGTTTAATTATAAATTTTAATGGTTTGGATGTATAAATAGATTATATTCTTACCATTTAATCCAATTATGGTCATTTTAAGTAATTTCAATTAGAAATTGGACATAAACAAGTGTGAAACTTTTGGTTGTTATTATTTCTTAAAAATACGCCTTTTGATTTTGACATCGGTAATTAATTTGAAACTAATAAATGAAACTTCTATGTTTGGAATTTGGTAAAATTCACTTCTATATTGAATTCTGAATATCAATATTATCTTAGTGTAATTTTTTGTATTTTTCTAAAAACGATTAATTTTTGATGAATAGTGAAAAACACTGAGTTACAGTTTGAAAACTAATTTTTAATTGAATAATTATTTTATTTAAATTTATTTTATGTTAAAATAGATACATAATGCCTATATAAGTTCAATGTAATTCATTGGAGTCAGTTTATAATAATTTTAGATATATAAATTTTTTATTGAACTTTTCACCATCTTTTACCCACCTTCTAGGAGAATTTACATATTCACATAAAACAAACTTTTACCGCTTCTGTGAGTGGAATTATGAAAATAAAAGAGACTCGGATAATATCAATGAGTAAAATGTGGTTCAACAAGATAAAAATATTTTTTGGTGAATAGTTACTTTTTACTTTTATATACCACAGTAAAAAGTAAATAGGGTAATTAAGGGTAAAAATGATACTATTATTACCCTAACACATTTCCTAATTGTATTCGCTATGTATAATTCGAAAAAAAAACCTTCATAATAAAATATGAAACTCTTTGGTCAATTTGAAGTAGATTGGGACATTTATTATTACTCAATTCAAAGAAGAGTTAAAAGAGTTATAATAAAAGTTTAATAACTGAAACATTTTTAATATAGGGTAATACAAGAAGATAAATTTGATTATAAACATTCATTAGAAAGATAAAATGATTTCCTACATAATGGTATTTTATTTATAATTTTTTAACAATAAATATTTAAATTTATTTATGACACAATGATGATGCAGTAATTAACTTATTAGTGAAATGTTAAAATAATTGATATTATAAATACCCAAATAAATATAATTTCAGGCTTTTAATGAATTTAAATAATTTTATTGGTTAATATGACATGTTAAGAATGATTAAATGTATTTTTTTATAATTAATTAATTTACTATGAATTTGGAAAAAAATAAATTATTAAATAGTGTCAAGATGGACCTAAAAGAGTTTTGAAAACAAATATTATATTATTAATTGATATAATATTCATAAAAATATAAGCTTCGGAAAAAGTTCATATATAATGATAATTAGTTCATTTATGAACCACTTGGGGTTCTCTAGGCAGTTTATAGTATGTTTATTAACCATATGATATTAAAATACAAAGAGACGTGATAAATGTCAAACTATTTTAGTAAGAGTTAAATCTAAAAGATAAGGGTGAAATAATGACCAAAACTTGTGTAAAACTTACTGGTTGAGTTTTTTGAGACTTATCCCCACCTTAGACATTGAATAATAAACATTGGAGCCATTAGAAACCGAATCTGGTTTTATTTTAAAAAAATACTTTATGTTTTTTCTAAAGAGCCCCTCCTCCCCCTTATAAAAGGACACCACTTCTTACCAATTTATCACTACTCTCGAAACTTTTGGCTCATCCAAACTCCACCCAATTAAGATCCCTACATCCCTATCCTCCTCTTATAAGCCTTAAATTATGCATAAGTAACTTCATGAGTCCTTGTTGGTTCAAACCAAAGGGATTTATCCAAAATAAAGGTAACAATTTCTCTTAGCTTATTTTCTTTTATTTTACTTCTCCAACCCATAAAATCATATTATTATAATAATATTTTTTTTAAAAAGAATATTATATATACTATTATATTGTTATGATAAGTATTCTTACTACACTTACACACACCTCCATCTAATGGGTGAAGAACACAATGTTTCTGTGGATGGCAACCAAACGACTCACGAAACGATGATTGTTCAATTACCTCCTACTATCTCTCATGGGGGACATTATGATGAAAATATAATTAAATAGGATGTTAATGATATATATTTTACATATAAGCCTATGTAATTCCATTTTATATCATACCATTATTCGTTTCATGTTATATATATATGATAATTTCATTTGAGGAAGTGTGGACTACCGCCCCGTCAATGTTATATGACTCGTTCATACCATACATGGAACATATAAAGGATAGTATTAATGAACATAAGAAACACATATTAGATATTATATTATACTTTAATAACAATATACCTATTTATCATTTGGTTTTTAATATTTTTAAAATGAAAAATGAAATGGAAGTAGCGTTCGTGCGTACGTACGGACTACCGTCTCCACGAATGCGATGAGATTCATTCCCCATTGTATGCAGTCAACAATAATTTTATTTGATGATTAAAAATAATGTTTAAGTACTTGATATCATTCTGGATATGAAGAAGATACAACTTATGTATATCAAACATGACTTATGTAACAAAACATATAAAAGAAAACAAGTAAGTTGACACCTGAAACGATTGTAATAATAAGATATTATTAACAAAGCAATGATAAAAGATCTTATATGATATCATATTAATTTATATAATTCATTTAAACTTTAATAACAATGATTTAACTATTATACATGAGGTTAACCTACTCTTGTCCAAGGAAAAGTACAAGGTAATGGTTTATTTCACAATCTCTTCATTATCTGAGGTTGTTTATACGTAATTATCTACTGGGACCTTTTTATCATCCACTTCCATATTACTTAAAAATGTGTTTCAAAAAATTCATACTATTTTACATAATAGGGGTTAAATACATTAATACCCTTGTTTGAATTTTTATAATTTGTTTATAAATGAATCATTCAGTCACATTCCAAACAATTTCCTTTTTAACCTTTTCGACAAAATTATTGTAAGAATGACTTTTTTTAACTTATACGGAGGGTGCGGCTATCTTCCACCATTGACAAATCTTAAAATATTCCCGTAAAATATTATATGAATATTATTAAAGTAAATGTTTTATTTTATAATTATGTGACATTTAAATGATTTCAAAAAAAGAGATATTTCTCTGAAATTGTTTTGATTTTATCTATGTCAACATCCATTGATGGATTTTATGTTTATTTTAAGTTGATTTATTATGATACAAAACTTCCATATTGTATTTAAGGTTTTGTGATATGTTTGACTATGGATTTTGTATTTTTATACCATTCGTGGTTTATGGAGAATGTATTTACATTTAATATGCTAGTTTTAATACGAATGTTATGTTATGTTTAATCCTGTTCATATGAGTAATGAATTGGACATTGTAAGTGATGGGTGGAGCCTGCTATAGCTCATCGATGCATAGGTAGGTCTCATGAGAGAAACTAGTATCTTGGCATGAGGCCATGACAAAATCATATTTTTATTCTTGGTACGAGGCCTTGGCTACGTGGTTATGATAGTCTAACATTATTAATTCCATCATTATGAAAGTAGCTGTTGATATTGAATGTGATTATTCGTCTTGTAGAATATCTATATGAATGAGTAAGTGGCATTATTTAATATTATTTCTACCATATTATTATGTTGTTCAAGTTTAAAAGAATTTTCTTTTAGTTATACATTGCCGTAAAATTTTATGCTTATTTATGAATGTTTCTGCTATATTGTTATCCTTACCGAGCATCTGAGCTCACACATTTCAATGTTTATTTTTCCCTAGATTCCAAAAATTGTATTGTGATTGATATGCAGGGTTAATCCAAGGGAATAATGGCGTTCATAAAGGATTATTTATGTTGTTTTGAATGTTATAAAGTGTATTGTTACATTCATGTATGTAATCTATTTTCCAAGACTACTAAATTGATCGGTCCTTCGGGACTTGATTATTTATAATCATGTCAATGTATTAAAATAATGCACCAACTCTGGTTAACTGGGGTCAGGGCATTACAGTTGGTATCATAGGAGGATTATAAATAACCTTGGAAACTAGGTTTAGATAAACAATAATTAGAGCACCGAGACCTAAGATAGAATTTGAGGATTAGTATAGAAGAACATCCTATAATTTTTGTATTATATAGATTTCGTGAGTTTTCTGAATAATATATTCCTGTCTAGATACGAGTAAGTAAAGGAAGCTCTTTCATAGATGTACCTAGGGATAAAACCCAAAAACACGTCTTTGAGCTAGACTCGAACAGGAACAGGTGCACGACAACGGGCCTTGCTGCAATCTTGGTTACGACACTCCTGGGGGATATGCTTAGGAAAATTCTCATTTTCTTTAAATACCATTATGAATGGTTTATGAGTATATACATCCTCAATGAAAACATTTTTATAATGATGAATTATATCCATAAACTGTTCAATTTATGTTATGTGTTTTGAAAGTATGGATTTATGTGTTTCGATTCATAAACTAATCTAGCATGTGCCATTGTTTAGAAATGGAGCCCAGTATAAGGAATGTAAACTCCAACAATACATATGATCCAAAGAGTAAGAAGGATTATATCCTCCAAGGTATTAATCCATCTTTTATAAGGGAAATATTCTGTCATGTTTTCTCAACATATGATGAAATAGAATCATGTGTTAATAAGATAATTAAAGAATTGTTAGAGTCATATGGCTTTGAAGGGAAGAATGATAAGTGAATCATGGAATAGAGAAAGATTGATAAAGGGAAGAGGGAAAAGAAACATTTTCCCATATTTGATAACCGTGGTAAGAAACACCCTAGAACTTGACTGAAGCGAAAGGGAGTTTTTTATAAGTGTGAAGAAAATTGACACCAAGTACATGACTGTAAGGGTAAGAACAAGGTTTCAAATGTTCAATGATTCATCTGCAAGGAGTTCAGACACTACGCGAACCAATGTCCAAATCATCATAGTATGTCCAAAATTATGATATTTGATAATAATCAAGTTATGATACTGTCAAAAATGATGAGGAATGATTAGAGTTCATATGTTGTTATTATATAATTATTCCATTTGATTATTGTATCAACAGTATACTGGTTACATGAATTAGGGAGATAAATAACGATTGTACTCTAGTAATATTTTATTGAGGATTTGATAATATATGGTTCTGAGAATGGTGACTTCATAGTAAGATACACTTTTTGGAAAATAAATGTTTGAGAGAAAGATAAACCATAATATGGTTTTGATACTGAGGTAGTTATTTTTAAAAAATAAATGATAGATTTGGATAAATTATTTTGGATATTTTTTACTAACATGAAACTGAATAATGATTTTTATATTCCATCATTGTTGGTGTTTACAACATTTTTTGATAGAAGGAGTATATCCAGTATTCTATATGGAATAAGGGATCATGAATGTAATCAATAAGGTTTTATGGTCATTCAGTTTGTTGTATTGTTTTAAAAGAATATATGATGATGGTTTTCACATGTTATTAAGCGGAAAAAAGGATCTTCATTGTGTATAAATTCCTTATAAATTTTGGACTATGAGTTTGGACAGAATTATTTTGGATAATTCTAGATTGATATTATTTTTATATTTCTATAATAGGATAACCCGGAGGTCGGGAAACAACCCGTCGCGTCTGGTATGGCCGCAAGACTTGAACCCGCAACCGAAGGGTGACATGGTGTATCTCCTACCACTGGAACATGTGATGTCCTGTATTGAATAATATATTCTTTTTTTTAAAAATCTCGTAGTTTAATTATAAATTTATTTTTTTTGAACCCTATATGAATAGGACAAATAGAATATTATTTTTATGTTCTATTATCTTTTAGAGTGATAGATGAGTTTATGATATAAATTAGTTAAAGGACGGGACTCTACTTGTCATGTATATATTTTTATTCTTCTCCAATTCTATGAAGAAATTAGTTCTTATACTTTACTGAAGGGATCTTAAAACCAAAATTGTGTTATCCTAATACTATATGATTTGATGTACCGATGGTATTTTAAATCATCCTAGATTGATGAATTTAGGGCCCTCAATATTACACATGTTTGTGATTGGTGGCCTCAATCACTACCAATAAATATTTATGTTTTTACTCAAATTATATGTCTCTAATTTCCACCAATTTTCTCCTAATCGAGATCATAATTTGGTGGTATCCCTTTTATTTTATATTTCCTCTTATTAAGACTAAATTTAATTGACCTAATTTCCGATGTGAGTTTTACCAAAGGTATTTTCTATTTTCAACCATTTATTTTAAAAAAAATTAAAAATTGTGAGGGCTCAATTTATTGAAGGAGGGAAGAATGTAACACCCTACGATTTCATAGTATGTTATTTTTTCAAAGTAATTTAATAACATGCACTACACGCAACACCATGTTCAAGCGCACCATGACATACCAAACAAGCCGTTCAAAAGCACTTATGAATAGTATTAACTAAATTTTGAACATTATATAATCCTTATATTTTTAGAATCTATATTATGAGTTTCTTAGTCATAATGTTAGAACAAATACATTTTTTTTAAATAAAAGAAGTATTTTTCAAAAAGTGAAAATTTACCCCCTTTTAATGGTGAAACCTTGTTAAATCCAATATTTGAAACTTTTATATATTCAATATTTCAAAATTTACTTCTTATTTAGAATCAGGACATAATAATTTAGTTTCAATAATTTTTTGGTGTTTTTCTGATAACATTCATATTTGGGTGAATAAAGAAAAATACTATATTTTAACTGAAAAAAACTTTTTAAAACAAATAAATTTATATTGTTAAATTATAAATTTTAATGTTCTGGAAGTATAAATATATTATATTTTTACCATTTAATCCAATTATGGTCATATTAAGTCATTTCACTTTGAAATTGGACACAAACAAGTGTCAAACTTTTGGTTGTTATTATTTCTTAAAAATAGGCCATTTAGTTTTGACAGCTAGAAGTAATTTTAAATAAATAAATTAAACTTATATTTTTTGAATTTGGTAAAATTGACATCATTATTGAATTCAGAATATCAAAATTACTATAGGGTAAATTCTTGGTATTTTTCTAAAAACTTTTAATTTTTGATGAATAGTGAAAAACTCTGAGTTATAGTTTAAAACCGAATTTCTAAATAAATAATAATTTAATTTAAATATATTTTATGTTAAAGTAGATACATAATTCATTTATAAGTTCAATTTTATTAACTGGAGTCATTTTATAATAATTTTAGATATATAAAAATTTTATTGTACTTTTCACCATCTTTTACCCACCTTTTAGGAAAATTTGCAGATTCACATAAAACATAATTTTACCACATCTGTGAGTGGAATTTCAAAAATCCGAGAGACGTGGTTAATATCAAGGAGTATAATGTGGTTCAATAAGATAAAAATAATTTTTTATTGAATCGTAACTTTTCACTTTTATTTACCACGGTAAAAAGTAAATACGGTAACTAAGTAAAAAATGATATTATTATTACCATAAAACATGTCCTAATTATATAGGATATGTATAATTCGAACAAAAACACCCTTAGGAATAAAATATTAACATATTTGGTCTATTTTGATTAGATTAAGACATTTATTATTATTTAATTCAAAGAAAAGTTAAAAGAGTTAAAATCAAAGTTTAATAACTAAAACATTTTTAATATAGGGTTATACAGAAGATAAATTCAATTATAAATATTCATTAGAAATATAAAAAGATTTCCTACATAATTTTATTTTATTTATAAGTTTTATAAATTAAATAATTTAATTTATTTATGACACAATTATGGTGTCATAATTACGTTTTTAGTGAAATATTAAAATAATTGTTATTATAAATACCGAAATAAATATAATTTGATACTTTTAATAAATTTAAAGATTTTTATTGGTTAATATGACAAATTAGGAATCATTAAATAAATTTTTTTCTAATTAATAAATTTATTAATACTTTTAAAAAAATAAATTATTAAATAGTGTCAAAATTGACATAAAAGAGTTTTTAAAACAAATATTATATTATTATTTGATATAATTTTCCTAAAAATATATGGTTTGGCCAAAGGAAATATATTTTGATAGTTATGTCATTAATTAAAAACTTGGTGTTCTCTTTTCAGTTTATAGTACGTTTATTAACCATATAATATAAAAATATAAAGAGACAAGGTAAATTTCAGACTATTTAACTTAGAGTTAAATCTAAAATATAAGTGTAATATAGTGACCCATACTTCTCTAAAAATTATTGGTTGAGTTATTTTAGACATATCCCCACCTTATAATTTTAATAATCCACTTTGGAGCCATTATAAACCGAATATCTATTTTATTATAAAACAATACTTTATGTTTTTACTAAAGAGCCCTTCCTCCCCCTTATAAAAGGACACCACTTCTGACCAACTCCTCACACCTATCAAGCCTTTTTGCTCAACCAACCTCTACCTAATTAAGATCCCTAAATCCCCCTCCTCCTCATATAATCCTTACCTTAATCATAAGGAACGTTAAGAGCCCTTTTTGGTTCAATGAAAAGGGAGTTTCCCAAATTAAAGGTAACAATTTATCATATCTTTTTTTCTTTTATTTTACTTCTCCAACCCCTAAACTCTTATTATTATTATATTATTTTTTCTAAAAAAACAAGTATATTAAATATACTAGGATATTATTATGGTAATTATTAAAACTACACTTACACAAACCTCCATATAATGGGTGAAGAACATAATGTTTCTATGGATGGAAACCAAATGCCTCACGAAATGATGATTGTTAAATTATCTCCTACCATCTCTCATGGTGTCCATTATGATGACACTATAATTAAATTGGATATAAATGATATTTAATTTATTTATAATCCTCTGTAATTCCATTTTATATCATACCATTATTTGTTTCATGTTTTATATATGTAGGATAATTTCATTTGATGAAGTGCGAACTACGTCCCCATCAATGTGATATGACTCATTCATACCATACATGGAATGTATAAAGGATGGTATTAATGAACATAAGTAACACATATATGATATTATATTATAATGGAATAATAATATACCTATTTAACATTTGGTTTTGATTCTTTTTAAATTAAAAAAATAAATCAAAGTAGCGTTCATGCGTACGTATGGACTAAAATCTCCACGAACGCGATAAGATTCATTCTCCATTGTATCCATTCAAGAATAATTTTATTTGATGATTAAAAATATTTTTTAAGGACTTGATATCATTATGGATATGAATCATATACATCATTTGGATAACAAACACGACTTATGTAACAAAACATATAAAATAAAACAACTAAGTTAACACCCAAAACGACGATAATACTAAGATATTATTAACAATTAAATGCTAAAAGATCAAATATGATATTATATTAATTTATATGATTCATGTATAATTTAATAAAAATGATTTAACTATTATATAGGAAGTTAAACTACCATTCACCAAGGAAAATTACAAGGTAATGGTTTATTTCACAATCTCTTCATTATTCGAGGTTGTTTATATGTAATTATCTACTGGGATCTCGTTATCATCAGAATCTATGTTTCTTAAAAATGTATTTCAAAACATTATTAATATTTTACAGAATATGGTTTATAGTCATTAATACCCTTGTTTGACTTTTTATAAGATGTTTATAAAAGAATATTTCTGTTTTTTTCTAAACAATGTCCTTTTTAACCTTTTCCACAAAATTAAGGTAAGAATGACTTTTTTTAACTTATACGGCGGGTGCGGCTATATTACACCATTGTAAAATCTTCAAAGATTACATTACAAGTTTATAAGATTATTATAAAAGTACATGTTTTATTTTATAATTATGTTCCGTTTAAATGATTTCAAAAAAAGAGATATTTCTCTCAAATTGTTTTCATTTCATCTATGTCAACATCCTTTGATAGATTTTAAGCATATTTGAAGTTGATTTATTATGATACAAAACTTCAATACTGTATTTAAGGTTTTGTGATATGTTTGACTCTGGATTTGTTATTTTTATACCATTCATGTTTTATGGAAAAGGAATTACATCTCATATGATAGTTTTAATACGAATGTTTATGTTATGTTTAAACCTGCTCATATGGGGAATGCATTGACTTAGTAAGTGACGGGTGGAGCTCGCTATAGCTCCTCGATGCATAAATAGGTCTCATGAGAGAAAATAGTGTCATGGCACTACGCCATGAAAAAATATTATTTGTATTCATGGAACGCGACCTTGGCTATGTGGTTATGATAGTATGACATTATGCATTATATCATTATGAAAGTGGTTATTGATATTCCATGCGATTATTCAACTATTAGAACATCGATATGAATGATTAAATGGCATTATTTCATTTTATTTCTACCATATTAATTTAATGTTCATGTTTAAAATGGTTTCGTTTTTTTTATACATTGCCTTAATAGTTTATACTTATTTATTAATGTTTCTACTATATTGTTATCCTTACTGAGCATCTGATCTCACCCCTTTCAATGTTTTATTTTTCACAGTATTCCAAGAAGTGTATTGTGATTGATATGCAGGGTTAAGATAATGGAATAATGGCATTAATAAAGAATTATTTATGTTGTTTTTTATGTTATAATGTGTAATGTAACATTCATGTATGTAATCTATTTTCCAAGACTGCTAAACTGATAGGTCCTTCAGGAATTGATTCCTTGTAATCATGCCAATGTATTAAAATAATGCACCGAATCTAGGTAACTGGGGTCGGGGCATTATGGTTTGTATCAGAGGAAGTTTAGAAATAACCATGGAACTAGAATTATATAATCAATTATTAGAGAACATATCCCTAAGATATACTTTGAGGATTAGTATAGAATAACTTCCTATAATTTTGGTATTCTAGAGATTTTGTGAGTTTTCTGAGAAATACATCCCTATCTAGATACGAGCAAGTAGAAGAGGCTCTGGCACATATGTATCTAGGGTTAAAACCCAAAAACACCGCTTTGAGCTATAGCCGAATGGGAACTCGTTCACAACAACTGGCATTGATGCACTCTCGGTTACGACACTCCTCGGGGATATGCTTAGGATAATTCTCATTTTCATTAGAAACCATTATGAAGGGTTTTTGTGTATATAAATCCTAAATGAAAACATTTTTATTATTATGGATTATATCCATAAACTGCTCAATTTATGTTAAGTGATTTTCAAGTTTGGATTTATGTGTTGTGATTCAAAAACTAATCTAGTGTATGCCATTGTTTATAAATGGCACCAATGAGAAGGAATGTGAAATACAATAGTACATAAGATCCAAATAGTATGAAGGATCATTTCTTCCATGGAATAAAGCCAACATTTAGAAGGGAAATAGTCTCTCATGTTTTCTCAACATATAATGAAATAGTATCATGTGTTAATTAGATATGTAAGTAATTATTTTCGTCCTTTGGCATTGAAGGTAAACAAGAGAAGAAAAGGATGGAAGGGCGAAAGATGAATAAAGGGAAGAGGGAAAAGAAGAAATCTCCCATATGTGATAACTGTGATACGAAACACCCTGGACCATTCCTGAAGGGAATGAGAGTTTGTTATAAGTGTGGAGAAAAATGAAACCATGTACGTGACTGCAAGGGAAAGATAAAGATTTAAATTGTACATTGCTTCATCTTCAAGGAGTTGGGATACTACGCAAACCACTGTCCAAATAATCAAAGTATACCCCAAATAATTCTATTTGATAATAATAATGTTATGATACTACCGCAGATGATGAGGAATTATTATAGTTCTTATGTTGTTATTATAGAATTATTTAATTTGAGTGTTTTATCAACTGTACAGTAGATAGATGAATTAGGGAGCTAAATAACGATTGTACTAAAGTACTATTTTATTGAGGATTTGAGAGTATATGGATCTAAAAAAGGTGACATCATAGTAAGATACACATTTCGAAAAATAAATGGTTGAGAGAATAATGGACATAAATGTAATCAATAAGGTTTTATGATCATTAAAGATGTTGTACTGTTTTAAAAGAATACAAGATGAAGGTTTTCACATTTTAGTAAGTGGCAAAAAGTATCTTCATTGTGTATAACTTCGTTATAAATTTTGGACTGTGAGTTTGAACATAAGTAATTTGGATAATTCTAGTTTGAGATTATTTTTGGATTTCCATAGTAGGACAACCCGAAGGTCGGGCGGTAACCCGTCGCGTCCGGCAAGGCCGCGAGACTTGTACCCACAACCGAAGGGCGACAAGGGTGTATCTTCTACCACTTGCCAACATGATGTCCTGAATTGAATTATGTATCCTTTTTAAAAAAATTATTGTAGTTGAAATATAAAATTATTTTTTTGAACCCTCTGTGAATAGGATAAATTGAATATTATTTTTATGTTCTATTATCTTTTAGTGTGAAAGATGAGTTTATTGTAAGAATTAGTTAAAGGATGGGACTCTACTTGTCTAGTATATATTTTTCATCTTCTCTAATTCTATGAAGAAATTAATTCTTATACTTTACTAAAGGGATATTAAAACCAAAAATTTGTTATCCTAATACCATATGTTTGGTTGAACCGATGGTATTTTAAATAATCATATATTGAGGAATTTAAGGCCCTCAATTTTATACTTGTTTGTGATTGATGGCCTCAACCACTACCAATAAATATTAACATTTTTCCTCCAATTATATGTCTCTAATTTCCACCAATTTTTTCCTAATAGAGATCATAATTTGGTGGAGACCCTTTAATTTCCCGTTTCCTCTTGTTAAGACTAGATTTTATTAACCTAACTTTCGATATGGGTTTTCCCAAAGGTATTTTCAATTTTAGAGTTTTTATTTTCAAAAAATAATTTCAAATTATGATGACTCAATTTATTGAAGGAGTCAAGAATGTAACACACCATGATTTCATAGTACGTTATTTCATCAATGAAATTCAATAACATGCACTACACACAATGCCATGTTTTTGCGCACTATGAATAACAATCAAGCCGTTCAAAAGAGGTTATTAATAGTATTAACTGAATTTTGAACATTATATAATCCTTATAATTTTTGAATTCATATTATGAGTTTCTTAGACATAATGTAAGAAAAAAAATTTTTTTTTTCAAAAAAAGAAGTATTTTTCTAAAAGTACAATTTTACCGCTTTTAATGGTTAAGCCTTTTTAAATCCAATATTTTAAACTTTTATATATTCAATTTGACAAAATAAACTTCTGATTCAGAATTGGGACATAAGACTTTAGTTTCAATAATGTTTTGGGGTTTTTATGATAACATTCATATTTATGTGAATAGTAAAAAATACAATATTTTAATAGAAGCAACATTTTAAATAAAAATAATTTTTATTGTTAAATTATACATTTTAATGGTTTGTAAGAATAAATAGAATATATTTTTACCATTTAATCAAATTATGGTCACTTTAAAAATTTTCACATTGAAATTGGACCTAAACAAGTGTTAAACTTTTGGTTGTTATTATTTTATAAAAATAAACCTTTTGGTTTTGACAACAGGAATTAATTTTAATAAATGCAACTTCTATGTTTTTAATTTGGTAAAATCTACTACATTATTGAATTTGTAATATCAAAAATATCTTAGGGTAAATTTTTTGTATTTTTCTAAAAACTTTTAATTATTGATGAATAGTGAAAAACATTGAGTTATAGTTTAAAACTGAATTTTTAATTAAATAATTATTTTATTTATATTTATTTTATGAAAAAATAGATACATAATTCCTATATAATTTCAATTTAATTCATTGGATTCAGTTTATAATAATTTTAGATATATAATTTTTTTTTGAACTTTTCACCGTCTTTTACCCACCTTGTAGAAGAATTTTCAAATTCATGTAAAACATAATTTTACTGCTTCTGTGAGTGAAATTTCAAATGTCCGAGAGACACGATTATTATCAAGTAATAAAATGTGGTTCAATTAGATAAAAATAAATTTTTGTTGAATAATAACTTTTTACTCTTATTTACCACGGTAAAAAGTAAATAGGGTAATTAAGGGTAAAAATGATATTATTATTACCCTAACACATGTCCTAATTCTATTGGATTAGTATAATTCGACCAAAAACCATCTTAGAAATAAAATATGAACCCATTTCGTCCATTTGGATTAGATTAGGACATTTATGATTATTTAATTCAAAGAAGAGTTAAATGATTTAAAATCAAAGTTTAATAACTAAAACAGTTATAATATTAGGTTATACAGAAGATAAGTTTGATTGTATATATTCATTATAAATATAAAAATATTTACTCAAAAATGGTATTTTGTTTATAATTTTTAGACATTATATAATTTAATTTATTTTTGACACAATGATGATGCATTAATTTCCTAATAGTGAAATATTAAAATAATTGATATTATAAATACACAAATAAATATAATTTGAGACTTTAAATGAATTACACGAATTTTATTGGTAAATATGACATGTTAGGATTGATCAAATGAATTTGGTTCAAATTAATAAATTTATTAAGTCTGTAACAAAAATCAATTATTAAATACTGTCAAAATTGATATAACAGTGTTTTTAAAACAAATATTAAATTACTAATTGATATAATATTCTAAAAAATATAAGGTTCGACCAAAAAACTTATATGATGATAGGTATGTCATTAGTGAACCACTTGGGGTTCTTTTGGATGTCTATAGTATGTTTATTAACCATATAATTAAAAAATACAAAGAGACATGGTAAATGTCAAACTATTTAACTAAGAGTTAAATCTAAAAGATAAGGGTAAAATAGTAACCCAAACTTGTCTAAAACTAATTGGTTGAGTTTTTTTCGACCTATCCCCACCATAGACTTTGAATAATCCACTTTTGAGCCATTATAAACCGAATATTATTTTATTAAAAATAAAACTTTATGTTTTTCCTAAAGAGCGCCTCTCCCCTTATAAAAGGCCACCACTTCTAACCAATTTCTCAAACCCCTAAAGCCTTTTGTGTCATCCAAACTCTTCCCAATTAATCTCCCCATATCCCTATCCTCCTCCTAGAAGCTATACCTTAGGCATAAGGCACTTCAAGAGTCCTTTTTGGTTCATACGAAAGGGAGTTACCCATATTAAAGGTAACAATTTCTCTTTGCTTCATTTCTTTTATTTGACTTCTCCATCCCCTAAAATCTTCTTATTATTATATACATTTTTTTTTTAAAAAAAGTATCTTAAATATACTATGATATTATTATGAGAAGTATTCAAACTACACTTACACTCACCTCCATCTAATGGATGAAGAACACAATGTTTCTGTGGATGGAAACCAAACGCCTCACGAAATGATGATTCTTCAATTATCGCCTACAACCTCTCATGGTGTCCATTATGATGGAACTATAATTAAATATGATATGAATGATATTTATTTTATATATAAGATTCTGTAATTCCATTTTATATCATACCATTATTCTTTTCATGTTGTATGTATATACGATATTTCCGTTTGAGGAAGTGCGTACTACCACCCCCATAAAGTGATATGACTCATTCATACCTTATATGGAACGTATAAATGATTGTATTAATGAACTTAAGTAAAAAATATAAGATATTATATTATACTATAATAAAAATATACATATTTATCATATAGTTTTGATTCCTTATAAAATGAAAAATGAAATGGAATTAGCATTCGTGCGTACGTACGGACTACCATCTCCACGAACGCGATGAGATTCATTCCCCATCGTATCCATTCAAGGATAATTTCATTTGATGATTAAAAATAATTTTTAAGGGCATGATATCATTCTGGATATGAATATTATATATCCTATGGATAACAAACATGACTTATGAAACTTAACATATAAAATAAAACAAGTAAGTTAACACCCAAAACGATGATAATAATAAGATATTATTAACAATGAAATATTAAAATATCATATATGACATTATATTAATGTATATGATTATTTTATAATTTAATAACAATTATTTAACTATTATACAAGAGGTTAACCTACCCTCGACTAATGAAAAGTACAAGGTAAGGGTTTATTTTACAATCTCTTCATTATCCGAGGATGTTTATACGTAATTATCAGCTGGGAACTCTTTATCAACCACATACATGTTTCTTAAAAATGTATTTCAAAACAGTTTACTATTTTATATAGTATGTGTTAAATTAATTAATACCCCTGTTTTACTTCTTATAATATGGTTATAAAAGAATCATTCCGTTGTTTTCCAAACAAGGTCCCTTTTAACCTTTTCGACAAAATTATCTTAAGAATATATTTTTTTTAACTTATACGGCGGGTGAAGCTATTTTCCATGGTTGTAAAATCTTCAAAGATTCTCTTATAATCCTATAAGAATATTTTCAATGTAAATATTTTTTTTTTAATTACGTGACTTTTAAATCATTTTTAAAAAATAGACATTTCTCTCAAATAGTTTTGATTTCATCTATGTCAACATCCTTGATGGATTTTAAGCTTATTTGAAGATAATTTATTATGGTACAATACTTCAATATTGTATTGAAGGTTTTGTGATATGTTTGACTGTGGATGTGTTATTTTTATACCATTCATGGTTTATGGAGAATGTATTTACATTTCATAATCTAGTTTTAATACGAACGTTTATGTTATGTTAAAACCTGTTCATATGAGGAATGTATTGGACTTATTAAGTGACGGGTGGAGCCCACTATAGCTCCTCAATGCAACGGCAGGTCTCATAAGACAATCTAGTGTCTTGTCATGACGCCTTAACAAAATATTTTTTGTATTCTTAGCACGAGGCCTTGGATATGTTGTTATGATAGTCTAGCATTAAGAATTTCATCATTAAGAATGTGGTTATTGATATTTCATGTTATTTTTTGATGAGTAGAATATCCATGAGAATGAGTAAAATTAATTATTCATTTTATTTCTACCATATTATGCTGATGTTCAAGTTTAAAAGGTATTTGTTTTTGTTATACATTGCCTAAACAGTTTGTGCTTATTTATGAATGTTTCTTCTATATTATAATCCTTACTTAGCATATGAGCTTACCTATTTCAATGTTTTATTTTCCTAGGATGTGAAGAAGTATTTTATGAATGACATGTATGGATAGTATGAGGGGATATAAAGATAATATGTTGTTGTATATTATAACTTTATAATGTAATGTAAACTTTATGAATATATCTAGTGATTCCAAGGATACTAAACTAATTGGTCTTTCGAGACTTGATCTTTTGTGATCATGCCAATATTATGTAATAATGCACTGAATCTGGGTAACTGGGGTCGGGGCGTTACAAATAATGTCAATAATTTCTCCATAATCCATAAATAGTATAAAAATAACACATCCATAGTCAAACATATCATAGAACCTTCAATAAAATAAGGATGTTTTGTATCATAATAAATCAACTTCAAATAAGCTTAAAATCCAACAAAGGATGTTGACATAGATGAAATCAAAACTATTTGATAGAAATATCACTTTTTTGAAATCATTTAAAAGTAACATAATTATAAAAGAAAACATTTACATGGAAAATATTCTTATATTTTTTTAAGGGAAACTTCAGAGTTTTATAATGGCCGAAAATAGCCGCACCCACCGTATAAGTTAAAAAGGAATTCTTACATTAATTTTTTCCAGAGGGTTAAAGAGGACATTGTTTGGAAAATGATAGAAATATTCCTCTCAAACTATTTTATAAAAATTCAAACAAGGGTATAAATTAAATAAACCAATAGTTTAGTAAATATTAATAATGTTTTGGAATAAAGTTTTAAGAAACGTGGATGTGGATGATAAAGAAGTCCCATTAGATAATTAAGTATAAAAAACCTGGATAATGAAAAGATTGTGAAATAAACCCATACCTTGTACTTTTCCATGGTTTCGGGTTGTTTAACTTATTCTATAATGGTGAAATAATTGTTATTAATTTATAAAATAATCATATACATTAAAATGATATCATATATGAAATTTTAATATTGCTTTGTTAATAATATTTTAGTATTACCATCCTTTCGGGTTTTAATAAATTCATTTTCCTTTATATTTTTTTGTTTTGTGAATCATATTAGTTATGGATGGGATATATATTATTCAAATACAGAATGATATCATGTCTTTAAACATTATTTTTAATCATCTAATGATAATTAGTCTTGAATGGATACGATGGGAAATTAATCCCATCACGTTCGTAGAGATGGTAATCTGTACATATGCACGAGCGACAATGTCATTATTTTGATATTGAAATAATATATAATTTGATGGTATATCATATATACAGAATTATTACCATGTTATATTTATTATTTACATCAAATAATCATTATTATTATACCCCAACCAAATAATAATGTATTGAATAATAATTACACCACGATGTGGAGACGGTAAGCCATACGTACACATGTATGGTGACATGTAATTCAAAGGATGGATAGAATAATGAATATGGTTGTACCATATTTATAATAAAGCCAAATTAAATATAATAATATAGAGTTATTATTTTATAATGGAACAACAAAGATAAAGTAAGTGGAATATGAAAGGAACTTGAAAGAGGGTGGTGAAATTATTACCTCTTTTTCATGTTCTTCCATTGGATTTGATCAAAAGGGATCCTTAAGTTGGCTTTATGACTAAATTAAGGCCTCTATGATGAATTTTGGGTTGCTGAGAGGATATTTGGATAGGTTTTGTCTGAGCCAAAAGGATTTATGGTGTGAATGAGAGATAAGGGGAGGTTCCCTTTTATAAGAGGGGTGAGGGGAACCTTAGGAAAAGCTAGAAATATTATTTTATAATAAAATAATTTTCTGCTTCTATTGGCTAAAAAGTCGAATATTTAAAGGCTAAGTTTGGGAGTGGTCGAAATACACTGAACCAATAGGTTTTAGACAGGTTTGGGTCACTATTCTACCCGTATCTTTAAGATTTAACTCTTAGATAAATATTTTGACATTTACCATGCCTCTTTGTAATTTTATATTATATGGTTAATAAAATTACTATATACATCCAAGAGAACCACATGTGGTTCATTAATGATAAAAATATAATTATATAAGTCCTTTGGACTATCCTTAGATTTTTACGAATTGAATATCAATTAAGAATATAATATTTGTTTTAAAAACTCTTTTATGTCAATTTTGACACTATTTGGTATTTTGTTTTTACTAAATTTATAACAGCATTATTACTTTTAAGAATAATCATATAACCAACCATAATAAGTCATATTAACGTATAAAATTATTTAAATTCATAAAAATTCTAAAAATAGATTTATTTTGATATTTATAATATCAATTATTTTAATATTTCATTAATTAGGTAATTTCAGCATCACAATTGTGTCAAAAATAAATTAAATTATTTAATGTCTAAAAATTATAAATAAAATACCATTATGTAGGAAGTATTTTTATCTTTCTAATGAATATTTATAATCGAATTTATCTTATGTACAACCATATATTAAAAATGTTGTAATTATTAAACTTTGATTTTTACTCTTTTAACACTTCTTTGAATTAAATAATAACAAATGTCCTAATCTAATACATGTGGACCAAAAATGATTATATATTATTCCTATTATTTTTTTGGTCGAATTATACATATCCAATAGATTTATGACATGTGTCAGGGTAATAAATATATCATTTTTACCCTTAATTACCATATTTACTTTTAAACGTGGTAAATAAAAATAAAATGTTAATATTCACCAAAAATTACATTTATCTATTTGAACCACATTTTACGCTTTGATATTAACAATATCTATCTTATTATTGAAATTAAACTCACAGAAGCAGTAAAATTAAGTTTTATGTGAATTTAAAAATTCTCCTAGGAGATGGGTAAAAGACGGTGATAAGTTCAATAAATCTCTAATATATATAAAATTATTATAAAATGACTCGAATGAATTAAAATGATCTTATATATATATTATGTATCAATTATGACCTAAAATAATTTTAAATAAAATAAATATTTATTTGAATAAAAATTCGATTTTAAACTCTAACTCAGTGTTTTTAACTATTCATCAAAAATTGAATTATTTTCAAAAAAATACCACAAATTCACCCTTAGATAATTTTGATATTCATAATCCAAAAATGAATTCCAATTTGAAAGATAAAATTTAAAAAAATTCAAAAAAAATGGGCATGACTATTCATAACGACTAGATTGATTGGTTGTGGTGTGTGTTAGAACTCAAAATCTCTTACAACACTTGCTACTGTATTATTTAAAGAGATGAATAGTGTGGAATCATGGGGTTTTACATGTTCAATAAGAAGAAAATATTTTTTAATGATTATTAACTTTTGACTCTTATTTACTGCGAGTAAAATTAAATAGGGTAATTAAAGGTAAAAATTATATTACAATTACCGTAATAGAAGTATTAATTCTATTGGATAATTTTATTTCAACCAAAATAATCCATAGAATTAAAATATTATCCTTTTTGATCCACATGTATTAGATAGGGAATTTTTTATTATTTTATTTAAAAAGGAGTTAAAATTGTTAAATTTAAATTTTCATAACTAAAATTTTTTTCTTATACAATTAAACATAAGATAAATTCAACTCTATTTATTCATAAGAAATTTAATAATATTTCACACATCATTCTATTTTATTTATAATTTTTAGACATTATATAATTAAATTTATTTATTATAAAATGATGATGTAGTATCTACATTTTTAATGAATGATTAAAATAATTTTTATTATAAATATCTAAATAAATATAAATTTAGACTTTTTGTGCACTAAAACAATTTTAATGATTTATAGGACATATTAGGGTTGAATAAATAATTTTTTTGGTGTGATAATGTTTTCATGACTTAGAAAAAAATACTAAATAGTGTCAAAATTGATATAATTGCATTTAAAGAAATACAATAGTATTAAATAATATAATATTCCTCAATATATAAGGTTCTCCCAAAAGACACATATAATTATATATATGTCCTTAATGATCCACTTGGGTTTCTCTTGGAATTTTAAAATATGTTTATTAACTATTTATTATAATAATACAAGGAGACATGTAAAAGTGGAACTATAAAACTATGTGTTAAATCTAAAAGAAAAGGTTTGTATGGTGACCAAAAATTGTATAAAACCTATTGGTTGAGTTTATTTTTACCCATAGAAACATTAGACTCAAAATATATTATTTTTTAACTCATTGAAAAATAAAATGATTTTATAATAAAATAATATTTCAAGCTTTTCAAAAATAGACAATCACATCTCTTATAAAATTGTACTTCCCCTTCTCTTAATTTCACACTTCCAAAGCCTTTTTTCTCAGTCAAACCCTATCCAAATATCCTACCAACATCCCTCACATCATCCTAGGGGACTTCCCTTGAGAAAAAATCCAACATAACTAGCCCCTTAATTCAAATCTAATGGGAATACCCAAAGTAATGGTAATTATTTTTTCACCTCATCCAAAGTTCTTTAATTCGTCCACTTTCCCTTTCATTGTCATTTCCTTACCAAAATAATAAATCTAGTAAATTCTAAATACTATGATTTTATTATAAATATGGTACAACTACATTAATTATTCTATACATGATATGAATGATAATGTTGTCCGACCCATCCCCTAGGGCTTGTGTCGTGACTACCCCAAGCCCGCCTTCCATAGTCCAGGGAATGGTGACTAGCACTGGAATTGAATATCCCTAAAACTGGGATGAAATTGATTTTATTATTTGAAAAATCACACAACTATGTACACAAAAAGATACGAGAACAGTGTAAAATATATAGTATAAAGTGTCTGTACAATAAGTAAAAGGGGGTGGAATATAAGCCCAACTGGAAAGTACATGTAAAACTGAAAATAGCTCTAGTGAACACCCGCCAAGGATCCTACATGATGGGTAGGTATTTCTCTCGAATGGCCATATCTTTGGTATGACTTGTCTAAGGTCCTCCTCCATGTAACCTCTTAGTCCTGGTACCCTCGACCTCGATCAGGGATGTCTATCGTCTGAACAAGACACATCAAGGTGAGAGCGTAGCCATTGAAAGGGTGAGTATAATGATACTTAGTAGGGACCCGGATACAACCTAAGGACTCTCAAAATCCAAAAAGGATAAACCAGAAACCAATACCATTATCACCATGCATTAAAACAAAATTCAATACTACTTAGGTATATGCCCATACATATACCCAAGTTATCAAGTATTTTAATCTCTTTCATGAGGAAACACAAGGCCCAACTCCATATCCAAAATCTCAGTTGTTCCACTAAATAAAGAATACCACAAAGGTAATACCAAAAAGGTAATTACCACTAATGTAACACCACAAAGAAAAATACCTCAATGGTATCACCATGATGGAATGTACCACAAAGGTAACACCACACAGAAGAATTACACAAAGGTATCACTAGGAAGGTAAGTACAACAATCGTAATGCCACACAAAATTATAACAAAAAGATATTACCATGATGGTATATAACACAAAGGTAACACCACATAGAAGAATACCTAAAAGTTATCACCACACAGAAGTGTACAACAAAGGTAAAGACTCAGCTCACACTAGGGATAACTTAAGTATGGTAGTATAGATTATTTGTTGTATTGCTAGATCATCATACTTCGTCGAGAAAATTTTTTATTGTCCCAAACTTGATTGATGATGACCCACATAGGATCTGACGATTACCCACACATGATCTATAGTCAACCCACACAAATCGGTACCCGTTGACCTACAGAGGATCACTGAGCGATGACCCACACATGATCTTATGATTATTTATGTACAGACAACCACAGGGTTCCCGCACTAAGCATGTTGGATTGCTGGAGGATATTATCCTCATTCCATATATTGATACTTAAAATTCCAAAAAGTTCAAAGAAGAAGTATCCAAAATGTATGTCATGATATAAGGATCCCAACGCGATAGACAGCGCGTCAATCAGACACTCGGTCTATAAGTTATTAGTGTTTCCTTTCCAAGGGCCTAGTTGGACCAAGGTTCAATCGAACCCAGTCATACTACAAAATTATACAAAACTCATGTGGATTATTGAAAAAGGACATTCTTGTTCCCTGTATTTAGGCATCATAGATGGTTCTTCAAACGAATTCTCGCTTCTCAATAAATGGCCAAAAACATGTATCTGGGTCCATAAGGGCCCAGGTCGAGTCCTGCCTAGTCCTGGCTGACCTGACCCAGTTCGGGTTGACCTGACCCATACAGGTCTGGCCAGGATGGGATGGATCATTTCTGGCCCGACCCACAGGGCTGCGGTCTGGCCCGACCCGTTAATGGGGCGGCCCAGCCCTTTGGGCGTGATTCGACCTACAGTGGGAGCGTCACACATATCATGGTGTGTTCCCCCATGGTGGGGAATTCCATAGGAGGTACCCTGGGGGAAGAGCCCCACTGTATTCCAAATGGCCCAAGGGACATTTGGTCACCACCTGTAGGTAGGCGGGAGCCGTCAGAGAGGGTCCTTCTCAGAGTGACGTGGCTGGAAGGATGTCCGGACTGCTCCCCCTTCCAATAGTTTGACAACGACGCTTTCCTCCCATGGCCAGCCAGTTTCTATTCAACCTTGAATGCCACCACAAATCGATAGTTGCAGCATCCTCCTCTTCTGGTGGCATGGACACACACCGCCGTCCTCCTCCATCACTACCGATGTGTCGCGGCCACCTCTGGCGGCTCTGTTGTGCCATTTCCTGCTTCATGGCCGACTGGAGTGTCGGCCACCACATTGTAGCCTTCTGGTGTTGGTTTCCGGTGATATGGTTAGGTTCAACTCAACTCTTTGATCCGCCCATGAAGAACATGTCAACAGTGTAGTAGCGAAGGTATCAGGCCGTGTCCGGTTGGACCGCACCCTCCAAGTTAAATTGATAGTAGGTGGTTTTAGATGAAGGAATCAACAAAATACCATGAAAAATAATAAGAACAATATTTACCTCATTTTCCCATTTGAGGAGGTGTGTGGAAGAATATGAAGAGGATGCAGATGATGAATATGTTCACATTCATAACTCTCGCAACCTGCTTCTGATCCGAGTTCGAGTGTCAGTTCTTTACTCTCGATCAGAAGAATATACATCATATGAGAGGTTCTTAATTGGAGGATGTCTCTCTAATGGATCTCCCATGTTCTCCTTTCCCAAAGATCCCCCAAACCCCAGGAGGTGATAATCCAACTTAATTAATTACTTTTTCAATTAATTGTTGTCTCATCAATTTTTGAATTCAAGAGTTTTCTCACATTTAGAGAAATGTTCGGGGTGTCCCCACCACCAAGTATCAAATGAGAGGTGGGAGGATATGCATTAAAAATAAATTATATTTATTTTATATAATCCCTTATGTAAAATGAAAAAAAAAACCATTTTATTCTCTCGAACCACTATAGTCGAGGTTAAACCTCCCTTTATCTAATATTGGTGTTATGATTTCAAAAATGTCCTTGGATTTTAAACACATACATCTGTTCAAATGTTACAAAACGTCACTCGTGAATTTTCAGAACATAACTAAACAAAATTTCAGAAATTCATTCTTGGCACACTGGGCCTCAAAATAATGCGTCATCAATTTTTGAGGACTTATAATATTTTAATATAATTAAAAAAATTTACATTGAAAATTTTGGGTCTTTAAATTATCCACACCTCAGGACTTTGCGTCGCTAAAAGCTATAACACAAACTATGGAAACAGGTGAGGGTAATGACCACAAATCAGATAATCCCCCACCCATGTTCTCTAATTTAGGTTATCATGCTACCAAATTATGCGCACTAGAGGTATTGATCTCCCATTAAGGAATCACTCTTACCGATCATCAATCTCTACTGAATCATTTGAAAATGTTTCCACATCCTTGATGTCTATATCTCACCAGTCAATGATGTGTGAAGGATTATGAACGTACCACCTAAGCTGGGATACGTGGAAAATATCATGCACCTAGTGCAACTGAGGGGGAAGTGATAGGCGGTATGCTATCTCAAAATTAGTGATAAGGACTCAAAACGTTCCTAGGAACCTCAAAGATAACTTGCTGCCTTGACCAAATATTCGAAAACTACATCGAGGTGAGACCCGTAGAAATACATGGTCAACATCCTCGATATCTAGAGGTCTCCATCACCAGTCAACATAACACCTCTGCCTACTATGTACAGTCTTCATCTACGCCTAAATGATATTCACTTTCTATGTGGTGGCCCGTACCATCATTTTTCCAATGAGTGATCACTCCCCTAGTTCAGTCCTACACAGAGGTGATCTAGAAGGTCAAACATACAATGCCGCGAATGGTTCCATACCGATAGTGGAGTGATATGTGTTGTTGTATGAGAACTCTACCAAGGGCAAGTATCCTCCCTGATGCAGCCGAAATCAAGGATGAAATAACACAAACATGTCCTTAAGGTTTTGAATGGTCTGCTCTATCGGACCATCCATCTAAGGATGAAATGCCATTCTCAACAAAATCTATATCCCAAACACCTCTTACAACCGCTTCCATAGCCGAGAAATAAAACATTCATCTCAATCAGAGACAATCGTCAAGGGCACACCATGAAGTCGTACAATCATCTTCATGTTGAGGTATCTCAAGACCTCTATTAAACCCTACTCTCGGAAAAGAAGGATGTGGGATGACATGATGAGTTAGTCAATGATCATCCAGATATAATCATGACACTTGAACATGCGTTGAACCCCTGTCACACATTCCATATAAATTCCACCTCAATTCCACTCTTGCACCTCTAGTGGCTGAAATATGCCACCTAGAACCTGTTGTTATCCCCTCACCTGCTGACTAGTGTGGCACCATGAGACAAAATATTCCACTTATTTCTTTATTAATAGCCACCAGTGTTGACGCTGAAGGTCCTAGTACATCTTTTTTTCATCTAGATGTACTGTTAGGGGGGACACATGGAGCTCCCTAAAGAAATCACCTCGTAGTTCCATTGGTAACATATTAAATCATATGAAGAGGATGAAGTTCTTACAACCTTCATAAAATCCGTCTGGTTCCTATCCTGTGGATATTTGTGCACGCCAAGCCTCGCTGTCAGTTTCCCCAAGCTTCGCCTCCCAGACATACTGATTGAGTGGGGGAGTGAATGTTAGAGAATGAAGATAAGCTGCTCTATATCGATCTACATAGAATATCCGCAAAATGTATATCACTTTTATTACCTCACTCAGAAACTGTATGACATATCCCAAACTGAGTGCATCTGCTACTATGTTCCCCATCCCAGGAGTGTAGACTATCTTAAAGTCATAGTCACAGAGGAACTTAAGACAACATCGTTGTCTCAAGTTCAGGTCCTTCTCAGAGAAGATATACCAGAGACTCCTATGATCGGAGTAGACTGTAAAATGCTCACCCATCATGTATTGTAACCACATATTTTAGGTGAAAACCACTTCTTCTAACTCCAGGTCTTGGGAAGCATAGTTCTTCTCATGCTATCTGATTTATCAAGAACCATACGTGATCATTGATCGCTCTTACATCAGGACACATCCTAGTATGGTACCTAATGTGTCATAGTAGAATACATACCCAACTCCCTCGTATGGTAGCCTCAATATATAGGAACTCATTATTATCTTCCTCATCTCCTAGAAAATTTTCTGGCATCCCTCCAACCACCCGATGGTTTTCCCCTTCCTCATCAATGTAGATAAGGGTGTCGCTACTATGGAAAATTTAGGAACAAACCTTTGGCAGTATCTGGCCAATCCCCAGAAACTCTGAACCTCCATAACACTCATGGGTGACTCCCACGCAAGTAAATTCTCAATCATCATTGGATCCAATGAAACTACATCCTTCAAGATAACATTTCCCAAAAGGTGGACCTCTTGTATCCAAAATATTCACTTCTAGAACATACCATAAATATGGTGCTCTCAGAGTGTGTACAGAACTATCTAAAGATGATAGGAATTCTCATCCCTTATGTATTATTATATCAAGATGTCGTTGATGAAGACTACTAAAACACAATCAAGGTATGGTTGGATGATCTCGTTCATGAGTCCCATGAACACTATCGGGGTGTTGTTCATGCCATATGTCATTACCAAGAACTCATAATTTCCATTTCGACATCAAAAGTTCATCTTCTACACATTATTACCTTGTACCCTAAGCTGTTGATATCCTGATATGAGTTCTATCTTCAAAAATAATCATTCCCTAATCACCTGATCAAAATGTTCGTCAACCCATGAGAGTGGGTCCTTATTTTCCACGGTCTCCTTGTTCAGGCACCGATAGTCCACATAGAGTCTCAAACTCCCATCCACCATCTTGGAAAACAAAATTGGGGCTACCCAAGGGGAAACACTAGGCCTAATGAACCCATTACTCTTCAGGTCTTCCATATATACTTGAAACTCTCTAAGCTCAGTGGGTGCCATCCGATATGATGGCATAGATATTGGTGCTGTCCGAGGGTACAATTCAATGTAATATTTTTCCTTTCTATGAGGAGGTAGACCCAGAACATTATAAGGAAAAAAAACAGTGTCTTGATCTACCACTACAGGATAGCGTGGATTCTCAACAGCCACCGCTTTGAGGTTAAGGCTGGACAAATGATATGTGATCAGTTGCACCCTCATATGGGTGATTCCATCTTGTGCTTCAAAGGTTACCCTCTCATTGGTCAAAGGAATGCATGTCCCATCCATGAAGACACACCACACCTTGCACCTAGTAAAGTCGATCTGAGAATATACTGTAGATAACCAATCTATACAGTAGATAACATCGAAAGGCCTCGACACTGCTACTAGAAGATCCCAGCCAAATCTCTCGCCTCCTAGCGTAATATCACACTACTGGCACCAGTGTGTAATTGTAGAATCCTCTCCTATAAGAATCTCTAGTAGTAATAATTAAGCCAACAGATCCACCAGAATCATCAAGCTCCGAATGAGGGACATGGAAATAAAAGAGTGATGGTAACATGTGTCTATTAGTACTACAACAAAAGTGGAGTAGACACAGATCGTACCTCAAATCATTATTGGAGTTCTGTGGTCATATACCTCTACTACCTGGAGCTGAGCTCGCCCCTGTCCAGCTGCTCCTTGTGGTCGTGGTGGAACACCTAGAGGTTGTGGTGGTAGAACCTCGAATCACTACAAACCACCTAATGAATGGCCTACTCTTCTGTCGCATCCAACTCCTTCCTTCGGACCTCCTCGATCTAATCTTATCCATTACCCAGGTGGTCATTCGACTGTCTTATGGTCGTCAGTACGACATGTCAGGAATTTGCGAGCCATGTGACCTTTTCCACTACATGAGTAACACTACCTGCTCCATGCATGTCTTTCTCTGTCTAAAGAACCCCACACGATCCACCATGTATCATGCGGTCGACCACAAGTACATTTGATCCTCTTGGACCTCTAATTCATCTATCTACATCTAACTACAGATGAATCTCCTACATGTCTTCCGGTAGTGGGTCTCATTGCCAGTGAATTCTTAGTATAGAATCTCTCCAGTAACAGTGTTCACTATAACACTCCAACCTGGGTCCAAATTCTAAGAGAAATAATCAAAGCTATAATCTCTTGTCTGAGCCCCTTCTTGATGGTCTGGGCCATATTGAAAGGGTCCTTCACCATATCAGTGGTGTAGTGTGAGAGGATAGAGAAACTCACTGAATACTGAGCCACGATCATGCTGCCCAACTGTAGGTGGAGATCCTTCTGTATATGAACAGAGTGTAAGGTATATGTGAAAAATTATTCCATGAAAATGATCTCTAATTCCACCCAGATGAGAGTGACCTTGTCATTAACCTAGATCATTATGATCCACCATTTTCTCGTTGCTGCCTGAAAAATACTGGCGAGAAACATACCCATGAGATCAGCCTGTGTCCCTACTAATCAAAAAACCATAACCACAACCTCTAGCCAGTCCTCAGAAACATGTGATCTGTCTCGCCCCAGAACATCTGTGGCCTATGCCGCTGGAACTCGTGCAACACACTCAATCAGAGTTCACCCTCTACTGATGGGGATAGTTTCATCATCTTCCCAAAAGGTAGTGGAGATTCTAGTACACCACCCGATGGTAAATATGCCGTAAGGGTGCCCTGAACCGATACTTGATCACTCGGTGGACTGTCATCACGTACTCTACCTGTAACGCTGGCTAGATGTTTGCGTGGAGGCATCCTAGATGAAATAGGTGTTCCATGGTCAATAAGTAATACCTAGTGAGATAAATCAATAGATCAGAAAGAAAACATTTTAAAAACACACATGTAGTTAGTGTTTTTGTGCACTAAGTCTGAATTAAATAGTTAGGGTATAGTGTCTTAATACATTGGTCATCGCACCAACACTGGATTTCCCCAAAAAAACCACACTCATTACTCTTAACAATATTAACGAATCAAAATATCAGGGTCTATGTTATCTGATAAAACTGAATCCTATGATATCAATTTCTCACATCCCATCACCAGGGGAATTTGCTGTGACTACCCCAGGCCCGCCTTCCATAGGCCAGGGTAGGCCACTAGCATCGGAAAGGCATGTCCCTAAATCCGATAAGGCATTGCCTTTTACACCTGCAAACTCACAAAACCAGTCACACAACATAATACAAGCACAAGGTAAAATATATAGTAAAACAAGTGTGTAGTGTAAGTAAAATATGGAAGAACACGAGCCCAACTAGAAGGTATAAGTAAAACAAAAAATAGCTCCACTGAACACCCACTAATAATCCTAACTAAAGGGTAGGTACAAATCCCGAACGGTCGTCTATGTAGTAAGACTAATCTACGTACACCTCTGAGAAACCTCATAGACCTAGTACCATCAACCTCGATCAGTGTTTTCTATCATCTGATCAATACACCATAAGGTGTAGGTTTTTCCCTTGTAGGAGTGAGTATAAAAATACTCAGTAGGGACCCTGATAGCCCCTAATGTATCTTAAAATTAACCAAGGATAAACCAAAACTCAATACCATAATCACAAAAAATGCAAACAATAGTCATTCCTACATAGGTACATGCCCATACATATACATATGTTATCAAGTATACCCATTCCATTCATGAGAAACCCATGGCCAAACGATTTAGCCAAAATCTCAACTGTTCCATAATGGAAAGAATACCATGATGGTAATATCACAAAGGTAAGTACCACAAAGGTAATGCCACACAGAAGAATAGAATAAAGGTATCACCATGATAGTACGTACCACAATGGTAATTCCACATAGAGGAATACCAAAAAGGTATAACAATCAAGGTATGTACAATAAAGGTAACACCACATATAAGAATACAAAAAATATATCACCATGAAGGTAAGTACCACAAAGATTATGCCAAAGAGAACAATACCAAAAAGTATCACCACACAGAACTGTACCACAAAGGTAAAGACTCATCCCACAGTAGGTATTAATTAGGTACATAATGATATGTGACTAGAAATATTTCACGATCATCTTATTTCATCGAGAAGCTATGCTATTAACCCACACAGGATCAATGATGATCTACAAAATATCAAAAGATGACCAAAACATGAGATTGAGATGACCCAAACATGATCAGTATTTATTAACCAATTATGGATTACTGAGTGCTAACACAAACCGGATGGCTGATCGTTGACCCACACAAGATACAAAGATTCCTCAATTATAGCCGGACAGAGGGTTCTCCCACAAAGCATTCTTGATTCAGGGAGTTTCCTATACTCATGAAATTGGTCGATAAATCAAATTCCATAATGTTCCTTGAAAGAAGTATCAAAAAGGTCTATCATGTCATAAGGGATCCAATGCGATAGACGGTGCGTCAATCAGAGGTCTTGTTTGCAAGTTATTAGCATTTCAGTTCAAAGGGACTAGTTAGATTTGCATTCGATCAAACCCGGATGCACTCCAACATTATCCAAAATTCAATTGGAGTATAAAAAAATGACCTTCCTAATTCCAAGATTCTGGAGTTGTAGATGGATTATCAAATGGACGCCCGACTCTAATGATAAGGCCAAAAAGGTGTATCTATGTCTAGATGGGCTCGAGTCTGGTCCGGCCCAGTTAGCTAGACCCAGTCCGACCCGACATGGGCCTTCCCCACCCATTATTGTTCGGACCACGACGGGCCCAACACACTGGGCCACAGTCTGGCCCGGCCCATGAAGGGTGTGGACCAGCCCACTGGGCACGACTCGGCCCACTAGGCGTGTCCCGCTTGGATGTGTGTGGTCCACCATAGCGGGGCCCACCTGAGATGCTACCTAGAGGAAGTCATCCCACGATATTATAAATTTCCTAATGTTCATTCGGTCACTGCCTACTAGAACGCAAGAACTACCAGAGTGGGTCCAGCTCAGCGGGACGTGACGGACTGGCTCCCCCTTCCTGTGGTGCAACGGGGCCGGTGTCCTCCCCCAGCTGGTCAGTCGCTGGCCAACTTGGAATGCCGATGTGGCTCGACAGTCGCAGACTCATCCTCTACAGGCCACAGGGACCCATGTCGACTACTTCGAGGCCTACCGGCGTGCCAGCCACCATCCTCTTCTACTATGGTCGATGGGCATTGGCCACCACCGGCGGTGCGGTTGCGTCTTCACCCTCTTAGTGGCCCACTAGAGTGCCGACCCCCACCTTATACCTTGCCAGCGTCGGTCGCCAGCGACGTAGTCAGGATCATATCAACCCATCGATCCAACTACAATGAACACATCATCATTATAATAGCGGAGGGATTAGGCTGTGTTCGATTGGTCAACACCCTCCACATTAAATTGATAGCAGGCAGTTTAAGTAGATGGAATCAACGTAAGACAATGAAGAACAATAAGAACAATAAGTACATCATTTGATCGTTGAGGGAGGAGTGTGGAAGAATATGATGATGATGAAGAAGATGAAGACTCTGGCATTCATTTCTCCTACAAACACAATTCTGATTTCTGATCGAGCATTGGTTCCTTGCTCTGGATCCACATAATGTTTTTCATTAGATAGGTTCTCCATTAGAGGATGTTTCTCCAAATGATCTCCCAACATCTCCTTTCCCAACGATTCCCCCATCCTCAAGAGATGAAGATCAAACTTAATTAATTACTTGTTCAAATAATTTTTGGCTCAATAATTGGGGAATTCTATGAGTTATCTCACATAATGAGAAGAGTTCGGGTGGCCCCCACCACCATGATTCAAATGAGAGTTGGGAGGATATGCATTTAAAATAAAGTATATTTATTATATTTAATCCTCTGCGAAAATAACAACATCTTCTCTAAAACCATTAAAGTTGAGGTTAATCCTCCCTTTAAAGAATATCAACATTGCGAGTTCAATAGTGTCCTCAGGTTTTAATTCTAAGCAACAGTTCAAATGTTAATAAATGTTGCTAACACATTTCCTGAACATACCTAAAATATTTTAAAAAAATCATTTCAGGCACACCAGGCCTCATAATCACGCGCCGTCAATTTTTGCAGACTCGTAATATTTCAAAATATTAAATAAAAGTACATGGAGAAATCCGGAACATTGCAAATGTCCCCATGCGTGCATACATATGGCTTATCATATGCACGATGTGGTGTATTTTGTTATTCAACACTATGTTGTTTGGACGGATATAATGATGTGTAATATGTATATAAATAATAAAAAACATGATAATTTATATATAAAACTAATATACCATACACTTCTACACCTTTTAATAATTAAGTAAATGACAGCATTGCTCGTGTATACGTACGAATTACCTTCTCCAGGATGCGATGAAATTCATTTCCATATTCAACATGCAACGATGATTATAAAATTATATATAATTAATAAAAATATAATACTTGACATAATAATTCTACTAGATATATATATATATATATATATATTTATGTGTGTTTGTATGTATTTACATCTGATATGAACTCGCATAACTAACTAATTATTATAACATTATAATATGTGATATGTATTGAATAATAAACTTTAATTAGTTTCTTAAGCAATTATAAATTGACCAATGTTTATTATTCATGAATATATAGAAACGAACAAGACAAGTCGTACTTGAGGTATGATATCCTACCTCTCCCTTTCTTTTTAAGTACCCTATTTTAGGTCATTTATTTTAAGCTCATTTTTCTTATGTTTGGGGATGTTATTTTATATTCCTCATACTGTACCTTTTTATGGTCATATTATGAGAGACCCTATTTGATCTCATAAATCCATTTTTGGAAGTTTTAATTTCCATCGTTAGGCTACTGAGTTTTCATAAGGGATATTTCATCTCACTTTTCTACCCTTGAGATTTGTGCTACATTTTCCACCATATCCTTTGAGTGGTGTCTTTAATGCCCATTATTATACTCTTTTTTTAATATAATTTCATTTATGGGTATTTACGTATTCATTTTATGAACCTTATTTCATGGGTTGTACGTTTTGAAAGTTACCCAAATTGGTTAGGGAACCTTTCAACATCATCTTCTTTAAAAAGACTTCTTTTTGTTATGTCTCTTAATTTACATATTCATATGTTGGGATATGTTCTAATATATCCTTATTTCTCTAAATTTAACGTACAAGTGTTGAGATACCCTTTTTATCTCTCATCAAATCATTTTCTTATTTTTTAAGAGACGTCGTTAGGCTCTCAAATTTTTGCAAGGGAACTTCTTAACCCAGTTTTGATTATTTGGGTTAAACATATACTACTTGGATATGTCATTCTATGAATATGTTTGGATGATGTCTAATTGTTTTCACTGATTATCCAAATATATTTGGTTTATTTATATTTGTCACACATAATTATTTCATTTCTTTATCCGTGCTCTCATGGCATGATCCTTGATGGGGATTACAACTCAATTTATTCTAATCGAGACATTTCTTAATTATATGCACTTTTATTCTTTTATAAAGTTTACATTAAGTCCCTATGACATTACATATCCATATTAGGTCTATACTAAAGTCATTTAAATGTTTTTAAAATGGTCTACTTTCATGTGTCTTATAATTTAAATGTTCAAAATGGAAAAGGTCTCTTTCATTAAAACATTGTTTTAAATGGTTTTAAAGATTTATTCTTTTAAAAATTTATCATCCATATCCATTTTTTAAAAATGGTTTTAAGGATTTATTTATATGTATTTGAATGCTTTAAAACCCTTTTAATAGTTTTAAAGTGGTATGGGACACTTTTATTCTAAAATGTCTTTTAAATTTCATCTTTTAATATTTTCAAAGTGTAAAGGGATATTTTTCTCAAAGAGTTTTATTGATTTTATTAGATGTTTTTATTTATGATAATATCATGAAGTGATCTCTTGTGATTGAAATGTGGAAAATTTATGTTTTTCTTATGAATGTCTTAAGTGTTATGATTATGTTATGGTTCTTGGGAAATGTTTATGAAATCGGGTGGTTTCGTGATAAAGTAAGAGCAGGTAAGCCCAAGAGAGCTCTCCAATGCATTGGGTAATGTGAAAGAGTTAAATGCTAAGGTTTCTCCGAAACGATTTTGGGAATATACTATGATGGGTATTCCAAATGCAACCATGAGTGTTACTCCTTATGTAAGAATGTTATGAATGCCTCAAGTAACTTTATCTCTTGTGATTTCTATGAGTTATTCATAAATCTTATGATTTCATGCGGTATGTTAACGTTATTATGTTTTAAGAGTAAAGTATGATTTCTTTGATTCTTATGTATACATGGACTAATGTTTTCTTTCCATATTTTTTACATCCCTTACTGAGCTTTTTATGCTCATCCAATGTTTTTGAAATGTTTTCCACATGACATAAAAATGAATAAGGTCAATTATGGGATCAGGGAATGAAAAGCTATCTAAAAATAGAAATAGACATGTTTCTTTTTTAGAGTTTTTTTTATTATGGATACTGAGTATAAGTGTATACTCTGTTATCTTGTGACATATAATAGTTATGTCCTATTTTTCTAAAACTCTAACCCTGAAAATATCCTCAATGTGAATTATTCATTTAATTCAAGATTAAGTAATGTTTTAAGGTTGGGTCCTTATTGTTGGTATGAAAGGTTGGTTTAGATAACTTTAGAGGTTATGGTATTCTTTAATCTTAAGTTACATTTCCATAATGGCTAGTATTTCAGAAAGAGTCATAGTTTTTAGATAATGTGAATGAGTAAGTATATATTAGTGATTATATTCCTCAATAGTATATGATTATTATGTTGATATACTCAAACTAACATTTTTTGGTTTTTGTAAATGGATGGATCTAGTAGGCACCAAAGTGTCAATGGGATTGAAGGAAATGGTGGGGGTTCTATGATTAAGAGACTAGATGAAATAGGGGATTCAATGATAAGTCTCATGGTTATTTTAAACCAACTATCTGGAGGCATAATTAACCACTTGAACCTTGGTGAGATCCTTAATGCATCATGTATTAGATGACCAACACGATGTGGATGTTCCAGTAATAATTATAAAGGTAACCATTAGGGTTTATATGATCCTTAATTTTGATGTAATTTTGGGTTACTATATGCTATGATGGAAAATGAAAGGCATGAGATAAACATGAGGTTAAAATATGTTATGGTTATTTTTTCTGATTTTATCTCTTTTTGGGGAATGTTTTGAGAATTATATTGTTTTGGAAAAAGGGCAACATGCAGACCGTGTCACAAACCGTCACGTCAGACAAAGCTATGGGAATCGAACTCACAACTAAAGTGCGATTGTTATTTATCATCTAACACTGGACTGTATGATGTCCCTAGTTGTAATGACATATTATTTTTAGTTATACGATCTTATTTATCAAGAATAAGTTGATTTTGTGTTATCTAGCTAAATTATTGGCCTATAATGGAGGACATGTTATTAGGTTAGTTACTTTTTAGTATGAGTCTTTAAGAGTAACTGATGTTATTTGGAGATAAATGTTAATTTTTACCTTGGAATAATATGTGATTAAATCCATAAAATAGTTGGGTTTCAATTTTAGTATGGTTTACATTGAATATTTTTATGGAAAATTGTTTATCAAATGGTCTTTGTTGAACTTTGGGTTTTGTGGGACAAATTTTAGAGATTAAGAATAGATTTTCTTTTAATAAAGGATTACCCTTCTGTTGATTATCTTATCTTTTTCTAACAATTTTTTTGGTCACGGTCTAAAGATATGAGAAATATGTAGTTATCTTTTGTGGATTAGGTGATTCTATAGAATCTAAATATATCTCTCTTAATGTGAACATGTCATCCAAAATACTCATCTTTTGGAGAAAATATGAGTTTGTGTAAGAAAACTAGTAAAATTAGAAAGTCAACATGACAAGTAAGTATGTTTCCTTATGTTTTAGTTAAGCACATAAATAAATTCCTCAATGAAATTTAATTTAAAACAAAAAAATTGGTTCTCAATTATTCATACTGGGGAATCAAATACCGTTTAACCCATCCCAATTTTGTTATTTTTTGGTGGTTAACATTCTTTTAAACATGTTTTCTATCACTCTCTCTCAGAATGTGACCCAATTGTTTTTCTTACATATCCATGTTTTCCTACATGGAATCCTACTATGGGTTAACTAGAGTGACCATTGTACTTCTCTTTCATTCTATTAAAGTGATATTTTAAATTACTCTTTTTTTGATGTGGGGCTTTCAATAATGTTTCCAAGCCCAATTTTAAAATTGCGAGGATGTAATTCCCAAAATGGTTGAAGGATATAACATCCCAGGTAAATAAATAATATTAAATTATAATATTTATGAATATTTTTTAATAAAATGTTAATATTACTTTAAAGGGAATGATATGCTCAATGGCACACCCAATTCGCAACAATGAGTTTATTTGAAATATTATGTTGCCCACTAATAATATAATAATACTATTTGAAATAATAGTTAACACCTTGCTGTTGAAATGGAATGAATGAACATAACTGACTCCAAAATGATTACATATGTTTGTTAAATATTTTTACATTTATCAAATAAATTTTAGAGGCTTAAAATGCAAATGGATCCAATTTTATGAATACATACTCTTATAATTATAAATGATTTTTTTAACCACCTCTTGATGGAGAACCCATTTTAAATATACTTTCATCACTTTTATATGTTATATTTGACAAAATAACATCCTTTTTTAGAATTAGGACATTGTAATTTATTTCAGATAAATTTTGGTTATTTTTTGGACAATGTTCAATTTTTAATGAATAGTGAAAAATACTGCATTTTAATTCGAACTGCCTTTTCATCCGATTTATTTATATAGTTAGATTGTCAATTTAATTTTTCTTAAGGTGTAATTTAATTTTTCTTTTATATTTTGATACAATGTTTGTTTTTGGATGTGATTTCACTTATAAATTGGATGTAAAAGCAAATCAATATTTTGATAGATTTTACTTCCTAATAACCCGTCTTTGGTTTTGAAAATGAGAATTATTTTTAATTAATTACTAAAATTTTTGTATTTGGAATTTGATAAAATTAAGTTCATATTTGGAATCAGAAGGTTCAAATTATGTAATTAATACACTTTTGTTTTTGGACAATATGAATAGTAACGACGGTAATTATCATTAATTATCGTGATTAATAATTAATCAGGTAGTGAAGGGTAATAAAATAATATAATAATAATATAAAATGACCCCATAATGTGACCTAATTCTACCAGTTCTGTCAGGTCCGACCATGGGATTTCTAGTGCCAAACTTTTGGACCCCATGGAGTCACTTATGGTTGATAGTGACACATTATAATTTTTTGTTTTTTAAAAGGAAAGTATAGTCAATGTATGTATCACCCAAGTAAAAAGAATTTATTTTTGTCTATGTAAACTATCTTTTATACTATAAGTATTCATTATAAATCTAAAAATATTTTCTATATCATGGTATTTTATTATAATTTATAGAAACTAAATAAATTATCTTATTTATGACACCATGATGATGCAGCGATTACCTCATTAATGGACGACTTAAATAAATTGAAATGATAATATAAAATCTAAGACTAAAACTTGTCAAAAACCTTTTGGATGTGTGTATTTCAAAAACTAATCACCTTATCCTCGAAATATATCATTTTGGTTACTTTATAATCCAAAAATCATTTTATCAAAAATAAACATTTTATAACATTCTAAGAGTGCCCCTACTCAATCTAATAAAAGGTCCCCACCTATTCCCCATTACCCACATCTATCTAGATATTGTTTTGTAAAAATTCTTCTCATTTTAACTCTCCACATATTTCTCTTCATCATATAAGCCTTTCCTTAGGCAGAATGCTCTTCAAGAAACCATTTTTGTTCAATCCAAGGGGAGTTACCCGATTTTAAGGTAATGTCTTCCATAATGTTCTTTTGTTTTATTTTTCTTCTCCAACCACCTAAACTCTTTTTATTAATTTATTTTGTAACAAAACCATTATCATAAATATACTAGGATGTTTTTATCTGAATTATTCAAGCTTCACTTAAACACACCACCGTCTAATGGTTAAAGAACATACTGTTTCCATTGATGGTGAATTACTACATCAAAAAAAGAAGATTGTTCTATCGTCTCCTACCACCTATCATGGTGGACATTCTAATGGAAGTATATTTATTTATGATATATATTATATTTATTTCCTCTCTTTGAGTTTGTATTTTATATTTAAAACATACCTTTATTCGTTGCATGTTTTGCAAATTTGATAATTTTATTTGAGGAAGTGTGGACTATCGCCCCCTCAAGTGATGTGACTCGTTAATGAAATACATGGAATGTATATTGAATAAAATTGATGAACTTATGTGAACTATATAACATATATATTTTACAATAATTATAATATATATATCTCTCTCATCTAGTATTTACTTCCATTAATGTGCCAAAGAAATGAAAGTAGCGTTCATGCGTAAGTACGACCTACCTTCTCCACGAACAGTGAATTTCATTTATTTTTATCTCCAAATGTTATGAAATAGAATTAAATTAACATGTACTGGATATATATGATATTTAAATCATTAATACTATTCTGGAGATGATTTACTTATACCTACATGGACAATCATTTTCAAAAAAGTTCATTTTTGACTCATGTACCAAATATCGACAAAAACATCTTATATGAACTCACATAATTAAATAATTATTATAACATTATAATATGTGATATGAATTGAATAATAAACATTAAGTGAGTTTTTAAGAAATTATAAATTGAAAAAAAATTATTATTCATGAATATATAGAAACAAACAAGACAAGTCGTACTTGAGGTATGATATCCTACCTCACTCTTTCTTTTTAAGTACCCTCTTTTATGTCATTTCTTTTAAGCTCATATTTATTATGTTGGGGATGTTATTTTATATTTATTATACTATAATGTTTTATGTTAATATTATTAGAGACCCAATTTAATCTCATAAATCCATTTTTGGATGTCTTAATTTCCATCGTTAGGATACTGAGTTTTCATAAGGGATTTTCATCTCACTTTTCTACCATTGAGATTTGTGCTACATTTTCCACCATATCCTTTGAGTGGTGTATGTACTGCCCATTATTATACACTTTTTTTAATATAAATTCATTTATCGGTATTTACATGTTGGTTTTATGAACCTTATTTCATGGGGTGTACGTTTCGAAAGATACCCAAATCGGTAAGGGAACCTTTCGCCATCCTCTTCTTTAAAAAGAATTGTTTTTGTTATGTCTTTTAATTTACATATTCCTATGTTAGGATATGTTCTCATATATCCTTATTGCTCTAACATTAATTTAAAAGTGATGAGATACTCTTTTTATCTCTCATCAACTCATTTTCTAATTTTTTAAGTGACGCTGTTAGGCTGTCGAATTTTTGAAAGGGAACTTCTTAACCGAATTTTGATTATTTTGGTTAAACTTGTACTCCTTGGATATGTCATTCTATGAATATTTGTGGATGATGTATAATTGTTTTACACTAATATCCAATTATATTTGGTGTATTTATATTTGTCACACATAATTATTTCATTTCGTTATCCTGCTCTAATGGCATGATCCTTGATTGGGATTACAACTCAATTTCTTCTCATTGAGACATTTCTTAATGATATGCACTTTTTTCTTTTATAAAGTTTACATACAGCCCCTATGACATTCCATATCCATATTAGGTCTATACTGAAGTCATTTAAATGTTATTAAATGGTCTAATTTCATGTGTCTTATAATTTAAATGTTCAAAATAGAAAAAGACTCTTTCATTAAAACATTGTTTTAAATGGTTTTAAAGATTTATTATTTTAAAAATTTATCATCCATGTCCATTTTTTAAAAATGGTTTTAAGGATTTATTTATATGGACATGAATGTTTTAAAACCGTTTCAATAGTTTATAAGTGGTATGGGACACTTTGATTCTATAATCTCTTTTAAATTTCTTCTTTTAATATTTTCAAAGTGTAAAGGGATATTTCTCTCATAGAGTTTTACTGATTTTATTATATGTTTTTATTTATGATAATATCATGATGTGATCTCTTGTGATTGAAATGCAGAAAATTTATGTTTCTCTTATGCATGTCTTAAGTGTTATGTTTATGTTATGGTTCTTGTGAAATTTTTATGAAATCGGGTGGTTCCGTGGTAAACTAAGGGCGGGTGAGCCCAAGATGGCTCTCCAATGCATTGGGAAATGCGAAGGAGATAAACGCTAAGGTTTCTCCAAACTGATTTTTGGAATATACTATGATGGGTATTCCAAATGTTACCATGAGGGTTACTCCTTAGGTAAGAATGTTATTAATGCCTCAAGTTACCTTTATGTATTATGATTTCTATGATTTATTCATAAATCTTATGATTTCATGAGGTATGTTGAAGTTATTATGTTTTAAGATTAAAGTATGATTTCATTGATTCTTATGTATACATGGAATAATGTTTTCTTTCCATATTATTTATATACCTTACTTAGCTTTTTATGCTCATCCCATGTTTTTGAAATGTTTTCCACAAGACTTAAAGATGAATGGGGTCAAGGATGGGATCAAGGAAAGACAATCTATCTAAAACATGGAACTACACATGTTTCTTTTTTAGAGTTTTTGTTTTATGATGGAAACTGAGTATAAGTGTCTACTTTGTTATCTTTTGAGATGTAATAGTTATGTCATAATTTTCTAAAACACTAAACCTGAAAAGATCCTCAATATTAATTATTCATTTAATTCAAGATTAAGTTATGTTTTAAGGCTGGGTCCTTATATTTGGTATCAAAGGTTGTTTTAGACAACTTAAGAGGTTAAGGTATTCTTTAAGCATAAGTGACATTTCCATAATGGCTTGGATTTCATAATGTGTCATAGTTTTTAGATAAAGTGAATGAGTAAGTATATCTTAGTGTTTATATTATTCATTAGTGCATGACGATTATGTTGATATACTCACACTGAAAATTGTTGGGTTTAGTCAATGGATGGATCTAGCAGGCACCAAAGTGACAATGGGATTGAAGGAAACTGTTGTGGTTCTTTGATTAGGAGACTGGATGAAATGGGGGATTCAATAATAAATCTCATGGTTATTCTAAACCAACCATCATGAGGCGTGATTAACCACTTGAACCATGGTGAGTTCTCTAATGAATCATATACGAGATGACCAACTAGATGTGGACGTTCGGGTAATAATTATAAAGGTAACCATTAGGGTTTATATGATACTTAATTTTGAGGTAATTATGGGTTACTATATTTTAGGATGGAAAATAAAATCTATGAGATAAACTTGAGGATAAATTTTGTTATGGTTAATTTTGATTATTTTAACTCTTTTGGGGAATGTTTTGAGAATTATATAGTTTTATAAAAAGGACAACACGCAGACCGTGTGACAACCCGTCGTGTCAGACAAAGCTGTTGGAATTGAACTCACAACCAATGTACGACTGGTATTTATCTCCATCCACTAGACTGCGTGATTTCCCTGGTTATTTTGACAATTAATTTTTTGTTATACGATATTATGAATCAGGAATACGTTGATTTTGGGTTATCTAGGGATATTATTTTCCTATAATGGAGGAGATGTGATTAGGTTAGTTACTTTTCAGTATGAGACTTTAAGAGTAACTGATGTTATTTGGAGGTAAATGTTAATTTTTTACCTTGGAAGACTATGTGATTAAATCCTTCAAATAGTTGGGTTTCAATCTTAGTTTGGTTTACGTTGAATAATTTTATGGACAATTTTTTATCGAATGGTCTTTGTTGAACATTCAGTTTTGTGGGACAAATTTTAGAGGTTAAGAATAGATTTTATTTTTATAAAGGATTATCCTTATGTGGATTATCTGATCGTGTTCTAAAAATTTTTGTTTTGGTTAATGTATAAAGACATTGGAAACATATAGTTCTCTTTTGTGTATTAGGTGATTCCCTAGAAGTTGATTATAGCTCTCTTAATGTGAACAAGTCATCCTAAATACTCGTCTTTAGGAGAAAATATGACTTCGTGTAAGAAAACTAGTAATAGTAGAATGTCACCACGAAAATTAAGTATGTTTCCTTCTGTTTTTGTTAAGCACATAAATAAATTCCTCAATGATGATAATTGAAAACAAAAAATGTTGTCTGTTAACTATTACTACTAGGGAATCAAATACCGTTTAACACATTACACGTTTTTGATTTTCTGGTGGATAACATTCTCCTAAACATGCTTTCTATCACTCTCCCTCAGAACATGACCCTTTGTTTTTTCCATATCCTTGTCTTCCTACATGGAATCCCAGTATGGGTTAACTTGGGATAACTTTTTACTTATCTTTCTTTCTATTAAAGTGATAGTTTATTTTACTATTTTTCTGATGTGTGGCTTTCAATGAAGTTTCCAAGCCTAATTTTAAAATTCCGAGGACACAATTTCCTATAGGAGGGAAGGATGTAACATCCCAGGTAAATAAATAATATTAAATTCTCATGTTTATCAATATTTTTGAACAAAATGTTATTATTACTTTAAATAGAATTATATGCTCAATGGCGTACCCAATAATGAACAATGAGTTTCTTTGAAATATTTCATTGCACACTAAATATATAATAATACTATTTTAAAATATTAGCTAATGCCAAGATGTTGCAATGGAGTGAATGAAAATAACTAACTGAAAAATTATTAGATATGTTCGTTAGATATTTTTACATTTATCCAATAAATTTTAGAGCCTTAAAATGAAAATGGATCCAATTTTAAGAATAAATACTCTTATAATTATAAAAGATTGTTTTAACCACATCTTGATGGAAAACCCTTTTTAAATATACTTTTGTCACTTTTATTTTTTAAATTTGTCAAAATAAAATCCTTCTTTATAATTGGGACATTGAGATTTACTTTGGATAAATTTTTGGTATTTTTCTGGTAAAGTTCATTTTTTAATGAATAGTGAAAAATACTGCATTTTAATTCAAAACTGCCTTTTCTTATTGTTTATTTATATAGTTAGATTGTCATTTTGATTTTTATTAATGTGTAATTTAATTATTATTTTATAGTTTAATTCAATGTTGTTATTTTGATGTAATTTCACTTATGAATTGGATTTAAAATCAAATCAATTTGTTGACAGATTTTACTTCCTAAAAAATCGTCTTTGTTTTTGACAATGAGAATTATTTTAAAATAGTTACTAAAATTTTTGTGTATGTAATTTGAAACAATTAATATAATATTTGGAATCATAAGGTCCAAATTATGTAATTAAGATGCTTTCATTTTTCGACATTATGAATAGTAACGACGGTAATTATCTTTAATTATTGTGATTAATTAGTAATCAGTTAGTTATGGGTAATAAAATAATATCATAATAATATAAAATTTCCCCAACATGTGTCCTAATTCTATTGGTTGAGTCATGGATGACCATGGGATTCCTTGTGCCTAACTTTTTGATCCCATGGAATTAGTTTTGGGTGATAGTGACACTTTATCATTTTATGTTTTTTAATAGGAAAGTATAACCAATGTATGTATCACCCAAGTAAAACAATTTTTTTTTATTTTTTTGTAAATGATCTCTTATAATATTAGTATTTATTGGAAACTAAAAATATTTCCTACATCATGGTATATTTTTTTATAATTTTTAGGCATTAAATAAATTAACTTATTTATTACACCATGATGATGCAGCGATTACCTCATTAATGGACGATTTCAATAAAATAATAATATAATGTAAAATCTAAGACTTAAACTTGTCAGAAACCTATTTGATGTGTGGATTTATAAATATTGTCACCTAATACTATAAATATTTAAATGTGGGACCTTTAAAATCAGAAACACATTTTATAATAAAGTAACATTTTATAACATTCCAAGAGTGCCTCTCCTCCCTCTTATAATAGGCCCCCACCTCTACCACCATACCTACACCTCTCAAGCTATTGGATCAGAAAAATTATGAGAATTTTATATCTCCAAATACATATCTTAATAATATAATCCTTCCCTTAGGCATAATTCTCTTCAAGAAACTCTTTTGGTTCAAACCAAGGGGAGTTACCCGATTTAAAGGTAAAGTCTTCCCTAATGTTTTTTTGAATTATTTTGCTTCTCCAACCACCTAAACTCTTTTTATTCCTTTATTTTGTAACAAAAACAGTATATTAAACAAAATATGATGTTTTTATGATAATTATTTGAGCTACAATTACACACACCTCCGTATAATGGTTAAAGAACATACTATTTCCGTGGATGGTGAATTACTGCCTCACGAAAAGATGATTGTTCTATCTTCTCCTACCACATTTCATCGTGTCCATTATGATGTCACTATATTTATTTATGATATATATTATATTTCTCTCCTCCCTATTATTCTGTATTTTATATTTAATACATTCTTTTATGATTTCTATGTTTTGAAAATGCGATAATTTCATTTGAGGAAGTGTGGACTACCACACCCTCATGTGATTTGACTTGTTCATGAAATACATGGAATGAATAAAGAATGAAAATATTGAACATATTTTACCTATATAAAATATATATTATACTGTAATTATAATATATATATCACTCTCATCTATTTTTTAATTCGATTAATGTGCCAACGAAATGAAAGTAGTGTTCATGCATACGTATGGCCTACCGTCCCATGAATAGTGCATTTCATTTATTTTTAACTCCAAATGTTATGAAATAGTATAAAATTAATATTTAAAGGATATATATGATATTTAAATCATTAATATTATTCAGAAGATGATTTAATTATAACTACATGGAAAATAATTTTCAAACAAGTTCATTTTTGTCTCATGTACCAAACATCGACAAAAACATCTGATATGAACTTGCATAAATAACTAATTATTATAACATTATAATATGTGATATTAATTTAATAATAAAATTTAAATGAGGTCCTTAATAAATTATAAATTGACCAAAGTTTATTATTCTGATATATAAATAAACGGACAAGACAAGTCGGACTTGAGGTCAGGGATCCTACCTCTCTCTTTTCTTTTAAGTACCCTCTATTATGTCATTTATTTTATTCTCATCTTTATTATGTTTGGGGATGTTATTTTATATTCATAATAATTTAATTTTTAGGATCATATATTTAGAGAACCAATTTGATCTCATAAATTCATTTTTTTAAGTTTTATGTGGCGCGGTTAGGCTGCCGAGTTTTCGTAAGGGATTTTTCATCTCACTTTTATTCCTGTGAGATTTATGCTAAATTTTAAACCATTTATTTTGAGTTGTGTATGTACTGCCCATTATTATACACTTTGTGTAATATAATTTCATTTATTGGTATTTACATCTTCATTTTATGAATCTTCTTCCATGGGGTGTACGTTTCGAATGTTTCACAAATCAGCAAAGGAACCTTTCACCCTCCTCTTCTTTAAAAAGACTTATTTTTGTTATTTCTTTTAATTTACATCTTCTTATGTTGGGATATGTTCTCAAATATCCTTATTTCTGTATATTTAATGTACAAGTAATGAGGTACAAATTTTATCTCTCATCAACTCATCTTCCGAATTTTGAAGTGACGTCGTTAGGCTGCCAAATTTTTCAAAGGGAACTTTGTAACCCAATTTTGATTATTTGGGTTAAACTTGTTCTCCTTGGTTGTGTCATTCTATGAATATTTGTGGATGACATCTAATTGTTTTACACTAAGTATCCACTTATATTTTGTGTATTTATATTTTTCACACATAATTATTTCATTTCTTTATCCTTTCTCTAATGTCATGATCCTTGATTGGGATTACATATCAATTTATTCTCATTGAGGCATTTCTTAATGATATGAACATTTATTTTTTTATAAAGTGTATATATAGCCACATTGAAATTACATTTCCATATTATGTATATACTAAATTCATTTAAATGATTTGAGAATGGTCCACTTTCATGTGGCTTTTAATTAAAATGTTCAAAATGGAAAATGACACTTTTATTAAAACATTGTTTTTAATGGTTTTAAAGATTTATTCTTTTAAAAATTTATCATCCATGTACATGATTTAAATATGGTTTTAAGGATTTATTTATATGGACATGAACGTTTTAAAATCTTTTAAATAGTTTCTATGTTGTATGGGACACTTTGATTTTAAAATCTCTTTTAAATTTCTTCTTTTAATATTTTCAAAGTGTAAAGGGATATTTATCTCATAGAGTTTTAATGATTTTATTAGATGTTTTTATTTATGATAATATCATGATGAGATCTCTTGTGATTGAAATTGTAAATTTTATGTTTCTCTTATGCATGTTTTAAGTGTTGTGATTATGTTATGGTTCAAGGGAAATGTCTAGGAAATCGGTTGGTTCTGTGATAAACTAAGGGTATGTGAGCCCGAGATAGCTCTCCAATGTGTTGGGTAACACGAAGGAGTTAAACTCTAATGTTTCTACGAAGAGATTTAGGGAATATACTGTTATGGTTATTCCAAATGTAACCATGAGGGTTACATCAAATGAAATAATGTTATGAATGCCTCAAATTACCTTTATGTCTTATGATTTCTATGATTTATTCAAAAATATTATGATTTCATGAGGTAAATTAATGTTATTATGTTTTAAGAGTAATGTATGATTTCATTGATTCATATGTATACATGGAATAATGTTTTATTTCCATATATTCAATATCCCTTACTGAGCTTATTAGGATCATCACACGTTTTTGAAATGTTCTCCAAAAGACATAAAGGTGAATAGGGTCAATGATGGGATCAAGGAAAGGCAAGCTAACTAAAACATTGAACTAGACATGTTTCTTTTTTAGAGTTTTTGTTTTATGATGGAAACTGAGTATATTTTTCTATGTTGTTATCATTTGAGATTTAATAGTTATGTTCTAATTTTCTAAAACTCTATCCCTGAAAAGATCCTCAATGTGAATTATTCATTTAATTCAATATTAAGTAATGTTTTAAGGTTGTGTCCTTATAATATATTATTCTAATCAGTGCACTTCTTCTCACACATGCCACTAGTGAAGAAAATTTTGTTGTATTAAATTATCATTCGAAGAATGGATTGGGCTCTATGATAATGTAGAATGAAAAAATTCATAGCATGTTCTTCAAGGTAAATATAATTTCCAATAAATAAACTACACACCACACAATCTAGGGTCTATTGAATTGATATTAATATTTCATATATTGTGTAATTTTCTCTATGGGGATAAGAATTAAATATATATAGATTAGTAAATCCTCATGTATGTATTCACATAGAAAGATAAGAATATGAATTGATATAAATTGCTAGAGCTGATCAAAGAGTATTATTTCTCATTTCACTGCAATCCTAATAAAGGTAATGAAGTGGTATATACTTTATGTAATACGAATCCATGAACTCCCTCATTGATGATAATTGAAAAGGCCCGATCATATTATATTTGAAAATGATGCGAATGTGAATAATTAAGGAAGGGTAATCATGAATCCTTTCCCAAATGAATTATAAACCATATATTTGTGAGAGTTTAAAGAATTAAAATAGATATTATGTTGAAATTAATAAAAAATTTGATAAAATAAGAAAAAGGGAATCCTTGGAGATCAATGTCAATGAAAAAGTGGTTATTATATTTCGGTCATGAGTATGTATACCATCAAATCCTGAGTTAATGAGGAAACATTTGGATGATGAACATAGGGTTACATTCATTATCCACATAGGAATCAAAAATATGTATCGAGATGTCCTATAACTGCTTTGGTGGGAAAATATGAATAACGATATTATGGAATATACATCTAGATATATTAATTTTCGTCAATTTAAATCAAAAAGAAAAAAATACAGGGGGATGACGCAACCATTTCCCATACCTACCTGGAATGGGGAAAAGTCACCATTGATTTTTCCAGTAGTGTTACTAATATATAAATGAGAAAAAATACTATATGTGTTGTGGTAGAACATCTTAAAATGATTACACAATTCATTTACATTCCAGATGATTTCTCAACTCATCAAAATACAAGGAAATTCATTAGGGATGCATTTAGGATTCATGAAACAGTACTGTCGATTGTACTTGATCGAGACGCCAAACATAAAAACATGTTCTAGAAGTGTCTCCAACATTATTTGAATAGGTTTTAAACTTCCTCAAATTTTATGACACTAAAACTAATTTCCAATATAATAGGATATCAAAATACTTGACTATATGTTGACATCATACAAAATTAACTTTAATGGATGATGGGATCAACATCTTCATTTGGTTGAATTATGATACATTAATATTTTCCACTCAAGACTCCATATGGATCAATATGAGTCCCATTATTGTAAGAGGTGAAATAAATCTAAATGTCGGGATGATGTTTGGGAACAAAAACATCGAGACACATAAATGGTTGAGGAAATAGTTGAAAATTTTAAGTCTATATAGTTTAATATAATAGATACTAATAGTAATAAAAGACCTTTACAAACAATTATTAATGAGAACTATATTTTATTGTTAGAGAGATGGTCGTCTGATCTATATATTTATGGATGAATTTAATGATATTCGGTAGAGGTGAAATTTTAGTCCATCATACGTTATCACCTTTGAGATAATGGATCTCATTGGAGAGGTGGCTTATCAACTAGCACTCCCAACTAACCTATCACAAATACAGGAGGTATTCTATGTATCTATGTTAAAGAATCACATACCAGACCCCTCACATGTAATAAATATATAGGTGGTACCATTGGAAATGATATTTCCTATGAGGAGTTTCCATTGAATAACATAGTTCATAGGGAAAATGTTCTATGAAACGAGGAAATACAGTAGGTCAGATTTTTATTGGGAAACAAACAGATTGAATATGAGACCGAGGAACCATAAGAGGTGATGTAACACTGTTGAATTAATCAAATTTGTTTTTGTAAATGAAAACTCTTTAGGGTTGAATATCTGAATAGAGAAATATTATAATGAAATGAGATGTTGTGAATAAATTTATTAATGTTTTTTAATAAAATGTATGATTATGTAATATGTTTATTTAAAAAATATGCACTTAATTGGTTTTATTATATCCAATAATATTTAAAATACAATTATGATTAATTAACTTTGATAAAATATCTACTGATCAGTGATAACATGATTAGTAAAAAAATAGGTTTATAATATATCCAATTCATACATACATAGGAAGTGATGACCTAAACCTATAGGATCATACCTTGTGAAGACCATTTATCAATGATTAAGAAGGAAATAAAATCATTGGGATTTTCCCATGACCAATTCCAAGATGGGATCCAATAACTTAATCACATGTATATATTTTTACTATATATGTTCAAGATCATCGAGATGACGACCCAATCCAGGTACTCCAAACATCCCCATTAATGTCCCACAGTCACACACCTTACCCTTATGAAATATTATTTTGTAAAAAATGAATATGTATCAAGACCTTATATATATGATTAATAAATTACTTTTTATTGAATATTTAATATATTTTTATCTTATTATGGTTATTTAAAAATGATTCTTATATTGATACAATAATACAAATATAGAATTTTTTGTGAAATATTTCAATACATTGAAGTAATATATTTTGATGAATTAATTTATTTTTTAAAATATATATTATTTTAATAAAATATTATTATTAATTTAAAATCACTAAATATAAATTATCATATAATTTTAATGGATTCAAATGTAATTTTTATATGTTTCCAAAACATTTATTTCTATAAAACCTCATATTTCTTAAAAATTGATGATTATTATTTTAAAAGTGAAAATAAAATCATCTCGAACCATATTTTAATAATATTAATATAATTATTTCTATGATAATGTGTAATTTATTAGATAATGAATGTTTTATAAATTTTAAAGAAAATCAATGTTTCTATAAATTATTTAATAGAATGTAAATATACAATGTGAAAAATTATATAATAAAGAAGAAAAGGTAAAATAATAAATACTAAAATATATATGTAAGACCCTATATATTAGTTTCCTTTAAAATAATTTTATTTTTTGTTTATTTTATAAAGATTAAAAACCTATTATGACTCCTTCATTATTGTTAATGTATTTTAAGGAAGTAAAATCATTTCTTTATGAATAAATCTCACTTACACGTATGAATGGGTACGATTTCATTAATTTAAAACCTTCAAATTATAAAATAAAGAAATACAACTCAATTATTTCTGAAACCTGGGTCTTAATCCATGGGAATGTTTTTTGGTTTTTGTTATTTTATTATATAGAGTCTATATTTTTTTAAAACATAAATGATTCATCAACCATTTAGTATATTAAACAACCCAATATCCAATTTAACATCACATTCAATCCATAAATCATGTCTATATACTTATTTACCCACTTTATAATCCTCTCAGGGAATCCACTAGATTTTAAGATTCTCCTCCTAATCATTTGGAGTCACAAGTTCATCTATGGTATCTTCAACTTCATTGATTTATGAAGTTACGTTATTATATGAGGCATTCTGTTTCAAGTTTCTAATGTTGGAATATGTATTATCATGTCACTATTACTACTCATTTTATTTCCAAATAATATTATACCACACTACCTCTTATAAAATAATTTTATTAATTCTCATGTGATGTCGTTATGTTGTGAAAATTTCACCTCAATTTTCATTTCTAAAACAATTCTGTAGTGAATAACGTACAGAATATCTAATAAAGGGTGTTCATTATTATATGATCATTAAAATCGGAAATTATATTAGTAAATATTTATTATAAACTTCAGGATAATGTGATAAATTATTTTTATTAATGGTGTGATGTTGTATGATCAATGTAGCACACATAAACATTAGAGTGACATGAATGTTGTTGGTGCACCCATAATTTTGTAGAGATAAAATGCATTGTCTAATGCTAAGTATCATTAGAAATAATTTTGGGATAGGATTTACCCTGATTATATAGTGTAACTTCTTCCATAATGATGTTTTTTTATTCTCAACCACTTTTTATAATGTATATTTTTATATTATGGCCATATTTACAATGTTGTCTTTATTATTATCATTCCATATAATGTCTCATGGCTAAATTTTATGATTCATAACCTTTTTGTGTCCCATTGATATTATTTTTTTCTTACATGTATTTATATTCATGTTATTTCTGGTTTTTTCCCTTACTAGGATTTATATCGCACACATTTATTATTTATTTTCACAGGTTATCCCATGATATTTTAATTGAGAGCATGTGGAGGTTGTTTTAAATAAGGATTGTGATTTTACTGATTTAAGATGTCATGTAATGTACCTAATTCCAAAATACACAAGACATATCATTATTTTGGGTATATTTTGTGAAACAATACGTAATATATCCAGATTTAATTTATATTGAATATAAGTGTTGTAATATTATGGGTCTTGTTACCACCAAAATTCAATCACATTAAGTGATACACTGTTAGAAATAAACATCACCAAAAATAAATAAATATTATTACCAAATGATTTCAAAAAAATTTATTCATTATATTTCCCCATGTATTATATAAACATATTCAAATAAAGTCATAAATATCGGTAATATAATTAAATGATTTCATGTTAACATTAAATCAATTTTAAATAACCGTTTTATTTAATGGAAAATAAAAAGTATATCTCATGTTTAATTAGACAATATCATATATACGATGTCATATATTTTATACATTTTCACTACACACAAATTATTGTTATGTGGATAAATAATACATACATACATATATATATATATTATGATAAATTTATCCTTATATAAATAAGAAATATAATATAACTTCTTACACTCTAATAATTAGGAATTCCACAAAATCTCAGATGTATACATGTGGGCTACCACCTCCATAATTAATTGCGATAATTTTTAATTTAACATTATTTTGATTATAATAATTATATATTTAATGAATATATATTATGTATAACTTATATTTATAAATATAGAAAGGTTAATCATTACATAACATTATTTTTTTCAATCCCTTGAAAAATTGAATCATTAAAAGAGGGTACATATGGATAGTTGTCACTGTGAAGGGATATAATTAATTATCAATAAAAATCCAATATTCATGTATAATAATTGTTTTTTCACAAAATATATTATATTTATGACATTAAATTGTTTTTATATATGTTTAAAGGAATATAATTGTTCAATTGAATCGTGCATGGAAAACGAATTCATTTTGATAACAATAATGATATTAATGAAGGAAAGTTAATAGATGTGTATTTTAAAATTAAAATAGAATTATATAATTATATATGTATTGATATAGTTCTTGAATAAATTTATAATATATATTAATTTTTAATATTTATGTTAAATATAACGTGGGAATAAATTCATGACTTTAAATTTGGGTTTATTATCTCAATAATGTTTCATTGATACATGTTTAATGTTATAAAAATATTACATTAATATATTTTATATAATTCCCCATTATCATTTTTATCCTGAATATTATTAAATTTAGTTAATTTAATGTTTTAATTAATTTTATATAATTTATGGGGGTTTTTATTTTAATATTATCGTTGTTGTAAGTGTTTATTATAAAATATCTATTAATATGTGTATTATCTATGTTTAATTTCTATTTAGAGAAATTATATGTCTATCATATTCCATATCCCATCTATCATATTCTCCTACATAAATCTATGGTTTCTTAATATTATCTTTTCATTTTTTTATCCTTGGTATTTAAAATTGTTGAGAAACTTCTTTCATAAAAACTCACAAATATTTTTTTTCTATTGGGAATAATTCGCATCCATATCCATTTTATTTAACATTTTTTTTCTATTTTTTCATATTTGTAAAAAAATTAATTTTAATTTCTAACAATATATATTTTCTATAAAAATTTATAAATTAAATACTTTCAATGGGTTTTATATCAATCATTATATACTTTTTTGGAATGTTTGAAAATAATTTTATATGTCATCATTTACAAAGAGATTGGATTTTCCTAATTTCATGTTCTTCCATAAAACTAAATCATCCATTATATTTTTGACATATTTTTAAAACTAAAATAATATTTTCATTTATATGGGATTTGTTGATAAATTAAAAACAATTATATGGATATTTTTCTTTGATTATAATTGAATATTTAAATTCATTAGCATAATCATATATGTCAATATACATTATGTATTTCCTTAATCATATGGGATGTGATTAGTTTTTCAAATATTTTTTTCTTTTTCCAGATATCATATGATTAAATTGTTATTAGGGAGATTTCAATAAACCCATTACATTACCATGGGAAAAATATTCTATGATGAAAACATAATATGATTCATAAAATTTCAGAAAATATATGTATTATTGTCATAATTTGAGGGGTTTACAAGAAATTGTATTTCAATACAATTTATTAGGTAAATAATTCTTCTTTATATGACTAGTATGTTATTCTTGGATTTAATTCAATGATCTCAATAATAAATAAAGACTTTTAAGATTATGAAATGTTAATAATTCAATGTGTTGACCGAGACTCATGTTTGTAATTTTATATAAGTAACTGATTTTATTTCATTAACATGATTAGTATAAATGTTGTTTTTTATATCTCATCAAGGAATTTAATTCCAACGATTTTTCTTATTCCATCATTCTATGGTATATTATCAGGTTATTTTATATGGATCAGAATTTTGGATTTCTAGTTGTACACATATCCTATGTTGGGATAATAACATTATTTCATGGATCATTATATGTGATCCTTATTGATATTAATTCATGTTAATATGTATTGATCATGTTATCATACAAATAACTTATATTAATATCACATAATATCATTTTATTATATATCCCAATACTAACATTACTAACTATATAATATCACCACTTATTATTCTTCCATTTTCCCAATTTTTTGAAAAAGGGAATTTTGTATGACAATCCCAAAAGGGTATTATATGTTATTAATGTTTTATGTGACTATGATGATGGTTTTGTAAAATATGTTTTTATGTATCTTATTTCTAATGAAAAATCCCATTACAGTAGATGTGAATGTATTTGTGATATATATTGATTATTCCACTAACATGATGTAATATTTATGATATAATTCCCAGTTACCCTATTAAATAAGAATGTAAATTATTTTTATTTTCAAAACACAATTCATGGTCCTTAATGATGTGTTGAAAATTCAATGAGTGTAAAATTTTATATTTTCACAACTCCAGGAATTTAAATTATTTTTTGATCAATAAAATTTTGTGGAACTACTTATGAGTAATATTTTCCACAATTCTTTTATTTCATATTTTATACTCCTTCCAAAAATCTATAATAACATAGAAATAAATTTTATATTATGTGGATACTAATTATTGTCCCATTTATTTTCATTTATATACATTGTTTTATGTATGATACATTGAAGATAAGTGTCCTTTTATCAATCATTATTATAAACTATTATTAGTCTATGGCCATTTTAGAAAGATATTTCAACAGTTTTTTAATTTTATTAGTAGTTTAGGATTTTACAATTTATTCAATATTGATATTTTTCCCCTAATTACCATTTTAGCTCAATCCTTTGTATGATTCGACTACAAAATTAATGAAATATTTTATGTAGTATACTATTTATAAATGGATAGTATGTGACTTCATATTTTTATGTAATATTTATGTAATAATGTAAAGTAATACAATTATGTAGCAAATAGCTAATGATACTGAACCAATTGGTTTTCGGATTATGATTTAATATGTTATAAATAAGGATTAAAAACTATAAAGGGTGTAAAATCTCTATGTGTTTTTTTAGTTCATCACTAATTGTAAAAGATTGAGGTTTATTTTTTAGGATAATTTATAGAATTCTATGAAATAATATATGAATTAAACAATTTTTAATCCTAATGTATCAAAGGAAAAAATGATGGAGACACTGTTTTGAGGATATAATTTATAGCACCATCGGTTTTCGGTATGTATCCATTTATTAAAAATTTCAGGTATATAAGGTTATTGGGTTATGTTTGGAAGAGTTTTGAATAAATTGATTTTGTTTTTGGTAATAAAAGTAAGGTGTGTAAAGAGTGCACAGGTTGTCCAAACTATACAACAATCATAGAGAACCCGAGTGGTTTGGGTAGTTTGATAAGGTGGATTCGACACATATAGAACATGGTTATAGAGACTGTGCAAGGAGACCATGCAATGGGTCATCATTAAGGTAGTATATAATTCATGGTTAATAGATTGTTTTTCTAATTGGGCAACTAAACAATGTAAAGGTCAAAACCATCCCCCTTAAAAAGTGGATCTATCATGTTTCTTACATTTAGTGCCTCTTTTGCCCTTCTAGAAAGCCCTAAATCAGAATTTTTAGTCCATAAATTTCATGGAAGGTTCTACAGAATATATGTATAGGTTATTTGAAGGCATTAGTTCTTGATTAGATGATGGTTACATGTAATAAGTGTTTATTTTTCTTATTTCATGTCATTTTTCAAAGAACAACATCACCCAAGTTCTCTTTTTATCAGGTCATCACCAAATATGGGTTGATCAGACATTTCTAGTCGCATATAATTTTTTATTTGACTTTGTTTATCATAGTAGAAGTGACCAAATTTTGGTTCATGAAAATTTTTCTCAGATTTGTTGGTGTTATTCATCCAATTTTTTTTATACCATAACTGTCAATGTGGTTGGCTTCATAGTCATCTCATGTTTCTATAAATGATATTATTAGTATCATATTAATTGAGTAGCATGAAATTTAAAATGAATTTGTTGCGAAAGTCATGGTATTATTTATCTCTAGTGGTGATTTAATGATTTATGTTAAATTGTGAGATTTTGGTGAATTTTTGTGTGATGTGATTTAGTTTCTTGACTTGAAAATGTTGATTTTAATCAATATATTCCCTAGGAATGTGAAATTGGTTGTTGGAAAATTATTTTTGAATAAATGGTTTTATTTTGAAATTATTTTTCCATGTCGGTTGGGGAAATGGTGTTTGACATACTTTTGTTTGTATTCATATTTGATTTATGAGGCTTGGTTGAAATAACACATTGTTCCTAGGACCAAAAGTGTAATCGAACAAGGTATATAATTATTATGTGATGACATGGATGATATATGAGAGACTGCTCATGAGTATAGAACTATCATAATGAAGCCTGCATGGTTGGTTGTGTAAATATGTGATGTTGATTGGATATTCCAAGTGGATCTTGTGGAATGGTTTTGAAGCATGACCTTTTCATTTTAGTGAAAATTGATATATTTAAGAATTTTGAAATAGAACATAATTATATTTGGTTATAATTTATATTTTAATTTATTAATATTATTTATAAACATTTTTGGGAATTTATTTTTGTAGAAATAGTTATTATATAAAATATTTTTATGAAAATGATGCTAACACTTCTATCCCAGTGACGTGACTAGGGAGTCATAGGGGGAATCCTACTAAGTATTAGTACTCACCCCTTCTTTGGCACATTATAAATTTTTCATATTTCACCTACTAGGATATGGGATGATGAATGTACCTCATGTTTAGCACTACATCATGATATGTGGGTTGTATGGTGATATTGGAGCATGGATCTTGTGGGTTATTGAGTTTTTTTCATCATGGTTTTTTACTATATTATTATCCACTGTTTACCTTGATGTTGTACACTACTATTGTGGAAGATTATTTGTGTATGATTTTTGAATGAAAACTTTTTATTTATCATCCATGGTTATCATGTAACATATTGTTGTATTTTTAAATATGTTATTTGGGTTATTTTTTTATTTGTAAATGGTAAATGTTTCCCCATATATAAACCCTTCGGCATTTAATACTTCCTTTGGAATCCTGGGGTTGTCTCCTAAGTCATACTAGAATTCCATAAACCTTCTTATGCAAATGATGAGATGGAGAGATGTTATAAATGGTATTAGTTTTATTCACTTCCAATTCCTGTTTTAGATAAATGGATTCATTTGGTTCTTTTCCTAGTGTAATAATTAGTCATCAATTTTCTTTATTTTATTGTTGAATTCATTCTTGTCTATTCCTGTGGTTGGAATCATAGAATGGAATAGGATTCTAGGTAGTTGGAATGTATATCATAAATATAGTTTATTAAACTTATTATTTCAACTATAAATTTAACAAAGAGTTAAGAACATAAGTGTTTCATAAACACTAATAGGATACTGGAATCACATTTTCATCCATTTAACATTGACACAAGAATGACATGCATTAGAGGAATGATTACCCATTAAAATAAATTTATTCAGTTTTATTAGTGAAATATGATTTTAATCACATTGTTTTTTTTTGAAAAACGTTTCATTTCATTTATAATGAATAAAATTTAAAAGATCATAGTTGTTGTATTAAAAAAATGGTTTGATATTAAAATTTATATTAAATGTTTTTTAAAATAGGTTCAATTTGAAAAGGGGTTGTTTTTTTAAATAAATGCTATGATAGTTGTTGTGGTATAACATGAAATGATATGACTTCAGTTTCATGGAAGTTAGACATATATATTTTGTGATTTTTTATGAAAATGGAACCTTGTATGAATCATCAAAACCAACTAGATGAATTTGTAGAGAATGTTGTTTCACCTGAGCCACAGGTGATCTAATAGTTAGTTCATAGTATCATCCAAAAATTTCAAGTTGTGGACCAAGTGAACCTGATAAATGCACCAAGACAAATGTATAATTATATCTTGTTATAAAAACAGAATTTGCCTATCTTCTAAGGTGACTATGCAATAGAAATGGATGAGATGTGGCTGAATAAGATGAATTGTATCTTTTATTTAATCGTCAAAACCGCAAAGATGAATGTCAACCCAGTAAAATACATTCTCAGGGATCATTCCCACTAGTGGTGGGATCCATCAGTTTAGGATCGAGTAGAACAAGGAATTAATTTGGTAGATTTTGACGAATGTTTCAGTAACAAATTCTATCACCATGTGTTTTGGAATCATTTGATGATAATGTTCTTCATCCTAAAGAAAGAAAACATTTCTATCACTAATTATGTGACTAAAATCAGTATTTTAGTGATTTTTTACACAAATTTTAAGCTAGTTATTACTTAATGGAACATATATTTAAATAGAGGATGATATAAGATATTTACTCCATGATATGCATGATATGTATTATGGAATATACATAGATTATAAATATTGTGACAATTATTGAATGGCACATATCATGAGCTCAAGGATAAGAAGTATAATGATGCGTATTGGAAATAGTGGTAACTCTAACGCTAGGTGATATCAAAAGTGGGGCACCTATATCTTGGGAAAGATAAGATATCAAAATCAAACATCTTTATTAGTGAATCTTTTTCTATGACCCAAGATAATGGAGATATATACTTGTAATAAAATTACCTGCTATGGATAGTGCATAAATTAGGGTGAGTATCAGTAGATTGTTAAAGCTACCCGAATCAAGAATGACAGGTAGGTAGAGAGAGATAAAAATAGAATGTCCTTGGTTGAATGGGTTGGTGGTGAAATCATTGTAATTTTTAATTCACATATATATTATTAAAACTATTATGTAAATGGTGATCTATTTTTCATTGTTATGGGTTTCTTCTTCAATATTTTTTACACTACTTATGACATAGTATTTATTCCTACATACATGATAAATTTTATGAATAGTTAATGGATATATATTGGAATACCTTTTTTTAGATCCCAAATTATTTTTTTGAAAACAATTTCTTGGTTACTTTTTTTTAAAGCATTATTATTTCATTATTAAATTTCATATGTCTATTTCAATATAGTCTTGTTAATTTGATTACTACCAAAAATTTGGCCTTTAACAGGGTTAAACTTTTCATTATCATCATTAGAGAAGTGATAACTATTGTAGAGATGTTAAATGTACAAGTATTTTATTAGTGCTTTCTCAAGAACTGATAAAGGGCCATTTATCATCATTTTTCAATCATGTATAAATTATCCATGTATTATATATTATAAAAGTGAAAAAAATTGTACCTTTAGAAATAATTTTTAAACTCCTAATAAAGAGTCATACTATAGTTTTTTATCACCACACACTAACCCCACCCCTGTGCAATTTTCTATTATTTCATACCGTAACACTACAACCCCCCAAATTAATCAAATTAATGTTTTCATACATAGTTTAAAAGAATATAAAAAGCCATGGCTTGTTTTCTCAGTTATGGTGATATGATGCACGATATAAATTAAAAATAAAAATATGTATTAAAAAAATGTGGATTCATACCGGTCACACCATGTTTCAGATTATGTTTTGGATGATTCATACATTTTTGGAATGTCTTATGGATCCTATTCCTAAAGTATCAAATCAATTAGAAAGTGTTTTCTTGGTTATGAGAACATCTCTTATCCCTTTTTCTAAAATGTCATAATAAATTTTAAACATTCACATTGTGTCATACTAATTATATACTATGTTATTATGACTTGATAACAATTCTTACATGTTGAAAATTACATATGAATAATTTCACAAATTATAAATAAAATCTATGCGTGTTTGATTAGTTTTCTGTAAGTGACTCATTTTGAACTAAAATGTTGATTTCATTTGATAACAGACACATTGAGTCATACTACATACATCATGTATTAGGTTGTGGCATAGTCGACTCCTGTGTGTCAGAGATAACCTATGGATAATTTTAATAATGTATTACAAATATCGGATTTCATATGCATGGTCTTGGGTAGATGCGTTGTTCTTTTTACTATAATTGATGTCAATTATAAATAAAAAGTCACACTTTGAGTCATATAATTCACACTCTACATCATATTGTGGAGATTCTAATTTTTCCACTTCTTAATAGTCTTATAAATCATTTTCAAAATATATATGAATAATATGATTGATTTTACTCGGTATTGAGTATATCACGTGACTTTTTTTTCTAAAATTTCACTTATAAAAATAACACACACATTGACTCATATTAATAACAATTTGTATTAATTTTATGTTCGACCGATCCATGCACATAAAAAAAGACTTATGAATTAAATTAATAATTTATCAAGAAATTTTTTTTTCTTTTTCATGGTTTTTAGTTAGTGACATTTTTTGAACTAAACTATTGATTTTAAACTAATTAAGAACAAATTGAGCATACCAGGAACATTGTGTTTCATATTGAGGTTCAATAGACACCTACATAAAAATGACATATGGATCATTTTCTAATGATTTTGGAATAATCTGAATGCGTTTTCTCATTTTTGAGTAGGTCTGTTGTACTTTTTGTTAAAATTGATGTAATTTTATTAATAAAAAGTCCTAGTTGGAGTCATATAGGTCACACCATGTATCAAACTAAGGTAAAAATTATTAATACATATCTCATATGACTGATGAATTTTATTCTTAATTTATTAATACAATCTGAATTCATTTTCTCAGTTTTCAGTTAGTGAGTTTTCAATTTTACTCAAATTGCTGTTAATGTTAAATAAAAAATACACAAATTGATTCATATGGATCAGACCATGCATAGAGGTATTGTGAGGATAACACTCACATGTACAAAATGGTTTTCATAACCATGTAATGAATTATCAATACAATCTGAATTCATTTACATGGTTTTTGAGTATATCATATGTCCTTTTTATAAAAATGACATTTTAAACTAGAAACACATAATTTAACTCATAATAATCAGATAATGTATCTTTTAAACATGATATAAATTCTAACACATTAAAAATTACATATGAGTTGGTGTCTTAAATTATCATGATATTTTGAGTGAGTTTTCATGGTTTTAATTGGGAAACATTTTTGCACTACACTATCAATTTTAAACTAATAATGGACACATTAAGTCATATGAAGTACAAAGTCCATTTGATTGAGCTGAAATTTATTCCCACACAATAAAAAATTCTTATGGAATGTTTATCTAATTTATAAAAAAATGTAAATTTTCTCTATTAGTTTTGAGTAAGCTAGATGTCTTATTTATTAATATTGATGTCATTTTTAAATAAAAAAGTTGCACTTTGAGTCATACTGGTCACAATACTCAGGTTATTGAGTTAAAGGTGATTCTGAAACATCTCAAATTACTTATAGACCATTTTCCTATAGTATAAAAAAATCCAAATTTGTTTTTGTGGTTTTGAGTATGTCACATCTTTTTTTAATAAAATTTCATTTTAAATTAGAAACAAAAAATTCATCTTATACTAACCACATTTTGTATATGTTTGATGTGATCCCTATTCCAAAACATCACAAATGACAAATGAACCAATTTCCTAAATTATCAAGGTTATCTAAGTGTGTATTCTGTGCTTTCCTTGTGTATCATTTTTTAATCTAAGATGGATATTTTAAACTGATAACGAACCAAATTACCCAGAATAATAATTGTTTATAATTAATATAATGATATTTTTTATTAATAGTGTTTTTAAATTTAATTAGAAAAAATAATATTCGATATATATATCGAATAATATGTTATATTATTATGAAATTTAAATATGTTTAATAATATACTTATATATATATAATTATATTAAAATATAATTACAAATAATATATATATAACATATATATATATATATATATTATTTAGGTATATGAACTTTATTTATCTATGTATATAATGAGGAGTGACCTATATTTAAATATTTTTGATAGTTGATGGTGTGAACCACATTAAATATTATTATCAATCATGGTTAGTGTGAACGATGTACACAAATCCATCCATAGTTTTTCTCCAATCATGTAAAACCTTATCATTTTTTAATATAATAAAAATTAATAAAAATGTATGATTCTATAGAAAAATTTATTAAAAAAATTCTTAAAACAATTATTTTATTGTCAATTTATTGTGATCATTATGTATAATTTTGAGAATAGAAATGAATTTAATTCATAATTAACTATTTATCCATGTCAAATATAGTAAATTAATTTTAGTGGAATACACTCATCGGCAAAAATTTCACTGTAGAAAGAATTGACACCTAGGTTATATGGCATTGTGGTTGCGTATTCCGATTTTTCTGTCTCCACCATCTACAATTCATTCCTACCATTCACTATATCATTTATCTAGTTCAGTAGAGCTTTTCCCTAGAAGTATTTGGTTTCACTGAAGGATCCATGTATATGACTAGTTATAATGGTACAATTCATAGTAATATGAGCTTTTCACATTTTATAAAACATAATAATGTATAATTTTCATCCTCAACTGCTCATCTCTCGAACAGTTATTATTTAATTTCTTTATTTGTAACAAATTCTCCATATCTTTTCGACATGCAAATATTTTGCATTAAATATTAAAAGAATTATTCAAACAAGGGATGAATAATTATTAGGGTTGTATAATCACAATATGTTCATGTCCAAAAGAAATGGGGTATGAGTTTGAGGGAAAAAAATTCAATGATAACATTTCCGTAGATAAAACGAATGAGGATGACAATTGTACTTTATTATTTTCTTTAAAGGGGAAAATGACTCCCATTTGTGAGAATTACACCATTGAACATATTTATTAACTTAAGGCCTCCATTTACATCAACTCCATATAGAGTAATGCTCCACCAAACAAAATATATGACAGAGTGAAAGGCGGGAATTGAATGGAGAGGGTGGAGAAATAATTATTAGAATATTCAACTATAGTAATATGCATCCCGGGGTTCGTGGGTCCTTATCATGTAATTTTAGTTTACTACAATATGTTACTAATATTTATTCATTAAATTTTACATGGAGGTAGAGTTAATGCTGAATTAAATTCATTTTTATCGTTGAAATTACCAACACTTATATGAATTAAAGATTAATTAAGTAATTGGGTGAGGATTATAGAAATTTTTTCTTCAATGAAACTTGGAAATTTTCAATAGGTTTTTTTTATAATAAAATGATTTTGTTGTATATGATTTAAAAAAGTGGCCAATAGAGGCATGAAATTCATTCACACACCCCTTGATAGGCAATATAACCTGTAAGGGGTTCAAACATTCCAAAATCAAAAACTATAGAATAGAGGTAACTCCACATTCGATACATGAATAAAAACAATTAATATCTATAAATATTATATATTTATATATATGTGTGTGTGTGTTATATATAATTATTTATAATATTAGTAATTTTATTTGAGTATAATTATAATATATATATATTATTTTTCATATTTAATTTTATTTAAAAATACATTATATTATTCGATATATTTATAGTACCATTTTTTCTAAAGAATATATAAAATAGTAATAATAAAAAAATTAATTTATATTAATTTATAATCATTATTAATCTAGGTAATTATGTATAAAATATGATTAATTAAATTTTGGAAAATTTAATTATTTCAGAAAAAGGATATATATTTATCTAATTTTATTATTATGAAAGTAAAATGAGTTTAAAATATTTTATTGGTCAATTAAGTATAAATTATATTACTCTTAAAAAGTTGTATATATATATATCTAAAAAGAATATATAAGTATAAAATGATGAATAGATAAAAATAATTTCAAATATATATATTGTGTTAACATCCATTCACCGAGGAGATGTGCCACCTTGACAATCTCATTGAACGTAATCAGTATTACTTGGGTCATAAGAAAATACAACAAACTCTACCAAGTCATCCCTTCACTAACACCAACCCTCAATCCCTTGACATTATCTATATAAACTACACTATACTATTGTTCTTTGTTCTTGGTCCCTCACCTATATGCAGATGTAGAATGAATCAATTTATTATAGGAACCAACAAAATATATCCTCTATTCAAACCAAAAAATCTATACACATTAAAATTCCTCCCCCACTATAATCAAGTATAATCCATATTCACTAACGAGACATAAAATTCCACACTAATGTGAGGATAAATAGTGTGAGAAACTGAACCAGTTCTACTATGAAAACGTAAATATCATATAACAAGTTTTCCTAGAATGTTTATAACCATGTGATTAGGAAACGGTAAAAGGGTCTCAAACAAATTATCTCATATCGATGCTATTAGAATGACTCGCTTCATATCGTTGGGAAATGACAACATGAATAGATAGAGATGGAATCCTTTGTAGCTACGTTTGGAGGCACTAGACTATGCCTTGACCAGAGCATCTTCCATAGTATACTAAATCATGATGTTCATTTTGAAGAGAAGACATATAATTTCTTGATCATGCAACCCCCATGACTCGAATATTAACCTATCAAAATGATCTGATGTTTCATTGCACTCTGAGGTTGGTATAGAAGTATTCCAAACACCATTGAACAGATCTAGGCCCATATGGTGAAACCATTGAGGGAAAAGTGGGAGAAAATTTTGTGTTGGGGAATGTGGAGAAAGAATAAGAATAATCCTCCAAGGGTTTACAAAAGAGTTTTTCAGAAATCGTGAGGATTTTGAAACAATATAGGTTTTTCGATTAGATCGGGGCACTTTTATCATCACATTTAAAAGCAAAGATAATGAGTCCTTTTATTAGTGTTTATTATTTAAACACAGATAAAATGAATATTTATCAGTGTTTTTTAATGCTGATAAATGATGGGCTTGATTAGCAATAAGAAATCGCTAAATAAATCCATATTTTATAGCGCTAACGCTTTAGCACTGATGAATTTTATTTTTTATATCATTTTTAGAGTGGATAATAGATGTATTAAAATAAATGTAAATACTGAATATGAATATATATATATATATATATACTTAATCAATATATATATATAGTCCACATATTCTTTTTTTAATTATATTTATTATAAGTTTATAATAATATAAATATATTTTTATTTTTTTATATAATATAATTTTTATAATAAAAGACAATATATATAATTATATATATTTATCTAAATATATATTTATATATAAATATAAATATAGTATATATATTAATTTTTTATGTAAATTTTTATATAATATAATAATTATTTAAATATTTATAATTATTTATTTATCATATTTAAAATATTTATTAATAAAAATTTATTATTATATTAAAGTTTTTGAAATTTTTTTATTTTTTGAAAATTCTATTTATATATTATTAAAATATAGTATGTACAATTTTAAATATATTTATTATTAATTTTTTATTGTATAAATACTTTTTAACATATAATTTTCTATCATTATTAATGAGTATCTAATTTTATGTGTATTCATGTTAAAATTAGTGAAATTGAAAAAATTAAAAATAATTACACTATAATAATATTGAAAAAAGGGATAAGTATTCGGTGTGTATATTGTATACAAAAATGAATTTATTTTGTATATTTGAAAGAAATATAACACGCATTTAATCTTTGAAAATTGAAAAATCAAATAACATTTAATTATAAGTAAACTACTCTATGAAATTATTCAGAATTTTAATTCACATTAATTTTTAATTATATATAATTTTTAAATACATATAATGCATATATATATTGTAACATATAAATAATTTTATATAAAATAATATATATCTATATATTTAATATATAGTATTTATTAATTTTTTTAATAATCTAGTTAAAAAACATTTAAAATTTTTACGAATTACATATAATGAATTTATTAATTTTTATAAATAATAAATTCAATAATAATTTTTTTAATAAATTTTCAAATAAATTCAATTTGTATTTTTTTCATTATTTCAATTTATTCATTTGGTACATTATCAACACTAAAAAAATGATAATGGACTCTTATAAGAGCACTAGAAAATAGTGCTTACAATGGATAGAATTTATCAGTGCTAAAAAAAGCAGTGATACATGATAAACTTTATCAAAAAAAAATGCACTGTCAAATTGATAAATTAATATTTGATTTCATTAGAATTTATAGAGATACCATTTATATGTGCTGATAATGACTTGCACTGTTAAATGTGGGGTTTTTTTGTATTGATAATTGTATATTTTTCTTGTAAATTTTATTAGGAGTATTAATATTTTTATTTGAAGCCTACTATAACCATTTGGTGTTATCTTGATATCCTATATATTATTTCTAAAAAAAATTATACATTTATTTTGGATTAATGGATGTTTAATTTGGCATTTAAAAGTGTTTTTAAAGTTGGTGTTTTGATAAATTTTCATGGAATGAAGAATGTATTTGTGCCACTATTTTCATTTATCAAATATAAATTAAATGATTATGAAATGCTCACAGACTGGATATCATTTATTCACGAGAATATACCCGTAAAATATTTTTTCCTTCATTAAAATTAGTCTAGATAAAATTTTATTTATAATTAAAAAATTGGTTATGTGTTATTGTGGATGATATACTATTGGGAATGTTTGTGCTCACTTCTACAAAAAAATTAGTTTTAGATTATATATAAAAATTGAAAAATCTGGGAGAATTTATTATGTGGGATCAGATACAGAACTTTTTTCATGATTGGGTTAGCTAGTATATTTATTTTATTTTATTTCTATCTGCACCTACCAAATAGAACTTAAGTCCATTATGGTATAGTTAATATGGATGTACAATACATATGAATCATAGAGACAAAATGGATTACATTTTTGGTGGCCATTGGGGGCTAAGAGAAGTTATTGTTATTTCTTTTATTATATATGTTTTTTATGTTTCATAAGTTTTACATACAATATACTATTTGAATTCTCATGGATATCTTATTTATGAATAGGATTATATATATTTTTTGGTGAAAGTACATCTATGTGTTAACTCTGACTTAATGGAGAACTTATTCATTATTGATATTATTTTAAAAACATTGACTTGTTTCTAGCTTAGGGAAACCAATAATGACCTTTATAATAGTGTAATATTGGGTTGGGAATGAGGATTAGTGGCACCAAGGGACAATTTATTGAAATTGGTAACAAATCCTAGGGTTTTTGTCAGATTTTATGGTTTTTTGTATAAATATCCTATATTTTATTTTTATATCAGTATAATGAAATGATGGATTGACATTATGACATAAGTGGATGGTTTTTTGTGGGTTCCTGATCACTACCTATCACAAAGTGGATTATATCACTATTATAAGTGTGAATGTAAATTTTTATTTGGATATCTTCTTTTTACTGTTTATGATTATGTGATTTTTCTATAATGAATTTTAGACTAACAAAATGTAATTATATTAATATGGAGTTACAAAATGCAATGAACTACTAATGAAATATTATCTAACAAGTCATGATGAAATGTGAAAATACCAAGATCATGGTTTTAAAAATAATGGTGGGGATGACTCGTGATTTCCACATCATATGAAAACTAGTTGTCCAAATCATGAAATTTTATGGATTATTTTTTTGTATTTATGATTCAATTATGTGATTCATAATAATGGAAATTAATTAATAGATTTCATATAATATGTTTATATTATTGAAATATGTTTGGTTGGAAATATTAGATTTCAGTTCTTATATGTGTGAAGATAAAACCTTATTCGTTGTGGAAAATAATCATTTCATAAATTATAGTATTAAAAAAATGGTCATGTTTTATTTAGTAATTGTGAAATCCATTGTGGGAATAATATATTATCCCAATTTCAAAATAGAGTAGTATTGGTTTCAATTACTACTAAATTTCCAATAGTTATTTGAAAATTTTCAATTGTTATGAATTTTGTAGTGTTTATAATATGTGTGATGAAATGAACTGTTCATATTTTAAAAAATTTGATTTCAAGTATTTTATTTGTGGTGATGTGGTTTCTATACACCTAATATAGGGTGTGCACTTGTAATTTAAAATGGATTTTTATTTTCTGTAAATTAAGTGATATATTGATTTCTATAAATGATTCTTTTTATTTGTTTTATTTTATGGCTTTTCATATTTTCTCATGTGTATTTTGTTTTTGGAACATGTTTTCTAGGACAAGGTTGTAGTGGAATGGCATGAGAGCCATGTTTTGGATCTTTGGGGTTGTTGATCCCCAAAAAATGAGCATCGAAAAATATATAATGTTTTAAATACAAGAATTAATGGTATAATAGATGTTTTCCATAATTTTTTATTTCTTATTTTATACTCCTTCAACAAATCTACAATATGTTAGAAATAAATGTTATACCATGTGGCTATTAATTATTCTTTCATATATTTTGATTCATACACATTGTTTTATGTATAATATGTTGAGGATATGTGTCCTTTTATCATACATTATTATAGAATATTATTAGTTTATGTCAATTATAGTAAAATATTTCTCCATTGTTATTATTTTATGAGTTTGTTAGGATTTTAAAATTTATGAATCATTGATATTTTTTCACCTAATGAGCATTTTATCTCCCTCATGTGTATGTTTCCACTACATAATTAATGAAATATTGTATTTAGTATAATATTTATAAAATTATAGTATGTGACTTTGTATTTTGTTGTGATATTTATATAATAATGTAAAATAATAAAATTATGTATCTAATATCCAATCATACTGAAACATTCATTTTGGGGATTATGTTATAATATGTTATATATAAGGATTATATACTATAAATGTTGTAAAATATCTATGTGTTTTTTTAGATCATCACTATTTGTAAAATATTGAGGATTACTTTTTTAGGATAATTTTAATAATTCTAAGATATAATATCTGAATGAAAAATTTGTTAATCCTATAGTCTCAAAGGATAAAATGATGGAGACATTGTTTTGAGGAACTAATTTTTAGCACCACTGATTTTCGGTAAGTAGCCATTAATATATAATATTAAGTATATAAGATTCATGGGTTATGTTTGGAAGTGTTTTGAGAACATTAATTTTGTTTTTTGGAATAAATTGAAGGTTTATAGGAAGTGCACGTTTTGTATAAACTATGCGACAAACATGGAGAACCAATATGGTTTGGGCAGTTTTATAATGCGGCTTAGCACAGCTGGAACATGGTTATGGAGAATATGTAAGGAGATTATGAAATGGGTCATCATTAATGCAATATCTAAAGCATGGCTGGTGGAATGTATATCTAATTGTACAACTAAACAGTGTGCTGGTAAAAGCCATCACCTTAAAAAGTGGATCTAATATGTTTTTTTACTTTTAGTGCCTCATTTCCCATTCTAGGGTTCCCTAAATCAGGATTTTCATTTAATAAATTTCAAAGAAGGATCTCTCTAATATATGTATAGGTTATCTGAAGGCTTTATTTATTGATTTTATGTATAGGTTATCATAATTTTTTTAGAATGTATAAATTATTCATGAAAAATATCTTATAAATGTAATGAAAAAGTGTACCATTACCAACACTTTTTAAATTGCTAATAAAGAGTCATACATCAGATTGTTATCACCAACAAATTTCCCCAACCTTGTGCAATGTGATATAATATCATACCACATCATCAAAAAATAAACAAATAAATGTTTTCAAACATAATTTAAATAAGAAAAAAAATCTAGGAATGATTTCTTAGTCATGGTGACATGATGCATGATATTAATTAAAAAGAAACATATGTATTCAAGAAAACAAATGTGGATTCATATAAGTCACAAAATGTGTCAGATTATGGATTGGATGATTCATAAATTTTTGGAATCTCTTATGGATTCTATTCCTAATGTATCAAGAAAATTACACTGTGTTTTCTGGGTTTTTAGAACATATTTTAATCTTTTTACTAAAATGTCATATTAAATCGGAAACACCCGTATCGACTCATACGGATTATATACTCTGTTATTTTGACGTGATAACAATTCCAAATTGTTGTAAATTATATATGAATAATTTTCCTAAATTATAAATAAAATCTGAGTTGTGTTGATTAGTTTTCTATAAGTGACTCTTTTTGAACTAAAATGTTGATTTTAAACTGATAAAAAATACATTGAGTCATAATACATACACCATGTATTATATTGTTTTGTAGATAATTATTATATGTCATAGATGACTTACAGATCATTTTAATAAAGTATCAAAACAATTTGATTTCATGGTTTTGGGAATTTGAGTTGTTCTTTATTCTAAAATCAATGCCAATTTTTTAAAAAAAGTCACAATATGAGTCATATAAGTCACAGTGTCCATAAGATTTTGGAGAGACTAATTTTCCCACTTCATAAAAGTCTTATGGATCGTTTTCAAAATGTATCAAACGAATCCAATTAATTTTACTTGGTTTTGAGTATGTCACATGACTTTTTTTCTAAAAATCCATTTATACTAAAAACACACACATTGACTCATACTAATCACATTGTGTATAAATTTTATATTTGACTGATCCCTACACATAAAAAATGACTTATGAATTAATTTAATATTTTATCATGAAATTGTTTTTCCATTTTCATAGTTTTTAGTGAGTCACATTTTTTGAACTAAACATCCAATTTTATACTAATTACGGAAAATATGAGAATACCAGGAACATCGTGCTTCATATTGAGGTACTATAAACACCTACACAAAAAAATGACTGATGGATCATTTTAAAATGTTTTTTAATTAATATGAATACATTTTTTCAGTTTTGAGTAGCTCTGTTTTCCTTTTTGTAAAAATTCATGTAATTTTCTAAATAAAAAGTATTAAATGGAGTCATATAAGTCACACCATGTTCCAAAATAAGGTAAAACATATTAATACACATCTAATATGATTGATGAGTTGTATTCCTAATTAATTAATAAAAAATGAATTCATCTTTTCAGTTTTCAGTTGGTGTGTTTTCCCTTTTACTAAAATTGAGGTAAATGTTAAATAAAAAAGACATATATTGAGTCATATCAAACACACCAGGCATAGAGGTGTGGTGAAGATAATTCTAACATGTACTGAATATTTTTAAGATCCTTGTAATGAATTATCAAAACAATCTGAATTCATTTACATGGTTTTGAGTATGTCATATGTCTTTTTAAAAAAATGACATTTTAAACTAGAAACACATAATTTAACTAAATACAATCACATCGTGTATCTTTTTAACATGATATAAAATCTATCACATTAAAAATTACTTATGATATGGTGTTTTAAATTATCAAGATAATTTGAGCGAGTTTTCATGGTTTTCAGTGGGTAACATTTTTTGCTCTACACTATCGATTTTAAACTAATAATTGAAACATTGAGTCATACTGGGCACACAGTCCATCTGATTGTGGAGATATTTATTCCCACACATCAAAAATTACTTATGGAAAGTTTCTCTAATGTATCAAAAAATATCAATTTGATATATTAGTTTTGAGTATACCAGATGTCCCATTTGTTAAAATTGATGTCAATGTTAAATAAAAAGGATGCACATTGACTCATACAAGTCACAACACTAATTTTATAGAGTTACAAGTTATTTTGACACATCTCAAATGACATATGTAAAAAAAATTTATAGTATTAAAAAATCCAAATGTGTTTTCTCTGTTTTTAGTATGTTACGTCTTTTTTTACTGAAATGTCATTTTAAATTGGAAACACACACTTTGACCTATACTTACCACATTTTGTATCTGTTTGATTAGTTCCCTATTACAAAACATCACAAAGGACATATGAACCATTTTCTAAAATTATCAGGTAAATTAACGTTTGTTTTATATGTTTTCATTGAGTATCATTTTTTAATCTAATATGGAAATATTAAACTTAAAAAGAACAAAATTACCCAGAATAATAATTAATTATAATTAATATAATGCAATTTTTTTATTAGTATTATTTATTAGATTAATTATAAATAATAATATTATTTATATATATCAAATAATATGTTGTATTATTATTAAATTTAAATATGATTAATAATATATATATATATAGTAATATTCAAATAATGTTACTAATAAAATATATATATATATAACATATATATATATATATATATAATATTTAGGTATATGAAATTTATTTATCTATGTATATAATGAAGAGTGACCTATATTTAAATGTTTTTTATAATTCTTGGTGTGAACCACATTAATGATTATTGTCAATTATGGTTAGTGTGAAGGATGTACTAAAATCCATCGTCATTTTTTTCCAATCATGTAAAACATTATCATTTATTAATATAATAAAAAACTACTAAAAAAGTAATATTCTATAGAAAAAGTTATTAAACAATTCCTAAACCAGTTATTTTATTATATATTTATTTGGATCATTATTTACTATTTCAAGAATACAATTGAATGAAAATCATCATTAACTATTTATCCATGTAATATATAGTAAATTAATTTTAGTAAGATACACTCATTGGCATAAATTTCACTTTAGAAATCATAGACCCCATCGTTGTGTAGCACTGCAGTTGTGTATTATGGTTTTTCACTCTCCACCCTCTGCAACTCATTCCTACCACTCACTATATCATTTATCTAGTTCTTATGGAGATTAGCTCTAGAAGGATTTGGTGTTAAGGAAAGATCCATGTTAATGAATAGTTCTAATGGTACAATTTATAGAAATGGGATCATTTCTCATTTTATCAAACATTATAATGTATAATTGTCATCCTCATAAACTCATATCCCTAAAAAATTTTATTGTTTGTTTTTTTAAACAGATTCTCTATATCATTTAGACATGCACCTATTTTCATTCAAATACTCAAATAAATATTCATACATGGGATTACTAATGATTAAAGTAGTATAAGAAATATAGGTTCATGTCCACAAGATATGGGGTATGAGCCTGAGGGAAACAAAATATAATGATCACATTTCATGAGAAGAAAAGAATGAGGATGAGAATTGTAATTCATTATGTTCTCTAAAGTTAAAAATGACTCCCATTTGTGAGAATTAAACCATTGACCACCATTATTAACTTCACGCCTCCATTTCCACCAACTCCTTACAGAGTAAATATCCACAAAACAAAAGAAATGAAATATTGAATGGCGGGAATGAAATGGAGAGGGTGTTGAAAAATTAATTAGAATATTCATCTATAGAGATACACAACTTGAGGTTCTTGGTTCCCAATAGTGTAATTTTAGTTTACTGTTGTATGTTACTAAAATTTATTTATTCATTTGTACATGGAGGTAGAGTTAATGGTGAATAAAATTTATTTTTATCCTTGAAATTATCAACTGTAATCTGAATAAAATATTAATAATGTAATTGGGTGAGGGTTATTGAAATTTTTTCTTCGATGAGATATGGAATTTTTTATTATGTATTATTTTATAAAAAATTATTTTTTTAAATTATTTGAAAAAGTGGCCAATAGAGGTGAGTAATTCATTCAGACATACCTTGATAGGCAATATAACATGAAAGGGGTTCACACCTTCCACGATCAAAATCTATAAAATTGAGGTTACTCCACTTTCGATACATGAATAAATTAAGTGAATCTCCATAAATATTAAATATATTTATGTTATATATTTGTATTTATTATGTTAGTAATTTTATTTTAATATAATTATAATATATATTTATATTTATATTTCATATTTATATTTATTTAAAAATACATTATATTATTCAATATATTTATAATACTAGTTTTTTCTAAAGAATCTAAATAATAGTAATAATATTAAATATTAAATTATATTAATTATAAATCATTATAAATCTTGATAATTGTGTATAAAGTAACATTATTTAAATTTTGGAAAATCTAATTATTTCAAAAAAGGATATATTGTTACCCAATTTGATTATTATGAAAGTAACATTAGTTTACAATATTTTATTGGTCAATTATGTATAAATAATATTACTATAAAAAATATATATATAATGATCTAAAATGAATATATATATCTAAAATGATGAATAGCTCAAAATAATTTCAAATAAATATACTTTGTTATCATCCATTCACTGAGGAGATGTTCCACCTTGACACTCGCATTGAACTAAATCAGTTTGTCTTTGGTCATAAAAAATACACCAGACATTGCCCCATCATCCCTTCACCAACACTAATCTTGAATCCCTTGACATTATCTCTAGAAACTACAACCATATGTTGTTCTCCATTCTTAGTCCCTCACTTATATACAGATGTAGAATGACACAATTTCTTATAGAAAATACAAAAATAAATCCTTTATTAAATCCAAACAATCTACACACATATGAATTCATCCCCCACTATAATCATATATTATCTATTTTAAATAATGAGACATCAAATTCCATAGAAATGTGAGGAGAAATTGGGTGAGAAACTGAACTAGTTATACTATCAAAACATAAATATCTTATAATAAGATACCCTAGATTGTTTAAAACAATGTGATTATGAAAAGATAAAAGGGTCTATGGAAAACTAACCCATAACGATATTATTTGAATAATTTGTATCATATGGTTAAGAAATGACCACATGAAGAGATAGGAATGGAAGCCTTTTTCTCTACAGGGGGGACGTTGGACTATGCCTTGACCAGATCTTCTAAAATAGTATAATAAATCATGATGTTCCTTTTGTTGAGAAGACCTATAATTGCTTGATCATGAAACCCCCAAGACTCAAATATTTAGCTATAAAAAAGATCTGATGTACCATATTAAACTATGTTTGGTATAAAAGTATTCAAAACACCATTTTTAAGGTCCTGAATTTTTTCCATGTATTATTTTAATATTACATGGGAATTATTTTGAGATGAGGCTCTGAGATGGCGTGCCGTTTCGTGGATCGGTAAGACCAGAACAAATTTTTGAATTAAATTTAATCATAAAAATACAAGCACATGTGGTTTTCCTGAAAAAGTTGAATAACTCCATAACGGGTGCTCGGATCAGAAATCGGTGGGATCCTTTGCGTTCGGAACATCGAATTTACCTTTGGTGAGGCCTAACTTCGGCCGGCGTGTGTCAGTGGTGAAATCCATTTTTTGGATCTAGCCGTAATAAAATATTTATTTATAATATTTTATTAAATCCTTATTGTAGTGAAATGTATTTATTCTTTTAAATAGTGTTTTCGCAGGGGAGGGGTCAGGGTTACAATTCCCATAACTTTGATTTTGTCGGGAGGGACCTGGAGAAATCCTCCTGACGCATCAACGATGTTCTTAACGATTTTTTCTGGTGACGATGACGCGATGAATGAATATTCTCCAACGAATTCTGTGGATCCAGGTAAGATTTTTGCTTTTTATTTTCCATTACCCATTCTTCATTTCTATGACGAATGTGATCTAGTCCCTGAACAGATTACTCCACGGATCGATCGTTCTTGCGGGGTGAACTTTTGCGGGAATTTTGGGAGACTGAATCCATGTTGATCTTTTCATAGAAAATTTTCTAGTCCATTTAATCCTATTAATGGTAGAAGATCAACACCGTAATTAACGATGTAGGAGGTTCATTCCTCAAATTTTTTTCATTGGATTTCTCCTCTTTCTCTCCTTCACGTTCTTCATGTTCTTCACGGGGCAATGAACAACGGATCGCTGAACATCTGTTCTATGATGCAATGATCCCAAATTGAATATCTAATGGCAGAACAATGCTACGGAGGTGCGGCTGTAGTGGAGACCGACGGATTGATTAGGATTAGAAGATACCGTTCTTTGAACGATTTCCACACGGGTGACCGGAATCAGATTTCAGAGCCAATCGAAGGCCCAAAACCCTCGTACTCGGTATCACAACATGTAGGTGACCCTTGGTCTTGTGTTTTGTGGAAAATGGACTAGTGAAATGTGATCCAGAAGATCGGCCGAAGCACGAGGAAAAAGAAAGCGTTTCTGGAAATTTCCCGACTACACGCCGTGTATTATGGGCTACACGGTGTGTGTACTTCGGAGGACCACCTGGTGTGTACTCCGGGAGTACAAAAACACGGGTTGAGTACACGGCCATGGACACGACGTGTATACCTTCCCCGTCCAGACCCGACCTGATACACGGGATACCCCTTGTACTAGTACACGGTTAGGCGATACAGACATGGACAATGAAAGTGTACGGGCACATGTCCAGCATACACGGAGCGAGCCCCAGGTGCTCGTACATTGCATGTGATTATTCTACATGCTTTGTAGTTTCTTTCTATCTGACAAGATGGATATCAAGGGTCGTGTAGCCTAGTTTCACAAAGACTAGAAGGATGGCGCAGGCTGTTTACACAGGCAGTACCTGGGGTCAAGGAACATGGTGTGTAACCATACTACACTCCATGTAACCAATTATTCATGGTTTGACCCACTTTTCTACAGTGACTTGGAGTCGTTATCTTAGGGTTTGTAACCTTGGTCTTTTTCCTGAAGGTTACGGAATAATTTCCTTTATACAGGTGTATGATCCCTTTAATAGGACTTCCTGAATAGATTTGTTCGAATCCCCTCTATGAAACATAGATCCAGATCCTCTATTCATTCTTGTAACCCTATGTAGAGTTCTTGGTATCGACATGACCAACTTTACCCAGCCACTGATCATCTGCTTAGTGGATTATCTCATTCTGAGTTTTCGGAACCACCCCATGACTTTGCTGTGATACTCATATGAGCATCACGTTCACAAAGTACATGTGGAGTGTGTTCTCCCATAACGAGTACTTCTTATCTCTCTCTTCAGACCTAGGAGTGTGTTCTCCCGGGTGGATGCTTAGTGGAATCTTTAAGCTGGGTCCTATTGGTGGTATTCGTGATAGTCGATCGTGCATGAGTATATCTGGATATTCATGTTATATGTTCAGTAAACATATACTATGTAGAGCTTACTGTATCATTCTTTTGTTGTATTTTCCCTTGTTGTATTTACTTTTTGGTTTTGAGGTGTCCTACTAGGTATTGTTATACTCACCCATGCACGGGCTTTGCCTGCACGTGTCGTGTCTTGTGAAGACGAGTGAGCATATGACATGATTCTAGGAGGACCAGAACTAGACGGTACTATGTGAGATCAGGCAGGACAAATAGTGTTCCTACGACTATAGACTACAGTCCCAACACCATTCATTACAAGATGGACTTTGTTACAGACTCTCTTTTTAGTTGGCTTGTACTTTTGGACCAGGGTCTTACTTTTTTCACTTTACTTTCCTGTCATATTCTGTGGTTGGGTTTTAGTGTATACAGGCATCTTTTTCATTTAGTAGTTTTTACTTTTCTGCTTTGTGGGCTTATAAATGTGTGTGTTTGTGTACTGGTTTATAGTAAAATCCTCCCATGTTAGAATCATGCCTACTCGGTGATAGTCACCAACACCTGGCCTGTTGGAGGCGGGATTGGGGAGTTGCGGCTCAGACCCCACTGGGATGGGTCATGACAGAGTGCTATCAGAGGAGGTCGGTTCTAACTTAGGATCGAGAGTACGTGAGTTGTTTTGGGGAAATAGTGTTAAGTGTATCAAGTTCGGCATTCGATCCAGGGACCCCAGTGTTGGTGCAGGGGCCAACATATCCATACTCTAGGACTCTGATAACTTTCATTTCAACTTTGATCATGAGAAAACTGGTTGCAGGGGAAATGTAATGGTACATGCATCACATAGGAATGTTTTGTGGTTTCTATGTCCTTTTTGAGTCAGATCCGTAGATATACACACTGATTGAGATACAACTTGTGTTTTTAACCGGATTCCTCCGCGACGCGCACCAACTAGGATCCAGCAGATCGATAACGAGGATGACCCCCTTAGTGATGAATCCCTGATACAGTGACAGGATCCCCCAGTTTTACTGTCAGGTGGTGTGCCAGTTATCCCACCACCTTTGGAGCAGTGTTTAGTGCATGTTGTACCAGTGGAGGAGGAGTGTAGGTTGAGTGAACTCCACGAGTTTCAGATATAGAGATCCCTCAGGTTTCGTGGCGATCCTGACGCTCAGGTAGCAGAGGACTGGTTTGAGGCAGTGTCCAGAGTCTTTCGTTTGGTCAGGACACAAGCAGACCAGATTCTGATCCTTGTAGTGATCCTTCTGCAGGGCTCGGTAAGACGATGGTAGATTTTAGTTGTCCAAACCCATGATGAGGCAACAATTTCATGGTCGGAGTTCAATCAACTCTCCATAGAGGAGTTTTCACCAGTTACCCTGGGAACAGTACTCATACATGAGCTTCTTCAGCTCCATCAGAGAACCATGATGGTGGCTGACTATTCATTGAGGTTTACCGGCCTCTCGCTGTACTCTATGGATATGGTCAGAGATCAGTTCTTCATAGCTCGCACTTTTGAGTGGTAATTGTGCAGAGATATCCGAGATAGGATCATCCCTATGAGAATTCCTACTTATGTTGGGGTGCTTGAGATGGCATCGGTGGTTGAGAGCTTCTTGGAAGAGTAGAGAAAGCTGGTAGTTATCAGTAGTGGGCGAGCTGCAGTAGAGACCTTGGCAGCAGGGAGCCGACGTCCGAGACCCAGGTGTGGGAGATGTTTTCAGAGGAGATCCCTGGATAGGGGATCTGCCGTACAGGGTTCGCAGGTCACATCTAGCCATACTCAAGAGAGCCGATGCTACTAATGTGATGGAAGGGGACATCTCGCACAACATTGTCCGACCCGCCGTACTACTGACATGGGAGCAGTGGATGGAGCACCGAGTCAGAGGCAATGTGTGGAACAGACAGATTCGCAGGGTGGCGGACATGGTAGGGGAGCTGGGAGAGCAGCTTGAGGTGGTCGTCGTTTTGACCTTTTACCACAACCACCCCCAGGAGGTCCACCCCAGGCTTAAGGAGCAGGTTGACAGAGGTAGGGACAGCTGCAGGCGGCATAGGCTTATGACCCAGGTACTTCCGGAATGATTACATGTACTATCTGTGTCTTTTCTTCTTTGGATACCATATTGATAGACACAGGTTCTATTTATTCATTTCTGGCTGCTTATCTTTTTTGAGACCTTGAGATTCTAGTTGAGCTGTCGACTCGACCCTTATGCTTAGAAACAACGACTGGAGAATATTCATAGATCACAAACCACTGTTTAGTGTGTGACCTGACCCTTGGAGGTGCGAGTTTTGGTTGGATCCTCTTGGTGGTATCATCGAGGCCTTACGATGTCATTATTGGTATGGATTGGCTATCCACAGTTCATGCCCATATTGACTGTTTTAGGCGAAGGGTGCGGTGTGTCCGTAGTGATGGAATATGGTTCTATTTTTTGGTGAAAGAGAGACATAGGAAGCGCAAGATAGACTCATGCATAGGAGGGAACAACTGATATCAAATCAGTTGGCTAGCCTTGCCCTTGTCGTAGCAAATGTTATGAGTTTCCAGTTTCCAGCAGTAGTGGCTGAGTATGAGGATGTATTTCCGAAGGATGTCCCATGTCTACCTCCCTGTAGGGAGATAGATTTCTACTTTGAGTTGCAACCTGTGACGACACTGATATCGGCATCAGCATATTGGATGGCTCTTGTAGATCTTCGTGAGTTGAGGGTGCGGCTGGATGACTTTCACAAGAAGGGCTTTGTGAGACCTAGTATTTCACCATGGGCGGCCCGAGTGTTGTTTTCCAAGAAGTAAAATGGTAGCTTGAGGCTATGTGTGGATTATCGGCGCATAAATCAGTTGACTGTAAAGAATCTGTATCCACTACTGAGGATCGATGAATTCTTTGGCCAGTTGAGAGGGGAACTATGACTCTCGAAGGTTGATCTACGATTAGGCTATCACATGTTGCGAGTACGGGATGAGGATTTACCAAATACGGCTTTTTGATGTCGCTATTGTCACTATGAGTACTTGGTGATGCCATTCGGCGTGATGGACACCCCGGAAGTGTTCATGGGACTCATGAATTGGATCTTTTAGACCTATATAGACCATTTTGAAGTGGTCTTCATCGATGGTATCCTTGTCTACACTGTGTCCAAGGAGGAGCATGTGAGACACCTAAGGATGGTTCTGGACACACTCCGAGAGCACCAGTTTTATGGGAAACTCTTTATGAGTCAGTTCTGGTTACAGGAAGTCCACTTTCTGGGACACATTATCTCGGAAGATAGTGTAACAGTGGACCTAGCCAAGGTGGAGGTAGTTCTCGCTTGGGATTTACCCCGGATCGTGACAGAGGTGTGGAGTTTCCTTGGGTTGGTAGATTACTATCGAAGATTCATCCTTGATTTCTCTAATATTGCATCACCAATGACATCATTGACCCGAAATGGGAATCCTTTTGTGTGGACGAAGAGATGCCAGCAGGCTTTCTAGCAGTTGAGATAGAGTTTGACGAGCACCCCGATCTTGAAATTACTAGAGGTGGGTGTTGTGTACGTAGTGTTCTACAACGCATCGGGAACCAGGCTTGGATGCATCTTGATGCAGAGGCAAGAAGTTATTGTCTATGGATCACATGAGTTGAGTCATCATGAGAAGAAATACACGACCCATGATCTTGAGTTAGCAGCGGTAGTCTTCACATTGAAGATGTGGCGGCACTACCTGATGGGTAAGCAGTTTACCATCTACTCTGATCACAAGAGTATCAGATATATCTTTTCTCAGAAGGACCTGAATTTCAGAAAGAGTAGATGGCTTTAGTTCCTCCAGAATTACGAATTTGAGATCGTTTAAACTTCTAGGAAGGGGAACATGGTGGTAGATGATCTCAGTATGAAATCTTGTTCACTATTGTTGGATGAGGTGATGAGATAGTTGGCCTCCTTACAGTTATCGTTCATGGATGGAGATGAGGGAGCTTACCATCAGTTGATGGTTGTTACCCCTCCACTCTTGCAACGAGTCTGGGGAGCACAGCACAAGGATGCATGTTGTGAGACTCTACGTGCTCAGATATCCACAGGTGATGCTGCTGATGGATATTCAAAAGGTGGGGAGCATGTTGTTCATTTCCAAGGGCGCACATTAGTACTAGTAAAGTTGCGGGAGGAGGATTTACGGTAGTTCCATACATCTCCTTTGGTGGTGTATCAAGGCCTGGAAAAGTTGTATCAGGACCTCTGATGTGAGTTTTGGTGGCCATGAATGAAGAAGAGTGTGGCAGAGTTTGTTTCTTGGTGCCTTACTTTTCTGCAAGTAAAGGCTGAGCACCAGGTGCCAACAGGTTTGACTCATCCTCTTGTGGTGCTAGAGTAGAAGTGGGATGGGATATCCATGGACTTCATGACGGGTTTATCATGTACATATAGGGTACACCATACCATCTGGGTGATCATCGATCGACTCACCATGTTGTCCCACATCCTAGACATATGGGAGTAGAGTTCGGTTGAGAGCATGGGACACCTCTATGTTCAATAGATAGTTCATCTTCATGGAGTTCCATCCACGATCGTCTTAGATCATGATGATTGACTTTGTTCATATCTAGGAGTATCACCTTCCAATGGTTCAATTTGCTTAAAAAATAGTTATCATTCCACTATTGGTATGGAATTATTTGAGGCTCTGTATGGGTGACCTTGAAGGACACCACTTTTCTAGACAATCCTAGGAGAGTCAGCACTCATGGGCCTAGAGATGGTGAGAGCTACTACAGAGAAGGTTCAGGTCATCCAGGAGCAAATGAAGACTTCATAGATTCGGAAAAAGTCTTATGCCGATAGGATCCAGAGGGCGTTGGAGTTCAAGGAATGAGACCATGTGTTCCTTCGGGTCTCACCTCGACATGGATTGTGGATATTTGGCCGATGCGGTAAGCTATCCCTGAGGTTCGTTGTCACTTTTCAGATTCTATGTATAGTTGGCGAGGTGGCGTATCGCTTGGCTCTACCTTCTCAGATGGATCGGTTACACAACATCTTCCATGTGTCGCAGCTGCGGAGGTACGTGCATGATCCATCACATGTTATCCACTGGGGAGAGTTGGAAATCGATGATGGAGTGACCATTGCAGAGTACCTAGTGGAGGTCGAGGATCGGTAGGAGAATATCCTTCGTGGGTGAGATATTCCCTTAGTGTGTGTCTGGTGGAAGCACAAGAAACTCCAGGAGAGCACGTGAGTGGGGGGTGTCTCAGATACGCATGCAGTACTAGCATCATTTTTAGTATCCCTTGTTTTGTCTTTTCGGGGAAGTAAAATCCCTAAGGTGGGTGTGATGTAATGTCCCGAATATTTCCCCATTTATTATTTTAATTTTACATGGTAATTATTTCAAGATCATGCTCTAGGACGACGTGCAGTTCTGAGGCCCGATGAGCACATAACAAATGATTGAATTTAATTTAATAATTAAAATACGCGTGTATGTGGTTTTCCTGAAAAAGTAGAATAAATCCTGAACTGGAGCTTAGATCTGAAATCTGTGGGTGCCGTTGCGTTTGGAACAACGATTTTAACTTAGGCGAGGCCTAAAATCAGCTATCGCAGGTCGGTGGTGAAATCCTATTTTTGAACGTAGCCATAATTAAATATTTAATTAAAATGTTTTATTAAATCCGTGTTGCAGAAAAATCATTTTATTCCTTTTAATAGAGTTTTCCTAGGGGATGGGTCAGGGTTACAATTCTCATAACACTGGTTTTCTTTGCAGAGCTCTGCAGAAAGCCTCTTGACGCTTCGACGACGTTCTTGAAGATTTTCGCCTGCGATGACAATGCAGCAACTGAATCTTCTCCAATGATCTCCACAGATCCAGGTAGGATGTTTCCTATTGATTTTACATTCCCCGTTATTGATTTCTATGAAGAACGCAGGATAATACAAGAACAGATTAGTCTGCAGATCGATTGTTCTTGCAGGGTGGACTTTTGTAGTGATTTTGGGAGACTGAATCCATGTTGATCTTTTTCTGTAAATTTTTCTTCTGTATTTAATCCTATTAATGAGAGAAGATCAACACTGTGAAGAACGATGTCAGAGGTTCATTCCTGAAATTTGATTCATTGGATTTCTCCACATTCCCTCCTTCGCGTTCTTCATGTTCTTCACGGGGTGATGAACAACGGATAGTTGCGCATCCGTTCTATGATTCAATGATCCCAAATTAAAGATATGTCATCGGTACAACCCTTCAGAGGTGCGGTTGTGGTGGTGAAAGATGGATCGATGTTGATCGGAAGATATCGTTCTTTGGTCGATTTCTGTACGGGTGAACGAAATCGGATTTCGGAGCCGATTGAAGGCCCAAAACCCTCTGATTCTGCATCAAAACTTCTAAGAAACCCTTGGTCTTGAATTTTGTGGAAACAGATCAGAGAAACCCGTTCCAGAAGATCAGCTGAAGCGCGGGGAAGAAGATGGCGTTTCTGGAAATTTCTCAACTACACAACTTATAGTACGGGCTACACGATGTGTGTTCATCGTCGAACCACCTGGCATGTACTCCAAGAGTACACAGAATCAGGCTGAGTACATGGCTAGGGACATGACATGTATACCTTCCCCGGCCAAACCCCGCGAGATATATGGGATACCCTGTGTACTGGTACTCGGGCATGAGACATAGACACAGACATAGACCTTGTACGGACACATGGCCAGCATACATGGAGCGAGCCCCAAGTGCTCGGACACGGCGTGGGATTCTTCTAAATTCCATGTAGTTTCTTTGTATCTGACAAGATGGATGAAATGGGCCGTTTACATGGGTAGTGCCTGGAATCAAGGAACACGGCGTGTGATCCTTCTACACACCGGGTAGTCTAGTTTTACACAGACTAGCCAGATGACATGGGCCGTTTACACGAACATTACCCAAGGTCAAGGAACACGGTGTGTAACCATACTACATGCCATGTAACCAATTCTTCATGTCTTGAGCCACTTGTCTTCTATGAAGTTGACTAGTTATCTTAGTGTTCTTACCCTTGGTCTTTTCCCTAAATGTTCTAGTATCATTTCCTTTATACAGGAGTTTGATCCCTTCAACATGACTTTTTGACTAGATTTGATGGAATCCCCTATATGAGACTTATATCCAGATCCTCTATTCATTCCTGGGACCCTAGGTGTAGTTCTTGGTATCGACGTGACCAACTTTACCCGGGCGTCGATCCTCTTCTTATTGGATTATCTCAGACTGAGTTGTTTGAGTCACCCCATGACTTGGCTATGATCCTCATCTGAGCATCTTGTACAATGTGTACTTGTGGAGTGTGTTCTCTCGGAACGATTACTTTGTATCTCTCTCTTCAGACCTAAGAGTGTGTTCTCTCGGTTGTGTGCATAGTGGAATCATTGAGCTGGATCCTAGAGGTGGTATTTGCGATATTTAATCATGCATGAGTATATCTGGATAGTCTTGTTATATGATTGGTAGACATATACTGTGTAGAGATGAATGTATCTTTCCTTTGTGGTATTTCCCTTGTTGTATTTATTTTGTGGTTTCAGGGTGTCCTACTAGGTATTGTTATACTCACCCATGCACGGGCTTTACCCGCACATGTCATGTATTGTGCAGATAAGCGAGCCTTTCACAGGATTCTAGGCGGACCAAGACCGGATGGTACTCAATGAGATCAGATAGGCCGAGGTGTGTTCTTACGGCTACAGACTACATTCCCAGCACCTTTCTTTATAGTTTGGACTTTGTTATGGACTCTTTTTGTGGTGGGCTGGAACTTTTGGCCTAGGGTTTTAATTTCTTGCACCTTACATTCTTGTCATACTCTATGGTTGGGTTTTAGTGTATGCATGCATCTTTTCCTTTTAGTAGTTTTTAATTTTCAGATTTGTGGTCTTGGACATGTGTGTTTTTGGGTACAGGTACATAGGAAATGCCTCCCATGTTAGTAGCATGCCTACTTGGTGCTAGTCAGCAGCCCCTAGCATATTGGAGGAAGGCTTGGGGAGTTGCGGCTCAAACCCCACCTGGACAATTCATGAGGGAGTGGTATTAGAGGTCATTGGTTCTACCTTAGGACCGATAGTCCATGAGTTTGTTTGGGGAAACAATGTTAGGTGTTTCGAGTTCGTATTTCGGGCCAAGGACCCAAGTGTTAGTGCGGGCCACTGACATATCCATACAACAGGACTCTGATAACTTTTTTTTCGACTAAGAACATAAGAACACTATTTGTAGGGGAAAAATAATGATACATGAATCACATGGGAATGGGTTGTGGTTTCTATGTCATTTTTGAGTGATCTCTCTAGATATACTCACTGATTGAGATACATCTTGTTTCTTTAACATGATACCTCCGCGACGTTCACCCGCTAGGATCCAGTAGCTCTATCACAAGGTTGACCCCCTCAATGATGAAGCTCCGATATAGGGACTGGATCCCTCAGTTTTACCATCAGGTGGTGTGCCAGTTATCCTGCCACCTGTGGAGCAGTGTTTAGTGCCTATTGTACTAGTGGAGGAGGAGTGAAGGTTGAGTGCACTCCATGAGTTTCAGAGACAGAGACCCCTCAGGTTTCGAGGTGAGCCTAACCCTCAGGCAGCAAAGGAAGGGCTTGAGGCAGTGCCCCAATTATTCTATTTGGTCAGAAAACCAGCATACCAGATGGTGATCCAGGCAGTGAGCCTTCTACAGGGCTTGGTAGGAAGATATTGGAGTTTGGTTTTCCAGACTCACAACGAGGAGACACTTGCATGGTCAGAGTTTGAGCATCTCTTCAGAGAAGAGTTTTCACCGGTTACCCTAAGGGCAGTACGCATACAGGAGCTTCTTCACCTCTAGTAGGGAACCGTGATGGTGGATGACTATTCGTTGAGGTTTACCGACCTCTCGTGGGACTTGATGGATATGGTCAGAGATAATTTCTTCATAGATTTGAATTTTTAGCAGGGCTTGCATAGAGATATCCATGCTAGCATCATCCCTATGAGAATTCCAACTTATGATGGGATGCTCTAGCGGGCTTTGGTGGTCGAGAGATTCTTGGAAGAGAAGAGACATCCAGTAGTTGTTAGTAGTGGGTGAGCTAGAGCAGAGACTTCGGTAGTAGGGAGCAGACGTCAGTGACCCGGGCGTGGGAGACGTTTCCAGAGGAGATCCCGGGACAGGGGATCTACCATACATGGTTCTCATGGTGCATCCATCCAGCCTTGAGAGAGTCGATACTACTCATGTGATGGCAGGGGAAATCTCACTCGAGATTGTACGACCTATCGTACTACTCACACGGGAGCAGTGGATAGACCACCGAGGTAGAGGAAATGTGTGGAGCAGACAATGTTGCAGGGCAGTAGATGTGGTTGGGGAGCTGGGAGAGTAGCTAGAGGTGGTCGGTGTTTTGACCTTTTACCACCACCACCCCCAGGAGGTCCACCCCAGGCTCAGGGATTGGTGAATAGAGGTAGGGACAGCTCTAGGCGGCAGAGGCTTATAACCCAGGTACTACTGGAATGATTAGAGGTACTATCTGTGTCTTTTTTAAATTGGATACCATATTTATATACACATGTGCTAGTCATTTCATTATGGATTCTTATCTTGTTCGAGACCTTGAGATTCCAATTTAGCTGTTGACTCGACCCTTACGCTTAGAAACACCGACTAGAGAAGATTCAGAGATCACACACCACTGTAGATCGTGTAACCGGACCCTTGGGGGAAAGAGTTTCCGTTGGAACCTCTTGGTGGTAGCATCAAGGCCATAAAATGTCATTCATGGTATGGATAGGATATTCAAAGTTCAAGCCCATATCTACTGGTTTAGGTGAAGGGTGTGGTGTGTCCGCAGTGATGGAACAAGTTTCTCTTTTTTCAGTGAAAGAGAGACCCAGGTAGCGTTGGATGGACTCGTGCATATGAGGGAACAACCGATTTCACATCAGTTGGCTAGCCTAGCCCTTGGTGTTGTAGATGTCACGAGTTTCCAGTTTCCATCATTAGTGTCTGAGTATGAGGACATCATTCCAGAGTTTGTCCCCGGGAAACCTCCCCATCGGGAGATATATTTCTACATTGAGATGCAACCCAGGATGACACCGATATCAGCATCAGCATATTGGATGGCTCCTGCAATGCTTCGTTAGATGAGCGTGCAGATGGATGACATTCAGAAATGGGCTTTGTGAGACCCCACATTTCACCCTGGGCGTCCCCAGTACTGTTTTCCACGAAGGCGGAGAGGAGCATGAGGCTATGTGTGGATTACTAGCGCTTTAATCCGGTGACCATGAAGAACCAGTATCCACTACTGGGGATTGATCACCTCTTCAAAAATTTTAGAGGGGCATTATGGTTCTTGATGGTTGATCTACAATCAGGCTATCAATAGTTGCAAGTACGAGAAGAGGATATACCAAAGATGGATTTCTGATTTCACTACAGTCACTATGAGTACTTGGTGATTCCCTTCGGGGTGAAGAACTCCCCCGAAGTGTCCATGGGACTCATAAACTAGATCTTTCAGCCCTATCTCGACTGGTCTGTAGTGGTATTCATCAACGATATCCTTGTGTACTCTGCGTCCGAGGAGGAGAACGCGAGACACCTAAGGATTGTTCTGGACACACTCCGAGGGCACAAGTTGTATGGAAAAATTAGAAGTTTCAGTTTTGGTTACATGAGGTCTACTTTCTGGGACACGTTATATCGGAAGATGGTGTAACAGTGGACCTTGCCAAGGTGGAGGTAGTGCTAGCATGGGAGCCACCCCAGAGAGTGATGGAGGTGCATAGTTTCCTTGGGTTGGAAAGCTACTATCGGAGATTTATCCTTGATTTCTCCATGATTGTAGTTCCAATGACAGCTTTGACCTGAAATGGGCTGCCTTTCGTGTGGACCGAGAGATTCTAGCAGGCATTCCACCAGCTGAGACAATGTTTGACGTGTGCTCAGATCACGAGATTACCGGAGGAGGGTGTTGAGTACGCGGTGGTCTACGATGCATCAGGAACCAGGCTTGGATGTGTCCTGATGAAGAGCCAAGAGGTGATTGCCTTTGGTTCATGTTAGCTGTGGCCACACGAGCAGAATTACACGACCCATGATCAGGACTTGATAGAAATAGTCTATGTATGGATTATGTGGTGGAACTAACTGATGGGAAAGAAGTATACCATTTACTATAATCCCAAGAGTCTCAAATATATCTTTTCGTATAAGGACATGAATTTCAGATAGACGTGATGGGTTGAGTTCCTCCAGGATTACGACATTGAGATCATTTATACTCCTAGGAAAGGGAATGTGGTGGCAGATGCTCTCAGTAGGAAATCCAGTTCGCTGTTGCTGGATGAGGTGATGAGGCAGTTGAACTCATTACAGTTATCCTTCGGGGATAGTGATGTGGGAGCATACCTTCAGTCGATGGTTGTTACCCCTCCACTCTTGCTATGAGTCAGTGAAGAACATCACAAGGATGCATGCTGTGAGACTCTATGTTCTCAGAAATCAACTGGTAATGCTGCTGATGGATATTCAAAAGGTGGGGAGCATGTTATTCATTTTAGAGGGCGCACGATAGTACTAGTGACGTTGCGAGAGGAGGTTTTATAAGAGTTCCATACAACTCATTTGGCGGTGCATCTTTGCGTGGAAAAGATGTATCAGGACCTCCGACATTAGTTCTGGTGTCCATGAATGAAGAAGAGTGTGGCCGAGTTTGTTTCTCAGTGCCTTACATGTCACCTAGTAAAGGCTAAGCACCAGGTGATAGTAGGTTTGACTTATCCCCTTGAGGTTCCAGAGTGGAAGTGGGACGAGATATCCATGGACTTCATGATGGGTTTACAATGTACGTCCATGGGAAACGATGCCATCTGGGAGATCATCGATCAACTCACCAAGTCGGCCCACTTCCTTGCCATACGGGAGAAGAGTTCGGTAGAGATATTGGGATGCCTATATGTGTAGGAGATAGTCATGGAGTTCCATCCAATATCGTCTTAGATTGTGATGCTTGTTTCACATACAATTTGTAAAATGGATTGCAAGAAGATTTTGGGACTTAGTTACGCTTGAGCACAGCGTTTCATCCTCAGATTGATTGTCAGACGGAGCAGACCATCCAAGTTCTGGAGTATATGCTTCGAGCATGCATACATGACATCGTTCGTAGCTGGGAGGATCCCCTAACACTGGTGGAATTTTCATACAACAATAGTTATCATTCTACTATTGGTATGGCACCATTGGAGGCTATGTACGGGCAACCTTGCAGGTCCCCACTTTGCTGGACTGACCTAGGAGAGTCAGCACTCATGGGCCTAGAGATGGTGGGAGCTACTACAGAGATGGTTCAGGTCATCCAGGAGTACATGAATATTGAATAGAGTTGGAAATAGTCTTAGGCTGAAAGGAGGAAGAGGGCCTTGGAGTTCAAGGAAGGAGGCCATGTGTTCCTTAGGGTCTCACCTCCATGGAGATTGTGGAGATTTTTCCGACGCGACAAGCTATCCCCGAGGTTCATTGGCCCTTTTTAGATTCTGAGTAGAGTTGGGGAGGGGGCGTATCGCTTGGATCTAACTCCTCAGTTAGACCAAGTACACAACGTATTCCATGTGTTGCAGTTACATAGGTATGTGCATGATCCATTGCACGTTATCGACTGGGGCGAGCTAGACATCGATGATGGAGCGACCATTGCAGAGTACCCAGTGGAGATCGAGGATCAGCAGGATAAGATCCTACATGGGCAAGATATTCCATTGGTGAATGTCTGGTGGCAGCTCGAGAATCTCTAGGAGAGCACGTGGGAACAGGAGGCTCAGATTCACGTGCAGTGCCCACATCTTTTTGAGTATCCCTTGTTTTGGCATTTTGGGGATGTAAAATCCCTATGGTGGGAGTGATGTAATGTTCCTGATTTTTTCCATGTATTATTTTAATATTACATGGGAATTATTTGGATATGAGGCTCTCAAACTGCGTGTAGTTCCGAGGTCCGGTGAGCCCGGAACAATTTTTTAATTTAATTTAATAATTAAAATACACCCGCCTGCAGTTTTCCTAATAAAGTGAAATAACACTTGAATGGGTGCTCGGATCTGAAATCTGAGGGATCTGTTGCATTCAGAACAATAATTTTACCTTAGGTGAGGCATAACATCAGTTGGCGCGGGTCGGTAGAGAAATCCATTTTTTGGATGTAGCCATAATAAAATATTTAATTAAATTTTTTTATTAAATCCTTGTTGAAACAAAATCTTTTTATTCTTTAAGTATAATTTTCATAGGGGAGGGGTCAGGGTTATAATTCACATAACTATGATTTTCTCTTGAGAGCTCGGGGGAATGCCTCCTGATGCATCAACGACGTTCTTGACGATTTTCATCGGCGATGACGACGCGACAACTGAATCTTCTCTAACAAACACTGTAGATCCAGTTAGGATGTTTTCTATTGATTTTTCTTTCCCTATTCTTGATTTCTATGAAGAACGCAGGCTAATCCATGAACATATTAGTCTGTGGATAGATTGTTCTTGTGCGGTGGAATTTTGCGGAGATTTTGGGAGATTGAATCCATTTTGATCTATTTCTATAAATTTTTCAGCTCCATTTAATCCTATTAATGGGAGCGGATCAATGCCTTGACAAATGACGATGGAGGATCGTTCCTCAAGTTATTTTCATTGGATTTATACTATTTCTATCCATCGCGTTCTTCGCGTTCTTCGCAGGGCGATGAACAACGAATCAGTGGGCATTTGTTCTGTGATAAAACAATCCCAAATTGAAGATATTGCATCAATACATCCCTTTGGAGGTGTGGTTGCGGTGGAGATGGATGGATCAAAGCGGATCAAAAGATATCGTTCTTTGAATGATTTCTACATGGGTGACTGGAATTGGATTTTTGAGTCGATTAAAGTGCCAAAACCCTTAGATTCAGCATCATGACATTGAGGTGAACCATGGTCTTTAGTTTCGTGGAAAACAGACCAGATAAACGTGATCCAGAAGATCAGCTGAAGCATGAGGAGGAAGAAGGATTTTTTGGAAATTTCCCGACTACACGCCGTGTAGTATGGGCTACACGGTGCGTGTTCTTCAACGGACCACCTAGCATGTACTCCAGAATTACACAGAAACGGGTTGATTACACAGCTAGGGACACGGTGTGTATAACTTCCCCGACCAGACCCGGCCAGATACACGGTATACCCCGTGTACTGGTACACGGGCAGGCAACACGGACGCGGACATAGACCATGTACGGGCACATGGCTAGTGTATATGGAGCGAGCCCCAAGTGCTCAGACATGACATGTGATTCTTTTACACGCTGTGTAGTTTCTTTCTATCCGACAAGCTAGATGACATGGGCCGTTTACACGGGCATTACCTGGAGTCAAGGAACACATCCTATGCTCCTTCTACACGTCGTGTAGTCTAGTTTTACACAGATTGGACGGATTACCTGGTCCATTTACACGAGCAGTAATTGGGTTCAAGGAACAAGGCGTGAAACTATACTACACATCATGTAACCAAATCTTCATGGCTTGTGCCACTTGTCTTCTATGACATAGACTAGTTATATTAGGGTTCGTACCCTTGGTCTTTTCCCTGAAGGTTATGGTATAATTTTCTTTATACATGAGTATGATCCCTTCAGTAGGAATTCCTGAATAGAGTTTTTGGAATCCACACTGTGAGACATAGATCCGGATCCTCTATTCATTCCTGGAACCCTAGGTAGAGTTCTTGGTCTTGGCACGACCATTTTTACCTGGGCACTGATCCTCTACATAGCGAATTAGCTCAGACTAAGTTGTCGGAATCACCCCATGTCTTGGATGTGATCCTCATCTGAGAATCATGTTCATAAAGTACATGTGGAGTGTGTTCTCTCGGAACTAGTACTTCATATCTCTCTCATCAGAAATGGGAGTGTGTTCTCCCGGTTGCATTCTTAGTGGAATCTACATGCTAGATCCTATTGGTGGTATTCGCGATATTCGATGGTGCATGAGTATATCTGTATATTCTTGTTATATGTTCAGTAGACATATACTGTACAGAGCTGACTGTATCAATCCTTTGTGGTATTTTCCCTTGTTGTATTTCCTTTGTGGTTTCAGGGTGTCCTACTGGGTCATGGTATACTCACCCATGCACGGGCATTGCCCGCACGTGTTGTGTCTTGTGCAGACGAGCGAGCCTTTGACATGATTCTAGGCAGACTTGGACCGGATGGTACTCATTGAGATCAGACAGGCCTAGGTGTGTTCCTACGGCTACAGACTACAGTCCCAACACCTTTCTTTACAGGTTAGACATTGTTACAGACTCTCTTTGTGGTGGGATTATACTTTTGGCCCAGGGTTTTACTTTCTTTCACTTTACATTCTTGTCATACTCTATGGTTGGGTTTTAGTGTATATATGCATCTTTTCCTATTAGTAGTTTTTACTTTTTAGATTTGTGGTCATGGAGATGTTTGTGTTTTTGTACAGGTTTATTGGCAATGACTCCCATGTTAGTAGCATGCCTACTCAGTGCTAGTCACCAGCCCCTGGCCTATTGAAGGAGGGATTCATGAGTTAAGGATCGGGCCCCATTGGGATGGGTCGTGACACCATTGAACAGATCTTGGACCATTGGGTGAAAAAATTGAGGGAAATGTGGGAGAAAATGGGTGTTGGTGAAAGGGGAGAATGAATGAGAATCATCCACCAAGGGTTCACAAATGTTTTTTTCAAATATCATGAGTATGAATCTATATAGTTTTTTTGATTAGATCGGAGCACTTTATCATCACATTTAAAAAGCACTAATAAGTGTCCTTTTATCAGTTCTTATTATTTTAACGTAGATAAAATGAATATTTATCAGTGTTTTTTTAATGCTGATAAATGATGGTCTTTATTAGCTATAAGAATGTGCTATATAAATCCATATTTTTTAGTGCTAAAGCTTTATAACCGATTAAAATTAACTTTTTAAGCTATTTTTAAGCGTGTATAACAGATTTATAAAATTAAAAATAAATAAAGAATTTTAATATATATATACTTAATCAATATATATATATATATAGTCAACATATTTATTTTTTTAAATATATTTATTATAAGTTTATAATTATTTAAATATATTTTATTTATTTATAATTATATAAATATTTTTAAACAGAGTATTTATATCATTATATGTATTTATCTAATTATATATATATATATATATTTGATATATATATATAGTAAATATATTATTTATTTATGTAAATTTTTTTAAAATATAATAATTTTTTAACTATATATAATTATTTATTTATAATTTATTTTATATATATATAAAATTATTTTTTGTTATATAGATGTTTTTATAAATATTTATTTATTTATAATTCTAATTTTATATTTTTATAAATATAGTTTTTACGTTTTTAAATATATTAATTTATAAACATTTTTTGTATAAATACTTTTTAACAGATATTTTTTTATCATTATTAATGAATATCTATTTATATGTGTATGCATGTTAATATGAGTGAAATTGAAAAAATTAAAAATATTTACACTCTAATAATATGAAAAAAATGTATAAGTTTTCTGTGTGTTTATTGTTTACAAAAATTAATTTATTTTGTATATTTGAAATAAATATAACACGCATTTAATCTATGATAAATTGTAAAATCAATCAACATTTAATTATAAGTCAATTACTCTATGAAATTATTAATTATTTTTTATTCACATTATTTTTTAATTATAATAAATTATTAAATACATATTGCCCATATATATATTGTAACATATAATTAATTTTTTTATAAATTAAAATATATCTATATATTTATTATTTATTATATATTAAAACTGATATTAATATTATAATTTAGAAAATATTTGATATTTTTACAATTTACATTTAATGAATTTATTAATTTTTATCATTAATTAATTAATTAATAAAAAATTAAATATGTTATTCAATAAAAACAAATATTATTTTTTATTAATTTCATTATTTTATTTTATTCAGTTGGTCTATTATCAACACAAAAAATGATAAAGAACACTTATACGAGCACTAGAAAATAGTGCTTACAGTGGTTACACTTTATCAGTGCTAAAAATAAAGCACAAATACATGATACACTTTAGTCTATTATGGTATGGTTATTATCGATGTACAATACATAAGAATCATGGATTTAAAATGGATTATTTTTATGGTATCTATTCAAGGTTAAGAGAAGTGATTGTTAGTTCATTTATTATATATGTTTTTTTATGTATCATAAGTTTTATTTACAACATAATATATGAATTTTCATCGATATCTTATTTATAAATATGATTATTTAGATTTTTTAGTGAAAGTACCTTCATGTGTTTACTCTGATTCAATGGTAAAATTATTTCTTATTGATATTATTTTATAAAAACTCACTAGTTTCTAGCTCATGGAAACCAATAATGACCTTTATAATAGTGTAATATTTGGTTGGAAAATGGGATTAGTGCCACCAAGGGATAGTTTATTGAAATTGGTAACAAATACTGGGCTATTTGTATTCATTTATGGTTTGGTTTATATATCTCATAAAATTTATTTGTATATTAGTATAATGAAAGAATGGATGGGAATTATGACCTAAGAGGATGTTTTTTAGTGAGTTCATGATCATTACCTATCAGAAATTGGATTATTTCACTATGATAAGTATGAATTTAAATTTTGATTTTGATATCTTCTTTATTATTTTTTATTATTATTTGTTGTTTCTATAATGAATTTAAGTGTCACAAAACGAAATTATATTAATTTAGAGTTACAAAATGGAATGAACAACTAATGAAATATTACCTAACAAGTCAGGATGAACTATGAAAAAACCATGATCATGGTTTTGAAAATAATGGTGGGGTTGGATCCTGATTTCCACTTCATATGAAAACAAGTTGGCCAAATAATGAAATTTTATCCATTTTTTTATATTTATGATTCTCATAAGTGATTCATAGTAATGGGGAATAATTAATAGAGTTTATATAATATTTTTATATTATTAAAATATGTTTTTGGTTGTAAATATGATTTTTATGTTCTTATATGTTTACAGATGAAACCTTATTATATGTGGAAAATAAACATTTCATAAACTATAGTATTTCAAATTTTTTTGGTGGTATTTTATTTAAAAATTTTGAAATCCATTTAGGGAAAATATACCGGTACTATTTCAAAATAGAGTGGTAATGGATTCAAATACTACTGAATTTTCAATTGTGATTTTTAATTTTTCAATTGTTTCGAATTTTTATGTGTTTATAATATGTGTGAAGAAATAAACTATTCAGTTTTAAAAAAATGTGATTCCAAGTCTTTTATTTGTAGTGATGTGTGTTCTACACACCGAATATGGGATGTGCACTTGTATTTTAAAATGGGTTTTTATTTTGTGTATATTTCGTGATATATTGATTTATATTATAGTTTCTTTGTATTCAATTTATTTTAAGGTTTTTTATATTTTAATCATGTGCATTTTGTTTTTGGAACATGTTTTCTAGGCCATGATTACAGTGGAAGGGCATGAGAACCATGTTTGTGATCTCTGGGGTTGTTGATGCCCAAAAAATAGGCATCTGAAAATATAAAAGGTTTTAAATACGTGAATCAAGGGTATAATATTACAATAAATGAAATGGAAAAGAGATGGTTGAATCTTGCAGATCGCATGAACTCCCAAAGGGCATGTTATCACATGAACATTGTAATGTCATATGAATGGGTCATGAAAATGCTAGATATTCTGGAGATAATGTAGAGCCCCAATGACAAGCCTCATTATTCTTGTGAAGGTGTTCAAGACACTCATTGATAATATGGAAGTTTGTATATATATTCCACTTTTTTAGGTGACATTTCAACTATATGAATCATCACAACAGTCTAAAACACATATAAAATAAAGTGTAAAATATAAAGAAGGTGTATACCTTTTACAAAAATAGATATTATTATGATGAACAATTATAGTCTACAGGACCCTTCTAAATCCTTAGTTATATGTCCAATATTACACTAAATAGTCTATAGAAATATCAACATTTTCATTAAAAATGTATCATAAAAGACCAATTGATTTTAAAATCCTCCCTTGGATAAATATTATTGGAGACATGGTTTCCATTACAACAAAAGTGAATCACCATAAAACTGTTTATTGGTAAGGTGGAACATCGTAGACAATGAGGGTAATTGTTCTCGAGAACACTCACTTGGCCGCGTGAGATCTTCTTACCTTGTAAAATAACAATTTAAATAAAAATGGTAAAAGCTGATTGTTTTTTTTAGAATGATGATACATTTATCATCATGTTAACATGGTAATTAATGGTGGGAAGACAATATTGATCCCATGGAATACAGCATGATAAAATGACATGGTCTCATTAATAACTATTGAAATTCTATATCAGTATAATGAATGACCTCAGAAAAGTCATCTTCAATCATATGAATGTCACTCCATATCCATCTTGATTTTATGAAGTATTTAATACATGTTAGGCTAACCATATAAAAGGTCACTGACATGTCCACATGGTTAAAAAAACTCCCTTTGTTTAGTCGAGATCAAAAATAAATGGAAATGGATGAACAATCCTATAGACACTAAAAATCATGAGACACCCCTAGATGAGCTATGGTAGGATCTCACAATGAACATGATGATAAATTTCTCCACACTAAATCATTCAAATATTTTTGAGATACATTCCACATAAGTAATCATATATTTTGGATGGTGAAAATATAAATCCATCTCCCTTTGTATACGAAATTAATCCACAATCGATTAGACACGATAATGAAATAAATAAGTAATCAATGAAAAAAATTACACTATTCCAAGGTCCTTCGACCTAGTGAAACTGATGGAATGACCTTGGGGATCATGAAACATGAATTCATGATTCAGGTCATCACTTATGGATCAGAAAAATATCATCTAGAATGATTGATGGTTAATGTATGGGATGTCTTGCAAGTAAGCTAGGTTATAAAAAACTTAATGTAATCTAACACTAGACAAAATTGTAGCACATATTCAATAATAAATGCAATGAATAAATATAATAATATACGAGACTTAATGGAATATATCATTTGTTATCCTCATTAACTTCGCGTAACAATCCTTGAATCGTGAAACAACAATGGGATATGTCACTTAAATCATGAGATTCTCCCTCGATATGAATCAAAATCATGTGATTCCCCTTATAAATGTAAATTGAGTCACCTGACGCACTCCATTCATGGAACCCAGGTCTCACAGCATCTTCCAACATTTCCATCCAAACCATGAAATGGACAAAAAACATGTAGCCCAAAATCATTTATCTAAATCCATATATATCAAATGTGTCTCACGATGGCACAATTTTATGCGAATTGGATTCTAAGAGGATATTTGGAAAATCCAACCAGTTCAAGAAGCACCCTTGAGATATTTCATTCATGTTACAATACATCCTTGGGAAATGTAAACTGGATCATGCGATTCCCTTTAGTAATGTCCACATTATATCCAAGGAATGACTATACATCCTATTAAATGTTAGCTATTCCCTCAAACATATCAATTGGACAATCATACCATGTCAACAAGACATTCCAAGACATGATAAATTATTACATTATATATTTTAGGGGAGCCTCAATGTGTACACCCTAATCATTGGAATTAAATGTCTACCACCATATTATGGAAGCCCCAATGTGTAATGCCCAATCAGTTTCATGACGTGAGTTCCAAAATATGAATGTATCCTTAGGTTTTAGTCCTCGATATTTTGTGGGATATGACTGCCCCCAAATTAGGGAACCTATATTTTGTAGGGCCCAGTCACCTGAACTATGATAACACTAATTCTTCCTAAAAGCATGATATAGTAGATTCTTTCCTAAGGCCAAATCACAAATTTTAATTCACCATTGTGTAATCCCCTCCATGTCTCTGACAGTTGAACCATTGGTACTCAATCACTCTAATGGGACAATCGTTATGCCTCTTCTACTAGTGGATTGTGAAATAAATAAAATTAAAATAACACAAATTTTTTCAAGAAAATGATGTAAAATACATATCATATGGATTGAGCTCCATATTAAATATCCAATGGTCTATCCTAACAAATAAGTCCTGCATCCAAATTCAGTGAGACCGATTACTTTATATCCCTTGTTTCTCACACAGATCATGGCTCACATGGGATTAGGTAGATTCAATTATTACATCATACACATCATGAATCACAACCATCCAATAAAACCACATTGTGTAATCCCAATTAGGTATCATGGTATTACATATCCTATATAAAGGAATGTACCTTAGGGAATGTCCCAATGGTGTTATCAAATGTTGAAGAATCAGATTCCTACAATAAATGGTATTGTATGATTTCTTCATAAGGAAAGTACTCAAGTACCTGGTCCTTATGTAACCCCATATATGTCATTTGCACACTATTTTAAACTATATGAATTTAATGAACAATGTGTTTCATAATTCTGATTAAAGACTATATATGTAAGATTTTTCATAAAGTGTTAATCCTATCATTGATATATTAACCACCAACTCAGATGAAAACACATTTTGATGTTCTATGTTATAATGATTTGTCATAAAAGTGGAAACCCATTAATTTAGAATGGATGAAAATCCGTTGATTCATACCGATGGAATCATTATTATACCCTTATTGAACATGGAGGGATTAAAAATATGATCCCTTTGTTAGGGTAATCTGTATCATATCAGTATTTCAATGAAAATCTAAAACATTTCTAAAACATACAAGATAGTATGTAGTATGAATAAATTTCTCCCAAAAAGGGTTTGATGATCCTTAACTTCCGTACATTTGACCAATATGAGTACCTATATACCATTATGTCTAATACTCCAATTAACAACATATCTTTTGAAAGCATGTTCATAATTAGTTATAGATGTTGGAACTTCTATTTGAATCTATTAAAGATAAAAATGATATTTGAACCCAATATGGATGATTATATAGGAATCAAACCCCCTTCCTCAATCAAACATTTATACCATTTTTTCTACCATATTGGTGATCCATGAATTTATCACATCACAAAAAAAATATTGAAACTAATGAGCATATTTCCAATATATAATTATTGTATTAACATGTGTTCTACTGATTTATTCATAATATTATACACAAATATATTGGTGTACCCAACCTGAATCATTCAAATGATAGAAATTTTTAGCTGATACTATATAGCTATTTTTTCATTAAAATATTTCTATCCGTACTATGTCTAGTCCATAAAAGAATAATGGGAAAACTAGGAATTAGAAATGAAAAATATTTTACATGTGTATAATTGATTGAATATATATCATGCCTCAAATAATGAATTTATCAATGATATTATTGACTGTTTTATTAATGTTTTCATATATATCTATACCAAACAAAACATTACCCATGAAAATGTCTTCGACCATCAACTATTCTGGAAAATCAGCTATAACTGTGACCCCTTCTGGTCTAGTAATGACCTCACCCACCTGAAACCATCACAAGTATATGGAGAATAAACTTTTAGAAGAATACCATCGAAATTGTACAACAATGACAACTTGTGTCTACCCACTACGGTCTCTAAATGATGAAACTGAAGAGTTAAAATTATACAATTATAGTTGTATAAATTCCATCGGTGCATGTTTACATATCCCAAAGCACTAGAAGCTTATCCCCAAAGTGTGAACGTTACACCCTATTGTATCTGTTAATGATAGATCATGGTTTCATGTAAAGTTCTCATCTAGTTAAGGAATCAATGAGGAGGCCTCCTATCAATGACTATCACTATATTTATCCCATTGAGGGCCCTCGGTCACCTTCTCGGGGAATCACCAAAAACATTACCACCAATAGCACCCATAAATGGTAAATAATTAAGCAACTCATGACATGATAATACATGGATAATTGAGATTGGAGTCATTTCCATAATCCCCCTGATGAATCCTATAGAAATGTTCCAACATCAACAAGTGAGCACTCTCAAATCCCTACCCACTCGAGATAAGTCTTATAGAATATTCCAACTACAAGAATGTGGGGGAACATATCCCTACACCATGCATGAACTCTAAAAGAATATTCATGTGGCACAAGGAGCGAAGATGTGGGATCATACACCATCATCAATATAATATATCTTCTTGTATATAATGGAGATAGAAAACCGGAAAGCTACATTCTGTTTCCCACATTACTAAAGTCTCATTACATATTAGCACTAGATGAATAACCCCAATGGGATATTCTTCGAGCATTATAGATATATAAACATGTAGATATTTTAATTACAACACCCAATGTTGAAAAATAATTTTATTAGTAATAATATGTCTTTTCATTAATGAAATGAATCATTCTCCATCACATATAGTGAGATTATCAACCAAATCTGGTTAAGGGTGAGGCACTGGACTGGGAGCATATTCACATTTCATACATGTCTCACCATGTGAGGTTGGAACATTATTCTAAATTATTTAACATTCATGGTGAAATAAACTTTAGAAACCACAAGATAATTAGGATCAGGGTCATATCCCCATTCATTTGGGGGATCACAGAGTTACGGTGACAAATAGCTTGGGACAAACTCATTTTCTTATTGAAAAATACTTGATGCATATTCCAAATGCATGGGATCAACTCATATTCATGTTCTGACCACAGATCACTATGATAGAGTAGATAATTATTTTGGAAAATCGTATATTTCATTTAGTAACACTACATGGAATATTCCAGTTTCTTATAGAATATAGGATCATCTCCCAAATTCCATAGATAAATGAAAACACTATAATCCTTAATATGGAAAATATGATGAGTCGCATATCCCTTATCCCATTCCAAATTTCCATTAAAATGTTTCAACATTGAATATATATTAAAAATGGAATAATATTCTTGTTCCAACTGGAGACTTCAATGTGAGAGTACCAAATGAATCAAGACAAGATCGCGTCTCTTTTGAAAAATAATAGCATCATACAATAATAGATTTTGATCAGGATCATACCAATGTTCTACCCTAATATCAATAATAGAGAGTTGAATATGTCCCAATACATGCTCATATTCCTATCATATACCTGAATTGGTCTATTCTATATGTTTCTCAGCAGTGGGACCATATTTCAATACCACATGATAGTTATCAATATATTCTATCAGCTATCACATAATAGGATCATATCCTTACAAAACCCCATGTGAAAAGATTTAATATTAAAAAAAACAATGATGCACATGTACCAATTTTTCTCAATTCAAGCGTCCTTGATGTGATTAGTGAATGAATCTATACACCCCAATGTTCAACCAAATCTTCAACTAATAAATAAAAAGATCATTACCATGATAGTCCTTGTTATTGTACTCTGAAAATGGATTGGACACATTCTACTATGGATATCTATAATTTCTAACCACCACTAGGTGATATCTTTCATGGGGAAGGGCATCCTTCTATTTCCCAGACAACTCTGTATAGTGATCTGGTCAAACCAAATATTGCTTTGTATAATGGGGTGATCATAATATGAAGGTAAAATGTATATAGATCCCCCATCAAATACTAGTAACACTCGAGAATGGTTTTTTGTGACCCCAAAAATAAGCATATATATTCAGACCAGAAGGGGGCCTGTATGATTGATGAAAAGGAATGAAAAATTGTTATATAGAGACAGTTTGGAAGAAAAAACCTCACCACCAAGTTGTGGAAATTTTATAGTTTTGATTATGAGATCCCAAATGATATTGATATTGATTACATTAATTATCTATCACCAAAATGTGTGGAGAACACATTAATCATTCAATTATATACATCTCCCTTATCTAGGATATGATGATCATCATCAGACCATCGATATAATCTTTAGTTTGTTGGATTTTTTTATATCTATATTCTGATACCAAAAACTAGAAATTAAAAAGGATTATATGTAACATTAATTCTACAATTTTATCTCAACTCTTAAAAAAATGATCACAAATTCCTATTCATGATTTTGTATTTGATGATGTGGAATGTATGGTGTTTTTAAATTTATCAATTTCTTGGAATATAAGATTTAACCAAATATGATATCGTGTAATTTAATTAACTTTTGTGAAATCAAGAGTCTAAGAAATTAATGAGGTAGTTTTTCACTAAAATTTAATTAACCCACTAAAATGGTTTTAAGGCATAACAACCAGATTGAGTGAACAACAAATAGATCATTTAACTAGGCACCTTAAGATAATTAAAATTCATTTCATAAATTGAATTTGATGTTGCGATTGACCGTGTTATCATGAAATGTCAAATTAATTATTATTAAATGATGATTATATAATATTGGAAATAAACTAGGTCATCTCTCAAGGAGATTTGATAGGTTTAGTGTTTGTATTATTAATAAATATTAGTAATATAGGGGGGTTGTTTTGAAAATATTTTAATAAAAATAACATTATTTAATGATTCTAATAGTTGTAGAAGATAGTGAATACTGAAAAATATTATTCAATGGGTACATTGTGAGTTTAGTACAAAAATTTTATTTTCATTGTTCTTGTACATTAATTATGATTTTATTTATGTCTTTGGTTGAAATTATTCGGAACAAAGAGTACATCTAATGATTTTATAGCAAAGAACGTTGAGACAAACTGTGACATAAGAATCGTATTCTAAAGATTAGTATACTATTAATGTTATAATAACATAAAATTAAAATTGATATAATTAATATGTTATATGAAAACGATTCTTGTTCTGTCAAAATGTATCAACACAATTGACACACTCATGACTTCACACAGATCGATTAAAGGCAAAGAGAATTCCATTTAATTCAATGAAACAAAGAATAAAAAAACAATCAAAGTAAGATAAATATAAACTAAATGTTTTATAATAAAAAATAAATCAAAACGTAGTATTAAAAGTTTTGGAACTCCGTTAACAAGTGGTGTAGCTCCCTCACAACAAACGCCCACCATTTAGCCCAACATTGAGAGGAGGGGGATATCGGGATGATCTCCTTCTACATCCATGACCCCCCCTATGAAGATAGGTGACTCCAGAATTTATTGTATTAATATAGGAATCATTTTTAACACCAATTTTTAGAGTGTGTTTGTTGGTTTGAACATGAAAGTAATGTTCCATGGGGCCCTTTTATATCTAAAATGGTAAGTGGTTTTGGGAACCCAGTTGTTTAGATACATATCGTATCACGGATTTTGAAAATTAAACTATTATATCATGGCTGGGAAATAAGTGAAGAGTTTTTTTCTAGAATCCTAAATGTATCCCTATAAAATTTGATTCCAATAAACATATGTATTTTTAGATTTTTCAAAATTTCTAACAGATCTTCTGAATTTAGAAAATTATATCCCCTAGAAAAATTAGTTCGAATGGGCCACAAGAAGGAATTATTTTGCTTTTGTATCAATAAATTAGTTGTTCCCCATTATTTTTTGGATAGTTCCACAAAATTTAATCCCATATGAATGCACATGAGTTGATCTATGTTTGAAATAGTCGATAGGTCTCTCTGGGCTGCACGTAGTTTGTCCAATTTTCCTTATGGATCATCTCTAGGGCCTCCAAATCAAATCCAACTACAAAGAAAATATTAAAATAAGCATAATTTCATCATTTAAAAATGATAAATATTGAATAATGGAATAAAAATAAAAATAAAAATTGATAATATATTTGGAAATTATATTACAAAAACTATTTTAGTAAAGTGGTGTAATGGTGAAAATGAAATAGTGAGTCATGGTACGATTACACACCAATGCCTAAACAATTTCACTAATGGGAAGTCACATTTTCTTAAATTTATATTGTATATATTTCTTTCTTCATATGTAGATAATTTTCATTGAAAATTTATTTCATTATAGAAATGTGAAGAATGAAAAAATTCACACTGAGGATTTATTATTAGTGATCATGGAAAAAGACATCTCAAAAACTGTATCTGAATGAAATTCCATGAGATAAATGATACCAATAAAATTAAATAATTCAATATTTAATCATTTCAATAATTATCCAAATGTGCGTGTGACAACAAATTAAGGATATTACTTTTACTTTCTATTGAGTAAATATATGTTATTTTAATCATTGTCTACTTACAAGATCTGTTCCAATGAACCTTACATGCATCCTTTGTAATAAAATTTCAAGAACCACTAACTAAAGCATTAACAAAAGTCATACCATAACCTCCCAATATAGATATCCCCATAGGTTTTACATTTCATGAATCCCATCATTAATTATTATTAAATGTTGAAAAGGAAACAAATTTCACACTATTCTCTACACCCTAGTTTAATATCCTCACTAATATAATTGTAATAGATATTATAATAGTAATAGTCTAGGAAGGGTTTCTTTCTTACCCATCCAATATAAAAAAAATTTAGGGCATACAACAGTTGGATAAAATGTACACATGCATAGTTTATCCTGATACAACAATAAAATAGATCAAATAAAGAATGAACATATAGAAATATCATTTTGTAATGTAGAGAAAAAATATCAAAAATTATATTTACATTCTATTAGGTAAGATTTTTTGACACTCCATGGTTATGTGCAAAGGTGTGTAGAGTAATTAAGTGACGCAATGTTTCATTAAAATATTCCCACAAAGTGTACAATCATTCTCAATGTTTTCAAAATGATACGACCTTTTATATCACTGACTAAGAACCAAATTTAAATGTAAAGTCACATCACATTAATTAAATCTTGATGAAATGATCATTTCATAAAAATAATTTTTATGTTAACACAAAATAAAATTCAGAAATTCTTCATTTATTTTCAATAACATTTATAATGATTTGGGAAAAAAATTTCATGATAATGTGGGAATAAAAAGTTAATATTTCAACAAAAAAATGTTGGGGAAATGTGGGTAGAAATGAAAAAAATATAACAATTGAAATAGTAAAAAATAAATAATGATGATGATAATTCCTAACTACCCTTGGAATATACATGTCCCCCCACACCTAATGTATATAGTTTCCTCACTATAATAAAATAGAATGTTAGATGGAAGGATAAAACATGATGGATAACATTCATATACTGCTTCTCAAACATGGATTTCCTCCATCAGGGACTCATGAAAGTCTTGGTAGAATTTCATTAGGAACATTCCATTAAGATTGAATTTTTTCATGTTTTCTTCATTTTGAATATAAATAAAGCAATGTGCTGATACATTAGTAAAATTTAATGGTCTAAACCAGTGGTAATGAAGGTTAAATAGATGAAACTCTAGCCTTTCATTGTACAGGGAGGCCTTTTGGCCAATGTGTAAATGATGATGAAGTATGAGATGTATGTGGGAATCATTTGTTTTCTACTTATAGGACTTATAGTTCTCATATGAATCTACAAATTTATGCCATCAACTGAATCTGAATCTTTATTTATTTCACCTACATATGAGGTATTCATATTACATTTTTTGACAACCCAATAAGAATGGTTCATTGCATCCACTAGTCAGTGAACTGCCTTTTTAAACAAAATCATATATAGCGACATTCTAATCGGGGGTTTAAAAGTTGTATGCTATGCGCATAGTGCATCATCGCAGTATAAACTCTAATCATTTGAAGTGAGTTATTACATATTTTCTAAGAATTAATTAACATTCAATCTTCATATGTATTCTTTTCAATTAGTTTTGGAGTGATATGCAGTAGAGAATTTATGAACAACACCATATATAAAGGGAATGTTTTTCATGTTATGTTTTCTACAATGTGAACCTTAGTCAACAATAATGAATCTTGGAAAGCTAAACCTATTGAAAATTTCGGACATCATAAAATCATAATCCATTGAAGAGTCAACAGTCAGTTTGTCTTTTACTTCCAACCATGTTGAATGATATTCAATAGAAAATAATATGTTAACATGACCAAATTAATTTTTAAAATGTCCGATGATTTAAATTCCCTATGCATAGAAGGCCTCAATAAATAACATGTGTTGTCGGGGCATTTCATTCCTATTTGAGATATTCTCAATGATTTGACATATTTTTCATGACTTAAAAAATATATGAAAATTAATTAACATTTTATAAAAAAAATATAGATTCAAGGACCATTATAGTTTTATATTGAGATCCAAAAGTGGTCTTTATAGGCCAAAGAATAGAAATATTTATGGAAGGAATGAAACTCATGGTCATGGACACACATTCGAAGAACCTGATCACTACAAATTCTCTAATTTTATGAATCATCCCAAATGTACCATCATTACTCATTGATATGTCTTAGGGATTGTAAAGTGATGTAATATATGGGGAACCTGGATGATTCAAAATGGTTCAAAGTGTCTGCATAGCAAGGGTTACGTCAACCACATCACATAGGATCTCATGAAAAATTAATTATCCTATAGAGAAGGATAGTTCAACATGGTGGTCCAATGGTAAAGAAATATAACTAATGTGGTTAGATAAAACATTTTATACACCACTATTATCATTAATCTAAATGTCAAACTCCTAGATGAGGATCTTCCACCGAATGTGGCAGGGCTTAGATTCAAGTTTTTTAAGGGAAAATGAATGGAATCATAATTAAAAACACAATTATATTTGACACCAAAACATATGAATGGTATTTATCTATATAAAATACAATAGAATGGATTTATTTTTTAATGGTGGAGTAGTTTTCTAGGGTAGGGTAAAGGGAATGTTAGGCATATACAAAACATGAGGAGGATTTAAAATCATTTATGATAAAATAGCCCCAACTCCAATGTTAGAGTCATCACACATAAGTTCGAAGATAAGATTCCACATTGGTGGTTGGACGATGGGAGGTGATGTGAGACTCATTTTTATTGAATTGAAATCATCCTCAAAATTTTTATCAATACAAATTCCGAAATCCTTTTGCAATAATTAAGACATGGGAAGTGTGATCTTACTAATGTATTTAATAAATCTATGGTAAAAACCATTATGACCCAAGATAAATTTTACCTCACTAACTCATTTTGGATATGTATGGGGTGAAATCAACTCAATTTTTATTTCTTTACTTGAATCCATTCATTTGAAATAAAAATCTCAAGAACTATCCCTCTTTCAATGATGAAATCTTATTTCTTGTAATTGAATATTTGAAATTTATCAATGAAATGATAGAGGATATAACATAGGTGTTCCAAACTATCATCAAAGGAAGTGACATAAAGTGTAAAATAATATAAAGAAAACTTCCATACAATTCTTATGGTACATAGAAAAAACACTCAACATACATCACTAAAAAGTACCTGAAGCATTACATATACCAAAATGCATAATTCTATATGAAAATATGTTGAATGGATAGGTAAATGTTCTATTTTCATCTTCTATAGGGGATATATTGATTTTTTAAAAACCCAAATATTAATTAAAGAAATAATACTTGGACATATTATAAAATCATTCAAACATTTGTTCAATTAAAGGTAGAGGAAAGTGGTCCTTCTGTGAGGCTTGATTTAGCCGACTGTAGTAAAAACAGACTCACTAAACGATGTTGTGGTTTCCATGAATGATTATCCTCTTCATATTTGTGAATATGATGAATAGAAATTGATGGGATAATCTTAGTAATATCATCTAATTTCTACCCAATAACCTTTTTACACTCTCTCAACATCTATATGAGTTTTGATTACTATTCTAGAGAGAGGTTATTCCCAATAATGATGTTAAATTAGTCAATAAACTCAAGATATAAATATTTTAAATTATTTTGGAAGTAGTTTTAGTTCCAAACCTAGTGGTTGTGGTGTTAAGAACCAATCCAAGTCAACCCTAAACTGGTCACCTAGGATATTCTGTGACATAGCCTAAACGGCGTTACCAATCCCCACGCATTGGAATATAGTGTTGGGACATAATATATTAATCGCTACAAATGATTTGGCCCATAGAAGATAAAATAAACAGTACAAAGAAAAAAATTACCTCAAAAATAAAATAAAAACTATGAAATGAAAATAAAATCAACAAAAAAACTAACCTATCACGTCTAAAACTCCCATAACCCCATGGGTTACTCACCGGTATCAAAACAGGACATCGCATAAAGTGATCCAATCCAAAACTGGAACCTGCAGGAGAAACTGAAACAAGAAAACACTATAGATGTGAGTATTAAAACTCTCTATGTAGGACCAACTAATCTATTCCCAATTCAAATCCTTTAAATATAGAAAACCTTGATTTACAACATTGAACTACAAATATAAATTTAGATTTTTTCATACATTTTATTTTACAAACATAAATGCATAACCAATTACCCTCTTAATTTGATGTAAGGACTAGGGTTAGAAACAAAAGAAAACAAATGAAGGTAGTAAAGACATATTTTTCTAGAACTATGTAAAGAGAAGGAGGCTTATTCTTTCAAAAACACTCTTCTTAAAAATATTTTTTAATGTAAACCCATGTTCACAATTTAACAAAAATAACACCAAAACAGCATGAGGTTATAGTTCCACATAATGATGGAAATGGTACTAATGGTACAAGTGTCGGAGGAACACCGGAACACCTAATAACACATTGGAATGGCAAAACATACTATATATGTGACTCATCCTAAACAAATTCCCTACTCAACAATGTCATAATGACCAAATGCTAGGTGTTTCTCAACCTATATTAACCGTGGGGACGAATCCCTTAGAAGACCAATTTTCGTACTTAGGGCCTCTAACCAGTTTCATTATATAAACTAGTGTATCAATCATTTTGGTAAAACTCTTTTCTATGCTATATTCCCAGTTATATTTCACACAGGGGTGTGCATGAAATTTAAAGAACATGCCACATATATATATTTGTATATCACTACACACACAGCACAGACTAACCCTCCCCGACAACATCAAGGTTAGTCCCCTACCTTGATGTAATTTTCATATGATGGAAATCCAATGTTGAGGACCCTATCAACTCACAATAAACACATTAGGAAGGAGACCTATCCCATGAGGGATTTTCCAAATATACATTTAAAATACCAAACGCCCCTTCAGATTCACATTGATAACCCAAATAATCCATTTGACAAGAATAACCAATTCCAAACAATTAAAACTATAGAAAACCCATTTGATGACATAAAACACCACTTTGAGATTCATAACATTTTTAAAAAAAACCACACCACATCATAAAATATCACTAATAATTTTAAAAATCCAACAGGCCTTTCAAAAAAAACTCTTAGACTGCACAAGCTGAAAAAATGCACGATACATTGAAATCAACACATGAAGGCATTCACATCGCAAAAAAAATTTAAACAACACTCACAAAATCCATATTATTTAATAATTTATTTTTAAAAATTTAAATCTATCTTTAGTTGTATATTGCGGCTTTACAAACACAATACCAACTCAAAACCCCATATTTTGATCAAACGAACTCCTATTATTTAACAAAACAAAACCCACACCATTTATATTATTCAATTAAAAATTTAAATCATTTGTAAAAAAATTATGAAATACCCATTACCATTAAAATTTAAAAATATATTTTCATTGTTCAAAGTGAATTTGAGTACCCCAATCCTATATATGTAAAACCAAAACAGAAGTTACAACCCCCAAACATAATCTAATTTCAAAAAAACATTTTATTGAAAATATTATTCTTAAGCATACACAGGAGGAAACATAGAACAATTTAAAAAACCATTTTTTAACATGTTCTAAAAATATAAAAGAACTATATTCGACTAAATTAGGGTGTTAAATATTTTTATTGATGTTTGAAAACTTATTGAAACAACTTCACTACCAGTTAATTGATTCCAAATATTTCAAACTAAGACCGAGGGACAACATGAAAAATTATTCCTTTTCTTTTGAAGTCCCATCAAATACATACCACATGTTCAATCAAAAATGTTGTTCATAATACACTAATTCACCTAAACATGGTAAAAAACATCGAATGAAAATAATTTATTTTAAAAGAAAAATTTACACCAAAATAATTTAATCACAACACATACTAAAATAATTAATGAATATTTAGGCACTGAAAAACACAATTAATGATAATATTTTAATATTTAGAGTAATGTGAAATGGGATCTTACCTTGAATGAGGACATACCTCCCAAACCCGGTGTGAAACTAGCTTCGCACCGCATCCTCACCTATGGAATGAAAAAAAAACCAAACACAATAAAATAACACCAAATAAAAAACCCTAACTAAGTTGAACTAAAAAACAAAGAAAATACCAAAAAATTGAGAACGTTGCAAGAGGGAAAATGTGAGCCGGACAACAGATGCATTGATAGGGGAATGGGGTCCATGAGACATTGATTTTTTCCGAAGATAAGAGGGGCCATATTTATAGTTGGATGAAGGGGCCGAATAGGGGATATTTTGGTGGTTTGGTAGTCCGGAGAGAGTAGGGTTACGGTTCAGGGATTATGGTTTCGCGATGAGGATGGATGGTGGAGGAGAGCGGATGTGGGGGGGGGGGTTGTGGTGGGCTTTCATGAAGGGGAGGATGACACCTGATAGGGGGGCATGTGGAAGGTATACTCATTGGGGAGGATGACATCAGGTCCTAGATGATCTGAGAGTGAGGGGAAATGTACGACGGATCATGACGAGGATGGTGCGAGGGACAGGAAGCAGAACGGTTGGGGAGAGGTATTGTATGTGTTAGCTGGTGTTGAAGGTCGAGGGAAAAGAGTAGTGTGAGGTGAGGAGAGGTCAATGGATGTGACCTGGTGTGCCAAATAAAAATATGAGGGTGTGTTGCATGTAGAAAAACAAGGGGGATGGAGGGGGTGCTTGGTAGAACAGGGTTTGTGTATTTTTCTCCATTCATTTTATCATTTAATAATAATAATACAAATAATATTAATAAAAATATTCTAAATTATGATAATAATAATACAAATATTAAGGATAATAATAATAACAAATAATATAATAATAACAAATAATATAATAATAAAAGTTATAAAAATATAAAGAATATAAATGATACAAATAATAGTAATAATATAAAGATTAATGATAGTAAAAATAATAATAATAATAATAATAATAACATAAAGAATAATTAAAATAAATATAATTATAATGAAAAAAATAATAATAAAAATAATCGTAATAATAATAATAAATTTCACCAACACCAGTTTTGGTTGTGTGACTACTTCCAACCGTGCGGTTACCGCGCATATGTCTAAAACCAAGTAAAATCATTAATCCTCGACCTTTTTGACTCGCTCTCAACTTCATTCTCGATGAGGGAACCAAAATCCATGATATATAATAATAAAAGAAAACATAAAAGATGGAGTGTAACATTTTGGATTTAAAGGATGGATTTTGGGTGAGTGATTTCCATGTAATTGTATATCTACTCAAGTTTGTTCAATAATGAAAAAAATATGTAATTGAGATTTATATAATCATCAACAGTTATGGTTACCATAAAATGAACCCACTCATCAATTAAAACACTAAATTTAAATTTTTCTGATCCCAATCAACACTCCAAGCCTGAATCAAAACTCAAATCATCCAATAGGGAAAAGAGGAAAATTAATTAGGGAATGAGTCAAGGAGTGAATTTTGTTTGTGTGTGTCACTAGAGATAACTTCAATCAAGTAGGTAGGAAGATAGGAGTCCTCTTCATATGGGTGTAACATTTATTCCATGATGTTAAAACTCACCATTTTTTACTGAACTCTATGGACATTGTAACATTACAAACATTGATGATGATATTTATTTTATTGAGTAATTCACTCCCGATTATGAAATGGTCATGCCTTTGGGTTATGGTATCTTCCATCTCAAGAAAGTAGAAGTCAACAGGGATGACAATATTTTTCTCATTTACAAAGATTTCCTCAACCACTCATGATGGGTGTGTTGTGCTCCAGATACCAAGTAGCACTATAAAGAATATTAGTTTAAGCTCTCTAACATGTGGAGATTTGTACGTAGAGTGAGGTATTACATTAATTGAATCACCCAAGTCTTGCATTGATTTTGAAATTAATGTTTCCCTTATGGGAAAAGGTATAGTGAATGTTCACGGATTCTTTAATTTGGTTCAAATTTCTGGTGGAATCACTGTTTATACATTCCTTCCTTGGTGAAATCTTTCATTCCTCTACAGCCTTCATCTATGGGTGAAAACTTCTTTACGAAATTTAGCATAATGAGAAATATTTTTTACTTCATCCGATAAAGGAATTCATACTTGAAATTTTTTAAATATATCCATTATTTCATTATCAATCACTTCATCAATATTATTCTTAAAAATAGGGTGTCTCTTAGGGAAGAAAATAGGTGTGGATTGTTCATGGTAATCATCAATGATAATTATATCACCCTTTTTTCTTCCTCTTATTCACATAAAACATTTGAAGGTTGGGAAATAGAGTTTTCATGAGGGGGACATACATGTTGGTTATAATCATTGGATGATGAAAATTCTTTACCACTAAAAATTGTAATTAAACACACATTACCTTGCTCTTGTGAATTAAAAACACACTGGGATGGTATTTTTCCAATGACATTCATCTTAATCACACCTATTGTAGTTTCCAATTTCCCCATTTGAGTTTATAAGACATGAATGGCCATTTTTATGGTCTATTGGAACTAGATATTATTACTCTTCCATTTGATTCATCATGCCTTCTAGTATAGGCTCTACTATTTTAGGGAGGTTTGGGAAAGACATTTGGGAGGTTGAAATTTTCTTGGAGTTGTTGGGTGATGAGACTGCCTGGGTTGGTTCCATTTTTGTTGTGTTTTGTTTAAATAACCCCATTATCTATATGCTTGGTTGTCCTCTGACATAGGGTTGAATGGACAGTAAGGTTCATTATAAAGTGCATGGATATAGGGGTGGACTGGAAATATAGCCTCAAAACACTCATAGGTTTATCTCAGTTGGGAAATTGGTCAGAATAGAGGGTGTAGAAGAATATATTCCATAATGGATGGGAGGAGAAGAATGGGATATCCCTTGGGAAAGAGAATGTTTTCGATCTAGGGTACTTGCATCTTCAAATTCTGTATCCACTTTCTTCTCAAATACTATAATTATTTATTCATGGAATCCTAAAATGGGTACACATGACCTTGAATAAATATGTAGTGTATTTTGACCCATGTTCTAAATTTATTTTCATATAGTAATTGGGGTGTTATCAACTAGTGCACCACCTATAGTACAACCAATCATATTTTGACCATTATGATTTAATCCTTCAAAAAATATTGTATTAAAAGATGATCACTTTTTTGGTGGTGTAAGAAACATAAAAAAAGAATTTTAAATATTTTATATAATTCAAGAATTGTTTCCACATGATATTTTCTTATACCACATATTTCACTCTATGAGGCTATGAATATTTTTCAAGAAAAATTTGTTTCATGTCCTCCCATCCTCTAATGGGGGAATTAACAAAATATATCATATCCTTTGTAGTATATTCTAATTAAAATTGGATGGACAAAAAATTTCATGTTCTTCATCCAAGATATAATATTTTAATGTATAATATATATAATGAAATTAATTTAAGTGATTATGTGAATTTTCTCCCTAAATTCGAAGGAATCTTGGTAAAAATTTATTTAAACCATTTTTAAGTTCATAATTGTGTTCCTGGCCTTCTAATTGAATATATGTGGTTTGTATATCAACATTAGGAGAGGATAGTTATATTAATGTCCAGTTATTTTAATCTATGTTATGCTAGTTAACTTGGGTTTTGATATTGGTTCCAAAAGATGAAGAGGAATGATCAAGATGTGTGATGATGTTTTGTGTGTCCGCCAAATATGATGGTTTGGTGCTTCTAGATGTCAATGACATAATATCATCTTTGGTTAATGTTCTATTAGATGTAGTTTTTTTGAATATTTCATCATTCACATGTCCTAATGAAGGATTATTTTATAATTCAACAAAAAAAATGCTGGAAGAATGGAAATAAAAAAATAATTTTAAAATATGAAACACTGTTTTTAAAAACACACACTAAAAACAACTGATCACCGATATTGGTGCCAATATATGAATATGTTGTCATGAAAAACAAAATTGATTATTATTTAAATGTTATTTTATATTATATGTATGACCCTATGTTTTCTATCCATAATCATTAATTTGTTTAGATTCTATCTTCTTAATAAAAATTACTAATAGAGGTTGTTGTTTTGAAAATGGTTTAATGAAACTAACATAATTTATAGAGATTCATAGTTTAATAAACTATTGTATTTTGAAAAATATGATAAAAAATGTTCTATTTTATTTTAGTATAGAAATTTGAATTTTTTTCATTCTTGGAGATTAATTATGGTCTGATTCAAGTCTTTGGATGAAATTATTCATAATTCGGATTACTTCCCATGGAATTATATCAAAGATTATTGAGATAAACCTTGACATAAAAATCATATATCTAATATCCAGATCTAATTCATGGTATAATAACTTAAATAAATTCAATTTTCTACTATGTGTGGGAGAAAAGGATTCTTGTGCTTTCCAATTGGAATAACACAAGTCATGTACTCAGGACGTAACACTAATCTGTTAAAAATGAAGAGCATTCCATTCAATTCATTCAAAAAAAAAGAATTCTTACATGAATACAAGTAAGATAACTCTAAATTAAATATTTTCAAACCCAAAATAAAAGAATCCAATAGTAGTACAAGTGACAGAACACCCTCTACAATATGTTTAGATCCATCAAAAATAATACCCATTATTTCTCCCAATATCGATTGGAGCAGGAAAGTCAGGAGGAATTAATCCGTCATCCTTGATCCACCTATGAAGCTAGAGGCCTCCAAAATTTATAGGATTAATAAAGGAATCATATTTAACTACTATGTGGAAGAGCTAGTCTCTTGGTTTGATCTTGAAAACGAGGTTCCCCAGGCGCCCTTTTATAGAAAAAATGGGAAGTGGTCTGGGAAACTGATTTTCGATACACTAATTGTGTCATGGTTTTGGATAGGTAAAATATTATATAACGATTTGGAAAAAATAAAATTGTTGTTGCATGGACTATTGGATTTTTCATTATCAAATGTGGTTTCCATTGGACATCTAGATTGGGATATATTGTAAATATACAGTTCAAATCTCTTGAATTTGGGTAAATTCTTGTCCCCTATATAGATTGGTTCGGATTGGCCACAAGATTGAATAACTGAGATTTAGTTTTTTAGATGAGTTTTATCCCATCATTTTTTGTTGGGTGAAAAAATTTCACCCATTTGCATTCATGGATATCAAGAAAGTTTGAAAATAGAAACATGTTTCCTTGTCTCCATAAAGATGGGCTTATTTTCATTGTGGCTCTTCTATAGGGCCCCAAAATCACTACAAAGTACCGTGAACATATTAATAAAAGTCTAAATTTCCCTTTTAAAAGAGATTTATATTAAATACTAGAATAAAAATTGATGTGAAATTGGATATTATATTTATAATTTACAATAGAAACTAGTTTTACAGAGTTATGTAAGTGTTAAAATTAAATAGTGAATCATGGTGTGATCTAAGATCAGCTATAATAAATACATTTTAAATTATCTCTTGGAATGAGATACCATTGTTCAAAGCTCAAACATGATTAATCCTATTCCACATAAAATAGGTTTCAATTGAAGTTGTCAATCCATCCATCCAGGATAGAAGATAGATCACAAAGAGGGAGGAATATATACCATCTCATATACCAATATGATTGTCATTATCGAAGAGGGTTACATAAATTTCATAACTAGATTCAAATCAACAACTCACCAATTTTATTGGTTAATGTCAAATGAAGCATCATCACTTGGTTCATCATCCTAAATTTGCTTCATGGGGAAATCAAGAGTATAACCAAATCAACCACATCCAATCGTGATTATGGGATTTTTATCTCATTTTTCATCCCCAATATCATGAAATCATTGATATGAATTTTTGAATCAACAACAATAGAATAAGAAATTCAAATTGAGGCCCTTGATTGGCCCAACTGATAGGTTTTGGGACAATTTCACTATCACCATCACCTCAATGGGAATGTGTCTTCTCCATGGTGGGTGGTAAATATTGACGGCTCGCATCTCGTTCCTTCCAACTACAACAAGACAAACTTATACCATTCGATTGAAATTTGGAAAACATAGCATAAAACACCATTCAATGAAATTATTCAAACACAATTATTGGAGGAACATATATTGTAGTAAATTAGTACCTTTCTGTGTTATAATATAGATTTTTCTAATATAGAGAATGGTATTACAAACAAAAATAATATTGTCCATACAAAATCATGCAATTGTGTTGAGAATAATGAGACAACTACCATTTTATGATACATCTCTAGTAATTTTATAACCATATACATAACATTTAATGTTGATCAATACATATATAAAGATGGATAAAATGAAGAATATATGCCTCAAGTGGTGGATCAGGATAAACCCTCTATGGAAGCATGTACCTGGAACAAGATGACAATAAAAAACATGGCACTATTGAAATTGGTGATTCCACCTCTATGTTAGAAAACATCCAAGGATAAATGTATTTTTTTCATTCATCTTAAAAGCTACCTAGAAAATTTGAAATTAAATCCATAGAGGAAGGAATGACACACTATGATAATGTGATACAAACTCTCATATAACACAATGAGGAGATTATCAAAATATAAATTCCCTCTAGGTACAATCTCCATATATAGGTGAATATAACTCCTCTAAGATTGCTATAAAGATACATCCCACTTAAAATAGAGGCATCTAATCATTATAGTAAATATATTTCAAGTTATCCAGTCTTTATAAATGACGATAGAAAAAATTAATTTTGACTTCCCAAAATTACTGTTACATACTATCCCCTTCCATGGAGATCATTCAATATTATCATGAATTTGGAATTACTAGTAAATGATTGTGGTTCCACCTCATTAAACATTTCTAACTCAATATAGATGGGAGGAATCTTAGATAGAGGTTCCTCTAGAACAACTGAATACATTCGAGTCACTAGGTACTCTAATAAATTCCCTGGAAAGGTGTTTCACACCTATGTAGAATAAGAAAATTCTATATCCAAAAATCGAGTATGAAAAATTCCCATACCAATTTAAAAAAATACCAGATTCTCTACCTTTTATTATGAAAGACACTCCAAATAGAATCTAACTCTCTACATGTCCCTATGTGGTTTTTTGATAGGCCATCATGCATAGTATGAGGTGACCAAATTGAATTTTTTTACATACCCTTATAGGGTCAGACTTTACTCAGTAGAATAGTATTAAAATAAGAAAATATTCATTATGGGAAGACCTTCATCATCAATTACATTTCTAGATTAGCTTCATTCATAGAAAAAATTATTATTTACCTAAAGAACTGTAATCAACAAGAAAAATATAGGTTTTATACATTATGGATAGATGAAAAGTCTTAATCTGGCCACTTAACATCCCAATATAATAAGAAATACTCTTGGAACACTAGGATGAAAATATTTGGGATATGATTCATAAAAATTTGATCACAATGATGTTATTAGGTGGATGCTATGAGTTTTCATAAATAGCACCATGTTTGAAAGATTAAACTTAGTGAACCCAAGCTATGTATTGAATAATTCCATATAAATAACGGAAATGTTAATGAAAGGAAGAGACATCTATTATTATACTCTATCGAGAAACATTTACTATTTAAGACCATATATCAGTCCCAAACAACCCATCACCTCCCTTAATGTGAAAAAACAATAAAATCACCTTCTTTATTAATTTATATGAGATCAGGGTCTCATGTAGTTTTTTGAATAGTTAAAAAAAATTAGTAAATCAGAAATGGGAATTACTTTAGATATTTCCCTACAACCATAGACAATTACCCACTCAAGCTACTACAACTAAGGAATCCCAATGAGTTCAACCACATCAACCATCTAGAATACCACATCTTTCATATAAGGTCCGGCCACAACATCAATGAAATATTCATAATCATATTATTCTTTCTAATAATGATCAATTCAGGTTAGGTGATGATATATTTTCCCCCTCTATAGGTCACCTTAATAACAATTTCCCTGTTATAATAAGGTGATTGGAAAACTTTTTTTCTAGGTTTGGATATATGATTTAAAACTGGATGTCACCATTAAAACATGACTAATATCATGCTACCCAGAGAGAAAAAATTCATAAACACATAATAGTTCCTCCACATAAGTATGTGACATAAAAGGAAATTATTTATTGTTGACTCAACCATTCTACACATGAATAGATATAAGAGGTATAACATTAGATATCTTAATCTCATGCTCCATCTCATGCATATTTCGTCCTATAAACATATGTTACAAAAGAACCACACTGAGAAATAGAACTCATTTCAAATGAATTTGTTTTATATTGTTTTTTAAACAATATACACATGTAATACCCTTATTTTACTAATGAATATGCATTCCAGTATCATTCACATGTACATGATTAAGGATACAAAGGACAATAGGGGGATACATGGATATAGAGGATGTCACTATCATAGATATACCCAAAAATTAGGTGACATACCCACAAAGGACATATATATAGACTGTAAACATGGTAAGAACATCTGTAATAACTACAAGCACATATGAGTGTCCCATTCCCCCCTATATGTCATCGAAGCACATTTATATTACATGACCGCTTCACAGCGGTGTGATTTTCTGATCATCATATACAATGTAGAAGGCTATCATCAACTATTCCATAGATATATTATCCTCTTTCATCCTCTACACAACTACCAGGCCCATCTTCATCAAATTTCATAGCTCTATTACCAAATAAAATAGTGACCCCCCCCCCAGGAAAGTGTAGAAATATTGCCAAATTGTATGAAATTTTCAAACTAATAAATGTTTTCATGGACTTAATAACAATCCAAGATGCAGGCCATATTTCAAAATATGTCCGGGAGTCACTCATGGAAGCCCTTCAATTCCCACAAGTGTTCTATATATAAGACTATATTGATTTTGTTTTTTAGGTGGATTATGTTCCATCATAACTCCATGTATCCATCTGTTTCATATATCTCCATTTGGATGTGGTCATCTAGGGACATATTAGTCCACTATATAATTTATTTAGACATGATAAATTGGACATTTTAAGGGATATGATTTAAAATTCTTCAAGGTTCATCCTCATCTAAATTTGGACCCATCAACATTTTGGATATTGTGAATTGGATCAATCTCCCACAAGTCTAAAAATTCAATCATATGATAAACATGAGAAAATAAATATTGGGAAGATCAGGTTCATAGTTTAATTTGGGGATCTTACACATAATTCTATGTTTATGGTTATCTATAAATACACATTATAAATGTTACATCCCTAAATTTCCATGTTGTATATCTTTTTTGTGGTACCTAAAACATTATATATGTGTTGGAGGTACCCCATTGATGGAATGGTCATCATACTACAATGTGACAATACCAAATTTGATATTTGAGTATCCCTATATTCTAAGATGATTTAATAAAAGGAAAGGGAAATAACCAATGGGGGATGAAAACATATAGGTTTGACTCCCAATGGCTTTGGGACTACCCCAACAAATCCCTGGAATGTGATAAATGAGAATCTTGTGATACCCATAAATTTTATTTATCCAATAGACTGGGTACTCGGTTTCCAAGCCCCTTCAGTCCCTAGTGATAGTGTAAAATATAATTATCCATGAAATATATCTATATGGGATGAAATACCTAAAGAATTGTTACTATTGTCTCTATAAATAAATGGAAGATAAGATGAGAAAGTCACATACATTTTCTGAACACTCAATGTACATGTGGTCAAATTGACATAATATGGTCATGAGAATAGGTTATTCTAATTTCATGTAATATTGGTGATCACAAATATATATATTTTTTTTTCAAATCCACCATATTTTTTTGAAGTCATTCATGAAACTTTTTTATCATATGGAGGATGAAAAACAGGTTCATCGGTGTCACATGACTTGTCAACTGGCAGTAACATAACAATCTTCAGAAACCATGGTGAAATAATTTGTTACAAATATATCAAATTATAAGAACATTAGTGGTAACTAATCTCCAAACAAATAACTCATATTTTTCATGTACTCAAAAATTCCTTACCGATATATTCACCGTTCCCGAAAGGTGCATGCTTACATATCACCTTCACCTTGAGAAGAGTGTTAGACTTACCTAGTCAATTTTGTGGTCCGCCTTTATCACCAATTAAAATTATATGATGTATACATCAAAACACATACACATCACCACAATTCTCATTATTATTGATGTGATGAATTGTAGGTATGTATTTGGATTATCTTTGGCGATGATCCCTTTCATGTGAGAGGTACCCATACCCATTAAAAATAATGAAGGATGTAAAAATGTGAAAAGATTGTAGCTTCATGTGGAATGATGATATGATTATCATAATGTAAAATGGGTAATTAACACCAGTCAATAATTATTTATCCCATTGAATCAATTTTTTCTAGAGGTTTTGTCTCATGATTGATCACACCAATTTTTCCATGTCAAAAAAATTACCACACATAAGTCTTCTTTAATCATGATAAATAAATTTCACAAGCATCATGAAATAATGAATCTATTATACATTTCATAATGACATTGTAAAATATACTCTACATGTCCACATAAAACTAAAAAATACATTTTATTAAACATGGTCTAATAAAAATGGAAATGGAGAAATGGTCTCATGGTTGGTGAAAATCGTGCAATTCCCATTGATGACCTAATTTAGGATATTAAAAATACCCTTAAAAATTGTCCTTCGTCTAATTTCATAGAATTTATATGATATTTCAACATCCATTGAGAGAGATATATAGAACATAAAGTACAATAAATCCACCCATCCCCATATCAAATTCATCCATGGGAGATCTCTCATGGGGGAATAGTAGTATAATTCTCAATATTAAAATTCATGTGATCACAAGGGCATCTAAATAAGTAAAACCAAAGTAATGACATGATCGATTTCACATCTTTCATTGGAGATTCATTTGATTAATTATAGATCAATCGACTGACATCTAGAATGTCATCGAAATTATGAAATGTTTGTACTGTATCTTGTCTAGGTCAGATGAATTATAGAATAATCTACCTATGTATATACCTTAGTGTCATATGGAATAACGGCTGGAATGAATGATTTTAAATTATTGGTGATATACAGGATGAAAGAATCACTAATCCTCATGATCATTTTATGAGGAACCCAGAATCAGGTTGTTATTCTAATACGTGTTGCCTAAATGATGTGTCACTCCCATGACATGATGAATGGGTCATGTGATGTCCCTTGTACATGTATAGTGAGTCACACAACACCTTCCAAATAGTCCACAATTTCTCACAATGTGTATTTGGAACTCAAAATTTTTTCTTTATGACCTATATAAATGTCTCATAAAATCATGTGTGATATTATGATATTTCACTTATGTCTTTCAATGAATGCATGAGATTTATTTCATCTCTCACGATGACATAAAGACAGGTCATCAAAATCATGTGGCAGCCTCCAGACATGAAATTATTGTATTATGATATCCTCTTAAAAATTCAACTAGGTATTATAATTATCATTAGGGATGTTTCCTATGAAATATTTTAAAGTCCAAACATCCTCAGACATATCATAAATACAATAAAACATTTCAATAAGACAATCAGGTCATGTCAATCAGACATCCATTAGAAATGATAATATTTTATAATCAACATATTAGAAAAGCCTCACTTTTTAATTCCTAATCATTTTCATGATATAACTACTCCAATAATATGGAATCCTCATTGGGAAATACTTGATCATTTGCATGATATGACTTCCCATGTATAATGAAATCCATAGTGTGTGCACCTTGATCAGTGGCATGAGATGGATTCCTCTAGATTACTGCTACCTCATTATGTAATCCCCAATTAACATATCTATTATCACTCTAATTCATAATATAATAGGGAAATGTATGTTTCCTTCATACGGCCTAAGATTATATAAAAATACAACAGAGTGTAAACTCTCCCATATCTCTAACATTGAAACCGTAAGTACCCCATTGCTTCCATTGGATGATCAATCAGCCTCATCCACTAGCGGATCAAGGAAGAAACTTAACTATGAGAAATCAGATTCCTTTTATAACAAAGATACTTAGGATTCCTTCCTATGGTTTGATCTCCATATAAAACATCCAAAGATATTTCATATAAAATATGTCAAACATCTATATATAATGAGACTAATCACATACATTCACTTAATTATCACTTTGTGAATGGATAATGTGGTCATAGAGAGTTGCAATGATAACATCATTCACATCATCAACATCCAACAAATAGGTCAACATCCGGTTGTATTCCCCCTTTGGTGGAATGATATGAATGATACCATAAAAGGAAATATACAAACCTGTTTGTCCAATGGGAATGATCAAACTATGATAACTCTGATTCCAACAAATAAATGAATATAAAAATTATTATATAAAGCTCGAGTTGAAGAAACGTGTTCCTATGTTCTACCATATATGTACATTCCACATTTTATTAAACTTAATTAGTTTATTGAACTATTTGTGGTTTTATTCACATAAAAAATGATATGTTGTATTCCTCATAGTTTCTCAATCCCATCATTAAAATATTAATCACCTCCTTCGATGAAAACATATTACGATGTGCCTAGTTATAAAACATCAATATATAATCATATACCCATTAATGTGGAATGCATGAAGAACCCATGATTCATTAATATGGACTCATTTGTAGACCTCCTCTACAAATGGCGAAATTCAATACATGATCATTTTTTAGGGTAAGAAATATAATATTGAGATTATATAGATTTTCAAAAAAATATATTAAATATATAAGAGTCACAAAGTTGGAAATGATTTCCACCAAAAATGGTTTTATGAGACTGACCACCGGTTATATTAAACATTGTGTGTTACTAATATCCATAGGGTCAAACCCCCAATTGACCACCTACTATTAGAAATCTTGTTTGTAGTTACATACAGATATAGGAACCATTTGGAGTTCATATGGAATATATATTTTAATAGATTACTAAATATGGATGATTTTTTAGTAATTAACCCCTATCTTCCATAATCAAACTATTAGAGAATTTTTTTCCTTACAATAGGAGTGATCTATAAATCTATCACTTCCGAATGTAATATGGGTCTAAGTAGAATGGTATGAGTTCTACACTACTGGGATTTATATATATTTCCCCGATCCACCACAAGTTTTATTCCAAGTGTTTTATACATTTTATCCCTTTTTATGTTTCTTGATGAAGGATTAAAGACATGTTTTTGTGTTTTTATGGATGTTAATAGTGGACACATTTTCAATTCATTTAACATAAATACCTTTTTCTCTAGTGGTTGTGTTTCTTGGAGTCTTTTTTTCCCTCATATGGGGCGATGTGTGTTTTTCTTTTGTATGTGTCCTATGAACTTGAGTGTAATTTTTATTTCATCAGTTGCATAATTGTTTGTCTTAAAGATTATTCTTTTGTAGACTAAATTGTAATGGGAGAAAACAAGGATGAAAATAGGTTCAAATTTTAGCTACTTATGAAATATTATTATGGTCAACACTGTTGGGGGTTAATTTTTATATCTGAATCCATGAGATAATGTCATTGTGACTAACGTATAAATATTTTTTGTAATGTACATTGTGAAAAAAATATGATTTATATTAATTCTAGTACAACTTTTTTGGTGGATATTTCCCTTCTAGACATTTTCATTTCATTTATGGGAATGGAGCCCAGCAATGGGTTATGGTTTTTCCTGATATTTAGTTGAACTTTCATGTTTATACTATTTTTTCTCATGGAATGTATTGTATTGTATTTTCACTATTTTAGATAAATTCCAAAATGGTCTATAAGATATTATCATATCTCTATTGTCTAGAGTGTTGTACATGTTTTTTGTAGAGGATTAATTATCATTCAAAAATGAAGAATTGATATTTAATATAGGGTAAGTGGATCATTGGGATAGTTCACTGTAATATGGTTTCCAATTAAATATAAAACCAAACAATATCCATAAAAATAAATTATCTTTTTTGGAAACCATTGCCCATATGATAGCGTCCCATTTCAATCACTATCTATTGGTTATATTAGATATGATTCTGTTCTTCAACCTATGAATAATTCACTCATAAGTTGATTATTTTTGAATTATTTGTCCAAATATTCTTTAGTATGGTATATTATATTTAGTAAATTTATTTTAAAATACATGATATTCTATAAAATATATGTTAATTGTATATAAGAAAGAGTTTATACATATTTAATTATAATAAAATGTTATCATTTGGATTAGTTTAACCACCAACATATAATATTTTATAATATTAATATCACGAATAATTAAGAATATAATAATATTAGTAATATGGTTAAATAATTTTTAATTTCTAATTTATTATCAACAATTAAATTTTAATATATAAAAAATTAACTTCATTTACTAAAAAAATCTTTTTTATTGAAATTCAAAACCAGAAAAAACATTCATTAATAGCTCAATATGAACTATAAAACTAAATTCATTAAATGGGGTTTTTTACATAATGAAAATATCAAACATAACTATGTAATCTCTATATTAATTTTGAATGTTACTAACATGTGATAATGATTTCCAATTGGAAATTTCCTTCTTGGAAGAGACGACTAGTGATTTCCTTCTTGAATATGGTGATTACCTTTAGTCTAATGTCTATGCATGATCAATAATTCATTCATTCTAGAATGGGATTCTATAATTAATGGTGATTTGAGTTCATCTTTCAGTGGAATATCCAATGAAATTTCTCATAGAAGGATTGGTGTGTCTTTTGCAGGACATTCCAGAGTTCATGTTCGAGTAAAATTATATGATCCCATTCCTTTATATATTAATAAATTAGAAAAATGGATGTTTCTTACTGGTAATAGATCCAGATGCCTTGAAATAAATATTTAACCTCTACACGTTCTCACTTCTTGGGCATATGATTTTTTCAAGGGGAGATCGACCTTTGTCGTTTGATGAAACAATGAATCAGATATCGATCTGTTGGGGTATAAGTGTGTAGAAGCATATTCCAATTGCCTTTTTTTCATATTTATTTCAGAATGTGGATGATCTGTAAATTGATCTTTCCATTTGAATCTTCATCTTAAACGATGTTTGTTTCATATTTTAGAATGGGATTGTAATTTTGATCCCTTAAATCAGATGCTATTAAATGGCCAAATTGGGGTTAGACTTCATGAATTAGATTTGGTTTATTGGAATCCAACGATTCTTAATGATATAGCTTGGTGTATTGGTATTCCTGTTAAATTGGATCAAATAAAATTAGGGGATGAACTTGGTATGTATGCTCAAATTCTTGTTGATGCCAATTTGGACACTGAATGTCCTGTGTCTATCATTATTATTTACAACAATCAGACAATACAGGTCAAATTTCTCTTAGAACGAGTTCCTCCCTTTTGCGAATTTATCAAGATTGTGGGGCACTCCATGGAGACCTATAGAGTGATTGAAAATAATGTTAGGATGACACCTAATGTTATTGATTAGAAGGATGTTAAAAACTCTCATAGAAATAATGTTGAGATCCCTAGGAAGAAGACGGATATTCAGCTTCTAGGGTGAGATTCACAACCCTTCACTCCATTTCTAAGGGTCAACTTTAGTAAATCATGGGCTATGATTATTGAATTGGAAGATGACATTCCTTCTAATTTATTTCCTTCAAATATTCCAGTGATCCCGGATCCTATAGAAGGTGTATTCAATGAAACATTTCTGGCCTTTGAAATCTATCATGATATTATGATTTATTTTACATCATGCAATTGAGTGAGGAGAATCATACTATTTTCAAATATATTGTTAAATATATCTCTAATATTTTAATTAATATATATAAGGAACTCTTATACTTAGAGTATTCCCAATTTCATGCTTTTAAGTCAATTATTCTGAACCAGGTACTGGATTCAACTACTACTCCATTAATATTCGAAGGATCTCAGGCCCAACTAAATGTAACAGAACAATTGTAATCGGGTTTTATAAGGAATGATATTTATATGAGTGATTCTCACCCCTTAGACAAGGATCAACATAATATTGTTAATGTAAAAAAAATATTGCAGGTTCTAAGGGGTCTGAATAGATTTTGGGTAGGAATGATTCTAATACTACCCAGTACATAGAGAAGGATGATTATATCAGTGATTCTCAAATCATGAACACGATTTTAGATATTGGCCAAGTGCAAGAATTTACTGATTACATATAATTTAAAAAGGATATGATGGTTCTTTCATCTATCTACTTGGTTATGGTTGATTCTATAGATGTCCAGGATAAATGAAATAAGTAGATTAAGACAGTGTATATCACCAGTTTGGTTAATTATCCATTGGTTCCTAAGAATAAGTTTGGGAGGCCTCCAAAATTCTTCAGAAAAATGAGGGATATGGGAATAAGAGGAGGTTTAATTCCAAAAGTGGATCTAAATGATGATTTTGTTTTGGAATTGTCAGGGTTTGGCCAATGAATCCACTGTCTGGTCCCATATTAATCATATTCAACTCCATAAACCAGTATTATAATTTGTAGCTGAGCTTAAAACAATTTTCTCAAATATACATTCTAGCCTTGAACTTATGGGGTTCTCTTTGTTATGTGGGAATAATATTTTATTCGAGGTCAAAAATTTATTGGTTCTAGTCCATTATTCTATTGTTGATCCTCTTTTGGTTGACTCTTTTCCTCAACACGTAACTTTTTCCTTTTCTGTGATGGGATGCAAGATGCTTATTTCATTCATATATGCTAAAAACAGTTATCTCGATCGTAGAATTCTCTGGTCTAATATTACTTATCATAAAAGCATTGTTGATGGTCCACGAATTATTCATGGTGATTTTAATTCTATTATTATCCCTAATGAAAAAATGGGAAAATGAATAACTTTATTTCATCAATATATTTCATTGAATTCATTGAGAAAAGTGAACTAATTGAATTCATTCTTGTTGTTGTGATGATTACTTGGTATATAAGACATCTTATAGGTATGGTTGCTAGTAAACTTTATAGATCCTTTTTTAATTAGTCTTGTTTATGTTTTCGGGACTCTATCACTTTCATGAAATTATCTAAGTTTAATTCTAATTATCATCCTGTCATGGTTGATCTCATAGGAAACAATTATAAGTGCCCCTTTCTATTCATATTTAATAAGGCTTCAATTTTATATTCTGAGTTTGATAAGCTTTTTAGTGAACTTGGGGTTCAGTGGGTTGTAATAATAATGTTTTCTCTTGAATTTTAAAATTAATGACTCTCATGGGGAATCCCAAATTTTAGAGTATAGATAGGTTTATTCAACATGTTAAAGATATTTCTAATCGTGAAACCCCCATTCGTTGTCTCCAAGATAAGTATTCTCATGATGATTTTTATGGTACTGTTGTTTTGGAATCAGATTAGACTTTTAAACATGATAATATTGTGAATATGAAAGATTCTATTTAAAGAATTTTTTTAAGGATAATTGGGCTAGGAATTAGGATATGAACTTTATGTTTTTAACTCTCTTAACAGAGTTAGAAAAACCTCTCAACCTCTTTCTTTACTTATGAGTGGAGATCATGTTTTGAAAAAAATAAAAGATATACATGAGCACATTTTTTTTTAAATTACTCTTTAATGGTTCTAACACTATTTGAGTCTTTATGGATGTTATTGATCCAAATCATATTAATCAAGAGGATAATTCATGTATTAATTCTAATCAACTAGAACCATAGATTATGGCTGTAGTGTTTAGCCTCATGTCTGATAGGTTCCCTGGTCCTGATGGTTTTAGTATATTTTTTTTTCAGAACTACTGGGAGACTATTCCTGATGATGTTTGCATGGTGGTCGTTCATTTTTTCATAGGTGGATGCCTTCCTCAAGGGTTAAATGCTCAATTCCTCTCTTTAATTCTGAAGCAGGAGAATGAAAATGAAATTCATTATTTTAGACATGTGCCTTTGATTAATACATTTTTAAAAATTATTTAAAAAATTATTGCTAATATATTGACTCGTATTTCTAGTAAAATTGTTTCCTCTAATCAGTTTGTTTTTTTCAAAGGGATATCAACTCAAAATTGTATTTTTTTCTGCATCAGACTATGTCAATATTCTCCAAATTAAAATTATATGGGGGAATATAAATTTTAATCTTGATATTAAAAATGCATTTGACAAGATGGATTGAAACTTTATTTTTAAAATTATGGATATGTTTGGTTTTTATAATAATTTTATTGGTTGGTTGAAAATTATTTTTGAATCTGCTCATGTTTCTTTGCTCGTGAATGGTTCTCTGGAGGGCTATTTTCCTTGTTCCATGGGGTTTTAATAGGGTGATACCCTCTTGTCAATTAACATCTAAATTTCGTGATGATTATTACTATAGATTATTATCTAATATGGATAATAATGGATGTTTGAAGCCTATTGGTGCTGGTAGAGGTCTTTCTACTGCAACTCATCTTCATTATGTGGATGATATTTCTTTATTCCCTAGATGTACTAAGTAAAATATTCAAAATATTAAGAAGGTTCTCTTGAATTATAAGCAGGTATCTGGAAAAATAGTTAGTTGGAAAAAATATTTCATTTATATTGGTATGAATATCTCCTTTGATAGGAATGTTTATATCATTAATGAATGGGTATTAGATAAGGAACCATTCCTTTTACCTATCACGGGGTTCAAATGTTTTGGGTTTGTCCTAAGGCATGTTATTTTTCGATAATTCTTGCTAAAATCAAAAAGAAATTATCTTCCTGGAAGGGTAAATCCCTTTCTATGGTAGGTCGTGTTTTTATTGTCAATGTTGTTATTAATACTATGTTGGTTTACTATTTTATGGTTTATAAATGGTCAGATTCACTTATTAAAATAATTAATGTTTCCATTAAGAACTTCATCTAGACCTTTAGTGTTTTAGAAAATGATTGGTTACTGTTTCTTCGAATAATTATTGAAAGCCTTTTGAGATGGGGGGTCTTTGGTAAAAAATATTATTATTTTTAATCAAGCATTGCACGATTCTTTTGTTTGGAGTCTGATTAATGATAATTCTAATGCCACTTAATTTTTTAGAGCCATGTTTCTTGTTATGTTATATATTGATTTTGTAATTACTTGGACTCATTGGTTAGGTCCTCTCTCAAAAAAATGTTTTCTCTCGTTGACATTAATGATCGTTAGTCTGTCTCTAAAGACTCTTCTCTTCATTTCTGGATGTCTAACAGGAATGGATTTTCCATTATAGATTATCTAAATCAAGAGTTTCTTAACATTGATCATTATATCATAATAAAGGATCAGTTGTTGAAAATGGATGTTATTCTGGATAATATTAAACAGGTTGTAAAAGATTACTATTTTTTCTTTGTTGGTGATTTTTGGATTTGGGAGTTGAATTCTTATGGTAATATTTCTTCAAGAAATGATATTCTCATTACATTTTTACTTCATTGGGACTTCAATGGATTTGTAATTTTAAAAAAATATTCTTTCTCCATCTTGGTTTACTCGGATTTGGAATCAATGGCATGGGAAACATCCCACTAATAATTCTCTGTAGTTTCATGGGATTTCATTGTGCCTTATTTGTTTCATTTGTCATCTACATCGTGGGGATTTGGATATTTTATTTCTAAGCAATGTTACTACTTCAACCATGTGAAAGGACATTTTTTATGCATATGATGTTTCTCAGCTAGGATTTGTCTCTATTTTAGATTTATTTTTAGGTTTCTTTTGTCTTCCATATTCCCCTTTTTTGTTGTTTCATTTTCATGTTTCAGTGGCAGAATTAGTCGACATCATTTGGCTGGCGAGAAATAGTTTTTTTCAAGATAGGGTGGTTTTCCACCCTCAGACTACATTGGCTGGAATTTTTTCTACTCTACGGATAGTTAAAATCCTTTCGATAATTTATTTTTGGAACATAATTCATGACTTCTCTGTTCTCAAGCATTTCATAATTATGTGTAATTTTTACCCACCTATGTGTACTATGGTGGTTTTATAGCAATGTCATTTTATTGGTTAGACTATGATTAACACTAATGGTGCTTCTAGTTGTAATCTAGGCCCTTCAGAATATGAGGTTGTGTTCGAAATAGTTATAGGGATGTGGTGGGCTCTTTATTTGGTTCTTGTGGTATTTTTTCCTATTTGGAAGCAGTAATTCTAGGTGTTATCATTTATTTGGATCATTCTAATAAAAGAGGTCTACATAGAATATGGTAGGAGTGTGATTCTACTATTACTGTTCATGCAAAATGATCTTCCTCCAGTCATATTCATTGGAGACTTTTTAATCGATGAATTTATTGTTTACCTTATCTTAGATCTATTGATTATATGTTTAACTTTGTTTTCATTGAGTGAAATGATTTGGATGAAAGTATTTCCCACCAATGTGATGATGGGAGAAATCTTATTTGGTGATCATCTTCCTTTGGATTATTTTTCCAATTTTTTTCTGGGTAAAATATAAATTTTCTTCCTATAGACATGTTTGATTTTTTGTTTTCTTGTTAATATAATATTAAGGCCTTATTTTCATGAAGGTGATCAGTTCATAAAAGAAACATGTGATAAAGGAATAATGAATGAAACCACAATATAGAAACCAGTAAAAATGTATTTGATAATTAACACCGAAATATTAATTTAGAAATGAATTATAAGTTTTAAATTAATGGAATTCGTTAAATTAAATATTACTATTGTTTACATGTAGATATGTAATATCCCAATATTTAATATATAATATGTTCGAGTGTGTCAAATAATGTGGGAATCTATGGTAAGAATTTTTCAACTCATTTTCCCTTTATTTAAGAATAATAATTATGATACACAATGTTTTCATTTATATTATATATTTTCTACCACATTAAAGTGTCTTATCATTATATAATTTTATTGCTAGAAATTTACATGCATATTTTTTTAATAACATTTAAATACATTCTATGATTAATACAAGATCACTTTTTTCATAATATCCATTTTATTTCACAATATCCATATGATTTCACAGTATATGTACCTTGAAATACTATTAACAAATAAATTATACACTTCAAGTAGTGATATCCATCACTATAGCTAATACAAGTACAAGGATGTAAACACTAAATAATATAAACCATTAAATAATATACTTCATCGTTTAAATTTATTAAAGGATGATTAAAAAATCCATTAAAATTGTTAATAAAATGGTAAATTAAAAATATAATTGGAATTCTTAAGTGAATTGTAATAAATTTTTTGAATGATGTCATAAATGATACTAAATGGTGATTTAAATATATGGTATAACAGTAATAGTGACCAATGTGATGTGGCTATTATATGAATTTTGTTTAATAAATATATTGATAAATATTATTGTGGAACACTTTGAACCTTGGTGATAATGTAAATATTAGAATTAGTGTTTATAAAGGTTAGTGATTGATGAATCATGGTCATATGTGCTCTCAAAAATAATTATTACTAAGAGTACCACATGGGTAGGCCAAGTTTATTCTCTTCAGAAGCTATTTTTTTCAATGACTCATTACATCTAAATCAATTTTATATTTTATTTCCATTTCAGGAATAATACTTAACAGAATTTGGTTATGATAATTTTTATTGAAATAATAAAATTAAACATGTAGATGCTATGGAATCACAATTAATGATGAAAGAATGATGTTATAATTAAAGAATTCATCCCTAAGAAAATCAATTTGAGTGATCCAATATAGTTTCATAATTGGTATTTAAAATACCTAATGATCTAAATCCATTATATTTGAAAAAATAGTCCTCTTAACAAGATCATGAGTATACAGTTCTCTCAATAATTGCCAAAACACCACACATCTATCTTCTCAATCGAGGAAAAATATTTTAGAAGAGAAAGTGATTCCACATGTGGCATGAGGAGACACATATAATCCATGAACACTATATTCTCCCTAGTTATAAAACTAATAAAAAAATAAAAATAAAAAAATACCGCAGAGACATGGGTTCATCGCAAGATTACCCCCCCATGTATCTTCATTGGCATAGATATTTATGATCATGAGCATAAGAGTTCAATGTAGAGATGACCAGAGTAATAACACAAAATATAAATATATTAGAGAATGGGATGAAGAAGAATAAGAATAACATATAATAAAATTTCATAATAATATTATATCATGAATAAAACAATAAAACTAAATAATATGTCCAACCAATGTTCTGGAAGCATGACATGGATATGGGATATATTTTTATAGGAAAAAAATGAAATCATGGCTCCAAATTTATTATTCCAAAAGATTCCACAAGATAGACCCATATAATGTCCCAATATAAAATTGTGGTATTAATAAATGTTTTTCCAAAATATCATTTATGTTTCTCTAAAAATCTTATTTCCATCCTCTATGTTTGGAAAAAATATATGTCCCATTAATAAAAAAAATTTATTATGGATGAATGTTTCCTAAATCTTCCCTTAAGATCAATCACATGTTGGCCACACAAATTATGATTCATTTCCATGATATTAAAAGCCATATAAGAAATTGAATTATATTTCTTATCCAGTTGGAATTATCCTAATGGGTGATTTATAGTTCAAATTATTGATTCTATGTGGAGGTGGGGTCTATGTGGTTTCCTATAATGAACATCTGATATGATTGATTTTTTCAGGTCCATAGATGACCAAATTATCTTTTATTCTAGAAGAAAAATGTATTTCCCATAAATTAATGGATCATAAGAAATGAATCACCTAAATTGGATATAAATTTTAAAGGATGTTCTATAATTAACAATTTCTTTAAAATCTTTAAAATTTTCAAAATTAAACAATTTTACAATTTAAGCACAAATATCACCATAAATCAAAAAATTATGCAAATAAGATCAATTTGATAAATTTTTATGGTCTAAATCATTATTAATCGTAAATTTTTTGATTAAAATATTATATTTATCAATTTCCACATGCTTAAATAATTTAAACCTAGGAAATAATCATATAACAATGTTAAAACAAAATTCTCAAAGAATAAATGATGACACAACTCAATTATCATATCAAAGGAAATATCATAACCCCTTCATATATAACAATGTCATAACTCATCAAAAATAATAATAATCCAATCAATTTCATGTTAAGCATCATTTTATTGATGTGCCTTCCTCCTAAAAAAATATTTTTCCCTTTACTAAAAAATATATAATGTTAAATTTTATTCATTCTAAAAAAACATGTGTGGTCTCCACTAGATTTATGTCTTACTAGTATCACCACATCACAGTGTCATGATTGTATCAATCATGAGATATTTTCTTGGGTTTTCTGAGGCTGAGGGTTAGCTTGTTTTAAATATAAAAACAATTGAGGTGTATTGTTAATGGTTGATCTCTAAAGGGATGTAATTACATGAAAATAGTTTCCCTTATGAATGGTATGTTCATCAATTTGTAGAACAATTAATCAATTCTAAACACCACATTCATTGGTAATTTTATATTTTTAATTTCTGAATAAGTGAATTCCTTCCCTCTTTTCCCAATTTCATCATTTTCTCAGCGTGATTTTATATATGGATTTCTACTCAAAATCATGTTATTGAGGAAAAGAGTGTCCTTTTTTATCATCTATAAAGGGAAAACATTTCCAATCATTGTAATCATATTTGTCACCACCAATACATCAATACATCATGATATTTCATGCACTTCATCATAAATAAAAATGGGAAAACATTTCTTATCACAAAAAATTCTTCAAGAATGCAAATTGATGCTCGTGTTTTCATCCTTCATATTATAGTTCAATAATAATTATGAATATAACTTCTAGAGTACATTAGAATGTTATAAATGGCTTTTAATGTGTATAACTAATAAGGTATCTCATTTCTATATGGGTCTTAATAATATTTAGATAAAATTATAGTCCAAAATAATAGTTTAATGAAAAATTGGGCATCCAAAGTGTTGTCTCAATCATTCGTAACACATTCCATAAATTCTATCATTATAGAAAAAGTGAAAACATAAATTTATAGTTAAAGATACATTTATATAGACTCTCAAGGAAAATATAAATATAAACAAGACTAAAATAAATTTTATATACCTCTTAGGTTAGGCATGATTTTCAATTGGGAAGTACTTATGAAAATCAGATTCATAATCAACCAAAAATTATCAAATGAAAATATCAGAATTCCAAAATAGAATCCATTAAGAAAAAATTTAAATCCGATATCATTAGAATCAGGAAATGTGGAAAAACCAAAACAATTGTTTTAATTTCTTAATGTATTTAATTAATCTGAATATTTTTAAAATCGCGCCAAAAAATAAGAAAAATCCCCAACAAGACATGGTAAATAAAATGAATTGACATAAAAATTCCTTAAAACATATTAAAATTTCTTTTTCGTACATATTCTATTTAAAACACACTTTTTTTCTCAATTAAGATCAATAATTTGTTTCATACAGAATTAATATTTGGATGTAAACAATATATTTTGATGGGAAAAAAAAACTGGATTTATTTTTTAGTGGAAACCTTATGTTTTGATCATTAATAATATAACATTAAAACTACATGAAATAAATGAAAAGACATAAGTAAAATAAATAAAAACTATATTAATGGGAATATAAAAGAGATTATGTTTGGTTTATACCCCCAATCTGGTGTTAGGTTTTAACATCACATAGTCATGTAGTTGTAGTGGATTATCCACATCTAAACTGTGTGTGCAGTTTCTTAGAGATTAACCACCATATGTGTCTTATCTCGGTGACCCTGATTAGAAAAAATATTGGAAAAGAATATAATATAATTCCCAAACCCCAATAATGATTAGACAAAAACATTTAGGGATAGTGTGGGAGAGAAAAGAAGATATGGGTGCTGGAGTTGAGTTATATGGTGTCATCCTCCATATAGTATACAAATTATTGTTTATGAGTTAGTAGCACCACCACCTGCATGTCAAAATATTCTTCGTAAATCACCACCTAATTGGTAGATACATTATTAAAATATAAGTCCCAATCCATTTATTTTGTATCATCAATTTCAAATATATATATGTATAAATACAATTTTTCATGAATAAGATTAAAAAATGAAAAATAAATAAAAAAATATCCCCCTCCATGCCATTCATCGTATTTATTGATATGCTCGAGTAGAACCATTTGAAACTCAATATCAGTAAGTTATTTTTCATAATTTTATTCCAAAATAAATATAGGGAATGAAAATTGGTGATTTTTTATTACCCAGAATGGGAAGATTTTTTTTCATGTTATCATCAACAAAGATATTGAATGATTGTTTGAATATCATTTTATCTCCCAAAAGTGAATCGGCTTGAATGTGTGCTTTGGAGACCTCCTAGAGTAGTGGTTGAGTGAGGGATACTATGAATAATTCTTTTAGAAAATCCTTATCACATTCCTCAGGTTATTTAACATAAAAATAGTTTGTAAAGTACATTTTACAACTTTATGTATTTCATGTTCTGGTTTAAGTTCTAGTTCTGGCTCCGGTTCTGTTTTCTCTTTACATGTGTATACGTATTCAGCCACCCACTCTATTTTTTCTCTCTTATTTTTACTTCATTTTTAATCTATTTATACATAGAATAAATATTATTGTATAAATTTTTTTTCACTTGAGAATGTTCAATCAATGCATATTAACTTTAATTGAAATACATGATGAATAAAGAGATTGTTTATGATTTTTTTTAATTTATGATATATCTGATTTTTTACAAATGAATTAAAAATTATTTAAAATAAGTGAATAAAAAATAGTCACAGAGTACCACTTGAATATCTATAAATGTAAACAATTTGGATGAAGTGGTTTCATAATAACTCTGGATACTATTTATTACTATGTGTGGTAGTGTGGCTAACCAATGTTGATCTCTTGAGAAGTTGTTATTTTCAATCAGTCGCTAATTATAATTTACTTTTTTATTTATTCATTTATATATAGAATAAAACTAATAGATTTTTTTTTGGATAATTGAAATGGAATAAATAAAATTAAACATATAGATTGTATGGAAAAAAGATGAATGGAAAAAAGAATGGTGGTAGAATGAAAGATATTCATTTCACTTGAGATTCAATCCAAGTGAACCTTCATCATATCTTAATTAGTTTTGGGTTTACATAATGAAAAAACTCCATCACATGTCTAAAAATCCTAATATGCATATGGTTGTTCGTATACGGTGCTCTCAAAAATCATTGAGAGATCCCACATTCACCTTCACAATTGAGGGAATTTATTTGGAAATGAAAAGGTAAAACCTCAGGTGGAAGGTGGAGATACAAAGGAACCTTGAAAACTAATTTCCTATATGTATAATTATAAGTAAATAGAAATCACTAAAAATTAATACTAAAAAAAACTGGCATCATCACTGGATGACATTCCCATGAACATCTTTGGGTAAGAAACCCATGATCATGAGAATTAGTGTTCATAGAAAAGATGATCAGAGTGAAAACACAAATAAAAAATCATAGAGAATGAGATAATGAAGAAGGATAAAATATAATAAAATTTAGTAATAATATTACGTCATGAATGAAACTATAAAACTACAGTATATAGCCACCCCAAGTTCTAATATCTTTAGATAGAGAGGGGATGATTTTTAAAAGAAAAATAATAATGGCCCATGATTCATTCCCCCAATGGATTGTGTTTGGTAGACCAATTTAATTGATTATTCTTATATTGTGTTATTCCTGAAAGGTTTTCAAAAAATATATTTTATTTTTCTCCCGAAAATCATATCTTCATATACACTGTGGAGAATAATATATGTTCCATTAATCGAAAAATAATTATTCTGGAAGAGTGTTTCCTAAATGTTCCCCAAAATTAAAGAATCCACTAGGCTCACCAATGATGGTATACTTAAATTATTATATATTTTGAAAAGATCATTTTAATTAATATTCATTTACTTATTGAATCACCCCAATGTATGTTGTGTAGTCCGTGTTTCTGAATTTTTACTGATGGGGGTGGGGGTCAACGTGGTCCTCTAGAATAAACATCGATTTTTTTTATATTTCTAGGCCCATAGAGAGATGAAAAATATTTTATGGCCAAAGAAAATTTTGTATCCCATACATCTTTGGATCGACAAAAATGTAATTTCATTAATTGTATGAAGATTGTAAATTATATTATTGAATTACCAAATATCTGAAAATTTGTTGAATTTCAAGATTTAAACATTTTTACATTTTATGCCTAAGATTAACCATAAAAGCATAATTGATGAAAAGATTCTAAAATTGGTCAAATTTTAGAGATAACCAATTTAAGAACATATAAAAATTGATGAAAATATTATATCTATCTATGATAAATAATAATTGATATAAAAAGAGGAAAAATGGAATTAAATAGTAAAGTCAAGTCATTTAATGATTATTTGGAAGAACATAGGGTATTAGTAGTCTGAATAGAGTTTCCAATGGAAAATACCTTGAATAGATCCAAGAAGTTAGGATTTAAAAAAACTAAATATAGTACAAGATCAGGATAATGGATATCACCACTAGGACAATATTAATAGAAGAACCCAATAAATCGACCAACATTTGACAAGGTAATATTAATATGTACTGTAGTGTAATATGTGGTTATGTATATAGACCATGGATACATAATAGATTAATTTTTTTTCAATAAATGATTTATTTATTTCTTAAATCCTAATTTTAGTATAATGTTAGATAAATAAAAAATATATGATAACTTTGATTAATATATTTTTGAAAAGAAAATCTAAAATATTTTTATCGTTATGAAATATATAAATATTTATAATAAACAATGGTATTGTACAGAATATATATTTTAAATAAATATTCATTATCATTTCTATTTATTTAAACATAAAATATAATATTATTTTTTAATTTCAAAAAATTATCATCAAGGTTACAAATTTTATTGTTTCATAAAAATTATTTATTAATCATTTTTAAATGTATATTATAATTTATAGATATTTGATTTTATTAAATACATATTATTTTTTAAAATAAAAATTTATATAATAGAAAATTATTAATTTTTCATTATTTTCAAATATGGAAAATTTTTTCGTAATATTATTTATGTTATAAATATGAAATATGTATCATAACATCATAAAAGAGAAAAAGTGATGTAGAAGATTCTATAATGATAATCCACAAAAAATAGATTTCGACTTTAAATAGAATTTTTTTTATATTAGATGATTAATTTTATAATCCTTTAATTTATCCTCTAAAACAAATGTTATATTATACAGTTTTAAGACCAATTATTTCTGAACATGACTCACATCCACAATATAAAATCTATTATATTAATTATATTGGTTCTTAACCACATTAAATAATGAATCAAATCCTCGAAAAACAATACAAATAAATAATGACATGGTGTTTTGTTTTTTATAATTTTTTTATTTGATTCCAAAATATATTTATAGAAATTTATCATGAATTCTTCTATTTTTCAATAAATACAAAGAAATTAATTAATACCATTTTTAATCAATAATCTATGATTTGATAGTATTTTTACATTCATAATACTCCCATTTTTGTGTCCTAACTGTCTGAAGTTTTGATCCTTATGATTTGGGAAGAATCTATTCAAAGTAATGAAATTATCATCTTATTCTTTTTCAATCATGTACCATGTTTGTTGTACGTCATCTAAATATTGAATTAAATTTTATACAAAGAGTTTTATTATACATATATTGAAAAAAAATTACAAAGGAGTTACCCTAATTCAATATATTTATTCCCTATTCTTAACTCTGGTTGTATACTATCATACTACTGAATTTATTTCATGTAATTATATATTTTTAATAATAATTAACCATATTATGAATACTGAAATCTCCAATCCTTTTTTTTGATATTAAACTATAGTTAAAAATTACTTATTTATCATGGATTTAAATGTATTAAATTTAATATCCCTTTTTATTATTATAAAAAAATTAAAATTTTATAATCAATATATATTTTTGCACAATATTATTTTAATTGACTTTAATAACTTACATCAAATTGTGTTATGGATGCAATGATTTATTATGGTCGATATTGATACCATAAATTAATTCATATCAAGGGTTTACATTGACCAAATTCCAATGTATTTGGTAATGATGTAATCTATATAGATCGCATGTTTTACTATACCATTTGCAATAACGATGTTAATTTTGATTTATTACATCATTACACTAATTTTTGGGGATATTCCTATGAAATTATAATTTAAATTTAGTATCCTTATTTATATTTTATGATTCATGTTCATTATATTATGATATTCATCATGTTATTATGAACATGCACTAAGGATATGACACTTCATCACATGAAAAATATCTTCGTTTTTTATTCAATTACTGAGCATTATGCTCACTAGTTCAATGTGATGTATGTCCCTATAATATGGGATTTAGTAAAGATAACTTATAGTAAAATTATGAATAATTTTTTCATGTGGACTAAAAGAATTTTAATTTCCTTCTAGTATTCTTTTAGTATTTCATGTGAAACTAAAACCCAAAATATCTACTATGATGATAAATTTTATACCAAGTGAGAAAAAAGATTATGTTTTAAAAAGGAAACATTCCATAGTTATAACATATGGAATGTTTAGTAATTTATAGAATTATTATTATATAAAATTACAAAGAATAATAATTATAATTTAAAATATCTGAAATTATCCTAGACATTTTGAAAATTATTTACTGAGTGATTTCCATGAAATTAATTAAATATTTGGATAATACAAGAGGATGTGTCATTGTAATAGTTTATTCACAGTGTAACAAATAATAAAGGGATCCTTGGTTTTCAATTTATCACCACATATTGAAAAAGAATACATCAATGATGCATACCTATTTTGACAATCCTAGGAATATTTTGGTGAATCACATTTTATTCCTTCACCATTGAAATATATATTTTAAAATATTAATTTTAAATAGTGGATATTAAAGCTAAATTTACTTTATGCAAGTAAATATCCATTATATCTTTAAAAATAATAATAGTAACATGTTTCTTTACAATGTATTTTTTTTTAGAAAAATGGATGAAAAAAGGATGAATGTCATAAATGGTTATTTTAATAGAGGACTTCTTTACATGATGTATGTGGTAATGGAAACTATTATAAGGTTGATGAATCAACTATATCTATTAATGAATAATAACATAAATAATATTGTGGTTATAGATTCACCTTGAATTAATGACCATGATGTTTTTTCTTTCATGTGTAATCGTCATCTTTATTTTCGTAATTTTTCTTCTCCATTAATAAATTACTGATGTACTTTCACTATTTTAATGATATTATTTCTACATCATTGTTCATAGATAGATAAATAAACTACAGTAGTATACCAATTAGAATGATAAACTCATCAGTGTTGGAAAATAATTATAAACTTGATTCCAAGAGAAGAGATGAATGTAATTATTTTTGAATACATTGAGAGATTTATATTCAATAAATATTTTCCAAATTTGATGAGAAAAAATATAAAATGAATTATTCTAGAAGAAGGACAAGAAAAATGAATTAGTGGGAATCTATGAAATAATAATTACAATATATTTGGATACAACCCTGTAGATGTTACGGATCACAAGGGAATGATTTATAGATTCATTGGTGGGCTGAGACCCCATCTGTGGAGAAATGAAACATATAAAGAATATGATTGATTTGGTGTGATAATACATAATGTTATGGATTCTAGAATTTTATTTGGAAGGATGAAATGGGCACATTGTAAAATGAAAATAATAGAGAAAGGAATCTAAACTGGAGGAATAATATTGATCACTGAACAAAAGGAATGGAAAATAAACCACCCATGTTCAAAAAATGTGGGAAAAAACTCTTGGAACTGAATTCCATGGAGAAGAAAGTAAAACAACTGAATAATAGATAATTTTACTTCTCAAAACTCTTTTAGTGATGTGAAGCATCAATATCCCATTTATAATGACATATTTAATATGGATAAATTATGAAAAACAATCATTTAATCATTTTTCAAAAACTCATTCACCCTAAAAATAACATTCCAAATCAATAGATAATGGAAGAAACCACCATCATCAAAAATATTGGACAATGGATAGAGATCATTAATTATCAATCATGATGCTAGGATTAAAATCACCAAATTATTTGGGGGAAGTAAAGTCATTATTTTCTAAAAGAATGATTTTTTTTTCTATGGCTCTACACATTATAATATTTCATTAATGTTTTCAAATAATGTTGAATAATATCCTGAATTAATATAAGTTGATTAATTTTTTAAGACTCTTATAGAGAGTATCTATATATTAAAAGAGTATTTAAACTACATTATGCATTTTTGAGATTGTAATCTCCCCAAAAATAATGTATCCATTCCCATGATGCAATTCAACATTATAATATGGATTGAATGATTCATGAAATATAATAAAATTATAATATATATAAAAAATTAAATTGTAATTTTCTTGAATAGAAATCAAAAATTTATTTTTTAAAGAGTTTTATCTCATAAGGATCTTTTCCTACAATATCAACCTTTTGAATTCCTTATTAATAATATAAGAGAATTTGGAGAATGAAATGAATGTATAAAGATATAAAATTTCCCCATAATTTTGTAATATATTGATATTTTTTGAATTTATATCCATAACTCCATCAAAAATAATTAGAGTTATCAATTGAATTAATTAATAGATCTAAGAAAGCATTAGAGACCCTATATTTAATGATATATGTAAAATAATTGTAATTAAACAACCATATTCAATATACATTTGAAAATGGTTTTATTCAATAATCTCTTTCTCTATAGGGAGAAATTATTACATTTATAAAGAAGAAATATGGATAAATGAAGTTGTTTATTTGCAATAAAGAAGAAAATAAGATCATATTGATGAAAAAGTGACATCTACCCAAGATTTATGATTTTTTTGGACCAGTTTCAAGGATCTTAATTATTTCCCACGATTGATCTTTGATATGTGTATCATCAGTTATGTGTGAAGAAATAAGATATCATATATAATAACATTGGAACCACATATGGGAATAACATGTTTGTTTTTATGATATTTGATTTAACTTATTATCCTTCTATATTTATGTATTTTTAAAATATTTTTTTAGAAAGTCCATGATATGTTAATGCCTGCCTTTATTAATTATATTTCTAGATATTTCAAACGTTTTGGGGAGCATAAATGTCATCTTTGGGCCATATTAAATAATTTGAGGAATGAAATGATGTTTGTTGAATTCATTTGATATGAAATATTTTTACAAAATATTATATTCATATGGTGCATAGTAACTTATTAATAAACCTCATATAGACCTTCAAATTTAATGGTTTTAGAGGAGTCGAATTGTCCAACAACAGTAAATAAAATTTATAGTTTCCTTTGTTCAGTATGATATTACATATGGTTTGTGTAGAATTTTCCATGAATATATTATATATAATACATGGTATCTTGGAATGGAGTTAATATTATCAAGAAAGAGTTCTGTAAGGAATTATTATAATATCTAATTAATTTTTATATTAGTGTACCATTTAATAATCTACCCTCTATCTATAAGAATTTGATATATATTGTGATGAATCTATAAAAGGGATAGAGTGTTTCCTTATCTATAATTGAAATATGATCACTTCATCATCTTGAAGGTCAATGTAAAAGTTGATGAATTGTCATTATCATAACATAGAGTTTACTAGAATTGATATTTCATTGAAGAGATAGTGTTAATATCTTTATATAAAAATTTTGATATATACATCACCCACCAAATATTAATGAATATTTTCACACTAATGGAAGTTAAAATGAGACAAAGGATATGTTTTTAGATTATTATTGTCTATGACTGATCAATTCACTATAACCCCATAAGAGAAAATAAGGACATATATGCGTTGAGTATTAAGGATATGTGTATTTTGGAAAATATGATGTGTGATGGAGGTACAATGATCAAGGGCCTAGTATGTTTGGACATAAAAATCAGAAGGTACTTGAAATCATAAGTCTTATCAAAATTTATTTCATAACCATAATTACAATATAATATTGAGAGAGATCATATAGATAATCCCTTGATTAAAAATTATACTGTGTCTATGATAAAAGGGTTGGTTCCTTAGTTCAATATCTGTCAAATATGTGTTCTAAAATTTTATTAAATGATATGTAGCCCATCTATATTAAATATAATGAATTACTTGATGGATTAAGCATGTATATATTCATTCTATACAAATACAAAAAATAATAAACTCTATAGGACCATCAAAAACATTATTGGTGGGAAAATATGGAAAGGGGTATTGCAAACTACACAAAAAATGCTATTTGTTAGATAAAAATGAAGGTGGAGTCATTAATTAATAAACGGGTATTGAATCTAGTAGTAATTCATGTAATTAGATAAGAAAAAACACTATGGGATTTTTCACCTCAATCTCAAGAAAATCATATGCATACAATGTGAAATGGGTTGTGGTAGAGGAACTCACCAACACATCCAACTTCATCACACTTTTATATGATTTATCTAATAACCAAAATTCATTTATCTGTGCGATGGATGTAGTGAGAATACATTAGGATCCATTTTAAATAATATATGAAAATGAAAAATAGTTTTATTCATAATTATATAGATGTATTTGATGTGATTTGAGTTTATAATTGAATTCCAATACTTCATATAACCACTAAAATGATTCCTAATCTGAAATTAACATTACAAAACATGAGGAAAATATGTAGAAATTATCAACTAAATTTATTGGTGGATAATATTGTCATATTTTATTATTTGAAATCTTGTACAATAAAAACCACTACGCAAGTATTCAAATTAATCTCTATAAATCACTAAATATTTGTGTGGTCCGGGAAATTTCCAAATATATATCATTCACATTTATTTATATTGTTGAACTAATAGTTTTGTATTTATTTTTTGTTTTTTTGTTTATGTTTTTTTAAATGAATATTTAGAATTTTGAAGAAGAAGGGTGTAATGCCCTGACACCAGAAGCCCAGATCTAGTGCATTATTTTAATACGTTGGCATTATTATAAGGAATAGAGTCCTGATGGACTGATCAGTTTATAAGTATTTGAAATAGACTACATAAATTAATTTTAGCTTACGCATTAATTAATAAAACACAACATAAATAATCAATTGAAAACTCCATTATTCCCCTACATTAAACATGAATATCAAACATAATACACATCATGGAATCCTGAGAAAACAAAACATACGAAAGGTGTGGTCTCAGATGCTCAGTTTGGAAAAATAATTTTGCAGAAGATATTAATTTTTAAGGAATGATGTGTAATAAAAACAAAATCTTTTGTAAACATAAACATGAACATAATATAGAGAAAATAAATCCAAAATTACCATATAATCATTCACATTGATATTCTAATAGTCGAATAATCACATGTAATAATTAATTACATAATGAGGGATTGTCTAATGCCAGACATCATTACCACATAGTCAAGGCCTTGTGCCAAGACTACAAATACTTTTTTTGTCATTTCCTTTTGCCAAGTGAAAAATTTGTCCCATGAGACCTACCGATGCATCGAATATCTATAGAGGGCTCCACCCATCACTTACTAAGTCCAATTAATTTCACATATTAAAATGGTGAACATAACATAAACATTCATATTATAAATAGAATAATAAATGGCAACAATTTAACAATAAAACATAGTTGAACATATCATAAATCATTCAATACAATATGGAAGATTGTATTATAACAAATCATCCTTAATCAAGAATAATATTTAGTAAACTATTTTGATATAGTAAAAGTGATCAGTAAAACTCTTTGAGAGAAATATCACATTTTCATGAATTCATTTAAAAGTCGGAATATTTTATATGAAGACCTTTAAAATATTTTTTCGAAAAAAGTGTCACATACCACTTTGATGCTTTTAAAAGTAATTATCATTTTAAACCATTTATGTCCATATAAATAAATACTACCCCATTTTGAAAACAAGGACATAAATGAAAAAGGCATTAATGAATAAATATTTAAAACATTTAAAATGACGTTTTAGTTTAATATTTTCGTAAAAATCATCATTTTGAAAAATATTTTATGATACATGGACATGGATGATAAATATTTCCTAATAAATACATACTCAAAAACAATCTTGGATTATAATCAGATTGAGAATTAAAACTTACCTTGTACTTTCCATTAGTCAAGGGTACGTTTAACTTCTTGTATAATGACCATATTATGTTATTAAATTTAAAAAAACCATATTTACATTTATTATAAAATAAATGATTCATTTATGACTTTTTACTTCCCATTAATAATAATTTCTATGTTAATGTATCATTTTGGGTAATAATCACTTTTTATTGTATATGTTTTATGTTATTATTCTTGATCGTATCCCCAAGATAATGCATTACATACTTCTATAATATAAAACATGATTTATAAATCATGTGTATTCATAATATAAATATGTAAAATAGATATATATATATATATTTGAAATGAAAACACCATTCATGGACAGAGTTGTCTGTACGTACGCATGGATGTTGTTTCGTTATACTTATCATATTAAACAGAAATAATTGATTTATATATATGTACCATATTTATATTATTAATATATATAATATAAAAATCATGTTCTATATTATTGATGTATTTATATTGTGATCTTTGTGATACGATCAAGAATAACATGTTAACAAACAAACGATAAAGAAAGCGATTATTAACCGAAATGTTAATTTAATCTAGAAATTATTATTAATGGGATTTATAATTTCATAAATGAGTCATTTATTTTATAATATATATGAATATAGTTCTGGTATAATTTAATAACACACCATGGTCATTATAAAGAATGTTAAACATTCACTTAACTAAAGGAAATTACATGTTAAGGGTTAATTCCTTAATCTCATTATTAACCGAGATTGTTTTTTTCTATATATTTACTAAGAAATATTTACCATCCATTTAGATGAATCATAAAATAGTGTTCAAAAGGATTATTTTTAGGGCACTATTTCACTAAAACATTATTTTAAATTATATAAATATTTATTCTTCTAAACATTTCACATTTATGTCCAAGTTTTCAAAATGTTTTTAATGATTTATTTATATGGAAAAGAATGTTATAAAATATTAATTTCTTTTGAAGGTTTCATAGTGTTGTGGGACACTATGATTTAAAAATATATTTTAATAGACTTTATTTAAAAATTGTGTGAATTTTAAATGATTTTTTAAAAAGTTATATTTCTCTCAATGAGTTTTAATGATCATTTTCAACTATGTCAACATCATTTATATGATTTTATTCTTGATTGAGGTTGATTTGTTATCATACAATGTTACATATTGTTTTGAATGTGTTATCATATGAATATATATGTTTTATGGTTAATGTATTGATATTTAATATGATACTCCTTAAAATTATTTTATGGCACATAAACATGGATGATAAATAATTCTCAGTAAATACTTACACAAAAACAATCTCGAATAATAATTAGATTTCGAAATTTACCCTTACATTGTACTTTTCTTTAGTTGAGGGCATGTTTAACCTCATGTATAATGACCATAGTGTGTTATTAAATTATAACCAAACCATATTAATATTTATTATATGATATATGAATCATTTACGAAATCATACAGTTAATTAATAATAATTTCCATGTTAATGTTAAATTTCAGTTAATAATAACTTCGATTATCGGTTTTGTTTTAACTTGTTATTCTTGATAATATCACAAATATAATTATTTAAATACTTCCAGAATATAAAAAATGATTTATATATTATATATATTCATAATAAAATATGTATAATATATAGATATATTAAAGGGAAACACTATTCATGTTGATGGTAGTCCGTATATACACATGGATGTTGTTTATGTTTTCTTACTCTATTTAATGGAAGTAAGTGATTGATTTATATGTAAAAAAATGTATATATTTTAAAATATATATTTCCAGTTGAATTATTATGTCATATATTACATAATTATTACTAATATATATTTTTATAATTATCGTTTAATGGTGAATGGGGAAATAAATATCACCGCATCATGGAGACGTTAAGTCGTACGTATGCACAAACAATGATATAATTTCTTTAATAAAAAATGGAATGGATATGGATTTTATATTAATTAAAAATAAAAATTTACATGAATCTTTTATTATTTACTTCAATTATACTCATTATTATACCCATCCAAATAATGATGTGCTGAAAAACAAACTACACCACGATGTGGAGACGGTAAGCCATACATAAACACGTATGGTGACTTCGTCATTCCTAGGATTGATAGAATAATAAATATTCTTGTAAAATATTTATATTAGAATATATTTATGTATATGGTAATGGTGTTATTATTTTGGAATGTAAAAAACAAAGACAATGGAAGTGAAAGAAGAAAATAACATGGAAAGAGGTGACGAAATAATTACCTCTTCTTCGGGTGCTTCCTTTTGATTTGGTCAAAAGTGCTCCTTAGGATGGATTTGTGATCAAATTTTTGCCTCTAGATTTAATTGAGGGAAGTTTCAATGATATTTGAAAAGGGTGTGGCCGATCCAAATTTTATTTTAGATATGATTTTTAGATAATGTTATGTACCCTTTTATAAGAAATGTGTGGGGCACTTTAATGAAAATACTATAAAATTATATTATTATAAAATAATTTTTTGATTATATTGGATCCAAATGACTTTATATTGAGACTAAGGTAGTTATGGGGTGAAATAATCTCGACCAAAATGTTTATAAAAGATCAGGCTACCATATTAACCTTGTCTTTTATATTTAACTATTGGGTAAACAGTTTATCATTTATCATATCTTAGTGTATTTTTATATTATATGGTTAATAAACATACAATAAAATGACATGAAAACAAAATTAGTTCATTAATGAAATATCAATTATTATATAAGTACTTTTTCCAAACCATATATTTTTTGAATCATTATATTATTTAATAATATAGTATTTGTTTGAAAAACACATTTATGTCTATTTTGACCCTATTTAGTATTTGATTTTTTTGGAAAGACATAACAAATTTATTACTTTGAATAAAATTTATTTAACCAACTATAACAAGTAATATTAAACTATATAAATCATTAAATGAAACAAATGTCTCAAATTACACTTATTTTAATATTTGTGATATCAATTACCATAATCATTCATTAATAATTTAATTACAACATCATCATTGTGTTATAAATAAATTTTATTATTTAATGTCTTAAATATAAAAATAAAAAACCATATTTTATGAAATTTCTTTATCTTTAGGATTAATATTTATCGTAAAGTCTATCTTATTAATATCTCTATATTAAAAACGTTTTAACTATTAAAATTTGAATTGAACACTTTTGACTATCCTTTAAGTAAAATAATAATAAATGTCCAAATAAAATCCAAGTGTATAAAAATTATAATATTTTATTTATGTGGTTTATTTTGTTCAAAATAATGTTATCCATTGTGATTAGGGAAAGTGTTAGTGTAATTATAATATCATTTTTACCTTTAATTACCCTATTCACATTTAACCGTGGTAAATAAAATTAAAATGTTATTTTTTACCAAAAATTATGTTCAGCCTATTGAACCACATTTTACTTAATAATATCGATCGTGTCACTATGAATTTTAATTTTATTTCACAAAAGTGGTAAAATTATTTTTTATGTAAATTTTCAAACGTGTATAGAAGGTTGGTAAAGACATTAAAAAGTTCAATAAACTTTTTTACATATAATATTATTATAAAATGAGTCTAGTGAATTTAATTGAACTAATATAGGTATAATGTATCTATTTTGAATTTAAAATAAATTTTAATAAATATATTTATTATTTAAATAAATGTATGTTTTAAACAAAAATACATTGTTTTCACTATTCCTCAAGAATTGAATGTTTTTAGAAAAAAACAAAAAAGTCACCGTAATCTAATTTTGTTATTCAAAATCTGAAAATGAATTCTTTTTTAACAAATTCAAAACATAAAAGTTTAATTAATTAATTTAATATTAATTTCCATTGTCAAAACCAGATAGTGAGTTTTTAAATAGTAAAAACTATTAAAAGATTGACATGTGTTTATGTCAAACTTAAATGAATTTTTTTTATAATTTTCAAAATTATATTAAATGATTGAAATAAAATCTAATTATACCTCAAAACCATTCAAATGAAATATTTACACAATAAATTATTTTTAATAAAAAATTTATTTTCAATTAAAATTTAGTATTTTTCACTATTCATCAAAAAGTGAATCTAATTGGAAAAACAACGAAAATTTATCGAAACTAAATTTTTATGTCCCGCTTCCATATAAGATGTTTATTTTTGAAAAATTCAATATATAAAAGTGTCAAACATTGGATTTAAAGAGGAATCACCATTAAAAGATAATAAAATGGCATTTTTTTAAAAAATTACTTATTTTATAAGAAATTTTTATTTTGTTCTTATATTTTGTCTATGAAACCAATAATATCGATGTTAAAATTATATGGAATATATTAAATTGAAAATATAGTTATTACTATTCATATCAACTTTTCGAATGACTAGTTTGGTAAGTCAGGGTGCGTTCGAAATTGAAGTTTCATGTGGTGCATGCTATTGAATTACATTAAAGAGATAATATACTATGAAATCCTAGGGTTTTACAAAGGGTTAGTTCACCATTGGTTCATGGTATTCCAAAACTTTGGTCGTATATCTAGAAAAACATGAAATATCATATATAATGGAATCAAATGGTTTTTTCCTGATTATTATTATCTTGAAACCTCTTACTAAATTTTTTTCCATCCCTACCTATAGGAACAACTTTATCATGCTCGGTTTGGTTAATCGTGTTCCCATTTTTATGAATCCATGCATGCAGCTTATTTTATAAAAATATTTAAATTTTAGTTTTCTAACCCCATGATTGCTACACAAAAATTACATAATTATTCTCAACACAATTTCTTATGCATTTGGATGCATATGGATGGATTCCAATATCATATTAAATCCATTCATGGTGAATCTAAGTTCATCTTGCTTGCTCTTCACCTCTCCCAGTAAAAATATCATGACATGTGGTTTTCCCTAGCTCCAATATGTACTCCCAGCATTTAAAAGTGTGATATCTAGGGTTTCAAGGATCTCAATATGTATGATGCTTAGGTTATGTGATCTAGATATCGTTCTTCATAGTGAAAGCGATCATTCTGATTCAATTTGGGGATTCTCAATTTGGATAATGATCATCATTTGTCATGAGGTCATTTTTTTATTTATCAATTATTAAATTCATGATTACAATTACATTTATGATATTGTCAAATTTCTATTATATTTTTTGAGATTTAGCCTTTATTGGGATTAATTAATTGATAAATTAATTAATTAATAGATTGTGGAATTCATTGATTAAATGGGTTATGAGATTGTTCAATTAATGGAATTTTGTAATTTATGGATTAATGTGATATAAAATTAATTGATTAACATGAATTTTGGAATGGATGGATTATCCTTTAAGGGTTAATGGTTTATATAATTAACTTTTTTTATAAATTTATGAATAGTGAAATGTTCATATAATTCTATGTGAGTTAAAATGATGAACCTTGAATTTTTAATATATTATAATGATATACCAAGATCTAAATGTGTATAATAAGGTTATTTATGATTAAAAGTATTTAATGATATGTTTTTGACATATCTGATATTGTTATATATGTGATATATGTGTGTGGGAGCATGGTTGGATGATTCAAAACACCATATCTAATTGATTTATATATGTGTGTGGAACATTTATAGATTCTTAAAAAATATTTGGTAAAATTAGTTTGAGAGATAATAATTAATTATTAAAATACACACAAGGTTCTATACATGGTGTTTTAGTCCCAAAATATTGGCATTAGACTATGGTTCCATGTAGTCATGATATAAAATGAAATTAATTGAATAAGAACTACCATTTATAATTAATTATGAATCTATTAGTGATATAGTTCATAATTCATCACATGAAAATGAAGGTGTTTATAGGTTTTAGTTTCATATTTAACTTGATGACATATGAGGGTAAATAAAAATAATTGAATATGTAAATTATTTACATTATCACTTGTATCTTTCTCATCATACAATTACATACACTATTTTGAATAGATATTGTTTTAGAAACCATTGTTCATAGACTAGTATGTTATACTCACACCCAACATGGACTTCTTGATTAGTATGCAAATAGATGTAATGTTTATAGAACATGATAATAGAAGTATCCATATATTATATAGATAATATGGGAAGAAAAATGGATGAGAGAAATAGAGATGATGTTGAAACCCACCTGGGAGTTATTATCATATTTATTTTGGGTTTTTAAATTTATGAATAACACATATAAGTAATTAAATATATACTAATTTAATATTTATTTTATTATCATTTTTTGTTTTATGATCTGATATTTGTCTTCATTTGGTTATTGAATTATTTTGGTTTTTGGTTATTATATGTTAGATATTGTTAATTTATTTCCATTTTTATGCTTTGATAAAAAATGTATAGTCTACATATGTTATATATAAATACCATATATAATACTCTATTGACGCTAACATATAGGATAGTAGGCCTATAGTTAGATAACAATATAACTCAGGGATCTAGAATGTGACACCTATGTCGGTTCAAAAAAATTTAAGATATATTTTATTTTAATTTTTATTACTATTTGGTAATGATTGATTGGAGATTTAGTAGATTCAACCCATATTCGTGATCTTTTTCAGGGGATTAGTTAAACCCTATATGTGAGTAATACCATGTACCTGTTGATGGATTGATGTTGTTATTGTTTTATGATACATCTGAATGTTAATTTTCCTTGAGTGATGCACTTTTCAAGTATGTTTTTAAATTTTTATGATATTTTTGTATTAAGTATCATCATTTAATTAGTGATTTATAATAATTCATCATTTAAGAACTGTAGATTTATTTTGACCACAATATTTTTATGAATGTATAGAAAAGCAGGATTCTGGGTGAGCTATACAAATTAAATTATTTTCTATTCTGGATTTAATTAAAATGAAATTTGTTCCTCATATGGAATTAATAATTTAGATTGATTCTATATATGAAAATGAAATGTATAAATGAGTTTCTAAAAAGAACTTTTATTTGTTAAGTGTTTTACATTATGTTATCCATGATTGATATTAGTTAGTATTGAGGTTATTAATGATTCCCTAAATTTGACCAATAATTCACTAATGGGGGATGAATTTTAATGGATTTATGTGAATCCCTCTTGTTAAAGAAATGTCTTAATGGTGGGTTAGGTGTCAAATTTTTTTTTTTTATCATTGTAAAAATATGCCTCCACCATGATGATCCTTTATTGAAAATTAGAACAAAAATAGATTAAAATGATCCTCTAGTGGTGGAACATGAGGCCCAAATAGTGCTAACTGAAAGAGGCGTGGAAATGATTATTGATAACATCATTTAGTTTATGTATTTTAATTAATGATACAATGATAGGTTCATGAATATTATCTACAACATGATATGGGAGTTCGAGATGAATCTTCCTCCAAATTCTATTAGTTATAATCATCTTTATACAACTGAGTTCTGGATTTGGTCAATCCAGATGATACTTGACCACATGGAGAATCCTGACTAGAAAAGATCAAAACGGATGTCTATATTTTACATGGAAAATCCGATAAATGGAATTGACATCTATTCATGGGATGAATATCTAGAGAATAAGGATTGGAAAGAAATTAAATAGAAGTATTAGATCACATTTACCCTGAAATAGAGAAACAACAATTGTTAGTAGAGTTTATAATATTGACCCATAGTAGTATGTCTATGATAGAATATTAAGGATTAGTTATAGTCATATATAGTTTTTTTAGAATTGGAATGGAATGTGACAATATTGGAGAATCTTTTTTTGGATAGAATTAAATGTGGAATTAAGACATATGTTAATATCATGAAAAAATTTCTTAGAGGTGGAGAATATTTCTCAAATTACACAGGGGAACAGGAAGAAAGTTTCCAGTGAGAAAAAAATGGGTTTTTAGATGATAAAGAGGTACCACATCCAATAGTAGAAAACTAAACAATCATAATGTCAACCACGATACTGGATATCAAAGTGACCGATGGAAGGGGAAACTAATCATGGTATGAGTCACGTGATCTTCCTCTAGATAATTAGGATAGTTCTCCTTCATCCAAGGTTTCAAAAACCAACTATATAGTTCTGATCATGAATGAGTATTAGGCATCTATATTGGTACTTCAGGAATCAATAAAATATTGGTAGTGATGGTGTTCTAGGATATAACCAAATTAAGGGAAGTGGATCTTCTACATGGTACTTATCTAGAAATTATTGTTATATTAGACATGGTGGTCAACAATGTGGGAATGGTACCTTTGGGAAATATCAACCATATCAGTTGAGTGGTGAAACAGAGATAGAGCAAGCTAGAAAATAAGGATGAGGGGCAGTATAGTCATATGTATTTATTCCTTCAAATTTACATTGCTAGGTTGGACCCACAATAGTTAGTGGTACTATTTTTGTTGATTATATACTAATGAGTTCCTAACATTATATGAGTTCCTCTCTTTCTTGTATATCTGGAAAATATTATAACTATTTAAGCTCGGAGGTGGATTTTTTGTGTTAGGTTATGATGATCGATAAAACTCTGGGGGTACAGATAAGAGACGTCAATTTGTGAAAGGGTTTTTTCTCTTGATGTTGGATAGTATAATTTTCTATGTGATTTTTACAACCTAGATATTCCAGTATTTAACTTGATTCTTATTATGGACTGGTTAATAGTGTATCTATCCAACATTGATTGTAACAATATGGTGGTGAATTTTACATCTCCTAAGAGTTACATTTATGTTTTTCATAGAGAGTGTGATATCCAAGATAGTAGTGCATGGCCAAATCAGGAATATTTTTGGGAGCTCACTGCTTAGTTTTTGTAATGATCCAAAATATTATAAATAAATTTTAACTTTTAATTTTATTTAATTCTTATTATGTAAATTTTTTATATAAAACACATTAAATTATTAGTTTAATTATATCTAATTATAATTTAATGACCATTATGTGTCATTACCATTGATAATATAGTTGTTGGATATTGATCACATGGTTAGTATAAATATAGAGGTTTCATAAATCCAATTGAAATTAAAAAAATAGGTAATGACCTCTACCAGTATGATCATTCCCTATGAATCCAATTTATCAAAGTATATGAGAGAGAAAATATAACATTCCCCTAAACAAGACCAAACCCATGTTGAGATCCATCAAATTATTCATGATCAAAATTAATTACATGATATGTTTATGACCATTGAGTTCGTGACCCAAACCATGTCATTAAAATCACCCCAGGAATTTCCAACCATTGTGAACCTAACTCTTATTGTGTTTTGTGGTATTGAAAGGGATATATATCAAGACACTAGAAATATGTGTAGGTATGATATTATATTTATAATAATGAATATATTTTAATCCTATTTATTTCACATTTCAAATGTGTATTTATTCAATAAAACAAAAATACTATTTTTGGTTAATACTAAAACTGAATTAAAAAATTTATTTTTATAAATTAATTTATTTTTTAATAAAATATTATTTTATAGAAATATTATTAATAATAATTTTTATTAAATAAAAATGGTAATATAATTTTATGATGCCCAATTTAATTTTTACAAGGGATGAAAAACTATTTTCTGTAATAAAACCATGAATTTCCTGATAGATGTATATTATATCTTAAAAGTAGAAATTAACCTATTTTTAGATTTATTATCATAAAATGAATATTATTTTAGGAATAAATAGATAGAAATTATTGAATGGTGACTTTATCACAATTTTCATAGACAATCAAATTTTCAGGTAAAAAATAAATATAATAAAAATAAACATTATTTATTATGACATCACAATGACACATAATTAATTTAATAAATAATATAAAATTTATCTTTAAAAACGTACATTTTAACTTAAAAATGTTATTTTAGGTTTATATTATTAATTTTATAAATCTCATATTATTTGTCTAAATTAATTAATAAATTTAAGGTTTTGAAATAATTTATCTGAGAGTGTGACTCCCCTCAATCAAAGTCAAGAATATATATTTTTTGTTTTTCACTAGGAAATATAATGATATTATATCCAATCCTATATGGTTGATACCATAGGCCCAAATCATGGTCTGGTTATTAGTTTCAGTTATTTTACTATATAAAGTCCATAATTGAAATAATAAAGAACCCCCTCCCACCTCTTCTATATAGACCAACCAAATATACCATTTCACTTCAATATAACTCCATATAACATGTCCATACACTGAACTCAACTCTCTAGATTCCTCCCATGTTTCATCCATGCTCTTAAGATTCCCCTCCAAAGCATTCATAGTCACAAAATCATGTATGGAACCTTTTTCTCCTTTCAATTCAAGAATGTTCTTTGAAATATGTATTTTTATTATAAATTGGACATATTTAAATATACTTTTAAACATTATATTACTGTAAATTTAATGTTATATGAATGCGATACAATTTATATTCCCTCATTATGACACTTACCTATGTAATTATTATGTTGAAATTTAGTAACTGTTTTTCTCTCTTTCAATTTCCATTCAACAAATTATTTAATGTTATGTCTCATAAAATCGATTTTATTATATTGGAATATGAAATTACATATTACCATTCCTATAAATTTAATTTATATATCATTATATCCCATGTTATGTCTCATTAATCACCCCATGATTCATTATGTTCACCGATTTCTATGCCAAAATATAGGTAGGATTCTATTTTTTATTTGAGTTTCTTTTTTATAAAATGACTTATATTTTCAAATTTCTAAGGTTGGGATTTTTATTAATTAACCTATTACTACACACCAAAATTATATGCTATTATATACCCATTTCATTCTCATAAACTCATTTTTATTAATCCTTAAGTGGCTCTGATATACTGCTGAAACTTCACCACGATCTTACATGCGAAAACAGTTCTATATTGAATAAAATGCCCATTTCCTATCAATGGTTTCCACCATTATTAACATATAATTTGATTGTTGTTTGATAAATATATTTATTTCAAAATTCATGATCATGGAATAAATAATCATAAGTAATGATTCAATTTTGTTTGATCTATGTGTTGCACTTAAGTAAGAGAATGAAATGGATGTGACAGATGTGCCCGAGATTATATAACACTCCAATGCATTGGGTAGACATTGTGATCATGATACATCATGCAGGGATAGGGAGTGAAAATAATTCTTTTATGGGACTTTTCTAACTGTTATGTATTAGTGAATTATCCATGACCTATGTTTATGATGTAGTGTATTATTTTTTCACCACATTTCCCATGTTATTATTATCATTATATACAATGTCCCATTGATTATTTTTTTATTGATATTAATTTTTTTGGATCATTAATATTACTATTTTCTAAATGGATCATTTTATTTAATTATTATTCCCTTAATACATTTTTTATCTCACTCATTTCAAATGTTTGTCCCCAGGTTACCCCGTACAGTTTTAAGAGCCATGTAATTTGAAAATAATGATATAAAAGTTTTTAATAATGTGGTTGTATCCCATGTTCATGATTTTATGAAATGTACCTAATTTGAAAAAAATCCTAACAATCATTAAGGTTGTATAATGTGTATTATTATGTATTAAGTCATTAATTATTATGTAATAAATAATAGAGTTGTTAAGGTTTGCATTATAAGATAATTTTAGTTATTTTTGGGATTAAGATTATGAAATCTCTATTGAATAAAATATGGATAAGGCAAAGTATAAGAATATACATAATAATTTTGATAAATATATAGTAATTGGTTTATTACTAAATTAAATATCAATCTATATAGTACATGTGGATATTGTTTTGGAAAAAAGTACATAGGAGTAACAACTTCAGAAAGTTCTGTTGGGCCTAACACAATATAACCTAGTACATTAAATCATGTCTTACTGGGCACCTCTTCTGACACACCTGAGTTATATGATTACGTATATTCCTAAATTCATTATGATCTATTAATATGGAAATAAAAAATTAATATAATAATATATTTTACGATATATATCATGGATATGATACATTGATATCTATTAATTCACAAGGTAATAAATAATTGTAATTTTTATGTAATCTATTTAATGTCATTGAAATTAAATTTATATAATTAATAGTTTAAAAAATCATCCCAATGTTTCCATTTATTCTATCCAATTGTCGTAAATTTTAAAAATTACATAAGAAATATATGTGATTGGCAATGTGATGTCTTCTCCAATGAGATTCCCAACCTAATGAGATCATTAATCTAAACTACATGATAGTACATTTTATGATGAAACATGTTATGAGGAGAAATATATAATAATAGGAGTGTTAGAATCCACCTATGAGCGAACATAATATTATTAATACCTTTATGAGACAAATAAATTTGTATTTTAATGGATCATATAATCTCATAATAACGTATCAATTGATCAAATCCATTTATAAGATATTCCCCATCATTCAATGTTCCAAAAAAGTAAATTTACTATTTAATGTATATTTTATGGATGGGTTATTTGATTAGTGGTAGAAATTTATAATGATTACAATGCACGAGGAGGAGATTAAGTCTCTTTGGTGGAAGTAAATATGGAAAAAAATAAGTAAATATATTACTCATACTCTCCGTAATAAAATGGTAATCCATTTCCATACACCCATGAAAAATAAAAAGATAACTCTCAACATATATTATAAATACATTAAAATACCTTCTTGTTATACCTCTATATTTTAAGTACCCCTTAATGCAAGGATAACAATTCATTGGTCTAATAAAACATTGTATATGAAAATACCTTGCCACTATTGACATTGGAAGAAATGAATAATTTTTCTAATTTGATTTTGAAGTTGAAATGGAGGTCGATGAATATAATGAGTAACATAAGGATAAGAATCCAAATATAGAGTTTAATTGTGGACTTCTGATGTATAAATAAAATGGTGGTAAGAAATTTTAATCTCCCACTTGTTAATGGTGTATAAAAAAATCACCTTTAATATTTGTTAAAGTGTATGAATAAATGCTATTGGTGTGGAAAGGAAGGGCACCTAGATAACAGTTGATGATATGAGAAAAATTATAATGCGATTTAGGAAATGGGATATTTGGTTGACAAGTGGTTCATTTTTTATTTCATCAACTTTAATAATCCATGAAACTTTCAAAATAAATTCAATATGCTAATGGTTTTCAGATACGACCAATGAGGAAATATGTTTCCATCACAACTACTGAGGTGAATCCCAAAAAAATGTGGAGATCCGTATTCATTTTATTCAATCATGATGAGTAAATTATCTTTTTATATTCTTTTTTTATATATTCCTTTATATCATGAATGTTTTGTATCACTATTCATACTTTAATCCGAGAAGTAGAGAAATTGGTGAAAACAAAAAATTGGAAAATTATTTCATCCTAATTATATAACTTTCCCGTAGAAAAATTTGGTGTCTAAAATTGTCATAGAACCATGTAATTCTCTATTTAGTGGGTTTTATGCAATTATATGATTTTATTGAATTTCTGTATATAATGAAAAAATATTTCCATGAAAATGAAATCGTTCAATGTATTGTGTGTTGACCCACGATTACGTACATGTGGGATGATGAGGATGAATTTTCTGTACAAAAAACATCCAAAAAATGGATATTAATTACACATGGGATAGAATATATACCTCAATGGATTGTGTCGAACAAAAATTGAATCCTTAAATATATGCCAATTGTGATTGATAATGCTAATGTACTTCTTGAGGAATTTTTTGGTCATCATCATAACCTATAAGATGAATTTTGAATCACGTTATTACCTGGGTGTTTGTGTTAACCAAGCCATTGTATGAATTAATATTGCAAAAGTTGAGGAGATGAAGAGAAAATTATAGGAAAATGCGGATAAATGGTTAATATAACCATGTGTTTCTCCATGGGGTGCACCAGTACCCTTCATCAATAATAAGGATAGGTCAATGAACATTTTCCTTTATTATCATGAACTCTAAAAGATATTTATATAGAACAAGTATCCTTCTTCATGGAAGAATGTATTTTTCAATCAGCTTCATGGACAACAATTTATCTCTATGTTGAATCACTGGTTATGATATTTCCAAGATAAGGTCATGAAATATGATATCGACAAGACATATTATCATACATGGTATATGAAATATTATTTTATAGCGATTCCATTCAAATAGAGTAATTATAAAAAAATATAAACAAGAATGATAAATATAATCATTAGATATTTCATTGACAAATTTGGTGTAGTAATAATAGGTGATATTATAAAATACTCTAAAATAAAGGAGAAGCATTAGGAGTATCTAGGAACCTTGATAAAGACCCTATTAATAGAGAAGATAATCTCTAAGAACAAAAAATGTGAATTATAGTTAAAGAATGTGTCGTTAATGAGGCATATAATAATATGATATGGGATATCTATAGACCCATTACTGAAAAAATAAATTATTTAATGTTCTATGTCAATATTAGTTATATATATCCATAGTTTCATTGGAATAGCTATGTAATATCATTGATATTTGAGATATTTCTCTTGATTTTCATATCCTATAACAATGATAACCGGTAATGGATTCAATATTTATTAGACTATATATTGTGTTGAGATATTTAATTAGTTGAAAATTATTCTTATCACTACCCACGTACTCAAACATACCAATAAATGAATTCTATTCCTGGTATTAATCGATACATCCAAAAAGGTATTGGATTGTGTGTCAATACAGAATGAAAAATTCATATCCTATGATTCAAGATAGTTGAAATTCCACTAATAGAACTTGTAAATGCATTATCGAGTTGTGGATGTAGTGGCCTTCCCATTTAATATATAGTGATAATATCCCTATGTGGAGAAGTGTGACATTTATACGGATCAAAAAATACTCATGTATATCTCCACAAAAAAATGAGCTGATTATCTACCAAATAAGATGGCTCGAGATGATAAGGTACAATTAATGATCATTTCATTAAAACAATGGGAACGAAAATAATGTGGAGGAAACTCTATGTTGATAGGATCCAATAATTTTAGTATTAAATATAATTGAAATGGGTTTTATTTTCTTATATTTGAAAATGATTTACATGATAATCATAATGGAATTAAAATCATAAATACATAAACAAATGGATGATGAAAAAAATATCATTGAATAGAGAACTTATGATAAGTTAAATGATGTGATAATTTAGAATAATGAGGAAACTATAATGAATGAGATTCCTCAAAGATTAAGGTTAATTAACTAGGAATTGTGATATTTTGGTAAAGACTCTGTGTTCCAGAAAATCCTATGTTAAATAAAGAATTGTTGGATGATACACAATGATCAATATTATCCACACAATTAGGATGTAAATATTTGTTTCAAAATCTCAGGGATAACTATTATTGGGATAATATGAATAATAGAATACATGAATATACATCAATGTTCCTATTATTCTTGTTAGTTATGGATAAAAGGAGTAATTATAATGGGATGATACAACCATGGTTGATACGAATATAGAAATAGGATAACATCAACCAGGAATTTTTCACCAGATGATAGAATACTTCCAGGTAAAAAAATCTATAAGGTTTGTTGTGTATTTGTTGATGAATATATCAGTTATTATTGCAATTTGAGAGGATTTATCACTTGATCAACCTACATGGATATACCTCATTGATTTTTTATGGATGCACGGAGTACCACTATCAATTATATAAATTTTAGATCTTATCATCATATCTAATTTCATGAATATTATCCAACATGCTCTAGAAAATATGTTAAAAATTAGTACAAATTATCCTCATCCAATTGAAGTCCCATATGAGCGGACTATTCAGACACTAGAAGGACTATTGGGAGTATATTATATGGACTTAAAATGAGGATCAGATAAACATATTTTTCTAGTTGAGTTATCTTAATATAATATATTCCAATCATGCATCCAAATGGATACCTATAATTACCTTTATGGGAAGAGGTGCATAACACCGACATGTTAGTATGTATTTGGGGACCCAAAACTGATAGGTCCAACAATTTTCAATGATATGGTAGAATGCATATAACCATTCAGTAGCAGAACAAATCTACCCTTTGTCGATAGAATAATTATGCATCTAGATAATGATGAGACAGAGATTTTGATGATATAGAGATGGAATTCCTCCAAATATCTAAATAGAATAAACTAATTTGATTTTGGATAAAGGAAATCCTTGGTCCAAGATACGCCAGCCCCATTGAGTTTCTTTTCTACATCATAGTGGTGGCCTACCAACAGGAACTCCCACCAAACCTATATTAATGACATGATGTATTATATGTATCCTGATTCAGAATGTACATACCAAACAAATCATATATACTCAGTCAATATGTGGTACCTTGGATATTGACCCATCATATGAGGAATATCCAGTACAAAATTTTTATCATAGATACAATGTTATATGAAAAAATAAAATGATCTCTGATAATATGGTTTGGAGATACTAAATGTCTGAAGAAGACACATGGGAATATGATGAAGTGATGGTTTAAGGTCCCCTTCATATGTTTTAGAGTGGGAAATGAATAATTTTTGGTCAAAATTTTATAATGGGGGATATATTTATTAAACAAACTATTATTAATTTAATTTATCTTCTTATTGAAATAAAAAAAATTATGTAAAAAGATTATAGAAAGCACATGACCATTTCTTTATTTTATTTAATTGGAATTCAATTCTTATCAATTATAATTTTCCTTTGTAATATAGATAATGAACATTGATCACATACTTAGGTTAATTATAGGGTTTTAACAAATCAAATTGAACTACAAAAAATAAGTGATGGAATCAACTAGTTGGATTTTACCCTATGAGGACCATTTATCAAATCCTATGATGGGTATAACATCATTAAAACATTCCTTTTACCATAACCATTTTTATATCCAACAATATAAGGATAAGAGAAACCATTTATGGGAGATGTTCAAGATCATCAAGATTATGACCCAAACTATGTTCATCGAACCGCCCAATGAAAATCGCACCATGGTGAACCTTAATCTTATTGAGTTTTATGGTGTATCAAATTAATATGTATCTTGACCATAACAATACGAATATGCACTTTATTGTTGTATAGAATGATGAATATATTTTCATCCTATTATTTTTACATTAAATTTGATTAGGATTTTGTTTTCATTAAAAAAATATTTTTGGTTAATATTTCCATTCTAGTAAACAATTTATTTTGAAGAATTAATTGAATTTTAAATTAAATAATATTTTATTAAAATATTAGTATTGAATAAATTTTATTAACTTTAAAAAATAATATAATTTTTATGAAGTCAATTGTAATTTTTATATGGGATTAATTAACTGTTGTTGAAAAAAATCTAGAATTTGTTGATATATATCAATTTTTTAAATGTAAAAATTTATATATTGATACTATTATTTTGATAAAATTAACAATATTTTTTAATTATAATTTTGAAATTTTATAATTGGTAAATTCTCATAATTTTCTAATACTGTCAATTTTTTTGGGTAAAAATCAAATATCATATAAATATAATTTATGTGTTATTAAATAATATTGACCCAAAAGTGATGTTACTAATAAAATAAAATCCATTAAAGGCCAAAATTTTTTTTTCCTGTAAAACAATTTCATTGAATCATTTTTTATTTGTTTTATAAATCCCTTCTGAATCCTCCAAAACTGTTCATATACATTTATTGTTTAAAAACCTTTATTTAAAATTGTGACTCACCCCAAAAAAATAAATGAAATTATTCGACTATTTTAGTCCATATAACATATTAAAAATTGAAAACCACTCCCATTTCACTATAAGCATGGTAGAAACCCATTTGATAGTTTTTGTTTTTTGTTATTTTATTATATAGGGTGAAAAAACTAAACAATGAAGAAATCTACCTATTCTCCTATATAAGCCCACCTAATATAAAATAAATACTCAATAAAACTCATAATATTGGGTCCATACTATTCCACCACACTCCAAATTCCTCTCAATGTGTCTATAAATTCCCAATATTCCCCCAACATGCATTAGGAGTCAGACACTCAAGAAAGGGATCTTCCTCTCCTCCATTCAATTTAAGAACACTCAATAAAATTAATCAATATAATTTCAATTAATTATATTTACAATAATTAATAAACATTAACTTACCTCATAATTAATATTATATTAATTAAATACCATTTATGTTATCTCATTTTGAACCATACATAAGCTATTACTTTTCCTATATTTATTATGTGTTTTATTTATTGTCATTTCGTTTAAAGAACTTATTTTACGTTATGTATGTAAAATTCCATTTTATTATGTGCGGATATGATCATCCATATTCTCCTTACCGTAAATTTAATTTATAAATTATGATGTCTCTATTTCACTCACATTAATCCTACCATGTAACTTTATGTTCTGATATTACCATAAAATAATATATATAGGGGTTTTTATTCAAGTTTCTTTATTACCTTATACATTCTATTTACAAATATATAATTTTGTGATCTGATATTTACCTATAACTACTACATACCATTTTATTTTTATTTCTTGGGTGAAACTTTCTCTTCAATCAACCAATTTTTATGAATTTTAAAGCCATACTATTATACAATAAAAATATCATCATTATTTTCCTTGCCAAATATATTATGTAATGAATACCATAACCCATTTTCTATCATGGGTTTTCACCTTTATGCATATATATGTCTTTATTTTTAACTTACATGCATGTATTTATTAATCCTTTATCATGGAATACATGATTACGATGAATGAATCCATGTTCTATAATCTATGTGGCACAAATAATCTTGATAATGAAATGAATGTGATAGGTGCACCGATAATTATATTGTGCTCTAATATATTGGGTAAATTTTAGTATCACGATACATCATGTTGTGATAGGATGTGAACATAATTCCATTATATAACATTTGCCACCGTAATGTCATGGTGGTTTATCCTTGACCCATGGTTATAATGTAGTGTTTTATGTTATATCAACCATTAAAATGATATTATTATCATGAAATATCATGTCACATTGTTCATGATTTTGATTCATAGTATTTATATGAAAAATTTATTTTCTTATTGTCTAAATGTATAAAATTATGCCATTTTAAATTACATTATTGGGATTTTTATCTCACCCCATTCTTATGTTTGACCATATTTTACTCCATTTCATTTTAAAATCCATGTAATTTTTGAATAATGTTAAGTATGCTTTCAACAATGGTTTCGTTTCCTATGTTCTTGATGTTATATTATATACCTAATTTGGAAATACACTAGTATTTTTTATCATTCAGGATGTATTATGAGTTCTTTTATATAATAAATCATGAATTATTATGTAATGTAGAAAAAGGATGTTATAGGTTATATGTATTTTAATGGATGATGGTAGTGTAAAATAAGATGTATCTCTACCCATATTGGATCAGTATCAAGATTTTCTCCATTGGAAATATATGGACTTCCACATGACAGAGATGTGGTGTTTACATCTAATCTTATGCCTAGATATCACCTAGTTTCTATTATACTATATATAATTTCAAGAATATAGATTTAGGACGTTAATAACTAATTAGAAGATTTTATTTATAGGGGTTGTTATCCATGTACATCACATTGAGTTTATCAGTTTTGTTTCCAAATAATTATTATTGGATTTTTTGCTATATATTTTCTACCAAAATTTGAATGAGATGATTTGTAGGAACCGTTATCCTCATCTATGAATCTATGTAATTTTAGACCCTTTACGAGGATCTTCTATATTCCCAAAAATTTATTTTTGATTTTGGTACCATCAATTGATATTTTGATCATTGGATATACAAAAAATATCATTTAGAAGTAATTATATCTGTTATGAGTCCATCATGATGTCAATTGGGCTAAAAAATGATTCTATTTTGTATATATACAATATGAACTTAATCTTCATCATGTACATTGATATGATTGTTGTTGGTTTGGTTTATGGGATGTTTTTTAACTCTAACCTTCATGATGATCATTCCCAACATCATTACATCATCCTTAGTACACTAGGTGAGAATCAAATATACCCAAAAAATGTAACTATAACTTCAATATTGATCACGTACAATTCATGGGTAACATAATCTCAATAGAAGGTTTGTTAGTAGACCCAAATAAGGTTTAGGAAGTGGATTCATGGTTGAATCCAAAGAATGTTTTGTAAATCCATAGTTTTTTTGTTTAGTAGTACACAATCATATGATCATCCAAATATTTTTTATCTAGGAATAACCACATTTGTGACTATCCAAGAAGGGAGTAATTCTTGAATGGTATGAATCATTTGATAATGGTTTCAAAAAGATAAATAAGCTCTTTAAAAAATTAATGGTATTTATCAATCACTAGCCATGGGTCAGTATATATTGATTTATGATGAATTTATGATTATTCAAATAAAATTATTGATTAAATGGTATTGAGTTGTAGTGTATAGGTGACAATAGTTATGGTCACATAACCATATATACCCTACACATGAACTTGATATGGCTATTATCTCTTATTATTGGAATTGTTAGAAGCATTATTTATTGGGAAATACATTAACTATGTCTAATGATATCATGTTTTTAATGTGTATATTTTTAAAATTATATTTGAATCACCATCTGAGTATGTGGGTTGGGTATATGATATATTTCAATTTTCATTTATCATATAAACCCATGAAGGTATGAAGTGTTACTGATTCATTAAAAATAAAATATTAGGCTTAGGAAGTTCATGAGTCTATTTCATATTAAATTTGATTAAAATACATGTAGTGATTCATATTGTGGTTTTGAAGGTCCAATATGAGATGAAAATCATATTAGGTTTAGTAGATTTCACAATTTATAGTCAGAAAAGGGAAATATATTATCAGGATGCAATGTGATTTTCCATGAGGCTTAACATTAATGGTGAAGAGTCACCTTTTGACTAAACTATAGAATATTATGTGATCATATACGACTATGGGAGTGTATTTTTACATACATGTGTGGGGGTGAGTTTATTTTTGAATTTTAATCCTCAAAGTGGGTGTTTCATATGGAATTGAAATAAATGTTCCATGACCTGCATCCATAGTATTATTTTTCAAGAATGTAAAAGGAGTTACAATATACACTGGTAAACTGGATATTCTTGAGCATCAATGTCTTGGTGGTTTTAAATATCTCATTATAATTATTGAAATGATGTGGTAGGAAATTACCATAGACGTTATGCTTTTTCTTTTAATGATTTCTCATAATAATGATTCTATTGGGGTGATTGGGTATCAATTGAAAAATTTACCCCATTTATTTATAATACAAGAGACATTATCAGTAGACCACTTGGGAGACATGAATTCTAGCAAGATTTTATCTACAGGGGGTTTCTTAGAAAATATTTTTAGATCATGAATCACATTTCACTCCACACTTATAGAATATCCTATTGCAGTTTCATAGTATGCAGGTATTTCTAACTATGGATTTCCACCACCCAAGAGATGGATAGTCAGATCATTGTTTTAATTTTTTTAGGATATTCTATAGGAATGTCATCAAAACTATGGTGGGTAGTTTTGAATGATAAAAATCTCTTGGCGTTCCCCAATTACACTAGTTATTCAGAGACAAGTCATATGGGACCAAACTTAGTTTATTATGGTTAGGTATGAATATAGCCTCTATAATTTATGGAGGAGGGTATATTAGAGTTTTTTGGGCCACCTATCATATTAGAGACGTTGGAATAGGTCCATATTATTTGAAAAAAAATATCTATTTTTGATAAAAGTATATAAAATATATATAATTATAGATGTGGATGACCCCTTCAGTTTAAAGTGGGTGATCATGTGTTCCTTCAGGTGTCACCTACATTGTGACACTATTTGATTCATCGAATGGGCAATATCACACCTAGTGTTTCCAAAATATTTGTAGTTGTGGAGATAATTAGACCAATGTAACAACAATTGGCTATTTTATAGAGTTATAGAGTTAAAAATGATGTTTTTCATATATCAAAACATCAGTGGTATCACCAAGACCCTTTTCATGTGATCGATGTTAATCATGTTGAGCTTGACACCTATGAGTCCATTAAGAGGCATCTAATACACATTTTGGATCATATTGAGAAATTATTTAGGTAAATACCATGAGGGTAGTTATATTATTGTGTAATAATGGATGTGTTTTGAAGGAATCACATGATATGGAATCATATATATGGGCGTAGTTCTTCAATCATTTTACCTCAACATCTTTGAGATTCATGGGAGTATATCTCGCGGACAAGATGATATAATGTTGGTAGACTATAAAATCCCACATTTTTTGGTGATGTATCATGATTTATTATAGGTACTACTTTACAAATGTTTTGGAATATCTTGTTTTAGTTTTATTGTTGTGTATTTTCATGTTAATGTTTAGTTTTTTGTGACATAAAGGGGAATCACACAGTTGGTGAACAGTTTTCTAAAAATATATACTCGTACCCAAAAAATGATGCAATAAAAAATATATTTGGAGTAACCCAATTATAAAATGGATTGTCAAAATGTGATCCCACTTAGTAAAATATGTTCAAATTTAAGGGCAGTGTAATGGTAAGGGCACACCATTGGAAAAACATGGGCCCCTACCAAAGAAACCATGGAAGTTTATTTTTTCTATCAAAAAATTTTATATTAAATTTATGAACCCAATATTATTTACCCCTAATCACCATAATTCATCCTGAATAAATTTAAATTAATTATATTAGTCTCTCTGATGTATTGAATAAAAAAAATGAACATTGTTAATGGAAAATAAATGATCTAATTAATGAATCCCCACCTCTCCTATTAATAATATCTTATAGTATGGTTTCCTCTCTATCCAATCTCTCCATCCAGATGATGTGGAGGGTTTCACACTCTTTTAAAAAGGTGTTTGTCATTGATTTTTTGGATAATAAACCATTTGATATTTGATAATGGTTTTGGGTTCTATATCTCGTTATTCAATGTGAAATTGAACATTTTGAATTTTTTTTTGGATTTCAGGATTGATGAAAGGTCATCAAAGATCATGAAGTAACTGGCCTATTTATCAATTTCAAAAAATTATGATTTAAATTAAATTTATTTAATTATGGAATTCATATTTAAAATTTATAAATAGGACATTGAATTACATTATTTAATAATTTTATTTTGTAGTTAATGTATTATAGGGTTGATTGATAAATGTGGAGGTGAAATTGATTAATTGATGGGATATTGTATGTGGTAGATTAAAGGGATATAGTATTGATTGCTAAATGAGAATTAAAATATGGATTGATTAATGTTAAATCAATAATTTTTTGTTATATTAAATGTTTATAAATTAATTAATCATGATTTTTTATGTTATTCTATTAGGATTCATGTGATGAACTTTTATTTTTTGAAAAATTTAAATGACATGTCATGATTTTAATATTGATTATATTATAAATTATGATTATCATTAATGAATGATATGTTTTTAAAATATGTAATATTTTGATATATGTGATATACATGTGTTGGACAAGGATTGAATCTTTAAAAGCCCACATGTTATGGGTTGATATATTATTTTTAATTCATAGTAATTTTTTTGAAGCCCATATTTGTCACTAAATGAGTTTTTGGACAATTCTTGATACATTAAATTCAGATGTGTTGTTATACATTTTGTCATAGACCCATAATATTGGCATTAGAAAATGGTATAGTGTAGGTATGATATAAATTGGAATGAGTTGAATAATTAAATATATTTATTAGGAATTGTGATTCTATTGGTGACGTGGCTCAGACTCTGGAATGGGGTGTAGAAGGTATTAATTAGTTTAAATGTCATCCTGGCCCATGGGATTTTTTTGGTAAAATAATGAATAATTTTATATGTAAATTGTATAATTTATCTATTATATTTTAGTTTATATACAACTACATAAAATATTTAGAGTGGATATTTTTTTTATAATACATTGGTGGTGGCCTACTATTTTGTACTCACACCCATATTATAGCTTCCATATTGGAACATGAATAGACTTCATGCATACGAGATATGATAAGGGAAGGAACCATCTAATAGATGGATGGTATGAGATTGAGCATATATGGGAGAAATAGAAATGATCTCAATACCCCCTTGGGTGTTGTTAATTTATTTATTTTGGGTTACACAATTAAAATATAAAACATATTTGTCATTATATATCAACTACTTTAGTTTCTTTATTTTTCCCTTCTTTTGGTTTATCATGTTTTAATGGTTTTATATTGTTATTGTATTATAATGGTTATCAATCATTATATATTGTATATTTATTATCCATTTCAATTATTATGATTCCTTGATACAGATGGTATATTCTATACTTGTTATATATATATACACTTCATTATATTAAACATCCTCTTGCATATGTGGAGGATCATTTAAGTTCTCATAGTTAACTAGATTGGGGCAGTAGCATAATAAACCCATGTCAATAAATTTCAGAGGGAAATTATGTTGAAATCATAATGTTGGGATGAAGTTAGTGAATAAAAGATACCATGACATGCGTAAATGTATGATATGATAGAATGGATCATTTCATCCAATAACAAGTTAGTTATTCCCAAATTTGGCAAGAGAGAGACACTGACAAACAATAAACGGAATTCAATTTTGCTTTTAGAGAAAAAATTTTCAATTCATTATGACCATAGAAGAGAGTCTTATAGTTTTTATCAAATTTTAATCATACCTTTAGGTACAATTTCCCCTTTCATATCCATGAAAACATTAGAGAAGTTTCCAATAGTATAACACATTCAACAAACATTGATCGAGTTTGTGATGTATTCCAAGTATCTCTCTTGAGGAAGTAGAAACATAATTCATCACATGTACTAAATATATATGTGTTATAGATGTAACATTATGACACTTATGAGGATTATATATTGAATTTCATAGACCATAGAGGCAAATTACTTAGAAATAATAGAACTCTCCTTGTAAAATTATTGTTGTACAACCATAAATCGGATGAGGTGTCTTGGGAAAAAAGATAGAATGGCATACAAGTTCCATGATATATTCCTAAATAATAATATGAATGAAATTTCCTGGGGTAATGAATATAAATGCAGGTAAATTATCTCTATATTTAATAAATAATAATTTTTTATATATTATATTTCATAATTTATCATAATGGAAATAAATATAAATACTATTGAAAAGGAAATATTATATTCCATGTAATAATTCAAATTACTAACTATAAGACTACATTATGTATATAAAAACAAAAAAATATTGAAAATGGAATTGGATATTTTATAGGTTTGAACTCATACAAGATGATTAATCATACCATAAAAACATTTAAGAGAATAAGAAATTTTATTGATATAATTGAAATTATAAATGGAATTGTATTATAATATGGGAATGAAGTAGTAAATGTTTGAGAATAGTGAGGTAGATATAAGATGTAAATGGAAATGTCACCATTGATATTTAATGATTATATAATTGTTGGTCAACATGACCATTGGTCAATATGTCACATGGTCACAATTATTGTTGGACACCAAAAACATTGGGGAAAATTTTACTATTATAATATGATTTCATAATGTTAAAAGATAAATTAAAATTGGTGAAGAAATGAGAAATGATACCCTCAGCATACTGATTCATGAAATTTTAAACTCATTTCTAGAACTATGGATGGAGTTATCATCAATATGGTTCACCCTTCACAAATCCCAATAAATGACCATCAAGTGAGTATTGACCAAAATCTATTGCGGTTGAAGTTCATGGTATTGATGATAAACAGTAGGTTAATGCTAGTTTTTTCATCCCCATGAATCTGCCACAATGGGAAACCATACACATATGGTATACACTGGTGTTATAAGGGGACATGTATCTAGTCCATAGTGTCAAAAATCTATAAAATAATTTCATAAATTATTATTTATTTCATTAATTTAATTTTCAATATTATCTAACAAAATGACACAGAATATAAGATGAATTTACTATATACATATCTTGGTAGAAAAATAAATATTTATTTAATATTTAAAAAATATATACAATTTTATAACAAACTCTTTTATTATTAATGAAATTTATTTTTATATTATACTATTTTTAAATTATATTTATATATATATATATAAGAATATAAGTTTGTTATGTACTATGAAATATTTATTGGTCTTATAAACATGTAATTTTCTTAAACGAATTTATTTTCCAATAAATATGTAGATTTTTTTTAAATTTCATATTATATTATTTATATAAATATTTATAATTAATAAATATTATTTACTAAACATTGATTTTTCATAAATTTATGACTTATTTAAATTTTTTTGAATGGTATAATAATATATAAATATACGATATGTATCCTTATATACTTAAATAATAAATCGATATAATAAATACATTTAGGTGAATGAAAACACAATCTCTTATTTCTACTTTAAAGGAATTTTTTTTTACATTATTTGATTTAGTTTTTATTCCAATGAAAAATTATCCAATACCATAATTATATTTTTTTTCTTTTAAAATGAATTCCATTTTAGCATAACTCTATTCCACAGCAACAATAGTATTTTTGAAGATTTTTATTCATTAACATATAAAATAATTCAATCCAGTTATCTTTGGAGTAAAAAAAATATGAAATACCCATGGTATGTTTTTTTTGTTTTGATAATTTTACTATATCGAGTCTAGATCCTATGTAGTGAATGTAAAAAATAATTACACTCTTAATTTAAGTAAATAAAATCCTATCCCAATTAATCACAAATAAAATCATTTATCAAAGAATTTTTTCCCATTTTACCCCAATAGTGTCACTACAAGGTTTCATCATGCTCTCAAGGTCCCATCGTCACGTTTTGGGAGGAAAATATTCAACATAAGGTAATTATACACTTATTCTATTTTCTATTGAAGTATATTATTTGTATAACGAAATATAAAGGCAGAATTTTATTATTTTACAACTTTTTTTATTATTAATATATTTAAAATATATTGTTTTACCAATGCGATACTGTCATTACCTCCAAATAGTTCCTCAATTTAATCCATATAATATACAGTCATACTATAGAATTCATTTCCTAAATTTCACTCTTTTCATTAATAATTATTATATTATAAATACCAAAACATTCTATTTTTAACTTTTTATTAACGTAGATTTAAATATCTCATATTTTTAATGGATTTACATGTATCAAAATCACATTCCCCTCATGAGGGTATAAATTTTTTGATGTTTTAAATTAATTAACCACATATTAACTAAACTATTTTATTTGAAATATTGTTCATATTCTCAATGGTTCATGGATGAAATGATGGGTTATGAATTTTTTAGATATGGAGAAATTATACATATTAATTTTGTTCCCAAATAGTACTCATATTCATTTGATAAATAAGAAATCTTTTTGGGATGTAATGTGTTATGATACTTTGGTGAATAACATTAGTTAATAAGATTTATTAAACCTCATTAATAAAACATGTTCATATTATTCAGAATACCACATTTTTATAGTGTAGCTATATTAATTTGTTATGAATAATTCTACATATATTATTATATGCCTAATTTTATTATGTTCATTAATTAATTATATGCCTCACGATCACAATCTAAATATTACATTATTTTTTATAGTACATAAATTTATTCTCAATCATTTCCCTTGATATATTTCCCTGTGAAATGGGATACAATATAGCTGACATAAGACAAACTATTGAGTTATCCATTAATATACATTAGGGAAATGAATATCTTCGTTGTGTATTGTGTTCCTAATTTCCATGAAGCTAAACAAAAATAGACCCTCTATGATTTTCAATGTTGTACCAAGTAATTTTCTTCTTGTATTTTAAAAATAATAGATACCAAATATTTCATGATCCCTCCATTAGATTAGCCACTTTCATATTCATCATATTTTCCTTATTCATTTTTTTAAAGTGAATATATTGAAATTTTTTATTGATCTGTGTAGACATTAAAAATAAAATGGAATTTTTTTTCACAAAAGAATATTATTTATTTTCCATTTCAAAATAAATTTCAAAATTATTATTTAATTTCAATGTTCTGTTATGGTATTTTAAATTAAAATTATTTATTAAAAATTTATTTCATTCCTATTTAAAAAATGAATTTTCAAAAAGCCCCATAAATTTATTTTTATAAAAACATTAAAAATATTTTATGATAACTCATTATAATGATTCAATTCTATTTTTCTCCATGTCTCTAAAATATATTCCATCAATTGAGTGATGTTTATGGTCACCATATATATACTATTATGATATATTTCGTTTTGATATACATTTTTAGGTATTAATCAACCTTTTTAATAATGTAATTTTATTTGTTACTGTTTCAAAATATTTTGTAACACATTTTATTTCGCTGGGATTCCAGGATGAGATGAAGGATAAACACCATATGGTGTGTATATGTATGTTTTATCTTTATATTATAGATTAGTCTGATATATTCATTTAATTAATTAGGAAAATAAATAAATATATTTATATATCCATTCATGGATATTATTATAATGTTCAAAATAATATACATTTGAAATATTAATATGTTCAGAATTCTATGCATATAAAATATTTTATGTTTACAATAACTATATTATGACATTATTTTCCTGTACATAATATATTTTTTTAAATAATATTACCCATTTTTCATAATCTTATAATTTATTATTATTATTATTATTGTATCATTTCTATGTTATATGATATTCCTATGTTATTGTCCCTAGAACTAGTTTATTTTATCATGTACATACATAATTAATCCATGGTATATTTGTGATCCTTTGTTGATATATTAAATTCTATCATGAATTTGTTTAAAAAACTTATTATTCAATGATCTTTTTAATCAAATTATTCTAACATGTTCATGCTTTCTGAGATTTTTATAATCTAACCCTTTATGATACATAGATAAATTATTCCAAAACAAAGTGCATGTGATCACTTCTTATGATTCAATTATCTAGTTAAAGAAAGATAGTATTATATAAGATTTTTTTAAGGGGATAAAATGTGACATGGTTATCTATGTGTGACATTTAATATTTATTGTGAAATAAGATTATATTTTTCTAATCTGTAAAATAACTAATCCATTACATTCTTGGATTATTTTTTATTATTTTAACACTAATGTTTATATTAAGAAATTATTTAACTTTTTCCTTATTTTTCACATGGAAGCTAAGAAATAATTCTAACCGTGAAAAAACAATTTCAATAATTATTAAGTGGTTAATGAATATCAACATGAAGGAATATCACACACATGGGATGATATAACCTAATGACCTTTCAGTCAATAAAATCTCTATAAAAGAAAATAATAATTAAATAACAGATAAGATAACCAAGTATAATGTAACAAGAATGTGACACATGATAAGAATCCAGAGTAATATAATGTGTAAAAATTCATAAATGGGTTTCAATTTCATTTTCCCAATGTATACTATAATTTCAACAAAAACATATAGATAGGGTATATTCTTATCACACAAACTGTAGAAATTATCCTCTTTAAAATTCATCACTATTAAGAATTACTAAATATCAGCTTCATTAAATATTCATCTCCAAGGGTCAGAAAAAATGTTTTTATATTCTATATAGAAACCATCTTGTGTGGATGGAATTTCTATAAATGGTGAGTATAAACATACCAATTAATATAACTTAATTAAAAACTAGTTATTAAAAAAATAAGATAAACCCCATGTTAATGGGAAATCATGAATACTATGAATATTATACTAATTTATAATTGAAATGAAATAATAATGTTTAATTATTCACATCCCAAAATTATGTGGAATGAATTAAATAACCTACCCATTGAATACAGGACACCCATCTTAATGAAATATTTATTACAAGTAATAACCTATATAAGAAGCCTAATCCTTTCTAGTGTATAAATAATAGTCAAGTTAGTATAAAATTATGTATTCCCTAAACCTCATTGTTAAATATCATCAAATTTGGGAGTACCAACAAAGTGGATAGAGGAATCCCACCCCATTAAGAGATTTAATTTCTAAATAAAATATTCTTATTAAGGACCCATTATTTTTCATAAAGAAGCTATTAAATACCCCTTCACCCAATTGAGTTAATAATAACATGGTTTTATGGGGGAGTGTAAAACTCTATAAAATATAATGGGGACTCTTTCATTTTCATCAGAATGAAATCATGGGGTCTCTTTATCCACTTCTATGTTATAATAATTATTCCAAAAGACCAATATTTTCCATTCTGATATAATAAAATTGAAATATAAAAACCTTATCAAAAGCATCCTATAATGGTATAAGGTATCAAAAAATCATTATTTATTAAATAATTAAGTTAGAAGGATATTTAAATTTCCTATTTTGAAACACTGTAACAAGATAGGTAGAACTATGTAAAATATGTGCATTGTTCCATGTGGTGGAATATCTAGGAATTATATGTGACATTAAATAAATGGGGAAATATTGTAGGATGTGTGTAAAAATAATATTAATTTGAAATAAAAGTGGATCATAAATCTATTTTTCCCCATCACTAGTTGGCCGGTTCAATGAAGACCTAGAATGGGATCTAACTACCCACTCAGGAACATCATTAAGATAACTTAGTGAGGGAGAATTGATATAATTTCCATCATAATACCTAACAGAACCACTTATTAATAATGGCATATAGATATAATTATCATATTACTTCAATGTATGTTTATGATTATACACCCAATTTACTGTTCCCAAAATACCACGAATGGGGATGTTTCTAGTTGGCCGATTAATGGAGTATGATTCACTAGATTGAAATTATATTCCATGTTAATGGTTCATTGGAAGTAGTTTAGTCTTGACTAATTTAATGATTCAGTTCCGAAATGTTTTCCCTTTGATGAAAACCCTTCCCGCCAATTCTCTCCATTAACCCAATCACTTACATCGTCAACCTTACCATCTCACAACCACCTAGAAACAGCATCATGTGGCACAAAATATTGCTTTCTGTTTTTCCCATGAATTATAACTTTTTATCAGTATCAACATATTCAAGGATGCCAATTCCCCCCTGTATTCTTCAATTATCCATTACATGGTGTTAAATCACATTATCATTAAATCTTAATAGGGATACGATATATATATGAAGATGGATATTTAATAGAGGAGAAAGAGGAAATGGTTTAATGGGAACCTACTTGTCATGACCCATCCTCCAGGGCTCATATAATGACTACCCCAATCCATCATTTCATAGGCCAACGGCTGGTGACTTGCACCAAAGGCATAATTCCCTAAAACTGGGAAGGCATTGCCTTTAAAAATTGTAAACACACACAACCAGAGTACAAGAGGAATAAATCACTAAGTAAAAGCTGTATAACAAGTGTAATGAATGTAATGGGGGACAAAATACAATCCCAACTAGAATGTTCAAATACAACTGAAAGAAAGTACAACTAAAAAGGGACAAACCGCTGAAAGGTGAAAGAAGCTCCTAGATCATCCTCAAGGGTTCCTACCTGAAGGGTAGCTACAGATGACCAACCCAGAACTCCACATCCATCAGAATCCACTGTGTATCGATACTTTGTAAGGTCCTCCTTGGGGTAACATCTAGTCCCGGCTCTCTCAGCCTCCGTCAACTCTGTCTATCGTCTGCATCGAACACAATGAGGTGCGGGCATAGCCCGTGCAGGGGTGAGTATAACAATACTCATTAGGGACCCCGAGGCCCTCATTGTCTCACAAAATCCAACAAGGACAAACAAAAAAGTATGAAATCAATAGATAACAATTACTTAGCTATATGCCTATACATATACCTATGTTATCAAGTAACCCATCTCAATCATGTTGAAAACACAATGTTCATTGACTCAACTCAAACCACGGTTTTCATTATAGAAAACATGGCTACTGGAGAACTCATCCTTTGTCAATTACAGTGGGACTGTCACGACACCAAGGTGATTCTCACTAGCCTTGTACTACTGAAGAAGTCCTCCTATCGTGAAACGCAAATCTGCTGCCAATTACCAGGCGATCTGTCCGCTGTGGGTCTACCGCCAAATACTGGGCGCTCCCCCTAATATCATGTAGAGGTAATCCTCCTACCGAGTACCAAAGGTCTGCCACCAAATACTGGGTGCTTCTCCACCATCGGTCTTTTGAAAACAACCAGGTCCTCCCCACTAGGCTAGTCGAATCAATCAGAGTCGAATTGGTCAGGCAGTCATCAGGTCTGTCAGCTACTAGGTCTTCGCACTCTGTATGCTCGACTCTGGGAGGATCTGCTCCATGAGCTACTGTTCAATACTCCACGTGTCAAGAAGCCTCACATAGAAGTATTCTAAAGGACCTCCACGTCAATGGGGTCTCATCGCAACAGAGGGCGCGTCAATCGGACGCCCGGTCTGTGAGTTATTGGCATTTCCGTCCCAGGGGCCCAGTTGGATTTTATGTTCAAACAAACCCGATCGTACACCACTATGTCCAAAAATCATGTGGGATATTCCGAAGGAATCTTCGCGTTCCATGATTTTCGTCGCTGTAGACGGTTCGTCTGTCGGACACTCGTAGAATGAGTTATGGGCGATTAGCTGTAATCGGGTCTGACTGGTTCGAGTCCGGTCTGACCCAGTTGGATAGATCAAACCCATCCCGAATTAGGTCCAGACCGGGGTCTGAACTGGTCTGTGGGTCTTACTCGACTCGAAGTGGCGGCCCGTCCCGAAGGCGGCCCGAACCAAAAGCGGCCCTGCCTAGTGGGTCGGCCGTGTGGCCTGGCAAGAATGGTCGTGTGGCCTGGAAGGAAGCTGTGGGGCATGGTCGGTTGGTTTTGTGGCATGGCCCTACTGTCCACGGCTTGCTGGTCACGTGTCTCGGCGAACCACGTCATGGGGGGTGGGGGTGTCGTGCCCCCCTTGTTCGTAAAGGGCGGTGCATAGCGCCGGCCCCTTTAACCACAGGACCCAAAGGGCCCCTTCTGTGTAGTGAAAAGCGGTGGCCGGCTCAACCGGCCTCCCTCCCCTATCCACCGCATCCTCAGGTCGTAGGTCTAGTCCTGCACGGCGCGACGGCGCCGCGTCCCTGCTCTCCCACCGCTGCCTGCCCTGGCCGTAGTCCTGCACCACCGGCATGGTGCGATGGCGTCGCACCCTTCCACTATGGCCCACCATGGAAAAGGACTCCTACTGCCCTCCACACATCACTACAACACCATGTGCCTCTACTGCAGCCCATCGTGGCAGCGACTCTCCTCCGCATAGTGAGGCACTATTGCACCCTCTTGGCGACCTGATGACCATTGTGGCGCCGATTTCAGTCGCGGCCTGCCCGTCGCCGATCGCCGTTGTTCATCGTGGTCTATTCCAATATCGTCAACAAACAAGATCAAACAATGGAGGAAGGTCAACCATGTTGGTGCGGTCCTAACCCTGCATGTTATGTTTATGAAATTCGGCATAACGAATACAGAAATATTAATGATGTAGAATGGAAATAGAACAACTCAAATCCCACTACCTTTATTGATGATGTTCTTTAACGAAGTCTTGGGTAAAGGAATAATCGTTTTACTGATGTTGGGAAAGAATAAGCTGAGGATGGTTTCAGCGTTCGATGTGGGTGACACTTCCTTATCTTCCCCCGGTCGAAGATGAAAGAAGAGGAGTTCACCGATCTTCGGTATATAGAGCGTTCTTCGCATTCTTCATTGAGAGGATGAATTTCTCTCTCAAGCCCCATCCAAATGAATTTCCAACCAATTGAAATAATTGATTTTTCAATTATTTATTCATTGGCTTGAATTCAAAATAAATAAAAAGTATAATTAATTAAATGATGGGTTCAATTAATTCTATGTTTGTTTTCATATTTAATGAAATGGTGGAAGGTGGAGAGTTTGTCCCACAAAAATCAGGGTTTAGAGGTGTTCCAAAATTAATTTGGAGTTATAAGGGTTAAGAAGCTCATGTGGCCCCCACAAAACAAAATCATCCCTAGGGAGGTTATGTGCGGGTGGCTCCCACCATTAACCTCCACATGGTGGTTTTAACCATCATAAAATAAACATATGTTAAGTCTTATTTTAATTTAATTTTACTTAAAAACCCCAAAACTATATTCCACACTCATTAAAACGCAATTCTGGTGAATGTATCAATAAGAAATTACCAATGTTGTGATTTCAATGGTATCCTCAGATTTCAGTTCTGAGAACCAGTTCAATAGATCTAAAAACCCATCTTTCATGTTTACTATATATACCAGAGTAAAACATCAGAATTTGATTCCAGTCATACGGGGCCATGGAATCAAGAGCCATCATAAACTGCAGACTCGTAAAAATCCCATGAATATAAGATTAAATTTTACACATAATTTTCAGGTATTTACATTCTCCCCAGATCAGGGATTTACGTCCCCATAAGCTACATCACACACTATGTGAAACAATGGGGTTAATGGGAACGTATCCGAGCCTCCCTCTCCCATGTGCTCTCCTGGATATTCCCATTCTACTAGCGAATGCGCACCAGAGGTATCTCTCGTCCACTTAGGACCCACTCCTATCTATTCTCCATCTCCACTAGAACCTCCAAGAAATTCACCTCATCATCAACGTCCATCTCCCTGTGGTCTATGATGTGGGATGGGTCATGCACGTTTCTCCTCACCTGAGATACCAGGAAGACATCATGCACTCGGTACAATTGAGGTGGAAGAGAAAAGTGTTGAGCCACCTGGCCTACTCCACTTTGGACCTGGAAAGGTCCTATGAACCTCGGAGAGAGATTTCCTCCTCGACCGAATCTCCGTAGACCTCATCAAGATTAGACCCATAGGAAGACGTGGTCACCATCCTCGAACCATAGTGGTCTATGTCTCCAGTCATCATATGACTTCTTCTTGTTTTGTGCAGTCTTCATCCACTCCTAGAGGATCTGCACATTCATTGTGGTAGCTTGTACCATCTCTGGTCCCAATAGTGCTGACTCCCCTAAGTCTGTCCATCATAGTGGCGATCTACAAGTTCGACAATACAAGGCCTCAAAAGGTTCCATATCAATTGTAGAGTGATGGATGTTTTTGTAGGAAAACAACACCAAATGTAGGTGATCCTACAATCTGTGATATAAGATGAGGACACACAAACGTAGCATGTCCTCGAGGGTCTGGATGGTCCTCTCGGTCTGAACATCCGTCTGATGATGGAAGGCAGTGCTAAAAAAAGTTGTGTCCCGAAAGCTTCCTGCAAACCCTTCCATAGATGGGTAGTAAAAAATGTGTCATGGTCAGAGAAAATATAAGAGGGTACCCCATATAAACTCACAATATCGTGTACATAGAGGTGTCCCATGCTTTATACTGAGCTCTGATCTATGATCGGTAGGAAGTGGGCCGACTTGGTGAGTCTGTCAAAAATCACCCAAATGGAGTCATGAATCCTGGATGTACGTGTATGTCATGTCACGAGGTCCATGGATATCCCATCCCATTTCCACTCTAGGACATTTAAGGGATAAACCAAGCCTTCTGGTACCTGGTGCTCTGCCTTCACTTACTGTCAAGTGAGGCACTGTGAGACAAACTCTACTACTTCCTTCTTCATACTTGGCCACTGGTGCTATCGTCGAAGGTCCTAATACATCTTTGCCACTCATGGATGTACCACTAGAGGGGATGTTTGTAACTCCCTCAACACCTCCTCCTAAAGTGAAACTGGTACCATGGTACGTCCTCTGAAGACGATGACATGCTCCACACCTTCAAAAAAATCCATCAGGTGCATACCCTATGGATATCAGAGCACGTCGCGTCTCACAGTCAGCGTCCCCATGCTACCCCTACCCGACTCGCTGATAATGTGGGGGTGTGACTCTAAGAGGCTATATATAGGTTTCTCCATCCCAATCCACAAACGATATCTGTAAGGCAGCTAGCTACTCTATCACCTCTCCTAGCAGGTGAATACCATATCTCCTACTAAGAGAATCTGAATCAACATTACCTTTCCCAGCAGTATAGACTATCTCAAAGTCATAGTCCTAGAGGAACTCAAGCCAACGATGTTGTCTCAAGTTCAGGTCATTTTAAGTGAATATATACATGAGACTCTTGTGATTAGAATACACTTTAAAACATTTCCCCATCAGATAGTGCCACCATATCTTCATGGATAAGACCACTGATGCTAACTCCAGGTCACCAGTAGCGTAGTTCAGCTCATTCTATTTCAACTGCCGAGAACCATACACGATCACTTCTCACTTCTACATCAGGACACACCCGAGTCTGGTCCTTGATGCATCATAATAGACTACATTCTCTATTCATTCCTATGGAAGCCTCAATATGGGGGCACAAGTCAGCCTCTGCCTCAGGTTCTAAAAACTCTGTTGGAATCACTCCGACCACACGAAGGGTTTCCCCTTAATTATCAAGGCAGAAAGTGGTGTTGCGATTCTGGATAAGTCTAGAACGAACGTTCGATTGTAGCTTTCCAAACCCGTGAAACATTATACCTCTATCACGCTCTTGGTTGGATCCTTCGAATGTATCACATTGATCATTGTTGGATCCACTGAAACTCCAGCCTCCAAGATAAGGTGTCCGAAAAAGTGAACCTCTCAAATCAAAAACTGGTACTTCAAGAGATTACCGTAAAGCTAGTTCTCTTGGAGTGTGTCCACAACTACCTGAAAATGGTAGGCATGCTCCTCCTCAGTAGTCGAGTAGATCAGTATGTCGTCAATGAAGACTACGACAAAGCGATCGAGGTAAGGCTAGAAGATCCTATTCATGAGACTCATGAACACTAATAGAGAATTGGTCACGCCGAATGGAATAACCAAGAACTTTTAGTGGTGATTACGTCTCCTTAAGGACATGTCCTACACATCCTCCTCTCAAACTCTGAGCTGCTGATATCCTGATCTGAGGTCTATCTTCAAGAACCATCATACTCCCTTGAGCTGATCAATGATGTCGTCAATCCTTGGGAGTGGGTAGATGCTCTTCATGGTCACCTGGTTCATTTAGAGGTTTTCAACACAGAGCCTCAAGATCCCATACACCTTCTTTGAGACTTGAATGTGGCTTCCTAGGTTGAAACAATGGGCCGGATCAATCCTTTCCCCTTTATGTCCACCAGCTATACTCGCAGCTCACGAAGCTCAAAAGGAGCCATCCGATATGCAGGAGTAGTTATCGGTGCCATCCATGGGTACATGTCAATCAATAAGACCACCTCTCTACGAGGAGGCCGTCCTAGAACATCATCAAGTAAAAAATCCACGTACTGTTCCACCACTATAGGATAAGTCGGACTCTCCACATCTACTGCTCCAAGGGTAAGGCAAGCCAACTAGTGAGTGATAGGGTGCACCCTACTCCAAGTAAGTCCATCCTATTCTACAATGGTTCCCTTCTCGCCAGGGAAGGTGGACCTGGTCCCATCCGTGTGGACATAGTGAACTTTTCTCCTAATATAGTTGATCAGAGCATGGATTGTAAATAAATAGTTCATACCCTAGATGAAGTTGTAAGGCCTCGACGCCGCTACTAGGAGATCCCATCCAATGCTCTCACCTCCTATAGTAAGCTCGCACTTCTAGAATCAGTTCCTAATCATTGAATCAGTTCTCATAGTAATCTCTAGACGTATGGATCGAAACAAAAGCACCTTCAAAATCTCTGATCTACGAATGAGGGAAGTTCCAATGAAAGAGTAAATGGCACCCCTGTCTATAAGAACTGCAGATAAGGTGGAACATACAAAGATCATACCTCGAATCATCTCTAGAGTATCGTGATCATATTCATCATGTCTCAGATGTTGTTCTCTTCCTTATCCACCCTCTTCATATGGTGGAGGGGGGGGGGGGGTGGACCACCTGGTGGTGGTGGAGGTAGAACCTCATTACATCGACTGCCACTAGCTACTCGACCAGCTCCTCTGCCACGTCTGTCTGCGCCTTGTGGACCGCATCGATCGAACCTCTGCCTTTGCCTGGGATTTCACTCAACTTTCTGTTGATCATCAGAGCGATGGGTTGGATAGTCAAAAGACATGTGACCAAGCCCTCCGTAGGAGTAACATTGTCTGCTCCTGGCATGACTGGATTGTCTCCACTCTGGGTGCCCCACACAATTGATCATGAGTCATGTGGTCGACCACTTATTGGTCTAGTCCTCTTGGACCTCTACGTCATCTATATACTTCCAGCTACAGAAGTCTCCACAGCATGTTGACTTGTGTTGGGTCTCGCTATTGGAGACTACTCAGCATGAAAACTCTCTTCTATGAGGGCTCACTCAAACACCCCCGTCTATGTCGTGATGCTGTGGGAGATAACTGAAGCTATGATATCTCACTTGAGTCCCTACTCAAACGTCCAAGCCCTAAATAATGTGTTTTTACCATATCAGTGGAGTAGCACAAGTGATCTGTGAACCTCGCTGATTAATGAACGACACTCATTCTACTATGCTGCTGATGTAGTTGCTCACGTATCCATGCTGCTCAAAGGGTGGCTGGTACAAAATCTGCACTGAACATGCCCTCGAAGTCTTCCCATAGAAGTGTTGCCTGATCATGCATATGAAGCATCAAGCTCTACCATCTGCATGTTGTTTCCTGAAAGAGGCTTGTAGCAAGGATCACCATGAAGTCTGATGGTGTCCCTACCCGTTTGAAGACTCTCACCATAGCCTCTAGCCAATCCACAACCGCCTGGAGGTCTGTCTCTCCCCTGAACCTGGGTGGCCTCTGGCGCTGGAACTCATGCAGTGTGCTCAAGCGGCAAGCACTCTCTCCGGCTGGGGCTGGTGGCATCAGTTGCCCAATGTAAAGTAGTGAAATTGGTGCCTTCGATGGTGCCTCAACATTAATGGGGCCATATACTGAGGCATCGCCGCTTGGTGGGCTGTCAATACTTACAACTATTGGGGATGTAACTGGTAGTCCATGAGGAGGAATCCCAAAAGAAACATATGTGACACGATCAAAAGATTATACTTGTTGAGCTGAACTGGTTTTAGATGACTGGAAGAAAAATTTTTAAAACACACACGCAATCTATTTTTTCATATACACAGTCGTAAATCAGAAGTTAGTGTCCTGGTGTACGGATATGTCGGCCGCGGCACCAATACTAGACTCCTTGAACTGAAAACCACACTCAGTACCGTTAACACTATTGCTTCATAGAAAAAAAATCAAAGTCCTATGTTCTACGGTACGACAAAACCCTCTGATACCAATTTCTCAGGACCCATCCCCAGGGGCCCGTATCGTGACTACCCCAAGCCTGCCTCCCATAGGCCTTGGGCTGGAAACTAGCACCAAAGGCGTAATTCCCTAAAACTAGGAAAGAATTGCCTTTAAAAATTGTAAACACAGACAACCAGAGAATAAGCAAAAGAAAACACTATGTAAAAGTTGTATATAAAGTCTACTGAAAGTAATGTGGGCCAGAATAAAAGACCAACTATAATGTAAAAATAAAACTAAAAGCAATTACAAATAAAAAGGGACAAATAGATGAATGTTGAAAGAACCTCATGGATCTCCCTCTATGGTTCCTACCTGAATGGTATGTAAAAATGTCCTCCATAGCACTCCACTTCCATCAGACTCCACCATGTATCGATACTTCGTATGGTCCTACTCTGGGTATTGTCCAGTACTGGCATTCTCGTCCTCTGTTGGAGCTGTCTATTGTCTGCATCCAACACAACAAGGTGCGGGCACTTCTCGTGCAGGGGTGAATATAAGGATACTCCTAAGGGACCTAAAGACCCTCAGTGTCTCAAAAAATCCAACAAGGATAAATCACAATGGTTGAATTCAATGGATATCAATTACATTGGTATATTACCTTACATACACAAAAGTTATCATGTATCCCATCTCAATCATGAGGAAAACACAAAGGTCATTAGCTCACCTCAAACCAGTATTTTCATTATCAAAACAACGACTGCTGGATAACTTTTACTCTATTGAGTACATTGAGTCTATCGCAACACCGTGGTGATTCAAACTAACCATGAAATACTAAGGTACTCCTCCTATAGAGTACTGCAGGTATGCTTCCAACTAACAGGCAGTCCGTCCACTGTGGGTCTACCACCAAATATCAGGTGCTCCCCCTAATAACCTTCAGAGGTACTCCTCATGTCGAGTACCGGGGGTCTGCTGCCAAATACTGGGTGATCCAATACCATTAGCCTACCAACATATACCAGTCACTCCCCACTAGGCTAGTCGAATTACTCTGAGTAGAATTAGTCAACCAGTCGTCAGGCCTGTCACATTCCAGGTCTCCGCACTCTGTACGCTCGTCTCCAGGAGGATCTGCTCCATGAGCTACTAGTTGATAATCCAAGTGTCACTATGTCTCACGTTTAAGTATATAAAAGGACATATATGTCAATTGGGGTCCCAACGCAATAGAAAACTCATCAATCAGATGCATGATCTGTGAGTTATTGGTATTTGCGTCCTAGAGGACCGGTAGGTTTTTAAGTTAAAACTGAACCAACTATACTGAAACTATATCCAAAGATCAATTTGAATATTGAAATGGAATAATCTCATTCCATGATTTTCTTCATCATATATGGTTTTTCGATCCATCACCTGTAGCCAATGTTATGGGCGATTAGGTGTAACCGGGTCTGACGGGTTCAGGTCCGGTCCGACCCATTTGGGATGACCCGACTCGACCCGACCTGGATCTCGACTGGGGTCCGAACTGGTCTGTGGTGCTAACTTGACCCTAAGGGGCATCCCGACCCAATGGCGGCCCGACCCAGTTGGCTAACCACGTGGCCCGGTCCGGCTGGCCGTGTGGCCTAACCCGGCTGGCCGTGTGGCCTGGCCCGACAAGCCGTGTGGCCTGGCCGACCATGTGGCCTGACCCGATTGACCACGTGTCCTGGCCCGACTGGTCATGGGGCCCGGCGGTCAGCCTTGGGGCCTGGCCCAGCAGGCCGCGGGGCCCGGCCGGCCACGCCGATGGTGGGTGTTGGGGGGGGATGGGGGGGGGGGGGGGGTTCTGTTCCACTCCATTGTTCGTAACGGCCGGTGCATAGAACCAGCCCATGTAACTGCAGGACTTGAAGGGTCCCGCCTGTGTAGCATGAACCGGTGTTTGGTTCAGCCGACCGCCCACCCCTGGACACCTTAGCCTTAGGCCGCATGTATTCTCCAGTGCGGCATGACGGTGTTGTGTCCCTGCTCTCTCGATGCGGCACGCCTTAGTCGTGGCCTCCTGATGCCCTCTGCATGACGCAAGGACATCACGCACCTCCGCCGCGGCCCGTCATGGTCGTGGATCTCCTCTTCACAGTGAGGCGGTGACACACCCTCTTGGCGACGCATTGGACTTTGCACCGCCGGTTTCATTCATGGTCGGACCATCACCGGACGTCGTTGTTCCCTGCGGTTCATTCCTCCATCGTTAAAAAGCAAGATCAACCAAACGGGGAAGGTCGGTCGTGTGGGTGCGGTCTGAACCCCCACATGTTATATTGATAATATTAGGTATAAAAAATACCAAAATATTAATGATGTAGAACGGAAAAAATAACAACTCAAATCCCCATACATTACTTGATGATGTTCGTTGACGAAGCCACGAGAAAAGGTGGCGTCGTTTTGTTGACATTGGGAAAGAAGAATATGAGGATGGCATAAACATTCTTCATGGGTGACGCTTCCCTTTCTCCCCCCAGTCGAAGAAGGAAGAAGAGGTGTTCGTCGATCATCGTTAGAAGGAGCATTCTTCACGTTCTTCATTGGGAGGATGATGTTCTATCTCAAGTCCCAACCAAATTAATTTCCAACCAAATAAAATAATATCTTTGTCTCTTATTTAATTGTTGGATTTAATTCAAATGAATTAAAATGTTGAATTAATTAATCAAGGGGTTCAATTAATTCTATGTGGGTTGGCACATTAAAAGTAATGGGGGTAGTTGGAGAGTTCAACCCACAAAAAATTGTGGTTACAGGTGTTCCATAAATACTGGAGAGTTAGAAGAGTTAAGAAGGTCGTGTGGGGACCACTAAATTAAATCCTCCCACGTGAGGTTATGTGTAGGTGGCCCCCACCACTAACCTCCATTTGGAGGTTTTAAACCCCAAAAAATAAAAATAATTTAAGCCTTATTTTTGTTTAATTTTATTTCAAATCCCCCAAAACTATCTTCTAATATCCTTAAAATTTAATTGTGGTGAGGGTCTCACTAAGAAATTACAAACACTGTGAGTTCAACGGTGTCCTCAGATTTCACTTCCGAGCATCGGTTCAAAAGTTATAGAAAAATCCGATCTCACATTTACTAAACATACCCTAGAAAAACATATGAAATTGATTCTGGGCATACCAGGCCTCGAAATCATGCGCCGTTAGAAACTACAGACTCAAAAAATTCCATGATTTGTGTGATACATTAGATATAAAAGGGGATAGTGTGTTTGTCTCAATAGATCACATTTTCATTGTTTCCTATTACAAATAACCATGAAATTTAACGAAATAAAAATAAAATTTAAAATATTTGTCATAATAAAATTAATAGTTCAAAATTAACAATTATTTACCTTTATTAAAGTAGAGAAACAAAAAACAGAATCATCATACCTTAAATTATTATTCATCATTATTGCAAGTTTCATGCTTAGTTTGTAGTGTATAGTGATTTCTCAAAGAATAGCCTCCAAATATTTATTACTCGTCTTATCTACTATCAAGGTATAAATTGTGGATATCACTAATCAAATAAGATAATGATGAACATAAATTTAATTTTTAGTTTATGTATTATTTATAATTAAAATATTATGATTATCTGAGTTCAAGGGTTAAAAATAAACACTAATTACACTAAACATAAGATAAATAAATTAATCATGAGTTAAAAACACTAGAATTTATTTCATTGAAAATACTTTTAGAGGATATCAATGATTTTAGAGATTTGATTACCCATTGAATAATATATATTTTAAAATTAATTTTTATGAAATACACGTGACACCAATTAATAACAATTATTTCGTGACCAATTTATTAAATATTATAAAAAATATATGTGTTAACAATTTATAGACCACTAAACCATCCACACCATTATGGATAATCATTATTATGATAAAATGTTTCTTAGATTCTTGATGGTAATGATCTCATGTCTTGTTTCAGGTTCCAATGAGCTATCATGATGATTCAAATGAAACCATAGTTTGCTGAAAAATTGTATCACATAACCCTAATCTATATCCTCCTTTAATTCATCAATTATAACTCTATAATCAACATAAGAGGATTCATCCAATATATTTTTCTTCCTATAATAATTATTAAATCTTGAATCCTTCACGTATTTATTAAAATATGGAAAATTAATGTATTTACTCTTAATATAATAGAAGGGGTAATGGTACAAGATAAGGAACCACTCTGATGATATATAGGATATAGTATTTGATGATGATTCCCAAAAATATCTTTTCACCAGCTGATGTTCTTCAAGCCATGTCGCCAACAATAATTTACTAACACATAGTGTTCCTGTTGAAAATCTATTAGCCACTATCATTATTTTTTGTAGAACTCCTAATGCAATTGGGTGGTCCTTGTCATATATTTTATTTCTTACCACTTTTAAGTAATAAATTAGATTAGATATATAGATACAATGTAGGTCTTGGAAAAATCCATCAAGAAAATAGGAGACCTAAAATAACACCCATATATGATCTTTAAATGTTTCCTTCCAATGATGTAGTGGTAACTATTATTGTACCTAAACTATATTGAATGTAGTTGAAGATAATTGGTCATATTGAAAATACTATGTTGATCCCATAATATATCATTATGATCAATGATTATCTTACATTTTTATATATATATATATATGGGTTTTACACTATAATCATCTATAACTGATTCAACAATATTACAATAAGATTACCCAAAATGTTGATTCAAACCAATAATAGCATTCTAAAATGATCATAGAGGATACTATATGAAACTCTATGATTTATTCTAATTAATATCATTACAATATTTCTACTATATTATAGTCAATATGTGGTATTAAATTTTAATACATGTTTTGTTTTTGGATGATTAGTAATAAAATATTATCACTGATTTCCATGAATGGATGCTATATCCCGAATTGCAATGCTATACCATTCCAATGCATATTATTTACATTTAAGGGTTTGGAAAAACACATTTGAACAATATTCCATCACATAACCCATTTAAATGTAAGTCATTAAGACACAATCAATGTGACACTTCTATTCATTTTAGACCATAAAACTGATGCTTAATTATTATTCACTTTTCCATAATCCCATTATTTACTATGAATATATATGTATGGATGTCCCTTAAATCATCCACACACATTACTAGAGGAAGAGGATGACATGATTTTATATTAATTAATGATGACTATTGATTTTAAAAATAATATATATTCATGCATGATCGTGAAATTATGTTATATGAAAAATGAATCCCTTGATTGATATATGTTTACGGGTACCACCACCATCAATGAAAGGTAATAACCATATGAATCTTCAAGTAAAATGATAATAAAAATGATTTATACTCCAACCCCTTATGTAACTGTTTTTCCAATGATTTCAAACTAATGGGGTTAGTCACCATATTTCCCTTCCATGGTGATGATACAATACCAATAACAAATTCAAATAATAATCTACAACATTTATTTCAGTTTGAGAACTCACATGGATAAAATATATATGAGTCTCTAATGAACAATTTAGAATACAAATCATGTTATAAAAATATGATTTCTGTTAATCAAGGCGATCAAATAAATTTTTAATTCTATTTAGTAGGTAACATAGTTATAATAATTATATCTTAGTTAGATAGTCTAAAAAAACATTACATATTCTTATACATAGGCACATTTTACATCATTATCCTAGAGGCATTACACAAAACATTGTAATGAAATTAATCATTGGGAAATTACCAAAAATAAATAGTTACCATTATATAATTCATACAATAAAAATACATTTTTCATCACTAAATCTAAATATAGTGAAAATAAAATTCTACATGACATTATGTGTCCTACAATCCAAGAGATTTTTTCCATCCATATTTGTTAATCCCTCTCTATCAAAGAAATTTATATACTTATAAACAATAATTCCTTGAATCTAAATAAACAAATTAATCAATATTAATGGGTTAAATATATAATAAAATTGTAGAATATATTCTATATAAAGCGTTCAACCTTAATTCTAAATTAAAAATTCATGTTTTTATAATATAAATATTGCTCTCGATGAATGTTTAATTAAATCCATAGAAACTAAACAAGATTTACCTCTAAAATGTAATATATTAGGATAAAATAACTGAAAAATAGCATTAAATAATATATGTATTGATGTTTGATATGGTAAATGGGTCCCATTAATTCTCTTCAGGTGTTTATCATTCCAGATGACAACATTAAAAAAATATAGTAAAATTTGAGACACCGAATTTGTTATTCAGGGTATCCAATTCAATAAATAAATGAATGTGATAATCATTCATATGTAAGATCATTAAAAATAATCATTATCCTTTAATATAGTCAATGAGATCATAAATACATGGATCAATATATTGATACTAGATATTAACATATTTTAGGTTATGGTAGTCAATATAAATCCACAATTCCCTAAACTAATTCAATGTGTAATATACAAGTATTGAGTAGGGGGATTAATGGTATGTAGAAAATATTTCTCTAAAAGGATCCCTAATTACTCCTTAATATCATTTAATTTAATGAGTACTGGGATTTGAAGACTAGCCTTCGGGATAATCTAGTAGGGTGAAAAGTTTGTTTAAACTAATTTTCCCTCATTGAAAATCAAGGTATTTTGTTCTAGGGGAGGTGATAATGATCCAAAAAATTTCTATCTCTAATAGGGCAGGCACATATTCATGTGGGTGCTCTAAAACATGTAAATCTGGAATAAGTGGTGCTCATGATTTGTTGAAATTTTGCCCCGAGTCAGCATATTTTGTGTCATAAAATTTGTGATCCCACTTAGTATGCAGATGTATTTTTCAAATAGTGAATCAAAACCATGTGAGACATTAATATAGTATATTCCACAGTTATCCACTATCGTCTATTTCATTCAATATCCTCTGTTATCCCTTATTCTTTAAATGCATGGAAGCTGCTCAAGATTCTCCTTTAGCCTCTCTATGGTTTTGATGGTTATTTTTCATACATACATAAAACTAATCATTTCTATGTGAATTGTATGTGTATTTATAATTATATTAAACTATATACCTCTTTTATTTTTCAAAAAATTATTCCATATTTGTGGCCATGTTTTTGAAATTTATTTTCCACTCTTTCTTCATGGGTTTTTTCTTTTACTATAGTATCTATGAAACTATATTCAATTAAATCTTGAAAATGGATTAGTTGAGTGACCTTATTATGAATTATGTTGTCTTTTAATATTTATACATTAATATTAAATTTTTATAAATTACTTCATTCTGTCATATGCCACATTCGTTTAGTGATACACATTAAATGTAAAATAACATAAATTAATTATATAAAATGAGGCTTAGATACGTTGATTGAACTGTTAATATAGTTATATGATGGTGACATAAAATTCAATGTCACATTTGGATATTTCATACTATTTCTCCTCAATTACCATTGGTTAAATTATTCATTGAGCGTGAAATGATCAAAAATTGGTAAATGATTTTTTCAAAGTAAAAATGAGTGTTCCTGTTTTTTGTGTGTTCCATGATTGTATAGGATGTCTGACATGGATAGAAAGGGTAATTGAAATGATGATATTTTTGGAAATTAAGAAATGAATGACCCTATATATTAAATATATTTAAATTTATCAATGGAATAGATAAATATGCAGTCTAAAATGTCTAATTAATATAAAAAAAAATTTTAACGAAAAATATTTTCCTTTAGCTAATGTTAATTAATGAATGAAATACATGTACCACCTATCCTGATAATTTAGTACTGATATATACCATCTAATGGTTGTATTAGTTACTTAATGATGGAATATACCATTTTTTACTTGAATTATGATAAGGAATGTTAATGGAAATAGCCTCTATGTTATTCCAATAAGTTTATACTATGATACATGAGCCTAAAATACATTATATATATTGATACATAGTCGAGTCATCATGTATATGCTATGATATTTGTGAATGATGTACCTTATATACTGTGATATATGGAAATATCATCAATCTAGACATATTATACTCAGGAATGAAATCGATCCAATCATATAATTCTCAAATTGAGTATCCCTATTGATTTAAAAAACCCGACCATGGAATCCCACATTTCTTTTGATAATCCATCAAGGAGTAACCTGTAATTTATGATAAATGGGCATGAAATACCTCTTGATTTATAATAATAAGGCATGATTTCAATATTATAAAATAATAAATTAGAATCAAATCCCTCTTGATTTATGATACATGGACATGGTGTCCCTCTTGAGTAATGATACCCAGCTATGGAGTCCCCCATGTTTAATTATACTTTGGTCTGTGTCCCTTGTGATTTATGATAATTGGTCATGGAATCAATCATAAATGAATATAAAAAATCATAGTGTCTATTTTGACTTAAAATAAATGGGAATGGTCTTCCAAATGATTTATCATATTTTGTAATGGCATCCTTTATCACAGTATGAGACTCTCACAACTACCCAAGGATATCTGAGTTATGGATCAAGTCCGAGATATTCATAGTACCTATATATAAGGATACATATGACACTACTTATCTAGTAAATATATATTAATAAATATTTATATGTTTTTACATATAATATATTCCCATATGTTTATATGTATTTCGGCATAGGGAGAATGATCTATGGATATCCGGGTATCCTTTGAGGAACAATATACCGAAATATTTATATTTATAATCGTACATTAATAATATTAATTCCTACACACTACTATATTTCATATTCAAGTACTTTAAATAATTACACACCATTGGTTGTGGCTTACTTATCTTATATCACAACCATCTCATGCATCTAAATGGTACCCGAACAGGGATCATGCTTTTAGGTTCAAGTTCAATGATGTTTTATCATGTTATTATTGGATATGGGTTCATAATAACACAATGATATATTGTATCTTACTATGTTCATGGATATATCTTGTGATGAATTTTTTATTTATAGTTTATATTTTATTCTTTAACTTTTTTATAACAATTACATAACCAATTTAGCATTAGCTGAAATGAGAAGATGAATGTATTTGGATTAAAATTTTTATTGATTTCCTTTATATTCGAATACTCATATATTATATTGTTTTTTTTATTAATTTAATAATTTTGTACCACCATACAACTCTTATAATGAGGATACAATGTCTCCACCATACTATCAATTTTCCCCCACATCTTCTCGAAAACCAATGGAGAATGAGGAGGCTCGCTTGTGTCCATGTGGTGATTTCTTTGGATAATTTTATAGTGATTTGGGATGAGTCATTAAAAAGTGGTATAATATGTATTTTATATTTTTTTATTACTATTATTGGTTTGTAGTTAGGAAACAAGGATTGTGTTGGCACTTGATTAATATTTGTGTCTGGAGGTTATCAACCACCAAATCTGGAAAAGACCATGTGTCCATAGATGGAACAGTTTACCATGTTGTACATTTAAAAAATTAATTATTGTTTCACATTAGCTGATTTATATATATTATAATAATTTATGTATTATGAGATTGTTGGTATTTTACCCAAGGAAAATTATGGTAAGGAATTATTATTATATACTTCTATTTATCACTTATATATTCCTAAGACATTAATATACCAATCAATGAATATTTCATCATTGTATTGTTCATATTAATGTGAATTATTTTTTGTGCTTAATCATCATGCTTACAATTATAACATGATTATGTGGTTATTTATAAGGATTTTATTATATACCGTACATTTTTGGTTTTGTTTTTATATTTACATATATTATATACTTACATGAGATATACTACTTATTTAGAGTTCAAATATGTGATTGGTTATTAATGTGTCTGCATTGAACTCAATGATGTTTTCCCATCTAGAGTGATAGTGTCACATTAACTAACAAATCATTTCATGTTAAATCCATGTAGAACTTTTCTATTTGTCTAGAACAATAATATTTTTTATTATATTGGTGTTAACAACAATTTATAATTGGTATGGTCCATTATTAATTGGGAAGTGTATATAATATAATCAAACCATTATTAATGAACTAGTTATAGTATAAGACAATAGATAATGGAATGAGTGAAATAACATGAACTCCAATCCATTATAATAATGGAAAGTAAATTTCTATCTTGGGAATAGGGTTTTAGCTAACTAAACTATGATATGTGCTAAATTATTAATACATACGGATAGAGGTTTCCTTAAAAAAAGAATGTACTTACATAATTTGGTTATGATGAAACATTTAATTAAATCCAAAAATGAAAAATTGTACCAAATTAATCTAGTTTTGACATTCTTATTTTATATGAAAACCCATTATGGGTGATTTAGAATCATAAATGATAATTATGGACCCGCAAATGTCTTCTTATTCTTTACTAATTTCCTACATAACCCCATGTGGCATGATTAATATAATGCAGTTTTCATTTAAGGTGTCTATAACTAATTATATGTCCTTAAAAATAAATTTATTGTGGAATATTGCATGACCATTCACCTAACATAACAAATACATTTTAACATCATTTGAGCTACACTTATACGAATAATTAGTTTATCAATATTCCAATTTAAACCTCAACAAGGATTCCCTCCCTAATCACAAATTTCCATTTTCTTAAAATGAACGACGTTTTGAGAAACTTATGAAAAAATTTATTTAATTAAAAGGGAAATAATTATTAAATTCAAAAAATTTATGTTACTTTTAATAAATAAATAATTCTATAAATGAAGATCATATAAATTTATTAGGTAACCTTTTGTAATTAGAAAACTAATTTACAATGTATAGTTTATATCTATAACTAATACATGATATTTTTCAAATTAAGACATATTAGTATTTAAATTTCATAAGTGAAATGGTTTAATGGTATAAAATAATCCTTAATATAGTGTATTTAGTAGCAATTTACTTGTATGGTTAGTTTAAATCTTTTCTCAATTTTTCCCTTATATGGGAACAAATACATTATTCATAGGTTTCTGCCGACCATTATATTTTACCCTAGGATCATCAGTTATGTTTGTTAACCCATTGACCATTTTTAGGACCTTCTTAATGTATTTATTATATAGTACTAAATTAGGGGATATACTATGGAAGTTATTTCCCTCAAAAATTAAAATCTAAATAAATTACTATGATTAATTTCAGATATAAGGAATGTTTTGTAACATTAATCTGGATTAGGAATCATATGGATGAAATAAAACCTATTTATTGGCAGGTAGTCATTATAAATGATTATACATTTTACGGGAATGGGATAATGCAATTATCATGATGGTTAATGTGGTAGATATACCTTGGTAATGGTCAGAATTTTATTAGGATGTGTGACCCTTCATCGACATCATTAATGATTGATGAATTAAAATTTTCTTGGTGGGACTATAAGTTATTCGGGACAATATGTCTCTATAATAAATGTTTCCCATCAGTTATCAGTTACTATAAGGCATAAGGACAATATGCCTTTGGATATTATCCATGAATTTTAATTTATTTTTTTGAAATGATATGGTAGTATGCATTGATACTTGTGATGTCCAATAAGATGTTGTATTTTTACACCAAAAAAATTTGTCTGGTTGGAATTAATTATTACCTCTGAACATAGCCTATTTTTTGGTCACCAATATAGTATAGTGTTTTGGGAAATAAATGATTTTTAGTTATCCTGGTGTTGGGGGATAGTGCTGCAATAGAATGGGTAGTTGTAAATCTAGATATTGATTTAATTTTGAATTAAATTCAATTTTTTAATGATGTAGATGTTTTTATATTTGGAGAGATTCATGAAAAAAATTAGTTTATATCTTATCTAGAACAATTTTATTTTTTCAAATTACCTCAATTTTCTTAGATTATTGTAAAAGCATATTGGAAACATCTGCGACTTATTTTTTGTGGTGTATTGATTGTGGAATGTAAAAATGATATTTTTATCAACATATAGTGACTGTGAAACTCCTAGTTTAAGAAGCTTCACATCAAATATCTTTTGTTTGACATTACATTAAAGAGGAGATAGCTGAAGAAGACCATATAGGAATAATCGAAGATTGTTATAGAATCCAGTGAGGCTAATAGTCTAGGACATAAATTCCATGAGATGATACACAAGATAAAAACATTAATGGGTTTTGATCGATTATAGAAGCTATATTAAGAAATAATCAGAATAATTAACATAGGATGTAATAGTTTTCAAGAATTTTTTCTTTAAATAAAAAATGGAAATAACATTGTTGGTTCTGTATTCAACAATTGAGGACTTATTGTGTCACGAATATAATATGTTGATGGTTTTTTTAAAAATAATAGAATTCCTCAAAAATTATGGAATCATATTTGGTTAATTTTGAATGATTAGTAGGTGTGTCCATGATTCATAAAAGAATTTAGATTGATGTGGTATGACTATTATATCATATGGTTAGTTGGGTATGGTTGGTTATAAAAAATGGAAGGCACTACTGTATTGATATGGCGTGAGTTTCATAGGTCTTATGTGTATTATTGAAATAAAATTAGTGTAAAAATAGTTAAATTATTATTATATCCCATATGTTAACATCATTCATGGTACATTGAGAGAGATTTAGTAATATGATGAGCTAATGAATGAAATTTAATGCCTTGGTGGCTTAATAAATAAACAATTTAGTATGTTCTCTCTATAGTAATTTTTGTTCATAAGATTGTGGTATGTCCATAAAGAAACTTGGACTCCCATAAAAGAAGGGAATTTATATATTTACAAACACCAGTTGACTAATAAGATCAATCTATAGGTGATATAATATGATTTAGTGTAGTAATCATTCATGATACGTGGATATTTTTTCTATGTACAAACATATCCCTTTTGAACACTGAATAATTTAATACCTTGTATTATATCCTTAGACTCAAGTATTTGAATCCAATTTTAACCCACTAATATGGATAATATTCCTTGATGGTCAATTTTGAATGACCCAAGGTTGTTCGGTAAGGATTAATCATATTTTCATTTTTTTAAATGATAATATAATTGTCCATTCATTTATAGAAATCTATAGAATCTAGTTATTGGAATTATAGAACATTATAAGAATAAAATTTCATAAATTGGCATGATGGAATCATTATCATGATTTTATTAAATTGGATGCAAAATCCGATTACTTTTGGAGATATTCAACCTGAAGTGGAATTAATGGATTTTCTCTACGTTTGTTGAATTATGTTAGGGAGGAACTACTACATTAACATTGATAGGATTATAAGTTTGTATTCCTTATAAGATAAAATTATTTAGTTGAAAATATTTCCTGAATGTATAAAATATTTTTGGATTTGAATCGACCATTTTGTTATTTCTATAAACATACTGATGTGCAACATTATAACTCTAAGAGAATAACTTAGATGAAAATTCTATCTGTGGATGTACTATTACATATAATGGGGATTTTAAAATATATATCCAATAGTTTGGATAACTATAGGCTACTTGATAAAGGATATGATGAACTGATCATGTCATGGGTTAGAAGGTCTAGGGAATCATCCCCATGATGTTCAAATTTTGGATAATATTGTTTTTTTGAGTATCAATGACTTATATACCAGATGCATTAGGTGATTCTTTTTGGCGTATTTACTATTGGAAACACGACATTACCATTTGTAAAAAATATAGTTACATTTGTATGTAAGGTGATGTTTCATTTATTCTTTTGTCTTCTTCGGGATGAAAATTTATAAGGTGGAATTCTTTTGGAGATATTCAACCTGAAGTGGAATTAATGGATTTTCTCTATGTTTGTTGAATTATGTTAGGGAGGAACTACTACATTAACATTGATAGGATTATAAGTTTGTATTCCTTATAAGATAAAATTATTTAGTTGAAAATATTTCCTGAATGTATAAAATATTTTTGGATTTGAATCGACCATTTTGTTATTTCTATAAACATACTGATGTGCAACATTATAACTCTAAGAGAATAACTTAGAGGAAAATTCTATCTGTGGATGTACTATTACATATAATGGGGATTTTAAAATATATATCCAATAGTTTGGATAACTATAGGCTACTTGATAAAGGATATGATGAACTGATCATGTCATGGGTTAGAAGGTCTAGGGAATCATCCCCATGATGTTCAAATTTTGGATAATATTGTTTTTTTGATTATCAATGACTTATATACCAGATGCATTAGGTGATTCTTTTTGGCGTATTTATTATTGGAAACACGACATTACCATTTGTAAAAAATATAGTTACATTTGTATGTAAGGTGATGTTTCATTTATTCTTTTGTCTTCTTCGGGATGAAAATTTATAAGGTGGTGATATTTTTAGATTCAAGGATATTAACAATGTTTTATTTTTTTAATTTTGGTGGGTGGACCAAATCATTAATTGAGTTTTGAAATGGAATTCTAATAAATGTAAAACTTTGATGTATTGTTCATTAATGGGTATCACAGACCAAGAGTCATGACTCAAGTTACCTTGAGTTTTTAGGATATATATCATAGAAATGTGATTTTCCAGAGAAGCTATTAGGGGTGAATATTTTTTAACCATGTTACCACTAAGAAAAACATTATTAACTAGTATTTGTGATATTAGGGTGATTTGTAGAGTGTTATAACTATGATACAGAGGGAAAAAATTTGGTCAAAGTGTATATAAAGAATTATAGTGGTGGAGTGTGGGTAGTACATAGTTCATTAAATCCATTTTCATACCCTATAAGTTTAGTGTAACATATGTAGTTATATTTCAAGGTTGGTTCATAGTTTATAAAACCTATAAATCTAAAAAAAATATTTGTCAATAATAGTGATGATTTTTTGGTTTTCACCAGCTATATATTTATTTCCATAAATGATATTATGACACATTTATCCTACATCTAGTAACTGGCCTAGAATCCCTATAATCCTATCATATGATTTTATCGTTACCCCTCATAAGAACATGGAATCAATCAATGACAGGTGTGTTGGATGTGTATCAATTAGTTTATCACATCTCCATCCTCTTTTAATAATTTACCTTATCTTCATAGGACCCATGTTTGTGTGAGCTAATTAATCCTATTTTTTACTGTTTTATTCTATTTCATTGATTTATCTCAAACTATATGAAATCAATTATTTTTAATTGATGAGTGAAGTGTATATCGTATGAGGTGAGTTATCTATCATGTTTCCCACATAATTCATGTTATTTATCATGGTTGTCATTCTTCCTCATGAAATATTCATCATGAATTTTTCCTAAAATTTAAAACCACATAATTTAAATTTTTAAATAATGAGAAATTATTTTATCAAGACATGATGATATGGTTGTGGGGTAGTGACCAAAAAGTATTCAATGTATATTTGTGTATACTAATATTTTTCTTTTAATTTAATTTTTTTAAATTTTCCACATATTTTTGTTTTATCAATTATTGACAAATAATATGTTTAAATTACAAATGGGAGTTCATTTTTATATTGGTCAATGATAATATATACTCTATTCTTTTGATAGAATGGGGAATTCGAACAGAGTAATTTTGTTAAATGATATGTGGAATGAACATCCCTTTTACTTATATTTGAATGGAATGATGGAATTGATAAACTCATATATTAAGGACATACTAATTTAATGATAGTGAAATATTAATAGAAGGTATCGAGACATTGCCTATTTGAACTAATGAATAAAATTGATTACCCATCTAAAATAAAAAATTCCTTGTTTCATGGACCTTCGTAAGGGATTTTTTATAATTTAACAATGGAATTCCACATTTGTGTACTACAATTGTGATATGGAATATTTATGGATATAGAATCTATATTTTTCGATTTATTATATATTTTTATTCACATATACCTATAACATTTTCATCTGATCCACAATAATTATAGCAAGACTAATAAGCCTATGGCCTCAAGAACACCTCCCCATATGTCAAAGGATTAGAAGGAAAGAATATTCATATGATGTTATCATTAATGAAGTATTATTCTTCCAATTATATTATATATATATATTTAACCCACTATAATATCAATCTCTAAAATATGTTAATAGAAATTTTTTGGAATCACTATATGTATATGGTTAGTTATACTTATTCATGAGTGATAAATTAACCATTCATTTAATGGTAATTATATTTTATAGTTGTGTTTTAATAATAAAAAAATAATCTATAAATAGTTAATATACATAAGATACTATTTTTGGATAAATAATTTTTATATATAGATTTTAAGTAAGAGTATAAAATCATGTGATTATTTATAGAAATAAAATTTCCCTTGTAATAACCCATTAGAACTCTTGTTAAAAGAAATGTTGTTGCTTATTTTAGAATAATAGGATCACTATAATTACTATAGGTAAACATTGAAGATAAATTAACTGAGTTTGGTTGATATATAATTTTCAATGTTTTGTAAATAAGTGGATGAGGAGGATCCATTTCATAATTGATGTGATATGCTGTTCTGGAATTTTTTAGAAAATACCATTAAAATTAATTCATTCTTCAGATAAATCACCTTAAATGTATAGATATACAAATATATTTCCGTAATGATATTTAATAACATAAAAAAATTGAATAATGGATATTTCTTCCACTTTATCTATGTCATTATGTTTAACTCTTGGTTTAGAAATTATAATTTAAAAAATGATAACATATTTCTCATTATTAAATGGTTTTAATTTAATATATATGATAAATATTGGAATATTTATGGCCAATATATGAAATTTTAAACCATATAATATTTCTATGGTATTAGTTTAATTTTTTTATTTTTAATAAATTTAATAATATATTATTTAGATAACATATTATTATTTTCAATTTTGAAAATATTAATATAATTTTACATTAAAAAGATAATGAAAAAATGGACATAAGTTATAATATTGTAAATCAACAATAAAATTTTATTATGACCTATAAAATTATGATATCAATATAAATCAATCATCTTATATATATTTTAATCCAAAAAAATAATTTATTTTTTCATTCCATTAATTGAGTTCATACTTTAATTGTGTTTTGTTGAATTAAGGGTAATAAAATAATAACAAAAAATTATCATTATATTATCATCTTTAATATATTTTCATTAATGTATAAATTAATATTAAAATATGTTCATAATTAGATTTTTCCCATTATGATAACAAAATGGTAATTTATATTTAAGAGGTCGATATTTTGAATCTTTTATTAATTTAAATAAATTAAAAATTCATTTCTTGGAAAAGTATCCAATAAACTAAACGATTTTTCCCTATGTTGATTAGAGTTGAATTTAATTAATCCAATAATAATTAATAATAAGAAATGTGTTTTCATCACTTAGTTTTATTCATGATTATCATAATTCAACCTTCATAGATGTTATAAATTTTACCATGGTTATCATTTATATTAAACAAAAAAAGAAATGTCCCATTAATGTAATTTGAAACACATAATTATAAATTTTTTTCTAATCTATATAAAAATTTTCTATATAAGTTATCCTTTTTAAAATGGATTTATATCGATATGGTTGTTCTAGGACAATTATAGATAACTTATTTCATTAAATGATTAATTGATATACCCTTAAATTAGATTATGTGTTGCAAGATTAAAATAGTTCGGCTCATAAATTTAAGAATTTTAAATTATCTATATATCTTATCCTTCTTACATTCATATGAAAAAATATCAAAAAACATTCATTATCTTCTTATATCGTTGAATAAATACTAATATCCAATATAAATACTATAAAACTTTGTCAGGATAATATCTAAATACTCTATTTATTAAATCCTTGAAGTTGATGGGGATGTTATTAATACCAAATGTAACATTATAAATTCATATTGTAAAAACATTGTATAAAATGAATTATTTATTATATCATCTTTATTTAACATAATTTTATGATATCCATAATGTAGGTAAATCATAGACAACTTTTGATCTCTACATATTTCATCTAACCAGTCATCAATATGTGGTATATGTTACTTATTATTGCTTGTGATCATATTATTTTGTTTTTAATGAATTTAGTGTCTGATAAATCAATATTATCTATTAAAAAATATAATAGGTGTGGTCTATAGTCATGAAAATGGATTAATTAATCCCATTTTGCGATTTTACTTTAGTTTATTTTATTATTCATTCAAATCAATCAGGGATATTTTATATTGTGTCGTCAAAATATATATTGTACTAGATATATGTTCAATTGATAATATAACATAAATTTTCAGTGTAAATTGAGTATATTATTCTACAAATACACTAATTAACTCCCACACAGTTGTAATATCTTTTATGTTATTTTTTCCAAAACCAACTAAGACAAACTCCCCTTTTAAATTGGGCTCCTTACGCATATAATGGTTTTAATTTCTATATGGTGTTCATTATTCTCATCACATTGATATATGATCATTATATTTTCGTAATTTAAAATGTAAATTACCTTGAAGGAATATTTATTGGGGTTTATTAAAATTAATACATCCCATTCCTAAAATAATGTTTATTTCATCTATAGGATGAAAGAAAATATTTATCAAAAAATACCACAAAAATCAACCAGAGAAGAGTCAAAGGATTGGCATGAATTCATCATACTATTTGGGGTATTTATTTGAAAATAAAAATCTAATTTGAGAGTTGGTAATGTGATACACTTAGAGAAGGCATTATTTATAAAGAGAGTGTTTATCTAGAATAAAATATGACATTATCTATTATATATTTGATTGTATGTGTACCTTTCACCACATCATTATCATACCCCTCATGAGAAATAGTATCATCAGGAAATTAATGTTGTTCTCTGGGATTATGAGGATATTCATTCGGTCATCATAATTTAACATCACATTAGGGAACTATTTATCATTATTCCTATATTAATTTTATTTAAAATTTTATTTTTTAGGTACTGTATTGGGTTAATATTTTTCTTTATTCTCATCATTAGATGAATATTTCCAATCATATCATTATTCAATTTATTATTTATATTCCTTTCAAAAATGAAACAATGACAAGTTACCTTAAAACTATTTCCCCCTATGTTTCTTTAAACACATCAACAATACTAGGGGATAATATTAATCTCTCTATGGTTTTAAAAATATCTTTTGAATTCAATTTTTATTCCATTATCAAAAACATGATATTATTGTTTGATGACATTCTTTATTTTTAACTTGAAGGAAGAAAAAAAATATTCATTCCTATTGAGTACCTTATGGATAACCCCCTTCAAATAAATTTTTAGGCCACTATAAAATTAGTATACCAAACATTCATGTTGGATGATAATACTAAAATCATACCTCATATGTCTAATGAAATTTTCATCATAAGTACAGATCATTTCTTCATAATGTTTTTATAACTCATATAATTCTTTGTCTATGTCATACAATTAATATTAAAAACCAACATGATTAAAAATAATATTTCAATTCAGTCACACACCATATATTCATTTTATTTTATTATCTTATGTAAATAATAAGATTCCCCCATAGAATGTTTCACGTTCTAAATGATAAATATCTAGAAATATAATTCACATGATTCTGACAAAAAAAATTAATTTCAATGGTATTGATATAATGAATACTAATTTCTGAATTAGTGGAAAAACTAAAAAAATTTATATATTTCTTCATTATTAATTCAACATATATTTTATCTCTTTTTTTCATTTGGATGCTCCACATTATTCACCTCTTATAAAGGTTTTCTATGAAATTAATAATAATTTTTCATTACTCCTTCAGTAATATTTAGTTTATCATGAGGAAAATCATTACATTGTTCCTGAAATTCTGCATTCGTTGGATCCCATTATATTATATCTATTGACTTTTACAAATAAGTATAGTTTTATAAAATATTTTCATTCTGGGGAAACTTATAATATTGAAAAATCATACATATGATGTATATATTAAGAAACCTTTGGATTATAAATGGTCATTCTTTATAATTTAAAAAAAATTATGATTGTATATTATTTGTACCCTTCTCCCCTAGTATTGTACTATTGTTTCTCATTAAGGACTCTAAAAGTCAACAAAACATTGTTCTAATACCAAAAATATCAACTGATACTTTTAATACCAACATATTAAATTTTAATATATGAATATTCATTAAATAATGGTATGACTGATACTATAGTCATTTATGTCTTGTATCATTTGATACATAGAGACATAAACAACTAGTTCAAATGATATCTACACAATATCCTACATATTCCATTATACCAATCACCATTATTTTTCATATCATCCTTAATAATTATATTTATAACTTATTGAAAGGAATACTAAGAAAATAGTGACCTAAAATTCATTGAACAGCTAGAGGAGTTTTATAGAAATGATAAAAAACATAAAATGAGAATAAGGGTATAATAACATGGTATTATTAATTAAAAACAAAACCGTTTATACCAAAGATCATAATCAAATGTCATGGAATATATAATGGGAGTTTTCAATAATTGATTTATTAGGGAGTGAATGAACGTGAATCGGGAAATTTCAACACTATTATTAAAAAAGTTTTTTTTTCAAAATCATATGAAAATATATTCATTTCAATAGTATTTAAGGATCATATGAAAATATAACATATACCAACGAGTTTACTCTACTAATCAATTTAAGGAGTCATGGTTCACTTTGAATAATGTCTTTCTAGACATAGCCTCTTACTCAGTTGGGTTAACACACCATTCAAATCCATTTTATTATTAGGACACATAGTGTGGAATTATTCACTAGTTTCGGTGTTTTTCATCATTATTTAATTTTTAAATGAATATTTTAATTTTTCATAGTTATATAAGTTCTTAAAATACTAAGGAAATTAAAAAGATAAAAGAAGATGTTTTTATAGAGGTTTGGATCAATAATATCCAATTACTCTCTTAAAGATCTTATACTCTTTGAGGAGACTGACATTAACTAGATCCTCTATTTTGAAAGGGATTAATATTATCATTACATACAAATACAAACATATATTTTTAATACATGTTGATATATCAGCTCACTTTTATAGGATTCATAACCAACCTAAATGTTGTCCTGGATGAAAAACCTGACAATCCTTTTATATGGGAGGAGTAACCCGATGATATATTTTTGATGGTAAAATATTAAAATAATCTTGACTAAAAAAGAAGGTAGGATTAATTATAATAGTGAAATAATAGAAACAAAGAAGATAATATTTGATAATTTGATATTTAAATTTTTGGTAACTCATGTTCTTTGATCACTCCAATGGTGGAAGATGAAAGCGATCAACATAATAATTTATCCCAATAGAATAAAATAATTCTAATAGGTTTCTTGATTATTTTAGGGAAGAAGAAACTATAGCATTGTATTTTTATATAATTAATCATCTATACTGGCATTTATTTTAAATTCATCATTGGATCTCTTTAATCATTAATGAAATATCCTTTATACTCATATATATAAATAATATCTTCAAGAAAAATTTTATTGTAAAATAATATTATACTATGATCATTATGATTTATTTTGAATGGTGTGATTTATGAAAACACAATCATACATCTATATGAATAATTAAAAAACTGTGAAATTTTTTTACATACATTTACAATATAAGTTTAACATAATAATTGAAAAACAATTAATAAAATAGAAATTTCTAAAAAATTAATTAAGTATAGGAAATTAAAAATTTGAAACAATTTATAACTAATACCGGGTCATGGAACTAACATCATAATATAGAGTGATTGAGCATGACCTACTATTAGAATCATCCAATTATGGAATAATAGTACAACTTACTGTATTAATGTTATGCCCAAATAATAATAATAATAATAAGTAATTAAACATATGGTAAAAATAAATTGAACATGATTTGGATAAATAATTACCAACAATTGGATTTCCAATGATTACCCAAAACAAACCATTAGGTTAAAACGATGAATAAGGACCGACCATTTCATAAGGTAAATGGTGGCCCTTGAAAATTATTTCCAAAACAGAAAATTTAAAATAGATGAAAATAATTGGAAATCTATTTTTGATAAATATAATATAACAAATTAAAAATACATAATAAATCTATTTTAAATGAATTTTTTAGGGGTATATATCATATTGAATCTTGAATATGTATCTACAATATCATACTAAAAAAGATGAAGATTCTTTAATGATTCAATAAAAAAGAAAAATAAAATATCCATGAATATTATACTGATAATCAACATATAAAATATTTACAAATAATCTTATAAATATAAAATTTAAAAAACCATTGTTCTTAAAATATGATTAAAGGAACTAACTAGATCATAATGATGCTTCTTCTAGGGTGATTTACAACAAAGTAAAATAAATGTTTTATTAAGGATAACATATTACTGATGTCTAATAGTGGGTAAAAAATAATTTATCTCAGAGAGATAGTGTTAGGTCACAGGCACATTGTTAGCTTCCAACAGTGACTCGTGGCAGACTATTGGTATCCAACTGTGACTAGTGACTCTCTAATGGTATCCAAATGCAACTTGTGAATCATTTTTGGGATCTAATATGGCTCGAATCACCTATCATTGGGCTTTTACAATGATGACTCCCTGTGAAACCAAAAATAAATTCATAGAGATAGAAAAATAAATGAGTCGATTAAGAATAAAAAAAAACAAATACTGTAGAAAAACTATTAATTATTCATAATGATACAACTAAATTAAAAAACAGTCAAAATATATAATAATTCAAGTAAGAGCGACTTTCAAGTTATTATATCATAAGGAAGATTTCATTTTTTGTTTTTTATTGTGACATTCACTTATATACCATTAAAAACTAAAAAATGTTAGAAAAAAGGATTTTGAACCTGATATGTGTGGGAAAAATGGGAACATACTAGATTTTAAAAATATATGTGTGATGAAAAGATATATCTAAAGGACATGATAAAATAGAGCATAAGGCTGAGATTAAATCTATGTTTTTATCTTTCTCCCCACATCAATTTGAAAAAGAGCCTTTTCACTAGTATTTAATTCAATTGGAATTGATACATGGTCAAATTAAAACATATAACACACATGGGAAAGTGAAATGAGTTGGAAACCTAGCCGAAACCATGATCATGTGGATGAAATACATGGCCTTATACACATGCCTACAAGCATTTTTCATGAACTATGCTAGTCCCATTTTTTGAGTGGGCCATAATGGTTAGACCTCCCATGGGGATTGACCATTGGGTACCACTAGACATGTTTGTGGGTTTATCATAGGAAGCATATGCTGAAAGATTATATTTTCATAAGTTTTAATAATCAAATAAAATACTATAAAAATTAAAAAACATTAAAACAAAAAAATAAAATATTATTATATGATAATGATAAATATTAATTTTTTAACAAAATTTAATTTTATTTTATTTTATTTATTAGTAATTTTCAATAAAAATAGAGTTTAAAAAGATAAAATACCAAATTAATTACAATAACACCCTTTTTAAATTATAAAAAACAATAATTTATTAAAAATTTGAAACAAATATTTAAATCATTTATTTAATATTCAAAAACATTCTCCTCCTTTTTTAAATTTATAATAAAGTATTTTATTATTTAGAAATACTCTATTTTAATAAATATTAAATTAATATAAAAGTTAAATGTTAAAATATTATATTTTCATTAAAAAAGTTATATTATTCAGAGAAAGAATAAATGGGGATGTGTTATTTTAACAATTATCTTTTACCAGAATGATATAATTATGATTTTTTTGAGTATAAAATGAGAGTAAGATAAATAATTCTAGTAAAAACTTTAATATATTTATGAAAGCACAAAATATAAAATGAAAAATATTTATACCAACATAACCAATTCAATTGTAATCTTTTCATAATTAATAGAATATATGTGTTTTGTAAAGAAAATTGATAATTTTTTATTAGTTGAAACAAAATATTAACATATATCATATTTATTCATGATCCATAAGGAAATAAAATCTCACATAAATGTAAACAATTCTTATCTGTTGAACATTAGTTTTACAAATTTAAATATAACTATTATTATCAATGTAGATAGTAATTTTATCAAAACAAATATTAACGTCATATATTGTCTTTTATCCAAATAATATTTGAACTATATATACCAAAAAAACATATTCATCGTTACCTGTAGATAATGATACTAATAATAGCTTTTTAAATCTTCAAGAATTTATTATATTCTGAAGAAGTGACACATACAAAAAAATATGATCCAGTTATGTATAAAAAATGAAATGTCAGAATTAATGTAGTAAAGAATAAAAGTAATTATCATTACAATAAAAATTTATATTTTAAAAAGTTCCCTTAATATATAATATTATTAATTTAATAGCTTTATTTTCACCATAATTGAGGTTTGATTGATATCTAGAACACATACAACCTACATATATACTATCTAGCATAGAAGAATTAAGATTCATAGAAATTCATATCTTGCCTCTATAAAATTTAATTTATTTATACTTTTCATATTTATCTTTATATAGTTTATAAATTTTTATCATTGGTTTATTATAGTGTTATAAGAATATTCAATAAATTTTTTTAATGTTCATTAGAATACATACCATGACTCAATAAAATATCACCATTCTTTTGATCTATTGTTAAACCAAGACAATATTTAATTTACCCCATTAGTTTCATATGAAATTCATTTTTAATTAACTTTTACAACTCATTAGTATGTTTATCATGTATATAATGGATGATAGTATCAATAACAGAAATTTTTATAATCAATATATCCTATGAAAATCCATTTATAAATAATGTTATATGAATATTATATTTATCAAAATCATTTTGAATTAAAAACAGAGTTTGTATTCTATAAAACTCATGAAGAGAATTTATAATACCATAAAAACATTATATATTTTGAAACCCAAATTTTTAAAATCACTGTTTTTTAAATAATTAAGTGTTTATCAAAAAACACATCAAAAGTTACACCATTTAAAAATATGTTTTTGAATTAATTTGAAAAAGTTCATAATTTTCAAAACCTAAAAAGGATAATAAAATGAGAATGGACTATAATAGTTTAATAGTTGAAAATGAATATTCAATATCAAATACATTTTTTTAAGATGAATATTGGAAACCAATCATGAACTATTTCTTACTATGTAACAACATTCACCCAACATAATTTCACAAATCCATTTGGTTCCTATGGGTATTGTATCGTTAGGAAACTAGACATGATTCTAGAAATTAGTTTAGTCAATATGATCATATACATAATATATGGAATAAGTGAAATTAGTGACTTTCCAATAATCAATAATATAAATAGGTAAAAATATGCTATAGAGGAAGAATTAACACAGAAACTGAAAACAAAATTTGTAGTCCTAATTCAATATTAGAATTCTCTTAAAAAAATTCCTAAAAATGATCTTTGTGATTTTTAAAACTAAAGGATTACATTGAGATGAAATATGATCCCCCTAAAGTGATTCATTATTAAATTTTGGATTATCTCCATTGATGTAGAATTCATTAGAATCATTAATTTTATCAAAAGAATCATTACACTATTTTTTTATCCTCATTGAACATAAAATGTTTGGATATTTCCATTTTAATACTTATTTTATTTTAAATTGTATAAGTTATATTGTTATTAATTTATCCTAAAATAATTCCCTCATAAGTTTTAGAATAAACATATTTTATATTATCTTTAGTATTAAAAATGTATACAGTACATCCATACACTACTGGAAAAACGGCCTATACCTACAGTTTTGGGAACCGTGGGCTGGAACGACGTTGGTATAGGTATCTAGCCTATACCCATGGTTTTCAAAAACCATGGGTATAGGTGTCCTGTCACCGTGTCACCGAAACATTGCCAATTTCCATGGTGTAAATGGATTTTACCCACAGTTTCAAAACTGTGGGTATAGGTCCTAAAATAATGCAGGCGCTGAGTTTCGATCCCGGAACCTGTTCACTGAAAACACCGCATCTAAACACATCCCTATAATCACATATATATATATATATGGTTAAATATAGTTATAAAAACCATGGGTATAGGGTTCCCGCCAAAAAAAAATTCCCTCCCCACGGAAAAAAAATTCTCACACACACACAAGTGACCTATACCCATAGTTTTTCAAAACAGTGGGTATAGGTATTTTAGCCCAAACCTATCCCCATGGTTTTCCCCAATACCGTGGGGATAGGTAACCCTATACCCACAGTTTTAGGAAACCGTGGGTATAGATCACTTTTCCGGACCTATCCCCATAGTTTGGGAAAATTGTGGTCTCCGTGGGTATTGGTCTTCAAAAGTCACCTATACCCACAGTTTTCCAAAACCGTGGGTATAGGGGGTCTATCCCCACAGTTTTGGGGAATAAAATGGGGATAGGTCCATTTTCCTGTAGTGACATACATGAAAATAGCCAGTTTTGGGTTTCATATTCTTAAATAGCTCATATGAAATATTTATTAACATGGTTATAATATAATATTTATTTATCATATATCTAACATTGTTATCATATTCACTCCAAAAAATATTTTTGATTTATTTCTTAAATAATCATTATTCTTTTCATTTATTCACAAGTCTGATTTTTTCTCTATATAACACAATTATTTTATGGTGTTATATGGGTGAAAATAATGAAATAATCCATTAGTGTAAAAGAATATTTCTAATTTGAATTTAAAAAACTGTCATCTTTTAACACTTCTTATAAAATAAATTTAATAATATTCCATTTTTTTAATTTTTACATACAATTTAATTGACTAGTTTTTGATTTCATATTTATTACATAAGATAATTCTCCATTTAAAATATTGGAATCATCTACAATAAAAAAACACACATTTTTTAGACCAAAACCATATAGTTATCATGGATCTAAAAATATAAAGATAATTAAGTTATGTAAATCATTAAATATTTAAAACATTTAATGATCTAAATGAAAATTTCAACTAATTAATTTTTAGATTGGAATCACAAACATAATACTTATATGTACTGCATTTTGGAAAATCCAGAACATTTTCATGTGTATCTAGATTGTACAAATGTCAATCATTAACATGTACCAACCTTCTATTCCATATAAGATGATCTATTTATTTTTCATTTAATAGTTTTAGATTATATTAGTTATGTTATAAAAAATCAGTATAATGTATACTTTTTATATTAGAATAAAATAAATAATTATTTTCTTTATAAAAATATCATTTTTATCATCAAATTTTATGACCATACCATCATCACAATGTTGTGATACACTGGATTAATTGTGTTCTATGCCATCTATAAATTTAATTTTGAAATTATAACATGAAATATTATATATACTTTTTCAAATACATTAACCATACATTTAGAATCATCACCGAATTTAGTTGTGCCATCATCACAATAGTTAGTATATAAGACGGTAGAAATATCACTTGTCATGTGACATGATATATGACTATCAAAATACCAAGAGAATTTGGAATCCATCATGTATGTTTCCTAAAATATAAATAAAACATACGGGTTTTTTTTGTACCCATAATAGTTTGGGTCCAACTGTGTTAATAGAAATACTGTTACGAACCAATACATATTTTATATGTTATTATTCAGGTAATTTAGAAGAAAATTTATGGTAAATGATATTATTAGTATAGAATAATTAATGAGTAAAAATTTATGAACAATGGTATTCATAATTTCATTTAATTTTAGAACTAAATAATGTAACATTTAAAATATTCTCATTTTTTCATCTGATAAAAATTTTTCCATACATAATAGGAAACAAATTATTAAATCCACAAACTATTTTATGATATTTGGGTTTTTTTCACTGTGAGTATTTTATCAAATCTATGTTTTCATCAAAATAATAAAATTAAGGCTACCATTAATCTAGTAATATCATTTTTTATTTATTTTTCATTATTAATAATTTCCATCTCAACACATATTATCATCATTTAACATGATCTATAGTTATTCATTTTCCTATTTCAATATTAAATCTGATTTCATTCCTATTCATATTTATCGAAATTATCAGAGAATAATTTCAATATTTTATTTTGATTATCACAATTTTTTAACTAAAACATTTTATTGTATATTATAATAATTAATTTTTATCATTTCATAATCTATTAACATTTTTCATCCTATAATAATTAAAATATAAATATAACTTTTTTTACTTTCATTCATTGTGATTTTTATTTTCACTTAGTAGTTATTTATATAATATACTTATTCTTATGATATCCCTTTAGTATTTTTAATTTTCAGTATTGTATTCAATAAAATAATTTTTAATATCAGATTCGTATCTAGAACTATAATTATAATCAAAGTGTACAATATTAACATTTATACCCATCTAACATCGATTAGAGGAAATTTTATCCACTTTTATCACAAATATCACTTCATTCTAACTATTGTGTGATTATCAATCATCCATAATATTCCTATCACCACTCCTTACTTTTTTTCTTATCATTTCCATCTTTTTATAATTTAGTTCAGTCTGACGGTATATAAATACATTCCTACACATATAGAATATTAGTCTCAAACATCAAATTTATTACATTTAACTCTTTTTATTCTATTTATTTTATACATCTGAGGATCTCTTTATGGATTCTTGTTAATGAATCCCATACACATTATTTTTTAGAAAAAACCTCTAGATATTTTTATAATACCTTCCTTCACACAATTTTATAACTCGTACATAGGGGAATTATTAATAACATATATTTTTCATTTAAATTTTATATTATTCCTTTTATCATAGACATAAAAATTTACATTCATAGTTTCAATACCATATTTATGTTTTTATCCCATCAACAAATCCATTGAATATTTAGTGAAATCCTTTGATTGTTCGATAAAAACATTCATTGAACGACATCTCTTCGCTAGAGGTGAATTTATTCTTTCAGTGAGAGATTCAATATCCATAGTCTCCATGAGGGAATCTATACCATTGAAAATATTTTTTAATATATTTTAGATTTAATTTATTCTTTATTCATCAGTCATTATCAATTTCTATGAATTAGAAATGTGTATATCAATCTTTGTTCTATATAACTCAACTATTAAACGATGATTCTATTTTTTAGTCCTTATGTTGTTAAAAGAATATTACCAGTAAGAGATATGATAATACTTATTTCTACTTATAGATAATTATATTTAATTTGAATCCTTCAAATTTTAAAAATAAAATTATGTGTCATAACTACCGAGAGTTTCTAAATATACAATAGGATGTTTATATAGGTTTTAAATTATAGCCTTGTAATCAAGAACTATATTTTTATGAGGTACCTCTATATTATCATCCTAGTAAGAATTATCCATAAAATTTAATTGACGTGGTCTAATGCGATTCAAAATCTTGATATTATTATTTTCCATGATAATGATGTTGATCTTTTCAACAGTCTGTTACTTCTAACCTAACAGTTATTTGAAAAATAGATAATAAAACAACTAAAAACAAATCCTTAAAAAGTTTCCATGATATGATACCAATTGGTTGTTCCTTTGGTATGTAATAATACACTTCAGTGGGAGGTTAATATTCATTTTTAATAATTAATATCAAATATAAATTTATTAGATTTATAATATTAATAATGTGAAGTGAAATAAAAATGATAACCCTGATGTTTTTAAAGTGATTTGAATCTTCGAGATCCTAGTAAAAATAAAAATATAGTCTAATCATTGAAGAGACTAGTATTAACAATATAATCATTATTGATATTTTGTGATATACAGATTATAGAAAAATTAAAACATTCCTTTTTCAAACCTGGTGGATGAACCCATGACTATTGAATGAGATAGAACCTACCTTCCATTTTTCTTGGAGGAAATAATATATCTTCTTTATAAATGGTTTCAATAACCCAATTATATATTTGGTAAGGTAAAATATCAAACAAAACACTAGAGGAACAAATATGGTAGGGATAATATCAATAGTGCAATAAAAGAAACAAATAAAACAATAACTGATCAGATAATGTAGACATTTAAAACCTCTTTTGTTCTGTGATCACAATAGTTTGTAAGATTATGTATATTTTGATGATTATTTATCATAGTAGAATAGAAAAATAAATATGGTTCATTATTATTTCAGATTATCATAAATATTATACTCTCATTCTCATCGAATGAATCATCTATATTGGTAAAAAAAAATTATTCCTTGAAGGGATCTCCAAGATCATTAATGAAAGATCCTCTTAGAGAATATATCAATCCAATATCTTCCCCACATGACTTATAATAAATTAATGTAAAATATTACCATTACCTTTTATTTTTTAAATGAGTAGTATACAATAATACAACCATACAATATTTTTTTTAATGAAATACAATAATAAAATCATTAATATTTTAATAATAAAATTTTAATCAAACCATAATTATAAAAAAATTAAATAAAAACATAATATTCATGATTATACATAAAACATGATTAAAATAGAACATCACATAAACTATTAAAAAACAAGGATATTTTTTTGAAAATTAATGTAACAGTTTTTTCAAAAACATCCACAATTTTATATCCACATAATAATGGTAAGAAAATAAATAAAAGTGTTATTTTAAAAAGATTAATTAAAAATAATATATATAAAATTTGAAAAAACATTTATCTAATGGTGGGTCATTCACCTACCATTGGAAAAGAGGATAATGTTTCATGCCCAACCCTTGGAAATGTAAAAATGTGGAAAAAATAGATTAACCTGTAGTTATTATTTTAAGAAAAAATAAAAAATAAATAAAAATTGACAATTATTTCAATAAATCAATGAAATAATTGGATGTATGAGATGAAAGAAATTAACCACAATTGGATATACTATGGTGAATCGTGAGCCACTATATGGTTTTAATGGTGATTCATGACCTACCATTGTAGGAACCCCATGGTGGCTCATGGAAATTATTTCCCACCATTAAAAATGAAAATAAATTATAGATTAATTAAAATTAATTTGGAAATGATAATAGAAAAAACATAATAGTAAATAATAAGAATGAATTAAATAAAAATGGAGGATTATATCTCATGTATAATCTGGATAAATCGTCTGAAGTATCTATATGAAACAAAAATTGTAAAAATGTGAACATACATCCAATATTCTATTACTCTAATGAATAAAAATAAATATGAAGAAACATCTTATATACATAATTGAAAAATTACAAAAAAATTAAGTAAATATAATAATAGCTTCAAAAAATGAAATAAAAAATTATCTCTAAATAAGAATAAATGGACCTAGTAATAGATTCATAATGGTGACCCCAAGATGATGTAAAAATGATGAAAATAAAACATATAGAATATGAAAAACTATTGATGTCCAATGATGGTTAAAAAATAACTATATATTGAATACTGGTGGTAGGTCATTGTACCATTGTTGGTATCCAATTATGGCTCATGAATCATAGTTCGTATCCAACAGTGACTTGTGAATCACCGTTGGTAACTAATGGTGGCTCGTTACAAACCGTTGGGTTCTAATGGTAACACAAATCACCACCATTTTGGTTATTAAAATGGTTGATTCCAAATGAAACTAAATAATAAATATTTATATCCATAAGAATAAAAGAGATGATGAATATGAACAATTATAAATAATGTAGAAGAGTAAAAAAACATTCCAATTGATAATCTGAAAAAATGAAACAACCTTAAAATAAAATAATGTTCATGAAATAGCTAATGAAAAGGCATGAAATCAAAAGGGGTAATTATCATTTGGTTTTATCTTATGAATGAAACAAAAATTTTATAGTCATATCAAAAAACTGGGGAAACAAAAGGAATATAAACATGAGAAGCATGGAAAAAGAAATGATAATGGGTGGGGGTTTGAAAATACTAGTGATATAATAATTAATATTATAAGGGAATGATATTGTATAATTGATGAATATGATTAAATATGGATTACTATCTCACTTCAAATCATGAAAATAAAATATATATAGGAACCTCTATATCATATAAGTAATATTAATGCTCATTCATATTGAAACACACGTCAGACACGAGCATGCATGCAATAAAGGTGGCCTATCCCTAATCCTGCTCTCATGGGTATGATTCAATATCCTCAAACAAGGTCCCACATGAATTAATAATGTATAATTTCCATCTCATATTTTGTACTGGAAAGAGGGCTAGACCTCCCATAGGGGTTTCCCTTTGGGTCCCACTAAATTTGAATAATGCTTCTGTGTATGTAACATGTGTAAGAAGATTAAAATTTTTCTTTCACATAATTATTAAATTAATAAAATAATAAATATTAGAAAAAAAATCATAAAATGATATATTAAAACATAATAATGTGAAATATTATTTTTGAAACAAAATTGAATCCAATTAAATGTGATGTAAGATTGATTTATCAAAACAATGAGATATGTAAAAATAAAAATACTAAATTACAGTCCTTTATTTTATGAGATATCTGTATTTAAAAATTTTATTTTTGGGAGACATGGGTCCCATAAATCATTTAATGAAAATCATACATATGTCTTCCATAATATCTTAAAGCATTAATCATATCATAACCCATTAATAGAAACGATTTTCTAAAAAATTAATCATAAACATACAACATCTATAGAATGAATATTGATGGTATAATTTGATCATATCCCCATTAAATAGTAATTCAAATGAAGGATTGTTTCCTTCAATGATGAAAAATATAAATAAATTTTCATTTAATGTTTAGGTAATGTATAACCCTTCAATTATTGAGAATGAGACATTTATAAAACCATTCAATTATAATGGAAAGTTTTTTATACCGAAAACACTTTGTAAACATATAATAGAATATTATATTCATATATTATTCAGTGAAATAAAAAAAACAAGTCATCTCATATATCATTTAAAAAACAATAGTTTTATACAATTGAAACAAAATTAAAATTACCTCAAGTAGAAAATGAGAAGATTATTATTTTCAATTTGTTTTGAAATGATTTAGAAATGTGTCATAATGACTTTCAGAAATCATAGTGGAATTGTAAAAACATTTTTTAATGCATTTTATAAATTTTCTATATGAAAGGCAATGGATTTTTTGAAAAATAAAAATAAATTTTATCAATTTTACTTATGAACGAATTTTTTATATCATTAGAAAAAATGATATATAAATTGAAAAAAACAATTATTTTAAAGAAATTAAAGTAGAGAATAAAATTAATATATTTCATGTGAGGTATGCCATAATCATCATTATCAGAGGCATATTCAAAATCAATCTGGAAAAAACATTTGAATTATGACCTAAAACATAAAACTCATGTTAACATTTCATAAATTAAACAATAACATACTAAATAATATATTAAAAATAATTAAATTTTTCTAAATAGTCATGTTCACCCGTATAATATCATATATGAAAATTTTATAACATTTCACCACCTCCATTTATCATTAATACCTTATTAAAATTGGCATTTCAATGTGTTAATAGTTTCTATTATTAGGAGTAAATTGTCTCAATAGTTATGGGAATTTTAAATTTTTCATGGTTCAATGCTATCAAATATATTAAGAATCCTATAATTATAATTTACATTAATTATATAAATAGTGAAATTTATCTATAAAATTCAGATATAAAAATTGAATTACATCATTCATGTAGATGGTGAGTTTAACGTATAAATTAATGTGGTTTTAATATTCATTAGATGAAATGAAATGATGATAGAAATTTTTTATCTTTTGATAGAAAACTATTATATAATATATATAATATATATTTTAAAAATCCATCTTTATTACCTTACAACTGTAATTTATATATAAAATGAATGACAACACTTCATAAAGGTGGTAGTCCAGACATATGCATGAGGGACCAATGAATTGTATGGTAAGGAAGTTGAAAAGATATTATTATTATATAAGTATTTTTTCATAATTATAATATATAAACATTAAAACCAATATAGTTCTTGTTAATAAATGTTTTCAATGAAAAATGAGATGTATCACTATGTGGAGACTATATGATGAATGTTTTAACCATTCATACATTCACATGTCATTTAATGGGAATAAGGGTGTATAATAGTGTCTTAAAAATATAATAACATTATATAATATTTAGAATACTGAATATTCTAATGTACGTTAAAAATCAAGGATTTTTTATAGGAAAATTATAGTAGATGATAATGTGATTGGATTGGGAGATTACCTATTCATTGAAAAAACTACATTTGAAATCTTCTAAACGCCTCCATGGTTTGTCAATTTGGATGAATTGAAACACTTGAATGTTTCTAAAGAAGTGGATAAGATAAATATCTTGTGATTGGTTAATATAGATGGTCTAAAATACTGTATCGAAGAATGGTAGGATGTTCCCTATCACAAATGAGCTAATGATAACATTTTCAACTTCCCAAAAGATTAAATTATTTTAAATTAATTATGAATAAAAATTAATCTAAATGGATAGGTATTTGAAGATAAACTCATCTAGGGTTTTACTACTTTCTACTAATTTAACGGAGACTTTTTTTCATTTTATAAATTATATTCGTGATTAACCCATAAATATACAATTGTTAATTTTATCTATGATAAAAACATTCTCAATATTAAATAGTTTATTATTTTAAATATATGGATAAATTTGGACTATAATATGAAATTATATGAGTTTTTAGAATATTAAGAATCTATATTGAAATATTTAAATAAAATTAGGCTTTTACAATATTTTAACAATATCATATTCTCTTAAAATATAATTAACAAAATTTTGAAGCTATTTTATTATTTTTTATGTAAAATACATAAAGAACAATTTTTTATTTCAAAATATAATTTTAACATAACAATAATATTTCATATAGTCATATAAATTTTTTATAAAACTATAACATAATCAAACTATAAGGCCTTTAATGTTTTAAAAATCAATTATTTTATTCTTTTCATTAAATGAATAAATAATGTTTTGGAGTTGTGTAAGAGTTTAAAAAACATTATATTGACTAAAAAAATAAACTACTATCTTAAATATGATTTATTAATTAATAATACTATTATTAAAATTCAATCATAACTAATTTTTTTCCCAATTTGAATTTTTGAATGATATTTAAAACTAAGAGTGACATTTTGTAAATTTCATTTATTTAAATATTATATAAATAATTTTCAATGAATATAGTTAATTAAATTAATAAATTTATATCCTATTATGATAATGGTTTTGTTTCCATTACTCTTATAAAAATTAGGTTAAAAAATTATTGTCTTATCACATTTTATTATATATATAAACATGATTTACTCTCTAACGGGATGCTAAATATTCCCATGGTTTGTATTTATATTGACAATAAATTAAATAGACCTTTATACAAAATGTTTCGCTCACTATTATAAAAATGTAATAAATTTTATCTAATTTAATACCTACAATTGCAATATATTAATTGTAATATATATTTTAAAATTCGACAACAACTAGTTTTGGCACAAAAAAATAACATTTTATGAAAAAGAGTGTATGTATTAATATATCATTAATTAAAAAAATGTTATAAATTATTAATAAAATTTATCAAGTAAATAATATTTTTTCATTAAAATCACTCATGGAATGTAATTTATTAATGTAAATAAACATTTTATTCATAAAAACGTTTTTCATAAAAAATCTATTTCATTGTAAAATAGTTTTATTTAATTATAATAATTTGATAACTATTGAATTAATTTTATAAATATACATGGCACATATTTTCATTAGTTGGTTATTAATATTCACATAATACAATATAAAGGCAAGGTGATAATGGAAACATAATATTTAATTAACGTTATTCGGTTTATTTAAATCCATTGTTCTGTGTATTGAAATCATACAAACAAATCAAATTAGTTAAAGAGAAATATATTAATATAATATTGTGGATATCACAGCACAATAGGTTTTACGGTGGAAAAATGATGAAATAACCTTATATAACATTGGATCCAAATAGTGGAAAAAATAATATGATTATTAATTCACATAGAGGACCACACTTACCAAATTTATAGTCATTTGAATTTTCCACCATCATTGAGAATATGATATATTAATTATGCACTCTCTATTCCCTCTACTACACATTTGATTGGAAATCCTATATATATAAGAATTAATCCTTTCTAATTGTAAATAATCATGTAATATAACTAGTTTTAATATTTTCAATGTAACATTTCCCTATTCAAAAAGAATTTTATTTTTTCTGAGTGTTTATATTATAAAAAGATCATAAACTTACACATCAATTAGTAACTACTTATATCTTAATTCATGGGAAACTAAATCCTTCTCAATCCCATAACAATTAATCCATTTAGATGTTATCATTTATTGGGATCAATTTGAACTCTATCATAGGTGTGGATTTATATATGAACATCCACAACATATTTTTATATATGGAATATTTTTTGGAATTAGATCTTATTTGAATCTATTATTATTAATGTGTAAAAAATGTTTTTTACTAGTTCTTGAGATTAAATTAGATTTCTATTAGGCCACATATGAATAATTTTTTATTTACTTATATATTGTATGGGATGCTAGAATAAATATGTGGTTTAAGAAACCATGTAACATTAAACTACACTCATGTAAGACATACTACAAGAGAATAATATCTATATAAGATTAAATTAAAAATATATATGATAAAATATTTAATTAGATAATCTATTTAATATTATATCACATGTCATGATGAATAAATTAAGTAGATAAAACGTATATAGGGTATTTTCACTTTTCCTATGATAATAAATTATTTCATGGTTATATAATATAATTACGCAAATTATGATGTCCATTTAAGATTAATAAAGAGTTTAGAAAATATAAACAATGAAAATCATGATATTTTTTATTAATAACATTAAAAATATTGTATATAAAACTAAAAACACCCTATTTTGGGGTTTTCATTTTGTAAATATTTTTGAAACAATTAATAGAAGAATGATAGTATCCCGAAAATGAATAGAAATTTATCACTACATATAATCATCACATGAAAGTATGATTATAAATGGAATTTTTGAATACCAAATTTATGAAAATTAACAAATGGGGTAAAAAAATCCATATAAAGGTTGATAATTTTACTGTAATGACTATGGATGATAAATGTGTAGATACCCATGCTTTCCCATGGATTTTTAAGGCATAATGATTCATATTGGAATCATTTTATAAATTGATGCCATATGCGGAAGATTTCATATTAATTATAAAAATTCATTAGCACACGAACCTTCATAAATATGGATTTTTAATATATAATGGCGATGGTGGTATTTTTATTAAGGGATACCCACTAATCTAATGTTTCTTAGAATCTATCTATTTTTTTAATTACATATTCAATTTTAATACACACTCTATATCGTTTGATTTCTTAAATCAAAGTCAATAAATGGATAAAAACATGGGATTACAATAATCAATATCATCATTACATTAACTGAATTTTATAATAATGTATTGTAATATTTTGTAATTTTCATTTCTCAATATGATAATTAATAATGTTGAATTATGGGGTTTGAGATAGCATCGACAATTGTTCAAGAATAATTTTTTCTTAAATTCTTCATTAATAAAAAAATAATCACTTTCATGGTTACCTAGTGTAAATTAAATACTTCTTGGTTTATTTATGAATAATACATGAATGAATCTATGAGATTTTAAGGGTGCCCTAGTATCTTCCTATTTGAATCACAACATGATAGACGATATATTTAAGTGATTTTTTTCAACATCTAAAACCCCATTGTGTAATGAGAAAACAACCTAGGAAAATAAGAGTACATAAACAGTGATTTATGGAAACATTATCCAAAAAAAATTGTGTATATAGTCAATGTGATTTTTATAAAAAATGGTAAATTGAGCTAGATTACAATCCTTCACAGAATATTCTATTATAACATTGGATTTATATTATCGACAAACCATAACTTATCCATGGCCCTCATCAAAAAGTACTTCTTTATGAAAATAACTTTTTTCAACAACTATTTTAATACTCCCCCAATATTAATTTTTTTAATATTTTTAAATAAAAAATCACATAATTAATGATGAATAAATATCACATTTTGATATAGGACTCATATAATGGCAATCCAATGTACATAAATACTCATACTTCTTGTTATAATAATTTTAAATTTCTGAGGACTATGAGAAATGTCTTCATAAAACATTATATTTTATTTATAAATGAAACTCAAACAACTAAAAAATTATGAATACCTACATTCCAATGTAAAATTATAATCATACTATTATAAAAGGGATATTATAATTTCATTGGATCTAAACATGATCCAATAAAATGTATATGATCATTTATAAAAAAATATTTTAGTTCCCCCTAGCTCTTAATCCAATGAGTTCACCTTCAAATTTTTTGATACATACATAGGACACTGTATGTGTGGGGGTAGAATGCCTATGTGGGTGTTAAAATAAATTAACCATATAATGTTCCTTGAATAAATTGTGGAATAATAAAAATTTTATCGTAAACCCCATTTCATGGGTATGAAATACATACTACATATATTTATTCATTATGTTAATATCTATATTTTGAAAATCATCATAATTTGAAGACCAAATTAACAGGGACAAACTTTTTTTAAAAACAATAAGAATATAAATTACATTTTTTAATTAAGTCTACATATCATTTTAGAAGATATAGAAGGTGATACATTTCATGTAATGTATAGTGGTGGAGAGAGTACCAAATCAATTTATGGAGGACATATAGCCTATCATTGGAGAAATAACCAACTATATCTATCATATAGTGTACTCATACAATTTTCAGACTATGGGAGTATCACTTCAATGCTAAAACATTATATTATGAGACCTATATATATACGAGGATGTATCATATTCAATAAAGGGTGTCAGTTACCAATACAAATCCATAAGAATAAAGATGTTATAATAATGGACCTTGCGTATAAACTAATAATATTACCCAAAACACATTATTAACCCTTATGATATAATTATCTCATATATTTTATGAATATTCAAAATTTTCATATTATGAAAAACCTAAAATATGTGATTATATTTGAAAAAATTATAATGATAAGCTGATTAGTTATGCAGTTCTCACGTACTGGGTAAACAGAAAAATATATTCCTAAAAATTTGAGTATTAATACATGTGTATCCTCCAATAGACATTGCATATTTAATGTTGAAACTGATTTATCACCTTAAGGGTTTATGAAATACCAAATCATGAGTCAACATATGGGTCTATGTCACAACACATGACCCATTTAAAGTGTGTTTAAATGTGGTAGATCCAAAATTGGGCATGTGGCCTTACCCATCCAAATTCCCATATAGCCCTATTGAGGTAGTTATACAACCGTGGCTGAATAATGTTCGTCTATGGTTAGGTAATGTTTTATTTCCAAAAAATATTACCCCACCTAACCACTAGTTGGAGTATGATAATATGTATAGATGAACCAAACATCCTAGACATATATGGGGCATGTCCCAGTTGTCCATCTGGTATAATACCCACAATATATTATATAACCACACTCTATGAGAAATATGGGAACCCCTCCAATAATAACTATTCTTATAATAGTGATCAAAACAATAATTCCCACTAAACCGTATTCTCAAAAACCCAATATCCTGATAGCCTACAAAACTATAATTTCCACATGAAATAATATCCTATCAAATAACACCATTAATAACCCACATCATGCATAATAATACTCTTTTTATCCCATGAATATTCTAATACATATAAAAAATCCTTGTTATCATATTATCAACACTGTTTTTAGCCACAATAATGATCATTGGACCTTTGTTGTTTGATAAATTTTGTGGATGAAAGTGAGATAGGGTGGGTGGGGAGAAGGAAAATTTTCTACGTAGTATTTTGGTATATATTTATTCAAGTAAACCACCATCATTAATTTCATGTAACAAATACTACATATAAGACCCCAACCTTAAACGTTACTTAATATTGAATTAAATGAATAAATCACATTGAGGATCTTTTCAGGTTTAGAGTTTTAGAGAATTAGGACTTAACTATACATCCCAAAAGATTACAAAGTAGAAACTTCTACTATGTTTCCATAAAATAAAAAACTCTTAAAAAGAAACAGGTCTAGTTCCATGTTTTAGGAAGCATGACTTTCCCTTGATCCCATCCCTGACCCTATTCCACATTATGTCCTGTGAAAAACATTTCAAAAACTTGGGATGAGCATAAAAAGCTCAGTAAGGGATACACAAAGAATGAAAAATGTTAGCTTTTCAAAACAACAAGTAAACCATGTATACTTTATCAATGTAAAACTTATCACCTTTTCGAAGTAGTAAAAACTCTCCAATGAATAAAATTTCATTACTTACCCTTCTATAACCAAATTATTACCATAAAACCCATATAAAGATCACATAACATATCAAGGTAAATTGGGATATAAACATACTTAAGTGGAATAACCATAAGGTAGACTTCCACACATATCACTTAATGGAATAGACATTCGGACAACTTCCATACATACTTAATGGAATAACCATACGGCCGACTTCCATACCTAATGCATTTGAAGTTATAACATAACCACACGCCTTGGTATTCACGGCACCACCCGTCATATGGTTTATCACGTAACCACCGGTAAAATGTCCATGTACCATTATAAAATTATAACACATAAAACCAACATAAAGGAATGATAACATTTCCACATTTCAATCACAATATATCATTTAAATATATTTACTTAATATAATCCTCTATCAAAACCATTTTCAATACCAAAATACATAAAAGAGTATATGGTATTTATTTTATTTGAAAAACATTACGGCTTGTTGAGGAAGCCAAAGATCAAATAATACTCATGGCGGCGGAAAAGGTCGTTGTCACCGCATACGTTGAAAGAAACATTCCTTTTTTCGTTTAGTAAAACGCTTCGTAGAAAAAGATTCCTTTTGTATAAAAGTAAATTTCAAAGGAGTTTATACACCGTATAAATTAAAGTTGTGTATAAAACGAAATATGCCTCAATGAAAGGAGATTGAGACGAAGTCCCTTACAAAGACGGTATCCTTGGATTAAGGATAAATCAATTACATAATTATGTTTGAAAAATGATTACAATAAATATAAGTGGATATTAAGTGTAAAAAAATCAGATGTTATTCAAAAATATTCATAGAACGACATATTCAAATATTACAATATTATCCCAAAGAATCAAAATTGGATTAAGATGTTCCCTTGCAAAAATTCGACAGCCTAATGACGTCACTTAAAAATTCAGAAAATGAGTTGATGATAGATAAAAAAGGGTATCTCATCATTTGGACATAAAATTGACATCAATAAGGATATATAAGAACAAATCCCAACATAAGAATATTTAATTTAAAATACATAACAAAAGATGACTTTTTAAAAATAGGAGGGTGAATGGTTCCCTTACCAACTTGGGTAACTTTGAAACGCACAACCCATTGAAGAAGGGTCATACAATGAATATGTAAATACCTATAAATGAAATTATATTAAACAAGGGGTATAATAATGGGAATTACATACACCACTCAAAGGAAATGGTGGCACATGTAGCATAAATGTCACGAGAATAAAAGTGAGACGAAAAATCCATTACTAAAACTCGGCAGCCTAACGGAGCCACTTAAAACTTCCAAAAATGGAATTATGAGATAAAATAGGGTGTATAATAATAATAAAATAAAATTTACAGCACGAGGAATATAAAATAACACCCCACAGCATAACAAATAGTAGATTAAATGAAGTGACATAAAGAATAGTACTTAAAAAGAAAGAGAGATGTTGGATCCCTTACCTCGTGTCTAACATCCCTCGATCGTTCTGTAAAATCCTGAATAATAAAATTTGTTCAATTTATAATTTCTTAAGTAACTCATTTAAATATTATTATTCTGTTCATATCACATATTATAATTTTATAATAATTGTTTAATAAAGTGAGTTCATATCATACGTTTTTGTCGATGTTCAGTACAAGAGTAAAAATTGAACTTCTTGGAAAAGAATTTTCCATGTAGTTATAGGTACATCATCTCCAGAATATCATTGATGTTTTAAATTTCATATATATCCAGTATATATTAATTTTATAATATTCCATATCATTTGGATATAAAAAATTAAAAGCATTGTTCATGGAGACAGTAGGCCATACGTACGCATGAACGCTACTTTCATTTTTTTGTCATATTACTGGAATTAAAAAATTGAGATATATATATTATAATTCCAGAATTATATCCATCATTTAGATGTAATATATTACATATATATCCATTATATATATGTAATTATAATAGGACATTACATTTGGAGAGAAGAAATGAAATGCACCGTTCATGGAGACGGTAAGCCGTATGTACGCATGAACGATGCTTTCATTTCTATCTCATACTTTAATGGAAAGAAAATAATAATGATATAAAGTTATATTATAATTCTAGTATAGAATCGTATATAATAACTTTAAATCCATCCTTTATACATCCCACATATGGAATTAACGAATCAAATCACATTGAGGGGGCGGTAGTCCACACTTCCTAAAATGAAGATATCATGTTTACCCATAATGGAAATCTTAAAGGTATGCCATAAATGAAAAATACAGAAGCATAAGTAAAACATAAACATATTATGTATCATATATAAATATATTTACATCTTAATGTCCACCTTTGAAGGTGTTATATGAGTGTTGAACAATCATCGTTTCGTGAGGCAGAAATCCGCCATCCACAGAAACAGTATGTTCATTAACCATTAGATGGAGGTGTGTCTAAGTGTAGCTCGAATAATTACTATAAAAACATCGTAGTATATTGAAGATACTGGATTTGTTACAAAATAAATGTATAAAAAGTTTTTAGGGGGTTTGAGAAGAAAAATAAAACAAATGAACTCATGGGAAGGCATTACTTTTAAATCGGGTAACTCTCTTTGATTTGAGCTCAAAGGCTTCCTTGGAATGTATTCTGCACAAATTGATGCTTCAATGATAAATAGATGGATGGGGAGAGATGAAATTGGCAGGTTTTGGCCGAGACAAAGTCTTGAGAGGTGCTTGTAATGTGGTATAGGTGGGGTCCTTTTATAAGAGGACAGGAGAGGCACTCTTGGAAAGTAAAGAGATGTTACTTTATTTTAAAATGAGTTTCGGATTTAAAAGGTCTCACATTGATATAATTCGAGGATAAGGTGATAAGGGTTCGAAATCCACCCATCCAATAGGTTTTTGACATATGTAGGTCTTATATTTTACATTATCGTTTCATTTTATTTAAATCGTTAAATAATGTGGTAATCGATGCATCATCATGATGTCATAAATAATTTTTTTATATAATTTCTAAAAATTATAAACAAATACTATGATGTAGGAAAGCTTTTTATATTTCTAATTACTATTTATAGTAAAAAATATGACTTGTATAACCCCATTTAATTTTTTTTAGTAAAACAACTCCTATTTGTGTCATTTTTATTTTAACTTTAAATAAAAAGTTATTTATGTCATTTTCCAACCAAGGTGGATCCATGGGGTCCCCAAGTTGACCCATTGATTGTATTGGTCGGCCATGACACATCCAATGAGGTTAGGACATGTGTATAGGTCATTTCATATTATTAAAAGACTATTTTTATCTTAAACTACACTAATTACCTCTAACCGCGATTAAAAACTTAAAAGTTACTATTCACCAAAAAATTATTTTAATCCCATTGAACCATATTTTACTTCTTAATGACAACCAAGTATGTTGGATTTTTTAAATTCAAAACACAAAGGTGGTAAAATTTCATTTAAATGAAAAATCAGTTTTTTAAGTACCACTTAGTGGTTTCATTATACATCAAAAAATAATGTTTTTTCAGAAAAATACCAAAAATTCACCCTAAGCTATAATTGATATTCAGAATTCAAAAATAATGTCTATATTACAAAATTAAAAACATATAAGTTTAATTAATTAATTAATTAATTAATTCCCACTATCAAAACAAATAGCGTGTTTTTATGAAACAAAAATTATCAAAAGATTGACAGTAGTTCAAGTCCGATTTCAAAGTGAAATTAATTTCAACGAACAATTTTGGATTAAATGGTAAAAATATATTCTAATTTCACTTTAAAACCACTTCAAATGATAATTTAATCATATTAAAAAATTATATTAAAAAGATATTTTCAATTAATATACAATATTTTTCACTGTTCATTAAAAAAATGCTCCTTATCGGAAAAATACATAATATTTACAAAAAGTAAATATTGATGCCCCAATTCTAAAGAAGAATTTTATTTGGCCCAATAGAATGTATAAGAGTTACCAAAACTATATTTAATGACGGTTCTCCATCAAAAGTTTCTAAGTGGACCTTTAGTTAAAATTAAAGTATATATGCCTAAAATTGAATTCTATTCGTATTTTTAGCATTTATCTTTTATTGGATAAATGTAAAAACATTTAACAAAAATATATAATCATATTTTAGTTATTTATATTCATTCCCTCCAATACAACGACTACGTGTTAACTAACATTTATAATAATATTATTTTATTATTAGATTGCAATGTAAGATTTCAAAGGAACTCGTTTTTGCATATTGGGTAAGCCATCAAGCATAGCTTTTCCTTTAAATTAATATTAAATTTTTATTCAAAAATAGGGATAAATATAAAAATGTCATATTTTTTATTTACTTGGGGTGTTACATCCTTCCCCCCTTTTGGGAATTGCGTCCTCGCAATTTTAAAATTGGGCTCAGAAACATCCTTGAAAGTCCCACATCGGAACAAGATTCGGTAAAACAATCACTTTAAAATAAAGAAAGGGAAGTACAGAGGTCACTTGATTTAACCCATACAAGAATTCCATGTAGGAAAACATAGACATGGAGTAAAAAAAGGGTCATGTTCTGATGGAGAGTGATTGTAATCATGTCAAGGAGAAAGGTAAACAAAAGAAAATCACGAACTTGTGATGGGTTAAACGGTATTCGATTCCCCAGTAGGAAAAGTTAACAGACAACATTTTTGTTTTAAGTTACTCTTCATTGAGGAATTTATTTTTGAGCTTAACTAAATCATAATGAAACATACTTACTTTTCATGTAGACTTCCAAATTTTACTAGATTCCTTAATCAAACTCATATTTTCTCCAAAATACGAGTATTTAGGAAGACTTGTTCGCATTAAGAGTACAATAATCATCCTCTTGAGAATCACCTAATCCACAAAAAAGAAATATATATTTGCAATGACTTTAGACAAAATCCAAAACCAAAATTGTTAGTATGAGATCAGATAACCCACAAAAGTATAATCCTATATAAAAAGAAAATCCATTCTTAATCTCCAAAATTTTTCCACAAAAAAACCCACAGTTCAACGAAGACCATTCGATAAACAATTGTCCGTAAATTATTCAAAGTAAACAAAACTAAGATTGAAACCCAAATATTTTAAGGATATATTCACATAGTCTTCCAAGGTACAAATTATCTTTTATCTCCAAATAACATCTGTTGCTCTTAAATTCTCATATTGAAAAGTAATTAACCTAATCAAATATCCTCCATGATAGTTTAATCATTTCCATAGATAACCCAAAATAAACTTACTCTTGATTCCTAAAATCATCTAACTAAAAATAATTAGTCAAAATCACCAGGGACATCCCGTAGTCCAGTGGTAGGAGAAAAATACCAGTCGCACTTTGGTTGTGGGTTCGATTCCCGCAGCTTTGTCCGACGCGATGGGTTGTCACACGGTCTGTGTGTTGTCTTTTTTCCAAAACTATATAATTCTTAAAACGTTCCCAAAAATGAGATAAAATCTTCAAAAATAATCCTAACATATTTTAACCTCAAGTTTATCTCATGCCCTTCATTTTCCATCATAACATATAATAACCCATAATTACCTCAAAAGTAAGGATCATATAATCTCTAATGGTTACCTTTATAATTATTACCTGAACTTCCACATCAATTGGTAATCTTGTACATGATGCATTACAGAACATACCAAGGTTCAAGTGGTTGATCATGACTCATTTATAGTTGGTCTAGAACAACCACGAGTTTCCACATCGAATCCCCCATTTTACCTATTATCCTAATCAGAGAACAACCACAGTTTCCTTCAAACATGTTGTCTCTTTCGTTCCTACTAGATCCATCCATTCACTAAAAACAGAAATTTCAGTGTGATTATATCAACAAAACCATCATTTACTAATGAGGAAGGTAAACACTAAGATATACTTACTCATTCACATTATCTAAAACTAGGAATCTTCTTGAAATCCTAATCATTATGGTAATGTCACTTATGCTTAGAGAATACTATAACCTCTAAAGTTATCTAAACCGACCTCTGATACCAACTATAAGACCCCAACCTTAACCCTTACTTAATATTGAATTAAATGAATAATTTACATAGTGGATCTTTTCAGGTTTAGAGTTTTAGAGAATTAGGACATAACTATTACATCTCAAAATATTACAAAGTAGTAACTTCTACTATGTTTCCATAAAATAAAAAACTCCTAAAAAGAAACATGTCTTGTCCCATGATTTAGGTAGCATGACTTTCCCTTGATCCCTTCCTTGACCATATTCCATGTTAAGTCCTGTGAAAAACATTTCAAAAACTTGGGATGAGCATAAAAAGCTTAGTAAGTGATACACAAAGAATGAAAACTGTTAGTTTTTCAAAACAACATGTAAACCATGTATACTTTATCAAAGTAATACTTTTCACCTTTTCAAAGTAGTAATTACTCTTCGGTGAATAAAATTTCATTACATAACCTTCTATAACCAAAATTTCACCATAAAACCTATATAAAGATCACATAACATATAAAGGTAACTTGGGATATAAACATACTTAAGTGGAATAACCATAAGGTCGACTTCCACACAAATCACATAATGGAATAGCCATTCGACCAACTTCCATACATACTTAATGGAATAGCAATACGGCCGACTTCCATACCCAATGCATTAGAGGTTATAACGTAACCACCCATCTTGGTATTCATGGCACCACCCATCATATTGTTTATCACCTAACCACCCATCAAATGTCCAAGTACCATTATAAAATTATTACACATAAAACCAACATAATGGAATGCTAACATTTCCACATTTCAATCAAAATATATCATTTAAATATATTGACATAATTGAATCCTTTATCAAAACCATTTTCAATAACAAAATACATAAAAGAGTATATGGAATTTATTTTATTTTAAAAACATTACAGCTTATTGAGGAAGCCAAAGATCAAATACTACTCGCGGCGGCGGAAAGGGACATTGTCACCGCGTACGTTAAAAGAAACATTCCTTTTTGTCATTTAGTATAACGCTTTCTAAAAAAGGATTCCTTTTGTATAAAATAAAAATTAAAAGGGGTTTATACACCATATAAAATAAAGTTGTGTATAAAACGAAATATTCTTCAATGAAAGGAGATTGAGACAAAGTCCCTTACAAAGACGGTATCGTTGGATTAAGGATAAATCAATTACATAATTATGTATGAAAAACGAATACACCAAATATAAGTGGATATTAAGTGTAAAAAAAAACAGATGTTATTCACACATATTCATGGAACGACATATTTATTGAGTACAAGTTTATCCCAAAGAATCAAAATTGGGTTAAGAAGTTCCTTTGCAAAAATTTGACAGCCTAACGACGTCACTTCAAAATTCAGAAAATGAGTTGATGATAGATAAAAAGGGTATCTCATCACTTGGACATAATATTTACATCAATATTAATATTTATGAACATATCAAAACATAATAATATGTAATTTAAATGACATAACAAAAGAAGCATTTTTAAAAAGAGGAGGGTGAAAGGTTCCCTTACTAACATGGGTAACATTCGAAACGCACACCCCATTGAAGAAGGGTCATACAATGAATATGTAAATACACATAAATGAAATTATGTTACACAAGGAGTATAATAGTTTGAAATACATACACCACTCAAAGGAAATTTTGGCACATGTAGCATAAATGTCACGGGAATAAAAGTGAGATGAAAAATCCCTTATGAAAACTCGGCAGCCTAACGACGCCACATAAAACATCCAAAAATGGAATGATGAGATCAAATAGGGTCTATAATCATATTAAAATAAAATTTACAGTAATAGGAATATAAAAGAACATCACACAACATAACAAGGAGGAGCTTACAAGAATTGACATAAAGGAGAGTACTTAAAAAGAAAGAGAGTGGTTGGATCCCATACCTCGTGTCCGACATGATTCAATCGTTCTCTAATATCCTGAATTATAAAATTTGGTCAATATTTAATTTCATAAGGACATTATTTAAATATTATTATTCAGTTCATATCACATATTATAATGTTATAATAATTTTTTAATAATGTGAGTTCATATAAGAGGTCGTTGTCGATGTTAAGTACATGAGTAAAAATTGAACTTGTTCGAAAAGAATTTTCCATGTAGTTATAAGTACATCATCTCCAGAATAGAATTGATGTTTTAAATATCATATATATCCAGTATATATTCTTTTTATACTATTACATAGCATTTGGAGGTAGATAATTAAAAGCACCGTTCATGGAGACGGTAGGTCGTACGTACGCATGAACAATACTTTCATTTTTTGGTCATTTTAATGGAATTAAAAGAAAATGAGAGATATATATCTTATAATTACAGAATTATATCCATCATTTAGATGTAATATTTTACATATATATCCATTAGATATATGTACTTATAATAGTACATAACATTTGGAGATAAGAAATGAAATGCACCGTTCATGGAGACGGTAAGCCGTACGTACGCATGAACGCTACTTTAATTTCTATATCATACTTTAATGGAAAGAAAAAAATAATGATATAATGTTATATTATAATTAAAGTATAAAATCATATATAATAACTTTAAATCAATCTTTTATACGTCCCACATATGGCATTAACGAATCAAATCACTTTGAGGGGGCGGTAGTCCGCACTTCCTAAAATGAAGATATCGCGTTCACCCATAATGGAAACCATAAAGGTATTCCATAAATGAAAAATACAGAAGCCTAAGTAAAACATAAAAATATTATATATCACATATAAATATAGTGACATCTTAATGGCCACCTTTTAAAGTGTTATATGAGTGTTGAACAATCATCATTTCGTGAGTCAGAAATTTGTCATCCACAGAAACAGTATGTTCTTTAACCATTATATGGAGGTGTGTGTAAGTGTAGCTCGAATAATTCATATAACAACATCCTAGTATATTTAAGATACTGTAGATGTTACAAAAAAAATTAATAAAAAGAGTTTAGGGGGTTGGATGAGCAAAATAAAACAAAAGAACTCTAGGGAAGGCATTACCTTAAAATCGGGTAACTCTCTTTGATTTGATCTCAAAGGTTTCCTTGGAAAGGATTATTCACAATGTAAGGCTTCAATGATGAATAGAGGGATGTGCAGAGATGCAATGGGTGGGGTTTGGCCGAGACAAAGGCTTGAGAGGTGTGTGTAAGGTTGTAGAGGTGGGGGCCTTTTATAAGAGGAGAGGAGGGGCACTCTTGGAAAGTAAAGAGATGTTAGTTTATTTTAAATTGAGTTTCGCATTTAAATGGTCCCAGATTGATATAATTCAAATATAAGGAGATAAGGGTTCTAAATCCACCCATGTAATAGGTTTTTGACATGTGTAGGTCTTTGATTTTACATTATCTTTTCATTTTTTATAAATAGTTAAATAATGAGGTAATCGCTACATCATCATGATGTCATAAATAATTTAATTTATTTAATGTCTAAAAATTATACGAAAACTACTATGATGTAGGAAATCTTTTTAGCTTTCTAATACATATTTATAGTAAAAAATATGCCTTGTATAACCCCATTTAAAAAATGTTTTAGTAAAACAACTCATGTTTGTGTCATTTTTATTTTAACTTTAAATAAAAAGTTATTTATGTCATTTTCTAACCAAAGTGGCTCCATGGGGTCCCCAAGTTGACCCATGGATTGTATTGGTCGGACATGACACATAAAATTATGGTAGGACATGTTTATAGGTCATTTTAAATTATTAAAACATTATTTTTACCTTAAACTACACTAATTACCTCTTATCGCAAATAAAAACTTAAAAGTTACTATTCACCAAAAAATAATTTTAATCCCATTGAACTACACTTTACTTCTTAATGAAAACCATGTATGTCGGATTTTTGAAATTCATAACACAAAGGTTGTAAAATTTCATTTAAATGAAAAATCAGTTTTTTATGTACCACTTAGTGGTTGCACTATTCATCAAAAAAGAAAGTTTTTCAGAAAAATACCAAAAATTCACCCTAAGCTATATTTTATATTCCGAATTCAAAAAATAATGTCTATTTTACAAAATTCAAAACATATAAGTTGAATTAATTGATTTATTAATTATTTCCCGTTGTCAAAACAAATAGCGTGTTTTTATGAAACAAAAGTTATCAAAAGATTGACACAAGTTCAAGTCTGATTTCAAAGTGAAATTAATTCCAACAATGACTATTAGATAAAATTGTAAAAATATATTCTAATTTAACTTTAAAACCACTTCAAATGATATTATAGTCATATTAAAAAATTAGATTAAAAAGAGGTTTTGAATTAAAAGACAATATATTTCACTATTCATTAAAAAATGATCTTTATTGGAAAAAATACAGAAAATTTACACAAAGTAAATTTTGATGTCCCGATTCTAAAAAAAAATTTATTTAGTCCAATAGAATATATAAGAGTGACCAAAACTATATTTAATGACGGTTCTCCATCAAAAGTTGATAAGTGGACCTTTAGTGATAATTAGAGTATATATGCCTAAAATTGAATTTTTTTTGTATTTTAAGCCTTTATCATTTATTGGATAAATGTAATAACATTTAACAAACATATATAATCATATTTTAGTTATTTCTATTCATTCTCGCCAATAAAATGACTACATGTTAACTAACATTTAAAATAATATTATTCTATTATTAGAGTGCAACATAAGATTTTAAAGGAACTCGTTGTTGCGTATTGGGTAAGCCATCAAGCATAGCATTCCCTTTAAATTAATATTAACATTTTATTCACAAATAGAGATAAATATAAAAATTCCATATTCTTTATTTACCTGGGGTGTTACACTACATGATGATGAATGTGGAAAAATGAAGGAAGAGGTATTAGTGGTTGGGACTCGATCATCAACCTATTCATCATGTTTCGTCACCAAAAACTATTAATAATGAAATAATAAAAGTAAATTAATAAATAAAAATCGTAAGTGTCAATGAAAATTATGAAATAAGAATAGTAAATCCACAAAGAAAAATGATATCTTAATATAACAACACCATCCCATGAGGATCAAATATTTTTCTTCATGAATTCAAAACATTATTTGATGTCCAATTATGATACCTGTAACAAGTGTCTTCAATCATCAAATCATATGATTTAAAATGATTTAGGTAAAAAAAATTGAATCCAAATCAAGATGATAACAAATGAAATTATATGGATTTATTAGGTCAGGGAATTATTCTAATTTATATAATGAGATGTCATGTGTTTAAAGCCCAATACCAAAATAACATTTAAACCACACCTAGGGAAACACCCAAATTTGTGTCAATATTTGATAATGAATACATCATTCTGAGATCTATTTAAAATATAAAAAATAAATTTTTTATCTAAATATTGGATAAATATATTTTTTATATTCTGTAATTCCCTTTATGAGATGAGGGAAAGAACCATTTTAACCATTATATTAAAAAATTGAAATATTTAAATGCATTACTAAAAAATTATATTTTAAATAATTTTTGATATTTATTGCTACTATTTTTGGTTTATTAAAGATTTATATAAAAACATTGGAATATAATTCTAACATTAAAACAATTTTTTTATCTTAAAACCCCAAAAATAAAATAACATTTGACATATATATTATAACTTTGGAATATGTAATAAACATTATAGTTTAGACAAACAATTAATAAAAAATATAAATATCAATGATCTATATTTTTTAGTCATGATGGACTATAATTATCAAATTGTTAACATTGTGTTGATACATGACTAAGTGAATAAATAGAATTTTAACCTAAATATATGGTTTTATTGGTACATGAGATGATTATTGGTATGTTTTTTATAATTTTAACTACTAAAGAGTTTTATCAGATGAAATTCAAAAACTATGAAATCCTAAATATTTATATTTTGTTTTAAAATTGAAAATAGTTTCAATTTAATACATAATGTTAACTTTTGATTACAAGAAGTAGTAAATGTAATGTAGCTAAAAATTGGCTATAAATGTATTGGGTTAATATATATTCAAAATATAACACCATTAAAACATTAATATTTTCATATTTATATTAATCAAATGGTATACAATAACATATTTTGAGGTTTTATCTATGAAATTTGTGTTTTTAGTTAAATTAGTTCTCTTTTTCAGATTCATATTTTAAGGATTTTACTCAAATATGTTATACCGTTTTACAATCAATAAAGTCTAATTCAAAAAAAAAAAATTATACCGCATAAAATGTAGTTAAAAATTAATATATAATGTATACTAAAAATGATTCATATGATTTATGGCTTCTGTTGGGTATCATTAATCAAATTTTAAAAAATATGAATTTTTAGAAATAAAAAATTTAATTTGATTTTTGATAGATAGAATTAGAGAAATATTGTTTTCAATTTTATATATTTTTTTATGATTTATTTTAGTAATATATGTACATATGAACATTTATCTATATCCATCAAATTTGATGGATTATTTTTATCAATAATTGTTGATGACCTGGGTTCCAAATATTGAGGGAATTTTATATTTATTTTATTATTCAAATTTTTCGATATAATTCCATAAAATCATAATAAATTATATCATGAAATGTTTTAATAATTCATTGACGAAGATCCAAAACTATTTTAGTACAATTAAACATACTGGTATGGATATAATTTAATGAAATTTTTATTCATAATTCATAAATTTAAAAGCCCACTATTATTCAGAAAAAAGAATTTGTTACATGTTCTTTATATAATAAATAATTTAGATTTAATAGTTACTTTGATGTAAAAAAGTAATTTTATAGTCTTAAAATAATTCTTTAAAATTAAAGATGACATTTGAGATATTTTTTGGAATTATTTATGAAGAATATTTTTTTATGATATGATATTCCAACATGTAGTGAAGTGTAATTCACAGCTACCAAACATATCCATAATTATTTAAATAACCTAAAATGAAAGTATTTTTAGAGGAGAAATAACTAATATTTAATATTTTCTAAAACATCTACGAGTGACTATGTATATAATATTATTTTGGATCAACCATCCATGACTATAATTATTAAATCATTGAATACTTGTTGAGGGTAAAAGTAACTAGTCATTCCCATAATACCAATCTAATAAGTATTGTTTTTACTAAACAAAAAATCATCATGAACAAACAAACATCTCACACAATAATGATTATAGATATAAAACATTTTACTAGGTTGTTCAAATAATTGTGTGAGATTTAATTAAATTCAATATTTTATTGTCTATATACAATAATATAAATAAATATTCTTATAATATTGATTTGGATACATTTTATTTGAATAATAAAATATTCAATATATATATATATTAGTGATGTATGTAAAACCCTGAGATTATTAAGAAATATATTATTAAATTATCATATTTCTATAACATCCTGAATTTCATGGTACATCTTTTTATTTTTTCACTACACAACTGGAATACCTTGTGTTACACTGAACACTATATTTCTAGAAAACATAAATTTATTAGTATAATTTTTTAAACAATATAATTATAATTATGTCATTAAAATGGATGGTATGAACAATAGAAACTGAATTATGAAATATAGCTTACACATTCATATATAATTTTTTAATAGTTAACTATATATTAATGTAAAATAAAATTTCTAATAAGGTATTTTTTTGTCAAAAAATCTTTTTAAATGGTCAAAATTGAGTTTTACAAATAAAAAAATCAAGTTGAATTATATTAATTAAGAAATTTAAAATATATTTAATCTAATTTATAATATTAATATTATTTATTTTCGTGGCATGGAATAAGAATAAATATAACGACCAATACATTACATACATTGTTATTACATCAGAATTGATGCATACTTATTACAACATATAACAAAACAATGAAAGCACCATAAAGGTATAGTGTCTTTAGAAACAGGGAATCATAAACAACTGGTTCATAAATCATCTACATTGTATCCATTTTATTTTATCATATCTAGAGTCCCTTTTGGAATATCTTGCTTAACACCCTTATTCCTGACCTGGGGAAAAGAAAACATACAAAAGGGTGAGCTCAAATTTTCAGTAAAGGTAAGGAAAAGAAATATCAATCATATCAGATTCATAAGAACATAAATTTTTTAAAATATTAACATGCAAAAGAGATCATAATATAATAACATGGGATAAATCGTAGTAGTGAAATGTAACCCCAATAATTATAACATAAAGAATTATTCTTTCTGTAATACACAAATAATCATAGAGAATCATTTCTTAGTAGTCAAGACTCACTGCCAAGACTATCCTAGAGGACAAATACCATTTCTAAACTGAGTTCACTCCTCGTATCAGTCATGTATCACTGAATGGGATTAACCTACCATTCCAGCCTTTTCTATCACATGAGATATAAATCTTTACCCTATGCATTGGAGGAAGATATATTTCCCACGCATTACAAAATGATACCATTCTTATGTGTGCAACAAGATCATAAATCATACATCATAGTATCACCCTTTTAATAAAAAAGAGATTCTTAAACATCATTCCATCATAACATAATCCATATAAGATAAAAGGACATCATAAAAATAATTCCATCATAACATAATAAAATCAATGTAAGAATAGGGATAGAAACAGAATCCTATATTATATTTGATGGAAAATAGTTTTTTATAAAACACTTGAACACCATTCTTGAGGAAAATATCCTTTCTACCTCAATTTTTTTATCATTTCATAACATGTCATAAAATATTAATGTAAAATAAGTTAATTAATAATAAACATGAAAACTTGTAAAGGAATATTCATGGAAATAATGTCCTAAAAATCCATTCAAGAAATATAAGTTAAAAAAATATTTTCTCGTACATTGGCCGGAAAACTATAAAAGTACCTCGTATGGAAAAATGATAAAATATTCCTATCATATCTTTTACTAAAAATCGCCAATAAATAATATTGAATTTAAACAATTTTAGGGGGGTAGAAATAATATTACATATTGAGGAAACATGGATGTGGATGATAAATACACCATAGTAAATACCAAAGTATAAACAATCTCGGAAAAAAATGTTATTGTGAGATTTTCCCTTACCTTAGGTCAGATATGCTTCGTATGTATCCGAAAATCATGTATAATGATTTAAATAATGTCATTTACTTATTAAAAAATCATATTCATTGTTATTGTATCATACATGGTCATATTCTTATCTTTTTATTAGTAATATTTTATTTTTACTTGTTATTCGTGTGTTCATTGCTTTATGTTCTTATGAATGTCTTGTAAATTAAATTTTTATACTTATTTTTAGGTTATAGATACCTCATTTCAAGAATTTTATTAGTGTAACATATATCATATTTAATGATTCAATTAACTTATAGATTCATTATTCAACAAGGATCATGTAGAACGAGTCGCATCACATCGTGGAGATGGTGGGTCGAACGTACGCACGAGCGATTATATCATTCCCATGATCGTGTAATTGTATTTATGTGTATGTATACTATTTCAGAATCAATATAACATTAAAATAATCATATATAGTTATTCATTACACCATTATACCCATCCAAGTAAGGTGGTGGGTGAAAACAGATTACACCACGGCGTGGAGACGGTATTTCGTACGTACACACGCAGGAGGATTTAATTTTACATAGGATGGATAGAAGGTAAAATAGGGCTGTTTCATATTTATAATAACATATAAATATATGAGTTATACTGATGTCATTATTTCATAATGAAACAACTAATTAAGAGGAAGTAGAAGAAGGAATAAATTTGAAATAATCGGTAACAAATATTACCTCTTCTTCGACACACATCTTTGAAACCTCCTCTTAGGGCACTAAAATTGGTCTTTGAAGAAAACCAGTAACTATAGTATGTCTATAGGAAAGTTGATAAATGAAATTGGAAGGGGTTGGCAGAGCTTGATGGTTCAATGTGGTGTGAGGAGGAGAGGGAGGAGGTGCCCTTTTATAAGGGAGGAGAGGGTCACCTTATGAAAAACATATAATATTATTTTATTATAAATTGATATTCAGATTTTAATAGCTCAAAATTAATTTATTTTTAATATAAGTTGGGTATGGGTCGAAATAATCTAATCCAATATATTTTAGACAAAATTAGGTTACTATTTTAACCTTAAAATTTTGACTTATCTTTATGCTATATAATTTTACTTTTACCATGTCATATTGTTTTCTTACACTATATGGTTAATAAACATACTATAAAAATCCAAACTAACCACATGTGGTTCATTATTAATATATATAACTTATCTAATTCATTTGTTTGAACGTTAGGTTTTAATGAATAAAATTACAATTAATAATATAATATTTGTTTTGAAAACTATTTTATCTCAATTTTGACAATATTTGGTACTTGATTTTTGTGAAAATAATAACAACATGATTAGTTCACCAAAATTTAATTAAATAAATAATAATATATTATATTAACCTATAAAATTTGTTTAATTCATAAAAGTATCAAATTACATTTATTTTAATATTTATAATATCAATTATGTTAATATTTTATTAATAAGGCAATTACTACATCATCATTGTGTCATAAAAAATTAAATTATTTAATTTATAAAATTTATAAATAAAATACCATTATGTATAAAATATTTTTATCTTTCTAATGACTATTTATAGTCGAATTTATCTTTTGTATAACCTTATACTGAATATGTTTTAGTTATTAAACTTTGATTTTAACTATTTTAACTCTTCTTTAAATAAAATAATAATAAATTTCCTAATCTAACCAAGTGTACATAAATGGTCATATTTTATTCCTAATGTTTTTTATGTTTGAATTAATCTTAAACAATAGAATTGGGACATGTGTTAGGATAATAATAATATCATTTTTACCCTTAATTTCCCTATTTACATTTAACCGTGGTTAAAAAAATTAAAAAGTTATTAATCACCAAAAAATTATTTTTATCTTATTGAACCAAATTTTACTCCTTGATATTAACCGTGTCTCTCGTATTTTTGAAATTCCACTCACAAAAGTGGTAAAATTATGTTTTATATAAATTTGCAAATTCTTCTAGGATGTGGGTATAAGACGATGAAAAATTATATAAAATTTTTATATATCTAATATTTTTATAAAATGACTCCAATGAATTACATTGAACATATATAGTTTTTATGTTTAAATTTTGACCTAAAATAAATTTAAATAAAATAAATTATTATTTAAATAAAATGTCGGTTTTTATAATGTGACCCAATGTTTTCACTGTTCATCAAAAAATGAAAGTTTTTAGAAAAATGCCAAAAATTCACCATATGTTAATTTCGATATTCCTAATCCAAACATAAAGTCCTTTTTTAAAGATAAAATTTATAAAATTTAAAAAATTGGGAATTACTATTCATAATGACTAGTTTTAATAATATTTTAATAGCATATCGTTGTTTAGTAAAACTCGGTATTGCGTACAACGCAAGCTATCAAGGAAGGTTGCTCTTGCATGTAACGAAGCCAAGACAATGTTGTGTGTGGTGAAATATTCCATTATATAACATTATACATAAAAACAAAATATTTTTCATAAAATCTCAGGGGATAAATTCTACCCCCCTTAAAATTAAATTCACCCTCAAAATTCGTCACTTTGTAATAAATAGATGAGGATACCTCTCCCTCATCATATCCTCAAGTTCACATGTGTCTTCTTCTAATTGGTGGTTCCTCCATAAAATATTCATCAAGTGAGTGGTCTTTTTCCATAGGACTATATCGCTATGATCCAAATTCTCTATTGGTTATTCTTCATAAAAAGATCTTGCTCCAGCAGTACAACTTTTGAGCTGAGTACATGTGAAGGATCATGTATGTACTTTATCAGGAGAGATACATGGAACAAATCATGAACTTGAGAGAGATTCGGTGGAAGATCCAATCAGGAAACTACTTTCCCAACACGATCAAGTATTTCAAAAGGACCAATATACCTAGGGCTCAGCTTGCCCTTCTTTCAAAATCTCATTACATTCTTCCAAGAAGATATTCGTAAGAACACTTTATCACCCACTTCAAACTCTAGGTCTTTTTTTTCTGTTATCAGCATAAATTTTTTGTCGAATCTGAGCTTCTCTTATGTGTTGTTGAATAGATCTAACCTTTTCTGCCATCTCATCAACAAGATCATGTCCTAATAGATTTCTTTCCACAACTTCATCCAAGAAAGCTGGAGTTCATCATTTCTTTCCATAGAGAGCTTCATAAGTATCCATCTCAATAATGGGGTGAAATCTATTATTATAAGAAAATTCCACCATAGGTAGGTGTTGATCCCAACCACATTTTAAATCCAAATAGCAAGCTCTTAACCTAACTTCTAGTGTTTCAATTGTTCTCTCAGACTGACCGTTGTTCTGATAATGATAAGAAATGCTGAAACTCAGCTCTGTATCCAGAGTATGATGAAGACTTCGCCAAAACATTTAGGTAAACCTCTGATCCTGATCAGATATAATCGAAAGTGGTACTCCATGCAATCTTACCACTTCCTTCACATATATCATGGAAAGCTGGTCCAGAGAGAAATCTTCTCTAAAAGAAATAAAGCGTTCTGACTTTGTAAGATGATCAAATATAACCCATATAGAATTATTGCCTTTGCATGTTTTAGGAAGACTAGTTACAAATACCACGGTGATGTTTTCCCATTTCAATTCTGGTAGGGGTAATGGTTGTAACATCCCCTTAGATTTTTTTCTCCCAACTTTAACTTACTAACAAACAAAGCATCGAGAGACACATTCTACAACATACCTTTTCATTCCATCCCACCAGAATTACATCTTCCAGTCCCTATACATCTTCATGCTTCCATGGTGAATAGATAATTAAGAACTATGAGTTTCATCAAGTATTTCCTTCTTTAATTTTTGGATGGGAGGAACACAAACCCGATTCCTGAACCTTATTATCCCATCACAATCATGGTTGAATTCATGAAAATTTCTCACCTTATTTTGTAACTCTACATCTTCATTATGTGCCTCTTTAATCTTCACATGTATAGATGGTTGAACATTCATTTGAGAAAGATAAGATTTTTCACCTTCCATTATAATTCCAATTTCCATCCTTTGTAAATCCATAAATATTGGATCTTTTGTGATCCTCATCATGGATATTCTATCATGGTCTTATCGACTTAATGCATCTTCCACCTTATTTTCTTTCCCAGGGTGGTAATGAATTAAGCAGTAATAAAACTTAATCATATCCAACCATCTTATTTGGTGCATATTCAGCTCCTTTTGTGTGAAAATATAATTTAAAATTTTATGATCAGTATAAATATCACACCTTTCACCATAAAGATAATGCCTACAAATCTTTAATGCAAAGATTACCAAAGCTAACTCCAAATCACAAGTTGGGTAATTTTTCTCATGGATTTTCAACTGTCGTGAGGCATAAGCTATCACCATATCATTTTGCATGAGAACACACCCCAATCCCTTCTTGGATGCATCACTATAGATCAAAAACCATTTCCACTATAAGGCAGTGTGAGCACAGGTGCACTGGATGAACTTATTCTCAACTCCTTGAAATTATCTTTACACTCCTCCATCCAAATGAACTTAACTCCTTTTCATGTCAACCTGGTGAGTGGATTATATAATTATGAAAAATAATTCACAAATATTCTGTAATATCCATCCAAACCAAGAAAACATCAGATATCAGTTACTGATGTTGGTCACGACCATCTTTCTATAACCTCTGTTTTTGCTGGATCCACAGATATCCCCTCTTTTGAGATTATATGACCAAAAAATGAAACTTTTTTAAGCAAAAATTCAAACTTGGTAAATTTGGCATATAACTTCTCCTTTCATAGGGTCATTAATATAATTCTCATGTGATCTTCATGTTCTTCCTTGATCATTGAATAAACAACAATATCTTCTATAAAGACTACCACAAAGTGATCAAGATAAACTCTAAAGACACTATTCATTAGATCCATGAAGATAGCAGGGGCATTTGTAAGACCAAATGGAATCACTATAAATTCATAGTGTCCATACCTTGTACGGAATGTTGTATTTGGTATATCCCCCCTTTTTACCCTTAATTGATGATACCCTGAACAAAGATCAAATTTGGAAAAGTATTGGGCTCTTCATAGTTTTTAAATTACACCATCAATGCATGAGAGATGATATTTGTTCTTGATAGTGATCTTGTTATGTTCTTGATAATCAATGCAGAGTATCATTGATCCATCTTTCTTATTAACAAACAGAACAGGTGATCCCCAAGCTGTCACACTAGAGCATATGAATCATTTATCATGATTCTGTTAGAGTTTCTTCTTCAATTCCTTCAACTCAATTGGGGCCATTCTATAAGGGGTCTTTGAAATAGGGAAAGCACCCGGTACGAGTTCTATTGAAAATGTAACTTCACGATTTGGTGGAAGACCCGACAATTCTTCTGGAAAGACATCATAAAGCTCCCATACAATGGGAATATTCTTAATCATGAGTTTCTCAACAACCATTTCAGATAAATAACCTTCATTTAGTAGAATCAAGTCCCAAAAGATGGAAGAAATTTCCACTGGAAGGTTATGTTCATCCTTGCATCGATAGACGATCATAGATTGATCTGGAATATGAAATGTGAATTCCCATCATTGGAAATTGATATGAGCTCCATATAAATAAAGTAAATCCGTTCCAAGAATCACATCAAATTCTAATATAGGATGGATCACAAGATTTGCAAGAAGCACATTCCCACAAACTTTAATCAGAAAATAATTATAAACTTTTGATGCGACTGTTGTGTCATTAGGGGTTTTCACAGCTAACTCAACATATAATTATTGAGGTAATACATTGATAACCTTAGAAAATTATTCTGAAATAAAAGATTGGATGGATCCATAATTAAATAAAAAGTTTTCTACTTTATAGTGGATGGTATGTGTACATTTCACCACTTAGTTATTATAATCCACATCGCTGATAGAAATTGCATGTGGCATTCCTTTGTCTTTATCCTTATGAGTTTGTTGACGACAATCATCATCAAAAAACCTTAGATTATGGCATTGATTAGCATAATTCCATATTTCCTTACACATGTAACATTGATGTGTAGGAGTTTCACTATGTGTTGCCTTTTATTTGTTCACAACACTAGACATCTTCTTCCCATCATTGTGACATTAAAATGCCTGATGACCTTCTTTTCCACATTTGAAACATTTACTTGTCCCTTTAAGACAAATCCCTCTATGATTCATTCCACACTTTGAGCATAAGGGAAAACTGATATTATTTTCACTCTGCTCTTTAGATTTTCCTTTGAATTCTATTTTCCTCTTCTTATCAAATGCATATGACTGATGGGTTACTCCAATCTTCATCTCAACCATGAGAGCACATCAAATGATTTCCTCATAACTATTGAATTCCCTTATGGATAATGCCCCTTGAAGACTAGGTTTTAAGCCACTAAAGAATCGATCGATATTACTCGAAGGTTGAATAATAATCCCAGAATCATTCCTTGCATGTCCTGTAAAATTTTCTTTGTAGGTACCAACAAATTAATCATCATTTTTCATTAGTTCAAGAAACTCTTTCTCTATCTTTGTTCGAAGAATACAAGGGAAGTACATATTGAAAAATATATTCTTGAACTAATCCCATTCCATGGACTCAATTTCATCTATTGGCATCGTATTCTTGATAAGATTCCACCATTGATCAGCTTTACCTTCCAAATGATAAACTTCTAAGATGACTTTATCATGTTCAGAACATTGAAGAACTGAAAATATATTTTCAGTAGTACTGATCCATTATTCTGAAACTAATGGATCAGTAGACCCGCTTAATGAGGGCAGACACTGCCTCGTGAAGGTTTCAACAGAATTTAGCTCCTTCCTTGCTCGTTTGGAAGTCCTGCATGATTCATAGCTAGAGAAAGCTTTGTGAGCATGGCTACATGATTTTTTATTCCATATCCCATAACTTTTCCTTGCTCTGGGGTGCAATCATTTCATTTCCCATCGCATTCAACATTAACATGGTTCCGTCATTTTCCAACCATTGACTAAAACCAATAAGCATAGTGTGAGAAACATTAATCATAATAGGAAAACAACATAATCAAGAATAAAATTTCACACTTAAGGACTTATAAATGGTTAATCATGGTGATTTATAAAACACTAAGATTGTGTTATATGGTTAGACAAATCTTTATGGTTCTTACTAAGGAGTTCACATCCTAGTTTCAATGGTTGATTATACCCTTCCTTTGATACCAACTATAATGACCCATACTTTACATACATTGTTATTTCGTCAGAATTGAATCATACTTATTACAACATATAACAAAACCATGAAAGGACCATATAGGTATAGTGTCTTTAGAACCTGGGAAACATAAACAACTAGTTCATAAATCATTTACACGGTCTCCCTTTTATTTTATCATATCTAAAGTACCTTTTAGCATATCATACATAATACCCTTCATCATGACCTAGGGAAAATAAAACATACAAAAGGGTGAGCTCAAATGCTTAGTAAGGGTAAAAAAAGAAATATCAATCATATCATATTCATAAGAACATAACATTTTGAAAATCTTAACCTGTAAAAAAGATCATAATATCATAACATGGGATAAATCTTGGTAGTGAAATGTAATCTCAATAATCATAACATAAAACATGAAACTCTTTGGAATACACACATAATCATATAGAATCATTTCACAGTAGTCCGGACTCATTTCCAAGACTATCCTAGCCGACAAAGTCCATTTCAGAACCGAGTTCACTCCTCATTTCAGTCCAGTATCACTGAATCGAATTAACCTTCCATTCCAGCCATGTCTATATCATGAGATATAAATATTTACCCAATTCATTAGAGGGAGATACATTTCCCACCCATCTCATAATGATAACATTCTTATGTGTTCCACAAGATCATAAATCAAAAATAATATCATAACCCATTTAATGAAAATGGGATTCTTAAAAACATCATGCCATCATAACATAATCCATATAAGATAAGAGGACATCATAAAAATAATTCCATCATAACATAATCAAATAAATGTAATAATAATTATAGAAATAGAACCCTATGTTATCTTATATGGAAAATAGTTTTGATAAAACACTTGAACTCCATTCTTGAGGAAAATATCATTTCTACTTCGAAAACATTTTTCCTTTCTTAACAAGTCATGAAATTTAAACTAAAATAATTTAATTAAAAATAATCACTAAAACAGGTAAAGGATGATTAATGGAAATAATTATATAAAAATCCATTCATTTTGTATATGTTAAGAAAACATTTTTCTCGTATTTTCGCCGAAAAAAGTCAAATCGTACCTCGTACGAGAAACGACAAAAGATTCCTTGAATATTGTTTAATAAAACTCACCAATGAGTATTATTGGATTTAAAAAATGGAAGGAGGGTAGAAATAATATTAAATATTGATGACACATGGATGTGGATGATTAATACACTCCTGTAAATACCAATGTAAAAACAATCTTGAATAAAAATTAGATTGTGAGATTTTCCTTTACCTTAGGTCCGATATGCTTTGTATGTTTCTGAGCCTCCTTTATAATGATTTAAATAATTTAATTTACTTATTAATGAATCATATTCATTTTTATGGTATCATAAATGGTCATATTCTTATCTTATTATTAGTAATGTCTTATTTATACATCTTATTCGGGTGTCCATTGCTTTATGATCTTATGCATGTCTTGTCAAATAAATTCTTATTATTCTTTTTAGGTTATAGATACCTAAATTCCATAATGGAATTATTGTAACATATATCATATTTATTCATTCAATTCATTTATATATTAATTATTTAATGAGGATCATGTAGAACGTGTCGCATCACATCATGGAGACGGTAGGTCGTACGTATGCACGAGCGATGAAATCGTTCCCAAGATTGCGAAATTGTATTTAAGTGTATGTATACTATTTTAGAATCAATATCACATTACAATAATTGTATATAGTTATTTTTTACACCATTATACTCATCCATGTAAGGTGGTGGTGGAAAACAGCTTACACCACGGCTTGGAGACGGTATTCCGTACGTACGCACGCACGGTGATTTCGTTTTCCGTAGGATGGATAGAAGGTGAACTAGGTTTGTTTCATCTTTATAATAAAATATAAGTATATGAGTGATACTGATGTTATTACTTCATAATGAAATAACTAAATAAGAGGAAGTATAATGAGAAATAAATTTGAAAAAATCGGTAACAGATATTACCTCTTCTCAGACACGCCTCGTTGAACCATCTTCTTAGGGAACTAAAATTGGTCATTGAAGAAGACCAGGACCTCTAGTATGTTTCTAGGAAAGCGTAGAAGCGAAATTGGCAGGGTTTGGCTGATCTTGAAGGTTCAATGTGGTGTAAGGAGGAGAGGGAGGAGGTTCCCTTTTATAAGGGAGGAGAGGGACACCTTAGGAAAAACATAAAATATTATTTTATTATAATGTCATATTCGGTTTTAATATCTATAAATTGATTTATTTATAATATAAGGTGGGTATAGGTAGAGATAATCTCAACAAATAGATTATAAACAAGTTTAGGTTACTATTTTTACATTATCATTTTTATTTAACATTAAGTTAAATAATTTTTCTTTTACTCTGTCTTCTTGTTTTCTTACACTATATGGTTAATAAATATTCTATAACAAGACAAACGGACAAGAAGTGGTTCATTGTTAATATATATAACCTTATCTATGTCATTTGGTCGAATCATAGATTTATAGGAATAAAAGAACAATTAATAATATAATATTTTTTTAAAAAAATATTTTTTGTCAATTTTGACACTATTTGGTACATGATTTTTGTGAAAATTATAACAGCAAGATTAGTTAAAAAAGTTTTTAATTAAATAGTAACATGTCATATTAACCAAAAAAATCAGTTTAATTCATAAAAAGACTCAATTTACATTTATTTGGGTATTTATAATATCAATTATGTTAATATTTCATTAATAAGGTAACTACTTCTTCATCACTGTGTCATAAAAAATTATATTATTTAATGTCAATAAATTATAAATAAAAGACCATTATGTAGGAAAAAATTTTATATTTCTAATGAATATTTATATTCAAATGTATATTATGTATAACCCTATATTAAAAATGTTTTATTTATTAAACACGGATTTTAACTATTTTAACTATTCTGTAAGACAAATAATAATAAATGTACTAATCTAATCCATGTATACCTAAATGGTAATATTTTATTCCTAAGGTTTCTTTTTGTCTAATTAAACTTATACAATATTATTAGGACATGTGTTAGGGTAATAACAATATCATTTTACCCTTAATTACCCTATTTAATTTTAAGCGTGGTAAAAAAAGTAAAAAGTTACTATGCATAAAAAATTATTTTTATCTTATTGAAGCAAATTTTACTACAAGATATTAACTCTATCTCTACAATTTTTGAAATTCCACTCACAGAGGCATAAAATTATTTTTTATGTAAATTTTCAAATTCTACTAGGAGGTGGGTAAAAGACGGTGAAATGTTTAATAAAATTTATATATATCTAAAATTATTATAAAATTACTCCAATGAATTACGTTGAAATTATATAGGTATTAAGTATCAATTTTGACCTAAAATAAATTTAAATAAAATATATAATTATTTATATAAGAAGACGGTTTTTAAATAGTAACCTAGTATTTTCACTATTAATCGAAAATTGAATGTTTTTAGAAAAATACCAAAAATTCACCATAGGCTAATTTAAATATTCCAAATCCAAAAATGAAGTCCATTTTTAGTTATAAAATTTATAAAATTTCAAAAAGTGGGTATTACTATACATAAAGGCTAGTTTTAATAATATTTTAATAGCATATCATTGTTTAGTGAAACTCGGTATTTCGTACAAGGCAAGCTATTGAGGATAGGTGCTCTTGCGTGTAATGAAAGGAAAGATATTGTTGTGTGTAGTGAAAAGTTTTTTTATATAACATTATACATAAAAACAAAACATTTCTCATAAAATCTATTGTGCTACAATAAATAAAATTTTTTGAATAAAAATTCATTTTCCTAAGAATGTTGTTTTTTCCTTCTGAAGTACCACATAAAAAAATTTACAGTTTTATAAAATATATATCATAACAGATACGTATTTATTGATATTAGGATATCAAAATTTAATTTCATTGAATTCATGGCATTTTTCTGATAAGTTTCTTATATGATTCAGTATTAAAAATACTGAATTTCAATTAATAATAAATTTTTCATAAAAAGAATATATACTGTTAAATTTTATATTGGATTGATTTTATAGGGTATTTTGATGAATTTTTTATTACATAATATATATTTTTTTCATTTGATTCAATTTCAGATTGTATTTGGAAATACAAAATTTTCATGGATTTCAACGGTATCACATTAAAAAATTGTTTTATTATTCAATCATCAGGTTGGATTGTAAATTAATTATATCCAATTATAAATTAGAATTTTAAAAAATTAACTTCTTATTTTGGATCAGAATATCCAATTATAGTAAATAATCCCCTATTATTTCGGAACAAAATGAATAAAAACATTATTAATTTGTATTGCAAAGGAAATGTGTAAATCTGATAATTAAGGGTAAAAATAATGTGAAAATTATTTAAAAACTACCAAAAAATATGAAAAAATGTTTTTGGGAAAATTTTATTTTACCCCTCTACATAAAATATTCAAAATTAATTTTTTTTTAATGTATACATGTCCATGGAAACGACTTGTATATTATCAAAATCAATGATAGTGAAAAAATTTCACACTCTTACATTAAATAAGTATAATATTTTTAACGATGGGTTAAATGGAAGATATGATCAATTATATATATGATTAAAAATATTAAATGTTTATATACATCATGAAAATTTCTTTTTATTTTTTAGTGATGAAATAATTTATATAATTTGTGACACGATAATGATGTAGTAATTATTTAATTTGTAAAACAATCAATTAAATGATTTTATAATTATTAAAATAATTATAATTTTAAATAATTAATTATATCTATGATTTTTCTAGTTCTATACTACTTGTTAGGGGTGTATTAAATTGATTTTATTGAAGCTATATTGATGGAATTATAACATTAAAGTCAGTATAATTAATAGTGTAAAAATTAACACTAATGATATTTTATAAAAATAATATTAAGATTATTTGTTAAAAATAATATAAATCCTATTTAAAGAAAAATGTTATAAATTATGTTCAATAATATCATTATGTGACCAGTTATCATGAAATTTACACCATAAACATAAAAATCACATCCCATTGATAACGATAATTTTGTTACGATAACTAAAAAAAATATGTTAACTAAGGTTTTCTAAAAATTATATAGGTTAAGACAATACCAGATCCTATCCAAAATCTATTGTATGATTGTATTATCACAATATAAATCATTATCTTTCAATCCCAATCTATTTCAATGAATTTATATAGAGATTTAATTTATACTAAATTAATTTTTTGAGAAATTACAAAAGTCCCCCACCATGATTATAATTGGACAAATCCTCTATAACATCATTTCAACACATTTATTCATCTAGATAAAAAATCTTAAATATTCCCTTCTAAACTTGACTAGAAATATTCTATATGTGCTTGTATAACCACATGACCAACTTTAGAGACCTTTTGTGAAGATCTAAAGGAATAATTTTGATGAATAGGTAACAAATCTAACATATCACACTATTTTTATACTTTTTATAACTCATATAAATCTATTTTATATATAAAAAACAAAAGATTAATCATTATAAAAGTTCTGAAATATTTTTAATTACTCTAAGTAGTCTATATTTCATCTACTTTCTCATCGAACATGTAGTAAAAGTGTCGCTCGTGTGTACGCATGACTTACTATCTCCACATTGGAACAAAATTCATTTTCCATCATCACCAATTATTAGTTGTAATTTTTATGGTTTTAGTGTATGTATATGATATTTTTGAAAATATTATAATTCTGTAATGGATATATCATATCTAAAAACTAACCACTAAATTTTTGGAGAAATTATAATGTGGCTTGTGCATATGTATGGCATACCATCTCCATGCTGTGTTGGGATTCATTTTCCATTAATATTACACATGGGTGATAATAAGGATAAAAAATGTAAACATAGGTGTTTCTAAAACTAAATAATGATTCTATATTGATAAAATACCACATAATTTACATTATTTTAATTATATAGAAAAATTAAAACTCAATTCATCCGTACATAAAACCAATAGTCTTCATGATTGGTGTGGTTTAATATAACCCTATAAATTTTATAGATATCCATAAATACACATATAATAAACATATAGAATATGTAAATCATGTTTATTATTATTTAGATTATGAAACTAATATCTAACTATTACAAACTATAAAAACATGTCAAATCATGTATGAGAAACAAAATAGTTACTACCCAAAAAATAAATTAAATAATCAATTTTTAATAAGAGAGTAATATGATGGTTTATGTGATTTATATATGGTTTTATAAATATGAATATAGTTCTATCAAAAATTTATAATTAAATTATATTTATTATTCAGGTGATTTTAATATGTATGAATAAATTCAATTCATAAAGTATTGGATTTTTGGCTCAATTTTATTTATGTGGGCGCATAACTTATAAACAACATGAATATTATACAGAGTTTATATACTTCCCATGAATGAATTTTACAATATACATCTTGAATATTATAAACTTTTCATATTTATGTATGTTTCAATTATTCCATGGGGAATAAAATATTACTAATTATAAAAATTTAGGTGTTTATTTTACAATATTATAAATATTTTGGATTATTTCATTTTAAATATCTATTATGGAATATTTGTATTCAACATACATATTTTTTAAAAATATTTCAATTTTGTTCTATTCTATATAGAATATTTAATTTTATATTTACATGTGTTTTTCATTTTTATAAATTATTTGAAATGAATATTTTTTATCAATTACCAAATTAGTAACTTTTTAATATTCATAAAATGAAATAAAAAAGGTTTTTTACTTATACAACATGAATATATTTTACTTATTCATGATTAAATAATTCATAGAATAATAAATTTCTATATTATAAAGTTATTTACAACGAAACTTTTTTCTATTAAAATTATACAACTCTTTGAAAAATGATTTCATAATTTAAATTATATTTTCCACTTGAATTATAACCTGTAATCATTCAATAATAATTTTCCATATAAGATGTTATTATTTTAATTTAAATATGATTTATGAGGCTTAGAACCCAAGGATACCATTCTTGTTAATTATATTAATTGATTATTCTTATATTGTTGTGATACTTATGAACCCCATTTCATTCCCATAAGTTATGTCATAATAAACCACTAATCAAACTCCTTAATGTTATTGGGTTTGTATGTGATTATTTACTTAAAGTTCAATGGAACATATATGTATTGTTTTCATTATTTGAGTGGTGGGAACTATATGTCCTGCTAATTAATTTGGTAGTGAATTATAACTCATGAGATGGTTAAGGTAAACATGTTATTGTGCCTGGACTGTGATGGAAATTATAATGCCCCACCCTAGAATCCCAGAGTCGGTGCATTATTACCAATCATTTTCATGATCAGAAAAGATGAAATCTCGAAAGACCAATTCGTTTAGTAGACTTGGAAGTAATTGATACATTAATAAGGTTTACATTTAATCATAAAATGGAAAACTATGACAAAATTGTTACCATAGACAACTGTGAAATGTCATAGACTATCCCTATAGGTCAGTAATAATATACTTCTTCGTATCCTGAGAAAAATAAACATAGAAAGGGGTGAGCTCAGCTTATCAATAAGGATAAGAATATAGAAAAAACGTTCATAAATAAGTATATACATTTAAGGTAATGTATAAGACTAAAATAAAAGACTTTTAATCATGAACTTCATCATAATATGGAAAATAAAATATATAAAAATTATATTTACTTATTCACATGGATATTCTACTAGCCGAATAATCACATGAAATATCAATAGCCAATTTTTTAATGATGGAATGAATAATGCCAGACTTTCATAACCACAAATTAAAGGCCTTGTTCCAAGAATAAAAATAATATTTTATCAAGTACTTCATGCAAGATACTAGTTTTTCTCATGAGACCTACCGATACATCTAGGAGCTATAATGGGCTCCACCCATCACATACTATGTCCAATTCATTCCTCCTATAAAATGGTTTAAACATAACGTATACATTCATATTAAAATAGAATACAAATTGTCAATACATTATCAATGAACCATTAATGGTGTAAAAATAACACATCCATAGTCATACATATCCAAAAAGGTTCAATACAATATGGATGTTTTGTATCATAATAAATAATCATCAAATAAGCTTAAAATCAATCAATGGTTGTTAACATAGATGAAATCAAAACCTTTTTAGAGAAATATCTCTTTATATTTTGAAATCATTTGACAAAACATTTATTTTGAAAATATTCTTATAAGATTTTATGGGAAGCATCGAAGATGTTAGAACGACAGAAAATAGCCTCACATGCATTGTAAGATAAAAAAACATTCATACCATAATTTTTTGGAAAAGGTCAAATAGTACATTTATTGGAAAATAACAGAAAGATTATATTGAAAAAATATAAGGTAAAATAAGGGTATAAATGAATATTCTTCATTTTCGAGTAAAAAGTAAAAATGTTTTGAAATACATATTTAAGAAACATGGATGTGGTTGATAAAGAGGTCCTTGTAGATAATTACGTATAAACAACCTCGGATAATAAAGAGATTGTGAAATTATCCCTTAACGTGTACTTTTCCTTGGTATAGGGTAGGTTATACTCATGTATAATAGTGAATAATTGTTATTAAAATATACAATTATCATATACATTAATTTGATATAATATATTATCTTTTAACATTGCATTGTTAATAATAACATAGTATTATCTTCATTTCGGGTGTTAACTGATTCATTTTCCTTCATATGATTTGTTACGTAAGTAATGTGTGTCATGGATGGTATTTATATGATTAATATTAAGAAATATATTAAGTCATTAAAAATTATTTTTAATAATCTATTGAAAATTATTCTTGAATGGATAAGATAGGAAATGAATCTCAAAACGTTCATGGAGACGGTAATCTGTACGTATGCACGAGAAAAAATATCATTCTTTTGATATTAAAATAATATATAATTGGATAGTATATCATATATACATAAAATTTATAATGTTATATTTATTATTTAAATCAATTAAACATATTTATTATACCCGTCCAAATAATAATGCACTGAATAACAATTACAACATGACGTGGAGACGGTAATCCATACGTACACACGTATGGTGACCTGTCATTCAAAGGATGGATAGAACAATTAAATATTGTTATACCATATTTATAATAACTTCATTGAATAAAAAAATACCATAGTTATTATTTTATAAGAGAAACAACAATGAAATAAGAAGTGGAAGAAGAAAAAAATTTGAAAGAGGTGATGAAATATTTACCTGTTCTTTGGGTTATTAATTTTGATTTAATAAAAAGGTATTTCTAGGATGACATTAAGGATGAAATTAAGACTAAATAAAAACCACTTGCATGAATGTGGGATAGTTGAGAATGTATTTGGGTTATGTTTGGACGAGGAAAATGACTTTTATGGTGTGAATTAGAGAGAAGGGAGAGTGCCCTTTTATAAGACGGGTGAGGGGCATCTTAGGAAAATCTAGAAATATTATATTATAATAAAATATTATACTGTTTCTAATGGCTAAAAAATTAATCACATAAAGGATAAGGTTGTTCTTGGTCTAAAACCACACAACCAATATGTTTTAGATAGGTTTGGGTCACTATGTTAACTTTATTATTTAGATATAACTCTAAGTTAAATAATGTGACATTTACATTGTCTCTTTGTATTTTTATATTTTATTGTTAATAAAAATAATATATACTTCAAAGAGAAAACCAATTGGTTCACTAATAATAAAAATATTATTATATAAGCCTATTGGCCGACCCTTATATTTTTACGAATAGAATTTCAATTAATAATATAATACTTGTTTTAAAATCTCTTTTATGTCAATTATGACACTATTTGGTATTTTTTTTCAAAATTCATAAAAGCATTATTACTTAGAAAAAAATTCATCTAAACAACCCTAACATGACATATTAACCTGGTAAAATAATGTAATTCATAAAAAATCTCAAATTACATTTATTTGGATATTTATAATATCATTTATTTAATTATTTAATTAATTAGGTACTTATTTCTTCATCATTGTGTCATAAATAAATTAAATTATATAATTTATATAAAATATAAATAAAATACCATTATTTTGGAAATTTTTTAATCTTTATAATAAATATGTATCGTCGAATTTATCTTATGTGTAACCCTATATTAAGAATGGCTTGTTATTAAAGGTTTAATTTAACACTTTTAACTCTTCTTTGAATTAAACATTAATAAATGTCCTAATCTAATCCAAATGGAACTAAAAGATAATATTTTATTCCTATTGTTTTTTTGTTGAATTACACTTATCCAATAGAATTAGGACATGTTTTATGGTAATAATAATATCATTTTTACCATTAATTAACCTATTTACTTTTAACTATGGTAAATAAATGTAAAAATTTACTAATGAGAAAAAATTATATTCATATTATTGAACCAAAATTTACGTACTGAAGTCAAAATTGTATCCCGGATTTTTTACATTCAGCTCATAGAAGAGGTAAAATTATGTTTTATGTATGTTTTCAAATTCCCCTAAGAGTTTGGTAAAAGACGGTAAAGAGTTTAAGAAATTTTTCATATATCTAAAATTATTATAAACAGACTCCAATGAATTACATTGAAATTATATAGGTATTATGTTTCTATTTTGACCTAAAATAAATTTAAATGAAATAAATAATTATTTAAATGAAAATTCGGTTTTAACCAATAACACAATGTTTTCACTATTCATCAAAATTTTAATGATTTCAGAAACATGTCAAAAATTCACTCATAGATAATTTTGATATTCTGAATGAAAAAATGAAGTCTATTTTACTAAATACAAAACATATAGATTTTATTTAATAATTTAAAATTATTTATTGTTGTCAAAACCAAAAATATTATTTTTAAGAAATAATAACTATAACAATATTGACAATCGTTCATGCAAAATTTAAAAATGATATTACTAAAAATGATCATAAATTTATTAAATGGTAAAAATATAATCTATTTATACTTCGAAACCGTTAAAATTTATAATTTATCACTACAATTTTATTATTAAAAAACATGTTTTCAGTTAGAATATAGTATTTTTCACTATTCAGCTAAATATTAATGTTTTCCGAAAAACACCAAATATTTGTTGAAACTAAACACTTATTTAACTATTCTAAAGAAGAATTTTTTTTTTCAAATTGAATATATAAAATTTTCAACTATTTTATTTAAAAATGGTTTGACATTAAAAGTTGGTTAAATTGCATTTTTTTTAAAAATAGATCTTTTATCTGTAAAAATAAATTTGTTCTTACATTATGTCTAAGAAACTAATAATATTTATTCTAAAATTATAAGGCTTATATAATTTTCAATGTTAATTTAATACTATTCATAACCTCTTTTGAATGACTAGTTTGGTAAGTCGTGGTGCACTAGAACCCAGTGTTGTGTGTAGTGCAAGTTATTGGATTTCATTGAAGAAATAACGTACTATGAAATATTGGGGGGGTTACATTCTTCCCTCATTAAATAAATTTAATCCTCTAAATTAGATATTTTTTTAAATAAAAGTTTGGAAATAGAAAATACATTTGTGTGAAAACCCATATCAGAAATTGGGTTAATAAAATTTAGTCTTAATAAGAAGAAAATGGAAATAAAAGGGTCACGACCAAATTATTACCTCACTTAGGTAAAAATCATAGGAAATTAGAGACACATGATTGGATGGAAAACATAAATATTTATAGGGAGTGATTGAGGTCATCAATCAAAAATATGTGTAAAATTCAGGGCCTCAAATCCATCAATCTATGATGATTTGAAATACCATCTGTTCAACAAAATATAAGGTATTAGGATAACATATTTTTGGTTTTAAGATCCCTTCCCTAAATTATTTGAAATAATTTAACCATAGAATAAGAGGGAAAAAATTATATATATATATATAAACTTGATAATTAAAGTTTCATCCTTTAACTAATTCCTACCATAAACAGATATTTCAGTCCAAAATATTTCAAAATATATATATTCTATTTATCCTAATCATATAGGGTTCCAAAAATAATGAATTTATAATTCTCATATCATACCATTTAAAAAACTATATTATAAAATCATGGGACATCATGTAGTCCAGTGGTAGAGGATAAATCCCAATCTCACTGTGGTTGTGGGTTTGATTCCCACAGCTTTGTCCAACACGACAAATTGTCACACAATATTTGTGTTGTCCTTTTTATAACAATTCAAAAATATGCTTAATAATAATATCCAATTTCAAACATAATCCATTCTAATATTTAGACTTATCTAAAATATTTCTACCCAAACTCAAATTAAAAAATTTATAAGGAAGTTAAACATAATAAAAAACATTATTTCCATATAATAACATATGAAAACCTTCCTCATGTGTTATTTTATTACAAGGGAACACACTGAATTACCACAAAACCTTATGGATTACATTCATGCTCCCTTACCCTATATATAATATTGGATATATTCCTTGTAACCAATTTTTTTTTAATATTCCAACACTGATGAAAAAAATAAACCATTAATCTATTTCAATATATTCATGAATATCAAATATATTTTATCTAAATCAACCATCTATTATTCCAAAAGTACAACCTCAATATGAGGACCATATTAAGGATTATCATTTCTCTAACTATGTATTTTCCAAAAGATTATCTTTTTGTTGAGTCACTCTTCATAAAACAATATAATCCAAAATCCTCAATGAAATAATAATGTACTATATTCCTTATTCATTTTAATAATTCATATAAATAGAATATCATTGATACAACATTGAAATGTCATAATAATTTAATAAAAATATATGGAAACTATTCATTCTCTTCATCTATGGTAGTATTATAACTTAATTAATATCCAATAGCATCATTTGGGGTATACTCAGATGATTTGAGCATTGATTCACGTAGTGACCCAACTCCTTGCAGATGAAGCATTGTACACATGAAGCCTTTTTTATTAACCTTGCAATCATATACTTGGTGTTTTTTTTCACAGCACTCATAAAAAACTCTCATTCCCTTAAACAATTTACCTAGGTGATTCTTTCCACAATTATCTCAATGGAAAAATCCTTCTTTCCCCTCTTCCCTTAATCCATCTTTCTCTCTAACTATCTTCTCTTCTCTGGCTTCCCTTCAAAGCCATAGTACATAGATAATTCATTACATATCTTATTAACACAAGATACTATTTTTTCATATGTTGAGGATACGTGGGAAAATATTTCCCTTCTAAATGACGGATTAATACTTTGAAAGATATGATCCTTCTTACTCTATGGGTGATATGTATTATTGGAGTTCTCATTCCATCTAGCAGGTGCCATTTATATACAATGGCATAAAATATGTCAGTTTATGAATCACAATTCATAATTCAAAATTTGAAAAATAGTTAACATAAATTGAACATTTCATGGATATAATACATAGTCATAAAAATGTTTTTATTATGGAAGTATATACTCAAAAACCCTTCTTAATGGTTTGTAAAGAAAATGAAAATTATCCAAAAAATATCCCTCAGGAGTGTCATAACCAATAGTGTATCAAGGCCCGTTGCCATGCACTAGTTCTCATTCGAGCCCATCTCAAAGAGGAGTCTACAGGTTTTACCCCTATGTACATCTGTGTCAGAGCCACCTCTACTTGTTAATATAAATAAAAGGATGTATTTCTTGGAAACCTAACAAAATATCTACATTACAAAATTTCTAAGATGTTCTTTTATACTAATTATGAATGTCTATCCTTGTATAATGTTTTCTAACCAAAATTTATTTAAATCTAGTTTCCAAGGATTTTACTAACCTTCCTATGATATCAACTGTAATGCCCCGAACCTAGAATCTCTGAGTCAGTGCATTATTACATACAATTGGCATGATCACAAAAGATCAAGTCTTGAATGACCAATTAGTTTAGCTGCCTTGAATGCACTAGATACATTCATAAGGTTTACATTACACCATAAAATGGAAAAATACAAAAAAAAATTCCATTGACACCACTAAGATCCCATAGACTATCCCTACAGGTCATTCATAATATACTTCTTTGTATCTTAGGTAAAATAAAACATAGAAAGGGGTGATATCAGATGCTTAGTAAGGATAACAATATTGAGGAAACATTCATAAATAAGCACAGACATTTAATGAAATTTATAAGACTAAAACAAAAGACTTTTAAACATGATCTTCAGCTTAATATGGAAAATATAGAATCAAATAATGACATTAACATATTCACTTGGATATTCTACTAGTCGGATAATCACATTCAATATCAATAGACACGATATTAATGATGGAATTAATAATACTAGACTTTCGTTACCACATAGTCAAGGCCTTATTCCCAGACATCAAATATGATTTTTTCATGGCCATGTTCCAAGACATTAGTTTTCCTCATGAGACATACTGATGCATCAAAGAGCTATAGAGGGATCAACATGTCACATACTAAGTTCAATGCATTCCTTATATTAAAATATTTAAATATAACATAAACATTCATATTAAAAATAGAATATGAAATGTCAATAATTTATCAATAAACTGTGAGTTGTCTAAAAATAACACATCCAGAGTCACACATATCCCAAAATGTTCAACACAATTTGGTAGTTTTTTTATAATAAATCGAATTCAAATAAGATTAAAATCAATCAATGGATGTTGACATAGATGAAATAAAAACCTTTTTCTCAGAGAAATATCTCTTTCTATTTTGAAATCATTTAAGATAACATTTATTTTGAAAATATTGATATTATCTTGTAAGGGAAGCTTTGATGTTTTTTAACGAAAAAAATAATAGCACCCACTATTTTAGTCAAAAAAACATTATTACCATAATTTTGTCAAAAAGGCCATAAAGCACCTTTTTTGGAAAACAACAGAAATATTATTTTCAAAACATATTATGTCAAATAAGAGTATAAATTTATTTACCCCATTTTCTAGTAAATAGTAAAAATGTTTTGAAATACATTTTTAAGAAGCATGGATGTTGATGATAAAGAGGTCCCAGTATATTATTATGTATAAATAACGTCATATAATAATGAGATTGTAAAATTAACCAATACCATGTACTTTTCCTTGGTCAAGGGTAGTTTATCCTACTGCATAATGGTGAAATAATTGTTATTAAATTATATAATAATCATATAAATTATTATGATATCATTTATTATCTTTTAATATTTCATTATTAATAATATCATCGTATTATCATCGTTTCAGGTGTTAACTAATTCATTTACATTATATTATTTTTTATGTAAGTAATGTTGGTAATGGATAAGATGTAACTTATTCATATTCAGAATTATATTAAGTCTTTAAAAATTATTTTTAATCATATAATAAAAATTAGCCTTGATTGGATATGATGGGGAATGAATCTTATCGTGTTCGTGGTGACGGTAATCCGTACGTACGCACGAGCGACAATATAAATCTTTTGATATTATAATAATATATAATTGGATGGTATATCAAATAAAAAAAATCATTCTCATGTTATATTTATTTTTTAAATCAATTACACGTCATTATTATACCCATCCAAATAATAATGTATTGAATTACAATTACACCACGACGTAGAGATAGTAAGTCATACGTACGCACATATTGTGACATGTCATTAATAGGATGTATTTACCAAAAAATGTAGTTGTACCATATTTATAATAAAATCATAGTATATAGAACATACTAGGGTTATTTTTTTAAAATGGAAACAACAAAGAATGAATAAGTGGAAGAAGAAAAGATCTTGAAAGATGTGATGAAATATTTAACTCTTCTTCGGGTTCTTTCTTTTGATTTAATCATAAGGGCTCATTAGGATGGCTTTATGACTAATAGAAGGCCTATAATATTACGGGAGTACAGTTTAGAGGATATTTGGGATAGTTTTGGCCGATCATAATGGATTTTATGGTGTGAATTATTGAAAAGGGGAGTGCCATTTTCTACGAGGGGTGAGGGGCACCTTAGGAAAAGCTAGAAATATAATTTTATAATAAAATAATTTTCAATTTATAATGGCTAAAAAATGATAATTTTAAATTCTAATGTGTGGATGGGTAGAAAAACACTCCACCAACAAGATTTAGATAGGTTTGGATCACGATATTAACTTTATCATTTAGATTTAACTCTTAGTTAAAAATTTTCACATTTACGACGTGTATTTTATTTTTATATTATATGGTTAATAAACATAAAATATATTTCCAAGAGAATCCCAAGTGGTTAATTAATGATACACCTATAATTATATATGCCATTTGGAGGAACTATAGATTTTTATGAATAGAATATCAATTAATAATATAATATTTGTTTTAAAAACACTTTTTTGTCATTTATGATACTATTTGGTATTTTGATTTTTCTAAATTCATAAAATCATTATTACATCGATAAAAATTCATGAAACCAACCCTAACTTGTCATATTAACCTATTAAATTACTGTAATTCATTAAAAGTTTCAAATTACAGTTATTTGGATATTTATAATATCAATTATTTTAATATTTGATTTATTAGGTAATTACTACATCATCATTGTGTCATATTTAAATTAAATTATTCATTTTTTAAAAAAATATTAAAAAAATACCATTATATATGAAATCCTTTTATATTTCTAGTGAATATATATAGTCTTATTAATCTTTTCTGTATCCCTATATTAAAAATGGATTAGATATTAAACTTTTAATTTAACACTTAACTATTCTTTGAATTAAATAGTAATAAATGTCCTAATCTAATCCATGTGGACCTAAAGGATAATATTTTATTCCTAATGTTGTTTTTGGTCGTATTTCACATATAAAATAGATTTTGGACATGATATAGTGTAATAATAATATCATTTTTACCCTTAATTAACCTATTTACATTAAACTGTGGTAAATAAATGTAAATAGTTACTATTCACCAAAAATGAAATCAACTCATTGGACCACATTTTAAATTATTATATCAACCAGGTCTATTGTAATTTTTAAATTCAACTCATTGAAGTTGTAAAGTTATGTTTTATGTAAATATGAAAATTTTCCACGGAGGTTGGTAAAAGTCTGTAAAAAGTTCTATAAAATTTTTATATATCTAAAATTATTATAAACTAACTCTAATAAATTACATTGAACATATATAGGTATTATGTATATATTTTTGACCTAAAATAAATTTATATAAATTAATAATTATTTTAATGTGAACTGGTTTTTAACCAATAACGTAGTGTTTCTCACAGTTCATCAAAAATTGATAGTTTTTAGAAACATACCAAAAATTCACCCTAAGATAATTTGGATTTTACTAAATAAAAAATGAATTCTATTTTTCCAAATTCAAAACATATAAATTGAATTTATTAATTTAAAATTAATTCCTTTTGTCAAAACCAAAGAGAGTATTTTTAAGAAATAATAACTATGAAAATATTGACACTTGTTTATGTTCAGTTTCAATGTGAAATTACATACAATGACCAAAATTTTATTAAATGGTAAAAATATAATATATATATACATACAAACCACTAAAATGTATTATTTAACTCTGTAATTTATTTTTAATAAAAATGTAGTTTTCAATTAAAAAATATTATTATTCACAATTCGCCTAAATATGAAAGTTTATAGAAAATCAACAATTTTTTTGAAACTAAACTCTTATGTCCCGATTCTAAAGAAAAATTTTATTTTTTCAAATATAATATATACAAGTTTCATATATTGGATTTAAAAAGGGTTCGCCATTAATATTTTTTAATTTTTATAAAAAAATTCATCTTTATCTGAAAAAATAATTTCTTTCTTTCAATTTTTATAAGAAACTCATAATATGGATTATAAAATCATAAGTATTATATAAAGTTTAAAATTAAGTTAATACTATTCATAATAGCTTTTTAAAGGCATGTTTGGTAAGTCGTGGTGCGATAAAACTTAGTGTTGTGTATATTGCAAGTTATTAGATTACTTTGATGATATAACGTACTATAAAATCTTGGAGTGTTACATAAACTAATTCGATGTGAGTTATGAGTTATAGAAAATATGTGATAAGTTTTAATTGGATATTCTTCATTGTTTACCCGGACATATGTCTTTTTTCTATAATTATGTTAATTACAAAAACATGTTTGACTTTAACATATACTTCCAGAATGATTTATGATGATGTTTGAAATTTATTGTTCATTCTAATGTTTCATGTAATAAATCATGTTTATGATCCATGAAAGGTTGTGTGTGATCATTTTTCATTATTATCATGATAAAAACCTCATATATTTTATCATATGATTTGATAAGATAATAAGTTGAGATGTTCTATGTTTACCCTTTCTAATCATCTAATATCGGTCTTGTTCCTATGTATCCTTTAAACATGTTTTAAATAATGGTTTTATGTATGAGTACTAGAGGTAATGATCATTATGGGTGATATATAATATCTTTCACAAAAATGGATTTTTTAGTCCCTTGTTTTAAATTTCACTAAAATCGTATAATCATAATTTACATGTTAGTGTAATGTGGTCAAAATTCATCTAAAATGATGAAATATTCTTGTATGAAAATATAGGGTCATTATAAATGGCATTAGAGAAACTAGTTTTGTTTTTAATAGAAAACTATGATGAAAAAAATTAAAATGATACCTAGGTAATTGTCTATGAATAATTTACAATACTATATATTTCATAATGATAATGAATAAACTTGGATTAAAAGTAATGTGTCAAAATTGAAATTTAATAATTAATTTCCATTGATTATGTGGATCTACCACTATGATTAGTGTATCTCACAATATGATTTATGGTATTATGTGAATGGATGGAATATGAAAGAAGTATGTTAATGCTGAATGAGACAGGATATTCAATGATTGTACTCCTAAGAAACTAAAATCTATGTGATCTAGAACAAAAATCATTATGGTATGCTAATGTATCTTTTTCATGTTCTGAATCATCTTGATATTTCAAATGAAAATGGATCGAACAACACTATATATACTTCTTTATGAAGAAGCATCAACCTTCGTTTGATAGGTCATCTGATCCACTATTGGATAATTACAGCATCAGTCCCACTAAATAGATTTTTTGTTTATCAATTGTTCATAACATGACAATCTAATTTTGGATGTCTGTCATTTGTAATGTGACAATTAACAATGGTAAAATATTATCAATAATACAAGGACTGGAGATTAAATTTACTCCATTGAATGAGAATAATTTATTAATTTATTATACAATATGTACAACCATTTTATTACATATATTAAAGTAGAGAAGAAATTATATCTATGTAAGAAAAAGGATGAGGAGTCTATTGGATCCTATGAATAAAATATTAAAATACCCTCTCGGTATGCGTGTGGTATTATTATCCAAACTAATGTACAATTAAATGCTTTATCAGTGGTGTAAAAATAATTCCCCAAGGGGCATTTCCATAATATACATCAGAAAATATGTAGAAATATTTCTTTGTGATCTAAAGGTTAGCATTGAAATTGGATATTCCCACCATTATAATTGTTTTGATAAGTAATGAAATATTGAGTGTCATGAAAACTCATCTAAATAAATTATTGGAAAGAAATTCAAACAATTTAAATTCTATATTTGTGTAATTAATCATCAATGGATGGGTTTGAGTAGAAATAGGAGGTACATTAAATGTGTAAAGGATGGACAAAAATAACATTAATTATGATAGGGGTTAATAGTCATGTTAATTAAATGGAGAAATATAGGATTCTAATAAAAGAACCACCAACACATTAGTGCTTTAAGGGAAAAAATTGGGAATTTTTCTATGTAGGTCCAAATTAGAAGTTTTAACCATTATAATCTATGAAAAAAAAAACACTTAATACAAAAGAAAAATGGAAGAATCATGTGACCACTATTGGCGATGTGGAGTGTTAAAAAAAGTTGTAGAATGTTTTAGTGATTATGTTATTTAATTCATAAATAATTTTTTATAAGCAATTTAATACTTTTATAGAATAATAAAACATCTATTTTTTCCAATGTAGTTTTTCCTTAACAAATTAATATGATGAATGAAACTCTTACCCATGAAAAGAGAATGTGGTGGTAAGGTGAACTTTTTAGAAAACACTTGATTAAATGACGTATATCGCTAAATATGTGTTTTATGTTAAGATAATAAAATAATGATTTTATTATAGTGATTAAATAAATTGGATAGTAGTGAAGAAATTGGGACTGATAAGAGGACAATATAGTTTATGATATATTGGATTATGTTTATAGATGTTTTGGATTTATGTTATGGGGAATGATTTTATTTTTGAAAGAATTCAATTTTCAATATAGTATTATGGTAATTAGTATAATTATTTGGTTTTAATATAATACATTATAATAATCATAACATATTTGTTATGTGACAATTTATGGATACATCCTATTTTTAAGGGACAAATGATATATTTAGTGACATTCAATAAAAAGGAATGGATTTTAATCAATTTTGATGTATATAAAGGTAACCATTTAATATTTTTTCATTAAAATTTTATCGTTGTTCTAGAAATTAATGTTTCATAACACATATACTTATTCATATTATATCACATCTTTGAATAGTTTTGTTATGATGATAATTGGAGACAAAAGGAATGACTTGGAATCGTATTATGGTTATGATTAGCCATTATTTATTTATGAAAAACAATTTCAAATTCATTTTTCATGTAATAAGATATTATGTGTATATTTATCAATGAAAAAACAAATGGTTTTATTTTATTGAAATCATTTATGTATATGTTCTTATGAAAATTCGTCAACTTTTGGTAAATGAATATTGAAAAAAAATACATTCAATTATGGTGAATCAAACGGTCCATTATAAAATCATAGATTTATGTAATTATTGTTGTTAAATTTATCCTAACAATGTTCTCTATAACTCTCCATTAAAACATGTTAGTTATTTGTATAATGAAATGTCTTTAAACATTACATAATCTTAAATTAAGTTTACAATTCACATTGAATAACTTTTCTGGTTTATAGCATTATAAAATTTGGCCATATGTAATACATAAGAATATTATTATTACAAATAAGTCACGTATAGACATTTTCAACAAAACAAAAACTTTTAATAAAGAAAATGGTGTCATTTTTTACTTAAACATCAGGTTTTTTTCTAGATCACATATTTGACTCTATTCAACTTTAAATAATGTGAAAATCATTTCAAATCATAGTATGAGCATAAATATCATAGTTTGGGATACTTAAAGAAGGAAACCTTTTAGTTATTCAAAATAACACGTAAACCATTAATATATTATCAAAATTTAATTCATTTCATCTTTATTAAGTAGAAAAATAATTCACTGAAAATAAGCTCATTGCTTACAATTATTGTGACCAAAATATTACCATATAGCCAATAGAAAGCAATATATATAGCATAGAGGTAACATGGGACATAGAAATACTAAAATAGATTAAACATAACATTGACATCCACCCATATAACTAAATTGAATATCCATGTGGTAAACTTACATAACCAATGCATTTGAGGTTATAACGTAACCACCCATCCTTGGTTTATCACGCAACCTCTCGAAATTTGTTTAATCATGTGACCACCCATTAAATGTCCAAGAACTATTATATATTAATCACACATAAAATATTGAAAATATCAACAATTGAAAAATAAAATTTAATCAAAATAATTCTTTCCAATATATTGAAATATTCCCTCCATCTCATAAATCATTATCGATACCAAAATAACAAAAAAGGGAATAAGTCATTTCTTCCCCTTTTAAAAACATTATGGATTATAGGGGAAGCCAAATAACGATTATGGTGGAAGAGAGGTCATTGTAACCGCATATGTTAAAAGCATTCATTTTTTCATTTTTTAAAATTCTTTGTAGAAACAAAATTACCATTTAATGAAATTAATAGTCAAAAGTGATTTTTATACATTGTGAAAAATAAAGAGGTGTATAATATAAAAACATTCTTCAATGAATGGATATTAAGACGAAGTCCCTTACCTCAAATCCAACTTCACTCGTTTGTTCTCGGTTCTTCCTGAATAATAATTATTATTTAATCTCTACTTACTTCAGAGCCTTTAACATGCTTATTGTTCCATTTATATCAATTATTACCATGTTATAAAATGACATCATTATTTAAGTTAATACTAGTATTTTGTTCGATATTTGGTAATTGTGTGGAAAATAAAATCATTTAATGTAAATTTCCCATGTAGTAAATCATCAATAGAATGATATTATTGATTTAAATATCATATATAACTATATTATATGTATTCATAACAGTCCATAGCATTTGCAAAAATGAAATTAAATACACCACTAACTGAGATGAGGGGTTTTACATACGCATGAATGCTACTTTTATTTATTTTCCTTAATAAAATAATAATAATCCAATGATATTAATTTATATTATAATATGAGTATTATATTTTTGTCTCATAGGTTTAATAAAACAATCCATTATATGTTCCATGTATATCATGAACAAGTCATGTCACTTTGAGTGGGACGTATTTCGCACTTCCTCAAATGATATTATCATGTTTGTACAGAATGAAAAGTATAAAGTTATGTTATAAATGATAATTACATAGTATAGAGATAATATGAATATTATATATATATAATATATTTGTTTATTTAAATCAGAATGACCATTATATGAGGTGGTAGTATAATATTTAACAATCATCGTTTTGTGAGACATTAGTTTGTCGTCTATAGAAATAGTATGTACTATACCCATTAGATGAAGGTTAGAGTAAGTTTAGTTTAAATACATCTCATAAAAAAACTTGGTATATTTAAGATACTTGTTTTTTATTTAAACTATTTATTAAATTATAATAAATAGTGAATTAGTAAAATAAAAGAAACAAACTTGAGAGAAGATGTTTCCTATATATAGATTAATTCCCAATGGTTTGAGCCAAAAATCTTTCTTGAATTTCCTTATTCCTAAGAGAAGGTGTCTGTTAGAAGAAGTGGGATAATGGGAGCTTAATTTTGTAGATTATGGATGACCCAAGGGGGATTGATAGGTGTGATTAAGGGTTATAGCGGGTGTCCTTTAATAAGAGGGAGGGGGCACGTTAGGAATGCTTGAAAGTATTATTTTATTATTTAAATATTTTCTGCTTCAAAAGGTACCAATGTAATTTATTTAATATATAATATCATTTCTGGTTGAAAACCTCTAAAACCAATTGGTTTTATAAAATTCTAGGTCACAAATATAAATTTAGCTTTTAGCTTTAACACTTAGTTAACTAATATAAATTTTACCATGTCTTCTGGTATATTCAAAATGTATTGTTAATATACTATCTATAAATTGAAAAGAGGATGAAAAAATAGATCATTAATGAAATTTTAATCATAATATATTTAACATTGAATAATCAATGTTTCTTAAGACTATTATATCATTTAATAAAATATTAATTTATTTAAAATTTATTTTATCTCAATTTTTATACTATTCTTATCCCAACTTTTTATAAATTTCATAACAATTTGATTAATTCAAAAAAACATCATTAATTTAAATATATAAATTAATACTATTCCATTAATTTAGATTATGAAAATATAGTTTCAAATTATATTTATTTTAATATTTACAATATCATTTATTTAAATCTTTCATTAATAACATAATAACTACATCATCACTGCATCATAAATTAATGAATTTTTTAATGTAAAAGAATAAATAAAATCTCTTGATGTTGGAAATATATTTATTTTTATATTTACTATTTATGTTCTAACATATCACTTATATAACCCCATATAATTGTTTTTTAGTAAAAGATACATGTCTAGGTTATATTTTTGTTAACATTAAATTTAATGTAATTAAATGAAATTTTCACACAAAAGTGACTCCATGGGGTCCTAAAACAAGCCCAATTATGCCAATGGTCATAAATATTTAATCCAATAGTATTAGGATAAATTTCATGGAAATATAATAATATATTAATTTAATTTTTACAATTTTTTAGCAGATTATCCCTTTAACCATGGTATATAAAAGATTTACTGAAGTTTCTATTCAAAATGTCTAAAAATAAAAGGTACCTATTTTTTCAATTTGGGCCTCCTAATTCCAAATATGTAATCCATTTTTATAAATTCAAAATATATAAATTGAAAAAAATTAATTTCCATCGTCAAAACCAAATAATGTGTTTTTAAGAAATAAAACTACCAAAAGATTGACAAGTGCTTATGTCAATTCAATTTGAAATTATTCCAATTACAAAAAACTATATTAAAAGATAAAAATATATTTTATTTAAACTTTAATACTTATAAAAATTATAATAAAATCATATATAAAAATTGTGTTAAAATATAGTTATGACTTAAAATTCAGAATTTTCACTAGTCATTACAAATGAACATTATCCGTGAAATACCAATAAATTACCCAATGTGAATTATGATATCCATATTCTATAGAAAAAAATGATTTTTTAAAATAAAAACATATGAATGTGACAAAATCATGTTTTAAAAAGGGTTCTCCATCAATACGCAGTAAAACTCTTAAAAATATAAGAGTATTTATGGTGAAAATTGGATTCATTGTCATTTTAAGCCACTAAAATTTAATGGATAAATGTAATGACATTTAACAAATATTTTTATTCATATTATGGTTAGTTCTGTTTATTCCTTATATTACAATTACTATATCTTAACTACCATTTCAAATAATAATATTATATTATTATTTTTTAGTCTGACTCTGCCTTGTGTAAAACATGAGATTTTGGAAAAACTAATTATTGTGTATTGAGTATGATATCAAATATATCATACTCTTTAAAGTAAAATTAATATCTTATTCATAAGTATTAAAAGAAATTAAAAATTATTATTCTTTAAATATATGGGTCATTACAACCTTCCTCCCTTTTGGAAATTGCATTCTTGCAATTTTAAAATTGTGCTCAGAAACATCATTGAAAGTCCCACATCGAAAAAAGAGTCAATAAAAATATCACTCTAAAATAAAGAAAGTGTAGTAAAACCGTCACCCAATATAACACATACTAAGATTAAATGTAGGAAAAAATGGATATATAATTGAAACAAACCATCATGTTCTGATGGAGAGTGATAGAAAACATGATCTAGAAATAGTTAACCACTAGAAACCCACAAAAATTTGATATGTTAAACATCCTTTGATTCCGCAGTAGGAAAATAAAAAAAAAAATTGGGTTTTAATATATATTTCAAAATTTAAGGAATTTATTTATGAGTTTGTCTAAGAACATAAGGAAACATACTTTCTTTCCATGTAGACTTTCATCTTTTACTAAATTTCATACAAAAACTCATCTTTCCTCCAAACGATGAGTATTAATGATGAATTGGTCATATAAAATGTGCAAGAATCAACTTCTAGATAATCACATAATAAAAAATATTATCTATATATTTCCCATTTCGTTAGCCATTAACCAAAACCAAAATGGTTAGTATATGATTATCTAATCTCCAAAAGGAAACAATTTTATAAAAATAAATACAACTCATTATCTCCAAAATTAAACAAATAGTAACCAAAGATCAACAAATACCATACAATATAAAATTATCCTTTTAAATTATTTAATATAATCCAAAATATTAATCAAACGCAAAAATCCAGAACAATTTGATCACCTAGTCTTCCACGATAATTGTTAACAATTATCTCCAAATAACATCGACTACTAGTAAAGTCTCATACTGATGTATAATTAACCAAATAAAACATCATATATGATAGGTTAATCATCTCCCTAAATATACCAAATCTTCATATATCCACAATAAAACATTTATTCTTTCAAAATAATATTTCAACCATTACTCAAAAAATTAAATCTGATAGTATTATATTTACCTTAGTCATATAGTTTTCCCAATAGATTGAATTTCTTTCGAAATAACATTTATCACTTGGTCAAAAAATCATTTTATTATACTAAAGATATCAATTTGATATAATATAACTTCCAAAATCATCTTATTCATTATCCATACAATAATTTAAAATAATACTTTTTCATACTAACTAGGAACATCACGTAGTCCAATGGTATAAAACAAATCCCAGTCACACTTAGGTTGTGGGATCGATTCATACATCATTGTATGACGAGATGGGATGTCACATGGTCTGTGTGTTGTCCATTTTTACAAACTGTACAATTCTAATAACATTAACAAAAAACAATAAAATCCTTAAAAATACCACAACATTTTTTAACCTCAGAGGTTATTTCATACCTAACATTTTGCATCACCAAAACTAATAACCGATAATTGAATCCAAAACAAAATATCACATTAACCCCTAAGGTAATCCGTTATTTCCACAAAAGAAAAGGCAAGTCTTCCACGAATAACATATTCTCATATCATGCTTCAGGGTTATGGATAAAATAAAAATTATACCAATGTAATCATATCATTAATACATTTAAACATATCATCATCCATAGATCCTACAAAACTCTTCAATTCCTAGACATCTTAATAATCAATCATTATTTATGATCCTTTATCTATGTTTTACATGTTATTCAATTATATTTCTTTCCTAAAAACAATATCATGAATAATATCCTATGATTTTAGTAATGTTAATATAAGAGCTACGAAATAATCCATACCCTTCCACGGTCATTTTTAGTTTCCTCATCTTCAATTGGAATAGAATTATGAATTGGTAAACAAATATTTATAAGTTCCTTCAGATCACATTATTGAACCATCTTCATAGGTCATCTATTTGGATAATAACCATTCACACCACATTTAAAACATTTAATAGATCTTTTAGAAGGAATTTATTTCTATTTCTTCTAGTCAACTTGATGCTTCTTTTCTCCACAGCAGGTTATTGCTTTATGGCCCTAAATAACACATATGAAACATATTCTTGTAGCTTTGAATTATTTTGCAAAGTGTTTCCTTACACATATAAGAAACATAGGTTTTTGAATATTTCTACATTTATGATTAATAACTAAATTTTCTTTTGGAATCATTTCATGTAAATATGATACATTAGAAAAATCACCAAAGTCCAAGTGGTCAATCATTACTCTAGATAGCTGGATAGAAAGATCCACAAAATTTGTCATTGCAGCTCCCACTTATTTTGGTTTCTCATTTAGAAAACCATCAGTGTGTCTTTCACATCCATTTTTAAATTGGTGCATCCTAGATCTAGTGATTTACTAATATAAAAATAGTCATTGTGATTATATCAGTAAAATCATCATATTCTACCTTATTATAAGCATGATCAATAAGATATATGTATTCATGATATCTTATACTCATTCAATTTATCAAAATTAATTTGGAATCCTAAAATTCTAAGCATTATTGTTATGTCACTTATTCTTAAATAACACTCTAGCCTCAAATGTTATCTAAATAAACATATAATGGATACTATAATGACCCCACCACGAATATATCATAATCTTGAATTAATTAATTTATTCACATTGAGTATCTTTTCAGGTGTATAGATTTAGAGAATTAGGTCATAACATATACATAAATAATTTATTATTAAAAAGTTGACACTTATAAATTATATACATTAAATAACTTTTTAAAAATAGAACTTGGATTCATTTCTTGCTTAAACATCGCATCTTTTCCATGATCCCATCCTAAAATCTATTCACCTTTAAATCTACTGAAAAACTTTTCAAAAACATTTTAGGAGCATAAATATCTTATTAAGGGATACATAAAGTATAAAAACTGATAGTTATTCAAAATAACATGCAAACTATGAGTACATTATCACAATTCAATAATTATTACCATAAAAAGTAGCAAAACACATCATTTAAAATAGTATCATTTATTACCCTTTTGTAACCAAAATAAAACTGTATATCCCATCGAAAGCAACATATATCATATAATTTTAAATTGGGACATAAAAATACTAAAATGGAATAACTATAAGGTCGAATCCAATACATATCAATAAATTGAATAGCCATATGGCTGACTTACAAACCCAATTAATTTGTGGTTATAATGTAACCAATAAACCTTGGTTTATCACGGAACCACCCATCTTTTGATTTATAACGTAACCACCCGTCAAATTTCCATGTATCATTATATAATCCATACACATAAAATATTGTAAATATCAAAAATTCAGTAATAACATATCATTACAATAAATAATTCCATGATATTGAAATATTCAGACCATTTCCAAAACCATTTTCTATTTTGAAATAACTAAAAAAGGAATAATGGATTTCTTTTTAGTTTATAACCTTAAGGCTTATAGAGGATGCCAAAAAATGATTTTGGTGGAAGAGATGTCATTATCATTGCATAATTTAAAAACATTATTTTTGTTGTTTAGTAAAACACTTCATAGAAAAAATATTTCCATTGAATAAATGTAACAGTCAAAAAGGTTTATCATAGACATTTTAAAAGAAGGATTTTTATATTCTCAAAAGATTCCTCAAAGAACAGAGATTGAGATGAAGTCTGTTACCTCTGTCTAACATGAATTTTTTTTCCTTTTTTTCTGGAGTAATAAACATAAGCTAATTTTTACTTTTATTAAACCCTTGTTTGTATTTATTATTCCATTTATATCACTTTCTACCACGTCATAAAATTACATCATTATTTATGTTAATATCGACAGTTTTTGGATATTCGGTAATTGAGTGGAAAATGAACTGAATTGATGTAAATTTTCCATGTACTACATCATCTCAAGAATGATATTATTTATTTAAATATCATATATATTAATTATATATGTATTTATAATAGTATATATGATTTTGAGATATAAAATGAAATTCATCGTTCATAGAGACAGTAGGTGGTACATACGCAAGAACGCTACTTAAATTTCCATTCCATAATAAAAGAATAATAATATAATGATATAAATGTATATAATAATATTATTATTATATTCATGAAATTTAAATCTCATAGTATTGATAAAAACATTATTTATACTTTCTATGTATAGAAAGAACGTGTCATATCACTTTGAAGGAGGGGTAATCCTCACATAATCCAATAAAATTATCGTATTTATACAAATGAATAGAATAAATGTATATTATAAATGACAGATTCCTAAGAATATATATAAAACAAATATTATATATACCATATATAATTTTAGTGCAATCATAATTTCCACAATAATGTGTGGTATGAGATGATTGAACAATCATCGTCTCATGAGGTAGTAGTTCACCATCCATAGAAATAGTATGTTCTATACTTATTAGACAAAGTTCTCTGTAAATGTAGTTATAATAATTCTCGTAAAAACAACCTATTATATTGAGGATGTTTTTTTATGTAAACAATGAATAAAAATAAAATATAGTGTGATGAAATAAAATAAAATAAAAGAACATGAGGGAAGATGTTACCTCTAAATTTGAAATCTCCCTTTGTATTGAACTAATGTCTTTATTTAACATCCTTCTCCATAGGGGATGGATTTTAGGAGGAATATATGGATTTATAGAGCTTATGTGGGTAGTTGTTAGAAAATCCAAGGGGGGTTGAGTGTTATGAGTAAGTGTTTGAGGTGGTGTCCTTTTATAAGAGGGAATATGGGCACATTAGGAAATATTTAAATTATTATTTTATTTTTAAATTATAATTGGTTCTAAAATGGCCCAAGGTAATTTATTTAACAGATAAGACATTATCGGGTCAAAAACCTCCCAAAAAATAGGGTTTAGACTGGTTTAGAACACAAAATATTAATTCTAAAAAACTTAATTAATTTAAATATCACAGGTAATACTAACCCATAAATTTTTTTTATGACATAAAAAGTTTTAAAATATATTTATTTTAATATTTATAATCTCATTTATTTAAAACATTAGTTAATAAGGTAATCACTACATCAACATTGTGTCATAAATAAATTTATTTATTTCGTGTCTAAAAAATATAAATAAACTACCATGATATAGTAAATCTTTTTATATCTCTAATTAATATCTATAGTTGAAGTAATAGGTTATATAACCCCATAGAAAAAATATTAGTAAATGAAACATGTTATTGTTATATTTTCGTTAATATTAAATTTAATGTAATAAAATGTCATTTTCACTCAGAACTGGATTCATGGGGTCCTAAAATCCGCCCAAGGATGACCATGGTAGGGAATATTTCATCCAATAGTGTTAGGACAAGGGTTAAGGAAATTTATAAGTATTATAAAATTATGTTTTACCATTATTGACCAGATTTACCATTTAACCATGGAAAAAAAATATTTTCTAATGTTACTATTCGTAATGTCTAAAAATAAAAGGTAACTATTTACAAATTTGGACATCCTGATTGCAAAAATGGAATCCATTTTTCCAAATTCTAAACATACAAGATGGAAAAATTATTTCATGTTGTCAAAACCAAAATGCATGTTTTTATGAATTAATAACTATCGAAATATTGACATCTTTTTACGTCCAATTTCAAAGTATAATTAAATACAATGAACAAAATTTTATTAAATTATAAAAATATAATATAAAAAATGGTTAAAATCAATTAAAATTAAATTATAATTATGTATATAAATTAGATGAAAATATAATGTTGACATATAATGTAGTATTTTTTCCTTATTTATTAAAAATGGTCTTTATCATAAATATTCCAAAAATTTACCCAAAGTTAATTTTGATGTCTTTTTTCTATATAATAAATTTATTCTATCAAATGGAACACATAAAAGTGTCAAAACTAGTTTTACAAAGGGTTATCCATTAAAGGGAGGTAATACTACATTTTAAAACTATTTGAGTATTTATGCTTAAAATTGCATTCTTTTTATTTTATGACTCTAAAATTTATTGGATAAATTTAGAAAAATTTAAAAAAACATGTGTAATCATAATAGGTTTAGTTCTGTTTATTCCCTATTGATACAACAACTAGATGATAACTACCTTATAAAGTTAAAAAATTATATTATTATTTTTCAGTATGACTCAACCTTCGGTGAAACATGATATTTCGGACAAAATCATTATTTTGTGTCTTTTATGTTTTATAACACATCATCCAAGTTAATGTATACTTAATATCTTATTTATATGTATTAATATAAATTCAGTGGTATTATTCAATAACTACCTGGGTCATTACAATTTCACTATTATATGACAATGTATTCACTTGCAAAAAAAATTCTACTTTGTTGAAACCTAATTATATGTGTCTTTTGGAAACCATTATGTTCTAAATATTCCCTTGTTAAATATAGATTTAGTTTTCATTTTTACTTTTTGGGTTTTAATGAAATGATCATTCATGTATTAAACCATTGATATCCCTGATGAATTTGATGGGATAAATTCGTTTTTATTGGGGTATAATGTAACACATAGATATTATAACAAATATATTTTTATGTAATTTAATTTATTTAATATATTCAAATACGCACCACAATGTTTTGATCTTTCACCACATGAAACATCGGCTTAGCTTGTGTCACATGCAACCCTTATTTTCTATAAAACATCATTTTATTATTATATTTATTTAAAATTCTTGATAAAACAGTGTAATTATAATAAAGGTTATTAGTAGTACTAAATAAATTAAGAAATAGGTTTCAAAAATAAATATATATACATACTAATTTTAAAATGTAATTATAAATGAAGATAAAACCCTTTTTTAAAAATATTTATGTTTGTCTAAAAAATTAATGAAATATGGAAAACTGTGTTATTCCAATGAAAAAAAAATTATTGAATTATTAAAATGAAATATATTTATAATATATTCAAAATAATATTTAAAATTAATCATATTTGTTTTCTAGACATAATATAATAACAACTAAAATATAATGCATTAAATAATTATTTTTATACAAAGTAATCTTTGCTGCCTATTGATGGTACCCATGATAAAAATAATTTATCGAAATTTTGATAAATTATATGTGGAAAAATAAAAGTCTTCTTTTAAGGAGATATATTAGAATATATTGAGGTTTAATTTTTTGAATTTTGTTGATACGTTTCATTTTTTGATTAATTATGAGCAATACTGAATTGTAATTTAAAATTACATGTTTTGTGTTAACAATTTTTTTGTTCAATAATGTTTCTAATTGATTTTATTGGATAATTAGATTAATATTTTATCATATAAAACAGTTTAAGTTATTTGAATGAATTTCACATAGGATTTGAACATAAAAAAAATGCAATAATGTGATCATTTTATGTTTAATAACACATTTGTCTTTTTCTATCAATAAAATTTCATTTTCATAAATTTTTTCCAATTATGTGTTTTTTATTTTGAAAAAATAGAATACATATTTGGATCATGTAGTCTGTATTTGGTAAACAAGTCCCATTAATTATTAGAAATTATGAACAATATCATTATTAATTTTTATTACCACAGGTAAATTTAAATATATAAATTAAGGGTAAATATAATATTATAAATATTATAAGTAAGTTCAAAAACATTATACAATGTAATTGGATGAATTATATTACAAACATAAATCATAATTAACCAAACTGAATTTTTTGATGGACATTGTTCCAAGAAAATGAATTTTTTAATGGACATTGTTCCAAGAAAATAACTTTTATTTTATTAAAATAAAAGTGAGGGAAAAATAACATACACATACTTTTGTATAATATTATAAATATGAAGTTAAATATAATATATTCCCAGAAATATATATCATTACGTAATTTTACACGTTCATATATATCATGGTTAATTATTTTTAAATTTTATTAATGAAAAAAAATTATTAATAAAAAAATGATGATGCATTAACTATACAATTAATAAATCAATCAATGAAATGATATTATAACAATTAGAATAAATATTATTTGACATATTAAGGATTCTACATGTAATTTTAAAGTTAATATGACATTTTATAGGTGTATTAAAGTATTTATACCTACGTAATTTAACATTTTTATGTTTATTAATATCAATATAATAAATATTGTCAAAATTTACACTAATGATATTTCATAAAAATAATATATTATGAAAATAGTTATAATAGAAAAATACAACATAAGAATTAAAATGATAAAATATGTTAAAAAATCATTAATTGAAAATTATTGTATAAATTTATACCTTAAACAAAACTATCCACCTTTGGATATTTAAAAAGTTATCATCATTATTAAAAAAATTGTTAACATAGGGTCAATAAAATAAGTATTCTTTTAAATTAAACCAAAAATAGTCTAAAATATATTTCATTATCCTATTATCATCCTATTCCACATTAACTTATAATAAATGTATATTTTGAGCTATATTGATTGAGATTTAATTTATTAATATTTAACTGTTTATGAAATTATAAATGGTATCATCTCAATAATTTTAAAAGGAAACCTAATACCTCATCTAATTTCACAACCATGATTCATATATATTTATTAAAATCTTCCAAATTATTTTTTACACTTACTTATACACATTATAGAGTCGTTTCTCTTCCCAAAATAACTACTTTGAAGTACATTAGAGGATGTATAAAGGCTTAGTTTCAAGGATATTGTAATCTCTCAAACGAATCACTCTCTTTCAATACTCTTCTATACCACCTAAAAATATATAATATATATCAAAATACATTTAATTTATCATTATAAATATGATTAAATATTATTATTATTTTGAACACACCATTATAAATCCTTCTTCGAATTGAAAGTTAGGTGAAAGCATTGCTCGTACCAATGTACGACATACCATCCCCACATAGAGATACAATTTATTTTACACCACCATATTTTATGATTGAGAATTATTATGGGTTTATTGTTTATATATTATAATTTAGAAATTATTATACTTATTTACTAATAATATCATATCTTCCTTTTTAACCACCAAATATTTTGGGAAATGATAATGTTTCTCGTGCGTATATATGGCTTACCATCTCCATGATGCAATGTGAATAATTTTTCACATGTATTTCAAATGGGTGGTAATAAGGATGAAATTTAGGAATATATATCATATATTTAAATTATAATTATTATTTAATGATAGTTTTTCATATACCTTTACTTATTTTAATACAACATGAAATTGAAAACAGAGTTCTTGCAGACATAGAACATATAATCTCCATGAATGGGGTATTTTCTTTTCTACAAATAACTATTATAGATAACCATAAATACATATATAATATATAATATTATGTTTATATTATATTTTTTTATATAAAATGATTAAATTATGATAATTTCTTGGGTTAAAATATTATCAATTGAAAATATGTATGAGAAATAAAAGATCTATCACCCAAAACATAACATAAATATATATTTGATAATTAGTGAGTAATATAAATTCATAAGTAAATCACCTATAACATTATAAATATGAATTTTTTCAATGTTAAATGTCTAATAGTATTATATTTGTAATACATGAGGTTTTAATCCATAAAATATAATTAAATATATATGGTATGGAATTTTAGCCACACTTATATTTATATAGGACACATGCCTTATAAACTACATGTTTCATCTATATGGTCTATGTAATTCCCATGATTTACATTTATGATAAATATCTTGAAAATTATATTATATTAATATTAATGAATTTTTTTCATAGGGAATATTATACTACATATTATATATATATAAGGCTTTAGTTCACAATCCAATTAACATCTGAGATAGTTTCATTTTAAATCTTTATAGTGTTATATTTATCTTCCACATCTATTTTTTCAAAAAATGTTTTAAAAATGTATTTCAATATTATATGAAAAATATTAAAAGTTATTTTTAAATATGTTTGTATTTTTAAATAATTTTTTTTAAAAGGATAATTTTTTACTTTTAGAAATGATTTTTGTTGTAACTTTTCCAAAAAAAAATTTAGACCAGTATTCTTTTTATCATTTTTGGAATGGACAAATTTCTACACCATTATGATAAATTAATTCCTTCAAGGATCCATTATACTCATATAATTTAATTTCCAAAAAAAATATTTTCCATTATTACTATGTAAAACATTAACAAATATTATTTCATAAATGAATGAATATTTTCTTCATAAATTATTTCAGGTATTATTTAAAAAATAATTTTTTTTGTAAGATGACATTATTTGATTTTTATTATTATTTAAAATTTATATGACCGATGTATAACATTTTTATTATTTTGATGAACAGTTTTTATTATTATGGAATAATACTTATGAAATTATTTCATTTCCATAAGTATTGTTATGATAAACTTTTAAAGAAAAACATATCATTAAATTGGTTATGATGCGATGAATGATTTATGATCATGCAGAAAAAATATGTATAGGATTCATTACATTATGGTAGGGTCCTGTATCTCCCTCCAAGTCATTGGGTAGTGAAATATATCTCATGATACTCTTAAGTGAGAAAGTTATTGCACATGATATATCGTGGAAAACAAGTCAATGTGTTGGGAAACACATCATTGTACATGATCTATTTTGGGTAACATGTCTATGTGGTTGATCAATAAAAGGAAATCATGTGGTAAGGCCTTCTATGAGTGTCTTGGTAGTTTAATTTGACAAATGAAATTTTTACAATAGTTAAGATGATGTGATGTGTATTTGTGACTTGATCATATGTTTCACGAATGTGTTATTTTGAATTTTTACTCTTATGGTTATTGTTAATGTTTTAATCTATGACATGTGATGATAATCCATTATAGGATGGGTATGAACATTTTATGTCATGGACATGATAACATAAAAATATTTTTTTTATATTCTTTCATAAGATAAAAAACTGATATTATAACATCCCAATTAAGTAATGAATAATCGATATTCTTATCCAGGTCTTCTTATGAATTAGATAGGGTTTTAGAGGCTTAAAATGAGAATAAATCCAATATTAAGCATGGAATACACTAATATTTTTAAAAGATTGTTTTACTACCTTTGGATGGAAAAAAATTTTAAATCAACCTTTTCACAATTTCATAAGCCCTATTTTTTGAAATAAAATTATTCTTTATGATTGGGACATTGAAATTTACTTTGGGTAAATTTTTGGTATTTTTCCGATAATGTTCATCTTTTAATGAATAGTGGAAAATGTTGTATTTTAATTCAAAACCTCATTTTAATATAATTTTTTTATATGATTAGTTTATCTTTTTAATTTTTTTAATGTTAAATTAGAATATATTTTTAAAATTTAATCCAATAGTGGTCGTTGGAATTATTTTAACTTTGAAATTGGACTTAAACTAGTGGCAATATTTTGATACTTATTATTTCTTTAAAACACGCTATTTGCTCTGACTGCGGGAATTAATTATTAAATTAATTAATTAAACTTATATGTTTTTAATTTTTTAAAATAGATATCATTTTTTAATTCGGAATATCAAATATTTCTTAGGTGAAGTTTTGGTATTTTTCTAAAAAACTTCATTTTTTTTAATAGTGAAACCACTAAGTGGTACTTAAAAAACTAAATTTTCGTTTAAATGAAACATTACCAATTATGTGTTTTGAATTTCAAAAATCCAATATACATGGTTGTAATTAAGAAGTAAAATGTGGTTCAATGTGATTAAAATAATTTTTTTGGTGAATAGTATCTTTTATGTTATTAATCGCGATTATAGGTAATTAGTGTAATTTAAAGTAAAAATAATGTTTTAATAATATGAAATGACCTATACACATGTCCTAACCTTATTTTATATTTCATGGAAGACTAAGACAATCCATGGGTCAACTTAGGGACCCCATGGAGCCAATTTTGTAGGAAAATGACATTAATATATTTTTATTTAATGTTAAAATAAAAATGTCACAAACATGTATTTTTTTTACTAAAAAATTTTTACATGAGGATATAAAAGTCATATATGTGACTATATATAGTAATTGGAAATCTAAAAATATTTCCTACATCATAGTATTTTTTTTATAATTTTTAGACATTATATAAATTAAATTATTTATGACATCATGATGATGCATCGATTACCTCATTATATAACGATTTAAATAAAATGAAAAGATAATGTAAAATCTCAGACCTAAACTTGTCAAAAACCTATTGGATGAGTATATTTCGAACCTTTATCACCTTATCCTCGAATTATATCAATGTGGTGCCTTTTAAATTTTAAACTCATTATAAAATAAAATAACATTTCTTTACTTTCCAAGAGTGCCCCTCCTCTTCTCTTATAAAATGCTCCCACCTATATCTCCTTACCCACACATCCAAAGCCTTTTTCTCGGACAAACCCTGCCCATTTTGTCTCTCCACATCCTTCTCTAACTCTTATAAGCCTCACTTTGGGCATAAGTCTTCCCACGGAAGCCTTTGAGCACAAATCAAAAAGAGTTACATGTTTTAAAGGTAGTGTTTTCTCTTGTGTTCTTTTGTTTTATTTTTCTCCTCCAACCCTCTAAACACTATTTATTCCTTTATTTTGTAACAAAAGAAGTATCCCAAATATACTAGTATGTTGTTATAAAAATTATTCTAGATACACATACACACACCTACATCTAATGGTTACAGAACATACTGTTTCTGTGGATGGTGAATTTCTGCCTCACGAAACGATGATTGTTCAAAACTCGTATAAAACCTTAAAAGGTGGCCATTAATATGTAACTATTTTTATATATTATATATAATATATTTATGCTTTACTTAAGATTATGTATATTTCATTTATGGCATACCTTTATGGTTACCATAATTGGTAAACATGATATCTTCATTTTAGGAAGTGTGAACTACCGCCTCCTCAAAGTGATTTGATTTCGTTAATGCTATATGTGGGACGTATAAAGAATTTAATTAATGGTATTATATATGATATTATAATATAATTATAATATTCCTTGATATCATTATGATTCCCTTCCATAAAATATGAAATAGAAATGATAGTAGCGTTCACGTGTATGTACGGCTTACCTTCTCCATGAATGGTGCATTTCATTTCTTACCTCTAAAAATTATGTAATTTTATAAATTCATTTACATACTGGATATATATGATATATATGATATATAAATCACGAGTATCACTCTGGATATAATGTATACATGAACAACTTGTAATTATAAAGAGCATATTTTTGACTCAAGTACCAATGATGGTTAGAGCGACTGTTATTAACTTAAATAATTACATAGTGTTCATAACATGGTAATAAGTGATATGAAAGGAATACTGAAATTGAAAAAGGTTCCTAATCACATAGAAATTAAGTCATGTTAATTATTCGGGAGGTTAAAGAACGATCGAGTCAAGTCGGACCCGATGTATGGGACTTCGTCTCAATCTCCTTTCATTGAGGAATATCTTGTTTTATATAAAAACATATTTTATACAGTGTATTAACCCCTTTTACTATTACATTTATCCAAAAGGAATATTTTTTATATGAAGCGTTTTACTAAATGGGAAACGGAAATGTTTTGGTAGTACGTATGTGGCGACAACGACTTCTTCACCGCCGTGACTATTATTTGAGTTTCGGCTTACTCTACAAGCCATACATTTTTTTTAAAAGAAAAATAATACCATGTTTTAATTTTCTTTTATTTTGGTATTGGAACGGGTTTTCATAAGGTTTTTATATCAAGGTGTTGTATTGATATATTGTTATTGAAAAGTGGAAAAGTTATGTTTCCTTTATGCATGTTTTATGTGATACAATTATGTTATGGTTCTTGGGCATTATTGTGAAGATGGGTGGGTCCGTGATAAACTAAGGGCGGGTGAGCCCGATATAGATCTCCAATTCATTGGGTAACAAGAAGGAGTTAAACATTGAGGTTTCTCCAAATAGATTTAGGGAATATACTCTGATGGGTATACCGAACATAACCAAGAGGGTTACTCCCTACGTAATAATGTTATGAATGCCCCAAGTTACCCTTATGTCTTATTATTTCTATGATTTATTCACAATTTGGATGAGGGGTGTTAAAGTTCTTATGTTTTATGGGTAAAAAATGATTTTATTCTTATGTATATATGTAATCATGTTTCCTTTCCATATGTTTATATCCCTTACTGAGCTTTTTATGCTCATTCCATGTTTTTTGAAATGTTTTTCACAGGTCAAGGGAAAGGTACATGATATAATGATAGTGTCAAGGATGTGTCAAGAAAGAATCCATGTTTTATTATAAATATGATTTCGTTGATGGAAAAAATGAATACTATCTTTATGTGACCACTTTGTTTAAAAGTGGAATGTAATGCATATTTTATGATCTAATTCTCTAAAACTCTAAACCTGAAGAGATCCCCAATGTGTAATCTTGTAATAACTCAAGATTAAGTAAGGATTAAGGCTGGGGCCTTATAGTTGGTATCAGAGGGAGGTTTAAATAACCTTCCGAATCAGCCACTTGAGATGGTCGGAATTGGATCTGAATAGTTTTTTGCAGTAATGGTGCATTTGAATCAGGTGATAAATGGAAGTGGTATCCATGCACGAGATCAGCATGATCAACCACAGAGGAATGTGTCAGTGGTGGAACATTTCATGAGGCAACATCCTCATCATTAAGAGGATCATCTGACCCTGTGCTAGCTTATGGGTGGATTAAAGCACTGGAGAAGATTTTCGATTTCATGGGGTGTTCAGACAATCAAAATGTTTGTCTTGCTATTTATCGTTTGGAGGGTGAAGCAGATCAGTGGTGGTCGACGATTAAAAATATCGAGGATGCTGATGAGATTGATACTGTCGACTGGGATGAATTCAAAGGTATGTATCTTTATAATTATTTTCCTAAGGCTGTTCAACATAGGATTGAAAAAAATTCATGGAATTGAGGCAAGAGGAAGGCTCAGTGGATGCCTATGAAGAGAGGTTCACTCGATTGGCAATTTATTCTCTAAATTTTATCCGAGACCTTGATAGTAAAATCAATCATTTTTAATTAGGATTAAAGCCAAAATATCGAAGGGAATTGTCTTCTCGTGAGTTCAAATGTTATGAAAAACGTTTTAGATGTGCTGAGAAGGTGTAAAAGGAGTCTGCCGATGATCAAGTGTTTTATAACAACCAGTAGAAGAAGAGACCGAGGGGGCAAGAGAAAGGAATGAATTCTTCAATAATGTGTGATAGTAAGAAAACTATGTTTCTAATTTGGGATAAATGTGGTAAAAGGCTTGCTGGGGAACGTCTTATGAATTTTGGAAAGTACCACTGATGTGGTAATATGGGACATAAGCCTCGTGATTGCACTGAAAAAGATCAGGGTGATGGTAAGACCAAATTTGATTTACAATTACTGAAATGTTTTAAGTGCAATGAGATGGGTCACTATGCAAACGAGTGTCTGACAAAGAGATTTAGTGATGGGAAGCAGTTAGACTACAAGCAGAAAGTGGTGGTGAAATCCTTTGAAAATACTTCTGCAGATGTTGGCCCATCAAATGAAGTTGTAACATGTACATTGTTTGTTTTTTCATATTATTCCAGTGTGTTGTTTGATTCGGGGTCTACACATTATTTCATCTCGGAAAACTTTTCTAGTATAATAGGAATACCATATCAAGAAATGAATCCTAAACTTTTGGTAAAAACACATGGGGGAAATGTTTAGGCAAAAGGAATTTATAAGAATCTTCCTATCCTTATCTGTGGAAAAAACCTACTTTCGAACCTTATTTTTTTACATCTAGTGGAGTTTGATGTTATCCTTGGTATGGATTGGCTCTCAATTTACCATGCTAAGATTGACTGTAGTGCTAATGATGTTTCTTTTCAGAAAGACTTTCAGTTTGTGTACATGATTGAACCTTTACTGTTGATAACATATCAAGAGGCCAAGAAACATGTAAAAGATGGAAATGAATGTTACCTTACACATATTGTTGAAAAGAAAGGAACTGTTTAGATTAATGATGTGCCAGTGGTAAATGAGTATCCTGATGTTTTTCCTGATGAGTTTCCTGGAATAATACCAGATCGGGAAGTTGAGTTTACTGTAGACTTAGTTCCTACTACTAAGCCAATTTCAAAACCCCCTTAACGAATATCTCACATTGAACTTTTAGAGTTGAAGGAGCAATTGAAAGATTTATTAGAGAATGGTTTCATTCGACCTAGCACGTCACCATGGGGGGCTCCTATTTTATTTAATAAAAAGAAATATGGTTCTATGAGTCTTTTCATTGATTATATAGCCTTGAATAACATCACTGTTAAGAAAAAATATCCTTTGCCTCATATCGATGATTTGTTTTATCAGCTCCAGGGAGCACAGTATTTTTCAAATATTGACCTGAGATCGGGGTACCATCAGTTGAAGGTAAATGAAGCAGATATTCTGAAGACCACGTTTCGTACAAGATATGGCCATTATGAATTTGTAGTAATGCCTTTTGGGATAACCAATACACCTGCTGTATTCATGGACATAATGAATAGAATTTCCTTGAGTTCTTGGATATGTTTGTGGTGGTTTTCCTTGATCATATTTTGGTTTTTTCTAAAATTGAAGAGGATCATGAAAGACATTTAAGGGTTATCTTTCAAACATTAAAAGAAAAGAAATTTTATGGGAAATTAAGAAAGTGTGATTTTTGGTTGCAAAAAATTTCATTCCTTGGTCATATTGTTTCTAAATATGAGATAACTGTTGATCCTGAAAAAACAAAGGTTGATGAAGAATGGCCAAGACCCAAAAATGTAACTGAGATTCGTATCATCCTTGGTTTGGCAGGCTTTTACTGATGGTTTGTTAGAAATTTTTCACGGTTATCTAGTCCAATGACGAAGCTAACTCGGAAGGTTGTTAAGATTATCTGGACAAAAGAATGTGATGATTGTTTTCAGGAACTGAAAAGATGTTTGGAAAATGTTATAATTTTGGCACTACCTTCTAGGAATGATGAGTTTGTTATATACACTAATGATTCATTGAAAGGAATTGGTTGTGTCCTAATGAGGAATTATCGGGTAATTTCTTATGCTTCACGTCAGTTGAAAACTCATGAGGTAAATTACACTACACATGATTTGGAATTAGTTGTTGTAGTTTTCTCTTTGAAAAATTGGAGGCATCATTTGTATAGAGTATAGTGTGAAATATATACCGATCACAAAATTTTAAAGTATATATTCACTCAAAAAGAATTGAACATGAGACAAATAAGAGGGATAGAATTAATCAAGGATTATGATTGTACAATTCATTACCATCTGGGAAAAGAAAATAAAGTGGATGATGCTTTGAGTCGAAAAAGTAATGCTTCATTCACAATGTGGAATTTGGAACGTGATCCTTTGGTCAAGGATTTGATGAACATTAGCATAGAAGTTTTTTGCGCAGGATGTTCTTCTGTTTTGTTTCAGGTATCAGTGAAATCTTCTCTATAGACAGAATCAAGAAAGAACAAAAGAAAGACAGTGAGTTGCCGAAAAAGGTAGAGCTAGTTTAGAAGGGTAAGTTGCCTAAATTCAACATTGGTAATGATTTTGTTTTGAGATTTGGGAAGAGATTGCATGTTCCTTATGACTCACAGTTGAATAGAGAGTTGTTATATAAAGCTCATAGTTCTCCATTTTCAGTTCATCCACGCAGTACTAAGATGTATAGGGATCTTTGGGAGTATTACTGGTGGGACAGAATGAAAAGATATATTGCTGATTTTACTGTGAAGTGTTTTACTTGTTAGCAGGTTAAAGCAGAGCGACAGTTAACGAAAGGGATGCTTCAACATTTACTAGTGCCAGAGTGGAAGTGGGAAAAAATATCAATGGACTTCATCGTGGGATTGCCGAAGACACCTCAAGGTAATAATGCAATCTGGGTTATTGTTGATCGCTTGACCAAATATGCTCATTTCCTGACTATACGAGATACTTTTTCCCTAGATCAACTTTCCCGTTTGTATCTTAATGAGACAGTCAGGTTACATGGATTTCCTCTCTCCATTGTATCTAATCGTGATCACAGGTTTACCTATATCTTTTGGAAAGGCCTTCAGGAGTCGTTGGGTACTGAATTAAATGATAGTACATCTTTTCATCCTTAATCAGATGGGCAGTCAGAATGAACGATCCAGATGTTGGAGGATATGCTATGTGCTTGTTCGATGGATTATTAGCGAAGTTGGGACCAACATCATTCTTTGGTTGAGTTTTCTTATCATAAAAGTTTTCATTCCAGTATACAGATGGCACCATTTCAAGCATTATATGGGAAGCAGTGTCGAACTCCAGCTTTCTGGGATGAAGCTGGTGAAAGGAAGCTGATGGGACCAGAATTGGTAGAAGAGTTGGCAGAAAAAGTTCTGCTGATACAGAAACACATGAGAATAGATCAGAGTAGGCAGAAGAGTTATGTGGACAACATGAGGAAGAATCTATCTTTCGAAGTAGGTGATCATGTTTTTCTCAAAGTCTCGTCATGGAAAAGTGTGATGTGATTTGGTAAGAAAGGAAAGCTGAGTCCAAGGATCATTGGACCATACGAAATTTTGGAGAGAGTTGGATCAGTTGCTTACCGAGTGGGATTACCTCCGAGTTTCTCTCAGGTACATAATGTTTTTCATGTTTATATTTTAAGGGAGTATATGCCAGATCCATCTCATGTATTGAGTCCAGAGGTAGTTTAGCCGGAAGAGAACCTATCTTATGAGGAACAACCGGTCCAGATTAATGACCACAGGGAGCAAGTGTTATGGAATAAGGTGATTAATTAGGTAAAGGTTTTGTGTAAAAACCATATGATTGAAGAGGCATCATGGTAATCTGAAAATGCAATGAGGGCTAAATACCCCCACTTATTCGATAAGTAATTAAATTGTGGGGACACAATTTTCTAAAGGGGGAAGGATGTACCATCGCAAGTATGTAATGAATAATAGATATTTTTATCTATGTCTACTTATGAATTAGATAGGGTTTTAGAGGCTTAAAATGATAATTAATCCAATCTTAAGAATGGAATACACTAATATTTTTAAAAGATTGTTTTACTACCTTTTGATGGAAAACCATTATTAAATCAAAATTTTGACAATTTTATAATCCATATTTGTCTAAATAAACTTATTCTTTATTATTATTACATTAAAATATAACATTGGGTAAATTTTTGGTATTTTTCTGATAAAGTTTATTTTTTTAATGAATAGTAAACAATGATGTATTTTAATTCAAAACCGCTTTTTATTATAATTTATTTATATGATTATTTTATCTTTTGAATCGGTTTTAAAGTTAAATTAGAATATATTTTTACCATTTAATCCAATAGTGGTCGTTGGAATTAATTTCACTTTGAAATTGGACTTAAACTAGTGTCAATCTTTTGATACTTATTATTTCATAAAAACACGCTATATGCTCTGACAACAGGAATTAATTATTTAATTAATTAATGAAACTTCTATGTTTTGAATTTTGTAAAATAGAAATCATTTTTTAATTCAGAATATCAAATATTTTTTCGGGTGAAGTTTTGGTATTTTTCTGAAAAACTTCAATTTTTGATGAATTGTGAAACCACTATGTGGTACATAAAAAACTGATTTTTCATTGAAATGAATCTTTACCACTTCTGTGTTTTGAATTTCAAAAATCCGACATACATGGTTTTCATTAAGAAGTAAAATCTGGTTCAATGCGATTAAAATAATTTTTTTGTGAATAGTTACTTTTATGTTTTTAATCGTGATTAAGGGTAATTAGTGTAATTTAAGGTAAAAATAATGTTTTAATAATATGAAATGACCTAGGAACATGTCATAAGCTTATGTTATGTGTCATGGCCGACCAATACAATCCATGGGTCAACTTGGGGACCCCATGGAGCCACTTTGGTAGGAAAGTGACATTAATATCTATTTATTTAATGTTAAAATAAAAATGTCACAAACATGTATTTTTTTTTACTAAAAAAATTTTACCATGGGGTTATACAAGTCAATTTTTTACTATAAATATTAATTGGAATGATAAAAAGATTTAATAAATCATAGTATTTTTTTATAATTTTTAGTCATTAAATAAATTAAATTATTTAGGACATCATGATGATGCATCGATTACCTCATTATTTTACGATTTAAGTAAAATGAAAAGATAATATAAAATCTATGACCTAAACATTCCAAAACCCTATTGGATGGGTATATTTAGAACCCTTATCACCTTATCCTTGTATTATATAAATTTGGGACATTTTAAATCTGAAACTCATTTTAAAATAAAGTATCATTTCTTTACGTTCCAAGAGTGCCACTCCTCTCCTCTTATATAAGGCCCCCACCTCTACCTCCTTACCCACACATCCAAAGCCTTTGGCTCAACCAACCCCTTCCCATTTTGTCTCTCCAAATCCCTATATAACTCTTATAAGCCTCACTTTGGTCATAAGTCTTCCCAAGGAATCCTTTGAGCTCAAATCGAAAAGAGTTACCCGTTTTAAAGGTAGTGTTTTCTCTTGTGTTCTTATGTTTTATTTTGCTTCTCCAACCCTCTAAACTCTCTTTATTCCTTTATTTTGTAACAAAAACAGTAACCTAAATATATTAGGATGTTTTTTTAAGAATTATTCGAGCAATACTTACACACAACTACAATTAATGGTTAACGAACATACTGTTTCTGTGGATGGCGAATTTCTGCCTCACGAAAAGATGATTATTCAACACTCATAAAAAACCTTCAAAGGTGGACACTAAGATGTAACTATATTTATATATTATATATAATATATTTATTCTTTACTTAAGCTTCTGTATTTTTCATTTATGGCATACCTATATGGTTACCATTATGGGTAAATACTATATCTTCATTTTAGGAAGTGCAGACAACCGCCCCCTCAAAGTGATTTGATTTTGCTAATGCCATATGTGGGACATATAAAGGATTTAATTAATGGTATTATATATTATATTATACTGTAATTTTAATATACATTTATATCATTATGATTCAATTCCATAAAATATGAAATAGAAATGAAAGTAGTGTTCATGCGTACGTACGACTTACCTTCTCCATGAACGGTGCATTTCATTTCTTACCTATAAACGTTATGTAATATTATATATGCAAGTATATACTGGATATATATGATATATATAATATATAAATCATGAGTATAACTATGTAGATAATGGATACATGAACAACTTGTAATTATAAAGAGCATATTTTTTACTCAAGTACCAATGATTGTTAAGACGACCGTTATTAACTTAAATAAATGCATAGTGTTCATGATATGTTAATAAGTGATATAAAAGGAATAATGAACATGAAAAGGGTTCTTAAAAAAGTACATATTAAATAATATTTATTATTCAGGAGGTTAAAGAATGATCGAGTCATGTCAGACCTGAGGTATGGGACTTCGTCTCAATCTCCTTTCATTGAGGCATATTTTGTTTTATACACAACCTTATTTTATATGGTCTATAAACCCCTTTGACTTTTACGTTTATCCAAATGTAATATTTTTTATATGAATCGTTTTACTAAATGAAAAAAGGGAATGTTTTTGTTGTACGTATGTGGCGACAATGACTTCTCCGCCGCCGTGACTATTATTTGAGTTTTGGCTTCCTCTACAATCCATACAATTTTTTTAAATAAAATTAAATACCATGATTAACTTTTCTTTTATTTTGGTATTGGAAATGGTTTTTGTAATGTTTTTATATCAATGTTTTGTATTTATATATGGTGATTGAAAAGTGGAAATGTTAGGTTTCCTTTATGTATGTTTTATGTGATATGATTATGTTATGGTTTTGGGCTGTAACACCCCGAGCTTCTACGATACGCCTCTCTTTCAATAATGCAATAGCTTGCATTGTACGCAAGTTCAAGTTCTAAAACACCGCGACTAATCAAAGTAGCCATTATGAATAGTAATAACCAGCTTTTAAAATTATAGAAATTTTATATTTCAAAATGGACTTCATTTTTGTATTCATAATATCGATATTAGCCTATGTTGAATTTTTGGTATTTTTCTAAGAACTTCTAATTTTTTATGAATAGTGAAAAAATACTTAAAAACAAATTTTTTAATCAGAATAATATATAGTGATAAATTAAACTATTTAGTGGTTTTAAAGTATAATTAGAATATATTTTTACCATTTTATCAAATGGTGGTCATTAGAATTAATTTAACATTGAAATTGGACATAAACAATTGCCAATCTTTTGATATAAATTGTTTCTTAAAAACACGCTATTTATTATGACAGCGGGAAGTAATTATAAAATTAATTAATGAAAATTATATGTTTGTAATTCTGTAAAATAGACATAATTTTTGAAATAGAAATATCAATTATATCTTAGGGTGAAATTTTGGCATTGTTCTGAAAAACTTAAATATTTGATGAATAGGGAAACCACTAAGTGGTAGTTAAATAACTGATTTTTCATTTAAATGAAATATTACCACTTCTGTGATTTGATTTTCAAAAATCCCACAGACATGGATGTCATTAAGAAGTAAAATGTGGTTCAATGAGATTAAATTAATTTTTTGGTGAATAGTAACTTTTAAGTTCTTAATCGCGATCAGAGGTAATTAGTGTAGTTTAAGGTACAAATAATGTTTTATTAATATGAGATGAGCATGAAACTTGTCCTACTCCTATTGGATGAGTCATGTCCGACCATGAAAACCCATGGGTCATCATGGGGACCCCATGGAGCCACTTTAGTTGGAAAATGACATTAATATATATTTATTTACTGTTAAAATTAAATTGACACAAACATGAGTTGTTTTACTAAAACAGTTTTTAAGTGGGGTTACAAAAGTCCAAATTTTGATTATAAATATTAATTAGAAAGATAAAAATATTTCCTTCATCATAGTATTTCTTTTATAATTTTTAGACCTTAAATAAATTAAATTATTAATGACATCATTATGATGCGGCGATGACCTCATTATTTAACGATTTAAATAAAATGAGAATATAATGAAAAATCCAAGGCGTACATTTGTCCAAAGCCTATTGGATGAAGAGATTTCGAACCCTTATCACCTTAGACACGAATTATATAAGTGGGGGACCTTTAGAATCCGAAAATCATTGTGTAATAATGTAACATTTCAATATTTTCAAAAGAGCCCCTCCTCTCCACTTATAAATGGCCCCCACCTCTCCCACCTTAATCACACCTTTAAGCCATTTGGCTCGGCCAAACTCTTCCCAAATACTCACCCAACTTCCCCCTCTTACTCCTAGAAGCCTCACATTGGGCATAACTCTTCCCAAGGAATCCTTTGGCTCAAATCAAAAAGAGTTACCCGATTTTGAGGTATTGTCTTCTCTAATGTTGTTTTGTTTTATTTATCTTCTCCAACCCCCTAAACTCTTTTTATTCATTTCTTTTGTAACAAAACCAGTATCCTAAATATACTAGGATGTTTTTATAAGAATTATTAGATCTACACTTACACACACCTACATCTAATGGTTAAAGAACATACAGTTTCTGTGGATGGGGAATTTCTGCCTCACGAAATGATGATTGTTCAACACTCATATAACACCTTAAAAGGTGGCCATTAAGATGTAACTATTTTTATATATGATATATAATATGTTTATGTTTTACTTATTCTTCTGTATTTCTCATTTATGGCATACTTTATGATTTCCATTATGGGTAAAACGCGATAATTTCATTTTAGGAAGTGCGGACTATCGCCCCCTTAAAGTGATTTGAATCGTTAATGCCATATGTGGGATGTATAAAGGATGGAGTAAATGGTATTATACACTATATTATACTGGAATTATATTATACATTTATATCATTATGATTTAGTTCCATTAAATATGAAATTGAAATGAAAGTAGGGTTCATGCGTACGTACGGCTTACCGTCTCCATGAACGGTGCATTTCATTTCTTACCTCTAAATGTTACGTAATATTATAAATGAATGTATATACAGGATATATTCGATATATATGACATATAAATAATGAATATAATTCTGGAGATAATGGATATTCTACCACATAAACAACTTGTAATTATAAGAAGTTTCTTGTTGACTCAAGTACCAAAGATCGACAAAACAACCGTTATTAACATAAATAATTACATAATGTTCATATCATTGTAATAAGTGATATAATAAGGATAATGAAATTTAAAATGGTTCTTAATAAGGTATATATTAACTCTAGTTTATTATTCAGGTGGTTAAAGAACGGTTGAGTCAAGTCAGACACGAGGTAAGAGAACTACTAAACCCAAGTTCCATTCATTGGGTTAATCACCTACCTTCAAATTATGTCATGATATTGTTATGTATTATCTTGTATTTGTACCTTCTTTATGTGTACTTATAGTTAATACACATAATAGATATATTTTATTTATAAATTATCTTTGTAAGGGAACTTCTTAACCCAATTTCCATTCTTCGGGTTAATCTCCTACTTTCAAATTATGTCATGATATTATTATGTCCTATATTGTATTTATACTTTATTTATGTGTAAATATAGTGAATACACATAATAGATCTATTTTATTTTAAAAATGGTCTTTTTATGGACTTCTTCTCAATCTCCGTTCATTGAGGCATATTTGGTTTTATACACAACTTTCTTTTATACGGTGTATAAACCCCTTTGACTTTTATGTTTATTCAAAAGGATTCTTTTTATACGAAGCGTTTTGCTAAACGACAAAAGGGAATGTTTTTCTTTCTGTGTGTATGCGGCAACAACGACTTCTCCGCCGCCGTGACCACTATTTGAGTTTCGGCTTCCTCTACAAGCCATCACTTTTTTTAATGAAATATAAATACCATGTTATAATTTTCTTTTATTTTGGTATTGAAAATGGTTTTGAAAGCATTTTTATTATATAAATGTGTTGTATTGATATCTTGTGATTGAAATGTGTAAATGTTATGTTTCCTTTATGCATGTTTTATGTGATACGATTATGTTATGGTTTATGAGATGTTTAAACCTGTTCATATGAGGAATTTATTGGACTTAATAAGTGACGGGTGGAGCCCGCTATAGCTCCTCGATGCATCGGTAGGTCTCATGAGACAACTAGACGTGGAATTGGCCGAGGCCCTTTCCCAATTTGATTTAGGGTTTTTGCCGAGGCCTTAATCATTTTAGACGTCTTGGCCGAGCCCTTGACAAAATGTTTCAGAATGTCCGGCATTATACATTCCCTCATTTTGAAAGTGGTTATTGATATTGCATGTGATTATTCGACCAGTAGAATATCCATGTGAAGAAGTGAATGGCATTATCTCATTTTACTTTTGCCATATTATGTTGAAGATCAAGTTTAAAAGGCTTTTGTTTTAGTTATACATTGCCTTAATTGTTAATGTTTATTTATGAAAGCTTCCGCTATATTGATATCCTTACTGATCATCTGAGCTCACCCCTTTCATTGTTTTAATATTATCCAGGATGTGAAGACGTATTTTATAAATGACCTGCAGGGATAGTCAGAAGAGGATATGAGTGTGGACTATGAAAACATTGTTATTAGTTTTTCACTTTGTGATGTAATGTAACATTTATGAATGTATCTAGTGTTTCCAAGGCTACTAAACTAATCGGTCCTTCGAGACTTGATATTTTGTGATCATGCCAATGTTCCGAAGTAATGCACTGACTCTGGGTAGCTGGGGTCAGGGCGTTAATGTTGGTATCAGAGGCATTTTAGTACTAACCTTGGAATCTAGATGTAGATAAACTCTGATTAGAGCACATAGGCCGAAGATAGACCTTGAGGATTGGTATAGAAGAACTTCCTAGAATTTTGGTATTATAGAGATGTTATGAGTTTTCCGAGCAATACATCCCTGTCTGGATACGAGCAGGTAGAGGCGGCTCTGGAACAGATGTACCTAGGGGTAAAACCCGAAAACACCGCTTTGAGCTAGACTCAAACGGGAACTGGTGCACGACAACGGGCCTTGCTGCACTCTTGGTTACGACACTCTCGGGGGATATGCTTAGGATAATTTTCATTTTCTTTACAAACCACTATGAAGGGTTATGAGTATATACTTCCTCAAAGAAAACATTTCTTTTTATGATTATGGATTATATCGATAAATAGTTCAATTTATGTAAAGAATTTTACAAATATGGAATTATGTATTTTATTTCATAAACTAATCTAGTTTATGACATTGTTTAGAAATGGCGCCTAGTGGAAGGAATGGAAACCGTATCAATGCATGCGCTCCGTTTAGGGATTTCCCTCCTGCTCAATATAATTATGGTGGAGCTAGTGATACAACTGGTGCTGATCAGCTTCTCACCATACTGGGACAACTCACGCAGGTTATGAATAATAACCTTACTCGTATGGAGCACCCTGATCCGCAACGTGGAGGATCAATGCTAGACCGTTTCATGAGGAAAAAACCACCAACCTTCAATGGGAGTAAAAATCCTATAGTAGCTATGCAATGGATAAATTCCTTAGAGAAAATATCCCATGCCTTGGGGAGTAGTGAAAGGGAGAAAGTTGTCATGGTAGTTTACCGCCTCACTGGAGATACTGATCAGTGGTGGTCACTGATTCAAAACACAAAGGAAGATGATGACGTATCGAATATGGAATGGAGGGAGTTCAAATAGCTTTTCTTAGAAAAATACTTTCCTCATGACCATCGAGCAGATATGGAAAGGCAATTTCTAAGTCTGAGGCAGAAGGAGGATGAGAATGTCGCAAAGTATGAGGCTAACATTACAAGGTTAGAGAGGCATGCTTCCGATTATATACGTAACCCAAGAAGTAAGATTGATCGTTTCTTTGATGGGTTAAAACCATTTCTCTGTCGAGCTTTAGTATCACAAACCTTCTCATCATACGAAAATATTTTCTCGTGTGCTATCAAGACAGAAAAGGAATTCTCTATGTCTTATGACAACAAAGTAAAGCAAGAGAAGAAGAGAACGGTGGAAAAAGAGACAGATAAAGGGAAAAGGGGAAAGAAGGATTTTCCATTATGTGATAATTGTGGGAAGAATCACCCTGGTACTTGCCTAAAAGGAATGGGAGTTTGTTATAAATGTGGAGAAAAGGGTCACCAAGCTCGTGATTGCAAGGGAAAGAAAGAGGCTATCAAAGTTGAATGCTATAATTGTAGAGAAATGGGTCATTATGAAAATGAATGTCCTAAGCATCAGGGAAACATACCTCAGAAAAGGCCAAGGGATCAAGGACAATCTTATGTTGTTACTACAGTTGAAGCAGAATAACTAATGTATTGGTGCTTTTGGACTGATGGATTATATTTCAGTTATTAGAAAAATGTGATATATATATATAAGGATTGTACTGCAATACTTGTTGATTTCAGTAAGGATTTAATATGATGAAGGTAATCATATTTTTAGTATGTGACAATAAGAGAAACTTTACTTTGTTTGGGGAATCTGATAAATTGATTTTGGAATTAAGAGACCTTTTAGAGAAAGTCTGGACATAGGTATTTTGGATAACTATAAAGGTTGGAGTGGATTAAGTTGATCTTTGGATAGTATTGTTTAAGGATAAAACATTTATGAAGATTATTTTTGGAATAGTATAGTACTATATTTTAAGGAAAAGGACAACCTGTAGGGTGGGGCATAACCCGTCGCGTCGGACAAAGATGCAGGAATCAAACCCACAACCATAGTGCGACAGGCCTTTATTTCCTACCACTAGCCTACAGGAAGTCCCTGGTTATTAGAAAATAATTTTATTAATCTAAATTTTATGTGCTAACATTTGGAACCTTATACAATTAGAAAAAGTATAATATTTTTGGGTTCTATTATCTTTTGGAGTTAAAGGTGAGTTGAAGGATGAAACTCTAATTGTCAAGCATAAATATATATATACCTATCTGTTATTCAATGAATAAATTAATTCTTAAACTTTAGTAAAGGGATATTAAACCAAAAAAATGTGTTATCCTAATACCTTATGTCTTGTTGAACTGATAATATTTTAAATCAACATAGATTGAAGGCTTTGAGGCCCTCAATTGACAGTTGATTGTGATTGATGACCTCAATCACTCCCTACGAATATTTATGTTTTTCCTCCAGTTATATGTCTCAAATTGACACCAATTTTCTCCCAATAAAGATCATAATTGGGTGGTGACTTTTTCATTTCCCTTTCCCTCTTATTAAGGCTAAATTTTATTAACCTTATTTCCGATGTGGGTTTTCCACAAAGGTATTTTCTATTTTCAACCTTTTATTTTCAAAGAAAAATATCCAATTGCGAGGACGCAATTTATTGAAGGAGGGGAGAATGTAACACCACGAGCTTCCACGATACGCCTCTCTTTCAATAATGCTATAGCTTGCATTGTACACAAGTTCGAGTTCTAAAACACCGCGACAAATCAAAGTAGCAGTTATGAATAGTAATATCCACCTTTTAAAATTATAGAAATTTTATATTTCAAAATGGACTTCATTTTTGTATTCGTAATATCGAAATTATCCTATGTTGAATTTTTGGTATTTTTCTAAGAACTTCTAATTTTTTATGAATAGTGAAAAATACTTAAAAAGAAATTTTTTAATCAGAATAATCTATAGTGATAATTTATACTATTTAGTGGTTTTAAAGTATAATTAGAATATATTTTTACCATTTTATCCAATGGTGGTCATTAGAATTAATTTAACATTGAAATTGGACATAAACAATTGTCAATCTTTTGATATAAATTGTTTCTTCAAAACACGCTATTTGTTGTGACAGCGGGAATTAATTATAAAATTAATTAATTCAACTTATATGTTTGGAATTTTGTAAAATATACATCATTTTTTAATTCTGAATATCAATTATAGCTTAGGGTGAAATTTTGGCATTGTTCTGAAAAACTTCAATTTTTGATGAATAGTGAAACCACTAAGTGGTAGTTAAATAACTGATTTTTCGTTGAAATGAAATATTACCACTTCTGTGATTTGATTTTCAAAAATCCGACATACATGGTTGTCATTAAGAAGTAAAATGTGGTTCAATGGGATTAAAATAATTTTTTGGTGAATAGTAACTTTTAAATTCTTAATCGTGATTAGAGGTAATTAGTGTAGTTTAAGGTACAAATAATGATTTAATAATATGAGATGAGAATGAAACTTGTCCTACTCCTATTGGATGAGTCATGGCCGACCGAGACAACCCATGGGTCATCTTGGGGACCCCATGGAGCCACTTTAGTTGGAAAATAACATTAATATATATTTATTTAATGTTAAAATTAAATTGACACAAACATGAGTTGTTTTACTAAAACAGTTTTTATGTGGGGTTACACAAGTCCAAATTTTGATTATAAATATTCATTAGAAAGCTAAAAAGATTTCCTACATCATAATATTTTTTTATAATTTTTATACATTAAATAAATTAAATTATTTATGACATCATTATGATGCGGCGATAACCTCATTATTTAACGATTTAAATAAAATGAGAAGATAATGAAAAATACAAGGCTTACACTTGTCCAAAGCCTATTGGATGAAGGGATTTAGAACTCTTATCACCTTAGACACGAATTATATAAGTCTGGGACCTTTAGAATCCGATAATCATTGTGTAATAATTTAACATTTCAATCTTTCCAAAAGAGCCCCTCCTCTCCACTTATAAAAGGCCCCCACCTCTCCCACCTTATCTACACCTTCAAGACATTTGGGTCGGACAAACTCTGCCCAAATACTCTCCCATCTTCCCCCTCTTACTCCTAGAAGCCTCAATTTGGTCAGAACACTTCCCAAGGAATCCTTTGGCTCAAAACAAAAAGAGTTACCCGATTTTTAGGTAATGTCTTCTCTAATGTTGTTTTGTTTTATTTTTCTTCTCCAACCCCCTAAAATCTTTTTATTCATTTCTTTTGTAACAAAAACAGTATCCTAAATATACTAGGATGTTGTTATAATAAGGATTATAGCTACACTTACACACACCTACATCTAATGGTTAAAGAACATACAGTTTCTGTGGATGGAGAATTCCTGCCTCACGAAATGATGATTGTTCAACACTCATATAACACCTTCAAAGGTGGCCATTAAGATGTCACTATTTTTATATATGATATATAATATGTTTATGTTTTACATATTCTTCTGTATTTCTCTTTTATGGCATACTTTATGATTTCCATTATGGGTAAAACACGATAATTTCATTTTAGGAAGTGCGGACTACCGCCCCCTCAAAGTGATTTGAATCGTTAATGCCATATGTGGGATGTATAAAGGATGGAGTAAATGGTATTATACAATATATTATACTGGAATTATAATATAAATTTATATCATTATGATTTTGTTCCATTAAATATGAAATTGAAATGAAAGTAGCGTTCATGCGTACGTACGGCTTACCGTCTCCATGAACGGTGCATTTCATTTATTACCTCTAAATGTTACCTAATATTATAAATGAATGTATATACTGGATATATAAGATATATAAGAAATATAAATCATGAATATAATTCTGGAGATAATGGATATTCTACCACATAAACAACTTGTAATTATAAGAAGTTTATTGTTGACTCAAGTACCAAAGATCGACAAAACGACCGTTATTAACTTAAATAATTAAATAATGTTCATATCATTGTAATAAGTGATATAATAAGGATAATGAAATTTAAAATGGTTCTTAATAAGGTATATATTAACTCTAGTTTATTATTCATGTGGTTAAAGAACGGTTGAGTCAAGTCAGACACGAGGTAAGGGAACATCTTAACCCAACTTCCATTCATTGGGTTAATCTCCTACTTTCAAATTATGTCATGATAGTGTTATGTATTATCTTTTATTTGTACCTTCTTTATGTGTACTTATAGTTAATACACATAATAGATCTATTTTATTTATAAATGATCTTTGTAAGGGAACTTCTTAACCCAATTTCAATTCTTCGGGTTAATCTCCTACTTTCATATTATGTCATGATATTATTATGTCCTATATTGTATTTATACTTTCTTTATGTGTAAATATAGTGAATACACATAATAGATCTATATTATTTTAAAAATGGTCTTTTTAAGGACTTCGTCTCAATCTCATTTCATTGAGGCATATTTGGTTTTATACACAACTTTCTTTTATACGGTGTATAAACCCCTTTGACTTTTATGTTTATTCAAAAGGAATCTTTTTATACGAAGTGTTTTGCTAAACGACAAAAGTGAATGTTTTTCTTTCCGTACGTATGCGGCGACAACGACTTCTCTACCACCGTGACCACTATTTGAGTTTCGGCTTCCTCTACAAGCCATCACTTTTTTTTAATGAAAAATAAATACCATGTTATAATTTTCTTTTATTTTGGTATTGAAAATGGTTTTGAAAGAATTTTTATTATATCAATGTGTTGTATTGATATCTTGTGATTGAAATGTGGAAATGTTATGTTTCCTTTATGCATGTTTTATGTGATACGATTATGTTATGGTTTATGAGATGTTTAAACCTGTTCATATGAGGAATGTATTGGACTTAATAAGTGACGGGTGGAGCCTGCTATAGCTCCTCAATGCATCGGTAGGTCTCATGAGACAACTAGACGTGGAATTGGCCGAGGCCCTTTCCCAATTTGATTTATGGTTTTGGACGAGGCCTTAATCATTTTAGACGTCTTGGACGAGGCCTTGACAAAATGGTTCAGAATGTCTGGCATTATACATTCCCTCATTATGAAAGTTGTTATTGATATTGCATGTGATTATTCGACCAGTAGAATATCCGTGTGAAGAAGTGAATGGCATTATATCATTTTACTTTTGCCATATTATGTTGATGTTCAAGTTTAAAAGGCTTTTGTTTTAGTTATACATTGCCTTAATTGTTAATGTTTATTTATGAAAGCTTCCGCTATATTGTTATCCTTACTGAGCATCTGAGCTCACCCCTTTCATTGTTTTAATATTATCCAGGATGTGAAGAAGTATTTTATGAATGACCTGCAGGGATAGTCAGAAGAGGATATGAGTGTGGACTATGAAGACTTCTTTATTAGTTTTTCACTTTGTGATGTAATGTAACATTTATGAATGTATCTAGTGTTTCCAAGGCTACTAAACTAATTGGTCTTTCGAGACTTGATCTTTTGTGATCATGCCAATGTTACGATGTAATGCACCGACTCTGGGTAGCTGGGGTCGGGGCGTTACATGGGCATTATTATGAAGACATGTGGTTCCGTGATAAACTAAGGGAGGGTGAGCCCGATATAGCTCTCCAATGCATTGGGTAACGCGAAGGAGTTAAACATTGAGGTTTATCCGAATAGATTTAGGGAATATACTATGATGGGTATTCCAAACGTAACCAAGAGGGTTTCTCCGTACGTATGAATGTTATGAATTCCCCAAGTTACCTTTTTGTCTTATGATTTCTATGATTTATTCATAATTTGAATGATGTATGTTAAAGTTATTATGTTTTATGGGTAAAGTATGATTTAATTGTTATGTATATATTTACTCATGTTTCCCTTCTATATTTTTATATCCCTTACTGAGATTTTTATTCTCATTCCATGTTTTTTGAAATGTTTTTCAGAGGTCAAGGGAAAGGTAAATGATATGATGATATTGTCAAGGAAGTGTCAAGAAAGACTCCATGGTTTATTTTTAATATGTTTCCCTTGATGGGAAAAATGAATACTATCTTTATGTAACCACTTTGTTTAAATGTGGAATTTAATGCAAGTATTATGATCTAATTCTCTAATACTCTAAACCTGAAAAGATCCTCAATGTGTAATCGTGTAATAACTCAACATTAAGTATGGTTTAAGGCTGGTGCCTTATAGATATCATGTATGATTACCCCTACTAGTTATATAAGGTCATTGTTTTTCATATTTATCTTTTACATTTGTTATAAATAAATGTTTTATGCAAGAGTACTAAAGGGATTGATATTTATTAGAGATTTTTAAGTTCTTTCACAAAATTAGAAGAATGTGTTCAATGTTTCCAAAGGTATTATACTATTATGATCCTTTGGTATGTTTTTGTGTAATCTAATGAAAATTTATTTAAAATTATTTAATATTCATTTACCAAAAGCTCTGTTCATTATAAAGAATGTATTGTGAAATAATTGAAGGATGTAAAAGGATAATTTTGAATGATATATAATACATGTTATCTATATTTCCCATATATACCAATTTGTATGAATTTTATGCTTGTATCTTAGTTATGGATTATGAATCCATTGCTAACAAATAAGTGATCAATGTCATAAATATTTTTTATTTGGAGTTTTATATATTTAGTGTAAAACTATTTTGTTTATATATATTTACCTAATTAAACCAATATATTTAAATGAATATTAGTAATGAAGATGGTTTTATCCAAAAAAAATTTATGGATAGATTATATATATTTTATAATGTATTATTATATATTACTATTTAAAAATTAATCCATTAAATGAGATAATAAAGTTTCACATAATTCATTGATTTCTAAAGTAGATAACCCCATGTATAATGTCCTAAAAAATTATGATCACATTCATGATAAATTTAAAAAATTGGACCATATTATAACTCCAAATATGTAATTTTTAATTTATTAATGATAGAGAACAATATATTTATTTTTTTGGAAATATAAAATTAAAAAATTAATAATACGTTTAAACCCCTTATAATAACATCCAATAGAACCCGTTAGAAACTATAGTATGAAAACATTAATGGGTTACCTCTCCACTAATTCAATGGACTAAAATAAAGGCAAAATATTTCACATAGAACCATGATTGGAACAAAAAATAAAATTTCAAAATAGGCACATTCATTGTAATGTGAATGGATTTCCACCATGTATAAATGGTATTATATTGAAAAATATGATAATAATAATAACATATATATAGAAATATGGAATTTTAATGTTAATAACTATATAGGTTTTGTCACCTTATAAGTAATGATTTTTTTATGATTACAAAATTGTAACCATATATTACAAAGAATCACATTAAAACAAATGATTTCTATTCATCCTCAAGATCAACCATATATAAAGAGTTTAGATTTTTTTTGAGATAAATTAATTCAAATTATTATAAAAATACAATTTAGTCAAATGGGTGGTGGAATGTTTGCGGGGAATTATTCATCCAACTTTTCTAAAGTTTAGTGAAATATATTCTCTCTCATAAATAACATGTAAAAAACCTATTTTTGTTAGAAATTAGATGGGCTAAAAAATTGGATCAATATTTATTCTAGACTAAGGTAAAATTTCACCCCAATTTGATCATGATTTTTTATATTCTATTTAAAATGGTTGGAAGAAATTTTCTTCCATGAAATCTATCGCAAAGTCAATATTAAATATATGTTACACCTATAAAATATTTTGAAAATATTAATTTAGAAATGAAAAAAATTAAATAAAATGTTAATAATAAAATTTTATACATTCATATAATGTTGTATCATTGTTTTGAATAAATTTTTAGACATAAATCTAGTTTAATGATAAGAGTTAATTACTTCCATTCCCATTGATTTATCCATTTGACGCTCAATATGAGATTATATCATTGCGAATCATATATCTCTCCAGAAAAACGACATATTCGCTATAATTTAAGTAACATAATTACGATAACTTAAATTAAAATACATTATAGAGCGTGTTTCATAGGATTATTTTTTAATATGATAAAACTAATACATTTTAAACATGATTTAAATATTCCATGAGAATATATTTTTATATTATAAGAATCCTATTAATCAAGGATTTTATGACGATTTATTTATAATAAAATTTTAAAATATTTATTCAAAATAATAAAATATGTTTTAAAATAAATAAACCTATATTATTTGGTAAATTTGTTAAAACTATTTTATTCCATAAATATAAATAATATATTACTCTATATATTTTAAAGATTATGTTTTTCCCTCAAAATAATATAAAAAACAAAAATCTCTGAATAATAATATAAAATAGCCAAAATATATTTTATTATCATTTTTCAATGCTCATTCCAATTATTATCTTTCAATATTTTCTCTAATCTTGGTATAATTAGAAAAAAAATTCTATGAATCATAAAATATTTGATGGTTTGTTGTTTTTAATTGAGAAAATTGTAATATCTAGGCTGAAATCATATTTTAAATAAAAAATGTAATATATTTTTTAATTTTTTAACTACATAAGGGATAAAAAAACCTGGAAGGATAATATTTGGGTCGTTATCCCTAAGAATTGAGTTTTAAATGTTATTTAATTTCAGTGGTATATAATAATTGTATCAATTCTAACTATGGAAAATAAACTATATAATCAATATACAAAAGTGTCGAAAACTATTCATTAGTTAAAAACATATCAATACATGGACAATTTAATTTTTTAATGATATTTAATTCTAAAATTATACATAATGTGATCCTAAATAATTTTCTAATATTAATAAATCCCATGTAATCATATACTCACCGCTTAATACAAATGATTTATATTGAATATTTTTTACTAAATACATAAATATGTGTAAATAAAAAAATAGATCAAAAAACATTCTTACAAAAAAATAACCATGAATATAAAATTTCATAATTATCAATTTAATTTCATCAAAAATCATTTATATTTATTTAATATTTTTTTAATAAGTTCATTATAACCATCATATATAATGAAATTAAATTATTGTTAAAGAAAAATTTTGGTTCTTTTCAGAAATAACATTTTTCATCTCCCTTCCCCTAAATATTGAATGAAAGAAAAAATATTACTGAAATAGGTGATACTATATGATTTTTATATTGGATAAATTTGAAACATGTAAAATAAATTAATACACATTTAAATCAATCACATGTTTTGAGAAAAAATTCCTAACAATAAAAAGATTAAAGTCCCCACTCCATGTTATAGGATGATTCAGAATTTTTAATTATAGAGTAGTTTTTGACTCCATGAAGAAATTTTATTTATTTAAATTATAAAAAATTATTATCTGATGACCCAAAAAACAAAAAGAAATAAAAAAGATTCAATCCATACTGGATACATCAAAAAATAATATCCAAAATAAAATAATAATAAAACTAGTATTCAATTTTTTATTTTATGATGAAAGAATTGAATTAAAGAAATAAATATAATTCTAATTATTTACATTAAAAGACTTTGTTTACAATATCTATCACAACAAATACACACCATTATGTGAAATAACTATTTTAAATACGCTATTTATTTTTCCCACAACCTCCATTATATTTAGAAGTAGTATATAAAATATATTGTGATAATGATTAAATTAAATTTTGATTATAAAATTCTGAGTCGTAATTAGTGGGACATTTTGTGAACTATCCAAAAGTGTCTATAAAATTTAATTATTTATTTTTCATAATAAATCAAGAATAATTTTCTTTTAGTTTTATTTTAGAGGTTAAAAATTGATAGAAAGAAGGTTTTTTCAATTATCTAATAATTTATTCTTAAGTGGGGATCTTTGGGAACTAAAATAAATTATAGTTTAGTCAAAATAACATGAGGTAAATGTGGACTATGATTCATGATTTATTGGTTCCTTTAAAAGTAATTATTCATCCTCTTTATTTTTATGTCAAATTCAGGTAATGAGTATATACTTAATTATCATGATATGTCCGAAGTTATTCGTGATTGGTGGTCTCTAAAAAATTGAGATATATATAAGAGAACATTTTCAAGAATTCAAATTTAACACATGTAAAAAAATGATATTTTTATCATCATGAAATAATAGCCCACAAAAAAATATTTCAACATTATTATTTCCACATTCAACATTAGAAGAAAATCTCATCTTATCAATCAAATCACTATCGCTTAATTTTTAGATAATATAAATGATTTATATATCAATGATTTTATTTTCATGGTTATGGCCTTAATTCTATTTGTAATTCATTTTAATAGGATGAATGATACAATGAAGGTATGCACATGAATGATGTGTTTTTTTATTCATAACCTATGAATGTATGATTTTAAAGGAAATTAATTCTAACAATGTAATATAAATGTATTTTATTTCCAGAAACATCCTATATTATAGCCTTTAGTAATCAATATCTATAATAATAAAGATAGAGTGTCATAGACCTAGCATACACTTCATCATTGAAAAACTATAAATACACAACATATGAAAATAGATAATATTTATAACCAAAATATTGTAGGTCTTTGGAATTATTATTCACTACAATGTAAACATTGTTGTAATGGATACTATGGGATTTTAACATAGGATTCATGCATTAGTAGATGTTTGTATACACATTAGTGACTATGGGAAAAATTCATTTAAGTGTATATACATTCAATGGTACATAATTATTTAATGTTAATTTATTCGGAAGGTATATTTTGGTGTGAATTGAATTTTGTGACATTTTTTCAACATGATAGTTAATTTTCCATAATGTTTCACTCATTTTGAGTATATATTTTCTCCCTATTAAAAGAGATAATGGAGTAACGTGGAGGATTGAATTAGTAGGTACTAACTAATTATTTAGGTACTAATATTTATAAAATTCAAAGGGCTTATAATTATATATTTTAATGTTTCATATGATTTTTTAATTATTCGTTCAGGTTTCACAATGGTTTCCCAGCACCATTGGATATTAAAATTTTTTGTTGAACATAAAATGATATTATCTAACTACACTACCATCATAAAGATTGGAATGTGATAAACTATATAGGAACGCCTCATTACTAATTTAAATCAATCACAATTAAAAATATTGTCATGAAACTATAGAACAATTTTTTTTAATTACAATCAAAAGAAAAAAACATTTATCGTGGAACATACTAGGATATGTGGTCATATAGTTGGTATGTTTTAAGATGAAATTTTTGGGTGTTGGATGGATTTTAAGAACTTTATTAATTGATTTGGGAATTACTCATGGTGTGATTCAATCAACTTATGAGTTAGCGTATTTTGTTTAGGGAAATGTTTTAAACATTTTGGTTGATTAATTTTTTTTGTTACTATAAAATATGAAACACCCACATTGCTATGATGGGATGAAAAGGATTTCATAATAGGTCTACATTCCATAAGTAGCAAGTATATGTGGTGGTCTTTCTAGAAACATGTTGTACTACATATTATCTATGAGGTTGATAGGTTGGGCCTATCAATGATTTTATGTTGTTTTTTTCATACTATTGGACTCTCTTATATATTTAATATTGGTTTCATGTATCCTTCCCACATTGCAGTGTTGATTATGCTGTACACATTTGGTTGATTTTTCATTTGACTTCAGTTGATGTGAGATTTATTATGTTTCAATGGTTATCCACAAACATGAACATCTCTATGAATAAAATATCATCCATCGACGGTCCAATCTACATATATTAATGTTTCTACATATTATTTTCTTGTTACTTAGTGATGATTAATTTATAACAGTTGGTATTGTTTGATCATCCATGTCTAGAAAATATACAATTTATCTCTATTTAATTTAGTAGAATGAATTTAACATTAATTTCATAATTCCCATGGTAATTTCATCTTTTATATTCAAGTAAATGAAAGTAGAACACATATAAATTAGTTCCAAATAATAGAAAACATTTTACCTTTTATAGTTATGTGAAACAAAAATATATATAATTATTAATGTCATGTGACATAGATGACTTGGAGGATTATTCCTAGTAATGGTTAGAGAGTACCTCTCTCCTAGTAATGATTTATTTCAAAATTAAAATGGAATATGACCAAATGAGAATGATTTGTTATAGAAATAAATTTAGATCATCTTATTAAGGTATGGTACCAATATGAATATGTCCCAAATGATATGGATATATTATTCATCATAATGATGTATAGTCTTGTAGGTGGATAAATAATATCTATAGTAATATGGATCAATTGTAAGAATCATTGCTAAATATTTCTATATTGAAATTTCCATCCATGATTGAGGTAATATATCTTTGAATGTTAGTGATGTATATCATATCAGAACAGATAAGACTCAATGAGGACTGTAAGGAATGAAAATTTTGGTTCTGGATCTCATGGATTTTTTCAATCAATTCAATTAAAATAAATGTCCAATCCCATGTAGTTCGATTTACATTTTTTAATGTAATAATATAGGATAGTTCAATGTAGTTTAATTTCATGCTGTATGTACCTTAGTTCCATGAATTGTGTGAAAAATGATGATCAACTGGGGATTATTCATTTGTGTCTTCACAAGTATATATAATTTGTAGATTACACCTAGTTGGAGGTAAATTTTAGATAATATTTTGCAACAATAATTTCATGGGAAACATAAATTGCTATGATCTTGTGAATCATACTATGCGGGACTAATAATAATTGAAAAATAAGTCACATTTCATTGGAGTACTCAAAATGAATTAAATAGGGAATACAAATTTTTGGGTTCCCAATAATATGAGGTCATCATATCCATATTAAATAGTTTATTCTATTTTTTTTGTGACGTGAATCTCATTCTCTTTTAATTGGGTAAAATTACATTTGTATATCATACCCTAAATGATTTGGAAATAAGGTTTACAAACATGTTTTGGGGATTTTTTGTTCAACTCTTTTGAGATAATATTTGGTATAGTGTGGAATAAACAATGGATTTTCCCATAAATATATATTTTTTGATGAATATTAACAATTTAAGAGACATATTTTTTAGAAAGAGGTTCCCCTAACGTAATTTGAGTTTTAGGGTCATGATGGGTTATCATAGAATATCATATAACATGGGTGAATATTGTTTTTATCTATTTAGTATCACTTCTAATTTAAAAAAATTACCATGATTTTCCAGCCATGAGAATATAAGACTGAGTAACAAACACCTTTGAATCCACCTCGGTTATATATGATTTTATAATAAGTAATTTGGGCGTAAACCATGAAGTATATTAATGTTTCTTAGCAGATAACACTTCAATAACGGTCGATTATGATGTAACATCAGTGAAGAACCATTATGGAAGGTGGTTTTTTTCATGGAGGATATTATTTTTGAATAATTTATGGATTCATCCTTTTAAAAATTACCCATGTATAAGTTTTATAAAACATGTAGTACTATATTTATCTCAATCTATCTTGATCTTTGTTATTCCATAACTTTATGAAGGATACTTGTAATTTTATTAGATGTTGAGTGAGCTATTTTCAAGAAATGGTTTACAATGTGGTAATCTATTAAGGGGACCAAAAAATACCTTTCAATATTAAAATGACAAGAGATGTTCTATGTGGTATCATAAAATACCATCTTAAATCCACAATAGAATAGTTTCCAAAAACAAGTTAATCTATAAATTATTTTCATTATGGTCTCAACAGTGACTATTTATTGGCCAAAAACGAAATATTTTGATTTTTGTGGTAAAATATCCATCTAATAATCCATCATAACTAGTATTATTGTTTTTTGGACATGATTTTTGAAGGTATCAAGCTAAAATTTAGTACTTTTTATTTGGAATAATTGATTAATGTAAACACGAATAGATGAAGTGTAAAATGATGTATTCAACTTATAATTGAATATAGTTGCCTATAAGTTACATATAGTTATCTTCCTCTCTATTATTGATTGAATGAAGATGATTTCTACTTTTTATAGGAGCTCAAATATCCACCAAAATCGATGATTTCATAAATTGTAGTTCACACATCACGATTTTTTATAATGTTGACCATCTTTTATATAATGTATTGGTTATATGCGATGATTCTTATTTTACTTATATGGACTTTTATTTATGATTTTTCATTCATATTTCATCACATTTATCTTCATATTCCTTTTAGGGATACTAGGAACCATTATATAGTACATTATTGTCCTCAAAATTCCCAATCCCCTCAAAATATGATATGATTAACATGAAGAAGATAAAATTCTGAGTAGAAATTATATCCATGTTTTCTGTTACATGATCCTATGGGGATATGGTGAACCCCTATATTGACAGATCCTACGGCACACAATTTTTAGTGCTTCCTGATAATGATAAATGAATTTCTCATTGATTTATGATTCATTTTATATTCTACATTGTGATTATTTATTTCCCATGTAAAAATAATGGTCATTTATGAGAGTAGTGTTATTGGATTCTGGATTTTAATAAATATATATTTCATCAATATCGAATAAACTGATGGATTTCATCGCTATAAATGTTATGGTTTAACCTGGAGTGACTTCATAGACCATGATTCCACTTTACCCATTTTCCAACACCGGTTAGACACTTGGCCTCACATACATATCCACATATGTCTGATTCTAAGGTCTAGAAGTGATGGTGTGAAGGTAATAAAATAGTGATATTATACCCTCATGTCAAAAATTATCATTGGATAATGTAAATGAAAATATTATTAAGAAGCATGATATTGATAGGCTGATACAATAAACAATTGAAACATAACAATCACTAAATAAAAAAGCAGTGGAGGATGTAGTTAATAGAATAACTGAATAACAATCCCATATCCTCAATAGATGTATCTAATACAATGATTCATTGAATGATTATTATGTATAAAATGAAAACATAAGAAAAATAATTCTAAAAAATAATCAGAAAGATACAAAAGAACAAAACCAATCCACAATAATCTCTAGAATATGCCCAATTATTTTTACCTAAACTCTTGCTATGTATAATATGTCAACCACCTGAATAACGACCTTTACCCTTATAGGTACCTGCATGAACATAGTCTTCTCATCTGCGAAGGGTGGCTTGAGTAAGGTTTGAGATAAAAAAACTCAATAGGCCACTACCAACAATATCTCCATGTAATCTAATGTGGTTATCATAAGTAAAAGGTGTGAAATAATTAACAAAAAATAAAAACAATATTGAATAATCAAATAACCTTAACTACCAGTTCCTACGAGATAAATTGAAGGACTACCTACTTCATTCCATTTATGGTTTAGATGACCATGTCACTTTATATATACATAATATTATATAGATATTTGTGTTTGTGTGTGTGTTGGGAAGGACTATGATACAAACCACTATTATCCAATTCTCAGAGAACCTCCCATGATCTGGACCATATCCTAAATCAAAGAGTTCTCATGGTCTCATGGAATGAATGTAATGGTAAGACCAGGATGTAAGCCATTAGTATCCATCTCCAGGGGACCCCTCACAACCTTTCCCTAACTCTAGCAAGGAAGCTCACACGGTCTCCACTCCCAGGGACTCTCACAATACCTTGTATCCTCATCCAATATAGATTAATAATATATAATAGATAAAAAACATCATTAATTAACCTCTCATGCACACCATAAATGATCACAACCATCTTGACATTCAATAAGATGGTGATAAGTCATTACCTCATATGTCATGTCATCTGCCCATTCACAATGAATCCAAGGAATGATTCAATATATTACATTAGAAAAGAAGCAAGACCTCCCATGTGCTTCAGTAAAAATATTCAATCCATTAAAGGCATCCCATTATGAATTTATCAATTTACACAAACCATTAATATTGGAATGAGTTCACCATCTATTAATCAAATTCATTTATAAGAAATCAAACCCATTAATATGAGGCCTTTCTATTATAAAATAAATGAAAAAGCTAATGTCCATGATATCCCTTGAAACTATACTAATTGAAATAAATTCATTTAGATGGTTATAGTGAACTCAAATTTTCTATTATATACAATCCAAATCATACAGGTTTCCAAAACAAGTACAATTTCATTAAATATTATAGGGGTCATGAGTAAGAACATGAAACAACAAAAATTATAATTTTTAAAATTATATGTCAAAAATATCCAAACACATTTGATAGACATTATAATATAATAACTAAACAAATAATAAAGTTATTTCATTTAAAATCCAAAATGGAGGAAAAATTGGGTTCAATTCATTTTGGGCCATTTGGGAAAAATAAAAAAATGTATATTAACACACATATTGGTGTCCATATAGTGTATGATTTATGTATAAACCCCTAAATAAGAACCAATTTACTTATTCCAAGACACTAGGGTTATTTATACATGATGGAAACAACCAAACATAGAATCTCATCAATATCCAAATTATGGAATGATAGAATAAATACAAAACGACCAAAACAAAAATGTAATTCTATTAGACAACATATACTTCTATTGGATATGACGGATCAATTAATATCAACCGTATATTTTGAAAATATTATAAGTGATCTGATTTTCATTCCAACAGCCTATAAATAAGGGGAATCTAACATCATATAAATAGTATAATAGATGTCGTGAATTACAGTATATAGAGGGTTACATGTGGATTTCCATAACATGGGATATTCGATGCTTCAAATGGATCAATGATCAGAAACTACAAGGATAAGTTGTATTTGATTGATTATTGAAGAGGATATGAGCTCAATGGAGTTTAAGCATACTGGTTTGTCCTTTAAAAATGGATAAAGAAAAGAAACATAAAAAATAAGAGGGGAAAATTTTCCTTTTCACTCCAAAAATTTGGGGCCACATGCATTAGGTAGATAGTTTAAAATCTATTTAGAAACCATGTGGGTAGGATTTTTCAAACATCAATAGTAGTCCTTGTAGCTATGCACCTAGGACTGCATGGTTGTAGACAAATAGAGCAGCATATAAGTTCCTCTACTGATAACCACATCGGCAAGCACCCTGGGTTAAAAATTAAAGGAAAACAATATTTCCCATCCATTTAGCACATTTCATGAAATCTGGGATCTGTTCATGCCTCAGATTATTCAGTGACCTTTAAGGGTTAATTAAGACTCGTAATTAAGGCCATTTAATGAATTCAAAAAAAAATATCTGTAACTTTGGAAAATTCAAGTCATTATGACCTACCCTATTAATAGAACTCCCCACCTAGATGGATTTCTAAGGGAAAAGGGGTACTAATTGAAAAGAGTTTTGTACATTGAGTTTGTATTACAACTTCCTGATCCCATATCTTATTCAATACTCGTTCGTGCTACCATAACACTGACACAAGAGGAATAGACCTGGCATGACTCATCTTAGAGGGGAATGTGCTGTGATTACCCCATTCCATCCTCCAATAGGCCAGGGGCATGGGACATTCACCGAGTAGGAATATTCCACAAATTTTAGGCATTAATATAAATTACATGTATTCACACACCCATCTCCAAGATACAAATTCTGATATATGAAATCACTATGTAAACAATGCATGAAAACCACTATATCCCAAAACTAGAGTATGGAATTAATTAATGTACAATAAATTAACGAGAAACAAAACAAGCCCACAATGAATATTATATAACCCAATGACCAAACTTAAAGGAATGATGTACTAGTACAACAGACTAAAAGTTTCAATATCACTACTTGGTCTATCTAGTCTCACAATGCACTGCCTTGTTATAGCCTGCTATAAAAACCCAATGTGTTTCAATAGAAATTCCCTTATGATAAGTATGCCATAAAATCAAATTAAACACAACATAATGATATAATAATTGATAAGTGACCTTTAAACATATGTCTGACACTTCTGTGTTTGGAATTTTGAAAATCCAGTATACACGGTTGTAATCAGTAACTAATATGGAGTTCGGTAAGAAAAACACAATGTTGTTTGAATAGTAACCTACCCTAATGGATATTAACAAACCCTTATTAATATTTATATAACCTAATTAATATTATCCTCACTAATGATAGCATAAAAATAATATTCAATTTGGAAGTATGATATATCTATAATTTAGAATAAGTTAATGAATGTTTTAAAACTGGTTTTGATAATAAATTATTATTTTAAATAATTATATTTAGAAAATCTTTTTGTTAAATTGACTTCATTTTTGTATTCTACACGGTAAAAAATAGTTAGGGTGAATTTTTGGACTTTTTCTAAAATACTTGAGTTATTTTGATGAATAGTAAAATACGATAATTTACAATAAAAGCTAAATAAGGGATTTATTAATTAATTGATGATGTTATACAAATATAATCCAACTTGGATCAATACCACATGATTAAATTACTATTATAGTTCAGGTAATATTTACTATTCATTTTTTTGTGAAGAAATAATAAATTAATGATTATAATATTATGAAATCCCTTCTCTCCCCCACTATAAAACCCCCCTTCACTCCCCCTTATCTTCAGTCCTCTCAAGCCTAGTTCATTGCCAATATTCTACCCAAATCTCTCCCCAAGCTCCTCCCCCACGGCCAAAATCTCCTATCCTCTTCAAAATACCAAAACCTCTCCCCTCAATAGGTTCCCAAGGGAGGAAGTCTCAAGGGGTAAATTCCTCTTCCCAATTTCTTCTTTTCTCTTATGTTCATTTCTTTTCATTTGTTTCCTCACCTCCCTTCACCATAATAGTATGATAAATCATGTAACATACAATTAATGGAATTTTTTCATGCTAATTGTATATTGTATTATCTTCTCTTCTTTCCACACCCTTTTATTTGAAAGAAATTAATGCAGCGTTTGAGATGTGAAAATTTATCACATTCAAGGACAATAGTTTATAAATTTCTATTATTATCATTAATTATACTCATGAAACAATTTGTGTTATGGTTGAAAAAGATTATTATATATTTAATATATCCTATTATTTTTTCATTAATCATTTTTTACAAATGTTATTATGTTATAGAGAAAAACAAGTACATTGTAATCAAATCCACTGATTAAGAAAAAAAATGTTATCACTATGGTTATATATATAATAATCCAAAATTCACTCTAAGTAAGGTAATTAAAATAATAACCATGTAACATCATGGATGATAAATATATAATATAACTTCAATTATGGAAAACCACTTTCATCTTACTTATAATCCAAACTTGAATATAAGTGAACCGATCTTTTAAAGCCATGTAAACAAACGAGCCTGAACAATGAAATCGAACCTTATAACTAATCAAAAAGGATTTTAATGAAGTAAAAAATGGTTATAATAAATAAATAAAATATATAAGATATTATGGAATTATTAATTAGTAAAACTGAATTTCTTTATTTATGTCTTTAATAACAAGTGGAGAACACCAACAGATTTAAGGTAAAGGGTCCCCTCCTTTTCACACTTAGTCATGACTATTCTCTATTCTATACATTTTTATGTAATACCAATTTATGGGGTATATTTAATCACCTTTACATACTTACCTAATATTTTATATGTTATAATAAACCCCTTATATGTCTCATAAATCTCACTTAGTTACACCTGATACCATACTGATAAACCATAATTTGTTCTACCTGAACATCCTATATTCCTTCGGGTTCCTCTATCGTTATTTTTTTTCTTCCAAAATGTAGTTTTATTTTCTTTTTACGTAAAATTAATAAATTATTTTTATATTCTCCATAATCATGTTCCATTATTCTTATTTAATTCTATTTTGGGGATATACATTCTTTAAAGTGAATCCCTCCTCGATACTTCCCAAAAAGAACACTCATTTTAAAATAAACATCCCGATCATTTTCCCAATATCATGTGCACTCTATCTAATGTTTTAAGACAACAATGTCTTTATAAAATCATTATTTTTATATGCCAATATCAGCTTTTGAACTTCTATGTATGTTCTAATCCCTTTCTTTCATGGACACTTTCATGATACACTCATTGGTTATGCCTTATGTCATGATTGCGTTAACCAATTCTTTCCATGGGTATCCGTATGTTTATGAAAGATTGAATATGTATTATTATTTATGTGGAATAAATATTTATGTGGAAAGTATATTTTTGTGGCACGAATATTCAATGAAATGTTGAGATGGGTGCGCCCAGATAGCGCACTAAGGCATTGGGTAAGGTTATGTCTCATGGGATGCGATGCGAAATGGGGTTGGCGGTTAGCCTTGACCCATACTGAAATTGGAAACACGATTGGCATTTATAATTGAATCTTACTAAAGAAATGTTTTATGATTCTTCTACAATTATATGATTCCATGTTTATATGATCCCATTATTATATGATATTATTTCATATGTTCCATGTTTTGGATATCAATATTTCATGCCTCCTAAATCATGTGCTTAAGTTGTATCCTTATTTTCACTCCTTTACTGGGATTTGCAGCTCATCCCATTGTTTATGTGTTCCCCAAGGTACCCTATGCAGATGTAAGGGTTCAAAGGAAGTTATAAGCTTTTTATGGAGATTATATAAAGATGTTTTTTATCCCCATGTTTTATTCTAAATGTACCTAGTCTTCCAAGACACTAGACATAATGATACATGGCTTATAATCAAACGGTTAATTATGGTTAAAATCATGATATGTTATATTTAAATGTCTCAAGTCCCTATAGTTGGTATCAGATGATGGTCTAGTCATTTTTGGAGATTATGAATAGTGCACCTTAGTTAGAACCTTAAGGATAAGACTAAGTATAAGAAATCATTCCAAAATTTTGGCCAGTATTGTGTAAGTGGTTTATCAAGAAAATAAATCCCTATCTAGATACAAGTAGGTAGAGGTAGCTCTATCATATATGTATCTAGGGTTAATACCTGAAAACAACGCATTGAGCTAGACTCAAATGACAAATAGCTCACGACAACAGGCCTTGCTACACTATTGGTTACGACACTCCCGGGGGATATGCTTTGGTATATTCGTGAGTTTATTACAAACCATTAATAAGGGACAAAAAGAAGACCATAATAATATATGTTAAGAAAATGATTGAGGATAACATGGATATAAAACTAACCAATCACAACTCATGATATACATTTTCATTATATGTTTATGATTTTATGTTCAATGTATTCTTTTTTTATCAAATGATTTGTATTAAAAACCTCTAATTATACATAATTTTTCAATGTTAATGTAGGAAATAGAAGAACATGTTCTAACAACCAATGTGACAGGAAAATTGATGATTTTACTAATTATATGCCTGATGTGATGGAAGTGGGTGCTCAAAACTTCATGGAAGTACTTGCTCAGTTGGCTAGAGTAATTAATAATAACTTGAATCAGGTGTAGCATCATCCTCCTCCAAGGAAACGACATTTTTCCATAGAATACCTCATTCAGCAATGACCTCCCATGTTTAGAAGATCTTCTGATCACCTCCTCATAGAAAAATGGATTAACTCCATTGAAAATATTATCTCCAACATCTACTGCTCGGAAGAAGAGAATGTTTTACTGGATGTATATCATTTATAGTGGTAAGAAGATCAGTGTTGGACACTGATCAAGAATATATATTCACAAGAGAAAATTGATACCATTTATTCGGAGGAATTCAAGAGGATGTTTTTCAACAAATATTTTCCCTGAACCCTCCGTCTCAAGATGGAAATAGTGTTCCATAGACTCAAGCAGAAGGAATATGAGACCATTAGAGCGTATTAAGTGAACATTACAGGGCTTGAAATGTATTCCTCTAGGATTGTAATGAACACTGAAAGAACGATTGATCTATTATTTAGAGGAATAAAGTCGATCCTATGAAAGGCTTTGGCAATTAGAGACTTCGACAGTTATGAATAGATTGTCTATTGTGACCTCAAGGTGGAAACGGATATTGGAGACCCTTAGCGGTCTCGAGGGCCTAGTTACAAGAATCAGAAAATGGAAAACAATGGGGGTGGTTCATCAAACAAACCTCACGATGGAATGAATCCTCACATTCCCCTTTCTATAAATTGTGGGAAGAAGTATCATGGTGAATTTCTCAAGGGTACCATGAATTTATTCAAATGCAGAATATTTATCCATATAGCCAGGAACTGTATAAGGGATATGGAAAATACCACTAAGGTTGATGAAGAATGGAAGGTTCATATCAATACCATGCTTGCAGTGTGGTGTTACAAAACTAAGGATCTTGAGCATTATGCCAAAAAAGATTGTAACACGAGGGTTATTGGAGACAATCAGAGAAAAACTCCAAGGCACAAAGGATGGTCTTATGCTATCACTACTGCTGAGGTGGAGCCGGAAAATGATGTGGTGATTTGTATGCTTTTTATTCATTCATGAATAGAGATCATACCTATTTGATTCTGGTTCTACGCATTCTTTCATATCATTCATGTTTAGTAGAACAATTAAAACACCACCTCAAAATTTGGAAGAAAATATATATATGAGAATAGTGAATGGGGAAATTATTGCATCTGGGGTTTATAACTCCTCCCCGGTTAATGATTTTGGACTAATCCTCCTAGAATTTTTTTTTTCAAACTTCCCTTAGTGGAGTTCTAAGCTGTCTTGGGCATGGATTGGATATCTTTATACATGTACAACCTCATGTTTCGAAAAAGGGAGATCACTTTTTACATCCTGATGCGTCCTCCGATTCTTTAAAAGTGTAAGGAGGAAGATGAGTATCCATTAGAATCATTGTGTCATGTTTGGATACTGCTTCCTAGTGAGAAAGCATATATAGCTCAAATGATTTGGAAAAAGGATTGAATCTTGCTTGAAAAATGCCCCTCGTGAGAGATTACACTGATGTATTCCATGAATGGTTTCCTGGTCTTCCTACTGACTGAGAGGTTCAGTTCTCAATTGAACATATCACTGGATCTCTACCAATCTCAAATACACCTTACTGAATGGCCATCATAGAGCTGGAAGAGTTGAAGAACCAGTTACATAAGAATATAGAGAAGGGTTCTATATGCACGAGTGATTCACTCTGGGGTGCATCAGTCCTCTTTGTTATGAAGAAGGATGGATCAATGCACCTCAACATTAAATATCATGAGCACAATAAAATCACAATAAAGAACATATATCCCCTTTCACAGGTAGACGACTTGTCCGATCATCTTCGTGGGGACAGTTATTTCACTAACATGGACCTTAGGTCGGGATATCACCAACTAATGGTGAGGAAGGAATATATTACCAAGACATCCATTCTAACGAGTTATGGACACTATGAATTCATAGCGATTCCCTTAAAACTCACTAATGCTCCAGAAATTTTCATGGCTTTAATGAATACAGTCTTTAGAGATTACCGCAACAAATTTGTGGTGGTCTTGATTGATGATATTCATATATACTCCAAGAGCATGGAGAAACATGAGGAGAATTTTGAAACCATGTTAAAGAATTTGTGAAGAAGTAAGTTGTATAAAATTTACAGAAAATTTGAGTTATCGATTGATGAATTATCATTATTGTGGCATGATATCACTAGGAAAGGGATATATGCGGACCCATCTTAGATGAAGGAAATTAAAGACTAGTTGTGGCCAACATCTCTAATAGAGATCCGTATATTTTTGGGTATAGCTGTGTATTATCAACGATTCATGAAGAACATTTCACGATTGTCAAACCCAATGACCCAATTGGCAGGCAAGGGAGTAATGTTTTTATAGACACAATAATGTGAATTTTTTTTCAAGGAGTTCAAAATGAGGCTTATCATTGTGACAGTACTCACACACCCTTCAAGTAGATAAATATTTGTGGTGTATAGTTATGATTCTAAAAAATGCATAGGAAGTGTGCTAATGAAACAAGATAATGTGATAGCCAATGCCTTAAGGCAGCTGAAAATTCATGAGCAAAAATATCATACGAATGATATGAAGTTAGTGGATGTGATATTTTCATTGAAAATATGGCATAATTATCTCTATGGGAAAAAATGTGAGATATATACTAACCAAAAAATTCTCAAATATATATTCACATAGAAAGAGCTTAATATGCGCCAGTGAAGATGGATATAGATCATCAAGGATTATGACTGCTCAATCCACTACCATCCTGTTAAGGAAAAAAAGATTGCGGATGCTCTAAGTAGAAAGGATGTTGCATCTTTATCAATGATTTGAATTGAAAGTATCTGATGTTCTTATATTTTCAAAATATTAACATAGTAATCATTAAGGGAGGAACATCATCAATCCTTTCAAAAATGATTTCTCATAATTCTCTCTTGAAGAAAATAATGGATGCTCAAATAAAGGATGTGGAAATTTAGAAAAGGGTGGAAGATATTAATAATGGGGAATCCTTTGATTTTAAAATTTATGAATAAGGAGTTTAATGATTTGGGACACGATTATGTGTACCATCATATCCAGACATAAAGAAGGAGCTATAAAATGATGCACATAGATCCACCATCTATATCCACCTAGGGAGAACAAATATATATCAAGATCTCTGAGGAATTTTTTGGCAGGACAATATAAAAAGGGAGATTACTGAATATACATCAATGAACCTTTTATGTCAGCAAGTGATGGTTTAGAGACAAAAGTCTAAGGGGATGATGCAACCACTGCCCATACCATCATGGAAGTGGGAGAAAATTTCCATGGACTTTTTCCCTGGACTTCCAAAGACTTCTAGAGAAAACAATTTTATATGGGTCGTTGTAGATCGCCTAATAAAGAAATCCCTCTTTATAGTTGTTCGAGATGACTTATCATTGGATCTACTTGCATTGATTTACATCAAATAAGTGGTATGGATTCATGTAGTACCACAATATATTGTATCTAATAATGAACTAAGGTTCTCCTTGAAGTTCTGGAAATGTATCCAACATACTCTAAGAACTAAACCGAACTTCTGTACGACCTATCATCCTCAAACTGATGGCCAATCTACGTGAACTATCCAGACATTGGAAGATATGATGAGAGCATGTTAAATAGAATTAAAAGGAGTATGGGTCAACATCTTCAACTGGTTGAATTCTCTCACAACAATAGATTCCACTCGAGCATCTGAATGGCGCCATATGAAGCCATTTATGGGAAAAGTTGTAGAACACCAGTGTGTTGGCATGAATTCTGTGATAATAAGCTACTAGGACCTGAAATGGTTGAAGAAATGTTGGAAAAGGTGAAAACCATTCAACAACATGTCAAAGAAGCCCAAAGTCGAAAAAAGAGTTATGCAGATAGCCGTCTACGAGACATTGAGTTCAAAGTTGGAGAAATGGTATTTATATGCATATCCCCATGGAATAAGGTCATGAGGTTTGGGAAGAATGGGATGTAATGTTATAGGTACATCGGCCCCTTCGAGATCATTGATAGTTTCAGATATGTGTCATAGCGACTGGCACTTCCACCTACAATATCGAACGTCCACGATGTCTTTCATGTATCCCTCATATAAAAGAACATACCAGAACCTTCACATGTACTCTCTTCAGTGGTGGTACATTTGGAGGATGATCTCTCATATGAGGAGCAGCCAGTGAAGATCTTGGATCGTAGATACAATCTTCAACACAACAAGACTACTCATATGGTCCAGGTACTATGGAGAAACCACATGTAAAAAATGGATACATGGGAACTAGAGGAAGAAATGAAGAAAAAAGTACCCACACCTGTTTTTGGCATAGAATGTAAAACCAAATTTAGAGGGTAAAATTTCATAAGGGAGGAATAATGTAACAACCCAATGTTTTTCAATGAAAATTCCCTTATGATAAGTATGTCATAAAATCACATGAAAACACTACATAATTAATTACTAAGTTCTAAGTGACCTTTAAACTTATATTTGACACTTATGTGTTTGTAATTTAAAAAATTCATCATACACGGTTGTAATCAGTAAGTTATTTGGAGTCCGATAATAATAATAATAATTTTTGGTGAATAGTAATCTACCCAATTGAATATTAACATACCCTTATGAATAGTGACATACCCTAATGTATATTATCATCACCTATTTTAGTATAAAAATAAAATTACAGTTGGATGTACGATATACCTATATTTTTTAATAAGTTAATGAATGTTTAAACATTGGTGTTGATAATAAATTATTATTTTAATAAATATTAAAATAACAATATTTATAAATTTATTTATGAAAAATGGTCTTCATTTTTGGATTCTACGATTCAAAAAATGGTTAGGGTGATTTTTTTGGGATTTTTTCTGAAATTCATGAATTTTTTTGATGAAGAGTAAAATACGATAATTTTCAATGAATGCTAAATTAGGGATTTATTGAGTCATTGATGATGATCTGCGGATTTAAGCCCACATGGTTCAGTATCACATTATAAAATTACTATTCTTGTACATGTAATACATATTATTCTTTGTATTGTGAAGAAATAATAAATTAATGATTATAATATTATGAAATCCCTCCTCTCCTCCACTATAAAAACCACCCTTCACTCCCACATCTCTTCACTCCTCTCAAGCCTAGTGCCTTGCCAATATTCTTCCCAAATCACTCCCCAATATCCTCCCTCAAATCCAAATTCCTCTATCCTCTTAAAAATACCAAAACCTCTCCCCTCAAGTGGTTCTCAAAGGAGGAAGTCTCATGGGGTAGATTCATCTTCCATATTCCTTCTTTTCTTTTGAGTTATTTTCTATTAATTTCTTTCCTCAGCTTCATTCACTATAATTGTATGATAAATCCAGTAACATACATGTACGAAAATGTTTTCATGAAAATGGTATATTTCATTATTTTTCTCTTTTCACCACCAAATTATTTTAATGAAATGAAAGCACCATTTGAGATGTGCAAATTTAGCACATTCAATGACAACAATTTATAAATTTCTATTATTATCATTAATTATATTAATGAAACCATTTTTGTTATGGTAGCACCAAATTATTATATATGAAATATATCATATTTTATGTTTTTTAATCCTTTTTTACAAATGGTATTAAGACATAAATCAAAACATGTTCTTTGTAATCAAATCCACCGATTAACAAAAATGATTATCACTATGGTTATATATATAATAATTCGACTTCACTATAAGTAACATAATTAAAATTAAAACAATGTAATCTATTGGATGTGAAATAAAGATGTTAAATTCAATTCTGGACAACCACTTTCATCTTACTTATTTTGAAAAATTGAATATAAGTGAGCCGATCTTTTAAAGCCTACTAAACAAACGAGCCTGAACCATGAAATTGAACCTTATAACAAATAAAAAATGATTTCAATGAACTTAAAAAGGTTATAATAAGTGAATTATATATAAAATAGGTTCTGGAGTTTTTAAATAATAAACCTAATGTTTTTTATTCAGGTCATTTATAACAAGTGTAGAACACCATTGGATTTATGGTAAGGGATCCCCTCCTTTTCACTCTTAGTCAAGATTTTTCTCTATGCTATGCCTTTTTTTGTAATAACAAGTGATGGGGTATATTTAATCACCTACCGATACATACCTAATGTAATATATGTGTTGATAAACCCCTTATATCTCTCAAAAATCTCCCTTAGTTATACCTGATACCATACCGATAAACCGTAATGGGTTCAAAAAAACATCCTTTATTCCTTCGGGTTACTCTATCATAATTTTTAACCAAAATATAGCTATCTTTTATTTTTATGTAAAACATATACATTCTATTTTTTTTCTCAATAATCCTGTTCCAAGATCCAACTCTCATACTCTTTTGTGGATATACATTCTTTTAAGTGAATCCCTCCTCGATACATCCAAATAAGCACACTCGTTTTAAAGGAACATCACAAACTTTTACCCAATATCATGTGAACTCTAACCTCTGTTTTAGTTTACTATTGTCATTATAAAATAATTATTTTTATTATTAAAACCGTTTTGGTTAAATTATAAATTTATATAATATAATTTCATCTTTACTATTTTAAAGGCTCTATAGTATTTTCCTTAAAACCGCACAAAAATATTTTAATGCTAAGGTTTCTCCAATACATTTCTTATATGCTTTCACTTATATTATTCACCATCTAACAATTTATATGCCTATATCACCTTATAAACATCCATGAAGTTTCTAATCCCTTTGTTTCATGGACACATTCATGATACACTAATTGGTTATGTAACATCCCAGGTAAATAAAGAATATTTCATTTTTATATTTATTCATATTTGTGAATAAAATGTTAAAATTCCATTAAACAGAATTATATGTTTGATGACGTACCCAGTTTGCAACAATGAGTTTCTTTAAAATCTTACATTGCACACTAATAATATAATAACATTATTTTAAATGGTAGTTAACGCCTAACCGTTATAATGGTGGGAATGAACAGAACTAACTAAAAAATGATAATATATGTTTTTAAAATATTTTTCCATTTATCCAATAAATTTTATATTCTTCAAATAAGAAAATAATTTGATTTTAAGCATAATTATTCTAATGTTCCTTAAAAGGTTGATTAACCGCCTTTTGATGGAAACCCATTTTTAAAACTACTTTTTGTCAATTTTATATGTTATATTTGAAAGAAAAACCTTATTTATAATTGTGACGTCAAAATGTACTTTTTGTGATTTATTTTTATTTTTCCGATAATGTTCATTTTTAATGAAAAGTGAAAAATGATGTATTTTAATTCCAAACCCCCCTTTAATATAATTTATTTATATTTTTAGAGTATATTATTAATTGTGTTTAATTTTTAGTTAAAATATTTTTTTACCATTTAATTCAATGGTGGTCATTGAATAAATTTCACTTTAGAATTGACCATAAAAAAGTGTCAATCTTTTGAAATATATTGTTTCTTAAAAACAAGCTATTTGTTTTGATAACTGAAATTAATTATAAAGTTAATTAATGCAACTTATAATTTTTGAATTTGCTAAAATGGGTATCATTTTTGAATTTGGAATATCAAATCCACTTTGGATAAATTTTTTGTATTTTTCTGACAAATATTTATTTTTAATGATTAGTTAAAAATACTACATTTTACTTCAAAACTGAATTTTCATCTAATTTAATTATATACTCAGATTGTACTTTTAATTTTTTTAAATGTGTATTTTAATTATTATTTTATCACTTAATAAAATATTTTTCATTGTAAGTAATTTCAATTTTAAAATTGGATGTAAAAACAAGTCATTATGTTGAAAAATTTTACTTTTTAAAAACTGGTCTTTGGTTGTGACAACGAGAATTATTTTTAAATTATTTACTGAAATTTCTGTGTTTTTTATTTGATAAAATGGATTCCATATTTGGAATTAGAAGGTACAAATTATGTAATTAATACATTTTTGTTTTTGGACATTATGAATAGTAACCACGGTAATTATCTTTTTTTATCGTGATTAATTAGTAATCGGGTAGTTAAGGGTAATAAAATAATATCATAATAACAAAAAATGACCCCAACATGTGTCTAAATCCTCTTATTTGAGTCATGGTAGACCATGTGATTCTTTTTACCAAACATGAGGTCCCATGGAGTCACATGGGTGTAATAGTGACATTTATGACATTATTTTTTAAAAAGAAGATAAATATAACAATAGTTTGTAGATCCCAAGTAAAACAAATATAATTTTGGTTACATAAACGATCTCTTGATCTATAAAAATCCATTGGTAAGAGAAAAATATTTCTTACATCATGTTATTTTTTTTTTAATATTAAGTTATTAAATAAATTTATTTATTTTTGCCAACATGATGATTTAGTGAATACCTCATTAATGAACGATTTAAATAAAATGAAAAGATAAGGTAAATTATAAGACATACATTTGTAAAAAAAACTTATTTTAAGTGTTAATTGTTAACCATTATCACTTTATCCAAGAAATATATCATTTTGGGACCTTTAAAATCTGAAAACCATTTTATAATAAAGTAACATTTGAGGACTTTCCAAAAGTGACCCTCCTACCTCTTATAAACGGTCCCACCTCTACCCCCTTTTCCACACCTCTCAATTTCTTGGATCGCCCAATGTATGCTTATATTTAACTACACATCCCTGTATCACTCTTATAAGCCTCACTTTGGGTAGAAGTCTTTCCAAGGAAGCCTTTGGCTCAAATCTTAAAGAGTTACCCGATTTAAAGGTAATACCTTCTCTCAAGTTTCATTTTTTATTATTCTTCTTAAATAAACAATATCTTATTATTATTTGATCCTATAATAACACCAGTATACTAAAAATACTAGTTTGTTGTTATGATAAGGATTATACCAACATTTACACACACCTCCATCTAATGGTTAAAGAACATACTGTTTTAGTGGGTGGCGAATTGCTGCCTCACGAAACGATGATTGTTCAATAATATTTTACCTCATTTCATGGTAGACATTATGATGGAAATATATTTATATATGATATATATTATATTTATTTCCTCTATATGATTCTATATTTTATATTTAAAACATACATTTATTTTTTTCATGTTGTGCAATTGCGATAATTTCATATGAGGAAGTGTGGACTGCCACCCCTCAAGTGATGTGACTCATTCATGCCAAACATGGAATATATAAATAATTTAAATAATGAAAATATGTTACCAATATGAAATATATATAATAATTTAATTATAATATATCTATGTCTTATTTAGTTTTAAAGTCCATTAATATGACAAAAAATGAAAGTATCGTTCATGCGTACGTACGACCTACTGTCTCCATGAATGGTACATTTCATTTATTTTATCCAAACATTATGGAATATTATTGAATACATATATACTGGATATATATGATATTAAAATCATGAACACCATTCCTAAGATGATGTACTAAAAACTACATGGACAATTCTCTTCAAACAAATTCATTGTTGACTAATATACTGAACATCGACAAAACGTATGATACAAACTCACATAAATAACTAATTATTGTGACATGATAATATGTGATATGAATTGGATAATAAACATTAATTTATGTACTTATGAAATTATAAATTTACCAATGTTTATTATTCAGGAATATAAAGAAATGAACAAGGCAAGTTAGACTTCAGGTAAGGGGATTTCTTATCTCACTTTTAATTCTGTGAGATTTCTGTTGTTCTCACATTATTTATTTCTTGTAGTGTATTGTATACTGAAAATTGATATATATTTTCATGATTCTATTTATATTCATGGTATTATGTGATTCATTTGGTTCTTATTATCTTTTGATCATATGTCTCGATTTATATCAATGAGGTAAGAGGTTTTTATCTCACTATTTATTCCCTTGAGATTCATGGTATAATTGTCAATAACTCAATTGAGTGGTGTATGAACTGCCCATTATTATAATATTTGTGTAATATACATTCATTTATGTTTATTTACATCAACATTGTACATTCCTTATTTCATGAGGAGAATGTATTGAATGTTACCCAAATCGGTAAGGGAACCTTTCACCCTCCTATTTTTAAAAGACTTATTTTTGTTACGTCATTTAATTTACATCATAATAATGTGGGGATATGTTATTATATATCCTTATTGCTGTAAATTTTATGTCCATGTAATGATATACCCTTTTTATCTCTCATAAACACATTTTCTAAATTATAATGTGAAGTCGTTAGGCTGTTGAATTTCTGTAAGGGAATTTCTTAACCCAATTTCAATTATTTAGATTAAACCACTACTTCTTGATTATGTCATACTATGAATATGTGTGGATGACCTATGATTGTTTTACACTTAATATCCACTTATATTTAGTGTATTTATATTTGTCACACATAATTATGTTATTTATTTATCATTAATCTATGGATAACATCTTTGTACGGGACTTCGTCTCAATCCCCTTTAATTGTTGAATATTTTGATTTCTACATGAAAATATTTTATACGTTGTATAAAACCCTTTTGACTATTAATTTCATTCAAAAGGAATATTTTTACCCAAATCATTTTACTAAATGACAAAAAGAAATGTTTTTGTCTTATGTATGGGGTGACAACGACTTCTCTGCTGCCGTGACAATTATTTGAGTTTCAACTTCCTCTACAAGCCATAAATTTTTTTAAAGAAAAATAAATAACATGTTTTCTTGTATTTTATTTTGGTATTGAAAATGGTTTTGATAATGTATTGATTATATCAATCAGTTGTAATGATATCTTTTTATTAAATGGTTGAAATTTTATGATTCCTTTATGCATGTTTTATGTGATTCGATTATCTTATGCCTTTAGGGAATTGATTATGTAGTCAGAGGGTTACTCCCTACGTAAGAATGTTATGAATTCCTCATGTTACCTTTGTGTCTTATGATTTCTATGAGTTATTCATAAATATTATGATTTCATGAGGTATGTTAAAGTTCTTATGTTTTATGAGGAAAGTATGATTTCATTGATTTTTATGTATCCATGGACTAATGTTTTCTTTGCATATTTATATATCCCGTACTGAGATTTTTATGATCATCCCAAGTTTTTGAAATGTTGTCCACAGGACATAAATATGAATAGGGTCAAAGACGGGATCAAGGAAATTTTATGTTGTCTAAAACATGGAACTAGACAAGAATGTTTTGTTCAAGAGTTTTTATTGCGAAAAAAATGGAAACTAAGTAGATGTGCCTACTATGTAATCATTGAGATGTAATCATTTTGTCCTAATTCTCTAATACTATAAACCTGAAAAGCTCCTCATTGTGAATTTTTTATTTAAATCATGATTATGTAATGTTTTAAGGTCGGGTCCTTATAGTTGGTATCAGAAGTAGGTTTAAGTAATTTTAGAGGTTACACTATAGGAAAAATGACCTATACCCACGGTTCAAAACTATGGGTATAGCCACCAAAACCGTGGGTATAGTCTATACCCACTGTTTTGGGAACCATTAGCTAGAGAGATGTCGGTATAGGGGTCTCCACCTATACCCACGGTTTTGTAGAACTGAGGGTATAGGGGAGTCAATGTGTGCACCACAACTATTCCATCGTGGAACACAACAGACCCCATGGTTTTCAAACCGTGGGGTATTAAAATTCAAAATATTCGCAGTAGCCGGGATTCGAACCCGCACTACTGCTATGCCTCACGGATGCACATCACCGAGGAACCAACTGACATGTGAATTTTTTTTGTTATATAATCATACATCATTGTATAAATATTTATTTTATCCACATGGGGTACTAAAAAATTCAAAAACGCGATCAAGGGGTTTCGAACCCACATCTCACACTTGGACTCACGGATGCGCACCGCCAACAGACCAACTAAGCTACGATTTTAAATTGTTAATTACATATACATAGACATATACATATTAATATAATCCACATCAGTTATTTAAATTCGAAAAATGCAGACCGCAGAATTCGAACCCCAGTCTCACGGCCGCTCCTCAACTAGTAACAAACCAAGATACTGAAATTTTGAGTACATATATTTATATTTATATAAATATATTAAACTAAACTTTGAAAAAATATCTTCCCGCCAATGTTTTTTCGTGTCCCGTGTAATTTTCATTTGCCGCAATATGCTTTACTCATGGTTATCCAAAACCGTGGTTATAGGGCTTCGGAAAATACCCTATAAACACGGTTTTGGAGAATTGTGGGTATAAGTGGCCTATACCCACAGTTTTGGAGAACTGTGGGTATAGGTTCCCGTACTATCCCTATACCCATGGTTTTTTTCAAAACCGTGGATATAGACATATTTTTAGTAGTGATAGGGTATTCTTTAAGATTAAGTGACATTACAATAATGGTTCAGATTTCAGAAAGAGTCATAGATTTTTAGATAATGTTAATGAGTTTAAGATAACATGAATAATTATATCTTAGTATTTTATGATTATTTGAATGTTATACTCACACTGTCCATTTTGGTTTTAGTAAATGGCTGGATCTAGTCGGCACCAATGTAACAGTGGATGTGAAGAAAACTGTAACGGTTTTTTGAACGATCAACTGAATTATATGGGAAATGCAATGAGAACTTGTGTGCTTATTATCTACCAACTATTTGGATTCATTATTGACCACCTTAACCTTATTGATTTTTATAAGACATAAAATATGTGAGAAAAAAATCCCTAAGGAAGTTCTGGTAATAATCAAAATGGTAAGTATGTTCAAAAACCTAGGTGTCAAATATGTGGAATGAAACTCATTAAAAATGTGTCAAAAGGAAAGAATGATGCTATAGATGTGGAAATTAATGTCATAAATCAAGAACCTGTGATGGAAAAAGGAATCATCTAGTTGAAAGTAAGAATGGGAAAAAAGTTCATTCTTAAGGATCAATTGGATGTTTTAAATGTGGTGTGCATGTTCAATATGAAAACAGATGTCCTAAGAAAAAGTTTTGAGAATGGGATCGCCAAGATTGTACAAATATTCATTTACCAATACCTAATTCCTTTCCGATTGAGGATGAAGAAACTTACAATGACCAATGAAAGGTATGGATGATTTATTAACATATGTTTTCCTATTATTCAATCATAGGATATGATTCATGATTTTGTTTGTAGGAAATAAGTATTTCAGAATAAGTAAGAATGGAATGGTTAATGGATCATGAAGAATGTTGAATGAGTAAAAAGTCAACATATAATGGATTTAAGAGTTATGATAGATTTTAGGATGGTAAAATTCTTAAAATTATTAGTTATTTTTTGATGATAAGATTACATTAGAAGACTTTTATATTATGTGTAACCCTGCTGTTTGATATATGAAAATTTTATTCAAGGAATAATTATCTTTTCTTGTGATGAAATATTTATAAAGACAATTTTGATTTATATTATCATTTAATTTGAGGTAATTAATGACTAATACATTTTGGGATGCAAATTGAAAATTATTATAAAAACATTGTGGTTAAAAAATGTTATGGATATTTGTAATGAATTTATCTCTTTTTGGGAATGTTATAAAATTATGTAGATTTTTAAAAAGGACAACACACAAACCATGTGTCAACCGTCACTTCGGACGAAGCTGTGGGAATCGAACCCACATCAAAAGTGCGACTAGTATTTATCACTTACCACTGGACTACGTGAAGTCCCTGGTTAGTATGACTAATTTATTTTAGTTAGATGATTTTATAAATCAAATATAAGTTTATTTTTGGTTATCTATGGAAATGATAAACCTATCATGGAGGATATGTGATTAGGTTAATTACTTTTCAATATGATACTTTAAGAGTAACTAATGTTATTTGGAGATAAATGTTACGATTTATCATGGAAGACTATGTGATTAAATCCTTTAGAGATTTGGGTTTCAATCTTACTTTTGATTACATTGAAGAATTTTATGGATAGCTATTTATTTATTGGTCTTTCTTGAACCTTGGGTTATTTTTGTTGACTTTTGTTGATTAAGAGTAGTAATTCTTTTTATAAAAGATTATGCTTTTGGGGATTATCTGATATTGTACTAACAGTTTTGGTTTCGGTTAAGGCCTGAAGACATGAGAAATATATAGTTCATCTTTTGTGGATTATGTGATTCTCAAGAAGTTTATTATAACACTCTTAATGTCAGCAAGTCATCCAAACTATTTATCTTTTGTGAGAAAATCGGAGTTTGTGTATGAAATCTAGTAAGAGATGAAAGTATACATGAAATGTAAGCATGTTTCCTTATGATTTATTTAATCTCATAAATAAATTACTCAATTAAATGTAACATAAAACAAAAATGTTGTATGTTATCTTTTCCTATGGGGGAATGAAATTCTGTTTAACCCATCACACGTTTGTGTTTTTCTGGTGGTTAACTTTCTCATAAACATGTTTCCATCACTCTCCATAAAAAATTTACCCTTTGTTTTCTCTTCCATATCCATGTTTTCATGGAATCCATGTATCTGTTGTCACTGTTGACCTTTTTACTTTTTTTTATTTCTTTTAATGTGATTGTTTAATTTACTCAATTTCTGATGTGGGGATTTCAATTAAGTTTCTGAGCCCAATATTAAAATTGCAAGGATGCCATTCCCAAAAGGGAGGAAGGATGTAACATTCTAGGTAAATAAAGAATATGACATTTTCATATTTATTAATATTTCTGTATAAAATGTTGATATTATTTTAAATGGAGTGCTATGTTTGATGGCATACCCAGTACGCACCTATGAGTTTCTTTGAAATCATCTGTTGCACACTAATAATATAATAATATTATATTAAATGGTAGTTAACGCCTACTCATTGTAATGGCGGGAATGAACAAAACAAACTACAAAATTATTATATATGTTTGTTAAATATTTTTACATTTATCCAATAAAAGGTAGAGGCTTAAAATAGAAAAAAGCGATTTTAAGCATAAATATTCTAATGTTCCTCAAAAGGTCAATTAAATGCCTTTTGATAGAGACCCCTTTATAAAAATACATTTTGCCATATATATATGTCATTTTTAGAAAAATAATATAATTCTTTATAATAAGGATATCAAAATGTACTTTGTGTAATTTTTTTTTATTTTTCCGATAAAGTTCATTTCTAATGAATAGTGAAAAATGATGTATTTTAATGCAAACCTGCTTTTTAATTTAATATAATTATATAGTTATATTATATTTTTAATTTGGTTTAAAGTTTAGTTAAAATATATTTTTACCATTTAATCCAATGGTGGTCATTGGAATTAATTTCACTTTGAAATTGGACATAAACAAGTGTCATTCTATTGATTGATATTGTTTCGTAAACACACGCTATTTGTTTTGAAAGTGAGAATTAATTATAAATTTAATTAATGAAAATTATATATTTTTAATTTGGTAAAATAGACATAATTTTTGAATTTTGAATATCAAATTTACTGTGGATAAATTTTGGTATATTTCTGAAAAATGTTCTTTTATAATGAATAGTGAAAATTACTGCATTTTACTTCAAAACTACTTTTTCATCTAATTTAATTATATAGTCAGATTATTCATTAAATTGGTTTTAATGTGTAATTTAATTATGTTTTTATAACATAATAAAATGTTTTTCATTGTATGTAATTTCACTTTTCAAATTGGAGGTAAAATCAAGTCAATCTTTTGTTAAATATTACTTCTTAAAAACCCGTCTTCAATTTTGACAAACGAGATTTATTTTTAAATTAATTACTGAAATTTTTGAGTTAGTAATTTGGTAAATTGGATCTAAATTTATAATCATAAGGTCCAAATTATGTAATTAATACTGTTTGGTTTTTGGACATTATGAAAAATAACGACGTTGATTATCATTAATAATCATGATTAATTAGTAATCGAGTAGTTAAGGGTAATAAAATAATACCATAATAATATAAAATGAAGCCAACATGTATCTAAATCATCTTTTTTGAGTCATGGCCGACCACTGGAAGCTTTTTCCCAAACATGAGGGCCCATGGAGTCACATGGGTGTAATAATGACATTTATGACATTATTTTTAAAAAACAAGAGAAATATAAAAAATGTTTGTATATGCTATGTAAAACAATTTTAATTTTGATTAAATAAATTATATCTTAAAATATAAATATTCATTGGAATTATAAAATTATTTCCTACATCATGGTATTTTTTTTAATTTTTAGACATTAAATTCATAAATTAATTTAGGGCACCATGATGATGCAGTGATTACCTCATTAATGAACTATTTAAATAAAATGAAATAGTTAGGTAAAATATTAGTCATAAACTTCTATGAAACCTATTGGAGGGATATATTTAGAATCCTTATCAACTTATACTCAAAATATATCATTTTTGGCCTTTAAAATCTGAAAACCATTTTATAATAAAGTAACATTTCAAGACTTTCCAAAAGTGACCCTTCTCCCTCTTATAAAAGGCCCCCACCTCTACCCCCTTACCCACACCTCTCAAGCCCAAGGCTCGTCCAAAATCTGCTCATATTATCTTCCCACATCCCTCAATAACTCCTATAATCCTCATTTTTCTCATAATTCTTTCCAAGGAAGCCTTTAGCTCAAATCAAAAAGAGTTACCCAATTTAGAAGTAATGTCTTCTCTCGAGTTTCATTCATTTATTTTTCTTCTTCACTCACCACTATATTCTTATTATATGAACCCATAGTAACATAGTATCATAAATATACTAGGATGTTGTTATGATAAGGATTCTACCAACACATACACAAACCCCCGTCTAATGGTCAAAGAACACACTTTTTCTGTGGGTGGTGAATTACTACCTCAGGAAATGATGAATTTTCAATATTCTTTTAACACCATTCATGGTGGACATTATTATGGAACTATATTTATATATGATATATATTATGTTTAATTACTCTATATTCTTCTGTATTTTATATTTAGAACATACCTTTATGCTTTTCATGTTGTGCAAATGCGATAATTTCATCTGAGGAAGTGTGCACTACCGCCGCCTCAAGTGATGTGACTCGTTCATTCCAAACATGGAATATATAAATAATGTAATTAATGGACTTCTTTTTCCAATATATAATATATATTACACTGTAATAATAATATATCTATGTCTAATTTAGTTTTAAATTCCATTAATAAGACAAAAAATTAATATTGTGTTCATGCGTACGTACGGACTACCGTCTCTATGAACGGTACATTTCATTTCATTTCTCCGAACATTATGAAATATTCTTTAAAAATATATACTTTATATATATTATATTTAAATAATGAACACCATTTCAGTGATTATTTACTTATAACTACATGGACAATTATCTTCAAACAAGTTCACTGTTGACTCATGTACCGAACATCGACAAAACGTATGATATGAACTCACATAATTAAATAATTGTTATAACATGATAATATGTGATATGAATTGAATAATAAACATTAAAGGAAGTCCTTAAGAAACTATAAATTGAAAAATGTTTATTATTCAGGAATATAATGAATCAAACAAGACAAGTTGGACCTTAGGTAATGGGATTTCTTATCTCACATTTAATTCTGTGATATTTCCATTATTCACCAATTATTTATTTCATGTGGTGTATTGTGTACATCCATTTGATATATATTATCATGATTCAATTTATATTCATGGTATTATGGGATTAATTTAGTTATTATTAACTTTTTGTCATATGACATGATTTATTACAACGAGGTAAGGGGTTTTTATCTCACTATTTATTCCCATGAGATTCATGCTATAATAGTCACTATCATATTTGAGTTGTGTATGAACTTCCATTATTCCAATTTTTGTGTAATATAATTTCGTTTATGTGTATTTATATAAACATTTCATTATCCTTCTTTCATGGGGTGTACGTTTCGAATGTTACCCAAATCAGTAAGGGATCCCTTCACCCTCCTATTTTTAAAATGCTTCTTTTTGTTAGGTCTTTTAATTTACATATTCATAATATTAGTATATGTTATTCTTTTTCTTTATTGCTGTAAATTATTTTTCCATGTGATGATATACCCTTTTTATTTCTCATCAACTCATTTTCTGATGTTTAAGGTGACACTGTTAGGCTGTCGAATTTCTATAAGGGATCATCTTAACCCAATTTCAATTATATGGGTTAAACCATTACATTTGGATTATGTTTTATTATGAATATGTGTGGATGACCTGGGATTTTTTTACACTTTGTATCCAATTATATTTAGTGTATATATATTTGTCACACATAATTATGTAATTGATTTATCCTTAATCTAGGCATACCGTATGTGTACGAAACTTCATCTCAATCACCTTTCATTGAAGAATCTTTTGATTTATACATGAAATTATTTTATACTATGTATAAAACCATTTTGACTTTTAATTTCATTCAAAAAGAATATTTTTACATGAAGCGTTTTACTTAACAGCAAAAGGAATTTTTTTTTGTCTTATGTATGTGGTGACAACGCCTTCTCCACCACCGTGACCATTATTTGAGTTTTAGCTTCCTCTAAAAACCATAAATTTGTTTTAATGAAAAATATATAACATGTTTTAATATTATTTTATTTTGGTATTTAAATTTACTTTGAATTTTTTTTGATTATATCAATGCTTTGTATTGATATCATGTGATTAAAATGTGGAAATTTTATGTTTCGTTATAAATGTTTTATATGATGCAATTATGTTGAGGTTCTTTGAAATTGTTTATGAAGTCAGGTGGTTCCATGATAAACTAAGGCCAAGTGAGCCTAATATAGCTCTCCAATGCATTGTGTAACACAAAGCAGATAACGCTAATGATTCATTGAAGAAATTTAGGGAATATACTATGTTTTTTATTCCAAACATAACCATTAGGGTTACTCCCTATGTAATAATGTTATGAATACCTCAAGTTACCTTTGCATCTAATGATTTCTATGAGTTATTCATAAATCTTTTGATTTCATGAGGTATGTTAAAGTTATTATGTTTTATGAGTAAATTATGATTTCATTGATTCTTATTTATTCATGGACTAATGTTTTCTTTCTGTATTTTTATATCCCATACTGATCTTTTTATGTTCATCCCATGTTTTTGAAATGTTTTACACAATAATTAAAGATGAATAGGGTCAAGGATGGGATCAAGGAAATGTCATGCAGTCTAAAACATGGAACTAGACATGTATCTTTTTTTCAAGAGTTTTTTTGTGTGAAAAAATGTAAACTGAGTAGATGTGTCTACATTGAAATCATTGAGATGTAATAGTTATGTCCTAATTATATAAAAATCTAAATCTGAAAATATCTTAAATGTGAATTATTCATTTAATTCATGATTATGTAAATTTTTAAGGCCGATCCCTTATAGGTTATTCCTTATGTCATGATTGTGGAACACAATTCATTCCATGGGTATTCGTATGTTTATGAATGATTGATTATTCATGATTATTTATGTGGAAGGAATATTAATGTGGAAATAATATTGATTTGGAAAGAATATTCATTGAAATGATGAGATGGGTGTGCCTAGATAGCGCTCCATTGCATTGGGTAAGGTTATTTCTCATGAGATGTGATGTGAAACAGGAGTGGTGGTTAGCTTTGATCCGTACTAAAATGAGAAATGGGATTGTGTTAGCCATGACCTGTACTAAAGAAATTTTTTATGATTCTGAAACATTTATATGATTCCATGTTTAAATGATCCCATGATTATATGATATTATTTTATATGTTCCATGTTATGTATATCAATAAGTCATGCCTCCTAACTCCTGTGCTTAAGATGTATCCTTATGTTCATTCCCTTAATGGGATTTTGAGCTCATCCCTCTATTCATGTGTTCCACAGGTCACCCTATGCAGATGTAAGATCTCAAAGGAAGTTAGAAGCTCTTTATAGAGATTAAATATAGAAGGTTTTTCCCCATGTTTTATGCTATATGTACCTAGTATTCCAAGACACTATACTAAACGATCCTTGGCCTGTAATGTGATGACTAATTATGATTAAAATCATGAAATGTTATATGTAAAAGGCTCGAGTCTCTATACCTTCCATGAACTCCATCTAATGGTCGATCGTCTGCCCAAGACATGAAACATGTGGGGAAAGCCCGAGTATGGGAGAGTATAACAATACTTAATAAGAAACACTAAAAATAGAAATCCATAATACCAAGGAATAGAAAAAAGGAATACCATAAAAGAATACCACACAATGTCATACAATAATGTAATACCCAAAATTAATACAATAATGGAATATCGCACATGATTATAGTAAAGGAAGACCACACATGATTTACACAATGTAATACCACATATGATTACAACCATAGATTACCACACTTGATTACCACGAATGAACACCACAAAATAATACCGTTAAGGTATTACCACAAATGAATACATCACATCATTAACACAATGGAATTCCACACATAATTACGATAACAAATTACTATAAAGGAATACCATGAAGGTTTACCACATAAGAATACCACAAAGGATTACTATGATGGGATTAACACAAAGGAATACCATAGAGGATTAACCTAAAGGAATACCACACAATATTACCACAAAATATTACTACAAATTTATACAATGAAGGATTACCAAATTTAAATATAAGAAATGATTACCACATATAAATAAAATGGAGGATAACCAACCTTGAATACCATGAATGAATGTACAATCCTATATACACATGTATATGTCTAAACACCTATTACAAGGATATTATGATATAATAAATCCATTACACAAAGTATATATATAATGAAAAAACAATTACCAGTCACATGATTCTACTCAAAGCATTCTTATTATAGGATAACTCACTCCTCAAGACATGGATACCTTTGGAGTCACTCATGAAGTGGTCAAACTCATTTGGGTCGTGACCAAAGAGATCACATTGGTCAAATTATAATATGATACACATAGAGGGGATTTATCATAGACACGTTGGGGATTACCAAGTACCTAATATTTATCAACCCGCAATGTAAAGGATCCTACCCACACACATAGTAGAATACCACTGATCTTAGTGATAGGTCCCACTAGTTGGAGGAATAATTCCCTACTCTCTATGGTTACTTTTCTTCCACAAAACTCCACTAGTGGTGAAAGAGGATTTCAGTCCATTATCATGGAGGGATACTATACTCGATCTGGGACTTAGTATCTATATGGGATTACAATCCAATGATTTTGATGTAATTCCATACTAATTTCGTATGGAAAGGACCATCAGAAATCTATAAACATATACTTATCCAAACTAAAAAAATACCACTTGTATAAAATGGATAATTTCACCATTAGGGTCTCAATGACATAGATGTATTTTCGATTGGAAACTCTATTACGATGTTATGAATGTTGGAAGATATAAAGGGGGTTATTGGGCATGTGGATAGGCCGCACAATCAGTCGAATGAATTCCATGGTAGACCACACAGGCCATCTACTTGTGAAATGATTGCAATGTTTTTCCACCTTATATAGTAGACCACCATGGCTGACCTCCACCATATTCCGTTTCCATGCGACATCATGAGCTACCATGTCTCAAAATCGACCACCATCATCCACCCTGGCACTGTTAAGGCTTGGTCGCCCCGAGTCACACCTGGGTCAGACATGGACCACTGGGTTTGACCTCACCCAATGTGTCCAACCAGCTCATCCCATACCCCCAATACATGCCCTCTTCACCTTTTCCCGGAACGATCTACTTAGGCCTAACCTGTTGGGCCTTCATGTTCACCAGTCGCATTACCGATGCCCCATACTGTCGCCTCCTACGCACATCACTCATCTACTGCATGCCTCTACCACCACTGCCAGTCGCTGATACTCTGTTGATGGTCCCGTCCACAGACCACCACAACTCCTTTGATGAATATATGACCAAATGTTCATAGATCTATGCTCCACGATTCATTTTATCTGCATATTAACACAATTTGTCTTCCAATATTCTCAAAAAATTAATAAAATCATTTTTATTTATTGTATACTGAATAATGATAAAGAATGTGAATTTTTTAAAATTATATCATTATAATCACTCCATATCCATCTCCACACCTATATTGTTTCGTGATGTCCTAGATCTTTTAGTTTGGATAGTCGTACCACGAATCATGTGTGAAATGATCGATTAATAAGAATTTGTTTAGTCATGGGCCAAAAAAATCACACACACAATGAACACTGAGTTGGGGGAGAAAATAATAATAACCAAAGAGAGGGACAAACCTTGATCGATGTTCACGTCGATATCGATCTGTAACCATTTGAATAAAAATTTGATAAATATATATTCAAAAAATTTAATGACCTATTAAAACCCCACAAAGATAATTCGCATCCCTCAATACACTTTATACATCAATCAATATTTTTTTATTCAAATTAATTATATAAATTAACAATGGGAAATTATGAAATTGAAACACACACTATAACTTGATTCGGTTTTCTCATTAATGACGAACAGTTTCCACATCATTTTCATAGGCAAAACCATTGTAATTTGAGGTGCATCTGTCATCCATCCATGATCCATTGGTGTTTCATTAGATGGAACACAAAAACATATCTTTAATAGTTCATCCTGATTTCCAGGGTTAGTGACTATCCCTAAAAGAAATCCATTAATATTATTTTAATGATTTTTAGAAGCTATATTAACAAATTAAACTTTACTAAATTATTTTAATCATGTTACACCCCATTAAATATTTTTGAAAAATGACTTGTGCTGACGAATGTTAATTCATACCTTGGGAAGAAACCAAATTAAAAACTCAACAGTGGTCTATGGTTTCAAATATTATTCACCATTCATGATTTATTTAGATATATAAATAAAATATTTTTATTTAATTAATTTATTTTATGTTATGTCATTGGTGGTTTTTCTACAAATGATCTGCACTGACAAAATTTAGGTCTCCCATATGGTAAAACTACTATTCTAAGCTTAAAAGTGCCCTCAAATTTCTACACCTGGTCTATAAATCAATACATATAATATCAAAAATTAGATTATTGAAAAAAATATATGTTGCATAATCCCCACATTGGGGGATTATTTACCCGAACGACATAATAAGCGTTAATCAAAGTGAAGTGGGTACTGAGCACAAATCTGAGCCTCCCACTCTCATGTACTCTCCTTTAGATTCCCATACTAACACATGAAACACGACAAGGGAACCAATTTCCCTCGATGGATCCTCTCATTTCGATCCACAGTTTCTATTAGGTACTTACTAAAAATCACACCTTCCACAATGTCTACCTCACCTCATTTGATGACCTGTAATGGGTTATTAAGGTATATACTTAGCTATGACACATGGAATACTTCATGTACCATTTATATATACGGTTCTTAATCTAAGAATTATTCCATCTCACTTTCCCTACACTGAATCTATAACGGGTGGATAAATCTAAATGATAGCTAGGAAGTGGGCCGACATGGTATATCGGTCAACGATCACACATATGACATCACAATCTATGGAGGTATGTGGTAATCCATCATGAGATACATCAATATTTTATCCCAAAAACATTTTAGAAGCTCAAAGGGTAGGTAAAAACATGTCGGAACCTGGTGCCCAGCCTTCACCTCTTGAAAAGTATGTCATCGAGAGATAAACTCGACAACTCATTTCAGCATCCCTGACTACCAAAACTAAAAATGGAGGTCTTATTACATCATTTAAACACATAGATGTACCACTATTGGAGATGTATGAAAATCCATCATAAAATCCTCCTACAATTCCACAAAAAACACAATGCATTATCTTATAAGAATAATGAGCTCCAAACCTTTCAAATATACATTACAAGCTTGACATGTTGAAATCTAAACATGTAAGGATAGAATCCCCAAGATGTTCCTCCCCACTATCCATAAAGGTGGTGGGGTGGCAACATTAGGCTGGAGGTAAGCTGATCCATCTCAATCCACTATTGATAACCGCAATGAGGCCAATTGCTCGAACACCTTGTTCAAAAACTGCAAAATAGATCTCATACTAAGATAATCTCCCACCATGTTCCCCATATGTGGAATATAGACAATCATGAATCCATAGTCCATGATGAACTATAGACAATTCCTTTTTTTGAATCTTTGTTAGATCCACTATAACGTTTTCATGACTACCTGAAACTATGTAATCATTATATCTACTACACTGAGTGTTATGATAGACATTTGCTGAGTAATTGGAAACACCTTCCAATGTGTCCATCCATCATATGATGCTTGGGCATCCTTTTCACCAATATGGAAAACCTTTTTCCACTAATTTGAACACAAAACATTATTCATCTAAAACATTCAAACTAAGCCTGAACTACCGATAAGAATTGGATAATAATAATGACATCATAGGGCCTTGATGATGCATCCATGTGATCCAAACCAAATATCTAACCTCCAAAACATAGTTCAAACTATCGGCACTCATGTGTGATCATTGTGTCTCCTCTAGTAGGATCCTCCATGAGTGAGGGTCGAGTCAATGGTTCAACTTGAATTTCCAAGTCATGAATGAAATATGTGGAAAGAATATAATGACTAACACCCATGACTATTAATGCAGTAATTATAGTGGAAATGATATAGATCACAACTCAAATCATTCCTGTAGCCCATGAATTATATGCCTAGAATACATGTAGTTTTCCATCTCCTATCCTCCTGCTCCCTGAGACTAGTTTGGACCACCTGGTGGTGGTGGTGGTAACTTGTCGAATCGTTGACCACCTCCTCACTCACTATCATATCCCCCGACACATTTGTTGTGACATCAAGGGTAAATAATGAGTATGAAATATTCATTTTTACTAATATTTTTGAATTAAATATTATTTTTACTTAAAAGGGGTTTCTATGAATGATAACGTCCTAAACACTTAACAAATTATTTCTACGAAATCTTACTTTGCACAAAATGATGAGTTATATAGAAAAATAATATATTATTATTATTATTTTAAATGGTAGATTACACATAGTCATTTTATTGGAAGGAATAAACTGAACTAAATAAAATATGATTATTCAAGGTTTTTAAATGTATTGACATCATTCTAATAAAATTTAGAGGCTTAAAATAAGAATGAATCAAATTTTTAGCATGAAATACTCTAATATTAATTAAAATTTTGGTTTACCACTTTTTGATAGAGAACCCTTTTTAAATCTAATTTTTTCACATATATATGTTGTCTTTGAGAAAATGAAATTATTTTTGAGATGCAGAAAATAAAAAAAAATTGATGATTTTTTTTTGATAAAGTACATTTTTTAATGAACATTGAAATCATTCATTTTAATTCAAAACTTCCTTTTACGGTAATTTATTTATATATATAGATTGTAATTTTAATTGGTTATAAAGATTAATTCGATTAGTGTTTTATCATTTAATCCAATGTTGGTCATTGGAAGTAATTTAACCTTTATGTTGGACATAAACACTTGTCCATCATTTGGTTTATTTTTACTTCTTAAAAACACTTTTTTTGGTTTTGACAATGGGAATTAATTATAAATTAATTTATAAAAGTTTTTTGTTTTTAATTTAGAAAAATGGATTCCATATTTGGAATCATGAGTTTCAAATTATTTAAATAGGTACCTTTTGTTAGACATGCCGAATAGTAACATCAGTAAATATTTTATTTATCCTAGTTCATGGGTAAATCTTTTAAATAATGGTATGAAATTTGATTATAATATTATTAAACTAATAAAAAACATGGTTTAATCATATTAGATGTGATATTTCTGACTAAGAACATCCATGGGTCTATTTGAGGACCCCATAGAGCCACTTGTGTATAAAAATTACATTTAATTACTTATAATTTAATGTAAAAGAAAATATATCTTACACATATATCTTTTTCTAAAAAAATAAAATGGTGTTATATAAGTGATTTCATCAACTATAAATTGTCATTATAAATTGTAGAACATTTACCACAATATGTTATTTTATTTATAATATTTATTCATGAAATAAAAATTCTTATTTATGACATAATGATAATTTAGTGATTACCCAATTAATGAATGATTTAAAAAAATGATATTATAAATAATAAAATAAAATTATTATTAGGAAATTTTATTCCATAAAAAAATATTGGGGATAATTATGACATGTTATATTTTTATTACTGATGGTTTTTTTTAAAGAGTCAAGTTGTTATGGATTTTTTAAAAGTCATGATATAAATTGAATATAAATTAAAAAAAATGAGTTTAAAAAAATAATATTTTATTAAATGATATAATAATTCCAAAAATATTATATTCATCCAAATAATGTAGATATGGTTTAAAATTTCATTATTGAATCACATGTTATTCTATTGTAATTTTATAGTAATTATAGTAACCATATATTTTGAATATACAGGATGACATGGTAAGAGTTAAATAAGTAATTAAGGTTTAAATCTAAATGATAAGGTTAAATTTGACACCAAATATTGCCGAAAAACAATTGGTTGAGTGGATTTAGAATAGTAATCATATTATATTTTAATTAAATGATTTTAAGACATTTTAAATTTCATAATACAGTTTATAAAAAAAAACTTTTAACCATTTCAAAATTACCCTCCCCCCTCTTATAAAAGCATACCACCTCGAACCCTTACTCACACCTCGGAATATACCATGGATCGTCCGAAATCTAACAAAATAAGCTCCAATAATCCCTTTATTCATCCTATAAGCCTTACGTTATGAATCAGGAAATTCAAGAACACCTTTTATCTTAAATAAAAAGGAGTTACCCGATTTTAGGTAATGCCTTCTCTCAAGCTTATTCCATTTATTTTCGTTCTCCAACCCCCTAAAAACGCTTTATTCCATTATTTTATAACAAAAATAGTATCTTATGTATAATAGAATATTTTTTTGAAAAATATTAGACCTACACTCACACACACCTCCATATATTGGATTTAGAACATACTATTTCTGTTGACGGTGAACTACTGCCTCATGAAATGATGGTTATTCAATTATCTCCCACCAACTCTCATGGTGGCCATAATGATGGAACTGTATTTATATAAAATATATATTATATTTATATTGTTACTATTATTTTTTATATTTCATATAAACCATACCCTGATTCTTTTCATGATTCATAAATACGATAATTTCAATTGATAAAGTGTGGTCTAATGCCCCCTTAAAGAGATATGACTAGTTCATCCTTTTCATGAGAAAAAAGAATGAAATTAATGAACATATGTGACATATATAATATATATTACAATGGAATTATAATATACCAATATATCATTATGTTTTCATTGCATTAAATATGATGTAGAAATGAAATTAGTGTTCACGCGTACCTATGGCTTACCGTCCCCATGAACGGTGCATTTCATTTATTATCACCACATGATTTAGGATATTAAAAATACCTATATACTGGTTAAAAATACATATATACTAGATATATATTATATTTAACTCATGAATACTATTCTGGAGGTAATGGGCTTTTGACAAAATGGTCAGTTTTTAAATATACCAAGTTCATTTTTGACTCAATTACTGATCATCGACAAAACGACCGATATGAATTGGAATAATTATGGGAATATTATAGAAAAGTAATAAGTTATATAAAATGACTAATAAACATGAAAAATTTTCTGAATCTAGTATAAAATTAAATTAATTTTATTAATCTGGAAGAGCAAGGAACATATGTGACGGGTTAGACTCAATGTATGGGAACCATTCACCATCATCTTTTAGTCAAATACTTATTTATGTTATATCTTTTAATATCAGTTTTTTATATTTTTATGTTTTCTCATATATTCTTATTTCATTAAATTTTATTTCCATGTTATGAGAGTCCCTTTTATATCTCATCAACTCATTTTTGGATTTTTTTTTATGTGACACCATTAGGCTGCTGAACTTTCATAAGGGAAACTGTCTCAATCTCTCTTCATTAAGGCATATTTTTTATAAAAAACATTCTTTTGCACTTTTTGTAATCCAATTTTAGTTTTAATTTCATTCAAAGGGGGTCATTTTTCTATGAATCTCTTTACTAAATGACAATGGGGAAGTTTCTTTTTAAAGTATGTGGTGACAAAAACCTTTCCGCCACCCTGAGCATCATTTGATATTTGGCTTCCTTAACATGTTGTAATGTTTTTAAAATTAAAATTAGTATCTTAAAATATTTTTACATAATATGGTAATAAATATGGTTTTATAAGGGATTGATTATGTCAATATATTTAAATGTTATATTGTCATTGCAATGTGGAAATGTTATCAGTCCTTTATGCTTCTGTTCGGTGTTATGATTTTCTTATAGGTATTAGGGATTTTATATGTATAAAAGTGGTTACGTTATAAAAACAGGAAGGGTGAGCTCGAGATAGAACTCCAATTAATTGGATAAAATGACATAGTTAAACGTTAATTATTATACAAAGATATTTATGCAATATACTATTTTGGGTATTCCAAACGTAACTCTTTATGTAGGTGTGGAAGCTATAATTTATGTAAGAAATGGATTCTAAAAGTTAAAATTATGGTTTATTATTTCTATTTTTTATTTATAAATCTAATGATTTAATGAGGTATGTCAAAGAATGCAGGTTTTATTTATGTATTTTTATGATTATGAAAAAAATTGATAATGTAGAAGTGTCTATTTTGAAATTTTTGAGATGTAATGTAATAATTACATCCTAATTCTCTAAAACACTAAACCTGAAAAGATCCTCAATGTATAATTCTTTACATAACTCAATATTATGTAATTGTTATGGTTGGTTCCTTATATTTTGTATCATAAGTCGGTTTTATTAAATTTTAGAGTTATTATATTGTTAAATTAATATCCATAAATTAAATAATGGTAAGATTGAAATGATGTAGAATTTAAAGATTAATATATTCCTTCATCTAATATAAGTCTGTGTTCATAATTTTTTTCATAGAGGAAATAAGGTAGCTCCTCTTGTAAGGAATACAATGGGAAATGTCAATCCAAATTATCATCCTGATATGGTCAGGATCTAAACTGAATAGTTTGTTGTTGTGATGCCTTATATGAATCAGGTGATAAATGGTTTTTTTGTTCGTAGATGATATTTTGGTATATTATAAATTTAATTAGGAGCATGAAATTCATTTGATGTTTTTCTTTCATACCATTAATGAAACAAAACTATATGGAATGTTTAGTAAGAGTGATATTTGTTTGAAACAAATTTTATTACTCGGTGATATTATTTTAAATATGACATAATTGTTGACCATTCTAAAAGACGTCTTAGATTAATGGAAAATATCCACAAATATAACCATGATTCATTGTTTTCTTTTATTATTGGGTTATTACACGAGGATTCAGGAAAATTTTGTATGTTTACCTATCCCACTGACTATGTTTACATGAAAAGGTGTAATGTTCATCTAGAAAAAATAATTTGATGAATGTTTTCAAGAATTTAAAATAAGATGGGTGAATGTTCTAATTATGGAACATTCTTCCATAAATGTTGTATTTGTTATCTATAATAATGCTTCGTTGAAAGAACTTGGTTTTTACCTTATGAAAAATGATTAGGTAATTTCTTATGATTCATGTTATTTGAAACATCTTGAGTTAAAATACCCAACACATGATTTTGAATTTGTTGTTGTATTTTATTCTTTAAAAAATTTGTGGCATTATCTGTATGGAGTATAATGTGAAATATAGAATGAAAAAAAATTTGATGTATATATTAAATCAGAATGATTTAAATATGAAACAGAGGAGATGAAAACAATAAATCAAGGATTATGATTTTACAATTCATTACCTTAATGAAAAAAAATAAAGTGCCTGATTCTATGAGTCAAAAAATTATTGTTATATAAAATATGATACATTTTGAAAAAGATACATTGAATAAATATTTGATGAACTTTGGAATAGAAGTTATTGAAGTAAAAGATTCCTTTGTTTTGTTTTTGGTTTCAGTACAATCATCCCAACAGATAGAATAAAAAAATCGTAGAATGATGACAGTGAGTTGTAGAAAAAGGAATAATCAGTTCAAAAGGGTATGTGACCAATGTTCAACATTAGTGAAGACTATGTTTTGAGGTTTGGAAACAGATTATGTGTGACTTATGATTTACATTTAAATAAATAATTAGTATGTGTATTTAATAGTTCTCTATTTTCAGTTCATCTTGGCAGTACTAAGATATACATAGATCTTCAGGATTATTTATTGTGGGATAGAATGGAAAGAGATATTGATAACATTAACCTAAGATGTTTTATTTGTCCGGAGGTTAAAGAAGAGTGGCAGTTACAAAAAGGGATTATTTATCCTTTTACTTTGTCAGAGTGGAAATGAAAAAATGGGTCTGTGGATTTTAAAGTGGGATTACAAAAGAATTCTCGAGGTAATGACTCAATCTTTGATATTGTTTATCTATTGAATAAATATGATCATTTTATTCCTATTAAATAAAATCTATATCTATATCAACATTATCAATTTTTTTTAATGAGATAGTCAGGTCACATTGATTCCCCTTCTCTATTGTATCGGATCGTGATCCCAAGTTCACTTATATAATTTGAATGAGCCTTTAGAAGTGATTGGGTACTGATTTAAATTTTAGTACATCTTTTCATCTATAATCAGATGGGATGTTAGAACAAAAATTTCAAATATTGGTAGATATGATGCGTTCTTGTCCAATGGATTATGAGGGAATTTTGGACTAACATCTTTCTATGGATGATTTATATAAAATAATAGTTTTTATTCCAATATACAGATGGAACCATTTGAAAAATTATACATAATTTCATGTTGAACAATAGATTTTTGGGAAGAAGTAGGTGAATGGAAGTTGATGGGAATAAAATAGTTTGAAGTGGTGGCAGAAAAAGATTAGTTGATTTAGAAGCACATGAGAATAGCTCAAAGTAGGATGAAAATTTATTCAAATAACTAGAGGAAGGATCTTTCTTTTGCGGTAGGTGATCATGTCTTTTTATAGGTTTATCCATGGAAAAGTGTGATGTGTTTTGTTAAGAAGGGAAAATTGATTTTGAAGTTTATTTGACCCTATGATATACATTTCAATGTTGGATTAGATTCGTATAGAGTGGATTTCCTCTACATTTGTCCCATGTATACAATGTTTTTCATGTTTCAATTTTGAGAATGTATATTCCAAATCCATATAATTTTTAAGTCCAAAGGTAGATGAGTTTTAAAGAATCTGTCATTTGAGGAACAAATCTTCCATATTTTTGACTGAATAGATCAAGTGTTGCATAATATGGTATTTTATCTAGTTATGGATATTTGGAATACAAAATGGCTGAAGAGGGAATTTGGGAATCTCAAAATTCTATAGGGGATAAATACCCCCAATTATTGGATAAGTGAATAAAAATTCACGGACACAATTCCCAAAAGGCATCCTAGGTAAATAAAGATTATGAAAATTTCATATTTATTAATATTTATAAATTAAATATTAAATTTACATTAAAGTGGATTCTATTTCTGATAGAGTACACACCACAAAACAACAGATTTATCTGAAATATTACATTTCACACAATGTTTAGTTATACCAAAACATAATATAATAATAATATTATTTTAAAAGGTATTTTACAGATTGTAATTGTATTGGAGGGAATGAACAAAACTATCTAAAATATTATTATCCATGATTTTTAAATGTCTTTACATTTATCCAATCAATTTTAGAGGCTTAGAAAAATAAGGAATCTTATTTTAGGCATCGAATACTCAAATCATCATTAAAAGGTCATTTTACCACCTTTTAATTCAGAAACCATTTTAAATCAAGTTTTTTTAACTTTTATATATCCAATTTGAAAAAATAAAAGTCTTATTTAGAATTGGAAGATCAAAATTTATATTGGATTAAATTATGGAATTTTTCAGATAATGTTTATTTCTTAATGAATATTGAAAAATACATCATTTTAATTCCAAACTACCTTTAAATCTAAATTATTTAAATCTTTATATTATAATTTTAATTTATTTTAATGTGTAATTATATTATATTTTTATCATTTAATTCAATGCGTGTCATTTTATGTAATTTCCCCTTTAAATTGGACATAACCACATGTCATTATTTTGGTAGTTTTTACTTTTTAAAATCCTGATTTTTTGGTTTTGTCAATATGATTGAATATTAAAATTAATTAATGAATATTATGTGTCATGAATTTGAAAAAATGAATTACATATTTGGAATCAAGAGGTCCATGTTGTGTAAATTGGTACCTTTTTTTAGACAATATGAACAATAACTTCGGTAAATATTTTATTTATCATGGTTAAATGTTAAATCTAGTAAATAAGAATTAAAAATAACATTAAACTAACCTAAATTGTCTCCTAATACTATTGGATTAGATATATCCGACCATGGGAATCCTTGGGTAGATTTTAGGAACCCATGGAGCCTCTTTGTGTTTGAAAATGACATGTAATTACTTTTAATTCAATGTTAATGAAAATATAAGATAAACACATATCTTTTACTAAAACAGTTTGTATATGGGGTTATATAAGTGATATATTCGAATATTAATATTAATTAGAGAGATTAAAATATTTCCCACTTCATGTTACATTATTTATATTTTTTAGACATCAAATTAATTTTTTTTATGACACAATGATGATGTATTGATTACCTTAATAATGAATGATTTAAATAAATGAGATTATATATATTAAAATAAATATATATTAAAACATTTTTTTAAATAAACATTTTGTATGGATACTTATTACTTGTTATATTTTAATTAATTAAGGTATTTCTAAATAATCATATTTTTATGTATTTTCTAAAAGTCAGGATATAAATTGTGTATAAACTGACAGAAATGAGTTTTTAAAACAAATACTATTTTATTAAATTATATAGTAGTCTAAAAAATCTAATATTCTAAAAAATGACTTAGATAAGGTTAAAAATGTCATTATTGAACCACTTGAGGTTCTATTGCCATTATATAGAATCTATATTAACCATATCGTAGGAATATATAATAAGGCATGGTAAGAGTCAAATAAGTTAACTAAGGGTTAAAGCTAAATGATAAGGTTTAATTTGAAACCAAAACATGTCGAAAAACTATTGGAAAAGAGTAGTTAAAACTATTCCTAATATTCCCTTTCAATTAAATGAGTTTTTTACCTTTTATATATATACATTCAGTTTGTAAGAAATAATCTTTCAAACATTCCTAATATACCTCTCCTCCCTCTTATAAAGGCCCACCACCTCTAACCCATACTCACACCTCTCAATCCCCCTTGGATCATTCAAACTCTACGTAAATAATATCACAACATTCTTATATTCCTCCTATAAGCATTAACTTAGTAATAAACAAAATTCATTAAGTCTTTTATCTTAATTCAAAGGTAGTTACTTGATTTGAGGTAATGCCTTCTCTCCAGATTCTTCCATTTATTTTCGTTCTACAACAACAAAACACTTATTATTCCAATATTTTGTAACAAAAAAAGTTTAATAATAATTCTAGGATGTTTTTATGAGAATTGTTTGTCCTATAATAACTGACACCTCTATATAATGTATTTAAAACATACTGTTTCTGTGGATGGAGAACTATTTTCTCACGAAATGATGATTGTTTATTTATCTCCTACTGCCACTTGTGGTGTCCATTATGATGGAACTGTATTTATATATGATATAAATTATATTTCTATTTTCCCTATTATTATTTATTTCTCATTTACATCATACCTTTATACTTTCATTAATTATTAAATATGATAATATAATTTGAGGATGTGTCGACTACCACCCATTCAATGTTATATGACTCGTTCATGCTATAAATTTGATCTATAAAGGATAGAATTAATGAACTTATGTAACACATATAACATATATATTATAATGGAATTATAATATACCTATGTATCATTATTTTTTAATTCCATTAATTATGAAATAGAAATGAATATAGAGTTCATTTGTACGTATGACTTACCGTCTCCATGAATGGTCCTATTCATTTGATAGATCCAAAGATTATAGACTATTATAAATACATATAAAATAGATATAAATACATATATAATGGATATATATTACATTTAAATCGTGAGAACAATTTTCGAGATAATGGACATTAGACCACAAGGACGATTTGTAATTATAAAAAGTTCAGTTTTGACTCAAGTACCAAAAATCGACAAAAACTGATATGAACATGATTAATTAGATTATTGTTATAAAAAAGTGAAAAGTGACATGAAGGAAATAATAAAATTCAAATTTTTTTTGAAGCAATAAGAAATTAACTTATGTTTATTAGTCTGGATGAAGAAGGAACATATGTGTCGAGTTAGACTCAATATAATATAACCTTTCACCCTCCTCTTTTAGTCAAAGGCATATTTTCTGTTATTTCTCTTAATATAAAGTTTATTATGCTGGTATTATTTTTCCTATATCATTTTTACTATAAATATTATGTCTAATTTATGAGTTAACATTTTCTGTCTCATCAACACATTTTGTGAAATTATTATGTGATGATGTTAAGATGGAAAATTTTCGTAAGAGAATTCATCTCAATCCCATTTCATTGAGGAATTTTTTCATTTATACATGAATTATTTTATACATTTTATAGAACCCTTTTAATTTTAAATTCATTCAATGTGAATATTTTTTATACGAATTGTTTTATTAAATAACAAAGTTAATGTTTATATTTAACATATGCAGTGAAAATGACCTTTCTATTGTCGTGAGAAATATTTGATATTTGTATTCTATAATATGTCGCAATGTTATTAAAAGGAAAATAAATACCATATACTATTTTTACATATTTTGTTTTTTAAAATGGTTTCATAATGGCTTTATTATATCAATATATTTAAATGTTTTATTTTATTTGCAATGTCAAAATGTAATCCTTATTTTTTTCCTATGTTATGGGTTTTGTTTATGTTATGTTTATTGAGAATTGATTATGTATACGAGTGGTTCCACAATAAAACCCGTGTGGGTGAGCCCAAGATATCCATCCAATGCATTGGGTAATGTGACATAGGTAAATATTAAAATTTATCCAAATAGATTTAGGTAATATATTATTATGGGTAGTCAAAATGTAACGCTATATGTAGCTGTGAAAGATAAAATGTATGTATCATATGGATTTCAAAAGTAACATTTATTATTTTTTATTTCTATATATTATTGATAAATATTATGATTTCATCAGGTTTGATGAAGAAGTTATGTTTAATTATTTATATATATGATTTCACTGATTTGTTTTTATTTATGGAATAATGTTTTTTTTCTTAATTTTATAACTCATATTGAGATTTTTATGCTCATCCAATGTTTTTGAAGTGTTTTTTAAAGGTTACAAAGAAGGGTAATTGAATGGATGTATTCAAGAATATTTCTATCCAGAAAATTAATATTATTTTATTTTTGGAGTTTTATGATTTTGAGAAAATTTGATAGAGTAGATCAGTCTAAAATGTAATTTTTGAGATGTATTGTAATAGTTACAACCTAATTCTCAAAAACTCTAAACCTGAAAAGATCATCAATGTACAATTATTGACATAAATCAAGATTCAGTAATGATTATGTATGATTACTTATATGTTCTTCCCTATGGATATATCTTCTCCTTTCATTGTGTTTACCTTGATGGTACATTTATATTCTCTCTATTATAAGTACGTTGTGTTGGGAAATCAAAGGCAAGATATCCCCTACAATCAGATTAATTGAACCTCTTATATCTAGGCCAACTAGAACCACTATATGAGACCAATACTATAAATCCCTTTTCTTGGGACCTCCTCTTGATAAACCTTTTATGTAAATGTACAAGATCTTGATTTCGACTTCCTACTACTATAGTCATTGATCTTACATTCCAACTATGAATAATCACTAAATGTATTTTGATGTCCAAGAAACATTCGACCACTACTGCTTTCTCAAGAACCCCATCACAAGTTGGAATGCTTAGTGGGATAACACAAGATCATATGCCCTTATAGAATCCTTACTCTAATTTATAATCCATGATGTTGTAATCATGTATCGTATCCATTGAGTACTTGGAAATGTCTGTATGACTCAACAAATATGCAGATATAGACACGTCATTCTGTTGGAGCTATTGATTCTCGTGGATACACATATCCCTTTTCTAATTTGGTGATAAATACTCTTTGAAAAAGTTCCAAAACACTATACGTGGAATATTCATCTCACCATATGATCATGATACAAAACCACAAAATTTCCATGTTAATCCATGTAGAAGACTCCCTTCCCAGACCAGCATATGATATGCTAGTGTCCTGATTGGTGGGAAATCCTGGGATACTACCTCATGCAAGCTCCCAGATCCATGTTTGTCTAGAATTCCTTGAACATGAGGTGTCTCTGCTTCCAAAACTCATGAATTATTCTCATCATATGCACCACATCCTATGGTACTCAATGTACCATGTGATTCTCTACAAGTGGTGGTATTTCCCATGAACCACATAGAGGTTCAATCAATAGTAAAAATCCTTATACCAATGCTTCACCTCATAGCAGATCATCATCATGATCATGGTTTCGAGTCCTAGATGGATAACTAAGTGGATTCATGCTGAAATAAAACAAGATGTTCCACAATAACCTAAATTTAACTGGATATCTGACTCAATAAGAACATTCAAAACACTACCATTATTATATGATTCATGTACCATTATTTTCCCTGAAACTAGTGTTCTCATGTACTATGATAAAAAGTAGTTTATTAGAGTCATATTATATGGATATATAGGCCTCCACACAAACATTGGATTCTATAACCTAAAAACTGAAGATGAAACACTTAACCATATTTCCTCAATCCATTCTCACATACTCGTAGTCATAAAATATAACAAATATCATCTGATATGAATCAGTCACAAACCATCATAGTGGGGGACACGTCATGAATACAAAAATCCCGCCGCAAATATGATATGGAATGGTGACTAGCACTGCGTAGGAATATAACTCTAATTGAGAAATTATCCTAAACTACATGTACACATTAACAGATCAACAAGGCAGAAATAATGAAATGTAAAAAAATAAGTATGAAATAAATTAAAACCACTATATCCCACAACCAAAGTATGTTTGAAATTAAATTACAATAATGTAAACATAGAAAACAATAATCCCACCAAAATGTGTGCATAAACACAAGTCCATCATTCATGAAAAGGGGTACCTGGACTATCATCTAAAAAAATAAGGAACACACCTCAGTATTTCTGGTCTCACAATGAACTACCTGGTCATAGAATACCCTGATCTCCCTTGATACATCGATCATCTACACAAGACACCACACATGTGGGTAATGCCCATGTATGGGTGAGTATTACAGTACTCTGAAGGACACCCCAATAACACAAAGAAATAAAAAAATGGAATAAAAATAATAATACAACAACAAAATACAACAATGAAATACCACAATGGAATATAGTAAAATAATATCGCAAATAAATACCAAAATGGAATACCACACATGATTACCATATTTGAATACCACACTAGATTACCAAAAAAGAATTACCACACATGATTACCATGATTAAAATACCAAAATGGATTACAACTAATGGATTACGATAAAGTATTTCCACACCGGATTATAAAAATTTAATACAATAGATGGTTACAACACAGTAATACTTATGTGTGTTTGTTAGTGTTGGGAATGACTATAATGTAACACATTATCATCCTATTCACGAGAAAGTTATTACTATCTAGAACCTAAACCAACTCTATGATTACTCACATTCTATTAGAATGAACATTCCAATAGTACTGAGACATAAACCACATTCATTCATCACCAATGTAGCTCTCACAGTCAATCATGTACCTCAAGATGGGAATCTCACATGGTCTCCCCTTCCATGTACTCTCGCAGTCCCATGGATCATCATCCTATAAAGATTAATCATCTATCAAATATATGATGCATGTGAAATTAACCCCTCATGAGTCCCATTATAGATCATAACAATGATCACTTTTAATAAGATGATCATAAGGAATTACCTCTTACAACATATCATCAAGCCTTTCACGTTGAATCTAAGGCATGATTCAATATATCATATGACACATGAGTAAAACAACGCATGTGTTATATTATCTATATTAATTCTTTTAATTGTATCCTATTCTAAATTTATCACATTATAAAAATCATGAATAAAGTCATGGTTCACCATCCATCAATAATGTTAATTTTAAACAAATAAATAGAGTTCAAATTATACCATACTTTTTAAAATAAGATAAAAATAAAAATTACATTCCATACCAAAAAACAATTACATTTGAGGTCGTATAATTTATAAGGTAGTATCCATATTACCCAATATAAAAAGTTGAAGAAAAATCTTCTAATTTTTCTAAACCTAAAATATTATATTTAAAGGTATAGCGGATAAGAGTACTGCCTTATTGAAACTCAATTTCCCATTTTGGAAAATTCCTAGTCAAAGGATCCAAGCTACACTGAGGAAACATATAATATTATAATTAAATAGGTTTGAAAAGTAATTTAATTTAAAATATAGTCTTGATGATAAATTGGTTTCCATGATTTTTGGGCGATTTGGTCAAAATGAACAAATATCTATTGGCACATATATGGGTGTCAATATAGTGTATGAGTGATGACTAATCCCCTAAATATGATCTAATACACATATATCAAGACACTAAAGTCATTTTTAAATAATGAATCCAATAAAATCCAATAACATGACAAAGGCCGATTGACGACAAGATAAAATAAAAATGAAATGACTAAAACTGAAATGGTAATCAATGTGACCACCTACCATAGTTCCATTGATTAATATTATTTACATATTGACCTCATATTTAATGTAGGTTGGAATATATCTGAGTTTAAGTCAAACAACCTAAAAGTAGGTAGAATGAGACTATATATGAATAGTGTAATAGATGTAATTATTTACTAAGGAAAGAGTGGTATGTGATGTTAGTCTTACATTGGGTTATTTGATTCTTCCACTGGATTGATGATTGAATACCACAAGGAGGAGTTGTAGGTTATTGAATCATTAAGAGGGTTTGAGATGAACGGAGGAAAAACCCAGAGGTTTAGATGCACAAAAATATGGTAGAATGAAGATAAATATAAAATATAAGAAGGGTAAAATTGTCTCTATAACCCAAAAATTCTTGGTTTCTCAGTTTAGACACTCATTTTACAAAAGATGCACATACCACGTGGTAAGAATTTTTCAGGCACCTGCAGTATGCAGCATAGCCAAGAACCTTGTCATTTACTATTGCTGAAAATTAATGAGGCTTACCGGTGCCTATCCCTAAAGCCGCATGAGCATTCTCCCTGGGTCGTAGAATTTTCAGAAACCATGAATCCTAGTCATTAATCCAATTTCAAGTTTTTCAGTCTACAAAAAATTCATGGATTCTCCTATGACTTCTATGACTTGATTTAGATTAATAATTATGGCCATTTAAGATATTCAAAATTAATATCCAACAATATGATTGTTTTGAAAATGTTGGTTCATTATAGTTTCCCCATATTACCACTCAATAAAAGGCTATCAACTAATAATATAAATTCATGAATAGTCCCGTTTTAAAAAATATCATGTATATGAATTCATGTTGTAAGACGATCCTCTAATCCTAGTTTCTCATCATATATCTTTGTCCATATAATGGAAAATGGATTATATATACATATCACATTTTATAAATTAATATTAAATATATTAAATAATTATCCACATCTGAAATGTATAGGTCATGCGGCTTTGAAAATATGACCACATATATATCTTCTTCATAAAATATATACATTGTCTCCCACTAAGTTATTCATAAATAAAAACCTTATTATGAACATCCTATATAATACATTTCATTACATCCTGGGGATGGGGATATATGAAAGGGTGTTCCCAAATGCTCAATATGTGTGGAAAAGTGAGATATCAAAGACCACATGAGAATATCATGATCATATGTTAGAGGAAATGACCATATCATTGGAAGATCATACCATAGATATCCTAGATCATTTCCTTGAGTCATGGAATACTAAAGAGAAATTATTAAGTCATGAATCAAAAAATGAATCAAAGAACCTATTATAGTAGGGATTAACAATGGAATTAGACCTATGTTTTTGGCATACACATCAGTATAGAAATTAAATTCTTTAGCAATAATGGAACATTTCTAATTATATAATTTCTGATCGGGATCACTCCCCAAAACATTATAGTAGTCGATAATCACTCATTAAATTATCATTGTATAATATATACATTAATTATTTTTTTACTCTATATTCCATTTTCCTTTATCTTTTGAGATACCAATATTTTAAAATTTCATTATAGAGAGATATAGGACCTACCTCTCTACAGTTATAATGTGACCACTGTCCATGGTTATAATTTAAACAATTACCTTCCTTATAATAAGAATATCATACTTTATTATGATGTTACAACAATCACATATTTAAAACCATAATCATTAATACCATAATATCATAAAACATTCATCCTATCGTCATATCCTATCCCATTAAATATAAACATGTTTCATAAGACTGAGATTAGTTCCCTATTATATAACCCATCGAAAATAAATGGGTTTTATATATTTCACATCAACAAAGAAGATATTCATACAAAGAATTCCTAAAAATAGTATCATTGGATCATATACCAAGTAATGACTAATTAACATCAATTAGGTCATATTATATAGAAAATGATTTTGAATTATTACCCATGATATTTCATTACGTTAATATACTCTTCTAATTGAAATATTTTTTTTGAAACATTAAAATAGAAAATTTATGAGGAATTTTATTTCATTATAGATTATCATGTAAACATAAATTTGAAGCATCAAAAAATTAATCATTAAATATTATTATATATTATTTTAATATATACTTTGTTAAAATAAAATATTCCAATCACAATATTGTAGAAATATTCAAATACTTCCTTGTTTGAAAAATGATTAAATGATTCAATTTGGATAATTTATTAAAAATTCACAATTTTTTAGTTAATAAATTAAAATATCAAAGGAGAATATTAAAACATTATTTAAAACATTTTTATAATTCACTAATATGTAAAAAAAGTAATTTTCGACCAATGATAGAAACACAGTTGATCATCATTACAAAAAATTTTCGGTATCATGAGTAATTAACATGAGGAAAATAAATGTAAATAATTTATTATTCAGAAAGAACCCATAGTATAAAAGAAGTAGTGAGTTTTATAAATGATATGTCCTAAAATTTCAATATCTGAAACATAATATAAACAACCTTAATAAAATATGATGTCGTAGAATAAAAATCATATCACTTTGGAATCTTATAAATTACAAATACCATGAAAAAAGAAGATTAACTGTATATTTATAACCTATAATTTCATCATAATAAACAGAAAATATATTCATGAGTATTAAATACACCATGGAAAATAATAAAGGGGTGTATGATTCATTTATCCCGTAAAAATAATTGTGAAATGAAAATCCATAACCTTTATATCCACAAGATTTAAAAGTAATTTATATTCTACTATAATAAAATTTTATTTATTATAATTCAGTTTAATAATAATTTAAAAAATATAGTATTATATTTATACTTCTTTTAGATATGTAATTATAATTATTCATTAAAATAAGGATATAAATGTGAAGTACACAACCCACAATGGTGGTAGGTTGTACGTAGAAATGAAAATAATTTTCATTTTATGAAGGATTTTAGAAATGTATGATAAAAAATAAATTAAAATTATAGTATCATAATGATATCATATATATTAATTAAATCAATCCCTTTTTTCATAAATTTAAAATAGAATAGAAAAAATAAAATCTTTCTATCGAGGAGGTAGTCCACACTTATAGATGAACGATGATATTGTTTTCCAATGTCATTGATGGTTAAAAGGTATATATGATATAATCCTTCATTAAGTATAATTTTTCCATAAATATATTATAATAACATCTAAATCATCATAATATCATTATATGAATAATAGAGATGGGTTACGAATTTTATCGCTACATGGATACAATAACTGGTACATACAAATGACCAATAATTTCACATTCAAAATGATGGAAATATGATGAATTATGGTGGTTAAATGATCACTATAACAATTATGAATATTTAGGATACTGAATTTATTATTTCATTTATAAAATAAAATATTAAAATGAGGACTAATTAGAATAAAAACAATGTGGTTGAGGAAGGCCAGAACCTATAGAAGGTTTTTAGGGAAGTTGAGAAGTAAAATTACAATGGTTTGGAGGATATTGAATTCTCAAAATGGTGTTAAGTGGACAGGGAGGAGGTTCTCTATTATAAGAGAGGATAGGGTCTCCTTTGGAAACCTATAAATATAAATTTGTAATAAATTCAAACCCCTCTTAAAAACCTAAAAAAATGACTCAATTCAAATATTAGATGATATAGAGTCGTAATATCATCAACCAATAAAATTTAGACATGTTTTATGTTAATTTTAAACCATGTCATTTTGATTTATCCTTATTTGATGAATTTTATTTTATTTATGGTAATAATATTCTAAATTTTTAATTATAATAAATACATATTTATATGTTGTAAATTTTCCATAATTGTATATTTTTTAAATACTTCGAACATATAATTTTTTAATTTTTAATTTTTAAATAAATTTTAATTTTTAAATATTTTAATAATATTTTATTTTTATAAAATACCAATAGTGTAAATTATGACACTATTCATTTATTTTAAATTACATAAAATACGCACAGATAATATATTCGAACCAGAATTTTTAATAGGTTCCTAACATGAAATATTCCTCTAGAAAATTCTTGGAGAACATCAATTATTTCATATAATATATATTTTAATACTTCTAAAATTATTTATTTGATATTTCACTTAATAAAATAGTCGATACAACCGTTTTTTATAATAATTTAATATAATAATTTGTTGCATAAAATTTTAAAATAAAATAATATGATTAATATAAATTAAATATATTCAATAATAATACTTTAATTTCAATTGATATTTTAAAACACCCAACATTTAAAATTTTATGTTTATTAGATTATGAAGGTGACAACTTTGACATCATTTAAAAATATATATATAAATGTCATAATCTGTTTAATAAGGCTCCAAATGGTCCATAAGTCGACACTTGGATGATTGTGGTGTATATATACTCGACCAATATGTTTTGGTCATCTTTTTGGGTCTTTTTTTGGTATTATTAATTTTTATAAAAATTTTATTATTATTTTTTAACTAGATAAATAATTTCTGCATCATTAATGTATAAGCTATTAAGGTAATTATTTATTCCATAAAAATTAATAATAAAATACCATAACATAGAAAAATATTTTTTCATTCAAATGAGTATATATAATCCTATTTATATTATATATAACCTTATACTAAAAATAATTTAATTATTAATGTTTGCTTACGAAATATTTCACATTCATTTAAATAAAATAAATTAAATGTCTCAATCACATACAAGTGGTTTATAAAACATACCATTTCAACCCATGTATAATTTAAGACGAAATTTAATCATTCAATTATATAAAAACAATTGTTAGGGTAATTTTATAATATTAATTTTACCCTTAATTACCTATTTTACCATTAACCGTGGAAAATAAAATCTACCTTAGTTATTATTTATAATTCCCAAAAATAAAAGGTAACCTATTTACATATTTTCGACATAGGGATACAAAATATGGAATCCATTTTTTCAAATTCAAAACACATATGTTGCAATAATTAATTTAAAATTAATCTCGTTTAAAAAAAACAGGTTTTTATTTAAAATATTTGAAAAGATTGAAATGTTTTTACCTATGAATTCAATGTATAATTAATCATAACAACATAAATATATTTAATGGTTAAAATATATACTATTTATACTTAAAAATCATCAAATATTATAATTTACCCATATAAATTATCTTGATGAAATTAGTTTTCTTAATTAAAATTTATCTTATTTTTACTATTCAACAAAATATGATCGTCGTCATAAAAATATCAAAACATTATCCAATGTAAATTTTTATATCCTGATTCAATAGATGAAATTTATTTTGTAAATTTGAACTTATAAATTTGTTAAAAATTAGATATAAAATGGTTGCCCATCAAAAGTTGGCAAAACTGCATTTTTTTTAAAATACTTAATTTTCTCGAAAAATTTATTTTTTTCCCATACCATGATCTAGAAAATGTGTATGATGAATTATAATGTTATAAAATAAAAAATTTGATTAGTAATATTCATAACATCTAGTTCATAATAATATTATTCCAATATATCATTGTTTAGTGAAACTCGATATTTTGTACAACACACGCTATTAAGGAAGGTCGCTCATGCGTGTAACACAAGACAAGAATAGTTCTTGCATATACTAGAAGCTAATATGGGATTTCTTATAGCACAAGATAATCTGGGTGTAGAATACTACACAATACATTAATGAAATTAAAAATAGTATTTCTTAAAAAATCTCAGGGTGTTATATACTACCCCTCCTTAAAATGAATTTCTCCCTCGAAATTCATCGGTGATATAAATGGTTTAATACATGAATGTTTCCTTCATAGAAACCCACATAATAAAAAATAACACTAAAAAATAATTATAAAAACTAATTTATTAAATGTAACGGTTACCCAAATTAACTCTTCACTAGGTTTCCACATAGGGGAACATAGGTGAAAATATGTATACGGAAGAGAAATATAACAATCAATTTATGATGGAATGTGGTAGAGAACATGGATATGAAAAATCCAATGATCACAAAGCCATAAATTTTTGATGATCTAAGGTACCATCTAATTCATGGATATGAGGGTACTAGGACAATGTTTTTGGTTTTCAACATAATTTCCCTAAGTTTGATGAAATTTTTCATAAGTATAAATACATACTTGATTTTAGTGTAATATCATCGTTGGTCATTTCATGAAAAATTTCCACTTCATCTATTATTTAATGAAATGAAGTTGAATTTTTCCTTCTTTAAATGTTATTAGATCATGCGATAGAATGATAGGTTATTCAATCTATCTCAAAAAGTTATAATAAGTTATTAAATATATATACGTCCATCTATGGTGAGATTAGCCTTGTATGTTACCAAAAATGGACTTATACTTCAACTATTATACCACTTAATAAAATAAAAATAATTTCTCATAACAAGAGACATCCTGTAGGCCAGTGGTAGGTGATAAAGATCAATCGGACTTCAGTTGTGTGTTTAATTCCCACATCCTTGTCCGACGTGATGGGTTGTCTCACATCATATAAGTTTTCATTTTTATAAAACTATACTTTCATAATATCAAAAAGTTATAGACATAAATAATACTATCTGATGTCTAACTTAATCCATAACAATCATTAGGCTTATAAAAAATACTTCTATCCAATCTCACTGTACAAAGAAAACAATTAACATAAAGGTCATATAACAAGCATGTTAATACCATCACTTATCCCCCATATATCATAATATATATCTTGTAGGTCACAATCCAAACATTTTAATACCTTAATCATGTATTCTTTTGATACATGAATTACCATAGAACCATATTGAAAACATGAATGCTGTCAAAAGTTAATTATTACCACATTCCAAAATCCAAAAAATTCTATATACTCAAACTATGCTATCACTTTGTCCTTATATCAGTAATAATCTCATTAATACTATCAATCATATTATTTTATCTTTATACATTCATTATGCAGATATCATCATCATTCCAAAAATATTTCAATAACATTTCATGGTTTCCATTACAATATAATTATTGAAAACCACAATGTACCAATACATAGATATATCAATATACCATAAAAGTTTATTAACAACATTATTCATGAATTTTAATACATAATCCCTTCAATCCATCCACTTCACTGATTGGAATGGAATTGGCCCTTCCTCAATTTAGAATTAACCTCCTAGGTCAGGGGAGTGAGTTGGGTAATGCCCCTGTTCTCCAAAAATAAGACATTGAACTCTATAATAGTCTGTCACTCTTTGACCCTTTTCCCCACATTGATAACATCTTCCCTGACATTTTAGGTATTCCTCAAGGTTCTTCTTACCTTATTATTGATATGTACAAAGAATAATAATAGTTCCATTATGTTCCCCTCTATGGGAACATGCATAAAATACCATCTTCTTCTTATTTAATGACTTATAAATACCACTAAAGTTCACCTTGTTAATCATATACCATGATGACTGATTCAGCATAATCAAAATATCTGTCTCTATAGGAATTACAAAATTTCGCTTCTCATAGTCAATAATTTTTCAATCAGATTCATTGCTAACCACATTCCATCTGGTTGACTCCATTAACTAAAATCATAAATCATTGTGTAAGAAACAATTAAAATAATGAGGAACCACATAATCATAAAAATTCACTTATAGGATTTATAACTTATGTATCCTTCTTTAATATATGACAACATAGGTTCACCCTAGGTTATTCATGATCTTTAACATAATTCTAGGATTGTAGCCTATACTTATACGTAACCTTCAAGGTAACCGTAGACATACCATAACAATATCTCTAGGATTCTAACTAATGATTTCGCATTCTAGTTTCCCAAGGTCAACTAAACCTTTCCTCGGATACTAACTCTAGAGACCCAATTCTTTGACGTACATATACATTACATTACATTTGCGGAATACATAATACATAATAAAAACAGACACCAATAGACCGTAATATTTTGGTGTCTTCTGAATCTCAGAACAAAATCTTCTAATCATGGTGAAAGTTCTTCAACATATCTTATAAATATCTTCCACTTTTGTTTTCTTACCTAAAATTGTTCCTTATATCCTGGAAAAACAAAAACATATAAATCATTATATCAAATTCTATGTAAGGGTAATCATGGAGATCATTAAACAAACCATAAATATTTTTGAACGTAAAAACATGAAAATAAAACATGAGTAATGACATAAATCTTTGCATTACATAAGGCATAGATCATAAAGATACATAAATCATGATAAAATAGCATGGGGATAAAACATGTAGTTTTCTAAAACCATTATTCACATAATATTATTACCATAGTATTTAAGGCATTGCTGCCAACACTATCATTGTGGAAAAAGTCCATTACAAAACTGGGTTTACATGCCATTCCATCCCTGTATTACTAAACCAGATTTACATGCCATTTCATCCATGTTTATCTCATGAGATATAAATCACTACCCAATGAATTATAGTAAGATATAGGTCCCAAACATCTCAAAATGAAACTATTTGTATGTGTTCCACAAAATCATAAGTCATACATCATCGCATAACCCATGTAATAAAATGGATTCTAAAATAGAATGCCATCATAACATAATCCTTATAAGAAAAAAGTAAATTATTAATATAATTCCATCATAAAATAATCAAATAAATGTAATAATAGGGATAGAAACAGAACCCTATATTATCATAGAGGGAAAAAATGTTGATAAAACACTTGAACTCCATTCTTGATGAAAATATCCTATCTACTCCAAAAACATTTTTACTTCAACAACATGTCATGCTATTTTTAACTAAAAGAAGTTAATTGAAAATAAAATGAAAAATTGTGAAGTATGATTCATGGAAATAATGTTATAGGAAATCATAAAAATCAATTCATGCTGTATAAGTTGAAAAAACATTCTTCTCGTACTTTAGCTAGAAAAGTTGAAAAGTATCTCGTACTGAAAAAGAAAAAATATTCCTTTCACATCTTTTAATAAAAATTCAAAAATAGGTAAAATTGGATTAAAAAAATTATATGATGATAGAAATAATATTACATATTGAGGAAATATGCATGTGTATGATAAATATTCCATAGTAAAATATGAAGTATAAAAAATCCCTAATAAAAATGGGATTATGAGATTTTCCCTTACCATTTATGATATGTGGAATCATACGTGTCATAAAATAAATTAAATTACATTCCTATGTAAATATCAAATCATTCTTAATAAAAATAATAATACATTCACGGTAATTATAAGAACCATATAAAATAAATAGATAGTGATTAAGACATATGTCTCGAAGAAATAAAAGTGATACGAAATAATCTATTTCCTTAGGTATGATATGCTTTGTACATATCTGAACCTCCTGTATAATGATTTAAATAATGCCACTGACTTATTATATAATCATATTAAATGTTATAATATCATATAGAGTCATATTCTTATCTTCTTATTAGTAATATTTCATTTCTACTTGTTATTCGGGTGTTCATTGCTTTATGTTTTTATGTACGTTTTGTAGAATAAATTCTTTTCCCAATTTTTAGGTTATAGATAAATCATTTATATAATGTTATTAGTGAAATATATATCATATTTATTCAATAAATTCATTTATATAATCATTATTCAATAAATATAATTTAGAACGAGTCACATCACATTATGGAGACGGTATGTCGTACGTACACACCAACGATGATATCATTCCCATGATTGTGGAATTGTATTAAAGTGTAAAATGTATAATATTTTAGAATTAATATCACATTAAAATAATCATATATATTTATTTCTTCCATCCTTATACCCATCCATGTATGTTAGTGATGAAATAAAATATTACTCTATGGCGTGGAGACGGTAAGCCGTATGTACGCACGGATAGTGATTTTATTTTTTTTCATAGAATGGATAGAAGAAAGAATGTGGTTGTTTAATTTTCATAATAACATATAATTATACAAGTGATACTTGAGTTACTACTTAATAAGTAAAAATCTCATATATAGGAAGTAGGAGAAGAAATAAGTTTGAATGAATCGGTAAATGATATTACCTTTTCTTCGATGCGCCTCTTTTTAACCTCATATTAGGGCACAAAATTTGTCCTTTGAAGAATACATGGACCTCTAGTAGTTACTTAAGGAAGTTTGGAAGTGAAATGGGAAGGGTTTGGAAGAATTTGAAAGCTCAAAAATGGTGTGAAGTGGAGAGGGAGGAGGTTCCCTTGGATAAGGGAGGAGGGGGGAACCTTTGGAAACATTAAAATAATAATTTATAATAAATTCGAACCCCACATAAAAACCTACAAAAATTACTCAATTAGAATATGATATGAGATAGGGTTGTAATCTCATAAAACAATAAAATTTATACTGGTTTTATGTATATTTTAAATCTTATCATTTTGATTTATCCTTATTTAATATATTTCATTTTATTTGTGGTAATAATATTCTATATTTTAAATTGTAATATATACATACTTATATGTTGTCAATTTCACAAAATTTGATACTATATAACGTTTTCAAATATATAAATTTTAATTTTTAATTTTTAAATATTTTTATGATTTTTAAATAATTTTATAATATGTTATTTTTAAAAAATACCAATAGTGTTAATTTTGGCACTATTCATTTATTTGAATATACATAAAATACACAAAAAGAATATATTAGAAACAAAATATTTAATAGATTTAAAAAATTAAATATTCATCTATAAAATTCATGGAGAACATTAATTAGTTCGTATAATATTTATTTGAATACTTTTAAAATATTTTATTTGATATTTCTCTTAATAAAATAATAACTACATCATTTTTGAATAATTATTTAATATACTAAGTTGTTGCATGAAAATAAAAATTAATATAATATTATTAATATAAATCAAATATATTTCATAATAATACTTTTAGTAAAATTTATCTTTTAATACACCTTTCTTATAAAATGATATGTTTATTAAATTATGAAGGTGAAAACGTTGACATTATTTAAAATAGAATATTATATATTTCATAATCTGTTTTATAAGGATCCAAATAGTCCATAGGTATACACATGGATGCTTATGGTGTAGATATACTCATCCAATATGTTATGGTCATGTTTTGGGTCTTTTATTGGTATGAATATTTTAATAAAAACTATATTTTTGATTTTTCACTAGATAAATAATTTCTCCATCATTAATGTATATGAAGTTAAGGTAAATAAATATTTAATAAAAATTACAAATAAATTAAAATAACAAATAAAAATATTATTAATTTCAAATGAGTATTTATAATCGAATTTATATTCTGTATAACCTTATATTAAAAAAAATTTAATTAATAAAGTTTGAATGAGACATATTTCACTTTTATTTAAATAAAATAAATTAATGGTCTTAATTACATCCAATTGAGGTATAATAGACACCATTTTTACCCAAGTATAATTTAGGACTAAAGTTTATAATCCAACTATATTAAGACACGTGTTAGGGTAATTTAATAATATTATTGTTACCCTTAATTATCTAATTTACCATTAACTGTGGTAAATAAAATTTCCCATACTTACTATTCATAAAGAACAATAATAAAATGTAAAATATTAACACAATTTGGACCTAAGAATTCCAAATAATGAATCCAATTTTCGAATTCAAATCAAAGATGTTGCAATAAGTAATTTAAATGTAATCTATTTGTCGAAAAAAGGGGTTTTTATTTAAAATATTGCAAAAGATTGAAATGTTTTCACCTATGAATTCAATGTAAAATTAATGATAATGAAATAAATTATATGAAATTGTAAAAATATATTCTATTTATACTTTAAAACAATACACTATTATAATTTAACCCTATAAATTATCTTGATGAAGAAAGTTGTTTTAATTAAAATTTAGCGTATTTTTACTTGTCATCAAAATATTAATGCTATCGGAAAAATATCAAAACTTTATCAAATGTAAATTTTTATATACTGATTCACAAGAAAAAATTTATTTTTAATATTTGAACTTATAAACTTGTTAAAAATTAGATTTGAAATGGGTGTACCATCAAAAGGCGGCAAAACTGAATTTGTTGAAAAATACTTATTTTACGCAAAATACTTTTGTGTTCTCATACCATGATGTTGAAAATTTGTATGATTAATGATAATGTTATAAAATTCAAAACTTGTTTAATACTATTAATAACAAGTAGTTCATAATAATATTACACCATGATATCATTTTTTTAGTGAAACTCGGTTTTAGATACAACACACGCTATTGAAAAAGGTCTCTCTTGCATGTAACAAAAGCCAAGAATAGTGTCTTCGAATGCTACAAGATAATACGGTGTTTCATACAGCACATGATAATCATGGTGTAGCATAATAAACATGACATAAAAGATATTAAAAATAATATTTCTCATAAAATATCAGGGTGTTACAAACACTACCTTAAGGAACAACACATTTTGTTTTTCATCGACCTCCAATGTCTTAGGTAAGTCTCTACCCAGAGAGACATGTTCTTGAGGAAGTGATGTTGGTTGATCTTCTTTCAAGACTATGACTTAGAGATAGTATTTGTTGTAGGAGCGAGCAACACTGTAGTGGATTCTCTTAGTATAATGTACCAGACTCACCTGGTGTGGGATGTTTTAGCGCATTTATCATCTATGAAAGTACCGCCATAGTGGGGGGTAGCATGGTACGATATTCCATCAGTGGAGGGTGTTGAATCTAATGCTTCTTGAGATTATAAGAGATTCTCATTTTTTAGAAATCAATAGTGAAATCAAGTGCGACTAGATATTCATGGGTGTTTTCACCAGATAGATATTCTAATCGAGTGAATCATGAGACCATGTTCTAGGGAAAAATAGTGATTCTAGTTGTGAAATGATATGTACCTGATCATCTTACCCTACCCCTAATAGATAGATTGGTATCTCTGCGACTTCCACATGTTGAAAGTAAGGATTTACATGAAAATTCTTATGAATGTCATATAAAGGACCAAACCATATGAGGAAGATCTATTCATTTGGTTCTCGTGTTGTGCTGGCATAGTAACATGAATTTTTTCCTGGGATAGAGATAGCTTGTTGTGAGTACTGAATATTGTGTTGTTTTCCATAGTTTTTCTTTTCAAGGACATAAATCATGAAATAGGAAAAGTTGTAGATACCATGTTTTCACATTGTAAGACATTGGAATTTTTCAACATATAATTCCAATGATAGGAACTATGACATCGTGTAATTCTAGGTCCCATTATACTAGAATAAATAATACAAAAATATTAACTATTATTGTAATATACAAATGATAAAAAATATTTCTCATTACTAGTTTATTAGACCTAAAATCTAAAACCACAGTTGGGTCCAGAACATGTCATATACCATAGGCGTGAACTAAATTATGTCGGTGTAGGAATTTTGGACCCCTAAATCATTAGAGGTATGTTAAATGGATGAATTAATTTATTAATTCAATAATTTAATAGTTCAAATCCAAATAACAGTCAAGAGGTATCTCATATTGGAAATTTGACACCACATTGGAGTCTAGAGAATTCATTTTACGCATGTACGGACATAACATTTATTGGTGCAGGACATATGTGAGAGAATTTACAGATGGGAAAAATAATATAACATAATTTAATAATTTTATAATGAATGCATAATGAAATAAATTATTATCAGTGACTCGGATTCGAAATTTGAGGTCACTGTTGAGTTCGGAATGAGATTGTTTTCCTAGGTGTGACATAAAAATGGGGTGAGTGGGAATTTTAAGTTCTTCATTGAGTGGGACTTCCATAAATATAAGTTAAGGGAAATAAAATTAGTGTTACCCCTTGTTTCTATTTCTATCTCAACTTAGTCCCTCTCTCTCATCCCTCTCTCATCTGTTATTTTAAGAATCAATAATGGATCTTTGGAAGATCGATGAAAGACCATGAAGATCTTATAAGAAGTGATAAAATGATGAATCGAGGGAGGATTTCTTCTAATTTTGAGTAATTATTCATATTTTTAATTTAAATATCCTTAATTTCTTGATTTTTTGGTTTTTATCATTTTTATGGATTCCCAAACATGGTTATCAATCTGTACATTGAACCCATATTTGTAACTGAAATATTCTCATTCCATACGGATAATTGAAGCTCACATTTGGGTGCACCAATCAATCATCATGTCATCGATCAGAAGAAATTTTTTTGAGGTTAACTTGTAGGGAGCATAGATCTGTTCTTGTGTTTAGAATGAAACCATCAGAAGAGATTGTATGTCTTATGAAATAATGGGGTATGTGGTTCCGGCACAGTCGTGTCATAAATGGATAGGAGAAGCCTCCCACTATAATGGTTCGGCATGTGGTGATGACCGATATTACCTAAGGTGTCTGGTCGCAGTGTGGTCGTGATAAGCCAATGATGGGGAACATGGAATGGTGAGGTTGGGCGTGCGACTCGGCAGGATGGGGATGCATGGAGTGCTTGAGGTGACTGGTGCAGAGGAGTCGTGGGGCGGCGATCGTTCATGAGGTTGGGTAGGGGCATTGAGTCTTTGTAAATGGGTGATTTTGGAGGAATGAGACCCATGCTATGTGGGACTTTCTTGGATGTAGAGCAGGAACGGGGGAAGCCAAGTCGGTGGCTAGTGATGTGGACCACCACCGATGTATGGGTGTCAGATGGATGGACCGGGTCATGGTAGCATAGGCCAGACCCTAGGATAGAGTGTGGGATAGTGATCCTGACTTGGTATGCTAGGTTGAGCCTTCTTGGACAGGCCATCCTATGAGGGGGAGGGGGGTCCAACCAGTTTGGGTCGAACATGTCCTTTTGAGACCGAAGTCTGTTAAATTTTTTTATCTCTTAAACGGTGTGTCTGTTTGATGTGTCGTCTACTACTATAGGTCCCTGTCAACAAGACAAAAAGTTTAATACAATTTTGTGAGGTTGAAGTCTTGGTATCATTATTATAGTGCATGAGATGATTAAATTTAATATTATTAATTTAACTAGTATTGTTTGTGGATCATCCATCGAACTGATCGTGTATATAGGATGTATGGTTGTTACACACTCTATGGAGGCACGACCTAGGCCTTTGGGAAATAATTTTAAGACAAATTTCAGGCATTCAAGCTAAATTTGTGGTGTGGTCACTAAGGGTGTTGGTTCTCATGTGTTGCAATGAAATGCAAATTTTTCAATCGTTATTCGTTTTGGATGAAGGAGTAGTACACCTATTATTTTTTCTATGGTGATTTCAATGGAGTGATCCATATAATTTATTTTATAATGGAGATGTAGGACCCATTTAAGGTCATATGAGCGCAATGTGACATCATTCTAATTTTCCATAGGATATTTATTTGGGCTGAATAAATAGTCAATCATGCATGTTATTCTACAAGGATCATAATGGGATAATCCATTTCTATGTGGATATCCTTATTCAAAATCTAATTAAATGTTTAAAAATGAAGGAATATCGTTGGGGGATCCTTTTTATCTTTTTTAAGAGAACCCATGGTTTGGGTCAACCTCGACTCTTGTGAGAGTAGATAAGATGTTTGAAGAGATGTAGTCAAATGTTCTAGATCTATTTGAGGAGGTTCTCTCATGTAATTAAACTTTTGGACCACCAGATTAACAGTGAGCATTGCATGTTCATCGGCCTTTTGATTTGATGTGTCAAGTACTCTAAGAGAGAGCATCAATTCATAGGGGTACTCGTTCACATTTTAGTACCTGATAATGTTAAGGTACACGTCATATCATGAAGGCGGGTCCACATAACATCTAGGCCCCTCATGCATTGTGTACCAATTTACAAATATTCAATCTCCTATATCTCTTTATTTTGGACATAGATTGTGGCATGTGAGTAGCCAATCCTGAGTAATTTTCAATGTAGAACTCGATGGTGACCTCTAGAGTGGATTTCAAAATGTGATTCAATATTTTTTGAGCATGATGTATATCTGAGGAAATAGTCTGTGTTACGGGCCTGACACCTATTGGAGCCTATGTTCTATAATTTCTATGATTAAGAGGAATCATCAAAGTAGTAATAGGCTTACCCTACATCCAGTCTAGATAGTTCCATTCTTAATGATCTCTTTGAGAGGTACCTTCAAACAGGGATGACTACATTCCACAATGATCTAGCATGGAAACCCATGACACATCAAGGAATGGATATCCTTTACTACATCTACTAGAGAATAATACCAATGACACAACATGTCATGGGTAACCTCTATGAATTCTTCTAGAGTGGGATATACTTGCTTCATCAAGGTGTTGGTAAAATCTACAACTTCTAATACAGTGAATCCCCCAAACACATCAGGGTGTGGGTATCCTCTATGACTTCTATCAGAATGGAATACCATTATTTCATCAAGTCGTGGGTATCCTCTACTTTGAATATACACCACATTTATTTATATTAGTGACCAGACTAGGTTTGGCGTAGCATTTGAAATCGCAAAAAAGATAGATTATTTCCCCTCCAAGACACATCTTTGTGACGTGACGCAAAACTCTGTGTGCAAGATAGTACCACCCAAATCATATGTTATCAAGGTGAATTTATTAATTCTCTATAAAATGATATTTTGGGTAGATGTGTGGGATGCTTGGCATCGATGGTCACTTTTGGGACTGTTGGAAACTCAATATTTTTTGGTTGATCTTATGAGATGGAGATCCCCTTAATCCCTCTTTTGTGTTAATTTTTGGACCATATATATATATATACATATATCATGTTTCGATACCAACCCATTTGGTTTTCTCTACTATCCAATCATGAGAGGCGAAGACGCATGAGTATAAAACATGATTTCTATATATAGATTCTCATGAATGGTTAAATCTTCTCAACTAATATAGGTAGAAAAGACTCAACCATCAGTTTATATTATCACCATTTTTATCTCATTCTGTTTGGGATATCATACATTACACTCTTGTAGGGTTGAGCTGCACTCATTTACTATATTCTTTTATTCTAACTTGTTCTATCTATTTCCCTCATCTTCAATACCTATCTTACTATTCCATTGGGATTTCAGTGGAATCCTACTAAGTATCATTATACACACCCCTTATTGTGCTTTTCCATTACTTTATGTGCACTTCCATAGGATATACAGGTTGATTGTGACTTCATATGAGCAATGTTACATCTTATTCTCACATCTCCTTTTGGATTGAACCAAAGGCCTTAAATGGGTTTATTTGTGCCAAAATATGTAATCCATACTGAGAGGAGTAATTTAGAGAAGTGATTTTGGAAGGGAATGGCTGAAATTATTTTCTTTTAATGGGTTAAGAGAGGATATGTGTGTAGGGATTTTATAAGGGTGGTGACTGGGAATCTTGTATATTTTTAAATAGAGAATTCACCCCATGTTGCGTCCTTGTTATGTGCATCCAATAATTTAAAAATAAATATCCTATAAGAGATAATGTTTGAACAAGTCTATAAAATAGTTTTTTTGCAATTATATTGTTCATTTTTTAACTTAAGATTAATGTCTAGTCCCTTAGTAAACTAATTTTTCTCTTAATCATTATGATTAGTACTATATATTATCCAAAATAGTTATGGAAGAACATTATGTTAGTTGTATTAGAAATTAGATATTATGATGATGACATATATGGAATCTATTTTCCAAAATCCCACTAAAATCAGTGCAAAATGTTAATTTAAAATTTAATCCCATAGATGGGACAAGTCATGTAGTTTTTATTCGGAATATGTTCAAATGATTGAAACGTTTGTATATCAAATTTCATTGATTAATTGATTATAATTACATATATTGTATTTATTGATTTTTAATTGAAATGATTTTACGTTAATTCCAATTTAATATATAATTTAAACAAATAAATAAATTAAAAGGAAGGAATTTTTAATTTAAAATTCTACATTTTTCACTATTCATCCAAATAAGATATATTTCAAAAAAATACTAAAAATCCATTTAATATAATTTGGAATTTTTGAATTAAAAATTTAACTTTATTTTATCAAATAAAATTTTTTTAAGCTTAGAAAAATAATTTTACTATTTTTCATGGAAGAATATAAAAATAAATTTCTTTTATGAAAAAAATAGTTTCAAAACATATAAAGACATTACTAAAAATAATATATTGCAATATCAATATGTTTTATTTTTATTAAACCGTTATCAATAATATTTAAAATGTAGTTATTAATATTAATATTAAAATGTTTAATTGTTATTTTAAAACGCTTGTTTTTAAATTTTCATAACAATGAAATATTATTTTATAGAAACATAGTGTTGTCAGTAGATCGTGTTAATCATATTCTTGTGTGAAACACAAGCCCAATATAGATTTTATTAAAGCTCAATATAGTAAATCATTATAATTTATTCAATTTTTTTAATAATTTTACAATTATATATGTCTTCATTAAAATATTTTTAGAGGTTGGGATGATTTATATAAAGAAAAATACTTCACGATTTTGTGGAAGAATATGAATTTCGTCATGGAATACATCAAAAACAATAGTGAAAAATTAGAATATTTTTGATTTTGGTATTTTCCAAAACTGTAAGAGATATACAAACCATTTGAATATGAATAAAGACCCATACGATGGATTAAAATTCGATCAGAAGTTTATATTAATTTCCTTATTGATAAAATATCATAGTTTAATTCATAATATATATTTTCAAAACACATACTCAATTATTCATGTGGAATTATGTAATGAGAAAAATATATGAACAAGATAATATCAAAATCCACTAAAGTAAAAATAGAAATATTATCCTAAAGCCCATTCCCAAAAACGTCAACCAGAAAAGAATCATACATTTGGAACAAGACCATAATACCAATTGGAATTTCCACATATAATTCATCATATAATCACTGAGGTGGTTGTTTGATACTCAAAAACGTTGTTTTTATATTATAGAGAGGTTAGATCAATAATCAATTAAGACATTATTAGCTATATAGTGGGTGATTAGTATACTTCTTGTAACAACAGTATGATATGACACATCTAATATAGTTATTGAGAAAATTTCCCTTCGCCTCTATGAATAGGTGATTGTTGACATAGATCATTACCATTATCCATAAAAATTGGGGACTAGTAGGCATAATGGAGAAAATCCTTATACTTGAAATAACAGAGTTTGGGTGGAGCTTTCTATGAGATATCTATCTATTCACATCATTTTTTACATCATCCCATAATTTCAACATTAAATTAGATATTGATCATCAAATACACACTTGAGACATTCTTAATTTCAATTATTAAAAGTTCATACATGAATCTTTCTAAATATTATTAATTAAAGATGAATCATCTTATTCAGTCTATGATTTTTATAATATCTTTTTAATTCAATTATTATGTTCTAGTCAACTCCATAAAAATGATGGGTACCTCTAATATTATTCTAAAACATGATGTAACACTGAATTATTTATGCTTGCCTATTGATGTCCCCCACCATTAGATAACTTGACATAAGACAAATAATAATAAATTAACCGTACTTCTAGGTTGTATGGTCATATCAAAAGTGTACCTCATATGTCTAATAGCATTTTACTCCTAGGTACAAATGCATTCCTCATCCTTCTAATTTATATTATTTAATAACTTCTCCAATTTTATGTTCATAATACAAGAAATGTACATATAGAAAGATAGTATCTTAATCACATAAGAATCAAGAGAGTCAAATTCTTCTAGTTTCTCTTGTTCCTCATAATATTCCACTATATTTCATCTTTATCTTCCAAATGATAAAAATATTGAAAAACATAGTCATGTTATAAAATATAGAGAATATAAAATATGGTTTCAAAGGTACAGATCCATTTCATTGAAACAATTTTATCAGGGGATACACTATGATATAGTCTAAATGACATCATGAATGATAAAAAAGAACAATTCCCCTCCTTTTCTAATTTGAATTCTCAACATGATTCATAGACTGGGGGTGTTGACTGTTAATAGTAGTGATATATTCTATTCTAGTGATCAATTATCATTTGGTTTTTCTGAATCACTATAGATACATTGTCTTTCACATTTACTTATAAGATTATTCTTTTAAGATCTGATCATTCAAAAATAAAAAAGATTTATTTGGGAAATATTAATCTCATTGTTGGAAAAAATATTTATGAAAAATAATTTATTTGATATTAAAATTGGTTAACCATATTATTTGAAATTTTTTGATTAAACAAGGATTTTATTCATTTTTACCAGTACTATTATATTTATTTTATAGTTAGTATTATATATATGGTTCTTTGTAAACATATCTCATCATATATTACAAAATATATCCCAACCATTCTACGAAACGTACTAGTTACACTCATATATTGAATAACTATATAACACATCTTAAAATAGGAATATTCATTGCATAAATGCATAATAAAATCGCAAATCATATAGGTATATTTACACTGAATAACTGAAAACATAAAATTTTTGTTCTTATATTATCAACATCTTCTTCTAATAAATTCTTCTTAATTTTCACATTTCTTATGCATGTCTTACATCATACGTTTTTTCATTACCAAGGTAAGTATACAATAGAATAAGAGAGCTCATATGATATATAAGTTTAACTAATGGAAATATCAATATTCAATTGAGTATAACATGAATATAAGGGAATATGAATATAAAAATTCCATTTGAAAATCATATCTTTCGTATCAGTGATCAAAATTTTATTCATGAGATGAAACATATAATGTCATAAAACATTAATCATAATTTAATCAAATAACATGGTCCATAAGGTAATATAATTATCATAAGAAAAATGTCTTTGGAATACACGTAATAATATGTAATAATTTCCTATGTAGTCATGACTCATTTCCAATACTATCATAGTTGTATTGGTACACTCACCAATATATCTTTAGATTCATAGATAACTTCCAAGACTATTATAGTGGACACAATCCTTTTTTTTGAAAACGTTTTACTTACTATTCCAATCATTTTTATCTCATGAGATATCATACTCTACCCAATGCAATGGAGAGGATATAGGCTCAACCCATCATTTTTTATAATGTGACAACTATCCATATTTATAACATATCCAAAATAATAGGTAATAATTTTACTACTATCCATGTTTAATATTTAACCACCATCAATGGATAAAATTTAAGAACTATCACACACTATAAAAATACATATTTATATAAATCATATAATTAAAAGGGTTTCATAGACATTTAATTTATTCTCTATAACATAACCAATGGAAGAAAAATGATTTTAATAAAAATATAATCGACAATAAAATTAACCACCCAATGGAATACTAAGAATATTATCATGGTATCATATCACCTATTAAATTAAATTTAAAAATCAATGATGTCTTTATAGATATGAAATTATTTATAAATACCACATGGAACATTTAATGAGGAAAACATCCCTTCCATTTTGAAATAACATTTTTTAAACATATTGATTACCTAATTTGAAAGGAAAATTTTTCATTTATAATAATTATGCATTTAATTAATGGAATCTAAAAAACATTAATTGGTATTAAAAGTTGGTATTTATGTTCATATTGAATTGGATAATAAAAAATATCCTTATCGGAGTTATTTTCAAAAACTATAAAGCTAACTCAATAAAACAACAATTTCTCTTTTAAATAAACTTGTAAAATTTCAAACATGGATAAAAATGAACATAAACAATAATAGGTGAAGATTACAAACAATATTTGAAACAATATTTGACAAAAATAGAAAAAAATGATTTTTGACCAAAGATGAAAATAACATTAGTTAATTTAAAAGAAATAATATCATAATCATGATTAAATGAAATGAGGAAAATTAATGTGAAACATGTATTATACAAAAATAACAAGATTAAAATAATTGATATGAGTTTTTTGAGAGATAGTTAAAAATATTTCATCATTGTGATTATTATCCCAAACGACTCCAACAAACAAGGAGGTTGAAATATAAAACCATTAACAATATTATATTTCATTAACAAAAATTCCCATAGAATAAATAATTATAGTGATTTATTTTTATCTGAAAATATATCGATAGAAATAATAAACAAACATTCATGTGTAGTACATACCCTCCAAAAAAGAATCAAATTTTTCATATGTAATATGTCCCACATATATAATAGTGAGCCAAAAATATTTTACCATGAGTTTTTCATGATTTGATGTTGCTCAAAGACTCTGTATAAATAAATATAAATATATATAAATATATATCAGTATAATTTATATACTTATAATATCATATATATATATATATCCATTATATAATTAGTTAGTATCGTTCATAAAATATAATGATATAAAACTCAATTACACCATTCATAGAGATGGTATGAAGTACGTTTCAGTAAAATTATTATTCTTTTTTTATAGATGTTAATAAATAAACGTTAATAATATCAAAAAAATTAAAAACTAATTATTATATCATTTATAGTAATTAAATATATCTTTATTTCCATCCAATAAAAAAGGAATTGAAAAAATCAGATCGCTTCTTGGGGGTGTAGTCCACATGTATAGACTAATGATATTATTGTTTCCCATCAGTTTGGAAGGTATAATGGAGGATATAATATTATCATTTGATAATAACATCTTTTCATAAATATCGTATATAAATATTAATTCGACCACAATAACAATCCTTGAATGATTTTTATAGAATATGATTTCTATTTCTTTGTGGAATGGTAAGCCATATGTATTCAAAAATGATACATTAATAACCCATTTGAGGGAAATAGGGTTAATAACGGTGGGTTCTTATTTCAAATAGAATTTCATTAAATTTTAGATTATGAACTATTTATTTTAGAAATAATAAAATGGATTTTTGGGATGAAATTGATGCATTCAAAATAAAGTTGTCACTTACTGTGATTACATATATTTGAAATGAATATTTTAGATATCCACGTTAGTTATATTGGGTTTGTTTTATGGTATGAAAATAACAAATATAATTTTTATTTGAATGTGTAGAAGACAAATTGGTATATATTGGTGGTCTAGAAGGTGAAATATTATTTTGAGAAGAGAACATAGGGGTTCCCTTGTATTATTAAGTGGAGGTGAAGTCTTATAAATTCATAAAATATTAAATTATGATAAATTAATTAGGATGTTGAAATGAAAGAAAATTTTATTATATGGTCAGGATGAGTAATAATATTAAAATGCAATAATATTTCTATGTGATTTAATCAAATTTTAATCCTTATTTTTTTGTGTTATCCCTTTATGATCTCTTTTGAAAATAATTATAATATTAATGTTTTATACACTTTAATTGATAATAACTTTACAATAACATTAGTAGAACACACAAATGTACCATGTTTGATACTAATAGCCCATTAATTTGTATGAGTCATTTTTTTTGAATTATGTATAATTTTTATAAAAATATATATATTATAAAATTTTATTAATAAAATTTTTAAAATTATAAAAATTGTTTTGAAGAAAAAAATTCATAAATAAAAAGGGTACAATATAATATAATTATTTCACAGCTCTCTAGTATGTCAATTATATCAATAAAATTCATAAAAAACATTAATTCAACCAAATTTTATTACTTTCAATATTTTTATATTGTTTATTTATTAAATAGATAAATACTACATTGGTGTATCAAATAAATTTTTCAACTTTTTTTAATTTATAAAAATTAAATATAATCATATTCATGAAAATATATTAATTATGAAAAAATAGTCACTAATATTCACTTATTGCATTATTGTCTTCCTTATATTATCATATAATAGATTTTTAAAACTATGAGACTGAAATTATGTAATTTTATATGTTTAAATATTATATATGTCATTTTAATGGACATGTATCCATTAAAAACTAAAATTTTTTAAAATTTTGACAATGGCATAATTCCCTTCATCTACTAAAAATTTTGATGAATAATTCTCAATTTTTATAAAAAGCTTATCTAGATTAACACTGATTTACCAATTTCTGAAGCAATTATATATTTTAATGGTTATTATTCAATTTAGTATAAAATAAAACTCTATATACACTAGATTAAAATTTCAAAATTAATAATATTTAATCTATTTTATCAAATTCATTAATTCTAAATGGATAAAATTAAATTCTTATTTATCTTGAAGCCCATGATAGAAAACATTTTTTTACAAAAAATGATTTTTTTGCATAATACATGGTCTAATATTATACCGTTCCTATAGAAACATTAATTTAATGTTAAAAATATCAATTGATAATATAATATATAATTTTTTTTTTAAAAAATGAATTATTTTATTAATTATTATAAAAAATAATTCTTTGAATAAAAATAATTTCGATTAAAATATCACGTTTAGTTTCAAATGATTTTATTTTTATTGGAAGTCAATTTGGCTGCAATGATTTTTATAAAAAAATTATTGTCATTAAAATTTTAATAATTTAGTTATTACTATTAATACCATCCAATCCAGTGAAATGATGGTCATTATAACTTAATATTATTTTAATTGTATATCATTGTTTGGTTAAAACAATATATTACATATAACAAAACCTATAGATTACATAAAATTATTTTGAAAAATTATGTTCTATATTATATGGGTGTTAAAATAATATGGGATTGAGTTTTACCATAATTATATGTAAATAAAAATATTCAATAATTCCCATCTAGTCTCTAGGTCATGTCATGGTTTTACCTTTATCATGAATAACTCCCAATTATCTCAACATATACATGATGTGACCTGGTAACCCACCACTACTTATTACTAGTCCATATATAACATCATATTGAAATGTTCCTTTGGATAATGGAACTAAGAGTGGATTATATGATCCTTTAGAAACATTTATAATGATCATTCCCATGTTTTATTCTAATATCCATGTTGTATGGAATTTTCCATAGACTTAGGAGTAGTTTATTTGTACTAAAAAGTATAATCCTATGAATATATAATTTTTCCATAGTGTGGTCATCTAGCTGAGATAATCAACCATTGGTGTCCATTTAACAAAAATATTCAATAGCCACATGGTGAGTTGGGAATTTGTTTTTGAGATTATTATAATCTTGAAGGAATCCCCATAAATTTGGAAATGTTCCAAGAGTTAATCCTCAATTCTAAAACATGGGAATATTCTAAATAGAATCATCCTTTTGGGATTAATTTATTAAATAGTGTAGATAAATATATAAGAAACTCCATTCTTATCCATTAATTTATAATTTCGGATGATAGCGTTAAAATCAATCTACAACAAAAATGTGGTGAATATTAGTAGTAGGAATAAGAGTACACAACATACTCAACATTCTTAGCATATCCAAGTCTTGTATTGGGTAGTCAGAAACTGGATAGATATGGATCCATATCATAGGATATAGTGTTTCTAAGAATATTTTTTCCCCTAGAATCCTAAAATCATTCATGGGACAATATTGTAGTACAATTTAAGGAATATTTAATGGAATTATGGACTCCCATTAATTTTTATATCCCCACACATGATCAAATTAATAACTTGATGGAACAAATATAAGATGTAAATCCTAAAATCTCTATACTAAACCATTTCATTTTCTATAGGGTTTAATTTTAGAACATTTAAAATGTTATTATTTGAAAAAATAATTTAAAAAACATTATTTTTAATCTAATTTGAGAGTTATCATCCTTTTTTATTTTCATAAATTTTCTATGGATGTCAATAATGTTCAGATATGATGGAGAATCCCATTGGCTTTTTTCCTATTTTTTCACCTACGAGAACAATGAAATACAATATCATATGTACGCCAAGAGAAAAAAATTATATTTTCAAATTTTAAGAGGATTTGTTTTCATAAAATGAATAAGTGGAATAACTCGTTTTGTACCCCACACCCCTATATATTTTCATTATAGTATAGATTTATATTTCAAGTAGAGTCATTACCTCTTTAAACCCAAATGATATAGGTACAACTATTTACCCATGTATGACTTTGGTTGATGCAAACATAAGATTATAGAGGCATGAAGGTTATATTTCCATACACTAATGCCTAGATGAATATTTGTAGGGAATAATCTAAATAATGGGTGGAATATTATCTAGGAAATATTTTATGAGTTCCAATATGAATAGAAAGAAATATATTGGCCCCAAATAATTCTATTGATGGAATCATCCAAATTTATTTTTTGAAATAATGAGCCTTCTATCTAATATTTCCACACATCATAGGGAATAACAATTTTTACATTCTATTATAATTTAATGGAGGTAATATGTAATATTTCTAAAATTGTTTTTTATTTATATCATTGAATGATATTTTTTAGGAGCCTCAGAGCGGTAAAAGCCTATATACCCTCCAATCCCAGGAATTATTTTCTATTTTTTCTCATTATTTCCTCTACAAAATTGACCGGTGCCGTAGTCCCGTTTTCATCATTGCTCATAGCTTGGCATATATCTCGGCTCGTTGGTGGATTCGTGACCTCAGTTCATCTTCAGATCCTTCACATTTTGGCTTAGCGTCAGACTTCAAAATGTTCACAGACTCTACATTGTATGTCTTGTCTCCTGCATGGTTCTGATCTGGTGAGATCTCAGCTCGGCACCAGGTCTGTCATGCTATTGGCTCAGCGGCGAATGCTGAAACGCCTATCACGACAAAGAATTTGGATTGCTCTTAGTTTCTAGCATCGACTCCAGATCAGGCATCGGCCTTCAGAGCCAGAGTGGACTAGTGATGGATCCATAGGATCATCTTCTCAGGTTGATGTTGTGTTATCTTCAGAAAATCATAGAGGTGGGAAGGCATGTTCTTGGTTTTCTTGGGTTTTTGCAGATTGAATACTTTTGCGATTCTATGGATTTTATGGTTACTGGACAAATTGATAGGTTCTTGTATCATCATTTTCACTGATGTAGACTGTAGAGACCCAAAGCTTGACATACATAGACATTACATTACTTTTTCAGAATACATAATACATAACAAAAACAGAAACTCAGGGATTGTAATATTTTAGTGTCTTTGGAAACTCGGAACATAATCTTCTAATCATGGTGAAAGATCTTCAACATCTTCCACAAAGATCTTCCCATTTTGTTTTCATACCTAAAACCTTTCATTATATCCCGTAGAAAAGAAAACATATAAATAGAGAGATCAAATTCTCAGTAAGGGAAAACATAGAGAACATAATACAATCCATAAACATTTGCATGTAAAAACATGAGAATAAAATCTAAACATCAAAATCTTGAGCAATGACATAAAAAATTGCAGTACATATGGCATAGATCATAATGTAACATAAACCATGATAAGATAGAATGGGAATAAAACATGAAATTTTGTATGGACATTAAGTACATGATATGAATTCCATATAAATCAAGGCATTTCTACCAAGACCATCTTTGTGGACAAAGTCTCTTTCGGAATCGAGTTTACTCCTCATTCTAGTCCTGTAACACTGAACCGGATTAAATAAAAATTCTACCCATGTCTATCTCATGAGATATAAATAATTATCCAACTCATTAGATGGAGATATAGGTCCCTCCCATATCATAATGAAATCATTCTCATTTGTGCCACAAAATAAACATAAATCATACATTATAACCCAAATAATAAAATGGGTTTTATAAACATCATCCCATCATAACATAATACATATATAAAAAATTGAAATCATTTCATTATAAATAAATTCAAACCATGTAAATAATTGGGACATTATACTTGAGACATGCCAATATTAAATAATTCCATCTTAGATGGAAAATAGTCTTGATAAAACACTTGAAATGAATTCTTGAGGGAAATATAATTTTTTCTTAAAAATCATTTTTTTCAATATGCAATGATATTTTAAATGAAATGGATTTTGATTAAGATAATCATGAGATATTGTACAGGAAGATTCATGAAAATAAGGAGTTATTAAACCATAAAAATCAATTCCTTTCATATAAGTTCAGAAAACATTCTTCTCGTACTTTTGTCGGAAAAGACAAAAAGTACCTCGTATGGTAAACAAAAGAACGATTCCTTCCATAAGATGTGGTAAAAGTCAAAAAAGGGTAAAAATGACTTTAAAAATACATGGTAGAAAAGTAAAAAATTTTATGAAAGAATTTTGAGAACATATGGTCATGGATGATAAACGTATCCCCAATAAATACTTACGAATAAACAATCTCGGATAAGAATGAGATCGGAATATTTATCCCTTACCTTAGATCTGATATTCTTCATTCGTATCCGATTCAATTGTATAATTATTTAAATAATGGCATTGACTTAGTACAGAATCATATTCATTGTTATGATATCATATATGGTTCATTTATGACTTTTTATTACACATTCTTTTGTAAATTCAATATTAAAGCTGCGTTTTGGTTAAAATCGTTTTATTTATCGTACATGTTTGGACTTGTAGTTCATGATATTATTATTACATATATAATGAGATAATTACTTACATAATGTAAATCATGATTTATATATCAATACTATTCATTATATATATATAATAGATAGAAAAATGAAATGATATATACCGTTCATGGAGACGGTAGGTCATACATATGCATGAACGCTGTTTTCCTTTCCTTATTGACTTGAATGGAAGTAAGTAGATGATATATATATATATATATATATTAATAAATACAATAAATTTATCCTATCATAAAATTCATTATTATTTTATTATATATAATTTATAATCATTCTTGAGTGGTTAACATGGACAATGATTCTCCTCGCGTCGTGGAGACGGTCATCCATGTGTACGCACGAGTGATGATATCATTCATATAATTATTTACTTCAATTGGAGTGGATGATATAATATCTCATAATCAGTATGATGTTATAATAAATAAATATAGTTATTCTTTACGACATTATACACATCCAAGTAAGGTGGTGGTGGAAAAACAAATTACAACTTGGTGTGGAGATGGTATATCGTACGTATGCACACACGGTGATTTCATTTTATATAGGATGGATAAAAGGTGAAATGGGGTTGTTTAAAATTGATAATAACATATCAGTATATTATTTATATGGATGTTATTACTTTAAAATGAAACAATTAAATGAGTTGAATAAGAATGAAACTTGAAAGAATCTGTAGACTAGAATAACTCTTCTTCGCCGCACATATTTTAAGCTTCTCCTTAAGGCACTAATGTTGCTCTTATGAGGAGACCAGAACCTCTATAATGTTTCTAAGGAATTTGAGAAGGTAAATGGGCAGTGTTTGGCTGAGCATGAAGGCTCAAAATTGTTTAAATAGGAGAGGGAGGAGGTGCCCTTTTATAAGGGATGAGAGGGGAACCTTAGGAAAAACACAAAATGATATTTTATAATAAAGTCATATTCGGTTATTAATAGATACAAATTGATTTATTTCGAAGCTAAAGGGTGTAGGGGTTGAAATACTCTCATACAATAGGTTTTCAGATAGGTTTAGGTTTCTATTTTATCCTTATCATTTATATTTAACTCTAAGTTATATAATTTAACCTTTACCATGTCTTCTTGTTTTCTTACACTATATGGTTAATAAACATTCCATAACAAGACAAACGAACAGAAAGTGGTTCATTATTATTATATATATCTTTATCTATGTCATTTTTCTGATCCTTTGATTTTTAGGAATATAATAACAATTAATAATATAATATATTTTTTAAATACTATTTTATGTCAATTTTGACACTATTTGGTAATTGATTTTTGTAAAATTCATAACTACATGATTAATTCTAAACAAGTTAATTAATTCAATAATAACATGTCATATTAAAATATAATATTTGTGTAATTCATAAAAAGTCTCAAATTAGATTTATTTGGGTTTTTTAATATCAATTATGTTAATAATTTATTTATAAGGTAATAACTACATCATTATTGTGTCATAAATAAATTACATTATTTTCTATCTAAAAATTATAAATAAAATACCATTATGTAGGAAATTGTTTTATCTATCTACAGAATTTTTATAGTAGAATTTATATTATGTATAACCCAACATTTAAAATGTTTTAGTTATTAAAAATTGATTTTATCTATTTTAACCCTTCTTTAAATAAAATAATAATAAATGTCCTAATCTAATATAAGTGAACCTAAAGGGTAATATATTATTCCTAAGGTTGTTTTTGGTCATATTACACATATCCAATAGAATTAGGACATGTGTTACGGTAAAAATAATATCTTTTTTACCATTAATTACTCTATTTACTTTTAACAGTGGTAAATTAAAGTAAAAAGTTACTATTCACCAAAAATTATTTTAATCTTATTGAACCTCATTTTACTCCTTTATATTAACCATGCCTTTTATATTTTCGAAATTCCACTCACAGAAGTGGTAAAATTATGTGTTATGTAAATTTTCAAACTCTCTAAGAGTTGTGTAAAAGATGGTGAAAAGTTCAATAACATTTTTATATATCTGAAATTATTATAAAATGACTCCAATTAATTACATTGAACTTATATAGGTATTATATATCAATTTTGACCTAAAATAAATTTAAATAAAATAAATTATTATTTATATAAAAAGTTGGTTTTTAAATAGTAACCTAGTTTTTTCACTATTCATCAAAAATTGAATGTTTTTAAGAAAAATACCAAAATTTCACCCTAGGCTAATTTTGATATTCCAAATCCAAAAATGAAGTCCATTTTGAAATCTATTATTTAATTAATTTCAAAATGTGGTTATTACTATTCATAATGGCTAGTTCATAATTATATTATAATAATATCTCATTTAGTGAAACACGGTATTTTATACTACACATGCTATCGAGGAAAGTCTTGATTGCGTGTAATGTGAGAAAAGTAAGGGGTGCGTGTAGTCAAAGCACCATTTGGTGTTGCGTATAACATAATCAAAAAATATTTCATTTATCCATTAATCAAAATCTATACGTAATGTTTCATAGAATAATTTCACAAAAAGAACATGAAATTGTGTGATAACACGAGTCAAAAATAGTGTTTCATATACTGCAATCTAATATGGTGTTGCGTATATCACAAGCTAATTTTGGTGTAGTGTACAAAACAAGACATCAATAATATTAAAAATAATAATTCTCATAAAATCTCGTGTTGTTACATTCATCCCCCATTAAAATGAATTTCGTCCTCGAAATTCTTCGGGGCTATAAATGGTTTACTACTTGAAAGTTTTCTTCATAGAAACCCACATCGTAAAAAGGAATAATAAAACATAATTTAAAAAGTAATGTAATAAAAATAATGGTTACTCAAAATAACTCATCACTATGTTTCCACATAGGATAACATAGGTGAAAATATCGATATAGAAGAAAAATATAACAATCTTGTTCTGATGATGATTGGTAGAGAACATGGCTATGAAAAATCCAATAATCACACAACCATAAATTTGTGATGATCTAAGGTACCATCTGATTCATCATATATGAGGAAACTAGGACAACTTTTTTGGTTTTCAAGATCATTTCCCTAATGTTGAATAATTTTTCAATTAAAATAAATTCTTAATTTATTTTGGTAAAATATTACCATTGCTCGTGCCTTGAAAAATTTCAACTTCATATCTTAAATAAATAAATTTGAATTTGTCTTTTGCGAAGTGTTAACGGATCGTGTGATAGAATGATAGGTCATTCCATCTGTCTCAAACATAGGATTAGCAAAAGTTATATACATAAGTCCATATTATCATGAGATTAATCATATATGGTTTCAAAAAATGGACTTATACTTCATCTATCATACCTCTAAATAAAATAAAACTATTTTCTACTAACCAGGGACTTCCTGTAGGATAGTGGTATGCAGTAAAGGCATGTCGCACTTCGGTTGTGGGTTAGATTCCCGCAACCTTGTCCGGCGTGATGGGTTGTCACCCGTTTTGTAGGTTTTCCCTTTACATAAACTACACTATTATAACATTCAATCAATAATATCGAAAAAAATTCTAGCCATAAAAACAACTAAATTTTGTTCTACATAATTCATTCCAATCTTTAGGCTTATCCAAAATACATCTTTCCAAACTAGTAGTATAATGATAATGATTACTAGAAAGGTCATATAAAAATCATGTGAATACCATCAAATATCCCTCATATATCTTGTTGGTCACATTCTAAAAATGTGAATGCCTTAATCATGTATTCTCTGGAAAAATGAATACCCACTGAACCTTAGTGAAAACATAAATGCTGTGAAAAGTTAACTCTTTCCACAGACCAAAATCCAAAAATTCTATATACTCAAAACAAGATATAACATTGTCCTTATATCATTCATGAGCTCATGAATACAATCAAACTTTTAATTTTCTCTTTTTCCCTTCATTATGCGCATATCATATGCTTTCCAAAATATTTGAATCACTTTTCATGGTTACCTAGAGCATGTAATTATCGAAAACCACAATAAACCATTACATAGTTATTCCAGTGTTCCAAAATACTATAAATGAGATTCCACAACATTATATTAGAATCCCATTAACAAAAAACATAATCATTCGATCCCATCATTGTCATACTCAACATTTCTAATAGTGATAACATGGGACTTCCCTTTTTTCCTTTGCCTTAAAAGGTTACTCACGTAGATCATCATTAACCCATGGATTAGGGCATTGATTAGCATAATGACCCAATTCCTCACAGATGAAGCATTCAAGTGTTGGTGGTGCGTTCTTTGTAGTCTTTTCTTTATTCACATCATCTGAAACCCTTTTTCCATTACTTCGACAATCAGCTGCTCGATGACTTTCTTTTCCACACTTAAAACATTTTCTAGACCTGTTAAGAAAATCCCCACCATGCTTCTTTCTAAAATTTGAGAATAATGAAACATTTATCTTCTTTACACTATTATTCTGAGATTTCTCTTTAAACCCATTCTTTCATGTCATGTCAAAACCAAGAGATGGATATGTAACACCAACTTCAATTTCTACCTTGATAACACAACACACAATTTCTTCATAGGTACTGAATTCTATTGAAGCTAATGTGCTTAGAAGACTTGGTTTTAATCTACTGAAGAATTGATCAACCTTGCTTTCAGGTTGGATGATAAAGCAAGATGCATACATTGTAAGCCTTGTAAAATTCTCTTTGTATTTACCAACATATTCATCATCCTTTTCCTTAAGCTCAAGGAAATCCTTTTCCCTCTTTTTTTTGATGAATATGAGGGAAGTAATTGTTGAAAAATATATTCTTGAACTCTTCCCATTACATGATTTCAATTTCATCTCGGAGCCTCGTATTCTTAATTAGAGTCCACCATTGATCTTCTTCACCTTCTAAATGATAAATAACCAGAATGACTTTTACGTGTTCTGAATAGAGAAGTATGCAAAATATCTTTTCAATGGTACTGATCCATTATTCAGCAACAAGTGGATTAGAATACCCACTGAAAGAAGGTGGACATTGCCTCATGAAGCACTCTGTAGAATATTGTTCCCTTCTCTTCTCATTTGGACGTCCAGAATGATTCATAGCTTGTGTAAGTATAGAAATAATATATTTCACTCCATCTCCCATAACATTGGGTTTTTCAAGTGGAAAATCATTGCATCATCCATTACAATGATCAACACGGTTCCTTCGGGTTCCAGCCAGCGACTAAAACCCAAAAAGAATAGTGTGAGAGGCAAAAATCATGATAGGGAAAACAACATAATAAAGGGGGAGTACAATCGATATCTAACATAAAAGGTATAATTATAATATCATTACCATAATTCTAGTATTATAACATATACTTATACTTATCCTTAGGTATATCCCTATACATACCATAGAAATATCTCTAGGGATCAAACTAATGTTTTCTTATACTAGTTTCCAATGGTTAACAAAACCATTCATCTGATACCAACTGTATAGAGCCAAAGCATGACGTACATAGAAATTACATTACATTTGCAGAATACTTAATACATAACAAAAACCAATACTCAAAGATCGTAATAGTTTAGTGTCTTTGGAAACTCAGAACATAATCTTCTAATCATGGTGAATGATCTTCAACATCTCCCATAAAGATATTCCCCTTTTTTTCTTACCTAAAACTATTATTTATATCATGGGGAAAAGAAAACCTATAAAAAGTGAGCTCAAATGATCCATAAGTGTGAACATAGAGAACATAAAACAATCCATAAACATTTGAATGTAAAAACATCAGCATAAAATATAAACATCAAAATCTTGAGCAATGACATAAAACATTGCAGTACATAAGGAATAGATCATAAAAGAACTTAAATCATGATAAAATATCATTGTAATAAAACTTTTAATTGTAGAAAAACATAAAGACCATGATATTATTTTCAAAGTAGCCAATGCATTGCTTCCAAGTCCATCTAAGTGGACAAAGTCCCCTTCTGAATCGAGTTCACTCCTCATTCCAGTCCTGTAACACTAAACCAAATTAACTTACTATTCCAGCCATGTCAATATTATGATATATAAATCATCACACAATGCATTGGAGGGAGATATAGGTCCCACCGATCTTATAATGAAATCATTATTATGTGGTCCACAAAATAAGCATAAATCACACATCATAACCCAATGAATAAAATGGGTTTGATAAACATCATTCCATCATAAAATAATCCATATATAAAAAATGGATACCATTTCATAATAAAAAAAATCAATCCATGTATATAATATGGACATTATACTTGAGACATGACCATAATAAATAATTCTATCTTAGATGGAAAATAGTCTTGATAAAACACTTGAAATGAATTCTTGAGGAAAATATCATTTAATCTTCAAAATCATTTTCTTTTTTTCTCAAAATTCCATGAAATTTTAAATGAAATGGATTTTGATTAAAATAATAATGAAATCCTGTACATGAAACTTCATGAAAATAAAGAGTTATGAAACTGTAAAAATCCATTCATGTCGTATAAGTTAAAAAAACATTCTTCTTGTACTTTTGTCAGAAAAGTCAAAACGCACCCCGTATGGTAAACAAAAGAATGATTCCATCCATACGATGTGGTAAAAGTCAAAAAAGTGTAAAAATTACATTAAATATACATGGAAGAAAAGTAAAAAAAATTGAAAACATTTTGAGAGTATATAGACGTGGACGATAAACATAACCCTAGTAAATACTTACAAATAAACAATCTCATATAAGAATGAGATTTGAATATTTATCCCTTGCCTTAGGTCCGATATGCATTGTACATATCTGAACCTCCTATATAATGATTTAAATAATGTCATTGGCTTATTAAAAAATCATATTCATTGTTATGATATCATATATGGTTCAATTATGACTTTATATTACCAGTTCTTTTCTAAATTCCATGTTAAAGAAGCGTTTTGGGTAAATTCGTTTTATTTATCGTACGTGTTTTTACATGTTGTTATTGATATTATTGTTACATATATCATGATTTAATTACTTCCTAAATGAAAATCATGATTTATATATAATATATATTCATTATATATATATATATAATAGATAAATAAATGAAATGAAATACACCGTTCATGGAAACGGTAGGCCATACGTATGCATGATTGTAGTTTTCCTTTCCTTATTGACTTGAATAGAAGAAAGTAGGTGATATATATATATATATATATAAATAAAGTATCTTAATAATTTTATATATTTAATTATTAGTCATTATATATACTTTATAATAATTCTTGAGTGGTTAACCTGGAAAATTAATCTCATCGCGTCGTGGAGACGGTAATCCGTACGTACGCACGAGCGATGATATCATTCCCATAATTATTGAATTGAATTGGAGTGGATGATATAATATCTCATAATCAGTATGATGTTATAATAACTATATATAGTAATTCTTTACTCCATTATACCCATCCAGTTAAGGTGGCGTTGGAAAAATAGATTACACCACGACATGGAGACTGTATTCCGTATGTACGCACGCCCGGTGAGTCCATTTTCTATAGGATGGATATAAGGTGAAATGGGGTTGTTTAATATTTATAATAACATAACTGTATATTATTAATACTAATGTTATTACTTTATAATGAAACAACTATAGATGTTGAAGAATTAAGAAACCTGAAAAAATCGGTAGAAGAGATTACCTGTTCTTCGACGCAACTCTTTCAAGCATCCTTTTGAGGCACTAGAGATGGTATTTTGAGGAGACCATAACCTCTATAATGTTTCTAGGGAATATTATAAGGGAAATGTTCAGGTTTTGGCCGATCTTGAAGGTTCAAAATTGTGTAAAGAGGAGAGGGAGGATGTTCCCTTTTAAAAGGGAGGAGAGGGGCACCTTAGGAAAAAATTAAAATATTATTTTATAATAAAGTCATATTCTGTTTTTAATAGATCAAAAATTATTTATTTAGAATAAAAATGGGGGAGGGGTATAAATCCTTTCAACAAATAGGTTTTAGACCTATTTAGGATACTATTGTAACCTTTTCATTTTGTTTTAACTCTATGGTAAATAATTTAACTTTTACCATGTCTTCTTGTTTTCTTACACTATATGGTTAATAAACTTACTATAACAAGAAAAACGAACCCCAAGTGGTTTATTATTAATATATATATCATTATCTATGTCATTTAGCCAAACCATATATTTTTAGGAATAATATAACAATTAATAATTTAATAGTTGTTTTAAAAATTATTTTATGTCAATTTTGACACTATTTGGTAATTGAATTTTGTAAAAATCATAACCGCATTATTTGTTCAAAAAAAGTTAATTAAATAAATAATAACATGTCATATTAAGCAATAAAATTAGTTTAATTAATAAAAAGTATCAGATAAAATTTATTTGGGTATTTATAATATCTATTATGTTAATATTTTATTCATAAGGTAATTACTACATCATCATTGTGTCATAAATAAATTACATTATTTAATTTCTAAAGATTATAAATAAAATACGATTATGTAGGAAATAATTTTTTATTTCTATGAATATTTATTGAGAAATTTATCTTATGTATAACCCTACATTAAAAAACTTTTAGTTATTAAACATTGATTTTAACTATTTTAACTCTTCTTTAAATAAAATAATAATAAATGCCCTAATCTAATCCAAGTGAACCTAAAGGGTAATATTTAATTCATAAGGTTGTTTTTGGTCTAATTACTCTTATACAATAAAATTAGTACATGTGTTAGGGTAATAATAATATCATTTTTACCCATAATTACTCTATTTTTTTAACCATAGTAAATAAAAGTAAAAAGTTAATATTCACTAAAAATTATTTTTATATTATTGAACTAAATTTTACACCATGATATTAACCGTATCTCTAAGATTTTTAAAATTTCACTCATATAAGTGGTAAAATTAAGTTTTATGTAAATTTTGAAACCCTCCTTGGAGGTGGGTAAAATACGGTGAAAAGTTCAATAAATTTTTTATATATCTAAAATTTTTATAAAATGACTCCAATTAATTACATTGAACATATATAGGTATTATGTATCAATTTTTACCTAATTTAAATTAAAATAAAATAAATAATTTTTTATATAAAATGTCGGTTTTTAAATAGTAAATTAGTGTTTTCTCTATTCATCGAAAAATTTAATGTTTTCATAAAAATAACAAAATTTCACCTGAGGATAATTTCGATATTCCAAATCTAAAAATGATGTCCATTTTAAATGATAAAATTTTTTAAATTTCAAAAATTAGTTATTACTATTCATAACGGCTAGTTCATAATAATATTATAATAATATCTCGTATAGTGATACTTGGTATTACGTACTACACACGCTATCGAGGAAGGTCTTGATTGAGTGTAATGCAAGCCAAGTTAGGGGTTCATGTAGTGAAAGCTCTATTTGGTGTTGTGTATAATATAATGAAAACATATTTCATTTATACATTATTCAAAATCTATACATAATGTTGCGTAGAATAATTTCTCAAAACAAAAATGAAATTGTGTGTAACATGAGCCAAAAATAGTGTTTCATATACTTCAAGCTAATATGGTGTTGCATATTGCACGAGCTAATTTTGGTGTAGCGTACAAAACAATACATCAAAAAAATTAAAAAGAATAATTCTCATAAAATCTCGAGTTGTTTCATTCATCCACCCTTAAAATGAATTTCGCCATTGTAATTCGTCAGGGTTATAAATGGTTTACTACTTGAAAGTTTCTTTCATAGAAACCCACATCATAAAAAGGATTAATAAAACTTAATTTTAAAAAGTAAAGTAAGAAACATAATGGTTACCCAAATTAACTCATCACAGTGTTTCCACATAAGAGAACATAGGTGAAAATATGGATATGAAAGAAAAATCTAACCATTATATTCTGATGAAGAGTGGTAGAGACCATGTATATGAAAAAGCCAACAATCACAAAGCCATAAATTTGTGATGATCTAAGGTAACATCAGATTCATCGGATAAGAGGACACTAGGACAACATTTTTGGTTATCAAGATCATTTCCCTAAACTTGAAGAATTTTTGAATTAAAATAAATACTTACTTGATTTTGGTACAATCTTACCATTTCTCGTGCCATGAAAATTTTTAACATCATATCTTAGAGAAATGAATTTGAATTTGTCTTTTGCAATGTGTTAGCAGATCATGCGATAGAATGATAGGTCATTCTATCTGTATCAAACAAAACATTAGAAAAATTTATATACATAAGCCCATATTATAGGAATATTAATCATATATGTTTCAAAAAATGGACATATACTTCATATATCATACCTCTTAATAAAATAAAACTAGTTTCTTCTAACCAGGGACTTATTGTAGGCCAGTGGTAGGTGATAATGTCTCGTCGCACTTCGATTGGGGGTTTGATTCCTGCAACCTTGTCCGACACGACGGTTTATCGCCCATTCTGCAGTTTTTCACTTTTCTTAAACTACACTATTATTGCATTATATCAATAATATTGAAAAAATTTATATCCTTAAACAATACTAACTTATTTTCAACATAATCCATTCCAATATTTAGGCTTATCCAAAATACTTCTTTCAAAACTCGTTGTATAAATAGAACGAATACTAAAAAAGGTCATATAACAAGCATGCGAACACAATCATTTATCACTCATATATCATGTTGGTCACATTCCAATCATATGAATACCTTAATCTTTTATTCTCTTGAAAAATGAATACCCATTTAACCATAGTGAAAACATGAATTCTTTTAAAAGTTAACTCTTTCCACATATCAAAATCCAAAAATTCTATATACTCAAACCATTATATAACATTGCCATTATATCATTCATGATCTCATGAATGCTATCAAAAATTTAATATTCTTCTTATCCCTTCATTATGCGCATATCATCTGCTTTCCAAAATATTTGAATAACTTTTCATAGTTACCGGTACTATATAATTATCGAAAACCAAAATAAATCATTACCAAGATATTTCAATGTTCAACAATACTATAAATGAGATTCCATAACATTATTTTGGAATCACTTTACATAAATACATAATCATTACACCACATCATTTACACCACATCATTGGCATACTCAACATTGCTAATAGTGATGGCATGTTACTTCCCTGGTTTACTTTTCATTAAGAGGTTGCTCACGTGGATCATCATTAACCCATGGACTAGGGCTTTGATTAGAATAATGCTTCATTTCCTTGTACTTGAAGCATTGTAGTGTTGGTGGTGCTTTCTTTGCATTATTTTCTTTATTCACATCATTAGCAACCATTTTTCCATTACTTTGACACTCAGCTACTCGATGACCTTTTTTCCCACACTTAAAACATTTTATAGTTCCTTTAAGACAATCTATACCATGATTCATTCCACACTTTGAGCATAAAGAAACATTTATCTTTTTTCACGATTATTCTGAGATTTTTCCTTGAACTCCATGTTTTGCTTCATGTCAAAACCATGATATGGATATGTAACACAAAAATTAATTTATACCTTGATAAAACAACGCACAATATCTTCATAGCTAGTAATGTCTCTTATAGCTAATGCCTTCCAAAGAATTGGTTTTAAGCCATGGAAGAATCTATCAACTTTTCGTTCATGTTGGATGATAAAGCCAGATTCATACCTAGAAATACTTGTAAAATTCACTTGGTATATACCAACAGACTCATCATCCTTTTTCTTATGATCAAGGAAATCCATTTCCATCTTTGTTAGAAGAATATGAAGTAAGTACTTATTTAAAAATAAGTTCTTGGACTCATCCCATTCAATGGATTAAATTTCATCTCGGGGCCCCGTATTCTTAATTAGAGTCAACAATTGATCTGCTTCACCATCAAAACGGTAAATAGCCAGAATGACATTTTCAGGTTTTAAACAAAGAATTATGGAATGTATCTTTTCAATGGTACAGATCCATTGTTCAGCAACAAGTAGATCAGAAGACCCACTGAAAGAAGGTGGATGTTTCCTTATGAAGGACTCAATAGAATATTGTTCCCTTTTCTACTCATTTGGAAGTCCAGAATGATTCATATATTGTGTAAGTATAGAAATAAGATTTTTCACTCCATCTCCCATAATGTTGGTTTTTTCAGAAGGACAATCATTCCATCGTCCATTACATTGATCAACACAGTTCATTCGGGCTCCAGCCAGCGTCTGAAACTCAAAAATAATAGTGTGAGAGTCAGAAATCCTACTAGGGAAAAGAACATAATAATGGGGGAGAACCTTTGATATCTAAAATATTAGGTTTAATTCTAATATCATTACTGTAATTCTAGGACTATGAACTATACTTATACTTAACCTTAGGGACATCCCTAGACATACTTTAGAAATATCTCCATGGATCTCACAAAAGTTTTCACATCCTAGTTTCCAATGGATAACTAAACCATTCCTCTGATACCAACTATAGAGACCCAATGTTTGATGTACATAGACATTACATTACATTTTTTGAATAATTAATACATAACAAAAACCAAAACTCAAGGATCATAATTTTTTAATGCCTTTGGAAACTCAGAACATAATCTTCTAATCATGGTGATAGATCTTCAACATATCTCATAAAGATCACCCCCTCTTATTTTCTTACCTAAAACCATTATATATACCCTGGGGAAAATAAAACATATAAAGGGTGAGCTAAAATGCCCTATAAGGGCAAACATAGATAATATAAAACAATCCATAAACATTTGAATGTAAAAACATGAGCATAAAATCGAAAAATCAAAATCTTGAGCAATGACAGAAAACATTACAGAACATAAGGCATAGATCAAAAAATAACATTAATCATGAAAAAATAGCAAGGGAATAAAACTTTTAATTGTGAAACAACATTAGGAACAGGACATGATTTCCATAGTAGCCAAGGCATTGCTGCCACGACTATCATTGTGGACAAAGTCACTTTCTGAATCAAGTTCACTCCTCATTCCAGTCCTATAACACTAAACCAGATTAACATAACATTCCATCCATGTCTATCTCATGAGATATAAATCATTACCCAATGAATTGGAGTGAGATATAGGTCCCAAACATCTCATAATGAAATCATTCTTATGTGTTCCAAAAAATGAACAGAAATCTTTCATCATAACCCAAAGAATAAAATGGGTTTCATAAACATCATCCCATCATAACATAATCCATATATAAAAAATCGATATCATTTCCACATAAAAAAAATCAAACCATGTAAATAATAGGGAAATTATACTTCTGATATGACCATATTAAATAATTCTATCTTAGATTGAAAATAGTCTGTATACAACACTTGAAATTAATTCTTGAGGAAAATATCATTTCTTCTTCAAAATCATTTTCTTTTATCAAAATTCCATGAAATGTTAATTGAAATGGATTTTGATTAATATAATAATGAAATTTTGTACAGGAATATTGATTAAAATAAGGAGTTATGAAACCGTAAAAATCCATTCATGTCATATAAGTTAAAAAATCATTCTTCTTGTACATTTATCGGAAAAGTCAAAAAGTACCTCGTATGGTAAAAAAAAGAAAGATTCTTTCCATACGATGTGGTAAAAGTAAAAAAAAAGGTAGAAATGACTATAAACATACATAGAATAAAAGTTAAAAATTTTATGAAAACTTTTGAGATCATATTGACATTAATGATAAACATAACCCCAGTAAATACTTACGAATAAAAAATCTCGGATAAGAATGAGATCGGAATATGTATCCATTACCTTAGGTCTGATATGCTTCATACATATCCAAAAATCCTGTATAATGATTTAAACTGTCTCATTGACTTATTATAGAGTCATATTCAATGTTATGATATCATATATGTATCACTTATGACTTTATATTACCCGTTCTTTTGTAAATTCCATGGTAATGCAACGTTGTGGGCAAAATATTTTATTTATCGTACATTTTTGGAATTGTTGTTCTTGATATTATTGTAACTTATATAATGATTTAATTACTTACAAAATTTAAATGATTATTTATATATCATTTATATTCATTATATATATATATATATATAATATATAGATAAATGAAATAAAATACACCGTTCATGGAGACGGTAGGCCGTACCTACGCATGAACGCTGTTTTCATTTCCTTAGTGACTAGAATAGAGTATGTAGATGATATATATATAAATAAATATAGTATATTTACCATGTCACATATATCATTATTATTCATTATATATACTTTATAACCATTCTTGAATAGTTAACATGGAGAATGAATCTCATCGCATTGTGGAGACGGTAATCCGTACATAAGAACGAGCGATGATATCGATCCAATAATTATCGAATTGAATTGGAGTGGATGATATAATATCACAGAATCAGTCTAATGTTATAATAACTATATATAGTTATTCTTTACACCATTATACCCATCCATGTAATGTGGCGGTTGAAAAACAGATTACACCACGGCGTAGAGACGGTGTTCCGTATGTACGCACGCGCGGTGATTTTATTTTCCGTAGGATGGATATAAGGTGATATGGGGATGTTTAATATTGATAATAACATATCTGTGTATTGTTGATACTGATTTTATTACTTTATAATTAATAAAATAAATAAGTTTAAGATGAAAGATACTTGAATGAATAGGTAGAAGAGATTACCTCTTCTTCAAGGCACCTCTTTTAAGATTGCTCTTAAGACTCTAGAGTTTGTCTTTTTAGGAGACCATAAACTCTATAATGTTTCTAGGGAATTTGATAAGGGAAATGGGATGGTTTTGGCTGATATTGAAGGCTCAAAATTTTTTAAATAGGTGAGAAAGGAGGTTCCCTTTTATAAGGGAGGAGAGGGGCACCATATGAAAAACATAAAATATTATTTTATAATAAAGTCATATTAGATTTTAATAGATAAAAATTGATTTATTTAGAATATAAAGGGGTTATGGGTCAAAAAATCTCAATTAATAGTATTTAGAAAAGTTTAGATTACTATTTTAACCTTATCATTTAGATTTAACTCTACATTAAATAATTTAACATTTACCGTGACTTCTTGTTGTCTTTCACTCTATGGTTAATAGACATAATATAAAAGGACAAATGAACCCCAAGTGGTTCATTATTAATATATATATCCTTATATAAGTAATTTTAATGAACCATATATTTTTAAGAATACAATAACAATTAATAATATAATATTTTTTTAAAACTATTTTATGTCAATTATGACAATATTTGGTAATTGATTTTTGTAAAAATTATAACAGCATGATTAGTTAGAACTAAGTTAATTAAATCAGTAATAGAATGTCATATTAACCTATAAAATTAATTTAATTCATAAAAAGTCCCATATTATATTTATTTTTGTATTTATAATATCAATTATGTTTATATTTTATAAATAAGGTAATTACTACATCATAATTGTTTTATAAATAAATTACATTACATAATGTCAAAAAATTATGAATAAAATACCATTATATAGGAAATATTTTTATCTTTATAATGAATTTTTATAGATGAATTTATCTCTTGTATAACCCAAAATTAAAAAGTATTTAGTTAATAAACTTTGATTTTTACTATTTTAACTCTTCTTTAAATAAAATAATAATAAATGTCTTAATCAAATCTAAGTGAACCTAAAGGGTAATATTTTATTCCTATGGTTGTTTTTGGTCTAATTACACTTATCAAATAGAATTAGGACATGTGTTTGGGTAATAATAATATCATTTTTACACTTAATTACTGTATTTAGTTTTAAACGTGGTAAATAAAAGTAAAATGTTACTATTCACAAAAATTTATTTTTATATTATTTAACCACATTTTACTTCTTTATATTAACATTATCTCTCGTATTTTCAATATTTCACTCATATAAGCGGTAAATTTACATTTTATATAAATTTTAAAACCCTCCTAGGAGGTGGGTAAAATACGGTGAAAAGTTCAATAAACTTTTTATATATTTAATGTTATTATAAAATAACTCCAATGAATTAGATTGAACTTATATAAGTATTATGTTTCAATTTTGACATAAGTTAAATTTAAATAAAATCAATAAATATTTATATAAAAAGTCGGTTTTTAAATAGTAAGCCAGTGTTTTCACTGTTCATAAAAAATTGAAAGTCTTTATAAAAATAAAAAAAATTCACCCTAGGATAACTTTGATATTCCAAATCCAAAAATTATGTCCATTTTAAATGATAAAATTTATAAAATTTCAAAAAGTGGGTATTACTATTCATAATAGCTAGTTCATAATAATATTAAAAAATATCTCGTTTAGTGAAACTCGTTATTTCTTTCTACACACGCAATCAAGGAAGGTCATGATTGCATGTAATTCAATCCATGTCAGGGATGCGTGTAGTTAAAGCTCCATTTGGTATTGCGTATAAAATAATCAAAACATATTTCATTTATACATTAAAACAAATCTATAAATAATGTTGCATAGAATAATTTCACTAAACAAACTTGAAATTTTTTGTAACCCGAGCCATGAATAGTGGTTCATATACATCAATCTAACATGGTTTTTCATATAGCACATGATAATTTTGGTGTAGCGTAAAAAAAGACATCAATGGAATTAAAAAGAACAATTCTCATAAAATCTAAGGTTGTTACACAATCCCCCTCATCATTCCATCGACATCACATAGTTTGAAGATTTAGAATCTAGTGAGGGTTCTTCTACATTTTGAGCTAATCAGATTCATGCAAAAATAGGAACTGCTGGTTCAGATCACCATGGATCCCTTCAATGGAGAATTTTCCTCGATGTTATTTTGGGTCTTTTAGTCATATGTGATGAAGACTAAGAATCATGTTCCTTGGTTTCTACTCTTCTTCGTGTTTCTATGTGTGTGTCGGAGGTGTCTCATGTGGTAGGGAATCCGTGGCATTGACCTCATAATTATGGTCCTCACCTTCAATTCGATGATGATGTTTGAAATATTGGTAGATTTTCAGGAGTCATGATTTGATGATATGACCATACTAGACAACTAGGTTAGGTTTCAATGGAATATTCATAGCATGGGGTTCACCTATCCAGGATTCACAGACTCAGATGATTGAGGTGGTATGATGAAGACCATCAGATTGGGCCTATGATTTGACACATGACGTTTTCTTGTTGTACAGTTCTACATTTCTAGAGAGCATTGTCACATTCCAAATGTTGGGGAGGGCCTACATCATGTTTTATATATGGGTTTATTTTCTATATTTTGGGTCAAGTTTGTTTTATCTTCATGAATTATTCTAGTATTCCCTTATTCCAATAAAATAGGGTTTATTTAAAAAAAATATAAGGCTCTCAGACGATTGCATATCATTTACATTTACCCTTCTCTTATAGTGGATAGTGGTCCATTGTTTTGGACCATAACAATATACTTGATCACCAAATCTACTAGGATAGACTGAATGAGGTTTATTTTGTACCATTATTTGGGACTAAATTTATTACCTATTTGGATAACATGATTCTAGTTAATATTCATATGAAAAAACTACATAGATCTCAAATCCCGATACTAGTTCTAAAAACATGGTTGATGGAAAATGGTATTGAACTAATTTTTTGTAATCGTAGTAGATTAATAATTTGTGGAGATTTTTCATAATAATGATATCCTTCTCTATCTCATCAATGTATTGGTTATATGTAGGTTTAATTATGAGAACCATCATCCTGGAATCAATTGTATTTTATATTTCCTTGAAAAATGAATGATACAACAATGCAGCATTCTACTATTTTGACATGCTAAATGAAAATTTGTATCTTATGATAGAACCACTAAGGTTGTGAATAAAATTTCTTCTAAAGAACCATAGAATTATGATTGGATAGCTATGTAAACTATATATATATAAGAACACAAGGCTCACATAATAGAGGTGATGAAAAATATACTAAAGGAAAACATTGGACATGATGATACTTAATGAAGGATCTACGAACTAGCAAATCACATTAATGAAATAATTGATCGGATAAATGGAAAGAATTTTAATTGGTGAAATTTCTTATTTCCATCAATTATTTTCTAAAATATTTATTTCACATAATAAAAGAAACTCACCTGCTCCCATTGTCACTTTTTATTATCCATTTTCCTTTTCGTATAAGGGTACAAAGAGAATAAAAATAATGGGAATTCCTGAATTTTTAATTCTGAATAATAATAGTCATTCATATTATATTTTTTCTAACCCATACCATGGTCCATATTTTACTATCACCTCTATTTTAATATTAATATTTTTAAAGTAAATACCTTGATATAGTGAAAACATTTGGAAATTTTATTAGATATTAAAACTATCAATCATAGCTGTAAAATAATTGATTGAAAATGGTTTCCACCTAGGCAGTGTTCTCATAGAAGAATAATCCTAACAACAATCACCATAACATTAGGGATGGTATATTTCAATGAATTATCTCTACATATGTGGGTAGCATATATAATTATATACATAGATATCACCACTATAATACTACAGATGGTAAATTTAGAATAATTATTAAATTTTTAATGTGGCTTTGTGATTGGTATTTTAATACATGGCATCATTATAAAAATAAGGTTTATCCATGTATTGGAATGATTTACTCTAATAAATGGTTCAAAATGGGTTTATTCATTAGAATAATTATTATAGCAGTAACATTGTTCTATTTGGATCGATTAACTGACTAAACATGTTGGGGATCAAAATGGGGGGGATTTAAAATGAAGATTATAATTCTAAAAAGGTTATTTAAAATGAGAAATTATGAAATGAAACCTATAATATATATCATTTATGTTGATATACTAGTAATTAATAAAGGAATGAAGGATATAAATTATTCCTCATCTAATATCAATAGTGATAATAATGTGAATTTTTTCTAATTCATGATGTAGACCCCACAATAATTGATTCATTTATTTTATTTCACCAAATTTTGTATAATATCCATATTAAGATTAAATTGTGTGAAATATGGTGTATTTTTAGAATTTTTTTCTTTATGACTTGCATCATAATATGTTTTCTTCATTTAAACATAAAAAACACAATTTTCTCATGAATGATTAATATTTTTATACAACACGTGGAGATGTAGTGCATTTTATATAAAGGGTATGATAATACCAATTTGAATAAATAATATATCTACTTTAATAATATAAATAATATCACAATAATGGAAATATTTGTTGTGGTCATGAAGTTTAGGGACCCATAACATGTGATTTATGATCATAAGATAAGGGAAGATCAAAGGTTAAGAAAGAGATGATAAACATTCACTCTTGAAAATGAGTTCAATGTACATGTGTGTAACATCATGGATGAAGAATAATTTTGTTATTTATAATTATAGTTTGTGAAAATCAAAACCCATTTATTATTAATATATAGTGATGATCTGATAAATATATTTCAGGGATTTAAACTGACAATATTTGAAAGACAGGTTGCACTATAATGTTTTCACGAGATGTAGATATTAGAGGATCTTAACTTATGGGATGAGTATCCATATAGATATTAGGGTATATCCATGTTTATATGAACTTAGATATCTATAAAAAAGTGTGAATTGTCAAATATTTGTATAATTTGGAATCATATTTTGTCTTTATCGATAATCATGAATTTAATTAATGGTATAAAAACATATAAATTTTTTTAGGTCAATGGAAGAAATTCATATTCAATAAGCTTTATGGATCAAAAAAATTTACACCACTATGTGTGGAACTATAAATAAGTGGAATGATTTATATTATATAATCATTATACACTTTTATAGAATCAATAGATTTAGTTTATATGTAATAGTTTTTTCTATTCCAATACAGTGGGATTCATAATCTTGTTGCTTTTTTTGTATGGGGTCTATTTTTTTAATCCTCAAAACTAATGGGATTATTTATTAATGAAATGACTTTTTCATAGGCTTATAATTATTTGTTTTCAGATAAATAGTTTTTAACGTATTTTACTAATATATTACCACCTAAATGTGTTGTATATAAATGTTATAGAGTACATGGTGATAGAAATTAGACCATTAGCTATGCACTTTAAGGATCCATAGTTTCTACCATTAAGGAATGTGTTTATTTTCAAAACCCATTAAATAATTGGGTGATATGGTCCATCAATTATGAGTTATATAAGAAAAAACATGAATAAAAGACTCATTGATGGAATAAATAATCTATGGGAAAGATGAGTATTGTTAAATTTTATGTTTTATATAACATTAATGATTATGAAGGTTCAAATATGGATAGGGGAAACAGTTACATAATGTGACAGGATAGATCAATTAATCTAGAGACCATTTCAAAATGTGACATGTGCATGATATAATCATAATTTTGTGGGCATGATTGGTGAGAATAATGCCCAAGATTAGGTATAATGACTATGAATCATTCAACACCATTTGAATATGCAGTTGGATGTTATATATTATAATATACGAATTTTTTAGCTAAAACATAATAATTTAAAATATGTATTAATGGGATGATGATGATGGACCCAATTTCAATGATGGGTTCTATCAAAATATCATGATATGATATGAAAATTACTTTCAATTTAGTACATATAGATCCCTAGTTGAGGATTCTATCATGGTTACTTATATCGATCTATGTTTAGAAAATAATATGAATAGTCAACAATATGTTTCCCTTGTAGATGAATATTATCATTATCCATTGACTGTTTAAGTTGACCTGAAAAAACTCAATGATTTTAGCGTGATTTACTTAAATGTGTGTGTTAAAATGTTAGTAGAATCATTTTAGGGATCTTAAATCCATAACAAAGATGTTATTAATTCCATTAAAGGGGTGGAAATGAATAATAACTTCATATTAGGTCCTAAGTACATTATTCAAGAATCAGTACATATCATAAGATAATATGAATCTGGTCACAGGTTGTTTTAATATTATAGAGAAATATTTAATATTTAACATATAACATTGTGACATGTCAAATTTTACCCCAACTATTTTTTTGATAAATAATCCAAGGTCTATCACCCTGAAATGGATTTGGTTCCAATGTAAGGATGTTGTATTATACATGTAAACCACTCTATATTGTTATAATTCATTTGAGGTGGACTATATTACATTCATTTTAATATCATCTGGCAAGGACATAGTTTCCAAATAGTTTATGGTCATACAATAATGGCTATTAACAAATGTATTTCATAGATTTGGATCACACAAAAGGTAATATAATTGATTCTTATTGTTTAATCCATATATGTGAATAATACTCATGACTAAAGGGGCCAAATACTAATATCGTGTGGGGGTTTCTGATAGGATTATTATATTTCACTAAATTAGTGGATATAGAAATTACTATGTATCCAAAAAAAATGAACCAATACTTATGTAGTTCTAGTATTATTCTAGTGTAGGGGTAATTTGGAAGGACTTATTATGGATTTTAATTCTCCAATAGTCATAAGAGGTAAATTGTTTCTCTCTAATAGGGTGTAGGTTCAATATGATATATTTATAGGAATATCCTATGTATATTTTACATATACAATGTAGAAGAAATTTTTTTGATTAATGGGATTTATAGTTTGTACTAGGATATGGAATCACTCAATTACTATATAACCTATAAAAATTTAATTCAGTAAAAAGAAATTTTTGGTATAGGATTCCCTTTTTTAAGATAATGTTTTTTATAATGGGAAATAATATTTTTTGTTGGTTCTTAAATAATTAATTCCTTGATGAGGGATCCCATATAGATCAATATCAAACAATGGATAAGGATAATATTTTCAAATAGTCTTTAGGTCTCTAATGGATAATTTAGTATTCACTATTTTTCATGATCTTATAGGTATATTTCCACATAATGTTCATTGAATTAAATTCCTTACAATCATCGTACAAATATAATTCGAAATGGGAAATTATTTCCAAGTTAAAAACATTATTTATTTTTCTACTAATATATCCATGACTCCATTATTCAATTTATATATTGATGACCCTAGGTGGAGATCAATCACTTCTGTAGAGTGAAACTATTTTTTCTGTTTTTCTTGTCATAGGATAACGATACATTACTATATATCATATATTAAGAATAATCAACACACATATTGTTCGTAGATGAATTTAATATCATATGTTATTCATAAATATGGTGAAACAATAAATTCCCTAAATTTGGGAACATTTGAATACTGAAACAATAATTAATAAATACAATATGCTTTCAGGAATGAGAGTTAGGTAATATGGAATATGATTCTAAATATAGTTTACTCTCTTATTGGATGGACCATGCTTCTTGGATATCTATTCATAGAGTAAATTTTTTGTCGTAAGAGTGTGATCAAAGAAAAACTGTATGATCGCATGAGTCACCCTATGGGTGAGAAATAAAATGAAAATGTACTGTAATATTCAACATTATATAGTACAGATTAGGTAAATTACTAGAAAATACTTCCATATGTGTCATTTGTGGTATAAATATTTTTCAAACTACATAATTTTATGTCTATTGTAAATACACCATATAGTTCATTGTTATATGTTCGGGATGTTATAATTTAATTAATAATGTCTTGTTGCAAAGTGTAATCCTTATACAATTGAACATCGTGATATTAAGGCATATGACACAATGTTTAAGGTCTCATTAAATGGTTTTTTTATATTTTGTGTCTTACACAATAACCATTAGGAAATGAAATTTAAATTCTATCTTATATGATTAACATTTTATAGTTTAACATCCTTCATTCATTATGTGGACCATGTATATTAATTTCATATAATGTCCACATTGTCATATAATGTTTTCCCATGTGACTAGAACATTTTTCATGCATTTTAACATTATGTAACTATGAAATTGTTAAACAATGTGATATTTAGGCAATTTAATTCTAAAAAAACATTGCATTGGTGGATGGAGTGATATTTTCAATATCCATTTAAACAATAGAATACGATCTATAAGAGTAAAAAATTTGTATAAGAAAAGGACACACAAACATGGGTTCATGGATTAGATTATTCTTCCTTGTGTCCATTGAGATTATCTCGGATCTCAATGGAAAAAGTAATTGAGGTGATCATTTTAATTGAAAAACAATTCCACTCAATTTAATGAGCATTAAAATTCATTTTAGCTTGAAATCAATTCTCATTTTTACTTCTAAAAAATGTATCATATTTTGATATTTCTCATAGTTAGATATATTGATTAGGAAGGTATTATGAAGAGAGATCAACTGGAACATGATGGGTAAGACTATATATATCAAATATAAAAAAGAATATATGGTTGCTAACACAATACTAAATTTTTTTTAGTTTAATACCACAAAGCATAGAAAATAATTTTAGGAATAGAAATATTGTCTTTTTCCCTTATTTTGTGTAGTTTTTTAGATACACAGTTTTTGAAAGCGTAAACTATTTTATTTTATACATCAAGTTATAATATGATTAGTTTGACTAAATTATATATTTTTTATATTGAAATTAAAAATCAAATTAATAGAATCTTTTGTTATGTTTTGTAATTATTTTATGGTGAATAAGATATCTAAAATTAATATTTTTCTTTATAATGTTCATAATATCTATTATCATGAATTCATTGAGGTTTATAGAATCATCCAAATATTTGAATAATTTTATAAAAGTGTGGACTTATTTTAAGTACACGGTTATTTCTAGAGAAAATATCCCCTTGAAAACTATTCCTCATATGTAAAAAAACTAATAATATTTATAGGTCTGCAATAACAGGAGGGGGTGATGGATTAAATTTTAATGTATCTATAAACAATGTTTTCCTTTTAAAATAAATGAAATATTGTATTAGGGATACACATAAGATTCAATGTTTATCATCGATGTGATAGATATTCGTCCTGGATTGATGGGAACTACAAGAATTAATGAGAATGTATTATATAACTATGAGGTTCTATTCTTTTTTCAAAACATTTAATGAGGACTATATCAAAGACACACATATAAAAATATTATGAGAATTCTTTCTATCATAAAAGACAATAATGGAATGCCACCTTTAGATATTACACCTCTTTTATTAGTCCATTATGAGATTTATTTTTTAGATGTATTTCAGTATGTGATAAATTAATCTAATAGTTTAATATTTTTGTGAGGATAATAATTCACCTTTAATAGTGGTGGTATTAATCTTATTGATCAATTTATTTATTAGTTCTGTTGAATGGGGACACCATCCAATTATTTAAAGTACTATGTACTATTTCATACAGGTCTAGATAATATATAAATATTGAGACATTATCCAATTCATTAATATTGGCATTATGTGAACACATGAAATGATATAATTAAGTCTTCAAGTATAATTATTCATGGAGACCGCATATATAATCGATAAGAGGAGTAAAATAATATTATTATTAAATAACTTATTTTCCATTAACATCCCAAATCAACAACTGTAAATCTATAATGTCATTAAAATGTGGTAGGTAATTGATGATCCAATTTCAAATCCATAATTAGAACAATTTATTTTACCTTAATAGTTAAATATCCTTCCTACAATATGAATTAAAATAAAATGGATATCCATTCTGATGAGATATGAATAATTCTCAAACATACACTATTGAGTTTTCGGATTCTAAGCATCCTTCCTACTATGAATCTTTTAGATATATCAATATAAAACCCTTATTTTTTAGAGTTTCTTAAATAGGGAATAATTATTCATTGGTAAATACTATATCTACTATATTCATTCATAATTGGGATGTCCCAGGTGAATGAAAACTAATTCATGATATTTCACTAGATCCTACGGTATAAAAAATATTTCAAACTATTTCAATTTGATCATCCATCATTACAAAAATCCATTCATCATTGGGTAATTGATAATGAATTTGAACAAGTTAATATTAGATACTATATTTACATCATGATTCCACAACTAGTGTCTTAGTTTCTGAACTCTGAAGTTAAATGCATGATAATTTTTCTCAATGTTAGAATAGCTAGACTTTTTATCCAGAATAATTATTTTCAGTTAGTAAAAAACTTTATTATTACCTCAAATCATTATTCAATATGTTAATAGAGATGATGGATTACAAGAAATAACAATTCTAAAATAATGGGATTTAATTCTATATGATCTATAAATTTTATTTCGATAATGATATATTTCTTGATATTATTGAATTCATTTTGACTATATAGATATCACTAAAAGATGACTGCCTTTATTATTATATTGTTAAATTGTAGGAACTCTTATTTATGGATCAATATGAATAACATGATGTGGAAACTATATCCTTTAACCCTTCATAACATTTTATGATTTTTAGTTTGATAAGTAATATTGATCATATTTGTATTCATGAGGTTGGTTAAAATGTTGTAATGAGATCCCAATGACCGAAAAACATGTATAATATAACAAAAATGGTTCACTTGAGTTGGTTGATCATCAGTATGAGATAATATATATTTTTTTAAGGAAGATTCAAGATTTAATAGTTTGTCACAACATTATTGAGATTTGAACAACAGGTAATCAATGTAGCATTGTAGACAAATCCAATGAAATAGAATGAAAATATTTATTCGTTAATATTTATACATGGTTATAGTTTTTCTATAGCTAAAAATTATTCACCTAATGGGAATACACTCCTTGGGGTTCCTAGAAGGTGTTATATTCCCCATCTTCATGGCCAAAATGAAACTGGTTATGAGGATAAGATATCTCTATTAAGAAGAATTAAAATAAACATGGTGTCACTTTGATCAAAAGTATCATGAATGTAATTATGAATTAAACTTTTTTGAATTAATTATTGAGATCCATAAAATCAAAATATATTCATATTTTATCATATTAAATTGTAACTACATTAATATTTGAAATCCTTTGTATGAACTAAATATACCAATTGAAATTTGGTTTGATAATCTTTTGAAAATCATATATAAACTTATGAGGAAGCGTAATATGTATTTTCCTGGTTTTCTTCTTATATCCATGATTATAGTTATAATGTACAAAACAATGGGTTTCTATATTAGGGTAAATCTAAAGTATATTTTTATTATAATAGGGGATGAATTTATAATGGTAATTAATGAATGATATGTATTCAACGTTCTCATCTGGGTAAATAATAACACGGTTCGTGGATGGTTTATGGACTAACCCTATACCAATATTATAATATTGGATCTCATATATGGTGCTAGAGACAACATCCTTAGAGCATGGTCAGGGAGTAGTTGATATATACTTTCATTTTATACTAAAAATTCATTACATAAAATTAATTAGATTGTGTGGATTATAGAATTAATTCATTGTTATGAGGTAATGATGGAAAATTTCTATCCTTTTTTGATATAGTGGCATAGATAGGTCATACATGTACAAATTTATGGACATAATTTTTGATAGAATCATCAATAAATTGTCCCTATTCAATTACTATGTCAATTTTAATGAAATATTTTAAATAAATATACATTTTAGTTTCCTTAATACAATGTGAATTAATTATTTTTCTTTTATGAATAATGAAGAGGCATCTATAGACATTGAATTAGACTTAATTTTGTTGAAATGATAGAAAACACCCTATAAATGTTATCATTCATCCCTGATATCATCATGGATATAATAATTTCCAACATCATGATATTCATAAGATGACATAAGAGAATTTTCCATCTATTCTATTGTAATATATATATTTTTAATCGAGTGTGTAATATATGTATTTCCTGTAGTCTTGGAGAAAATTAAAAATTTTGACCATCGATACCGCTTTCATCTTTAAAAATATTATATCCTTAACTTATATGGTTTATTTTCACCATCATTGATGACATCATGAAAAAATATATATTAATTTTCCCTATGACATATGTGTACCTCCATCAAAGTATAAGACAAAACCCAATAAATATCCTTGGATGTGTGTTTATAATTTTTCACCCATATAAAGGAAATTTAATAACGTGATATTTATTTTCATTGTTGGAATGGTCTTGTCCACATATGGTGGTATGTAACACTCCATGTTTCCTCGGTACGCTTCTATTTGAATAATACAATAGCGTGTGTTGTACGGAACATCGAGTTCTAACACACACCACAACCAATCAAACTAGTAGTTATGAATTGTAATACCTTCTTTTTGAAATTTTATAAATTTTATCTTTCAAAATGGACTTCATTTTGGGCTTGAGAATATCGAATTTAGCTTAGGGTGAAATTTTGGTATTTTTCTGAAAACATTCAATTTTTGATGAATAGTGAATAACACTAAGTTATAGTTTAAAACTAAATTTTTATTTAAATAACTATTTAATTTATTTAAAATTATTTTAGGTCAAAATAGATAAATAATACCTATATATGTTCAATTTAATTCATCAATGTTAATTTATATTAATTTTCGATATATAAAAATTTTATTTAACTTTTCACCATATTTTACCAATCAACTAAGAGAATTTAAATATTCACATAAAACATAATTGTACTACTTATGTTAGTGGAATTTAAAAAATCTGAGAGACATAGTTAATATCAAGTAGTAAAATGTAGTTTAATATGATAAAAATAATTTTTGGTAAATGGTAACTTTTTTACTTTTATTTACAATGGTTAAAATTAAATAGGGTAATTAAGTGTAAAAATGATGTTATTATTACCCAAAAACAAGTACTAATTATACTAGATAAGTATAATTCGACAAAAACAACTTTATAATAAAATGATAACCTTTTTGGTTTACATGGAGTAGATTAGGACATTTATTATTATTTAATTTAAAGAAGAGTTAAAAGAGTTAAAATCAAAGTATAATAACTAAAACATTTTTAATATAGGGTTATACATAAGATAAATTATATTATAAATATTAATTAGAAATATAAAATAATTTTATACATAATAGTATTATATTTATAATTTTTATACATTAAATAATTTAATTTATTTATGAAGCAATGGTGATGATGTAATTACCTAATTAATAAAATATTGAAATAGTTAATATTATAAATAAACAAAAAATTTTAATTTGAAACTTTTTATAAGTTTCACTAATTTTTTAGGTTAATAAGACATATTAGGGTTGGTTATTTGATTTTTTTTGAAGTAATAACGCTGTTATGAATTTCGAAAAAGAAAAATACCAAATAATGTCAAAATTGACATAAACGAGTTTTTAATACAAATATTATATTATTAATTTATATTCTCATCCAAAAAATCTATGGTTTGGTAAAAGGACTTATATAATTATAGCTGTATCATTTATGAACCACTTTGGGTCACTTGGAAGTATATATTATGTTTATTAATCATATAATATAAAAATACAAAGAGAATGGGAAATGTCAAACTATTTAACTAAGAGTTAAATTGAGATAATAAGGGTAAAATAGTGACCCAAACATATCTAAAACCTATTGGTTGAGTATTTTTCGACCCATACCCACCTTAGACATTAAATAATCAACTTTTTTCAATTAAAAACCGAAAATTAGTTTATTATAAAATAATATTTCTATCTTTTCCTAAGGTGCCTTTCACCCCTCTTATAAAAAGGCACTCCCTTCCCTCGAATTCACACATTCAAATACAATTTTATTGGCCAAAACCTGCCCAAATATCTTCTCACCTTACCTCAATTCATCCTAGAAGCCTTACATTAGTCATAAAGCTAACATAAGTATCCCTTTTGTTCAAATAAAAAGGAAGAACCCGATGAAGAGGTGATAATTTCCCCACCCTCTTTCAAGTTCACTTCTTCTTCAACATCCATCACCCTTATTGTTACATTCTGAAATAATAACTCTAGTAAATTCTATATACCTCTATGATATTATAAATATAGTACAACCATATTCATTATTCTGTCCATCCTTTGATTGACATGTCACCAAACGTGCGTACGTACGACTTATCGTCTCCACGTCGTGGTGTAATAGTTATTCAATAAATTATACTTTGGATGGGTATAATAATGATGTGTAATTTATATAAATGATAAATATAACATGATAATTATTTTTTATATATATGATATACCATCCAATTATAGATTATTCTATTATCAAAAGAATGATATTTTCGCTCGTGCATACGAATGGATTATCATATGTAATATATAACCTATCCCTAACAAACATGGATTATGTAGCAAAACATATAAAATAAAATTAGTAAGTTAACACCTGAAATGATGATAATACTAAAATATTATTAACAAATAAATATTTTAAGATCACATATGATATCATATTAATGTATATGATTATTTTTCAAATTAAAAACAATTATTTCACAATTATACTAGAGGTTAACCTACCCTCAATCAAGGAAAAATACAGGGTAAGGGTTTATTTCACAATATCTTCATTATCCATGGTTGTTTATACGTTATTATCTTCTAGGACCTCTTTATCATCCACATCCATGTTTCATAAAAATGTATTCGAAAACATTTTTAGTATTAACTAGACAATGGGTTAGAGTCATTTATACCCTTTTTTGACTTTTTATAAATTGATTTGAAAGGAATTATTCCGTTGTTTTCCAAACAAGGTCCTTTTTAACAATTTCTAAAAAATTAATGTAATAATGTCTATTTAACTTATACCGAGGGTGAGACCATTTTCCGCCTTTATAAAATCGTTGAAACTTCCCTTACAAGCTTATAAGAATATTTTCAATGCAAATATTTTCTTTTATAATTATGTGACTTTTAAATGATTTCAAAAAAAGGGGTATTTCTTTCAAATAGTTTTGATTTCATCCATGTCAACATCTTTTGATGGATTTTAAGCTTATTTGAAGTTGATTTATTATGATACAAAACATCCATATTGTTTTGATGGTTTTGTGATATGATTGAATGTGGATATGTTATTTTTATAAGATTCACTGTTTATGGAAAAATTATTGACATTTCATATGCTAGTTTTAATATGAATGTCTATGTTATGTTAAAACCTATTCAAAGGAGGAATAAATTGGACTCAGTAAGTGACGGGTGGAGCCCTCTATAGCTTTTAAATACATCGGTAGGTCTCATAAGACAAACTAGTGTCTTGGAACAAGGCCTTGACAAAATATTATTTGTAGACATGGCACAAGGCCTTGACTATGTGGTTATGATAGTCTGAAATTATGAATTCCATTATTATGAAAGTTGTCATTGATATTTCATGTGATTATTAGACTAGTAGAATATCTATGTCAATAAGTAAATAGAATTATTTCATTTTATTTTTTCCATATTATGATGAACTTCATGTTTAAAAGTCTTTTGTTTTAGTTATACATTTCCTTAAATGTTTATGATTATTTATGAAAGTTTCTACGATATTTTTATCTTTAGTGAGCATCTGAGCTCACCCCTTTCTATGTACTATTTTTCCTAGGATGTGATATGTATTTTATGACTGACTTGTAGGGATATTCTGGGGAGATATGAGTGTGGACTATGGAGGCTATGTTGTGGTATTTTTCCATTTTATCATGTAATATAAGACTTATTAATGTATCTAGTGTTTCCAAAGCTACTAAACTAATCAGTCTTTCAACAATTTATCTCTTGTTATCATGAAAATGTTATGTAATAATGTTTTAACTCTGGGTAACTGGGGTCAGGGAATTATAGATGGTATTATAGGAAGTTTAGTACAAACCCAGCAATCTAGATTTTGATAAACTCTGATTAGTGCACATATCCCTAATATAGACTTTGAGGATTTTTATAGAAGAACATTCTAGTATTTTGGTATTGTAATGATTTTGTGAGTTTTCCTAGAAATACATCTATGTCTAGATAGAATCATGTAGAGGCATCTCTGGCACATATGTACCTAGGGGTAAAACCCGAAAACACCGCTTTGAGCTAGACTCGAATTGGAATTGGTGCACGATAATGGGCCTTATTTCACTCTTGGTTACGACACACTCGGGGGAAAGGGTTATGATAATTCTCATTTTCAGTACAAACCATTATGAAGGGTTTATGAGTAAATACACTCCTCAAAGAAATCATTTTTATGATATGGATAATATCCATAAACTATTTAATTTTTTTATGTGTTGTACAAGTTTGGATTTATGTATTTATATTCATAAACTAATCAATTTTATACCATTGATTAGAAATGGAGCCTAGAGGAAGGAATGGAAACTGTATCAACGCACGTACTACATGTAGGTATTGCCCTCATGGTCAAGATAATTATAGTGGAGTTGGTGATACAAATGCTGCTGATCAGCTTATCACTACATTGGGAGAACTCACACAAGTTATGAATAATAACCATACCCGTATGGAACTCCAGGATCGACAACGTGGAGGATCAATGTTATACTGCTTATTGAGTAAACAACCACCAACATTAAATGGGTGTAAAAATCCATTAGTGGTTGATAAATGGAATAATCCCATAGAGAAAATATTCCATGCCTTGGGGAGTAGTAAAAGGGAAAAATTTATCATTGCAGTTTACCGCCTCACTAGAGGTGCCAATCGATGGTGGTCATTGATTATGAACACAAATCAAAATGATGAAGTATCAAATATGGAATGCAGGAAGTTTAAAGAGTCTTTTTTAGAAAAATATATTCCTCACGTCCATCGAGCAGATATGGAAAGGCAATTTCTGATTCTGAGGCAAAAGTAGGATGAGAATGTCGCAAAGTATGAGGCTAACTTTACAAGGTTTGCGAGGCATGTAGCTGATTATATATGTAACCGATGGAGAACAATTGATCATTTCTTTGATGGGTTAAAATTGTTTCTTCTTCGGGCATGACTGTCAAAATCCTTCTCATCATATGAAGATATTGACTTATGTGATATCAAGATTTAAAATTAATTATCTATGTCTTACGACTTTAAAGAAAATCAAGAAAATAAGAGAACTGCTAATCACTCAGGAAATGAAAATTATGGGAAGAAGGCAAAAGTTGAATATCCATCCTGCAGTAAATGTGGGAGAAACTCCACGGTACATGCTTAAAGAGAAAGGTAGTCTGTAACAAGTGTGGTGAAAATGTCCACCAAGCTTTTGATTGAAAGGGAAAGAAAGAAGATACCAATGTTCAATGCATCAATTGAAGGGAGATGGGACATTATGAAAATGAATTTCTTAAGAGTCAGGGGAACAAACCCCAAAAAATGAAAAGGGATCAAGGCCAAGCTTATACGATCACTACTGTTGTGGTTGAACATCTGAAATTCATAGTGGCGGGTAATTTAATGGTTTCCTCATGTTTAGAAAATGATTTATTTGATTATTGGATCATCGCATTGTTTCATATCTTCCCAGTTTTCTAAGAAAATTTGTTATTTCCAATTTTATTTAACAAGGGAGTAGTTAGCAAATGCTCCTAAGCGATGTATCATTGCTACAATGTTCTGTGAATCATTTCCCACTAGAGGATATAAATGTTCTTTATCAGCGGATCTCATCATCATACCCATTATTTTGTTTGATATAATCCTCGGCATGGATTGGATTTCAGACCATGATGCGATTATTTATTTTAAAAAGAATGAGGTTACGATTTTTGATGATGATGATAAAGAATACATTATCTTTAGAGAAGAATCATCACCACCTAATTCTTATCTATATCCACCCCCAATAGCTCAAATAAATTCAATTATTGGGGAGGAAGAGAATGAAATAATTTTCGGTGATGAAAAGAATGTTCAAATTGAGGATGTACCTATTGTGAAAGAATATGTTTATGTGTTTCCAGAATATTTACATGGACATCCTCCAGAACGAGAAATTTAGTTTTCCATTGATTTAATTCCTAGATCAAGGCCCATATCAAATATATCTTATAGAATGGAAACTGTGGAATTAGTGGAAATAAAGAAACAACTAACAGAATTGAGTAATAAGGGATTTATTCACCCGAGTGTTTCTCCCTGGGGAGCCCCTGACCTTTTTGTTAATAAGAATGATGGATCTATTAGATATGTATCGACTACAGGGATATCAATGTTATAACAATAAAGAAAGAGTATATTCTACCTCCCATTGATGATTTATTTGACTAAATTCATGGAGCTCAATAATTTTCAATGATTGACATTTGATTTGGATACCATGAGTTGTGTGTGAAGAAGGATGAAATTATGAATAAAACATTTCAAACCATGTACGGGAATTACGAGTTTACAGTAATGCCTTTTGGATTGACTAATGCTCCCTCTGTCTTCATGGATTAAATGAATAGTTTTTTCAAGGAATGTCTTGATGAAATTGTAGTGGTATTTATTGATGATATCTTGGTATACTCAAAAATCTACGAAGATCATGAAAATAACTTGCACATTATTCTAAAGACTCTTAGAAGACATGTAATATATGGGATGTTTAGCAAGAGTGAATTATGGCATCAAAAGATTCCTTTTCTTGGAATTTTTTTTTCAATGGATCGAATCTCTGTTCATCCTTTTAAGACAAGAGCAATCCATGAATGGCCATCACCGATGAGTATAACTGAGGTATGTATTTTTACTGGTTTAGTAGGTTATTATTGAAATTTCGTCCAGAATTTCTCCCGATTAGCTAAACTATTGACAATGATCACACGAAAAGGGCTAAAATTTGTTTGAAAAAAAGTGTGTGAAGAATGTTTTCAAGAACTGAAGACAAGAATAGTCAATGATCCAAACATGACTCTGACATCAGGGAATGATGGGATTGTTATTTATAGCGATGCTTCAAAGAAAGGACTTGGTTGTGTCTTTATGCAGAGTGATAGGGTTATTGCCTATGCATCACGACAACATAAAATTTATGAGAAAAACTATCCTACTCATGATCTTTAATTATTAGCTATAATCATTGATTTGAAGATATAGATAAATTATTTCTATTGTGAAAAATGTGAGATAAATACTGATCACAACAGTTTGAATTATATTTTCTCACAAAAAGAACTCAACATGAGGCAAAGGCGATGGATTTAACTACTCAAGGATTATGACTGCACGATACAGTACCTCCTGTGGAAGGAAAATAAGTTGGAAGATGATTTGAGTATAAAGGATCATGGTGTTTCAAACTTGATGAGAGTTGAAAATGATTCTATATACATGGATCTAGTAAAGATGGATAAGGGAATAACCATGGAAGGTGAAAGATCAATAATTTTTCAAATGGTTTCCAAACCATCATTACTATAATGGATAAAGAGTTCTCAGTACGATGATTAATAATTTCAAAAGAGGATTAAAGATGTGAATGATGGGAGATTGAGTGACCTTGTTTATGAAGATTGAATTTTGAAATTGGGGTAGAGTCTTTGTGTTCCTAATATACCTGATCTAAAAAGGGAATTGTGGGATGATTCTCATAGTTCCAACTTCTCTATAAACCCTCGGAGCACCAAAATGTATTGATATTTGAAGGAAAATTTTTGGTGTGACAAAATGAAGAGGGATATTGCTGATTTTGTGTCAAGATGTATGGTTTGTCAACAAGTGAAAGCTGGAAGGCAACAACCTAGAGGATTCATGCAACCTCGTCCCATACCTGAGTGGAAATGGGATAATATCACGATGGACATTCTCATGGGGGTACCAAAGACTCCTAGAAGGAATGATGCAATATGGGTCATTGTTGATCGTCTTAGAAATTCAACACATTATCTTGCTATTAAAGAAGATCTACCACTTGATCGTCTAGAAAGACTATATATTAATGAAGATATAAGACTTCATGGTGTAAAACAATCAATTTTTCTGATCTTGATCCCCGTTTTACATCAAGATTATAGAAATGTATTCAGAAAATCTGAGATAATGACCTTCGTTTGAGCACTGCCAACCACCTCCAAACTGATGGATAATCCGAATTAACTATTCAAACCTTATAAGACACGTTTAGAACCCTCTCCCTTGACTTTCAGGGTACGTGTGATCAATATTTACATTTGTTATAACTTTCCTATAATAATAGCATATATTCAAGTATTCATATGTCACCATATGAAGCATTATACAGAAAGAGATGTTCCATGCCAACCAGTTGGGATGATGTTGGTGAAAGAACACTCATAGGCCCAGAACTGGTAGAGGAAATGATGGAAAAGGTGAAGGTAATCCAAAACCACATCAAAGCAGTTCAATGTAGGCAGAAGAGCTATGCTAATAACCGAAAGAAGGATTTTGAATTTCATGTAGGAGATCGTGTTTTCATGAGGGTATATTCATCGATGGGAGTTGTACGTTTCGGTAAGAAAGGTAAAATGAGTCCTAGGTACATCAGACCTTAAGAAATTCTAGAATGAATTGGGATTGTATGTTACTACTTGGAAATGCAACCAAGTCTCTCCAATGTTAACGATTTGTTCAGCGTATCACTGTTGAGAAAATACATGTCTGACCCAACACATGTACACAACTATGAGGAATTAGAACTGGAACCCGATCTGTCTTATTGTGAAGAGCCTCTCAAGATTCTTTGATACAATAGAACAAGTGCTGAGAAACCAGGCGAATCATCTGGTAAATGTTTAATGGAAAAAACCATAAGATGGAAGAGGCAACATGGGAACCCAATGAACTTATGATGAAGAACCACATTAGTATTTTTATGCAGTAATATTATAGAAATTTCAAGGATGAAATTATTTTAATGAGGGGATAATGTAACACTCCATGCTTCCACGGTACGCTTCTCTTTGAATAATATAGTAGCGTGTGATGTACGCAACATTGAGTTCTAACACACACCACAACCAATCAAACTAGCTATTATGAATAGTAATACACACTTTTAGAAATTTTATAAATTTTATCTTTTAAAATGGATTTCATTTTTGGATTCTGAGTATCAAAATTTGCTTAAGGTGAATTTTTTGTATTTTTTTGAAAAATTTCAATTTTTGATAAATAGTAAAAAACACTGAGTTATAGTTTAAAACAAAATTTTTATTTAAATAATTATTTATTTTATTTAAAAATATCATTGGTAAAAATAGATACATAATACATATATATGTTCAATGTTATCCATTGGAGTCAGTTTATAATATATTTATATATATATAAAATTTATGGATCTTTTCACCGTATTTTAACCATCTCCAAGGAGAATTTTCAAATTCACATTAAATGTAGTTTTTTCACAAATGTGAGTGGAATTTAAAAAATATTAGAGACACGGTTAATATCTAGGAGAAAAATGTGGTTCAATAAGATAAAATCAATTTTTGGTGGAGTGTAACATTTTAATTTTATTTACCAATGTTAAAAGTAAATATGGTAATTAAGGGTAAAAATGTTATTATTATTAACCTAAAACATGTCCTAATTATATCATCTAAGTATAATTTAACCAAAAACAACCTTTGGAATAATATATGAAACTGTTTGATGTACATGGATTACATTGGGACTTTATTATTATTTAATTCAATGAATAGTAAAAAGATTTAAAATCAATGTTTAATAAGTAAAAAAAATTAAATATAGGGTTATAGATAAGATAAATTCGATTTTAAATATTATTTGGAAATATAAAATAATTTCCTACATAAATGTATTTAATATATATTATTTAGACATTATATAATTTAATATATTTATGATACAATGGTGATGCAGTAATTACCTAATTAATGAAATATTAAAATAGTTGATATTATAAATATCCAAATAAATGTAATTTCATAATTATTATGAATTTCACTAATTTTATTGGTTAATATGACATATTAATGTTCGTTATATGCATTGTTTTTATTTAATAATATTTTTATGAATTTAAAAAAAACAAAATACCAAATTGTGTCAAAATTTACATAAAAGGTTTTAAAAACAAATATTATATTATTAATTGATATTATATTTATAATAATATAAGGAACTACCAAAGGAATTATATAATTATAGGTTTATCATTAATGAACCACTTGGGATTCTCTTTAAAGTATATAGTAACATTATTAACCATATAATATTAATATAAAAAGAGACATGGTAAATATCAAACATTTTAACTAAGAGTTATATCTAAAAGATAAGGGTTAAATAGTGACTCAAACCTGTCTAAAACCAATTGGTTGAGTGTTTTATGACCCATATCCACATTAGACTTTAAATAATTCACTTTTAATCCATTATAAACCGAAAATTATTTTATTATAAAATAATATTTCTAGCTTTTCCTAAGGTGCCCCTCACACCTCTTATAAAAGGGAACTCCCCCCTTCTCACAAATTTACTCCTTAAAATCATTTTGACTCTGCCAAAAGCTACCAAAATATCCTCTCAACTTCTATAAAAGCATATTAGGGTCCTTAATTTAGCCATAAATCCAACATAAGGATCCATTTTGATCATATCAAAAGGAAGAACCCGAAGAAGAGGTAATAATTTCACAACCCTCTTTGAAGTTCCATTATTCTTCTACTTTATTTCTCTTTGTTTTTCAATTATAAAATAATATCTCTAGTATCATCTATAAACTGTGATGTTATTATAAATATGGTACAACCATATTCATTATTCTATCCATACTTTGAATGACATGTCACCATACATGCGTACATACAACTTACCGTCTCCACGTCGTGGTGTAATTTTTATTAATACATTATTATTTGGATGGGTATAATAATGATGTGTAATTGATGTAAATTATAAATATAACATGATAATGATTCATTATATATTATATACCATCCAATAATATATTTTTTAATATCAAACTAATGACATTTTCACTCATGCGTATGTACAGATTACAGTGTCCACATACATGATTAGATTCATTCCCCATCGTATCCATTCAAGACTAATTTTCATTTGAATATTATAAATAATTTTTAATGTATCTATGGAATTCTTGATATTAATAATATAAAACCTATACATAACAAAAAGTGCTTATATATCAAAACATATACAAGAAAATGAGTAAGTGAACACCTGAAACAATGATAATACTAAAATATTATTAACAAAGCAATATTAGAAGTTCATATATGATATAATATTAATGTATATGATTATTTTATAAATTAATAACAATTATTTAGCCATTATAAAGGAGGTTGAACAACCCTAAACCAAGGAAAAGTACATGTAAATGGTTTATTTCACAATCTCTTCATTATCTGAGGTTGTTTATACATAATTATCTACTAGGACATCTTTATTATCCACATCCATTTTTATAAAAAATATATATTTCAAAAAAAATTAAACTATTTACTAGAATATGGTTTAAAGTAATTTATACCCCTTTTTTATTTTTATAAAATTGTTTGAAAGGAATCTTTCCATCGGTTTCCAAACAAGGTCCTTTTTAACCTTTTCGACATAATTAAGGTTTGAATGTCTTTTTAACTTATAAAGAAGGTGCATCTATTTTCCTCCATTATAAAATTTCCAAAGCATCCCTTAAAATATTATAAGAATATTTTCAATGTAAATGCTTTATTGTATAATTATGTGACTTTTAAATTGTTTTAAAAAAAGAGATATTTCTCTCAAATAGTTTTTATTTCATCTCTATCAACATCCTTTGATGGATTTTAAGATTATTTGAACTTGATTTATTATTATACAAAACATCCATATTGTATTTAAGGTTTTGTGATATGTTTGACTGGAGATGTGATATTTTTATTCCATTCATGGTTTATGGAGAAATTATTGACATTTCATATGTTAATTTTAATATGGATTTTTATGTTATGTTTAATCCTATTCATATGTGGAATGCATTGGACTTATAAGTGACGGGTGGAGTCCCCAATAGATCCTCGATGCATCGGTAGGTCTCATGAGACAAACTAGTGACTTTACACAAGGCCTTGATAAGATCTTATTTTTAGTCTTTGCACAAGGCCTTGACTATGTGGTTATGATAGTATGGAATTATGCATTCCATCATTATGAAATTGGTTATTGATATTGCATTTGATTATTAAACTATTAGAATATAAATGTGAATAAGTAAAAGACGTTATTTTATTTTATTATTTCCATATTATGTTTATGTTCATGTTTAAAAGGATTTTGTTTTAGTTATACATTGCCTTAAATGTTTATGCTTTTTTATGAATGTTTCCTCTATATTTTTATCCGTACAGTGAATTTGAGCTCACCCCTTTCTATGTATTATTTTTCCCAAGATGTGAAGAAGTATTTTATAACTGACCTGCAGGGATAGTCTGAGGGGATATGAGTGTGGACTATGGAGACTATGTTGTTTTTTTCCATTTTATCATTTAACTTAAGGCTTATAAATGTATCTAGTGTTTCCAAGGATACTATAATAATAGGTCTTTCAATAATTTATCTTTTGTGATCATGCCAATGTTATGTAATAATGCACTGACTCTGGGTAATTGGGGTCGGGGCGGTACATGGTAGCTACTGCATTATAGGGGTATATTTATGGCTATCATACTCAAGATGTTAATCATATAATTCTTTTGTTAACATATAATTTCCCATAGAATATTAATGAATATAATTTAAATGAGGTGTTTAATGTGATAACTAGGAAATACATTATCATAAATATATTTGTGAATATAATAATCATGGGACATTTCCAACCCATTGAGAGAAGTTATCGAAAAATTATCTCCATTATTGGTTATTTATAATCAATTTTATAAAATATTTAATATTTGTATTGATATTTATTGAAATAAAAAGGGTAAATATCACTATATAGAACTACAATATATCTTATAACAGAGTACATGATACATTTTTCTCGTGTGTTTTAATTTTTTCATGTGATTGGATTCGAGGTCTTCCTAATATGAACCTGAAATATATATCATGACAGAAATACATGAATCTAAATTAACAGAGACATTCCACATACATGGAAATTTTTCTCAAACATAAACACGTTTCTTAATTCATTAGTTTTATCCAAGGATTGTCAGAGAAGAATGAGTAAAATATTCATCAGTATAGACTAAGAATTTAATCATCATGATCATGATTAGACTGATTCATGAGAAAATATAATTGATATATATAGATTGAAATTAACAAATTTAATAATTTATAAAATATATAAGGGTGTAACATATCCCCATATTTTGGTAATCTCTATATTTTTCTTTGAATGAGATAACATATTGAATTCATTTGGGGTGAAGTATACAAAATATAACTCTATGTCAGTGATTGTAGCTTAAAATTATTCTGGTCATTTAAGAGTATAAAAAATTATTTATAAATAACCATTGATGGATATATGACATTGATTGTTTATGTAATAAAATTTACAATAGTTATATAATTTAGGTTATCATATTTATTACTGACGTACATATCATGTCCTATATGATTTTTCTCATAGTTTTAAGGATTTTTTGTTGGGGTTAACTATTCTTGTGATTCACTTAGTTAATAGGAAATTAAGTTAAATTATTTCATATGCATGTTATGATTATACTAATATACTTCATTTTGAATTTATTTAGTTAAATTTTGTATTTCTAAGTGGTCCCCCAATAGGAATGGGCTTTATTGATCCCATAATAATTTTTTAGTATATTGGTTCTCATGTTGAACAAGTATTAGTGTATACAATAAAATATCTACTTCATATATATACATAGTTAGAATATAACATACCATTGAATTCCCATATTTACTTATTATCCAACAACCCCACCTGCCATAGTATTCTCTTCATTAAAAACCCAAGTTTTAGTTGTTTAAATGTAGAGACCTGAAGCTTATCGTACATGGACATTACATTACTTTTGCGGAATACTTAGTACATAACAAAAACACACACACAAGGATCGTAATAGTTTAGTGTCTTTGGAAACTCGGAACGTAATCTTCTAATCGTGGTGAAAGATCTTTAATATCTCCCATAAAGATCTTCCCTTTTTTTACCTATAAACCTTTCTTTATATCCTGGGGAAAAGAAAACATAAAAGGGTGAGCTCAAATGCTCAGTAAGGGTAAACAAAAGAAATATCAATCACATCATATACAAAAGAACATAGCCTTTTTGGAAACCTTAACCTGCAAAAGAGCTCATAATATCATAACCTGGGATAAATCATAGAAGTGAAAATGAGATCCCCATAATCATAACATAAAACTTGAAACTTTGTGGCATGCACACATAATCATGGAAAATCATTTCTTGTTATTCATGACTCATTTCCAAGACTATCTTAGTGGACAAAGTCCCTTTCTGAACCGAGTTCACTCCTCGTTTCAGTCCTGTATCACTGAACCGAAATAACCTTCCGTTCCAGCCATGTCTATCTCATGAGATATAAAATCATTACCCAATGCATTGGAGGGAGATATAGGTCCCACCCATCTTATAATGAATCCTTTCTTATGTGTGCCACATAATCATAACACATACATCATCGCATAACACATGTAACAAAAATGGCATTCTTGAAACATCATGACATCATAAATCAATTCATATAAGATAAAGGAATTCATAAACATAATTCCATCACAACATAGTCAAATCAATGTAAAAATATGGATATAAACAGAACCCATTATTATCTTAGATGGAAAATAATTTTCATAAAACACTTGAATTGAATTCTTGAGGAAAATATCCTTTCTTCTTCAAAAACATTTTTCCTTTCATAACATGTCATACAACTTTAAAATAAAAGAAGTAGATTAAAAATAAACTTGAAAACTTGTAAAGGAAGCTTCTTTGAAGTAATGTTTTAAAAATCCATTCATGCCGTATAAGTTAAAAAAAACATTCTTCGTACTTTTGTCAGAAAAGTCAAAAAGTACCTCGTACGGAAAAACGACAAAAGATTCCTTTCATATTCTTTACTAAAAACTCACCTAAGGGTAAAATTGGATTTAAACTATTTCAAGTGGATGGAAACAATATTACATATTGAGGGAACATGTATGTGGATGATAAAATACACCCCAGTAAATACTTATGAATAAACAATCTCGGATAAAAATGAGATTGTGATATTTCCCTTACCTTAGGTCCGACTTGCTTTGTAAGTGTCCGAACCTCCTGTATAATGATTTAAATCATGTTATTGACTTATTAAAGAATCATATTCATTGTTATTATATCATATATTGTTCACTTATGACATTATATTACCCGTTCTTTTGTAAATTCCATGTTAAAGAAGCGTTTTGGGTAAAATCGTTTCATTTATCGTAGGTGTTTTGACTTGTTGTTCTTGACATCATTATTACTTATATCATGATTTACTTACTTCCAGAATATAAAATATGATTTATATATCATATATATTCAGTATATATATATATAATAGGTAGATAAATAAAATGAAAAACACCGTTCGTGGAGACGGTAGTCCGTACGTACGCATGAACGCTGTTTTCCTTTCCTTATTGTCTTGAAATGGAAGTAAGTAGATGACATACATATGAATATATATACATAAATCCAGTAGCTTTATAATGTCATATATTTCATTATTATTTCTTATATATACATTATAATCATTCTTAAATGGTTAACATGGAGAATGAATCTCATCACGTCGTGGAGACGGTATTCCGTACGTACGCACGAGCGATGCTATCATTTCTATAAATATTGAATTGAATTGGAGTGGATTATACAATATATCAGAATCAATATGATGTTGTAATAACTATGTATAGTTATTCTTTACACCATTATACCCATCCATGTAAGGTGGTGGTGGAAAATAGATTACACCACGGCGTGGAGACGGTATTCCGTACGTACGCACGCGCGGTGATTTCTTTTTCCGTAGGATGGATAGATGGTGAAATAGGGTTGTTTCATACTTATAATAACATATCAGTATATGAGTGATACTGATGTTATTACTTCATAATGAAACAACCTAAGAAGAAGAAGTGGAAGAAGAAATAAAGATGAAAGAATTGGTAACGGTAATTACCTCTTCTTTGAAGTGCCTCTTTGAGACCTCCTCTTAGGGCACTAAAATTGGACTTTGAGGAAGACCAGAACCTCTAGGATGTTGCTAGAGAAGTGGAGAGGAGAAATTGGCAGGGGTTGGCCGAGCTTGAGTGCTCAAATTGGTGTGAGGAGGAGGGGGAGGAGGTGTCCTTTTATAGGGGAGGAGAGGGGCACCTTAGGAATATCTCAAAATATTATTTTATATTAAAGTCAAAATCGGTTTATAATGGTTCCAAAGGGTCTTATTTCGAAGCTAAAGTGGGGATGGGTCGAAATCCTATCAACCAATAAGATTTAGACAAGTTTAGGTTCTTATTTTAACCTTATCAATTATATTTAACTCTAAGTTAAATAATTTAACTTTTACCGTGTCTTTTTGTTTTCTTTCACTATATGGTTAATACAATTACTATAACATGCCAAACGAACCCCAAATTGTATATTATTAATACATATATCCTTATCTAAGTCATTTGGCCGAAACTTAGATTTTTAGGAATAAAATAACAATTAATAATATAATATTTGATTTAAAAACTCTTTTGTGTCAATTTTGACACTATTTGATATATGATTTTTTTGAAAGTCATAACAGAATTATATGTTCGAACCAAGTTGATTAAATCAACAATAATATGTCATAGTAACCTAGAAAATTAGTGGAATTCATAAAATGTCTTAAATTTCATTTATTTTGGTATTTATATTATCAATTATGTCAATATTTCATAAATAAGATAATTATTGCATCATCTTTGTGTCATAAATAAATTATATTATTTGATGTCTAAAAATTACAAATAAAATACCATCATGTACGAAATCTTTTTAGATTTCTAATGAATATTTATAGTCGAATTTATCTTATGTATAACCCCATATTAAAAATTATTTACTTATTAAACTTTGATTTTAACTATTTTAACCCTTCTTTAAATAAATTAATAATAAATGTCCTAATCTAATCCAAGTGGGCCTAAATGGTCATATTTTATTCCTAAGTTTGTTTTTGGTCGAATTACACTTGTCTAATAGAATTAGTACATGTTTTAGGGTAATATTAATTTCATATTTACCCTTAGTTACCCTATTTACTATTTACCGTGGTAAAAAAAGTAAAAAGTTACTATTCACCAAAATATTATTTTCATCTCATTGAATCACATTTTAGTCCTTGATATTAACCGTGTCTCTCGGATTTTCGAAATTCCATTCACAGAAGCGGTAAAATTAAGTTTTATGCAAAATTCAGTTTTTAACCTACCACTTAGTAGTTTCACTATTCATCAAAAATTGATGTTTTTCAGAACAATGCCAAAATTTCATCCCAAGCTATATTTCATATTCCGAATTCAAAAATGAAGTCTATTTTACCAAATTCATAACATAAAAGTTGCATTAATTAATTTTATAATTAAATCCCGCTGTTAAAACAAATAGCGTGTTTTTAAGAAACAATATCTATCAAAAGATTGACACTTGTTTATGTCTAGTTTAAATGTGAAATTACATCCAATGACCAACATTGTATTAAATTGTAAAAATATATTCTAAATATACTTTAAAACTACTCAAATTAATAATTTATCACTATTAATTATTTCGATTTAAAAAATTGTTTTTTAATTATAATTTAGTAATTTTCACTATTCATCAGAATATGAAAGTTATCCGAAATGTACCAAAATTTCACCTTAAGCTAAATTCGATACTCCGAATCCAAAAATGAAGTTCATTTTGAAATATAAGATTTACAGAATTTTAAAAAGTGGTTATTACTATTCATAACGGCTAGTTTTAATAATATTTTAATAGCATATCATTGTTTCGTGAAACTCAGGATTACGTACCACACACGCTATCGAGGAAGGTTGCGATTGCGTGTAATGCAAGGCAAGTCATGGATGCGTGTTATGCAAGCTCCTTTTGGTGTAGCGTATAACATAAGACATTAGTAAAATAAAAAAGAATATTTTTCATAAAATCTTGGGCTGTTACATTCTACCCCCCTTAAAATGAATTTCGCCCTCGAAATTCGTCGGGGTTATAAATGGTTTACTATTCGAAAGTTTCTTTAATAGAAACCCACATCGTAAAAGGGAATACCAAAACTTGGCTTTAAAAACTAAAGTATGAAATGTAACGATTACCCAAATAAACTAATCACTGGGTTTCCACATAGGTGAAATATGGATATGGAAGAGAAATCTAACCATCATGTTCTGATGGAGAGTGGTAGAGAACATGGCTATGGAAAAGCCAGTAATCACAAATCCATAGATTTGTGATGATATAAGGTACCATCTAATTCATCAGGTATAAGATCACTAGGACAACATTTTTTTGGTTTTCAAGATCATTTCCCTAAAGTTGAAAATTTGCTTAGAATAAATACTTACTTTATTTTGGTACAATCTCACTTTTGTTCGTGCCTTGAACAATTTATACTTCATCTCTTAAATAAATGAAGTTGAATTTGTTATTCGTGAAGTGTTAGCAGATCATGTGATAGAATGACGAGTCATTCCATCTGTCTCAAACAAAAGGTTAGTAAAAATTATATACATAAGTCGATCTATAGTGAGATTAATCACATATGGTTTCTAAAATGGACTTATACTTCATATATCATACTGCTTAATATAATAAAACTAGTTTCTACTAAACAGGGACTTCCTGTAGGCTAGTGGTAGGCGATAAAGGCCAGTCGCACTTCGGTTGTGGGTTCGATTCCTACAGCCTTGTCCGAAGCGATGGGCTGTCGCCCGTCCTGCAGGTTGTCCTTTTTCTAAAACTACGTTACTATAACATCCCATCAATAATATCGAAAATCTTCTATCCTTAAACAATACTAACTTATGTCCAACATAATCCAGTCTAATCTTTAGGCTTATACATAATACTGCAGTCCACTCTCATAATATAGTGACATCGATTACCAGAGATTTAATACTGTCGTTGATCCCCACATATCATAAGATATGTCTTGTTGGTCACATTCCAAACATTCAAAGTCCTTAATCGTGTATTCTCTTGAATACCTTAGTGAAAACATGAGTGCAGTTAAAAGTTAACACTTTCCACATACCAAAATCCTCAAAATTCTATATACTCAAACCATGATATCACTTAGTCCTTATATCAATCATGAGCTCATGAATACTATTAAACATTTCATTTTCTCGTCTTCATTATGCGCATATCATCTTATTTCCAAAAAATATCTCAATCACTTTGAATACCACATCAATAAATATTGCAATACTCAATGATACAACATTATCCCATTACATAAACACTTAATCATTCCACCACATCGTTGTCATATTCAACATTGCCAATTGTGATCGCATGTGATTTCCCTTTGTCCTTTGACTTCAGTGGTTGCTCATGTTGATCATCACTAACCCTTGGATTAGGGCAATTATTAGCATAATGCCCAATTTCCTTGCACTTGAAGCATTGAAGTGTTGGCGGTGCGTTCTCTACAGTGTTTTCTTTATTCACATCATTAGAAACCCTTTTTCCATTACTTCGACACTCAGCTGCTCGATGACCATCTTTTCCACACTTAAAACATTTTCTAGTCCCTTTAAGACAATCTCCACCATGCTTCTTTCCACACTTTGTGCATAAGGAAACATTCATCTTCTTTTCACCATTATTCTGAGATTTCTCCTTGAACTCCATCTTTCGTTTCTTGTCAAAACCATGACATGGATATGTAACACCAACTTCCATTTCTACCTTGATAGCACAACGCACAATTTCTTCATAGCTACTGAAGTCTCTTATAGCTAATGCCCTTCGAAGACTTGGTTTTAAGCCACTGAAAAATCGATCAACTTTACTTTCTGGTTGGATGATAATTCCAGAAGCATACCTTGCAAGTATTGTAAAATTTTCTTCATAGGTACCAACAGATTCATCGTCCCTTTGCTTCAGTTCAAGAAACTCTTTCTCCATCTTTGTTCGAAGAATATGAGGGAAGTACTTACTGAAAAACAAGTTCTTGAACTCGTCCCATTCCATGGAATCAATTTCATCTCTTGGCCTCGTATTCTTGATAAGATTCCACCATTGATCAGCTTCACCTTCCAAACGATATACTGCTAAGATGACTTTATCATGATCAGAACATTGAAGAACTGAAAATATCTTTTCAATAGTACTGATCCATTGTTCAGCCACAAGTGGATCAGAAGACCCACTGAAAGAAGGTGGACGTTGCCTCATGAAGGACTCAATAGAATATTGTTCCCTTCTATGCTCATTTGGAAGTCCAGAATGATTCATAGCTTGTGTAAGTATAGCAATAAAATTTTGCACTCCATCTCCCATAACATTTGTTTGTTCAGGAGGGCAATCATTGCATTGTCCATTGCATTGATCAACACGGTTCCTTCGGGTTCCAGCCATCGTCTAAAACCCAAAAAGAATAGTGTGAGAGGAAAAAATCATGATAGGGAAAACAACATAATAAAGGGGGAGTACCTTCAATATCCAACATCTTAAGTTTAATTCTATGATCGTTAGCGTAATTCTATTACTATAACCTATACGTATACTTATCCCTAGGGACATCCCTAGACATACCTTAGAAATATCTCTAGGGATCTCACTAACGTTTTCGCATCCTAGTTTCCAAAGGTTGACTAAACCTTTCCTCTGATACCAACTGTAGAGACCCGAAGCTTATCGTACGTGGACATTACATTACTTTTGCGGAATACTTAGTACATAACAAAAACACACACACAAGGATCGTAATAGTTTAGTGTCTTTGGAAACTCGGAACGTAATCTTCTAATCGTGGTGAAAGATCTTAAATATCTCCCATAAAGATCTTCCCTTTTTTTTACCTATAAACCTTTCTTTATATCCTGGGGAAAAGAAAACATAAAAGGGTGAGCTCAAATGCTCAGTAAGGGTAAACAAAAGAAATATCAATCACATCATATACAAAAGAACATAGCCTTTTTGGAAATCTTAACCTGCAAAAGAGCTCATAATATCATAACATGGGATAAATCATAGAAGTGAAAATGAGATCCCCATAATCATAACATAAAACTTGAAACTTTGTGGCATGCACACATAATCATGGAAAATCATTTCTTGTTAGTCATGACTCATTGCCAAGACTATCTTAGTGGACAAAGTCCCTTTCTGAACCGAGTTCACTCCTCGTTTCAGTCCTGTATCACTGAACCGAAATAACCTTCTGTTCCATCCATGTCTATCTCATGAGATATAAAATCATTACCCAATGCATTGGAGGGAGATATAGGTCCCATCCATCTTATAATGAATCCTTTCTTATGTGTGCCACATAATCATAACACATACATCATCGCATAACACATGTAACAAAAATGGCATTCTTGAAACATCATGACATCATAAATCAATTCATATAAGATAAAGGAATTCATAAACATAATTCCATCACAACATAGTCAAATCAATGTAAAAATATGGATAGAAACAGAACCCATTATTATCTTAGATGGAAAATAATTTTCATAAAACACTTGAATTGAATTCTTGAGGAAAATATCCTTTCTTCTTCAAAAACATTTTTCCTTTCATAACATGTCATACAACTTTAAAATAAAAGATGTTGATTAAAAATAAACTTGAAAACTTGTAAAGGAAGCTTCTTTGAAGTAATGTTTTAAAAATCCATTCATGCCGTATAAGTTACAAAAAACATTCTTCGTACTTTTTTCGGAAAAGTCAAAAAGTAACTCGTACGGAAAAACGACAAAAGATTCCTTTCATATTCTTTACTAAAAACTCACCTAAGGGTAAAATTGGATTTAAACTATTTCAAGTGGATGGAAACAATATTACATATTGAGGGAACATGGATGTGGATGATAAAATACACCCCAGTAAATACTTACGAATAAACAATCTCTGATAAAAATGAGATTGTGATATTTCCCTTACCTTAGGTCCGACTTGCTTTGTAAGTGTCCGAACCTCCTGTATAATGATTTAAATCATGTTATTGACTTATTAAAGAATCATATTCATTGTTATGATATCATATATGGTTCACTTATGACATTATATTACCCGTTCTTTTGTAAATTCCATGTTAAAGAAGCGTTTTGGGTAAAATCGTTTCATTTATCGTAGGTGTTTTGACTTGTTGTTCTTGACATCATTATTACTTATATCATGATTTACTTACTTCCAGAATATAAAATATGTTTTATATATCATATATATTCAGTATATATATATATATAATAGGTAGATAAATAAAATGAAAAACACCGTTCATGGAGACGGTAGTCCGTACGTACGCATGAACGCTGTTTTCCTTTCCTTATTGTCTTGAAATGGAAGTAAGTAGATGACATACATATGTATATATATACATAAATCCAGTAGCTTTATAATGTCATATATTTCATTATTATTTCTTATATATACATTATAATCATTCTTAAATGGTTAACATGGATAATGAATCTCATCGCGTCGTGGAGACGGTATTCCGTACGTACGCACGAGCGATGATATCATTTCTATAAATATTGAATTGAATTGGAGTGGATTATACAATATATCAGAATCAATATGATGTTGTAATAACTATGTATAGTTATTCTTTACACCATTATACCCATCCATGTAAGGTGGTGGTGGAAAATAGATTACACCACGGCGTGGAGACGGTATTCCGTACGTACGCACGCGCGGTGATTTCTTTTTCCGTAGGATGGATAGATGGTGAAATAGGGTTTTTTCATACTTATAATAACATATCAGTATATGAGTGATACTGATGTTATTACTTCATAATGAAACAACCTAAGAAGAAGAAGTGGAAGAAGAAATAAAGATGAAAGAATTGGTAACGGTAATTACCTCTTCTTTGATGTGCCTCTTTGAGACCTCCTCTTAGGTCACTAAAATTGGACATTGAGGAAGACCAGAACCTCTAGGATGTTGCTAGGGAAGTGGAGAGGAGAAATTGGCAGGGGTTGGCCGAGCTTGAGTGCTCAAATTGGTGTGAGGAGGAGGGGGAGGAGGTGTCCTTTTATAGGGGAGGAGAGGGGCACCTTAGGAATATCTCAAAATATTATTTTATATTAAAGTCAAAATCGGTTTATAATGGTTCCAAAGGGTCTTATTTCGAAGCTAAAGTGGGGATGTGTCGAACTCCTATCAAACAATAAGATTTAGACAAGTTTAGGTTCTTATTTTAACCTTATCAATTAGATTTAACTCTATGTTAAATATTTTAACTTTTACCGTGTCTTTTTGTTTTCTTTCACTATATGGTTAATACACTTACTATAACATGCCAAACGAACCCCAAATTGTATATTATTAATACATATATCCTTATCTAAGTCATTTGTCCGAACCTTAGATTTTTAGGAATAAAATAACAATTAATAATATAATATTTGATTTAAAAACTCTTTTGTGTCAATTTTGACACTATTTGATATATGATTTTTTTGAAAGTCATAACAGAATTATATGTTCGAAAAAAGTTGATTAAATCAACAATAATATATCATAGTAACCTAGAAAATTAGTGGAATTCATAAAAAGTCTTAAATTACATTTATTTTGGTATTTATATTATCAATTATGTCAATATTTCATAAATAAGATAATTACTGCATCATCTTTGTGTCATAAATAAATTATATTATTTGATGTCTAAAAATTACAAATAAAATACCCTCATGTAGGAAATCTTTTTAGCTTTCTAATGAATATTTATAGTCGAATTTATCTTATGTATAACCCCATATTAAAAATGATTTACTTATTAAACATTGATTTTAACTATTTTAACCCTTCTTTAAATAAATTAATAATAAATGTCCTAATCTAATCCAAGTGGGCCTAAATGGTCATATTTTATTCCTAAGTTTGTTTTTGGTCGAATTACACTTGTCCAATAGAATTATGACATGTGTTAGGGTAATATTAATATCATATTGACCCTTAGTTACTCTATTTACTATTTACCGTGGTAAAAAAAGTAAAAAGTTACTATTCACCATTAACTTATTTTCATCTCATTGAATCACATTTTAGTCCTTGATATTAACCGTGTCTCTCGGATTTTCGAAATTCCATTCACAGAAGCGGTATAATTAAGTTTTATGCAAAATTCAGTTTTTAACCTACCACTTAGTAGTTTCACTATTCATCAAAAATTGATGTTTTTCAGAACAATGCCAAAATTTCATCCCAAGCTATATTTCATATTCCGAATTCAAAAATGAAGTCTATTTTACCAAATTCATAACATAAAAGTTGCATTAATTAATTTTATAATTAAATCCCGCTGTTAAAACAAATAGCGTGTTTTTAAGAAACAATATCTATCAAAAGATTGACACTTGTTTATGTCTAGTTTAAATGTGAAATTAAATCCAATGACCAACATTGTATTAAATTGTAAAAATATATTCTAAATATACTTTAAAACTACTCAAATTAATAATTTATCACTATTAATTATTTCGATTAAAAAAATTGTTTTTTAATTATAATTTAGTAATTTTCACTATTCATCAGAATATGAAAGTTATCCGAAATGTACCAAAATTTCACCTTAGTCTAAATTCGATACTCCGAATCCAAAAATGAAGTTCATTTTGAAATATAAGATTTACAGAATTTTAAAAAGTGGTTATTACTATTCATAACGGCTAGTTTTAATAATATTTTAATAGCATATCATTGTTTCGTGAAACTCAGGATTACGTACCACACACGCTATCGAGGAAGGTTGCGATTGCGTGTAATGAAAGGAAAGTCAAGGATGCGTGTTATGAAAGCTCCTTTTGGTGTAGCGTATAACACAAGACATTAGTAAAATAAAAAAGAATATTTTTCATAAAATCTTGGGCTGTTACATTAAATGAATGTATTATCAATATTATTCCTAAATGAAAAGATATTCAAGGTGGAATATATTATCAAATAAATATAAAAATTAAACATCTAGAGAGGTTTCCATTTAATGTGTTAATTCCAATTAAACCATTTTTGGGGTAAATTCTCATAATCCTAGTTTGATACTCCTAAAATAAATGATAGTTTGAACCATAATAGGCCTCAGTATGATTTAATATTCATATAAATTAGGTTTGATATAAATTTTGGTATTATCATTTTTAGATTGTCTCATCAATAATTATGATTCCAAAGAAGATGAACCAACTATTTAAAAAAGGATAGTGGGTCATAATTTGTTAACTCAGTTGCTACCTATGTAATTTTATATTTTCACTATTATACTAGTCATCCAATACTAAAAAATCATTCCAGTCACCATCAAATTTTTTATGGATAGATAAATTACAATCCACATGTATTTGTGGTTTCCCAAGATTTAGTTTCCCTAAATCTACAAGGATTTGGATTATTTATCTAATTATAAGGAACTCCTAGAATGTATTCCATTGTATTTTATTAAATGGAAAATCACAAGAAAAATAATTGATTCCAACATGACTATGATTTCTAGGATCTTCTAGCTCTATCAAATATTCTAAATAGATTCAAATAAGGCATTAGGGGCATTTCCTTTTTAGAAACGTAATTTTTATTACTTTAATCATTATAATGCGTCTGAATATTCTATTTTTACCACAACTATTGAGGATTTTGTTTCTTTTTACCACAATAGAGGTGGTAATATGTTTTATTGAATTATCAGTGTTATCAGAGATAGAACTGGAGTTGGTTTTTGCATAGATACTATTACTTATACTTTACCAACCTTATTTCATATATATGTTGGCATTGGACAAGTCTTGGGAATATTCTGTGGAATATATTATTATAATATATATGAAATTATAGAAAACATATTTAATGTTTCTAGGTATTTTATTTGGATGAGGGATATTTTAGCCATATAAAAAATATTTAGCATTCATATTCAGAAGGCTATTATTGGGGATGTTGTAGGTTGTAGGAGTATTCAAGGGACCTAAAAATGATAAAAATTTGTCAGCCCCCCAATTCATCTCTGTTTTAAATTTTATTATTTATGTACTATTTCCTTTCATAGTGTTGAACTGAACTGAAATAGAATTTTATAGAGAAGGATGTCAAATATTTTGATTGATGAATAAATTTTTTTTCATAGAAAATAAAAACTATCCTATATGATGTCTAAACTAATCACCAAAATCATGGATACGAATTATTAGAGAATGATTTAGATTGGACCAAATTAAAATATAAATGTGTTAGAATAATATTTGGGATCCAAGTTCTATTGAATGTTAAATAAATGGAATTCTAATTTTAGGAAGAATATGAGTCGTATAAACCCATTTATGTTATATATTGGTTTCCAGTTACACTAGAAAACACATACCTTTCATGTATACAATTCATTATGTAATTTATTTAATAGATTCAATAAGATAAGATAAGATTTTAGGTTATATAGTAACATGTGTATATTTAATTAGTATATCCTAATATGGATATCCATATCATAAATATTCAAAATAGATTGTAAGGGTTAACATGAGGTATCTCATATAACATTGTTCTATCAACCTACCATGTGGTGGAATCCATTATTATTCACCTATTTTGGATCAAAGTATAATGGTTCTTCGATAACTAAATTTTTCATAATAATGGAGTATACCAACATTAGCAGAGGAAACAATCTATATAAGGTTGATTTTTTATAAAATTAGTTTATTCTATACTGGGGGGGAATAACTTGCATGAATGTTTCCCATGAATATCTCGGTAGTGAATATCTTTATCTCCATTATACAAGTAATATATTGAAGAACCCTCCCTTAAATTTTATAATGACCAATCTCTTTAACTAACAGATGGGATTTAGCTGCATAGATTCAATCCTTATTGGATAAATCCTTATAGTGATGTAAAAATAGAGAACATTTCAAAACCCCCTAATGTAGTAATTTCATCTATTAATGTGTAATCATGACTCTGTCAAATATCTAGTTATGAACAATAGTTTGTGAAGTGGATTACTCACTATCAAATTGTCATTCATTTATTGTAAAATGATATTTTAATGGAAAATAAAAATTGTGTTTTATGATAAATAGTATACTTATAGAATAATTTCCTCATTATATGGATACTGGGATTGGTTTTCATCTGAATATATTTTAAGTGGAATGAAATTGTCATCCTAAATATGCACTTTATTTTTAGAATCATTCCATTTATCCCCCAAAATAAAATTCATCATTATTTAAATAACACACTATAAATATTTTATAGTGAATAATCCCTGTAGAGTCACCATAAATCATACATGAGTGCTCACCTAATGATAGAGATGGGTTAAACAAAGTGAAACACTATAAAGGTCTCTCTTGCTACATGTCACCAAACATATATGGGACTAACCATTATTTAACATGATCACTACTTCATAATGATTCATCCAAAACAATATTACGTGGATATATTGATCCCATTATAAATTAATATTAAAATCATTAGGTATTTGAGGAACCACGAGTTGGCTATGGAATAAGAAATTGTACCATACATATGGATTATTGTTTCTCTTATACTTTTATCAGTAGATTTTTCTGTACAGAACATCATATTTTTTGATATTATGTTCATGGATGGACCATATGTCATGCATTTTTTTGACTTCTATATACATTATTTTAGTTTAAATGATTCGTTTAAAGACTAATATTTTGTCAAACAAGAATGAAATTCACAATTTTAAATGCCTAATGTTAGATTTAATTAATTTGTTTATTACTGTACGGTTCTCTATTTCATTGAAATTTAAATAATTGTACCCTATTTGAAAAAAGAGTTATCTTATAAATTTTAAAGACCACTGATTAATGGCCATAGATAATATATTTCATTATGTATAAGATGGTGGTTCCTACTGAATTGGGAGAAATATGGAATGTCTTGATCCTTGTGTACCATATTATATGATTTTTACATAAGATAACATTAATAAATTAATGTTGAATCATTAAATTATAAACACATTCTTATTGACTATATTTACAATGTTTTACCAGTTTTGGTGGAATCGCTCCGAATGTGATGCTATATTAATTTGATGATAGATCTCTCATTTAAACATGACATGATTTCATGATCCATGTATGGGAAGTTTTTATACTCTTTATGACAATAATCCATCCATATATTCATGTTAATATGGTCTATTGATTTCAGAATAAGGTTCATAGTAATTTAATAATGAAATGTTTCATAGGTTCAAAACATAACATGTATTTTATCTATGGAAATTTTAGGAGTTTTTTTACTAAAACCAATTGATTGTACATTGATAACATTAATATTTAATATATATAAATCTTAAAAATATTATTACATATTGTTCATTGTTCTACATGACTATACTGTAATAATGTCATGGAGTACTCGTCATATTGACAAGGACATTTGAATTCCCCTCTATGATGAATACATTGAAGTGCTTTGAAAATAATCTTAAATATAGTTCGGCAGATAGATGAAATACTATAAACGGACAAATAGTGTACATACCATCAGGTGTGAGTACTTATAATAACATGAAAAATTTTCTTATGAAGTTCAAACTTAGTAATCTTTAATTTAAGATATTATGAGAACAATCCCACCAGAAAGAATACCGAATGTTTTGTTGTCGTCTGATATTTCAATAACAGAGCATGTGTAATGATCATTAAAAATTAAGATTATTATTAATGTGTGTCATGACATGCACACTTAGATTTAATGAAAAAAACCATAACACAGATAGTTAGTGGGATGTAGGGTACTTTGGGTGCATCATGAGTGACATGTTATTAATGGATATGTTGAGGAATGATTTGTCCCTCCCATTTATGGAAGTTGATATATTATCCATTTGACTTAAATATAAATTTCACACAAAAGAATATGAAATGCTGTAATGATTACATTATTTCAGGTAGTCAAAGAATGATGTATCAAGCATAATGTTTGATGAAACCATCATTAAACTAGACTGATGAGATATTGAGACAGAGGGATTATATTATAGAGTGAGAATTCATATGTGGATGTTATAGTTGAAACACTATGGTTTTTCTCTTGGGTGACTTGACCTATTATATATAGTACTCTTGGACTTTAGGAATACCTACCTAATTCCAATGAGAAAGTATCCTAGAAGGTCATACAGTAAGTGTTTTTTGTGGTCTCGGTTAAATTCTATTAAAATTTCATTAATAAATATTATTGTAATGATAGTGGAATAATTTTATTTATGTTTAAATGAATTCATAAATTAAATAAGTATTCATTCACTAGATTGTGTGTAATATATATATATATATTAACATTTAGTAAACATTTATTTGCTTGTGTGTAAATATAATATTAATTTAAGATAATAAATTATGTATTTATTTATTCAAGTGTTCAATAAATGGAAGGGGAGTTCAAGTGGATGAAGGGTACTCTGGTAGTAAAATAATTAATTTTAGGATGTTAAATAATTTTTTAACATGTTAGTTACAAATAAATTAATTAAAATGATTCTATTATTTTGTAATGCAGAATTTTACATATAATTTCATTTTTCGCAAATTGACACTCCATAAATATTGAGAATGTATTATTATTAAAAGCATTGGTTTTATCTAAGGTTATTAATTCCTTTAATTTCCATTTCATAATTAAATATTATTACCAAATACCCTATTCTATAAATATACACTTGTTTCAATTGGGCGATGTGCTGAACTGCATGCTTGAAGATTTGATAATTTTTAAACTAAACAATTTTTGTCTCAAATTGTCTTCCTACTCCTCTGAAGAACATGTGACATTCTTCAAGGACAATGAACAATAGATCAAGAACAACTAACACAAGGCACTTGCATCGCCACTCTAGAACCAGAATAATGTGTTTTGTCAATCGGAGGCCCTCAGAGTATATCTGAATCACCGTTAGAAGTAATCTTGTTTGGATCATCACAAGACAAATTAAATAATCTCGAAGGGTCATCCAGAAGATTAACATTAGGAATGAAGAATATAATGAAGATCCATGTATTGTTTTTCATTATGAAATTAACTAAAATAATTATAAACATGATGTTCAAGATCCTCTCTAATGGTTTTAGGCCTCTCCATTCTTTGTCTAAATATTTGGTTCTATTCCATTTATGTTCTTGTTCATCGTCTTATTGATCGTGAAATTGTAATTGATCAGGATAAAAATTAATTTTGGGATACATTCCAACCACACTTCCATTGCACCTGAATACCTTCATGTGTTATCAAAGGTATTTCATCATAGTTTACAATTTTTTAAAAATTTCATTGATGGTTTACATTTTAATAAAAAAAATTCTCAATTAATGTAAATTGTATTGAAATTTTTAATCTCGAGAAATGTTCCTCCTTATTATTTTATCGTTCACCTTATAGAAATGATATTTTCTTTTTATATTTGTACATATAAAACATACGATATCATTCGGAGGTGGTAAAGGTTCTTGATTGTAAAATGTTAGAATATACAACCTGTAGTTAGATTCACACACTGTGTATCATGGTTCAATGCATCAGTAATAGTATACCAAACAAAGATTTTTCATTGAAGTTTTTCTATGTCTTAAAGACTCTATGAGTTTACATGGAACATGTGGCACAATGTATCCAGATTACACATCATGTTTCCCCATAGACACAGTATGTAGTCCCTTCAGGTTAGGGTTGGACCATATACCATGTACTTGGATTTCCTGGATCGAAACCATGTAATGCTGATACTACACAACATGTGTCCTAATTGACACACCATGTACTCTGATGATTTATAAATTAAATATACAAACTGAATCCCTATATGCGTACATGGGATGGATGGGGAATGATAGTACATTCAGTGTAGTATGAACATCATGCTATGGACTCATCCAAATTACATTTATTTATTAAAATATATAGAAAACCTTGAGATGTGTATAATAGTGTAGGCGTAAATCTGAGGCACAACACGTGATTGATTTTACATATATATATATTTGAATAATTTAACATCTACGTAATATTTATTCAAACTCATTTGGTAGTAGTGAATGAGATTTTAGTGGGTTGATCTTAAGGTACATGTAATGTACAAAGATAATTTTAAATGAATTTATTTGTTTAAAATAATGATGGATTAAAATCTCATGGAAATTCATAAAAAGGGTTTAAAATAAAAGGAATCAACATTTAAATATGATAATTAATTTATTTGATATTTATTTATCTTAAATAAAAATGATTAGAGAAATTGAACACAATTTTTATTAAATATGTAACTACTTTTATGTATGTGTTTCATCATGAGCTAGACCAAGACATTTTTTTGTGATAAGTTTCTATTTAATTAATTTATTAAATTAATTGGTTTCCAATGAGCCATCTCTCCCAATTAATATATATGGCCTACAATACCAGGGTATCTTTTATGTAAACCACATTTTCACCCTTCACTTTAATGTTAGTTTAAAATCATATGTAATGGATGGACTCGCAATATAGTGGTGGTGGTTCAAACTAGATCAAAGATGAAAACAATCATAGGTGATACAGAGGAGGATAGGTGGAATGTGGTAAACATGAACCCAAAAGGATCAATGTGTTTTCTCACCTAGGTCATGGTTATTTTATCAACTCTTAGATAAACTAATCAATATAAAATCTCATGATCATGATATTTTCTTTATTTTATTTCTATAAGTTTCATTGTTTATCATTATGGATGCGTTGTCAATATCACATAATTAATAAATTAAAAAATTGCTTGATTGTAATTAAATAAACCAGTCTAATTCGTAATTATTATCAAGACATGGTTAATCACTTAAGTAAGATCCACATAATATTAACAATCATGTGATAATGATAATAAGACACTCACACAAAAGAGATAAAAATTAATCGAATAAAATGTCCTGTCAGACCACGACATTTGTTATCTGATTAAGGGAAAAACTAAATAAAACTATGTGTTTGAAAAACCATTGTTGTGAAACTAACATTTGTACAAAAATCCCTAATCAAAGGTTTTGGGTTGACATAGCCATATTAAATCATGATTAGTAGCCCTTTCAAGAAATGGTGAAATAATGGAGGAATGAATTGATGAAATCCAATGTTAGGCTTTTAGGATTGGGGGGACCACTCAATAGATCAATGAGCATCAAGCCCAAAATTGGGAAAGTGCGGCCTATATAAATACCTTCAAGTGGCTTGACCAACCCTTGTTTAGGTTATGCGAAGGAGAATATGGATCGTTGAAACTAGAATATCCTGGAAACTATACATTCTAAGTTAAATGGGGAGGTCCATTGGGACTTGATCAAGTAGCGAAAGACTTAAATTAATTTATTATTTCTCATAAAATGTAATAAAAAATGTTCTCATGATCTTCTCTTTTCGTTATAGAGTAAAAATGACAACATTATCAACTGCATTATCCCTATGATATTTTCTAGATAAATACAACATCATCACTGGATGGGACATCAATGATTGATTTTGATTATTTTGTGTTATCCTACACTATGAATGAGTGTCTTACGTATTTGAGTCACCATTACCCGATCCAACTTCCGAAGAGGCATGTGAGGAGGATTTAAATGTCTTTGAGATACATAAGAATATATCAGTTGGTCTTCAGTGTTTGATGCTATCATCAATGTCTAGGGAGCACATGAAGTCTCACGAAAATATGGACTGTTATAGCTTGTTCGATAAACTATATGTTTTTACCAAGAGAGAGCAAGACATGAATGGTTTGAGATTTCCAAGGCACTCTTTCAGAGTAATCATGTAGTGGGTGCCCCATTTGGGATTCTCCATCGTTGTTGTTAATTTTAATATGAAAAACATTGAGAAGTCACTATCTGATATTTTTATTCTCATTCTCCAATTGGAAAAAGATATGAAGGAAAAATATCATTTTATCCTTATGGTGAAAAAAATAAAGGTTAGGTGAAGAACCTTAATCTCAATGCTTCTTCATTCCCATCCATGAAAATGAAGGTCAAAATGGAGGCAAGGGAGAATAAAGCTATTTGTATCACATGTAGAAAGTTGGAACAATAGAATAAGAATTGCACCAAACCTAATACTCAAGGGAAAGCTTCATGTGAATTTTTTATTGAATGTAATCTATATGTTTTAAATATTTCGAATTAAATATAGATTTTTTCGGGGACTACTACCTCATGTTGCCATCTTGGATGATATTGGTATTAAATGTTTTTTAACTATGTGATATATGTTACTAATTGCATTATTTATGTATCAAGTTTAGACAAAGATGGATTTTTTTCATCTTCTGAAATTATTGTTTCTTATTATAAAAATATATCATCTTTTGGTAGGTCACATTTATACAATGGTTTTTTTATGTTTGATTACACAAATATTGTAAAAGAAATTGATAAAAAAATCATACTTCATATTAATCAAACCACAGCCAACATGGGAATATCTACCTAGGTCATGTAAAAAAGAAACCCTTGAAAAAGTTACATAAATATGTGTATTTAGATTCTTTTGAAGTAAAGCCACATGTCCAATGTAATGAATTTTTATAAGGCATAATGACGAAATCCCTATTTAGTGAGAATGGTGAATAGACTATATAGCTTCTTGAATAGATTTATACAGATGAGTGTGGACCATTTCCAGTTGAAGAATCGGAATGGTACTCATACTTCATACCTTTTATTGATTATTTTGGTAGATATAGATATATATACTTAATGAATTATATCTTAGATTCTTTTGACAAGTTCAAAGAATACAAGAATGAAATTGAGAACCATCATAGTAAGAAGATTAAGAAACTCTGATCAGAACGAGGTGGATAATATCTCAATTAGGATATCATTGATTACATATGTGAGTTGGGATCTTACCCCAAATCACTCCTCCTTATATTCCCTAGTGTACTGGTGTGATTGAAAGTATGAACCGTAACTAGTTATACAAGGCGAGATTAATGAAAAGTCATGCGAGTCCTGCATTATCCTTTTGGGATATTCATTACATACAATTGTGCACATAATAAACCAAGTACCAACTAATTTGGTAAATTGTTTTCCATATGAGTTATTAAGTGCAAAGAAATACATGTTATTGAATTTACATGTGTGGGTAAGTGATTCATTTCTTAAGGCCTCTTCAGGTAATGAACATGCACCACATGGAACAACATGTATCATTATCGGATATCCAAGGAAACAAGGAGATATTACCTATAAAACCCCTCAGAAAAACTTTTATAGTGGCAAGAAACGCCATATTACATGAGAGGGATGAAATCTCCAAAACAGATACTGGGATTCAGATAGGGTTAAATGATTTCGAGGAAAAAGGTACACAAAAATTGGCATAAGAATAGATTCCACAATGCCCCATGGAAGAAATAATTATTCCAAAGACATAAGAATTGAATAAGAGTACAAGAGATGTTAGAGAACCAGAACATTATTGTTTAATAGTTACCAAGGATGGTGATTCATTATTAGTTAATAATAATTACATTCAATCCTACAAGGAAGAAGTAAGTGTTAAAAATGTTTCCATGTGGCAAGAATCCATGATATCTAAAATGAATTACATATAGAAAAATTGAGTTTGGACATTGGTAGATCCTCGAGTTAATGAAAAGCATGTTGGTTGCATATGTGTATTTATGAAGAAACTCCACATAGAAGGACATGTCAATACATATGGGGAAAGACTGATAGAAAAATGGTTCAAGAAATGTCATGGAATGGACTAGGATGAATCATTTTCACAAATTGAAATTCTAAAATCTGTTAGATTTATGTTGACCATTGATTAATACCATGTATATAAGATATTTTAAATGGATGTCAACATAGCCTTACATAACAGGAACCATTAAGAATCTTTCTATATGAAAAATCCCGAATGGTTTATAACTCCAATGGATTTCAATAAGATATGCAAGTTGTATAAATCCCTTAATAGATTAAATAAAGCACCCAGGTTCTCGAACATCCATTTTGAGGAAGCCATAACAAAATTTTGTTTTATCAAGAATGAATCTGATCATTCTATCTACAAACAGTTTAGTGGGAGTGCAGTAATTTTGAAAATAGTATATGTTGGTGACATATTACTAATTCGAAATGAGATACTAGTATAACAGTCTGTTAAGGCATGGTTGATTCAATGATACTACATTAAGGTATTGGGTGAGGAAAAATATATTATTGCGATCATGATCCATCATGATATATCCAAGAGATTGATGGGCCTATTTCAATGTACATACATTAATATATACTGAAGAGAATTAGTATGGAACAATCCAAGGGGATATTGCTTCCAGCATCACATGGCATTCATCATTCCAAAAAAAAAATCTGTCCTCAAACACATGAGAAAATAAATATAATGGAATCGAATCCATATTAATCATAGATTGGGTCAATCATATATGTCATGTTATGTACTAGTCTTGATGTTTACTATGCATTAAGTGCGATAGAAATATATCAACCTAACACAGGTGGCCGCAATTGGATGGAAGTTTAGATCATCCATGTGTATATGAGGAATACTAAGGATATGTTCTGGAATTATAGAGGTGATAAAGAAATTGTAATAATAGGATATGTAAACATGAGTTTCCAGACTAATCATGATTACATGATGTTGAAAACGGGATACATCATCACATTTAATGGAGGTGTAGTGAGATGGAAGAGCTCAATATTTAGTGTGGTTGTAGATTCTATAGAAGAGTCCGAGTATATCATAGCTTCTCGAATAGCTAATGATGTAGTTTGGATGTGAAGCAACATCTAAGAGCTGAATGTGATACCTAGTAGTAATGATCACATAACACTATATTGTGAAAATATTTTAGCATTGGAACTCTCCAAAGAGCCAAGGTCACATTAGTGGATGAAGAACATACATCGAATGAATCATATCTTGAGGGATTTCTCTCAGAGAGGTGAAGATAAAGTGAATAGTAATTCCACAGAAGATAAATTGGCCGGCACCTTGACTAACTCAATTATTTAATTGAAACATGATCAGAATATGAGGTCTAACCTACTGAAAATCATAGGATGTTGGGTCTATTCCAAGTGCTATATTATATGATTTCATGTCCTTGAACCAACTGTTGGTACAATGATTATATGAATATTTAAATTTATTTAAATATGAAACATCTTATTACATATTTTACATTTTTATGCATGAATATAGTGTAATAATGTCCTAGAATATTTGTATCATTGATAATTTCATAACAGTTTTCCTCTATGATGAGAACAATGAACTACTATAAGAATATTCATAAATATTGTTCTTCAATTGGTTGACATACTATAATAGTATATAATTTATATAGATGGCTGGGTGTGAGTAATGGTAAGTAGATGTGACTACTCATCATGATATTCTCCCTTGGAAATCTATAAGATACGAGATTGTAAGAAAAGGCCCACCAGTAATAATTTCACATGTTATTGTGTCATCAAATATTATTTTCTATGAGCATGTGTAATGATCTTTAGACATTAATATTACCATTAATGTGTGTCACGACTCACACAGGTTGATTTACTAAAAAAAATACAAGCCGATAGTTTACCGGATATAGGGTGTGTTGGGTGCATCATGGGTGGATTATTATTAACTAATAAGTCGATGAAGGATATGTACCTTCCATTTATGGATGTTGATATCTCGGACCATTGATTGAAATATAACCATCGCATGTAATTCCCTGGCCATGGTGTAACAATGATTTTATTTTAGTTAGTCAATGAGCAATGTACCAAGCGTAAAGGTTGATGACACTATCATGAAACCAGCTTGATGAAATATTTAGAAAAATATATTATATTACACAATGAGTGTCCATATATAGGTTTCTCTATTGTGACTTTAAATTATATCTCTTAGTGCCCTGAAATGTTGTTGGACAGTACTCTCATACATTAGGAAAGCCCGCTTAATTCCAATGAAAAAAATATAGATGGTCAAAGAGAAACTATTTCTGGTGGTCTAAGTTAAATTATATTTGAATATAATTAGTAAATATTATTCTCAATATAGTGGAATAATTTTATTCATGTCAAAATTATTTCATAAATTAAATAAATATTTATTCATCATATTGGGGGTAAAATATGTTTATTTATTTTATTGAACATTTAATTAATATTTATTTACTAGTTATTAAAGAAAATATTTATTTAAGAGAATAAATTATCTATTTATATATTCATGTGTTTAATATGTGGATGTTCAGTATGAGAAGACCAAGGATAGTCAGGTAGTAACATAATTACTTGCAAGACAGAAAATAATTATTTATCTTGTTGGCACAAATTAAAATAATTATAACACTGCTATTATTTTGGGACGTAGAATTTTATTTGAAATTCCATTTTATGCAAGTTGGTGCACCATAACTAATTATGCGGTATTATTTTTTAAAGAATGGATTTTCTCTAAGGTTATAAAAGAATTTAATGGTTGTTATACAACTAAATATTGTAACCAAATCCCCATGATGAAAAATAGACATGTACGTATATTGTGTGAAGCACCGAACTGCACGCTTGATGAATTGAGAATTATTGAGCTAAATACATTCTCTCTCAAATTTTCATCCCTCCCCTCTCAAGAATGAGAGACATTCTTCAAGGGTGAATAATAAGAGAAAAATAACAACAAACACAAGACACTCGCTTCCCCGCGCTAGCACCCAGAGAACAAGTGGTGTCGATTAAATTCCATCATATCACATATGGAACACCGTAAGAGGGATTCATGTTTTCATTCTTGTAAGATCAATGAGATAATCTAGAAGTTCCATTCCATATGTTCAATATCGTCAATTAAGAATATTCTGAAGATCTAGGTATTCTTTTTTCTTTATGAAATTTATTAAATTAATTGTAAACAAGAAGTGCAATATCCACTCCAAAGGATTCATGCCTCTTCTTACAAAATCTAAATCTCTTATTATATTCCATGGATGCTAGAATTAATCATCATATTTATCTTGTAATAATCATTGAACACCATATAAATTAATGGTGTGTTCTATTCCAACACTTCTTCCAATACGACTAGATTCTTTAGAATGTTCTTCCCATAGATTCACTAAATCCTATTCATATTTTATGAGAAATTATTATAACATATATAACCAAAATATTCATTTCTAATCCTCTTTATTGTGGAGAGTATGATCTGTTAAGAGATAATATTGGTATTAAATTATAATTTACTGAGAGATAGTGTAGATAATAACCACTAACTCGGTCTATTGTATAGAAGAGATAGGATGCCACTCATTATATATTATGATGACGGTTTAAAAAACATAAATATATTATGTACCAAATGATATAATAGATTTATAATAGTTAAATCACGTAGGGGAGTACCTTACTTCAAAATAGATAAATCATAATGGGGAGGAACTCTTCACCAAATTCAATTATATGCAGGACTATCAATTTTAACCCCATAAGGATAAACACCCAAAGAGTGGGTGGTTGAATTGGAATATGATAGTTTTAAACATATTTTCATGATATATTATTTTATTGTTAAATATAAATGTCATATTACTTATTCACAAAAACAAAAATAGGTATATATATATATGGATATGTAATGTCATGAAAGGTATAATTTTTTTACTTATTTCACCATATCCAAATTAGTAAAATGAGAATATAATTTTAACATTACGGTGTTTCTAAATCCATTACTGAAAGATAAATAAATAGATTAATATTATACTCATTTTATCCCTAAATTACAACATTAAATTATTAGGAACTCACCACTCTATCATATTATGTTTATTCACTATATATTAAAATGATTCTTCCATTGATATGAATCATTTATAATTTGGTACAATGATAAAATAGTTGTTCATGATTGTTTTTTAATCCATTATATTAAAAGAAAATATCACATATTTGAGTTTATTAAAAACAAATTCTAATCCAAGAAATGTCCTTCTATGAACATTAATCTAGAGAACACATTTCACCAAGAATTTAACCTCACATTCAAAAACCCCACTCTATGGAATGTACTCATCACATAACATAACATCACAATAAAAAAAACCCAATAAAACAAATATAATCTTAGAATTACCATGTTTCCACACATACTCTAACATCGATGGATACTATTATGTAGAATCTCAATCTTCTAGGGTTACCACTCCCTGAATATCAATTCATAAACATTCAATTCATGAAAACCATTTCATAGTAAGATAAATTCATCTAGAGAGTATTCTCCAAAATTTAATTGTTTCTCTTTGAAATTATTTTATTATAGGTCCTTTATATTAGCAATGATTTATTGAAAATTAAAATAATATATTCAAAAAAATTATTCCTCCACGTAAACACTTTTACCTCATCAATCAACCTCATACCGTGAACTCAGCCTAAGAGTTAATGGTCCAAAAAATACTGTATATGAATTCTCATTCTCTATGGGATGAAAAAAAATTAATTGACCACATATTATTTTTTTCATTACAACCTTGTACATAATTATTAAAAAATATTGAAAAAACTTTTTATGTATTTGTGTACATACCTCATAGTATTATTAATAAAAATTATGGTTTTCAGGATTTCACATCATTATATTCCATATACAACCATATTTCATATTTTAAAAAATAGGACCTTAGGATCCATGCATAAAACCTCACAGTCAATCAACTCTACATCATAATATTCTAGCTATAAACATACCTTAAGACACTTGGTTGCCATCATTTTTGAACAAACTCAATAAATAAAATAAAATAACATCATTAATGGGAAACTCATCCCAAAAACCATTATGGAATAATTTATAACCTCGTAGTAGATTCATGAACATATTCACATTCATGCACATTTAATGTGGATAGTGTTTTGGAGATGACATTGATATAGTATGATATTCATCTATGATGAGTATGTTCCCAACATGAATCAAGAGAAAATTTTCCATGATTTATCTTGAAATAAACATAGGGAGGACCATAATAGATAAAACTCTAGGTGGGGACCAATGAAAAAGATGATAACAATATTAGGTGGACTACCTTGACAACATTAACTAAACCCTCTATTTAATGATTAATCCAATTGATTGTTTATGTAGTGAAGGAATAATGGATTTCTACTAATCATTATTATACCCCTAGTGATACCTAATCTTAAAATAATTCAATTGGATGAGTAGTATTATTTTTTTCACAATTACTCTAATTTTTTCGAGGCTTTTTTGTTTACTCCTATAATTCAATGAGAATATTTCCTACGGATTATTTAGAATAAGAAATAACATAGGATACATATTGGATTACATAAAGATAAATTGATTTAATACATTGAGATAAAGTGTAGAATTAATATTTAAATATACCTAATTTACTACTATAATATGTTGGAATTTCATTGAATATTTGGAAGTAATAAGCTCCCTCTTTGAATTGGCCCATGAAATGGTCCACCTTTCATCAATTTAAATGAGATTTGTTTCCAAATCTTGTCATTCATTATTCTCCATGATATTCCAATAAACCTCTTGAATAAGATAATAAATGTGTTCATACTATAAAATAGATCCCTAAATACATAGATGAGTTTTTATGGTGGTAGGTGTGTAAATATACACCTTCCCTAATTGGGTTTTCATGTTTTATTGAGAACCATCCCCTACTTCAATATCCCAGACATTTTAAATGCTTTTTATAATGTCTTTAGTGAAATATGAAATCACATCCAATCCACCCATGATATATTAATGTGATTTTATAGTGGTAATTAAAATATATTCCTATTTAATAATTGGAATTGGTATATGGGATGAATTCTATACTCCATCATCTACAGGTATATTCTAACCGAATTCAGGCATCAGGATGGGAATATGTGGATTCCCTTTGGTTTGTTTGAAGATAAATGTACATACTTCAACTAATGGTTGTTGAGTGTCATGTAAGGCTAGTTTCTATATTATGAGGTAGATATTTTTTGGGGCAGCCATGTACATGGTCCGCTCCTAGTGGTTTGAATATCACTGTTCATAGAGACATCTCATGGATTCATGGGATTTAGTGTTGATAATAGTGATTTTCTAGGTCAAATTATTAGAATGATATTGGGGGATTGTTGTTTCACTGTGATGTAAGATATGGATGTCAATTACAGGGCTCAAAGTTGAAAATTTTATTTAGTAAGGTCATATTTTTTATCATAAATACACTTAAATATAAGAAATAAACACAATGATGAATTATAGAGATTGGTTCCTTAAATTATTCAATGTGGATTATGATTCCACATTCTCCATCACAACCGATAATTGCATAGTTGATTTTCGAGTCATTGTTATGACGATAGATTTTAATTCATCCACTATGGATGGTTTGAAACATATGATTTATTACTTCTTCATTAATTTAATATTATAATTGTTCAAAAGTAACATAGTGGAATACATTATAATATGGTTCCATGAGGCGTAAACATGGGAAAAGGGTTAATAAATTGATTGTTTTTTATAAGATTTTGTGAAATTTTATTGAATGTTCACTTATGTAAATGTCATGATATAAAATTTTATATAACAATAAAATTCATCACGCACTAACCCATTTTTGGCCCGATTTATAGTTGTAAACAACTACTAATTTTAGTATATTTCCAATGTGTTCATCATGTTTTCTATATAATGGGAATATAAAAAATCTTTTTCTGTTCTCAATAATTAGGTGAAAAAATTATTGTGACCCTTTTGTCAAAGGATATGTTTTCATATGGGTGGTTTTTTAGTGATGATTTAGTATGAAGATTTATGAATAAGTTTTGAGTTCTGGGTCATAACACCATAATTAGAGATAATTTTCTACTCATGGAATCCCATATAGATTTAATAAATTTTTCATGATTGCTTACCTTATCATATTGTGGAATGCATTACACCCATTATTTTGGATGTTATTTTAAATGAATCAACGTGTGTATAAATGTGTGGAAAAATGACTCCTTCTATATAATCATATTTATGAATCATAGGTTCTATATTGATATAATAATATTTATGTCTCATAGGTTATCCATATTTCCTTTTTATAACTTTTTTATTCTTATTTTTAAATGTGGTATGTTCTTAAAGTCATCGATTTGGGAAATTAATTGTTTATAACAATCCATGGAATTTTTTATCTTTAATATTGGTGGGTTAAGGCATATCAAAATGGATTCTTATAAATACTTATAAAAGTAATAATAATACACATAGACCTAGTCCACTTAATTAGATTATTCATTCCATAAATGGGTTTTAAATGAGGACAAATCCATTTAGTTTCATTTCATGGATATAGATAATTGGGTGAATGATTCTCAGAAATGTTTTTTTGTCCTTTTTTAATGAATCTTAATCTGGATACCCTCAAATTGAATATTTTCCATTGAGGATGAGTTATTTTAGAACATATTATTTCGAATCTTGGATTAGTATTGCCTTATGGGGATATTATCAATATGAAATAGATATGGGTTTGACTATGAATAAATATGGTCCACTAATTGGAAGAAATTTTCATTGCGGTTATGGCCTAATGTAAATCATCACCATGTTATATGGTCAGAGAGAATGTTATTTATGAGCCCATGTTAATATTCCCAAGTGAAGAATGGGAAAATATTTTCAAATGAATATTATATCCCCGTGATAATGTGTCTGGAGAATAATGTTAGGATTCAACATCATATAAGTGTTCTATATTTCAATTAAGAATTATAATAAAATTACTAATAGTTTGATTAATAGTGTTAAAGGTTTTAAAATAAAACATCATATTTTTGTTTATTTTTGTGAGTTAAGAACATCAGGGACATGAATGGAGAGTCATATGAATATTTTTGGGGGATTATACATATCAGTAACCTCTTTGATATATGTGTTTGGGTTTACACATACATGTATGACCATTTATAAACAATTTTTTATCAATAATTACATGTTCAACGAAAATCAAGATGTCCATTTATGTCATGATTTGTGAGAAAATACATTTAGATGACTGAAACCATATTATGACAGTATAAAAATTTATTTCAAATATATATAAACATTACTACACCCCATGTATGTGGGGTAATCTCATGCTAATGAAATATCATTATTTTAATTTTTATTTGAGGTTTACTTGGATCATATTATTGTGAAATATTTTATTTTTACATATTACATCAATGATGTTTTAAACATTGTTTAAAATAATGTTTTTGAGACATAAGATTCTAAAACATGAATGAATCTAATGGTTAGAGATTGAAATTTCAATTTGACATTTATTTAATGATATATTCCGTAATGAATATGTCCCTTTAATTGAACTAAAATTTTGAAATATGGTGTCACCAAATTCATTTGACTTTCTATAGTTGTCATGGGTGATCAAAATTAAATATACAAAATTATATAAGGCCATTTATCATTATTTTATTTTATTGAAAAATTTCTAAATAAGGATCTAATGTTTCAAGGGACATGTGTAAGGATAATACAATGATGAATACTAATGAATCCAAACCATTTTCATAAGAGAATAATTTATATCATGTGAGTGTAGCTAATGAGGGGTTAAAATGATATATTTTGAAGAAATATTTATGATGAATCCTCAATTATTACCTATTTATAAATGAGGTTATTTCATAGTGGATATTCATTATGAATAATGTATAGATTTTTCACTTAAAAATTTAAAATCAATGATTTCATAAAAATCATTTCTTCCAAATATATCTTTTTTATAGACATCACTTGTAGTATTTTTCTATATCTCAAGAAGTGGGTTTGTATTTATTGTCATTATCGAGTGATCTTTTCTTATCAAAATGGGTATTTATTTCATAGTTCATGATATAGAACCACATACCCACAAATTCATATTTTCTTCTAAAAACACATTCATTAAGAATTATCAATTATTCAAATTAGGTTGAAACTATCATTATATTTAAAAATTTAAAAAATAAAATCATTTAAACTATAAAAAATATCAAAATAACAATATTCAATGTTTTATGGTAATTTAGGACTAGTTATATAGTGAAATTATTTTTAAAAAATAAGCAATAATTTCTCTATAATCAAGTCACATTAGTCTCTACACTAGATTTTTCATAAGTTTACTCATATGTAAAACCTATTGAAGGGATACAATAGAATGTTTTAATATAAAATGATCAGTATTGAAATTATTATCAATATGTTATTAATTTTTCGATTATATTAATACAAGAATACATGAGCACATGAAATATATTTTATCAAAAAAACATTTATTAATATTATGCTCTTATAATCAATAAAAGGATTTGTTAAAACAAATGAAGTGATATGTACTATTTTTTTAAGATATTCATGATATATAATATACATGATCCATGGAGCCTAATTATAGGTATAAAGTAATTTTATTTCATATAAATAAAGAATAATGTTATGTAATGAATATATCATAGGAATAGAATTAATAAAATTTGTGTAAAAGAATCACTAATCATTAATAATAATATAGTTGATCATGTATCACTACCTAATTCCCATTGTGGGTAAATATTCAATACTATATTCCCATAAATTTCCATGACATATAATTCACTAAATAATAAATTGGGAGGAAATAAAGGCCCCTAAACATAAGAACAATAATAAATATGTTCTAATTAAATTTTAATAGGAGAACACTCATATTATATATAATAAAAAATTAACATGATGAAAATAGATATGTTTTAAGAAAAATATTCCAAGAAAATTCAATATGATATCCAAATAATGAAGAAGAACATTGGAAAAAATATCCCCCGTGTAATATATGGAGAATTATATATACTATCATAGGTGAAAAATAATATTTTTGTATAGTTGTATATATCAATTTCATAATAACCTAATGTTGTACTTTTCTTAATAATGTTGAAAAATTCAAATTAATAATTCTATTTAAATTAAATAATTTAGGTTCGTAATAAAATTATTAATTTTACATTAAGAAAAATGATTTGTTTAAATTTAATATTTATAAGATAATGATGAATTTAAAAAATATTCAGGAATAAATATAAACACAAATTATTTTATTAAGAAAAAGTAGTATCCATTAATATATTATTTAAATTCATGATTCTCCTTTTAAAATGAATCTTTTAATTTTTTAAAATATAATAACACATAATTTTATGTTTAAATTAATTAATAATTAAAATAATTTCAATATAACATTGAAAAATATAATAAAAGCTTTATAAATTGGATGCACCATATCCAGATAAAAGCAATTAAAGATATTTTAGAGTAATGATTTATAGTACTCACAAATTTTTTTTATGTATCACAATAAACATTAATTCTCAAAAAGATGAAGTGTTTAACTTTTTAAGATATAAATATAATAAAAAATTTCAATAATGGTTATATTAATGTTTAAAATGCTTTTTTAGAAAGATATTGACTGGGAGATAAAACATATATTCATGAATGGGATACATGTTCTATATTATAAAACAAATTGGTCGAAAATCCACATAATAAAAATTGTAAATGAAAAATTATTTTGAAAATGTGATGATGGTAATGGTGATGTTTACATGGGATAATAGAAAATTTTGATTCCAAATATTATGAATAATATAGTTCGAAAGTGGAAGATAAAAAATGGTGGTATGCCACAATTAAAGAGGACATGAATAAATATAAAAAATTGATATACTTAAATGAATTAAATACATAATATTTTGAGAGTTATATTTATTTAGTTTTAAAATATGTAGTAATGTAATTCTAGTATTAGTAATAATAATATAAATCATTCTTTCAATACCATGGATTAGTGAAATCATAATGAATCATGAAAATATGTTGGTTCAATAAGAAAAACTTTCCTTATATCTAGAATAGTCAAACATACTATAACAAAATAAACCATGTATAGAGCTATCATTATAACATATTTTATAGACTTATTGAAATATATTTGTTTTCATACACGTAACATCATGACTCGATCCACCGGGTTAGAGCTGGAATGTAACATGGAAATTAGTGCACCTCCCTGTAAACTAGTGGGCGGGTGGAATGCCTATGGTCATGTGACATTCCTGATCAGACAAGGTGGTTCACAATGGGATGCAACAATGCACATAATTTATAATTTTATATCAAATATTTGTTTCTTAATCATAATAATTGTTAAAAATTTATATCATGGTTATTTCTATTATTTGTTAAATAATAATTTCCTACTGATGGGAATAATTTTATCTTATTGGCTCAATGTTCATCATTCCCAAATTATTCAGTATATAATCACCACTAACTTTCTATTTTTCCTTAATTATAATTCTATTAGTTGAGGTAAATAAATATTGTCTGTAAAAATTTAAATAATGAAGAACTATAATTAGTGTCTTTAATGATTGAATGGTGACATATCAATAATTATTTTAGTATTAATGATGTGTTTATTGAATCTATAAAGAATATTAAAAAAAGTTTATGCTATGATATTAATATTATATATAATTCCAAAATTTATCATGATATAATCATTATTAAATTGTTCATGTAAGTAGTAAAACTGGCCCAAAAAATAGTATGATAGAATAAATTAATGAGTAAGGGAATGTTTTTTTATATTTTCATAATATATGATAAAGTGTTTTTCAAAATTCAGCTATATTATTTAAAATTATTACATTAATTTTTAGAACAATATATGTTGGGTGGTGATGTGAAATGAAATTCACTATTTTTAGAGATGTTAGTCCACATTTATGCACAACTAACATTACCATTTCACAATGAATGGGATGGAGTAAATGTACATGATAAATTACCAATTTATATTTCTAATTTATAAATATTTTAAATAATTTTTCATTAAATAAATTACTTTTTTCATCAACAATATCTAATGATGAAAAATTAACATCATTACTTAATAATGGTAATACATTGAAAGAATCATGATCAATATTTTTTTTTTCTTATTGAATGTGAAATATAAAAAAATGTTCTGATAAGATAATATAATAACACTATGATTTATTAAAAATAATAATTTAATATATTATGATTTCTATAAATTGATTTAATATGAATGATTCATATGAAATAACTAAAGACTTAGAAATAAACATGTTGAGAAATCATGATATCTCTCAGAAATATCCATTGAAATGGATGAAAAATTATATAATATTTAGACTATAGTATTAATAAATTGATACAGTACTAAATAATGATAATAATATATTATTTTAAAGATGAATTTATATAGTATATGTATATAAATATGTGGTGGAAATTATTCCCTTAGTATTGAGTGATGTATTGTATGAATTTTATTTTTTATCAATGTGTATTTGGGGAATATACCAACGAGATTAAAGACATAAATTTTAAAATTGATGAACTCCTTTTTATTTCATAATGATGGAGTCATTTTTCATTTTTGATTGACAATTTGTCTAAATCTTATTATGTATCCATGAAAAAATTATTTATTTTTCATCTGGATGTTCATCAAGGTGTTATAATTTTAGATGGATATATAGTAAGAGAAATTTGATGAAAATTTTATTATTATTACATAAAAACATAGTTATCCTGATATCTAAATAAGGAAGAATTACCACCAAATTTTAGTTGCCAATTATAACCTATATTAGGCCATTATAAGGAATTACAGTAACCGAAAAAAGAGATATCTGGTATTGTGTGGGGAAAGAGGTAAAATAATCTATATAGTAACTGACATATTATGGGTTAATGATTCACCTTGTATTATAAAGGATTCATGTAGTGACAAGGTATTTTGATATAGAATTTGGATTTTTAGCATTTGGAAAATTAGATCAGTTTGATCTATTCAAGTTTCATCCATACCATATGTTCACGCAATACACTCCAAAACTATTGGATATGTGTAAGTTTTCATCACATTTCATCAATCACCCGACATCAACTTCTACATCAAGATTTATTCTTGTAGCTTTTCTTAAAATGAGATATTGTTCAACTGATGCTCTTGTAAGTGATTCTAAATATCATCATCATCAATCTAAATCCAACTATTCTAGAATCTTATGTGATGATCTTCGACACTGATACATAGAGGATACCAAGATCATTTGTATCTAGGTTTTATCTCACATGTGAGATTAATTTTTAAGAGATAAAGATTTATGTGATCTTAAATAGATCATGATGGTGTAACACTACTAATGTTTTCACAATGTAGAAGATATTTATTGGAAATTCAACATCTTTTTTTCACATTCAAGTATCCTCGTGATGGTCTGAGTTTTATGTACCTAAAAACTATCGTGAATGGTTTTAGATTTGAAACAAATACTATATACATACACTGTATTATGTGTGGAAATTCCTTACACAAAAACAAGATAATATCATTTTCTATTTGTACTAAAGAAGATTATTTTTATTATAATAATCATGCACAAAAATAATGTTTTCACAATGTAGTACACAAATTTCAAAAAGAATGAACATATACCATAAAGGTTTTTATTTTATTTGAAAAGTTCGTTGAGTGTGCACTGATAGTGTGAGCACAATGAGTAAAAATACATTGTACATTATGCAATTATTCATTTTATGTCTAAAATGGAATTTTTTTGTCCACATCCATTGAGTGTATAGAAATTGTGCATGAGGTACTGTAAGTGATTTTGTTATGCATGGTAGTGTGCAATCCCATTTACAAAATTCTATAAGATACATTTAGTTGTTTTTATGAACATAAAATATTTCATACATAAAAAATGAACGCCAAAAAATTTATTGAATTATAGCGTTATATTTGTGAAATTTTATATGTAATTTATATTTAATATTCAGTGTGAAATGTTTTGAGACTCATGTCGGGGTCGGGATTCTATCTATATTTAAAAAAAATATTCTGAATATTTTTGTTGATTATTGGTTTAGTAATTCATCAGAAGAATAAATTATTTCCCAGGAAAATTTGAACAGATCTAGATAACCATATATATATGATCAGTGATGATTAAGAAAAAAAATTTAGTGAAATTTGTGATGTATTATGTGGGACTATGATATAGTGGAAGTCTCCAGTGGGACAATAGAGCAGGAAAGTGGGATAATGGAAAAATTGGGGGATGTAGTATAAAGAACATCCTAGGGGGCTCAGGATTCATCAGTGTAGGTGAGATCATTTAAATTCTAGTGGGACTCTAGAGTAGAACACTGTGGGAGTCAGTTTTGATTGGAATGTCAATTTCCCTAGATTTAACCATTTACATATAGATAAGAGTATATAACTAGGGGTGATAAACATTTTTAGCAAGGACGTTGGCCTATGTACTAAACCTTATAAACAATCATTTTGTGTTGTTGTTACATTTTATTTTTTCATGCAGGGAGAAGATGAGATTTGATGATGAGGGATTGAGTCTTTAAACAATAAAATATGTTGAATTAAATTGAATTAATTTATAAAAATTTATATCATTGATTCACCTACCTCTCAGTCATATCTAATTGATTCTTGACAACTATAATAAGACAGATAATTTTGGATGTTCTCGGTATATTACAATAATATTGTGTCACTATTATAGGGTAAAATGGGAAAGATTTATAAAATAATAAGGTTTTAATGATATATAATCCACCTATATTCTACCAACATGTTGGAATTTAGTTTATATTTTTTATTTCTTTTACACATATTAAATCTATATTTAGAATTTGTGATTATGCTGTATTTTATTATTTATTTTACATTTTAATCAATTTTAATGAAAAATAAATAAATAACTAAATTGGAGATGATTATTTTTAATATGAAAATAATATTATTATATAAATTTTTAATGGTCATAAAAACTAATTTTAATACTTATGATCAAAAAATATTAGAACCTATTTTTAGAAAAAGTCTGCCTATATGTTTAAAAATTGCATGTAGTATAAATTTATAAATTTTATTTTTTATTATGATATTAATTAGTTTGTAAGAAATGAATATTTTTTTATTTCAAATCGCCTAATTGTAATATCCTATGATTTTTGTAGATTTGATTTTAAATTGTATCGAATTATTTCGAGACCACATGCTTTGATGGCACATTATTGCGAGGCCCAGTAATCTGAGAACAAAATTTTGACCTTTTTTCTATTCATTTAAGTAAACATTCATGTGGGTTTTTCTAACATTTAAATCAATGCTCAGATAAAAAATCCAAGAACACCATTTAACTTGGAATTCTGAGATTATCTATGACTAGAAAGTTTTGGAACTAAAGGTTATTTTTCATAAATTTTGGTAATTCATAAAATAAAATATAAAGTTCTTTTATTTTTTTTCTCACCGATGAGTGGAAGATGATGATGTTGTGGGGGGTCGATGGGGTGCATTAAAGGAAGCACCTTAATAACATGTTTTTTATATCATAATAGAATCCTTGAGACATGTTTCCTTTAAAGAGATAACTCATTTAGGAAATAAATTGGGGGGATTTTCCTCTGAAAAACTTACAACAAAATTCCTATCATATAACGAATGCCAGCAGGATCTCTAGTAATTTCAGAACCTTAAGAGGTAATGGATCGAGAAGCGATGAATGCCAATGGATCTCCAACCCTGGATGGTGGATCACATCAATGAAAAATATCTCTCGAGGTAGGGTTTTATTAATTTTAAATTTTACCCATTCTTTATTCTAATCGATGAACACAGATCAACCCACGAAGAGGTTGATCTGTGGATGGTGTATTCTTGTGATAGGGCGATGTTTCATGGGATTTTTATTATGTATTAAATTATTGTTGATATAAAATCATCCCAAAACCTCCCCATGATTTAAAAAACTAATGTCGATGGTGCGAGCTATCATGAACACGGTCTAATCCCATCTACATATGAATTCATCATTGATGATCAATTTAAAAGGGGTGGCAAGGCAGATTCAAGGCCTTTTCTTGGGACTAAAATACCTCACAGAGGAGAAATGTATGATCAGTTCGATAAACCGTCCATTAGTGTGGACCCAGTGCTCTGCTAAATAGCCCACCGGGGGTGGCCCATAGCGTTGACCACAAGCTGGAAGTGGCACGTCTCGATTGTGAATTGGGACTATCCGATGAATGGGATGGGGTCTAACGGCTGAGGCCTGCCCCATCGGCTGCATCGGTGGAGCAGCCCCTAACTATAGGCAGATTATCATGGAGGCACGTGGTCTTCGACAGAGTATGAAACATATGGATGATCAGTATTTCTATCCACGGAGTAGTAAATGTAGTCACTTGACCATGGTGGAGGGAGACCCTACGGATGACCCACATGGTGATGGGGAGTTGGACGTAGCCACATGTCTTGTCTCGGGTAGGCGGGGAGACGAGTCAAGCAGGCCGGACCCATGTCCCAACAGACCAGACCCAGGCTGGGATAAGTCAAAGTAAATTTGCTGGACTGAGGTTGGGTCTGTAGGCCTAGGTCAGTGGTTCCCGGTTGGGTAGGTAGACACTGGGTCAGGTCGGGTCGGGTCGTACAGTCTGTCCACGTACCCACCTGTCACATTTATGGAAAAACCCCAATATCCTTCAAACATGGAATATAATTGATGTTACATTTGCAGTGTTAGAATCCAAATGATTAGGTAGATCATTTGGAATACCCTATAAATGATTTCATGGATGTTGAAATTTGACTAATGTCTTGGGGAGTTGTTCTCCGATGATTATGCATGCCTTGTGTAGAATCGCAATAGTTGTATGAGACCTAGAGACTGTTGACTAGAAACCCTATGTGGATTAGATACTATGACCATGTGGGAAGTGGATTTTATGTCTCTTGGTAGGCCCTCAGGGATGAAGCGTCTTTTGTGTGACCTAACAGAACTACGATTCTCTAATGGCGGAGAACCTCATTATGGCGATTGCTGGGAAGCATCTCCTATGTGACCTGACATTCCCACGGTGGGGAGTGACTTTTGTGTGACCCATAATTCCCATGGTAATCGTCAATTATGAGTTCTACATTAGCCCATGTTTAGTGGGAAGCGAATTATCTGTGATCTGAATGGCCCACTTTACTCATTGAGAAGGATTTCAATAGTAGAACTTGGTTTTCGATGTGATGATTGATTGTCCCACATTCCTACTATAGAATATAACTTGTGTGATCAGTCTTGCTTCATAATCATGATTCATGATTATGCTTCTTCTATTGATTGTATATATCTTTGTGGTCATTCAGTGTAATTTTGGGCTCCCTAATGAGTATTTTTTAACACAACTCTGCACAGGCTTCACCCATACGTGTGGTGTCTGGTGGAGATGTTTTCCAACTTGACAGGGGAATTAGTGGCCAAGACCTAGTGGGGCCCAGTGAGACTAGGCAGATGAGACATATTTGTACAACTTCTATAAGCTACTTTTAACTTTCCAATAATATGGGGTTTCCAGTAGATTTCTTTCCAGAGTTTCATTTTTTTATATTATAGTTATACAGTTAGCCTTTTGATGGGTTTTAATTCTGAACCATTTGATTTCTGTTGTACTTGTTCTCAGTGGTAGTTTAGTGTCATACTTCTTTACTTTACCTACGTTGGGAGGTGGTTGTGTGTGCACACATACTGGTAATGAAGCTAATTTATCCCAGATACAAGTAGATGAGTTTGACACCAGTCACCAACCAATGTCCTTCAAGAGGTAAGAGTGGGGTATGTCACGGTACATTCCACGTGGGATGGGTCATGAAAAAGTGGTATTAGAGGTGGTATGTTCTACCTCAATAACTGAAATTCTATTGTTTTGTTTTGTGAATTTTTTTTGAATGTTTCCAGTTCGACTTTCAGATTTGGGGGGTCCAGTGTTGGTGCAGTGACCAATATATCTATACACTAGGACCCTGAATTCTGCTTTTTGTCTCTATATATGAAAAAATAATTGCACAGGGTTCTTTTTATTATCTTCCTGAAAAGGAGTAATCTCACCAATCATAATTATCATACCGTGGTACATCTTAACCTATTTTAGGATACCACCATGCATTCAACTATCTAGGCTTCATATATGTGATCATGTGGATATCCAACATATTGATGAGGTGTCGGTTCAGAGAAAAGTTCTAGAGAAGGCCACGCTAGGTGGTGCACCTGGGTTTCCACAATATATTGAATAGTAGTTACTATTAACATTACATATTGAGGATGGAAATAGACTCAGTGCCTTGCACGTATTTGAAAGACAGATACCACTGATGTCAATTTGAGAGATCGATTCCCAGGTTCTTGTGGATTGTATGGAGGTAGTTTTTGAGTTTGTTCTCTTAGTGAGGACCTCAATGATCCAAATGGAGAACATGGTTGTCATCCTTCTACAGGTCTTGGAAGCGATATGGTAAATATTTACCATCTAGATGCTTGATGAGGTGATCCTCACCTCGACATAATTTATGTGGATTTTACGATTGGATTTTTTCCCTTGAACTTGCACTCTGTGCACATACATGAGTTTCTTCACCTACAATAGTTCATCAATTCAGTGGATTTGTAATCTATGAGATTTAAATATCTCTATTGATACTCCACATACATTGTGATGGACAATTTATTCATGGCTCATAACATTGACTAGGGACTAATATAGGAGATGAGAGGATCCATGGTGTCTCTCAGTATCCCCACATAGGCTGGAGTGATGGAGAAATCCCTTCATGTGATGATATTCTTAAAAGAGTAGGCACTGATAACCAAATCCACTAGTAGACCTCACATAGTATAGTTATCAGTGGTGTGTAGTAGTCAACATACACAGAGGCCCATGTAGTCCAGGTCATTATGGGGTCAACCCTAGCATTCATGGTTTGTAGTACATTGTTACTAGAGTTGGGGGAGTTACTAGGGAACAAGGTTGTGCATCACATGCGGTGGGCAAGAACATATGGATCGTGACTACTAGACCCACCACTCTAACAATCATCAGATGATCGAGGGACCGCCAAGGTAGAGGCATAGGTTCGAGTGAGGTGGACTGTAGGGTAGAGAATGTGGCAATGGTGTAGGCCATGTTTTAGGTGGTGGGTGATGGTTTGAGGTACTACCTCCACCACCATGGGTGGTCCACCACGGGGTCAGAGATCCCATTGACAGGGGTGTGGCCAGATTTAGGCGAGGGAGAACTATGACCAAGGCTCTCCAAAGATTATTTGAGGCACGATCTATGTACTCTCATCTTTACATTCATTTATTCTAGACATAGGTTCCAGACCCTCATTCCTTACCATGGTCCTCGTTCAAGGTTTAGTGACTTCGATGGAGTCATTGGCTCGATCCTTACGATTAGAAACTCTTACAATAGGGTGTTTTATAATTACACACTATAGTTAGTAATGTTCTCTTACTGTAAGAGGGGAGATCTTCAGGTGGTATCTCCTAGTATCAATGTTGAGGCCTTACGACATCATCTTGGTTATGGACTCGTTTCTATAGTCCATTCTTAGATTGTCTATTTAAGGCATAATGTGTTGTGTGTCTGAGAGAATGGGACCAGGTTTTTCTTCACCAGAGAGAAGGGAACCATTTTAGCACAAGAAGGAATTTATAAGAGAAAGGTGTAGCTGATCACTCACCTGTTGGCTGGCCTCACCCTCGGTGTGGTGGATGATAGGATTCAGAGATTTCCTGTAGTGGTGGAATAATATGAGGATTTCTTTCTTGAGTATGTTCAAGGAATACCTCCTCGTAGGGAGTAAGATATTGACATTTTCCTGTACCCCTGGATGACCATGATATGCAAACCAGAATATTGGATGTCTCTCGTAGTGCTTTGGGAATTGAGGGTATAATTGGAGTACTTGAAGGAGAATGGTTTTTTGATGCCCAGCGTTTTACCATTGGAAGCCCCAATGTTGTTTTCCATAATGGCAGATGAGAGATTGAGGTTATGCATAGGCTTCCATCGACTGAACCAATATTTTATGAAGAACAAATATCTACTACAAAAGAATTTATGACCTCTTTGATATGCTGAATGTAGAGGGGAGGTTATCGAATATTGACCTCATATATAGACATCCTAAGCATCAGGTACGGGATGAGGACATAATGTAGATTGCCTTTAAATTCCGGTATGACCATTATGAGTTTTTTCTTATGAATTTCATCATGAAAAAATCCTCATCAGTGTTAATGGGACTATGAACATGATCATCCATGGTTACCATGATCATTTTATGGTAGTATTCATTGATTACATCTTAGTGTACTCGGTGTCAGAGGAGGATCACGCTACACACATGCAGATATTCTAGGATACACTCCAAGCGAACCAACATTACGATAAACTATCAATGTCTCATTCATGATATCTGAGGTCCACTGTCTAGGACATTTCATATTAAAGGCTAGAGTTGCAATGGATCTGGTGATCATAGAGGCAATGTTTTCTTGGGATCCACCCTTGATCATGACTGAGGTGTGGAGTTTTTGAATTTTTTCAATACCATAGGAGGTTCATGCACATTTTTTATAGATTAGAATAACCATTATCATCCTTTACATGGAAGGGAACACCATTCATGTGAACAACTAAGTGCCAATACAGTTTCTAAGAGTTGAGGCAGAGACAAACAAGTGCCCCCATCTTGAGACTACCAGAAGAGGGAATTGGGTATATAGTTTTTTATGATGCATCAGCAACCAGAATAGGTGGTTTCTTGATGTAGGAATGAGAAGTGATTGCCCATGGATAACAACATATAAGGGAACAGGAGAATAACTATGTGACCCATGACCCGGAGTTTGTAGTAGTGGTGTTTTCCTTGAATATATGGAAACACTTCTTGATGGGTTATTCATTTACCATCTAATATGACCACAATAGTATAAATTATATCTTCTCATAGAAGGAAATAAACATGATACAAAAAAATGGATTCATTTCCCCTATGACTATGACATTGACATAGTCATTACATAGAAGAATGGGAATGTGGTGGCACACATGCTCAGCAGGATGTCTGTTTTACAGATGATGAGTGAGGAAATTGTGTAGCTATCCACAATTCATATTTTCATTGTGGATGATTATGGATCATCTTACCTTCAATCTATGTCTCTCACTCCCCCACTCTTACAATTATTTATAGAGGTACATCCAATAGATATTTACTATGAAGCCCAACATGCTGAGATATTTTCAGGACATTCTCTTGATTGATTTTCGAAAGGTGTGGAGAACATAACCCTTTCCAATGGACACACTATAATACCAGTTCCGTTATAGGGGGATTTGTTGAGGGAGTTTCATTCATTACCTTTGGTGGTACATTCTGGTGTGAAGATGATTTACCAGGACACCCATCGTATATACTGGGGGCCAAGGATGAAGAAAGCGGTGGTAGAGCTTGTTTCTCGATACCTCACATATCATCCAGTGATGAATGAGAATCAGTTCCCATTTGGCTTGTAAGAACCATTTGAGGTATCAAAAAGGAAGTGGCAGGGTATCTCTATGGACTTCATGATGTGGTTACCACACATGTTCATGGGTACTGATTCCTTCTGGGTGATTGTTTATCGACTCACCCAGTCAACTCACATCCTACCCATCTTGGAGAAGTGATCTGTAGTGGTATTTGGATGCCCAAACATCCAGGATATAGTGTGGGCACACGATTTACCTTCAATGATCATCTCAGACTGCGATTCACGATTTACGTCCAAGTTTTAGAAGGGATTGCAGGAGGCATATGGGATTTAGCTGCGCTTGAGCATATATTTACATCCCCAGATGGATGTCTAGATTTAGAAGACCATAATGACCATGGAGTAAATGATTTATCCTTGAATACTTGATTTTGGTCATAGATTGTAGGACCACCTACCACCACTAGTGCAGAAATCGTTTTTTACGTCATCATTTTTTACGTCGGTTATATATAACCGACGTAACAATGCGGCGAGTAGATTTTTCACATCGGTTATTTTAATAACCGACATTACAAATCGCGCCAGTGGGGTTTTTACGTCGGTTATCAAATAACGACGTAAAAAACCAATGCGTGGCGGGTTTTTTACGTCGGTTATTTTGTAACCGACGAAAAAAACCCGATATCGACACGTTTTTTACGTCGGTTATCAAATAACCGACTTAAAAAACCAAAGAGCGGTGTGTTTTACATCAGTTATTTGATTACCGACGTAAAAAACCAATCGCGGGAGCCTTTTTACGTCGGTTTTAAGATAACCGACGTAAAAAAGATAAAAATAGTTTCTAATGTCGGTTATATAATAACCGACGTTATAACGAATTTAAAAAAATTAAAGCCCGTGTTCTGTCATTTACGATTTTTTCGATTGACAGTCGTTGGCTCGTCTCTCTCTCGTGCGGTAAACCCTAATCGGCTCGTCGATCGCCTACATTACACTAATTTTGGCTTCATTGTTTATCTTCTTCACTGCTCTCGGATCTATCATCTCAACTCGCGACCTTCAAGTAAGCCTTCCACGAATTTATTTCGTTCGTTTTTTTTTCGATTCTTGATGTGATTTTCGTTCGTTTTTGAATCTCGTGGAATTTGTTTTATTGCAAATGGTTATTATGTTCATTGAACTCGCAACATTCAACTCGCAAATGGTTATTAAAACATTGTGGATTAGCTTCAGCAAAATCTGAAAAATAATGGGTGGTACTGTAACGTTCCATTCTTCTAGCAACATTATTATTTCCTACTTAGCTGGAATGTGTCTTTCTGGATGAAGATTGGTACTACTTATTTTCTTAAAATCATATTTTCAATATGAATGTCCAGAAAATTATTTTCATAAATGAAATTGGACCAGGTACAATTGGTAATACCTATCCTTAAAATTTCATTCAACATTCTTACATCATAATATTTTTTCAAACAATTATGATTTTTAGAACTCCTAGATCAGAAAACCATCATCTGTTTTCATCTGCATTCATAAAAATATCAATTCATACCTATTACAATCAAATATTTCATTCTGGACTCATGGTGAGTCTGATAATACATTTCTTCTTTCAGTCATCTCCTAAAAATGATGGACCTTTTCATGCAACGTGTATCTGATTTCTTGAATACGATGGTATGTCTGATTTTCAACAAAACCAAGTAAGGTGATTTCTTTTATTATTAATAATTCATAAAAAAATTATAATACCTAAATATTATTATCATCCTTTTCAGATTTTTCATTATAAAAAAGGTAAAGGGTACTTTCTATTCATTATCAAGTTAAATTATATTTTTTATAAAGGTCTTTTCTATCTAGGTAGAAATAATTTAATGATAATTAGATTGAATTAGGTATATTATCTTATCTTACCATCCAAACACATTTTTATGTATTAATAATTATTATGTTTTGTAAAAAAAATTATGACCCCCATTTCATTTTTGTTAGTTAATTGATCTACCAAAGTGTTATAAATGATTTGATGATCACGATTCACCCATATATATGGTTAGTCATTATGTGACATTTGGGTCCATAATATCCTTCTAATGCATTAGAAAATGCATTATATATCATAGATCAATATGGGATACAGATGGTTATACCATGTCCAATGTGTTATGTGATGTGCCTGGTAAGAAATATTATAATAAATTATAGGAAAGCTGATTAACATATCCCAATATGAGGTGAATGAAACTATGTTTTCCCTTGACATATGTTATGAATTATATGATTATGTTTGTGCCACACTCTTATGTTATTCCACATACCAATGTTGTGATCTTGTGAATAAGTTTTTTTAAATCATGTTCCCACTATCATATAAATCATGTCTTATGTTATGCTAAAATTGTTATACTTGGACTCAGGTTTTATGATCTATGATTATATAGAACTGTTTCACTTATCTTTTTGATCATCTGCTTTGTGTATGCTCTTATACATCCATGGATATCTTTTTATGAGATTAGATATTATATTTATATATATCATGTTTACCCATAATGAGTATCATAAATCAAAAATTTTATTATTTTCATTCCCTATGTTATAAAAATAAGTATTATGTAGGATGATTCAAAAATTTAATCTGTGAGATGAGTTGATTTATGTGTGAAACCCAGGCCAAACACATATGTATTTTTTTATTGGTATTACATATATATAGTTCGACATATACTTTTTTTTACATTACCATGATATTAACATTACTTTTTCTAAAGAAATATTAATTTCCTTAGATTATATATCAGATCAAAAGGATATAGTAATTCTAATATATAATCATAATGATCAGATAATATGACAATATTATTAAACATAAAACAAATGGTCTATATTCATATTTTTAATATGACACTTACGATGTATAGCTATTTGGTGTTGGGTACTTATGAAAACTACTACTACTTTCAAGATTTGTTTTATATTTTAAGTTGTTTTACATTCAAATTATGATTTTTTTCATATAAACATGGTTTGTCTTATATTAAAAGTATATATTTTTTGTTGATATTTGTTATAGGTAATAATGAGTCGAAGTTGGATTACGGCACATCGAATGAGCAATGAATTTGAGGAAGGAGGACAAATCTCCAACCGGTCAGCCAGTGTTAGCGCACCGGCCAGCCGGTATGGGCACCGGCCAACCGGTTCTTGCCCACCGGCCAGTCGGAGGACCCATGTAGTAGGCTTGCCCACTGCCTGGTGGCACCGGCCAACCGGTGGAAGACCACCGGCCAGTCGGTGGAACCCAGACAGAAAGAATGCTCTGTCTGGACCACCGGCCAGCCAGTGTGCCCAGTCAAACTAGCCATTAGGCTTTGACCAGACTTGTACTTTTGACCCCCAACGGCTCTGGAAGCCCTCCAACGGCCATATTGAAGTGTTTATGGCTATTTCTCCTATAAATAAGAAACCATGGATGCCGGGAACACAACCAAAATATATTTTGATGTCTTTACGCTCTAACGACAAATCTCCAAGGCCTCTTGTGATCCATTGCCATCCTTGAAGCATGAGCTCCCTCTCCATCAGCTGCTCTCACACTTTTGGTGCTCAAGGCTTCCGTGTGTTTGTATTATTTTATTTTTTTAGTTCTTCATTGGGTTTGGATTAAAACAAACCTCTCATTTCCATTCATTATTTCAATTGGGTTTCTTGCTACAACCATAATAAAAAAGCAAGCTGTACGAAGGTGTTCTAGCCTACCTTAAAACGGCTAGTGCGTTTCTTGCTACAACCATAATAAAAAAGAAAGCTGTACGAAGGTGTTCTAGCCTACCTTAAAACGGCTAGTGGGTTTCTTTCTACAACCATTAAAAAGCAAGATGACGTATTAATCTCTCAACGGTTCTTGTTGGAAGCAGAGACGTAGGCTTGGGAATTAATCCGAACTTCGTTATCAAATTGTGTCTTGCCTTTTTTTATTTCCGCTACGTTGATAATTGTTTTAAATTGTTAATTATTTTTTGAAAAGGCAATTCACCCCCCCTCTTTCCATCCTCTATGACCCAACAGTTTATAATCATTACATGAATTTTAAAATGCTTATTTTTGTTCACTGACAATTAATTTTCCATGTTTACAATGTTTACCAGGTTTACCATTTTTACCATTTTTACTATCTTGACCATCTTGACCATCATTTCCATCTTTACCATTGTTTAACATGCTTACCATATTACCAATGTTTACTATTATGTAACTTAGTACACTTTTATATTTTCTGATTACAGTAGTATTAAAATATTTGAATTTGTATATTTGTTCACTGACAATTACTTTACCATGTTTACAATGTTTACCAGGTTTACCATTTTTTCCATTTTTTACCATCTTGGCATTCTTGACCATCTTGACCATCTTTTCCATCTTTACCATTGTTTAACATGCTTACCATATTACCAATGTTTACTATTATGTAACATAGTACACTTTTCTATTTTCTGATTACATTAGTATTAAAATATTTGAATTTGTATATTTGTGAACTGATGTTTGTTTTGTTGATTTGAAGGATAATGACAGATCATTCAGATGATCAACCACATGATTATGGGGAGGAGCATTTGCTGGTCATAGCTCTGGGGATGAACATTCACATACTCCTATTACGACAAAGAGTTAAAAGGTTGGTAAACGTGGTTGCACACGTTTACCAAAATTATCACTTGCCCGTACGCAGGATCAGAGGATAGTAGTTTAGTTTGATGATGATGATATTCCTAGAGGTCTGAATGCCAAAGATTTTAAGAGTTTTGTTGCAACTCAGGCTAAGACCAAAGTAAGAATTATGTATGATGATTGGAGAGGTGTGGATAAAGCGATTATCTCTTAGTTGTGGGAGACGATTTTGGTAAGATCTTTTGTCATTGTTTGACCATTCTTTTAATGTTTCTGGTATATATAATATGTTTAACCTCTTATTTATCAGATGACATTTGATATTCCTGACACTGGAGGAGTCAGGATGAAATGCTTATCGTTGGCTGCCAGGAGATGGAGGGATTTCAAATCAACCCTCACATCTGATTTCATTTATGGTCATAAGAGTCATGACAATACATGTTGTATATATCCTTTTATAGATGAAGACACATGGAGACAGTTTTTCGAAAGTATAAAAAAAGATTCATTTCTGGTAAGGTAAATGTAAACTTTTATATACTTTCTTATATAAATGATTTTATTAATGTTTTGTTAATGATTTCTTATTCTTATATTATAGCAAACAAGGAAAGCTCATCAGGAGATCCAATCTAAAAATGTATACCCTCATAGTTTATCTCGGGGAGGGTATACATTATTGGATGAAAAAATGATAGCGGAAACATTTCAACAACTAAGAGCTGATTCTTCAAGCTCTGTAGAGGTGGCCCCTCCATCCCCTCCATCTAGACATGAAAATTCGAAGAGAGCTCGGAAGGGAAAAAAGGGCATTATCTTTCGGAAAAATCGAGAATCGTGGCTGAGAGGATTGTAAGATATCTATTTAATTTATTTAAGTTAACTTTTTTCTTCATATATGTTTCAATCATTACAGAAATGTTCAATTAATTATTACAGGACTCTCTTGAGGAGAAAAGTTCATAGGGGATATTTACAACTACTGGGATGGAAGATATTTTATTTGCAGCATTGGGAAGACCCGAACATCCTGGTCGTGTAAGAGGATATCTGACAGGTGTATCGGTAAGAAAAGTGTTTCTACGTTCTTCATCTTCTAACATTGAGGGGGTTTATAAAAAAAATAGAATCCTTGGAGGCTGAAGGTCAAAATATTAATGCGATGATGGAAGACAAGATTAGAGATTTGGTGCAGTCTATGTTTGCAGAAATGCAAAGACAATTTCAGACTGCAGCTCCCACTCCTCCACCTCCCCCTGTAGACCCCATTATTTATCCTCCACCTCCGCTAGTAGCTCCCACTCCCCCACCTCAGCCTGCGGACCCCATTTTTTATCCTACGCCTCCACCGCATCTTCCTACATATTTCGAGTTGTATATTGATGATTCACAACATCATATAGTAGCATACGGGTTGGTATATTGTATAGGAGATAAAGTTCATCATCAACAATTAGAGGTAGAGAATCAGAGGGTCACTGTACAGGATATTATAGATAGATCATCTAGGGTACCAATACCTACAGATGTGGTGGCGAGAGTTGGATAGAGTATCGGCCATTTTTTAGTTTGGCCATCCAGACTTCTTCGACTCATTACCATAGAGGTATGAATGTTATATCATTTATTTTATTTTTTTTATTAAAGGTGTTTAATCATTTGAAAACTACTATAATTCTCAATTTTTTTTCACAGGAATACTTCAAAGGTAAAGAAATATTGTATAGACAACAACAAAGACAACAGGCTATGACATCAGATACAGATTCCAGTGGTCTTGACAGATTGTCAAGATATTCACATTTGTTGTTGGGTTTTTATGAGTTTCCAATGGAATCTCATGTTTGTGGACGTGAAATTACTGTGGGGATTACAAAATCTGATATCATGGATCTTGTTATTGGAGATAAGTTGGGCATCAACGTGGTGAAAATTTTTTCCATGTAAGTATTAACACATTTTCCCTGCGTTATATTTATAAAAAATGTATACTTATATATGTTTTGTATTAGGTATGTTTATAAAATTTGTGAGAGGAATGAACTGACAGAAGTATATGGATTCATAGACCCGCAATTGATTTCCCCTGAAGCATGTGCATTGACTGAGGAACAAAGAATGGTTTATATTGCTGAAAGATTTGAAAAGAATATAATCCAACAATGTTGGATGATGCCTTTCTGTGAGAGGTATGAAACACATTTCTCTCAAATAGTTAATTATCTTTTAACATAAAAAACCACTAACATTAAATTTCCTTTTATCAGTAATCATTGGATGTTAGGGATTTTTTTCCCAAGGGAGAAAGCTCTTTATTGGATATGCTCTGTTCATGGTGATGTGCAGGAAAGTTTTAAGAATATATTGGAAAAGTAAGTTTCAATTTCTCAATAGTTTTATATATTATAATAAATTTTAAATATACCCCATTCGTATTATTTTATAACAGTGCATGAGCCTACATTCGAAAAAACACAAGGAAAAGAAATGCAAAGATCAAATATGTAAAGGCGAAGGTAAATTTCCATTTATAATTTGTACTTTTTGATTTATTACATAAAAATAATATATTGAATATACACTCATTCAAAACAGAATTGTCATGAACAACAAGGCCTCATCGAATGCGGATATTATATGTTAAGAATTATGTATGAAATAATAACAACTGGGACAGTTGTGAATTTTGACCTGGTACGATTTCCTCTTAAACTTTGCCATCATATTTCAATTTGATTTATTCATTATACACGTAAACTATCTTCTTTTTCATTTGTAGCATTCTGATGACCCTCAACCCTATACTGCTGAAGACATCAAACACGTACAAGTGGAGTGGTCAAATTATTTTACAGGTTTGATTGAATTTTAGTTGTTTGTAATGTAAAATGTAATTTTGAATATTGTCGTTTTAATTGTCTATTTGGTAGTTGTTTAGGTTTGATTTAGTTTTTTTTGAAGTTGACAGTGTATGTTTTGAATGTTATATAAGTGAATGTTTAATTTTTCTCTACTTCTTGTTTTGGTCTACTTTTGATGGTTCTTCTGGTATGGATTTGGGTCTGTGGGGGAGGGGTTCCTAGGGTGTGGGGTGTGTTCAGTGGGGTTGGGGGTGTCCATCGGTCTGGGAGGGCTGTTCGGTGGGGTGGGGGGACAGTCTTGAGGGGTGGCAGGGATGTCCAGTGGTGTCGGAATCCGGTCTAGGGGTGTGGGAGTGCTGTCCAGGGGTGGGGGGTTGTCCAGGGGTGTGGTGGGGGATGTCAAGTGGGGTGAGGGGGTGAGGAGGTGCTGTTCAGGCGGGTGGGGGGTTGTCGAGGGGTGTTTGGGGGTGTCCGGGGGTCGGGGGGCAGTCCAGGAGTGTGGTGGGGGATCCAATGGGGTGGGGGAGGGTTGTCCAAGGGGTATACATGAGGGTGGGAGCTCCAATGGGGTGGGGGAGGGCTTTCCAGGAGGTATACATGAGGGTGAGGGCTCCAACGGGGTGGGGGAGGGTTGTCCAGGGGGTATACATGAGGGTGAGGGCTCCAACGGGGGGGGGGGGGGCTGTCCATGGGGTATAAATGAGGGTGGATGCTGTCTAGTGGGAAAGTTTTATATGTTATCTATTTACATGCTTATTTTTGATGTACTTCTATTTTTGTGGTATGATTTATTGATTTATTTTCTGGTTGATTCTGGTGGAGAGAAGATCACTGCATTCTGTTTAAAAAAATTTTGGGTTTATCACGTCGGTTATTTAATAACCGACTTCATAAAAGGCCTGTAAAATAGTTTGTCACGTCGGTTATTTAATAACTGACGTGATAAAAGGCCTGGAAAATTGTTTATCACGTCGGATATTTAATAACCGACGTGATAAAAGGCCTGGAGAATGGTTTAGCACGTCGGTTATTTAATAACCGACTTGATAAAGGGCCTGGAGAATGGATTAGCACATCGGTTATTGAATAACGGACGTGATAAACGGCCTGGAAAAGGATTTATCACGTCGGTTATTGACTAACCGACGTGATAAACCCCCTCCCACCAGTTTATCTCGTCGGTTAGTCAATAACCGACGTGATACACCCCCCTACCCCAGTTTTTCAAGTCGGTTTTATATGAACCGACGTGATAAACCACGCTCAGCCCGGTTTATCACGTCGGTTATTATAGAACGGATGTGATAAACCTCCCTCACCCTAGTTTATAACGTCGGTTCTTCGATAACCGACGTGATTAACCATTCTCCAGGCCTTTTAACACGTCGGTTCTAAAATAACCGACGTGATAAACCATTCCCCATGCCCTTTATCACGTCGGTTCAAAAATAACCGACGTGATAAACATCACGATTTTATGCTTTTTGATGTCGGTTTTTAAATAACCGGCGTCAAAAACCTTATTTATAACATCGCACGTATTAACGTCGGCTAGAAACCGACGTAAAAAATTAAAAATAACCGACGTAAAAAACGTTTTCTGCACTAGTGCATTGGTGGTGTTTTCATACTACAACATCAATCACTATACCATTTTCATGGCATCATTTGATGCATTGTACATATGACCATGCAGATAATCTCAATACAGGACAGACCCGTGGGATTCATCACTCATGGGTCCGGAGTTGGTACCGGCTATCAATCAGATGGTGTAGATCATCTAGGAGTGGACGATGACAACCCAATGTAAGTAGAAATCGTATACTGACAAGATACTGATACCTTTAGAGCATGAGGAGAGATACCATGTGTTCTATCAGATCTCCACCTGAAGGTTATTCCAGAGATTTGGTATTGGAAAAAATATTTCACTAAGTTTCATCTAAACTATCATATTTTCAGTAGAGTAGGTGAGGTAGTGTAATCCTAACTCTTCCCCATATATGCACTGAATGAATGATGTTTTCCACATGTCGTAGCTGAGAATGTACATGAATGATCCATCGCATATCATCGACTGGGGTGAGATTGAAATTGATGGCGGGGCAATGTTTGTGGTGTTCCTAGTGGTTATAGAGGATTGAAATAAGGGGGTCCATCAAGGGCTTTGGAATCCTCTATATCCCATTCTATGGTAGCACGAGAATCTCTAGGAGAGAAAATGGGTGCGGGAAGCTCATATTCATGTGTAGTACCCCCATTTGATTGTTTTTTCCTTGTTTTGGCTTTCATGGACGTAAATTCATAATGTAGAGAGATTATAATGTCCCAAAATTATTTAATTTTTTTTTAAATTTTATGAAATTATTTTGAGACCAAACAATTCGATGACATGAGAATCTGAGGCCCGGTGGGCCCAGAAATTTTTTTTGATCATTCTTATGTCCGTTTACGCAAACGTGCACACATGTGTTTCTAAATTATAAACTAGTGCTCAGATATAGAATATGAGGGCAGTGTTGAACTCAAAATGATGATATTATCCTAGAAAGGAAGTAACTTCGACCAACAATGGTCAGACAAAACAGTTATTTTTCCAAATTTTCAGAATATATTAAAATAATATAAAAAATTATTTTATTTCTAATCTCACCATTAAGTAGAGGGCGATGGAATTTTGGTGCGATGATAAGGAAAATTAAAGTATGATTACTAATTGATCTTTTTTTATAGAATAACAAATACAATATTTTATAAATGAAACTACATAACAATAAAATGACATGGCGTAACAGAAACGCTACAACCTGTTTTCTTTTTAATGAGATAACACATTAAAGAAACCAATTGGTGGAATTTTCCTCCAGAAAACCTTCAATTAGATTTCTCTACTATGGTGGATGATGGCAAGATCTCTATAATCATAGACACCTTATAAAGAACATGACCAGGAAGTGGCGAACAACAAACAAGCTTGAACCCTTGAGGGTGGAGCACATTAATGAAAAAATTCGATCACGGTAGGGGTTTATTTGGTTTATGTTTTTACTATTCTTCATTATAAATGACGAACATGGATCATCCCATTGACATGTTGATTTGAGAATCATCTGTTATTGGGAGAGGGTGATATACCTTGGTATTTCAATTCAGGATTGAATATTGATTATAGAATTTCACCCCTAAACCTCCCATTGTATTAAAACTATAACGTGGAGGGTGTAGACCAACACAAATATGGATAGATCCCCTCTACTTTTGTGTTCATTATGGTCATTAATATTGAAAGGGGCATCAATGTATAATCAAGGACTTTGAAAAGAATGTGATACACCATAGAGTATAGTGACACAGTCAGAGCGAAGAATGAACCACCATTGCAGACCTGATGGTCTGCAAAAGATCCCATCTGTAGAGGCCAATGAAAGAAGTTGTGGGATCAATGTAGCGCACCATGATGGGGAATCATGAGAAGTATTCGGCTAGGCCGGTGGATGGGGTTGAGATGTAGCCCCATGATAACATCAGTGGAGTGACCTGAAGACACATGCTACAGATCTTAGAGGAACACAGTATTTGACCACGTGTGGGACAACTGGCTAGCATGGTAGGCCAGCCATGTAGTAGTAGCCATGGTCGCTTGAACTCAATAGAGGGGTGGCCCCACTGATGGCCCATAGGGAGATGGGGAGCCAGACGAGGCTGCCTCCCACGTCCCGACCATGCGGTGAATCGGTCTGCCTATGGCAGAGCGGTAGGCCTGTGGGCCAGACCCAGGACCAAATGGACCGTACTCAGGCCAGGATGGGTCTGGGTTGGGTCTAAGGACTATGGTCAGGTTGGTGGACCTACGGAATGGTTGGGTCGGTTTGACTGGGTTAGACCAGATTTGGACCGAACATGTCCCTTTTTGAAAAACCATTAATATCTTTTAGACCTTTCATTTAATTGTCGTGTCGTCTGTAGATTCGGATCCCTAGATACGAGGAGGATCTTTGGGAATAATCTATGGACAATTTAATGGAACTTGATATTAGAAAAATTTCTTGGGGGTGGTTATTCCTAGATGAAAGTAGCTATGTGTGGAATCCCTATAGTTGGATGTGACCTAGAGATAGATATGTAGTAACCATATGTGGATCAAGTACATTATCATTATGGGAAGTGGATTTTGTGTGCCCTGACATTCCCATAGTGGGGAGATGCTTCTCTATGACCCGAAAGACGAGGATACTCAACAGGAGTACCTCAATATGGCCATATATGGGAAGTGATTTTTGGGTGACCTGAAATGACAATAGTGGGTAGTGGCTTCTGTGTGACCCAAAATATCCCCAAAGTACACATCCGAGATATGTACCCCCAACACTATAATATTAGTTGGATGTAGCTTCCATGTGACCAGAAATACCCACTATACTCATTGAAGAGGGTTCTATAGAATCTCATGGTGTTCTTCATGATGATTGATGTTCCTACATTATTAATCTAGAATACATCTATTGTGAGCTATCGTTCAACATAATCAGGCTTCATGATCATGATATTTGGATTAATTTTGGATGGATTTGTGGTCATAACCTATTATTTTGGGGTCTTTACAGAGTATTTGGTTACTAACCCCTCCACGGTCTTCGGCCAAATGTATTTTTTCTGGTGCAGATACCTGCCACCTTGACGGAGAACATGGTGGCCCAAGACCTTGTGGTTCTCAACGAGACTAGGTAGATGAGACATACTTATATAAATTTTCGTAGTGAATGTGTACTTACCCACTAGGTGGGGGTTTTAGGGGATAAATATCCGTAGTTTCTTTTTTTACTTTCTTGTTTTCTATTTAGTCTATTGTTGGGTTTGTATTCTAGCCCAATTTACTTTTAGTTGTACATTTACATAGATATTTTTTAGTGGAATTCTTTTTTTCTTTTCTATAATTGTGATGTATTTGTGTCTACATGCGTACAAGTACTCATGCTAATGCCTCCCACTTGTAGGATGATTTCATCGATGTTATTCCCCAACCCCTGGCCTCTGAGAGGTGGGCTTTGGGTATGTTATAGTAAGGGCCCAGGGGACGGTTCATGATACAGATAATCAAATATCCGCAATAAAATTATTATTTAAAATAAAATTTTGAAAATATTTTATAAATAGAATGTTACAAAACATTCAAAATGATGAACATAGGTTTTCTAGGAATAAAATTTTATTTTTAAAAATAGAATTATTCCAAAAATATGTATTTTATCGTTTACAATTTTCATAATATATATTTTCATTCTTACATAATAAAATGTATATTTTTTGGTAAAAAAAATATTTTTCATTATTCAAAAAAATTTATTTTTAAAAAGGTATTAATAATTAATCTACAACTAATTTAGATATGAAAATCATATTTTATGTTCATTTTAAAAAATTAAAATTATATAATTTTCCAATTTCTATTTCAAATGAAAATATAATTTAAATTTAAAAATCCTTTTACTTATAAATGATTATTTTAAAAAGTATGTGTTATTAATCATATTTTGTATGTATTTATAATCGATCACAATAAAATATTTTGTGGAGATTTTTGTTATAATAATTTCTTAATAATATATATCAAATTTTTTATGAATCACTTCAGTTTTGTGTTGTGTGTGAAAGAAGCAATCTAACATAATATTAATTTTCAAATAATCCACAATCTCAGGCCATTAAACATGAAGGCCATAAAATCATTACTAATAAATCCAAAATATATGATTATGTTCTATAAAGTTATATCAGATACCCCATAAGAACCAAATAGGTAAATCACCCACAAATCAATTACAATGATGATTATTTTATTTTTCCTTGAAAATGTATCTATCTTTCAACAAAAAATGATATATCCATTTTATGTGGTGTCATAACATTATTTTTATCAACCAAAATTGATTTTTTAATTATTAGGATGTTTTTATGATAATATTGTGTTTTTATGTATAAATTCTTTCTTTAAAAAAATCAATCCAAACTGCAATATGGGAGGCCTAAAAGGATCACTTCAGCTTGGAAATACTTTTTGTTGGTGATGTGATATTTATAGTGCCCCACACCTCAACTAATAAAATATATGGAATTTCTAAATGGTTTAGATTCAATGTCACCTCCCCAATAACAATGAAAAATTCCTATTTTTCGCTCACACAACATGTTTTTTTGATGAGGATGATATCTTTTAAGGAGAATTTATATACATTACAACGAAACTAGTTTTATTGTGATGAAATTTATGCATTAAATAATTTATTCTTCCTTTATTTTCAATTTATGTTATTAGAATTTGGATATGAAAGTACTATTTTTTTGGAACATTATTGGACTCAATAATTACTGTTTATACCTATAATTAATACATGGATCACCATTGTAAAATTAATGTAATTTTTTTGATATTCAGTTATTTATATATTTTGAAAAATGTTAACCAAAATAGGTATACTAAATTTTGTTACATGATCCTTTATAAAAGTAATGCATTATAAATTATCAATTTTCTGATAAGGTCGGTCACAAATTTTTAAATTGTGTTAGAATTTTGAACATTGAGTACATTAATAAGTTTAATTATTTTAACATTTAAAAATTGGGAAAAATGTTTATCCCTACGTCATTCATCATCCCATATATTATGAAACCCAATTTTTTTTCGGATTCTCATAAATGGTAGAGGTTACCTATAAAAGATTTTATATAATGTCCCCTAGGATACATGTATACATCTATAAGAGTTTTTATTGGTTTTTTCCATTAAAAATAAGTAATATGATTTCTTAGTTTCCAAGACTTAACTCATAATTAATTATTTTATTATGAGAATAAAAAAGCCATAGTGATGAAATATTTGTAGGGTATCACTAAATTATTCATGTGTTTCCCAAATTGAATATCCATTTTTTAAAAAACGGGTTGAATTGTATTTTGATGTGATACTAAATTTATCGAGGGATAATTGTTTCAGATCTCCATTTTTAATTAATTACATGTGTTTTGGGTTTATTGTCTGAAAAATATAAGCATTTAATTTTATGTTTCATTTTGTAAAAGGGGAAGAGTTTCATATTGGCTGACTAAATTAGATGATAGAGGAGAAAGTAAATAATATTTTTAATAAAAAAATTGACATGAAGGTATGTAACCTATGAATATATTCCATTATAGGTGAGAAAGGGTTTTATAGAATGTGGAAATTTATATAGTATAATTATTCATGGGTAATATTTATGGTGATTTAAGGGTAATTAGTCATTTTATGTTCATGATAATAATTTACGGTTTGATTTAAAACACTCATAATGTTCGAGGCTTACTCATTTAAATTTTTTCCGTTGATTACATCCTATGATAAAATTTATATAATTATATTGAAATATATATGATTATAATAATGTTTGGGTTCAAATGTTTTATGATGAATTTATTATAAATATTTATTTAACCTATATTAACTTTATTACTCTTCCGATGGATAATCTAACCTAACTATATTGTATAAATTTTCATGTGTATGAATGGGAATAAATTGGAGGATAAAAGGTTAACATATAAATAATATATTAATTAGAATAGATAAATTTTCGTGTGAGTAGACTGAGGACATTTAATTAAAATATAAAGGTGCATAAAAGTCTCCCAAATATATTATGATGCACGTTTTACAAATGTGTAAATGTGGACTCTTATAAAATAGTTAGATTAATTTATCTATAAGGATATATGAGTTAATCAAAGAAACATGTATTTTTTGGGGGTTTATTATATGAATTTAGATAAAAGTTATAACAAGATTATTCATGGATCAGAGGAATAATTATCTATAATTAAATAATTAATGAATATTGGTTTATTATATTTAATTTCTTGGGTTAAATTAGATGTAATATTTTCAATGGAAATATCATTTCATTAATAATTAAAATATACATTCAACCAAAAAATAAAAGTCATATTTATTGATTTATTCCATATACTATTACATTTCTTTTCATATGATCACATAATGGATCACTTTCATGATCACTCAAATGTAAATTATGGAAATAGAAGCTTATGTTTTATTTTTATAAATACACAACAATTTAAAGGAGAAAATAAGTCATTTTATGGAAACAATATTTTATTGAACTTATTAGATGTTTAAAAAACATAAAATAACAAAAAAAATCTCATTAAGCTCTATAAAATCAATTATTATGAGGGTTATACAACAATTTATTTAAATATCTCAATGGAATTCATATTATAACTCAATAAATAATGATTAATGAAAAAATATGGAATCCACTGTAGTGTTAGTAGAATGAAAACATGAATTATTTGGTATTGTAGTGGAAAAGAATGAATTAATAATAATAATGGAACAAAGAAGAATCATTTTAAAAGAAAATATAGTTGATTAAATAAATTTCATGTAATTAATAAACAATAAATTTTAAAAATATACCCTAACATTATAATGAAAAAAAATAAGCCAGAATCTACAATTATTACAATCTTAAAAACAACATATATATAAATTTAAATGCTTGGGTTGATCACATTTAATTAAATTTTTTCTAATAACAAAATCAAACACATATGATTATTGAATGTGACTGGAGAATTGTTCTTCATTCATGTTTAATTTTAAATTCATGGTATTATTTCAATAATTTTGATCCCATTAACAAAAATAATTTATAGAATATTAGGTTATCTCATTTGGTAATAAATTAAGGACTAATATGTCTTATGTAATCTTGAAAAATTTAAACCAACATTGATTCTATATTTAATTGTTATTTTCAGTATATTTGGATGAGTTTTTATACCATGAAATCTGACATAGAACTAAATCTTCCACATGGATGGTAGAAATCACGTTTTCAATGATTGCAATACAATTGAAAACTATTTAATGAAATAATTATAATTAAATTTTCCCTATTAATAATAAATTTATTTTTCATATTATATAAATTGTGGGAATAAGATATATTTTAGCATATAAGGAATAATTTTTTATTAACCGTGATTTATGCATTTGAGTAAAAATATGTCAATATTCCTTGAAATATCATCAATATTTCTAGAAAAATAATTTGTTCCCCTAAAATTATATCAAATGATTATGTAATTTCTATTTCATGTGAATAATAAAAAAGTCCCCAAACATTAAGTTAATATAGGGCATGATAAATAGCTTATAAAAAAATTAAACATATGATTAGAATTGAATTTTTAATTATATGATTTTATTTCAAGGATAATATTGCGATAAAATGAACATTGAGTGGGGGTAGATGAATTAGTTTTACTGATTCTTTGATAAATTTCAAAAAAAAATATTATTACTAATTTCATCAATTGGGTTCTTAGTTATCTTATTATCTTACCTTAACTACATTCATTATCTCAAAAACAATGTTTAATGTAGATTTAAAATGATCATCATTCAAATGTAATGGTAATATATGGTGTAAATTTGAGGAAAACACATTCAAATGATCACCTAGAAATGATCCTTATATCTACAATAATAGGGTGTATATATGGACATTCATTAAACTATACTCCTTCGAATGTGTATCATCATCCATCTAGGTCATTATAAAAATTCATAATAGTAGAAAAAAATTTATGGTTGAAATAGGATGAAAATTATCCAATAAGGAACCTTTTTATCAGTGTGGTAATTGGTCATTTTTCTTTATCCTCTCTAATATAAAGAAAAACACATGATAAACACTTTGTTTTGTATCCAAATAAATTGTTACACCATCTTCATCCAATTTTATGTTATAATCAATCATTCAAATACTAATTTTACAACATAAAAAAATAAATAAAATTTCAAAAAAAATAATTTTTTCTATATCTTAATATTCTTATTCCTATTACAAAGAAAAAAAACCATTATTTAGATTCATTATTAAATTTCTTTCTTACTTATTTAGTGAAAAAAAACTATAAATATGTGTGGGAACATATTGATTTATATTAATTATGTGTAAAACCCAATCCAAACTATAATGTTTTTATAGTTTTAGTAGTTAAAATACTAATCCATTTAATAATATCTTAATTAGGATTAATATATATATATATATATATATATAAACAATTAATTTTTTCTTTTCATTAGTTCTCATTGTGGGTTTAATTTTGTTTTGATATATCCATGATATTATTTTATTATTTTTTGTTTTTCTATGATGATGGATTACCCCTATGTTTTTTGCACTCATATATTCATTATATTGATTCTCTATCTGTTCCACTACCTTCCTACTTCTCATTGGTTAGTAGGGGTTTCTCCTCAATTTCCTTCATAGCCAATGTGTTTACCTTCCATCATTTTTATGATTCATTATATTCAATATTCCTCAAGTTGAATCATTATCAAACTTTTTATTTGTAATCATTTTTCCATATTTGTGGTTTCAATCATCCAAGATTATATCTCTTATGAACATCACTCAATTTTCTTATACTCATGTTTCTTTGGATTGTTATCATGTCAGACTCTAGAGGTGGTTCTTCCCAAGTGTCAGTTAGTTAAAATAAAAGAAATGTGGAGTGCTTTAGGTACACTCCATTTTAGGTCCCCACGTTAGTGAAATCTATTAAAGTTATTCATTTATTCCACTTCCCCTTTGATATATTAATCATTTCATTTTTACTCTAGAGTGATGAGTGTTTAAGGTTGATCATATTGGTGGGCCTAAAAAAAGTTCATCCTTCAATTAGTGATACAACACAATATTTTGACGAATTATTATAATGATACTATCTAAACATACATAGATATTAAATTTATTCAGATAAATATTAAGAAAATTAAAAAACTACATTCCAAAATACTATAATGTTTTATTATATTTTGAAACAAGTAACAACATCTTTTAACTGGGTGAATGGTCATCAATATCTACCTTAATGAACATCCTCTTCAAAAATCCTACTTAAAACAATTCTTCATAACCCAGTGAAATTAAACAAATGAATGTTGTGAGAATAGAATCATATTAAAGGAAAATTATTTATGATACAAAATAATAAGAAAATAATAATGTTTGGAGAACATGATTTTATTATGGAAAATAATAGCATGGAAATCAAAGAACATAAACATGAATCATGGAATAAATATTGGTATTTCATAAGAGTTGAATAATAAGAAAATCAACACCATAATCCATCCAATAATAACATTATCATAAGAAATGGGATTGTGATAGATAAATAGAGTCATAAATTGATTTTTATATGATTCAAGAAATCACTAATAACACCATATTAGTTGTATAAGTGCACTCCACATACCATCTTGTTTGTCAAGGTTCACTACTGAGACCATCATAGTGTTCATTCCATTAATGAACCTAGTTAACCACATCTTTCATCCCTATATTACTAGACATGGATCACATTCTATTTTATAAAAATATTACCATGCTAGGTTAACGTCCCATTCCAGCCCTGTCATACTTAACTGAGTTCACTCCTTATTCAAGAACTGTCATATTGAACAATGTTCACTTCACATTCCACCCCTATCATTCTGATCTAACATCACTTCTCATTCCAAACCTGTTATATTAAAACAATTCACATCCCAATGCAACTATTTCATAGTAAATTAGAAAACTTATTTATTTTAAACCATAATAATGATCTTAGTTTACTAATCTTTCTATCCCTTTTACACAAAACCGAGTTCATTTTTTGTCCAACCAACACTGTATCGTGATATTTTAATAATTACCCAATAAATTGGATGGTGATATAGGCCCCAACAATCACATAATTAACACATACATATGTGTGCCAAAGAAAATAAAAAATTCATTATATCTTGACCCATAACAGAAATATTGCATTCATAAACAAAATATCATAACCAATGATAGATATTGGTATTATAAATTTTTTATCATATCATAACTTTTGGAAAAGATACATGTTTGAAAATCATTTCATCATAGAATTAAATGTGAAAGGAAATAAGTTACATAATTCTTTTATCATTATATAACTCGTGAAATTTAATGATGATTCATAACAAAATTTCAACTTAAACCTAAACCATTCAACGAAACATTAGAAATTGTGTCTTGGATCACAACCATATTAAAGAATAATCTATATCAAATAATATCATTATAGATGGAGTGGGATTTATAAGTATGATTTGAAACATTAATTTTATATGAAAATAAAATTTTTAAAATAGAAAACCTTTTCAATATATATTTATTTGAAACCACTTTTGAAAAAATATATAGAAAACATGAAAAAACATGTAAAATATTTCTTGAGGAAAATATTCATGAAACTCTTCAACATGTCCTATAAAACATTGAAAAATTAAAACCACAATCCCCATGAATTAAAAATATTAAATGTGGCATATAATTTTAATATAATTAGTATATTAATGATATAACATATCAAATTATAGTATATATATATCATAGAATAATATAGGTGCATAAACTATCATGTGCCTCACTAAAAGAAAATGTATGAAAAATTACAATAATGAATTGGTAACATTTGAACAAAAAACACCATGAACGATATATAATAAAATGGATATATAAATAATCATAAAAATAAGAATTAATATCATAAATTACTTTCATGGGAAGTATATAAATAGAACAAAAATAAATTATTGGTGAATAAGGAACAAGTCTCACAAAAATAACGTAGACCCCAGAAAACTCTTTTGTTAAGTCTTAAATTTATTTGTACTCATTAAAAACACTTATATAATATATATAATTTTATTAATAATTTATTAAATAACTATATGATTATATATAATACAGTATATGTATTTATTATAACTTTTTTTTCTCATTAATTAATAATTCAATGTTAAAATTTTCTTTTGGGTCATAACCGCTTTGTTTTTTCGTATTTGTTCCTACATGTTATTCTTGATAAACATAATTTTTTAATTTTTTAAATATTTACATTATTAAAAAAATTTATAAATATTTATATATTCATTTTATAAATATTTATAATAATCTATAAATTTTATAAATATGAAATAGAATACCACAATCAAGGAGATGGTAAGCCGTATATACTCTTAAACACTGTTTGTTTCATGTCGTATTGAAAGAATGATAGTAAATAAAAAATATATATATTAATATATATATATATATATATTAATATATATATATATATATTATCATTATATTATAATTATTATTTCATAAATATCATATAAATTTAAAAAATTATTCTTCAATACATTTGATACAAATTTTGAATAATCACGTCATTTGAAGAGCTGGTAGACCACACATCCACAAACAGAGTAATCATATTTTTAAAAAAATTAAGAATGATTGTATGTATTATATAATTAATATATTGGAATAACGAAATATTAAATATCGTATATATAATATTAATTTACTCTTTCTTTTACTAACTATTAGATTTATTAATGGAAAAACAAAATGAAATCGTTTTATGAGGAAATAGTTGAATATACCTGAACTGTGATTTATCTACCCTTTTGATGGAAGTGTTTGTAATTGTATGTTTAACCAATAAGTTAAATTTTTTAATTTATTTAGGATAATTATTATATTATATTATAATGAATTAAGAGTAATTTATTTTTTGGAGAATGAAATAAAACATAAGTGGATGTTGATAAATATTTCCTCTTTTTTGGAAACTCTTTTTAGTCTGTACCAATGGGCTAAAAGTGTGGAATTTATGACCAATGAATGGACCTTAAGGTGATATAATTAATATTGGGATATTATTTTTGATATTTTTTATGATCTAATGTGTTTTTATTTCTATGAGGAAGGGGAAGAGTGAATACATTTTTAAAGAGGAGAATGGGTGGTATTCTTTTAAATACTAAAAGGTTAACACTATTTGAGGTCTCTATTACATGATTATTATCTAATATTGATAAATATTTTATGAAAGTGGAATTAATGTTGATAAAAATCTATAATAGAAACAAATATGATTATTTTTATAAATTTTATCATTAACATCTATGTTTCCCCACATTTATCATTGGCTTTAATTAAGGTAAATAGTATTACAATATAAGAAATTTCATCCATTAAGAATAAATTAATGTTAGATTTATTATGAAATATAGAACCATTTAATTGTAAATATTATATAAAATTTATAATAAATCAAATGTTTTTTTGGATAATAATTTTAAAATAAGAGAATGTAACATGTAAAAACACTAATTTAACCCAAACTCGGCTAATAATGTTTTTTCTATTTGTGGTTCAATATGTTAATTATAAAAACAAATTTTATCAATAATTTACCTAATTTTATTTTTATTAAAATTAAAAATCACTTAGAAGAATATAGGATTTTTATTTTTAATAAATTATTAAATAATATGTTACCTATTTTTTTAATTATTTATTAAATAATCCATTCATTTGTGTTTATTATGAATTTAATGTAATTTTATAATCTCAAGAAAATTATATGAAAATGTTAATGAAAAAATTACTCATTTATATTCTACAATAATATTTATAACTAATGAAATTTATCATTTTTCCAACTCGAATGTTTTATTAGTCTTAATGGAATAGATGGTTCTTATTTTTCATTTTCTTAACATAACTTATCATGTTGGTCCCCTTCATGTAATATTATAAACATAAATAATTTAAATAGATCACTTGGTTGTTTGGGTCCAAATATGTTCATACAATGGGTTTTGGAAATATTTTGGGTCATTTATATACCATATATTCTATGATTATTCATTATGTATTTTTTTTATTTCATTAATCAGTGTAATTACTAGTAGATGTATTCATTAGTCATTTCATTCAAAAAAATAAGTTTAACTTATAAGGAAAAAAATTTAACACTGATTAAAAATATTAATATCCATATATCCAAATTCAATTAATTAATGTGGAAAAATTATTTTAAAAATAACCCTTCAGACGCTGTGAGACAATGAGTTTTTAATGGGAAAATTTCAAATGTTGGAAAATATTCTATATCAAATATTAATGTCAAATTGTATCCATTTACATAAATTGGATTGATTCATTTTTAATTTAATTTAGTTTTTAGATATGATATATAATATTATTGAACATTATATAATAAATAAATGAATATGAAGTTTTTAATTAATTTTCATTAACATTAACTATTAATAAAAAATGATGTTTTTAAGAAAAATATATAAAATTAACCTAAAAAATATATATACATTCTGAATTCAAAAAATAATCCAGCATAACTCATTTATTTTATAAAAGTATTTAATTTTTTTTATTATTTATATAAGGACATAATAATATGCTCTTTTATGAAAAATTAATTTTCAAACATATTAACATTTACGACAAAAACATTTATGTTTTATTATCAATATGTTTTATAAATATATAAGTCGGATAAATAATATATAAAATTATTTATTTATTCATATTAATATTCTTAATGTATATATAATTTATGTAATTATAGAAATAAATTTTCATTTCCTAGAAACATGGTGTTGCGTGTTACACATGCAAATTCGGTGCATCTTGTAGAAAAAGGTAATCACAGATATGTTTATAACAAATGATTAACATGGTGTAGTGTCGAATGAAATAAACAATATAAATTTAATTTATAGGAATATTTTATAGTAAACACTCAGGGTATTTCATTGTACCCGCCCCCCACAACTTAAAAAGATTTTATATCTTGAAATTTGTTTGTTTTGTCAAAGCATCAATAATATATAAATAATTTCATAAAAATAAACATAACAAAAATTTATACTTAGATTACATTTTAAAAATAAATTATAGAAACATTATAGGTACCCAATGTAATTCATAAATAGGGTTTCACATATAAAAACATAGGTGGAATGTGAAAACATGGACATTGAAGAGTAATGTAACCATCATGTTCTAATGTAGAGTGATATAGAAAATTGTAAGGACAATGTTAAAATTCACATGTCCATAAATATGTTATGAAATAAGGGTCCAATTGATTTATCATAAAATAAGGTACTAGGATACCCTTTTCTGTTTTCAATATCATTTCCCTATAGATAGATAATTTCTATGAGAATATATACTTACATTGATTAATCACTATGTCACCATTATTATGCTTTGATCAATTTCCACATCTTCTATTATTCTATGAACTAAAGATGATTTTTTTCATTCCTAATGTATTAATAGGGCATGTGGTTCATAAATTGAATGATGTGGTATTTCATTTTTTCTTATTGTAACAATAATGGTTAGAACATGTTATCCAATGTAAATAAAAAATTATACTGTGAGTTAACACTTTAATCACAAAAACCACATCAGATGTTAATCATAATCCATTTAATAAATCTATAATCTTATAAAACGTACAAAACATCACCTATCATTTATTCTTTATATATGGTTTTATCTAACACCAAAAACAATTTCTTGAAAAAAAATTATCTATAGCTATGTAAATAGTATATAGAACGTGATTTTATTATACATGATTCCAGGTAGAGGGAGATACTAATATGAAATTTTACCCAAGGGTGAATAATAATATTTTATCCGGGTTTATTCATAAAAAACCATCAATGATATTTCTATATAAGGAGAAAAATATTAGTGTTTCAAAATTAAAATTATTTTCTTCATCCACTATGATTGAAAAATTATTACCTTTTTCCTTTTAAGTATAGGTTTTTATGGATTATCATCCACATTCTCCCTATTATTTAGGGATTCATCCACATAATACCCAAACTCCCTAAAATATTACTATGGAGTGTTGGAGGTGAATTCAATTCGTATTTTTCTCTGTTCTCATCATTACCTAAATTATTCTAATAAATTTGAAAATATGTTTTTTGATGAACATCCCTTAGAAATAAAATTCAACTAGAAATCACATTAAGAAAATTTACTCCATTATTACTCCCACAATTCGAGCATAATGTAATGCTCATAATTTATTCTCTATGGTCATTTGACATTCCTTATAACTCCATACACCTTTTTATGGGAATAAAATATGGTTTATCACAATTAAAACCTCCATTTACACCATGATATTACATCAATCAACTTTTTCTTAGCTGTTAAATTTTAATGATGACAAATCCTTTTAAAGATTATTTTTTAGACCATAATAGAATTGATCATTTGTTCTTTCAAGTTGGATGATAATACCTGATGAGTACCTGACAATCCTTGTAAAAGTTTCTTTATAAGATCAAACAGATTCTGAATCCTTATTCATAATCTATAGTAATTAATTTTCCATCTTCATATGATGATTATGTGGAATGTGATTATTGATGTTTTTTATTGATCATGCCAAAAGCTATGGATTCAATTTCATCTTGTTTCATGATATTCTTAATAGGATTTCACAACTGATTAGTCTAACCTTATAAATGGTAGGAAACCAAAGTGACTTCTTCATGAATGGAGAAATGGTGAACAAAAAATAAATTTTTAGTTGTAATGATCCATTTCATAGAAACTAATGGGTCATCAAAAACATGAAATTATGGTGGGTGTTGCCTCATGAAGGACATAACAGATCATTGTTTCCCCTTTTCCTCATTTAGATGTTTACTATTTATCACAACATGAGAATTTTTTTTGAGAATAGTAACATGTTTTTTCATTCCATGTCACATAACATTATATTTTTAGGGGTACAATCATTTCATTGTCCATTTCATTCCAAACTAACATGGTTTTATCACATTCTATCCATTCACTATGACTAAAAATATTAGAGTTAGAACAAACGATCACAGTATGGACCACATAATAATGAAAAACTATATATATATGTGGTATAAATCATGACACCATCCATATTAATCTAATAAACCTATTTTTAATCACAATTAATTAATAGTCATCATCTAATTAAATCCTTTATGGCAGTTCATAAATAGTTTGTAAATTCCAAAATCATATCCCCCATGAGTTTCCAACATGTTGTGTAGAAAATCCCATTATCATAAACACATCCTCGATCAATTCTAGAACACGATTTTTTTTAGAATGTCCCCCCAATATATATATATTCCTGATCCCCATAAACATGTAGTATCTAGACATAAATTTTTTGGATGTAAACCAATCACACTATCTATTACCCAAATTCAAGGTCATTTTCATATGCATCAACTCAAACCAAGTCTCATCCTTTGAGACTTCACAAGAATTATACTTAGAAAAAAACTCTAATAATATCATTAAATATTTCTGTTCCTAAATTACAATGGTTCACTATACCTTTCCATATATACCAACTATAGAAACCCAATGTAAAAATAAATAGATATTAAACATTTATGATTAATAGTCAACAAATTACTAATATATATTCTAAAGGACCATAACAATTTAGTTTCCCTATAATCCAAGAATAACATCTTCTAACTAGGTGAATGATATTGGTCATCTCCATAAAATCTCTTACCCTTTAGTAGTCCCAATAAAATCCTTTCATCATAAATAGATGAAGGGATATATAATAATGGGAAGTGATCAGTCATATAGTAAGGGTAATACTAATGCAGATACAAACATTCACATAATTTTGTTAGGACATGAAAAAAACATAGACATTCATACCCTACATATCAATGAACAGAAAAATGAATCATTTCATAAATAATGGAAAATAATATGACGTAATCATAAGGGAATCAAGATCATTGTCCATGGAATAATTACATATTCATAAAAGCTATGATTTTGTAAGAAAAATAAACATATAAATTTATTTCAATATTAGTCAAGGAATCATTTCCAGCACAATTATATTGTGTTGGTTTAATACCCAAACAATTTCAGTAGTCAAGGATCACTCTCAAAGGCATGTTAGTGGAAAATGTCTTTTACTAAACATGGTTGAATCCCCATTCCAAACTTGTATTACTAAACTAGTTTCAAATTCAAATTCATATTTGTGTTATTAAACCTAGGTCACTTCTTATTCCATCCTTCTCGTACTGAAACGATAATACACCTTGTTATAGACATATTACACTAAACAAATTTATCATCTAATTTTATCACTGTACTACTAAACTGAGTTCAAATCTCATTCTATCCTCGTTAAATTGAACAGAGTTCACTCCTTCTTCCATCACTATAATACTGAGATGATTCATATACCTTATCAAATGATCATACAAACCAATTACACTTATACTTCCATTCATATAATACTAAATCGATATCACACATCATTTAATCCATTTCTATCCCCTGAGATATTAATATTTACCAAATACATAATAAGGATAAATATGTCACACCCGTCACAAAAAGAAGTCATAAAATCATCTTCCACTAGATAATGAAATATGCCTCATATCGTGATCCATAAAAAAGTTATGGATTTCATCACCGTCATATAATAACCCATGAAATGAAATAGTTATCATAATCATTTCATCATATCATAACCTATTAGAAAATAATTATTTTTCACAATCATTTCATTATCTAATAAACTAAGAAAGGATGTGGGTTCCATTAACATTTTACCATGGTATAACGAATGGAAGAATAAAGAGATTCATTACCAGTGTTTAATCTCAACCAAAACCCATTAAAATAAATAAAAAGAATGGTTTCCTTGGATCATAACCCTAGTAAATAATAAACTATATCAAGTTATGTCATATTATATGGAGAGGAATTTTTAAATATCACATCGAGCACACCATTTCTTATAAATAAATTTTTATAACATATATCATTTTCAAGGTACATTAATTTTAAAAGAAATTCAAAACATTTATTGGAATCATGAAAATAGATTTAAACAATTTCCTGAATAAAATATTCTCGCAACATTTTGAAGTGTTCCCTACAAAATTGAATCATTGGAATCACAACCCATATTAAATAAAAAAATTACATGAAGCATAAAAAATCATTAAAATAAGGATATTCATGATTTATAATTTCAAATGTCAATATATACACATCAAAGAATAATATAGGTTCATAACATTCCATGCGTCTCAAAAAAGGAAAACTAAAAAAATATAATGATAATGATTTAGTAACATTGTAACCATAAACACCATGGAATAGAGATCATCAAATGTATTTGTTAATACTAATTAATATTGGTTTATGAATCATTTAATACATTCATGGTCATCATAAAAACAACAAAAAAATTATATTTTAATAGGGCATAAATAACACATGAATAAATGTGAGATGAGAAAACCATTACCTTAATTAATGATTTTATTTATACATGATGAAACCTCATTTATAATAAATATTTTTTTATTATAAATCTATAAAATAGAAATATTATTATATAAAGTAACATATATTATTTTATTATTTCTTTATATAACCAATTTCTTAACAATTACATGTCATTATATGTTTTGGGAAATAAGAACATTGTTTTTTCTTATATGTTTTGACTTTTTAATATTGGAAGCACTTAATTAGATCCATATTGAAAGATTAAAATAATTTGAAAACAGATTTAATATAATATATATTCATAATATAAATAGTTATAATAATATACCAATGATATAAATATTTAGTGATATACACCTTTCATGGTGATGGTAGGTTATACGTACGCATGAGTGTTGTTTCCATTTTCCTATCCTATTTATAAAATGAAAGTAACAAAAACATGTACGTATACATATAAATTAATATATATTATAATTAAATTTTAATTATTATTTCATAAATGTCATATATATTTACTAAACTCATCATTAATACATTTTATTCAAAGTGTGAATGAACCACATCGCTTGAGGGGGTGACTATCCACACTTCCTCAAATAAAGATCGAGTATTTAAAAAAATTGTAGACCATGATTATTTTTGTTATAATTATAAAATAATTAAAAAATCATAAATCCCATATATATAATATAAAATTAAATTTCTTATCATAATTACCAGTATTTATTAGTATAAATGAAAAAAATGAATATCATTGTTTTTTGAATTGATAGTTCACCGTACAGGAACTGTAAATGTTATACCCATTTTGTTGAAGTGTATTTATAGGTGAATGAAGAAAGAAGAAAATTAAAAAATATGAGTATATTTATGATACATATTCTATTACATAATAATAAATTAAGAATACCTTAATGGGTGGGCAACGAAAAAAACAAATGGATGTTGAAGAATGATACCTCTTTTCAGTTAAATATTTTTGTTTTTCACAAAAGGGATACCTCATATGGATTAATGGAAAATGTAGAGAATATAATAATATATAAGTGTTTTTGGTAGATTATTAGGTTTGGGATTGGACAAGACAATGTGGGTTGATAGGTTTCATGAAGGGGAAGTGTGAATACCTTTTTAAAGAGGAGGGGTAATGTTTGTGTAATTATTAAACGGTAATAACTATTGGGATGTCTCTCATACCTCCTGTTATTACTATATGAAGTGATACCTGAGTAAATTTAATATAATTTTAGATTGAAATCTCCACCACAAATTAATAATTGAATTTTTATAAATTTTTCCTTTTCATTTATTTTCCCCCCTATTATATTTTGGTTTTTATTAAGGTAACTATTTTTTAACCTATGTAAAATTTTTCATTAAGGCAAAATTAAATATATATTTATTATAAAATACTATACCAATTAATTCTAAATATTCTAAATAATTTACATTAAAAAATATGTTTGGTGTTTGTCAATTAATATTAAAATATGTGCATGTAACATGTAAAAACAATAATTTAAACCACTTTATGTTATTAGTGTTTTTACAATATATAGGTCAAATTTTTCATTATAAAAGATTAAATGGACCATTAATGGAACATATTTTAAAATTATTACACCTTAAAGATCATTTTTTAGAAGTTTATATTTTTGGTAATTTGAAATTATATATGAAAATTTTATTTTATTTATTTAATTTTAAACTGAATAATCAATTCATTGGCCTTTCTTAAAAATTTAATTTAATTATATTTACTATATAAAATTAATTATAACATATTATTATAACAATAAGTCATTTATATTCAATAATAATATTTATAACACATTCTATGCTGCTTTTTCCCTACTCTAAATCATTATATGCGTTAAAGGAAAAGAATGTTCCTTTTTGGACATTTTCTTAACATAAAATATTATATTGCCCTCATTAATTGAATACTATTAAAAAATAGGGTAAAAATAGATCCAATTATGTAGAATATCTAAATACGAAGATAAAATTTATGTTGGACACCTTTTGGGTCATTAATTCAAATTATATTGTATCTTTAATCAACAAGTAGCCTTGCTCCTACCTTGATCACTATAGTTAATTAAAACTAATTTCACTAATAATTTTTAAAATTCAAATAAGTTGATTTTATTATAAATAAAATTTATACCGATTCAAATTATGTAAATCTATTTTTGAAAATTGATTTCTCATATGTGGAAAAATTAATTTTAAAATAATCTGGCAGACTCGGGGAGATAGTTGGCTTATAAGGAGAAAAGTTAAAATGTTAGAAAATGTTATATATCTACTATCAATGTGAAATTAAATCAATTTACATAATTTTTATTTTTTATGAATATTTGAACTAAATATATTTTTTCATTTATAATGTTTGGGGTCGATGCCTCAATTTATTATTAAAGAAAATAACAATTTTATTCTAGGTAGAGAATGACCCATTACATTGTCTGAAGTTCCAAGGCCATGTTTCCGGAATACAAGGCTTGAAATCCCAATTCTTCCCAAAGGACACCTCTGTGAACTTTACTGATACACTACTACGCAACCACTTTACCAACTATAGTGCCTTCGCCGCTACAGTGCCTCTGCCATTATTTAACTAATTATTATTTAAACCCAATATAAAATATAATGTAACTATATAAATAAATTAGACGTAAATACAGTTTTAAATTAATGTTATGTATTTTAACATTACATTCAAAAATAATGTTTTGTAGAAAAATAAAAAAAACTCATCCAATTCTAATATTGGAAAAATAATATCAAAAATCAATTTTATTTCATAAAAATAAATTTATAAAATTATATGACATTAATTTTATTATTATTATAAAATGGACATAAAAAAGTAATAAATTTATGAAAACAAATTTTTTAAACATATAATGACTAAACAAAAAAAATTATAATATTTTTTATAAATATATTTTATCTATATAAATCTATTATAATTAATATTTATGTGGATTTTATTACATTTCATATAATCATATTTAATAAATTTCTCATTATTTAATTAAAATAATAAATTTTTTCGATTGAAACTCAGTGTTGAGGGTATCCTAAGACATGTTAGTGTTGTGTAATGTGAAATATTATAACATTGTAGTGTATAAATAATGATTATCTTTGTGTAGTGTGAATGAAAAAACATCTTATAAAATTAATTTATTATAAAAATGCCCGTAGAAACATAGGGTGATACAACTATGGTATGAATTAGAACATTAATGTCATAAATGTCAAAATATATCAGAATATGTGGAATTATAATGAGACTACGGGAGGAGTAATAATTTATATTCATAGTTCTTTCTTTTTAATGGGTAATGGTGATATGGTTCAATAGTTTAAAATAATATATCAGTATTATAATCGAATTGTTTTATATTTTATGTAATTTTTCATGTTGGATTACTTTTTTATTATATTATTTCATTTTTTCTATTCTATTCAAAAAGATATATATTTTGTGGTCATTGGATGGGAAGTGTTTCAGTCATCATTGATTTTTGATTTATACTAGTTAGGTATAAGAATATATGTGAACATAATTTTTAGAGGATAGTGAAATATAGTTTTCAATTTACAATATTGATTGGATATCCTATATTTGAGCTTACTAGTGCATCTATTTACGTCTTTGATGATTTTTTTGTTCATGGTGAATTTATTTCATTAGGTTCCTATTGGAAGTGATGGTTTTTTATCCAATTAGTTGATGGGGGTTTTGTTTCATAGGTGTATGGATTCATCATCAATTATGTAGTGTTGAAGGGTGAAAAATATGATCAATAGATATAATTGTGGAAACATATGATGATTTTTTCATTTCATATATTCTGATATTGATTATAATAGTAATTTTTTATTTTTGAGAATATAATTTTATGGTATTCATATTTAGGCATGTAAATTGATCCGAATAAATAATATATTATATTTATTATTAAAAAAAAGTAATATTGTGGTTGAGGATATTTAATAACTATTTTTTAAAGAATTTAATGAAGTTTATTTTAAAAATAGAGTGATGGAAATAATATTTACCTTTACATACTATTAATATATAACTTTTTCATTTATTTTGAATGAAAATTAATTTATAATTACGTTTTGGATTTGTAAATTGATGAATGTGTTGAGATAAAAAACAAAATGATAATTTATAATTATTTTAAATATGTTTTTTTTCTTTAGTAGGTGTTGTTCGGTTTGACAACCAAAATGAACCTCATCCCTAAATATTATACTCCATAAACACCATAGTAGAAATAACAATGAATAGAAACACACAATACATTGGTTTGATTTGATTTAAATTTAGGTATAGTTTTTATGGGTTTTTATCACACCATACTACAGTAGATATTTTATTATTCATTTCTAATGAATAACTGTATATATGGATCTAATAATCTCTTGATATTAACCCAAAAGCGTTCTATAAGTTGGATTATGTTTCTGATATCCCCCTTTATAATCAATACACGATGATTTTCATATTTTATAGTATTTTTTGTTCTTAACATATCAGGACATAGATAAATTCAACATTTAATAGATGTGTCACACTTTAACCCAAATTTTATTCAACCTTCCCCAATGTATATATCTATATCTTAATAAAATAATCCACATTGATTTTCTTTATTCATAAAAATAATACATGTTAATGGGAATTAATATTATTAAAATACAATGAAATTTTTTAGTTCCAACAAACATAATATCATATCTTATAGACATAGTTCGTTTTCGTTAAATATGATTCCACAAAGTCCACATCATTAATATAGTGTCCATAAATTATTTTGTTCATATATATTATTTCATGCATATGAATATAATTTTTGTAACATAACACCAATAATTTTTTTTTCTATATTGTTTATATACATTAAGAAACATAAAACAAGAATTATGATATTTAGGAATTAATTAACATATCATAATGAATCATTTTATTTTTAAATTTTCCAATTTTTTTATCCATCCAAATAATTGAACAATTTTTTTTATCTTATGATGTTATAATACAATTTCATATTGCTTTGTAAATACCAATATGAAGTCATAAAAATGTTCCTTGATATTACATGAAAATGGTAGTCATACTAAAATCACATAAATGATTTATTATGCTTCACATTTTGATAATTTCCTATAGTCTCCATTGGAATTATTCATCTATAATATCTTATATAATAATGATATTAAATATTATATTGTGTATATAATTTAAGATAAATTAATTATTCAAATTTATATTTGTGGAATAAATACACCTATAACATCTACAATGTTAAAGATAATTTATCGTTCCATGACATTTTAGCATTAGTAAAAATCACATAAAAAATTATACCATAACTTTTTTAAATATTTTTTCATTCCAGTGTTATTAAACATGACCATATAAACCGTATAGAAAATAAATCCATATGAGAATCATACCATTGTTGTTTAAAATACCACTGAATGTTCACAAATGTGTGGTAATTCATATTCTGATTCCCAATTCAAATACAGTTCATCACAAAACGATACTAAAAATCTTGGAATGTCATTTATCAAGAATTTCATTAGGTGAAGTATTCAAATGAAAACACATTATTAAATGCTTGCTATAAATATTATCATATCTTTCTATTCCTAGAAAAATCACATAGAAAAATTTCATACCACTATTGTGTGGTGACGTATACACATGAGGGATATATTATGATTAAAAAATACAGGAGAAATGAAACTTTATGACCATTACATATGATATTGATTACATAATATATATATTTTAGGATGGAAATATTGTATGTAGATGGTGAATTACAAGGGGGGGTTAATTTTGACGATGAGTAGAGTAATGGACAAAGTAATTATGGCTAAACATTTATTAGGGACAACTATTAATAATATGCACCTTAATCAAATTTTGGACCCACCCTTGATGTGAAGGATAGATTTCAATGAAAATTTGGTTATGAGATACAATATAAGAAATAATATATAGTTTTTTGTATGTTAAAAATGTTGGAAGAATAAACCTTGTGAATTTTTTAGAGTAAGGAGGATATTATTTCACATTATAAAAGGAGGACACAAAGAAATTAAATGAAAAAAGAATACAAAATATTTGGTTAATGATATGAAAAAGAATAATGTCATACCTGCGAAATCATTGATAGGTCAAGTAATGAAATGTGTAATTAATAAGAATTATGAAAATTGTTGTCCTACGATGAATGATCCTGAAGGGAATCAATAATCTGGAACGATTAATGGTTATATTTTTTATAATTATTTTACAATAGGAGAAATTTAAACATAATGATATATTATATATTGGATGTGGTATCCTTGTTTATTTGGATGAAGTGGAATAATTGAAGTTTTTATGTATTTTGATTCAATAGTTATTAATTGTGAAATGTATAAGGATTTATTATTTTATTCTTATCGGTAAATATTTATAGTACTCTTCTGAATGGCTCTGGTAGATGAGAAATGTTGTATAAAGGAAATTTTAAATTTATGGAAAAGGCAATATTAAGGGAATTATAACCATTAAAATGTTCATCGTTTTGAGATAATTTTGTTTGGATAATGAATATTGGGATAAAAATAAGTAAACTGGGTGGTACTGATTACCTAGGAAGTAATAATGATTTTTTGACAGCGTGGTTTATACTATCTTGGATGGATCTTACTTCGTATTTAGATTTAATAAATATATAAAAATCATATTTTTTAAAGTTTTGAATTATGAACCAAGTGTGTTTTTGGTAAGGATTTATGTATATTTAGGTTGTTACCATTTTTAATATAACAAATGATTAAGGAAATAACATTTTTTGTCTGCGAAAACCGTGAGTTACATAATGATATATAGGGGACCATGTTTAGTATTTTTTTAGAATTTCAATGATTTTATTTGAATATTTTATATATTCATATTCTAAATAGTATATAAGGTTTCTTATTTATGTAATGGTTTATGTTAAATATTTGATGTGTTTTTAGATATTAATGTTTTATCTCTCCATTTGATAATTTATCTATAATGGTTAAATATTGAAAAGCGTTTTTTGTGATAAGGGTAGATGGAATGATCAATAAGTGTACCTATGGAACTCGATATATAATAATTCATCAAAAATTAAAAATTTACCCTCATTTATTTCTATAAGATAAGGATACGAAATTGATCAAGAAAAAAAGAAGTGAGGTTTTTCTAAATTCAAGTGTGTAAATGTTCTAATAAAAATTATTTATCTTTTTGAAAAGGTCCTTCAATACAATGTTGTCTCGTTATCATCAATTTTATGATATAAATTACCTTTTTAGGAACCTCAGTTATTTTGGACTTTCGATTATTAAAATTCTCTAGAAAATGTTCTATATCACTCTATATGAGAACATGATTGTTATATTTCACTTACAAGTCTTGGTTTCCACTTTTCCTATAGGTTGTTCTCTATGTAGACCTAGTTATTTTTTACATTGGGTAACTGTTATGTATTCAACATTCCCTTATTAATGGAATTTTTAGTATTCTATTTTATGATGTGGGATTATATGAAATGAACATTCAAATATAAAACTATTTAATCACATGAAACATTTGAAAGGAAAAAATCATTTTAAGGGTGTTGAATGTAACCTAGTGATATATTTGGAATTTTTTTTATTAGTTTAATGTTTTAATATTCATCATTTTGTGGAACACTAAATATTGATTTTTTTCATACGAATGAAGTATGTTTGGATTTAATTTAATGAAAAAACATGTTATTCTTTCACTACCTAGAAAACATATATATTATTTTGAAACAATAATCATCATTTTTGTCTTATATTATACATGATTCTATGTTCATTATATAGCTTTTATTAAATGGAAGATTGATTTTTACATAACATTAATAAACTATTTTTCTAACTGTTCAAATATTATAATAGTAAACCAACATTAAACTAAAATTAAAGTTATAAGTAATAATAATAAGATTGGAATAAAGTTATTTTTACATATATATAAAATGGATCATTTGGTAATAAATTATTTAGAAATGAATGTAAGAACAATTAAGAAATAATGTTATTCCGTTTCTAAGATAACTATTTTTTTACAAAAACCCAATTATATCTCTCTAAATTAAAAAAACCAATTTTTATGTATGAAGTTAATAAAAATTATTTTTTATAAAATAAATCACTTTTTCAGACACTCATCCAACAGTTTAGATTCGTATAAGATAATAGTTAATATAAATTCCAGAATAAAAATGTGTATTCTTTCTAAATTAAGATTTTAGCACCTTTTAATTTACCACATATTATATAAATAATTTTTAACAATTTTATATTTTTTATTCGAATAAATAAACATCAATTTTTATATTGAAATATCAAACGTTACCCTAGATGAATTTTTAGAATTTTTTTATTTTTTTTAATTTTTTTATAAATTGTTAAAAATGGATGATCTTAAATTAAAACATTTTTTACACTAATATATTTATAGTGTAAATTTTTTTAACTTATTTTAAATTATAAACAATTTTATTATATAACAATTAATCCAATTATGTCATTTTAATAAATTTGACATTTATCTTGGACATACAAAAATTGAAATATTTGATTATTTTACTATAAAAACATGCTTTCCCGTCAAATCTACATTATTAATTTAAAATTAATTTCTTACAACCCAATATTTAGAATTGGAAAAAATGGATTACATATGTTTAATAATGATGAATAATAATTTATATTAATGTGATCTTTTCTTTTAACCAAAAACATTATTCAAATTAGTTAAAATTAATTACAATGATTTAGGTAAAAAATGAGTTTACCTAGTTGTTGTATTATATCGGAAGGGGAAAACTAACGTAAAAAAATTATAATAGGTATTTTCATGAAATATTTATTTAATATACTCCATTTATTCAATGTTGGAAAATTATTTTAAGAACACGATGTATGGAATACATCCCAATACCGTTTACCATTTTAGATTTCCAAGAATGCCACTTCTCCTCTACTAAAAAAAGGGAACTCACCCCTCCATTATTCACATATCATGAGTCCTATGGATCAGATACAATCTACCAAATAAAACTCAAAATTAACCTTCCTTAATCCTTTATGTCTCACTTTGGTCTGAATTACAATCAATGAAACCCATTAGTGAAAACCAATAGGAGTTACCCAATGTAGAGGTAACATCCTTCAACAAACACTTTTGTTATAATTCATTCCCCACCAACAATTTTTTCATTATTATATAGTCATATCAGTGTCCTAATTATAATGATATATTTTTATTATAATGGTAATACCTAAAATCACATGTACTTCCACTAAATAGGATACACAATCATTGTTCGTGTGTATGGAAGAGAACCACCACCAAAACTGATGTTATTCATTCTTCCATTCCCAACATTCAAAGATAAGAAAAAAAATAAAAATAATATTTTATATTATATGTATTATATTTATGATTTATTTATAATTATTATATTATTATATTATACCTAACATAATTCATTTCATTTTTTCTGAAATATGATAACTTCGTTTGGGGACATGTGGACTACTGCATCCTTAATAAGATATAGTTTACTCACACATTACATAGAATAAATTAAGGATGAGATTAGTTAAATTATATTATATATATATGAAATGTGTCTTATAATTTAGTTATACTATATATATGTACATTGTATAAAATAATTTCATTCTTTCAAAATGATAAGAAAATATAATATATGTTCATGCGTACATACAACCTAACATCTCCATGAATGATTTGTTTAATTTTATATTTCCATATTTTATAGTATATTTAAAATAAATATATAATGAATATATATGATTTTTATAAGGCCCCAGCATTAAAACATACTTAATCTTGAGTTATTAAAAGATTACACATTGAGGATCTTTTCGGGTTTAGAGTTTTAGAGAATTAGAACATAAAACATGCATTACATTCCACATATAAACAAAGTGGATACATAAAGATAGTATTCATTTTTCCCATCAATGGAAACATATTTAAAATAAAACATGGATTCTTTCTTGACACTTCCTTGACACTATCATCATATCATGTACCTTTCCCTTGACCTGTGAAAAACATTTCAAAAAAAAACGTGGGATGATCAAAAAAAGCTCAGTAATGGATATAAAAATATGGAAAGGAAACATGGGTACATATATACATAAGAATGAAATCATACTTTACCCATAAAACATAATAACTTTAACATACCTCATCAAATCATGAATAAATCATAGAAATCATAAGACATAAAAGGTAACTTGGGGCATTCATACCATTCTTACGTAGGGAGTAACCCTCTTGGTTACGTTTGGAATACTCATCACAGTATATTCCCTAAATCTCTTTGGTGAAACCTTAACGTTACACTCCTTCGCGTTACCCAATGCATTGGAGAGCTATATCGGGCTCACCTTCCCTTAGTTTATCACGGAACCACCATCATCATAATAATGCTGATGAACCTCAACATAATCATATCACATAAAACATGAATAAAGGAAACATAACATTTCCACATTTCAATCACAAGATATCAATACAACATATTGATATAAAAACATTATGAAAACCATTTTCAATACCAAAATAAAAGAAAATTAAAACATGGTATTTATTTTTCTTTTAAAAAAAGGTATGGCTTGTAGAGGAAGCCGAAACTCAAATAACAGTCACAGCGGCGGAGAAGTCATTGTCGCCACATACGTACGACAAAAACATTCCCTTTTGTCATTTAGTAAAATTCTTCATATAATTAATATTCCTTTTGGATAAACGTAAAAGTCAAAGGGGTTTATACACCGTATAAAAGAAGGTTTTGTATAAAACAAAATATCCCTCAATGAAAGGATATTGAGACGAAGTCCCATACCTTAGGTCCGACTTGACTCGATCGTTCTTTAATGTCCTGAATAATAAACTTGAGTTAATTTCTACTTGTTTAAGAACCTTTTTCAAGTTCATTATTCCATTTATATCAATTATTTCCATGTCATGAACACTATGTAATTATTTAAGTTAATAACGGTCGTTTTAACGATCATTGGTACTTGAGTCAAAAATGAACCCTTTATAATTACATGTTTTTCATGTATCCATTATATACAAAATTATAATCATTATGTATATATAATTTATATCCAGTATATACATGCATTTATTATATTACATAATCATTTTGATGTAAGAAATGAAATGCACCGTTCATGGAGACGGTAAGCCGTACGTAAGCATGAACGCTACTTTCATTTCTATTTCGTATTTTATAGAATGGAATCATAATTAATATAAATTTATATTATAATTCCAGTATAATATAATATATAATATCATAGTTCCATCCTTTATACGTCCCACATATGGTATTTAACGAATCAAATCACTTAGAGGGGGCGGTAGTCCGCACTTCCTTAAATAAAGATATCGTGTTTACCCATAATGGAAACCATAAAGGTATGCCCAAAATAAAAAATATAGAAGCTTAAAGAAAACATAAACATATTATATATCATATATAAATATATTTACATCTTAATGGACACCTTTTAAGGTGTTAAAAGAATGTTGAACAATCATCGTTTCGGGAGGCCTAAATTCACCATCCACGGAAACAGTATGTTCGTTAACCATTAGATGTAGGTGTGTGTAAGTGTAGATAGAATACATCTTATAAAAACATCCTAGTATATTGAGGATACTGGAGTTGTTATAAATGAAAAGAATAAAAAGGGTTTAGGTGGTTGGAGAAGCAAAATCAAACAAAAGGACTCAAAAGATGACATTACCTTAAAATCGGGTAAATCTCTTTGATTTGAGCTCAAAGGCTTCCTTGGAAAGACATCATCCCAAAGTGAGGATTCACGGAGTAATAGAGGGATGTTTAGAGACAAAATGGGCCGGGTTCGGCCGACCCAAAGGCTCTGGGAGTGTGGGTAAGGAGGTAGAGGTGGGGGCCTTTTATAATAGGAGAGGAGGGGCACTCTTGTAATGTTACAAAATGTTACTTTATTTTCAAAAGAGTTTCGGATTTTAAAGGTCCAAAATTGATGTATTTCGAGGATAAGGTTATTAGGGTTCGAAATCCTCTCATCCAATAGGTTTTGGACATGTTTATGTCTTAGATTGTACATTATCATTCCATTTTATTTAAATCGTTCAATAATTAGGTCAATGCTACATCATCATGATGTCATAAATAATTTAATTTATTTAAAGTCTAAAAATTATTAAAAAAAATACTATGATGTAGGAAATCTTTTTATCTTTTCAATGACTATTTATTATCAAATATCTGACTTGTATAACCCCATGTAAAAATTGTTTTAGTAAAACATATCATGTTTGTGTCATTTTTACTTTATCATTAAATAAAAAGTAATTTATGTCATTTCCCAACCAAAGTGGCTCCATGGGGTCCCCAAGTTGACTCATGGATTGTCTTGGTCGGACATTACACATACAAGTAGGGTAGGACTTGTGTCAAGCTCATCTCATATTATTAAAACATTATTTTTACCTTAAACTAAACTAATTACATCTAACCAGGATTAAGAACTTAAAAGTTACTATTTAACAAAAAAGTATTTTAATCTTATTGAACCACAATTTACTTCTTAATGACAACCATGTATGTCGGATTTTTGAAATTCAAAACTCAGAAGTGGAAAAATTTCATTTAAACGGAGAATCTGTTTTTATAAGTACACCACTTAGTGGTTTCACTATTCATCAAAAATTGAAGTTATTTAGAAATATACCAAAACATCACCCTAAGCTATATTTGATATTCTGAATTCAAAAATTAATTCCATTTTAAAAAATTAAAAACATATAATTTGCATAAATTAATTTAATAATTTATTCCCGATGTCAGAGCAAATAGCATGTTTTTATGAAACAATAAGTGTCAAAAGATTGACACTAGTTTATGTCCAATTTCAATGTGAAATTGACTCGAATTACCACAATTGGATTAAATGGTAAAAATATATTATAATTTCAATTTAAAACAAATTCAAAAGATAATGTAATCATATAAATAAATTAGATTAAAAAGTGGTTTTGAATAAAAATACAACATTTTAGACTATTCATTAAAATAATGAACATTATCGGAAAAATACCAAAAAATTACACAAAGTAATTTTTGATGTCTCGATTCTAAATAAGAGGTATATTTGGTCCAATAGATTGTATAAGAGTGATCAAAACTATAATTAATGACGGTTCGCCATCAAAAGGTGATAAGTAAACCTTTAGTGAAAATTAGGGTATAAATGCCTAAAATTGAATTATTTCTGTATTTTAAGCCTTTATCTTTTATTGAATAATTGCAAAAACATTTAAAAAAAATATATAATCATATTTTAGTTATTTCTATCCATTCCTGCCAATACAACGGCTACATGTTAACAACCATTTAATATAATATTATTATATTACTAGTGTACAACGTATGTTTTCAAATAAACTCATCGTTGAGTATCGAGTACGCTATCGAACGTAGAAACCCCTTTTAAATAAAATTAATATTTAATTCGTCAATATTAATAAATATAAAAATGTTTTCTTCATTATTTACCTGGGATGTTACATCCTTCCCCCCTTCTGGGAATTGCAACCTCGCAATTTTATTCACTTATCAAAATAAGTGGGGGTATTTATCCCTCATAGAATTTTCAGATTCCCACGTTGCCTCTTCAACCATATGGTTTTTCCAAAAAACCTTTACCTGGTGAATTACCTTATTTCACAATACTTTCTCTCTTCGGTCAAGAATCTGGACTAGTTGTTCTTCATAAGATAGGTTCTCTTCCAGCTGAACTACCTCTGGACTCAAAACATGAGATAGATCTGGCATATACTTTCTCAGCATCGAAACATGAAAAACATTGTGTACCTGAGATAAACTCAGAGGTAAAGCCACTCTGTATGCAACTGATCCAACTCCCTCCAAAATTTCATATGATCCAATAAACCATGGACTCAGCTTTCCTTTATTACCAAATCTGATCACACTTTTCCCAGGAGAATCCTTGAGAAAAAAATGATCACCTACCTCGAAGGATAGATCCTTCCTCCGGTTATCCACATAACTCTTCTTCCTGCTCTGAGTTGTTCTCATGTGCTTCTGAATTAGATGAACTTTTTCTGTCATCTCTTCTACCAATTATGTTCCCATCAACTTCCTTTCACCCACTTATTCCCAGAAAGCTGGAGTTCGACACAGCTTCCCATATAATTCCTGAAATGGTGCCATCTGTATACTGGAATGAAAAATGTTATTATATAAAAATTCAACCAAAGAAAGATGTTGGTCCCAACATCCCTGATAATCCATCGAACAATCTCGTAGCATATCCTCCAAGGTCTGAATTGTTCATTCTGACTGCTCATCTGATTAAGGATGAAAATTTGTACTAAAATTTAATTCAGTACCCAACGACTTCTAAAGGCCTTTCCAAAAGTTAGAAGTGAACCTGGGATCACGGTCGGATACAATGGAGATTGGAACTCCATTTAACCTGACTATCTCTTTAAGATACAAACGGGAAAGTTGATCTTGGGAAAAAGTATCACGTATATCAAGGAAATGAGAAGATTTAGTCAAGCGATCAACAATAACCCAGATTGCATTATTACCTCGAGATGTCTTCAGTAATCCCACAACAAAGTCCATGGATATATTCTACGATTTCCACTCTGGCATCGGTAAAGGCTGAAGTATCCCTTTCGGTAATTGCCGCTTTGCTTTAACCTGCTGACAAGTCAAACACTTCATAGTAAAATCAGTAATATCTCTTTTCATTCCATCCCACTAGTAATACTCCCACAGATCTCTGTACATATTAGTACTACCAGGATGAACTGAATACAAAGAACTATGAGCTTCAAATAACAACTCTCTCTTAAACTGTGAATCACAAGGCACACACAATCTCTTCCCAAATCCCAAAATGCAATCATTATCAATGTTGAATTTAGGAAACATACCTTTTTGAACCAGCTCTACCTTTTTCTGCAACTCTCTGTCTTTCTTCTGTGCTTGGTTGATTCTATCTGATAGAGATGATCTCACTGAAACCTGAAACAAAACTGAAGAACTTACTGCACCAACAACTTCTATTCCAAAGTTCATCAAATACATAACCAAAGGATCATGTTCCAAACGCAACATTGCTAATGAAGCATTACTTTTTCAACTCAAAGCATTAGCCACTTTATTTGCTTTTCCCGGATGGTAATGAATTGTACAATCATAATCCTTGATTAATTTCAGCCATCTCCTCTGTCTCATGTTTAACTCTTTCTGAGTGAATATATACATTAATCTTTTGTGATCAATATATATTTCACACTTTACTCCATACAAATGATGCCTCCAAATTTTTAAAGTGAAAACAACAGCCGCTAATTCCAAATCATATGTAGGGTAATTTAACTCATGAGTTTTTAACTATCGTGAAGCATAAGCAATTACATGAGCATTCTGAATTAGGACACAACCAAGTCCTTTCAATGAAACATCATTGTATATAACAATCTCACCATTCCTGGAAGGTAGTGCCAAAACTAGAGAATTCACCAATCTTCTTTTCAATTCCTGAAAAAAATCATCACATTCTTTTTTCCAGATATGCTTAACACCCTTCCGAGTTAGATTAGTCATTGGACTAGATAACCGTGAAAAATTTCTATCAAACCTTCGGTAATAGCTTGCCAAACCAAGGAAGCTATGAATCTCAGTTACATGTGTGGGTCTTGGTCATTCTTCAACAACCACTGTTTTTTCAGGATCAACAGTTATTCCATCTTTAAAAACAATATGACCAAGGAAAGAAATTCATTGCAACCAAAACTCACACTTTCTGAATTTCCCATACAATTTCTTTTCTTTCATGGTTTTCAAAATGCACCTTAAATTTCTTTCATACTCTTCTTTACTTTTAGAAAAAACCAAAATATCATCAATGAAAACCACCAAAAACTTATCCAAGAACTCATGGAAAATTCTATTCATAAGGTCCATGAATACAACAGGTGCATTGGTTAACCTAAAAGGCATAACTAAAAATTCATAATGGCCATATCTTGTACGAAACGCGGTCTTCAGAACATCATCTTCCTTTACCTTTAGCTGATGGTACCCTGATCTCAAGTCAATCTTTGAAAAATACAGAGCTCCCTAGAGTTGATCAAACAAATCATCAATATGAGGCAAAGGATACTTGTTCTTAATAGTAATATTATTCAAGGCTCTATAATCAATGCAAAGTCTCATTGAGCCATCTTTCTTTTTAACAAACAAGACAAGAGCACCCCATGGTGATGTGCTAGGTCGAATGAAACCTTTATCTAATAACTCCTGCAATTGTTTCTTTAACTCTAAAACTTTAACTTGAGCATTCGATAAGGGGGTTTTGAAATCAGCTTAGAATCAGGAACTAAGTCAACAGTAAATTCAACTTCCCGATAATGAATACTACCAGGAAACTAATCAGGAAAAACATCAAGATACTCATTTACCACTGGCACATCATTAATCTAAACAGTTCCTTTATTTTCAACATTATGTGCAAGGTAACATTCTTTTCCATCTTTTACTAGTTTATAAACTTCCTGATATGTTATCAAAATCAAGGGTTCATTCTTCTAGACAAACTGAAAGTCTTTGTGAAAAGAAACTTCTTTAGCTCTATAGTAAATCTTAGCATGGTAAATAGAGATCCAATCCATACCTAGGATAACATCAAGCTCTACTAGAGGTGGAACAATAAGGATTTCAAGTAGGATCTTTCCACAGATAAGGATAGGAAGATTCTTATAAATTCTTTTTGCCTCAATATTTCCCCTAGGTGTTTGTACCAGAAGTTCAGGAGTCATTTCTTGAGATGGTATTCCCATTTAACTAGAAAATGTTTCAGAGATGAAAGAATGTGTAGACCCCGAATCAAACAACACACTGGCATAATCTGAAAAAACAAAAAAAGTACCTGATACAACATCATTTGATGGCCTGACATCTGATGAAGTAGTTGCAAAGGATTTCACCACCCCTTTCTACTTGTAGTCTAGCTGCTTCCCATCACCCAAGCTCTTTTTCGGACACTGGTTTGCATAGTGACCCAAATCATTGCACTTATAACATTTTACTAACTGTAAATCAAATTTGGTCTTACCATCAACCTGATCTTTTCCAGTGCAAACACGAGCCTTATGTCCCATCTTACCACATCAGTAGCACTTTCTAGAATTCAAAAGACATTCCCCAGCATGCCTTTTGCCACATTTATCACAAACTGGAAACTTAGTTTTCTTACCGTCAGACTTTTTTGAAGAATTCTTACCTTTCTCCTGCCACCTCAGTCTCTTCTTCTGTTGGTTGTTATAGAACACTTGATTATCGGCAAACTCCATTTCCACCTTCTCAACACGTCGAACAAGCTTTTCATAACTTTTAATCTCACGAGAAGCTAATGGCCATCAATATTTTGGCTTTAATCCTGAGTAATAATGATTGATTTTACTATCAAGGTCTCAAATAAAATTTGGAGCATACCTTTCCAGTCGAGTGAACATTTTTTCATAGGCAGCCACTGAGTCCTCCTCTTGCCTCAATTCCAAGAATTTCATTTCCATACTAAGTCGAACAGCCTTATGAAAATACTTCTCCTAAAACATACCTTTGAATTCATCCCAGTCGATAGCATCAATCTCATCAGCATCCTGGATATTTTTAACCATCGACCACCACTGATCTGCTTCTCCCTCCAAACGATAAATAGCAAGACTACCCTTTTGATTGTCTGAACAACCCATGACATCAAAAATCTTCTCCAGTGCTTTAATCCACCCTTCAGCTAGCACAGGGTCAGATGATCCTCTGAATGATGAAGGATGTTGCCTCATGAAATGTTCCACCACTGACATGTTCCTCTGCGGTTGATCTGGCTGATCACATGTATGGATACCACCGCCATTTACCGCTTGAGTCAACTGCGCCATTACTGCAACAAACTATTCAGTTCCAATTCCGACCATCTCAGGATGCTGATTCAGAAGGTTATTTCCTTCTGTATGCCTTCCTAGCACTGCTTCCCTATTTCCTATGTGGAAAACCATTCTGAACAAACATGTCTTAGATGAAGCAACATGGTAATCTTCAAATACTATATCACTTCAATTTGACAAAAAAAAATTGGATAATAATTTAATATAATTCTAACTCCTAAAGTTATCTAAACCTACATTTGATACCAACTATAGGGCCCCAGACTTAAACCTTACTTACTCTTGAGTTATTACAAGATTACACATTGAGGCTCTTTTCGGGTTTATTGTTTTAGAGAATTAGAACATAAAACTTGCATTACATTACACATATAAACAAAGTGGTTACATAAAGATAGTATTCATTTTTCCCATCAATGGAAACATATTTAAAATAAAACATGGATTATTTCTTGACACTTCCTCGACAGTATCATCATATCATGTACCTTTCCCTTGACTTGTGAAAAAAATTTCAAAAAAAACTTGGGATGAGCATAAAAAGCTCAGTAAGGGATATAAAAATATGGAAAGGCAACACGGGTACATATATACCTAAGAATGAAATCATACTTTACCCATAAAACATAAGAACAATAACATACTTCGTCAAATCATGAATAAATCATAGAAATCATAAGACATAAAAGGTAACTTGAGGCATTCATAACATTCTTACATAGGGAGTAACCCTCTTAGTTACGTTTGGAATACCCATCACAGTATATTCCTAAAATCTCTTCGGAAAAACCTTAACGTTACACTCCTTCGTGTTACCCAATGCATTGGAGAGCTATTTCGGGTCACCCGCCCTTAGTTTATCATGGAACCACCCGTCTTCATAATAATGCCCAAAAACCTCAACATAATCTAATCACATAAAACATGGATAAAGAAAACATAACATTTACACCATTCATACACAAGATATCAATACAACACATTGATATAAAAACATTATGAAAACCATTTTCAAAAACAAAATAAACGAAAATTAAAACATGGTATTTATTTTTCTTTTAAAAAAAGGTATGACCTATAGAGGAAGCCGAAACTCAAATAATGGTCATGGCGGCGGAGAAGTCATTGTCGCCCCATACGTATGACAAAAACATTCCCTTTTGTCGTTTAGTAAAATGCTTCGTATAAAAAATATTCCTTTTGGATAAATGTAAAGGTCAATGGGGCTTATACATAGTATAAAATAAGGTTTTGTATAAAACAAAATATGCCTCAATGAAAGGAGATTGAGAAGAAGTCCCATACCTCGGGTCCGACTTGACTCGATCGTTCTTTAATGTGCTGAATAATAAACTTGAGTTAATTTCTACTTGTTTAAGAACCTTTTTCAAGTTAATTATTCCTTTTATATCACTTATTTCCATTTAATGAACACTATGTAATTATTTATGTTAATAATGGTCGTTTTAACGATCATTGGTACTTGAGTCAAAAATATACCCTTTATAATTACATGTTGTTCATGTATCCATTATATCCAGAATTATAATTATTATGTATATATAATATATATCAAGTATATACATGAATTTATAATATTACATAATCATTTTGAAGTAAGAAATGAAATGCACCTTTCATGGAGACGGTAAGTCGTACGTACACATGAACGCTACTGTCATTTCTATTTCGTATTTTATAGAATGGAGTCATAATGATATAAAGGTATATTGTAATTCCAGTATAATATCATATATAATATCATAGTTACATCCTTTATACGTCCCACATATGGTATTTAACGAATCAATCACTTTGAGGGGGCGGTAGTCCGCACTTCCTTAAATGAAGATATCGCGTTTACCCATAAGGGAATCCAAAAAGGTATGCCCAAAATGAAAAATAAATAAGCTTAAGAAAACCATAAACATATTATATATCATATATAAATATAGTGACATCTTAATGGCCACCTTTGAAGGTGTTAAAAGAATGTTGAACAATCATCATTTCGGGAGGCATAAATTCACCATCTACGGAAACAGTATGTCTTTTAACAATTTGATGTAGGTGAGTGTAAGTGTATCTCAAATACAGCTTATAACAACATCCTAATATATTGAGGATACTGGAGTTGTTACAAATGAAATGAATAAAAAGAGTTTAGGGGGTTGGAGAAGCAAAATCAAATAAAAGGACTCAAAAGAAGACATTACCTTAAAATCGGGTAACTCTCTTAGATTTGATCTCAAAGGCTTCCTTGGGAAAACGTCTGCCCAAAGTGAGGCTTCATGGAGTAATATAGGGATGTGTAGAGACAAAATGGGATGGGTTTGGGTGAGACAAAGGCTTTTGGAGTGTGGGTAAGGAGGTAGAGGTGGAGGCCTTTTATAAGAGGAGAGGAGGGGCACTCTTGTAAAGTTACAAAATGTTACTTTATTTTCAAAAGAGTTTCAGATTTTAAAGGTCCCACATTGATGTATTTCTAGGATAAGGTGATGAGGGTTCTAAATCCTCTCATCCAATAGGTTTTGGACAAGTTTATGGCTTAGATTTTACATTATCTTTCCATTTTATTTAAATCGTTAAATAATGAGGTCATCGCTACATCATCATGATGCCATGAATAATTTAAATTTTTTAAAGTCTAAAAATTATAAAAAAAACTATTATGGTGTAGGAAATCGTTTTATCTTGCCAATTACTATTTATAATCAAAAATATTACTTGTATAACCCCATGTAAAAATTGTTTTAGTGAAACATATCATGTTTGTGTCATTTTTACTTTAACATTAAATAAAAAGTAATTTATGTCATTTCCCATCCAAAGTGGCTCCATGGGGTCCCCAAGTCGACTCATGGATTTTAATGGTCAGTCATGACACATCCAATGAGGGTAGGACATGTTTCAAGCTCATCTCATATTATTAAAACATTATTTTTACCTTAAACTACACTAATTACCTCTAATCGCGATTAAGATCTTAAAAGTTACTATTCACAAAAAAAATATTTTAATCTCATTGAACCACATTTTAATTCTTAATGACAACCATTTATGTCGGATTTTTGAAATTAAAAACACAGAAGTGGTAAAATTTCATTTAAATGAAAAATCTGTTTTTATAAGTACACCAATTAGTGGTATCAATATTCATCAAAAATTGATGTTTTTCAGAAAAATACCAAAACTTCACCCTATGATATATGTGATATTATGAATTCAAAAATGAAGTCCATTTTAAAAAATTCAAAACATACAAGTTGCATTAATTAATTTAATAATTAATTCCCGCTGTCATAGCAAATAGCATGTTTTTATGAAACAATAAGTATCAAAAGATTGACACTAGTTTAAGTCCAATTTCAAAGAGAAATTGATTCTAATTACCACCATTGCATTAAATGGTAAAAAAATATTCTAATTTCACTTTAAAACGAATTCAAAAGATAATTTAATCATATAAAAAAATTATAATAAAAAGAGGTTTTGAATTAAAATACAACATTTTAGACTATTCATTAAAAAAATAATCTTTATCGGAAAAATACCATAAATTTACAAAAAGTAAATGTTGATGTCCCGATTCTAAAGAAGAGTTATATTTGGTCCAATAGAATGTATAAGAGTTATCAAAACTATATTTAATGACGGTTCTCCATCAAAAGGTGATAAGTGAACCTTTAGTGAAAATTAGGGTATAAATGCCTAAAATTGAATTCTTTCCGTATTTTAAGCTTTTATCTTTTATTGGATAAATGTAAAAACATTAAAAAAACATATATAATCATATTTTAGATATTTATATCCATTCCCGCCATTACAACTACTACATGTTAACTACCATTTAAAATAATTTTATTATATTATTACTGTACAACATAAGTTTTCAAAGAAACTCATCATTGCGTATCAAGTACGCTATCGAACGTACAAAACCATTCTAATTAAAATTAATATTTAATTCTTAAATATTAATAAATATTAAAATGTTTTAATCATTATTTACCTGGGATGTTAAAATTTTTATATCATGGTTATAATTCTAGATATGAAGAAATCAAGATATATGTTTTAGGACCATAAATATGAAAAATGGAAACCCAGGTAAAAAACAGTCTGTTTATTACCCGAAACGTATCTTTAACATATAATTAATTATATACATATAATAGATGTAAATGTGTAATTAATATATGGAATTATATTATTTATTATTGTCCTATAATATATTTATAATTAACATATATTTACTAAAAATTTCATTTTAATGAGTATAATGAGAGTCAAGACAAAAGGTAAAGGGATTTCTAGTCTGCATTTTTTTCCACGAGTCATCTCCTATATTCACCACTCGTTTCTTTTTTGTAGTCTATATAATTAACATAAAAATTTTATTTTATTAATTTACATAAATTTTATTCGGATGTTTCATATCTATTCTATAATATATATTTCATCTGGTGTACGCTTAAGATTCTAGAAAATTTTTATGGTTATTTTTTCTATATTTTCCTTCTTTGAGACACATGTTATATTTTGAACATATATATTTTTTCAAGGATTATATACTTCTTGTTGTATTTTCATATCATGGATATACTTATTTAAAAGATATTTTATTCTTAATATATATTTATTCTTTCTGGGATATTTTTATTCTATTTTACCAATGTGGTAAGTGTTTATTGATACAGTCTCATCATTTAAAAGGGTTTTTTCGAAATATGTTTCAATAGTAGAAATATTATGATCCATATCTCATTGATTCTCATGTATTTTATTAACTTATTTTCATTAATGACACAACTATGAAAATATACATTTTTTCAGTTCTTTCATACTAAATATTATTATTAAATTTTTTTTGACAATCCAACATTATTTATCTCTTTAGTCAAAAATCTATTTTATTCAAGGGAACTATGTTTCTTATGAAATTCTTTTAGTAACTTTTTTAATATATATTTTTCCCAATTTGAACAAAAATTATTTTTATTCTTTGTTATGTATAAAAAATTGAAATGGTTGTCATAATTTATTTGTAGTTTTTAAAAAATCGTTTCAAAGAAAATGTTTTCAATATTATTTTATAAGATTAATTTAACAGATTTCAGGGAAGTATGATTTAAATTTTTAAAAAGGTAGTTAATTTTTTTAAATGATTTTAAATGATTCCATTAATATTCTTCAAGGATATGGTAATTTAAAAAAATTATTTTTCAAAAGTGTTTTAAATGATTTTAAAATCTACCTTAAAAATTTTTCAAGGGAAAATGCTTTAAAAACTGATTTTTGATTGAAATGTGCTTTACATAATTTTAAAATATTAATTCAGAAGTTTTTATTAGACAATTATTTCAATTTTTTTTTCTATTTACAAATTTGTTTGAATTATTAAAAATCATTCATTTTTTAGTTTTTCAATGTTGTTTTTAATTAAATATATTTTGAAAAATGATTAATACTTTTAAAAGTGATTTTCTTAGAAATATAATTTCACTTATGAATGGATTTTAGTGATCCTTTAAGATTATTCTCTAATATGTTATCATTATTTGATATATTTTTTGAATTACTATTAATATGATCTTATGGTTAATTAATTAATATTTATTTGAAATTTTTTTTATTTGGAGGAACTACTGTTTATGAATCTAGATTCCCTTCGATTGGTTATATATTTATAAAACACTTATGAAACCTGATTCCTTTTGAAGATTTTTATATGGTGAAATGATTTTGAAAACATTCTCTCTTCAAAATGTTCTAATATGATAATATTTATATGCTATACATTTAATTTTATGTTTTATGATATACTATTATCAAACCCATATCTTTTTATGTATAATGATATTAAGAATGTCTTATTATATCATAGAACACACATTAATGAATAGATTAAAATATTGGTGGGACCTATATCTCCTTCCAATGAATTGGGTAATGATTTGTATCTTATGAGATAGACATGGATGGAAATGTGAGTAAATAGGATTTACTATAGGCACATGATTACTAAGATGGAATAATAATGTCTTTGGAATGAACCATGAAAAATAATATGGTCATTGGAGTAAACCATGACTGTTAGGATGGTATTGGAAGAGAAACATTACTACTAATATTATTTGTCGAGTGAACCCGTTCCCCTATTAGGAAAGGGATTAATTTGTGGATAGTGGTGGGTCCCTTATTATAAGTGCATCCCCCCTAATGTATATATATATATATATCATGACCATGGCCTTATAAGGAATGGAATTTATAGGTATATATATATATGAAAAAATATGTTTTAATTTTATGTTATAATTTAGGGCCATTTCACTTGATAAAATTACGATTCATTTCATATGTACTACTAATGATTAAATAATGATGCATTTTTATGTTTTTTGATATGAAGGGTATGATTTTACATTGTTATGAACATTCCATTATGATTTTTTTATACTTACATGTCAAATTTATTTATTTTTATTGATAATTTGACCTCACCATTTTTGTGTTTCCACTCCCCATGTTATGAATAAATATTTTATGTAGGATTACTAAAGGGGAAGATATTGTTGTGAAATATTGATGATATTTTACTATGTTATAAGTTTATTTTCTATGATTCAAAATACGCTAAATTATTATGGTCGTTACGTTAGTAATTTCTTTAAAATTATGAATATTAATCTAAAATGTTATAATTTCCATAATTATTAAGACTACAATATTATATGATGAAACCAGTGAATCTACCTTTTAGTCATGAAACTCATATATCGTTTCCCAGTTTAGGTGAATAACTATGATTATCATTAACAATTTATTGTAATCTATTTCCAATGAATATTGGAAAGCCTCTATGTTCACTCAATTGAAACCCATATACTGCATTCTTTATCCATAACTATTTTAAGTAATTAAACCTTTATTTCCTATCAAAAAATTAATTTTTTAGGGTTGTTATATATAATTTTTTCCTCGATCCATCTATTAATATTGAGGTATAGAATATGGAACAGGGTTTCAGTGAGCCTATCCATATCATTCATTTACTCCCTCATCGGTCTAGGTATTCTGACGATATGGTATAGGGGTCAGATTTTCAAACATAATATTCAATATAATATCTTAAAACATCTGAGGGGACATGATCCCATATTTGGGGAAACATAATATTTTATCTATTTTCGTTAATTTATTTATCAATTGTACTAGATTTTTTTTACCTTTTGTGAATTATATTAGTGTATATTTTGGGGTGTGTATAATTTTATTTAATTATTTTTGTTTATACTGTTTGTTTAAATATTTAAATGGTTGATATCATTTAATAGATGTTTTTATACTGAAATAATATATATAATAAGGGGAAAACATCATTTGTCATGTCACTATATTTTTAATTATATGTTTTCAAATTTTTCAAGTGACTCGGTAAAATATAATGTGTATATTATCACTATTGGGGCGATGGGTTACATTTATTTGTATGATTATAATATCACTATTTATGTGTGTCTTTTTTCATGTGTTGGTCCAGAACTTTTTCCTGTTTTTATTGATAAATAATGAATGTAAATGAACACAAATGTGCTAAATGGAAACTAGATCATTAAATTCTTTCTAAATACTAACTATGTATACTTTAGGTATATAAAGTTTTATTAAATATCATGTATTTTTTTTGGATTGTTAATTTCTATTGTTCCACCCTATTATATTTTTTTGATGTGTTTCATGTGATAAATTGGGTTCTCAAATTTTTAATTATTATTATTAATTATATTAACATGGTAATGATCATGGTATATCTATGTATGTTGATAAAAAAGATGATTATGAAAACATGTTAAATATGAAATATTATATACCATGTTTTTTTAGTGTTATAAATTTCACATAATTATCAGTAGGTTTAATATGAAACATATTACAGTTTTAAATTAATGTGGTCTCATGTTAATTTAATATTTATAAAGATTGATGAACTATAACTGTTAATTTATGACATGTTTTTTTATTTTTTTTAATATGAAAATGTTTTATACATTTGTTTATTTTGGTAAGTGGTTTTCTTAGATATTTTTTTTAAATAAATCGTTGATTTTTTACAATTTTAATTTTATAAATTGTATTGGGTGAGTTATAAAGAGTTAAATTTTATAAATACAAAATTAAAAAGAGATATTGACAGGTTTTAATTTAATGTTTTGTATCATGATAATTTTTTAACATATGAGGCGAAGAAATAGTTTTAATCAATAGGTTTTGAAATATGAAATTTAGCAATATGGTTTTTCATGATTAATATCTTGAATGTAATGAATCATTTTAAAAACAATTCTTAAGTTTTTATCTCCTTATCTACCTAGAATTACATAATATTTATAATAAAAAAATCTATTATTATAAATAAATTAATATGCGGACATGGAAATCATCAATGTTCGTGAAATTTTATGAATTATATGTTCTGAATGTTAGGAATTAAATTTTCATAACAAGATAAATGAATAAAAATGCGTATAAATATTTATTTTATTTCATTCCTATGTAATGTTGTCAATGTAAAGAACATATTGATGTTTTATCCAAATTTAAATTTTATAAATTATAATTAAATTAATTTTTTATGATATACGCATATGGTAATTCTTTATGAAGTTTTTTTTAATTGATATAAATAGTTTTTTTGATTTATTAACTATATTTGTATCTGTTAGAAGAATATGTAACCTTAATTATTAGTGGGGTCATAGAAATGTGCTCAATATTTTTAGTTGCTTAATGCATTCATTATTTTGGTAATACATCTAATCTCATATTGATATATAATAATTCATTATATATTTAGATATAATTTTTTAATGGAATTGTGTGGCACCACATAAATTTTTCTCATGTAATAATAATAATATTGTTTATTTTGATTAATTTTCATGATATATAAACAAGACATATGAAATAAACACAAGGAATTTTTATAAAATAGTGAATTGAATACATTGTTTCAAATATATGAAAATTCAAATACACAAAAATACGTACTAAAAGGCATATAAGAATTATAGGGAGAACAACCAATACAACCAGATCCCCATGAAGATTGTAAGGGTACTTTGGATGCATCATAATAAACATCAGTTCGGTTATAGATATTGAATCCACATTGAGTATCAGTGGAATGATGTGCACTATCTTCACCAAGACATATTGAATTTGTAACACCCGAATATATGAATTTATAAGGGCCCCAATTAGACCATTAACACTTTATTTGACTGATGTGTCTCTAACGGATATAACCATTGCTATTGGTAATTTTAGAGATTCTATTTCAATGTATTACTAAATATTGATATGTTTTAGTATTTTTAGTATACATTAAATAATTATCTTTTAAACATGTTTATAATTGATATTCTACATGAAATTTTAAAAGGGTAAATGTTTTAAGGTGGATTTAAAAATTCAACTCTTGGGTTTTAATGAAAATAGTGTAAGAAGTATGAATTATGTTTTTGAATTTGAAAACATGATTACGATTATCATTATTAATTTATGATTATACTATACATTGATTGGTGTACATTGATTTTCAAAAGTTAAAATAAAAAATATGTTTTATAAAATTTAATATATTCTCTATATAGGTAAAATAAATATATTTATTTTTTCTATGATTGTATGGTTCATTATGAATGTAGGGTTTTAAAATAAATTACCCACAAGGGCTAGCACTCTAGTTCGGTCGTAGGATGCATCACGTGTTAGGTGGCTGAGCCTAGCCTTCAGCCTTATCACGAGCCTTCCTATGCATGCGTGCATGGGCCTCATTCACGTACATAGAGTCGAGGTAGAGCACTACCATGTGGGGTGGCACAGAGGTGAGGGTGGGTGTAGAGCGCGCCCACAGAACACCAGTAAGGTGCGACACCAGGAGGGGGAAGGAGTAATCAAATCCTTTGATCAAAGCTATTGCTTTATAAAGAAGTTGTTGGAGTTTTTCTGTTTTGATATGGGATGGATAAAATCAGCATGGATAGAATCTATGGAATTGGATCATGCCACGCATGTTGAGATCCACGGGATCAGTTTGGCTTTCGAACTCCCGCAGCTGCAGTATACCTCATCGTTTTATGAGGGTCGTCCAATCCCAATGGATCTATTCTCAAAAATATGAGTATTTTAAGACTCTATGTCATTCAATATCTGTTCGATCATGTTCATTATATATTCCCAACCAACCTTCAATTTCAAAATTGTGAACTCATCCCTGACCGTTGGATGAAGGCCATATCTAATACATGTCTTCCATTCATTTTCTATATTTTCTTTCCAATGATATATTTTTCTTCCTCCACTTGTGCCACACCAGTGGCTATTCCACACCCACTATCACCATTTTCTCCACCTGTGATAACCGGTGGTCCCTTACTTGCTCTATTTTCCACAACGACATAACCTCTGTCCTTTTTAAATATTGGTATATAATGTCCCAGGTAATTAAAGAACATGAAATTTTTCATATTTATTAATATTTGTGAATTAAATATTAATTTTCCATTAAAGGGGACTCTATTTTTGATGGCGTACCAAATATGAAACAACAAGTTTCTTTGAAATCTTATGTTGCAGACTAATAAAATAATAATATTATTGTATATGGTTTTTAACGCCTTGCTATTATAATGGCAGGAATAAATTGAACAAAAAAATTATGATTATACATGTTTATTAAAGGTATTTACATTTATCCAATAAAAGTTAGAGACTTAAAACATGAATAAACCTAAGCATAAATACTCTAATATTCTAAAAAAGATCAATTTATCTCTTCTTGAGGGAAACCCATCATTAAATCTAGTTTTTTTCAATTTTATATGATCTATTGGAAAAAATAAAATTCATTTTTAGATTCTAGTCATAAAAATTTCTTTGGGTAAATTTTTTGTATTTTTCTAATTAAGTTGATTTTTAATGAATAGTAATAAAACGAGATTTTAATACAAAAATACCTTTTAATAGAATTAATTTATATGGTTAAATTAGCTTTTTACTTTTTTCTAATGAGTTATTATAATATATTTTTACCAATTAATTAAATGATGGAAATTGGAATAAATTTCACTTTGAAATTTTATATAAATGAGTGTCAATATTTCAATAGTTATTATTTCTTAAAAACACACTTTTTTGTTTTTACAACTAGAATTAATTTTAAATTAATTTATTCCACATATCTATTTTGAATTTGAAAAATGGATTCCATATTTGGAATTAGTAGGTTTAATTTTTTTAAATACATAGCTTTTATTTTTAGACATTTTAATTATTAACTTCAGTAAATATTTTATATACTATGATTAAAGGGAAAATATAATAAATAAGCGGATAATATAATATTATATTAATATTAAATTACCCTAACATGTGTTATAATCCTATTTGGTGATAAATATCCTACCATAGGCATTTTTGGATGAATTTTGGGACCCCATGGAGCCACATGGGAGTTATAATGACACTTTATATTAATTAATTTAATGTAAACTCAAAAATTATATAAACAAATATCTTTTAGTAGATCAATTTTTACATGACGTTATATATGTTATAATTTCATATATAAATAGTCTTTATGAGGATAAAAATATTTCCTACATCATGGTATTATTTTTATAATCTTTGGACATTAAATAAAATAAATTATTTATGACACAATAATAATGCAATATTTACCTCATTAATAAATGATTTAAATAAATAAGATTATCAATATTAAAAAAACCAAAACCTGTCCCATTTTTTGGATGATTTTATTTAGACCATAATTCATCATAAATTTTACTTTAATGATTAGTTGACATTTTGAATCTGAAGATGATTTTATAATAAAATAATTGTTTCAAACATTCCTAAAGATCCCAATGTCTCCCTTATGAAAATCCCTCAATTACTACACATTTAATACACTTCTAAAGCCTTTTGATAGTACAACATCTATTGAATTAATATCCCATGATCCCTATCCTCATCATATAGGCCTTAACATAGTCATAAATCACATCATGAATCCCTTTTTGTTCAAACTAATGAGAGTTACCTGATTTTGAGGTAACAACTTCTCTTAAGTGCTTTTGTTTTATTTTACTTCTCTAACCCACTAAACTCTTTTTATTAATTTATTTTATAACTAACCTAGTATACTACATATACTAGTATGTGGTTATGATAAGTATAATAACTACACATACACACAACTCTATCTAATGTGTAAAGAACATATTGTTTCTGTGGATGAAAAATTAAAGCCTCAAGAAATGATGATTGTTAAATTTATTCCTACCACCTCTCATGGTGGACATTATGATGGAACAATATTTATATATGATATATATTACATTTATTTTTCTTATTATTCTGTATTATTTATTTATATCATACCTTTATGGTTTCCATAATGGGTAAACATGATAATTTCATTTTAGGAAGTGCAGACTGCCGCCCCCTCAAAGTGATATGACTCATTAATACCTTATATGGGATTTATAAAGGGTGGATTTAATGATATTATATATGATATAATAATATAATTATAATATATCTACATATCATTATGTTTTAATTCAATTAAAATAAGAAATAGAAATGCAAGTAGCGTTCATACGTATGTACGGCTTACCGTCTCCATGAATGGTGCATTTCATTTATTATATCCAAATGCAATATACTATTATAAAAGAAAATATATATACTAGATATATGTGATTTTTATGATATCTAAATAATTAATATCATTCTGATGATAATTTATTTATGACAACATGGACAAATTTTAATTATAACAAGTTCATTTTTAACTCAAAATTTGAATGTTGACAAAATGTCCAATATGAAATGAAATAATTTACTAACTATCATTAAAATGTAATAAGTTATATAAAAGTAATCATAAACATTAAAATATATAGGAAGAAAGTATAAATTAACTTAATTTTATTATTGAGGAAGGAAAAGGAATATACGATTCATGTTGGACCAGAGGTAAGAGATCTCTTATCTCACTTTTAATTCTGTGAGATTTCCACTGTTCACCACTTATTTATTGCATGTGGTGTATTTTTTACTTAAATTTGATATATATTATCATTATTATATTTATATTCATGGTATTATATGATTAATTTGGTGTTTATTAACTTTTTCTCATACGACTCGAGTGATTTCAACGTGGTAAGGTTTTTTAATCTCACTTTTTATTTCCGTGAAATTCATGCTATATTAGCCATTATTTCCTTTTGTGTGGTGGATGTAATTCCCCTAATTGTTTTTATTGGGTAATATAATTTAATTTATGTTTATTTACATATTAATTGTGTGATATTTCTTTCAGGTGGTGTATGTTTCATAAGTTACCAAACCGGTATGGGAACCTTGCACCCTCCTCTTTTTAAAAGACTATTTTTGTTATACATTTTAATTTAAATTTTATTATGTTGGGATATGTTCTAATATATTTTAATTGATGTAAATTTTATTTAAATGTGATTATATATCCTTTTATCTCTCATCAACAAAATTTTTGATTTTTAATGTCACTTCGTTAGGCTTTCAAATTTCTGTAATAAAATTTCTTAACCCAATTTCAATTTTTGGGTTAAACATCTACTTCTTTATTATGTCGTGCTATGAATATGTGTGAATAAAATCTTATTGTTTTATAATTAATATGAATTTATATTTAGTGTATTTATATTTTTCTCACATAATTATTTAATTGATTTATCATTAATCTAAGGACACCTTATTTATAAGGAATTTCATCTCAATGTACATTTCCATTCAGACTTTATTGTTTATATGCACCAATTAAATATTATATAGTGTATATACATTGATTTGGAATATTATATCATTAATACCATTATTCTCATGATATTATTAATTACTGATTAAATTTTATTCTTCAATTAATTGAATTCTATAAACTCTCATTTTGTTAAAATGTCATTAAATAAAATATACTTTTAAATGTTATAAAGGTTTATTCCCTTAAATAGTTCACATTAATTTCCATGTTTTAGAAATGATTTTAACGATTTATTCATATGGACATGAATGTTTTGAAATTTAAATTTCATTAAAAAAATTCTAGTGGTATGGGGCACTTTGATTTGAAAATCTCTTTATTTAATATTTAAAAATGTTTTGAAAATAGTTTGATAAAAGCATTGATTTTTTCAATATTTTAAAATGATATATTGTGATTGAAATGTGTAAATGTTATATTTCCATTATGTTTTTTATGGGTTATGAATATGTTATGTCTATTTAGAATTTTTTACATATACGGGAGGTTCCGTGATAAATCTAGGGTGGGTGAGCCTGAGATAGCTCTCCAATGCATTGGGTAATGTGGCGGAGATAAAATTGAATGATTATACTAAGAGATTTATGGAATATAAAGTGATGGGTATTAAAAATGTGAATCTCTATTTATCGTTGATAGCGAAAATGTATTTTTGATGTGGATTCCACAAGATACCTTTATGATTTGTGATTTCAATGTGTTATTCATAAATTTTATGATTTCACGAGGTATGTTATGATTGAAAAGTATGGTTTCATTTTTTTGTATTTATTAATGGTATATTGTTTTTATTCATTATTCTATATACCTTACTGATATTTTTAATCTCATCCCATGTTTTTGAAATGTTTTCTACTTGAATTAACGACTGATAAGTTTTATGGATGGGATCATGGAAAAGTCATGCTATCTAAAACATGGTACTAGACATGACTCTTTTTTTCAAGAGTTTTTATTTTATGAAAAAATTGATACTGAGTAAAATTGTCTATTTATAATTTTCATGTTGTTTTTTTAATGTTATTACATACTTCTATAAAACTCTAAACCTGAAAAGTTCGTCAATGTGAATTATCCATTTAATTCAATATTAGGTAATGTTTAAGGACGAGTCCTTATAGTTGGTATCAGAGGTCGGTTTAAACAAATTTTTGTATTAGGTGTTTTTGTTTGACACATGTTAAGTCTCTATGTATACTCTATATGTTAAATAATTATTTTTCATACTTTATTAGATCAATGGATGTATGTTACAAATTGATGGATGATGATCTCAAATGGAATCTCTAACTGTTCCTGTTGACTTGCTTGAAATAATTATTGCAAAGTCATGTTCGGATGATTGGGAAACATATTTTAACATACAACACACTTGAAATAAGTTTTTTGAGACATAAAAAACGTCCACTATTTTTCAAAGTCATCATGGATAAAGAGTTATATTTAAAAAAAATCCTATTTATACAATATTCTCATATCTTCAAGAATGTTAAATATTATCAGGGAATTTTTGAATATTTTACCTTATCACAAGATTTTGAAGCATATTTGGACTTTGAAAAATGTGTTGAAAAAGGATACTAGTGCACAACCTATTTATATTTGATTTTAAATTATAGTCTTCCAGAATAAACATATGGTATTTTTTAGGTACCACATATTAAATGTTTCAACAAAAACTCAGTCCGAATATTTTATAAAAATTATATTTTATCATATGTTTTGAAATTATTTGTCATGCATGAATTTTTTGAAAACTATTTATCTGTGAGCACCCATATGAACCAAGTTTTACAAGGTGTATTTGGATGATGGATGAAAACCATTTTGAAGAATATCTAAATCATTGTTTCAATGGATGGACCATATACCTATATGAAAATGATAACAATGAAACCAATTGGACACCATGATCAATTTATGATGTTCTTTATTCTAGGAATAATTTCATTTTATCGTATGGTGGGGAAATTAAATGAAATGACAATATATATAAGAGATCAAGAATTAAGCTGTTGAAATCATAATGTGTTGGGATGAAAATGAAATGGATAAGAAAACCATTTAGGTTAAAACATGTTAGGATTATTTTTGAATTTTATTAATGGACAACACGTAGACCGTGTGTCAACCAGTCATGTTGGAAAAAGCTGCGAGAATCGAACCTATAACCAAAGTACGATTTGGATTTATCCCCTACCACTAGACTACATGAAGTCCCTGGTTAGTATGAATTATTATTTTTAGTTAAATGGATTTATAGATCAACAAAAAGTAGATTTTGGGAATTTATGTTTTATTAAATGGATATCATTATTATAGGAAAATGATTTTGTGATTAATTGATAATGGTTATTTTGGAATATGTTCTCTATTATGGTGAAACACTATATGCCTATGGAAATTAGAATTCATTGGTTTTTAAATTGAAGATTAATGGTGGAATTTTATTTTGGATGAATATTTATTTGTGGACATATATGGATTTGGGTAATTTGTTGAAATGATTTAGAAATCATAGAGAATATGTGATTTGGATAATTATGATTCAGTATGATACATTACGAGTAGTGTATGATTTTTGAGTTAAATGTTAAAATTTAGTATTGAAGACTATGTGATTAAATCCTTCTATGTTTTGGGTTTCAGTCATAGTTTAAACTATTTTGAAAAATTTTATGGACAATTGTGCATTGAATGGTCATTCGTGACCTTTGGGTATATTTTCTCGAATTTTGGTTGTTGAGATTAGTATTTATTTTTATAATGTATTATCCTTTTTTAGGATTATATGATCTAATACTAACAATTTTGGTTTTATTTGATGTTTAAAGAAAAGGGAAATATGTAGTTTTAATTTTTTGGATGTTGTGATTCTCTAGATATTGATTCTTGGGATTTTGATGTGACCAAGAATTTTTGAATAATTTTTATTTGGAGAAAAGATTAGTTTTTCATTGACACTTATTAAAGGATGAAACTTCATGTAAAGGTATTTATATTTCAATATGTTCGTATTTTATGTAGTAAATGAATTCCAATAATTATGAAATGGAACATAAAACAAAAAGGTTGTCATTTTACGTTTCCTACTATGAAATCAATTTCCGTTTAACAGATCATAATTGTGTTATTTTCTGGTGGTTAACGTTCCCTTAATCATGATTTTTATCACTCTCTATCAGAACATGACAATTTTTTATCTCTTCTATATCCATGTTTTCTTACATAGAATCCAAATATGGGTTATCTCGGGGGACCTTTATACTTCACTTTCATTATTTTAATGTGATAGTTTTACAGAATTTTTTCTGATGTGGGACTTTTAATAAAGTATCTAAACCCAGCTTTAAAAATTACGAGGACGCAATTACTAAAAGGGGGGAAGGATGTAACATCCTATGAAAATAAAGAAAATTAATATTTTCATATTTATTAATATTTGTGAATTAAATATTAATTTTACTTTAAATGGGACGATATGTTTGATGGCGTACCCGTTATGCAAGAATAGGATTCTTTAAAATCTTATGTTACACACTAATAACATAATATTATTATTGTATATGGTAGTTAACACCTTGCCGTTATAATGGTGAAAATAAATAGAACTAACAAAAATATTATTATACATGTTTGTTAAATGTTATGACATTTATCCAATAAAATTTAGAGGCTTAAAACTTGAATGAATCTAGGCATAAATACTCCAATATTCTTTAAAAGGTCAATTTACCGCCTTTTGAGGGAGAAAACTTCTTGATTATAGTTTTGGTCATCTTTTTATGTTATATTTTACAAAATAAAATTATTCTTTAGATTCAAAACATCAAAATCTACTTTGGGTAAATTTTTTGTAATTTTATGAAAATGTTCATTTTTTAATGAATATTGAAAAATTATATTTTAATTCAAAAGTGCATTTTCATATAATTTAATTATATGGTTATATTATCTTTATAATTATTTATAAAGTGTGATTAGAATATATTTTTACCATTTAATCCAATTTTGGACATTGGAATTAATTTTATTTAGAAATTGGACATAAACTAGTGTGTATCTTTTGATAGTTATTATTTCTTGGAAACATGTTTTTTGTTTTGACAGAAGGAATTAGTTTTAAATTAATTTCTTTTACTTCTTTGTTTGGAATTTGGAAAAATGGATTCCAGATTTGGTATCATTAGGAATAAATTTTGTAAATACGTAACATTTATTTTTATAAATTTTAAATATTTACTTTAGTAAATATTTTATTTACTGTGATTAAAGTTAAAATATAATAAGTAAGCGTAAAATATAATATTATAACAATTTTAAATTACCCAAACATGTGTCATAATCTTATTTACTGATATATATCTGACCATGGAATCTATGGGTCGAATTTGGGACCCCATGGATCCACATGTGAGTAATAATGAAACTTTATATTATTTAATTTAACTTCAAGTCAAAAATGAAATAAAAAAATATCTTTTAGTAAATAAATTTTAACATTTATTTATATAAGTTATCATTTAGTCTATAAATATTATTTGGAAAGATAATATGAATTCCTACATTATCATATTTTTAAAAAAAATTAGGACATAAAATGAAATAAATTATTTTATGACACAATAATGATGGATTATTTACATCATTAGAAAATAGTTTAAATAAATAATATTATAAATATTAAAACAATATACAAAGCATGTCCAATTATTATTAGATGATTATATTTTGACCATGTGTAAGCTAAAATTTTACCTTAACGATTAGTTGTTCTTTTGAAATGGAAGATGTGTTTATGATAAAATAATTGTTTCAAATATTCGTAAAGAGTCCCTCCTCTCCTTTATAAAATCCTCTAAATTACTACCCATTTCACAAACATCTAAAGCCTATTGATCATACAACCTATACTAAAATAATAACCAACTATCCCTATTTTCAGTTGATAATCCTTATCATAGGATTAAATCACTTTAAGAAACCCTTTTGGTTCAAATGAAAGGGAGTTACCCAATTTAAAGGTTACATATTATCTTAAATTCTTTTGTTTTATTTTACTTTTCCAACCCCCAAAAATCTATTTATTCCTTTTTTTATAACAACTCCATTATCTTTAATATATTACTATGTAGTTATGATTTCTATTTGAACTACACTTACCCACTCCTCCATCTAATGGGTAAAGAATATAATGATTCTGTGTATGGGAAACTAAATCGTCACGAAACAATGATTGTTGAATTTACTCCAACCACCACTCATTGTAGACATTATGATGAAAATATAATTATATATGATATATATTATGTAATTGGTTTCTTTATTCTTCTGTATATTTCATTTATAGCATACCATTATGGTTTCCATAATGGGTACACATGATAATTTCATTTTAGGAAGTGAGGACTACTGCCACCTCAATGTGATATGACTCGTTAATACCTTATGTGGGATGAATAAAGGATGTATTTATTAATATTATATATGATAATATAATTTAATTATAATATACCTATGTATCATTATTATTTAATTCCATTAAAATAATAAATAGAAAATGAAGTAGCGTTCATGCGTACGTACCACTTACCGTCTCCATGAACCATGCTTTTTCATTTATTATCCCCGAATGGTATGTACTGTTATAAATACAAATATATTCTTGATATATATGATGTGTATTATATCTAATAATGAATATAATTATGTATATAATGGATTTTTTACCATATGGAAAAATTGTAATTATAACAAGTTAACTTTTAACTCAAATTTCAATCATTGACAAAATGTCCAATATGAACTAAAATAATTAAATAATTGTTATTGAAAGGTAATAAGTGATATAAAATTAATATTAAAAATTAAAAAGGTAATTAAGAAATTATAAATTAATTTATTTTTACTATTCAGGATGAACAAGGAACATACGAATATTATTGGACACGAGGTAAGTGATTTCTTATCTCACTTTTAATTCTGTGAGATTTCCAATGTTCACCACTTATTTATTGCATGTGGTGTATTTTGTACGTACATTTGATATATATTATCATAATTTTATTTATATTCATGGTATTTTGTGATTCGTTTGGTGGCTATTAACTTTTTCTCATACAATTAGATTTGATTAAAACATGGTATGGTTTTTACATATCAATTTTTATTCCCATGAGATTCATGCTATATTAGCCACTATTTAATTTTGTGTGGTAGATGTACTACCCATTATTGTAAAAATTGTGTAATATAATTTAATTTATGGGTATTCTCATTTTAGTGTGTGATATTTCTTTAATGGGGTATAACTTTTGTAAGTTACCAAATCGGTAAGGGAACCTTTAACCCACCTCTTTATAAAAGAATTTTTTTGATATGTCTTTTAATTTAAATATTATTATATTGGGATATGTTATTATATATAATTATTGATGTAAATTTAATTTCCAATTGATGAGATATCATTTTCTATTTCTTCAACATATTTTCTGAAATTTAATGTGATGATTTTAGGATTTTTAATTTCAGAAGGAAATCTTATTAACACAATTTCAATTTTTGGGTTAAACATCTACTTCATGATTATGTCGTGATATGAATATGTGTGAATAACCTATTATTGTTTTAAACATAATATCCAATTATATTGGGTGTATTTATATTTGTCACACATAATTATGTAATTTAATTATACTTAATCTAAGTACACCTTTTTTCTAAGATATTTTGTCTCAATTTACATTTTCTTTGAGACATCATTGTTGATATGCACAAATTCAATATTATATATACCATAATTTGGCATATTATATCATAAATACCTTTAATATCAAGATATTATTAAGTTCTGATTAAATTTTATTCATCAATTATTTGAATTCTAGGATCTCTCATTTCGTTAAAGACTCTTAAAATAAAATATCGTTTTAAAAGATTTAAAGGATTATTTTTCTAAATCATTCACACTTATGTCCATGTTTTATAAATGGTTTTACGGATTTATTAGAATGGATATAAATTTTTTGAAAATGAAATTTCATATAAAATCTTGAAAGTGGTATGGGACACTTTGATTCAAAAATCACATTATTTTATATTTTAAATCGTTTGATAAAATATTTGATTTTTTCAATATTTTAAAATGATATGTTTTGATTACAATGTGGAAATGTGATATTTCCATTATTTTTGTTTTATGGATTATAAATATTTTATGTATATTGGGTATTTTTAATGTATACGGGTGGTTCTGTGATAAACCTAGGCGGGTGAGCCCGTGATATCAATCCAATGAATTAGGTAATGTGACAGAGGTAAATGTGAATGTTTCTCCTAAGAGATATAGGGTATATACTATGATGGGTATTCCAAATGTAACTCCCTATGTAGATGTGATAGCTACAATCTAATTTGATATTGATTCAACAAGTTACATTTATGATTTATGATTTCTATGTGATATTTATAAAAATATGATTTCATGACGTATGTTATGATTGAGATGTATAGTTTCATTGTTTTATATTTATTAATGTTCTGATGTTTTAATTAATTATTTTTTATCCCTTACTGTGCTTCTTATTCTCATCCCATGTTTTTGAAATGTTTTCCACATGACTAAAAGATGAATAAGGGTCAAGGATGGGATCAAGGCAAAGTCATTATGTCTAATACATGGAACTAGTCATGACTCATTTTTATCAAGAGTTTTTCTTTTATGAATAAATGGATACAGAGTATAATTGCCTATATGTAATATTCATGTTGTTATTTAATTGTAATGACCTAATTCTATAAAACTCTGAACCTGATAAGATCCTCAATGTGAAATATCCATTTAATTCAATGTTATGTAATGTTTAAGGAATGGTCCTTATAGCGTAGGTCTCAGTTTTCCTCGGATGTTTTAAAAAACATATAAAAAATACATTTTATATAATATATCATTTTTTCATATGAACACTATGGGTGTTCATTTTCTCTCAAGTCTCCTTCAAGATCCCTAGAAAACTTCCTCGAGCCTTTCCTGTGCCTCTCTTCATGCTCAAACCAAGTATAGTATTTATGTTCCCTTTATTATTGTGTGGAAAGTTTATATATTTTTATATATATGTATACTCTTATATATATATATACATACTAGAGGTTTGGATAAAACCCCTATTATACTCGATTCTAGGACCTTTGGATTTTAGGTTTGTGTAGTATATTTAAACCTCAAAGATAATATTTCTCATGAAAAACTTGTTTACATACATTATATATTCAGTTATATATATATATATATAACTTAACAATATTATATAGATATCTATTATTCCCGAATTAAAGAACAAAAAACATTGAGTTTTAATGTTTAAGAAGAATTTTAAAATGCAAGGAATTACTTTTTGTAATAAAACACACATATATATAGTATACATAGTCATATATAATTATAAATTTTATCTAAATTACTTTATGGACCATTTTTATGTCTTTTAACATTGATCCTCAATGAATAATTAATGTTTTTGATAAGCATGTAAGTGTAAATTAATTTTGGTGTTGAATACTAATGTATACTCAGTAATACATTTATGTTTTACATGTTATCTAATTCTTTTAAATTTATATTATGATTTAGGGACTCTTGTTAATAAATGTGACTAATATATTAATTTCATATGGGTGTCAATGGATTTGTGGTATAAAACCTTAATTACATTATGTGTTTACAGATATGTGAATATATGTATATATATATATATTTTGATACTAAATTTTATTTATAAATTTCTCATGATTTCTAAGAAATAATAAAACATGGTTTTTTCAAAACATGTTGTTTTTGTTTATAAATTCTACTTTTTATATACACACTTGTGTATAAACGTATTTACCAAACACTAAACCTTAATTTGGGATATTCCATATATTATAAATTTGATCCATTAAGTAATTTAGGAGAGTTCATGAGTATAATATTTGGCGTTTTCTACTCTTATATACATCTGTACGAATCAATTATTTTCATACAATTATTAAATGGTATTAAAAACCATTGAATTTCATGATTTTAATGTTTAACATTATGTGTACCCTTGTGACATCTTATGCATAGTCACACCAGTAATAAAAGTTTGGGCATCTAGGTTTTTAATACCCCATATAAAATAATGGGTTTATCTTTTAATTAATTAAACAACCAATCCATGATGAAATTACAATATATATTTTATTAAAAATGATTTTACATTTAGGATTATCATTTTATGTAACAAAAATTTTATTCATTTTTGTGCATTAGTTGTTATCACATATTCTATAATCTACTATGAAACATATCATTTATTGCCAAGCAGTTCACAGTATTGTGGTTAACACATATATGCATGCCTTACTTTGTATATGTAAAATGCTAAAGAATATAATTAAGACTGTTATGATAATTTATGGAATTAGGAATTAAATTATTCACGGTGGTATGGGACACATTGAGTAATGTGAAGTAAGAAACCACGTAAATTTTGACACTTGGAATGATAAGTAATAAATAATTTAATAAATCAATGTTGTATGTGAAAATTGATTTAGAGATCTGAGGAATGCATTGGTCTTATTATGTGATGGGTGGGGGATGCTATAGCCCCTCGATTCTTTAGTGGGTCACATGAGACAACTCGACATGGATTTTCTTGTGGCCATTTCCAATAAGGATTTATGGATTTTGGTAGAGGCCTGAACAATTAGATGTCTTGGCCGACATCCTAACATTATCTTGTATATGCACATCCCTCATTACGTTTATGATAATTAATTAACTAAGTAAATTTTCGACTAGTATAATATCCATTGTAATGATCCACTACTTATTCATATAAAAATAATTAAATGCTTATGGCATGGCGTTGATTTAGATCTCATGGAATTTATTTTCCAGTTATGGATTACAGTTACTAATATAAGAATAGATGTTTTTATTATGTGAATCCCTAATCAGGTATTACTTATAGTTATAAATTTTTCAATTGAATATTTACACGTCATACCTAGTACAATTATAATGTATCTTATTTATTATTTTGAATGATCATGCTTATAATTTAATAATATTTCCCATTAACTGAGTAAATATTCCTTGAAATGTGCTCTTTTATTTCTTAGACAATTTTTATGTTATGATACATGTGTTACATCATTTCTTATGAAAATTTTTAATGGAAAATTTTAAAAAAATGTTTTCAAAAGGATATGATTGGAATTTTCGAATATTTTAAAACCCCTTATTGGGAATTCGTATGCTCACCCGACGATTCTGAAAAAAAATGATTAGGTAACACTTTTTAACCGAAGAATCATGTATTATGTGGATGGTTTCAATGAACCTGATTAGTAACGATCTTATTTATGGGACATTATGTGTAAAATAATTGTGCATAATTTTTTTAATAAATTACACATATCTTTTAAGGCATCAGCTCTGGGTTTTCTAGAGTCGGGTCATGACAAATTACTTCTATTTGAGTGGTATTTCTCATATGATATTTTTTTGATAGTGGTTTAATAGGGGTTCATATGGATAAGTTTATTCCCCAGTTGTATTTATTATTTTAAAAATAAAAATATATCCTTAGAAGTTATATCAAGGGTTCACTAAAATACATCCCTTCCCTTCTCTATATCATTTCTATTTTCACTATATTTCTTGAGGATAATGATTTTATCAGGGGAATGTAATATAATGTTCATGAATATTCATAATACATTCATTATTATACTAAATTAACTTTTATTTCAAAATTATTTCTCTAATTTTTGATTTTTTGTAAATTATTTTTTGAATTAGGGATGTAAATCCAGTTATTAATTTTTTTTTCAGAAAACAATTTTTATTTATTGATCATATTATATAATTTCATATGTTATTTTTGGATTTTGGAAGTAATTAATTTTTATTATCAATTATTTATTAGTTTAATTAATTATAAATTAATATATTCAATAAAATATTTATCCTTATGTATGATTTTTTATTTTAATGATTGTAAATAGTATTTTATAAATTATCTCTAAGGGTATGACATAGTTTTCTTTCACTATGTGATGGTAAATCCATTTTGAACTATCTTTTCAATGGTAAAAATTAGTTTATTTTATTATTGTATGGTAAGGTTAAATTTTCTTAGCAATACATAAAATTATAATATTTTTTAAAATGTTATATAATGGTGTATCCATTTTTGTGTAATGGTTTTTATAATTAATTGTTAATCCTTCATCCTGTATTGTTTATTAAAAAAACACAATCACTATGAATGGGTATCTTTCTATTTCCAATCGTTTTGTCAGGTTAAGCATGATCCTCTGTGTGATGAATAAACTAAATTCTTAATATTTTTAAATTTAGATTAGGATTTCAAAAAACCATGTAACCATAACACGAGAATTCTTCATGTGTTATATAAATAAGAAAAGATTCCCCTACAGGTGGTGTAAAAGTAGTAAATGTTTTTATTTTGAAAGTGATCTCTATAACAACATATGTGAAATCTTAATATCAAAAAATTTGAAAATTTTAACCAAAATTATATTCATATAAAATTTCACCTTTCACAACATATGTTTTAGGAATATATGTTTCTCTTTCAATTAGAGAATCCCCATTCTAATTATGTTTCAATCATTATACTCGTTGATATGATTTTATAATCTAAAATAATTTATTAATTGAATATAGGTCATATAAAGTTTTATATAAAATATTAAAAATATTTTATTTACATCATTATAGATAATACAGTTAAATTATAACTAAATGAGGAATAAATTTAATGTTTGATATAGTTCATCAAGAGCTATATTTTCATATTAATGTATAGTATAATTTTCTCATTTTAGTATCTTTTTGTTTAATTAATGTTTGTACATCCCAATGACATTATATGGGAGTCATAAAACCCACTATTTTTTAAATGTCTTTAATCGTCTACCAATATAAAATATAGATCCATTTCACAGGGTAGAATAACATGATGTCATTTAATTCGAGGTATCGGCTCATTCACTTAATCTTTTTCATAATCTTCATGCTAGAATTATATATTCTCTTGAATTCTCTATTTTGATGTATGTGATGAAAAATAATCAATTATTAATATAAAAAATAATGGATTGGAAAAGGATTATAAGATAATCATCTAATAGTAAAACAGTATCATTAAATCAATGTTTTTTTACTATTGTTACTTTTTCTGGTTTCCAAAATTTAAATTGTTGATTAAATAACAACATATAAATATTTTATTATAATATGAAATTATAAATTACATGATGTATTTTATTTTTTAAATTAGTTAAATTTTTGACAAAAAAATTATTCATTATTTATAATTAAATTAGTAAAATTAAAATTTATTTTAATAATTAAATCATAATTTATACTACTCTTTTTAATATCATGATAATAAATGTACTATCACATTACGGTAATTAAAATATCAATGTGAAAGTGGGGATCATATAAAAAATATTACATTCCATTATTATGGAGTCTTTATATCATACAAATATTTTTAATATTTTCATGATATCAAAATGACGAATTGAAAAATATGTTCTTGATCAAGGGAATATAAATTAAATTATTGGAATGAATTTTATCATTCTGGAAATTTTTGATTATTCGAGAGAGATAAATTCTTATCTCTTGTTGTAACTGTTTACTATTCTGAGAATTATCATCACATGTTGAATTATAATTTTTCATCATCAATAAATTTTGAGTTCATAATATAGACTTATTTAATATTTCTTTATTATAATATTAAACTTAAAATATATAATCACATGCTATATATTAATGATAATTCTACTAGAAACTTTCAAATATTGGCTGATGGATAATCTCATTTCATTATCTAATTTGTATTTTATAAAATATGGATTTATTAATGTTATACTGTTAAATATATTAAATAATATTGATGATAATTTTTTTATAATAGTAGATCTATTATAGATAATTGAATTTGAAATTATTTTATATTTAAATAATTAAATATTTCAGGATGAAGTGATTAAAATATTAGATAGTAAATTGTGTCCAAATTTCAATTATTTGTGTTTCCTCATGATATCTACTAGATCATGTGACATCTATTGTTATTTCTATTAGTCATGGTAAATATAAAATGAAATTAAATAACAACTAAAAACAATTAATGATTTTTTAATAATAAAAGTGACATATTAGAATATTATCATTTACAATGATGATATATGAAATATCATATTTAGGGTGATTGTGAGATTAAATATATAATATTTAGTCTTCGAAATTTTAGTACGAATTGTTTTTGGGATTTATGAATTAGTAATGAATCAATTAATTATGATAATGAAGATTAAATGATTTCATAAATAATTATTTTGGTTAGTGATCTTATCATTATTTAATAATATCTTGAATGTAATGTGTGACATATAAATAGTTTCCTTCAAATTTTTTTAGAAAAATACATTTACTATATATTTATTATCTATGTATTTTGATCCTTTATTGGATTGATCAATAACGTTGTGTGTATGAAATAATTGAATAATTGTATTTGGGAATTCTTAAATATATAATGGTGGAGGAATGAGTTATAGGTTATAATAATGAATATGGATCCTAATGTTAATTATGATAATAGTTGAGGTGTGAGGAGAAGATTATTGTGATGTTGTTGAAATGGGAGACTGGATTTGATATTGTGTGGAATGCTCTCAGACAATAGGTTGGTCCTGGATACTTTATAAAGTGTCTTTAATTCTATTGAATAATTCTATCCTGATTTGTGATTTAAATTCAAATAAATATCTATTATTTATATGATTTATTATAATTACATTATTTACAATTATTATTTTTTCAATGATTTCATATTTCACTTGGTAGCTCATCCTAAATGAAATAGTAAATTAATCATTACGAAATTACTATGAATTTCTTAAAGAATGTGATAGGTTCTTGATGATAACTTATAATAATAACATATATGATAATAGACTAAAATAATTTATATTAATATTGGAACATGGATTAGATGATTAAAATAATTATCCTAAAAATTAAAATAGAAAATATTAATTAATGGATACTTAATTATTTAATATTTCACTTGACTCATATATTATTGTTTAATATCTACATTATATTAGTGGAATATAGATTTTATGTATGATGATAGTGAAATATGTTTCTATATTATGTTAGTTTATCTTAGTATAGTTATGATCTATATGTTCTCTAAATGTCATGTTATTTTATACAGACCCAAAATCACATGTTGAGTAAATGATAACCATAGGTTCATGTGATGTATTCCTCATCATGTAGGATAACGATGATACAAATATCAGATTAGAACTTCTCCCATACACTCTATTTGGTTATAATATTACATTTAGTTATTAATTAGGGAAATTACACATTAATGTGTGCTATAGGATGTGATTAATCGATGATGTTTCACATTCATGTTTTATTAATTTAGTATTTCAACAATTATTACATGTCTTTTTTTGTATGGGTAATGAAATTTTGAGGTGTATTACTTAATACAAAGGCAATGATGGATTATAGAAGTTACTTTTTATCTCGATACAGAATGTGGTTGTGATGATGTGTTTTATATAGTGTATGATATGATAATCATTCCATGGTGTATTTTTGAGAATTATAAGTATTGTATGGATTGGACCCCATGAAATATCATGTGGAGTATTAATAGTTGAAAACATATTGTAATGTTGTTGTAGGGAACCCTTTTTTATATTTTTTTCTAAATATTTTGGTTATAATTATGTGTGTTATTTAGGGATTTAGCCATTTTTAGCTTGTAAATTGAATATTATACCTCCATAAGTGGTGAGTTTGTATCATTTATTTATTTATATTGATTTATCATGGATCATTAATAATTATTCTGATATGTTGTAAGGAGTATCCTATTAATATATATTTTATGCTCACCTTATGTATAAAAAAATAGTTTGTAGGTTAATAGGAGATGGTTAGTGATGTAGCTATACATACTTAGTTTGAGGAGTTCATTGTGAAATATTTGACCATTATGGTATTTATTTAGGATTTCTATATTATTTCATTATCAAATCCATTTTATTCAGTTATGTATGGAATTAACACATGTATTTTGTTTGATTCATCAATATTATGAGTGTTATTTTTTTGGTAGTCATTATTTTCTTATATCATACTTTCTAATTAAATAATACGGTGATTACTCTCATGTTTATTATTATATTCCATAATTTCTTCTTTCTATCCCATGTTATATCAAAGGTAATCATCAAGAATCATTATATTTATTTCTATATATCCATACAATTGGGTACCTTTAGAGGGAGTGTAATATGACCCATATATTTATTACATATTATTACAATAATCATTTTAGAAAACAACAGATATTACAACCATTAATATCATGATACCTTGTATATCTAGAAAATTAGGCACATATATTACAACATAAAATAGTAATACAATAATATTAATTAAAATCACTATAACGTGTTATTATATTCAATAGAACATTAAAAACTAAAAATAATAACCCATGTACGTACATAAGAAAAAGGTGAGATATAAATCACTATAAAGAAATAATCATTGAGTACAATAATTTAATGTAATACATGGGATCCAAGGGGAATATGAAGGTACCATAAGTGGGGTTATAATCCTAAACATGAATATTGATGCATGATATAAGATCATAAACTAATAAAATAATGAGACTATCAAAATAACATTAATCATGAAATCACTAATAATGTGACCCATGCTTAACATACAAGGATATTACATCATTTCTTGAATATATAGTACATTTAAAAAAAACACGCCAAAGGACAGTAACATTTTAGTTTCTTTTGAAAGATAAATAATAATATTATATAATTTTGAATAATCTTAAACATCTCCCATAATGATCTACTTCTTTTGAAATTCTACCTAAAGACATTGAAAAATAACCCAAATAATAGAATCATTAGAAATGGGTGTACATAGATGATTAGTAATGGTAAAAAAGTGAGGAATGTAAGAGTAAACATGAACATAAGAATATGATAACATGATGTTAACATTTTTATATCACACCCTACATATGAAATATCATAAACATGAGTTATGGGATAAAAATTTCTAGTTCATAATACAAGAATCATAATGAAATTAACATCATGATCCATGAAATAAAATATATTGAATTAGACATTGAATATTTGGCATTAATTTATGAATATAATCTTTTAGGTTAAGGATACCAAAAAAGACCATTAGAACATGATAGGATTGGGCTACGACCCATGTACCTGCATAAGACTAAGGCTAAAAACCTGTGTACCCAGTTTGTTTTAGGATTGGTCTAAAACCCATGTATCTTATTGTTTTATTGCTTGGGTTACTACCTATATACACTTTTTCTTTAAGGATTTCTATAAAACTCATGTACCTTATTTTTTGGGCTTGGGATACTAGACGTGAACCCTCTTTCTACCATGATTGGGCTACAACCCATGTACCTTATTATTTTCGGGCATATTCTACAACCCATGTACCCCTTTTTTATCATTGGGAATAAACCATGAATTTTTATTCTTTTAGGTTGGGATAAAACCCATGAACCATATTTATCTTATACTCAGGCTACAACCCCTAATCCTTTATTCATTTAGGCTTGGTATAATTCCCAGGAAAAATATTTCATTTAGAGTTTTTTTATAACCCTTTTACCATTTGAGCTCATATAGATCATATCAATACCCAATGCATTTGTGGGAGATATAACTCCCACCCATCACACAGTAGACTCATTCACACATGTACCACAAGATAATAAAACAACCATCATATCATGACCCATCAAAAGACATAGGTCTTATACATACCAAATTATTACCCATAAATTGAAATGTGGATCATTAATTCATCATCCCAAATTATTCTTTGAAAATATATAGGTTTAATAATTACTTCATGAATCCATATCCTAAGAGTATAAGCGGGTTTCAAATTCCTAGAACCCATCGAAGTGAAAATAGTGTCTTAAACATCACCCAATCAAAACATTACCCACTAAAGAATGAATTATTAATAGAACCAGTTCATAATTTAATAGAAGGGAATGAATAAAATTAATATATTTCATCTCATATAGAAAATAATAATAAAATATCATACAAAAACACTTCATGTTGAAAATATCATTTCATCTTCAAAAATGTAATTTAAATATATAAAGACGTTAAAAAATACATTTTCATAGAAAATGCATTAAACACATATAATGTGGAATTTAAATCATTATGAAAACCATTTTCAATAAATATTAGTTTTAAAAACATTTTAACGAGGAAAAATATTTTCAAATGAAATGGAATCATCAAAGGAATAAAGATAGGCAAATATGTACATGTTGTAAATGTTAAAAAATATTCTTTATATATAGTAAATAAGTTTGAAGAAAATTATTGATCGGAAAGTGAAAATATTATTAATGCTCCAATGTTATGTTTTAAATTACTGCTATATTTTCTTTGTATATCGCACGTATCTTAATTTTATATATTGATGGTCCTTATACTTATATAATTATTATAGAATTTAAATCATGTTATAAATATATTCTATATCTATTATATATATATTATAATAATTTATATCATGATGATGTATAAAATGGAATAGATCGTTCATGGAGATCGTAAGACATATGTAGTCATGAACAATGTTTCAGTTTTTATTGTCATATAGAAAAAAAGTTTGTGAATGAAATATATATATATATATATCATTATTCCGTTAAAATTATTATTTCTTAAAATTTCATTAAACCAGCCTTAATACATTCCATGTGCTTTGTGAATGAATCACATTGCTTTGAGGGTGCAGTAGTCGACACTTCCTGAAACGATATAATTATATTAACACCAAATGGAAAGTAGAATGATGTGTGTTAAAAAATGAATAATTATACATAAATACGTAATAAAAATAATATATTACATATATAAATATATTTTCCATCGTAATGGCCACCAAGATAGGTTGTAAATGAAAAATGAACAATCATCATTTCATGAGGCAGTAGTTATCCATACATAGATTTAGTATGTTCGATGTCCATTAGATGGAGATCTGTGTAACTGTAAATTAAACCCATAGCATCAAAAAATCATCGTATTATTATCATACTGATTTTCTAACATATGAATTTAGAAAAGAGGGTGGAGGGGTAAAGAATGAAAATAATGTAAATGAGATTGAAAGAAAATGATACCTCTTAATTGGGTAACCGTTCTTGTTTTTTACAAAATAATTCCTTGAGATGCTTTTTTCCAAAAGTGATGTCTCATGGTATAATGGAGAATTATAATGAAGTTTATTTTTCAAGTAATGGTCGAACATAATAGTTTTAATTGTTATGAGGAATGGTTAGAGTAAGTTGCTTTTATATTGGAGGGGGTGTCACTCTTTTAAATATTTGATGAGAGAATTACACCCATTTTTTTCATGTTTCTAGTAGATCCAATAATATAAAAATTTCTATAAATTTATAATAATGTCAAAACAAGGAAAGTAAATTGGTGTTGTAGATATTTCTAGGTCATTTTGGGTCATAAATTTAATGGTTATTACATTATTAACCTAATTATATTCATTACTAATGTAATTAATTTTAATAACCCCCAATTATATTTTTATTAATTTTTTTGATCATTTTATAAATTATACATTATGATGATTCAAAATATTGATACCATTTGACCAATATATAATAAATGAAGTGGAAAATTTTTATTTAAAATTAATCCTGCTCATGGGTTAACACTCCATGTTTTAAAGTAGAAATATCTTATGGTCTACTATTTTTTTACATACTATTTAAAGGTTAAAATGAATCCAATTACCTAAATTGGTTCAATTTATAAAAAATATATCCAAAAGAACTATTAAAATTATGAAAAATATAATTTAACATTACCAATAAATTTGATGAAAAAGTAGTTTTGAATTAAAATCCATCATTTTAACAATTCATTAAATGATTAAACGTTTCATAATAATACCAAAAATTTATCCTAACAAACTTTTTATGTTTTGATTAAATATAAAAAATCTATGTTGAAATATTAAATCTATAATACTTCCAAAAATTGGATTCCAAATGTGTTCATCATTATAAGGCGGTAAAAAATGTTTATAAAAAATATGTTTTTATGCATAAAAATGTGGTATTACTTATATTTTCTAAATTGAATCTATTATCTGAATATATAATATATTTTATTTATAATATAACATATATATTACAATAATATCATTTAACAATTGTAATTAACTTAATTTTTATGTTAAAATATCTTTGTGACTATAATAATATTTTCTTTTATATTCAATCATTTTTCATATTCATTAATTTGTAACCAATGGATTCAGCCTAAATATGTCTACACCACATATTTTCATAATTTAGTTATTACTATTCATATATATAAACATAACCTCAATTCTATATTAAATTATAATAATATTTTTAAAAATATATTATAGTTACGTAACACTCCGTTTTTCATGTTATGAAAGAAATCAATGAAGGTCAATCTTGGGTGTAATGTATTCTAACATTGTTTTTGTGTAAAGTATGAAAAATTGGTATTTTGTGTAATTTATCCTAATATTGTATCATGTGAATTGAATTTGTCACTTATTGAAGCGTTATTTTTAGTGTTTCGTGAAGTGAAAAAAGGGAAATTAATTCAAAAAAATTCACCAACATCTAGGCGTGTTACATTCTTCCACACAAAAATGAATTTACACCGTAAAATTAATCTGGGTAATAAATGGTTTAATACATTAATATTTCACTCAATTATATCCCCATCATTAAAATGCATACAAAAATTTCCCAAAAATTTGAAATTTTAGACTATAAATGTCACTGAAAGTAATATATAACAAGGTTTCTACATAAGAGGACATGGGTTGGGATTGAAGATTATAGAAAGAATAAAATTTTTTATATTTATAGGGAGTGATTTAGTTTAATATACACAAAAAAATTATTCATCAATCGAATTTTTTGGGTCTCAAAGTCATAAATATTTGATTATTCTAGAATCCCTTTGTATAACAGAATTTAAGCTATTAGGAAAACATTTTTTGGATCACATTCATAATGTTGAGTAATTAATGATATATTTATTTCAAAAAATCATCATTCATTTTTTTTATTTGAAAATTTTATAATAGATCCATGAATTCACAGAATCAATTTGTAGAAATAAACATTTAACAGATCAGACGGCCTAAAAAACAATGAATATTCTAACGATCAACGTGAATTAATTTATAAACATAAAAATTGAACTATTGTTTTATCCAAGAAATTTATTAAAAAAATATTGATTAACCAGGAAATTGGGTAGGCCAGTAGAAGGCATGAATCCCTTATCATCCTTCGATTATGGTTTCAAGACCCTCATCATTTCAAGATTTGAATGGTTGTCCTTGAACATATATGAAATCCTAATTTTTAACAACAATAATAAAATATATATGATGGAAAATGATTAAAATAAAGTTAATAACTATTTATACATTTAATTATGGGTTCTAAACCAAACTCAGTGCACAAATACTTAATCATATGTTTAACATAATCATCACATTGATGGATAACTTTATAACACTTCTCAATGTTGAATATAAAAAACAACAAAAAAAGAGTAATCAAATAATCTTAACATTTATTCCCCTATATATAAAAAATTATATCTTGGTTGTAATATTTCAAAAATGTGAATACACTCTTCATATATTTGCATGAAGCATAGTAAAAACATAAATTTCAATAAATCCATTTGGAAAACATGAATTCTTCCTTAATCCAGAGTGTATTGTATACATAACATAAACCCAAAAATGATAAAAATATATTATATGGAAGTATAATCCACCAATAAAAAATATTTAGTTAGTTACAATGTAAAAAAATACTATCCAATTTACTTATTCATATGCCACATATTTTTATCTAGACATCATTACATGAACATCAATCACTAATTAAGTGATACATTACCTTAATCGACATATCCCAATTTCACCAAATCACATTTTTATTTATTTATCAGAATACATCATGTCCATTTAAATATATATAGAAATAATTATATATTTCACAATTCATATAACATAATCCCTAAATTCCAAAACACAGTTACTTCATTCATCCAACATTATTCATAAACCATTACTCATAATTCATCAAAATATTCATTAATATCTCTTTACATGAATACGAAATATGATTCATGTATTATGGGTTTTCAAAGTAAATAAAATAATTATTCTTATGTTAATGTTAAAATATATTGAAATAAGATCACATACATTTCAAACGTCATTTTATCCTCATTATCTTCATAAGAATAACCAATACTTGTTAGACCTTCCAAATTCTATTTATACGATTTCTATATAGAAAATGAATTATCATAATACCCATAAATTATACATATAAAAATAAATTGATAATCATGTTCTTTCTAGTTATACTATTTACTAAAATTATAAATCACGGGGTAAGAAACTCATATCATATAATAATGCCACATAATTATGAAAAATAACTTATATAATTCCTAAATCATGGAACATTACTGAATCTATGAAACATTAGGTTTATCCAGGTTAATTATAGTAAAATAATTTCACATCAATGACATATTTTAATTTTAACTTTAATATAATTACTATTGTTCATTTTTTTGGGGATTTCCCATCTAGTTTTGTATGAAACGGTGTGTTTTCATGATTTGGGCCAAACTGTGAGCCCATATCATGTATTAAAAAAATTATAACTCTTTAATTTTTTTATCATTTTACATATATTCCACTACCCATTTGAAATAACATGGTATATTAAATCCAAAATATATATTTTTACACCATTGGAATCCAAAATAATTATTGTTTTGGGTTTTTCTTAAGTTATTGGGACAACCTCTAATCCCATTTACAGTTTTTAATTTTGTTTTTAATTTATAAAATCATATTTATGTTTTACTTTTTTTCTATTATTCAACCACCCACACCAAGAATAAAACCAGAGGCTCACCCCCATTATCGATTGTTTCTATTTGGAGATTAAATCCTTCGTATATTAGAGAAATATTTTGATGCCTTTCTCAGATCATCCAAATTTGATGCGGTAAAATTTTTCATTCATAAATCGTTAAATTTTCACTATTTTACCCATATTTTAGTCCCCCACTTGAACTATCAATACATATTAGACCCTCTCTACCAGTTTTGGCTGCATCAAGAATCAACTATATGAGGTTTTGGGAATATTTCTTCATGATCTCCCAAGTATGTGGGTTTTCTTCCTTCTGCCTCCATTTTTCATAGGGTTTCTCCAATATGTTTTGTGTTCCAAATGTCTAGATGGTGTGGATTCGAAACTATGGTTTTACCTTGTGTTTCAGGTAATGAAATTATTTTTTAAATTAGGTTTTAACTCAATTTTCTTGTGGAGGTGGTGTTGTTGAATGTTCGGAAAAATATTTGAGGTGTTTTGACACATGTGGTAGGTGATTCCATGTGTAAGAATTATTTGATGATTTAGTTTTTCTTAATTTATAATTTTTGAATGATTATATTCCATTTTGTATAGCTCAAAAATTATATTTGGTATCATTGGTTGAAAAGATTGTTTTTAAGTGATATTCTTGTGAAAAAATTGAATGTTTTTTGTGTTTATTCCATGTTGTGTTCATTGGGGTTATCTTATGCTTCATTGAATAGTTTTATTAAATGATGTTATTGTTGATAATTATGGTTTTATGTGATATCAATATTCAATTAGCTTTCATTTTTTATTTTAGAAGGATTTTATGTGCAAATCATGGTTATACTTCTTGGAATTGTTTTGTCAATGTTTTAAATGGTTTCTTGATTTATGCATGTTGAAACCATGTTTCCAAAATATTTTTGTAGGAGGTTATATTTGAAATTGTCTATTTTAATGTGAATCGGGATGTTATGTGTTGTGTACTATCTTGTAAAGGTCTAATATAATTTTTTAAATAATTTTTTGAAGTGTAAAAGAGAGGTGAAATGTGTTTTGGACTGTTTTGGTGTGATTATGATTTGCAATATTATTTTTAAGGGAGAAAGGTATCACGTGATGTTTTTGTGGGATTTTTGATGTGTATGTGACTCCGAAGTGATATTATAATGTGCAAATTGTATTTAAATTCTAGTGGAACTTTTTGAGCATAAGAAGGAAAACCCGAGTATCTAGGTGGATGGTTGAGTAATAGTATGCTAGAGAACTAGTTGGGTTAGGACCATGTATTACGAAGCATTTTTTAAGATAAAAAATTATATAAACAAAGATGAACATGGTAAAGTTATAGGGACACCAAGTTATGGGTATGATCCCTAGTAGTTTCTCATGTCAATGAGATAGAATATTTGTATGGTTACATTCACCATGTATGAGGTACTTGGGACCCACAACGAGCTAGTTCCTATGGTTGTTTTCCCATTACTAGTGCTCATTGGATATTTTATACATAACATTGGAATATGGTATTTTTTTATGGAGAAATTAGGTGGATTTTTAATTCTATTTAAAAGTGTTGATTTCTATTAATGTTTCCCAATTGAAAACATTTTTAATATTATGTTTCATCATTTATAAATTCTTAGTAACATTTATTGTTTACAAAACAGGAAAACTTTTTGTATTATAATGAATATCAGACAGAATATATTTGTGGTGGAATACTATTGGGTTTTTTTTCACACCCTACTTTCATCCATGGGTGTATGTAGACTTGGTTATTTTTTCATAGGTTTGGTTAATGCTTTTAAAGCTTGTATTTTGGATTTTTATCAGTCTTTATTTGTATAGTGTCATTGATATGGCTTGAGAGCGGTGCCCCCTTCCATGAGGAGGTTCATAGGATGCAATTTTTTTCTTTTTTCAATTTTTATATTATTTGAAATTTTTTCACAATTACATAATTCAATAATGAGTTTTTTAAATGATTTTCTTCTTTGAAATTACCATATTTGGTTTATTGTATTCAATTGTTGTTTTTTGTTTATAATCTATTTTAAATCACTCCAAAATTTCATTTTTTTTGATACCTGGGCACATGGGATAGCCCGTGGGATCATGAATTCCCACAGAGCCTTATCACGGGCTAGGGTTGGGGCCGATTTTGATGGTGAAACGACTTCATTCATGAGAAAATGGTATCAAAGGTTATACACCCCCTTATTTTATGTTATTTGGGGAAGATTCTGGACAGTTTAGGGCTTCGATATTTGGGACGTGACATTTCAATTACATGTAGGGTGAGTGGACAATAGACCTCATGATGAGATTCATGTCTCTAGGGGATGTCAGTTTTATTGTAGTTATTTTTTTTTCATTATTCATTGATAATTAGGGGAAATTAAAAGAGAGTTAGGCTAATGTTATGAGTTAACTCGCATGGCCTACAAGACATGTTGAGTTGGGTATATTTTCCTAGAATACTCTCAATGATGGTGATGTTATTAGTGTTAGAACACCAAACATAAGTCCTTGTCACCGACTGAAATTATTTTCCTCTCGTATTTTCATGTGTCCTTTTTTTTGGAATCTTGAAATCATGGTTTTAAAATTATAAATTACATGAATTTAAAAAATTGTGAGTTTTGTGGAAAGATTTATAATAATGTGGTAATGGTATGATTTTTTTAAAGGGTTTTAATGAATTTTCAATGTATTTTTTAAAGGGTAAATAGTGTTTTTAGATATCATTAAAAAGTAATAATTTTTTCAATGATTCGTTAAAAAATATGTTTGAATTTATTTTTATGAATTATTGAATAAGTTTTTTGAATGGAGTAATGTGTTATGGAATTTGTTTGTGGAGTTCGAAGAGTATTTGTATTTGGTCACTTTTTTCAATAAAAAAATAATTATGAATCATTTTAATTTTGTTTTAAAAAGAAAGAGATTATTATTCAATGTAATGAAGGTTTATTAAAGAGATTTATCATAGAACTAGCAGTTTTTTAAAATGGTGTTATATTTTTTCAAATTAATGAGTATGAATTGAAAGTTAGTTCTTATTTTAATTATTGGGATGTTCTAAAACGTTTTTTAAGATGTTAATTGGGTTTTGATTTCATGGTTAGCTATCATGGAAAAACAGAAGTGTGAGTTGACTGTTTTGGTTTTGAAAAGTGGATTTTTTTTCTAACCTTTATTATTTCCATTGGCGACCACAAACATGAGGTTATATATGAATAGAATATTTACGAGATGGATATGAGGAGTGTGTCCAGTGTGGAATGGAAACAAGAATATGTGACGCCCATGAGATAGAATTGGGGGATGCGCTAACCACTGACTCATTTATTTTCAATGATATGATTTATATTAAAAAAAATCCTGATTTTTTAATGATTTGTTTGGGTGGTGTGTCATACATATTTTTGGAACTTTTTTTTGTGTGGGAAGATTGAGTACAAGAACCCTTCCAGTTGAAAGGTGTTTTGGGTTTTTGTTAGGTTGAAATGTTGCTTGAAGGGCTTGTTAGTTGACTCCTTATAATAGATGTTATGGAAATCCTTTATGGTGGTTCCCCTCATGTGTTCGGTTCTGGATTGTGGAACGTGTTGACCGACGAATTATCTTGGTTGGGTCCTTGGGTTATCATGTTTGATAAGTTATTCCCCCACTAAATGTTAATGAAAGACCAAAATGTAGCCTAGATTTTTTCTCTATTATCTAATCCTCTAGTTGATCTGCATATAAAATTTATTCTCATGTTTTGGAGATTACGTATAACCCCATTACCATTACATGTTTTGGGATTCTCTTTTATTTGTAGAGTGGTCATGGAAGGTTGAAAAAGGCATTAGTTTCTTAAGTTACCTGAGTTTCCAAATGTTAAATAGGTTTGGTTGTGTCTTTGTAAATGTTTTATAAAAGGGAACATGTGTCTCTTGTCAGTCTTTTCGAAGCATGGGTTCATGTTAGGCCATTAGTGTGGAAAATTGGTTTGAGTGATATTGTTATGACCACTAGCAGGAATTGTGTCTTGATTGGGACTCTGCCACAGGTTATTCTCTTTTTTTGGTTCTACTAGTCACAATTGTCATGTTTAGAGTCACATTATAATGTTGTGTTCTCGTTTGATTGTGAAGGAAAAGGTTGTGAAATCATTTAAGAATCTATGTTTTCAAATAAGTGTGTCTCCATTTGGAAAATATAAACATCCTATGTTTAGAGGAAGGTGTTTCTATATGTCCTTTTTTCCTTACATCTTTTATTTGAAAAAACAATGGGTGATGTGTGTGCATCATCTAATCCATTGTGTTACAAAAATTCTAGGTTTTGGTAAAGTATGTTTTTGAGTGTGTTATATCATGGTCAACCTATTAGGGATTGTGGTGTAGTAGTTTATAGCACCAGATGAACATGTTCGATTTTGGGGTTTCCATACCATGACTGTCTGGATAAATATGATTCAATCATATGAGCTCCAGCCATAGGCCATGGAGTAAAGCTCGTGCATAGTCATGGGTAATCCTAGGGTTATTCAAACATTTTTTTTAAATTCATCTTCTTAGTATTAAATCTTAAAATAGTTTAAACCTCTGGTGTCGTCGTCTTCTTCATGTTTTCTCCATTTTTTATAAAGGTGGGAGGACCTAATTTCAATGTTTCAACCAGTGTTCATGATTTTCCCTTTGGTTTATTTTTAATTTTTAGTGAAAATGATGAGATTTTGACTATGAAGATTAAAGAGAATGATTTTCACACTATTAGTAGTAACTGTGTTCCAACCTACAGAACTGTGCGATAAGAGACATTATCTAATCCACGGTCTCAAGATGGTCATGCTCAACGACCAATGTAGCATTTTTATGATTCCAATTTGTGTAACACAATCCTCATGGTTAGTGCACAGTTTCCAAGACCCAGAGGACTAACCATGCAGTTGTGACAACTCATTAAATATAGGGGTATTTTTGTATCATCTCATGATAGATGGTTAGGATAATGTTTATTATGGTGGGATTACCCACAATGATCTCATGTATGTTATTTTGGAAAAGACAAATAATGTCTACCTTTTATGATATGATTATATTCAGACCTCCCCCTATTAGTGTCCTAATTAAATCTCATAAACAAAATTAGTTTCCCCTTATGGTGGGGAGTCTATTTGTGTCTCCCCAAATTAGTAACATGGTATTGTCCCTAGTGTTGGTATGGAAATATGAATTCTTAATCAGAATTTTTTAACCTATAAAATATTCCTTGAGTATAAATTGGGATTATAGAGTGACCAATGATTTTGATGATGTGAGACTATAGTGACCTCATTTTTTTTCATTTTTCATTCCGGGTAAGTTTATTGAGACTTGTTCAGATAGTGTTTGAGGTGATTTGTTTTGGGATTTTGTTTTAACATACCTGATCATTTCCAAAAGTGGGATATGTTTTGGTTAGTGAGTTTATTCCTTCCATGATAGATAAGTTGGAGGTGTTTCAGTCTTTTCGGATTAGTCAAACATGGAAAAATAGTCCATTTTTACCATTTGGTTGGTTTTGGTTGGTTTTGGTTTTGGTTTTTGCCATGAAATGTCATTTCAGGGGAAACAAATTTTATTGTGGGGGTAATTTTAACATACATATCTTCTTTTAAAGGTATATTTCATTTAATTAATATTGTTGATTTTTTTGTGGGGGTTTCTCATGTTGTTTTGGAGGAAAGGGTGTGGTCTTATGATTTTTCCAAAACCGTGAGTCTATTTCATGTTTTAAAAAAAATTGTGTTTATAATAAATCCTTAATTATTCAAAATATTACACTAATTTCACTTCCCAGTTGGAATTCCCTAGTATTATAAAACCACTATAAAAAATAGGACCCCATTGGAATCCATAATAATGATGTATTTGAGTTTTTTATTATGGTATTATTTCAGACCATAAGACTTTTTCATACATTAAATTATGTTTTTAATTTATCAAAATCTCATTTAATATTTTAGTATTTTTTAGAGATTCCACCTCCCACTAGTGGAGAAATCCCATGCCTCACCGCCATTAACGAGTTTTCCTTTTTGGAGATCATATACCCTGCTGATTAGGGAAAATATTTCTTAGTCATTATTAAATCACCCATATATGAATAGGTTACATGTTTGTTTCTTAACTCCAACAATTTTCAATAATTTCTCTAATTTTAGTCCCCAATTGACCTTTTATGAGTAATTATAGTCTCCCTACTATTTTCATATGCCACATTATTGATCTATTTTTGGATTTGGTCGGATAACTTCTATAACCCTTAAGTAAGTGGTTTTCCTTCCTTTCTCCTCCATTTTTCTTAGGGTTTCTCGCATATTTTATTTATGTACCTAATATAAATAATGAAAATATTTGTACCTATGGTGTTATATTGTGTTTCATGGTCTGAAATTCTGGCTTTAGGCCTGTTTTTACTCTTTTGTGGTGTGGAGGTGGTGTGACTGACATTTCTCACAAACATTTGATGTTTTTGACACTATGAGTTGGTGATTAAATGTGTAATAATTATTTTATGGGTTAGTATTTTTTTGATTTATATATTTATCATGATTCTATTATATTGTGTATGGTGCAGAAAAATATATATTGGGTAGAATTTGTTATGTGGTTGGGTTTTAAGTGGCATTTTTGAGGAGAATTGAATGATTTTGTGGTTATTCTATGATGTGTTGATTGGGGTCATTTTATGATTCGTATAATAGTTTTATTAAATTATTTTATGGCTGAAAAATATGGTTATATGTGATATTGTTATGCGTTTTCTCTTCATAGTGGTGTTTACGAATATTTTTTTGTTTAAAACATGATTACACAACTTGTAATTTTTTTTCGAACGTTTAAAATGGTGTGATGATTTATGTATAAGGTCTAAATATGTTTCCAAATTATTTTGGTAGGACTATAATTTTAAAATGTTTTTTTTAATTTGAAAAGGGATGTTATTTGATGCATAATATCTTGGAACGGTTTTATAAAATTTATTACATGATTTGTTGAAGTGTAAAAGTGTGGTGAAACATGATGTGGGCTATTTTGGTGTGAGTATGATTTGGAAAATGAATTTGAATAAAAATGAGATCATGTGAATTGTTTGTGGAATGTTTGTTTTGTGTGTGACTTTTATGTGGTATTTTAATATGCAAATTGTATTACATGGCTTATGAAACTATTTTTAGCACAAGAGGGAAAACCCTTGCGTCTAAGTCGGTGGATGAGTACTATTATGCAAGTGATGTCGTGGTGTTTGGCCCCTATTTCACAGAGCAAGTTTGAAAATTACAACACTAAATAATCAGTGATGATGATGATATTTGGGCACCACTATGTTTGGTTTATGGTCCCTACTAGTTTATTTTGTGCATAAGAATGAATAATTGTATTTTTACTTTCACCGAGTTCGAGGAACATGGGACCCACAACGAACTAGTTACTACGATTGTTTTCCCATCACTATTTCCCATTAGATATTTTATACCTACCATAAAAATATAGTATGTTTATCTTGAGAAATTCAGTAGCTTTTTCATTCTATTTAATATTGTAATTTTTATAGTATCTGACATGAATGCAATTTTAATTTAATGATTCATATTTAAGAAATTGATTCTAGGATTTTTTGTTTACAAAACATGGATGTTTTTTTCCTTTTAATGATTATCACATGTAATATTTTTGTGATTTAATCCTACTAGGATTTGGATCACACCCTTATTATACCCTTGGGTTTAATTATATGTGGTTATTTTTTCAAAGGATATGGTAATTCTTTTGTTGCCAGTGGTTTGGGTTTCTAACGGCCCTTTTTGGCATAATGTCGTGGTGATGGCTTGAGGGAGATTCCCCTTACCATAAAGTGATTCATGTGATGTCATTTTTGAATTTGACCTTTTGTTATAGATATTTAGTTCTATTCTATATAATTTAATTCAATATTGATTTTATTAAAAGATGTTTTCGTTTACAAAATCCAAATTTGGTTTATTGGAATCACTTGTGGTTTTATATATATAAACTCGACTACATTGTTCCCAAATTTCATATTTTTGAAACTTTGAAACTTTTTATGTCTAGTGGGGATCAAGAACACCCTTTGGGCCATTTCATGGGTTGGGTTTTGTTCTTGTTTTTATGGTGACCAAATTTGGTTTGTGACAAATTAGGGTTAAATTCTTAATGATGGTTTATGAAGAGATTGTAAATTCCAAAAGCATATCTTGTGGGAGTGTCCAACCAGGTGGGAAAATGGTCTATTTTTATGTATCGTATTGCCCCGATTCAATTCATGTAACATCTTTTCATAGTTATCACACCTAGGTACATATGTGCTGGAGAAACATCCACTTGTAGTTTCCAAATAAAGATGTATTTAAAGAAAACCACTCACTCTATCATTTACCCAAATTTGAATAAATTTTACTAAATGTTAACTCAGCCATGTACTTATCCATAGATACATCCCTATACCTATACATATGCGAAATACCTAGGGATATCAGTAAGGTTTTCATATACTTATTTTAAAAGGATGACTAAACTATTCTTTTGATACCAACTATTGTGACCCAAGCATAACATACAAGGATGTTACATCATATTCGATGAATATTTAGTACATTGAAAAAAAACTCGGGGAATGTAATAGTTTATTTTCATTGGAAACATGGAATCAAAATTATCTACCCCAGTGAATAATCATCCAAAACTCCCATAAATATCTTTACCTTTACTAATTACATCTAAAAAAATTTATACATAACCAAGAGAAAGGAAAAACAGGAAAAGGTTGAGGGCATATAATCAATAAGGTCACAAAATAGAGACATATAAGCACAAACATGATCAATGGGGTAGGATAATAATATAATAATAGTAAGAGATCTGACCCTGCATGTCAAAGATTAAAAAAAATGTGTTATGGGATAAAGAATAGAAGTTAATAAGACATGAATCATTAATAAATAAACATCATGAGTCATGGAATTATAACTAAGAAATAAAACATTTGATTTTTTGTATAAAAATCAAAATAAAAACATTTATGTAAAATATACCCTCCATGACAAATTTGACATGTTATGATTGATCTTTGAACCATTAACCAATTTTACTAATGGGATAGAAACTAGTGTAGCCATTTTTAATTATTTTTGGGATATGAAAAATGTATATTTTTTTCGTAGGATCCAAACCAGGAAACCTCTATAATTTAGTCTTGGGATACAATACATAGAACTTATTTTTTTTCGGGCATAGTATACTACCCATGTACCTTATTTATTTTTGTCTTGTGATACAACCCATGTACCTTATTGTTTTCAAGATTATGATTTAACACCTGTAAACTATTTAATTTATTATTGGGATACTTCCCATGAACCAAATTTCATTTATTCTTGGGCTACAACACATGAAACTTATTTCTTTTATTCATGGGATACATCCCAATAACCATTTTTATTTTAGTATTGTGCTACAACCCAGGAAAATTATTTATTATAGGCTATGGATACAACCCATATACCCTTTTATCTCATAAAAAAATATCATTACCCAATGTATTGGTTGGAGATATAGGTCCCACACATTTTATAATAAAATCATTCACACATGTTCCACAAGAAAATAAATCATTAATCATATCATGACCTATAAAAATTCATTGGTCCTATTAAAATCAAATGATAACCCATAAAATGAAATAGGGATCATTAATGATTTTTTGTATCATAACCTTTGATAATATATAGGTTTTGTGAGAATGTAATGTCACAAACTGACTTCACCATGATAAGGGAAGAGACATCAGATTACCAAACCCACAATTCTACATGTTGATGGAGAGTTAATGTACCTCTGAGACCTACCTTCAATAGGCCCCAGAATAAAAAGTGGCACTATGGGTATAAAATAACAAGAAAGATGGAAGTCGTTACCATTTTTATTTAGTAGGATCATGAGATATTATAGTAAAGCACAAAAAACACCAAAGGAAGAAGTAAAAGTAAAGACAAAAGAATCCATTCCCTAAATTCATGTTCCAATAATAAAGTATTATAATGTATAATAAAATTCAAAAGGGAAGAACCAAAATAAATGAAAAATAGCAATGTCAACAGTCCCATTTTTCAAGCAAATAGGGTCTGACATGGTCCTCGAAGTGATCCTGGAAACATGAATGATGTTTTATATATGTAGGGTGAGTATACAGGTATACTCAGTATGCAAAACCAAAATCTCTCCAGCGTAAGTGAGATGGTATTATAATGCACCATGAAAAAGTATATAAACAAAGCTCTTAGTAACGAGTATATCGACCCAACCCTCACCGAGGAACACTCCCCAAATAACGCAACTCATGTTATGTAATTGTAATAAAACATCAGTGTTTGGTTACCCCGCACCACCCTCCAACTGGTTATTGAGGCATCATACGCAGAAGTCCTTACATGCCATTTTCACCGCAACCCCGCTGCCATACCACGCCCACACCCACCTAGGCTACCACCACCATTCATCCCACACATAGAAACATGGTCCATAACCACATGTCACTACACCCGCAGAAACATGGGACAAAACTGCTGTTGTCACGCCCAAATACACATGGGCCTCATCATGAAGAAACATGGAAAACAACCTACCCACAAAGACCTGGGCCATCCACCACAACATACCCTACATGAATAATCTAGTTATTTTATGGACCCTAGGCCATCTATGCCTTCCCGAAGAGTCTTGTGATATTTGGGAATGTGAACAGAAGAAGAGCTAAAAACATTCCACTCACAAAATTGTTGGAAAAAATACCCTCCCACATAAATTGAGGATGTTTGGCAGAAAGTGATAAACATGGCTGGGATGTGAACAAGAAACATAAAAACTAAAATTATACATTTTTTTCAAAACAATAAATCATCTGAAGCTGTGGGTTCCCAAAAAATTCCATACAAAAAAACACTTATTAAAATTCATTCTAAAAAAACACAATATTTGCAACCATGTCACAAGTCATTATTGGGATGTAATTCTCCCTTGATACCATTATTTTTATCATATTCAAGTGATTACATTTAGACAATTCTTAAGTACTGTGAAACTAACAAGTATAGCCACAAGACAAAGAGGAAATAACAACCAAGCATTAATTTAATAATTCACACCTGATTCTACTATAAAGTCACAACAACAAAAGGGAATTGTGAGATCCCTCAAAGTACTGGAACCAAACCAAGTCCCAACGTACAGCCCCACACAACCCCCAGTCCATAACTAACAGCTGCACAATAGAGGATTCCATATTGTTCCATTTCACATTTCCAACATCAAGTAGAACATCCATAAACATAACTAGAACATATAAAAGAAGTTTTCATATTTAAATACACCATTCATTTAGTTTCGTCTTTCAAACTGGTTAACCGAGGTGCCCACACAAGGATTTTTATTCATTGGGAACCCATTTAATCAACTGAGTTTATGTGATTAAATAGATTCCATGGGACACAGATTCGATCCCAAAATAAATCCATAAAAAATAAGTTCATTAGTTCATAAGATAGACAAAAAATGGACAAGATTTCCATTTGTCATGATCGCATAAAATTCACAATAGATAAGAAAAAGTAAAAGACTACTGCAACATAGGCAAACACAACCCATCATTCTTTTAAAACCCATTTATTATCTTTTTTGTGTTTTAGTTTCACCCATCCATGTAGGAATATTATCATACCCACACCACATGATACACACTATAGAAAGATGAAGAAAAACCCCTACTTGGATGATCAACGATCGAAGTCTTTCTCCTCGTGCCATGAACTGAGGATACACAACATGAAAGGGAATGAACTCTAGGGACACCAAGAGTGAGTAGGAATGAATCATGCATAGGAACACCACTATACATGTGAAGGGTGACACCATATACCTAATGGAACGAAAAGTGGTGGTCTAAGAAGAAGAAATAATTATCATTCGATAAAAAATAAAAAACCTCATGTTACGGGATATGAAATGATGAATGAAATTAAATGTGGATCATGGTTTCACCATAATTTGGATTGTTAAAAATGATGAAATTAATTTTTATATCACAATTTTCATTCGAGATGTGTCCATACCAGTTGTACCTTACATGATTTCATTTAAACAGAGGAAAACAAATCTGTTGAGGGTCGCCCAACTATTAGGGGGTTTAAAACATTTTTTATGGGCCTAAAAGAATATAAAACACCTTAAAAGGATGATATATTTAAAAGTGGAATTACAGGAAAACTAGAGAAAGAAACCCCGACAAGAATATGTAGCACCGATCGGGTCACACCAATCAGTGACACCCCAATGGCATCATGCCACTAACATGCCGCACTCCGGACATACTGATAGGGTGTAGAGTGCCCCAAACACCATAATTGAAATGTAATGGTCTAGGAGGGTTCGGGCCATTACTCATCATGAATTCATAACCTGTTAAAAGAAGCAGTTTCCAGAAGCATAGAACCCGTGAATGTGAAATAGGTGTCTAAAACAAAATTCCATCAAAACACAATCCACTCATGAAAGAATAATGAATGGAACCATTAGATCACCTTTTAGAAGGGAATTAGTAACATCAACATATGTCACCTTATATGGAAAATAATATTGAAATAGCTTTCAAAAACATTTTTTTTGAATATTTCCTTTCTTCATTGAAAATAATTTCAAATACCTAAAACCATTTAAATAATCATTTAATTAAAAAATTACCATTACTAATTATATTGAAGAAAATTAATCTGTTAAAAAACATTTTAAATGAAAAATACTTTAAAAAAAATTCTTAAGGTTTATCCTTTTAAAATGTAATGTAATCATTAAAGGAATTATGGTGGGTAAATCTTTACAAGTCGTACGTGGTAAAAAGATCATATTTTTAGCATGGTAAAATGTTTAGAAGGAGATCCTTGTTCATAAATAGAAATGAATATAACCTTGAGGATGTTGGTAAAATAAAAAGTTGGTAAATTTTTCATTGAAATCATATAGAATAATGGTATAATGTTCTTTGAAACCCTTTTTAATATTCCTATAATTATAACTGATGGGAGGGTAAATACTGGATTTCATAAAAATAATTTCTAAAATAATTTTTGGAATAAATAGTAGAAAAATTGAACCAATTCATGATTATAACATGGATAGATGTGGTAGAAGAGAAATATTGAATGATCATGGGATATGTATAATATGATTTCATCCATGGAAGCATAAATAGAAATAATCTTAAAAGAAATGATGATATTCTCTCAATAAACACAAATTATATGGAAGCATCGGATAATACTCTTCGTGTAAGAATTTAAATTTAATGAAGATTAAAATATCTTGAAAATAATTATATTCATCATACAACCTGTAAAATGGAATAATTTAAACATCAATTAATTATTCATTGTGCATAAAAAACATGAGTTTTAAAGAAGGAAAATTGAGACAAAAATGTTTTAACTATTTTGTGACTTTTGAAGCACAAAACCCATTAAACAATGATAATTAAATTGAAATGCGAATACCCATAAATTTAATTATAATATAAATATAACTCAATCATATGAAGTATATACACTAGAAAAAGTATGGATCATCTAACATAACATTTATATCATGAAAATAAAAAGTGAGATGAAATCATGTTACCTTATGCCTTCACTCTTACCGTACTAATTATAACCACCTATATAGAAAATATAAATTTATTTTTAATATTTTAATAAAATATATTATTATATAAAGTACCATATTTTAATTTATTACAACCATATATTACCCCCTTTTTAATGATCCTAGGTTAAGGTTTTACTTAGTGTAATATTTTTTTCATTCATTGCATTTTTAAGAATTTGTTATATCAATAGTCCTTATACATATATCACGATTCAATAATTTAAATAGTAGTGTAAATATAATTTTTATAATGGGTATTTATATTTAACTAATTTATATTATAAATAAGTATAGTATTTAATACACTGTCCACGGAGACTGTAAGTCATACGTACTGATGAACATTTTTCCATTTTTATTGTTGTATTGAATTAAAAAATGTACATGAAATTGGTATATATGTATGTAAATAAATATATATAATTATTAATTTATCCTAATTTTTTCACATGAGTTCACTAAACATATCAATATTGCATTCCATGTGCTGTGTGAACGTATAACATCTCTTTGAGTGGCGACAATCCACACTTCTTTAAACAATATTATTATATTAACTCTAAATGGAATGTAAATACGTTTTTTTGAAAAAAGAATAAAAAATATTAAATACATAATAAATATATAAAATTACATATATAAATATAGGTTCCATCATAATGGACCCCATTATAAGTGGTAAATGAAAAATGAACAAGCATGGTTTCGTGAGGCAGTAGTTTACCATACAAAGAAATAAGAAGTTAGATATCCATTAGTTAGATGTGTGTTTCAGTGTTGGATGAAGCCATATAATAATACCATACAATTATATATTGGATACTAGATTTTTATCCCATTAATATAATAAATATAGTGCATGGGGTGTTGAATGTAAATAAAGGAAATGGGCTTGAGAGAAAACATTACCTCCAAATTAGGTAACTCCTTTTGTTTCTGCCAAAAATATTTCATGAGAAGATTTTTACACAAAGAGATTCTTCAACGTTTAATTTAGTATTGTTAGAACATTTATTAGGAACATAATGTTATAAATTAAATGGTTTTGGAGGTGTGAGGAATGGGTAGATGTGGTGGCCTTTTATAGTGGAGTAGGAGGGGCACTCTTGTAAATATTTGAAGATTGAATTCCTCCAACAGTTTTCCTGTTGAGAGTGGACCCCATAGTGAACCACGATCTATAAAATTGATGTTAAGGTAGATATATCACAATTAAATTGGTGTTTTAAATGTACATATTTCGTTTTGGGTCTTAATATTAAGGGTTATTACTTTATTAAGCTTATTTTTAAATTCACACGTAAAATTAATTTTAATCACTTTCAATAATCTATGTGAAAGAAAAATTTATAATTATTATACATTATAAATAATTCTGTTTCCAAATATGGAATCCATTTTTCCAAATTTATATAAATCGGTGAAAAAATTAATTTAAAATCAATCCTTCTAACTTGGTTACATTGTGGGTTTTCAAAATAAACGTCCAAATTTTTTGTATGAATTTAAATCCATTTTCAATGTGAAATTTTATCCAATGACCTAAATTTGATTAATATAAAAATATATTATCTAAATAAAATGTTAAACTGATTAAAATTTTAATTTATTCATATAAATAAATTCAATGAAAAAACCTTTTTGATATAATATCGAGTATTATTAACTATTCATTAAAAGATGAAAGCTTTCATTAAAATACAAAAAACTTATCCTCACCTAATTTTTATATTTTTATTAAAAATATAATTTTTGTTGAAATATTTAATCTATAAAGGATGAAAAAATATTATTTAAAATTTGTTCTCCATTGAATGGTTGTAAAACTACCTTTATAAAAAATTGGTATCTTTGCATAGACTTGGGATTTTTTATCTTATATCTCCCAAATCTATTATATGAATTAAAAAAAATCATTGATTATATAACTTATTTATGACATTAATAGAAATTAACAAATGTAATTATATTAATTTAATAGTATAAATTATATTTGTGACTATAATTAAATTTTCTTTTATATTCAATCGGTGTTCAAATTCATTAATTCATAAATTATGAATTCATCATCTATTTGTGTACACCACATATTTTAATAATTGATTTAATAATATTAATATTCACAAACATAAAATCTAGTTTATATTCAATAATAAAAATATTTTAAATAAAATATTATATCTTAGTAACACTCAGTCATGTATGTTATGCAAGCAATCGAGGAAGGCAAATATTTCATGTAACAAATCTATCCTAGTAATTCTATGTAACATATAGATAGTTTTTAATTTCATGTAACCTATTACAATATGTTTTTATGTGATATTAATGTTTTACTTAGTGGAGAACCATTTTCATTATTGCGTAAAGTGATATAGTTAAATTAATTTGTAAAAAAATCTCTCAAATCTCAGTGTGTTACAATCAATAGAGGTAAACGTAATCCACATGATATCATATCATAATGTTCATTTGGTATCCTACCCTGAACAATATATTTAATTTAATAATATAAAAAAATTACCCAATTTATTGTTGGTCTTTGTAACATTGGGTGCACCGATCACATTATTATCCCATACGTGAATGAGTTTTCCACATACGTCATACAAAATTTCATTTTTTTCATTAATTATAACATCATAATTAATAAGTGTGGGTTAAATAAATTTAAGTATCAAATGCATGATTTATTTCTATATGTTAGTGAATACCCTTTAATATAAATTGGATAGTTTGTTTACAATAAAAATTGTTTCATAGAATTCATAGGATATTTTCTAAAACAAAATAGTGGTACATTATGATTTTAATAAACCATTAATTTTAGTGTAATGAGACTATAATAACATAAAAATTCCTATGATAGTAAGAGGTATGTGTAATGATACTTCCCAAAATGATCAACTGGTAATCAGAAGGCATAATTAATATATTATTCATGAATAAAGTGTTGAAGGATATGATATATTAAACAGAGATAATTGTTCTAAATTCATTGTAGGAGATTATTGATAAAATTTGGGAACCTTGGGGAGGATATATAGTGTTAGTACAAAACTAAATACAACATCTGTGTGTTTTTAGTGAAGATGAATTTAAGATGGATGACATTATGCAAAAAAATATATGAGAGTTATTAATTATTTTTCATCTATAGATATTGGAATCTATATGATAATGTAATAAAATCCATATGAATTTCCACGATTACTTTTAATGGTATCATCTAAATTAGAGTGGTTATCATTATTTTATAGGGATAATAAACAAAACATTTAAATAATTCTGTTAGTGATGTGGTTGTCAATCATGTTCATAAGAATTTATTATTTGAAACCTAAAATATAATAATAATTCATGAAGATAAATTATGTCATTTTAAAATTAGTAAAATAGAAAATAACTATTATTTTACATGGTAAATATGTATTTGGCCTTTTATACATTTTTCTTATATTATATAGATTTTAATTCATTATGATCTCATAATATATAAAATATATTTATATCTTATTTAATATTTAAATGAAAATTCAACAATCAAAAAAAAATTATAAATACATTCACGATAGGGTAATATTATTATTTTCTCATCAAAGATAATATAATAATTATTTGTATAAATATATATATTACAAATTTTAATTACTAATAAATCAATTTCAGTTATTTATAAATGTTGTTTATTAAGAATAAGTGATTTTATTATAATAATTATATTTGACTTCATAAGATTATATTAATTTTTATAATTAATAAATATTATTTAAAATTAATTTAAAATTAATTTTTTTTCGAAAAACTCTAGAAATTAATAAATAATTTTTTATTAATGGAAACTATATATTTCCCAAAAATAAAATTTCTCTCTCATCATTCCAAAATAAAGTTTTTATTAAAAATCTTATTTCATAAATATAATCTAATAAATGATATATAATCCTGATTTTTTTATAATAAAAAAATTAATAAAATTATGGTCTAGATAATTATCTCATTATTACACATGTGAATTCCATTACTGTATGTGATGGTGATATTTTATTGGGGTGGTTTTACAAACATGGTTTTGGAAATGATTTTAATGATCTAAATCTTATCCCATAAATGGTTTATCTAATGAATTTGTGGTTGAAATTCAGTATTATTTTTTCCTTGAAAAAATTCCAATAAATTTATCTCCCTCATTTTATCTGATAGATGGGATTCAAAAGGAATAATCATTCTAGTTGTGGCAATCTATTATTTGCTGTTTTTAAATTTAAATTTATTATAAATCATAAATATAATAACTTAATTGGTCACTATAAAATGTATATATAAACAGTGGTTTTGATTCTAAATGGATTTTTAAAACCAAAATAATATAATTTCATGAAAATTACAAATTATATTAAGTTATTTCTATAACATAATTTTATTAATAATGAATTTACATGCTTATTGAAGGAATTTGATTCATAATAGTTTTTATCCTTAAATTATTCCCTAATTCAATTACTTTTTAATCCAAATTTTCATTTCACACACTAGAAAAATCTTAGGTACTTATTTTTTATGTACTATTATTATTCCCTTGTTTCTTATTGAAACAAACAACTCTTCGACTAGATAAATTTTATAGTCTCATAGATCGTTGAATATATGATCTAACAGATTCACATTTTTTTCTCATATGAGAATTAATTTTATAGTAGTACCACAACATGATTCAATAGGAGATACAGGTCTATTATTAAATTCCTAATGAGGGATACCTGGAACACATTCTATATTTTTTATGCTAATTTGAGAGTTCCATTTTTTAGGGAAAGTCTTCAATGTGATCAAGGATCTCAAATGGGTCTAAGTATATATGAAATTGATTATAATTTTTACAAATCCTAAAGCATTTATGACTTGGTGAAATATAAAGGAAATATATATCTATGACCATAAACTCTAGTTCTCATCAATGATTGTCTTTATGTAGTTTTACCAATTTTTCATTATATCATATGATGTTAACATTTTTGGACTTCATCATTCATTTCCTGTTTATGATAATGTTTCATAACATTCCAATCTCTTAACATCATCCTATCATTTCAGAGTCTGATACCTCTTCCAAAATATATCCCTAAAAGTATCCCGATGAATGATTTAAAGTGAATATTTTTCATTTGGGACTCTAACATGGGAAGGTGATGGTCCAAATAATCATAGAGATACAATGAATGTTATATAATAATAACCTCAAAAAATTATAAATCTCTATTAATACAACCACGATATATATATATATATGGTAAGAAATGATGAAGCTTAGTTATATATCAAACACATGATGAAAGCTTCTCAAAAACCTTTTTTTAAAGCTAGAATCTCGATCATTATCAAAATATATTGTAACTTCGTGAATTCTTACAAAATTCGTTATATTTATCTTGGTCAGATAGTTAATAAGTAAATCCTCTATAGTATTAATGAAAATTTCAAATATTCTAATGTGTTTCACTACCACCAATATAGAGTTTTTAGTCTTAGGTTTCATAGGTAGTCATATACTCAAATACATTGCAATTATCTTCCCTTTTACATATTCATATGTGAAATTGATTCTTCATACACTTTGACTATTAATTCCTCTAATTTTTTTTGCATACCATTCACTATGATACAAACTATGTAATATACTTCTTATGGATTCCAACTGTTAATATTTCTCCAATTATAAACACATCTTATGACTTAATGGATGAACATATATTTTGGTGATATCAAATCATCCATGATTTACTCAATAGTTCTAGTTTCTGTGGGACACATATTTTGTTTTGAAAACATTATTCATATATATTTAGAATATTTGATCATCGTAATATCTCAAACATTATTATATATATACTCACCATATTTTTGGGAATCCATTATACTCTCAAGAATATAACTTTTATTAGTTATTTCAAAAATATAAGATGAATATCATTTTATTATTCACATGTATTCCTCTACATGCCCACAAAGACTAGATCCTAGGAAATACTCATCATGTATAGGATTAAGTGATCCAATATACTCATAGCATCTTCCAATTTTTTTCTTTCCGTAAATTTTAATTTATTGTTCTACAATAATCATTATTAGTTTTAATCACATTCATTCTCATGTATAGAGATCATTTTTCAGAATATATACATAAGGCATTTGTTATATGTATATATTTTACCGATATATGTGTAGATATTGTTTAATGTAATGTACAAAATCAATATTAATTCTTCCAATTATAAATCATGTTTTGGGTATTTATTCTCATGGATATATAATTTTAGGGAATCAAATATTATAACTTTTTCATCTCAAATAAGTTCACAACACAATCTCTTTTTGGATGCATCACATTTGTTTATAAATACTTTTTAATCGGTGGTTAATGTGATAAAATGTAGAGTGGCTAGGATATTCATCATATCCATTATGTGATCTATGAAACCATCATTATAGACTAACATGAATCCATTTTGATTAACCATTGTTATTGGGCTTGAAAATCACGATATCATTATCAAAAATCAAAAAGTATACCCATATAATCCATTGAAAGTACAACATATTGTTTTTCAATCCATTTGTTGCCTTTGTTTTTTATGAATAAATAGATATCCCATTTTGGAGATAACATTCACAATAAAATTTACATAATCCTTACAGAAATCATATTTAATATAGTTTTGATACTATTTTTTTCTAGGATATCTCTGCTATATCAAGAAAATGCTCCTCATGTTCCTTAGGGTGATTGGAGTATATATGAATATCATCAATCAAAAACCAAAAATTTTGTATTACGTAATCCGTAAATAATATGCTCATTGTGATCATGAATATTATTTAAGAATTATTCAGTCCAGATGTAATAACTACTAACACATAGTTCTCATACATTGTATCATGTCTTGGGGATATCCTCATTCTTCGACATTAAAATTTTTACTAAATACCCACCTCAATGGTATATTGGTCACCATGATTCTAACTAAAAACATCATCAATACAAGGATAATTATTAATTTTTAATTATTATGATCATGTTATGATCATGATTATCAATGTAGAGGTGCATAACCTATACATTCTCTTGATCAATAGGATTAGTTCACCCCATGGAGATGCTCTTGGGCATGTAGACACATTATCCAGATTCTATTTTAATTGTTTCTTATATCCCCATGTTAAAAAATGACCATAAGATATGGATAAATAGTCATTGTAAATTCATTGGGAATTATATTTATCTAGAAATACACCTTGAATCAAGGATAAAGACCATGAAGTTCATCAGGAATCACATCAGCAAATTACCATAAAATTTTAAAAACCAAAAAATGATCTTTTATTTAATATCAATCAATTGTGTAAGATACACATTCTATCATGGAAATAGTATTGATTCTTGATGTTGGATCACAATAAAAATATACGTCCTTCATATCAACAATGTATGAAATCAAATGGATAATTGGTAAATAGTGGGTTTTTTCCTTCTCTTATAAATTTTTGTGGGATCTATAAAACAAAATTCAATACATACTCGTGATAGAATTGAATTCATATATTGATATTATCAAAAATATTTTTGAGAAATTCATCTACTAAATGGATAAGGTTTGAGTTATATGATTATGGTACAATACATGATACATTTTCCATCGATACTGATAACATGATGTCTATTGGTTGAGTAGTTATTTAATAGTTCTACTAATGTATCAGGTTTTAAAAAAAATAGAAGAAAAATAAAAAATCATGTTATCAATCGCGTAATAAATAACTACAATTCATGCCACCAAATCGTTTTCAAGATCTACCTTATTAATTCTGAAAATAGAATCCATTTCATGGTCTGTAGTTCACAGAGGTTCTTTTCAATTGGTAATTTAAACTAAAATTTTATTGGGGAATTGAGTCACAAATTTAATATATTATTTATTTTTTAAAGAATATAAAAATAGATGGTTGACTAAAGAATTTATTTCTTCCATCAAATATGTAGGTTTCTACCATTTGAAATCATAAGCTATATGACCTTCCGTTCCACACCCAAATCATTATCATCCCACCTTTTAGAAATTTATGGGATTATTCTTCCCACACATTTGATAATATTGATGATTTAGTTTATTAAAACATGGTATTTAGATATAAATATGTAGAAATCAAAATCTATTCTAATTTTCATATATCTAGTCTTATGAGAACCATAAATTTTTTTGATATTGATTTCAACATTAAATTCACATTGGTTTTATTTATATTTCTAAATTAAAAACAATTACATACATTCATATAATATTTACTATACAACCAATTATCTGGTAAAATTCACTAGTATGGGTGATGAAAAATTTGGTGGAATATTATCCCAGCCTTTTGTCTTTTTCCTCACATGGGTTAACAGATGTTTCATCATTATTCCTGAGGCTATACAAATAAAACCTCATTTTATGGAAAATAGATTGAGGAATATATTTTTATACAATATTTACATGAATTACATCCACTCCAACACCCCAATACCATCATAAATATTATTATTTTTGACCAACATCCCCCATTGATCATCATCACAATCTATACGTTAAAACCCAACCCATCAATTTTAAACATTGGAGATTAAATTATAAAAAACTGTTTTCAATTGATTTGATCCATTACTCCCTGATTAATGGATTGTAAGATAAAATATATTCTACAAGACTTAATCACACTATGGTCATAATATCATCATGGGAATTATTAAGAATATTTAACTATTCTTCCTAATTTAGTTTTCTATATAAGACCTGAATAAATTGAGAAATTATAATTACAATTTGCTTGATTACTACACCAACTCGGTTTGGTATCTCAATTGTGTAGTAATAAAAATTCCCCTAACATATGAGTTTGTCTCTTTTCTATCTATTTTAAACCATGGAATAGAATTAATGGAAAATTAGGGTTGATTATTTTTAATGTTTTAAACACATAATCATAAAACCATGATCATTAAACGGATTACTCATAAAAACAATTCCTTAAAAATGGATTTATAGGTTTCAATATATGTTATCCATGACATACATAATATTAAAAAGTCATATGAGATAATTTTCCCATTAATGATGGTTTGTAAAAATCTTATGAATTTAGAAATGAACTCCCTTAGGAGTGAAAAAATTGGTGTTCAAGAACACCCATTATTTTTCTATATTTGTTGATTAAGTGTATATCAAACATCCCATTTCATGGATTTTACACCTAGTAAAATTTATTTTAGATGCATATCCACATTTATTATTAATAAAATGATGTTTTATTATGTAAAAACATAATTATTTTTTTGAAAAAAAAATATGAATGGTTTCCTTTTTTTAATTATATTTTTCTTATAGTTTTATAATACTTATCCCCAAAAATATATACATTCATTTTATTATAACTAATACATCCTATATAATTAGTATAGTTTATTTTTTGATTCATTACATAAAATAACACTTAGTACAGCACAAAACCATTCAAGGCCTAGAGGCCATAAGATATCATTTACATTCATGAAAACCTGCTATATGATGGGAAAAATATATATGGAAAACTCCAAAACATGTGCTTATATTCCATATGTCATATAAAAATACATGGTATTGCATTGGGACATACATAAAAATGTGGTGAGATAAAAATACCAGTATGTGAATAAATAAATCATAACATATTGTAATGTACTTCCTGTAGGACAATAGGAATATGAAGGTCACATAACGGTGCGATGATAATAAACAATATCATCGTAGAATGATATATGATGATTAAATAAATTAAATATATGATTGTGAAAATGAAATAAAACATTATATCATATCCATAAATCAATGATAATAACAATGAAATTATGACATAAGGTTTTTAGTATTAACCTCTATTCACCATATATGGAATTCTTTGAGCATAGAACATTAACTAATTTATAAGAGGGATATTTAACTCTGGGAACATCTGTCACATTAATATCATATACATGCATAATTTTTCCACATAAATCATACATCATAGTGGTTTCTTTAATCAATATTAATCCCATAATCAAAATATTTCAATTTTATCAATGCAATTCCATAATAAATGAGTTTTTTGTAATATCTATGAGAATAAACATGTGTTCAAATGGGACTGGATATTCAAAAAAAAAGATTTCATAGAAAGTCTTAGAATAAATTTAATAACATAATGGAGGAATATGTAGGTTTATTTAATAGATTCATAATATATATAAGGTTCTCTATTCGTACGAAAATAATAACGATGAAAATTATATTTGAAAAAAAATATCCCAAGTTGAATAATTTTCAATAAAAAGGAATAATATAAATTTGGTTATTGAATAAATGAGATACAGATGGATCAATTACCTTGAAAGGGTTCGTTAAAATGATTGGGATGTTCTTGATGACATCATAAGGTAAACATTGTATGGGTATATAGAGGGATGAGAAGAGTAAATTTTAATTTCAAGAGTCTTTAGTGAATATGAATGATATAATGTTTTAATTTATATAAATAAATAGATGAAACTTCATTATTGATGTAGAAAAATATTTTTTAGACACTATAAGATTATGTAATCCATAACAGAATCATTCCCATGGTTTTTACAATGTTTTCTACCAATGAATACTGATATTAATTATTTTATAATTAAAAATAATTGATATAATTAAAATTAATACCCTTGGTAATGTTTAATTAAGTTATGTTCATAAAGAATTGATTTTGAACCACTAAAATATAGTCATTTATAGTCAGGTGGATTCATTACGATTAATATTTCATTATTAATCATCCGTAGAAAATGAAATTATTAAATGTGTTTATGATGAAAAATGTAATTATAAATTAAAAAGACAATAAATATACAAAATATTTTTTATAGTGAATTTTTATTCTATAAATTCATTTCATAATAAATAAATTACTCTTATAATGAAATAATTTTTTTTAAATGATTAGACCGTTACAAAGGATTTCATGAAAAAAAACCTTATCAAAATCATGGAACATATCCTACAATGTGTTTTTAGGGGTGATCCTTTTTAGTGATAGGATTACAAAATTATTACTAAAAATTAGATAATCATTCAATATGTTAATCCTTCATTTATTTAATGGATTTTCCATTTTGCGTGAAATTTTTATATATTAAAGGTTTTTTGTGAAAATCTGTGTCCATGTTCACTTTTTATTCGACAAAATATTTTTTTTATCCTTAAAAAAATCAAAAAATAAAAAAGTATATGAAATTATGTCTTTTGGAGAATAATATGGTAATCATTTAGAATGTAGAAAATTATATTTTTGATATATGTTCAAAAAACTAATCTTTTTATCTTCTTGGTTAAATTTTGATAAAAAAACATACACATATATATAGATCACTACAATATATTAATTCTTTTGATGTATAAATACTATCCAAAATATATTCTTCATCATTTAGGAGATATCATTCATAACTTTATCAAAGAGGGAAAGAATAATATTATAATTATATAAAGAGGTATATCTTCTTTTTTTTCACCATATCCTTTTTTACTTTTTAACAAATAATTTGTCAAAATTTATTATTATTCAAAAGAAGTTAATAAATATCTAATTTGATATTTCATTGATATTTGATAAAAGAGTAAAATTATTCAATAATTTAATATCTTAAAATATATATAATTCAATGAGTGGTAAACTCGGTCACTAATAATAGTTTTATGATCACATTATGATATGATCTATAATAATAGGTTATGGGTGAATCAATGTTGATTTCTTTTTTAGAAATAAAATATTTTTTCCCTTATACCTATTTCATTTGTTGGGATCTCAATTATCTTGTTCCGTTACCATATATTTATTTATAAAATTCAAAAAAGATGAATTTACATTTTCATATATCAATTTTCAACCAGAAATAATAATTTTTATTGAATGTGAATAATCCCACAATCACACAACCCACTACTAATAAATTAGTTATATACCAGATTCTATAATTATCCACTACCTTACATTTAAATATAATATCCAAAAATTGTATCATCATCCAAGTAGGTCTTTATAATTCCTCATAATTGTTGTAAAATAATAATAGTGAAAACATAATGATCAGTTAGTGATATATATTTTCTTATCTTTATTATACTACCTGGGAATTATACCTCATCATTTCACAAATGTAAAGTAGTAGGAAAACAATCCTTATATTGTATGTATAACAATGAAATCAATTTCTTCATCCTATTTTCATTATTAAAAAATGGTACCACTATTTTTTCATATATATTATAAGAAATATAAAGGTATAACAACTTCTTGTTTTTCCAACATATATTTAATTTCACATAACCTCTTTAGCTTCTGTCATTATTTTATTTCTTAATTCATCAATTCATCTAACCTTCAATGGATCTAAACATTTTCTTCATTAGTGTATAATTTTATCACTGGTTATATTCTTCTTTACACTTCATAAAAGATTAAATAGAAATATTTTTTGTATTTCCATATCTCTTAAATTATCATTGATAAAAAATTATATTTTTATATTTTAAATTTGTTTCATTGATTAAAATCTATTGAATCAAATATTTTTACCACTTAACATGAGTAACACAATATTTACAACAACTTTTGATACCTTTAAGAACACACACACACACACACATATATATATATATATGTATAATATAATTAAAGATACATATTTCATCGTTAATCAATATTATTCAATAAATCCATTGAATGTGGGAATTCAATTTTTTTAATTGCCACCGTTTTTTGTAATTCAAAAACCCTTAAAATCATAGATTGTAGAGTCAATTCAACATTCCACATTATTATTTCATTGAATATTCAAAATCAATAAATCCCACATATGCATGAGTTCAAGAATACATTACTAAAGGATACTCCTTTATTTCTGCTTTATAAATGCTCATAGTCTGATTTATCTTCTTATATTAAATACTCTATTAATATTTTCATAAGAATATATATATTTATTAGAATAATAATGTTATTAATAATAAATGGAATTCAAAATTTCCCAACCGCTAATTTCCATAGAAAAAATGTTGATCGACATTTTTTATTACATTTAATTTGTTTTGAAAATTTCATGAATATATATGAAAACCACAATGATGTAGTGTCAAAATTAAATGAAACAAAATAAATTTATAATTCCAACGAAAAACACATCAAAGTTATATGAAATTTTACTTGTATATAATTTCTCCCATATTTTATTGAAATTATTATTCTATCAGATATTCTTGATTCAAGATACGCAGTATTATTTATTGTATAAAAATCATGAACAATTCCTTAATATTCATTGTATTAGTGGTATACATATTTCCATAATTTCTTATTCCTTCTTACATTTAATTTAATGATAAAATGTATAAGTAATTTATAAAATAAATTTCAAAAATACCACATTTTAGTCCATGAACATTTTTCTTCCAATGTTTTTCCAATGATTAACTCTATAACATATGAAATGAATTCATTTAAGAGGGTTATAACATTATGTTAAAAAATGACTAAATGTCCCACATGGTATGACACTAATCAATTAAATTCCCAATGATCGTATTATTTATTATATCCCCATAATGGAATCCAGTAAATTTAATTTCTCTGTGTCCATTACAAATGAATAAATTAACTCATGATACTAAATGAAACTTATAATTTTGATATAGATATATGATTTGTTGTTGTAAAAAATAATGAATATTAATTTCATATTTTTATAGCATGGTTACCATTATTAATAAATAATATCACTAGAGATAATTTTTTTATAAAGAAAATTTCTTATAAAAATTATAAATAAATATTTATTTCTATTATGTAGTTAGTTATTTGGAAAAAATACACTTTTGTAGGTCCTCTACTACTACCATAAATCACAACCTCTCTACTCCTTTATTGTTTAAAAGCAATAAATTATTTTACAATATTCTTAGTAACTAATATGTGAATGATCATGAATAAATTATTTTCAGAAACATAAACACACACATTTCTATAGAGATCATGTATGATTATACAATTCATATTGATCTAGATTTTCATAACATGGTTATTGGTTAAAAATGATGATTGGAATTACAACATCCAATTTGGTTCTATATATTTCCATATATATTAAATCGATGAACAATACATCCAATATCAATGTCCTAAATCATTTATTCATAGTGGAATTCTACATATTAATAAGTCATAGAACCTTAATAATGGATTTTTGAAATCCTACAGAATTTTTTCTCTGCAACTATAAATTTTTACTACAACAATTTTGTAGTCAAATCAAAAACCCATAACCTCACAGAACTAAATTTCAAATCATAAGTTGTTCCTACTCCAATAACCTATTAAAATATATTTCAAAGATTTATATAATTTAATATTACAAAATCTTCTAACATATAATGGATTTATAGCTCCCTGTTGGCCTTCACCAAGAAGTAATTTTTCTTGTGTCTTTTCCCACTTTTAGGAAAACAACCAATAATAAAACAAACTCATATCCAAACTAACATCCTATTATTATATTATTAGGACCAGTATTCCTCAAATGTTTTGATATATTTCAATAAAATAATGATTTATATATATAAATTTTTTTTTTATTATGGTGATATTGAATTATCCTTATAAATTATCTTTGAGACTCAATAATTCAAAAGATATTTTTTCTTCTAAACAGAATAAATCATCCAAAACATTAAAAAGATAAAACACAATTAATTTATTCATATTAATTATTAATACCATCTTCAAATGAATAATTTATGATATTTTACCAACCTGAATTCAATTAATTGAGATGAAAAAATCCATGTTTTTTTATTATTCAAAGAGAATGGAAATTTCATTCCAACACTAAAAAACTCTTATAAATTAATGATCTTCCATTTATTCTATCCAAAAATATTTTTCATCATTCTATATCAGTACATTTAAATCATATAAAAAATATGAATCACACAAAAATTATGGTCTCAACATCATTAACATTGACTATTTTTAATATTTAATTTTTTTTAAAAAATATTAATTAATATTTAAATAAAATCATCATCATTTAGTTTATTACTAGTATCCATGTGGAAAACATGAATGTCTGTGTACAAAATTTTATAAAATGAATTATGACAAAAATAATTAAGGATTATTGTAGGCACTAATCTAGGATTATGTGATATGAATCTAAATCAGAATTTTATATCATAATAATTTTAAAATAATGGATAGATACTACTAATGTTGACAAGACATATCATGATAATGAAGTTGACCATCACAAATGGACATTCAGATTATATTCAAATAAATGGTTAGAATAATATATATTATATTATATTATTTAATCTAACAGGATAATAAATATTAATATTAAGATAATTATAAATTAAGAATTCGGATTCATGATCCTTGAGTGTATTTTTTTTTGTTTTAGGGTATGTAAAATACTCATAGAATATTCATGGTCATAGAAGGATTCATGTATATTATATAATAATAGGGTAATCATTTGATTATTTTTCTATGAATTGATATAAATAAATAAGTATCACTTATAATTTATGATGTATTGAGAAATATATTTTAATTGAATGAAAATATTTATTCCATATTGTTATTACTTAATGAATGATTCTAATGTTATTTATAATTTATTTTATCTAAAGTGTCACAATATATATACATATATATGATTAGAGTAGATTATTTCATGAGTGTGTAAAATATAAATTTTGTATTCTTATTCATCATTAGAAAAAAAATTCAATAATATTATAAATGATTACTAACTATGAGTTTGGGAATGTATTGAAAAGATAGATAATTTTCAGTCTACCAATCAACTCATACTAGAATGTGGAAAAACCTTGACAATATAATTTATGATTCGTATGAATTTATTTATACATATTTAGAATGTTCTGGGATTGTATATTTTTATTATTATAAAATTACATATTAAAAAAACATAATAGTAAAAAATAAGGATGAGGTGAACAATAAAAAAATCCATTGGATAGTAAATAATTTATAATTTTACACTCATAATTATTTATCTTTTTATTTAGATTAAATATAAATTTTTTAACATATTAATTATTCAATAAATCCCTTTTTTCATTCATCTGATAAGCCTAATAAAAACAACTAATAAAGTGAAATAATGACATATAAAAGACAATATATTAAAAATTATACTATGGATTTCCATTATAATTTATCCCAATGTAAAACAATAATTTTATAGTTGAACAGAAGATAAATATCTATTACACAGACCATATTTTGAAAAAAAAATTAGATGGAAAATAAGAATAAATTGTAATGGGGAGGTAATATGTTTCATTTAAATTATAAATATTATTCTTATTCAAGGAACCCAAAGAAAAGTTTGGTAACACATAGATAATAAAATTATTTCTATCATGGTTGGTACTAGTCAAGAAAATTTTCAATGTAATTGGAGGATTTTAGTATTCCTAGTGATGTTGGAATTTCAAAATAACTTAATTAGTTTATAGAATGAACTATCTCATATGTTTTGTCACTTAAAAAAATTTACCTAAACAAATAGTTTTAAAACCATGAGAATAACCCTATTAAATATTAATAATGGGAATAAAAAACACTACAAGAACTTTTTGTATTTAGATCATGTGGATAACCCTATAAATAGGTTTTTTTACGTAAAATTATTATAATGTGAACCTATTTTAAGTATAATAATAGTTAAATTGAATGGTTTAATATTATTATACAATTAGTTCTAATACACTTAGTATATGATAATATTTTAGACATAACAAGATTTGTAAACTATAATAAATAGTCAACCATTCATCCATTTCATTATGTATAAATGAATATAGATATAACATCAACAAATGGAATTAAAATTTAATTAGTTATTAATTATAAAGACACTTATAAAATCAAATTCCATCATAAAAATCATTCTCACTGTGGCGTTATATATTTAATATTATAAATATAGGGGATTTTTATCTCCCTAATGACTATATGTACCATTATTTCCAATATGATCATCATGAACATCCTCTGTACAATCATTTCATCATTTCACGATTAACAATTGGAAGGACATCAATCCACCTCTACTATCATTATCATCAACATCACCAAGTGAATCATATTTTGATTTTATTATCAAAATGAATGTATTAATATTCATATTGATATCTAGTGAAAGATGTGAACATAATTATATAACATATATCAAAAAGATTATTTTGGACTTTTCCATCCTTCATTCACTGAGATTGATAATTATTTAGCATCTATTGTCTATATATGGTCCTTGATTACATTATCATGGGAATATTACAACTAAGTATTAACATAGTTTTTTGTGGTGACATTTTTGGGATAATAAATAGTTTAGATAATAAAATTTATATGGTGACATTAGACTCTTATATGGTTCTTGTCACTATATATCTATTGAAAATAATATTCTATACTAAATTTTTCAGCCTGATGCTCATCAAGGACATCCAAAGAATTTTTTTACTATATAAATTAAATATTTATTACAAATATTACATTAAATTGATAATGTTGTAGAAATAAATATAATATTTTCATACAATTATTTATGATAGAACACCCCATTTTCAACTTTTTTATGATGGAAACTTTTTTTCCAAAGGAACATGTCATTCTATTTTCAATAAAACCTACTATAAATGTAACAGAATGTATGAAAACATTATAAAATAAAATTTTATTAATGATTTAGTTTACATTATAAAAATTTCATGATACAGTTAAATCCATGGGTTATCGGGTGGTGAAAAATTTTTATGAATTTTCTATCTAATATTAATAATATTTGGCTCTAATTTTAATTTATTTGAAACTTTATAATTTAAATATTAAATGATAAGGTGACCAGAACCATTGGTGATGATTTTATGCAATGGTGTTAAAATTATTTTTTAAAACAAATTTGTTTCTTATTTGGTATGACTTATTTTATTTAATTATTATATTTTATTGGATGTTTTTATTTTTCTATGGTTTTAACAATTGTATCCATGGTTTTATCTTTCTTTATTTCAAATTAATTGATTTATTCTTTTTGTATATTCTTTTATTTGTCATTGAATTGGGTTTTCATGATTTTATGAGTTATTTAGAATTCACCAAATATTTTATTTGAAGTTAAAACTTGGTATTTTTTTATTATTATGAATCATATAGATTATTATTTGATTTATGTGTGATATATATTTATCAATGGTTTTTTAAGATAAATATTTTATATATTATTTCCTATATATTAGAATTTGGTAGGATTTTTTGTAGTTATTTTATAATTTACCTGCGTTTAGATTATGTTATTAGAATTTAAAAAATGGGGATGTCACTAATTTGACTAAAATCTCTATTTTGGTTATATTGGTTCAATTATATAATTTTTTTATTTAACCTTGTGTAATTTATAAATTAAAGGTGAATGGGATTTTATTCTATCACATAGGGATGATAAGTATGTTGTTGGGTATCAAGGATTCCAATTTTGATAGGAATTATATGGGATATTAATGATTTGTGATTTAAATATTTAAAATATCATTCATTTGTTGTTTCAATTATTAAAAATAATTTATTTATTATATATTATTCTCTTTATAAATATTTTTTACAAGAATTTTTATCATTAATTTGGTAAATTGTTTATATAATGTTTTCTTTTTATAGCTTCAATATAAATGTTCAACATTTTATTGTTTATTTGAATTTCATTTTGATAAAATGATTTCATGTTTACATAAGTAAAATAATATTAAATTAATTTACATAAATTAATTTATATTTCCTTCCATTAGTTGATGATCATTTTATGTGTTATTTTTTAGTTTTTTATTGAATTGTTTGTTTGAATACATAAATTTATATTGTTGTATATGATAATTACTCACTCTATCTCATGATCCCACAATTTATTTCTCCACAAAATGTGGACATATTACATAACATCCTTGATTGTTTATTTCAAGTTTATGCTACCTATAACTGAATCATAAATTATTATAAATGAAATTATAATAGAAATAATACTATTATTCAATAAAAACAATCAAACTTGAATAGTATAATACACAATTCACTCTTAATGATAAAAGTATTTTCCAAATAAAATGTGAAAAAAGTATCAATCAATATTAGAACACCTAAAAAATATAATGAAAATTTCCTATATAAGGAAATATATATATTCTCTATATAGTTTACATATTTCATTTAGTCAAACAACCCTCACATGTTCACTCTCAAAAAAAATTATAGAATAGAATATACAATTATACTAATTCATATAAATAAATTAATAATATAACATTTAACGAAATAATAATTATTTAACATAACACAGTCTATATAGTATCCTTTATTAACTTCTCATGGTCCCAATGAAAAACAAGTATCGTTAGAAATATATCATAGTATATAGAAGGTACTGTCCAAAAACTATAACATATTCTAAAAAGTAGAAATCATTTAATTTCATTCATTATACATAATAATTATTATTAATAAATAATTATATATTTGACTGTTCAAGAATCATTGGAATTTTGAATATTTAATATGGTTGATGGGCCTATATTCAAATTGGGAATCAAATAAAAATAAAAAGTGTTGGAGCCCCTCATAAATCCCAATATATTTTTGGAATGAAGTGATCTAATATTTTAGAGGTTCTAAGAGTGTACCAAGGGTTAGGGCTCATATTATCATGTTTTATTGGTATACAATAGGGCACAAAGTTAGTCCATGTTACTTTATAAACATGGAATATTACAATGAATCTCAATATGAATATCATCATGGTTAGTTAACCATTGTGAGGGGTTCCCTACTACCCAAAAATATACAATAGTAAAATATATATATACAATTCATAGTCGACACATTGTTTTCAAATTTTTGTACCTCTCTATGTGGGGTTGTTAGTTTTGACACATTTTTGGACACATTGGTGTGGCATTGTTTGGAGAACCATGTGGCCAAACCATGTACCCTATAAAAAAACCACATCCATTTTCCACATTAATCATTTAAATATATATCATGTTTTTTATTTACCTTTTTTTTGATTCCACTAATTTCTAATTGAGATCCCTTACTCCCTTTAACACCCCATGTTGTGTGGATGAGTTTTAGGGTTATACTTCTTTTATTTTTTTATTAATATAACACTATGAAAACCTACTTTACTCTTATAAATTCTCTTCTAAAAATGAATGTTTTTAAATTTTGGTACTTTTATTTCATTATAATGAATAATAGTTGGGTAAAATATATCTCTTTCACTTTCATCTTATCCTGCATAAGGGATGGCCTAATATAACACCCTCATGGAGATTCTTGGTGTTTTATTAAGAAATTAATCAATATATTATTTTCAAATTTCTATCTTCAAAAAAATTTAAAAATAAATCATATGTATGGTGTATCCTCTATGATATGTACATTGGAAGACTATTTGGGGTCTATATGGGACCTCCGAAATGTAGTTCATCGATGATTTGTTGAATTAAATGGGTCTGGTGAGTTAATCATCAATAATTTGATATTTTTTTAAATTTTTAAATCAATTGTCTAAAATTAAAACACTAAAAATCAATTTTATTTATTTACCATGTGTTCTTGGGATTCATTTATATGTTTGTTAAAGATGTGGTATAAATTTGGAATTGGGAGAGTCTTGGACATCCTAATATAAAATAATTATACCTTTGGAAAATATATTTATATGTTTATTGTATTTAGTTGACCCTTTCTGTTTATATATACTCTTGTTTCATTTCTTTTTTAATGAATGGTTCATTCAAGATGACCTCATGGGACATTGAAAAAATTTCAATTAAATGGATTTATATGTGTTTCCTTAGTTTGATGACTTATTTTTCATGACATCTCCCAATAGATTCAATAGATTATGCTGGATTTCATATTGTGGGAGGATCACCTAGTGATGGATATATGTCTCTAAATTCCCTATATATGTGTTAAATGATTTTGGATGGGAAATTATTTTAATATTTTTTTGAGAATGGATAGTCTTTAAAATTAGGATTATATATTTAATATATGGTATTACATTGTAAATTATTTTTCATGAATTAGGATTTCATAACCTTAATTATTTCGATTTGATATTGGAAAATCGAATGTTTTTTGTAATTTAATTTAAAGAAATGATGTGTTAAATTTGAATAGATTAATTTTTGAATTTAATTTTATAATAAAGTGATTTTAATGGCTTTTGTTAAATCACATGGGTAATGGTATTTGTTACCATTTTATTTATAAATCATAAAGGAATATTTGAATGACAATCTAGTTTCAATAAATCTTATGTTTTTTAGAATAAAATTTCATGAATTTGAAATTGGTAATTGAATCAGAAGTGTAACGTGATTATTACATAATGTTCCTTGAAACTAATATGAGCTCCTTGAATTTTGTGAAATAAATTAGATAATGTTAAATATATATAAATATTTATAATTGTTTATTAATTAAAATATTATATCTTTTAATTTATTAATATATGTCCTACATAAATATAAAAGGAGAAACAACGAAATTCTAGATGATATTTAATAATATGTAAATTTTAGGATGTACTCTATTATTCTATCAGACTCATGATACTGGTAAATGCTTCAGATGATAGAATTAGTGCTCAGCTTCCCAAATAATTTCCTGATGAGTGTTTGGATTCATTATTATGACTGATTATGTTAAATACTAGGGAATACTTGGATGAGTCTTCATATTCCATTTGAATACCATGATGAGAATTTGGAATCAATATAATGAATATTAACAAGAAATACTATGGAATTTCATGATGATTTTATTGATTCAATTGAAATTATTGTATGATAATTTGGATACATTATGATGATTTGAGATGGATAAGATGATGTAATATTAGGATGAGTTCTCATAATCTATTTAAAACATTTTATACTAGAAATTAAATGATGACCACATGATTATGTGAGGATATGTACATTTATAAAAATAATTTAGATGTTCGTAAAATAACCCCATACCTTATTAATGTAGTTATGGATGTTCAATTTCATATACATTGGGATAATCTATTGTAAAAATATCATTAAGTGTCACCATGAGGATGATACATTAGTGATTGTTCTTCATTTTATTATAAATTGTTCTAAAACAATTAAATTTTTTATATAGGTAAATATCATCCAAATATTATCAAAACTATTTTTAAGGAACTGTTGGTGGTGTCATATTGAGTTTTACTAATACTATTCATGGCCCACCATATAAAATTTTTGAATTAGAAAATATGTAATTTTTTTATAGAGACGTCTTCTAGGGAATTTATTGATGATGTATACTATTGTTTTTTGGGTTGGATATTGATTATGGGATTTAGTAGAACATATAGATATTAGGTGATGGATGGCTATCATCATTTTTATTTTATTTTATATATACTAATTGGACGTGATCCAAGAATTAGGGAATGGATATGTACGGTGTGCTGATATCTTATTGCATCATGTGATTACATTTATATATCAAAACATTAAATTTTTTAAAGATTACATGGATAAAATATGTTCCATTTTATTAACACTATTATTAATCTCTTATATTATGGTTTAATATTCCCATTCTATATTTATAGGCCCTCACTAGTAGATATTATCATATAGTGTATGGGGAGGCATGAATGAGGTTATGTCATGATCCACCCTGTCAATGTTCTTTCAGTTAGTTGATATGAAATATTAAAATATTGTATCATATATATATTTTATTTTAAATACTATATATGATAGTAGAATTTGAAACATGGAGACATTGAATCTAGGTAATAAAATCATACATGGGTACTAACAACTCATGTGATGGAAATATCAGTGTTTATAGTATTGTGAATTTGTTTTTTTTTTGTATTTATTATTTAAAAATTTACTGACTGCTACCTGGTTTAGCATAAATCCATGTGATATAATAAATATATGGTATTTTTTCTTTTAACTAAGTAGTAGAAGATATTTTATGTGTTAATTTATGATTATAAAAATATAATATTGATATGTCATCCACATCCTCTCTATGAAGCTATTTGAGTGCTTCTATTTTTATTTTTGGGTTTGTTTGGATGGCTCTGATCAGTCACATTCCTAGCATACATGCCATGATACAGTTAAATGATCTATTTTATATTGAACCTGAGTGTGTATCTAAAGGGATAATAGTTTATTGGTAGATTCATCTATTGTTGGTATACCACTTGGTCTAATAGGTTGTCATGTAATTTGAATTTAAATGATAAAAATGTTGAGTTATTTGGATTATTTCATCATGGATGAAATTATTTGTATGATACATGAATGAATATATGCATGGTTATATGTGTTATTAGGTATAAGATCATATAAATTATAATATTCACCTGAAGGGATATTGAGTAGGGTTTTTGAATGTTTTTATGGGAGTATGTAAACTCAAGGATTTTATATGGTCATGGTGGTTGGTACATATAGGTTGTTAGTGGTGTAGTTTGGGATTTACTATTGACTGCATTGGTGTAATGTAGTTTTTTCATATACTAATAAATATTAGGGACGTTCTTGAGACATATGTTGTCAATTTGGATTTAGATTAGTAAAACAGAACATATGTGTTATGTGGGAGAATAAGTTAGGTCACAGAGAATACTGAGAAGTGTACTAGTAGAAGTTTTATAAGGAATATAAATCAATTTTTTCTAGAGAGTTCATGAGGTAGTATTGGATTTTGTATAAAATGAACTCCTATGTTGAGTTGACCAATATAGTTTGAGAAGATTTTGGGTATGTAGGAAAACAAATATTATTAATATATATCATACAGGTTGTGATTATGGAGTTTTATAAGTGAAGCCTTATGGTGGGGTGTCAACTATTAGTCATTATAGAGTGAAATTCTCATTATTGGAAAGATATCTATAAATATCATCGGTTATATTAATATAATATATGAAATATGATGTATGTGATTTTTATACAACTTCATTGGATAGAGATGAACCTATTGGTCCTATCATTGACTTTGGAAATCAGTAGAACATATGTCATGATAATATGTATTTAATAATCATTGATAACTATAATGTTACTTCTACTATGGGGAGTGATGTTTCAGTTGTCGGAATACATCCACAATATTATAATGGTAATGTTGGTATAGATATGTTCATGTAAGGGTATATATGGACATTAGAGGCCAGTCAGTATAAAATGAGGTTAGTTCATGGATTATCAAGATAATTCAAAGGGGAAACTGGATGTGATGGTGGATCAAGACTTTATGGAATTCATTAGTGTGTAGTAGGGAATAACAATGAGTTTGGGAGTTGATCATCTAATCATGGAACCAAAATAATATTTAGATATGTAATGAAGTATGTTTGTTTGGGTATTCACAGGAATCCTTTGAACATGAGGGAATTATGGCCAGGTAGTTTGACAACTCATCCTCTTATGGAGATAAGAGTATTCAATACATGTTGTTTGATGATATCCTAAAATTTTGTTTTTAATAAAATGGATAATATATGTTGAAACAAAATACATTCTCTCATCTTTGATGCGATGGGGTTATTTTAATAATCAAATTTTTTTTTCTAGGAATGGTTAGGGGATATGGTTCTTCAACATGTATGGTTATCAGAATTCCACCTAGAATAAAATTCTATAATAGTGATGGGTATAGATGTTTTATTATCCATCATGCGGGTGATTAAATTTTGTGATTTTGGAACAAGGATGGGTTCAATATTTGGATATGATAAGAGCGTCTCAAGAGGATTTTCATTCGAAGAGGTAGCATAGCATCATATGTTAGTACATGTAAGCTGTTGATTATGATATAGAGCACCATAGGACCATTGATGGATTAAACAATGAACCAATGTGTGTTTTTTGATAGATGGTATTAGATAAGTACCATCATGGTGATATACATTTAATGATAGACATTGGGTCCGGTTTTAGTAGTCTGGGAACCTAGAATTGGAAGATGTACCTTGGGTATTTATTGTATGTTTGGAAGTTGTTTGAGTATAATTTGATTTAGATTAGTAGGTGTGGAAGGATAACCTCTAATAACTTGTAAGAATGATAAATTATATGATACAGATACTTTACGATCATTTGTTCCAAAATGATAGTTTAAATTTAAATTAATATTTAAATTTAATAATAGTAGATATTTTAGTTCTCAAACTAGTAATTCGATTGGTATCTCGAGTGATTTGAACCCCTAGAAAAAAACATTTTTCATTCATAATAATGTTTTCATGGGTGATTTTTGGAAATCTATTTGTAATAAATATCTAAGGTAAAAAATTTATGGGTTTAGGGATGAATTATTGGTTTGAAGGATAGAACATATATTTTTACAACCATTCACACAAACCCTGTAACATGATTTTTATTGAAACAATATTTTTCATAATATGTGAGGTGGGCCATATAAATGATTCATATTATCTGTTATATTTGTTATCAATTTTCAGTGATTGTTTAATTTTTTCCTAAAGTGATCAAATAAATGTGTAGGGTGTGATTTTTTTATAATATTATGGATGAATGGTTGAAAAAAATTTAGAAAACCATTAAATCTAACTTATCACTCATTAAAAAGTAAAAAAAATTGACTATTTCTCCATCTAATTATTTAAACCCAAACCCCCTTTTTTACACCACCTTCATACACTAGCACTCTAATATGAACAATCTTCCATCCTACCTTTAACACCCCTTGGTTTTGGGATAGTTACGGGGGCATGCTTCAGTTATTTTTGGTTACTATTACTATATGACATTCTAATTTCCATATATCTATCATCCTCCTAAATTTATATATTTTTTTATTTTTTTTTATCGTTCCAATAAATAAAGGTGCATTCACATGTTTCCATTGGGGATTACACATGGGTTTTTTGGGAACCTATCAAGAGACATCATCATGGTGTTTCTCTACATTTCCTTATGGTAATATGTAATAGATGGTTTTATAAATTTTTTATTCATGTTTGTTTTGAAATTGAATATATATAGTGTGTTTACTCTTAAATATTTTCTAGACAATGGTGTTGGGATACTTTTGGTAACACCCCATTGGTGGATACTCAACATTTCATAGAATGGAATTTTTATAGTGAGTTAATTGAAACTATAAAAAAAATTAAAATTTAAATAAATTTAATATTGTTGATTAATAAGAATTGATTATCATTAATAAATATGGTTTCTTAGAATTGAATTAGGGAATCACGTGTCGGCGTGGGATTGATTTTGTCATTTGTGAGGATTAGTGAAACAAGGTAACATCTGTTTTTGAACATTTTGAATATAAATATATTCATCCACAATGGAATGTGGTATATTACATTTAACATATATTTTTTCTTTATTTCGGAGTGTCTTCCAGGTACAGTCAATACAACATTATTGAACATTAATTAAATTTTAATTCAAAAGTGTTAGTTGAGTTAAACTTGATAATTTAACCATTAAGAATGGCTTAAATATATGGATTTATTAGTTTCGAGTGGATTTATTAGTGGTGGACGATCAGTTTGAAATATATTTATGCCTCCATATTCCATTATTATGTTTTAAATGTCCAATGTGGAAACATTATTTCAATTTATGGTTTGAAAGTAATAGTATGGAATATTTTGTATAAAATTTTATAAAATGGGGTTTCAATGGAAACTGAAGGTTTTTAAATAATATTTCATATCTATTAATAGATTTTATACCTTCATAAAAAATAATGGTATTTCATATATAATTGAGAGAAATGGTTTATGCACATTGATTAAATAATTTTCGATGATTAATGTATTTTTAATGTCATTCGATGTTATTTTCAAAAATCAGTTGAGTATGGATAATTGTAACAATATAAATTATTAAGAATAATGAATCTTATGTATTGATGTCATGTTTTAAGAAAGGGTTTTAAAATAAATATTAAATCATAATATTGAAATGATAATCGAATATTAAGTGTGAAATTATAATTTGGGAAAGTAGTTGTCATATTTATAACGAGAATCAACATAAATTGATTTTAAATTGAACAAGTGAATTAAATAATACATAATTATTAAGAGTTATTGTAAGAGTTTTCTATATCCGATATGATATATTATACTTCTAAAAATCTAAATGATATCCTAGATTCATGATAGTAGTTGACTATTCATGAATATATGGGTGATAAAGGAGAATCCATGGGACACATGATACTTATAAATTCATTGAATAATAAGGTGAGTTCTTTTATAATATAGGAATTAATAGATAATCGTGTGCATTAGGTATGGTGCCTAATGATGAAAAATATTTGGGAATTCCCAAATGAGGATTTAAATTAATTTGGAATAACAATATGAGCTCGTGGATGTTGTGTGATGGCTGATGATATAACATAAATTAGAATTCATGGATTATCTCTAACATTATATTTTTATTGTATGATTGTTGTATGGATTTAATTTGAGGAAATATAATTAGAATAAAAAATAGAATTATATGATTGGTGTTTGAATTCTATGATATTCATGGGATATAAGTAGTGAATCATTGAACCATGGATTACATTGGTATATTAATGACTGGATGTGTTTTAGAGATGATATTAGAGACAACACATCATTGGAAAACGAATATATGACTGATAATGGTTATATACCTTGGTATTGATAATATTAAATCCAACCATGGGTGAAATCATGAACTCGAGGCATAGTGGTTGTTCAATCATTTTATTATAAACTTTTTAAAAACATATAAATTGGTAATATCTATTACATCATCAAGAACTATAGATTAGATATTATATTTTAGGGATGTTACTAGTGGTGACCTATTGATTAATACTCACACACTATTCGGGTATGCATGGAAAACTAACTTCTTATTACATGAGGTGACTATATTTATTTATTAGATCATTAAATATGATAATTATTAACTTCATTTTAACATTATAAATTTATATCAACTATTATTATATGATAATATGATTCAATTGTATTCCTAATAGGGTTTTATAGGTCGTTTCAGCTAGACATCACCCACTATTTTATTATGGGGAATTCCTTTTTTCATGTGGTGAATTATTTTGATAATTGATATTATAGTGAACTATGAATGGGTTTTGTAGTAAAATATGTCTTCAGAATCAAATCATACTTCAAGAGTGTATTTACATTCCACTTAGAAATGGTAGATACATCTACAAATTAATAAAAATTATTTTTTTACTGTTAAATTGAAAATTATTAATATAAAAGTTTCTATTTCGGTATACATATAACATAATTATGATGATTAGTGGGAATAAATGGATATTTATGATCTAAATCTTCCATTACATAGGTAGTAGATGGGGTTATATTATATTATAAACATGATTTGGTGGTGCAACAATCAATGTTGATGGGGGAAAAAATAAACTCTATAAGATTACGAAGATGTAAGAAATGAATGTTGTGACCTAAAAAACTATTTCAAATGACAATTGGGATGGAATTGGGAGAATCAATTATATATGTAAATGATATCTTAGTTGGATGTTCATATTAATATAGTGGTGAAAATAAATGTTGATTGAAAATACATTATGTCTCTAATGGAATAATGGGACAAGAAGATGTGGTATATGATATATCTAAAGAATGGAATTAGATTTATTTTGTGAGATGATTGTTGCTATTATCTCAATACCCTCACCCCTCAAATTGTTAGGTTATTTAATAATGAAATTTCTCTTTGGAGAATATTAGTCTCCATATTTGTGAATCCAAATTAAAAGTGTAAATGATTATTTATAAGACAATATAAATATTTTAATTTTTATATATAATTGAAATATTATACATACAATGGGACCTAGAGAGGAAATTTATATCTCTATCATGTGGAGTTAAATTTCATTCATTATATTCATATATGTAACTTAACATGTTCATATTCTCTTATTTTTATGATAAATAATTTTTTTACAAATACAAGACTATATGAATACAAAATCATATCATAAAAATTAAAATGCGAAAAAAATTTATGATATGGTTTTCTTCTTGTATGTTAATTTTAGTGAATTCTAGTTTCTATTACATTATTTCATTAAATTGTTTTTATCATTTAATTTATTTTTTATTTGGTTCAGTTTTTTGGTTTATTTAGTCACATATAAATTTGGTGAATCAGTTTGGACATTATTTATTAAGTAATTTATTTCATTTTGGTTGATTTTATTTCTATTAGTAATGAGTTATTTTATTCTTCCTATTTTTGGTTTCGCCTTTTCAAATATTTGGACATTTATTCATTTAGATAGATTATTTGTATAATTGTTTTGTTTTGTCATTCTGGATTATTTGGGTTTTTAAACTGCTTCATTTTTTTTGTCAATTTTTAGTTCCATAATTTGGTTCACTTTGGAATTTAAAATTTCATTCATTCTATTTATCTAATATATAAGATTATGTCATTTTTTATAGTTAATTTGGTTAATTTTATGGGGATACCAGTTTTGAATTATTTTATTTCGATTATATTGGGAAAATTTGTTTGGTTGAATTGTTTAATTTCATTTCTTGTTATGAAAATAGTTTATTTGTTAATATTTATTTTTACATAAATTGGATCACTTATTGTTAGGTTATTTTGTTAATTTCATTTTTGAATCAAACATTTGTGCCATTTTTTATTTTTTCATTTCATTAATTTTGGTAATATTTTTATTTTACCATTATGTATTAGTTAATTCGATCATTTTTTCATTTTTATCTCAGGTCAACTATTTGATTTATTATAATTATTTGTGTTTTGAGCTAATGTAGATGTAAAATAGAATTTTATATTTAGAGTTTGGTGGACTGGTTGTTCTTTAAACTTAGCTTCAAAATGAAATTATGAGAATTGTGGAACATCAATGTGTTTTTAGATGTGGCTAGATGGTCAAGGGGTGCCTCGAGTTGGTCATTGAGTTTGGGGGTTCCGCGATATGAAAAATCAATATTTGGTTGACTGGTAAGGGAAGATGATTTTTATGAAACAATACAATTCACTAGTGAAAACCTTATGATGTCTACAATTGTGATTAATTAATCCACTTGGGCAATGCCTAGATTTTAAAATTATGTAACTAGCATGTATTATCATTGTCACTTATGTCATGGGTGTGCACTATTCATCACACAGTTGGTTCATAGTTAGGGAAAACCATGAAATAAACCCTAAATGGTTTTATTACAATATAGTGGGAGACACATGGTTGGTGTATTGTTTTTCCAACCATGTGGTAAAACCACTTGACCTAGAATTGAGGGAAAAATTCCCCTTTTTCTATGACTTAAATATAAAAACCTATTTTTATTTTCATTATTTCTTCTTCTCCTACCACATGAGGATTCTCCCTTGCATTGTGAGTTCATAATCTTCTTCCACATAGGAATCGTGATATCTCCTCCATCTAAATCATAATTCAAACGTTTTTATTCTCAATAGATGCATCTCAGAATTATCAATGTTCCACTTTATTTCTTATCTATTTAACATACCCACGATTGAGTTATCATCACGTGAGCTCATTGTATTTATTTTTAAGGAGGATGTCAATTTCTGAAATTTATTCCAAACAAGACCAAATTATACCTCAATATTGGATTATTAGAGTGTCTAAATCACGTGGTAGGTGGTATATAGCTATCTTTCAATGGTTTCATCGAATTATAAGTATTTTTGTTGTGCCTCACACTGGACTTTTCCATGCCTCTCCCACAAAAGAGCTCTTCATTTCTAATTCATCACAAGCACCTTTTAAACACTCATTTATTGTTTTTATGTTAATATACGATTCCAACATATAATATGGCCACCCCATCATTGTGTATACATTAATTTCCACTTCATAAATAATTAATTTAATCCCAGAATAACTTCTAAGAGATCATCGTGGATTATAATTGAATTTACCCAAGTAGGTAATTTCCAAATTGATAAAAGCACCTCTGAAGTGCCATGTTGATCTCAGTAACTTGTTTACATGTTTTTTATCATTATAAACATCTTCTATTGATAAATTTGTCACGACCCGCCCTCGGGGTCCGTGCCGTGACTACCCCAAGCCCGCCTTCCATAGGTCAGGGGCTGGCGACTAGCACCAAGGCGTAAATCCCGGTAAAAAGGGAAGGCATTGCCTTTGTAAAGTAATCAAACACCACAGAGTAAGCAAGCGGAAAGTAACACTAAGCAAAAAAGAGTACAACTAAAAGTGTGGAAAGTAAAAAGGGGCCAGAAATACAAGCCCAACTGTAAAGTACAACTCGAAAGGAAAAACAGCAACTGAAAAGTAAAGCTGTTACGCCGAGCTGTCCACTGGAAATCCCACCTAAAGGGTGGGTACAGATAGCTCCTCTGCTCCTCGGGTCCCGCCGTCTGCTCCGAGTATGTCCCGCCCTGTGGTCTGCCTCTGGGTACCGCCTCGTCGTATAGTCCTCCTCCAGGTACCGTCCAGTCCTCGAACACTCGGCCTCTGCCAGTACTGGTCGTCGTCTGCAACCAACACAACGAGGTGCGGGCATAGCCCGTGCAGGGGTGAGTATAACGATACTCAGTAGGGACCCCGAGACCCTCAAGGTCTCACTAAAACTTACAAGGATAACCACAAGAAGATCTCAACAGTTAAAATCTACTTAGGTATATGCCCATACATATACCTAAGTTATCAAGTATCCCATCTCAGTCATGAGGAAACACAAGGATCATGAGATCAACGGATAACCACTACCCAGGTATATTCCCATACATATACCTAAGTTATCAAGTAACCCATCTCAATCCTGAGGAAACACAAAGGTCAAAAGTCTCAGCTCAAACCAGGATTTTCATTATCGAAACCGTAACTGCTGAAGAGCTCCGTCTCTAGAGTGTACAGTGGTCCTGTCACGACTCTGAGGCCGCCGCTCACTAACCTAAGACTGCTGAAGTACTCCTCCTGTCGAGTACTGCGGGTCTGCTGCCAACTACCGGGCGCTCCGTCCGCTGAGAGTATGCTGCCAAATACCGGGCGCTACCCAGATAGCCTACTGAGGTACTTCTCCCGTCGAGTACCGCGGGTTTACTGCCAACTACCAGGCGCTCCATCCGCCGTGGTTCTGCCGCCAAATACCGGGCGCTCCGTCCACTGGGCTAGTCGACTCACTCCAAGTCGAGTCGGTCAAGCAGTCGTCAGGTCTCAGCCGGCTACACGGTCTCCGTACTCTGCACGCTCGTCTCCGGGAGGGTCCGCTCCACGAGCTACTGGTCGATACTCCAAGTATCACAAGGTCCCGCAAAGAAGTATCTCAAAAGACTGTCTCGTCACAGGGGTCTCAACGCAACAGACGGCGCGTCGATCGGACGCCCGGTCTGTGAGTTATTAGCCTTTTCGTCCCAGGGGCCCGGTTGGTTTCGAGTGCGAACCAATCCCGGCCGTATCACAACTGTACCCCGAACTCCCATAGGGTAAACTCATAGGGACCGTTACTAAACGTAAACACCAACGCCGCTGACGGTTCGTCAAACGGACGTCCTGTCTGAAAGATATCAGCTTTCCCGTTCCAGGGGCCCGGTTGGATTTCGGGTACGATCCAACCCGGCCACTACTAACTGTATTCAAAACTCGGGCGAAGGATACCAAAAGTTCCGTATCGTAAACCGGAACTCAACGCAACAGACGGTGCGTCGATCGGACGCCCGGTCTGAGAGTTATTGGCATTTTCGTCTCCGGGGCCCGGTTGGTTTTTAAGGCAAAACCAACCCGACCGTACTCCACCTGCGTCCAAACCTCGCGCGGAGTATACCAAAAGATCCGTCTCACTAAGAGGAACACAACACAGCTGACGGCACGCCAATCGGACATCCGTAGCTCAAGATATGAGTGTTTCTGCTTCGAAAGCCCGGTTGGGTTCGTGAACGAACCAACCCGGCCGAACTCAAAGTAATCCGAAACCTTGAGTGCGATATACCGAAACGACCGTCTCGATCCAAGGATCGTGTTGCCACTGACGGTTCGTCGATCGGACGTCCGAGGCTCATGTTATGGGCCAAAAACCAATTCTGGTTCGAAACGGGGGGTCCGGGTCCGGGCCGACCCGGCCCGACCCCCCCTGGGCGGCGCGGCGGGCCGCGGCAGGCGCCGCACGTGGTTGGCACGCGGGGGGCAAGCCCCCGCTGATTTGGAGCGGCGCGGCACAAAGGCCGCGCCTTTGCAACAAACGGCCCCCACGTGGGGGCCGGTTTTATTAAGCGAACCGGGGGGCTGCTGCCCCCCCCCCCCTTCCATGGAACCGCCTCCCCCCTCTTAAATAGGGGGGTTTTAATATGACGGCCGGGGGATTAATTCCCCCGGTTTTAATGACTTCCGGCCGGCCAGCTGGCCGGCCGGTTTTCTCTAACGGGACCGGAAATTTCCGGTCCCCTCTTCGGCTTCCGACGCCGGCGGCCCGGCCGCCGGTCTTCTCTTCCGCCGCAGCCCGGAACCGGCTGCGGTCTCCTTGTCCCGCCGCGGCCCGGAACCGGCCGCGGTGTTCGTCGTCCGGCGCGGTGCGACGGCACCGCGCCCCTTCGCCGTGCCTTGATTCCTTTCAACGCGGCGTGACGGCGTCGCGTTCTTGAAGTTTCTTCCTCGGCGTGGCGCGACGGCGCCGCGTGAAACAATTGCACGATCAACCGCGTGGTGCGACGGCACCATGCCACTTACTTCCACCCGCAAGAATAAACAAGAACGATGGAGGGGGGGGGGGTTCGGCCATGTTCATGCGGTCCGGCCCCCCTCGCGTTAACAAAAACACTTATATAAAATATTCAAAAGCCTCACGTAGACATGCAATCCACGATCAAGAAATGGAATAAATTAACAATATTCAACAACCCCTACCTTGGTATAAGGTTCGAAGATTTGTCTACGTTCCACGGAAGACGACGTCGCGGAGGTCGGGCGTCGCGGTCGTCGTTCGTCAAATTCGACGACGAAGAGGCGCGTCCGAAGAGGCACGTCGTTGGCGAATCCTTGTACGCCGACGAAGGTTGTCCGAGGAAGGTGCGGTGTTCTCTCTCGTTGACACCGAAGACGAAGAAGAGCGGAGCGGCGTTCTTCGTCGGAACTTGAGCGTTCTACGTCAAGTCTTGAGGAAAGTCAAATAAAAAGGAAACAACGAACTCAAGAACCCCTACCTCGATAGTCGCACGTTGACGGAGTCGTGGAATATCGGTGTCGATTCCTTTGACGTCGGAGGAAGAGTCGTTGTCGATGGCGTTCTTCGCGGAAAAGATGATGCGGAAGAAGAACGTCACGTCGCGGATATGGAGTCGCGGAAAGACCGTGTTCTTCGGCGAAGAAGTTCTTCGTTGAAGAACGGCGTTCTTCGTGTTCTTCGTCAAGGTTGAAGAAGAAAGAAAAGCTCTCAACCACTCCAAGATGGCTAAGATATCTAACCCAACAAAATAAGACAAAGTCTTATTTTATTCACAAAAAGAATTTCAAAGGTTTGAAATTCAAAAAAAAAGATAACTCCACATTTATTAACAAGTTGTCATGTTAATTAAAGAGGGGTTAAGGGAGTTTGAGGGAAGATGAGAGGTTTAGGTTTCGTGTGGGCCCCACCACACTTAATCCTCTCAAGGGAGGTTATGTGGGTGTGGGTCACACCCCTAACTCCCTTTGAGAGGAGTTAACCTACAAATAGAAAAATAAAAAGAATTCACACTTTTTATTCAACTTTTTTATAAATCTCCCAAAAACTAACTTTTAACCCGAAACAAACGCAACTCCCGAAAAGGTCTCTTTAAGAGAAAATCGGCGCTGCGAGTTCATCGGTGCCCTCAGATTTCAATTCCGAACACCGTATCAAAAGTTAGAAAAACCCGCTCGTTCGTTCACTGAACGTACCCGAGCCAAACTTCAGAAATTAATTCCGGGCACTCCGGGCCTCGGAATCAGGTGCCGTCTGAAACCGCGCTCTTGTAAAATTCTAAAGAAAATTAAGAAAAAATTTCCCTTGAATTTTACGGGTCTTTACATTACTCCCACCTCAGGGCTTTACGTCCCCGTAAAGATACATCAAAAACTAGGGAAACAAAAGAGGGTACTGAGCACGCATCTGAGCCTCCCGCTCCCATGTGCTCTCCTGGAGATTCCCGTGCCGCCATCTGTTGCGAACAAGAGGAATCGATCGCCCATGTAGGACCCGCTCCTGTCGATCCTCTATCTCCACCGGGACCTTCGTAAAAGTCGCCCCATCGTCAACGATGTGCGTCGGGTCGTGCACGTATCTCCTCAGTTGAGACACGTGGAAGACGTCGTGCACCCGGTGTAACTGAGGTGGTAGAGCCAGGCGATAAGCCACCTCACCAACCCTGCTGAGGACCTGGAAGGGTCCGATGAAGCGCGGAGATAACTTGTCGCCTCGGCCAAATCTCCGAATACCACGTCGAGGTGAGACCCGCAAGAAGACGTGGTCACCATCCTCAAACTCTAGTGGCCTCCGCCTCCTGTCAGCGTATGACTTCTGCCGGCTCTGTGTTGTCCTCATCCGCTCCTGGATGACATGGACCTCCTCCGACGTGGCCCGGACCATTTCTGGTCCCACAAGAGCTGCAAGATTTCTTCTTTGCCGATAAGAGAAACCTGGTCTCATCCCCTGGATGAACCACATTCTTTGCCTAAAACAGTCAATCCTAACATGGATGATACAAATCCATACCAAGGATGACGTCGTAAGGCCTCGACGCTACTACTAAGAGATCCAACCGTTACTCTCGCCTCCAAGGGTTGAGTCACACTGTCGGCATCAGTGTGTGGTAACTGGTCTCCTCCAGTAGATGTCTCACAAGTGAGGGTCAAGTCAACAGTCAACTGGAACCTCTTAGTAACATCACAAAAGAGGACAGGAATGAAAACATCACAAAGTATGCGTCTTTTATTATTGCAGCTCATAATACAAAGATGCTACACAAAAACAACATCAACATGGAACTAGAAGTACAAGAGACGTATCCACTAGTTCCGCTCCTGTCCACCTGCTTTACTGTTGCTCAAGCATTTGTCGCTGCCTCAACCTCGGTGGCTCCCCCCAAGCCTGCGGATCGAGGAGTCGGACAGTCACGTGCCAGGTGACCCTTTCCGCGGCATGAGTAACACAACCTGCTCCTTGCACGGCTAGCTCTGTTCCCACTCCAGGTGCCCTGCACCACCGGTCCTAAAACCCGAGATCGCCCAACTGCTGGTCTGGTCCTCCTGGACCTCTGCATCATCTGTCTACTGCCCACAGATGACTCGGCTTCTGATCGAAAAACATGCGGCAAAGGCAGAATCTCCTGTACACGCTCGGGGTGTAGAGATACTGGCACAAACTCCACCCTGAAGAAGGTCTCGAAGTCTTCCCATGCGAAGTTCATATCATCGCAAAACTGAAACAAGTTGCTCCACCACCTACTTGCTGCTGCCTGAAGGAGGCTGGTAGCAAAGATCACCATGAAGTCTGCCGGTGTCCCCACTAGCCTGAAGACTCTCACCACAGCCTCCAGCCAAACCTCAGCCGCCTGCGGGTCCGTCTCTCCCCGGAACCTGGGTGGCCTCTGGCGCTGGAACTCGTGCAGCGCGCTCAAGCGTCGTGCATCGCCTACTGCTGGGGCTGGTGGCATCGGTGGCCCAACGTATGGTAGTACCGCTGGTGCCTCCGCTGGTGCCTCAACTGCAAGAGGGCCCTGTACCGAAGCCTCGTCGCTCGACAGACTGTCAGCACGCTCATCCCTCCGGGCTCTAGCTGGTCGTCTGAGAAAAGACATCCTGAAAGAAACAACGTAACACGATCAAACGATTATACCTGGTGAGCTGACCTGGTTTGAGCTGTTTTAAGGGGAAAAACCTTTGAAAACACACACGCAATCAGTGTTTTCGTGCACAAAGTTGGAAATCAGTTGTCAGGGTCCTGGTGTATGGATACGTCGGCCGCCCGCACCAATACTGGACTCCCTGAACTAAAAACCACACTCGGTACTCCCAACACTATTGCTTCACAGAAAGAAACATCAGAGTTATAAGTTCTGCGGTAGAACCGAACTCTTCGGATACCAATTTTTCACGACCCGCCCTCGGGGTCCGTGCCGTGACTACCCCAAGCCCGCCTTCCATAGGCCAGGGGCTGGCGACTAGCACCAAGGCGTAAATCCCGGTAAAAAGGGAAGGCATTGCCTTTGTAAAGTAATCAAACACCACAGAGTAAGCAAGCGGAAAGTAACACTAAGCAAAAACAGAGTACAACTAAAAGTGCGGAAAGTAAAAAGGGGCCGGAAATACAAGCGCAACTGTAAAGTACAACTCGAAAGGAAAAACAACAACTGAAAAGTAAAGTTGTTACGCCGAGCTGTCCACTAGAAATCCCACCTGAAGGGTGGGTACAGATAGCTCCTCTGCTCCTCGGGTCCCGCCGTCTGCTCCGAGTATGTCCCGCCCAGTGGTCTGCCTCTGGGTACCGCCTCGTCGTATAGTCCTCCTCCAGGTACCGTCCAGTCCTCGAACACTCGGCCTCTGCCAGTACTGGCCGTCGTCTGCAACCAACACAACGAGGTGCGGGCATAGCCCGTGCAGGGGTGAGTATAACGATACTCAGTAGGGACCCCGAGACCCTCAAGGTCTCAGTAAAACTTACAAGGATAACCACAAGAAGATCTCAACAGTTAAAATCTACATAGGTATATGCCCATACATATACCTAAGTTATCAAGTATCCCATCTCAGTCATGAGGAAACACAAGGATCATGAGATCAACGGATAACCACTACCCAGGTATATGCCCATACATATACCTAAGTTATCAAGTAACCCATCTCAATCCTGAGGAAACACAAAGGTCAAAAGTCTCAGCTCAAACCAGGATTTTCATTATCGAAACCGTAACTGCTGAAGAGCTCCGTCTCTAGAGTGTACAGTGGTCCTGTCACGACTCCGAGGCCGCCGCTCACTAACCTAAGACTGCTGAAGTACTCCTCCTGTCGAGTACTGCGGGTCTGCTGCCAACTACCGGGCGCTCCGTCCGCTGAGGGTCTGCTGCCAAATACCGGGCGCTACCTAGATAGCCTACTGAGGTACTCCTCCTGTCGAGTACCGCGAATTTGCTGCCAACTACCAGGCGCTCCGTCCGCCGTGGGTCTGCCGCCAAATACCGGGCGCTCCGTCCACTGGGCTAGTCGACTCACTCCAAGTCGAGTCGGTCAAGCAGTCGTCAGGTCTCAGCCGGCTACACGGTCTCCGTACTCTGCACGCTCGTCTCCGGGAGGGTCCGCTTCACGAGCTACTGGTCGATACTCCAAGTATCACAAGGTCCCGCAAAGAAGTATCTCAAAAGACCGTCTCGTCACAGGGGTCTCAACGCAACAGACGGCGCGTCGATCGGACGCCCGGTCTGTGAGTTATTAGCCTTTTCGTCCCAGGGGCCCGGTTGGTTTTGAGTGCGAACCAATCCCGGCCGTATCACAACTGTACCCCGAACTCCCATAGGGTAAACTCATAGGGACCGTTTCTAAACGTAAACACCAACGCCGCTGACGGTTCGTCAAACGGACGTCCTGTCTGAAAGATATCAGCTTTCCCGTTCCAGGGGCCCGGTTGGATTTCGGGTACGATCCAACCCGGCCACTACTAACTGTATTCAAAACTCGGGCGAAGGATACCAAAAGTTCCGTATCGTAAACCGGAACTCAACGCAACAGACGGTGCGTCGATCGGACGCCCGGTCTGAGAGTTATTGGCATTTTCGTCTCCGGGGCCCGGTTGGTTTTTAAGGCAAAACCAACCCGACCGTACTCCACCTGCGTCCAAACCTCGGGCGGAGTATGCCAAAAGATCCGTCTCACTAAGAGGAACACAACACAGCTGACGGCTCGTCAATCGGACGTCCGTAGCTCAAGATATGGGCGTTTCCGCTTCGAAAGCCCGGTTGGTTTCGTGAACGAACCAACCCGGCCGAACTCAAAGTAATCTGAAACCTTGAGTGCGATATACCGAAACGACCGTCTCGATCCAAGGATCGCGTTGCCGCTGACGGTTCATCGATCGGAGGTCCGAGGCTCAAGTTATGGGCCAAAAACCAATTCTGGTTCGAAACGGGGGGTCCGGGTCCGGGCCGACCCGGGCCGACCCCCCCCCCCCCTGGGCGGCGGCGGCCGGCGGCGGCGCGACGGCGCGGCGGGCCGCGGCAGGCGCCGCACGCGGTCGGCACGCGGGGGGCAAGCCCCCGCTGATTTGGAGCGGCGCGGCACAAAGGCCGCACCTTTGCAACAAACGGCCCCCACGTGGGGGCCGGTTTTATTAAGCGAACCGGGGGGCTGCTGCCCCCCCCCCCCCTTCCATGGAACCGCCTCCCCCCTCTTAAAGAGGGGGGTTTTAATATAACGGCCGGGGGATTAATTCCCCCGGTTTTAATGACTTCCGGCCGGCCAGCTGGCCGGCCGGTTTTCTCCAACGGGACCGGAAATTTCCGGTCCCCTCTTCGGCTTCCGACGCCGGCGGCCCGGCCGCCGTTCTTCTCTTCCGCCGCGGCCCGGAACAGGCCGCGGTGTTCGTCGTCCGGCACGGTGCGACGGCACCGCGCCCCTTCGCCGTGCCTTGATTCCTTTCAACGCGGCGCGACGGCGTCGCGTTCTTGAAGTTTCTTCCTCGGCGTGGCGCGACGGCGCCGCGTGAAACAATTGCACAACCAACCGCGTGGTGCGACGGCACCATGCCACTTGCTTCCACCCGCAAGAATAAACAAGAACGATGGAGGGGGGGGTTCGGCCGTGTTCATGCGGTCCGGCCCCCCTCGCGTTAACAAAAACACTTATATAAAATATTCAAAAGCCTCACTTAGACATGCGATCCACGAGCAAGAAATGGAATAAATTAACAATATTCAACAACCCCTACCTTGGTATAAGGTTCGAAGATTTGTCTACGTTCCATGGAAGACGACGTCGCGGAGGTCGGGCGTCGCGGTCGTCGTTCGTCAAATTCGACGACGAAGAGGCGCGTCCGAAGAGGCACGTCGTTGGAGAATCCTTGTACGCCGAAGAAGGTTGTCCGAGGAAGGCGCGGTGTTCTCTCTCGTTGACACCGAAGACGAAGAAGAGCGGAGCGGCGTTCTTCGTCGGAACTTGAGCGTTCTACGTCAAGTCTTGAGGAAAGTCAAATAAAAAGGAAACAACGAACTCAAGAACCCCTACCTCGATAGTCGCACGTTGACGGAGTCGTGGAATATCGGTGTCGATTACTTTGACGTCGGAGGAAGAGTCGTTGTCTATGGCGTTCGTCGCGGAAAAGATGATGCGGAAGAAGAACGTCACGTCGCGGATATGGCGTCGCGGAAAGACCGTGTTCTTCGGCGAAGAAGTTCGTCGTTGAAGAACGACGTTCTTCGTGTTCTTCGTCAAGGTTGAAGAAGAAAGAAAAGCTCTCAACCACTCCAAGATGGCTAAGAGATCTAACCCAACAAAATAAGACAAAGTCTTGTTTTATTCACAAAAAGAATTTCAAAGGTTTGAAATTCAAAAAAAAAAGACAACTCCACATTTATTAACAAGTTGTCATGTTAATTAAAGAGGGGTTAAGGGAGTTTGAGGGAAGATGAGAGGTTTAGGTTTCGTGTGGGCCCCACCACACTTAATCCTCTCAAGGGAGGTTAAGTGGGTGTGGGTCCCACCCCTAACTCCCTTTGAGAGGAGTTAACCTACAAATAGAAAAATAAAAAGAATTCACACTTTTTATTCAACTTTTTTATAAATCTCCCAAAAACTAACTTTTAACCCGAAACAAACGCAACTCCCGAAAACGTCTCTTTAAGAGAAAATCGGCTCTGCGAGTTCATCGGTGCCCTCGGATTTCAATTCCGAACACCGTATCAAACGTTAGAAAAACCCGCTCATTCGTTCACTGAACGTACCCGAGCCAAACTTCAGAAATTAATTCCGGGCACTCCGGGCCTCGGAATCAGGTGCCGTCTGAAACCGCGCTCTTGTAAAATTCTAAAGAAAAATAAGAAAAAATTTCCCATGAATTTTACGGGTCTTTACAAAATTAATCTAATACTTCTGTGAAATTATTTTTTATAAATGATTAGCTTTTTAACAATGTCATGTTTTTATATCAAAACCCCCAGAATACGTGTGTTATGTTAAAAAAAATATGTTTGTAGTGGTGTAAATCATGATTGGATGTATTATATTAGTGTTCTCCTATTTCTTTATCTTGATTTAGGTCATATAGTATTCTTATTTTGTAGATTATATTTTGTTATTTATTAGTGTATTTAATAAGTTGGAATTCACATCATTGTGACCTATGGTCCAAAGAAGAAACACCTTCTAAGTGGGATTGAATGAGTGGAATCGAGTAAGTAAAGCCTTGATAAATGTAATGTATTATTTAAATTGAAAGGTTTAGATTAAATATAATTGAATTGGGTTGTGAAACCACATATCATGATATATTTAAATATACATTAGTTATGTGAAAAGTATTAAATTGAATAACTTGTATATAGGTGGTCCTCTTATCTATAATAAAATAAATAGATAAATGCAATTGTTTTCAAGGCCTCCCCCCATGTATGATTCTGATTGAATGTTAATTGAGAGGGACTTTTTATGTTGGGATTTACTAATAAAATACATGGGAAAGCAATGAATATAGAATATTTATATAAATATAATTTTTCCATGGCATAGGTTGTGAAATGATGGTAATGGTTCTATTGATAATGATTGTATCACACTCCCATACATCGGGTGTAAGGAATTAGATATCTCACCGTTTATATTATCTGTTAGTTGGGAATGATTCAATATGTCCCGAATTTAAATTATTAACATTATCAAACACTCACAATCTTAAGTAATGGTCACTATGTCCCCCACTAATTGTGAGATGTATTAAATGAACTGTCAGTTAGAGATTATATTATTGTTCAAACTGGTTATGGGTAACTATGTTATAACCTAATCAATCCATAAATTTGTATTCTAGGTATATGGAATTATACATCCACATGTACATGGTCCATATAGGTGGATTTAATATAAAAGTAATATATATATATATTATTACAATGTATATATTTATGAAACATACATTCATTCTGACCAAGGTTTTAAGATAGTAGAGTTGGCCACATGTCCGACTAAAACCTGAGGAGACTATTATTTAAATGTTTAGTTTTATTCTTCATTATATACACACACTTGTATATATTATAGTAACATACTGGATTTAGTTGTAAAAACCATGGGTGGTGTCCTACTATGATTTTATCTCACAACCTACTTGGGATTCCATTGCACTGGGGTTCCCGAGCAGATCTCAAGTTCATAGGTCTATGAATTATTCATTTCACTATCATTCTTGTACATGGAGTTTCTAGTAAATGACTAATTGGGAGATCATGATTCTCATTTATATGGCTTTGGGGTTTTTTTCATTCTTTTTTTATTCATAAATTGCACTATCTCTTGTTTTCTATTATATGTCGACTATTTTAGTTTTCTTATCATCATATAGACAAGAATTTGGTGTTTCATATTTGTGTTGACCATTTATATTTAGTAGTTATTTTTACCTATTTTTTATATGATGTATTTATTCTTAAACTGTCTTTTGTTATTTATTTTCTGAAATACCAATGTGATTCTCTTATCATGAGGGAATAATATTTCGATTATCACCTCTGTAGTCTGTCACAACTAGTTATCCACCTCTGGCATACATGGAGGCGTGATTTATGCCAAGTAGAGATTGGTCGAGCTTCTAGTTTAGTAGACTATTTATTCAATACAATAAAAATTGTTATCAAAGGGTTCTTTTTATCTTTTTTTGACATTTTTAATTGGTGTATATGAGACTATTAATTTTTTTACACCAGGTAAATAGTGATTCATGGGTGTGATCAACCCATGTAGGCTGAAAATTAAATGTGGAAAGGGATGTTTATGATTATATGTTTATCCATGGTGTGTATCTCTCTAACCTTTTCATTAATATTTTATTTTAGTTGTGTTTTTATTATGAAAGTCCATCAATTTAATAAATTAAATATTATGTTGAATGGAATCTTGAGAAATACTAGAGATTTTTTTCAAGGATATCCTTATTGGATAAAATGACTTAATTTCATGGATGTATACTTGTTTGATTTAATGGTGTGTTAAAAGAAATTGTTTATTAATTTCACATGAACATGTTGAGTTGGGAATCATTTAAGGAGGTTCAGTTTATTTAAAAGGATAATAGGCTGAAAAATCTACATTAAAGTAAATAATCATTGTGTAAAGTTATTCAACATTGTTTAATTTTATGCATGTTTTAATAAAATAAATCCAAGGATATTGGATTTATGGCGCGTTCTAAAAATAATATTTACAAGATGTATAGTCACATTACACAATAAGTAAATCATCAACCTGTAGTTTTAAAAATGTTTTGTGACTAATTTATTGTGAAAAATTAATGGAATAGATTTCCTACTATGATATTTTGTCCATAGTTTTATTTTTCAAATGATACATTACTTTGGTTTGATATATCCATAAGGGATCAATTATGCATTTAACACTGATTTCTTATTGCATTAGGTGACTATATTTATTTATTTAAACATTTACTATGTTAACGATTAACTTCATTTGATCATTATAATATTATTTCACCTTTTTAAATATGATAATATGATAGAATAGTATTCCTAAAATGTCTTCATAGGCCCTTATAGTTATCCTACATCATATGTCATATTGGGGGTAATTCCTTAGTTCATGTGGTGAATTAGTCTGATAATTGGTCTTAGAATGAACTATGACTGGTTTTTATAGTAAACTATGTATTCACAATACAAGCATTCGTCATGAGAGTATTTATATTCAAACTAATAATGCTAGATCCATCTACGAATTAATGAAAAATATTTAATTTCTAAATGTTACATTGAAAATTATGGATGACTTTTTTGTAATTTTTATATACATATATCATAATTAGGATTCTTTTTGGGAATCGATGAATCTCCATAATATAATTCATCCATTACATATGTAGTAGATGGGGTTATAATATATTATCAATGTGATTTGGAGGTGAAACAATCAATGTTGAAGGAGGGTAAAAATAAACTCTCTAAGATAATAGACGTGAATAAAATGAATATTATGACATCAAAAACTCATTCAAATGAAAATGGGGATAGTACTGGTAGAAAAAATTATATGTGTAACTGATAGATTAGTTGGATGATAATATTAATAGAGTGGTGAAAATATATGTAGATTTAAAATACATTATATTTGTAATGGATTCATAGTACAATATGTTTAAGTATATGATATATCAAAGTAATGGTATCAGATTGATTATGTAAGAATATTGTCTATAGTATCTCAGTACCCTCCCTCCTAAAATTGGGATGTTATTCACAAATTAAATGTCAAGTTAAAAAATATTAGTCTCATATGTTTTGAAACAAAATTAAAATTATAAATGATTATTTATATGATAATATAAATATTGTAATTGTTATCAACATTAGAAATATTATAATTAAAATGGGACATAGATAGAAAATTCATATCTATATCATGTGGAGTTAAATTTCATTCAATATATTCATATAAGTTTCATAAATATTTCACATTAAATTTTTTATGATAAATATTTTTTTCAGATATAACACTACTAGAATAACAAAATCATCCCATAAAAATTAAAATTATAAAAATTTCTATGATATAGTTTTCTTCTTGTACATTAATTTTAGTGCATTTTTTTTCTATTAAATTATATCTTTATTTGTTCTATTATTAATTTAATTTATTTTTTTATTTTGTTCAAATGTTTTGGATTTTTTAGTCATATAGACATTTGGTCAATTAGTTTGGACATTTTTTCTATTTTTTATTGAGTAATTTATTTTTTTTTTGGTGATTTTATTTCTATAATTAATGAGTTATTTCATTTTTACTTTTAATGTGTTTATCCATTTCAAATACTTGGTAATTTATACATTTAGATATATTATTTGGATAACTTTTTGTTAGATTATTTTGGATGATTTAGGTATTTCAACTACTTCAATTTTTATTACTATAATTTTGTTACATAATTTGGATCAGTCTAGAATTTTATTTTTTATTTATCATAGTTTATGTAATCTCAGATTAGGACATTTTTTTATAGTTAATTTGGTTAATTTTAGGGTGATACTAGTTTGGAATTATTTTATTTTGATTATATTGGGATAATTTGATTGGTTAAATGTTTTAATTTCCTTAATGGTTATGAAATTTTTTTATTTGTTAACATTTATTGTTAGGTCAATTGGTTGAAATTGTGTTAGTTTATTTTGTTAATTTCATTTATGGATCAGAAATTTGTGTCATTTTTTGGTTAATCATTTGATTCAGTTTGATTATTTATTTATTTTATCCTTATGGATTATATAATTCTATCAATTTTTTATTTTTACCTCAGGTCAACTATTTTATTTTATATAATAAATTGGGTTTTGAGCTAATGTAGATCTAAAATGAAATTTTAAATATGGAGTTTGGGGGAATAGTATTTCTTTAAACTATGATTCATAATAAAATTCTATGAATTTGTGAACTTCAATGTGTTTTTTATATTTGGTTAAATGGTCGAGCGGAGCCTCAAGTTGGTCATTTAGTTTGAGGGGTGACGCGCTCCGGAAACTCAATATTTGGTGGACTGGTAAGGGCACATGGTTTTTCTAATACCCTACTACCCACTAGGGAATATTGTGTGACTAATACAGGTGTGAATAATTGATCCACTTGAGTGATGCCCAGATTAAAATCTATGTAACTATAATGTATGCTTAATGTACCTTAGGTAGTGTGTGTGCACTAATCATCACAGAATTGGTTCACAGTAAGGGAAACCCATGATGAAAAACCCTAAAAGGTTGGATTCTATTGAAGTGGGAGACACACATTTTGTGCACAGTTTGGAAAACCATGTAGAAAAAAAAACGTGGCCTATTTTTTAGGGTAAAAATACCCTCTTTCACTAAATCAAATATAAAAACCTATTTTCTTTTTCATTTTTTCTTCTTCTTCTACCACATGAGGCTCCTCCCTTAAATTGGGTGTTTATAATCCTTTTCCACACAGGGATACTGATAATTCCTAAATAGAAATCCATATTCAAATATTTTTAGTCTCTTTTAAATCATCAAAAGAATACCTATGTTCCACTTTATGTCTTATTTGTTTATCATACCATCAAATGAGTTATCATCATGTGATCTCATTTTTTTAGGGATGATGTCTATTTCTCCAAATTCTTCCAAACAAGAACAATTTATACCTCAATATTGGATAATTATATTTTCTTAATAATTATGTAGGTTGTATATAGTTATTTCACAAAGATTTCATCGAATTATAATTATTATCATTGTGTCTCACACTGGCCTTTTCCATGCCACTCCCACAAAAGAGTTCTACATTTCAATGTCGGCAAAAGCACCTTTTAAACACTAATTTTCTGTTTTTATGTTAATATATGATTCCAACCTATATCATAGACACCCAATGGGTGTGTAGACATTAATTACCCATTATAATATATTAATTTAAACCCTGAATAACATCTGAGAGATTATAGTGGATTATAAATTGAATTTACCATTCTACTAAATTTGAAAATTGATAAAAGAACCTCTTAAGTGCCATGTTTAACTCATTAACATTTTTAGATGTTTTTATTCTTATAAAATACTTCTTATAATAAATTTATATATTATTTATATCAATAATGGTTTTTCTAAATGAATTAATTTTTAACAATGTTGTGTTTAATATAAAGACCCCTCATAATAGGTGTGTTATGTTATAAAAAAAATTAGTTATTAGTGGTGTCAATCATGATCGGATGTATTACATGGGGGTTTCCTATTTCCTTATGTTGATTGGAGTCATATGGTATGCCTATATTTTGGACTATATTTTTATATTCTTTAATGGATTTAATATTTGGGAATTTCCATCTTTGTAACCAATGGTTGAAAGAGGAAACACTTGTATGTGGGATGGTATGGGTAAAACCAAGTATAAAATTCCTTGATAAATGTAATGTACTATTAAAATTGAATAGTTTAGGTTAAATTGAATTTAATTAGTTTATGAAACCACAGCTATTGATATATTAAAATATACTTCAGTTATTTTAACAGTATTAAATTGAATGGTTTGTATCATGGTGGTCCTTCTATCTATAATAAAATAAATTGATAAAGGTAATTGTTTTCAAGGACACACCCCTTGTATTATTTTAATTTATTGGGAATTGATATTGACTTGGTTATGCTTGGATTTACTAATTAAATTCATTGGATGTAAATGAATCTTGAATATTTATATAATTATTATTTTTCCATGGAATAGTCTGTAGAATGATGGTAAGGGTTCGGTTGATAATGACGGTGTCACACTCACTTACATCTGGTGATATGAACGACATATCTCACCACATATACTGCATATATGGTGGGAATGATTCATCATATCCCCAATTTAAATTATTACCATGATGTAACACTCACCATCTCATGTAACAATAATTATATCGACCACTAATTGTGATATTTTTTAAATGTACCATCAGTTATATATTATATGATTGTTCAAACTAGTTATTGAGGACTATATTATAACATAATACATCCTTAAATTGTAATTCTAGGGATATGGAAGCATACATCCTCATGTAATTGGTCTATATAGGTTGAGGAAACATAAAATTAAGCAATATATATTATTATTTTATACATATTTATTGTTCATACATTCATTATGACCAAGGGTTTAAGCTAGTAGAGTTGGCCACATGTCCTACTAAAACCTGAGATGACCATTATTTACTTTTTTAGTTTTATTTTTCTTTACATATGCACACTTATAAAGATTATATTCACATACTGTATTTAGAAGAAAACAAAATGGGTGGTGTCCAACTATGATTTTCTCTCAAAACCGACTCAAGCTTCCATTTCACTGGAGTTCCCGAGAAGATCTCATGTTCTCAGGTCTCTGAATTATTCATTCCACTATCATTCTTATACCTAGGAGTTTGGAGTACAATACTGAGTGGGAGATCATGATTCTCATATATATTTCTTTGGGGCTATTTTATTCTTTTCATTGTTCATAAATTTCACTATCTCTTGTTTTCTATTACATGTCCACTATTTTTTTTATCATCATATAGACAAGAATTTGTTGTTTCATATTTGTATTGAATATTTTTATTTAGAAGATATTATTCAAATATTTTTTTATCAAGTATTTATGATTCATCTATCTTATGATATTTATTTTTTTATATACCAAAGTGATGCTCTATTCATGAGAATATATTATTTCTATTATCACCTCTGTAGATTGTCACTACTAGTTATCCACCTCTATCATGGGTGGAAGCATGCTTTAGGCCATGTAAAGAAGGTTCAATCTTCTGGTTTAGTGGTCTGTACATTTGATAAAATAAAAATTATTATCTAAGTGTTTTTTATTCCTTTTTCTTCCTATTTGGAATGGGTGTATAAGATACTATGAATTTTTTAAGTCAAGGTAAATAGTCTTTCATGGGTGAGATCAACCCTTGTAGGAAGAAATACTCAATGTGGAAAGAGATTTTTATGATTCTATATTTATTCAAGGATTGTATCTCTCTGAATTATTCATTAATATTTCATTTCAGTTTTGTTTTCATTATGATTGTGCATAATTTTAATAAATGAATAATTGGGTTGAATGAAATCTTGAGAAGGACAAGTTAGCATTTTAAATAAGATCCTTATTTGATAAAATGAATAAATGTTCATGGATGTATTCTTGTTTGAATTAATTGACAATTAGAATAAATTGTTTAATAATTTCACATGACCTTGGAGAGTTGGGATACTTTTAAATAGGATCAGTTTGTTTAAAAGAAAAATAGACCGAAAAGTCAACATTTAAAAAATACTTTTATAAATTTTTTGCACATTTTTTAATTATTTGAGCATTTTAATAAAATAAATTGAAGGAGATGGGAATTACGGTTAGTTATATAAAAAATATTTACAATATGTATATTCTCATTACACACTATGTAAATCCTCAAACTGTAGTTTTAAAGATGTATTATGAGAAATTTTTATATTAATAAATTACAGCTTGGCCCCTCTCAACATAGGCTATGTTGATGCTATTTTAAATAGTTCCAACATCCCTTATGGATATCTCTATTGTGCATGTGGTCCCTAATAAGTAATTTCCATATTATTTATCCATCTCTTCACTGTCCTCCATCTATTGTGTGGAAATCCATTGACCAATAACATTTTTGGTTTTGATCATGATTGGTTCTGATAAAGGAACATATTTTCAGTTATATGTACCTTATTCCTCATAAGCACTGGCCATTTGATGTGTTTTTGGATCAATATTTTAAGATAATGGGTCTAAATATTATCCCTATTGATATATAATTTCTACATTTATGCAATATTATTATTTTCCAAATGTTTTATTCCACCAAATTAATTACATAATGAATGGATTTATTTCATATAGTCCTTTTTTCAATTTGCTTTTGAAATAGCTATTGGATACCTATGGGGGGATAGAACTGTGATTATATTTGAATTAGAAAATAGATTAATTTATGTTAATAAAGTCATGATAAATAAAGGTATTTATTTATTTAGAATCCATAATTTGTGGCCTAGTTTTTGTTGATATAAAATTTAATCATTTGCAAATTAAAGTTTACGTGGAATATGAAAGAATAATGATAATTTTTAAAATTATTCACTGAGAATTTTGATGTCATATTGTGATATCCATATTCTATCACAAGGATTTGGGTTCTATGCCATAATGTATATATATCGGTATCGATCATGCAACATGAACACTTATATGTTGCCATATTGATTTCGAGAGGGCTTGAACTAGAATCATGCCCTTATTTATAAAGATAACATGCTATGCATATACCAATGTTGATATTCTTATAGAGATTCGTCCAAGATGTTTTAAATTTTATAGTTCTTTGAACAAAATTGATATTTCCAGCAATACCATGGTTACATGGTAGGGATTGGAATGTTTGCAAGACATTCTTAGAGTTATTCAAACATTGAATTGATGAATGTTATCTTGCATTGGTTATAATGTTGATTTTGGAAAATTCATAAGATGGGTTCGACTATATTATAGTATGATGACCATGTAGTCTATTGTTGTATTTTATTAATTATGTAATTATTTAATTCACTTGATTATCACATTATTTCATACACTTCATCTTAGGAAGGTTTAAGTTAGACATTGTGTTTTCAACATAATGAGTTATAATCGCATACTTTTCTAGACTAATTTTGGTACATGTGTATATTTTGTGGCTGTTGGTTTTTACAAAGTAAAAAGACCATTCTGTTGATTTCTTTATTGTGTATGGGCTAGAGTTTCGATAAGGGACCAACATGGGTATCGAGATCTAGGATATTGAGTCTTTTTTGGATTATTATTGTATTTTATATTTTATTATTCTAGAATGAAATTTAATTTCATTAACGAATGTCATTATAAGATTCCTTATATTTTATTGGATTATTCATTTATATTCATTTTCTATCTTCCTCTATTTCATTACTATGAATATTTCTTTTATATTATGATTTGTTTCTACTTCTATGAAACATCATTCCAAGTAGTATATTCTCACATTATATACCTCACACCCCTGATGCCAAATGAAAGCTATTGACATATAGGGAGGCATACTTCAATTCTCATATGCATCCCTTTCCTCCCACATAAAATAGTGTGATATTTGTGGATGTTACATGATGTGATTTTTGCTCAGGATTTGTACTCTTATCGTTTACCATCATTTCACTTAGAGTTACTAGAGTACACTCTAATTATTATTGATTAAAGAAATTTTTGGTATTTTTCCACGGAACATAATGGAATGAAATTATCATTAAATGAATCATTATTGTAACACATAGAATCTCATTTCATCTATATTGAAATCCATGTTGTTGGATTAGTAAGTTTCCTTATGATTGTGATGATATTAAAATTGTTATTAATATCCATTCTTATATATAAATTGTTATCTATTTTAGTGACATGCTTATATTTGTACATATTTTGTTATTATTTTATAATTCATGTTTATGATAAATTATTGGTGGATTTAGAATAAATTTTAATATGATTGATTGATTAGGTGATTATATGTCAAGTTGACTATTTATTTATCATAATGTGCCTATGTATTGACCTTATATGCCTATTAACATGTTCCTATATGATTACTATATGTGACAACATTCATAGATATTATTTTAATATATTACTTATTACATGGTCTCAACATATCAGTTGCGATTAAATAGGATTCTGCCTTATGTAGTATAGCGTATGGACACCATATAAATTGGGGAAAGTTAACCCCTGAACTCAAACAATACCATGGGGTTTTTATATACCAATATATAACTAATGAAAAGTACAATCTTCTAACATTAATATTTAAAATGTTATTTGGCTCTAAATTATGGAAAACTGATGAAATCAATTTATTTGTATGGGAATTTTCTAGGTTGGGAGATGGAACATCAAAAAATTGAAAAATTATACATATGACCATGTTATATAGTTAAATGGGAATAAATGATTTTCTTTAATATTGATTTGAAATGAATTTCATCCTTTATAAATCCTTATGACTCTACTATGTGGGAACAACAATCCATATGATTAAATTCAAAAATGCACAATTGGACCAATGTATATTAGTTAGGGAATGTTATTATGAGATGTCCCAATTTCTTTTTGAAATGTAGATAGTTAAAAAATTGTTATTAGGCTTGATAGTAGTAAACTCATGTTGGAATAAGGGTACCTTCATAGGTTTCCTTATCCATTACAAAGAAATTTTGTTTTATACTTGGTTCATTATGTTTTGTTTAATAATATTTTTGATATGTAAATGTTCAAATTGAGTAAATTATATGTCTTAAAATGGATCCTTAGGTGGAATATTTTTTTTATGTGCATGTGTAATGTTAGTTTAAATATCCCATTGATTTTCCATGAAACGAAATCATGATACCTTTCTATAACAATTACTTTATTTAATGGGAATGAATCATAGGATCATAAGTGTAGTAAAATATGATTGGAATGGCCTGGGGATAGGGTTGAAACATAGGAGTCTGTAGTGGATAACATGATTTTTGGTAGCACCATTAGAGGTTAAATTCTTTTCTAAATGATATGGGTTTTCTATAAAATGGTGTCGCTCGAGTGTCATTGTCCCTCATATGACTCTCAGTTACTGAATGACACCGTTTTTGGATGGATTTTCTTGCTATCCAAGACAATTTTTATATGGTATAAAAAGAATAAAAGATCAGTTTCATCATGATATACATGAAATGGGAATATATGTTTCATTTTTTGGTCACTTGACCTTCTATTCATTACTATTGATGGAAGACATAGTTAATCATCATTCATGTTAATGGTTATGTGGTGAAATATGCCTCGATGATAATTATCATGTTTGAGAAACTTGATACATTGATGAATAAGGTAGATATACTTTGGAAATTATAATGGATATTTTGAATCACTTCTGATCCTCTGGGTAGAGTGGGTTTATATATGAGGTACCCATCTATTTGAAAAAATTACAAAATAAATTGGTTGTGTTCGGGGAAATCTTTTTCCCACTACCTATTGAGTACGTTACGGGTCCATCTATAGAGAAATGTTACCAAGTAATGAATGAGATCAAATTCATCCCATTTATCATGATGGTGTTCCAAAATAATTTGTTATTTTAACATTCTAGTCATGTTGGTTTATTTATCATATCAAATGTGTTGACATATAGATCTTGACTTAGAGAATATTCACATGGGTGTTTATGTTGAATCCTACCTAGATCACTTATTATAGAATACTCTATCTCCACATATCATGACATGGATTATCATAATGAGATAAGTGTCATGTTAATTTTGGTAAACATTCCATTCTGGGATGGAGGAAAAAAAACTAATGAGTACTATTAGAAATAGTCAGTCTGGATTTAAATCACATAGGGCTGTAAAATTTTGATTCATGTTGATGATTTCTCATATTCTTGATGATGATGTGGTTGTTTATGTATGTAATCCTTGAAAAACACTATTGGCCATGGAGGGTCATTAGTGGATAATATTTAGAAAACATTGGATACATCATGTGTTATTGGATTGTGATCAGTTGATGAGGATACCTTCTCAAATCAAGATGAGATTATTATAAGATATAAACAAGTGGTGGCTTTACTATTAATTTTTTGAGTAGTTTGGAATGGATTTCTGAATACCGTAAATTTAAAATAGTGTTATATTTGTTATAAGTTCCACATATCATCCTGGTAATCTTTAATATCCTATTAGTATATTCTTTATTAGAGACATGCAGGTCCCCTAACATGATGGCATCCTGGAGTCCCTTAGAAATAATTTTTTATAATCCAGTATAAAAGGAGTAAAATTTTCTTCTGATTCAATATTCAAGATTTATCATAGTGAACACTGGACTCATTGTTTTTATTGAGGCATGGTTAGCCGTGAGTGATAGTCACATTTCTTTGTAGAAGATCCTTGGAGGGATTCTTTAAAACACATCATTTTCTTCTAACAAAACTACAATGAAAATTCTATCCTGGGCTCCATCAAAAATCAATTGTGAAATTAATGGCCTTGTTCCAATGTCACACATGTAATCATGGATTATGTATTCCCTAAGGTTAGTTCCGTAGACTATAGTTTAATTAATATTAGGACATCCAACACTTGTTGTCAGTCTCAGACATAATTTATATTTGGTAAATATTCTAATGGGATGGATCTCGTTTACGACCTTGTTCATGTTGGGACTTGGAAAATTAAATATCTACGAGATGGTTTGATCAGGAAACATCACTAAGAGACATGTATGACATTTCGTGAATGTGCCTGTAAGAAAAGTGAGATGAATTATTAAAAGGTGGTGAAATTTGTATAGTTACACACTAGAATTTTAAGATAATAAATTTGATAATGGTTACCTAGAGGTCTATTTACATGTTTTTTCTTGATCTAAGTAATATGTTAGGTGAATAACCCGTGTCTCATGTCTTAGGGTGAATATTATTATTGAATGTGTCGGTATGTTATCTTTACGAAAATGTAGATCATCCTTGATAAATGAATTCAATGGGAAATTGACAATTTTTCTGAATGAAAATCACAGCAAGAGGATTCCTAGAATTCATAATGGATTTATATAAAGAATGTTTGAAGGTAGATATATCATGGATCAGAATATTCAACCTTTCTATTAAAAAATGTATAGTATAGAAGACTATTAGATAGATAGTTAATGAGATGATGATTTGAATATATCTCTAGTTAAATGGGATTGAGTGAAAAAAATTCAATGTTATAGCTTGAAAATGATAATTGTTATACATATAAATGGTTTATGTTTTGTATACATTAATTATGATTCCATGATCATTGGGAGTTTGGAGCTGCAATACAACCATTTAAATGAAACTACACAACCATTTTTGGTCGTGTTGTTTTTCTATCGTTTCCTCAAGGAATCTCGATGATGATAATTTCTATGCTAGGGAAGTTGAAATGTCCTATTTTTTAACCAACATTAGTTCCATTGGAATTTTAATTTTAGCATTTGGTGGATGGGTCTTTCCTTAAACAGAGCATCGTAACATAATTCCAAGATTTCAGACATTTAAATGTGTACTTTATATATGTGGTAGGAATCCAAAGGTATTCCTTGAAAGGTTTTTTTGAGTATCATGAGTGATATTATCTAAAAAATAAATGTTTGGGTGGTTATTTAATGTGCATGGATTTTATAAAAAAGTGTAGTAAACTAGTAAAATTGTTTGGCACTGTCGGTGTTTGGATGTGATCCTCATGGGCTACACATAGTTTCCCAATACATGTGACTCAATATCATTATCAGTACTAGTTCGGTAGTGTTTGTGTGTAATTTTCATCACATGGTGGGTGTATAGTTAGAGAAAACCATTCCAAAAACCCACTGATGGTGGGATTTTTATGTAGTGGGAGTCGTACGCTTGGCGCACTGTTGGAAAATAAAGTGGTCGAATGATGAAATATAGTTTTGAGGGTTGAACTAAATTTTAACTTTAATAAAATCAGAAAATCTATATTATTATTCTCTTAATATTCATCTTTAGTAGTGCGAGACTCCTTCCTTGCAATGGTGGTTTATCATCTTTTTCCACATATGGATAGTGAAATATCCTCCATCTAATGTAGGATTTGAATGGAACGGGAATCGATGAATCCTTCTTTGTATGATCGACAATCCTATTGATATATTATATGATTAACATATTCTCATTCAAGTTATCAGGGTGTGAGATCATTTTCTAGATTTTTTGTGAGGATGTATATTTCTTTTATTTCCCCCAATTCTGACCTCATACAACTATGATTTTGAATGTGTAGATTTTTCTAAGAATGAGGTAGGTTGTATATTTCTCATTCCCTTGGGTTTCATCAAAATATTAATATTTTATTATTTTATTTCATTTCCCTTTTAAAAAATATATCAAGAATTGATTTATTCATTTTGTAATTAAAACACACACCTTGTTATACACTCATTTATTGATATTTTGTAAATAGAGGATTCCAACCTCTTATAGGGACACCTCTTGGGTGTTCCATCTTGACTTTCCACATCATAAATAATAAATTAAAATAATTGATTTTATTATAATCATTCAACATGGATTAAAATTGAATTTCACCTTTTATGTAATCTCCCAATCTAATTTATAACCTCATAATGTCCATGTTGTACATGGTACCTATTTTTCCTTGTTTGGTATCCTTATAAAACCTTTCATTCATAAAATAGAACTATACCTTTTTGTGAAGGCATGGTTAGGGTATCTATGTTGTCTTTTAGAAATTTCATGTTCTTATAATAGTACCCCTAAGATGAGGTGCAATGTATTCTAAACTAAAAATTAGTGAATAATAATTTATGTCATAATTTTTCATATTGAATTTTTGTATCATTGTACCATTATGTTGATGCAGATATGTGGAATTCTTAACACATGGCCTCTATTGATACTTTTAAATTGATTTAATTGGTATTCATGGCCATCCATATGACCAATGGTTCAAAGTCTAACCACAATCTATTTGGGCTAGCATGACTTCACCCAAGTAACCTTTACTTGAAAAATGGGAAGGTATATAAAAATTAAATAGATTATATTAACTGGAATTGAATAGGGTTGTGAGAACACTCCACCTGCAATATTTTAATAAGAATAGATAATGTGAATTAAATAAAAAATAATGGGTCGCATCATTTTGGACTTCCATTCTATAATAAATTAAATGTATATATGGAATAGTTATAAATTCCCCACCCACTATATTATTTTAATTAAATTTGGATTGAGATACCATTTGTAATTTTGGGAATGAGTAATAAAATGCATAAGAAGACAATTTATCTTACCTATTTATATATATACACATATATTTATCTATAAATATTACACCTCAACATGGGAGGTGGAATTATAGTAAGGGTTTATTTTTATATTGACATATCACAATCGATTATAATATGTGTTGGGTGTGTTTTCTCACACCGTTGACACTATTTGTATTGTCGGTCTGATGCACCACATCCCTAGTTTTGACTGTCGACTTGATGGAACACTCTCCATCTCAAGTGATTATCCTAAAATATCTCACTCATTGTGAAATATAGGTAATGTACCATTATTTTTTCATACATGAACCTTTATACTAGTGATGGATGAATGAATTAATCCCTGATCTAGTGAGAACATATTATTCTCGGTATATGGCCAAAAAATTTTGTATTTACTTGGTCAATATAGGTGGAAGAAATATATAACTCAATTATATATATATATATATATATATTATTATTATTATATATATTGTTACAAATGAAAAAATCATTCTGAAAAGTGTCTAAAAAATTTATTTATGGAAAGGTTTCATATTATAAACAGAGATGACCAATATGTATTTGATCAGTTTTTCTTTTTATTTAGAATACATACACGCTAATGTACCATATATTAATGGACTAGATTTATTTTTATATATCATGGGTGGTTTACTATATGGACATTATCTCACACCCACCTCAGGACACCATTAATATTAAGTATCTAATAAGATCGCATGATTATATGTTCATTTATAGGTGATTGTACATTCATGCTTGTTCCTGGGGGTTAAGAGAACTGGATTTACCAGGACCTTAGGAAGCTCATGAAGATCACCTTATGAAAATTTGATTCATTTATTTCTCTTAATTATTTTATATGTTATATTTATATTCATTTAACTTTCTTTTTATATTCCTGATGTGTTTAAATTTTTTTAAATCAGTGTTTTCCATTAATATTTTGTCAATATAACTCCTCCCCTAAAATGTCATTCATTTATTACTACTTCCTCTATATTCTGTTATTTATTTTATGATATATCATTATTATCCCTTGATCTTTATGTTATAGTCTCTCCTTGATAAACTCTACAGACATTCAATTCTATAGAGTAGCCTCTAGTGTACACGAACGTATGCTTGAGGCAATATGCTGACCAGTACAACTACTGGTATAGTGGTTAGTTTTATCAGGGAAAAACATTATTTTTATTATTTTATTTATTTTTATAAGGTTGTTTTTTTTATATGTTTATTAATTTTCATCATTTTTTCAAAATTCATAATTATTATACATAATTTGGTTCATATTGGGTTAGGAAATATTGTTAAAAAAAATTCTAGGTCATATTTTTGTAGTTCAATTTTAGGTCAATATTTCATTTTGGGTTATGTATTTATTGACTTATTTCATCTGGAATATTTTTAGTCGACTCATTTGGTCATTTTTTTGTGTTTTTTTTTATTTTGTTTCGGTCTACTGATTTATTAGGGGGATGTTTATCTGGGTTAATTTATTTAATGTTTATTTTTCCATTTTGGATTACACCATTGGGTTCATCTTTTGGTTATATATTTTTTGGGTTATGAAATTTGGTTCATTTAGTTTATTTTTTTCTTTTTCATTTGGTTAAAGTAATTTTATCAATTGTAATTTTTTAACTAAGGCAATTCATTTTGGATATGCTTATTTTATTTACATTTATAAAGGCCATTTTGATTTTTTTTTAGATATTTTCATCATTTTTGGTTTGTTTCATTTTTCAGTTACAGAATTTGGTTCAGTCTATGTTATTATATTTTATAAATTTTGTATTACATCATGTTGGTTTAGATCCTTTTTTGGTATGGTCCTTTGAATCAGTTTTGGGATTTTTCATTTTCATGTTATATCATTTGAATTATTTTTTATTAATTTATTTGGTTCATTGTAGGGCTATGTCATTTTTTGTTAAGTCAATAGGATAAATTTTTTATTTTTTTATTTTGTTTTTAGATATGAAACATTAGGCATTTAGTTTTATTGTTTATTTTGGGATATGTAATTTCTTTTATTCTTGTATAGCCCTTCTAGTAGATTTTTTTGGAATATTTAGAGTAATATCAATTTTTCATTTCAATCATATGGTCATTTGATCATTTATAGGTTAGGTGATTTCATTTACTATTAATTTTTTCTCTTTTATTGGTTATTTTTTTGGGAAAATATTTTTAATATTTTGGGTGAGGTGATTATTGTTAATTTTGGTTAGTCAACATTCTTCTTTTTGTGTTATTTAAATTTGGAGTGGAATAAAATTTTCCAATCAGGGTTAGTTTATTTTATTCTTTTGGGTCTAATTAATTTTTATTTAAGTGATTTTGGGATAGGTAAATTAGTTCATTTTTGGTAATTTAATTATTGAGTTTTGTTATTTTGATTATTTTGTGATATGTCATTTGGTTCTTTTATGTGTTATTTATTTTATTATTATTCCATTTATTCATTTGATTATTTTTTGGTTAAGTAAAATTTGTTCTCATAATTTTATGTTATTTTATTTTTCTTTGGTTATGTCAATTTTTATTTTGGGTTAGGCTAGTTGAATCAAGTTTTGATGATGACATTTTTCTCACTCATGAATTCAATTATACTTTGTCACTTATCATTTTATCTTTTTTTGGTAATTTATTTCATCATTAATTAATTTTTCACTAGGCCAGTATGTTCATTTTTGGTTTTGTTATTTTCTAATTTTTTAGGCTAGTTGGTTAATTTTGGGTTATGATTTTTGGTTCATATATTTTATTTCATTTTTTTAATTATGTTTTTTGATAGTTAAAAATAATTAAATAACTACTTTTTGTGGTTTTGATACAATTGAATATATGTTTAGTTATTTTTATAGACTATTTAAATTTTCATGTCAGTATTTTTTACTATTTACAAATGAAATAATTAAATAAATCAGGTTATATTTTAAAAAATGAAATCAAAAGAAATATTTTTTAACAAATTTTAATTATTGATGTCTATCTAAACATAATGAACTAATAACAAATATTTTTCCATCAATATATAATATTCCCTTACATTATGTTTATAATCATCTATGATAATTAAATTATTCGACACCACAAATTAAATATGTAGATAAAACATAATATAGAAATCAATGGTCTAAAATTCTTCAATACTATTATAAAAAATTTCTCTTATAGTAACATCACTGATGACAATGAAATCATGTCTTAAATGATAATTCACATAATATAATTTTATCACTGTTGATTCCAAAATATATGGCTCAACATTTATCGATGACACAAACATGTCATTAACTCTAAATAAAAATAAATCAATTAATGATCCATATTACATCATCTAATTTATAACCCCCAAGCTTCAAAAAACACTTCTCTTCGAATAATACATTGAATAATGCAATAGTGTGTGGTGTACGCAACATTGAGATCTAACACACACAACAACCAATCAAAGTAGACATTATGAATAGTAATACAGAATTTTTGAAAATTCATATTTTTTATTGTTCAAAATGGAGTTCATTTTTATATTCAGAATATCCAAATTAGCTTAGCGTGAAATTTTTTTTTTGAAAACATTCAATTTTGGATGACTAGTGAAAAAACATTGAGTTATAGTTTGAAAATGAATTTTTATATAAATAAATATTTATATTATTTAAATTTATTTTAGGTCAAAATATATACATAATACATATATATGTTCAATGTAATTCATTAGAGTTATTTTGTAATAATATTAGATATATAAAAATTTTAATGAACATTCCACCGTCTTTAACCCAACTCCTAGGAGAAGTTGAAAATTCACATAAAAAATAATTTTACCACTTTTGTGAATGGAATTTCAAAATTCTCAAAGACATGATTAATATCCCAGAGTAATGTGTTATTCAATAAGATTAAATTTATTTATGGTGAATAGTAACATTTTACTTTTATTTACCACGATTAAAAGTAAATAGGGTAATTAAGGTTAAAAATGAAATTATTATTACCCTAACACATGTCCTAATTCTATTGGATAATTATAATTCTACCAAAAATAATGTTAGTAATAATATATGAACAACTTTGGTCCACATTTATTATATTAGAACATTTATTATTATTTAATTTAATGTAGAGTTAAAAGAGTTAAAATCAATGTTTAATAACTAATTTTTTTTTAATATAGGGTTACACATTAGATAAATTCGACAATAAATATTAATTATAAATCTAAAAAGATTTACAAAATTTTGGTATTTTATTTATATTTTTTAGCCATTAAATATTATAAATTATTTATTACACAATGAGGATGTAGTATTTACCTAATCAATGAAATATTAAAATAATTAATATTTTAAATATAAAAATAATTGTAATTTTAGACTTTTTATGAATTAAACTAATTTTATAGCTTAATATGACATGTTAGGGTTGGTTAGATGAATTTTTATTGAATTAATAATGATTTAATTAATTTAGGAAAAACAAAATACCAAAAAGTGTCAAAATTGACATTAAAGAGTTTTAAAAAATATATATTATATTATTAATTGATATTATAATTATAAAAATATATGTTTTAGAAAAATGACTTATATAATGATATTAGTTTCATTAATGATCCACTTGTGGTTTTATTTGAATTATATAGTATGTTTATTAACTATATAATATTAAAATACAAAGAGACATGGTAAATTTCAAACTATTTAACTAAGAGTTAAATCTAAAATATAATGTTAATATAATAACCCAACCCTATTTAAATCTATTGTTTGAGCGGTTTTCTAACCATACCTTCCTTATCCTTTAAATAATTCTCTTTTTTCCCATTAGAAACTGAAAATTAATTTATTATAAAAAAATATTTCTAGCTTTTCCTAAGGTGTAACTCACCCCTCTAATAAAAGGGCACTCACCCTTGTCTCAAATTCACATCATAATATCTTTTTTCCATGGGAAAAACATACCAAAATATCCTCTCAACTTCCCTCAATTAATCCTATATGCCTTCCATTAGTTAGAAATCAAACATAAGGATCCCTTTTGATCAAATCAAGAGGAACAACCTGAAGAAGAGGTAATAATTTCACCCCCCTATTTCATGTTCTTTTTTTTATTCTGCTTCCTTTCTATTTGTTGTTTCAATTCTAACATAATAACTCCAGAATATTTTATATATTGTGATATTTTTACAAAGATGGTAAAACCATATTCGTTATTCTATCCATCCTTTGAATGACATGTCACCATATGTGCGTATGTAAGGCTTACCTTCTCCACGTCATGGTGTAAATGTTATGGAATATATTATTATTTGAATTGGTATAATAATGATGTGTAATTGATGTAAATAAAAATATAACATAATAATGATTCTTTATATTTGATATACCATCCAATTATATATTATTTTAATATCAAAAAAATGATATTGTCGCTCGTGCATACGTACGGATTACTGTCTAAATGAACATAATGAGATTCATTCCCAATCATATCCATTAAAGAATAATTTTCATGTGATGATTAAAAATAATTTTTAAAGACTTGATTTCATTCTAGATATGAATAATATACAACCTTTTCATAACAAATACTACTTATTTAACAAAACATATTAACAAAAATGAGTAAGTGAACACCTAAAACGACATTAATACTAAAATATTAATAACAAAGAAATATTAAAAGATCATATATGATATCATATTAATGAATATGATTATAGTATAATTTAATAACAATTTTTTAAACATTATACAGGAGTTAAAACTACATCCAACCTAGAAAATGTGCATGTTAAGGGAGTATTTCACAATCTCTTCATTATCCGAGGTTGTTTATACGTAATTATCTATTGGGACATCCTTATCATCCACATCCATGTTTCACAAAAATTTATTCCAAAACATTTTTTCTATTTACTAGAATATTTGTTAAATTTATTTATACCATTTCTTTACTTTTTAGAATATGGTTTGAAAGGAATCTTTCTATCGTTTTCTAAACAAGGTCCTTTTTAACCATTTCAACAAAATTAAGGTAAAAATGTCTGTTTAACTTATATAGAGGGTGTATCTATTTTTCTCCGATACAAAATCAATAAAAAATATCTTTTAAGATTATAATAATATTTTAAATTTATTTTTTTCTTTTATAATTATTTGAATTTAAAATGATTCCAAAAAAAGAGTTATTTCCCTCAAATAGTTTTGATTTTATCTATGTCAACATCCTTGGATGGATTTTAAGCTTATTTGAAGTTGATTTATTATGATAAAAAACATCCATATTGTATTTAATGTTTTGTGATATGTTTGATTTTGAATGTCTTATTTTTATACCATTCATGTATTATCAAGAAATTATTGACATTTCGTATTCTAGTTTTAATATGAATGTTTATGTTTTGTTTAAACCTGTTTATATGAGCAATGCATTAGACATAATAAGTGATGAGTGGAGACTGTTATAACTCCTCGATGCATCTGTAGGTCTCATGAGACAAACTATGTTCTTGGAAAATGGGCTTGACAAATCTTATTTTTAGTCTTGGCACAAGGACTTGACTATGTGGGTTTGATAGTCTTCGATTATGCATTCCATCTTTATGAAAGTGGTAATTGATATTTCATGTGAGTATTCAACTAGTAGAATATCCAATTGAATATGTAAATGGAATTATATCATTTTATTTTTGACATGATATTCTGAATTTCATGTTTAAAAGTATTTTGTTTTAGTTATACATTGCCTTAAATGTTTATACTTATTTATGAAAGTTTCCTCTATATTGCTATCCTTACAGAGTATCTGAGCTCACCCCTTTCCATGTATTATTTTTCCCATGATGTGAAGATGTTTTTTAGGACTGATCTATAGGTATAGTCTGAGGGGATATGAGTGTGGAACTTGGAGACTTTGTTATTGATGTTTTTCACTTTATCTTATAATGTAAGACTTATAAATGTATCTAGTGTTTCCAAGGATACTCAACTAATATGTCATTTGAGACCTGATATTTTGTGATCATGAAAATTTTATGTAATAATGAACCGAATCAAGGTAACTAGGGTCATGGTGTTACAGTTTGTATCAGAGGAAGTTTAGTGCACACCTTAGAATCTAGATTTAGATAAACTCTAATTAGAGCACATAGAACTAAGATAGACTTTGAGTATTAGTATACAAGTACTTCCTATAATTTTGATAATGTAGATATTTTTTGATTTTTCTAAGAAATATATCCTTCTATGAATAAGGGGAGGTAGAGGTTTCTCTGGCACAGATGTACCTAGGCGTAAAACCTGAAAACACTGCTTTGAGCTAGACTCAAACAGGAACTGTTGTACAAAAATGGGCCTTGTTTTTCTCATGGTTACGACACTCCCGGGGGATATTCATTGGATAATTATTATTCTATTTACAAATCATTATGAGTTATTTATGATTATATACTTCCTCAATGAAAATATTTTTATGATTATGGATTGTATCCACAAAAAGGTCATATTATGTTAAGTGTTTTACAAGTTAAGAATTTTGTATTTCGATTCATAAACTACTATAGTTTATGCCATTGTTTTGAAATGGCACATAGTGGATGTAATGGAAGTTGTATCAATGCACTTACTCCATTTAGGGATTTGTCTCCTACTCAAGATAATCATAGTGGAGCTGGTGATACACTTGGTGCTGATCAACTTATCACCATACTAGGACAACATACTCAGGTTACGAATAATATCCTTACCCATATAGAGAACCCTTATCCACAATGTGGTGGATCAATGTTAGAACGCTTCATGAGGTAAAAACCTCAAACATTCATTGTGATTACATATCCATTAGTGGATGAGAAATAGATAAATTCCTTAGAAAAAATATGCCATTCCTTGGGTAGTAGTGAATGGGAAAAAGTTATCATGGTAGTTTACTGCCTCATAGGAGAGTCTATTCAATGGAGGTCGTTGTTTCAATACACAAAGGAAGATTTTGAAATATCAAATATGTATATTTGAGTGTTTTAATAGATAATATTAGAAAAATACTTTCCTCGTGACCATCGAGCAGATATGGAAAGGAAATTTCTGAGAGTGTAGCAAAGGAAGGATGAGAATGTCGCAAAGTATGAGGTAATCTATAAAAGGTAAGAGGGGCATGAAATAGATTATATAAATAACCCAAGGAGAAAGATTGATCATTTCATTGATTGGTTAAAACTGTTTCTTAATCTAGCATTAGTCTCACAATCCTTACCATTGTAAGAAGATATTACCTCATGTGCTATCAAGATAGAAAACGATTTCTCTATGTCGTATGACTTTAAATAAAAGTAAGAAAATAAGAGATCTGATGATCACTCTAGAAATGGAAATAATGGGAATAAGAGAGAAGCTTAATATCCATCTTGTAGTAAATGTGGTAAAAACACCTCGGTACATGTTTGAAGGGAATGTGAGTCTGTTACAAGTGTGGTGAAAAAGGCCCCCAAGATCGTGATTGTAAGGGGAAGAAAGGAGATACCGATGTTCAAGGATACAATTGCAGGGAGATGGGACATCATGTAAATGATTGTCCTATGTTTCCGGAAAACATACCTTAGAAAAGGCCAAGGGATCAAGGACAAGCTTATGTGATCTCCACTATTGAGGTTGAAGCTCTGAAAGACGTAGTGGCATGTAATTTAATGGTTTACTACAGTTTATCCAATGCTTTATTTGATTCTGGATCATCGCATTGTTTCATATCTTCCAAGTTTTATATGAAAATTAGATATTTACAATTTAATTTAACAAAGGATTTGTCAGTCAATACACTTATGGGAAGTATCATTATTAAAACGTTCCGTGAATCAGTTCCCATTAGAGTATATAAATGTTCATTATCTCCTGATCTCATCGTCATACCCATGATTTTGTTTGATATAATCCTTCGTATGGATTGCTATTCAGACCATGATGTATAGATTTATTTTAAGAAGAAGGAAGATACGATTTTTTATGATGATGATAATGAACAACTTATCTTTTGGGCAGAATCGTCACTACATAATTGTTATCTAAATCCACCCCTTGTAGCTCAACTAAATTCATTTATTTAGGTGGGAAAGAATGAAATAACTGTGGTTGAAGATTGGAATGTTAAAATAGAGGATGTTCCTATTTTGAAAAAATATGTTGATGTGCTTCCATAAGATTTACCTGGAAATCCTCCCGAATGAGAAATTGAGTTTTCCATTGATTTAATTCCTAGATCAAGCCACATATCGAAGACCCCTTATAGAATGGAAACTGAGGAATTAGTGGAACTAAAGAAACAACTAGAGGAATTGAGTAATAAGGGAATTATTCTCCCTAGTGTTTCTCCATGGGGATCCCCTGTCCTTTTTGTTAAGAAGAATGATGGATCTATGAGGTTATGTATCGAATACATGGAGATCAATGCTATAAAAATAAAGAACAAGTATCACTACCTCTCATTGATGATTTATTTGACCAAAATTCATGGATCCAAATACATTTCAATGATTGAACATCAATCTGGATACCATCAGATGTGTGTGAATAAGGAAGTCATTATGAAGACAACATTTTGAACACGGTACGGGAATTACAAATTTACAATAAGGCCTTTTGGATTGACTAATGCACCCTCTGTCATCATTAATCTAATTAATAATGCTTTTAAGGAGAATATTGATGAATTTTTAGTGGTATTTGTTGATGATATCTTGGTATACTCCAAAATCTATGAAGATCATGAAAATCACTTGTGCATTATTCTAAAGACTCTTAGATGACATGAATTATATGGGAAGTTTTCCATGTGTTAATTATGGATTCAGAAGATTTATTTTATGGTCCATATTGTCTCTAAGGATGGAATCTATATTGATTTTTCTATGACAAGAGAAATCCATGAATGGCCAGCACCAATGAGTATAACTGAGGTACACAGTTTTATTGGTTTAGCAGGTTATTATTGACGTTTTATCCAGAATTATTCTTGATTGGCCAACCCATTGAAAAATGTCACATGAAAAGGTGTTAAATTTGTTTGGAAAAACCACTGTGAAGATTGTTTTGAATAACATAAGAGAAGATTAGTCAATTCTCTTATCTTTACTCTACCATCAGGGAATGATGGGTTTGTTATTTATAGTGATGCTTCAAAAATGGACATGGTTGTGTCCTTATGAAATATTATAGGGTTATTGCCTATGCATCACGATAGCTAAAAATTCATGATAAAAACTATCCTACTAATGATCTTGAGTTAGTCGCTATAATAATTTCTTTGAAGATATGGAGACATTATCTCTATGGTGAAAAATGTGAGATTTATACTGATCACAATAGTTTGAAGTATATTTCCTCACAAAAATAACTCAACATGAGGCAAAGGCGATGACTTGAACTACTCAAGGATTATCACTGCACGATACACTACCACTCGGGGAAGGCAAATATATTGGAAGATGCTTTAAGAAGAAAGGATCATGGATTTTTGAACAACATGAGAATTGGAAGGGATCTTATTTTCATGGATCTAGTGAAGATGGAAATGGGAATAACCATGGAAGTTGAAACATAAATGCTTTTTCAAATGGTTTCTAAACCATATTTACAATAATGGATAAATAGTTCTCTGACCGATGATGAGTAATTTCAAAAGAATTTTAAAGTTGTGAGTGATGGTAGATTGAGTGACATTGTGTATGAAGATGGAATTTTGAAATTTGGGAAGAGACTATGTGATCCCGATATAATTGATCTAAAAATGGAATTGTTGGATGATGATCATAGTTCCAATTTCTCTATACACCATGGGAGCACCAAAATGTATAGATATTTGAAGGAACATTTTTGGTGGGACAACATGTAGAGGGAGATTTCTAGCTTTGTGTCAAGATGTATGGTTTTTCACCATGTGAAAGCTGGAAGGCAACGGCCTGGAGGAGTCATGTAACCTCTTCCCATACCTGAGTGGAAATGGGATAATATTTTGATGGACTTTGTCATAGGGCTACAAATGACTTCTAGAAGGAACGATGCAATATGGGTCATTATTGATCCTCTTACCAAGTCAGCACATTTTCATTCTATAATATAAGACCTACCACTTGAATGTCTAAAATGAATATATATTAATGAAGTTGAAAGACTTCATGGAGTACCACTATCGATTTTTTCTGATCGTGATCTCTGTTTTACATCAAGATTCTGGAAAAGTCATTAGAAAGCCCTACATTCTGTACTTTTTTAGCACTGCCTACTACCCCCAAACTGATGGGAAATCAAAACAAACTATTAAAACCTTAGAAGAGATGTTGTGATCCTGATCACATTAATTTGAGGGTATTTGGGATCAATATTTACCTTTGGTATAATTTTCTTATAACAACAACTTCCATTCAAGTATTAATATTGAAACATATAAAGCGTTATAAAGAAAAGAGATGTCACACACCATCATGTTGAGATGATTTTGGTGAAATAAAACTAGTAGGCCTAGAACTGGTGGAGGAAACGATGGAAAAGGTGAAGGTAATCCAAAACCACATCAAAGGAGCGCAATGTAGAAGTAGATCTATGCCAATAACAGAAGGAATGATTTGGAATTTTAGGTTGGACATCATGTTTTCATGAAGGTATCTACATGGAAGAAAGTTTTACTTTTTGGTAAGAAAGGTAAATTGACTCCCAAGTACATCAGACCTTTCGAAATTCTAGAACGAATTGAGAGAGTAGCTTACCGTTTGGAAATGCCGCCATGTCTCTCCAAAGTTCACGATGTGTTCCACGTATCCCTGTTGAGAAAATACAGGCCTGACTAAATGCTTGTACTCACCTATGAAGAATTAAAACGGGAACCTGATATGTCTTATTGCGAAGAGTTGTTCAAGATTCATGATACGAGAGAACAAGTGATGAGAAATAGGATGACTCATCTTGTAAAAGTTCTATGGGGAAACCATAAGATGGAAGAGGCAATGTGGGAACCCGATGAAATTATGATGAAAAACCACCCGAGTCTTTTTACGTAGTAAAATTATAGAAATTTCGAGGATGAAATTATTTGAAGGAGGCGGGAATGTAACACCCCAAGCTTCCACGGTATGCTTCTTTTTGAATAATACATTGAATAATGCAATAGCGTGTGTTGTACGCAACTACGAGTTCTAACACACACCAGAACCAATCAAAGTTGTAGTTATGAATAGTAATATCCAATTTTTGAAATTTTATCAATTTTATCATTAAAAATGGACTTCATTTTTGGATTCAGAATATTGAAATTAGCTTAAGATGAATTTTTGTTATTTTTCTGAGAACTTTTATTTTTTGATGAATATTGAGAAACACTGAGTTAAAGTTTAAAACTAAATTTAAATTTAAATTTATTTTTGGTCAAAATAGATAAATAATACCTATATAATTTCAACGTAATTCATTGATGTCAGTTTATAATAATTTTAGATATATAAAAATTTTATTCATCTTTTCACCGTCTTTTACCCAACTCCTAGGAGAAGTTGCAAATTCACATAAAATATAATTTTACCACTTCTGTGAATGTAATTTAAAAAATTCGAGAGACACAGTTAATATAACGGAGAACAATTTTGTTCAATAAGATATTTTTTTTTGTGAAAGGTATCTTTTTTCTTTTATTTACCACGCTTAAAAATAAATAGGGTTATTAAGGGTAAAATGATATTATTATTACCATAACACATGTCCCAATTCTACTGGATAAATATAATTCAACAAAAAAAAACCTTAGTAATAAAATATGAATCCCTTTGGTCCACATGGAATAGATTGGGACATTTATTATTATTTAATTAAAAGAAGAGTTAAAAGAGTTAAAATCAATGTTTAATAACTAAATAATTTTTAATATAGGGATATACATAAGATAAATTCGACTATAAAGATTAATTAGAAATATAAAACGATTTTCTAAATAATGGTATTGCATTTATATTTTTTGGACATTAAATAATTTAATTTTTTATGGCACAATGATGAGGCATTAATTACCTAATTAATGAAATATTAAGATAATTGATATTATAAATATCCATGTAAATAAAGTTAGTGAATTTTATGAATTACATTAATTTAATAGGTTAATATGACATGTTACGGTTAGTTAGATGAATTTTTTTCGATGTAATAATACTGTTATGAATTTTAAATAAAAAAATAACAAATAGTGTCAAAATTGTCATAAAATAGTTTTTAAAACAAATAATATATTATTAAATGATGTTATATTCCAAAAAATATAAGAGTTATACAAAGGACTTATATAATGATATTTGTATCATTAATGATCCACTTGGGATTCACTTGGAAGTATATAGTATGTTTATTAACTATATAATATTACAATACAAAGAGACATGGTAAATGTCAAAACTATTTAACTAAGAGTTAAATCTAAATTCTAAGGTTAATATAGTGACCCGAACCTATCTAAAACCTATTGGGTGAGTGATATTTGACCCATACACACCATAGACATTAAATAATTAACCATAGAGACATTATAATCCAAAAATTATTTTATTATAAAATAATTTTATTATGTATTCTATCATTATGAAAGTGGTTATATATATATAAGTATATTATAAATCATATTTAAATTTCATAATAATATAACCTATTATTATATATATAATATTATTTTACCTAATTAATCAAAAAAATACTAATAATAAAAAATAACATTATATTAATTATATACAATAATTATTCGGGGTAATTTGGTTCGTTATCAGTTTAAAATATCCATCTTATATTAAAAAATGATACTCAAGGAAAACACAGAAAACACACTTATATTTCCTTGATAAATATTGAAATTGGTTCATAAGTCATTTGTGAAGTGTTGGAATAGGGATCACATCAAACTGATGCAAAATGTGGTCAAAATAGGTCAAAGATTGTGTTGCTAATTTAAAATGACATTTTAGTAAAGAAGATGTGACATACTGAAATGTGAGAAAATGCATTTGGATTTTTTTATACTACAAGAAAATGGTCTATAAGTAATTTGAGATTTTTCAGAATCACTTGTAACTCAAAAACATGAGTATTGTGACCAATATGATTAAATGATCATCTTTTTTATTTTTAAATGACATCAATTTTAATAAATATGACATCTGGAATACTCAAAACTATTATATCAAATTTATATATTTTGACTAATTAGAGAAACTTTCTATTAGTAATTTTTATTTTTTGGGAATCAATTTCCCCTCAATCAGATGGATTGTGTGCTCTATAAGACTCAATGTGTCCATTATTAGTTTAAAATCGATTATGTAGTGAACAAAATGTTACCCACTGAAAACCATGAAAACTCACTAAAATTATAATGATAATTTAAGACCCTAATTAATGAAAATTTTTAAATGTGTTGGAATTTATATAATGTTAAAATGATACAAGATGTGATTGGTATGATTTAAATTGTGTGTTTCTAGTTTAAAATGTCAATTCTGTAAAAAGGACCTATGATATACTCAAAACCATGTAAATGAATTCAGATTGATTTGATAATTCATTAAAAGGTTCTGAAAAACATTTTTTACATGTGAGTATTATCCTCACCATACATTTTTGCATGGTGTGATCTATATGAATCAATGTGTGTCATTTTATTTTACATTGACCTCAATTTTAGTAAAAGTGAAAATTCACCAACTGAAAACAGAGAAAATGAATTCATATAGTATTAATAAATGAGGAATACAATTCATCAATCATATGGGAATTGTATTAATATGTTTTACTTTAGTTTGACACATGGTGTGACCTATATGACTCCAACTATGACTTTTTATTTAGAACATTACATCAATTTTAACATAAAGTACAACTGACCTACTCAAATCTGAGAAAATGCATTTAGATTATTCAAAAAACAATGGAAAATGATCCGTATGTCATTTTTTGTGTAGGTGTCTATTGAACTTCAATATGATAGACGATGTACAAGGAATGCTCAATTTGTTATTAATTAGTTTAAAATCTATAGTTTACTTCAAATAATTTCACTACCTAAAAACCATGGAAAATCAAAAACAAATCATGATAAATTATTAAATTAATACATAATTCAATTTTTATGTGTATGGATCGTTCAAACATCAAATTGATACCCAATGTGATCAGTATGAGTCAATGTGTGTGTTCTGAGTATAATAGAAATTTTAGAAAAAATGTTATGTGATGTACTCAAAACCGATTAAAATCAATAAGATTATTCATATACATTTTGAAAATGATCCATAAGCCTTTTACTAAGTGGGAATATTAGTTTCTCCTGATTCTGATGTACAGTGTGACTTATATGACTCAAAGTGTTACTTTTTATTTAAAATTGATTTCAATTTTAGTAAAAATAACAACTCATCTACCCAAGACCATGCATATTCAATCTGATTGATGTGATAATTTATTAAAATTATCCATAGGTCATATTTAACAAATAGGAATCTACTAAACGTCAATATAATACATGATGAATGTAGTTTGATTCAATTTGTCTGTCATCTATTAAATTCAACATTTTAGTTCAAAAAGAGTATCTTACAGAAAACTAATCTAACACACTCAGATATTATTTATAATTTATGAAATTATTCATATGTAATTTTCAACGAGTAGGAATTGTTATCATGTTAGAATAATATTGTATATAATCAGTATGACTCAATGTGCATGTTTAAAATTTAATATGACATTTTAGTAAAAAGGATAAGAGATTTAATCAAAACCAAGGAAACAATTTCTAATTGATTAGATACATTAGGAATAGGTTCCATAAGTCATTCCAGAAATGTATGAATCATTTATTCCTTATTCTGACCCATTGTGTGACCTATATGAGTCCACATTTTTTTCAAAAAATATTTTTATTTTTAATTTATATCATGCATCATATCACTATATCTGATAAAACAATCATAGGTGTTTTATCTTCTATTAAACTATGTATCCACACATTAATTTGATTATTTTGTGGTGTTGCGGTGTTATGGTGTGATATTATTGAAAATTACATGGGGGGTGGGGGTAGTATGTGGTGATAAAAAACTACAAAATGACTCTTTATTCAGAATTTAAAAAGTTCTATAAAAGGTACACTTTTTCATCACTTTTATAAGATATGATACATGGATAATTTCTACATGATTAAAAAATGATGATAAATGGCCCTTTATATGTTCTTGAGAAAGCACTGATAAAATAAGTGTACATTTGACCTCTCTCCAATAGTTATCACTTCTCTAAATGATGATAATAACAATTTAAAAAATGTTAAAGGTCAATTTTATGGTACTAAATCTAATAAACATGACTATATTCAAGTAGGCAAATAAAATTTAATAATTAAATAATAATGTTTTAAAACAATTTATCAATAAATTGTTTACAAAAAAATAATTTGGGATCTAAAAGTGATATTTCCAAAGATATCCATTAAATCTTCATAAAATCTATCATGTATGTAGGTATTAATACTATGACTTAAGTTGTTTAATAAAAATGGAATAAAAAACCCCACAAAAAAATATATCACCATGTTCATAATAGTTTTGTTAATATATATGTGAATTAAATAATCCAAGGAGCTCACCACTAACCCATTCCTCCGAGGACATTCTATTTTTATCTCTCTCTACATAACTGTCATTCTTGATTTGGGTAGATTTATCAATATACTTGATACTCACCCTAATTGATGTACTATCCCCAATATGTAATTTTAATACAAGTATATCTCACAATTATCATGGGTCTTAGAAGAAGATTCACTGATGTAGATATTTGATGTTGATTTCATCTCCAACCCTAGATATAGGTTCCCCGCTTTTGATATCACCTAGAGTTTGTGTTCCAACCATTTTCCATACACATCATTATACTTCTTCTCCCAGAGCTCATGATATGTTCCATTCAACATTTGTCACACTATTTATTATCTATGTATATTCTATAATATATTGCATGTATATCATGGAGAGAATCTCTTATATCATCCTCAATTTAAATATTTGTTCCATCAAGTAATCACTAGCATAAAATTTGTCTAAAAATTAACTAAAATAATGAATTTACTGGCATACATAGTGATAGAGATGTTGTCCTACTTTAGGATGAAGATTATCATCATCAAATGATTCCTAAACTCGCGATGATAGAATTTATTATAGAAAAATTCCTCAAAAGCTACCAAATTAATTCCTTGATCTACTCGATCCTAAACTGATAGATCCCACCACTCGTGTGAAAGATGCTCGAGAATGTTTGTTCCTGGCTTGACATTCATCTTTGCAGATTTCCCATTGAAATCAAAGATACAATTCATCATATTCAGACACATCTCAGCATTTTCTAGTACATAATCACCTTATAAGATATTCAGATGATGTTTCTATAACTAAATATAATTAACATTTGTCTTGGTTCATCCATCTGGTTCACTAGTTCCACAGCTTGAAATTTTTGGATGATACTCTGAACTAGCTATTGGATCACCTGTGGCTCCGGTGAAACGACATTCTTTGCAAATTATTCTAGTTGGTTTTGACGATGCCTATAAGGTTCCATTTTCATAAAAATTCACAATATATATATGTCTCACTATCATGAAACTAAAGTCATATCATTTCATGTTATACCACATCAACTATCATAACATTAATTTCAAAAAACAACCCTTAATCACATTGAACCTATTTTAATAAACTTTTAACTTACTTTTTAAATTCAAACCATTTTATGAATACAACAACTATGATCTTTTAAATTTCATTCATTATAAATGAAATCTAATTTTTTTTTCAAAATACAACAATGTCAATAAAATCATATATCACTAATAAAAATGAAAAAATTTATTTTAATGGGTAACCATTCATGTAATGCATGTAATACTTGTGTCAATCTTATATGGATGAAAATTTGATTCCAATATCCTATTACTGTATATAAAACCCATATGTATTTAACTCTTTGTTAAATTGAATGTTGAAAAAAAAAAGTTTAATGACATATATTTATTCTAAACATTCCAACTACATAGAATCCTAATCTTTTCTATGATTCCATCTCTAGGAATAGACAAGAATGAATTCCACAATGAAACTAAGAAAAATGATGACTAATTATTAAACAATAAAAAGAACCATATGAATCCATTGATCTCAAACAGGATTTGGAAGTGAATAAAAATGATACCATTTATAACATCTCTACATATCTTCATTTGTATAAGAAGGTTGATGGAATTCTAGTATGACATAGGAGACAACCCCAGGATGCCAAAGGCAGGTAATAAATTCCGAAGGGTTTAAGTATATATGGAGGCTAAAATTATCCTTTAAAAATTAAAAAAATTACCCAAATAACATATATAAACATACAAAAATATGATGCATGATAACCATGGATGATAAATATACAATTTTCATACAAAAATCATAAACAAATAATGTGCCACAATTGGAGTCCACAACATCAAGGTAAACAGATTATGATAATCTTGTAAAAAAACTAAGATGAAATAAAATTATATAACCCACAAGATCCATGCTCCAATATCACCATACAACCCACAAATCCTGATGTAGTGCTAAACACGTGGTATATTACATCATCCCCTGTCACAGTAGATGACATAGGAAAAATTTTCAATATGCCAAGGAAGGGGTGTGTTCTAAAACTCAGTAGGTTTTCCCCAATGACTACCTAATCACTTCACTGGGATAAAAGTGTTAGCATTATTTATATAAAAATATTTTATATATAAACAGTTTCTCTAAAAAAAATTCCAAAACATTTTATAAATAATATTAATAAATTAAATATAGATTATAACCAAATATAATCAGGTTCTATATCAACATTTTTCAGTATATCAATTTTCACAAAAGTGAACAAGCATTGATTCAAAACTATTTCACAAGTTCCACATTGAATAACAAATCCACATAACATATTTACACCACCAACCATGCATGATTCATTATGGTAGTTCTATACCAATGAGAAGTCTCTCATAGATCATCCATGTCATCACATGATAATTATATCCCTCGGTCGATTACACTTTTGGTCTTGGGAACAATGTGTTATTTCAACTAGGCCTCATAAATGCAATATGAATACACACACATGTATGTCAAACACCATTTCCCAAACTGACATTCAAAAATAATTTCAATAAAAAAACATTTATTGGAAATTCATTTTCCAACAACCCATTTCACATACCTAGGGAATATATATTTAAAAATCAACATTTTCAAGTCAAGAAAAAAAATCACATCTCAAAAAAATTCACCAAAATTTCACAAGTTCACATAAATCCCTAAATCAACACTAAAGATGATTATACCATTATTTTCACAAAAAATTCATGTTCAATTTCATGTTAAACAATTAACATGGAACTAATATAATCATTTCTAGAAATAGGAGTTGACTGTGAATCCACCAACCATGAGTGTCATGACACCCTCCCACCAAATATGCCCCTCCTGAGTTTCCAATGGTGAAAGGGAGATAATGACCCCAGAGTCCCGCCTCCAGTAGGCCACGGAGTGGCGACTCGCACCAAGGGTATGAGTTTTCACAAATATGGGAGGCATTGCACTTTTTTATTATTTATGATCGGGAAATAGAATGAGTCAAACACAAAATGAAAAGAAAGGAAGGGCAACTAAATAGACCCAAATCAATCCCACATGCATGTTTTAAATAGTTCTGAAACAAGGTACAAGTACAAGAAATCTCAAAAGTACAATACCAAAATAAATAAGAGTACATAAAACTGGAAAAACTCCTACTGTCCCGACTAGTAGGGACCTACATGGCACTTGTAGTCCTCCTGGAAACCTGAAAGTAAATGTAGGGTGATCATATAAGTATACTCAGTAGGGAAACCTAAAGCTCTAATGAACAAGTGGGGAGACATCCTAATGTCCCATTAGAATAATAGAATAATCCAATACCTATTAAATAATTCTATCCACCCACCCTCACCAGCCACACTCACCAATACACAAGTCAATAGGTAGTAGTATATAAGAACAAGAGTGTTGGGTACCTAGCACCATTTCCCACTAGTTAGCTGCTCTTCCTAATGGTGAACATCCTGACGCTACCACACTCTTCCCGCCCGTAAACACCTTGGACTCACAACCACACATCCCACCTGCACACACCTGGGCCTCGCCACCACATATCCCGCTCGCACACACATGGGCCCCACAACCACATATCCTGCCCGCACAAACATGGGCCTCACAACCGCATATCTATCCCGCACACACCTGGTCCTCACAACCGTATATCCCGCCCACACACACCTGGGCCTCATCTCGAAGATTCTTTGGAAATAGTAAACTTGCCTGAAGATTCTTGGGCTAAAACCACCCCAACTGAATCCTACCTGAAGAGTATTAGGTGTAAGGTCACCTCAATTCATCACAACCTATAGAAGAAGGAGTAGGAAGGAGCAAGTAACTAAGGGGAAAACACCATCTCCCATGAAATGGGAGTGTTGGGCACTAAGTGCTCAACATGGGTGGGGTGCGATAGAACACAATGATATAGATATATATTTGTATACCAATAACACAGACCAACCTAAGGCTTCTAAATAGAGAAACTGAGCACGTGCCTCGGCACTTCTACGTTGTAGAATGCATATAACAAACAATCCCAACCCCATTTAGGTTTTCATGTTTCAACAGAATTAGTTTATTAGTTCCTTAACTACTGGGAAAATATAAACAACCAACCATATCAATCATTCGTAAAGCATATCCCTGCCATCCAGAAATCATGTTTGAAAAACACACGCAACACAACAAGTCAATTCTTATTAACAATCCAACCCTGTTGATTAGTATTCCCATTCAATTACCATGCCCCACCATTCATTAACTCTCCGAATTTTATTTATTATTCAAAACCCATAGTTTGTTCACATTCAAACCATCCTTATAGCCCCACTTCCAGTCACCATAGCCACAAACACACCATAACCCATACATCATCATCCCTTGATACCATTTATCACAACCTCGCTACAGATCACAAACATAGAATTCAAACCAACCCACAATCAATCCAACTGCAGCCCCGCTGCTCACCTGTTCCACAATAACCCACAAAACACTCCCTTCACATAAATAAACCCTAACCAGCACCCACATGTTTATTATTTCAGTTTTTTTCAACTGGGGTGTTCACACAAGGGTTCCAGTTATTCATTTAATCATCCAACATTACGTGATTAACCAATTCCCACATTCCACAAATTTTTCATCCATAAATAGTCTATAATGATAGGGCAGCATTTAATTGTGCAAGAAAAGACCCCCAACGACTGATATTTTAAGTAGGCATAAGCCTATTAAATTCACATCATAATATAAAATTATATAAATAATGTAAATGCATTCAAAAACTTCCCATTCCCATTATATAAGCCATTTATTATGTTTATTAAATCGGTTCAAAATTGTTTCACGTAAACAAGAGGACACCCACCCCACATGATGCACAATTTAAAGAGTCTAAGGTAAGATCCCTACCTCCATAGGTTCTGATCACAACGCTCCACAAGATCAAAATTATAAGACATTCATTGACGTCTGTCGCTTCTATCAAATCCCAGAAAAACCTCATTAGGTGGAAGATGGGAAGGAAAGCCCGAAGGGAAGAAAACATATCCTATCTCAAAAGTTCCGCCTCATTGTTACGATCTCGTTGCCACTGATGTATCATATATCGGAGCTCGGACAATGAAGTTATGGAAGAAAAGAGACTTTATTTCTCATGGGAGATATCTACTCAATGGAATAGGGAGGAGAAGAGTTATTTGGAAAGGAGGAGAGGCCCCATCCTTTTATAGGCGATAAAAACAAAAGTCCACGGTGTGTACTTTTTAGTACATGGCTTGTACTCTGCCATTTCACATGGTCACCATGCGGCTTCCAACATGGACTTCGATGCGGAACACGGTCGTTGAGTAGTCAACACACGATTTTAGGGTAACTCGTATGCAAGGAGGGACTACACGGCATGTAGTATGGGATACACGATGTGTACTCTTTTATTTCACACAGAAAGGACACAGCCTTCAACACGAGGAATACCCAACGAGGGGGTACACGATGTGTACACACACTACATGGCATGTAGTTAGAAAATTATGAAAAGTGTTGGAAAAGTCCATTTTACCTTCCAGATCACTGCATGAACTTCTTTTGGACAAAAGAAATGGGCTGGAGAGGTCCGGTACATTACATCAGATACCTCTTAAAACATTATCATCGCTGAGAATTCAAAATCCAACCCGGAGGAACCAAACAAGATAGCTCATAGGGCTCTCTTTATAATAGGAACCATCCAACAACCCTAATTTATATGTGTTAGAAATTCATTCTCCTATGTCAAGATATTAACCGCATTATGCGGCACTGAATCACCTGCACGGGTTTAATCGCATCCTCATAAATGTGTCTTGATTAAGAAATGGGTCTTCCCACATCCATACATTAGTATTTTTCAAATTGAACTACCCTAAACACTGTACAACCAACACAATTCTCGAACACATGGTTTGGAGAAATTCCCTCTCCTATGTCGAGATATTATCTGCTTTAAGCAGCACTGAATCACCCGTATGGGTTCAATCACATCCGCATTAATTAGTCTCGATTAAGGATCAGGTTTTCCCTTTCCCCAGACATCCGGACATGTTAGACACTTCCAGAGGAAAAGAAAATAAAATTCCTCATAACCGATAGGCCATGCATTCCAGATATCAAAGGTACAGAGTATAACATCAAAACAATGCTCAGAATAAAAAATCAAAACACAAGTCAAAAAAACTCTGGGTACTGATCATACACCTGAGCCTTTGGCTCCCATGTTCTATCCTCGAGGCTACCATGCCTCAACAACACACAAACCAAGGTGATGGTTCATCCATGGGGAACCTTCTCTTTACGATCCTCTATTCTGACTGGTCGCTCCTCGAAGGTCTCGTCGTCTCCCATATCTAACTGTATCCAGTCGATAACATGATAGTCATCATGTAAGCACCGACGAAGATAGAAGACATGGAATACATCATGAACCTTGTCCAACTAAGGTGGAAGGGCTAGCTGATATGCCACCTCGCCGACTCACCTCAATACCTCGAAAGGTCCAATGAACCTAGGGGAGAGCTTACTCCCTTTCCCAAACCTCCATTGCCCTCGTCGAGGGGAAACATTCAAGAACACATGATCTCCCACCTCAATCTCCATGGTCCTCCTCCGATGATCTAAATAAGACTTCTATCGGTCTGGAGCCACTTTCATTCTCCCACGCAAAAGATGGACTTTCTCTGTTGTGATCTGTACTACCTCAGGACCAAGAGCACCTGTCTCACCAACCTCTGCCCAGCAAATGTGTGAACCACATGGTCTTCCATAAAAAGCCTCAAATGGTGCCATGCCAATAGTAGAGTGGAAGCTGTTGTTGTAGGAAAACTCTACTAAAGGCAAGTGTCACACCCATGACCCTCCGAAATCCAGAATGCATGCTCACAGCATGTCCTCCAACTTCAAGAAAGTCCGCCCTGTCTTCCCATCTGTCTGGGGGTGGAAAGTAGTGCTAAGGTGCAGCTGGTTGCCAAAATCATGTTGTAACCCCCTCCATACTCGTGAGGTAAACTGTGTATCCCAATATGAGATGATAGTCTTTGGAAGTCCATGAAAACGCACCATCTCATCTACGTACCTATGTGATAAGGTACTCACTGGTCCTGACACATTAATTGTTAATATGAGAGATGATTTTCTCAGTCGATCCACCACTACCCAGATAACATCATAACCACCATAAGCTCTGGGCAGTCCTGTGATGAAGTCCATTGAGATGTCATACCATTTCCACTCGGGGAAATATAAAGGATGAAACAAACAAATGGGAATATGGTGTTCATCCTTCACTTGATAACACACTAGGCACTTAGCCACAAACTCCACCACTACACGTTTCACCCCCAGCCACCAAAACTATTCCCCCAGGCCTTGGTACATTTTTGAAACCCCTGGATTTACCGCCAAGGATGAGCTATGGAACACAAAGAGAACTCCCTCACACATCGCCTCTGGAAAAAACATCCTTCCATGAAAAAGCATCTGATGTCTGCTGTCCTCCGACTATCCTTCTGGAGCATTTCCCTGATCAATATGATCCCACATTACTTCTGTCTCAGAGTCTCCCCACTGAGAATCTTCCACATGCTGCAACAAGGAGGACTGCACAGTTATCTGAAACAAATATCTTCTAACACCCTCTACCCTTGCATCCAAGTGCAAGGCAACAAACTCTCCCATCGCTCTCCAAGCATTAGAGGATTCTCGAACCACTTCCTTATGTGACAACCTGCTCAGGGCATCAGCCACTGTGTTTCCCTTACCTTCAGTGTAAGATATCTCAGTGTCAGAGTCTTGGAGAAAATCAACCCTTATCCACAGCTGTATGTTTAGGTCACACTGGGAGAAGATATAACGTAAGCTATTGTGATCTGAGAAGACCACAAAGCGCTCCACAAAGAGATAATGTCACCACAATTTCAGTGCGAACATTACTGCTCCAAACTCTAGTTCATGGGTGGTATAGTTTCACTCGTGAGGGCGTAACAGCCTTGACCCATAATATATCACACACTTATTCTACATCAGTACTCACCCCAAACCAAGGCCAGAAGCATCAAAAGAACACCACGTAAAACAACCCTTCCTATGGAAACCTGAGTACGAGAAAACTACCCAACTTCTCCTTCAGGTAGTCGAAATCTTTTTGGCACTTCTCGCTCCATAGGAAGACCTAGTTCTTCCTAGTCAAATCCGTCAATGGGGTATTAACTTGAGGAAGTCCAAAACAAACTTCTGATAATAACCGGACAACCCTAAGAAACTACAAACTTATGCCACGCACTTGGGTGCCGCCCATGAAACAACTGCCTCCACCTTCGACGGGTCCACTTACACTCCATGATGATACACTATATTCCAAAGGAAGTGTACTTCTTGTTTCAAGAACATACACTTCGACATTTTCCTATAAATCTGGTGGTGTCGAAGGACTTCCAAGACTACCCTGAGATGCTCAACGTGCTCCTCCTCTGATCTTGAGTAGACCAGGATGTCATCGATAATAAAAATGACGAACCGGTCCAGAAACTCGTGGATGAAAAGTTTCATAATCCCCATGAACACAACTGGTGCATTTGTAACTCCAAATGGCATCACTACAAACTCATAGTGCCCAAACCTGCATCTAAACGCCGTATTTGAGATGTCACTATACTTTACAATCAAATGATGATATCTAGATCATAGATCAATCATAGAAAACCAATTTGCTCCCATCAGCCGGTCGAAGAGATCATCTATCCTTGGAAGGGGGTAACAGTTCTTGACTGTTACCTAATTCAACTTTCTGTAGTCCATGCAGAACCTGAGACCACCATATTCCTTCTTCACAAACAAAACTGGAGCACCCAATGGTGACACGATTGGTCCAACAAAACCCTTCTCCATCATATTTTCAATCTGAATCTCCAACTCCCACAACTCCGAAGGTTTCATCCGATAAGGTGCCATCGAAATCGGACAGGCACCAGGATGTAACTCTATCCCAAACCCAATTTCATGTTGGGGGGTAGAGTCACAACCTCCTAGGGAAAAACATCCAGGAACTCCCCAAAAACCTCTAGGACATCCATCATCTTTTTATCAGCTGAAACTACTGATAACCTGCCTAACATGGAAAGTGGAGGCTTCACATGCTGTCTTCCCACCTAATAGATCCTCTCGCCAATAGAAGATACATGTTGCCCATCCGCGAAGGATAACACAACCCTTCTTCGGAAGCAGTCGATAACGGCACTAATATAAAACAACCAGTTGATTCCTAGGATGACATCATATGGATGCATCTGTAGAAAAAAAGGTCCCCACTAGATCTATGTGGTCCAAATGTCATCTCACATCCCCAGCAAACACAAGATACATTATACTAGCCTCCAACTGGTCTACTCACCACTAGGGGTACAAAAATTCTCTCTACGTCTAGACCCAAAGTATGGGCTAGAATGGGTGCAACAATGGAGAGTGAAGCTCGGGAATCGAACAAAGCACAAATGAGTGTGCTGAACAAACAAATCGTACCTCGAACAACCTATGTTCCTGCCAGAGCTGTCAACTCTACTGCGTGCATTTGTCCATGCCCCGCTCCTATGCCTATTTAATCTCGACCACCTCCGCGATCACATCCTGGTCGTGGTCCCGGAGGAGCACCCTGAGTTCGGCCTCCTCCTACAAAGTCTACCCTCGGAGGAGCATGGTCCTGCTGCTGCTGGAAGGGCCTTACCGGCAGCTGGTGCTGCTGAGGAGGGCGCTGAACCTGCCCACATCCACCATACTAGGCGTGGGTAGGGAACTGACTTTGAATGTGCACGAATCCACAAGAGAAACACTTCAGTCTTGGTCTCGTGAAATGAGACGAGGGCCCGATGATCTAAACTAGAACTACTGGGGCCTTCTCCCTACTGGCCTAAATGTAGAAGGTCCTGTCGTAGGAGACCTTCTGCTGACTACCTTCCCCTTTGACAAACCTGGATGAATCCCCTCTTGTGGTGCACCTCCCTACGAATGAATCCTCTCTACAACCTATGCCTTCTTCTGTGCTTCCATGTACGTCGGAAGAGTGAAGGGGGTGACATCATACTAGACCGAAGGACGAAGAGCCTCCTCCAAACATCTCTCTCGAGACACCTCATCTGGAAATATATTCGGAGAAAAGCATAAGAGATCCTTGAACATGATCCCCAAATCTCGTACTGACATACTCCCCTTATGAAGGGAGAATAACTTCTGCCGCTTCTCCACCTTTATCATGGAAGAATGGAATTCCTCTCAGAATTCCTTCTCAATGTCAGTCTACTGTACCTCTGCCTCTGACCTCTCCCCGAGGTAGAGCGTCCACCACTGATGTGCCGCACCTCTCAGATCACTGACTTCTAGGGGAATCCAGTACTCCCTTAGAGCACAGATCAAAGTAAAAGCGTTCCCTAGCTCCTCAAGACACGCCTCCGTCTCCATATCTGAAGTCACACCCTCGTACATATTGAGGGTTTGTCGCTGGAAAGAATGGAAACTCTTCTACCACTGGCTATCTTCTTCCTCTCGGTCAATCCTCAACTAATCGACCAACATGATCTGTTGGGCCTCGGCTGTCTATGCCACCCTGCTACGTCGTCCAGTTTCCATAGTTGTACAGTAAACAATGATCGCCTAATCCCAAGTAGTAAGAAAATTTCTTAAGGTTTTATTTTATCATATTATTTCAATTCAATTCCTTAAACACCCACATCATTTAAAAAACAATCATGATGATGCATGTACCTTCCCTAGGGTATCTACCATGCAATAAATGTAGTCTCACTTGGTTGTTTGGTAGGATCAGAGTCCTTTCATCAGATCACGGGGGGCCCTAAAATCTCGTGTCCAAGCCGGTATTCTCTGGCCTATGTCACGCACCAAGATCATCCAACACTATTGCCCTACCATCTCATGCAATCCTCATTGTGCCTAACTACAGACTCCAACCTATCTCTCAACCATCAACTCTGATACTATTCTGTCATGACCCCCTCCCACCAAAGATGCCCCTCCTGAGTTGGCAATGGTGAATGGGAGATAATGACCCCCGCGTTCTACCTCCAGTAGGCCCCGGAGTGGCGACTAGCACCAAGTGTATGAGTTTTCACAAAAATGGGAGGCATTACCCTTTTTTATTATTTAAGATCGAGAAATATGATGATTCAAAAACCAAAATAAAAGAAAGGAATGAAAAGTAAATATACCCAAATAAATCCCACATGCATGTTTTAAATATTTCTAAAATATGGTACAGGTACAAGAATTCTCAAAAGTAAAATACCAAAAGAAACAAGAGTACAAAAAACAACAACTCCAACTATCCCAACTAGTAGGGTCCTACACAGCCCTGGTAGTCCTCCTGGAAACCATTATGTAAATATAGGGTGAGCATAAAAGTATACTCAGTAGGGAAACCTTAAGCTCTCATGCACAAGTTGGGAGACATCCTAATGTCATGTGAGAACAACAAAAGAAACCAAAACCTATCAAGGAATTCTATCAACCGAACCACACCAGCCACGCTCATCAAAACACAAGTCAACATGTAGAAGTATATAAGAACATGATTATTGGGTACCCCACACCATTTCCCAATAGTTAGCTGCTCTTCCTAATAGCGAACGTCCTGATGCTACCACACTCATCCCGCCCGTACACACCTGGGCCTCACAACCACATATCCCACCCACACACACCTGGGCCTCACCACCAAATATCCCGCCCGCACACACCTGGGCCTCACAACCACGTATCCCTCCCACAAACACCTGGGCCTCACAACTGCAATCTCTACTATACGCACCTCTGTCTCACAACCGCATATCCCGCCCGCACACACCTGGGCCTCATCCCGAAGATTCATGGGAAATAGTAAACATACCCAAAGAGTATTTTGCTAAAACCACCCCAACTGAAACCTACCTGAAGTGTATTAGGTGTAAGGTCGCCTCAAGACATCACATCCTATGGAAGAAGGAGCATGAAGGAGCTGGTAACTAAGGGGAAAACACCCTCTCCCATGATATGGGCGTGTTCGACACTAAGTTCGCAACATGGGTGGGGTGCGACAAAACAAAAAGATATAGATATATATATGAGTGCCAAACACACATCCCAACCTAAGACTTCTAAACAGAGAAACTGAGCACGTGCATCGACACTGCTACGTCGAAGCATGCATACAACAAACAATCCCTACCCCATTTAGGTTTTCATGTTTCAACAGAATCAGTTTATTAGTTCCTTAACTACTGGGAAAATATCAACAACCAACCATATCAATCATTTGTAAAACATATCCCTGTCATCCACAAATCATGTTAAGAAAACACATACAACACAACAAGTCCCTTCTTATTAACCAACCAACCCCGTTGATTATTATTCTCATTCCATTACCATGCCCAACCATTAATTTAATCTTCCACTTTTATTTATTATTCCCAAAACATAGTTCGTTCACATTCTACCCATCCCGGCAACCCCACTACCAGCCACCATAACCATAAACACACCGAAACTCGTACATCATCATCCCTTGATACCATTTATCACAGCCCCAGTGCCCATCACCAACATAGCATCCACACCAACCAACAACCATTCCAACCGCAGCTTTGCTACTCACCCAATCCAAAAAAACCCACAAAACACTCCCTTCACATAAATAATCCCTAACCAGCACCCACATGTTTATTATTTCAGTTTTTTTCAACCGGGGCGTTCACACAAGGGTTCAAGTTATTCATTTAATCATCCAACATTACATGATTAACCAATTCCCACATTCCACAATGTTTCCATCCATAAACGGTCTAGAAAGCTAGGGAAGCATTTAATTGCACATGTAATGGCCTCCAACGACTGTTATTTTCTGTAGGAATAAGCCTATTCAATTCACAACATAATATCACAGGATAAAAAAAATGTAATTGAATTCAAAAACTACCAATCCCCATTATATAAGCCGGATATTATCTTTACTAAACCGGTTCAAATGTGTTTCACGTAAACAAGAGGACACCCACCCTGCATAATGCACAATTTAGAGAGATGAAGGTTAAGATCCCTACCTCCACATGTTCTGATCACAAAGCTACCACAGATCAACTTTAAAAGATATTCTTCAGCGTCATTCACTTCTATAAAATCCCGGAAAAACGTCCTCAGGTGGAAGCTGTGAAGGAAAGGCCAAAGGGAAGAAAACAGATCTAATATCAGAAGTTACGCCACGTCGTTACGATCACGTGGCCGCTAATGGATCGTAAATCGGAGCTCGGACAAATAAGTTATGGAAGAAAAGAACGTTCGAGTCTCAAGGGAGAGCTCCACTCAAAGGAATGGGGAGGATAGGATTGATTTGAAAAGGGGGAGAGGCCCCCTCCTTTTATAGGTGAGAAAAACAAAAGTATACAGCGCGTACTTTCTAGTACACGGTGTGTACTCGACCATTTCACACAGTCACCACGCGGCTACCAACACAGCCTTCGATGCGGAACAAGGTCGTTGACTGGTCAACACAAGGTTTGAGGGTAACGCGTACGTGGGGAGGGACTACACGGTGTGTAGTATGGGATACACAACGTGTACTCATTTATTTCACACGACAAGGACACGACCTTCAACACGGGGTATACCCGGAGAGGGGGTACATGACGTGTACTCACACTACATGGAGTGTAGTTACAAAACTCTGAAAAGTGTGGGAAAAGTCCATTTTACCCTCCAAAACACTTTATGACCATATTCTTGACAAAAGAAATGGGCTGGAGAGGTCCGTACAATTACAATGAGAGATTTGGAATAAACAAAAATATGATGAATAACACTAAAAAATCTGTGATAAATTTTCACAAACCAATATTTGATTACTTCAACTAGGAAAACCAAAGTCAAATCAAAACATATATGGAACTAGGAACGTCAGATCAACCCATATTTGGTGAAGACCTGATAAAAAGATAACATGGGTGATGTTGATATTTGAAAAATGTAATGAAATAAGAAAATTAACACTTACCACAAGTTACTACCATCTAATAAAGAACTAAAGCCTTCAAATAACCTATACATATATTCAATAGAATCTTCCTTGATATTTATGGAAACAAAATTCTTATTTAGGGCCTCATATAAGGAGAAATGAGGCACTAAATGTAAAAAACATGTGAGATCCACTTTTTAAGGGGGTGGGTTTGACCAGTACATGGTTTAGTTGCACAATTAGAAAAAATGTGTACTAACCATGAATTATATACTGCCTTAATTATGACCTATTACATGGTCTCCTTGCATAGTCTCTATAACCTTGTTCTAACTATGTCAATTTCACCTTCTCAAACTGCCCAAACCACACTGGTTCTCCATGTTTGTCGCATAGTTCGAACAAACTGTGCACTCCATATACACCTTCTCTTTATTCCAAAAAACAAAATTAATTTTCTCAAAACACTTCCAAACATAACCCATTAATCTTATATACCTAAAATTATTAAAAAAAATGGATACATACCATTAACCTGTGGTGCTATAAATTAGATGATCAAAACAATGTCTCCTTCATTTTATCATTTGATACTTTAAGATTAACAAATGTTACATTCAGATATTATATTATAGAATTATTAACATTAACCTAAAAAACTAAACCTCAATCTTTTACAAATAGTGATGAACTAAAAAACACATAGATATTTTACACCCTTTGATGTATATAGTCCTTATATATAACATGTTAAATCATAATCCCAAAACCGATTGGTTCAGTATCATTGTCTATTAGCTACATAATTGTACTACTTTACATTATTACATAAATATCACACAAAAAAATGAAGTCGCATACAATCCTTTTATAAATATTATACTAAATACAATATTTCATTAATTTTGTAGTGGAAAAATTCAAAGGAGTGAGATAAAATGGTCATTAGGGGAAAACATATCAATGTTTCTTAAATTGAAAAATCCTAACCAACTAATAAAATAATAAAAAAGGAGAAATATCTTGCTAAAATGGCCATAGACTAATAATAGTTTTTAACAATGTATGATAAAAGTACACATATCTTCAATGTATCATACATAAAACAATGTATATGAATCAAAATACATGGTACAATAATTAGTATCCATATAATATAAAATTTCTTTCTACGTTATTAAAGATTTGTGGAAGGAGTATAAAATAAGAAATTAAAAAAAATTGAAAAAATTACTAAAAATTTGTTCCACGAAATTTTATTGATCAACTATTATATGCATTCCTTGAGTTGTGAAAATATAAAAATTTCCACTCGTTGAGTTTTCAACCTATCATTAAGGACCATGAATTGTGTTTTGAAAAAAAAATACATTCTTATTTATTAGGGTGACTGAGCATTATTTCATAAATATTACATCATGTAAGAGGAATAATCAATATATATCACAATAATACATTCACATGTACTATAATGGGATTTTTCATTGGAAAGAAGATATATAAAAACATATTTTTCTAATAGATCATCATAGTCACATAAAACAATTATTACATATAATACCCTTTTGGGATTTTCATACAAAATGCCATTTTTCAAAAAAAAAATTGGGGAAATGGAAGCATAAAAAGTGGTGATATTAGATAGTTAATAATGGTAGTAATGGTTTATATAATAAAATGATCTTATGTGTGTCATGACCCGTCCTCGAGGCTCGTGCCCTGACTACCCCAAGCCTGCCTTCCATAGGCCAGGGGCTAGCGACTAGCACCAAGGCGTAAATCCCGGTAAAAAGGGAAGGCCTTGCCTTCGTAAAGTAAACAAACACCACAGAGCAATGAAGTAGTAGAAGTAAACACTACGTAAAAACTGAGGACAACAGTAGGTGCGGAAAAGTAAATGGGCCAGAATACAAACCCAAACTAAAAGTAAAGTACAAATCAAAAGGGAAAACAACAACTGAAAAGGAAAGCCGCAGCCTCGATCCAACACTGGGCTCCCACCTAAAGGGTTAGTACAGATAGCCTCCATAGCTCCTCGGGTCCAACTATCCACTACGATTACGCCCCGCCAGTGGTCCACCTCCATGTACCATCCTGATCCAGAAGCATAAACCAAGATCAGTGCTGTCCGTCGTCTGCAACCAACACAACGTAGTGCGGGAATAGCCTGTGCAGAGGTGAGTATAAGCTACTCAGTAGGGACCCAAGATCCCCGAAGGTCTCCCAAAATCCACGAAGGATAATCTACAAAGGAAAGATACAATCATGAAGTAACATCCAACACTGCTTAGTTATATGACCATACATATAACAAAGTCATCAATTCTCGTTCGGATCCAACATCCGAGCCCAAGTACAACCCAGTCCACACAGGAATGAAAAACGTAAATCCACACAGGATAGCACAACACAATCCACATAGGAAAGCAAAACAGGATTCAGCTCACATAGGTATACTTCTTCGTATGATGATAGAGATGATTAGATATATCCACTGATTCATTTAAGTCATCAGACCCACAAAATATTGATAGGTACTAACCCCTGCTATGACCTGGGAAGGGTCTGACCCACATAGGATCGATAGGTAACTAACCCCCGCAAATACCCACACAGGATCAGACCCACACAGGTTCTATAGGCACTGGCCCACACAGAACCACTGAGCATTGACCCACACAGGATCAGACCCACACAGGATCCATAGAAGTGATCCACGTAGGATCACTGAGTGTTGTAGTCGTTTCTGTCGAATCCACTGAGGATCTCTGAACAATCATCGTCATAGTAGTCGCAAACGCAGCCAGCTCTAGGTTCCCGTACACAGCAAGCTCGTTCGGGAGGGTCCGCTCCACAAGTCGAGAGGCTGATACATCAACTGTCACAAAGCCTGGATGTGATGTATGCATAAGTTCTGTATCGTCAACAGGAACTCAATGCAACAGACGGTGCGTCAATCAGATGCCCAGTCTGAGACTTATAGGCTTTTTCATCCCAGGGGCCCGATTGATTTTTAAGGAAAAACCAACCTGACCGTACTCTACCTGTGTCCAAACCTCGGGCAGAGTAAGGCAAAAGATTCATCTCATATAGGGGAATCCAACAAAGTCAACGGCACGTCAATCAGACGATCAGAGCTTCAGTTATGAGCATTTCCACTCCGAGGGGCCCGGTTGGTTTCGTGTACGAACCAACTCGGCCGAACCCAAAGTATTCTGAAACCTGGGTGCGATATACTGAAACTACCGTCTCCACTTAAGGATCGCTTCACAACTGACGATGTGTTGATCGGAGGTCCGTAGCCCAAGATATGGGAAAATGACCGAAGAGGGTCCGAAAACGTGGGTGTCGGGCCCGGACCGACCCGGACCGAGACCCCCTGGGTCGGCCGGAACCGGGTCGACCCAACCCTGGTCTGGGTTGGCACGGTTGGGCGCGGCCCAGCCCGGCGTGCTAGCGTGACGCCAGCTGGATCGGCCGAACGGTTTGCGGGGGGGGGGGGGGGGGGGGTTGTTGCCCCACACCTTTTGTTACCATAGCCCGCCTTAATGGGGGCTGCTAGCTGGCCGGACGAGGGTTTGAACCCCCGGCTCCTCTCCTTCCTAGTCGGCCGGTTTTTTCCCCCACAGGACCGGCGATGGCCGGACCCCTCCCTGCTCCGACACCGTCGGCCCGCTTCCGGCTGCCGGTTCCCATGCTCTGCCGCGGCCAGGTATCAGCCGCGACCTTCATTCGTCCGGTGCGGTGCGACAGCGCCGCACCCCTCTACCGTGGCCCCGCTCCGGCCGTGGTGCTTTTTCTGTTCTACGGCACGGCTCGACGGCGCCGCGACATGGTTCAATTTCTCGGCGTGGCGCGATGGCGCCGCGCAATACTTCCCGCATGATCCCGCGCGGGGCGACGACACCATGCCATTTCCGTTCCAACCACATTAGAAACAATAATATGGTTAAGGGAGGAGGGTCGGCCGAGTTTGTGTGATCCGACCCCCTCTCATTAATTTATAGAAAATTGTCTTAATTTCAAGAAGAACGACAAGGTAGTATTCATGAACAAAATAAATAAAGAAACCCCTACTTAGAGCATAGCTTGAACGGAGGGTCTTCGAACGAGAATTCGTCGCGGAAAAACAATTGCGAAAAGAGACGTCGTGAAAGAAGAAGTCGTCGGCGTCGCTGTACATGGTGTCGCGTAATCGGTTTCTGAGAACTCGGCGTTCTTCATTGGAGACCGATGTGTTATTCGTGTTCTCTGTCAAAGATGAAGAATTTCCTCAGGTCCTTAGCCTTTTCTCCCAAAACATCTACCACAAGAAACTAACCCAAAATTAATTAAGGATTCCCTTAATTTATTAACTAGATATTAGTTTGAATTTCAAGAGTTTGAATTAAATCCACTTAATTAATTCATGACAAGTTGTCATCCATAATGGTGAGTTGAGGGGGTTTAAGAGAGTGAAGGGGTGGGGTTCGTGTGGGCCCCACCACCCTCATAACCTCCCAAGGGAAGTTGGGTAGTTACCCAACTTCCACCCAAATCTAAAACCCACGTAGAGAAAATAAATATTGTAGTTTAATTATTAATTTAACTTCCACAATTTTTATCATCTTCTCTCGTGAAAACGTAACTCTATAATAGGTGTTCCTAAGCAATTACCGGCGCTACGGTTCCATCGGTGCCCTCGAAATTCGATTCCGAGCACCAGTTAAAAAGTTAGAAATTCCGGCTCATTCGGTCACAGAACGTACCCGAGCTAAACATCAGATAGAAATTCCGGGCACAGAGGGCCTCGGAATCAAGTACCGTCAGAAAATGCGTTCTTGTAAAATCCCAATGAAAATTAAGAAAAAAAATTTCTGGAATTTTACGGGTCTTTACATTAATCCCACCTCAGGGCTTTACGTCCCCATAAAGAAACATCATAATCTATGGAAACAAATGTGGGTACTGAGCACGCATCTGAGCCTCCCTCTCCCAAGTGCTCTCCTGAAGATTCTCGTGCTGCCATCTGATTCGCACTAGAGGAATCGACCGTCCACGCAGGACCCACTCTTTTCGATCCTCGATCTCCACTGGGACCTCTGTAAAAGTCACCAAATCATCAACGTCTAGCTCCCCACGGTCAATGATATGTGTCAGATCATGCACGTATCTCCTCAGCTGAGATGCGTGGAAGACGCCATGCACCCTTTGCAACTGAGGTGGTAGAGCCAGGCGATAAGCCACCTCACCAATCCTGCTGAGGACTTGGAATGGTTCGATGAAGCTTGGAGACAACTTGCCGTCTCGACCAAATCTCAGTAATCCACGTCGAGGTGAGACACACAAGAAGACGTGGTCTCCATCCTCGAACTCTAGTGGCATTCGCCTTTTTTCGGCATAAGACTTTTGCCGACTCTGAGCTGTCCTCATCCTCTCATGGATGACCTGGACCTTCTCTATCATGGCCTGGACCATCTCCGGTCCCAAAAGTGCTGACTCCCCAGGGTTTGTCCAACACAAATGAGATCTGCAAGGTCGGTCGTACAACTCCTCGTATGGTGCCATCCCGATGGTGGACTAGTAGCTGTTGTTGTACGCAAACACCACCTAGGGTAGGTGGTCCTCACAGCTGCGACCAAAGTCGAGGAAAAATGCGCGGAGAATGTCCTCGAGAGTCTTAACGGACCTCTCTGTATGACTATCCGTCTGAGGGTGAAAAGCAGTGCTCAGACGTAGTTGCATCCTGAACACCTCCTGCAACCCCTTCTAAATCGGAGAAGTAAAGAATGCATCTCGATCGGAGATGATAGATGATGGCACACCATGAAGCCGTAAAATCTTATGAATGTAGAGTCATCCCAAGCTCTCCATTGAGCCCTACTCAATAATGGGTAAGAAGTGTTCCTACTTGGTGAGTCAGTCAACAATCACCCAAATGGAGTCGTCACCTCTGGAGGTGCGTGGAAGTCCAGTCACGAAGTCCATAGATATTTTGTCCCACTTCCACTCCGGGACCTCCAAGTGTTGTACCAAGCATTCCGGTACCTGATGCTCTGCATACACCTACTGGCAGGTGAGGCATCGAGAAACGAACTCTGCTACAGCCTTCTCCATGCCTAGCCACCAGTGCAGTCGTCTGAGATCCTGGTACATCTTTGCCACTCCAGGATGTATCGCCAAAGGTGAAGTGTGAAACTCTCTCAGCACCTCCTCCCGTAAAGTAAGTGGTACCAAGGTACGTCCTCTGAAATGGAAGTTGTGCTCTTTTACAAAGTAGAATCCATCAGGTGCCTGCCCTGAGGATATCTGCGCACACTGCATCTCACAGTCAGTGTCTGCACGTTGTGCCTCTCTGACCCACTGTAGTAGTGGAGGAGTGACTGTGTGTGACCGAAGGAAGGCTTATCCATCTCTATCCACGAAAGATATCTGTAAAGCTGCTAGCTGCTCTATAGCCTCCTCAAGTAGCTGAATGCCCGTCCTCCTACTGAGAGCATTGGCTAACACGTTCCCATTCCCAGGAGTATAGACTATCTCAGAGTCATATTCCTGCAGGAAATCGAGCCATTGCCGCTGTCTCAGATTCAGGTTCTTCTGAGAGAAGATGTGTCTGAGACTCTGATGGTCAAAAAAGACTGTAAAGCGCTCGCCCATCAGGTAGTGTCTCCATGTCTTCAGAGAGAAGACCACTGCTGCTAACTCCAGGTCGTGGGTAGCATAGTTCTGCTCATTCGGCCTCAACTGACGTGATCCATAGTCAATCAAGGCCCACTCCTACATTGGGACACATCTGAGTCCAGTCCCTAATGCATCGCAGTAGACTAAGTACCCTACACCCTCCTCAGGCAACCTCAAGATAGGTGCACTGGTCAATCTCTATCTCATCTCCAGGAAGCTCGGCTGACATCTGTCCAACCATACAAATGGTTTTCCTTACTTCGTCAAAGATGAGAGTGGTGGCGCAACTCTGGAAAAGTCTGGCACGAATCTCCGGTAGTATCCAACTAGTCCCAAGAAACTTCGCACCTCTGTCACGCTCCTGGGTGGCTCCCAAGCTAGCACTGCCTCGATCATCGCAGGATCCACCGCAACTCCCTCCTTAGAGATGATGTGTCCCAAGCTGTGGGCCTCGCGTATCTAGAACTGACACTTCGATAGCTTTCCATGAAGCTGGTGCTCTCAGAGTGTATCTAGTACAACCCGCAAGTGGTAGGTGTGCTCCTCCTTAGTCGTCAAGTAAATCAAAACATCGTCGATGAAGACCACAACAAATAAATCGAGGTATGGATGAAAGATCATGTTCATGAGGGCCATGAACACTGATGGAAAATTGGTTATGCACAATGCCATAACCAAGAACTCATTGTGGCCATACCGACACCTGAAGGTCGTCTTCTGCACCTCCTCGTCTCAAACTCTGAGCTGATGATATCATGACCTGAGATCTATCTTTGAGAACCACCATGATCCATTTAGATGATCGAAGAGGACATCAACCCTCGGTATCGGATACTTGTTCCTCACTGTCACATGGTTCATGCGACGATAGTCGACACAATGTCGCAAGCTCCCATCTGCCTTCTTGGAAAAAAAAATCGAGGAAGCCTAGGGTGAAACACTGGGTCGGATGAATCCCTTACCCTACAAGTCCTCCAACTGTACCCATAGCTCTCGATGCTCGGAGAGAGCCATCTGATATGCTATAGTTGATATCGGGGCTATCCCGAGGTATAGGTCAATATAAAAGTCTACCTCTCTATGAGGAGGTAGCCCTGGGACGTCGTCGGGAAAGACGCCCGCATACTGATCCACCACTACAGGAAAACAAGGACACCGCAGGTCATCTACTCCTAGGATGAGGCTATCCAACTGATGAGTGATGGGATGTCCTCTCCTCTGCGAGAGTCCATCCTGTGCTGTGAAGTCTCCCTTCTCACCGGTGAAGGTAACCTGCTCCCGTCGGTGCGTACACATCGCACATTGCTCCTAATACAGTTGGTCTAAGAATGGAATGTAGATAAAAAATCCATGCCCAAGATGACATCTTAAGGCCTCGACACCGCTTCAAGAAGATCCCAGCCGATGCTCTCGCCTCCTAGAGTAAGCACACACTGCCGACACCAGTGTGTAATCGTCGAGTCTGCTCCTGTAGGAGTCTCTAGCCGTAAGGATCGAGCCAATGGCTCTATCGGAATCTCTGAGCTCCGAAAAAGGGAAACGGCTATGAAATAGTGACTCGCTCCTGTGTTTATAAGAACTGCAGCAAGGGTGGAATATACACAGATAGTACCTCGAAACATCTTCGGCGTGTCGTGGTCGTAGTCCTCCGCTTCCTGGATCTATGCATGTCTCTGCCCGCCAGCTCCCTGTATCCGGGGTGGACCTCCTGGTGGTGGTGGTGGTAGAGCCTCAAAGCGTCGCCCACCACCTATTGCTCGGCCATCTCCTCTGCCTCGTCTGCCTACTCCCTAAGGACTACCACAGTCGACCCTCTGCCTCTACCTTTGTGGTCCTTCAACCATATGATGCTCCTCGGCACGGCGGGTCGGGCAATCATGAGCCATGTGGCTCTGCCCGCCGCATGAGTATAACTGCTTGCCTTTCGAAAGAATGGCCATGTGTTGTGTGCCCCCACATAGCTGAGCTACTGTCCTGAGGTCATATGCCTAAGGGTCTGGTCTGCTTGGACCCATGAGTCATCCATCGATTGCCTGCCGGAGAAGACTCTGCTATGTACCACCCCGCGGTAGGTCTCACTACTGAAGAAGGTTTAGCAAGAAAGCTCTCGATCAAAAGGGCTCACTCCAGTACTCCTACCTTAGTCGGAATATAGAGGGAGATCAGTGATGCCCTGATCTCAAGCCTCAATCCCTGCTCAATGGTCTGGGCCCGGAAGAATGGGTCCCGGACCATGTCTGTCAAGTAGCGCGAGAGATCGGTAAATCTCACCGAGTACTGGGTGACTGTCAAGCTACCATACCGTTGCTGTAGAAGCTCCTTAATGCACACCGCACAAAGGGTGGCCGGAATGAACTTTGAATGGAAGAGGATCTCAATGTCTGTCCAGTGGATAGATGCCTCATCGTGCACCTGTAGAATCATGATCCACCATCGTCCCGCTGCCGCGTGCAGTAGGCTCGCTGCGAGGATCACCATGAGGTCTGCTGGTGTCCTCACTAACCGGAAAACTCGTACCACTGCCTCCAGCCAGTCCTCGGCTGCCTAGGGGTCTGTCTCCTAGTAGAACCTGGGTGGTCTCTAGTGATGATACTCGTGCAGTGCACGAAGGCGACGTGCATCGACAGCGGCTTGGACTGGAAGCACCGGTGGCTCGGCGGGTAGAGGTATCGCTGGTGCCTCTGATGTCAAAGGGCCCTGCAACGAGGCCTCGTCGCTCGGTGGACTTTCGTCACGCACAACTCTCGGAACCCTTGCTGGCTACCGTCGTGGGGCCATCCGGAAAAGAAATAGGTGTACCACGGTCATACAATATACCTGGTGATCTGATATAGAGTAATCACATAGAAAACATGGAACACACATTCAATCAATGTTTTCATGCATTAAGTCAGAAATCAAAAGTCAGGGTCTTTGTGTACGGATACGTCGGCCTCCACACCAACACTGGACTCCCTGGACTGATAACCACACCCAATATACTTAACACTATTGCTTCAAATAGAAAATGATCAGAGTCTAGAGTTCTTCCGGTAGAACCGAACTCCTTTAATACCAATTTGTCACGACCCGTCCTTGGGGCTCGTGTCTTCACTACCCCAAGCCCGCCTTCCATAGGCCAGGGGCTGGAGACTAGCACCAAGGAGTAAACCCCGGTAAAAAGGGAAGGCATTTCCTTTGTAATGTAAACAAACACCATAGAGAAAGAAAGCAGTAGAAGTAAACACTATGTAAAAACTGAGTACAACAGTAAGTGTGGAAAAGTAAATTGGCCAGAATACAAACCCAAACTGAAAGTAAAGTAAAACTCGAAAGGGAAAAAATCAACTAATAAGTAAAGCCGCAACCTCGATCCGTCCACTGGACTCCCACCTAAAGGGTGAGTGCAGATAGCCTCCACAGCTCCTCAGGACCAACCGTCCACTACAAGTACGTCCCGCCAGTGGTCCAACTCTAGGTACCGTCCTGTTCCGCAATCCTCAACCACGATCAGCGCTGTCCGTCGTCTGCAACCAACACAACGTAGTGCGGGCATAGCCCGTGCAGGGTTGAGTATAATCTACTCAGTAGGGACCCCGAGACCCCCGAAGGTCTCCTAGAATCCATGAAGTATAATCCACAAATGAAATATACAATCATGAAGTAACACCCGAAACTTCTTAGGTATATGCCCATATATATACCTAAGTCATCAATTCTCGTTCGGCTCCAACATCTGAACCCATGTACAACCCCGTCCACACAGGAAAGCAAAATGTAAATCCACACAGGACAGCACAACAAAATCTACATAGGAATGCAAAACACGATTCAGCTCACACATGTATACTTCTTCGTATGACGATAGAGATGATCTGATATATCCACTCATTCATCTATGTCATCAGACCCAGAAAGGATCGATAGGTACTAACCCTGGAAATGACCCAGGAAAGGTCTATCCCACATAGGAACGATAGGTAACTATCTCCAGAAAAGACCCACACAGGATCGAACCCACACATGATCTGTAGGCGTTGGCCCACACAGGACCGCTGAGCACTGACCCACACAGGATTGGACCCACACAGGATCTATAGCACTGATCCACGTAGTATCGCTGAGTGCTGTTGTCGTCACCGTCAAATCCATTGAGGATCTCTATACAGTTGTTGTCGTAGTAGTCGCAAACGCAGCCAGCTCTAGGGTCCAGCACACAGCAAGCTCGTTCGGGAGGGTCCCCTCCATGAGTTGAGAGGCTGATACATCAACTGTCACAATGTCCGGAGTTGATGTATCCATAAGTTCCTTATCGTCAACAGGAACTCAACGCAAGAGACGGCGCATCAATCAGAAGCCCGGTCTGAGAGTTATTGACTCTTTCATCCTAGAGGCCCGGTTGGTTTTTAAGGGAAAACCAACCCGACCGTAATACACCTGTGTCCAAACCTCGGGAAGAGTAATCCAAATGATCCGTCTTAAATAGATGAATCCAACAATGTTGATGGAACGTCAATCGGACGTCCGGAGCTTATGTTATGATCGTTTCCGCTCCGAGGGCCTGGTTGGTTTCGTGTACGAACCAACTCGGCCGAACACAAATTATACCGAAACCGTGAGTACGATATACTGAAACGACTGTCTCGATTCAAGGATTGCATCGCAACTTACGGTGCGTCGATCGATGGTTTGTAGCCCAAGATATGGGCAAAATATTGAAGAGGGTTCGAAAACAGGGGTTTCAGGCCCAGACCGACCCAGCCCAAGACCCCCTGGGTCGGCCCGTCAGGGCGTGGCCCGGCCCGTTACGCTGGCACACGACGCTAGCTGGCTCGGACGAATGGTCGAGCCGTTCGGTTTGCAGGGGGGGGGGGGGGGCTTCCCCCCACGTTTTGTAACCACGGTCCCCCTTAATGGGGGTCGCTAGCTAGCCGGCTGGGGGTTTGACCCCCGGCTCCTCTACTGCCCGGCCCGCCCGCCCCGGTCGGCCGGTTTTTGCCGCCACGGGACCGGTGACGGCCGGTCCCCTACCTACTCCGACACCGGCGACTCACTTCCGGCCGTCGGTTCCCATGATCCACCGCGGCCCGGTATCCGCCATGACCTTAATTCGTCTGGTGAGGCGTGACGACGCCACACCCCTCTGTTGTGGCCCCGCTCCGGCTGTGGTCCTTTTGCGGTTTCCACCACAGCGCAACGGCTCCACGACTTGGTTCAATTTCTCGGCGCGTTGTGACGGTGCCACGCATTACATATCGCACGATCCCGCACGGTGCGACAGCACCGCGCCATTCCCATTCCAACCACATTAGAAACAATAATATGGTTAAGGGAGGAGGTTTGACTGAGTTTGTGCATTCCAGACCCCTCTCTTTATTTGATAGCAATTGGTCGTAATTTCACAAAGAATGACAACGTAGTATTCATGAACAAAATAAATAAATAAACCCCTAACTCGAGCGTAGCTTGAACAGAGGGTCATTGAACGAGAATTCGTCGCGGAAAAACCGTCGCGGAAAGAGACGACGTGAAAGAAGACATCGTCGGCGTCGCGGTACATGGCGTCGCGTAATCTGTTTCCGAGAACTCGGTGTTCTTCGTCGGAAACCGATGTGTTATTCACTTTCTCCGTTGAAGATGAAGAAGTTCCTCAAGTCCTTAGCCTTTTATCCCAAAAACTCCCCCACAAGGAACTAACCCAAAATAAATTAATCCCTCCCTTAATTTATTAACTAGACATTAGTTTGAATTTCAAGAGTTCGAATTAAATACAATTAATTAATTCATGACAAGTTGTCATCCATAATGGTGAGTTGAGGGGGTTTATGAAAGTGAAGGGGTGGAGTGAGTGTGGGCCCCACCACCCTCATAACCTCTCTTGGGACGTTGGGTAGTTACCCAACTTCCACCTAAAGCTAAAACCCACTTAGAAAAAATAAAAAATGTAGTTTAATTATTAATTAAACTTCAATAATTTTTATCATCTTCTCTCATGAAAACGCAACTCCGGAATAGGTGTTCCTAAGCAATTACCGGCGTTGCAGTTCAATCGGTGCCCTCAGAATTCGATTCTGAGGACCGGTTCAAAAGTTAGAAATTCCCGCTCGTTCGTTCACTGAACATACCCGAGCTAAACTTTGGATAGAAATTCTAGGCACACCATGCCTTAGAATCAAGTGCCGTCAGAAACTGCGTTCTTGTAAAATCACAAAGAAAATTAAGAAAAAAAATTCCTTGAATTTTATGGGTCTTTACAATGTGATCATAATATAAGTTAACAATTTGAGAACATTATCAATACATATTAACATGAATTAAAATCAATAAGGATCACATATAATGAGCCATGGAATAATGATATAATCCAAACATTGCATATGTGTGAAACTAGAATTCCAAAATTATAATCCATATAAAATAACATGAGAATATGACATAGAAATATGGAATAAGAAAAATCGTAGGAATTAAATTCCTTCAGGAAATATAAGAAACCAACATTTATACTAATCATGTTAATGAAATGAAATTAGTCACCTATATAAAATTACATACATGAGTCCCAGTCAACACATTGAATTATTAACATTTCATAATATTAAAAGTATGTGTTTATTGTTGAGATCATTGAATTAAGTCCAAGAATAACATACTAGTCATATAAAGAAGAATTATTTACCTAATTCATTGTATTGAAATACAATTTATAGTTAACCCCTCACATTATGTCAATAATACATACATTATTCAAAAGATTATGAAAAATATTATGTTTTCATCGTAGAAAATTTTTCCAATGGGAATGTAATGGGTTTCATGAAATTTCCCTTATAACAATTTAATCACAAGATATCAGGAAAAAGAAAATAAACTATTTGAAAAACAAATCACATCCCTTATGATTAAGAAAATACTTAAAGTATGTTGACATATATGATTAAGCTATTTTATAAATTAATTTAAAGAATTCATTGATAATCAAAGAAAAATATCCATATCATTGTTTTTAATTTATCAAAAAAACCCATATAAATGATTTTTTTTGTTTTAAAAATATGTCAAAAATATAATGGATTATTTAGTTTTATGGAATAACATCAAATTAGGAAAATCCAATTTCTTTGTGTATGATGAAATATACAAATCTTTTCAAATGTTCCTAAAAATTAAATAATGATTGATATAAAACCCATTGATAATATTTAATTGATAAATTTTTATAGAAAATATATATTGGTAAAAATTAAAAATAATTTTTTTTTACATATATGAAAAAAATAGAAAAAAAATAGTTAAATAACATGGATATAGATTGAAATTATTCCCAATAGAATAAAAAATATTTTCGAGTTTTAATGAAAAAATTTTCTCAACCATTTTAAATACCAAGTATAAGATAATGAAAAGATAATATTAAGAATCCATAAATTTATGTAGGAGAAGAAGATATGTGGGATATAAAATATAATAGACATAAAATTTCTCTCAATAGAAATTAAACATAGAGAATCCTAATATTAATAGATATTTTATAATAAACAGTTACAAAAATGGTAATATTTAAATAAAAACCCCATTGAATAAAAAAATTCATTAAAACAGAAAATTAACTAAATTTAATTATATTTACGACAAAAATGACAATGAGGAATTATATAAAACATATTAATTTAATATTTTTATAACATGAAACATCTCTCAATGAAACCATATTGAGATAATGAACCCAAATATGATGTCATGAATATAATGACATGCGATATTTAACATAAATATTACAAATTAATATATATTAAAAATTTATTCAAGAACCATATTAGTACATATCTAATTATATAATTTTTTTTTAATTTTCATATACAGATCCATTAACTGTTCTTCATTAAAACCATTATTGTTATGAAAATGAATTATTTTTCCTTTCATAATTCAATTGAACAATTATAGTCATTTCAATATATATAAAATATGGTTAATTTCATAAATATCATATATTTTCTGAAAGAACAATTATTATACATGAATAATTGGTTTTTTACTGATAATTAATTACATCACTTCATAGTGACAACTATCCATATGTACCCACTTTTAATGATTCAATTTTTCATGGGTTTGAGAAAAATAATGTTATGTAATTATTCACCATCCATGATTCATAAATATAAGATATATATAAAATATATTCATTAAATATATAATTATTAAAATCAAAATAAATTGTAAATTAAAAATAATCACAATTAATAATGGAGGTGGTAGTCCACATGTATTCATGTGCAATTTTGTGGTCTTCTCAATGATTAGAGTGTAAGAAGTTATATAATATTTACTATTTATATAAGGATAAATTAATCACAATATATATATATGTATTATTTATCCACATAACAATAATTTGAGTGTGGGGAAAATGTATAAAATATATTACCTCGTATATATGATATTGTGTAATTACACATGATATATTCTTTTTATTTTCCATTAAGTAAAATGGATATATAAAATTGATTTAATGTTAACCTGAAAACATTTCATTATATTACAAATACTTATGAATTCATATGAATATAGTTATATCATATATGGGGATGTATAATGAATAATAAAAATTGAAATCATTTTTTAATGAAATTTATTTAATTTTTAGTGATATTTTTTTCTAACAATGTATCACTTAATGGGATTGAATTTTGGTAGTAACAAGAGCCATAATATTACAACCCTTGTATTCAATATAAATTTAATCAAGATATATTACATATCATTTCACAAAATATACCCATAATATTGATATGTCTTGTTTTTTTGGGAATTAGGTACATTACTTGACAACTCAAATCAGTAAAAACACAATCCTTATTGGAAACAACATCCATATGATCTCAATTGAAATTTCATGGGATAACCAGTGGAAATAAATAATAAATTGGTGGGCTATAAATTTTAGTAAGGGAAAAAACATGACATAATATGAATATAAATAAATGTAAGAGGAAAATAATATCAATGGGATATAAAAAGGGTATGAATCATAAAATTGAATAATGAGACATTATATGGCATGATAATAATAAAGACAACATTGCAAATATGGGAACAATATAAAAATATACATCATAAAAAGTGGTTGATAATAATAAAACATCATTATAGAAGAAGTTAAACTATGTAATCAGGTCAAACCCTATCCAAAAATTATTTCTAATGATACTTAGAATTAAAAAATGCATTTTATCACTATATACTTCTGGGATCACCCACAACTTTCATCTTACTCTCATGTTTAAGTGTTCCACATTGATCATACAATATCACAACATTAATAAAATTAATTTATTACATTATCATAAAGTGTAGAATAAATACATATAAATATAATTTCATATTTTAATAATCATATAATTCTGTAAACCCTTTATTAGAAATTAGCACATTATTCACTACAGAATTGTTTTGGAATTGAAAATTGTGGTGAAATTTCGACAACATAACGATGTCAATTGAGAATTAATAAATTTAGTTTACAAGAGGTAATGTTGTATATCATTATTTGGAAATAAAATGTGTAGTAATAGGGACATGATATTACATATTCCAACATTAGAAACTGGAAACAGAAGTCCTAATATATTAAAGTAACTTGAAAAATCAAATAAGTTAAAGATTCCATAGTTGAACTTGTGACACCAAAAGATTAGGAAGATATTCTTGAGATATATTGGATACCCTGAGAGGAATATGAATTTGCTAAATAAGTATATAGACATGATCTATGGATTTAATGTGATGTTAAATTGGATATTGGGTGGTGTAATATACTAAATGGTTGATGAATTATTTTTGTTTTAAGAAACAAAAATTTTGGACTCTATAATAAAATTACAAAAACCAATAAATCTTCCCATGGATTATAACCCAGGTTTCTGATATAATTGAATTGGATTTCGTTATTTTATAATTATAAGGTTTGGACATAATGAAATCATACCCATTCAAACGTGTAAGTGAGCTTTATTCATAAATAAATGATTTTACATCCTTAAAATAGATTAACAATAATGAAGGATTCATAATAGATTTTAAATATTTAAAAAATTAACCAAAAATAAAATTATTTTAAAGGAAAATAATATATAGGGTCTTTAATATATTTTTTAGTATTTATTAGTTGACCTTTTCTTCTTTATTAGTTAATTATAAACACTGTATATTTACATTATATTTAATATTTTCTAGAAACATTGATTTTCATAGAAATTTATGAAACATTCACTATCTGATAAATTGAAAATTATGATTCAAAAAATTATATTAATTTTATCAACTTATTTTTCTAGATGATTTTATTTTCACTTTTAAAATAATAATCATCATTTTTTGAGATATACGAGGTTTTATGGAAATAAATGTTTTGGAACCCTTATAAAAATTACATTTGAATCCATTAAAATTATATGATAATTTATATTTAGTGATTTAATATTAATATTAATATTTAACTGAAATAATATCTATTTAAAAAATACATTAATTCATCAAAATATATTAATATAATGTATTGAAATATTTCCCAAAAAAATACTATCTTTTTATTATTGTATCAATATAAGAATCGTTTATAAATTAACAATAATAGGATAAAAATATATTAAATATTAAATAACAAGTAAATTAAATACTTATATTTATAGGGTCTTGATAATTATTCATTTTATGCACTATAATATTCCATAAGGGTCAGGTGTGTGACTATGAGACTTTAATGGGGGAGTTTGGCATACATTGATTGGGTCGTGATCTCGATGAGCTTGAACATATATACTAAAAATATATACATGTGACTAATTTATTGGATCTCATCTTGGCATTGGTCATGGGGAAATCCTAATGATTTTATCTCTTTCTTAATCATTGATAATTGGTCTTCACATGTTACGATCCTATAAGTTTTGGTCATCACTGCCTTTGTATGTATGAATTGGATATGTTATCAATGTAATTTATTCATAATTGTATTTTAAATATTATTGGATATAATAAAACCAATTAAGTGCTTGTTTATTCTGTAAACATATCATATAATAATACATTTTTTTTAAAACATCGGTAATTTTATTCACAACATATCATTTCATTATAATATATCTCTATTCAGATATTCCCCACATAAAATTTTTCATTTCCCAAACTATATTTGATTAATTAAACTATGTTACATAACCTCATACGATTCCTATGTTTACTTTTCAATCTATTGTGTTTCTAATAAAAATTTTACCTGGTGCATTGTCGTGTTTCATAGAACATTTTCTCTATGAAATATGATCTTCAATGAAAACTACTCATAGGAAAGATCATTTCCCGTGGTACCACCTATATATTGATTACATGTGAGCGGTCTGGTATGTGATTCCTTAATTGAGATACATGGAAGACCTCTTTAATTTATGATAGGTTAGGAGGGAGTGCTAGTTGATAAGCCACCTTTCCAATGAGATCCATGATCTCAAACGTGTTAACGTATGATGGACTAAAATTTCACTTCTCCTAAATAACATTACTATATTCAATTAATATTATAAATTAATACCATATCTCTATCATGAAAATCTAGTTCCCAGATACAATTATTTGTAAAGTTATTTTTTTACTCTAATCATCCATTATATTAAACTATATAGTCTTAACATTTTCAACTATTTCCACAACAATTTATGTGTGTATAAGTTTTTGTTCCCAAACATAATCACAATATTTAGATTTTATTCACCACTTACAATAATGGAACCCAAAGTGATCCATATGGATTCTTCAGTGGAAAATATTAATGTATGATAATTCAACCAAAGGAAGATGTTGATCCCATTATCCATTGAAGTTAATTTTGTATGATTTCAACTTATACTCAAGTATTTAGATAGTCCTATTATATTGGAAATTTGTTTGAGTGTGATAACATGTTATGAAGATTAAAAATGTATTCATATAATGCTGGAGACACTTCTTGAAATGTTTTTCTTTTTGGTGTCTCGATCAAGTATAATCGACAGTAGTGTTTCATAAATCCTCAAAGCATCCCAAATGAATTTCCTTTCATGTTGATCAGTTGAGAAATAATCTGGAATATAAATTAATTGTGTAATGATTTTATGATTTTCTTCCACAACATGTATATTATTATTTCCCATTTATGTATTTGGAACACTACTAGAAAATTAAATTGTGACTTTTCCCCATTCCATGTAGGTAAGGGAAATGGTTGCGTCATCATGCTGTATTTTTTTCTTTATGATTAAAATTGATGACATTCAATATATCTAGATGTATATTCCACAATATCGTTTTTCATATTTTCCCACCTAATTAGTTATAGTACATCTCGAGACATATTTTTTATTCTTATGTGGATGATGAATGTTATCGTATTTTCATCATCAATTGTTGCGTCTTTAACTAGGGATTTGATGGTATAAATACTCTTGACCCAAATATAATAACCCCTTCTTCATTGACATTGAACACCAATGATTTATTTGTTCTTATTTTATTCATTTTTTTATTAATTCCCATGTAATATCTATTAGAATTATTTAAACTCTCACACATATATGGTTAATAATTCAATTTTTAAATGATTAATGATTAACCTTCCTTAATTAATCACATTTCTATCATTTTCAAATATAATATGATCGGGCCTTCTCAACTATCATCAGTGAGGGAGTTCATGGATCCATATTACATATAGAATCTACCACTTCATTACCTTTACTATGACTGGAGTGAAATGAGAAATAATAGTCCTTGATCAGCACTAACCATTTATATTAATTCATATTAGTATCTTTTTATGTGAATACATACCTGAGTATTTACTGATCTTTGCATATTTACTTCTTATCCCCATAGATAAAACCACCCCATAAAATAAATGTGATGATTAATTCAACCAACACAAGATTTTGTGGTGGGTATTTTTTTTGGAAATTATATTGAAGCGCATGTTATGAATTTTTTCATTCTACATTAGAGTACAACCCAATCTATTCTTAGAAGGATCGTTGAATACAGAAAAATTATCTTCACTAGTGGCTTGTATGAGAAGAAGTGCATTGATAATCATCATTTATAGAAAATTTAATCTATCTTAAAATAATTATTCAATGTAAAAATGTCACCATTACACGTTATCCTCATTAGAAGGTTTGGAAAAAATAAAAATTTTCTCATAAATGAATTATAATATTACTAATTTAAGGAAATCACATATATATAGCACAAAATTTAGCCTCATTCATCCTTGATTTATTTTATCATTGAAGGGTCCCCATATATCCAATTTCTTGTGATGATATTTCTTATTAATTATACATAATTCAATCAAAACTCGAAATTTACATATTAGAATAGATCTTGTTCATTCATAGGGTCTTCAACATATTGCACATATGCTCTTTAGGATCCTCCATTCTTTTAGAGTATATTTAATTATCTTCTATAAAAGAAATAAATCAATTTTCATGGTAAACTATTATGAATATATTCAACATTTCCAGAACATTAATAGAGAAATAGTGAGTCCAAATGGAATTTCTATAAAATCATAGTTCCCCTACCAAATATGGAAATATTTCTTTTATATGTCCTCATTATTTCCCATAACCTCATAATATCACGACCAAATATTTACCTTGGTTAATTATTCTGCTTCATGTAGCTGGGTGAACAAGTCATCAATCATTGGTAGGGGATACTTGTTCTTTATCATGATCTTACTGATCACATGATAATTAATTAAAAGGCGCATTAAGACACCCTTCTTCTTCACAAAGTGGAGTGGTGCATCCCATGGTGAGGCACTCTTATACATGGCCCATTTATCCAGATTCCCATATAGTTGTTTATTTACCTCCTCATGTTCTATAACAGCAATTTTTTATAGATTCTTGTATACTGGAAACTCCTTGGGTGTATGATTGAATGAAAATTCACCCCATATTCAAGGAGGATGACCAAGATATTATGGATGAGAATCCTCATCATATTCCTTAACAATGGGAATATATTTAAGGATGAGTCATTATATAGTATAAATAACATGATCCAAATACACATTCTCATATGGAAATTATATCCATGATTTAGATGTTAGTGCTAAAGAGGATTCAACCTCATCCATGCATATTTATTGAAGAAATTATCTATTCATAATATAGAGAGTGATATACTTCTCAGAGTAATTAATGTTGGATCTATTTAGGGAATTACAATCCATAACCAAATCTGACAGAAATTAATGAAAATGGAGTATCACAAGGATCACCAGGATGTTCAGATTTCAAAATTTAAAAATGGATCAGTAATATACATGGGATAAAATAATTTCCATAATTTCTATTTTCACTAGTAGCTAATCTTCCATGATAATTGGTGTTGTTAGAATATGTATACTAATCATTTTTATATAATTAGTTGAATAAAATATGAATCAAAAATAATTTTCATTAGTCATGAATGAATAACTAGTGTACCGGTCACCAATTCATGGCCAGGATCCACCTTATAAAATTTTATGGCAATATCGTTCACTTATGGGTATGTAATATTGTTGGTTATATCTAAAAACCCATGGATCAGCAAATTTTTTATTAAAATTTACCTGATTTTATGTAGTTGACACAATGAAATTTGCACTAATGGTTGACCAAATAATTCCACTCTTCTAATGCATTAGTGGGTTTCCCTGGTTGGTAATGACAATTTAGGTGTCTTTCCTTCCAAGACCTAAAGCATTTACAAATCCCCTTATGCAATTTCCAAGGCTCTTCTGTATGAACCTTTGAAATGTTGGATGTTCAAATGACATGGAACCATTTTATTTCCTAATAAGACTGCAATAATTAAATTCCACTTTCTGCATCGTATCCCCAGGATACCCATGAGATTCACTTATTTGAATTTTCTTCTTGAGGGAACATCAGACAATTTTTGTCCTAGCTATCAACGTAATAGATAAAAAAGGATTTTTATACTTGTTTATAACCCACCAATGATCTGAAAAACATTTAATTTTGGGGTAACAATAATTCTGGTGGTGTATCAAAAATTTCTTGTGATGTTCTCCTAATAATCATTGAATCATCAGTTATTATTCTCATTAAGGAAAATGAAATCACATTAAATTTTATATTATAGTGTTAGAGGAAAATATTTATCAAAATACATTTTCGAGAATACATTCCACCCCATTGCATTGATATATTCACATGTCATAATATATGTTATCAATAAATAACAATAATCATCTCTTACTTATTTATAATAAATAGTCAATAAAACCATAACATGCTTTTAAAATTGAATGATAGAGACAATATTCTTAATAGAGTTGATCTATTGATTGGAAACTAAGGGATCTTATGATTCATTTATTGTTAGGGTACTTTCTATAATAAATGTTCCAATTGTATCTTATTCATTCTTAGGAGGGATATGGGCACTCTTCCTGGTTTAGGTTTCAATTCAAAACCTGAGTTATCTAAGAGAGAATTTTCAAAATGTTCAGTCTTCCCGCTCTCATAAAATTGGACATTTCTTTGGACACGTCATCCCTTTTACCGTAGAATTATTTATATTCCAAATTCCTTATATTTTGGACAATTTTAAATAATAAATCCAAAAATTGGGATTATTATTTTTTAATTATAGAAACATCAAGAGGGAATTCAATCAAACTATTGCAAGAAACTATAATTTACATTAATCTCATAACTAGTGAATGTTAGGATTCAATCTATTTTATCTATGATCTCTTTCATAAAATATACATTTCTTGTCATTTTTTTCTCTTAATAATAGGGGATTAATGGGGATATTAGTTTATCCAGACATATCCCTTTTTAGTTTCCAACATGGTTTGCATCAAGTCCCCTTGTCATGCTCCAGTTTCCCGATTGAGTCCAACTCAATAGAGGGTGTTCAGGTTTCATCTAAATGTATATATATTTTATAAATAGATAAACTTGTATTATCTATAGAGGTATATACTTTAATAAAAAACACATTATCTATAATTAATAAAATTTATGATTTTTTTTATTTTTTTAAATCTTATCCCTAATCATTTCAATAGAGTATTTTAATCATAAAACCATAATTAATTAATCTTTTCCTTTGATTCCAACTATAAAAAACATTATTTTTCATAAAAATTAATTCATGATCTATTATATAACATTATAGAAAATATATCCTATAAAAATGAAATGTCTAATGCCTTTTAGAATTAATTATGTTACATAATAACTTAAAACATGAAAAACATCATCTTTGTAGAAAATTTCTTCACATGCTCACATTCAAAATTGAATGGGATATCATGGGTATATAAAAAATTATGGGGTGATATATAAATCCTATTAAAATAGAAAAAATAAATAAAATGATGTGAAATACATGTTAGACATTAGTTATATCAATGGGACATAAAAATATTGGGAATTGTACAATTGGAAATTAGTCATTATATAGTATGAAAATAATAAAACAAAGAGTAAATATAAAGAAAAAACATAAAAAAATGCAGCATAAACAGAGCTTAAAGATAAAATTTATTATTTCATGATTTAAAATTCCCTATAAAGAAATCAGTTTCATTTTCTATCCAAATATGATTTGTCATGACACTAAACATTAACCATGTGTTGTATTGATATTTAATTCTAGTCTCACCCGTCACTTTCATTTCATTATCACGCATAAGTGTACCAAATATATCATATAAAATTGAACCATTAAACATCAAAATGTATTCCATAATAACATAAATTTTAATACATACAATTATTTCCTAATTCAAAATAAGTATTTTGTGTGTAAAAGTGATCGCCCATGATTGGAAATGGGTTTCGTATTCAGAAAAAATTTATTTGGAATGTAAAATCACAGTGAAATTTGTGTGGCATAAATGTGTCCCATAAATTTTAATAAAAAATTTTCATTATAGAGAAAAGGGAAAATAATTTATTGTATATAAAATAGATATTCATCGAGATATGAAAATACATCTCAAATATTTATGATCTAAAAATAAAAAAATTAACATAATAACCAAAGAAGAATAATTTAGAGAAAGTGGGGATCATGTACATCTGTGTGTGATTTGAAATTATTGGGAGGATCTTATTGAGATATTTGGGGTGATGTGGTAGGACTCGATAATGGGAATGGATGATTAAGGACCACCAACAAGGATTTAGATTAAAGAAAAATGGAAGATTGCATGTATTTATAATAACCATGTTCATTACTACACATTAATACATGATCTATTAGATAATGAGAAACTGAATACAACCCATAATATTGAGAATTCTAGTTTATTTGGGAATTAGATACATATCATAACATGGTGGTCATGGTCTACAACAACATTATTAATGATTGTCGTTACATGCTTTTAAGATTTAAAGGATTTTAAAATTTAATGGCATAACCAAAGAAAATTCATAAGTAAGTGTTGAGATATAAATCCAAGTAAGGGAATAAATATGTAATAACATGATAAAAATAATACATTACATACAATAGGTATATGAATGGGGCATAAATACACTATGAATCATTAACATGAATAACGAGAACTGATATATCTTGATAATAACAACATGAGAAATGTGGAAACAACAAAAAACACTACCCCATTAATATATGCCAATGATAAACTACCATACAACATAATGTATAATTATCATAATGTAATTGGGTTTACATCATTTCCAAAAATGATGTATCGTGATACTATACATTATCAAATTCATTGGAGAAATATATAATTATGGGCACACCTATCAGATTCATTTCACTCAAATTATGTGGAGTCCCACATGGATCATAAAGCATGTATTCATTCATTATAAAAATTTATTCCGTGATCAAGAAGTGCACATTAAATATATTTAATTTCTAAATAAAATGTGTTTGTGCATAAATGTGATCACCATAAATTGGAATTGGGTATGGTATTCTCTATATATTTGGTTTGGCATGGAAAAATCACGGTGCAATTGTGACACTCTAAAGAAGTCATGAAAGTTTCAAAAAAAACATGAGTGATAAGGGGATATTTACTCACATAAAAATAGAATGTAATGTAATTGGGTAATTTAATTAAATATTAAAATATTATAAATTTTATATTGATGGAATAAGTTAAATTATAAACCTGAATAATGAAAATAATATTTACTATATTTCGTCATGGTAATAGGTGTACATAATGAATTATGAGAGGCTTAATGAGGGTGATATGAGGATCTCAAAATGTATAAATAAAATGTATAGTAATGGGGATATATAATAAAATATCCAAAAAATGGAATTTAAGGGACATATAAAAAAATAATTGGTTGAATGGAAATTAGTATAGAGAAATCCCTTTTGGATTTTTGGGATTGTAATGAATAATTTAAATGTAAAATATAGAGTAAATAAATGATTAATCATTCAATTAACAGTTACTGTAGTAATGGTATGTTTATTAATAAATTAAATCATATAAAATAACAATTATGAAGACAAATCTCAAATAAGGTTCCAGAATTGAAAGGAGGAGAGGAAGTCGAGGATCCCGTACTTGAGTGTGAGACTCCAAAGGTTTGGGAGATGCTTCTAAATATCATTGGGGGCCTTGGGGGTAATCTTGAGAGTGGATGGAAAAGTATGGACATGATTTAATTATGTTTAGTGATGTTAAAAGTGATCTTGGATTGCTTTATAAAGGAACTGAGGCGGGATTCATTATTATTTAGTTTTTGGACTCTACAGAATAGAATAATAAAAAAAAACCATCCCATGGATTTTTCCCATTGTTTCTTCCAAATGGGTGTGTTTTTTATTATTTTATATTTAAATTCACCAAACATATAAAAATAACTATATTTTTAATGTTGACATGATCCACACTATTAATTAAATGATTTAAAAACGTTAAAATATATTATATGTTTGGGAGGATTCATAAAGTCTGTAAATAATTATTAAAATAAACATAAAAATTTGAATTATTTTAAAATAAAATAACATATTTGGTATTTGATCACATTTATTTTAATCATTACTTCTCTTTTGGGACATTATAATTTCATGAAAACAATGTATATTTATATGACATTCAATTTTTACACGAAAATTTGATCACCTCAGAAAATTATGAAAAATTCAATGTTGGATAATTTTGATGTTATAATTCAAAAAATAATATTAACATTATCTAATTTTTTTTTAATATCTCGATTATCAATTTTATTATAAAATTTACGTTTATTAATAAATAATGTTCTTTTGACAATAACACATTTTGATCCCTTATAAATATTAAAATATACATAATAAATATTATATAATATTTTTTTAATCTATACAAATTAAATAATAATAATAATATTTTATTAAAAAATATTTATTTTTAAAAACCATTATTTAATAAATATAAATCCCTTAATTGAATTTGAATAATGATGCAAAATCTTAATTGTGATTTATTAAACTATGTAAAAAATCATTTATAAAATGAAAATAATAATATGGGAGTGTATTTATTATTCTATATAAAATAATTTACATAATCATATTTCTAGGGTTTTGATACATTTTGATTTAATATTACATCCAATCACATAAGTGTATGGGGTGCAACAATGGGTCTTTAAATGGGTGGTTAAGAGAACATGGTTTTGGCCGTGATGTCAATGATATTGAACATTTCATTCTCTCATATCTAGGTTGTTTTATATCAACTTGTTCTTATTCAAGGGAAAATTCCAAAGATGTTACCACCCTAAAAATTTCTAAAAAATGATTTTCATAGGGATTTATCATACTGTTTGGGGATATTACATCTTTTCACTATATCAAATGGATTTGATAAATACCTAAATTTATACTAAGAAGGTGATCTATGTTAAACTTCTATATTATCAATAATATGTCTATATAATGGTATTTAAACTCAAATTGGTTATAATAAAATAATTTTGTGTGTATTCTATAATAATGTTACATAATTAGAAATTTGAATAAACCAATGTGAAATTTATTTATAATGGTTTGGATCATCCCAATAATCCCCCAGAAAAGAAAATTTCCCCTCAAAATTTTAATTTCCATTGCTAAAATATAGTAGGGTAACGTTATTTAATCAATCCCTATATTTACAGCATTTCTTCAGAAAAATTGTGGATTCTCCATAGCACTTTGACTGGGAGAATTGTATTATTTGGTAGAACATTGTCTATATGATCTAAGATCTTCATGTTTTTCTCCTCGTATGATAGGTCATTATCTAATGGTAAAACCTATTGATTAAGGACATGTTGGGGATCCGGGGGCTACATTTCTAGGATGGATATATTAAATAAATCATATACTTTAAATAGGTTAGGTTATATTTCCATTTGATTGGCCACCGCACCACTTATATCATGAATCTCAAATGGGCTAATGTCTCTTTGACTAAATATTCCATTCTTCTCAAATATCTTCACATTCATCCATAAATATATGTTGAGTAATACCATGTCTAGAATATCAAACTCTAGTTATCATCAAAGATTTTCATGATTTATATTTTCATGACTCTGATCAGCATTGATGTGCTACTGGATGGTCATAATAGTTCTACAAGTTCCTCAGCCATTTTAGGACATAGATTTTTTTATTCTCCATCTTCATCCAATCCTGCTTGGGTTATTCAACAGTTTCCATAAATTCAATCATAGTGATCTTTTTGGATGCTCGAGTGGAAAATTATATTGAAATATAATTTCATCATATAATTATTTTGGTCCTTCCCTTTTATGAAGTCTTAATAACATGCTCACAACATGTCTAATTGTGTATGAATTTTTTACTCTTATTGGACATATTTTTTTATTAAGGGACCTAATGATGTGTATCTCAGTGTTTAGAGAATGTTGAAGACATTTCTATTACGTGGAGGTGGATGTCAGACCACAATCAAATATAACCAATAGTGGTAATCAATTAACCTATACTTCTTATTTGTTATATATCCATGATATTTAACCACTGATAAGACATAAATAATTGAAATAATGTGTTTTTATGATCCATAAGAACCCAAAATGATTATTTCACAATGATTTCATCAAATGCATAGTGAAAAATTCAATAGTGATTTTCTCCTATTTCCATGTTGGTAAGGGTAATAGTCGCATTATCCTCGTAGTCTTCTTCCACAGATATTTCAATTTTTGACATATGAGAAACATTGATATAGATATTGTGATCTTCTCTTTCATATTTCCACCGATAGTGCTCGTAGATAAAAGATACATTTTGTACTTCCTGGGTGAATGGAGAATGTCTAATTATTTTCATTATCAAATAGTCCATTATTTAATTCAGTATTTGATGGTACACATAGTCATGGACCAAATATCACCATTCCTTCTTTATTAATAGTGAAATCCGATGTTTTTCTCATTCCTTATAGTTTCCAAATTCTCTAGAATTCCCAAATCAATTCATTTGTCGTCCTTTATCCTTTCTAAAAGTCATTGTTGAGAAATAATTTCTGAAATTATTGATTAAGTATCTTCCCATATGATTCCAAAATCCATCATTACCAAATCTATGATGTTCATCTACCTTTCAATTCTCAACAATGATATAACAGACCGATCCTTTCTACATAGAGCATCTAACACATTATTATAATTCCTTGAATGGTAGTGGATTGAGTGGTTAGATACCATGATCATATCTAACCAACTTTATTGGTTAATATTATCCTTTTTCACTATGAATATATATTTGATACTTTTGTGATCTATCTATATTTCACAAATCTCCCCAAAGAGATAATGATGTCATATTTTCAATGAAAAGATCACTGAATCAACTCTAGTTCATTCATTGGGTAGTTCTATTTGATGAAATTGAACTTCATTGACATATATGATATTATTTTTCCATTATGAATTAATGAACAACCTATTCACTTGTTCTATGTGTCATTTAATTCTACAAAAAGTTCTCCACTTGTGGGTATTGTCGGTACTAAGGTAGTGATAATCCTCTATTTATGTTCATTGATGATATCTTCATGTTTATCATTCCATGAAAATGTGACTACAATAATAGTTAGATATGTTATAGGTTTTGGAAATCAAGAAACCTTTTCACATTGTGACTATAATACCTAGATAATCAATGAAAAATATGGATTACTATCCTAGTGGTTGGCCTCAAATATCCTTCAATTTTTTCCCACATTCATTATTTAGTTGATATCCCATTACTTTTTATGATGTTCCCCATGAAATACAATTACTTTAAACATAAGTGTCTTCACATGTACTTGGTATATAGATTATACATATTAACATCATATGCATAGTCATGGGATGATTTTTAGGCTACTCATTATATTTAGAATATATTAGAATATCATTTATAATTATACCAAAAATTTGTTGCGGTAAAATATAAAGACTATAATCATAAATTCAATGAATATTTCTAGACAATTAGTGAGTCATAATGGAAATAATACTAACTCATAATGATCATAGTTCAAAACAATTCAGTCTTGGGAATATCCTACATCTTAATCGTAACATGGTAATATGTAGAACACATATCCACCATGGAGAAGTTTTAGGCTCACATAGCTAATGTAATTGTAAATAAACAAGAGGTCGTTAATACCTTTTATTTATCATGATCTTTTTTTAAATAAAACAATCATTGAAAAGACTCATTGATGCATCATTATTCTTGATGAATATGACTGGTTCACCCCATGGTAGAGCACTTGGGCATACAGACCCTTTATCCAGATTCTCCTTTAGTTATTTCATTAGCTCCTCAATTTCCAAAATATCCATTATATATAGAGTCTTAGATAATGTAAATTCACCAGGATTTTTCTTAATTAAAAATTCAGCATCAAGTCTAGTTAGACGGCCAAACAATTTCGCAAAAAACACATCAGTGTATTCTCTCTCACCATACATTTTTTTGAGGAAGGATCTTTCCATAGTCTCAATAATTTTTGCTAGATATATCTTTTCATATAGAAATAATTTCCATTATTGAGTTGATGGTTCTAAAGAAGATTCAACTTCCAAATTATACATTTACATAACTAGGGGATGATTTTTTATACAAAGGTCGATTTACTTCTCATAAAAATTTGTGTTGCCTCAATATTTGTAAAGCCATTCCATGCCTAGAATTACTTAAAACTCCACTAAAGGAGGTATTAAATATTTTTACATAAGTTTCAACCCACAAAATCTTATAGAGGAGGAATTGTAAAATTTGATTGAAATAATTACCCAATTATTCATTTTCACCAACATCATCAATTCTAGGATTTTTGGTGGATTTTAATAGTTCTACTAAACATTCACAATATGAAGGAATGGATAGAACTGTTGAAAAAACCATACCATACATTTTTTATTCTATTTATACTTTATCCAATATAGAAATATGGATGAGTGATTTTATACTATTAAATAAATATAATATAATATAATGACACTAAAGAGGTAACATATATATTATATATATTTCATTAACTTGTTATTGTTTAGGCTCTAATCTATGTTATACATGAACAATTTCCTACCATAAATTTTTATGGTATTTTATTTTTTCGATTAATAATTTTTTTATAATTATTTTATGAATTTACTAACGAAAATCCCCTAATAGTTCAAACCAGGAGAATTGTAAGGTATATTGTCGTGTAATTTGTTATTGTGATCCAGCCCAAGACACCTTATTAGATTTCATACAAATGGGTAAATTTATTATAGAACCACGTCCACTTGAAATAAACATACATGGTTGTATTTGAACGATAAACCACTTACTCTATAGTTATCATAATTTTGGGATGTTTTCTCATACTTTGTATTATCCCTAATGATTTATATATAGTTATATAATCCTAATCCAAAAAATAAATAAACATTTCCTTCACTAATAAATATAACAAACATGTACTCTTTTAAACATTAATACATGATTTATTACATAATTGTGAACTTAATAAAAACAAGAAAATTGATAAGTCTTGTATAATTGGGGATTAGGTTCATTGTATAAAATCTTAAATATGGGATGGAACAACATTATTAAAAACATCCATAGAATTCATATATAATTATATGTCTTTAAAAAATCACTGGATAACCATCATACATAAATAATAAATAGGTAATCTATATTTCATTTTAAGGTAATACACATGGCATAACATGATGAAAATAATACATGTTAGACAAAAGGTGTGTAAATGGGCCACAAAAATAGTATGAATCCTAAAAATGAACGATGATAAATGATATTACAATATAATTATGAAATGGGAAATTTGGATGAAACATAAAACACTACATCATAAGATAGTCCCGGGATAAACTAACAAGACTTTCTGGTGAAAAAATTCCTACAAGATAATCAGGTTCACTCTCTATCACAACATAATGTATCATGCTACTAAACATTACCTAATTCATTGGATCACTAAATAATTATTGGCATGCCTATCAGATTAATGTCGTTATCATTCTTAATTATACCACATAATTAATAAAACATGGATTCATTCATCATAAAATTTATTCCATGATAAATGAGTTTGGAATAAATTTATGTATGTCCCCAATGTAGAGAATATGTTCATAAATAAGGACACCACTGATAGTAATTACATATAGTATTCACTATACAATTGGTTTATCCTATACAAATTGTGGTTTAATTTCATGAATTTAATGCCATCACCAAAAGATTCATAAAAATGTGTATATGTTAGAGAAGGGGATTTTTCATTATATAGAAATAATTTGGGCAGTAATTGATATACGTAAAACTGAATACTATAATAATAAATATGAAATCGAATGAATATGATAAGGAATAAACTTGAAAAATGACTAAATCTAAACTACATTTATGTAGGGAAAAGGTGAAGATAATGGGTCATGGGAGGCTTATTGAGAGTGAAAGGGGGTTATCATCATTTATATATTAAATTGATTCTCAGGGTAATATGGAAGAAAAAATCCTAAATACTTAAAATTTAATTTAAGATACATAACCTAAATGAAGTGGTTTAATGGAAATGAGATTAGATAAATTTCATACATATTTTCGACATAGTAGTAGATTTGTACTGGTAAAAATGAAATATAATAAATTATATCTCATTAAAATAAAATATATTGGATTTTAGGGGGTGTTTATAAATAAATTAAATCATTAAAAATCTTATTTATATTTCATAGTTTCAAAGAAGTAGGTTGAATTAAAAGGTGGATAAGAATACGGGGATCAATTATTTTAGAGAGTGGAGAGAATATCACGGACCACTTCTATGGAGGTTGAGGGAAGAGAAACGAGATCTTGGAAGGGATTATATCCTAAATTATGGAGATTTCATTATTGGTAAGGTCTTGGATTCTACCTAATAAAATATCCAAAACCAACAACCACCCCATGGTTTTGACAATGGATTCTACCATATGATTGTGATTGTTGATATCTTATTTATAAAAGGGTCTAAATTATTAATATAATATCCTTTATTATTAGTATTTGAATCACACTCTAATTAAATGATTTTAAAACCATAAAATATATTTTTTGTATTGAGGGATTCATAATAGCTTTACAAAACAAATAAAATAAACTCAAAATCACATTACACTAAAGGTAAAACATTTATTTGGTCGTAGATCCCATTTATAGTAATTATCATATCACATTTGAAACATTATGATTCTATAACACAAAATGTGTATTTATCTGATATTTTATTTTTATCAGAGAATTTAAATTTCTAAAAAAATTAATAAAAAGGCACCACTAGGTAATTTTGACAGACTGATTCAAAAAATAATATTAATTTTATCTAAATAGTTTTTTTAAAATTATAATTTTAAATTTTAAATTAAAATCTATATTTAATATAAAAATCATGGTTTTTTTGGCTTTGATATTTACTTAACCCTTATAAAAATTTCATTTTACGATCAAAAAATTAGACAATTATTCATATATAATGAAAATTATTTAAAAAACATTTTATTAAAATATTATTTATTTTAAAAATATATTAATTCACAAAAATAAATTCCCTAATTTAATTTTAATATTGACCAAATACACAATTCCTGTTTTACTAAATTTAATAAAAATCATTTATTTAATAAAACTAACGAGATGAAAATATATTCATTACTTTAAAAAATAGTGTATAGTATCATATTGATAGGTTATTTATACAAAACCTATGAATACACAAGAAAAATCTATAAGGTAAGTTTTATAATTGGGGGAATTTCATTGGAAGTATAATAATTCATGGTTTGTGCCATGATCTTGATGATTTTGAACATCTCCTAATAATTGATCCATTCTTGCTAATTTTGTTAGATATCATCTTGAGATTGGTCAAGGGAAAACCACGAGAATTTGTCTCCCTCATAAGCATTGATAAAAGGTTGTCATAGGGTAAGATCCTACTGGTTGAGACCATCAATACAGTTTTTTATGTAAAATTAATTTTTTTAAAACCGTACATTTTTTTAACCATGTAATAAATGTTAAATGAATATGTTATCAACAGTATTGTCACATAACGACTTTTAAAATCAAATAAGATATAATAAAATAATTTCTTGTTTTTTATACAACAATATTCTATAATAACAAAATTTAATTAAATCAAATAATATATTTTTTATAATGGTGTGGGTCATTATAATGTTTTAATATGAATTTAGATTCGAATTCATAATCATATCAGAAACATTGGTTTATGATTTTATGTAGAAAAATATCAAAAAACAAAAAACCCTCTAAGTATTTTTCCATGGTATCTTCCAAATGGGACTGGTTTTCATTATTTAATAAAATTAAGGGAATAACATAAAAAAATAATACCCCCGCTTATGTAAAAGTGAGTTATACTCTAACAGAATTGATTTTAAAACATTAAAATTTATTGATTGTTTTGGAGGACTTTGTATAGAATAAAAAAATTAATCAAGTAAGCATAAACTAAAATTATTTCAAAATGGAATCATAAATTTGTTCTTGGATACCATTTATAGTATTTATTTAATTACTTTTTGGTCATTATGTCGTTATAATACACACGAAATTAATATATTGTATTTAGTATTTACCTAAATGTTTTCCCATATTACCAATATTTGAAAAATTCACAATTTGAAATTTTATAAATTTTATTCCAAATTTTATATTAATTTTATTAATATTTCTTTTTAAATAAGTGTATTTCTACATTTAAAATAATAATAAACATTTATTGTGAAATGATACATATTTTATAATAATTTTTTTAATCCATTATAAAAATTAAAATTCACTTGAAAAAAATACACAATGCCATTTATATTTATAAAAAAAATTATTCAATAAAATTATTTTATTATTGTACTTTTTTTAAAAAAAATACTACTTTATTTATTCAAAATAGGTTTTTTTGAAGGAATTCAAATATTACCTCAAAAATCAATTTGATTTTTATTATATCAAAATAACATTAATTTATAAGGGAAAATAGTAAGATGAAAATATATTCATTAATTATAAAAAACTATAATTATTCATATTTCATGGGAATTGATAAATATACTATTAATACACCAAAAAATTTCAAAATGTTATGTGTGTAATGGAAAATAGTTCATTAGGGGTTCAACATAATTGGTTTGGGTCTTGATTTCTAAGAGAATTAAATTCTTCAATAATTTGTTTCACTAAATATTAAGTTGATAGATTTCATGTTGTGTGTGTTAACGAGAAAATCCCAGTGATGTTTTCTCCCTCAAAATCTCTGATTTAAGGGCTTTATAAGGTACAATTTACAGGATGAGGCCATAAAGTCCTTTTTCCATGTCAATTGTATATGTTAAAACGATATATTAATAATAATCAAGTTATAGTTATTCAATTGATCTTTTATCAATGGTAATGATTATTATTTGTTTTTATTCGATATGATATAACTAAACAAAAAATATTCCTATATTTTCAATAGTAATCTTACATAATAATACATTTAATAAATCTACAATGAGTATGTTTTACATAATAGTTTGTTTGTTACACACAATTCATTAAGGGAATTTTTTGTTAGGTATTTTTAAATTTTCTATAACATATAAGGGATAAATTGGTTTGTAGAAGTGGGATGTTGAAGTTACCTTTTATAAGTGTGGTAGGTGGAAAACATCTAAATAGTTGGAACATTGTAATATAATATATGTATTACTCATTTCAGTTGATCCAATATTCCAAATATTCATGTTATAATAATTTTTTGTCAAAAATTCAAAATATACACTATGATTTATGAATTTTTTTTATACTAAACAATATAAATTAGGTTACACCTACTTTTATCCATTTTAAACCATATTGTGGTAACCAAATTTTTTACTATGGTAAATATTCAATACGGAATCTTACAATGTTAATTATATTAAATATTATTATTTATATTCATTAAAAATTTGAAATTCATTTAATGTGATTTTATTCCTATAATTTATAGAAATTTATTTTATTAACAATGAAAAAAATGAGTAAAAACCCAATTTAGATAAAACATTTTTTTAAGAAAAAAATTGATTTCATTCACATTCCATGATTAGTTACAACCATTCAATGACTATTAGAAAAATTATATAATATAATAAATAATAACTACAATAGAATAATTTATAAATAGTGATAAATTTAAATTATTATCATAATATAACATAGAAAAAATAAAAAAAATTTAATTTTAAGAAATATCATTTATAAGATGAAAATGATTTCTGTTAATTTTAATTCAATTATTAACAAATGTATAAATTTTCATTTATAAAATAAATTATAAATTTATTTCTTTATTGATTATTAGTTTTAAATATATTTTTTGATAAAAATATAATTTTCATAATATAAAATTCCTGATAGTATAAGATATTGTAATGCCCCAAACCTAGTTACCCAGAGTCGGTGCATTATTTTAATACATTGGCATGATTACAAAGATTTATGTCCCGAAGGACCGATCAATTTAGCAGTTCTGGATAATAGATTACATACATGAATGTTACATTACACATTCTAACATACAACACATCATAAAAAATCCTATGAGAATGAAATTATTCCCTTTTCATAACCCTACATATCAATCATAATACACTTCTTGGAACCCAGGGAAAATAAAACATAAGAAAGGGGTGACCTCAGAAAGCCCAGAAAGGGTAAATAATTTAGTGGAATCTATATGATTTTTTAGAGAAGATGTTTAATAAAAACATAAGGATTTTAAACAACAAAATGAACATAATCTGGAAAAAATAAATCAAATATTTTTATCTATACATGCACATGAATATTATACAAGTTGAATAATCACATGTAATAATTAAATTCATAATGAGAGAATTCCTAACGATGGACATCATTACCACATAGTCAAGGCTTAATTACATGACTACTAATAACATTTTTTTCAAGGCCTTGTTCGAAGACACTATTGTGTCACATTAGACCTACTGATGCATTTAGGGCTTATATATAGCCCCACACATCACTTAGTAAGTATACTGAATTTCTCATATGAAATTTTGGAAACATAACATAATCATTCATATTAAAACTAGCAGAATAAATGTCAATAATTCAACCAGAAATTATGATGGGTATAAAAATAGCACATCCATAGTCAAACATATCATAATTTATCAATACAATATAAAATATTGTATTATAATAAATCAACCATATTCAAGAAATATATCCAGTAAAGGATCATCACATTTTTTAAAATGATCAATACAACTTTTTGAGACAAATACATCTTTTAGTTAAATCATTTAAAAGTAAAAAATTTATAAATGATGTCATATAAAAAAGATTTTTGCATCAAATTGTCAAATACCACATTGAAACATTTGAGAGTAACTAACCATTTAAAATAGTCATGTACATATAAATAAATCCTTGAAACGATTTTGAAAACATGGACAATAATTTGAACGATTTTGAAGAATAAATATTTTAATCATTTAGAATTATGTTTTAGTTAAAGAGAGAATAGAAAAATAATTATTTAATATCTTTTATGAAACATGGGCATGGATAATAAATATTTCCTATATAATACATACACATAAACAATCTTGAATAATAATGAGTTTGAGGAATTAACCCTTACCTTGCACTTTAGTTTGGTCAAATGTACATTTAACCTCATGTATAATTAAATAATTTGTTATTAAATTATACCATAACCATATTTATATTTATTATATCATACATGATTCATTAATGACTTTATAAAACCCGTTTAATAATTATTTCCATGTTAAACTAACAATTAATGTAATAATCACTTTCATTATCGTATCTGTTTTAAATTTTCATTCTTGATAGTATAATTTTGATCATGACTTAAATACTTGAATCATATAAAACATGATTTATATATATCATATATATTGGATATAAATATGCATAATATAATGATATATGAAATGGACAAATCCCTTTATGGAGAAGGTAGACCATACATACGAATAAACGTTGTTTCCGTTTTCATATCGTATTAAATGGTAGTAATGGAATAAGATATATATAATTACATAAATACATACATAAATACATATATATATCCAGTAGCATTATTATGTCAAATATTATATTTTTATTAATAATATTAAATTTTATAATCATTGTTTCATGTTGAATGTGTAAATGAATCACATCGCGTCGTGGAGAATGTAAGTCGTACAGACACACAAGCAAAGATTTCATTTCCATAATGATTAAAAGGTTTATAATTTTTTGGTATATTAGTTTTAAATATAAGTTTTCATTTTTTATTATTTATATATATATATTACACATCATTATATCCATCCAAACAACATAGTGTTGAATAACAAAATACACCACGATGTGCATATGGAAAGCCATACATTTGCATGCACGGTGAAATTTATAAAGACCTGGATTTCTCCATGTAATTATATTTAATTATATGGAAATATTACGAGTCTACAAAATTTGATGGTGCGTGATTCCGAGGCCCTATGTGCCTAAAATGAAATTCTGACATATTTTAGGTACATTCAGCAAACGCGTGAGCGATATTTTGTAAAATTTGAACTGGTTCTCTAAATTAAAATTTGATGACTCTACTAAACTCGTAGGGATGATATTCTTACAGGGATATTTATCCTCGACCGCAATTGTTCAAGGGAAGAAGATGGTTTTTTCATAGAGGCTTCAATATAATTAATATAATTTATTTTAAAGGCATATCCTCCCACCTCTCATTTGAATCTTGGTGGTGGGGACCACCCAAACTCTTCTCTTTATGTGAGATAACTCTTAGAATTCCGCAATTGATGAGAAAAAAAATAATTACACAAGTAATTAATTATGTTGGATCCTCATCACTTGAGTTTGGGGTAATCATTGGGAAAAGAGAAGTTGGGAGGTCCTCTGGAAAAACATCCTGCAACGATGAAACTCTTCAATGAATAACATTGTGTCGATCTAGAGCGAGGAACCGATGATCGAGCTCTGATCAGAATTGAGTTGCAGGAGCGATGAATGTCGACATTTTAATCGTCTTCATCGTCATCATATTCTTCCCCACTCCACCTCCCATGAGAAAACGAGATACTGATTATTCTTTTTGTTCTTCATCGTTTTACGTTGATTCCATAAACTTAAACTACCTGCTATCGGTTTAATGCGGGGGGTGTTGGCCAATCGAACACGACCTGATCCCTAAGGTATTGTAATGTTGACTTGTTGTTCATAGGCGGTTCTATGAGTTGAGCTGATATAGACCACATCACTGACGACCGATGCTGGTAGGGTATTAGATGGGGGCCGATACTCTGGTAGGCTACAATGATGGTGAAAACGCAACAGCGCAACAGGGGGTAGGCATAGCCCGTTGGCTGTAGAGGAGGAGGACGGTGGCTGGCAGGTCGGCCAGCCTCGAAGAGGGCGGCATGCGTCTGTGCGGCCTGTAGAGGATGAGGTTGCGGATATTGATCCACATCGGCATTCTAGGGTGGCCAGTAACTGACCGGGTGTTGGAGGATTGCAGCACCGTCACACTACATGATGGAGGAGCCAGTAGGCCGCATCACGCAGAGCTGGACCCGCTCCGGTGGGTCCCACGTGGTAGCAGGCAGTGACCGAACGTACCATGGGAAATTTATGATATTGTGGGGTGCCTCCCCAAGGTATCATCTTGGGTGAGCCCCGCCATGGTGGACCACACCCATCCAAAAGGGTCGAGTAGTGCCTAGCAGGATGGGCCACACCATTCATGGGCCAGACCAAACCGCGGCCCAGTGTGCCAGGCCCTCCGTGGTTTGAACGATACTAGGTCGGGACGACCCATGTCGGGTCGGACTGGGTCTATCCGACTAGGCCAGACTGGACTCTGGCCCATCTGGACCCAGATATGCCTTTTTGGCCTTATCTTGATAGTTAGTCATCCATTTGATGATCCTTATGTAGTACCAAAATCATGGGATCGAGATGATCATTTTTGTATACTCTAATTGAATTTTGGATAATGTTGGAGTACATCCAGGTTTGATCGATCCCATATCAAACGAGTACCTCAGAACTGAAATTCTAATAACATACTAACTAGACATTTTATTGATGCAACGTCTATCGCACTGGGTCCGTTATGACATGACGAACCATTGTCATACTTCTTTCAGGGAAAATCATGGAATTTGACGTATCTACTAATGGATTGAGGAGTGGAACCTTCCTGAATCAAGAATTGTTAGTGGGAGAACCCTATGGCTGGTTATACTTGAGTAATCTTCAGATCCTATGTCGGTCAGTGATCAGCGATCTAGTTTGTGTTAGTGCTCAGTGATCCGTAATGGGTTAGTAAATATCGATCATGTGTGGGTCATATCTAGATCTTGTTTGGGTCATCATCAGATCCTGTGTAGGTCATCATCGATCATGTATGGGTTAAAAGCATAAAATCATGATGAAATAAGATGACCTAGAAATATAGTTAATCACATATACATCCGTACTTAATTTATACCTTGTGTGAGATTATTCTTTACCTTTTTGGTACACTTCTATGTGGTTACACCTTTTTAGTATTCTTCTCTGTGGCATTATCACTATGGTACAGACCTTCGTGGTGATACATTTCTTGTATTCTTCTATGTGGTGTTACCATTGTGGTACGTACCTTCATTGTTATACCTTTTTGGTATTATTCTATGTGGCATTTCCATTGTGGTACATACTTTCACGATGATACCTTTATGGTATTCTTCTCTGTGGCATTACCTTGTGGTACATACCTTTGTGGTATTACCTTCAGGGTATTCATTCAATTGTGTAACAGTCAAAATTTTAGCTAAAGACTTTGGACTTTTGATTCTCATTAATGAAATGGGTATACTTGATAACTTATGAATATTTATGGGCATGTAACTGTGTAGGTTTGACTTTTGTTTTGGTTTTTGGTGATTACGGTATTGTATTGTGGTTTATCATTTGTGAATTTAGAGAGACCTTAAGGGGTATCGGGGTCTCTACTGGTTATCGTCATAGTCACCCCGACAAGGGAAACGCCTGCACCTTGTTGTGTCCTCAGAAGATGATAGAAACACTAATTGATGTTGAGGGTAACAGGACGAGGAGGATTCTCAGAGGTGGACTTAGATTAGTCGTACTACAGATATGACCATTCAAGATTTGTATCTACCCTTTATTTAGGATCCTTGGTGGGTGTTCACTAGAGTTATTTATAGTTTTACATGTACTTTCTAGTTCGGCTTGTATTCTGCCACCTTTTAAGTACACTACACAATCTTTTAACTATATATTTTACTTTTTGCATGTATGATGTTGTGTGATTGGTTTTGTGAGTTTGTAGGTTTAAAATGAAATGTATTCTCAGATTTAGGGATATGCCTTTTCGGGGCTAGTGGCCTACCCCTGGCCTCTGGAAGGCATGCATGGGGATGTCACAACACGATCCCTTGGGGGTGAGATGTGAGAAATTGGTATTAGAGGATTCAGTTCTATCTGATAACTTAGACCCTGATCTTTTGATTTATCAATATTGTTAAGAGTAATGACTGTGTTTTTTTGTTTCAGGAATCCATTGGTGGTGTGATGACCAATGATTCAATACACTAGGACCATGACTTCTGATTTCAGACTCTATACATGAAAATACTAATTTCATGCGTGCTTTTTAAAAAAATTCTTTGTGATCTATTGATTCATCTCAGTAGGTATAAATTATGGACCATGGAAAACCTGTATATTCTAGGATGCCTCCATAAAAACATCTAGCCAATGTTCCAGGTAGAGTATGTGACTCCAGCCCACCGAGTGATGTGGTATCGGTGAAGGGCCCTCGTACGGAAGTTGTTCCTTCGGTTGTTGTACAAGAAGCTCCACTACATATTGGGAAGATGATTCCACTATCCCCAATAGTAGAGTATGTACATCGACTGAGTGTGTTGCACGAGTTCTTGCGCCAGAGGCCACCGAGGTTCTGGGGAGAGACGGATCTATAGGTGTTGGAGGAATTGCTAGAGGCCGTGGGTATGGTTTTTTGAATTGTAGGGACACCATCTGATCTCATGGTGATATTTCTCGCCAGTCATTTTCAGGAAACAATAAGTAGATAGTGGAGCTTAATGGTATAGGTTCATGAAAAGGTCACTCTGATCGGGATGGACTTTGAGATCATTTTGATTTCAGAGTTTGTCCCATCTCCCTTACGCTCTGTGCATATAAAGAAGGATCTCCACCTACAGTAGGGCAGCATGATCATTGCTCATTATTCAACAAGGTTCACTGACCTCTCGTGATACAAAACTGATATGGTGAAGGAACCTTTGCATAGGTCCCAGACCTTCGAGCATGGGCTCAGAAAAGAGATTAGATCTTTGATTATTTCTCTTAAAATCATGATGCAGGTGGGGGTGTTATAGTGAACACTCATACTAGCGAGATTCCTTACTGAGAAGTCACTGGCAACGAGACCCACTATTAGACAACATGTAGTAGAGTCGTCTACAGGTAGATGTAGAAAGATGACGCAGAAGTCCAAGAGGACCAAATGTACTGGTGGTTTACCACATGATACATGTAATTTGTGTGGCGATCTTGAGATAGAGAAGGAAATTCAAGGAGTAGGCAGTGTTACTCGAGCAGTGGGTAGGGTCACATGGCTCGCAACTTCTCGAAATTTCATACAGATGACTAGCAGATGGTCTAAGGGCCACCTGGGTAAAGGATATGTTTTGATCTAGGAGGTCCACCGGAAAGAGTCATATGTGGAAGAATAGGAGGGAAAACATCAGGTGGTGGGTAGTGATTCGAGGTTCTACCACCACATCCACTAGGTGGTCCACCACGACCACAAGGAGCAGGTGTACATAGACGTGCTCAGATCCAGGAAGCAGAGGTCTATGAAAAAAATGATCCAATGATGAATTGAAGTACGATCTGTGTCTACTCCCCCTTAGATACAGTACTTATAGACATATGTGACCATCACTCTTTTATTTCCGCGTCCCTTGTTCAGATCTCAGATATTATGGTAAATCCATTGCCTGAATTCATACAACAAGAGAATCCAACAAGAGAGGATTCAACAATTACACACTGGTGTCAGCTATGTGAGATTACTCTAGGAGGCGACCGATTCCGCTGTGATATTCTAGTAGTAGCGTCGAGGCCTTATGATGTTATCTAGCGTATGGATTGGTTATCTACAGTATATTCTCAGATCTAATTTATTAGGTGCAAGGTGTGGTGTGTCCGCACAGATGGGACAAGATTTTCTGTCACCGCTGAGAAGAGAACCTATGTAGAAAAAGATAGAATTACCCAGAGGAGGGTGCAACTGATAACATATTAGTTGGATAGCCTTAACTTCGGAGAGGTTGATGTTGAGAATCCAAGATATCTTGTAGTGGTGGACCAATACACTGATTTTTTTCATGATAATGTTCTGGGTCTACCTCCTTGTACATAGGTGTACTTTTACATCGAATTTCACCCTGGGACCTCACCAATATCAACGCCTGCATATCGGATGGAACACGCATAGCATTCAGAGTTGCAAGTATATATGGAAGACCTAAGGAGAAATGGGTTCATTAGGCCTACTGTTTCTCATTGGGAAGCCCCGATTTCTTTTTCCAAGATGGAGGATGGGAGTTCAAGACTCTATGTGGACTATAGGCGCCTGAACAAGGTGACCGTGAAAAAAACATACCCACTCTAGTGGATTGAAAATCATTTTGATCAGGTGATTAGAGAATGACGATTTTCGAAGAACGAACATAGATCAGCCTATCAACAGCTTAGGTTAAAAGGCAATGATGTGCAGAAGCTAAACATTAGATGTCAAAATGGACATTATGAGTTCTTGGTTATGACATATGGCATGACCAACACACTAATAGTATTCATGTGACTCATGAACAAGATCTTCCAGTCATACCTTGATTGTGTTTTAGTAGTCTTAGTCAACGACATCTTGATATTCAAAGCCATAAGGGTGGATAATTCCTATCATCTTTTGATAGTTCTGGACACACTCTGAGAGCGCCATATTTATGGTAAGTTCTCGATGTGAATGTTCTGGACAAAAGAGGTCCACTTTTTAGGACATGTTACCTCGAAGGCTGGTGTTTAAATATATCCAATGATTATTGAGGATGTGATTCATGGGGAGTCACCCATTAGTCTGACGTAGGTGCATATTTTCCAGGGATTGGTTGTATACTACCGAAGGATTGTGCCTGAATTTTACAATGTAGCGGCACCCTTATCTGCATTGATGAAGAAGGGGAAACCCTTCGTGTGGTTGGAGGGATTCCAGAAAAGATTCTAGGAGTTGCAGAAGATACTGATGAGTGCCCCTATCATGAGGCTACCATATGAGGGCATTAGATATGTAGTCTACTGTGACCCATTATGGACCAGGATCAGATGTGTCCTGATGCAAGAGCGAGCAGTGATCGTGTATGGTTCTTCATTAATGATATAGCATGAGAAGAACAATGCTACCCAAGACCTGGACTTAGAAGAAGTGGTCATCACCTGGACGATGTTGTGACATTACTTGATGGGTGAGTGTTTTAAATTCTACTATGATCATAAGAGTCTCAGGTATATCTTCTCTCAGAAGGACTGAAACATGAGAAAATGACATTGTCTGTAGTTCCTCAAAGATGATGACATCGAGATAGTCTACACTCTTGGGATGGGGAATGTAGTAGCAGATGCACTCATTAGGGGATCTATCATACAATTGCTAGGTGATGCAATAGAAGAGATACCAATTTTTTAGATATAATATTTAGACTCATATGGAGCGGCTTATCTTTATTCTCTAACATTCACCCCCACTCATTCAACAAGTCAATGAGGCGAGATTGGGGACACATACTGCGAGGCTCGATGTGCTCAGATATTCACAGGATAGGAACCAGATGGATTTTCTAAAGTTTGGGAAAATGTCATCCTCTTCATAGAATGTAATATGTTACCGATGTAACTACAAGGTGAAGTGTTTAGGGTGCTCCATGCGTCCCCCCTAATGGTAAATCCAGATGTGAAAAAGATGTAATAGGACCTTCGGTGTCAGCACTGGTCGCAAGGAATGAAGAAACAAGTGTCAGAGTTTATCTCATGGTGCTTCACTAGTCATAAAGTGAAGGAATAACAGCAGGTTCATGCTAGCTTAGTTCATCCACTAGAGGTGACCGAGTTGAATTGAGTTCGAATTTCTATGGAATATGTGAGAAGACCTCCACGAATGTTTAGGGGTTATTATTATATCTGGTAGATCATTGACTGAATCACCATTTCATCCCACTTCGTACCTATCTAAGAGTTGTGTTTAGTAGAGGTCTTGAGACACATCAACATGCAATTGATTGTGCGGCTACATGATGTTCCCTTAATGATTGTATCTGAACGAGATGAATTTTTTACGTTGTAGATATGGAAGGGGTTGTAGGAGGCGTTTGGGACATAGCTTCTATTGAGCACTGCCTTCCATCCTCATGTGGACAGTCAGATAGAGTGGTCCATTCAGACCCTTAATGAAATGATGCGTTATTGCATCCTTTATTTCGGCTACATTTGGGAGGATACTTTACCGTAGTGGAATTCTCATACAAAAATTGATATCACTCCACTATCGGTATGGAACCATTAGAGGAATTGTTTGTTTGACCTTATTGGTCAACTCAGTGCAAGACTGAATTAGGGGAGTGATCAATCTTTGGACCAAAGATGGTACAGACTACCACAAAGGAAGTGATGATCATTTGGAGTAGATGAAAACTCTACAGAGAAGGCCGAAGTCTTATGCTGACTGGAGACAGAGAACTTTAGATTTTGAGGATGGTGACCATGTCTTTCTACAGGTCTCACCTCGATGTGGTTTGCGACGATTTGGTCAGGGAAAAAAGTTATCTCCGAGGTTCCAAGGAATCTTTTGAGTCCTTAAAAGTGATTTTGAGGTGGCGTACTGCCTAGAACATCACCCTTAGTTACACCATGTTCATGATGTTTTGCACATTTCCCAGCTTAGGAGGAACATTCATAATCCTTTGAACATCATTGACTGGGGAGAGATGGACATTGAGGATGAAGCAACATTTTCAGAGGTTTGAGTAGAGATTAAGGATCAATAGGAGTGATTCCTTAACGGGCGATCAATACCTCTGGTGCGCATACATTGGTAGCATGAGAACCTCATATAGAGCACATAGAAGAGGTATTATCTGATTCGTTATCAGTACACCCACTTGTTTCCCTAGTTTGTGTTGTGTCATTTAGCGACGCAATGTCCTGAGGTGTGGAGAATGTAATAACCCAAATTGTTTATGTAATTTTTTCATTTAAATAGAAATATTACTTGTATTAAAAAATTGGTGACGCATGATTCCAAGGCCCAGTGTGCCCAGAATAAATTTCTAAACTTTTGTTTAGCTATGTTCAGTAAACGTGCGAGTAGTGTTTTGTAAGATTTGAACTGGTTCTTGGAATTAAAATCCAAGGACATTGTTGAACTCGTAGCACTGATATTAGCTTAAGGGAGGGTTAACCTCGACATTAGTGGTTCAAGAGAAGAAAATGTTTTTTTTGAATTTTATATAAGGGATTAAATAAAATAAATATATTTTATTTTTAACGCCTATCCACCCACCACTTCGTTGAAACATGGTGGTGGTGAAAACCTGAACTCTTCTCTTATTGTGAGATAACTCTTGGAATTCCCCAATTTATGATCCACAAATTTATTGAACAAATAATTAATTAAGTTGGATTATCACCTCTTGAGGTTCGGGGAATCATTGGGAAAGGATAACATGGGAGATCTTTTGGAGAAAAATCCTCCAATAAAGAACCTCTCTAATGAAGAAAATTCTCCAGATCAAGAGTGAGGGACTGACGCTCAAGATCGGATCAGAAGCGGGTTGCGGGAGCGATGAATGTCGACATCTTCATCATCTTCATCATCTTCATATTCTTCCTCATGCCTCCTCTAATGGGAAAATGTGGTAAATATTATTATTATGATTTTTCATGGTTTTACGTTGATTCATTCATCTTAAATCGCCTACTACCGATTTAATGTGAAGGGTGTGGTCGAACCGAACATAGCATGATACCTCGGCTACTAAACTGTTGATGTGTTCTTTACGGGAAGATCAACGAGTTGAGTGGAACCTGACCACATCACTGGAAACTATCACAGGAAGCCTACAAGGTGGTGTTCGGCACTCTAACGAGCCATGAAGAGGGCTGTGGCACAACTGTGCCGCTAGAGGTGGCCTTGACCCGTCGGTCGTGATAGAGGAGGAGGACGGCGTGCATCCATGTTGGTGGAAGAGGACGAGGCCACAACTATCGAGCCGTGTTGGCATGCATGGGTGGCCAGCAACAGGCTGACCATGTAAGGATAGCGTCGTCATCACACCGCTGGAAGGGGGAGCAGTCAAGACATCTTTCCGGCCACATCACTCTGAGAAGGACCACTCCGACGGGTTATGTCTGCCTGCAGGTGGGGACCGAATGTCCCTTGTGCCATTCAAGAATACCACTTGGCTCTTCCCCCTAGGTATCTTTTAAGGAATTACCCACCATGGTGGACCACACCATTCTATGTGGGCCATGCCCACCGTGGGCAAGTTCACGCCCGGAGGGCTGGGCCGCCCCCTTCACGGGTTGGGCCGGACCACGGCCCAATGGGTCGGGCCTTCCACGATCCATCCCATCCTAGCCAGACCTAGATCGAGTCATGTACACCCGAACCGGGTTGGGTCAGGAACGACTAGGCCGGACCACACCTAGGCCAATATGGATCTAGATACGTTTTTGGCCACTTATAGAGAATCTAGAATCTGTTTGATGAACCATCTATGACACCAAAATACATGGAACAAGAAGGTCCTTTTGGTATAATCCACATGAGTTTTGTATAATTTTGGTGTACGATAGGTTTGGATCAAACCTGGGTCCATCCGGGCCCACGGAACAGAAACAATAATAACTTATAGAGCGGGCGTTTGATTGACGTGTCGTCTGTCTCGTTGGGTTCCTTATAACATAACAGACCTTTGGGATACTTCTTCATGGAAGTATGTGTAATTTTAAGTATCATTATATGTAATGGGAAGTATAACATCCAGTAATAAAAAATGATTAGTGTGGGAACCTTGTGGTTGTCTTTACTTGAGGAATCTTAGGATCCTGTGTGGGATAGCGATCATTGTTCCTGTGTTGTTCAAGGCATACCGATCTGTGTGGGTTGTCTCTAGATCATGTGTGGGTAATCATTAGATCTTATGTGGGTCATCATCGATCCTATGTGGGTTAATATTAGAGCTTCTCGATAAAGTAAGATGATGTAGCAATACAACTATTCATATATACTTCGCTACATATGTTATCCATGGTGTGGTGTTACCGTTGTGGTACCTACCTTCGTGGTGATACCATTGTGGTATTCTTCTGTGTGGCATTACCTTTGTGGTACATACCTTCCCGGTGATACCTTTGTGGTATTCTTAGGTATGGTGTTACCTTTTTTGTACATTATATCATGGTGATACCTTGGAGGTATTTTTCATTGTGGAGTTAAATTTTTTGGTAATTACCTTTGGGGTGTTACCTTTGTGGTATTCCTTCTTTCGTGGAATAATTGAGATTTTGGCTAAGGTGTTGGGCCTTGTGTTTCCTCATGAAAGAGATGGGTATACTTGATAAATTTGGTATATGTATGGTCATATTCCTAAGTATGATTGGTCTTTTTTTTAATGCATGGTGATTACAATATTTGTTTTTTTATAATTTTTGGATTTGAAGAGACATTAGGGGGTATCGAGGTCCCTAATAATTATCATTATACTCACCCTTGAACTGGCTATGCCTGCAAATTGATGTGTCTTGTGCAGAGGATAGACATTGTTGATCGAGGTCTAGGGTACTAGGACTAGGAGGCTGCATGAAGTTGGAACATAGACAAGGCATACCAAAGAGATCACCATTAGAGAGTTGTACCTACCCTTCATGTAGGATCCTTGTCGGGTGTTCACTGGAGTTGTTTTCAGTTTTACATGTACTTTATAGTTGGGCTTATATTACGCCCCCTTTTACTTACTGTACAGACACATTATACTATATATTTTACCTTGTTCTCGTATCTTGTTTTATACATTATTGTGGGATTTTTCAGATATAAAATGAAATTTAATCACAATTTTAGGGATATTCCTTTCCAGTGCTAGTCCCTATCCCATGGACTATGGATGGTGGGCTTGGGGTAGTCACCGCACAATCCCCAGGGGACGGTTCGAGACAACATTATCATTCATAGCATGTATAGAATAATTAATATGGATGTACCATATTTATAATAACATCAAAGTATTTATAAGTTATTAGATTTATTAATTTGGTATGGAAATGACAAAGAAAGCGAAAGTGGAAGAAGAAATGAACATTGTAAGAGGTGATAAAATAATTATCTCTTCTTTGGGTGTTCCAGATTGATTTGAATGAAAGGGATAGATATGTTGAATGTATGCTCAAGTGATGTCCTCCTTATTTAAGTGAGGGAAGTTGGGAGGATATTTGGATAGGGTTTGGCAGAGAAAAAAGGCTTTGGATGTCTGAAATTAAGAGAAGGGGAAGTATTATTTTATAAGAGAAGAGGTTTTCTCTTTTAGAAAATCGTGAAATATTATTTTATTATAAAATAAATTTCTATTTCTAACAGTTTAAAATGGATATATTTTGATTCTATGGGGGTTATGGGTCGAAATAATATCAACCAACAGGTTTTAGACATGTTTAAGTCACCATATTAACATTTTCTTTTAGATTTAACCCTTAGTTATATAGTTTCACTTTTACTTGCCTTCTTGTATTATTATAAAAATTGGTTAATAAGAATACTATAAAATTCCAAGAGAAACCCAAGTGGTTCATTAATGACATAGATATCATTATATTTTTCCTTTGGTAGAACCTTATATTTTCAAGAATGTTATATCATTTAATAATACCGTATTTGTTTTTAAAATGCAATGAAGTCAATGTTGACACTATTTAGTATTTTGTCTTTCTAAGTCATAAAAACATTATCAAACCAAATAGAATTTATTTAACCAACCCTAATATGTCATATTAATCTATATAATTAGATTAATCCATAAAAATATCAATTTAAATGTATTTGGATATTTATAATATCAATTAATTTAATCTTTCATTACTAATGTAATTAATGCATCTTCATTGTGTTATAAATTAATTGAATTATATATTGTCAAAAAATTAAAAAAAGATATAATGATGTAGGAAATATTATTATCTTTATTATGAATAAATATAGTCGTATTTATCTTAAGTTTAACTATATATGAAAAATATTTTAGTTATGAAAATTTGAATTTAACACTTTTAACTCTTTTATAAACAAAATTATAACAAATGCCCTAATCTAATCCATGTGGATAAAAAAGGATAATATTCTATTTATACGGATTATTTAGGATTAAATACACTTATCCAATAGAATTAATACTTCTATTAGGTTAATTGTAATATCATTTTTACCATTAATTACCCTATTTACTTTTAATCGTGGTAAATAAAAGTCAAAAGTTATTATTCTTCAAAAATCATTTTCATCTTATTGAACCTATAACTCCCCAAGTGTCAATGGTATTATTCTATTTGAATAATACAGCAGCATGTCTTGTAAGAAATTTTGAGTTCTAACACACACCACAACCAATCAAACTAGCCGTTATGAATAGTAATACCCAATTTTTTAAATTTTATAAACTTTATCATTAAAAATGGACTTCATTTTGTGATTAGGAATATCAAAATTCTCTTAGGGTGATGTTTTGGTATTTTTCTGAAAACAGTCATCTTTTCATGAATAGTGAAGAACACTAAGTTATTGTTTAAAACTGAATTTTTATTTAAATAATTATTTATTCTAATTAAAATTATTTTACTTCAAAATAGATACATAATACCTATACAAGTTAAATGTAATTAATTGGAGTTAGTTTATAATAAATTTAGATATATAAAAAATATATTGAACTTTTCACCGTCTTTTACCCATCTTCTATGAGAATTTTCAAATTCATATAAAACTTAATTGTACCACTTTTGTGAGTGGAATTTAGAAAATCCAAGAGACATAGTTAATATCAAAGAGTAAAATGTGGTTCAATAAGATAATAATATTTTTGTGTGAATAGTAACTTTTTACTATTATTTACCATGGTTAAAAGTAAATAGGGTAATTAAGGGCAAAAATGAAATTATTATTACCTTGACACATGTCCTAATTCTATTATATAAGTATAATTCAACCAAAATCAACCATTGTAATAAATTAGGAACCTTTTTCGTCCACATGGATTAGATTTGGACATTTATTATTATTTAATTCAAAGAAGAGTTAAAATAGTTATAATCAATGTTTAATTATTAAAAAACTTAATATAGGGTTATACATAAGAGAAATTAGATTATAAATAATCATTAGAAATATAAAAATATTTCCTACATAATGGTATTTTATTTATAATTTTTGGACATTAAATAATTTAATTTATTTATGACACAATGGTGATGTAGTAATTACATAATTAATGAAATATTAAAATAATTGATATTATAAATATCCAAATAAATTTAATTTGAGACTTTTTATTAATTTAACTAATTTTATTGGTTAATAGGACATATTAGGGATGGTTAGATGAAGTTTATTCTTTGTAATAATGATTTTACAAATTTTTCAAAAACAAAATACAAAATAGTGTCAAAATTGACATAAAAGAGTTTTTAAAACAAATATTATATTATTAATTTATATACCATTCCTAAAAATCTTAGGATCCATAAATGGACTTATTTAATTATTTTTGTGTCATTAATGAACAACATTGGGTTATCTATGAAGTATATAGTAATTTTATTAACCATATAATATAAAAATAAAAAGAGGCATGTTAAATGTCAAACTATTTAAATAAGAGTTAAATCTAAATGATAAGGGTCAAATAGTGACCCAAAACATTCTAAAACCTATTGGTTGAGTGGGTTTTAACCCCTTACCACCTAAGAATTTAAATAATATACATTGGAACCATTATAAAGAGAAATTTATTTCATTATAAAAAAATATTTCATGATTTTCCTAAGGTTCTCCTCACCCCTCTAATAAAAGAGAACTCCCCATCTCTCTAATTGACACCTTAAATTCCTTTTTTCTCGGCCAAACCATCTCCAAATATCCTCCAAACGTCCCTCACTTCATTATTTATGCCTTACTTTAGTCAGAATGCCAAATTAAGGATCCCTTTTGATCAAATCAAAAGTAAGAACTCGAAAATAGTTAATAATTTCACCACCCTCTTTCAAGTTCCTTTCTTCTTCCACTTCATTTATTGTTGTTGTTACATTATTAATTAATAAATTCAGAATCATATATATATTGTGATGTTATTATAAATATGTTATAACCATATTCATTATTCTATCCATCCATTGAATGACATGTCACCGTACGTGCGTACATACGACTTACCGTCTCCACATCGTGGTGTAATTGTTATTCAATACATTATTATTTGGATGGTTATAATAAGGATTTTTAATTGATGTAAATAATAAATATAACATGATAATTATTCTTTATATATAATATTCCATACAATTATATATTATTTTAATATCAAAATAATGATATTGACTCTCGTGCGTATGTATAGATTACTGTCTCTATGAACGTGATGAGATTTATTTCCCATCGTATCCATTGATGAAAAATATCATTAGATGAATAAAAAATTGTTTAAAGACTTGATATCATTATGGATATGAATAATATAAATCCCATACATAAAAAATATGATTAAAAAACAAAAAAAATTATATAAAGGAAAACAAATCTGTTAACACCAGAAACGACGATAATACTAAAATATTATTAACAAAACAATATTAAAAGATCATATATGTTATCATATTAATGAATATGATTATTTTATAAATTAATAACAATTATTTCACCATAATAGAGTAGGTTAACCTACCCTATACCATGTTAAAATACAAGTTACGAGTTTATTTCACAATCTCTTCGTTATCCAGGTTGTTTATACGTAATTATTTACTGGGAATTCTTTATCATCCACATCCATGTTTCTTTAAAATGTATTCCAAAACATTTTTAATATTTCATAAAATATGGTTTAAATTCACTAATACCCTTTTTTAATTTTTTTAAAATGGTTTAAAATGAATCTTTCTGTTGTTTTCCAAACAAGGTCATTTGTAACCTTCTCGACAAAATTAAGGTAAGAATGTCTTTTTAACTTATACGGAAGGGGCCATTATTTTCGGCCATTATAAAATCACCAATGCATCCCTTATAAGATTATATGAATATTTTGAATTTAAATTTTTTATTTTATAATTATGTTACTTTTAAATGATTTCAAAAAAAGATATATTTGTCTCATATAGTTTTGATTTTTCATCTATGTCAACATCCTTTGATGGATTCTAAGCTTATTTGAGGCTGATTTATTATGATCCAAAACATCCAGATTGTATTGAAGGTTTTGTGATATGTTTTACTATGTATGTAATGTTTTTATACGATTCATTTTTTATGGAGAAATTATTGACATTTCGTATATAGTTTTAATAGAAATGTTTATTTTATGTTTAAACATGTTCATATGAGGAATGCATTTCACTTAGTAAGTGACGGGTGGAGCCTGCTATAGCTCCTACATGAATCGGTAGGTCTCATGAGACAAACCAGTGTCTTGGCACAAGGCCTTGACAAAATCTAATTTGTAGTATTGGCACAAGGCCTTGACTATGGGGTTATGATAGTTTGGCATTGTGTATTCCATCATTATGAATGTGGATATTGATATTGCTTGTGATTATTCGACTAGTATAATAACCTTGTTAATAAGTAAATTGAATTATTTCATTTTTTTTGACATTTAATGCTAAATTCCAAGTTTAAAAGGATTTTTTTAGTTACACATTGCCTTAAATGTTTATTCTTATTTATGTCTGTTTTCGCTATATTGTTATCCTTACTGAACATCTGAGCTCACCCCTTTCCAAGTTTTTTTCCCCAGGATGTGAAGAAGTATTTTATGACTAACCTAAAGGGATAGACAGAGGGGATATGAGTGTGTAATATGGATACAATATTGTTGTAGTTTTTAACTTTATTATGTAATGTAAGACTTATGAATGTATCTAGTGTTTTCAAGGCTACTGAACTAATATATCTTTCAAGACTTGATCTTTTGTGATCATGCCAATGTTATGTAATAATGCACCGACTCTGGGTAACTAGGTTGGGGGTGTTACAGAATCTAACCAACTAATATTTATCATAGAGAAGTAGATGTAGGATAAATAATATAATATTATCATTTTATCAACATGTCCATAATATGATACCTTTTTATACTGAGGCATATAATCCAATGCATTGGAAAAAAAGAATTTCATTACACATTTTAAAAATATAATATTTTAAAGTATATTTGTCTAAAATATATTTTAAATCATTGATAGTATGAGGTACATATAACCCCAATATATTAAAATAAGAATATTCTGTTTGATAAAATAAACAACATGAAACACTATGCATAGAAAGACAATGAGAATCATCTTATATATGATCCTCATAAACAAGATTTTAAATTGGTGTGTATGAATCAAATTATCCAAATTATGAAATATATAATTAAAAAGTTCCTAAAATATTGAAATTTATTGATAAATTATTTCTAAATAATGTCTCAAACTTTTAATCAAGCCTTTTTAAGTTTTAAAATACATAATGTTAAAAAAAAATCCTTTTTCATTTTTGTATATATAACAAATTTAAACAACTATATGAAATAATATAATATAGAAATAGTAAAATTATGATAATATGAACATCAAAATATTCATTTGGAATAATTTTAATGATTTTTCTAAATAGGATGATTTTTTAGTTAACAATGAATAAATATTTTTTTGTAAACCTCTCATTTTATTTAATAAATTAGGTATTTTAAAATTATCAACATGATATTAATTTGATTTCAAATTTTAGAAAACAATTATTTAGATATATTTAAAATATTCAATTACTGTATAAAAGTATTTATACCCAATTTTGGAGTATGATTAATTTTATGATGAAAACGCATTTTTTTGAAACTAATTTTAGATGAAAAAAGTAACATCTTTTGAATTATTATGTAACAAATAATAATAAATGAATTAAATTAAATTTAAATAATAAATATCTATCTACCTTAATTCAGATTAATATAATTATGATCAATACTCAAATAGTTAATTCAAGTTCATTTTAAGCTTAATAAATGAATTTCTTAAAAACCCATTTTTCAACATGATTTTAGTTTTTTTATTAAATTATACCACATATATAAATTAAATTTAATAAAATTAATATCATATTTGGATTAATAATAATAATTATTAAATAATATTTTTTACATTTTTGTAATTTTTATAAATAATGTATAAAACTTTTTTCAATGACTATGGTTAAAACAATGTTCTTATGTTACATGAACTTGTGTTAAAATTACTCTTCAACACTTAATGAATTTATATTTAGTAAATTATATTTAATATTTATTATTAGTTATTCCAAATTAATCAATAAATATCAAATTATTTAATTATTATTTTTTAAAATACATTCCTTAAATAAGTGAATTTCATGGTGATAAATAAAATGGTGAAAGTATGGAAACATAACAATAAATGAATCACATGATTAGAAAAATACATGATTTTATATGGTGGAGGGTTGAATGGAAAATAAGCTCCATCCAATCCATTATTTATTAATTTTTTATAACATGTTTTTAGAGAGACTTCTCATTATTTTATAGTTAATGGGTATTTACATTAATTCCACTCCTACCCAATTGTAAAATTACACAACCTTGCTGACCTTTTTGAAAATTCTCAGGCAATTTGGATCGACCATACATATAAACAATGTTTCTACATGATCTTTAAAATCATTGAAACAATGAAAAATATATCTCCCAAACATAATTATCCACATTCTAGAGGTGATGTTATCCCCCTACCACCAACCATGTCATCCTTAATATGAGATCCAAAAAATTATTTTGTATGTGAAAATAATTATCTTCAATAATCCATTTCTTTTTAATTATTCTATTTCTACTTTTAAAAATTTCGTAAATATTGAAATTTAATAGAACTATTATCTACCATATATTGATATATTATTATATTGATGTCATAATATATGTCAATCAACTCCTCTATAGAATTATAAACAAACCCATCACTCATGAATACAATATATTACTACCTTACATACTGATGTAATTATTTTTTTATAACCATCACTAATGTCCCATTAAGGGTTATATGATATGGAGCCTTGATCCATTTCTCAACCTGACCTCAAATGAACCTCCCCATACACTATTAGTTGTCTACTAGTAGTGAGGGTCTTGTAACTCATTCATAGAGATACTATAACCTCTTTTATCAAAGAAAAACACCATTGGATGTAAATAAAAAATGTGGAAGCATATATTACCATCAATATAGTCATGCCATGAGAAAATCAAATTTGGAATATAATAATCAAGTGAATGGGGAAAATTATTTTCCATTATAGGTTCCAATTTTCTATAATGAAATCAATGTAATGGCACTACGACTCCCCATGCGGGTCCTGAACCATGTATCTTTCCCTCCCCAAAAATCCATCTAAAATCATCCCCTATCCTATGGCCTTTCCCTTGTCAAGTCCAACAACAATATAATCAATCCTTGTACCAATTAAGATACATGAATAGGGTGTGGGTAAAACATTGTATTCCACCACCTACAATGTCTACAACAATTTAAGTCAAAAGATTGTGTATGAATTTTTATATAGAAATACGTAGAATGTAATAATAAATTGTTTATCACATTTTTTTTCTTATGTTACTACATTAATGCCATGGTTACTTGGGGTACCTATAACTCAATAATAACTTCATATCATACTAGATCCCAATGTGTTATGTAGTTAATATCATTTATTTATACATTCTTCATGAAAATACATGAAATATTCAAGGTGATATGATATCTCAGTGCCTAATTTGACTTATGAGGGAGATTTAATATTATCATGTGAAGATATAACTTGAAATGAAACTATTTCTATTATTTAATTTCTAAATTATAACACACTTTCCCAAAGAAAAAAATGTCACCAATGTATGTAATATGACATGATTCAATGCTTATCCCTCAATAGAATGGCCATGTTCAACACTCTCCACCCATAAGAATAATGACCAATATTCCAAGTATACTTCTGAAATTAAAATGAACATGTTCCAATTATATTAACTCATAAGTATGGTGAAAATGTTACAATTTGTACTTCTAAAATGTGAATGAACATGATAAAATTATACATAACATAATTAATTAACCAATAAATTATCCACCCCAATCCAATTTCTAATTAAACAATTTGTTAAACACATCCATTCCATTAGTTACCTAAAATTTAACTACTTTCTTCAAACCATTATTTAATTCATCATTTAATTATTAAATATCACAATACATATTCCATGATTAATTTCCTAGATTTAATTTTCTCAGTCCATTCTCAAATTTCCATAACTAATCCCATAATTATTTATCTCGATAATATTATCAAAGTCACATACACAATTTTAAATTAATTATCTCAACATATACAATTCAAAATAAAAATTGCCTATTTCGCTTATAAAAAGTGTCAATACATCCCTTAGGAACTTTATTTGGAGTGGATGTATCTTCAAAAAAAGCTAGCCACAGTTCCTTTGACTGAGTGCTTCAAGACATATGATGTCGGGGGTTTAGGTATAATGATTCTGGTGCTCTTTAATTATTCTTTGCAGGCTTCATTCCTGTGGAGGCTTTTTAACAGCAGTTCTGAGAGTTCACACTTTCTTCGGGGGAAATTCGTTAACAGGCTAAAGATGGGGTCTCTTAATTATATTGATTCCGCTGTCTATCCAACTTTTAAATACATATATTCCTCAATTGATGATCAATCTATATGGCTAGTATTGAAGGACTCATCTCTTAATTTCAGGAAAGCCAAATGCAATGATGACCCCCTTATAGATTTGGTGAGGGAAGATATGAACATTGATCTAGATATTACCATGAAGGACCAACTTCAAGACTTGGATGGACTTCAAATCAACATTTTAAACATTTTCAACAATTATTGTTTCTCAAACAAGAAGGATTTCTGGGCTTGGAAGCCTGCGGCTAATGGAATTCTCACGTAAAAGGATTTTTATGAGTTCTCCTTGAACCCAAACTTTGACAATAAATGGATGAGGAACATGCATAAAAAATTTATTAGACCATATCTCTCCAATTTGGTTTGGAGAATTTCTCATTGCAAGATTCCTACTGATTATTATCTTCAACGTTGTGGTATTTCATTATGTTCTTCTTGTGTTTTCTGTCACCAACACAGAGAGGATTCCGATCATTTATTCCTCTGTTGCGCAACTACGGCATCAATATGGAAGGCTTTAGAGGATATTTTTGAGATTTCTCTTCCTAGGACGTCCTCTATTGTGGACTTTATTCAATGATGGAACTATATTGGTATCACCTCTCCACTGCAAGATTTATTTCAAGTTGTTTCTTCTGAATTGTTGCATTTTTTCTGGTTCTCTAGGACTCAAATTCTCCATGAGAATAAATCCTTCTTGGTATCCTCTGCTCTCTCACGTGTACTTGCTGTGATACGTGTGGCTGGCCTGCCCAAGAAGCATTATCGTTGTTGTGGATCAGGCCAAAAAATATGGCTGGAATAATATTTGTCTAGAGAGTGATTTGACTAGGATTGTCTCTGCTATTAGGGATGGTTCATGTCACCTTTCCTGGAAGCTTCAAAATCTATGGATTAATTGTTTATATTCCATCTTTTCTATGAATAATATTATTACTCATGTTTACAGGGAATCTAATTCTGTTGCAGATGGTTTGGCTAACAAAGGAGCTGCAGGGGATGTCTTCATTTGGTATGACAAACTTCCTGATGTTTTTTCACCCCTCTTGAAAAGGGATTTGGACAGAGCTCCCCTTTTTAGGGTCATCTCTTCATCAAGTTCTTTTCTGAATGCGGTGTAGCTGCAATCTCAAGCTTTGCACTGTTTGGTTTCTGGTCTTAATCTTGTGTTCCTTTATACTGATTTTCAGACATGGGAATTTATAGTCTTTTAGAACACTTTTTTGATCCTTCTTTATCTGGCCTATTTTGTGCTGTTATCTATATTTTTATTTTGTTACTTTCTAATTCATTTGTATCTTTATATTGTTGTTTTGAGGTTCCGGGTGAGGTATGAAAGGATGTTCTAGACCCTGATGAGCATACCCTCAGGAGCAGCAATGGTGCTAATTGTTGGTTCAGTTCTGAGGTTACGACGTAGCAGCATTATCAAGCTTTGCACTGTTCGGTTTATGGTCTTAAGCTTGTGTTCCTTTATACTGATTTTCAGACTTGGGAATTTATAGTCTTTTAGAACTCTTTTTTTATCATTCTTTATTTTGCATGTTTTGTGATGTTATTTATATTTTTATTCTATTTCTTTCTAATTCATTTGTATCTTTATATGGTTGTTTTGAGGTTCCGGGTGAGGTACGCAAGGATGGTTTAGACCCTGACGAGCTTACCCTCAAGAGCAGCAAAGGCGCTACTTGTTGGTTTAGTTCTGAGGTTACGGTTTCAAATTTAAAAGAGTCGGCCAGTCCGTTTCTAGTGCTAGAGATGGATGAATAGTTTAGAACATAGGAAGAGGAGACATCATTTTGATCTCCATCCCTTCTTCAGAAGGAGTACTACTCACGGAGCTTCCAGTCGGACAACGATGCCTGGTTTTTTCCTCAGGAGGGACTCCCTCAATCAGTACGTGGTGCTTGATTGGGTTAAGGACCATGGTTCTGGATATCTGTATTTTTTTGTGGTTCTTTGGTGCTCCTCTCATGTTTTCTGTTTTCATTTAATATAGAGGCCTTTGCGCCTCAATAATTTAAAAAATAAAATTCAAAATAACATAAAAAATACCCCAATTATTTATCTTGATTAAAAAATATAATTCATATAATCACATCCCCGAATTAATTATCTAATTGAGTGGCCCCTTGGTCTCATGATAAATTCCTTAATCAATCATCTATTTCATCAAAGCTTCGATAAATCAATTTGTGAATCTAATAATCCAAATCCATGAAAACCAATTACTAATGGACGATAGAAATTATTAAATTCTACATGTAAATATAAAATCTATGACCATGGGAATTAGATTTAGACCACCTACCTTGGTTTATTGATAAATTTTTTACCAACAAAAATCCCCAAAACTCAAGAAGCATAATGATGAAGAAAAAGGATCCAGATCTAAATAACTAAACTGAAATTAAGATCAAAGACATCAAGATATAAAAAATCTAGATCTAAAACGAAAATACTAAATCTATATATCACCACATTGGTTTAAATTTGTAAACATAATATATCATCCATGTAAGGATCATGGAAAGATAGAATAAATATTGTTAAAAGAATCATGAAAAAATCCACTTAACGAGATAAGTGAGGATCATTAATTCGGGATTTCGATATAAAATAATTATGTTCGTATGTCACGACATGTCCCTCGGGGCCGGTGCCATATCTACCCAAAGACCACCTTCCATAAATTAGGTGCTGGCGACTAGCACCAAAGGCATAAATCCCAATAACTGGGAAGGCATTTCCTTTATAAAAGAAAAAAAACACCACATAATACAAGAGGATGTAATATATTAAATACAAATAAATTCCTGAAAAGTAAATGGGCCAGTATACAAACCCAACTGAAAAGTACAGCTACAACAGAATGGAAGTACAATAAAAATGAAAAGTAGATGGAAGAAAAGAAGAAGCTCTTAGGTCATCCACCTCGGATCATACCTAAAGGGTAGGTACAGATAGCGCAACTCCTAGATCATCCACCACGGATCCTACCTGAAGTTTAGGTACAGATAGCCTCCACAACACTCTCTCCCGTCAACCTCATCTGAGTATCGTCTCATCGTGAATTCCGCCTCCAGATACTGACTCATCGTGAGGTCCCTCTCCGGGTACCGTCCAGTCCTCGAACACTCGACCTTTGTCAGTGCTGCCCGACGTCTGCAACCAACACAACATGGTGCGGGCAGAGCCCATGTAGGGGTGAATATCTGATACTCAATAGGGACTTCGAGACCCTCCAGGTCTCACTAAATCCAACAAGGATAACCACAAAGAATGATATCGAAAGATAACCTATACTTAGGTATATGCCCATAAATATACATATGTTATCAAGTAACCCATATCAATCATGAGTAAAATACAATGTTTATTGAATCAGCTCAAACCAGGATTTTGTTCATGATGTCGAAACCACGGCTGCTAGAGAACTCCTCCTCTGTCGTGTACAATGGGCCTGCCGCTACAACAAATCATGCCCCACTATCCTTGGACTGATGTAGTACTTCACCTCTCGAGTACTATGGGTCTGACACTGCAACCAAGCACATCCCACCATGGGTCTTCCGCTACAACCAAGCACACCCCCTCATAGCCTACAGTGGTACTCCTTATGTCAAGTACCGCATGTTTTCTGCTACAACCAAGCACACCTCCACCGTGGGTCTGCTGCTTCAACCAAGCGCACCCCACTGGGCTATCCGAATCACTCCGAGATGATTGATCAGCAGTCGTCAAGTATCAAATAGGTACTAGGTCTATGCACATTGCTAGATCATCACCGCGAGGGTCCGATCCATGAGCTACTGGTCGATACTCCATGTATCACAAAGTTCTACGAAGAATTATCCCAAGGTCCAGCCACATCATAGGAAACTCAACACAATAGACGAGGCATCAATCGGACACCCTGTCTGTGTGTTATCAGCCTTTTCGTCCCCGGGGACCGTTTGGTTTCGTGTACGAAACAACCCGACCGTATCTCAACTATACCCCGAACTCTCATCGGGTATACTCATAGGGACCATTTCTCAACGTGATCACCAACGCCACTGACGGTTCCTCAAACAGACATCCGATATGAAAGTAATCACCTTTTCCGTTCCAGGGGCCCAGTTGGATTTCAGGTTCAATCTGACCCGAACAATATCCAACTGCATCCAAACCTTAGGAAAATTATGCCAAAACTTCCATCTCATCAATAGGAATCCAACAAGGTCGATAGTATGTCTATCGGACGTCCGGAGCTCATGTTATAAGTGTTTCCGCTCCGAGGGCCCGATAGGATTCGTGATCGAACCAACTCGACCGTTCCCAATGTTCTCTGAAACCTTGAGTGTAATATAAAAAAACGACTCTCTCAATCCAAGGATCGCATCGCAATTGACGGTGCATCGATCGGAGGTTCATATCCCAGTTTAAGGGGTTTTAAGCGAACCACTCCGGTTTTAGGGGTTTTTGGTCCTGGACCAACCCGGCTCGAGACCCCCTGGGTCGGCCCAAACCGGGACGACCTGACCCGGGTCCAGGTCTAGCCCATTAGGGAGGGGTCCGGCCCTGCGTGCGTGGCTTGGCCCGGCCTGGGCGGCCGGTTGCCCTGGCGCTGGCGCGACGCCCACGCGGCCAGCGATTAGCGGAGGGGGGGGGGGCTTTTGTCTCCCCTGGTTGACTGAAACGGCATGGAAAATAAGACACGCCTCCCCCTAAACCTGGAACGACATAGTCATTCCAGTCCGCCGCACCGGTGTAGCGTGCCCCCGGTGCTTTCCGCGGACCACTGGACGCGCACTGGTGGTCCTTTTCACCCGTCGTCTTCGCCAGTGGTCATCTCGGTTCCCGTACTTCATTGTGGAATCATAAAATCCCATCTGCGGCCAATTCATCAATCGCCCATCGATCCGCATGTCAAATAAAAAATCTGCAGAGTCTTCGAAGAGACGTTGTGGCCCCGACTCCGGTCGCGATTTCGTTCGGCCTCAACGACACGACACAACGACGCCACACATTCTCGATGTGTTCCTCCTTGTTTATGTGCGGTGTCATTGCATCGCGCCACCTTCATCCGAGCTGCTACAAAATCAACAACAGAAGGGGGAGGAGGGTCATCCGTGTTTGTGTGGTCCGACCTCCTCCCGTTATAACAATAACAGGAAGCCCAAAATTTTAACGTTTGATGGAAAAATAAAAGACACGAACACAAATCCAAACCCCTACTTATATATTTGATGTCACACGTTTGGTGTCGCGGAGAATGGCATCGTGGGGGTTGGACGTAGATTCTGTGGACGTCGGGGTGCGGCTGAGAAGGAAACGATGTCTCCTCTCTTGTTGTGGAGATGAAGAAGGAAGGTACATTGTCGTTGGCAATGATCACCATGGTCAATGACTTCTCCCTTGTCGTGGAGGAAGAAGAGGATGAAGAACCGTGATTTCCGAGTCGGTGTTCTTCATCGCAGCCTTGGCGTTCTTCATAAATAAGATGCTGATCTTCAAATGTAAAGAACGCTCCCTCCCTCAATACAATGAAGCAACAAAAAAACAAGGCCTTTTCCATATTTTATTACTTTTTCATACATTTTTAAAATTCAAAAACCATAACTCAGTTAATTAATTAGTGTTAAATTGACAAAATTAATGGTAATATTGGTTGGAATGCATTTATGAGGAAGAGAGGTAACCACAACATTTATTACATGGGAGGTTTAGAGGGTTTAGAGAATTTTAATAGGTGGGGAATCGTGTGGAACCCACCTAACTAATATCCTATCAAATAGAGTTTAGGATCAAGTGGGTCCCACCCCAACTCCCACACATGGGATTAAAACATTTAGAAGTGAAATTAAATTGTAACACAGTTTTATTTCAATTTACACTTAATCCTCAAAAAATTATCTTCCCCTCTCATGTTAACGTGATCACAGTAAAGGTCCCCCTAAGAAATTACTGGCCCGGCGATTTCATCGGTTCCCTCAGATTTTTATTTCTAGAACCAGATTAAAATTTAGAAAAAACCACGCATTCGTTCACTGAACGTACCCGAGCCAAACATTGAAAATTGATTCCGGGCACACTAGGCCTTAGAATCAGGCACCGTTAAAAACATTGTACTTGTAAAATTCCAACGAAATTAATAAAAAACATTCTTTGGAATTTCCAAGTCTTTAAATTACTCTGACATCAAGGCTTTATGTCCCCATAAAGCTTTAACAGAAACTAGGGATACAAATGTGGTACTGAGCATGCATCTGAGCCTCCCGCTCCCATGTACTCTCCTGGAGGTTCCCATGCTACCAACGAAAGTGCAAAAGAGGAATCAACCATCCTTGTAGGATCACCTCCTGTCGATCCTCAACCTCTACTGGAACCCTGCAAAAGTCACCCCCATCGTCAAGGTCCAGCTCCCCATGTCTGATGATATGTGTCGGGTCAAGAACGTATCTCCTCTGTTGAGATACGTGGAATTCATCGTGCACCTGGTGCAACTGAGGTGGATGGGTCAAGTGGTAACACACCTCGCCTACCATGTTGAGGACCTAGAAGTGTCTGATGAAGTGTGCAGATAACTTTCTACCATGGTGAAATCTCCGTAATTCGACGTCGAGGTGAGACCCGTAAGAAAATTTGGTCGCCATCCTCAAACTCTAGTTGTATCTGCCTCTTGTCAGCTTAAGACTTCTTTCAGCTCTAATCTGTCCTCATCTTCTCCTGGATGACCTTGACATTCTCTGTCATGGCCTGGACCATCTTTGGTCCCACAAGAGCTGCTATGATTTCTTCTTTTCCGATAAGAGAAACCCAGTCTCATCTCCTGGATGAACCATGTTCTTTTCCTAATACATTCATTTCGGACATTAATGATGCATTCATCCCATGGACTATGTCGTAAGGCATCGTCGTTACTAACAAGAGATCCAACCATGACTCTCTCCTCTAAGGAACGAGTCACATTGTCGGCCTCAGTGTGAGTTAACTAGGTCTCCTCTAGGCGAAATCTCAAAACTGAGGGTCAAGTCAACAGTTTTAAATGGGACCTCTCAGTACACAAAAAGGATAGAAGAAAATGTCACAAGGACAAGTGTCTTTTATTACTGCAGCTCGAAGTACAAAGACACACAACAATGACATACAAGGAAACTAGAGTCACCAAGATCAAAGGTCCCATGACTGGAACAAGTCTCGCTCTTGTCTTCCAGCTTATAGAGCTCCGTAGTCGTATGCTTCTACTTCTTGATGATGAGCTCTCCCATGTCCACCTGTTCCCTGCGGTCGGGGTGGACCTCTTGGTGGTGGTGGTGGAATCACCTCGAAGCATCGTCCACCTCCAGCTGCACGGCCTGCTCCCCTGTCTTTGTCTCCTGTTCCTTGCAGACCGCCTCGATCGAACCTCTACCTCTTCCTGGGAGGTCCTTAGTTTATCTTCTGGTCATCTGTATGGAGGGTCAGACCATCATGTTCCATGTGACCAATCCCACCATAGGAGTAACACTGTCCACTCCTGGTAAGTTGCCCTCCACGCTGGGTGCCTCGCACACACGATCTTGTGTCATGAGGTCGACCACCTATAGGTATGGTCCTCTTGGACCTCTGCGTCATCTGTCTACTACCCGCTGTAGAAGACTCTGCTGCATGCTAGCGAGTGGTGGGTCCTACTGCTGGAGACTGCTCAGCAAGGAAACTCTTCACTAAGAGGGATCGTTCCAACACCCTTGTCTACATCGGGATGCGGTGAGAAACAAAAGAAGCTATAATCTCTTTCCTGAGCACCTGCTCGAAAGTTTAGGCCCTAAAGAACGGGTCATGTACCATATCTATGGAGTAGCGCTAGAGGTCTGTGAACCTTGATGATTACTGTGCCACCTTCATGCTACCTTGTTGTAGATGCAGTAGCTCCTGTATACACACCGCTCGAAGGGTGGATGGTACAAAATCTGCCCCGAACAGACTCTCAATGTCTTCCCATAGAAGTGTCACCTCATCATGCATCTAGAGCATCATGATCCACCATCTGCTTGCTACTGCCTGAAGGAGGTTGGCAGCATGGTTCACCATGAAGTCTGCTGGCATCCCTACTAGCCTGAAGACTCTCACCACAGCCTCCATCCAATCCTCAACCGCCTGCGGGTCCGTCTCTCTGCTGATCCTAGGTGGCCTCTGGTGCTGGAACTCGTGTAGTGCGCTCAAGAGACGTACACTCTCTACTGCTAGGGCTGGTGCCATCGGTGGCCCAACGGGTGGTAGTACCGCTGGTGCCTCCGCTGGTGCCTCAACTGGAAGAGGGCCCTGTACTAAGGCCTCGTCACTCGGCAGGCTGTCAGTACGTACAACTCTGAGGGATCTATCTGGTCGCCTGCGGGGAGGCATCCTGAAAGAAAAAAACGTGACACAGTCAAATGATTAATACCTGGTTAGATGAACTGGTTTCCACTAACTTTTAAAAACTTTTGGAAACACACATGCAATCAGTATTTTCGTGCACAAATTCGGAAATCAGTTGTCAGGGTCCAGGTGTGTGGATACGTTGGCCGCCTACACCAACACTGGACTCCCTGAATTGAAAACCACACTCGGTACCCTTAACACTATTACTTCACAGATATAAAATATCAGAGTTATATGTTCTGTAGTAGAACCGACTCCTCTGAGACCATTTATTCACGACCCGTCCCCTAGGGCTCATGTTGTAACTACCCCAAGCCCGCCTTCCATAGGCCAGGGGCTGGTGACTAGCACTAAAGGCGTAATTCCCAATAACAGGGAAGGTATTTCCTTTATAAATGTAAAAAAAACACCACAGAGTACATGAAAAAGTAATATACTAAGTACAAAGAAAGTAATGAAAAATAAATGGGCCGGTATACAAATCCAAATGAAAAGTAAAACTACAAAAGAATGGAAGTACAACAGAAAAGACAAGCAGCTAGAAGAAAAGAAGCAGCTCTTGGGTCGTCCACCTCGGATCCTACCTGAAGGGTAGGTACAGATAGCGCAGCTCCTGGATCATCCTCCACGGATCCTACTAGAAGGGTAGGTACATATAGCCTCCACAACGCTCTCTCCCGTCAACCCCCTCAGAGTATCGTCTCATCGTGAAGTCCACCTTCGGATACTGATTCGTCATGAGGTCCACCTCCGGGTATCGTCCAGTCCTCGAACACTCGGCCTCTATCAGCGATGCCCGTCGTCTGCAACCAACACAACGAGGTTCTGGCATAGCCCATGTAGGGGTGAGTATATGATACTCAATAGGGACCCCGAGACCCTCACGGTCTCACTAAATCCAACAAGGATAACCACAAATAAAGATATCAACAGATAACCTCTATAGGTATATTCCCATACATATACCTATGTTATCATGTAACTTATCTCAATCATGAGGAAAATACAATGTTTATTGACTCAGCTAAAACCAGGATTTTGTTCATGATGTCGAAACCACAGCTGCTGGAGAACTCCTCCTCTATCGAGTACAGTGGGCCTACCGCTACAACCAAGCGTGCCCCACTAACCTTTGACTGCTGAAGTGCTCCACCTGTCTAGTAATGTGGGCCTACAACTGTAACCATGCACATCCCACCAGGGGTTTGCCGCTACAACCAAGAACACCCCCTCATAGCCTAATGAGGTACTCCTTCTGTCGAGTACCGCGGGTCTGCCGCTACAAAAATATATCCATGTTTTTTATTTAAACTTTTTAAAATAATTTTTTATTAAAATTTTTTACATATTTATTGGACACAATTTCCCAAACCAATTGTCTAGAAAAAAATTTGGGAAAAGAAATAGGTTAGAGGAATTTTTTTCCCTAGAAAGGGTCCCATTTTTATAAATGTCTTGATAGACTCAACATCCACGTGCATTATACTATCCTATTATGTAGAAGGGAATGGACTGAGGAAACCTTTATTGCCAATAGTCCTATATATATTGATATATTACATAACTTCTTTATTTTCCTTATATTTAAATTCCTTCAAAAGTTATATATTTTATATAATGGTACTCTTAATAAAATGAGAGAAGAAGTCATTTTCACCCATCTCTACAACAGCATATTGGGGGCTAGACAGAGTTCTTGAAAAATAAGACTCAACATGTGGTCCTATGTTATTGGAACCACTAGATAATCCACGCTAATAATGATTCATATTAATTATCCTAATGGATATTTTCTCTTCAATAAAGTATAGAAATAGTTTGTATTGTGATCACTGTCTCAGATCCACTCAATGAATGATATCTTAGAAATTAAATTTCTCTCCTTAGTAAGATCCTCATCCAGTTATTGATTATTAATAGTAAAGAGATAAATGGACTCTATTTCATAATTCTCACATAAGTTGGAATGAAGGAGGTTGATGTCTTCTTGAATAGTTTATAAATTGATATTTTTACTAGGTAAATTATTTTCCCATGTAATAAATTCCCCATTCACCCTTTTATGATTATTTTTCTTCTTCTCCCATGTAAATCCTTGTATATGTGGTGACCAACATTTTTGAACCTTTTACTTGAAAACATCCACCTATTAGTGTATAATACTCTTTTATCGGGATCTCTATGGTTTTGGACATTATGATGTAAGGGATAATAATTAAATAGTGGTATCAAATATTGTTGGATTAAAATATTAGAATGAATTAAATAATGATAGGATTACTATTGAATAATTTTAATATGCTCCAAATTCTACGAAAACCGTATTTATTATTGTTTCTAGTATATGGGTCACTTTTCTAACCCTATTCCATAGGTTTTTGATATAAAAAATAGATGTAAATTCATGATTCCAAAACTCAAATACAAGACCCCTCAATGATTCTTGAAGTGATCGATAGTGGTGTAAAACCCTACACCAATAAACCATATTGAATTTATATAGTTGGAAAATGAGACGGTATCTAAAAACACTATCTTTTAACCAATATCACATCTAACATTAAAAAAAATCAAAAAAATGAGAAAATATAATTTTTTATCTTTATAGTAGCATGCAAGATAAAGGATTAATAGAGAATTATTTGAATGTTTCTTCCCAAAAAATCTAAATTTGAGGGTTTACCATACTGTAGTTAAGATATTTGGAAATATTAATTCTATTAACATCATAATCAATGGTGGTAAACCTGATTTTACGATCTAAGATGGATTGTGTAGAAAATATATTAACACATTTAGGATTTTAGTGAAATTTGGACTTGGTTGGAATAGAAAATTTTTTAGAATTCCATATTATTATGGAAATCATGAGGGCTTAGATTGATAACACTTATGGAATTTCACCTCATTGGGGTTCATTAGCTATGAATTTTTGTGTTGAAAGTATATAAAATATTTCATCATCCTATGATAAGAAGGTTATATGGACTTCTTATACATTTTGTTACCAAAAACGGTTCAATCAAATGTGATAATTCCATCAATCTACCTAATATTCTCAAATTACATTTGATAGGATATGTTAATCATAGAGGGATGTGGAAATACTATTTTTCCTAAGCGTGAATAGTCAACCTAGTATTCCCTAATGTATAAACTGAGAAAAAAGTTATTCTAACTAATAATGGGTACCCCTTTTGGGTGACCAAAGAGAACTACTAATTAAGCATATATGGAACACCTTAATAATTTCGATAATTATTTTTTTAGATTAAATTAAATGTTTCTTATATAATTTATTTATGAAAAAATTGAATGTATATATTTCTCTGTGATAGAACTATATTTGGATTGAATTATACACAACACTAATTTATGATTATGCTACATGAAACACTTATATTAAGGTTCAATACACACAACATTATTCTTGTCTTGTGATACAAACAATGTAGAGTTCCTTTAATAGCATGTGATACAAAGTAGGCTATGTTTTACTGGAATAATATATACTCTTATTATTGTTATTAAAAAAAATTTGTATTTACCACCTACATGTAATAATGGATATTAAGAATAAAATTATATAAATTGGGAAAATATGATCAATATATGTATATAAAATGAATTATTTAGCTATAAATTTGTGAGAAATGAATTTAATAACTATATGAAAATTAGGAAATTCCATTTATATAAAATCTATTTTTATACATACAAAACCATTTTATCATAATATATTAATCACAAATATTTTTCTTACCTTTATTAATAAAATCTATATATTATATATAAAAATATTTTTTTTACACCAATCCAATACATTTGATTCGAATAATAATAGAATAAGTATAATTTTACAGATAAAAAGATATATTTTTCAAATAAAATTACAAAACATTAATGGATATCACATTGTAATAATATTTTTGAATCATTAATAATTTTTATTTTAAAAAATAAACATCATTTTTAAAATTTGGATAAAAAATTACATTGGGTTAATTTTTTGTATTTATCTAAAAAGTTTCGTATTTGGATAAATAGTAAACAACTAAATGTTTTAATAAGAAACATATATATTTTATAATTTAATTATGTAGTGAAACTAAATTTTAATTAAGTTTTAATGTAATGTTATATAAATTACACATCAATTAATCCCATTTAATACATTAAATCCAGTTTCACATTAAAATCGAATATAATTACATTTTAATATTTTGGAACCTTTAAATATGAAAACCCCTCATCTCGTCCAATATGTGGGATTAATTTTAAGTTAATTTCATTCTCATATTTGATTATAATATATAAAAATGGATTTAATATTTTTAACCAAGAGAATTTATAATTTAATTTATGGATAACATTTTTTTTGACAAAAAAAAATTAGTCTAAGTAACTAATTATAAATACAGTGATTTAGTTAAAACATATTTAAATAATAGATTATATCTTATATGAAATGTTAAAATGACATATAAATATTTCCAAATGATATTTTCACAGAATATTTCGACAAATTTCATTGTTTTATAGAAAATGAAAAACTTATAGATGTCTAAACATTTTTTGTTAAAATCTAATATTAAAGGGTTAAATGATATAAACATATTTAAAAATGAAATTTTCTTCAAATACTTTGAAAATTTTCATTGTTTTACAATAAATGGAAAATTATCGGAGAAACAAGATGTAATAGTGACCTCTTAGTAGTTTTTTCGTTTTTAAATTTACAAGATTTCCACTCATCCTCTACTTTAAAAGGGAACTAACTGACCTCAATTACTCATGAAAATAAAGCCACACTGTCACATCATTTAACTCCATAAATAATGTTCCAACATAAACACCTTAATCTTAGAAGAAACACACAACGCTAAAATAATACATATTATGTCTATTGGTGAAAAACAAAAATAATTTCACAAAAATAGCTAACATCATTCCACAAAATATTTTCTTTTATTTTCATTATGTACCTGTAATTTATTATTATTACATTATTATATATTAACCACAGTAACCAAAATATAATGTTTTTTTATTCAATTTTTTTTACCTACACTTATAAAAAATTACATAAAATCATTGGTGAGCATAATATTATTGTGAATGGTGGAATACCACATCATGAATGATGTCATTCTTTTTTCCTTCACCACCTCACATTGTTGGTGATTTTGATCGAAATAATTTTTTATATGGAATATTTGGTATTTATGTTTTAATTATGGTTTTTTATTATTTTATAAAACATCAGTTAATGATTTCCATGATTGTAAATATGATAACAATGTTTTGGTATGTGTAGATTATAACCTCCTTAATGAGATCTGTATCCTTCACACATTACATGGATTATATTGAATATGTTTTTAATAAAAATATATGACATATATGAAATAATAATTCTACCAGAATGATAATATATATATATATGTTAGTTACATCCTTTCAACCCATATGATAATTAAACAACAACTTTGTTCATGCATTAATAAGGTATACTGTCACTATGAATAGTGTATTACATTTCATATTTATATCTTTTATATGTTGTAAAAAATTTATATTCTGAATATATATAATATTTATATCATTTTTTCCTTATATAAAAAATTACATCATGATCTATATATGGGGATAAAGAATAATGAGTCAAAACATATATAAAAACAAATTAGATATTACTCTAAATATAATTTTAACTTGGGATTGTTAATATAAAAGTAGTATAATGTCAAAGTAAAATCTTATATGGTATTATACATTAAAATATTATTGTATGTAATATTTATAATTATTTTATATTTATAATACATAAGGTATTATTCTGTATGAAGAATGTTAAGGATTAAGGTTATAATGAAATGTTGTATGTATTGAATAATAAAGTGGTTAATCATTAAGGGAGATATAGATAACCTTTCTCCATGTAAGATTATTGTGGCTCTGTGTTTCCAAATACAGTAAAATATTACGATCCCAAATCATGAATTATTTTTAATTTGATGTATATTCATCTAAAATGATTTAATATCCATATATGGTAAGACATGTTCTGTATAGTGGGTATCATATGAATGTTTTTGTCAAACATTGGATACTAGGATGAGAAAACATTAGTTTGATCCATATGGATATTTTTATAGATGTTTTTGATGGATTCTAACCTGTATAAGCTGAAGGTTTCTTAGATTTTACATTAGGATTCATTATTAAGGAATCCAATAAGTAGTTTTTAAAGATTATGTGGTTTTATTCTATGAAATGTGTTTTTCACCCTATACGTTATGGTTTTAGTAAATGGTTTCAATAAGAAGAAATTGTTATAACCTTGAATGTTTCAGATGTAAAACTTATGGGTATTATGTAAATCAATTAAATATGTGGAAATCATGTGAAGAGAATAAATAAGGTGATGTAATTTTTAGTTATACTAATCAAGATAATGATAGCTCAAACTAAAAGTGAATGGTATGGGATATTTTAACAATATTTTTACATTAAATGTAATAATCTTGATAATATTTCAGTTGAAAACACTTAGAAAATAATACATATTTTATATTCTAGTAAATGGTTATTGAGGAATACGATGATGAATCTTGAGTAGTGGTTTAAGAATAAACATGGATTATTTAGGGTTATTCATTTTGGAATTTAATAAATATTTTATATAAATCACAAAATATGTAATTATTATTTATATTTGATTTTCCTTCAAGATTTAAAATAATATTTTAATGGTTCTGATGTCATATAAAAGTGATTTAATGGAACAGTTATAATTTTATTATGGGATGTTTACCCTTAATATGTTCCAATTATTGGGAAAATGATTATTGTGTAAATATATGATGTATTTGAATAAGTAAATTGGAATGTGATAATTAACACAGAGTTGATAATGATTTATTGACAACATTTCATAGGCTCTCAATGATTATGGTTAACATTATATAAATTTAAAGAATATATCCCATAAAACATGGAATAAGGAAACATACATGATTCCTATAATGATTTATTATAATTCATGTAATTATCATGTTTAAATAGAATACAAGATGAATTTATTCACATATTTGGTTTGTGAAAAAAATTATAAATACTTTATGATATATGGGGGGCCAATGTTACACTATTTTCAATAAATTTGGAGAACTCCTTTCTAGAGTTCTTGAATTTTCCACTTTCAGAAGGGTTACATGGTGGACCATTTGAGAAATATTTTATGCTAAAATTCATATGAATATTTAGATAATAACATATTGTCTATAAATATGTGTATCTATGCATATTAAATAACCTATTCGAACCATTTCATTTTTATTCTATCTAAAGAAATATATAATGATATAACATTCTACCTTAGGATCTTCCAATTAATCAGTGATGAAAAACTCACCTTCATTTGATGGATTAATAGATGATGTTTCAATAAAATATTAATAAAAAGATGGTGATATTGAAAATATGAAAAGGATTAAATTAAATTAAATATTTTTTTTTATTTTCATATATAGTAAAATAATTCCTTAAATCAAGGAAATGGATATTGAAAGAGATTTATCCTAATGCATTGATATCTATTTAACTGATGGCCTTATAAATAATCAATGATTTATTATGTTGAGACCCTTAACATTCCGTTGATCACAATATTATTTTTAATGTCCTAGTTCCAAAAGCCACACAATGGCACCCATTAACCATTTGGTCACATGGCCTCATGCACATTTCCTTGAATGCCAGTGGTTGCCGACTAGCAGCGAGGGCCTTGGGTGTGATTGTGGGAAAACTATGCTGTCATTGGAAGAGTAACATAGAAGAAGAAAAATGATTGCCATTAATGGAAGAATTATTAACCCAAACAAAAGGAAACTGTGAAAGAATGGAAAAAATGAACTAGAGAGCATATATATATATATATATATGAATGATGGATGATACATATATATAGGAAATAATTAGAACAAATCACAATGAGGAAAAAAATATAACTAAACCAAATACAAAATAAATCATGTATAAAACTCCACGAAATCGAAATCCATAATTTGGTCCCATCCTTTCCATCTCTACAATGAATCATGTACCTAAAGTAAAATGGCTATTTCCCTTATCTATACCTACAATAATAAAATCTATTTGGGCCCAAAATAACGACCCAAATATGGTGTGAGACTATATCCCAGTAGGAAACCACCCAAGGATCTGTGCCAAATAGTCATAGAATAAATATTTCCAGAGATAAGTAAATGAGAAGTTAACAATTCCACAGTTTCAAGCATTCAATTTCACAAACAGAATAAAAAGCTAATCAAGGTAGGTATCCCTCTAGGAATTACAATCAACTTATCCACTCTTGTTCAGTTATATAAATATACAAATACTCTCTAAGCAGTCATAGTCAGTAACCCTTATATTCTAATGTGTTAAATGAGACTCTTAGGACACTTTCACGGTCAATTCCCCTTATAGACAAAAGTGGTAAATGACTCTATGAAGAAACTCACACGGTCAATTCCCCTTATAGTCAAAATTAATCCAAGACTCTTTGTGGAAGCTCACATGGTCAATTCCCCTTATAGTATAAAGTAATCAAAGACTCCTTAAGGAATCTCACATGGTCAATTCCCCTTATAGTCTAATTTAATCAAAGAATCTCTGAGGCAACACCCATGATCAATTCCCTTTATAGTCTACTACACCAGGTTCCCATGGCATTATGTAATTCAATGGAGAAAAGTAGTGCAATAAATTCAAAGTAAACCTCCCGAACTACATGGCAAAACAATATATATCATATTAAGCATGTCAGATAACAATAATCACATCATCCTATAACATGGCATGGAAAATCTTGGAAATAAATCCTAACATTCTAAACAGTACCAAACACTCATACAAAAAACAATGCATGGGAAAACGCATCCAAGACATGAAATCAACCCTATTCATATCCAGTTAACCTCTAAAAAAGAATACAAGTGTCGCATGCAGTAAACAAAGGGTAAAACATTAAACACGCAATACCCCATTCAAGCGTATTATGAAAAATTGAACATATTACTCCAAGACAATCAATGAAAAGAAACAAAACACCTACATTGTCATTGAGAGATCTCTATATGTAAAACATGATGCTTGAATCACCCAACATCACTGTACATCTACAAAAACTTATAAATCATTTAACAAGATATAATATGAGAAAGAATAGGAATCATGAAATGAGGATGAAGAATAAAGAATATCATACCATGGAGATTACAATGAAATCGACAGTGGTTGAATCAGAGTTTGGATGCTCGTTTGGGTGATCGAAGTATGTTCACAGTCGTAAGAGAGATATCTGCTGAACGAAACCCATAAGAATGGTGTTCAATTGATTAGACCCGACCACAGACTGTTTAATGAAAAAATAATGTACAGGTCATGTACATTCTGTTTCCGTACTCCGCTTTGGGCGGCCTCTAAGTCAACCCCACATGGATGTGTGTGTGGCCATTACACGACCAACACACAGCCTCATGCGGCAACATAATACATTGTGTGTACTCATAAAGTATATGGCGTGTACTTTAGAAATTTCAAGGAAAGTCTCTTTTTCTCAAAAAAGACTAGAAAAGAAAAAAATACCTTAAAATAAGGTGTGAGTTCTTACAAACATCCCCCCTTAAAGAAATTCATTCTCAAATTTCTCTAGCATGGTGTAGAGGAAGAAACCTCAAACATCTCCAGCCACTGTGCTCGTACACTGGCCTCCTACTCCCATGTATGTTCCTGTACACACCCATGCTACCATAGCACCCATACTATAGGAATATACAGGTCATGTAGAACCTTCGTACTACGATCAAAAATCTAGATATGATTCTCTTCAGAACAATGTATCCAATTATAGCTCAACCTCCTCGAGTTGAAAGACATGAGACATATATGAAAAGTAACGTCTGAGGTAAGAAACGTGAAAAATGTCATGTATATACCAATACATCTGGGGTAACATCAAAATATATACAACCGGATGAACTCTCCCACAACTTCAAATGACCCTACGTACCTCGGTAAAATCTTAACATGTCTCGTAATTCTTTTGTGCCCCATTCTCGGTGTGAGAAGCTGGAAAACCTGATCCCCGACCTTCAAATCCTGAGGTCGTCTCTACTGATCTGCATAAGAATTATGTCGAGACTGTGCAGTAGAAATATTCTTCTGAAACAAATCTATCTACTCTATGGTCTCCTGGACAAGATGAGGTCCCTTCATAGACTCCTCTTCTGCCTCTAGCCAACATAAAGGTGATTGGCATGGCCTACTGTACAAATCCTCATAATGTTCCATCTAAATAGTTACTTGAGAACTGTTATTATAGGAAAACTCCACCAGAGGTAAATGATTCTACCAAGAACCTCCAAAATCCAGGATTCATGTTCATATCATTTCCCCAAGCACCCGAATCATATGGTTGGACTGGCCATCTATTTGGGGCTGGTAAGATGTACTCAAAAGTACATGTGTATCCAATGCCTTCTAAAGCCCCTTCAAGACCCGAGAAGTAATTTGTGAATCCCTTTCTGAAAAAATATAGTATAGAACTCCACACAGATGTACAATCTCATAGATGTACAACCGTTCCAACTCATCAACACTTACGGTCTCATTGATCGACAAGAAATAGGAAACCATGGTGATTCTGTCAATGAAAACCCAAACTACATCATTCCATCAAGGTGACCTCATAAAACTGGTCACGAAAAACATCACAACATCATTCAACATACACTCAAGAATGGGTAACTATTTAAAAATACCTTCTGGTCACTGATGATCTGCCTTCACCTGCTGACAGGTGGAACAATTCATGAACAAACCAGCAACATATCTCTTCATACCTGGCCACCAAAACTGATGGTGTAGATCATGAACCATCTTGGTGACACTCAAATGAACTGTCCAAACTGAGGAATGGAAGTCATGCATCATCTCTTCATATATGTCTTCTGGAACCTACATGTGCTCTTAGAAACACAAGATCTCATCCTCACCTATTGTCTATCCAATAATAGTGTCCTCTCATGACACTCTATCCTGTAAGACTGGGTCTTCAGAATCTAATAGCTTCCTCATTCGAACTTGATCAAGAAGAATGGAGGTAAAAACTATAGAAGAATAAAACATCTACCCACATATGTTGCGAACCACCAAATTCATCTCAGATAATAGAGCCATAGGTTTCCACTCATTTTTGGCCTCTTGAACTGCATGTATATGGGTCCTCCTGGTCACCGCATCAGCCACTACATTACCTTTCCCATGTGTATAGGCATGGTCAAAGTCAAAATACTGAAGTTACTCAACCAAACTTCATTTTTTAAAATTCATGACACAATGGGAGAAGATATATTTGAGACTTTTTTGTTCCACAAAAACCACAAAATTCTCTCCTAACAGATAATTTTCTCAATAGTGTAAGGCATGAACAACTTCTGCCAGCTCGAGAACGTGCATCGGGTAATTTTTTTCATGTCGTCTCAACTACCGATACATGTATAAAATGAATCCATCTCCCTAAATAATCATAGCTCCCAACCCAATACCTAAAGCATTGAATTAAATAGTATAGCTCTTGCCTGGCTCTAACAAGACTAGTATCAGTGTTGATGTCAATCTCCCTCTTCTAGTCCTAAAAGGATGACTCACAAGAATCTGACCAGAAGAACCTTGAACCCTTCTTATTCTAACCAATCAGCAGTGCTGCTAAGTGTGAAATGTCTTGTATGAAGTGTATGTAGTATCCATCAAGCCTCATAAAACTCTGTACCTCAAATACGTTCTTCGGATGCTCCTAGGAAACTACTACTCTCACATTCTATGGGACTATTGATACATCTATCTCTAAGATTACATGGCCTGAGAAGTGAATATTATCCATCCTGAAGTGGAATTTTGAGATCTTAGCATATAACTGATTCTCTCTCAGTGTACTCAAATTGATCTCATGATGTGTGGAATAGTCATTTTGAGTGTGATAGTACACCAATATATCATCCACGATGACAACCATAAAATATTCGAAGTACGGATGGAACACTCGGATCTATAGTGCCATGAAAATTGTAGGTTGGCTCGTAAGACTGAACAACATAAACATATACTCTTATAGACCTTACCTTCTTCGGAAGACTGTGATAGGCATATCAGATGAAATAACACACAACTGATTGTAACTGGATCTCAAGTAAATATTTGAGAACAAACGGGCTCCTCGAAGCTAATCAATGAGATCACCAATCCTTAGTATGTGGTATTGGTTCTTGACCATCAACTGGATCAAAATATGATAAAACAAACAAATCCTTAGGGTAAAATCTTCATTCATCGAAAACAGGATAGGAGAACCCCAAGGAGATGTACTGGGTCAGATGAACCCCTTTGCCTTCAAATCCTCCAACTTCTTCTTGAGCTCCTACAACTCTGGTGTAGCCCTCCGATAATGAGTAATAGACACTTGTGCCTCTACTGGAACCTTCTCAATCTAAAATTCATCATAAATCTATAAAAGAAAACACAAAAATTCCTCTTGAAATATGTCCCTAAAATAATCCACCATAAGAGGAAACTCTAAAAGTGAATTCCCCTAGTTATCCAGATATAGATTAGAAATCTAGGTTGTAACTCCTATGAAACCATTATGCTCTGCTCCTGATCTACTCACCTGCACATCCCAATCCCCCTTTTGAAGAAATGATTCACACTCTGGTGATATGAAACTCACTCTGCGGTGATTACAATCAAAGAATGACTAAAAGAGAACAATTTAGTACATCCAATGAATGACATCAAAGGATTTCTTCTCTAAGACATAGAGGTCCCATATGGAGTGGCACTCACCAACCTCTAGAGGCACACCATGCACTGACATACTGTTGTTTTTCTTGTCCCCAACAGAGTGTCAAGTGTAAATATTTCAATAGAAGGAAAGATACAGAGGCCAAGGCTCTCCACAACTGCAACATATATAAGGATGTGGAATGCCCCTGTATCGAAAAGAGATGAAAATAAAATTGAGGATACTAATATCGTACCTTGAACTGTAGAGGGTCTATGATCCTACTCTCGTTGGGTTTTCTCCACTACAAATGTCTAACATGTACTACGGCCATGTGACCCTACTTAACCAATCTGATCTGATCCACCCTAATGTTGCTGGAATCCTGGCGACTAACTACCATGGCATTGATCATCATCTCGGCCTAAATACCCAGAAGAATTCCCAGTCCCAGACAAGTGAGAAACTGGTGGCGCTACTCCTCAACGAGGAGTCATTGAAGATCTACTCTCACTAGATACAGTTGAGAATGTCGCACAGAAATGATAATGGTGACAAATATTTTCACAATATCTGTAATTAACAGGTTCTTTCGAGAAATGTAGCCTCATATTCCCGCTCTTCCTGCACTAGTAGTACACCACCTGGCTACCAGAAGATACATCCCATCGACTCTGATCTCAACATGTAGTCTCCTAGTGGCGCTTTCTACTATCAGTAGAAGGAATACTAACTCCAGATGTTGAACCACCCTACCTCACAGCTCTAGAATTATTGAAATTACACTTTTTAATTAGGTCCTGGTTAATGATAGATGATATTGAAGACAAGCTAACAATGTTCACCTGGGATCAGACATCTTGCCTAAGACCGTCATCAAACATCCATGGAGGAAACAACAAATCTCCCCCAAGAAATGGTGTAAAGAGCTATAGCTCGGTGAAGCAAGAAGAAAACTCTATAACAGATAGAGGACCCATCTCTAGAATCATGAACTCTTGGACTCGATCAGCCCTCAAGGTCTCCGGATATAAGTATTTGTAGAAGATGCACTGAAAATCATCCCTATACTATTCTGAAGGCATCATTCCTTTAAGACCACATCCCCCCACCTCTAGGAGGAGTATCAAAGTTGGTACATAGAGAGATACACAATCGTCTCTTGAGATATCTCTAGATGGTCGAAGATCATCAGCATGGCTTATAGCGATGAATCTACAGCCTGGGGTCCAACATCCTAAGAAAATGTGGGAGGATGCTGCTGCTGAAAGACCTGCATCAATTCTGCCATTGATGGGGCAGGAGACAACGCTTCCTAAAAGATTTGCATAATCCTCATTAAACCCTCTCTAAATTGTGCATCAACAATTGGGTTTGGTACAATAACTGGTGCCAAGACTAGCACAAATGGAGGATCCACTAGAAGTCCCTGATTCACCATGTCTGATGTATGATCACCACCTGGCAACTTGAAAACAACTGGAAGATGTCTCTGTGGCATGAATCTGCATGGTCAAGAACACAATTTAGAAAAAGGTTATCAAGGACTGAATGTTTGAATCACCTTAAGGGAACATGAGATGGAAAGCCTTCATGTTTTACAAAACATGAATACACGACGTGTATTTAATCCTCTTCCCTGACCTGAGGTTTATTACATGGGTAAACCATAGGGTTCCCCCTAGAACAAGACTACATGGAATGTTGGTTCCAAACACGATGTGTACTAGATGAACATCACCAACCCATGTTGTTAGCTACAAGCCTGGTTACACGGCTGTTTGTACAAGGCATGTTCCAAATGGACACAACTTGTAATTGGAGATTTCACTGACCCATGATGTTAATTACATTTCCAAACTCTAGGATCACAATACACTGCGTTTTTTAGATGGAAATGATGTGTAAAACATAGGATTTTATCCTTCTATGTTGTTAGTCACACGGTTGGACACAAGTTCTAGACACACGATGTGTACATCTGGTACACGACTTCTTCCCGCAAAAATTACCTATCCCGTGTCTCTACCCACAAGGCCCGTGACATAGTTAGAGAATATATGACTTGTACATATTGTACACAGTGTGCACATAAGAAAAACACATTCATCCCGAACAAAAGAACAAATAGCGTGTAGTCAAAACTACCCAGCGTGTATTCTGGGTTTTTTAGGGCAAAAAACGTCATAAACTACTCTAGAGCCCATAAAAACACAGAAACGATCCATTAAGTACTATGTTTCTATTTTTGAGAGCCCATACTACCCAATAATAAAAACTTCATATCTTATACATGTTATTAACAAGGATAACATTGAAATGATCCTCCAAATTCTGGTCCATGGGGGCCCATAACACCTCATGATCAAAAGTTTGGAATTCATACAAGAAAAAACATACACAATCAGTGATCTCAAGAAAAGAAGATATACTATCACTGAATCTATCACAAAAGCATGAATATCTAGCACAACATCTAACACAACAATTTACAATCAGTAATGCACCCAAAATGGAATGGAATGAATGTATGGCAAGTTATTTTATAGAAAGTTCCTATAAGATTCATTAGATGGTATAACCTCATCTCATCGTGTTTCTACAAAAATAGAACCTCAATAACTTCAACAGTAATAGTACAAAACATGTCAGTCACCCAACAATGAAAATAAAATCAACCATAAAATTAAAAAACCAGAAAACGTACAATATATGAGGTAAATTGGATTTTACCTATACAAGGGTTATTTAACCCCAGGCACAACTTATTACCAAGTAAATATTACTTCCTATCATGGATAACACTATAAATGTATGTCAAGAAAAATGAATTCTTCTGATGCCACTTTGTAACATCCCGTTTCCAGAAGACACCCATAGGTGCCCCATACCCTATTGGTCACATGATCTCAAACACATTTCCCAAAAAGCCAGAAGCTACCGACTAGCAGCAAGGCCCTTGGGTGTCATAGTGTGGAAACTATTTCTTCATTGGAAGAGTAACACAATGGATGAAAAATGACAGCAATAGAGGAAGCAGTAAAAATCCATACAAAAGTAAAGAGCAGAATACTAAAAATAATGAACTGGAGAACACACACATATATATGAATGATTAATGATACATATTTTTATGAATGAATGCAAACAAATCAGAATTCTGAAATAATACATTACTAAATAAAATACAAAATATTGAATGTAAAAAACTCCAGAACATCGAAATCTGTAGCTTGGTCCAATGCTCATCACCTCCATAGCGAATCAACTACTTGATGTACAAGGCTGCATGCCCTTAACTATACTGAAAACAATATAAATTTGGTAAGAGATATTTAAAATAGCATTAATCAATTCCAAAGTTTCAATAATTCAATATCGCATACCAAATAAGAATAAAATCATAGATGGTAACCCTCTAGGATCTACACACAGCCTATCCCCTTTGGTTCAACTATAAGAATATACAAAGTCACTCTGAGGAATCAGTCACAATCAATTACCCTTATAGTCTAATGTGTTAAATGGATATCTGAGAAATCTCACATGGTCAATTCCCCTTATAGAAAAGAGTTGTCAATGAATCTCAGAGGTACGTCAGGCGGTCAATTCCCCTTATAGTCGGATGAAATCGATGACTCTCGGAGATGGCTGACACGATCAATTCCACTAATAGTCTATGTAATCAAAGACTCTCTAAGAAATATTAGATGGTCAATTCCTTTTATAGACTAAAGTAATAAATGACTCTTTGAGAATGCTCACACATTCAATTACCTTTATAGTCTACTACACCAGGTTCCCACAACCTTATGTATGTCAAACGAGAATAGTAGAGAAATACGGCCAAAGTAAACCTCTTGATCTACATGGCTATATATTCTATTGAATATCATGAATTTCAGATAACAATAATTGTAACATCCTACAACTAGGCATGGAAAATCATGGCAAGGAACCTAACATGCTAAAGAGGGCCAGAAATATATAAACAGAAAAATGAATTGGAAAATCCATACAAGACAAGAAATAAACCCTATTCATATCCTATTAACCTCTACAGAAGCATACATGCATGGCAGGAAATTAAAAAGGGTAAAATGGTAAACACACAATACCTCATTTAATGGTATTGTAAAAACTTCCACATATTACTCAAAGACATTCAACGAAATGTCACTAACCACCTACCTTGGCATTGGGAGATCGATAAATGTGAAACTCAAGGAATGAATCATCCTAAAACACTATAGATCTACAAAAACGACTAAAACATTCAACAAAAGATTACATGATAATGAACAAGAATCATGAAACAAGGATAAATTAGAAAGGAGAGATTAACTAGGTGATTCCAACACAATCAACTGTTGTTGTATCGGACATTGGTTCCTCAATTGGGGACTTGGAGGAAGATCGCTGCAGTAAAAGAGATCATGGCCAAAAGTAACAAATAAAATGGTGATCTACCTATTAGACACAACCCCGGTCCATTTAATTAAAAAAGAAAGTACACGACATGTACTTTTTAAGTACACGACACGTACTTGCGGTTTTCGTACTCCTATTTAGGAGGCCTTCATGTCACAGCCACATGGTTGTGTGTGTGGCCATTACACAACATGCACATGGCCTACTGTGGCGAGACAATACATGACATGTACTCATAATGTACATGGTGTGTACTTTAAAAATTTCTAGGAAAAAAACTTTTTCTAAAAAATGACCAGAAAAGAAAATATTCCAGGAAAAGAATATATGGGTTCTTACATTATTGGTGATGAATTATAATTAACACTATCTATAAATATTTATTATTTTCCTCTATTTCCATTATACGTTCAAAATTGATGTTATCATATGTGGAAACCTAGTTATGAATTACATTGGGAATGCCTTATTGTTTTATCAATCACTTTTTTAAATGATGTTTCAGTTATCATCTTTATTATGTGGGTTTCTAAACAAGAAACATTAAAATAGCATATAAACAATATAGAGGTAAATTAATTATATGGTTGGCTTAATAGAACATCTAATGATTCTTTGAAGTATTTTTTTCAGATTAATTTAATCTTTTTTATATTTTTCATATCACAAAAAACTGATTTTTTTTTATATGAATGAAAAATGTTTTTATTTAATTATATGCAACACCATTTCATGCATATTCTATATGAAACATGTATATTAACATTAGAAACATGTAATCCTATGTTTGTAATCTTTTAAACAAAATATTGATTTTATTTGACATGATGTTTTTACAAACTAGTTTATGTCTTAACATAAAATAATATAGAATTGTTATTGTTATTAAAATATTATTACAATTACAAACCATATTTTGGATTTGGTTTTACAAATAATATTTAAAAAAATTATAATAAGGTCTAATAATGTATAAAAATTCAATAATGTTGTTATTAATTATTTCTAAATGAATGTAAGAACAATATGAGAATGACTGAATTCCATTTATTGTAAACTAATATTTCTACATACCAACACAATTTTATCTCAACGATTCAAACTACCCATATTTGAATAATATTTTTCCAAAATGAAATTATTAAATATCCTGTAATTTTTTTACACTCATCTAATATATTTTATAAGAATAAAAAAATTACATCTAATTTTATGAATAAAATGATATATTTTTAGAGAGACTATTATATAGACAATTAATGGTGGTCCCATTTTTTATATAATTAAATAATGTTTTATAATTTTTATTTTTGAAAATATTCATTATTTTTTAATATGGGATATATATATTTATAATTGGTGTATTTTTGGGTTTTTTAGGTAAGTTTCATGTTTTGATAAATAGTGAATAACTATAATTTTTATTCAAAATTTAATTTTATTACACATTTTTAATATATTTAAATTTTATATAAACATGGTTTTAAATCATAAATAGATTAAATATACATCAATTAATCCAATTTAGATAATTGAAACATGTTTTATATTTAAATTGGATAAAAAAATTACAATATTGCTGAATTTTTCACTATAAAAAAATGTCGTCTCATCCTGTATGTGTGATTAATTTTAAATTAATTTCTACAATTCAATGATTGGAAATTGGAAAATTTGATTCCATATTTGTAATAATTATTATATATAAATTCATGTATGCTTAAATAATATTTTACAAAATTGACTAGTGAATGTAATTAAAAATAATTACACCGATTATGGTAAAAATATGTTTACTTAATAGTTATGATTTAATCATAAAATGCTAAATGACGTAGAAACTTGCCCAAAATTAATTTTACGTTAATATTTCCACAAATTTTTCTATTACATGTAAAATTTATAATTATTTGAGGAACAATATTTTTTCGATACCTCTCAATAGTGTTCCCTTTTATATTTTAATGAAAGAAACTCCTCCTCCGCTATAAAAGGGAACTCACCCCCTCGCTTCCTCACAACTCGAAATAAAAATTGTCTCATACAAAACATTCCAAAATAAGAACCAAATTCTAAACACGCAACCTATAGTCCTCAATTTTTGGCATAATGAAAACCATGTTAGTCCATTGGTGAAAACCCAAAGGAATTTCCCAATGAAGAAGTAACATCCTTGCACAAGCTCATTTGTTTTATTTTCATTATCCACCCCAAGAATTTTCATTATTACATTCTAATATATTGACCCTTGTATCATAAATATATTGATATATTTCAATTCTAATGTTTATACAAACACCTACACACACAACCATTAAACTAGTAACGAATTTATCATTCATGTGTACTGTGGACTGCTGCCTCGCAAAACAATGTCATTAGATTTTACGTTACAAAAAATAAATGTTTATAATTATGATGGAAATAATATTTTTAAATAGTATATATAATATTTATATTGTATTTATTCTTTTAAAATTATTAAATAAAATGTACATTCATGGTTTCAATATTAGGTAAATATGATAACTTTGTTTTCGGACGTGTAGAGGAAAACCTCCACAAAGTAATGTGATTTTTTCACACATTTAATCGAATGTGTTATAGATGGGTATAGTAAAAATATTTTAAGTATATGAAATAATAATTCTACTATACTAATTATATACATATATTTCATTTACTTACTGTCTTTTAATACAACATTAAAAAGGAAACGGTGGGAATGCATACATATGCTCTACCATTTCCTTGAACGATGTGTTCCATTTAGTATTTATAGAATTTATAGATAAATATATATATTTATATAATAAATAAGTATAATATTTAAATAATTATTTATTTTATTTAAATAATTAATCATGATCTATATAATAGGGTCACAATTATCAAGTCAAAACATATCTGAAAAATAAAGCAAATATTTACACAAAACATAACACTAGAATGATATTATTAATAATCATTTTATATAATTTAATTATATAATCATATATGAAATTATATATAATAATATTATTATTTTGTAGATATATAATTAAATTATTAATATTATACATGAGGTTTGAGCATGTATGATCAATATCAAAGATTAATGTTATGATTAATTATTTTATGTAAGGAATATAAATAGTTAAGATATTTATAGGAGATATTGAATATATATCACCAAGATTGAGGATTATAATTCCGTATCTCCAACGACACTATAATATTATGTTATATGATATTGTACTTTTTAATGTAATAAATATTCATCTAAAATGATATAATCTCCATGTACAATAATCATTGGTTTTTATAATATCATTTGAGAGGGATTATGTATTTGGATAACTTCATGTTCCTATAAATACATAAAATAAATTTTCAAGGGGTTGTAATAATTAGAAGTAAATATTGACCCCATATCCCATGAAGGATAAGACATGTCCATGGATAGTGGTACCTTTTTACTAGCATGACCACCTTCATGAAAATACAGAACCTGTGAAACACATTAGATTATTTTCATTACATATGGAAACCTACTTTTGAGATTATCTACGACCAGATTCCCACAACAGGGTTCCATTATAGATAAATTACCTTTAAATAGGGGTGGAGGGCATCATTTTTTCATTCTCTCAATGTCAATCATCCCTTGACGTTGGTAGAAGTACAAAACACCTAAATAGTTGAAATAAATAAGATATTTTTAAAAATAAATGCTAGGACATATCATTAGAGAATTTGTTAGAAGGAGGATCAAAATATCAATTTTTATATAGATCCTCACAGCTAAACTAAATTCCATATGTAGCATAAAATCATTAGTATAATGTAAAGAAACCATCCTCAAGACTAATTATTTTTTAGAATGGTCTTGTCATCTAATGGTATATAGAGCACTGAAATATTGTCCTATAGTGCTACTAGGAAAAAATCCGAACCATCATCGACATAAATGGATAAAAAATTGAGATGGAATAGATTATATGATAAGAGTGATAATCTCTATACAAATCTCAAAAAATAAAAAATAAAAAAATTTATTTTATATAATTTATATCTTAATTATTAAACATAATCAATAGGAAAAACCATAGTAGTTTTTTAGTTCTATTTGTTAAAAATATGTTTAGTAGTGGGATTAAATAATTAGATTTGGTAGAAGTAACATTAAAACAAGTACAAATTATAATGCATTACCATTTGATAAATTTTACTATATAATGTTCATAAATATAGGAATTTGTATTATTTTATTCATATTAATTACATTAAATTTTATGATTTTTTTTGGAAAATTACATATAGTTTTCATGTGGGTTTCTTTCTACACATATAAAATGAAATATCCCATCTTCTTCGTTCTTCCCTCCAAAATACACTTTTATACATATTCAATTCCAATATCCTTGACGTGATAACGCAGTGGTCTGATTTTTGAAATTTCAGTTTGAATTATGTTATGGTGTCTGGGTTTCTGCTGTATGGGTATCAGTAACCCAGAATCCGGCTTTCCATAAAATGAAAAAAAAATGATTTCTGAGTAATGCCGATATCCTTGATAATATACCTCTAGATTACATCGAATACATTATTTGTCTAGGAAACCCTCATATGAAGGATTTATGTTTGAATATATAGTAAATCATCAAGGAAGATGAAATTTCCTTAACATGAATTATTGTTTAACTTCTTAATCCACCTCAATAATTTTATATTGAAATGTGATCATATAATAACTTGTGTGACATATATAAACTGAAATTTTTATTATATCTGGGGAATGGCGGAGACTATGACTTATTAGTGTAATACATAGGGATATTCCAAGAAATGGTTTTGGGGTCTTGTTCTAATACAATGTGAAATTATGAGTCCTAGTGAGACCGAAAGATATTTTATAAAAATAAATAAAATATGTTATATTAGGTGGGTGTAGTTTAATTTTATAAGAATAATAACTTATATATAGTTTATTGGATCTGAAATATCATTACAATGTTGAATTTAGTGTGATAAATAAACCATAGGAACGAACTAAGGTTGATATGTGTTGAAAATTAATATGGGGTAGTAATTGGTCGGTGAATTGGATAAACTAAAGAATATATCTAATTCATTTAACAAATCTTACCAAAATAACTCATAGAAGGAAACTTAGATTGTAAATTTCAGAACACCATTGAGTTTGATATTTTTATTTTACCATAGGATGAACCTAGATATGGTTTTTATAGGATGTCCATCAAGATAGATTTGGGGGGGGGGTACATTTAATTTAAATGAATAATTTATTTTTTTATTTTGAATTAAATGACCTAAAACATATTACTCTATCAATAAACATATATAAAGAACCTCTTGTTGTATCCTCACAATGTTTGGATTGTTTGTAGGAGCTTCCACACCATCTACATTGCTATAATTGAGACCAGATGGTGATTGGTGATCAGATCGATGTGAATAAACTAGTAGTGGACTGAGTGGATTATAATCATTACTAGAGGATTGAATCTTCACTAATGATTGTTCTATAATCAAGATCAGACACATTAATTTTTGTTTCCTCCACTATTTATTAAAAGTATGACTATGATCTATTTTTTAATTGATCTCCATTTAAAAGTTCCTTTGCTTGAGTCTATGTATCAAAATAAATTATTCATTCAATTTAATTTGTCTATTCCAGGTTTCATAACCTGGTTTCCCTTATAAGAAATGTTTTTCTATGAACGACTCTAAAATGATGTTTTTCACATTTTTCTTTTTGATGTTCTATACCATTCACCATATTCGTCATTGTAAGACCACAATGTCACGATTCAACATTTCTAGGGTGGGTTCAAGTGAGATTGAAACCCCGTATTTTTTTAGGTATCATAAATTGCATTAGAATCAATTTTTTGTGTATGAATTGATAAATGAGAAAGATGTTGACTTGTGAATGGATCAGATTATTACCGAGGGTGTGGGTATTATGATTAGAGGTAGTTCTGGATCAGATTGGTGATCCACATTTTCATGGTTTCTGAGAGTAGAAAACGTGCAATGTGACATGATCTATTATTTGAGGATTTTATGTGTGGGGTCTTAGGGTAGAGGATACTTAGTGTAGACAAGATTGTGGTTGGACGTGGTCTAGTCAATGGGTGTTATTTTAATTTTTAATAATAATAATAATAATAATAACATTAAAAAAAATTCAGTGTGGTTAATTAAATGAAATGATTTATATTTAATGTGAGGAGAAGCATTAGGAACTAATTTAATGGAATAAAAATAGGATAATAATTTTGGGTGTTAAAATTAGCATATAATAATTGTACTATTGATTTTTTACAATTAAACAATTGAGAAGATGAATTATTGGCCCATCCAGTATGAAGAAGGCCATGAGTCACATTTAATTTTTTTTAATATTATTATAATATTAATAAAAAAAATTTTGATAAAAAAATATAACAAAATGTTTTATTGTATGGGGTGGCGAAACATGATTTTTAGGAGAACTAGGATCCAATTGAATTCCTACATCAAATTTAATAATAATAATTTTTTTATGAATATATTTATTTTTCTATATATTCCATGTATGAAGTCATATTGAAAAACTGTCGGTGGAAATGCGACCCTATAATTGAGATAATAATAATAAGGCCAAAGGAGGTTACATTTTTTTTACTATTTCCTTTAGTATATAAAATACACAATATTATTATTTATTATTATAATTAAAATAATTATTATTATTATTGTACAATCTCATATCTAATATATCTTTTTTGTATAGTGTTTGAATGAAGAACCATCTGCGAAATTGATATCATTGTATTTAGGTGACCATTTTGAGACAAATATATGATATCTAATTCATGATTGCATTTCAGGCCTATAAAATGTGGTTTGAGTAGGATGCTGTGAAATGTGTTTTTTACCGAGTATCCAATGTGGGCTAGAGAATAGCCTATTAATAGTGTTTTTTCAGGAGTAATGCAGCATTGTAACCTTTTAGGACATATAGATCTATATGTAGATTCATATTTGTGAAATTTGGATTTTTATTCAAATCAACAAAGAGCCACATGTGTTCATCATGCTTTTTTCTGACACTCAAAATAATTACCTATATACTCTATATATTAATAGATGGCTAGAAATACAAGGGATGAAGAGGATACAACTAGGTAGTAGAAAGGGACCACATCATGTGTGGTTCTATACAGGTCATATACCACATTTTTTTGGAAAATTCATCCTATAATATCTTATTTTTTTCAACTATATTTTGGAAAATGAGTATCCTATAGTAAATTATTTTCTACATAGAGTTCAATGCTGGAATTAATTGTGGAATTTTAGAAATTATGAATGATCTTCTAAGTGTAAATATTTTTTAGGTGATGATTTATGACTATAGTGATTGATTATAATCATTAGATATTTCAGCTATTGAAAATACCTCAAAGTCGTATTAGTGAACATATCATCTATCTAAGGATAAGAATGTCATGTACCACATTAGCGAACATGTCGTCCATACTCATTATTCAAATGGAGATGGTACTCATTTATAGTATAAAAGGGTGACTCTTACATATATTTTGGGGGTGCTCCCTAGTCGAATACTGGTATGGTTATCTGTACTCGTCATTCATATTTAGTCAGTCTTTCCATATCACACTCGGTATTGTGTCCTCTATCCATGAAGATGGTACTCCCATTACTAACTAGGGTGCATGTCATCAAAAATTTTGTATTGATATAGAGTGGAATCCCACTAACAATATAGGGTCTGGGTCATATATTTGGATATTATATTCCCTAAACAGTGTGTCATATTTGGGAGGAATGGGACCTATACATAGTTCCTTTTGTATAGACGTGTGAGATGTTGGGAATCATGGATTGGCCATACAAAACTGATGGTGACTATATACCTAGGTTGGGTTGTGAGATGGATATCCCCTATATCCATCATTTTGTATTCATTAAATAATAAAACACACACACACAGATATATATATATATATATCCATAACATTTGATTTGGTTACTTTCCTACCATGGGTTTCAAAGAAACACATTGTATGGTATATGTTTTCTATGATTGGACTCTTATGTTTCTATATGTTTACTCTCTTTTAATGGTGGGAAAATACTCAATGTTTTTCCATTTATTCATTGAGTTGATCCCCTTACTCTTTGATGAGGTTTCAAACTCTGTAGGTTTTTGGGGATCTACGTCCTATTTAATATTTTTATTTTTTATCTATTACTACTTTTTCTCTTACTAGACCCCCTTCATCATTCCAGAAATCCCCTTAGGTATGTATATACTCACCCCTACATGGGATATTCTCACACATATTGTGTCATACACAGATGATTGATAGGTTGTATATGGTTAAAGAGGTGACTAATGATACTTGGTATATTGGATTGTGTACGGTGGTCATGTCATTAAGATCAAGACCTAGGCTCTCTCAACACCTTTAATTTACATTACAGTTTTAAATGATAGGAAATCATTCTATTTGGGCAGGTAGTTTTCTACTTTTTACTTTTATTGTTACACTAACATATCATTTTATAATCTAGAGGTCTTAGATTCCTGGTTGTTCCCCTCATATTTTGAATATTTACTGTTTATTCTTCTTTAAATTTTAATCAAGATAGTTGTGCATATAAAATTACATAGAAAAAGAACACCCCTTTCTCGTCACACCTTAACCATTGGTCTCCAATACCTGGCCTATATAGGTAAGCATGGGGTACTTTCATCTTGATCCCCACTAGGGAATGTCATGACATATTGTTATCATAGGTGGTTTGATCACTATGATAGTATTTGGATTATTCCCCTTTTGAGGATTTTTTTGGGATATGGGTAATGTTTTCAAAGTATCATGAGTGTGGATATTGGGAAAATGATCCTAGTTTTGTTATGGATGGAAAACCTATCCATTCAACATGAGTTGGAACTCATTCTTTTCATCTTATATAATGATGATAAATTAGTTATAGGGAACATTGGTATATGAATCATATATGATTGTGTCACTAAATGTCCTTCTTGAGTTATCTCCCCATATATATTTATATATTATAATTTTACCATGGTAAACATTGATCAATTTCAAATGCCTATGTGGAAATAGCCATATAGGTTAATGATTCAGGACTGTGAAGATGAACAAATGAGATCTATTTCTTGACTTCATTGGCCAACAAGTGATATCATTCATCAAGGTGGGGATTTATCCACACCATATCTTTTATAGAAGTATATAGTACCCATAGAGTAGGATGAGGATGAAATTAGGCATAGAGAACTAAGAAGTTTCTCGAAATAATGGATGGAAATGTTTTATGATAATATAGTTCCGTTGGAAATAAGTGATTGGCTATAGTTAGTGACATGAGTTCATATGGTTTTGAGCATCCTAACTGATAAAATGGTTTCACTGGTAAAAAATTATCTTTATAGAGTAGTGGTTCATTCTTATGGTAACTGCAAATGACCCAACTATTCAAAGTTTTCATTTTAGGTTGTAGATACGGATATCACCTAGGATTCATTTAGAGACAGAAATCTTTTTCTAGTGGATTGGGTTGGTCTCAATCTTTTTGTTTTCATATCCAATTCAAATAATACCCCTCTTAATATTGGACCTCACAGTGAAACTTCATTAGGTTAATTAGGGTCACCAATAGAGCCCTTTGTTAAGGAAATTGGATGTGGCATCAGACATTATTGAAAGAGGGACACTACCATGACTGATATTCATTGTTTTGAAATGATCTAAAACCATGAGGGAGAGATAGATTAATCTAAATTAGATTGTATTGAGGTTTCCTGGATGTGTTCTCTGGAAATGTATGATTAAGGTTGTTCTTGTGTGACGAGATATCCAAGGGGCCCCTAGTTTATTGTGAAATAAAAAAAGGAGATGATGAGCTTATATAAAAAGGAGGTTTGGGTCATGAGGTATTTGTGTGGACCAAGGTATGATATATTTCTTCACTATTCCCAAAATTATTTATTTCACAGTGTTGAAAACCATATGCACCTTTACGTAGCCATTATTTGAGACCTATAGATATGAGATGAGTCCCATTTCTATTGACCATTGTGTCGGATGCTCTGATAAAGTGAATTACTAATTACAAGATTCAACTAAGTGGGTTACCATATGATATAATTAGAGAGAGCCTCACATGAAATTTTTCCTTACTGACAATGAGACCCTAAAATAATTTTACAAGAACAATATAGTAGTTTACCATCCATGCTTAAATAACTTATACCAATGTGTGTAATTGTGCTTCGTGATTTGGGAAAGAGTATTCATAAATTTATAAGGGGTCATCACAAGATAGGGTATGATGAGATCATTTTCATGAGGTTATAACCACTGATTTATATGTTTTCTTGTATTAACCATGTGGAAGTGAATTACCCGAGCATTCAGTTTCTTGAGATGTTGGAGGAGTAAAAGGGTATCCTTCGAGAGGACATGCTTATTTTTCCTCAAAATATAGTTGTTTTTTCCTGTGTAGACTTGCACTCGTGATGGCCTGATATATATAGATAATATCATATGACCTTATGTAGCTATGAGTGGTATAGGTATAGTTGAAAGATTCTATAATTGATGGGCTTCGTTAGACCATGTTTGTTCACCAGGGTAGCCCTATGTTTTCACTCAACGGGAAGATGATATATTGAGGTTGGTTGTGGATTGATGTCCCCCAATCTAGATGACTATTTAAGAAGAGTATCGTCCCTCAAAAAATAATGGCCCATTTTTCTAGTGTTTTGAGGTGATGTGGATCATGGAGGATTATATCACGATTAATTATCATTGGATCCATGTTTCAGATGTTGATGTACAGTGTATGCCTTCCAAGATATGATGAATTTTTGGGTTCATAGTGATATCATTTATAATTTTGAAAAGCCTAATATTTTTTTTTAAATATGATATGAATTCTTACACTTTATTGGATTGTTTGGGGTAGTGTTTTGTGATTTTGACCTCATGTTCTTGATGTGAAGTTTCAAAAAACAAGACACAATTGGAAATTAATAGATATTCTATGGAGTGTATGCTTTATGAAATATACCATGGAGTTAGTTATAGATTTTATGTTCCACATCAAGGGAAAGGTATTCTCATATATAAGAGTAATTTTAAAACTAATAGTGGTTGAGGTAGTGTGAGATTGAGGGCAAACTAGGGCCTGGCAGGGGAAGCAGATGCTCACATCACAGTTTCCATCCACTATTTTCACATGTGGTTATATAAAAGTTTGCCACTTTTTTAAAAGATTTAATTATTTGTTTTCTTCAAATGAAATATGAGTATGCATGCACGTGACTCATTATATGGAACAAACTTCTGTATGCTGGGTTGTGAGAGTGGAAATTCATCATTGAATGAGTAATTGGAATTTTGGAACAACATATAAATACACTTTGTGAGAAATAGTTTTCCTTGGGATACTATTTTTTGGCACCACATGAAAAAATATTTGGAACTCATGGGAGTGTGAGAGATTGATGCAAGTTCAGTGCCCACCTCATTTTTATTAGTTTTTATTTTCATGCATGAGAATTATTAAATAATGGGAATAATATAAAGACTCATATTTTCCAATATAATAATTATTAATAATTGATGTAATATTTTCTGAACTACCTGCTCAGATGGCATTAAATCCCAAGGACCAGTGAGCTAAAAATATATTTTTAAAAGAATTATTAAAATTATTTTACATTAAGAGTATATATTTTATAAAAAAAATATTAATGTCAACCAAAAGGAGTATCCGATTATAAATATGAGACCATGGTTGAATTTTGAGTGTGAGCATTTCCATAGGCTCGCCCAAATGATGATCTCTGTGAGAATTTCTAATGGGGTATCTATTGGTGGGTGAATTGGATAAATTAAGTAATTTAATATATATATATATATATATAATCCCTTACCCAAATAACTCATAGGAAGAGACTCAGATGGTAAAACATTGACCATTTTTGAGTTTAGAATTTTGAGTGTACCATTGGAATGACCCAATACATATAGGTGTAGAAAGTCCTATAATTGTATCTTTTAGAGGGTGTATTTATGAAAAAAAAATTAATAATTTTTATTTAAATGTACTAATCTATTATGATCTATAAATTAGATTATATATTGAACCTCTAGGTTTATCCATATAATTTTGAGAACATATAGAGGATATTCCACAAATTCTTCATTGATGTAATTGATTCTGGATGATGTACAGTGATCAGATATTGGTGAATCGATAGGCATAATATGCATCAGATCATCTTCATCGATAGAAGAAGATTTATTATAAAACGATTTATCTAAAATCGAGTTATGGATTTTAAATTGTGGTTTCAGACCATTTTTATTAAATTACTCAACATGGTCGTATTTTTTTATTAATATTCATTTAAAGAAACCATATAATGAACCCATGTATCAAAATTAAATTATTTTTTTAATTTATTTCTTATATATTCTATATTTCTCACCTTGGGTTCCCTACAATGAATTTTTTTCTAAAAATACCTAGAAAAGAATGTTTATATCCTTTTATATTGGATATTTCTTCAACTTTATATCGCTTTCTTGATCACTGGACCATAGGGTCATGATTCAAAATTATGGGGGTAGGATCAATTATTATCAAGCAAAAAAAATTATCAGAAATGACACATGAAATGATGTTTTTTGGATAGATTAATAAATGTGTGGAATGGTGTTTCACAAATGGTGTAGATTGTTTCCATGATTGAGGGTTTTTTTATTAGAAGCAGATCTGGATCATATCATTGAAACCCATTTTCCTAGTTAATGTGTTACAATGAAGTGTTTTGTGATGAGAAATTTTCTATGAGGAGTACATGCAGGGGGAAACATGGAAGAGGAATCTTAGTGTGGACATGATAGTTGATAGATGAGGTCTTCACAGTGAATATTGTTATTGTTTTTAGTAATAATAATAATAATAACATTAACGAAAAAGAGTTTTTTCTTAATTAAAATAAATGTTTTCAATTTAATATGAGGATAACTATTTGATAATAATTAAATGGAATTAAATTAGAATGTTAATTGTGTGAGTTTAAATTATAAAATAATATTAATAGAAAATTTCATCACAATATAATAATAGATGAGGTGTGGAGTTGTAATGTCCATAATAGAACACGAATCAAGTTATAATAATAAGCGTAGGATATTAAATTATGACATAATATTTATAGTTTTTTTAGTAATACCAAACAGTATTGGAGAGGGGGATTGTCCACATATATATGGATAAGGAAACGAGCCTCATGTAAAATATTATAATATTACTAAAATAAAATTATTATAATTGAGAAAATAGTATAATTAAACAGTATAACAGACAATAATGGGTCTACATGATTTTGAGAAGGGGGAGCCACAAAAAAAGAATAACAACTGTTTTTCAAAAAAAATATCATTATTATTTATTTATTATTTTTAAATTCTAGATTTGTCAATAACATACCAATAAAATGTTGGATTCATGAACCACAAACAATAAATTGACCTCAGAATCGACACAATCAATTGAAGACCAATGTTGGATACATTTTTTGAACTCATGCCTTGGGAAAATGAAGCAATGAATAGTAAATGTTTTATAATTATTGCAGAATATTTTATCTGATGTATATTATTAATATAATTTCTAAATGATAATAAATATATGTCATTGAGAGCATCATATTGAGGAGGTTTTCTCAAGAGTAATATGAGATATTTTATTCATGTTCATGGTAGGGGCCAATGAAGCATATTTGGAACATGATGCAGTGAAATGTGTTTTTTTCATCGGGTGTCCAATTTAAGAAACTGAATAGCCTATCCAAATAATATATCCATGATGATCATAGTGGATTGATCTATTTGGCCACCAGGGTCCCTTTTTATAGGCATATTAGTGAAATTTTATTTTTTATGTTTGGACTGATGGTGAACCTCATGTGTTTGACCTGCTTTTGGAATTGATATATCGTTGTGTACCCTTACATGACATGAAGTACTTCATGACCAACAAGTTATATACTAGTCATGCAGTAGAGTGGCAACACACACCATGTAGGTGTCCAATAAACCATGTAACTCTTTTTGAGGAATCATTCACCTCAAGTATCTCCTTTATTTAGTCGCGGATTTTAGACCTTGAGTATCTTATCCTGAGTATCTATTCACATAGAATGTGATGATGGACTATAAATTATCTTTTGGTTAATGATTTAGATTTTAATAGAATGGGGATTCATTAAGGTATACTTGATGGTGAAAGTGATAGAGAAGGATCATTTGATAGATTAGATATTAAGGGTACCATGATGTAATATAAATGCATGGGTTCTTTATCGATAGAGATGGTACTCTGATTTCGTATCATAATTTAGATCATCCACATAAAATATGGATGTTGAGAAGATGCTCTAAAATCATATCAATATTTGATTCATATTCCCACAGATATAGTACCCCATATCGCATATAGTTTTAGGTCCTTCATAATAATTGTGCATCAATAAATGGTTCTATACTATCATATCATAGTGTAGGACCACTATCCAGGGAGGTGGTACTCCTATTTAAGATCAGGCTGTGAGTCCTCTATACAAATTTTGATGTTAGAGTTATTAGTACTATATCAGACAAGGGTGAGGGTCCTATATCAATGGAGATGACACTCCCCTATTATACACAACTATGGGTCCATCATACATTTTATATAGAAAGAAATTTGAATCCCCCTATAATCATAGTTTATATAACCTATACATGGAATTTTTATCCCCATGACTATGAACAATAAATTGTGAGGCATGGTTCCTATACTCGGGTACATTTGGATTGACATATGGGATGATGAGATTGATTAATTGAAATTCTAAGAATGATAGAGACCATTTGTATTAGCTAGTATATGATTTACAGACCCCCTAGAACTATAATATTGAATTACTTTACAAATAACATAAATAAATATTTGAATCCATATAGTGTGGTTTTGTTACTCTCTATCAAAGGGCTATGAAGGATCTTGAGGTATTCCAAATTATTTTCATATTTATCCTATCATGGTTGGATGATGTCACTCTCCTACTATGGGTGGAAATGATTTATCATGTGGTCATCCAACGCACCATGATGATACCCTTATACATGGATGATGCAACTTACTCTCTTGGGTTTCATTGATGTGATTTCATTTCAATATACTTCTTTTTGTAACTATTCATATTGTGTCTCTCAATAACCCCCCTTAATGTTTTATATCACCCAATTTGGAATTTACAAGCTCACCCATGTGTGGGATTTTCCCACATCATTCATATATTATACAGATGATTGGTATATGGGTGGAAATTATGGAGGATCTTAAGGACACATGGTTCCTTTCAGCAAGTACGGTTGTTGAATCATAGAGATCAGGATCCATGATCTCTATGCACTTTTACATTAATATCATATTTTGTTGGGTTGGAAAATATATATGCTTGGGTGTTTATATTTTTTATTTATAATTTTAGTATTATATTTCAATTCATCTTTACTATATAATGGAGTTATATACAAGAATTTATACCTAATATTTATAATATTTTACTTCTATTCCCTTACAATTTTTCATCTATCTGGATATGTGTGTTTACAATTAAATAGGAAATGGAATCCAAGTGTTAGTTATAATTTCGGTGCGGGTAACTAAATTATAGCCTATAGAGGAGGGTTTGGGGTAGTTTCATATCAAGCTCCAATAGTTGTATTCACCATAATAATGTCACAGATTCATATAATATTCCCATAAATGGGAAATGAAACCATTGATTGTTTTTATTGATGATTACCACCTCACAAAGTGACATAATTCATTTTCCCTCACCTTCCATTTTTGAGTATAATGATGGATTTAATATATATATATATATATATGATATTTCCTTAATAATATAACCTATATATATAATATCACAATTATGATATTTAAATTTCATTATATAGTGGATATATTAATGTATCTCATGTGTCAGGTGGAGTATCTTTTCAAAATACATGTGACGCATTATCGTTAACAATTTAATACAAGGAAATATGTATTAATTGATTGAAAATATGATATATATATATATATCATTCATTAAAGGTTAATAATTATTTAATTTTCTTTCATTCCATCAATCATAATATGGAAACGACATTCATGCAGATATATGGCCTACTGTATCCATAAATTATGCATTTCAGCATTTAATAAATTAAATTTAGGAATGAATATTAATATTTATATAATGGATAGAAATTATTTCTATATCGTATATATCATTATAGAGATGATATAATGATGATAAAAATATGTTGAAAGGAATTAGTATGAAAAATATTATTAAAAGAAAAATTGTTTACACTAATTAATAATGATTTTATATACTAATTTATTCAAAAATTTCAATTGATATGTTATAAAGGTATCATATATAATATTATAATAATGTTAAATTATCTTTAAAATATTTATAATGAAATAAATATTTATTATACATGAACTTCTATATTGTATGAAGGAAGTCGAGATTTATGGTAAGAGATTTTCGTCTCAAATTTATTTTCTACGAGATGCAATCCATATTCACAGCACTTGTGTTTAATGCGGTGTATATTCTAAAAATTTATATATTTTATAATAAATATATTGAATTTATTTTGTCTTTAAATAAATATATTTTTCCAAATCAATATTATAGGAGTTTCAATTCAAAAGAAACCAAAGAGTAAATAGGTTTTTGTATCGCTTTTATTTTATATGAGACTCATTCCATATTACACATGTGTTTCTCTTATATTTTATTCATATATCCAATTAACGTATTTTATGATCATTCTACAGAATATTATAGGGATTTAAATAACCATTTTTGGAACATTCTTGAATGGGGATTATGGATTCATGGTTACGAATGTTATAATAGAATTTGGTCCCATTTTACCAACATTGTGGAATCTGTTATGTTATAAACATATCATCATTACGAGGTGTATATTCAATAAATTATATATAATATATCATTATTTATATTATAATTATGCTATTTAGAAAGTCATCATTTTATTGTATTCGATAATGTTCCTTATAATACAAAACCTTCCAAAGTGGTGAAGTATTTATGATACAATCTTATAATTTATCTAGATTTATTATTTTTATGCTTCTATTATTGATAATTAATTATGAATGCCATCTATAAAATAATTTTTTATATATGGTTTTTTAATTAGAAAAATATTTACCCTTCATTTTCCTCCCTTTATGTACTCCAATGTTCAGGGTGTTTTATAATAGAATATTTTATTATTTCTCTCTTTAGTAGAAAATGATTTATCATAAAATAACATGGTTTATAAAAATGTTAATAAATTTTTTTTTAACTTTCACTAAATTATTTATTAAATAAATTTGTTCTCATGTTTGACTTATTACTATATTTTCAAAAATAAATTTTTATTTATATGTAAAAATAATTTGAATTTGAATTTTAACAAAATTGTAAACTTTTTCTTTGTTTTAATGTGTTAATCATGAATAGTATTTTCCATTTACATGCAAAAAAATTGTTTTACATATTTCATTAATTTTTTTAATATTATTTGAAATTATAATAATTTCTAAAATAGGTAATGAATTATTGGAGGAAATAAAAATGAATATGATATTTTCCATAAGAAATTTTTTAAAATATCATTGAACAATTATTTATAAGATTAAATATTGATCTTTAATGAAGAGGGATTTATAAAATTATAATGTTTTTAAATGTTTTTTTATTAGAAAAGATATTTTTACCAATATTATTTTAAATGATTTAATTTTTCCTTTATTTGTATGATGTATATTTGAAAAAAAATGTATTCCAAAATAGATAATATTTGTATTAAAAAATAAGTGATTTTAAATGAAATGTTATCGTCATCATCAAAATTTCAAAGTAATATTTCAAAATAAATTTCAAACAAATATAAAAACATTTTATATAACATATAATTTACTAGGATATGATATATTGATTCTATTATTATTCCTTCTCTAGATGGTTTATGATAATTTTGAGATATTGTTTATGAGTCTTTTTTATCTTACATAGTTTATAACATGATAAAATTTTTCTAAAACCGTCTAATTTTTCTACTAGTAAAGAATTGATGAAATTATTAAATGATTATAAAGAAATTTTCATTTCTATTTGTTTTTTTATAATTAAATTTCTATAAATCCCATGTATTTTAATCAGTTCTTATAGAATGAATGTTTGATGATATTATGGAAGACATATATATTATTTTCATTAGTTTATGGGTAATTAATATATATCCCTCAATAAATTTATGTTAATATTTATATCTCATGTGATAAAGATTTATGGAATTTGTAATGAAACCCGTTCAATAATGGAATTTCCTAACATATATAGTATTTGGATTAACCCTTGAGTATTATAATGGTTTAGAGTTTGAACTCATTCCACAATTATATATATTTTAATGGTCCTTGATTATTAAATAAGTTATTTTCTATGATTATTTATATTCCACAATTCCTTGTCTAATTAATATTTTAGGCGCTAATGGACTGTGTTCATGTGTTTTGATATGAATAATGTATTATTAATATCCAAGAATTATTACATGACTCGTGATTATGATAGATGTTATAAAGTGTGTGGTTTCTAAATGTTTTGTATGTTTTTATATCATTATTATTATGTTATGTTAACATATTTCCATTGTTTTCCCTTACTAGGCATCTGATCTCACCTTTTACAATATTTCATTTCACTAGGTTATGTCAAATAGTATTATGTATTATATAAATATGTAGCATAATAGTTATGAGGAACATAGTGGTAGATGCCATTGTTCAATTGTAGACTAGTTAATCACGTTTCCATGATTCAAGATTCACTATTACTAAATGATTCTGGAAAAGACTCTTATATTATATAAGTACTCTTCATCTATTAATATGTATTACTTATGTATAATATGTTTGGGTATTTATAATTAGTATCATAGAATATAATATTCAACCATTGGATACTAATATTAGTAAATATTATGCACATCCGTATGGATAATTCTATGAATATGACAACAGATATGTCCCATGATGTCTCTTTGTATGATTAAGTGTATGGGAAAATGTCTTGGAATTTTTATAGGGGATATAGAAAGTGGATTAAATGAAATTACATCCCTACCTATATATTTTAGGTTGATAAGTAATTATCAATGAGATAACAAGGGGTAATTCCTCAGAAAATTTCCCATTGTTCCAGATTCATTTGTTATTTGGTGCATGACAACATGCCTTATTACACAATTGATTTTTTACTAATGCATGATTTTATTTTGAAATTCACAAACACTATAAAATCATCAGGATTGATTTAAATATATTATGACTATGAATAAAACTAGATAAACCTAACTTTTCTATGACTAAAAAGTAGGTTTCACAATTTAGACATCATATAAGTTATTTTTTGATTATGTGGGTTCCCACTATTATTAGCATTAATCAAACTATGTTTTTTGTTTTAGTGTAAGGTTTAAACCGGGAGTTATCACATTTAAATTGAATGAAAAGTAAAATTTGGTGATTATGAGAGACCTAATTAGATTATGACCAGGGAGAAATATATTATGATTATGCCTAATAAGATAGTTCATTATATTAATAATATCATCCACCTCAACCATATTAGACATAGAAAATTTGGGAATGAACTATTTTACTGAGATATCGTGAGGTGGAGACCACATTAGAAAGATGTTATAGCTTCTTAAATGTATAGAATGTGAGATTAATAACTCTACAGTATGAATTAATGGAATTATGGGATATTTTATTTTTGAAGAAGAAAGAAACCAAGTAATCAATCACCACGGAAAAGAGAAATGTTCACATAATGTAATAGAATGTAATATTATTATCCCTAAGGTATAATCAATTGATAACTATTGTAGGTATGGTAATTAAGAAAATTGATATCCTTCGGAAAAGTTTTACAAAAATAATAATCATAGTTGTACAATTCATGGTTATACTACTATTGTTGATGAGACCACGAATAATACATATATGGTATGGTCGATTCTAACAATATTTTTATGTTAAAATGAGAGGTATATGTATTTTGAGGTTGAAGAAATTGACTGTATGATTCACATTAAATATTTTACTATAGATGCTTTAAGGAACATGATGATAATTCCTAGTTAACAGTTTAGTAAGTATGTGGAATGATTAATGAATATTCATATATGAACTCAAGAGTAATGTTATATTAATAACGAAATATATAGAAGGATTTATTCGTAGTCATTTTTAATTATGAATTTATAGAATATTTTCAATAGTAATGATGACTTAAAAATTAAATATAATGTATTGGTTATATTTTTTTGTGGAAAAATGGTTATTTTAAATTTCCCGTTAATTAGTTTCTAGGGGTGAGAAAATTGTTTTCATTTTGGATAAAGTTATGAACGATATAGATAATGTAATATGGATACTTTTATGACCTTGGAAATGATTAAAGATTATTGTAAAAGATTAGTTACATTATAACCGGTGGATTTTATATTATTTTCAGATTTATGTAATATATTATGTAATATATATTTTTATTCATGAAATATGTAAGTAAGTTTTTTTTCATTAAGATGTTATAGTAATTCTGGTTATTATCATGGTTTGGGAAATTATATGAAAAAGGAATTGACATATTTTTTATATCAAAATTAATTGATACCATATGATATTTATGGGATTAATCTTATGTTGATTTTAGTAATTTTTTTGATTGTATATTTAAATGATAATTTTTATGGGTTTTATGGTTAACCATTGATACAAGTGTTTATTTTTATAATTTGATGATGTTTAAAAGATTAATATATTACATGAATATATGAATATTTATGACTTTTGGATAAATAATCCTACAAATTTGTGTATTTATAATAACATGATATATATAGAACATATTATCATTCCAATTCATCAAAAATGAAAACAGTCATCATTTAGAGTTACATATGAAGTGGAAACTAATAAATGGACAAATGAAGGATGATATTTTTCTAATTAAATATAATGAAATCAAGTAAGTTTATCTTCCCATTATTTTTTTGAAACGTATTAAAATGATCATGGAATAAAAAAAATACATTGCTTTCATTTTTTTGAATGATTGGTATTTTCGCCTATCTAATATTTAGGTATTTGTGTTTGTTAACATTCTCTTAACAATGTTCACTGTCACTATCCATCAGTATTTGAGAGTTTTTTTCTTATTTTATGGCCATGTTTTAACTTCACACCTATATTATACAATTTTGAAATCTATAATGTCACATTCTATATTACATTATAACTTCTATTCCCCTATTTTTTAGATGTAATTGTATTAAAAAATTTGACAAAGTTAGGTTCCCACTAAAGTATCTTCAAATGTTAAAATCTTATTTTCCATGAATATGTTAAAATAATGGGGATGCAATTTATTTAATTTTGTATAATATGACTAATTGAGGCATTGTGATATATATTTTTCAAGTAAATGTAATCATTTTTATATTTTCCACAACACTGAGTTTATCATGATTTACATGATACAATGAGATAATCATGTTTCATATTAAATATCATGTTTAAATGATACGTGAAATACTATTAAACTACCATTACATAGTAATATAGTTATCATCCAAACATTTGAATTTTTTTTAATGAAGGGGAATAACTAAAATACTAAAATATTTGGTTTTGAAATGTTTTATAATAACTTTTTAGCGAGAAAATAATTATTAAAATATAAAAACCATTCATTATGAAATGATATATTTTCATAGAAAACAAATTTTACCTGGAAAATCATTTTTTATATCAGTAAATTAATTAAATAAATATTTTTGAATTATATTATTTAAATTTATATATCATTTATTAAAAAACATATCTAATTCATCTAATGTTTTTTCTAGAACTGAGCTAAGAATAAATCAGTTTTATAATTAAAACTATACATTAATAAAAGTAGTTCTATCAATTATTTTGAACACATTATAAAAATAATTTTTTTAAAATATTATAAATTGTATTGAAAAAATTAAACATTAATTTTTTAATGTTAATTTAAATATTATATTTGGTGGGAAATTTTCTGAATATTCTAAAATGATAATCTTTTTAGTGTAGAGTTAAATATAATTGTTTTTAATAAAAAAAGTACATTTTCATTAAAATAAATTAAAAGTTAATTTTTATCAAAATATGATTTTAAATAAACTATAACGTAAATTATATATCTATTAATAATATTTATATCAATGAAATCATTTTCATTTTCAATAATTTTATGGAGATGTTTTTTTTGTTTGAACAATTTGTCTTTGAAAACCCGCTTTCTCGTCAACTATACATGTGTAATTTTAAAATAATTTCTAATATTTTTCTGAGTTTAATTTGAAAAAATGTATTGAATATTTTATATATGAATTAATTATATTTTCTAAAAATTTAATCTTTACTTTTCTACTCAATAAATTTTAAAAATTGTATAATTTATTTACCACAATAACATAGGAACAGATTAATAAGGGGTTAAAAAAAGTGACAAGTCTATGAATAGCCTTAAAAAATATCAAAATATTATATTATAGTCATATTTAGACCTTATACTATGTCAGTTTTGTGGATATGGTCATATAGATTCTTTTTCGGGGAATAACATTATCATATTGTCAACTTTTGAGAAAATTCCATATAGTTTTTATTTGGTTTCATTCCCCATGTGTTAAATGACCTATCTACTAATAACATATCCATAATACATGATCATTTTTGATAGGCTAATACATACCAATTACAATTTATAAATACCCAATCTATTTTATTCAAGCATTACATTGCCTAGGAAAGCCTCTAATGAATATTTATGTGTAAACCAAAAGTGTATCTTTTAAGAAGAGGTATTGGTATTGACATTCCATTATAATTTTATATTATATTCCTCCCCTTTAAAATAATTATAAACAATGTTCATATAATTACCTTAGTATAAACCAAATAATGAGAATTTGTTACATTTTATTCATTAGCTTTATTTATTTACTTTTCTTTCAAATGGATTACAAAACTTTTGTTTATGTGTATGGTAGACTACTGCCACATGAACCAGCATAATTTGATTTCCACTATGAAAACTCATAATTAAAAATAATTATTTATTTCAAATATAAATATTATATTATTAAGATAATTTAACTTGAGAAAAAATAATATCACACATACTATTTTTTCATTCCATTATTTATGGTATATGCTAATGTCGGTCATGTGAATAGAGGGATACCGCCTTTCAATGTAATGTGATTTATCTTCCAAAAAGATTTATGTGGAATTAAATAAGGAATATTATTATAAAAATATTTTATTTATATGGTCTTGTTAATGATAATAAATTATTAATATTATTTCATTCCTTCAACTGAAATATAGTAACAATACCCAATCCCATATATATACTACTGTCTCCCTGATTATTGCATTTTATCAATATGTCTAAATCATTTATGAGTGAATATAAAATTTTATAAATTAAACATACATGATATTAATGATCGATGTAACATTATTCATATTTTTTAAGAATTATGAAAATACAAGTACCAGTATTTCTAACCCAAAATTCTAATGAAATATTATACAATTGACACCAACAAATAACATTTTCATAAATCAAGAAGAAATAAACTATTGATGAAAAGTTATAAGGGGGCCATATAAGATATTATATGTATATTTATTAATCTATTATATATCTATATGAAATAGTATTTATCAATCATGAGGTTCTAACACATACAATGGATGCAAGGAATTATGGTAAGGTATGTCAATATCACTTTTATATCCTATGAGACATATATATTTTCACCTCAATTGTTTTGTGCGGGTTTAATTATTTAGATGAATAAATGTTATTAATATTCTCCAAAATATTATTGGGGTTTACATATTTATTATATGATCTATCTCTCAAGATGATTATTGTTCAATGGATACTAATGATGTATGAGAATTTTGTATCACTTTTATTTTCAATTACATACATGTCATATTCACTACATGTTTCTTTTATTTGGTTTGTATTCATTATATTAATTTATTTTACGATTACTGTACAGAAATTTATGGGGATCTAAATAACCATTTTAGAATATACTTTTCATGGGGTTTACAATTAAAAGGAAATTAAATAGTTAAGAGATTTATTTTCACAATTTGGTTGTGATGTCCCAAACCTGAATGCCACTAAATGGGTGCCCCAAGCCAAGTAGGCCAGATGGCTACAAGCTCATCTCCCCAAATGTCATAGGATGTGGAATCGAATCAAGGGCCTCGGGTGTTTTCTTGGGGAGACTATGCACTCATTAGAAGTGCATAGAAAAGTAGAAGGACATAAATAATAGTACATAGAAGAAGAAATATAAATAAATAGTGGAAGAAAACTAATGGAATATATAAATGAGAAAAAAAACTGTATAAACTAGAACAATGATGATGTAATGTCATGTCACTATAAAACTAGAATATTTGTATATAATAAAATAGGCATAGAATCTTCCATAAATTAAAAGAAAAAAAAGACTACTCCAAGAACTCCTAGATCTAACATGGTCATATGCTATCAAGAACTATCCTATCAGTAATAAATCAAGTGTTTGATGCTGTTTGATTCCATTTTTCAACACCTAAAATCATATAATCAAATTAGCATACCAATTAGAACATTGATAGGGTGTGTGATAAAAATAAATGGGCCACCACCATTGGTGAAATTAAACATGGCTAGTGTAATGTAATATAGAAGTGTACATGAATGTATATATATAGTAAATCATAACGTAGTGTTCAAACTCAGATGGAACCCCATTTTCCGGGTGATTCTCGGCTCTCAGCTCCTCTTCTCCACATAGGGTTTTGGAGCCTCTTCTCAACGACTCTCCCCTTTTCACAGACTTCTTCTTCATTCCCCCATTTTTCTTATTCTCCTCTATGATTATCACTACTTTAGTTCACCTCCCGCAGTTATTTCGGTCTTCTCATCGAAGGTTTTGATCTTTAGAATCCCTTGGCCTCCCTAACCCTGCTCTGTCCACAGGTTCGTCTATGCCTCTATGAGTCGGAACTAGTGTGGTGGTTATCATGTGGATTTGGGTATGCAGTTTGGTAGAAGATGGGTTTCCAGGAACTACCGAATTCGGTTCTCTTCTGTATTTATGCTTCGTCAGCGATGGAAGTGTTCATATCCCTACATTCAAATCCCTTCTCTAGACTCTCATTCCATGGTGCCTCTCCTAGTCGGATTAAGTGCGGTGGAATCAATGATGTTTTGGGATTTGTGGTTCAATGACCATCAGGGTTCCAGTAGAGACCTAAGTGGGTATGTTCTTATGATTCAGTTACTGGTATGTCAGATCTGCTCGTTTTTTCTTCTTTTAAACTATCAGTGAATGTATTTGTGATATTTTGTGAGTTCTTTTTTCATGCTCAATTGGTGAATTTGTTCAGGTTATTGTTTTCTCATTTATGGTGTGGAGTTGGAGTCGACATTGATTGTGATGACAAGGGTGTATTGAATACTGTTGCTTTGATTCAGTTTGTGATGGTTGATTTTGATTTTAGTGTTTGTGAAGATGTTTTTTGTGGGCATGTATGTTGTAGTTCCATCAATGAGGTGGGAGGTCTCCGGTGGAATGTTCATGATGGCACAATTGATGATGATGGCTGGTTTGATGCATCTGGGTATGAGGCCCAAGATGATGGTGTGTTTATTATGTCTGCTCACGAGGGTCGAGTCTCTGGCATGCCTATTTTTTTGAATTTTAAATCCTGTTTATCCAGTCATGCTTCTGAATTTTTTTAATTATGTCTATTGTTTTTTGTGGTGATTGAATCAGTTTAAAAAAATCATTATGTACAATATAAATAAATACCCAAGTACCTAATTCTTCCCTCAGCAAGTTCCTGAACATGTAAATTTTTCATTAACTAAGTAATTACCATTAAATTTTAATAATTCACTTGTGGCATAGAGAAAACATACATCACCTTGCGATAGTATATGTATTGATGGTTCCATGACATAACAAGGTAAATAGATAATGATATCTAGTGTGGGAGTTCTAGGATAAAAACCAATGTTACATAAACCTTAGGGAACACTAAATCAAAAGGATATGATTCTTGTTAAGGGATAAGAGTATTATACAAGGATTGTAAAAAAGGCATTCCATAAATAGGTTCCAAAATTGTCCAAGGTGATCGACCAAGGTAAAACAGGGCTATAGAAGGAAAGCATCATATGGGAGTTAACCATGGAACCAACTAGTAAATGCCGGAACCAAGGAGTGTATCTGAGTTATCATGTAACAAGGTGATATACCCTATTGTATTATATAGGGAATCATATTATTATAAAAGAACCAAGTCTAGGTGGTTGTCAACCTATGAAAACCTCATCCTTGAATCATAATGGGGTTCTCAAGTCCAATTGTATTCTCCTATTAGAAACAAAGTCAATATCAAGTCCTTCCATTCCAATTTGATATTATAACCATGAAATAATTTTATAGGATCAAGGATTGTCCTCCATTAGTTTGGATATGCCAAGTTGTATTTCCACCATTTAATAAATTCTTAAGTAACAATTAATTCTTATTCAATTATTGAGGATTATGCCACTACCATCCATCACTATGTAAAGGTATACATTGGAGATGTATCCTTATTCAATCTCATTTGATAAAGACATTTTATATATTTATAATACATTCCATTTTACATTTAACATTTAATAATCGAATTTAGCACTTACAATATGCGGGTCGACTATTGAGAATAAATTGTTCATTACATTATGAAATTCTCATTAATAAAATTCCATTTATTATTATAATTTACACTTTTAGGATGATCCAAATAAGGAACACCTAAACGGTGGATCAAACCTTCCAAAACACTAAAACCGAAATATGGCATAATGTTCTACATTGATAGGATTGAGTTATGGGTGTAACCTCTTACAACTATTCATGTATTTGGAAAAAGTATAACCATAAAACTCTAAAAATTATAATCATGATATAGAAATTTAAGAAACAACTTCAGATGAAAATGTTGGCGCCTACACAGATATTTGACAATCAATTAATATTAGAGATGACTTATAGACCACCCATCATAGGGTTGTACGACTCTGCTTCTCTAGGAACATCCTTTGACATTCCTCATATATGATTAAATCAAAGAAAAGGGTAAAAACACTAATACTATGATATCTCGGCCGATATAAAAAGACAAGGAGAACAGTTAAGAGGAATCGATTACAAACCATTACACATCCACCATGACGAACAGAAGGATGATTGATTGCATGATGATGGAGATACTATCATTCATATTTTAAATCATCAAAAATCCACAAATTGAAAGATAAATATGTCAATACTAAGTAAACATATATTAGTAATGAATAAGGGAGACTAATTTTATCATCAATGGAAAACTAGAATTGTAACCAAACATTCACCTATGTAAGGTATTTCGGAACGGTTTGAAAAACTGTTAGCAATCCATGCACGACTACCATGGAGAAAGGCATGCATCCATGATGATCCCACTTGGCATCGTACCAATTGTGCGAGGTGTATCTATCTAAAAAAACAACCTGCAAGGTTTTTCAAACTGTGCTAAATTCCTACGTACTTTACTCTAAACTGTCCACCATGCTTTTTTTAGAAAATGATGTGTTTCGGGCACAAAACAAGCCTCAAACACCCTCATATCTTTTAATAATTCAATATAAATATATATTGGGTCAAAAGTGATGAATCAGATAATATATTAAAGGATCCATAACTTTGTGAAATAAATGGGCTCCTACAGTTTTCCTCCAATAAAAAAACTCCCTCCTGAGTTCTCCTTCCAAGGGCAGAGCAACACTGTTTAAGTACAATTTTGGCCACTGATCATGAAAATTAACTTTCCACTCCCAAGTCTCATATTTTATATCTTTTTTCTACCATAATACCCTTGTAAGAGGAACATACATTCCATGAAGTTCCTTTTTTCTTCATACCATGATGGGTACATGATATTCCTCTAAGGTAGCATCAGAATATAACTCAACTACATCAGGAACAATGGTATTAGATGGGTCTGAATTATATTAGAGAATCTATAGGACATGAAAGATGTCATTCTTGGCATGATACCTCTTAGGTATTAGCAACCTATAGGCTACTGGCCCAACTCTCTCTAGAATTTTAAATAGCCTGATTTAATATGGCACAAACATTTCTTACCTCTATAACCGTATATTCATACGCATGGGAGATACCTGAAGGAAAACATGACCCACAACCTTGAACTCTATAGATGTTCAATGTTGATTGGAATAAGATTTTTTTCTAGATTGAGAATTAATCAGAAGCTTCTAAATTAGCTGAACCTTCTCTGAAGTCTCTGAAATGATAAAAGGACCTACTAGATCTACTTCAACACCCTATAGCCAACAAAATGGTGAACAGAATGAACTACCATATAAGGCCTCAAAATGAGACATCATAATTTCCACCTAAAATATGTTATTATTATAAATATATATTAGTGGAATATTCTTCATTCAAGAACCACTAAAATCAAGGATAAATGTTCAAATCATATCCTCTATAATATGTATTTGTCTGTTCTTATTTTCCATCACTCTAAGGGTGAAAATTTGTACATAGAAGCACTTGAGATCCCTTATATTATTTAAAACACTACCAGAAACATGAAGTTAAATGAGAATCCTATTAATAAATGATAGTATATGTAACCACATGTAGTCATATGATCTCTTGGACATACATTCTTCCAAACTCATCAACTAATAATGTCCCCCGAATACGAAAGAAGTTGGACGATTTCATTAGTCGGTCAATGACTGCCTAGATAGCATCTCTAACACTCGATGACCTAGATATGATGAATATGAAATCCAAGACAATATTTTCCCATTTATATTGTTGTATAGGAAGTGTATGTAAAAATATTGTGGGTTTTCGGTGCTCTACCTTAACCCGCTAACAGGTGGAACACCTAGTCATACAGCCTTCTATCTGAAATTTCATCCCATGTCACCATTACAGGAGTAACATATCTCAACACATTTTCGAGATGCATGTATGAACATTCCATTGAGATGTTTGTGACTCCTTCATCAAAACATCTATAGCATCTATTGCAACCTAGATACATCCACATAGATGCTCAACATTGTCTCTATTCCCATACCATTATGAAGACGGGTTGTCTCTTGATATAATATCATGGTGAACCAAGCCTTCAAGATCATAAAATTTTATACTCTTCACCTTCTCAACGATGGAAGAGAATACTGTCAAGGATGAGAGGTAAGACATCATGTGACTACCATGAAACTTCAGATGAAGCTCAAGAAAATAGGGACACTAACTTCCTTTCATCATTAGACTCATGTATAGTATACGTTTCAGTTTTTTGTCTCAATGAATCATCAACATCATTTCCTTTTATAGGCTTATAGGAAATGTCAAAATCAATGGATTGGAGATATTATACACATCTTCATTATCTGATGTTCATATAATTCTATGAAAAGATAAATTTAAGGCTCTTGTTGTCCATGCACCCCACAATGAACTCACCCAAAAGATATTATCTCTATAAATTTAAGGCAAGGTCAGCTGATGCTAGATTGAGCTCAGGCATCAGTTAGTTACTCTCATGAGTTGTTTACTGCTTAGATCCGTACAAAAAGAGTTTTTCATCCTACATAATCATTACTCCTAGGATGATTCCAGATGCACCCTAGAAATATTTATAACATTTTCTAGGATCTATATTAATTAGAACATATGGAGAGACAAGCCTCCCCTACAACTCTAGAAAGGATTTATCACAAGCTTATTACCACAGAAACTTAACACTCATATATTAATATCAATTAATAGGTAATTCCAAATGCGATCAATCCTGTATGAAATACCTATAATATCAAAAAATCCTTGTAACGCCCCGACCCTAGTTACCTAGAGTCGGTGCATTATTACATAACATTGGCATGATGACAATAAAGATCAAATCTCGAAAGACCGATTGGTTTAGTATCCTTGGAAACACTAGATATATTCATAATGTTTTACATTACATCATAAAGTGATAAACTACTACAACAACATATTGTCTCCATAGTCCACACTATTAACCCCTCATAATATCCCTGCAGGTCATTCATAATTTACTTCTTCACATCTGGGGAAAATAAAACATAGAAAAGGGGTGAGCTCAAATGCCTAGTAATGATAACAATATAGCGAAAACTTTTATAAATAAGAATAAACATTTAAGGCAGTGTATAAATAAAACAAAAGCCTTTTAAACTTGAACTTCAACATATTATGGCAAAAATAAAATGAAATAATTCCATTTACTTATTCACATGGATATTCTACTAATCGAATAATCACATACAATATCAATTACCACTTTCATAATGATGGAATGCATAATTCCAAACTATCACAACCACATAACCAAGGCCTCATGCCAAGACTACATATAATATTTTGTCAAGGCCTTATGTCAAGACACTAGTTTGTCTCATTAGACCTACCGAAGAATCTAGGAGATATAGCGGGCTTCTCCCGTCACATATTAAGTCCAATTCATTCCCATATGAAAAGGTTTAAACATAACATAAACATTCGTATTAAAACTAGCATATGAAATGTCAATACTTTCACTGTAAACCATGAATGGAATAAAAAAAGCACATTCACAATCAAACATATCACAGAACCTTCAATACAATATATATGTTTTGTATCATATTAAATCAACTTCAAATAGGTGTAAAATCCATCATAGAATGTTAACTGAGATGAAATCAAAACTCTTTTTAGATAAATAGCTCTTTCTATTTTGAAATCATTTAAGAGTCATATATTTATAAAATAAAACATTTTCATTGAAAATATTCTTATAATTTTGTAAGGGAAGCTTCGACGATTTTATAACGATGGAAAATAGCTGCACTCGCTGTATAAGTTAAAAAACATTCTTACCTTAATTCTGTCGAAGAGGTTAAAAACACCTTGTTTGGAAAACGACGGAAATATTCCGTTATAAACAAATTATAAAAGTCAACAAGGGTATAAATGACTTTATCCCATATTCTAGTAAATAGTAAAAAATGTTTTTAAATACATTTTTAAGAAACATGGATGTGGATGATAAAGAAATCTCAGTAGATTATTACATATAAACAACCTCGGATAATGGTGAGATTGTGAAATAACCCTTAACTTGTAATTTTCCTTGGTTGGGGTAGGTTAAACTCTTGTATAATGGTGAAATAATTGTGAAATAACCCTTACCTTGTACTTTTCCTTGGTTGTGGAAGGTTAACCTCCTGTATAATGGTGATATAATTGTGAAATATCCCTTACCGTGTAATTTTCCTTGGTTGGGGTAGGTTACCCTCCTGTATAATGGTGATATAATTGTTATTAAATTATTAAATAATAATATACATTAATATGATATCATATATGATCTTTTAACGTTGCTTTGTTAATAATATCTTAGAATTATCGTCGTTTCGGGTGCTAACTTACTCATTTTCTATTATATGTTTTGTTACGTAAGACATGTTTGCAATGGATAGGTCATATCATAATCATATTCAGAATGATATCAAGTCCTTAGATACTATTATTAATCATTAAATGATAATTATACTTGAATGGATACGATGGAGAATGAATCTCATCGCGTTCTTGGAGACAGTAGTCCGTACGTACGCACGAGCGATAATATCATTCTTTTGATATTAAAATAAATTATAATTGGATGGTTTATCATATATAAAGAATCATTATCATGTTATATTTATTATTTACATGAGTTACACATCATTATTATTCCCATCCGAATAATAATTTATTGAATAACAATTACACCACGACTTGGAGATGATAAGTCGTACGTACGCACGTATGGTGACATGTTATTCAAAGGATGGATAGAAATGTGAATATTGTTGTACCATATTTATAATAACATCATAGTATATATATGATACTGGAGTTATTATTTTAGAATGGTAATAAAAAAGTAAGAAGAAGTGGAAAAATAAAGGAACTTGAAAAAGGGTAGGGAAATCATTACCTCTTCTTCAGGTTCATCCCTTTGATTTGATCAAAAGGGCTCCATTGGTTGTCTTTATGATTAAAATAAGGCCTCTAGGATGTAGTGAGGTAAGTTGAGAGAGTATTTGGGCAGGGTTTAGCCGAACCAAAAAATCTTTTAAGGTGTTAAGTAATGAGAAGGTTGAGTGCCCTTTTATAAGAGGGGTGAGGGGACCTTTGGGAAAGCTAGAAATATTAATTTATAATAAATTCATATTCGGTTTCTAATGGATCAAAAGTTGATTATTTAATGTTTAAGGTGGTTAGGGTTTGAAAAAAACTCAACCAATAGAATTTAGATAGGTTTGGGTCATTATATTAACCTTATCGTTAAGTATTAACTCTTCGTAAATTAGTTTCACTTTTATAATGTCTCTTTGTATTTTTATATTATATGGTCATTAACTTACCATATACATACAAGAGACCCCCAAGTGGTCCATTAATGATACAAATATCATTATATAAGTCTCTTGTCCTACCTATATATTTATAGAATTTAATATCAATTAATAATATAATATTTGTTTTAAAAACACTTTTATGTCAATTTTGACACTATTCAATAATTGATTTTTGTAAAACTCATAATAGAATGATTACTTCGAAAAAAGTTAATTAAATAAATCCTAACATGTCATATTAACCTAAAAAATTAGTTTAATTCATAAAAAGTCTCAAATTATATTTATTTGGGTATTTATAATATCAATTATTCTAATTTTTCATTAATTAGGTAATTACTCTATCATCATTGTGTCATAAATAAATTAAATTATTTAATGTCTAAAAATTAAAAATAAAATATAATTATGTAGGAATTATTTTTATATTTCTAATTAATATTTATAGTCGAACATCCAACATATATAACCCTATGTAAATTTTTTTTTCTAAAAGATATATGCTTTTTTCATTTTTGTACTTATTTTAACTTAATTAAAATAAAGTGTCCCTATCACCTACAAGTGGCTCCATGGGGTCCCAAAATCAACCCAAAGATGCCGATGGTTGGAAATGTATCCACCAATAAGTTTAATAGACGTTTTATGGTAATTTAGTATTATTATAATATAATTTTTACCCCTTATTTACCAGATTTACCCTTAACCATGGTAAATAAAATATTTACCGCAGTAATTATTCAAAATGTCTAAAAATAAAAGTTATCTATTAACACAATATGAACATCCTTATTACAAATATTAAATCCATTTTTCCATATTCAAAACACAGAATTGGCATAAATTAATTTAAAATTAATTCCGGCTGTTAAAACAAAAAATCGTGTTTTTAAGATATAATAACTATCAAAAGATTGATACTTGTTTTTTTAAGTTTAATTGTGAAATTATTTCCAATGAAAAAAATTGTGTTAAATGGTAAAAATATATTCTAAATATACATTAAAACCACTCAAATTCATAATTTATCACTATTAAATATTTTGACTAAAAAAGTTGTTTTTAATTAAAATTTAGTAACTTTCACTATTCACCATAATATTAAATTTATCTGAAAAGTACCAAAATTTCACCATAGGCTAAATTCGATACTCCGAATCCCAAAATGAAGTCCATTTTGAGAGATAAAATTTCAAAAAGTAGGTATTACTATTCATAATGGCTAGTTTGATCGGTTGTGGTGTGTGTTAAAACTCGATGTTGCGTACAAAACACGCTATTGTATTATTCAAAGAGAAGCATACCGTAGAAGCTTGGGGTGTTACATTCTGCCCTCCTTAAAATAATTTCATCCTTGAAATTTCTTGAATACTACCGCATGAAAAGAATTGGGTGTTTCTTCATCATAAGTTCTTCGGGTTCCCATGTTTCCTCTTCCATCTTATGGTTTCTCCATAATACTTTTACCAGACGCGTCGTCCAGTTTCTCAATACTTGTTCTCTCGTATCAAGAATACTGAAGGGCACTTCGCAATAAGACAGATCGAGTTCTAGTTCTAATTCCTCATAAGTGAGAACATGCGTTGGGTCAGGCATGTATTTCCTCAATAGAGATATGTGGAACACATCGTGAACTTTGGAGAGACTTGGCGACATTGACAATCGGTAAGATACAACCCAAATTCATTTTAGAATTTCGAAAGGTCCGATGTACCTGGGACTCAATTCACCTTTCTTACCAAAACTTATGACTCCCTTCCATGGAGATACCTTCAGGAAAACATGATCACCGACTTGAAATTGCAAATCCTTCCTTCGATTATCGGCATAGCTTTTCTGCCTACTTTGAACTGCTTTGATGTGATTTTAGATTACCTTCACCTTTTCCATCGTTTCCTCCACTAGTTATGGACCTACAAGTTTTCATTCACCAACCTCATCCCAACAGGTTAGTGTGTGACATCTCTTTCCATATAACGCTTCATATGGTGCCATCTGAATACTCGAATGGAACCTATTGTTATAGGAAAATTCTACCAAAGGTAAATATTGATCTCATATACCCTGAAAGTCAAGTGATCAAGATCTCAACATGTCTTATAAGGTTTTAATAGTGTTTTCTGATTGTCCGTATGTCTGAGGGTGGTAGGCAGTGCTCAAATGAAGTTCAATATCCAAGGATTTCTGAAGACTTTTCTAGAATGTCGATGTAAAATGGGGATCACGATCAGAAACAATCAATAGGTGTACTCCATGAAGTCTCACAACTTCATTAATATATAGTCTTTCTTGACGTTCTAGTGGTAGATCTTCTCTTATAGCAAGAAAATGTGCTGACTTGGTAAGACAATCAACAATGACCCTTATTGCATCATTCCTTCTAGGAGTCTTTGGTAGCCCCACGACAAATTCAATCATAATATTGTCCCATTTCCACTTCAGTATGGGAAGAGCCTGCATGAATCTTCAAGGTTGTTGCCTTCTAGCTTTCACTTTTTGACAAACCATACATCTTGACACAAAATCAGAAATATCCCTCTTCATGTTTTCCCACCAAAAATGTTCTTTCAAATCTATATACATTTTGGTGCTCCCAGGGTGTATAAAGAAATTGCAACTATGATCATCATCCAGTAATTCCCTTTTTAGATCAGGAATATCGGGAACACAAAGTCTCTTCCCAAATTTCAAAATCCCATCTTCATACACGAAGTCTCTCAATCTCCCATCATTCACAGCGTTAATCTTCTTTTTAAATTCTCCATAATTGGTCTGAGAACTCTTAATCCTTTCTAGTAAATATGGTTTGGAAACCATTTGAAAAAGCATTAATGTTTCACCTTCCCTGGTTATTCCCATGTCCATCTTCACTAGATCCCTGAAAATTTGATCCCTTTCAATTCACATATTGTTAAAAACTCCAGGATCTTTTCTGCTCAAAGCATCTGCCACCTTGTTTTCCTTCCCCGGGTGGTAGTGTGTCATTCAATCATAATCCTTGAGTAATTCAAGCCATCTCCTATGCGTCATTTTGAGTTCTTTTTGAGAGAAAATATACTTCAAACTCTTGTGATCAGTATAAATCTCACATTTTTCACCATTGAGGTAGTGCCTCCATATCTTCAAAGCAATGCTCACAGATGCTAACTCAAGATCATGAGTAGGATAGTTTTTCTCATGAATTTTCAACTGTCGTGATGCATAGGCAATAACACTATCATTCTGCATAAGGACACAACCAAGTCCTTTATTTGATTCATCACTATAAATAACTAACCCACCATTCCCAGATGGTAGAGTCAATATAGGAGCATTGACTAATCTTCTCTTCAGTTCATCGAAACATTCTTCATAATATTTTTTCAAAACAAATTTATCCCCTTATGTGTGAGCTTTGTTAATGGGTTAGCCAACCGTGCAAAATTCCGGACGAAACGTCGATAATAACCTGCTAAACCAATAAAACTATGTACCTCAGTTATACTCATCGGTGTTGGCCATTCATGGATTGCCTTGGTCAAAGAAGGATCAATAGGGATTCCATATTTAGAGACAATATGGCCAAGAAATGAAATCTCCTTAAGCCAGAATTCACACTTTCTGAACTTCCCATATAATTCATGTCTTCTCAGAGTCTTCAAGATAATGCGTAAGTGATTTTCATGATCTTCGTAGTTTTTAGAGTATACAAAGATATCATCAATAAATTCCACCACAAATTCATTGAGATATTCCTTGAAAACTATATTCATCAGATCCATGAATACAGAGGGTGCCTTAGTCAATCCAAAAGGAATTACTGTAAACTCGTAATGCCCGTACCTGGTTCGAAATGTTGTCTTCTGAATGTCTTCTATCTTTACACAAAACTGATGGTATCCAGATCGAAGGTCAATCTTTGATAAGTATTGAGCTCCATGCTGTTGGTCAAATAAATCATCAATGCGAGGTAGGGGATACTTGTTCTTTATTTTTATAGCATTGATCTCCCTATAGTCAATACATACCCTCATAGATCCATCTTTCTTTTTAACAAAAATAACAGGGGCTCCCCATAGAGAAACACTAGGGTGAATAAATACATTCTTACTCAATTCCTCTAGTTGTTTCTTTAGTTCAACTAATTCTACACTGGCCATTCTTTAAGGGGTTTTCGATATAGGCCTTGATCCAGGAATTAAATCAATTGAAAACTCAACTTCTCGTTCTAGAGGATGTCCAGGTAAATCTTTCCGAAATACATCTACATATTCATTCACAACAGGTACATCTTCTATTTGAACATTACTTTCCCCACCCACAGTCATTTCATTCTCTTCCTCCCCAATAATTGAATTTAGTTGAGCTACTGGAGGTGGATCTAGATAAGAATTAGGTGGTGGTGATTCTTCTCTAATGATAAGGTGTTCCTTATCATCATCATCAAAAATCATAACCTCCTTCTTCTTACAATAAATATTTTCATAATAGTCTGGAAGACAATCCATACCGAGGATTATATCAAACTCAATCATAGGTATAAAGATGAGATCAGCAGATAAAGAACATTTATGTTCTCTAATGGGGATTGATTCATAAAACCTTGTTGCAATGATACTTCCCTTAGGATTTTTAACTGAAAACTCCCTTGTTTAAACAAATAGGAAATATCTAATTTTCTTTGAAAGCAGGGAAGATATGAAACAATGCGATGATCCAGAATCAAATAATGCATTATCTAAACTTCTGGAAACCATTAAATTACCTGCCACCATGTCTTTCGGAGCTTCTACCTCAGCAGTAGTGATAAAATAAGCTTGGCCTTGATCCCTTGGCCTTTTCTGAGTTTCGTTCTCCTGACGTTTAGGAAATTCATTTGCATAATGTCCCATTTTCCTACAATTGTAGCACTGGACATTGGTAGCTTCCTTCTTCCCTTTGCAATCACGAGCTTGGGGGCCTTTTCACCACACTTGTAATAGACACCCATTCCCTTCAAGCAAGTACCGGGGTGTTTCTTCCCACATTTACCACAGGATGTATATTCAACCTTTCCCTTCTTCCCCTTATTTACATTCCCAGATTGATCAGCAGATCTCTTCTTCTCTTTCATTTCTTTAAAGTCATAAGACATAGAAAATTCCTTTTCGGTCTTTGATACTACATGAGATAATGTCTTCATATGACGAGAAGGATTGTGAGACTAATGCTCGACGGAGAAATGGTTTTAACCCATCAAAGAAACGATCAATCTTACTTCTTGGGTTACGTATATAATCTCTAGAATACCTTGATAACCATGTAATGTTAGACTCATACTTTGTGACATTCTCTTCCTCCTTTTGTCTCAGACTCAGAAATTGCCTTTCCATATCTGCTCAATGGTCATGAGGAAAGTATTTTTCTAAAAACAGATCTTTGAACTCCCTCTATTACATATTTGATATTTCATCATCTTCCATCATGTTTTGAATCAATGACCACCATTGATCAGCATGTCCAGTGAGGCGGTAAAATACCATGATTACTTTTTCCCTTTCACTAATCCCTAAAGCCTGAAATATTTTCTCTAGGGAATTTATCCATTGCTCGGATACTTAAAGATTTGTACTCCCATTGAACGTTGGTGGCTGTTGCCTCATGAATCAATCTAACATTGATCATCCACGCTGAAGATCAGGATCCTCTATACGGGTAAGGTTATTATTCATAACCTGAGTGAGTTGTCCCAGTATGGTGATTAGCTGATTGGCACCAGTTGCATCACCAGCTCCACTATAATTATCTGGAGCAGGAGGTAAATCCCTACATGGAGTGCGTGCATTGATACAGTTTTTATTTCTTCCAATGGGTGTCATTTCTAAACAATGGCATAAACTAGATATGTTTATGAATCAAAATACATAATCCCATACTTATAAAACACTTAACATAAAGTGAACTATTTACGGATATAATCCATAATCATAAAAAATGTTTTTGTTGAGAAGTATATACTCATAATCCATTCATAATGATTTATAAATAATATGAGAATTATGCTAAGAATATCCCCCAGGAGTGTCGTATCCAAGAGTGCAGTAAGGCCCGTTATCGTGCACAAGTTCCCGTTCAAGTCTAGCTCAAAGCAGTGTTTTCAGGTTTTACCCCTAGGTACATCTGTGCCAGAGCCCCCTATACCTGCTTGTATCCAGACAGGGATGTATTGCTCATAAAACTCGCAAAATCGTTACAATACCAAAATTCTAGGAATTCTTCTATAGTAATCCTCAAAGTCCATCTTAGGTATATGTTCTCTAATCAGAGTTTTTCTAAATCTAGCTTCCAAGGTTTGTACTAATAATTCTCTGATAACAACTATAATTCCCTGACACTAGTTACCCAGATTCGGTGCATTATTACATAACATTGGCATGATCACAAGAAATATCAAATCTCGAAAGACCGATTGGTTTAGTAGCCTTGGAAACACTATATATATTCATAATGTTTTACCTTACATCATAAAGTGAAAAACTACTACAAAAACATATTGTATCCATAGTCCACACTATTAACCCCTCATAATATCCCTGCAAGTCTTTCATAATTTACTTCTTCACATCCTGGGGAAATAAAACATAGAAAAGGGGTGAGCTCAAATGCCCAGTAAGGATAACAATATAGCAGAAACTTTCATAAATAAGAATAAAAATTTAAGGCAATGTATAACAAAAACAAAAGACTTTTAAATGTGAACATCAACATAGTATGGAAAAAATAAAATGAAATAATGACATTTACTTATTCACATGGATCTTCCACTAATCGAATAATCACATGAAATATCAATAACCACTTTCATAATGATGGAATGCATAATTCCAGACTATCATAACCACATTGCCAAGGCCTCGTGCAAAGACTACAAATAAGATTTTGTCAAGGCCTTGTTCCAAGACACTAGTTTGTCTCATGAGACCTACCGATGTATCCAGGAGCTATAGCGGGCTCCACCCATCACATATTAAGTCCAATGCATTCTTATATGAAATGGTTTAAACATAACATAAACATTCGTATTAAAACTAGCATACGAAATGTCAATAATTTCACCATAAACCATGAGTGGAATAAAAATAGCACATTCACAATCAAACATATCACAGAACCTTCAATACAATATAGAAGTATTGTATCAAAATAAATCAACTTCAAATAAGCGTAAAATTCATCAAAGGATGTTGACATAGATGAAATCAAAAATATTTTCAGATAAATATCTCTTTCTATTTTGAAATCATTTAAGAGTCATATATTTATAAAATAAAACATTTTATTTGATTATATTCTTATAATCTTGTAAGATATGCTTTGATAATTTTATAACTGCGGAAAATAGCCGCACCGTCCGTATAAGTTAAGAAAAACATTCTTACCGTAATTCTGTTGAAAAGGTTAAAAAGCACCTTGTTTGGAAAACGACAGAAAGATTCCATTATAAACCACTTATAAAAGTCAACCAGGGTTTAAGTGACTTTAACCCATATTCTAGTAAATAGAAAAAAAACTGTTTTTAAAACATTTTTAAGAAACATGGATGTGGATAATAAAGAAATACCAGTATATTATTACGTATAAACAACCTCGGATAATGAAGAGATTGTTAAATAACCCTTACCTTGTACTTTCCCTTGGTTGGGGTAGGTTAACCTCCTGTATAATGGTGAAATAATTGTTATTAAATTATTCAATAATCATATACACTAATATGATATCATCTATGATCTTTTAACATTCTTTGTTAATAATATCTTAGAATTATCGTCGTTTCAGGTGTTAACTTACTCGTTTTCTTTTATATGTTTTCTTACGTAAGCCATGTTTGCAGTGGATCGGTTGTATCTTAATCATATCCAGAATGATATAAAGTCCTTATATAATATTATTAATCATCAAATGAGAATTATACTTCAATGGATATGATGGAGAATGAATCTCATCGCGTTCGTGGAGAAGGTAGTCCGTAGGTACGCACGAGCGATAATATCATTCTGTTGATATTAAAATAAAATATAATTGGATGGTATATCATATATACAGAATCATTATCATGTTATATTTATTATTTACTTGAGTTACACATCATTATTATACCCATCCAAATAATAATTTATTGAATAACAATTACACCACGACGTGGAGACGGTAAGCCGTACGTACGCATGTATAGTGACATGTTATTCAAAGGATGGATATAATAGTAAATATGGTTGTACCATATTTATAGTAACATCAAAGTATATATATGATACTGGAGTTATTATTTTAGAATGGTAACAACAAAGGAAGAAGAAGTGGAAGAAGAAAGGAACTTCAAAAAGGGTGGTGAAATCATTACCTCTTCTTCGGGTTCTTCCTTTTGATTTGATCAAAAGGGCTCCTTAGGTTGGATTTATGATCAAACTAAGGCCTCTAGGATGTAGTGATGGAAGTTGAGAGAGTATTTGTGCAGGGTATGTCCAAACAAAAAGGCTTTGAAGGTGTGAAGTAATGAGAATGGAGAGTGCCCTTTTATAAGAGGGGTGAGGGGCACCTTTGGAAAAGCTAGAAATAATAATTTATAATAAATTCATATTCGGTTTATAATGGCTCCAAAGTCGATTATTTAAAGTCTAATGTGAGTATGGGTCGCAAAAAACTCAAAACATATAATTTATATAAGTTTGGGTCATTATATTAACCTTAACTTTAAGTATTAACTCTTGGTAAATTAGTTTCACTTTTACAATGTCTCTTTGTATTTTTATATTAAATGGTTAATAAAATTACCATATACATCCAAGGGACCCCCAAGTGGTATATTAATGATACACCTATAATTATATAAGTCTTTTGGCCAATACATAGATTTTTAGAATTTAATATCAATTAATTATATAATATTTGTTTTAAAAACTCTTTTATGTCAATTTTGACACTATTCAATAATTGATTTTTGTAAAAATCATTACAGAATGATTACTTCGAACAAAGTTAATTAAAGCAATACTAACATGTCACATTAACCTATAAAATTAGTTTAATTCATAAAAAGTCTCAAATTATATTTATTTGGGTATTTATAATGTCAATTATTCCATTTTTTCATTAATTAGGTAATTACTGCATCATCATTGTGTCATAAATAAATTAAATTATTTAAAGTCTAAAAATTATAAATAAAATATAATTACGTAGTAAATATTTTTATATTTCTAATGAATATTTATAGTTGAACATCCAACAGATATAACCCTATGTAAAAATTGTTTTTCTAAAAGATATATACTTGTGTCATTTTTGTACTTATTTTAACTTAATTAAAATATATTGTCTCTATCACCAACAAGTGGCTCCATAGGGTCCCAAAATCTACCCCAAGATGCCCATGGTCGGAAATTTATCCACCAATAATGTTAGGACACGTTTTAGGGTAATTTAGTCTTATTATAATATTATTTTTTAACCCTTATTTACTGGATTTACCCTTAACCAAGGTAAATAAAATATTTACCGCAGTAATTATTCAAAATGTCTAAAAATAAAAGTTACCTATTCACACAATATAATCATCCTGATTAAAATTATGAAATCCATTTTTCCATATTCAAAACACAAAAGTGGCAGAAATTAATTTAAAATTAATTCTGGCTGCTAAAACAAAAAGCGTGTTTTTAAGATATAATAACTATCAAAAGATTGATACTTGTTTATGTTCGGTTTAATTGTGAAATTATGTCCAATTACCAAAATTGTATAAAATGGTAAAAATATATTATATATATAATTTATAACCACTCAAATTAATAATTTATCAATATTAATTTTTTTTATTAAAAAAGTTGTTTTTAATTAAAATTTAGTAATTTTCACTATTCATCAAAATATTATAGTTATCCGAAAAGTAGAAAAATTTCACCATAAGCTAAATTAGATTAACAAAATACAAAAATAAAGTCCACTTTGAGAGATAAAATATCAAAAAGTATGTATTACTATTCATAATGGCTAGTTTGATCGGTTGTGGTGTGTGTTAAAACTCGATGTTGAGTACAACACACGCTATTACAATATTCAAAAACAAGCGTACCGTAGAAGCTTGGGGTGTTACAATCCCCAAGAGACTCTATATATCAATCAAGTTCTTGAGATTCACCCCAAAATTTAATGAACTAACCTTTTAAGGTTCAATAGATACTCTTGATTTTGAGATAATATGACCCAAGAAGTGAACTTTTTAGATCCAAAAGTGGCACATAGCATGATTGGCATATATCTAATGCCCTCTTAGTGTAATCAAAATGATATCCAGATGTTTTTTATGGTTTATATTTGTGCAAGAATACACCAAGATTTTATCCAAAGAGACCATTAAAAAAGGGTCCAAATATGAGTGGAGGGACCTCTCCATAAAATCCATGAAAACAGATTGTGTGTTCATAAGGACGAATGGTATAACAATGTACTCATCATGACCATACCTAATACAGAAATTTGTATGAGTTGTTCTTGATGGTATGACTCACACATAAAGATAAGATGATCTCATCTTGATCATAGAGAAGACCATTTATCCTCATAGCATGTCAAATTGGTCATCTAGTCAAGGGATTGGATACCGGTTCTTGACTGTATGTTTTTTCAACATTCTGTAATCCACACATAAACGTAAGGTTCCATTTTCCTTCTTGGTGAAATTCATAGGCGAACATCAAAAGCATGTACTGGGCCATATAACACATTTCGCATCTATATACTCCTACTACCACATGATCTCTTGAAGCAATGTACGTTTCATCTTGTAAGGAGGAATGTACACTGGTTCCACTCCTAGAACAAGATCAACGGTAAAATCTACCTGTAATTCAAGAGGTAATTAAAAAGAATTATCAGTAAAGACATCATTGATATAATCAACTACTCAAGGGAAATTATGTACTTGTAAACTCTTGTCCTCCATGAAGTTATTTGTGATCTAGGAAATTACTCAACCTAACCCATAATGCTTTGGTCCATCTATCCCATCATGGACATCCCACTCAACATTGATAAGATAATTGTCGCCTTCTAGTGATGTAAAAGATACCCTATTGTGATAAAGGTATGCTAAGGAATGATAGTAGACTAAATAGTCCATCCTATGAATGAAATCGAATCCCTTTATCTTGAGAACAAATAGATTCTATAAGAAATGGTAAATTCATACATCAAGAAGACAATATATGTACTAGCTGATGCACTCTGTCTGTATTATCAATGGTGCATGAAGGGTCATCACAACATACTGATACTACATCTATATTTCGATAAATTCCATTATATATATATATAAATAAAAGAGTTTAATGAAAATGATACAAAAAAGAAGAGACAATAGTGGAGGCTACTAGAATTTTACCTCATACATTAGATGACCCCACAAGCTAATCCTCAAAAATCAACTATAAACCATGAGACGGACCCAATCCATGACCCTATGCAACATACAGACTATAGTGATTATGACTTCTCTATTTATGCTGCTGGTGATCAGGGGTCGGACTTCCACAACCACGACCACCTCCTCTTACAGACCTAACAATTTTATTCCAACTCCACTCCTGACATGGTGCTAAATAACATGTTTTTATAAGTGTAGCTAATGTTGATCCTTTTCTACTTGAAGCTGGCTGAAGATCTAGAAAAAACACTAAATATGACTCATATGGTCTCAATCCTAGAACCCCATAGGGACTCTATAACATTAGAGAATATTATGCACTGATATTCCACACTGATTTCACACCAATTAACTATACAATTTGATACATTGGATTACACTATTAGGATGAGAAAACTCAAGGGAATGTTTTCTGCCACTAGAAGAACTAAATGTCCGATGTGAAACAAATTTTTTAAGAACATTACTCATTACATCCCTCAGGATATACTATATGATAAGGGTATGATCATCTATATCCGAAAAGGTATGCATGAAAAAAAATTCACTTATGTTTAGTTGCCATAATAGATCCCATCCTCAAAATGACTAGCAATAGAAACCTCATCACTAGCAAGAAGTGGTGAAAAGCAGTGTAAATGAGTGAAATGTGATGAATATTACATAACTGAAATATAAAACATCTCGAGATGCATGACCTATCAAGATCTGTTATCTCTCATTAACAAAGTAAAGAACAAATCATTGAAGGTAGTCTGGAAATCAACCCATAACAAGACCTGATGATGACCAGCTTGTGTAACCACATCCCAACCCCCAACACTTCGATAAATCCTGAATCATGTTTGTATCATGGCTGACTCTCCACATAGGAATCATTTTTAGATGCTCAATGATAAAAAAATGGACTCTAGCCAAACCCATATTCCTCATAATGGGTGCCTCGAGCCCAGTGGGCCACATAACCTCTAGGGCATCTCCCTGAACACCAGAGACAGGTGACTAACAGCGAGGGCCTAGGATGTGTATATGGGGAATCTATTCAGTAATTATTATATTTTTATAAAAGTGGAAGATATAGACAATTTATAACAATGTAAAAAATATCAATAAACAGCAGAAGAAAATATATTCAACAGAAAAATAATAATAATAATAACTTTATCAACTAGAACAATGATGATGTAATTTCATGTCATGAGAAAACTGGAAAATAAGGATACAAGTCAATAGACATAAAATGATCCAAAAATAAAAATAAAATAAATACAACACCATGAATCATGATATAGAACTCCATCATTGGCTATCATGCCCAATTCTATCAGTTAGCGATACTCTGATCATAGTTGTATGCTTCCATTTTTCAACAACTCCGGTCTTGTAATATGCTCCAAGTTCCAAAAAGTGTCGTGAGAGTGTGTGGGTTAAATTTTAGTGAGCCACCATGAATAGTGTATATAACATCCAGCCCATGTAATGGAATATAACAATGCACATGCATGCATATATAGAGTATCAGAAATAGTACAATATACATAAGTACCAAGGTACCTTCTCCATCCCATAGCTGGTGTAAGAACATGTAACCACATTATTAATTAGGTAATTAACATTTAATGCTAATTGGTCATGTCAGGAATTTCTACCACTGACATCACCTTGTGATAGTATATGTAGTAATGATATGAAGATGCAATGATGAAACCTGAAAATTATATCCAATGATGGAGTTCCAGGGTAACACCCAAGGTAACATAGATCTCACAGAACACTATCTCTATAGTATATGATACTATATAATGGTTAAGAGTGTAATACTAGGTGATTAATCCAAGGAATTCCACAATTAGGTGCCCATGGAGTCCATGGTGATCGACCATTGTAAAATGGATCTATGCATGGAAAGAAACCTAGGGGATTTACCCATTTAACCTACTAGTAAAATCTAGAACAACAAAGTGCATTTTCGGTATCATGTAATAATCTTAAGAACCATACTGTAGTATTCTAGGTATCCGAGGAATAATCAAGATCTGGAGTGAATGTGATTTTCAACCTAAGAAAATTTCAACTTTGAAATGCAATGCGGTGGTCGAGTACAAATGTTTCATCCTCTTTGAATACAAGGCAAGATCGAGTTGGTCCATTAATATTTGATATTTAAATCATGTATTCATTAATTAGGATCAATCATTGTCTTCCATTAGTGTGGATAGGCCAAGTTATATACTTTAAATACTTTCCCATTCATATTTCACATTAAATATTCAATTTTATGCACTTAACATAGGCTGGTCAGGTGGTGAGAATACATGGTACATTCCATTATGCAATTATAAATAATAACAATCCATTTATGGTATGAAGGCTCACTTTTATAAATGACAAGTTAAGGAACACCAAAATAGTGGCTCAAACGTTTCAAAAAACTAATACACCAATATAGAATATCCTTCGACATGTGGTGGATTGTGTTTTGGGTGTAATCCCCAATTACTGATAAAATATTTGGAAAGTGAATAATCATGAAATTATAATATGTATAATCCTGACATGTAAATTTATGAAATGACTCTCGGTGAAATTGGTGGGCCTCACACATATTTTCAAAAAATATGAAACATTAGGGATGAGTAATAAACCAACTAAATTAGGGTTTTAAGACTCTAATCCTTTGTTATAAGACATTTATTTTCCTCGTATCATAGTATATATAAAAAATGGAGAAAAAATATCACATCATGATAACTCGATTGAGAGAAAAAGTGAAGTAGAACGACACAATAAGACTCAAGTACATAGCAATGCACATCCAAAGTGACAAACTAAAGATCGATCAGTTGTATGAAAATGGATATATTTAAACTTAATGTTTATATATTAAAAAATCATTCAATTTAGGGAGAAATAGATTAATCGTGCATAAACAATGACTAGTGATGGAGGGAGACTAATTAGATCATTAAGGGGAAAGTGATGTTTTACTCAAAAATTACCCATTTAATGGTTTCACTTCATAGTTTTACAAAATATTCACAAACGATGAATGGGTACCTAGAAAAAAGGGGTCCTCACATAGTTAGGTCATACAACTATGCACCAACAGAGTCAGGTTTCTCATTCCTAAAATAAACAATCTTCATGGTTTACTCTAAATCATGCGCCAATACTATTTTTCCCAAAGAGATGGGTTTATGGATCAAAACAAGCCCCAAACACCATAGGAAGTGTTAATAACTCATAATAAATCTATATTATGTCCAATGTGATTTTTTATACTGAATATTAAATGATCCATACCTATGTGGAACACCATGGTTTTACATTGGCTTCCTTGAGACAGTTGTGATGTTATGCACATATATTCACTATGAGGTGTATATACTATATCATTGACAAGTTATATCATGAAGAAAAATCTTTTCATGGTATTTAAAAGTTACATATCATGTTATTATTTACTGGTTCTTGTGATTCAAATGATACTGTTTTGGTAATGGGTTTTGATGCACTCTAATCATCAATCGAGATTCATTATATTTATGCTTAAAAAAATGATACATTACATCACCAGATGATCTTGAATTGCCTTATCCTATATTAATTTCATGAGAATAAATTTTTTACCTTTAGTTTATTGTCTTTATGTAATTAATATTTAAAATGATTTTTTTTAAAAATAAAACAATATTTATCTCTTCAGATGAAACCCATTATTCCTCCATAACAATATTTTATAAAAATTTATTAAAAAATGTTTTGAAAATTATAATAATGATTATATAAATAAATTTATATCCATGGGATTCTTTTTAAAATAATTTTTGAAATGAATATTATTTTCATTTTATAAATAAATTTCATTGTTTCCTTGAATGAAAATATAGAAGTAATCATTTTTCTAATGAATATGTCATGAATTGTATTTTTAGATGTTAGGAATTTTTTTTAAATTTAAATATATAAATTTAAATATTTACCATCCAAAATTTTTTTTGAAAATTATTTTATAAATATAATTTAATTTAAAAAACTATATAATATTTTCCCTGTAAGGCCCCAACACCAGTTATCCAGAGTCGGTGCATTACTACGTTACATTAGCATGATCACAAATGATCAAGTCTAGAAAGGCTGATTATTTTAGTATCCATGGAAAAACTAGATACATTCATAATGTTTTTCATTAAATCATAATATAGAAAACTAAAAAAATATTTCTTCCAAAGACAACACTATGATCCAATAGACTATCCCTGCAGATCGGTCATAATATAATTTTTCGCATCATGGAAAAAATAATACATAGGAAGGGGTGAGCTCAAATGATCAGTAAACACAACAATATAGAGAAAACATTCATAAATAAGCAGAAACATATAAGGAAATGTATAAATAAAAAATGCCTTTTAAACTTGAAAATTATCATAATATGGAAAACATAAAATGAAATAATACATTTACTTATTCACATGGATATTCGAGTAGTTTAATAATCACATGCAATATCAATAACAACTTTTATAATGATGGAATGCATAATGTCAGACTGTCATAACCACATAGTCAAGGCCTATTGACAAGACTACAAATAAGTTTTTGGTAAGGAATTGTTCCAAGACAATAGTTTTTCTCATGAGACCTAGCAATGCATCGAGTCGCTATAGCGGTCTCCACCCACCACTTACTATGTCCAATGCATTCTTTATATGAACAAGTATAAAAAGTAACATAAACATTCTTATTAAAACTAACATACAAAATGTCAATAATTTCTCCATAAAAAACAAATGGTATAAAAATAACACATCCATAGTCAAAAAAATCACCAAAACATTCAATACAATATGGTTGTTTTTTATCATAATAAATAAACTTCAAATAAGTTAAAAAGCCATTAAATGATGTTGACATAGATGAAATAAAAACAATTTGAGAAAAATATCTCTTTTTTTAATCATTTAAATGACACATAAATATATACGAAAACATTTAATTTTAAAATATTTTTATAAGCTTGTAAGGAAAGCTTCAACAATTTTATAATGGTGGATAATAGCCACACCCACCATATAAGTTAAAAAAAGGCATTTTAACCTAAATTTTGTCAAAAAGGTTAAAAAAGACCACGTTTGGAAAACGACGAAAGGATTCCTTTATAATAATTTTATAAATTTCAAACAAGGGTGTAAATGACATTAACCCATAGTCTATAAAATATTAATAATGTTTTGAAATACATTTTTATGAAAATGAATGTGGATGATAAAGAGGTCCCCAAAGATAATTATGTATAACTAATCATGGATAATGAAGAGATTGTAAAATAAACCTTTAAATGGTACTTTTACATGGTTTAGGGTAGGTTAAATTCCTTAATAATATTTAAAACATTGTTATTATATTATAAAGGAATCATATACAAAAATATTATATCATTTATGATCTTCTAATAATGCTTTGTTAATAATATTATAGTATTATCTTCATTTCGGTTGTACCCTTATTCATTTAATTTTATATTTATTGTTACATAATCCATTTTTGTTATGAATATGATTTATATTATTCATATCCTGAATGATATAAAGTCCTTAAACAATATTTTTAATAATAAAATTAAAATTCGTCATGAATGGATACGATGGGGAATGAATCTCATTATGTTCATGAAGACGGTAATCCGTATGTATGCATGAGAGACAATATCATTATTTTGATATTAAAGTAATATATAATTGGATGGTATATAATATATACATAATCATTATATTTCTATATTTCTTATTTAAATCATTATTGTTACCATCCAAAAAAATAATGTATTGAGTACCAATTACACCACGACGTGGAGACGGTAATCCATACGTACACATGTATGGTTACATGTCATTCAATGGATGGAAATAATAATTAATTTGGTTGTAACATATTTATAATAACATCACAATATATATAAGATACTGGGGTTATTATTGTATAATGAAAACAACAAATAAAAGGGAAGTGGAAGATGAATGGAACTGGAAAGAGGTGATGAAATATTTATCTCTTCTTCGGGTTCCTCCTTTTAATTTGATCATAAGGGATCCTTAGGTTGGCTTCAATAATAATGTAAGGCCTCTAGAATGAATTGAGAATAGTTTATAGGGTATTTGGGTAGGGTTTTGATGATCCAAATGGCTTTTATGTGGATAATTAGTGAGAAGTGGGAGTTCCCTTTTAAAAGTGGGGTGAGGGGCACCTTCGGAAAAGTTTGTAATATTATTTTATAATAAATTAATTTTCTGTTTCTAATAGCTCCAAATTATATAATTTAAATTCATAAATGGTTATGGGTCTAAAAACACTCAACCAATATGTTTTATAATGTTTTGGGTCACTATATTAACTTTATCACTTAGATTTAACTCATAGTTATATAGTTTGACATTTTCTAGGTCTCTTTGTATTTTTATATTATATGGTTATTAAAATTAATATAAATATCCAATAAAACCACAAGTGGTACATTAATGATACAAATATAATTATATAAGTCATATGGCCGATCCTAATATTTTTATGAATATTATATAAATTAATAAAATAATTTTTTTTTAAAAACTCCATTATGTTAATTTTGACACTATTTAATAAATCATTTTTTTTTAAGTCGTAAAAAAAATTTTAATTAGAACCAAATTTATTTAATCAATCCTAACATTAAATATTGACAAATATAATTCTTGTTTGTCATCATAACTTTAAATTATATTTATTTTAAAATTTATAATACGAATTTTTTGATTTTTTCATTAATAATGGAAATATTGCATCATCATTGTGGCATAAATAAAAAAACGATTCAATGTCTAAAAAATATAAATATAATACCATTATGTAGAAATATTTTTAGATTTAAAATTAATATTTATATTTTAAGAGATAACATGTATAACCCTATGTAAAAATTGTTTTACTAAAAGATATATGCTTATTTCATTTTTGTATTTACTTTAACTTAATTAATAAAAATAGTCATTATCAATTTCATGTGGATCCATGGGGTCCCAAAATCGACCCAAATATTCCCATGGTTGGACATGTATCATATCATAGGGTTAGGACACGTTTTAGGATAATTTTATAATATTATAATAGAATTCATTTACCCTTATTTACTGGATTTACCCTTTAACCATGGCAAACACAATATTTACCAAAATAATTATTCAAAATATCTAAAAATTAAAGATCTATATTTACAAAACTAGGACCTCCTGATTGTAAATATGGAAACCATTTTTATAAATTCAAAACGCTTAATTGGAATCAGTTAAATTAAAATTAATTCTTGTTGTCAAAACGAAAAGCGTGTTTTTATGAAAAAATAATTATCAAAAGATTGACACTTGTTTATGTAAAATTTAAATTTCAAATTCCTTATAATGGCGTACATTGTATATAATGATAAAAATATAATCTAATTAAACATTATATCCATTGAAATGCATAATTTATCACTATTAATTATTTCGATAAAAAAAGTTATTTTTAATTAAATATTTTTTAATTTTCACTATTCATCAAAATATGATAGTTATCAGAAAAGTTAAAAAACATTACCCTAAGATAATTTCAATATCCCGAATCCAAAACTGAAGTAAATTTTGAATGATAAAATGTATTAAATTTCAAAAAGTGGGTATTACTATTCTTAACGGCTTGTTTGATTGGTTGTTGTGTTTTAGAACTCGAAGTTGCATACAACACATGCTATTGTATTATTCAAAAAGAATTGTATCATGGAAGCTTGGAGTGTTATATTCTACCCTCTTTCAAATAATTTTGTCCTCAAAATTTCTAGAATATTACTTCAAAAAAAGACTCATTATGTTCTTCATCATAAGTTCCTCGGGATACCACGTTGCCTCTTCCATCTTATAGTTTCTCTTTAGAACATTTACCAGACGAGTTGTTCGGTTTCTCAATACTTGTTCTCTTGTATTAAGTACCATGGAAGGCTCTTCGAAATAATACAGATTGGGTTCTAGTTCGAATTTCTCATATGTGAGAATATTCTTTGGGTCAGGCATGTATTTTCTCAATAATGATACGTGGAACACATCATGTACTTTGGAGAGACATGGCAGAATTTCCAAATTATACGCTACAACCCAAATTTATTCTAGAATTTGGAAAGGTCCGATGTATCTAGGAATAAATTTACCCTTCTTACCGAAACATATAACACCCATCCATTGAGATATAATCAAGAAAACAAGATCTCCTACCAGAAATTCCAAATCCTTCATTCGATTATCGGCATAGATCTTCTGCCTAGTTTGAGATGCTTTGATGTGGGTTTGTATTACCTTAACCTTTTCCATTGTTTCCACCAGAGGTTCTAGTCCTATATGTTTTATTTCACCAACATCATCCCAACAGGTTGGTGTGGGACATCTCTTTACGTATAATGCTTTATATGGTGTCATCTGAAAACTTGAATGGAAGCTTTTGTTTTAGGAATATTCTAGTAGAGGTAAATATTGATCCCTCATACCTTTAAAAGTCATGTGAGCATGATCTCAACATGTCTTCTAAGGTTTGAATCGTCCGTTCTGATTTTCCATTAGTTTAGGGGTGGTAGGCAGTACTCAAATGAAGTTCATTATCCGGGGCATTCAGTATACTTTTCTATAATCTTGATGTAAAACTTTTATCATGATCAGAAACAATCGATAGTGGTAATCGATGATGTCTCACAACATTATTAATACATAGACTTGCTAGATGTTCAAGTGGTAGATCATCTCTTATAGCAAGAAAATGTTCTAACATGGTATGAAAATCAACAATGACCCATATTGCATAATTCCTTCTTGGATTCTTTGGTAGTCCCATGAAAAAAGTACATCGTAATATTATCCCATTTCCACTCAGGTATGACAAGAGGTTTCATAACATTTCTAGGCAGTTTACTTCTAGCTTTCACTTGATTACAAACTATACACCTTGATAAAAAATCAGAAATCTCCCCATAAATGTTGTCCCTCCCAAAATATTCTTTCAAATATCTATACATATTAGTGCTACCAGTGTGTATAGAGAAATTGGAACTATGAACATCATCCCACAATTTCGTTTTTAGATCAGTTACGTTGGGATCATAGAGTCTCTTTCCAAAATTCAAAATTCCATCTTCATACACAAAGTCACTCAATATCCCATAATTCACATTTTAATCATATTTTTAAACTCTTCATCATCGTTCTGAGAACTATCTATCCTTTTTATTAAACATGGTTTGGAAACCATTTGAAAAATTATCGATATTTCACCATCCATGGTAATTCCCATATACATATTCACTAGATCCATGAAAATAGGACCCATTTCAACTCTCATATGGTTAAAAACTCCATGATTTTTTCTACTCAAAGCATTTTCCACCTTAATTGCCTTCCCCGGGTGGTAGTGTATGGTGAAATCATAATCCTTGTGTTGTTCAAGCAATCTCTTTTTCCTAATGTTGAGTTCCTTCTGTGAGAAAATATACTTCAAACACTTGTGATAGGTATATATCTCACATTATTTACCATAGAGATAATTTCTCCATATCATCAAAGAAAATATTACAGATACTAACCCAAGATCATGAGTAGGATAGTTTTAATCATGATTTTTTATCTCTCTCGGTGCATAGACAATAACCCTATCATTCTACAAAAGGACACAACTAATTCCTTTCTTAGATGCAACACTATAAATAACAAACCCGCAATTCCCCGATGGTAGAGTCAAGATAGGATAATTAACTAATCTTATTTATAGTTCTTTGAAACATTCTTCACACTCTTTTTTCCAAACAAATTTAATCCCTTTACATGTGAGCTTCGTTAATGTGTTAGCCAATTGGGAAAAATAATCGACAAAAAATCAATAATAACCTTCTAAACCAATAAAACGGTGTACCTCAATTATACTCATTGGTGATGGCCATTCATGGACTTCTCTTTTCTTAGAAGGGTCAATAGAGATTCCATCCAAATAGAATATATGGCCAATAAAAACAATCTCTTGACTCTAGAATTCACACTTTCAAAACATCCCATATAATTCATTTCATTGATGCTTCTTTAGGATAATACGCATGTGATTTTTATGATCATCGTTGATTTTATAGTATACCAAGATATAATCAATAAATACTACTACAAAGTCATCAAGATATTACATGAAAACACTATTCATTTGATCCATGAATATAGAGGTTTCATTAGTTAACCCAAAAGGCATTACTATAAAATAGAAATTCCCATACCTGGTTTGATATGTTGCCTTCAGAATGTATTCCTTCTTCATGCACAATTTATTGTTTCCAGATTAATGGTCAATCATTGAAAAGTTTTTAGATCCATGATGTTGGTAAAATAAATCATCAATGCGGGGTGGGGGATACTTGTTCTTTATTGTCATATCATTGATCTCCTTGTAGTAAATGCACAACCTCAAAGATCCATCTTTCTTCTTAACAAAAAGGGAAGGGGCTCCCCATGGAGAAACACTAGGGAGAATAAATCCATTATTACAAAATTCATCTAGTTGTTTCTTTAGTTACCCTAATTCCACAATGGCCATTCTATAATGGGTCTTCTATATAGGCCTTGAACGAAGAATTAAATCAATGGAAAACTCAATTTCTAATTTTGGAGGATGTCCAGGTAAATCATATAGAAACACATCAACCTATAATTTCACAATAGGTACATCCTCTATTTGATCATTTCATTCCCCACCCTTAGTTATTTCAGTCTCTTCCTCCCCAATAATTGAATTTAGTTGAGTTACTGGGGGTGGATCTATATAAGAATTAAGGGGTGACATTTCTTCTCTAATGATAAGGTACTATTTATCATCATTAGAAATTGAAACCTCCTTCTTCTTATAATAAATTTTCTCACCATGGTCTGAAAGACAATACACACAGAGGATTATATCAAAATCTATCATGGTTATGACGATTATATCAGCTGATAAATAACTTTTATATGCTTTAATGGGATCTGATTTACAAAACATTGTTGAAATGATACATCCCTTAGTAGTTTTTACTGAAAACTCCCATGCTAAATTAAATTGAAAATATATATTTTTCTTAGAAAACATGGAAGATGCGAGACAATGCAATGATCCAGACTCAAATAAAGCATTGGTTAAACTTGAGGAAACCATTAGATTTCCTACCACCATGTCTTTCGGAGCTTCAACCTCAGCAGTAGTGATCACATAAGATTGGCCTTGATCCCTTGGCCTTTTTTGAGGAATTTTTCCTTGACTCTTAGGAAATTCATTTTCATAATGTACCATATCCCAACAATTGTATCATTGAACATCATTAGCTTCTTTCGTCCCCTTGAAATCACGAGCTTTGTGTCATTTTTCACCACACTTGTAATAGACTCACATTCCCTTCAAGAATATACCAGGGTATTTCTTCCCACCTTTACTATAGGATGGATATTCAACATTTCCCTTCACCCCATTATTTTCAATTCCATAGTGATAAGTAGATCTCTTCTTCCCATTCTTTAGTTTAAAGTTGTGAGACTTTGAGAATTAATTTTCTGTCGTGATGACACATGAGAAAATATCATCGTACAACAAGAAGGATTGTGAGATTAATGCTCGACAGAGAAATGGTTTTAACCAATGAAATAAACGATCAGTCTTACTGCTTGGGTTATGTATATAATCTCTAGCATGCCTTTCTATCCTTGTAAAGTTAGACTCATACTTTGCAACATTCTTGTCCTCCTTTTTCCTCATACTTAGAAATTAACTTTCCATATCTTCTAGATGGTCACAAGTAAAGTATTTTTCTAAGAAAATATCTTTAAACTCCATCCATTCCATATTTTATTCTTCATCGTCTTCATTTTTGTTTTGAATCACTGACCACCATATATCAGCATCTCTAGTGAGACCGTAAAATGCCATGAATTTTTTTTCCCTTTCACTACTCCACAAGGAATGGAATATTTTCTCTAAGGAATTTATCCATTGCACATCTAGTAATAAATTTTACTCCCATTTAATGATGGTGGTTGTTTCCTCATGAAGAGATCTAATATTGATCCTCCACATTGTGGATCAGGATGCTCCACATGGGTAATGTTATTTAGCATGTCCTGAGTGCGTTGTCTGAGTATGGTGATAAGCTGATTAGCACAAGTTGTATCACCAGATCCACTATAATTATCATGAGTAGGAGGTAAATCCCTACATGGAGTTCATGCATTGATACAGATTAAATTCCTTCCACTATGATCAATTTATAAACAATGGAATAAAATAGATTAGTTTATGAATCAAAATACATAATTCCAAACATGTAAAACAATAAACATAAATTTAATAGTTAATGGATGTAATCCAGAATCATAAAAAATGTTTTCTTAGAAATATTATAACCATTAATAATGGTTGTTAATGAAAATGAGAATTATGCTAAGCATATCCTCTGAGAGTGTCGTAACCTAGAGTGTAGTAAGGCTCTTTTTCGTGAACTAGTACCCATTCGAGTGTAGCACAAAGCTTTTTTTTTTTTCAGGTTTTACCTGAAGGTACTTCTGTGCCAGAGCCACCTCTACCATCTCATATCCATACGGGGGTGTATTTCTTGGAAATCTCACAAAATCACTAAATTACCAAAAATCTAGGATGTTCTTCTACACTAATATTCAATGTCTATCTTAGGGTAATGCTCTCTAATCAGAGTTTATCTAAAAATTACTTCAAATATTTGTATGAAACATCCTCTAATACCAACTGTAACACCCCGACCATAGTTACCCAGAGCCAGTGCATTATAATGTAATAGTGGCATGATCACAAAAGATCATATCTCTAAAGACTGATTAGATTAATAGCCTTGGAAACACAAGATACATTAATAAGGTTTTATTTACATCATAAAATGGAAAACTACAACAACAATGTTTCCAAATACAACACATAAATACCATAGGCATTCCCTATAGGCCAGTCATAATATAATTCATTGCATCCTAGAAAAAATAATACATAAAAAGAGGTGAGTTCAAATGCTCATTAAGGATAAAAATATAGCAGAAACATTCATAAATACACAAAACATTTAAGGCAATGTATAACTAAAACAAAAGCCTTTTAAACATGAACATCCGCATAATCTGTAAAAATTAAATTAAATAATTCCATTTACTTATTCACATGGATATTCTACTAGTCTAATATTCACATGAAATATCAATAACCACTTTCATAATGACGGAATGCATAATTCTAGACTATAATAACCACATAGTCAAGGCTTTATTCCAAGAATACAAATAATATTTTGTCAAGGCCTTGTTCCAAGACAATAGTTTGCCTCATGAGACCTACCGATGCATCAATAATCTATTGCGAGCTCTACCTTTCACTTACTAAATCCAATGAATTACTCATATGAACACGTTCAAACATAACATAATCATTAATATTAAAACTAGTATACAATATGTGAATACATTCTCCATAAACCATGAATGGTATAAAAATAACGCATCCATAGTTAAAAATATCACAAAAACCTTCAATACAATATATAAGTTTTTTATCATAATAAATCAACTTCAAATACGTTTAAAATCCATCAATGGGTGCTAACAATGAAGAAATCAACACTATTTGAGAGAAATATCTCTTTTTTTAAATCATTTAAAAGACGCATAATTATAAAAGAAATAATTTACCTTGATAATATTCTTATAAGCTTGTAAGGGAAGCATAGACGATTTTTTAAAATAGGAAAATAGCCACACCCTCTATATAAGTTAAGAAAATACGTTCTTACTATAATTATATCGAAAAGGTTAAAAAGGACCTTGTTTGGAAAATGACAGGAAGATTCCATTATAAACATCTTATAAAAGTCAAAAAAGGTTATAAATGACATCAACCCAAAAACTGTAAAATAATTATTATTATTTGAAATACATTTTTAAGAAACATGGATGTGGATGATACAGAGGCCCAATTGATAATTATGTATAAAAAATCTCAGATAATGAAGAGATTGTGAAGTAAACCGTTACCTTGTTCTTTTCCTTTGTCAAGTGTAGGTTAACCTCCTATATAATAGTTATATCATTGTTATTAAATTATACAATAATTATATACATAAATATGATATCAATCCCTTGAACGTTATTATTAATTATCAAATGAAAATTATCCTTGAATGGATATGATGGGGAATGAATCTCATCACGTTAGTGGAGACTGTAATCTGTACGTATGCATGAGAGAAAATATCATTTTATTGATGTTAAAATAATATATAATTGGATGATATATCATATATACAGATTGATTATCATGTTATATTTATTATTTATTTCATTATTTCACCCATCCAAATACTTATGTATTGAATAAAAATTACCCCACGACGTGGAGACGGTAAGTCGTACGTACGCATGTTTGGTGACATGTCATTCAAAGGATGGATAGAATAATGGATTTTGTTGTACCATATGTATAATAACATCAAAATATATATATCATAATGGAGTTAATATTTTAGAATGGAAAAAACAAATAAATGGGAAGTGGAAAAAGAAAGGAACTTGAAAGAGGTGGTGAAATATTTACCTCTTTTTCAGGTTCTTCATTTTTATTTGATCAAAAGGGCTCTTTTGGATGACTTTCTGAATAAAGTAATTCCTCTAGGATGAGTTGAGGATAGTTGAGAGAATATTTGGGAAATGGTTGGCCGAGATAAATGGCTGTGAAGGTGTGAATTAGAGAAAAGGTGGAGTGCCCTTTTATAAGAGGGGTGAGGGGCAACTTTGAAAAAGGTAGAAATATTATTTTTTAATAAAATAATTTTCAGATTATAATGGCTCCAAAGTAGATTATTTAAAGGATAATGTGGGAATAGGTCATCACCCACTAAACCAAAAGGTTTTAGACAGGTTTGGGTAACTATATTAACTTTATCTTTTAGATTTAACTCTTTGTTAAATAGTTTGAAATTTACCATGTCTCTTTGTATTTTAAAATTATATGGTGAATAAACATACTATAAACATTCAAGATAAAACCAAGTGGTTCATTAATGATACACCTATCATTATATAAGTCATTTAGAAAAAATCTATATTTTTATGAATATTATATAAATTAATAATATAATATTTGTTTTAAAAAATCATTTATGTCAATTTTGACACTATTTAAAATTAATTTTTGTTAAAGAAATAAAGTCTTTATACATTATAAACAAATTCTATTAATCAGTCCTAAAATTTCATATTAACCTATATAATTCATGGATGGAATTAAAACTTTTAAATTATATTTATTTCAACATTAATAATTCAAATTATTTGTTTCTTTCATCAATAAAGAAAATATTGCATCATCATTGTGTCATAAATAAATTTAATTATTCAATGTCAAAAAATTATAAATAAAATACCATAAAGTAGGAAATATATATATATTTCTAATTAATATTTATAGTTGATGACATAACATGTATAAACCTATGTAAAAAATGATTTAATAAAATATATATGATTATGTCATTTTTGTATTTATTTTAAGTTAATTAATATAAAGTGTCATTATCACTTACAAGTGGCTCCATGGGGTCCCAAAATCGACCCAATGATGACCATTGTCAGAAATGTATCATAAAATAGGGTTAGGACATGTTTTTTGGGAAATTTAATACTATTATAATATAATTCTTTTACCCTTATTTACTAGATTAAACCTTCAACCATGGTAAATAAAATATTTCCCAAATAATTATTCAAAATGTCTAAAAATAAAAGTTACTTATTTAGAAAATTGGGACCTCATGATTATAAATATGTAATCTGTTTTTCTAAATTCAAACCACTGATGTGGAATAAATAAATTTAAAATTAATTCCCATTGTCAAAATGAAAATCGTGTTTTTATGAAATAATAACTATCAAAAAATTAGCACTTGTTTATGTCAATGTTAAATGTAAAATTACTTATAATGAACTAAATTTTATTAAATTATAAAAATATAATCCAATTATACTTCCAAATTATTCAAATTCATAATTTTCAAACAATTAATTATTTCGATTAAGAAAGTTGTTTTTAATTAAAAGTTATTAATTCTCACTATTCATCAAAATGTGAAAGTTATCAGAAATGTACCACAAATTTACCCTAAGCTAATTTCGATATTCCAAATCCTAAAAATGAAGTCCATTTTAAAAGGTATAATTTATAAAATTTTAAATTGTGGTTATTACTATTTATAACGACTAGTATGATTGGTTGTGGTGTGTTAGAACTCGAAGTTGTGTACAACACACGCTATTGTATTATTCAAAGGGAAGTGTACCGTGGAATCTTGGGGTGTTTCATTCTCCAATAAGTTCATTAAAATATCATTAAATATACACTCATATGATTAAATTTTTATATTCATGGAATATGATTTTCAAAATGTTTTAGGTTTTATAATGTTTTTTAAAATTTGCAATGGATAATTTCCAAAACTATTTTGTTAAGTGGTTTAGATGTTCCTTTTTTATTTTAAATGTTTATTTTTATATAAATATAGTTTTAAAATATTTTTTGAATATTTATTTCTATAAATTAAATTAATTAAAATTTTATATTCCTCACAAAATGTTCCAAGTGGTCTTATAAAAAAATTTCCCATTTATAATTACATCATCTGATGTAAATATTTATTTTTGTATGATAATTTCCAATGATACCATTATTATTATTTATCTTGATGGTTTTTAATTTTGAAATAATGATTCTTAGGAGACCCATTTCTCATACATGTTAACACCATAATAAAATGATTGCGAAATACGATTATTTTCCCATAGGCTTTACATTGATGGAATAATGATATTAATATAAAACCTATTTCATTTATAAAAATTTAAGTTTGATAAAATTTTTATGAAACCCATATATTTTCATGGGTTCTGAAATGATAAATATTTTATGATCCTGTTGAACACAAATGTATTATTTTCATTATGTGAGGCCTATACCTATAAATCATTTCATTGCATTGGGTAAATATTTATATCTCAAGATATAAACTATATTGGAATGAAAAGTTAAAAAAGTTCAATGAGGGTCTTTTTTCAATATGATAGTATTGGGAGAGTACTCATACTATTATGATAGATTTTAATGTGACCCCATTACACTATTATAACCATTCCAATGAGGCTTAACTACTAATGAAATTGCCTTATATTATTTTTTGTTCCAAAATTAGGGCCTTATACATATTTTATGCATCCGTGTCCAATGTTATTTTATTTTATTATGTAGAATGTCACATTAATTTCCAATATATAATCCATTAATATTGAATATGATATTGAATTTACATGGTCTGGTTTTCTAATTTTATTATCAGGTTCTCAAACACTTATTCTCACATCATGTATACATATATCATTTTTTCCATTAATTGAATATGAGTTCACCCTTTCTTATGTTTCAATTCACTATGATATGATAATATTTATGATATGTTGAAGAAGGTTTATAATTATTTGGAACAATGTGAATGATGATGTAACCCACTTATATACTATTATTGTATATGTAGAAGTTTATAGGGGATTTATTCCTATATAATTCATGTGTATATCATTATGTTAGGTAATGAATATTCATATATTAAAATGAATTATTTATTTATGAGAATTTTGTAATATTGACACATAAAATTAATATTTAAATTATAATTATAATTTTTTTATATTACTATAATAATGTAATACAATATTATGAGTATAACTATTCATAAATTTAATTCATGATTTTGTTATGCTTGAAAAATTAATTTTTATAATAAACAATTTTTTTGACCTAATTTTTGTATTCTTTAAAATTAATACCAACCAATTTTTTTAATTGTATTTCAATAAATGGATTGTATATTTTGAGTAATCATAATAAATATTATATAATTACATAAATAAACAATTTCACATGATGATTAATAAATACTGTAAAATTTATTTATCACGGTTTAGATTAAAATGAGGGTTTTCACGTTACATGTCATTATGTTAAAATTTATATTTCACATACATATAAATTCTACATGATATGTCTAATTCCTTAAACCTATAAGCTTAGTGATGGTGCATTATTTTATCAAATTCAAATGATTAAAAGGAATAAAATCCCAATTGAATGGTCATTTTATCAGTCTTGGAATTACTGATTACAATCATGATATACATAATACATTGGAAAAAAGAATAAAACATTATACAATATGAAATAAACTGCATACTTGAAAGCTTATAAAATCTTTTATTCTTCATAACATGGAGATATGAAACATAAGAAATGGGTGACCTTAGATTCTCAAATAGGGTATGTCATATAGAAAATTATATCATAAAAAATAAGGCAATGTGAATAACTCTTTCAACTAAAACATAATCTTGTGAATAATATGGTAGGATTAAAACCTGAATGAATAATTCCATTTAAATAATGACATGATACCTCATCATGGATATTCAATTAGTCGAATAATAAACTGTTTTAACTATTTTTAATATCACAATTAGGGAATATATATACCAAAAATCATAAACCTATCTTAATTGCATAGTCCAAGACATCTTTAAATAATAGTGTAAGACCTCGGCAAAATCCCAATTAGGTTTTGTCTCATTAGACCTACCAATTCATCGATGGGATATAGTGGGCCCCAACATACATTTTCTATGTCCAATGACTTAAAAATAAGTGTAATAAAATATATATTTAGATGATAGTGTCTAATACCAATTTGAATTTTTTTAATCATAATAAATGATGAAAATACTCTAAATAAGTCATTGATAAACTATTTGGGAAAATGATGATTAAATATTCCAAAATGCTGCATACCACATTGAAAAATTTAATTCCTAATTAAATTTAATATCATAAGAATTATAATAATAATTATTTAATATATCAATGGGAATTACATGAACCACCTTTATGAAAAAACTGTTGAACTAATATTAAATCTCGTAGAATTAAATGTGACAGGGGGAAACCCCTTTTATTTTTGAAAGGATATTTCATTTGAAAAGTCATTTTTATTTGTTGAAAAATATTATTAGCAAAATATTTATCTTATAAAATAAAATTTAATGACATTGAAATTATATTTTAGGCATAAATGTTGTCCCAATGAAGATAAATCACGTAAAATGAGGTTTTAATAATCCTTTATAAATAAGACATTTAAGTACGGCTAATTGGAAATATTAAAGAAATTTTAAACAATAATGGAATGTTTATTTTAATAAAATATGAAATAAACCAAGAATGTTTTTCATGATAAAATGTGTGATATTAAAAAAAATCATGTCTTAAAACAAATTATATAGTGTAACATGAAACTTAGTATGAATTTGAGAAGTTACCTTGAATCAAGCAAGTTTATTGATATGAAGTAAGAAATGACTATTTTAAAAAATATAATCCCAATAAACGAATGATTAAGTTATATGAATAAATGATTTTTTTATAAAAAAGAATATATAATCTGTATAGAAATATAAATAATCATTACATATGTGTAAGGATAGTAAGAGAATAACCCATTTAAAAAATGAATGTTCGAGAGGAACCCCTAACCACTTTGTAATCAATCAAATCATACAGAACAAGATTCATAACAATAAATTATACATTTAATACCATGAAAATAATGATATTAATGATATGATACATCAATAGTCAGTATACATACAACATACATAATAAATAGTGGTGAATAGGGAATATCTCTAAAAATGGAAGTGAGATGATAATATTGTTACCATATGTTTGAATGTGATATGAAAATGACCTTAAATTACATGAATATAAAATTATACCAATTAATAATTTAAATAATAAGATATTATATAATTATATAATTTATTATAATATTATTTTGATCAATTTTGGCCGTTTTATTTGTTATAAGATTGAATTATATCATTCTAGTGTTGTAGGTTCTTGATATTCATGATCGTTGTGATTGATTATAAGTATTGATGTTCATGCCGAATGGAAATAATTCTAAAATATTTACTTAATATATTATTACATGACATAAATATGTGTTAATGGTTATATATATATATATATATATTATTTTATTACATTGTATTAAGATTAATTATCAGATAAGTAAGTTAGTGATAATCATTTCAATTTTTACCGCAGTTTTTCAATCAAAACGAAATAGTGTTCTCATATTATTTAGTATGATATATAAATTATGGTCCAATAATAATTATATAAGATATAATGAATAAATTTAAAAATATGGTTATAAAATATTAATTATTTCAGAACCATCCTTGAAAAACTAAATGAAGAGTCAATGTTCGTCGCCTACGAAGGTTGTAAATTAGAACCTCCCGAATAATGATTTCGTTTTTAAAATAAATGATTGATAGTAAAAATATTAAGGATTTATATAACATTATCATTATATTATTCATATATATATATATGATATTAGATTTTTCATGATCATTTTTATATATTAGGTGAGGATATTGTATGAATATAAAACAAATTGAAAAATTAAGTAACCATAAAAGGAAGAGGGATTACCTATAGTAATATCCTCCTTGAAAAACTCCATAAGAGAAGGGGTATTCATATTTTGGAACTAATAAGGGATAATAGTGGTGGGGAGAAACTAGGTGATATTATATTTGTATAAAATTTAAAATATTTAAGTATTATTGGGGTGAAGAGAAATGGGAGTGAGGGGTGGTGTTTATAGTGGGGTGGATGAGGGGTTTGCAGTTTTTTAATCATTAATTTCATATTTTGGATCATGGCTATGAGTATTCAGGATTCATTGAAATAAAAGAAGTTATAATTTAATTTTATTTCTAACCAATGGCCACTTATAGCAACCATGACTCAAGCATGATAGAAAAAATCATTTATTTTGCATATTTCGTAAACTATCGAATTTCCCTATTAGAAAAAATGATGTATTTAAAAAAAATCAATAAAATTTACCCTAATAAATTTTGAACATGTAGAATTAAAAAATTTGGACTTGATACTAAGAAAAAATTTCAAAAAATTTAATTTTTATTTTTAAATAAAAACATTATTTACAATTAAAATAATGATTTTAAATTTAAAATTTTTTTTATAATAAGACTAAAAATTAACTCTTTTCTCATAAATTTAACTTATAATCAAAGGAGAATAAAATATTTATTTAATAATACAATTAATGATCATGAATTTTCATATAAATAAATTTATAAATTTATAATTTTAAATAAATATTTATTAGTCACAAAAATACTAAATCATTGTTATTTATTTTTAAAACATTTACTCTCATTTTTTGGGTTCCTATATTTTATTTATACATTAATGGGTGAGGTTACTATTAATAATAGTCTTTTTAATATTCATAATGGGAAAATTACTATTCATATGAGTATATTAATATTCATTAGGTTAGTGTTACTAGTCACCCAAAAATTATGTTGATCCTATTAGACTCTAGAAAACATACTAATCACAATGGTGTATGCTTGTTTTTGGAAATTAAAATCATAAAAGTGGAAAATTTATGTTTCAGGTCTAGGTTATAACTATAAAATGTTTTTTTCACAAAAAAACATATTTTTTGTGAATATATTCAATATAATGAATTAAAATTATTTATGAAGAAATATAACATAAAATGGTAGGTTATCATATTAATTTTGAATATATTCAAAACATAAAATAGTATTTATCAAAATAATTATAATAGTAAATATATATATTATATTTAATTAATTAATCTACTAATAAAAAACTAATTCTATAATATTAATAAAATTTATATATTAATATTCAAATAATATTTTACAAAAAAATACTATAGTAATATATTATTATTTTTCATAGAACATTAATTAATTTGAAAGATAAAAATTATTATTAGTTAAAATTATTATTATTAATTAAAAAATTATTTTAATATTATTTAAAATTTGTAATCAAATTACTGGGGTGTTACATTATAACCCCTCAATAATATTATCTCCTCACTATTTGAAACTGCACTTCAAAAGTGAATAGTAAGTATTTAGAAATTCCCTTGTGGGAAAATGACATTGGAAATAGGGTTAATAAAATATAATCTTAGAAAGTGGTTATGGGAAATAATATGGTCACTAAAAAAATATTATTTCAAATGGGTCGATATTAGATGGAATAAAAAACGTATAAATAGTATAAAAATTAAAAAAATGTTCTAATGGAAAGTGGTAGATAAAATTTTCAGAAGAATGTTGATTACTGTAAAAATTCAATGATATTATCAAAGATTATGATAATAGTGATTTTTTAATTTAATAATCATTTCCTTGAGTTGAGGAACTATTAAACTGTATAATTGTTTAAATATATGTTTCTATTTAATTATCATACTCTTATCCTTTGATTTCACCTTGAAATATATGTACTTCATCTCGTAGCACAGGTTACAACTTTTGGGGATTTAATAATATATCATGAAAAATCCCATTAAATGATCAACATACAATATTTAAAAATTGTTATTCTATCAAAAATATAATTATTCAAAAATTTAGAATGAATTTCACCAAATTTCCTAGATGAAAATATCATTATACCGTAATCAAAATGAAGCATCTCTAAATTTTTTGATTCCAAACATGTGAATAACTTCATAATGTAACCTCTTGAAATATGGAAATAAGTCGAATTACAAAAACAACATATTGGTAACCTTGATTCTTCCATATTCATTTTGAATGATATATGTTTCTTGATATATTCCATAAATACAATTGTGTTTTAGTCCTTGAAAATGATAGCATATAACACTTCTTGACAAGTCAATAATCAGTTCCATAGTAGTAAATACTTATCAAAATAAATAAATTTTTCATCATTATCTCAACATCAGAAATATTATAAGGGTTGTCTTTCCCTCCATCTTGAGTATTCCAAAAAAATATAGATTTCCAATGAATATGATTTCTAGGTTTAATTCAACATATAGTATAAAATCCTTAATTAAAATGTACTATAGTGAAATTCCCATATATTCCATATCTCTTTTAACCAGTACATTGATGTTAAAATATTCAAATAACATATATCTGGAATATAATTATTAAATTTTCTATTTCATCTGTGGTACTATAATTGATTGATCAATATCTAATATCATTATTTTTTTGTATATTTCATTGACTATTATTACATTGATTCACATGGAATCCAATATCATTGTATTAGAATCCTTTTTCTTACTCTTAAAATCACTAACATGGTGTCCATTTTCTCAGCACTTATAGAATACTCTCATTCCCTTCAAATAATTTCTAGGGTGATTCATTCAGCAATTTTCATAGTTGGGAATCCCCTTCATTACAATCTTCCCTTTTTCTATATTTTTCACTTCCATCATTTCCTTCTCTTACATCCTATCAAATCCAAATGAATTGTAAAATTCATTACTTATGTTGTTAAGAAGGATATTATTTCCTCATATTATGAGGATACCTTCGAGAATATTTCACTTCAATAATTTTTCATAAGACTATGAATGATACAGTCCTTCATAAACTATTCATCACAAGCATTGTTGGAGTTATCATTACATCTGAAGGGTTCTATTGGAATAGAATTCTATATTTTATATTAGCTCATAAAATTATGAAAACTCTATAACCCAAATCATGATATAGGACATAACATAAATTAATACATCGTAAATCCTAGAACATAATACAATGGATACGTTGGAAGAATAAATACCTTATAATGGTATATAAAAATTATTAATTATCATAAGCATATATCCTGGGAGTGTCAAACCAGGTGTGTAGTAAGGCATGTTTTCATGTACAAGGTTACCTCGAGTCAAGTTCGGAACACCATGTCATAGTTGTTACTACATGGTACATCTATCCTAGATTCGCATCCACATGTATTATCCATACATGGATTTATTTTCATGTATGATCCACAAAATCTATACATTAACAAAATTATATGATGTTATTATATTCTTATCCTCTATGTATATCTTAGGATTATGTTCCATAAACATTGTTTTCTAAATCTAGTTTCTAAGGTTACATTAAAACTTTCTCTGATAACAACTATAACTCCCCTACAACAGAATCCCATATCTGGTGAATTACTTTAATACATTGGCATGATTAAAAGAAACCAATTTATGAAGGTATGATTAGTTTATAAGTCTTGGAAACCCCTATTAGAGTCATGATACAATGTGACATTGAGTATATCCTTGAAATATTATTCAATGTATTCTTCTTTGTAACATAGGGAATGAAAATATCAGAATGTGGTGAGCATAGATTATATGTAAGGTTAATTGATATAACAAAAGATATCATAAATAATAAGTAAAATTGTATAATTTATTCTACTAAAACATAATCTTGAGTATAATATGATATGGTTAAAAACTGAATGAATAGTGTTACAAAAAGCATCACATGATACTTCACAATGGACATTCTAAAAGATGAATAATAAAATGATTTATCTATTTATAATATCAAAATTAGTGAAGTCATATTAATGAAATCATAAACCTATCATCCAATCCTCTCCCAAAATTTCTAAAAATACAAGGGTAAGGCCACAACCAAAACCCATTTCTGTTTTGTCGTATGAGACCTACTGATGCATTTATTAGATATAGAATGACCCATCATCACATAGTAATTACAATTCATTAATTATAAATTTAATAAATTTTATAATTATATATAATATTTACATAAAAAGTTTTATAATTTTAATCACAATAATAGATGAAACACTCTAATTAAATCATTAATATACTATTGAATAAAATGATCATCAAACATTCAAAAAGTGTCTCATACCACATTGAAAAATATAATTCATACTTCCAAATAACAATAAAAAAATAAATAGAATCATTATTTGATATATCAATGTGCATTACATGAACTACATTCCTGGAATTAGTGGTCAACAAATCATAAATCTCATAGAATTAAGATTGAGACGAGAAAACCACATTTATTTTTGAAAGAATAGTACTTTTGGAAAAACAATTTCATTTGTTCAAAAATAGTATTTTAATAATATTTATCTAATAAAAGAAAAGGGAAATATATTGAAATTATATTTTAATAATAAATGTTTTCCCACCAATGTTTAATCATGTAAAAATAGTTTTTTATGAAGCTTTAGAAATAAAACATTTTAGTGCCAATTAAGGAAAATATTTAATTTATTTAAAAGAATAATGGAATTTCTATTTTCATAAAACCAGAAATAAACCAAGATATATTATAGGGATAAAATTTAGCATATTGAAAAAAATATTATAACACAATATAGATTATATAATTCCCTAAAAAATGTGTAAACTTCATGATGTTCCCATGAATCAGGTGTGTTTATCACCAAGAAATAAGAAGGATCTATTTAGAAAGATATAATCCCAAAAAAACTAAGAAATGATCTAAATATATTATTTTTGAAGATAAAAAAATAATATATAAAATTATCAAAAAAAATAATCACTATTTTTTGGTAAGGATATTGAACGAATAATGAGAATGAAAAAAATGAAGGTTCGGATGGAACCCCTAACCACTTTAAAATCAATTGATTCATATTTCCCAAAATTCATAATAATAAAATGATACATTTAATTACATGAAAAATATATATTCATGATATATCACATAAATTTTAAATATACATACACCTTAAATTAGAAATATTTGGGAATGAGTAATTTCTATCAAAAATGGATATGGGATGAGGAAACCCTAACCGTATGTCCAAATGTAATCTGCACATGACTGTATGGTCATGGAATATAAAAATATCACCCTTAATAATTTAATTCATAACATATTAATCATGTATATAATGTATTATAATCTTATTAAATTCATTTATGTCCTATTGATAAATTATATGATTGAATTTAATCATTCAGGATTGTTTTTTTCTTTATATTCATGAACAATTTTCTTGATTATAATTTTGGATGTTCATGTAGAATTGATATAGTTATTCAGAATATAATTTATATATATATAATAAAATTTATTAAGTGTAAATGGTTTTTTATATCATTTGATTACATGGTATGAAGATGAATCATCTAAAAAGTAATTTGTTGACAATTGTTTATGTTTTTAAGAAGGTTTTTTGATAATAACGAACATGTTTTTTTATATTATTTGGTATAATGTAAAAATAATAAATATGAAATCATTAAATAAGATAAAATAGAAATTTTTATTTTTTTTCACAATAAATAATATTTCATGACCATTCATTAAAGAGAAAGGGATGTACCAAGGTTCATCATCCATGACGGTTGTAAATTGGAAACTCCTAAATGATGATTTCTATTTTAATATATAACTATAGGGATAATATATTAATGATTGTCAAATATTAACATGATATAATTTTTTATATATATTATATTGGAGTTATCATGATCATTTTGATATAGGATTCCAAGAGATCATAATAATATAAAACAAATTGAAAAATGATATTAATAGAAAAAGGGATATGATTTACCTCTTGAAATATCCTCCTTCAGAACCTACTTAAGAGAAGGTGTTTTGGTAATGTGGAATGTAAAATAGATCTTAGAGGTGGTGAGGGATCATGTATGAGTATTTGGGAAGAACATTGATATGAATAAATGATTATAGGAGTGGAGAGAAGAGGGAGTGAGGGGTGGTTTTTATAGTGGAGGATGGGAGAGGCATTTCAATTATTTTAATCATTATTTTATTATTTTGGCTCAATAATATGAATAATTTTGATTATTGTGACTAATAATTGTAATAAGATCATGTGATTTAGATCCAATGGCCATTTACATCATCCATTAGTAATGAATGATGCATAAATTCATTCATTTTGCACATTTCGTAATGTATAGAATTTCATTATTCACCAAAATTCATGTATTTTAGAAAAATCCCAAAAAATAACCCTAACAATTATTCAACATGTATAATTAAAAAATATACCCAATTTTACAAATTTATTTTTCAAAATATGTGATATTTTATTTTATTTTTAAAATCATCAACTACTAGAAATATTCAAATATTAAATATTAAACTATTATTATTATAAATTCAAAAATTATCTAAGGTGTTGTAAAATTATCCTAAAATAAATTGAAAAAAATATATTTATATATAAATGAATTATTTAAATATTAATTTATTTTAAAATAATATTTATTAATTTCGATATCTAATAAAATATTTAGTAATTACAAAAAATACCAGCATTTATTTATTTATTGGATATCATTCACTCTCATTTATAAGGAGCCTAAATATTATTAAAAAATTTAAGGGTGAGGTTAATATTAATAAGGGTAAAATTACTATTCATAAGGGAAATATTACTATTAGTAATGGTACATTACTATTACTGATATTTAGGATAAAATTCAGCAAAAAAATTTAGTTAATCATTTTAGACTCTAAATAAAATATACTAATCGCAACGATATAAGTTTTTTTCAAAAATAAAATCATAAAAGTGGAGAAATTATGTTTCATAGCTAGGTTATAAATATAAGAAGTTTTATTTAGTAGAGACTCAGTGTTTTTCCATATAAATTCTATAATGAATTGAAATTATTTATGAATAAATATACCATAAAATCTTTGTGTGTCATATTAATAGTGAAAATATTCTTAACATAATTTTGTATTTATCAAAATAATTATAATAGTCAATATATATATTATATTAATTTAATTATTCAATTAATAAAATTTCATTTTTTTAGATGATCAAATATATATATTTATATTAAATTATTCATTTACATAAAATAATACTATAAAATAGTATTTGATTGTCAACAATACTAATTAATTTGAATGTTATAAATTATTATAATTTATAAACATTATTATTAAATAAAAAATTAATTTGAAATTATTTAAAATTACTAAACAAATTACTATGGTGTTAAAATATATTATATTTCATATATAATATTACTGGGTGTAATTTAAAATCATGATATTTTTATTCAAAATGTTCTCCATTTAAAATTTTATTTCATCAATTGTTTGTTTTACGTGCAATAATTACTTCATACGAACTGCATAACATTATTATTATATTTCATAGCTATTATAGTATAAAAATTAGATTGGTTGTAATGAATAGTAATGATTAATTTAAAGAAATTTTCTTTCTACATATTTATTATATTGATTCAAAATTAATCATGATATTAAAAATAAAAAAATAAAATGGTGGTTTTTTATGAAAAAAATATATGATATTTTATTATTAAAAAATTAAATTAATTCTTATTTTTGAATGATTTAAATTATATGTATATATAATTTACTAAAAATTATATATTAAAAAATTAGACAAGTATTTATCTAGACATATTATATGTATTATTCCAGTTTTGTGCTTTAAATGTTATTTTTTACCTAACGAATTTTCTGTCACATTTTGACAACCTGCATTAAAATTAATTTAATTAGTTTATATTTACATAACTATATAAAATTAATTTCATATTTAGAATAATGATATTAATAAATATAAAACATTCACCTTTTATTGTTGATCATCGAGAATAATAATTATGTTAGAATTTTTAACCTGTATAAAAGGTAAAACAGGTAAATCTATGAAAAAATAAGTGAGAAATATTTATTTTTTTATCATAATTCTTATTTGATGATCAGAATTATACCCTAACAACATTTTTCATGATTATATATAGTTTAATGGAAACATTTTAATGAAATGTATTTATATATTCTTAATATCAAATTAATTAAATTTGTGTCTCTTTTAGTTTTAAATATCGTTTATCTGTTCAAAAATGGAAAACTAGTGGTGAATGAATATCGACATTTCTTTTTTTCGTGAATTTATATTCATGATAGAAATTCATTTCTAATATTTTGTTATTAAAAAGTTACATCAAATGATTTCACATTAGTAAACCATTATTTATGCAATAAAATAAAAATAATAATTAATATGGAAAATCTAAAAAGAGAAAAAAATTAAGTATTTTATATTGTTCTATGAATTTTATTAGTTAATATGAAGTATATTTTTGTCATTAAAATATTATATTGTTAATATTATTTTTTGATGATTTTTATTTCAAAATAAATGATTAATGTAAAAATTGAAAATAATTATATTTTCTCCAAATGATATAATATTAAATTATTGAAAAATCATAAAAACTGTGAAATAACAAATGGTAGATATAATATAGTTGAAAATTTCATAAAATTTCATCTTATAATACAAGTGTCACCTTATATATAAAAATAAACCTTATTTTTTAAAATATTGATTCCTTATTTTAAATTAAAATTGGTTAAATAAGGTTTAATCAAAATGATGGGGTTTAAAATGACACAAAATTATTTATAAATTCAATTTTATGAGGGGATTAAAATCCTATAAAAAATTTCATTGAATCTTAATCAATTTTTAGGAATTATTCTTCATAATTAATTTATTACAATTTAATATTTTGTAAAATTTTTCGAGAGACCCCCACCTTAATTGAAAAACAAAAACACCTCCCTTAATTATTAACAACTAATTAATCATTCAATATTGAACATAATATGGAAATATCTCTTATAATATTACATAATAACATAGCAGAGGGTTTTTTAATTTAAATAGTCCAACCGTAGTGGCATTTATATGGGAACTAAAGGATTCATATCAATGAAGTGATAATAGCTTTAACTGATTAATTTCATTTATATCATTCTTTTACTACTATATATAAATTTAATTTTATCATAAAATAATAATTAATTATCCTAAATATTATTAAATATTGTTTTTTTTCTTATAACAACATCATACACACTCCTCTACATCAAATGGTATGTGAAAGTATCACTCAAGTGAATGTACAACATAATATCTCTACACAACGATACATTTCATTTTTCCATACCATATTTTTTTCAAATGGGTATTATAATGGGTAAAATTTTATTATATTATATTTATTAATAAGTACAATCGTGGATTTATAATATAAAATCTACCAATTACTTAAAAATGTTACGGGAAATCAATAATATCGCTTGTGCATACATGAGGACTCCCACGACCATGAGGCAATGTTACTCATTTTTCATTTCAATTTTACATCAATGGTATTATGTATATACATAATTAATAGATATAATATGTATCAAAACAATTTTTTTATAATGTTGATTTATTATTCATCTTTATTTCATTTTATCACACTAGAAATAAAAATTTTGGTCATGTGTACTTACGACCTACCATCTCTATCAACTGTGTATTTCATTTTTCTATCCACAAAATTTATTTTTTAGAATAAATATCTATATAATAAATATATATGATATTTATATCATTATTTATATTATATATATTATATAAACATGAAAAAATTATAATAACCAGTAATAATGAACAAAAATACGTTTGATAAATGGAACAATTAACACTTGGAAAAAAATTGTAAAATGGAATAATTTATATAACAGAGAGTTTAAATTTGATGAAAAAATCATATATGATATTATTTATATTGAAATAAAACATTTATATGATTATATTAATTAAAATTTTATTATACAAGAGCATATTTTTCTTTAATTTCATGGTGAAATCGAGTTATGTGTTTTATGTTTCCATATAACATATAATCATGATTTTTTATTGGTAATTTCACTGGATAATATATTATGATCATCCTATCATGAAACATATGAATTTTTTTCTCGATTTATTCATTGAAAAATATGTTTTAATTTAATTTTTTTCATTTTGTTTAGTAAAAATTGAATAACAATTAATTTAATTAAAAATTACACAACTTCTATATTCAGTAGATAAATCATTTTCATCGATTTCCATATTTTAGAATGGTTCAATAATGATGATATGTTGTACTAATATATGATTATTAATATAATTTTTATGCATGATTTAATTTTAACATAATGTTTTTCATGGAATACTCTTATTATTTTCAATGTGCAGAACTTTTTGGCTCTATTTCAAAAAAGTATAAAAGGGATGTTTTTCACTTATATTTCAAGAACTGAATATCTATATGTCATCGATGCTCAATATTTTTTATAATAATTTTAATTATTTTATTATTTTAAATTAAATGGTTCATAATATAGTTTGGTATTCCTTTCTATTTTAATGATGTGATATAGAAAAGGAAAGGTTATTATGATCAAAAATATTTTAACAATATTTTGATTAATCAATGACAATAACAATCAATGTTGATTATTATTTAATATGATTATCTTCAAAGGATACCATAAATATCTAAATTACAATGGTATATGTTTTTAGTTGAATGATATTTATCAAACACATTCATTTTTCACTGGTTATTTTATAACTAACTGTTTATGAAATCAATTTGTTTTTATGGATTCTGATATGATGAATTGTTTATGATTCTGTGGAACACATATATATTATTTTCATTATTGTTTGTATTTTACCTTTATCACACTCTAAATAATTTGGTAAATATTGATATTTCATCAGATAAACATATTCGTAATTTGATGTGAACCAAATTAATTAAGGGATTATTTCCTCATGGAATATTTTGGGAGGGAACATTAATGAGTACTATGGTATAGGGAGTGAAACTGGTAAACATTGACAGTATTCTAATTGATCCTTAAATAATAAATAAATTATTTTATATTATTTTAAAAAAACACAAATTAGTACCTATGCCCTATTTTAAACATTCATTATCCATGTTCAGTGATTCCCTTAAGATTCTTGTCTACCATTATTTAATCAAAGACATATTATTATAATATTTGATATGAATATTATTGGTTTGAAACAATAGGATCATTTTCTTATACAATTATAATCATTTTAGTAATAATTGATCATTTATATCTGAGTTATTTACACTTAATAAGTATCTAATCTCAATATTTTTTAATGTTTTCTTTCCCCATGTTATGAATAATGATTTTATATTTGATATACCTATGAATTGTGATAGATATATTGATTTAAATTGGGTATATTTTTTCTTATTTTAATAACCAATTTTTTATACTTTGATATTTCCAAATATACCCGACATAAATGACTATTTCATAGATTGAATATTTATGTAATGAAAAATCATATTGTAAAATGTAATAACTATTTATGAGATATATTGGTAATAATAGGTAGTATTTGAGAAATATTTAGTTATCCTTTGAAATATAGGATGATAAATATTTAGTAATGACCTATGGGATATTTCTATTTATGGGATTAAATATTAATGTTTTTCTAGTCATCATGAATAAATATTGTTAAAACTATGTAATGAATAGTAAATTTTTATTTCAATTTACTTTTGATGAAAAATTGAGAATGCAAACCTTTCTTTCATGTAAAATCTATCCACAAAAAGGTCACATAAAAGTATTTAATAAAAATATAAGGATATTGGATTTAACCCCCTTATCAAACCCCAATGAAACATCAATACCTACATATCCATATCTTTCTATAATATGGAATCAATCTCATCATATAGTTTTTTAAAATTCTAAATGAATTCATCCATAATTATCTTCATTTCAATGAGGACAAAAGACAAAATGGAATCTTGTTTGTTGATCTACATCCTTTCCTCCTCAATAATGGCAAAACAAATAATTATACAATATATTATATTGACAATATCCTTTAGACAATTGATATGAATAGATTATTAAACCATTTTCACCTTTGAGTGAAGAACCAACAACACATATTTCTTGTTCTACACTCCCGTAAATCCTACCTTTCTACTCGAGACCTTAACTAACAATATATCACTTTCTAATACCTTGGTTCCACCTTAATGTTTATTTATTTGGAAAATTGGATTATGTTTTCCCAATGTACTTGAAACAAACTTAACACTTACAACCATTATTGTTTCCCCCCAGTGTTTCTTCAATTCCATTTTCATTATCTAAAATGAGAGTATTGTTATAATTTTTTGGATTGTTGAAGTAATATTTTTGAGGACTTCATTATAATAATTTTGGATCATTAAAATCCCAAAAATATCATTTTTGTTATTCTTCATCTATATGCTAGAGAAATTAATTTTATAACTTTTAGAGTACTACATATATTTGTCATTGGTTGGGTGTCCACATATTTATCATTTGGATCATTATGATTTAAATACAATGACCTGGCCTAATTCTATTTCCATATTAGAATATATGTTTAATAAACATCTGGATATAAATTCTTATTTCCATATCCATTCAAGGTAGATAGATTATTATGCATCTTAATAGTCTTTTTTAATGCATGTTGGCCATGTAACTCTTGATTTAGAGACAATGAATCATTCAGATCAATAGTTTCATGTATCTCAAGAGGCACCCTTGAATGAACACATATTCTATAAACATTAGTAGATGTATGGTTATCAGTCTCTTATCCATTATCCATACCTCCATACTTGACTATATCGGCAACGAATGAGTCCTTCAAGGAACAAGGCTCTACCGAGCCATTTTTGTCAACATGAAAAAAAACCAAAATCATCTATCAACAATGAAAATATATCCTCAACATATTTTTATAGACTCCCAAACATCGATTTAACTAGAATAGGATCTAAACTAAGATATTGATCGGTGGGAGAAGGAAAAATTAATTTATTGGGTGTAAAAAACCATAGGTAATACTTATGATCCCATAAATATGATGGGGAAAAATTACCCAAAAGGATGCATAATGGACTGAAAACTCCCAATGATTCAAATAACACATTCTTAATTTAATGCAATACTTCACCAATTTTAATGAATACCTATTTGATCAAGGTTTTAGAAACAAACACCTCAATGCATAAACAATGCGAAATAGGATTGAAACCTATTTTTGTTGTTCTATTTTCATAATAATAAATATCCAACCATATTAAACTACATATGAATGATAGATAAATGTTTATAAGGATGCTGATATTGAGAGATCCTAACCCATATCACCATTGTTGGAGCATCTCACATAAAATTAAAATCATATGACCGTAAGAAGATAATGTGATGTGATATGTTGAAAAAAGAACTAGGATAATTGGACTAGGTCATTAAAAAATCCTCTTCCTAAGAGAACCGATTCATAATCTTCCTCTCGTTGAGAAGGAACAATTATTAAACATTTGTTAATCACCATGAAATAAGCATGAGTCTGCCAAAATAATACACCAATGGTTGATGACAAAAATAATAGACCAATAATGTATGGTTTAGAAGGGTTTCGATCTTTGTGAACATTGCATTCGATAATGAACGATATAGAAATCCACTGAATAGATCAACCAATTTAAAAAAATTATCGATTTATGGGATGATATTTTCAATTATTTAGTGTTTTGAATATAAAAATATTATTCTGGATCGTTATCATTTAGATGAAAAAATATCATGGGTTTACTCATCTTAATACCATGACATAAAAAGATAAAAATTTAATCATTGTAAGAGGATGAATTTAAAATATTATATTTCAATAATTATATTCTCTTATTATCTATAATAAAAGGGATAAATAATTCTTTGAGTTATTTTATAAGGATGATGAATCATTTATTATGTATGAGGAAAATTTTATAAGAATTGTTATGTGTTTTTCTTCTATTATCATTATTCCAAAAATATTCATGATAATATATTTATTTGAATAAAAAAATATAAAGGTAATTAGGAAAAAAAATACATTAGTAGTTTTTATGAAGAAATATTATGTTCTATCAAGGTTGATATGGGCATTAGATTTATACCTAAAAATCAAGGTTTGCAACATAAAATTATATAGGAAATCAAAGGAAATTATAAAAACAATATATAGAAGAATAAAAGATTTTAATTATGATGAATATTTGGAAGGAAACATGGGGGTAGAAAAATTAAGAAAAATATAAATTTATTCATGTGTTCAGTGTATGGTCATTAGGAATTTGATTATTGACGTGATTTTAATATGTTTGATAGTAGGGAGAATGTAGGAAAATCTTTATTGAATGTGAAACCCTCATTATAGTTTTTTAAATTCATGTTGTATGGAAATTATTTTTACCAATTCATAAATACAAATGTTAATGATGTTGATTGATGTAAACAACTTATTATGCCCATAGTCAAATGGAAATATCATGTGATTAATATTTATGGTGAGGGTTATAATAACAATGTTGTGAAAGGTACACTTTCCATTCATTATTTAACTACTAATGTTTTTTTATTATGGATATACCTTATACATTGTATTAAAATAAATAAATGTGGAAATCAAAATACCACCATAAAATTAGATGTTGAGTTTTTTTAAAAACCCCTAAGTGTTTGATAATCACATCCCATATCTATCTCTCCAGCCAATGTTTTTAAATTTTTTTATGAAAATCATGATATTATTCCACTAGTTTAATTTTATGATATTTTTTTATTGGATTTCCTTTGGTTACATAAATTCAACAATAAATTTCTTTGATGGTTAGTTATGTTTGTTATTTTGAACCATCAATTGATCACCTATTAGTGTGATGAAAAGAATAAAATCACATTGAAATTAAAAAAATCATGTGGGTTATTATTCTTATTCAAATGTTGAGTTAATATTATATGGAAGGAGAGTACTATAACATATAAGATATATTATTTTGGGAATTTATAGATTTCACTGTATAATAATTTTTATATTATCGGATGAATCAAAATATGAGTTCTCAATTGAACTAATACCTAAAGAAACTTGTATTTTTATGACCTTATGTAAAATGTCCCTAATTAAATTGCATGAATAGAATAGAAAAACAAATTTTTAATAACGATAATGGATCCATTAAGCCATCTGAATCACCTTGGGACTCACATTTTTCTATTTTAATGGTGAAATTAAGGTCAATGTAGATCTACATTGGTTATAGTGAACCTAATGAGATAACTGTACAAAAAAAAATTATCATTTAACACCTATTGATGACTTTTTTGATAAACTAAAAATGGATCAATACATTACAGAAATTGATCATCATTCTAAATATCATCAATTTTTCTCGTAAAAGAGGATTCAGCCAAGACAAAGTTATATAAAATGTTATGATTGAATGAATTAATATTGATTATAATTGTTCTTTATAATGTAACTAAAATCATAATAGAATTAATAAATTGAGACATTATATATTAACATGATGATTTTTGGATGTATTTATTGTTGGTATTCACATTCATTAATAGATAATGTTGGGAAATTATGATAATTATAGAAATTTTTTGAATACCCAATGAAATGTGATCCTTCAAAAAATATTTTACAACTATGATTTTTTTTGATTCTGAAGGATTAATTATTGGGTCATATAATCTCACATGATAATTTATTAGAAGAAAAATTGGAGATAATTGTTATTAAAAATTGGACTAGACAAACTATTCTGACATGGATTAATAGTGTTCATGGATTTGATAGATATTAAGAGTTATTTGTAGTGATATTTTCAATAATATCAAATATAGTCTCTGTATTAACATATATGTGATTCAAGATCCATTTTATGGGTTAATATGATAACTAATTTAAGGAAACAATGAAACTGATAGTCAATGGATCTATTCTTATATATTATAGTGGATATGGATTTATAATATATAGTGATGTAAAAAATAAAAGACAAGGAATAATTTGACTAAAAAATGTATGGTCATATATTATGCCTAAAAAAAATAAGGCCTTGAGAAAACTATACAAATCATGATTTGGAGTTACTTGTGCTGACTTATTATTATTGATATAGAGGAATTGGATTTATAGATAAAGTTGTGGAATACATTTTAACAGATAAATATTAATGTATTGTTTCCAAAAATGTATAGGAACTTGTGATAATGAATATGGTTGCAGATTATTAAGAATTGTGAATCCTCAAAACATTAACACATTATTAAAGAGAACAAGGTGGAAGATATTCATAGTTAAAGGGATATATATTGAATATCTATGAGAATTATCCCAAAATATACAATATTTATAGACATTAAATGCATAAATCATGACATATCTATGGTAGTGAATTAATATTATCTTTCTCAAGTGAGTGTTAAATTATAAATCCATGTTAAGATAAAACAAACATAAATGATGTATATTGAACACCAATGGAATATGAAAAATTTTCTTATATTCTCCATTTATTATAATAAAGTAATAATGTTATATAAACATGAATGGGTCCCTTAGGTACTATATTTGATGAATTTTCTATTTTATAAAGCTCGTAGTACATTATTGGAAATTCACAATAGATGTACAATAATGTATATTGTCATTAATTTGTATTTATGGCTATATAGAATAATAATAGATATTGTAAAATATTTTTCTTGGTTCATGATATGTAAAAAAGTAATACTATGAGACGAAAGACTAATGTGTAGCTAAAATCATCACCCATATCATAAAAGAAATTGTAAAACAGAACCTCGTAATTTTTCATCGGTGTCTCTAAAATATCTAAATGAAAAATGTTATTTTGTTTTTAGTTGATTTCCTTATTAAGTAATAACACATCATTTCCATTCATGAATATTTATATCTCAATAAATATACCTGACCTTATTTTAATGAAGATATAAGATTGACTGTTTACCACTATCAGTTGTAATTTATTTGGATGTGATGATTTCCTCAATGTTTTAGAGAAGTCTTCATCAAGATCATGATACAAAGTTATGTTTCATCACTACTTATCATCCTCTGAAATATGGTCTTCTAGAGGGGACCATTTAAAATCTACAAGATATTTTAAAATATTTCACTATAAATTTTAATTTTATTTTGGATCAATATATTCATTTGTTGCAATTTTCACATGACAAGTGCCTCCACCCCATCATTCAAGTGGTTCCATATGAATACCTAGGTGGTAGTAAATGAATAACTCATACAAACATGATTAATATTGGGAAATAAAAATATTATGAAATTATTAAAATAATGAAATTTTAGATAATAATAGATAATCTCAAATTCAAATTAGGGCATCCTAGATCAGAGAAAATATTAATTTTGAAAACAATGTGGATGATCTATATTTTTATGTTGGTGAAAAATTATTACATTTAATACCTCTCTATTAGAGGGTGAATAGATTTTTAAAGAAGGTTGAAAAGTCCAAATACCTTGATTCATAAATATTACATCAAAATTGATGAATATGTAGTACATAACACAATAATCCATGAATGAATCATTATGGCCTAGTGCCTTTGGTAGTATGAACACATAAAAAAATTGGTTCATAAGTTATGTAGGTCATATACAAATTTTTTTTAACAACCACACCTCTTCTCAAACATATCATATATAATTTTTATAATAAAATTCTAGTTATAGTAAATATGAGAGAGAATGATATTGGATGCTCGGTGAGGGTAAACAAGGGAGATATCAAAAAATCATTATCATATGGGTATGAGATAATGAGAAAAACCATTGAAAACATTACCATTCATAATATAGATAATAAATATGAGTCATTTAATAAAATATTATAGTTTAAAATACATTAATGATAATTTAATAAAATAAAAACAATAATAACAACATAATATAGGCATAAAAAGGGATTTTTTTCTTAAACATTACCATTTAAAATAATTTCCTTAGTAATTCAAAGCGCATTTCAGAAACTATCATACTAAATTAGGTTCACCCCTATCCATGGTAAAATTCAATGTTTACTCCAAAGGATATGAACATAGATATATTCCTTTACTCAGCTAGGTTAACTACCAATTCCAAACCGATTTATCACCTTAGACACCAATCATCCGCTAATATGATGAAGGGAGAAATGGTCCAACTCGTTACATAATTAAAATTATAAATTTATGTTGAAAAGGGTAAAAAAACTTTTATGAAATCAAAATTCATTAAATTTAAGGGTTATATTAAATATTTAATAATAGAAAACATATTTAATAGATTCAATTTTCATAATCATTTTTTAATTTCATCAATGTATTAAACATGGAAATATATGAGGGTTTCATAATAATATTTTCATTGTATAACCCATGGAATAGAAATAAGATTCATAAATATATGTTCATCATAAACATAAAACATTTAGAGAATTATTTTGAATGGTATCATGGGATCATATCACTATAATATAATAATTAAAATAAAATTACTTAATCATATATGTAAAATGATTCTGAATGAAAAATCATCTGAAACGTTTCGTGAGTTAATTATTATTTCTATGAAGAGAACTTTTTAAAATTAAAAATCCATAAAATTTTTTTTAAATCCTTTTTTTCATAATAAACATAAAATTATTATAAATAAATATTCCAATAAAATAATTTTTTTGACTTCATAAAAGAAACATTCATGCCATACATGTCAAAATAATTGTCTCATTCACATTTTATGTAAAACAAAAATTGTTATAATTTTGAATAAGACATAAATATTCCATTTAATATTTTAAAAAATAATTTCATTAAAAAAATTTACATTAATAAAATATTTCTATAAATATAAAAAAACATTTTTACAAGGTATGGTTTTAAATGAAAATTGTATTCGGACTAAAGATATAAATAACAGTGAATTTTCATAGAAAATTATTTTGAACTCTCAAGTACATAACGATAGGAAATTTATGGGAAGAATTATTTAACATTAATAACCATATGTTAAGAAAATTCCATTAATTATTAAAATATATAAATATATCATAATTGGAGGCATAATCAAGATTAATACTGATAAACGATGATATTTTATGATATCTCACTATCACACAATTTATATTCGATTATAATCTATATAAAATATTGAATTCAAATGAAACATATAAAATAATTAGATTTAATATATTATTGATATTAAATGTAAAATGTGTCCTATATAAACCTAATAAATGAAGATATGTGAATAATATGATATATTTCTCAAAGATAGAAAATTGAGACAAAAATAGATTACCTTAGGTCTTGATATCCATTATACACATTCAAAACTAATTTATATTAAATATATGATTATTAAAAACATATTAACAAACCATATATATATATATAATACTATATAATATTTCAAGATGACCTTTTATTACCCATTTATTAACAATGTCGTGGAAAATTAATGTTTCATGGAATTGCAATATTTTTCAGGTGTGTTTCAATTTGTAATATTTGGTCATCTTCAATGTAACAATATTCCAACGTATATATAACTTTATAAATGAAATAAATTTCATATATATTTACAATATTGTTATTTTGTGTCGTTTTTAAATGTTAGATACAAATAATGAAATACACCATTCAAGTAGATAGTAGGTTGAATGTACGAAAGAATGTTCCTCCCATTTTCTCTGTGGATTGAATAAAAGATTGGTAAATAACATATTATAACTACCAAATAATTTTTATGTTTTATATATTTTATATTTTCAATAAAAAGATCCTTATTACAATTTATGTAATGTGATAATAAATCACATCACTTCCTGAGGGGTTAGTTTTCCGTACACATGAGCGACATTATTGTATTCCCTTGGAATAGAAATTAAGATGGAATATGTGATATGATAATAATAGAAGTTTAATTATATCATAATAAATAATTTTAAATATTTAATCCAATTTTATATCTTGTCAAGGTTTTTGGTGATTTAAAATTATTAATATATGTTCGTGAGGTGCTAGTCTGGTGTGCACATAAACAATAATTGAAACACCCCAAGATTTCATAGTGTGTTATTTCTTCAAAATAATTCAATAACTTTCACTACACGCCAAACTGAGTTCAAGCGCACCATGTCATACCAAACAAGTCATTATAAAGAGGTTATGAATCGTATAAAATAAATTTTAAACTTTATATAATCCTTATAATTTTAGAATCCATATTATGAGTTTCTTAGACATAATGTAAGAAAAAATTGATTTTCAGTATTGCACTTTTACCAACTTTTAATAGTGAACCATTTTTAAATCCAATATTTTAAACTTTTATATATTAAATTTGAATAAAAAATTAACTATTTAGAATGGGGACATCAAAAATTTACAATGAAACATCCCAAGCATCCATGGTACGTTTTCCTTTGAATAATATAGAAGCGTGTGTTGTACGCAACTTCGAGTTCTAACACACACCACAACCAATCAAAATACCCTTTATGAAAAGTAATACCTACATTTTTAAATTATAAATATATTATATTTTAAAATGGACTTCATTTTTGGATACAGAATATCAAAATTATCATAAGTTGAATTTTATGTATTTTTCTGACAACCTCTAATTTTTTTGAATAGTGAAAAATACTTAAAAACAACTTTTTTAATCAAAATAATTTATAGTGATATATTATACTATTGAGTGGTTTTAAGGCATAATTAGAATATATTTTTACCATTTTATCCAATGGTTTTCATTAGAATTAATTTCAATTTGAAATTGGAAATAAACAATTGTCAATATTTTGATATATATTGTTTCTTAAAAACACCCTATTTGTTGTGACATCGGGAATTAATTATAAAAATAAATAATGAAACTTATATGTTTGAAATATTTAAATAAAAATATACATCATTTTTTAATTAAGAATATCAATTATAGCTTAGGGTGAAATTTTGGCATTGTTCTGAAAAACATAATTTTTTGATGAATTGTGAAACTACTAAGTGGTAGTTAAAATACTTTATTTTTAATAAAACATGATTTTACCACTTCTGTGATTGGAATATTGAAAATTCGAGAGACACGGTTAATATCAAGGAGTAAAATGTGGTTCAATGAGATGAAAATAATTTTTGGTGATTAGTACCTTTTTACTTTTATTTACCACGGTTAAAAGTAAATAGGATAGTTAACGGTAAAAATGATATTAATATTACCCTAACACATGTCCTAATTCTATTGTACAAGTTTATATAGACTAAAAACAACCTTAGTAATGAAATATTATCATTTAGATCCACTTGGATTAGATTAGGACATTTATTATTATTTAATTCAAAGAAGAGTTAAAAGAGTTAAAATCAAAGTTTATTTACTAAAAAAAATTTAATATAGGGTAATACATAATATAAATTCGATTGTAAATATTCATTAGAAATTTAATACGATTTCCTACATAATTATATTTTATTTATAATTTTTAGACATTAAATAATCTAATTTATTTTTGACACAATGATGATGCAGTAATTACCATAATAGTGAAAAATTAAAATAATTAATATTATAAATATCCAAATAAATATAATTTGAGACTTTTAATGAATTAAACTAATTTTATTGTATAATATGACATATTAGGATTGATTTAATTGACTTTTTTCGAAGTTATGATTCTGTTATGAGTTTCAAAAAAATCAACTATTGAATAGTGTCAAAATTGACATAAATGAGTTTTTAAAACAAATATTATATTATTAATTGATATTAAATTCCTAAAAATATAAGGTTCGGCCAAGAGACTTATATCATGATAGGTGTATCATTAATGGACAACTTGGGGGTCTCTTGGATGTATATAGTACGTTTATTAACTATATAATATAAATATACAAAGTGACAAGGTAAATGTCAAACTAATTAACTAACAGTTAAAACAAACAGATAAGGTTAATATAATGACCCAAACCTGTATAAATTCTATTGGATGAATGGTTTTAGACCTATCCCCACCTTAAACTTTAAATAATAAACTTTGGAGCCATTATAAACCGAATATGAATTTATTATAAATTAATATTTCTAGCTTTTCCAAAGGTTCCCCTCACCCCTCCTATAAAAGGGAACTCCAACTTCTCATTTTATCACACATTAATAGCTGTTTGGTTCGGCCAAACCCTGCCCAAATACTCTCTCAACTTCCCTCAATACATCCTAGAGGCCTTAGTTTGATCATAAAGCCAACCTATAGATCCCTTTTGATCAAATCAAAAGGAAGAACCCAAAGAAGAGGTAATGTTTTCACCACCCCTTTTCAAGTTCCTTTCTTCTTCCACTTCTTCTTTCTTTGTTATTACTATTCTAAAATAATAACTCCAGTATCTTATATATACTGTGATTTTATTATAATTATGATACAACCATATTCGGTATTCTATCCACCCTTTGAAAAACATGTCACCATACGTGCGTACGTACGGCTTACCGTCTCCACGTCGTGGTGTAATTGTTATTCAAAATATTATTATTTGGAAGGGCAAAATAATGATGTATAATTAATGTAAAAAATAAATAGAACATGATAATGATTCCGTATATATAATATACCATCCAATTATATATTATTTTAATATCAAAAGAATGATATTGTCGCTCGTGCGTACGTACGGACTACCGTCTCCACGAACGCGATGAGATTCATTCTCCATCGTATCCATTCAAGTATAATTATCAGTTTATGATTTATAAATAATGTTTATGGACTTGATATAATTATGGATATGAATAAGATACAACCTATACATGACAAGAATGGAATACCTAACAAAACATATAAAAGAAAACGAGTAAGTTAACACCCGAAACAATGATAATTCTAAGATATTATTAACAAAGCACTGTTAAAAGATCATATACGATATCATATGAATGTATATGATTATTGTATAATTTTATAACAATTATTTTACCATTATACATGAGGTTAACCTACCCTCAATCAAGGAAAAGTACAAGGTAAGGGTTTATTTCGCAATCTCTCCATTATCCGATGTTGTTTATACGTAATAATCTACTAGGATTTCTTTATCATCCACATCCATGATTTTTCAAAATATATTTCAAAACATTTTCACCATTTACAAGAATTTGGGTTAAAGTAATTTTTACCATTTTTTGACTTTTTATAAGAGTTTTATAAAGGAATCTTTCCGTCGTTTTCCAAACTATGTTCTTTTTAACCTTTTCGACACGATTAAGGTAAGAATGTTTTTTAACTTATATGGCGGGTGCGGCTATTTACCGCTGTTATAAAATCGTTAAAGCTTCTCTTACAAGATAATAAGAATATTTTCAATGTAATTGTTTTATTTTATAATTATGTGACTTTTAAATGATTTCAAAATGAATATTTTAAGAATTTGTGAAAGGTACTCTTTATCAAGATCAAAATTTTAAATGTTTTAATGATTTATCATTGTAAATATTTTTAAATAATGTACATGTTTTAAAAATGATTTTAAGGATTTATTTATATGGACATAAAGTATTTGAAATGATATTTCTTTTCAAAAATTTAAAATTGGTATGGGACTCTTTGATTCAAAAATCTATTTTAAATTACTTCTTTTTTAAATGTGTGACTTTTCAATGATTTCGAGAAAAGAGATATTTCTGTCAAATAGTTTGGATTTCATCTATGTCAACATCTTTTGATGGATTTTAAGCATATTCGATGTTGATTTATTATGATACAAAACTCTTGTATTGTATTGAAGAATTTCTGATATGTTTTACTGTGGATGTGTTATTTTTAAACCATTCATTGTTTATTGAGAAATTTTTGACATTTCGTATGATAGTTTTAATATAAATGTTTATGTTATGTTTAAACCTTTTCATATGGGAATACATTGGACTTAGTAAGTGACGGGTGGAGCCGGCTATAACTCCTCGATGCATCGGTAGGTCTCATCAGACAAACTAGTGTCTTGGCACAAGGCCTTGTCAAAATCTTATTTGTAGTCATGGCACGAGGCCTTGGCTATGTGGTTATGATAATCTGGCATTATGCATTCCATCATTATGAAAGTGGTTATTGATATTGCAAGTGATTATACGATTAGTAGAGTATCCATTTAAATAAGTAAATGGAATTATTTCATTTTATTTTTTCCATACTATGTTTAAGTTCAAGTTTAAAAGGCTTTTGTTTTACTTATACATTTCCTTAAATGTTTATTCTTATTTATGAATGTTTCCTCTATATTGTTATCCTTACTAGGCTATTGAGCTCACCCCTTTTCTATGTTTTATTTTTACCAGGTTATGAAGAAGTAAATTATGAATGACCTGCAGGGATAGAATGAGGGGATAAGAGTGTGGTCTATGGAGACTATGTTTTTGTAGTTTTAAATTTTATGATGTAAAACATTATGAATATATCTAGTGTTTCCAAGGATACTAAACCAATCGGTCTTTCGAGATTTTATCTTTCTCATGATCATTCCAATGTTATGTAATAACACACTGTCTCTAGGTAACTAGGGTCGGGGAATTATAGTTGGTATCAGAGGAATTTTAGTACAAACCTTGGGAGCTAGATTTAGATAAAAACTGATTGATAACATAGATTTAAGATGGACTTTGAGGATTAGTATAGAAGAACTTCCTAGAATTTTAGTATTCTAGAGATTTTGTGAGTTTTCCGAGCAATACATCCCTGTCTGGATACGAGCAGGTAGAGGCGGCTCTAGCACAGATGAAACTAGGGGTAAAACCCGAAAACACCGCTTTGGGCTAGACTGGAACGGGAACTGGTGCACGACAACGGGCCTTGCTGCACTCTTGGTTACGACACTCCCGTGTGATATGCTTAGGATAATTCTCATTTTCTTTATAAACCATTATGAAGGGTTTATGAGTATATAATTACTCAAAGGAGACATTTTTATGATTATGGATTATATCCATAAAATATTTAATTTATGTTATGTGTTCTACAAGTTTGGGATTAGGTATTGTTATTCATAAACTAATCTAGTGTTTGCCATTGTTTAGAAATGGTGCCCAGTAGAAGGAATGAGAACTCCAGTAATGGACATGATACAAAGAGAAATAAGGAACATATATTTTATGGTCTTAATCTAGAATTCATAAGAGAAATAGTCTCTCATGTATTATCATGATATGAAGAAATAATGTCATGTGTTGATAAGATAAGTAAAGAGTTTACTAAGTCCTATGGATTTGAATGGAAGAAAGAGATGAAAAGTATGGAAGAGAGAATGATGTATAAAGGGATGAGGGAAAAGAAGAATTTTCCCATATGTCATAACTGTGGAAAGAAACACACTGGAACTTGACTGAAAGGATTGGGAGTTTTTTATAAGTGTGGAGAAAAAGGGAACAATGTACGTGACTGAAAGGGTAAGAAAATGGTTTCAAATGTACAATGCTTCATTTGCGAGGTGTTTGAACACTATGCGAGCCTATGTCTCAGTTATCAGACAATGCCACAAATGATTCTATTGGATAGTAATCAAGTTATGATACTACCATAGACGAAGAGAAATGATTAGAGTTCTTATATTGATTATGTCTTTTGAGTGTTGTATCAACAATGTACTTATTATAATAATTATGGAGTATATAAGGATTGTACTATAATACTATTTCATTATGGACTTGAGATTGTGTGGAACAAAGAAAATTCACTCAATAGCTTGTTAAATTTTTGGAAAATATAAGGTTGAGAGAAAGATAAACCATAATATGGTTCTGATACCGAGGTAGTGATTTTATAATAATACATGATTGTTTTTGATAAATTATATTGGATATTCTTGACTACCATGAAACTGATTAATGATTTGTATATTCCATCATTGTTGGGGTTTACAACATTTTTGGATCGAAGGACTATATCTATTACTCAATAAGGAATAAGGGATCATAAATGTAATCAATAATGTTTTATGATAATTCAGGATGATGCAGTGTTTTAAAAGAATACACGATGAAGGTGATCACATGTTATTATGTGGAAAAAAAGGATCTTCATTGTGTTTACCTTCCTTATAAATTTTGGATGGATGTATTTTGGATATTTCTCGTTTGGATTATTTTGGATTGCCATAAAAGGAGAACCGAGAGGTCGGGCGGCAACCCATCGCGTCCGGCAAGACCGCAATACTTGAACCCACAACTGATGGGCGACAAGGGTTTATCACCTACCACTTACCCACATGATGTCCTGGTTTGAATAAAGTCGTTTTTAAAGGTTATTCTAGATGAATTATAAATTCATTTTTTTAACCCTATTATAATAGGATAAATATAATATTATTTTTATGTTCTATTATATTTTAGAGTAAAAGATGAGTTTGTGGTTGAACTTAGTTAAAGGTTGAGACTCTACTTGTCAAGTATATATTTTTATTTTTCTATTATTCAATGAAGAAATTAATTCTTATACTTTAGTGAAGGGATCTTTAAAAAATGTGTTATCTTAATACCATATGTTTTGCTGAACCGATGGTATTTTAAATCATCATTCATTGATGAATTTAAGGCCCTAAATTTTACACTTGTTTGTGATTGATGACCTCAATCACTACCTATAAATATTTATGGTTTTCCTCCAATTGTATGTCTCTAATTACCACCAATGTTCTCTGATTAGATATCATAATTTGGTGGTGACCCTTTCATTTCTATTTTCATCATATTAAGACTAAAACTTATCAACCCAATTTCCGATGTGGGTTTTCCCAGAAATATATTTTCTATATTAAACCTTTTATTTTCGAAGAACAATTTCAAATTGCAAGGACACAATTTATTGAAGGAGGGGATAATGTAACACCCCAAGATTTCATAGTGTGTTATTTTTTCATAATAATTCAATAACTTGCACTACACACCACACCGAGTTCAAGCACGCCATGACTTGCCAAACAATCCGTTCAAATGAGGTTATGAATCATATGAACTAAATTTTAAACTTTATATAATCATTATAATTTTAGAATCCATATTATGAGTTTCTTAGACATAATGTAAGAACAAATTCATTTTCAGTATTGCACTTTTACCAACATTTAATAGTGAACCCTTTTTAAATCCAATATTTTAAACTTTTATATATTCAATTATACTAAAAAATTTACTTTTAGAATGGGGACATCATAAATTTACAATGAAACATCCCAAGCTTCCATGGTACTCTTTCCTTTGAATAATATAGTAGCATGTGTTGTACACAACTTCAAGTTCTAAGACACACCACAACCAATCAAACTACCCGTTTTGAATAGTAATACCTACTTTCTGAAATTATATATATATTATATTTCAAAATGGACTTCATTTTTGGATATTGAATAACGAAATTATCATAAGTTGAATTTTTTGTGTTTTTCTGACAACTTCCAATTTTTCTGAATAGTGAAAAATACTTAAAAACAACATTTTTAATCTAAATAATTTATAGTGATAAATTATACTATTGATTTGTTTTAAATAATAATTAGAATATATTTTAACCATTTTATCCAATGGTGTTCATTAGAATTAATTTTACATTGAAATTGGAAATAAACAATTGTCAATCTTTTGGTATATATTGTTTCTTAAAAACACGCTATTTGTTGTGACAGCAGAATTAATAATAAAATTAAATAATGCAACTTATATGTTTGGAATTGTTAAAAAAATAGACATCATTTTTGAATTCGAAATATCAATTATAGCTTAAGGTGAAATTTTGGCATTGTTCTAAAAAACTTAAATTTTTTATGAATAGTGAAACTACTAAGTGGTAGTTAAAAAACTTAATTTTTCATAATACATAATTTTACCGCTTCTGTGATTGGAATTTTGAAAATCCGAGAGACACAGTAAATATCAAGGAGTAATATGTGGTTCAATGAGATGAAAATAATTTTTGGTGAATAGTAACTTTTTACTTTTATTTACCACGATAAAAAGTTAATAGGATAGTTAAGGGTAAAAATGATATTAATATTACCCTAACACATATCCTAATTCTATTGGAAAAGTGTATCTAGACCAAAACAACCTTAGGAATAAATTATTATCATTTAGGTCCACTTGGATTAGATTAGGACATTTATTATTATTTAATTCAAAAAATACTTAAAAGAGTTTAAATCAATGTTTATTTACTAAAACATTTTTAATATAGGGTTATAAATAATATAAATTAGATTGTAAATATTCATTAGAAATATAATACGATTTCCTACATAATGATATTTTATTTATAATTTTTATACATTAAATAATTTAATTTATTTATGAAACAATGATGATGAAGTAATTAACATAATAGTGAAAAATTAAAATAATTGATATTATAAATACACAAAAAAATATAATTTGAGACTTTTAATGAATTAAAATATTTTTATTGGATAATATGACTTATTAGGATTTATTTGATTTACATTTTTCGATATATTCATTCTGTTATGAGTTTCACCAAAATCAACTATTGAATAGTGTCAAAATTGACATAAAAGAGTTTTTAAAAGAAATATTATATTATTAATTGATATTCAATTCCTAAAAATCTAAGGTTCGGGAAAGAGACTTATATAATGATATTTGTAAAATAAAAGGACGACTTGGGGGTATCTTGGATGTATATAGTATGTTTATTAACTATATAATATAAAAATACAAAGTGACATGGTAAATGTCAAACAAATTAACTAAGAGTTAAAACAAAACGATAAGGTTAATATAATGACCCAAACCTATCTAAATTATATTGGTTGAATGGTTTTATACCTATCCCCATCATAAGCTTTAAATAATCAAATTTTGAGCCATTAGAAACTGTATATGAATTTATTATAAATTAATATTTCTAGCTTTTCCAAAGGTGCCCATCACCCCTCTTATAAAAGGGCACTCCTCATTATCATTTCTTCACACCATAAAAGCCTTTTGGATCGGCCAAACCCTGCCCAAATACTCTCCCAACTTCCATCACTACAACCTAAATTCCATAGTTTGATCAGAAATCCATCCTATGGAGCCCTTTTGATCAAATCAAAAGGAAGAACCCGAAGAAGAGGTAATTTTTTCACCACCCCTTTTCAAGTTCCATTCTTCTTCCACTTCTTCTTTCTTTGTTATTACCATTCTAAAATAATAACTCCAGTATCATATATATACTATGATGTTATTATAATTATGGTACAACCATATTCAGTATTCTATCCCCCCTTTAAATATCATGTCACCATACGTGCGTACGTACGGCTTACCGTCTCCACGTCGTGGTGTAATTGTTATTCAAAATATTATTATTTGGATGGGTATAATAATGATGTATAATTCATGTAAACAATAAATATAACATGATAATGATTCTATATAGATAATATACCATCCAATTATATATTATTTTAATATCAAAATAATGATATTGTCGCTCATGCGTACGTACGAACTACCGTCTCCACGAATGCGATGAGATTCATTCTCCATCGTATCCATTCAAGTATAATTATCATTTTATGATTTAAAAATAATGTTTAAGGACTTGATATAATTATGGATATGAATATGATACAACATATACATGAAAAACATGGCTTAAGTAACAAAACATATAAAAGAAGACGAGTAAGTTAACAACCGAAACAACGATAATTCTAAGATATTATTAACAATGCTATGTTAAAAGATCATATATGATATCATATAAATGTATATTATTCTTGTATAATTTTATAACAATTATTTCACCATTATACATGAGGTTAACCTACACTCAATCAAGGAAATGTACAAGGTAAGGGTTTATTTCGCAATCTCTCCATTATTCGAGGTTGTTTATACGTAATAATCTACTGGGATTTCTTTATCGTCCACATCCATGTTTCTTCAAAATGTATTTCAAAACATTTTAATAATTTACAAGAATATTGGTTAAAGTCATTTATACCCTTTTTTTACTTTTTATAAGAGATTTATAAATGAATCTTTCGGTCGTTTTCCAAACAAGGTGCTTTTTAACCTTTTCGATAGGATTAAGATAAGAATTTTTTTAAACTTATACGGTGGGTGCGGCTATTTACCGCCGTTATAAAATTGTAAAAGCTTCCCTTACAAGATTATAAGAATATTTTCAATGTCAATGTTTTATTTTATAATTATGTGACTTTTAAATGATTTCAAAATGAATATTTTAAGAATTTGTGAAAGGTACTCTTTATCAAGATAATAATTTTAAATGATTTAATGATTTATCTTTCTAAATAATTTTAAATAATTTCCATGTTTTCAAAATGATTTTAATGATTTATTATATGGACATGAAGTCTTTTAAATGATATTTCTTTTCAAAAGTTTCAAAGTGGTATGGGACACTTTGATTCAAAAATCTCTTTTAAATTACATCCTTTATAAATGTGTGACTTTTAAATGACTTCGAGAAAAGAGATATTTCTCTAAAATAGTTTTGATTTCATCTATTTCAACATCCTTTGATGGATTTTAAGCTTATTTGAAGTTGATTTATTATGATACAATACTTTTTTATTGTATTGAAGGTTTTGTGATATGTTTTTCTGTGTATGTGTTATTTTTATACCATTCATGGTTTATGGAGAAATTGTTCACATTTCGTATGATAGTTTTAATACGAATGTTTATGTTATGTTTAATCCTTTTCATATGGAAATGCATTATACTTAGTAAGTGACAGGTGGAGACCATTATAGATCCTCGATGCATCAGTAGGTCTCATGAGACAAACTAGTGTCTTGGCACAAGGCCTTGGAAAAATATTATTTGTAGTCTTGGCACGAGGCCTTGGCTATGTGGTTATGATAGTCTGGAATTATGCATTCCATCATTTTGAAAGTGGTTATTGATATTTCATGTGATTATTTGATTAGTAGAGTATACATTTAAATAAGTAAATGGAATTATTTAATTGTATTTTTTCCATACTATGTTGATGTTCAAGTTTAAAAGGATTTTGTTTTAGTTATACATTCCCTTAAATGTTTATTATTATTTATGAATGTTTCCGCTATATTGTTATCCTTACTGGGTTTTTGAGATCACTTCTTTTATAAGTTTTATTTTTACCAGGATATGAAGAAGTAAATTATGAATGACCTGTAGGGATAGTATGTGGGGATAGGAGTGTGGTCTATGGAGAATATGTTGTTGTAGTTTTCATTTTTATGATGTAAAACATAATGAATATATCTAGTGTTTCCAAGGCTACTAAACCAATCGGTCTTTCGAGATTTGATCTTTCTCATGATCATGCCAATGTTATGTAATAATGCACTGACTCTAGTTAACTGGGGTTGCAGAATTACAGTTGTATCAGAGAAAGTTTAGTACAAACCTTGGGAGCTAGATTTAGATAAACTCTGATTAGAGCACATAGATTTAAGATGAACTTTGAATATTAGTATAGAAGAACATCCTAGAATTTTGGAATTGTAGATATTTTTTGAGTTTTCCAAGCAATACATCCCTGTCTAGATACGAGCAGGTAGAGGCGGCTCTGGTACAGATGTACCTAGGGGTAAAACATGAAAACACTGCTTTGAGCTAGACTCGAACGGGAACTAGTGCATGACAACGGGCCTTGCTGCACTCTTGGTTACGAAAATCCCGGGGGATATGCTTAGGATAATTCTTATTTTCATTACAAACCATTATGAAGGGTTTATGTGTATATACTTCCTCAAAGGAGTCATTTTTATGATTATGGATTATATCCATAAACTATCTAATTTATGATATGTGTTTTACAAGTTTGGGATTAGGTATTGTTATTCATAAACTAATGTAGTGTATGCCATTGTTCAGAAATGGCGCCCAGCAGAAGGAATGAGAACTCCAGCAATGCACATGATACAAAGAGAAAAAAGGATCATATATTTCATGGTCTTAAGCCATAATTTATAATAGAAATAGTCTTGCATGTATTATCATCATATGATGAAATAATATCATGTGTTTATAAGATAAGTAAAGAGTTTACTGAGTCTTATGGCTTTGAAGGGAAGTAAGAGAAGAAAAGGTTGGAAGAGAGAAAGATGGATAAAGGGAAGAGGGAAAAGAAGAATTTTCCCATATGTGATAACTGTGGAAAAAAACACCCTGGAACATGCCTGAATGGAATGGGAGTTTCTTATATGTGTGGAGGAAAAGGGCACAAAGTATGTGAAGTCGAGGGTAAGAAAATGGTTTCAAATGTACAATGCTAAATTTGCATGGAGTTGGGACACTATGAGAGCCTATGTCTCAGTCATCAGACTATGCCGCAGATGATGCTATTGGATAATAATCGTGTTATGATACTACCATAGATGAAGAGAAATGATTAGAGTTCTTATGTTGATTATTTCATTTGAGTGTTGTATCAACAATGTACTTGTTATAATAATTATGAAGTATATAAGGATTGCACTGCAGTACTATTTCATTATGGACTTGAGATTGTGTGGATCAATGAAAAGTGACTCAATAGCAGGTTAAATTTTTGGAAAATATATGGCTGAGAGAAAGATAAACCATAATATGGTTCTGATACCGAGGGAGTGATTTTAGAATAATACATGATTGTTTTGGATAAACTATATTGGATATTCTTGACTACCTTGAAACTGATTAATGATTTTTATATTCCATCATTGTTAGGGTTTACAACATTTTTGGATTGAAAGAGTATATCCATTATTCTATAAGGAATAAGGGATCATGAATGTAATCGAAAAGGTTTTATGATAATTCAGGATGTCGCAGTGTTTTAAATGAATACATGATGAATGTGATCACATGTTATTACTTGAAAAAAAGGATCTTCATTGTTTTTACCTTCCTTATAAATTTTGGACTGAAGTATTTTGGATAGTTCTAGTTTGGATTATTTTGGATTGCCATAAAAGGACAACCCGGAGGTCGGGCGGCAACTCATCGCGTCCTGTAAGGCCGTGAGACTTGAACCCAAAACCGAAGGGCGAAAAGGGTGTATCACCTACCACTGACCCACGTGATGTCCTGGTTTGAATAATGTAACGACCCAAACTTTTTAAATAGTATATTACCTTACTCTTAATGATTTAGTATAGATGTTAATGGTTAATGAAGAAAGAGGAGTCGATGGCTTCATCCAGTAGACTCAAACCTTATGAAGCCCACTAATCAGAGCTTGGGAAGGAGGTAGCATATGTGGGCTTCACTTTGGACCAAGCCCAAGCCGAACTCCAGCGTGTCAAGATTGAATGGAAACGCCTACGGGAGAAGTTCAAGTTAGTAGAGATTACTACTAGGGCAATGTTATCTGAGCCTCCCTCAGATTCTCTCACCATAGCACACCTTATACTTAGGTCATATGTCGGTGTTATAAGGGGATATGTGACAAGACCCTAGCTTCTTTGTGTAATCCTTTGGGATGAATGAATTGAGATTTCTTCCTTTAGTGATTTTTGTGAAATTTCAAATGTCCGGATAATTTTAGAATGTATTTTATTAATGAATTTTGAAAAAAAATATATTTTAAAATATTTTTGAAAACCCTAAATAATTAATAATGTGTAATGATTTTCAAAAAATGGTCTTCAACAAAAGTGTTCAGTAAGGAATTTGGTGTCTAATAATATCAACTTAATTTTAGATGAATAGTAAATTATGAATAGTGATTTTACGCTTAGGATTAGTAATGTGACCAAATGGATTAGAAATTTCACTTAAAGAAAGTTTTAATATAATTTACACACCTTGATAAAGTAATGAGATTCAATAAAATGGGTAAATAACGGTTTCATAAATTATTATTCAAGTATTAGTTTTTTCGGGTGAATAGTTTTTTTTAATTAAAAATTTAATGAAAAATAATTAGAAAATTATTTTTATAAAATGGAACTTAGTTTTGAACTCAGAGCATCGATATTATGTTATGGTAAATTTTGGGGATTTTTTTGAAAAAAATGATTTCTCGATGAATAGTGCTTTTATTTTAAAATTAAATTAAAAATATTTAGAAAATTATTTTTATAAAATGGAGTTCATAAATGTACTTAGAGCGTCGATATTTGCTTAAGGTGAAATTTTGGGATTTTTCTGAGAAAGTTGAATTTTTAGTGAATATTAAAAATACAGTTTTAGGGTTTCGGTGTGTTTAATGACATCATGACTGTGTCATGAAGATGTAATGAGATATTTTTAGGGTTGGACATCCAAGGGTGATGAATTATTTTTTGGGGGGCATGTGGCCTAACTCCATGGTAAATGCCAAGGGAGAGCACATTGTTTTGAGAAAAGCACATGTGAGGTGTCCCTTGGCCATTAATGCCTTGTCCCCTCAGTTTCCCTATAAATACCCACCCATTCCTCCTTTATTTTTCACTCCCAACTCTCCCCCAACGAAGTTCTGGTCTCTTTACCTCCCAAGGAGTCCTCTCAAGGTGCCCCGAAGCCCTCAAGGTCCAAACCATTGAGTTTTAAAGTGTTACGTTTTAAGGTAAGGGATCCGACCATTTTCTTTCTTTTCATGTAATCTCTTTTATGTCATTCATTTTATGCTCCACGTTCTTATGTGGGAGAATGTTCTTTTAAATTCCTCTTACTGCCCTTTTCATGTTTTTATGATGAGATATCCTCTCTTACTCTCATCATTTCCTTTTATGAACGTTTAAGTGACGCCGTTAGGCTGCCAAATTTTTAAGGGATTCTTTCACCCTTCTCTTCTTTTTACGTTCTATTTTCATGTCAAGTCATTCAAGTTACTTTTTATTATGTTGTGGTATATCTTTATATCTATAATACTGATCTCTTATGATCATATGATGAGATACCCTATTTTATCTTTTCTACTCTTTTTTATTAAATTTTAAGTGACGCCGTTAGGCTGCCGAATTTTCATAAAAGAAATCTTATTTTTGTCTCACTTCCATGTTTTTCATTTCATATGGTATGTCATTAAAATTTCATTACCATGTTCTTAAATCCCTTATATTTTGTCCCCCTACTGTTTTATGGATCATTTATAAGTGGGTGACCCATTTTCCCTCTCTTTTATATGTTTTCTAAAACCATGTAACATAACCGTTATGCTGCAAATGCCTCTCTCTTCTCTCAAAATTATTTTATGTTATAAAGTGAATACTCAAAACTCTTATTTATACAAGGGTATTCAAATATATATCAAAATGTTCTATTTTAAATTCTGGGATTTACATACATGAAACTCGCTTCCCCTTTCCGTGGGTTTAATGTGACATAAAGATCATGTCTTTAAAGCAGTTTTTAAAATGTTATGATTATGAAATGAAACCCATTTGTTTGATGCTATATGGGTTGTTTATGAAATGATTGATGATGATATATGTGGCTCACATGATAATAAAGACATTTCAAGGGTGCTCCCAGATAGCGCTCCAATGCATTGGGTAAAGGCTTAATCTCTAGAGATGACTTTTTAGACCGATACCTTGGTGAATAACCTTGGTAATTTTTAATGACACCTTGGGGATGGACCTTGGTGAAACGAAATGAATGTCAATATTGAATTTTGCAGCCACATATTCATGTTATGAAAAATGTTATTTTTATTATGATGTATCTCATGATTTCTTTCTCAGGCCTTAAAGTTCTTTTCATGTCTTTTTTGAAGTATCTCAAGTTCACATGTAAAATGTTTCTCTTGTTTCCCTTAGTGGGCCTTCTGCTCACCCTTTCTTTTGATGTATGTCCCCAGGTTATGAGATGTAGTTTTGAACATAGGATGAACTTAATGAAAATCCTTTCAAGTGTTTACGAAGAATGTTTTATGTTGTTTTCATGTTTTATTTTCCTCGTTTCCAAAACACTAAGACTTAAAGATCCTCATTTTTGTGTAATGTAATGAAAGTTTAAGTTATAAAAAGACGGGATGCAATAGTTGGTATCAAAGAATGGTTTATTTATTTGTGGAAATTAGGATATAAAAACTTTAGGAAGAGCCCTATAGAAAAGTTTAAATATAGGAAAACTTCCTGTTATTTTGGTAAGTATTGAGTAAGTGGTATATCAAACAAATACATCCCTGTCTGGATACGAGCATGTAAAGGCGGCTCTGGCACAGATGTACATAGGGGTAAAACAACAAAACACCTCTTTGAGCTAGACTCGAACGGAAACTGGTGCACGATAACGGGCCTTGCTGTACTATTGGTTACGACACTCCCGGGGGATATTTTTGGTTAATCACTAGCTTTTTATGAATCATTATGAAGGAATTATAGAGAAATGTAATTGTCTAAGAATGTAGTCTTAGTTAAAAGATTCATAAATGAAATAAGTTTCTCACTAAAGTTTTATCCTTTTAGAAAATGGAGGGCAATAGGAGGAACCGTGCCGATGGTGACTGCAATGCACCATGTGCAGATGGCCCTCCAATGGAAGCCAGAATGGAAACATTCATGCGAATGATGAACCAACTGAATCAAGTTATGATTAATAACTTGAATCAAGCTGAGAGGCCGATCTCACCACGAAGGGAACAACATTCTGTTGAGTCCTTCATGCGTCAACGACCACCATCTTTCAGTGGATCTACTGACCCATTGGTTGCGGAACAATGGATAAGCCTCATTGAAAAGATCTTTTATGTACTACTTTGTTCAGAACAAGAAAAAGTCACCCTTGCTGTTTACCGCCTAGAGGGAGAAGCTGATCAGTGGTGGTCACTGGTTAAAAACACGAAGCCTTGAGGAGAGATGGAAGCTATGGAGTGGGAAGAATTATGGGTAATATTCATTAACAAGTATTTCCTTCGTTCCATGAGAACGCTAATGGAGAAAGAGTTTCTCAAGCTGAAACTGAGGGAGAACGAATCTGTCGGAATCTATGAGATGAACTTCACCCGACTTTCACGATATACCTCTAGCATTGTCATGGATCCAAGTGGGAAGGTTGATAGATTTTTCGGTGGAATGAGGCCTCATCTGCGGAAAAATTTAGCCAACCGGGACTAAGATAGCTACGAGGAGATCATGCGGAGTGCAATGAAAGTCTAGCTGGAGTTTGGTGAGACACCATGGTCTCATAAATCAAATGACAGGAAGAGATCGTTGGAGCCCAGTTTAGGGAATACTTCTGATCAGGGAAGAGGTGGAAAGAAAATTCAACTGACCACATGAAATAAATGTGGGAAGAAGCATCCGGGGAACTGCTTGGTCGGAAGTGGAATGTGCTACAAGTGTGGAAGAAGAGGCCATATTGCTCGGAATTTTCGTAGTGAGGTGAACCCTCAACTCCCCAACAATAACGACAGAGGAAATATTGTTGTGGCCTTACCCGAAGTCCATTTCTTCATGTGTGGACAGCTTGGGAACTATTCTAATCTCTGTCCAAATCCAAGGGCAGTGGAGGGGAATCACCATCAACCTCATCAAAGGCCAGGGGAGCAAGGTTGTGCTTTTCCTATCACAACAACTGAAGTTGAAGCTCCGAATGACGTGGTAGCAGGTACTATTGCTGTCCTCTCAAAACTAGCAACTACATTGTTTGATTCTAGTTCTACACATTCCTTTATTTCATCCAGGTTTTGAATGAATATAGAATCAATCCACAGGTTGCTTGAGGTAGATTTGTCAATCAAGACTCCAAGTGGGATTATCCATGAATCAACAGTGTTTAGAGACTCTAGTGTTTACTTTAGTGAGAAAAATCTTATCGCAAATCTAGTAGTCATTCTCATGTTGGAATTCGACGTTATACTAGGGATGGACTGGCTCTCAAAGTATAATGCTAAGATCAAATGCAGAAGTAAGGAAATCTTAGTAGTCTTGAATAAACGACCTATAGTTATCTTCCAAGGAGAGATATCCAGAACTGACCCCTATCTAGAAGCACCTCCCATAGCTTTCTTTATGGAGTTAATCGGTGATGATGATGAAGGGAAAGGGAGCATAAAAATTGAAGATGTTCTGATTGTTCAGGAATACATGGATGTATTTCCTGAGGAGTTACCTGGACCTCCCCCAAAAAAAGAGGTAGAGTTATCCATTGAACTCGTACCTGGGTCTCAACGGATATCAAAGACTCTGTATAGAATGGAAAATGTGGAGCTAGAAGAGTTAAAGAAACAACTCCAAGACTTTTTGGGGAAGAGGTTTATCCGACCGAGTGTGTCTCCTTGGGGAGCACCAGTTCCTTTTGTGAAGAAGAAGGATGGATCACTGCGGTTATGCATTGATTATAGAGAACTTAATGAGATCACAATGAAGAACATATATCCACTTCAATTAATTGATGATTTATTTGACCAGCTTCGTGGGGCTCAATTCTTCTCTATGATTGTCCTTCGATCTGGTTATCATCAACTGAGGGTGAAGATTGAAGATATTCCAAAGACTGCCTTCCGATCGAGATATGGGCATTATGAGTTTACTGTTATGCCCTTCGGCTTGACTAATGCTCCTACTATTTTCATGGAATTGATGAATAGAGTCTTTAAGGACTACCTCGATAACTTTGTGGTAGTTTTTATTGATGATATTTTGATATATTCAAAAAGTCGTGAGGAGCATGAAGATCATATGAGGGTTATTTTGAAAACTCTACGGAAGGAGAGGCTCTTTGGAAAGTTCAGCAAGTGTGAGTTTTGGTTACAACAAGTGGCTTTCTTGGGGCACATCGTAACCAATGGAGGAATATCAGTTGAACCTACAATAACAATGGTTGTGGAGGAGTGGCCTCAACCCACAACAGTAACTGAGATTCGTAGTTTCCTTGGTTTAGCAGGATATTATAGGAGGTTTGTGAAAAACTTTTCACGGATTTCTAATCCACTAACAATGTTAACTCAAAAATGGGGTTATGTTCATCTCGACAAGGGAATGCGAGGAAAGTTTCCAAGAGGTGAAGAAGAGATTGGTTATTGCACCTGTGTTAACACTACCCTCTATCGGAGAAGGATTCATTATTTTTAGCGATGCATCTCTGAAAGGGGTTGGGTGCGTCCTCATGCAAAATGACAAGGTAATTGCTTATGCATCTCGACATTTGACGATTCATGAGCAGAATTATCCTATGCATGATCTATAGCTGGCGGCAGTTGTTTTTTCTCTAAAGATATGGAGACACTATCTTTCTGGGGAGAAATGTGATATATACACTGACCACCAAAGTCTAAAGTATATTTTCACATAGAAAGAATTGAACATGAGACAAAGGAGATGGTTGGAGCTTATTAAAGACTGTGATTGTTCAATTCATTATCACCCTGGAAGAGCAAATAAAGTGGCAGATGCGTTAAGTAGGAAAGACCCTGTTGTTCTGGCAACAATGAGGATCATAGGAGATCCCTTGATTAAAGATATAGTAAAACTTGACATGGGAATTATAAGGAGAGGGACATCATCAACCCTATCCCAAATGATTTCTCAACCTTCATTACTATAGAAGATCAAGAAGGATCAAAAAGGAGATCATTTGCTGCAGGAGAAGTTTGAGGCTGAAAAGGATTGGATGTTACCTGATTTCAATATTGATCAAGAAGGTGTATTGAAATTTTTTACAAGACTATGTGTTCCATCTATTCCGGAGATAAAGAAAGAACTGATGGATGAAGCTCATAGCTCTACTTTCTCTATACATCCGAGAAGTACTAAGATGTATAGAGACCTTCGTGCTCATTATTGGTGGGATAACATGAAGAGAGAGATTACTGATTGAACTACATGGTGCCTGGTGTGTCAGCAAGGAAAGGCAAAACGACAATTTCCTAAGGGGGTATTACAACCGCTACCCATACCAGTATGGAAGTGGGATAATATCACTATAGACTTTGTAACGGGTCTCCCGAAAACATCCAAAGGAAACAATGCGATATGGGTTATTATGGACCGTCTCACCAAGACAGCCCATTTTATCTCTATTCGGGAAGATTTCTCTCTAGATCAGCTTGCCATGATATACGTGAAGGAAGTTGTAATGCTGCATGGGGTACCACTATCCATCGTTTCTGATCGTGATCCATGATTCACATCAATATTATGGAGAAGTCTTCAACATGATCTGAATACTGAATTGAATTTTAGTATGGCCTATCATCCTCAAACTGATGGCCAATTTGAATAGAATATTCAGAAACTCGAAGACATGCTGAGATTATGCTCAATGGAATTTAAAGGAGGATGGGATCAACACCTCCCATTAGTTGAGTTCTCCTATAACAACAGCTTCCATTCGAGTATTCATATGGCGCCCTATGAATCTCTGTATGGAAAGCGATGTAGAACTCCTACTTTTTGGGATGAAACTGGTGAGAGAAAGCTTCTTGGGCCTGATCTTGTGCAAGAGATGACAGAATAGGTTCATGCCATCCAACAACACATAAAGGCTACTCAGAGTCGGCAGAAGAGCTATGCTGACAATCGTCGAAGGGAATTGGAGTTTGGTGTTGGTGACAAAGCCTTCCTTCGAATTTCTCCATGGAAGAGAGTCATGCGGTTTGGGAAGAAAGGGAAGCTCAGCCCTACGTACATTGGCCCCTATGAAATTCTTGATCGCCTAGGAGCAGTGGCCTATCGTCTAGCACTTCCACCGAACCTATCTCAAGTTCACAATGTCTTCCATGTATCTATCTCGAGGAAGTACATACCTGACCCTTTGCATGTACTGAACCCAGAGGTGGTACAACTGGAACATGACCTCTCTTATGAGGAGCAGCCAGTGGAGATCTTAGACCGTCGAGACAAGGTTCTACGAAACAAGACTACCCACCTTGTCAAAATGTTGTGGAGGAATCACAAATATGAAGAAGAGACTTGGCATCCTGAGGAAACAATGAAGCAAAAGTACCTTCACCTTTTCAACTAGACCTCAAGTATAAATTTCTGGGACGAAATTTCTTAGGGGGGGAAGAATGTAACGACCCAAACATTTTAAATAGTATATTAACTTACTCTTAACGATTTAATAGAGATGTTAATGGTTAATGCAGAAAAAGGAGTCGATGGGTTCATCCAGTAGACTCGAACCTTATGAAGCCCACTTATCAGAGCATGGGAAGGAGGTAGCATCTGTGGGCTTCGCATTGGACCAAGCCCAAGCCGAACTCCAGCGTGTCAAGCTTGAACGGAATCACATACAAGATAAGTTCAAGTTAGTAGAAATTACTACTAGGGCAATGTTATCTGAGCCTCTCTCAGATTCTCTCACCATAGCACACCTTACACTTAGGTCATATGCCGGTGTTATAAGGGGCTATATGATGAGACCCTAGCTTCTTTGTGTAATCCTTTGGGATGAATGAATTGAGATTTCTTCCTATAGTGATGTTTGTGAAATTTCGAATGTCCGGATAATTTTAGAATGTATTTTATTCATGAATTTTGAAAAAAGGATATTTTAAAATATTTATGAAAACCCTAAATAATTAATAATGTGTAATGATTTTCAAAAAATGGTCTTCTACAAAAGTGTTCAGTAACGAATTTGGAGTCTAATAAGATCAACATAATTTTTGATGAATAGTAAATTATGAATAGTAATTTTACGCTTAGGATTAGTAATGTGACCAAATAGATTAGTAACTTTACTTAAAGAAAGTTTTAATATAATTTAGACACCATGATAAAGTAATGAGATTCAATAAAATGGATAATAACTGTTTCATAAATAATTAGTCAAGTATTAGTTTTTTGGGTGAATACTGTTTTTTTAATTAAAAATTTAATTAAAAATAATTAGAAAATTATTTTTATAAAATGGACCTTATTTTTGAACTCATAGCATCGATATTTTGTTATGGTAAATTTTGGGGATTTTTCTGAAAAAAATGAATTCTCGATGAATAGTGATTTTATTTAAAAATTAAATTAAAAATATTTACAAAATTATCTTTATAAAATGGAGTTCATAAATGTACTTAGGGCATCAATATTTGGTTAAGGTGAAAGTTTGGGATTTTTTTGAGAAAGATGAATTTTCAGTGAATAGTAAAAATACAGTTTTAGGGTTTCGGTATATTTAATGACATCATGACTGTGTCATAAAGATGTCATGAGATATTATAAGGGTTGGCTGGACAAGGGTGATGAATTATTGTTTTGGGGGGGGGCATGTGGCCTAACTCCATGGTATATGCCAACAGAGAGCACATGGTTTTGAGAAAAGCACTTGTGAGGTGTCCCTTGGCCATTAATGCCTTGTCCCCTCACATTCCCTATAAATACCCACCCTTTACTCCTTTAGTGTTCACTTCCAACTCTCCCCCAACTAAGTTCGGGTCTCTTTACCTCCCATGTAGTCCTCTCAAGGTTTCCCCAAGCCCTCAAGGTCCAAACCTTTGAGTTTTAAAGAGTTACGTTTTAAGGTAAGGGATCCGACCTTTTTCTTTCTTTTCATGTAATCTCTTTTATATCATTAATTTTATGCTCCATGTTCTTATGTGAGAGGATGTTCATTTATATTCCTCTTACATCCCATTTCATGTTTTTATGATGAGAGATCCCCTCTTACTCTAATCATTTTGTTTTATGAAAGTTTAAGTGACGCCGTTAGGCTGCCAAATTTTTAAGGGATTGTTTCACCCTTCTCTTCTTTTTAAGTTCTATTTTCATGTCAACTCTTTCAAGATCCTTTTTATTATGTTGGGGTATTATCTCTATATATATAATACTGATCTCTTATGATAATATGATTAGAGACCCTATTTTATCTTGTCTAATCTTTTTTATTAAAGTTTATGTGACGCCGTTAGGCTGCCAAATTTTCATAAAAGAAATATTATTTTTGTCTCACTTCCATGTTTTTAATATCATATGGTATGTCTTTAAAATTGCATTACAATGTTCTTAAATCCCTTATATTTTTCCCCTTACTGTTTTATGGATCATTTATGAGTGGGTGACCCATTTTCCCTCTCTTTTCAATGTTTTCTAAAACCATGTATCATAGCCGTTATGCTGCAAATGCCTCTCTCTTCTCTCAAAATTATTTTATGTTATAAAGTGAATACTCAAAGATCATATTTCTACAAGGGTATTCACATATATATCAAAATGTTCTATTTTAAATCCTGGGATTTACATACATGAAACCCACTTCCCCTTTCTGTGGGATTAAAGTGACATAAAGATCATGTCTTTAAAGCAGTTTTTAAAATGATATGATTATGAAATGAAAACCATTTGTTTTATGCTATATGGGTTGTTTATACAATTATTGATGATGATATATGTAGCTCACATGATAATAAATACATGTCAAGGTTGCGCCCAGATAGCGCTCCAATGCATTGGGTAACGACTTAATCTCTAAAGAAGACTTTTTAGACTGATACCTTGGTGAATAACCTTGGTAATTTTTAATGACACCTTGGGGATGGACCTTGGTGAAACAAAATGATTTTCAATATTGAATGTTTCTGCCACATCTTCATGTTATGAAAAATGTTATTTTTATTATGATGTATCTCATGATTTATTTCTCATGCCTTAATGTTCCTTTCATGTCCTCTTTGAAGTATCTCAAGTTCACATGTAAAATGTTTCTCTTGTTTCCCTTACTGGGCCTTCTGCTCACCATTTCTTTTGACGTATGTCCCCAGGTTATGAGATGCAGTTTTGAACCTAGGATGAACATAAGGAGAATCCTTTCAAGTGTATAAGAAGAATGTTTTATGTTGTTTTCATGTTTTATGTTCCTCGTTTCCAAGACATTAAGCCTTATAGATCCTCAGTTTTGTGTAATGTAATTAATGTTTATGTTATAAAAAGACGGGATGCTAATAATAATGTCATTTTTTTAAAGATTCTTCTAGATGAATTATAAATTCATTTTTTAACCCAATACGAATAGGATAAATAGAATATAATTTTTAAGTTATATCATATTTTAGAATAAAAGATGAGTTTGTAGTACAACTTAGTTAAAGGTTGAGACTCTACTTGTCAAGTATATGTTTTTCTTCTTCTCTTATTCAATGAAGAAGTTAATTCTTATACTTTATTGAAGGGATCTTAAAAAAATGTGTTATCTTAATACCATATGTTTTGCTGAACCGATTGTATTTTAAATCATCATAGATTGATGAATTTAAGGCCCTATATTTTACACTTTTTTGTGATTGATGACCTCAATCACTACCTATAAATATTTACGTTTTCCTCCAATTATATGTCTCTAATTACCACAAATGTTCTCCGAATAGAGATCATAATTTGGTGGTGACCCTTTCATTTCACTTTTCATCATATTAAGACTAAACATTTTCAACACAATTTCCGATGTGGGTTTTCCGACAAAGATATTTTCTATATTCAACCATTTATTTTCGAAGAACAATTTCAAACTGCGAGGATGCAATTTATTGAAGGAGGGGAGAATGTTACACCCCATGATTTTATAGTGTGGTATTTCTTCAAAATAATTCAATAACTTACAATACACACCAAACCGAGTTCAATCATGACATGACGTACCAAATACGCCGTTCAAAAGAGGTTATAAATAGTATTAACTGTATTTTAAACTTTATATAATCCTTATAGTTTTAGAATCCATATTATGAGTTTCTTAGACGTCATGTAGGAACAAATTCAATTTCAGTATTGCACTTTTACCAACTTTTAATAGTGAACCCTTTTTAAATATAATATTTAAAACTTTTATATATTCAATTTGACTAAATAATTTACTTTTTAGAATGGGGACATCAAAAATTTACAATGAAACATCCCAAGCTTCCACGGTATGCTTTCTTTTTAATAATATAGTAACGTGTGTTGTACGCAACTTCGAGTTCTAACACACACCACAACCAATCTAACTACCCATTATGAATAGTAATACCTACTCTTTGAAAATATATATATATTATATTTCAAAATGGTCTTCATTTTTGGATATAGAATATCGAAATTATCATAAGTTTAATTTTTGGTTTTTTTTGACAACTTACAAATTTTATGAATAGTGAAAAATACTTAAAAACAACTTTTTTAATAAAAATAATATATAGTGATAAATTATACTATTGAGTGGTTTTAAAGCATAATTATAATATATTTTTACAATTTTATCCAATGGTGTTTATTATAATTAATTTCACTTTGAAATTGGAAATAAACAATTGTCAATCTTTTGATATATATTGTTTCTTAAAAACACGCTATTTGTTGTGACATCAGGAATTAATTATAAAATTAAATAATGCAACATATATTTTTGTAATTTTTTTAAAAAATAGACATCATTTTTGAATTCAGAATATCAATTATATCTTAGGGTGAAACTTTGGCATTGTTCGCAAAAACATAAATTTTTTATGAATAGTGAAACTACTAACTGGTAGTTAAAAAGCATAATTTTTCATAAAATATAATTTTACCACTTCTGTGATTGAAAGTTTGAAAATCCTAGAGACACGGTTAATATGAAGGAGTAAAATTTGGTTCAATGAGATGCAAATAAATTTTGATGAATAGTAACTTTTTACTTTTATTTACCACGGTTAAAAGTAAATAGGATAGTGAAAGCTAAAAATGATATTAATATTACCCTAACACATGTCCTAATTCTATTGGACAAGTTTATCTTGACCAAAAACCACCTTAGGAATAAAATATTATTATTTAGGTCCACTTGGATTAGATTAGAACATTTATTATTATTTAATTCAAAGAAGAGTTAAAAGAGTTAAAATCAATGTTTATTTACTAAAAAAAATTTAATATAGGGATAAACATAATATAAATTCTATTGTAAATATTCATTAGAAATATAATACGATTTCCTACATAATGATATTTTATTTATAAATTCTAGATATTAAATAATTTAAATTATTTATGACACAATGATAATGCAGTAATTACCATAATAGTGAAAAATTAAAATAATTGATATTATAAATACACAAATAAATATAATTTTCGACTTTTAATGAATTAAACTAATATTATAGGATAATATGACATATTATGATTGATTTAATTTAATTTTTTCGAAGTAATCATTCTGTTATGAGTTTCAAAAAAAATCAACTATTGAATAGTGTCAAAATTGTCAAAAAAGAGTTTTTAAAACAAATATTATATTATTAATTGATATTAAATTCCTAAAAATCTAATGTTCTACCAAAAGACTTATATCATGATAGGTGTATCATTAATGGACCACATGGTGGCCTCTTTGATGTATATAGTATGTTTATTAACTATATAATATAAAAATACAATGTGACATGGTAAAGGTCAAACTAATTAACTATGAGTTAAAACAAAATAGATAAGGTTAATATAATGACCCAAACCTATCTAAATTCTATTGGATGAATGGTTTTCGACCTATCCCCACCTTAAAAATTAAATAATCATCTTTGGAGCCATTATAAACCGAATAAGAATTTATTATAAATTAATATTTCTAGCTTTTCCAAAGGTGCCCCTCGCCTCTCTTATAAAAGGGAACTCCTCCTTCTAATTTCTTCACACCATAAAAGACTTTTGGATCGGCCATACCCTACAGAAATACTCTCTCAAATTCCCTCAATACAACCTAGAGGCCTTAGTTTGATCAGTAAACCATCTTAAAGAGACCTTTTGATCAAATCAAAAGGAAGAACTCGAAGAAGAGGTAATGTTTTCTCCACCCATTTTCAAGTTCCTTTCTTCTTCCACATATTCTTTAATTGTTATTACCATTTTAAAATATTAACTCGATTATCTTATATATACAGTGATGTTATTATAATTATGGTACAACCATATTCAGTATTCTGTCCACCCTTTGAATAACATGTCACCATACGTGCGTACGTACGACTTACTGTCTCCACGTCGTGGTGTAATACGTGCGTACGTACGGACTACGGTCTCCACGAACGCGATGAGATTCATTTTCCATCATATCCATTCAAGTATAATTATCATTTTATTATTTAAAAATAATGTTTAAGGACTTTATATCATTCTGGATATGAATATGATACAACATATACATGAAAAACATTTCTTACGTAACAAAACATATAAAAGAAAACGAGTAAGTTAACACCCGAAATAACGATAATTTAAGATATTATTAACAAAGCAATGTTAAAAGATCATATATGATATCATATTAATGTATATGATTCTTGTATAATTTTATAAAAATTATTTCACCATTATACAAGAGGTTAACCAACCCTCAATCAAGGAAAAGTAAAAGGTAAGGTTTTATTTCGCAATCTCTCCATTATCCGAGGTTGTTTATAAGTAATAATCTACTGGGATTTCGTTATCGTCGACATCCATGTTTCTTCAAAATGTATTTCAAAACATTTTCACCATTTAGAAGAATATGGGTTAAAGTCATTTATACCCTTGTTTGACTTTTTATAAGATTTTTAAAAAGGAATCTTTCTGTCTTTTTCCAAACAAGGTGCTTTTTAACCTTTTCGATATGATTAAGGTAAGAATTTTTTTAACTTATACGGTGGGTGCGACTATTTACCGCCGTTATTAAATTGTCAAAGATTACCTTACAAGATTATAAGAATATTCTCAATTTAAATGTTTTATTTTATAATTATGTGACTTATAAATGATTTCAAAATGAATATTTTACGAATATTCGAAAGGTACACTTTATCAAGATCATAATTTTAAATGTTTTAAAGATTTATCTTTCTAAATCTATTTAAATAATGTCAATGTTTTCAAAATGATTTTAAGGATTTATTTATATGAACATGATTTATTTGAAATGATATTTATTTTCAAAAGTTTCAATGTGGCATGGGACACATTGATTCATAAATCTCTTTTAAATTACTTCCTTTATACATGTGTGACTATTCAATGATTTTGAGAAAAGAGATATTTCTCTAAAATAGTTTGGATTTCATCTATTTCGACATCCTTTGATGGATTTAAGCTTATTTGAAGTTGATTTATTATGATACAAAACTATTGTATTGTATTGATGGTTTTGTGATATGTTTTACTGTGGATGTGTTATTTTTATACCATTCATGGTTTATGGAGAAATTGTTGAAATTTCGTATGCTAGTTTTAATACGAATGTTTATGTTATGTTTAAATCTTTTCATATGGGAATTCATTGGACTTAGTAAGTGACGGGTGAAGCCCGCTATAGCTCCTCGATTCATTAGTAGGTCTCATGAGACAAACTAGTGTCTTGGCACTAGGCTTTGGAAAAATCTTATTTGTAGTCTTGGCACGAGGCCTTGGATATGTGGTTATGATAGTCTGGCATTATGCATTCCATCATTATGAAAGTGGTTATTGATATTGCTTGTGACTATTCAATTAGTACAATATCCATGTAAATAATTAAATGGAATTATTTCATTTTATTTTTTCCATACTATGTTGAAGTTCAAGTTTAAAATGCTTTTGTTTTAGTTATACATTGCCTTAAATTTTTATTCTTATTTATGAAAGTTTCGGCTATATTGTTATCCTCACTGGGATTTTGAGCTCATCCCTTTTCTAAGTTTTATTTTTCTCAAGATATGAAGAAGTAAATTATGAATGACCTGCAGGGATAGTATGAGGGGATAAGAGTGTGGTCTATGGAGACTATGTTGTTGTTGTTTTCATTTTTATGATGTAAAACATTATGAATATATCATGTGTTTCCAAGGCTAATAAACCAATCGGTCTTTCAAGATTTGATCTTTCTAGTGATCATGCCAATGTTATGTAATAATGCACTGACTCAAGGTAACCGGGGTCGGGGCATTACAATAATTTTGTAACACATTTATTAGAATAGGTTATAATTATTGGACATGACAAAAATACAATAAAATATAATTATAAAAGGGATAATGGAGAAATTATATCAGCATGTTTTATTAAAAACTTATATAGCTGGAGGGAAAAATAAAAAAACGCATATTGAAGAACATTAACTATTCTTCACCTAACATCCTAAGGTTTTTAAGAAAACACATAGATGTTTGGATTTCGTGAATAATATAAGGAATATTTATTTATATAATGTATTAAATAATGATATTTAATGATTAAAATAATTAGAATAGTGAAGCTGATAGGAGAAGGGGTTTCCTTTTATAAGTGACATGTCAGCACACAATTAATTTTTGGAATTAAAACATTGTACATGCATTTTTCAGATGAAAAAAGGATCAAAAAATGACCATTATTTAGCATTATCAATTATATGGTCTAAATAATTCCGTAACATTCCAGTTGGAAATATTTTGTGTCATTTTAATCCCAAATTTATTTAGTTTAAACTGTGGTAAAAACAATATTCCCTAAACTGTGGTAAATATTTTTTAATGTTTATAATCATTATTGTCATTAAAAATTACGTTTATGTAGTTATAAAATATAAATTATGATTATTATAGAAAATAAATAAATTTTCAAAAATTCCATTCACATAAGAGGAAAATTTAATTTTAATTTAAACTCATAGATAAGATGAAAAAGCAGTTTTCCAAAAATAAAATTTTTATATGTTGAAAAAAACATTATATAAATGTTATATATTGATATGTATAAAATTATATATATTAAATTAAGTGAAATATAATTTATCTAATATTACTTTTAATCAAATTAAAAAATATAAAGGAACCATATATGTTATTAAAATGAGAATGTATTTTTTAATAAAAACCATTATATTTTAGTATTAATCAATAAATTATCCGTCTAAAACAATTTATAAAAAAATCCCAATATGTTAATTATGATATTATTATTGAAAAATTTATTTATATTATATTAAAATAATTGAATATCAGTTAGAATAATTTTTCTCATTATTTTTTAGACAACCATATAACATCCTGTTGGAGAAAAAATAATTTTAAAAAAATATATAGTTTTACCTAAAATTAACGATATCAAACCAATATGTATTATTTAAATAAAATAATTTAAATTCGTATTTATAATTTATTTATTGTAATTAATTAATACATTTTTATTGTTTCTTAATAATAATCAGCAGTAAATAATTTATGTTGTCAAATTATTCAACACATAAAATTATTTTTTTCCCTAAAAATATATTTCCTTCAATAAAAAAATTAGGATACTTCTACTTCATCACACGTATGGATTTAACCATAAACATTCTATATTATAATGTTTTTGTACTATAATTCAAATTAAATGATGATTTCAAATTATTGGTTTATAGAATTTTAAAAACTATTAAAACCTAAAATCATATATTTCATGTGGTCACTGATACTTAGTATCCATTTTTTCACAGGAGAAAAAACTTTTAAAAATAAATCATTTTGTTTGTTTTCATGACACATCTTAAATACACTCATTATGACATCCTCTTTTTCCATAAAAATATTATAATGTATGAAAAAAAATTGAATCATTGTATTTGGAAAAAAATCTCAATAAGAGACATAATATTAATGAAATTTTTTTCTAGTGAAAAACATGAACAGAAATTAAAAACCATTTCATAAAACTCATTAACAATAATTGAAAAATATTAAAGGTGCCCTGCGGTGTCATAAAGTAACCATTAAAAATTGAATAACTATATTTTATTCGTACATATTTTTATTATACAATAAATAAAAAATATATAATTTTCCCCACTTTTTTATATGCAAAATTGGTTTTACCTGTTTTTCAGGAGCTATATTGGGGCCCAACTCTTTATTTAAGCTATATCGGGCTAACCTGTGAGATATAATGGGTGTTATCCCTTTTTATATAGTATTCAAAGACCACAATATTAATTAATACCTTGATAACAATTTCAAAACCATGATGAACCCACTTTTAATTATAATAATACAATTCTCATGTTAAAATAAATTTCAATATTTAACAAAATGACATAAAATTGAAATAATTTTCTTCAAAAAAGTACTATGAAAACATATAAATTAAATACTAATTTAAGAAAGGGCCATGTAATTAGTAAAAAGCACTCAGAATATATATGATTAAAAAATAATTCCCTTTGACTTTGGTGAACTTATTTTTGAAGGATGGTTAAAATATTGGTTTCTAAAAAATAATTCCCCTTACATAAAACCATAGAAGATACTATTTTAAAAACTATTATGTGAAATTAGAAATATATTTTTTTAAAAAAATTTCTTTATTAATATATTCATAAAAATCATTTTAATAACATAAACATGAATGAAAAATTTTATAAAATAAATATTTAAAAAATATATAATAAAATTTAGTAAATAAAAAAGCCCCATGCAGTGAGTCTGACTCCTCATATAAATGTTTTATCTACATAAATTTTAAAATTAAAAAAATTATTTACATATATAATAACATATATAAATATTAGTATTAATTTTATAACAATTTAAACGTTTTTATAACAATTAATTCATTTTTTATGATAACATCAGATTATTGGAAAATATTAAGTACTTGAGTCAAAATGAATTTGATATTGTAACTATAGTCAATGTGGTTGTTAGTAAATCATTCATAGAATAATATTCATGAAATAATAATAATTTTTATACTTTATTTATAATTTTAAATCCACCCATTTTATGTGTTTATGAAAAATGAACTATGATACAATCATGGAGACAGTCAGCCATACGTATGCATGCGTAATGTTTCCATTTTTAAATAATCATTATGGAAAGAAGGTAAATATCATTTTAACATTTTAGAATTATAATGAAATAATATATTTAATATATTTTTCTAAAAAATACACATATATATTTTCCCTGTGATATGGTCATTAAAAACGAACCATGTTTCTTTGTGGATGTGATAGTTAACAAGTAACCATAAAAAACATTATAATATTTCATTCCATGTAATAGTAATGAAATAAATGAAAAATTATCATTTAATAATGATAAATATTTCATTAATATCATATATAAAATTTAATTCCATCATTATGATTGGTCTTGAGAGACAATGATGGAAAATCAACTATATCAGTTCAAGAGGTTGTAGTTTGCTGAATAGACGAATGATTCTTTTATCATTCGATAAAGTTTAAATAGATTTAAGAGATTATATCAATATAAATAATTGAAATTATTTTTAGGATAATTGATTTATTATTTAAATATTGTTGTGTACTATTTTATTGAAGTGTTATAAGAATAAATATAGAAATACATGATTAAAACAATAACATTTATTCAGATGATCTCTTTTTCATAACTAAATTGGAACACTTAGGAGGTATTGTGACTAAAATAATAGCTCTTAAATATCTAGAGAGACTATAGGACCTTATATTATGATATTATAAATGATCCAAATAAGATTTTAGGTGTGAATAAAAAATAATAAGTGGTTCTTTTTTATCAAACAAAGGAGGGGTACTCTTGGAATTTCTCAAACTATTACATTTATATAAAAATTTTCTTATTTATATGTTACCCTAGAAAGATTTTTGTTGAATATATATTATTATGGGATGAAATAAATTCATCCATGTAAAAATATATATGTTTTGACTATATGTAAATCTATATCATTGGAATTTAACCCTTATTTAACACTTATAATTCTAAACATGACGACAAATGTTTTTATGTCATGATGGGTAATATAATTGTAATTAAATTCCAAGATAACAATAAATTATTCAAGGTTGAAATTATAAAATATATCAATTTTTTTCATATTAATATATTTTTATTTATTTAATATCATTAAATAAAATGTTATTTATTTTAAATGTAATTAATGCTAATTTTAAACAAATTCAATACCTACATTTTTTAAAATATAACAACAAAATTAATATTCATACCAACTAATTTAATTTATAAATATAATGTTAATATTGACTAAAAATTGTTACATAACATTAGTGATATGAAATTATATTTATTTTAATATTTATAAAAATAATTTTTTAATATTATCATTAACAAAACAATTATTGCATCACAATTATCCATGCCTTTAATTTAAATATTTCTTCCCATAAAAGTTAAAATAAATTATATCGATTAAGATAAATTATTTATATTTTAAAATAATTTTTATATTCAACGATATATTCTAAATAACCATTTAGAAAAAATTTAAGATTTATTAATGTATTCCATATTTTACTTTTCGTGATAATAAAATACTCTAAAGGGTATAATTTCATTCATATTTCTCTAAGTGGTCAAAAAAACAGTACAAGGGCTAATTTGGGTGACAAAAAGTCATCTAATAATATCAGGAAATGTTTTAGAGTAATTATAATATATATAAAATTATTTTTACCCTTCATTACATGATTTACCCCAATTTGTGGTGACCAAAAAATTTAAAACATTACTATTAATATTTTCCAAAAAGTAAAGGGACATATTGAAAAAAAATTAGTCCATCCAATTCCAAATAATGAATCAATTTTTATGAATTCTAAACACATAATTGTATAGAATTTATATGAAATTAATCCTATTGAATGAAGGAAAAAAAAGTTTTAAAGGAAAAAATTAAAAGTATTGAAATTTATTAATATAAAAAATCATAGTGAAGATAATTAAAATAAATAAATTGGATTAAATTATATAAATTTTTTCTAATTATATTCTAAAAAATTGAATTTATAATTGTTTTATATATATTATATAATAGAAAACCCCAGTTTTAATTATGATGTAATTTATTTTCACTATTCATCAAAACGTAAAGCATATCACAAAAATGTAACCAATAATGTAATTTAAATTATAATATTTTAATTTAAAATAATAATTTCATTTTATCAAATTGATTTAAAAAATGTCTCAAAAATAGATTCGAATCAAATGTACCATGAAATTGTTGAAAAAATATATTTTTAGATAAATAATTATTTTATGGGTAAAATTATATTTTTTCTTATATCTTTTATAGAAAACCTATTAGATGAATAGTAAAAATTACCTTGATTACTATATTTATATTGAATTACTATAATACAAACATACTTATTTGTTTATTTATTGATATAAAAAATTGGTGTGCATTTAAATTGTTTTATGAAAAACATTTTCATTTACTATTTTATTTTAATTAATAATTAATAAATCAGAAAATAATTATTTATATATAAATATGTACACCATATTATCAAAAATCAATTAATAATTTTCATCCCCTCTATTCTAAAAGATTATTTATAATAGAAACATTTAAATAATAATATGTAGTTGTTTGTTTAAACTCAATGTGATGTATCATGTACGATATCAAACATAGAATTCCACAATCCATTTTTTTCATTTTTTTGAAGAGACACATTGATAAAAATCAAAATCCTATAGAAATTATCCCCACATTAAGTCACTCCCACATCAAACATAAATATAGTGTTCAAAATTCAAAAAAATAGAATATTACTAAACATAGTGCCATCATAGGCCTCCGATTTCAAAAATAAAAATAAATGTTCACCAAAGAAAATACAGTAAATACCACAGTCAACCAAGGAAGTGAAGCTACTTGAGAAACATATCATTTAGGACCATATCACTACCATAATCACATCTCTAGAAAATCAATCTCACCATCAACACATTTTGACATCACCATGGACACACTCATCCGCTTGTCAACATAGGCCTCTCTCTAATGTCCACTGCCAACACCAAACACTATCACCAACGTAATTACATTGGACAAAATGATTTTCTTCAACCCAAAACTAAAATAACCTACATTATCATTATTCAAAAAATATTGACCGAGGACCATGAATCCGGGAATTCTAAAATCCCTCACGAACAACACCACACAACGCTCTTGTGAACAAAACCTCTCAAGACCAACCCGTCAAACGTAGTATTTATATTCATAAAAAATATGGATGTTATATTCTACCCCCATTTTTTGAATTTCATACCCTATATATTGATTTTCTTCATGGTTTTGGGGGATCAACAATTCATATTACCTTTTTTTAAATCCCACATTAGAAAAAAGGATTAATAATACATAATCATTAAATGAAATAAAATGATGTATTAACATAACGAGAGATAATCGATAATATGGTACCATATAGGAAAAAATGTAAATTTAAGATAAAACCATCTATCATGTTTCGATTGTTGTGATATATTACATGGAAATGATAATATAAAAAAAGCAAACCACATTATTTTGTGATGGGTTAAAGGATCATTGATTTATAATTATTAAATGTTAATGGATAAAATTATTAATTTAAGATTATATTCATATAAATGATTAATTATTTTAATATTTGGACTATTATCATAACGAAATATCATTATTTAATTGGTATGGTCACATGAATCATTCAATTTTCTCCAAAAAAATCATCCTATTTTCTAAATTATGAGTTTATAAGATGAATTTCTCACGTCTGAAGCACTATCATCAACTTATATAGAATCCCATAATCCAAAAAAGATTAAATATTTATTTATCTTTTCTTGAATCATTAACCAGAATGAAAATTGATAGTATAGGTTAAAAAAACCTCCAAAAAGATTCGATAAATATATTTGGAAATATTACTTTTAATTTACTAAATACAAAAATAATACCCTAATATCAACATAAACCATTATATAAATATCTAACATTAAAATTCATATGATAATTTATAACTAAGATGAATATTCCAAAATCAGATGGTCATGATCAAATAATATTCCAAAATAATATTTTTCAATTGTCTATAAATAAAATAAAGTACTCTAATGTCTCGTACAAAAAGTAATATCTCAAATAATCAATAAAATATTCCAAACATTTCCACAAATAACATGAATCATGATATTATAAAATCAAATTATTTTGTATTCCAAAATATAATTCAAACTTTACTCATCAGTTAAATTCCCATAGTATTCTATTTACCATAGTCATTTAACATTCCTACAATTGTGAATCCATTTCGAAATAACACCAATCATTTAATCACCAAATCATTTCCCTATCACTTTTTTTGTATTAAATAAATCATAATTTCATAAAATCAACATTTTATTCAGACATAAAACGATATAATTATATAGAAAAAGTCATACTAATAAGATATTTATGTGATCCAATGGTAGGGGAAGAAACATTATCACCCATTAGTTGTGTGTTCGATTTCTATAGTCTTTCGGGACAAGACAATTTTTTACCCATCCTATGGGTAGTACTTATTATAAGAATATATAATTCATATACCATGTCCAAAATATGATAAAATCTTAAAAAATTATTACAATACGTTTTTATTCTCAAAGGATATCTTATACCATTTATTTTTCATCACAAAATATAATAACCCATAATTACGTCCAAAATGTATGTCTCCAAAAATATAATTAGTTACCTTATAAATTGTTAACATAAGTCCTAATATTTTGCTCACATAAAAATGAATAGAAGTTCAAAAATATCATTTTAAAATAATAATTATATCCAAAACTCTTAATAAAACATATTAATCTCAAAAGGTGTCTAATCAATCATATGATAAAAACTACAAGAACCATAAATTAAACAATACATATTTCAATGTTATTTAAATTCAGATAAAATTCAATTATATATGTATTTATGAGTTATATAGAATTAAGAAAAACTACGAAAAATTAAACCAAAACATCATGAGTTATAATTTTTACTCAGTATCCATTTCTACACCACATCAAAATGACTTATTATATATGTTTTTTATTCTCAGCACACATCTTAAATACATTCATCATGACATATTATTTTTCATTTATACTCTAAAGATCATTAAAAAAACATTAAAACATGGTATGAGAATTAAAATCATTGTAGAATATCTTAATGAAAGGGAACTATTTTTATGGTGAGAAACATAAAAACCCCTTAAAAACATTTTACTAAAACTCATTATAATGAATAGAAAATATCATTTTTGTTCCTCAAGATATCATAAACATATTACTATTCTATTGAAAATTAAAAATATAAATACCATAAATTATCTTATATATCTAGAGTACCCAATGAATTCAATATCTATAATTGGGATCAATCATCATAAAATCTATATTAGGATTATCTATATTTCATCAGCTATATTGGGGCTCACCCCATCCCATAAGCAATATCTTGATCACCTATGTTATATAATGGTTCTCCAATCTTCTTATATAATTTCTATTTATCAAATAATTATTTATACCCATGGAAACACTATTAAAACAATGAAAAAACACATTTATAAATCTAAATATAATTTTATTTTATAAATAAATTTAAAATATAAAATCCATAAACATAAAAATAAAAATGATTCTTTTAAAAGAACTACTAAGACAATAAAGTAAAACATTATACTATGAATTAATCATGAATTTGGGAGAAACCTACACACATGTATAATATTATTTACAATTTCCATTGACTTTTAAAAAATATGTTAAAAATGAACATTAGAAGAGGGTTTTATAAAAGAAGGATTGCTGCATAAAATGTAAGAAATATTCCATTTTGAAAAAATAAAGAGAAATTAAAATTTTATTTATTTAAAAAAATTATATATATATAAATAAATTCTAAAAAATAATTTTTAAATTATGTATATGAAAAAAAGTATTTGTAACAAAAATATTTAAAAATATTTAAATAGTTTTATATATTAATAAAGTCACATACCATTAATATAACTCGTCACATAAAATAAATAAATTCTAGAATAATAAACAAATGTTAATAATTTACATTCATAATTACTAGATAAATTCTTCATTTTATATATTAAATACACTTCAAACTCATCCATTATATATGGATCTGAAAATTGAACTACATAATAATCATATAGGTGGTAAGCTGTACGTATTATAGATTAATGTAACTGGTTTTCGATGATCATTATGGATAGAAGGTTAATATCATTTTAATATTCAATAATGATTTAAATAGAAAATATACCATATTATTTCATGAAATATACTTATATATCTTATCCATGTGAAATGGTTATGAAACATGAATCACGTTACTTCATGGAGGTGATAGTTTATTACACAGACATGAACAACACCATCTTTTTCCATTCATGGAATAGTAAAAAATAGTATATTATTTTATCATTATGATTAATATTTCATTAATATAAAGTATAATTTTTTTCAATCACCATTACTAGTCTTGATATATGGTTATATAAAAATAATTATATCGGTTCACAATGCTATAGTTCACATCACAAATAAATTATAATTATTTTAAAATATTATTAAAGAATAAATTTATTTTGGTGAAGATATTAACCTAATTACGTTTAAACATATTGAGGATACTATAGTAATTGTTTCATCATGGTTGAATTATATTTTAAGGATGTATAAGAAGAAATAAAATAGAAATACATGATTAAAAAATTATCTCTTCTTTGGACAATCTCCATTTCATAACTTTTTAATACTAATAAGTGTGGTTTTATTCCAAAAAATAATAGCTCTAGAATGTGGGAATGGATTCGAGTAAGGGATGTGGGTATATTATGGAGGAAAAAATGGGTTTTGATTTGTTAATAAAATAGAAAAATAGTTTCCATTTTCTAATATTAGGAATATTATTGAATTTCACAATGTATTATATTAATATAAACTAATATTTTATTTTTTCATGGATTCAAAATTATTTATTTATAATAAATGTTTATAATGGGTCGGTATCCATTCAACAAATAAAAATTAGACATGTTTTTACTATTTTTAATCCTTATCATTTGGTATGACACTAATTTAACCATATTAATTATTACCATTAGAACATGTATTTTTAATCTTATATTTAAAAATTTTAATATTAAATTAGAAATAAACTTTTAATGAATCATGGAATATTTTTAGAAATTATACTAAATGTTTGTGAAATTATTAGTCGATTATGAATTTTAGATAATTTAAAAATAAAGTATTTTATTTTAAAATAACATTAATGTTATTTTTAAAACTATTAATAATGTGACTTCTAAAAAATTTCTTAACAAAATTATATATTCAAAAAAACTCTTTTCAGTAATCACCAACATGTCAATTTCATTTAGAAAATTCTAGATGACATTAATTATATTAATTTATATTTATTTTAATATTTTAAATAATATATATATTTTTAATTAATAAAGAATTACAATGTCATCAATTTGAACCACATTAATTTAATTATTTATTCCTCACAAATTGAAAATTTATTATCTTGATGAAGATAAATATTATATCGTGAAAATGATAATTTATAATCGAATATATCTTCTAAACAATCATACCTCATTGTGAAATATAATGGATAATAATAACTAAATTCTCAATGAATGAAAATAGTTATTTCACATTATGTTTTCTTGTAATATGTTACCTTTACCTTCAAGATATATCCTCATGATAGTTAAATACATTGTTAAAAACCATCTAATTTGGTCAAATGATTGGTTTCATGGGACATCTAATGAAACTAGAAGATGTATATAAATAGGACCCACCCATTAATTGTATTTACAAATTATTAATCATACATAGAACAATATATTTTAATCATAAACAATTTTCCTTATCACAAAGTATTTTAATTTAATATACAATATTTATTTTATAATATTTCCCTAGTTAATGAAATTACATTAAAAATAATCACCTTATTAAAAAAATTTATACATTTTATGAAATAATCATTTCCAACCATCAATTATTTTTATACTAAATAGAAATGTAATTTATAGCAATGAATTATCATAATAAATTGATTAATTCTAGTTAATAGTAGAAATAAAAAAAATAAGGTGAGATTACATAGTCACTTTTACAACATGTTAACTTTATTTCAAACACCATTGGGTGGAATAATTCAATTTGAAACATAAAATATAGTTTATTATGAATGAAAAATAATATTATATTTCAAATTAATATATATAAAATATATAAAATTAATTTTGTGAATAATATGATAGTACGCCTCAATGAAGGAAAATTGAGTAAAATTCCTTTTCATTGAGTCCGATTCATCAAATTTAACAAATATCTTCTTGAATAATAAAATTATGTCAGTTATATAATTTCATAAAAAAAAATAATGTCTATTATTTCATTTATTTACCTCATTACTTTTTTTTATATTATTACGTAATAAATTTATGTTTATGGTAGTTGTTTTTGATGATATATGACATATGTGTGAAAAAATGTCTTTAAGAGGTGACTATTCATATAAGATATAACTATTTAAATATCATCTGATTTTTAATCATGAAATAATTAACATATTTATAAAGTAATTATAATTTTATGTATATTCATATATACCCTTCATGTTGTGTGGTGATGAAAAAGTAGTCACATATCTTTGTGAAGGTGGTAATGATATATTTGAATTTCATAAGGATAAATATGTGTTGGAAATGAGTACATCATTTATATCCCAAATAATTATTTAAATTTTCATTATCATCTTCCTTGTATAGAGTTAGTGGAAAATATTAATAAGGGTTTGTGAGGTGTTCATCCTCCATACACACAAGTAACATTATCATATACCCTATGAAATGGAATGTAAAGAGGTAAAAATTATATCATGAATCAATATGTATTATTAAATAATAAATATTTTACATATAATATATATCAATCATCCTACCCATCTATGAAATTTTTTAATGAAAAAATAAATGAAATTATTTTTTTGGTAGTGCACCGTGCAAATGAATAATGATTTCGTAACCCAAATTATTTAAGTCGAGATTCTATTAGATTATGAACATGACATAAAAAACATATAAGTATGTGTAATATACAGAAGTTTTTGTATATGTATAGTTTGAATAATAATTTATTGCGACAGAGAAAAAAAATAAAATAAAAATTATCATTCAATAAAATTACATATTCTTCAGGTATATTCCTTAGGATTGTAATAAATCATTCCTAGGATTAAAATCATCCCAAAATAAGTCCATTAAAATTAATGGATGAAATCATGGAAGTGATTTGAGAATTTTTAATATAACTAAAAAAGACATAAGTTTTGAATATTAGTGGAGAGTGGGGGGACTTTTATAGGTGTAGTGAGTGGAACAAATGAAATTTAGGAAAAACTGAATATTACCCACACTTAATTCTTGTCACAAAGATAAAATAATATACCATTCAATATAATAGATGGTATAAAGTATAAATATTTTAACCCAATATATTCAATACATATATTTTGTTATTTTAATCGATATCTGTTTAGTTTAACCCCAAATTAATCAATTATTCCCTCAACCACAATAAATAAAATTTTCTTTTTTTGATATTCATTTTCGCTAAAAATTTGCATAAAATTAATATTAATTATAAATTAAAATGATTGAAAATATGAAATATATTTCTCTATTGTTAGTTCATAGCATTATACAACATATATTTAAAATAAATCCCATAAAAGTAATGATAAATCGGGTTTTCAATGAAAATATGAATAAAAGTTTGTGAATATTTTATATAAAATATTAATATAAAATTATGAAAACAATATATATGGATTATATGATATAAAATTTATATTACTCTACATTTAAAAAATAAAAAATATAATTTATAAATATAATTAATTTAAATGAAATGGTAATTCTCAATTAAAAGTTAGTTTATTTATTATTAATCGAAAGATGAATTGTTTAAAAAATTCCAAATATCATATATTTGATTTTTTTTGATTTTTTTATTTCTGAAATAAGTTTTAAATATCAAATAATATATATAAATTAGGTAAAAATTAATTTTATTTTATGTGCACAAAAAATTACTAAATACTTTTTTAGATAAATATTGTTTTCATGAAAACCTTTTTTTACATTGGAATTATTTTTATTTAATTTCAAATAAATTGATAACCATGGTATTCATATTTTAGATAGTTCTATTAATAACAAAAAAAATAATGGATATTTTCTAATGGTCATGTTTTAATAATATATTAATATATTATTTTCATTTAAACTTTGTGTTTTATGCATACCATGATCTCAATGAAATTTATATCACTATAAAAGAAATATATTGTAATGTCATATGTTGACACATTTTCTTATCAAAGTTAAATTTTGTCCCCAAAATTTAATGGATATTCCTTATAAATATTTTATGGTAGTTCCTATTCATAAAATTTCATGGTTCCTTTTTTCATCTTGTATTTTTTTTATTTATATAATGTAGATTTATCATTATAGTCATCAATTTTTTAGTAATTGTTATGCAGTATCCTGAATATAGATGTGGTATTCATGGAATAATAGATTTTCATCAAATTTTATTTAATCAAAGTTGGTCAAATTCATTGTTTCTAGGATGTAATTTATAAACAATGGTATAGAGAATGTAAATTTTAATTTCGAGAGATATGGTGGAATTGATAAAAGAAAAGAAAAAACTCCATTTCATTTAGGGATTTAAAGGATACAAAATAACTAAGGCTCAATTAAATTTCTTACCAAAACATTAAAAAACATTCCTCAAAGGTAACAGTATGAATAAATTTTCTTCCATAAGGAATTCAATGTATTTGATTCAATTTTCATTATAACTTGTTTTCATACTTTGGGATGCAATACTATGAGCTTGAATAGTCATTACCTTTGTTTTTGTATACTCAATATGTTATAGTACTACACGTTCCATTTCAATAACTTCTTTTAAACATGTTGGATGATTAAATCTCATTATATATATTTCTTTAGAAAACAATTTCCTAAAATATGAATGGAACCTATTTTTTAGGAATACTCTTCTACAAGAAAATAATGACCCCACATACCTTGAATGTCATGTGAGTATGAATTCACTATGTCATCAGTTATTTTAATTTCCATTTTATATTATCCATATGTGTGATTATGGTAGTAAGTGATCAAATGAATCATAGTGTAAATAGAATTTTGAATACACTTCTAGAGTTTTGATGTAAAACAACGGTCACAATTATATATTATTGAATGATATGTGACAATATGTATTTCCAAATCAATAATATATATACTTGTGATGATCTCAAGAGTAAAACCGTATGATATAGAGTTTAAATGTGTATATTTTTTAGGTGATCAATGTTAAGAAGTATTTTATCATACACTCCAGAATAATTTTTTGTCCTTTAATAATTCATATAGTAATGTCCTCCAATTTCAATGATGGAGTAGGATGTGATTTAATAACTCCAATAGGATTATTTCCTATAGTGTTCACTTATTTAAAAACTAAAAATTTATACACATAATCATATTTTCCCAATGTCATCGTATCCTTCAATAAAGGTTCACCATAATACATATACATATTTTCTCTTACATAGTATATAGAAAACTACAAGATATATGAGTTGTCCAACAATTCCATTTTTACATCCTGTAATGATGGAAGAAATATTATCAACAAAATTTCAAGACCATAACTTCATAAATTATGTCTCTTAATTTTACATTCTTCATAGAATAAATTTTTATCATAATGATATCATCTTCATATTGAGATTCTTATATATTATAATAAATTGGTTATGATATAAATTGAAAAATGAGATATGAATCATGTTCCTAAATAATTCATGTATCCATATTTATAATATAATTGAACAAATAATCCCTATCCATCTTCATTTGGCATATTAATTATTGTTATTTTCTACTGCATGTATCTACTACCTTATTATATTTTCCTATGTTTTAGTGTATTGAGAACTCATAATCCTTGCTTAAATCATCCCATTAATTATATCTAAAATTGAAATATTTCAATGAAAATATTTTTTTACACTATAATGATTCATTTTTATCTCATATATTTCCCCATATAGACAATATATCTATATAATTAAATAAAGAATTATAGTTTCCAACTCAAGATTATTGGGTGCATAGCTATATTCGAGATCCTTCATTTTAATTGATGTATATTTATTAACTTTACCATATTTTGTTTACGAAAATAATAATTACCTTCTTCAATGAATAAAAATACATGACAAACTCATCCCTTCAAGATGGTTGATTAAATATTGTTTCATTTGACAATCTATTTTTTAGTTTATAAAAAAATTCATGACATTCCCTTTTACAAATAAATGTAACCCCTCTATGTGTAATATTGTTTTGTAGGTTATCTAATTAACAAAAAAATTATAAATGAATCAACAATATTATACTAAATAACTATTGAATATACATACCTGATTTATTTTAATTTGTATAGGCTATTATATGTCTACCTTATTATTCAGCTTATTAAATAATATTCCACCCATAAAGACAACTGGCCGAATATTAAAATCTTTATGAAGATATAAATAAAACATATATATAAAAATTATCAAACAACTCATTCCATATAAGAGTATCAACAATGATTTATAATTGATTCACATGGTTTGTGTAGATTTTAGAATATAAAAAATATCATCAATTAATACCACATAAAAATAATCAACATATTTCATGAAGATTTTTTAACTAGATATATTAAAATAGAATTTTTATTTTTATTTCTCGATAGAATTACTATAAAAACATAATTTCAATAAATAATTGGAAAACATGCATTCAAATTTCATTCCTTCCTTACTCAAAATTGATGATAACCTAACCGAAGTTTAATATTTGAAACATATTGGTATCCTTGAAGTTGATAGAACAAGTCATCATTTTGAGGTAGTGGAAACATGGTTTTTATCACAATATAATATATTTTTGATAAATATATTCATGTACTCATGGATACATGATTATTTTTAATGAATATAACCAGGGATCGACATGGTGAAACACTAGGGAGAATAAATCACATATCAACCAAATCATCTAGCTATATTTTGAACTTAAATAATTATATATTTTTATATCATTATGGTTTATTTGATATTAGTCTTTAATCATGGAAAAAATTAATAAAAAAAACAATAAATCCAACTGTAGAGATTGTCATGGTAATTCCCATTTAAATACATCAATCTAATCCTGTAAAATAGGTATATTCTCAATTTTAATATTACGTTATCCATCATTATATTTTTTATAAGCTTCTTCTCCAACAATATCATTAAGTAAATATACCAAGGGTTGATCTATATATGACTATGATGATGATTTCAATTCATTAATGATAATAAATATAAAAAATTCATACCAAATCATAATTTACATGTTTTTTAAATAAATTTATGCATCATATTTTGAAATATGTTCCATTCTATGTATTAATCTTAATTAAACAATAGGTATGATAATAAGGATATAAAAGAACATTTATATGACACAAAGTGGACATATTGACACATCATTGTTCCAATTTGTAACATCCCATCTTTTTCAGGGTATGTAACTCTTGGAATTTTTTCTTTAACAATACTTTTGTGTATGTCATGCCTCGTCATTAAAATTTAATATTCATGTTCCATTATGGATACATATTTTATAAATAAACACATTCATAGATTATAAGGAAACTATAGAAAACTATAGACTATGCTAATGGAAATATTTGTTGAGGAAATGAATCAGATTCCAAAGATGTATGTTCATCCAAAATATTAAAGTCTAGGTAGATGGGTTAAGTTCATTATAGGTTCTTATTATGTTGATAGTATTTAAATGTTATTCATTTTATTTAAATGGAAAATGGGCTGAAAAAAATTAACATAACATTTACAAAGAGTGGATGTGGATTACATGTCATGTAATGGTCAGGTATTTTTAATAATATAATCTTATGTGATCGGTTTTTTGTATATCCCATTGAAAATATTTAATTTAATTTTATATACATTACACACTGTGTTATTCCCTGAATTGATATTTTAATGTATGTTGTGATATTTATTTTTCATTCTAATTCACTTTAACCTTCTCTACTCGACCCTAGGGCACCCATTAAATGATTTTGATGTTCCATACATCCTTCAAGAGGAAACGATAATGTGTTATATCCCTATTAAGGGGGGTTTTCACTTTATCCCTTATCTCCCTTAGTTATCAAACTATTTTGGTGAAATATATTGAATATGTTCATTTTTTATTCAGATCAGTATCGATCTAGGAACCTTGTTGTTATCTTTTTCACCTTCTTCCTCACGGGAGTTTGTTTATAGAAGTATTGATGGATCATTGGTTAAAGTTAGGGGTCTAAATTTATAACCAATTATTCAATAATTTTTATTTATATGCAATATTTTGATTAGGCCAACATAACTTGTTCTTGAATAAATTAAATAGTGAATGTGAATATTATATGGAGTCCATTGGATTAAATTGGATTTTTACATGGCTATTGACTACAACTTGGGAGAGGAAACAATGAATGTAATTGAATTGGATAATTTCTTAATGTTTATTTTGTGTGATGAGATACAATATGTTATTTTTTTAATATAGAATCTCTAGGATTTGTCTTATTTAATATTTTTACTCATGTTAATCAATTGTGAAATTAATGAGAGTTTTTTATGAAATAAAAATTGCAATTAACATAATTAACCATTGAGATTTATGATTTGATATTGTTACATCCATGGTGTATTACATGACATGGATTCTATGCTGAAATTCATATATATTGAGATTGTCCCTAATATAAATGGAAATATATGTTGATATACTAATATTGTTCAAGAATGGCATAGTCCCATTATATAATTATTAAAGTGATAGGGATCTTCCTTTTACAATGTTTTAATATTTATTTGGGTTTCCTTAATTTTTTAATGTATATTGGGGGTTGAACCTGATAAGTGCGACTATACGATTCTTATATGGTTTTGGTTTGCATGCTCCTTGGCTATGATCCCTGATATTATAGAAATTTAATTTAGAATGTTATTTTAACATTGATATAAAGTATTTATTTTCATGGATATAATACATGTTTAGTGGTATTTGGGCATGGAGGAGACGTTGGATATTTTTGAATTATATGAATTTCTTAATTAATTGATATACTTGTTTTCACATTTTTACACACAAATATTATCTGAAATATAGGGGTAGACACGGTGGTTTTGACCTATATATTTATTCATAGCTTGTCTTAGCCACCATTTGGAACCCAAAAATATTACATGGAAGTAGGTTTGGATAGGTTAAATGTTTTTAATTTTAATTTTTCCTACTATATGGGATATATTTTTGAGGATGGACCAGAAATGAGTTTAGGATCAGGGAAAATGTAATCATTATTTACTCCACAAGTATTTTATTTATATTATTTATATCATAACATTTATTTACATTAAATAATGTTTTTTTATTATTAAAATTATTATTAACCGATGGTTATGTTACATTTTATTTATTGGTTTTTCATTTCTATATACTTTTATTACTTTCATTTTTATGGATTTTTTCTTCTACAATGACCCTTCACAAATGAGTTTATAGTGTTCCCTTTACTATTTTTTACACTCCACTACTAGTCGGAAGACACTAAATTATATTATGGTGTACATTTTCTCACATAATCAATGATTTCTGGCCTTGTGGGAGAGATTCATATTGGGGGATGCAACAATGTTATATAAAAGTTGTTATTAAATTTATTGTGATATACTTTTTGGGAATGGTATATAGGATACTATGATGTGGTGGGAAATTGTAATGATCATGAGCCTAGGATTCGCTACCCCATATATTGGGGAGAATTCACGTTCCAAGGTTTGGGATTGATGTTCATACTAATTTATTGTTACATATGACGTCACATCACCTTGGGTGTTTCAAATGTTGTATCGTGTTATTATGTTATGAGTTATTGTTTCTTGATATTTGTACTCATTTACTTGTACAGAGAAATATTAGTTGGTGTTACATGCTAAAACACTTATAATACATGTTTAAATATAATAGGGTTCTATGGTTCTATGTTTAATCACCATTTGGGATTGGAGTTATTTTTATCCCGGGCATTAAAGAGTGTGATTTTCTTGTATAGAAAAAATAATTGTTATATATTACACAATAATTAGGTTAATATAAATTAGCATGCTCATAATGTAGTTATACCAAATTATTCATTTAGTTACTAAGGATAATATGGATGATCAACTTTGCAACAACATTCTGATTATAATGTGATTCATGGAATGAATGATTGTTGGTACAATTACTTTGATTTCTTATTTGATAAGTAATTTTTAGCTACCTCATCTACCTATATATACATGTAAATGAAGAACCTAAAAATATTTTTTCTTGATTGAGTTAGTATAAATGGTCAATAATCATTTTTTCACACCTGCAGAAAAGAGGTTAATGACTTCATCATATATGATTCAAGAACCAGTCAATTGTTGGTGGGATTTTATAGAGGAAAATTGGAAGAAATATTGGAATTCATGAAATGAAGATGATATGATTTTTATTATCCATTTATATACAAAGATATTGATGTTGTAAAAATCTCTTGATATCATACATCTAAAATAGGAGGGAATGTCAATGATTGACTTCACTAGATATATATAGAGAAATGTTCCATGTTTTGATGCAGATGTAGTTTATGGGGGGATAGTTTTTTAGTACTTATTTAACTAGTAGCGTGAATAGTAGGTAGGTTAGTTGACAATAATATCAGGACCATGTTATATTCATATTCTATTAGTGTTAAATATTTTTACACAAGAACCTCTAGTGTACTCACCTCACAGTTGAATGTTGTATATGTGGAAGAGTGGTTCATCATCAGATGGTTTATTAGAACATTACATATTATACCATTAGAGGGAGATCATGATAGGATCATGATATGGGAAGCGGTTCAACAACACCTCATCAATACTGTAGTTGGAGTTCCCCTAGTTGTTCTGGCTAAGGTATTGGATGTGGTACCATTTTATAGGATAATCAAAATGTTTTTATCTACAATTTTTCAAAAGTTTTTGGTCTTGGATGTGGAAATATTTTAAGGTTGTTAGAACATTGATACAACATTGGTAGTGATGTATATGAATATAAAAAATTCATCTTTTTTTTCTAGAGATTTTTTGTTACAGTTACATCTAATAAGAGTTCATAATTGAAATTATTAGCTATGATTTGATTCATTATATAGATTGGAATGTTCTATTACATGAACATATTCACTTTTATAATGTGATATTTGTCCATATCTCTTCAATAAGAGGGAAAAAATCAACTTGGTGAGTGGGATCATCTGGATAGTCCTGTAAGGAAATTTCAGTGTTCATTGAATTTAATCATGACTCAAATAGCCGGCCATTCCAAATATTATGGTGGAATTTTGAAGGATAATTTTCCTCTATATGTAGACAATTTTTAGGATATTTTTCTTAAAGATTTCTATGTATTACAGTCCAAGAAATAGATTGAATTCATGGATGAGTTGGTACTGGGATCACAGCCAGTTCCAATCCCTCCTTATAAAATGGAACCAACAGAGCATCAGGAGTTGAATGTTAAGTTAAAATATACAGAATTTATCGGTCTCAAAAACCCTATTACTAATTCTTATGTTTCACCAATAATATTCTTTATTATGTTTGATGGGTCTTTTTTCTTATATGTGGATCATCTCGGGATAAAAATTTTTACTACCATGAAACAGATCATCGACAATTCATTGATGATCTTATCGACGAGTTAAGATGTGCTATTATCTTCTCCATGATCTATTTGTGATTAGTTTATTACTAGTCACATGTGATACCTTCATAAATACATCATACTGTAATTTGGATAAGGTATGGATGTATGTATTTGTAGGGATTCTATTTGAGTTCACCAGTTTATAGATGAAATTCATGGCCTTGATTAATATGATTGTCCATAATCTTCTAGATCGATTTGTGGTGGTATTTTTCAATGATACCATATTTAAATCCTATTGAACTTAAAATCACACAAATTATCTTGAAATCATCTATATTACACTAATAGAGCATCAGAGTTTGTCCGATATAACCAAATATAGCTTCTAGATTCATATATTTATCTACTAAGGCCATTCCATCTCATATATAAAAGATACAGTGGACCTAGTGAATGTTTTAACAATGGAATATTGATAAAACCCTAAGAATTCATTTGAGAATCATATCTTTTTTGTTTTTACTAGATACTACTATTTCTATATCTTGTATTTCTTCTGTTTGGAAGTACCAATGTCTATGATGACCCTGATTGGGTAATTGTTATTTGATATGATTTTTGCAGTACATATTTTATTTAACTAAAAGGTATTATAACATCTTTACATATCTCTACATTGGGTAATTTTTATTTGGTATGATTTTTGCAGTACATATTTTATTTAACTAAAAGATACGTGCCTCATGTATATATTTTCTTTATGGGACATACAACATAAATAGAGGTTGAGGGTCATGTATTTTCAATATTTAAAATTTTATTTGGTGAATACCCAAGGAAGGGGCTTCATCATTTCTAAATAATTGAGAGAATAGTCAAAGAAGAATGTACTGAAGGAATATTATGATCTGTGGAAGATAATGAATCTCTTTTTAGAAATTCTTATTTATGTTTGTGATTCTATAAGATGAGTATCTCTATATTTGACAAATGAATAACATTGATTTTTAAATGGATTAAGGATGAGATGTTATAAGATTCATTAGTAAATGTTTTAAAGACTATATATATGATGGTGATACACCATTAAGATGGTATTCATCAATGTAAATTCTATTATTTTCATTGTCCATCTATGGGTTCCTATTGGCTTATATTAGGAGTTGATGATTGAATTTCTTGATTCTTGATGGGCAATGTATCTAGGTTTGACAACGAAGAACCATGATAACCATTTAAAATATTTGACATTAATGAAAAAAGAGGTAGAAACATTCACTTATAGATGGATCACCTTCTAGGATATGAAAGAGAAGAATCAGAAGGAATGTGGGATTTGGTTGCCATTTCCAATCCTTGGGTTGAAATGGTTTGATGTTACTATGTATTTTGTTATAGGATTACAAATTAAAATATATTTTAATGATGTTTAATGTGTGATTTTTGATAGATTTTTTTGTTATCCTATATTTTACCTATACAGGAGACCTTAATAGTTGATGGTTTTTGTATTCTTGACATGCTTGATGTGGTTTTTTTTTCAATGTGTTTTGAGGAGTATCAATTATGAGAACGATCATCCATTCACATCTCCTTTCTGAAAGGGAATTTATATGGATATGGGATTACATGTTTTTATGACAAAAACATATCATCCTCAGATTGATGTTTATTCTAATAACAATATTCATGTTTTAGAGGATATCTTGTGAACATACGCATATGATTTTGGTTGTTCATGGGAGAAACATGCGTATCTCATAAAGTTTTTATAACATAATTAAATCTAGTTAATGATCAAAATTTCATGTATCATGTCTTTGTATGGATTTTTATTTTATTTTTCGTTTTTTGATGGAGACTGGGGAGTCAGTAATTATTTTTTATAGTCTTATAATAGAGACATCAAAGCAGGTTCACCTGATCAAGAAATAGTTTGTGGAAACATAGTGTATGAAATAATCATATTCAAACCAAGATATACTCCATTTGTAATTCAAATTTGTTCATCATGTTTTTCTTTTAGGTGTCAATTAGATTGGGGAAATATCATATTAGGTATCTAGGGAAAGCAATCACTCTAGTATTTTTGTATTTTCAATATTGTAGAAAGTGCCGGTCCAGTGGTGTACCATCTAGAAAATCCAAAATGATACAGTTCAATTTGTGAAATTTCCCATGTTTCATTACTATATATACATTATCTAGTACCTTCCCATTTTAAAAAAATTATATACTTTTAATTTTTTATTTATGATCTCATTATGAGAAATAAATATTTTTTTGTGGATCATATTGTGAAATATATTTGTTGTAGGACAATACTAGTTGATCATATGTAGTGAAAGCATGGATGTGGTCAAGATGAGACATTGGACAGGGAAACAAATATTTGAACAAAGTGGCGGGACAAGTTCATTGAGACCTCATTGTGATTCTTGTTGAAGCTCCAGGATTAGCTATTTTGAGATTTGGAGGTTATGTGATACTATTTTCTTCATGTATGTCACTCTCTAAATTGTTCATTATATATTATTATAGGAATAAATTTCATCATTATTAAACCTCATTGGTTATGTTCCATAATATGTATAATTATTTTGATTAAATTTAGTCTTATGTTGTGATGAAACCTGAGAATATTGGATATTATCCACGTGGAGTGATTTGTTGGGAAAATGACTTCAAACCCGATATGTATGTTTATCAGAATAAATGGAGTCCGTTTAAATGGATTAATAGTTTCATGGTTTCATAGTATGTAGATATTCAATATATAGGATTTGGGATTTCAATATTAAAAATGTACTAAAAATCTATTTTTAGAACATTTACATTCCATGTAAATGATTTACATATCATGAAATATTCTAGTGTTTTTAATAATAAAAATGAGGTTATGGGTTTTTTGATTTACCACCTAAATTATATTTATATGTAGTATAACTGATTAAATCATCATATATTTCCCCAACATTCTATTTTAATGAATATTGGGAAGTGGCTGAACATTCCAATTCACGCCACCCATCTCCTCTTGATCCTGGGGAACCTTATAAGAGATTTTGGAGTGTTAACCATCTTTCAGAATGTCTTGATAACACCATTGATATGTGTAATACAGTTTTAGTCTAGTTTATCCATTCATTCCCTTGGTCATCCATCCGTTTTGGTGAAACCCTTGCACCATATGCATAGCTAGTTTTGATCATGATCAATTTTTAACAAGGAACATTATTGTGATATTTCTCACCTTAATCCTCATGGATTTTCATTGGGAAGTATTTAATTATCATCAATTAATGGTAGGTGGTCCAAATCATTACACTGTTTGTTCTATAATTTATAATATTATGAAATATTTTGATTTCTTGGATGTAAAATTCACCCATGTCAATGAAATATTAAATGGGATTATTCATTAGAGTCATTTGGTTTCATTTTTCCATAACCATGGCTTATGGATACTAGTTGAGTGAAAAAACAATGAATATAATTTAATTGAATAATTGAATAATTTTTTTATAGGATAGAATACCTTATGGGATTTCATTATGTAAAATCTATAGATTCATTCTAAATTATAATTATTCATTTTTTTAATAAATTGTGATATATATTAAAATTTGATGTGAAAGAAAAATAATAATTCATATAATTAACCATTGAGATTTAGGATGTGATTCTGTGATTTCCATGTTCTATGAAATGATTTTTGTTCTATACTGAAACTCATATATATTGGTGTTTTACCTATCACTTGGACACTTATATTTTGGAATGATGATATTGAGTGGGATCGTCCTAGTCCAATTATATAAGGATTATATTAAGTGGTATCTTTCCATTCAAATGTTTCTAGGCTTATAGGGTTTTGTCCTATATGTTGAAATGCTTATAGGGAATTGAAATGTATTATTTTTAATATAAACTTGTTATATAATGGTGGTTGTCATGGTTTTATGACATGATATGATATGTTATGGCATTTAGAAAAGTTAGGTTATCTAACCATTTTTTCTGGTTGTGGTTGGTATGGTTGTAAGACATAATAAAATTCATTTCAACAAGGATCTAAATTAGGCCTTCTTTGTATTTTATTAAATTTTATATACATTAATAGACATTTTTATCTATTTAATACAGAAAATTATTATCAGACTAGTATGATTAGACATGGTGGTGTCAACCAACTATGTTATAAAAAGATGATATTTATACCACTATTTCATGCCTAAGCTGATTACATGGATAGAGTTTTGGGAATGGGGAAAATAACCTATTTTTGATGGTTTTCTTGTTTGATGGATTGGTGTTTCAAGGTGGGTCTGAAATGGGGTTCACGATTGGGGACTATTGATTCATCTAGTCATATACTTGTATTCTTTATAACATAAAATCTAGTTACATTCCATCAACTCATTACATTATTAATACTATTATTCATTTATTATTGTTTTTTATTATATTGTTTTTTCCAATTTGTATATGAAATATTGAATTTTTTTTATATGGATTATTTATACTATGAAGACTCTTTTTACTAGTTTTTATAGTCTACAAATTATACATTTGACACTACCACAACTTTTCGACAGCCTCTGGAATATAGGGTGGCACTATTGATGTCACATAACAAACCATTTTTTTCCACATGAGAGGGTGATACAGATTGGGGTATATTAAAACCTGAAACATACTCTTATATATTTTAATAAATAATCCCTTCATAAATTAATAGTTAAATGTATAATTGTCTTGAAAATCTGGGTATATATATAATACTGTGATTAACGACAATAAAATAACTCATTAAATAAATTTGGATACAGAATTAATATACCTTCCACCACATCATTATGTATGTCCACTTAAACTATAGTGATTGGAAATGAATTCTCTCCTCTCCATGAACACCTTTTTCATAGATTCCATTAATAAATAGGGACTTAGATTTCATAATTCACCAGATCTCAACCACTGAAAACGTGAATAACGGTGTCTTCCGTTATCCACTACCTTAAATTAACTAGATAGCCCTTTTCATCACAGTTATAACCATCTCCCAATCCCTACGTGAATTTTGAAAGGTGATTCATTTCTTAGATATCAAAAGACAAAGACTACATCATCTTTTTCTTCTTCTTTAACACTATACATTTTTAATGGTATTAAAATTACATATCATTATGCAATATTCCATCATTATATGAAAAATAATTACAATTAATACACCTTTTTAAAGGCACGTGGAACAATTTCATAAAATGAAAAATAAAGGTTGGAAGATAAATAGCCATTATAGATGTAGAATAATCCCTTATAATAATGTTCCAATCACACACTACTTGGTTCCTATATAATCTATAGTGTCCCAATATTGACTTTTAATGGTAGCTTCACACTCTATAACACTTTTTATTTGATGCTAATGATAATTGAAGTGCCCAGATCAGTGTGAATCACTGAGAGGGGGAGGGGGTGAATCAGTGATCCCTTAAAACTTTTTACTAATTGATTCTTTATCAATTAATCCTCTATGGCTTGTTAAGGCCTCGATCAACTCTTCTTATGTCTCTCAACCATTCCCGGATAATGCAGTAATGAAAAGGCACAAGACACAAGGATTTACAAGGTTCGGCACCAAAGGCCTACATCCTTGCCATGCTCTCCCAGCATGGATTCTCCCATTATAACTTGTTAGAATTACAATGGTCGATACAGAGTCCCACTGTATCTCTCCTGAGTCCCACAGGAGGGTCGTTATACTGCGTCCCACAGTGTTACCAGAGTCCCACTGGCCTGCTCCAGAATCCCACTGAAGACTTCTTCTCCCTGAGTCCCACAGGGTCTTCTCTTGGCTCCTCGAGTCACACGAGTAGCTCTTCTCCACTTTAAGGTCTTCAAGTAACTTCAGCAGCCTGGGATATAGGATGCTGGCCTTGCTCTTCTCTTCTGATCACTTGTGGTTGATCAGGGCTTCTCGTCTACCTCAGGATTTATCTCCTTCTTCAGGATGACCTGGCTTCTCTCTCCAACTAGTGAATACTCAGTCAACTGATATCTTTAACTTTGGTCTGGTCCAGTCTCAGTCACTTCAACTTCATGCACTGAGTGCATGGAAGCTCTTCATCCTCATGCACTGATAGCATGACCTTCTCAATTCTTCAAGAACCTCCTGGTCTTGGTCAACTCAAATGCACACCACTGATTTAAACTTTGTTTACGTGTGCATGTGCATGCATTCATGCATGCACTTCCTCTTTCTCTTCTTGGTGCAGTAAACCCACAAAGGGTGTAACACTTTAAGAACACACCTTCTTCCTCCTTCACACACTTTATCCAATTTGTTTACACACTTAGAGTGTGTTCTACTTTAGTGTGGGTCACTCCTTATTTCTTCTAAGTGTATACACACTTTTTAGTGCACACACTTAGGTTCGGCCAACTTGTCTCCTTACACACACTTGTTTCATTTTGCACACACTTGAAACTTGGCCTATTCTCATCTTCTTGTTGCACACACTCACTTTAGTGTTCTTTTAATTTGTTCTTCGAAGTGTGCACACACAAGGTCACAACCCTCGGCCTCTTCAAATGCACACACTTAAAGTGTGTTCCTCTTTGTTCAAATGCACAACCAAGACTATGGATTATTCAATTCTTACACACACACAAAGTGTGGTCTTCCACTTCACTTGGCACACACCACTTGGTGTTGTTCTTTGTGCACACACATGGCCCTCGGGTTCTTCTTCTCCACTTGGCACACACACGAGGCAAGACCTCGGCCTTCTTCCTTGCCAAGCACCCACAACTCGTAGGGTGTGGTTTTCTCAACACAAGCCCCTGCCTTAGTGAAGGCGCGCAAGGGGTGCAGCCACTCTTCCTCAACACTGCCGCGCAAGATGCACTGGCCGCGGGCGCGCATGTACTACTGCCGCACAAGCACTCGGGTGTGCAAGGTGCAACACCGCGGGGCTTCAACCGTGGGCGCGCAAGATGTTGCGGCCACGGGTCTTCCTACTGCGCAAGGGAAAGGCGCGCAGGGATCCTTCTCCAACCTCTTTCACGCAAGGAGTGCGCAAAAGGAACCTCGCGGAGCAAGGGATGCTCCGGGCTTCACTGCCGCACAAGTGTGCGCGCAGGGCTTCAACTTCGTGAGGCACAGAGTGCTTCTCACGGGACTTCTTTCTTCAAAAACTCAGCAAGCAACAATGAGGTCTCGTCCTCTCCTTTTATAGGCAGAGATGCCTCAGATTATCCGCGTGCGATAAATCTTGAATCACCGAAGATTTCGGATCTTTAAAAATCCTTTAAATATGGTTTCTATCCTCGGTTCACGCGTGTATTTATTTTCTTCGGTCTTCTTCACGTGCATGCGACTTAGAACGCATGCACGACCTCTTTTCTTCCAATCTATGCAAACCACAAACACACATGGCATCGGCACCTTTGGTTTGCCTCGGCCAAACTTAGAATTCTTTCAAACATTGCATGCATGGTCATTTTTAGGCATGATCGTGTTCAGTGTGGCCAGACGAACTCGTTGGAGCAATTAGATTGGCCGGAGGTGGTCAGACACTCCAATTCTATCCTCGGGGAGGTCTCTGGTTCGAAGGAAGCTCGCGGGTGGCCTCGTGCGAGCTCGGGGAAGAAGACGGTCGCTGGGCCGTTGGATCAGCCGATCAAAAGACTTTGGACGGCCTGGATAAGATCGGGGGCGCGACGGATTAGATGAGCGGCGCCGATCGTCCGCGAGATCAGATGAGCGGCTGGGATTCGTTCCCGGTGAAAAATGCGCGTCCCACATCGAATCCTCGCGCGGTTTTTCTGCGGTTTATCAATATGCCGCTCCCATCCCCACTTCAATTGAACTTCCTCCTCCACGGTGCCGCCCCGCACCGTGTTCTCCCTGCGGGCGCGCTCTGCGCCCACTCTGCTCCCTGCGGGCGCGCTCCTAGCGCCCACTATGCACCTCGGGCACGCGGGTTTCACCACCGCATGTCCTCGGGGGCTTACACACGGCCCCGGCCGCTCGAGCTGGCCACATGGGATCCCCCCTTGGGCATGGCGCCTTAGGCCCACATGTGCCTTGGGGGTTGAACCCTTAAGGCTGGCTTGAGATGGCTAATTTTTTGCAAGTAAATAGAACAAGTACTTTGTTAAAAACAAAGTAACCAAGTTCAAATGCCATTCCTTCTTCTAAGCCATTCTTTCCATTTCTTCTAATTCTTCTTAAGAATTCCTCCATTTCTTCTCCTCACATGATCTTCACTTAGGATATGGAATTCAAAAGGTTCACCATCAACCGAAGATCCTGAATCAAATAATTCTTCAATGTTCTTCAATGATCCAATTAGAGGTCAAGTTGGATCACATTCACATTGTCATGCACTAAGAATTAGTACATGGTCTTCTGTAATCCACTTCATCCACTTAGAACTTATGGATGGATCACTTTCAACTCCTCATGCATTGTCACTACAATGCATGGTCTTCTAATATTGTTGTGACATTGTATCCACTTGATAGAAGTTCTTTGAACTTAAAGAGCAGCTCAACAATCGTCAGATGTCCATGGAGAATGTTTCAACCATATTCTCCAATACCACTTAGTGAATCTCCTAAGTGACATGCATCTTAGTACCATGGTCATTCTCCTTCACCACCAACACCATCACAACCTTTTTCATTCACCTCTTGACATTCCTTGACTTCCATTAATTCCAAGACAACTTTATGCCTCATTGACAACAAATGCAACACAGTGCACTTCAATCTCCCCCTTTGTATTTGTTGTCAATACACCTTCAGCACATATGAATGGGTCAATATGTGTGCCAATATTTTCTCCCCCTTATTGGCAATCAAATGCAAAGGTGTGGTGTGGTTCACTTTCAAAAATATCTTCCTCCCTTTGAATAGCATCTTCTTGAAAATTACTAAGAGAGGGATGATGCCACATGTTCTTCTTTAGCAAAGAACCTTTTGTAAATCAACTCTAAGTCTACTTGGGCTAACCCGGTGTAGAAAACAAGAGTGATATAACCAAGATTTTTCAATGCTGTCCACAATTCTATATACATGTGAGATCATGCTTGGGGGTTTGAAATTTTTCAGATGTAACAATGAATTTGCTAAATCCTGCACAACTTCACAAAACTCATTAGAAAGTTCAGGTGCAAAGATAAAGATCCCCCTTTCATCCATTTGTCTTCAATCCATACCCCCCCTTAATTGACAAGATAAACTCAATTAAGAAACAAGGGATGATAGTATGATTGGAATACCTTAACTTTTCTTCTCAAGATGGTATTAATCTAAGAATCCCATCTTCTACAGATTTGCTCCCCCTCAAGGGGTGCACTCCATTCTGTCCAAACCATCCTCCAGATGAGAATGATCATCATCTTCAATTCACTGCAATGTTAGCACATGTATATACCAAGAGTATAAGGGAATGAGATGGAACCTCCTTGGTTCATCAATGTGAACAACAAGGTTGAGAAGATTCTCTCAACCGAGATGTCCCATTTTCACCAGTCTTCACACTTTCATATTTGATCTTCATTGATGATTGTGCTGGTGTGGATCTCAATACATCTTCATGTGAAATATTCTTCTTCCCTCTTGCCTTAGCAATTGCCAGAACTTCATCTTCAGCTCTTTTCAGATCTTTGGCAAGTTGCAACTGATTTGGCCGTATGACTAGTAAGTCACTTGGAAGTGTGGCCTCAGTTCTGGATATTCCACATGGTTCCTTTGATTCTGTCAAGCTACCTCTCTTAGGCAACTTGTTTTCAATCAATCCCTTCTGCTTCTTTTGGATTGATTGTCTGTTTGAGTTTAGTTGGCTTCTATTGATTTCCATGGCTTATTTGCAAAGATCCATGGAATGACCTTTCTTTCCACAGTAGAAGCATGTCTTCTTGGTGGTCCTTCTAGATGACTCACCCTTCTTGGATTTAGACTCCAAGTACTTCTCTTACTTTTTCAACATCTTCTTGGGAGCTTCTTCCACTTTCTTATGATTGCTTCCCAAGTATTCTTTCTGAGCCAGGTTCTGTGATGTTTTCTTCTTTCCAGCTTTGGATACAGTTGGAGATTGACATGTATCATTCTTTTGACCACTTTTGCAACCATCCCAGATGATGTCAAGTAATCCAAATCTGTTAGCAGTAAACAGATGTCTCTGGACCTGTGAATGTTGCTTATTTCCTTCTGGCTTGCTCCCCCTAGGCATGGGCTTCCTCTGTGCTTTGGCATTCAGTGGATTGTACCAACAATCCTTTGAACAATGCCCATACTTGTTACAACACCAACATTGACCCACAAATCTTGACCTCTTCAGTCCTTCTGATTGTTGGGTACTTTTCTTGAATTGTTGTGCTGCTTCAGGAGAGCTTTCTTCCTTCATTTCCTTCATCCATTCTTGTTTAGAATTATTCTTCCATCCTGCACTTTTTGTGGAAACACAATTAGAAGCATTGGTACAAGATGGTATAGATGGTACCTTCATTCTAGAAGATGTTTCACTTTTATTAGAGGATGTATTTCTCTTAGAATCATCCTGCTCAAAGCATACTTGAGTAGCAACATGTCTTCTTCCAGCTGACTGGGAGGATTCAGCTTTAGGTGATTGCAGATGTTTCAATATCACCTCCAGTTCTAAGTATTTCATGTTGAGGGAGTTCTTCTCATCCTCAATAGTTCTTAGCTTTCCTTCCCAATTCTCCACCAGTTGTTTCATCTAGTCTTCATGCACCTTCTTCAATTCTTGCAATGAATTGTCCATCTCCTTCACCAATTTTACTTTGTCTTCAAGTTGAGCATCTTTAACAACCATTGATACTCTATGCCATTTTTCAAGTGCATGGAAAACTTCTTTGACCATTACTTTAAAGAAATATTTCTCAGAAAGGCTTCTTTGCAATTCTTCAGTAGTGTCTTCATATCTTTCATTGCAAAGAGATACTGTTTCATCTTTAGCCTTCACCATCTTTCTGAGAGTGTTGGTTATGCCAACCCTTTTAGCCAATTGATCTTCCATTGCATTGGCTTCTTCTTCTAACTTTGATTTTTCTTCATGAAGATCATGGATGCCTGTAGCTATACACTTTGCCACTTCCATGGGAACTGTCTTTTGAAGATATTTGAGTGCACTCTGAAGATCATTCATTGTTTCAACTTCATCACAGCTAGGACATGCTTTCTTCATCTTCTTGGCCTGTTTCTTCTTTCTATTTTTCTGAGTCTTGGCAGATATCTCCATTTGAGGCTGGTTGCTCGTTTCCTCAAATCTGCACTTCATAAAGACTCCCTTGGATCTTTTAGAGGTAACCTTCCCTTTGATACCAATTGAAGTGCCCAGATCATTGTGAATCACTGAGAGGGGGAGGGGGTGAATCAGTGATCCCTTAAAACTTTTTACTAATTGATTCTTTATCAATTAAACCTCTATGGCTTGTTAAGGCCTCGATCCACTTTTCTTATGTCTCTCAACCTTTCCCGGATAATGCAGTAATGAAAAGGCACAAGACACAAGGATTTACAAGGTTCGGCACCAAAGGCCTACATCCTTGCCATGCTCTCCCAGCATGGATTCTCCCATTATAACTTGTTAGAATTACAATGGTCGATACAGAGTCCCACTGTATCTCTCCTGAGTCCCACAGGAGGGTCTTTATACTGCGTCCCACAGTGTTACCAGAGTCCCACTGGCCTGCTCCAGAATCCCACTGAAGACTTCTTCTCCCTGAGTCCCAGAGGGTCTTCTCTTGGCTCCTCGAGTCACACGAGTAGCTCTTCTCCACTTTAAGGTCTTCAAGTAAATTCAGCAGCCTGGGATAAAGTCTGCTGGCCTTGCTCTTCTCTTCTGATCACTTGTGGTTGATCAGGGCTTCTCGTCTACCTCAGGCTTTATCTCCTTCTTCAGGATGACCTGGCTTCTCTCTCCAACTACTGAATACTCAAACAACTGATATCTTTAACATTGGTCTGGTCCAGTCTCAGTCACTTCAACTTCATGCACTGAGTGCATGGCAGCTCTTCATCCTCATGCACTGATAGCATGACCTTCTCAATTCTTCAAGAACCTCCTGGTCTTGGTCAACTCAAATGCACATCACTGATTTAAACTTTGTTTACGTGCGCATGTGCATGCCTGCATGCATGCACTTCCTCTTTCTCTTCTTGGTGCAGTAAACCCACAAAGGGTGTAACACTTTAAGCACACACCTTCTTCCTCCTTCACACACTTTATCCAATTTGTTTACACACTTAGAGTGTGTTCTACTTTAGTGTGGGTCACTCCTTATTTTTCTAAGTGTATACACACTTCTTAGTGCACACACTTAGGTTCGGCCAACTTGTCTCCTTACACACACTTGTTTCATTTTGCACACACTTGAAACTTGGCCTATTCTCCTCATCTTGTTGCACACACTCACTTTAGTGTTCTTTTAATTTGTTCTTCGAAGTGTGCACACACAAGGTCACAACCCTCGGCCTCTTCAAATGCACACACTTAAAGTGTGTTCCTCTTTGTTAAAATGCACAACCAAGACTATGGATTATTCAATTCTTACACACAAACAAAGTGTGGTCTTCCACTTCACTTGGCACACACCACTTGGTGTTGTTCTTTGTGCACACACATGGCCCTCGGGTTCTTCTTCTCCACTTGTCACACACACGAGGCAAGACCTCGGCCTTCTTCCTTGCCAAGCACCCACAACCCGTAGGGTGTGGTTTTCTCAACACAAGCCTCTGCCTTAGTGAAGGCGCGCAAGGGGTGCATCCACTCTTCCTCAACACTGCCGCGCATGATGCACTGGCCGCGGGCACACAGGTACTACTGCCGCGCAAGCACTCGGGTGTGCAAGGTGCAACACCGCGGGGCTTCAACCGTGGGCGCGCAAGATGTTGCGGCCACGGGTCTTCCTGCTGCGCAAGGGAAAGGCACGCAAGGATCCTTCTCCAACTTCTTTCGCGCAAGGAGTGCGCAAAAGGAACCTCTTAGAGCAAGGGATGCTCCGGGCTTCACTGCCGCGCAAGTGTGCGTGCAGGGCTTCGACTTCGTGAGGCACAGAGTGCTTCTCACGGGACTTCTTTCTTCAAAAACTCAGCAAGCAAAAATGAGGTCTCGGCCTCTCCTTTTATAGGCAGAGATGCCTTAGATTATCCGCGTGCGATAAATCTTGAATCACCGAAGATTTCGGATCTTTAAAAATCCTTTAAATCTGGTTTCTATCCTCGGTTCACGCGTGTATTTATTTTCTTCGGTCTTCTTCACGTGCATGCGACTTAGAACGCATGCACAGCCTCTTTTCTTCCAATCTATGCAAACCACGGACACACGTGGCCTCGACACCTTTGGTTTGCCTCGGCCAAACTTCGAATTCTTTCAAACATTGCATGCATGGTCATTTTTAGGCATGATCGTGTTCAGTGTGGCCAGACGAAATCGTTGGAGCAATTAGATTGGCCGGAGGTGGTCGGACACTCCAATTCTATCCTCAGGGAGGTCTCTGGTTCGAAGGAAGCTCGCGGGTGGCCTCGTGCGAGCTCGGGGAAGAAGACGGTCGCTGGGCCGTTGGATCAGCCGATCAAAAGACTTTGGACGGCATGGATCAGATCGGGGGCGCGGCGGATTAGATGAGCGGCGCCGATCGTCCGCGAGATCAGATGAGCGGCTGGGATTCGTTCCCGGTGAAAAATGCGCGTCCCACATCGAATCCTCGCGCGGTTTTTCTGCGGTTTATCAATATGCCCCTCCCATCCCCACTTCAATTGAACTTCCTCCTCCACGGTGCCGCCCCGCACCGTGTTCTCCCTGCGGGCGCGCTCTGCGCCCACTCTGCTCCCTGCGAGCGCGCTCCTAGCGCCCACTATGCACCTCGGGCGCGTGGGTTTCACCGCCGCATGTCCTCGGGGGCTTACACACGGCCCCTGCCGCTCGAGCTGGCCACTTGGGATCCCCCCTTGGGCGTGGCGCCTTAGGCCCACATGTGCCTTGGGGGTTGAACCCTTAAGGCTGGCTTGAGATGGCTAATTTTTTGCAAGTAAATAGAACAAGTACTTTGTTAAAAACAAAGTAACCAAGTTCAAATGTCATTCCTTCTTCTAAGCCATTCTTTCCATTTCTTCTTATTCTTCTTAAGAATTCCTCCATTTCTTCAACTCACATGATCTTCACTTAGGATATGGAATTCAAAAGGTTCACCATCAACCGAAGCTCCTGAATCAAATAATTCTTCAATGTTCTTCAATGATCCAATTAGAGGTCAAGTTGGATCACATTCACATTGTCATGCACTAAGAATTAGTACATGGTCTTCTGTAATCCACTTCATCCACATAGAACTTATGGATGGATCACTTTCAACTCCTCATGAATTGTCACTACAATGCATGGTCTTCTAATATTGTTGTGACATTGTATCCACTTGATACAAGTTCTTTGAACTTAAAGAGCAGCTCAAAAATCGTCAGATGTCCATGGAGAATGTTTCAACAATATTCTCCAATACCACTTAGTGAATCTCCTATGTGACATGCATCTTAGTACCATGGTCATTCTCCTTCACCACCAACACCATCACAACCTTTGTCATTCACCTCTTGACATTCCTTGACTTCCATTCATTCCAAGACAACTTTATGCCTCATTGACAACAAATGCAACACAGTGCACTTCAATAATGAACATTATATTTATATTTACATGTTTCTCATGAGGGAAATAATTGATGAAAATTTCCCCTAAAATCCTTTCATTCAATGATTTCTAAGTTCTCGACTCCCAAAGTATTCTCCATCATTAACCACCATGAATCAACATCTCCATTGAGAATATACACCATAACTACAACATTTTCCTTTTCATCACATCGCATGTCCATAAATAGATTATCTAAAGATTAAATACATTTTTCAACTACCTTTGGATTAGTAGTCATTGTAAATGACCATGGATTTTGTCTCCTAAACTAATCTAATATAAGATAATTTTACTGCGAAATAATTTTCACTATCATGGAAATGTTATTTTTTATAACCTTATTTGATAGCATAATATGGCCATAATTTACTATGATTCTAGCAATATTGGAATCCTAATTATTGAAATATGTTCATATTCCAATTTATTGATTCAATTCTTTTTTCATGGTTCCATTTCTAGACATATTCATATACTGGATCTTCCATTAATTTTGAATTTTAAATGTTAATGTTTAATTCTAAATATGGTGTAACATATGATATAAATTAAAAATTTATATACTGTTATTCTAAAAATCATAATACTTGGTTTCATTGGGTATATCATAATTATCAAATCCATAATAATGATTTTAAAATAATATGAAAATTATGTTAATAATATCCCCAAGAGAGTGTCAAAGCAGGTTTGTATTAAGGCCAATTGTTATCCACCAGGTGGCGATCGAGTCCAACACAATTCACCCCTTCATATTTATTACCCCTTGGCACCTATAAGGGAGATTGAAAACAACTTTTAGTATCAATGTAGAAATTTATGACTATAAAAACCATAATATGTTCGTATATACTAATGGTCAAATTCTATCACAGGGTTATATTCCCTATTTAATGTATTCCATAATCTAGTAATTAATATTTTTTACCAGAAATTTTCAGATACCAAATGTAGTATTCTAAAATCTAATGTCACATATTTCATTCCATACATTATTAAATTGTTTTATATTCGTTCATTCAAATATTGAATGATAGATTTGTTTTCAGAATTGTGAAACTAGATAAAATCTTGATGCACATTATAAATTTGGAACAGAAAATAAAACATAAAACATAACAAAATATAATAAAATACATAATTTAATAACATTTAATTACTTCTTCTTAATAATAAAGGGATGGGAAAAATAAGTGTTATCTCAAATTCTCTTTAATTGATAATTATAGTGTAATCTGTCTTGAATCAATAATAATAATCAACATGAAAATGTAAATTATTCAAAATGCTTGTAATTTAGTTTATAAAATGACAATGAAATTCATCCATATGATTTATCATATATAATAATAATAAATTAATAATCAATGAAGAAAAGGCTTATTTATCAGATGAAATATTTTCAATGAACATGATACCTTTACCATGAATATGCAACTTCAAGATAGCATAAAAGTTTTGGATAAAACCCCAACTGATTTGGCCAATTAATTCATCTCATGAGACTACTGATATATCAAGGAGATATTTTTATTTAGGAACCACAAAACAACTTTAATATCTAGATAATTACCCATATAATGAATAATTTGTTTAATTCATAAACAATTTATTTTTTCATGATGTATCTTTATTGAGTAATGGCTACATATTTATCTATAATTCCCAAAGAATCCAATGAATTTAAATGTATATACCATATTAAAAAATAGTATATATTTCATATAATAATAATATCAATCTTAAAATAATTAGGATATTTAAGATGAATTTATTTTCCAATTAAAAATGACCACAAAAGCGATTGATTAAAAATATTGTTAACAATTAATGAATAAAGTGAAAATAAATAATAACTTTTACCACTTTGTAATTTTATATACAAATCCCATGGGATGATATAATTCAAATTGAGACATAAAATAAAATGTATTATTAATTTATCATCATAATTCATTTTACGACGTACAAGATTCACCGTATAAATCATGTTATATTTATAACATTACAATATTCGTCAATGAAAGGAAATTGATATTAAATCAGTTACCTTGAGTTCGACTAGTCATGTTAATACTTTATCTTATTGAATACTAAACATATAATAATTATTAATATTATTATTAAACTACACGATGTTAAATAATTCTTTTATATTACTCATTTTCTTTGTATATATAATTTCATCATCAATTTATGTTTATGTCACGTGTTTTGATGATATTTGACATATGAGTCAAAAATGACTTTGGATGATGACTCTTTGTTCTAGTGGTCATGATATAAATAAATATAGAATAATATTCATTACATAATTATTATAATTATACATATTTTATATATTAAATTCTATTCGAGAATGATGGTTATGTGAATTGAAATATGTCATGGTCATGGAGACAGTAGGTCTTACGAACACATGAGTAAATTTTCCATTTTTCAATAATTGGTTTTAAGAAATATTTTTTCATTCCATAATGATGATAATAACATAAATAACAAATTATTTATTTAAATATATTTATATATATATATCATCCTGGTGGTGTGATGATGAAATGAAAGTCACTACACTTTGTTAATGTTACATTCGACATGTACACAAGAGGCGATTTCATTTTCTTGTCTAAGAAATAAAATGATATATTAAAGTATAATAATGATATTTATTTCATAAGTATAATAATTATAACATTTATATCACATATATTCATTATCCATGTCCTTATCATCTTAAATGTAATTTTTTTTTAAAATGAATCACATCGTTTCGCGTGGTAGTAGTCTATCATACACCCAAGAGACATTATTACATCCCCTAAGGAATGGGAAGATTTAAAATAAATATATTAAATAATGTTTCCATAATAATATTTTTGTTATAAATATTATATTTAATCATTATATCCATTATCACACAATATAATTAAGGTTTTTAATGGAAAATCTAAAGGGATTTATTCATGAAGTTGTAGTCTGCCACACACAAGAATAATGATTTCATAAACCATTTTAGGGAGGTGATAGATGTTGTGAGTCATTACCATAACATAAAAAATATTTTAATAAATGATATATTATCCTAATTATATATTCATTTTATAAAAATTAATTGAATGACGTGGATGAATAGAAAAATTAAAAATCTCAATGATGAATGTTATCTCATTTCTCAAGTATAATCCCTATGTTTTCACCAAATACATAATATTATATATTTATTCTAAAAATTAATATTCTTGGATGGGAGGATAGATTCAGTCTTGTGATTTGTTAGGTCATGGGAGATCCAAAATTTGTTTGATGGTGTCGATATTGGATGGCAGGTGGTGGAATTTTATAAGAGGTTATGTAGAACCATTATTTTATTCTCGTAAAATGGATAAATTACAAAGATAAGTAGAGAACATTCAATATAGGGATGTAATCAGAGGGAATGATACTTCATACCTCAGTGTGACCCATAGGGGAAGATACCAATGAGATACACCCTAGTGCAATGGGGTGGTCTTTTATAGGCCAGTTCTAACGAAAACATGTATTTTTTTATAAGAATGAGTTCTATCATTGTTAACATGAAGAAAAATGCTTCATAAATATAAAATTAATTTAAATATAAGGGTTATTATAAAAATATTTCCATAAAATATATTTTAATAATTTTTAATGTTTATTTTAAACATTATATTTTTTTTAAACCCCATGTAAAACCATTTTTAACTAAACTATGGTATTTATTTTGTACTATTTTTTACTATTTATTTTGATAATAAATTGTTTTCATATTATTAGAAATTAATAAATATTATAATTACAAATATATAATCTATTATTTCAAATTCAATTCAAATAAGTGGTAATAATTTAATTGAAGGTATTCTCGTAGAAGCGATGAGGTGACTTGTTTTCAACGAGAACTGTTCTGATGATTATGATATATTTATTTATTAATTCAATATAATTTTTTTTATAATTTCTTAATTTGAATTAATTGATATAAAATTTAACTAATTTTATATTAACCTTAATTTAATATATAAATATATGTTACCAAAAATTTAATTGAAATTTTATTTATCATTTAAAACTCATTATTTTTAATTAATCATTGGAAAATTAAGACTTTATGAGAAATCCCAAAAAATAAATATGAGATTATTGTTATATATTTGTATGAAAATTGTTTTTTATTATTTAATTATTTTTGAATGTTATAAAAATTAATTTATGTTATTTATGTAAAGCATCATCAAACAACCTTATATTAAAATATAGTTCTTAAGAAAAAATTACTTTTTACATTAAAATTATTCTTATTTTATCTCTAATAAATAAATTACTATAATATTTATATTGAACCATGTACTCTTCAACCCCATAAAATTAGTATCTATTTTATAATGGTTATTATTAGATAATATTTTTATATTGTATTTTCATATAAAACTAGTGTTACCTGCATTGTTGGCTATCAATGGAAATAGATTTTTTATAAAATAAGTATATTCTATAGTCATTAGGTGTGACAAATTTATTCTCTGTTTATTCACAGAAATTGACCATACGTGAAATATCATATTATTATCATGATGTGATTTTTTTACACCATCTTCCATTTCTTTTCAAAACCAAGAGATTGGGTAACTTCAACAACTATTTTTACCATCAGAACACGTTGAATGATTTATTCATAGATATTGTATTACCGTATGGATATTAAAAATATGAGCCATGTATTTATTCCATAAATTAATCTATAATCAATAATCATTCGTTGGTTGAAAATGTAAGAAGCGTAGCTCACATGTCTTGTAATTTTTTCATAGCTAGAAATGGTTCATCCTCTATTTTAATTTATCTCTAGGAACAATTTATCAATATTCATTTGAATAAAATATTGAATATACTTATGGGAAAATATGTTCTGATATCATACATATCCATTGAATAAATTTCATCATGTTTCTTATAATTCATGATGATATTCCACCATTGATATACTTTACCCACCCAATTATAGAAAAAAATGAATTTTACATGTTCTGAATAGTATATAATGAAAAAAAACTTCTCGGTGGTACTAATCAATTTCTCGATAACTAGTGGATTAATATATACACTGATGTAAAAATTTCATTTCCTCCGGATAGACTCACTAGAATGTTTTCCACATTTTTTCTTATTTTTATTTTCAACAGCATAAATAAATTGAAAAAATTTTATATGAAAAACAATGATATTTTTAATTCCAATTAGCATAAAATTTGTATTATCATAAGGAAAATCAATATATTATACATTATAATCACTATTAAAACATCTCATTTAGATTAAATCCATTGTATAAATCTCAAAAAAATAGTTTATGAAATGAAAATCAAAACGGGGAACAACATAATCATGATAAATAACATATATAGTTTCTAAATAATGTCAGTCTCATTGTAATATATTATAAAATAAAATTATTCTAGGTTATTCATAGTCATATTATTTTTAATTTCTTCTTGATGGTTCATAATGTGTTTTTGAATTTTCAAAAAATTCTCCCCAAAGTGTGCCTAACTAAGAGTGTAGCGAGACCCATTTTCATGCACCAGGTGATGATCGAGTCTATCTAAAACTTCCATTTTCTAAGATATTTCCCCCATGTACCAATTTACAAAGTCATATCCTCATGAATTGTCAAAATAGTTATTTAATTTCATGTAAATCAATCACATGAATAATTAATAAAATTCTTTGAAACATTCTTATTCTATGAACCATCTATAGAATTATCCCTAGAAATATTCATAGAGATATTAACAAACTTTTATCATCGTAATTCCCAGTTGATAATCACAACTTACACAGATACTAATTACAAATATCCCATCATTTCATAAAAAAAATATTACATTTTAATCAATGAATTTTTATTACATAATATAATAATCCACACCAGAATCATTTAGATATTTTTACATTTGATACATCGACACATAAACAACTGGTCCATAGTTGGGCTACATCATCTACCACTATTTTCTTCATAAAATGTATTATTATTATACATATAATACATAATATATTTCTTAATAACCTTGGGAATGGAAATATAATAATGGCTGATTTTATATTCTCATATTGGGTGAAAATAATGATATGAAAAAATTACTAATCGAATTGTTTGAGAACAATGGAATAACATATGGAAACCATAACATGTATATCATAGATCAAAAACATGATTCCTAAAATAAATATTAGCATTTAATAATACATGATTCATAATTGAATAATGTAACTTGACCCACGAGAGCATTAAATTAGAATAAGAAATCGTTTTTTGGCACATACACAAGAATATAAATGAAATTCCTTTTTATTTCAACTCTCATTGACAAGTCTATCATAGTATATTGGGTACACTCTTATAGATATAAAGATATTCAATGGTCAATCCAAATTCTATCATAGTGTATATATTCCCATATAGAACTTCGTTCACTCCAATTTCAATTTTCATTTATCTCATGAGAAATAAACTGATACAAAATTCATTAAATGGAGATATAGGTCCCAAATAACATATAATTAAAATAATATATTTGTCATCTAGAAGATTGAATTTTTTTTGTCATATCATATCCCATGAAATGAATTCTGTTTATTAACATTTAACTGTATCATAATCTATATAAATAATATAGGTTTTAGAATCATTTTACATGTTCATAAAATCATTACCCTTAGAAATAGATGTAGTGTTAATAATTAGTTTTTCATGGTATAATACATGAAAGAGAATGGGGTTTCACCAACATAATTTCATCATAATCAAAAACCATTTAATGAAATAATATAACAAGAATCCTTCGATAATAAACACAATAAATAATATATAGAATCAGTGGAATTAATCTAAGATGGAAGATAAATTTTAATGAAAAGTATGTTTGACAATTTCTTGATGAAAATATCATTTTATTGAAAATAAATTGGTAAAAATAAATATTCTAAAAATATTTTAGAAATATGTTTCCTAAATGATAACAAATGAAAAATAAATATGATGATTCAAAAACAAACTAATGGTCTTGATAGTAAGATATTTTTGGTCATTTCATACATGTTAAAATAAAAATTCCTTTTATATTTTCTGTAAATGGAAAATTGGCATTATTTATAGAATGAAATATAGTTTATAATTTAAAATTTAGTAAATGTAAAAAATGGATAAAAATTTATTCAATATATATTTCATTACCCACCATCTTCAATATGAAGGAAGGGGCAACAAATTTACATTCCCTTACTTTCTTCAGATGAAAGAGAGATAATGACCCCAAGTCCCACATTCAATAGGCCCCAAAATGGTGACTAGCATCAAGGGTATATAATCTAAAGAAAATGAAAGGCATTATTTTTTTAATGAAAATAATATCAAGAGAGTAGAGGGTAAAATTACCAAACAACACCAAACATTTATATAAATGAAAAATATATAACCCATGCATGATTTTAATGAAAAATGAAACAAAGGAACAAAAAAATTAGCAATGAAAGTATTAAAAGAAATAGATTAAAAATAATCCAAACAAAAATCCTTAATACCATTCATGTAGTGTCTTGAACTGTCCTTGGAGTACACCGAGAATCATGTTAATAGTTTTATAATTCAAGGTTATCATACAAGTATACTGAGTAGGGGGACCAAAGTCACTTGTGCTCATGTGGGAGAAGCATACTAATGCCCCAATGAAATGAATAGAAACCAACTACACATACCAATGAGAAATACTAACTATCCCATCTTAATTAAGCTATAATCATGAAATAAATCATGTTATATAAGGTAGTAATATAATCACATTGATTATTTGGGTACCCTACCCAATTTTTCAACTAGTTATTTGCACATTCCTAACAGCTAAAGTATTGAAGCTACCTCTTATATACAAATTCAATCCCACTAAAAAACATCTTACACACCCATATTCCACATTCCTCACGTTCCTCGCCTAAAGACACATGGGAAAAACAACCACACCCCTTTCACAAAAACACATGGGTCTCATTCTTAAGACCCATGTGAATCAATCATGGCCCACAGACACATGAGCCCCTCATAAAAAACACAACCTACCTGAAGGATCATGGGTTAATAACCACAAGACAATAAATCCTACCAAGATACACTTGAGTGGTATGAAATCAGAATGGGGTGCAAGGAAGAATTAATATATACATCTATCCATCCACCCACTGGGATATTAGGATATACACCATCCCTCAAGAATTAAGGGTATTAGACACATATTTAATGATAAAATAGGCGTGAATATGGAAAATTACAAGGAACTTTAATTTAAATATATAGCTAAACAATAATTATTCCTTACCTATGAGTATTAAAAAAAATGACATCCCACACGAAACAACCTTTGATACTACACGTATATTCACCACCACACAATAGCAATAACCATTGAATAAAACCATCCCCATTTTAATTTAATCTCAAGTCATTATTTATTAATGATTTTATTATAATTCATTCTAGTATCACCTAAGGAACTGCTATCCACAACAATTTCCTACACAATAATCCAGTCAAGCTACAGTTCCACTATACAAACATCACATAAACACATTATAGTCCCACTACAACACATCACTCTATAGACAAGATATAAAAAAGTAAATAACACTACATAAGGGTTCATCTATTCCAAAATTAATCATTCTATCATCCTGAGATTCTGTCACACCTCTTGTACTTCCCCACAATCCAATCCCATATCAAAACACAACCAAACAAAATCCTGCTACCCATAAAGGCTATGACCCAAATACAAATCCATTCCCTCCGTCCACCCTTGTACACATAACAGAGATACCAATAGAAACGTCACAAAAACACCACAAATAAGAAAAACCAACCAAACCCAACATACAAATAGACCATTGAGGGATGAATATCAATTTTTTTCTCGAGGGATTCTTTAATTCTAGTATAAAAAATTGGGCTGATCAATGAAATGGTTTGATCATAGATAATGCATTTATTTTATCAAGTGTATGTGATTAAATCTATTAATATTTATGAATTTTCCTATAGTATCATCAACAAGGAAAAAAATCATTTTTACGAAAACAAATGCCACCATCTAACATGGTTTTTAGAATTCATTAAAGCCACAACCATTTATAATAAGAAAACAAGGATAATAAAATTAAATAGTGCTCAATATTCATTCATCTTCAATCCCCTACCTGTTATCATAATAGGTCATGTTGCATTTTTATCATCAAATCCCCCCAAATTTGTTACTTTTATTGTAGAATGAATATAGCAGTTCTATCGAAAGAAGCATTACTACACCCACCTTTCATTATACAAAATTAAGGAGAGATGAAGGAAAATCCTTATATGGAACAACATGAATCTGAAACCCTTCCTTGTGTTGACAAATTAATCATGTGAGCAGTTGTAAGTTCCATAAATAACATGACAGGAGTGGTTTATAGCATATTCACATGACAAGTCTATAGAGGAGGGATCTATACTCACCAAGAGAAATGAGAGGACAGGAGATCAGATTTATAAAAAGAAATGCAGATCATATATCAACAGAATGAAAAATGGTTTCAATACAAAATAACCTAGGATCTTGTTGATGATTACACAGTTCAACTATTTCAATGCCCCCAATCATTATGATATTAAATATAATTTGAAATTAGTATATAAACACCCAAACATGGCTTCATACTAGATTGAAATCAAATAAAATTCAATAGGGATGAAAAAGAAAAAACTAGGACAAAATGAAATGAGTAATTTATGGGTGAGTCGCCAATGTTGGGCCACCGATGCACCCTAACTCATCAACACTGGTGCCCTAACTCACTGACACCAATACTCTGAATCACTGAAATAGACACCATGAGTCACCGACACTGACACCCTGAGTGCTCGACACCGACACCCTAACTCACCAAATCCAATGCCCTTACTAATCAACTCCAATGCCCCAACTCACTGACAGCGACATAAAAAATGACTCGTCAACAATAATAGTGAAAAAAATTACTCACTGACACTGATAAATTCAAAAAATGTCTCATGGACACATATAGTAATAAAATGAATCACCTACACAAAAATATCAAAATTACTCACCGGAAAAAAAAAATAAAAAATGGCATTCTGACACCGACAGTAAAAAAATGACTCTCCGAACCCGATAGTAACATAAATAACTCGCTCGCACAAACAGCTAAAAATGATTTGACAACACTAAATGTACAAAAAATGACTATACAAAACTGGTAGTACAAAATTGAGTTATCTAAACCAAAAATACCAAAAGGAGTCACTGAAACTGACTATAAAAAAATTAACATGATGAAACTGATAGTAATAAAATGCCTAACCAACACCTACAGTACATAAATGAATCACTGACACCGATAGTTTAAAATGAAATACTGATAGAAAAACTAGACATATTGGGTAAACTTCTTCGAATGAGTCCCAATAGCTACAAAAAACACCTAAAACAGTGGATTTACACAAAGGAATGGACTGAAGAGGCTGGAGTAATTACATCAGATACCTCTAATACCATTATCATCCTCCAAAATTCAAAACCAATCGCTGAAAAGAGGGGTTTGAAAAACCACACCCCAGACCAATAATGGAAAAACCACCCTACGTTGTTCTATGAAATGGAATGAAAACATCAAAATTCATGAAAACCTCCACAAAAACTAAGGCACCGAAAAACTACTCTAACCTCAAAGATAGAACAATCATGATAATTAGATTAAGGATTTCCTTCTTCAGTTTTATGATACTATCTACTTTGGGCAGCACTGGCTCTCTTAAACAGTTTTAATCATATCTGTATTAATGCGACTTGATTATGAATTAGGTGCTTTCCTCCCTTTATTTCGGGACATCTCACACATCATAGAGAAAGAGAAAAACACATTTTATAGAAACACAGTCAGGAAATACAGTATAAACAACGCAAAAGAAGAAACACAAGAGAAAAAATCAGAATAGCTCATAGTTTTAGGAAAACATCTTTGTTTCTTGCAACCATGTACTGTCCTTGAGGCCACCTTGCCTCCACAACAGAAAAACGAATGAAATGGTCCATACATGATGTAACTCATCCGAATGTTCCTAGATCTCTATCATATTCTCCACGAATGTTGAATATCCATTCATATCCAACTCTACCAACTCATTGACATGGGATTTATCATATAGATACAGATGAATCAGAGAGACATGAAAGTCAAAATGGACCCTCTCAACCCATGGTGGATATTCTAGCTGATATTCCACCCACCCTACTTTTCCAAACACCTCGAAAGGTCCAATGAACCTAGGAGAGAGATTGATCCCTTTATCAAACCAAGGGGAGAGATTGGTATTATTGAAATTTGGATCAGATGAATAAAAATTTAGATGTTAATATAGGGATGGTCAAGAATCAAATAATTTAATAAAATAGATATATTTTTTTAATATTTTTTCCTAATAACATAATGTAATTTTTTTTATTTAAACATTTACTATGGTTACTATATTTTACTATGGGAACCTATGGTTATTAAATAATATTGTAATGGTTTTCCATACATAATTTTAACATGGTGAATTTAAATTATATAAATATTTTACATTATTAAATTTCAACAGTTTATAAAAAAATAATTTCTTTAAAATGATACTTAACCTAACAAAAATAGATTTTTGAACAATGTTCTCAAAATAAAAATGAATTTAAACAAAAAGTTTGTATAGTGTTAAGTACCTTGAATTTTATTTGTTTATGAATAAAAATATATGTTATTTAACATTATAAAATGGATAAATGTAAATACGTATTTAATAATTTAAAAATTGAAAATATATAATATTTTTTATTTAAATTAAAATATTACAATGTTTAAAAAATTTCTTGTATTTATATATTGATTAAACTTATTCATTTCAAATAATCCAGTTTACTATATATATTGATTTTTTATAGAAAACTTTTTTCAAATATTATTATGTCATGCATATTTTAAATGCTTTATTTTATATATAAATCTAATATTTTCGTTATTCACATTAGAAACAAATTTTTTATAAAATTACAAAAATATAAACCAAATAATTTATATAATTATTAGAAAAATATAATTTATTTCATTTTATTAGCCGCATTTTCTTAATTTATAATATTATTATTTTTATAAAACATAAATAATATAATAGATAATTGTTTTAAACAAAATTTATTCCTAGATTATTTAAATTTTCATTCATGATAGCTTCTAAATTATTTATTTTATGTTAATAATTTATCAACCATTGAATTTCATCAAAAATTATATATATATATATCATTAAAAGTAAATATATTAATAAATATTAATATTTTAAAAAATTCCACATATGACTCTTTTAATAAATGAAAAATATATTTTTTTTATTAGTAATGACATGTTAATATAATCTTAATTTCTACATATAATTCCTCTCTTCAAATACATTTAATATTTAAGGATATGATATGTATTGGGGAATAAATGGGTGATTAATCAACTAGTATAGACCATGTAGTAATGTCAATGAGAATGAAATTCACTCCCATGTGAATTAACAAAATCTATACATATTGAAAATACATTTTGTTGGTCTTTGAAAAACCCTATTGAAACCACATCCATTTCAATAAATAATAAATGAGCCTAAAAATGAATAAACATACAAGATTCTATTTTCATATATCTCAAAATTTCATCACCATAAATATTATATTGAATATTATATTCTTTAATATATCATTATTTTTCTTAAAATTACTCATTAATTTTAGGGATGAGATCACCTCCTAAAAAATCTTCCCTAGAAGTTCATCCCATTATTTCCACATTTACTTTCATAATTATAATCAGATAATTTAATTTTTTTGTTATATGGGAATTCTGTTTAATAAAAAATAAACAAAAGAAAGATGATTATTCTAAATTATTAATAAGTCCATTGAGATTGGTAAAATAATATCATCTAAAATCCCACTAAAATGAAGATGTATACCTTCAATATCGATAAGATAAAATTGATTTTGGGACCACATTATCATACCCCATCCTATATATTATATTTATAATTTTAATATATAGATAAATCATGATATATAGAATTTAAGAGTGTTGAAATTCTGATTTTATCAACTATTACCTAGGAAAAATTGTTCCCTTTATGACAGTTAGGGTGGCTGCTGAAAAATGCATCGTTTTAATATCCTAAGTCATATGGGTATAGAAAATGTACAATCATCCCGTTTTATTATTTTTAGTCTATAACTATTGATATATAATGAATCCAAATACATTATGTATAATCTCCATCCTTTTGTTATCCCTCTATAAGTGTTACTTTTGATCTCTATACAACATCTTCTTTTATGGATAAATAGAGAAAATGTGTCATCTTAATAATCATGGTGTCCTATACCATTTTTTATTTTGATGAGATAAATATCATTGTTATAATAATTATAATTAAATATTCATCATTTTTTATCTCTAGAATATTTTCTACACTGTTTTATATTTCCATATAATTTTTTTAGATTCCATTTAAAATAAATGATGGGTGGTTGAATTTTTTTGGAAGTGTAGTATTACATCTAATTCAATGTTAATATCAATTTTAGTAATATCAATATCTCTGAATACTAGGCCCCATTATATCCTCATCAATTATAAGGTGGAGTTATCATTTATTCATAAACAGTCATCCACATTTTCATCCTTACCGAATAGTGATGAAATGAGTAATCATAGTCATGGAATAAATCCATCCATTTCCACTGATAATGGTTACATATATTCTATGATGATAAATAATATAATCTATTATTATAAATATATTTATATACCAATATTTTTACCATATATATAATAATTAAAAATCATTAATGTAAATATTAAAATCAGTAGATTAAGATAATATATACGGAAATACGTCTCATGTGTCATTGATTATCATGGGGAATAATATTTTAACATATAATTTATCATGGGGACACATAAACACATATTTAATGAATATTTATATATTAAAAATAATTTACCATCATAAGGTATTATATTATAATTTGAGGTTACTAAAATATTATTAATATTCATGAAAATTTATTTCTATTGTTATATATAACTTAATATCATCTCATTTACTATTACTTTTGTTATTAGTGTTGATATAGAAGATAAATTTATTTCAAATCAATGATTATATAATTCTAATGAAATAAATCATTGCATCTTGGTTATAGTGGTAACTTTGGGCTTTTTAATTCCCTTTTCTATTTATGGTTTCTATAAATATTTCATTACTTATTATTATAATAATTTATAATGATACACTATGCATGCGAAATTCAAACTACATACATTTACTGTATAGTTTCTCTTTTATCCTAGAATTCATCACATTCCTAAAAGGATGCAATTATCTTCATTAATCATGAAATATAATATAATAAATTCAATAAATACTATTAAAATTTCATCATGGTTGATTATAATGACTCTATTTATAAGATTCGTGATTATGATTGTTGAATTTTTATTTCCGAGAATAATTATTATGAATTTTTACTAAGTAAATTATTATTATCAAATTCATTTAAGGTAATATTGATAACCCTCACAAAAAATAAAGATCATGTAGATAAATAAATTAAATAAAATTTAATAAAATCTTATGTCAGTTAGAATCAATCTCCCTAAATAACTTCAAGCGAAGAGGATTTACCTAAATGTTTGGATCATCCTTCAATTTTTCATCTTAATCATATACTAGATTGTTCAAAGATTGAACTTATTCCACTTTGATAATATTATTCATGTTTAACCCTCTAATAAATATGCAGTCTTTATTATTAACCCATTCATATCTATACATGGTAGGATCCACTCGGAGCAATCAGTCCATCAATTAGTCTATATCTTAATTCAACACCTTAATCATGACAATATCCTCCACCATGTCTTCACTTATGTTCATGATCAGGTATTTTTTATTTCTAATAGCCACGTTTGTAACCACCTTCACCAACCGTGCATCCCTTATATGTAATGGTATCTCCCCAAGCTGACCCTCAGTCTTCTAATATGCATCTTCTAATGGAGTCACCATAACTTCAATGATCCCCTCATCATGTTACTTTGGAGTCTTGGTGTTCCCAAGTTGATGATCCTCTTTGATGCCTTAAATGGATGTAACATCCTTGTCATATTTTTTAGGATGTAACATTCATGATGTTTTCCATTTCATGAGAATCTGTCTCCTTGTATTTACATTTTTTGGCTAAATGTGTCTCTATTCCCCTAGGGAGATATGAGTTATCTTCACATCGCTATTTATTTCTACTAACTTGTGATAATTAATATCCTTGAGTCCCTATATTCAATATTTCATTTCTTCAACCTTGGAATGTGATGGAATTTACCATGTCCACCTATTTATTGTGATTGTTTTTAATTATCAACATCTTTTTATGAGGGGAAAATGTTATTATATTCAACCCCTCTATTGACACACAAAATCTCAATGAAATTGTTCAAATTGATACATGACACTGTCTTTCTCAGGTTGGGAACCTATTTGTTATTAAACCTACAACATGAAACATGCCATGAGTCCAATCAATCCTAATTATCAGTAGATATACCCACTCCAATCTACTGAAACACCCCATAATTGTTAATACTGCTACATAGAACTACAAAGAAAAAGGTTCATGTATTTGGGATTACAATCTTATTAACATTTAAATCATTACCTCCAATAGAACCCACAATAACTTGTTAAATTTTTTTGGAAATATCCATCATTTTAGTTTCATTTTAATCCCTTACAATCACTAGGGGACCTACTATATATTGCCACGATCTGTTGAAAATACTAGTTATGCATGGGTTAAGAGATAACACCCTACCCCTCTATTGCATAACTAATCCATCCGACCTCACAGTACCAAAAAACCCTTCACCACATTTAGAATGACCTTTATTGATGGAAACCAAAAGATTTTCACCTAAGGACATGTTTTCTAGAACATCCAAATATGATCCCAGTTGCATCCTTTAATGGCTAAAAACAACCACGACATGACCCGACTTCTTACATGAGTATCATCACTCTTACAATGATTCATGTACTACCAACTTATTGTATCATAATTCTTCATCCATAGAATAAAATAAGGACATGACATACTCTTTAGGCAAATCTACGTCTACAAAAACCCTTGGTGAAATTTGATGACATACAGCTCTAGTACTACTATCTAGCTAGAGGTAACACCCAACTGAATTACCTAGCAAGTAAATAATTGAGGGATTTGGAAATAGTAGAGGGAGTTCTTGGAATCATTCTATATAATGAAACAGTCAGTGTCACCATCTAAAACGACACCTGACTTGGTTCGTGGGAAGGCCCAAGGGGAATTCTCGATCCCCATGGACTAGCATAATTTCCCAGGTATCAATAATAACACATGGGAATGATTTAACGAAAATAGTAAACACAAAACAACTGACAATATAAATAACCTAAAAATGAAAATACACAACTAAAAAAACCTTAAAGCATTTTCAATTAAATGTTCCATAACGTGTTACAAAATCCGAAAATAAAAAACATTGAAAAACTAAAGCTCTCACACAAACCTCCAAGCAACAATATGGGCCACATCCCTAGGCCACTAACATCGACCTAAACGAGAAGAGCACCACCAACCTGATCCAACATAACTAAGCATGATGACTCACCCAGGAATACACAAAGTTCATGATCTACATACACATAATGGTGTATTTAGGGTGTGATCCAAGAGCCCAGGGGGATACCACCAAATAAAAACATGTTCCATGCAACAACATCAAAAATATAGTTTAACATGGTTATTTAAAACAATAATTTTAAAATTATTTTAAGGAAAACATATAATAGATTAATTTAAAAAAGGGAAAATGGCACATGAAGAAAAAAATTAACAAATACTACATTAAAATCAAATAATAACTTCATAAATAATATGAACATACTCAAGTGGCCCTCTATATACTGATAGAAGGTACCACATCATGAATAGTGCAACACTGTGTGTAAATCCATTAAGATAGCTAGTATGTGTGGGGTGCTAGAGACATTGTACCTCTATGTAAATGTCTCATAGGAACCACAATAATTAGATCTCTCAGGAAGGATCTACTAGTGGGGAAACACATCGATAACCTTGTGGTCTCCAATCACCACAAAAGATTAGTCGGCGATGTAACATAAATCGTACTAGATGATACTTGGATGAACCACTCACATTTCATCAAGAATTATAGTCCTAATATTCCCACTATGTACACTAGGTTTTTCCTTCTGTTCAATCAAGTTACACATTCACAATGTATATCGATCTATCAAATCACAAATCAAGAAAGACATTACACAGAAAATCCACCACTTGCATACAGAAACACTATTCTAAAAAACACACATAAAAACCATTTCACATGATAATTCACAAAACTTTCATGAATTGATAAATTATTTAATCAACTTAATTAACATTTATAAATATCACAAAAATGTTTTTCACATGAAATATGCCCATTTTCAAATATAAGAGTTCCTTTAAAAACATAACGCACAATTGACCCTATCAAAAAAAGCTCTTGAACTCAACACATAACTTATAAAATCTAGTTAAACTGTTTATGAAACCCATAAAATTAGAAATCAAAGGCTTTCATAAGAAAAAAACACCATATTTCCATTTTAGAAAACACCATTCTAGGTCGTAAAGTTAACAAAACCATTTAAAAAATGGTTTCGCACCACCCAAAAAATTTATCAAATACATTAATGGTATAAATAACAAAGTAATGTGTGCGACACATAATTAATATAACCCAACTTTTCAGATATTCCATTTCTCAAAACCAAAACATTTTATACCTTTCCTGAACTCAACTTGCTCCTTGCAAACAACTCACACGATGATTAAAAACACTACTTTAAAAAACACAAAAATACACAATATATCCATTTCTCGTACAAAATACAAACCCAACACATAATGAAACCAATTCTAAAAAAACATATTTTTCATCTTTCATAAAAATTAGATAATCCACTATAATAGTTTATATAAAAACATCACTAAACACACCAATGTTTTAAACCAAAATATCACCTGAAACCCTCCTTAAAATTTGACCACATGACTTAACAATATAAAAATATATTTCACACTATCAATACAATTTAATGAAACCATTTAATAACATATAAAACACCCTATAATTATTTAAAAAATTAAATATACTATTCATATAAAGGAAAAAAGTTTCAATCCAATTAAAATCAATATTTTTTTCTTTCTAAAATTACATTCTCACTACTCGAAATAATTCATTAAACACTTTCAAGCATTTATATAGCCACACACATATAAACAATAAGACTATATTTTCCATAAAATAAAAATTTCATTAGACGAGCATGAAAAAAATGCCAAAATATAGTACGCAAGATGGAATTAAATCATATAACATGTTATAATTAACTAAATAAAAAAATTATATTATCTATGAAATTTATGGAGAATACAACCATCTACATGCATGTAGAACCATTGCAAAACCACCCACATACTTTTACCCCATGACACACACACCCAAGAAAACATTTAAAAAACCTTAAAATGAGAATATGAATCATATACATTATACTTGAACCCAAAAACTAGACCTCTAAACAAGTATAACAACCATATGAGAATGAAATATAATTTCTGAGGATGGTCATGTGGGTGAGACAGGGTGTCGAGGCTAGTCACATGAAGGGGGAGGCACACCATAGAAAGCCACATGAAGAATTCCAGGATAGCCAGGAAGAGCGTGGGGAGGGGGCTGTCAGACAAGGGGTTTTGACTGGTGGGGAGGCCAGTGAGGATGAGGATGGCCGCATGAAGGACTGGCTGGGGAGCTACGGCATGACCGTCTTGCTTGGGATCTGTGGTGAGACAGGCCAACCTCAGAGATATGGCATGAAAGACTGGCCTTGGAGTTGTGGTCCGTCGAGATGGTGTTATGGGGGGGGGGGGTGGTGCCGCGATGGGGATAGGGGAAAGATATGAGAACCCTAAGTAGGAGAAAAAACAACAAAAAAATAAATAAAATAATAAAAAAAGAAAAAAAAAACAAATAAATAAATAATAATGATAATTATAAGATAATGAAAAACATAATAATCTAAATAGTAAACTATTCAATAATAAACATAATAAAATGATAATAATATAAAGAATACTATAAATTAAATTATTATCCATGATAAAAATAATATTATTCTCAATTTACATTAATAATAATATTCATATTAATACCATTCTTAATTCATCTTATTTCGTTAATTGAACATAAACAAGTCATACTGTAACCGGGCAAGGTCATACGTGACCCAAGAGACGGCGCATGGATTCGACCACTGTGCACTAGATACAATCAAGGTTAAAACTCAAACTTGAAAATAAGAACTCATAAATTTTATACTGGGCCAAAAAAAATTCATCATGCCAATAAAATTAATAAAATATATAATTTAATAAACAGATGGGTAAGGCAATTCTCCCCACCATACCACCTTCCATCCAGTAAAGCCACAATTACTATTGAACCTCTAAGTAGTAACTAAAAAACCCTTGGTTTTCAAAGTGGATCCCTACGAAAAGTATGTGAAAAGATGAAAATACAATCTTCTTAGAGAAAGTGACTTAAATTCCCACCTCAAGGAACTCACAAAATTATTTTCCCACTATGTTTCGTCCGACCCTACAAGGTAGAACACCTCTAGTTTATTGATCATGTAAAGGAACTCTCACACAAATGAAAACCTACTTCACAACAAAAACACCTCAATAACCAATGAATTAAATCCATTGATATGACTAGAATAATCAAACAAGAACAATCACATCCAAGGAACACTCTGATAACCAAAAACTATGTCATATCTAGAAATAGAACTAAAAGGCCAACATGGGAAATCTTAAAGAGATCCCCACCAGTATAAACATACAGAAGCCTGAGACGAAATTGGAAAACTGACACGAGGTGACCCATATAGACTCCTCACGATTATGAAAAAGTCCAACAATTATTCATTCCGGATACATTTGAGAGAAAGTCGTCCTGGGTCTCACAACAATTAGAACTGACTATAGTTAAAAAAACTTCAAAAATATCCCTAAAATTACCAAACACCCCTCCAAAAGGTGCAGGGATGGAAGGGCATAACTACCTGGGTGCCAATACCACGACCCAAGAAAAAATAATATTTCTACATCTCTGGATGTGTACTATTCTAATTTGTGACCTTTTTCCAATAACATAAAATATATTGACTAGTAAAATTGATTACATTTGGTCTGTCACATCAATAGTGGAATTAAGATACGAGGTGACCAATCCTCCTCATAGCCATGAGGAACGTCACACACCTAGATGTGTCATTGGAAATGGAATAACTGCATGAACAATTTAAACTTCCATCACCTCTAACATCGATGACAGAAATAAGGCCAGGTTACCGCACACTCTTAGGGTTCCTCACCATTAGATAGCTTCACTATGTGGCCTATGACAAGAGACCTAATTATTGAAGCATCTCCTTCCTCACAGTCAGGCATCGAATATCTCGAATGAAGCTTCTTTTTTTCTCGGTGCCGAAATCAACCACATTGAAATCGATAAAACCCCATCAGACACAACACACATTGATATCCACCTACTCCCCCATGACACGTCCACCAAAATAGGGGTTTAGATGGTGAACATACATCACCTTTTAACCTTAACCATGAATCATAAAAAGGAATGTCGCCTGAAAAACACTCCCCTTTGAAAAGAAAAAATTAGAAATATCTAAGAAGAGTACATGATGCTAGGAAAATAGGGATTCCTGAAGGATTATACAAAATTCACCCTTTATCTTCAAAGAGTACTCACAATGAAAGACGCCACCAATGATGACCCATGTGGGCGATGAGAGCACTATCATCATTTCAAGACATTGATCAACAATGATAATTATAAACCACCATCATCCTTCTCTATTCAAATTCTGTTCACTCTTTTGCCGGGGAAACCTTATGATGAAATGACAAAAAACATCCTACCCAACGACATAGAAAACTCAAAGAGACCAAAAAACATATCAATTTACCTTTCTTCAATCATCTTGTAGCTAGAGGATATGCCTATCCAAAAATAAAATGGAATTGAATTAGCACTGTCACTCAAAATATAGAGTCCTTGATTTAATCAACTTGAGGGTCAACATTCGGCAAGTTACCAGTGGCCGCACATCAATCGCATGTTAATTATTTTTTGGGAAATCCATATTCATGAATGATAACCATGGACCTAATCAAACTGGTCCAATGTCTAAGACATACTACAAGGAAACAGTAAACGTGCAGGGAGAACCGCCGCAAGGGCTCCCCTTAAAAATTTTCAACATAAACCATTAATTACACACTTGCACACCAACTTACAAATAAGAATTCAATATAAGGACACAAATCATTCATAATGGTTTCTCAGAATGAAAATACTCACATCCATCATTTCAAATATTAATAACACACCTCACTACCATATATTATTAAAACATCATATCATTTTTACATATAAAACACATTTACAAGAAAATAAAACAATGAGGCAAAGAACGATTCAATAGGAAACTATCTTCAGTGGGTGACTGGGATATTTGGTCGGTGGTCATACACCAATCGCATCCCACCATTGAGAGTATTATAGGATAGTGTCTATTGCATTACAAGGTATTCCCGGCCCTGTGAGCTCACTAAGACCATAGCGGCTCCTCTCTTTTCATTTCTTCAAACATTATTAACCATAAAGTCTAAATACTCAAACAGACCACAATATATCCTTGTCACTCAAGTCCCATAATGTGGTGTGCTAGCTGTGCACCTTATTTGTAGCCATGACGTCATGTCCCGAAAACCATAACTCAAGTATACTATGACTCTATTCCAAGAGAACATGGCCCAATATAGAAAACCTCCTTCTGATAGCATTTTGTCATGAGCCATATATGGTCACCATCTGACTCGGCACCCGACCCTATATGTGGAATGCTCCAAAGGGCGTTCTCGATCCCCAAAGGCTGGCACAAGTTCTCTGGTATCAAAAATAACAGATGAAAATGATTTACCAAAAATAGTAAACACAAAATGACTTACAAGATAAATTATCTGATATTAAAAATAGACAATCAAACCTGACCTTAATGAATTTCATAATTAAAGGTCCATAACATGAACCAACAACATAAAAGATACAACATGGAAAAACTAAATCTCTAACCAAAACCTCCGACCAACAAGAGAGGCCCCATACCCATGACACCAATACCGAAATTCCGGAGAAGACCACGTACAACCTGAACCACCATCACTAAGAATGATGTTTCAACTTGTAATACAAAAATTTAAGATGTTCATACACAAAAGGTTATATTTAGTGTTTGTTTCAAGAGACTATTAATATACCACCCATTAAAAATGTTTCATGCCATAACATCCAAAAGATAATTTAACATGTTTATTTAAAATAATAATTTTAAAGTGTTGTTAAGTAAAACATCACAATTCTAAATGTAAAAAAGGAAAAGGTAATTGGAAGAAAAACCATTTCACAAATACTACTTTTAAAGGGAATAGAAAATTCATAATGATCATGCACATACTCATGTTGTCCTCTGTATGCCAACAGAAGGCACTATGTCAAGACTTTTTTAGCACTGTGGGTAAATACTATAATGCCCCGAACCTAGAATCCCACAGTCTATGAAATCTTACATAACATTGGCATGATCCCAAAAGATCATATCTCGAAAGACAAATATGTTTATTATCCTCGATAGTACTTGATAATTTAATAATAATTACATTACATCATAAAATGGAAAACAACAACAACATTGTTTCCAGATATAGCATTCGGATCCCATAGACTATCCCTCGAGGTCAGTCATAATATACTTCTTCGCATCCTGGGGAAAATAAAAACTAGAAAGGGGTTAGATCATATTCCTATTAAGCATAACAATATTGAATAAACATTAATAAATAAGTATAAACATTTGTGGAAATATATAGAAATAAAATGAAACCATTTTTAACATAAACTTCATCATAATATGAAAAATATAAATCGGAATAATTCCATTTAAATAATAACATGGATATTATAGTAGTTGAATAATCACATGAAATATAAATAGCCACTTTCATAATGATCGAATTCATAATACCATACTTCATAACCACATATTAAACGAATTGTTCCAAGATTACAAATATGGTTTTGTCAACGCCTTATTCCAAGACACTAGTTTGTCTTATGAGACCTACCCATGCATTGAGAATATATAGCGAGCTCCAGTCATCAATTACTATTCCCAATTCTTTCCACATGTGAAATGTTTCAAACATAACATAAACATTAGTATTAAAACTAGAATAAAATATGTCAATATATTATCTAAAAAATTGAATTGTAGACAAATAACACATCCAAATTCAAACATATCACAAAACCATCAATTAAAAATGTAATATTTTTATCAAAATAAATCAACATTAAACACAATCCAAATATATTAAACGATGTTGATAAGGATATAATCAAAAATCTTATTGAGAGAAATATCTCATTATTTTTTTAAATAGTTTATTTTTTCATAATTATGAAATAATGCATTAATTTTTTAAAATATTCTTATAATAATGTAAGGTAATCTTTGAAAATTTTATAACAATGGAATATAGCTGCACCCGTAGTGTAAGTTTAAAATACATTGTTACATAATTTTTGTCGAAAAAGGTCATAAAGTAACTTGTTTAGAAAATGACTGAAAGATTCCTTTCATAACATTGATGGTCAAAAAATAGTATATATTTCAATAACCCAAGTCTTGTAAAAACTATTTTGATATACGTTTTTAGGATACATTGATGTGGATGATAAAGAGATCACATTAGATGATTACAAATAAGCAACCTCAGATAATAAAGAGATTGTAGAATTAACCCTTACCTTGTAATTTTCCTTGGACAAGGGTAGTTTAACCTCCTGTACATTATTTAAATCATTGTTATTAAATTATTCAATAAATACATACATAAATATTATATTATATATTATCTTCCAATATTGCATTGTTAATGATATTTCAGTAGTGTCATTATTTCGGGTGTAAAGTTATTCATTTTCATTTATATGATTTGTTACGTAAGTATTGTTTGTTATGGATAAGATGTATCATATTCATATTCATTATGATATTTTGTCTTTAAAAATTATTTTAAATCAAAAAACGAAAATTACCCTGATATGGATACGATAGTGAATGAATCTCATCGTGTTTGTGTAGACGGTAAACCGTACGTACACACGAGCGACAATATCATTATTTTGACTTAAAATCATATATAATGGATGGTATATCATATATATATATAATCATTATCATGTTATATTTATTTTTTACATCATTTATACTCATTATTATACCCATCCAAATGGTGAAGTGTTTGAATAACAAACTACACCACGACGTGGAGATGGTAATTCATACATACACACATATGTTGACATTTCCATTTATAGGTTGGATATATTAATAAATATGGTTGTACCATTTTCATAATAAAATCAAAGTATATAGAAGATACAGGATTTATTATTTTAGAATGGAAACAACAATGAAAGAGGAAATGAATTAAGAAAATAACATGAAAGAGTTGAAGAAATATTTACCTCTTCTTCGGGTTCTTATTTTTTATTAGATCAAAAGGGATCCATAGGCTGGGTTTATAAATAAAGGAAGACTTATAAGATGATGAGAATACATTTAGAATGATATTTGTGTATGGGTTTTCTGAGCCAAATGGCTTTGAAGTTGTGAATTTGAGAGAAGGGGAAGTGACCTTTTTAAGAGGGGTGAGGGGCACCTTAGGAATAGAATTGAAATATTATTTTATAATTAAATCAATTTCAGTTTATAATTTCTAAAAAATAAATTATATAAAGTATATGGTCAGGATGGGTCTAAAACCATTCAACAAATAGATTTTATATAGGATTGGGTCACTATATTAACCTTATCTTTTATATGTAACTCTTAGTTAAATAGTTTGACATTTACCATGCCTCTTTGTATTTTTATATTATATGGTTAATGAACTTACTATAAATGTCCAAGAGAACATCAAGTGGTACATTAATGATTCACCTATAATTATATATGTCTTTGGGATGATCCTTATATTATTAGGATTATTATATGAACCAATAATATTTAATTTTTTTTTGTAAAAACTCATTATATCAATTTTCAAATAATTTAAAAATTGATTTTTGATAAAGTCCTAACTACATTATTACTTATAACTAATAAAATATAATCAACCCTAACATTTTATATTCACCTATAATATTTATGTATGGAATTATAACATTCAAATTATATTTATTTTTGTATTTATAATATCATTTATTTGATTGATTCATTAATAAAGAAAATGAGGCATCATTATTGTGTCCTATATAAATAAATTTATTTTATGAATAAAAATTATAAATAAAATATCCTGAGGTTGTAAATCATTATAGATATATAATGACTATTTATAGTCTAATAGATAAATTATATAACCTCACATAATTTTTATGTTAAAAGATATTTTCGTTTTTTATTTTTGTCTTTATTTTAGATTATTTAATATAAAATGTAATTATGAATCCTAAGTTGATCTATGGGTTCCCAAAACCGACCCATGGATTCCCATGGTCGTACATATATCATAAAATAGGGTTAAAACACATGTTAGGGTAATTTAATATTATTATAATATTATTTTTTAACATTATTTAATGGATTTATGCCTTTAACAACGAAAAACAAAATAATTTCTGAAGTAAATATTTCTATTGTCTAAAAGTAAAATTTAACTTTTTACATAATTTGGACCTCATGATTCTAAATATTGAATTAATTTTTCCAAATTCAAAACACAGAAGTAGCAGAAATTAATTTAAAATTAATTCCCATTTCCAAAATTGTTTTTTATGAAATACTAACTATCAAAATATTGAAACATGTTTTTGTCTAGTTTAATCGTTAGATTACACCCAATGAATTAAATTATTTTAACTGATAAAAATATAATCTAATTATACTTAATAACTATTAAAATATATTATTTAACACTATAAATTATTGCAATTAAAAAAAGATGATTTTAATTAAAATTTAATTATTTCACTATTCATCAAAAACTGAAAGTTTTGATAAAAATACCAAAATTTTATCCTACGCCAATTTATATATTCCAAATCCAAAAAATGAAGTCCATTTTGAAATATAAAATATATAAAATTTAAAAATGTGGGTATTACTATTCATAACAGGTTGTTTGATTGGTCGTTCTGTGTTAGAATCTCAAAGTTGCGTACAATAAAAGCTATTACATTATTGAAAGGGATATATACCATAGATTCTTGAGGTGTTACATTATCCACTCCTTCAAATAATTTCTCCCTTAAAATTTTTAGAATATTACATGATAAAAAGATTTAGGTGCTTCTTCATCATAAGTTCATTGGGTTCCCAAGTTGCCTCTTCTATTTTATGGTTTCTCCATAGAACTTTTAGAAGGCGAGTTGTCCATTTTCTAAACACTTGTTCTATTTTATCAAGAATCTTGATTGGATCTTCACAATATGACAGATCAGGTTCCAGTTTTATTTCTTCATAGGTGAGCACATGCGTTGGGTCAGGCATGTATTTTCTCAACATTAATTCCTGGAACACATCAGGAACTTTGAAGAAAATTGACGACATTGGCCAATGGTAAGCTACAGCTCCAATACATTGTAGAATTTAGAAAGGTCCTATGTTCCTGGGACATAATTTCCCCTTCTTACTAAAATTTATAACACCCTGACTTGGAGATACCTTCAAGAAAATATGATCTCTTACATGAAATTACAAATCCATCCCTCGGTTATCGACAGTTCTCTTCTTCCTACATTGACATGAATTGATGTGGGTATGGATTACCTTCACCATTTCCATAATTTCCTCCACATGTCCTGGGACTATGATTTTTCGTTCACCAAAATCATCCCACTATGTTTGTGTGGGACATATCCTTCTGTATAATGCTTCGTATGGTTCCCTCTAAATACATGATTGGAAGCTATTGTTATTAGAAAATCGCACCAGAGGTAATTATTGATCCCTTATACCTTGAAAGTCATGTTATCAAGATCTCAACATATATTCTATGTTTTGAATTGTCTGTTCTGATATTCCATCAGTTTGGTGGTGGTAGGATGTGCTCAAATGAATTTTAATATCTAGGGATTTATATGGAAATTTTGAGAATATGGATATAACACATTGATCGCCATCAGAAAAATTTGATAGATTTACTCCCTAAAGGATCAATAATTTATTAATAAATAATCTTGCTAGATTTTTAAGTGGTTAATCTTCTCTTATAACAAGAAAACATACTGACTTGGTAAAACAATCAGCATTGACCAATATTGAACCCTTCTTTATAGGAGTCTTTGGTAGTCCCATGACAATGTCCATTGTAAGATTATCCCATTTCCACTCAGGTATGGGAAGAGGTTTCATGATTCCTCTAGGCTATTGCCTTCCAACATTCACTTGTTGACAAACCATATATCCTAACACAAAATAAGCAATCTCTCTCTGCATGTTGTCCCACAAACAAAATTTCATTCAAATCTCTATACATCTTAGTGATAACAGGGTGTATAATGATATTGGAACTATGACCATAATCCAATAATTTCCTTTTTAGATCAAGTATATCTGGAAAACAAAGTCTCTTCCCAAATTTCAATATTCCATCTTCATACACAATGTCACTCAATTTCCCAACATTCACTACATTAATCTTATTTTGAAACTCTTAATCATTAGTCCGAGAAATCAATAATCGTTTTAGTATACATGTTTTGTCAACCATTTCAAAAATATTTTATTTTTCACCTTCCATGGATATCCCCATGTTCATCTTTACTAGATCCTTGTATATAAGATCCTTTTCTACTGTTATCTTGTCCATATCTCCATGATCCTTTCTACTCAAAGTATCTTCTACCTTATTTTCCTTCCTCGGGTGGTAGTGTATTGTGCAATCATAATCCTTGAGTAGTTCAAGCCATCACATGTGCCTCATGTTGAGTTCATTCTTTGAGAAAATATACAGAAAAATCTGTTGATTTTTATACAACTCACATTTTTTACCATAAAGTTAATGTCTCCATATATTCAAAGAAAATATTACCGCATATAACTCAAGATCATGAGTGGAATAGTTTTGTTCATAAATTTTTAGCTACCTTGATGAATAGGAAATAACTCTATAATTCTGTATAAGGACACAACCAAGTCCTTTCTTTGACGTATCACTATAAATAACAAAACTATCACTCCCTGAGGGTAGATTCAACATTGCATCATTGACTAATATTCTCAGCAATTTTTCAAAACATTCTTCACACTCTTTTTCCAATGAAATGTAACCCCTTTACCTGTGATCATCGTTAATGGGTTAGCCAATCAGGAAAAATTCTGGATAAAACGCCAATAAAAACCTGCTAAAACAATAATCATGCATTCCTCAGTTTACTCGATGGTGGAGGCCGTTCAAGGTTTACCATTTTCGTATATGGATCAACAAAGATTCCATCCTTATAGACAATATTACCTTGAAAGGGAATCTCTTGAATCCAGAATTCACAATTTCTAAACGTCCTATATAATTCATGTCTTCTATTAGACTTTAGAATAATGCACAAGTGATTTTTATGATATTCGTTGCTTTTTGAGTATACCAAAATATCATCAATAAATACCACTAAAATTTCATCACGATATTCCTTGAATACTCTAATCATTATATCCATGAAGACAGAGGGTGCATTAGTCAATCCAAAAGGCATTACTGTAAACTCGTAATTCTTGTACCTGGTTCGAAATGTAGTTTTCCGAATGTATTCCTTCTTCACACACAACTGATGATATCCAGATCAAACGTCAATATTTGAAAACTATTGAGATCAATGAATTTTCTCTAATAAATATTCAATTAAAGGTCGGGGATACTAGTTATTTATTGTTATAACATTGATATCCATGTAGTAAATGGACAACTTTATAAATTCATATTTCTACACAACAAAAAGAACATGGGATCCCCATGGAGAAACACTAGAAGAATAAATCCCTTATGACTCAATTACTCAAGTTAATTCTTTAGTTACACTAATTCCACAATGTTAATTCTTTATGGGGTCTTCGATATAGGCCTTGAACTAGGAATGAAGTCAATGGAAAACTCAATTTCATGATCTGGAGGATGTCTAGGTAAATCATCTGGAAAAACATCGTCATATTTTTGCACAATAGGTACATACTCTATTGGAACATTGTTTTCCTCTCCCATAGTTATTACATTCTATACCTCCCCAATAATTGAATTTATTTGTGCTACTTGGGGTGGATCTTGGTAAAAGTTATGTGGTGACATTTCTCCTCTAATGATAAGGTGTTCTTTATCATCATCATAAAAAATTTAAAACTCCATCTTCTTACAAAACAACTTTGCATCATGTTCTGAAAGGAAATCCAAACTGAGGATTATATCAAAATCAATCATGGGTATGACGATGATATCGGTAGATACAAAACATTTATTTTCATTAATGGGGACTGATTCACAAATCATTGTTGCAATATATCTTCCCTAATGAGTTTTTAATGAAAAATCCCTTATTATGTCAAATTGGAAATATCTAATTTTCATAGAAAACTGGGATGATGTGAAACTATGCGATAATCCAGAATCAAATAAAACATTTCTTAAACATGAAGAAAATGTTAAATTACCTACCACTACGTCTTTCGGAGCATCAACCATAGAATTAGTGATAGCATAATCTTAGCCTTGATCTTGTAAACATTTCTGCGGTAAGTACCCCTAGTGCATAGGACATTATTTTTGAATAATGTCCCCATTCTCTATAATTGTACCATTCAACATTAACAACATCTTTCTTCCCCTTGAAATCATGCGCTTGGTGGCATTTTTCTCCAAACTTGTAAAAACCATTCATTCCCTTCAGACAAGTACAATGGTGTTTCTTCTCACATTTACTACAAGACGGATATTCAACTATTCCCTTCATCCACTTATCTCTATTTCCAGAGTGTTCAGTTTATATCCTCCTCTCTTTATTTTATTTAAAGTCGTAAGACATAGATTATTCTTTTTCTATACTGATAACACATGAGCCAATATCTTCGTATGATGAGAAGGATTGTGAGACTAATGATCGACAGAGAGAAGGTTCTAATCCATCATCAAAATGATCAATCTTACATCTTGGGTTTTATATATAATCTTCATCATTCCACATTTAAATTATAATGTTAGCTTTATACATTGAGACATTCGCATCCTCCTTTTTCCTTAAACTCAGAAATTTCCTTTCCATATCTGCCCGATGGTCATGAGGAATGTATTTTTCTATGAAAATTTCATTAAACTTCTTCCAATCCATATTTGATACTTCACCATCTTCCATTGTGTTTTGAATCAATGACCACCATTGATTAGCATATCTAGTGAGGCGGTTAACTGTCATTAAAACCTTTTCCCTCTTGCTACTCCCCAATGTGTGGATTATTTTCTCCAAGGAATATATCCATTGGTCAGCTACTAATGGATTTTTACCACCATTGAATGTTGGTGTATGTTTCTCTCATGAAGTAATCTTACAATGATACTCCACGCTGTGGATTTGGGTGCTCCATAATGGTAAAGTTATTATTCATAACCTGAGAGAGTTGTCCCAGTATAGTGATAAGCTGATCAACATCAATTATATCACCAGCTCCACAATAATTATCTTGAGGAAGAGGGAATTCCATACACAGAGTGTGTGCATTGATACAGTTTCCATTCCTTCCACTAGGTTCCATTTCTAAACAATTTCATACACTAGATTATTTTATGAATCACAACACATAATTCCAAAACATGTAAAATAGTTAACATAAATTGAATAGTTTATGGATATAATCGATAATAATAAAAATAGATTTTTTAAGGATGTATATACTCATAAACCCTTCATAATGGTTTTTGAAAATGAGAATTATCCTATGCATATCCCCCAGGAGTGTCGTAACCAAGAGTGCATCAACAATTGTTATCATGCTCCAATTCCCATTCGAGTCTAGATCAAAGTTGTGCTTTAGGGTTTTAACCCTAGCTACATATGTTCCAAATCCACCTCTACCTTCTCTTTTTTAGAGAGGGATTTATTTCTTAAAAAAATAACAAAATCTCTACAATTCCAAAATTCTTGGATTTTCTTCTATAATAATACACAATTTCTATCTTAGGGCATTGTGCTCTAATCATTGTTTATCTAAATCTAGTTTCGAACGTTTGTACTAAACATCCTCTGATACCAACTACGACGTCATGACCCAGAAGCCTAGAGTCGGTGCGTTATTACATAGCATGGGCATGATCACAATAGATCAAGTCTCAAAATAACAATTAGTTTAGTAGACTCCCGAGTACTAGATGCATTCATAATGTTTAAATTACATCATAAAATGGAAGACTACAACAAAATTGTTTTGATAGAAAACACTGATATCCCATAGACTATGCCTATTGTTCGGTCATAATATACATCTTCGCATCCTGGGTAAAAAAACATTGAAATGGGTGAGCTCAGATGCTCAGTAAGGATAAAAATATAGCAGAAACATTCATAAATAAGAATAAACATTTAATTAAAAGTATATAACTAGAACAAATTCATTTTTAACATAAACATCAACATAATATAGAAAATATAAATCAAAATAATATCATTTACTTCCTCATAGGATTATTCTACAAGTCCAATAATCACATGCAATATCAATAGCAATATTCATAATGATAGAATGCATTATGCTAGAATTCATAACCACATAGTCAAGGCCTTGTGCCATGACTACAATACATATTTTTTCAAGGCCTTAATATAAGACACTAGTTTGTCTCATGAGACCTAACAATGCACTTAGGAGCTATAGCAGGCTCCACCCATCACTTACTAAGTCCAATGCAATCCTCATATAAAAGGTTTTATACATAACATAAACATTCGTATTAAAACCAGCATACGAAATGTAAGTACATTATTCATAGATATCCATCAATACAAAATTGATGATTTGTATCATAATAAATCAACATCAAACAAGATTAAAATCCATTTATGTATTTTGACATATGTGGAATCAAAACTGTTTGAGAAATATATCTCATTCTTTTTTTAAATCATATAATGTTACATTATTATAAATGAAAACATTCATTTTGAATATATTATTATAATCTTGTATGAGAATCTTCAATGATTTTATAACATATGAATATTTCCACACTCGCCTTATAAGATAAAAATACATTCTTACATTAATTTTGTTGAAAAAGTCATAAAGTAACTTTTTTGGAAAATGATGGAAAGATTACGTTCAAAACATTGAAGGTCAAACAAGGCTATAAAAGTCATTAATCCATAGTCTAGGAAATTTTTTTTTCAAATACATTTTTATGAAACATGGGTGTGGATGATAAAGAGGTTCCAGTAGATAATTATGTATAAACATCCTCTAATAATAAAGAGATTGTAGAATTAATCCTTACCTTGTACTTGTAATTGGACATGGGTTAGTTAAACTAATGAATAATAGTTAAATCATGGTAATTAAAATATAAAATAACTATGTACATAAATATGATATCATATATGATATTCCAATATTGCTTTGTTAATGATATATCAGTAGTATCATCGTTCGAGGTGTTAACTAATTCGTTTTCAATTATATTAATTATTAGATAATTAATGATTATTATGGATAGGATGTATCTTATTTATATTAATAATTATATTAAGTATTAAAACATTATTTTTAATAAACAAATGAAAATTAGTCTTGAATGGATACGATAGGGAATTAATCTCATCGCATTCGTGGAGACAATAATCCGTACGTACACACCAGCGACAATATCATTCTTTTGATATTAAAATCATATATAATTGGATAGTATATCATATATGTAGAATCATTATCATGTTATATTTATTATTCTAATCATTTATACTCATTATTATACGCATCCAAATGATGAAATTTTTAATAACAAACTACACCACGACATGGATAATGTAATCTGTACGTACGCACATATGGTGACTTTGTCATTTATAAGATGGATATAATAATGAATATGGTTGTAAAATTTTTATAATAACATCACATTATATATAATATAGTAGATTTATTATTGTATAATTGAAATAGCAATGATATAGTAAGTGTAAGAAGAAAAGAACTTGAAAGAGGTAATGAAATATTTACCTCATCTTCGGGTTCTTCATTTTGATTTGATCAAAAGGGCTCCTTAAGTTGGATTTCCGACTAAAAAAAGTCCTATAGGATTATGGGAGGTCATATGGGAGGATATTTGGCCAGGGGATGGCATATCCAAATGTATTTTAAGCTGTTAATTTGAGATAAGAGGAAGTTCCCTTTTATAAGAGAGGTGAGGGGCACCTTTAGAAAAGATTGAAATATTATTTTATAATAAAATTATATTCAGACTCTAATTGATCAAAAATGAATTATTTAATGTTTGAAGTAGGTATGGGTTGAAAAAAACTAATCCAATAGGTTTTAGGCATATTTGGGTCACTATAATAACATTATCTTATAGATTTAACACGTAGTTAAATAGTTTGACATTTACCATGCCTCTTTTATTTTTATATTATATGGTTAATAAACATAAAATTAAAATCCATTAGAACATAAAGTGGTTCACTAATAATAGAAATATCATAATATAAGTCTTTTTAGTCAACCATATATTTTTAGGATTATTATATCAACCAATAAAATTTTATTTAAAAAATACTCATTTATGTCTATTTTGACATTATTTAATAATTGATTTTTGGAAAAGTCATAACAACAATATTAATTCAAAATAAATACATTTTCTAAATTATAACAAGTAAATGTCACCTATAAAATTTAATTATGGAACCAAAACGTTCAAATGTTATTTATTTTGGTATTTATAATATCATTTATTTGATTGTTTCATTAATATGGAAAATATTTCATCATTAATATGTCATATATAAATATATATATTTTATGTCTAAAAATTATAAATAAAATATCTTGAGATAGGAATTAGTTTTATCTTTCTAGTGAATATTTATAGTTAAATAGATCAATTGTATAACCTCATATAAAAATTATTTAATTAAAAGATATTTTCTTTTGTTATTTTTTCCTTTAATTAGGATTATTTAATATAAAATGTCATTATCACTCTGAAGTGGCTCCATAGGGTCCTAGAATCGACCAAAGGAAGCCCATGGTCGTAAATGTATCATAAAATAGTGTCAATACACATATTAGGATAATGTAATATTATTATAATATTATGTTTTAACCTTATTTACTAGATTTACCTATTTAACCACGATAAATAAAATATTTACTAAAATAAATATTCCTAATTTCTAAAAATAATATTTACCTATTTACATAATTTGGAACTCATGATTCCAAATATAGAATTCATTTTTCCAAATTAAAAACACATAATTAGAATAAATTAATTTAAAATTGATTCATATAGTTAAAACAAAAAACTTGTTTTTATGAAATAATAACTATCAAAAGATTGAAAATTGTTTATGACAAGTTTAATCGTGATATTACATTCAATGAATTAAATTATAGAAAATGATAATAATATAATAAAATTATACATAAAAGATATTCAAATTTATAATATAACTCTATATATTATTTCTATTAAAAAAGTAGTTTTTAATTAAAATTTAGTATTTTCACTATTCATCAAATATTAGTTTTTTCAGAAAAATACAAAAAATTTATCCTCACCTACCTTTGATATACCAAATCCCAATAATATGTGAATTTTTAAGTATAAAATTTATAAAATTATAAAAATTGGTTATTACTATTCATAACAGCTACTTTGATTGGTCGTTGTGTGTTAGAATCATGATGTTGTGTATAATACAAGCTATTGTATTATTCAAAGGGAAATGTACCGAAGAATCATGGGTTGTTACAAATCCCCTAAGATAGATAGTATGTGTGGGGTGGTAGAGACATCATACCCTAGTGCAAATGTGGCATATGAACCACAATAATCAACACTCTCGTGCACGAGCAACTAGTAGGGAAACACATCCATAACATGGTGGTCTTCAATCAACACAAGAGTTTAGTCAGTGTAGAAATTTAAATCCTACCAGATGAAATTGGGATTAACCATTAACGTATCATGTAGTGTACTATTTAGAATCTTCCCACTTAGGTAACTATGGTTTTTCCTATGTGCATAATTATGTTCCACATTCACATAGTATACTACTCCCTCATATTACAAATCAAACAAGAAATTACACAAAAATCCACCACTTGAATAACCGATAACTATTCCAAAATCACATGCACACAGAAACCATAACACACCATAATTCTCAACTCCTTCATGAATTGAAAAAAAAAATTAAACAATTTATAGAACATTTCTAAATATCACAACAATGTTTTTCACATGAAATCTCCCAAGTTTCACATATAATAGTTACTTTAAATACTTAAAACAAATTTAACATGATAAAAAACAAATCCTTCAAATCATAAATAATATAACAAATCTAGATAAACAATTTACGAAACACATTAAATTAAAAAAATGATTATAGAAGAAAAAAAGTGATTTACATTTTAGAAAACTCCTTTCTAATCCATAAACATGATGAAACCATTAAAAAAGCTTTCTGCACCACCCACACAGTTTATCAAATACATTCATTTTATAAAACACAAATACGCCTATGTGACCCATAATTAGTATAACCAATCTTCTCATAGAGTCCTTTTATCAAAACCAAAACAATTTAAACATTTATTGAACTCAACTCGCTCCTTGCAAACAACTCACATGACCCATAGAAACACCAGTCTCAAACACACACACACACACACACTATATATCCATTTTTCATGAAATATTCATACCCAACACATAAGCAGCCCAATGCATCAAAAAATGTATTTTGTATCTTTGAAAATATTTTGATAATATTCTATAACATTTTTTAAAATAACTTTACTAAAAATAACCATCATTTTCACCAAAATTTCACATAAAACCCTATTTAAATTTTGACCTCATTATTTAACCATATAAAAATGAATTTATCAATATCAAAATATTATAAATGAACCGTTAAATAACATATAAAACACCCTAAAATCATTTACACAATTAAATATACCAATTAATATAGTTGAACTAGTTTCAAAACAATTCGAATCACATTTTATTCTCTCTAAAACTACATCCTCACTACCCAAAAAAATTAATTAAAAACTTCCATGAATTTATACCGCCACACAAAAACAAACTAAAAGACAATATAATTCATGAAATAAAAATTTCATCAGACGATCATGCTAAATAAATGCTTAAATATTGTTCCTACCATGAAATTAAAGAATAGAACATGTTAATAGGAACAAAATAAACATAGTAAATTATCTATAAAATGTAAGGGTGAAGGAACCAACTATCGGTGTGTATCAACATTTCAAAATAATTCACAAACTTCAACTTCATGCCACCTGCACTGCATGAAAATGGATAAAGGACCTTAAATAAAGAAATAGAATCATAAAATTAATACTAGATCCCAAAAAACAGACCTCTAAACAAGAGGATAAACCCTACGAGAAGGAAATATACATAGCGATGTTGGACGCATGATTGAGGCAGCACGTTGATGCTGGTCATACGAAGGAGGCGAAATGCTGAGGTTATTCATGCGAAGAATCCCATGATGAGAAAGGGGGAGGTGTTCTATAGTGTGGAGAGGGAGAGGGCCGGAGGGGAGAGTGGCGGTGTGGCAGCACGACGCGATAGGGCTGGCATGGGAGGGTTCAGAGTGGCGGTCTCCAAATAGAGCAAGTGGGCAGTGTGGCGACAATTACCGAATAAAGCAGGGAAGCAGTGATCGGTGTGTCATTGGACAACCAGGAAGAGCAGGGGTTGGCTGGATAAGGGGTGTGCATAGGATGGGAAGCCGATGGGGATGGAAGAAGGCCACATGATGGACTGCCCAGGGAGTTTCCCCGCGACGGGCATACATACTAGGGTTAGGAGAGGGGGGGGGTAAGAGGGAAGATCCACAAAACAGTAAGAAAAATAAGAAACAATGAATAAATAAATAAATACATAGAATAAAAAATAATATATATATATAATATTAATAATAAAAATACAAAAAATATTAATAATAATAATAAGATAGTATCAAACATAACAATATAAATAGTTAACTATTCCATAATCAAAATAATAAAATTATAATAATAAAAATAATATTCTCAATTAAATTATAATACATGAAAATAATATTAATCTTCTCAAGTGACATTAATAATAATATTATTATTAAAAAAATTCTAAATTTAATTCATTTTTTAATGGAATGTCATCATGGAATGCAGTGATTGAGAGAGGTCACACAGTGATCTAAGGATTCATGGATTTGACCGCATTGCGCTAGACGTAGTCAAGGACAAAGTAGACGTTTTTTAATTATAAATCAGAAATATTATACCGTGCCTCAATCCAAACTACCCAATGACCAATAAAAAATATATAAATAATATAACAAAACGATGGGTTTGAAATACCCAGACCACCATTTACGGTGAATCACTTCAAATTTGAATTTCATTTGACTATTAAAATTGATTTAATCCCGAACCGTCAGATGTGTGATGCACTCTTGACCACACTACGATCTTGTATTCATTCGAGAAAAATAAAATGATGATATTTTTTGACTCAAGAATCCCTACCATAGAACAACCCTACTGACCCCATGGGTAAAAAATCTGTTGATAGAATGAAGTGATTGAATAGTTAAAAAAGGTTAGGTGCAGTAGAGAGGACACATTATAGAATTCAATGGTTGAAATCTGTAATTACGGGTATATGTAAAATCATAGTGTAACTTTTGGACTGATAAAGAGCTGGGGGAACAATGGTGTAAAATCTTTGTTTGAAAAGGGGATGAATGATGGAGTGTGAACACTAGAATGAGGCAGCGGAGGAACCTCCACACCGATCGGGAGGGGATATAGTAGAAATCATATCCCCCTTGGGCATGGTAGAGGCGTTGACGGAGCGAATACATCTCTATTTTTCTCATTATGAATTCATACATTATATATATCATTAAGAATGGTGAGTTGTTTAAAAGAACTTGAAATATTAGTATAAATCATTTTCATGTATTACAAATTTCTTATTTTATAGTGTTATAATATTATTATAGAATATTTTAATAAAAAATAATACAAATTAACTATTAAATAAATTTTATTTTAATGTATCATATTTTATTATTAGAATCATGATTTCTTAATTATATATTATAAATTTCAAAAGAATTTATTCAATTTTCAATCCATCAAATAAAAATTATCATATCGTTAATTTTTATGATCTTCTAAAAGATGTTATTTTTAAATTAATAGTGATAAATTATTTGTTTAATTGAAAAAAATCATTATATTTAAATAATATAGAATTATAAAGTCCTTTTTTAAATGGTTTCAATTTTTTTTAAATAATCTATTTTATCATCTAATTATTTTATTTTTATAAAAATTTATTGTTTAACTTTTTATAATACATTTTTATTCATAAAAAACGATATTTTGTTGAAATTCAGTTTTTATAATGGATTCTTTAGACATATTTTTATGTTATATTATGCCACTTCTATGAATTTAGTTTGATAAAAGAGAATAAATATTTTTTATAAATATAAAAAATATTAGGTAATAAGGCCATAGTCTTTTTTGGTCATATAAATAGTGAAAAAATTAAAAAAAATGTTACCATGGTTAAGGATAAAAATAATATCCCAAGGGATACATTAATGAATAATGTGTTGAAATTAAATTAATATTTTTCAGATTTTTTTATTTTAATATTTAAACACTATGTCATATATTATTTAAAAATCCTCCATTTTGGATCCACTTGGATTGATTAAGACATAAATTTATTTTAATATGTTTAAAAATTCCATGGATATCCCCTCCATCACATATAAATGGACACCACTTCTCCAATACAATATTGACATAAAAATAGTATTTTTCCAATAGATACACAAATTCAATAAATAATTCCAACCTCACAACCTAGAGTGTCTATTTTGAATAGAGAACCATCCTAGTAAGGCTTTAGGTATAAACCAAAACAGGTTTTCCAATGGATATGAATACTTCTTAACCATATGTTTTCATATTATATATTTTTTAATTTCATTAAAATATAAATAAAACACGATGAAACCAATTATATACTATATATTTTGATTCTATTATTATAATTTAATAACCTATGATATTCCCCTCTTTTATGAAATGGGCAATTGATATTTTGTTCAGTTATATGGCAGACTTCCATCCCCATGAACCAATGTAATTAATTTACTATGACTGGTTCTCATGAAAATTTTAAATAATCGAATATATATATAAATATTATAAATGTAATATTTAGAAAATATATTATGGTAATATATCAAATTCATCATATATATCCATCCATTAAAAAGGATAATTTCGTTCGTTCATATGCTTGAACTACCACCTCTATTAAGTGATGTGATTCTTATTTTACCACCAAATTACATAGATGATATATTTATGTTTATTAAAATAAATAATATTTAATTTATAGTGTAATTTTCATTGTATAAATAAAATATATAATGAACTTTTTTCCATTACGATCATTGAAAAATAGATTCTTTACTCATGCATAGGCATTACATACAATCTCCGTGATTGTAACATACTTTATTTTTCATAACCATAACAGATGGAATACCATAAAATATAAATTTATTTGTAAAATTTATGTTATTTCTTTATTATTATTTTTTATATTGAAGAATGGTGGACAATTGTTCCATATTGAACATACATAAGTAATTTTGGACATATGAACTGATTATCATCAAAGCATCTGAATTGAATTTGTTTGATTAGTTAATTAAATATAAAAACATATTAAACAAAATAAAATAAAATAATAAATAATAAAAAAGTATACCCTTATAGTAAATAAATAATATAAATTTATTATTCATGAAACTAGGGAACATATGAGATGAGTCACATCTAATGTTAGATATTTCATCTCAATTTCAAATCCATTGAGTAAAATTTGGTATTATATATCAATATAGTTTTAAATATTGTATAGAATATAAATTTGATTTATTTAAAATTAATATATATTCATTCAGGATGAATAATGATTCAATTCAAGTGGCTCTTTCAATATAATTTTTTAATGTTAAATCATGTCATATTTTCCTTGTAAATAAGTAATATACTACATTTCCATATTTTGTTAAAATTATATTTCAACATATTTTTTTATCTATAACATTATTTATTAAGGATTTTTTTTCATTAAATTATTACATGGTTTTATTTATATCATTAAAATAATTTCCTAAAATGGTTATTTCCAACTTTTCTGTAAAAATGAAAAAAAGAACGCATTATTTATAAATTATACGATGTTAATAGACATTCCCACATCCGCAATCATTTTAAAAAAAATAAATCTTTAATATTTAATATATTTCTCTATGGAAACATTATAATAATAAGAATTTTAAATTTATTTTTACTATTATTTCAAATACATGATTTTGTTACAAAATATAATTTTCTTATGGACATATATTATCTCTTAATTAATTTTTTAACATTCATATTCTATTGAATCATTAAATTTTCTATGATCATCAAAAATAAATTTTTTATTAAATATCCAAATTATTTATCATGTATATATTACTTTATTAAACATTATATCTTTTCAACATATGAAGTTTTACAATGAAGATTATTTTATTGACATGTTAAAACAAGAATAATCAATATTATATACTCAATAAGGATAGTTTTTATAATTAATATTTATTATGAATTAAATTTATTATTAAAAAAATAATGATTTTCGGAGACATTAATTATTTTGTGGGGCCCGATTATATATAGCTCATTGATGCATGAACAGTTTTCATGAGGCAAATATGTTGCAAATAATTATTTATATTGGTCTTTGGTTTTTAAATGCCCGTATATTAAACTGTCATGGTACATGGCCTTACTATTAATGTTATCATGATTTTGTATATTATGAAATAAAATATTCATCATTTACTTATTTATAATTTATTTATTATTATCCATGAAAATATATAACATCCTAATACTTGTTGGATAATTTTATACTCATGTTATTGAAAAAATGGGATGTGCTTTCAGTTTTTTACCATTGTGCATTGATTATGAATTATTTATTCTTTATGGACTTATCTATACATAACTCATACTAAGAGTCTAATCCCACATATTTTTTGGTTTTGTTTCCATAGGATATGAAAAATACTATAAATATTATTATGGATAAAAAAAATTAATTTTATACTATAATTTTATGTTTCTTATGTAATATGTGAATATTTTACCTAATATGTTTTTCAATACTAGAATAAAGACACATCCTTCTAGATAATTTAATTTATAACATGTAAAATTGTTATAATGTAGACACCAAATCTATGTTACTAGAGTTTGGGTTGTTATTGTTTTTATACGAGGATGTTCTATAGAATCATTTGGATTTTTTTAAATCTATATACATAACATGAGAATTATGAAAATAGCATTTAGTATTTGAAATATTTTACCACTCTATTTTTATTAATCTTGTGGATCACCAATCGTGACGATTATGTGTTCATAGAGTGTGTTCCGCTATTCTATGATGGAACCTAATTGATTAAATTTAATCAACACCCATAGATAATTTATATAGTTCACTGCTAAGAAATAGAATAAATAGTTAATTGTAATTGTGTAGATAATGGAAATATTAGTGAAAAAAACTGTGGTTAAAATCAATAAAATTACTCAAATTTATAATCTTGTTGTAACACAATGTTATTCACTTATATTATATTTCATCATTTGAAAAAACCCTTCATATTTTTATAGAAATTATAATCCATTAGTATTTTTGTGAAATGTTTTGTCTCTAAAAATGATATTCTTCTATTTTCTATGTATTAAATGTGGAAAAATAATTATGGTAGTGTATTGTGTGAAAGGATTTGAAAATAAATAGTAGTAATTGATCCAAAACAAAATAAAAAAATATAGAAATCATGGAATGGTGAAATTTTAATATAATTTTCATTATGAAATAATTCTCTAAAAATTATTATGAAAAAATAAAGAGGTAGGTAATCAAATTTAATTTTATGGAATAAAAAATTATAAAATAGCATGATGATTTATATAAAATAATATTTATGAATTCTATGGAAAATATATATAATCAAGAAGGTATGCATTATCATTTGTCGAATATGATCAATTAGAGTAACACAATTTTACTAGTTTCTCATATCTTTCCATTATTTTATATTATATTATTATGTATGGAGAGAAAGATTAAATTTTTAATGTCATTTATGTTCAAAAAAAATCAAGGAACTGAGCGGATGTATGAAAAAAAAGATAACATCAATGGTTTATGTATGTAGAACATAATACAAAAAAACCACCTCAAATTAAAATTTTATAATTAAATATCCATGTAAATTCATAATTAGCATAGGGATTTGTTTCATGGGAGGAGAAAAGGGTCATCTGGATAATGAATATAAGTAGATGAAAGAAAACACATCAATAAAGTTATTCTTATAAAAATTGTCTAACTTTATTCAAAGATACACCAAAAGAATCACGTGATTATACCATAAATGTGTCCATGGAGAGGATGCCATGATATATTACCAGATAGCCCATCATTAATTTCCTAATGATATTGTGGAGGGTACATTATCCATTGAAAACAATTAATATAATTCCTTATTTTAGTTTGGATATTTACAAATTATTATAATGTATATTTTTACTAATAATTTTTTTTATTTCTCTGTAATAATAATAAGGTTGTTAAAGTCATAAATATTAATGGAAATTCCATTACGACAGGTAAGTGTAAGTTAGTTCCCATTATGAAATTTTTTTCCCAATTTAATCACAATTATATTATATATATGTTTGATTTTTATATATTCATTGTCCTGGATTCACATTCAAAATTTTTTAAAATAAATATACTTGGAGATGGAATTTATAATTTTTGAGGAAGATGTGGAATACCATATCCCTGTATTTGATATATTATCATATAAAACTTTTAAATATACACCCCTAAAGAACTTCTAATTTATATTCTTTTGGAATAATAGAAAACACATCATACGAAAGGAAAATTATATATTTAAATTTAGAATTTACATATATTATATTAATATAAATAATTTTTTTGAGTAATTACATGCTAATCCAATAGATCATGAAGTTGAGAGTTCCATTGATTTCTTCATTGAAGAAATACAAATATTAAAGACTATGTGTTGAATTTCCACAATAGAAATATTAGAGTTAAAAAATAGGCCCATGTAATAGTGTGGTAAGGTATTTATACACACAAATATTTCACCCTTAGGATCCCATGTTTTTTTGGTCAAGATGAATTTCAGATATATGAGTCTCTACATTGATTATATGTAAATAATTGATATGTGATAAATGAAATATATCATCTACATGTAGCTGAAGTATTTATTGATCATGTTATTTGATATCAATATTGTTAATATATTGAACTCCATTCCAAGTATCCTTAATTGTGATTAAAAAACGATTATATTACAAATACATCATTTTTTATGTGGTATAGACATTATGAGTTTCAATACATTCATTTTTATTAAATAATAAAACTTATATTTTTTAAATTTATTGAAAATAGTATTCCAAGAATATGTTGAATTATTTTTCTTGTATTTATTTTTAATATATTAGAATATTATAAAAAAATTGAACTCTGATAATCACTTTTGGATAATTATTGATTACCTCCAAGGGAATTCGTTCTATGTTAAATAATGTAATTGTGATGTTTAGAATGAAAAGAATTATTTTAATGTCAATATTAACTTTATGGATGGAATCATAGTTTCCCTTGTGAGAACTATGGATATCAATTATTGGGCTATATTAAAAAATATAAACACAACACATAGATTCATTTTTTTAGGATTCTATCATTTATATTTTAAAAAAAACATCTAGATTTCCTATCCCATTGATAAATATTACATGTAAATTAGATGTTTTCACAATGGTAAATGAATGTTAAGTATATTATAAATAAAAAAATAGAATATTAGTCAATTATTTTACTTGGAATCTTACATTAAGAATGTTTTTATTTTTGTTATATAACGATTCATTTATGAGGAGAAATGTATGAGACAACATGGAAAATTATAATGTTATGGCTTACACAATATGGATCATAATTAATCGTGAATAAAACAATGAAATCATTTTCTTGAGTTGGGAAATATAAACATTAAATTAAATATATAAAGAAATTATTTCATTGATGAATGATGTGAGATATAAATAGATAATAAGAGTCTAAAAATACATATTTTCATAGAAATGGATCTATACGAATCAATGATTATGGATTGACCTACTCAGGGGTTATGAATTCTCAATACACTTCCACCTAAGGAAGAAAAATAAGGTATTGGATGAATTGAGTATAAAATATAGTTTATTTATTTCCAAAATGCATATTAAATAGTTCAATATGTTTGTTTATTTAAAAATTATGGATATAGAATTTATTTAAATTGAGAAAAATGTATCCTTATTAAGTAATTTCAAAATTAACTTTATTAAAAATAATAGATATATTAATCATTATTAAAATAAAAATTAAATTTAAATGAAATTCATGATTGATGGTAAATTGTAAAAATATAGTTATAAAGATGGTTTTAAAATATTTGAAAAGAGGATATGTGATTCATATATACCTGAATTGAAAATCTAATTATTATATGATGTTCATAGATCAAATTCCACTATAAAAACTACAACCATCATGATTTATATCTAATTTGTAGAACATTTTTTTGGATAACATAAAGCTAGGAATTATTTATTATTTATTAATATTCTTATTTATTAAAAAGGTCAATGTTGTGATATATAATAATTGTAGAGTCTTGAATCTTCAATCTATTCTAATGTCAAATGGGATGACATTTCTATATACAGTGTAATTATATTAAAAATGAATCTTATAAAGAATGATGAAATATGGATTATTGTTGATCTCCATAAAAAATTGGTACATCTAATCACCAATAGTGATAATTTACCTCAAATGATAACCAAACTTCTAAATATTAATAAATTTTTTAGAGCTCAAGGTGCATCACTTTCAACTGGTTTTTTTTAATATCAATGTATTACATAAACATTTAGAAATGTAAGATGAAGGATCAAAATATGATCCTCATTTGATCAATGACTATAAACCTCAAACTAATGGGTTCTAATAAAGAAATATGAAATCATTTTGGGACAATTTTTGTCCATTATAAAAATAATTATATGTTAAGTTTGATCACAATTTACCATATATGGGTTTTTATATTAGAATATTTTCATTTCATTATTCAAATGGTATTAAATAATAATTTTTAGAGAAAAAAATTTTATACTCATTATTGGGATAAAATTGTGTAAAGGAATATTTTAGGACTCGTACATGTGGAGGAAAAAATTAAAATTGTCAATTCTTTTTCCTCTAACATTTAAAATCCTTAATCAGGAAAAATTGGTTTAGAGATTAGTAAATGAATAATTTGGAATTTCAAGTGGGAGATAAAATTTGTTCGAATTTATCAAAATGTAAATGTATTGTAAGGTTTTTCAGGAAGGGAAAAAATATCCCCAGGTAAATAAATAAAATTTAAATACTATAAATATTATGATTTGTGGGGAACTAATATGCAATTATACCATGCCTATCAAATGTACATGATGTGTTCCATATCAGTTTGTTAAGGAAATAACTTCTATAACAAATGGTTGTGTAGAACTATGAATAAATATAACATAATCCAAATCTATCATATTAAAAAGATCCTATCTAAATTAATGAAACTAGAGATAAAGGTTATTGGAATCATATATCTCTATTGGTATATGTAATAATGAGAAATCATAAAATATTAGATACAACATGTGATCTTGGGTATTTTATCATGATGAAACAACTATATTTATTTGAAATTTAATATTATTGAAAATTAAAAATGAAAATTTTTTTACGATGGAATAATATAACAACCAATTTAAATTTATAATCAATAATTTTAATTTATAATTAATATTATTTAATTATATTTTAATGAGTTATAATAAAATTATGTAATTTTTCAAACAAATAGGAAATTATTTATTTTTTTAAAAAATTAATTTTCGTTAATTATATGAATTTCTTTCAAATATTTTTTAACAAATTATATATTTTTAATTTGAAAAAATTAACTTATTATTTTAAATTTTAATGAAAAAATTTTATTAGTTTTTTCTATTTTTACTTTTTCTGAACATATTATATTTTTCAATTAATAGTGACTGGCTATTTATTTAAAATATATTTCCATTCAATAATATAGTATAATACATTATTAAAGTTAAATAAAATTAAAATTCATTAAAAAATATTATTTATTTTTAAAATATCATATTTGAAAAGTAATTTAGAATCGAGTTGTCTATATTGAATTATTCTTAAGTAAAAAATATATTTATGAAGAATCATTTCATTGTGTTTAATTTTTCAATTTTCATTATACAAATAATTCATTAACATATTTGAATTAAATTTGATTAAATAGTTTAATATTTTGTACAATAATAATATCTAAAATTATTTAATATGGTTATCATAATTTTTATCCATAAATAATATTAAAATACATTTAAATATATAACCACAGTAAATGTTAAACCAGGATTACAAGGGTTTAATCTATTTAGATAATAGATAAAATGTTATTGAAAAAGTATTCATATATGTTGGATGAATAGATTTATACCCTTTATCATATTTTAGATTGAAAATTCCCAAATTTGACTCTTTTTACTTGAGATGGACAATAAGTATAGTTTCATCATTTTAAAAATTCATAGTGTGTCATCTGCCCCACATATAAAAGGGACCCAGCTTCTCTACTATCAACAATTCAAGAGCCTTTGGTTCTGCCAATAAAAATGAACATTCATTAATAAAATCTCCCTTATTACGTATAGTCTCTTTTTATCAAAAAATGATCCCAGTATTGATTTAGATATAAACATAAATATGCTACATGAAGAAGTTGTATAGTTCTTAACCAAGATTTTTTTTTATTTCTTTTCCTACCTCTCTAATATCTTGTATAATAAAGTTTAATTAATAAATCAATTTTATTAAATATATTGTAATATTATTTTTTAATTTAATATCTTATAAAAATATCCTCTTCTATCAAATGGTTCATGATACCGAAGTTCATGTCTACAAAAAAATACCACCACACAAACATGCGTAATTTTTATTGATCTCTACCTCTCACATATTGATACAATTATAGAATCAATATATATCTATGATATCCATTTAATATTTATAGTTTTGAATATTTAATTTATCAAATAATTTAATATCCTTTCAATTCAGGAAATAATATAACTTTTTTTATGAATAGATATTGACTTCTACATCCATAAATGAATGTGACTGGTTTTTCAGCACCACATCTCATGGAAAGTGTATTTATGTTAGTTTATTGAAATAAAGTGGTATTAATGAAATAAATATAATTAATTATATATAAATATAAACTTACATTATTTATATAATGGACATGAAAAAATTAAAATCCCACTCAAGTGTATGTATTTCCTACCATGTCCATGACAATATCTTAGATCATTTTTCATAACGATCATTCATGGATTTTTTTTCAAAATGTTATTTATGTATGAAAATAATAAATATTTCACCATTCTTATTTTCAATATAATGGAATAATGAACACCTCTAACACATTAATCTTATGGATGTCATGTTGGACATATTAAATGAATAACATCAAAACATATAATATGAAAAAGTAGATTATGTAGTAAAATATAACATTGTAAATAATAAAAAAATAAATATTAAAATAATATTTTATGTGGAATTCTATAAATAGGTAACAGAAAATTTTTATTCAAGAAGATATAGAACATGTGTGATGAGTCAAATGTGGTGAAAGGGATTTCATATAAATTTGTTTCTCCATTTAGACATATGTTGTATTATACTTCTATTTAAATTATTTTTATGTGTATAATATCCATTTAATGTAGCTAATATGAATATATATCAAATCATGAATATTACTAATAATAATTTACTAACTCAAGAAATTATTATAAAGTAATACTGTGTCTTATTTCTCTTTTTAGATCATGAATATGATTATTCAATGTCTATGCCAATTCAAAATAATTTTACAAAGATCTAATTTTTTAATAAAAATATTTATTAAGAAATTTTTATCCTATCATTGAAATATTAAATTTTTTAAAATTAATATTCAGTTTTTCTTGTAAAGAGTCATTTTGTGAAATGAATTATAAAAAAATTAAAATAGAATTTTTTCTTTTTTGTGAATTTTTCATTACAAGAATATCTCACTTCCAGAACCATGTAAAAGCATTATCCTTATTCTATAATATTTTAATGATTGTTAAATGGGACCTCTATAAAAATAATTTCTTAAATGCATCTTTATATTTCATTAATGTTAACATTTTAATACAAAATCTAACTTTTAAATGGTCATTTTCCATATCTTGATAAATTTTTTGACGTTAAATTTTCCATTGAAATCTAGATTTATTATGATCGTTGGACATTTTATTTATATTAAATATCTATTATAATTAACAAGGGTATTATCATTGCTAAATGGATATTTAATTTATCTTTAAAATTATTTTAATTGAATTTTATATGATTTACCGGGGAAAATTGATAAAAAAATTATTCTTTACCTAATATGAATGTTGATAAGTAATTCTGTTTATATATTAAATTGATCATTCAATGTATTAGGAATTCAGTGGAATGGTTGTGAATGTTGTGTAATAGTTATGTTTTTCCTATCAATGAACTAGCATGTCTCATGAGTCCAATATGATAGTTATCCTTATTTAAATGTATTTTTGGTGTATGTATTTTTAATGACATAAATTTTTATTAATTAAAATTCCACTTTATCTAATTACATTTCTTATTATGTAAAAATATTATATAATATATTCACTTCATTGGTTTTATGCTTTTTTTTATTTTAATATTTTGTTAATAATTGTTATTGTTGCTAATATATACATTGAACTGTGACTACATGATTAGTATAAATATAGGGCTTGAACAACTCCAATTTACTCAGAATATGGAATCAATGGCCTCATTTAGTAGAATTTCTCCATATGAAGCCCATTTTTCAGAGCTCACAAAGAAGGTGGAATCACCGGGCTTCGTTCTTGAACATGGAAAAGCCTATCTTCAACATGTTATTCTTAAGTTGAACTGCATACATGATAAATAAATGCTAATAGAGATTAGCACCAGAGCGATGTGATCTGAGCCACCTCGGGAGTCATTCACCATCACACACCATACCCTTAGTTCTTATATAGATGTTAAAAGGGGTTATGTAACAATAACCTTTCACTATGATTATGTGCATTCGTTTTGTATAGAATAATGAATATACATTCATTTTATTATTGTTACATTGTAAATAGTATTTGAATGAAAAATAGTATTTTTAGTTAATATTCAATTAAGAAATCTATTTTAATGAGTTAATGGATATTTTAATTAAATATTATATATAAATTAATTTTTATTAAATATAAATGATCATATAATTTTTATGAATACAATTGTGATTTATATTATGGTTTGAAAGCTGTTTTTGTCAAAACCTGTAAATTTTCGATAAATATTGGTTTTTATTTTAAAATTACATATTCATCCATTTATTGAATTTTTAAGATAAAATGATAATTATTTTTCAAATCTTAATGTTAAAACTATCCAATGGTGAATTTTTAAAATTTTCTGGGATAGTCGGTGTTTTGGGTAAAAATTAAACACCATTTAATTATATAATTTGTTTTTTGACATCATAATAACCAAATAGTGATGTAATAATATAATATAAATGGGATTTTCTGAAAATACATTGTTTAATCGTAATTTAATTTGACATTATGTTTTTTTGAATTATTTTACAATGCTTTAGTGAACCCTATAAAGCATATTAAATATTTTAACCTTTAAAAATGTTTTTCATGAGAGTGTGACTCACCTACACCAAATAAAGCCTCTTATTTTATAAAGTTAGGCCATTAGACATATAAATTAATGTTTTGTACTCCCCTATGGAAGAAACTATGGGTAATAACCTTGAATGGATTGTGGTTGTAATTAGTTTATTTTGTGGTTTCTAAAACCAAAATATTAAAGAATTCCCTCTCTTTCCATATAAAAAAATACCCAAACTATCAGTTTTATTCACTCCAAACCCTTGTAGAACGTCCCTAATCTACCCTACTCTCTATATAATCCTACTAAGGCGCCCAAATCTCACAATAATTCTCTGTAAACCCCCTCCAAGACTTTGGGATCACACATCCAAGTAAGGGATTTCATCCATTCTCATTTTTTTTCCAAATTTCACTATGTTGTTATACCATTTTCATTTCAATTAAAAATGTTGGGGTATGTCCTATCACATTTATCATACTAAAATAATTAAATTTGTAGGATTATAGACCCTTTTATCTCTCATTAATGCTTCTCATGTACACAGTTTACCATGAAAAAATTATGTAATGAAATTTCCCCCTTCTCATTTACATTCATGAAATTGTATTGTATTGTTAATATAAATTCCATTACATATGTTGAGACATATATCTATATTACCCAAATACTTTCAATTTAATTTAAAAATTATGAGACCCCCTTTCTCTCTCATCAACCATTGTTTTATGAATACTTATGTCATGTTGTTATGCAGCTAAAATTACACCGCAATTTTTACAAGCCAAAGACATTGTCCATTGAATACCATTCCCATTTCCCTATCAAAGGTATTCACCATTATGAACATTTACTTATTGGTTATATATTTTCATGTATTAATTCTGTAATCCATTATAATGGAATAAATTAAAATATTTAATGAATCCATGTTATATAATCCATGTGGAACACTTATGCCTTAAATAAAATGTCTTGGAAGGGTACTCCCTGATAGCACTCCAATACATTAGTTAAAGATTAGTATCATGAAATGTTACGTGCAATGAGGGTTTAATCATTCTCATTATAGTGAAATTAGGTTCTACCTATGTTCCATGTGAAATGATTCTTTGCTGATGCTAATGTCATGTAAAATGTTGTTGCCACATTTTCATGTTATGATAATCATGATATATCTTGCCTTTATGTTCATTATTTTCTTATGCTCCATTGATATGCATATTTCCTTACATGTACTACATTATTTTTATTATTTTTATTTTAATCCCTTTCTAGGTTTTATAGCTTACCCCTTTCATACTCATTCCTTTACTATATCATGCCTTTATGTTCATTCTTTGCTCATGCTAATGTCAGAATTCACGTTCTCATATCCCTTCGGGATTTGAGGGGTGTGACCAAGGAAAATGGATTGGTTTAGTCCACTTTATCCGATCTTTGGAGGCATCATCTTCCAAGAATGTTTTTGTTGATTCTAGTGGTGATTCCACCTCTCGTGATCTCATTCTAATCCATCGAGGATTTGGTGGGGTTTCAATGGTTTAGGTTCCAGAGGACAGTCTTTCAACCATGGGGTGACTCCTAGATATTATTCTTGGCGGTGTTATTTTTCTATGAATAATTGGATTCTGGATTCCATTCGCATCTTAGCGATAATCATTGTGGGGTCAGGCATGCATATTCAAGATGTCTTCCCACCCTATTTATCTAGGGAGGGTCTCCCTCTGGAATTGTCTTCTCTTACAGTGTTGTCCTCCCCTCCGTCTTCACCATCTCTGCTTCCTCCTTATTCCCCTTCCTGCTCTCATCTAGTGGTTAAGACAATTGATCACAGTTTGATAGAAGGTCAGGCCATTGGATCTCTAGATGTGTCTCATAGGGCCTATTTTAATGATGTAGTTTCTCCCAGGGAAATCTATTCATAGGGTCATATAGTAATTCAATCTCGGTATCATTATAAATATGGTGTGTAGGTAGGTGCAATAGTGCCTATTCATGCAAAGATCCAGGAGTCTGGGGCCAATGATAGAGGATCTCGTCTAAATTTATATAGTCCTAATATTGAATTCATGTGGAATTAGGGCTAGGTCAAAGCCCGACATCATCTTCAATGAGTTTAATATTAAAAAAATATTCTATGGTAGCTCTTATGAAGTCAATACAGACTTCCAATGAGATCAATCAGTATGCTCAGAGCCATGAGGTTCATGGATTTAGGCACAAGGATCCATCTAACACACATATATGGCTGTTTTGGAACGATTTTGTGCTCATTGATCTTCAGAGTATGTCATATTAGTCATTGAAATTGAAAATTACAATAGGTAATCATGGTTTTTATTTCCCTTCATCTACGTCTTATGAAATTAACATGACAAAGAGGCTTTTTGGAGTGAGTTAGAAGGTGTTAATCCTAAAGATACACCCTCGATTTTTGGGATTGATTTTAACATTATAAAAAGACCTGAGGAGATGGAGGTGTTTTCCAATGGAATGATAGTCATGGATCTGTTTTGATTGTGGATTGGAACGGCCTGCTGAATGTAGGCTATGAGGGTAGTAGTTTCACATGGTGTAATAATTAGCAGGGAGAGAGTCGAACCTACTATCTACTTGATCAGCCCCTGATGAATGAGGCAATTTTATCTATGTTCTCATACCCCACAATATCTCATCTAGTTCGATGTTTTCTCACCATTCTCTACTTCTTATTTCTATTGTAATATGGTCATAAAGGGAGGGGAATTTTATGTTCTCTAAAATTAGTATGGAGGAACCATGTTTTCAAGATTTGGTTATGGATGAATGGGGTTTACATCACCAGGGATAATTTGTGGAGTACTCATAAAAATAAGTTATGATGTCTAATGATTATACTTCTATCTTGAAAAAAAGATCCCTACTAGTGATAAAGACTTGGTTGAAATATGTAATGTGGAGGAAGTCCTAGAGAAGTTCCTAGAACAAGAGTAGGATGATACTTTTTTCAACGATAATAGAATTAAGAAAGACATCTTCCTGATATTATTTTGAGACAGGAGATGCATGCAAGAGCAGGATCAATTATCAGATGGCCTCATGAGGGGGTTAAAAATTCTAGTTACATTCATTCTTGCATTAGAGAACGCCACCGGGTTCATCAGCCTAATATTCAAAGAAAATTTGGATCTTACTCTACTTATTGTGGTGTGGTAGGAGCCATGATTAATTGGCTATCCAATCATTATGGGCTGACCCCAACCCAAATATGGAAGGGGGTATCTGCATGATAATTTTTACCTTTTTGAAGGAAATCCTATATGTGTCTCTGTGGAAATTGATGATGTTTTGAGGAAGACATTAGAGGAGGATGAAATTTTTTAGGCGATTTGGTCTTTGAAACCATAAAGTGATCCAGGGACCGATGGATTTTTTGGTTTTTTATACGGTTTTATCGGAATGTCTTAATGGTGATCTTGTGAGAGCTATTTGGGATTTCTTTTAGTGTGGGAATCTGCAATGAATTGCTTGTACAACAAAGATGGTTCTTATTTCTACAGTGGGTAATATTTAGTCTGTTGATCAATAACAACCTCTTAGTATGTGTATCATCCCATAAAAGACGTAGGCCAGCATTCTCAACAAGTTATTGACTTTTCATCTGGATTCTTAGATGGCCTCGTAACAACATGTTTTCATTAAAGGGAGGTGAATTAAATGATCAATCAGCTTACAACAATAAATGGTGACTGGAATAATAACATGTCATTCGAGGTAAATTTTGTGTTTATGTTTGACATGAGAAAGGATTATGATAATGTGTAATGGGGTTTTGTTCTTCGAGTATTGGCTTGGATGGTGTTATCAACATGGAATAATGACTTGATTTTCCACTTCTTCATCTCAACATAGATTTCTCCATAATTTATGGGCATGAAATTTGGGTTTTTGAATGTATTATCTGGTCTTCATCAAAAGGATCCATTGTCTCACACTCTTTTCATTATGTAGAAAAATAATTTTAGAGGTTTTATTAACAACCATCTCAACAAGGGAAAAGTTATCCCTTATCATAATAGGCCTTCAAGAAGGGAGATATTGAACTTCATATTCACAGATGACACAATTTTTTTTATTAATGGTTGTAGTCGGTCATTGTAAGAGTTGAATGTGATATTTGGGAATACATCATATTGAGTGGGAAAGTGGCTAATAAAGAGAAAAACACCTTTTTCATAACAATGAATGTCTCCAAATGAAGGGTGGAGGTTGTGGGGGATATCATGAGTATAATGAGTGGCTTTTTTCCCATGGAGTACCTTTGAAATTCAGTTAGTCCTTCCTCTCGCAGGGTTCATTATTTTGATGAACTCATTTGCAAGTTCTTTGGTCACATTTTCAACTTAAAAATAGATTCTTATCCTTTGGAGGACACATTACATTAGCTAACACTGTCCTGGTTTCCATTACCATGAACATTCTCTCTACAATGAAGGTTCCCAATGGCGTGACTTCCAATCTAGATTAGATTATGGTGTCTTTTATTTGGGATGGTCATATGGAAGGTAGACATCATTGGGAATTGGGGAAACTTCTTGGAAGACCCCTGTCAGAATGGGGTATCCACCTGATGAGTGTTTTCTCAACCATGAGGGGGTTTCATGCAATGAATGCCTAAGACGTTATGGAAGGTCATTATCTTTTGGGAAGAAATATGCATGACATTTACAGTCAGAATATGTTTTACTAGAGATTGAGGCCATCCAGGATATGGAATTTTATTGTCCCTTACATGTATATTTTGTAACATCATTCTCAGTGGTTTAGTGGTACATGGAACATAAATTTATGGTAACATGATTAGGTGGATGGTAGGCTGTATTTATCATACATCCCACCCTGAACATATCTTCTAGTTAGGCTATCGATCATCCCAGGTTCATACAGGCCATTCTTAAGGAGGATAAGCATGTTGTTTTTAATAAAACTGTTTCTAGTGATGTTCCAGATAAACTTATATTCACTGGTTCGATGTAGGGTATTTTTTTAATCAAATATATTTTTTCATAATAATAGGTACATTTCAACTGAATATCAGTGCGGATAACCTTGTGGTGTATGGAGTTATCCTCAAAAAATACTTTATTGTTGTGGCATGGGAGGAAAAAATCTGTTCTTATTGATGTGAATTTGAATCGTATGGGTGTTCATATGGCTTCTAGGTGTTGGTCTTCCAGGTCCCTGATCCGAGAAATATTGGGGAATTTATTTATAAGAGTGAATGGGATAAAAGGATTTGTTAGACTATTGGAGCCTTATTTGGCTTGGATGCATCTGAATGGGAACTAGAAAGCTTCTTCTATGCATGGTTTATAAGAGTGCGTTCTCACGAGGCTGAGAAGATGGCTAGGACTGTAATACTGATTGTATTATGTGGGACTATCTGTTAGTCCATGACTGATCCTCAACAAAAAATGGCTCGGGATCTCAAGTAAGTATCAATTTTAAAATGAATAATACCATTATATAGCTAATATGGTATGACCCGATTTCCATTATTCTCCATCTGTGTGTTCCTTAGTCCCGAATCTCTTAGTCAACTATCATTTGGGGATTTCTGGGTAAGGCCAATGGGTATGATGGCATTATCCAAGCCTGGGTATCAAACTCAATATGGATGGATCCTTAATTTGGGGGGGGGAGATGATTGGGTTTGGGGTCAAGAGGTAGAAAATGGGTTCTGTTGATGCATCGTTTACTGCCATTTTTGGGAGAGGAGATGTTCTACAGGTGGAGGCCTTGCCCATGGTTATCAGGATGGTGTTATGAATTCAAAGGCTGATAAACATTCAAATGGTGGAGACAAATTCCATGCTATTATTTAATTCACTATTATGTATGGGTAGTATTCCTTAGAAAATATTCTACACTATTAGTAATGTAATATTCTAAGAGGTAATAATATATAGGTTTCTCATACATGTAAGGTTGGTAACAAGGTGGAGGATTTTTTTGGTGTCTATGAAATAATCAAAATATATTATGAGTTCATTATTTTACATTGGATTATTTCCTATGGAGGGGATGAAATTTGTTTCTAGCATTGCTATGGTATTTAATTTCTTTAGACCACCATGATTTTTCTTGTGGTTTCCTCTGTATTAATTTTTTTCATAAATCAATAAAAATTTTAGTTCTGATTCATGCCTTTAAGTTCATGTTTCTCTTATTCTCCATTTACATTCCTATTTAAATACATGTACAATATTAATCATGTTATTCATTGTTTTCTCCCTTCTAAGGCTTCATAGATCAACATTTTCTGATGCATTCCATAGGTTATCCCATTAAATTCTAAGTACGAATGAATTTTTTTCTCATGTATTTGATGTTTTCATTAAATAGGTTCTGTTTTATGTTCTACGTTATTATGTAATGTTCATAATTTTTTGGGACACTAGACCTCTCATTCCTCATATATTTCTTACGTGCATGTTTATGTAATAAATCATGTTACATGTGTAATAAAAATGTGGATGTTATATTATTGAAATAGAATTAAATATATTGGTGAAAAGTATTGATGGTAAAGATATCACGATAACTCAGATCATGAAATCCATTATTATTCATTTTCTTCACATATAGTTTTGTAATTATTAATCATGAGGTTATTTAATTTGATAGGATCCATGTATTTGTTTATTTATTATTTTTTTATTATGTGGTATGTTTTTTAATTATTTATCATTCCATATTAATTATTCCTTGAGGATTAATGATATTATCTATTGTATTTAACTCATAGTAAGCTATTTATATCGGATTTTTTAATTTTCCATAAGTATGATGAAGTATGTTATGAATAATATTAAGGATTAAATAATGTTTTTACATTATATAATTTATATTTCCTTTGTAATATGAGAGTAATTTGTATATATTGTTCTTCAAGAATACATAAGTATTCATTTTTTCATAATGATATCCATTGTATCTTATAACAATGTAAAAAATTATATACTATATATGGGTTACCAATGTTTGTATTGTTATATCATTGGTATGATTATTGTATTTACTCTTAATTATGGGAATCCAGATTAAATATTTACCATTGAGAAGAAATGAACATCTCTGATTTTACAAATAATTCATTCATATAGAAAATATGGTAATTTTTCATGATTATGATTTTTAATATTCATAATAACAATTATGAGGATTCATTATTGTATCCCTCAACAAAAAAAGGGAGTCTCAATTCGAACCCATGGATGAGATAAAGGGAATATAAACCCAAAATCTTTATTTTTCTAAAAATTAATCATCAATTGTTTACTTCCAAGGGTGAAATTCGATTATGACTCTTCAATATATTCATTAAAGGTGGTGAGAGTTAAATTTAAAAATGAAACTAACATTTAGGGAGGTGTGATATGGTGGTTCATTAGGAAATATATCATAAAAAAATTACATAATATACTTGATATCAATTTTTAACTGATCCATATATATTTGAGCAAAAATTTCCATGTTATTTGGTATCAAGGCCCATATTATTGATTTTTATTCTAAATAGTGCTCAGAATTGACATTTCATTACTCTATAAAAATTAATAATATAGGATATAAAATGATACATCCACATTCAAATAGATGATATGATATATATATCGAAGGAGATATAATAAATTACAATTATAGAATTTAACTTTTTCGTGGGATAAATAATAATATTTTGAAGAGGAATTATCCAAAAAATTTGATCCAAGAGTTATTGTTATTATAAATTTGGGTTTTTTAGACCCAAATATGTAGTAATTTTAATCACTATATAATGTAAAATAGATAGTTATACATGATGTTTATATACTGTTTTATTTTATATATATTTGTGTCCACTATTGAATTAGTAATTTCCAATGATTATTTGTCTTATTAAAATGTTATAAATATCCAACCATAAAAATAGAACCTTGATATACCATGTAATTATTCATAAAAATGTGTCCTATGGTCTCGATACATATTATAGAAACGACTTAGTAGATGTTTTACTATTACTTATAGGGGATCATACGAATTGATATTTATTCTCATGATGTTTTCATGCGGTGATCTGTAGTAGTGAGATCATGAGGATAAAACTACCAATAAAACACCACGTGATTTCAAATTAATTAGATGTTAATATCTTCATACATGTGTATTGGTCTATTAAGTTGATATCATATTCAATGAATTCAAATTGATTGCATAATTTGATTATATTTAAATATCATGAAAATGATGTCATGAATATGATGTTTGCATTCGGAACATCATTTGTGGAAATATATTTATTGAATTGTCAATATAGGACATAAGACTTCTTCGTTTGAAAATAAATATCTCAGGCATGGTTGATTAAGATTGTAAAACCCTCGTAAATCCTTTTCCATTGTAGTAGAAGGTATGTTTTTCCGGATATATAATGAAATAATAAATCAAGTAATGGATGATGAAATGAGTATCCTTAGAGATTTATGGGATATTGGTGATAATGATATCATATTACACATTGCATATTTGTAGGTTGGTTGTCGTTTCTATGAATTTTTTTCCTTTTCACTTTAGGGGAATTGATTAATTACAAGACTCCACTCTTGGTATGTGAATAGAATTAACTATTATTTATATAAGGTCATAAAAGATCACACACAATAGTTAATTTGAGAATATTCTCTATCTAGAAGAATATGAATATCAGATGTGGTGGGACCCACTATAGATCTATGTATTTTCCATTTTCTATCGATAACCATTGATTAAAACAATTCACCATTATTTAGGAAATGCATAATTGGTATTTATTTATTTATTACATGTATTTACATGTTATTAATTAAATAAAATGATTAATATAAGATGAAATAATATTAGAATATTATAATACGTTCGTTTAATTTTACCAAGAGCTATGTGACATGTTAATGGGTCATAATAATCATGTAAGTATTTAATATATATTATTGGTAACTGATAAAATATAAATGTTATTTATTATGTAGTTTAAATCATCATAAATTGATATTTATAATACTATGAGTTGGGAACTTGAACCAAGTACTATATATATCCACTATAAAGGTGGATAAAAGATCAACCCACGATTAATACACATTCATTAGAAATCTGAACATCTCTCTCTGCCTAATTTCTAGAGATACAATATCACATTTGAAGAAGTTATCCATGTTTTTTTCTTGGATAGTGGATAGTGGATCGTACTGATCATCATAGCATTGATGTGGTCACTAGTGTTCTGTTATTGCACCTAGATTAATATGTACGACATGTGAGAAGATTCAAGAACTCTGCGTGAATGATCAATAAGGATTCGGTGTTGGATCCTTCCTGAAAGTACTATGTGAATTTGTTATAGAGTAGGAAAATTATTCATGGAATGACATATTTATACATTTTAATTTTTCAGGCTCTGATTAAACAATGAGGGATCCTAGGACTATAACAGGGATAAATTTCCATAGTTGATGATCTTTGGACACTCCATTGATTAAATTTTTTAAATTCCTGGCTCATTGGATTCCACTACGTGTCGTGAAACCTTCAAATTGTATCAAAATAATCATAGTTTATTTTATCATCGAACAATTAAATTGAAATATATTTTATATAGAAGGTGTTAAAATGGTTCCACAAATTTTAACCTTGTGTTAATCAGATTTCTGATGGCCAATTTAATACAATGTCAACAAATTTATATAGATGAACATGTTTTTATCAGATTTATTTTTTTTGGATTATTAAAATTTTTCAAGAAGACTATTAACATGAATTATTTAATTTCAATGTGTTCTTGGAGGATGTAAGAGCCATAATCTTGTCACTAGAGTTGCTCCGACTGGTTACCCATTTTTTCACCCCTGAGAAAAAAATTATTTATTATTATAAATTTTTTATTAAAATCTTATTATTAATATTTAAATAAAATATCGTGTTCTTTTTTTTCTAAATCAGTGATGATTTTTGAATTAAATTTAAATAAATAACCAACAAAAAATATGTGGGTGACCTAGAAGTGTTCATGAATCTTTCACACGGTTAAAACCTCCTCCTTGGACTGACCTATCTTCATCCCTCCTCAGTTCACATGGCTCAATCGAGTCTCCCCCCTCTTGGGATGACGCCTCCTTCTCACTGCTTGAATAAGGACGAGCGGAGCCTCTGGCCTCCTCTAGAGACCAATGTAGTAGGGCGCATGACCAACGCTCCTTGTAACATCCCAAAAAAGTAAATAATAGTAAATTTTCTTATTTATTATTATTTTTGAATTAAATATTAATTCTATATTAAAGGGGACGCTATATTCGATGGAATTCCCGATATGCAACAATGGGTTTCAATGAAAACTAACATTGCACAATAATAATATAATATTATTGTTTTGAATAGTAGTTTACACCTAACTAGTGTATTGGGGAGAATGAATAGGGCTATGTAAAATATGATGATACATGTTTGTTGAATATTTTAACATTTATCCAATATAAGAAATAGGATTAAAATAATTAATGAATTTGATTTTAAGCATAAATATTCTAATATTCCCAATAAGGTCGATTAACCACCTTTTAATGGTGAATACTCATTAAATCTAGTTTTTTCCACATTTATATGTTCAATTTGACATAATAACATTTTTCATTAGAATCAGGACACCAAAATTTACTTTGGATGAAATTTTGGTATTTTTTTAATAATGTTCATTTTTAATGAATAGTGATAATACTATATTTTAATTCAAAAGTGACAATTAATTTAATTTATTTATAAGGTTATATTATGTTGTTATTTTTATTTAGAGTGTAATTAGAATATATTTTTACTATTTAATCTTATTTTGGTAATTTTATGTAATTTGATTTTGAAATTATACATAAACTAGATTCAATCTTTGGATAGTTATTATTTTTTTAAAAACACGCTATTTGTTTTAACAACAGAAATTAATTTTAAATTAATTTATTCCACATCTATGTTTTGAATTTGGAAAAATGGATTCCATATTTTGAATTAGTAGGTAGAAATTGTGTAAATGGGTATCTTTTTTTAGAACTTTTAAATATTTACTTTAGTAAATATTTTATTTACCATGATTAAATGGTAAATATAGTAAATAAGGGTATAATATAATATCATAAAAAAGTAAATTACCCTAACAAGAGTGATAATACTTTTTTATAATACATATCTAACCATGTGAATCCATTAGTTGAACTTGGGACACCATGGGGCCACATGAGAGTAATAATGACACTATATATTTATTAAGTTTAAGTAAAGACAAAACTGTCATAAACAAATATCTTTTAATAAATAAATTTTTACATGGGATTATATAAGATGTATATTAGACTTTATAAGTTCTTTTTAAAGATAAAAATATTTCCTACATCATCGTATTTATTTTATAATTTTTTTAAATCAAATAAATTAAATTATTTAGGACACAATAATGATACAATATTTACCATATTAATAAATGATATATATAAAAAAGAGTATAAATATTAAAACAATATAAAAAACCCATAAAATTATTATTGGAATACATTATTTGGACCAGGAGTAATCATAAATTTGACATTAATGAATATTTGACCTTTTGAAAATGAAGATGAGGTTATTATAAATTAATTGTTTCAAACTTTCCAAAAGAGCCCATGCTCTTCCATATAAAATTTGTCACTTATAACTCATTCATCACACTTCTCAAGCCTTTGTCTCATGCGGCCTATTTTCCAATAAGCTCCCAATATCTCTATATTCATCCTATAATCCTTAATTTAGGTAGAAAACACTTCATCAAACCATTTTTGTTCAAACCAAAAGGAGTTACCTGATTTAAAGGTAACGTTTTCTCTTAAGTGCTTTTGTTTTATTTTATTTGTTCAACACCCTAAACTCTTTTTATTGTTTTATTTTATAACAACACCTATATAATCAATATACTAGGATGTTTTTATGAGATTTATTCAAACTACACTTACACACACCTCTATATAATGGGTGATGAACATACTGTTTCTGTGGATGGAAAACTAAGGCCTCACGAAGCGATGATTGTTCAATTATCTCCTACTGCCTTTCATGGTGTCCATTATGATTAATATGTATTTATAAATTATATATATTATGTTTTTTATATATTATTATGTATTTTTTATTAAAAACAAACTTTTATTCCTTTCAATATGTGTAAACATGATAAACTCGTTTGAGGAATTGCGGACTACCACCCCCGCAAGTTGATATGATTCGTTCATCACATACATGGAATGTATAAATATAAAGATAATGAAATTATGTAACATATATATCATATTATATTATACTGGAATTATAATATTCCTATGTCTCATTATTATTTCATTCTGTTAAATATTTAATAAAAATGAATATAGCGTTCATGCATTCGTACGGCTTACCGTCTCCATGAACGGTGCATTTCGTTTCTTATCTCCAAATGTTTTCTAGTATTATAAATATAAATATATATATATATATACATATTTAAACTGTATATATGTGATATATATGATATAAATATCATTAATATCATTATGGGGAAAATTGAGTTTTGACCACATGGATAAATTGTAATTATAACAAGTACCTTTTTAACTCAAATTTTGAACATCGACAAAATGTCTCATATGAACTAAAATAATTAAATAACTATTATTTCAAGGTAATAACGGATATAAAAGTAAAAATAAACATTAAAAATGTTATGAGACAAATATAAATTAACTTAGGTTTATTATTCACGAATTACAATTAACATTTGAGTCAAGTTGGACACGAGGTAAGGGATTTCTTATCTGACATTTAATTCTGTGAGATTTAATTGTTCACCCCTTATTTATTGCATGAGGTGTATTTTTTACTAAAATATGATATATATTACCATTATTATATTTATATTCATTGTATTATGTGATTAATTTGTTGGTTATTATCTTTTTCTCATACGACTCAATTGATTACAATGTGGTAACAGTTTTTTCATTATTTCTCATTTTTGTCAAATTTTCATTTAATTGTTGTGTCTTTTAATTTCAATTATAATTGTTGGTAAATGGTTTAGAACATTCACCATACATACCTATTTATGTTTGAATGATGGGAGACCCCTTTCCCTCTCACTAAATCCCTCCCATGTAGATCCATTACTATGCCGAAATTCCAAAATGAATTTCTCTCTCTTCTTTTACATTCATGAAATTCATTTGTATGATGACTCTAAATTCCATTAAAATTGTTGTTACATGTATCTATATGAAACCCTTACTTTACATTTAATTTAAATATTATTAGACACCCCTTTCTCCCTCATAATCCATTTTTATAAATTCTTACATCACATAGTTACGCTGCTGAAATTGCACTGATTTTCAATGCCAATGTCATTGTGTAGTGAATAAAATACCCATTTATCTATCAAGGGTATTCAACTTTATGAGCATTTTCTTATTTATTATAATGCTTTTTGTTTTAATTAAACATTCTATTATCATGGAATAAATTATTATGTTTCAATGATCCATGTTATATGATCCATGTGGCACACTTATGCATGAAATGAAATGTTCAATAATGGTGCACCCTTAAAGCGCTCCAATGCATTGGGTTAATAATAGTATCATTATAATTCATGGGAAATGGGTTTTTACTCATGATAATTCAAGTGCAATGAGGTTTTACTCATGATTCATGTGCAATGACGATTTTCTCATTCTCCATATTCAATAAGACTTTGCTCATGCTAATTCTATGTTAAGTGTTGTTACCACATTTACATGATATGATTATAATGATTTATCATGCCTCTATGTTTATGCTTCTCTTTTTCTCTATTCATATTCCTTTTTTCAAACATGTATTTTATTCCTCTTGTTATTCCATGATTATTCTCTTTCTGGGATTTTTAGCACACCCATTTTTATGCATGTCCTCAGGTTATACCATGAAATGCTAAGTACGAGGGAATTTAGTGGTCATGTAAAATATGTTTTCAATAATGATCTATTTTTTCTTGTTTTAAGTGGTTATGTAATGATCCTAATACCCAAATACACTAGACCTATCGATCTACGATGTTGTATCAAGGGATGTTTATGTAATAAATTATGATTAATTGTGTAATTAAATGATAATGTTTTTTATTGTTGGTAATAGTGGATAGGTTTAGTTATTTTTGTGATTAGGTTTAGAAAACTGTAGTAATGCATTATAGTAAAGACTAACTATAATAAAAATATTCCTCTATTTTTTTGGGTATTGAGTAAGTGGATTATCAAGAATGTAAATCCCTATATCGATACGAGGAGAAATAGTTTAATGTTTTTGGATGAAAATAAAATGTATAAGAAACCCATTAAATATAAAACATGATAGGGTAAGTTTTTTTGTTTTTTTGTGTTCTATAAAAAGGACAACATATAGACCATGTGACAACCCCTTGCGTCATTCAAAGCTATGGTAATAAAAAACAAATAAAAAGTGAGATTGGGTTTTATCACCTACCACTGGCCTATGTGAAGTCCCTGGTTATAATGATTTATTGTTTTTCATTAAATTATTTTATGGATCATGAATATGTTAATTTTGGGAACTTATTTTTTATCAAATGGATATCCTTATTATAGGAAAATGATTTTTTATTAAATGATAAAGTTTATTTTGATGATGATTTCTCTTTTGGAATACTATATGCATAAGGAAATTAATATACTATAGTATTTCAATTGTGGAGTAATGGATGAAATTTTTTATAAGAATCATTATTTATATTGTAAAAATATGGTGATTTTTGTTATTAATGAAAAATTATTAATCTACCATAGAGAAAATGTGATTAGGTTGATTACACATTATAATGATACATTAAGAGTTGTCGATGATATTTGGAGATAAATGTTAAGATTTATTATTGAAGACTATGTGATTAAATCCATATGAGTTTTGGGTTTCAATCTTAGTTTGGAATAATTTTGAAGAATTTTTATGATGATTGTGTTTTTAATGGTCTTTCTGAAACTTGGGGTACTTTTGGTTGAATTAAAGTGATTAATAGTTTTATTTCTTTTTATAAAGGATTATTCTTTTTAGGGATTATATGATCTCGTACGAACCATTTTGGTTTTAGTTGATATATAATAACAACTGATTTATATAGTTATTCTTTTTTGGATTATGTGATTATATAGAAGAGTATTCTTGTGATTTGATGTGACCATGTTTTTTTAAGTGCTCATTGTTTGTAGAAAAGATTAGTTTTTAGTGGAAACTTATTAAAGGAAGAAACTCTACATGATGGTAAGTATATTTCCACATGTTATTATTCTATGTATTAAATCAATTCCTCAAATTATGAAAAGCAATGTAAAACAAAATCTTTTTTGGTTTACGCTTACTATTGGGTAATCAAATACGATTTAAAACATCTTATGTTTGTGATTTTATTGTGGTTATCTTTCTCCTAATCATGTTTTCCATCACTCTCCACCATAACACGACTGTTTGTTTTCAGTTCCATATCCATGATATCCTACATGGAATCCTACTATTGGTTAACTCAGGTGAACTTTTTAATTATCTTTCTTTTTTATAAAGTGATATCTTTAGTGACTTTTTCCGATGTGAGACTTTCAATAAAGTTTCGAAGCCCAATTTTAAAATTCCAGGGACGCAATTTCCAAAACGGGGGAAGAATATAACATCCAAAGAATATTAAAGAATATTAAATTTTCATATTTATTAATTTTTTTGAATTATATATTTATTTCACTTTAAATGGTACCTTATGTTCGACGGTGTACTCGATACGCAATAACGTGTTTCTTTAAAATCATATGTCGCACACTTAAAATATATTATTATTATTATTATTATTTTAAATGGTATTTAACCCCTAGCCGGTGCATTGATGGGAATGAATAGAACTAACATAAATATGATGATACATGTTTGTTGAATATTTTTACATTTATCCAATAGATGTCAGAGTCTTATAATAAGTAAATAATTGGATTTTAAGAATAAATACTCTAATAATCACTAAAAGGACGATTTACCACCTTTTAAAGGGAAACCTTAATTAAATCAAGTTTTTGTCACTTTTATATGTTCTATTTGTCAAATATATTTTTTCTTTAAATCGAGACCCCAAAATTTACCTTGGATGAAATTTTGGTATTTTTCTAATATAGTCCATTTTTTAATGAATAGTAAAAATATTGTATTTTAATTCAACAGTGCATTTTAACCAAATTTATTTATATGGTTATATTATTTTTCTAATTGGTTTTAATGTGTAATTAGAATTTATTTTAACAATTTTATCTAATTTTGGTCATTGGATGTAGATTCATTTTCTAATTAGACAAAAAAAGGTGTCAATCTTTTGATAGTTATTATTTCTTAAAAACAAGCTATTTGTTTTAAAAGTGGGAAATAATTTTTTATTAATTCCTTCCACTACTGTGTTCTGAAATTGTAAAAATTAATACAATATTTGAATTAGTAGTTCCAAATTGTGTAAATTGGTCACAGTTATTTTTTTAGTCATTTTAAATATAAACTTGAGTAAATATTTTATTTTCCATGATTAAAGGTTGAATATAGTATATAAGGGTAAAATATAATATAATAATAATTGTAAATTACCCTAACAAGATTCTAATAATATTGGATAATATATAGCCGACAATGGGAATCCCTGGGTGGAATTTAGGACCCCATGGAGCCACATGAGGGTAATAATGACACTATATATTAATTAATTTTAAGTAAAGACAAAAATGTCATAAACAAATATCTTTTAGTAAATAAATATTTACATGGGGTTATATAAGATATATATTCGACTAAATATATTCTATGGAAATCTTAAAATATTTCTTACATCATTGTATTTTTTTATAATTTTTGGACATCAAATAAATTAAATTATTTAAGACAGAATAATGATACAATATTTACATCATTAAAAAATGATTTAAATAATCAATATTATATATATTAAAAAAATATCCAAAAGAAGTCCAATTCTGATTGGATTATTTTATTCCAACCATGATTCATCTTTAATTTTATATTAATGAATATTTGTGCTTTTTAAATCAAATAAGAGGTAATTATAATATAATTTTTTCATACTTTCCTAAAGAGCCCTTCCTATCCCTTATAAAAATACCTCAATAATAATTCAATCCTCACATTTATGAAGCCTTTGGCTCATGAAACCTCTTCTCAAATAAGCTCCAAAGATTGCTATCTTCATCCTAGAAGCCTTACCTTAGGATGAAAATGCTTCAAGAATCAATTTTTGTTCACACCAAAGGGAGTTACATGATTTAAAGGTAACACCTTCTCTTAAGTTATTTTGTTTTATTTTACTTCTCCAACACCCTAAACACTTTTAATTCATTTATTTTATAAAAAATCCAGTATCATAAATATATTATGATGTTTTTATGAGAAGTATTCAAACTACACTTACCCACGTATCCATATAATGGGTGATGAACATACTGTTTCTGTGGATGAAAAACTAACGCCTCACGAAGCGATGATTGTTCAATTATTTACTACCACCTCTGATGGTAGCCATTATGATGAATATATATTTATATATGATATATATTATTATTATTTCTATATTATTCTATAATTTTTATTTAATAACATAACTTTATTCCTTCCAATATGTGTAAACAAGATAAATTCATTTGAGGATGTGCAGTCTGCTGCCCCCTCAATGCGATATGATTCATTCATGACATACATGGAATATATAAAGATGGAGTTAATGAAATTATGTAACATATATATAATATTATATTATACAATAATTATAATATACCTATGTATCATTATGTTTTCTTCCATAAAATATTTAATAGAATTGAAATTAGCCTTCACGCGTACGTACGACTTACCGTCTCTATTAACGGTGCATTTCATTTCTTATTTCCAAATGTTATGTACTATTATATATGTATATACAAAATGTATATATATGATATATATGATTTATAAATCATTTATATTATTCTAAATATAATTGAGTTTTGAAAACATGGAAAAATTGTAATTATAATAAGTTCATTTTTAAATCAAATTCCGAACATCGACAAAATGTCTGATATGAGCTCAAATAATTAACTAACTATTATTGCAAGGTAATATGTTATATAAATGTAATAATATACATTAGTAATATTATAAATAAATTATAAATTAACTGATTTTTATTATTCATTAAGAATAAGGTACATATGAGTCATGTTGGACACGTGGTAATGGATTTCTTATCTCACTTTTAATTCCTTGAGATTTAGATTCTTCACAACTTATTTATTTCATGTGGTGTATTCTGTACTAAAATATGATATATATTATCCTGATTCCATTTATATTCATGGTATTCTGTGATTAATTTGGTGATTATAATTTTTTCTCGTACAACTCGATTGATTACAATGTGGAAAGTGTTTTTTATTCGTTTCTCATTTTTGTCCAATTTTCATTTTATTGTTATGCCTTTTAATTTCAATTATAAATGTTTGGGTATGCTTTTCCACCTCCCACATAATTTCCTCTTTATGTTTGAATTATGGGAGACCCCTTTCTCTCAAACTAAATGGGTCACATGTACACCCATTACTAACCCGAAATTCCGAAAAGATTTTCTCTCTTATATTTTACATTCAAGAAATTTTTTGTATCTGGAATCTAAATTCCATTACAATTGTTGGGAAATGTATTGATAATACCACATTACTGTTTGTTCATATTCATATGATGAGACACACCTTTCTCTCTCATCTACAATTTTTATGAATTCTTACATCACAACGATATGCTGCCACAATTGCACTGATCTCCAAGACAATGTCATTATGTAGTGAATACCATGCACATTTATATATCAAGATTATTTATCATTAATAACATTTACTTATTGATTATAATGTTTCATGTTTTAATTCCACATTCTTTCATCATGGAATAAATGATTATGTTTTATGAATACATTTTATATGATCCATGTGGCACACTTATTAATGAAATTAAATGATTAAGAATGGTGTCCCCTTATAGCGCTCCATTGCATTGGGTTAAGAATAGTACCATGATAAATCATGTGAAATGGGTGTTTACCCATGATAATTCAAGTGCAACAAGGATTTACTCATTCTTCATGTTCAATAAAGATTTAATCATGCTCGATTTGCAATGAGTCGTGTCTCTTTTTAATTCCATGTTAAGTGTTACTGCCACATTTCATTATTATGATTATGATGCCTTATCATTACTTATTGTTAGTGATTCTCTTGTGCTCTGTTGATATATCTATTTTCTAACATTTATTATATTACTCATGTTATTCCCTGATTATTCCATTACATTTCTTTTTAGCTCACCCTTTTTCTTATGCATGTCCTCAGGTTATCACATGCAATGCCAAGTATGAGGGAATGTAATGGTCATCTAAGGGAAGTCATAAATGAAGATGTTGTTTTTCATGTTTTATGTGGTTATGTAATGATCCTAATCCCATAATACACTATAAATCGCAATAATCCATGTTTATCAAGTGATGTTTATGTAATAAATTGTGTTTAATTATGTAATTAAAATATCTAGGTAGTTATACTCCTCCTAGGGTGCTTTCTGCCACCTGGAACACACTGATCCACTCCCCTATTGCAGTGAGAGCCCTCCTCAATTCCATATCACCACACTTGCCTGAAATCTTCCCCATGATTTTGTAATTGGTTTTCTCCCTGTGTGCCTCACCAACACTCTATAGGTCACAGACCACTGAATAGTGTGCACCACACCCACCATCTTCAGCCTTCCATGAACCCTTTATTAGAAATAGAAAACACCATCACCACCTCTGAGTTTAATCAATCGAATCACATATAAATTCACACCAATATCTAGAGAACATAACAGATCAAGGTTGATCTATCTTGACCTATGACCATCAGACTCACCTTCTCTCACCGCCATCCTAGCCATTTCTTAAAGCCCTCCAATCACTACCACGATTCATCTAAATGCAAGGATCGGGATCCTCAATGCTGTTGTAACATAGATATGGGCTTTAACACACTATTATTTCTTAGTACATTACCTCATTAAGGTAATTTAATAGCCTATATTGCACAAAACACTGACTTGTCTTACATTATATGCATGATTGACTTTCATCGAAACAAAATAATATTATTAAAATTATTTAAACTATATATATATTTATCGATTTAATATAGTAATATGAATAGTAATAAATAAATTTTAAATTGTATTTATAAATTTTTAACCTAAATTAATTATATTTAAAATAAAACCTATAGGTTTTGAAAATATTTCTATATATTTTAAAAACTATTTTCATAAAAGAACTACTTTTTATATACTTTTGTGGAAAATAATAAAATTACATTTAAACACTCCTAAAAATTAAATTTGAAATAATATACTTCATTATTGAATTTAAAAAATCAATATTATGTTAGAGTGAATTTTTGGTATTTTTCTGAAAACATTCAATTTTTATGAATAGTGAAAATAATGTGTAGTACATAGAAACTATTTTTTTCATTTAAATAATTATTTTAAATAAAAAATTTCTTGTATGTCAAAATAGATACAGAATACATATATTGGTCTAATTAAATTCATTTGAGTGATTTTATAATAATATTATATATTTAAAATTTTATTGTACATTTTAACGTCTTTTACCCACATTTGTAGCTCAATTTAAAATTTTTATAAGACATAATTTTACCGCATCTGTGATTTGAATTTCAAAAATATGACACAAAAGGTTGTCATAAGTATGTTGAATGTGGTTTAATAGGATAAAAATAATTTTTGGTGAATATTAACTTTTGAATTTTATTTACCCTAGTAAAAGGTAAATAAGGTAATATTTGTTAAAAATAATATTATAATAAAATAAAGTAATTCCAACACATGTTATAATTCTATTGGATAAGTTTTTTTCGAACAAAATAAATCCTAGGACAATTATATGGTTTTTTTGGATTCATGTGAATTTGAATAGGTTATTTATTATATTTTATTTAAAGAATTGTTAAAAGTGTTAAATTGAAATTTTATTAAATAAACAATTTTTAATATAAGGTTTTAGATAAGATAAATTCTACTCTTAATATTTATTATAAATATAAAAATATTTCATGTATCATTTAATTTTATTTAGTTTTTTTAGACATAAATAAATAATTTTTTTATCACACAATAATGATGTATTAATTTCCTTATTAATGATATATTAAAACAAATAATATTATAAATATTAAAATTTAAATTATTTGAATATTATAATTCCATACTTGAATTTTATAGATAAAATTGACATATGAGTTATGATTTAATTACTATGGATCAAATGAATCAAATTTTTATGAATTAAAAAAATAAATTACTAAATAGTGTAAAATTGACATAAATTTTTTTAAACTAAATACTATTTTATTAAATGATATATATATTTTAAATATCTATTGTTCATCCAAATTACATGGAATGTGATAAAAATTTCATAAATGATACAATTTACATCATATTAGAATTTTTTTGTAATGATATTAGCCATGTAGTATAAAAAATACAAGACGATATGGTAAGAGTTAAATAATTTTAAAAAGGGTTATTTATAAAATATAAGGTAACATTTATTACCTAAACATGTATAAAATGTATTGGTTTAGATGATTTATACCCATCCTCATCTTAGAATCGAAATAAGTCAATTTGGAGATATTTTAATCCTAAAACAATTTTAAAATAAGTTAATATTTAAAGATTTTCCTAATGTTCCCATCACCTCTCTTATAAAAGGGCACCTCACTTTATATTTAATTCACACATAAAAAAGCTTTTGACACTCCCAGACCCTTCCCAAATATTATACCAACAACAAACACTTCATCCTAGAGGCATTACATTGAGCATTAATCTGACATATGGATCAAATTTGTTCAAATCAAAAGGAAACACCAAAAGAAGAAGAAATTATTTTATCACTGATTTCAATGTTCTTTATCTCCGTCTACGTCATCTTTCTCAGTGGTTTTCATAAAAAATTAAAAAATCCATTACCTTCTACATTCTATGATTTTTTTATAATTATTTTATAACTATATTCATTTTTCTATATATCCTATGAATAACAATGTCTCTATGTGTGCATATATACATCTTACCATCTCCACCCATGGTGTTATTTGTTATTCAACATTAGTTTATTTGGATGGTTATCATGATGAGTATTATCTATATGAAAAATGAAAAAACCATGATATTGTTTCTGTATAATTAGGATATCTTCTAATTCCATCCCATTTTATAATTTAGGACATGATATCGTCGCTCGTGCATACATACGGCTTACCATCTCAACGACACGATAAGATTCATTTCCATGTTCACTATTCAACAATGACTATAAAAATATATATTATTATTAATGATGTAATAAATTACCAAAAAATTATATAGTATATATATATGTATATGTATATGTATTTACATACATATCATTCTCTTAATTGTATTCAATACGATATGAAAACGGAAAAAGTGTTTATGCGTACATACGACCTACCGTCTCCATAAATGGTGTATTTCATTATATATATAATTATATTATACATATTTATATTCTTAATATATATATGATATATAAATCATGTTTAATATTTTATATATAATTAAATAATCTTATAAGTGATATAACCTAGAATAACAAGTTAAAAAACTTCCGATAAACAATGTGATTATTAACTGAAATGTTACTTTAACATTGAAATTATTATTAAATGGATATTATAATGTCATAAATGAATCATACATGATATCATAAAAATCAATATTTTTATTGAATAATTTAATAACATACTATGGTCATTATATATGTGGTTAAACATACCATTGATAAATGAAAAGTACAAGGTAATGGTTAATTCCCCAATCTCATTATTATATGAGATTATAAATGTGTATGTATTTACTAGGAAATTTTAATCCTCCATGTTCATGTTTCATAAATTTTTTATCAAAAGGAATCTTTTAAGGTGTTGTGGAAGGGGCTCTTTAGAATGATCATCCTTTTAAATGTTTTAATGATTTCTTTTTCTAAACATTTTTTATGAATGTCCATGTTTTCAAAATGATTTTCATAAGGATTTATTTATATGGGTATGATTTTTTTTAAAATGTAATTTAATTTTAAACATTTCAAAGTGGTATGAGGCACATTAACTCAAAAAAAAATTAGTTGAATTTTTTTAGAAATTGTGTGACTTTTAAAAGATTTCATGATGAATGGATATTTCTCTCAAAGTGCTTTATCGATTATTTTCAAATATGTCAACATAATTTATTAGATATTATTATTTATTGATGTTGACTTATTATAATATAATCATCCATATTTTATTGAATGAGTTAAGATATGTTTGGATGTGGTTATGCTATTTTAATACCATTCATGGTTTATTGAAAAATTATTGACATTTATTTTTCTTGATTTAAAATGAATATTTACGTTATGTTTTACAAATTTTAGATGAAAAATTAATTAGACTTGTTAAGTAATGTATGATGACCACTTTTTCCCCGCAAAGCATTGGTATGTCTCATGAGACAAACTATTTTCTTCTCCTAAGGTCTTGACAAAATATTTTTGAACCGTCTTAGAAGAAGGCCTTGACATAGTAGTTATTATATATGGAATTATGAATTCCCTCATCATGAAAGTAGTTATTACATGTGATTATTTAACTAGTAGAATATCCATGTGATTGTTTATATGGTATTGTTTGATTTATTTTTTCTATATTCTATTCATGTTTTTGTTTAAAATATAGTAGTTTTTATTATAAATATTTCTTTAAATCTTTATAATTTCTTCTAATTTATTTACCCATACTGAGCTTCTGAGCTCACCCCTTTCTTATATTCTATGTTCACATGATTCTAATAAATATATTATGAATGATAAGAATGTTTATTCTATGTGAATAATGGTGTTATCAAACTATTATTTATGTCATATTTTATGTTATAAATTATAATGTGATTTTCATTTTTATAATCTATTTTCCAAGTCTACTAAAATGATAATTCCTTCAAGACATTATTACCTGAAATCATCACGTTTTTTTAAAATAATGCACCGGCTTTGGGCATCTAGGGTTGGGGGATTATAGTTTGTATATGAAAATGTTTTGTAATAACATTGGAAACTAGATTTAGAGAAACATTGTTTAGGGAACATTAGCCTATGAAATTTCTTGAGGATTATTATATATGAACCTCCTAGAATTTTTGTATTGTATAGATTTTTTGAGTTTTACATGATATACATCCTTATTTGGATACAAAAACAAGATGTTGTTTTGGAAATGATATACCTAGGAGTAACAACTCTGACAAGGTTTTTCCAGCCTCACTTGGGGTAACTAGGTACAGGTCAATGGGACTTACAGTGCACCTTTTTTGACACTCCCATGATATATGATTAGGATAATTTACATTTTTGTTCAAACCATTATGAAGGATTTATGATTTAATATGTCACCAATGAAATCATTTTTAGTATTATGGGGAATGATGTGTGAAAATCACAAATCAATGTTGATATTTTTTTCTAGTTTTGGTATTATACATTATGAAATTATCTATCCTAGTGTATGCAATCATTTTGAAAATGAACCATATAGAAGGAATGGGAACTCCAGCAATAAGAATGATCCAATGTTTAATAAGTATCGTATATTTCATGTTCTTAAACCTACAGTTAGAAGGGAAATAGTCTCCAATGTATTCTCATAGTATAAATAAATAAAATCATGTGTTAATAATATAATTAATGAATTTTATAATTCTTAGGTCTTTTAAGGGAAGAAAGATAGGAAAAGGATGACATAGAAAAACAGATTAAGGGATGAAGGAAAAAATGATTTTCCCATATGTGATATATGTTGAAATAATCACCTTGGTAAATGCATTAGGGATATGTGAGTTTGTTATAGGTGTGGAGAAAAATGACACCATGTTTGTGATTTCATGGGTAAGAAAATTGTTTCCAATGTACAATGAATCATCATTAAGGAGATGGGACACAATACAAATCAATTTCCCAATAATTAGATTTTTCACTAAATGATTCTATTAGATAATAATAAAGCTATTATACTACCATATATGAATAGGAATGAGTAGGGTTATAATAATTTTATTAATGAATTGTGTAATTTTATTATTGTATTAATGATGTAAAATTAATAATAATTATATTGTATATAGGGATTTTATTGCAGAACTATTTCATTAAGGATTTGAGATTGTATGGTATCATGTAAAGTGGCACAGTTTCAATTTAAACATTTTGTAAAATATTTGTTTTGGGGAAATATAACCCTTAATATGTACCTGATACTAAGATAATGATTTATGAATACTAGATATTTGATTTGGCTAATGTAGATTGGATATTATTTAATCATCAGAACATATTAGTGGGTTTTTAAAAACCTTGTTTAAACCATAATTATTAGGATTTTTAAACATTTATGGATTTAAGAAGTATATCCAGTATTCTATGTTTTATCAAAATGAATAAGAAATTATATACATATTCAAATAATGATTAAAGGTAATTCAGGTTGTAACCATGTTTTAGTAGAATACATGATGAAGGTATTTACATGATGTTTTGTGGAAAAATAGATCTTTATTATGTTATTATGACCTTCCTTATAAATTTTTGGAATATGATTTCAGACATAAGTATTTTGGATAAGTCCAAATGTTGTAATTGAGTATGATGAAAACTTGATATTTTGTTTGAGGTTTATGTATGAATCATTGGCTACCATTATCTTAACTTTTTATTCTCAGTAAACATTTAGAGGATTAAGGGAATACCTTTCAACCTTATGACTTATCAAATTCACTTCAGGCATAAAAAAATAATTTTTGAACATTCTTTTATTAGTGAAAGGGTTGAAGTGAAAATAGATCGAAGAACATCCTAATGATGAGAATATGATTATGAACAGTAATCAAATAATGTATGTTTTCTTCAGTTTTTATTTAGATAGTAAATTAATCAATCTAATTTAAAAAGAAAACTATCTAAAAAAATTGTTATTCTATTACCTTATGTTTTGTTGAATAAATAATTTTTTAAATCTTCATAGATTTATGGCATGAGGCCCCCAATTTTCCATTTACTGTTCACCTGTCTGTGTGTGATGACTTCAATCACTCTCTAGATGTATTTAAATTTTTCCTCTATTTATGTGTCTCTAATTTCCAACAATGTTATCCAATTCAAAATACGAATTTTGTGGTGAGACCTTTACCAATTATTAAGAGTAAGTTTTACTAACTGTATTTCTGAAGTTGGTTTTACACACATGCATTTTCTATTTTCAACTTTTAATATTTGAAGAACAATTTCAAATTGCGAGGAAAAAATTTATTAAAAGATTTGAGAATGTAAAAAACAAGGATTTAATTTTACAATTTCAATTTAATGTAATTTATTAGCTTATATTGCGCACAACACCGACTTGTATTGCGATATACACAAGACTGAGTTTCTGAGAAACAACACATTAGTATTTTAATTATTTAAAATATATATTAATTTATCAATTAAATAATTTAATATTAATAGTATCAAATAAAATGTAAATTTTATTTATAAATTTTTCAAATATATAAAAAATATTTATAATGAAATCTATATGTTTTGTTCAAATAGTTATATATTTTAAAAAAATCTTCATGGAACTACTTTTTATATTCTTTTTTTAATAATAATAAAATTATATTTAGACACTTTTAAGATATGACTTTAGTAAAATAGATATAATTTTTGAATTTTGAATATCAAAATAAGGTAAGAGTGAATTTTTGATATTTCTTTAAAAAGATTCAATTTTTGATTAATAGTGAAAAATATTGTATAGTACATAAAAACTGACTTTTTCTTTTAAATAATTATTTTATTTTAGAATTTATCTAAAATTAAAAATATAATATATATATATTTATATATATTAGTCCAATGTAATTCATTGGGGGTTATTTTATAATAATATTAGATATATAAAATTTTATTGAATTTTTTAACATCTTTTACCGACCTTCTTGACACATTTTCAAATTTACATAATACATAATTTTACCACATCTATGATTTTAATTTAAAAAATATGATAAACCTAGTTGTAATCAGTAAGTGAATTTTTTTTCAACATGATGAAAATTATTTTTGGTGAATTGTAACTTTTGAATTTTATTTTCCACTATTAAAAGTAAATATGATATTTAAAAATAATAATAATATTATAATAATATAAAATTAAACCAAAACATGTACTAATTATATTGGATAAGTGTTTTTTCACCAAAATGAATCTTAGGACAATAATATGATCCTTTTTTATTCAATTGGTTATGATTACAACATTTCTTATATTTTATTTAAATAAGAGTTAAAAGTGTTAAATTCAAATTTTAATAACTAAAACATTTTTAATATAGGGTAATACAAAAGTTATATTCAAAAATAAATAATCATTATAAATATAAAATATTTCCTACATCATTATGTTTTATTAAAAAAATTTACATTAAATATATAAATTTATTTCTGACATAATGATGATGATGTAATTAACTTATAAAGGAAGAATTAATAAAATGATATTATAAAAGTTAAAAAAAATATAATTTTAATGTTTTGATTCCATTGACATTATTTTGGATGGCATTCACATGTTATCTATGTTTTAATGCATTTGTATTGAAGGAATTAAGTTGTTATGGCTTTATCAAAAATCAATTTACTAAATATTTTCAAAATTGACATAAATGAGTTTTAAAACAAATACTAATTTATTATATAATATAAATATCCTACAAATCTATAGTTCTACCAAATAACATGGATTATGATAACAATGTAATAAATGATCCACTTTAGGTTATATGTGAATCTTATAGTAATTATATTAACAACGTAGTATAAAAATACAAGAGGATGTGGTAAGAGTTAACTAATTTTACAAGGTGTTAAATCTAATATATAAGGTTACTTTATTGACCTAAACATGTATAAAACCTTTTTTTTGGGAAGATATATACCCATAATTATCATTTATATGATATAAATTAATTTAGAGAAATTATAATTAAAATATAATTTGATAATAGGTTAATATTACAAGATTTTCTTAAGGTTGTCCCACATCTCTTATAAAAGGGAACCTTAGTTTCTCATTAATTAACTCTTACAAATAACTTTGTATCAGCATCCAATGTCCAAATATCCTACCAACTACCCTCACATAAATCTAGATGCCTTACCTTGTGCATAAACCAACCAATGCATCTTTTTTTCCAAATCAAAATGAAATACTCGAAAAATATGTAATTATTTTATCACCTCTTTCAATGTTCTTTTGTTCTTCTACATCACCTTTATCAACTATTTCCATTCAAAAATAATAATCCCAATACCTTATATATTATTTTATGTTATTATAATTATGGTACAACAATATACCTTATTATATCTATCACATGATTAATAGTTTTACCATGCATTCATACGTACTTCTTATTGTATCCACATCGTGGATTAATTTTTTATTCAAAATTATTTTATTTGTATGGACATAATTATGAGTTTAATGTATATAAATAATTAACATAACAAGATAATGTTTCTTTATTACTAATATACCATCCAATTCCATACCATTTTTTCATTAATGAAATGATATCGTCCCTCGTGTGCACATACAAATTATTATCCCCACAACACTATGAGATTCAGTTCCGCATTCATCATAAAATGATGATTATAAAATTATATATTATTAATAAGTATTCAATATATAAAAAAATATTGATACTATATATATATATATTTATATATATATTTACACATATATATATCTGTGTGTTTTTATTTACATATATGTCATTCACATACTTCCACTAAATATGATATGAAAACGGAAACAACGTTTATGTGTATGTAAGACCTACCATCTCAAAAAAAAATTTATTCCATTTTATATATCCATCTATTATACATATAAAAATTATGAATATATATGATATTAAATATATATATATATATAATTTTTAATTAAATAATGATATAAGTGATATTATCAAGAATAACAATTTAAAACACGTACAATAAAGAATGTGATTATTACCTGAAATGTTATATTAACATGAAATATTATTAGTAAATGGGTAGTATACTATCATTAGTGAATCATGTATGATATCATAAATATAAATATGTTTCTAGTATAATTTAATAACATATTTTGTTCATTACTTAAGAGGTTACACGTACCCTTGACCAAAGTAAAGTACAAGGTAAGGGTTAATTCCTCAATATCATTATAATCCGATGTTTTTTTGTGTAAGTATTTATTGGGACATATTTTTCAACCATGTCCATGTTTCATAACACAATTTTTAAAAGTAATATTTTTATGGCATTTTGGATGGTAATCTTTAGAAAGATCATAATTTTAAATGTTTTAATGATTTAATTTTATACATCTTTTATAAATAATGGCCATATTTTCAAAATGATTTTTAAGGATTTATTTATATTGAAATTATTGTCATAAAATTTCAATTCTTTTAAAATTTTTCAATGTTTAATAATACACATTAATTCAAAAACATCATTTAAATGACTTCCTTTAAAAATTCTGTGACTTTTAAATGATTTCGTGAAAATGGATATTCTATCAAACAATTTAACTGATTATTTTCAAAATTTTCAACATCCATTTTTGGGAAATGATCATGATTGAGGATGAATTATTATAATAAAATCATCCATATTATATTTAACGAGTTATAATATTTTTTACTGTAGATGTGATAAAATTGTACCATTCATTGTTTATGGTTACAATATTGACATTTCAGATGCTAGCTTTAATATAAAAGATTATGTTATGTTTTACCCTTTCATATGAGGAATGCATTGGACATAGTAAGTTAGGATGGGTCATATTTTATCCCTAAAATGAATCGGTAGGTCTCACTAGATAAATAGTGTCATTTCACAAGGACATCACATTATATTTGAGAATGGTCGTGGCATCTGTACTTGATATAGTAGTTATTATGTATAGAATTAAGCATTACCTCATTATGAAGTAAGTTATTACATGAGATTATTCGACTAAGAAAATATCCATGAGCATGTTTATATTGTAATTTTGGATATATTTATTCCTTATTATGTTCATGTTTGTATTTTAAAGGAAGATTTTTTTATTACACATCTTGCCTGAAATGTTTATAACTTTCTCTAAATTATTTACCCTTACTGAGAAATTGAGCACACCCCTTTCTTATGTTTTATTTTCCTAGGAAGACAAGAAATGAAATATGATTGATATACAAGGTAAATCAAGGGAAAAAATGGGATTATAAAAGTATTATTGATGCCTCATTTTATGTTTGAAATTGTAATGTATTGTTCATGTATGTAATCTATTTTCCACGACTATTAAACAGATCGGTACATTGAGACATGAATCCTTGTAATCAAACTAATGTATTAAAATAATTCACCGGCTTTGGGATTCTGGGGTCGGGGTGTTACATGGGCGTCATTTCCTCTTTCATCATAACAATGTGTTTTGATCAAGATCCACCATGTTCATGGCCACAGTTCCCAATGTCACCAACATCTGCAATCAGGTGGGATGACTCCCACATTTTAGGTAACCCATGTTAGTCTTTACACACATCATGTCAGACCTAATGTGATCCACCATGGTTTCAGTGAAGTTATTCTAGAAACAAAACATACCATCAAAGGCTTTTCAAGGCTAGAATAACCATGTACGATTATTTTTAAGACCAAACTGGCCATCAAGTCTATAAACTAGTGCAAAATGGTTCCTGGGAGGGTTTTTTAGATCAGTTGATATTAATTATTTTAAATAAATTTATATATAACTTATTTTAGTATCATATTTTAAGAATATATAATATTAATTATGTTTGATCATGAAATTAATTTATTGATTGTAATTAAATTTATCTATTTAAAATTATATTAAAAATGAAACTGATGAAAAAAAATTATTTTAATTTAAATAAATTATTTATATTTTTTGAAACTCTATTATAGTGATTAAATTTATCCAGGTTTAATTTTATTGAACATTATTGTTATACCGACTGGTCTAGAGAAATTTATTGACCCGTGCATGTTGGGGTTTTTGTGAAATAAGTTTTTTATATATGAATTTTTTTATAATAATTATTTAGTTAACTGAAGTTATATGAATCGATTTATTTTAGTTCAAATATTTATATAGGCTTTAACATTCAATTCATCTATTTTACATTCCACCCATATACTTTCTCACAATAATGATAGTATAATATTACAATGATGAGGATTTTCTAAGACAAATTCCATTAAATCTCATAGTGGAAATAAAAATGAAACGTGACCATATTACTTTTGGGAAGAGATGTGATACGACTCAAGAGTTGACTCATGTATGATCACCATAGACCAAGATTGAACCTCTATGGATCAATATTCATTATATTCTCAAGAAAATTCATATATATTAATTTAATTTATGAATTGGTTATTGTTTCATGAATGTTCATGATTAGAAAATTATCATATAAAATAACAAACAAGATTAAATTCACAATGATGTGACAAATATTTTCTATTTCATGGTCATATGTGACTTTGATAACATAAAACATGCATATAAAGAGAATATTATTTCATTTATCATAATAAAAAGTAAAAAACCATCAAATAAATATTAATTATCAATCACCTTCCATTATCCAGAATTTGAAAAAACAACTAGGTGTTTGGGGTGTACTTCATTACATAGATGAGGGTGCCTCATACTACTAAGGAGTTATTATAATATCGGTGGGTAGACATAACTAAGTAGGTACTATTTATTATACATAGATAATATGATAACATTTTATAAGTAAATGTTGTGTAAATCAACTTATGATGTTAGACGTTTGGACTCACTCAACAGATTAAGGAACCATGGTTTAATGATGTGTCTATTCTAAATTCATCCTTGAGCCATCCGATTAGTGGAGTATCCATTTATTGTAGAGTATTAGGATAGTTTTAATGATCCTTTCCACTATAATTCTCATG